>CM062927.1:2825000-7625000 GCA_031878705.1 Tapirus indicus | reverse complement strand
TCAAACCTAGGGCTCTCTGACTCTAGAGTGTACTGGGAGAGTCTGTCTGCAGGGGCCCTGAGCGTCCCTGCACATTGTGCTGGGTATTCTAAGAATGCAAGGCCTTGGTCGGGCTTAATCCAGGCCATTTCCCAGGACTATGTTTGCAGTGAGCAGCACTGAGGGAAGAGGTAACATCTTCCTTTGGACACAGAGCAAGCTTGCTTCTGCTGCTATCAAAGCAGCAAATGCTCCAAGCTCAGTGTTCCTTTTTGGTACCGTAACTCACTGTAATGCAAGCATCTATCATGGCCCTTTGCAGGGATTTGACTCAAACCACCATCGAGTTCTGCAATTGCTTTTGCTGTAATAAAGCCCTTTGTCTCTGACCCAGGAATCTCGTGTCTTCTGCCAACATTTATGAAACAATAACAGCATAGTGATGGGGAGAAAGAGCATTCTCTACCCACTCTGGGTCCTTTCTGGCTGGGCTACAAGTTAAATTGACATGAGGCCGAATAGCAGGAGAAAATCAAACAAAGCTTTATAAAACATGTACATGGGAGAGACCAGGGAGTGTCTCTCTCAACAAAATGTGGAAATTCTCCTCTTATATAGACAAACGAGGATTTTTGGGGGGAGTTGGGAGTGTCAGCCACGAGGGATCACAAGAAAAGCACAATAAAGTTATTATGCGGATTCAAGGCCTCACCTTCCACACTGACCAGTTTCTAGAGATAAGGTCATCCACCCCCCTTCCCAGCACAGAGAAGGAGATACCCTTACAAATGGAGATTTTCCTTACAAATGTAAATGTTTGGTAAACAGAACTTTGATAGGGATGGGTGTAGCAAAGACCCTCCCCATTTATCAATACCCAGAGTCTTCCAAGGTGAGGCCTGTCCTTGGGCCCATCCCAAATTCCTTTAGACAGTTGGGAGGGGGAAGGTCAAATGTCCGTCAAGATTCTTTCAAGATTCTTCTGAGCCTTTATTGTCTTCAGCTCGAAATAATCCGCATACCAGAGTGGCGCATCTTGGGGTTGCCTGCCCTGAACTCCATCGATAGCTTAGTGTACAAGTAGGGTAAAGCCTCAGACTCTGCATGATTCTTGATAAGGTTAAGCCTTTACTACTCCCCACTTGATGGCTTTGTGTGGTAGTGAGCTCCCCATCCCTGCACTGGCTCTAACAGAGGCCACCAGACTCGGACCACCAGGCTAAGAATGCTGAAGGGGGACTTCCCTTCCAGCTCTGAGATTGCACAGTTTCCAGGAGCCTGAAAATACGACTTGAGTGATTCTGAATCCCCCACAATGACAAAATGCACTTGGCTCAGCCGTGTTTTGAAGCCTGCACCTGCCAATCAGACCTAACTCTAGCAAATGACTCCTCAGCTGCACATGAATCAAGTCAGCCTTACCTTGACGTGCTTTGGCGATCAGTCCCCAAGGGGACCACGTAACCTCCTCCCCGGTACACAGTGAGTTTGCCCCAGATGGGATACCCTCGGCTCTGGCTCTGGCTCTGATACTGCCACGCCTGGGAAAAGCCATTGCTGTTATTGAAGACAGAGGCATTCCAGCCTTCCCCATAGTCTGACAGGTCTTCAACATCCAAGGAATATGGTGCCCGGCACCCATCGAGAGAAGCCTGCAGCTGCGGGGCAAGAGGGCAAGAGCTTTCCCGGACCCTCACTTGGCGAATCTGGGCACTGCCAACCAGCTTGGAGTTACCATCAGTGATAAAGCCTGAAGATGGAAAACAGGTGGGTAAATCTAACCATCAAAATCATCTTAACACGTTCCAAACTCCCGGGCCTGATGCTAACGTGAGCTTCAGGGTAGCCATTATAGAGACAGCCAAGAGAAGTTGATGGCCAACCATAGGCTACATTCATCACCATCTCCCCACCTGGGACCTGCTCTACCTCCTGCATAACTTCTCTTGGGGAATGTCACTCCCACCACCCAGTCATCAACCTGGAAACCATCTGTGCCCTTTCCCTCAATGCCCGCATCCTAATGGTCAACAAGGCCCATCAATTCTACCTCTTCTATGTTGTCTGCGCCCATCTCCTTCTCTCCACCCCCCACCGCCCCTGATCCCTGCATCAGCCCCATCACTTCTCCCCAGCATCTTAACTTATCCACTCTATACTCCAACTTCCACATGCTTCCAGAATGATCCTCCTTATACCACAGGTTTGATTATATTACTCCCTTATGTAGAAGTCATCAATGGCTCCTCATTTCCTTGAGCATAAAACATGAACTTCCAAGATCCGTCATGATCTGGCCCCTGTTCCTCTCTCCTGATTTGCTTCTCACTGGTCCTCAACTCATACCCTGTACTGCAGCCAAACTCAGTGCTTTGTAGTTCCAAGAAGGTGCCATGGTGTTTCAGGCTTGCCTTTTCTCTTGTTGTCCCTTCTGCCTGGTACACCATTTCTGCCTGGCCGATTCATGCTCAGTTATCTCTCATTTAGGAACCCTCCAGTCTGCATCAAGGGAGGGTTAGGGACCCCTCCCTTGTGCACCTACAGCATTCTGAGGGTCTCTCCTTGAGAGCATATGGTCCTATGGCAATTGGTTTCCTATAAGGCTGATGTTGACAGTGACCCACACCTGTTCCTAGAAAGGATCTTGCACTAGGGAGCTGACAACCAGGTTGAGGGGACAGTACCTGAGTGATGACTGTACAGGTTGCTCACAAGGGTGGTGTTGGCCCACGTGAAGAACTCCTGGAAGCCCAGGACAGCTGAAAAGCCTTGAGTGAAGCTGTGTTCAAGGTGTCTGTTGAAGTGGTAGGCATTGGGGTCCCTCTGCCCATAGGCCACAAGCAGTAGCATCCACAGGAAGCCCAGGTATGCTGAGAAGGAGGCACAGTTCCTAGTCAGGCAGGGTTCCTGACTCCCACCAAGCCCAGGTCAGGAGATGGAATGATGGAGCATGGGCCTATGTTCTGAGCATGGGCTAAGAACAGTCGAGGTCTCATAGACCAGCCAGCTCTCCCCTCTGGTGACAATGGGACCAATCCTTATAGAGACCATGGAAAGAGGTCCAGTCCACAGACCAGGGGCCTCCTGACTGGGTTCACATCCCAGCTCTGCCACTTCCTATCCATGTGCCCTTTGCAAGTGACTTAACCCCTCTGGGCCTCACTTTCCTAATCTGTGAAATGAGGATGATAATTCTCTTACACAGAGTTGTGATAAGGAAGTCAACAAATTAATATTTATAAAGCATTTAAAACAGTGCCTGCACTGAGTTCATGCTATATAAATGTTTCTTAATTAGAATTTTTTAAAAGTGGGGCCATCTCCTGTGTTGTAATGCTGAGGATACAGCAATGAAGATGCCAGACATGTCCCCTACCCTCATGGAGCTCACCAGACTCGTAGGAGACAAGGGCCCATTAGATGCAAAGATTTAGTTTAGGAGGCCGGACATCAGAATCATGTGGGGGATGCAGATCCTTACTAAACCAGAATCTCTGGGCCCAGGGCCTGGGTATCTGCATTCAGGAAACCCCTCCCTGGGCTGGGTTGTTGAGGCTCTGCCCATACCCCTCGGTGCTCTTCATTCTGTACATGCTGCTCCTCCTATGCAAGCTCCATCACTCCCTGCTTTGGTTAGGACTGTGCCCAGCCAGTGGGAGGGCAGTCTAGGAGTGCTGCAGGGTCAGTGTGCTCCTCAGGAGCAGCCCTCACCAGTGATATGGTGGGTGACCACGCGGGGGCATGTACTATATGCCCCCCCAGAGCTCCCCAGCAGGACTGAGCCCCAGTTGCCCACATGGAACCCACTCATCACTGTCCCTTCCATTAGCTTCCTTCTCTCCCCCTGCACTTTCCCTTTCCCTACCAATGTTTCCCAGGGTCGCCTCCACTGACTACTTGTAGCCACATCTGCTTGTGGGGGAACCCAGACTAAGACACCAACTGAGGTTTGAAATTTCCTGGCCAGAGGGCCAAGGGAAGCCTGTCTGAAGACACAGTCTTTGGGCTAAGAATGAAGGAATAAGAGGACATAGCCAGAAGAAAAGGGGAGGTGGCGTGAGCACATTCCAGGCAGACTAGAAGGAACAGCCTGGGCAAAGGCCTGGGGTCAGGAGAGGGCACGGCATCCCAGGAGCTGCAGAACACAGTGTCACTGGAGATCAGGGCACAAGGGGCTGTGAGAGGTCAACTGGGGTGGGTGGAGCCACAGTAGGGAGTTTGGACTTTATCCTAAGGGCCGTGAGGAGCCACTGAAGGATTTTTGTGTGTGTGTGAGGAAGACCAGCCCTGAGCTAACATCCGTTGCCAATCCTCCTCTTTTTACTGAGGAAGATTGACCCTGGGCTAACATCCATGCCCATCTTCCTCTACTCCATATGGGATGCCACCACAGCATGGCTGACAAGAGGTGCGTTGGTCCATGCCCGGGATCCGAACCTGCGAACCCCAGGCAGCCAAAGTGGAGCTCACGAACTTAATCGCTATGCCACCGGGCGGGCCCCAACTGAAGGATTTTAGGTGTAGGAGAGAGGCTGGGGAAAGTTGACATCTAGGAAAATGGGCCCAGGAGCAGTGTGGGGCTCATCAAAGATGGCACCACGTTCAGTCTGTGTTGAGAATCAGTGAGAGGGAAGATTGCTCGTGGGTAATCTTGGCTGCCTACCCAAGATTTCTCTGATTAGGGCAAATGCTTTCTGTTCCTTGAGGTGAGCAGTTTTCATCTTCTCAATGTCAGCAGCCAGAGGTGGCCGGTAGATGTCCTTTCTGCTGTTTCTTCGTGCTCGGAACAAGGCAGAGGGGTCTGTGAAAGCAAGGACACAAGGACAGTCCACCAAATGGGCAGTGGAACCAGGCTCTACATTTGCAACCAGATGACTCCTCTCTCAGCAGCTACAATGAGATCTACTGTTCCTCTTCCTTGGGAGCCATTTCCCAAGGCTACCCTCTGTGCCTCTCCATGCTATCCCAGTGCCCCCCAGAATTCCGTCCCTTCTTCTGCATCTGGAGAATTCTCCTTATACTGAAAGCACAAATGCCCTCCGCTCCCTGAAGGCTTACTGACTCCTGGATGCTGCCTTCCTGTATTCCTAGACTCTAAGATGACCCCAACATTTCCGAAACTTCAACGAAGGAAGGATGAGGGTAACTAATATTTCAAAGTCCTAATATCTAATTCCAAGTGTCTTCTTTTTCAAACCACTTTATTGAGTTATAATTTTCATAAGTTCACCCATTGGAAGTCTACAATTCAATGATTTTAGTAAATTTATAGAGTTGTGCAACCCTCACCATAACCCAGTATTTTCATCACCCCCAAAAGGTTCCCTCATATCCCTCAGTCCCGCCTCCCACTCTGTCCCTACCCTCAACCCCATTAATCTGCCTTCTGTCTCTATAGGTTTTCCTTTTATAGATATTTCATATAAATGGAATCGTACATATGTAGTTTCTTGTATCTGGCTTCTCTCAGCATGTTTTGGAGTTCATCCACGTTGTTGTGTGTATTACTAGTTAGTTTCTTTTTATTGTTAGGTAGTATTCCATTGTATGGATATACTGCCTTTTGTTTATCCATTCACCCATCGATGGACATTTGGATTGTTTCTAGTTTTGGCTGCTATGAATAATGCTGCTATGGATGTTCATGTATTGGTGTTTATGTGGACATATATTTTCATTTCTCTTGGGTAGATTCCAAGGAGTTACCATCTATCTTTTGGCTGCTACAAATGAAGCTGCTATGAACATTTGTGTACAAGTTCCTGCGTGAAAATAAGTCTTCATTTCTCTGGGATAAATGCCCAGGAGTACAATTGCTGGGGCATACATTAAGTCCATTTTTAGTTTTGCAAGGAACTGCCAAACTGTTTTCCAGAGTGGTTGTACCATTTTACATTCCCACCAGCAATGTATGAATGCTCCGCTTGTTGCACATCCTTGTCAGCATTTGGCGTTATCACTATTTTTCACTTTAGCCATTCTGATAGGTGTGTATTGACCCAACTATCTTTTGGATCCATGCCTTTCTGTCCACCCCCACTGCCAGCACATGTCATCTCTTCCCTGGATAATTGCAATAGTCTTCCTACTAGCCTCCCCATTTCCATTATTGACCTAATACCTCTGGTCTCCAGTAATCTCACAGTAATCTTTCCAAAATCACAAAATAGATCATGTTGTTCTCCTATTTATTTATTTATTTGGTGAGGAAGATTGGCCCTGAGTTAACATCTGTGCCAATCTTCCTCTATTTCGTATGTGGGACACTGCCACAGCATGGCTTGATGAGCGGTGTGTAGGTCCACACCCAGGATCTGAACCCGTGAACCCCAGGCCACCAAAGCAGAGTGCATGAACTTAACCACTACGCCACCAGGCTGGCCCCCTGTTCTCTATTTAAAACACTTGAAAACCCCAGCATTGACCCACGACCTACAAGACCCTGCGTGACCTGCTCCCCACCCACTTCTCTGTCCTCATCTTGAACGATTCCCCCAACCATGACTCGCCATGCTTCGGCCACACTATCAGTATTTGCTCTAAAATGACATGCTCTGTCCCACCTCAAGGCCTTTGCATATGCCCAGTGTGCAGTCCCTCTCTTCCCCTGTCCTCCAGGAGCCAGCTGAGGTACCCCTCAGCAGAGAGGCCTGCACTCTCCTATTTTCTCCCCCAGTTCTCATCACAAGTCACACTTATGTGTCTACTCGTGCATTTACTTATTTAACGTGCCTCCCCAAATGAGCTGTTCATTCCAAGGGCAGCAGCCTATTTCATCCCATCACTGCTGTGCTGCCTGGAGGTGGGAGCAGGGATTGACTTCAAATGGGCAAGAGGGACCCTTTTGGGGGTGATGAAGCTGTTCCAAATCTGAATTGTTGTGATGGTTGCACAACTCTATAAATTTACTGAAATCAATGAATTATACACTTACAAGAAGTGGATTTGTGTAAATCATGTTCTCAAGTCATCAGACTGCCCGGTACACAGCAAGTACTCCCTGAATCGTTGCCGAAGGAATGGCTGAATGAATATTGAATGGGTCTGGAGGCTGGCGTCTCTTTGGAGAAAAATACCTCTTTTGTCTTGAGAGGAAGATGTTAATGGATCTTTGGGATGTGCAGAGCCAGAACTCGACCTGAGGGTGGAGGATTGCAGCCCCATGAGGGTTGACCACACTGTGTAATGATGTAGGGACATGGGCTTTACTTTATTCCTGTTTTATTTTCCCTCAAAGTCAAGATCTCTGCATACACTATTAGAGTGTTGATTCTGTTCTGTTTGCTTGTTTGTTTTTGTAATTCTTTTATTGTCAGCACCCTCCGGAGTCTGGGTTAGGAAGTGAGACATCAGGTGGGGGGAAGGGGCTGATCAGCGGCCTCCTTCAACAAGGGTCAGCATGGCCGTGTTCCAATAAAATTTTGTTTACAAAGCCGGTGTTGGGCTAGATTCAGGCTCCGGCAGTAGCGTGCAGGCCCTTGTCCTAGAACTCTAACTCACGGTGACACTTTGCAGCCCACCTGTAAACTTGTTCTATTTTAGGTTTCTTTCTAAAGACCAGGGACCTGAGCCTTGGAGAAAAAAGCTCCCTGCTTGGGGTTCCACAGAGAATGACAGCCAATGCAGAGCGCGGCCCCCACAGTGCCTCTTCTGGCTGACGGGTCATGCTTGGGGGTCAGAGAGAAAGGCCCAGGTAGGAAAGGAACAGCATTGCTCAAGTGACTCAAAGAAGTCACTTGTTTCTCGTTGGTTTGGGGGTAGTTCACCAGTCAGGGGGGAAGAGCTGATGGGGAGCAAAGGTCTGAGGCCAGGACCACCCCAGTGGCTGGCTGGGCTCCATATGGCTGTCTCAGCCTCATCAGGTTCCAGGACCCTGCCTCCACCCATGTGCTGTTACCTGAGCCAGATAGATGTCCTGGGAGAGAGGCCACAGGTTCCTCCTCATCCTCCACTCTCTTCAAGACCAATGCAAAGAAGGCAGCGAACCCCAGCACCTGGAAAACACCCACCGGCAACCCCAAGCCTGCATTGGAAACTCTCTATCAACTCCCGGCCTGAGAGGGGGTGGGATTGGGACCACATTTGTGTACTGGACGTCTCATAGGCATAAAGAGTCACTGTAAATGTCCCCTGACTTCTGCAGCTTCCTCACGCCTCACACAGTATTCCTACTGCCTGACTCCTTCCGGGGAGCCGAGGCCCCGAGCTCCGGGCGGGCTCAGTATTTCTTTGACTCTGACGTGTTCTCTTTGTAATTTTAGAAACAGGAGGGTATCTTCCAATTGACACACACATTTAATGACTTGGTGTTTTTTTTCCTGAAGGTAAAGTTACTATAAATTGTTGGCCTATCTCACAATCAAAAGCATCTTAGAATTAAGGAAATATAGTAGTATTCTTATTGACACATGTGGCTTAGGGCAAGATGTCTGTGACGTTAGCCTCTTCACCTCAGGTTTTCTCATCTATAGAATGGAGGCGAGGACCCTCCTGTGGGTGACTGCGATGACGAAACACCAGCATCAGGAAAACCACTAGACCTGGCCCAGAGTGAGTGTTAAGAGCTTCGGTTGCCACGGCAATTATCATCCTCAGGGGTCCTGCCCAGGGACCTGCACAGAGGTGTTGCTCTGTGTAGGTTTGTTGAATGAACAGATGAAGCAACAGCCCAAGCCTAAGGACAGGGCAGCTGGCAGGAAGGCAAATGTGGGCAGAGCGGAGGGCAGCCACACAGGGCCGAGGGCCTGACCTTCAGGGGCTGGGTGACAAACACGCTCTCCACGAAGGAGACAGCCATGGAGATGAGCCACTTGAGGGAGCTGGCCCGCCCGTAGTGCAGGCCATACAGCATGGTGAAGAAGGCTGCCACACCGCTGGTGGCCGCCACCAGGAGCCAGCCCACCAGGACACACCACCAGGGCAGGCCTCGAGGGGGCCTGCTCACCCGCAGAGAGCTGCAAAGGAGGGTGGATATAGTCAGGGTCACACCCCACCGGGCTCAAGTTCAAATCCCACTCCAACCCCACCAGATGTGTGACCTTGGCCAAGCTCCTTGACCTCTCAGACCCTCCATTTTCTCCTCTAATCTGTAGCCATCTCAAAGGGCTATTCCATATTCTATCCAGTGTACATATATGTTCTATTGAGGTCACATTTATTCATTGCTTACTAGAAGCCGGTCCCCGGTGAAGTGCTTTACACAGACTTGCTCCATTATTCCTCTTGACAAGCCTAGAAGTCTGGTCCTACCTAATTTTTTTAAAGTTTTTATTATGAAAATTCCTCCTGATACAAAAATCAGCGACCACAACAAACTCCCATCAACTAGTCTCAACAACCATCACCTCTTTATTACGCTTATTTCATCTATCCTCACCCTCTTTTTTTTTTTTTTGCTGGAATATTTAAAAATAAATTCCAGACAAAATATAAAAGTATCCCTAATTAAGAATGCATCTCAAAAATGATCATTTTCTTACTGAATTATAATGCTGTTGAAGGGGAGGAAGACTCTCCTCCACCCACTCTGGGTCCTTTCTGGCTGGGCTACAAATTAAATCGACATGAGACCGAATAGCAGGAGAAAATCAAACAAAGCTTTGTAACATGCGTACATGGGAGAGACCAGGGAACCTGAGTTTCTTGACAAAATGGCAGAGGTTGTCCTCTTAAATAGAAAGACGATGGAGGATGTTGGGGATGGGTCAGTTATGGGAGATTACCAGAAAAGCACAGTAAGGTTATTTTGCAGCCTCACCTTCCCATTGACAAGTTTCTAGAGATAAAGTCATCCCCGCTTCTTCCCGGTACAGAGAGGGAGATACCTTTACAAATGGAGATTTCTCTTACAAACGTAAATGTTTGGTAAACAGAACTTTGATAAGAATGGGCTTAGCAAGGACCCTCCCAATCTGTTGACACCCAGAGTTATCTATAGTGATGGCCTGTCCTGGGGACAGGCTTCTATCCTAAATCCTTTTAGGCAGTTAGTGGAGGGGGAGGTCAAAGTTTCCTTGAGCGAAAATAATCAAGGTGAAGAGACATACTTTGAGGTGGCCAATTCTGATCCCCCACACTGTTGTCACACCTAACAAAATTAACAATAACTCTTAGTGTCATCTAATAACCTGTCTGTATTCAAATTTCACTGGCTATCTTAAAAAATGTATTTTGTTTTAAGTTTGAATCAAGAGATAGGCGTTATCATTCCCATTTTACAGGTGAGGAAACTGCGGCTCAGAGAGGTTGAGGTATTTGTCCAAGGGCACACAGCTAGAAAACAACCCACATGAAAATGATACCTGCTCAACACAAGGTTGACATAAGGGAAGCCATGTTGTAGAAAAGAAACCCCATTGTAACTTTGAATGACTGATTAACTAGCCCAGACATGCTCTATAGATTTTATGGCCCCTCCCAGCTGCTATAAGTTGGTAATTTTGTTCTTGTGAGTTCCTCAGGAATGTGATGACCCCCAGCAGAGAGTCTATGCTGATAGCCATCATCAATGACAACTGAAAGATCAGGGTGTAGGGCATTGCTGCAGTTTCTGACACATATCCAGTAAAACAAAAGACTAACAGGAACTAAGACCAGATGTCTGCCCCCACCCAGAGACCAGCCCCCTATATACTGGCCTGTAGTCTTTGTTCTGTAGATGGTTCTTTCAGACATGACTCAGCCATATTCCCCCTTGCTAGCAAGCTATAATAAATAGGACTCCTTTCTCTCCTACCTCCTTGCCTTTTGACTATTGGCATGTCTTGTGGCAGGCAGATGACCCTCCTTGGGTGTTAGCAAAAATGGTTATAAACTGTAAAATGCTGTATAAAGGGCTATAACTATCTTCTGGCAAATAACCCTCTTCAAAGGCCTCCTTCCTGAATTTGTGTAGGAATCCTGAATTGCTTCTGTTTTGGAACCTCTGGGTGAGCATCCTTCCAAGGTTGCGCAGGATGCCTTCTCCCTGCAGGCCCCAGGCGGGGGCAGGTGCCCACTCAGCACCCAGAGGAGTGGGTTACCTGGTTTGTGCTGGGAGCGGGGTACCCAGCTGTCGCCCCAGCCAGCCCTTCAGGGCCTGCAGCTGCCCAAGAGCCCGGGCGTGGCTCTGGCACTGGGGGAAGCCCCAAGGCCCCACCAGCCGCAGCTCTTGCTCCATGTGCTCCAGCTGAAGGTAGAGACACTGCCTGTAGGCACCGTCCTTCCAAGAGTCACTTGGGCCCACCATGCGCACAGGGCGTTGTGTTTTTTCTGGAGGACAAGGGGGAGAGAGAGCATAAGCTGGTGCCGAGTGACAGAGCAGACTGCCTGCGGTAAAAACAACAGTATTAGTAACAGCTTTCTTGTTGGAGCGCTTGCTATGCACCAATCCATGAGAAATCTCAGGCTCAGAATGATGGGGTCCTGGGCTCACCCAGACAGTTAGGATTTGAAGGTACCGAGGGCATTCTCAAAATTTCCTTACATATAGAAGCGAATAATATACCTGTCACCCTGCTGCAACAATTACCAACATTTTGCCAATCGTGTTTCATCTCTGCCCCCCAACATTTTTTTTCTGGAGTGAGTTAAGGCAAATCCTAGACATAGTATTATCTCATCTACAAATATTTTAATATGTACAAGATTTGAATTTGAACCCAGGTTTGCCTGGTGCCAAAGACAGTGTAAGTTTTAACCTTTTGCTTTTAACTATTTTTTATGAAAAATTTCAAACCTACAAAAGAGAATGATGAGATGAACCTTCACATACCCATTGTTCAAGTTATCAACACGTGGCCAGTCATGTTTCGCCTGCACCCCACCCGCTCTCTCCAAGTGGGTTATTTTGAAGGAAATTTCAAACCTCCTGTCACTAAATATTTTAATATGCTTCTGTAGAAGATAAGGACTCTTTTTAAAAACAAAGCCATGATGTCATTATAAATCTTTAAAAGGATTAACAGTAATCTCTTAATAGCATGAAATATCCAGTCAGAGGTCAAGCTTCCCCAGATTATCTTGTGAATGTTTTTCTACAGCTGGTTTGTTCAGATTTCAGCTTCCTAAAAAAAAATTTTTTTTAAGTGTTTTGTTTTAAATTATAGAGGTAATACATATTCATTGCCAGAAAAAAGTAAATTCAAACATTTCCACTCTTCCTCGTGCCTTCTAAGGGAAACTTGGTCTCTCCAGGCAGGACCAGGCCTCAGTCCCTGGGCCCTGAGCTGGGAGGCTGGCGCCCGGGGGGCACACTCTCCTGGGGCTGTAAGAGGCTGGGTCTGAACCACTGTTCATCTTCACAAGGGGTATGTGAAACTGGATACAGAGACAGCAAAATGGAGCGCCCCTGCCCCATAATCCCTCCCCAGTCACCAGGGAGGAGCCAAGGAGAAAATAACAAGTGGTTGTGAAGAAGGCCATGGCCAGCTCAGACTAGATCAGGATGCCGATAAAGGCCTAGGGTGACCCCACTTCCCTCTGACTCAAGCCTCCTTCCTCACTGAAGCCTCAGCTAAAGCTTCCAGCATCAACAGCCTTTGTGTTGCAAGCTTCTGGCAATGTTTCCAAAGACACCATCACTCCCAATCATGACACCACTTACTGAATACCTGCTGTGTGTCAGGCTGGGCTCTAAGTGTTTCACGTGTCTTATGATCTCACTCGGTCCTTGCAACAAGCCGAGGAGCTAGGTGGATCAATACTTCCATTTTATAGGGGAGGAAACTAAGTCTCAGAGAGGTTGAGCAACTTGGCCAAAGTTGCACAGCTGCTATGCAGCTAGGAGAGTCCCAGGGTCTGGCAGAGTCCATGTTCTAAGGCGCATGCCATGAATGCCAAAGGCCCTGAACTCAGGGTGAAGTGTCCAGTGCAGGCATCAGCAGAACTCCTGCAGGGCCGACCTTCATGGGCAGCCCAAGCCCGGCTCTCTCGGGCAAATCCTCCAGGGTAGCTGGAGCATGGGGGGTCAAGGTGGGGCAGACCATGGGGTCAGCATGGGCCTGGCAAGGAGGGCCTGGAGTGCTACAGTAAGGAGCTGGTCTTGAAGGCCAACATTCAGTGTGCATGTCACCAATGTGACTGATTGAAAATGCAGATTTCTGGCCCAACCCTAGAAAATTTAATTCACTATATCAAAGGTAGGGCCAAGAAGTAGGAATTCAAATTCCTCATTCTGTAGACCCCACTTTAGTGTTCTAAACAAGGTTTAGACAGTGACCACCCTTGTGTGTGAAAAATGGCAGCATTCGTAACCCATACCATCCAAAATGGCAGCCACTAGGCACATGTGGCTGTTTAAATTAAAATTAAAATAGCCACATTTCAAGCGCTTGATAGTTACATGTTGCCGGTGGCTGCCATATTAGACAGCACAGACGTAGAATACTTCCATCACCGTAGGAAGTTCTATTGGGTGGCCTGGTCTGAACACTGGTAGCATGGATTTGGGTGGAAGATGGATAGGAAAGGTACAAGAGCGGAGTCAGACAGACTATTTCAAACCAGAGTAATGCCATACATAGAACTTAATAGAAATGAAACAATGTTACTAAATTCTGGCAGAATACTGTTTCAAAAGGCTCTGACTTTGAGGCCTGCTATCTGCAGAGAGATTGACAAGTGTTGCAGAGGTGTTAAAGACACAGCAGTACCAAAATGAGACTTTCTCCTTGACTTAGTTAGAAGGATTAGAAGAGAATGGAGAAAGGAGTCACTTTTTCACTCAGTGATTCAATGTTCTTTACTGCCCTGTCCATCATCTTGTGTCCTGCCCTACACATTTGGAAACTGGCTTGACTTTGCATCCTCCAACACTTAACAAAAGAAACCAAGGCACAGAGAACTGAAGCAACCTGTCCAAGGTCACACAGTTGCCAATGGCAGAGCCAGCACCCACAGATGGTTCCTCTGAGTGGCCAGGTCATCAGGCTGGCCAATTCTCTTACTACCTACGGAAGAAGAACGTGCCCTTTTGCTTTGCACATTGCATAATGACCTCCTATGCTGAGGTCACCCCACGCATGTCTGTGGCATGCTTTCTATGTGTTGCTTGGGCCCGGCCCTGGGGAAACAGTGGAGACAAGATGGCCAGACGGCTCCCACCTCACGGAGCTCACGTTCCAGGAAGGACAGTGCAGACTTGAAACAACTCTTCACACAATTCATGATTTGGCAGCAAACAGTGTGAAAGCAAAGAAAGAGAAGCTCAGGGGCTAAAGATCGTGTGGCTGGAGGCCCTGTTGTGGGCTGGGGTGTTGGCTGCTCCTTTGAGGAAGGAATGCTTCAGCCGAAACTAAAGGCTGAGTAGGAATTGGCCAAGTGAAGAGAGGAGAAAGAACATTCTAGATTAAAGGACCAGCATGTGGGAAGGCCTTTAGTGGGAAGGCAGCTTGGTGCTGTGAGGAGAGCAGGGTGCCCGTGGTCCAGAGAGTGAGGCGGTGGCAAGTGGTTGGAGCAGAGGCTGGTGAGGGAGACCCCGGTGGGACTTCTGGACCTCCTCGTGGTACAGACGTGTCCCTTGGTCCTGTCTTACCTGGCTCCAACATTCCCCTCTCTCAGCACAGAAATGTCAGGACTCACCTTTCACTTGTACAGACCCAAGAGTGAGTGTTAAAGAGTCCTCTCTCTGTTTGTCTTCCTCCCAGAACACCTGCCCCGCCATGTTCTGCAGACAGACAACATCTTCCACCAGGGCCAGCAGTTGGTTGATGTCCATCAAGTTCACCGAGTCCCAGCCCGAGGCAGGGGATGGCACCTTCAGAGCTTTAAACAGGGAGCTGACGAGTCTCCACATATCCTGCAAATCAGCCCAGGTCAGGTAAGGGGATGAGAGCTACAGGTAGGGGGTGGTATATTGGTCAGGAGCATTCGCCCTGGGGTCAGACAGTCTGGGTATGATCACAGCTCTGTCCACTAGACATGACATTGGATCTCCCTGAGCTTCCGTTTTGTCACCTATAAAATTCCTCTCTTAGGATTTGAACTGACGCATTCCAGGCTGTATTCCTCAAAGTGTGGCACATAGTGTGTGCTCATTAAGTGCTTGTTGAGTGCATGAATGCAGGAGGAGTCCCTTCTAAGGGCTTCCAGCCTGGGATCTGTAATAAAGGTATAATGTTTTGCACATTGTAGGTACTCCAAAAGTGTGTGTGCATGCACTTGAGTGTATATATATGTTTGTGTATATGTCTAGTGTATCTCATGTAAGCATGTATGTATGAATGTATACGTGTATGTGTGTGCACACACATGTGTACGTGTATGCACGTGAATGTGTGTATATGTATCTGTGGGTGCACACATGTGAATGTGTACATATGTGTATGTGTGTGCATATGCACGCATGTACGGATTTGTGTGTGCATGTGTGTCTATATGTGCAGGTGTACGTGTGTACACATATGTCTGTGTCTATGTGTAGTGTGTGTGGATGTGGATGTGTGTGTATACAGTTGATGAATCTTGGCAACTGATGCTGTCAGACAACATAGGGTTGCCAGGCCCCAAGCCCCAGTCCCCACCCCGACTTCTGCCCAGGCTAGAGCACCCCCCGCACCACCGAGGTTGAGGACATGCCTTGGTCACTGCTTCAGGCGTCAGAAGGCCATCCTCCACAGGTCGTGGTGAGGGGGCCAGGCTGGGGGACTCCCGGTCCCATTGCCCAGTGTTCTGCTCCTTAGGGATTCGAGGACGGGTGTTTCGAAAAATCTGAACAATCAGGAGGTTGATGGGGAACATGAGGAGAGAGCTCTCCAGCCCAATCATCACTTCCTGCCAAGTGAATTCAATTTTACCTGGAGCAGAGGGAGGGAAAGGATCAATGGGAGAGTCCCCTCCACCCCTTCCAGAAGGTGGCTGTGCAGTAAGGATTAACCTTGCACAAAGAGAGGTCTGGCCCTTCAGTGGCTCCTGGGAGGTGACCTCTAAGCCCTTGGGATGTCCTGCCTGATAGGTGTGCCTTTGTTTACCTGTGGTCTTGGGTCATACCATATAGTCTATGCTTACAATGCAGTTTATGGTGGGGGACTTGGCCACACAGTATCACCTCAACCTCTGGAGGGGCTGGAGGCTAAGGTCACCCATGCAGGGGGTCAGCCGTGTCTATGTGACCGAGCCCCAATAAAAACTCTGACACCAAGGCTCAGGTGAGCTTCCCTGGTTGGTGGTAGTCAATATATGTTGTCACACATCGTTGTCAGGAGAAGTTAGCACTGTCCGTGACTCCATTGGGAGGGGACAACTGGAAGCTCTGCACCTGGTCTACCCTGGACCCTGCCCCATGTACCTCTTCCCTTCCCTGATTTTAATCTGTACCCTTTCTCTGTAATAAGTATGAGTATAACAGTGTTTCTGACTTCTGTGAGTCCTTCTAGTGAGTTATTGAACCCTAGGGTGGTCTTGGGACCTCTGGAATCACAGTGGCATTGCTGGGGCAGTGATGTCCACCAGCCACTAGCCCCGACTACCATGACAGCGGGAATTACCCAAGTCCATCTTTTGCTCAGCTGGGTCCTTGGGGACACCCCAGAACATGATGCTGGTCAGCATGGTGCAAAGGAGCAGGGAGAAGCAGCAGGACACCCTCTGGACGCGGGTGAAGTTGCTCCGAGCTGAGCAGCTGAAGATGGAATACCAAATGTGTCCATCCTGGAAGCCCGTGGAGGTCTTCATGAAAAACAGGTGGCTGTGGACAGGCAGGGAGAGAGAGAGGCGTTTAGGGAGAAGGAATGGGGAGAGACTGCTCTTTGGAGCAATCCTGGGATACGAGGGAGGGACCTGTTTCTAAGATTTATCACCTATTTTTTCTATTATAAATGAAATACAGTATCAGAGCCCCATCACTTAGAGTTAATGATGGGGACTCTGGACAGAGAGGGTTGGAATCCTGGACTAGCTGGGATTGGAATACTAGCCCTCTTACTAGCTGTGTGACCTCAGGCAAGGTACTTGACTCTTTGTGCCTCAGTTTACTTATCTGTAAAATGAAGATAATAAAACCTGCCTCACTGGATTGTTGAAAGGGTGAAAAGTGATATTTTTTGTAAAGGATTTGGCAAAGTAGCTGGCATATAGTGTCCATCAGTGTTAGCAATGATTATTTTTGTTATAATTTTAATATAGTAATATAACTATAATATGATTCATTTTGTTATAATTAGGGCATTAGAGGAGAGTAGTTAAAAGTCCCAGGCTCTGGGTTCAGACTCAGTTTGAGAGAATAAAAATGGCAAGACAAAGTCTCTGAAAATGGCGCCACATTCTCAAGAATCTGTCGTCTTTCTCTGAGTAGAATGTAGTTTAACCACAAGAGCTATTCACGAGCCCAGATTCTCACGAGAGTGTGAGGACCTGAGATTCCGGGTTGCGCCCATTCTGATTTCTCAATGCCAGCACCCTCCAGGGTTGTATGGACTGTGACTGTCACTCTGGGGTGTGTGGGTGTCCTGGACTTAGAGTAAAGTTACATAAAGAGAGAGGTCCGTCGCCAACAACAGGGATTTTCCACGTGATCGTTCTACTTATTCAACAAATACGTGTTGAGCCCGCTGTGTGCCTGGAGCTCTGTGGGGCACGAGGGACTCATGGGAGGAATGACACGATCCTGCCTTCAGAGGGCTCCTCGTCGTTTCCAGGCATCACACATTGTGATGCAGTTGAAGGATAACATCTACTCCTATAATTGAGCACTTACCCTGAGCCACTCACTGTGTTAACCATGTTACCTACATTGTTTCGTGGGACCTTCACAGGTCCCCTTTGGGGTGACACATTGAAGAACTCATTTTTCAGATGCGGAAGCTGAGGCCTGGGGAGGTGAGGTGACTTATCCAAGGTCATGCAGCAAGTCAGCAGCAGGCGTGTGGGACTTTGTGGTCTGTACCCATGTCTGTGTTATACCTCTCTTGGGGTCCAAGTCTCTCTGATTCAAATGTTTTCCCCCTTGGAGGCTGAGCCGCTCACAGCAAGCAGCTGGGAGGAAAAGTCACTGGAAACAGACTTTTTTCCCTGAACCCAACTCAAAAGCCATTTAAAGTAGAGGTCACAAACAAATGCTTAAAGGGGTCCAGGTAGATGTAAATAAGTCAAATACATGAGTGAAATAGGTTGGGAGTAAGGTAATAGGGAGTGGTGAGGACTGTGGCAAACTGAGAGCACATGGCCCATATAAAAGGAAAGCTGGTAATCAGGTCCAGCAGATGGGTGGCAGGCAGGAACACTGGCCCAACATTTCCATACTTGCAGGTTTTTTGTGAAGTCTCCTGATTTTTTAATATTGGTTGGAAACAGACTGAATGCCCATTGATGGGAGAATAGTTGAAATACTTGTGGGGTATCCATTCTATGGAATATGATGCAGCCAATATGGAAAAGTTTGACCCAAACATACTCTCCTGGAAGGATGTTCATGATATATCATTAAAGAAAAAAGGCAATGTATTTAGAGCAACATGCCATTTTAAAAGATGTAGGATAAACAACAATCTATGGTGTTGTTTGTGTGCAGGTGCACATGTGTGTACATTTGTATCTGCTTTTCTGTGTTTGGAGACAGATGTGCAAGGATGTCAGTAAAGCAAAGGGAAACACATGTTGAAAGATGCACCTGGGATAAAACTACGTGGAGAAGAGACCCCAATGGTCAGACGGTGAACTACCACTCAGATCGGTCTGCTTGCTCACAAAAAAATACTATTCTGTGACTTGTGGTAAGGAAATGTGGATGACCGTTCCAACCATCTTCACCACCTTGAAGGCAATTATGTCTTAGAGGGTCCATGTCCCTCCAGGGCCCCTCATTCCCAACAAGAAAAACTGATTGGTCATTAATGTCACACGCTCAAAGCTATACAGGCCTGCTAGCTGAAATGTGCTTTTATTTGGCAGCGACTGGATTGTGGTGCAACTTCCCTAGAGATGAAAGAACAAAGTAAAAGAGGATTTGCTTAAAGAGGAAAAAAAAAGTACCTGAATTGCTTCCTGTCCTGCTCTGTGGCCACTGGAAATACCTTGTCGAGGACACAGTCTCCAACATCGATGGACAGCCATGAGTTGCAGAGGAAATACCACTTCCGGTCCATCGCCAGGTCATGCACCAGCACCCGGCTCACGTACCTGGAGAAAGGACCCACACTTCTGATGACAAGCTTGGGGGACGAGACTTCTTTGGACACCACAAAGGTAACACCTTTGCAGACCTGAGCCCAAGAACAAGAGCTGCTGGAAAGAGAGACTTTGTAGTTTTCTTCATTATTCTTGGTGCCTGGATCAAAACGCCCCAATCAGTGGTGAATTTGGCCTCATTGGGAGTTCAGCTGGTGCAGAGAGCCAGCTCTGGGAGGCTGCCACATTTCACAGATGTGCTGCAAGAGGGTACATTCTGAAACTGTTAACCCCAACGCAGGGCAGTGAGCCCAGGGCCAGCGTCCAGATGCAAGTGAGGAAAGCCAAGTTGTCTGTGTTGTGTGTGTTCAGGGAGGCGCAGGCTTAAGTACGCAAACCCTGATCCTCCCGCGGGCTTCCACCCAGAGAATGAGCCTACTATCCATCTCGGACTCAGAATTTCGTGGGTGTCATCTAACTTGATTTAGGTCTTTGAGGCCCGGGAAAGTAATAAATCATCTTGCCTCTACTGGGATGTCAGATCCAGTAGCAGCCATTTCCCCTGTAAGTCATTCCTCTTACATCCAATAAGAATAGTAATGATATCCACAGCCACTCTTTATTGAGCACTTACTGCATAATGGGGACGATGCTAAGAAGCTCTTGACTTGCATTTCTCATTTCCGGGAGGACAGCCCCATCAGGCATGCAAGAGCTATATCTGTCGACGTCACATACCCTCCCAGGGAGGCCGACATCCAGTGACCCATTGGTGCAGGGCCTGGGTATGATTAAGACCTGGGCATCTCAACCCAACTCAGGACAGCCCCCGTGCTCCCCAAGGGGTCAGGGAACTGTTGTTGGGCTGCATCGAAGCTCTTCTCCTTCTGCCCGTCCTGCTTCCTTCCCTCCCTTCCCAGGGGCTGACCCCAGGCATTCCTGGATGAACCTCCTGCATGCTCAACTCCATCTCAGAGTCTGCTTCCCAGAAACCAACCTACGGCACTTAAAGTATTCGTGTTTAATCCCTTAGGTCAATCGGACAGCAACATAAATGCTGTTTTTCTACAGTTACCAGCTGCTGATGGGCAGTCAGGCTGGAAACCACTCATCTGGGTCACTAGTTTTAGCCTCAGACAGAACAGGGACGGGTCTTGGATCTGAGCTTGCCAGCTGTGTGAACTTGGCAAGTCACTTATCCTACCTGAGCTTAGATTTTCCCACCTGTAAAACGAGGATGACAACAGTCCTTGTCCCTGAGGGTCATTGTGACAGTCCAGTGAGAAAAGGCGCAGAGAGGCTGAGCTTAGTGCTCAGCAGTGGCAGCTATGTTTGCCTCTTCTACCAGAGAATCAGCTCAGTGTCTCATTAGTCTCTTATAGGGCAGGGTTTGTCTTCGCGATAGGCGTCTATCCCCATTTTACAGATGGGGAAACTAGGGGCTCAATGACAGGTTGATGCTGCAAAAGTACCAAGGGTGGGGCTCACACTGGATCCCCAGGCTGCAACTTCCAGTCCTTCTCCTAGCTACTGGTTCAGTCTGTGTGGCCTGTGGACTGGGGGCCCCTCTGACCCTCAGTTTCCTTATCTGTGAAATGGGGATCCATTCTATGTGTCCTGCAGAGGCTCGTGAGGATCAGCAAGGCAGCAAATACACAGTACCCAGCCCTGGGCCTGGTGCTTAGTAGGTCCTTGTGGTTTGCTCACCCTCGACTCACCAGGAGGGCCGGTCCCCTGAGTTGTCATGCCACAGCCGCAGGCTCCTCAGTTCCCCCAGTGGGAACAAGGTGGAGAGTAAGAAGACATCCACTCCTCCTCGCTCAAAGACAGGGATGTTGGGGTCTGACAGGTGGTGGGGCTCACTTTCTCCATCCAGGCCATATAGGGTCACAGTTACCTGAAATCCAGAGACCAGGAGTGGCCAAATCCACGTGGTGACTGAGCCGCACTGGTTGTGTTTCATTTGAAGTGTCCAAAAAGCAATGAAAACCCATGAAGCATGGCCCTCTCACCCTCTCCTCCCATCGTGAGCCTGTCTGAGTTATTTCTCAGTTGCATGAAGATTTGGGGTGACACTCTCTGCATTTATGTATTCAAAATGAGTTATACTCACAGAATGCTTCCTGGTGACCTTTTCAAACTTCCCATATATTTATTTGTAAGGACAATAAGGCAGGGACTGGTTTCCTTCCTAACAATTGTATTCCCCAATGCCTCCCACAGTGCCCGACACTGAGACATGAATGAATGAGTGCCCACTACACTGAAAGTACGTATTCCCAGGCCCAACTCCAGACCTACCAAGTAAGAATACTGGGGACAGAGCCCACAAATCTGTGTTTTTCTGAAGTTGTCCAGGTGATGTTGATGGGCATGCCTGATTTCCCGAGTTGAAAACAGCTATAGCAGATGCTACCTCTGCTCCACTGACATCCCTCAGCCTCACCACTGCAGCACTCCCTGCACCACGTCCAACTGCCAGCAGCTCTGTCTCTTTCCTGGGGGTTTCTTTGTCTAATAGAGCAGCAGCTAGAAGTGCTGGAGAATTAACAGCCCCTGCAAGCTGTCCTCCAGCAATGACTGGTGGGATTGGTGGATAAGCACCCCAGCTCCCTCAGCCCTCAGCTGGGATGACTTTGAGGCCCATGTTCCTTACTATTTTCCAGCTCCCCCCAGTGGGATTAGGCTGCAGTTGCCCACAGGGGTAACAGTTTGATAATACACCCTTTATTGTTTCCTTCCCTGCCCTGTCTGGCTTCCCACTTCCCTACTGGTGTGTCCTGGGATCCTCTCTCAAATCAAATCTCGAATCCTCATTTCAGAATCTGCTTCTACAGCAGGGTTTCTCTACTGTAGACATTCTGGGCCTGGTAACTCCTTGTTCTGGAGACTGTCCTGTGCGTTGTAGGATGTTTAGCAGCATCCCTGGCTTCTGCCTTCTAGACACAGTAGCATTTCCCCCTCTCCCAAGTTGTGACAACCCAAAACATTGCCAACTGTCCCTGGGGGGGGGTGACATCATCCCCAGTTGAGAACCACTGGGCTAGGGGAACCCAAACTAAGACAATGTCAAATTGAAATGTGACTACAACCCTCCACGAAGAGAAACAGCCTGTGGATCACAGGTTTCACTTCTTTTTTGTTAAGATCGACCCTTCAGTGTCAAACAGAAGTGAGATGGATGTTTCATTAGACGGATGAAAGTGATTCCTACATTTATTCAACAAATAGTTACTGAACACCTACTCTGTGTTAGACAGCTGGTCGAGGACCTAAGACATAGCAATAAATAAAAATAAAACAGTTTTAAAAATAAAACAAATATATGCATAAATAGAAACAATAAGATTTAAAAAATAAAAAGTAAACAGACAAATGGCCTGCTCTAATGAAGCCTAATGTCATTTTTTAAAAAAACAATGGGACTTTCTACAGGATGGTACATACAATGCTAGCAGTTCTCAAACTGTGTTCCACGGAGCCCTCAGTTTTGGTAAAGAAACCTTGGAGGCCACTGTAAGGGATGGTCTATTTTGATGAGGGATGTGGCACAGGCCAGACTTAACTAGAGATGCTGAGACATTACAGAGACAGACTGCTGTATGCTCCACAGCTGAATGCTCAAGGATTTCAGAGAATCCATAGACAACTGAAATAGTTTCTTTACCACCTCCAGTCAGCCTGCTCAAGGACAGGTAGCTCATTAGCTAGATGCCACCCAATCCGTTTACCTAATAAATGTAATTCCAGACTCATTGTTTCCTAATGGTGGGCATTTTTCTTTCTTTCCTTTCTCCCTTCTCTTATAAATTCTGTTTTCTCTGTTTATTGACAACAGTTTACTGACTGTTCTTCACTTGTGAGCACATTTGCATGCAGGTGACCAGCTAACTGAGTTATTCTTTGACAGGGGTAAGGAGGATGACCAGTGGCACAGTGCTAGCCCCCAGCTCTCCCTTAAGCCACTCCTCCTTTATCTTTTTACATATTGGGGCTTAGGCTGATATTTTGAGAAAAAGATTCTTTCCTCTAAAAAATAAAAACCGAAAGAAAAAAAAAATCCTACAACACAAGCTCCACTGTGCTAAAGTAACAATGGACTGGCAGGCGCCTTGCTGGGGAGGACGTGCTGATCGACCGAGGCATCTTGCACGGTCAGGTACCTTTGATGAAGTGGCTGCCCCTCTCCGGTGTCCAGTGTAGACTGTCACCAGGTAGTGGTACTGGGCAAAGGGATCGTTGTCCTCCAGCACTGTGACCTTCACCTGGACAGAAGGATGGCATTAGGGGCGCCCTGCTTGGGGGGTTCATCCGCCACAGAGCAGCCAAGAGTGAGCTGGGCACTCGCGACAATTAAAGGGGGAGAGCAAAATTACGTATGCTATTTATTCATTCCATCAGGTGAGAACTGTTCTGTATAAAAGCAGAGTTTCAAGTAAAAACCAAAGCTTTTAAAATAAAAAAGTACAAAATGCATTCATTATTACATATGACTCAAAGTCGTCTAATTGGAAATGAACTTGGTATCAAGCTGAGAATGTCCAGTGTTTGATCTGGTAAATGACACAAACTACATATATAATTTCTCATGACACTGGCAACCAGATTGTGCCTCTAATTTAAAAGAAATGAATGTTAAGAGGGTTTAGCAAAAACAAAGAAACAAGCTGAAGTTGGCTGGAGGCTCTGTTTTGAGTTGCACAGATCTCCCGTCAGTGCAGGGCTTGTTGCCCCAGTTGCTAGGGTGTTGTTTTCAGGGATGCAAGAGCCACCTCTGTCAAGGTCTCACGCCCTCCTGGGGAGGCCAACGTCCAATGGCAGATTGATGCAGGGCCTGGGCCTGAGCAAGATCTGGGCATCTCAACCCAACTCAGGACAGCTCCAGAGCTCCCTGGGGGGTCGCAGGGCTGTCGGTGGGCTGCATCCCAGCTCAACTTCTCTCTCCGCTCATCCTGCCTCCTTTCCTCCCTTTCTAGGGGCTGAGCCCGGGCATTCCTTGATAAACACCCTGCACGATCAACTCCATCTCAGAGGCTGCTTCCTGGGAACTAACCTACAGCCGAGGCAGTTAAAGTATTCATGGTTAATCCCTTGAGTGAATCAAAGACAGCAGTATAAACGCTGAAACTATTATTACGTTTTATACCATCTTAACATCCTAAGAGATGTGGCTGTGTATGGGGAGGGCAGGGAATGGAGAATATTTCAGAGCTGTGTGACAGTGCATCCTTGTATTCATTTTTGTGCTCGCTCAGACACTCACAAATATTTACTGAAGGCTAACTATGTGTCAGACAGGGTGCATATATCAGAAAAATAATCACAACTTGTGGTAATTTCTTGCACAATTTGTTATTGTTTGATCTCATTTCTATCCTCAAACCTTTCTTACGGTCAGGTAGATCTAGGTTTGAATTCTGGCTCCTGGGAGGTGATCTTGGACCAGTTAATTGCCCTCTCTGATCCTTGGTTGCCTCCTCTGTAAGATGATAGAGGTACTGTGCAGTGAAGGGTGAACTCAGCAGGCTTGGGTTGTCCAAATCCTGTGCATTCCCAAGAAAGGACTAGCTCTTGGCCAGCTCCTGAAAGATAACCTCCAAGTCCTTGTAATATCTTGCATGATAAGAGCGTCTTTGAATACCTGGGGCCTTGGGCCACATCAGATCGTCTATGCTAACAGTGTGATTTGTGGTGAGGGCTCTGGGCCATGCTGTACCAATTGGATCTCAGGGCGGGAGAGGAGTGTTACTGGAGACTGAGTAACTAAAGTCAGTTCTGTGGGCACTCCATACCTATGTGACTGACCCCCAGTGAAACCCTGGACACCGAGGCTTCGGTGAGCTTCCCTTGTTGGCAATACTGCATACGTTTTGTCACACGTCATTGCTAGAATTAAGTCTGTCTGTACAACTCCACTGGGAGAGCATACCTGGAAGCTTTTGCCTGATCTCCTGGACCCTTCCCTTTGCTGATTCAACTCTACATCCTTTTACTGTAATAAACCATAATGTGAGCATAACAGCTTTTTTGAATTCTGTGAGTCCTCCTAGCAAATCATTGAACTTGAGGGTGGTCTAGGGAACCCTCAAACAGTACCTTCATCTTAGGGCTATTGTGTGCCTTAAATGGGGTAATGTCTGGCACATAGTAAATCCTCCATAAATGGTCAGTATCATAATTCTCCTGATAATTTGATGAAAAAGGACAATTTACAGATAAAGATGCTGAGGGGCTGGCTTGTGTGAGATGGCCCCCGGGGTCAAGGCCTGGATTTGCAGCTGGCCTCTCAGCTCCCCACCTGGGCTCCATTTCCTGGAGTTCCTTGAAGGGGACACCCCTGCTCCTCCCTCCCATTCCTGGGGACCATGCAACCTCACCTTGGCCTGATCCTGAGCATCCTTCCTCCTTGCCCAGATCACCACCAGCACGTAGACCACGCAGAGGCAGCCCACGGTGGTCACGACCACAGGGTTGTCCTCAAAGGTGGCAAAGAGCTCGGCGGTCTGGTGGACATCGACGGAATTGGGCATCACCAGGAATGTGCTTCCAAAGAAGGTGAGGTGGTTGCAGAGGCAGTGTGTCTGGGAGGGGGTGGTCTGTGGCCCCACCTGCAACCCCAAAGAAGCCCTGGTGGAAGTGGGCGCGCATCCCTGGCTGGCTCGAGCCCAAGGGAGGAGAACAGTGAGGGGTGCCACTGTCCTGGGAAGGGCCTGGGAAGGCTGCTGGGAGACCGGCTTCAGGATTCCTCTTAGGCTTTTTTATTTAACTAAAAATTAATTCTAAAATGCAGAGAATATTATCTATAACAAGCACCTTTACCCATGATTCTCAATGGGGCCATCTTGTCAGTTTGCTTTGTCTTTTTTAAGAAGTATCGCGGGTAACATTGAAGTCTCCTCTGTCCCCCACCCTCCATAAGCAGCCATTGTCACAACTTTGGTGAGCCTCATTCCGGTACATTTTCCCACCTGCTGCTCATTCATTGGACAGATATTTCTGAGGGCTAATCCTAGGCCGGGCAGCGGGCTAGGTGCCGAGAGGACCTCCTGGTGAGCAGCTCATCTCACATTTGCAGGGATTTCCTGCTTTTAAAACTGAAAGTCCTGAGTCCTGGGAGCCCCCTCAGTCCCAGGCAAGCTGGGACAGTTGGTCATCTGACACTGAAGAGCAAACAAAGACCGAGATTCAGGGAAGCATGAGAAGAAAAGGGAAGGACAATGTTTGGATCCTAAGCTGGTGTCTCAGCACCACAAAAGTATTCCCTAAATTTTACCCCCTCAGATCCAGGCCCCTGGGGCCCCTGTCCTTGGCTCATGCTTTGAAGAGTCCCACTTTAGCTGTCCTCAGCCTGAGCCCTTCTGCACAGAATGAGGAGTCGGGGGGCTGAGGGGGTGTGCCCACCACAGCACATACCACCCGGCCAGGACTAGGGCGGGCCCTGGTGACCCCGAGAATGAGCCTCTCCTTAAATTTTGCACTCTAGATGCTCAGTTGCCTCACCCTAGTCCTGGCCCTGGGAGCCCCACTTCTAGACTGTGGTTTGGGGACCTGGAATTCCCTGCTTCCAGGGCCCGCACAGACCTGTTCCTCAGGACCACCCTTCCGTGGTAGACTGGCCACTGGTGTGCCCACCCCCGCGTGCGAGGGTGGCAAGACGTGGCTGTGGGGGCAGAGTGTGTGGCTGGAGCTTGGCGCACGGTCCCCTGTGGTGTGGGACAGTGAGGTTGTGGGGGAGGGACAGGAATGGGCCAGGGCAGAGAACCCCATCTGTGCTCTTCATTCATACCCTACACTTAGGGGCAGGCCTTCCCTAAAGCCCTTGGCCAGCTTGCGATCACCTCAGGGTCATTTGGTGGGTAAAGATTTAACTGGATCCCACAACCCAGCACAACCTTTTCATTCCACGGTCCCCCACGAGGTGGTAAGGTGGGAGGGACCAGAAAACGCTGGCACACGGAAAGTTCTTCTCTGCTCAACCTCTGGTGAGGAAGAACCTGCCGCAGCCCAAACGTGCCCCAGCAGAGAACTCTTCTCTCTTTCCCTTCACGAGCCACCTAGCAAGGGCTGAGCCCTCCGCACAGGCATGGCGCCCACTGTTTATCAGGGATTTCACGTGGGGCTTAGTTCCCTATCTGCTCCATTGTTTTTCTCACTGTTCCCCAATCCTGGTCAGCATTTGGCACACAGCTGTGGGCCTTATGGAAACATCTGGCACACCCGGTAGGGGAGGGGGCTGGTTTCGGAGAAGAAACCCAAGCAGGCGCTAGTGACAAGACCATCTCAGCGCTGGGAGCCTAGGGACCACACTTGACTTATGTCTGACATCTTTGCCCCCCTGAGTTTTCACAGAGGCCTGGAGAGCAGTGGCTTTCCCAACCTTTTCCAGCACGAGGGGGTCTTTGAACCTTGGAAATTAATCTGTGCATACCCTTGCGACAGTAGTTGTATCGTTAGTATCCTTTGAGAAAATATATAAGCCAGAATACAGGTTCTCGGACCCCTTGCAATAATTTTGCTTTTACCCTCTCATAAAGTCTGCAGTCCATAGATGTGGAACTATTTCAGCTGTTTAGAGAATTCATCCAAACTCGATGATTGCATTTACTTATTTATGGCTCCTCAATGATCTCTGTATATCTATATATCTGTACCTATATCTGTATCTACCTCTATATAATGAGCATCAAGTACACAATATTGGATTAATATAATTTTGGGTCTGTGACACACTCCCACATATGACTTTTGTACATCCCACATTCATGTATGTATGCAATAGTAGGTGTATATTTTTAACAATTCTGGAGGAGGTGACACTTGGGGCAGGATCTGAAGGAGGAGTTAACTAGGCTGGGGCGCGGTGGGTGGGAGGGGGCACGGAGGAGCATTCCAGGCACAGGGAACAGCATATGCAAAGGCCCCATGGAGAGGCCCAAGACAGTACACCAGAGGCACTATAGGGGACCCTAAACAAGCTGGACACACCCAACTAAGCTGCTCTGACTTCTTTGCTTCCCTCTCCTTACCTGGCACCCAGAGTTGTCCCACGTCCCCTGGGCCTCATCCCAGAACACACAATGGGACAGGAAGGTGGTGATGCCAACTGTGAGGTCCCTGCCGGGGGTCAGCTCCAGCTCAGACTCAGGGATCACGGTCAGATAGTAGACACCTTCTCCAAAATGCAGGTCCTCTGGGTTCAGGATCCACGTGGACAGCCCATCTGCAGGAAAGGGGGCTCTGGGTCAGCCTGAAGCTTCGTGGAGCCTGGGACTAACATCATGGGAGAGGGGGACTGAGGCGACTTCACAGGGAAGCCAACCCTGATGGTCTGTCCCGTCTGACTCTGTCTCTTCTTGGCTGTGTGACTTTGGACTGGTTACTTAACCTCTCTGTTCTTATGTAGAAAGTGGAGATTTCAATAGTCACCACCCTCGAGGGTTGTCATGAGGATTGCAATGAGGTCAGTTCTGCAAATACTTGTCAGCTTCTTTAGGGCGTATAGTAAGTGCTCACCTAAAGTTGCCAAATAATAATAATAATACCAACAGCAACCACAAAAATAAGCACTGAATGTAGCAAGTGTTTTTTTTTTTTTCTTTTTCCTTATGGCTTCTGATTCTCAAGTTTTAAGCTGGTCACCCCCTCCCCCTCCCAGGGAGCAGCTCAAGAAGCTGGCCCGGTGACGGGACTACCTGAAGCAGCCTTTGGCGGGAGGTGAGTTCTGGCGTCGTAGCTGGTCTTGTTGGGGTGGTAGCCGTAGCCCAGGCTCAGCATGAGTGGGATGTCAGGTCTCCAGTGCAGCTGGATCCCCAAAGCCGCACCCCCCGAAGTCAGATTCACCCACACAGCTTCAGGACTGGTCAGGTTCAACACGGTCGGCTCGCTATGTCCTTCTGAGAGCCGAGGCAGCAGGATCTGTCATCAGAAAGTCAAACCAAGGGTGTGCCAGGACGGGAATGCCAGGGCATCGGGGCTGCTGTATGGAGCTGGGTGAGCCCCAGGGAAGCTGAAACCCACGCTGTGCTGTGCTCATTTGGTGAGGTTCCTGGGGCTGCTGTAACAAATAACCACAAACTGGGTGGCTTACAGCAACACAGTTCTGCTATCTTGCGGTTCTGGAGGCCAGAGGTCCACAATCAGTTGCATGGGGCTCCAGTCGGCAGAGCTGGTTCCCTCTGGAGGCTCGAGGGGCAGATCTACTTCTTTGCCTTCACCAGCTTCTGGAGGCCACCGCATCCCTTGGCTCGTGGCCCCTCCTCGCACCACCCTGACCTCTCGCTTCTGTCATGAAATCGCCTTTTCCTCTTCTGGAGTCAGTTCCCCCTCTCCCTCCCTCCTAAAAGGACCTCATGATGACGCTGGGCTCACCCAGATAATCCAGGGTCATCTCTCTATCTCAAGATCCTTAACCTACTTCACATCTGCAAAGTCCTTTTTGCCATGTCAGCTGACATAGTCACAGGCTCAGGGATAAGGACATGGACACCTTGGCAGCCTTCATTCAGCTTATCACGCTTATCAAGCTGTGCACCCCGGCTCAGGGCTGCATCTGCACAGAAAGTGGGGAGACTTTTTCTAATCCGTATAAAGATGCCATGTGAACTCTTGGTGGTGTTGAAGAAAGTGTCAAGCGAGCAAGTGTAAGTTAGGAGCACAGGTACTAGAGGCAGAGAGACCTCTGTTTGGATCTTGGCTCTGCCCTATATTAGCGCTGGGACCTTAAGCCAATTAACCAACCAGTCTGAGCCTCAGGTTCCTGTCATCAGTAGAACACACAGTATGTGTGTGTGCATGAAAAATGATATTGTGTGCAAAATGCTTAGCCAAGTCAGATACACAATGACACTCAATAAATAGTCACTTTTATTACTCTGACATTCGAATTTCTCATAACCACTCTCCATTTAATCAGCTCTCCAGATTAACTGCTGCTCTTCATTCCCTTTTTAAAACAGACGGATTGATGCCCATTGTGCATTGTTTATTTACTCCCCTTGGCCCTCTATGGTAGCCTCGGGAATGTGCCACCCAGCTGCCCCTTCCAGGAAGGACCTGCTGCCCAGTCACAGGGAGTGTGGTCCGCAGAGAGGTTCCAGCTCTCAGCTCCGTCAGAGTCCGCCCTGGCGGCAGAGACTTACCTCGCCTGAAGGCATTTCCTTCCTGGGGCCTCCTGCATTCAGTGACTGAGGGAGGAGGGGTATAAAGCCCAGACATATTAGCCTACTGCAGGACACTCTTGTCTCATTTGTACCCTGGGATTTTAATTTATGGAGGTGACCGAGTGATGACATGGAGAGGTCAATGCCATTGAAAGAAGAATTTATTACTTACGTTTCCTGAGAGGAGGGGACCACCATGCCATGCAGGGCCACAAGGGAAGCAACTGGTCAGGAGGCAGAAGCAGGCACAGGGGAAGGCCTAGACCATGGCTTTTATTGGGGTTTCCAAAGGAGAGGCAGGGCAGGGCAGAGTAAACCGCTTGGCCAGTCTGAATAATTCTGGCAGTCTTTGGCTGTAGGGTGGTCCCTGGTTGCCTGGTACTTGACTCTGGGGTGATTTCAGGCAGGGGAAATACTGGCTTGGTGTGTGACAGTCAGATAAAGGGGCTGGTTGGGAGTATGAATTTGGGATTGGTTGGTTTGCATATGAAAGTCATGCCCCGGCAGAGAGCTTTGTTATCTCTGAGAATTGCTGGCCCTGGGAGGGGCGGTCTCTCCCCGGCCAGCAAGATTTTTAAGATATCAAAACATCATAAGATACAGAAAATGACAAACACGATTAATACAACCCTGAAGGCTAATACTTGCTGCAGAGCTCCCCTCGGGGTCGACTGGGGTCTGAGAGGTCTGGATTATAGTCTGACTCCTTCTGCCCCATCCTGCTTTCTTTCCTCGCCCTTCGCGGGTGTTGATTCCTAACAAACACCTTGCACGGCAAACTCCCTCTCAGCACCTGCTTCCAGAGAACCCAGCTTATGACATCTTCTCTGGAGTAACCCCGGCAGCTCTCTTCTGCCAGTGGAGGTGTCTGCTCACCAACAGGCAGTTGTGTTTGATCCCAAACCTGCTTACGTCTGTTGTATTTGTGATTGTAAAGGTCAATTTTAATGATGTGTTTCATAGTCTGACATAAAGCGACAAAGTAGCAGTGGGAAAAGAAAGAATTACTTGCATAAAAACTTAAGTTGAATGCTTTGAGAAGACTCAATAAAGATGAGTTGCTAAAAATTATTATTGAATTAGTCATGATGAGAAAACCGTAGAAGATTAGGAAAAAAATCATTAAAATCTCGAAAGAATCCGAACTCACATTGCACCTTGGCGTGCTTACATTTTTGTTTAACTTTAAAGAAAATCTAACTGGACATTTTAGGGCTATGTTATGGGGGTGGTTTATGCAATGAAGATGATTAAAATTACAATCAACAGATTTAAAGAAACTTTTTGGTTGTACCCCCAAAGATTGACCATGAAATACATTTATAGTTTTAAGTTAAATGTAATGTTTACGGTAGGGTAAGGATCATTTTTTTCATAAACAACCAACTTTTGGAACCAACCAGGTGACTTCTGACAGCACTCCCAACTCCTACCTCAATATTCTCTGACAGATTCTTCACAGATATAAGCTGTCCACTAGGGCTGGTCAGAGAGAGGCCACCAACAGTTCCGCTGACATCAAAGTGACTTCGGGCTGGGAAGGGGCTCTTTGGGAAACTCATCATCTGAAACCAAGAACAGGAGTGTTGACCAAGACCCCTGAAGGCTGGAAGGTGATTAGCTTCCTAAGTGGATGATGAGTTTCCTAAGATGGGGTGGATAAGTAGCCCTTTCCCTAAGGGGTGAATGGGGGTCCCGCCTTTAGCTGTTACTGGCTTTCCTGGCATGTGTCTCCCCTTCAGGGCTGTGGCCTCAAAGAGCTGGGCCTAGAGAACTGAATCAGAGTTGCTACAGAGCAAGTTACTGGGCTATAAAACAGCCCACGCCTTTCTTCCTGGCAAAACCAACAAGTCTCTAAGAGAAAGATGTTTGCTTTTGTTGGAGTTCAAGGAGCATGGAGTCAGATGTGCCCTAACTTGAGAATGGAAAAGAGTCCTGGGTTTGTCGTTTCCTAGTTATGGAACGAAGTCTGAAGAGCTTCATTTCCAATGACCAGTTGAACCAAGGCCGCTGGAGAAATTTCACAACACAGTGGAAAGAGGAGGAATTTGGGAGCCAGAAGGCCTGGGTCTAAATCCCAGCTCTGCCACTTTGCTTGTGGCCTTGGACAAATCACTGTGAAGTGGGCACAAAAATACTGGGTAATCGACAGGGCTGTTGTCAACATAAATGAGCAAATACATGTGACAGTGCTTTGCAAACTGTAAAGGACTGTCCCAAAGGGGTTGTTCATATTGTTACCCTTATGTCCACGGGCTCCTGACCGTCCTCCATGGAGCCAAGGGAGGAGGCGGCAGGCAGGGTGAAGGTCACAGAGCTAGCAGCAGCAGTGTGCACGGAGGAGCCTCGCCAACTCTGGGGCTGCATTCTGGCCACAAGGCGAGAACAAAGGCGCCGGGGGAGAGAGGAGAAAGTCAGTGTCAGAGGAAGAGCCACACACCTCTTGTACTATAGGTGACTCCAAGTTACCACCAGAGGGGGCGGCTCTATTTTGATCCCCTTAGACGGTCTGCCTCTTTGCGTCAGATGGAGCAGCATAAAGGGCAGCTGACAATCCCTACGCTGGGCTGGAGGCTCCATGAGTCCGGGGCCTTTGCCAGCTTGGTTTCCTGCTGCTCCCCAGGGCCCAGAACAGTGCCTGGGACACAATGGTGGTCAAGATATAATTTGTTGAATGAATAAATGAGCGTTGATGTAGACATTTCTCCGGGCTTATCTCCCTACCTACCTGATCCCTGATGTCACCGGCTCCCAGTCCCATCTTTGCTGACCTTTCACCTTGTTCTCTCTGATTAGATCGGGGACCTGGTTTCAGATCCTAGCTCTGATCAGGATGCTGCTTTGGGAAACTGCCCCGGGGACCCATGAGGGCAACCCTGGAATGAGGAACCAAGGAACGGTGTTCAGTCAGGGCTCCAGTGGTACCTGCAGTGTGCTCCGGCACCTGCTTGTCAGCTGGAGGAAGGGAAAGTGGAGGGCATCCTGGGACTGGACGGCTCAGTGAGAGATAGGCACTCCATAGGGAAACTTCTAAGGCAAATGCACACGGGACCCTTCTAAGGGTCCATGCAGCAATGGGCATGCCCAGACATGCCCAGGCGAGGTTAAAAGTGGGCCGTCCCCTTCATTCAGCCCCTCACCTGCACGGCCCCAACATGACCATCTCTCAGGATCGTGAGTGGCTCTAACACTGGGCGTGGCACTCACCGCCTAACTCCAGTGCTGCGCAAATACCCAACACTGGGACCTTCTCTCAGTGAAAAGCCCTTCCCACTGCTAGGTCCCGTCATTTCTCCCGCCCCAAGGCTGGTCTCCTAGCCTGTCACAGGGTCTTGGGATGTGGGTGTGGAATGAGCCAGGTCAGGGGACGAGCTTTCTTGGGGACACAGAGTACAGCTGGTTACCTGTTTGTGTACACGGAAATGGAGCGGGTGGCCAGTGTGGCTGGAAGGACCCCAGGCAGTGTCCCCAGCAGGAGGGCAGCCTGCACCCGCTCCACAGCTCCGAGCAACTGGGGCACTGTGGTCGTCTGGAAAAGGAAGCAGGGGATACCGCTACAGACCTGTCTCCGTACACCACCTTTGGTTACTGTCACCAGGCTGGTGTGGACATTCAGCAGGGACTGGGAGAGGGCAGAGGAGCGAGGCAGAGACTATGATGGAATGCTGTTGACTGAGCGCCAGGCGCTGTAGAGAAGGAAGGGTGAGCACTTAAAGATTCCAGCGCTGGACTATGCGCTCCCTTCCCATCCTCAGACAACTCCATGACGCAGGTGCTTTTACTGTCCCCACAGCAGCCAGGGAAACAAAGGCACAGAGAAGGTAAGTGACTTCTGGAGGTCACACGTTGATCAGGAGAGGTGCTGGGACTCACCTCCTGAGTGGCCTCTGGCTCCTGAGACTGTGCACTGAACCATCACACTGTGCGCCTCTCATGCTGCCCCATCTGACCCGGACATCCACCCACAGTCCGGGTCTCATTTGTAGGGAAATGGAAAGCCACAGGCGGAGCCATTTCACCCGGGCTCGCGCTCTGCTCCCAGCCCCACGCAGACCCCAGATGAAGATGCGGCCTCGCTGAATTCACGGCTGGCCTGAGGGCCTGGAGGGGCTGGCTGTTTACACAGAGTTCCTGTTGGGGCACAGATTGTGCACGTGTGTGTGCACGCATGTGTGAGGTCATGGCCATGTGTGAGTGTGTTTGAGGGTAACTGTGTGTGAATATAAGTATTTGAGTGTGTGTGTGAGTGTGTGATTGTGGGTTTGAGGTGTGTGTGAGTATAAGTGTTTGAACATGAGTGAGTGTGCATATGTGATTGTGTGTGACTGCAACCATGTGTGAGAGTCTGTGTGTTTGTGAATGTGTGGCTATGTGTGAAGATGAGTGTAAATGTGCATCTATGTGAGTGTGTGCAAGAGTGTATGCTTAACGGTGTGTGTGAAAGTATAAGTGAGTGCTTGTAAGGGAGTGTGTGTGTGAGTGTGTGAGTGTGTTTGTGTGATTGAATGTGTGTATGAGTGTTAGTGTCTGTGGGTGTGTGTGAGCGTGTGGGTATAAGTGTTTGAGTGTATCTGTGTGAATGTGTGGCCATGTGTGAGAATGTGACTGTGTGTGTCTGTGTGTGTGTGTGTGTGAGAGAGAGTTCTTCCTGAATAGAGGGGAAGGCCCCACACAGTAAAGGACTGTGGAGCAGCAAGAAATGGGTTTTGCGGCTCCATCGTGACAGCATCCCAGGAGGCTGTGCCCCTCACGCCCCATCAGGGGTGCCTGGGGCCACGTGAGGCTGTGCTGCATCTGGCCTTACTCTGGGGGCTGCCTCTCTTCTAACATTCTACGTTCTCGGCTAAACCAGTTTAATCCAAACTTGCAAGGGCGGACATATACTCTCTCCAACTAGCGGCTTCTCTGGGATGAGGCAGAGCTCCCCCACTACTGGTGAGGAAACGAGGCTGCGGGAAGTTAGGTAATTTGCCCGACTCAAAGGCTGGTAAGCGACTGAGTCAGGATTCCAACTCAGGCTGCCTCCTTCCAGAGCCTATGCTCGGCCTGCTACCCCACACTGCCTTCCAGAAGCTCTGGTCTCTGGAGCCTTTCTTCCAGCTCCCTAGAAAGGACTTTAACATCTGTGCCTCAGTTTCCCCATCTGCAAAATGTGGAGAAAGATCCACCTAGAGATGCTGGTGTGAGCTGAGCATGTGGTAGGTGGGAGGTCTGCATCTGGGCTGGGACACCTACCTGGCTGCTGTGGGCATCTGCAGGCTCTTCTGGTCTGTCCCTCAGGGAAGCTTCCAGCACACTGCCCACAGCCTGAAGCAGGTCCCTGGTGGCCGTCTGGCGCCTCTGGTCCTCAGGATGGGCCTTGGCACTCACTGCCAACAGGGCCTCACTGGCATGCTGCAAGGCCCAGCTGGCCTCTCGCTGTGCTCGCCCAAAGGAGAAGGAAAAACAGCATGAGCCCCTGCCTGGGACAGACCATCCCCCATGCCATTCAAGGGGCAAGGGCTACATTGAAGGGGAGGAAGGTGGGGACACAAACTAAGGATGATCTGGGCCAGGACCATCACACAAGCTGCCTATATCACTGACCTGAGATCAGGTATCTCCCGCCCTACAATGCACTAAGTTCCTTCAGGAGAGTAGCCTAGTCCATCTCTGACTCTCTCCCAGAGTGCCTTGCACAATGCCCAGTGCATAGTATGCATTCAGTAAATATTCACTGACTGGGGGGCGGAGGGTGGATAGATGGATAGATGGATGGATGGATGGATAGATGGGTGGGTGGGTGATGGATGGGTGGATGGATGAGTGGACATAACACTTATTCCAATTTTGCAATTATATAAGTATTTGTGAAATTATTTGTTTAGTATCTGGCTGCCCCAGTGGTCTGAAAGTGCCGTGAGGGCAGAGCCCATGTCTGTGTGATTTGCTGCTGAATTCTCAATGAGTTGCAATACTGGGCATTCAGGAAGCATTTGTTGAGTGAATGATTAAATTAATTCATGGATAAGTGAATGAAAGCGTGGAGAGACAGAAGGATATAGGTGCATGTATAGATGTATGCACAGAGAATGGATGCGTGAGCAAATGGGTATATAAATGGGACGTGTGATATTGACAGCATCAGGGCCTGAGAAATAAAGGCCAGCAGTGCTGGCTTCAGGCCAGAGAATGTGAGGGGGACAGCCTCCTGATAGAGTGGGTGGGGCAGAGCCAAGATCACTCTCCCCTTTACTGTCCTATAGCTTCTTTCTTAACCCTTGGCTACCTAACATGGTGTTTTAATTTAAATTCTCCAGAAGCAGGCCCTGAGGCAAGGATTTGAGAGCCATTTCTTTATTTGGAAGTGATCCAGGGAAACACTGGAAGCAGAGTGGGGAAGTGAGACAGGGAAGGGCAGGAAGCCTGTCCAAGGGGTGGATCAAGCCAGTTACCCAGGGCTCAGTCCTGCTTGGGAGTTATCCACCAAGAGGGGCAGAGGAGCTGGGGTATCTTTACCCCAGCCCATTAGTCACTGAGCAACACACCCATCCCCTGCCATGTCCAATCTGCCCTGTGGGAGGCAGAGTGGGCTCTGGAGGGATGGACAAAGAAGGCCCCCAGGCAAAGAAAGGCAGGAGCTGGTAGCTGGACATCAGGCTGGTGTGCACTGAAGTGGGGGACAGGGGCAGGTCAGCAGCAGCATCTGGACGCACACTTGACCACCCAATGATTAGTTAGATTCAATTACTCCTTTGAGGTGCTCACTGGCTGGTGGGGAAGTGAGGTGTGTGATGAGCACAGGCCAGCACAACCAGAGTGAGACATGCTGCAAGACGGGCACCTTCCCTCCCTTGACGCCCCCACACAGGACCCTTGGAAACAAGATGGCGGAAGTCTTGGTGGCCCTGTGACTGAGGGACCTTTGGTCAGTGCCGGGGTGAGTTGTCAGCCACCCACCATGGAGGTGTCCCATGGCCTGGCTCAGCAGGTGGGAACTACTCACCTGGGCCATGGGTGTGAGCTCCTCGCTGTGGTGGGTCACCTCTTTCAGCACCTCGGCCAGCCCCTGCACCTTCTGCATGTCCCCCAGTGTGGCAGTGACCGCGGACAGTGACCCCAGGATACCCTCTCTGACCTTGGCACAGAGGGGGGAAAATGTGGAGAGGAAATGTAATTCCAGTGGCTTGATGAAACTGTTTCAGAAAGAATTGGGGTCAGAGCAAGGGGTCAGGCTCGTCTGGGATTTTCTGAAGCCTGTAGACCCCGGTTTGTCTCAGAGGATGTATGGTGGACAGAAGAGTAGCCTCCCGGAGATGTCCACATCCTAACCCCTGAAACCTGTCAGTATGTCACCTCACATGGCAAAAGGCACTTTGGATATTTGATTAAGTTACGGATTCTGAGATAGGGAGAGTATCCTGGATTAACCAGGTGGGACCAATGTAGTCACAGGAGTCTTTATAAGAGAGAAGTAGGAGGGTCAAAGTCAGAGAAGGAGATGTGATAGTGGAGGCAGAGGTGTCGGAGAGGGGGAGCAGGAGGGGAGAGAGGGAGGGCATGGGGATGAAGGGAGAGAGAGGAAGGGAGGGAAGGAGAGGAAGGGAGGAGACAGCAGAGGGAGGAGGGAGTTGGGTAGCAATTTGAAGATGCTGGCTTTGAAAATGGAGCAAGGAATGTAGGCAGCTTCTAGAAGCTGGAAAAGGCAAGGAATGGATTCTCCCCTCGAGCTCCAGGCAGTTCACAGCCCTGCCCACACCTTGACTTCAGCCAGGTGAGACTCATTGCAAACTTCTGACCTCCAGAGCTGTACGATAATAAATTCGTGTTGTTAAGTTTGTGTCATTTGTAATAGCAGCAAGAGGAAACTAATACAGGATGTCTCAAGCTTTCTCCAAATCTTCAAATCAAATCTGTAAAATCTGGCATTATATAAACACAAAAGGTGCCTCAGGATGGCATTTGTGACCAGAATGGCATGAAATTCAGAAATCGGCCCAGTGTGGATGGAGATCTTGTTGCAGGCTTGGGTCCCTGTGTGCCACTGGAGCGATGGGGACAAGGATCCCTCTACCTACAAGGATCCCTAACTCCTGCCTCAAGCCAGACCTTCTGGGGCTTCTGGGGAACATGCTTTCTAAGCCACAAAGCCCTAATGAGGGGCTGGCCAAGGGCTGGCTTTGGCAGAGACAGAGAAAAACCAAGAATATAATTTCAGCCCTGCCCCATAGAACTTTCTGCATTGGTGGAAATGTTCTGACCCTGCACGGTCCAATACAGTAGCCGCTGGCCAAATGCGATTATTAAGCCCTCAAAATGTGGCTAGTGCAACTGGAGAACTGAATTTTTACCTTTATTTCATTGTAACTCATTTTAATTTAAGTGTAAGTAACCAGACATGGCTAGTGGCAAGCACTGGGATAGCACAGATACAAATGAGCAGTCCTTCTCACACTCATGGCCTGCTACTCACAACTTGCTCAGTCTAACCGTCCAGCCATCTTTCCCAGCAGCTGCAGAGTTTGAGCTTGTCTACCATCAGCTCAAGGTGCATCCAGGCTGTGGCTTGGATGGAGGAAAGAATAGGCCAATACACGGGGGGACTCTCATCAGAATGTTCTGGAAAGAAACTCAGATAATGGATAATTTCATGTTTGTCTCTTCAGGTCTTCCCTCCATCCTGCATCACTGTCCTGGAGGCTGCCTGCATGGAGATGTCACTGGCTCCTGACCCTCTGGCCAATGGATTCACTCAGCAGGAGATGAGAGGGCAGGAGGAGAGAGAGCTAGAAGTTATTCTCCCGGTGCCCTCCCCGCCAAGCCACTGTGGGTTGACTACCTTATTCTTCAAAAGCCACCACTCCTACTGGGGAGCTCCCTCCACACACAGCTGCCACCTCTGGATTCTGGTCACTTCAGGCTGAGCCCCTGGGGCCCTGTGCTCTCTCTTGTTTGTTTCCTAAACTCTGCTTCCACTTTTCTCAACAGAGCTCTTCTTAAAATCTTCTCAAGTGCCCAGTTAGAGTTTGACATCTGTCTCCTGCCAGGACCCCGATGTTTCCCGAGGAGACCTTGGGTCAGGCTGCACGGTCTGTGTGTTCAGGGACCGCAGGACATCCAAAGGAATATTTGCCATAAGTAATGCTCAGAGTGAGTGCAATCAAGAATGAGAACCAGGTAGGGTGTGTGTGTTGAGGGGGAGGTTGTATGGGGGAGGGGGATAATGTGAAGCAAAGAGCTGGGGTGAGAGGGCTGAGAGAGCTGGGGGTGGATGGAGGAACAGCCAACCTGGGTTCAAACCCCATCTTCACCACCCACCAGAAATGTGGGCCCCAGCAAGCTACTAAAATTCTCTTACCCTGTTTCCTCTTCTATATCATAGATGGGGATTTCATCATTTACTTTGTAGGGTTTTAATGGGGATTACACATCCATGCAGGGCCCGGCAGCACACAGTAGGTGCTCAATAAATGTTAGCTACTCCTCTGTAAGGAATTACTATGATAACCACCGCTTCTTTGTAGTAGGTACTGACCATGTGTCCTGCAGCATGCTAAGTCCTTTCACGCAAACCCTTCAGTAGACCAGAGAAGTCTTTCTTCTCTGTGTCCAGCAGGTGCGTGTGATGCTCTGTGTGTGTGTGTCTGTGTGTCTGTGTGTATCCACACCCACACGTATTCACGTTACATGCACTGGGAATGGAAGTAATCATACGTTCTGCAGTAGCTGTTTATATTAGGGTGTAACCCATGAAATGGCCATTTTGTGGATAAAAACTGGTTGAATATTGGCAATTTCATATGGTTTGACCTATAGTTACAGTAGATGTAATTCTTATTTAACTCTCACCACAACCTTATGAGGGAAATTCTATTATTATCCCAATTTTCCAGATGGGGAAACTGAGGCTTAGAGAGGTTCAGTCACCGGCCTGTGTCAATACAGATGGTAAATGAGAGAGCTGGGACAACATCTAAGGTCCAACCCCAAACCATTAGCCATATAACGGAGGCCAGGTCACTTTTTTTATCTGGCTTCAATTTCCCCATGTTTAATAGGAAGGACTGGATCAATACTCTAAATTCCCTCCCACCCCAGAAGCCTGTGACTCCATGGGGCTGAGCAGAGAAAGCAGGGTTTCTTCATTTTATGTCACTCGCTGAAGGACCAGAAAAGGGAAGTGACGTCAACAGCTCAGGAAACACCAAAGGCTTCTCCACAGATCCAGGAATCCCACTCCCCTGACAAAAGGCTGCATACAAACCCTGGGGGCCCCAGCAGAAGGGATGAAAGGGGCCCGTCTTGAGCACCTTCTGTCTGACATCCTTTCTCAGCGGCCTCCCGGAGCCCTGCCCCTGGTTCGCCTGGGCCAGCAGGGATGACACAGACTTGGCCAGCTGGAAGAGCTGCTCAGGGCCCCGCTCGCCTTGCAGAGCGGCGGTGATGTTCTCTGACACCGCAGCCTGGAAGGCCACGTCCTCAACACTGGTGTCTCCAAGTCCCACCTGACAGGGAAACCAGAAACGTGCTTCAGTGCAGGGAAGACCTCAACTCACGGGTTCTTGTTCAAGAACCTGGAGCCTGAAGTCGGGGGTCTTCACGTGGTGAACCACCTGGAAGGCTTTGCCCTGGCCTGGGAGTTCTCCTGAGGCTTGATGGCCGCCGGCCCCACTTGCACCAGGCAGCCGGAGGCCACCAAAAACAAACCTCGGAGAAGTCACTGCTTCACCTGTCACTGCTCTCCTCATCACGCTCTCAATCCCTTCCTGCTCCACCTGTCTCTGACCCTTGAAATTTACTTGGCTTTCATCCAGCCTCTGCCTTGTAGCCCTGTTCGCCGATCATGGCCCTCCTTCCTCTGGACTCTGAAAGCACTGGTCTAACTCTCCCTGGGTCCCTCTGCTCCAGCTCCCTTCAGGCTCCCAGGACTCTGCCCCTATTCTGGCCATTAAGACGTAGGGTCTGCAAAGGTAGAGGCCGTGTCTGTTTTGTCCACAGCTGTATCCCCAGGTCCTGGCACATAGTAGGTTGTGCCGGTTAGTTGAAGGAATGAATGAATCAATGACTTATCTGGTCATGCCCTCGGCTCCCTTTGACCCAGCCACCCTCTTGGTGAGGTTCAGACAGGTCAAGAAATTTTCTCAGTAAAGCAACAACGGTCACCACCACCCACCTTAACCGCTACATGGGTCTGCCGTCTGTGCCCCGCGGGATTGGAGACAGAAATGACCACTGTCAGCACGAAGTCGTTGTTTTCTTTTCCAAGTGGCAGATAAACTGACGGGAGGACAGGCTCAGGGCCACAGTGTAGACAGGAACCTGGTAAATGGAAACTGAACAGTTCGAGGGGCATCTCCAGGCCCCAGGGAGACTGGAAACCCCCCAGTGTAGAGGCTGATGACAAGGACACAAAAACCACAGCTCATAAAGGCGCAGTAGGCACTTGAGGGCTCCATTCTCTCAGGGAGAAGACTATCATATATACTGATCCTCTCTGGGTAACTGCATGCTGCTGTGACCTTGGAATAATTTCACTAAAATCCATGAAAAATTTCAGAGCAAATCTCCCATTTACAGGCTTTAAAAAAAATTCAAGGTAGTAAACCAAATTACAAAAAGAAGAAGGAGGAAAAAGAGGAGGGAGGGAAGGAGGAGGAGATCATAAAAATTAGCTCAAAACATATCCAAGCTCACTCAAAAGTCACTTCCTGTACGAGGGCCTTCCCTGGCTGTTCTACGTAAAACAGCGCCCCCATCATGTGTCTGTTTACCAGCTGTCTCCACCACTGACTGTAAATACAGTGAGGGCAGGGTCTTCCTCTATTTTACTCACTGCTATGTATCTAGCACCTAGAACACAGCCTGACACTCAATACATATTTTTTGTAAAAATGAAGAAATGAATGAATATCATTTGTATCCTGGAAGGGGACCCACCTATCGTTGGAATCACTATTCATTGTAGTGTGCTGACAAGCACGAAGTTACTGAATTGCAGTTGACAACTCATTTGTATATGGTCACACTTCCCTGCCCCCTTGCTCACTGTGTGAGGCAGAGGGAGATACTACAGGGGAATAACCAGCTGGAACTGGAGCAGCTAGCCTGGCCTCTCCACTTAGGGCGATGAAGGGTTGAAATGAAATCTACTTGCCTTCCCTGAGTTATTTCCCAGGTTCAGACCCAGTCATCGCCCTCTCAACAGCCCTGAATTCCACATCTGTTTGACGGGGCAATCCATGAAAACCACACTCCTTTGGGTGCAGGATAGCTTACGTCTACCTTTCCTTAGTCAAGGTGTCTGGTTTATGACACTGTGGTGTTTAATGCTGGACGTTGGGGAGCACCCCAGCAACACTCCCGGTGCCTATGATTGGAGGGAAGTCCCAATCTGACTACAGCATTTTCAGAGCTCATGTGAGGGTCATGAAATGCCAAAGCCCATCGGGAGGAGACAAGGACTCAGGAGCCATCCAAGGACCAACCACCCCAAACTGGGAGAACAGCTACAACGTGGGCTACTCACCCCATCTCTCCTGCTGTTGCCCTACTGTCCCAGGGTGTGGATTGTGGTGACAGGACACCGTGCAGGGTATTGTGCAATGGGGATGGGGTCTGCAGGCTTCATCCCCAATAACCTTTGCAAAAATGCCTCCTTTCAACTCAGCATGTTGGGTGACATCACCCATTCCCTGCTGCCTACCGCAAAGTGGGGCCAGTAAAATCGTTGACGATTCTGTGGATCAGATCCCCTCTGTCCTGAATAGCTCCAGACTTCCAGGGGTCATGGCTACTCTGAGTGAGTGCTGGGGGATGGTGCCCTGGTGGTGGCCCCACATGGTCATACTTCTGGGTATCCTCATCCATTTAGCCTGCTCCACATCCGTCATGCCAGGACAGAGGTCATTTTGGCCTCCATAGTTGCGAAGGATATATTGATGGGACCGTTTCTTATCTCTCTGTGGTATGTGGCTGGGTCATTGTGCCTGGGGTTGGGGTTAAAGTTTAGGGGACTCTTCATCCTGCAAACCTTTCTCACACATGGAACATACTCTTTGCAGCTCCCAGAGGAAGCCCGGCACCTGTTCTGGGAGAGGATGAAGCCAGGCGCTGAGAGAAGAGCATAGTTCTGGGCTGGTACCTGATTCCAGACAGAAGCAGTACTCCAGGGGGCCTAGGGTGGCAGAGGTGTTGCAGAAGATGGCGAAGCTCGTCAGAACGGTGCCCTCTGTTGGGGCAATGGTGCAGGTGGGCACCTTGGGGGGAGGTAGAGAGCTGACCACATAGGTGTCCTCCCCGTAGGCGTGCCCGGTCAATGCTGGGGAGTGAAGACAGAGGGTGCTTAGTGGGCTGCGTGGGTCACACAAGCTCCACCATGCTTCAGGATCACCCAGGGAGCTTGTCGAACATGCAGATTCCCAGGCCCCTCTCTGGACCCAGAGCCTCAGACCCCTCTGGAGATTCTGGGGTGGGGCCAAGAAATCTGCATATCAAAAACTCCCCCGATGCAGGGCATCCCAGGGTCTCACTCTGAGAAATTGGGCAGAGTTAGAAGAACAGAGTCAAACAGACCTGACCTTGAATCCCAGTTCTGCCATTTACTAGCCATGTGACCTTGGAATCGACCTCTTGGAGAGTCAGTTCCTCCTCTTCAAAATGGGGCTAGTAACAACAGCTTCCCCACAGAGCTTTGGTGAGGAAGGAGTATACTGGGAAACGACTTGCTCAGATCACCAAGTAGGAAGAGCCACAGCCAGGAGCTGGAAACGGGCTGATCCCACCCTGAATTCACACTCTTTCCAGGCCCCCCTAGCACCATGTAGAGCCCCCAGTTAACCTGCACCAACACCCCACACCACCTGGTATAATCACGTGGTTTTTCAAAAACAGTACATGCCTAGAAGAGCTGGGCACAAAGAGAATTTTATTTTATTTATTTATTTATTTATTTATTTATTTTATATCTTCTCTTTGCTGCTCCAGAGCACTACATGCTGTTTTTTTTTTTAATTGATGTCCTAATAGTTTACAACACTGTGGGGTTTTAGTCGTACATTATTATTTGTCCGTCACCGTATGGATGCATCCCTTCACCCCTTTGTGCCCACCCCTCACCCCCCTTCCCCCTGGTAACCACCAACCAGTTCTCTCTGTCCACAAAGAGAATTTTAACCAATTATAATTCCTTGGCCTAGACTTAGTTCAGAAGGTTTGAGGCGAACCCAGCAGTGTGCATTTTAAACTAGTACCCTGGGTTATCCCGGTGGGTGGTCTATGGGCCACTTTGAGAAATATTGAATCATAGGAATTCATCTGAAAGAGAATAATCACCCCCATTATTTTTCTTTTTGAGAGTCTGCATTTCCTTCTCCACGGGGCTTAAGTGAGAAGCGCTGACTCGCCTGGCAGGACATGCAGTCTGCACAACCCCAGAAGGATCTCTTTGTACACTGGTGTTGTCTCACCCACTCTGCATAATACAATCCAGAGGCAGGATTATTGTGTCCAGTCTACATGTGAGGAGAGGTTAAATCCCTTGCCTAAAATCTCCCAGCTAGAAAGTGGTGGTGGTGGGATTCACACCAGAGCGTGTCTATGGCCCCCAGCAGACACTGATGTCCCATATCCTGGGTTTGTCTTGGTTCACCCTCTGCGGCAGACAGAATCTGTGACAAGAGGCAGAAGGGAGGCCCTCACACCTGTGACTCGGATTCGGATGGCCTGGCCCCAGGTCTGCAGGAAGGAGCTGTCCAGCAGCAGTGTGGAGGTGTCCCTCTGAAGGAGGATGAAAGAACGCGGCCAAAATCCTTGGAGTCTGCAGGCCTCCGGGAGGGGCTCGGCCTGAAAGAGAGCACAGCCCAGAGCCCTGAGACTGCAGCCAGGTGGCTGGACCTCAGCAGGACAGTGGCTCCTGAGCCCTGGGACGCCTTTCAGATTTGCCTCTCACGGCCCCGCCTGCTTCCCCGAGGTCAGCGCAAACACCCGCTCTCCAGCCTTGTTAGGATGCTTGTCCAAGGCCAGGTTCTCTAGAAGCAGAGCCTGAGAGGAGGATTCGTGTGCAGGTCATTTATGGGGGGAGGGCTCTCAGGGGGACCAGGAGGGGAGGGAGGGAAGCAGAATGGGGCAGAGAATGAAACCGGGCAGAGAAGTGGTTTCAGGAGGCATCTAGCGTCAGCCTGATCCCACGGGGAGCTCTGGAGCATAAGCTGCGCCACAGAAGCTGTCTCCCTCAGAGGCAACGGGGCTGGGCTGATAGCCCCACACCCATCAGTTATTGGCCAGTGGCCACCCCACAGCAGCTGGGGCGGGGGCATCAGCCTGGTAGGAGGGACTGGGCTGGGGCACCAACAGCATCCGCTGTGGTGTTTGCCCATTGTTTTTGCTTCATGCATCCGTGCTCTCTTCTGACCAATGTCCTGGTTTTCCTCTGGGGAATTCCCCCACCACCGACTCCCACTGCACAGGCTCTGAGTGGAGTTGACCCACCCCCAGCTCAGTCCTGGGCATGTGACACAGGTCTGGCCCATCAAAGTGGGAAGACGTGTCCATTTTTGAGTGGTTGCCAGTGTCCTCACCTTTTCCAGTGGGGTGTCATCTAAATACCAGCTGAACATGGCTTCTGGGGAGTCATCCCCCATGGTGACCCTGAGCATAACGTCTTTGCTGGCATTCACTGGCCCACAGTTCTTCTCACAGCTGAGAGGGAGACAGAGAACAGAGTGAGGAAGCTCACTCAGACATCGTGGCCACTGCCTGGTCTTTTGTCCGGTTCTTCTCCAGTCCTCTGAGAAGGTGCGAAAAGGCCTTTTTTCAAGTAAAAGACAGGATAAAAGCAACCCCTGCCCCAGCCAAAACCATGACCTAGCCTCGGTCGTGTAGATGGAGTGATTCGCACCTGACTGAATCCCCACTTCATTCACTGCAGAGGGTAACGATGTGGAAATGCATGAGGCCGAGACAGGACCTGGGCTCGAATCCTGTCCCTGCCACTTATGAATGGCCACCTTGCCCAAGTCACTTAAACTCTCTGAGCCTCAGTTTCCTCACCTGCAAAGTGAGGGGATAAGAGCAGACAACGTCTGTGATTCTTTCTAGTTCTAATAATAAATGAATGCTGTGATTTACAGCATCCATGCCACAGTTTATAAATGACTTCCATTGCTATCAGCTTATTCATTACTTACCACAGCCCTATGAGTGCCCTGTCAGAATCCCCACATCACAGAGAGCAAACCAGGCTCAGGGAGCCTATGTGATTTGTCCTGAGCAGGGGCATGGAACATGAACCAACATGTCTTGATCCAAATCCTGGGCCTTCTCTATAACATCCTCCTCCCTCCCTCGAGCCAATGAGAGATCACTTTGGCTCCTGCCGTGTGTCCAGTCCATCCCCAGGTCCTTTTAGTTTTAACTTCATAATAGCTCTCACATCTCCCTACTTCTGTCTTCAGGTCTATCCTAGTACAAGTGTGCTGGACATTCTCCATTTGCCCCTGCAGCCCACTCTCCATCAACCTTTTGTGGCTCTGTGCACTAGGAAACTGATCTCTACAGATGGTGTCACCCAGGCTCCCACACCCTCTGGCTTCTGGTGGAGCCCAGCCAATGGCAGGCACTGGTTGGGGATTGGAGGGTGAGAGGAGAGAGGCTGAGGTATTTATCCACCACTTTCCCTGCTCCTTACGTGAGGGGCTGCAGTTGGCAGAGGCTACGTTCCTCTAGCCAAGACCACAGCTCCTGTTGGGGGGCACCTCTCCCACAGCCACAGCTCCCAGGGGGCTCCAAGAATGCCATCCCCCCTCTTACTTCTGCAGTCCTAAGAGGGATAATGGCTTCTCCCTGTTGTCGTCCTGCATTGTCATCCATGGTTTCTTCCCTTATCCGTGCCCACAACTGAAAATAGACCCTTTATCCAACTGTCATCAATTCCCAGTTTGGAGTGAGCCATCTGCTCTCTGCAGGGACCTGGCTGCAGGTCCAAGCTACCTGAGCTCTCACCTTGATTCCTCCAGGAGCCTAAGCAATCTCCCAAGTCCTCTCTTGCCCTCCTCCAGACTGTTCTCCACCCTGCTGCAGAGCAACAGAAGCAAGACATGACCATGTCCCCAGTCTGCTTGAAACTCTTGGATGGCTTTCCCAAACTCTTAGGATAAAGACCAGAATATATCTTTGACATGAGCTGCAAGGCCCTGCCTACTCTTCCGGTTTCTTCCTCCCCTCTGTCTTCCTCCATGCTCTAGCCACACCAGCCTCTTTCACTCCCAGAGTATTCTATGCTCCCACCCTTTGCCATTCTGTTCCCTCTCTAAAACCCTCTCCCTGGCCAGGTTAATTCCTCTTCACTCTTCACATCTCTGCTTAGGGAAGCCTTCCCTGACCCGGAGTCAGGGAAGTTGTCATAGAAGTGCATTCTCTCCCGTCGTTCATTTGTGCCGATCATCGCTGACCGCCAGGCAGCAACCCTTAGGGAACTGAGACTGGGTCTGGTTTTGCCCACCCCTGTAAGCCCTGCCCCAAGTCAGTGCCTTTGGCTTTCAGTAAATGTTGGCCAACAGATGAATGAATGGCGACATTGCAGGGGTCTGCTCTCGTGCCCCACCTGACTCGAGGCCTGAGTTCCAGCGGGGCGGACACATAGAGGCACTGCTCATCCCGGTTCTCCAGCTCCCGGCCTCTCCAGACGGCCAGGCGCAGGGTGACCGCAGAGTTGGGCGGCGGCAGGCAGGACGGCGGAACCAGCAGCTCCCTCTGGTCCGTGCGGAGCTGCTGCCTCTCAGCACAGTGGCTCCACTGAGCCCAGCAGCGCCCTGACAAAGAGAGAGGGGCAAACACCGTTATCCATCCCAGAACTCTGAACTTGACACATGTGGCTACCTCTGGTTTGTGGTTTTTAGAAGAAGGGTCATGGATAAGAAAATCGGCCCCAAATAGAGATTTTGATTTTAAACAAATTTCACTTGCAGGTCGCAGGAATGGTGCTGCAGAAGGATGCTTCTGGGAAAATGACCCCCACTTCACCCAGACTCTGAGCAAACCTGCAGGACATGTCGGCTTGTTTGCACCAGTGACCTGCACTGATGAACACACAGGCATACAGCAGGAGAGGGGCCAAGATATACAGCCCCTCCTGGGAGAACATCCAGGGCAGCTTCTTGTCCCTGGTGTAATCTCACCCCACGTGGGACCGACTGTCCACAGCTGTATGTCCCCATGGGGTCCATGGGGACCTGAGGGCTGTAGCTCCACCTGGGAGGCTGCATGTCATCTCCTGCTTTATGACACCAGCTGGGTAAATCTCTGTATCCCTTGTCCTTCAACTCTGCTGACTGGTGTTTATCCATCAATCACCTCACTTCCCCCATCACCCCCGCTATGACAGTCATTCACAGGACATGTCCAGGGGTCAGGTCATCAGCCTAGTCACCTAAACTCTGTATTTGTATCCTCTACTAATTCAGATAACAAGAACTAATATTCCATAGGATGTTCTGACCACTTAGTGGTTAATATCAAAAGCCTTCAAATTTTACATCACTTTTGACCCAGTTATTCCATGTCTAGAAATTTACTTATGAAAGTAACCACAGATGCAAATAAAGATTGAACTATAAAGATGTGTGTTTATAAAGACAGAAGATTTGAAACAACCTAAATGTCTGAAAAGAGGGCACTGGTGAATAAATGATCATACATGAAGTGTATTATGCAGTAACTATGAAAATCGAGATGGAGAAGATGCCATGACATTAAAATATTAATATATCCTTGCAGAATATATTGTTCAATGAAAAAAGGTAACAAAAGCAGTACAGTATGAATGACTTTCGTTTTATTTCTAAAACAATGTGTGCGTAGCTAGGAAATATCCCTACGACAAGGAGGACAACCATTTCTAAAAAATGAGAACTAGTGCTGCCATCTTGGATTGTCAGAAAATGCCTCATCACTTCCTCCTTCTAGACTTTTCCCCGTGGCATACCAAGGGGATGGAGATGAAAGGAGGGATCCATCCAAGGGGGAATATGAGTAGAGTATTTTATCACCGACATTGTGGTGATAATAAAAGAGCAGACTGACTTTTAGGGTTGACTCATTGTTCTTAATTCTCCACAGATAATGCATCTCCCTGTTCCCTGCCTTCAGGGCCACTCCTGCCTTGGTCTGCCTCTGCTTCCCTGTTCCCTCCTCTTTGTGTGGAATTTGCAATCTCTGGCACATACAAGGTACACCAAATGTCAGGCATGACTAATGCCGGTGTGAAGGTTAAGGAAAAGAACAGTAAAAGCTGAGCGCTGTCCATCACTTCATGGTGAGATAAGACAGTTCCAGAGCTCTGAGGCCACCTACCACATGTCCACTGGAAGCGTAAATCCTTGTCACTGTCCGGCCAGCCCAGAGTCACTGTTGTGAAAGGATCCACGTACCGCCCAGGTTCCACGTACACCTCCACATATCCTTTACCTCTCTGCAGAAAAAGCAGCTGGCTGGTGAGATGCCCCGCCATGGTTGACACCCCACCCTCCACCCCAGAGCCATCTGTGCCAAGGGTGGCCACAGCCTAAGGGGTGGAATGAAGACAGACCCTGTGTGATCCACCTGGCTGGGTAATCGCTGGGTAAGTAATTTAGTCTGAGGGTGAGCTCAGTGCTAAGGATCGACCATGTAGTCAACTGCATTAACAGAGCCTGCTCTGGGCCAGGCCCTGTGCTTGACGCCTAAAGATAGGAATAGAAACCCAGCCCCTGCCCTTAAGTTTAGTAGGGCAGACGGACAAGGAAACCAACAATTAAAACACAGAGTGCTGACTACCACAGTAGATGGGTCAGGGGATTATGAGAACGTGGAAGAAGGAGGCAGGAGGTTAAGAGCTTCTGTTCTTCTGAGGGTTTGCTAGTGTCTGACTCCCGCAGTTGCCGTAGATCAAATGAGAGACACTAGTGACACGCTTCCTCTTGTGTCTGGCACAGAGGAGAGCGCAGAGCTGTTACCTCTACCAAGCAGTGTTGGGGCAAGCTTCCCCAGGGGATGGGACGCCAGAGCCTTCAGGAAGGAGGAGTGAGCTGGGCAACAAAGGAGAGCACGTGGATTCTAGGATGAGTGATCTGTGGGCATACAGTGTGCTCCTGGAGCCAATTCGGGTAGGATCTGTTAAACAGCTCAGGCCCAGGGCCTTGGCTGGGAATAATAGAAGACTGCAGCGGAACTCAGCCTCCAGCGGTCTCCCGCAGCCTGGGAGTAAAAGCCAAGTCCTCTTGCCTTGGCCCCCGAGACCCCGTGTGATCTGGGCTCTGTCCACCAATCTGTAACCTTCTACATCCTCCCCTTCCCCCACGCAGGAATCAGGGCCTTCTCATCGAGACACCCAGAAAGCTGTTGTTCTGCTTTCCAGCATGGCTGATTGCCTCATCTTCAGGTCCCCACTTAAATGTCACCTTGCCTGACCACATTTGCTAGACCACCCTCTATTAGTTGCTGTCACTACACTCTTACGGGTTTTAGTTGGACACATCACAGTTCCTAACTATATGCTAATTTATTTGATAGTCTCACCCACAGAGCTTCCTGAAGGCAGAGACTACATCTGTTTATTCACCATTGTGCCCCCAGCCCCTAACACCAAGCCTTGAACACTGCAGATGCACAATAAGTCTTTGTTGTTGGAGAAATGCATGCATGAGCAATGTCAACAGCAAGGAATCAAAGACTTAGTCTTGCTATGAAAACTAAAGAACCTGGGCCTGTTTTCTGTTTTCTTTCTTTCTTTTTGAGGAAGATTTGCTCTGAGCTAACATCCATGCCAATCTTTCCTCTGTTTTGTATGTGGGTCACCACCACGAGTGGTGTAGGTCCACGCCCAGGAACTGAACCTGGACTGCTAAAGTGGAGGGCACCAAACTTAACCACTAGGCCACAGGGCTGGCTCCTGTTTTCTAATAGAAGCATTCAAAGCTATAAATTTCCCTCTGAGCATTGCCTTAGCTGCATCCCACAAATTTGGATAGGCTGTATGGTCATTATCCTTAGAAATATTTTATTTATTTATTTTTATGTTTATTTTTTGGTGAAGAAGATTGTCCCTGAGCTAAGATCTGTGCAAATCTTCCTCTATTTCCATATGCGGGACATCACCACAACATGGCTTGATGAGTGGTGTGTAGGTCTGTGCCTGGGATCCGAATCTGTGAACCCCAGGCTGCTGAAGCAGAGCATGTGACCTTAAGCACTATGTCACCAGGCCAGGCCCTAGAAATATTTTTTAATTTCCCTTGTGATTTTTTTCTTTGACCCATTGATTTTTTTTTACAAGAGTGCTATTTAATTTCCAAGATGTCTAAAAGACATCTACATATCCCAGATAATTTATAACATAATGCTGTTGTGGTTAGGGAATATGCTTTGTTTGATTTCAGTCCTCCTGGGTCTCTTTTCTAATGGAAAACACTTCGGTGATTCCTAGTTCCTGTTAGCACCAAGAAGCCCAAACTCAAAGCTGAAACAGAGTGCTTGGACATCTTTTCCTTGGAAGGGTAAGTGTTTAAAAAAAATACAGACTATCCATGCCTTACAATGGTTTGACTTACAATTTTTGGACTTTATGATGGTGTGAAAACAATACACATTCATTAGAAACCGTACTTCAAATTTTGAATTTTGATCTTTTCCCAGACTAGCGTTGTGCGGTGTGATCCTCTCTTGTGATGCTGGGCAGCGGCAGGAGCTGCAGCTTCCAGTCAGCCACGTGATCACGAGGGTAAACAACCAATACACTTACAACCATTCTGTTTTTCACTTTCAGTACAGTAGTCAATAAATTACATGAGATATTCAACACATTATATTATCACATTAGTACATATTATTACATGATTATAAAATAGGCTTTCCGTTAGATGATTTTGCCCAACTGTAGGCTAAAGTATGTGTTCTGAGCATGTTATGGTAGACTAGGCTAAGTCCAGTGGGTCCACCATTGTCCAGTGGACAGTGATGTCCAGTGGGTTAGGTGTATTACATGCATTTTCAACTTATGATATTTTCAACTTACGTTGGATTTATCCAAACATAACCCTATTATAAGTCGAGGAAGATCTATACTCACGTTCTTTTCCACAGCATTTGTTCCAGATGGTTCTTGGAGACTGGAAGGAGCTGTGAAGAGTGGGAATGGGTGTCAAACTTTGGTGGTGTTTATGAGGTTGCCAAAGGGCAGAGTAGAGGGTATGCTGAGGATGTTCAGGGAGCATCCGCCTGTCTTTGGGAATGGTTTAGGAGAACATAGAAAACATTCGGGTCACGGGAAATGGGTCAAAAGCAAAACCATCATATTCACCACTAGGCTAAAGACACGTCTTTGGTAGGTAAGAAAGAGGCGGGCAGCTGCCAATGCAAATAAAACACAGGACTTAGAGTCAGACATGCAGCTGTGTGCTGTTAATGCTTACCTCCCTGTTGAGGGGGTGAGGGTGGGGAGCCCTGCTTTGTAGCATTTGCTAATTTCCGTGGTGGAAACGTTCCTGCCAAGGTAGATTTCAAGCTACCAAGCTGACCTCACTGAATGTAGAGTGAGAAGAGATGGACAGAACCAGCTCTGGGAGGCTGGTAGGAGCCAGCCTCAGCACACCATGGTGCGTTTCTGGATCCTCTTATTGGCTTCTTACTGGCTGTGTGACCCTGGGAAGGTTAGTTATTCTTTCTGAGTCTTAGATTCCTCATCCATAAGGCAATCCCTATTTCTCAAGGCTCCAGGAGGACTGAATGCTATGCTGTGCATATTATTGCTGTGTAATCCATACATCTGAAAAGAATGTCAGCATGTCAAGTTAAAGAAATGGAAAAGCTGCTCTCCACTGATATGCTCTGAAGATATTGAAATGTGAATGTGATTAATGTCTAATTAGAATGTAGTGATTAAGATAGAACATAAGGTTATTCCATGTGACTCACTAGGCCCCAGTGAGTTGGATATTTTAAGATCTGGGTACTACTGATCTTTAAAAAATTCTTTCCCAGTGAATTCTCGTTTTCCTTATAATTTTGAAGGTCTGTAAAATTATACAAAGCGAAGCTAAAATGCCAGACACAGAGGCCTTTCTTAACCTTAAGAAGGAAGATGGTCCAATAACCCCGAATGAAGGACTCAAGAGAAATAGTTGCTACCTCTGATCCTGCCATGAATAGCTGAGGGACTTTTTCAAAGTCAGTTAACCTCTCTAGGCCTCAAATTCCTTACATGGAAAAGGAGGGCTGCAGACAGTAGAATGGACATCTGATGGTTTTCTTCCCCTGTCCAGGCATCCATGCCCCCTTCTTTTGATTAAGCACCTACAGGGGATATTTTCGCTGTGTAACAGTCCCTCCTCACTCTCAGTCCTTGGTTTGGGTGAAGCTGACCCTACATCATGTTCCAGGGTGGACTGGTGATCCTGTCTGCCCAAACTGAGTACCACTTCTTCCTGGTCTCAGCAGCAGCTCCAGGAGGGAACATGAAACAAGCTTGGACCAGCCTCAAGACTTTTGCTGGAAATATCAGCAAACAGGTGCTCTTTCCCCTCTGGGGTTAAGGACCGAAACCTGGGGCCATCTTGCTACTGCTTGGGAAGAGGGAATCCGAACGAAGCCAACACAGAACCAAGAGATGGAGGGGGCAAATTCCTGACGACATTGAGTAGCTGGATGCAGCTGTGCCTAAACCCTGGACTTTTCATTTTCTGAGTTGATAAAATTTCCTTTTGACTTGAGCCAGTTTGAACTGCTTTTCTGTCCCTTGCTGCTCAAAGAGTCCTGGCAAACACATTTTAGGCAAACTTTGAGACTGTGACAGCTACTTTTGGCTGCCTACCAACAGCCATTACCTTGCCCTTCCTCTTAGCTATCAGAATCCACCTTCTCCCACAGAGCCTGAAAATGCTGGATACTTGCTTCCCAGCATCCTTTACAGCTGGGGCACCTGACCCTGGCCAATGATGTCTGAGGGGAGTATTGCTGAGGACTAGTGGGAAAGATTATCCCCCTAATAAAAAGAGGTGCACAGGAGGAAATGGGCTTCCACTGCTGCCAAATAATGCTGGGTTTACACGTGATGTCTGGAACTGCAGCAGCCATCTTGGTTGCATGAGGTGCAAGCCTAAGGACAAAGCAAAACCTCTGAGAATGGGAGAGCAGAACAACAGACTGAGCCTGGGTCCTTGCTGGTGACAATGAGCCACTGAACCAATTCTGGAACTACTTATCTCCTAACTTCCTAGTATGTGAGATAACAAGACTTGAATTTAAAGCCACTTATGTTGAGCTTTCTGTTACTTGCAGCCTAAAACATCATAACTAATACAAACTCTGTTGTCTTAGAATTCTGTATCAATGGTTGAATGCTTTACTGTATACATCATTGCCTTTTTTGAGTAACCAGAGAATTCTTAATATCTGTAGAACAAGACAAGTATTCAGAGCCCTGTTTTGAAGTGGCCCTCACTAGATCCTGAGCAAGTGCAATGCCTTAGACTCCTGGTCACAAGTTTTATACCCCCTTGCACAAGTCCTTGCCTGTGATGGTGATGCTTCCGATTTCCAAACTCAAGTTTGAGCAGGCATTCCTCACCAGCACAGTGACCAGAAAGGTACCTGCAATGCAAAAGGTGGAGAATGATGGATGTTGTAATAAATTGTTTAACTTGCACTGAGACAACTCTCCCAGCTTGTGCTTCTCCAGTCCACTGATGGCAGCCTCTGGATCTTTCATCCCCCTAGCATTTAATGAACCCCTGTTGGATGGCAGGCATGGTGCAAGGCTCTGGGGACATAGAGATGAATGAAACATGGTCCTTGTCCTCAGGGCCTTATGGCCTGGTAGATATGTAGGACACTGAGTGCCAAGCCAGGCTAGAACTAGCATGGGGGCATCGTGGGCACCGAGTGGGGTGGTCACTTCAACCTCAGGGGAGAAAGAAATGGTTTACGGGGCAGGGGCTGGAGGTAAAGTGCAAAGGACGAGTAGTACTCATTCACCAGATCAGAGAGCGGATTCCAGCAGAAAGAAAATGTGACAGGAGTTTAAAAGGGTCAAGAGAGTGGAGATGGGAGAGGAGGATTTGTAAGAAGGCTTGGAGAGAGCTGCTAATACCTGTGTAACCCACCCCTCCTTCTTCACGGGGTGGGGGTCATGGGTGCTGTCTTCTGCTCTTCTCAAGCCTAGAAAGATGCATTCTTTGAGGTTGGGGACCCCATGGACAAATTCCTTACTTGTGCACTTGAAGGAATGCTCTATGACCTATGGTGAGGGGTGATGGTGGAGGGAGTAAAGGGCAGCATTTCTGCATTTGGGAAATAACTACAGTTGGCTGTTAACAGCCAAGGAATGGGTAAGAGTTTTCCTTGGGCCAGATGTTTGCTTGGGGAGACAGGGTGCTGGTGAAGGTAGAGAGAATGAGGGAAACAGAGAGTGACCCTGTTGGTGACCCAGGAGAGGCAGTGGCTGGGCAGATGTGGCCAGCTAAAGGAGAGGCACCAACCCATCCCAGGAGCTGGGGTCCACGGACCCAGCAGGGGGCCTCAAGAGCCCGTAGAAGCTCCTACAAGGGCAGCTGCAAACATCTGCTGGGCCCTGAGAGCAAGGCCCCCCAGGCCTGGGCCAGGTGAGAGCCTTCCTGTCCAACCTGGTTCCCTTTCCTTCCTGCTCCCCCCTCTTCATCCCTGGAGTCATCCAAATCTGTTTTTCTTGTGAGGAGGAGAAGATTGTTCATCATCTAAGAGTGAGCCAAAAAGTCACAGGGCATGCAGAGATCGTATCTATTATCCTCTCCTGAGTAACTTTTATAGGAGACAAAAAAAAATTGCATTTGAATTACAGCCTATGTTTGTGTGTATTTTCCATTGTCATTACATTTCATTTCTGGATCCTTCGTGTTCCAAGCTGGACCCTTGGTACCTGGCAAAGTTGCAATGTTTTTCTTCTTGAATTTATTGTCCTCTCTGCTATCTCTTTTGCTAAATCCCTTGCTGAGGGCATGGTAGCCCCGTACCTGCTCCACATGTCCCCCTTTCTTACTCATCTCTGAGATCCAGGGCAGGGGACCCTGTGGGCAGAATCCTGGATGGGCTGGAGACTTGGTGACCCTCATCACATTCCTGCCTGCTGACCTCACCACACTGCTCTCAAGAACTCTCTGTTCTCCCCAGATTAAATGCATGTGTCTGCTGTGGCCTCCTCGCCTGGCCGGTGCCAGCCAGTCTGCCGCCCTGTCTCTATTCCAACCAGCATCATGGCACTTCCTCTCTCCTACCCTTTAGTTTTTACCTCTCTCTCCTCCCAGGAGACTGGAGGAGGTTGAATTGCAGTTTCCTGAACCACAATCTCCTCTAGAAATGATGGAAGAAATCTGAATACTCCTGCCCTCCTCCAGTGGTTCTCAATGGGGCTGGGGGGGGGGGGTCATTTTGCTCCCCAGGGAACAGTGGGCAATGTCTGGAGACATTTTTGGTTGTCATGACTTAGGGGGCGGGTGCTACTGGCATCTAGTGGGTAGAAGCTAGAGATGCTGCTAAACATCCTACAGTGCACAGGACCGCCCCCACAACAAAGAATTATCCGGTCCCAAATGGCTGAAGTGAGCTCCATGAGGGCAGAAAATATCTGTCTCTTCCTTATTTTGTGACCCAGGCTGGATGCTGTGAACCACCTTTGTGTCCACGACACACTGAAAACTGGCTGGGAGGACCCTGGACAGCAAGTCAGGAAGGGAAGAGGAGGGAGGTTTGGAAGGGGAGACGCCAACTCCAAGTACCTTCAAGAGGAACTGCCACATGGTAAATCCCAAATGGCCCCCCAAGGCTGTCTTCTTCCTGAGAGAAGGTCGCATTGAGTCCTGCCACCTCAAAGGTCAGCCCTTCTGGGATGCCGTGAGTGACGGAGACATTGACCAGTAGGTCCTGTCCAAGTTCCAAGTGGTCAGAAGCCCAGGAGGCCCGAAGCCCCGACAGAGGCTCCATGAAGTGGACCGTGATGTTTCTGGAGGCTGCAGAGGTGATGGTGTTGCTGGTGGCTCGGATCTCCAGGTGGTGGATCCCTGGGCCCATCCGTTGCTGCACTGCTCTGTCCAGGGTCAGATTATAGGGGAGCGGGCCCCTCTGTGTGGTGGACTCAGCCAGGGTTGTGTTACCCGACAGCACAGTGTAAGTCACCCCTGTTCCTGGGGGCGGGGGGGTGGTAAGAAATGTTTAAGAACATCGGTAACAACGATGCAGTTGATTGTACTGAAATCGTTCAGACTCAAGCTCTGAAGTCAGAATCCTGATATAGACATGGATATGGATGTAGATATAAAGACACATGTATTTGTAACTGTGTATGGTAATGGATGGTAACTAGACTTATTGTGGTGATCATTTTGCAATGTATACAGATATTGAATCATTATGTTGTAGACCTGAAAATAATATAACATGTCAATTACACCTCAATTAAAAATAAATAAAGACATATGTAAGGAGATACCCCACCCCCAAATATGACAGTGATTATCTCTGAGCACTGGGTTAGTGATTTCCCTTTTGGGGTCCTCTCTGCTCATCTACATGTTCTAATTTATTTATACTATGCATGTGTTGTGTTACCTGTAAACTTAAAAGTCTGTAATAAAAATATTAGAACATTTTGTTGACAGGGATATCCTTGGGGGGAGGAAGGCTGACAAGGGAACATCTCTTGAGGGTGTGGCTGATTTTTATGTATGAGAATCAGCCTCAAGTCTCGTCTTAAGCAGGAGCAGGTGACGTCATTTCCTTTCATCTCCACAGTTGACTACCTGAAACCCTGCCCAACAGGAGAACATAGCCTGTTCAAGTTAAGGTGAGGTTTCCCTACAGTTTGGGGCTGTTACCCTAGCTGGATGCTAAATAATGTGGTTGACTCCTAAAATCTGATTTAAGCCATCAAATTAGGATTCTTTCCAATAGAAACCAAGCTAATCTATTTCTTGTTTGAGTGATGATGATGATGATGATAATTATGATGACAAAGACTATGATGATGATGATGTTGATGATAATAAAAGCCCCCGAGAGTAGGAGTCTTAACTTTCATGTCTATTGCTGCCTCCCCTGCACCTGGCAAAGAGTAGGCACTCAATTATATTTGTAGAAAGAAAAAAATAAGTGAAGGATTAAGTTTCCCCCGGTGCATACAGCAGTCACCTTCAGCCCACAAGCACACCAGAACAGGAAGGAGCCCCATAACTCCATTAATTCACCGCCCCGAGCGAGGCGTCAGGGGGCGTGTGGTGGGACTGAGTCACGTCCTCCCCTCTGCAGCTCAGGGCATCTACACAGCTCCGTGCCACACAGTTTACATCAACAGGCTTCTGTCCAGATCTCAAACTGGACCTGCGCCTCGAGGAAAGATGCTACCTTAGGTGAGGATGGGTCTTAGTTGGGAGGGTCTCTATTGAGAGAAGTAGTGATATTCAAAATATTTAACAACTGAAACTTCCTGGGCACCAAGGAGAATGGATGGTCTGATAAATCAGCATAGACACTGTGGCCAATCAGAATGGGTGCTGTGACCAATTAGAATGGACGTTGCAACCAATGAGAAATGTTGCTATGACCAATCAGAATAGATGACATGACCAATCAGAATGGCCTCTGTGACCAATCAGAAAAGAAATTGTGACCAGTCAGACTGGACATCAGCCATAACAGCTGCTCTGGTGAACCAGTGCGCGTAGCTGAATATCATCTCTGACTGGGAGCAACATAATTGTGCTACGCTGGTCAATGCTGGCTACACTGAGATGGGCTCAGGCCCAGTTGGCAGCACTCCCAGTCCTCTTCAAATTCCCCCAATAGGGAGTGGCTTGGAAGTTCAATTCTTGCCATGGGATGATGGGCATGCAAAGAAGGGCCTTTGGAAGGCTGGGAGCTCTCATTAGCTTACTAGCCTGTGACTTTGGGCAAATTTCTGAACATTTCCACCATTTATTCATCTGTAAAATGGAGATAACAATAGTACATTCTGGGTGAGCTAGTAGATGAAAAGCACTTAGACCAGTTCCTGGCACACACTAGGCACTAAATAAATGAATAGCTAAAACAACTAACTCGATTGCTGTCAGTATTTATTAAAGCCTGGGAGGGAGCTGGATGAACAGATATGGGAGAAGTCAAGTTTGCCTTGACCTTGACCGTTTGCAGACTCACCTCCATCGAGTAAGACCTGAATCCACAGAGGGTCCCCGAAGACAACCCGGCAGAGAAGGCTGGCTCCTGACTTGGACAGACCAGAGCACCCAGTCATTCTGAGCCTCTCCATCTTGTCCTGCATTGTCACTTGCTTCTGAGCCGTCACATGCCACTCACTGGTGGTGCACTCAGCAAACACGGTGAATTCCCCTGGGGCTGTGAACTGGTGGGTCACGTGGCTGTGCAGACTGCCGGCAACAGTCAGAAACATTACTGGCATCGGGGACATGCAAACACACACACTTACACATGGGTACATGCATGCACTCACCACCTCGCACCTCCCCTGCTGTGCAAAGATAAGAAGATGAAGAAAAAGACGCTACTCGACCAAGCTCTCAGTGTTTGCGAGGTTGCACTGAGACGTCCAGAGCGGATGAGAGGGGAAGAAATAGGTCTGACCAGCCAGGGAGTCGAAGACTTGGCTGCAAGTCCCGTTTCTGCCATTTACTCCCTCCGTGGCTCATGTAAACCCTCTCTCTGGGCCTTCTTGCTTCATCTGTAAAATACTATGCCCAGCCTACCTTTCTGAGCCTTATTTTCCCCATCTGTCAAATGGGATCAGAGTCCAAATATATCAAAATCATAGATATGTTTTGCTTCTCATTTTTCCAAGGGGACTAATTAAAAATCTCTAACATGACCTGCAAAGATCCACATGACCTCCCCCGATCTCCTGCCACACTCTGCTCCTCTAACTATACTGTTCACTCACACTTCTTTTCAGTTTCTAGAACATGCCGTCTCTTGCCCACCTCAAGGCCTGCAAGTGTGCCGTTCCTTGCTGGGAAGGCTCTTGCCCATCTCTCTGCTCTTACTCATGCTCCTCCTTCGGTTCTCAACTTAATCATCACCTCCTCGGGGAAGCCTTCCTTAGGTTCCCTTTATAGCTGCCATAGCTTCGCTGCTTCTCCTAGGTGACATTCATCTCTTTTGTGCTTATTCACTGTCATTTTTCCCTGCTAGGCTGTCAGCGCAGATGGTGTCTGTCTAGTTCTCTGTTACATGCCTGGCACCTAGCACAGAGCCTAGCACATAGTGAGGGCTTGAGAAATAGTTTACAGATGAACATATTTGTGAAGAAGCTTGGAAAACAGTAACCTGATTCTTGGTGCTGGCCAAAATAGAGTTAGCCCACTGCAGCCTATTTCTTCCATCAATTACAACTAACAACCTGGGCAGAATACCAAAGGAAACTCCTTAAGGACTCTGAAAAGTAAACAATAGCAGGCAGATTGGGGAGGAAAGTCAGAACTTTAAGAATCACCCATAGATATGAGTTTCCTGTTTTATTTCTGTTTTTTGTTTTTTTTATCTCCTTTATCTCTTGGCTTTGTCCCAAGGGTAGCCTGAGTCATGGAACTGCACAGTGAGTGAAGAAACAAAAACCCCAAGAGAAATCTCCTCTGTTTAGCCAAAGAACCAGGAAAAAGGACCCAGTGAGCCTGAGAGTGCAGAGGAAATACCTGTTTTTTGTTTTGTGTTGTTTCTCTTCTTTCTCTCCTGGCCCTGCCCCAGGCTGTCTGCTCTCTTGGAGCTGCACTGAGTGGGGTGATGCAGACACCTAAATCCCTAAGAGAAAACTGATCTTTCTACTCAGGGGAACGATGAAAATGGGCCTGTGGGAGCTGGTGATTTGGGGGGAAATCCTGAAAATGAGAGATCTAGAGAAGAGGATTCCCTAATTCTGAGTATGACCCAGAATAAATCATGAGCTCACCAAGAAATGACACATGTGCAGAACAGACCCAGAGAAACATAGCAAAGGTTTTGGGAACTAAACTGCAACATAAACCACCACCCTGAGGGGCACATGAACAGGGCAGACCCAGACAGCTTTGAAAACTGAACTGATCTGGGACCCACTTTCACAGGAGGCAAGTCAGAGTGTGGTCAGAACTGGACTGGGTTGGCGGCTTGCTAAAGCAAAACAAATAAGAAACAAAATCAACATTTTCCAGAGGATTTGAACAGGACCCAGAGTCCCGGAACCTACTATTCAAAATGTCCAGAATACAATCCAAAATTACTTGCTATACAAAGAACCAGGGAAATGTGACAAAATTTCAAGGGGAAACATAATCAATAGATGTGAGCCCTGAGATAACTCAGGTGTTGGAATTATCAGACAAAGACTTGAAGTCAGCTATTAGAACCATGGCCCATGAGATAAAAGTAAAGCCTCTTGAATGGAAAGGTAGACATTCTCAGCAGAGAAACAGAAACTATAAAAAAAAAAACGGAAATTTTCAAAATGAAAAACAATATTTGAAAAAAATTCACTGGATGAGCACAATAGCAGAATAGAGATGAGAGAGGAAAAAGTCAGTGAGCTTGAAGATAGAGCAAGAGAAATTACCCGAGGTAAAGAACAAAGAGAAAAAGTATTAAATTTATTTAAATGAGCAGAGGGTCAGCAACCTGTGTAACAATATTGAAAGGTAAAACATTTATGTCATTGGAGCACCAAAGAGGAGAAAGAGATTGGCGTAGAAAAATATATTTGAAGAAATAATGGCTGAAAATGTCCCAAATTTGGCAAAACACAAATTTAAGGATTCAAGAAGCTCCATGAAACCCCAAAAGGAAAAAAATTAAAGAAAACCACGCCTACACATATAATAATCAAACTCCTAAAAATCAAAGATAAAGAAAAAATTGTGAGATCAGCTTAAAAAAATGATGCATCACAAATAGAGAAAATGGTGATTTGTGTAGATTTCTCCTCAGAAACCATGGAGGTCAGAAGACAGTGAATGACATCTTTAAAGTGTTGAAAGAAAAGAACTGTCAACACATAATTCTATATCCAGCAAAAAATATCTTCCAGGAATTAAAGCAAAATAAAGACATTCTTAGGAATAAAGAAATTCTCTAAGATAGACAAGATTATTCTAAAATTTATGTGAAAAGGCAAAGGAACTAGGATAGTTAAAACAATTTTGAAAAAGAATAAGTGCGAGGAATAGTCTACCTGAATTTCAAGCCTTATACAGCTACAGTAATCAAAATCACGTGATATTGATGGAGGAAAGGCAGACTTTCACCAAATGGTCCTGGAACTGTTAGACACTTATAGGCAAAAAAATAACTTTGACATAAACCTCACACCTTCTACAAAAATTAACTCAAAGTGCATCACAGACTTAAATGTAAAATATATAACTATAAAAAATTTTAAAGGACAATATAGGAGAAAATCTTCAGGATCTAGAACTAAGCAAAGAGTTCTTAGACTTGATACCAAAAGCACAACCCATAAAAAGGAAACATTGATAAACTGGACTTCATAAAAATTAAAATCTTTTCCTCTGTGAAAGACTCTGTTAAAGGAGAAAAGACAAGCTACAGATTGGAGAAAGTATTTGCAAACCACATATGCAACAAAGGACTAGTATCTAGAACATATAAAGGATTATCAAGTCCAACAATAAAAAAAATAAAACAATTCAATTCAAAAATGGGCAAAAAACATGAACAGATATTCCACCAAAGAGGATCTACAGATGGCAAATAAGCATGTGAAAAGATGTTCGGCATCATTAGCCATTAGAGAAATGCAAATTAAAACCACAAGACTACATCCCTGTCTGAATGGCTAAAATAAAAATTAGTGACAAAACCAAATGCTGGTGAGGATGTGGAGAAACTGGATCACGCATATATTGCTGGTGGGAATGTAAAATGGCAAAGCCACCCTGGAAAACAGATTGACAGTTTCTTACAAAAATAAACATGCAACTACTAGATGACCTAGGAATTGTCCTCCTGGGCATTTATCCTAGAGAAATGGAAACTTATGTTCCCACAAAAACCTGTACACAAATGTTCACAGCAGCTTAATTCATAATATCCAAATAGCCCTCAACAGGTGAATGGTTAAACTGTGGTACATCCATACCATGGAATACTGCTCAGCAACAAAAAGGAATGAACCATCAATACATGTAATAACTTGGATGAATCTCCAGAGAATTATGTTGAGTGAAAAATATCTCAAAATGCTCCATACTGTATGATTCCACTTATATAACATTCTTGAAATATAAAATTATACAAACGGAGAACAGGTCAGTGGTACCAACAAAAGGGCAATACGAGAGATCCTTGTGGTGATGGAAATGTTCTGTAATTTGACCATATCAATGTCAATATGCTGGTTGTGATTAGTCCTAAAGTTAAGGAAGATATTATTACCACTGCGGGAACCTGGATAAAGGGGATGTGATCTCTCTGTATTATTTCTTACAGCTGCCTGTGAATCTACAATTATCTCAAAGTAAAAGGTTGGTTTAATTTAAAAAAAAAATTCTCTAAGAGAATTTGTTGCTAGAAAATCTACCCTGAAAGAAATGCTGACGGAAGTTTTCCCAGCGGAAGGGAAATTATCCCAGAGGGAAACTTAGAACTTCAAGAATGAAGGGAGAGCACAAGAAATGGTAAATATCTTGGTATGTATGTTGGTAAATATCAATGTATGTAGATGTCCTACATATGACAATTATAATATAAAGGAGGTCAGGCAAAGGGACCTATACACTAGTAAGGCTTCAACATTTTACCCGAAGTGGTAAAATATTAACTCTAAGTAGATTGTGAAAGGCTAGATACGTATATTGTAATCCCTGAAGCAACTACTGAAAAAGTAATACAAAGAGATATAACAAATAAAGCTAATATTTCAGTTAAAATGGAATACTAAAAATATTCAAATAATCCAAAACAAGGCAAGGAAGGAGAGGAACAAGGGAAACTAAACAGAGGGGGCAAACAGAAAACAACAAAATAGTAGACCTAAACCTAACTATATCAATAATTACATTAATCGTAAATGGTCTAACCACACCAATTATCGAGCCAGATTGGAAATTAAAGAAACAAGATTTGACCACATACTGTCTACAAGAAGCTCACTTTAAATATAATGATATAGATAGGTTAGAAGTAAAAGGATGGAAGAAAGATATACCAGCAAACACTGATCAAAAGAACGCTGGAGTGGCCATTATTAATATCAGGCTATGCAGATTTCAGAACAAGAAAACGCTAACTCTTTATAGAAATGTGAAATATGTTTTTTGGGGTTTTTTAAAACTTCAGCGCATGGTTGCGTATCCTAGTTGTTAGTGAAATATGGTTTTGAATAGTAAAATCCAGCCTGTTTTTCAGTTATCTGTCTGGAAGAAGCAATTTCTTCTAGTCCCTGAACTCTGGTGCCAACTGAAATTGCCCAGGACTGAAAAGCAGAGAAATGGGTTTTTCCTGATTTCTTTCCCAGTGATCTCACCCAAGGGAGAAGACTGCAAAGTGGTTTTGGAAACTGCTACCAGCAAAGGGAAGATATGCTTGGAGCACAAAGAGATGGAGAGAGCAACAACATACAGTGATCCTGTGACCCAGCAGTTCCACTCCTGGGTATAAACCCAACAGAAATATACACATATGTGCACCAAGAGACACGTACTAGATAATGCTCACAGCTGCACAATTTGTAATAGCCCAAATGAGAAACCACACAAAATGCCTATCAACACTAGAATGATAAGTAAAGTGAGCTATAGTCACACAATAGAATATTATACAGCAATGAGAAAAAGAAGCCACAGTTATACACAACAATATGGATAAATCTCAACAACATACTACTGAGCAGAATTCAGACACAAAAGTATATATACTTTATGATTCCATTTATATGAGTTTCAAACACAGGTCACACTAACTGATGTTAGAAATCAGTATCCTTGGGGCCACGGAGGGATTTCTGGGGGATTGATCATGTTTTGTTTCTTGATCTGGTGCTGGTTACATGGATGTGTTCATTGTGTAAAAATAACTGAGCTGTATCTTTTTGTCCACTTTTCTGTATCTATATTATGCTTCAATAAAAAGTTTAAAAATTAGTTCAAGACCCTGTCATTCACTGATTTGTACACATTGCTTTGATATTTGACATTAATGGGAGGCAACTTTTCTTTAAGAAGAATGAAAGTGGTGGGCCAGCCAGTGGCATAGTGGTTAGGTTCACACACTCCATTTCGGCGGCTGGGGGGTTCATGGGTTTGGATCCCACGTGTAGACCAACACATGGCTCATCAAGCCATGCTGTGGCCGTGTCCCACATACCAAATAGAGGAAGATGGGCACAGATGTTAGCTCAGGGACAATCTTCCTCAAGCAAAAAAAAAAAAAAAGAAAGTGGAGAAGAAAGCACACATTTTTGGTCTTTGCCCATAATATATCATTATTAAGAACACCACAGTCTGTGTCATTTTGCTTCTGTGACTCACAAGTCGCCAGCCAGGTTGGTGGATGAGGCCATCTGACCAAATCGGGCAGTGTGGTGGAATGGAAAGAGTAGGAAACTGGAGATGAGATCTCCTAGGGCTCCATCAGTTACCTGCGTGAGCTAATGACTCAGTTAACCTCTCTGAACCTCAGTGCCACGTCCATAAAACGAGGTGAAGGCCATTCCTGGCTGGGTTGTTGTAAGGTTTAAATGAGACCATGGCTGAGTAAGTATCTGGCGTGTAATAGACTCCAATATTGTAGCTTTTTGTATAATCGGATGACATTTATGCCACCTACCTATTAAAAGTATTGTATACTTTTACGTAATATTAACCTAATAGTAACAATTACCCATTGTTTAGAATTAACTCTGCACCAGTTATTTTCTTCTTCGTAGTCCCATTTTTTTGTTAAAATTACCCAGGGAGTATTAGCAACACTCGTAATAATATTAACAATCACAGATCATGTAACTCTGTGGCCTAAAGTTTCTTCTATATCCTCTATAGTGGATGCAGTGGCATGTCACCCAGATTCTACCCTTTAAGACTGAGGCGTGCACCTAGCCAGCACCTGGTGTGTTAGTTGCTGAGATCTCATGGCTGAATCTATCTCCAGGAATTCCTCTTAGCCAAAAGGAGCTGCCTCCCCCAAGGTGACTCCCCACCCCAGGGACGTCCTGCATCCAATCGCTGCTCAGTGCCAGGGTACAGAGGTCTTACTCTCTTGCCTCAATTCAAGACCAGCCCCAGCTCCAGAGCTCTCTGTGGGAATGGTGGGGACTGCGTTGCTACTGCATCCCAGTCCAACTTCTCCCCTTGCCCCAGCTGAGCACTCCCCAGTAAACCTGCTGCATCCCCAAATCACAGCCTGTTTCCTGGCACCCAACCTACATACTCTCCTGAAAACAGTCTCTTTAAACTGGCTGGCATCAAAGGCTCTTCATCACCAGACCCCTCTGAGTTTTCTAGCACCGTCTTTCATTTTTCCCACATACCCATGAACTCCCCGTGTAACCAGGTGCTTGCAGTTACCCAAGGATGCCACACTCTTCTCCATCCATGACTTTCCTTTCTCTAGATCGACTGCTCCTGCCTCATATTTCTGGCTCCCCAGAAGGACTTCAGCTCTAAAGTCCTTTCTGACCATCACCTCCTACAGAGTTCTCTCCTCTGCACCTCCCAACCGCCTGTGTACATCTAGGTCACTCTGAGGCTTGTTATCCTGTGAATTATCGATTTCCGGGGAATATCTTTGTGGGCACTTTCCTCTACATATATGTACTTCAACAAAAAGTTTAAAAATTAGTTCAAGGCTCTGTCAGTCACTGATTTGTACACACTGCTTTGATATTTGACATTAATGGGATACAACTTAATGAGATGGGCAGTCCCCCCTCCAGACTCAAGAATGACGGCAATTCCCTGATCTGTCAGTAGGTGGCGCTGAGTTACCCAACGCCGGACTTGGACAAATTCCACCTTATGCAAATTGTTCCGTAAGGCCGATAAAGCAATTTCAGAAATGTAGACAGTTTTCCACGACAAATAGAAACAAAACAGCCCGCCATGCAAAAGAACACAAGACATGGGGAGTGCAGGGCGAGAAGGAGCTTCTAAAGGAGAAATCCTTTGGCTTGTATTATGCTGTTTCCATTTCAAATTGGATTCTCCTCCATCCGCTCACGTTATTTATCTACCATGGAGACGGAGCGTCCAGTTTAGGTCTTAGCCTAACGGGGAGTTAAACAAAAGTAGGAGTCTGTACAAACACATAAAAGAAGAGCACGGTGACATCCACACAAAGTATGTGACTTCTGTATACTTAAAATTCATGCCATTTTTCATATTGTAAATTGAGCGGTGAGGCTGGGAAATATATCTCCCAATGTTAATAAAAATAATATAAGAAGATGGGTGGATAGTTTCAAGGTCCTACAAGTCTTTAAAGAGACGAAATTAAATTATTTGGGTGAGGTGATGGTAGGGGTTGTCATCGTCTATTTCTCTTGAAAGAGAAAAAAAAAACAATGCCAGTGGCTTTTGCTTATAGCTAATGCCCAGAAGGACTGCATATGTAAAGCATTACTTATTGTGGTTTCTCTTAGATTACGAAAAAATTTAATCACAGAGAATTCCAGAGAGTAATGTGGCAAACACTCTTAGAATCACATCCAGAGTTGACAAATATTTGCATTTTATCCCATTTGCTCCAGTTTTTAACTACTGTTTGTTATTACTGGAAAGTCCTTGTGTAACTAAAGGTCTTAGCAAGGCTATAGATGGTCAGTTTTGACTTATGCTAAATTCAAGTTGTATAAAATTTAAGGGCTGAAAGATTGTGCAATTTAGCATTTGTTGTTTTATTCATGAAATGGTAGCAAATGGGAAGAAATCCACAGAACAATACCATCAGTATTTATGTCACTTAAACATTTTTTCCCCCAAAGCATCTTCATGTATAATTTGCCACTTTACTCCGTGAAGCAATCAAGGCAGCCGTCAGGATAAACGTGACAGGGAAGGAGAAGGAAACCCAGGACCAGGGCTTGTCTCAGGGTCTCATATCGCGTTAGCAAGGGCTGGGATTAGAACCCCAGCCTCCGACACCATTTGATGTGGCAGCTCAGCAGAAGGCCTGAGACCTCCAGGGACTGCCGAGTTTCAGACCTGCACCCACTGGATCAGATCTGGGCTGAGGACAGGGCTGGCCCCTGTCTGCCCCGCCCCACCCAGGGCTTCTGGGAATGCCAGGCACCCACGGGGCTGGATTCAGAACCTCTAGCTCCCACAGCGTAGAACCAGAGATGTTTGGGGGTTAGGAGAGGGGCTTATGGGCCTCCATGATTTCCCTGGGGATTCATGTTGAATGGGGGCTCCCTGTAAGGAGCCCCAGAACCTAATGAGGACCTGGAGATTCTGGAACAGTCTGAGGCACTCCTCCTGCTGGGACACCCAGCAGGGCAGAATGGGGCTTACCCCAGGCTCAGGTAGGACTTTGAAATGTTGTGAATTGGGCTCCACTGCCTCAGGGTGGGGAGGCACTGTGCCCTGGAGGATGCAGAGTACGGTGCCCACGGGCCCCGATGCTGCACGCTGTGCTCTCACAGGGGCCTAAGAGCTTTCATTCCAGACAGTCCTGGCTTGCATCACCTCGCTGCCACTCACTAGCTGTGTAGCTTGGGCAGCGCCGCTGTACCTCTCTAAGCCTCAATTGCTTTGTCTGTAAAAACAAGACGATAATTCTCTAGCTCAGCACCATCCAACAGAAACACAATGGGAGCCACATGTGTGATTTAAACTTTCTAATAGTCACATTGAAAAAAGTGAGAAGAAACAGGTAAAATTAATAGTTTATTTCCTTCAACTCAATATATCTAAAATACCATCATTTCAATGTGTAATCAATATAAAAAAATCATTAGTGAGATATTTTACATTCTTTTTTGGGGGGAGGGACTAAGTCTTCAAAACCCCATGTGTATTTCACATTTACAGCATACCTCAATTGAGACCAGCCACATTTCAAGTGCTCAGTAGCTCATGTGGCGAGTGGCTATTATATTAGACAGCATAGCTCTGGCTCATAGGGCCGTTGTAGGGATTAAATGAGATCATGTGTGAAAGCTACTTGGCTGGACTATTTATTCACATTGCTACTACTATTTTTATTGTCCTTACCAACAGAAAACGTTCCCACACCCAGGTGAGCATCTTTGTCACCCTGTTACCAACTCCTTGGACAGTGACCAGGAGAGATTCTACACAGAGCCAAGCAGAAAGGACCCAGCTCTCCATGACTGTTGATGTGGCCTTCATAATGAGAAAACATGTGAGCACCAATTCCTCCCATTCCTGTGTGTATGCCTCTTTGTACTGTGGCTCTGCCACTCCTTCCATCAGGAGGTGGAGTCTGTTTCTCCCAATGGGACATTAGAAAATGTGACACAAGTAGAGATTTGAAAAATGCTTACACACTGGGCCTTGCTCTCACTCGCTGCTAGAAACCCTTCCGCCACCATGCGGATGAGTCTAGTCTAGCCTCTTGGGTGATGAGTGACACATGCCCCTAGCCAACATCCAGATAACCACCAGACATGAGTGAGGCCTTCCTGGGCCATCCAGCCCCAGCTGAGCTGGCCCAGACAAGAAAAGCCACCTAGCTGATCCAAAGAACCATGAGAAATAATAAATGTTATTGTAAGCCATTAGTTTTGGGATGTTTTGTTATACAGCAGAAACTGACTGATACATCCTGACTCAAGGCTCAGAGATTCCTCTTACCTGGGGGGGTAGTAGGGATCAAAAGTGTGGCCATCTCCCATACTAATTATACAGGAAAGGTTTCCGATGTAGGGAGAGAGCAGCCACATCAGGGAGATGGTGACGTTGTCAAAGATGAAACTGTCATTGGATACTGTCAGCCGTAGGCCTGCAGATCAAAATGCAAAATGCAAAACGCTGTGTGCTATTGCAAAGCAAAATTGCACATTTCTGTTTAAAACCTACTCTCTTCTCTCCACCTGTCCTTTATCTTTAGGTGATGCTTTTGAAGTTTTTTAAGTTATATTTTTAGTTTTTAAATTTCTTTTGAATTTTATTTTTCATTCATAGGTAATGCATGACCAAGATACAGAATTTCAAATATATAAAAGGGTATACAATGAAAAGGAAGCCCACTCTCCACTGCCATCCCTCAGAGCCCCTGTTCTGCTCCCCAGAGGCAATCATTGTCACCAGTATCCCAGGTCACCTTCCAGAGATGCCCACACAGTCACAAGGGCAGACATACTTTTCTGTTTATACAGATGGTGCATGCTGTAGTCACTATTTGGCACCTTCCATTTTTTTCACTTAGTATATCTTAGAAATTGCTCTATACGAATTCAGTTAGAACTGCCTTGCTCTTTTTAATAGCTGCACAATGTACCTAATTTATTTAACCAGGATTCTATTGATTGTCCAGATGCATTTTGTAATGTTTAAAAAGACAAAAGGCAAAGCATCTTTAAGAAAACCCCCTTGGCTAAGGTGGCTGATGAATCATCGTGAGCCATTTAGTGCATGTTAAATTTTACAAAACCTCGAGCTTCAGAAGTTGGCATGGGGGATGGGTGAGGGGTAGAATATGCTGGGGCTTCACACGGCCCTGGGCTAATCTGTGCAGCATAATCTTTTGGTTTCTGAGCACAAATGAGAAGAGAAAAGATATAAGAAACTGAATACAAATGAAAAGGACTTTCTTGAGCTAGTCAGAAAGCCATCGAGGTCCTGATTCAAACTACCTGAGAAACTCAGCAGGCAGCTGGGCCCTTCCAGGCACAGTACTGCTGGATAAAGTCCCTCCCTTCCCAAATCAGAAACCGATTGTGATCAAAACACACTGACTCACAAGGGGACAGGATATTTGAAATCAAAGTGGGGGCAGAAAATCTGGTCCACGTGGTTGCCAGACCCAACTCACCCCCTGCCCTAAGCTACGCATTTGTCTGATGATGGCTACACTGCAACTGGCAGATCCCCAAAGGGCACCCTTTGCCCATTAGCAAAACCACCAGATGGAAAGCACTGCCAAAACATGTGGCCTCCTCTTCCCAGAAAACAGAAAGGAGACACCTCGCTCACTCTCATTCCACCCAAGTGTGTCTAGCCGACTAATGCCCCTGGTAAACTTGTCTTCGATACCCCCCTCTCCTTCCTGCACCCTCTCCTCTGTGCAGTCCTCCTGCCTCATATCCCATGGACACTGCTCTCCTGGATGGCCCCTGGGGACCTCAACATTCCCTGACTCATCTTTTCCCTTCAGAGCTCCTTGCACCATTACTCAGCCCTCAGTGGAAGTTGCTGTTCTGACCAGTTAATTTGGACAACAGCTGGACAACAGCATAGTGTGGTTTCACAGGCTCAGGGAAAGTTGGCGCTCTCATATGCTGTTAGTAGGAGTGTAAATAGATACAGCCATTTTGGAGGGTAATTTGGCAATATCTATTAACATTTAAAATGCAGATACCCTATGACCCAGCATTTCCACGACTTGGAATCTCTCCTCTAAAAATAATCCCAGGCACATGTCAAGATATATGCACAAGAGCACTGCAGAGTGGTATGTTTACTGAAAAATCAGAAGCAACCTAAATGTCCATCAATAGGGGAACTGGTTAAATAAATTTTGACATAATCTTATGATGGGATGCTATGCAGTCATTAAAAGAATATGGTAGTGACTTGGAGAGATGTCCGGGATATACTATTAAGTGAAAAAAATTGAGTCGTAGGCTAATGTATTTAACATGATTATATTTTACATTCATACACGGCCATGTCCATGAAAACATTTTTAAAAGCGGGGAGAATTTATTCTAAACAGTTAACCTGGTTTCCTTATGGGGAAGAGGATTGTAGAACAGAAGGGTGGGATTCTTCCTTCTTGATTTATAAAACTTCCATAAATTGTGGTAATATGGGTTATTTTTATGGCTTTCAAGATTCATATTTTTTAGAAGTCCCTCTGCGTTCTACAATGGCAGCCTATGGGATGGGCGGTGATCGAGTGGGTGTGGAGTGTGAGAGAGATTTTTTAACTCCTTTTAATCAAGGAACCTTGATTTTGACTGTTGTGTTTATTGGATCACTCCATGAAATTTAATTTGAAGGATCTTGGGGCTGAAAAAAAAAATTTTTTTTTTAACTTCCAGCTTGACTGCTTGTTTCTGTAACAGGAACTCAAACACTTTATCCCAAGGCTAAGCCGGGTGGGGAGGTCAGGCTGCAGGGCGGCAGTTTTGGATGAGGTCTCTTAGCACACAGCAGATCTGCTCTGAGAGGCGCTGGTGTGGAAATAAGAAGGGGATTCCCACACCCAGGCACGGGGGACTCACCTTCCCGGCACTGGTACTGCACCCACAGGTAGCTGCCCCGGTTGGGGCACAGGTCTCCGAAGTAGGTCCCATCTGCTGCCACTTGGCATGCCTGCAGCCCCCGGCACTGGCCTGGGGAGCACCCACATCCCAGCAGCAGCAGGAACAGTGAGAAGGACATAAAGGGACAGGTTCAGACAGAGATGAATGACCTCGCATTCATTCCCTCGCCCACCATCCGCCCACCAAGGATCTGCGGGTGTCTCCTGGAGACCTGGCACTGTGCTAGGTCTGAGGAGCAGACAGAAGTAGGATTCCTGCCCTCAAATAGCTCAGGGTCCAGCACAGTGGTTCTCAAACTTTAGAATGCACCAGAATCCCCTGGAGGGCTTGTAAGGAGACAGATTTCTAGACCCCACCCCCTGCGATTCTGACTCAGTAGATGTGGAGGACAGCTTGGGAATTTGCTTTTCCAACAAGCTGCCAGGTGATGTCGATGCTGCTGACCCGGAGAACCCCATTTCAAGAACCACTGGTCTAATGGCATCTAGTCAGATGGCCTACATCCTGAGAACTGGCAAAGAGGGACAAGATTAGGAATCCTGTGTCTACCAGGGCTACCAGGTGCCCACAGGAGGGAGGAGCGTGGACAGCCCAGGCCGGAAACTTCAGGGTCGTCCCAACACCTCTCCCTCCTGCCCATGTAGATGAATTGAATGCCTACCCAGAAGCCTGGGAGACGGGACAGGCAGGCACTGTGCCCTGGTTTCCTCCCTGGCTGAGAGCATCCCCCTGCTTTGCTCTGCAGAACCTCACCTTCCTGGTTCTCTTTAGCCTCTTAGAAACCCATGCGTGCTCCAGATTTCGGCATATTTAAGTGCTCTTTGCCTGTCCGGTTGCTTAGCCAGGCAAGACCCCCACCCCACCCCCAGATGCTCTCCTGGCCCTGGTTCCTCCCCTGGTGTCATTGTTTCCTGCACCCCTGTTATTAGCCATGGGCCAATGACACCCCCATCTACATCCCTTGAGTTCCTGACCTGCATGTCCAGTTGTCCACATGGTATCTCCACTTGGATGTCACAGGGTAACCCAGACTTCTCATATCCTAAAATTAAGTCTTGATCTCTGATATGGCTTTAAGTGTGTCCCCCAAAAATGTATATTGAAGTCCTAACCCCTGGTACCTGTGAATGTGACTTTATTTGGAAGTAGGGTCTTTGAAAACATAATCAAGTTAAGATAAGGTCATTAGGGTGAGCTCTTAATCCGTTATAACTGGTGTCCTTGTAAGATGAAGGAAGTTTGGACACAGAGACACACTGTGTGAGGATGGAAGCAGAGATTAAAGTGACGCATCTACAAGCTAAGGAATGCTGAGCATTGCCAACAAACACCAGAAGCTAGAAGAGGCAAGAAAGGGCTCCCATCTACAGATTTCAGAGGCAGCGAAGCCCTGCTGACACTTTAATTTTGGACTTCTGGCCTCCAGAACTGTGAGAGAATAAATTTCTGTTGTTTTAAGCCCCCCGGTTTGTGGTACTTGGTTAGGGCAGCCCTGGGCGACTAATCCAATCTCCCTCCTCCTTTCCCCCACCAGCCGCTCCTGCTCCAGCCTCTGCTCTCACAACACACAGAATTGCCCATGCCTGGAATGCCGGGGTCATCTTGGATTCCATCAATCACCAAGTCCCATCAGTTCTTCCTTCTGTCTCTGGAATCCATCCATTTCTCTCCATCGTCTTTGCCCTCATCTGCACCATCAGCCTCCCTTGTCTTCCAGCCCCAGCGTCAGCCTGGACTCACGGCAGCCTCCAGGTGGTTTTCCCCTGGCCATGTCTCTCCCCTGCTCAAAACACTCCAGTGCTTCCCCAGTGTCCTCGGGATAGAGTCTGGGTTCCTCGAACCCTATGACCCCACTTCTACCTGTGCTAGAGCCATGCTGAGTGCTTTGCAGTTCTCTGTACCTACCACACTCTTTCTTGTCTCCAGGACCCTACACGGGCTCTTCTCACTCCCCAGAACACCCCTCCCCATACACCCAGCTCTCCTTTCCTGGTTAACTCCTGCCAGACCTTCAGGTCTCAGTTTAGGTCTCCTCTGGGAAGGTGGCCGGTCATTTGACCTTTGGCGCACAGATCCACCCTCACCTTGCTTGGCTCTGAGTTACCAGGAACTATATTTCCCAAACTTCCCTGTGTGCTGGCTTCCAAGTAGGCTTGGCTAATGGCAGGTGCTGGTGGAAGACTGGAGGCAGTGTATTCGTTTGCAATTGCTGCTGTGACAAACTACCAAAACCTTAGTGGCTTCAAACAGCACAAATTTATTATCTCACAGTTCCAGAGGTCTGGGGGGGCTCTGATGAGTTCTGCTCAGGGTCTCACAGGGCTGAAATCAAGGTGTTGGCTAGGTTGCACACCTTTCTGGAGGCTCTCTGGAAGAATCTACTTCCCAATCTCATTCTTGTTGTTGGCTGAATTCAGTTCCTTGTGGTTGGAGGACTGAGGTCCCATTTCCTTCCGGCTGTCACCTGGGACCACCATTAGCTCCTAGAGGCCATTCTCCAGTCCATGCATGTGGCCCTCTGTGTCTCAGAGCCAGCAATGGTGCATCAGATCTGTCTCACACTTGAATCTCTGACTTCTCCATCTGCCACATCTCTCTTTTGCTTCTAGCCAGAGTAAGTTCTTTGCTTTTAAGGGCCTGTGTGGTTAAACTCTGCCCACTTGGATAATCTCTCTATTTTTTTTTTGGTGAGGAAGACCAGCTCTGAGCTAACATCCATTGCCAATCCTCCCCTTTTTGCTGAGGAAGACTGGCCCTGGGCTAACATCCGTGCCCATCTTCCTCTACTTTATATGGGACGCTGCCACGGCAAAGCTGACAAGCAGTGTGTCGGCAGGCGCCCGGAATCCAAACCGGCGAACCCTGGGCTGCCAAGCACGAACTAAACAGCTGCACCACCGGGCCAGCCCTAATCTCTCTATTTTAAGATTAGCAACCATAATTACATCTGCAAAGTCCCTTTTGCCATGTAAGTGAACATATTCACAGGCATTGAATCTCATCATACCCAGAGTTCCAGGGATTAGGCTGGGAAATCTTGGGGGCCGTAATCCTGCCTACCCCAGGCAGGGAGACATAAGAGGACAGGATGCTCTTCATCCTCAGTCTCACTGTTGCTCCAGCGCCCTCTGTCCTCACTTCCACAGAGTGGTCTCCAGCATGGTTCTAACACCTGCTGGATGGCCCTGACTTCTGATTTTCATAAGACCATTCCCTACAGTTGTCCCTCTAGCCCTTAGGGGTGGTAGCCACTTTCTGTTGCTGCCAATCTCGGCATTGCATCATCATTCCCTGTTTGGCTTCTCAGCACTTCCATGACTTGGGTAACCAATTCCCTGCATTAAATTCCATCTGTTGAAAGACCTAGTATGATATCTGTTTTCCTGATGGGACCTCGTTTGATATACCCCTCAATCTGAGTTCTGTACCCCTACTATGTGCATCCACAGCACTAGACTACAATCTCCAAGAGAGAGGGAGTGTTGTTTTGTTTTATTTTTTCATTCACTGCCCTATCTCCAGCACACAGAACAGTACCTGGTACATACCACATACAAAATAAGTTTCGCAAAAAAATAAAAATAAAAAGTTTTGCATGAGTAAACACATAGCACCTTTGCTCCCTTCTGTTGTAGTATTGAGCACACCGCTAGGTAATTGCCTGTACTCATATCTATCTTGCCATTAGACTGCAAGCTCTTTGAAAAACAGACCATTTGATTCATCCCTGTATCCACAGAGCCCAGGAGAGTGCAAGGCACAATATTGGTGCTCAATGAATGTTTGTTGGCCAACTGACTGAATGAATGAGTGATTGTGGCACTTAGGTACAAATGGATCTCCTTGGGGCCCTGCCTAGATCTCTCCTCCAACCCTTCCCCAAAGGATGCAGGGCTCCCCTCCAGTGGGCTCTCTGGGGTGTGGCTGCAAGGTTTGGAAACTTGCATCTGGGCCTTTGAGGACCCAGCCTGCTCAGGTCCATCAATGCCTCCAGGAGGGAGGCACATCCCTCAGCCTGTCCAGTCCAGACCTTTCCCCCTTGGAGGGGCCACAGCCTCAGGAATGCCAGAGCCACAAGGAGAGTCAATGAGAGCCAAGTAGCTAATTTCAGCATTTCCTTCCTCCTTGTGCCTCCCCTTGGAGCAGGCACAATGTGGGCCAGATGTGGCAGGGAGAGGAGCAAGTCACTTTCCAAGGGAGATGCAGCATCCTTCCCCAAATTGAGGAGGAGGCTGCTTGGCAGGTTCTGGGAGTACCAGGCATCCCTTCCTGAACTTCGCAGGGCCTCTGGGTGGAGGCAGAGCTCCGAGGGGAATTGCCAAGTCACACATGGGTAGACTGGGCCCAAGGCCCCAGAGCTCCCAGCCTGGGGACAGATCGCTGCTACCTCACTTAGCCGAGAAGCAGCCGACCACCTGCCTTCATGGGACCCTGCAGGCCCGACAGGGATGACCCAGCAGAGAGGAGGTAGATCTCCTATATCCTGGACAGTAGAAGTTTCTGAGGCCATTGCACTCCCCAGGAGGGTGCAGAGAGGCCCCATAATCCCTGAAATTGAATCCTTGCCACCGGGCAAATGCAACTCAGAGGCAGATTTAATCTGATTTAGAAAAACAAGGCCCTAAAGGAACTCTCCCAGAGATGAACAAGAGATGCCACCAGGAGCGTTAGTTTCAGCATTGTTCACAATAGCTGGCACTGAGACACAACCCAGACAGCTCTCAACAGAGGGAGACAAATTATGGTGTAGTTATACAATAGACGACACAAATATACCAGCACAACTTGGATCGAGATGGATAATACGCCTTGAAAATATAATGTTGAGCAACAAAACACAAGAAAAAGAAGGAAAAGAGAGAAAAGCACATTGCAGAATGACATTACAATATGATACCATTTATATAAACATTAAAAACCTGCAAAGCAATACTATAAAATGCTTAGGGATGCATAAATAGGAGGCAACAATAAAAAATCACACATGTGGTTAATAAACACTGAATTCGTGACAGGAACAGACCAGGGCCGGCTCCACGGGAGTACGAGCTGTATATCTAATGCTGTATCTGTTTCTTTAATGAATGTCGGAGCCGGCCCGGAGGTGTTGTGGTTAGGTTCACACGCTCTGCTTCAGCAGCCTGGGGTTCGCGGGTTCGAATCCCAGGTGCTCCTACACACCGCTCATCAAGCCATGCTGTGGTGGCGTCCCACATACAAGATAGAGGAAGATGGGCACGGATGTTAGCTCAGGGACAATCTTCCTCACCAAAAAAAAAAAAAAAGGCTACTCTTTAATGAACACGTAATGTTGTATTTGTCCCTCAGATAAAGAGATCTTAAGCAAATATATAATGTTAAGATTTGACAAAAGTTGGGTAATGGGTCTATGGGAGTTCATTGAAATATTTTTTATTTTTGTCTATATGTTTGAAGCATTTCAAAATTTTTTAAAAATTAAATTAAAAAGAGAAAGCAATGTTTCTCACACTCAGGTGGGGTTGGGGAGTGAAATGCCCACTTATCCCACTGGGGTGCGTCTGATGTCCAGTGAATGGGGGAACCACAGACCCCTTGCTTCCCTGCTCGGTGCTGTGGGCAGAGACTGGCCAGTTTCCCCAATGGTGGAGGCCCAAGGTCAGATATGAAGATTGCTCAAGCCTTCTAGAACACTTTGCTAGGTACAGGTGCTCCTGCTAACCTGGCTCATAGCCAGGGCTGCAGAGCCCTTGGGCCCTACCTGCCACTTCGTCCTTGACGCTGACCCAGCTGCATTCCTCCTCCAGGTCTGAGGGGCGCCCGGCATCCTGGGTGCAATAATGGGGAGTCTGGCGCCCGTAGAAGGCGTCCTGGATCTGGATGACCTCCCCTGAGCCGCAGTGCATCGTGGCATTGAGGCCCTCGCAGGCCAGACTCTGGCCGACACCTGTGACAAAGGTAAGGTGACACCTTAGGAGGGCTCATGGTCACAGATGGGCAAGTGCCTGGGGATGGAAGTGGAAGGGTCTTGGGAGTCAGGACTGTGAGATTCAAGGACACTGTGGGAGCCAGCTCAGCAGGGGGTAAAGATATAATGTGGCGGTCATGGGCATGGGTCTGGAGCCAGACTGCCCCGGGTCAGATCCAGCTTAGCCACACACTGGCTGTGTGACCTTCTGTAAATTACTTAGCTTTTCTGTGCCTCCTCTGTACAGAGGGGTGTCAATACCTCACCCCATAGGGTTGTCCTGAGATTAAGTGTTCCTAGGATTAAATGAGTGTGTACATGTAGAGTAAGCGCTATGCAAATAGCAACTATTATTCTGCATGTTTCGAGCACCTTCCTTGAGCCTTATCTGAAAACAATGCCTGGTACATAACAGATCCTAAACAACCATTTGTAGCATGAACTGCGATTTCACTGAGTCTTCATGCCAGTCCTCTGAGCTGCACTATTACCCTCCCCATTAGGAACACTGGGCTCTGCAGGGTCACTGTGCTGAGACCCCACTCCAGCTCTGCTTCTAGCACATGGTCCACACTCAGTAAACATCTGTTGAAAAGGAATGACTTGGCTCAGGTGTGCACAGCAAGAAAGTGGGAAACGCTGGATTCAAACTCAGGCCTGTCTGCCTGGTGGGGACACCACAGGGTGGGGGTTGAGACCAAAATCTGTGTTAGTGTCCTGTGGCTAATGTAACAAGTTACCACCAGCTTAGTGACTTAAACTGCACAAATTTATCATCTTACAGTTATGAAGGTCGGAAGTCCAAAATGGGTCTCACTGGGCTAATATCAAGGTGTGGGCAGGGCTGGCTCTTTCCAGAAGCTCCAGGGGAGAATCTGTTCCCTTGCCTTCTCCAACTTCTAGAAGCTGCCCACATTCCTTGGATTGTGGCCCCTTCCTCTACCCTCAAAGCCAGCAGTGTAGCATCTTCCAGTCTCTCTCTCTGTCCGTAGGCAAACCTGGTTCAAGTCTTGTCTCTGTCACTTCCCAGCTGTATGGCCTTGGGCAAGGGACTTACCCTTTCTGAGCCTCACTTTTCTGAGCTTTATAATGGGTCTACAATAGAATAGTGGCGGTACTTCCATTGCTGTGGTGAATAAACGCACACGGAGTGCGTAGCTCAGCACCTAGAACTGCTGCTTGAAACATGTGAGGTGCTCACAGTGTGACCTCATACAGGGGCTCCAGGACCCTGGGGGCTGACAGGGTGTGAGACAGGCTTGAAGTTGGGTGGCAGGGGGTGATTCGGGGGGTGGTAAGAAGAGAGAGAAGTTGCATAACCCAAAGAGTCCAAGTTTTCAGAATTACAGCACAGGGAGCTAAGCCTACACGGCATCTATCTAAAGCCAGGTGGTGGGAGGCGATGCAGCAGGGTCCCCTGTACATGTCCAAATCCAGAATGGGGCCTGGGAGCTGGGAGTCTCTGAGGAGGGGCTTACAGTCAGGGAGGGGCTGGACCCAGGAAACCCAGAAGTTTCTGTCAAGCCTCACTTGGGGGTCAGGGGACCTCGGGGCGGCTCAGCTCCAAGACCAGGCCCTATGCCAGGGCCCCACGTGGCCGGCAAAACCCAGCATGGAGCCACAGGCCACTCCTTCTGGGGCTCTTGCACACAGTCCCCAGGGCCTGCAAAGAGGGCCAGTCATGGGCAGCAGCTGGAAAGGGCACCAGAGCAGAACCTGGGAGTCAGGGGGTGGGATGCGGGGGATGGGGGCTCAGATCCAGGCCTGCCACGGAGCAGGAGTCAAGGGTGAGTGGGACCATGTCTCCCCTCATGGGAAGACTGGAAAAGGAGAGCAAAGAGGGCTGAGCATTTCCTCCAGATGCAGGTGTCTGTGAGGGGAAGACAGGGACAAGCGAGACCAGGAGGCAGGCAAGTGGACAGGGGGAGGGCAGGACAAGAGCTGGAGAGATGGAGCGAGACACAGAGACAGAGAGACAGAGAGGGAGAGAGACTGAAAAAGAGAGACAGAGAGGAGGGAGAGCCCACAACAGAGGCCAGCTCACCAAACTCGCAGATGAAGGCGAATGGCTGCGTGCAGTTGTCCGAGGCTCTCCACCAGGAGGAAGGGTCTCTCCCGATGTAGCCGCAGGTGTTGGGAGCAGGGGCAGCCTGCCCTCGGCGCCAGTGGCTGTAGCTCACATTTGAGGTGTCCAGCCAGATGCCCGGCCCTGGGATGGGGACACGACCACCAGGACTTGGAAACGTTCTCCTGATCCCTCTTAGGTACAAGGCTCACCCCAGCTCAACTCCTGGTGTGCAGCAGGTGCTCAGTCAGTGCTGACAGGCTGAAGGCCTCTCTTTCCCAAGCCAGCAAAGGGGCTTCACCTCGCCCTTATCTTCCAACACTCAAACATAAGAGCTCAACCTAAAACCCAGGAGACCAAGTCGGAGAGCCCATACCAGGTGGTCTGACTTGATAAAGGATGCTTCCAGCAATGTCTAACCATGATCCAGAAAGGAGCCCAGAAGTGTGCTGTGGGATGTTCAAAGGGGTTCCACACAGAAGCAGTGGCCCTCGTCAGATGCATTTGGGCCACGGTGAGTCAACATGGAAGCAGATTTCAATGCTTCAGGACCCTTCAGAGAGTCCTTGAGGACACTGACGTGACTCTTGAAGTGTCATGTGTGTGTACAACACAGAGGCATTTCAAGGACACTAGAGATCTACTCTAGTATCTACTCAAAAGACTCAAAAATGTATTTATTCATTTTTTTAAAAGAAAATAAATCCATATACATGGTTAAAAATTTTTTTAAAGAGTGCAAAAGGGTATAAAATGAAAACATCTTCCCTCCCCAACCTATGGACTACTTCCATTATTGTTATGTTTCTTGTGAATTGTTCCAGCTGAATTTTATCCATGTATCGGCCTCTGTGAGTGCCTGAAACCTAGTGACACAAACGCCATTGTGTTGCCCACAGAACTCTATCTCTTGCTTCTTAAATAACATTAATTATTGGAGGTTGCTACATATCAGCCTACTCATATCTACCTCATTTTCTGTAACCGCAGTGCAGTATCCCTTGGAGATTTTAAATAGACACAACTCCTTTAACTGCATGTGAATTGATGTTCAATATGCAGAAATCCACAACTGCTACATCTACAAATCAAGGAGCCATTCAACAGATGTTGCTGAAGATGCATTTTAGAATTCAAGTCCCTTGGCTGTGAGTTTCCTAAAATGAGCTTCCCTGACTGCTCCTTTATGAAAGCATTTTCATCCACTCTGCTATATTTCTCTAGGTGCTTAGCCTGGAGCAAGTTACTCATTTCTAAAACCCAGTAGCTTCCACAGGGCAATGTGACGTGAAGGGACACTGGCTCACTGCCCTTCACTAGCTGCATCATCTTGACCAAGTCATTTCCTCTCTCTGGACCTCATTTTCCTCATCCATAAAATAAGAATAGCAATGCCTACCTTGTGGGGCAGGTGTAAGGATTAAATATGAATGTCCATTCTTTGTTATGTATGGGCACGGGGAAAACAAAAATGGCCAGAATATGGTTCCTTTCCTTGAAGAACTCATAGTCTAGGAAGGAAGACAGACACTTAAAAACTTAAGTCAAGCCACAAGTGCTCTCACAGAGGTGTGGACAGAGAAGGACGCACCTAATTGTGCTGGGGTTGGGGGAAGGAGCCCTCATGGAGTAAAGGATGAGTAAGAGTTTCCAGGAGGACCATTAAAATGAGACCATCTAATGTGAACTGAGCCATGCTAAGCACTTGACCTGCTTTAATCTCATAAGAAATGGGAAAGACATGTGAAAATGCTTTGAAAATAGCTTAGTAATTATTTTCTGAGACTCAGTTTTCTCATCTGTAAAACAGGGATAATAACAATAATCATCTCATCAGTTGTCATAGGATTCAATGTGATAAGGAACACAGAGCATTCAGGATAGTGCCCAGTATAATTCTAGCAAGAACTGAAGTCATACCTAGTATTATTAATAGGCACATGCAAAGAAATCAACATTGCTAGATTGTCAACTATGTGCCGGATTCTGTGCTATGTACTGGATGTGAATTACTTTATTTGATCCACAAAACAACCATAGAGGAGGGGGTCCTTACCATGAGAATTGGGACATGTTAATTTATTCCATGGAGCTCTGGGTAAGAAGTGATGGTAAAAATCGCAGCCACGCGCTTCCTGTAAATTATAACTATCACAGCACCTACCTTCTGTGGTTCCATTCCGAGCGGAGCTCCCTGTGAGTCCAATCCACCATTCCCTGTCCTGGGAGATGTGCTTCTGCAGAAACTGCTGGATGCCTTCATCATGAATAAAGACCAAGTGGCCTCCTTGTCTCTCGCACCAGCTCTGGGCACCATAGAAGGTGCGGCCAAGAGACACAAATTCATAGCAAGAGTCTCTGAAAGTCACTTGGCTCTTAGAGCAAAAGCTACCCTCCTCTGGCTTAGCAGTGGTGGCCCTAAACCTCAGAGCAAGCCCCAAGAGCACCAAGCCCATTGCGCTCATCCTTGAACCACCACCACTGGAGCGTCTGGATGGAGCACACTCTCGGGTCCTTCATATGCTGGTGCCTTCACAACCATCCATCTTTCCTTCTCTCTCTGCATCAAATAATAGCGTCTATCTCTTGTTTAAGAAACAAAAGACTCAGGATGAATGTGTCTGCATTTTTGCTTTCTCCAGCTCTTTGTTCAGTGCCCATTCCAAATCCAATTAATTCACAAAATGGTCTTCTAGAGAAAGATAAAGCCGCTATGTCACCCATCTGCTTGTCATTTGGTCAACTGTTTGTTTCCGATAAAAAGTCCTTGCGATTGGTTTTATGTTGTTACCTTTGAGGGCCAAATGTTTCATGAGGAGCCATCAGCATGTGGGAAGTATTTGACAGAAGAAAAATAGCAGGGAAGTTCGAATTATGGGATGGTAGAGAAACCAAATTGTGCTCATATCCCGTCCTATTGTCTGGAGTGGCTGCTGTGCCCAAATGATAATCACATTCTCCCCAGCGTGGCTCCAGTTCTGATGGAGACTGTTTCTCCCTCTCTGATTCATCACATCACCACTCATGCCTGTCAGAGAATAAAAATTTCCGGCAAAGTTTACTTGATGTCATCACAAAAATAAGCTTTTAAAACTTCAACCCTGCCCATCCTCACTCACTGCCTAAACCCTCTAATGGGTGTCCATGGTCTATGCATCAAGTTCAAACTTCTTAGCTTTGTATACCAGGCTCTGTATGAACCGGCCCCTGACAATATTTCCAAACATCCCCAAAACGTGGTTCCCTCACCCATTCCTGATGGAAGTGTAAGTTGATACAACTTCTATTGTGGGCAGTTTGACAAACTCTATTTCGGGCAGTTTGACAATATCTATCAAAATTTTAAAAGCACAATGTGTAATGTAGCAATTCCACTTCTAGGAATTGCATCTACAGATAAATTCATACATATGTAAAATGTCATATGTATAAGGTTACTCATTATAGAATTTCGTACAAAGGAAATATTGAAAACAACCTAAATGTCCATTGATAGGAAACTGGGTAACAAAATGTAGTACACCCTACATACCCACTAAAGAATGAGCAGATTCTTTATATACAAATATGAAAGGATCTCTAAGATTTTTGCTAATATTAAAAGGAAGTGTGAGACGTTGTTGATGGTCCAATCCCATTTACACAAAAAGATATGTGAATATTTATTTGTATGTGTATAATATATCTCGTGAAGGACATACAAGAGCCGGGCAATAGCGATTGGCTGGGTGGGGGAACTAGGTGAGTGGGAGAGCGAGGAGGGAGTGGGACTTTTGTTTCATTGGCCACATTTTTTAAACTTTTCTACTTTGTGTCATGTAAATGTATTACCTGTTCAAAAATAATAAACTCTTTTAAATAAAATCTCATGGGCCCATCATCCCCCGTAAGCTCAAAGCTCTTCCTGACTGTTCTAATTCGTGGCTGTTGACCTTCTTCATGCCTCTGTGCATTTGCATGGGCTGTTCCATCTGCAGGAACCATTTTCTCCCTAGTCCTCCCCCAACCACCTTCAAGACTCAGCTTAAACGTCACTTGCTTTGTGAACTTTATAAAACTTGTCTCATATAATAGACCTCTCTCCTCTAAGTTTCTTTTCTCTTTTTTTCAATAAAAGCTTTATTAAGACATAATTCACATAACTTACACTCCACCCATTTAACATATACAAGTCAGTGGTTTTTCGTATATCCACAAGAGTGTGCAATCATCACCATGGTCAATTTTAGAACATTTTCATCTCCCAAAAAGAAATTCTGTACCCATTAGCATTCACGCTCCATTCCTCCCTCCCCCCAGCTCCTGACAACCACTAATCTACTTTCTGTCTCTATGGATTTGCCTATTCTGGAAATTTCACGTAAACAAAATCATATAATATGTGGCCTTTTGTGACTGGCGTCTTTCACTTGAGCATAGTGTCTGCAAGATTCATCCACATGGCAGCATATATCATTACTTCACTCCTTGTTTTGGCACTCAGTGAAAGTTTACAGAATAACTGTCGAATGAAGGGTTTTCCAGAACTAATATGTCACCACCTTAGCTCTTTGCCCTTCTGAGTAATGTTTGATGTCCATGATAACTTTCAAAATTAATACAGTTTGACAAAATTACTATGTTACTTTAGTGGTGGGAAAAACTATTTTAACTACTAACACCAGAGTTCCTCTTGGGAGGAGAAGTTTTTCTTTAGGAGATTACGTATGTAGGCCATGTTAGGATAGGGGAGACACCAGGGCATGGTTTATACTATTACAGCAAAACACAGCAGTGGACGAAATGGGCTACTGAAGAAGTTAGTAATTTGAGGTTGGACAAGGGAGCCAGGCAACATGGTAGGACTCTGGAGCATCCAAAAAAGCTGTTAGGTAAACAGTTTCTCATGGCAAGTGGCCAAAGACTTTAAGAACACAGTTGTCTAATATCTGGTTTTAAGTTGTTAACTTGCTCTGATGTAAGTCACCTTTTTTCTTTTGCTCCTACACCCATTTCTTCCAGTCCCTGGCAACCTCTACTTTCTACCTCTATGGATCTACCTGTTCCAGACATCTCATATAAATGGAATCATACAGTATGTGACCTTTTGTATTTACCTTCTTTGACTCAGCATAATGTTTTTAAGGTTCATCTGTGTTGGAGCGTGTATCCACACTTCATTCATTTTTATGGCTTAATAACATCCTGTTGCATGGAGAGACCACATTTTGCTTATCCATTCATCTGTTGATGGACATTTGGGTTGTTTTATTCTGTGAGTTTCTTGAGGGGAAGGAATAATGTCTCAATCTCTGTCTATCCCATGGCTGGCACATAGTAGGACTAAATGAACATTTGCCAGCCTAGCCCCATCTCCCAGGTCCCTGGGGATGACACTTTGGCCTCCCTCCCTTTCCCAGAGGCCCTTCCAAGCCCGCTGGAATGGCCCTGCCAGACAGAGCCCAGGGCAGGATTTGATGTCATCGCTGACTCACAAGCTGGGCGGAACTGGTCTCTTATCTCCAGGGGCCAAGTGTCTAATGACTTCTATTAGAAAACTATGTGGAAGGCCTCATGCAGAGATAATGTATCTCCTGGGTAAAGGCTTAATTTATGTCCCTCATGGAACATGCTGGAGACATTTGATAACAAACGCAAATCTGCAGGCTAAATTCCATTTTCGCATTCTTTACATTCTGATAAATTGCAGACTCCTGGGCATGGAATTCATCTTGGTGATGTCAGCTCCCAGTGTGCCTTAACCTCTGTGGACATGAAGAAAGGAAGCAGGACATGGCTGGACCCATGTGAGCATGTTTCCAATGATCCGATCCAGCCACTGAGCCTCTGAATCCTGAACTGCGGGATGAGCAAATAAAAGCAGAAAGACAGCGAGTTGGGTTTAAATAGGGTGTTGAGTCCATAGAAAGAACCATAAAGCTGTTCACGCCTGTGGCCCAGACATCCCAGTCCTGGGAATAAACCCATTTTAGTTTGGGTTCCCCTAGAAGCTCACTGAGACAGGAATTCAAGTGCAAGCAGTTTGTTTGGGAGAGGATCCAGGAAATGGTGGCAGGGGTTAGAGGAATGCATCACTCTATATAATTGGTGTTTTTATTGGTCATATTGAATCTTTGCCTTCCATTCAATGGAAAAGGCAACGTATCAAAGAATTCTCATGGTCCCATCACCCTAACACATTGTCATTTCTTTGCGGTTCGTACGAACACTTCCTCCCTTGAAGAGAGATGTGTACTCAGCACAACTCTGGGGTATGTGTAAGTAGCTTGTACTGCCTCCTGCATTTCCACTCAGCATTCGGTGGTAAGCCTTTTCCGTGTTGCTAAAGGGCTTTGAAATCAGCATGGTGGTGGCTGAGTCTTCTTTCTCTGAATGGATATTTACAACACCATTCCCATGTTGCTGGATATTTTGTATGGTTTTATCTGGTTTTCATCGGTTCAGTCGTGCTACACTAGTCAACACTGCTATTCCTGCACTTACCCTTTAGCCTGGGCTGATATAGCTCCTTAGGGTTGTAGCAGACACTGTCGGTGCCCTCTTGAACCCCTCACACTTACCACATAAGGCTTCTAAATGCAAGCACTGTGGCTCTATGCCACCCTGTGCACACGTGGGACAGGATGGAAGTGCCTGGAAGTAAGCGCCTCTCAGGAGAAACTCTCACCCTTGATTGACCAGAGTTGGTGGATCAATCCGCCACCTCCCTCAAGATAACTCTAAGGCATATTCACAGCATCTCCAGAGTCCCCCAACCAGATGGAGTTTCAGTTGCCCACGATGGAAATGGCCTTGATGGTGCACCGTTAAGGTCTTTCCTCCCCCGTGTCACTTCCCCACTCCCCTGCTGACATTTCCTGGGTTCACCTCTCAAATAAACTACTTGCGCTTGAATCCTTGTCTTGGGGTCTGCTTCTGGGAGAGCCCGAGCTTAGACAGGTCTATTCCCAGGACCGGGAAGCCTGGCCCATCCAGCATGAGCATCTTCATGATTCTTGCTTTGGACTCAACACCTATTTAAACCAAGTTAATTATCTTTCTGTTGTTCATGTTGCTGATCCCACATGAAGACACAGACTTGGCCAGATCAAATACTGGGAAATAGATTCACATGGCTGAGCCACGTCCTGCACACTTTCCTGATGGTTTCCACTCTATACTTGGGGACCATCTCTGAGCAATGATGACGACCTCAGTCATTAGGATGGTGGGTGGTTCTCTCTTGATTTTTTTGAATATGTATGTACATGAGCCCTACAGATTTGCTCACATATGCTTAGTTGTTTGCTTTTATAGGATGGCTGGCAACCTGAATCTTGAAGGACCAGCCAGGAAGGAAGGGGTGCGGGGGAGAGTAGTAGGGTGTCCCCGGGGGAGGCCCCAGCACTCCAAAACCTTACTTCTTGTCAGTACCCCAGAACCAACATAAACTACAGCTCCCTAAATTATCTCCCATTGGGTGGTCTGCCATGGCCAGTCACACCTCCACACTTTTCCACAGGCTGTTTCTCTACGGAGAATGCCTTCTCTTATGCACTTGCTTGCACACTTACACCCTTTTTCAAGAATAGCTCAGATATAAACCTCTTCTCTGAAGCTTTCTCAGACTCTACAAGAGTTCATTGTCACATCTTCCACGTCCTCATAACAGTTTAATCTACTTGCACTTTAGCACTGCTTAAAAGTTTTTAGCTTTAAAAAAAAAGCAAAGGAGTGAGAGAGAAACAAGAACTTGGCTGTAAAAATAAATCCATGTATAGCCTTTTCAATGTCCACTTTTAAATTGTTTTGCATAATGACTATGGTAGGTCCAACTGTATCCTCCAAAAAGAGACGGTGAAGTTCTAACCTTTGGTACCTGCAAATGCAACCTTATTTGGAAATAGGGCCTTTGCAGATGTAATCAATTTAAGATGGGATTAAAGTGGGCCCGAATCCATTGACTGGCGTCCTTGCAAGAAGGGAAATCTGAACAGAGACAAACAGGCACAGAGGGAAGACGCCCAAGTGACCACAAAGGCAGAGACTGAAGTGATGCAGCTGCAAGTCAAGGAACATCAAGGATGGTCGGCAGCCACCAGAAGCTGGAAGAGGCAAGGAGGGATTGTCCCCTAGAGACTTCAGAAGGATCTTGGCACTGCTGACACCTTGATTTCAGACTTCTGGCCTCTAGGGTTGCGAGAGAATGAACTTCTCTTGTTTAAGCCATCAAATTTGTGGCACTTTGTCATGGCAGCCCTAGGATACTAATATCATGACCATGTAGCACAATGAGGCCACGTGCCATTCATTCATTCACTCACTAAATATTTCTTGAGCACCTACTGTGTGCCAGGCCCTGTGCTAAACTCTGGATTTTAAATAGGAGAGCGACGTTCTGAATAATAAGTTCTGAATGTCAGCCAGGTCTGAATGCTACCTGGTGGCAGGAGGGCAGGTAGATGGGAGGGGGTGGGACTGGAGGCAGGGAGACTGCTCCCAAGAGGTCAAAAATAGTGAGGACAGTGGCTGGGCGGCTGGAGGAGAGAGGAACAATCTGAAAGATTATTTAGAAGGTAGAAATGTTAGGACATCAGTCCAGGCTATAACCTGGCAGCTATTACTTAAATTGAATGCTTGTCCGGCCTCACTGATTGGACCCTGAAGGACATGGTGCAAAATAGAAGTGCTTCAGCTCAGGCATTAGAAGCCGCTTCTTCCTCTATCAGTAATGCCCCGTATTTCCATCTTGTCAATTCCACCTCCCAAGGGTGGCATATTATTATTATAATTATTATCTGCATTCCTTTGTCCCTTGTTAGGCGTTGAGCTTATTGAGGTCAGGAGCTTTGATTTCTTGTTTTTCTCTCTCTAATACCCAGTATGACACTAGTCTCTGCTGTTCAGGAGGACTTTGTAGAATTAATGGTTCCTCTTAAATGTTGATGGCATAACTTACGGTCTTTTGTTTAGTGGTGAAGTGTTGGTTCCAGGAGTCCTTGGGCGCCTTTCCCACCAGCCTACATCCTGCTTCCTGAACAGGTCTGTGGAAAGCATGGTTTTCTGGAACTCCCCACCGATGCTTCTCCTTTGGAGAGGCAGCTGCCACCTTCGCCAGGACTTTGCCTGTCACCTTGAACCCTGCTATCCGAGATTTCCCTGTTATCTGCTCAGCTTATCACCCGGGCTAATTAAAGGCACCATTTAGAAGCTAACTTAATTGGAAAACTGCAAAGTAATTTAGATATGATAACATTATCTCCAAAAGGGAAATATTAACTCATTTTAGGCAATAACTTTGTAACAGGAGATACAGAATTGCAAAATAAGGGTGGTGTTTTTTATAGCGCAAAAACTTGCTTTTGAATTCAGCTTTTACTTCTTCACCTCGAGACTGTTTTATGGACACAACACATTCCATGGAAAAAGTGACCTCAGGAAGGGTAGTCTCCCCTCCCTGGATCCTTCCCAAAATTATGGGGTAAGAGGATCCCACATTCAAATCTCCCACCCCTGCCACGTGCTGTGTGATCTCTGGCCCAGGGGCACTACCTGACCAAGCTTCACTGGCTTCCTCGATAAAAAAAGGGGATAATAAGGGTAACTGCCAGGTCTGTGCCAGGATGAGAAGACACGGTGTGTGCAAAATACAGAGCTGGGGGCACACATCTGTGAATGCCCTTCCTTCTCCCTCCACGGGGAGGAGATGAAGCCCTCCTGCTTGCCCCAGAAGCATCTCAGACCGTCCAAAGGGCAGACCATGTGTGATTCTGGAAGCGAATCCTCTTCTACAGTCTCTGGATTGCCACTGGAGGCAGCTTGGCCAACTTGTGCAAATGCGTGACTTGGGAGGAAGCCCCAGGAGATACTCAACCCACCTTGGGGAAGGGCCCTGCCAGCCGACACCTCCGTGGAACTCCAGACCCCCTCTGGCTCTACCCTTCTTCCTCTTTCCCTCTCAGCAACCCCAGCCTCCAGTCCCCCAAGGCTGTGAACAGTTTACCTCCTCCCTCCCTCCCTCTCCTGGGCCCTGCTGCCCTCTCCTGCTTCTCTCCTGCCACAGCCCCACACAGCACACACCTACCCCCCAATAATCTGGAACGACATGTGTATGGCCATAGTGTGTGATGCCTCTTAGTCTTTGCACAAGCTTTTCCTTTTACATGACCACCCTTCCCGGCTTCTTCACTTGGGCAACTCCCAGCCATTCTTCAGCTCTTGGTCCAGCATTGCCCCTTTCAGGAAGCCTTTTGGACATCCCCTCTCCTCACCGTGCTCCCCAGCCCTGGAGGTTTTCCCCCTTCTTCCTCTCTGTTGCCACAGCAGGCTGTGTCACCTCTGATGTGCAACTGCTCCCACTGGACAAGTGGCACTACATGTTTGTGGAACAGATGAATGAATGAATGCATGCACAAACTAATTTGCATTTTTACCATTGCCAACCATGGACTTCTCTGACACTTGTACCCTCTAAACTGAGTTGCCGTGCAGTCATAGCTGCCTCTGTCCACCTTAGTCACATATAAATGCCATTGTAGCAGCTCTGCTGCTAGCTCAGCACTGTCAATAGAACTTTCCATGAGGATGGAGATGTTCTGTGTCTGCACTGTCCAATATGGCAGCCACTAGCCACATGTATTTATGGAGCCCTTGAAATGTAGCTAGCATGAAGGAGGAGTTTAATTTCATTGCGGTTAATTTAAATTTAAATGGCCACGTGCTACTAATGGCTACTGTGTTGGACAGCACAGCTAAGCTCCCACATTAATGCCTTCCTGGGACACAGTCTCTTGACTTAGGACACCATTGCCTACAGTATAAAGTCCAAATTCTTACAACCCTGCACAATCCAATCCCTAAACCACTTTCTACCCCCATCTCAGAGGTGGTGGAGATGAATGGTCGTTGCAAGTACAGACTCTGGAGCTGGGCTGGCTGGGTTTACAGCCCCCGTCTGGGGTGCCAGACAAGTTACTTAACTCCTCTGCCTCACTTTCCTCATCTGTGAAATGGGGCTAGACACCTATCCTCAGGATTACTGTGAAGAGGACATGAGTTCATATGTGCAAAAGGCTTAGAAGAACCCCCAGCACATAGGAAGCTCGCAATAAATGGCACCTATAATTATCATCTTTCATGTGTCCCTGGAAGAGCCAACCCTGCCTCCTTGCTGTCCCCCTACTAGAATTGTCCAGCTCCATGCCATTGTTTATACTGGTCCTCCTGCCCGGAAGGCCACCCCCTCCTCTTTGCCCATCCAAATACCTCCTACTCTCAAGTGCTCAGCTATGTACCTCCTCCTCCAGGAAGTCTTCTTTCCTAACCCTCCCCAGCCAGAGCAAGCTTTCCCTCCTCAGAACTCCCATGAGACTTCCTATCTGTGCCTCTTCTAGAGCAGCTTAAATAGACAACTAGTTATCACTTACTGTGTACCTGTCTTCACAACCAGACTAGAAGAAACTTTAAATCTAGTCTAGGTTGCTGGCATCTGTTTTCCTTCTAGTGACCGGCCAGAGTGGTATGCATTCTAACTGCTCAAAAAAATTAATATTTCTGATTATCATCTTGGCTGATCTTTGCAATTTTTCTTTCTTTCCCAAGAAAAGAAAGGAAAGGACCAGGCTGTGAACTCCTACTATACTCTAAGCACCGTGACAGACATGACCAGAGCTTACAGTGTTTAATTTAAACTTTGCAGCTGCCTGGTAAGGCAGGTATCATAATTCCTATTTTAGAGAGCAGGGAACTGAGGGTCTGAGATTTAAGCAGGTGGCTCAGACCCTCAGGTAGTAAGTGAGAGACCTGAGGCTCAAATGCAAACGGGTCTGTTGGGGCAGCTGGTCTCCAGAGATGGCCCCAAGGGACCACACAGCCCAGACTGCATATTCACGCTCTTGTGTGGTCCCTTCTCACCCTATGATTTGTGCTAACCAATAGAAGGCAGTGCAAGTGGAACTGCGTGAGTTCTGGGTTCAGTCCCAAAGGAGACAGGCAGCTTCTGCTTCCTCTCTCCTGTCCTGCTGGGGAGGTCCCACGGAGAGGGAGAGAGGCCCAGGCCCAGGCCTCCTAGTGTCCCCGCGTCCTGCCACTGACTTGCAACCACATAAGGAAGCCCAAGCAGTGAAAGCAGAAGAACCGCCCAGCTGAGCCCTATCAACCCACAGACCTGAGCCCACAGAGCCCACAGACATAATAAAAGTGGTTGTTGTTTTAGGCCACTAGGTTTTAGAGTGGTTTGTTCCACAGCAATAAATGACCAAAACTCTTGTATAAGTCGAGTTACATCCTTCGCATTCCCATTGCCCTGTTCTCTTACACACTGGCCAGTTTTAGTCCCATTTTAGGGCAGCAAATGCATTATAGAAATTGTCTGTGGAACACCCCGTTTTGCTTTCATATCTATTTCTATTCCTCAATTAGCAGCTTCCAAAAGTGGGAAGCGTTACTGTGTGGTGGGGAAGAACATGCACTGACTTGCTGTTGACCTTGATCCACTTCCTCCACATCTCTGAGGCTGTTCAAATAAGATTGCTAATGACTCCCTTGCAGGGATACGTAGGGATTAAATAAAAGACTGCTAATAAGACACTTAGCATGCTATTTGGCACATGTGAAGCATCCAGTGAATGGCGTTTATCAGAGGCTGGAGGACAGGCCAGGAGACAGCTCCCACTGGTGACTAGTCCGTCATCCCAGTCTTCCCATATTAGCAAAAACATAGACAGCAGGAGTCAGGCTTCCGTGGGTCCAGAGTAATGCCAGAGCTTCTTGGAGAAGAGCAGCTGCTGCTTGTTATCTCTGTTTATAAAGAGGGAGGATGGAGGTCCAACACGAAGGCAGTCCCATGAACCACTGCAGGATCCTGACCCCTTTGGGAAATGCATGTCCTTTTTTGCGGGAGCGGGAGAAGTGCAGACTCGGCCCCCAAACAAACAGAACATCGTGGGAGTCCGAGGAGGCAGAGACTAAGTCTCGTTGATTACTCTATAGCCCCAGAACTTGGCATGTAGTCGGTGTAAGTTCTGAGAAGGCACAGAATTATTTTCCTGTTTGTTCACCGCTGTATTTCCAGCACGTAGCAGTGCCTCAGTAAACCTACGCTGAATGAATGAATGAATACGAGAATGAACGAATGTTGTACTGCCTGTCGCCAATCCTGTAGGCTGACCTATCCCAAGCCATTTCCTGGCTAACGGAGTCCTGATATGATTCAGGTGGCAACATGCCACCCCATGGGAGATTCAGGATGGGTTTAAGGAAACCAGGGCACTCCTGTTCCTGCTTGCCAGGGATCTGTCTAGGGGTGGTCATGTGACACCATTCAGCCAATGAGACTAAGAGAAAATCTGCTCAGGGGATTCTGGGAAAGATTTTCCTCGACCATAAAAAGAGAGAGAGAGAGATGTAAAAAGAAAATGCTTCCTTTGTCCCCACCTTATTTCCCTACTTTTGCACATTATTTTGCAAGGACATGATTCCTGGGGGGAAGGCAATCATTCATAACCCAAACTGAACAAGCCCAAGGATGAGAAGCCAACCCTCTGAGCATGGCAGATTGATCCTGGCAAGATGACCCAGATGAGGTTCCGAGCCACCCAGGACCCCCCAGATCACTTGCTGTCTGAGATAAATACTCATCTTTGGGGCTTCAGCAGATATTCTGTTCCTTTCAGCCAAAGTGTCTTTGTTGTGCCTTCATGATATTGTTACAGGCTGAATTGTGTCCCCCCCAAATTCACATGTTGAAGCCTAACTCCCAGTTCCTGAGAAAGTGACTGTATTTGGAGATAGGACCTTTAAAGAGGTGATTGAGTTAAAATGAGTCCCTTAAGATGGGCCCTAATCCAATCTGACTGGTGTCTTTACAAGATGTGGAAACTTGGACACACACAGAGACACCAGGCATGTCCACACAGAGGGACGACCGTGTGAGGACACAGCAAGAAGGTGGCCATCTGCAAGCCAAGGAGACAGACCTCAGAAAAAACCAAGCATGCTGACACCTTGATCGTGGATTTCCCAGCCTCTAGAACTGTGAGAAAATAAATTTCTGTTGTTTAAGCCACCCAGTGTGTGGTACTTTGTTGTGGTGGTCCTATAAAACTAATACAGATATCTACTGTGATGATCAATTTATTATCACCATAATAAGAGAAATCCTTATCTCACCATATAATTGTCCCTGGCGTAGGGGGTTGGGACCTGGATGAATAGGGCTTGCCTTGGTTCTTCAGGATTATGTAACAAGGCAATGATATCAACCCAAGACTGGCTCTCTCGGGGTCCTCCACCCAACAACACAACCACCCATTACTTCATTCAGTAAAAATCTAGCAAACATCTACCACGCATTGGAGTTGTGTGGAATTGTCACAGAGCGTGTGCTTTGAAGTCAGGCTGTCTGGCTAAGCTTCCTAATTCGATCTTGTAGTAGCTATGTGACCTGAGGCAAGCTGGTTTTCTCCCCTGAGTTTTCTTGTCTCTAGAAAGGGTGGTAAGAATATCCATCTCACCGGATTATATAGGGCCAGAGCGAGCTGCTGCATGTTGAGTACTTTGTAAAGCACTTGACTCAGAACAGGGACGGGGACCACTGCTTTTCTGAATACACAAAATGGACAAGAAAGGAGAACATGGTCATGTTTTCATTTATATAATTTCAATATAATCCTCCCAACAAACCTTGTGACATAGGTATTGCCACTCTGTTTTGCAGTGTAAAGTTCAGAGAGATCATGTGACAGTAGTCACAGTGTTTAAATCGCAGGGCTGAGGTCCCAGCCCAGGTCTTCTGATCCCTAAGCCCTGAGCTCTTTCCTGCCACACCGGAGCTGCCGCCCCTGACGGTGCAATTTTTCCCGGAGCCCTCAGTGTATGCCAGGCATTCTCCTTTAATCCTCACAAGGACGCAGCTTTCACAACCTAGGAATAAATAACCCTGACGTGGATATACATGTTTAGACCAGATGGCAGAATAGACTGACAAGTTATGACGGGATTTGATGGAAAATGTGGATCAAAGGGAAGTTCTGAGAGAAGGGGGAAGAAAGGGTAACAACATTGACTGATAACGGTTTGGGGCCAGGTGCTTTGTTAGACCTTTGACTTACAATAACCTTGAGATTTTATCATTATACCCCCATTTTACAGTTAATGAAGTGGAGGCTCCAGGAGGATAAGTAATACACCTCAGACACACAGAAAAGGGAGGAATGGGAATCTAGTATCAATTCAAACATGTAGCATCTTCCCCTGGACCAGGGCTTTTCAATGCCTGATGCACACATTAGAATCATCTGGAGATATTTGTAAAAAATACTGAGGGCTGGGGTCCACCCTCAGAGATTCTGTATCGGTGGGTCTGGAGTGGGGCCAGCACTGGCACATTTAAAGGTCCCAACCAGGTGATTGGAATGTGCAGCCAGGGGTGGAAGCACAGCCAGATCAGACTGCTCTCAGGACTGAGCTCTGAGATCCTGGAACACGGTCTCGGCCCAGACCTGACGATTATTTTACTCAGCTGGCTGCAGGAAGGCCGGCACTGTTCACTTTCCTCACTCCACCCGGAGGGGGAATGGCTGGTTCTTGCTTTAACGTGAGTTCAGGTGAGTTCATTAACTCATCACCCAACATTCACAGCATCCTGAATATAGATTTTAGGCCATGGCATTGCATCGATATGCACAAATATAGGGAAGCCCTAAAATCAAATACAGGCCTCATTTCTCCCTTGTGATAGGCAGGAAGTTGAGCTGAAGTTTGCTTTTGACTGTTCTTCGTAGCTCCTGAGTAGAGGTTTTGGTTCCCTGTATTTATTGTTTAGATGGGTACATGAAACATTTTATGTTTACTTCTCCAAAAAAGAAATATAGCGAATTAAGTGGCTCTTTACATATGATCTTGTAAGGAGGAGGAGGCTCAGGGAACTTTATCGAAAACAAAATAAAAGCCTTTCCCATCTCTGCTGAAGAAGCTCCTGTGACGTGCAGCAGGAATAAACACGACTGGCACGCTCTTGGCTCCCCGAATTCCAGGTGTCTTTGATGGTCCTGGCAGTCTCTCTTCTTGTTCTGATCATGAAGCATGTCCATCTCCTGAGATGGATTATTTCAGACAACACACCTAAGCAGAGTGCACCGCTAAATTATCCCAATTTAAACCCAGCAAGACACTAGCTTCTCCTGGTTAAGCCAAAAGCGAAACTGGAAAGGGAGAGTTGGGGATACAATAAGAGGATTAAAGATTAGCTAGGACACATGGCTGGGGCACTGACCTTGGACCAAACATAAATAATGCCAGCCCAGCTTCCCCATGCCTGCGAAGAGATACCATGCCCTCGGAGAGGGAAAAGGCAAGGGAGAAACCAGTGGCACCAGGAGGGAGGGAGATGTAAAGGAGGGAGAGCAGGAAGGGAAGAAAAGGAGGAGCCAGCAGCAGTTGCTGGGACACAGAGGAACGTCTGTTCCCCGTCAATATCACCCGTTCTCGCGCCCGCTGCGATGGATGTCATATTTGGCAGAAATAAGAAAGAACAGCTGGACCCTGTGAGGGCCAAAGTGACAGGTGAGCGTTTGGTATAAATGATTGGCTCCTTTTTTATGTTTACATGTACACTTTTTTCTTGTTTATACAAGTCATGCTTATTGTAAATTATTTTCGGAAAACAGTATATGGGGGGAAATGACCTATAATCCAGACTCACTCTCTGTGAAAATCTAGGGGTGCTTTTGACACATTCTAACTCACAGTTTCCAAGGAGACAGAGTCGTTCTCACTATCTCCAGGAGAAAATCCCGGGAATGCTGCGATCAGCATATATACAGTGGGGTGATTCTGCAAAATGTGGCCCATTCCAAATGCATGACGTATTTGTGCATACGTGTGCATCCTAAATTAATTTGAAAACGGTATGAGACATGTGGGTGAGCTCCCACCCCTGCACATGCACAGAGCCTGACGTGATCGCCTCAGGTGCCCACAGGTGCTAGTGAAAGAGACCCAGAGTGGGACCCTCTGCAGGAACATTCCCTTAGCGGGCTTTGTGTCTCGTTTATTTCTCTGGCTTTCTCCTCCTCTTCTGCGTTGCCACTTTGCTGGTACCATCTCGTTTAGACTTAAAAGGCAGTGATTGTTCTGAACTCTCGGGTCCCCAGAGTGGCGCCGGCTCTGTGTTCCAAGAATGGTGAGTGGGTCAGCTCAGGCACACGGGCGCTTCCATCTCAGAGGGATGGACAAGGAGAGACAACAGCGTTCTTTGTGAGGAAAGTCAGCTGGGAGCTTTTCAACCGGGGCATTGCCTTGGAAGGCTTTTGAAAGAAAAAATAGCTTTTTTTATGTATATTTATGTATAGCTTTTTTATGTATATTTCTTGTGACTACAAAGGTAATGTGCAATTTATATCTATGTGTGTGTATATATTATGTGTATACATACGCATAACTTGGAAGTGCAAAGGAGAACATAGAAATAAAAATTAGCTGTATTTCCATCTCTTAAGCACTATTAATATTTGAGTCTATTTTAAGTTTTTAAGATAGTAGATTGATAGACTATATATTTTTTTTCAAAAAACAAATATACATTTACTATTAATTTTTTATTTTAAAAAAGAGATGCTACAATGCCTGTCCTTTTATGCTCTGGGGTGCCATGAACATTTTGCCATTATACCTCCCTTTACACCTCATGTTTAATGCAGGCATGTTTAGTGCAGGCCTTGGACCCTGGGTCAGGTCTAATCAGTTGGTCAGCATCCATTGGCCGACAGCTAACTAAAGGTTGTGTCTGTGTGGACATGTCTGCCCAGGGAGGTCATGCCAACGCTCTGGCTTCATATCGGCTGTGTGTTATTGGCTGAGACCTCCTTGGCAAGTTATTGAAGCATCTCCTGCCTCAGCTTCCTCTTATGTCAAATGAAGTCAGTACCTACCATGGAGGGTTGCTGCAATGATAAAATAATTTAATCCAGCCAGAACACAGTGCCTGGCACATAAGTGCCAATAAATGTTCTTATTATATCTGGGGCTCTTATTATATTCTCAGATTCATCTCTCCCTGCTCTGCCTCACCTGCTCCCTCTCCTGTGTCCTGGGTCTCTGTGAAGAGTCCCAGCGTTCATTCAGTCGTCCAAGGCGAGAGGCTTGGCTGGTGTTTCTGAGCGCTTCCCTCACCTGGGCCCCAAATTTAGTTAAATTCCAAGTTCTATCAGTTGTATGTCCTCCAAGTCTCTTTGCTCCATCAGTTTCTCTCCATCCCCACTGCTGCTACCCAGGTCCTCTCTCTGGTTTTCCTACCTCCTCTTGGCTCACCTCCTCACCCCTGCCAGCCATCCACACTCCACAGCACAGTCAGAGACAACTTTTTTTCCTTTCTTGCTGAAGAAGATTCACCCTGAGCTAACGTCTGTTGTTAATCTTCCTCTTTTTGTATGTGAGCTGCTGCCACAGCATGGCCACTAACAAGTGGTGTATGTCCACACCTGGGAACTGAACCTGGGCCACCGAAGCCGAGCATGCTGAACTTAACCACTAGGCCACCGGGGCTGGCCCCAGAGACAACTTTTGAAACCCCAAATCTGAGCATATTCCACTTATACAAAGTGTCCAGAATTAGCAAATCCATAGAGGCAGAAAGTAGATTAGTGGTTGCCCGGGGCTGGGGAGAAGGGGAATGGAGAGTGGCTGCTCAAAATGGCTATGGGGTCTCCTTTGGGGATGCTGAAAATGTTCTAGAATTAGATAGTGGTGATGGTTGTACATTTTGAATACACTAAACACCTCTGAATTGTACACTTTAAAATGGTGGATTTTATGTTATGTGAACTTTATCTCAATAAAAAAATTGCAAAAGAAAAATCTGATGCCGTCATTCCATTATAACCGCAAAGATGTCCCATTCCCCTGAGCACCAAACCAAAGCCCTTGGTGTGATCTTGTTGACCTTTGTCATTTGACTCCTGCTTAACTCTCCAGCCTCATAACTTAATGACATCCTCACTTGAAAATTATGGTCCAGTCTTACGAAACAGCTTGCACATCTCCTGGTCTTTGAACTGGTCTTTGATCTCTTGATTCAGGTTCCTCCAGAGATAAGAATTCAGGTGTAAGTAGTTTATTTGGGATGTGATCCCAAGAAAGAGTGGGAGGAAAGCCAATAAAAGGGGCATTGTCGAGCCATTGGCCATTGGGAGCCATCAGAGCTGAATCCTCTGGGCATAGCATGAAATATGCCTTGCATTGTCCCAGCTGAGGGCAAGGAAGTGGTGGCACTTGTCCCCCACCTCCCTATCCCTCATTAGGTGAGAGCTGCTTCTAAGGGCGTTAACTTTCCAAGATGCCTCCAGCATGTCTGGCTGTGTGGGCAGAGCAGCCCCTGCGGTGAGGACAAAGCCCTCAGGCAGAGAGCTGCAGCTATCTGCAGAAAGCAGCCTTCAGGGGGGAGGTGAATGCCAAGGCGACATGGGGAGGCCACCAACAGTGTCTGCTACAGCCCCCTATCTCTAGAGCAGTGCTGTCCAATAGAAGTATATTGTATGTCACACGTGTGATTTTGAGTCTTCTGACAGCCACATTCAAAAAAGTAAAAAGACATAGGTGAAATTAACGTTAATAGTATATTTTATATAACATATATCCAAAACATTATTGATCAACATGTAATCAATATTTTAAAAATTGGTAATGAAATATTTTACATGTTTATTCATACCAAGTCTTTGAAATCCAATTCTGTCCCACACAGCACCCTTGCAGAGCCTGTCCCAAGCCAGAGCCTTGCCTTTATGACAGTATACTTTGAGTTCTTCCGTCTCTGTCTCTCAATGCACAGTGAGCAACTTGAGGACAGGGACAATGTCTATTCATCTTGGTATCCCCAGTGCTAGCACAATAGCAGGCCTGTTTCTGGAAATGAGTAAATGGATGGATGCACTGAGTGGAATTGGGGCCAAATGGCCTCAATTCCTTTCCATGGCCATTTCTTCTGGCTTTTTGGTTTGGACATGGAAACTGGAAACTGAACATTCTTGCTCTTCATAGGCAAGATTCCAACATGGCTGCAGGGAACCCTGCTTCGCAACGGACCTGGGATGCACACGGTGGGAGAGACCAGATACAACCATTGGTTTGATGGCCTGGCCTTGCTGCACAGCTTCACCATTAGAGACGGTAAGAACACTGTATCGGTTTACTGTTGCTGCTGTAACAAATGACCACAAATTTAGTAGCTTAAAACAACACAAATTTATTCTCTTATGGTTCTGGAACTCAGAAGTCTAAAATGGGCTTCACTGGGCTAAAATCAAGGTGTTGGCAGGGCTGCATTCCTTCTGGAGGCTCCGGGGAGAGAATCTAGTTCCTTGCCTTTTCCAGCTTCTGGACCACCTGCATTCCTTGGCTTGTGGCCCCATCTCTGCCTTCAAAGCCGGCAGTGTAGCATCATGCAGTCTCTCTCTCTCTGTCTTTTTTTCTCTGTCTCTCCCTGCTTCTATCACCACATCTCCTTCTCTGACTCTGACCCTCCTGTCCCCCTCTTATAAGGACATTTGTGGCGGCATTGGGCTCACCCAGATAATCCAGGATAATCACCTTTATCAAGATCCTTAATTTCATCACATCCATAAAGTCTCTTTTGCCATATCAGGTCACATAGTCACCAGTTCCAGGCATTAGAACATGGTCATCCTGGGGAGGCCATTATTCAGCCCACCACAAACACAAACCTCCCTGGAAAGGTGGCCAAGGTTCTTCTTCAAAGAGTTCAACTTGCAAAATAATAAGCATTCTCAATAAGGTGGGCAAGAGCAGCTGGAGATCACAGGCTTTGGAATCAGACACACGTCAAATCCGAATACAGAGAACAGAGCTAAAAAGAACAAAGCTGAATGTATTGCTCACCAGGCGAGGAGAGCCATGTCACTCAAGCCACAAGGTCAGTGGCTGTCCCCGAGAGGACACTGAATATAGGGCAGAAAGTAGGAGTGCCACAAATAAGGTGAAATTCTAAGATCAGGTGACTGGCTCAGGAGGTGGATTGTAAACTCTTTGCCGTTGGCCATTGAGCTGGTTTATGTCACAATAGCACAAGGCAAGCTCTTAGCGAGGTCCGGGATGGGGTGCGTGAGGCTTTAGCAGGTTCAGGATCACATGGCGGGCAAATTCGTGTCCCATTGCTTCAGCTTGGTGAAATTTTTCTTTAACCCCTGTATTCCAGCATGGCAAACTATGGTCACTTCGCCTCCCTCGGCCTTCATTTCCTCCTCACTAAAAAGGGCTTGATCTTCCCCTCTGGAGAACTGTTGTGATGACTAGAGGTGCTGGATGTCTAGCAAGGGCCTGACACCTGGTAGATGCTCAACAGATTAACAACCATCATCATTGACGCTGGGTTTGAATCCCAGATCCACCATCCTAGCTAATATGCGCCTAAGCTATGTGACCTTGGCCGAGTTACTGACCCTCTGTGTGTCTCGGTCTCCCCACCTATAAAACGGAGCTATTAGTAGCATATCACAGAAAGCTGCTGTGGAATTTAAACAAACTAATGTGCGCGAGGAGCTTTGAATAATGTCTGGCACATAATACATACTCGGTAAGCATTAGCTATTCTTTTCGCATAATTATTATTTCTTTCAAGCCAGTCAGCAATTATTTTTTGAGTGCAGACTCTATGCCAGTGACTTTCTCCAACGTTTCATGAGTGGAGACACCATGTGTGAAAACCATGAGCTCTGAGTTTGCAAAAGTGTACAGATTTTACTGAGACTCAGACAGAGTGGGCGGTTCCATGTTTCCTGACAGCACTAAGCCTTCACAGTTCCCTCCTTTTCTGACAGTTACTAACGATTCCTGGCTAAATGAACGCTGTTCTGGATGAGATGCAGGGGAGGAGAAAGTACTTCAAGGTCCATTTCTGGTGCTCACATTGACGCTGTGTAGGAGTATTCTTGTCCCCACATTGCAGATGGGAAATGGAAACTGTAGAGAGGTAGAGTGACTTGTCCAAGGGCACCGAGGTAGAGCTGGGATCTGACCTGTGTTGTCCAGACTTCAAGTTTGCAATTGTCTCCCCGGTCCTCATCCCAACACACGGACACACCAACTACCTGAGAAATGGCAGGTTGCTTATGTGACCCCTCACAGCTTACTGAGTGGTGGGTCCCGCATCCTTCCATAGAGACCACGAGAGACAAGGGAATCAGCAGGGGGTGACGGAGCCATGGCTGTCTTGTGGAAGCATGGCCGTCCACCAAAACCCTTGAATGGATAAATAAGCAAGTGACCAAAGTCATCCCACGCTGTTTAGACTTTCTAAAAGCTTCTGGTAGGTTTTCAAACTAGAAATTCATTGTCAAAGGTAAGTAGCTGTTCTGTATGTTTTTATGTGATGGTCAGTCAGGTGCAGCCCCAAAAGGAGACAAGGAGAGGCTCAGGAAAACAAAGGTTATTATACCCACAGGTGTGGGGACAGGAGCACACGGCGCCTCATAGGGCCATGTGGGATAACACCAGGTGGGCAGGAGGCAGCAGACAGGAGAGAGGAAAGAGCTTAGTCCACGGCCTTTACTGGGATTCCCATGGGTAAAGCAAGACAGGGCAGAGGAAAAAGTTTAGGACTGGTGAGTTCGAATAATGTTGGCAGGCTTCAGGCTCTAGAGGTGGTCCTGGCACTGGGATGATTAAGGCAGAGGAATATTGCCTCCTGGGGTGTATGGACCAGGGAGAGGAGATCTGGTTCTGGACTGGTTAGTTTGCATACTAAATACGTGCTGGGCCCTTTGCCACCTCTAGGGTTGGCTAGTCCAGAGAGGGACAGTCTCTCCCCAGCCCAGTTAAGATGTCAGAACATCATAACACACAGAAAACAAAAAGTACATACAATCCAGTAGCCTGAAAGACTCAGTTCTCTTCATGACCTGGAGTTGGCCAGCAGATGAGAAGTGCGGAGAGTACACCCAATTTCTCGCCTTCCCCGTCCTGCCCCTGACCCCGGCATGTGTTAAGGGTGCGTGCCCCACTCTGCTTCGCAACGATCAGCTTGCCCTTCTCCAGCATAGGGAGGGAGCGCCCAGAGTGCAGGGTCCCTGCTCAAATGGTTGTGTGTTCATCACCTAGCATGGGGCCCGGCCCAGAGGGCACTTGGAAGCTCTTTATAGAGCTGAAATGGCACGAACGAGGTAAAGGTGGTTTCAGTAGAAGGAAGCCATACTTTCCCAACCCATCTCTTCAACGCTTGCTACAGCAGGTGCCTGCTGGCCACTGACCTAAGTGCTTTGTGCCCATCCACAACTGAGCCCTCACTACAGCTCCTGAGGAATGTACCCCTGTCACTACTGTGATTTTACAGATGTGAGTCTAAGACTCAGAGAGGCCAAGGAACTTGCCCAAATGCACACAGCTAAGAAGAGGTGGTGGTCAGATATAAACCCAATGCTCTAAATCCAAATTCCCAAGTCCTAACCACTGTGCAGCTCTGCCCCCATCCCCCCTCCTGCCAGCTACCATCTCTCCCCTTCTCTCCAGTCCAATCCTCTCAAGGCTGCCAGATTGCCAATGCTGGTGTGTCACAGCCTGGCCTCCCCTCTCCTCTCCTCTAGAACTCTCAATGGCTCCTCATTGTCTAACAGTGGAAATATAAACCCAAAATGTTAAGCACTACTACACGCAATTCAAGAGGGCACGCACAGAATGGTCAGGGTTTTCTGATTTGCAGAGAACACAAAGCCAGTAGTTCCCAAAAGATGACCTGTGGACCTCCTGCATCAGAATCCCCTAGGATGCTCATTAAAGCCACAACTCCTGAGACCCCACCCAGGGTTTGAGTGAATCCTAATCCCAGAGGGTAGGGACAGAGCGTCTGTGTTTCTAACACTTTTCCCAGATGACCCTGAGCACACTGAGATTTGAGGAAATCTCCCCAGTGGACCTCCAGCCTGGATGCCCTCCCACCCAAGACCGGCTCACCCGAGTGCCATGGGGTGGGGCTCAGGCTTTTGTAATCTTTTAGGAGCGCCAGGTGATTCCAGGGTACACCCAGCACGGAGAACCTAAATTAGTGCCCTACCAATGAGAAAAGACTGGAGCAAGAAAACGAAAGACAGAAAAATGGCTTGTGGCCTTCAGCAGAGGCCAGGAGAAGATAATGCTTTAAAAAACTCACAAAGATTTGAATAAAAGAGGCAGAGTGAAGAGGGAGAAGCCGGCTGAAGGGTGTGCTTTTCTGTAAGGCTAAAATTATTGCAAAAAAAAAAAAATTTATAAAACAGTCATAGAGATGAGTGAACCCAGTTCTCCCTCAGCGATATATTCGATCATTTTCTGATGACAGGCAAAGTCGTTGTCCCACGAGAAATTGAACATGTAAATTCCAAGAGCCAGAATCACCAAGATTTAGAAGCAAAAAGAGCTCTGAGAATTTAACCTTTCCAAAGCTGACTTTTTCAATTGTTATAGCTCCAAAGTAGCCTTTTGGAAAGTTTGCTTTAAAAAAAAATATATAGGGGCCGGCTCAGTGGCACGGCGGTTTAGTTCGCGCTTGGCAGCCCAGGGTTCACCAGTTCGGATCCCGGGCGCCTGCTAACACACTGCTCGTCAGCCGTGCCGTGGCGGCGTCCTATATAAAGTCAAGGAAGATGGGCACGGATGTTAGCCCAGGACCAGTCTTCCTCAGCAAAAAGAGGAGGATTAGCAACGGATGTTAGCTCAGGGCTGGTCTTCCTCACAAATAAATAAATAAATATATATATATATATATATATATAAGTCCCTCCCCCTCCCCCCAAACTATCAAACGTGACCCAGTTCTAGAAGCTCTCAGGCAAAAGCTTGTCTGTTTACTTGTGTCCCGTTAAAAGGAATGTGGCTAATTGGGCTCCCAGGAGCAGGGTGGTGGGGAATGCATGGTTCTCAAAGTCGAGTGTCAGCCTTGAGCAATTCCAGAGACGTGTTTTCCTGTGGCGCCCCGAGTGCTCCGTGCTCTGGGGCTGGATATTTATGGGAAATGGGCCTCCTGTCGGCAACCAGCCTGGGCTGGGTGTTTACATTTCAAGTGAAGAGAATTCAGCATATTAGGCAAAGCACCCTGGGACCCAAGGCAGCTTAGCCTATGCCTGTGGGTGGTGACCCTCAAAAAGAGTGATCAGCAAAGGGCAGGCTGGCTCAAGGGGAGACCAGAGAGGCCCTAAAGCAGGTTGTGTGCTTCACGTAGCAGAAGACCAGTGCACGTGGCCTCAGCAACCCCAGGTGAGTCTTCCTGCCTCCAGGGTTTTGTTGGACTTACCAGGTGCATGCTGTGTGCCAGTGGGCCAAACTTCTTATATCACCCCATCTCATTTAAAACTACCAGCCCCAGGTGGGGAGGGCTGTCACCCCCAACTTCCGGTTGAGAAAATTGAGGTTTAATGAGATGAAGAGACTTACCCAAGGCCGCACAGCTTGGATGAGGACTAACCCTGCAGTCAAAGCCTTGCCCATTCTACCTACTGAATCTCAACAGCATATGTAGCTTGTATTGAGCACCTACTAAGTGCTGTGTACTTTACAGGCCTTCGGTGTCACAGCAGCTCTGTAAGGAACACAAGATCCTCACATCAGGGCAGAGGGGGCTGAGCCCTGCCCCTGACACAAGGTCAAGTGCATGGCCAGTAGATGACAGAGCAAGGATTCACATCTCCTCAGGAATAGAGATCTTGCCTGTCCTGCTTGTCATTATATGCCCACTTCCTGGCCCTTCAAGGTGTTTAACAAATACTGGTTGAATGCGCGAACCCAGGGCCCTGTTAACCCCAGAGCCCCGGCCCCTAACCATTCCTTCACATTTCTTCCTGCTGCCCCAGGAACAGAGCTCCCCCTACTGAAATATCTCAGAGATACATATTCACAGTAGCCCCCCCAACCACGGAAAAGATGTTTGAGAAGAGGATAGATGATTATCTGCCCCTTAGGGGGCACATGATTAGGGGCACATGATTTACCTCCCGGAGACTGGAGAAAGAACTAGAAGGTCTTTCATGGTCTCTTCCAATTTTATTATGATTAGTATTACCATCATTGTTATTATTGCCGTGTAAGTGCACAGGTGGAGTCATTACCACTGTAACATCCACTCACATCCTTTGGAGATGGACGGAAGACACAACCCCAGGAGCAAAACTAGTCGAGGCTATTAGAAGTGAAGACACTGGTTCCCCTGGTGGGAGAGAGGCTAGAGACTGGACGAGATACGAGGGGGCTGCTCACGTTCTGTTTCTCAATCAGGGTGTAGTTTACAGGGCTAGGTTCAGTTTGTGAAACTTCATCAAGCCATACAGTGTGGCAGCATATTTCTATAGGGATGTGTGTGTGTGTGTGTGTGAGTGAGTGTGAGTGTGAGTGTGTGTGAGTGAGTGTGAGTGTGTGTGAATGTGTGAGTGTGATTGTGTGTGTGAGTGTGTGTGTGTGAGTGTGTGTGTGTGTGTGTGTGAGGAAGACCAGCCCTGAGCTAACATCCGTTGCTAATCCTCCTCTTTTTGCTGAGGAAGACTGGCCCCGGGCTAACATCCGTGCCCATCTTCCTCTACTTTATATGGGACGCCGCCACAGCAGGGCTTGATAAGTGGTGCCTAAGTCCGTGCCCGGGATCCAAACCTGCGAACCCGGGCTGCCGAAGAAGAGCGCCCAAACTTAACCGCTCCGCCACTGGGCTGGCCCCTCTATAGGTTTATTTTTAATACAAGGATCAAACAGAACAGTCATACTGACTGTGGTCGCTGTGTCCGAATCTTTGAACCCAGTTTACTGCTCGCTAGCTGTGTGACTTAAGGCAAGGTACTAAACCTCTCTGTGCCTCAGTTTTATTAACTGGGAGACAGGTCTGCGGGGCCATTGAGTGCCCAAGCCCTATGTACTTCTTGTGGTAAGAAATTTGAAACCTTCAAATGTTTAAATTTTATTTTATTTTGCAGTTAATTAGTAAATGACATTATGTTGATTTTTTCCCTATAGAACACATTTCTAGAGTATTCTACACACTTCCAGTGTTCTGATTAAACCAGATCATACAAAGTGCCCACACCGTGCTTAGCACACACATGTTCAATAAGTTTGCTCTTAGTTCTATTTCCTTTTCTTAAAATATAAAAAGACTCTGAACAAGAATTTCTTGGACTGTGTCTGCCCTCTAAACCCATCATTGCGGCAGTGACTCTATGATGAACATTTCTCTGACCAACTTTCTTCTATGGGAATGAAACGTCAGTGTGTCCTGAGCTCTATTTTTTCACATGTTATAATTGTACCAACATGAGCAGCATACATTATACTACAGCAAGGAATGTGTTCTTTAGGGGGGAGAAAATCAACATAATGTCACTTGCTAATTAACAGCAAAATAAAATAAAACAAAAAAATCCAGAGGTTTCAAATTGTCCACCAAACGAAGTTCAAAGGCCTTGGTATTCACAGCCCTGCAGACTCGGTAGGCCCCCACCCCACTCATCTCATTTCTGCTGCTCCTAAGCCCCCCTGGGGCTCCAGCCTCCCACCCCCCCACCCCCCACCCCTCCCCCCCACCCCCGCCCGGACTCAGCTCCTACAGGAAGTGGGCTGCATTTCCCTCCTCCAAGCCCTTCCTTACAGGCTTTCTGGGAACAGTGAACAGGAATGCCCTACCCTCTCTCCTCCTCCTGCCACCTCAATCTCTCGTGATCAAATTTCACTCATCCTTAAGAGCTGTTTCAAGTGCCACCTCCTCCAAGAAGCCTTTCCTGATCCCTCCCTTCCCAGCTGGGCCTCCTCTGCTCTCTCCTCCCCTCTCCATTCTCCCCAGCTCCTCTCTCTCCCCTCTTTCCCCAGAAGAAAGCTGTGAATATGTAATATGTTACTCTGCCTGACAAAAGATCTTTGCAGATGCAGTGAAGTTACAGGCCTGGAGACAGGAGATTTTCCTGGATTACCAGGGTGGGCTCAGTGCGATCAGAATTATCTTAAGGTAAAGAGGAAGGCAGGAGGGTCAGAGTCAGAGAAGAGGCGACAACAGAATCAGAGGTCAGAATGACATGGCCACGAGCCAAGGAATGCAGGCAACTTCTAGAAGCTAGAAAAGCCAACAGATTCTCCCCTGGAGACTCCAGAGGAGCTAGCCCTGCTAACACCTTGATTTTAGCGCCATAAGCCCCATTTCAGACTATGTCTTCCAACACAGTAGGATAACAAATGTGTGTTGTTTTAAGCCACTAAGTTTGTGGTCATTTGTTACAGCAGCCCCGGGAACCTAATGCAGGTCTAGAACCATCCAGTGTATTTTCAGGTTGGTCTTGATGGACTGGTCAAGAGTCCTGCTTTTATGCAATGTCGGATTCTCTTCAGTGTCGAGATGAATTAGACATCAGCACACATACTGACCCTGTACCGTGTGCAGAATTGGGTGTCAGGTCACCCTCTGGTTGTAGTAGACACCAAATGTTACCCCAGGGGCTGAAATTGTCCAGGTGGGGCTCCCAGGACTGAACCGGGCCCTGGGGAAACCCAGCCCAAGTGTGAGGCCTTCTGGATCAGTCCTCCAAATCTGGACCTTACCTGGAGGGATACCAGCATGGTGGAGGGATGGTCATGGCCTGGGTCAGTGCCTCTCGGCTGGGTGATGCTGAGCAAGGCGATTAAATGTTTCTGGGCCTCAATTCCCTCACACGTAAAATGGAGCTAATAGGAATACTTACCTTGCCATATTGTTGTGAATCTCGAGTGAGGGAGTGTGTGTGAGAGCACACTCCAAATGCTCATTATATCCAGCGCGCACACTAAAGGGAACTGTCCTAGTGGACTCACCCCGTCTTCACCCCATAAAGCCCCTGGAAGGGCTGAAATCGACTTTAAAGCCCCATAAAGGGGTCAGCCTGGAATGATTCTGCTGTTTCTCTTTCAGGTGAAGTCTACTACAGGAGCAAATACCTGAGAAGTGATACCTACAAAGCAAATATCGAGGCGAACAGGATCGTGGTGTCAGAGTTTGGGACAATGGCCTATCCGGACCCCTGCAAAAACATATTTTCCAAGTAACTGTCCATTTTGAACCTGGTCATGCTTCTCGATATCCTTAGTGATCCAAACAACCAGCATTCACTTCTCTGACCATTTTCTTTAGGGTGGATAAAAAACTTCACATGATTGCCTTTGCTCATATATGCCATGCAGTTCTAGATCACTGATAGCAAGAGAGGCAAAGAGTGTCTTACTGATTATTAAGTGTTCTCCCACATGGCTGGTGGGAGAACAATCTGGAATCGTCTATCTAAATTACCAATGCACATTCCCCTCAGTCTAGAGATACACTTGCTTGTGTCTGAAATGACAAATGTACAAGGTTATTCATGTCTGCATTATTTGTTATAATGAGGAAAATAACCCAAATGTTCATCAATAGAGGAGTGGTCAGATAAATAACGGTAAGACTATACAAGAAAATACCAGGCTGAAGTAAAAAGGAATGAGGATGCTCTCTATGTACTGAATGGAAAGATTTCCAAGATATATTGTTAAGTGGAAAGAGCATATAATATGTATATTTTGTCTAAAAAAGCAGGAGGAAGTCTAGATTTATTTTTGCTTGTACACGCATAAGGAAACTCAAAGGATACATAAGGGAGGTGCAAAACTGACAAATGGGGGAAAAGGATAAGGGAAGATTTTTAGTTGTATATATTTTAAATGATCTGTGTTATGATGCATATGAATGTATTACATATTGGACAGTTAAACTAAATTGTCGGTCAGGGGATCAGGCCTGCGGTCAGTATCTTTTTTATAACACTCTTTAGACATAGAAGAGTTATGAAATGTTTGGGGTCGACTGGCCCAGAGATGGAAGATTGCTTCTGCTTTTCCAGAACTGACATCATCTCACCGGTTCCAGTATCCACTGCTGGGGCTGGCACACAGCAAGCGCGGAACATTTGCAGACGGGAGAGGACCCAGTGAGAAGGGGGGAGGGGGCGGGAATGAATTGAAAACCGCAACCTGTGAGGCATCCTTGCTGCTACACTATTTGCCAGTAGGGGGAGCACTAACCAACACGTGGATCCAGAATTTTTCTTCCTGCTTTGAGTTTGCCTTCTAGTCAAATTAATTATGATTTCCTAACTCACAATTTGTATGCTTCCCTTTTTAAAAGAACAAGTTTTGTGGACAAATTTGAGGTAACCAGTATGGACTCACTTTCCTGCCAAAAGCAGGGATTCACTGTTTTCCTAGTCTGTGGGGGTCATGTATGATTTCTATAGAGCTTCTTAAAATACTTGGCAACAACAGGTCAGCTGTTGCTGGCTCTGGTCCCGGGAGGGCTCAGCTGACAGCCATGTTGTCCCAGCTGACTCACTTATTAGCTGATTCAATGTGGTGGCATCTTTGGACAACTTGATATCTGAGTCCTCAGGATTCTGTCAAGTGACCCATTTGGACCCAGTGCTTTTTCTCCCTTAGATGAAGTAGAGCGTTTTAAATGGTAGGAATACCAAAGTCATCTTGAGCAGAACTTTCCAGCTGGGTGGATATAGCCATTGACCCTGTTGATTTGCTTTCCTCCCCAGAGCTTTCTCCTACCTGTCCCACACCATCCCCGATTTCACAGACAACTGCCTGATTAACATCATGAAGTGTGGAGAAGACTTCTATGCGACCACAGAGACCAATTACATCAGGAAAATCGACCCACAGACTCTGGAAACCCTGGAGAAGGTATCAGCGAATCTACAACCAGCATCAGTTCCTGACTCACTAAAGGGACCCACTGGGAGAGGCCACATGGCCGGCAGGAACTCACGGGAGGAGGCCCCTCCTCTAATGCCCTTGGATCTCGGGCTTCCCCAGCACAGCACTTAGCACAAGATCCTGCGCTCCCTTTGGGCAGGGACTGTGTCGTTTCATCTTTGTGTCTGTATTCGTTCCTAGGGCTCCCATAACAAAGGACCACAAATTAGGTGCCTAAAACAACAGAAATGTATTCTCTCCCAGTTCTGGAGGCTGGAAGTCTGAAATCAAGGTGTCAGCAGGGCTGTGCTCCCTCTGAAGTCTCTAGGGGAGGATCCTTCTTTGCCTCTTCCAGCTTCTGGTGGTTGCCAGCGATCCTTGGGCTTCCTTGGCTTGTAGATGCGTCACTCTAGTCTTTTACAAAGATATAAATCATTGACTTCAGGCCCACACTAATCCAGCATGACTTCATCTTAACTTGATTACCTCTACAGAGACTGTATTTCCATTAAGGTCACATTCACAGATTCTAGGAGTTAGGACTTCAACGTATCTTTCCTTTTGGAAGACGTAATTCAACCAATAACGGGGTCTATAGTCCTCGGCCCTGGATGGGAGCTCAGTGGGAGTCTGAATGAACGACTGTGCTGGAATACCCAGGACTCCCAGCAGCCTTACCTTGTACTGACCTGAAGAGGGAGGCTTTAGGCAGAGAACAAGGGTACAAAAATAAATGCCCAAGCAGATCCCTTTCCTGGGCAGAGTCAAGTCAATATTTTCGTGAAAATCAATAGACCCGCTTTCAGTTTTCTCTGATTGGCTGTTCGAAGCCTCGATGTCTTTGCAATACCTCTTACTGATCTGTTAAAGGGAGTGCTTTTTTTAGCTGTGAAATTATGTCCAGCTCCTCTTAAGCTAGGTTCAACTGATGTACGCTTTCTACAAAGCTGTAGAGAGGAAACACTCAGAGAGAACGGAGTGAAGGGGAGAAAGAGCATTCTCTACCCACTCTGGGTACTTTCTGGCTGGGCTACAAATTAAATTGACAGGCCAAATAGCAGGAGAAAATCAAACAAAGCTTTGTAACATGTATACATGGGAGAGACCCCAGGGAAAATGAGTATCTCAAGTTTCTCCTCTTATATAGACAAACAAGGATTTGGGGTGGGGGGGAGCATCAGCCATGACGGATTGCAAGAAAGCACAGTAAACAAGAGTATGCAGATTTAAGTTTTCACCTTCCCCACCAACAACATCCCTAGAAATAAAGTCATCCCCTTCTTCCTGGTACAGAGAAGGAGATGCCTTTACAAATGGAGATTTCCCTTCCAAATGTAAATGTCTGGCAAACAGAACTTTGATAAGAATGGGCCCAGAAAAGGCCCTCCCAGTCTATCCGATACCCAGAGTTATCCATGGTTACACCTGTCCCATCCCGGGGACAGGCCTTCCATCCCAAATCCCTTCAGACAGACAGTGAGGGCAGGGAAGGTCCAAACCTCCTTCAGTGCTTGAGGTGGCCAATTCTGGTCCCCACAGAAGCATTGCCTGACCCTTGGCTGGAGGTTGTGCTATTCTGGGGGAGGAGGGACAGACAGTTGTTCCCGGGCTACCCCATTATTCTACGGTTGTGGGCTGTTCGTAGCAGGGGTCATTATTGAGCTTGTTAGTTGAGTGGCTTCGACCAAATGTTTTTGTAACCTCTCCATTCCCAGAATAATCCTCTGAGAGAGGCCTGGAGATTTATGCCTCTGTGAGACGCAAAAGGAGAGAATTTAAATGACTTAACCAGAACGACACAGAGCAGTGGCCAAGATTAGCTCTAAGGCGCTTCTCTGCCCCAGTCATTGCTCAGGGCTCTTTGCAGTGAGGCGTCCTGTCTCCATGCTGAGAACCCCAGCAGGGCCAGGGCAGGATCAGAACAACTGCCACGGAAAACACACGCAGCTCATCAACTCCCCTGCAACTTATTTGCTATAGGAGGCCCCCGTGAGATTATATCAGGTCGCAAGAGCAAATATCCTCTTTAAAGGTGAAATCTGCCTTATTTTGAGATCAGGAGATGTGCAAAAATAGCCATCATCTCTCTGAACCTGAATCAGCCAGCTTTTCACAGGATTTCATCCTCTCCCCTTTTTAAAACCAGGTAACTGTCATATTTTGCAGGTTGATTATCGCAAATATGTGGCTGTAAATCTAGCAACGTCACATCCTCATTATGATGCAGCTGGAAATGTTCTTAACATGGGCACATCCATCATAGACAAGGGGAAGACAAAGTATGTGATCTTTAAGATCCCTGCCACAGCTCCAGGTTGGTCATTCTGGGAATGTAATAAAGCAGACGCCAAGGGTGGCTCCTTCCAAAGAGTTCTGATTTTGGTTGATGACACAACACTCAATCTGACACTTTCCCTCATAGATGATTCAGATGACAGTGAACTCACTTTTCTCCTTTAGGAGAAATGAGGAGTTACTGGACTTCCTCTTAGAAGAGGTGAATTCCTTTACTATTCTCACCTCCTTTTCTCTAGGCTCCAGTTCATTAATTCATTCATTTATTCACCATTCATCCACCATCTATCTGTCCATCCATCCATCCAGTCGTCCATCCATCCATTTATCCTATTTTAACCTTTTCTTTAGCCTCCAATTCATTACTTTATCCATCATCCACCCATTCACATACTCACCATCCTCCCTTCCTTCCTTCCTTCCAGTCATTTTTTTCAGTCTTCTGACAAACCTTTGTATGTCAGGACTGTGCCACCCACTTTCATCCCAGCTCCTGAAGCCAGGCTCCCAGGGTTGTTCAGGGAGCTCAGCCCTACTGGGTTATCCTCCAGATCTCTACCCTGTTCTCTGGGCCTTCTGGACCTTCTCCATTTAGGGCCGGACCCCTGGAGCAAAGCCCAGGCCAACTGTAATTGCATGTTCCTGAGGGGGAGGAGGGCTGGGCTCCTAGCCCTTATTTGTCCAGGACCCTCCTGGGAACCACACCCAGGAGACCAGGCCTCTGAGGGCAGCTGGAGAACCACAAAGGTGGTTGGCCTGACCTTCTGGTTTAGGGAAACTGGTTTCCATCTGTGATCTCTGCTGGCCCCCCCCCCACCCCCATAGTCCTGTAGAACCTCCTGAGCAAATTACCAGGCTCTGCTGACAGATGTGAGTCCCCGAGGTCAGAAGGTACAATGAGTACTCTTGTTAAATGAAACTCCCATTAATTAAGCCAAGAGAGGGATATAGGGTCTAGCTTGGAATCCTAGAGTGTCAGACCTGGGGATGGTCTAGGCATTTGAGTTTGTCACCTCATATTGCAGAGGAGGACTATAAGGCCCAGGGAGATCAGGTGACATGCCCACGGTCACACAGCTTAGAGGAGCCACCAACATCATGCAAGCAGTTCCCCTGTGAGCACCTGCTCCATGCTGGTGGCTTTTGTAGGATTCACGCCCATCTCCTGCCTCCCAGGCCAGGGTGCTTTTCATTTCAATTTGCTTTGTGCTCCATTTGTTTTGTGAAGAAAAGAACTAACTCATAATCCCACAGAATCCCTCCCACCAGCCAGCTGTTTACAGTGTGCACAGGTGGCCACAAGAAAGGTGGGGATGCTTGCAGATAACTCATTATAAACCAGCCCCAGGCCTGGGTGGGGAGGCCTTTTGGCCAGTGGGTGACTCATCCTTGCAGAGGAACAAGAAAACCGAACATATAGCGAGCACCTTTGGTGTTTGGGCGCTGGGCGAGGTACTTGGACTACTCCATGATTTCATTCTGTTCTCTCCCTTCAAACTGTGAGTGTTAGAATCCCCAATAACAGATGAGGTAGCCAGGCTAAGTGGGGTGTCTTCTTGGCTTAGCCTTGTGTCTTTGGCCATAATGATAGACCATTCCACCAAGCCTCAGTTTCCCATCTGTAAAGTGGGCATCACACAGCCTACCTTGATTGTCACAATATATGAAAAAGCCCCTCAACACAACAGGTACTTAGTCTCGTTCCCAGACATTTCAGAATGGGCAGTCCCAAGAGAAATTTGTGGAAACCCTATGAAATACATGTCAAATGATGGTTCTCAGCAAAATATCAAAGCTTAAGCCCGGGAAGCTGGCCCATCACCTGGGAGCTTGATAGAAATGCAGAAACTCAGGCCCCAGCCCCACATACTGAGTCAAACTCCGCATTCTGTCATGATCCCCAGATGATCCATATGCACATTAAAGTTGGAGAAGCATTGCTCCAGAGCAGGGGTTGGCAAACGTTTTTTGTAAAGGGCCCAAGAGTAGATAAATATTTGAGACTTTGCAGACCCCACGGTGTCTGTCGCAACTACTCAACTCTGCCGTTGTAGCTCAGAAGCACAAGCAACCATGGCCCCTGCATAAAGGAGGGAGCGTGGCTGTGTTCCAAACGAACCTTCATTTCAAAAGCAGGTGGAGGCTGCGTTAGCCCGGGGCTGTAGTTGTAGACCCCCACCGGGAAGTCCAGGGGTTCAGTGGTTTCAGATTGTAGAACCAGGTCTCCCCAGGGGGTGGGCCTGAGTGGGAAGGGCTCTGAGCCTCCACCCCTGGGTCAGTCAGGCAGCAACCCCTTCATCTGGTTTACTTGTCGGCTCCTGTTCAAAGGTTCTTCTTAGCACCCATGTCAATCTGAAAGGCTCAGCTGTGGGTGACAGTGGCATTGTCTGGGGGGCAGCCAGATCCTGCTGTTCCTGAGGCTTGCTTTTCTCTAGAGGACAGGAAGAAGGGGAAGAGCCCCTTGAAGCACACAGAGGTGTTCTGCTCCATCCCCTCCCGCTCCCTCCTCTCCCCGAGCTATTACCACAGCTTCGGATTCACGGAGAACTACATCATTTTTCTGGAGCAGCCTTTCAAGCTGGATCTCCTCAAGATGGCGACAGCATACATCCGGGGAGTGAGCTGGGCTTCGTGCTTGGCCTTCCACAGGGAGGACAAGGTAAGGTTCTCCAGCCCTGCTGGGCTGACGGACCCCACATCATGAGGACAGACAGAGGGAGGTGTCCCCGAAAGCAGACTGAGATGGAGGTCCACATGTAGGAGATTTCTCAGGGAGGGAGGAAGTGAGCTACCATGCAGTCTCCCCGGAGGCATCAGCCAACCTTCCAGAGAGTTCTGAAGCTGGGATGGTTCTTCAGAGTGGTCCTGAGTTAGGGTAAGGGGACCAGGCCTTGATGCCCCCAAGTCAATGAGTCAATAGAGCAGACTATCCTTGGAAGGGGTGTGACCTTGGGCAAGGCGGCTCTCAGCAGCCAGGAAGTCCCCACGGGCCCAGCAGCAAAGGGGCTACTCCTCAGTCCTGACAGGTGTCTGGTCTCCTTCAGTCTCCACTGTCCATTGACATGGCCCTTACAGCATCCCTGCCGCCACTGTGTGATGTCGGGGGGAGGAGGTGCCATAGATCATTTAGACATCATAATGATAGAGCGTTCCTCCAGAAGGTACAACAGAAACATCCTCAATTCAGGTGCACCTGAGTGCTCAAAGTATGCATGCTTGAGTGCGTGCTTGTATGTACATATGCCTGTATAGATGTATGTGTATGTATACGTGTATATGTGTATGAATATATGTATGCATGTATGTTATATATGTACTTATTTACTTGCTGTTGTTACTTGTGAAAAATATCAAGTAATTCTCAGTGTCATCTATTCAAATAATTCACAAGTGCAGAAAGCAACCTATCAAGTCTCCTTCCTGCCTCCCCGTCCTGTCCTCTCCCCCTCCCCAACACTCCCCTCTCCAGAGGGAACCACCCTATCGCTCTACTCCTCTTCCTATGCATCCCATACAGCTCTACGTACATACACAAATATGTGTCCTGTTTGTGGCTAGCCACCTCTTTAAGGCCTATTCTCTCTTCTCAGGGAGAGTGAAGTGTTTGAGGGATCGAAAGGGTTAGGTGAAGCCCATCCTCTGCTCAGAGCCTTCTAGTGAGTTCTCATCTTCCTCGGAATAAGATCCAAAGGCTTCACTCACTCACCCGCCTTAAGTCCCCACGTGCCCTCATCCCACCACTGGCTCCCTGCTCACTCAGCCTCCTCCTTTACCTCCTGCATCTCAAACCAGCCAAACACGTTCCTGCCTCAGGGCCTTTGCATTTTGTGTCCCCTCTGCCTGGAATGTTCTTCCCCAGATGGCTTCCTCCACCAATTAATCTAGGTCTTGGCTCCACATCCCCGATCCGTAAGGCCTTCCTTGATGAACTTTCCCATAACAGAGCCCCCATGCTTTCTCCATCCCCTGCACTGCGTAGTTTTTCTCAGTAACGAAGCTCATCATCCTTGCCACGTGATATATTTGATCATTGACTGTTGGCCTACCCCCGGCTGGAACATAAAGCCCATGAAAGCAGGAGCTTGGTTTTATTTTGTCTCTGCAGTTCCCGAAAAAGTGTCTGACGAGTCATAGGCCCTCTATAAATATTTGTGGAATGAATGAGTGGGGCAAGGGGCCAGCAGGGAAGCCAGCCGAAGTTGAATTTGCTCCACAGCCATTTCCCAAACACGGCTGACAAGCGTCCCACTGGCAGGAGCTTCAGGGCCCTTCTGGGCTTCCAATCTGTGGCCCCTGGGCATTCCCTGGCCTTGGAGTGAGAAGAGTTAGTGCCCCCAGGGGCAGGGCAGAGAGCCCGGGGAAGACCTTCGGAATACATTTGGAAGAGAACTTTCTGAAAAGTCCCTGTGGCTGACCCATGGATTGGGGTCATGAGGAAGAAAAGGCCTAAAGAGAGAGAGAGGCAAATAAGCCAGGAGGAATTGGTGGAAGAACAGCCTGGAGTAGTCCCTCCCTCCCTTTCAGGAGGCTGGTTAGGCCAGAACTGCCAAAGGAAAGAAAACACCACCCCCCTTTGGATTAGGCAATGGGGCTGCAGATAAGGCTAATTACCACCCGGAGTGACACCCAGAAGTGCGTGTGGAGGCCTAATGAGCTGGTCCCCACATAGGCTCCTTAACCAGTACTGGGTACTGCAGCCCTCCAGGGCAGGGGGCGTTGCTGTGACAACCGCATCCAGGCAGAGCTCTGCAATGGTGGAGGTCAGAGAGAGGACCCAGGAGGGCAGGCGTAGTTTGGGAGTTTTAGGGGCTCCAGCTGTGGATGTAGCCCAGGAAGTAGAAGGGTGGCTCCTGGTAGGTTCTCCCCAACTTGGCCATTGCCAGGGAGCTGGCATGTCACCACCCAACTGGAGTCATAGTCAAGTGAAGGGGATAGGGGAACAATGCACTTTCAGGGGTGTACTGTCCTCCTGGTGAGACAGAGGCCCCAGCAGCAAAGCTTCCCTCCTCTCCATCTGAAAGAGATGCAACTGCCAGGCCCCACATACTCAGCGCTTCTGAGGCTGGCCCTCTGGAGGTGGGACACAGAGGGTCGGGATGGGGAAGGGACTCTCCAGGGTCACGAGCTAGTACATGGCAGGGCTGTCTTGTCCCGACCCCGAGGCCACAGTGCTGGGCGAGCAGAGGGAGAGCTGACTGCTGGGTGTGCATCTTCTTTCAGACTCACATTCACATCATCGACCAAAGGACCAGGAAGCCCGTGCTGACCAAGTTTTACACAGACCCCATGGTGGTCTTTCATCACGTCAACGCCTACGAGGAGGACGGCTGCCTTCTGTTTGACGTCATCGCCTACGAGGACAGCAGCCTGTACCAGCTCTTCTACTTGGCCGGCCTGAACCAGGACTTTGAAGAGAACTCCAGGCTCACCTCCAGCCCCGTCCTCAAGAGGTTTGCTGCGCCCCTGCATGTGGACAAGGTAACAGCCCAAAAGAGGCCCATTTCAGCCCCGGGGGATGTAAGCCCACCTAGGAAGTTGCTTTGCCCCTTATTTAATTAACACTGAAATCCAGAATGAGCTGTTCTTAAATGAAGACAGAAACGTTTTCCATAATTTTTCCGAAAGTGGCGCATATTCATAGTAGAAACTTTAGAAAATATAGACTAAGTAAAAAGGAAAAAAAAAATCCCCATAAACCCATTGTGAATATATTTGTATTGCCTTCTGAGTCTCTCTTTATCTCCATATAGATAGATCGATAGATATCTATAGGTCCATAGAGAGATACATATATATACATATACATAGATATTGATATATATGTATACATATTGATATATATCAATAAAGCTGTTAAAAATTATATACAGTATGATGTCCTCTAAAATTAATATATATAAATTCTAAAATATTATATATTAATTCTAAAATAATATGTATTTAGAATATATGTATAGATATATATTAATTTTAGAGAAAGAAATCATATTGTACATTACTTTCAACAGCTTTATTGAGATGTAATTCACATACCATATAATTCACCCATTTTCACTCATTTAAAGTGTATGATTCAATGGCTTTTATTATATTCACAGTTGTACAACCATCACCACAATCAATTTTAAAACATTTTCATTCCCCAAAAAAGAAATCCTGTACCGCTTAACCATCACCCCCCAATCTTTCGGTCCCTCCAGCCCTAGGCAACCACCAATCTGCTTTCTGTCTCAGAGATTTGCCTCTTCTGGCCAGTTCACACACACAGAATCACACACGTATGTGGTCTTTGGGGGCTGGCTTCTTTCACTGAGCACAATGTCTTCAAGGCTCATCTGTTGTCGCGGGTGTCACCACGTCACTCCTTTTCATGGCTGAGTACGTGCATCCTCTTTTGTGTGCTGCTTTCTCACCCATTTGTATATCTAAACATCTCTCCATGATGTTCATGATTCTTCTACAACATCATTTTACATATCTGCCCGACAGTCCATGGCAGGGATCCCTCACCGTTTGCTTACCCAATCCCCTGCTGTTGAACAGTCCCGTTCTTGCATTAAAAATGACCATGAGACCAGACGTTCTCCTCAATTAGGGTGACGCTGCCGAGGCTCCAGGCTTGGTTTCGAAGGCTCCAGAGGCTTCTGGCTCCAGAACTCACTGACTTCATGACTTAATTAAGTTAAATGAAGCCAAATTCAATTCCATTCCATTTTGATGGCTCCTATTTACTAAATGCACTCTATGTGCCAGGTACTTTGCTAAGCATTTTATTTTCCTTACCTCACTTGATGACCAAAACAACCTATGGGAAAGGTCCTCATATTGGCCTCATTTTACAGATGAAGAAACTGAGGCTCAGAGAGGTTAGGAATGTGCCCAAGGTCACACAAAGCCCAGAGTGGCAGAGCCAAGATTGGTGCCTGCACCAGCCGTCTCTAAACCCACACCTATGGGTATAACTCCGCTGCTCTCCCGAGCAGCCTAACTCCTGGAAAGAGACCAGATGGGTCACACTGACTTCTCTTAGGGCTCTTTAGGCCCGGGGAACGGAGCACACTCCCACAAAAGACCCAGGGAGCCTTCTCCCACTCCACTGCCAGGCTCCTCAATGTGGGGGTTCAGGCATGCTCCCAAGCAGTGGGTAGGGCCTGCATTTAAACCCGGGTTTGTTTGACTGCAGAATTTGTGTTCTTTCCTATCTGTCCAGCATTTCCCATCCATGGTCATCTGTGTATCTCTGTCATGATTTTTACCATATTTCCTATCACCTCTATTCACAAGCCACGTTTTTGTTTAAATCAACTCCCTCTTTACTTAACTCATTGGAAGGAAACATATCACGACCCGGTGGATAGCTGGCTTGGCTGGCTGCAGAGAGAAGATAAGCAGGAGGAGCATGAAGCGGTGGGAATGAAGCAGAGGTCTTCAGCTCTAGCCGAATACCGTTGCTTGCCAAGACCTGACCTCTTTGTTAAAAAGAACCTTTCCAAAGTATTAGGTGTTAAAGACAGTGGCACCTAACTGAGACTCTCTCCTTGACCCAGTTGGAAAGATTGGAGGAGAAAAGGAATTAACTTTCCCCCCAGGTGATCCAGGGCTAGAGAATGAACAGCCACGTCCCACAAAATCATCACCTGGGCCACTGGCTCTGCGCCCCTTGTCGGGAAGTACCGCAGTGAGGTTCCTTGGACTGTCTCCGGGTTCCAGGCAGCAGTGGGGGTGTCACGAAGCCTGGTCCCCACCTCACACCGACCTCCACCAGAGATGATACACAGAGAGGAAAACACTCCCTGCCACTGCCCACACACCGCAGGCCCTTTATCACGCTCAAGAAATGATGTGCTTCCTTGGAACCAAGCTAAGAAGTTTAGCGCATATATTTTAAAAAGGTGCTATGGGAGCCATCTGCTCCTTTGAAACTAGCAAAGAAGAGCAAGCCCTGGGCAGGGTAGCCCTGGCCACGCTTTTTAATTGCTATTTATTGTCCCTTAAAAACGTCTTCTGGCTTCACTTTCACGTCGCCCCACCTGCATATTGAAATGCGGAAGTCGGGCAGGCAGACGTGGCCTATATGTCCAGATCCGCGGCTCCAATTCCGTCCTGTCCAAAGGCTTGTTAGGGAGGGATCATGGGAGAGATCACTCTTTCTCAAGTGCCCTTCAGTCTGGGGTCTTTGCACATCCCTGTCCCATTGCCTGCAACCCTGTCCCCTTCCCATCAGACTCCACTCCAGTCCTGGCTGCCGGTTGGACTCACCCCGGAGTCTCTGAGACCCACCCATGCTGGGTGTCAGCCCAGACCAATGAGGGCAGACCCTCCAAAGGTGGGGCCCAGGGGTGGGCATGGTCTCAGAGCCTCCTGTCACCCCGACCCCCCGGGGGGTATTCCAATTCACAGCCAGGGAGCAAATTCCTTCTCATCCTTCAGGTCTTAGTGTCTTTACTCCCGTCAATAGGAGTTTGTACACCCTTGTGGTGCCTGCAGCTCTTTGCTCAAGATTTGTCTCAAGTATAATGAACTTGTTCAGTCCCCTCTTCCTGTTAAAGCTCCAGGAGGGCCAAACTCTTTGTTCTGTCAGCAGTTTATCCCCTGTACCCAGCATGGGGGCTGGCGCTCCCAGGGTTCTCATTAAGCTCTAAAATATTTTAAATGAATGAAAAATGTGAAACATTTTAGGTCTCTAAAAGGGCACTAGGTCTTCCTTTCGCATTTGGAACATTTCCCAAGTGGAAAGTGCTTTCCACATAGAATGGGCAACAGTGGAGTAGATGCAAAAGTCTGGAACTTCCCAACTGCCCCAGATTCTCTTGTGTTTGGGCCAGCTGAGGTCAAAGGCAGGAGGGGCCTGTTTATGTAGGGTGTCTCGGGGGTTGTCTGAGGCAGGGCTGGGCTGGGAGGGGTGTGGGCGTGTGCAGACAGTTCCTGCTGCTACCCTGCCCTTGGCCTGCAGGGCTCCGTGCGCTGCCTCCTGGTGGGTTCCTAAGCACTTGACTGCCATCCCCACAGCCATCCATGCAGGGCAGCATTTTAGACCCAGAAGGGGTGGCTTCAACTCTAGTCTCAGTAGATTTGGTTTTTGCCTTGACTCCAAATGCAAAAATGAAGACCCAATAACAAGAGGTGCCGCCATTTATAGAGGGCTCACTGTGTGCCTGGCCCCGTATTAGATGCCTTTTCTGCTCTTAGACCCCAGCAAGAGGGGCCCCTGCTCTGGCCTTGGCACTTATGGGGCCCTGATCTGGCCTTTCTCTGGCAGTGTCTCTTCTCCACAGGCTGAGGAGTTCATAGGTCCAAGGGGTCATGCCCACCCAGAGGTCACTGTCTCCCTCCCCAACTGTGAACCAGACCCCTGTGATCCCGGAATTCCTGCCCGAATAGCCCCAAGCCTGCTTGCAGCACCTGCCTGTGTCCTCCTAAGAGGGGGCAGGGACAGGGAGCCCAGGCCCAGAGGCTGGCCCTCGTTCTGCCACCCTGTTCCGGCTCAGAAGGCCAAGGGGTCCTAGAATCCTGAATCCATACTCATCCTTCCAGACCGGCACTGTGCAATAGGACCTGTTGCCGTGATGGAAAATTCTCTGTCCAGTGCAGCAGCCAGGAGCCAGTGTGCTCCTGAAGTGTGGCTCTTGCAGCTGAGGAACTGAATTTTTAATTCCACTTCATTTTAATTTAAAATTTAATTTAAATAGCCACATGCGGCTAGTGGTTACCATATTGGACAGCGCAGTTCCACAACATGATGAAGGTCTATGTGTCAAGGCACGGGGAGAGAACAGTATTTTACTTAACAATTTGATGTATTTAGAAATAGGGTCGGTAGGTCTCCACTCTCTTCCTGGGCCCTGCAATTTTAGGGACTGTTAAATGCTTTGCATGCCTCTCACCTAATCCATATGACAGCCCTCTGGTTTCTGTATTATCCCCATGACCACAGATGAGAGAGAAAGTCATTTGCCCGACACGGCAGAATCATCCGTGGGATCTGAGTTGGGATTTGAATGCATGTCGGTCTGGCTCCAAGTTACTAACTACAATGTGTCCGGCCCTGGACCAGGGGTTTTCATAGCCAATATTTAATTTAATCCTCACCATAATCCTCAGACACAGGTCGAAGCAACCTCGCTTTTATGTACCACGTGCCCAAAAGTTACGAATTGTCCCTGTATTTTGCAAACAAGGAAGCGGGCTCAGGGAGGCTGAGGGAGGGGCCTGCTCAAGTTCACAGAGGAAGCTGTCGAGTCTGGTTTCACACCCGGGGCTGCTGAACTCCGAAGCCAGTGTTTCGGGGTTACTGAGATTACTGCTTCTCACGGGAGCTCCCTCGGGTTTAGGGATTTCAAAGCAAGCCTGTAGGATTTTCTTGAATTCTGGCTGGAAAGTGACTTCTTCCCAAAGCTGGGCATGTTGGTCCCTGAAAGCAGCTGAGTCATGTTCGTTACTGCTGTGTGTGGAAAAATTCACAGTTTATCCCTCAACCAGTCTGACCAGTTTCAGGCTGGAGTTAGAAGACGTCTCTGCAGATCAGCTCCCTGAGAATCAAGCCCGGGACACGCACAGAGGCCTGCTGCTCTCATGTGACCAGCAAGGTACCAGGCAGGGCCTCCCACCAATTTGTGGTGCCACGCAGTTGGATGCACTCAGAGCTTCCGTTTACAAGACACTGCCCATGTGCTGGGGGCTAGGCAACTTTTCCACACACTTTATCTCATTTAATTCTTAGAACCACCCTGCAGAGCACGTGTTTTGGCCCTTGACAGTTGAAAGAAAAGCTTACTGAGTCATGCATTCACTCATTCATTCAGCAATTACTTCCCAGGAGCTGACTATGTGCCAGGTACTGAACAAAATCTGGTCCCTGTCTTCATAGGAAGACAGCATAAAAGAAGGAAGCAGCTCCATAAAGGAGATAATTAGAGCTCGGGACAAATGCCTTGGAGACACTGCAGATTGAGTTGTCAGGGAAGGGGATGTTTGAGCCGAGATCTCCAGGATGGGAATGGGCCGGCCTCAGGGCCTTTGCACCTGCTTTGCCCTCTGCCTGCAGTGCTCTTGCTTCTGAGCAGAAGAATCACAATGTGAAGGGCCCAGGCTCTGCTTCTCTCTGTGTGACCTTGGACAAGCCACTTTCCTTCTCTGGACCTCAGTTTCCTCTTCTGTAAATTGGGGGGTTGAACTAAACAAATCTCAAAGGGCCCCTGCAATTCAACCGCTCAGATGTACTAAATTTTCTCCCTTTCCCAGCAAAACACTGCTATTGTTCAAATAGATTTCTTTTAATTATAAAAGCCCTTTTTGGAAATTTTGGAAAGCAGAGAAAAGTTTAAATGAGAAGAAGTCAGCCATGACAACAATTCTCCTCCCGTCAACTCCAGGAAGGCAGGGACTCACGGTCTTGTTCCTCGTTCTCGCCCAGGGCCTAACCCGAACTCACCCCCCATGGTAGTGGCAGTAATGTAATAATAACAATACAAACAACAATGACAATATCAACAACAGCAGCTAACAATTATCTAGCACTTCCTGCTAACCGGGCCCTCTTGTAAACCATTTGCATGGATTATTTTATTTCATCTGTAACCTGGGGATGCATATACTGTTTGTACGCTGCGTATGCTATTTATGTGCTGCGTATACTGTGCCTCATTATCCGGATGAGGAAACCGAACTTCAGAGATGTGGAGTAACTTGCTCAAGGCCCCATAACTAGTATGTAGGGAAACAGGGAGTGACGGATGCTCCACAAACGTGTAATCAACTGTTACATCCCTCTCCTGGGTTACTATGATGATAGCAAGGTACTGAACAGAGGGAAGTCTGATGGCAACTTGAGACCAAAGATTGTCCTCAGTAGATATTTGTCTCCCAAGCAAGTTTTATTGCGTTTGTTTTCATTTCAGCAGTGATACATTTTCATAGGAGAAAATACTGAAAATATAGATAAGCATACAAAAAGAAATGAAAGTCCCCATAATCCCACTGCCCTCTGTATTGTTAATATTTGGTATATTTCTCCCAGGCTCTTTACAATATAATTTTTTTTACCTGACTGAGCTCAGACTGCATATGCAATTTACTCTGCTGCCTTTTCCACTCAGTATTCTATCATGAGCATTTCCCATGTTATTATGAACTCTTTATAAACATCCTTTTAATGACTGATGCAACCTTTTACAGGTGAATCATCCAGTATTTAAAAAGTGAGAACTTATAAGTACATAATTTCACCTGTGAAGGATAAGGCAGCCCAGAGTAGGAAAAAGAGCCAGGGTTTCAGGGGCCCCAGTCCTACCACGTACCAGCGATGCTGTCTTGGGGCAGTCGCTTTGAATCGCCAATCCTCATTTTTATCTGAGAATAGGAATACCAATAATATAATAACGGCTCCCTGTAGTTAACGTGAGGGCCAGAACAAGAAGAGATATGCTAAAGCATTTTTTAAATGTACACAGTAAAATGAATGTTTGCTCTGAATAACAAGTTTTCATTTGGGGGGAAAACTTATTCTTTCAGAATGCAGAAGTGGGCTCAAATTTAATCAGACTGGCATCTACAACAGCAAGAGCCCTGAAGGAAAAAGATGACCAAGTCTACTGCCAGCCAGAGTTGCTTTATGAAGGTAAAATGCACCCTCTGTCCCTAGGTTTAGGGAAGGGGCAGAATTTCATGAGGATCCCTGAGGCCTCTTTAGATAATACCTCCTTCTGATGCTGAGGAGCTGTGCATGGGTGAGGGACAGAGAGGAAGGCTCTTGGGATGCCCCAGTGGAAAGCATTTGGGGACAGTTCTCTTTCATATATCTTCAGACACCTCCCAGGAAGGCACTAGGTTAGTAGTGCCCCCAGCCTTTATTGGAACAACCAAAATGTGTCCAGACATTGCCAAAGTCCCATGGGGGCACCACTGTCCTGACTGAGAACCACTGCCCCAGAATATAAGCCCATGGTGCAGGGACCACGTTTCTGTGTCAGTGTATCGCCAGCACATGACGGAAGTCTGGCTTAGACGGATCTGTGCTCAACACTAAAGTGTGGAATGAACGGGCTTGCTCAAGGACACTCAGCTAGAGTGGCAGGGCGTGGCTATAAACTGAGAGCCCTGCTCCCCGAGTCGCTGCCCCATGCCAGGTCAGGTGTCTGGAAGGGCACAGCCCTAGAGACTTTCCTAAGATGACATCGGGTTTGCCCATAAGAACCATTTCTGTAAACAACATCCCATGGATCCTGTAACAGGTTCTGTGTGGCACCCTGGCCTCTTGGAGTCTTTAGAAGTGAAAATATATATCTCGGTCCCAGTTCTTAAGGCATCAACTTCCACCTCTGCCCACCTGCCACATTGTATGGGCAAATGGAGGCTGAAACTACTGTGGTCTCTGTTTCTGAGAAGAAACTTCTTGTTTATTGTAGTAATCTTGGGCAGTACTGAGAAGTATGACAATAGGCAAATCCCTCGTCATCCCTCCCCCCATGACAACACTTTGGCAATATCCTTCAAGTCTTTCTTTCATCTATGGATTGCTTGGCATATGCCAGACTCTCTTATGGGGCTTCTCAGACATCCTCTCTTTTCATCCCGGCAGTCTCATTCTGTTATCCTTGACATTAGATGAGTTCACATTGATAAGGGGCTTCACTTAGGGCCTGGCCCATAGTGAGAGTCCAGCAAAAAGCAGGTGTTATCAGAACAACTCTAAGTGGCAGGTGCTGGCACATATTATTCTTGTTTAAAACTGAGGATGGCAAAGCTGAGAATAATTCAATATCTTGCCCAGAGATGGGCAGCAGAGGCAGATCTGAACCCAGGTTTCTCTGACTCAAAAACCCTTAACCTCTGCATTTATAGTTTTACAAAATGTGGACGACACCATCTAGAATATTCTGAAATAGCTGCTTCCACTTAATAAATGTAGCCTGAGAATTTTCCCACATCTTGAAGATTCTTCAAGAGCATGGCTTTAATAGCTGCACAGAATTCACAGGGATGAATCATACTTTACTCAACCAAGTAAACTGGTCATTTACAGGGTGGAGGTAAGGGGGGGGCGTCCCAGACCAGGTTTGAGGGGCCCAGGAGCATCATGGGAAGTCTCAGCCTTACTCTGGGGCCACCTGTGGGCATCTCTCTCTGATTTAAGTATGTAGGTGGTCCCTTCTTCTCACGTTCATCTTGACCTGTCTCTTGGAAGTTTCATGATTACTCATCTGTAGGAGTGGATATCTTCCCATCTCAAAGGTCCATTCCCCTTCACTCCCACTGAGCCTCATATCCATTTATGCCTTGGGTCCCTTTCAGGAGGCCTTTATGTGGCAAATATTTCCATCCCTGCTCCTCTTTTCTTGGACATTATATTTTCACCAGCAGTTGGCTGCAACTGCCTGAAGTATTTCGTAAGAGGGGGACTTTCATTTCAGTTTTCAGACTTAGAAATTTAATTTGACACAACAGGCATATACAAATATAGATGCATTTACATGGGCAAAATTTTAAGGGTTTTTTGGATTATAAAAGGAAAATGTATAATGAAAATTTCACATAATGAGAAACTTAGAATGTACAATATAAAATATAAACTATAAGGAAGTTTTAAACCCAGCAATGCTTCTAAACTTTTTCTCCTCACTTGTAACATAGTGGGATAATTCTATAAGCAGCCTTTTACACTTAATCTTATCATGCGGACACTTTCCCATATTATTAAAATTCTTTGTAAATATTATTTTTACATAATATTATTATATGAATTTACTAGATTTTTTTTAACTATCCCCCCTTTCCATGGCTTCAGAAGTTTCTGTTCACATCCACACACATGTGCATGCACACATGAGTACTTTTTTTTAAAGAGTTTAAAAAAAATTGCAGTTGCCTCTGATTTCAGTCATGCAATTCTCTTTGATTTCTATCTTGGATAATTAAAGATGTTTGCACACTTAAAAACCTAGGTCTGTCTTACCTTGCTCCTGAACTTTCTAATAGAGCCAGGGTAATTATCAGAGGGTCCCCCATCCTGCCCCGTGACCACCTTTGAGCCAATCCACAGCCTGAATCAAGTTCAGGGGTCCTAGCTGGGAGCCGTTTTAATGGAAAGGATGCCCAGCTTGGCCTGGAGGGCGGATGCTCCCAGCCCTTGTGATGGGGCTTCATCAGCCGTGTCCTTCTCTCTAGGCCTAGAGCTGCCTCGGATCAATTACGCCCACAACGGGAAGCGATACCGATACGTCTTTGCTGCCGAAGTTCAGTGGAGTCCCGTCCCAACCAAGGTGCCAATCCCCATGTGGTCGTGACCTACGATTTCGTCTGTCTGCAAAGCTGATTTCTCAGGTTCTCAGACTGGGTGACCTTGATCAGAAAAGGCAGGTCTTGGGGACAGGAGATAGATCAGAGAGTGAGGTCAGTTTGGGACAAAACACATTTGAAGCATTAATGGACCATCCAAGAGAGGGAGCTGTACCTCATGGGCTGACACTTGGGAAAGAGGTCATGGCTGGAGTTTATTCATTGATTTCTTTATTCGCTACGTGTCTACCGAGTACCAACTTTGTGCGACAACGTGGTAGACGCTGAGGATAAGGAAGTAAACATGAGGATGCCAATCCCTGTCCTCAAGGAGCTCACCCTCTCAAGCAGAGAGGGTCGAGCTAAAACTTGGAGGATTTATTTTCTTTGTTAAACTACTATTTGTCGAACACTTGCTGTATGCCAGGGACAATGCTCAGTGCTGTACAGACATCACTTGTTCTTAATATCTTCATTTGGTAATAATAAAATGGAAAATCATTTTTAAAAAATGCAAACAGTGCAGAAATGTACAAAGCAAAAAATTAACGTTCCCACACACACATACCACACACCCCAAGACACTCCGCACTAATCCCACACTCAAGGGGAAACAGGCCTGTTAGAGAGGAAGAGAAGTCCAGGGACTTGCACTTTTAAAACAACAAAGGAATCGTATTATACTGTAAACGTTTGCAAAGGATACATTAGTTTATTTAACGGGCATAAAAATTGCAATGTAGTGCCAAGTACCGGATAAATTCGGGCTTTTTATTTTTCTAGGAATTCAGTGTGTAGTGTCAGCTATGTGGTGCAGGAGGACCTTTGCTTCAAGCTGGAGGAGGAAAGCTGGCCGCTTTCATTCCTATTGTCTCACTGACTAGGGGTAGATGTCACTTGGAGTCTTCATTGGAGGGGCTTAGTCCCCTCTCTCGGTGGGCCTGATGCCTTCCTGTTCTCAGGCAGCAAGCATGCTCTCCAACAGGTCGCTCCATGTTTCTCTTCTTTGGATGAACAGATACTAAAATATGACATTCTCACAAAGTCGTCCTTAAAATGGGAAGAGGAGCGCTGCTGGCCGGCGGAGCCCGTGTTTGTGCCCACGCCAGGGGCCGAGGACGAGGATGACGGTAAGACTCTGGGAAGGACAACCCGCTTGCTGCACTCTGCTTGTGATCCTCCCTCAAACAGAGACACCGATTGAGGACAGTGACCCCCCGTCACATGGCTGATGGAGTCATGCTTTGAAGCCCAGGTCTGTCTGAGTCCAAGGCTGCGGGGTCAGGGAGTCCCCAAGACCACCCTCAGTTCTGACACTAACTGCAAGTTCAGGGGTCCCCAAGACCACCCTTGGTTTCAATAGAAGGACTCACAGAACACACTGAAACTGTTACACTCGTGGGTACGGTTTATCACAGCAAAAGGATGCAGACTGAAAGAGAAGAGCTGCATGGGGCAGAATCCAGTAGAGTTCCACAGGAGCAGCTTCTGGTTGTCCTCTCCCAGGGGAGTCATGGACCACGCTCACTTCTCCCAACAATACCCATGGAGTATTGCCAACCAGGGAAGCCCACCCGAGGGTTGGTATCAGAGCTTGTGTGAGGCTTGGTCACGTAGACGTGGTTGACCACCCGTGTGGTTGACTTTTAGTCTCCAGCCCCTCTGGAGGTCAAGGCCAAAGACCCCACCTAAATAACTTTGTGAGGATAGATTATCTGGCTGCTCCCAGGTAAACAAAGACACGCTCATCAGTAGGACAGTCCAAGAGCTTAGAGGTCACCTCGCAGGAGCAAAGGTCAGACCTCCCTTTGGGGGACATTAAATTGTTTACTACACAAAAGCCTGCTTCCTTCCACTGAGCAATACCACCCTCTCCCAGAGTGTCATGCAAATCTTGGTTTTAAAATTAATTGCAATGGCTGGGTCAGAACTCATCACTATCTCTAAGCAGGTAAGTTTTTCGTGGAGCAACGTGGAAACGAATATTTGTGGCCCACCTCTCTGTTCTAGGTTTCCATGTGACCAAATGGTCCTTTCTCTCCTTGATTCTGCCTTTGCCCCAGAAACACCCTGCCCACACCCCTGGGGATGCTAAGGAGGGTGATGAGAACTGTGGGTGGGGCTGCCCACACCTGCAAGGGAGGGCGGGCTCCCCCATTGAGCCTGCCAGCTGCTTCCCTCAGGTGAGAAGGGAGTGGTCTACCTGGGCCATGTCTGCCTACTGATCATGTGTGGCATGGCACACTGGGTGGGGGACCCCATGTCATTGTCATCTTCGAGGTGGGGGATTGTTGGTACCACCTCCTGCTGGGGCTGGCCTCCCACTGGGCTGCACAGGTGGGTCCCATACATTCTCTCCGTGGGCAGGGAGTAGCACTGTCTTCATTTCACCAAGGGAGAGACTCAGAGAGTGAAGTAACTCACCCAGGGTCACACACCCAGTGCCTGCAGAGGTAGGGTTTGAATTCAAGCTGATCTGACTTAAGCAATGCTCAGCTGCTCTGAAACCCTGGCAGCCTCAGGAGAAAACATGAGTATTTGCTAGAGGTTTAGGTGCATTATTTTGTTTAATCCTCTATCGCTTGAGAGTGAGTACTTAAAATATTTCCATTTTACAGAGGGGAAAGCTGAGGCTGCTAGCATGCTGCACGTGCATGAGGTGAACTGGGCTCGTTCAAATGCCATTTGAGTGCAACTAGTCTGAGTTTAGCCGAGTGACATATATTAGCCTAAGTGCAGCATCAAAACTGATTCTCTGTATTCAGAGTTTCTAAATAGCAGGAAAATAGCCATTCTTCAATGCAAGCAATAATTTACAAAGTGCTTTCATAATTCCCTATGCAAGAGATCCTCTCAGCAACCCTGTGACGGTAGGAAGGACTATCCCCACTCTACAGATGAAGAGACAGAGGTTCAGAAAGGTAAAGGAACTGGCCCAGCCAGGACTGGAACTGGGTCTTCTGATTCCCAGCCTTCTGATTTCCCTGGCCTTTCCCTTCTGCTCACACAGAATATCAAATTAACTGCCGTTCTGTTTTTATTAGCTACTTCAGTTCAAATAGGACAGGGAGATACAGCTGAGAAACTTATCCCTCCAGCTGGAAAAGGTCAAGGCTGCACTTTTACCAAGTATCTCTTTTTGTTCCCCAAAGGAATTATCTTATCAGCCATTGTCTCTACTGATCCCCAAAAGCCACCTTTTCTGCTTATTCTGGATGCCAAAAGCTTCACAGAATTGGCTCGCGCATCCGTTGATGTTGAAATGCACCTGGACCTCCACGGGTTATTCATCCCGGACTCAGACTGGGACGCGAGGAAGCAGGCCTCCTCCCGGGAAGCGCTGGACAGGGCTTCAGACCGCCATGGGGCCCCACAGACCTGAGGCTCAGGCTGGGAAGAACAGCTCCACTGGCAGGCTCCCCAGGACTCAAGGCTTGATTCCTCTCTGAGTGGAGGGGAGGTCTTTCATTTCATTTTGGGCTTATTCTTTCCATGGTTGCTTTGAGACAACGGTAGGTATGGAGATAGAGCTTGTCATTATCTTCTCTTTCATCTTATTTTGGTTTAAAAACCTTGTTCAAAAGTTGATCAAATATGTTGATTAGCTCTAGCACTTCTAAGAAAGCCTCTTTCCTTTATTTTAAAGACCATGAACTTGAATCAGAAATTGTGTTGTCACATGATCATCGTTCTTAGAATGAGCAACCACTGACATGTTAGAGAAGAGACAGAGAAATATTTATCCTTGCTTCTTCCTCCTTCCCCTTCTCTTCCTTCCCCACTCCCTTCTTTCCGGTGGACTAGATTGTCATCTGGGAGTTCTAGCTTTCTCAATCATGCCCTGTTTGTAAATTATGTGGCCAAGACAGCATGTTGCTCGGTGGTCATTCCATGCAAGGCATGGCATAATATAAAATAATAAAAACTTTAAAATCTATTCAGACTTTATTTTATTTTTACATGGCTTCTTTCCTCTGAAGTTTTCCTAAGGCAATAAAATTAAGTGATGGAGCTGGACAGTTGGTAGCCAGTTAGATGCCCCATTGTACAACCAATGGGACAACAGATTGGTGTGGGAATCCCCCTTTACAGGAGGAGGTTAAGGGACAGGACACTGACCATGGCCCAACTGGCCATGGCCAAGGGGCTAGAATCCAGTACTGAGTCCCAGGCCAGGGCTGGCCTGAGGAGTTCTTGCCTAACGCTGAGAGCCAGGGCAGTGAGCCATGCCCGTGTCTGTATGGGAAAGGAGACTCCCCAAGCTGAATGTACTGCCAGGATGGACCAGGCATTTGGAACAGAGGTGGAGGGAGGTTGATAGTTGGGACACAGGAGGCTGGGAACAAGTCAAGCAGGGTCCCATGTAAGTACTGGGAGCCCCATGGGCATCTGAGTCTCACCTTTATAGTCTGGCGAGTGCTGGGTGCCTGGTTTAGAGGCACCAAAGGCAGGTCGGATAATTCCCAAGTACTCACATCATGGGGTCAGGGGGCTGGGATTCCACCCTTATTCTGCACCTGCCTCCTCCCCTGAGTCTGGATTTTGTTCAGTCACCAGTGGGGATTCAGTGACCTGTCTTGAGGACAGGAAGGAATCTTTGGTGACATTGCATGGAATACCCCAGAGGGGGCAGACCTCTGAAGGACGGTTTTGGGTCTTTCCCTGCAGCCACCATGAAGCCATACTGCTCCATCAGGTCAGGGATTGGGGTTTGTTTCTTTATCTGAAATTTTCTATTGGAATAATTGTAGATTCACATGCAGTTCCAAGAAATAATACAAAAGAGATCCCACGTGGACTTTACCCAGTTTTCCCCAATGGTAAGATTTTAGTACAGCATCACAATTGGAATATTGACATCGGTTCAATCCACAGATCTTAGATTTCCCCAGTTTTACTTGTACTCTTTTGTGTGTGTGTGTGTGTGTGTGTGTGTGTGTAGTTCTATACATCTTATCACATGTGTAAGTTCCTGCATCCACAGCACAGTCAAGATACTGAACCCACATTGACACAAGGATCCCTCTTGGTGCTTTGTTACCACCACAGCTCTCTCCCACTATGACCCCCATCCCTAACCCGTAGCGACCACCATTTCTAAAATGTAGTCATTTCAAAAATGTTACATAAATGGAATCACACAGGATTAACCTTGAGTAATAGCTTTTTTCCCACAGTAGAATTCCTTGGAGATTCACCCAAGTTTTTGTTGTTTTCATCCAAGTTATCCTGTGCTGAGTGTGTTTCATCTGCTCCTTTATCCTCAGCACCTAGAACACTGCCTGGTGGATGCATACTCTCAATAAATATTTGTTGAATGAATGAATGAATGAATTCCCCCAAAAATGAGATTCAACTCGATAATGTACCAATAAATGGATATTTTACTGAAGATCTCCCAGGCAGATGGGGAAGACAGTTTGCATGGAACCCAATGACAACACCCAAAAATCCCCACAAAGGTTCCTCTTCCCTGCCATCCCTGATCTCTCCTCTCTCTTCCCCTGTTGGGCCCTTAAAGCCTCCTCTATCCTCCCAGCATTTCCATTTCACCCTCAGCTTATAAATCCCATTAAACAAAAATCGAAACCCTGGACATGGCAAAATGAAGACCATTTCTGCACTCTTCCTCAGAATCTCCTTTGGGCATCTTAACACCTCTAGACTTGACAAGATGGATTGGGAGGAAATGCCAACTATGGTGGCCTAAAAAAACTGTGATTTAGGTCTGCATTTGGGTGGCAGGAATGGAAAAGGGTTGACATGTGACAGTCACTCACCTACTCGTTATTCTACTTTAAATATTTGAGAAGAGGGTGGAATTAAAAAATGCTTCCCACCTCCATTCTCCTCAATTCCAATTGCCAAACAGTACCCAGACCTAATCACAAAAAAGGGTGCAGTTCGGCAGGGGAGAAAAATATGTCTGTGGTTTGTTTACCCTGTTTAAGATGACAGGTGAAATACCAGACTGATGAGGAAGACTGCCACACCAAATCTGTTTTTATCAACTTTGACAACACCGAAGGTTGATGCCAGGATATCCAACTTATCTCGATCCTTAATTCCATCGCTTTTCATCAGAGGCCATGGTAATTATCTCAAAACGCCACAGGAGCTAAGATGCATGTGCCTTTCTTGGAGTCACCACGAGACAGTCCATCTTATCCTCTGAGCCTTCCTTGTTATGCTTCATGTGGGTGTAACATGTGACCAGGAAGTTCTGCAGGAAAAATCACTCCGGATTTGTTTATTGCTTTGACAAAGCCACAGCATTTCACAAGTGCTCTAAGATGTGACCGTCAGTAAGCACTCAAATGTTTGCTGACCCACTTTTTCCTTCAAATGTTTCTCTAATTTGATTCCAGTTCAGGAATAAGCTGGATGTATAGCTGGACAAATCAATTCATGAAAAATCTAAGTGCATCCAAGCTACATCCGCATTATTGGTTCACACTCATTTCCTCCCAACCAGAGTTACCACGTGTCGGGCTGACTCCATTAAGAAGGTTGCTGGTCCAGGTTAAGTACAAACACTTTTGATCACTTCTTAAGTTGTTTTAAGACTGTTTGGGTGGTTTTTAAATGGCCAAGAGGAGTCTTTCCCGTGGCAAATCAGGACATGCAGATAGAAAAGCCATCACCACCTTCCTCCTCATCCAACAATGGTGAGACCTGTGGCCTCTACATTTCCACTTCCTTCTAGGCGGTTAGACTCGGTGGCCAGGTGCAGAGGCACACAGGCCGTAACAGGAAGCAGGCTCTTGAGGTCAAGCATCCAGCAAAGAGGCTGGGGATTTTCTTGGGCAAGGCAAGCAAAGAGAGATGTGGGAGCATTGTGTTCGGGCAGGGTGGGAATGAGCCAGCCTTCTTTCCTCCTGGTGGCCAGGAAAGGCTTCCTGGAGGAGGAAGCTGCTTGAGTGGCCAGGGGGGCAGCCTGGTGGTTACTGAGGGTGTGGCCCAGCATGAGGATGTGGAGGTGGATGTGGGTTGACTGAACAAAGCAGATTGAATTCCCCAAGATTGAATAGAGTGAATTCCCCAAGAAAGAGCAGTGGAAAAAGTGAGAGAATTAGGGGGATTTTTTCCTCTGATTTTAAAAGTCATATACGTTCACTGCAGAACACCTGGATACATGAAAAAAAAGGAAATGAAAAAGACATCCATAGTCCCAATACCGAAAGAAAACTCCCAAAATCATTCTGGTGTGTTTTTTTCCAGTTTTAAAAATTTATCTGGGCACAGCTTACATATTAGCGATCAGTTTATAACCTACCCACCAATTTATAACCTGCTTTTTTCGCTTACTGTATGATCCAAGTGTTTTCCCAGATCACTGAATTCTTCTAATAGGTGCATATGATTTCATCTTTGGGACATGGCATGATGTACACTGCCTACTATTGGATATTTAGGTTGTTTCCAATTTTCAACTATTACAAATAAGACCAGATCAGTCACTTTGTGCATTTGTTTCTAGAGTTCACCTCCCCCCCACCCCTGCTCTATATTCAGGTAATTGTTATTGTTTTTTTCTTTGACTAGGTTTCCAGCTCAGGATTTCTGAGCCCAAGAGTAGAAAAACAAGGTTCTGGGTATTCTTTGAAAGGCCAAAGGTTTTGGCTTGATTCATAGGAAACTGAGAAGGTTCAAATGGTCAAAGTGGCTGTGGGGCTGAGAAGTTCATGTTTCTCAGAAAGCAGAAAAAAAAAAGGGGGGTGCATGGTAATATAACTTTAGTCCAAATCCTCCCTTCTTCCTTTTGCCTATTCTTTCTTATCCTCCATATTTTCCCATTCCATACGGATACTTTTTCTTTTTCAGGCAATATTCACTCCATTCATTCATTCATTCATTCAGTGATAACCAAGACTATGTTGGCATATAATGGTGAGCAAAACCAGTATCTCAACTGCCCTCAGGGAACATATAGCAGAGTAAAGGACACAGCCAAGGACACAAACCAACACGACTCAATGGAATGGCAGTGAGAAAGGGGCACCCTGTGGTGTTTTGGGAGCCAGGAATGGCTGATACATGAAGGATGGGAGCAGGCAGCTAGGTGAAATGGCGATCCAGATGAAGAAAGGGGCATGTTTCTAGGCTGGAATCAGGAGAGAACGTGGTAAACTTGGAAAACTGAACTGTGGGGTGGAAGGTGGGCAGAAAAGACAAGTTTCAGCCAGACTCTCCAATTTGCCCGTACTCAGGTAAGAAACGGAATTGGCATTAACTAAAGAGAAGTCTCCAATAGCTTCTTCGAGGATATTTTTTTAAGTAAGAGCTTTTTTGAGATCTAATTCACCTACCATTAAATCCACTCATTTAAAGTGTACAGTTCAATGGTTTTTAATGTACTCAAAATTGTGTAACTATTACCACTATCAGGTTTTAGAACATTTTCATCACCCCAAAAAGAAACCCTGTGCCCACTAGCACAAACCCCCTTCCACGCCCAGTTCTAGGCAACCACAAATCTACTTTCTCTATGGATCTGCCTGTTCTGGACATTTCATATAAACTGAGTCATACAATATGTAGGGGTTTTTTTTTGTGACTGATTTCTTTTTACTTAGCATAATGTTTTCAAGGTTCGTCTATGTTGCTGAATCAGTACTTCATTGATGAATCAGTACTTCATTCCTTTTGTGGTTAAATAATAGACCACATTTTGTTTACCCATTCATCAGTTGATGGACATTTGGGTTGTTTCCTCTTTTTAGCTATCATGAATAATGCTGCTGTGAACATTCGTGTGCAAGTTTTTATGTGGACATGTGTTTTCATTTCTCTTGAGCATATTCCTAGGAGTGAAATTGCTGTGTCATATGACAACTCTATGTTTAACATTTTGAGGAACTGCTGACTGTTTTTCAAAGTGGATGCACCATTTTACAATTCCACCAGCAAGGTATCAGAATTTCAATATGTCCACATCCTTCCTAACTTGATATTGTCTGGTGTTTTTATTTTAGCCATCCTAGATACAATGAAGTGGTATCTCACTGTGGTTTTGATTTGCGTTTCCCTAATAACTAATGATGTTGAACATCTTTCCATGTGCTTGTTGGCCATTTGTAGAGCTTCTTTGGGGAAGTATCTACTTAAATCCTTTGCCATTTTTAAACTGGGGTATTTGTCTTTTTATTGTTGAGTTGTAAGAGTTCTTCATATATTGTAGGTGTAAATCCCTTATCAAATATATGATTTGCAATATTTTCTCCCATTCTGTGGGTATTATTTTCACTTTCTTGATGGTACCCTTTGAAGTACAAAAGTTTTAGAATGTTGATGAAATTCAACTTATCTAATTTTTCTTTTATCTCTTCTGCTTTTGGTGTCATATCTAAGAGATCATTACTTAACCTATGATCCCAAGGATTTGCTCCTATCTTTGCTCCTATGATTTTTACAGTTTTAGCACTTATGTTTAGGTCTCTCGTCCTTTTTGAGTTAATTTTTTGTATTCAGTATGAGGTGGGGGGCTATTCATTCTTTTGCATATGGATATCCAGTTGTCTCAACATAAAAGTCACCTTTTAGGGATAAATCTTCCAGGCAGAAAAAAAAATGTATCTCCTTTTCTTCCATCATTCCCTAGAAGATGTTTCCTTCAACCAGCAAGAAGAAACTGTAGGGCAGCTCTCTGCTGGTCCCAGCAAGGCCTTGGTTCAGAGACAAGGAAACCAAGACGAAAGCCCCAGTCAGTGGTGGTTCCCGTGGCTCCTTCTGCAATGGAGATTACATATATTCCTCCATCTTCATCACTGGATCCTGGAGAAGTTCCAGGTAAGTCCAGCATGTGCATGCTCAATTCAGAGTCATATGCCCTGGTGGGATTTTCCAGTATTTTCTTTCTTTAAGTTCATCCACTGTGTTCCAGGAGGGCTGAGGGTGATTGATGTTCCTAGAGGTTCTAACCCATTCCAGGAGGTAGGAGAGCCGGTGGGTGGTTTGGGGACCAGTGAAAGGCATGGGTTCTCTGCTTTTGTCTTCAGTCTGCCATTTGGTTTGGGTGACCCAGAGGCCTTAGCCTAGTTCAGCGTTCTTTAAATTACCATCAGAATTAACGTGGGAGGAACAGTGATGTCTATGTCGTGTGGGCATCTTCTCTAGTGAAGGGCAGGAACTGAGCTTTCTTATTATAATAACAACAGTATAACAACAGCTGACATGTATTGACAACTCACGTCGTGCCAAACCCTGTGCTTAAGCACTTCACACGCTGGTTCTCACGTAACCCTTGCAACAACCCTGGGGTAGGTCCAGGTCCCATTCCCATTCTATGGATGAGAAAACTGAGTCTCAGAACAGTTAAGTCACTTGCCCAAGATCACACGCATGGTCCCTGAGATGCCAAAGCCCGGCTTCTTAACCATGACTTTTATTGCCTTAATCTTATTCATTTCTACACCCTTGGGGCTTAGTACAGTGCCTGGGACAAAGTGGATGCTTAATAAAAGGACAGCATAAGAGGTGAGAACAGGTGCTCCAAGCTTACTGCATAGGTTTTGATTCTCTCAAAACCTAATGATGCCTCAGTTTCATCATCCATAACAGAGATAGTCCTTGTCCCTCATTCAAAGAGCTGTTGTGAAGCTTAAATGAAGAGAGCTGACATATTGCAGTTGCTCGATAAATTTTAGCTACTTTATTAATGAGCCTTAAAGCCAGTGAAGAGGTTGAATCTTGGCTCCCAACCCTTACTAATTATCTGAGTTTTGATCAGTCATTTACCCTCTCTGTGCCTCTGTTTCCTCATCTGTGAAATGGGGGTAATAATAGACCCCACCTCATAGGGCTATGGTGAGGATTAAATAAATTAATGTTCTTAAAGCCTTTAGAAGAAGTACCTGCCTCTAATCACCACTCTAAATTAGCTAAGATTGTGTGGGCAGTTCATGCAGAGGATGCTACTTATGTACCCTTGAATGAAGGTCAGTCCTCCTCTCTCTGGGAAGGGCCTTACTCCTGGTGTGGTGAGAGAGGAAGGGGTCAGCTTCCCAGGCACCCAGAGTAGTCCAACCACCCAGGTGACCAGTGGCATCAGAGATGACATAAGCGGATCACTCGCACACCCAAAATAGCCACAGCACAACAGTCTAATGACCAAAAGACCCTCAGCTGGTTAAAGAACAGGGTCTCTGAGTTACAAGGTCTCGGTTCGAATAGCAACCATCTCCTAGGATTGACGTGACAATTAAAGGGATGCTACGTACCAAGGGCGCAGGCCAGCGCCAGGCACAGACTGAGTGGTCAAGGATGGGAGGTCCACATGGCAGGGATTTTCATCAGTTTCGCTCATCACTATGTCCCTGTCCTAAATAGCATTGTATGAGTTTCCTACGGCTACTGTAACGTACTACCACGGACTTGGTGGTGTAAAACAACACTGATTTATCCTCACAGTTCTGGAGGTCAGAAGTCCAAAATGAGTCATGGAAATAAAATCAAGGCGTCAGCAGGGCAGCTTCCTTCTGGAAGCTCCGGGGGAGAGTCTTTTGTCTTGCCTTTTCCGGCTTCCTCATTCCATGGCTCGTGGTCCGGCATCCCCTCACCCTTTCTCCCCCTACTCTCATCACCACATCACTTTCTTCCTTTCTATAGTCAAATCTCCCTCTGTGTCCCTCCTATAAGGACCTTGTGATGACATTGAGGGCCCACCAGATAATCCAGGATCATCTCCCTATTTTAAAATCCTTAACTTTGTGACATCTGCAAAGTCCCTTTTGCCATATAGGTGACATTCACAGATTCCAGGGATTAGGACCTGGATATCTTTGGGGGCCCTTAGTCAGCCCACCACAAGCACCTAGCTCTTAATGCACTCAGTGAATATTTGTTGAGTGAATGCGTGAATGCTAGCCATGTAGTATGGTCGTTGGCATCATCTTGGTTCGTTCCTTTCAGGAACTAACACAGCAACATGTCTCCTCGCCTTCAAGTCTGGCTCAAATCTCACCTTCAGTGTGGATTTCCAGACCCTACTTTACATTGCAACTTGTCTCCTCCATCACACGCACTCCTGACCCCTTCACCCTTCTTAACTTCTTTTTCCCCATAGCACTTTTTCCTTCTAGCATACTGTAAAATTTACTTATTTATTACGTTTATTGGTGTTTGTCCATCTTCCTCACTAGAATGTAAGCTCAAGGATTACATTCGGGGCAAGGGTTTTTCTGTTTTAGTCTCAGATGTAGCTCAGGGTCTAGAACAGTCCTGACACCTGGTAGGTGCTCCACACACGAGTGCTGAATGAACGTATGAAGTAAGTGGCCTCACCGAGTTTCTCTCAGCTGTGAGTCTGGTTCTTTATCTTTCGTGGCGCATCTTGGCTTTTATGACAGTGAAGCTATTACCCATGGTGAAGCCAATTGATTACAGGTAACCTATGTATTATCCTGTTCACAGGTCTCCACCCTGTCCCATTAACACACTGGCAATTTTGATTTCTAAAACACAGATAACCTCTATTCTCATCTCCACCAAGACTTGCGAAAGTCTGGAAAGGAAATGGATGGTTTAGCTTTGGATATTTATTGAAAGATAAAATTTTTAGAATTCAGATGATTGCAAAGTTGGGAGGGTAATTTGTCCCTATTGCTGGGGTTTGTTATGTTGGGTTATACTGTTTCTACTAGTCTGCATGGAGGTAATGAGTTTGTGGTTTCTGCAGTTGGTCAGGCTCAGGATGTTTACTGTAGAGGGGTCTTGAGCACCTGAAGGGGCATGGTGGACGGGCTTCAGGGTACCCATGGGCTTCCTGAAACTGCCTGTGAATTTTTGTGCATGTATGTTCTTAAGGAGAGTGGAGTCAGTCTCTCAACAGGGAAAGTGAAGAATTTCTGTACTGCCCCAGCTGTGAGGATTCTTTGATTCAGTGACTCATGACATATAGCTCAAATTCACAGGCTGTACACAGCTCAGAAAGGAAAGGCAGTAGTTTGAAAGGTATGCACCCTTCTCCGCATCCCTGCCCCCCTAACGACTCCCCAAGTTATTGTGTTAAAGATGCTAAACCAGGCGCTGGTTCAAATCTCAAGTTGACCAATCAATTTTTGCAAGACTCTGGGCATTTCTTGAGGCCTCAATTTTTCTCATAGGTAGAACTGGGATGGCTCTATTTCTTTGATTTTTTTCTTACCTTTTTTTTTTATGAGGAAGATTGGCCCTGAGCTAACATCTGTTGCCAACCTTCCTCTTTTTTGCTTGAAGAAGACTGTCCCTGAGCTAACATCTGTGCCAATCTTCCTCTATTTTGTATGTGGGATGCCGCCACCACATGGCTTGATGAGCGGTGTGTAGGTCTGCACCCAGGATCCAAACCTGCAAACCCTAGGCCGCGGAGGTAGAGTGCGCGAACTTAACCACTATGCCACCAGGCTGGTCCCATTTATTTGATTTTTGTGTGAATATGAAAGCGCTTTAAGGGTACAAAATGCTGCAGAATTGCAGAGTATTAATAACAAAGGAAATATGTGCCTTTTTTTCCTATGTGGCAATAGACTGGCTCTTTCCCTACTCCATCCATCCATCCATCCATCCATCCACTTATCCATCGATCCATCTATCCATCCCATAAACATTCGTTTCCTCACAACATGCATAGTTACCATGTATGTGACAAACGCTTTATATAAAACACTAACCCTCATAAAAATCTTGAATAAACTGAGATTCAGAGAGCTCAGACCACTTGCTCAAAATCACACAGCTAGAAAGTGATGGAGCAGAGCCTGGTTGAAAACCTAACTCTGATGCTGACAGCAATGTTCATCATTATCACCCACCAAAACACTCCTAAAGGCAGAGGAGAGGGGAGCTACCTAGCCTAAGAAGGCAGGTGAGGGGACTGGTCTACCAAATATAGCACCTTGAAATCTGTGTTTAACCTTGAAATGCAGGCACATGTTACAGTGTACTTCATATTATGCCCATGCTTGTTTTATTATCAAACAATTTCCCGGCAATCTTTAAGTACAAATGATGCTTTGAGAAGGTGGTATGCCCAGTGTAGCTCTCTGCTACAATACCCACCACAAGTACCATTTTCCATATCAGATGTTTGTTGTTTATATTTGAGTCTTATCTTCTGTGTTAGTCTAGAAGCTCCTGGAGGGCAAGATCTAAATCTGATTCCTCCTTTCCCCCTCCTAAGGCCTAGCCACATACCCAGCATGAAACAAGCACACAGAGAATGCCTTTGGTAAATACTTATTGAATTCCTGCCTAACCAAGTCAGGTGCCATGGGAGATACAAATGGATATGCTTTGGTACCTGCTCTCAAGACATTGACAATTGAACTGGAGAGGCCAAGCTTCCAGAATCTGCTTGAAAAGGATCTTCCCACACAGCATTTTAAAAGCTTGGGACTGTAATAGAGCAATAGAAGCAATTGTAGTGGGTAATTAGACACCAAACAAAAAGTTTCATTAAATAGGACAAATTTTGTGAAAAGTGACAACCTGTTCCTCTGGAAAGGCAGCATTGTGTCAATTAAAGAGCACACCTTGAAGTCGCAAAGTACAAATTATTGATGTTGAAACCGCCATTTCCCAAGAGGGAAAAGTTGAAAGCACAGTCACCTGTTCTAGATGCTATCCGTTTTGCCAGAAGGGTCTCAGTCTGTGATTCCTTGGCTTTTGAGGGTCAAGTTCAGAACTTCAGCAGTGCAGATAGACCTGGGTTCCTTTCTGACAAACTTGGGTAGATTCTGGGTTTGTTAGATTCAATTCCATTCATCAGCTATTTCCCGAGCTCACTGTGTAAGTGCCGGGGATGCAGCAAGAGGCCGGGATACATGATGAAGGGCTTGCAAACTTTGCAATGAAGCAGGGAGTCAAAATCCTGGCTCCTCCATGAATCAGCTGAGCGATGGGGGACAGGGTTTCACCTCTCTGAGCCCCAGTTTTTTAAACCATAGCATGGAGAGCCTAATACTTATCTTGTAGGTTGTTGTAAAGATTCCTTGGGGTAATGGACATGAAGCCCCCTGCACAGGGAATTGTACCGAGTAAGACTCCACAAACGAGTACTAGACAAAGTGGTGATCATACAAAAAATAAGGAAATGATCTCTGATTTCAACAAAGTCTTAGTGAAGACTAATATATTAACAGAGAAATGTCATTAGTGTGATGGGTATGACTTTTCTAAGCGAACATTCACCAAGCACTTACTATGTAGCAGAACCCGTGCTAAACAATCGCACCTGGGAGATCTCATTTATTCTGCACAAACAGTATACAGCAGGAACCAGTTTCTCCCAGGGAGGAGCCTGAGGCTCAGGCAGTCTAAGTGACACACCCAGAGTCCCAGGGCCAGAAAGTGACAGAAGCAGGGTTCGAACCCAGCAATCTGGCTCCAGAGGTAGATTTCAAGGCACAAACAATGAGACAGAAAGAAGCTAGGACGGTTTCACGGAGGTGACGCTGGAGCAGTGAGCAGTTTTTCAGGCACCAAAGTCACGGGAGAAGGAGGGGCAGAAGGGAAAGGATGAACAGCTCATTCTGTTCAGGAATTCAGGCGGCTCTGTGCAGAGGGTTTGGGATGGAGGATGGCAGGGCCCGAGAAGATGAGGATGGGGAGGGAGGAGCAGGCCAGATGGTGGGACACCTCACATGCCAGGCACATGTATTGAGTGAAAGACACAGGGACTTGGGCTTTTACCTGGAGGAAATGGAGGACAAGGAAGGATGAGAAAGCAGAATCACTGCCATGTAAGGAATGTGAGCTAAATGCCTATGTTCTAAAGGAGGTTACTCCGGGCGGTATATTTGAATAATTAGGCCATATCATATTTTCCATCTAAATTACTACTTTCTAGATATTGTTTATGTGCAAGTCTCACCCTCTCCCCTACCAGCCTATAAGTTCCTTACGTGTTGACTCTAATTGCTTTTGTTCTCCCACAAGTGCCTGGCATGTGGTAGGTGCTTAAAAATTCTGTTAAATAAATGAGCGATTAAAAACATAAATGAATGAGTCTCTGAATAACTGAATTTTGAGCTGGATTTAAGAAAAATGCATGTATTTGAGGTGGATCATAGACCTAAATGTGAAAGAGAAACAAAAAAGTTTCCAGAAAAAAAGCATAGGAGAATATCATCATGATTGTAAAGATTTTTAGACAGAACATGAAAAAGTACTAGCCACAAGAGAAGATTAATAAAATGAACTTCATGAAAATTAAGAATGTCTATTCATCAGGGACACCATTTAGAGAACGAAAAGCCAAGCCACAGATTGGGAGAAGAAATTTGTGTTTCCATATATGTAATAAAGAACTTCTAAAAATCAATTTGAAAACCCCATTTTTAAAAATTAGGCAAAACTTGAACAAGCACTTAAAAAAAAAAGATATCCAAGTGATCAAAAAGCACATGGAAAGGTATTCAACATCATTATTCATTAGAGAAATACAAATTAAAATGAGATACCACTACACCCCGACCAGAAGGGTATAATTAAAAGACTGATACACTAATTACTGCAGGATGTGGAGCAACTGGAACTCTCATACATGACTGGTGGGAATGTATAATTTGGTTCAACCACTTTGGAAAACTGTTGGGCAGCAGCTGCTAAAGCTGACCATATGTCACCCCGGGTCCCAGCAATTGGACTCTTGGGCACATCGACGAGAAAAAAGTGCATATATCCACCCAAAGACTTGTTTAAGAGTGTTCATAACAGCTTTATTATAATAACCCCAGACTGGAAACAGTTCAAATATCCATCAACAGGAAAATGGATAAATAAATTATGGCACATTCACACAATGGTATAGTCACAGTAATAAAAAACCAACTATTGCTACAAGCAACAAAATGGAAGAATTTCAAAAACATTGTATTGAGTGAAAGAAGCCAAACACAAAGGTTCAAGAACAGGAAAAGTCAATCGATACTGATAGAAGTCAGAAGAGTGGTTTCCTCTGGGAGGTACTGACTGGAAACGGGCCTGAGAGAGCCTTCTGGGTTACTGGAAATGTCCTTTATCTTCACCCGGCTGGTGATTTCATAGGTGTATCCATATGGTACTATTCACTGAGCCATCCATTTACAATTAGTGCATTTTGCTATATGTTATATCTCAATAAAGATGCTTTTAAAAGATAATAAATATATTAAAGTATTAATTAGTTTGAAAACTTGCTGGTTAAAGAAGTGTGATGTATTTCAGAAAATATAAGAATGAATTTAAATGCTAAAAAATAAATTAAAGGCATGGAGCATGAAATAAAAGAAGTAGAATGGGATGTTGAAAGAGCTAGAGTTAGAAAAGGAAAATGTCAGCTGGAGTTAGAAAATACATTAAGTTCACCAAAAGCCAGCATTAGCGGGAGAAACGAGAAGTGAGATTGTCAACCAAGACCTGGAGAAGATGTAGCTGGTGCGGCCCTGATTACAGAGATGAATAGACTGGATTCTGACTTAAAGTCAACTAGAAGTTAATGATTGCTGAGCTGGGCAAGGATGCCATTAAAACAAGAATGATGACAGTGGTGACAATAACCATAATGAACACAACACAGCATTTATTGAGCACTGACTATGTGCCAGACCCTGCTGTCAGTGCTCCACTAGGATCATCTCATTTAATCCTCTGGGAAGTTTCTCTGATTATCCCGCTTTCACAGAGGGAGAAACTGAAGAAGCGGAATAACTTACCCGGAGTCTCCAAGTACAGGAGAAAGAGAGCTGGGGGGGGAGGCCGTGAGGAAATGCAATGAATTAAAGGAATTCCAATGACTCCACAGACATTTAAACAGGTCTGAGGAGCAAGCAGATTACTCACACAATATAAATTCTGCAGAATAAACCAGCTCATTGTACACCCAGCAGGGTATTAGCTAGAATCCTAGCGGGAGGAGAACAAAGTGAGTACTTTTACATGCTTTGGGGCATATAAACAACACACAATATCCAAACTAGATTTAAAGGGTACAAAATGCAAAGTGCTGTACCGGGAAAGGGGAAAGTAAAAGTTCTTGCACTGGACTTGGTTTGAAAGAAGTTATTGGGGCAACCTCTGCCCAGAGCTGTTATATGGTGACCTTCTAAGGTTTGGAAGTTTCATTTCATGTCCTTCGAATCACTCTTGATAATTCATCTTCCTCCAATGTCAGATTACGCACAGGTGATGAAAAGGTCCAGGAAACTTTTCTTTTTTCCTTCCTCCCTCCCTTCCTTCCTTCTTTCTTTCAATAAGTATATATTTATTGAGTACATACCATATGCCATGTATTGTCTTAGAGGCTGGGGATACAGTAATAAATGAAATAGGAAGTTCCTGCGAGGCCTCATGAAACCTATATTATAGTCAGAGGAGACACACAATACACAAATAAACACATATAATTTTAGGTAGTGATTAAATGCAGTAAAGAAAAATGAAGCAGGCTAAGGGAAGGCATTATACAAAAGGGTAAGTGAAGGCTTTTCCAAGGAGTTGATATTTGAGCTCTGATCTAAGTAAAAGGAAAGAGCAAGGTATGAGACTATGAGGAAAGAGACTTCCAGACTGAGAAATCAGTACAAAGGCCCTTGGAGTGGGCATATGCGAGGCCTGTTCAAGGAAAAGCAAAAAGGCATGTTTGCTTAGTGCACACGGAGGGAGAGGAGAGTGGTAGGAAAGGAGGTCGCAGAGGAAGTACCAGGCCAGATCACACAGGGCTTTGTAGGCCGTGGATGGGAAGCCATTGGAGGGTTTTGTACTGGGAAGCAACTTGCTTGACCTACTTGTGGGGAGAAAGAACTATAGGGGGCAAGCCAGGAGGCTATTGCAGGAGTCCAGGGGGAGTTGATTGGTGGTTGGGCCAGGGTGGTACTGGTGGAGGTTGTGAGATGAGGCTGAATTCAGGAGACAGTCTGCAGGAGGAGCTGTGGGGTTTGCCAATGAATTGATGAAGGGCGTGAGAGACGGAGGTCAAGTACGCCCCTAAGTTTCTATCCTTGGGTAAATGAATGATGCTACCATTTATTTAGGGAATGATGAGGTTTAAGGAGCTCATTTTCAAATCAGGAGCTTATTTTCTGACATCTTAAGCTGCAGAGGTATGTTAGATACTCAACTGGAGATGTCAAGCAGGTTGTTGGATATATTAGCTTGGAGTTCAATGAGAAATTATGGAAAACAGTATCTGAATCCCTCATGGATAGAAAAGCCTCAGTTCTCCCTACCCATTACCAGGTATTCATTCAGCAAATCTTTATTGTGTGTCAGGCACTGTGCTGGGTGGTGGGGAGTACTGTGGATTTGGACAGAAACAGTCACTACCTCCATTACTACTTAATTAGTTCACTGGTTTCTGAGATACTTCTCTGAACATTGTGTAAATATAGAGAATCAACTCTCAAGAGTTATAAATACTGAGATGTTCTCTGACTCAGCAATTTGGAAGAGCGTAGATTTTTTGGAAAGAAAGGAGCTATATATAGATTTGGACAAATGACAGATTTACCCAATAAAATATTTGAAGACCGCCTTAAAATGAATCAGAAGAGACTGTCTCAACCAAATTAATGTTTATGAAGAGTCAACTTAGTGTAATGGAAAAGCTTACAGGGCTGGAAGGCAGAAACCCTGGGCTCATCTATTCTGCCCCAACTAGGTCACACGTATGACCTTGACTGAGTCCTTCACTCATCTTACCTCAGTTTTCTCTTCATAAGATGAATCCGTTAGATTCGATGTTTTCGAAAGAGCTTTCAACCTATTAATTTTTTTCTTTCTATTAATTCTTTTACTGGACTCTCATTCATCTTTCTAACATTTATTAACAAATAAATTCCCAAACCCCAAAGTGGTTCTTCTCTTCTTTGAGAGCTAATTTTTCAAAGCAAAGTAAAGCTGTTTTCTTTTTGCAAATGGAAATTTTTCTTATTGTAAAAATGATACATGATCAGAAAAGCACAGAGAGTAAAAAGCCTCTACAGAGATACCCCCATCTGTTTTCACCATCATTTATCTGCAACATGTTTCATGCAACAGGTGCTTCATAGATATTTGTTGAATGAATGACTACTGTTAATATCTTGTGAACATCCTTTTTAGTCTTCAGACAAAAAATAAAATAAAATCCTCTCTGGGTGTTGTTTAGCCTCTCACCCAGAAGGGGTGAGTTGCAGCCACCAGAGACTGAAGCTGCTGGGACATTGTCAGATCTCTTAGGTCATGTTTCACAACAGCTGATGTCTGGTATCTACGGAATACGGGGAAACAATAACACTCAATACGCCATTCTGATGGCCACTCAAGGGCGGCTCGGTTTGAGCAACATCAAGAAAGCCTGCAAAATAGTCCATGGCCCAACCAGGAGTGGCTCCTGCAGTGGACAGGAGGGTAGGTTCTGCCCCACAAATCCTTTCTCCCACACTAGGGCCCCCTGCCTTCCCTACAGCACCACAATGAGTTTTCTAGTGGCACCTGAATTCAACTCAACAATTTTCATTGAAAACCTTGCATCCTTTTATTGTTAACTCTCTTCTCAGTAAAGCAAGACGGTTTTCTGATTATTTCTGAAGATGAATTAAAACCAGATCCTGGCTGCAGACACACGCTGCATCCTTTTTTCCCAAATGGAATTGGTGACTAATGTTGAAAAACTGGGACATACAACACATGAATCTGAATTTTCAGATCTCCAGAAAAATCACTGGATTTGGCACCACTGGGTCCTTATCCCATGGAGCAATCAGCTGGAGCTGAGGGGCAGCCTCCCACTTGAGAAAGGGGGTGTGCTCTTCGGCTCCCTATAATCCCGCCTGCCCCTATTGTGTTCCATTCTGCTAACTGTGCTCATTTCCCCAACCTGCTACCTCTAACTGATTATGGAAAAGCATTCAGGGGTACCTACTAAGCACCAGGCACTGTGCAAGTCCCTCAGAACATGAGTGAATACAACACAGTTCCTACCCTGAAGGAGCTCTCAAACCAACTTATGAATCAGTTAATTACAGCACAGTGAGGTAAGTGCAGCACAGAAAACAAGAACATGGCATAGCACAGGGACTCTACCCTGAGAAGCAGGTTGCAGGTTCCCTGAAGGTCATGTTTGAGTTAGGTTTAGAAGGATGAATATTAGTTATTCAGGCAGGTGGGGTGATGGGGAATACCGCAAACAATGGGCGTGGGATTGAAAGTACACAAGGTCTTCTGCTGACTAGCTGCCTGTTGCACAGGGGCCCCTCTCAAGCCAGCAGCTGCCTTTCCCTGAGCGATGCTGGTCTGTCGACAGCCCTGTGCCCACTCCTTCCTTCTGTCAAAGCACCAGAGAAGGTTCACCTCTACCAGGAAGAGCCTGCCTGACTAATCCCCACTCACCTCCAGTTACTTCAACTAAGGCAACCCTCCCATTCTGGGATAACTGGTTACCTGAGGGTGATTCTGTCATTTGAGCTCTTTGTTTTGTTTTGGAACCTCTGACATTTGAAGAATAGACCAGCATTCCAAGCAATTAATAAGTATTTATCAAATGTCTACATTGTGTAGAGAAATCTCTTTGTCATATATATCGTTTTTGACCCCAACAACCACCCAGTTAAGGAAGAAGAAAAACACAAACTAAAAACAGAGAATACAATTCAGAAAACATTTATTAAGTGCCTGGTATTCACAATTTTTTAAATCCCTCCATCCATCCAACATTCACTGAGCGTTACTAGGGCCAGGCACTGTGCTTGGCACCTGGAAATCAAGACACACTAAAATATATAAGCTGGCAGTGACATGGATAAATAAACCCATTACAATAAGTTTCCTGCCCGAGCAACGTTCAAAGTACAACAACTTGGAGAAAGGTGTGTCAACTGCTCCCAGGGATACTGGGCAGGTATCAGGGAGAAGACAAGCTCGAACTGCTTGTTTGTTTTTCACTTATTACGACATTTTATAACATACACAAAAAAATATAGACTAGTACAATGAATCTCCATGTACCCATAACCTGGCTTTGACAGTAACTCATAGCCACTTTGGATTCATCTGTACCCCCACTTGCTTCCCTCTATCCCTTTGTTTTGTTTTGAAGCCAATCCTAGACATTTTTACCATTTCACCCATCAATACTGAGCTGCATTTGAAGAAGGAACTAGAAATGTCTGGACTTTCCACTAGTAACATGCTTCTCCCCATCTATTCTTCTGCCAGAGTTATATACTCTGATTCCTGCCAGTGACTCCAAAGCCTTGGCTGGTTCAGGGTCAAGACCCAAGACTTTATGGGAGCCTTTGAGCTGGCTGAAGGAAAAGACTGAGCTGATCCAGTGAAAACCCCATCTTGCCTTATCTGGAATGCTGACCACATTCTTCTGGTCCTTGGTTCTCGTAAAATTGCTAACTCTTTAGAAGTTCATTGAGCACCTAACGTTTGTACAAATGGTGGCTATATTTCACATTACCATGTGCCCATGTCCCGGGAAACCTCAGGAAGTATGGGGCTTGCCCTGCAGGCCAAGGTGACATGGAGTAGCTTCCTGTCACAACCTTGATCTTCACTGGGTTGGGAGCATGGTCGCATCTGAACATCTGCCTCTCTACCTTCCACCCCTTCAGCATTTCCTCTCTCTCTGAAAGGTACCAACATCCATGCAGTTAATCAACCCAGAACATTATCCTGTATTCCCTTCCCCTCACAATTTTGCCTGTTCTTTTAAAGCCATCCACTATTGTCCACCTCCATCATCACCATTCCATCCAGGCCACCATTCCCTTCCTTCAAGCACTGCAGCATCTAAGCATCTTTCTGCCTTTAGCATCCCCCACCCCCGCCTCATTCTCCACGCAGCAGCTTAGCGATCTTTATAAAAACCCCTGCTTAAAACCCTTTCATGGTTCCTAACACCTACAGGATCAAGACCAACCGCCTGACCACAGCCAAGAAGGCCCTGCAAAATGTAAGGCCTGCCGCTTACTTCTCCGGCTTCACCCGCGCCATCTCCCCAGCCCGCAACCAAAACTCTCTTTTCAGGCCTTGTTTTCTCGGTCCCTGTGATCTTACCTAGGGAGCGCCTTTTCTCTGCTCAATAATGAAAGCTACACCCACTGAGCCCCTGCTTACGCGCTATCTCACAGGAGTCTACAACACTAAGACGTCATCTTCACTCTGCAGACGGAGAAATTGAGGATGGGCACCTTACCCATGGTCACACAGCTAGTGAGTGGAAGAGCCGAGACTCGGGGCTCTACAGGCCACGGGCTTAACCACAGAGTCCTAGCCCGCCCGCACACCCCTCCATCGCTGCAGCGATCCCTCAGCCGCGGACATCAGCCCGCCGCGCCCGGTCGGCGGAGGAACGAGGCATCTGATTGGCCGCCTCCGGCGACGGCAGACAAGAGGGAGGGGGCGAAGGCGCGGGGGCGTCGCGGAGAAATGACGCAACGCCGCGGCTCCTTAAAGGCGCCGGCCCCGCGCGCCGCGGATGGCGCAGGCGCGTTCCGGAGGCTGCCGCTGGTTCTCGGAGCGCTGAGAGCCGGGCCAGAAGGGTGCGCGCGCGCGCGGGCTGTGCCGACGGGGCGCGCATCGGACGCGGGCGGCTCGAGGGGTCCGGCAGGGCGGCGTCAGGAGCCGGAGCGTCCGGCTGACGAGCGGACGCCGCGATGGCCGAGGGCAGCGCTGTGTCCGACCCTCAGCACGCCGCGCGCCTGCTGCGGGCGCTCAGCTCCTTCCGCGAGGAGTCCCGCTTCTGCGACGCGCACCTGGTCCTCGACGGGGAGGAGATTCCGGTGCAGAAAAACATCCTGGCGGCGGCCAGCCCGTACATCAGGTGAGGAGGGGGCCGGGCGGGGCCGCGCTGCGCGGGGCCCGGGGCGGGGAGGGCCGGGCCGGGCGGGTCCCGGGAGCCCCCAGCCGCCGGCGTCCCTCATCACCGCTCAGCGCGGTGTCCTTCTCCACAGTCACCCCGGTCGGGGCCCACTCGCTGCCGCCGCCCCGCAGGACAGCCCCTGCGGCTTCGGCCACCCCCGGGCCGGGCCTGTGCCCCCCACGGAACCCCCGTCCTCTGGAGTTGACCCCGCACCTGGGCCGCAAGGCCCCCGCCCTCTCTCCTCCGGTTCCCACCGTGGCTCGGCGCTCGCCCGGGCCTCTGAGCCCCGGAGGCCCCCAGACGCCGAACTGGGCCGGCCCGGGACCCGCACCCGCGAGCAGGGCGGGGCCGCGCCGGGGAAGAGCCGCCGCCTCGCCCGGGCCCAGCCCGCCGATCCGGGCTGAAGTTTCCCGTCCGCTCGCTTCCAAATCACCGTGCGGCCGGCCGGGCCCGGCGCGGCGAACCGGGCCGGGAGCGCCCGTCCCGCGGACCAGCCAAACACCTCCTCCGCGGGTGTGGGCAGAGGGGAAACCCTATTGGATCTTCTTAGGATAGGCGATCTGACCCCCAGGGCCGAAGTTCTTGTCAGACGTGACTTTTCCACTCCCGTGTGGGAACTCGGTTTAAAAGAAGGATTGTATGTTATAGACACACGTTAAAGTAAGCTGTAGCAATTTTAAAAGACTTCCTGTAATTCTCAGGATGCAGTTCCAACTTGAGGACCATGAGATTGTAGCGATTCAGAGGGCATTTTAAAAGTAAAGTAAAACAGAGCTTAACCTGAATTGCCAGCTCTACTAACCAGGTTAAATGTCGATAAGATAGTGCTTAACCAAGTGTATCAGCTCTTGCAGGAGGGCTCTCTTTTCATATAGCAGCTTTCTTGCAAACTGGGTTGCTCTTTTAATAAGAGGGGAAAAAAAGCTAAAAGCTGAAAAAACTGCCCAGTAAGCTGGTTAAATATAGACTAATAGTAGAGAATGTCACTAGAATTGACAGGTCAGAAAAAGCAAAATGATGTGTACTGTATTCCTAGTGCTTTGCCCTACTGGAACTCAGGCACACAAACTCCATTTTCATTAGGAGACATTTGTGCTAACTCAGAAGCAGTTCAAGTGCTCTTGGAATTTCTGGCTGTCTTTTGTAAATCTATTTGCATTCTTTCTTTGTGGATTTAAAATTGGGGTTGGGGGAGTCTTTGTTAGTATGGAATTTAGATTGCTAGTATGACAGACAGCTCATAGCTGGCAGTGCAGAGGTTTGAGCAATCAGTATCAAATTGGGATCAGCAGGCCAGAGTCTTCCTGGTATCCAAAGTATTCCCTATATGGGGAAATGCTTAGGAAAACTACTTTAGATTCATCATTGTTGTAGTTCTTTAAGTGGCATCCAGCAGGCTTAAAAGAAAATCGCAAATCGCCAAACTCATGAGCTTTATCCCCTTTCTATGCTTCATTTTTTTCCATAGCACTTATCACCATAATATTTCCTGTATTTTACTCATTTACTTTGTTGATCTTCCCCGACCACAGTGTAAGCTCAATGAGGCCAGGGATTTTTGTTTTGTTCATTACTGTATCCCTGGCAGCCAGAAAGAACAGTGCCTAATGGTTTAGCAAATGTGTTGAATGAGTAACGGCCTTCCTTTCTACCATAGCAGATTAGACATTAGAGGATTGGCTCTGTTACGTTTCCATTTCAGACTCTCACTTAACCTTAACTGAGAAGAGCGGTGGACCTGCTTTCTGCTTCCAGCTTTTATGAGCTGTGAGTTGTTGGTAGATGACTTAATCTCGGCTTCAACTCACTAGTCTGATAAATGTGGGATAAAATGTGTCCTCATCTCATTTAGTCTTTGACTCACCCTTTGAAGAAACATGTAATAGTGCTTTGAACATCTCACAAGTCTGCACATAGGTCTATAAAGGTGGTAGTATTCACTGCTACATCTGCTGAATTGGGAAAAGTGGGGTATCCACTGGTGACATGGTGGCATATAATAAGAATATTTGGTAATGTGAAACTTATTTATAACAGCAGTAGTTTAGGTGTGAAAGAACACTGATCAAAGTAGCAGAGCCGAAAGGGACTTCAGATCTCCTCTACTCCAATTCTGTTACTTTCCAAATAAGAAGTGGGGCTCAGTGGGCATTACTGCCTTATATTACCATGAGGTTACTAGTACTTAATGGTTGAACTAAGATCAGGCTCCAAATTAATGACACCTGGTCTCCTCCTCCTTTACGACATCAAGTTACAGCATTACTTGTATCTATTCTTTGTGAAAACTCTACTACTAATTATGAGTTACAATGTGTTATGATTTAAGTGCGTATCAAGTACTTTCACATACTGTCTTATTTTGATTTTCATTTTTAACCATCTTGTGCAGTAGATTGGGCAGGTATTGTTGACATTTTACAGATAAACATGAATCAGTCAATATGTGTTTTTTCAGTGACTGATTAATTGCTATGTTTATTTGGCTATGAAGTGGTAGAATGTTCTTGGGGGTCTTTTAAAATTATCAATCTCAAGACTACTTCAAGACTGAAGACTACTTTGACTAATCTGTATTGCTGCTTAGAAACAAACTGTTTAGTAATTTTTGATATCAATGATATTGGGCTTTTATAATGTATCTGTTTTGTTTGAATGGAACTCCAAGAGTTATATTGAAACAAAAAGAATATGTATGTTCTAGAACTTGATGTTTCTTACTTTCCCTTTTGAAGCAATAAGCATTTAGGTCTGTGATGTCATTATTATATGGATTGGGTATTCAAAAGTGTGGTAGTCTCTGAAGTTTTATAAAAATCAGAGTTTAATGTCTTCAATTAGTCTAGTTTTAATAACTGTCATAAGTGGTCTGAAATCTGGTTTAGAAATGGTGTTATATATTGCTTCTGTACAGTCAACAAAGGGTACCAATCCAACTTTATCACACTAGGAATTAAAGCAACTCATTTGGCATATTTTCTACTTAATATAGAAAAGTCTTTTAACCTAACTTACTGGTTTAATCTTTTCCTGTGCTTTATCTTTGGTTTAGCATTTGTTTTTCCTCCTAATTGTCTTAGCTATCATACCACACTAGAGAGACTTTCAGTATAAAAGGAAAAAACCAGAAAACTCAACTTTAGCAACAAAACCCTAATGATAACCTGAAGAAAGTTTGTGTAGAGTATGTGTCATGCAGCCTTAGGATACAGATGCTACTGGAAGGCAGACAGGATCTTCCATAGTCCATCATTCAGCTCGGTAAGTGGGATGCTGCTTTCCTGGCATGCCCTCTTCCCAGCTTTTCCTCGTTCTGATCCCTGAATGACATTTTTCCTTTGGTTTGTTGGGAAAACTAAATCTAAACATAGCTGACGACCTAAAGAATGATGAAATTGAGTTCATAGCTATAACAACCCACAGAATCTTTTCCTTTCTCAGCACTGTGAGACCTTCTGGGAAAGAGTCCCTGAGGCTTATAGGAAATTTCCCTTTCTTTTAAATATTGCAAAGTTTGCTTTGCTTTGTGTCTGAGGCTCTTCTGATTCTGGCACAATCCCATTGATCTGATAGGGCGTTCAGACTCCTTTCTCTTGTTGTGGTTCTTGGGGAGTGAAGTACGTGAAAAGGATTTGAAGATGAATTGCTGTGCGATTCAGCGGTGACATTATAGTGGCTCTGTGCAGGTTCCAGTCCTGTATTCATTTTTGAGAATTTTGGTTTTTCTGGGTATCTGTTGGAACATTAGTTTGTTTAGCTTTTAGTCTTGGAGAGTAAAGGAAAGAAAGATTCCCAAGATTTTTGGATTCTTTGATGAGTCAGCCAACAATAAGAATGGCGATTTTTTTCCCCTTGTTTTTTGAGAGAAACTAGGTCTAATGAGGGTGAGTGGAGACATTGGGCCTAGAATGCAGTCTAGATCATCTTGGACAACTTTTCTGGGACTTAGTTTCCTCATCCGTGAAATGAGGTTGGTTGGGCCACATGAACAGCAAATCCCCTTTAAGTCTAAATTGTGTGGCTCTATGCTGTTTTTGTTTTGCATTGTGTGTATATTTTGGGGGGAAGGGGTCTATTTCTCTTCTTACAGCTTTATTGTGTCACTTAAGGTTTTGTTGTACATTGACGTTAAAGCATCTCCTTTGCCCTATCGTACAGGACTTGATTTGGGTATTCTACTTTATAAATCCAGCCCTGTAGAGTTGTTTTGTAACAAGCATTTATTTTATGCTGTTAATCTGGATGTGTTCCAAGGCCTAATTATTGATGAGCCTGTTTTGCCATTTAAATCTAAAATTTGACTCATAGATAATGCTGATGAAACTGCTTAAGGAGACTAACATGATCTCTGTAGGAGGTCCAAGTTTCATAGTGACATAGAAGTTGTCATCATCCTTTCTTGGGTACCTGAAACTTGCCCTGTGGGTTATGGGCACTACAGTCCGTTAGTATTGTCTGCTATGTGCAGAGCATCCTATTAGCCCCCAAGTCCCTTTTCCTTCACTTGTGCTTTGAGCTTATAGTCACCTGTGTGTATAGCAGCTCCTGACTGATTTTCATAGGATTTTGAATAGCAACCGTAGCTTGTTAAATTTCTTAGTGCTCAGGTGTTCAGCTAGAAGCTCCAGGTTCTGAGACTCTTACTGAATCCTGAGCATTCTTAAAATCGAATTGACTCTGTGTACCTGTCTCTTGCTATACTCTTATGAGGATGGGAAATAAGTTGGACCTGAATATCTTTTAATGAGTCTGTGCCTTGTTGTTTTCATCCACTATCTGTAAAGCATCCCTGACAACTGCTTAAAAAGGTAAAATCTGTCCTGAAGAGCTTAAGTCACATGGTTCAAATGATTTTTTTCTTCTCATCTTCCTCCTCCTCCTTTTTTTTAGTATTTGCAATCATGTTTGGTTAAACCCTGTTCTTATGCGAGTTTTTCAAAAGTGATATTAAAGTATGTTCAGTTTTGGAAGATCAAAAAAGTATTTTCTCTGGGCTTCTAAGGAACCTAAGCCCTTGTGTCTGGAGCTCTGGCTTTAACATCAATTACTCATTTCAGCTTGAAGGTATTTGTTTGTTTATACAAGGCGGTGGCTGCCACCGTTAGTAGCAGTGAGTGCTCTAACTCTGGAGAGGTTTTTGGAAGGTTTCAAATGATGAAACAAAACAATAAAATTCTTCTTGGACTAGTGAATCTAACATAAAGTGAAGTGTTGAATGTTCAGATTTATTGTAGAACCTTCCTGAGGATTGTAATTTTGAGTAATAGTCATGTGATAGAAGTAAAACCTAGCTCTAGTGCATATTGCTTGATGAGTTCTCACTTTTCTACCTCTGCCCTTTGCTGCCTCTTCTTATCGTTGGTATTTTCCCCTGTAAGTCCTCTTCAGTGTTCTTCAAATAATTTTTATTATATAGTTTAGAGAGTCAAGCAAAGTGCTTTTCCACGTAGAAACTCTGGTTCTTTGGATTTAGATTTGTATGATATAGACTAAGCATCCAGAGTACAAATCACCTTATCCATTGTTTAAAGTGTTAATCAATTCATCTTATGATATCAAAGTGGGGCTTAAAATCATTTGTAATCCACAAAGAGAACATAATTTGGACAAATAAGGAGTCATTTGGCTTTGAGTACCATGCAGTAAGTCCTGTAGGGAGCTGCATCATCCTTTGGAAGGGTACAAGTCTATCCTGTTGTGTACTGAAGCTGTAATATAAATGAATAATTTGTAAGTTGGAATTCTAGGTTAAGGGTAGAGATCTGGGGGTATGGGGTGTGACAAGTGGCAGGCTATGGTTGCAGGCTTGAATTTGAGTGCTTCCCATGGGTTCTCTGCCTCCCGAGACATGATGAGTCCAAAGAAGGAAGAAAATCCAAGGCTCAGGTAAAGGTGACACCTGCAACTCTGTGGAGGGTAAAGGTCGTGTGTCCATCCTTTGTTCAGCCAGAGCCCTTGACCCCTGTGCTCAGAAGAGCAGAGAGTGAAGTGTTCTTCCTAAGTATTTGTTGCCAAAGAGTGACTTAGCCACAGTTGATAGTCTAATGTTTGCTGCTTCCATTTCTCTGTGGAAATAAATTACAGTATTTTTTCCTCTATTTATAGATATTAGAAAAATAGAATACTTAGGGAAAATAAGATCTTGGTGAAATATTTTGTTAGATAAGACAGAGTTAGTCTTCAAGCAGTAAAACTTTGAGAGGCAGTGTATATCATAAATGGAGGCTGGGAGGACTGGTTTTTGAAAATAGAGTGTTATAATGGAATATAGACCAATATTTTGGTCTATGTTTTCCTTTTTAGAGTTAATGTGCTGATGGACATAGAACCTTAACTGTACATTTTTGCTCATAGGTATTGTGTGATTGTCTCAACTATTAAGTATTTTCCTATCTTTAGGGACAATTTTAAAGACTATTTGGTGCTTGTGATTTTTATGTTAACCTGGTAAGATGAGTAGAAATATTGTGAAACATAGTTTTATAGTCATGTTAGCATTCATCAGTAACCACTTGCCTATGCCTCCAACTAAGTGTAAATTGTTTAGTATTATTGAGCTCAAAATAGTTTCAGACTTTTGTCACTTAAATTGTTTCATCAGTCGGTCCCTGAACTGGAGGAAACCTCACGTTTAGGATGTAAGGTTGGCATGAGTCTCTTCTCACATGTAGAGCACATCCACTAGGAGTAGCCAGAAGCTTGAGGGAAGTGGGATGGTGAAGAGCTGTGAGAATCCTTAGAAAGAAAGGTTATTGATAATTGTTTTCCGTTCTCTCCTTGCCATAGCCCACTTCTGCTTCGGGGATGGAATTGGAGGCCCCAGGACCCATTGTCTCCTTGTGTAGTCTTCCGCTTGGATAGTAAAAGGAAGAGTTTCCCACAGCATCCAGCTTTTCCTCTACACTAAAGCGAACGTGGGAAGTTTAGACTCACCCTAGCAGATTAGGGACTTCTCTTTGGGTGTCCTTGGTTGGTTGGTTGGTTGGTTTGCTTATTTGTTTTCCTGCCGGGCTCCTCAACAGCTACTGCCTGGTGTGAGCAGAGCTACCAGCTTTGTCCCCTGCCTCAAGATGATAATCTCTGTTGTTGACAGGGAGGGAGTACAATTCTCATTTGTAATACCTCCTGCAGTGGGGCAGGAACAAAGTGGTTGCTCTGCTTCCTTTCTTTCCCGTCTTCTTTCCTGTTGATGGAAAGGGGATTATGAAAAGATGCACCACTGTCACTGCTGTTGGCACTTTCTTTAGAAATGTTGTCACTGCTGTAACCCAAATGCTTGTGGGACTGTGTTTACCAATAATAAATTACAGTTCAAGAATGAGCATCATCTAAAAGTATTGAAATGTACCGTGTATTAATTCATCACAGGTAGAGTTCCCAATGAAGGGACCGTCTATAATTAGTGTTGACTGCTTAGGGTCTTGATTACAGGTTTAGCTCACATCCCAGTAGTCCACGAAGGATTACGCCTTCCAAGGCTCCATTTTCTTTCTTGTGTGCTGGCTGCCATACTCAGTGGTCTCCTACAAACTGTCAGAACTGAGACTCAATCCATGGAGATCTAAATCACTCAACTTATTTTTTCTACCTCTGTGGGGCTGCTGAAGGAAATAAACCTAAAACTGGCAGTTTTAAAATTGATTTTTGATATTCACTTAATTTTTCCATACTGTATATCCTAGTGTTGTGTGGTAGTGTCAAAATTTCAAGAATGGGGAAAGAATAGATTGGCTTTATTTTTGGAGTAGACACTTCTGAAATTCTGCTCTAAAAGTTTATTTAAATGACTCATCTGATCATTCACTATTCTATTAGTAACCCCAATCCGTCACATTTACAGAAACAGCTTTCTTTAAGTGGAGAACGTGGATTCTTGGTCAAGGTTCCCCAACATGCTCGTTCATTCACTAAACTTTTCTCGAGCGTGTATGTGCCGCACTGCCGTGCACCAGGCCAATGGCTCCAGCATCCACGGAGTCCAGCGGGGGAGGCAGACAGTGAAATCTAGTTAGAGAGAGATGTCTGGGATGACCGGATTGCTGCTGCGGACTGGTAAAGGGAGTGCCACTCTGAGGAAGTGCCATTTGAATTCCATGTGAGCAGAGCTGGGGAGGCCCAGGGACAAGAACAGGTTGGTAGGCCCGGGAGCAGAGGAGCTCCAGCATGCAAGTGGCATGAGACAGGATTAGAGGGTGGCCGGCCCTGTAGTCCTGAGCTCAGGTTGGCAGTTATACTGCTCCCCAGTAAGATTCAACTTTCGCTGCAACATTTCCCTGGGTTGCTGTGCGTATTGGGAACTGGCTGGAGAAGTGGCAGGGTATGGGAAAGGGACCCCAAAAAATCTTCCAACACAGTTTAGTCTGCACAAGAGAGTTTAGGTTTTATTTTAAGGGTTATGGATAGGCATTGATGGGTTTTAAGAAGGAGAAGATGTGGTCTTATTTGTACATTTTTTTAAGGCCACTGGGGCTGCAGTATTGGAAAGGAATTATAAAAGTCAAGAGTGGAAGCAGAGACCATTTAGGAGGGTCCTGCAATTGTTCGGATGGGAATAAGGATGCCTTGGACTAGGGTTTGTCGGTGGAGTTGAGGTGAAGTGGATGGATTAGAGATATTTGGCAGTAGGACTTGTGAGGAAAAGGAGAGGCCAGGTTCACTTCGTTACCGCCAGTAAACAATGCTTAACATCACTTACTGGGAGTATTAAGTTAGGGACAGTTTAAAAAGATTCTGTAAAGTACGGACTCTGCTCTCAGGGATTACTTTTTAATTGTGAAAAAACAAAGTATAGAACAAAAGCTTTTTTAATTGTGTAGTTACATCTAGCTGTAGGAGTTTTGAAGAGGAAGAATTCTTGGGGAGATTGCATAAGGTTTCACGGAGGGAACAGAATTTGAGCAAGGCCTTGGAGGGGAGGGGCAGGAGGTGGCTGGAAGGTGGAGTAGGTAGAGAGAGGGGCGAGGAGGCTCCTCAGGTAGACCACGGTGTCATGCAGGAATGCAGGTATGGGCTCTGGGTAGTGAGTACACTGATTGGACTGGACCAGGCTTGGCTGGGAACAATGGGAAGTGTGGATGGACACGGCAGGTAAGGTTAGTATTCTAGAGTGCTGAGTTAATTAGTGTAGATCTTTATTCAGTAATTAACCAGTAGCACTAGTAATCTGAACGGAGGTCTACTTTAAGAAGGTAACTTAGTTGTCGTGTGTTCACGGGGCTCGGAGGGGTCTGGAGTTGCTGACTGATTCAGATGAGCACACCATGGCAATGTCCTGGTCACCAAGCTGTGGCCGTATCAGGGGTTAGGGAAGAAAGCTGCTGGCTGCTAATTGAATGTGGGAACCAAGGATGAGGAAGAAGGAAGAGATAACAGGTTTTGAGCCTGGCTGCTTAAGGAAAGTGGGCAGATAACAATCTGTCTTTAATGTGTTGAATTTGAGGTAACATTGCTGTACAAACGCCTTAATTACACTTCTAGTTCTTGAAAATTCTATGGAGTGCTTCACATATGAATATGTGTGTTTGGTTTTGCACGTGTTTCTTGCTCTGCCTGTCTTGGCCTCATACCCTTTACTGGCAGAGAAATTCGTATTCTTCCTTCAGGACCAAGTTCCAGTATTCCTTCCTTTGTAACATTTTTCCAATTCTGCCAAAAAGTCGCTCCCTCCGAAAGGCTTCTTTTCAGAGTGTGGGGTGTACCTTCAAAGTAGCATTTGTTTATCAGTCTTCTGTTCAGTGAGGAGAAAAAGAACAGACAGAAGGACTGGGTGCTTTTAATGCCCTCATCGTTTATCTCTGGGGCCAGAGGCACTAAATTCATTAGTGGAAATTCTGCACATAAGAGAATTGAGTTGACTGCAGTCTATAAGTAGTGATGAAGAAGTAAAATATCAGAGTTCGGGATGCTGCATACACTGCTTCCAAATAAGATTAAACTTTTTGCTATATAGCAGAATATGTATCGGGGTCTGGGGGAGAGGGATAGAATAAACCATCTTACAACAAAGCTTAACCTACAAGAGAGTCTTTAATCTTATACTGTCTTAGATGGCACAGCCAGCTCAACAAAGTCCATTTCTAGTGCCAAGAAACCTGGGAGAAGAGACCAAATTCTTTATTCAGAAGCAGTAGCTCCAGTGAGAGAGCTTTTGTTACAACATGACTAAAGAATTAATCGAGAAACATTCATTCCCTTGACAACATTTTGGAAGGAGTTTTCAGCTTCAAGTTGTGTGGAGAAGTTTATAACAGTAGATTATAAATTAAGGAGGCGTCAGAAGCAAGAAGATAGTTTTAAGACGCTAAAGTGAAGCTCATCCTGGAGCTGCCTGTCACTTGTTAAAGGGAACTGAAAAGGGGTGTGTTTGAGGCTGTCATTGTTTTTCCCACCTCCCCCTTATGCTTTTTTAGAAAGAAAAAAGGCAGTTTCTTAACCTTCACTTAATGCTTTGGTTTGAACTGCTTTGAAAGAATAAATACAAAGACAATAATAAATTCATATAAATTTTTACTTTTCCTTTGAATTTGTTCAGGAGTTCTACTTTCTCTGCCTTTGAAAAGGCATAAACCTTCCTTCTCACTCTTCACATTGGAAAAGAAGGAATGGAAAGTGAGTAGAAATACAGACCTACTTCTGAAATACGGAACTTCTGTAGTACTTAGTGTCATTTGTATACTGAAGCAACAAAGAACCAGATCAGCCAGTTTTTAATTAGAGAACACTTGTAAGAGTGTCCCCCAAATCAAAGGGGCTTCCTCTTGAGATGATCGTTTCCATGGGGTCTTGAGATTATAGAAGGAGCCTCTTCTAAATAGCATGTGAAAAGTCATACTTAAATAGACAATCTGGAACTGTTTGACAGGTTGTGGCATGAATGTCTTTCTTTTATGTGTATTTCCAAAAAGGTCAGGGTGTGACCAGAACAAGGGATCATGCTTGTTTCATTCTAGAAGAATTTTTTGCTTCACAAGTTGCTGCATCATGATTCTGTCTTTGAACTCATCTTAAAATTTGAACATGCATTTTCAAACCTTGTCTTTTAAGAGGTAAATTTTATTGACTACTTTACTTTCAAAATTACAAAAACTAGACTTAAATTTTAAGAATCTATTTTTTACACAAAAAATTATGGAGAATCACATGAGAGTTCAATTATTTATGTCATCCTAAATTTTGATTCTGAACAGTACACTTAGTATATTGTTATAGTTGCAATGAATGAAATGTATGTATATTTTATTATATATGTGTACATTATTATGTATGTATATATTACATATATATGTATATATTATATAATGTATGTTATTTATGGTTCATCTTTTCACTTGAAGTCATTTCATATCCCTCTTTTCTTATGTCTCAATATAATGTCCATAATCATTATTTATAATAGGTGTTATTACATCATAGTGCTGTTCCATATAATTTGCTTCATCATTCCTCTTTGACATTTTAATTTCCAGTTCTTTTTTCTTCTGAATAGTGACACTATGAACAAATTAGAAAATAACTCTTGGGTTCTTTTCTCTTTGTATTTTTTTTTTTTTTTTTTTTTGGTGAGGAAGACCAGCCCTGAGCTAACATCCATTGCTAATCCTCCTCTTTTTGCTGAGGAAGACTGGCCCTGGGCTAACATCATGCCCATCTTCCTCTACTTTATATGGGATGCCGCCACAGCGTGGCTGACATGCAGTGCGTCGGCGGGCTGCCAAGCACGGACGAAACCGCTACGCCACCGGGCGGCCCCTCTCTTTGTATTTTTTGTGGGTGCAGGTAAACCCACTTTGGGGGCTGTGTCCCAGGTGTATCTGTTTCTGAAGTTAGAAACAGATTTGTTCTTGTTATCTGAAACCAGATTACTGTCTAGGAAGACTGGATTATCCTATTAAGACCCTGTGTTTCTGATTTTTTTTGTTCCACATCTATCACCATTGCCTTGTCATTTTTGCAAGTGGTTTCTCAAAGGTATTCTTATTTTGCATATCTGTTAGATTGGGCTTTTAAATGTTGTATGTTTGCTATTGTAAAAACATTTAGGGCAGGGTTTGGCAAACTTTTTCTGTAAAGGGTCAGAAATATTTCAGGCTTTCCAGGCCACATGTGGTCTCTGTCACGTATTCTTCATTTTTGTTTTAACAACCTTTTAAAAATATAAGAACTGTCTTTAGCTCAAAGGCCATACAAAAACAGGCTGTGGGTTGTAGTTTGTCCAACATTGATCTAGAGTGTTAGATTGTTTAAAATTTGTGTAAATGTCATGCAGTTATGATTAGCATGCCAGTCTTCCATGGAGCAGAGATTGCCAGTCAAGAGAAAGAGATATTCTCCTCTTTCTTCTAGGAGGTTGTTCTGTTGTAAATCCTTTTCCTTCTCCTGTGTTTTTTTATTTTTTCCCTTCTCTTCTGGCTCCTTTTCCCTAGCATAAAAGTATGCTTAAGTCTTCTCCAGTGCCTGGCATATAGGGATGTGCAAATGCTGAATGAATGCATCTGTTAAAAGCAAGCAGACCCTGCACCTCTTCTCTCATGTGCATGATTTCCTTCACTTTGCACCAAAGATTCTTGGAAGAAGAATCTCTCTTGATCTTATCCACGGTCTCATCTCCTGTTTTTTCTTCACCCTGCGCTTAGACTCCTGTCTTAATCACTCCATTAAAACTGCTGTTTTAAACATTGCTAAATATAATTGCCAAATCAAGTGAAAACTTTTAAGCCCTTATCTTACTCGACCTGTCTGCTGTACTTGCCACTTGATCATTTTCTTGACACTCCGTCTCTCCAGGCATCTGTGACACCTTCTGTCTCATTTCCCCCACAGTCTCCTTTTCTGGCTCTCCTCTCTGTCTGTCCCTATACGTGATGTACACAAGATTCTGTCCTCTCCCTCTACTCCCTCCGTGATGATCTCATCTACTCCACAGATGCCGCTGCCTCACCCTCTCTCCTGAGCCCCAGGTCTGTATATCTGACAGCCTACCACATGGCTACCCTACACCCAGTGAGGCCCAGCTCCCTCTCCCCCCAGATAGGTTGTCCTTCATTTACTGTGCTGGTTAATATGCTACCAGACTCCCCAGGAGAAACCTGGGGTCCTTGGGAATGCCACCTTCTTCCTCATCCTTCAATATCTAGTTGATGCCAAGACCTATCATTTTGACCTCTCAGATCTCTGGAATCTGTCTCCTCTTCACTGTCACTGCTGCTCATGTTCTAGCTTTTATTAGTTCTGAATTGTGACAGCATCTCTTGCTGGTCTGTCTGCCTCCATGCTCAGTCCCCATCAGTCTTCCACACTGCTGCTGCCAGAGTGATGTTTCTAGAATGTAAGTAGATAATATTTAAAAGTCTTATGTCTTTGGAGACGTGGTTGATTCAGGCACTGGGGCAGGAAAAATACACCATGAGCCTGGAGTATTTGTGCCAGAAAGTGAGGAGGTGCTCAAAAGAAGATAGAGGCTTTTTGAAAGAACACAGGAGCCAGCCTGAAAGAACTCTCAGTGACCAAAGCTGCAAGAATTTGAGCAAGAAAATGAATATCAATAACATTGAATTATAATCCATAGAATAAATACCCATGCATCTAGGGATGAATAAATGTATGAATAAATAAATGGGGGAGAAGAGACAGCTTTTTCTTACAGAAGTATTTTAATTAATAAACGTAAAAGGAATAAGAATAGAAAATCATCATTTGAACACCACAGTAATCATTGTCGCAGGCAAGGTCCACCAGTGGATAATAAAATTAGTGGCAAGAGTTTGAGGAGAAAAACAATATTCGTATATTCTCAAATTATTTCCTCCAGTATGTATTTTAATAACAAAGGGGAAAATAGTAACTTTAACTTCGTAGTGGAGAAACCCAAACGACATCACCTTGGCCAAGTGGCCAAGGTTAACATCACGTAATAATAACAATATCAACATCACATTCTCCCTGGTGTGATGCGGAGAAGGGCATAACATCACTTCTGTAGTGTTCCTGCCAGAAGTGCATAACCTCAGTCTAATCTTAAGAAATTAAGCTCAAGTTGAGGGACATTGTGCAAAATAATTGACCAGTACTCACCAAAGTGTCAAGGTCTTGAAAGATGATAAAGATTGAAGAACCGTCACAAGTTAGACAGACAACACAAACTAAATGCACTTTGGAACCCTAGATTGGATCCCAGAACAGAGAAAGGACGTTATGAAAAAGCTGATGAAATTCAAATAAAGTCCATACTTTATTCAATAGTAGTGCACCAATAGTTTTGATAATTGTGCTAAGATTATTTAGGCTATTACCATTAGTAGAAGCTAGATGAAGGGTATACAGGAACTCTGCAGTTCTTAAAAACTTTTCTGTAAGACTAAAATTATTTCAAAATAAAAAGATTTTTTTAAAAGACTCCGCATGAGCAGCTGCATTTCCCTCAAGGTGAAGCCCAGATTCCTTTGTATGGTGTGCAGGTCCTCCAGGATCTGTCCACCGCCCCCCACCCAATATGCATATCTATGCTCTTCTCTAGCCTTGCTAAACTACTTGCGTCCTGTCATACCTTGAATGTACAATACTTTCCTCCAATGCCTTTGCTCTCCCCATTTCTTGGTGTGCTGTCTCCTCCCTCCGAATATGCCTATAAAACACTCAGCTGAGGCCAGGTCAGGTGCCGCCTCTGTGCAACCCTCTCTGACAGCTGTCCCCAGAGAGCTGACTCTTGCCTCCCTGGTACTTAGTACCTGCTCTGCAGTATTTATGATGATGGCTTGTCATGTCCCCTCAGTCTCCTCCAGTCTGTGACAGTCCCTCAGTCTTCCCTTGTCTTTCATGGCTTTGGCACTTTTTTTTTTTTTTTTTTTTTTTTTTGTGAGGAAGACCAGCCCTGAGCTAACATCCATCCAATCCTCCTCTTTTTGCTGAGGAAGACCGGCCCTGGGCTAACATCCGTGCCCATCCTCCTCTACTTTATATGGGACGCCGCCACGGCATGGCTGACAGGCAGTGCGTCGGCGGGCGCCCAGGATCCGAACCTGCGAACCCCGGGCTGCCAAGCGCGGACTAAACCGCTGCGCCACCGGGCAGGCCCCGGCTTTGGCACTTTTGATGAGTACTGGTCAGTTATTTTGTAGAATGCCCCTCACTTGGGTTTGTTTGGTTTCTTACAATTAGATTGAGGTTATGCACTTTTGGCAGGAATACCCCAGGAGTGATAACTGTGTCGTCCTCAGTGCATCATATCAGGGTCCCAGAATGTTAGTGTGTCCCAACATTGATGATCTTAGTTTAATCATGAGATTAAAGATGGTGTCCACTGGGTTCATCCACTATTTTTCTCTTTGTAATTAATAAGTAAATTATGGGGTGATACTTTGAGTTTATATAAATATTCCATTTCTCATCAACTTTCACTCACTAGTTTTAGCGTCCACTTACACTTTATAACTCAGTCATTCCCTCTGTTATTTATTAGTTGGATTCCTAAATTTTAGGCTTAAGCAGTTGGGTAGAAAACAGTACCATTTCCTAAGATGTGGACAGCTAGGGGAGGAATAGGCTTTCAGAAGCTGGGAAAAGAGATTTATTGTGGAACATAATGGACACTTTATATCGTGGAATGTAATGCTGGAGGCTTCAGATGAGTAGGTTAAAACCCAAACTCCTGGAAATGACTTGTAACATTTCATTTTACTGACGTTAAGTTAGAAGTGATGGTTTGTCAGTTCCTCAAGGTTGGGGACCACCCACTAGTTGAGATCTGATTTCTGAATCCATGCCTAGTACTTAATACTGTACCTGGAACAGTGAGGGGACTATACAAAACAAAGTTTTGTCTAATGCTATGGTTTTTGTTGATGTGGTCACACTTTATATCTTTCCCTCCAGGGACTGCTGTGTTTCTGCCAGGTGTAATTAATGTTACTTGTAGTTGTGCATATCCACAGTCCCTGTGATATTCTGTGTGTACTGCCTTCCCTCTCTCCCTGTCCCCAAACATATACACACTGCAGAATTTTCCCTGAGCTGTCCCCCTGTTTAAGGTATAATTCACACTTTCCATGTTCTCTTTTCAGAAAACATTGTCTTTCCTCAGATAAATTTCTCCTTTGTGCAAATCACATGACTCTTGAAGGCATACACTTTCTATTCTCATATTTCTTCCAGATATTGATGTAATTGGACATGGTTACTCACAGCGGATCTAAATATGAAACACTATATTTCATCTTCAGAGTGGATGATGTGATATCAAGAAGGAAATGGAAACGTTTTTGTGAATCCTTGTGTTGCACAGTTAGGGGGCAGGGAGATGGTCAGGGATGGAGAGGACTGTGGCCTCTTCAGAGTTATTCTGCATCCTCTGTAGTGAGGTGGCTCTGCTTCAGCTTCATTACCATGGGGTTGGTTGGTGGGATGACACCTGGACAGTAAACCCTTGATTTTCTGAAAATCTTTTCTAATCTTCACATTTTTCCATGACTTTGTAGTTCCTGTTTTTCCCATGCAATGCACGAGTGGTGGTGAGCAGAAGGCAATGAAGTAGAGTGAGATGGAGTACTGGACAGTTAAGCAGGTTTATTCACACAAACTACAAACCTCCTCTGCAACCAGCCATAGAGTCCAGTTTATATTTGTCCTCAGCACAAAGGCAGATGATTGCATCATGGACATATGGGTAGCTTTGCAGTAGAGGAACATTTGACCATTGACTTCTTGCGTGGCTGACTACAGCACACCCTGGATTAGATGCTAGGGGAGAGCATCACCTTCCCCCTCAGTGTGGACGAATCAGCGGGTGCAGTGCAGAATAGCTCACAGCTGCTCAGCTGGTCAGTAATGCCATTGCTAAACAGCTGTGCTCGTTTTGTTTCAGTAGCTGACATTGCAGCATTCAAGTCCAGCATTCAAGTTCCCCCACCTGGCTGTGTGCTGTTAGTAAGTCCATACGTATTTATCCAGTGCCCGCTCAGTATCAGGCACTTTATGAGGTGTGGGGACAGAGCAGTCAACAGAGCAAAGTCCCTCTGTTTCATGGATGTAGACCTGAAACAACGCAGTTTATGAGATGGTGATACATTCTCTGAAGGGAGATAAAGCAGGGAAGGGGGTTATGTAGACAGCGTGGTCCCTGCCACTCTCTGGAGGCGTCCTCGGAGCAGAGACCTGAAGTCGCTGGAGGATTGAACCACGTGATTAGGGGAGTGGGAGGTGGACAGAACATTCCAGCAGGAGGGAATGTATCAGAATCAGCTGGGGAACTTTCTAAACATACAGTCTTGGACATGACTTAGTTGGTCTGGGATGGGATCCAGGGATCTGCTTTTCTATAAAAGCTCTCCAGAAGATTCTGGGAAGCCAGGTTAGGGAGCTACTATTAAAACTGTTTCAGATTATGAGTCATTCCAGGATTTGTGTGAGGAAAAAAGCTTTGATGGTAAATAAGTGAAAACCATCATCTCTGTAGGTGAAAAGAATCAGAGGCAGAAAGAAATGAATAGAGGGAAATTAAAGGAAAAATGGAGAAGAAGCAGAAGTATTGAACCTTCATTGGAATGCTCAGCTCTCAGAGTCATGGTCAGAGGAGTGTGGCCCAGCCCCCAGTTCTAGTCTCACAGCCTCCTGCTTTATAATCCTTGCTCTAAGTGTGCCAGTACTACCTGGCGGCGGTGCCCAGATGGGTCACGCAGCATCAGTCCTGTGGTTTCCTGTCCTCGCTACACCCCTGACTTTCTTGGCCCTATAGGAAGAGCGCCACAGTGATGAGTTAGCCTGTGTAGGTCATGGTGCTGTGGGAGGGGAGCCTGCATAGAGGTCTGCTTCATGTCCCACTGCAGACCTAGGGACTTCCTTGGGCCTCCCTCTGAGACCCCTGGTCATGTCTCAGACATCCATGTAAATGCTTTTCTTCTGTGAGGATAGAATTCTTGGGAGGCAGGAACCGTGAGATAGACAGGTTCCTATTTTCCCACCCAAAGAAAAGCAGGCCATAAAAGGCCTTGTATTGAGAGGATGCATCTATTGATGGAAATATTACCTGCAAATTTATATTTCATTAACTTGAATGGGGACTAAAAAAATACATTTTTAAATAGACTTTATTTTTTAGAGCAGTTTAAGCTTCACAGCAAAATTGAAAGGAAAGGACAGAGATTTCCCATATATCCCCTGCCCCCACACATGCATAGCCTCCCCCATTATCAGTATCCATCACCAGAGTGGTACATTTGTTACAGTCGATGAATCTACATTGGCACATCACTGTCACCCAAAGTCCATAGTTTACATTACGATTCATTCTTGGTGTTGTGCATTTTGTGGGTTTAGACAAATGTATAATGACATGTGTCCACCATTGTAGTATCATACAGAGTAGTTTCACTGCCCTAAAAAAACCTCTGCCCTAAAGATCCATTTTTTACATGGTTTTTAGGAGCTTATGAAGACAAAGGTGGGGGGGGCATCTGTAAAGCAGACTCGCCACAGGAACATAAATGATGACTTTGGCATAAGTGGGCAAGTGAAGTGGTGAGCCCAGACCCTCTGCACGCATCTCAGAGCCTGCTCCTCGTAGCTACACAATTCAAGGTGACCTGAATCATTTGAGATTGTATGAGTAATGCCCATGAATCACCCCAGAATTGCTGTAAATCTTAACTTCTTGAACATTACATTCTCTTGCATTCTATTTGAGTATGTTTCCTTGCTTTTATTGGAGACAGGCTTTTGCATGAGAGAGAAAGAAAAATCCCTTAGACTTATTCTCTCTCACTGTTACATCAAATTCCATTCAGTATTGTCTAAAATGAATCTTGGAAGAGGAGGACCAGGCCTGATTATCTGGGGTGGTTTGTTAACCTGTTTGTTATGGCATCTAGACACGTTGAACTTTTTCAGCAACTGGAAACCAGTAAGAAGAGGACTGTATATAACTCTCAGATTACTTTGGCTCTATTACACTTATTTAAAAGTTGTAGACCTCTTTAATGGATATGAAACTTGGAATAATACCAGCCTCTTTATTAGCCAGTAGCTAACAACTTTTTTCTTATAAAACCTCTTTTCAGTGTTGTCCGGAAAAGAAAAATTGATTTTGTTTCACTTCTGTTCAACTTTAATAGAACAGAAAATAAATGCTTGCCCAGAGGATAGGTGATTGGAGGAAAAATAAACTTACACTGCATAATCCACAGAAGGCATGTTGTAAACCTAGATAACTGAGTGAGGTGGCTGGACTTGATCCTCTCGGATTCAACGGGGTGGGTCTCCAGGGCTGTCTCTGCACGGCCTGCTTCAGTAGTTTAGTCCAGAAATGTTCAGGGATGTGAGAGCTCTCAAATCACCTTATTTTCCCTCCTCTATTTACAAATGAGAAAACAGGGGCAGAGAGGGGAAATGTCTTGCCCTAGAAACAGAAAACTGGGGAAGAATGTGACTGGCATGCATATTTGTATCTGAACATCTGGGGCCCAATTTTATAATACTCCCAATTACTTCTAGTTTTTTCAAAGAGTGTTATGAAATTCTCAAAGTGACATTTTAAGACTATTGCCTTTTCTAGGAGAGAGTTTGTAAGTTGACACCACATAATAATAAAAACAAGGTTATTGTGACTTCCAGTACATTTACATATGACCCTTTGCTTCCTGGGGCAGAGATGGAGAACATAGAAAAGAACAGTCGATTTACCTCCTGTTCTGTATGGGCTAACTTTAGAAACAAAACTATCAGTTATTAGCCCTTTAGCTTAGCTTTTTTTTTTTTTTATAATTAACTCATTCAGTCCAGTTCATTGAATCCTCAATTATATGTGGCAGAGGAGATAGAAACAATACAAAAGAGAAAATTCTAGATAAAAAAGGGAAAGCTATGGAGAAAATATGTTGGTCTAGAGGATTGAGAAGGACTGTTCATTGGTAGATACTGGAAAAATTAGGGTATTTACTGAAGGAAAGAACTGTAAAACAGAATGGGACAAAAACTAAAGGGATATAGAAATTTAGTTGGGGAGTTGGGGGAAAAGTGAAGACAGGAGGGAGAATAAGACAAGTGTTTGAGGTTACTCAATCAGAAAGGGATGGTGACTGTCCAAAAAATGAAAGAAGGAAATAACTGGGAATGACAAGGCTATTAAGCAAGACTATTTCGCGGTGGATTTGAGTGACTCTAACCATATAAGATTAGAAGGGACTAGAGACCAACTTTCACTATATTCGTGACAGAGGGTCATGCAGCCTACTAAGTAAGACGTCATCTGCAGACTGGTGATGATCTGTGAATTGTTACCTGTCCATGATAATACAAGTGCACACATCAAGAGTAACAGTTTAGGAACTCGTGTAGCAATTTTGACAGAGTAATTTTATGTCTGTTGAATCTAATGATAAAATAATTGGGGCCTATATTGTATATTTTTTTTCATCTCATTTTTCTAGTAATTCATTAATTTTTTAATTGAGGTGTAATTGACATATAATATTACATTAGTTTCAAGTGTACAACCTAATGATTCAATATTTGTGTATATTGTGAATTGATCACTGCAATATCTAGCTATCTGTCACCATGCATAGTTACAAAAGTTTTTTCTCATGGTGAGGACTTTTAAGATCTATTCTCTTAGCAACTTTCAAAGAAGCAATATGGTATTATTAACTATAGTCATCACGCTGTACATTATATCCCCATTACATTTTTATATGTTTTACAAACTGCTCATCTGGGTTGGATCAGAAATACAAAAACACACCTTGGATAATTTGAGAAGCATTGATTAACCCCTTGCTACTCAGAGTGGTCTGGAGACCAGCAGCATCTGCATCACCCAAGAGCTTGTTACAGGTGCAGAAACTCAGGCCCCACCCCAGACCTTCTGAATTGGAACCTGCTTTTGACAAGATCCCCAGATGACTCGTATGAACATTAAAGTTTGAGAAGCCCTGTGCTTCAGTCATCTCAGAGTTGGACAGGTGAAATTATTAGAAAATTCTTCCTTGTATTGATTCCAGTTCTGCTTCACTGTACATGAGGTCATGCAGAATAAAAGTCTTATGTGACAGCACTTCAAATATTTGAAGAGTACCATCAATTCAAAAACTTATTTTACAAATAATTACTGAACATCTCTTCTTTGTAAACTGCCAGGCTAGATTGTAGGGTTACAATGATAAAGAAGACTCTGGTTTCAAGGAACTTAGAGCTTAGTAAAATGGGATATGTACATAAATACCACAATAAAAGACAGAACTTGATGAACTCGTAATATCAAGTTCTGGGGAAATTTATAGCAAGAGAAATTACTTCTACGGGCATGGAGGTGAGGGTGGAGGTGCAACCTGGGCAGGATGGAGGGATATAGAATAACTTTTTGTGGGACTGGCCTTTAGACTAGTCTTTAGAAGATGAGCAGGAATTGAATGTGCACAGATGGCCTTCAGTACCAATCCGAGCAGTACAGGAGGAAGGGAAAGTTTGGGGGCAGGTGTAAGGATCGAATTCAAACCATAATTAAAATAAAGTTTTGTAATTTAACCTTCAGATGTTTAGAGACTTTGATGGTACAGTGATTTATTTTTCATGGGCTTTGAAAAGGATCAGTTTTATAGAAGTCTGAAATGGTCAATGCTCATATTTAAAGGAGTCTTTTTTTCTGTCCTCTTAGCCATTGTTTGTGCTCTGCCACCTGCTGAAAGAAAACTGTAGTCTCTAAAAGGGATCTTTTTTCATTATGAAAATATATGACAGTGTAGTCATCTTAACAACAAAAAAAAGAATCCACTCACATGGTTGAAAAATAAAAATGGGCAACAGTGGAAGGTCTCCTGGTAACCTCTTTCCCCATCAGCCCAGCCCTCCTCCTGCCGCTGTCCACAGCCCACATGCAGGCACAGCCAGCTCTTGTTTGAACATGGATTACTTTAAAATAAGAACAACTCTTAATTCTAGTCTGAGGCTCCTCTATCTGAACACGTTTTGGAGCTTCCACCTTTTAATAGGTTAGCAACTCAGTCTGGGTCTAGTCAGGAGAAAGAAACCACATGGTAATTTGAACAAGGAGAGTTTAATATAAAGAATTATTGACTACAACATGAGATTGGAGTAATGAGGGACTGGCGATAAGAAGTAACAAAAACTGAAAAATACAGGAATAGCTGTTATAAAGAGCAGTCACCACCCCCAGGGCTGACATCCAGACTTTCTTGGACAGAGCAGCCATGGCTCACTGCATGGCAGAGAAGCCACACTGGTGGAACTTGCTTGAAATCGGCCCTCTGGCACTTGCCAGAGATCTCTCTTCTAAAGTGCCTAGGAAAGCTGTTCATGGGGAGGTGTCTCACTAGAAAACTGCCTGAAAGAGGTTCCAGGGAAAACTGTGGGGTGCTGCTGGCAGCCGTACACTGCAGGAACTTGATGCTGAAAAGCAAGCTGCATTGTAGGAACCTAACAAACTGATATACCAGAGCAGGAACAAAACTTTTTCCTCCCGCAGTCTTTCCAGCACCCTCTACTGAAAAGCTTGACATCTTGCCAGTTGAGGAAAGAAAATTATTTAAAAGATTCAGATCCGTTTTCACAGAGCATACAAAAAGGGTGAATTTGGACCTGAGGGTCAGTACATTAACTAGCACAGTGACTGAAAAATATAAGTAGTCTTAACATCCTAAGTGAAGCATTACTGGAAGACATGTCCGCTGCCAAAAAGAGTATATGATGCATTTCAGAGCCAAATATTAATGATTTAGGTATTATTCTTACCACTTACACTATTTTTCCCTCTTGGTTGAGAATTGACTGAAATTTTTTTCTTCACTTTTATTAAACATGTCAGGCATATAGATAAACCTAGAGTGTAGCAAGCAGAAATGAAATACCTTTTGAGTCAAACTACTAGTTCAGTAGAAACTATAGAGGCAGGAATAGCAGATATGAAAGATAGGGAGGAAACAAAGTTGTCTAAATATCTTTATGCCTTCAGATATGTTATATATCCCACCAATTTCATATTCTTAAAGGTCTCCTAAGGCCTCCTACTGGCACCAGAATGGACTGGCTTCCTTCTACTGGTACATAGCTGTTATCCTAGCATCATCCTTCACCGTTCCCTGCATCCACTTAACTTCTTTCCTGTGTTGGAGCATATCTTTTTGGTATCCAGAATCTTCTGTTTCTTGATGTACTCCCTTGTTTGTTGGCGCACATTTTCTAACTGCTTTCTAGGAAAGATTGCATGGGAGATAAATTGTTTTGAGACTGTGTATAGCTGAAAATGTCTATCTATTCTGTCTTGACATTTGATTGGTAGTTTGACAGGTTATAAAAATCTAGGTTGGAAATAATTTTTCTTCAGAATTTTGAAGTCATTTTCCCATTGCTATTTAACATTTAGAAGTGTGAAGCCATTCTGATTCCTATTCCTTTCTGTGTAACCTGTTTTTCTTTCTGGACGCTTATCAGAGTGGTTTGTTTCCAGGATTCTGAAGTATTATGATGATATGCCTTGGAACGGGGCTATTTTCATCCATTGTTATGAGCACTTCTTAGTAGTATTCTCTTTTTTGCAGGGGCACTCCTATTTTTCAGATGTTCAGTCTTCTGGACAGATCTTCCAATTTTCTTAACTTGTCTCCTATTTTCTACCTTTGTCTTTCTCCTCTCTTCTGAGAGAGTTCTTCAATTTTTATTTTGATTTTACATAAAAATAATTTTTTTTCAGTCATTACATTTTTGTTGTTGTTGTTCTCTAAATGTTCCTTTTTATAGCATCCTATTCTTGTTTCATGAGCACATCCTCTCTTTTCTCTCTGGAAATGTTAATGAGAGGTTTTCTTCTTTTCTTGAACTTTTCATCTTGCATATTCTTTACTTCCTCCAAGTTGCCTTTTTTCTGTTGGTTTTGGTTTCTGTCATTCTTCCTCAGACGTCTGTTGAGTCCTGTTTGCTCAGTTTTAAGAGTGGGGCTCTAAAGCAGAATTTCTTAACCAGGGTGCAAAAAGTGTTGCAGGTGTGTGAAGATAATGATGGTGTCAGCCCTCAGAGTGGCTGGGCAGGATCTGGGGAGGCTGGGGCAGCCTGTCCACCCCTGGCCTACGCACAGCCTCATCAGTTTTCCCCAGAGTAATGACATTTTCTACATGTGCTGTGACATGAAGAAGTTTTAGAAGTGCTGCTCCAAAATGTGTTGGAAGCTCGGAGCCAGTAGGTTAAGCTTCTTGACTGTGGGTTTCACTATTGCATGATCAAGCTGGGTCATTTTCTTGGGGCAGATCTATGTCCATATCTTTAGATCTTTCCTTTTGGGCTGATCAAATCCTCCAGAAGAGTCTTCCAGTTTCTTGTCTAGGGGATGTATGTCTGACTTTCAGCATTTTAGGAGCAGAATTGGGAAAAAAGACTGAGGTCTCAGCATTCAGTAGGGAAACTCTCTCTTTACTCTCTCAGATTTGGTATCATACGCCCGCCCTCAATGTGCCTGATATCCCCCCCTGTCCAGGGACCCACTCTCAGTTTTATACTCTTCGGAATACAAATGACTTGTCTTCCACTGGAGCTGAGGGGAGCCTTTCTAGCTGTGCAGGGGAGTTGTGTATATATGCAGAGGAAGGATCTGGGAATTCAACTGGTTCTTAAGACTTTGTTGATCTGTTCTTCTATTTTTAGCTCATCTTTCACCTCCCCCATTCCATGGCTTCCTCATACTATCAATTCCGAGCCTTTGGGGGTGGGTCTTAAGTGCAGTTTAGGTTGTGTCTTAGCTTTCCTCATTGCTAAACTAGGACTTTTTTTTTTTTTTTACCATTTTTTTTTATTGATGTCTTAATAGTTTATAACACTGTGGGGTTTTAGTTGTACATTTTTGTTTGTCCGTCACCTTGTGGATGTAACCCTTCACCGCTTGTGCCCACCCCCACCCCCCTTCCCCTTGGTAACCACCAATCAGTTCTCTCTGTCTGTGTGTTCACTTATATTCCATATATGAGTGAGTTCATGCAGTGTCTGTCCTTCTCTCTCTGGCTTATTTCACTTAACATAATACCCTCTAGGTCCATCCATGTTGTTGCAAATGGGACAATTGTGTCTTTTCTTATGGCTGAGTAGTATTCCATTGTATGTATATACCACATCTTCTTTAACCAATCATCAGTCGAGGGACACTTGGGTTGCTTCCACTTCTTGGCTATAGTGAATAATGCTGCAATGAACATAGGGGTGCATACACCTCTTGTGATGGTTGATTTCGTGTCCATTGGGTAGATGCCCAAGAGTGGGATTGCTGGATCATATGGTATTTCTATTTTTAATTTTTTGAGGACTCTCCATACTGTTTTCCATAGAGGCTGCACAAGTTTGCATTCCCACCAGCAGTGAATGAGGGTCCCCGTTTCTCCACAACCTCTCCAGCATTTGTTGTTATTTGTCTTTGTGATTATAGCCATTCTCATGGGTGTAAGGTGATATCTTAGTGTAGTTTTGATTTGCATTTCCCTGATGATTAGTGATGTTGAACATCTTTTCATGTGGCTATTGGCCATCTGTATCTCTTCCTTGGAAAAATGTCTGTTCATATCCTCTGCCCATTTTTTGATCGAGTTGTTTGTTTTTTTGTTGCTCGGTTGTATGAGATCTTTATATATTACTGAGATTAATCCCTTGTCGGACAAATGATTTGCAAATATTTTCTCCCAGCCGGTGGGTTGTTTATTCATTTTGATCCTGGTTTCATTTGCCTTGTAGAAGTTCTTTAGTCTGATGAGGTCCCACTTGTTTATTTTTTCTTTTGTTTTCCTTGTCCGGGTAGACATGGAATCTGAAAGGATCCCTTAAACTAGGACTATCTTTTAAACCTTGGGTAAGGTAGCAGTTCTTAAACAAGACACAGAAAAGCATTGACTATGAAAAATTATTCTTCAAGTTGTTCATCACCTTAAAAAAAGTGCCAAGTCTGCCAAAGGATTAATATCAAGAATATAATAAAGAACTCCTACACCTCAATATGAGGAGGACAATTAATTCAATTTAAAAAATTAATAAGACTTGAACATATGTTTCACAGAAGAGGAAACACATGTGGCCACAAACATGTGAAGAGATGTTTAGCACCTGAATAATGAGGGAAATGCACATCACAGCCATAATGACAGACCATATTTCACTCATTCTGTTGGCAGAACTTAGGAAGTGTGACCGATTCAAATGTTGTAGAGTTTGTGGATCCACAGGTTCTCTTACACATACCAGATGAGGCTGTAAACTACTCCAACTACTCTGCAGAATAATTCAGCATAATTCCACTCCCAGGGGTACACCCAGGAGAAATTCTTTTATGTAGTACAAAAGGAGACATAGACAAGAATAGTCATAGCAATACTGTTCACAATATCAAAAACCTGGAAACAGCACAGAGGCCCATCAACAGGAAATTGGAATATTATACAACAGAAAGAACAAAAGAACCAGTGTGATACGCAGCAATATGAATGGCTTTTAACAGTGTAATACTAAATTAAAAAGGTTAGCCCCAAAAGCTTCGAGGCAGTATGAAATACTTTTATAAAATTAAAAACGCTTAAAATTATACATTTATTATCAATGAGTAAATGTATATATATTTTTGTGTGTGTGTGTGAGGAAGACCAGCCCTGAGCTAACATCCATTGCTGCTAATCCTCTTTTTGCTGAGGAAGACTGGCCCTGGGCTAACATCCGTGCCCATCTTCCTCTACTTTATATGGGACGCCGCCACGGCATGGCTGACAGGCAGTGTGTCGGCAGGCGCCCGGGATCTGAACCCACGAACCCCAGGTTGCCAAGTGCGAATTAAACCGCTGCGCCACTGGGCCGGCCCCTAAATGTATATATTCTATGTATTATATGTGTATTTCATGGATACAATAATAAAAAAAGAAGCAAGGGAAAATTGACCATAGGATTTAGGATAGTAGTTACTTCAGGTGGGGGAAGCAAAGGAATGAATTGGTGGGGAGGACCATTTGGTTAGAAGCAGGTTATTGTCAGGGTCTTAGCTTTCTGTTTTGGGTGGTAGGTTTGTGGGGTCCTTGTTATATTATGGAAAATAATTAGATAATTAAATACATGAAAAAAATAAGCATAAAGGGGCTGGGTTCCCAAGGTGAAGTAGAGTTCCTTGCTCACATGGATCTTAGTTCTTTGTCTGTCTTGTTTGTTTGAATCCTGAAACAAATGTTTTATAGTTGAAAGTTATAAAAAATATATTGATCTAAAGTCAACAAACTAAATTGTCTAGATGGGTTCATATACTGTTAAGTGTCATATAGTTTATAGAATATTTAGTGCTTAGATATTTACAGCAATTTCTGTTCTTTCATAGAAATTTTACATTTTTTTCCCTTTCTTAGGACAAAGTTATACTATAATCCTCCAAAAGATGATGGATCAACCTATAAGATTGAACTTGAAGGGATATCGGTAATGGTTATGAGAGAGATCCTGGATTACATCTTCAGTGGGCAGGTATGATGAGACACAAAGGAAGGAGGACTAAGTAGAGGCTTCTCAAGCTCAGGGTGAGGGTCTCCTTTCGTCCATTCTGTGACCAAGTAACACTGTCATCTCCATCTTCTGTCACTGTGTGCTTGACTAGTATCTCCTACTGGTACTGGCACCCAAGGAAAAAAAAAGCAGACTAAGTAAGACCCTGCCCAGTCCCAGTTTCTGTTTTTACCATTCTGAGCTCCACTTTCCAGCATGAGAGATGAAGAACACAAGATGCTCCCTCCACTGCTGTCTTTTTGTGTTTAAATCTTAATTCCAATCTTGCTTTGAACCCACACTATTGGGGAACTTGTTCTGTCTCCATCGCATGGGAATGGGAGCTTCCTTGGGCAGTGGGTTTATTTTGTAGACAGAGAGAGTTCCAGATTCAGACAAATGACAGGCACCTGCATTGTACTCATGATGCCTTGGTCCTGTGGCCTCAGTGGGACCAACATCCCTGTTCCACCCCTGTTCTTTCTCTGTGGTTTCTCTTTACTCCCTGTACCCACTTACATTTCTGGGGATTTAATGAAACCTGGGGAGAAGGTGATAAGTGATTAGACTTCTTTCTTCTCCTTTGCCCTCCTGCAGCCCCCAGCCCCTGTTACATGATTTCACATGCAGCACAAGGACTCTGAAGAAGAATCTTAGGTGTGAACCAGGGCTGGTCGTTTTAACAGGAAGAAGTTAGTGTCTCTTCTGTTTGGTTACTTGACAATTCATTTTATCATTACTCTTTGAGAGCTTGATTCCTGCTCCCTCGTTTATTCCTTCTTCATCTTACTTTCCTTTCCTTTGCATAAGAGCTGTGTCTCCTACGTGGTTTCTAAGTATTCTGAGTGTAGTGCTTACTTTCTCTAAATATATTCCTTCTGCCCACAGTTGAACTCAGTGATTGTCATCCTTTTTGAAGTATTTGGTTTAATTTCATTGTGTTATCTCCTCTTTTCTCTAAACACTAGGTGGTGGGTGTGTGGATGTAAGGTTATGTGTATGTGTATGATTGTTAAAAACATGGATTTAAATTAATTTTGAGACAGCCTTTAAAATGCTGGAGATTCTCTGTAGCATCACAAAACCAGGCTCAAGACCAGCCCTTTATCTAACTTCTAAGATCGATTCAGCAGCGGTTATGAGCCAGTCAGAGTGTATTCTTGTTCAGGCTTGGAGGTGAAACTTGAAACCTTATTTACAGATCAACCTTTGTGTTTTGTTCCCAATTTAAATTAATTATGGTTTAAAAACCATAGTTGCAACATAATTTACAACAAATCCTGATTTGAGCACTTTAGTTTTTTGGGGTTTTTTTTGCTGAGGAAGATTTGTCCTGAGCTAACATCTGTTGCCAGTCTTCCTCTTTTCTTTTAATGTGAGCTACCGCCACAGTGTGGCCACTGACAGATAAGTGGTGTGGTTCCACACCCAGGAACCAAAGCCAGGCCACTGAAGCGGAGTGCGCCGAACTTTAACCACTAGGCCATCGGGGCTGGCCTGGCAGTTTAGTATTATCAAGATGGAATTTAGTGTTTGCTCACATGCCTTTTTTAAATAGTCTACAGCTGTCCACTGTGTGTGGCTGAATTTAATATGTCATGTAAATGGGAAATTTCTCCTTACTTGTAGCTTACTCAACACACCTCTTTCCACAGTTTTGTTGCTTAATTTCTAAGATAAATTGGCAATTACACATTTTCTTGATATCTGTGGTGTAAAATGTATGAAATGCAGTGAAATGTTTCTTGCTGTACTCTATCTACTCTGAAATCTGTCCTTCACATTTCCGAATGTAGGATAAGCACCCATTCTTTGGGAGAGTCTGGACCACTTGTGACTGTGGCAATATTTTGGAGGCCTGTTTCTTGACATTGCCTTACCATTGCAAAGAAAAACTGTGAAGTGGGTGGAGGAAGAAGCATCAATCAGAAAATTAAGGAAAAGGAAATGTTCATAATGATTAAAAAAAAAATCTTACCTTAGGGATTTATTCCAGAAGATAGCTTTGAAACCAAATTGTATGTATTGCCCCGAGTGTTCAGTATGAGGCTCCTCAGGCAATGCAGACCTCCCTCTCATTACAGGGCTTGTATGGTATGTTTTGCATACCGTTTGGCAAAAGAGTGAACTAAATATATTTGGAGGCAAGACTTGCAACAGTTCTGGTGCTAGTATTTCAAAAAATCACCTTCAGTTTACCGTAGAATGCAGAACTTTCCATTTCCATCATTTGAGGTTTTTCTCTAAATTAAATATGGAAGTGAGCTACATGAACAGTTCACCTTGGAAGGGTTGTTGACAGTTAATGTTGGTAAAGCCAGAGAAGTGCTGGGAAAGATTAACCAGCCACACACAGCACATGTTCGAAGGTTCCTTGATGTCCTCAAACTCTTCTTGAAAAAAGGTACTAGGTTCAACCATATGAAATTCCAATATTCACTTATCTTTGACCTACAGAAATGGAGCTTTCATGTGGTCCAGCATAATAGATTAGCGGTTTGGGTTTTAAATACATACATTCAAATATAAAATATTTATGAACTCTTGCAGATCCGGCTTAACGAAGACACGATCCAAGAAGTTGTACAGGCAGCAGACCTGCTCCTGCTGACGGATCTTAAGACTCTGTGCTGTGAGTTTCTGGAAGGCTGTATTGCTGCTGAGAACTGCATCGGGATCCGAGACTTTGCCCTTCATTACTGCCTGCACCATGTCCATTACCTTGCCACTGAATACCTGGAGACTCACTTCCGAGACGTCAGCAGCACAGAAGAGTTCCTAGAACTGAGTCCTCAAAAGCTGAAAGAAGTGATTTCTCTTGAGAAGTTAAATGTTGGCAATGAAAGATATGTCTTTGAAGCAGTCATTCGATGGATAGCACATGACACAGAAATCAGAAAGGTACCTGTAGTTTATAACCTCGTCTCACTTTGCCTTTTACTTACCTATTTCATTTATTTAGTGATTCATTTTTCATCCAAATTATAGATGTTTTATCTTTCTCCTTCAACTTGAAAGACTTAGCAAAGTTGTCATCTAAAGGATATCTGTGAAACATCTTCCCATAGTATCATTAAGCAGTTGGCTTTTCAGACCAGTCTACAAAAGCCCATGTAACTCATAATATAGCAAAGAAAATATTAATATTTGTAAGGAACGTAATATCCTTTGTACATTGTTTTTAATGGAAAAATGCATTTCAGGCTTAAGCTGGAGATGATAGAAATGCGGAGTCCCCACTCTCACGTCATCCGTCCCTCCTACACCGCTGGGCCAACTCCTACAGGGAGTCTGCTGCAGGCATCAGGGTGTGAGGGCGGTGGGGGGCAGGGTGTGAGGGCTGTGGGGGCAGGGTGTGAGGGCTGTGGGGGACAGGGTGTGAGGGCTGTGGGGGCAGGGTGTGAGGGCTGTGGAGGACAGGGTGTGAGGGCTGTGGGGGGCAGGGTGTGAGGGCTGTGGGGGCAGGGTGTGAGGGCTGTGGGGGACAGGGTGTGAGGGCTGTGGGCCTCAGAAGCTTTGGGGTGGGCTCTCCCTGCAGTGATGGACACCACTCGGGGAAAGCAGGAGAGCCCTCTAGAGTTTTTGTGGCAATGCAACTCGAGGTGGGAAGGTTCTGGGAGTCACAGCCTGGGAAGGAAGGGCCTTAGAGAAAATCGGGCTTTAGAGCAATACTGTTAATACATTGGGAGGGAGCAAAATCACGGGGCTTTAAGTCCAATATTTATAAATTAAAGGCTAGTTTCAATTACTGTATTCAAAATTAGAAATATATTAGGTTTTAGAGTAGTTTTCAAAACGTGTAATTGCATTGTTCATTGTTCTTGATAACTTTTGACTTATGTTTTAATGATTATCTTGTAATTTTTTCAGTCCTGTAGACCTATGAGTACATCCGTTTAGAAACTGTGCTTGTAGTCTCACCCTGGTTAGTCCAGTTAGTGTTCTGTTTTCCACATTAGTTGGGTAAATTAGGAAAGGAGATAGCAGAGTTTCCAGTTGGTCGCCACTTGCTGAGACCTCTGTCAGTAGCTTCTCCCTTGCTTTCTTCTTAAAGTGATGAGGTTGCTGGGGAAATAAGAGACAGTGCTTCATCCTTTGGTTAATCTGAACTTTATGCTGGAAAGAAGAGTCCACTTTAAAATGACTATTTCAAAACCAAGAAAAACTAGTCATTAAAGAGTTTCCCCTTATGTACATTGAGTGCTGTAGTCAGTTCAAATTTAGTGATTGAGCATGAAAAGTATATAATTCATATTGTACGTGTTAGATATTTTTTAACAATAATTACTGAAGAAATGATTATATTGTACTCAGAGGATTTTTTTGAACTTTGGCTTTCCTATATTTTTCTTGTAATATTAATGTTGATACATTTTCATTATCTGGTTTACCATATTGTATCAAGCTATTACTGTATATAGTGTTTCTATAAATGTGATTTAACTCACAGCACATCCAACTACGTGGAATAAAGCAGTCATAACAGAGTTCTTCTGAGTTTGCCTATTGCTATGAGAACCCTTTAGGGTGTAAAGAAAACTGCTTGAAACTTTGCAGTGATACATCAGATATAAATCTGAACTGATGGTTTTTTAAATGAAACTTTTATTTACCGAGGCTGTGGGAAGTAGACAGGAAAAGGGCCAGTAGAGCATTTTCAAGCTGCACTGGCACTTATGACTTGCTTGTTGATAATCTGTTAACTATTTAAGTTTTCCAAAAGTTGGAAAATGTATGTTCTAAAAACTGTGTTGCATTCTCATTTTTCTGCCCATCCTTTCTGCCCCCTTCTGCAGGTCCACATGAAGGATGTTATGTCAGCACTATGGGTTTCAGGGTTAGACTCCAGCTACTTACGGGAACAGATGCTGAATGAACCTTTAGTACGAGAAATTGTCAAAGAGTGCAGCAACATTCCACTCAGCCAGCCACAGCAGGGAGAGGCGATGCTAGCGAATTTCAAACCCCGGGGTTACTCAGAGTGCATCGTGACTGTTGGTGGAGAAGAAAGAGTGTAAGTAAGGATGTGAGTTGTTGGAAAAGTGGTATATGGGAAGGGATATTCCCATGTAAACAAGAATTCATAGTATTTTTCAGTATCTAAGCATGATAGCAATAGATTTTTTAAATGTTTTAAACATTCCTTAGGGCAGTAAAACTAGTCATAGTTATTATAAGCAGAACTATATAAAACACATTAACTGCTAATCAATTATTTATTTCCTTAGTTCACGGAAACCAACAGCAGCGATGCGATGTATGTGCCCTCTTTATGACCCTAATAGGCAGCTTTGGATTGAACTGGCCCCTTTAAGCATGCCAAGAATTAACCACGGAGTGCTCTCAGCAGGTACCATCCTGTGGTAAATTTTACTTAAACACAAGATCAAGTAATGTGTCATTTCAGGGTTGTACAGAATGACTCAAAACCTTTTAAAGATACAATTTTATTATCTCTCTATGATGACATTTTCAGTGTAGCTCTAGCTTTCAAGACCATAGTGAGAAGAAGAGTGTCTTCTGTCAGTCTTTATCATTCCCAAATCTTTTATACATAGCTATTTTTAAGACTTTAGGAACGTTGTACTTGATGACTTAACTGATAGAAGAGCAAAATTCAGTGATCTGAGTACCAATTAGCTGTGTGACCATATCTGGAACACAGAATTTCTTTGAACCATGATATTCCCATCTTTGAAATTCATGCAGTTTAGAATTACACTATGTAACTATATAAAAAAATGAAGGTGTTATGGAAGAGCAGGCATTTCACATGAGACTTTAGAAAATATTACTTACATTAGCAATGGCTTAAAGTTATTTTACTACAGAAAGTATGTTTTACTTGACCTTGGCAAGTTTGAAAATAGCTCCATGTTGTTAAAAGTTCTCACTCAAGGAGATGAGAGAAGAGGTTGCACTTGCTGCCTTACCACTGTTTGCTCCTTCTCTTCACCTTGGACCTGCCTTTCTGGACTCACCCAACAAGGGCCGTTTCACTTGATTCTAGTTATTGTCAGCAGTCCTCCTGGAATCCTTATTTAATAGTCTGCTTGCCCACTAATATTACCTTAAAAATCTTTAAAGGTGTACCATACTATCCCAAGCTATATTATAGAAATTGCTAAAGCTATATACTGTAGTGTAGAAATTGAACCATTTTATGGGTTCCAGGATTATTGAAGTTATTGTCAATAAGGAACAGCTAGATGGAGTGGTGTAGCCAGCAGGATGTGGGTCTCGTTTCCCTGTTCTGTCTTCTCAGAATTAGCTTTGTTAAGTTTTCCTCCCATACTGTGTACACTTATTCATAATTTTCACACATGCACACCTACCACAAAGGCTCCTGTATCACTAATTTTCAAAGATTTCCTAGAGGAGTTGGCATTTCAGAAACATTAAACAATGAGAGAGGAATTGTGTCCAGTTGTATTGACTGAAGTTGTGAAATGGTTGAGTAGTTCCTATCTGTCCAGCCTGTTCTGCATTTCTTCTTTCCTTGCCCTTTTTTTTTGGTGAGAAAGATTAGCCCTGAGTTAACATCTGTTGCCAATCCTCCTCTTTTTTTTTTTTCCCTGAGGAAAATTGACCCTGGGCTAACATCTGTGCCCATCTTCCTCTATTTTATATGTGGGACGCCTGCCACAGCATGGCTTGCTAAGTGGTGCGTCAGTCTGTGCCTGGGATCCGAACCTGCAAACCCCAGGCCGCCAAAGCAGAGCGTGCGAACTTAACCACTACGCCACTGGGGTGGCCCAACCTTTTTTTTTTAATTGACTTTTTTTGTTATTGAATTTTTTCCCTCTCTACCAGTTTAGAAGTTATATTTTTTGTCTATATTTCTTTGAAGGTTACCTTAGAAACCACAGCTTATATTAAGTTATCAAAGCCTGACATTAATCATACATTTATACTCTATTTTCATGTTCCAGAGTCTTACAATATTAAAATACATTATTATTTATAAATATTTACTTATATACATAAGTTTTATTGATCTATGTTTTATATGTGTATCATAGATAGTGTTTAGTTTAATTTTACCTGCATATTTACCACATTCTTTGTTTTTTCTTCCTTCTTACTTCTCAGACCTTCCGTCTAGGATAATTTTCCTTCTCTCTGAAGTTCGTCCTTTTGAATTTCCTTTAATGTGGGTCTATTGGTAGCAAACTCCTAGATTTGTTTGTCTGAAAATGTCATTATTTTGCCTGCATTCTTAAAGGCTATTTTTGCTGGGTGTAGAATTTTAGGTTGGTATCTTATTTTTCAGCACATTGATGCTGTCTTTTCACGGACTTCTGGCTTTCATTTTTGTTAAGTCAGCTGTCAGTCTAAAAATCTGTCTTTTCTATGGGCTGTATTTAAGATTTTCTTTCTGTCTTTGTTTTTGTGCCATTTCACTATGTTGTGCTTAGGTGTACATGTTATTTGAAGTTTTACCATATTTGGGGATTGTTGGGCATCTTGATTCTGTGGCTTGGCCTTTCATCTAGTCTGGAAAATTTTTATTTATTATATCTTCAGATATTGCCTCTGCTCTGTTCTCATCTCTCTCTACTTTTGGAATTCAGGTTAAACATGGCTAGACCTTTTACTCCATCCTCTGCCTCCTACATTCTTTTTGATTTGTTTTTCCTTCTTTTTGCCTCTAATGTTGCCACCTTTATGATTTCTTTTGATTTATCTTCCATTTAGTGAATTCTCTCTTTAACTGTGATGGATCTGCCATTAAATCCATCCACTGGATTTTTAATTTTGTCTGTGTTTTTTTTAATTTCTGGAAATTCTCTTTAAATCTTTCAGATTTGCTATGTCACTTCTATAGTCCTCTGTTTCCAAAAGTTATCTTCAAATTTGTCTTTTATTTTTTAAACATAGTAGGCATTGTTGTTTTATCATCTTTCTGATTATTCTAATATTTGAAATTTGACATCTTTGCAAGACTACTTCCTATTGTCTGCTTCTGCTGGTTCTTCTTCATAGAGTCTAGTTTCTTTGTATACCTGAGTATCTTTGGCTGGGTGCTGATCATTTTGTTAAAAATTATTTGTAGGAATAATTTGATGCTTTAAAATCTTAGAATGTTTAAAGCTCAGATAAAGGTACTTTCTTCCATGGAAGTTCTGCATTTCTGCCAGTTGCCTGAAAACACTACTAATTTGGAATTACTGTAAATCAAATTCAAACCTTGAGATTTCCTAGACGAGCAAGGAGATTGAAATCTGGTTTTAGTTCTGGTTGGCTTTCATCCTGAGGGTGAGAACTTTGGAGAGGCTCTCCTGCCAGAAGCCACCCTTTCTGTGGGCCTGGGATTTAGATTTCTGTCTTTTTCATCCCCTCAAAGCCGTTAAAAGAAAGGTTGAAATTTTCCCAGGTTGGTAAATGTCCTCAAAGCAAAATCGTTTCCATGCATGGTAACCTCTCTTGGTCCCACTTTTCCCTTCAGTTATGCCATGTTGTCTTGTTGGCTTTTCTTTTAAGAAGATTATTTTATTTTAAAAATGTTTTATGCAGCAACTTAGTTATGTTTTGCACAAGAGTTGGTAGAATAACCTAATCTACCATTACCCGAAATAGGAAGTTCAACAATCACTCTTAGATCCTGTTTTGAATGTAAAGTGCACCCGGATCTGAGTGTTCCTGAAGTCTTGAGTGAGCAGATGTGGGCTGTGGTTCAGAAGTTGTGTGAGAATCCCAGAGTCTGGGGAAGAGAGTAGATGAACTGAGATAACCCAGAGTTGCTTGGTGACTGAGTAGGTCATGTCAGTCTTCCTTTTACGCTGTAGGGAAGCGGGAATCCACTCAAAGGTACTGAGTGAAGTAAAATGGTCAAAGTGACTCACAAATTTGGCTCTTACACCAAGGAGCAAATGAAATGTGATAAAGATCTCGAATCCATTGTTGTTGTCAGAGAAGGTTTCTCAACATACTGTCTCTACAACTATGGCATTTATATTCGACAGGAGATGAGTGTTGAAGACTTAACTTTCAACTTTCTTGCATGTCTTCTTTGATTTTCGCAGAAGGATTTTTGTTTGTATTTGGGGGCCAAGATGAAAATAAGCAGACCCTGAGCTCAGGAGAAAAGTATGACCCAGATGCAAATACATGGACTGCACTGCCACCAATGAATGAGGTAAAATATGCTTGTTTTATTTGTCTGATGTGTTTCTTTTTTCCCTTTAGCATTTTTCTTTGTTTTGCATTTGAGTATAAGAAAAGAAGTAGCAGCCCTCCCAGCTCTCCTCTCTGCCTTCCCCTTGTTCAATCTGACCTTGAAGTTTCTCAAAGTTTCTAGGAATGCTCTTGCCTCGGGGCTTTTGGCAGATACCCCGTGGCTTGCTTCTTGCTTCCTTCAGTGTTTTTCCATGTCAGTCAGGCCTTCCCTCTGGCCCCTCAGCTCCCCTGTCTCCTCCCCTGCTTGCTTTCTCTTCATTCCATGTAGCACCTTCTCACATACTAGGTATTTTTAAATTGTTCACACAATCTCTTTGACAGCGGGGGAATATTTTTTTTCTGTTTATTCAGTGATGTATCTTTAGTGCTAGAATAGTGCTGGGCACGTAGTGGGGGCACTAAGGAAGTATTTGTTGACCAATGAATGTGAAATACCTCTGGCTTCTGTCATTCCAGGTGGCCTTAGCACGAACCTGTCCTCCCCTCTGCCCCTCCAGCCACAGGCAGTCCTGTTGCTGTGGTTCTTACTTGTCTTTCACACATCAACTTGGAACCACTTAATTATAGCGCATTGCTAACGACAGATAATTTTATTGAACCAGATGGTAATAGTTCTTTTTCTTGTTGTGAGCTATTGTGAGTAAAAGATAATGATTCTGCCAGTGAATTCACCGTGCATGTAAATCCCTTGTTCTAAGAAATTTCTGGACTTGGGTTCTTTGTCTTTATAACAGAAGGATGAACTGCTAGGAAAATCAGAGATATTTGGCAGAGCTGGTTTTGAGCCTGGCACTTCTTTGCTGGAACTCTGGAATTTAATGATATCTGTAATTTTTATTAAATGTATAAATATCAGCTTGCAGTATGGTAGTTGGCCTTTTGTATATCATGGTCTTTGGTGTCTTTTCAGGCAAGGCATAACTTTGGAATTGTGGAGATAGATGGAATGCTGTACATTTTAGGAGGAGAGGATGGTGAGAAAGAGCTAATATCCATGGAGTGTTATGATATTTATTCTAAAACCTGGACAAAGCAACCCGATTTGACCATGGTTAGAAAGGTGAGAACTATATCTTGTGATTACAAATTGGTTTTAAAGTTAATGTTTCTTCATTTCCTACGTATGCCTTTTAATACAATTGACGGTGTTAAAAGAATTAACGTTGTAGAATTCTGTCTCTGTCGATAGCTTACCTTCACCATCATCACCCCACACCAAGACAGGCAGTGGAGTGTATGTGAGAGTTTTCCCTGATGGGGGGCTCTGTGCGGCCAGCTGTGTCCAAGGCCCTTTTTTGATAAATGCTTTGTGAGTGCACTAACCTAGGAAGCAACCAGATCTTCCAAACCTATTTTCTTAATCGTCATGCAGGATTGGGGAGAAACATTAATCCACAGGTAAAGAACTACCTTGCTTACTGAGTAGAGTAAAAGCAAATGGCTCATGTTGGCTGTTTAGAGCATAGTCTATCTTTATTTATGTCCCTGATGTTGGCAGGGGGTCATCATGAAGCTGAAGCCTTGTCCGTGCTGTGTGTATGTTACACCTTCACTCCTAGTGCGCTCTCGCACCGTCTCTGCCCTTCCAACTGATGTATGTGGGGCAGAAATTGAGTGACATCTTGCTCCGTAGAGTCTACATCTTGGAATCTTCAAATAGTGGTGAAAGAGTAGAGAGACTGGAAAGCTTCTTTAAGTGGTTAAGTTCGGCGCTCTCCACTTTGGCAGCCTGGGTTCACAGGTTCAGATCCAGGCATGGACCTGCACCACTCATCAGCCATGCTGTGGCTGACCCACATATACAATAGAGGAGGATTGGCACAGATGTTAGCTCAGGGGTAGGCTCCCTCAGCAAAAAAAAAATTAGGGTTTTTTTTTACTTCTTTCACTTAGTGAAATGGTATTAGATGGAGTTAATCCTTTTCTGAGGATTAACAATACGTATATTACCTTGCTTTTCTCATTGTTAAAATCCTGTATTGTAATATTAGAAAGCACCATAAGTGTTAGAAGTCAGATCATTTTCCAAATATCTCACAGTGCTCTCTAGACAAGTTAATATTTATCCGTCTAACATTAATAATAAATGTTGCCTCCCCCACTGTTGCTTTCTCCTTTCAGATTGGCTGCTATGCAGCTATGAAAAAGAAAATCTATGCCATGGGTGGAGGATCGTATGGAAAACTTTTTGAATCTGTGGAATGTTACGACCCGAGGACCCAGCAGTGGACTGCTATCTGCCCCCTGAAAGAGAGAAGGTGAAGGAATGTGGGTGTGGGCTTCCCAGAGTCCCCTGAACCTGGCTTTCGCCTTCCTTTCTTTCAAACTGATCTTTTATTTGACTTGGCATTGAGTTTATATAAAATTAAATGAATAATCCATTTTCTGAGAAAGGAAGACACACACATTCATGCAACGTTGAATGTCGCAGAGCTCAAAGAAGCGGGAGAGGAGTTAGGGGAGCGGGTCATGAGTCGTAAGCCCGGTTCCTACTCTGCTCCGTGTGGCCTTGCAGGTTTGGCGCTGTCGCCTGTGGAGTTGCCATGGAGCTCTACGTGTTTGGGGGAGTCCGAAGTCGCGAGGACATCCAAGGTGGTGAGATGGTGACTTGCAAGTCTGAATTCTACCACGATGAGTTTAAAAGGTAATTATGAATAGTTTCATGTAGCTTATGCAACTTTTTCTTTAGGCTTTCAGAGTCATGTTTTAGCTTTGTTTAGTTATGTTTTCAAATTACTTCATTGAATTATGTCATCTATTTAGGAGGTATGGCTCTTGCATACTAGATATTTATTTGGTGACTTTAGAAGTATTGGTAACTTGAAGCCATAGAAAAATGTTTCTAAAATGTGGATCAGACCTTGACACTTAGTTGCTTAAGATCATTAAGTGGCTTCCTTTGGCTTTTGGGAGAAAGTTTAACTCCTTAACTTAGCATATATGGCCTTTTGTGATTTGGCCTTTCTCTACTCTTTCTTCTACAGTTCAATCCAGATGCTTCACTTGAGCCCTGCTGAGTGACTTTTTTCCTCCAAAACATGTTATGATTATCTCAGCTCTGTGCTTTTGTACTATTCCTTTTGCCTAAAATTTCCATTCCCACGTTTATCCAATTAATTTGGCCTCTTCAAAAACTCTGCTTATCATCACCACCTAGAGAGGGCCTTCTCCCATCTCCCAGTCTAATTTAGGTTCCTCAGTCTGTGATCCCATAACATCTGTATGTCTTTCCCCCTTGGATTGTAATTGTTCATCATAATCTCCTTGAGGGCAAGGTCCAACTCAGTCAACTTTGGATCCCAGCCTCTAGCATCGATGCCTGGCCTGTATTATACTCAATAAGATGCTGATTAAATGGACGGAGTGTGGTGTCAGATATTCATAAAACATCTGACAGGCTGCCGTGTATGTCTTGTGGAGTAGGCAGCATCCTTCCAACCTCCCTGTCTTCCCTCCTCTCACCCATTTTATTGTTGTAACCACTAAACAGTGTTTTTATTGCAGTAATCTGTTCAAATCCTACAGGAAACTGCCATGCTAAAATTAATCTTGTGATAGTATTTCAATCGTGTTACCAGAAGGGGGTGCCATAATATAATGTTTAATTTCATATTATTTTACAGTAGGGCAAACAATGAGCAGTTACCAAGATTTTAGAAATACATATACATGTTGCTTAACTTTTAATGTATTTTAAATTTAGAATATTTGCATAGCCCTTTCTTTTTTTCTTCAATTACAGGGGTAGACTGTCTTAGGAAAATTCATTAGACAAAATGTGAGAGCAATTTAGAGATTGTTTGCTATGGTGGGGGCAGGGGGCAGAATTTCAAAGACTTGTCTACATTTCTCTTCCTTAATATATTATTATGAGGGCTGACTATCTACAGTATGAAGCAGTATATTAATTTCCTGCCCAAATGAATCTCGAGACCTGCTGCCCAACTTCATTAACAAGCAGTGGTCATCATGTTTGGTGTGTGATAAAATATTGATATAAGCCTTTTTCATAATGAGTGAATTACTGTGTAGACAGTGTGAGCTGGAGAGCTGTAACTCATTTGCTGCCATCAAGACTCCTTATGGTTTTACCATTTTCTGTCCCTGTTTTGGTTGTACAAGACTTTAATCCGGCTGTAACGTTTCTTAGTCTGCCCATGATATGCTATAAATTGTTGAACCTTTGTGTTTCCATTGGGTCGTTTCATATTTATAGTTGATAAGCTTTAGATATAACTGTATTACTTGCTTTCAGTTCATAATTGTTAAACATGAGTCTTGCTCCTCCCTTGCTCTTTAAAAGCACTTCCAGATACAATTCCTGTATCATTAGTTTCCTTATTTCTGAGCTTTCCAGTGTTCGTTCATACATAGAATGAAGAAAGCTTATTTTCTCTTGTCAGGATAATGTGTGGATTCTTACTTGTTTAAATAACACTAAATACACATGGACCACTAAGGGCCATGTATTAACTCCCTTAACTCATCCAGTCTTCAATACAACCCTCTGAGATAAAGGTACTCTTGATATTCCGATTTTATTTATGAGGAAACCAAAACACAGAGAGTTTGAGTAATGTGCCCAAAGACACACAGGCAGCAAGTGGCAGAGCTGAAATTTTAACTCAGGCACTCTGGCCCCAGAGTCCACCTTTTCAGCCACTACACTATATTGCCTTAAAAATGTAGGCTTTCCCATAAATATCTGTAGAACAAAAATAACATTTTTATTTCTTAAAAGATCAGATGTTTCCAAGTATGTGTTATTGGCATACTCTGGAAACTGTTGCCAGATGAGCAATCTGTATGAGATTGGAGACCATTTATTGTTTTTAAGTAATCTCTTGTCTTTCCTGCCTTTGTTCCCTATTTTTAGGTGAAAACTTTCCTGGAAAAATGCCATATCTTATTATTTTCTGTGTTTCTAACTAAAAACAAAACTGAAGGAAAGCAAAAAAACTGCCATAAGTCATACAAGTCGCAGAAACCATATATTCAGAACGACAGCATCTCTATTTCTGTTCCTATGTCCCTGTTCTTTTATGAATACTGCCCTCCTCCCAGTTATCCATACTCAAAAAAGGTTGTATTTTGTTCTCTCTTGTGCCTCTCTTGACACCTCATCAGTCGCCAAGTCTTATCTTCTTTTTTTTTAAACTCTGATATTTTTCGCATTCACCCACCTTTTCTCTGCTCCTACCCTAATGCGTTTGCCCTTTCACATGTCCGTGTCATTAGCTTTCCTAACCAGTCTTCTCTAATACATTTCACTTACTTGTGCTTTTGAAAGATGAGTGTGACTTTGATCATTTCACTCTCCTGCTGAAGATTCTCCATATTTCCCCATTAGTTACCAAATAAAGATAATAGTATTTAGCCTCCCACTGGGAGTCCTCCATGGTCTGAGGTTAAGAAAGATTTTCAACTTTTTTCAGTTCCTTCCTTTCATATGTCCTGTGCTCTAGCTCACTTCTTATAACCATCTTGTTTTACTGCCTCTGTGCATTTGCTCAGCCTAGATGCACTCCTCTTTCATTTTTATAGATAAATCATGTTAACTGTTCTTTGAAGTCAAGATCTGTCAGTTTCATCTTTTGATCCCTGAATGTATAATTGAATAGACATACTCGACAACTGGCAGAATCCCCATGTTCTCTGATCCACGGGTTGGAGGCCATTATGGTAGGAAAGGCTAAGTGGAAGTCCCCGGAACCTTCCCTCCCTACCGAGATAGAAAACCAGAAGCAATACTGCATCCTTGAGGAATTTGCAGGAATTAGTGCCACCATCAAAGACTTGAAAATGCAGGAGTGGTGTTACCTATCATATGCTCACTTAATTCACTTAGAAAAAGTAGAAAGTTCAGATGAATTTTGGAAAATAACTGTGTACTTTCATAAACTCAATTGGGTGGTCACACTGATCATAGATTCAGTCTCAGATGTAGTATCTTTATGCAGATGTTGTATTCTTATGCATCAGAATCCCTGGCCTTGATATGCAGCTGTTGACGTAGCTAATGCTTTTTCTTCCTACCAATTTGCAAGGACTACCAGAAGCAGTTTGCTTTTACCTGGCAGAGCCAACAGTACACCTGCACAGTCTTGCCCAGGCTGTGTCAGTTTTGCTTTCTGTCATAATATTAGTTTGCAGAGATTTCGACCATCCTGATATTCCATTAAAACATCATATGGGTCTACCCCATTGACATTATGCTGTTTGGATCTGAAGTAGCAAGTGCTACAGAAGCCTTTGTAAGATGTGTGAACAAGAGGATGGAAGATGAACCCTACTCTTGACACATCTGTTTCAGTCATGGTCCAGTCAAGAGACAGAAACCACACCAATCATCTGAACAGGGAGAATTTGATACAGGTAGTCATTAACTAGTTAGAGGTGGTTCCCTGCGAGTAGGTGAAAGAAGACTCTGATGAATGCAGAAATAGCCAATGTAGGAAGTGCAGCTTACTACCTTTAGGGCTGGGAGAAAGTACCCTAAGAAGGAGCAAACTGGGAAGAGTCCTCTGCACCCTGCATGGCTGGGATTCACCTCAGTGGAGGAGGGTGTGCTGTGGCGCATGGTGTGGTGGAGTCCTGGGGCGCCAGGGTCGGAGCTGGTGCACAGGAGGCTGCCTGCTGATGGCAGAGGACCTCGCTGAGGGTGAGCACCTCTGGGTCTCCTGCACCCAGGAGGCAGCAGTGCGATAGGAAGAAGAAAAAAGGCGCCCTGACAGTGGGAAAGAAGCCCTTTCCTCTACCCGGCCTTGCAGTCCCTCCAGCGCCCTCTGCTGACAGAGCCCCACTGCGTTCATCTTTTCAAAGAACAAGGTGTTGATGCTAATTTTCTTCATTGGCTTTTGCTCTTATCGATATTATTTCCTTCCTTTTACTTACTTTGGGTTTATTTTGCTCTTCCTATCCTGGCTTCTTCAGGTAGAATTCTAGATTTTTCATTTCTCTGCTGAAATCTCCTATCTTTTCCTCATAAGCGTGTTTTCCTCTCCCTTACTGAGCATCATTATGGTGGCTGCGTTCAAGTGCCTGCCTGATAGATAATCCCCTCATCTGAGTCATCATCTGTTGATTGTTTATTCCCTTGAGAATGGGTTCTCGTTTTTCTGGCTCTTTTTTTGTTCAGTAATTCTGGATTGCATCCTGGACATGGCGAATGGCACATAGTTGAGGCCCTGCGGTCTCTTACTGCTTCAGAGTGTCACTCTGAGAGTTTTAGCAGGCACTGGACTTGGTCAGACTCAGAATGCAGGCAGTCACACCTGCAGCTCAAACCTCAGCCCTGTTATTTAAACCTTAGCTACAAGCGTTCATGGTTCCAGGGTCAGTCAAAGACTTGAGATGAGTGGGTGCCCGTACATTTAGGGGCTCTTCTCTACCTCTCATCTTTCCAAGACCCCTGCATGCTTTGGCGATCCTGATTGCCCCAAGACACTGATTCCAAGGGCGGAAAGACAGGATTTTTCTCAGCTGCCGAGGTGCTGCCCTCAGGCTGCCTTCAGATAAAGCTACCAAAGAAAAGCTTCATGTGGGATGCTGTTTCAATGGTCACCTTCTTCCCCAAATCTGCTTGCTGATACTCAGTCTGCAGAGCCCTCGGGCAGTTGTTTTCTCTACGTTGTCCAGAGTTTGTAACTGTTCCTTGCAGGAGGGTCAGCTTGTTAGGAGCTTCTTCCTCCTAGAGGCAGAAACCTCACCACAGCTCCTCCTTTCCTTCTCTCTTCTCTCAGGTTGATGGCCCCTCCCCTGTAGCTCTCTCCCTCTCTCCTTCTCGCCTTGCCTGTCTCTCCCTCTCTCCTTCTCGCCTTGCCTGTCTTTCCCGTTCTACTCTGCTCTCTCTGAAGCTTGCTGCTGTGATCCATGCTGTATTTCCAGAGTTCCTTCGCAGGGGGCATTTCTTAATCCTGAGGTGCCAGAGGACACATCATTGTAGCCTCCAGGTCCCAATAAGCCCGTGTTTGAGAACGTTGTAACTAAAGGCTCAGTATTGCCTTGTCCATTACGAAAAATTACTGCAACTTAATGATGGCTGCTGTGTACTAGATGGTATGCAAAGTACTTTACACTGGTGTTTCATTTCATCCTAATGACAGTCATTTGAGGTTGGTAGTGGTGTCTGGTATCCCCACTTTACAGATGATGACACAGAGACTGGGTTAGCTAAATTGTCCAAGGTCAATGGGGTGACAGATGGTAGAGAAAGAAATGCAAAATCACATACCTTTTATATCTTTTTATAAGAAGCAGCTAAAGACATGATCCAATTGTTTTCATATAGTTTGATTTCATTTGAAGCCTCAGCGTTATATAAAATAGATCAACTGGGATTATTTTTCTGAAACCCAGGAACTCTGAATCATTGATCTGTTTTGGACCAAATTTGGTAGATCATCTACATAGACCAATTTCTTTAGCTTCGTTTAATTTTTCCAGGAAGGAATTATGTTAAATTCTCAACTTGACAAAATTACTCCAGAATATTGTTGTATTCTGTTGTGCTTTTTCAGAAGATAGTCTAGTCATATGCGTCTTAATTTAGAAGTGCAGTTACCTTTGCGAGTGCACGTGGCCCCGTTAATGGATTTGCTCTGAAGAGTTGTGTGCCTCTCCCCTGGAGTTCATCCTGGGCGTGTGGTTCAGCTGCAGACGAGGCATCAGACACTCATCAGCATTGTTTGATTCAGAATCTGGGAAGAATTTAAATATTGAGGTTTAGTTATTTATGTTCAGCCCTGAAGACATAAAATGTGAATAAGCCAGTATTGCAGTTTGACATTTTTCACACTCTTTCAAAGGCTGTTCAGGTTCCCGTTTTCACTTTTCAGTGAGAGCTCTTAGATTTTTCCCTTTTCCTGTTTATGAGAGGCATTTTGGAGGCAGCAGCCAAACTGTATTCCCAGTCCCAGCAAACTGCTGGGTACTCGTCAACATTCAGATATTAGAAGAATCAAATGTTAAATGAAGGCATTTAGAGATATGGCAGCTTATATTAGCTTTGCTTCTGAGTTGTTATGTAATCTTGGACAAATCATTTTGCCTCCTTGTTTCTTGGAATTCAAAATATGGAAGCTACTACTTTATAACAATCTGGGAAGAGTGTTCATTGAAATAGGAGTGCTGTTCTTAGTGAAATAATTGTACATTTGTAACATCAAGATGCTCAGACCTAAGTCAATGGCTTCTTGGACACTTCATTGCAGAGAGTTAGAGATACCAGGAACCATGCCTGTACACCTGAGCACTCCAGTAATGAGAGCAGGCCTGGCCATCGGGAGTTCCTAAGGGTTTAGATACATTTCCAAGGTCTAACTGAGATCTGCTATGACCTGACTATGCCTTTAGCTATTAAAGGGAAATTGTTTGGTCAAATTACCTTGAGTGAGCATTATTACATAGCAGAGTCTCGTTGTTTTGTTTTTTGAAGCAAAAAACCCTTGTATTTTGGAATAATTTTAGGCTTGTAGAAAAGTTGCAAAAATAGAGTTCCCATACGCCCTTCACCCAGCTTCTCCTAATGTTAACATCTTACATAACCATAGTGCAGACATCAAAACCAGGATATTTACATTGGTACAATATTACTAAGTAAACTACAGACTTGACTCAAATCTCACCAGCTCGTCCACTAATGCCCTTTTTCCCTCTGCTCCAGGATCCCATCCAGGATCCAACATTGCGTTCCACTGTGTTTCTTTAGTCTCCTTTAATCTATGACAGTTCCTCTGTCTTTCCTTGTCTTTCATAACCTTGGTACTCTTGAAGATTATTGGTCAGTTTTTTTATCGGCTGTCTCTTAATTTGGGTTCGTCTAACGATTTATCAAGATGAGGCTAAGGTTACGCCTTTTTGGCAGGAAGACCACAGAAGTGATGCTTTGCCCTTCTCTGTGCCACGTCAGGGAGAACATGGTGTCCGTGTGTCTTAATACTGGTGATGCTAACCTTGGTTACCTGGTTAAGGTGGTGTCTGTTGGGTTTCTCCACTGTAAAGTTAGCATTTTTCCCTTGGTAATTAATAAATATCTTGGAAGAGAAAATTTTAGAATATGCATATATACTGTTTATCTTCCACCTTTCACCACTACTTTAGCACCTGTCTATCCATGGACTAGACTGCAGGAGTTATTACTGTGGTGTTTGCCTAATAGTGACTTTTCTGTTTCCCTCATTCCTTCCACATTTGTTAACTGGAATTCTGTAAAGACAATTTGTCCCTTCTCCCTATTTTTTTAATGTATTCGATTCTTTATTTTTATCAGTGTGGACTCACGGATGTTTATTTTATTCTTGAGTTATAAATCTAATACTGTCATTATTTTGTTGCTCGATTTGTCCCAGCTGTGCTCACTGAGAGCTACGCCATATCTGCCTGGGTGTCCTTTTGATGTGCCCCTGTCCTTTTTTAAGCACTTCCTATCTGGCAGCACAAGATGCTCCAGGCTCCTCTTGTATTTTCTGTCTCAGCTGTGGAATCAACCACTTCTTCATGGAGCCCTGGATCCTTTTAGTGGTTATTAAATTGATTTTCAACAGACGTGCCAAGGCAATTTAGTGGGGAAAGAAACATCTTTTCCACAAATGATGCTGGAACAACCAGATATCTATATGGAAAAAAATGAACTTTGACTCACCTCATACCATACACAAAAATTAACTTGAGATGTATTGTAAGACCTAAATGTAAAAGCTGAAACCATGAAATTTCCAGAAAAGAGCATAGGAGGAAAATCTTTGCAACCTTAGAGTAAGCAAAAATTTCCTAGAGGGACACAGAAAGTATGAACCGTAAAAGAAAAAAGGGATAAATTGGAATTCATTAAAATGAAAAACTTCTGTTCTTCAAAAGCCTCCATTAGGAAAATGAAAAGACAATCTGCATGCAGGGAAAAATATTTGTAATACATGTATCTCACAAAGGACTTGTATCAGAAGATAGAAAACAATTTTAAAAACAAGCAAATCTTTGAACAGACATTTTACAGAAGAAGAAATGTAAAAGGATCAATATGCACATACAGAGATGCTCAACGTCATTAGTCTTCAGGGAAGTGCACACCACTAATACGGATAAAGTGAAAAAGACCGACGGCACCAGGAGCTGGCAACAATGCCAAGCACTTGGAATTCTCATACATTGCCAACTGGGAGGCAGAATGGCACAACACTGTGGAAAACAGTGCGGCACTTCCTTATCAAGTGAAATACACCTTTAACCATATAACCAAGCAATTCTACAACACAAGTCCACAAAAAAGATTTGCACTCTAGTGTCCCAAACAGCTTTATTCACAACAGCCAAAAACTGGAAGCTATGCGAATGAGGGTGAGCAGGTGAATGGATAGACAAATTCTGGTTTATCCATGTAGTGGAATACTACTTAGAAATAAAAAGAAACAGGTTATTGATACAAACAACAACATGGACAAATCTCAGGAACGTACTGAGCAAAAGGAGCAGATTGAAAAGTGCATACTCTGTATGATTCAATGTATATGACATTCTAGAATAGGCACAACTCATATGTCTAGTGACAGGAAGTAATCAGTGGAGTTTGACTCCCAGAAGTGGAGTGTGGGCGTTGAGATAATTGGCTCGGTGGCTCACCAAGTGTTGTTGTCTCCACTAGTCTTCTAGATGTTATGGTCATCCCTTTGATTCCTTTAATTTTGTCCATCTGTTTGTTTTCAGATGGATCTATCTTAATGACCAGAATTTATGCATCCCCGCCAGTTCCTCTTTTGTTTATGGCGCTGTACCCATAGGAGCCAGTATTTACGTTATCGGAGATCTTGATACAGGTAAGAATGTTATGGTGATTTTGTTGGAACTGTTTGCTAGTGATTCCAAGGCCTATGGCGTCACCTTTGCTTTCTCTCATGGTTTAGGTACCAATTACGACTACGTGCGAGAGTTTAAGAGAAGCACAGGAACCTGGCACCACACTAAACCACTCCTTCCCTCCGACCTTCGCCGCACCGGCTGTGCAGCCTTACGGATTGCAAATTGCAAGCTATTCCGCCTGCAGCTTCAGCAAGGCCTATTCCGTATCCGTGTTCATTCGCCTTGAAGAGGAAGCAGAGCAGAAGCAGAGCTCCTGACCAAGTGCACCACAACACAGCTTTATGTGAGGGGAACAGAGATGGTAGCCGAAACTTGCTCTGTGTGCCAGGCTTTGTATGGTAACTCTGGTGGTTTTATAATGCTTGGAAGCTTGAGCTTCAGCTTTTGTTTGGGAGAACACATAACTGTTGAAAAACTACCTGGAGGAACTCATTCCTCCAGGTAGATGTGTCTGTAAACAAACAGAGGCTAGTAAATGTCAAAAGAAAAAGGGAAGTGGGAATCGGTATAATGTAAAATAATGATGTTAAAATACTAAGGTGCATTTTCCCTGAAGGGAACTCGTATCTGACTGACTGCTGCGTGCGAGTCCCTGGCTTTGGTAAACAAACAAACAAAAATCCATATATGCAGATCAACATATCCTAACATACCAAGATTGCTTTCTACTGCACTTGGAAGGAAACATTATGCCTAACCCTGCCCGACCAAGTAAGGTTTGTGCCTACAATGTTAGATCGGACTGTATGTCAGCTCGTGTCCATACACTGCTAGTACTCTGTCCTGAGAATCTTTTTAAACTGTATTATGATGAATTGAAACTAAGATAAAATTTATCTTTGATGACATTCTATCTTAGTAATCTAAAGATTTAATAAATTAATGAGTCAGGTTGCAGCCCTCATGTGAATTTAAAGGAAATTGCTTAACCTCTGTGTTAATTTAGGTTAGGATACGTCATGCCATCATTTCTGGGGCAGTACTCTTGGAGTTGTGAAGGATCTCATGCGGTGCCATTCTTTTCAGTTAATCAAAACCATTTTATAAATATGAGCATATTAGAGAGCAGGAGATTTTATAAAGGAAAGACTGGAGTCAGACAAATGAAAAAGGTCTGCTATGACTGAAAATACTGTCCAGACAAAATATATGGGGATCAAAAACTTTTAAAAATAATCTGTCTGAAAGCACACAAAGTCTTGTTTACTACTGTTTAGGATGAAAACTTGTCTTAGAATGCAAATCTTTGTTAAGAATCTAGTCTTTGTAGTAGAATTTTCTCAATGCCGTTTACTAGTAAGAGTTCTAGACAAATTACATTACAAGTCAAGTTTAGCTGGTAGAATAAACTACCTCAACTTAATTGCATTCTGTTCATCGTAGAGCAAATTCATCCTTTTCTCCTTTCCTCCCTCCTATCTCCCACTCCCATGACAGCCCACTCTCCCTACTTCCCACTGGGGGGAAAGGTCTGTCATTACTAGCACTTACCTCGTAAGATATTTTGTTTCCCATTCAAATTATACCACCTTAGTGTGAAATCAGGGACTTCAAAGTGCTTGATTACTTCATAATTTGAATTTTATGCAATATCAGATTTCTAATCAATTTAATATAGAAGTCTTCATTTTTAATTGTTTTCTACAGCTTTTATTTTTCTCTTGGAATATGGCTCTAAGAAGCAGCATTTTGTCTTAATGGTTAAAGTATAAATGTATCCTTTGGGTGTAAATTTGAGAACAGGAATTTCTTCTAGAAACTTCCTGTGTGAATGTTTGTATGCTATTAACATGCATATGAAATGTCTCTTATGTTTTCCCACCACGAACAGAAAAAGGGGTGAGCAGTTTCTTTTCTTCAACCTGTTAGTAGTCAATACAATGCTGTAAAAGTTGCTGAAGGGAGCCTCGCCCGTGAGGGTAAAGAATGTTATTCGTGGCACATTAACTCTCTGTTCTGGCAGAAGATTTTGGGAGCAGAAGGTATGAGATTTTTATCTTCTTTGTCAGGGGCACTAGGCCAGATTTGCCACACATTCGTGGAACACAATCAGATTCGATATGTCAGTCAAAGCCAGCCTTTTTTCTTTGCATCGTGTACCAGTCAACTGTTGTCTGCACACTTTCCCAATGATACTTGGATATCTTTTAATCAAAGCAAGCTATGTGGCCACTGCAAAGAAAGGAAACTTTCTTTTTACAATTAGATTTAGGGGAAACAAGTCGCTGAAAAAGAGAATTTTCTTTGGTAAAATACCCTGTACAGAACAGAACCTTGGCATTCAGAAGCTGCAGCTGAGGTACATTAAAGTAGTAAGTTTAAAGCCATGACAGTCAGCAAATTCTCTTTTTTTAATTTCTGAAGTTTAAAATTCTTCCTAGTCTATGCCAGGCCTTTCCAAGGAGACAGTTTGTTGTTTGGGAATGAATGAGCCCCTATTGCAGTATTGTCAGTGCCTGCATGACTTGGTTAATTCATTTTATAGAAGTAGTTCTTTTTTTTTTTTCATTCAGTTCATTGACGCTGTAGCTGCAGAAATTAGATAATATTTTTTAAAATAAATTTGCCACATAATATGGGATGCAGTAACCAACAAAAGCTGCTAAGTGCCAAATTGTTATTTTACTAATATCTAAATATAAAAATATTATATTGAAGTGTAGGGATGTACTTAATTTTATTATATTCCAAAATTAATCAGGACTTTTTTGTAAATTACAGTTATTTCAGTATTGTGAAATAAATTTAACTCATTTCATGCAGGTTTGTGTTTTAACATTCCACTTAATGCCTTGAAACATCTTTTCCTGATAAATTTTTGATAATTCTTTTTCCATGAGGCACTTTTACCAGATGTGTGTTGGAATTGGCGGCTGAGGATAGATCTTAAATTTTTAAATATTATATCTTTGGGGGAAGTGCAATTTATTTTCATTATCCCACCAACAGAAGGAAAGTTGTCTCAGGTTAGAATAAGTGAATAATTAAAGGATCTCTCTTAGGCTACAGTCTAAAGTAGGTTGGTTTGTTTCTTTGTTTAACACATCCAAACATGGATTTTTCAATGATTTAAGTATTTAATTTAAAATGAAGTGTTTTGGGGTTTCTTTTTTTTGTGTGATAGTGCTTATATCCTGTGAGAAGAAAAAGTGTGAGAGAGAGGGGTGGGTGGGGGTGTGTGTGTGTGAGTGATGTGACTTGTCTGTTTGTACATGTTTACTTTTTGAATTGTAGTTCCAGACTACATATATTACTGTCTCCTGGTGCTTCAGATAAATTCTTGAGCCTGTGGCCCTTCAGTTTATACTACTGTGTTAAACTCATACTGAATGTAAATATTGATATATTTGTAGTTTGTAGTAACTTTTACTTGGTGTTTGCATTTCTTTTCTTTAGCAGGATTAAAAACAGTGTTTCCCAACTAGTAGTTGGTATGCTGTAAAGACTTGGCCTAAGAAATGTCTAACTTCATTGTTTATGTCATGATTTCATTGCTGTGAGGAGTCGATAGCTAGCAGTAGGCTTTTTTCAAACTGTGCAACAAGAAAAGAACCTCTGGGGGGTGCTGGGTGGGATGTTGTTTCTACTGAAGTGTCTTGATATGCTGCACTATCACTTTAATGGTGGCACTTTCTGCAGTGAAGCTTGGGAAGTGCCATTTTTATAACTTATGAGGGGGGTTCCCTAGGCCCTGTCCAGCAAGTACATTGTTATTGACATGGTAAAGATAGGGCTGTCTTTGCTGTGGCACCTCAGTTCCTCACAGTAGTAAGTTAGGTTTCTAGAGAAATCGGTCAGCTGCCTTGGTCCATTGGGGTTCCATTTGGTGCGTTCCTACTTCAGTGTACCAAACTGGGGATCCCCACATCGTTTTCCAAAGAGTGCTAAAGACACTGCAGTATTACCTTCCAGAATGTTGGCTTGATTCAAGAGGAGGCCTCCTGTGGTCAGATGAAGACATTTGATTATCTAGGAAAAGAATGAGGTGGCACTTCCACTACATGAATTTAAAAGGTGCTGGAACCGCTTTAAAAAGCACCTGGTGGAAGGGAAGGGCGCGGCTGCTCTTGGTCAGTGGCTGCCCCTTGAGCCTATGAGCCTTGGGAGAGCCTACGAGAAAAGACTCCCATTGGTGCAGAAAAGCCTGCCCTGGATTTAATCAGCAGGTGTTTATCGAGCACCTACTAAGAATTCTGCTTGGATTTCTGGGGAGCTTGACAGGCAGATGTACTCCTGCCTTCCCTCTAGATTACAGACTCCTTGTGGGCAGGGCCCTGTTTTACTCATCTGCTAATCCCTGTGCTTGGCACACAGTAGGTAGTCAGTAAATGTTTGACCAGTGTATATAATATGCATGTGATCAAAGTGATACTCTGCATGGGATTGAAAAGTACTCTCCAAGAGTGGCTGATATTGCTGGACTTTAAATGAGAGACTTCATACACAGATGGGCTGGCCTCCTAATAGAGAGTGGGCAACTAGTGCAGAATAAAAATGCCAAGTGCCTGCCGTAGATGATGCCCAACTCTGTGGTCTCCGTATGTTCTGTGGGAGTTTTGAGACCCTGTACTCAGCACACCTAATAACGTTGATGACGTTTAGTGTTGGGCTTTATTTATTGCTTTTTATATGGGGCTCACAATCCTTTCCAGAACGTCCTGCTTTTGTCCTCATATCTCTGACAGGTGCAGCGCTCTCGTTGGACGGAGAGCAGTCTCTGAGGCCCAGGAGATACAGCTTCATTTTCCACTTCAGATGTGAGGAGGAACCAAAAGCTGAATCCAGGTCTTTGGATTATCATTTCACTGTCCAGCCTGTTGACTACCACTTAATTTTCTTAGACATACGAGTATTTTTAATCATATAATAATTGGTGGTATAACTTAAGCCCCCAAACATATCCTTTGCAAGTTGCACAGATATAAGCTGAAAGATCTTTGATTTTCTTTGTCAGTTAGCTATGGGAAATGTAAGAGTTTACTACTAAGGTCCTAAGAACAGAAGTAATAAGTGTTTGTGTTTGCAAGAGAAGCTGTTTTTACTTTGAAAGAACTGAAGCTTCATTTAAACTTCTCTTTCTTACCACATGTAATGAGTAACAGAAAAGACATTGTGTCCTAGAATGGTGAGGAAAGTATTTTACTGGCTTTCTAATAATCCCTGAAGTAGTCTTTGTAGCTGGTTCAGAAAGTGTAGAAATCTATGGTCTGCAGGTGAGGAGTGACCCCCTTGCCCATGTCTGAGAGGAACGTGAACTCGGGATGCGAGCTTGTCCTGCCTGCTGGCAGTGAGGTCTTAATAGCATTGAACTAGAGACTTTTTCTGCTTTTTTGGTAAGCTAGCCAGTAAAACTTCTAAAATTTTTGTATCTTTCAGAAGTAATTCTATTATTGTTTTAACTTTAAACATATCTCAGTGTTGTCTCATTGCAGTAGTTCATTTATGTGACATGTGAGGACCTCAGTGAGGACTCTGTGTTCTTTGGTTTGATGCACACAGTTTAGGGAAGTTTGTTCTTTTCAGTTCTATCACTGAAGTTTTCTAAGTGATTGGATTTTTAAACTCCTTCCCTTTCTCTTGAAATCAAACATTAATAAATAAAACAATGTTGCATAATTATCTAGTGAGAAAAGTCTGTTGCCTTCTCTTTTCTTTTTTATTTTGAGATTAAAAACTAATCTTTTTAATTGCTACTCAGCTGAAATTTGAGCTGGTTATAATTTTTCATGTTGATATCCTCATGGCCCAACAAAGGTGTCATAAATTCTTAAATCACTGTGATTTGAATTAGAGGAGGTATGAGTAGGAGGGATGACAGCCCACGGAATCTGGGTACACGCTGCGTAAGATGAAGTGGAGAAAGATCAGCCAGTTCCTGTGACCCATGTAAATAAATGGCCACTGCAAAGAATTCAGATCCCTAGTAGATGTAGGTTCATCTTTCTTTCTGGTTGGTGAATTATAGTTATTAGAACTTTATTTTTAGCATTTCAGTACAAATCGTAGGTTTTGAAGTACCTTATTTTTATTGTTCTTACACATAAGGTGTACCTTAGAACCTTGGGTTGAATTTTCTCAATTTGAGCCAGTGAGCTTGGTTTAAATATGACTCTACGTGGCTTGCTTTGTCGTGTTTCCTGTTTAATTGGATGAGAATTACATGCGCTTATTCCCTTGTCCTTTGTGTTTATAGGAAAAACTCTGTTCTTGCTACCTCATTATGTAGTGTTGTGCTTGATCCCCTGCCAGTTTAGAAGAATTCAACACATTCTGTCCTTTAACAAAAGCCTGGAAGCAAGCAGTAAGTGGCCTTGAGGAATACAATTCTCTAAGGCGTGTTTTCCATTTTACTACTTCTTTTTTAAATAGGCACTTTTAATCAGGAGGAATGATAATTCTCCTAGAGCTGCTGCAAGGTGATTACTTGAAACTCAACTTGAACTTTAAAGAGTCTTTAAAAGGCTATGTTTTCATAATATAGAAAAGTAGTATATTTAAACACCACTGTGGTGTAAAATAGAGGGCTTGATTTCCATCCTTGCTAGGATCAGACAGGAGGATTTGTCTACCAGTAATCTGACCCAGTGTTTGGGATTTAGATGCTTGGGGCTACTATTTTTCATTTTCTATAAGGTGCTATTGTGAGCGGTTTAAGGATCTGTTAAATGTATTTTCATGAAAATATAGGCTCATTATTAGATTCCTCTTCTCTTTTAGTTCTGATAACCTGGGGTTTTAAAATGAAACTCTGAAAGACTTTCCTAAGTGCAGGGTTGAGGTTGACAGAACACACAGAAGTGCATTGTACTTAAAATCATGAGTGATCGGATCTGTTCTGTGTGTCAGTGGAACGTCCCTGACTTCCTCCTGTACGCACCCCCTCTACATGGCACGTGTCGGGCTCTGTCTTCCCAACGTCTGTCAGCTGGCCTGGGAGCTGTGAGGCCCATCACTTCTTGCAGACAGACCCTCCCTTCCCGGAGAGATTTCTCATAGGAATTACTCAGTATCCCTAGTGCCCAAAAGAGTCATGCCCAAAAAACCTAGCATGCTGAGAATAACTTACGTGCCAGGTAAAATCTAAAAACCTAACTGTCCTTATGCATTAATGAGATTTAATTTTTACGCTTGTGCTTTTTAGAGAAAGGGCTTGCTTCTGACAGTTGAATGGCAAACTTTCTCCTGAGTTGACAGGATGTCAGCAACGTGTGAATCTGGCAGCAGGCCAAGAGACTTTTTTAAGTGGTTTCCACGAGAACCAAGGTTTACCCTCTTAAAGCCCCAAACTTGCTTACTTCAATTATTTTGAGGAAGACATCTGTAAACATTTTACGCACTTTCCCAAGCGAGCCTAGTGGTTAGGAGCATGCATAGGCTGTGGTGCCAGGTGCATGTGGTTTGAAGACTTCCACCGAAACTGCTTTGTGACCTTCAGGAGCCCTTTAACCCTAAGGCTCTGTTTCTTAACTGTAGGAGGAGGCTGAGTGGTATTTACCTATTAGGGCTCCTGGGAGGATGCAGTGAAGTAACCAAGATGAGAACCTGGGGTGGCTGGTGCCTCACACATAAATGCTGGTGGTGATTATGACTGTGGCTGGTGTTGCCACCCATTTCGGCCTCTGGTCACGGATCTTGTCTGCTCCCGTGGTGGGGGCTGCCCTCGCGAATCCCCTGGCCTAGTGCTTTCTTCATACTCATATCTCCTGCCACATGACAGACAAGTAATATCGATGTGTGTTGATAAAATGAGTTACTTCTGGGCCCTGCCACCACTCTCCTCCTACTTCTCTAACATTTCAATTCAAGATGATTCTAGATTGCTGAAACATCCCAAAATATGTGGTTAGACTATTTAGAGTTGTTATAAGTAACCCCCAGTTCAGAATTCACCTAATGAAGTCCTCTAATAATACTTAAAACTCTTTACCAAAGTTGAATTTTTATTTTTTTCCCTAAAATATCAAAAGTAGCAGACTATACTAGTCAAATAAACTGGATATTTTCTAGATCTCTGAGATCAGTAGCCCTAAACTATGCTTTCTTAACTTGGATGTTATGAGAAACTTAAAAACAAGCAAGCAAACAAACAAAATTTGTGTTACAAGTATGCATGCGTGTGTGTGTGTGTGTGTGTGTGTGTGTAGAACTTTTGTACCTTGAAATAAAAAAGGGTTATTTAACAAAGTGGTACAGTAAGTGAGCTCCTTAATTCCTTTATAATATCACTTCCTTTCCAGTTCCGATGATGGGACTGGTAGATGCAGCGGATGTGATGTATGTGACGCGCCCGGCTTATCTTGATTTCAGTAAGACATTTGATAAAGTCATTCTTGATATCTTTGTGAATGAGAACAGGAAGTGGAAATAGGGTTGAAAGGGCTGAGGAGTGGATTAAAAGCCACGCCCAGACAGTGTTGATAAGAACGGCCCCTTGTCAGCAGAACTGGGGCGCACCAACAGCGTCCTTTTTAACATAACATTTTTGTTAGTAACTTGTATAAAAATAAAGAAGGCAGAGAGAAGTGCTGGGAGGGTTAAAGTGTTGGGTGTTAGGGTCTGCAGTGCTCTTTACAGCCTAATAATATAGCTAAACATAAAGTCTTATGTCTAGGTTCAGAAAAGATAGTTCCTGACTGAAAGAGAAAGAAAAAAGTGGGGGAGGTGGGAATCATTGATAATTTGAACATAAGACAACTGTTTAAAAAAATATAATAGCACTTGTCTGTGTCAGGCTGGGAGCTAGGAAGGACGTCTGCCCACTCCTTCCGTCTCTGGCTGCATTGCGGGGGCCCTGGCCACTGCATTTAGCTGCCAGTTCCAGGCACCACAGTGTGAGAGAGGCCACCAGAAGGATAAGAGCGAGGTGGACGGTGCGCTGGAAGCTGTCACAAGAGCCTTTGAAGGCCTGGGCTCTGGTGTGTGGGCTCCAGAGCGCCTAGCTGAGGCCAAGGCGGAAACTATAGAGATGGAATTTTTTGTCAGTTTTAGAACTTTCGAATAGAACTGCCTCATAAGATGGGCGCTTTCTGTGGTCCTGAGCACTGTTCTCTGAAATGCTCCTGAGGACAACCCTGCGGCTGTGACGAGTGGTACAACAGTGTCAGGGAGAGGACTGGCGTTGTGGCAGGATGTGGGTCATGATCGCCAAAGCTCGCTGCCAATAAGAGGTTCTGTGAACAGTTTAGTAAAAAAGGAAAAAAATCATGTTTGTGCTTTAACTTCCACACTGTTTTTGAGGAGAAGTGTCTTTGTTCTCTTCAACCCATCCTCTCTGCCCTGTTCTCCCCTCCTCCTCTCTGCCCATCACCTGCGCAGGCTCTTGACTGCAGCCAGTGGCCAACAGCTACAATTTCTCTAAAACCATCTTGTCAACTTGAATAATGATTCTTGCTTTTTAGATACTTTTTGTTTTAAATGCCTCTGCAGATTTAAGAAAGCTGATAAGTATAAATTATCTTCTTTTAAGCAGGGCCTGGGTGACCCATGGCCTGGGATGGGGGGGAGTTGTGCACTGGGGCAAGTTGGGTTGGCCAACTCTTCAAGCCCCTTCCAACTCTAGGAATCGGCAGCCTCGCTGTTGGATCACTCTGTCATCCTTTGAGAACCATTTCCAAAGGACCTGATTCCTCTCGTGGTTTGGTCTCTCCCTCCGCTATGGAAGCACACTGCATCTTACTCTCAGTGCTGGAGGGAGAGGGAGGGCGCCTCTTCCCAGCCTGCCCTGCCTTGGGAAAGATCCTCCCCAAAGGCCGGGGGGCAAGGGGTGTCTGTGGTTTTCTTACTTGTGTGATTTCTCCCTGTTGCCTAAGTCACCTCCACTTCTTAATAACCTGCTGTTTGAACCAGTGTTGGTTTTCCTCCCTGTGTCGTCCCACTGTGGCTCCCCAAAGATACTGCTAGGTGGAATCTTGAAGAAAATAGCCCCTTCTTGCCGTGGGCACTTCTTTCTGTGCCAGTTGAGGGGCTCGAGTCAAGGTGGAAGAAGGTTATTTTGGTTGTGTTGTAAGAATACTCTTGTTTATACACTTGCCTTGGCAACCACATTCCCAGCCTGCCCTCTGTTCCTCATCCCATTCCTCCCAGCCTGGTTTTTTAACTGCTCGAATTACGTATCCAAAAGGAAAAAAAGATTCTTCTGGTTCCTCAGACCATTAGCCTAAAAATATTCGTTGAAAAGTCAATCTTCTGGGAGCCCCTGACCTGGCCTTTGTGACTAGCACTTTCCCAGCCAGCTGGCCCTGGCTGCAAGAGAGCCAGACTTGTCGCCCTGGCCCCAGGGAGCTTCCCAGAGTCTGCCCCAATCTGCCCCTCACAGGATAGAACCCAGGGCCCAGAGCTTCCCTCCCCCCCTCACCGGCCCTGAGGCATCGCCAATGACACATCTTGTGGCTCCTTAAGCAGCTATAGCCTAGAACAGCCTCCCTGGGGCCCCAGTCGGTCCCACCTTCCACGCCTGCCCTGGAGGCCCTCAGGCTCCTCTCTGAGCCAGAAGGGGCTCCAGGTGCCACACGTACTACCTCAGCACCCAGCTGGAGGCCCCATGCGGGGCCCCAAATCGTCCAGCAGGCGTGCTCAGGGCCTGGGTAGCCCTCGGAAACTTGGTAAACAAACGCCCTACTAGCTGTCTGCAGGCCTGCTGTAGGACAGCTCCATATGGATTCTGTTCTGCACTGTTCTAGCAGCATCCACTAGAGCAGAATAAGGCCATTGTTCCCTTTTCCCTCATTTAGCGCTGACTTAAAAACACACTGCACTCCAGATTGTGAATAGAATCGGAAATTAGAATTGCGTGTTTACAATAAGAGAGATCATCTTTTCGTATTTTTTTTGAGAGGAATTTTTGCTTCAGAAGAAATTCCAGAAAATAAATTTATTGTTAATCTAGGATATGCTCACTGAATTTGACTCTTATGCTTTGTAAAAAATTGTGTAGGATCTAGTACGTGGGGCAAAAGAGTATCAGCTTTAAAACAAACCTTCAATTTATGTGGGTTTATTATCCTATATGGGACCTTAAAATGCAAGTTACATGAAAACAGATCACCCAAGATTCCTTGGGGTAGATAATTTTCTGATGGGAAATGTATCAAGTGGCCTTGAGTCGAGAAAAGCACAGGCTATTTAGCAAAACTTGCTTAGTTAAATCATCGGTGGCTTTTTCTACCTATGGGATTTTTTTCGTTTTGACTCATTTGTCATACAGCTTTTGTTTGGTCCTTCACTCCTGTACCGCTTGAAGTCACCAGCAACATAGTGATGCTCGTTTTGTTTTGAATCATACCATTTGTGAATTGTGACAACCGTGAAAAAGTAAGCAGCGGCTTCAGCAGACGTTTCGAAGCACCGTTGCAGCCGGTCCTGCAGGGTCCTGCAGGGTCTCTCGGTGGGACTGGGAGTGGTGAGCAGATTTAACTGGAGCACTTCCCTGCCTGCCCATTCACCATCCTCCTCAGTATTGCAGAAGCCCCTCAAGCAGGCCTGGCAGGCTTCGTTTTTATCACTGTACGTTCTTGGTGACAGATATGTTTGTATCTATCTGTGAATGAGATCCATCCATAACTCCTTACAAACGTGTAGGTCCGTTTGTTTTCTATCACTGATGTAGGTCTTCCGCTATGAGAGAAAACTATCGAGGGAATTCCTTAAAACGGGATTGTAAATTCAATTTGACTCTCCGAGACTCAGGGCCATCTTGACAGTGGGCCCTGTTCCAGCGGAATGGCCAGCTTTGCTCGTATTGGCTGGTGCCTGTGGGTACCAGGCGCTAAATACGTGACAGGCACCCCTGTCAAGAACCAGTTTTTAGCACACTCTTGATTTGTCATTTTGATGCTTTTAAAACCATAAGGAAAATTCCACAAATACCATGTAAATACCAAATTCCCAAAATACCATATCAAAATTCATCCTGTTACACACAAATCTTTAATTAACATGTCTGTATTTTCTGACATGGTCCATACAGAATAGTTTTTAATTTAAATCGTGCAGCTTTTATTATCTGGAAAGATTCCAGGTTGAGCAGTCTACTTAGACATGGATTCAGATGAGGTGGTACTGTGTGTGGGTACCCTGATCTTTCAAGACAGACCTACTACTGAAAAACAGGGATTGGCAATGAAAAATACATGAACTAAACGAAAGACATTCTACAGAAAGTTCAAAATATTTGAAGTCCCAAAAAGTTGCAACTTGTAAAATTGCACTCCCCAGACTCAGTAGTATAGTAGAGACCTGTGCTAATGTGCTTTCATTGAAATGTCACGTCTCAGACATCCTGTGGTCCAAATGTGTGGTTCTGTGGAGTAATTTTCTATTCTTTTACCGGTATGCAATTTAGCAAAGTCGAAGTAATTTTGAATTAGTAACCTTTCTTACAAAGTCACTTTATGGTTTACAAGTAATGCTGATGCAAAAAGGATAAGTTCACTTAATCTTAAGTCCAGTAGCATGCACTTTGTTTACATGCTTCGGTTTATCGTGGGGTAACTCCGGGGTCGATCCCTTGTCATGAGCACAGGCCTTGTGCTTTGGGAACATACTGCAGTTGTGCTGTTCTCTGGTACCGAGGATCAGTGGAAGTGTTTTATCTTTTCTATGTAGTTTGTATTGACTGGATTTTATAACTGTAAGAAAACAGAAACAGAGTGTTGTATTTTGATCTGAAATTTGTGTATGGTAAAGTAATTTTGTTTTATGTATTGGAAGTTCATTTAAAACTTGAAATATTTTCTAGAAGGGTACCGAACAAAACGAATTGTCTTTAAGCTGTTTAATTAACCTAATAAAACAATTTGATGGGGAAGGCATTCTAATTGGTTCTAATTTTTGCGTGGTTCCTGCTAAAGTAGCATTATTTATACAGCCTGACTTGATTTATGAATGGAATATGGTCTTTACGCCACAGCTTACATGGTTTGGGTGTCAGCTCCCCGGATCCTGGCTTATGATCTAAGATAAACTCCTTGACAGCCACACTCCACAGTCATTGCTTGTCAGCAGGATAAGGTTCCATGCTGTCTTCCCCAAAAAACAATTTTGAATTTCCTTTCCTCGGAAGAGAGAAAGAAATTAGACTTAAGAGGATAGAGGACCTTGATATCAAGGATGTAGTTATATGTTGGAGAATTCCATCTGTGGAAAATAGAATTCTCTGTAATTTCCTCTTGCTACCACGCCCAGAGACTGTAGACCTCCACAGACCAGGGGTACTAGAAAATGTCGAAGGCAGATCTCCACTAAGTCAAGGGGCAGAGGGTTTAGAGAATCTACCAGTAAGTCGTCTGCTGGAGCCGCTCCTGAAATCACAGGAAAGGAAGAAGTGGGGTATTCATCTTCACTCGTACTGCAGAGCACACTGCAGGTTTGGGAGCTGGTTTTCATTTTTGTCTACCTTCCATAGCGAGAAAGTTACGTGGTCCAGGGGTCCGCGGCGCTTTGTATCTTGGTGGGGTGGGGGGATTGCTGGGGAACACTTTCTTGAAACAAAGTCTTAGCCGGAACCCAGTGCCCGAGGCGGCGGATGCGGAAGGCGCGGCCCGCTCACCTGCCGGGAACCCTCCCGGCACCTCCATTTCTTGCCTTTAACATGAGACGAAATCACTGGATTTCCTTGTCCGAGGGCGCGGCAGTGATTCCTCACTATAAAGAACCAGCGCTTTCAAAGCGGAGGATTAACGCTTCTCACACGCAGGTGCGGCCGCGACACCCACAGCCGCGGAGCAGAGGCTGGAACCCTCGCGGCCGCTGGCGGGAGCGCACACGTGCCGCCGCCCGGGAAGGCTGTTCGGCAGTTCCTCAAAAAAGGAAACACAGAACTACGATCCAGCAGTTCCACACCCAGGTGTATATACCCTAGCGATGAAAACGGGCTCAAACACGTGCTAGTACACGAAGGTTCCAGTATTCACGTTAGCCAGAAAGTGGCAACAACCCTGTAAACATCCGTCCGTGGAGGAATGGGTACACACAGTATGGTCCATCCATCCAACGGGATATTATGCATCCCTAAAAAAGAATGAAGAACTGACATACACTACAACACGGATGAGCCTTGAAAATAGGCCACAAGGTGTACAGTTCCATTGATACGAAATGTCCAGAACAGGCAAATCCCTGGGGACAGAAAGTAGATTAGTTGTCAGGGCCTGAGGGGAGGGAGGAATGGGGAGTGACTCCAATGGGCAAGGAGTTTCCTTGGGGTGATGAAATGATGTTTGCACAACATTGTGACTGGACTAAATGCCACCAAATTGTACTTATAAATGGTTTGTGTTATGTGAGGTTTACCTCAATAAAAAAAATGGGGGCGCAAATAAAAATGATCAATACTTGATGGTGTGTTGGGAAGATTGAGGAAATGGGGGATCCACTTTCATACCCAAAGTGGTGTGTAGTGTAGACAGCTTCCGGGCAGGCAAGCTTCAGGCTGGAGAGGCCGTGTGTCTGCTGTAGGGGGATGGGGGATGGCTCTCTGAGTCAGCCCATCCGTGTGTGTGGTGGCCGGTGTTTGGGGTGATCCACAGGTCTCTTCCACACCATCAGGAAATTGAAAGGAACCTTTTTTTTTTTTTTTTACTGAGGAAGATTAGCCCTGAGCTAACATCTTGCAACTGTAGAGCTAACATCTGTGCCCATCTTCCTCCATTTTGTGTGTGGGACGCCACCACAGCATAGCTTGATGAACAGTGCATAGATCCACACCTGAGATCCGAACCTTTGAACCCCAGGCCACTTAACCACTATGCCACCAGGCTGGCCCCTGAAAGGAGCCTTTTGACCGACTTTTCTAAATTAGATTCAATAGGAGCCAGCCTACCAGTTAAATGCACACTGCTGGGTTCAAATCCAGTCTCCACGACCAACCCGGTCTTTGGCTATTCTTGACCCCTCGTGCTGCAGGAGTCCTGGGGATGTTGATAGGATCTCGGGAACTAAAAGAGCTCCTGTGTGGCACCCAGCCGGGCCGGCCTTCAGTGAGACCTCTGCTGGCTCTCAGGTTTGGTCCTGGCTCAGCCAGTGCTGCTGACCATCAACAGGGCTGAGAGCGCCACTTTCTGCACCTGCTGCCCCTGGGGGCCGCCTGCTGCTCCCCCCGCTACAGGAACAGCCTGCTGTCCATGGCAGAGCATGGGGAGGGCAGCAAGACCCCTCGCCCATTCACCACTGCCCAGGAACCGCAGCCGCCCCTGAATTGTCTGTGGGGAAGGATAGCACACACTCCCCCGGGCTGGAGGCGGGGTGCTGAGCGAATTCCCAGCCTGGACTCTTACCGTAAGGGTGGGTGTATTTTTATCCAGCAGGATATACTTATCAGCGATGGCCAGGAAAGGGGAAACTGACTAACAATTCCAGCGCGGCCAGATTCTGCAGCCGCTGGCCTGCTGTTTCCCAGTGCTCTGTGAGGCAGGGATCGGCTCCCTTCAGCTGCCTTCCCTCCCATCCTCTAAGCTGTCCATCCAGCACTTGCCAGCCTCAGCCCCGTGGTGGGTCCTTTGCTGCTAGTTGTCATCATCACAACATTCCCACGAGACTGTGACGACCCTCACTTAGATGAGAAAGGCACAAACCGTTGAAGTCACTTGCTCCGAGCCTAAGGCAGAGCTGGGACTTGGACCCAGGTCTGTCAGATACCTGGGCCCTGCGTTTTTTCTAAAGCTGTCATTTCACCTTTATGCCATCTCTTTGTGTTACTAGACACGATATACTGGGACTGACACTAGCAAGATTTCCTCTGCTCTGGTGGGTCCCCACAGCACCCGGCCCCAGAGACACGGCCAGAAGAGCCAGCTGTGCTCGGGGACCTCCTTCAGCATTCTCACTGCAGAAAAAACCTGGAGATGCCTTAAGCTCTGTAGTAGATGGAATGACGTCCCCCCTGCCCCCCAAATACATCCATGTCCTAATCCCAAAACCAGTGAATCTGCTACCTCATGTGGCAAAAGGGACTGTGCAGATGTGATTAAATTAAGGATCTTGCGATGGGGAGATGATCCGGGATGATCTGGGTGGGCCCCGTGTCATCACAAGGGATCTTATAATAGGGAGGCAGGAGGGTCAGAGAAAAGATGTGACGACAGAAGCAGAGGCAGTGATGCAGGGCCACGGGCCAAGGAATGTGGGCAGCCTCTAGAACTGGAAAAGGCAAGGAAATGGATTCTCCCCTGGAGCCTCCAGAAGGATCCAGCCCTGTCAACACCTTGACTTTAGCCCAGTGAGACCACTGTTGGACTTCTGGCCTCCAGAACTGTAAGATAATAAATGTGTGTTGTTTTAAGCCACTTTGTGGTCATTTGTTACAGCAGCCCCAGGAAACTCATACAACCCCACCCTCTAGAAGTTCGAATTTGGTTAGTCTGGAGGGCCCAGGAACAGGTCCCAGGTGACCCTAATGTGCAGCCAGAGCTGGGAACCATCCATATTTCAGACATCTTGAAAATGACACATCGGCTTCCAGAGTTGGCTGGACGTTGCCGAGGCATTCGTTGGCCAGAACTCACTGGTCCTGCTTCTCCCTAGATCTGAGCCACTCAAACTCTCTACCCTACAGAGGCTGCAGCAGAAGTTCCTGGGCCCCCCTGAATTCCTGGAGGCCCCTCTTTACCCAGGCTTCCTTCAGACAGCAGTGAGGGCAAGGAATCTCGACAGACAGACCCTCCTGTCCACCAGCGATCTCTGCCCGTCCCTCTCAACTTCTGCAAAAACCCGTCTTCCCAAATCCTAGCCCCCTCCCTTTGTGATCTGTTTTCTCCATCTTTGGAAATCCCACCATGTTACTCCCCAGCTGAAAAACGCTTTGCTGCTGTCGCACTGCCTTGAGAATGAAACCCGACCGTCATGCTGTGGCCTCTGAACCATTACAAGGTGTCCCTTACCCACCCCTCCAGCTTCATTTTGTGCCACTTAACACCTCACCCTCCAGCCACAGAGGCCTTCTGTGACCACAGGACATTGGCACATGCTGTGCCTCTTCACTTAATGCTCTTCCTGGCCACCAACCTCTCATCCTTCAGGGCACAGCATCAATGGCACCTCTTTACAGGGGACTTCTCTGCTCCTCTCCCCTGATTCTGTATCAGGAGGGTTGAAAATGCCACAAAGGCCTAAGAGGCTCCAAAGTGAAGCGGAGATATAGACAGTCAACTGCTGGTTCTCTCCAGATACAAATGACATATACAATACAAATCACCAAACATGGGCTCTTCTCAGTTGTCTTTTGTTTTTCCACTTTCGACAGCCACAGGTGAGAGAGATGTTTCACTTTCCTCTTAGCTCTATTGTCAGAACAACAATAGCTGGAAAGTCCTAAATGGCCACGGTTGCTCAGCCTCAGGGTTGGGAATCAGGAGGGAGAGGCGGGAACCACCTGCCAGTAGAGGCAGCATCGCTCAGCAAATACTGTGCGGAAATTTGGGCCCAAACCTTCTGATTTTCCCAAAGAAGTTGGAAAATCTAGAGTTTTACCCAAAATGCTCTGATTTCTGCATTTAGAGTTAATTCAGTTTAATTTTGTTTGTTTGTTTTTCTTTTCTTTTTTTGTGAGGAAGACCAGCCCTGAGCTAACATCCGTTGCCAATCCTCCCCTTTTTGCTGAGGAAGACTGGCCCTGGGCTAACATCCGTGCCCATCTTCCTCTACTTTATATGGGACGCCGCCACGGCATGGCTGACAGGCAGTGCGTCGGCGGGCGCCCGGGATCCGAGCCCGCGAACCCGGGGCTGCCAAGCGCGGACGAAACCGCTGCGCCACTGGGCGGCCCCAGTTTAATTTTGTTTTTAAGTGTAACACTGCAGACCAAGCAAATCTGTCCCTGGGTCTGATTTCTGACTTCTGTCCTGTTTTGTCACCAGGTTTGTGTCTTTCTAGCCTGGGGGAGACTGAAAAACATGGCCATATCATCTTGCAGCTGCTCAAAAAAAATGGGAGTTAATTTTCCCATCTCCTGAGTCTGGGCCAGTCTTGTGACTCACTTTGCCAATGGAAAGTGGCAGAAGTGATGTTGTGCTAGTTCCGGGCCTGGGCCCCAAACGGTCTTGCAGCTTTGCCCCTGTCCTCATGAAACCCTCCAGCCACCGGGTGAGGAAGCCCTCAGGCTAGACTGTGGGGCAGTGAGAGAGAGGAGACGTGTGGTGGGGCCATCTGAACCCCTCCAGCCCCAGTCAAGCTTCCTGATGATGGCCGAGGCTACAAATGACCTCAGCCAAGACCAGCAAAAGGACCACCCTCTGCACCCAGCCCAGATTGCAGAATTGTGAGGAAATAAATGCTGGTTGTTTGAAGCCTTATGTTTTGGGATGTTTGTTATGCAGCAACAGATAACTGATACATAGCCCTTATCACAATCTTTCATCATCTTTGTTTGTTTACTTTTTTGTCTCTGTTCCCTGTTCAACCCGCTCCCCACACACTCCCTGGAAGGCCAACTCCATTAGCCCACAGACCTGGTCTGTCCTGTTCCCTGTTGGGTTCCTAATGCCTCATATAATGCCCAATAGGTGCCCAATAAATATTTGTTCAAAGAATGAATAAATGTTGTTTAAGTCAACAAACATTTGTGATGCCAACCCTTTGTCACAAGACACCAAGCTGAGAGGGATCCAGTCCCTGCATGAGGGGACTCATAGCTTCCTAGACTTGTGGCTCATCTTCCATCATATTTTTTTAAATAAATAATTTAGGGAGCTTCCTTAGACCCCTCCTGATACTTCAGCCACATCCCATCCTAACGTGCAAACAGAGTAGACAAGGAATGGCTTCACACTTGAGCAAATTTGGGTGTGGATTCTGGAGCATGTAACCCCTCCAAGCCGCAGTTGTCTTTAAATGGGAACAGAGGCTGACATCTACTCGAAAGGCTGCCGAGACGCTCACCCGAGATGCATGTCATTTCTGTGTACACATCTCACTCCCTGCCTGGCACATGGAGGAACTCAGGAAATGTTGGTCCCTTGATGTCTTTGGGGGAAAATGCTTGCTTGAGGGAAGGTGCACTTTCTGACTTGGTGCCCCTGCTCAGGGTCTGCAGCTAGGGCCAGAAGAGCAGAGGCGAGGATGCAGCCCCAGAGCTGCAAACAGAACCCATGGTGGTCCCTGAGTGTGTTCTCTCTGGCCGTAGTCAAGTCCCAATTAGGAACGTTTTAGAGAGCAAGGGATGGCTCTCACTCTGGTGCCAGCTGTGCTTTCTCTGTCTGCTCTCTGTCAGCCTCTCACCCCTCCCCTGAGGGCCAGACCCAGGCCTTGGACCCCTGCAGCCCTCTCCCACTCAGCACTGCCAGCTGCCCCTCATCAGGTGACACAGCCCACTCTCCAGAAGGATGCGTCTGGTCACCTCCTGGGCCACCCCCATCACAACAACCAGCAAGGTATTTTCAGACGAGGAAATAAAGACCCAGAGAGTTGAAGTCATTTGTAAAATGGCAAAAAGAGCTGGCATGTATGATCCTTTGTGGGAGAGGGATTGGAGTGACTTGGAAAGGGTGGGCCTGGACCAGAGCCACGGGCCAGAGCTCAGAGGCCTCCACCCGCCCCCACATCCTCGCTGGACCTGAATTCCACCTCCTGGCACATCCCAGGGAAGCCAGGGTCCAGCAGCATGTGACTTAGAAAGAAGTGAGGCGGATCCCTTCTCGGGAATTCTCAGGACTCGGCTCAGTCCCAGGCGGACTTCCACAGCCCTTGGCAGAGGCAGGGCTGGGATGACTTCATGTTTGGATTAGGGACTTTCAGGATGGGACAAAGCTTGTCTTTATATCAGGATCGATGACCTCGGTCTGAGTGGGTGACCTCCCTCCTAACTGATGGGAGATGAGATCTCAGTGCTGAATAAGGAGTGACATAGACCCAAAGGGCATCCAAGCAGCCTTCCAGCGTTCCCTGACACCTGCTGGGTGCCGCCCACTGTCCCGGGTGCCCAGGACACCAGCCCTGCCCTGGAGACTCTGGCCTGTGCAGCTCACCTTGCTTGAGCATTGGAATCACCTGGGGAGCTCCGACAAACACCTTCACTTGGCCTCCACCTGAGACCAATTAAATCAGACCCTCTGGGATGGGACTCACACCATAGGATTTTTCTAAAGCTCCCAGGTTGATCTGCAGCCAGAGCTGAGAGCTACTATACTAGTGATTAAAAGCCCACATTTGTTGATCCTTTATCTTGTAGCAGGCTCTAAGAATTATATATATGTCAATATTAATTCTTTTACTCTTCACATGATCCTTTGAAGATAAGTACTATTATCATTATCCCTATTTTATAGATGAGGAAACTGAGGCACAGGGCGGTGAAGTCATTTCCTTCCTGATGCTAGTGAGTCCCATGCAGGCTGATCCCTGAGCCTGTGCACCTCAACACTGCACATTGCTGCCAGATGGGATAGGACCAGCCTTGTGCAAACATGGAGGAGAAAAAGATCTGGAAGTCAAAGTGGGCCACAGGCCAAATACAAATGTCACTTTAATGGGAAAAGCATGGGTTTTGTTTGTTTGTTTGTTTGTTTTGGAGTGGGAAAGATCTGAGTACAAATCGTGGGCTTGTCACTCCCCAGCTGCATGATCCTGGGCAAGGAAGTTATTTGACATTGCTGTGCCTCTGTCTCCCCATGGGCGCATAATGAGTGCCTACCTCATACAGAGCTGGTGAGACAGCAAGTGGGAAACACCCAGCACAGGGCCTGGCAAACGAGGTGCAGGGTGTTCAGTGAGGGCTGATTCTGCCTCTGCCCTTCCTCCCCTACCTCCTCAAATCCATCAAACCCGGAGCGGCTCCTTAAAACCTGCGGGGGTCTTCATGAAGCCGGGGACTCAACACCCCACAGAGCTGAGATGGATTTGTTTTGAAAGGGTGTTGGAAGAGGCAGTTCCTCCCCAACCAAGCAGTGACCCTTCCTTAATCAACATTCCTGATCTGACAGCCGGATTCGCCCAAAGCAGTCCTGGCGTCCTGGGGAGGGGCGATCTGTTCCACCCGCGCTGAAGGCCCGCGGGCACTCGGAGCGCACATGCATCACGCCCCACGCCTTTTGCATCAGGGAGCCGCCAACCAGAGCTGCTCCAGGGGTGGCGAAAGGTAAGGGGCCCCCTCTGCTCGCCGAAAGCTCGCGAGCTCAGTTACGACTTTCCCGCCGCCTCGAGGGGCAGCGAAGGGTCCCCACCTGTTAGGTGGACCCGTCCGTGCTCTGGCTCAGCCTAAGGGGCTGACAGATCCCAGGAGGGAGAGCACTGGCTCCGAGTTCCCCCCGGGGTGTGACAAGGGTCTGCACGTGCGGAGCTGTGCGGCTTTGGGCATGGGACTTCATCTCTGGGGACCTCAGTTTTCTTATCTGAAAAATGGGTTTGATAACAGAAGTGAAGATTAAACTAGGTAATGAAGCATGGGGCACATCCTGGCCACCCAAGAAGTGGTCGTTATTAGCAGTAGTAGTTCTAGCCATTCAAATAATTTTAATGCTATGATTATCATGGGCTACTGTGAATCCAATATCCAATAAGTAATTCCGATTTCCAATAAATAATATTCAATATCCAATAAATAATATCTGATATCCAACAAATAATATTGAATAAAATATCCATAGATGAGTAACAGTTATATCCATCCAAATAATATCCAATAAATAAGGAGTTAATAGTTATATCCATTAAAATAATTTTAATACTATGATTATCATGGGCTACTGTGAATCCAATATCCAATAAATAATATCCAATAAAATAAGTAGTAATAGCAGTTTTAGCCGTTAAAATAATTTAATACCGTGATGATCGCGGGCTACTGATCTGAGAGCCCGTGGGAGGGATGGAGTGGGGGTGCCGCAGGGCAGACCCCCACTGATGAGGACACAAAAACTGAAATGAAAAATGTAGGCTCATCTGCCCTGTGTCTTCTTTCTCACCGGCGGGGACCGGCCATCGTCTCCCTGTGACTGCCTCCCCCTCCCCACAGCGGCCCCGCCCTCGCCGCAAACACCCAAATACCAAATCCGCAGGTGGGTCCCGGCGTCACACAGCCGATGAGGAAAATGTCCAGCAGAGGGCGCCCCAAACCCGCGGGGCCGACGGCTCCTCCGCTCGCGATCGCCGGGCTGGGGACGTTCTGCATCTGGGCCTGGAGCCGTGCCCAGAGGAGGCACCAGGTCGTGCCCTTTCCATTCTCTCCCCTCCCAGCCAGGTCTTCTGCAGAAGGACCACTGGACTCTGGACAGGGCTAAGCGACTCTCGCCGGTTATAGTGGAGAAACAGGAAGGGAGGGGCGTCCTGTACCCTTGGGGCCCCTGATCAGGGCTGCCCATGACCTTGGGAGGTGCGAGGCAGGTCTGGTCCATCCCCTGATTGGGGCATCTGTGTCCACTCAGGAGGCTCTTGGCTTCGCCCACCCCATTCAGCTGCTCCAAGAACACTCCACCAGTTTCTCATCTCGGCACCTCTGCAGGGCCAGCTTCCCTCCATCTGCAGTGTGAGCAGGTTTGAGTCAGGGCTCCGGGCTGGACAGAAGAACCTCAGTTCTCTGTTCCTGTAGGAGGTGAGGCAGACTGTGGGAGGTCCATGCAGATGTGTGTTCTCCCTCAGCACAGATCCTATCATGAGACCTGTCAGCGCCGACGCAGAAAGAGCTCTAGAATCTCTAAGAGGAGGTGCGAGGTGGCCCAGGTTGGAGGCCCACCAACATGACCACGGCCAGGGTTAAGCTCTCTGTGTCTCCGTTTCCTTGTCTGTGAAAATGCTGGTAATAATCATAACAGACCTGGACCTGCCATAGAGCTTTACTGCTAGGATTACACAGGGTGTAGGCTATAGAAGGGTTGCATGTGACCACTTTCCTTGATGCCCATTGGTTAATCCAGGCCACTTCTGTCCCCTTCACACCCCAGACAACTCAGGTCACCTTTATCTCCCCCCTACACGGCCCCTGCTGTCATCTCCTGCCTCCTAGACAATCTGGGCCACCGTCCTCTCCCCCTGTACGACTCCTACAGGCTCCTAACTGGCCTCCCTGCCTCTAGTCTTGGCCCTCTGTCATCCATCGTCCACCCGGTAGCCAGACTGACTTTTCTAAAATGCAAATCTGATCACATTGCTCAACAGCCACCAAGGGATTCCCCTTAAACTTGGGATTAAGTTCCAGCTCCTTGATTCATGTGATTTAGGACGCCTTTGGTCATCTGGTCAGTGCCTGGCCCTCCGGCCTCATCCATCTAAATGACAGCCAGAGCCCAACCACGGGTGTCCCAGGCAGGTGGGAAATTTGACACTCCTCTTGATAGTTTGTAAATATTTGCACATTTATCCAACAGGGAAACTACTTTTTTATTAATATGAAGAACGTCCCTCTCTCTTTTGGTGAACACAAGGGCTTTAGAACGCGCACTCTATCCAGGTGACCAGCCAGTTGATCTGGAAGCATCATTTGACATCTCCTTCTCTCCTCGGTGGGTGACGTTAGTCATCCACACTCCTTAAAGAATGACTATATCTCAAGTGGTTTCAATTTTAAAGTCTCATTCAAAGTAAAGGAACTCCACCTTTCTAACCCCAATCGGGGTAGTTGTGTGCACGCAGCTGCTTTCAGAACTGGGAACACGGCGGAGTGGGGGGGGGGATCAGCATCAGGCAAAGGTGCTTTCTGCATTTCCACCTGAGGGCACTGTTTTGGAGGGAGTGGTGGGTCGTTCCCCTCCCTGGTCCTGATTCATCCCCATGTCACTGACTCATTCTCGTGTGCATGCTTCTGCTTGGTGGGTCCCTCCATTCAGCCCTGGCTCATCCATCACGAAACCATTTCCTGCTCTCCTGACTCAGGGGCTCGCAAACATTCAGACCTGACACTCCTTTTATGATATATATCTATATAATAAATATTATACTATCATATTTATATAATGTTTTGTAATGTGCCTTTCTACCCTGAAGTTGAATTCATAGGTATATAATTCACCTGGATATGTGATTTCAAAAACATCAATATCATGTCTTAATTACAATATAAGGAGGATTAAAAGGAAGGTAATTTGCCATAAAATCATATATGGGGGCGCTGGACCCCTTCAGAGAAATAAAGAATCAGACACTTGCCCCATTCCAGGGTCCCCAGGAAAGCAACGGCCACAAGTGCAGATGCTCACAGGTGTGCCCTGTGGGCGAGGCCATTGGTGACGTGATTTTCCGAAATGGTGACCAGCTCTTGGTTAATGTCCAAACGAAACAAAGAACCACCTTCCTTCAATTGACACGGTGGTTGCACTCCTGGAAAATTTAGTGACTATTAAAACTGGGCAGGAAAAGACAATTTGCATTTATATGTAAAATGAAGTTAGATTCTAGATGCAGATAATTTCAAGCAGGGTTTTCTCCTACGTGAAAGTCCAGTGAGACGATGGACTGCTGTGTGGGACGTGGACCCATTCTTTGTCAGAGGAGACTGGCCGGCACATGGCAGGATGTCTGGCCTTCCTGCCCACTGCTGCCACCAGATGCCAGGGGCTCCCACGCACACAAGTTAGCAGGACAAATTTTCAACCCTGGTAGGGGCAATCCTGTCCCCAGGAACAAGGGGGTAGTGGGTCAGGCCATCCCCCCAGCCAGGTCTTGGCTCATGCTGTCCCTCCCTCTCCTTCTCATCGAGGGAGCTCTCCTCTTTCTGCAGGTCTTCACGTACTTGTTCCTCCAGGAAGCCCTCCCTGACCCCGCCAGGCTGGGTATATGCCTCTCTCTGCCCTGACAGCCCTACCCACCACACTTCAAGAGCCTTGTTCACTTGTCCATCTGCCCCTTGGGAGCCAGGAGCCTTCGCCCTTCACCGTCGAACCCCAGGTCAGCCTCAGTGTCTGGCATGCAGTAGGCACTCAATAAATGTTTGTCAAAGACATGAATCCTGGGAGTGGCTCCTGTTTCTGTGCTGTGCTCACTGGAACCTCACGACAGCGCAGGAAGTGTTCACATTCCCGTGTTTCAGACGAAGAAACTGAGTTCAGAGAGGTCAGGTGACGTGCCCAAGGTCACACAGGGAACAAGCATAGAATCTGGAACTTCGAATCCTCTGGGGAGTCATCTCCCGTTCTCCCTTACTGCCCTCCTCAACACCCCCAGCGGCTTTCCGTCAGACTCAACAACCTGGTCCCACCAGCCTCGTTAATGACCCTGCCCTTCCGGGGTCGGGGTGTACAGCCTGGGAAGGCAGCCCAACCCGCACACCTGCTCCCTGCTGCACAGCACAGTCATGCTCCCTCCTCCCGGCCTCCCCTCCTTCCACCACCTCCCGCTCACCCATCCTTCCAGGCCCGTCTCCGTCTCCGATGCTGCTCCCTGACCCCATCATGGCCCCTCTCTACATCCCAGCCTCAGTGCTCCACTTCCCCTCTGCTATGCGGGCTGCAGTGTTTGCGCCTGTGTTCCAGGCCGCCTCTGACAGTGGCGTCTGGAGGGTGGGGCCCATGCCTTACTCACTCCGGAGCCCCTCCCTGGGGCGCCAGCACAGGGCTGGGCCTGTAGCCCATCGGTGACCACGTGCCCAATCCCCACACGCCTGCTGGGCCCTGTGTAAACTGAGTAACTACAAACACACGCCAGGGAGCAGAGGAGCAGGCAGGGCACCTTTAAATCATGCCTGAGATTGCTGAGAAGGCTGCTGACGTCCAGCAGGGCTGGAAGGGAGGGAAGTCTCAGTGTCCAGCACCAGCACCGAGCTGGCCCTGCGTCCCCCTCACCCAGGACAGGGTTGGCTCCACAGGCTTCAGCTCGCTTCCAGCCACAAGTGGATGTGGAGTTGGCCTGCGCTGGTTGTGATGGATGAGGACCACGGAGGGCCGATGGCGGAGCTGCAGCCCCGAGAAGCGAACAGCGTGGGCATCTCCCTTGCTGGGTCTCTCCACAGCTACAGTGGCGTGTGGCTGATGACTTAGCCTCTCAGTTTCCTCATCTATAAACTGAGAGTTTGGGAGCGGATGATCTTCAAGATCTCTTGCCATTTTATATTTTAGGATTCATCCAACAAATATTTTTCGAGCACCTATTATGTGCCTGGGGAGTGAGATGCATTCCCAGACAGAATTAAAGGGCCCGTCTTACCTAAAATCCAACCTTCCCCACTCTCTACCCTCCATCTCCACTTCATTTTTCTCCTTACCTTTTAACAGCATCTAACACACCTTTGCTTTCACGTGTCTGTCTCCTTCGCCGTGCGTTTCTGTAACAGCTCTGTCTACAGCACCGAGGCAGGGAGGGCTCAGCACATAGTGGACACTCAATAGATACCTGTTGAGTGAGTGAATGAATGAAAAAATGAACTGTTTTCTGGATCCAATGATTGCACAACATCCAGAGTCCTTATCAACTCCCCACGAGGTCACAAGAACAAACGCAATGAAAACAATCTTTTGGAAGTGGGTTGCAATCCACAGCCCATTTCTGTTGCCTCTTTTGAGCCTCCCAACACCTGCCAGAGGTCGAGGTGGGCCAGGTTAGCACCTCCTTCCCAGGGAGGACAGCAGCTCTAGGACCAGGACCGTCTGCTCATTCCTCAGCCACTGCCCGCCTGCCCTCCTGAGGCGAGCGGCTCCCTGGATATTCTGTATCTCTTTTTTCACACTTGATTCCCCTTGCCTGGGAAAACCCTTCCCCAGCCCCTCCCTCCCTGCTAGGCACATCCCTGTTCTTCCATCCAAACCCAGTGGAACGAGCACCTTAACCCTGACCTCCCTACAGCATCCCGGACACCTGCCCATTCAGGACAGCAGCTGTATAAATGACCCCGTGGACACCTGCTCTCCACCCACCTGGCTGCGAGCTCCTGGAGGGCAGGGCTATATCCAGCAGCGAGCCGGCTCAGCCCTCAGAGGTTGCTGCCCATCTCTCCTCCCGGGAGGCTGAAAGCAAATCAAGGTCAGGGCCAGTGCCAGGTGCCCCGGGCAGCTGTGGATGGTGCAGGCCCCCTGGCAGGCAGGCCAGCCAGCTGCCAGCAGTTGGTGAACAACCTGCCGGGTGAAGACACACCTCCCACGCTCCAGACGCCCGGCCTCGTTGAGCATCACTTGCTCCCTGTCGTCCAGGGGCTTCCTTTCTCTCTCTGTTGGCCAGCTCAGGTAGGAACTCTCAGACCCCACCTCAGCTCCTGGGAGTCGCCCCAGCCCCCAGAGCCCCCTGATGTGTGTAGGTGGGGATTCTGCCCACTCCTGAGGCTAAACCCTTTCCATAAATTTGTTTACTCTTTCAATTTCCTCCTGGGCCTTCGTGGGTTTACAGGCTCTGGGATTTGCATGCCTTTTTTTTTGCTGGAAACTGGGTTCGTTGTTGTCTTGCTGGCAGCTTCTTTTTTGGCCTATTTTTGTTCTGTTCTTTTCTATTACCACAGTGTGAAAGATGGATCTGAATTTTTCTGTTTGTGGAAAAAAAAATAGGGAGAGAAAACTGCTATGTGGTGTCATTCTTTTGGAAGTCTCTGTGTGTGCACACTCACATGCTCGCAGATGTGGGTAAAACGCCTTTCTGAAACTCACCTTGTGTATGGAGAAACCCTTGTCAGGTGTGGTGGGGAGCAGGGGGCAATGTCTGCCCAGAGAGGAGTATTGAACTAAGAAGCATTTACTCGCACTGTCGGGTGCACCATTGCATGGGGTCCACCCCTACCCCTCACCTCGTGGGCACTCAATATGTGTTGAATGCATGAATTTTACCTTATTTGTTTCAATTCTTTTCAAGAAGAAGATTCTAGATACAACTGAAGGGGGGGGCTCTTGTATCCGCGTCTTTTCTTCTCTCCCCAGGGACACATCACCACTATCCAGATAAAACTGGGTGTTTCTCTTCCCATGCATGTTTTTACACTACTACTTTCATTTATGTTTGCAAAAACTAGATAGGGTGTTTTTGTTTTCAAACTTGATGTAAATGGACTTATACTGTGTGTCACCCTGTGACTTGCTCTTGTTGGTGGCTTTCTCTCTTATATAGTGTTCTGTTGGATGTGGACAGGCACATCTCGTTTTGTTGTGCTTCACAGGTATTGCACAGATATTCGCTGTGTTGCAGTGGCCTGGAAGCGAACCCACAGTATCTCCGAGTTAATGAGCCATTCTTTGTTTGATGGCTGCATTAGCGTGCTAGGGCTACCATAATAAAATATCATAGACTGGGGGGTTTAAACAACAGACATTTATTCTCTCGCAGTTCTGGAGGCCAGAAGTCTGAAATCAAGGTGTTGGCAGGGTTGGTCCCTTCTGAGGACTGTAGGAGAGAATCTGTTCCACGCCTCTCTCCTTAGATTCTGGTAGCCTGAGACACTCCTGGGCTTGTAAATGGCATACTCCATGAATCTTCCCATCATTTTCTCTCTATGCATTTCTGTCTTTCTCCAAAATTTCCTCTTTATATGAGGACACCAGTCATATTGGATTAGGTCTGACCCTAAAGACCTCATCTTAACTTGATCATCTGCAAAGACCCTATTTCCAAATAAGGTCACATTCACAGGTACTGGCGGTTAGGACTTCAACATCTTTTGGGGAGGCACAATTCAACCCATAACCATGGCCAAATAGATGATTTCTGATTTTTCAGTATTCAAAAATGCATCAGAGAATATTCTAACCTGTCTTTTTGTGCACAGGTACAAAGCGGGGTCCTGGAACCAGCAGTATCAGCTCATTTGGGAACTTGGTAGAAATGCAAACTTCTGGGCCCACCCCAGCCCTGCTGGATGAGACACCCTGGGTGGGGCCTGGCAATCTGTGTTTTCCGGAGTCTTTCAAGGATTCTGATGCCCACTCAAGTCTGAGGACTACTGTTCCAGGATGAGTGGTTCTCAAACTTGGGGATGTACACTGAGTCCCCCAGGGAAACTGGTACAACTACAGAGACCACGCCCAGTCTGCTTCAAGATGCCTGTCCTTCCAGGTGATTCACCTGCTCTAGGATGGAGCTTCCCAGTCTTGGCAGCACTTTAGAATCATCTGGGAGCTTTAAAGATCAGTGCTCAGGCCCCAACCCAGAGAGTCTGATTTGATTGGCTTGGGGGAGGATGCAGGTACTATTCCACCCGCCCCCCAGGAGGCGATGGGGGTGTGCCGGCAAGCCAGGGACTGCTGGGTTGGCCCCTGGCTCCTCAAAGTATGCTTCTCAGACCACCAGCAGCAGCATTCCCAGGAGCGTGTTAGAGATGCAGAGTCTCTGGCCCCACCTGGACCTTCTGAACGAGAATCGGCATTGTAACAGGATCCCCAGGGGATCTGTGCACACGGGACAGCTTGAGAAGAGCCACTAGTTACAAGCCAAAGTGAAAATGCAGATTCTGAGCCAGGAGGTCTGGCGTATGGTTGAGATTCTTCTGTGTTTCTAACAAACTCCCAGTAGTCCAGGGACCACACTTTGAGTAACAGAGGACTAAGATTAATACCTAAGAGTTAAACTATGGGAGGAAGAGTTGAGCATCTTTAACGTTACCAGGTGTATTAGTTTGCTGGGGCTGCCATAACAAAATACCACAGACTGGGGGCTTAAACAACAGAAATGTCTTGTCTCACAGTTCTGGAGGCTGGAAGTCCGAGATCAGGATGTTGGCAGGGCTGGTTCCTTCTGGAGCCTCTCTCCTTGGCCATCTTCTCACTACGTCCTCACGTGGTCTTCCCTCTGTGTGTGTCTGTGTCCTCATCTCCTCTTCTTATAAGGACACCAGTCATATTGGATCAGGGCCCATCCTAATGACCTTATTTTATCTTAATTACCTCTTTAAAGGCCCCATCTCCAAACACACACATTCTGAGGTGCTGGGGGTTAGGGCTGTAACAGATGAATGGGGGGGACACAATTCACCCCGTAACACCAAGTGAGGCCATTGTTTTCCACCCTGGTTGCACCAAGACACGTTTGCCAGCAGGATGTAGGCCCTCCTGCTTCTCCATGACCTCACGGGTACTTGACACTGTCAGACTTTTTCATTTTCTTCCAATCTAATGAAGGTACAATGGTGTGTCATTGTCACTTAATTTGCACCCGCCGATTTTTTAGTGAGATTTGGCATCATTTCATATGTTATTGCTTCTGCCTTGCAGAATTCCCTTTCACACCTTTGCCTATTTTTCAGTTGGAGTTCAGAGTATCTTTCATGTTGATTTGTAGGAATTCTTTGTAAATCCTGGATACTAACCTGCATGGCAAGCCTTTTCTGCTGGTCTGTGGCTCTTCCTTACACTTGTTGATGGTATCCTTTGATGGACAGAGGTTTATTATTTGAATGTAGTCAAATGCTTCCAGCCCCAAGGTTTATTCTGTTTAAGAAACTCTTCCTACACCAAGGGCATGGAAATACTGTCTTATATTTCCTACTAACTAATTTCAAGTTTTGTTTCTCACATCTTGGCCTCAGTCCACCTGGAATTTATTTGTGAGTGTGTGATGTATGAGAATAATCTAATGTTGTTTTCCCCGATGGATTGCCAGTGGCTGTATCCACCCCATTTCATGCTCTGGTTTTCCTGGTGGGCCGAGGCCGCGACATCCTGTTCCCCAACGTCAACACCACTGCATACCCAGGGATTTCTCTCTGAAGGGGCTGAGCACCCAACTCAGTGACGTCTGTGCCTGCTCCGGGGACAAGCCCAGCTGGAGCCTGCAGCTTTGGCTGCGTCCTTCTGGAAGGGGCTGCAGAGACCAAGGCTGTATTAGTTTTCTGTGGCTACCGTAACAAATTACCACAAACTTGGTAACTTAAAATCACAAACATGTATTCTCCCATGGGAGGTGAGGCACGGGGAGGCCAGAAGTCTGAAGTCAAGGTATCAGGAGGGTTGAGTCCTCCTGGAGGCTCCAGGGGGGATCTGGTCCATGCCTCTCTCCTAGCTTCTAGTGGTGATTCCACAGCAATCCCTGGCATTCCATGGCTTGTAGCTGCGTCCCTCCAATCTCTGCCTCCATCTTCACATGGCCTCTCCCCTGTGTCTCTGTGTCTGTTTCCCCTTCTCTTCTCTAAGGATTGTCACTGGGTTTAGGGCCCACTCTAATCCAGGATGATCTCATCTTGAGACCCTTAATTACATTTCCCAAAATTCTTTTTCCAAGTAAGGTCACATTCACAGGTTCTGGGTGGACATATCTTTTGGGGGGGGCCACTGTTCAACCCACCACAGGGTCTCACTGTGAAGTGGAGAAAGAGTTCCTCTTCTCAGGAGGTGGGGAAGGAGTACTCCTTCATCCATCCTTTCCCTCACCAACATATACTTCCTTCTGGCTCCCTTGTTTGCTGAATGGCACCCAATCTGCCATTTTCTTTCATTTCCTCCCCCCACCCAAATCCACTATGGGTTATCCCACTTCTGGAAATATATTTTAAGGAACTGATTTAACAGCATGAAGAAAAATCCTCTCTTTGTTGTTGCTTTGTTAATAAGATTGAAAAGTTGGAAACAACCCCCAGGAGAGGAGGTAATTACTTAATTACTTCAATAACATTCGTTCATGCAACATTACTGAGAGACTTAGACACGGAGGGAGAGAGCAGAGAACAAGAGAGCACAGATGCTGCCTCCAGAGTGAGGGGGAACATTCAACTTGTGATGACAAAGGATCATAGGACGAAATTAGGAAGGGGCCACGAAGGGAAATCTCAGGTGTTATCCAAGGGCCCTAAGCTAGTCTGAGTCCCTGAACCTGAGTCATAAGAGCTGTGTTGACTCGGGTGGACCAGGCAGAGACAGGAAGGAGGTTTCAGAGGAAGGCAGCCTACGCAAAGTCAGCAGGACCGCTCTACCTCTCAGGGACCCACGAGTGGCCATCACAATTACAAAAACATGGCAACATGGAAAGGCTTATGATTAGGTGAAAAATACAGGAGAAAAATTGATGCAGAAGGGTGCCTAGAAAAAGGAGAATTACCATAGGATCCAGCAATCCTACTTCTGGGCATAAACCCATAAAAAAACCTGAGATTCAAAGAGGTGTGTGCACACCCATATTCATAGCAGCATTATGTTCAGTAGTCAAAAGGTGGAAACAACCCAGATGTCCGTCAATGGATAAATGGATAAACCAAATGTGGTATATCCATACAATGGAATATTATTCAGCCTTAAAAAGGAAGGAAATTCTGACATATTACAATAGGGATGAACCTTGAGAATATTATGCTAAGTGAAATAAGCCAGTCACAAAAGGACAAATACCATATGATTCCACTCATATGAGGTACCTACAGCAGTCATATTCCTAGAGACAGAAACGAGAATGGTGGCTGCTGGGGCTGGGGGGTGGGGGAATGGGGAGTTAGTGTTTAATGGGTGCAAAGTTTCAGTTTGGGAAGATGGAAAAGTTCTGGAGATGGATAGTGTGATAGTTGCACAGCAGTGTGAGTGTATTTAGCGCCACAGAACTGAAAATGGTTAAGATAGTAAATTTTATGTTATGTGTAATTTTACTATTTTTTTTAAAGGGTGCATAGTATAGTAGCTGATTGGTACAGAGGGGTTCAAATACCAGCCACCTGTTTGTGGGTTCCTTTGTCCCTTCAGCAAATCTTTATTTCTCCTGTTTAGGCTCCACAAGGTGGTGAGGGAAGCAGACAAGATTGCTCCCTCCTGGAGGTTCCAGGCAAGAGACGGAGGCAGAACCTAATAAGCCACGGCATCAACTACGTGCATGAATTTTCTATCAGTTGTTAGCTCTGTGACCTTGGACAACCCACTTCTCCTTTCTGAATTTGTTTCCTTCTCTGTAAAAACAGAGACAATAATAGGACCTAATAATAATGCTGGAGGATTAATGAGTGTCCTCTAAATCACGCAGGCGAGAGTGCTTGGCTTAGAAGGCACTCCATATGGGTTAGTTCCTTTTCCGTAGTTCCACGTCAGAAAGATATGCTGAAGGACACACTAACATAATTTATGCTGCACAGGATGGAGTCAGGCGGTATACACCTTTTTAAGTCATGCAAAATCCTTTTAGATGCATAGAAGGTCTAGAAAGATATTCACCAAAGTGTGAAGAGTGGGTGATGGGAAGTCAAGAAAGGGATTTCCTGGCTGGGTGATCCTGGTTGAATAACCTGACATCTCTAAACTTCAGTTCAGCTTCTTCAACTGCAAAATCATAGTCCCTACCTATAGAGTGGTTTTTTTTTTAAACTCTTTATTATGGGGATTTTCAAACCTTCACAACAGAAGAAGGAATAGTCAAATGAACCTTCATTTCCCAGCTTCAACAGTTAGCAATAAATTGCCAATCTTGTTTCAGTTCTACTTCCCCACCTCTCCTCCTGCTGGTTATTTTAAAGCAAATCCAAACAAAAAGCCTCTTTAAAAAAATCACCACAATACCATTATCACGCCTAAAATTTTTTTAAAAACCATTTTTTAATATCATCTAATATCTAATCAGTGTTTAATCGTCCTCAGTGGTCCCATAAATGTCTTTTAAACTTGATTTTCTTGAATCAGGATCCACAAGATGCACACGTTACTTTTGGCTGATGTATCCTTTCCCCCCAGAGTTTTATTAGGACGATATGAAAACATCCCACGAAGGTGGAAGAATTTGATATCGAGCGGCTGCATCATTCCCTAGATCTAACCGCTCACGTTACTGCACTTTCTTTGTCACATGTCTATCCATCTACCTGTCTCTCTGCCATTGACAACACGTATAAGTTTCTTTTAATCTAAATACTCTCCCCTCTCAAGTTTTTTTCTTGGCCTTTCATTTGTCGAAGAAACCATGTCATTTGTCCTATAGAATTTCTTATTTGAGGATTAAATGAGTTAATATGTGTATGGCGCTTAGAATATAGTAGGTACCTAATAATAGTCATTATTATTTACTTTTTTATTTATCCATATCTTATTTTTTCCAAGTGAAAATGTATCATTTTTGTAAAAAAAAAAAAAGTTTCAAAAAGTCCCCAGACTGCTAGACTTTTCATAACCTCCTTGGTTTGTAACCACCTATGGGGTGTCTTCACTTTGTTTTCTGGGTCTGCCCCATCCATTAGGCCCTCTGCAAGGACCGCCAGCATCGGGCAGTTGAAGGTGGTGGAGTGAAGGGATGTGGAGGTGGGAACCAGAGCCAGGGGAACTCGGTGGAAATGGCTGGGGTGGAGTCAGGGCCAGGAGCCAGGATGGACTCCTTTCCCTGGGGCTGAGGGTGGTGACACCAGGAGGGCGGCCCAGAGGAAATGCAGGGAAGGTGTGAAAAGCCCGGAAATCCCAAGAGAGGGTGGAAGCAATGGCACACACATTAGGGACGGAGAGGAAGCAGCCCAGCCTGGTTTCGAGGGGCTGGGGCAGGATGAGCTTCCCCAGGGATCTGCCGCCACAGACTCGGCCAGCAAGCAGACAGGTGAGAAATACACAGGTCCTTGGTGTCCTCCCTCAGCCGCTGGAGAAGAAAAGCGGGAGGTTGATGGGGGGAGCTGTGAGCCTGGTTTTGCCACAGGTAAGGATCCTTATTCCCTTGTCTGAATCTCAGTTTCCCCCACCTGCAAAATAGGAGGGGTGGACCAGAAGACCCCCAGGGGTTTCTTCTAGCTCTGGCAAGGCAAATGCTCCATCTCACTGACTACTCCCTGGGGACGAAGGAGGGGGTCACGGCTGCCCGGATTTGGATGTGTTGGTGGCCCCTTGAGCACTGTTCCTTTCAAGGAGGCAGACACCAAGTACAGGCTCAAGACTGTGACTCCCCAAATCAAAGGACAAAATGAACACAGACCCGAGTGTACACCGTCCTGGATTCCAGTCCCCGCGGGCCACTTGCTGGCCTGTGATCCTAGGTGGTGTTCCACAGTGGATTGGTGATGTCTGTCATGGATGAAGAAATGGGCAGGGCTGGCTTTCCCACCCTGAACCCAGATCCAGCACCTCCGAAATGCAACTAATCCTCGGGGTAGATTTGGCTAGTTAACCTCCAAGTAAAAGCTGCTTAAGCCAAACAAAATAGAAAAGTGAATAAATATAGAAATAAACCTCTTGCCTGAATCCCTGGCCCAGGACCCAGCCACCTGCCAACCACCACCACTCACATGGCCAGAGGTCACGGTAGCTGGCTTTGGTTGGAGGGTTATTGTCCATGCTGAATGAAATTCATTAGCCCATTGTGAGCTGTTCGGGTTTAATGCCTCTAAAATTGCCTGATGAAACTGGAGAAATGCAGACAACGTGCTGTCCGTCTGAACACAGCCTCCCTGAGTGCTTCACCCAGAGTTGAGTCACGTCCCGCCCAGGGCACCCAGAGTGGCTCCTCTTGAATCACCATTGCTCACTGTGAATGCTGTCATGTGAGCTCGAGGACAGCAGGGCAGACCTGTGTCCACGCCTGTTCCAGAGAAAACAGGATGAGCGGCGCCCTTTGGGGCTGAAGGAGGCCTGCCTGGGGAGTGGGGTGACACTTCTGTGGCAGGCGTTGGGCTCAGTTATGGGTTGACTTGTGTCCCTCAAAAAAGATGTCAAAGTCCTCGCCCCCAGTGCCTCGGAATGTGACCTTACTTGGAAATAGGGTCATTGCAGATGTCATAAGTTAAGCTGTGGTCATCCTGGAGTAGGGTGGACCCCTAATCCTAAATGACTGTGTCCTTATAAGAAGAGGAAGTTTGGACACAGACACACACAGCGAGAATGCCTTGAACGTGAAGGCAGAGATTGGGGTGCTGCATCTGTCTACAAGCCAAGGAATGCCACATTGCCCCCAGACCACCAGAAGCTGGGGGAGAGGCAGGGTCAGATCCTGTTCTCACAGCCATCAGAAGGCACCAACCCTGCTGACACCTCGATCTCGGACTTCTAGCCTCCGGAGCTGTGAGAGAAGACATTTTTGCTGATTAAGCCACCGAGTGTGTGGTACTTTGTTACAGCAGCCCCAGGAAATGATTTCAGGGGCTGACAGACCAGAATCCTGGCTTGGTGGCCTTCTCTCTGGGAGACCTTTTGGGCAAGTTAACTTTCCTTCTTTGAGCCTGGGGCCTGGAACCTGAGACCCAGGGGGCCTGGCCGGACGAAGTCTAGTCAGGTCCACCAGATTCCTTACCTGGACATTTGGAGGTGGGAACCTGGGGGAGGATGACCATGTAGCCCTGGGGACTGGGCTGAGGTGGCCATTTTGGGCCCAGTGCCAGACACACAAGCAGAGACAGGCAGTATTCCATGAGGCACTGGAACGGACTCCCAGGGAGATCAGGAAAAAAGAGGAGAGAGGAGCCTTTGTGCAGCCCCGCCATGACCCCTGTTCCTCCCGAGGTCTGGTTATTCAGTGCTGGCTGGGTTCTCGTGTACATTCTCTCCACAGATTCCCCTTCCTTGAGGGATCACACAGACATTATTTTAACTGATCTCTTTGCCTGTCTCTGGAAGCACTTTGAAAACTGTAAGGCAGGGTACACATTTTCTCAGCAACAACAAACCTTATTGAGCACCTGTGTGTGCAGGCACAGGGGAAGAGGTAAAGAAGCCAGGGGTCCTGGCCCAGGGGTCCCAGCCAAGGGACTGTCACTGGGCTGCAGAGAGAGGCAATGACAGTGCTGCCACGCCTGCTCCCCCAACTCCAGTTCAAAGGAAACAGGATGGCCAGCAAAGTTCCAGCAGCTTCCATCGTCGGCCGTTAAATGCTTTTGTGAAATGTCATATATCATGGTCTTTCCCTTCCTCACCTTTTTCTCTCATTTTGAGACACATGGGCTAACAGGGAAATTAGAAAATGCATGATTGGGGCTAAAACAGGCAGCACAGGGGGGTCGGCCAGGTGGCTTAGTAGTTAAGTTCACGTGCTCCGTTTCAGCAGGGTCAGGGCTCACAGGTTCAGATCCTGGGTATGGACATACACACCACTCATCAGACCATGCTGTGGTGGCATTCCATATACAAAAGAGGAGAATTGGCACAGATGTTAGCTCAGGGACAGTCTTCCTCAAGCAAAAAGAGGGAGATTTGCAACAGATGTTACCTCAGTGCCAATCTTCCTCACCAAAAAAAAAAAGTAGGCAGCACAGCACGGTAGCTGAGACAGGAGGCCTGGTACCAGATTGGCGGAGTTCAAGTGTGATCTTGGGCAAGTTGTGTAACCTCTCTGAACCTCAGTTTCCTCATCTGTACAGCGGACAAAATAAACCCCATTGCATTTTTGTGAGGATTCATTTAAAGGAGTCAACATAGGCAAAGTGCTTACACCAGGGGCTGGCACGCAGTTAGCCCTATGTGGGTATTTGCTATTATTATTAATAAAATAAAGAAATGCACAATGTTGGGAGCACAGTGAAAGAAGTGGTTGTTATCTGTAATAAGACATTTCTTGGGGGCCAGCTAACAGTGACCCACATGACCGTCCTTCTCACCTCTAGGGAGCAGTCGCCAGCAACCACATTTGTACAGCTTGGCTTGGACACTGGCTGGGGTGGGCGTCTGACCAGGCTGAGACACCAAGTCCTTCCCCTGAAACTGGGCCAAAGAGATCCTAGTTTGATCCTGGCTGGTCTCTCGAATGGCCACATTCTGTCATGCCGAGGTGACATAGCAGAGAAAGCTAGGATCGGGGGAAGGATGACACAGAGAGCAGACACATGAAGTAGAGAGAAGGTCCCTAGGTCCCTGGTTTCTGGCTCTTTCTGGGACCTGGCTACCTTTATGCCATTGGGACTCTGCCTCGATTCCTTATGACCCGTTTCCACTCTTTGTTGAAGCTACCCTGGTTTCTCCCTTGCTGCTCTGGCTCACACCTGGTCAGTGGCGCCTGCCTTCTCCTCATTTCCCTGCATCTGTGAGGCTCTGCTTCCTGGAGCTACAAGAAAATGTCCAGTCCTCTCCCCTCAGCTCAGGAAGGCTGGAATCAGTTCCAGTTTTGTGCTATGGTTGAAGAAAGAAGAGGCCAGGAGCTGAGGAACCATTTCCCCTGCCATTTAATGAGCACCAACTTCTTCCTAAGCCTTGTTCTGAGCACTTTGCATGCAGTGTCTCGTTAGCTCCATTGTGAGTATCACAACTGGATCTCTGTTTCACAGATGAAGAGACTGAGGTTCAGAGAGGTTAAGAGATTTGGTTAGAGTAATCCAGCTAAGGAAGTTGGACAGCTGGGATCCAAATCCAAAGCTTGTGCTCTCAGCCTCTTTGTTATCCTACCTGGATGGCATCCTCCCACTCTCCTGCTGTGGGGTCTTAGACTAACCTTTGATCCCTCTTTAGCTTCCTAATCTGCAAAATGGGCGGTACCATCACCCTTGCCTGCCCTGAGGTTGTCTGGAGGAGCTGATGCAAAGGGGGGTGTGGGTGAGTTGGGGAAGAGCGGCATGTACTCCACCCGTGTAACACATTTCCCCCCCAGATACTTCCTTTCACTGCTTCTTAGCAACTGACTCAGAGCGGATGGAGGGGAAAGAAAGGAGGTCACATTTAAATTGGTCAATTTGAGCAGCTCGCCGCAAAGGCTGGTGTGGGAGAGAGATGCAATTAATCTGAAAAACACAGTGGTTTTTATTTTTAAAAATATGATCCATGGCCTTCAGTCCTCTGTGTGGCTGTGCCAGGCGTCCATTTCCACGAGTCACAGCAGTCTGGCATTTGGGTTCTTCATAAAGTCCCTGGGAATTCTTAAAAAAATGAAGGCATTTATCTTCTTGTAAAAAATTAAAACAAATCAATCCAGGCTCATTGTAGAGACTTTGGGAGTGGGGGAAGAGAGGCATAAAGAAGAAAAAACGTCCCCATGTTATATCCACGTAATGGACACATTAGTCAGCTATGCAGGGAACAGACCGTAACACACGCACCGACACGGAGGAACCTCAGAAACTGTTATGCGGAGTCAAAGAAGTCAGACCCAAAGGCATGCATACCCTCTGATTCTATTTATATGAAGTTCAAGCAGGGGTAAAACTATCTACAGTGACGGAAGACAGATCGGGGGTTGCCTGGGGCCGGAAGTGGGTGGCTGGAATCAACTGCAAAGGAGCACAAGGAAACTTTTCTGGGGTTGTGGGAATGTTCTCCAGCCACATCTTGATTGAGGTGGCGGTTCTGCAGTGTATACATTCGTCAACACTTATCAACCTGTTCTTTTAAAATGGGTGCATTTTATTACATGTAAATTATACTTCAATGACATTGATTTAAAAAGGGGAAAAAAGGAGATAAGTGTGATTAAGGTTGTGGTGTGTGTAACTCCATCAATCCATCCACTGATTGTGTGTAAGAAAATTAGTTCTAGATAAATGTTCTATCCTCTGTAATACCTGATTTTTTTTTTTTTTAAATTAACCTCAGACTTAATTATTTGGTGCAAGTGAGAAAGAAGGGAGGAGAGGGTGGTACTTCATGTTCCTTCAATTGATACCTAACCTTGCCCCCTGAGACCAGAGAAGGTGGGGCGAGTCACAGTAATCACTGAGCCGCCCAGTATCACAGGCTGCTAAATAGGAACCCTGCTCCCAGCCCTCCCTCTCCCTTCCTGCTGATGATCCTAGAAGATGGGCTGACTTCACATCAGCTCAGAAGAGGGAGGGGATATCCAGTGACTTCAGGATGAAAACACGACTCTTCTCCTTATACCGGGAAAATAAGCACAGTTTATTATTTGATCAGTACATTTATGCCATCAGTACGGAGTGTGTGTTCCATTATGCTGGTGTCTCATGCCTGGTAAAAATGAGGTTCAGGAATGCTCTCCTGGCTGATGTAATTTCGAGACAGTTTTCAGATGGAGCTTCCAGAGAGTTCCCCCAAAGCAATAATGCTATGGGTAGCTATGAAACTGGGACCACTTAAGGACAGACAATTTTGTTGCCTGCTTTTGGTGCTTGGCATTTTATTACAGGCGTGGCCTCATGCCACTAAATAGGCTCCAAAAACACGACTGAAAACAGGTTGCACCTTATCCCATCCTGTGGGTCCCTGTGTTCCTTGAAAGTCGGATAAAGCCAGCTGCGGGTTTGCTCCAGCCCCCGGGAAGTGGAGTCTGAGGAGGAACGTGACGTTGCATGAGTGTGGACAATATAATCTCCCCCAGACTGCAACCCACAGTATGGCTGGGGGGCAGCGTGTACCAGCTGAGGGGGGCGGGGAAAACATCTTCCTTTAAACCAGGAGTTCTCCACCCGGGGTGATTTTGCCTCCCAGGTGACATGTGGCATCGTCTGGAGACATTCTGGTTGTCACAAATTGGGGACACTACTGGCATCTGTGGGTAGAGGCCAGGGATGCTCCTAAACACCCTACAGTGCGCTGGACGGCTGCCTGCCACTGAGAATTATCCAGCCCCGAATGTCAAAGTGCCAAGGTTGGAAACCCTGCAGAGGCGCAGCGTCAAGAGTGTCTACACCCAGTTCTTGGGCAAACGGGGGAGGTTCGGAGAAGCAGACTAGACGGAGGGCCCGTGACCAGGGCTGTGTGAACATGGGTTCTAGGACGTTGGTGGCGATGTGAAATAGCTAACACTTATTCCAAGTGCTTCCCGTGTGCCAGATAATCGACGTTGATTATCTCATTTAATTTCTATGACTCTGGAGAAAGGTACTGTTATGACCCCACTTTGTAGTAAATCAACCAAAGATACACACAGCTGGTAAAGGGAAGGGCAAGGGGTTTGTTTCCCTCTTGGCATACTTTTCTTGGGGGGGATGATTTTTGGGAGGGAAGGGTATCTGATTTCCCCCCACTCGACTGTAAGCTCCAAGAAGACAGCATCTTGTGTGAGCAGGATGTGGAGAACCCAGTAAAGTCCCTGGCACTCAGTAGGTGCTAATAGACCGGCGTTCAATGGCATCGGATGAAAGAATGAATGAAGGGAGCAGGGCCATGTGGCCTGGTGGTTAGAAGGTCAGCATTGCAGTTAGATTTCCAACTATTCAACAGGTAATCCTCGTGTACTTTCTCTGGTCCAGGCCCTGGAGAAACAGGCAGTAGCATGCTGGAGCTGACCTATACTGGCTCATGAGAGCTGACTGTTAATTTTTCAGGAAGTTTGCAAGCCGGTTGTCAAACAGCCATTAAACAAGATTAAATTATATAAAGTTTTGTATGATTAAATAGATTATATTTTTTAAAAAGGCAATAAAACTCATCACTTCCTAATTACTACATTTTACTAGTATCTCTATTCTGGAGGTTATTTATGTCTACTGCAGGGGTCGCCAAACGTTTTCTGTAAAAGGGCCAGATAGTAAATATTTCAGGCTTTGCAAGCCACGAGCTGAATCTGGCCCCTCAGCCGTCGTGTGCTGACCTCTGGCCGATCGTATCTGTAGGGTGGAAATACTCTATAACAGGGTGCATCTCTTCCCAGGTCTTCAGTGATGCGTGCTGGTAGCCTGAAATCAGCCAGGGTGGGAATATTTACACCAGGGAAATTGTCAAACGCTGTAAATCAGGGTTTTTCTTTCTTCATCAAGCTGATTATTAAACATTTACTAGCACACCACTGGACACAATGATGGCCCAAACTAGAATGAACCCTGCCCTCTTGGAGGGTACAGTGTGTTGTGTTTCTGTGCGATTTCATGGTGGGGTGGGGCATGGAGGGATCTGTGCAAAAGTTCCACTGGAGACCACCTGGAGGAAGACACTCATCCACAGGGGCGTCTGCTGAAAGGGGCAGGGCTGCTAGAAGCGGTTGCTTCAGTGGACCTCTCCCAGGGCTGGCCATCAGCTCCACGGCTCTCCTCCCTCACCAGAGACTTTGCTACTTCATCAAATTCCTTTGTGGACAGCCAGGGCAGCAGGTCTGTCTTTCTTCTCTGAGTTGGCTCAAGGGGAGACTTCTGGGACTTGGGAGTTGAGAGGTGAGCTCATGCGGGCAGTTTACTACCTGTTCACTACAATACCCCCATCTCCTGGCACTGCCCCACCAGTGTGGCCCAAGGTGAACCCACAGTGGGTGGCTGAACTGATGTGGAAGAGGTAGTTCCAGTGAGCACGTGAGTGGAGAACATCGTCCTTTTGGACTGGCTCAAACAAGGAGGCAGCGCCAGCAAAGAATGCAGAAAATGACAGGTTTGGCTGGTGACCTTTGGTGAGTGAACTGGCCCGTGGAAGCCTGAGGAAAGTGAAGGGTTCGTGAACTTCCATTCCCTTCCTGATGCTCCATAAACATCTCAAGTTCAAGGGTGAACTCTAAGGGGCCTAGACCATTCTTTGGAGAGTCTGGATTCCCGTGGCACAGAGGATGACTTGGGTGCATGATCCATCCATGGAAACTCAATGGACTTGAGTCTCCTGCAGAGGTTGGGGGGCTGCAGGGATGGGCTTCTGATGGAATCTGATGGCTGGACTCAGATTCATTTTTAGGTCAGGAACCTGGGAGAGTGGGAGGCGAGGGGCTCTGCAATGAGTTACATGAGTCCCAGTCTAGGAGGCTGGGACGTGACTATCACCTACTGAGTACCAATGTCAACCCATCTCATCCTGTCCCAACTGACTGACACAGAGCTACTGCCTGCACATCCCTAAGCACCAGGATAGGTGAGTCTGACGACCAATTACTGCATATTCGTTGAGTCCCGACTGTCTGCAAACACTGAGCTAGCTCTGCTGACAACCAGGAACTCCTGATTTCTGCCCCCAAGGAACTTTTCTTCTTGCAGTGTCTTGGGGGCCCCATGTCACCGATTTCAAACTAAAATCAAGAAATATTATTCTTTAAAGATGACATTGATTGAATTCAATACGATCATCTTGAGTGCCTGCTCAGGAAAACATTATAAAGGAGATGTGGGAAAAACATGGGATTTGAGGTTAAACAGAATTTCACATTCAAATCTTGGCTGGATGCCCATAATCGTCTGGCTCTCTCTGAGCCTCAACTTTTGCACCCTTAAGATGGGGATGATGATAATTCTTGTCTCCTGGGCTGGCTGGGAGGAAGAAATGAGAACAAATATATAAAGCCTCCCGCATAGCACCCACACTTGGATACCCCTATTTAATGTTTACAAATCAACCACCATATCCAGCCTTGTTGAGGATGTTTAGATGTCCTAGAAGAAATCAGGGATCCTTTGCACCCCGGTAAATCTTGTTCAGCTGGAGTTGTGTCCCCTGAATGGGGAGAGAGGAGGGTCCACGGATGTTCCGGAAGTGGACAGTAGCTGCCCTACCTGCCACTGGCCCCCCTCACTCTGTGACTTCATGCTGGCCCCCAGCACCTCCCCGCTGGGTACCCTCAACAGCCTCCTCACTGGCTTCCCTGCCTCCAGGCTGCTCCTCTGCAAACCTCGTCCATGTCATGCTGTAGCCAGTGACGTTATGAAGACGACATCTGCAAGCCACTCCCCTGCAGGGTACACATGGTGGCTCCCCTCTGCTCTCGGGGGAAAGTCTGGTGCTGGAACTGCATTTCAGGGCACTGCCTGCTCGGCCCCTGCTCACCTCTTAGGCCTCTGCCCTGCATGCCCGGAGCACCTTGCATGGCTTGGCATCCCCTCTCTGTTCCTGCAGCCCCAGCACAGGGTGGTCATTGTCCTTACATTGTCCTAGATTCTGAGCTCCATACCTGGGCCCAATCCTGACTAGCTAAGTGAGCCTGGGCAAGTTACTCAGCCTCTCTGCATTCTCATCTGCACAGCAGGATGGAGGTGGCACCTGTGTCACAGGGTTGCTGTGAGAAGGAAAAGTGTGCACGTGCAACTCGTAGCACGTAGGAAGTGCTTAGGACACTGTGGCTATTATAGGAAGTACTCCTGCAAGCGGCATACAGCAGGAGCTCAATAAAGGTTTGAACAACTCACCTAACACCACCCGTTAATGGCCTGGGGGTCTTGGTCACAACCATCTCCTGCACCCATATCTATATGGTGAGGTGGAGGCTTGGGTTTGCCCCTTTTCTTGCTTGATGGTTTTCTCAAGGCCGTTGAAGTTCAGAACTTGATGGAAATGCCAGGAAATTGGAGGAAGTAGACAGATTCCCCATCTTCTCACCAACTCTGCCTTCCCAGGCCCAAGAGGAGAGAGCAGCCCTGCCACCTCCTGGGCAGACTGAAAGTGAGTCTTGGGTGAGGGACACGTGCTGGGCCCTGCCTTCCACCCTGTGCCCCCAGCCCTGGCCAGGCTCAGGGGAGAGGGTCTTTTTGGGAGCCCCTGCATCTCATCTGTTCCTGGGAGAGAATGGGGAGGGGACAATCCCCACCACAGGGACACTGTGGATATCCTGCGCATTCTCCATGCAATTCAGCACACGTTTCACACACTTGTGTGTTCACCACTCAACACAAAGGCAAAAATTGGGGGTTGGAACTGTATTAACTGCAGAAGCGTGTGGAGATGAGAAAGCCTGGCCGAGGAGCTGAGCATTTGCTGGGTGGCTTTAGGCGTGTGGCTCCTGATGGCAGAAAGGGAACGTTATTGTTTCCAAGTTGGAGTTCCTGACTGCCACCGTGGTTCAGTCTACACTGTGCCCCCAATACTCCCTGACCTTGTGCCGGGCCTGGGGATGCACAGACGAGTGACCAGGTCCTGGTCTGAGGGGGGAGGTAAAGAAGCTAGAGCTGCTGGGGTGCAGGTGGGGGGGGACCAGTCATTTTGGGGGGAACTTTGTTGTGGTTCCTAGAAGGGGTCAGACTCCAGGCGCAGAAGGAAGGAGGGGGGCTAGAGAGCCTATGTGCCCCCCTCCCCACCCAGGCGGCTGGAGGACCCAAGGGCCAAGGCAAGCAGACATCTGTAAAAGGCCTGGGGGCCTGCAGAGTCCCCCAGCTGAGACAGGGCAGTGTGGGCTCATCATCCGGATAATTAAGGGGACATTTTGAATTCGAGGAAACATCTCTGCCTTATGGCTCCACCCGGCCAGCCGGGTGGGCAGCCTGAGCTGTGGAGGGGGTGTCAGAAGTCAAGCGGTCCAGCCCCACCCCTCCAGCCCAGCCCAGCCCGGCCCAGCCCCGGTCCCTCGGGTTTGCACCTGGCTGCACTCGGCCGTCCGCGGTGACATGTCTCGGGGCGCTGACACTGCCGATCCGGGCGGGCCGGGGTGGGGTGCGGGGGCCGCGGCGGGCCCCGGGATCGGTGGGGTCCGCGGGCCGCGCGGCTCAGCACCAGCCTGGGCACCGGCGGGGGCGCGGCTGGCCGGCGTGACGTCACGCGCCCCGCCCCCGCGGCCCCCGCCCACCCCCCAGATTCCGGGCGGGGCCGCCGGGGCCTGCCGGGGCTCGCCCGCCCCAGCCCCCTCCCCAGGGGCCGCCCCCTCCCGTCGGGCCGCGCCTCGGCCCCGCGCGTCCCCGCCCGGCGGCCGACTCCGCCTGCGAGAGGCCGAAGCCGCGGCGGCCGCCGCCGTTGCCGCCATTGACGTCAGAGGGGCGGGCACATGACCCCGCGGGGACCAATCGCGCGGGCGCCGAGCGGCTTCTGCAATCTCTCAACTGAGCCGGCCCCCGCGGCCCCCACCGCACACTCGCCCGCGGACGGCCGCCCAGACACACGTACTGTACACACGAGCGGCGGCGGGGCCGAGACACGCCCGCCCGCCCGCGCGGCCCCGCTCCCGCCGCCGGCCCCGGCCCCGGCCCCGGCGCTGCCCGCGTCCCGCCCGCCCGCCGCCCGCCCAGCCGGTCCGGCCGCCGCGAGCATGCACCCGACGAGCTAGGAGGAAGCGGAGCCCGCGGGAAGGACCGAGCGCCGGCCGCGCCAGCGCCCGCCCGCCCGGGCCCCTCCCCTGCGGGCGCCCCCGGCCCCACACCCCCCACCTGCCTGGGCGGTGGGGGGGTGCGGGCCGCCGATCGGGGGCCCCGCCGCCCCGGCAGCCGGGACAGCCTCGCTCCCCGCCCCCGGCGCCCTCCCCGGCCCGGCCGGCCATGGATCTGACCAGCAGCTCGGGCGGCGGCGGCGACCCCCGGCAGATCGAGGAGACCAAGCCGCTGCTGGGGGGCGACGTGCCGGCCCCCGAGGGCACGAAGATGGGCGCCGTGCCGTGCCGCCGGGCCCTCCTGCTGTGCAACGGGATGAGGTACAAACTGCTGCAGGAGGGCGACATCCAGGTCTGTGTCATCCGGCACCCGCGGACCTTTCTCAGCAAGATCCTCACCTCGAAATTCCTGAGGCGCTGGGAGCCGCACCACCTAACGCTGGCCGACAACAGCCTGGCGTCCGCCACGGTGAGTCGCTCTGCGCGGCGGCGGCGCTGCACCCCCGCGCCGCCCTCGGGGCCCAGGCGCCCCCTCCCACCGGCCGCCCCCTGCCTGCGCCGCACCTGGAGCCCGCGCCCGCGGGGGGTCGGGGGCGCCCCCTCCTGGCCCGGGCTCCGGGCCGGGTGTGGACCCCGAAGCTCTGCCCAGCCGGCGGGCTCGGGGAGACCCTCAGATTTCTGGAGACGATCCGGCCCACCCCAAGCAGAGCATTTGGGGACCTCCCGGGCCCAGCGCTCGTGTTTCTTACGGATGGGACCGTGGGATAGAGCCGGGGCTGGGCCCTGGTGCTGGTGGGGGTTCCCTTTCTCAAAGCCCGCGGCCCATCTGGATCTGCGTTCGAGGGGAAAACAAAACAACCAAAGAAAAAAAAAGAAAACCCGACAACCTCAAAACCCTGAAACCCAAAGAATTTCCAGAAGCCAATTCCTTTCTTTGCTCTACACGTCTTTTTCCTGCCCGGGCTGGCAGGCAACACTGGGTGCTTCCCCTTCTGAAAAATCTCCTTCGCACATTGGGAGGTTGGAGGGGGAGGGGGAGGGGGCAGGGGTCCTGGACTGTCTCCTCCCCAGCGAGGGGCGGTCAAGTTCTAGCGTGGAAGCTGGCTTGTGGGGCTCCGGTCTTGCATTGTCTGTGAAGTGTGTGTGTGTACGTGTGTTTTGTTGCTGGAGGTTTTATTTTGTTATTGTTTTTAAATATATGGCTGGGACTGGGTTAGCTGGAAGACGGGGAGAGAAGTCATTGATCTGTTTCTGAAATCAAATCTGCAAGGTGGAGAAAGATAGCTGTGGGGGGTCGCGGCGTGGGGGTGGCGGGTAGGAGCCTGAGCAGGATGCTTTGTGTTTTGAAACAAGGACAGTTTAAAGCCCCAGCTCTGCTTGGGCCTGAGCCTTGCTGAGGGGGTCCCAGCCTCTATGGAGAGGTGGTAGGTCTTCCCCAGAATGCACACCCCCTTGGAGCCACCGTGATCCTGTTTACTAAGCACCGTGGGGAGCGGGGGCAGAATCCACTGCCTGCCCACACCTGTGCCAAGAAAACCCAGCCAGGAAACAGGGTGTCGCTTGCATGGCCTGTCACAAACGTGTAGCGTGTGTAGACATTTCCCCCGGCATCCATGTTCCCTTGGCAGTGTGTCACAGGCCGTGACACACGCTGCAAGGAATGGGGAGGGGGAAAAGTTAGCAGAAGAAATTGTACTCCTGGAAACAGCTCCCCCCCTCCAGAGCTCATTGAAGCACACGAGGACTTTTATTCTGAATTTTGGGTCCGACGTGCTTAGAACACCTATTTTTTCTTTCCTGTGGGCACGTTGGTGCAGTATCTGCAAAGCTTGCTTTCTCAGGGAGGATTGCTGGTTGCCATGAAGTGGTCCAGTCCCAGTTTCAGGCTTGTGCATGTTCTTAAACCCGTCTGAACCACAGGCCTCACATTTGGCTTTTCATTTGGTGGAGGGAGAGCCTCAGAAAATTCATGTTTCAGATTCGAGGAGGAACTGGTGCCCTCAGTAGTTCCCTGCCTGGGATCAGGAGCCCCCAGATCTGGCTTCAGAATTGTCCCCTGGCTCAAGAGGACATTATTTTTTTTTCTGCCACCCCTCAAAATGAAGGGGAGTGTGTATGGGGGGAAATGATCGAGAGGCACCGTGATCCTCTGTGGGAAGGACAGGCCGAGTTCCTGGGCTCCCCCGAGAGAAGCCAGGAGCGTGTGCTCTGCGGCTGCTCCTGGCCACAGGCTAGGGGAAGCCAGCTTTGGGGGCTTGAGGCCCCCCTGACTTACCTCTGATTGTTCAAGAGGTGTATATGAGCGAGAGGAAGGGAAGAGAGACTGAAGCCGTGTGCTGGTTTCTTAAGCAGCCAGAGGCCCCGGTACCACCTTCACCGGCTGAGGTGATGGCACCTCTGGAGAGGAGCAGAGATTCCCAGGACTGGGGACTGAGGGCCATCCATGGAACAAGATCTGTCTCAGCAGAGCCTAGCTCTGGCGTTGGGAAATGTGGAAGGAGGAATTACGAGCAAGTGTCCAATGGGCTGGCATAATCCCCTTTCCTCCGTCTGTCGTCACCAAGCCCCACGGGCAGGGCAGGGGGTGTCCTTAAATCTCCCCATGGTGGGCTGCAGTAGTTGCATGGCTCTCCATGCCAGGGCCTGTGAGTGTGGAGGGGGGCTGCTGAGGACAGGCCTGGCCATGGTGGTGGCTTCCGGGAAGGCAGAGGTGGGGTTGGGACTGTCATGGGGACCTTGTCCCATCATGAGACACCTGGTTGGTGTCCAGGCCCTGGGGAAGCAAAGCAGCCCCTGAGGGGTTTCCCTGAGGCCTGGGCGTTATGTAATCTGTCTGCGTTTCATAGTGCGGCCCAGCTATTGAGAAACATCAGCCCGAGTGAAACAAAGGTGAATTTGAGTGCAGTTCACTACAACAGAAAGCCCTGTGCAGCCCTGTAGCTTTGCAGAGTCCCCTGGCCCAGCCTCGAGCTGCCGATAATATCAAGTATGTTTTGCATCGGGTCATATCATTCCGTGAAAGGTGTATCATCCGTATATTAAGCCGTCTACACAGCCCAACTCAGAACCATCTGGTCATTATCTGGTTAATTGTGTGGGCTTCAGGAACAAGACTCAGTGATTGATCTGGATTCAAACCAATAAACAAACCAAATACATTCTTTTGCCCAAACCGTCTTGTCTTTGGAGTCTGTCTACACTGATCCAATTAACTGGATCGGTGTCAGAGATAAAGACCAGGCTTTCAGGACCACAGCTGCATTGGGCTGGGGTGGAAGCATGCAAAGGCTCCCAGGCCCACCAGGTGGGCGGCTCCAACTGGGTCTGTCCCTCAGGTGGACCCCTGTGGAGAGCTGGGCTCAGCCGGCTGGGCAGTCTTGCCCTCAGCCTGGCTGCAAACGTCACCGTCTGTGGGGTCAGGTTGGAGCTTGCCCCTGTGCCTGTCTCCTGGGCCAGTTACTGATTAAATCCTTGCAGGCCAATGGTGTGCCTGATGTGGCCTGTGACAGCGCCGGGCCGATGCACCCTGTGCTTGAGACTTTGGATCTGGAATGCTCATAAACAAAGAAGGAAACACAAAGGCGACAGTGACCTGGCTGATGTGTGAGGGGTGATGGGGAGGTGTCCACCCCCTCCCCGGGGTACACAGGGCCGCACCTTGCGGAGGAAGGGCCCGCCTGCCCAGGCTATGGCCTGGACATGGTGCCTCATTCCCCTTTTGCATCCAGACTTTCCATTCCCTGGGCTGCCCTGGGCTTTCCATGGCTGCTGACCGTGGTGTCGGGTGTAGCCGGCAGCCGGGAGTTCTGCAGAAGCAGCTGGGTCTGTGAGACCGGAATCCATTTTGCTGTGCTCAGGTCTGGGTTGAATTTGATCACCCGCTAGACGTGTTTGTCTGCTGGAAGAGGGTTTTGTCTGTGTGCTTTGTCTGCTCTGCACTGAAGAAGTACAAATAAGCTGCTTACCTTTTATTTCACTTGATTTTTTTACATGCAGCACACAGCATCTCAGAATGGTGGGTCCAGCCCAGAGCCTTTTATTCATTGACCAAACAGGGGTCAGAGCACAGGTGACAGTAGCCACCTTTATTCTCCAGTGTTAATTCATCAGTGACTTGTTTCTACATTTTCACCACTCTGCTGCTCCGACTGAAACGTTTCTGGACGTTTGTCATGGAGAGGAAAAGAGAAGTCACCTAGTTCTCGTTGGTTTCTTTAGTTTGGTGTTTTCTTGGGGGGCGCAACCTTCTGAACTTGGACTTACGCTTCCCGAGTGTCAAGTTCTGAGCGGAGAGTTCATCCTGGTGGTGTGGTTTCCACTTGAGAGTGAAAGCTCGTGTCCTGCAGAGTAGTCAGGAGCCCCGCGGGAACGTGTCGGCATGCGTGTGCACGCAGGTTCACTCTTGTCAGTTGCTCTTCCTTGTGCCCGTCCTTCCCGCCTTTGATTTATGTGATATTTTTTGTGGCCGTCAATAAACACAAGGAATTTTATTTCTTTCAATGCCATTTGTCATAAGATTTTGGAGTCTATCAAATTTGTTTCCCAGATAACTCGTCTGGTTGGTGGAGGGGAGGGGCAGAGACAGAAGAGAAAAAACTCTCCTTTCTCTGTAAACAGCAAACGTGGTCTGCCTTCCCCAGGCTGTAATAAATTAGTGCATTCCAAGGAGGGAGTCACTTTTGATGCTGCCATTTGCCTGGTGCAATCTGAGGTGCCCTTTCTGGCCTCGGGCAAAATTGTGCCAGTCCAGGTAGAAGGCATTTCACTGCTTGTGGCTGGGCTTTGCTGCCAAGCTGGTGATGGAGATGGGTGTGTGCCGCCAGCTTGCTCTCTGGCCCACAGGTGGCTTCTGCGTGGCGTTGCCCGCTCCTCAGTGCCAGCTGGGGTGCCTGCTGACTCATCTTCAGTGGGAGAGGGCATTTCTGGGGCACCGTGTCTGGCAAGACTTAGGGGGAGCCTGGTGGCCGCCTTGTCCTAAAAACCAAGGCAATCTCAGAGTACCTCACTGCCGGCCTTGGGCAGCAGGGCAGCCTTTTTCCAGGCCAGCCAGGCTCGGCCCCTTGGTGTTTTGGTGGAGTGGACATTTGAGATGGTTGAGTTATGCCTTTGATTAAAGGATTAAGTGAGATTAAGTGAGGCAGCCTAATGGTTTAGGGTGTCTCCACCGTGGGGTAGAACAAACTCTGGATTTGCTCTCACTTGGTGCGGAGTCTGGGTTCCCAGGTTACAACTTCCTGGCTGTGTGACTTTCGGCACGTCGCTTTCCCTCGCTGGGCCTTGCTTTTTCTCCATCTGGAGGGTGGGAAAATCCTGACTCATTTACAGAGTTGCTGTAAGGACTGGAGAGAATTCAGATCAGCATTAGTGGGATGACCACCATAGAGCAGGGGTGTGACAAGGGGCCAGCAGTCCAATTTGTGTTTTCCTAATTCCCCTGAGAGAGCTTCATGAAATTCTGCACAAATGGCAGGGATTATTGCTATTTAAAAACGGGCAGTCTCCAGAGAAACGTCTTCTGGGATGAGCAGTGAATTTGGGAAAGTTAGGGGTATTTAGCAGATCTGGTATGTATGAAGGCAATGAAATTGTTGAAAGCAGTTTAAGAAAAATTCCTCAGGGGGCACAGTCTAGTTTCTTTAAAAAAAACACAAAACATTTTTTTTTGAAGATTGAAACAGAAATGCACACATCAAATAAATTCAGATAGTACAACAAGGCATAGATGGAAAAATGCGGCTTCTCTTATTGCATGCCCCCGTAGCCTCTAGTTCTCCTCCTCGGAGGCAAGTCCTGTTACCCATTCCTTGTGTATTCTTGCTGACCATTCCAGGCATTTACACACAGTTCTGTGCCATTATCGGTCATTGGACGGTTTATTTTGGAGATTATTCTAGATCTGTGCATATGCAGCTGCCTAGTTTTTTTTCAGTGCTGCATACTGTTCCACGATAGAGAGGTACCATAATAATGTAGGAAGACCATCTCCTATTGCTGGGCAGTTAGGTTAGTCAGAACCTTTTGCTCTTTCAAACAAGACACTTTCCATTTTTATTCAGTGGAGTTGTTTCTGTTTTGATAATTTGAATGTTTTTTGTGTACTTCTTTGATGGGTGTAAAAATATTTAGTCCCAGAGTGCTTTGCAAGAGCGAGCTGGCCCTCCCTCAGAGAGGGGAAGGGCAGTACTGCTTGGACTCATTGTTGCCTGGAGTCAGGCTTCAGTCTGGCTGAATGTCACTGGCCAGGGAGCCCCCTTGGAGGTCTGGCCGCCTGGCCCCACCAGGAGCTGAACACAGGTGAGCAGGGGGCTCTGACCAGTCACGCTGACCCCTGCCTGGAGGACAAGGGTCGCTGTGGTCCAAGATGGCTGTTTCCTGCTCCACCTGAGAGCATCGCTTTTGTCCCCAGACTTCCTGCTTCCCCAGGATGGAAGCCAGGCCACCCAGCCCAGCGGCAGAGAAAAGCAGGAAGTGAGAACGTCTCTTCCCCACTCCTGGCTCTGGTGACAAGGCACCCAGTACATCCAGCGCAGCACTGAGGTGCCATGTGCATTTAAAAGGAAGCTTCGCTGACATTGGCAGAGCCATAGCAGAGGGTGATGAGACATGCGTGTGTACGTGTGTGCATCTGTGCATGCGTGTGTGTGCACATATGTTTGTATGGGGGAGGCGTCCATGTGTATTGAGGCAAAGGGGACTGCGGAGACAACATTTCTGGTGCTGAAATTGGTCCTGGTGTTCAGTAGCCATTTCTTTATCCCTGCCACATGCAAAGCGTTTTTACCAGCGTCTGGCCTGCTCATGAGGTGGGTGGAGGAGACCAGCTGGACCCAGTGGAGTGGTCGGACAGGCGAGCTTGAATCCTGCCCCTGCAACTTCCTAGCTGGTGGGTGCCCTTGGGCTGGTCACCTAACCCCCATCCTTATCTGTAAAATTTGGATTATGGGGACTTCCTTTTAGCATTGATATCAGGGTTAGGTGAGGAGAGGCATGGCAGTACATTCACACATTCATTCAACAAATAAATGTCACTGTTCTAGGCACTTTAACAAAAACAAGTCCCTGCCCTCCTGGGGCCTGCGTTGGTGGGGCAGGTGACAGCCAATAAACCACCAAGCAAGGAAATATAAAATACGTCTGGTTGTGACAGGGGCCCTGGAGAAGACAAAGCAGGCAGGTGGGTGGGGTGTGCGGGGTTGGGGACTGGGAGCCTTATTGCTTTGCACGTGATGGTCAGGATGGAGGCGATGTCTGGGGGGAGAGCATCCAGGCAGGGAGAATGGCAAGTGCAAAGGCCCTGAGGCTGGATCATACTTAGAAATCACCCAGGAAAGTGGCTGGCACTTAGTAAATGCTCTACAGTTATCATTACCCCTGCCTTCTAGGAGCTGTTATCATCTATTAAAACATATTTATGAGCACCCAGAATGCGCTAGGTTCTGGGCGTACAGGCAGCTCCCTGCCCCATGGTGTTTCCGTTCTAGTGCTTCTGGGGGGTGTGTGTGTGTGCATGTGTGTTTTATTTAGCCCGGCTCCCTCCCAGTAAATAGAGAATAGCTTTGCAGCAATGCTTTGAGAGACTTAAATTACAAAGCCCAGCCAAGCTTTTAAAAACCAGCTCCCTTTGTCCGTACTGTGCTACAAGGGTCCTAGGACCTAGAACACAGTAAGCATCAAATTTGCTTCTGGCTTTTTGCCGGTGGGGAAGCCGTGAGGGGAAGTGTGTTGCCCAAACACCCTTACAAATGATTCAGGAGCAGGGCTGGGATTCACACCCAGGATTCTTGCCTTCCAGCACCTTCCAGTGCCTTCCAGTAGCTTCCTTTGTCATTGGCTCTCCTGCTTTCAAGCTGCTATCAGAAATGATATGATCCGAGGAGGTGTATAAACAGATTGGGCCGAGTAACCTCCCTTTGGAGGGAAGTAGAAGAGCTGGATCCTCCAGTCCCTGGGTGGGTGGACGTGCAGGACTCGGATGCTTCCCTGGGGCTGGGCTGGTCCGGCTCAGGTGGGGTCATCAGGAGACGGGAGGTAACACTGGAACTTGGAGTAGTTTCCTGGGTGTCCTGGGCCAGTCTGGAGCTCTTGGAGGCCGAGAATGGCTGCAAATAGGAGCACACAGTCTGGGGAAACCCAGGCCTGGCCCCACAGGCTCCCATTTTGGCTCATGGTCCAGCCCAGGTGAATCTGATCGCTGGTATGTGCCAGTGCAAGGCTCAGCAGGGCGGTGGAGCCATCCACGTGGACGGAGTGGGGTGTTAGTTGGGGTAGGTTGACTGCGGTAACAACCAGCCCCCAAACCCGGTGGCTTCACCAGCACGGTTGACTTCTTGCTGACGTCACAGTCCAGAGGGGATTGGGGAGAGGGAGTGAGCACCAGGCGGAGCCATCTGTAGGTCTGGCCAACCCCTTGGCCATGGCTCAGTCGTGTGCTTCCCCTGAGAGCAGGGGAGGCTGGGGACGGGGGTTGGCTGTGTCCAGGAAGAAGGGAGATCCTGCAATGATGGCGACTCCCACCCCAGGGCCGTTAGGACACCGCAGTGGTCTGGAGGTCCATGGTACCAGCTGCAGAGCTGCTTCCCTGGAAGGAAAATTCAAACAACACCGTCTCTTCTGGTTCCTGGGTTTGAGCTTGATGGCAGGTCAGGGAAGTTTGCAGTCTTCTCTCTAGTGGGGAATGAAATAGGATAAGGGAACCTCTGGCAGGGGATGGAGCCATGCACTCCTGAGCACAGTGACATTTATTGTCTGCCTGCCGTGTGCCAGGCACGGTGCTCATTTGATTTTCCGAACAATGCTGTGGGGGCAAACATTCCTTTGTGAATTTGTTAAGTGAGTTCAGGAAACTGGTGTTGGAAAATGAATGCCAGGTATTTGTAAAGGGTAAGCACCAGGTCCTAAGTTTGTGATTTGAGGACCAGATGCTATGTGTGCAAAGGGAGTGCTCCCAGGTACCCTGCATTTACAAATGAGTGTTCCCAGGCACTGCCCTTACAAGGTGAGCACCCCCAGGTGCTGGGCTTACAACTAGAGTGCTCCCAGGTACTGTGCTTACAAAGTGCATGCTCCCAGGTACTACACTCACAAAGTCAGACATGACCTGACTCCCCAAAGGCTCACAGTTAAATTGGGGTACACTACACATTATGACATACTACAGAGCAAAGCACATCTCCTCCGAGGAGTTTGTGTCTTGCCTTGCTGTTTGGAGGGACGCGGAGGTGCTGCCCTGGGGAGACAAGGGTGGTTTCAGGAAGGACTTCGTAGGAGACACGTCTGGACGACCGAGGTAGGATAGAGACTGGCAGGGACAGGGCGGGGGGCGGGGGAGTGGCCAGAGGGAGAGAGCCCAGAGCGGCTGGGGCACGTCTGAGTGGTCCGGGCTTTTCTCCTGAGTGGTGGGCCCCAGAAGCGAGTGTGGGAGATAAAGGTGGAGGCAGGATAGCTTCCCAGAGTGGGGGCTGCAAGGAGGGGGTGAGGTTAGTGCTGTTTGAGCCAGGAGGGCCCTGATCATGACACAGATGGGGGACTGGCCGCCAGTTGGGAGCCCGGGATGCCCCTGAACAGAAGCTTTGGGGGTGCAGGGATCTGAGTCACCCAGGCCAGGCGTTCGTCATGATAGTGACTGCTGCAGCAGGTGCTCACACGTGTTCCTTCTGCCAAAAGCTGTGCTCGGTGGTAAATTGGTGTTCCTGCACCACCCCAGCGAGATGCTGTTGCTCTCTCCATTCTACAGATGGGGACACTGAGGCTGTGCCTCTCAGGGGACATATTTTGCCGGGGTGAATGGAGGAGTGAGTGAAGGAGTGCCTGAAGGAGGCTGCTGCAGGTGTCTAGCTGGGAGGTCCCTCCCATTGAAGGGGAGAGGGAAAACCCGTGTTCAGACCTCCACCCTCTACTTCCTTGTAATGCTCATGTCTCCGGCCTTCCGTGTGACGGGCATGTCACACTGCTCCCTCCTCCGGGCTGCCCAGGCTGAAGGAGAGAGTCCGTGCATCAGACCTACTCATTGCCTGGCGCATGGTGCACACAGGTAGCCTCTGGGGTGGACACAGGCCCCAGGGCTCCTGGCCCACTGCTGTGCCCATGAGGCTGCGAGGCTCGGCTGGCTGGCCTGGAGCTCCTGATGGGCTTCCAGCAGAGGCCTCTGGTACTTTCCGAGCCCCAGGCCTGAAACCTCTGCTGTGAGCTTTGACTCACAGGGCTCCTCTTCTGGAACCTTCCTTCCTGGAGCCCTGGTGGGAAGGCCCAGCCCAGCCCTGGGGCTCTGGGGAAGGTGGCACCGTGGGGCCGAGGCCCAGGACAGGAATGGTGCTCTGCTGTGTGTCTGCAGTGGGATCTTGGGCCGGCAGGCTATGGGGTGGTGGGGGCAGGGCCGCCCCGTTGGAAGGGGGAACGATGGCTTGTTGACGTCTGCCTGTTGCTCTGCGTGGTTCGTGTTTCAGGACCCTGTGACTGAGGCTTGTTCTGGGGGTGGGAAAACGAAAGAGTTTGAACCATCCCAGTAGTCCGTGGCTACTGGGCTTGCGGATCCAACCAGGGTCGTCCTGCAGGGTCAGATGGGTCAGGAGGGGCTGGAGGTGACCGCAGGACAATAGTGGTCATTCCCTGCAGCCATGCTGAGGCCCTTGGATGTTTCTGTGCATTTAATTCTCACCCCAGCCCCTGAGGCTCCACTGTACAGATGGGGAAACTGAGGCCCTGAGAATTTCAGGTTACACAACTGGAACCCTGACCACCTGGCTCCAGAGCCAAAGGCCATCTCCACAGATGCCCCTATGCTCCTTGCTGGGGTTCAAGCACAGGAGCCTGGGCAGCGAGGACTGGTCATTGGCAAGGTAATGATAACAAGAGCCCACACTCACACGGTGCTTCCTGGTCTGAGCCCTTCAAGTAGATGAGCTCATTTAGTCCTCAGGCTGCCCCTGTGAGGGGTTGCTGTCACTGTCCCCATTTTACAGATGAGCAAACTGAGGCCCAGAGAGACGAGGTCACTCCTTACCCAGCTGGTAATGGTGGAGCTGGGATTTGAAACCAGGCCGTCTGACTCCAGAGTATAACTGTGGCCTGTGAGCAGGGCTCAAGAGCAGAGGGTCAGAAAGGCCCCAAGTGGCCAGAGCTGGCTCTCTGCTGACAGGAGGAGAAGGGGGAGGGTGTGGACAGAGCAGAGTGTTTCACCCCGGGGGGTTCAGCCGTCTTCCTGCAGACCCATCTCCAGAAGAGTCTGGCGGAGGTTTGCTTCTCACTTGCCCCTTGTTGATCCTGGGAGAGTGAACTCAGCCTCTCAGAGCCTCAGTTTCCCCTCCTGAGTTGCCCTGGCCTGAGGAGCCACCCGTCAGAGACTGTGATGATGACCGTGGCGAGCGTGAAGTCCAGAGTCCCCTATGGAACGCGCCCTGCCTGCTCTCCGGCTCGGCTCCCCACACCTCGGAGCTTTGGCACAGCACCTCTGCCCCTGCCTCGGCACAGGCCACTGGCCCCCAGTTGGAGGAGGGCTCGCTCCCCACCCCCGGGTGGCGCTTGCCCAGCTCGGTGGCAGTCGCCTCTTCACCCGTCTGTCTTCTCTGCTAGCTGTTCACCTCTGCGCTTGTAAAGTAAAACAAAAATAATCACACAGGGATGAAGTTGATCTTACAAAATAAAGGAGAAAGTTCTCCCATAATCCCACCACCCAGAAATCACCCATATGAGCATTTGGGGTGTAGCCACCTGTGCTTTTTCCCTAGATGAGGACATGTGACGCACATGGGATCCTGTGCGCAGTGTGTGTGGACTAGGTCTTAGTCATAAATGCTGAGCCATTTCATACATTATCTCAAAGTGTTTCCACTTTGGCCCTATTGATGTCGGGGCCCAGATCATTCTTTGTTGGGGGGCCGTCCTGGCCATTGTAGGGTGTTGAGCAGCATCCCTGGCCTTGGCCCACTAGATGCCGGTATACTGTTCCCCAAGGTTGTAAGAGCCAAACATGCCTGCAGACATTGCCACGTATCCACTGGGCGGCAACGCTGCTGGTTGAGAACCCTGTGGTGACTCGTTTACTATACCACCTACCCCGAGAGGTCCCACTTGACAGAGCAGGCCTTGCCGCCGCCTGGCCCGGGCGGAGCTGGGAGCTCGGGCTCCTGCCCCGCAGTCACCTTGCTTCTTTGGGACCTGCACAGAGGCAGGAACGAAGAACTCCGTGGGGGCCGCAGGAGCCAGATCCCCGTGTCTGGCGTGGTGTGGGGCTGAGAGCTGGCAGGGCCCCTGGAAGGAAATCCCGCTGGCCAGGGCGTGAGCAAGCTCCCCACACCTTTGATCCCTCCGCTTGGCCCCCCTGCTGTCCCTGCCTTCGCTGATGACTCAGGACTTCAGAGATCTAGGTTGTTGAAAGGGGAATTGCATCATGCTAATAAAAAAAAGAAAGAGAGAGAACAATTAGCATTAGAAAGTTTTCGAGGGAGGAATATGACTTTGAAACCTGCTTCTCACATCCCGTCTGAATTAAAGCATTTTGGGGGGGAAGGGGTGCAGACAGGAGAAGGGAATGGGCCACCTGGCTCTGTGGCTCTTCCCAAAAGGCCTTCATCTGCTTGACTCAAGCCCCCCCGTCCCCCCGCCAAGGCCGTGCATTGGGTCCCTCTGCTTTTTGGAGCTAGTTGAACCATACCACCAGAAAATATATAAGAAGGAAGCTTCTGGAGTCTGTGTGGGTCCTGCCAGCAGGGGCAGTGAAGGAGTGAGGGTCTTAGCCTGGAGAGCGTTGCCAAGAGCAGAGGCCTGGGGGCTCTTCCAATGTCCCAGTGGTGAGCAGGGTGCCCTCTGGGCCTGGAGAGCCCAGCCCCAGCTGGACCTCAGCCCTCACCCGCCCTGGCTGGGTGTGCTTTTGTAGGGCACAGCCTGCTTAGCATTCTGGGCAGCCTTGCTCAAAGGGGTCTGCGCTGTGGATGCGGGAGCAGCAAACACCTTGTCCCCACTTTGAAACCTGGGGTGGAGGTGGAGGTGCTAAAGTCCCTGCCTCCCCAGGTCAGTCCTTCCCTGACGGGACACTTGTCATAGGCAAAGTGTTATGAGTGCTGGCCGGTGTTTTTGGATTCAGACACTTCATCTACATCAGGCTGTGTAACCAGTGGTGGGTTTAGCTCTCAGTTTCCTCATCTGTAGCTGGGATAAGAGTAGCCACCTGCCGTGATGGTCCCAAGAATGAAGGAGATGATACATGGAAAGTGCTGTGTGTCAGGCATGGAATCAGAGCTCACTAAGTGCCCGCTGCATGAGCACCACCAGTTTTATCCTGGCTACTGCTTCTGCCCACCTGCATCCCGGCTTCCTGCTCAGCTGTGAACTTGTTGAAGGCAGGTCCTTTTTATCCAGGAATAACTGATGTCAGTACAGGCCTTTGGCTGAACGCAGTTGTTTGATGGGGCATCCGGGGTCCCCTGGCATCACAGGCTGCAAAGAGGCAGGAGAGTGACTTAAGTTTCCTTGGAAACCCCGGCTGTGTCTGGTGACCCGGAGCTGCCTGGGAGAGCCTCCAGGGTGAGCCCGTGACCTGGTGCTGTGACTTGGGGCACCGGGACTGGAATGGACCCGCAGCCCTGGCCCCAGCTCCAGCCACCACATCCTTGACTTGAGCAAGACAGAAACCCTCAGTGGGGAGGATTAAGATATTATTGGTGGTTTTCACCTCAGCTTTCAGCAGCAGTGCTTGGGAAATAAGATTTTGATCTTAGAAAATATAATTTAAAAACAGAATTGAAAGTCGCTTTTATTTTCTCAACAATATTGCCCCTGACACATCCACAGGGCCTTTCCTGATGGTGGCCTCCAGCCTGGGCGTGCCAGTGGGGAGACCACTCACGGCCCTTCCATGAGGCACACCTGTGTCTGTTTCACCCGCTACCCCCACCCCGGAGCGTGCTTTCCACCTCTGATCCCCCACTTAGGTCTGTGATGAGAGAGAGCCCCAGTGAGACAGAGCCCAGGAACCCCCTCCTGGACTAGCTCACTGTGTTGTCTTGGTTTCACTCACCATCGTGGTGGTGACTATGCTGCCAGAGGAGGGGGCTTCTTCCTCCGAGCGACCTGCTATGCCCATGCTCAAAGGCCAAGAACTACACCCAGTGACAGGTGGCTTCATGGAGCTTGAGTCTGGTTGCTCCATCCCAGTGTTCCCATCCCAAAGTGAGAGGAGGTTCCTCTCCTTCCTGTTGGGTGAGGACTGGCGGCTCTGAATCCCCACCGGGCCCCTCAGCAGAGCTTTCTAGATGGTGGGGTCTGGCCACCTGGCCATCCCAGGGTTAACACTCCATTCTTATCTGCCCTTCTCTGTGCCCAGGACCGGGCCGTGTGGCCTTCATCAGCGGGCCTCTGTGCCCTCTGGCTTCCAGGTGGATTTGGCCAGAGCGGACCCCAGAGGGAGATGGAAGCCCTCAGCTCCTTCCTTCAGGGTTCCTGTGGGCGGGCAGCGTCCCTCAGCCACCGTTGCTGTCACCCCCCACCCAGGCTTCTGCAACTGCTCCTTCCCCATATCCCTTGAGGACGAGCGGTAGGAACACTTGGGGTAGAAATGGGTGACCAACTGTCCTGGCTTGCCTGGGACTGTCCCAGTTGTTTCCACCCAAGTCCCGTGTCCCAGGCAACCCTTCAGTCCCAGGCAAACTGGGACAGTTGGTCACCCTAGGTAGAAAAAGCATCCCTGTGCTTTCCTGTGCCCTGCCCACACCTTGATATGTTGTCCTTTTGTTACTATTTCTTCAAATTGCACCCTTTTATGTCTGCCATCTGTTTCTTCCCAGGGGCCCGGCTGAGACACTAGGAGCTTCAGGAGGATGGAGCTGTTTTCAGAGCCTCTTCCCTTTTAGAGTTCATAGTCACCAGATGGGCCGTAGTGCTGAATACGGGAAGAAGAAATTTATCTCTTGCACTTGGACTCTTTTCTGAAAATGTGCCCCCTTGAAAGACAAGTGGTGATGACGATAAGGATCGCAGTGGCCCTTAATTTGCCTGCTTACTGTGGGCTTGTCATTTTGGTGAGAACTTTGGTGTTTAACCATTATGACAGTCCTGTGAGGATTTTCCAGGGTGGGGACACTGAGGCTTAGCGAGGTGAATTAGTTTGCCCAAGGCTCAGGATGGGCGAGAGGTTGGGGTTCATTGGGTATGAACCCCAGTGAAGCTCCCTGCGAGGTTACTGTGCTTACTGCTGGGCTGTTTTATAACCCATCCAAGCCAGACAAAACCCACACTTTTGCTGCTCCTGGCTTGGATGGGGTGTCTTACTGGTGTGCAGGCAGCAGATGTGATGTTCCCACTTCCTCCCATGTGGCAGGGCTGTGTGCATCGCTCATGCAGGACTGGCTGGGTGGCCAGTTTGGGCTTTGCTGAATTCAGCTATGGTTGATGTTGGAAAATATTAGTCTGTTCTTTCCTTTTCCATACCCCCACTCCCCCATACTCTTTTAAATCTTTATAATTAGCATCAGAGGCAGCCAGAGTTAGAAAAGAACCTGCAGGTCATCTAGTTCTAGGATGGCAAATATATGATATGCGTGCTGCTACTCCTCATTGCCTTGCCCCTGGTAGACATTGCTAATCATTCCTGGCATAATCAATCCTTCCCTGAGAGCCCAGAGACAGCCACTACTAATCAATTGTTGGCATGCAACATGTCTCCCACTGTGTCAATTAGGAACCCGGGGCTCACAGAAGTTAAATGACCCTCAGGGGACCTCTGGGATTGTGGAGCCTGCCCCACACCAGGGGGCTCCCTGTTGAGAGATGACTTTGGGTTAAAAGTCTGACATCGAAACAAAGTGTGGCGTAGGGGGAAGGACTTGGGTTTGCATAGCACTGCATGGATGTGGGTTTACATCCCAGTTCTGCCTCTTACTGGTGTAACTTCCAGCAAGTCACATGACTTCTTTGAGCCTGATCTGTGAAACTAGATGATAATCCCTGCATCCCAGCGTTGTGAGGAATAGATGACATGGAGTATTTATTCAGCATCCAGCAGATATTGATCCAGGGCTGGGTGTGTGCTGGGTGTGCCCTAGGGCAGGTGGTCAGCTGCGCGGTAGAGGCCCCACCCTCAGGGTGCCGGGCTGCCTTCATGAAGAGCGGGCCTGAGTCAAGGAACGCTGGTTTTCTTCCTCTTTCCTTCTCGAAGGCCTGTGAAATTGTATTGTTATTATTATTTTTTAACAACTCTTCTATCCCATCCACTTAAATTTTGGCCTGTTTATGCTTCGCATGACTTGCTTTGGGAAGTGATTTATTTTTTCTTTCATTCCTGGTCTTGTTTCCATCCTCATATCGAGGTGGATGGTCAGTGAGTCTGTTTGTCAATCACCAACAGTTGAAATGACAGAACCTTCCCTACCGAATGGATGTGCCAAGACACTGGGTCTTAGACTTTTTTGAGCGACACGCTCCTGTGAAAATGTGAGGAAGGCTGTGGACCCTTCTGCTGGCAGAATGGTAAGGTGACAGGCTCATAAAATTTAGCTCATCTATAGTACAGGCATTCTTGGGGATTGGTTCATGGACCCCACCAGGATATAAACCGGTCGAGGGGGCCTGTGACACTTCTCTAGGAGGAAATGGAACTTTGCATGGAAATAAACATGTAAGTGATAAAAAAAAAAGTTTCAATGAGTATGAAAGATCAAGGTTTTTATTTGGAGTTCTGCTCCTTTGGCTGGGGAGGTGGGTTTATCCGCCCTGCATTTTCTGTGCCTGTCGAGCTGTGTTTAGTCTTCTTGGTTATGGTGAAATATTTTTTCTTTCATCCTAGTCTGGGGTTTCAAGGTTGGTACTTCTTCCCTCTAAGATGTTTATTTTAAGGTTGAGAACAGTTCTTCACTCTGATAAGGCGGAGCGCATCACTGTGGACTCGCCGTGGTCGAGCTCGGGCGATTCCGCCAGCGTCGCAGATGGTGGTGGCTCAGCGCTCACACTCCACCTACCACAGAGTGACCTTGGGCCGCCTCACCTCTCTGACCTGTGAAGCTGGGGGACAGAATGACCACAAACCCCTGGTGGTCAAGGATTAGAGAAGAGTAAGCATGAAGAAGCAGGCCTGGAGAGAGTCCGCGTCGGCCGTGTGGATTGTGTGTTTTGATAGCATTGAGTTTGACTCAGACGCTGTGATCCTTTGCACCGGGAAAGGTCGGTGTTTTTACTGAGTCCGTGTCGTGGAGGCTGCTTGGCACATTCAGCAGAAGTGAGCGGAGTTCCTCCGTGAGGTGCAGGATGCATACACTTCCAATGTGCTTCTTCCTCCTGAAGGAAGAAGACTTCAAGGAGGCTGACCAGCATAGTTCAGAGAAACCAAGGGTCTTCCTTGGCTGGTGACATATAAAAGGACCCCAGTAAATGAGTTCCCTCACTGTCTTTGGCTCTCTGTACTTTGGCTAGTCACTGTCATTAGCCATGCCTTGGGGTGAAACGTGATTTAAAGGAGTAGAGAGACGGGGGTTCCATGGGACCATTTCACATTTGGACGTGGAATTTTGCTGGGGTGATTTCTTTGCCACTGAATTTTGCGTTTGTGTGTTCTTAAGCCAAAAAAGGAGTTGAACTTGCCCTTTTGTTTATTTCATTACTCCCACCACATTTGGCAGTTTGGTGGGATGCAGTTGCGTTTTTTATGACTCTCAAATTCATATTTACAAGTGTGCTGTGTGCACGGAGGCCTCTCCCCTCCCTGAGGATTTCGTCTGGAGCTCTGAGCTGGCTGTCTCTCCAGGTGGGTCCTGGTTGCCAAGGGCTAGGCTGGGCGGAATAGTGGTGTCTGCATTTCTTGAGCATCTTTGACGTGCCAGGTGTGTATGCATCTCATCTCGTCCTTGCCACAATCGCCTGGGGTGAGTGGTGTCCCCGTGTTACAGGATTGGGGACAGCTGCTTGCCTCCAGGGTCACACAGCTGTAGGTGACGGAGCTGCGATTTACACCCAGGTCAGGCTGGCCTGAGTGCATGTGCTTTTTCCTAAGCCCCACGCTTCTCCTGTGACCTCAAGGGACTTCCTGGGTGTTCCTTGCATCCCCACCCTCTTAAGATTCCACTTAAGGAAAAACAAGTAGGCGTTGGTCGGACAACAAGGAAAGGCTTGGAGAGTTCTGTTTCTCCAGCTCAGCAGCCTCGATTGTCCCAGCCCTGGTCACCGGCCAGGATGGCCTTTTCCATCCTGCCAGCTCTGGGACGAAGTTAGGGCTCCATTGGCCTCACTTGTGTGACCTTCCGGGGCAGCCCTGGCCAGTGTGTAAGGAGGGGGAGTCAGAGAAGGCAGCTTTCTCATCTGTCTCCCTGTTTCACACGGGGAGGGTGGCTTGGGCACGGCCACTCAGATGACGAGAGCCTGAGCTGTTCCTAGTAGGTGGTTACCGCCTGTTTCCCTGGAAGAGGTGCATCTTGGGGATTGGCATCATGACCTGGAAGCGTACACCTGCCAGCATCTTCCTAGAATCAGCGCCGAATCAGGAGGCAGGAGAACAGATCTGGTCACTGAGTCCGCGGCTGGTCTGGTGGGACCTTGTGAGATCATTGGGGCTGATGCTTTCATTCTACAGTTGGGCAAACTGAGGCCCAGGGAGAGAGGCTGCCCCGGCCACCATCCCTCCCCGAGTACAACTTCGGTTTTCTCACTTTATCCCCTCTGTGGTACCACGGTCTCATTTATTTATTTAGGCATGTGAGGTTCTGAGTTTTTTTTTTTTTTTATTGTGGTAAAATATACATAACATTTACCATTTTAACCATTGTAGGTGTACGATTCGGTGGCATTAAATACATTCACAGTGTTGTGTTACCATCACCCTTACCTACGCTCAAAACTTTTCACCATCCTCAACATAAACTCTGTCGCTATTGGACAGTAACTCCCCATTCCCCCTCCCTCCAGCCCCTGGCAACCTCTCTTCTACCTTCTGTCTTCTGTGAATATGCCTGTTCTACATACCTCATGTAAGTGGAATCATACAATACTTGACCTTCTGTGTCTGGCTTATGTCACTTAGCATAATGTCTTCAAGGTCCATCCATGTTGTAGCATGTATCAAAATTTCATTCCTTTTTATGGCTAGTAGTAGTCCATCAGATGGATAGACCACATTTTGTTTATCCATTCATCCACTGATGGACACTTAGGTTGTTTCCACGAAACCTTTGGCTCTCTGGTTTATGCTGCCGTGAACACGGGGCTCCTGCTTTCACTTCTTTTGGACATATATCTAGGAGTGGACATTGATTTTTTAAACATGTCCAACTCCCGCTCCCCTAGTTACACAGGGAACTCGGGTTCCTTGTAGAATAGTTAGACAATACAAATAAACAAAAGAAGAAAATAAAATTTACCCAGGATGCTAACACCCGGAGATGATAATTATGTTTTTTTAAGACGTTCATTTGCATGTGCTGTTTCTTTTGTCCACACAGGACTGCGCTCTGCATGCACAGTCTTTGGTAGTGTCGGGTGGATCTTCATTTAGAAATATAAAAACCTTGGTGTAAGGCATTGGGATGGAGGGAGGAGGCACCACTTGGTCTTTGCCCATCTGAACATTCGCCACCTCTGGGAAGCATCCCTCATGGGTGCAGGGCCCATCCCCCTCTCTGAGACTGCCATGGCCTGTTCTGCCTGTTCTCTTTCCTGTTGTCTGCCCCCTAGCTGGACCATCTAAGTCCTGGGAGGCTGCCCAGCACAGTGCCTGGTGGTGGTTGGCGCTCAATAAATATTTGTCAAATGAGTGAATAAAGAAATGGCTGAATGAATGAATGGGTGAAAATAACAAGTGAGCCAACTTGCGGCTGGGGTAGATGAGTAAGTAGCATGGGGTCTTCTTGGGCTAGACCCTTCCGCCTGCAGCCTGCAGCAGGTACATTGGGCCCAGTAGCCGGAGCACAGGGAGTTGTCCCTCTTCTGAGTCCTCGCTCGTCTCTGTGGGAAGGGCGGAGGCTGTCCCCCTGCTGTGGAGGCTCCCTGAGAAGCTGGGTTCACATGGCCCAGTTTACGCCCAACAGCAGGGCCCTGCATGTCCCCCCACTGCACAGATGTTTGCTGAGGGTCTCCTGTGTGTCAGGCGCTTGGCTAGGGGCTGGGCTATGGGGTGACCAAAACAGGATCCCCTCACGGCCCTTACATTCCAGAGAGGGAGACACTCTTGCACAAAGGAACACAGCAATTTCAGATAGTAGTAAATATGATGAAGAAAAATACATCTTTTTTCTTTTCTTTCTTTTTCTCTTCTCTTCTTTTCGTTTCTCTTTTTAAAAAAATTAATCCAATTGGCTGTTTCTTGGTTGATCGGAGGCCGGGAGATATGTGCAGTTTCTGGGTTCGAATCCCAGCTCCATCGCTGGCTGGCTGTGATCTTGGCAATGACCTTAAGTTTTTCGAGCCTCAGTTTCCTTGTCTGTGTACGTAGGAGAGTGGCGTGTCTGCCTCCTGGGGTTATGACGAGGCCTAACAGTGACATTGCTCATGAAGCCTTAGCACAGTGCCTGGCCCGTCGCGAGTTCTCAGCACTGCTTGCTGCTGCTGCTGCTGTTAGGAACTGGCAATCACTGAACGATGAGGCTGCCAGCTGCGTGGTTTTAAAATGACAAAAGCGGCCCATCCACTCGATTGGTTAACTGGAGATGGGCTAGGAGGGCATTGAGCCTGGTGGGCTAGGCACAGCATCCCTTCCCTGGGTGCTTTGGCTGAACTGCGTTTGCTCAGCAGCCCCTCCCTGTGTCAGATTGTCCCCTCCCTGGGAAAAGGAACAAAAGGGCCCAGCTCTGAAAGAGGCTGGTGTTCCTTCACTGAGTTTGGGAAAGTCAAAGGCGAGTTTCTGTCGCCAGTTCCAGGAGCTCTGGGGCCGGGCCAGACTCCTTCCTTCTTCCTCAGCCTCCCCGGGGCAGAGTCTTCTGGGAGGTGATTGAGATGCCCAGAACATACAGGGAAATAAACACACGGACAGAAACCCCCAGACTGCCCTTCGAGGCACGCTTGTCCTTGCAGGGCGGGGACAGGGACCTTCCTGGGCACAGAGAGGTTTTTTAATTGAGCAAGTTTCCAGTTTGTTGGGCCAAGGGCTTGGTGAGGTTGTGTGATGTTGCCCAGCCTGTGTCAGCCCGAGTGTGGGCGCTGGACTCAGACCCGCATTTGCCGCCTGTCCCTGCCACTCACTGTGGGGCCCGGGCGAGTTCCTCAGTGTCGCTGAGTGCCGGCCCTGGGTCCCACCTGCAGATGAGGCACGGCACCCCCGGCCTCATCAGGGAGGTGGCCCGAGAGGGCACGTGCGGGGCTGGGGCTTGTCACAGAACAGCCCCAACTACGCTGCCCCCAACAACACTGCCCCCCAACAACATTGCCCCCTCCACCTCTCAACAAGGGTGCCCCTTCTGCCACCCCCCGCCCCCCATGAGAAGCCTGGAGGATTTGAATGCTATCTCCTAAAGGCCATCTCTACTCAGGTCCAGGTCTGGGAAGAAGGGGAATTCCATGTCTGACCTTTCCCGGGCCTCCCTGTGTTTGCCCCCGAGGGCCTGGGCCCCGGGGACCCAGACTGTGAGATGCACAGTTGGGGGCTCGGTGGGTCTCTGGAGTCTGAGATGACGAGGCGGCGGGTGTGGCTGGGAGGGAGGGAGGCCACAGTGCCTCCTCCCCCAGGGCCGGCTCGGCGCCTGTCTCTGGAATACACTGAAGTGGGCTCATTCCCTCAGCCACCCCCCACTTGCGCACTCAGGCGGTGTGCCTGTGTCCTAGCAGGGTGGAACACAGACTCAGAGGGGCCTGGCCTCCAGTCCCAGCCTGCTCCTCCCGTTTCCTTCCGAGGTGGAGCCTTCTGCACAAGGGAGGGCGGGAACAAAGTGAGGAAATGCACCCGGTGCCTGCGCCCGCTGCCTCCTCCATGCGTGTCAGGGGCTTCTCGCTCAGCGTTTCGGCATCGTGCCTGAAGCATGCACTTATGGAGCACCTACTGGGTACCAGGCGTGGTGCCAAGGGTTGGGAACACAGAGATAGCTCGAGGAGAGGCAGCCATGGACAGTTGGGTCTGATGCCCCATGTGACTCTGACGTAAACGAGGGTGACGGGAGCTCATGGAAAGCACCAGGGTTCCCCAGGAGAAGGCCTCTTATCAGAGAAGGGGTCAGCTCGGGCCAGGTGGAGAATGCAGGGAACAGCATTCCAGGCTGCGAGCAGCATTGGCAGGGCCGGGAGGCGTGGCAGGGCCAGCACATTGCGGGAGGGAAAGGCTCCTTGGGCCAGGGAGTGTTGAATGGGGTGGGCCCGGGTGAGCTGTGCTGTGTGCTGGGCTCAGGACTTTGGACTTCAACATGGAAGCCGAGTCCCTGGAATGCCCCCGAACATCTTGTTCCTTCCTGCTCAGCCTTGAAAGGACCTTGTTCTCTGCCCTGACGTGGTCATCCTTAGATCTGAGAACCTGAGAAAGGCCATGCCAGTGGTGAGGGTGAGGCTCAGTTCACTGCCAACACGGAAGTGGCCTCTCTCCCTCAAACTTTGGTGTTGGTGGAGAGACTCAAAGGGGCTGGCCCTTGCAGTCATTCTGGGCCAGAATCATCTAGACTCGAGATAATGGAGAGAACTGTCTGGTGTTTGAAAGGCTGGGATCAGTCTTCCATGGTGGAAGGAACCTCTGGGCTAGTGATCAGAGCAGCAAGTCAAGAGCTGTGTGACCTTGGGCAAGTTGGTTAACCTCTCTGAGCTTTTGTCTCTCATTAGTACAATGGGGTGGATAGTGGTACCAATTCCCTGGGCTTCTGAGAGGATTTGGTGAGATGATGTGTGTCCAGTGTTAGCGCTATACCTGGGACAGAGAAGGTGCCCGAGAAAAAGAGAGAGCTCTTCTCATTACTACTATTACTGTTACTGTTACCAAGGTTACAGAGGGGGCCTGACTGAGCCCAGGGCGGGGACAGCCAGGTGACATGGAGCTTTGGAGTCAGACAGTCCTAAGTTCAGGCTCTGCCAGTCCCTGCCTATGTGTGACACTGGGCAAGTTATTGAGTTGAAATTGAGCACATTGTTTACATTCTGAGCCCCTTAGTTGTCCCACCTGGAAAATGGGATGATAACACTCGACTCCTGGGCTGCTGTTGGGGGAAGAGCTGCAGGTGAAGGCTCCTGTCTGAGTCAAGTTTCCTGGAGGTCCTCAGGGGTGGGGAGGGCTCCTTCTGTCTCATGAAGCCCCGACACACGGGTGTGGGGCGGAGAACCTGAGGACCCTGTGCCCTCGACCTTGTCCGGAGGCTGCAGCCGTCCGCAGGTGAAGAGTGTTTTCTCGGGCTCAGTGGGTGCCCTGGCCTTGCCTGACAGTCACCCAGAGCCGTGTGTTATCTTTTGCAGAAGTCGTGAGCAGGAGGAAGGACCAACCACTTCCTCTCTAGCCTTCAGATTTATCAGGCACAACTTTTGACAGTTTCAGTTTGAAGAGAATTAAAAAAAATAAAGATGTTGAGAAGCCTGAGAGAAATAAAGCGGCCCCACGCCTCTGCTGTCTGCTGCTTCACGGGTGGGACAAGGCCTCCACCTCCGGGCTGCTGGCAGCGGGGCCGGGCGGGTCGGGTTCGAGGGGCGGCCTGGTTTGGAGCTTCCTTTGCACAGGCAGGCTGCTGGCCTGGAGGCGGGGGTGCTAGGCCTCTGCCTGGTGCTTCCTGTCCCGTGCGTCGTGGCGTCTGCACCCAGAGGCCAGGTCGCAGAGACAGATGTTCCAGTAGTTTGACCTCAAAGCAGCTTTCCTCCCCCTCCATGTGTCTGGAGAAAGGGCCATCGACAAGGCCAGGCTTGAACTGAAGTGACCGACGGCCGTCCCGAGGTTCTGGTCAGGGTGCTGGCCCTCTGCCCCTGCCTGCCTGTTAAGACTCTACACAAAGGTGGACTCTTGGGTTCAATGGGGCGGGACCGTGGGAAACTGCAATTTTGTGAGTGAAAAATGATTAAATGTTAGTTTCACAGAGTTCGACCTGCAAGTTTATAATAAACACGATGCCTGACTTTCTGGCATCATCTTTGCTGTAGCCCTGAGACTCCTAAGATCAGTACAAAAGGAAACCCTTGCTTGAGGAGGAAAGACTGGTGTATGTGTACAGATCCAGGTGTACATACACGCGCACACGCATATAGACATACACAGATACACGACACAGTGCACACACCGGTGGGTGTACACACATGCATACATGCATACATACACATCATGTAGCGCACACACACACACACATTCACCTTCAGAGGTCATCTTTGGTGCTTCACTCCTTGCATCGAATCTACTGGGTGTGTGTGACTCGGGGCAAGTTGTATCACCTCTGCCTCAGTTTCCTCGTCTCTAAGGTGAGATCAGTAGTGACATTTATGACCTGGGATTGTGTTCAGGATGCAATGCAAGAATGCATGAAGCAGGCCTGGAACAAGGCCCAGGACCTCAAAGGTGCTTAATCGGGACTACCTGTTCTTATTTTCCGTGCCCTTTGTGGTGTCTCATTGGGCGGGCCCTGTCCATGTTCCCATGCACATGGCTTGTGCATGGGTGGAGGGTTTGGCCCCTCTGATCTGTGGTTCTCCTGGTGGTGAATAGATAGTGAACTCTACCACCCATTCAGCAACACTGAGTGTCAGCTCGTGCCACGCACTGTTCTAGGGCATTCTGACACGGCCTGTGCTCTCAGGAAGCTTGGAGTTCACGGGGGTGGGGGTAACAGCAAACAAACAGGTCAGCAGTCACCAGGGCCCCTTCAGAGGTGGCAGGTGCTGGGACAAAAATGGGATGGGCGGAGCAGCAGAGAGAGTTGGGGCGGGGACACACTTTACACAGCACAGTCAAGGAAGGGCCTCTCTGAGGAGGCCGCAAGGCAGAGGAGCCAGTCCTAGGGGGATCTGGCGAGGAACGTTTCAGGAAGTGCAAAGGCCCTAAGGTGGAAGGCCGGAGGGGCAGGCAGGGGCTAACCATGACAGCCACCGTGGTCTCAGCAAGGAGCTTGGATTTTATTCCAAGTGCTGTGGGAAGCAGGGCTTGACGAGATCTGATGACCTTTTACGAAGGTTGGCGAGAGAGGGGTCAAGGGTCGACAATGTGTCCTGTTCTCCTGTTGTCCCTTTGGGCCTCCGGCTTGGCCACACAGTGGCTACCCAGTGGGTGCTGGGGGCGGTTCCTGAGGTTGTGGGGACAGCTGTTGCCCTCGCCTCCGATGGGTCAGGCGGACGTCCTGTCTTCTCCATGAGCCTCTGTGTCCTGACCTGTGCAGTGGGCGTGAGTGTGGGAGCCATAACCCCCGCCCTCCTGCTGGCCCTGCCTCCCCACGTCCTTCTCTGAGGTCAGTCCTAGCTCCCAGAGCACCAGCAGGCTGACGCTCCTCTCTCTTGTTTGTCGTGGGGGAGGGGGTGTTAATTGCATTCCTCATGAGTGAATGACACAGAAAGGGCAGGGGTATGTCAGCAACGCTGCTCTGTAATTTTCGTGTCTGGGACGAGTTTCAGAACTGAGCTGTTTTCCTCTGTGACCGGCAGTGGCTGTTGCCCAAGTCAACAGCAGTGCGTTTTCGAGTCTGCCTTTGTTGGTTTTCCTTTTTCTTTCTTCTTCTTCTTTTTTAAATAGGTCCTTTTTTTTCCCTTCCTATGAAATAAAACTGGCAACTTGGATGTGGTGGGTAAGAATTAGTAGTTCCTGTCCTTTTGGTGTGGGAGTCAGTGGGGGTTGCTGTAAACATTTATTTCCCATTAAGAGATTCATGGGCTTGGAAGCTGGCCTTAGAAGTGGGGTGCTCTCAATCCCGACTGGTGACCCACACTGCCTGTTGGGCCTGGGCCTGCCCCAGAGGGAGGCCGGGGACATGCTGAGCAGAGGGTGCAAGTGGGCGACCCACGGCCAAGTCCAGTCTGCCGATATATTTTCCTTGGCTCACACAGTGTTTTTGAAAAAAGTGCTTCAGTAAGTTGTCCACATTTAAAAATCGGGAGAGTTCCCCTAAAAAGAAATTCAGATTTTCTAATAATAACAACAAAAGCAAACACTTCTGTGTCACTGACTACGTGCCTGGCACTGTTATAAATGACTTATACCTGCTCCTCTGACCCTCGGAACAGTCGTGGTGCAGGTGTCTATTAGTATCCCCATTCCACAGCTGGGGAAATGGAGGCCGGAGGTACACCCACTTGCTCCTGCCACTTGCTCTGCCCCGCGTGGCAGCGTGGGCGGGAGCTGGTGGTGGCTGCCACCTTTGCCCTGGGCATACGCTCTCCACTTCACCGCAGCCTCGCCCAGTCCACTGTACTCAGGTCCATTACCTGCCCGGGCCCAGGCCTGGGGGTCATCGGACTGTGTACCCTCTTGAGCTTGGCGAGGTCAGGATGGAAGCTGCTGTTGTTTGCACTGAGTCATTTATCACTGGTTTCTCCCTCCCTCCTGCCCCCTTCTCTCCCAGGCAGCTTGCATTCACCCAGGGCCCAGCTTGGCCAGGCGAACCCCACAGCACGTCTGTTCTGCGTGAGGATCCTGCAGGCCCCCTGGTTTCAGTCCAGACCTCCAGTGGGAGGTGCTTCGTGAGCCTCTCAGGGGGCACTGAGTCAGGCTGCAGGAGGAGCGGGACCCCAGCCTCCTGTCCCATGTCAGCCCCACTTCCGTGGAAGGGGAGCCATGGGGAGGCAGAGGCCCACCTGCAGAAGGAGCTGCAGAGTGCTGTGCTGGGGGCCCCCTCCATGTGGGGCTCCCTGCCTTGGTGCAGGGTGCAAGCCCAGGATGGTGTCCGCCAGCCTGGCCCCGCCAGCCTGGCCCCCCTGAGTCCCGCCGAGGAGGGAGCAGGGGGTGTGTACAGCCACGGCTTGTCTTGGTCGAAACTGCGGGTGGGCAGAACATGGTTCTGGGGTGGCCAGGCTTGAGGGTGACTCATCTTGGAATGTTTGAGATGTCATTTCACCTAAGGAGCCTTCAGCAATGTGGAGGTGAAGTGGCCCTTTTCACAGAGGGCTTATGGCTTCGTGGCTGGAGCTGCTGTGGTCACCGTGGCTGGCCTTCTCTGTGGCAGAGAGGAGTGTGGGCCGCGATGAGAAGCCGCTGTGTCCGGAGGCCTTAACTCTTCCCCCTCTCTCCTGCCCGTCTCCTCTCCCCCGTCTCTGAGTGCATTTAAAAAAACCCTCTTTACTGAGGTTTAATTGACATGCAATAAACTGCTCACTCTCCCTCTCCTTTTAGAAGGCTGAACAACTTCAGCCGTTCAAAGCAGTATATGAACTGACGCGTAAATATAGCCGCCCAGTGTAAGAGACGAACCATTCCAGCTGCAATTCCTGGTGCTCCCATGTGTGCCCCTCTCTGGTTTCAACCCTGCCTTCCGGCCCTGAATTCTAACATCTCCCTTTGCAGGCATGCGCGAGTTTCTCCTGCTTCCCCCTCTTCCTCTTCTCATCCTCGCCCCGCACCTGACCCCCGCTTCTTGTCCTCACTTCCCAGGGGCAGCCAGCGTCAGCCCGTTGGGCCTCCTGTGCATCTTCAGGAGACGGTGAAGAATAATGGAAAGAACCCCAGGCTGGAGGGCTGGAGTCCTGGCTTTTAGCCCCAATGTGCTGGATGTCTTTGGACTTCTTCCATGATAGGGCAGTTTCCATCTTGTGGGGCTGAGATAATTCATGCAGGATTGAGCTAAGCACCTGGGGCATACAGTAGGTGCTTGATAAATGGTGGCTAGTTGTATTATCATCCACTGGTAAAACCAGTCCATCCACTGATTTGCAGAAACACATCAACCTTGGAAATGTTGGCTCTGAATTCTTAAGGGGCAGATGTTAGGGCATGTTATGAGCAGTATGTTGAAATCACCAGAGCCTAGCGACGGGGGTGACTTCCTTTCCCACTGAAGATGGCAGGGTGCTCTGCCTTGTGTGAAGGCAGCCAGGCTGTCTCATCATCTGCAATGAGACTTGATTTATCCTGTTTTTAGGTTCAGGGTTCAGTTAATATTAAAAAACCCAGCAGCTTAAATACAACAGAAGTTTGTTTTTTCTCTCATATAAAAGAAGTCTAGGGTATAGGCTATCATATTAGGGCTAGTAGCATTGGTCTGTGTTCTTCACGGACCCAAGCTGCTTCTATCTTCCTGCTCCACTATTCTTATCACCTTGCCTCATGGTCCAGGTAGCTGCTCAAATTCCTGCCATTGCATCTATATTCCAGTTAATGGGAAGTGGGCTCCTGCTATCCCATCTACATTCCAGTTAGCAGTAAGTGGAAATGGGAGGGAGAGTGGAGAAGGACTTCTACTCTTTTAAAGAGACTTCTGCTTTCATCTTATTGGCCAGACCAAGTCACATGGTAGCTCCTAGCTGCAAGGGAGTCTGGGAAATATGACACAAAGAGACACATTATGAGTGGGGCACAGACATAGCCTCATGTTTCTAGAACAGGCCATCCTGTGGAAACCAGCTCACATGTAGAACGGTGGAAGGAACTAAGTCTTTTAACAGGGGCCAGGATAAGGAGTAAGTTTTCTTCAGCGAGGGTGTAAAGTAGAATGAAGAACCGTCTTATTCTTTATGGTACCAGAGATCGGAACCGTGGTCTCTGGGAAAGGGTCGAGGGCAGAGATTTTGGCTTCCTGTATGTGGAGGACTAGGCTGCGGGAGGAGGTAGTGAGCTTTCCGAGAAAGAAGTGTGCGAGCAGAGGTTGAATGGACATGTCAGTCAGGGACGCCACTGAGTGTGTTCCAGATCCGGAGGGAAGGTGCATGGTACCTCCTCAAGGAATTGCTCTCTAAGGGATCTCATCCAGGGATGGCAGATACAGGACCACGAGTTGTCACCTCTGTCCCCCATCCCGCTGATGGCGGACATCACTGGCCCCTCCTGGTGCCCCACTGAACCCAAATGCCACCTGAGGAACCTGCCAGAGCTGCCCTATCGATGGAAGTTGGCTCACGAGATAAACCCATTCGCCTTTGCTCCGTGAATCCAGTTCTGTTTCTAAGGTGAGGATGTTGCAGGCCAGAAGTCCGTGCCCAGAGGCGCACAGTGAGGGCCGGCAGGGGACCAGGGCTCTGAGCTTCAGGTCCCTCTCAGCCACGCCAGTGCCCCTGGTGGGTCCTTCACTGCCCAGCGAGGAAAGCCAGAGCTGCAGAAACTGCCTCCTGGAGCCAGCGTGGCTGTGTCTTGTTTACTGGAGCTCAGCGCAGACACGTCCTCGGAGCAGGCTGAGAGGACACCACTGCCACCCCAAGTCTGGGCTTTGGACACCCAGAAGAAGTTGGGGTACTTGGGCGAGTGGGAAGTGAAAGTGTGCACCAGCCCTTTTAGTTCTGCTATTGACCCGGCTGGGTTTTTCCTGGGGGGAGGGGAGGGATCCGCTGTGTTTTCTTTACTTAATCTGGCCTTGCCCCATAGAGAAACAAATGCTCGGTCTCCATCCTGTTTGTAAAGAGGGCGTTCAGTTACTTGAAGTTGCTCGCCTGGAAAAACTGGGAAGATGTCTCCCGCAGAAGTGAAGTGTGTGCTGGGGACAGCTCAGGTGGGATGGGGCAGCTCCATTTATTGGGGCGATGATGTCTTTGGACTGTTAGCATGTGAGTTTTTTATTGTAGTAAAATACACATAACATAAAATTTTACCGTTTTAACAGTTTTTAAGTGTGCCGTTCTAAGTACATTCAGTTGTGCCACCACTACCACCATCCATTTCCAGAACTTTCTCATCTCGCCAAGCTGAAACTCTGCACCCATTAAACACTAACTCCCCATTCTCTCCCCCTCACACCCGACCCCTGGCAGCCACCATTCTCCTGTCTCTATCTTTGAATCTGACTGCTCTAGGTCCCTCATATGAGTGGAATCATACAGCATTTGTCCTTTTGTGTCTGGATTATGCTATTTTTTCTTAATTGAGGTGAGATTCACAGAACATAAAATCAGCCATTTTAAAGTGAACGATTCAGGGGCATTCAGTACAATCCACACTGTTGTGTAACCACTACCTCTGGCTGGTTCCAAAATATTTCATCACCCCCAAAAGGAAGCCCCGTACCCATTAACAGTTACTCCCATCCCTGCCCCCAGCCCTTGGCCACCAGTGTGTGGTTTTAAACCCGTGCATTTGCATGTACTAGGCACTCTATGAATGCGTGTTGAGTGAGTGGGAGAAGGTCCTTGCCAGTGGAGGAAGTAGTGATGCTAATGTGGACTTCCTCAGCATCTGCTGTGCACCAGGTCTGCGTAAGCATGTGTGCTCCTCTGTGCTGTGGACCCACCCAGGTGGCCTCATAACCCCAATGCCCAGAGCCCAGCCTGACATGCTGGTTGCATTGGTTAGGGGGGGCCTGGGCACTAGCCTTTCCAAACAGCTCCTGAGGTGATTCCAGTGTGAGGACGATTGGTACACATGGTTTCATTGTGCCATAGCAATCCTTTGGGGCAAGTAACGTCAGGTCCATTTTATAGATAAGGAAACAGGTCAAGAGAGGTTAAGTAACTTACCCAAGCTCACACCGCTTCAAATCTTTGTCTGAGTCCAGAGCCCTGACCTGACACTTTCTGCCGCTCTGCCCTCCCCCAATTAGCTTTGTTGTATGTGATTTCAAAAGCGGGACCTATAGCTGCCGAAAGGTATGCTACAGGATAAAGTCATTAAAAACTACCTCGCTAGCATTTATAGAGTGCTAACTGTATGCCAGGCACTATATGCTTCATTTGCCTTTCTCATTTTACCTCTCCGGGAACCCCGTGCAGGAGGGACTGTCACAGTGACCTAAGTTTCCCCGTGAGCTGGCATTGAAGGGGACGTGATTCGCTTAGACATTACTGGGGAAAGGCAGGTGGGGCTCCAGCAGCCATCATGCAGGGTCTCTCCGCTGCCATCGAGGTGGGAGCTCGACTGAAGCAGACAGGAGAGGGAAGGTTGGCCTGTGTGATGTTGGTCTGAGGGCCAGACGTGAAGCCGGACACGGTGGTGTTACGGGAAGCCTTGGCAGCGGTCAGTACCCCCTCCATCCAGTTCGAAATATTTTGGGGGCTGCTGGAATCGAGCCAAGAGAAGCCGTGTGTCCTTTAGGACGTTGGCCTGGCTGGGACTGTTATGTCACATGGTCTGTCCCTCCTGTTTGTGTTTGAGACCTTTTGATGCTGTGGAACTCATTCATTCATTCGTTCAACAAGTATCACCCAGACCTGATCGCCTGTCGTGGTTTGGGGTGCTGGGGACAGGTGGTGACAGGCGCACTCTCTTCTCCACAGGCCTGAGGTCTTGCCCAGATTACAGATCATAATGGCAAACCCTCATGGAGCCTGCCAGGCCCTGTCTCTGCACAGGTTCTCTCAGTGGTAGGAGATAGGTGGCCTTTTGGGTGGCCCTTTGTCAGAGATGAGGAAAAGGCAGCACAGAGAGGTTGGGAAATGTTTCTGAGGTTGCACAGCTCGTGAGAGGAGGAGGCTGAAGTTGAACAGTGCTGTCCGACTTCAGCGTGCAGGCTCCTCAGCACTGACGGACAGTTATGAAAGAGGAACTCCTGGAGCACCTGTGTGGGGTCAGACCACACTGGGCCAGGCCCTCCTCGAGCTGAGGGCACAGGGGTGCATGAGTTTCCTGTGTCTGCTGTAACACATTACCGCAAACTTGGGGGCTTAAAACTCATTTATCATCTTACACGTCTGGAGCTCAGCGGTCCAAAAACGGGCCTCATGGGAGTAAATTAAGGTGTTGCATTCCTTCTAGAAAGTCTAGGGAAGAATTTGTTTCTGCCTTTTCCAGTTTCTAGAAGCTGCTCAAGTTCCCTGGCTCATGGTGCATCCCTCCAACCTCTGCTTCCATCATCACGTCCCCCTCTTCTCAGGGAGGTGACGTTAGGCCCGCCCAGATAAGCCAGGACAGTCTCCCCATCTTGACTTGACCGCATCTGCAAAGTCCCATTTACCATGTAAGGTGACACAGGCACAAGTCCCAGGGATTAGACAAGGACACCTTTGGGGGCCATTATTGTGCCTTCCACAGCAGGGGAGAGTGGGGCTGGCTGGGGGCCTGGAGGGAAGAGGGAGCATGGCTGTTGGAGGAGCTGCTGGACGTCAGGTGCCTGGAGGGAGGACCGGGAGGGGTGAGTGGTGAGCAGGAGAGGCCGGTGGACGCGTGCCGGAGGCCTTAGGAGCCGTGATACAGGCTGGGAGTTGGGCACCTGCTGGGGCTTCCGAAGAGGGCACCTCTGCCCACGTCTGAGCCCGTGAGGACACGTGTCCCAGGAGGATGGAACCTGGTGGAGAACCTGCGCCCCCAGCCCTACACCAGAGCGTCCCTCCTGCAGCCTTCAGGCAGGAAGACGAGGGCCAGGACTGTTGGCGTCCTGCAGGTGCCGGCCGACCTCTGAGATGGGAGGGAGTGCGGCTCTCTGGGGTCAGGCAGGTCCCACACGCGGCATCCTCCCGCTTCTGTGGGGGTGGGGAGGCACACCAGGGCTTTGGCGTCACAGGGGCCGGGTGGATCCAGGCTGCACCACAGTCTGAGCTGATCCCGTTCTTCTCACTTGTAAAGTGGGGCTGAGACAGTGCCTGCCCCACAGGCTCACCCGTGAGGAGGCAGCACATGAGGCAGATCAGGGGACGTGCCTGGCACAGAGGGGCTGACTCGCTCATTCATTCAGCAGGTGTTGCTGGAGCATCTGGTCAAGGCACAGAGCAGAGCAGACAAGATCCTGGCCCTCTGGGAGCCCGCATTCCACTGTGAGAAGAAGAAAATGAACAGGGAAATAGAGAATCTTGTCAGCTCCTGATAAATGCTATGGAGAAAAATATAACAGGATAAGGAGGACAGAGTGCTGGTATGAGTGGGCAGGGGGTGGTGTGCATGTGTGGTGGCACTTTAAATAAGGTGGTCAAGGAAGGTCCGGATACGAAGGTGACGTTCGAGCAGAGACCTGAAGGAGGTAAGGAAACACGCCATGCAGCTCTCTTAGCTTGTGCAAAGGCCCTGGGGCAGGGGTTTGGCATTTCCTAGGAATGCAAAGAGGTGAATGTGGTCAGAGCAGAGCAAGTCCACTTGAGGAGGGTGGTAGGAGTTGAGGTCAGTGAGGGGCCAGATGGTGTAGGGCCTTGTAGGAACTGTGGCTTTGATTCTGAGGGATAAGGGAGCTGTGTTAGAGCAGACATTCAAGAAAATGGTAGCTCCAAATGCCTCCCTTGCTCCTGCTCCCCTCCCCTTCCTTTTCTCCGCTGCCCGCTCTGCCAACTCAGGCCCCGATGAGGGCCTGCCGCATCGAGCCCAGGGTCCAGCCTTACCTGCATCTGGTCTGGGGACTTTACTCAGCCATCCCCTCCTCCAGCCAGCCTCACCACTGGTCAGATACGGCTATTTTGCTATTTATACAGCACAGTGGTTTACAAACTCTCCTTCTAGAATTTCGCAATCTCTCCTGCAATGCATTCTCTCTCCAGGCAAATAATGGCGATCTTTATCCAAATCTAAGGACAGAAATTAAGGCTGCAGATAGAATTGTCTGCATTTCATGTTTTCCACCCATTATATTTTTCCTGAAACGTTTGACTCCACTGGAATCTTGTGGAAGGTAGCATCCGGCTTAGCTCAATTCTTTATTTAATCATTTTACGGTTACCTAATTAGTTAATGTTTGTTGAATCCCTACCACGTGCGGGGTTTCCTGCTAGACGTGAGATCTGGTGGTGGGCAAAGCAGGGGCCTTTTCTGCCCTCTTCTCTGTAGCTTTGCAGAAAGTAAGGAAACAAGCCAAAATAATTTCAGACTTGTTCTGATGTCACCCTTTTCCACAAATCACCCCAGGTCAGCTCAGGGCCCTGGGAGAAGCCATCCTTCCCTTGTGGACCCTGCCAGGCCCCCTTCCTTCTGGCAAAGTCGGTTTTGGTGAAAAAGTCCTGGCGGTGGTGGCGTTTCACTTGCCAGCCTGAGGAGGAGTTCTGGGAGGTTCGAGAAGCAGAAACTGCTTGGCAGCATTCAGCAGGCCCCAGCCGGGGCCAAGGTTTTGGGGGTGCCATTGCCACAGCCACCTGCCTCCCTAAGGGGCCTGAATTGGGGGTGCAAGTCCGTGTTGACTCTAAGGGAGAAAGGTTACCCGGTTATAAAAACCCTCGTGGTAAATACCGTCTCCCCTTCCCCGTGGTCCAGGCGGAGGGGACTTGGATGGGGGAGTGGACTGCAGGGTGTGCACAGACCCACTAGTGAAGGACCCCTGGTCGGACGTTTGCAGACCATTTAGTGACAGAAATATTGGGCAGATCCAGTAATCGGAGCTCTGGTCAGGGCTGGGAATGCCAGGTGGCGTCTGGAGCAAGTGTGGGACTTAGTCTCCCTTCTCCTGCTCCTCAGGAGCTGCCCCAGGTTCACTCTCGGCTTCCCTGTTCCTCTGTCCCCTCCTGGGAATGCGCTCTGGTCAGAGTGACCCTTGTCCCTCCCCTCCTGCCTTCACGCAGCCCCCTGAAGATCTCCCTTTTCTGTCCCAGGCTTGCTAGTGGGTTTAGAGCAGCAGTTCCCGTCCTGGGCTGCACGTGAGAATCACCTGGGAGCTTCAAAAAATGCTGATGTCCAGTCTCCACCCCCAGACATGGGATTCATCCCAGGTGTGGTGGGGCCCAGGCACCTGTTTTTATTATGACATCATCTGTTGTAATAGTGAAGAGTACCCTAGTGCATGTATATTCCAGAACTGTTTCCTATGACAGACATTTGAGTCGTTTCTAAATTTTCCTCCTGTAGTACATGCTCCATCCATCTTTTTATGAGATCTCGTCTGTCAAGAAATGTTGTAAATGACTTTGAAATGGGTGGGGAAAGATTCCTGGGTGTCTTGTCTCGCTCACCCATCTGAGCTATTTCTGCCTTTCATTCTCTTTGAGCTATTTTACAACTCTGATTGCAGAAAGCTGATAATAATGGAAATGACTCTTGTCCATAGAAATGCCAGCCCGTTGTGCCTGCTGAATGCGGTTGATCACTGTGGGACAGCACAGGTTGTCAAAACCCCCAGGCAGTTCTAATGTACAGCCCAGTGGAGAGCTCAGCCTGGAAGATTCGAGGTGGTTTCTAAGCACAGTCTGTGTCGTCCTCCTGGACTCAGTGGGAACTGATGGCTTATTTCTTTAGCCGTGTGCTTAGACAGCCAGTGGAAATAGTAGTAAGAGCCAACATTTACTGAGCGTTTATAATATGCCAGACGCTTTTTTGGGAATTTTTGGTATTGTTCAGTTGTGTGGGTGCCATTTTGCACAGGTAAGAAACCACCTGGTGAAGTAGGGATCTTATCATCCCCCAGTGCAGATGGGGAAGTTGAGGCAAGAGACTTCACCAGAGGTGATATCGCTCATGAATAACAGAGCTGAGGCTTAACCCGTGCGGTCTGCTTATGCCCCCCGCAGAGGCGCGAGCCCGGGGTCTCGTGTGGGCCCTGCCACCTCCTTCACCGTGTCACTTAGCTACTCTGAGCTCCCAGATCTGCTCCAAGTGGTGAGGGGTTGGGTGTGAGCCGGGGCCCGGCCCGCGGGCTGAGAGGGGCTCGGCAAGGCCACGCTCAAGGCCGTCACCCTGTGGTCTTTGCATGCTGGTTTGCACGCCCATCACCTGCTTGGTCAGTGAGCACGGGTGTCAGACTTCACGTGGGTGTGCTTAGGGGAAGAGAATGAGGCAGTTCTGTCACAGCGGGGCTTTCTTGGGGATGTTCAAGTTCCCGAGACGTGGGCCACAAGGTCTGTGGTCGATGCACTTAAAAATCAAGGGACACCTATGCGCACACTCTGTGCCAGGGCCTTCGTCTGTTCTGCCATCTGGTCCTTGGAACAGCCCTGGGAGGTGGGTCTCATCATCCCCATTTGACAGGTGAGGAAACTGAGGCTCATTCGTTCATTCTTGGGTTCCTTCACTCGTTCGCCTCATGTGGGCCGGATATTAGGAAATTGCACTTTGGGTCCCTACTGGAGTTCACTCTCCTCCAGGAGAGGTGAAACGATTTGCCCAGCAGCCCAGAGAGGTCAGGAGAGGTGCCCAAGGCCACACAGCCAGGAAGTGCCGGGGCTGGGCCTGCGTGCCCTCCCAAGCCATTTTGCACTTGAGCTCACGAGGTGACTCTCAGGTAGACCTTAGAAGTCCCCCATCCCTAGTCAGAGAGTGTCCAGGTGCCCCAAGCCCAAGGGGGCCCCTCACCCGGTCTCCAGAGAGAGGCGGGCTCCCCAGGAACTAATTTCTTAAGAGAACTTTATGGCTCTTAACGCCCTAAGCGGATCCAGATGTGCCTTGTGGCCGGCACTGCTGCAGATGTCCTGGCCAAAGCCAGCTTGGTTTGGAAGCCCAGCCCCGGCAGCCGCCAAGTCTGGAAATGAAGTAAATGAGCGAGTTGTTCTTGGCCATTTTCCCCTCATCTCAACCCAACTCAAATCAAACTCGGGCTCTGACCTCAGGCGTCGCACATTCCAGCATTGCCCCGGCCTCCTGGGGTTCCGGGCACAAGGCAGGAGATGACCACGTTGGGGGTGCTGGGCAGGACAAGGGAGGTGTTCTGGGGGGAGCGTGGGACGCGGGGTGGGGGCGGCTGAGCAGCTGCTTCCTCCAGACGCCAGTCCTCGGAGAAACAGGGATGCCTGCTGGGCCGGGGCTGGTCTCCAGCCTCTGGGGGGTCCAGGAGTGTCCGGGCCCTGCTGGGGACAGAGAGGGAAGACTGGCTGAGCAGCTGGGGTGGGGCACCCCTCTGTCCCCCAGCATCTCTGCTCTGCTAACCCGACTTCCTGAGCGCTGGCGGCGTGCTGCCGAGGAGCCTGCTCCCCCCGGGCAGTCCCCGAGAACTGCACCTGGATTCCTGAGGTCCTGGGAACCCGGTTCAAACCTGGGTGGTCAGGGTGAGCATGGCGCGGACTCCTCCACCCCCCGGGCCCAGACCGCACCACACGGCCCTTGAGGGTGAATCACTTTGAAGTGATGGGGTTCCGGGCCTGTGGCAGGCCGAGGGAGCCGACTTGGCGGGAATGGGCAGGCCGGGCAGGCTTGTCCCACTTGGCTTCCGGGCAGCTCCTCCCCTCTGAAGGCGAAGGAAGCCAGAGCCAGATGGCAAGGGTCTGGGCTTGGGGGTCAGAGGGAGGCTGAGTTTAAATGTCACTTTCTAGCTGTGTGACCTTGGGCAAGTCACTTCACCTCTCTGAGCCTCAGCTTGCTTTATCTGCAAACTGGGGGGCATCCTTGCACCATCTTCACAGGGTCTGTGTGAAGATCAAAGGAGAAAATCCATGTGAAACGATTAGCCTGGTGACTGGCTCCAAAGTTGTGGTACTAAACAGTAGCTTTGGGAGGGCATCATCTGAGAGCCCCCCACTGACGTACAGTCTAAACCAAAAAGATGTGCTAATTTTGCCAACAGTTATTAGACAGTCTGCCAGTGCCCCTTGTTTCACTGAGTTACTGCCCCCAGCCCCTCCTCTCTGTGGATTCTGGAGGGGCCATTGGAATGCCCTGTTTATTACTGCTGCTGTTGGCTATATGACCTTTGCATACTAAAGCTGAGAGTATTGTTATTATTATTATTATTGGCTATATGACCAAAGCACACTAAAACTGAGAGATATTAACCATGGTGGTTAAGAGTTCAGATTCTGGAGCCAGTCTGCGTGGGTTTTAAATTCCTCTTCCTCCAGTTTACCAGCTGTGTGACCCTGGGCCCCTGACTGAGTCTGTGTGTCAGTTTCCCGACCTCTACAGTGGAGATAATACGGTCTACCTCATAGGGCTGTTGTGACGATTAAATGTAATGTGTGGAAAGTGCTAGAACAGGGCCTGGTGCACAGAGGTAGTACTGTGTTAGCTGTTATTACTGTGATTGTCCCTTTGTTCTTCCACAAGTCTTGACTCTGTCTGGTTCTCTCCAGGTGAATAGTGGGGAAACGCCCGTCCCCTGGGACTGCTGTGAGGGGGACAGTTCCTTCCCTGTCCCCTCTTGTCCCCTCTTGGTGGGCTTCTTCCCCTCAGTGGCCCCCCCTGGGCTCATCAACTTCTTTCACTTTACCCCAGTGCCGCGGGACCCCCTTCCGGGCCCTCTCGCCCTGGCCCTTGACCCCTCTGTTGTCTTGCAGCCCCGTGTGCTCTTGATGGGACGAGGAAGAATGACCAGCATGGTACCACAGTTGTGACTTAAAGTCAGATGTGCGCCGCTCTCATTTGACACTCGACCGTGACTCCTGACTCTGGGCCGTCTCTGGGGGAGAGAGACGGCCTCTCCGCCATTCCTGCATGTTCCGTTCACACTGCAGTCTTCCACTCATTCAGTTTTTCATTCGGTCTGTTCTCATTTTTTTTTTTTCCTTTCATTCATTCTCTTCACTCATTCTTTTGTTATTCATTCATTTTTCAGTTTATGGGGCCTCTGCTATGTCTTGGCCTCACTCTCAGGCATGGGAGATGCAGCCATGAGCAAGGTCCATACAGATGCTGATGGGGCTCTCAGAGGCTGACTTGAGGGGTCAGGGAAGGCTTCCTGGAGGAGGGGACATCTAAGTGGACCCCTGGGGGAGGGGCTGGAGTTAGCCAGGTGAAGAGGGGAGGTGGTGCTTGTTCCCTGTAGAGGTGACCTTACCTGCAGAGGTTCAGGGTCCCCGAGGCAGAGAATGGGCTTCCAGACCTTGGTAGGGTGATGCTTCCTTCTGCCCTGTGGTGAGATGCTTCATTTGGCTGCAGGGGCTCAGGTGAGGGACCGGTAGCAGAGGTCTCCTTTGGCTTACCCATTGGGTTTTGGGGATCCCCTGTCCTCCTCTGTGAAATGGCACTGCCAAGCTTAGCTCAGGGTTGGGGAGAGAGTTAAACTGGATGTGTGGGAAGTGCCCAGCACAGGAGGAGGTTTCTGCAAACACCAGCTCCTTCCTGCAGGTGCCCAAGGTCCTAGTCCTGGCCGAGTGACCCCCACCAGGAGAAGTCACAGGGGAAGGAGAGACCCGGGGACTTCCCCAGCTGTCCAGTGCTAGGAGTTTGGCATTGGCCTCCTCAGGGGTTCTGGAGTCCAGCAGATATCCTGACCTCTGTGGTTCCCGCTACAGCAAGGCAATCCATCGTGTTTCTGGCCAGCAGGCTTCTCGATCTCTCCTAAGTGCCAGCCTCTGGTCTGGTGCCCTTTGGATCCCAGGGGAGTGGGCAGGGAAGCAGAGAGGGCATGGGGCTTGTGGACACCGCAGTGGCCTGGCCAGAGGCCTCCAGTGTCCCAGGGAGTCTGACGCCCCTTGGGGCTGTGAAAGGCCGCGTTGGCCCTTGGTTAAGTGTGGCCGAAGGTTCCTGTGGCAGAATCATCACCACCACTTATTAATTAATTATTCAACATAATGAACTCCTACTGTGTGCTGGGAATACAGCTCCATGGTGAATAAAGTGCCCATTCTCGTGGTGGGCAGAGCCTGACACTGTCCCAACGACTACATAGCACATGGGGTGTGGATAAGGGCCGTGAAGAAAACCATAACAGGGGGAGGGGGAGGAATGTCCCCTCCTGTGATGTGAACAGTGTGGGCTCCACCGGGGGAACACTTGAGCTGAGACTTGAAGGAAGAGACGGGGGGAGCCACATGGGTCTTGGGGGGTTCCAGGCAGAGGGAGCAGTGCAAAGGCCCTGAGGGAGAACATGGCAGGCAAAGAGGGGCACTTGCTATGGCCAGGCGTTGAACTGGGTGCTTGGCACACACTGTCTCCTTTTATCCAGTAACCCTAAGAGTTACAACCCTGTTATAATTCCCATTTGACTGATTGGTCGTGTGGAGGGCGATTCAGCACATAGTCAGGACGTGGAGGAGGTAGGATTGGAACTCACAGCTGACCGCACAGCCTCAGCCCGTGTGTCTCTGCTTTCATCCTCACATGGCTGCAGGGTGTAGGTGACCAGTGGCAGAGGTTTGGGTTCGTGGGTCTCCCGTCCTTGAACCATGTGGAGCGTGGCATTGGGTCCACTGCAGGTCAGGGGCATTACACTTGAGGGGGCCCTTGGCTGGCCGCCCTGGGGGCTAATATGCAACGTGGCCCAGAGTGGCGTTATGCGTCGTGGGGCAGAGGGCTGTGGCCAGGACGTCCAGGGGGTTGGGCCTCTGGTGTTTGGTGTCGGCCTCACAAGAGCCCAGTGAGGATGGGCCATACAGGGCCTGGTGTGGGCCCTGGTGCTTCCCCCCCAGAGGGCCTGGTTTGAGTCCCATTTCTTCCAGCATGGCTGTTGACACTGAGGAAGTCACCCCCTTTCTGATTCCTAGTTTTTGTCTTGGTAAAAACGGGGTCATAAAACTCCCCACCTTCTCTCTTCCAGAGTTGTGAGGCTCAAGAAAGATTACACAGGGAAAGCCCTGGGTCATCTCAAAAGCCCAGTACATGAGAATTCTGGTGTTTCCTTTATTTAATTGCAAAAGCAGTATCAAAGCAACGTTAAAACAGTTTAAAAAGAAAAGGAAAAGAAAGAAAAACCCTATACCTACAATTCTGTCGCCTCACATAACCGTGGATGTCCCGTCCTACAAACCCACCACCGAACAGATTCGGATGTGTTTTCAGATAAATTCCGCACTTTCTGAGCTTGCGCTGCTTGCTCTTGCAAACTCCGGAACCACGCGGATTCGGATCATTTGGCACCGCTTGCTGCCTGAACTCGGGAGCTGAATGGGTTTGCTGTCGAGCTCGTGTTGGTTTTCTAATTTTTCCTCTTGGTTTTTGCCCGTATATGCGTGTATTTTTATGTCATTACAGGGTGAACGTGCTGGGCTCTTTTTCCTTTTTTCCTTTGCTGTCATCAGCATAGATTATGTTTTGCACAGTCTTCACGGTCATTATTTTTAGTGACTCCATGATAGTTGTTGCACCATATTTCATGAAACTGTCTCCCTTTGGGTAGATGTTAAGGCCATTTCCAGCCTTTCTTCTTCGATAGAGTTTGCCACAGTGAATATCTGTGCTCGTAGCCTTTTTTCCCTTTCCTCATGATGATGAATAATTGTTTGGAAAAATTCCCAGGAGGGAGATGAGCTGGTCAAAGGGGTATGAACATTTTGATGGCTTTAGATATTGACGAGGCTCTGTTGCTTTCCAAAAGAGGTGAACCCATTTGTAGTGCCATCGGCAGCACGTGCATGTCCTCGTTTTCACACAGCCTGGTCAGCTCTGGATGTCATTGTTTTTCTTAACTTTGTGGGTTGAAAATGGTGCAGTGTCGAGTGCTGTTGGTCAACAGTTGGCTTTGAGACACATGCCCCAGTGTGTTCGGCTCTGCCGTGGCCTCTTTCCATCAGTCCCTTCTCGCTCAGCCATTAGCACCACTGTCAGCAACAAAGGCGATCCAGCGTCCCCTCCAACTATAGAGCTAGAGGGGCGAGGAGCAGAGGGAGGGGCTCCCACAGGGACAGTCTGGGGAGGGACATGAGGGCACTGGAGAAAACGAGGGGGAGAAACAGAGCCAGAGGCTGACGAAAGAGACCCAGAAGCACCAGCGAGGGTGAGGAGAGGGCAGGATGTGGAGGAGCAGAGGACGGGAGGTGGCGAGGGGATGGGGGGAGAGTGAGAGAGGTGCCGGGGGGAACGGGGGTCAGAGTGTGTGTGAGAGAGACAGAGAGAGAGGCAGGGACAGAGAGAGAGAGATAGGGACAGAGAGAGAGACAGGGACAGAAAGAGACAGGGACAGAGAGAGAGAGGGAGGCAGACAGAGAGAGAGAAACAGAGAGACAGAGAAATGGAGGGATGAAGAAGGGAGAAAAAGTAAGAGAAGGAGAGAATGAGAAGGGAAAGAAATGGGAGGAGGAGTGGCGCTTGGGGAGATAAGAAGTCCCCAGTTTGAGTGAAGTCAGAGCTTTGTCTGCTGGTGGAAGGGCCTCTGGGCCTGGCGGACTGGGGTGAGCAGGGAGGGAGGGGCGTCAGCGCCCCCGTGTCGTTCATCTGAAATGTGAATGGGCAGTGAAGCGCCACGGGTTGTAGCTGGGAACCGGGGTTTCCACCCAGTGCTGCCCCTTCCTGGCCACGTGACCCCAGTTCCACCTCTGGTGATGGCCCTGTCCACACAGAGTGACAGTGTCGGTAAGCACAGTCCTGGCACACAGGGAGACGCCCGCTCCAGAGTGACAAAGCCACCCTCCAGATCCTCCCCGGAAGCCCCAACCAGCATTAGAAGCCAGCCTGATGGGGCCATGGGTGTGACCACGGCTGTCTGTGGGGCGGTGGTTAGGGACACGGACGCTGCAGCCAGGCGCCTGGGTCCACAGTGGCGGCACCCTGTGGCTGGGAGACCCTGGGGAATCCTCGGCCTCTCCTTTACCTGTTTTCCAGTCCGTCAGATGCTGGTGTTAGTCATGAGGACCGGACGAAGTGTGCTGTTTGCTCGGAAGCTCTTGGAGGGGCCTGGCATGTGGTGTAGATTACCGTGTGACCTGAGGGGCTGCCCTCTTTGCAGGGATGATGACGATGGCAGCAGTACAGCAGCCTGTGTGGTGTGAGCCCTGACCGAGGGCCTCCCCTCGTTTGATTCCTCCAGCCATGTGACTAATTAGGTCTGATCGTTCCCACTTCGCACCCGGGGAAACTGAGGTTCAGAGTTAGTATAATAATAAAAAGAGTGACGATGGCAGCAGCAAACTGTTTTTGAGGGCCTAAGACACACAAGGCACATTGCCATCTGTGATCCCCCCACAGGAGAACTGACAGATGAGGAAACAGAGCTCCAAGAGGAGCAGGGAGTGCTTGGGGCCACACAGCCACAAAGTGGCAGAACCAGGCTGAGCATGGACTCGCACAACTCCAGAGTCCAGGCCCAGCCCATGATGTGATGGTGTCATTTTTCGGGCCCAGCCTATAAACTGGAGCTTTTCAGGAAGTCTTTGGAAAGATGATTTACTTATTAGCTGTTTTTTATCTCTTAATGAAAAAAATATATATGTGTGTGTGGAAATGTGATTCTGCATGTGATACGAAAGGTCAAAGCCAGAGGTTCTGGCTCAAAGGTAAGAGCTGCGTCGACCTAGGTGAGGAATGTTCCGGAAGCTTGCCTCCAGGCTCCATCCTCGCCCTCTGACCAGTCACCTGGGCAAGCAGGGCAGGGTTAGGGTGGCATCAGGCTGTTGCAGCTGCCTCTTTCTGGGTTTCTACCCCGTGGCTGCCCAGGGCAGCGCCATGCCACCTCTGACCTCGGCCTGGCAGCTCGCCTGCGCACCTGCCCACGAGTCATGGTATCGTTGCTCTCTCTGTCCCCAGCCCCGGGCTGGGGCACCCAGGGAGGTCCCCGTCTGCTGAGGGTGTCTCCAGACGTGTGCTGAGAATGGAGCAGATGCAGGGGTGGCAGTTCCCCAGAATTGGCCTTTATTGACACAAAGGGTGGGAAAGGAGCCACGTGGCTGGGCCGGGGGAGGTGGGCCTCCTCCTCGCAGTCTGGGACTGGGCGGGGACTCCCTACGAACTTCCCGAGGGAAGGCCACACAGCCCTGCTTTCACCTCGGGGAAGAAAGGGAGTGGGACACCCTTCCCACAGGAAGCCTACATCAAGAGAGGGCTGACGGGGAGCCCTGGCGGGTCCCACCGGGACTGGCGTCCAGGGCAGCTCCTCGTGCTAAGTGCTGCCTATGTTTCTCCGCACGGTTCCAGGGTCACGGGGGTCACAGTGTGACCTGAGGGGCTGCCCTCCTGACCTGACAGAAGTAGTGTGGCCCGGATTCAGTTGTTAGGCCGACTCCACGTGCCAGGCTCCTTTGACTCCCTAACGTGCCCAAGTGCCTCTGGGTCCCTGGTCCCTTGTCCCCAAACCACACAAAGTGGATGTTTATCATGAATATTCTTATAAGAATAAGTAATAATAACTGCCATTATGGAGACCGTCCAGGTGCCAGGCACTCTCCTGCACTATCTCGTTTGGCCTGCTAAAGAAGCCATGACATGGGCCCCGTTATCCCCACTTTACAGATGAGGAAACCGAGACACAGTAGTTACACAACTAGCCATTGATCATGGAGCTGGTGTCAGAATGGAACTCCTACCCAGTTCTGGTGACTAAAGCCTCACACCTGGGCACTCTAAGTCTTTGGGCAAGTTAGGTGACCTCTCTGAACCTCAGTTTCCTCTTCTATTCATGGGCCTAATCGTGCTGTCCATGGCAAAGGTTTGAATTATGCGAATTAATAACTGTCAGTTGCCTGGCACAATGTCAGCTATCATCATTATCATCATCATTATTATTGCCATACCACAGGGTCTCCTGAGGAACAGACACTGATGGTCAGAGTGGAACTTCCTGGCCTGGGGGAAGCGGAGGAGGAACCCTCATGGGTGTGCTGGGTGGGTTGGGCACCGTGGTAGGTGGGAGGCAGCAGACCCAAAGGGGCAAGGCTCCTCTGAGGGGCTGGGTGTGGGTGTGGATGTATAGAGGAGCTGCCTGCGTGAATGGGTGGTGGAGGGACCTGGAGGAGAACAGACCTACCCGGCCTGGCTGTGCTCTGCTTCCCTCAAGGAGGGAAGTTATGGATTTCCACCCAGGCGTCCAGGGAAGGATGGGACTGGCTGTTTGGGGGTGTGGTCCCTCTTGGGGAGGACAGTGGGGAAGCTCGCTGCGGTCTCCACTGCTGGTGTGGCTCTGCCCAGCTTGGGGACTATATCCAGAGCTGGTTGAAGTCAGAGACCTGCTTATGGGAAGGTGGGCAGGTGTGTCCCCTAATCTGAGATATCCTGGGCCCCTCTTCCTTTTATTTTTGTGGGAGGAATGGCTGAGGACTCCCTTCCCCCAAAGCTGTTGGCCACTGCCATTCGGAGGCTTTGAGACATGGAACCCCCTGGTGGAGGAGATGCAACCCCAACCTGGCATCCTTGAGCGCTGCCACCTCCTTCTGGAAGCCCTCAGTGATGCTCAGCCACAGGCAGCCATACCTCCTAGAACATCAGTTAGCCCCACTCAGCTAGTTTGCCGTTGTTTTCTTTCCACCTTATTCCCCCACCTAGATGGGAAGTTCTTAGTCCTCAATCGCCTCATCTTGGAGACATGCACATTTGTGAGATCATTGTCTGGCTTTCCCCATCTCTGAGACTCACAGGAGCAGAGACAGAGTGACGAAACGGGGAAGAACAAAGGTGGCATTGTAAGCTCAGCGTGCCTCAGTTTTCTCTTCTGTAAAGTGGGGATTAATAATGGGACCTCCCTCAAAGGGTTGTTGTGAGCACTGGGAGGGTTAACCCATGTAATACGTGTAAACAGAGCCTGGCCTGTAGGAAGTACTGTGGTTATTGTTATTAATTATTGCATTTAGTTAATTAAAAAATAAATGTTAAATCAATATTTGCTGTGCTGAGGGTACAGCAGAGAACAAAACAAGCAATGCCCTGCCTTCAGCGGCCTTACTCGTTGGGGAAATGGACAGGAAGCCGATAAATAAGTAAAGCACATAGGATCACACAAGTGCCGTGGAGGGGAATTAGGCAGCAGAGCGGCAGGGGTTCTGCAGGGAAGGGTTTTGCGATGATCAATTGGGTGAATTCTTGGGCACACGCTTTCAGTGATTGTGGTGTCACAACTCTCCTCCGAGACCATCTGGAAGAAGGTTCATAAAGGCAGGCTGTCCAGGTTGAGGTGGGGGTCAGCCCCCACGGGCACCCCTGGAACCCATTCGGGGGCCCCAGGGAACATAGTTTGAAAACCAACACTCCATCTCTAGGGCCTCTTCCCAGTTAAAATGATCTGAGTCTAAGAAGAAGATCTCTTCAACAGAATGGGGGACTGGGGGGGCAAAGGGCGGGTTTAAGCGGGAGAAACCAGAGCCATTTGGAAGGCAGTGCTGGGGACACCCACACGCAGCCTGGCACTGGGGCTGTTGGCTCACCCCGGAGTGGCGGGTGAGTACAGCAGTTGGGAGAGGCCATGAAGCATGACTGCAGAGATGCCCCAGGGGGTGCTGGCCCCTCGAGGTGTGTTTGGGGCTGTGGGAAGGTCTCAGTGTAGAGGGAGGGGAGGACACCGGGCCTCCTGGTTCAGCCAAGGGGCAGGTGGATGGAGCCGATGGTGCCCAGCTGAGGTCCCTGCCAGCCCCGCCTGGCAGCCTCATGTAGCTGTGGGGTCCAGCAGCTTGGGGCCCCCATCTGCCCAGGTAGCTCTGGGCCTCTGGTGGCTGCCATTTATAAGAGCAGCTGTCGTGTGGGAGGACCTGCTGCGTGTCCTATGAGACGTGTTTTCAACCTCGTATGGGGTCCTCCCCCCTGCCCCCCATATCCGCTAGTAGATGGTGGCTCCCCGCCCTGGAGAGAGAGCTCGGGGCTCGGCCAGGTGGAGCCACTTGTCCAAGGCCGCCTGGAGCTGCCAGGTCGGGGCTCGGGCCTGCTGGGCACAGCAAGCTGGGGGCTCAAGGAACTGTTTCCAGAGCACCCCTGGGGGGGTCTCCGGGGGCGAAGGGACTTCCTCTTACTGTTGTTAGCTTGAGCCCTATGGGGCCTCACAACACGACCGCTTGGAGAAGTCACAGTGATAATAACTCATCCTGCTGGTGACGTCTGGCCTCGGCAGGCTGGCTCTCTGCATGTCCAGGCCTTGGCAGCCGGGTCCGCTAATCCACAGTCCCCCGGGACTCTAGGAGAGCACGGGATGCCAGTTTCCAGAGTTGACACTGAAGGCCCGCCAGGCCTGCACGCCGACTCCGGGCCGGGGAGCTGGTCTGGGAGCCTCGGCCACAGCGGGCTGCCTCCTATGGAAGGTGTGTAGGGGCCCGGGAGAAGGCTCCTCTGCCTGCGCAGCATGGGTCCCAGGCCCCCTCAGGCACTGTCACTGCTGCTCACCCCACGGGGAGCTGGCCCTGTCCCCGTCTGGGTTCTCGAATGCTGTACGCGCACACTCCACCAGCACTTCCCTTGTCTAATTCCTTCTCTGGGCACCAAGTTTCGGTTTCCTTTTCATTGTTCTTTGTTTGTTTGTTCATTCATTCGTGCATGCTGTGTTCATTCACTCATTCATTCATGTTCATCCATTCATTCTCAGAATAGTGCAGTTGCTGGGAAGACAGGCACAGAGTCAGATGGGTGGGGGGCTCGGAACCCCCTGCCCCTGGCTGTGGGTCTGGGAGCAAATTATTTAACCTCTCAGTCCCCTTGTCTGAAAAGATGGGGGTGGTACTCCTTCCAGGGCTGTGGAGAGGGTTCAATGGAATGATGCATGTGGAGCCCCCGGCACAAGCGTGTCCAGTGGATGGTCCGTGTAGGGTGTGTCTGTGTCCCTCTCTGGCTCTCACGCTCTCCCTCTTTCCTTCCTGTAAAACTTGCTGAGGCACAGGGTTGAGTCAGACATGGCCTGTGTCCCCGGCCTTGCTGATCTGGTTCTCTCCCGCCTTCTCCACCTACACTCGGCCTGAGGCTCCCAGCGGCTCTGAGGGGTCCCTCAGGGCACCTGGCCACTGATTGTCCAGGCTGCTCAGAGCTGCCTTTCCCGCCGGGGTTATCAGGCCTGCGCTTACATGATTTGCTCTGAGTGGGTCCATCCCACACGCATGCATGTTCCCAGAACGTGCCTGCACACCCTACACTTGCACAGACATGGATTCACACGCCACACTGGCCCAGGAGCAACCTGTATCGTGGGCACTTGCAACACTTCCTCCCTCAGGCATCGCTTCCCTCCCCCTGCGTGTGTGCATACTCCCATTTATTGTACCCTGTGCACACCTCTCCGGATGTACACAGGTCTCTGTGCCCTGCTGTGTTACCACTCACCTGCTCTCCTGTGTTTGTTTTTTTGTTTTTTTTTGGTGAGGAAGACCAGCCCTGAGCTAACATCCGTTGCCAATCCTCCTCTTTTTGCTGAGGAAGACTGGCCCTGGGCTAACATCCGTGCCCATCTTCCTCCACTTTATATGGGACTCCGCCACGGCATGGCTGACAGGCGGTGCGTCGGCGGGTGCCCGGGATCCGAACCCGCGAACCCCGGGCTGCCAAGCGCGGACGAAACCGCTGCGCCACCGGGCTGGCCCCTGTGTTTGTTTTTTTTTTAACACACACATATGTAGCATTTACTCAGGCCCCATCTAAGTGCTTTACAAATACAAATTCAGTTAATCCCCCTAACAACTCGATGAGGTAGTTACTACTATTAGCCCATCTTCCAGACGAGGAAACTGAAGTGTGGAGAAGTCAGGTCACTTGCTCAAGGTCACATGCCAGTAAAGGGCAGGGCCCAGATTCAGTCCCTACCTGGCTCCAGCCTGGGTTCTGCACTCTGCGTGATGCCGTTTCCCCGTGAATGTGCGTGTGCATCCACCAACCTCAGTGTGTAAACATGTACAGACATAGTGTACATATGTGACCACAGAGCCCTCATTCTCAAGGTCACGGATGCACATGTCTCACACATGTGCATGGAAGGACATGGCGCACAGGCTTGAGAACAGGCTTGTGTTTGCACGCATACACCACTTATGTGCATACACACTCACATAGATCCTGCACCTCTATCCCAAGCCTCATTCCAGTCTTCAGCTCCCTTTGAGTCCCTTCTAGATTGTTCTGTTTCCTCACACTCACCCTGTTGGAGAGAGAAGTTCCACAGGTCTGGGCTCGCCCACCCCAGCCACTCATTCTCGCCCTGTCCCGGGCCTGTGGCCTCCGTGTGGGAGGCAGCCCTGGCCAAGCTGCCTCCTAGCGTCCCACGGCTCTTCCCTCTGCCAGGGCCCCCACTGGGCTTCCTTCCCATCCATCTTCTCAGCTGGCACAGCACCCCAGCCCCCCAACCCCCAGGAATCTGGGAACATCACACTGAACTAGGCCGGAGACCTGGCCGTGTCCCAGGGAGCAGAAGTGACTGGTCCAGAGGCTTCCCACGAGTCGGGGCAGGAACTCAGGCTTCCTCCTTCTAGTCCTTAATTTCCTGGCTGCGCTCCTGCCCCTCACCTCCCTCCTAGCCCATCCACCCCCACCCCACCCCACCAGCCCTCTGAATCTGAACCGTCAGTGCCTCCGCCCTGCCCAGGGCCTGCAGTTGTTGCCTGTTGCTTTCAGATTCAAGTCTGGGCTTGTTGGCCTGGGCGAGACTCTCTCCTGTCTGTCTTGGCCTCATCAGAAGCATCCAGACTTCCGGGCCACATCCCCTAGTGTCCTCGGCCCTCACCTGCTGCACTCCCCAGCACGGTCTTGCCTCTACCTGTCCCCTCTGGAGGAGCCCCTTTTCCAAAGCATACCCAGTCTCCAGGGAATGCCTCCCTTTGCATTCAGCTGTCTTCAGCCATTTCTTGTCCCTGCTTCCCCCCCACCCCCCCCCCCGCCTCTGTGTTATACCAGCTCCAGCCCCTGCCCTCTGTTAGAGCTGATGGTCAGTGCTACCTGAGCACTGTGGGGCATGGAGCTACAGGCTTTTGGGGAACTTTTGTAAATTTTCTTTTGGTGAATTTTGATTCTTCATTAAGATGCCCTTCCTCTCTTCCTTCTTCCCTCCCTCCCTCCTCTTGTCTTTCTTTCCGTGTGCCAAGCACCACGTCAAGCCCTGAGCACCCACTTCTTTGAAGCCCAACAGATGGAACGAACGAGAAGAAAACCCCAAGGAGATGAGAAATCACTTGATTGTGCAGGTGCCCTCTGCCAATTGGTTAAAAAGTTTTTACGAGCAAATCTGGTGGTTATCCTTTGGAAAATAAGCAAAGGCCAACCACTTCCTGCCGCTTCCAGGAGCTACTCGAGTGCCTGAGCTTTCTAAGACCTACCAAGAATCTGAAACTTCAGGCAAGCTTCCCCCGTTTTCCTGGAGAACTCGGCGATTTGTGTTGCTGAAATTCCACTGGGCCCGATTGGGTTGGAGATTGCAGTTCAGTCTTGTCTTGCAGAGGAATTTCTGAGATCGAGTAATTTGGCGAGAGAGGAAAAGGGGACCTTTGGCTTGTGACGTGCAGGCGGCAATGCCCTTCCTGTCTGGCTGGTGCCTCTTGGTTTTGCAAATGCCTCATAGCCTCTGGGAACTGAGACCCCCTCCTCTGAGTCAGCCACTTTGCTGGGCCTTGGCTGTGCCGCATGTTCATCCAGGGCTCCTTGCATTTCTTACTTGATCTGTGTCCTAAATTGGGAGAGAAGATGCTATAGCTCCCCATTCAGAGGAGTCTGCTATTCGGGGGGTGGGGGCAGTATTGCAGAGTGGTTAAGGCATGGGCCCTGAGTCTTAGGTTTGCATCCAGTTCTGCCACTAACTAGCAAGTTATGTAACCCCTCTGTTCCTTAGTTACCTTAATTATAAAACAGTGATGATTCTAGTACTCTCTTGGGGATGGTGGGAGGACTTTTTAAATTCAGTAAACACACATATAATGCACCCACCATGTGCTAGGCTGTATACTAAGACTTTGCAAATGTTAACTAGTGTAATCTTCAAATACCCCTATGAGGCAGCTACTACCTAGCCCCATTGTACGGATGAGGAAACCGAGGCTCAGATAGGGTAAGTAACTCACCCACCTGCTAAGTGGCATGGCTGGGCTTCAGCCCAGGCTGTCTGGCCCCAGTGTCTGGGCTTGTCCCTACTGAGCTACACTGCCTTTCTGGGCAGGATTAAATGAGATGCTGTATATCAGCAGGGTGACCACTTGTCCCCTTTTGCCTGGGACAGTCCCAGTTTACACTTGTAGCCCTGGTGTAAATTACTCGTGCCCCATTTCATTTCATTCTCCAAAGTATCCCAGTTTGGAGGGTAGATTACATGGTCAGCTATGGATGGAGCATTTAGGACAGTCCCAGGAACATCGTGGGCACTGGGTTCAGACAGCCACAGGGGATCCAGCTTGTGTAGCCTGGGGGTGCCTTAGCTTCTGCAGAACCGGGATGTCCTCCTGCATCAGCTCTTTCACTGATGGTAGTAGGCCTCTCTCACATGCCAGGTCTTCGGGTGTCATGCTGTGGGGGTGATGAAGAGGGAGGTTGAGACAGAAGACACAGCCAGCAGCTCTGGGAAACGAAGTCACACCCAAGACCCGCCCTTCTAAGAAATGCAAAGTATTACTGTTAATATCATATTCCCATTGCTTTGTTTGGCAAATGATGAAAATATGTCACTAAGGGAGCACATTCTGATTACCTATTGTTTGAATTAAAAAAAAGGAAGGGGAAAAAAAAAGCAAGTCAGAAAAAAGCTCCTGGTTATGTGACTGGTATTTAGAAGTTTCCATCCCTGAGCAGGCCTCAGGGCAGGGCCAGTCCCCAGGCTGTGCGGAGCCCTTGCTGTCCCCGAGATGCCAGTTGATTGGTTTGTGTCTGGTGTGCATCCATCACGCCTTGTCTCTCTGTCCTCAGATGTGTTTGCAGGGTGTCGTGGATGTGGCTTTCCCAGGTGGGGGAAAGATATGCTCCGGCCTCCTGATTGATGTTTTATTAAAGAACTGCCCTAGTTCCGCACGTGCTAAATACGGTCACTAAAGAAGGAACACAGGCTCTGGAGTAGGGTGACCATCTCGGCTCCGTTTGCCCAGGACTATCCCCATTTTAAAAGCGAAAGTCCCAAATCCAAGGAAAACCGGACAGTTGGTCACTCTACCCTGGAGTGAAGCCAGCCCTTCCCTGGCTCTGCTCTGTGGCTGCAGGTGCGTTACTTAGCCACTCTGAGCCTCAACTGCCTCTCCTGCAAAATAGACTTAATAGGACCTATCTCACAGGGTCCTTCTGAAGTATTAATAATTTATGAGAAGAGTCCTGCACAGAGGCGCCTCGAAAGTGACAGTGAACATTGGTTTCGTAATGGTTATAAATTATCCTAAGATTTTCCCCGTAGTACTAAGGCAGTAGATGTTATCCTCTGGTCTCAGTGGACCACCAGGCAGTCTGCCAAGTCCCAGACAGCTCTGCCCCTTTAGATGCCAGTCTGATCACTTTATCTCAGGGTGGGTATCTGGAAGTGAATTCAGGTAGGATGTGGATGAGTTGTTGACATTCATTGAGCACCTTTTTCACATCTGGCATTGTGATCTACCTACTTTGTATTTAAATCCTCACGTGAAAATCCTCAGTGTACAGACGGAGAGTTGAGGCTTAGAAAGGTTCAGTTATTTCCCTGGTGTTAGAAAACAGCGGAGCCGGGGCCTGAGCTCACCTTGGTCCCCCTCCACAGCCTGTGCTGCTGCAGTGTGGTCCGGGGGTCTGTGGCCATCTGCAGGCTGCTGCTTCCTGGGCTGTGAATAGGTAAGTATAGAGGGTAAGAGTTAAGGGTGTACAAACTTTTCTAGCAATTTAACATTGCACTGATGTTTTTATCATAATTTCCAGAAGTGTTGACCTGCAATGGATTGGATATTAAGAATAAAAATAAAAACTAGTCTCTCATTACAGATAGGTTGAGAAGTGCTGCTATAGACAGTGCTCTTTAACCCCTTGTATCAGCATGTCAGGCTAGGTTTTGCTGCAGTAACAAATAGCCCCGCCGATCAGTAGCTTTGCACAACCGAAGTTATTTCTCCTTCATGCTGACTGTGCAGGGCACATCAGCAGGGGACCTTGCTCATCTCTGGAACACTCGGGAACTCAGGCTGATGGAGCTCCCATCTCACCATGTGCTTTCACCTTCAGGGAGGCAGGACAAGGGATGTGGCAACTTGTACATGGGCCTGCAAGTGACACACAGCACTTTTCACGTTTCATTGGCCAAAGCATGTCACACAGCCACACCTAGGATTTAAGGGATGAAGTGGAATCCTATGTGCCCAGGAAAAGGAGGCGACTCTGCCTGTTCGGGAACAGCCGAACTGCTGCCTCCCTGCCCATTCTTGCTCCCAGGTGTGACTGGTCCTCTGGGCCCGGATGGGCTCCCACAGCCTTAGGGCTGTTGATTTTATCCCACTATTTACATTCCGGTTTTTGAAGGCAGCAGAGTCTGTGGGCCCCAGAGCATCAGGTGGGGCCCTTTGGCCTGGGTGTCTGGTCCCTGTTGGAGAATAGCTTTGGTGCTTTTTTGGTTTGGGAACTGGAAGTCTTGTTCACTTCCGTCAGGCTGTGCGAAGGAAGAAATTGTGAGCAGTGTCAGGAAACTGCTCTGAAACTTTGGCCAAGATAATTTCCCCTCCCGGATCTTGGGTTTCTTCTCTGTGAAACAGTGGCTCGTTCAAGTCAGGAATAATGTTTATTGAGTGCTTACTATGTGTGGGCACCATACTGAGCAATTTACAATATTATCTCAATTCATCCTCCTAGAACCCTAACAGTTGGGACTAGTCTTGGCCTCAGTTTATGAATGACGACACCAAAGCTCAGAGAGGTTAGGAAACTTCCTGCAGGTCACACAGCTGGACACTGGCCGAGCCTTCTGTGATCCTGAGTTTGCACTCTGAATGATTTTCACGGTATTTACTGAGTTGGGGTCTGAAAATATGGTAATGAGGAAGGGTCCCTGGAAAAATTTTCAACACTTCAAAAAGCCCAGTGAAATCGTGACTTTTCTTCTTGAGAGATGATCTTGCTTAAGTTCAGCCATTTTATTACACAGGGAAACCTGATCTTTCCTATTTACTGTTTTTTAAAAACTGTCCTTGTGTTATAGAAATAACGTTGAAAATGAAAATGGAAATAAAAATTAGTAATGGCTTAAGAACATTAGTTTGGGGGGGAAGGTTTTTCAAATATAAAGATTAAGTGGGAAAAAATAAAGTGGGTCTTGGAAGTTGAAATGGCTCAAAGCCGTTTTCCTCAATGTGCACTAAGATAAGACATTTTCCCAGCCCTGGCTCTCTGGAGGTCTTGGGTATTCCCCTCTGCAGATATTAAAGATGGCCCTCAAACTCCTCTTCTCAAACTGGGGTATGTGCAGCCCCCAGGGAGTCAGGAGTTTGAGAAGCCATAGGCTAACTTGGCTTGCCTTCCCCATGTTTCTATTTGACCTGTCGATTCAGAGCGAAAGGTTAAGTCATTTAACTGATGTATAATGTAAAACTTGGCTCATCCTCTTGGAATGAGCATTTTACTTGAGGAGTGGAAAGGTTAAGTAATTTAACTGGTGTGTAATTTAAAACATGGCACCCCTTTCTGGATGGATTTCTGGAAGCATCCATTTTAGAAGAAAATTTGGTGAGGGGGGAAAGGTTAAACAGTCTAACTAGGGAGTCATTTAAAATATTATTTTGCTATTAGAGCAGGCGTGGATGTGGAATGGAATGCAGGGTTCACACAGCTTGTTAAGATTAAACAGAAGACTTGAGTGAAGTCTCCTGATGGACAGGATGTGGGTCACTGAGGGTCCGCCCTTCCTTCTATTTGGGGTTCTTAGGGGAACAAGAGGCCTGGGTTCTCAGAAGGGTTTGTGATGGCAGCATCAACAGTGCTGGGAGCGAGTGTCCTATTGCTGCCCGGACGCCAGGCCGGCCTTGCAGGTCTTTGGAGGACCAAGTTGCTCATCTCCAGTGATAGCCTATGTACACATGAGCAAACGCATGCCTATTTCTGTTTCCTTTTTTGTTTGTTAAGACAAATGACAGAATCCTGCACACACATTCCTGTATGATTTTGTCGGTGAACAAAATAATGGATTGTTCCGTATCAGGACAGTTTCCTCCTTCTCTGTCTGTGTGCAGAGGATTCCACTGTGTGGATCTAGGTAACCATTCCCTTACGACGGGTGTGTTTCCAGCCTTTTGCTCTTTCCAGTAATGCTGCAGCAATCAGCCATGTACATATATCTTTGAGACATGCAAGGTGTCTCTGGGATAAATTCCTACAAGTGGAATGGCTGGATCAAAGGGTATGTGCCTTTGGAATATTGATAGATATTTCCAAACCACATCGCCCTGAGAGGGCGCCCCTGGAGATGGGTCTCAGGACAGCTCGTGGAGGCCTTGGATGGCGTGCGGAGTGACCAGGAACCAGGCTGGGGACCGTCATCGTATCCCAGGGCCTTCTGTGACATGTGCTTTGTCAGCTGTGTGACAGGGGTTGGGAAGTGCTTAGGAGAACAAGTGTCACTCCCTGGAGCCAGCCTCCCTCGGCCCTGCTGGCCAGTCGCTTGCAAAATTAAGCACGTGAGGCTTTCGTTCGGAAAAGGGGAATTTGGATATCGGGAGTGCAAAGCCCCCTTCTTGCTTAGTGCGAGGCCCCCCACTCCCAGGAATTAACTCTAATAAAATTCAGGTTCCCTTTCACTTTGCCTCAAGAGCAGCAGCATTCATGATGTAAAGGGAATCATTTATTTATTGTTTTTCAAATAAAGATCACTCTTCAGGGAGAAGAGCCAGCAGGTCCCAGTGAAGAGCAGGTTCATGCACGCCTCTGAAGGTGACACGTCCCCATATGGCAGGCCCTCTTCCTGCATCCCGATGTCATCCTCACTCACTCCAGCGGGCTTTTATTAGCTGCATCCTACAGATGAGCAGGTGCGGCTCCGAGAGGAGCAGCCCAGGCAGGACCACCCCTCGTGTGTGCCTCGTTGCTCTCAGGGTTTAATCCTGTCACCCAGGTGCTGTGCAGCGTGCCGTGGAGCAAGTCCCTGGGTTTGAAATAGAGGCTCCTCTGCCTCCTGCCTGCGTCACCTCTGGTGCCTCTCTGAACTGGAGGTTTTTCAATGCTAAGAATGGGAACGAACTTCATGATGGGCTGGGTGCTCAGGGAGCCATGGTCTGGCTCTCTTTCCTCCTGCATTGTTTGTCCATCTCCCTCCGGTCATCCTGAACAGGTTGGGCCAAGTGTGGCCCCAACACAGAGCTCTTCCCTTGAGAGTTGGAGTGGGGGCAGCTTTCAGGATGGCTCTGGAATACTGCCTGGGCCACCCAAGGGCACGGTCTGACCACTGTCTCTTGGACCCACCTGCCCCAGCTACATCTCCGTGGCTGGGTCTTGCCTGGCACCCAGGGCCCCCACACCACTGTCCCCCTGTCTCCCCTAACCAGATGGGTGGGAACAACTGGCCCTCTGGATGGGCTGGAGAATGGAAATGCGATTGATGGGACAGAATGGAATGGCCTCCCCACCCTCTGGGATGAGAGCCCTTTGTCTGGGGCTCCAGACGTCCTTCCATCCACCCGGAAGTCTTGATGCGAAGGAACTCTGCCTGAAGCGGATCCGGCCGGCAAATGGAACCTCATTTTCTGATCAATTTACATTACACTTTCCGATGAGGATGCTTTTCCTGTATCTCTGATGGGGCATTTGGCAAGAGCCCTACTGGCTTTGGCATTGACTTCTCAGCCCTGTGAGTGCCCTGTCGAGGCATGGATGGCGGTCATCGGTGTCCTTCCACCACGCTGCTGTCTCCTTCCTGCTGTAATCCATGGTTCTCAGGTCCGCTCAGGGACTCGGGGACATTTGCTCCTCACAGCTGCCCAGGAGCTACACAGGGCGGGTGTCAGGGCCGCCATTTCCCTGGATGAGGACACCACCCAGAGAGCTCAGTGTGGAAACGTGTCCATAATGGACACCTCGTTTCCTGTGTTCTTTCTAAAGATAACGATGATGACACCAGGAACGATAGTGAAATTACAGCTAATGTTATCACAGGCCCTCGCTCAGCACGGAGCTTGGGTTAGTTTATTTACTCCTCACGACAGTCTCGTGAGGAAGCACTATTGTGATTAGCTCCACTTCGCAGAGGAGTAAACTGAGGTTTAGTGGCCAAAGGGACACACAGTCACTTAACTAGCCAGTGACAATGCCAGGATTTAAATCCTGGAGGTGTGATCCCAGAGCTGGCTCTTGTCAAAAGTGCTGTCCACACGGCCCTTCTCTGCCGCTACCTCAGACCAGCCTGAGACTCATGGTCTCTTTAATCAAAAAAACCACTTGTATTTTGGGAATTTGAAAACATATACTGACTGCAGAGAAGGATAAAATGAGCCCCTGTGTACCTGTCACCAGCCTCAACAGTTACCAACTCTCGGCCAATCTTGTCGTGTAACTACTCCCACCCGCTCCCCTCTCCCCCAGCCACTGAATTATCTGGAAGCAAATCATCCTATCATTTGAAATTACTTAAGTAGGTATCTCTGAAAAATAGGGTACCTTTGGGGCCGCCCGGTGGCGCAGCGGTTTAGTCCGCGCTTGGCAGCCCGGGGTTCGCGAGTTCGGATCCCGGGCGCCCGCCGACACACTGCCTGTCAGTCACGCTGTGGCGGCGTCCCATATAAAGTGGAGGAAGATGGGCATGGATGTTAGCCCAGGGCCAGTCTTCCTCAGCAAAAAGAGGAGGATTGGCAACGGATGTTAGCTCAGGGCTGGTCTTCCCCACATAAAAAAAAAAAATTGGGTACCTTTTTTTAAAAAAAATATCAGTGCAATACCATTGTCATGCCTAAGAAACTAACAGTAATTCCTTGCTATCAAATGTCCAGTCAGTATTCACATTTGCATAATTGTCTCATAAATTATTTTTATTGTTGATATGTTCAAAGAATCCAAACATGGTCTCTACACTGTGTTTGCTTACTGTATCTCTTAAGGGTTTTTAAATCTCTTTTTGAATCAGGTCGTCTGTCCTATGGAATTTTCCATATTTCCAGTTTTGCTGATTGCTTCCTCATGGTGTCATATGTTTCTCTGTGCCCTGTATTTCCTGTAAATTTTCTGCACATCCTGTGATTTTCTGGTTAGTTCTATACCTGCACTGTCCAATATGATGGCCACCAGCCACATGGCCACTGAACACTTGAAATGTGACTGGTCCCAATTGAAATGTGCTACCAGTGTGAAATACACCCTGGATTTTGAAGACTTAGAATGAAAAAAAGTATATAAAATATCTCACTAATAGTTTCTTATATCGATTGCATATTGAAACGATGATGTGTTGGATACATTGAGTTAAACAAAATCTATCCTTCCTAGGTGGGGCGCTTCCTGCCGCCTCGTGCAGGAGGCCCTCCGGCTTGGTTGGGTGTGATTCCCACGCAGGTTCAGGTGCCGGCAGCCTGACCAACAGCTTTTCTGCTAATGTCTTAGTTGCCATAGACCGTCATCGCTCGGATCCATCATTTCATCAGGGTTGCAAAGTGAAGGGACGTTAAGTCTACCTTTCCTTCTTCGTTTATTACATGGAATTATTCTAGAAAGGGCTTCCCTTCATCAGCTCCTTGGTTGTTCTGCTGTTCAGCATATACAGGAAAGGCAGGAAAAAAGCTTCATTCTTCCCTTTTTTATGAAGTTTTAGAGTAATGAGCTGATTTTGTAGGATCTTCCAAAGGCTTATTTTTAAATTTTTTACTATCAGTATGAATTTAAATTTATATTTGATGAGTTTGAATCCCATGCAGTTACTCATCTTTTTGATGTTCAGATTGTCCCATCTTTGGCCAGTGGGAGCCTTTTCCTTTGATTTTGATTCCTTGCCTAATCCCTCTGTGAATCGCTAAGTCCTTTCCTCCCTTTAACTGCTTGGAAGATTCCCTTCTTCTAGAAGGGCTCTTCTTAGAGTGAGGCTTGCCCGCATTCTTCGCTGTTCACCAGACCCAGCATGTGGGGGCTTCCTGCCAACGGGCTATTCATAGGTGCCCCCTTTGTCACTGGCCTCATTGCCAAGGTCCCAGCCAGAGGCTGGAGTGGAGGAGCCAGGCCAGCACTGCTGGCTCGGGCCCCACGCATAGTAGGTGTTCCGGAAACGGCTGTCGAGTGAATGAAGGGACCGAAAGCTGATCTGTCGCACCACCTGGCTGGATCGGGTTCCTCTCCGCCTTGGAATTCTCCCGGGAGGCCAACTCGCAAATAGAGCCGGCTTTTGATTCTCTGCAGTGTGGGGACACCTTTCCAGGACTGAGCGCGCTCAGAGCTGGGATTAAACCTCCGGGGTCATGCTGAGGGTGCTGACGCTCTCCTGGCCTGGCTGCGGTGCAGACCTGTGGGCACAGGCAGGGGCGAGGGTCGGATCTGAACACTTCCCAGAGTGGGGCCAGAGCTGTTCTGCTGGGGGCAGAGGCATGGCTTGAGCCGGCCCCTGGCTCAGTAGCACGACTCCTTCCTGGTGTGAATTTTTAAAATTCCAGCTTCGGAACCTCCGGGCTCGGTTTTCACTCCACTGACTTGCAGCCTTTGTACTGTTGTCTTTGCTCCAACAATATTTGCTTTGCTTCCCATAGCCCTTGCTGGGTATTCTTTTCCCCGTGGCCCTGCACAATCATGGGCTAAAGGAAGGCTTTGTGATTTGGCCCCAAAATGGACCACGGGGCTTCTGTTCTGGTTGCTGCTGCTGGTTTAAAAAACAAAACAAAACAAAACGATGCTGCCAGCTTTGTTGATGTCCATAGAATCTTCGTCCCCAAAATAATGTGTTTGTTTATGGAGAATGACTTCATGTATTTACTATATAAGAGGCTAGAATCCGTGACGCTCCCGGTCTATTTGAGGGGTGGATTTGTTGCGAGGAGGGCAGGTGTTCCAGCCCATGCAGCTGGGGGAGGGGGGCGGGCAGGGGGGAGGAGAGTAACCAAGAAAGCTTCCCCTTGGGGGGGGTGTGACCACCTCCAGAGGATCAGGGTGAGAGAAGTTTCCAGAAGTGGCACGAGGAGGGAGGAAGGGGCCGCTCAACTCGATCTTAAGAACACAGCTGACCTTGGAGGGTCAGGAGTGTGGTTCTAGAATGAGACTACCCAGGTTCCAACCTGTGTGGCCACTTGTTAGTCTGTGACCTTGGACAAGTGGCTTGACCTCACTGAGCCTCCATTTCTTTACCCACAAAATGGAAATATTGTGAAGATTAAATGAGAAAGCCTGTAGCGTAGTTCCTGGCACATGGTGGGTGCCCCATAATGGACAGCACAAGCACAGTGGTAACCGTGTGGGCTCTGAAGCCCGAGTGCCTGGGAGTGAGTTCTGGCTCCAGCGCTTATAAACTGTGTGTCCGTGGGTTAGTTTCCAAACTTCTCTGTTCCTTGGTCTCCTCATCTGTAAAATGGGCATAATGATATTTCCTGCCTCCCAGGGTTATGAAGATGTAGTGACTTAACAGATATGAAATCCTTAGGATAACACCTGGCATGTGTACGTGCTGTGTGTATTAATATGAATATTTGTCCGATAAGGCTTCCATGGACCCAGAATGGGGCCCTTTGCTCCGGTCACAGAAGATGCAATGAACAGCTTACCAGAATGTCATCGTTTAAGGACCGGGCACTATCTCAGATTATCTCCCGACAGCCCTGGAGGGAGGTCATATTCTTCCCATTTCCCAGAGCTGGAGCCTGAGGTGGCGCCACAGCTGGTTACTGGCAGAGCCCGGCAGCCCCAAAGCCCTCAGCTCTTTCCTCGTGCCTTCTCCCTGCTGGACGGACGCTTGACTCTGACTCTAGCGGAGAGAAGCTCACTGGCAAGCAGCCTTTGTTCTGTGCCGCGACATGCTGAAGAACCTGCCCAGGGTTTCAGGATCGACTGGGAGGTGAGGCTGAGTCCCCTCACCTGTGCTTGGAGGCCTCAACGCGACTCACAGCTGAACGGAGCACCTTGGCCTCCTGGTTCCTGTCCTGAACCTTTGGGGTCCCTCCTGCTTTAAAATAGGAAATCGGTCTCCGTTGGGTGGGGACGTGAGGGGCGGGGCGCGTCCCGTCCGGCTTTGAGGGCCAGGCAGGCGGGCACCACTGGGCTGCTGTTTCAGAGAACACACTATCCATTTACTGTTGAGTGCGTGGGAGCGCAGGGCCAGGTCGGGGATAATGAGAGGTGGATCTCGTCAGTCTGAGCCAGTCGATAGCTGTCAGGAAATCAGTCGTAGGCCTGGGGGCTTTGAGGCCCCCTCGGCTGTATTTATTCTTCTAGCAAACGTGTCCCCTGCACCACTATTCCAGGTTCTGGAGGTTGAGCTGTGCCCATCTGGGCCTGCTCGCCCCTGGGTGCATTCCTCCCCGTCCTCTGCTCCTCTGGGTGTGGGGGGAAGGGAGGTGACCCCTGCAGGCTTCGTGTCCCAAGTACCTCTGTGGCTGGATTCAGCCAGTGGGAGTAGCCGGTGGGAGGCTGGAGATTTCTCCCCCTGTCTGTCTCCGGAAGTCTCTCTGACAGCAACTGCCTCTCCCCTGTGCTTCCAGCTCCCCTGGACGGGCCATGGTCCTGCCCCCCGCCCCGGGCTCAGGACTGCCACCCCCTCTCTCTGTCCCTCCGGTCTAGCAGCTTCCTACTGGTGCTGACCTCTGGGTCACCTCATTGTCCCCTGTTTGGCTTCTCAGCTCTTCCATCCCTGTGCACCCATTTCCCTGCATAAGAGTCCCTCAGTTCAAACACTCTGGGAGCTTCTGTCTCTGGTTAGACCCTGACCAATCCAGCAGATGAGGATCCCACTGCCCCAGCTTCTGAGTGACTCCCAGTCCCGTCACCTGACTTCAGACCTCAGCCGTAAATTCCTTTTCCCGCCACAGTTTTCCGTGCGTGGAGACTCCCTCCGCCCTGTGCGCTGACGTCTTGCCTGGTGGCCTGGGTTGTCATCAGCCCCTTTCTCGTGCCTAGTGCTCCTGGGCACTTGCTGAAGTACAAATGGAATCATGCTTCTCTTCTGCTTCAAGCCTGCTTCTGGCTCCCCGCTGTCTCCCCAGCCGGCTCTCAGTCTGCCGCACTGTTTCTCTTCCCAGAGCCCCTCTGGAAGCCTAGAGCCCCGGGCAAGACACTGGCTCACCGCTTGCTGTCTGCAGGCGTCTGCTGCTACTGGGCTGGGAATCTCTCTCCCTGGACACTGTCACATCTGTCCCTCACCCTTGGCCAGCTCTACCTCAGGACCCAGCTTAGATGTCCCCACTAGAGAAAGCCAGCCGTCCTCCCCAGCCTGGGTCTCCCCTTGATGACCAGCCTCCCTGCACTCACTCTGGGCTCTTGGCCCGGTCGGACAGGACCGGGTCTGGCTGTGCCCTGCTGAGTCCAGGGGCCTGGTGGTAGATACCAAAGCGCCTGGATGTCTGTCCTAAAGAAACTCTCCCTCATGCACCTAGAGACCTGCCCAAGGACATGTAAGGGAGCAGAGTGACAAGCTAGAGGTGGCTTCCAAGTTCATCAGTGAAGGACTAGGTCAATCAATTTTAGTACAGTTGTTCTGTGGAATATAATGCAGCAATGAAAAAAGAATGAGGTAAACCCAAAATGCATTGCCGAGACATGTCATTGTTCGAGACCCATTGTTCCACAAAAGCATAAATAAAGCAAAAGGTAGTTCTTTACATAAACATAAATGCCTAGGAAAATGACTACAAGGAAACACCCCAAACTGGCAAAAGGGATTACCTCTGGGGAAGTGAGTGGGTTGAATCCAGGTGAAGGGGACTTTGTTGCTTTTTGCTCTTCATATTTCTATATTGTTCAAATTTTTATGACAGCACTGTATTCTCGTGTTAGCTGTGTAATTGCAAAATAAATAATGGGCTATCAAGGGAAAGAAAACCCCCACATTTAAGGCAGTGTGTCCTAGGAATCTCCCCTCGGAATACCAGAAAGGCTGGAAACACTTTCTCCAGAAGAAATGTGGAGCAGCTGCAACTGTCTGGGAATATGTCGGAAACGATCCCATCCTGTGGGAATGCCATTTTTGGAGTTAGATATTCTCTGGAGACTTGGAGGATCCAGCCATGGCACAAAGTTGCAGTGGCTGAAAACGTGTATTTTCAATGTTGACCTCCCGCCACAACAATGGGAACCTGTTATAGTTCTTAGATTTTCTAGGAAGATGGACACCGGTGGGTTTGTGGAATTTCTTCTCAGGCAAAGCAAATGAAAGGAGTCCCATTGAGCACCCTCCCTGCCCCACCATGGTTAATTGTGTGTGTGTTGTGGGGAGGGGGTTGGGAGTGGAGGAGAGAGCAGGTCATGCAGCTGTTTGGGGATTGCCATGGTTTGGAAGGCTTGAATCAGTGGATGCTATTTCCTGAGTAACCTTTGGAGCCCCCATGGCTGAAGCCTATGGATTATCTCTTCCCTCCATTTCCTATTTGGCTCTCTCTTTGGTCAAAAGATAGCTGAGCACAGAAAATCTGTCACAATTGTGAAAGCGTGACCTGCCATCTGCTAAGGGGTCAGCTCACCTGGCCCACAGGCTGTCCTCTGGGCTTGTTGACACCATGGAGTTGGGTTGGGAGGTGGAGAAGAGAGGTGTTAGGGTCGTGAGTAAAACAGTGGGCTTCTCATGGTGAACGAAATACAGGAAGAGCTCGGACCATCTGGGAAAGAACAAGGCCACAGGCTTGGGAGAGGCTTTCTACTGAAGTCCCCAAAGGGAGCAGGCTGGGCTGTGTCCCTCCAGCTTGGCGAGAGGTCTAGAGACCAGTCATGGAGAAGGGAAGTGATGTATTCTGAGCCCCGCCTGTGGCCCAGGCATGGTGCTGGGCTCTTGGCTCACATGACTGTGCTTATTTCTCAACCAGCCCTGTGCAGTAAGTGTCAACATCCTACCCTACGCACTAGCCAGCTGGGCTCAAACCGATGAAGTAACTCTCTACCTGCTTCCTGTGTTCTGTGTCTGTTGGTATTGATTAAAAAATATAAGACAAAATCCCTGTGCTTGCTGGTCTTGCCACTGTGCCGGACCTGCTTCTATTTGACAGCAGAGCCTGGGCCCCTAGAGAAGGTCCTGGCCCCCTGACCCCCTAATTCAGATCTCCTACAGCACAGGAAGTGGTTTCTCTGGTCTGTTTTCCCACTCGGTCACACCCTCCCTGGGCTTCCCAGCCCCCAGGGCGGTTGGGGAAACAGCACTGCTTGGTGGAGGGAAAGACTTTGACTTTGAAACCAGACAGACCTGGCTCTGGTCCTGCGCCTCCTACTTTCCATCTCTGTGACCTTGGGCAGTCATTTAGCCTCTCGGAGCCTCAGTTTCCTCATCTGTAAAGTGGAATTGTTATGAGGCTCAGACATTAGGATAAACGAAATGAGACTGCCAGCATTTGACCACTTTTATCCTACAAAGTGGCGATTTCACGTGGCTCTACCAAATCTATACACCACGGAAATGCCTTCGTGAGGTCCTGGGACTGCTGGACCCTCGTCTCCTCCCGTCAGGCCCTCGGTGTTGGGAGCTCTGTCTTCCTGGACTGCCGTGAATGGGAAGTGGGTTCTGAAATCTCTGCCTCGGGATGAAGAGGGAGCGGTGGAATGGTGACTCCCTGGAAGGTCCGGGCTGCACTGAAGGGGGCTGTTAACCGAAGCCATCATTATGCCAGATTTGTGGTGGGGGCTGCAGACCCAGTGTGGGTGCTGACGCAGATGCCCCTGTGTGGCCCAGCAGGGTCATGTCAAACAGTGTTCTGGGATGACAGGCACAGCCCAGAGGGGTGGGAGGCTGTGCTAGGTGGCCAGGGCCTAATGCTTGTGCTGCAGCTGCCCGTGTATAGCAGGGGGCTGAGAGCCCAGGCCCTGGTGTCCTGCTGGCTAAGTTTGAACCCCAGGTGTGACTCTTGGCTGCTGTGTACCTTCAGGCAATTTCCTTCATCTCTCTGCACCTCAGTTTCCTCATCTATAGTGGTTTCCACCTCATAGACTCTGAGGGACACAAATAAGATGCCCGTCTACACAATGCCTAGCACAAAGTAAGCAATTTCTGTGGAGTAGCTATGAACGTGTATTTAAAGTAATGCTTATTAAAAGTCAACATTAGCCGTTATTAATAAGTAGGACCTGATTCCTGCTTTGCATTGGAGATAACAAAGGCGACCAGAGTTTCTCAGGCCCTGCGAGTCAGAGATTCCGACAGCCCTGCCCAGTCTGCTGTGTGACCTTGACAGGCCACTGAACCTCCCTGAGCCTCATTCTTCTGTAAAATGTGGGTAGGAAGTGGGAAATTAAATTTATGAGCAGGGTTGTGCGGATGAAATCAGATGCTACTTTTGGAAGGGCCTCACCCAGTGCCCGGCCTGCCACAGGGGCTGCCCTAGCGAGCTCGTGGTTTTACCGCGGGAGCCCCTGGGTGTCACATCCTGCCCTCTCCATTTGAGCCGTGGCTGTGTGTTGGAAAAAGGGCTGGCAGGGCACTTATCTGATGGGTTTTGCCGTAGAGATTTTTGCAGCCCAGGAACAGGAACGGACTTTAGAAAGGATTTAATTTTGGGGTAAATTAATTCTTGAGGAGCAGGAGGAGGGCTCTTAAACCAAAAAAACTAATCGCTTTAGAAGGCTTCTCTTTGTCACTTCCCAGTCCCCGTGACTGTGGACCGCAGGACCCCGTCAGCCCCAAGGCCTTGCAGCAAGCCTTCCTGAGTGGCGTCTGCATCATTGCTGAGCGGATGGTACTGTGCGGTTGCCATGGTAGCAGCAGGATGTGGTTCCTATGGTGATGGTCGGCAGCGGCAGGAAGACAGCAGAGGTTTTAGTTATCTGGTGGCTCCACATTCGCCGCCCCCCTGAACAGCGCAATACGAGCTGCCCCTACTGCCGCTCTGCTCTGTGAAATGGTGACTGCTGAGGTCACCGCCTCCCCGAAATGCCACGGCTGCTTCTCGGACGGACTGGGCTGTACAGAGCATTTCTGTTTCCAGAAGACGAGGGGCCTGAGTGTCTGGGGCATCTCAGCTGGGGAGGGGGCTTTATGTGGACCCTGAATCTAGTAGGCGGGGCCTGCGGGGAGCTTCTCCAAAAAGCCCTTCCTGCCAGCTCCCTGGAATGAATTTTTTTCTCTCCAAGGCCGCCTTTATTTGCAGGCAGATGTGGGATGATGGACTAACAAGAGAAACCAAATGGTTTTTAAAACTCCTGTCATACCTTGCATCCAGATTTCAAAATGGCCACAGTTTGGGGGGTCACCCGGGTTTTTCCTTCAGTCAGGGGTTGGCTGAAATCAGGGAAAGGAAAAATGTATCCTGAATGTTTCTTTTCCTTTTTGGCATCCAAACTCTTACAGATAGAATTTCTCCATAGAAAGGCGAGTATATGATACAGTGAAGTGTAGCGTAGGGAATGTTATTTCTTTTTTATCTAGAAATGAGAGAGGGAGAGTGTGTAAGAAGGATTCAACGGGCACTGTTACGGTTTAAAAGTAAATCTGAAATTTAGGAGCTAAGTGTGGGTGGGCATGGGGGCTGCTGGTTTCAGTGTTGGGCCACACTGGACGTAAATTGTACGGTTACATTTGATAAGACTTCCCAAGAGAAAGGAAATGTCAAGTGTCTTTGCCTCTGGCTGAAATCCTGTCAACCCATCGTGGTAACACGATGCGCTCATGCCGGTCAGGCACTCCGATTGGTGATTGGTGACGTCAGCGGGTTTCCTGGAGTGTGATTGGTGGATTGGACGCTGCCATCAGAGCCACATGCCAGGTGGCCGTACCTGGATTAAAACAGGAGGGATGAAGAGCCCTCTGGACACTTAGTCCTGGAGCCTTCACTGCAGGACGCCCTACCTCCTCAAGTGCCTGTCCTGGGGAAGTGGGTCAGTGGCAGGGCCTGAGGCCAAGCGGGCTTTCTCTTTTTCCCCTGAAATAGCCGGGGGTCAGAGGAGGGCCTTCTAGCGGAGCCATGCGGCCCCGGGACTCTGGATTCTTGTTGGGAGGAGTGCCGTTTAGTAAGCACTTTGAACACTGCATGCTCTGAGAGACTTTTCCTTTTTGATTGAGAATTAAAAAAAAAAATACACAATTTGGGATACACACACAATCAAAGGGGTTCATTGCTTGACCACATACAGATGTCAAGGTGACTTTCAGGTTAGCCAATAAACAAACAGGAAGCAACAAAGACTAATAGCGAAAAACCACATTCCATCACCCAGAATTGACCATTGTTAATATTTGTCCTCTTGGCTTTGCCTTTTTAAGTAAAAGGAATAAAACATTACTGGAAAAGTTATAATTACCTTGACATTCACCTCTAGTTCACCACCCGCCTCCAGGTAACCTTTATTATAAATTTAGTGTGGATCTTTCCACTAGATTTTAAATACTTTGACACATACGCATATGGAACCATAAACAATATGTAGCATTGCTTTCTGTGTGTTTTTAAAATGTGCTTACAACTTGACTTTTCCACCCCGCATTGTTGGCTCCCGTGGTTGAGATCTGCCTCTGTGGATTTGTGCAGATCCAGCTCATTTCTTCTCACTGCTGCAGAGTACTCTGCGTTTGCCCTCTCATTCCATTCGGGTGGTGGCCCTGGATGGGGGACAGGCTCACCCTGTCTTATAGATGGGGACCCGGAGTCCACAGTCACTTGGCTGCAAGGTGGGCTTCGTAACAACCCCACCCACCCCCATTTTGGTGGGGTTCCAAAGGCAGGGTCCCTCACACCACCTCAGGCCTGCCTGGTCCCCGGCCAAGCAGCTGACTAATCCAGTGTGACGAATCTGGGTTCCCCAGTCACCCCAGCCCAGCCATGTTTGCCTAATTTAGGTCACTGCCAACCCCGCTCCCCCCAGAGAGCATCGTGGCCTAGAACGCTGTCTGAAAAGGAAGCACGAGGAGGGTGCTTTTGTTGGAGAGCACTGTGCCCATTTCCTGGACTGCACTCAGCTCCTAGTTGGAGCCCCCAAGGAGGATCAGAAAGGCAGCCTTGGGTGCCAGTGTTGCTCTGCTGAGCACCTCGAGTCGTGTCCTGAGCTGAGTCACCGTCAGGGAACCCTGAATTTTTGCTCAGACACAGCTTCCTCACCCGGGGAGCGGGGCTGTAAGGCTGACCTCACCCCTCGGCTCCCTCCCAGCATCTCTTGAACCAAAAGCAAACCCCTCGCACCCTGGCAGAAACTCACAGCCACTGGTTCCTGAGTCATCAGTGTTTTCGCCAGGTGTGTGTGTACGTGTGATGGGGTGTGGGCGTCCACCGTGGGGTAGATTTATCTTTCTGGCCCTTTGACTGTGGCTCCCTCCGGCCCCACCTCTGGAGCACACTGAGCCGTGCGTCGCAGGGTTATCTCAGCATCCATGTGGAGACCTGAACGACCAGGCCCTGTTCATGCCACCACCCCTTGCTTATAAGGGAAGCCAGCTGTGGGGTCAGACAGAACTCGATTCTTTCTGTCGCTCAGCAGTATTTACAGAGCCTCCTGCGTAGTGGCTCTGGGGAGAGCACGGCAGACGACACAGAGACGGTGTCTGTGGTGCTGGGGCCTGCAGCTTCATGGGGGAGACAGTAAACAAGTAGCAGGCAGACACTCACAGAGGTGAATGTTGGAGGCCCCGGCAGCCCAGCCTTCCAGTCCTGGCCAGTGACCTTGGGTAAGTTAACTAAGTCATCTGTGAAGCGAAGTCACAGTACGACTCACCTCACAGGGTCATTAGGATGTCTCAGCGAGACAACATGCTCATCCTGCACGGTGGCTGCTGTTGTGACCACGGCCCTCGTTTACAGAGGTCAACATTGAGGCCTGAAGTGACCTGCCCACGGTGGCACAGCAGCTCACAAGCCCAGGTCTGTGTGGTGGCCCAGTCCAGTGCAGAGCCGCTAGGAGACTCTGCCCCCAGCCACAAGGAAGGCTGTGCCTCTTCTTACCAGTGACAGGACTTCCATGTTCTGCAGGGAGTGGGTTTTTTTGGTGTTTGTTTTTATCATGGTTAAATATACATAACATAGAGGTTACCATTTTAGCCTTTTTTTTTGGTGAGGAAGATCAGCCCTAAGCTAACATCCATTGTCAATCCTCCTCTTTTTGCTGAGGAAAATAGGCCCTGGGCTAACATCCGTGCCCATCTTCCTCTACTTATATGTGGAATGCCTGCCACGGCATGGCACGACAAGCGGTGTGTAGGTCTGTGTCTGGGATCCGAACCCACGAACTCTGGGCCGCCGAAGGGGAGCGTGCAAACCCAACCGCTGTGCCACTGGGCTGGCCCCTTTTTTAGCCATTTTTAAATGTACAGTTCAGTGGCATTAAGTACATTCACACTGTTGTGTAACCATCACCATCCTCCGTCCACAGAAATCTTTCATCTTCCCAAACTGAAACTCTGTCACCATTTGACACTAACTTCACCTTCTCCCTCCCCTTGGGTCCCTGGTAACCACCATTCTGCTTCTTGTCTCTAGGAATGTGACTGCTCATATGGTCCCTCATATGAGTGGAATCATACAGTATTTGTATTTTTGTGACTGGCTTATTTCACTTAGCATAATGTCCTCAAGGTTCTCCATATTGTAGCATGTGTCAGAATTGCCTTCCTTTCTAAGGCTAAATAATATTCCTGTGTGTGTGTGTGTCTGTGTGTGTGTGCGTCTCTGTACATACCACATTCTGTTCATCCATTCACCATCGATGGACGTCCAGGTTGTCTGCACCTTTTGGCTGATGTGACCGGTGCTGCTGTACGCGTTGACGTACAAGGGTCTGTGTGAGTCCCTGCTTTCAGCCTTCAGTTTGTGTGGGTATGTACCTAGGTGCGGGGACCATTTTATCATCAGGAATAAAATAAAGGGAACAAAAAGAAAGCTCCTAACTTCCAGGAGTTCTCATCCTCGGGTCCATGGATAGAAGCCAAGGGGTCTGTGAACTTGGATGTGAAAAAAGATGACATCTCTGTGGTCATTAACCTGTGACTGAAATGTAGCATTTCCTTCGACGATGACCACAGGCAGTGGTGCCGCAGTGTATCGGCAGTCCCTGGGACTCGATCACCAGTAGAAATCGCGGATGCTTTCAGATCCTGTTCCCGTCTTTTGTGGGCATCCCGGAATATCATTACCTTCATCACTACTCCAGAGTTACATAGTTATCAGACCTATGGCTAGATCTTATTATTTATTGTAGTGAAGAAATTATCTTTTGCTCTATCACAGATTTTAAGAAATAGTTTAACTGTATTTCAGTAGGATCCATTTCCTTTGCAATCCTAAGAATTTATTTTATACATTTGAAAAGACTACTCTAAGAAGGGGTCCAGATTCTTCACCAGAGAGTCTAGGGCTCCAGGATACAGAAAAGGTTAAGAAGCCCACATCATCTTTCCCCTCTCCACGAGTGCCCACAGGCTCCCTCGTCTCCTCGAGGTGCCCTGGCGGCCCCATAGGGCAGGAACCAGCCACCAGAGCAGGTTTGCGTTACTGCTTCCAGGCAGCTCCTGGAGGAGAATCCGTTTCTTTAGAGGAATGGTTGGGTGTCCTGGGTCTTCAGTGGTTTTCAGCCTCTCCTCACCCTCCAAAACTAAGAAGAGAAATTTCATTTCGTAATTACGGGAATCTTCGCTGTTCCTGGGATGGATGCGGATGTGTTTTGAGTCCGTCTGGGCTCCCAGGAGTGAGCACACAGGGGTGTGAGCTTTGCGATTTCGGGGCTGGTTTCGCTGGAGGAAGCGGCACATGGGGTGACGGTGCAGTTTAGACAACACACACAGCTGGGCGGGTCTGAACCCGAAGAGGAATGTGTTTCCTTGGTTTTTGCCCACCCCAGAACATCTCTGCTCTCCAGCTCGTCTGCCCAGGACGGGGAGGGAGGTTCTGGAGAGCAAGCTGACGGGGGAGATATAGGGTTGTAGGCCACCCTGCCTTGGCCAAGAGCCGTAGTGGGGGGAGGCCAGGCTGAGTTGTTTGAGAAACTTTGGCTTCATGGCCTACATGTGAAAGAAACCATTTATCATCATCATCAATGATAATAATAAGGCCTGATGGGTGGCTAAAGGAATGGATAGACAGCTAAAAAGCAACAATAGTAAAATGTGCCCTGTGGAATCTAGGCGATGAGTGTGTGGGGGCCCGCTGTAAGGTCCTTTCAACTTTTTCTTCTTTCTTTTTATTGACGTGTTACTTATTTGCAAAGGTATGCAACCTAAATGAACAGATTCATGAATTATCACATCTCATGTGCCTACAACCTAGGCCATCGGTTAGAAGATTGCTTGAACCCCAGAAGCCACCCTCAGGCCCCTTTCAATAACCACCCTCTCACTCCTTGCCAGAGTTAACTTTCTTGACTGCTATATGTCTATAGTTTAGTTTTTCTTAGGTTTCAGCTTTCTAGAAAGTAAATCACACAGTGTGTATTCTTTCATGTCTAGTTTCTTTGGCTCAGTATTATGTTTGTGAGGTTTGTCCATATTTTGTATATAGCTGCAAGTTACTCATTTTTGTTGCTGGATAATATTTTATCTTAAGAATATACCATTCTACTGATGGTGGGTACTAGGATTGTATCCATTCTTTGGTTTCTGTGAATAATATTGCATATGCCTCTTGGGGAATGTGTATGAAATTCTGTTGGCTTATGGTCAGGAATGAGTTGGTAGTCACAGGGTATACATAGATTCCACTTTGGTAGATAATGCCAATTTTCCAAGGTGGTTGTACCAGCTTACACTCCCAGGAGTAGTACATGAGATTTCCCGTTGCTTCACATCCGTGCCAACATTTGTTTTTGTCAGTCTTTTTAATTTTAGTCATTTTGATAGGTGTGTAGCGGTATTCAACTTTTTTTTCCTTTTTATTGGTGTCTTAATAGTTTATGACATTGTGGGGTTTTAGTTGTATATTATTATTTGTCCATCACCATATGGATGCATCCATTCACCCCTTGTGCCCACCCCCCAGCCCCCTTGCCCTTGGTAACCACCAATCAGTTCTCTCTGTCCGTGTATTTGTTTATATTCCACATATGAGTGAAATCATACGGCGTTTGTCCTTCTCTCTCTGGCTAATTTCACTTAACATAATACCCTCTAGATCCATCCATGTTGTGGCAAATGGGACAGTTCTGTCTTTTTTATGGCTGAGTAGTATTCCATTGTGTATATATACCACATCTTCTTTATCCAGTCATCAGTCGAGGGACACTTGGGTTGCGTCCACTTCTTGGCTATAGTGAATAATGCTGCAATGAACATAGGGGTGCATAAGCCTCTTGTGATAGTTGATTTCGTGTCCGTTGGGTAGATGCCCAAGAGTGGGATTGCTGGATCATAAGGTATTTCTATTTTTAATTTTTTGAGGAAGTATTCCACATTTTTTTGTGTTTGACAATTGAAATTTGTTTGAAAATTTTTATGTTTGAAAAATTTTGGAAAAATATTCACACTCATGTTACAACTTCATAGGAAAATGGCATTTTTAAGGAAAATCGTTGAAACTTGCACATGCCTGACCTTGGAGTGAAGACACATCTCTTCACTTGGACAGTTCAAGGCCGGTTATGTCTCATGACCCTGTGGCTTCCCTCTCCGCCACGGGCCCCATGCTGACAAGTCCTGGATAAAATTTAAAAAGCAGGATAGACAGAGACTGGGGCCCTGATTGAGGTTGAAGTACCTCGAAGCCCTGCTCATGCATCGAGTGATGCTGACCCGGAAGTGGGGCTTGGAGCCGGTTTCTAGTGGGGAGGAAGTCCTGACTCCTCTTGCTGGTTCCCAGAGAGATGTGCTTTTGAGTCAGCATGAGGAATTAAAATAGTTCATTGATTTTTTGCTAATTCTAGTTGACTGTTTACCTGTGCCTGGAATCCTCCTGGTCATGGCCACCTGCTCACTAGGGCTTCCCTCCCTGACTGAGCACAAATGATGCCCAAGTCTTGAGCTTCTTCCCTAAGCTGGCCACTGCTTAGCTGAGTTCTCCTAACATAGATGGAGGCCCTAATTCACGCCCTCTTCCTCTCTCTGTCCCTCCCTCCTTCATTTTACTCCACAAATATTTATTGAGCATGTACTTTTATGCCAGGCACTCATCCATTCTCCCTCCCTCCCTCTCTTCTTTCCTTCTGTCCTTCTACCCATCCATCCATCATCCATCCATGCATCCATGCATGCATCCACGTATCCACCCAGCACTTACTGAGGACCTGTTGTAAGTCAGGCCTTGGGCCAGACACAGATGAATGAACTGTGGTCCTGGCCTTTGAGGTCTTCCCAGTACCCGCTGTTGGAAGAGACAAATGAGTAAATAGATATTCACAATGCAGTGTGACACCTATGGTGGGTAAGTAAGGGGGAAAGAGAGGTATCCAGGCCAGGTTAGGAGAATCAGGGAAAGCTTCCTGGAGGTCATGATGTTGAAGCTGCATCTTAAGGATGTCTTGGGATGGGCCCAGTGAGGGAGGATAATGGGGGAGAGTGGGTTCAGTTTCCTTGATGAAGGGAGATACAGAAGTGAGCTGTGCCTGGGACACTCAGTGTGGGTGCGTGGAGTGTGAGGGGTCAGATGGGAGAAGTGGCTCTGGAGAGGTCAGCAGGGCATATTACATGGGGCCCATAGGCCTTCCAAGGAGTGTGGGCTGTGAGGCTGTGCGACACTGGGACAGCTATTATACCGGGTGTGGTAGACAGACTAATGGCCCCCAAAAGATGTCCATGTCCTAATTCCCAGAACCTGTGAATAGGTTACCTGACATGGCAGAAGGGACTCTGCAGATGCGATTGAGATGGAGAGCTGCTCGTGGATTATCCACGTGGGCCCAGTGTCATCACAGGGGTCCTTATGAGAGGAAGGGGAAGGCAGAAGAGACAGAGTCAGAGAAGGAGATGTGAGGACAGAAGCAGAGGTGGGAGTGATGCTGTTGCCAGCTTTGAAGATGGAGGCAGGGGCCACCAGCCAAGGAATGCCGGCAGCCTCTAGAAGGAGGCAGGGAAACAGATACTCCCCTGGAGCCTCCAGGAGGAATGCAGCCCTGCCAACACCTTGCTTCTGGCCCCACAACATCCATTTTGGACTTCTGACCTCCAGAACTGTAAGAGAATAAATTTGTGTCGTTTTAAGCGACTAAGTTGTCGTCATTTGTTAGAACAGCCATAGGAAACTGATATACTGGTTACGTGTGGGGTCATCTGAAAACCTTTGTACAAGGGTCTGGGTTAAGGGTGAGGGGTGGGACTTGTTGGCCAGGGGCAGTAAGACCTGCACCATTACCTGAAAACCTTCTTAGAGAGTTCTTCTTCCAATCAGGCAGCTATAAATGGTGTTCTTCGTAGACAATTGTTACAGTTAAGGCCAGGGGAAAAAGTAACCTCATTTAGGATCAAGGAGACTCATCGATCCTGTTCCATTCTTTCCCTGTTTTATGACGTTTGGACCTTCTTACCAGGGGCTTCTGATCATCCCTCATCCCAGGCAAATATGATGTGAACAGGGCCCCGCTTTGGGGGGAAAAATCCCAGCAAAAGTGGTGGATCCCTCAGGACCTTGACGGATTTCCCGTTCCTCATGTCTCCCGTCTGTTGAGGGGGAAGGTGGGGTGTTTAGTGAGTATCACTGTAACCTGTACTTTTCTGAAGTCAAACAGATTTCTCTTGGTGGGAGTATTCATCTTCTGTGGGATCGGTGCAGCCCGTCTGACTCAGCGACTCACCCAGCTCCCTCTGCAGCCGACACTCCTGACAGTTCACTTGAATCCTGCCTCCCGCTCACAAAAGCCTGCTTCGTTATTCAGCTCCCCTCCTCCCCGCGACGCAGAGTGGAGCCTCTCCCGCCCCCCTCCCACGCCTCTCCCGGAGCCGGAGGCCCGTGTGACTGCTACCTCCAAGACTTCTGTGTCACCGGAAAATGGAAATATCACTGAGGGCTGGGACCGTGAGCCTCCCCCAGATCCTATCCATGGGGCCATCAGCAAGTGGCATTGCGTGCAGGCATTGACATACATTATCTTATTTGATCCTTACAACCCCTGCATTAAAAAGATTTTTTTCCCCTAATGTCCCAGGGTTAATAATTGGAAAAGCTAAGCCTGGCACCCAGCACTTTCACCCACTCACTGTCCACTTCCCGTCTCCTGCTGAACTTGGGACATTAGCCACAGGCTACTGTTAGCTTGTTCTAACACTGCCTGGGTGCTCACTGTTGTGGGTTGAATTGTGTCCCCCCAAAAGAAACGTTCAAGTCCTAACCTCCAGTACCTGCGCATGTGACCTATTTGGAAATAGGGCCTTGGCAGATGCAATCAAGCCCAGATCTGCTGTCCGACCTTTGCTTGGAAAACTGGGTTCACTGGGTTCGAGGATCATTCCCTTTGCTTCCAAGTTAACCGATTCCAAGAGGTCAAAGCCTGTGTAGTGGCTTTTCCCAGACTGGCTGATTCAAACCATGCCACAGCCAGGAAAAAAAAAGTCTTGACTGAGAAACATTCATTTCTGTTGCAAATTACTAGTTGGGGCTAGTTGTTGATTATCTCACGTCTGTTGCCGTTTGTATTTAGAAACGGCTCATAAATTTGCTTACGTGCGTCTGGCTTGTCTTCTCGAATGAAGAGATTGCACAGTAAATGGTCCTCAAACCACACTGTGATTCCATAGCATCCGTTTCACGGAGCTCCGACCGGCCATCGGGCACGGAGCTGGGTGCTTTACTCATATTATCTGTAGTTTCACAGGAGTCTGGTGAGCTCATTGTACAGATGAGGAAACTGAGGCTGAGGGCAGCTAAGGAAGTTAGGTGCCCAAGGCCACACAGCTCATTGTCTGAGCTGGCTTTTAAACCGCAGTCTCCAGACTCAAGATTCTGTTGTCTTCCGGCTGATGCAGACAACTTCATCAGTAGATGGCGGAGAAAAGCAGAGTGTTCACATTTGGATGTGTGTTTGGTAGAAGTGTGAGTGCATGTGTGAGTGTGCCTGTGTGTGCGTGTGTGCACAGTTATGCAGGAGGCCTATGCATACATATAACTGTCTTCAAGAACGTTGACCATCACTAATTTTGAAAAATTTCCCAAACGACCTCTCCCGCCAGGCCAATAAATTGAGCCCAACAGATAAATCACTGGGCTTATTTGCAGTCTCTTCAAGTACCTTTTAAATCCCGCAAATAGCTCTGTGCTTCCCCAGGGACTGGGCTGGCTGTCCTCAGCTCCGGCACGCAGGCCGCAGGAGGCTCCCTCAGTTTGTCCAGTGGCTGAGTCAGGAGAAGCTTCCTTGGGGCCAGAGGAAGCGGGAGGAAGCTAGGGGACCTGCTGCCATGCAGGGGATCAGCGGGACCCGGGCCTTTTCTCCACCAGCCTCCGAAGGAGGGCGACTCCCCAGGATGCAGGTCTCTGCCCTTTTCCCCCGTGACCAATGCCTGGCTGGTCTCTCAATGATTAACCACACGACCTTGGGCAACCACGTCACCCCCCGGGCCCATCTGCAAAGGCACTGTGGCCTAGTGGGAGCTCACCTCTTTGCTTACACGTAGTGTGACCTGGGCCTCCTCCTCGACGCGCCCGACGCTGCCCCTGGGGCCTTTGCCGTGACCCATCCCTCTGCCCAGGACATCTTTGCCCAAATGTTCATACACCTCCTCCCTCACTTCTTTTTGATCTTTACTTAAAAGTCACCTAATTGGGTTTCCTTGGCTCTACCATCTAAAATGTTGACACTCCCAATATTTTATTTTCTTGTTTCCTGCCTTGTTTTTTTCTCCTTAGCACTTATCATAATCCAGCAGACTGTGTATTGCTTATTTATTTTGTTTCTTGTCTTCTCCTGCCAGAAAGGCAGGGATTTTTGTGTATTTTCTTGTCCCCCACTCCTGTATCCCCAGCATTTAGAAAAGGACCTGGTACATGCAGATGCTTGAAAAATGCTTTTTGAGTGAGTGAGTGAATGAATTAGTTTAGCTTCACAGAGTACCCCCTCACTGCAGTGAAGTCTGCCTACTAAGTAGGTGGTCGCACTCACTACATGATGGCTTCTGTTATTATTTATATTATTATTATATGCTTTATCTTTACAGTCAAGGGGCTGTATCAGAAGGTTCCCCAGAGCGGGAGCAGGGGCTGAGTCAGTGCTGGGCAGCAGGGAAGTGCCAGTCTAAAGGAGGCGGCAGGTAGACCCCTCCTGTTCCCCCACTGCCCGTCCACCTAGAGTGTCCTCTGGGCAGCCCAGAGGCCCCAGATGGGGGAAGGAGGATCTGAGACACAAGTGATTCCAGGCAGGACAGGAGATGGGCCCCGTAGGAGCCCTGCTCACAGCTCTGCTGCCACCCCTGTGTCTACCCCAGGCTGGGGCCGGGATGCTGTCTCAGTTGGGGTTCCTGCACCCGGGCACGTCCCGGGCAGCCTGTGGTCAGGCTACATCTTGTGGGCAGGGCTTTCAGGAATGCACCCTTTCGACCACACAAGCAAGGCCTCACATGCCTGATTGTAGTGAACTCTGAACTCTTTAAAGGAGCGTGACCCTCGCATGGCGCCCTCAGTGAGAATTTGTCACCTTAAATCTCATTCACTCCCCTTGATCTATGGGTTCATTAACTATCTGCATTTCTTCTGCAAGTTTTTAGGTTCTTTCTGTATTTTATTTTTAATTGGGGTATGTGCCTTTTTAAAATTAGTGTATAAGGGTTCCTTTTTAAATTCATTTTTTTAAAAAATTTTATTTATTTATTTATTGTGGAAGATTCACCCTGACTTAACATCTGTTGCCAATCCTCCTCTTTTTTTGCGTGAGGAATATCAGCTCTGGGCTAACATCTGTGCCCATCTTCCTCTACTTTATATATGGGTCGCTGCCACAGCATGGCTGACAAGTGGTGTAGGTCCATGCCTGGGGTCTGAACCCGCAAACCCTGGTCACTGAAGCAGAGCATGCCGAACTTGTATGCCACAGGGCCGGCCCCAAGTGTTCCTTTTTTAATATAGAAAGTTTATTCATCTTTTTTCAAATCATGTATGTAGCAATTGTTACCCTTCCCCACTTTTTTTCTCCAGCATGTTAATTTTGTGTGGGGTATTTGTTGATATATAGAAATTTTACATTTTTCTGTGGTCAGATCTGAGTGGCTTAATTAGTGGCTTCTTAATTAAATGTCTTAGTGCTTTAAAAACTTCCTCCACATTTCAAGATTGGGCAAACATTTCCACAGTTTTTTTGACATATAACTGTAAAATTAATCTAGAACGAATTTTTGGTATAAGATGTGAGGTGGGGTGAGGTGCTTTCCCTCCAAATAGTTAACTAGTTGTCTAGTATTATTCACTGAATAATGCTTTCTTTCTCTACTGCTTTAAAATATCACTATTATCATATACTAAAAATTTTCAAATATGTGCTAAAGTCTCTTTTAGGCTTCCTGTGTGTTATACTGATTTACTATCCTTGCTCCATCATCAAGCTGTTTTAGTTATTCCAGACTCCTAGTGTTTTAAAGTTGAGCTCCTTCATTTTAAAGATGAATGCAGTGAGGCACAGAGAGGTCAAGTAACTTGCCCAAGGTCACACAGCTAGATAGTATCTTCGAATCTCATATGCATATAATTTCCAGTGTATTTGACCTTCTCATAGGTCGTGTCTCATGATGCATCCTTTGTGCTTCTTATCACTTTTGCTCATGGCGTATCACTGGGATTTTTCTTAACAGCCATAGTAAGTGCTCTCTCTGTCTAAGCGGAGCTAGTCCTAAGTATCTGCCACATGAAGTTATTAGTAAGAATGAGATCACACATGAGTCGTGTAGTACCATACCTAGCACATAAAAACCTTTAATCTATTCATAATAATACAATTATTAATATTTCCATCAAGGTTGTTGACTTTCTGTAAGGTACGTCCTCGCTTCATACCTTTCACCTTTGAGCAAAATTCACAGTAAATACACTGTCGTCATATGTCCTTGAATTTCACGGTATTCCCCATGACAAATATTCGACTCTGTTGCCCACCTCCCCCTCCACCCAGTAAGTTAGTGAGACAGCCCTGAACTCTGACGGAGCCGGCAAGCTATGACAGTGATAGACAGTTGTGCTCTTGAACATTCCCATGACCTCAAGGACTCTAGGTCGGTTCACGTGTCCTGGGCTCTGGGAGGAAATTGTCCGCTCTAACTTGAATATCTTGGATCTCCCCCTCAGAGAGTCGTGTTGCCCAAGGGCCCCGGAGAAGCTCGGTGATGAGGGACCTCGTGTCTGCAGTGTCCTGTGGTGTGCATCTCTGGGTCAGTGTGACCCTTGTCTGCAGTGTAAGCTCGTAAGCAGGGACCCAAAGCGCCCCCACCCCAGTGTCTGCTAAGCAGCCGTAATCAGCCAATGTAAAGATGAATTTCCCTGTAAAAACATTGACATCAGATAAGCGTTAATTACTTTAAAATTACATGAGGAGAAACCTGGCTGCTGTGAAAGTTAATGACTGGTTCCTTGAACCCCTCTGGAGGGGGACGACCAAAGTCACATGGAAGTGCCCCCTGTCCTTTCTGCACCATCTTATCTTGCGTGTGGGCCCGCACCCCTGCCCGTCCGTGGAATCTTGAATGCGGAGAGGTGAGCCCAGGTCGTGTTCATATTAGCCGTCCTGTTGAAACCCTCTTTCATCATGCTCTGTGGGAACCTGCGCTTGGTGGCTGCTTGACTTGAAAACAGGTGGTCTTGGTGTGGCACTAAGTTGAGAGGGAGATTTCAGCTGGAGGGAGAGGTGTGTATCTGAGAGCTGGTCAGTCAGGGTGAGTTGTTGAACTTCTCCGCACCTCTGCTTAGAACCGAGATGGGGAGGACAACGCAAATCTCAGCACCCCGCCGCCCCGCCCCCAGGCTCCTGTATTTGCATTGAGAGATTAAGATGAACACCAGGAAACAACCAGAGAAAAAGAGAAGGAGCAAGTATAATGGCAGGTGTTTCATTGGGGTGGGACTGCCTGGAGCACTGTGTCTAGAAGGATTCTGAGGTTGGATTTGAGCTCAGCAGGAGAGCTGAAATCTATTTTTATGAGGAGGAGAGGGGCAGTGGTGTCTCTAAGACTTACAGGAATCTACAGAAACACAAAATAAAACTGTGGATTAAAAGGACACAACAAAAGGGAGGAGCTAGAGCATGAAGCATAAATAAATGTTATTTCTTTTCATCTAGGTTTTTTGGTTTTGTTTTGTTTTTTTGGTGAGGAAGATTGGCCCTGAGCTAACATCTGTGCAGCCTTCCTCTATTTTGTATGTGGGACGCCGCCACAGCATGGCTTGACCAGTGGTGTGTAAGTCCACGCCTGGGATCCGAACCTGCAAACCCCGAGCTACCGAAGCGGAGTGCGTGAACTTAACCACTACGCCACCGGGCCGGCCCCTCATCTAGTTTTATGATTAAGAAATATGAATGTAAAATATTCCAAGTGTAGAAAAATAGGAAAAGAATATCATCAGGAATTCTGCTATCCAGAACAATAAATGCTGTCATTTGTGGCTATTTTTCCTAGTCTTTGTCTAAGTCCCTGCTTATTTTAACATACTTTTCCAAATACATGAAATTTTGTATCCTATTTTCTCTCTTTTTTTAAAATTTTTAATCCTATTTTCTCTTTTAACAGCTGTTGCTCTTTATTCATCTTTCCACACCTTAGGGCAAGATTTTTGAAAAATATAAGCCCAAGGATCCAGCTTGGTGGCTTTCTCTCCAGTCATTAACCTTGGGGCATTATAAATTGACCTTCGGGATTAAATTATTTCCTTATAGTTCATAGTTTTTTTTTTTTTTTCCAATTGTGTTAAAATACACATAACATAAAACTTACCATCTTAACCCTGTCTAAGTGTGCAGTCCAGTGGGGTTAAGTATATTCACATTGTTGTGCAGCCGATCTCCAGAACTTTCTGTAGTTCATCTTCAGTGAAGTCTTGGAACCGACCCCAGGTGGGCACCCAGTTTGTGACCTTTAGATGAGGTGGATAGAATTTAGGGCAGGAGGCTGGGGGGAAACAGCACGAGCAGAGACCTTTGCAGTAGGTGTAGGTGTAGCACTCTGCAGTACCTCCCATTTTACAGATGGTGAAACTGAGGCACAGATTATCATTGCTATTATATTTTGGCAAATATTATTAAAATATAACGTACATCCAGAAGTGTGTACAGATACTGCACAGTGCACAGTACATGCACAACACACATGTGTAATCAGCACCTAAATCAAGAAACAATGTAATGACCAGCCCTTCCCCGAGTCCCGCGCCCCCAACCCCGTAGGTACCTGCTCTCCTGACTTCTGTTAACATAGAATTGCCCTGCCTGTTTCCGAGCTTCACACAAGTGCAGTCATCCATGTTAGATTTTGTCAGGCGTCTTTTGCATACGTGATGTCTGTGTGACTTTACAAGTAACTTGCTGGAGACCTCGGAGCCAGTGGGGGGCAGACCGGGGTTGCTGACTTGGGTCTGCCCATCTTCTCCACCATCCTGCCTTTCAGGGGGCATGAGAGTTCGAGTTGGCCTGGGGTGTGGGGGAGTCCCGAAAAATAAAGTTGGATAGAGATGGCCAGATGGAGGGTTTGGCAAATGTTGAGTGGAGGAATTAGCCGTGGTGTCAGGAGCTGCCCCTGTTGAGCAGCGAAGTGACCTGTGGTGTTCTAAGTGACAGCAAGACCTCGCGGTGTGAGAGATCCCTGGGTGGAGTACAGGGCAAAGGTCAGCCAAAGGCGTGAGCAAGGATGCGCAGAGGGAGGAGCAAAGCCCTGGGTGTGGAGTTTTGGGCAGGCGGAAGCGTAGGGTGAGTGTGGGAGTCGGGGTGAGTCGGGGGAGAGACAGTAATAATTGACATGTGCCAGGGGCTTGCCCTGTGCTGGACTCTGTGCCAAGCACATCACCCACCCATCTCATCGCCTCCCTGCCACAACCGGATGAGGTAGGCACTACCATTGTACCCATTTTTAGATGGGAGAACTGAGGCACGGCCAGTGAATGACTTGCCCTAGTGAGGTATCTAGAAGGAGGAGAGGTGGGATGGGGGCAGTCCCATTGTCAGGACTTCACCTGTAACGACCACAGTCTGTGGCCTGCCCGTGGAAACTCGGGGTAAAGACACCCAAGAAATAGGGAGCCAGCGATGGGTCTCCTGCTTCCGGGAGCCTGAGTAGCATAAACACGGAGAAGAGACTCCGTCTCTGACTCCAGGGGCTGTTGGGGCGGTTTCATCACCGTCAGTGAATGTGCTGTGGGCTGGCTGCAGCTCTTCCAGTGGACTTGCCGGAGGCTGGCGTGTATCTCCATGTTCTTACTTCATAAGCTGAGTAAGTTGATATCTGCAATTTAAGAAGAGCCTGGTTTGGGTAGGAAGTTGATTCAATTACTTTTATAAGATTTTCTCGGTCTGGTCTTGATCCTGTGGATTTCTCTTGGTTTCAGTAATTTCGGGGTGGCAATCTACATCCCCTGCCATTTAAGCCAAGTCACACTGACATTCAGTGCACCCAAAAGAATGTGTTACGATAGCCTTGTTCCAAGAAAATAGAAAAAAGCCATTAAGGTGGAAATAGCACATGACATCTCAAACTAAGACTGTGTTATGATCCCGGGCCATGATACGATTATCTGATTTTTTTTCACAGGCAAGTTGATTTCTTCTAAGGTCATTAATTTGATCCATAGCCAGTGGAAATTGTGTTCATTTTAAATTAAAATAAAAGTAATGGTGTCCATCTGGTTTTGGAAACCTTAATCTGTTAAAGCTGGTATAATCAGTCTGTTTGCAAGTTCATCATGGGTCAGAACAGCAGTATTTATATTCATATACACAGGAAATTCGATTAGATAATGCAGAGGAAGGACACACACTGATGGGACGTGATTACCCTGAATTCAGGCCGCCCAGATTCTCCAGTTCATTTGAATGTCACGTTAGCTGGGGATATCCCTTTTGTGACGCAGAATCTTGCAGCAGAACAGTTGGGTGTAGCCGCCTGGGAGAAAGAAATGCTTGTAGCAGAGGTTTTCCAAGCAGGCGTCTCAACTGCACAGAAAAACGTTTTGGGAATGTTTCCATAAGCCCAGCAGTCCGAGGGTTTGTGCAGAATGGTGCAAGGGTTCTAACCAGGGCATCCTGGGGGGTTTGATAATGATGTGCGGGCCAGCTGCAAAGTGTCTGGCTGTTCTAGGGGGCCTGACACAAATGTTTGTGGGGCCCACAGTGATGGAAGAAAATGAGGGCCATTTTGGAAGCACAGGCTGCTAAATCAGTGTTTTCAGCTGGGCATGAGTGAAAAGCACGTGCATGACAAAATTCCACTCTTCTGCTCAAGAATCCAGTAATGGCTCCCCTTTGCTTTTGGGAAACATTCATAATTCTTAACCCAGGCCTCAGGGCTAGGTGTGACTCTATCTGAACCTGTTTCTCCCACCTCTTCGTTCCTCATGGAGTTCACCTACCCGGCTCCAGCCAGGGAGTTCATTCCTTTGCTCAGCCGGGCCAGCCTCTGACCACCTCAGAGTGCACGCCGTCCTCTTTGGGAAAACCCCTCTTCTCCCCAACCTTCACGCACTCCCTCTAATTCCCCTCTAGTTCTCAGCTTCAATGCCACCTCCAGGGGGACCTTCCATGGTCCTCCCTGATGCCCTCCCCCAACCTGGGATGGGAGAGGAAATTCTCTTTGGGCTTCATAGCACAAAACACAATTCACATGAAGTAATGATTTCTCCATTGGTGGTTTTGTGTCCCTCTATGCTAGGTCACAAGCTCCTACTTCACAGCTCTGTGCCCAGCTCCAGGCACTGTGCCTGGCACGTACTGGGGACCTGCTAAATCACTGGTGAATGAATGATGGAAACCATTGTTTGCAGTGAACGAGGCTCAAAGTAGTTGTCTAATTTGCAGGATAATCCCAGCCACCTTGAAAGGTCCCTTTTAGTGCTGCTTCTTGGTGAATTTGTCAGATGTGCAGCACATCCGGCTAAATGGAAAAACCGATCGAGGGCCAGGAGCAGCTGGTCACCGTGGCAGCTCAGTGCGCACGTTGACCTTGGTGTCTGGTCAGAACACTCCGGTCTGATGAATCCACTGCCTGTTTTCAGTCCTGCCCATTGAGAATCTCCAGCCCACGAAGGCCTCTGACCACGCCGTTCGCTTGCTCACTCTGGCTGAGAGGCAGACAGCCGTTTCTTTGAAGCCAGTGAAATGTTTCTTATTTTGAGTGTTACTGTGAAATTTTTTTTAGAGCTGCATAGTTATCAGACTCTGGGCTTATTTGTTTTATGTGCTGAGCTCTTCTGTTAAATCTTGTTGATTAAAAAAATAAAACTCAATTATATACTTAGTATATACATATATTTTTCTTGTGAAAATGATGCCAATATGGAAAAGTGTAAAGTTCCCCTTCCTCTACCTCTGATCTCGTTCCTACCCCACGTCCCATCCTTCCAGTCTTTTTTCTGTATATTTACATTCAAACAGATGGTTCTGTAGAAAGTATGTAGTAGAATTTTATATAAGAGTTTCTTTATTTAAACATGAAAGGAATCTTATTGTATGTATCTTTCTGCAATTTACCTTTTCATTTAATAAGACTTTTGGGAGATGTGTCCACGTCAGTTCAGTAGAACCAGACGAACTTTGCTAACTGGACTCACTCCTCTAACTGTAAACGGCAGAAGATGTATTCAGCAGATTGGCTGGGATGCCCAACACCCCTCTGCACTCCCTGTCCGAGTCCTGCGGCTGATGCAAGGCTGACGGATGCTCTGGGGGAAGCCCTGCCCTCTTCCTCCGGCCAGTTGTGTTGTGTGTTACCAAGAGCCGGTTGTGTTTGTTCCCAAACCTGATTAGCTGGTTGTAGGTGTTACCGTAATTACACAATTTACTCGAAGATTACATAAACTTATGAAATACGAGTGTGAAGAGAGAGTGGTGGTTTTTTATGAAAACCGAATGGAATGCTTAAGAAACTCAGGTATCGCCAAAAAATGATATCTGCTATGGGTGAGAGAACCGTGGGAAAAAGCCATAATCAGATGGCCTTGCGAAGGTCTTTAAAGAAACAGGAATTGCAAATTGTTGATTGCAAATTGCTTGGGGTGTATGTGAGAAAGACAGTGGGGATTTTGGGGATGGGGGCTATCTTCAAGGAAAAGGCCTTGTCCCTACCATGAAAGATGGAGAACAAATATACATTTTACATGTTTTCGGTAAAAATAACATGTCTACTTCACTTTGTGACAATGACTGACTTATTTTGGGTTCATCAGCCAACCACCGGTTCTGTGGGCCGTGGACCTACCTCATTCTGTTCGGCGGCCACATCAAATTCCATACAACAGTCGTTCCTCCTCCCTACGCCCGTCCATGGACGTGAAGGTCATTTCTCGCTTTTCACCTTCAGCACAGTGCAGGAGCAGACAGCCTTGCCCGAGATTCCCGCGCACGGTCAGTTGCGGGTGGACCCTGAGATGCGGAGTTGCTGGGTGTGGGCATTTCTCGTTTTAAAGGAGGCGCTGGGTGGTTTTGAAGGTGCCGACTTCCAGGCTGGGAGCAGTCTCACCTGTGAGAGAGGGTTACAGTCGGGGCCAGATATTAAAAACGCAGATATTCGACCAGCACTTAGGTCTGTGTGTTTCATTTCTGGAGCCCCACTGTGTGCCAGGGGCTGTGGTGGGCCCTGGGGCGAGGCGCCCGCGTGGGGTACCTTCCTTGAGAAGCAGGTAAGTTAGTCTGTACCTGGGAGAGCAGACTGCATGAGTCTGGTTTTCTGGGCCTTAGTCTGAGGGCAGTACTTTCCACCTGTCTTAGTCTGCTCGGGCTGCCCAACGGAACACCGCAGACGGCAGGCCTGTACAAGGCACCCACTTCTCGCGGCTCTGGAGGCCAGAAGTCTGAGATCAGGGTGCCAGTGTGGCGGGTTCCTGGTGAGGGACTTCTTCCTGGCTTGCAGATGGCCGCCTTCCCTCTGTGTCCCCACATGGCAGAGGGAGCAAGCTGTAGTCTCTTTCTCTTCGTACAAGGGCTCTAATCACATCATGGGGCCCATCCTCATGACCTCATCAAAACCTCATCACCTCCCAAAGGCCCCACTTCCTCATACCACCACATTGGGGATTAGGGCGTCAACTTATGGATTTGGGGGGGACACAAACGTTCAGTCTATAACACCATCCCCAGCATGGGAGAGCAGAGAGAAGAAACGTTGTACAGTGGGGCGGAATGTTTAGGTTGACTTTGCCTTCACTCTTTGGGGGGGTTATGAATTTTCTGTCCTAGCCCTAGCGAAAGGTAAGTTCATTTCAGAGAGCATTCATCTGACCCCTGTTGGCTTGAAATCTGTGAGGTAGAAAGGGCAGAGGTGTCATGGGACCTGTATGTCACTCCTGGTTCTGTCTGTTGCTTGTTCTGTGGCCTTGGAGAAGTTGCTTCACCTCTCTGGGCCTCTGTGTACCCATCTGATAGGTGGGCTGGATCACTTGGGGAATCTGAAGACAGGGTGGTCCCAAGACAGCACAGAGTGGCACCTGTGGTCAAGCTTCTTGGCCATATTTGCCCTGAGCAGAATGATGCCCTCTTCTCCCCTCCCCCATCACAGCCAAGGCCACATGACAGCCCGAGAGCCCTCTTCATTGGCCCCGTGAGAACATTTGGAAACAATCATATCCACCCCCACAGATGGCTGCTTATTGCCAAGACATTGCTTTGGCCAGCCATCCCCACATTAAAGTTCAGGGCCGCTAGGACTCTGCTGTTGTCCTCTGGGCCCTCCTAAGTGAGCCTGTGGCCCTGCCTTGTCCCAGCAGAGCAATAAGGCTGAATGTGTCGAGCAGGTGGTAAGGGTCGTGGGGTAAGAGTCTGACCCTTGGAGCCAGACTGGATTCAAATCCTGGCTTTCGTTCTGTGACCTTGGGCGAGTCACTTCCCCCCTCTGTGCCTCTGTTTCCCCATCTAGAGTTATGGTGGTGCTAAAACAAGCTACTATCTTAGAGCAATGCCTGCCTTTTATATCAGGCCTAGCAAAGATGGAGTTTAATTCTCTAGGACAAAGGGAAATCCTTATTTGACTCAGACAGTCTTTCCTTCCAAGGAAATAACTGTTTGGATTCATTGTTTAAAAATTGACTCCCTCCAGTCCAGCTGTGGCCCTTGAAGTTCCTTCCTTTTCAACTTCTACTTTCTCAAGAAAAGGGTTTACTGAGCTAATTGCTCATCTGAACCATATTGCAGGGGAAAAGGTTTATCCTGCTTTTCTACGGGCCTAGGAGAACGCAACTATTTTAAGGAACTTGACTACATTTTTATTTGCATCCACGAGAAATCTTCTTTGTGAATGAGCCTCCTCGGGGTAAGCATTCTCCGTATGAAGCAGTCCGTCAGCTCCGGAGAGGGAGGAGAGAACCAGGTGCAGACACTGACAGAGTGAAGGTGCCTCTCACCCCTGCCCCCGATTACTCCATCCTTCCTGGGGTCCCTGCTCACTTCCACCTCCTGCGTTGTGGCTCTGAATTCGTGGAGACAGACCCACACTGCTCTTTCAGATGTGGGTGATGGAGAGGGGAGGAAGTTTCATTTTCAGAGGAGGCCCAGGCTGGAAAGTTGTGCAAGTGAAAGGCAGTGTTGTTATTGCAGAGTCTCTTTGGTGTTCCTGTGGTGGGCCTGACCTGTGAAGGCGTTGTGTGAAAGAATTGCCCTTAGAGTATCCTGCTCTCAAGGAGTAAGTGCGTGTGCATGTGGGTGTGTGCACACGCGTACGCGAGCAGGAAGCCTCTCGTTTATAAACATTACCTCCTCCAAACAGCCTGGAGCTCGCCTCTCAGGCCTCTACGTGGCTCTCAGAACATGTCCTCTCTGCCATATCTTGGAGCCTGGAGGCTTCCATTTCTGCTCTGGGTCTCATGCAGGGAGCCGGGCCTGCCAATGTGTGTGTGTGTATGTATATTTGTGTGTGTGTGGAGAGAGTGTATGTGTGTGTGTTTGTATATGTGTGTGGAGTGTTGTGTCTGTGCTCACATATGTATATGTGTGTGTGTATATGTGTGTGTATTTGTATGTGTATGGAGTGTTGTGTCTGTGCACACGTGTGTATGTGTGAGTGTATGTATGTGTGTATTTGTATACGTGTGGAGTGTTGTGTGTCTGTGCGCTTATGTGTATATGTGCGAGTGTGTGTATGTGTGTGTATTTGTGTGGAGTATCTGTGAGCGTGTGTGTATGTGTGTGTGTGTGTGTGTGTGTGTGTGTGTGTGTGTAGGGGGTGTGCTCCCTTTCTCCAGAGTTGAGTAACTCTCTGAGTGGTACTTAAAACCCTTCTGTCATCCACAGGACAAAGCTCAACCCCTTATTTTCCTGGCAGAGAAGGCTGAATTTGGCCCGAACTCAATTTTTTCATTTTCATCTCCTGCCAGTTCCTTACCAGGCACCCTGTGCCCCAGCCGCAACCTTTAGCTGTTGCCCAAAGAGCCCATGATGTTGTGCCCTTCTAGACCTTTCAAGATCCCAGGGATCCCCTTTCTTTTCTCCTTCCTGGCCCAGCTCACATGGGTGTGAAGCCTCCCAGGCCAGCCCAGACCGAGTCCCACATCCGCTGGGCTCCTCAGCCTTCCCCATCCTTGCGAGACTTGCTTACCACGTGCACCGTGGTGTTTGAGTTAATGTGTCCGTCATCCCTGCAAATGTCCTGCTACCTGAGACAGGTGCAGGGTCTGCCCCGTCACCAGCATCCAGCACAGTGCCTGCAGGGGGTCCACGCTCAGTGCTCGTCAGGATGGAGTAGTGAAAGCCTAGATTCTGTTGTAAGATGCTTACGTCGTGTGGCTAAAAGAGACTCTTGCAAACAACATCAACATCAATAATAATATTTGTTTATTGAGTGTTTCTTCTGTGCTGGGCCCCTTGCTAAGCACTTTACCTCTATGAATGCATTTAATCCACACCACTCAGTGAGACAGGTGCTGGCACTATCCCCTTATACAGATGGAAAAATCAAGCTCAGAGAGAAGAAGCGACTTGCTCCAGGTCAGATGGTTAATATGCAGCGGATCCAGACTGCTCACCATAAAGTAGGGCCAGTTACCACTTGACTGATCTGCTTCTAGTCTGGAAACCAAACCCTCCTTGGCATCGTTTTCATGTGACGATGGCTTTCAAGCTCCAGCTGCCCAACTTTCTTGGGCCCAGGAACCGCTCTGCCTGCCTGCCTTCCCACATGCCCCAGGATCTTTGCACAGGATTTCCACATGCGGTTGCAAGATTAGATCTCAGCTGAATGAGAGAGCACAGGAGGGTCCCTCCGTGCCTGTCAGAGAATTCCGACATTTACTTCAAGCAGTGCCACCTGCCATCACTGGAGGCATACCTAGTGAATGCAGGACTAATCCACCGTGACCTACATTGGAAGGAAGTGGGACAGGCGGTCGGGGGGGAAACACAGATGATGCTTGCCGTGGATAACAGAGTTGGAGAACATCACAGCCATGTGATGAAAGGCATTTGATATAATAGAATCTCACATTCATCCTCATTCATAGGAGTTTTAATTTTTCCTGAAACCTCCTGGGGGGACCCTACTGCCCGAGCAGGGAGGCAGGGAACAGCAGCCCCGGGGAACTGAGGAGCCCTAATCCTTTCCTCTGAGTCCAGAGCAAACACACTTGCCCTACTTCTTCCATGGCATCAGAGGGAGAGGGAAGGACGCTCGAGACGGTGTCCTCGCTCACTGGCTGTAGGAGCTCACTGTCCACACTGGGCGAGACGGAGCCCGGGATGCGCGGCCAGACGGTCACTTTAGTGAGAAGAAGGAATTGGGCTGGAAGTACATTCAGAAACCATCCCGGTGGACTGCTTTCCTTTTCATAACTTTTCTTCAGGCTTGGTGGGGAGGGGAAAGAGCGTCCGAGTTGCAGAGCATTCATTCATGCATTCATTTCTTCAACTAATATCTATTAATATCTATCCCAGGAACCACGTAAAACCGTGGGGATCGAGTGATGAGCAAAACATAACTGCATCCTGCCCTCAGAAGGCTCTCAGCCTGCTGGAGGAGACTGATAGCAGACAGTTACAACGTGGGGGAATCAAGGAGGGTGATGACATCGTTCATTCGTTCATTCATCCAGGGGGGCCCAAGCACTTACTGTGCACTAGGCCTTCTTCTAGACTGCGCTGTCCAATGTGGTAGCCACGAGCCACATATGGCTCTTCAAATTTAATTAAAATTAAAATTTAAAATTCCGTTCTTCAGGTACCCAGGCCACATTGCAAATGCTCCATGGCCACGTATGAGCAGTGGCTCCCGTGTTGGACAGCGCAGGTGTAGGCCATTTCCGTCATCGTGGAAGGTTGTGCCGGACAGCACTAGATGCTGCTGGGCTATAAAGGTGAGGCACTCAGAAAGGCCCTTGCAGTTCATGCTGTCGCCGTGTTGGATACAGACCAGCGTGTGCTCTGTTGCAGTACGCCCAGGAGCGGGGCAGCCCAGCCAAGCCTGGCCAAGAGGCCAGGAGGTTTCTGTGAAGTCTAGGTCATGTGAAGGGGCTATGGGGCAAAGGAGGAGGGGCACAGTGTCCCAGGGAGGGAGGAGTATGTGTCAAGGCCTGGCTTCTAGAAAGAGGCTAGAGAGACAGAAGGAGTTCAGTGTGGCTGGTCGTAGACCCCGCGTGTGTTGATGTGGCCATGAGTGTGGGGTGTGTGCAGTGAGGGACCAGCCGGAGGTGGACAGAAACGAGGCCATACCGCCTCTTGTGGGACCTTCTGCCACCTCTGGAGACAGACCCCTCTCTAGGCGTGTGGGCGGAGGGTCCCGCGGCCAAGGGCAGCCGGCTCGGAGGAGGGTCAGGTTTGCAGGGCCAGGGGTGGACATCTCGTTCAGAGGGGAAGCTGGGCCTTGGAGACAGACTGCCCTCTCGGGAAACAGCACGTGGGGGACGGAGAGAGTGAGGAGGGAAGGGAAGGAAGTGTCTGCTCCGAGCTGTCTGCAGGGTCCAGACACGGGTGTCTGTCCGTTCGGCGCCCAGGAAAACAATTCAGGAAATGGCCCCTCTTCCCTTTGCGCAACTGTAGGAGGAAGGAGAACACAGGGAGGCTGGCTTTCAATTCGGGGGCAGTGAGGCGGGGTTTGATGTCTCCAGGGGGCAGTGGGCCCCATGCCTAGGACCAGCTGTGCCCCAGCACCAGGTGCTTGAGTGAAAAGGAATGCAGATGGAGTTGTTCAGCTCTGCTCTTCCCTGTCACTTGAGCAAGTCACAGCCTCTCTGATCCGATCCCAGCTTCTTTCTCTGCCGTCTGGTGACAATAATGTCATGCTATAGGGCTGCTGGGACGATTTTGAGATAATAATAGCAACTGATGTTTATTGAGAGCTACCTTGAGCTGGGCGTTGTGTTACATCCTTTACACCAGGATCTCTCACCCTCGGCACCAGCTGTGTGAGGTGGGGTCATTCTCTACAGTGGGGACCGTCCTGTGCGTCGTAGGATGTGAGCTGCATCCTTGGCCTTGACATATTAGATGCCAGTAGCACCTGCCCCCAGTGTGATGGCTGAAGATGTCTCCAGACGTTGCCAGATGCCCATGATTAGGAACCTCTGTTGAACACCCACCGTCCCGTTCATTCTCATAGCAACCCATTTTACAGGTGAGGAGCCAGCTGGTACCACAGCTGAACTGTCAGTGCTGGGATTTGAACCCAGGTCTGTCTGCTTGGGCCTGTTTGACTGTTGGCCCAGATGGAAAGGGCTCAGTCCAAGGCTGGATGTGATTGACCACCCTGTTGTGATTGACCACTAGCTCATTCAGTCAACAAACCAGACCCTCTCTGCTGGAAATACAGGACGGGGAGGGCAGGGTCTCTGCCCCCAGCTGGTCCCTGGCTGCTCGACCTGCAGCAGCCCGGCGGCACCAGCCTGTGGGCTAGGGGAGCCGTTCGTACTTCTTAGGCAATGATTAACCCGGCTGAGCTGGTCAATCATCCGGTAGTCAGAACTTTACCCTGGAAAATGCCAGCCTTGCAAATGTGGGGCCGTTTGTTTCACATCTGCTCTTTCTTCATCAGACTTTTATGGCCCAGGAGGTCAGGAGCCATGCTGAGGGCCGTTGGGAAATTCTTCTCAAGCAGATTCCTCCCTCTTTTCCTTGCCAGCCCTGGTCTGCTGTGTGCCCCCCGCCCCCACCCCAGGGGAAACAGTCCTACCTCGGGTGCTTTCAGGGCTGGGTTTTGTAGGGTGTGTGTGTTATCGGGGGTTGAAGAAGAGACCTTGTTTACTTATTGTCTTTAGAAATCAGCATCAGTGATGAAATCACCCCAAAGAGCAGAGACAGCAAGGACTGGCCTTTGCTAAAAAGCCGGCGGCCTGGGCCGACAGTGCCCCGGCAGGGCACGGCGTGCTGCATGTCCTCTTCCCCCTCCATTCTGAGAAACTGTGTGTGTATGTAAGTGTTTGTGTGCGTGCACGTGTGTATTAACGTATGCATTAACGTGTGCCGTGTGAATTCTGTTCGTGCACATCTGCATGCACATATATGTGCATTTACATTCGGAACATGTCAGTGTCCGTGTGTGCACACACATACATGTTCCGGTGCATGTGTACATATTTACACGCGTGCCTGTGTACGTGTATACGTGTTGCACGTTTGTGTGTGATATGACCCCACCCCGCACTGTGGTCACAGGACTGAGATAACATATGCCAGGCACCCGGCACATGTCGAGGTGAGCCCTTTCCCTCCCCTTATTTTCACACGCAGTGGACACAGAGACCTGGATTTGACACCCAGCTTTGCCAGTTATTCGCTGTGTGACCTGAGGCTAATCATGCATGCTCTCTGACTCTCAGTGTTTGTGTCTGTGAAATGGGAGAAGAAGAGACAGCAACTCAGAAAAATTGCAGTGAGGGTCATGGGTGACAGGTGTGCGTGTGGCTGGGGGCCTGGGTGGGAGAGGGTGGTCGGTGAGTGGCATGTCCTCCCAGCTTTGGGGAGGTGTGGCCTTGTCCACTGGGGGTTCAGGAGGGCAGCGGGGACTTTGCCCCTCCCACTCTTGGCTCTGACACCTTGGCAGCACTGGGCAGGACCAGCACTGGGAGGTCACGTGGCGTCCGTTGCCAGGAGAGGCCAGAACTCAGTGGAACTGTTTGTGCTTCCAAAGCTCACCTGGTCAGAGTTAGAAATTACTAGAAGGCTGAGGTCAGGGGCTCCGGAGACCCTGGCTTTGCCCACTGGTGACCACAACACTGTCATTTTTAGGTGAAGATGCCTCCCTTTTCCCAGGTGACAGCCCCTGAGGCTCTCCACGTTTGCCCAGAGGAGGACAAAGAAAATCCCACCCCCATTTTGTACAACACCTCCCAGCTCCATCAAATGAATCCAGAGGGCTCTCAGTAACCATGGGCAACCGAAAGCCAAGAAAATGGGAGTATTTTCTCTGCCTCGCCTCTGTTTTCTGATTAGTCACTCCTAGCTAATTAGCGAGTGACAAATGGGACAATAAAGCTCTGAAAATATCCATCGACTTCCTAGAATCCCAGCACAGACATGGCAGAGGGGCTGGCGGAGAAGCAGAGCAATGAGAAGACATTTGTGGGTCCCAAGGAAGGAAGCGCAAAGGACCAAGTCGCAGTGGGCGTGTCGGCGGGTGGCTGCGGGTATGCGCCTCAAAGACACGTGTGGGACACATGTGGGAGGTGCGGGAAGCTGCTCCGTCTTCCCCTCCCTCTATACTGTCTGGAAGAAGTGACTTCACGTCACAATCATCCGATGACTAAGGTGGACTTCCCTAGTCCGAGGTGGAAATTGCCAAGGGGACCCTGGGGACAGTGCAGGGGTCTGTGGCCAAGGTGGCATCTGCTTCCAAAGGCAGCTGAGACCCCCTCGAGTGGACAGTGCCACCAGATGCACATGGGTGGCAGCCATTGCTTCCATAGACGGTCCCCATGTGTCTCTTTGGGCTGGGTGAGCTGTGCTGCCATAACAAGACTCCTCAGTCCCAGGGGCATAAGTCACTTTCTTCTTGCTCAGGCGACATGGTCATGGAGGGTCAGCAGGGACCTGCTCCACACAGGCAGTGTGCAGGGGGCAGGGCTGGCAGAGGATCTCCCACCTGGTGGTGCTGTCACCTCCTCACGAGGCCTCAGGGTTCGGGTGGGGGGGCGGGGAGCTCAGTGCAGTCCTGAGTCACTTCCTCTCACATTTGATCGGCCAGAACCAGTCATGTCGTCATGACTTGGCTTTAAGTGGGTGGGAATCTCCATCCTTCACGTCCCCGGAAGTAGGAGGCAGCCAGGACTCGGTGGCCATTAGTAATGTCCGCCATGTCACGAATGTGAACTCAGTGGGGCCGATAATCGCTGGCTGGAGGTCCCAAGAGTGTCCTGCATGGGCGATTTAGTTTCCTATGGCTGCTGTCACAAATTCCCACAAACTATGTGGCTTAAAACCACACACATTTATCATCTTACAGTTCCGGAGGTCAGAAGTCCCAAATGGGTTCCCCAGGCTACAATCAAGGTGTTGACAGGGCTGGATCCTTCTGGAGGCTCCAGGGCAGAATCTGTTCCCTTGCCTTCTCCAGCTTCTAGAGGCCGCCCACATTCCTTAGCTCATGGTGGCATCACTCTGACCACTTGTCTGCCCCTCCTGCCTCCCTCTTATAAGGACCTTGTGATGACATGGGGCCCACCCAGATAATCCAGGATCATCTTGTATCTCAAGGTCCTTAACTTAATCACAAAGTCCCTTTGCCAGGTAAGGTCACATATGCACAGGTTCTGGGGATCAGGACATGGGCATCTTTGGGGGCCATTATTCTGCTGACCACAATGGGCCAGCCCTGGTAGGAGAAACCAAGTGGCCTCCTTCCCTCCCTTCCTCCTTTTTTCCTCCATTGCTCTTCCATTTCCCGCCAGACACTGTGCTGGGGTTTGGGGATGACAAAGTCTGTGCTCACGGAGCTGCCGTCCGTTCCAGAGGGGAGGCTGACATTCTGCAGGAGTTTCAGTGGGTCCGTTTTATCAGGCGGCGCGGCCTCCTCTGCAGGGACAGGGAGTGACTGGTCAGCTGTGATGTGAGGAACAAGGAGGTGTCGGGAAGTGAGCTGGGGAATGACAGTTATAAAGATGGGCTCCTCTGCAGCTTGGTCCCAGTCCCAGGGCCTGAGCTCTGTTTCTAAAGTTGCTCCCCGTTTTTGTCTGTCCTGATGGCTCCTGCTCCGTTCAGACCCCTCCTCCTGTGCTCTTCTGGAAGGTGGGAGGGGACGGCATTCTCCTCGTCCTGGTCTCCGACCCTGGAAGGGGCCATGCCTCCAGGAGGCTGGCTGGACTTAACTGCAGGAATGTGGGAAATAGGACCCAGGACCGTATTTGCAAAAGCAACATCGCTGGAAGCGAGGCCAGGCAGGCTGGGTTCAGCTGTTTGCACTGGGGGAAGCTTCCTCCTCCTTGGGCCAGAAAGGGAGGTTGTCTGAGACGCCTCTGATGAAGAACGTATACCCCAAATAAACCCCACTGCCGGTCCTGGTGCCAGGCTGGAACAGGGGAGGCGACTGTGGCACACTGTGGCTCCCCCCGCCCGGCGGTGGGTGAGGTTGCTCAGGCCAAGGGGAGAGCGAGACCTCTAAGTACAGCCTAGAGATGAAAGCTGGGCGCGCTCCGCCAGCTTCAAACACAACTTCCCTGTCAGCCCTCGAGATGCCATTTGCGTTTTCTCTTTCCCGTGCCCTCACCCCTTGCCAAAAGCTATAGGCAGCGTGGCCAAGATTTCTCTTTGGGATGGAAAAATCAAAGAACGAGGCATGAGCTTCTAATTAGCAAAGATAGACAAATGGCTGGCGGAGAGGCCACCCTCAGCTTCATGTGCTGCAGCCTCCCGAGGTCCCTTTATGCCGCGTGCCCACACTCCTCAGTGTTCCAGCACCCTTCTGGGCGCCAGAGCCAACGTGTAAGTGTTGCCAGTGGGCTGTGGACAGAAAGGTAGTTTTCCACGTCAGAATCAAATCCTGGCCAGGGAGGCAGAGACGACCCTGATTAAGTTACTTGTTCATCTTCCTTGCTAAGCACAGTGAGGGCAGAGACCCTGGTACACAATTGGTGCCTAATAAGTGTGTGTTGAATGGAACCTAACTTTCCTATAAGAATGAGTTTAACACTGAATTAATAAATGCCAGGTGTGTAATTTAACATTCAAAGAAAATATCCACTTCTTCGAAAGATATTTCTACCTTTTATTCTGTATCTGAGCTCATTTAATGCTAGGGGAAGCTAAGGAGCAGGAAGATTCAGAGAAATATCCTGCATCAGAAGGATGTGCAGTGGACTAGCGATGATGAATGTGGCGTCTGTCCTACCACTTCCCACAACTGTGTGCAGGGCAGACATCAGTAATCAATCACCGCTCTTTGTTGTGAGCCCAGATGCAGCTGCAGAATCCTTCACAACACAGTTCCAGGAAGCCACTACCAGGCTCTTGAGAAGTTTGCAAAATCCCAACTTGGCACATATCTCCGTATATTCTAATTCATCTCGTATCTTACCTCCAACTTTCTACTTTCTGGCTCAGGACGGTCAGTGACTTTCTCATTTTCTTCAGTCACCAGCATCAACAGGTGTCTTTCTTCCTGTGGCCACTTCACTGGCCGTGTGACCCAGGTCAGGCCACTTTATTCTTTCCTGGACCTCAGTTCCTTTTCTGTAGAATGGACATAATCATAACGTCTGGCAACTCTCCACACCAGAGCACAGAGCCTGTTAGCACCCAGTGGGCACTCAAGAAATGATGCAGTTTTAGAATATATTTGTCTTCCCCCTAAATCCTCAGCAGGTTGAAGCCCCGGGAGCAGGCAGCACTGGGCTGGAAGCAGCCAGGGATGGCAGGGGGCGTTCTTTGGTCCCTGGCAAGCCCTCCTCAGCACGCTCCGCAGCGGGAGGCCCCCCTCACCCTGGTGCCTCCCCCCTGCACTCACACTTCCCAGCCCCAGGGAACCATCCCACACTGAAGGCTTCATCTCAGGTCTGCAGCATCCAACGCAAAGCCTGTCATTTCCCCTCTTGCGGAAATCCACAAGAAACATTTCCGATGTTGTCACAGTTATAATAAGCAGCAGGCATCATCCCGGGAGGAGAAACGTGATGGAGCATTGCAGGGTTCCTTTTCCCCAGGGTGGTCGCCACGGCTCTGGGGAAAGCACAGTTCCCCTGGGCTTTGGTGGGAACACTGGCTGCTTCCTGGTGTAGCTCTAGGGATAACTACACCCTGTGGGGGACACGCGGAGACGGTGACCCGCCAGGTGTCCTCACAGACTTGCTGACATCACTGCCAGGCCTCCTAGGAAGGGGGGTCCCGGGCAGATCTGAGCAGGCCCCTGCAGGCCCCAGAGAACCCGAAAGGGCCTGCTGGACAGGGCGTGGGTGGAGAGGGCACCGAGCCGGGAGCAAGGCCTGGCCCTTCTGTGGCTCACGCTGTGGTTGCGTGCAGCTTGGGGGGGTGTTACCTGGCGGGCGCTTCATCTTCCCCACCCCTTGCCAGGAGTGTGAAGCCTTTTCCTCTGTTTTGTCCACGGGTTCACGTTCCTCCCTGGTTTCTGCGCAGCTACATGTGTCTGCCGTTGCTCCAGGTGCTCCCACAGCCACGATTCCATTTAAGGAGCCCAGTGAGCTTGGCAGTACACGTGGTTCCCTCCACCCTACATTGCAAAGAACTGACGCTCAGAGGGGTAAAGTGACTTGCCCAAGTTTACACAGCTTCCAAGGGGCTGAGCCAGAATGTGCACCCAGCTCCTCTGATTCCAGTGCATGCGCAGTGGGGCTATGTTGCCTCCTCGGAACACATGTTGAACCTTTTCTGGAACTTTCCATGGATGAGTAAACAAAACTGGTGGTAGGGAAGAAACTCAAAAATTAAGAGGCAAGCAATGTGAAATCCAGGAGGTGGGTTTGATGTGGGTCAGTGTTGAAAGAAGGGCTGCCTTTCTGGCTCTTCCCTCTAGCCCCTTGGCCTTAGAACGGCTGTCTCTGCCTCGCAGGCCTTCCATTCCTGTCCTGCAGGGATCGGAGACCCCCTCCTGCCCTAATGCATGCGAGCACACACTCCAGAGTAGGTGAAACTCCTTGGCGCCAATTATTGTCATTGGGGCTGTTTACAATCTCTCCTGACTGGGGGAGCCTGATTCCTGCCAAGTGATTGTTCTCCCTGAACGTCAGTTTCATCATCTCTAAAATGGGTTGATAATAATGCCTCCTGGTGGGGAGCTGTGAAGATGACAGCCAGGAGGTAAGCCTTGGCATACAGTAAGTGCTTAATATATAGGAACTCGTTTGTGGCTGTCATTCACTTCTCTTACAGCTTGAATACAGTCCCTGCCACATAGAATCAGTGGCAGGCCCAGTGATAAGCTGGGAATCCTGTGGATGGGCTCCAGAGTCACACTGACCAGGTTGATACCTGTGTGACCTTGGGCAAGTAGTGTCCCTTATCCAAGCCTCAGTTTCCCCTGCTGTAGAATGGGGGATTAGTACAATATCCATCTCGCAGTGTGTTACGAAGTCTGAACGAAACCTGGTCAAGTGCTTATTAGCCCAGCGGCTGGCACACCACAGGTGCCCAGTGTGGACTACTGTTAGCGGGTTAATACCGTTGCCTTGGTGGATGTTGTTGCTATTACTTCCCAGGTGTGTGTGTATGTGTGTGCATGTGCATGCACGCATGCACGCGAGCTGGGGAGAGCAGGGCTGCTTGTCAGACCCCTCCTCCAGGAAGCGAGCCTCGCTTTACCCCCTTTGCTCCAAGAACCCCGTTTCACCAGAGTCGCTAGGCGGGGTCAGTAAGTGATCGCGGCAGCCCAGAGGGTCAGGAAGGTGTGAGCCCGGCCCAGTGCCACCTGCCACCGGATCACGGCCCTTCCAGGGAGGCAGCAGCTGCCCTGGGGGCCGGAAATGTCCTGCTATGGAATCTCTGCCATGGCACTGCCTTCTGATGAAACCTGGGCCAGGGACCTCAAGAGTGGAGCAGGCCCCTCATCTGGGCACAGGTCACCTCAGCATGCCCTTTATGGGATCCATTCTACGTGCCTAACACCGCTGGGGCTGGGCTGCCCCAGGGAGCGAGGCAGATGCGCCCTGGAGGGGAGGAAGGTCAGTGGGGAGGCAGACATTGAACTGGTTATTGCAAGGAGATGCCTGTTTTAGAAGATGTCCATGGACTTTGGTTGCTTACACCTCTTGGCTGTTATGAAGAATGCTGCTATGAACATGGGTGTACGCATCCATTCGAGTAAGTCCCTCTGCCGATTCTTTTGGGTACGTACCTGGGTGTGGAATTGCTGGATCATATGGTAATCCTGTGTTTAATTTTTTAAAGAACCGCCGAGCTGTTTCCACAGCGGTCGCACCATTTTACACTGCCACCAACAGTGTGCTGGGGTTCCACTTCCTCCCCATCCCCGCCACTGCTTGGTACTTTCTGGTTTCTGATCATCGCCATCCTGATGGGTGTGAAGTGGCATCTCGCTGTAGCTTTGATTGCAGTCATAGAGACAGAAGGGAGAATAGTGGTTACCACGGGGCCAAAGGGGGCTGAGTGGGGACTTAGTGTTTAATGGGGACAGAGTTTCATTCAGTAGTGGAGATGACAAAGCTCTCGAGACGGTTGGTGGTGATGGTTGCACAACAATGTGGATGTATTGAATGCTGTTGAACTGTAGACTTAAAGATGGTTAAACTCATAAATTTTATCTTGTGTATATTTTACCGCAATTTTAAAAAAGGAGAAACCACATTGGAGAAACCCCACCTGAAGGGCATTCTGTAAAGCACTTGAGCTGTGCTCCCCAAGCTGTCGGGATCTTCCAGGACCAGGAAAGCGTGAGGGGCTGCTAGAGACAGAGGAGGCCAGGGTGACGCGATGGTAAATGTCACGTGGGGTCCTGGCTGAGATCCTGGGACAGGAAAAGGACTTGGGGGGAAAACGGTGAAATCTGAATGGAGTGTCGAGGTCAGTGAATAGTCGTGTACCGGTGCTGGTGTCTTGGTTGTGACAAATGTCCCGTGAAATGAAGACGTTAACATTAGGGGAAGTTGGGTGAGAGGTATAACAGAAGTCACCGGAATTCTCTGTACTATCTTTGCAACTTTTCTGTAAATCCAAAATGATTTTAAAGTAAAAAGTTTGTTTTAAAAAAGGGGGAGGTGTCTGGTCTGGGTGGGAGTGGTCAGGGAGGGCTTCCATGGGGAAGTTAACGGTTACTGTGAGGCTTGAGGGATGTCAGGGGCCTGCTGGGTGAAGCATGGAGGGAAGAGTGTATGGGCAGAAGGAACAGCAGTTAGGATGGCTCAGAGTTTAGCAGTCTTGGCACATTTAAGATCCTGAAAGAACGGAATCCCCACTGCCTTCATTGCTGCTGCACCCAAGAGAATATTCTCGGTGCCTGAAGCTTTTTTTCAAGTGCCAGCACCCTATTAGTTACTTCACTGGTCTCTTTATAATAATACCCTGAACATTAGTCTTTTTTCTTTGTGAGTGAAATGCCTTTATTCATTTTTTTTAAATTTAACTTTTACATCAAAAAACAAGCAAACAAAATACCTATTTATAGGAAATAAAGAAAAACAAAGTGAATAGGAATTACTCAGAATCCCACAGTCCAGAGATAGTGCTGCTAATATTTTGGGGTGTATTCTTCCAGACTTTTTCATCTTTAACATTTCTTTTTATCCCTGGAAGATCAGTCATCTTCCTGAATAATCCTTATTGTGCTGAGACCCAGGGGTGAGCAGCGCCTGGGAAATTACTTGTGAGTTGGGACTTGGCAGTTGAGTGGGGCCAACCTGATATGGAGGGGAGCTGGTGAACCTGGTCAGAGGTGGCTGGCCCGGCCTGCGAGGGATGCGCTCCCTCGTAACCACTAAAATCTACTCTCTGTCTTTGTGAATTTGACTACTTTAGGTATCTCATATAAGTGGAATCATACAGTGTTTGTGTTTTTGTGACTGGCTTATTTCACTTAGCATAACATCTTTCAGGTTCATCTATGTTGTAGCATGTGTCAGAATTTCCTTCCTTTTTAAGGCTGAGTACTATTCCATTGTATGGATATACCACATTTTGTTTATCCGTTCGTCTGTTGATGGACGTTGGATTGTTTCCACCTTCTAGGCTTTGTGAATAATGCTGCTATGAACATGGGTGTGCAAATATCTCTTGAAGACCTGCTTTCAATTCTTTTAGGTATATACCTAGAAGTGGAATTGCTGGATCATGTGGTAGTTCTATTTTTAATTTTTTGAGGAACCTCCATATTGTTTTCCACCACGGCTGCACCAGTTTACATTCTCACCAGCAGTGCACAAGGCCTCCGTTTCTCCACATCCTTGCCAACACTTGTTATTTCCTGTGTTTTTGAGAATGCCCATCCAAGCGGGTATAAGGTGATATCTCATTGTGGTTTTGATTTGCATTTCCCTGATGGTTAGTGATGTTGAACATCTTTTCATGTGCCTGTTGGCCACCTGTATGTCATCTTTGGAGAAATGTCTATTCAATTCCTTTTCCCATTTTTAAATCAAGTTATTAGTTTTGCTCTTCTTGTTACTGAGTTGTAGAGTTCTTTAGATGGTCTCGGTATTAACCCCTTATCAGATGTATGATTTATGAGTATTTTCTTTCTATGGATTGCCTTGGCTATTTGGGGTCTTCTGAGATTCAGTATGAATTTTCGGATTGTTTTTTCTCTTCCTGCAAAAAACGCTATTGGGATTTTGATAAGGATTGCATAGAATCTACAGATTGCTTTGGGTAGTATGGACATTTTAACAATATTAAATCTTCTAATCCACGAACACAGAAATGTGCTTTCTTTTTAAGGCCGAATGATGTTCCAGTGTGTGTATATGCCACATTTTCTTTATCTTTCCATCTGTCAGTGGACACTGGGTTGCTTCCACCTTTTGGCTGATGTGAATAATGCTTATACGAACACAGATGTACAAATTTCTCTTTGAGACCCTGCTTTTAATTCTTTTGGGTACATACCCAGAAGTGGAATTGCTGGATCGTGTGGTTGTTCTATTTTTAATTTTTGAGGAAACTCTATACTGTTTTCCATAGCCGCTCCACCATTTTCCATGCCCACCAACAGGGGGTCGAGGCCAGGGATGCTGCTCAAGACCCTACAATGCCCAGGATGGCCCCCACCACAAGGAATGAAGTGTCAACAGTGCCGAGGTGGAGGAACCCTGGGTTTGAGTGAGGGAGGGCCAGAGGGAAGGTCACGGAATGAGGTTGCAGAGGTGGAGGCGGGCCCAGCTAGGCAGGCTGCCATGAAATTGTGACAAGAATGTCCCAGAAGAAAAAAATAATCACCACAGCCATGGTTAATATTTACTGAGTGCTTCTCGCTGTGCCAGGCACACAGGAAGAGGCTTTCTTGCATTATCTCATTTAAACCCACGACACCCGAGGGTGGCCGAGAGCGTGTTGAAGGTGGGCCGTGCACAGTAGGTCCTCGGGAACCTGAGCTCGCCTCCCCTGCCCCTGCAGACATGTGGCGCGAGGATTGTGACTCCCGTCCCCTTCAGTGCTTGCTCCCCCAGGTACTTTGTCCCTTTGGAAGCGAGGTGCAAACACTGGCTGTCAGGCCAGCAGATAAGAGGCCGTGTAAACACCCAGCACCCCCCGCTGGAACCCGTGTGGCCCATGTTTGTGAGGGATGGGGTGGGGTTACCCAGCAACCAGGCCCGTGAGTCCCGCCAGGACTTCCTTCTGTGCGGGGCTCCCAGCTTCTTGGCACCTGCAGGCAGGGCGTGCTGGGCAGAGGGAGAGGGGTCGCTCCTCTGTGGCTGATTTAAAGGAGGGCGCCAGTGCACCAGGCGATGTGACATTGGGCCTGAACAGGGACTGTTGGGTTTGGGGCAAGAATAATAATGAAAATTTATTATTATGGCAGCAGTGGTCGTGTATCGAGCACCTACTGTGCGCTGGGTGTCTCACAATTCTTTCATTCATCTTTATTGAGGACCTGCTGTGTGCATGCCCAGGGCTGTTCCAGGCATAGGAGACAAGAGCAGCAAGCAGGACAGGCCAAGTCTCTGTTTCCATGAGTCCCACATTCTGGTAAAGAAAGAGAGAATAAACATGTAAACAAGTGCTAATATTTCAGGTGGTCATAGATGTTTTGAAGAAACAAGGCAGAGGGAGGTGAGGTGTAGGGGACACAGAGTGTCATTTCCTGGGGTCAGGGAAGACATTTGGACAGAGCCTTGAATTAAGGGAACTGGCTATGAAGATATTTAGGGGAAAATGGGGGGGGGCGCTGGGTACAGCATGTGCAAAGGCCCTGTGGCAGCAGTGGAATTAGCAGGTTTAAGCAACTGCGAGGGAGTCAGTGAGGCTGGAACAGAGTGAGCGAGGAAAAGGATGGTAGGAGCTAAAGCTGGAGAGAGTAGAGGTGGGCAGATCACGGAGGGCCTTGCAGGCCGTTGCCAGGACTTTGGATTTTCTTGAGTGAGAAGGGAGCCCTTGGAGGGTTTGGAGCAGAGGACGGACACAATCTGACCTTGACTTTGAAAACCATCCCTCGGCTGCTGGATGGAGAATAGTCTAAATCTCCAATCCATTAGCCACTTGCCACATGTGGCCATTTAGATTTAAATTAATTGAAAAGAAATAAAGTTGAAAATTCAGTTCCTCAGTCATAACAGCCACATTTCAGGCACTCGCTAGCCAGCACAGAGAGCTTTTCCACCCTCTCAGAGAGTTCTCTTGGACAATGCTGTCTCAGGTGAGCACGCACACCTGGCACCTGCTGGGGCTGTTGTAATAATCCAGGCGGGAGACGATGCTGATATGCGGCCACTTGGTAGCATTGCTGGAGGCTGTGACAAGTGGCCGGACTGAGGACCTCAGGGACAGAGGACGGGATTTGACTCATGGGTTGGATGTCAGTGTGCGCGGGAGGGAAGCTGAGGGCAGCTCTGCGGTTGTTTATGCGATGAGGACACAGGCGGTAACTGTAACGCACCCGACTGAGCACGTGACCTGTGCCGTCCGTGGGTCTCCTGGCACCCTCATGACAGCCCATGTCACAGCAGAGCAAGTGAGGCTCCGCGGAGGGGTCCGGCCCCCCTGCTCAGGGTTCATGCACCAGGATTCAAACCCGGGTGTTCTCAGCTCTGGCGCTGTCCACAAGGAACACCTCCTTGGTGATTCTCTCATCCCAGAAACCACCTGCGAGGAGGTGCCAAACCTTCCTGCCCCAAGCGAATTCATGTGGGACCGACCTGAGGTGTGGCTATCCTTGGCAGGTGCCCGGCCTCGGACCTCTTGGGCCAGGAGGCCTGTGAGAGTGGGTCACGTGGCAAAACAGGGCTGCCGGGATGTCCTCCCCTTCGTTCCAAACCACGCCCTCCCCCATCACAGGCAGACTGCCCCAGCTGGCTCCTGAGCACCCTGGCTTACCCATCTACCCAGGGCTGGCTCTGTGCTGGCATCAAAGGTCTCCGAGTTCATATTTAACAACAATTCTGTGAGGGAGGTGGGCATTTCCCTCATTTTCCAAATGTGGAAACAGGCTCAGAGAGGTGCAGTCACTTGCTCAAAGCCACACAGCGGCTAAATTGTAGAGGCGGAATGTGAACTCAGGACCCTCCGAATCCGAAGCCCTTGCTCTTTCTCGCTTGGATCCACCACCTCAGGCTGAAGCGCTGGGGAGCTGCACTTCCCGCAGAGGGTTGCACAGTTTTCATTTCAGCCCTGTCTCGGTCGAGGGGTGAGTGGGCTGGAATCCCGTGTGCCCTGGCAAGGCGCTGACCACCTGGAGAAAAGGGCATCTTGTTCTTTGCCCAAAGGCTCCCCCGCTCTCCAGGCCATGACCTGTGTTGGCTGAGAGGGGGTTTCATTTTCTGATTCCCACAGCCGGGCCGGCACCTGGGATGGCAAACAGAGAGACGGCGAGAATGGAGCAAAGCCTGGAGGGTGGCTGGGGGAGGCATCTTGGCTCACGGTTATGAGCTCGGGCCATGGAGCCCCCAGTTCCGAGTTCAAATCCCAGCCCTGCCTCTTGTGGCTTTGTGACTCCGTGCAGGTGGTGAATCCCACAAGCTGCAGTTTCCTCTTTGTTAAAACGGGGATGACGATGATGATGGCGGCTTCATCTGGTGGGGCAGGCCCTTTCCATCCATCCCCGGGCCAGCAGCACCAGCCTCACCTGGAATTTTCTTAGAAATGCAGAGTCTCAGACCTTACCCGACCCCACTACAGTTACAGTGTGGATGCCCGCCCAACACCCGAGGTGATCCATGTGCACACTGAAAGCGGGAAGCTCTGCTGAGGACTAAACAGGTAATCCAGGTGCCACCAAGCACAAGCAGTGTGTGACTCTCGGTAGACATGCCCTCGCTTCTTATTAGCTGTGTAGTCTCGGGCCGCCTCCCTCGTCCTCTGAGCTCTTCCTGGGGCAGAGATGAGGTGCTCTGGAAAACGGATCGATACTTAGAAAAGCTTCTGCCTTTGGCCCTGCTCCTGCTGCGGGTCGGCGCTATCCGGCCGTTGACCGCGCCGTGAAGAGCTAGACTTCCATTGCCGACCGCAGGCTGGAGACCAGCCCTGGTGTGGCTCAGCTGTCTCCAGCTGGGGGTGCCTGGGCCCGGCCTTCAGAGCGGAGCCCGGCCGTGTGTGGCGGGAAGAGCTGCAGAACCCGCGCCTGGGGCCCGCAGGCCAGCCACTCAGCCGTCCCTTCTCTCCTCTACCTTGCAGTTTTAGGACAGATGGACATGTGGTCTGAGAGAGCCCCGGGGTGGGTGGGAGAGAAGCAGGTGGCGGTTACATCACAGTGGAGCCCGGGTTTTAATTGGGGAAATAAATCTCCCAGGGGAGAAAAGAATGCAGCCCTTACACGGGCAAGGGAGTTGGGTGGCCTGGGGGGGGCTGCGAATAAAAACTCGTTTGCACTGGGGCCTTCATCAGCATCGCCCCCACACCCCCTTGCAAGTCACCTTTCTTGGGGAGCTTCCCTAAGACATGTTCATAAAGACCTCCAGAGACTCGGTCTAAAAGTGTATATATGTCTATATCTGTGTGTGTGCAGGCTATAGATTTAATGCTTGGAGCAGAAATAAAACCACAACACTATTGGAGGAATCTAGTCTCCACGTAATGTGGTTCTGAGCCCCTTCCTGGAATCCCCGACGGTCGACGGGGTGGGGGGCATGAATAATGAAGACGAGGGGAAGCAGCCAAACTGGCCTATGTCAGCACTGTAAGGCCAGCGGGTCTCAAACTCCAGTGTACACCGGCGGCACCGAGAGCCTGTTTGGAGGCTATCTCTTGGGTGATGGCGGCAGTGGGTTGGGCTGCTCTGTATTTTGAACAAGCAGGCCCAGGTGGTTCTGATGCTGGCGGCCCTGCAGATGACACTTTTAGAAATTGGGTCCTGGGGAAAGAATCAGCAAGTCAGGCACATAGTAGGTGGTCAATAAATATTTGCTGAGTGGAGGCGTGTGTGTAGGAATGAATGAAGCACGCATGGCTAACGGATGAATGTACGAGGGTGAGTTTGCAGATGCGAATGTGCTGAAGGAGAGCATCCGCGAAGCATGAGTCCGTGGGTGCCGGGGGGCATGTGCGTGTGTTGGGGTTCCAGGACAGCAGGGGTGGAGCAGGAACCCCCAGAGTCGGTTCCATGAAGGGTCGGCGCCCTGGTGTGCCTCGCGAGGGCCTGAGCACTCCAGGTGGGAGCTCAAGACATTCTGGCTAATGATGGGCTCAGTTCTGGGAGCGAGGGAGAAATGGGATGGTTACCATGCAATCTACAGGAAGACCCTGCTTGGACTGAGGTCAGAGCAGTACTGTCTGCACCCCAGCTGGGCGTGGAGGGATGCCTTTGGCTACATGGCTGACCTTCCAAAGGAAAGTTTGCCCCTTTGGGTGCCAGTGGGCTTACTCAGGAGAGGAGCCTTTTTTCCCTAGTCTTTACTACATAGACGTCTGTGCGTCCTCCAAGACCCACTGAATTGTGCTGCCTCCAGATCACCTCCTCAGTTCCAAATAAGATCACAGCAGCCCAATTCAAGAGGTCATGGGAAAGCAGTTGGGACAGGGACTAGAAGCCCCCCGCACCTTCATCTCCACTTCTTTCTGCATCTCTGCTTCCTCCTTCTGCCCCCTTCACCCTAAAACACAGCCGCCAACGTGCGCAGCGTAGATTTTGGAGCTCCGCATTGGAAAGGGGACTGTCTGCTCTTTCTCACTCCTGGTCTCCAAGTTCCCAAGAAAGGGTGCCATATGGCCGGGCTTAGGGAGATACTGACCTCTGGACCAGTCACCATGGCTACCAGGCAGGGTCATAGTGTACCCCTGGCAGCTTCTATGGTAACCATGGTGACCCCACAGCCAATGGGGGCAGGGACATTCAGAAGGGAAATTTAGAGTTTTTTCGAAAGGGGAGGGTGTGCCGCAGAGACAGTAGCTGCAGGGCCTGTGCCCCGCCCCCAGGAAGACTTCAGTTGCCTCCTCGCCTCTGACTCGTCACCCTTCATTCATCCGATCAGTGGGAAGGTAGCAGTCAACACACATCTCTTGTTATGTTTCTCTCCCTCAGAGACCACCAGCTCCTTCCAGACGTGCTAGCCCATCCATCTTTCCTCAGCCCTGTGTTGGGGCTGGCACACAGTGAGTGGGCACAGATGTCACATGGTGGACGTGCCACCTCGCTCCTTCCTCAGGTTTCAGGACGAGGACCAGAGCATGTCCTCTCTGGGCACTCAGCCAATGGGAAACTTCAGGCGAGAAACTCGAGAGACCGGGGGAAATAGTTGGTCCTTTGAGGCTGAAATCAGGCAGCAGGGGACCATTGACTGTCATTTGTTTGGACAAGCGGGGCTTCTGCCACTCTGTCTTGGACACTCCAGGGGAGACAAAGGCGCTTCAGATGGGAGGCCGCCCTCTCCCCCAGAAGGAGGGCGCGCCGGGGTGGCTGGACGCGTTTGCTTCCAGATGAAATTATGTGCTTGGGGTTTGGTGGACTTAGGCCTCATTCATGCGTCTCTGTTTGCTCAGCCTGCCAGACCCCGTACCTGGTCTTCCAGCCTCCTGGGGACAGATTGGGGCCTTGCTGTTCTAACAGGGAGTTAAGGAGCATTATCCTCACCCGTGCTCTCTTTCTGTCTGATCTCTTCCTCCAGCAGGTCGCCCACCCAAGCGAGGCTGGAGGGGAGGCGTGGAGCTGGAGTCACACATTGCTGGGTTTAAGTCTCACCCTCCAGCTTTGTGATCCTGGGCAAGATACTTGACCCCTCTGCTTCCTCATCTACAAAATGAGACTTATATTGCCTGCCTACCAGGTCTTGACAAGAGTCTAATGCATTCATTCCTGCTTCTTCTAGGACCCAGGGATCCTACTCCCAGTGACATTCCCAAGAGAATTGAGTGCTCTGTCCACCAAAAGGCAGGAATAAGAATGTTCAGAGCAGCCTTAGTAAAAGCCTAAAACTAGAAACAACCCAAGTATCCATCAGCGGTAGAATGGGTAAACAAATTGTGGCATAGGCACACAGTGGAATACTATACAGCAAAGAAAAATAAACACTACAGATGAATCTCACAGATGTTATGTTGAGCAAAATGAGCCAGACACAGATGAGTACATAGTGCATGATTCCATTTATATGAAGTTCCAGGGCAGACAAAACTAGCCTGTAGTGACACAGGTGACAAGAGTGGTTACTTCTGGGAGATGCTGACTGGGAAGGGGCACAAGGGAGCCTTCTGGGTGCTGGGTGGTGGTCACATGAATGTGTCCGTGTGTGAATGGTTATCAGGCTGCACGTGCTGTCAGTGCACATGACTGTAATGCCTCGGACCCTCCTGCCCCCCAGAGGGAAGGATCCTGCAGCCATAACGGTTCCATAGATGTTCACCGGGAGGAATCCCAGGTTACAGTCCTGGGGCTTTGCTGCCTGGTGGGAGAACCTGCTGAGGGAGGGCCTGCGGCACCTGAGCTTCCCTTGCTGTAGCTGCAGTCCCTTGAGGGACTCACTTGTCCTTGAAGCGCGTCATGCCTGGCGTGGGGGCATGGTTGCTGCAGGGTGGGACCCCCATCTTTCCGTCCTTGCACGTGACATCCATGTCAGGTGTGCTTGGGCTTTGGGAAAACAGTGTGGCCTCAAAAGCATTTGCTTGCCCTCAAGTCCCAGCCCTGTGGTGGGAGGAGGGGGACAGACAGACTTAGGTTGGAATCTCCTCTCTGTGCAACTTTGGGCAAGGGACGTCACCTCTCTGGGGCTTAGTTTCCGCTTCTGTCAGAACGAGGGCACTGAGGGATGTGTGAAGATCGCCCAAGAGATAACGCTGTCCCTCACCGCCCCCTTCTCTGCTTTGTGTTCTCCAACTGCAGTGCGTCCATTGTTCCCTCCTGCTTTCCCGGCAGCTCTCAGAGGCAGGGCGTCTTGTCTGTTTTGTTACTCCCAGATCCCCAGCCCTTGGCACATAGTAGGCGCTTAATAAATAGTCGTTGGCTTGGCCCTGACTTGTTAGTGGCTGTTAGAAGGCTCTCCTAATCTTTTCATGCCCTAGGCTTGCTTTTGGGTGGAATTGAGGCCAGAAAACCTCAATCCCAGGGATGCTGGGAGCTGTAGACTGGGCGACTGAGTTGTTCAGTGTTAGGTGCCATTTTTTTTAAGCTGGAAGTGACTGTATTGAGGAAGCCCATTTTGCAGATGTGGAGACTGAGGCCCAGAGGGCCAGGGACTTGCCTTCTAGGGCAGCTTTGTTGGCGAGGGAGGGAAAGGGAACCTCTCTGCTTGCCCCTTGGCATTGACCATGGGCCATAGCATGGTCAGTCGAGTCTGCCTTTCCCTCTGACATCTGGCTCCTTCTCCCCCAGTGCTCTGGCCACATGCCTGCCCTCTGCCCACTGGAAGTGGGGGCATCGGAAGGGAGCTGTGCCCCCCACCCTCAGTTGGGGGGCTGCTCGGTGAAAACCCTGCAGCCTTGGGCTGCATGTCTCCTGTCTCAGCACGGCTGGGGCCCGGGGCAAGGGCACCACGCCTCGGGAATGAGTCACTCTCTGTCTGTGCCAGGCAGGAGCTCCAGGGAATGGGGCGTGACCCCACGGAGTGAAGGGGAGGAGGCCCAGGCATGGCCCTTGGCTCGCTGGGGGAGGAGGGAAGAGAGCAGAAACTTTTACATTTGTTTCTCGCTTTCAAGCCAGTTAGCGGGGATCAACCTCACAGATCAACAGCAGCCCTGAACCTTGGCTCTCTCTGTTCGAGAAACCACAAAGGAAAGGAGAACTGCATTCGGCTACAAAAAAAAGTGACCCTTGAGCATGAGAAGACAGCAAACAAATCAGCCTCACCGTAAACCAATTTGAAAGGCAAATGATGAACTGGGAAAATGCAGTTGTGGCATAGTTGACCAATAAAGTGTTAAATAACCTTAATATGCAAAAAGTGTGCATGAATCAATAAGAAACTGTAACCACCTTAAGGGGGAAACATGCAAAGAACAAAAGGAGAAATGCAGTTGCCAATAACTGTATGAGAAAACATCAGCCTCCCAAGAATCAGAGACGTGAATTAAAAAGAAAATGTGGTGCAGTTTTTCTCCTGGAAAACTAGCAAAGATTTAGACAAGATAACGCATTTTCCAAGGAAGAGAGGTGCCTGCAGCACAGTTGTGGACCCTCTCCCTCTGGGCCTGTAATCCCCGCCTCTGAGTTGCTTGTTCTTTCAGTGACATCCTGTTCTCTGCCACCCTCACTCTGCATCCACTGAGAACGCTCCCAGCTACCGCTCATGAGCACCTACTGTGTGTCAGGCATTTTGCACATACCACCTCATTCTGGACAACCTATGTGGGACAGCTTATTGCTCCATTTTGCAGATGAGAAATCTGAGGCTCAGAATGGTGAAGTGACTTGGGTGAGGTCCCACAGTGGGCAGTGGAGCCAGAATTTGAACCCAGAGGTAGCGAGCCGTAAATGCCATGCTCTCCTTCTTTCTGCTTCCCTTCTGACCCTGTTTGACCCCGGCCTTTCTCAAAGGGATGTGACACCGGCTGGGGCCCAGGTGCTCCTGGCATCTCTGGTCTTCAATTTGACCTTCCAGCGGCCATGGCTGCAGGGGCTGATTAGATGGGACCATCCTGCCCAGGAGGCTGGTGGGCTGCAGAGGCACGTCCATATCTTGCTGGGTGGTGTTTAGTGCTTTTGCTCACTGGGACAAGTCATCTCGTAAGCATCTGAACCCTCAGTGTGGGAGTGTTTCCACAATGCCTGGGAGCCCTGAAGGGCGGAGCATTACACACATGTGTGCGCGCGCACACTCACACCCCCCATATACACTCAGAGGGAGCAGTGTGGCCTGGTGGCGGAGACTCAGACGAGGGGTCAGACTACCTGTTCTTGAATCAGTGGTGTGCTGGTGAATCTGCTTTCCAGGGAGGGGCGAAGTTTCTCGGGGGGAAGCCTTGATTTGTGGTGTTTGCCCGTCTCTGTAGTGTAAACACTCCCACTGTGGCCAAGACGACTGAACACACAGTTGGGATGAGATGTGCACAGCTGGCTCCCGCGAGCCAGGAAGAGCCGGATCCAGCACACACCACCACAGCCCCACCACGTCCCGGGTGGGTGACCGTGGCCGAGTCACTTAATCTCTCTGAGACTGCTTCCTCACGTGGGAATAATACCTGCTTTATAGGGTTGCTGTGAGGACCAGTATGTGGACTGGTATGGTGCCTGCGCGTAGTAGGTGCTCTGTGTTTGTTATTGTGTGCACAAAGCTTTCCATTCATTCATTCATCCATCCATTCAGCTTTCACTCACTCACTCCTTCAGTCCATCGTCATCTGTTCATTGAGGGGCTACTGTGCACCAGGCCTGTGCTGGAATCTTCCTTTGCCCCTCTCTTCCCTGGAGAATCAGCAGAGGGGAAACAGCCCACTTGGCAGAAGGACTTGGTCCAGCCCTCGTTTGCTGCAATTTGAGCCAAGGGCAGCCATGCTTTTCGCCTCGTTAGACGTCTCTGTGTGGCCACCTGACTCTGTGGCTGACGGGGGTCAAGAGGGCCCACATTCAGTGCCCAGGTGTGACAGCGCGTATGCTCCAACAGCCGATCCCAACGCCCCACGTTGTCAGTTCAGGGGACGTGACCTGGCGTTTCAGGTGCAACTGTCGTTGGGGCAGGTGCAGTGAGAGCCTGGGCATGACCCCGACTCGGCCACTTCCTGGTGGACGCCTTGTTCTGAGCCTCAGTTTTCTCATCTGTAAAATGTGCTGATGGTGGCTTCCTCGTGGGCGGGGGGATTGGTTTTGAAGAGGCCGGTGCTGAAAGGCCCTTTTCTGAGGCTGCTTGCGTTCTCAGTGACTCAGCCAACCTGCTGCCTCAGGCCTGGACTGGCGGGGCCCTGGGCCCTGGGTGGGGCACGGTGAGAGTCTGCAGGTCACCCCCTTCTCCCTTTAGGCCCCAGCAGTCCTGTGAGGAGGGATGCGGGAAAGGGCTATCGCTGGTGGAGATGTCGTCCTCTTTGAACCGGCTCCTCGAATGCGGCGCTGGGAGGAGACCCCGCTCTCCATTTCTGAGGACCTGGTCCCCAGTTCCCTTGCCACCCCACCTTCGGCTCTCAGGTCATCAGCCACCACCACGGCCACCAGTAATCAGGACCACACTTCCTGAGCCCTGCTGGGTGCCAGGCGCTTCACGGGTGTGACTTCTGGTCCCTGCGGCCACCCTGCAGCGTGGTTCCTGTAATTCCTGTCTGGTGGGCACGGAAGCAGAGATGAGATGCTGCTCTCACTCACCCCCTCACAGGGACTTGGTTGAACTCAGATCGCAGCCTGATTTGTCTCCGTTCAGATGCTGAGCGCCCCACACACCTGTCAACACATCCTCAGAGCCGTTGGTTTGGTAAAGAGGTAGGAGTAGTACTGGCCATACTTAAGAGGCTTCTGATAGTGACTTCCTCCTAAGGAGTACAGGATGGGGAGGGAAGGAAAGGAGTAACTGTGCAGTGGAGACACCTGGCAGACACCCCTCAGCCAGGCGGTCAAGGTCAACACCAACAGTGAGAGGTTGTGGTGATGGCACGCACCCTCGACACAGTGTAAGGAGAAGGGCACTGCCTAGGGCCTTCCTCCCCCAAACCCACAGGCCCAGTCTAATCTTGAGGAGACATCAGACAAATCCCAGCTGAGGGACAGCCTACAAAATCCCTGAGCAGCACTCCTCAGAGCTGTCCAGGTCATCAAGGACAAGGAAAGTCTGAGAAACTGTCACAGTCTAGAGGATCCTGGAAGGGATCCTGGAACAGAAAAGGAACATTAGGGAAAGACTAAGGAAATCATGATAAAGTGTGAACTTTGGTTATAATAGTGCATCAATATTATTTCATTAGTTGTAACAAATGCACCACACATCCTACTCATTGAAATAGGGATGCTGAGTGTGGGGTATATGAGAACTCTCTGTGCTCTCTTCTCTATTTTTCTGTAAATCTGAAACTGTTCTAAAAAATAAAATCCATTAAAGAAAAAAAAAGGCCTTCCAGAGAGGTACAGGCTCACGGGGCCCCCTCCTTGGTGAACCATAGCACAGAGCTGAGTGAGCACATGGGCTGGCCTGCGCCCCATTCAGCCCCTCAGCTGGCCACACCCTGCCCTGACTGGGGACCGTGTATGGTGGCCTGCCCCCCAAGCCAGGAGTGCTGCCCTCAATGCCCAGGGAAGCCCCAGCCTCTTCCTGCACTAGCAGGTGGACCTGTGCTGAAATGACCTCCTCTCTGGTTCTCCCCCACCCCAGCTCCCTTCAGCCTTCATCTCACGGGAGGAAGGGCGTTGGGAAGAGAGTTCCACCGTTAGACCCTTGATGGATGCAGTCACCAGGAAGTCCTTGGCCCCAACACTGGGCACCAGCCCAGGACACTTTGATGTAGTGTTCTGGCTGGTCCTTGGACCAGTTCCTCTCCTCTGCCCAGTGCTTTCTCGCATGTTCTTCCCAAGGCTTCAGAGACCTTGAGCTCACCATCTGATGTGGCCATCTCTTTCTGGGGTCTCCCGAGGGGTGATTTCTGGCAGCTGCCTCACACTCAGCTTCCATTTCTGCCCATCAAATCGGCCTCCTTGGCTGTGGTGTCCACCCCGAACCTGCTCGGGGTAGCACATGGCCCCGTCACCGCCTTCTATGGATGGTGGGCCACGAGAGGAACCCTCCCATTCACAGGTAGGACTCTGGGGGTCAGTCTTGGAAAGAGCCCCCCACCCCTTGCAAATTTCATGCAGTGGGAAGGGGGTGTGCAATGTTAATTAAAGGAGATATTTTGAGTTCTTTTTTGCAAATATTCAGAAGAGTTACCTGCTCTTCTTCTGCGCCTTTAATTGTGGCCACAAAGAGGGGACAGGAACCAGTGTTCCTTGAGCACCTACTGTGTGCAGGCACTTGTATGTCTTTGTTCTCCCCACAACGGCCCTGGGAGGGGAGTCTTACTGTCCTGATTTTACAAATGAGGAACTGAGGCTCTGAGAAGCAACTTGCTCTGGGTGCCAGCTCGCAGAGCTGGGATCGCAAACCTGATTCAGTCTGATCTGAAACCCAGGCTCCTTCCTTGATGGCTAACAGCCCCACAGCCAGAGGGGCCCGAGGTCTTTGGTGATGGTGGCAGAATCACCCTGATGCTTCTCCCGGAAAGTGGCGTGGCGCTGGGAGAGTCAGCCCTGCACAGTCAAGGCCTGTGACCAGCTCGTCCCGGTTTGCCTGGGACTTCCCCGTTCCAGCGCTGAAAGGCCCTCTTTCTGGGAAACCCCCTGGTCCCAGGAAAACCAGCATGTTTGGCCTTTCTTCCTCACGTCCAAGTTTCTTCAAGTATCAGCAAGTTTCAGACTGAGAGAGAAATAGAAAAATAAAATAATAGAATGAAATGACCTCTTGTCTCTGTTATCAAAGCCATTATAGAAAAATAAAAAATGCGTCTTTTCACGCCGTAGGAACAGCCAGGGTTTGAAATGAAGCCATAGTGCGAGAACATTCTCTTAAAAAGGAAGGTGCACCCTGCTGGTTCATCCTTCCAGGTTTAGGGAAGAAGCATGAGGAATTGGACCGTTGGCTTGGGGGGAAGACTGAGGAGTAGAGGCCCCAGAGGTGGAGGTGGGAGGTGGGGAAGTTCAGGCGGGGGAAGCACACACAGCATCGGGCTGTTGCTGAGCATTGGGAAGTCAGCAAAGTAGTCCTACAACCCATACCCAAGCAGGAGTGAGGGGTTCGAGGGGAGATGTGGAATCAGAAATTTAATTCGTTTAATTGAAGGAAGCAAATTGTGGATTGAATTGTCACTTTCTGTCTTGTTCTGGCAAAGCCCTCCACATCCTGTGGAATTGGAGAGGAACTGTGGATACCCCTGGAGTTCTTCACCACCCGGCACCACCCCCACAAACTGCTCTGCCTCCCCATTTTCCAGACACACAAACTGGGGAACCAACCCACCCCCCTGCTGCTGGAGGGAGGCAGCCCTGGGAGTGCGGGTGTGAGTGTACTGAGATGGTGGGGTGGAGGGGAGAATGGGGCTGTATAGGATGGGGGATGAGGCTCTGGCATACTCAGACCTGAGTTCAAATCCTGTGTCCCGCAAACAGCACAAACCTCAAGCTTTCCAGCTTCAGTCTCCTCTTCTGTAAAGTGGACATTGTCATCACGCTCACCTCCCGGGGCGGCTGTGAGGTAATGTCAGTAAAGCTCACGTCGCAGCGCTTAGCCCAGAGTTCGGGTCCGTGAATGGGCCTGTTAGTGTCTGAGCCCTTCTGAGCAGAGAGGAGAGCGTGTGTCTGAGAGCAGGACTCTGCCACACTCCGCTTCCTCTGCCCTCCGTTGTTTGCTGATTTCCTGGAGTGCAGCTTAGCCCCCAAGTCCTAGGTGTGACCTCTTGGGTCTATGCCTGTGCTGTCCAGTACAGCAGCTACTAGCCACAGGTGGTGGTCTTACATTAAAATTAAGCAAACCTGAGAACTCAGTTCCTCAGGTGCACCAGCCACATTTCAAGGGCTCACTAGCCACGTGTGGCCAGTGTATTGGACAGCGCAGGTGTAGAACATTTCCATCATCACAGAAAGGTCAGTTGGACAGCGCTGGTCCAGAGGGTTGGCACTGCCAGGGCTGCCCAGCCGACAGCCCAGGGAGCCCCCCTGCTTTACTTCCCCCCGCTCAGCGTCCTGCTGCAGGCTGTGACTCTGCCTCTATCTGCGGATCTCCTGGTGACCCCACAGCCCCTTTGTCCAGACTGCCAGCTGCCCTTTCAACACCCTCCCCACCCCTGCCTGCCACCTCTTGGCCTGTCCAGGGCTGCCTGTCACCTGGCCCCAACAACCCTCCCAGCCCTGGAGTCCTCCCGCTGGCAGGCAGGGCAATGCGGAGGGGGGCCAGGCTTGGCACCTGCGCAGCTGGACTGGGCAGAACCTGAGATTTCAGCCCAGCTCAGCCCTGTCCTGTGCTTGTGGTGCCTGTGTGACCCATTGGGAAAGGGTGGTGGTTTGGTGAAAACTGGGAAGCTGCTGGAGGCTTTGTATTGGACAAATTAGGAAACTGTCAGTCACTGAAAAAATAGAGGGAGGGAGAGATTGTGGGCGGTTCTGTAAGAGAGAGGCTTTGATTTTGACGAGAACCACTCCCTCACCTTTGCTTGTCTCTTTCACCCATCTGCGAGCAGGTGTGATGTACTGGACACTGTGCCAGGTGCTCGGGATACATGGGTGACCTCTGGGGACAGGTGACTGTCCCTGCTGTCGGGTTCACTGACCCAGGGGAGAGACAGACACATGAGTAAATAAATAGTCACGCTCGGTCAGCGCTTACACTGCTAATATTGGGTATTAGAATGGACCAAATGTAAGGTCATGTGGGCCAGGACCGTGGTGTCCCCTGGGTATCCCCAGAGCCCAGCGCACAGTAGGTGCTCATTAAGTGCTTGCTGGAGGAACATTTGTGTAGAGCAGTGTCACCTACTGAGATCTTTCTCATTCCTGTCTCGTTTTGTCCTCTGAGAGGGGATGTCTATTACTCCCATTTTATGGAGTTCAAAGCTGCTTCTGGAACGTACTCGGGGAGAGTTGCTTTATTGTATAATAACTAAGATTAACCGAGCACTTGCATGCCCAGTGCTTGCGAAACGTTTTGCCCCAATTCTCTCTTTTAACTTTCACAACAAACGTCTGAGGGACCTATTATCATCATCCCCATTTACAGAGAGGGAAACTGAGGCACAGCACAGTTAGGCAGTTGAGCCCAAGTCACGCAGTGATGGAATGGGGGTCCCGGAGCCCCCTCTGCACCTTTGCCAGAGTCAGAACATTTCTGTGAAGCTGATTCTGGCACTGACTCCCCTGTCCTCACCCTCCATGCCATCAGCAGAGATGGCCCCAGAACTGTCACCAGCCCAACTTTTCCAGGAGGCTCGGAACGCAAGGCTGCAGGGACAGAAAACTTCTCCCCGCCCTGGGTCTCCAGAGTGATGATCTGGGCCAGGAGTGAAGGTCCCCCGTGGAGGCTGACTTCATCCATTAGTGCAGAGTAAACACCATGATGATGGGCCCTGGAGGCTGCGGCGTGGGCCTGGGACGTGCCACTCTGCTCCCCTTCTTTACTTCCTTGGTCCCCTGGGGATGCTTGAATTACTGCCAACGTGACAGCAGTGAAGCCTGGAGCAGAGTGCTTTGAGCTGTGTGGGGGCAGGTAGAGTTCAGAGTTCAAGTCCTGCATCTGGCCCTTCCTAGCTTGGGGTCTGACAGGGACGTGTGTGGGTGTGTGACCGTCTCCCAGGGAAGGGACATGTGTTTGGCTCAAGGTCTGATCATTTTGATCCCTTAACGAACACTTGAATAAATTTTGCAGATTGCGTAAACTCTGAAACATTTTGAAATAAGAACAGGTGCTTATAAATGCTTGCTTCATGCCGGTGCTGTTCTGGGCACTCAGTATATATTATCTCACCTAGTCCCCACAACATCCCTATGGGGTAGGCACTACCGTCTTTCATCAGATCTGAGACCCCATTGCTTATAAGATACCCCATTCTCTTCTGTAACTGTAGGAGAGAAAAGAACACGGCCAGAGCTTTATCATCACGTCAACTTTATGGGAGGTTCAACTGTGCATGTTTGAATCGATGAAATATGGTATTACTATGTCCGTTCTAGGTGAGGACAGCAAGGCACAGAGAGGCGCAGTAAGTTGCTCAAGGACACGCAGCCAGTGAGAGGCATAGCCAGGACTCAAACCTAAGCAGCCTGTTGCCAGAGCCCAGTGTCGTAACCGCTGCAGTGTGCTGTGGAATTATGTGAACTAAGCCTAGTGCAGAACAATGGGTGAGAGCACAGGGTCTAGAGTCAGCCAGATCAGGTGTGAATCCCACTCCCATGGACTTACTAATAACCGTGTGGCTTTGGGATGTCCCAATACCTCTAAGCTTTGGTCTTCTCAGCTGTAAAATGAAAGGGTCATTTTTATGGGACTAAATTTGGTGAAGCTCAAGAAGTGCTTGGCCACAGTGGAGGCTATTTTCATCACCACCACCACCATCACTGTTACCACTACACCACTATCACCATCATCATCACCACCATCACCATCATCACTGTCACCACCCCCCCATCATCACCACCACCACCATCACCATCACCACCATCATCATCACTGTCACCACCCCCCCATCATGATCATCATCACCATCACCACCATCATCACTGTCACCATCAGCGTCACCACAATCATCACTATCACCACCACCAGCACCATCACCATCATCATCATTTCATTGAAAGTGAAGGACACTGCATGTAAGGTCTCTTCCCTGCTCTCCCTGGGGACTTTGTCACACTGGGTGCAGTGTGCCTTAGTCTCATCCCAGTCAATGACAATCCCAGCCCTGAGCCATGTAAATGCTGGGTCTTTCCTAGTGTGTAACCTTCACATTGTCCGTCCCACGTCCAGGTCATGCCTGTCTTCAGAAGAGAAAGGCAGGGGGATATTTTAAGTGTTCAACCCTCATTCTGGGACTAATAGGCCATAAAATTTGGTTCAGAAAATGAAAGAATTTTGGAGTTATGTGAGTGCAGGGAATGAATAGGAGAAACAACTCATTGGATTCTTTCTGGAGCACCAAGTTGGAATTCAGCGTGAGTCCTTCGACCCAACCCAAAGCCTGTGGGTTCCATTCAGGGGCCAGGACAGCTCAAGAGTGGGCAATCCCAAGAGAGTACTGAGATGGGGCATCAGCCTCTGTTTTCTCATCTGTGATATGGGCACTGTAACACTGAATTCACTTCCAATCCCCATGTCTTCCTCCCTCCTTCATCACACTTCCTCTTTCTTGTACCACTTTTGGGAAATAAATGTGTGATTGTTCTTATCTCTGAAATCTTTCCCCTGCCTGGTGAGCTTAGATGATTGTTGCAGGGCTTTTTCTGAAGGGATGTTGTCAGAGGCACGATGGATCCTGGTTGTGGAACACCGAGGGATCAATCGAGTCCTCACCTGTGAAGGGAGAGGGTAGCGGCAGGAGGTGAGACTGAAAGGGAGACCAGCACCTGATTGTTGATGGCCGTGAATTGCCACCCTGAGGGATTTGGACTTTTTCTGAGAGCTAGGGCGGCACCATCAGAGTTCTTTTAGAAGGGCAATGATGTTTTCCTTGCAGTTGAGAAGGACCTCTCCTTCCCAAATAAAGAAACCGCCACCCTCATCTCCAACCCCTCCCTTCATGGTGGTGCCAGGTACATCTTAGCCTAGCATTTCGTAAAATGAGTTTTGTTCTATGATGTTAACAGGTATGCTCACAAAATGTAAAAATAACAACAACCACAATAAAAGAAACCAAAACCAAAGGTTCTGTGATGTAGATGTGGAAATGGTGTAGACAAGTTTCTGGGCTGCAGGACTTCTCAGTGCCTTTAATATGTTACTGTGAATTGTAACCTCAGTGAGAGCAATAACAGAGAGAGACAGTTCTCCAAATGTATTTATCTATGGGACCCCTCCCTTCCTCCATCCTTTCCTCCCTTCCTTCCTCTTTCTCCAAAAATGATCTGTTCTTAGAACCCACATTAGAGAGAGCTGCCCTTGTGAATTTCACCATCCCTTCCCCTGGTCCCTTCAGCTCAGAACTTCATGGATGGGCTGATGTGCAGGGTGTTTTCCTGGCTGGTTGGATGAGGACATCTTGGACTTTTCCATGTGGGAGACATCACAAGAGGCTGTGTGCAGGCATGCTCTGTGGCCCTCTCTGGGGGCTGTGACCTGGAAGCAGCAACACCTGCTCCCTGCCTTGTCTGGCTGCAGGAAGGTGCCATTGCAGATAAGCCAGCTCTCCCTCCACACTGGTCCTCAGGGAGGGACATTGGCAGAGGTGAGCTCAAGCCACCTGCTGCCCTGGAACCATCCACGCTCGCCCTGGCCTGTAAGGTCTGGCATTGCTTGGCGCCAGCTGACCTCTCTAGCTGTGTCTTCCTCTCCTCTCTGTGCTGGCCAGTGGGATAGGGCAGAAGAAGTGCTTGGCTAAGAGTCAGGAGACAAGTGTCCCAGATCTTGCTCAGCTCTGTCACTCAGGAAGTAACATCGCTCTCCTAAGCCTCTGTTTTACGTTCAGGTAAGAATTCCACTTGACCTTGGGATGAGCACTGTGACCTCTCTGCCTCAGTGTCCTCTGCAGGGAAATGAGGATGGTCCCACCTGCCTCATAGAGCTGTTATAGGGGTGATGAGCAGTCATCTCCTAACAGCGAGGAGGAAGATGAGGATGAAGGGCTGGTGGAGGTCAGCTGAGACGGCAGTGGCTGGGCCTCCAGGGGCTCCTTGCCCACCTGGGCAGCTCTTAGGGGTCCAGAGGCCTTCATGTCCACCCCCCTCCATTGCACCCTTCGGCCCTTGGTTTGCTATCTTGAACCACCCACAATTCCAGTCCCTCCTCCTCGCCCCACGACAGCCATCCAGACTTTGGAAGGCAATTTCTAGCTTGAAAGCGATTCTGTCCCTTAGTGGAAATGGTTCACCTTGAGCCTCCTTCTTGAAAGAAACCAGCAGAAGCCCCCCGGGCCAGTTCTTGGTTGTCTCACTAGGAAGATGGGAGGAGATGTGGGCCTGGAGAGATGGTTCCTGAACCAGAGCAGGATGGGGAGAGGCTGAGGGGCACGGCCCAGGCCTTCCCGAGCGCCCCTTCCTACTGAGTGGCGCCCACTTTATGTTTTACCTGTCGGGACTCTGGGCAAAGATTTCATTCAAAGAAAGGGTCCTGCCACTTAAAAAAAAAGTGATAGGACAGATTTGCGAAGTGCTAAGCTAGACTAGATATGTCCCATGTTGTCTTTCTGAGGAGCAGATGTTTCTGGTAGAACTGAACCAGTTCAACTCCTGAGAGTTCCTTCTCCCCTGAGGATCCTTGTAAGCCAGGATGGGTGGGGCTGGGGAGGGGCCTCTTCGCCTGCCTTCAGACACACCTGCTTTATCGGCTCCCACCCCCAATCCCCACCTGCACAGCCGCCACACCCCTGCCACCTCTCCAGGCCCCTCACCGTCACGAGCTGAGTATTTTCACTCACATGCCAGGCGCCTGTCAAGCACTTGCACCCATCGTTCAAGCTCATCACCTCAGCAACCCCGCAAGGGCACAGCCATGACCAGGCCTGTTTGACAGACAGACAAGGAACCTGAGACTCAGCGAAGGCAGGTGGCCGGCTCTCCTGGCACCAGAGCCTTTGACACAATGAGCTTTGCCTGGGCCCTGAGCTAAGGCCTTTTTAAAATTCAGACAAAATTCACATAACATGAAATTAACCATTTTAAAGTGAAGACTTCAATGGCATGTAATGCAGTCACAATGTTGTGCGACCACCACCTGTGTCTAGCTCCAGAACATTTTCACCCACTGCAGAAGGAAACCCCATACCCATTAGCAGTCACTCCTCATGCCCCCTGCTCTCCTCCTCCAGCCCTGGGCAAGCACCAATCTGTGTTCTGTCCCTGTGGCTCTCCCTATTCTGGACACTTCATATAAATGGAGTCCTGTTCTGTGTGGCCTTTTGTGACTGGCTGCTTTCACTGAGCATGATGTTTCAAGGTTCATGCACGTTGTAGCGTGTATCACTACTTCATTCCTTTTTACGGCTGAATACTATTCCACTGTACGGGTGGACCACATGTGGGGTATCCGTTCATCCCTGATGAACATTTGGGCTGATTTGGTTATTGTGAATAAGCAACTGTGAACATCCATGTACTAGTGTCTGTTTGAGTCCCTGGTTTCAAGTCTTTTGGCTGTATGCCTAGGAGGGGAGTTGCTGAGCTTAGCATTTCTAGGAACAATGTCTTCTTTAATCCTTACAGTGACACCCGAAGTAGATGCAGATGGGGAAACTGAGGCACAGAGCGATGAACCACTTGCCTCACATCAAACAGCTCCTAAGTGGCAGAACTGGGATTTGAACCCAGGGAGTCTGATGCCCAGAGCCCAGGGCCTTGAGCCCCTGTGTTCTGCCTCCTCCCGGGAGGGCCTGGAGGGAGGGGCTGCTCCCCACAGGTAGGAACGCTTGAGTGCTCAGCACAGGGCCTCCAGGAGTTCCTTCCTGGAATATTTGTTTGCCAACTTGCCGGTTCAGCCCCCATCTCTCTAAGCCTGATGGAGCCGAGGCGATGCTTTTAAAAGTCACTTATCAGACTGGGCCTGAGAAGGGCAGGGGGGGCCGGAATCAAAGGCCTGCCCTAACAGGCAGAGAGTGGCCTCTGATTGCTCCCTGGTGTTCAGCGGGAGTGTTCTTCAGTTGCAGGGAGCTCTGCCCTTTGAGTCAGCGGTGGACCTTGTTGCTGGTAAACAGAGGAACACCCCACTTACTCGAGGCCACTTTCCAACAGGTGCACCAATCCCAAACACAGCCCAGAACCCCAGGAGGACGCGTCCCAAGACTGGCGGCGGCCACGCACCGAGCTTGCAGGCTTCATTCACTCGCACCCCGGGCAGCCCCGACCAGTGTGTTGCTTGGGTTTCTGAGACCATGGAATTAGAAGCAGTGAATTCAGAGGAGGGAGGGGGATGTCCGTGGACTGACATGCTGTCCTCGGAGAGCAGGAACACCTGAAAGCCTGAAGTCTGGGGGGAAAGAGGAGAAAATGATAGAAAGAAAATAAAGATGCAAAATGCGCAGCAGTTGGGGACGTTTAGTGCAGGGTCAGCAGCTCACCACTGCTTCGGGAACTCCTGACGGTGGCAGTGTGCAGTAACGGATGCCCCGGATGACGATTATGTCATCAAGAAAAGGGCAAAGGATATTCCGAATGGTCCATTTAAAGCAAGGAAAGAGGAGGCATTTCTATCTAAAATTTTTCTAAAGGGCCTTGGCGCTGGGAGGGTGAGCTCTGGCTGGCGTTGCCTCTGACCTTGGCCGCCTGACCAGCCAGTGAAAGACGGAATTGTTCCTGGGGCTGCAGATGGGGTCCTGCCAGCATCTGGGCTGCCTGGCCGCTTTGTCTCGCCATGGATGGCAGGCAGCGTCGGGAAAGTCCTGGGCCTCCTGTCTGTGTGAACGTCCCCCCGTGTCACGAGCACCGCCCCCGGGGTCGGGGCCGTGGGCCTCTCGTACAGCTGTGGCCCCAGACGGCAGCAAAGGAGGCTCTGTTCTTTGACCCTGACTGTGATCGGCCACCAGTCTATTCTTGTTATTTGTTGAGCAACTGTCCTGGGCTAAATCTGAATTCTTTCTCAATCAGTGCCCGATTTTGCTTTTTAAAAATAAATCATTGGGAATACTTGTCCCTGGGCAGAGAGAGGGAGCTGCACTCAATGAAGGCTGTGACTAGAGTTTCCTGCAGTCAGAGATATGGAGGGAGCAGTCGAGTCCCCAGAGAATGCTCATTGTCTCAGCATCCCTTCTTTCCAGTTCCCCCCAGTTGGGCTTATTGGGGATACTTTTTCTTTGGACCCAAGCTCGTCTCTCCTCTCTGTCTTTGCACAGGTACTTCAAGGTACACCCTCCCCACGTGGGCTCTGGGAAAGACCAGAGCATCTGAGAAACCTCATGGAAGCTCTGAATACAGAGCCGAAGGGCTGGAGTTTTCTCTGTAGGCAAAGCAGGGCTACCAGAATCACTGGGCAGAGAAACAAGACAAGTGCGTCGTGTTTCAGGAGGAAAACTCTGGTAGCAGTGTTTTGTTAGAGAGAGGGGAAGAGAGTAAGCCTGGAAGCAAGAAGTCCAGGCAGGAAGCCGTTGCAATATTCTGAAAGAAAAATGAGAGAGATAGAACTAGAACAGAGGGCGTAGAGAAGCATGGGTGAATTGAAGGGATTTGACCCTGGTAACTAAATAAATCCAGGGGTTAGGGCCGTTGAATACGACTGAGCAGTTACGCTTCCCACATGGCCAACTAGTAGATGTGGTTGCCACAAACCAGGCGTGGGAAGACTGAGCTCATTGGGTGGGTTCATCTTGGGTGTTGATCTGGAGGAGCCTGGAGGGCATCAAGGTGGTGGTGCCAGCAGGCAATCAGCAGAATGTCAGTCCTCCGCTAGAACGAAAACTCCATGGAGGTGAGGAGCTTTGTGTTGTTTGATGACGTGTTCCCACCACCCAGAAGACGCTGGAAACACTTTCATGGCACACAGGAAGCACTCAATAAATATTTGATGAAGGAATAAACTGTGATTCTGAAGCTCAGGAAACAGACTCTTCATCCAGTGTTTAGATTATTCATTTCATGCTGAGTACAAGGCAGTGTGTGTGTGTGTGTGTGTGTGTGTGTGTGTGTGTGTGTATGTGTATAAAATCATCCTTCTCTGCCAGAAGAATGACGCTGTTTTTACCTAAAGTGGTCATAGAGTTTTCCATGGAAATTGATGAGGCCATTGATCTGGCGTTAAGAGCATGTTGACATCGATCGATTGCAGTAACACACAATGGCTTGGTTCGTCCTACGAGGGAAGCCGATGCTCTTGGAAGTAAACTCCATTTCATCCTGTACAGACTCGCCTGGCATCATCCATCATCTGAATTATCAACACCTGATTAGATGCCAGGAGATGATTTTCTGCTCTTGAAATGGCCTCTGAAGGAGTCCCCCGAGACCCTAGTTCCTCCCCTCTGACCGTCCAGGGAAGGGACGCTGCTGGCTGCTGCTGTGGCGGAGTCTGTTGGGCCTGGACAGCAGTATGTGAGTCTTCTTTGCTTGCCCAGGCCCGTGTTTAAGGAAGACAGGGGCTTCAAGCCAGCCACTCCACCATCATCCTTGCACTGTAAAATTCTTAGAATTCATTACATTTGTTTTGAACTTGTTTCCTCATTAAGGCGAAATTCACGTTAGGTAAAACTAGCCATTTTAAAGTATACAATTCAGTGGGCTCTAGTACATTCACAATGTTGTACAACCACCACCTCTATCTAGTTCCAAAATACTCTCGTCACCTCCAAAGGCCACCCCATGCCCATCAGCAGTCACTCCCCGTCCCCCTCCCCCAGCCCTTGACAACTAGTAATCTGCTTCCCGTCTCTATGGATTTGTCTGTTCTGGATATTTCCTGTAAATGGAATCATACGCCGTAAGGCCTTTTGTGTCTGACTTCTTTCTTTCGTTTAGCATAGTGTTTTCGAGGTTCATCCACATCGTAGCATGTGTCGGTATGAATTCATTCCATTTTGCAGGGAAGTTCGTGTCAAACCAGAGGATTTGCGGGGGCCCCATAACGTAGCTCCTCTCCGCCAGTCCTCTTCTCCGGACCTTGGCAGTTCCTTTGCTTGGCCTGGGCTGGAGGAGAACCCTGCCCATCCTCCTCCTGTGCTCTGACCTCCAGCCCGCCCCTCGGCCTGGCCAGGCCTGGCCAGAACCGCAGGACAAAGCCCACACCTGTAGCTTGGCCTTCCCAACCCTCCCCAACCCAGTCTGGCTCTCTGATCTCATCGTCTCATCACCTAACCCTCTCCCTCGGGCGCACCAAGCTGCAGCCACACCCACTTCCCACCATTCCCCATTTCCATCTACCTCCTACTCATTTCTCAAGAGTCAGCTGTGAGCAGGCCCGCAGGTTGTCTTCTTTATCCCCGCGGGGGAGTCAGCACCCTCTTGTAGCACTTTGTCTCGTCCCATACGAACCGTGTCCGCCGTTCTCCGTGAGCTCCTGGAGGAAAGAGCACCGGGCGCTGCCAGGGAATGCTTGCTGAGTGAATGAGTGATCCAGCGAATAAACAAATGGTGTTCTCACACTCAGACTTCATTGCTTTCCCCTGCTGGCTTCTGCGATTTGTCGTGTCATTAATTCATGCTCCTGTCTTTTTCCAGAAGGGATTTGGGGATTGGTTGGGTCTACGTAGCTACTTGTCGTGAATGTTGTTGCCCCACACCTCGCCTTCCGACTTCAGGACCCAACTCATCCAGGCTTGTTCGGAGACAGGATTTTGGAACCTATTGGGTAAACAAGGTGCTGAAATGGAGAAAGTAACTCTTTTACCACTATTTTGATAACACAAGATTCAGAATTTTTGTTTTTTTGCAAAGGAAGATTCACTGTTAGCTAACATCTATTGCCAATCTTCCTCCTTTTTTCTTCTTTTTCCTCCCCAGAGCCCCAGTCCGTAGTTGTGTATAGTTGTAAGTTCTTCTGGTTCTTCCCTGTGAGCCGCCGCCAGAGACAGACGAGTGGTGTGGTTCCACACCCGGGAACTGAACCCGGGTCGCCAAAGTGGAGCACGCTGAACTTTAACCGCTAGGCCATCAGGGCTGGCTCAGAAATGCTTTTTATAGACAAGGCAAACATCACACCGTGGCCTGTGTCCCTGAGGGGAAAGGCCTAATGGAACTTGAGTGCGGCTCTTCGTTGAGGAGATGGCTTGTTGTGGCTGTTACGATAGCAACATTGATCATGGAAAGGGATGGTCGCTCGAGGCTCACCTACCTGCAGAGACATGTAGCAACAGAGATCCTTGGGGAAGATCCTGGGAGTCACTCCTCACGAGGCCTGCTCACACGCATTAGCTTTCTCAATGTCTCGAGCACTGGGGGAATTGAATCCCCATGGGCCCCCACATTCCTCAGTTAGCCAGTGGAAATCCAGGCATTACAGGCTGGCATTCAAGGCTCTCCATAATTTGGATCTAACCAGTTTTTCTGACTCATCTCCCTCAACCTTCATCTCCCTGTCTGATAAACTCCTATTCACCCTTCAAAACACACTTCAAACGTCACAGTCTCTCTAAAGGCTTCTTGAATGATCCCACAGTGGAGTTAGTCCACCTCGCCCAGGCTTCCATGCCTCCATATCAGCAGATATCATACTCATGGGATTCCAATAATTTATAGACATGTCTGACTGCTCCGCTCACCTGAGAGATCCTTAAGAGAAGGGATCTGGACTATGTTTTTTCCTGGAGCAAATGCTTGACAAGTGAGTGAGGAGGTATCTGTGTGGGAGCTTAAAGTTGGGTAAAGGAGGCAAGCAGGGAGAGAACTCAAAGAGGAGAGATCTCTGGATTCATACCTGGGGGTTCCAGAATCCTGGGGGTCTACATAAATCTGTTGGGACTCATGAGCTATTTTCCTCAATTTGATAAGTGTAGAGAACAGGCTGTGTGAGATAAAATCTGTGGGGTCGGTTGATTTGTTTTTGTTTTTCAATATAACGTATTTAGCTCGATTTGGCAATACCAGTTACATGGCATTGATCTGGAATGCCAGTCGACAGAGATTGAGGGTCTTTTGTTCATGAAAAAGGGGGCATGCCTGACTCGTTCCCACAGACAGGATCCAGTGGAATGCACCTGGAGGTGGGACCAGCTGTTTTCAACTGGCGTCCATTCTGACCTGTCTGTTCCTCGGCTGTATCAGCTATTAAATATTTCTACTGTCACCTCTGCTTACTCTGCCATAAGTAGGTCTCGTTTGGTAGGCAGCACTTGAGAAGGTGGGATGCCTGCGGGTGGGATGGATGACGTGGTTGGTCTGTATCACGTGTGCACACATGGGGACCTGGACTCCGAGGCTTGCTTCACCTCCGCACACCCAGAGCCACCACTTACCAGGCCCTGGGCTTCCCAAGCTTCCACGCACACCATCATAACCACCTCAGTCATCATTCCCATTTTACCAGTGACAAAACCGAGGCTCCCAGAGGCGAGGTGGCCGTCCAAGGCCACCCAGTGAGTGAGGCGCAGAGCCAGGACAGGGATCCAGGCAGTCTGAGTCCACATTCCAGAACTTTCTTCCACCCCACCTGGCTTCCTGAAGTGATGGAGCCTGTGTCTCCCTCTTCTCCTGCCTTGAGGGAGCAGATTTTTTTTTTAGACTTCATTGTTTTAGAGTAGTTTTAGGTTCACGGCAAAATTGAGGGGAGGGTACAGAGATTTCCTATATTCCCCTGACCCAACACTTGCATAGTGTCCTCCACTATCAACATCCCCACTAGACTGATGTGTCTGTTACAACTGATGAACCTACGTGGACACTTAGAATCACCCAAAGTCCATGGTTTGCATCAGGATTCACTCAGTGTTGTACAGTCTGTGGGTCTGACAAGTGTATCCACCACTATAGTATCACACAGAATAGTTTCCACTGCTCTAAAAATCCTCTGTGCTCTGCCTGTTCATCCCTTCCTCCCCCAACCCCTGGCAACCACTGATCTTCTCACTGTCTGCATGGCTTTGCCTTTTCCGGAATGTCATATAGTTGGAATCATACAGTATGTAGCCTCTTCAGATTGACCTCTTTCATTTAGTAATATGCATTTAAGGTTTCTTAAGGTCTTTTCATGGCTTGATAGCTCATTTTCTTTTTAGCACTGAATAATATTCCATTGTCAGTTTATCCATTCACCTACTGAAGGACATCTTGGTTGCTTCCAGGTTTTGGCAATTACGAATAAAGCTGCTAGAAACATCTGTGTGCAGGTTTTTGTGTTTTAAGTGGGCATAAGTTTTCACGAGCAGATTTTTAATGATGATTCTGGAGAGCCCACCTCTGGGTGGTGAGTGAGAGCTTGCACGGGCCTTAGAGATGGTTCTGGCCCTGCAGGCCAGCTTCCTTGGAGGAAGATCACTGGATCTGTGCATAAGCAGCCAACGTGTAAGAATTCCCTTGTCACACATCCTGGAACCTGGGATGGAAGCCTGCAGCCCCCGGGCAAGATCTGAGCCGAGAACAATCAGGGATTTCCCACTTCTTTGAACGGCACCTGCGACACCTGCCAGCACTTGCTTCCCCAAGAACTATTGTTTATTTGTCTAAGATTATACCCTGCCTGCCTCCAAGAGGACTGCGGCTTCTCAGAGCTCAGATACCACGTGAAGCGAGGCAATCAGAATCTCAGGGAATGAGCCCCCGCCGGTCCCTGGAGACGGCCCGTTACCCCAAAGCCTGTTGGACTGCTTCAGGCTTTCTGTTCAGGCAGAAGAAGGGAAACACGGCTTACACGGTTTTTGTTTTCTGACCAGGAAAAGCTCACAGATCCATCTCGAGGGATAGTTCCCTTCCCTTCCCTGCCTTTCTTCTCTCTTTTTCCCCCACTCACAGATTAAACCTCTTTAAGAGATTTTAGGTAGACTTGTTAACCACAATTGCCTCTAAAAGATAGAAGGTCTCTTTAAATTCTGACCCCAAGGTTTGTTCATGGCACACAGTAGGTCATCAGTGCTGCCTGCACTGACATTTACTGGGCTCTTACTGTGTGCTAGACGCTGTGCTAAGTGGATTCCAGGCATCCCCTCATTCAGTCCTCATAATGACCCAGTCAGCTGGGCTCTGTCATCCCCATTTCACAGATGAGGAAACTGAGGTTCCGAAAGACTAACGTGCTCTCTAGCCCAGGGCCCATAGCCTGTAGGAGGCAGGGCTGGGGTGTGAAGTCAGAGTCTCTGACTCCCAAGCCTGGGTTCTTTACCATTACAATGTGAGAAAATATATCAAATCCCATAAAGATATTCTGAACTCAGTCTTGCTTCTCAACAAATTTATATTCATAGCAGCAGCATCTACCTACCTTTGAGATACTGTGTACATGTATATACAGACGTATCACTTTTTCAGTCTACAAATTATGCTTGTGGGCAGGGACGGGTCTCACACCATGGCACCCCTACAGCCTGGCATGTGCCTGGCACCTGTGGGCTCTCTCTGTTGAATGACACAGACATGCATGGTGAGAGAAAATGACAGAGTAATTCTGTGAGCCCCCGCCGTGGCCTGTGTCCCTGGATCAGCAGCCGTTGATTGATGGAGAGGAATGTAATGTAGTCTTTTCAAAGGAAACTTTTTATTGAATTGTATAAAGTAACTACAGAAAAGCACACACATTGTAAGTGTATGCTTGGTGAATTTGCACAAATTGAACGTGTCCTTGTAACCTGTACCCAGATTAAGACAGAGAGTATGTCCACCCCCTGAGACCCTCCGCGATCCCCTTCCAGCCGCCACTCCCCCAAAGGTGACCACTACACTGACCTTTGCCGGTGTCTGGACCTTGCGTAAATGAGTCACATGGAAAGTGCTCTTGTCGGTGAGACTCATATTGCTGCAAAGACTTGTGGTTTGCTCATTCTCGCTGCTGCATGCTTTTCCGCTGGGTGAATGTGCCATGATTTATTTATGCGTTTTACTATCGTCGGGCCCTTGTGAAGTGCTGCTGTGAATTTGGGAACATGGTGACCATGTGTACACATTCTTGTTGGGGATATCTAGGAGTAGAGATCCTGGGACGCAGAGGGTAGGGGTGGAGTCAGCTTTAGCAGATGCTGCCGCCGGTTTCTTTCCAAAGTGAGGTACCAATTCACGCTCCCACCAGCAATGTCTGAGCATCCTGGTTTCTCCACATCCCAGCCATCACTGCGTATTATCATGCTTTTTCCAATTTTTTTTTATTGTGGCAAAGTATACATCATGTGAAATTTGCCATTTTTAAGTTACGGTTCAGTGGAACTAAGTACATTCACTTTGTTGTGTAACCGTCACCACCATCCATCTCCCGAACTCTTTCATCTTGTAAATCTGCAACTCTGTCCCCATTAAACACTAACTCCATCGGCCAGACCTGTGCCATCACAGGTGGAAATTGTCTTTTTACTTATAGTTTTCACTAAACATTAACTCAGTGCCTGGAATTTGCCCCACCCTCCATGACAAGTTGAGGGAGGAAAGAAGGGAGGGAGCTGGGCTACTTTTTATGAAGCCTGAATGCGTGAAGCACTTTTCGAGAGTTGGCTAATCTTCGTTAGTGCGCACTGACGTGTGTGGCAATGTTCTTCCTATTTTACAGATGAGTCAGTGAGGCACCGAGGGGTAAGCTGCTTCACACCACGACAGCACTGTGGAATTGTTACGACAAACTGTGTGATCCACGAGGCCTGAAGAATTTAGTATCTGGCCCTTTAAAGAAAATGTTTGCCAACCTTTGGCTTACATCGAAGGGCTAGAGTTCCAATCCTGGCTTTATTGATAACTGGGAGCAGGGCTGAGAACAGGTTATTTCTCTTCTCTGGACCTTGGTTTTCTCAGCTGTAAAGTGGGATCATAATGGTACCATCTCAGGACATTCTAAGGAGTCAGTGGGAGGATACCGCAAGCATTGCCCCACTTAGGCATATATGTGGTCCTTGATCAAAATTACTCTGGACACGGGCTAAGATGGCAGATTGAAATGCAGGGTCCCTGTTCTCAGGAGCTCACTGCACACAAACAGCTGATGTCAGTGCCCGGGAAGGTACCAGCGTTGAGGTGTACCCCAGCCCATGAAACCCAGAGGCAGGTGCCCCTATTTCCAGGCTGTCATAGGCCACAGTTTTTCCCTGGCTGAATTACACCATCCACTAGCGAATGTTTTTGAAGACCTGAAAATTTGCCATCTGATCTCTGGTATCCTTGGTCTGGAAAACCAAATGGATAGGCCTGCGTGACGTTGGCCTGTGGTCTTGGAATTAAATTAATGCTAATATTAAAACTATATACATATGGTTGCCGTTCCCAGCCTTCACCTCAGAGCTCTATTCTTGAGCAAACGTACCCTCTCCTTCTGCAAAAGTGTCTGTGCCGAGCATGGCGAGGAGACTGAACATGAAGGGGAGCAGAGACGTCCCTTTCCTCCACATCAGTCATGGAAAAAGCTTCTGTTTTGCCACCACAACCTTGTCTGCGGCTCTGAGACTGGTTTTGAGAAGGCTGTCGCCTGTCCTGTGGGTCTCAGCGTCCCCTCTGTGAAAGATGGTCTGCACCAGTTGAGAAAACCGAGCTCCAACTCTGGCCTGGTTCTGTCCCCAAAACTCAGGAGTCCTTGTCCCCCCAAGGCGTGGGGACCTGAGAAAGAGCGGGCCCTAGCAAGGAGCTCGTTTTCATATAAAACTTCCCTGGAATTCCCTGCAAACACATGTTTCTTGGGCTTAAATCTAAACATTTTACCTTATGACCCAGGAATCCCACTTTGGGTATTGACCCAAAAGAGTGTTTTTGTCCCCCCCAAAAAAGTAAGTGCAAAAATGTTCACAGCGGCTTTTACACAATAGCCCCAAAGGGTCCACCAACAACGGTGGTACACGGGAAGGAGCGCTGCTCTGCAACATTAAAAGGAAGAATGAGCTACAGGCACGGGCATCTCACGGACGTTACGCTGAGCCAAAGAAGCCAGACACAGAAGCGTATCTGCTGTGCTTCCATCTGTGAGACGTTCAGGAGCCAGTCTCCAGCGAGCCACGCCAGAGCAGCGGACCCCTCCGGGTGCTGCGGACTGAAAGGGGCGGAAGGAGCCCTCTGGGGTGTTGGAGACGTCCCACGTCTTGACCTGGGTGGTGGCTGCACAGGGCTGTGTCTATGCACAACTAAATCCAGAACCCTAAGACTTGTGCACTTGCGTACTTGACACACTTTACTGTTTATATAGTATGCTTTAACTTTAAAAAAAGATGGAAAGGGAGAGAGAAAGAGAGGATCCAAGACTTTGGGAAGGTTGGGCAGGCGGGGGCTGTGCCCTGGTCTGGTCCTGTCTCAGGCCCCCGGGGAGTCCTTGCACCCCAGCCTCATCTAACAACTTCCTGTTCCCAGACCGGAGGCCTGCACCCCGTGGGCTCCTTGCACTTTCTGTTCCCTCTGCCAGGAGTGCCTGGCGCTGGCCTACCCACTGGAAGACCCTGTGCTCAGGTCACTTCTGGGAAGCCTTCCCCGGTATCCAGAATGTTCCTCCCCCTCCTGCCCTTTGTTCTTTACCCCCCTCATTACGGTGCTTATCACTTCATGTTCTTGTTACCTTTGTACACCTCTGTCCCCCCTGCCAATCAAGAGGCTCACTCTGGCACTCCCTGGGCGTCTTGGGGCACCCAGGCCAGTGTCTGGCAGAGCCAGCGGGGGACGTGGTACCAGAGATAAGGACCTGGCTGCTAAGTCAATGATGTGGCCTCTCCGCTGACCAGCTGTGACCTGGGGCCCAAGGTTTAACCACTCCGAGCATCCCTTTCTTCCTCTACAAGATGGGGTCCTAGCGGTACCCATTTCCCAGTCCTTGTGCAGCATCAGTGAGATGGCGCCCGTGGACTGCCCCGAGGACCTGGCACGTGTGGTATGCTCGGTCCCTGCGAGCTGCTGTAGTCCTTCAAGATGTTTGCTGACTCAGTGGTTGGAAATGTGCTGACTTTGCGTCACAGCCCTCAAGAGCCTTGATCAACTGGCCTGATGGCAAAGGTGCCCGGTGGCACAGATGCCAAGTACCACGCCCCGGGGACCCAGATTTCCATCCGTCTTCCCGTGCCTGCAATGGTAACTGTGGTTGGAAGGGTCTGAATATGGAAATATCAGTCTTTCACTCTATTATTAAACCTCTTGAGCCATTTGGCCATAAAAGGGGGCAGCTGCCATGGCTGGACTCATGATTAATGAGCCAGAACGTGCCTCCTGACCATCTCCACGGAGCACGATCTGTGGAGAACAACCTTGACCTGCCCCAGACACTGGCCCTGCCCTCACCACCCAGCCTCCGGGCGCCGCTCTGCTGAGGTCTGGGCAGCGGGGAAGGCGGGTCGGTGGCTCTTCCTGCTGTCTTGAAGAGCCCACGCCCCCCAGGTGGCCCCTCCCAGGCCCCCAGGAGGGCTGGGCTGTGAAGGGGCTTGGCTGAGGTGGAGCAAGAGGAGGTAGGTGAGCCTGGGGAGCCAGTGTCCGCGTGCGCATGGCCCAGAGCTCCTGGGATGCCATCTGAGGCTGACCCTGACCATCTGTAACTGGTGGGGTCCTGCTTGTCATCAGTCATGCAGAGCTGGGAATCACCCGTGTGCCAGGCTGACTGCAAGCCAGGGTGCTCCTCTCTGTTCCATCTTTCCAGAATAATCTACAGGTGATGGAGGAACTTGGAGAGCCTTTGCACAAAGCCCCTTCTTCCTTCTGGCTGAGACTTGAAAATAATCACCTGGCTGTAGTGAGCTCCTGCTTAGCACCTGGCACCGTGCTGGGCATTGAACTCATTGGCCTCATGGCCTCAAACAAATGAACCCCCACCGCATTGCGTCCTGCCCGCAGTGCCCTCCTGGCCTCCTTTCTCAGGCCACCCCGTGTGCCGCTCTGTTGGGGTGACTGCATGAGAGCAGTTACCTGTCGAGTTCGTGCTAGGTGCCGAGCTACACACACTTCGTCGCTCTCCACAAACACCCTTGTGATAGGTATACTGTTACCTTTTCTTATTGTGACATAGTTCACATATGTGAAATTCCAGTGTGGGTCACATGGAAACCGTGTAACTTTTTGAAGAACTGCCAGGCTGTTTTCCCAAGTGGCTGCGCCAGTTCACATTCCTGCCAGCAGTGTGTGAGGGTTCCAGTTTCTCCACATCTTTGCCAACATTTGTTCTTGTCTTTTTTTTTCTGTAATAGCCATCCTAATGGGCGTGAATACTATCTCATTTTTACAAGGGAGAAAAGGGAGGCTCAGAGAGGCAAGTGACTTGCCTAAGGCCACACAGCCAGCAAGTGATGGAGCCTGGATTCGACTCTAGAGCTTCTGATTTTTCAAAAAATCTTTTTATTGAAGCTTACCAAACACACAGAAAAGTGCACACGTCGTGTCCCACTTATGCATTTTAACAAAGTGGACACACTGTGTCACTGCCAATCCGAATCAAGAGCTAAACCAGTACCAGGCCTCCAGAAGCTCCCTCTCCCCCCTTTCCAGTACTCTCCCCTACAGGGGCGACCAGTAGGGTCACCAGCTTGTCCCGCTTTTCCCAGAACTTTCTCAGTTTTAGTGCCGAGCATCCGATGTCTTGAGAAACCCCTCAGTCTCAGGCAAACCAGACAGCTGGGCCCCCCAGTAACCAGTGCACTGACTTCTCACAGCATGGAGTGAGTTTTGCCTATTTCTGAACTTTATATAAATGGAAGCATACGGCGTGTGCTTCTGTGTCTAGTTTCTTTTGCTCAATATTGTTGTTATGTACTGTCAAGTTGGCTCCAATTCCCGATGACCCCATGTCCACAGTGTGCTGTCCTCAGCAGCCCTTCTCAGCTCCTGTAGACTCATGCCTGTGGCTTCCTTTAGGGAGTCAGTCCATCTCCTATTTGGTCCTCCTCTTTGCTGCTGCCTTTGCTCTTCCCAGCATCGTGGTGGTGTTTGTACAGTTCATCCACGTGTTGTGTGTAGTTGTAGATCATTCCTTCTTGTTGTTGTGTAGCATTCCACTGGGTGAGTATACCACGATTTCTTTACCCATTCTTCTGTTGATGGGCATTTGGGTAGTTTCCAGTGTGTTCCAGTCTGGGCTGCCTGGTGCTCGGGGATTGTTTGTGTACAGGTGTTTGGGAGAATGTGTGTCGACGTTTCTTCATAGGCACAGGATGCTGGTGCAGGGGATGCGTGTGTCCAGCTCTAGCAGATACTATTGTATAGTTTTCTGAAGTGGTTTAGCAATTTCGCAATTTCCACCAGCAGTTTAGGAGCGTTCCAGCTGCTCCGTGCCCGTGCCAACACTTGTCATTGTCTTTCCCATTGGAGCCGTTCTGCCGGAGGACAGTGTGGTGGTATCACACTGCGGAGCCCCTGATTTCTGACTCACTAGCTGTTATGGACAAAGGCTGGGACGTGAAGCCCGAAGGTCTCGGTTCTCTTCCCGCTTCTGTCCTGAATAGCTGCGTGTGGTTGGTCAGGCGCGTACCTGGTCAGAGCCTCCCTTTCTGGTCTGTCACGGCGATGGTAGTCCCTTCCTCCCGGGAGGGCTGTGGCTTCAGGGGGCTGGTGGAGGTGGGAAGGGCATGCAGGTGTGGGAGGTGGGCAAGGGGTGGCAGCAGTGGTGCTCCCAGCCTGGGACGTCCTGACGCTAGGGCAAGAGGAGAGATGCCTGACGTCCCTGCCCACCGTCCACTCCCTTGGCCCTGAGAGGGGGCTGAGGCCAGTCCCTCCGTCCAGGCTCCCTTCTAGACCCCCTCTGAGCCTTGACCAGTTGCTCAGCTGCCAGGGACACAGATTTTAGTCCATCTGAACACCCCATTTTCCTGGGTCATCTCTCTCCTCCCTGACTCATCAGTTCCATAATTGTAGGGCCGTGTCCCTCCTCTTCACTGCCATGTCCCCAGGCCCTGGCATTGGGTCACACGTGGGAGGGGTTCCCCTTGTTGAATGACTGCATGAATTCAGTCCCGAGGTGACCGTCACACTAGCCACGTTTAAGTGCTCAGCAGCTCACACGTGGCTCCTGCACTGGACGGGGCAGACAGAGCATTTCCATCATTGCGGAAAGTTCTATCAGACAGTGCTGATCCAGAGTTATTTATGCTGTGAAGACTGTAGAATACTTACCCCCACCACCAAGAAAAGATCAAACAAAACACCATAAACACAAGAAGGATGTCTTTTTCTCACAGGAGATTTTCTTGCTCAAAAACCAGTTACTTTTACTTTACACAGAATTCTGACGAGCCTGGCGCTCTGGTTTCAGAGGCACAACAAAAGCAGTCACCTTTTGACTGCAGGCTGTGGGGAAGAGACACTGGCAGCAATAGGAAGTAGCCCCTGGCATCCAGAGAATGACTGGAGAGGCTGTTCAGAACGGACACGCTCACTCAGACTCGAGCCAGTAGTGCTGCGGCAAGCGTGGCAAGCAGCTCTCTGTCCCCCAGTGGTGCCAGGAGCACTGCTGGCTGCATCACAGTGGGTGGGGGCAATAACAACAGTGGCCCTGGGCAACAAGGAGAGATTAAGTTATGTTCAGTGTCTCTGGTTTACAGAAACGGGGCCGGGGGGAGGCATTGGAGGGGATTTGCTCTGGGACTGGGGCCCACGCTGGCTCAGCTAGCAGCAAATTGTTACCCGCTGCTCTGCTCTTGCTGCACGACTTTCCCTCTGTGGGATTAAAGAGAACATCCAAATATTTTGACAGGCCTTTCCCAAATGAGCATGTGTGGGTTTCTGCCCTCGAGGCCGAGTTGAACCGTGGGTGGCCTGAGGACCTGCAGGGCTGGGTGTCAGTTGGAAGGCAGATTCTGAGACCCTGCTGTGCCGGGTCCAGCTCTGGCCTCCTCTCTGGTCCTGGCTCCTTTCTGCATGCTTGCTTTCTGATGTGCGTGCACACCCGTGCACACACTGGAGTTTGGATCTGGCTGGAGGCCTTTGGCAAAGTATGGGGATGGAGGTCACAGACTTGGGGGTTGTGACATTGAATCCAGGGTCTGTCTCTTAAAAGCAGGAGCCTGCAACGTGTCATTTCCTCTCCATGCCTCAGTTTCTTCTTTTGTAGCGTGTGGATAAATAGAGACAAATAGAGCTGCCCCTCCCAGTGTCGTTATACGGTTAAATAAGATAATATATATAAAGCCCTCAGCATGGTAACTGCTAGATAAGTGTCAACCAGGGCACCAGTGCCTTTCTGCATGGGTGGGGCTTCGTGTGGGTTTTGTGTGCAGGGCGTGTCCTGCCACGTCACTGAAAAAAAAAACATGCAGCAGGCTGTTCACAGTAGCCAAAAAGTGGGGACAGCTCAGATGTCCATCAGCTGACAAATGGGCCAAGAAAACATGACATACCCATTCAATGGAACATTATTCAGCCATAAAAAGGAACGAAGTACTGACACACGCTACAACATGGATGAACCTTGAACACATTTAAGTGAAAGGAGCCAGACAGAAAGGACCACATTGATATGAAATGTCCAGAACAGGCAAATCCACAGGAACAGATAGCAGACTAGTGGTCACCAGGGACTGGGCGTGGGGGTAACAGAGAGTGACCACTTAATGGATATGGGGTTTCCTTTTGGGTTGATGAAAATGTCTTAGAACTAAATTGAGGTGAAGGTTGCACAGCATTGTGAATGCACTAAATGCCACTGAATTGTACGCTTTAAAATGGTTAATTTTTAATTTTATGTCATATGAATTTTATCTCAGTTTTTTAAGAAGAAGAAGGGTAGGTGAGGGCTGAAGCCCACTCCCCCAATCCAAGCCCCTTCATGGTACCACCGTGGACTAATGGTGTCATCACTATTATTATTGCCATTGTTGTTGACTGTCCAAGGTGGGGCTGGAAGGGGCTCCCCTGCCCTCCAACTTGCATCTCTCCGTTGAGGCCGGGGTTTGTGTGTGGGGGCTGGGAGTGGATCCTTCCTCATGCCAGTGGGGCAGTGCCATATGGAATCAAGCTGTGTGGCGTGGGTCCCCCTGCGTGATGACTCAGGTGACTTCCACGCATGGAGAGAGGAGACACGTCCCCAGCATGGCACACCCAGCAGGCGGTCAGGGTGGCAACCCCCGCATGACAGACAGCCTGCTGTTCTCAGCCCGGGTCCCCAGCTGGGCAAGGTTTCCCAGCGTCCCGTGTCCTCTGGGCTCAGGAGCATGCTCACGGAGGGTGGGTGTTTCCAGACCAGCTTCTCCTTTTGGGGTCCGGGATCCCCCTCCCCCACCCCCTCCAGGAACGGTGCCGGGAGCTTTCCTGACATGTGCCTTGAGTCAGCCTGGAGCCTCGTCTTTGGGGCCTCGGACGTCATGATTCATAAGCACTTTTAGAGAAATCCCCATGGAAACCGGCAGGCAGTTTAGACGAGAGGGAGCTGGCTCCCCAGAAAGGCAGGGGGAGGCGAAGACTGGAGGTCTCGCAGGGGGCTGTTTCACGGGCCTTTGGTCACCCAACTCGCTACCCACTTTGACACTTGGGAAGTCCGAGAAGGTGCCCAGTTTGGGATGTCAGCTCTGAAAGCCTTGGGGAGTCACTGGGGACCCTGACGTGGCCCCTCAGGCCCTGCTTTCTCTAGCCCAGACTCCACCGGGAAAGCAGCTCATCTCAGAAACAAAAGCAGAGGGAGAGTATTCTCTTCTGGTCTGGTAGACACCAAGATCCCCAAACTAGCCCCTCATCAATCCCGGAGAGCAAAGCGACAAAGGACTCCCCACCCGATCCCTGACTCCCATGGGAAGGCCGTGTCCCCAAGAGCCAGGACCCTGTCTTGCAGACTTCTGTGACTTCACTGCCTGTCCCGTGTGGTCACGTGGTGGGCACTCAGCTACCAGATGGTCACACTGAACTCACCCGGCTCAGAGTGTGGCTTCTAGCAGGACCCAGTCAAGTTGGGGGCCCAGCACAAAGGCCCCCCATTCTTAGCCAGGGCTCCCCAGTTCTCTTTAATTTGAACAGTTTGGCAACAGTGTAAAATAGGCTCTTACCCTTTGTCTCAGTAATTCCATTTCTTGGACTCTGGCCTAAGAAATAATCCTAAGTACAGGGTAGAAAAACATGTTTCACGTGGATGTTCACTGTGGAGTTGTTTATAGTGGCATAAAATGAAACCACCGCACTGTCCGTGGGGGCGGGGAGGAGTGATGGTAAAATAAATGGTGGCCGAGCCAGCCTTGACCACCTAGTGGTTCAAGTTCAGTGCACTCTGCTTCGCCAGCCCGGGTTCAGTTCCGGGGCGCAGAACCACCCCACTCATCTGTCAGTAGCCATGCTGTGGTGGCAGCTCATGTAGAAGAACTAGAAGGACCTACAACTAGAATATACAACTGTGTACTGGGGCTTTGGGGAGGGAAAAAAAAGAGAGAGAGGGGAAGACTGGCAACAGATGTTAGCTCAGGGCGAATCTTTCCCAGCAAAAAAACCCAACAACAACAACAATAAATAAATAAATAAATGGTGGCTGAATATTTTATAGCCACTAAAATGATAGTTCTGGAGATTATTGTTCAGAATATGGGATGTGCATATGATATAACATTATGTGAAAAAAGGCAAGTTACAAAATTATATGTACTGCAAGATTTGGGCTGTGTAAAAAAAACTTATATGTAAAAAATAATCAGGAAGGTGATATACAAAGTGCTAATGAGTGATCTTGATATGGTTTTATCTGAAAGATTTCATTCTGTTCATCATCTTCCAAATTATCTTGAATATTCATGCGTTGCCTTAGTTAGGTTTGAGGTGTAATTTACATTCAGTAGAATTCACCCTCTTAGTGTACAGATCTGTGAGTTTTGACAAACGTATACAGTCAAGTAACTACCACCATAGTCGAGATATAGAATATTTCCATCAACCCAAAAAGTTCCCACCTACCCCTCGGTAACCAGTCCCCTCCCCTGTCCCAGCTGCTGGTGACTGCTGGTCTGATTTCGATCCTTGTAATTTTGCTTATTCTGGGATGTCATATAAACGGAATCATACAGGATGTCTTATACTGCTTTTACCCGTAGAAATAAGTTTTAATTGGTTTATTGTTCTCTTAGATGTACCTCTTAGAGCCAGATTTCCTCGCTTCCCTCAAGTGGAGGAGAATTTAATTTTTCTTCCTTACCTAACTCAGCCTTTACCCCATGCAGGAATCTCCTCCACTGTAGCTCTGATCGTCGTGTTCAAATGACCAGGGAATTATCAGTTATCTGTGAAATCGTCCCCATGGTGTGAAAGTACCAAGGATGAAAGTCCTTGGTCAGCGCTGGCTCACACCTGAATCCGAAGAGCAGCGTGTGGGGGCTTTCCGTCCCGATCTGCCCCATGTCCCTTGCAAGCCTCGTGGCCCCTGCCTAGGCTCTGTCGTCGACAGTGAGGATAGTAACAACAATAGTGCTGGCAGCAGCAGTTCATTTTTCTTAATAAACATTTTACTTTGGAACAGTTTGAGTTGTACAGAAAAGTTAAACAGACAGTACGGAGAGTTCCCATATACCCCACACCCTGTTTCCCCAGTTATTAACATTTTACAATAGCATGATACATTTGTCACAACTGGGAACCGATATTGATCTGCTATTGTTCAAGTCCACACTTGATTCGATTTCCTCGGTTTTTACCTCATGTCCTTTCTCTGTCCCGGAAGCCCGCCATCACTATGTTAGTCATCGTGTCCCTGTAGACTTTGCTTGGCTGGGATAGTTGCTCAGACTTCCCTTGGTTTTGATGAAAACTGGTCATGTAAAACACATGAATGTCCCACAATTGGGATTTGTCTAAGGTTTTTCTCATGGTTAGAGTAGAATTATGGATTTGGGGGAGGAAGACCCCAGAGATAAAGTTTAGTCTTTCTCACAATAGTACATTTTATTGAGCTTTTCAGAATGTTCCAAATGCTGCACTAAGCCCTTGACAAATTGGATCTCCTTTAAGGCTCCTAATAATTCTATTAAATTCTCATTTTATTATTGGAGGAGACGGGCTCAGAGGGGTACAGTAACTTACATAAAGACACACAGTAAGTGGCTCAAACACAGGTCTCATTGATTCTGCAAATTCTGCTTTTAGCCAATACTGCTCCAAATGGTGGGAAAGCAATACATCTGCTTTTAAAAAACAGTATGTATTTATTTATACCCAGCCTTTCTCCAAAAAGCCTGTGTTGCAACTTCTAATTAAGGCCACATTGAGGCAGCTAAAGCAGGGTCATAAGAAAGGCAGACGCAGGCGGTTAGCGAACCCTCCCTCATGTCAGGTCGCACGTGTCCGTAGTGGTCATCTCCTAGAACGTGTTGCCACCGGCTCGCTGCGGGCACTGGGCAGCACAGAGCCTCGTCATGTCTCAGGGTCTCCGAGGAGGCTGTGATGGGAAGTAGAAGCCTCGAGGCCTCTGCTGTGTGTCCAAGGTGCAATTCTAAAGAAGCGAGGCCGGCTGTTCCTGGGTTTGGATCGTCGAGTTCACCCCTCTGTGGTCACACTGAGCCTTGCTGGGATTCTCCGGATGGCTTTTTGTGTCTGTATTGTTCGGTGTGGTCCGGCAGTTTTCCAGATGCACTGGTGGCCACGTCTTAGCCTGTGTCCCCTGGCCTCTCTGTGTATTGAGGGGTCAGCAGACTGCGGTTTGGAGGCTGACCAGACCTTAAAAAGGGAGAGAGGTGATGTGGGCCACCAAGGAAAGGCCTTTGGTGCAGCAGGGCGCCCAGGTGCCATTGCTCCCTAAAGGAGATTTTTAAAAAATTTATTAATTTACTTTTACTATTTTAATTTACTTTTTAAACATAATAGCCAAAAAAGGCATCTTCCCAAGTGTGTTATGCATAGTGATTATAACTAACACAAGGATGAACATTTTTTTATTTGTGAAAATGTTCATTTATTAAGAAAATAACAATCACCTCCTAAACATCAGGCTGTGTCCAGGCACTTGGAACAGAGCAGGTGAGAATCCCTGCTAGAACACCAGCGGGGCAGACAGTCAGCATGCACAATAAACACTTGAACGTGGGTTTGGAAAATCAGCCTACAACCAAGTCCCCAGGCCCCTGGTTTCACTGATATTCTTAGGACAAGATGTGCTGTTAGAGCTGAGTCACTCATTGCAGAATTTTGAGAACATATTAGTGCAGGGGATGCTGGAAGAGGGCAGAAGGTGAAGGGGAGCCCACATGTCTGCCTCTGGGATCCGAGGATAGAAGCATCTTGGTCGGACACACGGCCACCTGGGTTCGTGCCGAGGGGTGGGCCATGTGCTGGTGAGAAGGGCAGGATGAACTTGGCTGCCTCCCCACCGCCCCCTCCCTCCCAGGGTCTGAGCAGCCTTATGGCTCACCTGGACCTGTGCAGGAGCCTCCAGGCTGTTCCCTGCTTCCGTCCACCCCTCCCAGTGATGCTGTGAAACTTACCTAAAGCCCCTGCCGTGTCCACCTCCCGGGGACTGGCACCCGGACCCTCCACTGGGTCTACACATCCCTCCAGGCGTGGCCTGCCCACCTCTCCAAGGGCATTTCTTACCCTGGCCCTGCCTCCCTGAACACTCCCAGCTTCTTCCCGCCCCTGGGCCTTTGCACTGGCCATGGGCTCTGAGACACACCACCCCTCCATCTTTCCGTGGAGCTCCTGCTCTCAGCCTCCTGGCACCACACCACATTTTGATTCTTGGTGCAGCCCTTGCTACTGTCCAGTAGTTTATTTATTGGGGTGTTTTGTTTGTTTGCTGTCTCTTGCCCCTTCTGGGCTCCTGTCTTACTGCTGTATCCCCAGCAGCCAGCATGGAGCCTAGAAATAATGGGAGCTCAGTAAATATCTGTCAGACGAATGGAGGAGTGAACAAATGAATGGACAGATCAACTGATCAGTCACTCCTCCTTCCTGAGCTGGTGGCTGATCATCGGATCAGGAAATTTGAGGCAGCTTAAGCCCTCACCCTCTCTGCCTCCACCACCACCACCAGGTCTCAACTTCGGCAGACAGAAATTGAAATTTAAAGGCCTTGTGGAGGTCCTGAATCCTTGTGGTGAAATTAACTGGTTGGGCCGCGGATCTGGAATCACACCTGCCTCTTGCTTGAGCCCAGCATAGTGGTCAGGCTGCCGACTGCAGAGCCAGCAGCTGAGTTCAGTCCTGGCTACATCCCTTCCCAGCTGGGTGACCTTGGGCAAGTCACATGACCTCCCGAGCCTCAGCTTCCTCATCTGTGTGATGGGGATGGCCCTGGCGCCTGCTCCATGGGACTGTTGAGAGGCTTAAAGGAGAAGGTGTTTACCACATGCCTGGGGAGTCTTGGCGTGTGTCAGGGCTTGGGAGATGTTAGCCATTGTTCTTCTCAGCTGTGCTACACGCGCCTCTGATTCTGCTGAAGTTGGGCTTCCTGGGGCCAGAGTGACAAGGACACTGCCGGTCCCTGGTGGCCAGTGCATTCCCCGGGGCCTGGTGCCTCTCTCTGTGACGGTGGAACTCACTCACAGTGGGAGTGGCTGTGAATTTCTCTTCCCCACCCTCACCCCAGAGTTGACCGATGATAGCCTTTATCCTTCTTTCTTTCAACACAAATTCTTGAGCCTTTGCCACGTGCCGGGCGCTGGGGAGAGAGAGCAGGGACCAAGACAGGCAGGAGCCTGACCTCACAGAGTGCAGCCTGGCCAGGAGGCAGACATCAAACAGATAACACATGATACAAGTCCACAATAATTAACCTGGGTGTGGTGAGCACAGAGGGCACAGAGGAGGATGTGACCTGGTGGGTGATGGGGTCCCGAGTGTCGCAAGTTCCCCCCAGATGTCCTGTTGAGCTGAGACCTGGAGAGCAGAAGAAGAGATGCCAGGGGTGGGGCCATGGCCTTTTTGGGACAGGGAGCAGGCTGAGTTTTTGGTGCTGTCAGTGGGCCCGTGTGGGGAGCACAGAAAGGGAGAGAAGCTCCCAGGGTGGGGTGGTGGGGGTGGCTGGAGGCAGAAGCGAGACCAGACCTGCAGGGCTGTCGATGGTGGATGGGAATGTGGATTTTGTGGTTGGGCCACTGGAACCACTGAAGGATGCTTAGCAGGGGATCGGGTTTGCCGACTTGGAAGGTGGCCCTGGGTACTGAGTGGAGAGTGCGTATGTGTGGGGAGAGACGAGGCAGGAAGACCAGTGCGGGGGGCTGTGGCTGCTTTCCGGGCAGGGGAGGGTGGCGGCTTGAACACAGTGAGGGATGGAGGGACCCAGGCTCCGCCCTGCACTGGGCCCCGCAGATGCCAGGAGAACAATCCTCGGGCCTTCCCCCGGGTGCCCCAGTCTAGTCCCGACTCAGCACCTCCAAACACGTGGGCGAGTTTCCCCCACGGCCCCTCCCCTCCAGCTAGAGAAATTCAGAGTTTCTTTGGTCCCTGAAGTTACTGGGTTTCTGTCCCAGCTCAGTTTCTTGCTGTCAGAGTGGGGAAGTTTTCTGGAACCTTCTTCTGAGGCGCAGATGTTGTGCCTGATCTTGTAACCAATGGTTGTCTTTTTTCTTTTTTTGCTGCAGCCAACTGGGTACATGGAAAACTCGGTCTCCTACAGCGCTATTGAAGACGTTCAGCTGCTGTCCTGGGAGAACGCCCCGAAGTACTGTTTACAGCTCACGGTTCCTGGGGGAACTGTCCTCCTGCAGGTAGGATAAATAACTCTAATAAGCAGTTCTGCCCTGTCCCCACACTCGCCCGCCTCTTTTCCCTTCAAGGGAGACGGCAAACTGTCAGGAGGAAAGTTTGTGTAACTTAGGAAGTTTTTTCCTCCAAGTATAAGAAAGGTGTAAGCTGGGGCTCACAGGGGGAAAGGAAAAACGAATGTGCATGGATTGAGCTCCTACTGCATGCCTGCCACACAGTCTAGGAGCTTTACATGTTGTGTTTTTATTTTTCTTAACAAACCTGAGAAACAGGTTTTCTGATCTCCTTTTTACAGATGAGGAAACTGAGACACATGGGCGCGTTGTTAGGACTTAAAGGGCTGTAAAAAGCAAGTAAGCAACAGATGCTACCTTTTGCTCTACTTTGAGTGAGAAGATTTCTTACTTCTCACTGATCTAAGTCTTTTGAGTCTTCAATGGAAGTATGAGCTGTCTCCTCAGAAAAGTGTGCGTTTTGTGTGTGTTGGTCAGGACTGTTGGTTGGAAATGATACAGACATTATTCAAACTATCTGAAGCAGAAAGAGGATTTGAAGCTGTAACTATATTAAAGTAACTGGGAAGTCAGGCATAGCTGGATCCAGGAGTCAAATGATATCATTAATATTCAGTATCTCTCTCTCTATCTCCTGGCTCTGCTTCTGTGTGTTGACTTCATTGTCAGGCAGGATCTCTCCCTATGGTGGGAAAGATGGACTCCTGGCAGTCTCAAAGTCACATTCTTGGAGCTTGTAATCCTTTAAAATGTGACAGCCCTTTTTCCTTCCAGTATCTTTCTCTAAAATCTCATGGAAGATTCCCAATTGGCTCTGTGGTAGTCCCATGCACCCCAGGGCATGTGCTGCCCTGGGTTAGCCACCTACCCTTGACCACAGACAGCTGTGTATTCTCATAGCCCTACCAGGACCTCGTGGACAGGGGACAGGTAGGTCCACCAAGAAAGGAATTGTGGTAGAAAAAAGTCACATGACCGCTGCAGTATGTACATGTGACATGTTCTATATCATTTCAGAGAGAGCCACCCCAATTTCCAGCAGGGATCCCAAGTCAGGAGATCCCTAGATCTCCTCATCTAGTCAGAAACTCTCTTCTCATTGGGAGAACAGTCTGCCCTGGCCTTTCTTTTAGGACCATTTTCTTTCTAACTTTGTCACTCCAGGGAGATCTGCTCTGAGCCCAAAGAGAAGTTCCCTAAAACCCATTTCAAAAGTGGCCACTGGTGGGGCCAGCCCCGTGGTGTAGTGATTAAAGTTCGGCACGCTCCGCTTTGGTGGCCCAGGTTTGTGGGTTCGGATCCTGGGCACAACCTACTCCACTCGCCAGTCATGCTGTGGCGGTGACCCACAAATGAAAAATAGAGGAAGACTGGCACAGATGTTAGTTCAGGCTAATCTTTCTCAGTAAAAAAAAAAAAAAAAAAGTGGCCACTGGATTGTGTAACAACGTTGGAGACAAGAGGCGCGCAGTTTGGCCTCTGAAAAATGCTGAGCTCTACACGTTGAGTGTAACAGCTAAACACCCTTTTGAAAAATCCCATTCTTTGCTGTAATCTCTTGGAGGAAACCCAAATGTGCCTGCCCATCTACTTTCTTCTTCAGTCTCACACTCTACACTCGGGAGTTTTCCTTTTATCTGCCCTCACCTTTTCCCTCCTCACCTACAGCCAGCAGAGCCTTCCTCTCTGTCCTTCCTGCCCATTTGATGGCTGCAGTTGAGTCTATGAAGGGGGTGGTCAGTTCCGGCCTCCTTGGGCTTGGGGGGAGGAGCAGTGGAAGATTGGGGAGCAATAACAGGATTCCGTGGAACGTTGAGAAGAGGGAAGGATGCCGAGAAAATCTTACTGAACTACAGAGCACTGAGCTGGGGGAGGAAGGTGAATAAGCCCTGAGCCCCATCCTTGAAGAGCTCAGGGCCCCATGGGAGACAGAGCCATAAGCAAATGACCAGAGAGATAACAGCTAAAATAGGGGCAAGTCCTGGATGACTGGGAGCCCAGAGCAGGGAGTGACTCACTCGGCCCAGGGGCGCCAGAGAAGGCTCCCCCGGGATGGCAACATTAGAGCCGGACATAGAGGGATGCGTAGGAGTGTGCCAGGATGGGGGTACCACTCTGGACAGAGGGCATGCAGCTGCAACGCGTGAGTGTAGGGGAGGGGGGTATTTGCTGCCCTGAAGGAGAGGGGAGGGGGTTCAGGACCCTGTGGACGCATCCAGAGCTGTTGGGTCAGAGCCACATCACATAGGTCTTGTTAGCTGAGTGAAGAATCCACAGCCCTATTCTGAGGGCAATAGGGAGCCATTGAAAGCTCTTAAGGGATAGAGGGGATAATAGGGGGATCAGTCTGGTTGCAGGGCAGAGGGGGCTGGATGTGTGAGTGCCTGAGGGAGGCAGGAGAGAGGGGAACCCTTGAAATAGTCCTGAAACAGCTAGAAGTGGAAGGTCCAGAGCCGCCATCTCCCTGGGTATGGTGGTCGCTGCTCTATCAGCAGGAGGGCCTCATAACTTCTGAGGTTGGAGGGGACAGCATGCCCCCAAGGAGGTGCCCTGAGCCTCACTTGCCCTGGGGACAGAGGAGCAGTGAGGCTGTGAGGGATGCGGGTCACTGGGCATCACCTGGCATGTCCCTTTAACCCAGGCTGTGGCCGCGGGCCGGCTGTGATGACTCGCCTGGCTGGGGCAGTGGCCTCACGTCAGAGCTCCCCCTGCCGCACTGACGAGCAGGCGGGCGGGCCTCTGACTCCCCCCTGCTCCAGTGGACGCGCAGCCCGCACAGCCCAGGAGCCAGAGGCTGGAGCAGGGGAGCAGGAGGAAGAGGAGGTGGCGGCCAGCCCTCCTGGGACCCAGAGCTGGCTTCAGAGCTAGGGCAGGGGACGCAGACACAGCCTCCACTGCATCGCCCAAGGGAGCCCAGGTGGGTACAGCCCCGCCCCTGCCCACCTCGGTCTCTCCCTTGCTGTCATTTCCATCCGCTTCTACCTTGCTTCCTTCTTGTCATCACCCTCCTCCCCCTCCCTCCCGTGATTCATGGGTGGCCTGTAGCCGTCTTGTTATATACATGTGTTCCTAGTCATCTTGGAGAGGGGCTCCGGGCTGGGAGGTCTGTATGGTTATGGGGCGGCCAGGGGCACCTGGAGCGTCGGGGTGGTGGCCTGAGGTGCCTGGCGGGGTGCTCTTCATATGCTGTTGTGACCGTCGGTGGGATCCTTTCCTCTGGGCTTGTCCCCATTCATGTGACAGCACCCAGGGCTGCGGCGTGACAGAGAGCACTCTCCCTGCTCCGGGTGGGAGGGAGGACCAAGAAGCAGCCAGGTGTGGCAGGGGCCAAGGCCGACTTGCAGAGCTTCATCTGGGTGCTTCTGGTCGGCAGAGGAATGAAGATGCCTGGCACTGTGCTGTCCCTACAGCAGCCACTAGCCACACCGGGCCGTCTGCATTTAAATGTGGTTTATTAAATCAAATTAAGAGTGCAGCTCCTCAGTCCTCTAGCCACATTTCAAATGCTCAGTAGCCACATGTGGCTCGTGGCTACTGTATTGGGCAGCACAGAGAAGGGACATTTCCATTGTCACAGGAAGTTCTCTTGGACGGGGCTGGACCCTAGAACTTTCCATTTTGACCCATGCTCCGTGCTCTGGACCGCCTCCCCCCCCACCCCCCCAGGGAAATAACCTCAGAATCCAAGGGGGTCTTTAGTATTCCAGCATCCCTGCATCCCTGAATGGGGCCCCATCCCGCTGCATGTGGCACAGCTCTTCTCTATGTAAGGGTGATGTCAGGGACTTGCAGGGGTCCCTACCCTAGCCTGCCTGATCCCTCTGTCTCTCCTTCTCTCTCTGTCTCTTTCAGGTTCTCTGTTATGTGTGTGTGTCTGATTTCTCTGTCTGTCTCCGACACTTTATCTCTCTCCTCCCCTTCTCTCCCCCCCACCCCTTGCTCTATTTCATTTTCTGCTTCTTTTGTGGTTTCTCTTTCTCTGCTGTCCTTTTCCAGGCCTGTTTCTGCACCTTGCTCCACCCTGAGCCCTTTTCTCTGTGCATCTCAGCCTAACTCTCTCTCTGTGTCTCTCCTCCTCTCTCGATTCCTCCCTCTTCTCTCTCCGTCCCTCTCCCAGGGACCTCCTTACAAAGCTGCTTTGTTAGAACTGGAATCAGTGCCTCACTCAGACCTCTGGGAGATGACCTATCTGAGTTCAAGGAAGGTTAAAAGACGCTGTTAGGCAAACGTGCCTTCTCCCCAGCCCGGAGAGCCGAGCAATCTGCCAACAGGTCAGGTCTCCAGACAGAGGCTCCCCGCCTTCCAGCCTGGGTCCAATTGGTGTGTTTCTGGATGCTTTGTGCTTTTCAGCTTGAGCTCCCTAATGCCATGTTATTAGAATCCTTGGTTACAGAAAGGACCTATTTATCTTCTTTCCTCCCTTCATGCCCTTTCTGCTGGTGTTTCATTGTGAGGAGGTAACTACATAAGTATGTAAACGGCGCAATCAAAGCATCCTGGGGGGGGCACCTTGCCTGCCCATAGCATGGAATAGAGGGAATTAAAGAGCTTGTGTGGTGGCAGATCATCTTCTGGAGACTTCTGCCTTGCAGTTGGGTTTCTACCCATCCTTGAGAAGTGGACAGAGCCCACTGCTCCTAAAACAAGGTTTCTGGGTAGGACAAGAACAATGAGACTCTCCTTCCCCGAGAGCTTCTGCTTCTTTCTGGAACGATTTCCGAGACCCACTCTTCTCACTGATGTTCCAGAAAGTCTCTCGGGAGGCCGGGCAACTGCTTACCCTGAACACCAGCAGCAGGGGCAGAGACAGGGCGGGGTCCCCCCTTCTTACTGGAAGCTGGAGAGAAAGACCTTTCCGGTCTGAAAAGCACGTGCTGTTTTTTCCCTGAGAAGTCGGCTGGGGAAGGAGGACTTGGGAACAGTCACCCCGCTGCACCCTTGGCTGTTTTTCTTACCTCTCGAGACAATACGACAATGAGAGAGAACTTGGCAACTTTCAAAGAGGAAATTAGGCAGAATTTGCCTGGAACGAGGCCCTCTCAGTATTAGAAAGATTTATCACTAGGAGAAGTTGGCGCCGGCCGAAGCAGGCCTGCCTGCTTCCAGGGCTCCTTCCCAGGCTCAGATCGAGTCTCCTGAGTGACCGTCAGGTCTCCGAGCTGTGCCCCATGACGTCCTGGCTTGGCCACCCACACGGCAGGATGGGGATTGTGCAGAAACTCGTCCTCTCCCCCAGGCCAGGCACAGCCCAGCCCACTCTCCCTTTCCTCAGAAGGCACTTAGAGATGCCGGTGCTGGGATTCCGGATGTCCCCCAGCAGCCTCTGTCCTTTTTCAAAACTAGACAAGCCAAGGGAAGGAGCAGTTATGGCCCAGCCTTGTCACAACCTCTTTAACTCCATCAGCAAGAGGGGAAGCGGCCAGCCGTGAGGATGCGGTGGCTGCGCTGCCAGCTGCCTCCCCCTCTTCTGGAGGAAAGTTCTGGCCCACCCTCTTGTCTGTGGGGTGGGGCCTCTTGGTGATTGGAACAGGTGCCAAGTCCTTCCTCCTCCCCCTTCATCAGCATAATGCTTTCAGATTTCCGAGCCCAATTCCTGGAGCCCAAAGGAGCTCAGGCACATGGCTGTTATGTTGCAGGGTAGACAGTAGAGAGGGCAGGAGGTGGAGTCAGTCAGACTGAATCCCAGCCCAGTTCTGCCTTGCTCTAGCTGTGTGACCTCAGGCAGCAGGAATAACCTCTCTGGGCCTCTTCTTTATCTGTGAACTGGACCCATACTACCTGTTTCCCTGGGTGTTGTGAGGATCAGTAATATTACATGTAAAATACTTAGCATTGTGCCTGGTACCTAGTATGTGTTCAGGAAGAGACTGCCATGATTGTTTTTGGAGCCTTAGTCAAATACAACTTGGGGAAGAGAGGGTGTCAAGACTGAATAGTTCTTTTGAAGTTTTCCTGCACATGGAATTTTCTTCAGTGAGCAGAATGAGTATAGGGATGCTTCATCCATCCATTCATCTACCCACCCACCCATCCATTTATCCATCTATGTGTCTACTCATCTATCCATCCATCCTTCCATCCATCCATCCACCCACTCATCCATCTATCCATCCATACACCTATCCATTTGTCCATCTATCCACCCACCCATCCATCTACCCATGTGTCTATCCAGTCAGTCATTTCAGTCATTCAACAAGTTAGCCAATCTTTCAATTAACAAACATCTCTCCAGGTTTCGTGGACTTAGTAGTGAATAAGTCAGACATGGTCCCTGACCTCACAGAGCCCACAGCCTGAAGAGGAAGAAGAACAAAGAAACAGGTGATTACAGGACAGTGTGATCTGCTAGATGAGGTATCATCACCTGACGTGGTCAGGGATGGTGAGGGGGAAGGGACCACTGAGACAGGTGTTCTGGAGAATTGGCATTTCAGGTGAGACCTGAAGGGTAGGTAGTTCAGCAGGCAACGAGGGAGGGCAAGAAGGCAGAGTGTTCATCGTGGGATGCACACTCTGTGTGAAAGCCAGACGAGAAACAAGGCAAGCCAGGTTATGCTAGGTTATGCTACAGTGACAAGCAGCCCCAAATTCTAAGTGGCTTAAAACAGCAAAGGATTATTTCTCACTCATGCTGCATGTCCATCGTGGGTTGGCTGGGAGCTCTGCTGGTGGAGCACCCACCATCTGGAACGTTTCTGGTTACCAGGGCATTGGGAAGGGAGCCTACTAGATAGTCACATCAGCTCATGTGTCGTTGGCCAAAGTGACGAATGGCTATATGTACCTGCCACATGCCGGAAGGAGAGCTGGCAACACTGGGGAAGGACACTGAGGAGACCACAGCAAGTCTGGGCCTTAGATGCCTCATCAGAAACATGGCAGGAGAGGAAAGGTTGGGCTAGAGTTGGGTCCTTCACCTGTGATCCATGGTATACTCTGAATCTGCCCGCACAATTGTGCGTGTGGTGTCTGCACGGTGTGCACAATACTTGAGTGTGAGTCCATAGTGTGTTTCAGGTTCTCAAAGGGTTTCAGGTTCCCATACACCCCCCAAGACTGAGAATCCCCGAACTGTGTGATCCTTGACATCCCCGTGAGCCTCTGATTCAAAGCCTCATTCGTTAAGATGGACGAATGCAGCCAAGGCCTCTCTCTGTCTTCCTCCGAAGGGCAGCCAGCCTCTCTGCAGCCCCCCTCCTCCCCTCCCAGTCGTGCCAGGGAGTAATGAGCCTGGCAGGTGGAGTGGGAGCGAGACGTTTGCTCTCTCTGCCTCCCCAGGGAAGGAGGCACAGGAGGGCTGGGCAGCAAGACCGTTCCTCGGCCGGCATCTCTGCGCTTTGCCATACGTGAGATTCATCCACTCAGCAAACTTTTTAACACCAGCCACACTGGGAAGGTAGCAGTTAATCCTCCTGGATCCTGCTTCCTTTCCCAATCCCGTCGGCGTGGGATAAGGGTCTAAGAGTGGCCAGAAAAGTACAGGGAAGTCGAGGAGGGAAGGTGGTCCTGGCCGAGGGCCTGGGGAAGGCGAGGGGTTTCAAAAGCAGAGAAGAGTGGGCGCGTCCCGAGGAGCGGTGGGCAGGGAAGGCGATGGTGTGGCCAGGGGCTGGGTCAGATGCCTGGCTGGGCAGCTGGGCCCCACTGCCTGCGCTGAGCCACAGCTTTCTCATCTGTGGGATGAGACTGCGCGTGTCCTCACCTCATCATAATACATGTAAGGCATTTTGCACGATGCCTGGTTAAGTGACATCAGGCTGTTCTTGACCTGCGGGATCTCGGTTAATCCCCGCGCAGAGAGGCAGGTGTCCTGAGTCCGTGCTATGGTCTGGGAGATCCAAAGTCACATAGCTGTTTTCCACTGGGATCCACATACTACTCCTTTGAACCCAAACCTGCCATCTTTTCAGAATACCACGCTGACCTCCCAGGGTTGAGACACTCGCAGGGAGGATGGAAATGGCCAGGAGGCTGGGTGTGGCTGGGCAGGGGGGTTCACACTCTCCCATGTGAGGAAAGGCTTGGAAAACTCAGATCGTTCTGCCTGAAAGGTTTGGCTGAGAGGGGAGACGACAAACTGAGGAAACCCTCCTCCCCTTCTAGACAGCGAGACCGCTGTGAAAGGCAGGTCACGGCAGACCCAGCTGAGACCTGGGGACGAGTCCAGACCAGGCACGGGAGCAGGAGAGGAAGTCTGCCGAGCTGTCCCTGCTCAGCAGCGAGCTGGGCAAACTGACTGAGGTCTGGGCAGGGCAGAACCACCTGGTATGTGAGCTCTGGGACCCGGGGATGCCAGGAGGGCTCGTGCTGTAACCAGGAGAGGCCGAGGCTCTGGGAGCTGGCTGGCTTCTTCCGGAAAAACACCTGCAGGGAAAATACATCAGAACATCCATTTTTGAGAAGGAAGAAGGGTCCTGTGGGGCCATGCAGGTCCACCAGGATTCTTAGATGCAAGCAGCTGGAATGGACTCAGGCTGTCTCAAGCAGGAGAGGAGTATACTAAGATGGATGGGAGCCTGGGGAGCAGGCTTAGAAAATGGACTGGAACTGAATCAGGTGGGGGGACCGTGTCCCAGCCCAGTCACCACCTTTACAGGAAGACACAGCCCTGCCTCGTAATGAATTCTCGCCCTCCTCATCTTGGCATTGCTTTGCTCAAGACCCAAAGTTCTGGGCAAGAGCTTCTGATTGACCCAGCCCAGATCACCTGCTCACACATGGCCAAGGGAGGGACTGGGAGGCCTGCTTAAAGATTCCTAATGGGCTCACACATAATAGAAAGGCATGGGGGCCTGGGCATGGGGGAAATGGGTCTGTGTTGGATTTGGTTGCCAAGGAAGGAGGGGAGTCACCATCTACCACTTATTCCCGCTGCACCACTTTCTGGTTTCTTGCATTGTTCGTGTGGTCATCCACTGTCCTGCAACCAGCCCTGACTGTACCAGGCACTGCCAATCAGTGCTGGGGATTTGGAAACAAAACCCTGCCCTCAAGGAGCTCACAGTCCACTCATTCCTTCCTTCCTTCCTTCATTCAGCAGGTCTCACTCAGTTACCTGATGCCCCAGGCCCTGGGGATACAGTGGTGGTCGCACACGGGCACGTACTGGCAGGGCAGCGTGGTGGAGCTGGTGGGCGCAGAGGAGGGAAGGATATGGGTCTCCTTCTCCACCTCCCTCTCCTCTTCTCTCTCCTCTCTCTTCCTTTTTGTCTTCACTTGGTCATTTGGTCCAGCCAGTGACACCTCGTGGGCACTGACCAGGCCCACTGCGGACCCTCAGAGCCACTGGAGTGACTCCCTAAACCAACCTGGCATACCTCCCCGTTCATTTCCTGCTGCTGCTGTGACAAGTGACCACAAATTTAGTGGTTAAAACAACACAAATTTATTATCTTACTGTTCTGGAGTCCAGAAGTCCAACATGGGTTCTATGGGGCTAAAATCAAGGTGTTGGCAGGCGGGGCTGATTCCTTCTGGAAGCTCCAGGGGAGAATCTGTCGCTTTGCCTTTTCCAGCTTCTAGAGGCACCTGCATTCCTTGGCCCGTGGCCACATAACTCCAGCCCCTACTTCCACCTCTGGCTCTCTGACCTCCTGCCTCCCTCTTATAAGGACACTTGTGATGACAATGGCTCACCCGGATCATCGAGAATGATCTCCCATCTCAGGATCCTTAACTTAATCATGTCTGTAAAGCCCTTTGCCCCCTAAGATAACATATTCACAGGAGATTAGCGTGTGGACAATCTTTGGTGGTCCTTTATTCGGGCTACCACACCTGCCCCTCTCTGTGGCCACCTTGGTGTGTTAAAAAGCGTAGAAATGGTTGTGGACCAGGAGCGTCTGGAGCCGGCTCATACTGGTTTGTACCAGCTCCTAGGAGCTGATCGTGTGCATCTCTTCCCAACTCTGGTCCAGGGATGTCCTCCTTGTAGCACGGAATCAGCCAGGGTGGGATCTTTCACGGCACGGGGGTTGGCATGTGCTGTGATCGGGGCCCCTTTATCCTGGAGAGCCTGTTGTTACACATTTATCAACACGCCATGGGCCGTGGCTGCCACTGGGACTGCTCCCTGCTGTTTGCACAGTGTCTGCAGGTGCCAGGCACTGCACTCAGGAAGCATTTACATGGATTAGCTCATTGTTTGAGATCTTTGCACCGCTCTCCTGAGCGTGGGATGTATTTTCTCATCCTAGTGAACGAGAATTGTCATGAGACCACAGAGCTAGGTCAGTGCTGACAGGAGGTGACCTGGCCACGGATGCTCCGGGGTGCTGCTGGTCCCCATGGCAGACTCCCCTTCAGCGTCCACCTCGCTAGTGAGGTGTCCCAGGCTTTTTGGTATCAGGGGACTTGCTCCAGGTCACAACTGCTAGACCACGGCAGAACCAGGACGTGAACCCAGGTCTGTTGGAGACTCAGCCACCGCAGATGTGTCTCCCAGCCCTCTCCCCACTCAGGGCAGAAACACAGACTCACCGTGCCTCCAGGTGCTGGGTGAGTCTGTTCAGGGTTTGAAACGAGTCTCTGAGCTCTCCCACGGAGCCTGATTCCCTGCTGCACTGGCCGCTGAGCCGCTGCATCGATTCAAGCCCGGAGATTTCCCCAGACACTGCCCTGGGAGAGCGGCTGATGTGTCGTTGATGATTGGGTTGGGGAGGTGGGGGTCGTGATCTGGACCTTCTTGAATGAGGGTGACCCAGAGTTGTACACACTTGTGTGTGGGGTTTGGGGGCAGAAAGTGGACATTCATGCTTGGGGAGAGCTCTGGCCTTTGTGAGAGTCTCTCCACCATCAAGGTCAGGTCACTGGAGCAGAGGGCTGTGGGATCAGGCGGGAACGGACACTGCATTTCTGCCCTTGGTGGTTGATGGAAAACGCAGAATGTTGTGGTTTATGGCGTGAGTCCAGCCACCTGGCCCCCACCTCCTGCCTGTGAGCCTGTGGGAAAGGTTTTAACTTCTGACCTCAGTTTCCTCATCTGTACCGTAGGGATGGTGATGCTGACAGTACCAGCTTCCCAGGGCAGACTTGCAAGGACTGAATGAGCCAATCCACGCCGGGGGCTTAGTGCTACGTCTGGCGTGCATTACACACACTGTAAATATTGCTATTGCTGCCAAAAAATGTGCTAGACCAGCGGTGGCAGCAGCAGCAACACACCTTAGAGTTGACAGGGCCTTCCTTGGGGCCATGCTTTATTGAGAGGAATTAATGATGCTGGTGATGGTGATGATAATAATGACATTGGCTGCATTTTTGTTTGACCACCTGCCGTGTGCCAAACCCGGTTCTAGATGCTTTACAGGAATCATTCCTCATCCTCACAACATCCCTCCAAGATTGAGGTGGTTATCCCCATTTTACAGATGAGAAAATCAAGGCTGAGTTGTCTAGGTCTCTGACCTCGGGTGGTGTGGATCCAGGAAGGTTTTGCCTGAGTTCAAGCCTGGGTGCCTTCTCCCGTGACTGTCTGCAGTTGGCGGGAGGAGCCGTGGTTACACCCACAGGCTTGGAAGCCGGGCTGCCTGGGTCTGAATGCACTGAGTTGGTGTGAGACCTCAGGATCTCAGTTTTTCCCTCTGTGAACTGGGCACAGTGTTATCCTCTTCACAGGGCTGTTGTGAGGACTGATGAGAGAAGATGTGGGTAACTAGTGCCAGGTGCCCAGAGCAGTGCTTGGTACAAAGGAGGCCCCCAGACAGTCCCACCGTCGTCATCGCACCCCCATGCCTCCTCCCCATTCATCCCGGCCCCTCCCGTGAGCCTAAATAAGTCAAGATATGTGTAAAGTTCTTCCAGCCACCAGTGTCTGAAGTCACTCATACCCAGCAAAATAAGCATGCAGTGGCAGCAATGACTTATTTCAGAAAAGTCCCCTGGTTACCACTTCTGTTTCGATTTTGCGTCCAAAGGGTTCAGCTTGGTGAACCCCTCAGAAGTCTCGTGAGGGTCACAGAGCAGACTCTGTTGGACAGAGCAGGCTGGGGCTCACGTGCCGGCCGGTAGAACGTTCTGACATGCCACAGGCTGGTGACCGGACCTTGCTGTCCTGTTCTTGTCGTTGCAGGCTGCCAACAGCTACCTGCGAGACCAGTGGTTCCATTCTCTGCAGTGGAAGGTAAGTCCTGACTCGGTTGCTCGTTTAAGGCGGCCACCTCTGTCTCAGGCAGCTGGCACACACTGGTGCAAAGCTGGTCTGTCCCCCGGAGGCATGAAGGTGGAATCTCTTGCCATTCAGGGGCCCAGCGGAGGAGCTTTGCTACATCGTAGAAAAGCCTCTCCCATTCACACGGTGACATTCGAGGCCTTTCTCCCTGTAATGCCGAAACGGAAACGGCATCCCTGCCCTGTTGGCCACTGACTTTGCTCATGAGCCTCGTAGCATTGCGCCTGCTTCCGAGGGTCATGGAACCACTTGCTCTCAGAACCGGGGTGCACCTGAGGGGCTGGGGGCAGCAGGACTTCAGGGGCTCAAGATGCTGGGTCGAAAGTAACTTCTGAAGGCTGCACTAAAGGTCAGTTCTCCAGAGATTCAAAAACCCAGCTGTATTTCCATAGTTTTCACTTCTCGGTTACCTGGTTCTTGGGCCTCATTTTCCGGCTCTGGCTCTGCACAGGATGGGCCAGAGCCTTTTAGCACAAAGAGGAATTAGTCCTCTCCTGGTCGGTTTCAAGACCCGGGGGCCAGATCTGCTGAGACGGGTCCTCCCAGCCCCCCAGGGAGTCCACGTTCTGCTCCATGGCTCAGGACCAGGGTGTGGAACATGCAGTCAGCTTCCTCTCACCCCACCTCCCTGTCTCTCCACCATCTGATCTTTTAGTTTAGAACAAGCCGTGACAGGCCTGTGGCCTCCTGGAGCCAGCAGAATATGGCTGGAATGACCCATACATGTCCTGAGCTGTCGTCTTTACAGTAAGCTGGAGAGCCATGGAGGATGGGCGGCTGGCCCTGTGCAGGGTTTAGGACCATGTGCCATGTTGGGATGACCAAGGGAACATTCCAAATTCCTCTCATGCCTCTGGAGGGGCTCTCGTCACAAGCAGGCGGAGGACGGAAATACAACCCCGGAAAATTGCATTCCTGGTCCCAAAGAGGGCCACTCCTCTCCTTTCCCCCTGACAGCTGCAGGTACTCTCTTTGTGCCTGGGTGGCAGACTCAGAGGCTGACCGTGCGTCTCCAAGTTAGGGCTGAGAAAGGAAAGGACTAGCATTTATTGAGCACCTACTGTGTGCCAGGAACATGAGGCTGGGCTCATCGTGTCCATTTCCTCCTGCCACAGCCTTGTAAGGTTGATTGTTACCATTGCTCCCATTTTATATATGAGAATGGTGAGGCTCACTGGAGCCCAACTGCCATAGCTAATAAAGGACCTGAGGCAGGGTTCCAGTCGAGGTCTTTCCCGTACCCGTAGGTTTCCGAATGCAGGTGGAAGGCCCCAGGTGGCAGCTGAGAAGGTGAGGTGGCACATGCCTGCTCACAGAGTCCACAGGTGCTGCTGAGAGCTCGATTTCCGCAGGGAGGGCGTCCCTAAGGCCTGGTTCTCTGTGGCCAGGTGTGTCCCAGGACAGGCAGAGCGTACGTCAGAACCTACTGGGGGCTGTCTGGGAGTTAAATGCCAGAGCAGTGGAGAAGGAGGGAAGGAGGGTGGCGGTGGTCGGGGGGCTGCCTGAAAGAGGGGGCCATTTCGCTGCCACAGACAACGGCTGCTTAGAGAACCCCCTTCTCCGCACGTATTTTCCATGTGAGTCCTCAGTAAGCAATTGCCTTGCTTGTTCCTTAGCTCAGGAGGGGCAGAAAATACTTGGAGACATGCTGCCCACCAACAGGTTGGGAAAAGGCCTCACTGAAGAGGGAGCCAAGATCAGTGTCAAGGGAGAGGCTGTCTCCAGTGGTTCTCCACAGAGCTCTGCTTTCTGCTTCGCTCTGGTCGACGTTTTCTTCAACGGCGACCTACGGGAACACCTGAAAGGCAGTGGTTGTGAATATTGTGCAGCTATGAGGGATGATTGAGATGGCGGGCGTCGAAAGCTGCATTTCGGGAGACCATGACTGGCTGGAAAGATGATTTAAAAGTGACAAGCTTGAGGGGCCGGCCTGGTGGCATAGTGGTTAAGTTCACGCACTCCGCTTCGGCGGCCCAGGGTTCGCAGGTTCGGATCCCGGGCGCAGACAGACGCACCTCTTGTCAGCCATGCTGTGGTGGCGTCCCATATAAAGTGGAGGAAGATGGGCACGGATGTTAGCTCAGGGCTAGTCTTCCTCAGCAAAAAAGAGGAGGATTGGCAACAGATGTCAGGGCTGGTCTTCCTCACCAAAAAAAAAAAGTGACAACCTTGAAACATACGAATTCAGATGTCAAGGTTTGCATGTGGGGCTTCGACAGCTGATCAAGCAAGTACAGAACTGGGGATCTCTGTTTCTAGCCATTCTCATGAAGACCTAGATGTCTATGCTCAATTTTGGTGGTGTTGAGTTTGTTTATGATTGTTAAATTTAATCAGTTAAATTAAAAAAGGAAAAAGCATCCAGGAAATCCAACTCAGGGTGTCAAGGAACCAGCAAGTGCCCAGCAAGGTGCTGGCTTTTTTGCCAGCTGACGAATGGTGACCTTTGTTCTCACTGTATAAGCATTCACTCACTTGTGTCTTGGACATGTGTAAGACACTGGCAGTTTTTCCCCTTAAATTGCCCACCCCCATTAATTCAGGTATGCTGCCACCAGGTGGCAGTGGTATCTCAGTGTCAGCTACTTGATTTCCTTCCTATTGCTCTTTGCTACCCAGTATTGATGAGATTTGAGGTGGCATGCTATCCTTCATTTTAAAATGGCAAAGAAACCTATGGTGTTTTGGAGGCACTGCCGGCTAGCTAAGTGAGCTAAGAGACCCGGATTCGAATCCTGTTTCTATAGCTTACTCATCTGGTGATCTGTATAGATTCTAGCAAATGTTTATTAATTTAGATGTGATTCCTGAGTACTTACAATGTACCAGGCATGGCTAGGTGCTCTTCTGTTCATTGTCATTCAGCAACTGAAGGAACCAAGACTCAGAGAGGTCTAGTGACTTGCCTGTAGTCACACAGCAGATTTCGGTACAGATCTGTGTGGGCCGCCCTGCCTCCTGCTTGATCCAGCTGTGCCTGATTCTGAGCTTTGGACTCTTCAGCCCACTCAGGGCATGACCCTCTGCTTCTTCTGATACAGCCACTGTCTCCTCCATATTTACAACCAACTATTTTGGGGATTTTCTTTTCTTTTTTTATTTCTTTAACTGAAAAAAATATTTATGTCTTTAACTAAGGACTTTAGAAATCCCACAGCCTCAGCTTGAATTCTTAAATTTTCTAAATGTTTTTGTCATTTTATCCCCCACCACTATATATTTGTATATTGCAGCTGCAGTGCACATACAGTATTCTATTTGTAAAGAACACTACCTCTTAAATACTGTGTTCCTGTTGCTTCCGTTTTTGTGAGTTTTGCTCATGTCTCTAGGGCATTCTCAACAGGGGTGGTATCACCCCCAATGGGCCAAAATTGTTTCTTTGGGGCTTAAAAAACTTGTTATTACAATAGTATATGGCCCTCCAAAGTTCAATGATGAAATCTTATTCTTTAGTCAAAGGGAGGAGGGGAAATGTCTAAAAAGGCTCCTCAGGGGGGATGATAATGAAAAAAAGGTTGAGAAACGCTGCTGTAGAATCTACCTCAGATTGTATTGTGGAACAAGGCGGAGTATAAATAAAGTAACTCTGTGATATTCTTGCCGATCTCTGTTCCATCCTGGTAATCTTGCCCTTTTAGTGACCTCAGCTCTGAATTTCAGTGCATTCACAGTCATCACCGTCCATCTGGGGAGTTTCCTCAGAGCTGGGCACTGTTTTGAGCATCATCTCATCTCACTGAATAGTCTGTGGTTTAATGAGGTTTGCAGGTGAGGAAATTTGAGTCACCTGCCCAAGGGCCCGAAACCACCCAGAGGGGGAGGAGGGTTTGACCCACAACACCCCGGCCCCGGGACCCCCTTCCCTGCCTCCCTCTCTGAGCAGCTCTGCTCTTCCTCTCTGCCTCCTGCCCTCAGCCAGCGCTGGTCAGGGAGACCCAGAGGCCTGGAGCACCGCAGGAGGACAACTAGCACCTCCCGTCCCGGGAAGGGGGTGGGGTGGGGTTACTCGGCGATGGGATGGCAGCTCCAGCCCTCCCAGGATCTGCTGGAACAGAGCACGTTGTCCCGAGGGCTCCCTGGGGAGGCCAGCCCTGTTTGGTTTAGGTGGTTTGGCCCCTGAGGCCAATTCCTGGGGGTGTGGAAGCATAAACAGTTGTACTGAGTTAATGAGGCCTCATTTCTGACTCAGAGATGCACCTTGGAGGCCAGGTCATGTGGAGACAGGCCTGTCGGTGTGCGCGGGGCGGTGAGGGGCCGGGCCGTCGGTGCGCGCGCGCGGGGCCGTGAGGGGCCCGGCCCGTCGGTGTGTTCCAGGCTGTTAGGGCGTGGTGTGTGTTTACAAGCTGTAAGAAGACGCCTGTTTCTGTGTCCACGGTTTGAGGCAAGAGGCCCAGGTGTACCCAGCTGTGAGGAACAGGCCTGACAGGGTGGACAGAGCCCTGGACGACAGGCCCTGAGTCCCCCGCTGGGAAGAGACACACAGGCCCGTAAAGAAGCCTTTATGTACAGATACACGTTTGCACGGCCGGTGCTCCTGGTGCCTCCAGCTCGGAGAAGCGGCCTCTTCCCTTCCTGAGAGGGGCTGCTCAGGCCGTCGCACAGGAATCTTGAAAACCGAGATGCTTCTATCCCCAGGGAAGCTGGGTCGCTAAGACCAGCCCCAGGAGCCGAGCCAAAGTGCAGGGGCGATGAGAAGCTGGCCGGTGCTCCTGTCCCGAGGCCGCCAGGCGGGAGCGCACCTGGCTCTGGGAAAACCCCAGCTCAGGTTTGCATCCTCCCTGGCCGTCTGCCCTGGCCACCTGCCTGCTTCTTCCGAGCACGGTTTCCTAAGCCCCTGGGGCGACCACAGCCTCATGGTCGCCCCCGTCCAGCGGGGGCTCTGTCCCTCCTCTCTACGGACTAAGAGGGTGGAAAAGAATGTGGGATTCGTGTGTGAGTGTGAGTGTGTTGGTGTGAGCGGTGACTGTGTTCGGGCTCGGGTTTGGAGTGTTTTATTTGGGCCTCAGTTTTCTCCTCTGTGAGTTGGGGATGTCACAAGCACCTCGCTCCTTGGGTCGCTGTGGGATGGGACGCTGTGTTGTTTGTGAAGCCGTAGAGGGGAGCCCGGCAGAGGCCAGCGCTGTAGGAACATCTTTGCACGCACCCGTGTCAGGGGTCTCCGAGTGTGCTGGTGAGTGAGAGCGGGCGGCTCAGCCCCTCCTCCCTCTCCTCCCAGCCCATCCTGCGCCCCCCGCTTGGCGTGTCTGTGAGAACTGAGGATCGCTGGGACATCTGTCCTCGGGAGGCCCTGCCCTCCCCAGCATGGGCCATGGGTGTTTCTTCCAGGTTTGGGGGCACCGTTCTGCCTGGCACGTTATACACGTTTGTTCCCTCAATCCTCGTAAGGGTTCTGCGAGGTCTTCACTACCCCGTGTATAGATGAGGGGACCACGAGTCTAAGGGGACAAAGGACATCGCCAGAGACAGCCGGCTCCTAACCATGTCATGTCTAGCTTCCACATCAGGCCCTGGGCTGAGCCCAACCCGGAGTCTTGTGCTCAGAGCCCCCGCTGAGGCACAGCCCCCGTCAGTGTCCCCAGTGCCCAGGTAGAGAACCGGAGGCTCAGAGGTGAGGACTGTGCGGGCGGAAGCCCGCGATCTCTCTCCCATCGGGCCATCCCCTCTGGCAGGCTGGACCCGTCGCCCCAGGCCCACACAGGGAGAAGGGGCCCAGCTGGTGCCAAGATTCCTAGGGAGCCAGGTCAGAGGGACAAAAGGCCCTTGAGCTGATGCCCCTCCCCTGAGGGGAGCTCCTGGGGAAGGGTGGGACCCTCCAGGGGGTGCTGTCACCCCAACTCTGACATTCCTCCTGGACCCACCTCACTCTGCCCTCTTGGGCGTGGAGGAAGAACCACTTCCAGTCCTGCAGCTGTGGCCCCTAGATTCCTTTCTCTACCCAACTGCAAATCCCCACCCCCACCCCAAGCACCTGTCGCCCAGTACCCGAGCCCCCAGTCTCCATCCAGCCCTCCCTTAGCCCAAAGCAGCAGAAGGCCATCCCCACCCTTGAGGGCACTCACTCCCATGCTGAGTAGGTGCCAGCTCCTTGCTTCGTCACCCTGGTGAATCCTCACAACCCTGAGGAGGGGCCTCATCCTGCTGTTTCCCCATTTCACAGACATGGAGACTGAGGCTGAGAGGTTAAACCACTCACTCAAGGTCACACAACTATTTAAGGGCAGGGCTGGAGCGTGAACACCACTTTGACTGATTCCAGAACCTGGAATCTTAACCCCTAAGAATGTGGCTTCCAACCGAACACGTGTGTACACACATACACAAACACACGCACGCACACACACCAGACAGTTCCTCACGCCTGTGAGTTTGCACTGTCCCTCAGCTCCTTTCTGCTCTCCTGACTTGCATGGGGCCTTGGTATTTTGTTTCTGAGGCATTTTATGAGAGCTTTGTATTTCTAAGTCTCGCAGACGTCACCACAAGGATTATGTGAATTAACCTCTGATTTGGCAATCCCCTGTTTCTCATGGGTTCAGGCTCATCGCCCCACCTCATCCTGTGTGCTGCACAGCACGCTGTCAGACCACCTGTCTCCAGGCCCCGCAAGGTCAAGCTCAAGGCCAACCCACTTCCACATCTGCCCCAGACATACCAGGTCACCTGTGTCCCCAGGTTCCGACATGCAGGCTCTGTGTGCCTGGACCTAGCCTTGCTCCTAAGTCCCCTTTGCACGGGACCACCGCGCTCCTGTGTGGCTCCTGGCTGGGCTTGCCCGCTCTGGCCAGGACGTCCCTTTGTCTGGAGGGAAGACGATGACCCCTGTTTCACCCTTCTGCCACTTCCACGACGGCCTCACCTCTCTGCCCCACTGCCCCCTCTCTGCCTCTCTCCCCCCTTTCTCTGCTTTTTACAACAATCGTGAAAACACCTTTAAACCACAACAAGGGCAGCAACCACTCTGCTCCTGCCGGTCCCCACCCAGTGACTGATTTCACTCTGCAAATGCCCTTCTGGGCTTCGTCCATCTTTGCACAGACCTTTTGGCAGCTGTGGCCAGATGTGCAGAAGGTCCTGCTGGCTTTGGCATGACATTTCAGCTTAAACATTTCACCGTGTGTCCAGGCCTTCATGAAGAGGCTTTCTAATGGCCACAAAACGTCTGTGAAGAGGTTGTGGCATAATTTACCACGGGACCTGCTGTTGTTGGGCATTGGGCTCTTCCCGTTTTTCTCGATTACAGACTATTCCCCATACTCAAGCTTTTACTTCTTTTAAATTACTTTTATAGGGCAGGTTTCCAGAACAGTGGTTACTGGGCAGATTATGGGGTATTTTTTTGTGCCTCTTACCACATATTGCCAATTTGCTCCCAAAAGAATAATTTCTGTAGTGCCTAAGGGTAAGAGCTGTGTGCCAGACTGCCTGGGTTCAAATCCTGGCTCCACCACCCACTGGCTGTGTGACCTTGGACTAGCTACTTTCCTCTCTGGGCCTCCTTTTCCTCGTAAAAAAAAGTGAGCTTCACAATAAGACCACACTCAGTAAGTTCTTGTGGTGACTAAATGGGTTAATAGCCGTAAAGAACTTGGAACGGCATTTGCCATGTGAATAAGTATTGGATCAGTGTTAATTATTCTTATTCTTCTTTAATGATCAAGGTATCTGTTTCCCTTTGTGTAGAAGGATCCTAGAAGGAGGAAGGCACATGTATGGCACACATGCCACCAACGCCCAGTGAGCCTGTGATGGGCATCACTAATCAATCACTGCACTCTCTTCCCCTGAGACAGAACCCTTCACAGCGGAGCCCCTGCTGGTCAACCGGAGTTGACAGATGGAGCGAAGGCTTCCCACCACCCCTCTTTTGGTGACTTCCTAAACCAGTGGAGATCGAGTATTGCTGGGAAGCAGGACAAGGACAGGCGGGAGGTGGCCTCCATCCTCTTACGGGCCCAGCCACAGGTCTGCTTTATCCAGGTCAAGAAGGCAGGAATTCCATCCAGATTAATTTCTGGCACTTGCTCAAAGAGGGCTTTGTGACTTCCTAAGAGGGGATCAAAGGGATTCAGTGGAGAACTGTGAAAGGAGGGGCTTTCCCCACAAGGCAGGGGGCCCACCACAGTCCAAGACCTCAGGAGGGGGCCATCAGCAGGAGGTACAGCCACCAGCAAGCTGAGCCCTGGAGAGCAGAGCTCCTTACAGAGGCGAGCCCAGCCGGGCCACATCTCCAGCACCTGTGCTCAACAGACCCGAGAGGAGGCCAGGGGAGGCCCAGGCTGCTGGTCCCCCTGGGAGGGCCAGAGTCTCCAGCGACTCCCAGCCACAACTTGTGCCCCTTGGTGCGTCAGCGGGGACCCTGTGACTAATAATAAGGGAAGCTTCAGGGATTGAAACTAACAAGTGGCAGAGGGCAGGGCAGCCTGGGGAGGAGAGCTCACGCTCTCATGGGCTTTCGTTACAGGAGACGGAGAGAACAATTATTAGGTACCCGCTAACGCCCGGGGCTGTGCCAGAGGCTCTCGTGTGTGTGACCTCTGGCAATCTTCTCAGAGTTCGATTGGTCCCATCTTGAAGGAGGAGCTGAGAGGGCAGAGGGGCTTGACCGTGGCCGCACAGCTAGCACCAGGCAGAGCTGGGATTTGAACCTGGAGTGGTGCGTCTCTGAGCCCAGCCTCCTGCTTCTGGCGGAGGTGGCACCGCCGTGGACCTGGGTGGCATAGCCCCGAGTCTGAGTCCACTGAGGCAGAGAAGCCCCAGGCAAGCAGCAGGCCCTTGCTGTGGTCTCCACTCTCCCCAACCAGAGCTCTCTGTGGGATAGACATGGGACATTTTGGTCTGTTTTTTAAGTAAACTTTTCGTTAAAGGATAACATTTGTAGAAAAGTGCACAGATCTAGAGCCCTGCCGGGTGAATTCTCACAGATTCTCAGAGAACTGATCCATGTAACCAGCACCAGGATCAAGAAACGGATTGTGGCCGCCTCCCTGGAGGCCCCCTCAGCCCCTGCAGCCCCTGTGCACCCCCCACCCCCACCCCACGGGGAACCACTGCCCTGCCTTCAGCAGCAGAGATGAGTTTTGCACATATCTGACCTTATATAAATGGCACCATACAGGCTGAACTCTTTTGTGCCTCGCTCCTCGGGCCCCAAGTCATGTTGACAAGATTAATTCATGCTGTTGTGTGTAGCAATGATGTATTCACTTGCTTTGCTGGATGGTGTTCTGTTGAATGGATAGGTTCTATTAATTTGTTCATTCTGTTATGGATCAGTATTTCCAGGGTTGGGACTATTACGAATAGAACCATTACAAGCATGTCTGTGAGTGAACTGTGTCCGCGTCCTGTTGAGCACAGGCCACAGGGCAGGCATATAATCCCCTTTAGTGGACACTGCCCAGCAGTTTTCCAAAGCGGTCCAACGGTGTATCTACCCTCCAGTAGTGTACGAGAGTCCTAAGGCACAAAACATTTAAAAACTGCATTAATTAATGTGTTTAATATTAAAAAGGACAAAGAGACCAACAAAAAAATTCCCACTGTCCATAAACCTCTGCTAACATTTTTTTTTTTTTTTTTTTTTTTTGTGCGGAAGACCAGCCCTGAGCTAACATCCGTTGCTAGTCTTCCTCTTTTTGCTGAGGAAGACTGGCCCTGGGCTAACATCCGTGCCCATCTTCCTCTACTTTATATGGGACGCCGCCACGGCATGGCTGACAAGCAGAGCGTCAGCGGGCGCCTGGGATCCGAACTCACGAACCCCGGGCTGCCAAGCGCGGACTAAACCGCTGCGCCACCAGGCCGGCCCCTCTGCTAACATTTTTTAAGTTTAAAAAAATTGAGCTATAATTTGTATATAACAAGATGCGTAACTGCTGGGTATAGATTTTTGACTATTGTATTCACCTGAATAACCACCCCGAAAATTCCCATCACCCCAGGAAATTCCCTTGTGCCCCCTTTCCAGTCAACCCTTCACTCCCGCAGATATCCTGTTAACATTTAAGACAAATGAAACTTATGCATATATGTGGTGATTCTGAAAAGTATAGGAAGGTATAAAATGCAGTCTCCTCGTCCCCCAAGACCATTTTCCCAAAGGCAGCCTGTTAGCAGTCTCATGGGGCCTTTTAGAAGGTTTTTATGAATATTCCTTTCTAAACACCACATAGATTTTATTATCCACACTTGTGTCCCATGCTCCTTTACCCTTTAATTTCGTATTATGGCCAGCTCTCCAGAGCAGCATGTACAGATCTACTTCTTTCCTTTTTACAGTTTTGTAGTAGTCCATTCAGACAGGGGCCAAGCTGGGTGGCACTTTAGCTCTTCCAGTAAAACACTGTTGTCCAGATAGGGAAACTGAGTTTCTGCGAGAACGGACAAGCATTTGGTAAACGCCTGCCATCCACGAGCCAGAGGCAGCAAGAGGTGCTTTGCTACCTAATCTTCATCCCTTCAGACCCCTCTGACCATCCCCACCTCAAAAGGTCAAGAACCTGGAGCCCCGGGGGCCCAGGTGGAATGACCTGCCCCAGGGCCACAGAGCCGGAAGTGGAGGAGCAGGGTTTGCACCGTATCCCTGAGACCCCAAGTTTTTCTTGCACCCTCCTGCCCCAGCCAGGGCTTCCCTGGCCCCACCCAGAGGGCCAGCCTTAGCCTTTGGGACATCCAGGGCACCCCCACCTGCTCCTGCATGAAAGTCTTCCTTGGGCCTCAGGAATGGCGCATGACAGCCGGCTCTCCAAACGGCCAAGAAAGAAGTGTATTTGTGGGTTGTTCCTTTTTCCCAGACAAGGAAGGGGGGACCAGAGCTTCAGTGTGTCATCCCACGCACGCTTTGATGGGGCTGATGAGTCACTGAACCATACAAGGAAATTTTTTCACGTACGTGGTTTGTGGGTGAACTCGTTTTCTGCCCTTTAAGGCAGAATTTTTTTTCTCTCTTTCTCTCTCTCTAAAGAAGTCTTGAAAACATGAATGTAAGGCAATATCTTGACTAGCAGGACCTTTTGTTCTACAGGAGTCTGCATCAGGCCCCTTTCACAGCCGGGTGGTGGGCAGTCAGCCCCCTGAGAAAGGGGTGCTGATCAGCCCTCGGGTGGGGCCATGGCGGGTGGTCCAGCCCTAGAGGGGATGGTAGCCTGTCATTCTGTGTTTGCCTCCAAGGCTTCCGCCTGCTGTTGGCTTGGAGACGAGGCCAAACAGAGACTCCAAAAAGAACAGCGCCTGTCCCCACAGAGGAATTAGGTCCTTACCTCGCCTGGTGATCAGATACCCAGCAAGGTAACCAGCTCAACTCCCTGGATGGAAAGGTGTTTGGGAGAGAGGCTAATTGACCGGGAGATGAAGGCAGAACCGCCGTAGCCCTGGTGGCTGTCACCCGTTCCCTGCTCCCCAGAGGACCCTAGTGCCTTCTTAGAACCAATAGAAAGTTTTGCAGAAAGCCCTGAAATGGACACAGAGTCCCTTTCAAGGGACCTGAAGCCACCCCTGATGGAGCCTGCTGACTGTAGCAGAAGGAGGCCAAGGTGGTTTGTTGTCGGGTTGGGGCTGGAAAAACATGGGGGCTGGGCCAAGACCCTTTGGCAGAGTGGGCCGAATCTGACCTTGGGGCTGGAGCAGATGTCCAGGAGCATGTGGACCCTGAAAAGCACACTCAGGAGGTCAGGGGCCAACTCAACATTGGCCAAAGATGGTGGACTTGAGCAGCCCATTGGTGTCTGTTGGCTCTTGAAACCTTTGTCAACGTCTGCATTGAACTTTCCATCTAGGATGGTCCTTATGTCCTCCCAGGCCTCCCCGCCACAGTAAACCCAGGGGTTTTGAACCAATAGCTCATTGGTTCTCAAAGTGGAGTTCCCAGACCAGCAGATCTGCATGGCTTGGAAACTTGCTAGAAATGCAAATTTGTCTCATAAACTCAAAGGTGGGGGAGGAGACTGCAGCAAGCTGTGTTTTACACGCCCTCCAGGTGATTGTGACACACACCACAGTTCGAGAACCACTGCAGTAGCTTGAAGAAAGGGAAAGAGCAGCAGACATTCATTGAGTCCCTACTATTTTCCATCCACTTCATCTGTGTTATCCTATTTAGGCCATACAGTGTCCCTGGGAGGTGGGGATTATATCCCCATTATACAGATGAGAAAAACTGACTCTCAGATGAGATAACTTTCCCATGTGTCCAAGCCAGAATTCAGACCCAGGCCTGAGCCTCCTTCTGTGTCCATTAGGCACTGTTGCTGGGTCCCTCTTGGCCTGAGATGAAGCATAAATGGCTGAACCTGTCGTAGCTTTTGGTTTTTACTCTGCCAGCATCTCCTCCATTTGTGCAGGTAACTGAGATGTCACCACAATGAACACCCTGGAAGTGCCGCTCCTGGGCTCCATCTTGGACTTCCCCTGGGCAGGCAGAGTGCTCGGCCTGCCTGTCTGGGGGTTCCTCCTCTGCAAAGAAGGAACAGCCCCCTTGTAAATCTCTCCTTTCCACCAGACCCCCTACTGGGGAAGGCAGGAGTCCAGCCTACCCTAGATTCAAGCACACCATCAGTCCGGCCTGCACACGCACATTGGAGATCAACTGTAAGTTAATTTATTAGGGAACTGGATCCTTTTCCAGGGTGCTCATAAATTAAGGCCCTCTGTAGAAGGAGTATGGCTCCAGCCCAGAGGAGACAGCCTGACGAGGAATGGAGGCTTCCCAAACAGAGATGAGCAGCTTAGATGCCCTTTGAAGTACTGCAAGCACTAGATAAAGTTCTTAGCCAGATAAACAGCGGAGGCCCCTTCGAGATGCTACTGTCTTGAGGCCAAACAAGGAAAATCCTTATTTGGGATAGAGGTTTCCCTTTATCAAGCCCAAAGGAAACAGCCCTGTGCTGTCCTCCGCATTTCAAGGGAGCGAAACTCACTAGGGGCCGGCCCCTCCCACAGGGCTGAGGAAGAGCAGACTCTGGTACAGTATTTGCATTTTTAAATTTATTTGGTGGGTCGCTGATTAATGTCAGAGATGTTTCCTCAGAAATGGCATCTCCTATGATTAACAAGAAGTCCCCACGGCAGTCTTTAGAATTCGGTTCAGGTTCTGCAAGGGGCTCCCAGCACCAGTAATGTCGTTGGAAAAGTCACTATTGGAAAATGATAAAATCTTCCTAAACAGAATGTTTTAAAGGTGGGGTCTCATGCTTGGGGTGTAAAGAGACTGTCATGTTTATAGCAAAGGAGAGGCAGGACAAGTCTCTGGATGTTTGAAAGCCTGGGAAAGACGAATAGGCTGTTCTTGGGGACCCTGGAGGTATGTGCTGGATCAAGGGGGCTACCTTGGGGGATGCAGTGACCCCTGAGGAAGAGTTCTTTGACACAGAGTGGCCTGGTAAGGGACTGACCGCTTGGCCGGGAGGGAAGCTCCGGTCACTGAGGTATGGCGGTCACAGCGGCTGATGGCTGCTCCTAGAAAGACCGTTGAGAGGGTTTGCACAGAGGGCTGAGGGCAGGCAGGAGGACTTCTGTTTTCTTCATCTTAATTTTCTGGATATATATGCTCCCTTTGCCCAGTGATATTTGAGGTGGCTAACAAAAACACACAGCGTGGAAAGATCTATACCAGTTGATTTGGAGTGACTTCCACCAGGTGTTGGGAGAGAAAATGCGGGATGCAGAGACCTATGTATGATGTGATGCCCTTTGTGTAAAACGAAGTAAGGAACAAAACTGTAAAAGCTGAAGACCAAAAAAATCTCTCTGTATATTTGCATTTGATTGTATATGGCTGTGGAGAAAGATCTGAACTGATATATACAAGGGGTTGGCGAACTCTGCGGCCCACCACCTCTTTTTGTAAATAAGGGGTTTGGGGTGACACAGCTGCACCCATTCACACCACAACAGCAGAGTGTGGCCGGAAAAGCCTGGAATAGTTACTATCTGGCCTTTCACAGAAATGTTTGCTGAACCCTGATACATGTCGTGGTGTTTGCATGGATTCGAGGGTGCGGGGTTGGGGAGGTGGGGTGGGAGGCAGAGGTGAGGCTAAAAAAAGCCAATATGTGTGATATAGACTAAACTTACGTGCACTTTCATTCTAGAGTGTATGTGTGTGTGCATGCGGGAAGAGAATCTGTGAAACGACCGCCCCCAGCGTGCAGATGTGCAGGCAGGGAGCCCACACGGTGGGGGTCCTGAGCACTTTGCTCTCTTCCCGAACACTGATCTGTGCCATTCCAGTTCTTCAGTGAACACATATTATTTCAAAAACCAGGGAATCTACTAGAAAACTAAAAAGTAAAAAAAAAGAAATAGGATCTCACATACCTTCCAGCTCTTTCTAAGAATGTGGGATTCTGCCAATCTGAGAATTCTATGGAAGGGACAGTACCACTCCGTGATCCCAATTTCTGAAATCTTTGGGGATTTTTTAAGTTTCTCTTTAATGAAGTGTACATTGCATGGATGTGGCTTCTTGTGACGATTTGAAACATCACAGATAAAACTGAAGCTCTTCCTGTTCCCCGCTTCGTCTTCCCTCAAGCCACTTCCCTCTCCAAAGGAGACAGCTGTCATCAGCCTGACATGTGTCCTCCCCCCACCCTATGTGTTAGATCCATATATGTGCAGACGTGTATGTATGTGTTTGCCTCTACACTTAGTGTACCGTAGAGATGGCATCCATGGTGCATCTTTTAGCCCTCCTCATTCTTTTCAGTACTGTCTAGTATTAATTACACTGTGCACGTGGCTCATGGTTCAAATATTTCTCTCCTGATAGACGTTTAGGGGGTTTCTAGTCACCCTTATTTTTTCTCAAATGTTAACTATCTTGAATCAGTGTCCTACTAAATAAACTCAATAGCTACTGTTTATTGAGACCTACAAAGTGCTGGGCATTCTGCATGAAATATCACATTTCATCTTGTCACCAGCTGCAAGAGACCGCAGCTACTATCATCCCCATTTTACAGATGAGGGAACTAAAGTTCAGAGAGGTGATGCAGTTTGCCCGAGGCCGTAAAGCTATAAGTAGCAGAACAGAAATCTGAATGTGGACGTGCCCCCCTCTCAGTTTACTAGACTGCACACACCTGAGGGCCAGAACAGGGCCTGGCCTGAGCCTCTGAGTTCCCAGGAGTTCACAGACCGGTGGGGGAGGCAGGTGAGCTAAGGGTGGTGAGGGCATAGATTTGGGTGTGTTAAGCACAGGGCTCCCTAGAGCACGGAGACCAGGCTGGAAGGCACGTGCAGCCCACCTCGGGCACTGTTGGTGGTGTTCCATAGCAGGGGGCTGCTGGGAGACAGGGCCTCCCTGGGGTTAGGGCCACGTGGAGACAGAGCACTTCCAGAATGTTGAGAGCAGGTCCGGGTCTCTCCCTTTGTGCAGCTCACGGTCTCCTCGTTGACCAGGACTCGGGACAGGGAGGCGATCCTGAGGAGGGGTCCTGGTTCCGACAGCCGGCTGTGACCCAGAGCAGGTTCCTGTTTTTCCTCTACATTCTGGTCTCCTCGTCTGTGCAGTGGGGGTCAAACCTGCCCCCTTAGGCTGGACCAGCAGTGCTGACCCCAGCTGCATGCTCGAATCACCATGGGATTTTAAATATACTGTTTTTTTAATGTGATGAAATATGTATAACATGAAATTTACCATTTTAACAATTTTTAAGTGTACAGTTCTGTAGCATTAAGTACATTCACATTGTTCTGCAACCACCGTGGCCATCCATCTCCAGAACTTTTTCATCTTCCCAAACTGAAACTCCGTTCCCTTTAAACACTACCTCCCCATTCCGCCTCCCCCCAGCCCCAGCCACCACCATTCTACTTTCTGTCCCTTTGAGTCTAACTACTCTAGGTCCCTCATGGAAGTGAAATCCTACAGTATTTGTCTTTTGTGACTGGTTTATTTCACTTGGCATAATGTCTTCAAGGTTCATCCATGCTGTAGCACATGTCAGAACTTCCTTCCGTTTCGTGACTGAGTAATACTCCGTTGTGTGGGTACGGCACGTTTGTTTATCCATTCATCCATTGGTGGACACTTGAGTTACTTCCAAGGGTGGCTGTTGTGAATAATCCTATGCACATCAGTGTTTAAATATACTTTAGACTATACCATTGGCCAAGAAAATAGGGATGCCTAGGCTCCACCCCACCCCCAGCACCTGCCTGCTGAGACTGGTCGGGGGTTGACTCTGTTATTGGGATGTTATTAAGCCCCCCCAAGTGGTTCTAATAGCAGCCAGGCTTGAGACCCCAGAAATAGCTTTCAGGATGAGTGCTTAGCTCAGAGCCCGGCCGTCCTGGGTTGTCCGCTGGTGTGATGGGGTTGCTCTTGGCCGATGTGTGACCCTCATAAAAGAAAAGGGAGCTCTGCTTCCTCTGAGCCAGAATCCATCTCAGGACTCCTCTTGGCCAAGGACCCTGAGCCAGCCCTGTGCTGACGTCCTGCCTGACTCTCCTGGGAGTTCCCCCTGCAGCTTTCCTAGGTGTCAGGTGGCTCCTCCCGACGTCACTGATGGTGCAGGCGTCCCCGCCCAGGTTTTCCCCAGGCAGCGCAGGACCAGGGCTTATGCGCTTGGGTGATAGGCTGGGGATAGGCATCGAGAGTGGACGCCAACATTTCCACCCCCTGAGGGAGCAAGAAAGAGAAGGGGGGCCAGGTCTCCCCAGGAAGAGAAGACTCAACAAATTCCAAACCGAGGGCAAGCAGGGAGAGGCTGCTGAGAGCAAGGGCCCCTGGGTGCTGATGCCCTGTCACCCACAGTCCCAAAGGCCCCTGGCTGCCACCTTCACAAAGTAAAAGGGCTGGAAGGGTCAGCTCGAATGGCTGAAGCAGAACAACCGAGCGATAGGAGCCAGGCTTCCCGGGGTGCATCCTTGTTCTGCTGCTTACCAGCTGGGTGAGGGTCCTGGGGCTGCTGTACCAGAGGACCACAAACTGGGGTGCTTAAAACAACAGAAATTTATTCTCACACAGTTCTGGGGCCAGAAGTCCAACATCAAGGTGTCGGCAGAGCCGTGGTCCCTCCAGAGACTCTAAGAGAGGAGTCCTTGCCTCTTCCAGCTTCTGGCGGCTGCTACAGTCCTTGGTGTTCCTTGGCTTGTAGACACATCACTCAAATCTCCATCTTCACATGGCCTTCTCTCCCTTGTGTGTGTCTTCACATGCCCTTTTTGTGAGGACACCAGTGGTTAGATTTAGGGCCCACTCTAATCCAGCATGACTTCCCCTTAACTTGATTGCATCTGCAAAGACCTATTTCTAAATAAGGTCCCGTTCACGGATACCAGGGATTAGGACTTGAACGTATTGTTTTGGAGAACAGAGTTCAACCCATAGCACCAGCTGTGTGACCCCAGGCAAGGTATTAATCCCTCGGTGCCCCGTTCTGCTGCCCGTCATGGGGACAGAGTAAGCATGTCTGCTTCCTAGGGAGGAGTAAACGAGGCACTCTGTTTAGAGCTCAGGAGCATCGCTCTTACAGGGAAGCTACTGAAAAGTGCAGACTCCTAGGCCCCACCTGGCTCTACTGAGTGAAGCTTTTAACAAGACCCCCAGGTGGTTCCTGCGCACAGTAGCATTTGAGGAGTGCTGGGACAGTTCAAGGATTTGCTGCAGTGCCTGGCACAGCAGAAGCACTTCATCCACGTTAGCTGTTATTTCTGATTTTTATTCTCCTCCCTTTTACAAATACTGAGAGCACCTTCCTTGTGCCCTAAGTGGTTCCAGCCACGACACCAACAGGGAAGAAGCAGATGAGGCCTGAACCCTGCCCCTGAGGAGCCCGGAGCTCAGAGAGGAAAACAGCCAAATATAATTTTTTTTAAAAGCAGTCAAATGGATCCACGTGATGATTAGATTTTGCCAAGGGTGCAAGCAGGCCCTAAGTGCCAGGTAGGATGCGGTACCCAGCTGGGAGCCTGGCACCAAAGTCAGTTCATCTCCTCACCAGCCAGATGCATGGTTGCCCAGGCAACCAGCCGATGCCCCAGAGACGATGAGCAGGACACTGTGCCCAAATTCCTGCTGTGTCCTTGGAAGCGGTCATGACCGCGGGAGACCACCCCCGGTGGGTACTTAGGGGGCTGAGTGCCCAGGCTCTTTCCCCTCTTTCAAACAAATTGCCCATCTCCCCAGGACTCGGCTTTCTAGGCAGATGTCAGCTGGACGCCCAGCTGTGGCCAGTCTGGAACTGCCACTGGGCAGCCAGAGAGGCAAGGCTCAACTCTCCAATTTAAAGGACATCTTGTTCATTTCAGCAGGAGGCAGCAGCATCGATCAAGGCCGGTGCCTCTCAGAGTAGAGTGGCATGGTAGTCAGGTGTTCAGGATCCAAAGCTAGACCTGGGTCCCACGTGCAGCTCTGGCTCTTACTAACTACATGACCTAACCTCTCTCAGCCTCGGTTTTCTCATCTGTAAAATGGGGCTAATTTTACCACTTACCTTGCTGTGTGGTTGTGAGGAGTAAAAGGAGTTGTTTTGTACACAGTGCTTAGCACAGGGGCTAGCCTATGGAGAGCCCTCAAACATGATACCAATTATGCTCTTATGTCACTTGTCACAACCCATTATGCAGAGTGGTTGTTCTGGAACACAGTAAGTAGTGGATAAGTGGTAGCCAGTATTACTGTGATTCGTGGCTTTCTTAGAGTGAGTTGAGCCACCCTTACCCTCCAGCCAACAGAGGAGTACCAGGGCTGGGCTCGGGTCTCATTTTGCATCATTTTCTCCACTCCCCACCCCTTTGTAGAGCCAGTGCCCCTCAGAGTAGGTGTCCCTACGCTCGTCTTGAAAAACCTGAGTCCCTGGAGGCTATTCATTGATTAAGCCATCTATCGATTAGTTGGTCCAGCAGTCGCAGTTCAGTAATTGTATTGGCTAAGTTGGGTCTCTGCAGAGTCCGTGAGGAGAGCTGAGAGGATACAAGCTGGTCTCAGGTTGATGATCAAGACTTGAGGGCCAAATGGGCAGTTTGGGGTAACACACATGAGCCAGTCACAGCCCTGTGTTGTGTCTGAAGGCAAAGTGATGGTGGTTGATGCTAAAAGGATTTAAGAAAAGCCGTTTTGGAGGACTGAAGAGAAGGGCAAAAATGCCCCCCACCCAAGTGTTGGAGCCCCAGAAGCATACTGGCTTGGCGGGAATGGTGGGCTAGCTGGCACACTTCATCCACAGCCCCAGCAAGTCTGGAAGGAATGAAGAGGTCAGAGGTCCCCTATCTGGGAATCAGGGAGGCCAGAGAAGTCACCCAAGTGGTCGTTCTCCCTGTGTGTGCAGGGGACATTTGGGGACACCACCCTGTAGACCTCAGCGGGAAAGTTGGAGGAGCTGGGCAGGTGGGCATGGTGGCGCTCACACACTGGCCTCAGCAAATAAGCATTGCCTGAGTGATTGGCAGAGGCAGCAAGCATGTTGCTTGTCCTCTGGGGGCGTGGTGACAGAGGGGACTCCAAGATATTAGGAGAGGACTGCCCAATAGAACTTTCTGCAGTGAGGAAAATGTTTATTTGCATCGTCCAGTGTAGCAGCCACTAGCCACGTGTGGCTGTTGAGGAGCAGCTGAAGTGTGGCTAGTGGGACCGACACACTGAATTCTTGGTTGTATTTCATTTTAATTAAGTCAAATGTAAGTAGCCGCCTGGGGCTGGTAGCTTCCGTGCTGGGCGGCACAGCTTTGGGACCTCCACTGAAGAGAAAAGCCCGTCTGGTTCCTCCCTCGTTTTTCTCGGTGGCTCCTGGAGCACCCGTGCAGCACTCATGCAGCCTTTCCTTTAGTGACAGTGGTGGGGAGCATGCGTGCTTGTGTGAGCCTCAGAGGCTGCGGCAAGCGACAGAGCAGCAGCCCCATCACCGGGAGGCGTGCTTCCAGCACATTCTGAGTCACACCTCTCCTGGAGAGGGGCACTTTCCCCGTGAGCTCGTCTCCTGTGGAAGAGCCGACAGGCTCCACTTTCCCAGGCCAGAGAACCCGGGCGTCTGTGGTTGCCTCTGCTGTGGGAGCAGTTGCCGGAGAGATGGCGGATGTTGCCCAGGTAACGTCCCCTCCCTGACAAGCAGAGCGCGAAGACTGCAATGGAGTAACTGGCTTTTCCGCACGGGAGACAGGAGGCTTTTCCTGCTGGCTCTGTTGTTTCGGGAGCTGGTGGGGCTGGTCACGGATGCTGGGAGCCCTCCTAAGTCTTGCCTGCTGTGGACCACTCACTCACAGCACTTGGTAGGTGATAAAAACGAGAACTGCTGTTTAGCCAGGAACAGGGCTAGGTGCTTCCTATCTATTATCTCATGGAACAGCCACAGCAAGCCTTTGACAGTAGTTATTCTCATCCCACATTGCAGATGAGGAAACTAGGGAGCAAGTAATAGACTGTAAGTTCCACGAGCACCAGGGCCTGTTTGCTTTGCTCACCATGGGTATCCTTAGTACTTAATGCAATGCTTGGCACATTGTAGTAGATGGTTCCTGGTAATTTTGTTGGATGATTGGATGGATGGATGATGGATAGATGCGTGGATGGATGGATGAGTGGATGGGTAGATGGGTAAGTGAATGGATGGATGGATGGAGGGATGATGCATGGATGGATGATGGATGAATGAGTGGATGGGTAGATGGGTGGATGGGTGGATGAAATAGAGCTTAGATTTGAACTGAAATCTGCTGATTGCAATACCTGCACTCTTAACCACTAAGCCATACTGACTCTGGCTTTGCTGATGTCCTCCTCTGCCTGCCTAGGTTAGGAGTTTTTGAAAACACCTTAATTGAGGTATAATTTACGTACCATGAAATTCACGTATTGTAAGTGTGTGATTCAGTGATTTTTAGTAAATTTATAGAGTTGTGCAACCATCACTGCAATCTAGTTTTAGAATATTTCCATCATCCTGAAAGATGCCCTCATGTCTGTTTGCAGTCTGTTCCCTGTTGCCACCCCCCAGCCCCAGGCGATGACTGTTCCACTTTTTGTCTCTATAAATTTGCCTTTTCTAGACAGTTCGTATCAAAGGAATCATACAATATGTCTTTTGCATCCGGCTTCTTTCACTTAGCATAATGATTGTGAGGTTCATGCATATTGTAACAGGTGTGAGTAATTCCATCCTTTTTACTGCCAAATACTATTCCATTGTCTGGATACACACATCTTATCCATCATCAGTTGATGGACACTTGAGTTGTTTCCAGTTTGGGGCCATTATGAGTAATGCTGAGGTGGACATTCGTGTATGTGTCTTTTCTGGTTTTATTTCTCTTGAGTAAATGTCTACGAACAGAATTGCTGGGTCATATGATAAATTTATGTTTAATGTCTGAAGAAACTGTCAAACTGTTTCCCCGTGGTGCTGTACTAATTTACATTCCCACCAGCAGTGCACAAGGATCCCAGTTTCTCCACATCCTCGCCAACACCTGGTGTCATGTCTGTTTGGTTACAGCCAGGCTGGGGAGTGTGAAGTGCCGTCTCTTTATGGTTTGAACCTGCGTTTTCCTGATGGCTCATGATGTTGCGCAGCTTTCTGCACACTTACTTCTAGGCTGGGGTTTGACCTTTTCAGCCAGGTATTGGCAAACTTTTTCTCTAAAGTGCCAGATAGCAAATATTTGGGTCTTTCAGGGCCGCATTCAATTTTTACCGCATATTCTTTGGGTTTTTTCTCTTCACAACCCTTAAAAAATGTAAGACCACTCTTGCCTTCCTTACACAAAAACAAGCAGGGAGAGAGTTCCAAGGCCCCTCTCAAAGGAATCCAGCTGGACACGGCGTGAGGTCCCCCACCCCTCCTGGTGAGGTGGGCTCAGTAAGGCTCACACTGCAAAGCCAGGGCCGGGCTCCAGGGAGGCTGGGAGTCAGGGTTTCAGAGACGTCCAGTCCCAGCCCTGCCGTGATTCATCGCCAGATGAGCTCATCGCAGTTCCTGGGATAAAACCTGCTAATTTGTCACTCAGGGCGAGTGACTAGGGCCCTTTGGTCCTGGACAGGCCTCCCTCTGCCCTGTGGCTACCCTGTCCCAGGGCTCAGAGCCTCTTCTGGGAAACAGAGGCCTGCCCACACCCCATGACCACGATGTCCCAGCCACACTGTCCACCTGCTACTCCCACCGGCCCCCCCCACAGATCCTCCCATGGCTCCTCCACCCTCTGGTCACCTGGCCCCTGGCTCTCAGAGCCTTGTGGACTCGTCCTGGCTTCATCCCAAACGCTCTTGACCCCTTCCTTGCAGTCTCTCGGCGAATCTGTCCCTCCTCTCCACCATCTGTGCTGGCCCTGACCAATGTGGTAGAAAGAGGGAGACCTTTGGAGTTGACCAGAGCTGATTTTGACTCTTGAATTGTCCCTTCTAGCTGCCTGACCTTGGGCAAAGTCATTTCACCTCTCCAGCCACAAGAGTCTTACTGTAAATGGGATACTAGAGTCTTGTAGCAGAAGCTGCAGACGCCCTGCCCTCTCAGCGTTGCTCTGCCCTGAAGGGTGCTCACTATGAGGGCATGTAACTCTTTTTTTCTGGCTGTGGGAGCACTTTGGCCTGGGCATGGGGCAGCCAGAAGTACTGAGTGTCCAGGAAGTTGGTGGACAAATACCACAGCTTCCTTGCTTTCTGGGTGGGCCAACTCTAAGGCATGACCCGCAGTGTCTCCTAGAGCCCCTGCGGGGATTCAGCACCCGTTCCCACAGTGGGCAACATTGTCTGTTGCTGTTGTAATGCTTGATGCTGCCCCGTTAACTGACTGCCTTCTCTTCCTGCCTTCTGCAGTCTCGCTTCCATCCTGCGCTTATGTGTCCTGCATTGCATCTCACACAAATAAACCACTCGCACTCGAGTCCTTGTCCCAGGGCTGCTTAGCCTATGGCAGGTCCCCAGCTCCTAGGATTACTGTGAGGATGGAATGAGATGATGCTCAGAAGTGCTCAGTACAGTGCCTGGTGCATGGTACATGCTCATTGAACTTTAGCCCTTGATACAACCCCTGGGACCTCCTGGGTTAGAATGCAGCCTCTGTGACCACTGTCCTGGGGACACCTCTTAAGCAAGGGCTCAGATGCTCATGGGAGAGCTGTCATCCCCCTCGCTCTAAGGAGGGGACTGTGTCGGTGAGCGCCAGGGCTAGGCACACCCGTGATGGGGCTGGCAGCGCCCAGGGGGCCCTTTTGCCTGGGCCGTGCTGCCTCTGAGTCTCGGTGATGTCTGAGTGTGGACAGCAGGGACCGACTCGTGGCTGCCCACCCCCACAGGCGGGCTGGATTCGGCAAAGTTTAAATGAGGGTTGGCGGGAACAGTGTTCACCAGGGATTAATGATGGCTATTTCTAGGTTGTGGGATCTTTGAAGGCTTTTTTCATTTATCCTCTTCTTTGTGCTTTTCAGCATGGTTTAAATTTCTTATAATGAGCATGCATCATTTTCACAAAAAGAATGAATTCATTATTCTTTCTAAAATAAATAACTTGCAGCTGATCAGAAGAGAGGTCACTTAAAGCTCAGACCATACTCAAATCTGGAATCTACTGTGGGAAGACACGGGTATGCAACATTGTGGTTTTCTTTGGGGCTTAATATATGGCAAGTTTCTGTGACCATTTCATGGTCATTTAAAGATTCAGCAATTCTCTGGGTACTGAGCAAAACCACAGTGTCCAGGACTCAAAGGAGCATTCATCCCCTGGGATGGATTGGGTTCTTGCCTTGGGAAGTGTCTCCACGGCGTTAGACATTGGGCAGTTTGCGTTTGCATAGACCTGGCAGTGCCGGGAAGGCAGTGCTTCTGGCTCACTACACCAGGGCAGGGAGGCTCCAGCCTCCAGCTGATGGTAACTAGGACCAAGGCTGGTTACAGTCCCAGGGAAGCCTCAGGGAACCTGGGGCATCTTGTTGTTAAAATCATGGGGTTCAGCAAATACTCATCATCACCATCATCCCCATCAAAAGCATATTTACTATTCACTAAACACCCACCCCCGACAGAACTTGCTGTGCATTTCTTCCAGCCCTTATAAGGGTCCAAAATGATTGACAAGTAAACATTTCTGGTCATTCCCCTCCCCCACCTGATGGAAACTGTGCCGTCAGTTCAACAGCTGGTTTCCTCTGCCCTGCTGGCCCTCTGAGAGCTTGTTTCTCTCTAGTTCTTGATGCGGGATGGTGAACAGGCAGAGAACAGTAAGACCAAGAGGTGGAATGAGGAGAGAGAGGCTGTCATAGGCAGGTAGGTCGGTGAAGGGAGAGAGGGAGAGGGAGAGACGAGCTGACTTACATAAGAAAGATCTGGGATGATGAGGGGAGTAAACTTTGGTGTGAGTTAAGGATGTGGGTGATGGTGGTGGTGATGGGGGATGATTAGCAAGTAAGAGGCTCCAAAAATTAGGGAGTGTAAAAAAAATGGGAGAAAGAAGAAGGAATACTATTTGTATCGCTGTGGGTCGTACATCTCATCCCTTTAAAGTTCTTCAAAAGAGACTGGTTAAGTATCCAGGTTCCCTTTTTGTTCCTGGTAGTTATTCTATTTGGACAGTGCTTCTGAATGTAACTGCCTACAGAGTGGACCACGTGGGTTTGGGATTTATAAAGGCACTCACTGGAAGAGGTATCTTCATGCCTAATCTATAGAAGAGGAAGCTGAGCCTGAGGAGGTGGAATAGTTCATAGGAAGAACCAGGTCTGTCTTCTCTCTCTTTTTTTTTTTTGAGGAAGATTGGCCCTGAGCTAACATCTGTTGCCAATCTTCCTCCTTTTTTGCTCTTATTTTTCTCCTCCCCAAAGGCCCAGTAGATAGTTGTATGTCGTAGTTGTGCATCCTTCTAGTTGCTTGATGTGGGATGCTGCCTCAGCATGGCTTGATGGGCGGTGCGTTGGTCCGCGCCCAGGATCCGAACCGGCAAACCCCGGGCCGCTGAAGCTGAGCTTGCGAACTTAACCGCTATGCCACCGGGCTGCCCCGAACCAGGTCTGTCTGACTCCAGAGTCTGCTCCTGTTCCAACAGGAGGCCTCGGTCAGCACCCATAACTACTCAGTTTGATATGGAATATGTCCCCCAAATACTTCCTTTAAGCCACTGGGTTCCAAGACCACTCTGTAATTCTTAACTCAGAATCTAAGTGGTCAGAGAGACCCTGGCGGCTTCAGGGGCCAGTGGGGGACCGTGATCTCCTCCTTCGTTCTTCCCTCATTCAGACTTTGGCTCCGAGATTGTGACATGTCACCCCAGCTGGCTGCTGGTGCAGTGACACTAAAATTAGTTTTTCCCCAAGGAGCAGAGCACTTAATGAAGGAGTTCATCCAGTTAAAAAGAGGCTCCCGAGCAAGCCGGGGCAGCAGTGGGCCAGGCAGCTGCAGGGCCGGGAGGGAGCCTGTGGCTGGGACCTCTGCCTTCTGAGGGCTTCTGTTTCCATGATGTCAGAGAGGCGGAACTAACTCTGCCTCAGATCGAGGGAGGCAGCGGCCCCTGCCCCAGCCGCTCTCCAGCTTTGGACGCAGCACCCAAGCAAAGGTGAGGATCCGGCTTCCTCACCAGGTGGCAGCTAAGGACTGCCTCACGGGTCCCAGGGGCTGTGCTGGGCTTGGTCCCCACCTGGCTGGAGTTGAATTCCTGGCCCCAAGCCTGTCTGTCAGGTTTCTTAGCTGAACACCACACTCCAAGGGGAGCTGTTAGGATCAGGATGAGCAGAAACAGTGCCTCCCACTCAGAGAAGGTCCCTTTGTGGACCTGTGAATGCTTCCACTCTTACTGCATTTGAACACTCGGGAGATAAGTTTGGCAGAAGATGTGAGCTAAAAGAGGAATCGCTTCGTTCTTTTTTTAAGTCATTGAAAATGACTCTTCTGGTGTCCGGGAGGTCTGGCTGTCTGCAAACACACCTGTGACTTTGGGCACGACTCTTCCTTTCTCAAGTGTCAGTTTCCTTGTGGGGGAGAGTGGTCCACACTGCCAGTTTCTCAAGGCCTTTTACATCCTAATGCATCTGCTTCTTTGATCATCTTGCGTCTTCCACCTTCGGCATATCAGTAACACTTTTTGTGTCTCTTTCTCTCTCCCAATCAGAAAAAGATTTACAAATACAAGAAAGTCCTGAGTAACCCAAGCCGTTGGGAAGTTGTCTTGAAGGAGATTCGAACTCTGGTGGACATGGCCCTGACATCCCCCCTGCAGGACGACTCCATCAACCAAGCCCCACTGGAAATTGTCTCAAAACTGCTCTCAGAGGTAAGACACTTCCCCCTGCTTGGTATTTGCACCAGGATCCCCCCCTTTAAGTTCTTTTCCTTTACCTCCGCTGAGCACCAACCCTGCACTAAGCAGCAGAATTGGATTTGAATTTGTGTTGTCTCCCCATTGCCGAAGGAGGCGAGTGGCTCTCCCCAGCGATTTGAGGGAGCTGAGAAGGAGGTTTGCCCAGTGCTTCCAGTGGAGCCGTCCAGGAGTTGTGGCAGGAATGAAGGCCCTGCCGTGCCCCATGACCGAACCTGGGATGGGGGGTACTGGTCTCGGGCCTGAGGCTGGGCTGGTGGTGGTGATGATGGCAGCTGATGTCACAATTCTCCGGTTCATTCCCGAGCAGGAGCACATCCTTCCTGCCCCCATGGCATTGGGGCTGGTGGTCCCAGCCCACCTCCATCTTCTCCCCGCACTGGCCCACACCAGCTCCGGAGATCCAGGCAGATATGGCTTTCTGTCCTAATCACCCCCCACAGCCTACAGCTAAACTTTAACTCACACAGGATTTTAAAAATCAGGAGATTTCACAACAAAATGGGAATTTCCAGCTTCTCCTTAAAAACACTCAGAAAACCCGGCAGCAGTTTGCAGCTGGCACTGCCTAGTGCCGCCCATCTGCGCCGTCTGCTTTGCCAGGCGGCCCCACACTTTGAGTGCGTGCTGTGTGCCAGGCACTGTTCTGGGCGTTTGAATGAAGACCCCCTGCCCTCCTGGGCTCACGTTCCTGCAGGAGAGGCAGACGGGAACAATGAGACTGAAGCAGCGAGTCAGTCACACAGTTCATTAGAAGGAAGCATACTTCTTTTTACTTTGTTTCAGGTGCTATTCTAAGCACTTTACAAATATTAATATTTCTGTCATTTATTTGCCTGCCTGGCCTCCTGGGACACTGGAGTTGATGACTACTGATTTAAACTATGCATGGCCACCAGAGTGATGCTTCTGTCCCCCTCCCTGTGCTCTTCTGGCAGCCCTGGTTCCCTGGGAAGCTCCTGCATATCCCCTCCAGCTCCCGCGCACCTTCCCTGATGCCTCGAACCGCCCCTCTCTCTGCAGGCCCAGGCTGGTCACTCCTCGTCGGTTCAGGAAATTGGCCCAGGCCTTCCAGGCCTGCTGAATAGAGGGTCCCTCGCCCTGGGTGGAGGTGGGGACAAGAGGTAGAAAGTGGAGCAGAGGATGTATCCTCAGGTGGGAGACCAACCTCGTTCCGCAGGCTCTGAAACGAATCATGGCCAAGGTCTCCAATTCAAGGCCGGTGCCGTATGCCCAACCTCAAGTCCAGGCTCCCCACCCGGAGCGGGAGAAGGGGCCCGGTTGGCAGGCCAGGGCCAGGCTTCTCATCTGGAGAGTTAAGCACCTGCTCTGTGCCAAGCAGGCACCAGGTGGTTTGCACACAGCAATCTCATATTCTCCCTGAGGGGAGAGCCTTGCCGTCTCCATTTCACAGATGAGGCCCAGAGATACTGAGTGACCTGCTGAGTAAGCAGTGGGGCTGGAAATGCCACTTCAGGGCTGCCTAGCTCTTACTGCAAGACCACATGGCCCAGCCCTGCAACCCCACCAGCCCACCATCAAGTCAGGCTCGTCGTTAGGATGATGCCAAAGACGGCAGATGGGCACTGTGGCCAGCCTCTGATGGGATTTCTTTCCCATCTCAGATATGTTTCATATGACCCATGGGCCTTTGCATCAATTCTCAGGCTTTAAATCAAGGACTTCAAAAGTCAGCTGATCCCCAAGTGCTAGGGTGGAGAGACAAAGGCATTTAAAGAAAAAGAAAAACAGAAGTTTGTATATGCTGTACACCTACTGTGTGCCAGGCAAGGGGTCAGTATATTCACCCCATTCTACTGATAAGTGCTGCCATTTGGTCAGGGACAGAGCTGGGACTGCAGCCCAAGCAGCATCCCCTCAGTAAGGTCTAATGCCTCTCCAAGTGACACTGATGTTTCTTGAGCACATGCTCCATGGCAATCACTTTGACAGGCACTTAGAGCCAATCTTTTGCATTTCTCCCAGGAACCCAACAAGGTAAGTATTAAAATGTACAGAAGAGTAAACCAAGGCTCCAAGAGGTTAGGTCACATGCCCAGGGTCACTTGGATAAGTGGTGGGCCAAGATCCAGCCCAGGTCTGCCCGATGGCGAAGCTCATCACCTGTGTAGATGTGGCATAAACCTGAATTGGTAGAGACTTTTCAGTGAGTGGGTAGACCCAATTGTCTGGGACAGTGGTAAAGAGCAGGTGTGTGGAGTCACAAGGACCTGGTTCTGCCCTCAGGAGCCAACGGGCCGTGGAAAAGTTACTAGACCTCTCAGAGTCCAGTTTCCATCCACAAGTTGGGGGCTAAGGCTGGCACCCATTTCATAGCTTTGAGACTCAGATGCCCTAACAGGTATAGTGCCCGGCACTGCGCCTAACAGACACAGAGCATTTGACAAATGGTCACATTTATGTTGTCACGGGAGATGGTTGTGATCTTGACCTTAAACACCGTCAGCTAGATGTCTGGAGGGTAGGCCTTGCCTTTTTTGTTAGAGTATATGCGCTAGATTATTGTCTGTTCCCTTTACTCAAGTTGTCCCTGAGGCCTCCTCCTAAGAGTCTGCACTTGTCACCTCACTGGCCGGAAGGTGGGCAGGGTCCCGGGGGAGGGGTGGGGCGGGGGAGGGGCTGTTAGGTAGCAGAACAGTTCTGAGACAGAATATCCATCCATGGGCCAAGCGAAGCCAGCATCCCCGACCTCCCGGGCCTTTGTTGAGTTGAGTGTGTGGAGTGGCCACTCAGCTTGGGGTACAAGTGTCCCCTCCAATACAGTGGCTCTTGGTGAGCGCTCGCCACCAGGGTTAGAAATGGCCTTGGTGGAGAGAAGTTTTCTGCAAAATGGCATGGGCTGCCACAGGTGACCGGGACAAAGGAAACGGCATCTGGTTGCCAAGGGCTCTTTCTGGAAAGGTGCACGGGTGGGGGTGAGGGATGGCTGGTCCCTTCGGAGCTGCCTGAAAGAGGGAACCATTCCTCGCCTGGGTCGAGCGCTATAGCTCAGTGGTTGGAAATACAGGGTTTGGATCAGGACAGATAGAGGTCAAACCCCCACTCCCCCACCTGTTACCTGTGCTCGTGGGCGAGCGACTGCACCTCTTTGAGGGTCAGGTAGCTCGTCTGTCATCAGTGGAATGGCAGGAGAACCTGTCACAAGAAGGAGAGTTGGGTGGGGTGAGGATTACAGAGCTCCGACACAGTGCCTGAGCCAGTGAGCTTGTCATCAGTCCTAAGGAAAGACCACAGCCAAGCTTTCATCTTCCCGGGGCGGAAAAATGACTGATGTCTGATAATCTGCCATAAATAGGCTGCCCAACCTCCACCAACATCCACAAGGAGAAGGTGTTGGAATCCAAAATGTATCCTTCCACGTGTTCCTGGATGCTAAGCACCTAGGTCGGGCCGTTGCCATGGGAACTGGAGCCTGTGGGAGCTCGGACACTGACCCTGTTCCATGGCTGCCCCCATTCGTTGGGCAGCCAGCTTACTGAGCAAAAGCTAGTTCATGGCTTTGCTTTCACTTTAGCTGGTGCAAGCATGTTAGATACTCTGACGCCCCCTAAACCTGTTCAGGCCGTGGGCGCCGTGGGGCTCTTTCTAGAACCCAGGAACAATCGATGTTCCCAGTTCACTGACCGACTGAGGAGGCGCGTTACAAGCAGCCCACGTGGCTTTGCTAAGAAATATGAATTCACACCACTGAAAGCCCGTGTCCACCAAGACAGACAAAGCAGCACACGCCACAAAACCAGCAAAAAAGACAATAGTGGCTGTTTCTGAGTTTTCCCACGATTTCTCATTTATCACGTATTCATCCCTTTCCTCATTCACATACTCATAGGATGGTGGTAACAGGTACCAGTTGTGTAAGAAAATTCCAGATTGGGAGGAAAAAAAACCTAAAAATTAAGCAAGGTTAATCCATTCAAGTTAATATTGTTTTTGCAAGGTAATTGCTAGAATTTGAATTTAGCTAAAACCTCTTGAGCCAACTCATGGAACACTGGTGTTCCCTGGGAACCTAGTTTGAGAACCATGGAAATAATATATTTGCTGCTCCTGAAGTACTGCCTGGCACAGAATCAAGACTCAAAAGTCTGTTTTTTAATGTGTTTATTACAAACCTGCCTTCTGGCTTCCAGGTGATATCGCTATGACCAGGGCCAAGTACAGGTTTAGTCTCAAGAGGATGTCTATTTACAGAACAGACTGAGCCTCTTGCGGAGAAGTGACTCGTCCAGGGTCACATAATCAACAAGTGGCAAAACAGGGACTTGAAACTCAGTTTTCCCTGCCCCAAAGCCGTACTTCTCCCCCTTCCCAACCCTGCCTTTGAGGGTCTTCTGATCTGTTTAATTAAGAAAAAGTGACAGCTTTACTCTGTCTGAGGAGCTGAAAGCATTTTGAAACTGTGTGGACCTTTGAGATACAAATGTTGCATTTTCTTAATATTGTTTTGTTTTGCTTTCTTTTCTTTTCCTCCTGCGCTCTCCGTTCCATCATTCAGAACACAAACTTGACTACCCAGGAGCATGAAAACATCATTCTGGTAAGTCTCTCGTGATGCCTTTCCCGGTACCCACCTCCCGTGCCCACAGTCCTTCCCCGGTTTGAGTTAATTCTGGAAGCGTCCGTAATCCACTAGCACAGCGACCTTGCTCGGTTTTGTCTTTTCTATAAAAGCAGATGTGTCTCCCTCCTGCCTTTGCACATTTCAGAGCCCCAGTCGATTCGGGGGATATAATGATCGGTCTCTGAGGTTTGTGGCAAATGTGTCTTAATCACCTCCTCCTTCCTAAGTCTGCCTCAGGGAGCTGAAGGCAGGAGACGGCAGAGACTGTGTAATTTATTCAGAGGCATAACCCTATTAGCTGAAAGGTAAATGTCCTTCTTGCCCTAGGACATGTCTCCTAATTAATCCACAAATAGAACCTGGGTTTAATTCCCTCTGATATGCAAAGTGAGATGATATTTTCGGAGACTTGACTATGATATAACCATCCTTTGGGGTGAAATATCTTCCTGGGTGATGAAACATGACTCTCACTGGAGAAGAAAGAAATGAACTTGCACCTACTGGGGGCCAAGCACTGTGCTGTGTATTTGAATCCATGGATTTGCTGTATCTGCTGAATCTGTGGATTCAAATACCGCCCCTGCTCCCAAAGACTTCATCTCTTGTAGGAAGACAAGTGAGATCACTGTAAAAATAGAGGCATTTTGTAAACTCACCTGAGAAAGAAGCCAGAGAACTTCCTGGAGGCAGTGATGTTTGAGCTGGGTTTTGAAGGATCAGTAGGAATTTGCCAGATGGCAAAACAGGGTAAAGGCATTCCAGAGAGAGGAAGCAAAACGTGCGCAGAGATTTAAAGCAACATGGTGTATTCTGGAAGCTTCAGCATTCCTGGAGCATAAAGCATAAGGAAGTAGGAAGCAGGGAGGTCGGACTTGAAGAGGAAGTGAGAGGCAAGCCTCGTGTGCCCAGGAAAGGACCTGGAACATTGACCTGCCCATGAAGTCCTGCAGCTGCAGGCTTTGAAACATGGGCAGTGTCCAGACCCTGCCCCTCTGAGGTGAATTAGGGCTTCAGGGGCCCATCCGGCCCTGGCCCACCCAGCCCTGGCAAGCCCAGCCTGGAGAATCACCCTCCTTGCCCTAGCTGGGTCCTATGGGCACCGAAGGAGGTGAGTCCTGGGCCTTTAACTGCAGAGAGTAAAGGCAGCAGCTTCTGCAGAGCCCCAGCCACAGTGTCTGGCGCATGGTAGGTGCTCGGTGGGTGTTTGCTAGAAATAGAGGTTTTTCCTGTGCTCCGCCCTGGCGCCCCCTTGCCTTCTCTTGCCAGAACAGCGGCACCCCCAGTCACCCACCACCACCTCTCTCTGGTATACTGTTAATTAATAAATTCATTTAACAACAATTTGTTGACATGTGAGTACAAGTATGTGCCGGACACCAGTCTCTATTCCACAGTCATAGAGCCACCATCGAGGGATTTACTGCCTGCTGGGAGAACCTGGCAGGTCACTGAATAGTCAAGAAGTAACATGGTCAGGGGTCAACATTTATTTAGAGTGTTAGGGGAGCACAGAGGGCAGGCACCTAACCTCCTCTGTCAGGGAGGGTGCTGGGAGGAAAATGACAGAGGGCTTCCCAGAGGAGGTGAGCAAACTGAGTCTTCAAGGATGGATAGGAGTGCTCCAGAGAAAGGCAGTCCAGGCAGGGGGCCCAGCATGTGCAAAGGAAAGCAGCGAGACTGTGGCTGGTGGAGAAGCAGACAGGAACGGGGTGCTGGGGAAGGAGTGGCGTCTTCCTCTCCCTGCGGGCAACACCCCTGGATCCCACCAGGCCCCTCGGCCCTGGAAGGCAGACAAGGGCTTTGGACTTGGGACAAGCCTGGGAAAGGAATTTTGAGCTGAGAAATCCCAGCTGCATTTGTCCAGCTCATTTGGCTGCACCAACCCCTTAACTCGGCCGGGCTGAGTCGCCCTGCTCAGCGGGGGTGCCTGAGAACAGGGAAGAATTTGATCTGAGGGTTTGACCCTCGGCCTCCCTGTCAGTGTTCTTTATTCCCAATGCTGTTGTCATTATTATGAACCTTCTGTAGCCTTCTTTCATGCCAACGATCACATTATCTGATTTGACCTGTTGGCAACTAGTCTTTTCCCAACGGGGCTTGGTATTTTTTTATGTATTTTTCGTTAAGTACTTTCGAAAGTAACTTGAGTTGGTTTTATTCAATCCATCAGTCAGGCGTCCCTGCAATAGGTAATTAGTTGGTAGCTGGTACCAGGTGGTGTGTCACTGGGCAAGCGTGGACCTGGAGGCCAAACCCCAGCTGTGGGCCCGTGTGCTGGTGAAGAATGTGGGCTTCAAGCTGAACGTGGCTTCAAGTTCAGAGCCAAGTGCAGACCCTGGGCCCACCCCACTACCCATGACCTTGGGCAGTAATGGAAGAACTTTTAAGTTTATTAAAATTATCTTTAATTTTGCAGGTATTTCATGAGTATATTTCATTGTATTCGTTGTATTTCATTGTAAAAAAAAAAAAAGTAGATTTCACCCAATCCCAGTGCCCTCTTCAGAGATAGCCCCTGGGGGTTTCCAAGTGGTGACACACACACACACAGACAGATACGGTTGTATTTTTATTTTTTGTTTTTTAACATAAATGATATGAAGTTGGATGTGTTGGTCTGTGTTTGTTTTTTCACTTGACAGTATATGTTGGATCTTTCAAGTCTTCTCATGCGTATCTACCCCAGGGTTTCTCTGCTCAGCACTCGTGACATTTGAGGGTGGGTGATTCTTTGTGGTGGGGCTGTCTTGTGCATTGTAAGATGCTGAGCAGCGTCCCTGGCCTTGATCCACTAGATGCCAGAAGCATTCCCCTGTCATGGCGATCAAACACATCTCCAGACATGCCAGTACCCCCGGGGGGCACAGACACCCCTGGTTGAGAACCACTGGTCTACCCCATTCTTTCTACTGGCTCTAGAAGATTTTATTTAACCAGATGGCCATTCATATCGATTCCAGCTAACTTGATGCTCTAAGTCTCAGTCTTCTCATCTATGAAATGGTTGTGACAACAACGCCTTTCTTACAGGGCTGTTGGGAGGGTTAAATGAGCTCATGCAGCTAACATGCTTAGCAGAGGGCCAGGCTCATAGAAAGATTCCACAAAAATATAAGCTCTTTTAATTAACTTTACATTTTAAAGTTATCACCACTCTGTGACCAGGGCAGTTCTTGTAACCTCCCTGACCCTCTGTCTCTTCATCTCTACAAATGGAGATAACTAACACTTGACCTCCTATTTATCATAGGATCAAATGAGATAACAGCCATGGAAGCATGGAGCCCACACCTGATGCCCACTGTGGGCACTTAATTTGTTTCCACTCCTTTATTCCTTGGCTCATTCCCATGAAAGAGGGGGCCTGGCGTGATTGAAGGGGCTCGAGCCAGGGAGACTGCCCCCTGCACGTGGTCCCTCCTCCCCGGAGCTGGTCCCAGAGCTGGGTCTGGGGAACAGAGCAGCCGCCCAGGCAGTGACTCCCAGGCTGGGGAGAGGCACCCTGTCCTGCTGCCCCTGCTAGGACCTGACCTCTCCCTGTTTGCGGCCGGCCAGCACGGCGGGAGGGCTCAGCGCGGGTCAGCAGAGAATCCCCCACACAGCGGGCCAGGCACTGAGCCTCTGAAGATGAGTATGCAGAACTGGAACCGTGGGCCGGGCTTACTTTGGGGTGTTCTGTTGTCTTTCGTTGCCCTATTTCTCCTTAAATGTAGTCGCTGCCACCAGACAGGTTGTTTGTTTGCTGGTCGTGTGGAGAGCCAGGGCTGAGAAGTAGCGTGGGCATAACTCAGGCTCGAGTCACAGTCAAATCCTGTTTCTGCCATGTTCTAACTGCGCCCTTGGGCCGCAGACTTAATCTCCCTGAGGAAAGGGGGCGACCCTCACACCCACCTCCCAGCACGGAGGGAAGATGAAGTGATAAGACGCAGTTAGCACAGAGCCCAGCACTAGAATGCTCTGGAACGTCACGGCCGTGGCCAGTGTCGCTGTTGCTGTGTTATTGTTATTGGGATAATCCTCGGTTCATGGGGCTGTAGGGGTTGTGAGAGGATGGTGGGTCAGCTAGGAGCCCACCAGCCCCCTACCCTCGCCGTCTGGGAGGACTTCCTGCAGAGATGGAAAGTTCTCTCTCTCCGCTGTCCAATACAGTAGCCACTAGCTCCGTGTGACTACTGAGGACTTGAAATCTGGTTAGTGCGACTGAGGAACTGCATTTTTAATTTTATTTCCTTTAAAATTGTTTATTTCATGTCAGTTAAAATTTGAACGGTCACATGTGGCTGGTGCTGCTGTATTAGACAGTACAGCCCTAGGCAAGTCAGACCCTGGGCCTCGTCTCCAGCTGTTGGTCAACCTGATTGTTGGTGCCGCGAAGACAAACCTTAATTTAGATGACTTTGTTTTCACAGAGGTGCGCTCGCTCACATGACTGGTCAACTAAGGGTCACCTCTTACTGGCGTCCAGTTATGCTCTCCAGTCCCTAATGGTCCTGGGACAAGTGGAAGGCCTTCCTGAGAGGTCCCTCCCGCATGCAGGGGCATCGCTGTAGGGGCAGATCAAGGAGACCCTCTGAAACCAGGCAGGCAGCATCTGAGCTGGGGGAGTCAGTGATGGGGAGACCGACAGAGCCTTCCTGGGGAGTCAGGCAGAATTGTCACCCCTTGCTGCTGTGCCCAGTGCAGCCCAAGACAGTCCCCCTGTGATGGTGTCAATGAGATGCTGTTCTCCAGGCAATGGGCTTATCCCAAGCCTTAGACTCCAAAGCTTCTAGAGTTTTCTCTCCTCAAATCTTCCCAACAACTCTGTGAATCAGTAACTCTAGTTTTCCCCATTTTGTAGGCCAGAAGATTAATGTTCAGAGAGGTTGAATTGTTCACCCAAAATCACGCAGCCTGACAGTCTCAGTGCTGGGTCCCCCATTTCCTAATCTTACGCCCAGTGTGGCACACAGGAAGAACAGTGGACTTCACGTAGGCATTAACCATCCAGTAACTAACATTTATTGAGAGGTAGCCTTTTTTCAGGCTCTGTGCAAGGCACTTTATATCAGGGGTTCTCAATCAGGGCCAGTTTTGTCCCCCAGGGGACATTTGGCAATGTCTGGACACATTTTTTTTTTCAATTGTTCAAATTACTTAATTTGAATTTGAAATTTAACAAAATCGTTAAAACAGAAATTATGAAAGGGGCAGAAAAATCAAGACTCAAGCATCATTCAGGCCACAGGAACCATGTGCAGGAATGGTAGTGGGAACCAGTGACTGCTGTGCAGCCAGCCTAAGAAGGCTGGGGACGCGATGGGTTCAAGGGTCATTAGATGGTCAGCCTTCCTGAATAAAATGAAGTGTGTCTGGACACATTTTCAGTTGTCACAACTGGGTTGGGGGTACTACTGGCACCTAGTGGGTGGAGGCCAGGGATGCTGCTAAACATCCTACAATGCACAGGACAGGTGCCACCACAAAGAACGACTGGCCCCTGATGTCACCAGGGCCAGGCTGAGAGCTCTGTCTGCACATCCTCACAGTGACTCTGCCCTACCTGGGGACCTGGGGGTAAAGAGAGGAAGAACTTGCTCTCGTGGTCACACCCGGAGTAACCGCGTGACCAGGACTCACCCAGGGCTGGGCTACCCTGCCTCATAGTCGGGGACTGTTGTCTGAGGGGGACGTGCATGGACGTCAGCAGGTCATGAAACCCCTGAAGTTTTTGGAGAAGCAGCCAGAGCTTTTTTTATCAGCTTCTCAATGGGAGACATATACCCCCCTAAAAAGTAAGGCCTGCAAGTTAGAGAATGGGCCTTTTCTGCCCAGAGGGTAACAGAGGTGGCCAGAGGGAGGTTGTGTTTCCATCATGAGTCTTATGTAGACACCTCTCCTCCCCCGACAATTCCCTCCCAGAGACTCCGACTGACATTTGTTCATTGTCTTTCAGGCCATTGCTCCTTTGCTGGAAAACAACCATCCACCACCAGATCTCTGTGAATTCTTTTGCAAGGTATGGCGTTGCTGAAGGGGGGCTGTGTTTGCAGGGCCAGCCTGCCTCTGTGTGTGCACGCTAAGGCTTGGCCTTGCACAATTTGCAGAAAACCCAGGCCCCATGGACTGGGGTTGGGGCCCTGGACACAGCCGGAAGGCCAGCCAGGCATCCAGTTCTTAGGGTTACAGCCTGCTCTCTGCCGGTCAGGTGATGAATGATGTCTAGGGTCCAAAGCAGTGGGTCGGGGCGGAGTGCCGGCTTTTCTTTGGAATGTCTTCGTGGCTCTCTTGGGAAGTTTGCAGCAGATTTCTGGGCTCCTGACGTCAGAGCCAGGTTATTATTAGCCAAGGCTCCTCTGAGCTCCGGCTGGCCCACACTGGGGGCGCGGCTGTGGGGCTTTCCCTGAACAGAGGAAGCAGGCAGGGGATGCCAGGTTAGCTTGGAGGAGCCGCAGAGCAGGACATTCACTCCCAGGAACACTGGGCCAGCCTCGCAGTGGGATTTACAGGGAACATGCCAGGGCACGTCCAGGACCAGGCATCCCTCGTTCCGAGAACACACCTCAGTGACCGGGGGCTGAGCCAGCACGCACTCCTGTTTTGTTCTTTGCTCTGTGGTTTTTTATGTAACGATTTGATGTCCTTGAAGGACGCAGGGCCTAGGTTTGCTGCTTCCTCTGGTCTGCCTCCTGCTGACTTATTTCACCCATGCTCATTCCCTCCCTGATCCCCATGGGCACAGATGTGGAGCCCCTGCCTCCTTGCACAGCCACACACTGTCCTTTGGGGGGTCTGGGCTGTGTCTACCGGTGAGACAAGCACGGGGCATGGCAGAGAGGGCCCCTGAGAGGCCTGGTGGTTTCTGGAGGAAAGGGGACTGTGGTGCCCTTATCGCTCTCACCCCTGCCCTGTGCTCCCTGGCCCCCCACCCAGGGAGCATGCTCTCTCTGTTTGTCAGGGGACGTGAGCTTTAGGGAGACAGGGTGGCATCGCCCTCTTTGGCCCTAACTCTTCATCAGGAGACTTTCTCCAGCAACCCACAGAGCTGGGGGGCGGGGGCGGCCTGCTGACCCCAAGTGCCCAGGGTGCATTTCAGACCTGGAACACACCCCCTTCTTAGTGTGTGCATCTGCCAGTGTGTGCCCTCTGGTCCACGGGGGTGCAAGTGGGTGAGCACCCGAGTGTACCGTTGGGCCTGGGCGTGTAAGAGCATGCCTACACACAGGTGTCAGCTCCTGTGCTGTATCAGGGCCCCCTCCCCCTTAGGGCGCACGAGGGGAAGAGCTAACAGCTTGTGAGACTGAAGACAACTAAGACGGGTCTTCTCTGCCCTCAGCTCGAGGATGTCAGGCACCTGAGCAGGGTGGGTCAGACAACCCAGTGTTAGGGCTCCTGAGAGAATGGCCAGCTGGTCCCTCACCTGTCATAGCAGGTCATCTCCTCTCTTGATATTTTGTCCAATTTAATCCACATCTGCTTCTTGTTCTTTTTTCAAGCTGTATGATTTCTCCCAGATCTCATAGTTTTCAAACTTTTGTTCTAGAACAGTGGACCATTGTTCAAAGTAAATCATACCTGGGGGTTCCTGGTAGCACAGTTTGAGAAACAGTGATGTAGAAGAAACCATCCTTTTTTGGTATTCCCTGATAGAAGCCCCCTTTGGTCCTAACACAGAGGGCTGCCCTGCCCTGTGGAGGGAGGGGTCTCAGCCACGTGGGACCCTGAGCCCTCGGGCGGTTTTCCCTCTGGGGCGTCGGAGCTGCAGCCTGCCCACAGGGGAACTTGAGGGGAACAAAGCCACCCCCACTGGGTCCACTCTGGGTGGGCTCTCTGGACATGTCCAGGCAGCCTCTCCTCCTAGACTTCAGGGCTGGGACCCCAAGATCTGAGGAAAGACTGTCTTGGATTTCCCTGGTTTCTAAGATCCCAGATCCTATGTCCTCATCCAGGGACTGGAAACTCAGCACCATCACGTCCAGGCAGGTTGGAAATGTGTCGGAGTTGGGGGGCCTTGTCTGCTCTGCCCAAGGGCCTTCAGTCTCAATTTGAGAAATAAAACATCATGCTGGTGAAGTCTATCTGAGAGCTGTGTTTGGCCTGCAGACCGCTGCTGGCTTATCAAAGCCAAGAATCGAGAAGTCCCAGAATTGTCAAGATTCTGGAGTGCAGACACTAAACCTCTGGTGTTCATGCAGCCCATGTTCACGAGACTCCTCTGTTAGACCGCACACTCCTGGTCTTAGGGGTGCAAAAGCCTCACTCTGTGAAATAAGGGTTGTGTCAGAACGGACTCCTGTCTGGACCATCGGAAACCATCTCAGACTTCCAGATCAAAACAAAAAGCAGACAAAAGATCCCATCCCCATCCACTTTTCTTACTCCAAAAAAGTGAAAAAAGAGCTATGCAGCAGTTTTCAGCAAGGGAGCCCAGGCTCCCCTGCGGGCTCGCTGCGCCTGAGCCCTGCTAGGAGCCACAGACAGTGGTCAGGATGTTCACGGGCCTGAGTGGCCCGGCTGGACCCTACCAGGCTCGGCACTGACTGTGTCCTCTCTCCTCAGCACTGCAGAGAGCGGCCCCGGTCCATGGTGGTCATCGAAGTGTTCACCCCCGTGGTCCAGAGAATCCTCAAGCATAACATGGTGAGTCCCCCGACACCCCAACCGCAGAGCTGGGGGAGGCGGACGCCAGCCTGTCACTTTTGCAAAGATTTGGGGCATGGGGTTGGCCAGCCTGACAGCCAGGACCTGGGGTTGCGATTCTGTTTAAGTTGGGATTCTTCTACAGCCTGCCCTCTTTGGCTATACTATTTTCCTGTGAAGACAACAGAAAGAATCTTTTCACGTAGGTAAGAATAACAAAAATACCCTAACTGGGCAAGAAAAGATAAGTCTCCCGTGTGTAGAGTCACAAATAATACCTGAAGACACTCCGCCCTCAAGGAGGGGGAGCTCCTCTCTCCTCAGGTGGGGGCTGCGCACAGCAACTTCTGCGCACACAACAGAGTGTGCAGTATGGAGAGGAGAGAAGAGGGCCATGTGGTGGGGGACCTGACCATCATGACTGGGCCAGGCGATCAAAGTCAACACCAGCAGTGATAAGTCATGGGGATGGCATATGCCCTTGTATGGTGTGAGGAGAAGGGCGCTGTACCTCTGGGGTTTTCCTCTCTAATGCAAACCCCTGTCTAATCAAGAGAAAAACATCAGATCAACTCTAACCGAGAGACATTCTACAACATTCCTGACCCAGCCTCCTCAAAACTGACCAGGTCATCAAAAACAAGGGAAGTCTGAGAAACTGTCACAGTCGAGAGGACCTAAGGAGACATGACAACTAAATGTGATGTGAGATCCTGGATGGGATCCTGGGACAGAAAAAGGACATTAGGGAAAAACTAAGAAAATCTGAATAAAGTATGGACTTTAGTTAGTTAAAAAAAAATACAGTGGCAGAATTTAGTTGCACACTTATAGTGGAATTACACTTGTAATCTGTGTGCCCCTTTGCATTCTCTCATCAATCCAATGAGAGCAGCAAATATCATTGTTTTCTCCGTATTACATATGGGGAAACTGAGGCTTAGCAAAGTCTGCTCACTGGCCCCGGGGGCCACAGCTGGGAATAAGCGTAACTAACATCTACTCACAGATGTTCATTGAACACCTTCTTAGAGCCAGACATAGTGTGAGGCTCAAGCATATTATACCATTCAACTCTCATGATAGCCCCGTGACTTCCTTTTACAGATGAGGAGACTGAGATCCAGAAGGTTCCATAGGTTACTCAGGAAATCTATGAGTAGATGTGGTGCTCATGGGTGGTGCTAAGGAGCAAGCAGTCTGAAGCGAGGGTCAGTGTTCCAACATGCTTTACTGAGCCAGCCATGGGCCTAGACCAAAGTCACCTGGGTGACGTGGAGGCATCTGTGTAATTGCAGCTTGGGTTGGGCCACTGAATTAGTTGTGGGGTGCCCATGACTGCCCTGTCAAGATTCAGCATGTGAAAACAACACTGAAAAAGAATGACCTGCAAACAGTTTAGTTTGTGAGGTAGCTTTCCCATCTCCACACCATGATCCTAAAGAATATTGTATAACCTACCCCCCCTTCCCCAATCAGAAATGGAAATGCATGACATGTGTGCTACTCTGCCACATCCACCACTCATGGCAGACATCATTAATTGATTACAGCACTCTTCCTGCAGAGCCCAGAGATAGCTTCATCTTTCTCAACACAGCATTCCAGGCAGCCACTACCAATTGAACCATGTTGGTAACATATGAATTCTTTTTATCATTCTCTACCCTGAGCCATCACACACTGTAATTGAATTGTTGCTTATTTCTGAGATCCTCCTTGATTTGAGATAAATGCATGTCTTGTTTTCTGAACACAGGGGAGAGGGATACCCCATCTGATTCTTTCTCCAGGACTCACAAAGTAACTCCCCATTGAGGGAGATTTCTGCCTTAATTCGGGCTTTAATAGTTTCAAGGGCACTCTCTGGCTTGGGCCAGCTGGGAGGAAAGGGTCTCTGATTGTTAACTTTAAAATCACTGTGGATGTGTGTGAGGTGAGTCCAGAGCAAAGGTTCTGGAGTTTCTTTTGCAAAGGACCTTTCCCCATCACAACTTGTCAATGACAGAGCCGTACCCCAAGGGCGTACTAGGCCAGCCCAGGCCTCCTCAGACACAGAAACATTTTTGCATGTTCCATGGTAGTCAACAGACTGTTTACTAAGGCTTCTTTTGGACATCTGGCTTCAAAGGGGAAAAAGCCAAAATTCAGACAGGCTCCCACGGCTTAACCATACAACATCTCCCTTATATTTGGTTAGTTTTATAGGCCTGAAGTGTTGACCATGTGATAATTTTCTAGTAAAAATCAGAACAGCTACAGGATGAATCCAGAATTTGTAGCATCTGTTTTGGCAGATCAGGGACAGAGATCAGGGACCCTCAGGCATGAACCTTCACTTCACTTGGAAAGGACTCCTTCCAACTGACCCTCAGCGTCTGGGGATGTTGTAAACCAGCGTGATCGCACTTTGCTCTTGGCATCTACTGCTTACTATGAACTGTCTGTGAACTGCTGGAAGAGAACTGTAGACAGAACCGAGGGGGACTAGCCCCTCCTGCAGAACAGACATGTGTGGAGCAGGGACTGTGGCTTCTACCAGGTGCAGGAAGCCCAGCAGACCTTGGGCGTCACTCATGAAATGCTCCCTAAAGCTTAGTCGTTGGCCATGGGCCACATGCACTGTTTTGGAGCTGGGGCTCGCAGCTGGCGTGGGGAGTCAAGTCCTGATTAGTGAGTGTGCCTAGCCTGCCGCCAGCCACGCACTGGGCGTGTAGCGTGAACAGTGACTTCTCTTCAACCCGTGTGCAGTGTTTCTCATTGAGGAGGCACTTGAATGTTTGGGAAGTGGGGGCAATCATAGTCCACAGTGGTGTTCTGAGATTTCAGAGCTTTCCCTGTTCTTCGAGTGCATCTCTTGCAAATACATCATGTGCCCATATCATGGATGAGCAAACCGCAGCTTAGAGAGGTTAAGAGTCTCCAAGAGTGTTCCTCACTAGGCCAAAAGAAAAATTAGATGCAAATGGAAATAGTCCTTTAGTATGTTCCCCTGGAGATTTGATCCAAACAGTTTGTTAAACTGTATCCCCAAGAAAGACCGTGGTCGCTTTGCCCACGTGCCACTCATTGGAATGTTCTTGTTGTGGCAAAGGAGGCAAGATGTGGCTATGGGCCCTCATGGACCACTGAGTGATCTTACTCCAAGGGGAGCATATTTGACTCTTCCAAAGAGGTAAAATACCCTTCATGCACACGTCAAAAGGCCACCAGACCCATTCGTAATGTTCATTTCCAAGGAAATATCTTGGCTATCCAGAAATCTAATAGCAAGTTTGATGGCAGTTACCTCTAGCAGTGCTCAGTTGAAGGTGTTTTCATAGAATCATAAATCCCTAGAGGTGAGGGGCCGCCCGGTGGCACAGCGGTTTAGTCCGCGCTTGGCAGCCCGGGGTTCGCGAGTTCGGATCCCGGGCACCCGCCGACGCACTGCCTGTCAGCCATGCCGTGGCGGCGTCCCATATAAAGTGGAGGAAGATGGGCACGGATGTTAGCCCAGGGCCAGTCTTCCTCAGCAAAAAGAGGAGGATTAGCAACGGATGTTAGCTCAGGGCTGGTCTTCCTCACCAAAAAAAATAATAAAAATAAAAATAAATAAATAAATCCCTAGAGGTGAAAGGGGCTTAGAGATCAGTTCTTCCAACCCTCATTCCACAGTAGGGACAGTGAGGCACAGAGAGGGGCATGGCAGCCCAGGGCCACACAGCTTTCCTGTCACCCTTTTCCTGGGGACTAGGGGACCCTGGGCATCTTCCTCAATTTGAAAGCACAATCAAGCTTCAATCTTCTCTTCATGCATGTCTGTGTATCTGTGTGTGTGTGTGTGTGTATGCGTGTGCACACACGTGTGTGTACGTTCCTTCTGAGCTTTCTCCATGGCCTCTGCTGCCCTCCGTATCTAAAGGAATGATCCTAGTAGGCAGGACGTAAGCAGATGAGCCCCCCCCCATTGTCTCGAGGACCCTAATTCCGCCCCTTGGACTCCAGGTGAGAAAGCGCTAGGCAACTCTAGAACTCGCTCCTGTGAGGTGGCCAGAGGGCATGGTAGGGCCGGTCCTGCTCAGTGCTTTCGTGAGGGCCGCGGGGTCAGTTAGATCTGCAAGGAAAGTCGTCTCTGTCTTTATTGTAGATTTGAGTCCTGATTCAGGCCGCTTTTTTTTCAATGGCTTCCACTGAGCAGGGGCAGGAAGAGGGACAGAAGGATGAGTCTGGAGACCACCAGGCTTCCCTCTGATGTCTTGCTGGTCAACCACGTCATTTTTCCAGAGAGAGTTGGAACAAGACCACACTGTGACTTGCGCCTCCTGACTGTTCAAAACACAGACTGTGGGTCCCTAGGGACAGACCTGGAGTGGATGCAGGGTCCTTTCCTGGTGACACCGCTATCTGCTACACTGTCTGCGTTCCTTCAGACCAGTCTCCAGCCACCAGCCACCACGGAGATTTGCCTTTCCCCCCTTAGCTGAGTTCCTTCACCCATCCCGCTGATTTGGGGGACCTGAAAATACATCAGTCTCCAATAATGTCGCTCATTGGAGCAGCAGGGGTCCCTCTGTCCTCGCTCGATGCCCCTTAATTAGGCTTCAGCTGCAAGTGAGAAGCAGGCACCCATTGGGAGCCAAACCAGCTCATGGAGCCGGAGCCTGCATTCCTCCCGGGGCTGGGAGCGCGGCCTTCCCTAACATGGGACAGATTATTCCCCCTCCGCCCTCCCGCCCGCTCCCCTTCCAGACTGCTGCGCAGCCACACACCGGCCACCTGCCCTCCGCCCCACTCACCTCCCAGCACACACACTCCCTTCAGGGCATAACTCATGCGCGAGCGCCTCCTCCCACACTCCACGTCTCACACACACACCTCCTGCACTCCATCTCTCTCACACACACCTCCTCTCACACTCCACGTCTCTCACACACACCTCCTCCCACACTCCACGTCTCTCACACACACCTCCTCCCACACTCCACGTCTCTCACACACACCTCCTCCCGCACTCCATCTCTCTCACACACACACCTCCTCCCACACCCCACCTCTCTCACACACACACCTCCTCCCACACCTCATCTCTCTCTCACACACCTCCTCCCACACCTCATCTCTCTCTCACACACACACCTCCTCCCACACCCCACCTCTCTCTCACACACCTCCTCCTGCACTCCATCTCTCTCACACACACCTCCTCCCACACCTCATCTCTCTCTCTCACACACACACCTCCCACACTCCACATCTCTGACACACCTCCTCTCACACTCCACCTCTCTCTCACACACGCCTCCTCCCACACTCCACGTCTCTCACACACACCTCCTCCTGTACTCCATCTCTCTCACACACGCCTCCTCCCACACTCCACGTCTCTCACACACACCTCCTCCTGCACTCCATCTCTCTCACACACGCCTCCTCTCACACTCCACATCTCTGACACACACCTCCTCCCACACTCTACCTCTCTCTCTCACACACTCCTCCTCCCACACCCCACCTCTCTCTCACACACACACCTCCTCCCACACTTCACCTCTCTCTCACACCACCTCCTCCCACACTCCATCTCTCTCACACACACAGCTCCTCACAACACTCCACATCTCTCACACACACACACACACACACACACCTCCTCCCACACTCCACCTCTCTCTCACACACACCTCCTCCCACACTCCACCTCTCTCTCACACACACCTCCTCCCACACTTCACCTCTCTCTCACACCACCTCCTCCCACACTCCACGTCTCTCACACACACCTCCTCCCACACTCCACGTCTCTCACACACACCTCCTCCCGCACTCCATCTCTCTCACACACACACCTCCTCCCACACCCCACCTCTCTCTCACACACACCTCCTCCCACACCTCATCTCTCTCTCACACACACACCTCCTCCCACACCCCACCTCTCTCTCACACACCTCCTCCTGCACTCCATCTCTCTCACACACACCTCCTCCCCCACCTCATCTCTCACACACACCTCCTCCCACACCCCACCTCTCTCTCACACACACCTCCTCCCACACCTCATCTCTCTCTCACACACACACCTCCTCCCACACTCCACCTCTCTCTCACACACACACACCTCCTCCCACACCCCACCTCTCTCTCACACACCTCCTCCTGCACTCCATCTCTCTCACACACACCTCCTCCCACACTCCACCTCTTTCTCATACACACACACCTCCTCCCCCACCTCATCTCTCTCACACACACACCTCCTCCCACACTCCACCTCTCTCTCACACACACACACCTCCTCCCACACCTCATCTCTCTCTCTCACACACACCTCCTCCCACACTCCACGTCTCTCACACACACCTCCTCCTGCACTCCATCTCTCTCACACACGCCTCCTCTCACACTCCACGTCTCTCACACACACCTCCTCCTGCACTCCATCTCTCTCACACACGCCTCCTCTCACACTCCACATCTCTGACACACACCTCCTCCCGCACTCCATCTCTCTCTCTCACACACACCTCCTCCCACACCTCATCTCTCTCTCACACACACACACCTCCTCCCACACTCCATTTCTCTCTCACACACACATCTCCTCCCACACTTCACCTCTCTCTCACACACACACCTCCTCCCACACTCCATTTCTCTCTGACACACACATCTCCTCCCACACTTCACCTCTCTCACACACACACACCTCCTCCCACACTCCACCTCTCTCTCACACACACCTCCTCCCACACTTCACCTCTCTCTCACACCACCTCCTCCCACACTCCATCTCTCTCTCACACACAGCTCCTCACAACACTCCACATCTCTGACACACACACACACACACACCTCCTCCCACACTCCACCCCTCTCTCTCTCACACACACACACCTCTTTCCCACACTCATGTCCCTGTCACACTCACCCTTACTTGTCCAGCCAGCCTTTTTCAAGCTCATCCATCTGTCTCATCTGCCTTTTTGATCCCATGTACCTTTTGAGGGTGGCTTTTCTTTTACAACTGGAAGGGCGAGGTCATTGAAGGGTCGTTAGTTTAGTTCTGGGACCCAGTGGGTGGCTGGGGCCGCCTAGAGCAGGAGCCCGTGACTGGGAACCGTTCCCACCCTGGGGCCACGTCTGGTTCTTGGGCCGCCTTCCTGCCCTCACTCAGGAGAAGGAGTGGTGTCTCTTCACTGAGGGTGACGGTGGTTGAGGACACAGGGAGCTACATTTGTCCAGCTACCTTTGCCTCCTCCCTGCCCCCAGGAAGTCTCAACCCCCCCCCCCAAATTGATGCCCTGAGATTGGGACATCCTCCGACTTTGCTGTGCCAAGTGGCCTCAGATAATAGCTCCCAGAAAGCAAGGGGCCCAGAGACTCTCAGGTGGCTGCAGAAAAAGAGTTTCTAGCCTCCCCAAGAGTTGTTGGAGGCCTGGCTTGACATCACAGCCGTCCAGAAGGGAAGCCCCAGCTTGGCTATTCTTTGAGCACGTCTGTGTGGCACACTGACCTCTGCCCTTCCACAAGGGTGGGTTGGTGCCATGCCAGTGGAGTGGCTATACGAGCCATGAAGACCCTCCTATGCCGGAACATTTCCTTGTCTCCACAGACAGCCATCAAAGGGTGTAAGCAAGAGTGTGATGGGGCCAGTTCTTGGAAGTGAAAAATGCGTGTGCTTTCTAGAAAGAGGAGATGGTTGGTGTCTCCCCATTGCCTTCCACACCAACAGCTCTGGGCACAGCGGGGTCCCACCCCCTCTGGTCTCCTGGCCTCCTCTGCAGCATGCCCCAACTCCTACCCTCTGCTCTCTCTGCAGGACTTTGGGAAGTGCCCGCGACTGAGGCTCTTTACTCAGGAGTACATCCTTGCCTTGAACGAGCTCAACGCGGGGATGGAAGTGGTGAAGAAGTTCATTCAGAGGTGGGTCTCCTAGCCAGCCGACCCCCTCCCCACCCTGGCCTGCGACTCAGCTTTCTTCTCCCCCAGAACCACTCACTCCATGGGGGGCTCCCAGAGAGGAGCCAGGGTGGTGTTCAAAGGCCCCGATCATCTCGTCTTCTATGAGGGTCTCCGCTGGATCCTCCCAACGACGTGCGGTCTGACACACTTACTTGCTCTGTGACACTGAGCCAGTCACTGTACCTCTCTGATCCTGTTTCCTCTGCTCTTCACAGAGGATAAATTGTATGATTAAATAAGATGATCTATGCGGAAGCCCCTAGTACAGTGCCTGGTGCTCAGTCAGGAAATGGTGACAGCCCCGAATGATGTGAGGATTTCCACACCCGCGGGCTGCAGGTGCTGGGTGTGTAGGAGACGATCCCCTGGGGGCCCCAGAGAGTCATCATCAGAGACTTGAAGAGCCACCTCCCAAACTTGGCCAAGAGGAAGCCAAATATCCTGGTTCTTACTCCCTTCTGGTGTTTGGAGGTTTTTTTGCTTTGCTTTGCTTTTTAATTTTCTCTTGGTGCCTCAGTTTCCTCATCTGTAAAATGAGAACTGTAGTTCCTGCTCGATCAGTTAGCATGAGGATTCAGTGAGCTGATACAGGAGACGCTAAACAATGCATAAGTGTGACGGGAGCGTTAGCTGTCATTGTCACGGCTCTTCTCATTTCTTAAGAAAATCAGAATAGCCTGTTTACGCCGGTCCCCAGGCTACGCATTTCCTAAATACACTCACGTGGGATCACGAAGCTTTTCCAAACCCAAGTGATGTGTCCTCCTGCTGGAGCCCTGGTGACTTAGGGTCCCTGTAAAGACCCCAGTGAAGGTTTGTGAAAGTTTTCAGGCCAGGCCTCTCTTTGTCCCATGGCCACAACAATTTTCCAGGAATGTAACAGGTGTCATCCCCAAGCCCCAAACAGCCCAGGGGTAGGGGTATTAGTCCCATTTTACAGATGGAAAACTGAGGCACAGACAGCCATGGCAAATAACAATACCTGGTATTCGTGGAGGACCTAGCAACCTTGTCCCAGACCCTGTGCTAGCCCAGGGTGACCATAGTAGTTTTCAGAGCAGGCCACTTTTGAGAGTAAAATGAGGTGTTGTGAATAATTATTCCAGAAGCACCAGGCATAAAGGTGTCTGTCCCAGGACATATGGCCACCATATGTGAAGTCTTCCCATAAATTAGGGGTCTTTATTGTAACTCATTGAGGAGGGGGCTGTTGTCCCCATTTTCTAGCTAAGGAAGCTGAGAGTGGAGAGTTGAGGTGGCTTACTAAGGCCGCTCAGCTGGCCCTGACCCCAGGCACCCCGGGCCTGGAGCCCACGCCGGGAGCTTGGCTGTCTGCTGCCGGCATATGCAGAGCCGGGACCGGAACTCCCACCCGCGGCTGTGCCTGCCCGGCCTCCCTGCCGTGGACGTCGCTCCCGGAGCCGCCTTCTCACCCTGCCCCCTGCTCTTTTCCAGCATGCACGGCCCCACGGGGCACTGCCCCCACCCCCGGGTCCTGCCCAACCTGGTGGCCGTGTGCCTGGCCGCCATCTACTCCTGCTATGAAGAGTTCATCAACAGGTCAGTCGCCGCCGCCCTGAGGGCCTGGGTGGGGCCGCTCTACCTCCCCTGGCTGGGGACAGGGAGGGGCCGAGTCATCGAGGAGGGTGGCTGGTACACACCTGACCTGGCCCGGGAGGTGGAGGGGCTGTCATCACCCTGCCTCCAGTGTGTTTGCCAAATCCCGCGTGCTCACTGGCTCCGGGGCCCAGACCCAGGGCTGTCGGTGGAACAGCAAACACCGGCTCACCCCCGTCTGCAGGGCCCTGTGTTGACTCGGCTTCGGGAACAAGTGTTTTGTTCTGGAGATTTCTCACCACCCGGCGCATGTGACACGTCAGGGCGTGTGTTTGAGTGTGTGTGCACACGTGGGCGTGTATGCACGTGTGTATGAATGTGTGAGTGTGCGTGCGTGTGAAGATGTGCACAGGTGTGCACTAGGGGTCGCAGTAAGGTCTACCCGCTTTCTCCTCATCCGTGAGCACAGAATCCTGTTGGCCGTGGGCCGTGTGTGTTTCTCGAGTGCCTGCCGTGTGCCGGGCACGGCGGGGGCGCCGGGGAGTAAACGAGTCCACCTCGGAGGATTCGCTGCCCCCTCGGAGCTGTACTCCATGGGAGATGACGGACCAGTGAACACGCAGGAGCGTGTCAGACATGAGAAACGTGTGAAAACGATAAAACTGCGGTGTGGCAGAGGGAGACCAGAAGAGGGCGTGGCAGGGCTACCGCATTGGGCGCAAACAGCTTGTTAGGGGAGTGACCCCAGGCCGCACCAGGAGGCAGCCCGGAAGGAGGATGGCCAGTAGAGTCTGTGTTAAGGCAGGTGAGCGCTGCGGGCACCTGTGCGTTCTCCACTGGGGCCTCCCTGGAGACTGTGCAGAGCACATCTAGAGTCATTCCCTGGAGGAACCATGACGCTCGGGTAGTTACTCAACCAGCTCCCATCCCTCCCTGATTGAGGATTGCCCCTGGGATGCAGAGTGACGCGGATGCCATTAGTTTGTGTAGAACTTTCTACGGTGACCTCTGGGGTCATTGGAGAGGATATGATATGCAGGGCACAGATGGCACCTGCAGCAGCCATCCTGTCCAGTTGTTCAGGTGGCACACTGCACAATTCCAAGGGGGCCAAAATGTGTCTAGGGACTGCTAGAGCTGGGGGCATAGTAGGATTGTATTTCAGTCCTTTCTCAAAGAAAAGGCAGTGGAGCATTCTGAGTCACTGAAAACCTGTGCAGATGGACTTCTAAAATACTGTACTTTGAGTTCTTGGGGAAGGGGCTCCAAAGGAACCATAAGAAGGGAGTATTTTCTTATGCCAGGGCTTGACAAGGGAGGATTGCTATTTTTTAATGTCCTCAGCCCCAGGTCCTGATATTCAGAGGGGATCACGTCCAATCCTGAATAATTTCCCTGTTTAGAAAGAGGCAATAGTACCCCTGGGGCCAAAGCATGAAGATGTCATGCTGGTCATTTCCAAGGGCCTGTTCTGTGCCCCACAGCATGTTACATTAAAAGGAAAAGAAGAAGAAAAGGAAGAGGAAAGTCAGAGGGTAGTGCATGGCCTGTATAACCATCCCAGTGTCCCTGTGGACACAGATGGTCACCTGCCTTGGCCTCCCACACGTGAGCTCCGGAGCTGGTCTGCATGCATTTCACACTCAGGCCACCCCGGGGACCAGGAAAGGCCTCAGGAGTGTCCCACATGCACCCCCTCAGGCTCCTTTTCCTCCTGAAGCCTCTGACTCATAGCTGCCTCCCTGGGCCCTCTTTGTGGACACCTGAGCCAGGACTTGGGTGGGGGCAGGGCCCACAGCAGGAAACAGCAGATCCAGGAGTTTTCCCTCTGCGTCTCCAAAGCCCTCCCGGGTGCCCTGGGCCAAGGTTCCCCTGACTCGGGAGCAGGAAGCAGGAGAAGGACGCAGGAAATCTCTCTCCCAGTTCCCACCCCAGGAGGAGGGCAGAGGTGGAAAGAACCAGAATTAGGAACCGCGCACACTGTTGCACAGATCGGGGACCAGGGCCAGCAAGAGCCAGCCTCCATCCCTCTCTTGTCCGCCCAGCACTCCCTCAGTGAGGCCCGTCCTGTGCCAAGGGCTGAAGGCACGAGAGTGGACCAGAGCGATGGCAGAGCAGCAGGTGGAGGGCTGGGAGCGAGTAAGCAGGCAGGTAGAGCGTGGTTTGCTCAGGGCCGTGACGGAAGAAGCCAGAGGCGTCACTGACGTGGTCTACGGCGAGGAGTCTCACCCTGCCTGCAGAGGAGGTTTGTGGCGGCGTCATTTGTAACAGCCCAGAACTAAAATCTGCCTCAGCTCGTGTCCTGCGGCGGTAGAGGGGCTCCGTAAGTTGTGGGCTGTTCACCCAGAGGAGTACTACATAGCAGCAAGAATGGAAGTGCCAGGTGACAGGCGAACCGTGACCTCCCCCTCACAAATGTGACGTTGGGGGAGAGACACATGCTGTGTGATTCTTCTTCCTTGAAGTTCAAGAACAGGCCAGACGAATCTGTGGTGACAGAGGCCAGAATAGTGGCCACCTTTGGGTTCGGGAGTTAGGCAGAAGGGCGTGAGAGAAGCTTCTGGGTTCCTGGAATTGTTTCACAGCTTGATCCAGGTCAGTGATTCTCAACCGGGAGCAGTTTTGGCCCCCAGGGGATATTTGGTGACATCTGGAGACGTTTGGGGGTACCACAACTTGGGCGGGGGGAGGGGCGCTCCTGGTGTCCAGGAGTGCTGTCACACCCGCCACGACATGCAGGACAGCCACCCACGGAGAACTAGCTGACTGTCTGATGGGCCAGAAGTGCCGGTTGTGCCGAGGTGGAGGGATCCTTCTCTGCTGGGTGGTTATTACGGGGATGTGTGCGAAGGCCTGCGGCTCTGCGCCCCAGGTTCCGGGACTTGCCTGCACGGTAGCTAAGTTACCCCCGGGGGCTGTTGCCGGCTGTTTGCTGCATTTGGAAGCATCCCTCTTCCCAGTTCCACAGTCAGTGATCGCACACTGGGAGCTCGAATTCAGTCCTGGTGGGCATATTTACACCCAGGGAATTGGCCAACACTACAAATCAGGGCTCCTTTTTTCTGGAGAGTTAGTTGTTAGACATTTACTAGCATACAGCTGGTTATAGCTTACCTAAGGAAATAAAAGTTTCCCTGGGCCCACCCTCTGCAATCCTGGTTTAATTGGGATGGCCCTGGGTTGTTGTTTTTTTTTTTTTTAACTCCCCAGGTAAGCTGAGTATGTGGCCAGAGTTGTGAACCCCTGCTCTAGGGGGAGGTGAGGGAGGGGTCCTTCAGGGAGGTGACATTTAAGTGGAGTCAGCAAGGTGAGAGGCAGGACAAGGTGATCCAGGCAGAGAGAACAGCACGTGCAAAGGCCTGGCGGTGCAGATGGAGTTGCCCTTAGTCACATTTTTCTATTATGGTCCTTAAACGCCTGCTTCAGCGTCCCCTGGACTGCTTCTTTAAAATGCAGATTAAGGGCGCAGCAATTTTGGGTGGGGCCCAGGAATCCACATTCCTGGTAAACTCTGCAGGTGGTCAGACCCACCTCAAGCTCCCTTCAGGGGGGAAAGTGAAGGAAACTGAGTGTGGCTGGAGCAGAGAGAGGCAAAAAGAAGCAAAAGATGCAGTTGGAGAGGAAGGCTGGCCAGGCCGTGGAGAGCCGTGTGCAGCCGAGCTTCTCAAACCTTCTGTGCTAAGCCACTCCCGGGGGTCCTGTTAAAATGTGGGTACAGCGGGTCTGGGGAGGAGCCTGAGATTGGCTGTCTTAACACCCCCAGTATCGCCCAGGCCACTGGTTGCGGACCACACTTGGAGTGGCAGACCTGTGGCTGTGTTCCAGTTGTGGAGTTTTTACTCGGAGCATTGAAGTCCCCAATGGGTTTTAAGGAGAGAAGGGACTTGATGAGATGTCAGTTTCCAAATTTCCCTCCAGCTGCTGCTACATGGAGGATGGACTGGGGGGGTCGGGGGCAAGTGTGACTGTGGAGGGACTGTGAGATGGCGGTTGTGGCCAGGTGCCCAGGGTGGAGGCCTGGGGCAGGCGAGGCGGGTCCTGCTGCCTCCTGCACGGGCTGCCCTGCACCCAGCTCAGAACCGTCCAGCCGCCTGGGAGCCCTCAGTAGCCTGGGTTCCAAATGATGCTGTCAGTCCCTCCAGGAAATCACCCCGAGGGCCACGGAGCTGCCGTGACCTTTCCTGGGCTCAGGTCCATCCCACCCATTGGTCAGTCCCGGGAAGATAAAGCCCCGTGATGTCCTCCCGGCCCATCCTCATTACTCTTGGTGGGTACGTGATGTACTCACACACGAAAGAACAGACAACTTGACCCAGGTTAGCGTAGCTCGCTGGAAAATCACCCGATCTGAGCCAAACAGCCTTGAAAATCCACTCCTAAATCCCAGCAGAGACAAACAAAGGGAAATGGAGTGTCGAGCATTTGGTAGCAAATTAGCTCTGAACCCACGGAGATGGTTACACCACCCTCCCCCAACGGACCACACACAATTTTCCATCAACCGTAGAATTCTCGGACTTCAGCCGATGGCTTTTGTTTTTCCCCAGCGAAGTTTAAAGAGTATTTATTAAACACCATTGGTGGGCTCAGCTCAGGCCTGGCTCGTGGCACGTGCTGGATAAATTCAGACCCTCTGTGTACGTTGGGTCCGAGTTCTGCACTCAGCCCAGTCCTGGTGCACAAGGAGCATATGCGTCTCTTTGGAAGCACCGGGCACATGCGTGTGACACATTTAGGAAGGGACTAGACCAGCAGCTTTTGTGATTGTGCTGTTGTGCTCTGAGTCTCTTGGAGCCGTGGACTCAGTCTTGACTGCACCCACAGGGAGCCCTAGAAGTTACTGGTATCCGGACCCCGCCCCAGAGACTTCTATCTAATTAGGCTTCAGGATGTTTAGACGTGCCCCAGGGGACACTGGTATCCAGCCAGGGGTGGAAAACTCTGGTTCAGGGGCAGGAAGGGAGAAGGCGGTGGGTAGAAGAAATCAGGGAAAACTTCTGGAGGAGGAAGACCTGCATGAAATTCTATGGGATCTTGGAAGCCACCATGGTGTGAGGAGCCCAGGCTTTGCAGTCAGAGACCTGGTTTCAAATCCCAGCATCCTCCACTTACGAGCCCTATGAGCGAGAGTAGGTCATTTGACCTCTGGGAGCATCTTTCTTCAGCTCTTCGGGGCCCAAGGGTACCAACAAAGGAAAGCCATGCTGGAATAACCTTCATTATGACGCGCTCCCACCTCTTAGAAAGTTTGGAAGCTCTCACTGAGAGGAAGTGCTTTAATCAGCCTCAAGGCACTGACAAGTCCTGCTGTAAAGAGGCCTCATCTCATTTCCCAAACAAATGTGACATCAGTGATGCCATAGAGCCCTTTCCTCAGTTAAGCCCTGTTACTGCCCTGCACAAGCGTCCAGGCTGTTGGTGACACTGTGGCTGAGGGTTAGCCAGGAGCAGTGAGTTGTGGGCAGGAGGGACTGCAGGCTCCAGGGGACTGGAATTCCGGGGTCTGGGATCCCCTCAAAGTGGGCTCTAGGTAGAGTGGACGCTGAGCTTTCTCACCTGGCTGGGGCCTGGGCCTTGCCCTGGAGGACATGAAAGCGTCAGGGTGGGTGGGGAGGTGGTTAGACCACAGGAAGCAACAGGAAGCAAAATCGCTAGTAGGTCTCGCGGGCGTCAGGAAGGTGGCCGGGGAAGGCCCCCTGGTGGAGGCACCTCCGGAGATGAACTTGTTCGTTCAACAGATGGGTCGAGCACCACCGAGTGCAGGGGCTACTGCATGTGCTTTGGCACAGACAGCCTGGGTTTGGGTGCATCTCCTCTCCTCCGTCTCCAGACCTTGGGAAGCCACGTGCCCAGAGCAAGCCTCAGTTTCCCCCCGTGCGGGGTGAGATATGGCAGCACTGGCTCAGCGCCACCGTGGGGCTTAGGGAGGCGGTGAGCCCGGGGGTGAGCCCGGGGGCCCCCTGTACTCACGCGCCCTTTCCCTCCTCTCCCCCCAGCCGCGACAACTCCCCCAGCCTGAAGGAGATCCGGAACGGCTGCCAGCAGCCCTGCGACCGGAAGCCCACCTTACCTCTGCGCCTTCTGCACCCCAGCCCGGACCTGGTGTCTCAGGAAGCCACGCTGTCCGAGGCGCGGCTCAAGTCGGTGGTCGTGGCCTCCAGCGAGATCCACGTGGAGGTGGAGCACACCAGCACTGCCAAGCCGGCGCTGACGGCCAGCGCGGGCAATGACAGCGAGCCCAACCTCATCGACTGCCTCATGGTCAGCCCCGCCTGCAGCACCATGAGCATCGAGCTGGGCCCCCAGGCCGACCGCACGCTCGGCTGCTACGTGGAAATCCTCAAGCTGCTGTGAGTGTGCCCTCTGCGTGCGGGGCACCAGGGGGTGGGGAGGGGGCCTGGCTTTGCAGCTGGGAGGGGCCTGTTCACTGGTTCAAGGCATGCTGAGTGTGTGTGCGCGTGCATGAGTGTGCACGCTTGAGTTGGGGTGTGCACAAGCATGAATGTGGATACACAGGATGTGGATGCAGGGTATAAGGGCACACGTTTTGGTTGTATACGTCTGAGAACATATGCTGAGTGCATGAGTGTGTGTGTACGTGTATGCTTGAGTGTCTGGGCATGTGTGTAGGTGTATGCACAAGCATACGTGTGTAAATGTGTTTGAGCATGTGTGTGTGTCTGCCTACACCTGCCAGGCTGCATGTGAGCACACAGGCGCCCGAATGCGTCTGTGAGCGTGTGACCCTCTGCCCGTTGTGCAGGGTGTGGGCACATTCTGAGTTTGTGAGTGTCTTTGTATGTGTATAAGTGGCTTTGGGTGTGTGTGGCGTGACAGCACATGTGTGGTTGCCTGAGTGTGTTTGTGTAAGTGCACAAGTGTGGGTGTGTCTGGGCACTTGTGCTGCTTTTGTGCACAAGTGGCTAGGAGTGCATGTGTATGGGTAGGAGCGTTTGTGCACAAGAGTCAGAGCGTGTGTGTGTTTCTCTGCGTATGTGTGCAAGTATGCGTGTGAGTGTGTTTTTGTGTTGTGTGATCCGTGCGTGCTGGGTGTACTTGGTGTGAGTGTCTGTATACGGACGTCTATTTTGTTTTGTTGTGTGTGTGGCTGTGCGTGTCTGGGCCCATGTGCCTGGGTGTCTGTGTGGTTGTGTGTGCGCATTTGTGTTGTGTGTCCACGTAGGAGTCTTCTGTAAAGGGCCCTGGTGGACTGTGCCGAGGCCCAGGCCTCCGCCTCATCCTCGTGGGCTCTCCCATGGGCAGGGGCAGTGTGGTGTGCACGATCGCCTCTGCAGGCCTGGCTGGTGAGGAAGGCTCCGGAGAAGGGACTGGGTCTGCTCTGGGGGGGTGCTGCTTCTGAGCTGGCACTTCAGGCCCGTCCCTGCCCCTCCCCCAGCCTCGGTTGTGTGACTCTGGAATGGGAGCACCTTAATCTTTGACCCCCCAAGAGTCTTTCCAGCTCCGCCAGTTGCACTCATACCACCTCAGACCCATCTCAGACTCACGTGCACCTGGTTCCTGCAGCCCTGGGTCCAGGGACCTCGTTGGCGGCTCCCTTCTGCCCTGCGCTGAGCTCTGAGCTTCCCTGGACCAGCCTGGTCTGGAGAACCCAGCAGATGCCTCCCCTTGCTCCCATGAGCCCCGTCCTTCAGGATGGAGCTCTGCCCCACTCCCAGGACCGAGGCCAGAAGTTGGCATTGCCAGGTGCAGTAGGTGGTGGGCGGTGGGCTTTTCAGAGGGACTGGGGTATGACGGCCAGGTCATGTCCAACTGACGCATGGCGCCTGTCTGAAGGCAGGGCACCAGGGCCCCCTGATCTGGGGGGAGGCTTGGCTCCTGGGGTGCTCGTCAGTTTCAGCGAGTTTCAGCATGTCTCCGAGGCTGTAGTGTGTCCATTCTGCCTCACTCGTGAATGCGTTGCTCCCAGAGTGCACTTAGGGTCTGGATGGGGAGAGGCGACCTGCCGGCTGCCTGGCGAGATGGCGAATTGGGCCGGGGGGGGGGTGCCTAGGGGTGCTTCTTGACTCTAAAAGCAAGGCCTGTTGTGTCTGTGTAGGTGAACACATACACACACACATGCACACCCCTACACACACACATTACACAGTGGCTTCTCGTGGTTGAAAGGAGAATCTGGATGCAACAGCCCCAAACACCTTCCTCTGCCTGCTTTGGCCCCGGTGAGGAGAGGGTGAAGCCTCCTGGGGGTCAGTTCTAGCCTTGCCTGTGGTTCTGGCAGCAGAGGCCAGCGGAGGGCACAACCACAGTTAGCAGCCTTCCCCCCAGCCCCCTACCAGTCACAGGAAATTCCAAATTCTGCTCAGAGAGCATCTCCGAGAACACGTCTCAGTTTCCTCAAGGCAGGGGGGTCCCCACTTTCTCCCAGCAGTGGCAGTTGGCCCTCTGAGAGACAGGTCAGCCCTGGCCCCCACCTCTTCCTTGCCCTGGTTGAGGCAGGGCCTGCCAGGCCAGAGACGGCCCTGACTCCGCATTTCCTGCAAACACCTGGAGCTCCCAGGCCTTCTGCTGGCCTGGCTCCAACTAGTGTTTCTCACGCAGCACTAAGGGTTTGCGTTTCATCATGCAGTTGACACACATTTTTTTTCCTCCTTCATAAACACGCTCATGAATGAGGACTCTGTTCTTCCCGATCTCCTGCCTGCCCACATCACCCAGCTGCCAGGGCGCGGACAGGGGTCAGGGGCCCGGGCAGGGGCTGCCCGCTGGGAACCGGAGGTGTTCCTGACCGCTGCTCAGAGCAGCAGCTCACAGCCCGCCCCGAGGGCTCCACGGAGCAGGGTTTGTACTTCTGGAAGCCTCTTTTACCTTGAGGGAGCTCAGAACATGATTTGGGCCTGATAACTTCTTTTCCTAGCAACTTCCTTCTCTAACTCTGCTGCTTGCATGGGTCACCGGCCCACTGGGGGCCTCAGACATGTTGGCCCAGCAGCTCAGAGCACCCCAAAGTGTGGTACATTGGGAGAAGCCCAGATTCAGAGCCAGACAGTGCTGGTTCAAAGGCTGCGGGTGCCAGTATTAGCGTGTGACCTCAGGTGCCTTCCTGTCCTGAGTCACAGCTGCCCCTGGGCATTGGAGTGAGACAGAGGGCATGGCTCTGGGCTCCAGCACAGAGCAGACACGTTACAGGTGTGGACACCAGGCAAACGGGAGTTACACTTTCTGATTACCACTCTTTCCTCTGTTTTAAGACACCGCTGAGAGTAAGATGCATCCTTGATTTAATAACAGCACTTGGAGAGGAAAAATAACTGAATATGGCGTTCAGTGCACACTCAGAAGGCAAAGCGTGAATCTGAGAATTGAGGAAATGCAGCCACATGACTTAATCTGCTGTTTAACCACGGACAGCGTCCGTGACTTCTAGGGACCTCAGTTTTCCTGTCTATGAAATGGGTGTCTTCCTCAGAGGGCTGTTGTGAGAATTTAGGACCTTTGGCGTGCTGGCCCAGCGCTGGTTCTTGACGAGAGTGGACTGCTGCTGTCAATAGGAGGCTCCCCAAAGGACACTTAGGTGTAAACCATGAAAGAGCAGAGGGTCTAAAGTGAATTGAGGGTCTTAAGAGGGTATTGGGGGGGCCAGGGAAGCCTCGTTTAGAGCCTTGGCCCAGCTTTGCCAACCCCGTCCCCTGGAGTGGGTGCTGCTGGTCCCAGCGAGAGTGGGAAGTGTGGCCCACCCCACAGCCGGGGCCCCTGAAAGGCACAGCCCCTAATTAGTCGTGTTCGAATAGGAAGGCCCACACATCATTAGAATTTGAAACCTGTGAAAAATAATGTAAGCTGCAAAAAACTCCCTGGACACCCTTGAAAAGGAGAGCTATTCCCAGCACAGGTCAAGGCTGATGCTGAAAACATCACTCTGTGGGGCCCAGGCTGGTGGTTCAATGGGACGAATGTGGACTCAGGAGCCAAACAGAGCAGGTTCGGATCCATGGTGGTTTGGAGACAACTCTTGCCCTGCTGGGCACCTGTGTGTGATTCACGCATTTATTTATCCATCTGTTCATGCATCCTGTTATCAAACGTTTCCTGCACACCTAGGCTGGGCCAGGCTCTGCGCGAAATGCCGGGGGTCCCAGCTGATCTCCTGCTCTCAGTCCCTCTGAATCTGAGTAGCACCAACTGCTAAAAGCAGTGACATTGCCCACCCGGTGGGGTGGAGTGGGGGAAGCTGCTGGCACATGTGCGGCCACACACGAGAGGACGCTCTTCTGTCCAGGAAGAGAAAAGCAGCCCATGAAGGAGAGGGGCACAGCTACTCTATTCTGATCAGCTCACATCTGGCTACATTAGTTTTTTAAATGCCTGGGTTTTAAAAGGGACCTTGATGGGCTGGAGGTCAGCTGAAAGACACCCCACCCCCAGGAGCCTTTAGGGAAAATGCAGACGGACTTGGGGTTGTCCTAATGACTGGGAAGCATAACTAGAATGTAGAAAGCAGGCACCGGGAGGGGACACAGGAAACATCCTACATCGCCCAGGACAGTCCTGCTGGGTGAAGAACTGCCCCATCCAGATGCTGCAGCTCCACTGAGAAGAAACACCAGAAGTTAGGTGCAAGGAAGCGGTCTGTTTAGGGCTGGGAAACCTTGTCTTACAAGGATGGCTGAAGTTGCCTCTAACAGGCTGAGGGTTGGAGAGGGAGGTTGGAAGTGATGGTGGGGTCCCTGAGCATTGCTGCGTCTGATGAGGCTCAGGAAGGATGGACTGGACCCCAGTCAGCATTCTCTGTTCCTCACCCAGGTCCTCTGGCCACTGTCTTCCCAGTGGGACACAGGGTTGGGAGCTGGGTGCCTGGAGTGGAGTGGGTGGAAGGACCACCTCCTTGGGCTCTGGCTTGGGAGTCAGCCAGACTGAGTCCAAACTCCATCCCCAGCGTTTAACTGATTGTATGATTTTGGACAATGGTGCCGCCTCTCCGAGCCTTGGTTTCCCAGCTGTGAAATAAGGATAAAGATCCCGTCGATGCATTCTGGTTGTCAGGGCCGCCTTGAGAAGTAAATGAATTGGTGTGTGCTGAGCGTTCGTCCCAGCACCTGGCACCCTGCAGACTGGCGACAAGGTCAGGTGCTCTTATCTCCATCACTAGCATCTCCATCGCAGGCTTCTGGCAAGGGTTTTAGATGATGCCTGCAGAGCAGCAGAAATACATATATGTACATGGCTGTATGTGTATATGTTTTCGTATATCTGGATAGATTTTCGTATATCTAGATAGATGGATCGATCGATAGAAAGATCTGTTTGGAAACTTTCAAATGTGAATTCCTGGGGCACAAGGCCACTCTGTAGAAACTCAAAGCTCCCTGGAGCATCTGAGGCCAGCGGATCTGTTCCGCAACCCTGGAAGGTCCTTGATGGGATGATGGGGCAGGTAGGGAGGGGGAGGGGATTTGCCCAAGTCCCCACCCTCAGAGAGAACGGCCATTCGCTTCTCACCTTGGTTTTTTTTTTTTTCTCTCCCCAAAGCCTCAGTACATAGTTGTATATCCTAGTCGTAGGTCCTTCTAACTCTTCTATGTGGGACGCCACGTCACCATGGCCTGATGAGTGGTGAGTAGGTTCGCGCCCAGGATCTGAACCAGCAAACCCTGGGCCACCAAAGCAGAATGCACTACACCACTGGGCCAGCCCCATCACCTTGGGTTTTAATCCCTGGGCCAGCTGGTTTGTCTTTTGAGGGAGCAGATATTTCTAAATGTGTGTGCATGGCAGGAGCAAAGTGGAATGAAATGTGTCCCCAGCACACCCTTCTTGCACCCTGGGCCTTTCTGAGCATTGAGGCCGGCCTTAGGCGCCTTGCTCAGGGTGTTCTAGAAAGGCCAATGGATTTCCCACTGGTCTCCCAGGCCTCGCTCCGCCCTCAGCTCACCCCTGCTCCCCACACCGCCAGGAGCCACCACCACACTGTGTTCTCTGGACTGTGGCCCCGGGAGAGCTGGGGTTCAGGTTGGACACTGTCACATGCATGCAGTTGTCGGGGTGAAGCCTGCCTGACCCAGGCCAGTGTGCTGGGGACTTCTGGCTTCTCAGAGGCTCGCGGCGTCCCGTTGCCCCCAGGACGGTGCGTCAACTGCTGTTCCGCCGGCAGGGCAGCATTCTCCTGGTGCTGTGCAGATGATTCTGTGAATGGGGAGGAGATGGTGTGGCAGAGAGGAAGCATCTTGTTCATGGGACAGATCAGAGCTCGGGTTTAGGCAGCACCTGTCAAGTTGGGTGGCAGTTCCGCCAAGTGTGTGTGTGTCTCTGCCAGGCCAAGGCAGCTGCCCCAAGTCCCTGGAACTGCCTCGCGTCCACCCCTCACCTGCCCAGCTTGTCTCTGGTGTTACCCCCACCCCAGCAAGAGAAAGGAGCCCTCGGCCATCCGGGCTGGACCGCTCGCGGAGTGCAGCATGACAGGAAGACCCGGGCTTCGTGCACAGAGTCCCATTCAAGTCCAGCTTCTCCCCTCATTAGCTCTTTGACCTTCAACAAGTGTCCACACCTATCTGGGCTTCTGTTTCTCATCTGTAAGTGGGGTTCTAGAGCCAGCCTGGCCCTGTTAACATGAGGATGAAATGTTTGAGTGCTTGAACCTGAGGCCCTGGGGACACTTAAGGCACCTCGTCTGCCCTCCCTGTCCTCCTTGAGCCCAGGGAAGGCCTGGCTGTCTTTCCTCCCTCCTGGAGGTGGGCACTCAGGCCTCTCCGAGCCTGGCCTGTGGCCTTCCCTTCCATCCCAGGCCAGGCCTGGTTGGAGGAGAATGGCCTGGTAGCCGGGGGCAGCCCCCTGGGACAACAGGCCTGCCTGCTCCAACCCTGAGGCTGGCACTGCTCTTTGGATGCTCGTGGCGGGTGCTCTGCTGGCCACAGGGGTCCCGTGCCCTGTCCCTCAGGCCTGGCCAGCCCCAGGCACCTAGCCTCCCAGCCCCTGACCAACACACCCACGTCGCACCCCCAGGCATTTGGAGCAGGGCCAGGAGCCAACTGCAGACATGGAGCTGGCTGGGCTGAGGTGAGGAAGGAAGTCAGTCTGCCCTCTTCCTCTTTCTTCACCCCTACATCCCCTCTCTTGGTCTTGTGAGCCACCGTGGTGGAGCCAACAGGAGGCCGAGCTCTCGGCTGGGGAGACACAGGAGGAAGAGGGCTCCCACCCAGACCCCTGCCCCAGCCTCAGCCTCCCACTGAGCTTGGCACCTGGGGAACACAGGCCACATGCACTGTTCCATGGAGCAGGCTTGTCAATGTCCCCTTCCGTTCTGGAGTGACCCTGGGCCAGGTCACTGCTCAAGCCCAACCTGTGCCTGCTCTTAGGGCCACAGCCACACAGGGCGCAGCCCCAGCTCCACAGCCTCTGACACCCGCTCTGATGATGGGCAGTTTAAAGTCTCCTTAGAGTTTTCTGTATTTGGTGACATTGCTACATAAAACATATTTTATTTTTTTAAAGAAAAACTAGTAAGTGCCCTTTTTGATAAAGGGAAACAGTCTTCCTCCACAGGTGGGGCCAGGCCACCATCTTCATTGTCTGTGGTGTTGTTTAGTGGGTTGGAGCACAGACAGGCTTCTGGTTCAAGCCCCAGCTCTTACCAGCTGTGTGACCTTGAGCCAGCATGTGTCCTCACCACGACTGTGTTCTCGTCTGCAGGTGGGGATGGCAAGTGTGTCCAGCTCACCAGGTTTCTGGGAGGACCACGTGGGCTGATCCATGTGTGTACTTGGAAGAGCCCCAGGCTCTCGACAAGTGCTGTCTATGATGTTTGCTCTTATTACTTTTAGATTTTCTGGAAACCATGAGTCAGAGTCAGTGACGGGTAGGGGGAAGGGAGGGGAGCAATTTAGAGCGAAGACAAGCTGGCTACAAAAATAGATGACCCGCGGCCAGAAAGAAGCATACAGGTGTGGGGACGAAAGGGGTCTTCACGCCCTGATGTGCTCCCTGCGCCCAGCCGCCCACAGGGCAGCACAGGACATGTGCCCAGCCTTGGATACTAGAGTCCAAGGACCTGGCTGTGAACCCTCGATCCGCGCTTCCTCACTGTCTGAACTCACCTCCCTCACCTGTGAAGCAGGTGTCTCACTCTCTCCCTCCTCGAGCTGCTGTTCCGAGGAGTAGGTGCACAGGTTTGTGCCCGGTGCCCGGCCTGGTGAGTGCCTAGTGAACCTCACCTGTAGCAACATTAGAACTCATCCGAGGCACAAGCTTTCCTAGGAATTCTCTGTGTGTCCAGCGTGCAAGTCTTTCCTCAGAACCTACCAGGGTGGAGCTGGATTCTGGGCTGCCACTTTGTCATGCGTTTATTTGGAGGAAGGCCTGGCAGGAAAGCTCTCAGCCAGAGATTATCTAAACGGTGCATTGTTGGTGGGAGTGAACGTTGGTTCCTGGGGGCGAAAAGATCTTACTCTTTTTTAGTGTAAAGCACAGATAGACATACAGCACATAAACAGATGGGCACTCTATCAGAAGAATAGTCAGGAAAAAATTTCAAGAGGGCTGGCCCCAGTAGGCGAGTGGTTAAGTTTGGCATGCTCCACTTTGGCGGCCCAGGTTTGGTTCCCGGGCGCGGACCTTCACCACTCATTTGTCAGTGGCCATGCTGTGGCGGTGGCTCATGTACAAAAAGAGGGAGACTGGCAGCAGATGTTAGCTCAGGGTGAATCTTCCTCAGCAAAAAAAAAAAAATATATATATATATATATATATATATATATATATCAAGAAAGATCCTTGGGCTGGGGATGGGGGGTAGATGGTGAAAAGAAGACTGAGAAACTCTGAATTCTAAACATATAGGAGTCCCAGCGCCATAGGACCAAGAATCAGGCCTGGGATCTGGGGCCATCCCTCTGCCCAGGCCCCTCTGGTGGGCAGTGCCAGGTGTCAGTGGGGGGTCTGGCTGCAGCACCCTTCCCTCCAACACTGACCATTGGACGAAGGATTCAGGTACCCTCTCATACCAGACTCCAGCCTCCTGTCCTAACCAAGACAGGATCCCAGGCAGGCCACCCACTCGAGCGTGCACATGGTGACATGTGCTGTTCCATGGAACAGACACTTGTCAATGTCCCCTTCACTTGAGAATGAACCCTGGACCCCGGTCCTCATCTCAACAGTCCTCTCCCAAGTGCCTGCCATCTGCCGGGGGGATGCAGAGACAAGACACAGCCCCTCCGGGGGCTGCTACGGTCAAGGTGTGTGTGCACCAGAGTTCCGGGGACACTGAGCAGCTTGGACGGGGCCTGCTCCAGTGGCCCCCCATACTGCCGTGCCTGGGTTTAAGCTCTATGATCTCAGAAGTGCTGGGCTTGGCCTGGGATGGTCAGTGAGGACCGGCTACCTATAGTTGTACTTTTCAGCCAAGTCCCCAAACCCAGAAAGATCAGGGAACCCAGGGGCGGGGGGTGGTTATAAGCCAGTCAGTATAGGCACTGGGTTGAGGGGGCAGGGGTTACGCCTCAGAGGCCCCTGAGATCAAATCCCGACAACCAGTTGACAACCCGTGTGAATCACAAAACATCTCTGAGCCTTAGTTCTCCTCCTTTGCAAAATGGGGCTGTCATAATTCGGGCCTCGCGGGGCATTTCTGAGTATTAACTGGAGCCATGTGGATGCTCCGGGGCCTGGTGAAGGCCTGTCCTCAGGCTGAGGTGCTGAGACCCCACACGCCCTTCCCCCTTCTCCGGACCCTCCTGGCTTCTTAGCGGTGAGTTGGCAGAAAAAGCCACTTCTTTAGGAAGCTGTGCCGGCAGGAGGGGGAAGCTGCCCTGCTGACTCCACAGTGGCCTCGAGAAGCTGCTGCATCCCTTCTGGTAACCTCTCTCGGCCGCACAGCTCTGTGGTCACCTCGGCCAGTTACTTAACCAGTCCTCCCTGTAATGTGGATTGGAGTCTGTCGTGGGGCTGATTCTGTGGCCTAGCAGGTCCCGACACACAGTGGCTGCTCAGCACATTGCAGCCCTCATTCTTCATGCTGATGTTGTTCCTACTGTCACATTCTTGGCCTCTAGGCCAGCCGGGCTCGACCCTCTGGCGCCTGGTCTCACCTAAGACCTCAGCCGCAGTCTGTCAGGGTGGGCAAGATCCGAGAGTCTGGCCTCAGACAAGCCTGGGTCTGCGTTCTCATCGGCCACAGCTGTGTCGGCTTGCCCGGTTAACTCCTCAGACCCTCGGTTTCCTCATCTGTTCGGGGAGGTGTCATGTTTACTTCACTGTGGAGAGTACACGAGCAGAGGTAACTCGGCATCATGCAGTGCATGGGCAACATGTTGACATCACCACCATTGTTATTACTGTCATTAGCAGCACCTGCGGAAAAAAAGGCTGTTGTCTGGACACAAGAATAGAAGTATCCAATAAATCAGGAGGGTTGACCCAAACTACAGTTAAAGAGATATAACTTTTATTTTTTATGAATCAGTCTATAAATTTGCCACTCAGTTCTGGTCAATCAAAGATAAGAATGGCTTTGCATTCCCAGCCTAAGCCCCCTGCGTTAGTCAGCTCGGGCTGCCATAACAGAATTATAGACTGGCGCTTAAGCCACAGAAATGTTTTCTCACAGTTCTGGAGGCCGGAACTCCGAAATCAAGGTGTGGGCAGGGCTGATTTCTCCTGAGGCCTCTCTCCTTGGCTTATAGACGGCCGTCTTCTCCCTGCGTCTTCACATGGTCGTCCCTCTGTGCATGGCTGTGTCCTAATCGCCTCCTCTTATAAGGACACCGGTCATGGGATTAGGGCCACCCTGATGACTTCATTTTACCTTAATCACCTCTTTAAAGACCTGTTTCCAAATATAGTCACATTCTGAGCTGCTGGGGGTTAGTTCTTCAACATATGAATTTGGCGGGGGTAGTGGGGGTGTGCCACTCAGCCCATAACACCCTGATAGTTCAAAAGATGGAACAGTGATCCATAGCCTGGGTTCAGAGGTGAGGCGGGATGAAATCCCAGGAACTGGACGGCTAGCCCCTTTGGTTGTCATTAAGGAAGTCTCTGGACAGGTTCTGTCAGGCCTCATGGCCATGCTTGCTGTAGATGCTGGCTGCTTGTCCTCCCAGCTTCCCGGTGGCTGGAGCCAAGTTGGTGCCACATGAGTCTCTGCCAGGCCTCGGCCCATCCACGACAGTGTGCCGGAAACCAGAAATCTCTCCTGGTCCAAACCAAACCTGACCGCTGCCCGTTCTCCTTCTAGGTCGGACTACGATGACTGGAGACCGTCTCTGGCCAGCTTGCTTCAACCCATTCCATTCCCCAAAGAGTAAGTCCCACACACGTCTCTGCAACCCTTGACCTGTGAGAAAAAAAACTCAGTTGTCCACCAAGGCCTTCGTGGGGGGACCAGTCATGTCCCGGGAGGCACCACGTCACCCTACGAACACTGCAGATGACAGAGGGAGATGGAGTTGTTGGTCATCAGCTGTGGGACCCCCAGGGAGGCACCCCCCACTCTGAAAAGTGGGAAAATCACCTCGTCACTTTGTTGGAAGGATTCACTGAGCTAAGAGAAGCCCCCACCCCAGCCCAGCCCGTGCCTTCATGCAGGAGTTGGCAGTTTTTATTACTCATCAGAGGGGAGGATTAGTAATACCTCCCTCTCCAGTCTCCGGGGGCCACCATACAAATCAGAAGATAATGCACATGAAATTGCTCTCTATGCCAAACAGCAATATGCGGAAAGCTCTCTTCTGATGCCCGTTATGCCACTACGATTATTAGCTCCTGCTCCACAGTGAGTTGGGCCAGAAATGGACCCTCTGTCTCTCTCTTGCCAGCCCTTATCCCAATATTGAATTTATCACAGGAAAACAGGGAGAAACTGGATAATGGCGTGAGGAGAAGGCTTTGTCTAGATGAGCAGGCCCTAAAATGCCTCCAGGTCGCTGTTTTGATAGATGTGAAGGAGCCGGACCTCTGGAGGCAGCCGGGGGCTCTCTCAGGAGCCCATTAACAAGCCTGTGTTTATGAAATGCGGCTCTCCGAGGGGGACATTACACTCAGTAATTGCCCCATTTGCTGGCCTGTTGGGTCCCAGGGGCCCCCAGGACTGGAGACTGGAGAAATCCGACTCCTGAGAGCCACTGAGTCTCTGAAGAGCAGTGCATCATTGGCTGCAGCCGCTGTCCCCGCAGCCCCGGGGGCACACTTGACAGTGGACCCATGATGCAATTCACTTGGAGAATGGTCCCTCATTGCCACTCTGATGTACGGCGGTAATTAGCGCAGCCGCACCTTAATTGTGGAACAATTAACAAACACACCTGGGTCCCTGGTGCATGTGGTGCACACAGGCTCACACGACCCCAGTTAGCGCCACTCCTGTTTACAGGTATGGGGCCTGGGGGCTCAGTCTGTTACTACGATCTGTCGCCTCATCAGAGGAGGCCTTTGTTTTGCAGTTTTCGAGTAGAGACAAAATGTCTGTTCCATTCTCAACTTCCTCTTCATTCTCCGAATCAGACATAAGCCGAGCTGTCCCTCGAGGAGGCTCTTTGGATCATGATGCTGTTTCGAAGGCGCCCGCTAACTGCCCTTTCCCTTTGCTTTCGTTACAGAGCGCTCGCACACGAGAAGTTCACCAAGTGAGTATCTGGGCAGCGCCCCCGCTCCCTTCTGGTACAAGCGTCCTCTGTCCTGAGCTCGGCCCCCAGCGGCCAGCCCTCCTTCCGGCCCGTTCTCCATCACGTGCATTCTCGGAGGCAACGGTGGCGCCTCTTGGAAGTTCTCCTGTGACACGTGTCCAAGCCCATCCAGGCATTTCCTGATCCCGCCAGCTCCACTGGGCTCCCGCGCCCCTTCCTGGCCCCTCCTCAGCCCCTGCCCCCCATCCCATCCTGGTGCCCCCCAGCCAGGACCCTAGGAATGACTCTACTCCTGCCCGTCTCCTTCAGGGAGCTGAAGTACGTGATTCAGAGGTTCGCCGAAGACCCACGACAAGAGGTGAGGTGTCCCCGGCTCCCTCGCAGGCGTGCTGTCGGGGCTGTAACAGGATGTGTGCTGGCCTCTTGAGCCTCCTGTGGCCCTGTCCGTGCCTCCTTGTCACCCAGGGGTGTTCAGAACAATTTACAGAGGCTTCTTGCCTTGTGCATAATAAGCACAGCCCCCCCCCCGCCACTGCCCCGAGGGCCTGAGCCGCCCGTGATGTCAGTGTTTTACTGTAAACTTGGGCCAACCAGAGCTGGTTTCCCACCGGCTGGCGGTTCCTCCTTGGATCGCAGGCCTTGATTTTGGAGCCGGCTGGCACGGGGGCTCCCAGCCACATCCAAGGCAGCGTGTGGCTCTCTCTGGTCCTGCCGGTCTGTGAATGAGCAGGCAAGGAAGGAGTCTGGGTCGGGATCTGAGCTGGGGTTTCATTTCCCAGGCATGGTGGCCGAGGGCCTTCCAGAGGGGCCACTCTGTCCCTCAGAAAGCTGGGCTTCAGGGAGAGGGCCGCCTTCCACCTGGAGTCTGTGTGTATGAGCAAGGACTCAGAGCCGGCTGGGGACCGACCACAGCCGTTCTCCCACCACATCAATGTGATGACAACAACCAGCCTTAATTAGGTGCTCACCTGTGTCAGGCACATTTGGTCCTCACACGCTTTGAGTCAGTTCTGTCATTATCCCCATTTTATATCCAAATTATCCTCCTTTTAGAGCTGAGAAAACTGAAGTTGAGTTACATCCCCCAGGTCACACAGCTGGTACATGGCTGAAGCAGGATTCGAACCCAGGGAGTCTGGCTCCCAACCCTGTTCAGTAACCAGCTCTGCCGCACTCACAGGGCCGGGGGGGCTGCAGACGTGAGCAGGAGCTCACAGCCCCTCCTCTGTGCGTGGACTGCAGGACGTGAGGGGGTCTGGCTCCCAGGCGGGGACAGACCCAGACACATGCACCCCCAGTGGAGCAGGAGGATAAGAATGGGCAGAGGAGGGAGCAAGTCATTCTCCATGGAGCCAGAGAACATTCTCTTCAGGCCGCACTGTGAAACCTAGTCTAGAAGGATCTGGTTCTAAAACACCATGATTGTAAACCCTGATTCCAAGAGCGATCCTCAGTTGTGATGGGAAAAAGCAGAAATGGTCGATAGGGAGCTTTTAAACAGTTGGGTACCAGCGATGGTCTCCACTGTTCTTAAACCTCAGCTGTTCCTGCCCTGCGTGAAGACAGATTCTCAGAATTCCCCTGGAAAGTGAGCCTTTATTTCAAACAAACTTTGAAGCTGAGGAATAAAAATGGTACCAGCTGCTTCCCAGAGGGGAGATTCAGAGCCAAGTGCTGGGAGGGAGGTTTCTGAGCCCAGGAACATCCGTGAGGCCCTGGGGCTGGGAGGGGACAGGCTGGGAGAGGACCCACCCACGGGCGCCTCCTCTACTGTCCCCCGGCCTGCCCCTGATTTTCTTTCCTTTTCTCTTCCTCTCTCTCCCCTCCCCCCTTCTCCCTCCTAAATGGAGCCAGAGTTGTTTTATAAATTTTTTGCTCTATTTGTTGAATAGAGTTTCATACTCTTAATTCTGTATTTCTTTGAAGTAGATAAGTTAACATTTGATATTCTTGCAACTCAGAGGGAAAATCCAAGCTCCACCGCCTCTGTTTTCTGTTTCTTGGTGTGTGGGTCGTGATCAATTGAGTATCTGTGAGTAAGTGACTCTTGGCAGCGAATTGTCCTTCTCTCCTGAAGGAAATGGAGGGGCCGTTCTCTCTGCTGTCTGCTGAGGACGGAGGTGGATAAGAAACAAAGGCCTGTGTTTCTCTCTCTCCCCCCCCTCCCTCTTCCGCCCTCTCTGCAGTCACAGCAGGGGCCAGGGTGGATGTGGAATTCCTCCCAAACACAAACACACACGTGCACATGTGTTTGCACACACACCCACCTACGCCCACCCACACACTGACACTCGGGGTCCTGGGAAGGAAGTTGAGCGCCACAGGAGAGCTGTGCTTTGGGCACTGAAACTGCCCCCCACACTGGACAGAGCCCCTTCCAGGGAGAGGTACAGAGACTTAGAAAGAGGTGCAGATGAGACCTAGAGAGAGGGTGGCAAGGTCCCAGAGAGGGACCCAGCGAGGGGTCGGACACCTGGAGAGGGGACTGTGCTCGTGAGGGTGAAGATAGAAAAGGAGGGAAGAAAGCAGACACCGGCAGGGTGGGGGTCCACAGCACGGGGAGCAGAAACCCAAAGAGAGAGCAGGGTGGAGGTTCAGAGAGAAAGGGGGGCAGAGAGCAAGACAGAGGGGCTAGAGACAGAGAGAGAAGGGAGAAAAAAGAAATCCCCCCGCCCCGAAAAAGGCTCAGGAGAAAAGGGGCTGTGTGTGGGCGGTTGCCGGAGCCTGCCCCCGACAGGGCCACAGGCTGGTTTTATTTGGGGCAGCCAGCCGAGCCGGGCCTGCCCTCACCCGCGGAGCTGGTGGCTGGTGGCTGGAGCTCCAGTTTGCGGAGACCAGTTTTTCCCAAGAGCCTTCCGTGGAACTTAGGAGAGGACTGGGAGCCACTGGACTAGACAAGGTGGAACAAGTTTCTCAACTGCAGGACGTGTCCAGCCTTTAACGGTTGCAGGTATAGATATGGGCGCCGTTCCCACTGGGTCTGCGAGGTCTGACCGCTGTGCTGCTCCCCTGCCGCAGGTCCATTCGTGCCTGCTGAGCGTGCGGGCCGGCAAGGACGGTTGGTTTCAGCTCTACAGCCCCGGAGGAGTGGCCTGCGATGACGACGGGGAGCTGTTCGCCAGCATGGTACGCAGCGCGGCCCCTCAGCAGGAGCTGCCGGCCTCCCCCAGCTAGTGAAAGAGCATCCCCGAGCCGGCCGGGGCCAGCCTGGGAGTTTCCAGGCTAAATGATGCTGATGACAAAGGTGGTGGTGATGATGACCACGAGTGTCACTCTCTCATTTCTTACTTGAGCAGGTGCCAAGCCAAGGGCTTGAAATCCCTGCTCTTGCTCAGTCTCACTCAGCTCTGTGAGGAGGTGACACTATTATCCCATTTTACAGACGAGGCAGCTGAGGGCTGAGGCGTTAACCGCCCAAGCTCACACAGTTAATTGCAGTGGCAGTGTTAAGTCCAAGGGACAGAGCACTTAATGTGCACAGGGATTCTAGAAGGCAGTGCAGACCCACCAGCTCATCTAATCCTTTCAGTGAGAAGCCAAGGTCAGGATGATCGTCCCATCTTGGAAATGAGAGATCTGAGGTCACCAAACCAGTACCAGCATCCAGTGACTTCCAGTACTTTCTTTGTACCAGGCACACCTCACAGGCGCTCTCTCTTAATCTTCACGGCAACCCTATCCCTTAACTACACCTGTGTTGAAACAGGCTTAGAGAGGTACAGTGGCTTGCCTGAGGTCACACAGGCCTTGGGCCTCCAGGCCCCTCCCTTGACCCTGGCCCGTGCAGTCCAGAGCCAGCCCCTTCTTCCAGCGTCAGAGTGTCCGTCTCCTGAAAGGAGGCACAGACTCCCCTCCCCAAGGGCAGATGCTCCTCCAGGTGGCCGGTGACCTCAGCTGTCCCGCTTGCTGCCAACACCCACTCGGTTCTGCCGTCAGGAGTGTTCCCAAGCGTCAGAAGGCCTGGGTGTCGGCCAGACCTGGTTCAGGTCCCAGCTCTGCTCCAAACTAGCTTGGTGACCCCGGGCCAGTAACTTGCCTCTCTGGGCTTCCGTTTCCTCATCTGTAAAACAAGGAGCCATGGGATTGGCTTCTCGGGGTTACCATGGCGACTGCATGAGCTAGTAGATGCAGGGCGCCTGGCCAGGGCCTAGCGCGCAGTCCGGGTTCTTCTCCTCTCTGGGCCCTGGCTCGGGGTGAGCAGCTCAGAAGGCTCTCCGCAATGAACTTAGCGGTGGGGTCTGTGCAGTGACGACAGCTCCAGGTGCTGCCTCTGGAACCGTTCTGGAAAGGGGCTTGTTTTTAGGTCCTTTTCCTTATGTGCACGCCCTCCGCTCCTCACCTGCTGCCTGCTGAGTCCCTTTTGAGTGCCCTGTGCGTCCTGGAAGTGCTGGCCCTGCCTGTGCCACCTCTCTCTTAATGCTCACGGAGGCTCCTCTGATGTCACGGCTTCGCCATGGCAACGCCCGGTGGTCCCCCCACCCCTTGCTGCGGGGACAGAGTGAGAGAGAACTCCAGGAGCTGGCAGCTTCCCAGCCTGAGAGATCGCATTTGTGTGCCAGAGTTGTTAATGATGGAGCAGAAAAAACCTACACGGGGAAGGAGCAGGCAGCCCCTGGGATGGCAATGCCTCGTTTCCATGGAGACACATGGCTCGGAAAAGGTCCCCTTGATTAGGCTGCCATTTCCCACCGCGGAAGGGAATTTGCTATGGCATGGAGTTGGGGCAAGGGCAAACGAGGTGTTGGGGCCCCCCAGCCCTGCCCTTGGGCCCAACCTCCAGATAGACCAGAAAGAAACAGTTTTCTTAATGGCTGCCCACATGTAACCCGAGATGGAGCAGAATTTGCCAACTCTTGGATTTCTGGGGCAAACAATCCCTCAAAATGCCTCCGGAGCTTACAGAGGGCTTGGGAAGAGGACGCAGGACTCCATAATGTCACCTGTCCCATGTGTGAGGCTGGGCCTGTGCATCCCGAGCAAGGGCTGCCCAGAAATTTCCACCAGGTTCAAGAGTGCTGAGAATCCAGGGGCGAATGTCAGCAGAGTCCTGAAGGAAGCGGGGGACAGGGCTTTTGTTTGTGTTGGGGGCGGGTAAGCGTCCATAACAAATGTTACCGTCTTGACCATTTTTAAGTGCACAGTTCTGTGGCATTAAGTACGTTCACGTTGTTGTGCAGCCGTCACCACCATCCGTTTCCAGAACTTTTTCATCTTCCCAAATGGAAAATCCTCCATATCTATTAAACACAAACTCCCCAGTCCCCTTCCCCCAGCCCCCGGCACCCACCACTCCACTTTCCGTCTCCATGAATGTGACTGCCCTGGATCCCTCACCTGAGTGGAGTTCTGCAGGGTTTGTCCTTTTGTGAGTGGACAAGTCGTTCCTTCATTTAGCGTAATATCCTCGAGGCTCATCCGTGTTGGAGCATGTGTCAGGGAGGGCTCTTCTGAATCCCCGGGGAGGGTCTGGTGGTCATTTCACACCTGGTGTCCAGATAGGGCATGGGGGAGTGGTCTGATAAAGGTCTCTGGTTTTATGACCTTCTGGCATGCCGTAAGCAGGTGCCAAGGGCCACAGCCCCACGCAGTCACTGCCCTTCACCTGGTCCGCCTCCCCTCGCAGGTGCACATCCTCATGGGCTCCTGTTACAAGACCAAAAAGTTCCTGCTGTCGCTGGCGGAAAACAAGCTGGGCCCCTGCATGCTCCTGGCGCTGAGGGGGAACCAGACCATGGTGGAGGTAAGGAGCTGGCTCCCCGGTGCTTCCTGCTTGTTGACTGAGCACCTTCTGAGAGCCTGGAGCTGGGGATGCGGAGGCGGGCGCAGCCGCAGCCCCCTGAGCTTAGCGGGAGCGAGGGGCCTCCGTCAGACAGTCGATTAACTTCCCTGTGGTCTGGGCTGGTCAGAGGGATTGGGGAGGTTTCCGGTCTGCTTGTCTGTTGCTGCGTAAGAGACCACCCCAAATGGGAGCTTAAAACAACAGTGCTCATTTATTTTGCTCGTGGAGCTTGGGGTGCCTGGGCTCAGCTGACCAGTTCTCACTCAGGTGTCTCGTGGTCGCAGTCAGATAGGGGCTGGCTGGGTCGTCTTCGAGGCTTCTTCACCCGCGTGCCCGGCCCCGGCCTGAGGGGACTCGACCAGCGGAGGCTGAAGCATCCGGGGCTGCCAGGCCTCTCTGCGCACATCAGCCTTGGGGCTGTAGTGTTCCCACTCACCAAGGAGCGCACACTCAGCCCCAGACCCTGACCTCACCTCTCACCTGATCCTCTCTATCTGCCCCAAAGTCCCCAGACTCCTGGGGCTCCCAGAGCCACTGTCCAGAGAGAGACCAGGCAAAAGCCATGTCGCTTTTCCTAACTTAACCCCAGAAGTCAGGCAGCAGCACTTCCGCCACCTCTGCCCATTGGACGTGAGTCACCAAGGCCAGCCCGTAGTCAAGGGGACAGGAATCAGGTTGCATGTCTCAGCAGGAAGAGTGTCAAAGAATTTATCACCAGAGCTTCTGTGCAAGTGAGAGTTATGGTGAGATTTGAGGACCGAGGAGGAGTCAGCAAGAAGGCAGGAGCAGAGCATTCTAGGCCGTGGGGACAGCATGTGCCAAGGCCCTGGGGCGGGAAGAGGCTTGGTGGAAGAGCAAGGAGGAGGCCAGGGTCACTAGAACATAGCGAGTCACAGGGGCGAGAGGTTCGGGATGCAGCTGGATGTGCACAGACAGCCTGCTGGGTCCCTGAAGGGCCTGGTGAGGAGCTTGAAGTTTGGTCCAGTTGCTGGTCCTGACTGCCCTGTGCAGGGGACGCGGGGTACAAGAGGCAGGCAAGCTGTGGTGTGAGGCCTGTGCCGGGTGGGCTCTCCTTGGCGAGTGCGAAGTGGGAAAGGGGATCTCGGGGGCAGGGCCGTCAGCATGTGGATCCAGTTAGGAGGGGCCAGGAAGGCACATGCAGCTGCTGAGGCCCTGGAGAAGGCGGCACCGCAGGGGTCCCCGGGCTCTGGCCAGTGCAGTGCGCACGTCTTGAGCACCTACTGTGCACCAGGCACCGGGGGAAGAACTAGGGGTAGAAAGAGGCGCCATGCCTTCGGGCTCTCCACCAACCCTCGGGGGCCTGGCACGCGTCATTTCTGTGTGCGTGTACCAAGAGCCTACCGTGCACCCAGCTGGGTGTACACTAACACGCCCATTGTACGGACGGGCAGTGGAGGCAGGAGATCTGTCCATTGTCACGGCCAGAAATGCAGGGAGGAGAGCAGGGTTGCTGATTTTCAAAATAAGACCCTTGGGGCGCGTGGGGTGCGCTGAGCTGATCTATAGACCCCCCCTTCCGGGGGAGTGGGGCTGTTGGATGGGCTGTCTGGCCCTCCACACCTGCAAGGGGCAGCCCCGCCCGGAGTCGCAGGTCTGCGGTAAAGCACCCCGACTCCCGGGCAGATCCTGTGCTTGATGCTGGAATACAACATCATCGACAACAATGACACCCAGCTGCAGATCATCTCAACCCTGGAGAGCACGGGCGTGGGGAAGCGCATGTACGAGCAGCTGTGCGACCGGCAGCGGGAGCTGAAGGAGCTGGTGAGTCCACGCCCGACTCCTGGGGGCTCCCGTGCCAGGCCGGCCAAGAGAGTGCCTGGGGTGCAGTGGAGCAGAGCCCGGGGACCGTTACTTGCTCCTGCATGGGCCTCTAGCTCATTGAATCCTACTCCAGAGCCAAAGAGGTCGGGACTAGCACCTGCCACTTTGCAGATGATCAAAGAGACACAGAGAGGTCAAGTCAGTGGCCTGAAGTCACACAGCTTGTACAGGGCCTGACCAGGGCTATATCCTCTCTCCTCCTAGAGCCATGCATGGCTGTCACTATCTCTGCCCACCCTCCCTCCCCCACATGCCCACATCCCATCTCAGTGCATGGGGGCTTGACCTCTAAGTGCCAGCACCTGCACCTCTTGGCCACAAGGCCTTCTCTGTCCACCTGCACGCACAGCAGGACGGAAGTGGCAGGAGTTCATGTCTCCTGGTCTCCTGGAGCAGCCCTCACCCAGTGACTAATGGGGGAGGGTGTACAATACTCCAGCCCCCTCACCCCTCAAGAGGGACATCCCTGAGACATGACTCCACCGTTTCCCAGAGGCCCCCATGGTAGCTGGGCTGATAACACTCCCTTCCAGCAGGGGCCTTCACGGTCTCACTTCCCCCTTCCCTGCTGGTGATTCTTGGGGTCACCTCTCAAATAAGCCACCTATGCTCAAACCTTGTCTCAGGGTCTGCCCCTAAGACCAAGACTACCACATTGCTTTCTACCACCAAGAAACAGAAATGGCGCATGAGTGGTGTCGACAGAGGTGGGGGGGTGCAGGGATGAAGCTCAGGGAAGAGAATGGGCCGTAATCAGCCTGGTTTCTGTTGCAGCAAAGGAAAGGTGGGCCCACCAGGCTAACACTGCCCTCCAAGTCCACAGTGAGTTGTTTTCATTCTCCTGCAGGGCCGGGTGGAGGGAAGAAGGGGGGTTGATCCTCCCTGCTGGGGAATAGCAGACAGTGTCTGTTGGAGGTGATACGGGGAGGTTGTAGTACTTGACAGGACAGCTTTTCCAGGGCGGAACCAGGTTGCAGAAAATCAAACATGAAAAAGATTATTGTTGATATTAATGTTACCAGTTATTAGTATCCATGGAGCATTCATGTACTAGATGCTGTGCTATTAGTTCCTTTTATCCTACTGCCCCACTATCCTTAGCACACGGCTTCCACCACATGGCCCAAAAGGGGCTGCTCAAGCTCCAGCCATCTTGTCTCCATTGTAGCCAGCAGGAAGTAGGAAGAGGCAGAGACAAAAATGCCCCTTCTGTTTAAGGATCTTCGTGGAAGTTCTTCTTGACACATCTACTTTTATACCATTGTCCAGATTTAGCACATGGCCACACCTAGCTGGGAAATTAGCCTTAATTCAGGGCAGCCAAGGGGCAGCTAAAACTCAAGGATTCTCTAAGATGGAGGGGAGAATGGACATTACCCTCCAGGATCTCACAGTCCTGTGAGATCAGGTGTTCCACAGGCCTTAGAGCTGAGGGGGCCTCAGTGTTTGCATGTGGGAAATGGACACAAGCTGCTGCCCGGGAGACACACACACGCCTGTGGGAGGGATGTGGCCTTGGAACACCCCAGTGGGTGACTCAGGGCGTGAGTCACGGCACTGAAGGCTTTCTCCTCCGCCAACAGCTGCCACCCACGGGGACGTGGAGGCAGCCCCTCCCACCCCGACACCCCCGTTGACCCAACTCATGGAGCCGTGCGGTCACGTCAGTTCCTGGGGGTTTGGTGCCCCCAGTGACAGCTCTCTGCGGGGCAGGGGAGAGGTGGTGAGGAGACGGGATGGGGAGGCTCAGGGTCTTGGGGACCCCTGGCCTCCCCCAGACGCCGCCTGTCCATCTGTTTGCAGGACGCAGACTTGGCTCGTCTGCTGAGCTCTGGCTCCTTCGGAAACCTGGAGAACCTCAGTCTGGCCTTCACCAACGTAACCAGTGCCTGCGCCGAGCACCTCATCAAACTGCCTTCTCTCAAGCAGCTGAACCTGTGGTCCACTCAGGTCCATACCGCCTGCCCGGTGTCCTGCGCCTGCCCCGGCACCCTCCTCCCTGCCCCCTGCACCCAGCCTCATGCCCACCCTGTTCCCTCCTCTGTGGGCCTTTCTGCCCAGAGCCCGTGGGCCCGATCACTTGACTCCCACACCCATCCCTGGCTCAGCACCCAGTTCCCCCAGCCCAAAGGAGGTTTAGGGCCTCACGAAGCCCAGTGGCCCATTTCACAGCTGGAGTTGCCGAGGCCCGGGGCAGGGACGTGCCCGGCTGACTCAGAGGCACCGAGAGGCAGAGCTGAGACGCAGGGTCTCACGCGCCTGCCTGGGGAGCCGGCGGGCGGCTCGTGGGTCTCTTGTTGTAATAATGACCACGTACCCCGGTGCTTGCTGCCCGTGCTCCGTATCCATCTGGCTGTCAAGCACTCCGAGTGGATCAGTGCGTGTGCTCTCGACTCCACACCTGTGAAGTGTCAGCCCCACGTCGCCCTTATTTTACAGCAGAGAAACTGGGGCATTCCTAGCAGTCTGCCTTCCGGGCCTGACCCTCCCATCCCACTGTCCCCCTGGGGGAAAGGCCACCTCAGCTGCCTCTCGCAGCCGGGGGTCACCGAATTCAGAGCCCCCCTTGACAGACGGCAAAACTGACTCCCAGGGAGGGCCCCTGCCTATCCCACATCCCACTGGCTGAAGCCAGATTCAAACCCGGTCAGGAGAGGCGTGTGAGTCTTTGCAGAGAAGCGAGAGCAGCCCAGACCCCGGTGCCTAGAGGGCCGTGGGCCCAAGAGCCAGGCTCTGTCCCCATCCCCTTCCACCGCTGCCCCGGCCTCAGGGTCATTTCCCCCGGGAGTCGGGGGAGGCCAGAGCCGGGCTCCAGGGCTGAGCGGTCCTGTGCCCGCAGTTCGGAGACGCCGGCCTGCGGCTCCTGTCGGAACACCTCACCATGCTCCAGGTCCTGAACCTGTGCGAGACGCCTGTCACCGACGCCGGCCTGCTGGCCCTCAGCTGTGAGTACCGAGGGGCTGCTGGGGTGGAGGAGGACCCGCTTCATTCATTCATTCGTTTGTTCACTCGTTCAGCAGACTTTGGCTGAGCACTGAGTTGGCACCATGCACTGTGCTATGTGCTGGGGTATATTCATTTCTTCATTGAACAAGTGTTCGTTGAGGACCTACTGTGTGCCGAGGGCCATTCTAGGTGCTGGGAACAAACCAGGAGGAAATCTCCCCAGCCTCGTGGGGCTTATAGTCTAGGGGAGAAAGAGGATGAGTAAGGCCCAGCCCATACCTCCCAACACTGTCAGCCCCTGAGAGACCAAGTTCCAGGAAAGTGCTCCCAGGACGGTGCTGCTGTGCTCCCCGACCAGCAACCGCAGCCATCACAGGGAGCTCGTTAGAAATGCAGATGCTCAGGCCCTGCCCCAGACCTGCTGACTTAGAAACTACACTTTAATGAGACGGCTGGGTGAGTCCCATGTGCATTAGAGTTTGAGAAGCGCAGCCCTAATAGAAGGAGCTACAGAATACTTCAGGACCCTTGAAGTGCCGAGTCCTGTACCCCAACCCTGATCTACTGAACTAAAATCTTGGGTAGCATTGAGCCTGGGAACCTGCACGTCCCGCTTTCAGATCCATTGGTTTAGACGAGAGGCCCCAGGCCTCAACTGGGAGAAATCAAGGAAGGCTCCCCAGGAGGGTGACTGGGCTGGGTGTGCAAGACACATACGTAGGAGTTAGCCAAGGGGGAGGCATGCCCGGAAGTGGCCATGACCCCTGCAAGGTCATTGGCAGATTCTGGATGGCTTAGAAGGGGGTGGGGGCAGGTGACAGGCTTGATGGAGGGCAGAGAAGATGAGGTTTAGAGCCACTTCTCTGCAAATGTGCTCCTCGGACACTGTCACTGGAATCACACAGCAGGGTGGGGGCCCTGGATAACCATGCAGATTCCTGGGCCCTGCTCCAGCCCTCGCTCAGCATCTCCAGGAGTGGGACGGGACATCGTGTCTTTAATAGGCTCCCTTGTGACTCTTGACGCAAACCAAAGTTTGAGGCCTGCTTTCGAGAATGCAGGCCTGAGTCAGCTCCTACTGGGAGAGCTTCCAGGGTTCCCTTGGGGGAAGGGCCAGGTCTGGCCTATCGGGTCTGGTCTGGGGTGTGGCTGTTAAGCTCTGGGGACATTTGGGGTACAGGCAGTGGAGAGACATGACAGAGGGACCCGAAGGGAGGGAGGCTCAGAGGGCAGGGAGAGAATGTAGGCCCAATTTAGACCAGCACATACCTGAACTAGACTTCCTGTACCTAGTGGACCCCTGGCTGTGCCTCTGAAATTCCGACTCCCCCACCATCTCCTCTTTAGACAGGGGCCTTGGCGACTACAGTCAGTCCCCAAGCTTGACCGTCCCATACCTCCAGCTGCTCCCTGTGGGGTCTCACTGACTTAATGACTGTCTGTCTCTCCGTTCTTATACAGCCATGAAGAGTCTCTGCAGTTTAAACATGAACAGCACCAAGCTCTCAGCTGACACCTACGAAGATCTGAAGGTACTTCCTTCCTTCCCTCCTTCCTTCCTTCCTTCCTTCCTTTCCTTCCTTTCCTTCCTCCCTCCCTCCCTCCCTCCCTCCCACCAGCACCTAGATACTGACGCTTCGCCCTCATGGAGCTTATTCTCCAGCAGGAAAGGCTGTTACCCCAGCAGACAAACTAATGAGTAAAATAATGGCAGGTTGAAAAGAGTGATAAAGAGGAAGCCAGCAGGGAATTGGTAGATTGGAAATAGGGAGGGCCTGTCTGGCATGAGATGATCAGGGACAGTCAGTGCCTTTGCAGTAGAGGCTACATAAGCTAAGACCCAAAAGATAAAAAGCCAAGGATGCAACAGGCGAGAGGAAGAGCAAGTGCAATGGTCCTGAGGCAGCAAGAGTTGACACGAATTGACTTTGTAGCAAATGTAATGAGAAGGTGAGAGAGAGAATCGACAGGGGCCAGACTGAATAAGCCCTTCTAGGTCACAGAAGGACCCTGGATTTCATCCAAGTTCAGTAGAAAGCAAGCTTTCAGAGGCTCTAAGCAGGTGGTGAGTTATGCTTTTAAAAGTTTGTTCTAGCTGTTACGAGGAAAATAAATTTTGGGGGGGAGGTGTGAGCAAGAGTAGAAGCAGGGAGAACATTCACAGGGCTGGTACAGTCACCTAGGTCAGAGCCTGGACCAACATCCCGGGCTAGGTTGGCAGGATAAAACTGGGAAAAAGAGAGGATCTGAGTGGTAGAAGGCAGGGCACATTTTGTTTGTAAAAAAGCATGTCTTGGGGGTAGGTGGGGCTGGGCCTTCAGCAGCCTCCTGCCACCCCATCATCCTGGACCTGTACCAGCTTCCCCAGAAGGAGTGGGCAGGGCTGCAGAGAGCCAGCGTGCCGGGAAGGAAGGCTGGGCTGGGGGGCCAGATGGTGCCCCACGCGCCGCACCTAGGCACGCTGGAAGCCGCTTGGAGGGAATCCTGCAGCAGCCCTGGCCGGGGCCCACCTGCAGCAGGGACTCTCCTCTCAGCTCCTGCCTCCAGCGCAGCCAGAGCTGCAGCCCCAGGCTTGCTCACTGGTCAAGCCACCAGACCCTTTTAGAGCACCTACTGTGTGCCTGGCCTGTGCTGGCAACGGGGTTGCCGAGGTGCTGCTGCCCCGCCGCACCCCCAAGAGGAAGCTCAGGCCTGGCAGGTAGACAGGCACAGCTAACTGAGGCAGGCCACGGCTTGGGGGCCAGTGGGAAGGGGACAGCCAGCTCCTTTCACTGGGGCAGAAGACTCTCCACAAAAGGGGGGTCTGGAGAAGTGAGTTTGCCAGGCAGGCCGAAGAGAGAGCCGTGGGAAGCATCCCGAGAAGCATGGGGAGAGGGGAGGGGGGATGCAGGAGGGAGCCAGGCTGGAGCCGGCCGAGTGCCCACGCAGGGGTTCAGACCTCCGCTCCATCAGCCTCACTCGGGGGCTGGTCAGAAATGCAGACTCAGGGCTCCCAGACCTGCTGAAGCCAGATGGGCATCTTAACCCCACCCCCGAGGATTCCTGTTCACGGGGAAGCCAAAGAAGCAGAGATCCAAACGCTCCCGAGCCCAGGCAGGAAGGCGGGTGCGGTGAGCCACTGTGACGGAAAGTCAATCTCGGTCGATGTTATTTTCACACGTTTGGGAAACTCACGGTGGTGCCCACTGGACGATAGTGGCCAGTGACACCCAGACTCTGTGTTGCGGGGGCTTGGGCAGGCTCGAGACTGCCTGCCTTGGGGGAGGCGGCCTCCGCTCTGCACCAGGCAGGTAAGGCCATGAGTTCACTGCCCAGTCCAGCCAGATCTTCCTTTTTTTCTTGAGAACCTGGAAATCTAGATTCTTCTGTTGCAGTCTCCTAATTTTGAAAGGTTGGCTTAAGTATTTTTTTACAATACTGCACTGGTGACTTGAGGCCCCATTCGTAACCTCTGCCTGGGCAATGGGGAGCCATTGAGGGTTGTTGAACACAGGAGAGGAGCAATGAGGAATTGTGTGTGTGTGCATGTATGTGCCTACGTGTGTGTATGTACGTGCACTGGCCAGTTGGGAAGGGAGGAATAATGGCAGGGGACCAACGAGCAGCCTCATACAGTGAAGGCTTGTTAAGGAAAAGCCCACTGTTCATAAAAGAAGGAAGCGAGGCAGTGCGCCTGGGCGGAGGGATGGAGAGTGGGAAGCAGCTCTGAGGAGTAGCAGGTGGAGTCGCGTAGCCTAGCGACAGATCCCCGTGGGGGAATCCTGAGTGGGAAGAATCCGCCGACCCCCACGTACCTGCAGCTGATTGGGATCTCACTTCATGCGCCGTCCTGCCTTCTGCTGGTGATGAGAGCATCAACCACAGTAGAAGTGAGAGGAGTCCCCGTCTGCAGACACAACACTGTGCCGAGCGGGTGCTCTGCTTGCTGTGCATTTGGTATTGAAGTCCCTAGCAGAGTCCTGGGAGCCGGGGGGCTGGACTTAGATTCCCTCCACAGATAAGGAAACTGAGGCTCCCAGAGGCTGGGGGGTCGACCCAGTGTCACGCAGCCAGCAAGTGGCAGAGTGGGGGCTCACACGGCAGGCTTCCCCCCACCAAAGCCAGTGATCCAAAGCCCCTCTGAGGTGGGGGTGTGGAGTCCCCACCAGCCGTTGCCTGCTTTCTCTAGCTGTCGCCCGCTTGCTTTGGGGCCGTGCACATCCCACCTGAGGTTCTCCCTGAGGTCACTCAGCTCTGAGCTCCAAGGAACCCCCAGCAACAAGGTGGGGAGTGGAGCTAGGCACTGCCAGGTTCTGGAAGGGACCGGATCCTTCTTGCTCCCCCGCAGGCCAAGCTTCCCAATCTGAAGGAGGTGGACGTCCGCTACACGGAAGCCTGGTGAAGCTCCCGGCTCAGCAGGAAGGAGTTTGCAACCGCAACACACAACTCTTGACTAATAGCCGTAGAGCGGCCAGTCCTGGGGTCCCACCCCCAGCATCCTGGCTGTGAGATAGATGGGGGAGTCTTTCTGGGGGCAGAGGGCGGAGGGGGGAGGGGGTGGGGAGGGGGGGTCCGTAAGCACGCCCAGCCCCCGCCTAATTCTTTTAGCTTCATAATTGGAAACCTTGACCTGATCTAAAATGGACTTTGTAGCAACCAGAGGAGCATCAGCGGGTCGGGGAGGGGGTGGGGGTGGGGGGCTTGGGAAGAGGGGGGGACCCTTCATGGATTTTCTTTGCCTTTGTGTTTAACGCCGTGTGGGGAAAGTCAACTCCGATGCCACCATCACGAGACCCCGATGGGCCTCGAGGGCCGCCGAGGGTGCTTTCTTCCTCGGGGGCTCCGGCTGAGAACTGGCCCCTGCCATTGGGACAAGAAGACCCAGTCAGTCATCGTACCCGTCCTGTGTCCTCGCCATTGCTATGCAAAGTGATTCTTGTTGTACATAAGATTTAAATAATGCTCCTATTTAAGAAATGTTGACAAATTGCAGGTCTGGGACCTGCCTCTTATTTATGAAGTCTTTGACCCTCCCTCCCTGCGCCCGCCCACCCCTGGCGTGTAGTACTGTATAAACCAGTCAGCTGTCGGGGTAGTGGTAGTATTATTGTTATTTTTTTAAAGGAAACAGACAAAAAAAAAAAGAACCTCCTTGGAAAATTAATTGCTCTTTCGTAATGGATTCTGTAAGCTACTGCTCTCTGTCCGTCTGTCTGCCCACCCACCTGCCACTGTGTTTCTAATTCCCAGATGTCTCCAGCCTCCTCATGGGGTGGGGGTCAGGCGGGGGGGAGGAGCAGAAGTGGGGTCCCCACATTGTAGTCTTGCTCCTCTAGGGCCCCAACTCTTTCTCTTGGCCCCCTTTGACACATTTGGAAGGGGGGGGTGCTAACCTGTCCTCCCCGGTCCATCCCCCAGAAGAGCTGCCCTGCCCCTCCCCTGGAGAGCTCCCATCTCCAGCGGCCTCTGCTGTCCCCGTCCCCAACTGAGACTCTGCGACCTGTGGCCTCCCCGCCATCCTGTGCTTCCCGTGGTCTCCTCGTGCATGCCTGCCTCTTTGCATGGTCTCTTGGGAGAAGAGACAGACGTCGCCTCCACCAGCCTGACCGCCCACCCCACCCCCATGAATGTGACCACTGCAGCAGACACCCCTTCTGTCCCCACACCCGCCCTGAGGACAAACCAACCTCCGTTTCTTTTGTAAACAGTCGGCTTTTTCTTAACAAGCCCACACTGTACAGAACAGCCCTTTTATGGTTTACTTGGGGTCCCCTCTCCCCCAAGCCCCTTTTTCTGTTGGTTTAGCACAAATACTTCCCCTCGGCACCTCCAGACCTACGCCCCAGTCGATGTAATTGTTTTATATATATTTAATCTTATTCAATGGAAACCATGCTTTTGTCGTTTTATACTTTGCTAGGTAGACTTTATTACCCCCCGACTATGCCCTCATTTTTTTAAAAAAGGAAAAAAAAAAAGAAATTGGGTTTCAGTCTTAATTCATTTTACGTGCCAGGTTTTATTTCGTGTGTGCGTGAGTGTGTCCGTTTGTGTTCTGTTTTTCTTTGTCGTTGTCGTCGTTTTCCGTCGTTCGGTTTTATTCTCTCCCCCATGGTCCTCTACTTTACAGCGCTCCGGTGCAGGAAAAAGCAGAAGCAAAAAAAAAAAACTTTAAAAAAGAAAAAAAAAAAAAGAAGAAGAACCGAGACATGCCACCTTGTCCCTTCGCACCGTTGCTTTCCCTGACGGTTAATACTACTGTCACGTAGCTGTGTTCAGAGATGTGAAATACTTTCAGGCAAAAATAAACTGTAAGTGACTCATTGACATCTGGCCTTTCTGTGTGGCTTTGCGGGGGCCTCATGGGGGGACGGGAAGGCCGAGAGTCGGGGGCTCACGGCAGAGCTTGGAACCCCTCTCCTGGGTGTCTGGGCTTCTCACCCTCGGCACCCTCGGCCTGGATCTTCCGACATCTGGCGGGGTCATCCTGCACATCACAGCCTATGGAGCAGCGAGTGCCCAGCCTCGACCCGCTAGGTGCCAGTAGCCCCCCCCCCACTTGTGACAATTAAACATGTCTCCAGATATTGCCCAGTTCCCCAGAGGACAAAGTCACCCCAAGGGAGAACCTTTGCCATGGGTCTAGACTGCTGGGCAGCAGGGCCTTACAGAGCTCTCAGACGAACGGGCCTTCTCTCCACCTTGGGGTCTCTGGGAATTGCAGTTTCTGATTCCCAAAGTCTGAGTGGGGCCCGAATGGCCCCGTCACTCACCCCGCCCTGCCCCATGTCCAGCCCATCGCCAGCCTGCTGAGGCCACTCCAGAATGTCCCTGAGTCTCCTCGTCCATCTGCACCTCCGCCTCCCCCATCCCCACCCTCAGCCAGGCCCCTTGGCTCTCTCTGGACGACCAGAGCAGCCCCACCGCCCCCTGCTGCTCCCCTGGCCCTCCTCACTTCTGAAGGCCTCTGTACATCCTCCGAGTGGGTGGCCTAAGAACACGATGGGATGTCAGACACTCCACCTGCCTACCTCTGGCCACACGGGGTTAGCACGTGCCAGGGAGAAGGGTAGGGAAGGCCCTGGACTTGCCAGGGTGGTGAGTAGGCCTTGCCGAGGAGGGAAAATCCATGGAATGATCCAAAGAGCCCTTGGCTCCGTGAGCTCAGTCCTCAGACCACATGGCCCTGGCTTCACAGCGACCTGCTGCAGGTATAGGTTGTGTGTGCGCGTGCACGCGCGCGTGCGAGGCACTGCAAGCTGCTCCATCTCTGATCCTTTCCACCCGGCAGAGGGCCTGGCTCACAGGCGTTCATAACTACCAGACGGAAGATGGGACCCCGCCGGCCATCCTGTCCTCAGCTCCTCCCCACTCTGTCCTGCATCCTCTGGGCTCTGCCCACGGGCTTCTGGTGGAGCCTGGAGAATGCAGGCTCCCTAGCGGAGGTAGGGAGGCGGGAAGAGAAAGGTCAGGCGTTTCTTCCCCGTGTTGCTCAGCTTCTGTGCCTGTTTCTGGCAGTAGCGGCCCCTCTGAGCCCAGCTCCCTCCAGCAGCCACCCTCCGTGGTCCCGGCTCTCAGGGTGGTCCAGCTCCCACCTCCACCCCCTCAGCCCTAGCCTGGCGTGACCTGCCCCCGCTGCCAGCTCCAGGCACCTCGCCTCCCTTGACCTGGAATGTCCCTCCTCCCGGCACAGCTGAGTTACACCGTGTCTTCCCCTCGCCCTTCAGATCTACAGGTGGTAACAGCTCCCTCGGTGTTACTTCCTGGGGACCTCAGCTTCCCTTGTCAATTCCCTGACCTGTAGCCCTGCCCACATCCTCTGTAGCTCGCCCTTCCTTATATTCTCTCCAGAATCCCACCAGAGTGGGCCACCTGTTTCATGCCAGGAGCCTACCTCTTCCTCCCCCCAACACACAAGCAACCCCAGCAGCTGATGGTGCTAGCCCCAGAGGGGTCCGGTGAGAGCCCCGTGGGACTCGAGGCCCTTGTGCTGGGGAGGGATATTAATCAGGAAATTTCAAGGCAAATCCTGTGATTAGGGGCAGGTAGAGTGGCTATTGGATCCTTAGGAACTGATCTCCCTTAGGAATTTTTGTTCCACTCACAGTGCCCGCTTTAGAATGAGCTGTCCTCCAGTCACTCAGACTACAGTGTAAATGGTTCTCCCTGGAGTTGTACCATGTGGGAACCTGGTAGGCCAAGCTGTCATTTGTGTTGGACAGACTGCTCTAAAGCTAGCTAGGCTCTTCTGGAAGCTTCTGTAAAGGCCAGCAGGGAAAGGGGTTAGAAAACCTTGGAAAAGGGCCTGGCCTCATTCATTCATTCATGCATTCAGTGATTCTTATTGAGCACCTATTTCCAGCAGGCCCTGTGGGGGGTGCTAGAAAGCGTGCAAGAAGAAGCAAGAGACATGGCCCCTCGTCGTCCAGGGGCCCTGGGTCCTAGTTCCTGCGGCAAGGAATCAGGCAGCCCTGACATTGCATGGCAAATGCTCTGACAGGTGGCTACGGCGGGCCCAGAGGGGGACAACTAACCGAGGCCTTGGGGGTCAGGAGGCTTCCTGGAGGAGGTGGTATTGTTGAGAATGAAGGATGAGGACATTTCCCAAGTCATCAGAGAGGAAAGGAGAATGTGCAAAGATGTGGCGACAGAGCAGAACAGGATCTGCCATGGGAACCGCAAATGGAGAGTGAGGTGGGCGAGGGGCATGCGTTGTTGGGATTGACTTGTGTCCCTCAGAAAAGAGATGTTGAAGTCCTCACCCCTGAGAATGTGACCTTATTTGGAAATGGGGTCTTCACAGAGTAATCAAGTTAAAATGAGGTCACATGGGTGGGCCCTAATCCAGTATGACTGGTATCCTTATAAAAAGGGGAAATTTGGACACAAAGGCAGACACACACAGAGGGAAATGGATGGGCACAGACAGGAGGCAGGCCGTGTGAAGATGAAGGCAGAGTGGAGGTGGTCTCAGTCACAGCTTCCACATGAATGTGTCATCTGGGGGCCACCGTTCAACACACTGCAAGGGGTGCGGTGGGGGCTGAGATGAGCCAGTGTCTCAGTAATCATATTTAGAAGTCTGGGATTTATCCTGAGGGCTAGGAGTGATTGTAAGGAGGTTGCAATTATCTTACCCATTTTCTAAGAAAACACTTACATAGTACCCACTATGTGCCAGGCACAGTAACAAGGGTTTTGTGGGTCTGAACCCATTTTCTCCTCCTGGCAAGCCTATGAGGGAGGTGCTTATATGATCCCTCTTGACTGATGGGGAAGTGGAGGCCAGGAGGGGCTGGGTCTCTTGGTCAAGGTCACAGGGGGAGAGGGGACAGAGCCAAGCTTATAACCCAAGCATTATGGGAGGATCTTTCCACTGATAGCTGGTGAATGGATGGGGCTGGGGCTTGGACCAGGGCAGGGACCATGTGGAGAAACAGATTCAAGAGACGCTTAGGAGTAAAACTACAGGACATGGCGATTGGTATGGAGGGAGGGTCAGTAAGGAGTCAAGGATGATGATGCTCAGTTTCTTGGCTTATTCCCTGAAGCAGGCTATGAGGGTCTAGAATTAGCACCTCTGCCCGGCAGCAGCCCTCAATGACAGGCAGGGCTGGTGTGTAAATGCCCCGGCTCTCTCGCTCCTCTTGGGTGTGGAAAGTTCTGAGGTCCACGTTCTTTTGCAGCTCCCTGATTCCCTCCCTGGGATTAATCGCCAGCTGCCCCCAGGGCTTCCTTGCTTGTTAGGACATCCTGCCCTGCCCTTCTCCCCCTCACTGTCCCATGGACCCATTTGTCTTTCCTGGGACCACTTCCAAAACAAGATACCTGTGCTGGAATCTTTATCTCAGAGCCTGCTTCTGGAGAAGCCCAAACTAAGACAGTGACTAACCATGCTAGGGGACAGAGGGACAGGTTGGGAGGTTTCCACGACAGGCTAGGAAAACCCTCTCAAGGAGACTGCATGGTCACCGGTTTTTCCTGCCCCGACCTTAGTGAAAGAGCTGAAGGGCTCTGCAGCTGGGGTCCCGGGAATCAGCTTGCACCCATTTTCAGAGATGGGGGTAGCAGCTGCCTGAAGCCCTCATACATTGCTGGTGGAAGTAGAAATTGGTTTGACCACTTTGGAAAGCATTATCTAGGAAAGCTGAAAATCTGCACCCCATGAGCCCGCAGCGCCACTCCTGGGATACGCCCCAGAGACTAAGCTCACATGGCCACAAAAAGACACAAACAAGAGTGTTTACAGCAGCAGTATCATCATAGCCAAAAAGTGGGAACAAACCAAAATGTCCACTAACAGGAGAACCAGTAAATAAACTATGGGATAGTCGCATAGTGGAACAACGTAAATGTCTCCACCAACAGGAGAATGAATAAATACATGGTGACATAGTCATACAATGGGATTCTGCAGAAAAGAGAAAAAGAGCCAATGACAGTATCGCAATGACGTGAATTAATTGGACAGACATTGTGTTATGTGAAAGGAGTTGGACACATATGAGGGTTTGCTGTACAGTTCCATTTATATAAGGTTCATGAACAAAGGCACAAGTCACCTATGATTATAGAGGTCACAATGGTAGTTACCTCTGCAAGGGGGGTTGCTATTGATGGGAAGGTAGGAGGGAATCTTCTGGGGTGATGAGAATGTGCTACATCTTGATCTGTGGATGCACAGACGTTTACACGCTCATGGAGCTCTACACTCAAGGTTTGTGTAATTTCCTGTATATGTTGCACATCAACCTTTTAAAAGTGGCATCATGTGGAAACAACCCAAATGTCCATCAACGGATGAACAGATAAATAAATGTGGTCTGTGTAGACAATGCCTGTTCCCCATCCATACAAGGGAATGAAGTTCTGATACCTGTCCCAACAGGGATGAACCTTGAGAACGTTTGGTGGGAGAAAGAAGCCGGACACACAAGACCACGTATCATACGAGACCATTTATACGAAATATCCAGAATAGGCAAATCTGCGTAGTGAGAAAGCAGAGTGGTGTTCACCAGGGGCCGGGGGGTGACTGTTCAATGGGTGTGGGGTTTTATTTTGGGGTGACAAAATTTTTTGGAACTAGATAGAGGTGGTGACTGTGCAACATGGTGAAATGTTCTAAATGCCACTTTAAAATGGTTTCTTTTATATGACATGAATTTTTTAAAAAGTAGCATCAAAAAAGAATTTTTTTAAATGAGAAGATGGCTGCTGCTGCGTCCCCTGGGAGGGTGTGTGGTGTCTAGCAGGGCTATACTTGTCCAGCCTCTTCAGTGTCCCCTCCTCAAAACACTCTGCTGCCATCTGCCGGAAAGCTGTCATAATAAATAAAGTGCAAATCTATGATGGACTTCTTAGGTGTGGGTGGCACGCTTGTGCAACGCAAAACCTGCGCAGCTGTATGTGGTGGGATATGCAACCACTTCGTTTCTCAGTGCGCTCTCCAGGTGTGGATGGGGCTTTGAAAACCTCAGTGCTGGCTTCCCTCCTGTTCCCACTCTGATGCTGAATAAGCCTGGCCTGGGCTAGCCTCTCCCAGATTTGTCAGGGAGATGAAAGCCGCATGGTCCCTGAGCCACTCATCTGTGTATTGAAACCTGCCCTTTGGGGCCCCCCCAGAAGGAAGCCTTCCCCGAAGCACGTCGGTCACCTCCACAGAAGCAGGAGGCTGAGGACCGACTGGAAGGCTTCCACCAAGCTCCTAGCAACAGACCTCGTGGCTGTTTGTTTTTCCTCTAAATGTGATGATAGGGACAACGAGCTGGTCCTCTAAAACGCTGGCTTGTGTCTCCTCTCTCTGATTTGGCTGAGTGAAGAAGGGGCTATCAGATCCACGGCAGGATGGGATGAGGCGCTGGAATCTCAGCCGCTTCCCAGGCACAGCACACCCCTCCCTGCAGCTCCTCCCCGGGGCTCGCGCGCGCGCAGGCGCGCGCGCGCACACACACACACACTGGCTGCAGGGGGTTTGCTAGGGTCGGAGGTGGGGCAATGATTCTCTCACGGGCTTTTTCTAGGGTAGCAGTAATGCATCGTAAGCCTCTCACAGCCCTGGAGTTCCAGCAGTGACCATCATGGGCATGGGGCTGGGGAGTTGTCTCCCCTGACCAGTGGCTGTTCAAGACCAGTTCTGTTTTCCAGAAGTAGAATGCAAGCCACATGTATAATATAAAATGTTCTGGTAGCCACATTTTACAAAGTAAAAAGAAACAGGTGAAATTAATTTTAATAATATATTTTCTTGAACCTAACATACCCAAAATATTATCATTTCAACAGGTAATCAATATAAAAATGATTAATGAGCTATTTCGCTTTTTTTTTTTTTTTTTTGACGAAATCTTCAAAACTCTGTGTGTATTTTGCACTTCCAGCACATCCCAGTCGGGACCTGTCACATTTCAAGCACTCAGTAGCAGCCATATGTGGCCAATGTCTCTTGCATGGACAGAAAACAGTTCTAGAATTTCTGTAAATTCTAGAGCTGGGGCAGTGGCAACATGGTAGGAAGTAGGGAGCAGCAAGAGGACAGGACTTGAAATGGCATTTACACACCAATAAAACGGTTTTCACTTAGAGAGGCCACTTCAGAGCCGCCTGGGAGTTCTCAGCCTGGCCGGACCCCCTGGGGGGCCTCCTGCAGAATTGACTTGCAGCGCTGCCAGGTTTGCTGTACTAGCCCCCAGTCCCGCTGGAAAGCAAGAATCTGTCTACTTTAGTTGATTTTTAAATAGAAGAATATATTCACTTACAGGAGAAAAACTTGTAGATCATGACCATGCATTTCTGGGGAATAAGTGAATGAATGAATGGATGAATGAATGAAAAACTCCCACGTGAAGACAGGAAAGCGTCTCTGCTGATGAAATGAGGGCAGTGGGTTGGGCATCAGGATTGGATTTTTGACCTTGAGCTGAAGGCAATCAGGTGTGGCCCCGGGACAGCCAGGCAGCAGGCTCTTTCCGAGCTCTGCCCCTTATCAGATGGGGCTCCCATAATGGACCCCGTCCTTCCTCCCACTGTCCATCATCCAGCCAGGAGATCGCCCTCCCTTTTCTTCCCACAGCCTTTCATTCATTCAATCACCCACTCATTCGTTCATTGAGCAAACGTGTATTGCACTGAACCTTGAAACACTGTGCTGAGTGCAAGAAGCCTGTCACAAAAGTCCACATATATGGTTCCAGTCATACGAAAGTCCAGAAGAGGGAAATCCATGGAGACAGAAAGTGGATTAATGGTTGCTTAGGGCCGAGGGAGTGAGGGGATAGGGAGATGACGGCCAGAGGGCAAGGGGTTTCTTTTTGAAGTGATGAAACAGTCTGATATTGACTGTGGTGATGTCTGCGCAACTCTGTAAATATACCAAAAACCACAGAATTGTACACTTACTCGGGTGGATTGTATGGTATGTGAATTCTAACTCAGTAAGGCTGGTTTTTTCAAGTGTATTGAGCACCTACTGTGTGCCAGGCACACTGGGGACTCAGGAGTGAAAAAACAAAAGCCATCCTCCACCACATACAGTCTGAGCTGGGAGGCAGCCCTTGGACAGAGTATCCCACAAGTCACTTTTTGTGACAGCCGCGGGGAGAGCTGAAAGGAAGTGCAGGCTGGAGCGAGCGCCTCCAGGAGGGGGCGGCGCTGAGCTAACGCGCAGAGACCTGAAGCAGGAGTCAGAAATGAGCAGCCCCCAGGGCAGGGGGAGGAGGGAACAGCCTTCCAGGCGAGGGAAGAGCCTGTGCGGAGGCCCTGAGGCAGCTTGGGAGGAACGAACTACTAGAAGAGAGGAGGCGGAAGAAGAGTGGGGGCCTGAGCAGCAGGAGAGAGAGTCAAGGCCTCTTGGGTCTTAGTGGGCAGTGGGAAGCCGTTAAGGGGCGGAGGCAGAGTGGCGGGGTACGGGTATGTGATGCCTGGGGGTTGTTTCAATCCGCTGGCTTTATTGTGGAAGGGACCGGAGGGAAGCAGACGGTGAGGAGAGAGGGGGCGGCCCATCACCTCCCACATTCCTATTAAAATGCGCATCCTCCCAGGGAGGGGTTCCTGTTAATGAAACAGGAAGTAAGGTCTGTTTAGCTAGCAGCCAGCTGAGAGCAATTTGAGGACAAAGGGCCAGGGGGAAGCGGGAATCAGGACGGCGGCAGGCAGGTGAGAGCCGGCTGGGCTGCTTCACACCTGTCTGCCTGTGGTGTCCAGGACGGGACAGATCAGAGGGCAGGGTGGCAGCTCCAACGTCCCTGATGTCGCAGCTGCTGCAGATCGGGGCTGGGACTGCGCCAGGCCGGCCAGTGGGGGCGGGAGGCAGCGTTCGCAGCCCCAGGTCCGTGACGTCAACGTTGCCATGGAGACCCCGGCTTCCCACAGCACGTGTTGCAGCTGCATGAGACCCCCGGGCTGGGAAGACTGCGGGGCTGAGGGAAGGAGAAAGAACAGACCTGGTCCCGCAGGCCTGCAGCTCTGCCCCAGGGCACTGCCCAGCAGGGCGGCCTACCAGACTGGTAGGGTCTCCGTGCTGCCCCGCCCCCCCCCGCGCCTGCCCCCACCCCGTCACCCACAAACAGCCCCTTTCCTGCGTCTGGGAGATGCCTTGGCATAAAAGAGCCCAGGCGCCTGCCATGGCCCTCGCAGACAGCAGTGGACCAAGGGGGACATGCTCCCTCTCACTGACCCCGCTCCCGCTCCCACACTCCTAGCTCTATTGTTTTGTTTCCATTGCCCCTTCATTCAGCACGCATTCCCTGAGGCCCTTTTGGTGCCAGATGGTGTTCCAAAGGCTTGGCCGAGCTCGTATAATCGCAGCCCGGAGGAAGGGGCATCATGACACATAGCTGGCCTACTGCGTGCAGAACTCCACTGTGCACACGTAGAAAATGGAGTTTTCTTTGTCTCTAAACCTTGTTCTCTGACATCTTTCTTTCCAGTTTCTTAAAGAAACTCTCAGTGGCAGAATGTCCAGACGAGTTGAAAACTTCAGCCTCGCGTCCAATTTCACGCCTCTTCCCTTTTCTGAGTCCCTTCCTCCTCCCACGGCAGGTGAGGTAGAAAGAGATGAGCATCCAGTACTTCCCTGGTGGTGTCCTTGTCTTTGTTTGATCGTTGTTGCTTCTCTGGCTGGCCACGGGTGTTCAAATGTTAGCCCAAGTGTGCACTTTTGGGGGGACCGTGTGGGGTGGGGGCAGAGGTGAGGGTCCCCACAGCATGGTCTCCCAGTTCCCTCCCCCTGTGGCTCACCTCCCACCTCCCATGGCTTCCTGCTGGGGTCTCCTCGCCCTGGGGCCAGCCCTTCCATGGGAAACCAGGAAACGGTCCCAGGCCCTGCTTCCTTCCTGGTGTCTGTGTGACTCCCAGAAGCTCACACCTCCCTGGTGTGCCCTGACATGCAGCGGCCACCCCTCCCCGCCCCGTACCTCTTGCCAGGTCTCTTCTCCCTGGTCTGGGGAGGTGCAGCGTGAAGATGGGCAACACCTGCCTAATGGGGGGGGTTGCAGGGTAGGGGTCAACTTGGGACCTGGGGAGGGGAGTTTCCCCTCTTTTCTCTCCCCGCTCATCCCACCCCAGTCTTTTGTTGGTGCTGGAATGATATATGGGAGGAACAAAACCTTTGCAGTCACTTTTATTTTTTTGGTGAGGAAGATTGGCCCTGAGCTAACATCTGTGCCCATCTTCTATTTTGTATGTGGGATGCTGCCACAGCATGGCTTGATGAGCTGTGTGTAGGTCCACTCCCCGGATCTGAACCCACGAACCCTGGGCCACCAAAGTGGAGTGTGCAAACTTAACCACTACGCCACCAGGCCAGCCCTATGGCCACTTTGTTTATTTATTTTTATTTTATTTTTTGTTTGTGTGTGAGGAAGATTAGCCCTGAGCTAACATCCGTGCCCATCTTCCTCCTCTTTACATGGGACACCACCACAGCATGACTTGACAAGTGGTGCATCGGTCCATGCCCGGGATCTGAACCTGCAAACCCCAGGCTGCCAAAGCAGAGCGCACAAACTTAACTGCTACTCCACCAGGCCGGTCCCTGTGCAGCCACTTTTTAATAAGCCCTGGGGTCTGGTCCCAGTTTTCTGGCTTTCTCTAGAATGTGGGGAACTCATACCTAGATGCTGACTTCAAGACTGTTGGAGAAGTTCCACTCAGTATCCTCTTACTTTAACCATCTGTTCATCTGTCCATCCATCCATCATCCATCCATCATTATCATTCCATCCATCATCCATCCATCCATCATTCATCCATCATCTATCCATCCATCCATCTTGTAAACCAACTATGTGCTGGTCACTCTGGTAGGTGTGGGGATCTAGCAGTGAATAAACAAGACCAAACCCCTGCCTTGTGGAGCCTATGTTCTGAGAGGAGTCAGGCAATAAGCAAAATCAATAAGGAAAAGATACAGTGTCTTAGAAGGATAAATGTGATGGAAAAAAACAAATCCAAAAGGGGGGTGGAGACAGTGGAGGAAGGGGAGCCAGGGAAGACCTCGCTGAGAAGGTGACATTTGAGCAAAGACCTGAAAGAGGGAACGAGGGAGGAGCCATGTGGGAATTTGGGGGAAGAACATTCCATGCAAAGGAAACAGCCAGTGCAAAGGCCCTGAGGTGAGAGTAGGTGTGGAATGTTAGAGGAACAGGAGGAGATGCTGCAGCCAGAGCAGAGTGAGCAAAGCAGGGATTAGAGGCGAGGGCCGGTCACCTACAGCCCTGCCAGCTGCTGGGAGGGCTTTGGTTTTACTGTCCCTCTACACTCTTTTCATAGTAGCTCAGTGGTCACACTGCAGTACTTGTTGCCACTGGCCCTTTGCTGAGGGTCCTCGTGGGCACCATGTCATTCCATCTCCAAAATACCTTCATTATTCCCATGTTATAGATGAGAAAACTGAGCCCTCACACGTAAGGTAAACCCTGATGGATGAGAAGTAGGCTGGGAAAGGGTATGGTGGGGTGGGGAGGGCCCAGGCCTCTGTAATGTTCTTGGAAAAGAGACAGCGAGGCCACACGGAAGGAGACTGGCCACTCTGTGGCTGCCCCACTTGGCCTCCAGGAAAGCCCAGATCTTCTCATCACAGACTCCCCCAGAGGCAGGCGGCTCTGCTCTCCCCTAGTCTCCCCTTCCCCAGGCTGACCGCTCTGCTGAGTCACAGCCAGCAGCCTCAGCATTTGCCCCCACGACGGGTGGAGGTGCAGCGGAGGGGGAGCTGGAGAGACGGAACCAGGCTTTTTCTGTCAGGCAGACCTGAGGGACTTGGGGGTTCAGGTGCAGAAGCCGTTCCCCAGCAGGTGGCCAACAGTCTCTGTAGGCCAGAGTGTATTCCAGGGCTGCCCGGGCTTGTCCAGCAGGGCCAGACACCAGCCCCATCTCACAATGATCTGAGGGCCATGTTTCTTGGTAAGTCCCCCGGCCTGTCTCAGCCAGTAACATAGAGGAGACGTTGAGGAAATGTTTGTTCATTCCCTTGACAAATATTTACATGAGTCTACTCTGTGCTGGGCCCTGGTTCTGAGGTGAGTGGGGGGATGGATGGGTAGATGGATGAATAAATGAATGGGTGTGTAGGTGGATCAATGGATAGATAAGTGAACGGACAGGTGGGTGAGTGGATGGATAGATGAACGGGTGGGTGTGTACAGGGATGAGGGGATGAGTGGATGGCTCAGTGACTCTTGAATGGGTGCATTAATTACCTATTGCTGTGTAACAAGTCACCCAATATTTAGTGGCTTAAAACAACAAACATTTATTATCTCACCATTTCCGTGGGACAGGAATCTGGGAGTGACTTAGATGGACAGTTCTGACTCTGGGTCTGACGTGTGATTGCAATCGGGGTGTCAGCTGGGGCTGCAGTCTCCTCGGAAGGCTTGACTGGGGTTCTGGAGGATCAACTTCCATGATGGCTCCTCTCATGGCTCTTGGCAGGAGGCCCCCGTTTCTCTCTCACCATCGCTTCTGCTTTTTCTTTCTCCTGTTTGTTAGAAGCAAGTCACTAAGTCCAGCTCGCACTCAGGGGAGGGAAATTGGACTCCATCTCTTGGAGGAAGAACATCAAAGAATTTGTGGGCAGATTTTAAAACCATCACAATAGACAGATGGATGGCGCACCCATTCACCTTCCTGGGTGCTGGAGTCTTAGAATAATAGACGAGGACTCTCTGTCAGGAGTGCATGTTAAATTCATCTGGGACACTTGTACAGGACACCAGTTCCCAGGCCTCAACCCCCAGACGGCTTATTTAATTGATTTCGCCAGAGACTTGGACCTTTGTGTTTTGTTTTGTGGAATGACCTTAAACTTTAATTGTGAAACTCAGCATTTGTTTCCACTACATTTTTTTTGTTTGTTTGTTTGTTTTTGTTTTTGTGAGGAAGACCAGCCCTGAGCTAACATCCGTTGCTAATCCTCCTCTTTTTGCTGAGGAAGACTGGCCCTGGGCTAACATCCGTGCCCATCTTCCTCCACTTTATATGGGACGCCGCCACGGCATGGCTGACAGGCAGTGTGTCGGCGGGTGCCCGGGATCCGAACCCGCGAACCCCGGGCTGCCAAGCGCGGACTAAACCGCTGCGCCACCGGGCAGCCCCTCCACTACATTTTTTTTTTATTGTGGTAAAATATGCATAACATAAAATTTACCACTTTAAGCATTTTTGAGTGTACAATCCAGTGGCATTAAGTACATTCACATTGTGGTCTAACCATCTTCTCCAGAATTTTTCTTCATCCTGAGCTGAAACTCTGTCCCCATTAACACTAACACTAAACTGCACTAACTTTCCAGATAACCTCTATTCTACTTTGTCTCTACGAATTTGACTACTCCAGGTCCCTCCTATAAGTGGAATCATATAGTTGATAAATAAGTGAAAAGCAGTAGTATGTACTGGAGTATATGAGGAAGCCATTTGGTGTAAAACTAATTCAGCCTGACCTTGTTTTTTCCAAAAGGGCCTGACGTGGCCTGTTGAGCATGCATTGTACATCTGCTCTGAACATTTACAATGTCCAAAGGCGAGGATGATGCCCTTAAAGATAGGGATGTACCTTTCCCCGTGTTGGCATTTCTTTAAGGATAAGCATCTCTCCCTGAACTAAGGATTAATTACTGAACTGCCGTGCTCACCTTGTGACCACTGAACTGCTGACCACCGACCTGCTCAGCATCTCGTGACAGCTGTAAAAGGGACATTCCTATCATATGTGATGTATGCTCTTTGTTCCAAGATGGTATATAACCACTCTGTACACCCCACTTCTTTGGTGTCCTTAAAGGCCCCAGGCTAGTCCTCAGATCTGGCTCATAATAAATTCACTCCAATTTTGATTTGTAAATTGATTATGGATTATTAGTGTTGACACAGTATTTCTCCTTTTATTTCTGGCTTAATTCGCTTAGCACAGTGTTTTCAAGCTTCATCCATGCTGTTTCATGGGTCAGAATTTATTCCTCTTATGGCTAAGTAATATCCTTTTGTCCGTATAGACCACATTTTGCTTAGGCATTCATCGTTGATGGACATTTGGGTTGTTTTCACGCTGGTATTATTCTAGCTCCCAGATGATCCTGATGTGCAATCAGGGATGAACACCAGGGCCTTAGACCAGTGGGTCTCAATCCTGGCTGCACATTAGAATTACCTGAGAGCTGTTAAAAAACAATTCCAGTGCCTGGCGCCCACTGCGGGCCTGCTGAATCAGCGTCTCTGTGGCGGGACCCAGGAGTAAAAGGTGCAGGCGTGCAAACTCATTTCCAGGTCTCTGCTGCCCTCTGGTGGCACAACTGACAATAGCCGTGGTAGTGACGCCCGGATCCTCTCTCTCCAGGACTGGCTTGCCTGCCCGTAGGGAACCCAGAATGACCAGTCCCCGGGGGTGTGGGGACCCCGCAAGGCTCTACCTGTGCCCCTCCCCCATTGTACTTCCTGGCTGACCTCACATGGCACCACATCCGGAAGAACAGGTGAGTTGATTAGAGAGGAGAAGGCACAGACAGGCAGAAGGCTCCAGTTTGCTCCTTGCCAGATGTGTAACTGAACAAGCCGGTGAGCCTGTATCTCACTTTCCCTGGTTTTCACACAGGGACAACCACCAGTCCCCTGGCAAGTCCATGAGGTCACAGGTGAGTCTGTGTGTTCCCCTTGGGAAGGACCCGGGGCAGGGTTTCTCGCCGTCGGCACTGTTGACTTTTGGGGCTAGATCATTCTTGAGGGGGGGGGTCCTGTGCATTGTAGGGTGTTGAGCAGCATCCCTGGCCTCTACCCACTAGATGGCAATAGAACCCCCCAGTTGGGACAATCAAAAATGTCTCCAGGGGCCGGCCCAGTGGCTTAGTGGTTAAGTTCGGCATGCTCTGCTTTGGTGGCCTGGGTTTGTGGGTTTGGATCCCGGGCATGGACCTACACCACTCATCAGCCATGCTGTGGTGGCAACCCACATACAGAATAGAGGAAGACGGGCACAGATGTTAGCTCAGGGCCACTCTTCCTCACCAAAAAAAAAAAGTCTCCAGATGTGGACAGCTGTCCCCTGGGTGTAAGGTTGCCAGATAAAAAAGGTTTGCCAGGTAAATTTGCATTTCGGATAAGCAACTCATAACTTTTTAGTATAATTATGTCCCAAAGCTTGCATTTTTATTTGCTAAATCTGAAACCCTATGTGGGGGACAAGATGGCCCCTGTTGAGAGCCCCTGCCCTCATGAGGTCCCGACACCTGTGTAGGAGGCTAAGGTGCCAGAGCAGGAGCTACAGCAGGGGCAGGACTTGCTGGGCTGGCAGGGGAGGGTGCTGCCCTGGGGTGCTGGCTGCGGGGGGCAGGCCCAGCAGTGGTGAGCCATGGACAGGGGCCACCGTGGAGGGAGGAAGCTGGGTCCCTGGATGGGCCCTCTCCGTGCTGTGCTGGGGCCAGGCTGTGGGAGGGGCCCCTTTGTTTTCCCAGCACCTGGGCTGTTGGGGACAGGAGTGTGTGGCCGACCACAAGTTGGAACAGTTCACCCAGCTCTTCCCCAGGGAGAACCCAGGCCCTCAGTGATGGGGAGTCAGGCCCAACCTGCTCATTGGCAAGATGAAGAAACAGGCCCAGAGAGGAGCAGGGACTGGCCCTGAGTCACACAGCCAGCTATGGCAGCGCAAAGCCGGCGTCGGGGTCTTCAGGCCAGAACTTCTGCCCTTGGGGCGGAGCCTGGGAATGTCCTCAGTTTCTGGTAAATTCTCTGGGAGCCCCCAGCAGTTTCCAGACACACAGGCATCAAGCTGAGGCTGGGCCACCTGCAGTCCCTGGCTGCTCCTATCGTACTCCAGGGGAGCCCTGGGGCCCCTTCTTCTGGGGCTGCCCCTGTGACGACCGTGTCGTATTTCTGCCTGGTGGGGACATGGAGGAGTGGGGAAGCACTGGGGCTTAGAGCCAGACTGTCTGGGGCTGCACACTGGCTCTGGCCCTCACACCTGTGACCTGAGGCGCCCTATGCCTCAGCTTCTTCATCTGTAAAATGGGAGTGATGAAATTGGTGCCTTCTATGTAGGGTTCTTATAAGGATTGGATGATTTAACAAGTATGAGTGTTTAGGACAGTGTGTGGCAGGTGGTAAAGTTTACTCTGTACCATACTTTCTGGCAACATACATCTGGCGACATCAACCCTTCTCCCTCTGGGAGCTGGGTCAGTGGGGCTGTCAATCACAGCCACCAACCCTACCCTCCCTTAAGGGGCATGTGAGTCAAGCAAGGCCAATCACCACACCCTATTGCCCTGACCAGTCACTGGGTTGAAGAGTGAGAACAACCTGTTGAAGGCCTTGTTGAGTCGCTGGATCCAGCCTTACCTGAAGCCATTTCCCCTCTGGGATTTCCATTATGTGAGACAATAAATTTCCCATTTTGCTTAAGCAGGTTTGAATAGAGTTCTGATCCATACACCCTCTTTGCTCCATAGAGCAGGAGGGGTTCCCCCAAGGCAGTTCCCTTCGCCTGTGGTCCAAGACCCTCAGCCTTGGTTTTGATCCAGCCCCACTCTGGGTGAGTGACCCACTCAGGGAGGCAGGTCCTCTGTGTTTGAACTGTGATTAGGGCTCAAAAGAAGAGGAAACAAACCTGCATAAAGTACCTACTATGTGCCAGGCACTGCACTGGGGCTTCGATGTTACTTTAGTTGCATTTTACTTTTAGTAGTTTAGGTGAGGCAACGGTAGCTCAGAGACGTAAAGTGACTTGCCAAGGCCACACAGCCAGGAAGTAGAATCACTTCACTGTGAACCCAAGCGTCTGCCCCCAAAGCAGGGCTACCTCCCACTGCACCAAGTGTCTTATTACCTGCAGGGGAGATATTTTTTTCCCAGAAAAACAATGTTTTTAATTGCAAAAAAACACATAAACATAAAATTTACCATCTTGGGAAAATTTTAAAGGCAGTATAGCCCTTCTCAGCCAAAAGATGACCTTGAGAATTCATTACTCCAGGTGTGCTGGTACCCCTGGAAAATAGAGGTCAATTCTCCTTCATTCATCAGCACGTGGTTACTGATGACCAACTGGGTGCCAGGCAGTGTTCAAGGCAGGGCCCGGGGGCGGGGCGAGGGATGAGGGGCCCAGGTCGGAGCATTTAAGGCGGCGCTCCTTCTAAGGGGTGGACTCTGCTCCTGCACTGCCCTGAGAGGGAGCGCCCCCTTAAGTCCTGCACCCCAGGAGCCTGGCTCGGCCCCTCTTGGTCCCTCTAGTCCCAGCCCAGGTTCAAGATCAAGGAGAGTTTAGATAACCTGGCAGAGTCTCAGTCCGGCCGGTCCCATCCCACTGTCCCTGAGAAATGATTCTGTCGACGAGGTTTCCAGGGGGCGCTTAGCACGGTGATGTACAGCGCAGCACAGTCACCCTTCTCAGGGGGCCTGGTAGGGAGACTGAGGTCAGACAGACCCCAGCACTACAGTGCCCTGAAGGGAAGGGGCAGGCGCTGTGGCAGGGGCGTGACCGGGACCAGGACCGTCTCTCCGGGGAGGTGACGTGTAAATTGCAGTTTATAAGCTGGCCAGCCCCTCCTCAGAGGCCTGGGCCCCCAGGCTTCTAAGTCTTCATGATCCACCCGCTTCCCCTGTCCCTCCAGCCCTGGGGGTGGTGGCTGCTGTGTCATTATTAACCTCTGATACCTTAGTGTCCCCACGTGGCCTTTTCAGTTCTCAGTCCCTGGTGTATGCTTCTTTGAGTTACATTCTCTCTGTTAAAAGAACCACAGTGCTTTGTGTCTCCTGGAGGGAGTCTGAATGACGCAGGATGACCGGCTGTAAGTCAGGCAAAGAGCAGAAGGCAGCGCGGTCCAGACAGAGGCACCTGTGCGGCCAAAGGTCAGGAGGCTGGAGGTAGTGAGGCACACTCCAGGAACCAGGGCCGGGGGCTGGAGGGAGCGAATTAGAGGGCATGTCAGGTAAGGTGAGGCTCGACAGGTCAGCTCTTGTAGGCCACGGCACAGAGTCTGGATGAGATCCTGAGGGCAATGGGGAGCCATGGAATGTACAGCAAGTGTGTGATGTGATCTGACTTATCTCTCCAAAGATTGCTTTGGCTACAGTGGGCCTAACTCTTTGGAGGGGCAAGAGTGGGTGCCGGAAAGGGGTGGGGGCAAGTTAGGAGGTGACTGCAGTGTTGGGGAGCTCATCACCTCCCAGAGCAGTTCACTCCGGGGGGGCCACTCTGACGGGGAGGAGCAGCCTGCTATGGGAACCCCGACCTGCATTCCCGTAACTGCCATCAGGGGTCCTCGCTCCTACTGCAAATGCCCCTGAGGATCTGAGGTGGCTCTCACGCCCCTGGGTCTCATCTGCGTTGAGCAGAACTGCGCTAGTCCTTTCAGTGATTCTCCCATAGACACGAAACAAGAAAGAGAACAGTTTGCTCCCCAGGCTTCCTCTGGGCACTAGCCTGTGCCATTCTTCTCTGAATAACATTTTTAAGGACATAAAATAAATTCAAAAGAGTCTTAAGCAAACCAGTTATAGATCTTCCTCGACTTACTATGGGGTTACGTCTTGGTAAACCCGTCATATGTTGAAAGTATTATAAGTTGAAAGTGCATTTCACACACCTAACCTCCCAAACATCGCAGCTTAGCTGGGCCTCCCCTGATAATAAAATACGGTAGACTGGGGGACTTAAACACCCGACATTTATTTTGCAAGGTGCCGGCCGATTCAGTTCCTGGTGAGGGCCCACTTCCTGGCTTACAGACAGCCGCCTTCTCACTGTGTCCTCACATGGCCACTGATCCCATCTTAGGGGCCCTACCCTCATGACCTCATCTGACCCTAATTACCTCCCAAAGGCCCCCTCTCCAAATACCATCACATGGGAGTTAGGGCTTCAACATATGAATTTTGAGGGGACACAAATATTCAGTCCACAACACCATCCAAGTTCATGGACCCCTTTAACCACAATCCCCAGGCCAAGACCCCTTGCTCTAGTGGAGAGGGCCATGTGAGTTTATAAGAAATACTTTGGTAAGCTGTTTAGGGTGGAAGGTGAGACCCCAAATGGTGTGCTCAAGTAGCAAAGGCAGCTGGGGAGGGGCGGCCTGTTGACAGGAGGACCCTGTGTTTCACTGAGCACCTGAATGTACTTGGTTTTGGAGTTACCACTGCTTGGGTTCAAATCTCACTGCCTCCACTTACTGGCCTCAGTTTACTCATCAACTCAATAGGCATAATAGTCCCTCCTGTGTAGAGCTGATGGGAGGATTAATGGGCTAGTCTGCACGAAATGTTTAACATGCATGTGTCCTAGGGGACATTCATGGTCTAACCCAATGTCCATCCTCCCTTCTTTGCTGATGGTCTCCCACTTTCCTTGAGGGAATCAGTTCTCACTCACTCTGGGTCCATGAAAAAGGTCCATGGTTTGATGGGTGCTGACTGTGCCTGACCCCCACAGCTCTAGGGGTGACCACACAATCCCCCCTAAGCTAGTCCCTATATTCCATCTCCATTCATGCTGGGACTCTGGAGTAGGCACCTCATCCCCGTTGAGCTGATGAGAACTGGGCTTGAGACTGTAGTTGGAACTGGTGGGTCAGGAACTCCTCTCTCCTTGTGGATGGGAAGCTGGGAGAAAGGAAATCTGGAGCTACTAAGGGCTATTGTAAGAGACAGTCTGCTCGAACACGAGGCCCCTTCCAAAGGAAACAGAGGGGCAACGGGGAGAGAGACGACAAAGTCCCAACGACATTGTCTGAGCTCCTGGATCCAGCTGTGACTGCAGCCCGAGACTCTTAGTTACAGGAGCCGATCATTTCCCTTTTGTTTAAGCCGGTTTGAGTTGACTTTTCTCTCACTTGCAACCAAAAGATTTCAATTTCACAGCAAGGGTCTCCATAAATAGTAGTAGTGATGGTGATGATGGGGGTGATGAGGAGGTAAGTGTGGAAAAGGAGCTGTGAAAGAACTGAATTGCTCTGAATAATAGCAGGAAAAGGAACTTGAATTTTTGACAGAAATCTGGAGAGGAGGAAAGAGGAGCCAACAAGACTAGGCACTACGTGAAGGAAGCGCTGCTTTTTCTAGAACAAAAATGTCTAATCTTAACCCCAACACTAATATGGATTTTAAAAAGAGTGTTGTGTGGTGGAAGCTTTTCCCCATCATTCCATAAACTTCCAGTAAAGAATACAGGAATCATTAAATGCTTGTTGTAATTTGCATCCAGGTCACTGCAGGCCTTAACTAGAGAAAGATGTGTTCAGTTATGTTACCAGTTCCCTTTCCTCCTTGCTGACCCAGTGCCAGTGTGCCCAACCACAGAGACTGAATCTTGATTGGTCTAAGCCCATGGTATTCCTAGTCATCTTCCCACTGGATGGGCACGTGACCTAGTGCTGACCTATGAGAAATACGGCAGGGTTGCCAGAAGCCTTCCATAACCTGTGGCCACATCAATCTTCCTTTTCTCTAAATTCCAATACCTGCTAGTGTTGCCACCAAATATCTTTGTCCTTGACCGTTCTCTGTCTCTCCCAGCTTGAATTTTGCTAATTCCATGCAAAAAAACACCCCAATGACTATAACTTAGCGACCTTATTCAAAATATACTTAACAACCAGGATATCATGGGTGCTGACCAATGAATGGCCACTGGCCACAGACGGTTGGCCGTATGGTAAATACTAGCTGGGTATCAACCGAGGTACACTCCCTACTGTGGGCAGCGTGAGTTGGGTCTCATGGATACAGAGATAAATTATGCACATTTATTGCTCTCAAGGCAGGCAGTCTGGCGTTTTTTAAAAGAAAAAGTAGGTCAATCTAGAATACAAACGTTTCACATTTTCCCTGTAACCCTGAGGTTCGGACCTCTGCTGCAGGTTAGAACCACGTGGGGAGCTTTGTCCAGACCCTAATTCAGGGATCTGGGCTGGCGTGGCCGTGTGACTTTTAACCAAGCGCCGTGGGTTGAGAACCTCTGCTTTCAGCTATCGATTCAGAAGCTGACATGGGTGGCCAGACTTGATTCTTGAGCTTCCTGCCTGTAAGACAGCTATTTGCCTATCTGTAGGAACAAGATAGCCTATTAAAAGGTACTTCCTTTTTTTTTTCTTTACTGCTTAGAAGGCAGCGGGTGTCTCAAGGAGGAAGAACATGGGTGCGCTTCGGAGGCAACATGATGTCACAGAATAAAGGCCGGAACCTCACAGCCCCGAGAAAACTCCACAGGAAAGCGAATGCCAGGATCCTAAAGGAACCTCCAAGTTTCAGCTGATGGCTCCCCAGGGCGGTGCGGGCACAAACAGAGCCAGCCTGCTGGCTAAAAGGAGGTGGGAAGTGCTTGCAGGCCTGCCCAGTGTCTCCTGGCTTATAAATGCGGCACCCCGTTCCCACCAGACGCCTTCGTGCCCTGTCAGGGTCGCTACCTGGGCAGCCCCCTGGTCTTTCCGTCCTCGCACTCCGCCCCCAGGACAGTAGGAGACCGCGACTCCCAGAAAACACCTGGGCCGGAAGCGGAAGCACGCGTTGCATTCTGGGGAGTGTAGTCCGCAGAGGCCAGACGATTCCCCGGGAGCGTGCGTCCTGGGGAAGGTGGTTTTCAAGTGGTCCAGCAGCCGGGCGGTGGGAGCCGAGTGACCTCAGCCGAGCCCAGCGCAGCGGCAGGGGATTAACAGTTTTTGGATTTAGAGTTAAATGTGTAGGATTTGTGTTTCTCTCTCTCCACCCCCAACACCCAAGAAGGCGGAGAATAAGAGCTATACACATTTCTGTGATGGCAGACAGGTCAATCCTCGCTCAAACTTGAGTAAGGCCGCTTAACTTCCCTGAACCTCTGTCTCCTTATCTGCAAAATGGGCGTATTAATAAATCCCACATCGCAGGCTGGATTACATCGATGGAGCAACTAGCAAAGTACTTAACACACTTTCCTTGCTTACCAAATCCCTCTTCTCTTTGAATGATAGCAGTTTACAGAGCAAACGGATGTGTTTTGTAACAAAGAGCGAATTCCGCTCCAGGAGAGAGCACTTTGGACTTTGTCCTTGGAAGGTAGGATTTCATTCCAATTCTAGCCGGAACTCATCGGGGAAAATGTAAGGAAATCTTGTCAGGCAGAGGTTCAGCAAGGATGTGTGGCCTTACCAGCCAGGGCACAGTGAGATGAAAATTAAAAAATAAGACAAGCTTTTGGTGCTAGCGTCCTCACATAGTATTAGTGAGAGTATTAATAAATATATCCTTATAAAGGGCAATTTGGCAATAGCTTTCAAAATTACAAATGCATATATGTGTAGGTCCAGCGATTCTACTTGTGGGGATTTATCCTACAGACATACCCTGACACTTTCGAAATGACAGAAGTTTAAGAATATTCATTGTAGCACTGTTTATAAAAGAAATGATTAGAAGTCATTTAGACATGTATGGGTGGAGGTTGGGTTACATAAATTGTGGTGCATCCATATTCTGGGATACTCTGTTGCCATTAAAACAATTAGGTGTAACATCAGCTATGTAATATTCCTGCAAAAAAAAGTTTTATCTAAGTCTATTTTGAGGCAAGAATCGGGGAAATCCCAATTGAGAGATATTTTGCAAAACTGGCCTGGACAATCAAAAATGTCAAGGTCATAAAAGACAAAACAGGCTGGGGACTGTTCTTGGTTAAAGGAGACTAAAGAGATATAACCATCAAACGCAATGGTCGGTCCTTAATTGGAACCTGGATTTTTAAAAAGGACTTTTTAGTTAGATGCCTGGGGAAATTTGATTATGGGCTCTATATTAGATAATAGCGTTATGTCAATATTGAGTTTCCTGACTATGATCGTTGTATTGTGGTTATGTAGGAGAATTTCCTTCTTCTTAGGAGATACCTGCTGAAGTATTTGGGATTGAAATACTAACTCTTGGATAGTTTAGAATAAAGAGAGAGAAAGAGATAAAGCAAATGTGGCATATTTAAAAATTGGTAATTGATAATTGCTAACTTAAAAAATGTGGTTTTTCATTTTCCTATTCTTGCAATGTTTTTTATAGTATTGAAATTTTTCAAAGTAAAAAGTAGGGAGGAAAAAGAATGAGGAAGATCCATATATACTGATAGGGGAAAAGCTTCGAGAAACATTGGTAAATTTCTTTAAAAAGCAAGGTGCAGAGCAGTATGTATGAAATGCTGCATTTCTGTGGAAATGCACAGAAGACTTACCGGGAAGAAGACACTAGAAAAAGGTGACAAAGGCTGCCTCTGGGGGAGGGGAACCGGGTGGATGGGGGGTGGTCAAGAGTGGGAAGGAAACTTACTTCTCACACTCACCCTTTTAGACCTTTTGAATTTTGTATCATGCGCATGTATAACCTATTCAGATAAAAAATAATAACTTCAAGGAAGACTGTTTCTGGGAAAGCACTTGTGGTCAGAAAACCCCAGACTGGGCTCCCCTATTCCGCAGCTGTAGACCTGACAGCAAACCCTGAGCAGAAGGAAGGAAAACCAGTTAGTTTCACATCCTTTCCCACATCTGATCCTCATGACAACCCCAGTGAGCCAGGCAAGTTTTATGGGGCCCATTTTACAGATTAGGAAAACCAAGGTTCAGAGAGTCTTAGCAACTTGTCTAAAGTCAAGACACTGTCAGAGCTGGGATTGAAACTGAGTCCTTTCTAGTGACTCATGACTCAGCCTGGATCCTTCCCTCCTGCAGGTGATCTCTCCAAGCGTTGAGGGCTGGGGGTGGCAGGAGAGGGCCCAGAGTGGGGCCTGAATCTCAGCCCAGCTGCCTTCCTGCTGCTACTTTTACACGGGGCTCTCCAGGCAGGAAACAGACGTCGACGCTGAGTGCCCAAAGCATGGGTTTGATTTACATGTTCACGCATAAGTGGTTTAGGGGTTTACTTGGGGGGCCAGGAGCTAACTCAGCCAAAGAACCTCTTCCTTGAGCCTATCTGGGCTGCTTTTTGCCTTCTCTGTAATCTTCAACAAAGTGATCTTTTTAATTTAAAAAAAAAAAGTAAGAAATGCATATTGTTACCAACTGAAGCAGTAAAGTATTTGGAGAGCAATTTGGCATTTCTGTCAAAATTTAAAACATACATGTATGTTTTGGTATGTGATACAGCATTTACAATGACTTTTTCTTTTTTTTTCTTCTTCCATTTTTATTGATGTCTTAATAGTTTATAAGACAAATGATTTTTTCTGTGAATATACTCCCCCAAGTGTTCAAAGATACATGTGGAAAGATGCATTGCTTGTGAGAGAAACAATGACATGAAACTATAAACCACCTGTCAGTAGGCAACTGTGTAACTCAGCTGGGCACCATCCACACAATGGTATGTGGAGTGCTGTGGCTGATTTAAAAAACCAACAACAACAAAACGAGGTTTGCTGGATTTGCTGATCTAGAAAGACGTCCACAATATATTGTTAAGTAAAAAAAAGATTCCACTTTGAAAAAAAGAATTAGCTATAAGCACATCTACACATAAAGATATATATGTTTGAACAAACATGGGAAGCAGTTTATAAGGTTAGGAAGCAAATTATTTGACTAGAATGTAAAAATGGCATTTCATTTTCATTTCCTTGGGGATTAGTGAGATTGACCATCTTTTTTTTTTTTTTTCGAGTTGGCCAATGTGTTTCCTCTTGTGTGAACTGCTGAAATATTACTGCTCCTTGGTCTTTTGTCACACACAAATGGTGTGAAATTCTGGCCCCATGACTCATAATAAGAGTTTCTGTTTAGATTTCCAATGCTTCCTTTGAGAGGGCGTTTTGGAAAAGAGGTTTCCGAACGTGAAGCAGAGAACACTGTCAATCGTAATGTAATGAATTATCCCATGAGACGAAGGGCTCTGAAAAATAAGGAAGTTTCCCGCGAAAAGCATCCCTCCCATTTCTCTCCTTTTTTTAACTCTAGGTCGTTGTTATAAAGTGTGTTGTTTGGTTCTTGGGGAATAGTTTGAAAGTGGAGGTGGTTGGGATGTTTGAAAGCGGGAGGAGTGATGGGACGGGAGACTGATGGCCAAAGCCAGGACTAGAGTGACTGAGTGAGGGGCCCGGGGTTCACCTGAGAGGGACTGTTTCGGAGCTGCAAAATTTAAGGAGGCGCTCACTCTCGGCCCCACTCCAGGCACTTCACTCACCTCACTCAAGCCCCAGCCCTGCTGGCTGCTTCTCAGTGACAGAACAAGAGATCTGTAAACAGCGACTGCTCTATAAGGCTCAAGTGGGGAGGAATATTTCTGCAGAACTAGAGTCAGGATGGTGCTGGCAGCAGACACACTCGTTGTGCGTCCAGGGCAAAGTGGCAGAGTTTGGCTTAGCTCCTGAGATGTGTCCCAGATCTTGCATGCTGTGTCAGTGGTGCCTCCTCTGGAGGTGTTTGAGGATTAGACTGTGCTATGGATGGGGTTCAGAGTGGACCTTTGGAGAGATGGGGATCATCCATTTTTTGTCCTTAAGATTTTTCTGATTCTCTCTCCATTCGTGGTAGCAGCCTGGCTGGTTTTCTGTGGACTTCCCCTGTGTCCAGCCTCCATCTGCTGCCAGCCCTAGGTCCAGCCTCCTGGAGAAGGGAGGCAACCTGTGGGCTCCTGGCCCTCAGAGATTCCCCAGACATGACAGTAGTTAACATTTATTCAAGTCTTACTGTGTATGAGGCATTGCATTTAGCACTTTACATCTAACACCTCACTGCATTCTCAACAAGGTAGGGACTGTTCTTCTCTCCATGTTGCAGATGAGGAAATGGGCCCGGAGAAAGTAAGCAACCTGTCCCTGACCACAGAACTAGTAAACAGCAGAGGGTCATTCTTCACCGCGATGCCCCACTCCTCCAGTATTCAAGGACTGTGAGTCCGCTGAGTGCTGGGTGCTGGGCGGGGGCTCCTACTGTCTCTGCCCCTGGGCCTTGGGGCTCCCCAAGGCTGGAGGTCTGGAGGCTCTGAGAATTCTAGTGTTTTCTGTGTCACTGTGGGGTTAAAGTGGGTTTCCTCTGCCCTGGGTGGGAGGTTCCAAGAAGTGCTGGCCCAGCTCGTCTGTCCCATTTTTACCCCAGGGGAGGGGGCCGTGGGGGTTGGGACACGTCCTCTTCTAAGGTTCTCTCTCGCTGCTTCTGACCACTTCCTCTTTTCCCTGGGGCGGAGGCAGCTGTGGCCATGCTAATGGCAGCGGTCCAGGCAGTGGCCAAAGAGGCCTCTGAGACCTCCTTGAAGGGCTCACCCAGCTGGGTTGAGGGTGCTTCTCCACCTCAACTGCCATCCCTCCTCCCCGAAGTCCTCCCCAGAGCCCCAGAGAGCCATGAGGGGGACTCCTCAAGCCCTCCCTCGGCCAGACAGAAACCCTGACCCTGCAGCTGCCCACCATCCATTCAGGCTCCTCCTGGGCCGGATCCACTTCCAGCAACTTCCATGGAGGACGTGGCCCAAGTCCAGTACCCCGCCTGGATGGCCAGACCCCTCAGGACGCCCAGGGAGGCAAGGACCCCATCCTTGGGCGGAATCCCCAGCCCAAGTCCAGGCACCTTGACGATGAATGCCCCACGTGGGCAGAGGAGCTGCGGCCTGGGAAGAGGATGGGTGTCAAGAGATGCGGGTTCCAGGCCTGGCTCTGCTGCTTGTTAGCTGGAGGCCTTAGGCAGGCTGCTTCTCTTCTTGAGGCCTCAGTTTCCTCATCTGTGCAATGGACATAATAATAACACCTCAGAGTGTTGTAGTAAGAAATAATTGAGGTGCTACATGTATAGTGCTAAGCACAGAGCCTGGTATACAACAAGTGCTTAATAATGGTATCAGCTGTTATTAGCCAGAGCCTATGACTCGGCCTGAGACCCTCAGGATGCCCCCCACCCCAAGCTCCTGCTGAGGAAAGCCAGTCACAGCCCCCCCAGGTCTGTTCCCAGCCTCCACCCTGTCTCCACCTGGCTTCCCACCTGTGGCAGGTGTGGCCCTCAAGCTCAGGTTGACAAGAAGCACCACCTTTCTTTAGCTTATAGCCGCTCAGCCCCGTTAGCCAGTTTAGTAGAATGTCAGTCACTGGGGGTGTGCCCAGCCCAGTGCAGGGCCACAGTCCTCAGTTGGTTTTTCCTACTGTAAAATACACGTAACATAAAGTTAACCATCTTAGCCACTTTTAAGTGTACAGTTCAGTGGCGGTAAGTGCATTCACATTGTTCCACAGCCCTCGCCACCATCCATCTCCAGAACTTTTCCTTCTTCTCAAACGGAAAGTCTGTCCCCATTACACGCTACCTCCCCATTCTCTCCCCCAGCCCCTGCACCCAGCATCCTGTTTTCTGTCTCTATGAGTCTGACTGCTCTAGGCCCCTCATTTAAGTAGAATCATGCAGGATTTATCTTTTTGCAACATGTTCTCGAGGTTCATCCTTGTTGTAGCAAGTGTCAGAATTTCCCTCCTTTTTAAGGTTGAATAGTATTTCGTTGTATGTTTATACACCAATTTGTTTATCCATTTATCCATCGATGGACATTTGGGTTGCTCCCACCTTTTGGCTGTTGTGAGTAATGCTGTGAACATGGGTGTGCAAATATCTGTGCAAGTCCCTGCTTTCAGTTCTTTTGCATATATACCCTGAAGTGGAATTTCTGGATCGTATGGTAATTTTGTTTGATTTTTTTGAGAAACTGCCCAAAGTCCTAGGATTTTAAGTAAGACCCAAGCATTGGGAGGCCCCTCTGGCCATACTGTGGACAGGGAGGTATGGAATCAGGAGCTAAGCATCCTGGGTTCAAATCCTGGCTCTGCCGCTTCTCAGTGGTGTGACCTTGAGCAAGTCACTTACCCTCTCTGTGCTTCAGTTTCCTCAGCTGTAACATGGGATGAGACCAGTACCTGCCTTGTGGGGCTGTGGTGATCACTAGATAGGTTGACAGATGTAAAAGTATTTATTTAGAATGCTGCCTGGCACACTGGAAGTGCTCAGTAATTCTTAGCTCCAGCTACTGGTGCATCCGTGTTCTTGAGATCTGATCCTGCAGTCTTACAGCCTGGCCCCTCCATGGAGCATCCCTTTGGAGCTGGCCCTGGTCCCTCCCCAGGACTCTGATTTCTTTTTCCCCTTTCTCGGGTCTCGGGCAGTCTCTCTTCATCTGGAGGGAGTTCCTCTCTCCTCCTCCATGGCTTAAACTTTTGAAAACAAAAGCCAGGAGGTAGTGCCTTGGACCAATTCTGGGAAAGCCAGAGCCAGCACCAGAGGGGAAACTGAGGACGCTGACCACTAGGCTGGCATGGGCACCGGTGAAGAGGGGCCCTTTCTTCTTTCCTTTGACCTGGACCATACCATTCTCAATGACAGGGTCATCTGAGTCCTGAGTTTTGGGAGGGGATGAGGGAGCTAGGAGGATGGCCAAAGACAGGCCACAGCCATGATTATACAGGACAGGGAAGAGGCGCTCTGGACTGAGATAAAAGGAGCCAGTGGTTTGGCACTCTCTTTTCGAGGAGAGTTAGCTGGAGGGCTCAGGTTAGTGAGGGGCATTGTGGGCATGAGATTACCCTGTCCCTGGGCCAGCAGCCAGGGCTCCATGGCTGGGGCGAGGATGGTCCCACCTTGAATGAAGGCTAAGCTGGTGTGAGGGTGCTGCCTGGACAGTTGGTCTGGCCTTGTCTGAGTCCCCATCACAGCCCTTCCCTGGGGGAGCTGCTTCTGCTGACCTGGGATGATTCCAGGAGGAAGGTCAAGGCCAGACCTGGCAGGCTGAGGACTTTGGTCCTTGGGGACCATGCCAGGGGCTTGACCTGGCAATCCTGGGGACCCACTTCTAGGTTTGCCACCTCCACCTGTGACAGGAGGGGACATAGAAGCCTCCAGGATACCCTCCCACTCCTCACCCCCAACCCCTTCCTTTCCCATCCTCTTTCCTTTCCCATTTGTGTTTTCTCTTCCTTTCACCTCATACCAAGCTCGGTGGTAAGTGATTTGGAAATTCACAAAGCAGTGCACTTCACTTCACAGTGGTAGTCGAACTGACTTTTGGAGCCTGGATCAGAAGGGGTGACCCCCACAATGGTCATCGCCTCTGCAAGGGCACAGAGTGAGGGAAATGTAGGAAGAGGAAGAACCAGCTGTGTATCCTTAGGCAAATTGCCTAGCCTCTCTGAGTCTCCGTTTCCTGATCTGTAAAATGGGGCTGGAAATCCCCCCTGACCCTACTATGAGGGTGGGGGTCAGATGAGATAAAACATGTGGTCAGTCTTGGCAAGGAGGAAGTTGCTGCCCGGCCGAGCAGAGAGATGGCTGTCCATGGGAGACAAGCCCCGGCCTGTGCCGTTAACTGAAGCCTCTGCTCTCAGCTCCTGAAACCGTCTCTGCAGAAGCTCCAAGGACACTCCTCACGGACACTGAAACTGTGCTCTTCTGCAGAGCTCCAGGCCGTCAGGAAAAAACCGTTCCATAAAGTCCACCCATGGTTGCCATGGAGACCAGGGAAGGTGATAGTATTTCTGGGAGGAAAGATGGGCTTCTTGTTCAAGGGCACAGTGGAATCTCAGAGGTTGGGCAGAGTGGTAAAGCCGTCATTATTCCATCAGGATAAAATATAGGGTTGCCAAGCCCAGGGACAGTCAGGGAGGCCCAGGGGATGGGCAGCATTTCTGCTGAAGGGCCAGCTGGATAACTCGCCGACACCCTCTCCTGCCTTTCAGACAGAGCTTAATGGAATAGTAGTAATAGGCTGCTACTCTGAATTATTACTGCCAGCATTCATGGGGTGCTTACTATGTGCCAGTCACTAACGTGAGTTATAGAATGTTTCTTAATTCTCATAACAAACTTGTAAGGCAGTTACTATTATTCTTCCCATTTTACAGATGAGGAAACAGAGGCACAGAGAGGTTAAGTATTTCGCCCAAAGTCACACAGAGGAGGAACCCAGCCTGGACTCCAGCCCAGGTCACCTGAAGCCAAAGCTGTGCAGGTGACCATGCCATATACTGTCGTGGGCCAGGGGAAGACAAACAGAGAGCCCGATAGGGGAAAGAAGGAAGGTAAGTATGAGGTCCCAGGTCCCGTGTGAACCTTGCATTGATATTGGTGTTGCAGAGTCCCAGACTTCACGAGGAGGTTGTCACTGCCTCTATGTTATTGTTGAGGGACTGGGAGCACAGAGAGATTAGGTGAGTTGCGCACGCAAGGGAGCTGTGTTTTGAACCAGATGTGTCTGCTACAGAGCATTGCTCTTTCTGTGACCCCAACACCTTCTCTTGCTTCCTCAGCAATTTGTTCCAAGTCTGATCTGTCTTGGGAACTCTGGGACCCGGGGCCCAGGCCTGGAACAGACACAGGAGGCCTTTACACATGTTTTCTGGAATCATGCAAGAGATCCCAGTTGTTTCCACTTGCTGCTACTTTGGGCGAGGGAGAGGAAATGTGGCAGGAAGCGTGGTGACCTCGCATCTTTTGGGTGTGGATGTTTGCCTGAGCCTGAACCCTGCTGGAATGGAGAGTTTCAAAATGAGAATCATGTTGGAGTAATTGCATCTTCTTTACTTTTGGGTGAGTCAGAGAAAAAAAGAAGTTCTAGGAGGGACCCAAATTGAAAATTCCATCCATCCATCCACCATCCATCCATCCACCCTCCTACCCATCCACCCATCTACCCACCCACCCATCCATCCATCCATCCACCCACCCATCCATCCATCCATCCATCCATCCACCCACTCATCCATCCATCCACTCACCTATCCACCCACCCATCCATCTACCATCTACTCATCTATCCATCTGCCCATCTATTATAAATCTCTATTAGTAATCTTTTGCTGCCTGACCCCAGAACTTAGTGATTTAAACAGCAACAGTAATTTATTATCTCATGGTTTCTGAGGGTCAGGAATTCAGGAACAGCTGGCTAGTTCATGCTGGCTATTGGTGAGAGGCTGCAGTCCCTCTCCACAGGCGCCTCTCCAGAGGGCTGCTTGACTCTCCTCACAACATGGTTGCTGGCATCCCCCTGAAAGAGCAGCCCAAGGGACCAAAATGGAAGCTGCAATGCCTTTTATAACCTAGCCTCAGAAGCCATACACTGCCACTCTTATAGAGTTCTGTCGGTGAAACAGTCAACCCTTGTTCCATGTTGGAAGAAACCATGCAAGGGCATTAATTCCAGGAGATGAAGATCATTGGGGGCCATCTTGGAGACTGGCTACCACCATCCAGCCAGCCAGCCAGCCAGGCAGCCATCCTTTTGTCACCTGTCTATTCATTCACTAAACATTTGCTGGGCTCCAGTTTTGTGCCAGGCCCTGGAAACAAAACACACACACACGCACGTCCCCAAACAAAGGAAAAACAAGACTAAGCCTCATAGAAAAAAGCTGTTGTTTGATGTTTTCCTCCAGTTCTTTTTTTTTACATTTTTGAAACAGCTTTACTGAGATACAATTCACATACCGTACCATTCACTCATGTAAAGTGTGCAATTCAATGGTTTTTAGTGTATTCAGAGTTGTAAAACCATCACCACAACCAATTTTAGGACATTTTTATCACCCCAAGCAGGAACTCCATACCTATTAAGCAGTCACTCCCCATTTCCCCTTTTCCCCAACCACCTGCAGTCACAAATTTACTTTCTGTGTCTGTAGATTTGCTTATTCTGGACATTTCATGTAAATGGAATCATACACTATGTTTTGTGGCTGGCTTCTTGCACTTCGCATGTTTTCAAGGTTCATCCATGTTGTAGAGAGTATCAGTACTTCATTTCTTTTGATCGCTGAATATATTCTGTTGTATGGATAGACCACGTTTTGTTTATCCATTCATCCGTCGGGGGACATCTGGGTTTCCACCTTTTGGCTGTTATGAATAATGCTGCTATTAACATTCATGTACAAGATTTTGTGTGGACGTGCGTTTTCAATTCTCTTCGGTACACACCTGGGGATGTAATTGCTGAGTCATATAGTAACTCTATATTTAACCTTTGAGGAACTGCCAGACTGTTTTCCAAAGCAGCTGCACCATTTTATGTTCCCACTAGCAGTGTAGGAGGGTTCCAATTTCCCCCCATCTTTGTCAACACTTGTTATTATCTGTCTTTTTTATTTTTGCCATTCTAGTGGGTGTGAGGCGGTATTTCGTGTGATTTCAATTTGCGTTTCCCAGATGGCTAATGATGTTGAGCGTCTTTTCATTTGTATATCTCCTTTGGAACAATATCTCTTTGGGCTTTTTGCCCACTTTTATTGTTTCTATTTTTTATTATTTATTTTTAAGTGTATTTTTTGTGTGTGTCTGAGGAAGATTAGCCCTTAGCTAAATCTGCCGCCAATCCTCCTCTTTTTTGCTGAGGAAGACTGGCCCTGGGCTAACATCCGTGCCCGTCTTCCTCTACTTTATATGGGCCGCCGCCGCAGCATGGCTTGACAAGCGGTGCGTCGGTCCGCACCTGGGATCCGAACCTGCGAACCCCGGACTGCTGAAGCTGACAGCGCGAAATTAACCACTGCACCACCAGGCCAGCCTCCCCTTTTTTTCATTTTTTAATTATTTATTTATTTTTGCCCACTTTTACATTGGGTTATTCATCTTGTTATTGAGTTGTAAGACTTCTTTCTATATCCTAGATACAAGATACCAGTCTCTTATCAGATATATGGTTTTTAAATATCTTCTCTCATTCTGTGGGTTCCAGTTCTGTTTCATCGTACCTTTTTTCTTATTATTAAAGTATACATCCTCATGCTAAGATACTTGAAAAATACAGAAATGTATAAAAAGGTGGAAAAATAATCACCCAGAGACCAGCATGGTAAGTATTTAATCATGTTTTGTTTTTCTTTGTCCTTTTAATCAATTCAATTATGTATTTATTTTTTGACAGGTAATATTTGCACAGGTATCGAATTCTAAAGGTTTAAAATAAGTCTCCTGACGTGAGCTGCAGCCACCCAAACTCCTCCCTAGGGACAGCAACTGTTACTACTTCTTGGTGATTTTTCAGAGATAGTTTATAAGTATAGACATATACATGTCAATTTCCCCTCAAGTTTTAGGATATTATCCATTCCACTCAGCACTTGTCAACAGCTCCATTCCAGTCTTTTAGCTCTACATTGTTTTCTTTATGTAGTTAGGAATCATTCTGAAGATACAATGTATCCATCAGTTGGAGGAGGCAGAGCAGAAACCCATTCTACTGTTAGCAAAAACAAGGCATTTGTTGAAGGATTTTAGGCGGATTGCAGACTCACCGGGAGGACGGAGATTCAGGTCTGGAAGCTACATCGCCAGAAGCAAGGCAAAACCAGGCATGGTGGCTGGTGTGGAGCTGCGCCCCTGCCGGGGCTGGGCACAAACAGCACATCTGGTTCCCCTGAGCTTGGAGGCTGCAGCCTCTGGACCTGCTGCTGCTGGATGGCAGGTGTCTCTGCCACTGCCTCTGCCAGGTATGTGCCCTCTGACACCTGCTTCTCCTGTCATCAGCCTCTGGACACAAGCCTGGTGCTGGTGCACCTGACTGATGGGGCAGATGGGAATGCCTGCACCCTAGCTGCAAGGGAGTCTGGGAAAGCAAGGTTCTGGCTTCCACCTTGGCAAGGTGTGGTCTCATAAGGAGGGATGCTCCAGACATAGGAGGGCAGATTTCACTGGGTAGCCAAAAGGAATGTCAGAAGCCAACTACATAAAACTTTAATGTGTGTATTTTAATAATAAAATTATAATTCTTCTGATTATAAAAGCAGTACATGAGTAAGAGGTGATATGTTACAATGATTAAGTGTGCATAATGTTGGAGCTGACTGCCTGGGTTCAAGTCCCACCTCTGTCCTTTACCAGCCTTGTAAAATTAGGCATGCTTTGAACTTCTTTACTCCCAGCTTCCTCATTAATAAAATGGGGGTAATAATCCTCACAGGACTGGGCTGAGGATTGAATGAGTTACCAGATGTTGAGGTTTAGAGCCCCACATGGCCCATTGTATTTGCTGTCATTATTTACTCTTATTATTTTCCCAACATTTTATTATGAACGTTTTAGAACACACAGAAAAGTTGAACAAATTGTACCACCAGCATCCATATAACTACCAGCTCTGATTCTACCAGGAACATTTTGCTGTTTGTTTTATCACATCTCTATCCATCTATTTCTCTTTCCAGTCGTTACTGCATCTTAATTTTAGTGCATTTCAGAGTCATGGCAAATATGTACATATGTCGCTATTATTTTTTGAAAGCCACTATCAACTGTTAGTTTGAATAACATGTGTGTAAAATTTGTCTTGTCCTTCCCCTTAACATAACAACCTGAGTCCTCTGGGATGAAACGTAATTCATCAGGTGCAGTGCAGGGACTTCCTGACAGTGGGAACAGCCTGTGCAAAGGAGCGCCACACTGGAGCATGGGACCCTCCAAGGCAGGCTGATCATACAGTATCCCTTCAAATGGACATTTAAAAATACTTGTTCAGATTTTATTTAGAGGAGAGGCAGAAGAAGATGCCCCAGGGAAGGACAAAGAGGGAGAGTTCCAGATGGTGGAGCCCTGCCTCTCTTTTGCTGCCCTGGACAATTCTGCTCTGCCCCAAACTTGCAAGCCCTACTCAGCAAAGCAAACCTCTTGTATGGATTATTTATTGCTGTGTGACAAATCACTTCAAAACTTATTGGCTTAAAACCACAATACACATTGATTCTCTCTCATGGTTTCTGGGGGTCAGGAATTTGGGAGTGGTGGGGCAGTTCTGGCTTGGGGTCTCCCATCAGTTGTAGGTGGCTGCTGACTTGGGTAGGGGTCATCTCAAAGGCTTTTTCACTCTCTTGTCTGGTGCTGGGCTGGGAAGACTTGACCAGAGAGGCCTGGAGCGTCTGGGGCTCCCTGGGTGTCTCTCTATCTCTATGTCATCCCTTTGTGCAGTCTCTGCAGCATGGTGAGTTCAGGGTAGCTAGTCTTATGTCAGCTTGGGGCTCCTGAGGTATATGTCCCGAGCTAGGCAGACACTGTCATGCATCATCCCTTCTGCCACATTCTATTGAGACAGTTATAAAAAGTTACAAAGACTGGCCAGGTTCAAGGGGAGAGACCCTGGACGCCACCTCTCCATGGAGGAATGTCAGTGACACATTGTGGAAGAGCAGATGGCATGGACAGGTGTCTTTGGAAAATACAATCGCCCACGGCTGGCTCTGGAATAGACTCTCTCTCCTCAAAGGCAGTTGAACCACCATTGATTATCATCCCAGCATGTCCTCTGGGGGGGTCTCACCCTCACCCCATGTTGTTATCTTTTCAGCTGCAAACTGAGTTCCCTGGCCATTCTAGTTCTCTAAGAGGCCTGTGGAAGCCCAATTTTCTCCATTGTGTTCCTTACCTGTGAACCAGGTTGACTAGTTCTGCCCCAAATTAATGTCCACCTGGAACCCCAGAATGTCACCATATTTGCAAAGAGGGTCTTTGCCAATGTAATCAAGTTAAAATGAGGTCCTGTTGGTTTAGGGTGGGCCCTAAATCCAGTGACTGGTGTCCTATAATGAGAAGGACACAGAGAGACACAGAAGGAAGATGGTGTGAAGACACAGAGACACACAGGGAGAACACCAGGTGACAACAGAGGCAGAGATTGGAATGATACATCTACAAGCCAAGGGACGCCAAGAGTTGCTGGCAGCCACCAGAAGCTGGACGAGAGGCTGGGAACAGACTTTCCCTCAGAGCCTCCAGAAAGAACCAGCCCTGGCGACACCTTGATTTCAGACTTCTGGGCTCCAGAGCTATTAGAGGAGACTTTCTGTTGTTCTAGGCTCCCCAGTTGTGGCACTTTGTTGCAGCAGCCAAAGGAAACTAATGCACCTTGTCAGTGACATTTTGGTCCCTTACAAATCTCTGGTCTGGCTGGCTGGTTGGCAGCTTAATTCAGCCTTGATGCAAATGTTCAATCTGTGAAAGACCGTCCCCTGTGGACACTGTGCTGGGTGACCGAGGGAGGTAACACACCAGGAGAGGGTTGCACAGGGCCAGCTCTTTTGACAGGGAGGACTCAGGTAACAGATGAGTCATCAGACACTGATGTGTATTTGCTTGCTCAGGTCTTTTTTTATTTTTTATTTTTTTCAATGTGAAAATCCAGCTCAGCCCTCCCAGGTGTGTCCTAAGTCTCCTCGTCTCTGGGAGCTGGTGTGATTCTGTCAACACGGGCACTGTTTATAATGGCAACAGCTGTGACCTTTAGAACCAAGGGGAAGGCTGCCCTTGTGGATTCAGGCCATTCTCTCCGCACTTGGGGCCATAAATTATTATTCACCAAAATATGCAGGACGCGGGCCTGCGACAGAAACACAGCGCTCTGAGGGGAAGGCTCTGCCCCTCTTCTGCCGGAGTGGAGGTCCGGAGAACTGCCCCCGCCCCAGCGCTTTTGGGGATTTTGTGTTCTGCACCCACCGTGTGACCCTCGAAAGCATCGGGCATCTCTCCTGGGGCCTCTGCACTTGTCTGAGAAGTTCCTTCTCCAGACCCTCGCTTCGCCGGCTCCTCCTCCTCAGGTCTCCTCCAATGTCACCTCCTCTAAGAGGCCTTCATGACCGCCATCTCTAAGTACCTCCCTCACCTCCCCCCATGTCCATCTGCTTCGTCAGAGCACTCACCCTCATCTGAAATGACCTTGTTCATTGTTTCCTTGTCTATGGTCTGTCTTCCCCATTAGAATGGAAGAGCCACAGGGATGTTGGTCCATTCTTGTCACCCCAGCTTCTGTAACGTGCCTGGCACATGGCAATGTTTGGTTATTATCTGTTGGTGACAAAATGTCTCAGCCAGGAATCTACAGGCACAGGGAGAGAACCTTCTGACCAGTCTTCCTGCCATCAGCCTGGCTCCCCCATCCTACCCTCCTACTGCTGACGCGGTGATTTTTTCCAAACCAGAAATCATCCAGGTCGCTCTTCTGCTCTAAGACCTTCAGGAGCTCCCCATTGCCCCCAGGTAAAGTCCAATTGCCTTAGCAAGACTCAGCGGGCCCTGTACAAGCAGAGCCCTGCCTCCCTTCTGGGCACACACACCCGTCGCTCCTGCAGAACTGACTCACTCCTCGGAGCGTATCGTTCATGCTGCTCGCGCTGTCTGCAATCATCCCTCTCTCCGCTCCTCCCCATTCACCTGACAACCTTGTCCTCTCACTAGTCTCAGCGTAAGGACCACCACCCTGGGAAAGCCTTCCTGACCCTCTTTTCCCAAACCTGCATTAATTATTCCTTCCTCAACTCCCCTGGGCCTTATCACATGTATTGTAATCATCTTTTTTTTTTTTTTTAAGTAAAACATGATTTATCCTCTGTAAAATTCACCCTTTTTGGTATTCAGTTCTGTGAGTTCTGGTAAATTCATAAAGTTGTGTCATTACCACTACAATCGAACTATAAAACAATTCCATCGCCACCTCCCCCTAATTCTTTATGCTCTTTTGTAGTCAACCCCTCTTCCAACCCCTGGCCCCTGGAGACCAGTGATCTAGTTTCTGTCCCAATGGTTTTGCCTCTTCAGGAAGGTCACGTCAATGGAATCGTCCTTCCGTAGCCTCTGATTCTGGCATCTTCACGTAGCATAATGCGTGTGAGATTCGTCCTTGGTGCTGTGCCTGTCAGTGGTTTTTCCATTTCATCAATGAGGGCTGTTTCAGGGTGTGGATATGTGTGTATCCATTCACTTGTTGAAAGACATTTGGGTTGTTTCCAACTTTCTCTGATTATGAATAAAGCTACTATGAACATTTGCATACAGAGTTTTGCATATGTTTTCATTTCTCTTGGGTAAACACCTAGATGTGGGGCTGCTGGGTCATACGGTAAGTGTATTTTTAAGAAACCGCCCAGCCGTTTTCCCAAGACCCTGCACCGTTTGTCATTCCTGCCAGTTGCTCCACGTGCTCCCCTGCACGGGGTATTGTCAGTTGTTTTGAGTTGAACCATTTTAACAGGTGTGTAATCTTTCTTTCCCTGCTAGTCTCTCCTACCAGCCGTGACCTGCTGGTAGAGAACACATCTTTCCTCTGCTTGTCCTCAGAGCCTAGAGTAGTGACTGGCACAGAGTAGGTAATTAGTAAGTGCTTGTGGGCTGAATGACTGAATGAGTGATCTGTTGAATTGGTGTTTAAGGAGAATTCGTCTTGGATTCCATGGGGGTGGGGTTAGTCAGGGCCCCCTCTCCCAAAGAAACTCATTATAAGGTGGTCTTTCTGGAATCCGCCAGGCAAAATCTCCTTATCTTTATGGCTAATACCTTCCTATATCTGCCCAAAGTGCCCAGACTGCTTTCCACCTCAGAGAAGCTGTTTCTTCCCATTGTTTCAGTGGGAGGGACTGGTGCCCACACTAGAGGGTGCAAAAGAATCATGGGTTGGGGATGGCAGTGGTTTAAATGCAGATCCCTAGGCCCCACCCCTGAGGTTCTGATTCAGTAGGCCCAGCATCTCTGGGTGCATCTCAGACCTCCCTGAGAACCCCCTAGGAGAGGTCAGAGTCCTCTGTGGGAGTGGAAATAACTCTGGATCTCGAAGGCGGCACTGGGTGTCAGATTCCAGCTCTGCCGCCAACTGGTGGGTCACCTCTGCAAGTCATTTAGTACCTCTGAGCCTCAGTTTCCTCATCTGTAAAATAGACATGAAAATAATTGAGCTTCCCAACTTTGTTGTGAGGACTAAACGCATTTACTGCGTGAAGGGTCCTGGCGCAAGGCAGGTGTTCAATGAATGTTACTGATTTTGATAAACCACAAAGATTTTAAATACTTCCTCCCCTCCTTAGCTAACTTATATTTTAATGTTTTTATTGACGCATAACATAAGCCGGAAAAGTGCACTTAATATAAGTGTGAATGAATTTTCACATGCAGAACTCACCGTGTAACCAACGCTGCACCAAGAAGCAGAACGGGCCCGCCTCCCAGGACTCCCCTCAGCTCACCTCTCGTCACCACTGCCCGAAGTGACTGCTCTCCTGACCTCCAACAGCCGGGATCTTGAAACAGTTTTGGTTTTCTAGCATAACTAAGATGCGCTCAGTAAAGAATATGTAGAAACCACTGAAAGCCCCAAAACAAACCAACCTGTTACTATATCATGCAGCCTTTTAAAAATATTAATTTTTTATTAAGATATAACATATGTGAAGTCATACAAGCTGTAAGTGTAAGACTCAATACATTTTCATTGTGACCCCCCTTGTAACTACCAGATCAAAACTGAGAACATCGCAGCCCCCCAAGATCCTTCCTTCTGCCCCCTCCCAGTCAGAGAGAACCACTGTTCTGACTTTAAGAGTGTCGATCAGCTTTGCCCAAACAGCCTTGTTTACAGCAAAGTTTCTCTCCTCTGGTGCTCTTGGAAAGCTCTCACACATCCTTCAACACCTAGCTCTGAGGTCACCTCTTCCGAGAAGTCTTCCCACTCCCGTGGTTTATCCCTCTAACCCAGCTCTCATCATTCTGCGGTAGTAAATGCGTCTTCCTGCTGTCTCTCCCTTGAGTGGTAAATGGGCTGTCCTGTTTACCAAAAATAGGGGATAGTGGGTTGAATTGTGACATCCCCACTAAAGATCTAAGTCTTAACCCCCTGTGTATCTAACCTTAGTTGGAAATAGGGTCTTTGCAGATGCGGTTAAGGATCTCAAGATGAGATCATTCTGGATTAGGGCGGGCTCTAAATCCAGAGACTGGGGTCCTTATCAGAGACAGGAGAGGGAGGTTTGAGACACAGGCAGAGGGGAGGAGGTCATTGAAGACACGCAGAAATCAGAGCCAGGCAGCTCCGCGCCAAGGAACGCCCAGGGTCGCCAGCAGCCACCAGAAGCTGAGAGAGAGGCGTGGAATGGACTCCCCGCTAGAGCATCAGAGGGAACCAACCCTGCCAACGCTTCGATTTCTGACTTCTGGCTCCAGGACGGGGGGAGGATGCATTTCTGTTGTTTTAACCCATCCAGTCTGTGGTACCTTGTTATGCAGCCCTGGACACGAAGACACCGGGTCTGGTGTTGAAGAAGTGTTCAGTGTTTGTGGAGTGAAGGAAAGAACTGGGTTGGGGCTGCGGGCCTGTGATGGGAACAAAAGGGAGGTCCTCGGATGGCTTCTTTCTCCGGGCTGGCCGCCTCATGTAGCTTTGTGACAACTGTAAGACCCCATGGGCTGCTCGCATGACATCATTTCCCCTCCCTCCTGCGAATTGCTACCCTGTTTTGTCACATACTGTCGGGCAACCTCGCATGACTTGGGGGAAGCTGGCCTTGTCCCCAGCATCCAGCCAGACACAGAATCCCGCTTCTTGGAGAGTAACTGAGGCAGAGCAGTCTGGTGACCTAATTCTGATCAATGACACAGGAGGGAGACCGTACTGGAGACTTTAGGGTAAGATTTTCTCTTTTTGGCTTTTTCCTTTTCAGGTCTGGTTGCCAGGAGTGGCAGACATGGAAAGAATCTTCGTCCTGTTGACGTACTTGAACTTCTGATTGCTCCGTGCCCGCCTCCCGTCCCCTCCTGGGCTTCCAGCGATGTGAGATTATAGATGCCCTTTTTGTGGAAGCCGGACACATCCTAACTGATATTCCAGCCATTAGAGGCAGTGGCTTTTGTATTCAGCAGTGCAGACTGGGAAACTGAGACTCAGAGAGACTAAGTCACTTCACTGAGGACCAAAGGTAGGGAAGTAGTGGAGTCGGGATTCACAGCCAGGCCTGTCTGTCTCCACGTCCTACATTCTCAGCTGCTCCTCCACCCTGTTGGTCTCGGTTTTAAAATGTCTCTCTTGATTTTGCGTGAGGCTCAGGGCCCGGGAAAGGCCTGTACAGCGGGGACAATGTGTCGTGTGTCCATCACAACGCAATGGTTGCTGTGTCTGCTCCGGGGTCCTCTTTAGCCGGGATCGGTGCCCAGGACTTGGACTTGCATTAGCTGACTTGTCCTCCACAGCAACCCTATTTACCTATGACTAAACTGGGCCTCCCAGAGGATAAATATTCTGTGCAGAACCACGCAGGCAGCGAGGGCAGAACTGGGAGTCAAACCCGGTCAGTCTCCCTCTAGAGTCCCCTTCATGTATCCTCCAACCACACTGGATGCTCACTGGGTGGGGCTTTGATGATTCCTGCTTCCTTCCTGGAGCCCAGCAGTGCCTGGCCCCTCGCAGGTACTTAGCAAGTGTTTGTTGAATGAATAAATGAGCCCCAGCAGGAACCCAAGGCTTGAGAAACCCAGAGAAAAAAACCATAAGACCAGAGGCTCTTCAAAGCAGGCCTTAGTTTACCTAGCAGACTCCTACGACTCAACAGCAAAAGAGCAAATAACCTGTTATTTATGTTAAAAAAAAGTTAACATGTTGGTGAAGATTTAGAGAAATTGGAACCCTTATACACTATTGGTGGGAATGTAAAATGTTGCAGCCGCTGTGGAAAACAGTGAGGAGGTTCCTAAAAAAATTAAAAATAGAACTACCACATGATCCAGCAATCCCACTTCTGGGTACATATCCAAAAGAATTAAAGGCAGGATCTGCAAAGAGATATCTGCACCCGCATGTCCATTGCAGCATTATTCACAATAGCCAAGATGTGGAAACAACCTAAATGTCCATCAGTGGATGAGTGGATAAAGAAAATGTGGTATGTACACAGAATGGAATATTATTCAGCTTTTAAAAAGAAGGAAATCCTACCATTTGCAACAACGTGGATGGAGCTGGAGGACATTATGCTAAGTGAAATAAGCTGGACACAGAAGGACAAATACTGTAGGACTCCACTTAGATGAGGCATCTAAGATAGTCAAACTCATAGAAGCAGAGAGTAGAATGATGGTTGCCCAGAGCTGGGCAGAGTGGGGAATAGAGAGATGTTCAATGGAGTCAAGTTTCTGTTATATAAGATAAGTAAGTTCTAGAGATCTACCGTATAACATTGTGCCTATAGTTAGCAATACTGTAATATTCACCTAAAAATTTAAGTGGGTGGATCTCATGTTAAGTGTTCTTACCACACACACACACACACACACACACACACAATACAACACAAAAAGCAACAACAATAACAGAGGGACGCACGGAAACACTTGGAGGGATGGATATGTTTATTACCTCAATGGCAGTGGTGATGGTAACACGGTAGCATAAGTCCAAACTCATCCAATTGTACACATTAATTATGTGCAGGTTTTTGTATACCAATTACACCTCAATAAAGTTGAAAAAAAAATAGAAGAGGGGTCCGCCCCCCAGAAGCCACGGGGTCCGGCCTAACCCTGACAAGGTCTGGAAGCCGATTCTGGGTGGTGCTTCCTCTCCCGGAGGCCTGCCAGCCAGCAGCTGGGACTCGGCTCGTCCCCAGGGGACACACGCTTTTCTGAACAATGTCGGGAAAGGAAACCAAACTCAAAGGCTCTCAGGGGTTTTCTGGTCGTTTTTGGCTGTGGGGGTGGAGGGGGAGGTTGGTAAGGCCCCTGGGGCAGGGCAGGGGGAGGCCCAGGTTTGGCAGGCCCACTGTATAATAATGATTATTATAATAAGCGATGGTTGCTTCTTGTTTTGTATTGTGCTCAGCTCCGTGTTACCCACCATCTTGAATTCTTTAAACAACTTTTTCAGGTGGGTATTCTTTTTGGAACAGCTTTATGGAGATATAATTCACGTACCATACAATTCACCCATCTACAGTGTACAGTTCAGTGGCTTTCAGTGTATTCACAGAGCTGTTCAACCGTCATCACAATCAATTCTAGAACATTTTCGTCACTCCAAAGAGAAACCCTGTCTCCCTTGGCCATCACCTTCCAATACTCCCATGTCTGCGAGTCCTGGGCAATCACTCATCTACTTCCTGTGTCTACAGGTTTGCCTATTCTGGGTATCCCAAAGGTAGGTGGCATGATGGGGAAATTGGGAGATTCAGAGACGGTAACTGACCAGCTCAAGTTCACACAGCTAAGGAAGTGGCAGACTCGGGACTTGAACCCGGCTCTCCCTGGTCTCCGAGTCCATACTTTCCCACTGCACCATGGGGCTTTTTTTCTCTTCTTCTTCCCAATGACAGTATTAATAATAGTCAGCCCTGATGGTTGGAAGGGGTGGCCTGTTTTACCTCTGTTGTCTCATTGAATCTTTACAATCACCCTGGTAGGTAGGTACAGTTATTATACCCATTTAGCAGAGAGGGGAACTGAGACCTCGAGGGGCTAATGTCCAATGCACCATGACTGCTAGCAAATGGAAGAGGGTTATGGGAAAAAACACGTGCATACTTGAGGACTGGTGAGGGACACAGAATAGAAAGTTGAGACAATGCTGATTAAAAGAAAGTTTTCTTTCGGGTTATTTCCCCTTCCCCCCCCTTCTTTCTTTTTGTATGAAAAGGAAAAGAAAGTTCCCTCCACCCTTTGAGGTCACTTCCTGACCCATTTGTGAATCTATGTGGAGTGGTTACAAACTCACTTCTCCCTGCCTGAATGCCTCCTGTTAATGCTGGGCATGTGCAGTAGGCCTGTGTGCCCATGGGCTCTGGCACCAGAGAGATCCATGTTCAAATCCTGCTTCCACCACCCACCAACTAAATGCCCTGGGGTCCCACCACAGCCAACCAATGACAGGGGCTTTCTGCCATATATGCCTGAATACACAGGGTGGCTTTGCCCCCTACCCACCGTGCTTTGGAAAAGAAGTGTTATTTTGTATTCAAGTCCCCCAGAACAGGGGCTGCTGCCTCAACGACTTTATTTTGAACAACCAAGATGAAGTTTGGGAAAAAGAGGAGGTATGGAGCCCCAAACACTCCCATTCATTGCACTGGGTTTCTTTAGGTGTTCACCTGAGGGTAAAAAATGGAGCAAAGAAGAAAAGCAATTACAAATATGAAAAAAGCAAATTGCTGTCTACTATGAGCATCATTTCATACACAACAGATATTTTAACTCCAAAATGCTGGAGGCTCGCAATCACAGATTAAAAGAGAATTCTGTAAATCGAAGCATGTTCTATGTGTTCTTCTTTTCTTGCTCGATCCCTGGGACCAGAGAAAACACCAGCTAGAATTAGCATCTGTCTAGACAGAGGTTAGGAGCCCAGGCTTCCTATAGTGGTCTCCAGAACTTATGATGGCACTCCATCTCATTGCATCAGCAAGAGATTTTACAAGCTTCCCTGTACATGTAGATTTTGTAATAATAAATTATACACGTGCACGGTTGTACTAATATATCATGTACATTATATAACATGTACCAAAATAGAAGTGTTGAAAGGATTGGTGGAAATAAACATAAGTTGAAGTTCTAAGAAAAAAAAAATTAATCCGGATTTAGCCATTATTCCTGGGAAATTGGTCCCATGATTCCAAGTGGTTGAGTTATAAGAAGACTGTCCAAGATCTCTTTAAAACACAGTGTGGTAAGGGATCGGTGGTGAACAGCGCTGATACACCCCTGGGATGGGAGCAGCGACAGGAATGAATCCACGGAGTTTGCAAAGTCAGCGAATGAGCCCTGTGGCTTCAGATATAATATTTTCAGTCAGAGCAACATTCAGATTCAAAAAATGCTGTAACTCAAGCTCCTGCGGAGTAATACTGCTGTGCTTCGGCAGCTCCGCAGGTGACCCTGACGCTGGCTCTCCTCACCACGAGGACACTTGCGTCCAACGTGCATCTGAAAGGTTTGAATAGAATTGCTTCACGAAGCAGGAGAATGGAAAAAAGCAATATTTCTCCTAAAGAATATGTTACATCATACGATATGTGACTTGAAACAGGCACGTGCAGCTAAATGAATCACAACTAAACACCATAACTAGGCATCTGAGTATGTCATCTACGTGCCTAGATGTTTATAAAGTGAGCCATAAAAAATCTTTTCACTGGGAAAATGGGAGATCAGTTCCCCGGTGTTCTAGTTCCTTTACAACACACTTTGGGGGCTGGCACTATTTTGATCCCGTCTGACAGATGGGGAAACCGAAGCTGAGTGTATGTAAGTGGTAGTAAGCGGTGGTCTGACAACAGGGCAGCCTCGGTGACGATTTCAAATTAGGGCCCTGAACAGCCAACTGTGGTGATTGTGAGGAGTCTATTAAATGTACGTAAAACACATGTATGCAGTAGGCGCTCCATAAATGCTACGCTCTCTGGAAGTTCTCTCTCTGCCTCGCACGCGACCCGGGGCAAGTCGCCTCCCCGCCCGCTGCCTCAGTTTCTTCCTCTGCCGGCGGAGGCGGGGTCCCAGGCCGGCCCGCCCCCAGCGGGGACGCCGCGGCGGGGAGCTCGGAGCGGCGGGCCGCGGCGGGGCGGGCCGGGGCGCGGGGGGCGGCCCCGGCGCGGTCACGTGGCGCGCGGCCGCGGCCGAAGCAGAAGTAGCAGCGCCCGCGGTGGAGGGTGTGCGCGGCGGGGAGTGCCCGGAGCCCGGAGCCGGGACCCGCGGCGGGGCACGGCCAGGTGAGCGGCCCGGCGGGAGCGCACGGGGCGCCCGGGGACCCGCGCCGGGGGTCCCGCGCCCGGGGAGCTGCGTCCAGGGGGCACCGGCGCCCGGCCGCAGCTGGCGCGCTCAGGGGTGGGGCGCGCCGTCGGGGCCCCCGCCCGCTGTGCCAGGGTCCGGGGCGGTGACGGCGGGGTCCGGGCCCGGTGGCCGGCCGCTTTCACCTGGGGCCGGCGCCCTGGGCCGGTCGGTGCCCCGGGGCGGCCCCGGCTTTGAATGGGAACCGGGAGGAGGCGGCGCGGCTTGCGGTCGGAGGGTCGCGGGAGCGCTGGCGTTGGCGTTCAAGGCTCCTGTGGCCGCGGGGTCCTGCGTGGGCTCGGGCCGTGTTTCCCGGCCACCTCTGAGCCCAGGGCTCGCCGACTCGACGCGGCCGGGCCGGCCCCCGGCACTTCCCCGTATTACACAGGTGGTTGCGGTGGGGTGGGGGGGTGGCGGGGCGATACCGCGGAAGGCGCAGCCGGTCCTCAGGGGAGACGAGGGGAGTTTTCGGGGATTCGTGATTCCCTCTCCCACCCCACGATTGGAAGTATAATTATGTGTGTGCATCTGCGCGCTTTCCTGGTTATGTTTTGGAATCTCAAAGAAGTCATTACCCCCAAAGTGGAAGAATTCGAGGGAACGTGTGTCCCCTTAGGACTGGGGAGTTGGCGCCTGGATTCCCGTGGAGGCTGGGGAGGGGCGCTTGTAGCACCCTGGTCTTGAACTAGATTGAGAGAGTATGGTGGGGTGAAGGGGGTGACGTGGCTCAAGGGAAACAGGTGGCCTTGTCAATCAACTGAATTTGAATTTCAATTCCAGCTGTGTGACCCTAGGCACATTGAAGAACCTCTCTGAGTCTCAGTTTCTTCCCCTGGGTACTGGAGCCACCCAAGCCTACACTCCAGGCCTGTGTTGAGAATTGGGGGCTTATCTATGGAAGGGGTGTCCTGGCTAGTTCTTGACCCTCTGGTTAAGGGCCCTGCATGGTGCTTGGGCCATCATCCTTAGGTACAGTTCTTTAGGGAGGCCTTACTAATTTAGGTGTCCCTGCCAGCCCCAGGCGGTTACCTACAAAGATGTGTGTGCCACGTGTGTACGAGCTCAGGGACTAGACTCACTGCGAGCTCCACTGATGCTGAAATTGCCTGATTATGCCGCTGCCTCCCCCCACTGCCCACCCTCCCCACCACTCGACCTTGAGCTTGTGAGGCAAAGTGGGGACCCCATGAATATTCCTTTTGCTGGGTAAAGTCAGTGGAAAATTGCCAGTGAGAAAACTTAAAAACACTTCTTAATTTAGAAAACAGTAAAAACACAAAAAAGAAAAGCTCATCCATTGTGTCACCACTTAAATTAATAAAAAGTCGAGTCATTCCTTTTACCCTTCTCCACCCTCCAAAAGTACATAACCATTCTCACTGGATTTATAAGCAGACAGACTTTAAAAATGTAATTATCTTATCCTTATTTGTTCGCAACTCGTTTTTCATCTATCACTTGCAATTTGATCTGGAAAGATTCTAATAAATCGTCCTCATTCCTTCCCTGTAGCTACGGAGAATTCTTTAACATGCATGTCCCATTATTTATTTAAGGGGCTCCCCCAGCCCCCATTGGAGAGCATTTGAGTTGTTTCCTGGGTTTTCTCTGTTTCTTTTACAAATGATGCGTCCGTGAACATCTTTGTGCATGTTTTTTTCTGCACATGTGTGATCATTGCATCAAAGCATTTGCATGTTTAACGTTTTCATAGATACTCTCAGGTTGCCCTAAAAATAGTTGCACTAATTCACACTCCTACCTGCAGTGGCTAACACTGCCAGGTTCCTCCGGGAAGATGTATATCCCCTGATGCTGCCGGGGTGGGGGAGGGGCGTGAGATGCAGCAAAAACATCCCTCAAACTGTCGAAGGGGCGCTTCCCTCTCAGGGATGCGACTGTGCTGAACTTAACTTGGAATTGTTTTGTGGGATTTTGTCTGAAATCCTGTACTGGCCTAACGTGTGCAGAGAGCACTGAAGAGAAGAAGACTTCCCTGTTTCCTGGTTCTGGGTCCTTGTATCCCAGAAGTTTATTTTGAAGAGAGGGACATGAAAAGTAGAAATGGCAAAACCTCCTCTTGAATCCCAGCTACGTTTGTACTGACACGCGTCATTTTACAGAGTTACCGGGGGAGGATGAGAAACAGGAACAACAAAGGGATTTCAAGGCTATTTCGTTTTTTTTTTTTTTTTTTGAAAGCAGAAGCAAAATGGAAATTGCCTGTGATGGCTCTGCCGCCCCTGGGGTCCAGGCTTCTGAGAGCTTGCCTTAGTTGCAGAAGCACTAAGCTCTGGCAGCCTGAATTGGGAGCTGGCTGGATTTTGGTGATTGACTCCAAGGATCTGGTGGCTGGGAGGAAGTCTTTCCAGTTCTTGGCGAGAGGCACCGTGAGACTTGATGTCTATGGTTGAGCCAATCCACTGGGCTTCTAAGCTGGAAGTAACCGGAATCCCGGGAAGGTTATGTCCACGGCCCTCCCGAGAGCCAGACTCAGGAAGAACTAAGGGCCCTGGTGCCTCTGTGGGGGCCGGTTTAATTGAGGCAGAGGTGTTGTGGTTCCGATCTGTGCCCCGCTGCATGTTGGCCTGAGACCTGGGAGTGGAGGACTCCAGAGGCTTGTGGCTGGGGGCGGTCAGCATGGGGAAGAGCTGCAGAGCTGGGATCAGGTTCAAAGCCTGGTTCTGCCACTTTCCAGCTGTGTGACCTTGGAAAGTCCTTTAACCTCTCTCGAGAGGGGCAGGGGCTGCTACATTAGTTACTATCTGGCCAAATTCTGGGACAGAATTCTGAATTCCAGAAGGCAGGTGCTGAAGGAGCAGGGGCGTGGGATTCACACCAGGGTTCCGATCCTGGGGCTGCCACTAGTCTGCATGACCTCGATCACGTAATTTCACCCCCTAGGACTTTGGTTTCCACCTCGGTATTTCCCATCGAGATAAATGAGATGAACCAGATAGAGCAGGTGCTGGTCTGGGGAGGGCCAATAAACAGTTAGTTTAGGATGAGGCTGGCCTCAGGCACCGTGTGCATCTCCCTGACCTGGATTAGAGCGGGATGAGGTGGGGGGCTCATTTCAGGCAGAGTTCTTGGAGCACCCTATGAGTCCTGCCACTGGGCCTCTGCTTAAGCCTGTTCCTCTGACGGGAACACTGTTCCCTCCTGCTTCATCTGTTTTAAAGATTGGATTCAGATGCCCTCTTCCCCTAGATGCTTTCTTGGAGCCCTGTAAGCTCTCAGCCTCACCCCAGACTAAGTTCAGGGCCCCTTCTCACTGCTGCCTTGGTGCCCCCCCCGCCATGTCTCTGCTGCTGCATTTACCTCTTTACATTAGAATCATTGAGCTGACTGGGCTGTCTCCTAATGGGCAGAGAGCAGGTGTAATTCATGAGTTTATCTCTGGCTGTCAGTACACCTGCCCAGGTGCCTTTGGCTCTGGGTGTGAGGTGGAGGGAGGAGGGGCAAAGGGCAAGGCCTGGGCCTTCCCCCCAGTTTGCGTACTGGTCCCCAGCTTAGTGCCTGGCATAGAGTTGACACTGGATTAATGTATTGGCCAACTGGCTGATTAGTGTGATTCGAGGCCCTGCTAGATGCTGGGGGCCGTGTATTCATTGTAGTTTTTAGTCCTTCCAGCGCCCCTTGAGGATGGTATTGTTATCCCCATTTTCCAAATGAGGGACCTGAGTCCTCGATTTTGAGCAACTTGGCAGGAGGCTGTGGGGAGGCAGAGCCTGAGTGGAGGCCCAGACAGCCCTGGCTGAACACCTGCCTCTGCAGAGTAACAAGTGTGGGTTCCTGAAGGGGTTTGGGGTGGGCGGAAGAGATAAAGATGCACAGAACAGTAGATGGCAACAGTAACAATAGCTAAATCTGAGGAGCCCTGACCTTGCATCATGTTTCAAGGGCCTGAGATAGACTCTCTGGTTTAATCCTGACAAGAACCTTTGGAGGTTCTTATAATCTTTCTTCCCCTTTGCAAGAGTGGAAACGAGGCCCAGGGGGCTGAAGTGAGTTGGTGTAGGGTCTGCAGCTAGCTAGCCTTCAGTCCAGGTCCCCTCTGAGTGGCAGGCAGTGTCTTTGGACGTTTGGGAGATGGAACAGAGGGGTGGAGTGCAGAGAGAGGCTCGGCGGCGATGTCATTTCACTCTTGTACTGCAAACATTCTTCTGGCTCCTGGGCTGCGAGTTGACTGTAGGGGGCTGGGGCAGAAGCAGGGAGCCCAGTCAGAAGGTGATTAGAATCATCCAAGTATAAGATCCTAGGAGGAACCAGGGAAGGGGTGAACGGGCTGGATTCTGGATTTGCTGATGGCTTGGATGTGGTTGTGAGAGAGGCCAGACAAGGGTGGCTCCAAGATTTTGGGCCCCAGCACCTCTGATAAACATTGACTGTGCGTGGGAATAAGTGGCGACATCAAGAACATCTCCCGGATGCTGAGCAGCATGTTGCGTGCTTTGCTGGTGGCATCAAACTTCAGGCTTCCTAACTGTCCCTACACTCCCATTTTAGAAAGGATGGGACTGAGGCTTGCCGAGGTCACACAGCCTGCCCAGGGCCACACAGTCAGCAGGAACCTGCACCCAGATTCGAACTTGAGGCTGCTGGGCCCTAATGTTTTCTTTTGACCCCATTTCTATGCACAGGTCTCCAGGGACACATTTGGAAGTGATCTTTTTGTCTGTTTCCAGCTTCACTTAGGAAGTAAAGGGGTGGTTAGAAATCTCTAGGCAGGATAGGAAAGGAGGCTGGTGCTGGGGGAGTGGGAGGTGGGAGCAGTCTGGGCTGCTTTGGCTATTCAAATATTCTACGGCATAGAAGTGTGTGGGGAGGGAGGGGCGACACTGCCAGGCTGGGGCGGTTTGGGTATTCAAAGTCAGGATAACGGTTGGGTCATTGAGGTCAGGGGGCTCCTCCCACACCTCCACTTCCATTTAAGCCTCAGTGTGTCCTGCCTGGGCTCTCTGAGTGGTCAGCAATTCCCTGCCACCAGAACCTTCTCCAAAAACTCATCCTGACGGGCATGAGACAGGATTTTGGCTCTTGAAGTCCAAGCCCTGTTAACTAAATCCCGCTCTGTTAACTAAAACCGATTCACTCCTTTGTTCTGCCCCTCCAGCCTCCTAGTTCCCTCACTGCTTCCTTCTCCCTGGAGTGGCCGACAATGAGCACCATGGTCAACGTGGACGCCCTGCCGGAATACGAGAAGAGTCAGATCAAGAGAGCACTGGAGCTGGGCACGGTGATGACCGTGTTCAGCTTCCGCAAGTCCACCCCAGAGCGGAGGACTGTCCAAGTGATCATGGAGACGCGGCAAGTGGCCTGGAGCAAGACGGCCGACAGGATCGAGGGCTTCTGTGAGTACCTGCCGACGGGGCAGTGTGGCCCCTGCACTTCTCACCTTCCTGCCTTCCATGGTCACTGCGGTTGTTGTTGGTTTGATACCTTCTTCTCTTCTAAAAATGAAAGTGTGGCCACTTCGTCTGGGTCTGTGATGGCATTTAGAGCAGGAGGGAGCAGTTCAGCCAGGAAAGCTCTGGTGAAGCAGCAGAGGCCCTCAGGGGCCAACTCGGAAATGACATACACACAGCTCACCTGGGCTGGCGGGGGTGAGCCCCACGTCTGCCGGCGTCAGGGATCGTGTGGTTCCCTTTGACGGTCAAGCTGTCTGCCCTCTTAACGGCTAACTGGCCGGAGCTTGCTGAAACTTAGCTTGGTAACCAGATGCCTGTTTCAGTTTACTGCAAACCACAGAGCGAGAGGCCTTGCCTTAGCTCCATGTGGAGACAGCGCTTTATCGAATGTTCTGTAGCTTTCAGATGAAGTTCCGGTCCTGGTGGTGGTGTCTTCTTTTCCCCACCCCCTTAGATTGGGCAGTTGGTTCAGTTCCTAATGTTTCTAAGACCGTTTTTAACAAACAGAGTAAGGAGACTTAAGCAATTTTCAGTTGCAGAGACTTGCTTTAATTTGCAATTTTTTTTTGTGAGGAAGACTAGTGCTGAGCTAACATCTGTTGCCAAAATCCTGCTCTTTTTGCTGAGGAAGACTGGCCCTGGGCTAACATCCGTGCCCACCTCTTCTACTTTTTTATATGGGACGCCGCCACAGCATGGCTGACAAGTGGTGCACCTGTCCGCGCCCGGGATCTGAACCTGCGAACCCCGGGCTGCCAGAAGCGGAGCGCGTGGACTTAACCACTCCGCCACCGGGCCGGCCCCCTTGCATTTTTTTTAGTGACTACTTTTTGATTGAAAAATTAAAATGTACACTTGGCGTAAAATCAAACAATTCATCAGTCAATGTCTCTCTTCCCCAGCCCCACCCTGCGCTCCAGAGGCAAGCTCATAACCAAGTTCTTCTGTCTTCCAGAGTGTTCTGTGCTTGTATAATGTGCCATGTGTTTTTACACCAGTAGGTATCTCCTGCATACACTTCTGCACCTTGATTTCTTTTTTTAATTTAATAATTATCTTGGAGGTGGTTTCTTACCAACACATTGTTCTGCCTTATTCTTTGTGGCCACGTAGCCTCTGGCTGCAGTGTCACCAGTTAACCCCTGGAGACGGACATTTGGACTGTTTCCAGTCTTTTCTATCAACTACAGCAACTATACCTGCATTCTTCTTTTTTTTTGGTAACAGCTTTATTGAGATATAATTCACATACCATATACTTCATCCATTTAAAATGCACAGTTCAGTGGTTTTTAGTATATTCACAGATAGCTGCAATCATTATCATCATAAATTTTAGAACATTTTTATCACCCCCAAAAGAAACCCTGTCCCCATTAGCCATCATCCTGTATTCCCCATCCTCCTCCCCTGGCCTAAGTAACCACTAATCTACTTTCTGTCTCTATAGAGTTCCCTGTTCTGGACATTTCCTATAAATGGAATCATGTAATACGTGGCCTTTTGTGACTGGCTTGTTTCACTTAACCTAATGTTGTCAAGGTTCATCCATGTTGTAGCACATCTCAGTACTTCATTCCTTTATATGGCTGCATAATCTTCCATCATATGGATATTTCACAGTTTGTTTATCCATTCATTCGTTGGTGGACGTTTGGGTTGTTTCCACTTTTTTTTTTTGTGAGGAAGACCAGCCCTGAGCTAACATCCGTCGCCAATCCTCCTCTTTTTTGCTGAGGAAGACTGGCCCTGGGCTAACATCTGTGCCCACCTTCCTCGACTTTATATGGGACGCCGCCACGGCAAGGCTGATAAGCAGTGCGTCCGCGGGCACCCGGGATCCAGCCAACCCTGGGCTGCCAAGCGCGAACTAAACCACTGCACCACCGGGTGGCCCCCGTTTCCACTTTTTGGCCATTATGAATAGTGCTGCTGTGAACATTCATGTACAAGTTTTTGTGTGGATGTATGTTTTCATTTCTCTTGGGTGTATGCCTAGCAGTATAATTGCTGGGTCATAGGGTAACTCTATGCTTTCATTTTAGGAACTGCCAAACTATTTTCCGAGTGGCTGCACCATTTTACATCCCCACCAGCAGTGTGTGAAGGTTATCCTTGCGTTATTCTTTTATGCACACATACGGCTATATCTGAAGGACAGCTTCCTATAAGTGTTATTTCTGAGTTAAAGGGTAGGGGGTGTTTTAACTTTCAAGGGCAGTTTGGCAACACCCCACAAAAGCCCATGAGGTGGGACGGGACCTGTTTCCCACACCCTCTCCGCATTGTGATGGGGTTCTCAGGTTAGCCATTCACAGGGAGACTGGTAGCTTGGCGAAGTTCTTCATTTCATTTCTCTTATCATGAGTGAGATTCAACAGCTTTCCAGAAGGTTTCTCCTGGCTTTGAGCCTAGCAGGTCTCAGATGGCACAGAGCCACGGGCCATGTTTTGAAAATGCCCATGTGTGGAGGCAGCCAACTTTCCTCCCAGTTTCGTTTGCATTGGCCACGCTCGACCTCCCAGGCAGCCCAGAAACCTGTTGCAGCTGGGGTGGGGGTGGGGGCCCGCAGGGGTGGAACGGCCCCTGATGGTAAATACAGGTGTGCCACACTGAGAGTGGACAGTGGGTCCTTTCTCTTCTTGACCTGCACGTCCCGAGCCTGGCTGACCATCAGAAGCACCTGGGAGGCTTTTAAAAGTACAGGCTACTGGAGCCTTCTCCTGAAGCACATTTCAAGGTGCATGAGACAGGATTTTGGCTTCTGAAATCCATGCCCTGTAGTTCTCCCCCCTCAGTTAACTAAAAGGAATTCTTCCTTCTCGCTGGAGTGGCTGAGGGTGACTATCGGTTACTAGATTGGTTGGGACTCAGTAGTTCATTAAGCTCCCCAGGGGGTCCTGGTAACTAGCCAGGGTTGGTATATTCTGCTCTGAGACGATCGATCCATCCTTCCATCCTTCCATATCTGAATGCCTACTCTGCCCGGCACTGTTCTAGGCACTGGAGATACAGCAGGAATTAAATTGAATTCCAGTCCCTGTGGAGCCGACACTGTGTCATTAGGTACAAGCAGCGTGGGACTTGTCCCGCATCATTGGTTGAGATGTGCTGTGCGGCCGTGGACAAGTTACATCCACTTTCGGAGATTTACTTCTCTCGTCTGTAGAATGGGTGTCATATTGGTGTCCACCTCACAGGGTTGTGGTTGGGAATGGATCAACGAGTAAATACATCAGAGGGGTTCAACACGGTGCCTAGCTTGGGGTATGCACTCAACCCATGGGAACGGCCGCCATTATTTTTGCTGTTGTTGCTGCTAACAGGTGGCGCCCGGCATGTTGAGAAACCCTGGTCTAAAGTCACGTGTTGCTTTGCTTAGAGCCATAAAATGTCACTGGATATGATAGGGTTTCTCTTTGGACCCTGTCATGATAGAGCGTTTCATGTGGTCAGCCCATATTTGCCATCATATTGGGTGCTAGACTCTGCTGAGAGAGAGGAGGAAGGGCTGAGTCCCTGCCCTGGAGGGGAGCCACTGTAGGATGGTGTGTTCTACTACAGTGAGGGTGCCGTGTGGGGAAGGAAGCTCTCGTCCATCTGGGTGGCCGGCAGGGTGGCCATCCCGAAGTGGGGTCAGTGGTGCTGTTGAATGTGAGCAAGTAGGTGTATGGGTCAGAGGTTTGCGCAGGGCTCAGCTGGGTGGTTCTTCTACTCTGTGGCCTGGACTGAGGTCATTTGGTGGTACTCAACTGGTATGTCATCTGGTCTAGAAGATTCCAGAATCTTGACTCCCACATCTGGTGCCTTGGTGGTGATGGCTGGAAGACTGGGCTCAGCTGGAACAGTTGACTGAGTGCCTACCCCCTGGTGGTCCCAGGGCACTTGGACTTCTTACATGGTACCTGGCACCCCCCCAGGGTGTGTGTTCCAAGAGTTCCAGGCAGAAGCTGCAGGGCTTCTTGTGACTTAACCTCAGAAGTCCCAGGAAGCCACTTGCACCAACTCAGGTCACCGAGGCCAGCTCCAGTTCAAGGAATGGGGAATCTTCTCTTGGAGAGGGAGAGGCATGCATGTCCAGGGTGGGAAGGAATTGATGGCGGCCACCTTGGAGCCAAACAACTGTGAGAACACCTGGACCCCGGGTCTTTGCTCTGCCACCACTAGGTGTGTGATCCGAGGCAAGCTATTTGACCTCTCTGTGCCTCAGTTTCCCTATCTGTCAAGTGAGATAATAATAGTTCCTATCTTTTTGGGTGAGAATTAAATGGATTTTATTTTTTGTACTTTTTCGTATGTGGGAAATACTGCATAATTGAAACGTAGTGCAATTAGAGAAAAAAGAAAAAAGGCAGTGGGTGGGGAGTCCCAAGGCCTGGCTTCTAAGGAAGACTGGATCTTCAGCAAGCCGCTCACCTTGTGGCTGGCAGTGTCCTGCTTGCTTTCCAAGGCTGATGGGTAAGATGGTACCTGGGAGTCCTTCTGGCACTGGCCTCCTTGAGAGCCTCTGAATGTAGGAAGGGGGTTCGTGGAGCGTCTGGGAAGTGCTGCCTATGTGGTTTTTCTTTCCTTCCAGGAGCGCCCGCTGAGCTCTCTCCAGGTAGAAAGGATCCCGCTCGGGGACCTCCCTGAGTTGAACCCTTGGAGTCGGGAGCATCTCGTTCATTCGGGAGGCTTGGAATGTGGTGCCACTTGTTTGTGGAGTCGGATGGGGCTGGTGTGGTGAGGAGCTGCCTCTGAGGGCTTGGACTGTGTCCATCTTGACTGCATAGGCTTTTATCCTGAAGTGTTCACTTTCACTTATGGATGTTTTCTCCATCTGCTTATTTTTGGCAAGTTGTGGCTGTCCATGAATGAGGGATTCTCAAAAATAGGAGCTGTTCTGTTTCCTTGGTATTAGATTCTTAGCTTGTCTGCCTAATAATAATAATAATAATAATAATAATAATAATAATAATAATAATGTTGATGGGAGCCACCTCTAATGAGTACTGTCTGTGTACTTGTCCCAGTGTAAGCCCATCACATATAGCAGCTCACTAAGTCCTCACAGTGATGTTGTGAAGCAGGAATTATCTCCACTTTATTTATGAGGAAACTGAGTCCTGGGGAGACGAGGTGACATGCCCAAGACCACACAGCCAGTAAGGGGCAGAACTACAATTTGCACTCAGTCTGTCTGCCTTTGGAGTCTCAAATCTTCTTCTTGCTCTGTGCTGTTTTCTGCTCCTCTGTGATCTCAGAGATGTTTCAGTTCTGTGTGTGATAGAGAAGCACCGTGGTTGGGACCCAAGAAAACAGCATCATTTAGACTTTCTTTGCTACAAGAGGGAAATGCACCCATTCCTTATGCATGCAGAGGACATGCTCTGCTTGGTGCTGAGATGCCAGGAGGAAGACGACTCTGGAGGTGCCCTGGTTAGTGGGGAGACAGACATGCCAGGAGGAGACCATGCAGTGTGGACAAGCGATAAGAGAGCCAGGGGCAGTGAGATGAGGTTGTATCTCAGCTATATCTGCATATCTGCATCTCAGAAGTCCATCCTTGTACTTCTTATCCATTAAAAAATGAATACTTTTGAAAGTTGTTGTTTTATCAAAATGTTTTCAAAACAATGGAGAAGTAGATGGTTTTTCACTGGCATCTTCCTTCTAAGAAGAAATCCATTGTCTGAAGGTGGTCCCCAAGCTCCTTCAGTCAAGCATCCCATCAGAAATAAGATTCAGCCAATGTCCCCAGTGTCTAGAAACTTATTTATTCTTCAATTGTAGACATGCAGTTATGGTATACAGCCACACAGACTCCGGAGCCCGGGTTTAAATCCCAGTCCTGCCACCAAATTAGGGTGTGACCTTGGACCACTCATGTCACCTCTTTGTGCCGCCATTTCCACATCTGTAAAATGAGAATAATAAAGGACGTGTCTCATAAGGCTCTGGTGAGGATTAAATGGAGTAACATGTAGACTGCTTTCACAGGGCTGGGTACAGGGGAGGTAGGTGCTCAAGTATTAGCCGCTCTTATCATCGTCATCGTCGTCATCATCATCATCATCAAAGGGAAATAGCATTGTAGAAAGGATGAGAAACATATTAGAACTTCTACTTATGTAATGATTTTCCTTCCTGCACCCAATACATTGTCCTGCTCCCCTCTGGGGGATCTGTTCTCCACATTGGAGCCTGCAGGTGTGAAAAATGGAGCTGACGTTTTTATTCTTGATGTTGATACAGACCTGTTTGTATGCTGGACGGTTGAGGAGTTGGTTTCTGTGGTTATTCAAGGGTTGCTTTCTGTCCTGGATGACAATCACTCGATGTTCTTGGCATTTGTTCCTTTGTTGATTTAATAAACACTCAAAGAGGACTTGGCGTGTGTCAGGTATTATGCTTGTCACTGGCGGTAAAGTGAACAGGACAGAGGAGAGCCCTAGACGAGTTTATGGTCTGGTAGGAAAGACAGAAAAAAGCCAAATTAATCATTTAATCATTTTGGATTGTGGTAGATGCAGGAAGGAAAGAAACAGGGCACTGGGACAGAGTAACCAGTGAAGAGCGCTATTTTAGGAGGGTGGGCCTCGGGGAAGCCTCAATGTGGATGTGGCTTTTGAGCTGAGACTTGAATGGTGGGAAGGAGGGAGCCTTGGGAAGCTCTGGGGGAAGAGCATTCCAGGCAGAGGGCACAGCAATAAAGCTCCCGTATTAGTCAGGGTAGGCTAGCTGCAGTGACAAATGATTTCTTGATATGATACAAGTTTCTCACTCAAGTCATGATCCAGGGGATTGGGGGAGTGGGGCTCTGCTGTCTGGTGGCACCACCATCCCCTAAAGCGTCCAAGGCCACCACAGGGTCCTCTGTGTCCGGCCGGCACGTGGGGGAAGAGGAAGAGTGGAGGACAGCTCAGGAGGATTTTACGGGCCAGGCCTAGAACCGATGTGCCTCTTCCTCCCACCTCCCATTGGCCAGAACCATGCGCGTGACTAGCTGCAAAGGGTGCTGGGAGACGTGGCCTACCTGTGTGCCAGGAAGAATGGGAAATGGGTTTGGTGGGCACCCCCCAGCCTCTTCCATGGCCACTAGTTTTGGAGGATGCAGAGGTGGCTGTAGGCACCCCACTGATGGCTAGAGAATAGAATGATTGTAGGGATTCGGGGGTCCTGTTAGAATCTAGGAAAATGAGGTGGCAGCACTGAGGACTCTCTCATCCTGTCTGTGACAAGCGCCACTGGTGGTGACGTCTCTCCAGAGACAGGCCTTGTCGGCCCTCTTAGGTTTCCTCTCCGCCATGGCTAGACCCTTCCCAGCAAAGCCTTTCTCCACCTTGACTCTGTGCCATCCCATCAGTGAAGGTTTTGGTTTCCCAGCCTCCCGGGGATGGACTCCCAAGAGAGGCCTCTGATTGGCTGGGTCTTTTTGAGCCGGTGCACAGGGATTGGCTGTTTTGAGGCCAGTGTCCTCTCTGGCCACGTTTGGTATGGGGTGCAGTTTAGATGGGTGTCCTGTTGGAGAACGTAGCCTGGCTTCTTCCGGGCTGTGGGCAGAGGTGGGTCCCTGTTATGGGTTGAATTGTGCCCCCCTCCCCGATGCATATGTCAAAGCCCTAACCCCCAGTACCTCAGAATGGGACCTTATTTGGAAATAGGGTCTTTGCAGATGGAATTAGTTAAGATGAGGTCATGCTGGTGCCGGGTGGCCCTAATCCAATATGGCTGGTGTCCTTATAAGAAAAGGGGGTGCGCGCGCGCGTGTGCGCACACACACACACACACACACACGCAGAGAAGGCCATGAGATCATGAAGGCAGAGACTGGAGTGATGCATCTTCAAGCTAAGAAACACCAAGTGTTGCCAGCCATCACCAGAAGCTAGGAGAGAGGCACAGAACAGATCTCCCTGCCGGCCCTCAGAAGGAGCCAACCCTGCCAACACCTTGATCTCGGACATCCGGCCTCCAGAACCGTGAGACCATAAATTTCTGTTAAGTCACCCAGTTCGTGTTTTTTTTTTTTTTGTTATGGCAGCCCTAATAAACGAATACAGTCCCCTTTACAAGGGGCCTGAAGGACAGTGGGGTGAGCACGGCAGTTGCAAATGTTATGGACAAGTTGGAGTTCATCGTAGAGGAATTGAAGATTCCTTGCTGTATTCCTGTGTCATCCCATCTCCTAGCTCCACTGGTCTTGGCCTGGGCCACAGGGGTGTGAGGGGGGTGTAGTATCCTGGTTAAATGTGGGAACTGAGGAGCCAGCCTACTTGGGTTTGAATCCTGACTCTCTTGCTTGTTAGCTGTGTGACCTTGGGCAAGAGACTTACCTCCCTGTGCCTCTGTGTCCTCATCTGTAGAATGCGAAGAATGATAGTACCTACCTCATAGGGTCACTAGGAGGATCAGGTGAGCTCCTGTAGGTAAGTCACTGAGAAAGGCGCCTGGGACGCGCTGTGTAGGGTTTGCTCTTGTTATTGTGGCTCATGCTTCTCTCTCGTCTCTTAGAAGTACATCCCCTGAATTCTCTACTCCAAGCAACTCCCCTTCAGAGGACCCGGTGCGTGTTCAGTCATTGTGGTCGATCCAGCTCTCTGTGCTCCCATGGCTGTGGGTGTGGACAGGGGTCTTTTGGAGAACTAGGTGTCCCCGCCCAGAACTCCATCTGGCTGTTGGTGAGGAGAGGAGAGACAGTGGAGTGTGGATACATCCTGCGCTGAGGAGCCAGAGGGCTGGGCACGGGCAGCGTCTGTCCCCTGCAGTAGTGCCAAGCCCTGGAATGCAGGTGTATGCCACTTTGTGTAACTAGAGGCTCCTGAAGAGTTGGTGCAAGTCAGATGTCTTAGGGCTGTCTAACTAGGGGAGGGAGCTGATGAAGGCATCCCTTAGTGAATCCTTTTGGAAAGAAAATCGTGCCCACTGCCTGCCCCCCGGTCTATCTTAGATAATAAATATGCATTTTTGCATATCAGGCTAGCAAAGTGACGTATCTTATTTTGTCTTGGAAGAGACTTAAGTGCTGTGCAGTTTGAAGTTGAAGCCAGAATCCTGGTGTTGACTTTTCCTGCCTTCTGGCAATGCCTGACCTCAGAGCCGGGTCCTTGGATCCGTCTGTTCTGCTCACCAGGGAGGAATCCCCAGCACCCAGCCTGTGCCTGGCCAACAGTGGGTGCTCAGAGGTTCACAAATATGTCAGCAGATGAATCGGGAAAGGACCTGGATGCCCCTCTCAGCCTCTGCCCCCCTCTATCCCCAGAGATGGCAGTATCTGGAGTTAAGACAGGGCATCTCCGTGACAACTTCCCCTTTAATCACACACCACGGTTCCGGTCTCGGCCCCGTGCTTACTGGCTGCATGACCCTGGGCAATCCACTTGTCTGTGAGATGGGGTAACGGCAGAGCCGCCCGTAGGATCGGTGTGAGGATTACATTTGCAAATGCGTGTAACGTGCATGGCGTGTACTAGACAGAGCGTGCCTCGAGCTCATGCTGCCCTGTGGCTTGCCAGTGTCTGCATCTGCGTGTACCTGGGGCTGTGGTGTAGCCCACACGCACGCAGGCCGCCTCCTCCTGCTATTCTGCAGCCGGGGTTTATTGAGGCTAGTGCCCCTGGGGTTTGAGCCTGCTGTAGGCAGGCAGCTCAGCTCCTCACCTTTCTCCTTCTGCGAGGCTGGGGAGGCCTGGACTTGGGGGAGGAGGTGTGTCAACAGAGCAGTGGTGAAGTTTTGTAAACAGAATCGGTAACGGTGCCAGATTAGAGCGTAGGGGGCTTTTTCCACGCTCCCGGCACAGATGCCGCTTTCATCTTACACAGTTGTGCTGGCGGCTGGGGGTGGGAGTGGGTTTTGGGGGTGAAGAGTCTGTGTGTGTGAAGAAGGATTCTGTTCTGAGAAAGAAAAACATGGGAATTTACTAATTTGTAGACTGGAGACTAGCAAAGTCACCATTAGCACAGCACGGGAGAGAGAATGCAGCAGGAAGAGAAGACCCTGCAGGACTCACAGGGGGAGGTGCCAGCCTCGGGACTGGGGGTCCCTTCATCTTCCTGCTCTGTTGGATTCCACTGGCCAGTGTCACCACCCCACCATGCCCAGCCCCTCCAGGCCATTGTGCCCTGTGCCAGCCTCTGCTGGTGGAAACAGCCCCCCTCGCCAGCCTGGGACCTGGCTGGAGGAGGACCTGTGTCCCCGGGAGGCACAAAGGGCCCAAGCTGGAGTGGCGGAGGGTGAACGTTATGCCGGTTGGTTTCCTGTTTAAGACAGCTCTGGGCTGGTCTCCTCTGACCTTGTTTTATTTCCCCTAATTATAACAACTCAGACTTTGTTCTCCTTGAAGAAGTAACATGTATTCATTACTAGCAACATTTTAACTACAACTGGATGTGGATAACAACCCCTTTGCTCCCCACCCAGAGGGATGTATGTTAACACTTGAGGTATACTCTTCCAGATCTTTTTTCTTTTTGTAAGATGTAGATACATTTTTACAAAATGCAGTCCTTTCATAATACTCTTTAGTCATATGCCTTTTTCATTCTGTGCTATCTTGTGACCATCTTCTATTTCAAATGTTGAGCTTGCTGTAGAGACGAAGACAACACATACCCAGGTATTCAAGAGCATGTCCTCTAGGGTCCAACTGCCTGGGTTTAGATCTTGGCTCTGCCACTTACAGTGTTCATGACCATGGACAGGTTATTTAGCTTCTCATTATACCCATCTGTAAAATGGGATAATAGAAGTGCCTTCCTCACTGGGTTCTCATAAGGATTAGGTGACTAATTATGTAGCACACTTAGGGATAATGCCTAACAATATCCCAAAGCACTCAGTTAGGGTTAGCTGTGGTTGCTGCTATTATGGTTATGATTATTTCTGCATGCTCTGTGGTAGGTAGAATTAAGGCCCCCCCCGCCCCCAAATGTTTGCATCCTAATCCCTGGACCCTGTGACTATGTTATCCTGTATGGCAAAAGTCTCTTTGTACATGTGGTTAAGTTAAGGATCTTGAGATGGGGAGACTATTCTGGGTTATCTGGGTGGGCCCAGTGTCATCACAGGGTCCTTATAGGTGACAGAGGGAGGGAGGAGGGTGAGAGTCAGAGAAGATGTGATGACAGAAGCAGATTCAGAGTGATGAGATCAGTGGCTTTGATGGTGGAAGGGGCAATGGGTCAAGGGATGCATGCTGCCTCCAGAAGCCAGAAGAGGCAAGGGAGCGGATTCTTCCCTGGAGCCCCAGAAGGAAGGGAGCCCCGCTGACACCTTGATGTTAGCCCGGGGAGACCCACATTTGACTTCTGATGTCCAGAACTTAAGATAATAAATCTATGTTGTCTTAAGGCACTGAGTTTGTGGTAGTTTGTTATAGGAAATATAGGAAATGAATACACCCTTCTAACCAACTTACACAAATCATCATGTTTGCTTTAGATCTTTTTTGTTTGTTTGTTTGTTTTTTTGTGAGGAAGACCAGCCCTGAGCTAACATCCATTGCTAATCCTCCTCTTTTTGCTGAGGAAGACTGGCCCTGGGCTAACATCCGTGCCCATCTTCCTCTACTTTATATGGGACGCCGCCACAGCATGGCTGACAAGCAGTGCGTCGGCGGGCGCCCGGGATCCGAACCTGCGAACCCCGGGCTGCCAAGCGCGAACTAAACTGCTGCACCACTGGGTCAGCCCCTTTTTTGTTTGTTTTTAAGAAATAAAATATTATAAATACAGTGAAGTCCTCGCATGTACCCCTCCCTCCCTAGAGAAACCAGTATCATGATTTGATAATTACATTCCTATGCTTATTTTTTTACATTTGTTTCAAAATTTTTATATCTAGTATATTGTTTGCGAGGTATCCACGTTGCTATCAGAAGCTTTAACTGCCCCTAGTGGGCTCACTCAGTGAGGTCACCTTGATGGATTTACCTGTCCTGTTGATTATGGGCATTTAGATTGTTTCCAATTATGAACATCTTTCCATTCTAAGCATATGCCTTCCGTTTTGTTTTAAATGGATATGGTTTTCCATCTTTTTTTTAAATTTCTATTTTTTTTAACCAATCTCCTATTTTTGGAAATCATGTAGTTTATTATTTCACCATGTCAAACATTGATCCTGGGAACATTTTTATGGCTGACTCTTAGGCATGTCCCTGGTCATTTTCTCAGGATAAATTTCTAAAAGAATTTCTGGGAGGAAGGAAAGGCTGTGTCCTGGGCTCTTGGCACACTGTGCAGTTGTCCCTAGGAAAGCTGCACTGACTCGTTCGCCCACCCACCACTCTTGCCAGCATCTGGGTGTCTGTCAGCTTTTACATCTTCTACAGATATGAAGTTCATCAGGAAAGGAAGGGTCTTGTGAGTGTCACTTGTGCTCCTTCTCCTCCTAGTTTGGCATTTATTCTGTCCTAGGCTGTGAAACCAGCAGCTTGATTCTGCTGTTGGCTAAAGGCTGTGGACCTCACCGTGGCATCAACATGACCACGTGGGGTGGAGGTAGGACAACTTATGAGCCTCTACTATGGGCCAAGGCTGCTGATATGCCCTCATTTGATCCACACAACCACCCCAGGAAGTTGATACTTTGCTAATCTTCTCGATGAGAAATTTGATGCTGAGGGAAATCTAGTAATTTCCAAGATTGACAGCTGGGGTTTAGTTCCAGTTATTTGATTGCTCAGCTCATGTGTTTGTTAGTAGAACAGGCCATCTTCTGGGATCTGAGTTGCGTGTCGTTTTCCTTTCTTGAGAATATGGCTTTGAATGACCTCCCATTTTGAAGTTGGTTCCAAAAATATATGGCTGCGCAGAGTTGCTGACCAGAATTAGGTCTGGAGTGAAAAGACTGGACTCTTGTTCCTAGAGGCCAGTGGTGTCTTGTTCATCTCTGTACTTCTAGCTTCGGGCACTGGGTGCTCCTACTAGGTGCTTGATACATGTGTGCTGTTGAATGAGTAACTACCACCATGAGCTACCACTTTTTTTTGAGGAGGAGTCTCCTTTCTGTCTCTATAGATTTGCCTCTTCTGGACATTTCGTATAAATGGAATCATGCAGTATGTAGGCTTTTGCATCTGACTTCTTTCATTTAACATAATGTCGTCAAGGTTCATCCACGTTGTGGCATGTATCAGTAGTTCACTCCTTTTGACGGCTGAGTAATATTCCATTGTATGAATAGACCACATTTTGTTTATCCATTCATCAGTTGATAGACATTGGGTTGTTTCCTCTTTTTGGTTCTCATGAATAATGCTGCTGTGAACCTTTGTGTACAAGTTTTTATGTGAATATGTTTTCATTCTCTTGGTTATATATGCCTAAGAGTGAAATTGCTAGGTCACATGTAACTCTATGTTTAATTGTTTGAGGGGCTGCCACACTGTTTTCCACCGCACCATTTTACATTCTCACCTGCAGTAAATGAGAGTTCCAGTTTCTCCACATCCTCACCAGCGCTTGCTATTGTTTGTCTTTTTGAAAATAGCCATCTTAGTGAGAGTAAAGTTATATCTCATTGTGGTTCTGATTTGCATTTCCCTGATGGCTCACTGTTCTATTTTAAATAGAACTCATTATATGGTTCTTAGTTGATGCATTGTTTCCCCATCAAACACTTGCTTTCTGTGGACGGTATCCTTACCTTCACTTTCCTGGTGCCCGGCATCACTGTCTGGGGACCTCTATGGGGTCACTGAGTGAAGGAGCTCTGGAAAGGTTAGAGTGGAGCACACGGGCATGGACACTGATCAGCAGGGATGTAGTTCCTGGCTCAAGTCTAGAACCATAAATTTTAACCATTATTTCTGCTTTTGGGGGACAAAAGGACCATTTTTTGAAGGTGGTTGGCCATCTTAGTTTCCTTAGTAAATGTTCAAGTTCACCCAGATGCTGTGGGTGAGGTGTGGCACAGATTTTTCCATCATTTCAAGGTTTAATGCCTCGGCTCAGGGTGTCCATATTTAGTGACTCTTTTCATAGGGCCCTGGAAATGCCTCCTCGCTTCCTAACTGCACACTTGAGCCCCTCTACCTGCTGTTCAGCTGCCAGCCGCTCTGTAAGGGAGATTGGGGGACATGGAATTGGGAGGTGCTGCTGGCACCCGGACAGGGGAGTGTTTTGAAGGTGTAGTAATTATTGCATTTATTGAGCAGGTGCCATGATTCAGCATTGTGCTGGGCACTACAAGCACATATGTACCCATGTGATCATGTGTATAGATATTCGTGTATAGTCTCCAGTCATCACAGTCAGCCTGTGAGTTGCCCTTTTCCTGGTGAGTTAGGTGAACTTGGGAGACTTGCTCAAGGTTACCAGATGTTTTAGAGGAACTACATCAGGCCAGTTTTCCCCAATCACCATGTGCTATAAAAACTTTAGGTTAAGAGATTGAAAAGACAAGCCACAGACTGGGGGAAAATGTTTGCAAAACACACCTGGATGTAAAGGACTTGTATCCAAAATATACAAAGAACTTTTAAAACTCAGCAATAAGAAAACAAACAACCCAGTTAAAAAGTGAGCAAAAGATCTGAACAGACACTTGATTCCCTCTTCCCCCATCCTGTCTACACTGCCCACCCATCCACCTCCCTCTCCATTCTGCTGTAGCCAAACTGGGCTGCTTCTAGGCCAGTGCTGTCCGAAAGAAATACAACGTGAGCCACCAATGCCAGCCATGTGTATAGTTTTAAATTTTCTAGTCACCCTATTAAAAAGGGTAAAAAGAAAAGAACAGAGGTGAAATTAATTTTAATAATATATTTTATGTAACTCAGTATTTCCAAAGTATTACTGTTTCAACGTGTACACAGTATAATTATTAATGAGAGTTTACATTCTTGTTTTTGGGCTGAGACTTGAAATTCCAATGTGTATTTGGTATCTACAGAACATCTCAATTTGGACCATGTCAATTTCGAGTGCTCAATAGCCACATCTGGCCGGTAGCTACTATATTGGACAATGCAGTTCTAGAATATTACCTCCTTCCTCTTTTTGCGTTACCCACTTCCTTTGTTATCTCCATCTTCTTCCTTCTTCCCCAAGCAGCAAATGTGTCTACATGCTGTGATGATCATGATGGTGAATGTGTCCCCACTTCATGAGGTCAGGTGACTTTATTTTCCCACAGAGACTGAAAATGTGGAATCGTGCCTGTCTGCTGGCCTTGCCATCTGCCTGGATGTCTGTCCTAGATTTAGGTGTGACACCTGATCACTGGGCCTGAGCATCCAGTTCCAGCTGTGCTGCTGCGAATTACTTGGTGGTCCCCATAGAACCTTCTCCTGGAGGTGGCCTCCATTCCAGGTGGCACTGATCAGCTTGCTGACTGGGGAGTGTGTGTGCATCTGCGTGTCCATGTGCCTTTCTTCTCTTGCTGCTGATTGCCCAGTCTTCTCTGTCACCTCTGTCCTGATTCTAGAGAGCATGTCTGATGGCCCATTACCATTGCCCAATGCATAAGTCGGGATCTTTTGACTGGTGGGGTCAGAAACTAGCTTAAGCAAAAAAAGAGAATTTATTGGAACTTGTGGCTGAGAAGAATGCTCTGTAACTCACGGAATCCGAGGAGGTAGGGCCTTGGGGAGCAGAAATAGGAACTGCCTCTGTCCTTCTCTGTTCATCTTTCTGCCGGCATTTGCGTTTTGTCCTTGTTCTCTCCTTTCACAGACAGACCTCGTCTACAGAGCAGGTCATGTGCCCATGAGCAGCCCCAGCCCAGCAGCCCTGAGAGAGCATCCACAGTTGGTCCTCGTTATTTGTGGCTTCCATATTTCCAAATTCACCTCATCAATAACATTTATTTGTAACCCTAAACAAAATCTTGTGGCACTTGTGCCATCATTTGGAGACATGCATAGAGATATACATGCATGATATGTTAAATAGGATGTCTTTAAACAGAAACACACATGAAACGAGGTCGTGTACTGATCGGTTGTTGAAAATGTAACCAGAGGCTCTTAGGACCCTAACCCTGTATTTCTCCCAGGAGCAGTGGTTCAGTATTTACTAATTCAGTGCTTGCAGTGACTTCACAGAATATAACTACCGTGAAGGATGAGAATTGGCTCTATATGTCAAGCCAGCGGTAAGACTCTGGCTCTGCTTTTGTCAGGGCCACCACTTGGACCAGTGATGTGAATTCTAGAAGAACTCAGAGGACGGGTCGGGGAGCATGTATCTGGCTTCTTCCCTAGGCTTGAGAGAGAGTCTCCTGCCACCCAAGCCACCCATTGGAAATCTCAGGATGAAACTCATGGCCCAAAGTCCTGCTTTCCAGAACTTTCCACCTGCCCTTCCCATAGTCCCAGGAGGTACCTGACCTCAGATTTGAAAGGGAAGGTCTGTGTCTTTAGAATTAGCCTCTTCTACTGCAAGGTAGTGAAAGCTTTTTGGGAACTGGTGTGTTGTAAGTGTGAGGTCTGGAGAACTTTTCTTGGAGTGTAGCTCTCAAAGACTGGTCAAAGGTAGAGGTCACTAACTGGTCATCTCTTTGCTTTCATTCATCATTGCTTTATTCATTTTTCCCATTATTCATTCATTTAATAACTACTTATTGGTCATCTCAGGGCAAAGAACTGTTGAATTCTGATCGAAACAGACATGGTCTTTAATTTCATGGACACTATTATTGGGAGGGCGGGCAGACATTGGTTGAATAGTCACATGAGTGCATTTATAATAAAAACGAGATAAGGTCTGTTGCTTTCTGTGAGGAACCATGGGAGGTTTTGTACTTGATGGGAGCCCAGGAAACAGCAGCCAAATTGATCTAACAGTGGTCTTTCTGGTCCCAGAGGCAGAGCTTTGTGGCCCAAGGCTCATCTGACCTGTGTCACAGAGTTTCATGAGTGTGCACTTCCTGGGGCGACCCTGGGGTGGTTGATATGCTGTGGAGGTTACATGATGTCATGTATAAGAGCAGTATTGGAGTTGGACAGGCCTGGCCTTGACTCCTGGTTCCACTCCTCTGTCTGTGTGATCTGTAAAATGGGTGTGATGATGGTGCCTGCCTGTGGGTTGGTGTGCAGACTGGAAGCTGGTGTGTGAAGCCTTTACCTCAGTGCTTCATCGGTGCTTTGGTTGGCAGTATCATCAGTAGAGGATGACTGTGCTTCCCCAGGATCCAGGGCGTGCAGAGGGGAGGGCTTTCCCTGGTGTCAGGCTCCTGAGAAGGCGATGCGCCCCCCCCAGGCCCAGAAGCCAGTTTTGGGATGGTATTTCAATTATCAATCGCTGTATAACAAACCATATCAAATCACAGGACCTTAAAACAATTCTGTGGGTCAGGAATTTGGGCTCAGCTGGGTGGTGGTTCTGTCCTACTTGCTGTGGTTGGAATCCCTCAGCCGACTGTGTTCAGGGGATGGCTGGGCTGGAATTTCCAAGAAGGCTCTCCTCCCATGTCTGCCCCCTCTGGCTCCTTCCTGCAGCCAGTCTCTCTGTCTCTGTCTGTCTGTCTCTTTCTCTCTCTCCCTCCCTCTCTCCCTCCCTCCACATGGCTAGCTTAGGCTTCTTCACAGCATGGTGGTCTCATAGTAGTTGGACTTCTTATGTGTTGGCTGGCTTCCGAGAGAGAGAGGGATGAAGCTGCAGGCCATCTTAAGGTTTAGAGTTGAAACTGGCACAGTGTCATTTCTGCCACATTCTCGTGGTCAAAGCAAGTCATGGCCAGCCCAGACTCAAGGGGAGGGAAATAGATCCTACCTCCTAATGGGAAGAGTGGCCAAGCATTTGTGGCCATCTTTAATCCACCAGAGATAGAGACTGTGGTAGCCAGGGGCATCTCTCTGCCTCTCTGGGCCTTGACCTTGGATGTGTCCAGATGTCTAGAAGGCAGCTCTGGTAAGTGGATATTAAGAGGGTCCCCTCCCTGGGGAGAGAGAGTGGGAGGTAGGGGATGGGAAACCCAGGCTGTATCTTGTGCCAAACTTTTGTGGCTGGAGCATAAATGTCTTAAGATGCGGTGAGAGGGATGGGGTTAGGTCCCAGGGATGGAATGTCTTTCTGCTGTTTGTTTTCTGTCCCACTGTTGATTTCACTGTTCTCAGTGGATATAAAGTCTTCTGAGGAGACCCACCTGTTTTAGCTGAGACGAGGGTCAGGGATATAGTCTTAGGTCAGAACATTCAGGAGTGGAAGGACCTACCTGGGGGGGCAGCAAGGTGGGGTGTAGCAGGGACCAGACTGAAAGACATCCAGTGGGAGATGAAGCACAGGGAGATTGGAGAGCAAAGACCCAGGCTCCGGTTCTGGCCCCACTGCTCCCTTGCTGTGTGACAGTGGGCAGTTGACCTAAACCCTCTGAACCTCAGTTTCTTTGCTGTATAACGGGGATCATAACGGCCCCACCCCATGGAGTTGGGGTTTGGATCAAATGAGCTCATACCCACCAGGTTTGTAGCACAGGGATTGGCCCAGAGTAAGTGGTCAATCAATCGATAGGAGCTGCAGAGGAGAATGCTAATATGTACTTACTTTTATTATTCCCGGGGCTGCTGGTTTCAGTGGCTGTTCCAACCTGACAAATCTAGGTTTCCAGGACGAAACATTCCAGTTGCTGAGGTTAATTTGTAAGCATTTCTTTTTTCCCAGTTATAAAAGGAATGAGTGGTCATTGTCAACAGTTCGGGAACTCGGAAGGCTTAAAGTAAATCACCTGTGATGCCACGTCCTGCAATGAGCGTTAATGCTGAGGGTGCTTGTGTGAAGGGAGGCGGTTCTATTGCACACGAAGGCTTCCTGGACAGGGAAGGGGAGGGGTCCTTCAGCTGGAGGGTCCCAGGTCTCCCTGGTGGGCCCAGGCTAGGGCGTGGGTCTCCCAGCCCTCACCAAGGGGTCGGTCTTGGCCTGAGCAGGTTCAGGGCCACACAGGGCAGCAAGATGCTTATCCTTGGCCCAGCCCTCTGAATCCCAGGGGTAGAAGAAACAGTGCCAGGGTGACCCGTCCCTCCAGGAGGGGAAGCCTTGGGGGCGGTGAGACCACTCTTCAACACGTCCTAATTTGTGTTTTAGAACTGCCATGGTCCGGGGCTGTTTTCCCCTCTGCCCGACTCTGCCTGGGTTCTGTCAACTCATCCTGTTGTTCGGAAGTTCTCCTGGCCCTTTCAAAGGCCAGTGGGACTCAAGAGCCATCCAGAACACGAGGCGCTCTCCGGCAGCGCAGGGCCTGAGCTCCAGAGGAGCCAGCCTTCTGGAGGGATCCACTCTTGTTGCCTAATGTCATTCCAACCCCGAGCAGGCGGCTTTTTGGGTTCTCATGGTCTTCTTGGGGGAAACCTTCGTAGGTCTTCGATGACTGTCATTTAGCGTCTCCAAGTTAGTCTTCGGATACTGAGTTATTAGGCATTACCCAGTTTGGGGTTATGAAAGGGGCCCCCTGTCAAGTCTGAGAAGGAGACTTTGTTCCTTGTCAGAAATGATTCCTTACTCCTGGGACGATGGGCTCCCAGAACCGAGAGCGTGCTTGTGTTTTTACCATGTGTGGGGAAGGACTCGGACGCCCGGGGCCACATCCCGGTTCTGCCTCCTTCTAGCTGGGCTCTGGTCTTCTCTCACCCGGGTTTCTTTGCTCCTGTACCCGTTGCATGACTACCTGTTTAGGGCCTAGGAGGTGACAGGCATTAGATGTGTTGGATGCTGGGTAAATGGAGGCAAATGACAATGACAAGGTCCTTCTCGTGAACCTTGTTTGTGGGTGGGATCAGATGGATAATTATAGGGAAATGAAGAAAAAGACCTGCCCTTACTAACGAAGACAAGTTGAGGGGCGGGGAGGACCCACGGAGGGGTGGTCGGCAAAGGCCTCTCTGAGGATGTGACGTTTAGGCCTCAGTCTCCCCATGTATGAAATGGGAATAATTTTAGTACCTATGTCAGGCAGTTATGAAAATAAAATGAATTAGTATATGTAAAGCATGTACCCCACACAAAAACCAAAAAGCTGTTTTAGACCTTATTTTTGTTATTATTATAGCTAGAGAGGAACCTTCTATTTTTGGTTTCAGGAAACTCAAAAGAAAGTGAGTTTGTGTGTGTGTGTGATCATAACCCTGCCTGGGTGTTTGTGTGTTTCCTTCCATTGTTCGTTTCAGTGCTGTCTGGAGGTTTTTGAAAGGGAAGGGTGCCCTCCACCCCGTCTTACAGAGGTTCTGGAAGTGGGCTCAGGCAGTGCTGGACCGGGAAAGAGGAGGTTACGGGTGATGGCTGGGACTCCCTTTCTCCCCGATACCCTCCCAAGCCCATCCCCGGAGGCTGCCGCCCATAGGGCGGTGAGGAGAGCGGTGCGGCCCAGCAGCCCCGAGAGATGAGCTGCCGTAGCCGGGGCCAGCTGGGGGCGGGAAGCAGAGTCCAGGCTGTTGCAGGGAGATGCCACTGTCTGCCCTGACTCAGGCCCCTTGCCCTCTGAGGGTGGACATCTCAGACCGGCTGTGGGCAGTTTCCAGCTCTCCTGTCCGAGGGCGCCTGGGGCTGGAGTCGGGAACCCTGCCTGTGTGGGTCCCTCTATATTTCCCTCTTCTTACTGCATCTGTGTACATGTGTGAGCTCGCACACGAGCACACACACACAAACACATGTACACACACACACGAGCACCATTATCAATGAAAAAAGTAACACTGTCATTCTTGTCTCTATATAAGATCACACGGGGTCTCCATGAAGTCCTTGCCCAAATTTGCGGTTCAGTAATTCTGTTCTTTGGTTGCCCAAACACCACGAATGGCGTTCTGGCCGGTTTATTAAGCTTGGAGGTGGGCTGTGGTACAGAGTGGTACACGGTGAATTCTCTCAGCATGCCTGACAAAGGAGAAGTGGGCAGTGTTGATCAAAAGGCAAACAGTCGTGTGGCTGCAGAATGAACGGGTCAGTTTGGGAGACTCCAAGAATTGTATTGTTATGGACAGAGCAGGTGTCAAGCATGGTTAAGAACCAGCACACTGGAACCACTGTCTGTCCAAATCCTGGCGTGCTCTCTCTCTCGGCGCTGTGACCTTGGGCAAATGACTTCTTCTCTCAACACGTTAGTTTCCCTTCTATTTAAAATAGGGGAAAGTATTATCCACTTTACCAGATTGTTGTGTGGATTAAATGAGTTAATATGTGAGTGTTTAGAAGAATGCCCAGCACATAGTAACTGAAGGGTGGTGGTTGTCGATAATGATAATAATGATTTCAGTTATCTGTTGCTGTGAAACAAACTACCCCAAACTGAAATGGCTTAAAACTGCAACGGTTTATTATTTTGTGTGATTCCAAGGCAGTTCCTCCATGGGTTGCACTGGCCTCACTCGTGTGGAAGTTCCGAGGTGGTGTCGCTCACGGGCCGGCTGCTGGTGCTGGCTGTGGGCTGGGGCCTCTGTTCTCCGGGTGGCCTCTCACCCTCCAGGACGGCTAGCCCACCTTCCTAATGCAGCAGTCTCAAAGACGTGCTGAGAGCAGAAGGCAGAAGCTACAAGAGGTCTGGAGGTCTGGGCTCTAGAACTTGCACAGGATCACGTCTGTCTCATCGTATTGGTCAAAGCAGGTCACTAAGGCCAGCCCAGATTCAAGGAGGGGAAATAGACCGCTCTTCTTGGTGGGAGGAGCTGTGAGATGTAATGGCTGTGCTCATCCATGTACCACAATGTCCTCTTCATCCGTCATCATCGTCCCGAGGGTCGCTGTCTCCTCTCGTGCAGGGCACTGGAGTGGTTTTGAATGTTCTTTGTCAACCGTATTTTGTGTGACTCCAGCTTCAGTAAACACTGTTGCTAAGAGAAGTTCTCAAACTGCACCTGCCCTTCAAGAAGACTCCAAATGTGTATGCAAAATATCGGGGGGTGCGTGCTGATTCCCTTAACACATTTATCGAGTGCTTTTGACGTGTCAGACTCAGGCCAGGGTACGCAAAGTCGAGACAAGCTCCTGCTCTCGTGGAGCATATAGTCTAATGTCCCTTGTCCCTTGGGGGGGAGAAGGGATTACGTGAACCTTTGGGGTTCCCAGCAAGAACTCAAAGGGGAAGTCCGATTCTGGGAGGGAGGGTGCAAGATAGAGAGACCTGGTTGTCATCTACTCTCTGTTCCTTCTACCCCGTGACCTGGGCTCAGTCACTTCCTCTCTGTGGGCCCGAGTCCCCATCTGTGAAGTGAGGATTGCAGTACTTCGCAGGGCTGTGGGGAGGATTCGGTGAGCTGGTGCTGAGCTCTTATAATTGTTCTGGTCGCTTCCAGCCTCTGTGCCTGGGTTTCCTCATTGGTGGGGCCTTTCTGGCTCAGAGACTCTATGGGTTCAGTCAGCTCCTCCTGCCTCTCTGTCCAGTGTCCGTCCCCATTCGTCTCTCTCATTCCATCATGCCCTTCTCTTTGGGAGCTTTGTCGTACTTGTGCTTATTTACTATTGCTGTGGGCCTTTGGTGCCCTCGCTCTTTGTGTCGGCCCTTGGAAGGGGCACTGTGTTCTGCTCACTGCTCCAGTGCCCTGCAGGATGACTGGCACATACCAGGAACACCGTAGACATTGTCTGAGCGGATGAGTGCCGTTCTTCCCCTGCCTGGCTTTGGGGTGCCCTTTGCTGCAGTGCGGTGGGGCTCTGGACGCTTGAGCCTCAGGAACCATCTATCCGGCAAATGCTGTGCTTCTGGAGGCCTCAGTGGCCTGGACGACAGCCAGGCCAGAGCCATCCATCCAGGCCCAGCTTTCGTCAGATGTGGTGGGCCTGGTTGGCACTCACAAGCAGAGGGAAATGGTTGGAATAGCTTCTATGAGGGTGTTCCTTGTCATGAGTTTCCGTGGAAACTGAGGGCTGCCTAGCCCATCACCCTGGCATAAAGGAAGAGTGTGAAAGGGAGCATCATGGGAGTTGGTGTTTAGATGGAGCATGAGTGGGAGAGATTTGCTTCCTCTTCCATAAATTAGTGGGAACTCATAGGATTTTTTTTTTCTTTTGGAGTGTGGGACTCTTTGAATAAAAAATAAAAGCATATATAGTCTTTTAGTGAGAACTTAGGGTATAGCCCCCTCTCATAGGCAAGTGTAACTCCCCTTATTTACAGATGAGGAAGCCGAGGCTCAGAAAGGTCCAGTGAGTTGCCCAAGGTCACACAGCCAGGGCGAGGCAGAGTTGGGATCCAGATCCTGGTCTGCCTGCCTCTGGGGCACGGTGGGGGATGAGAAAGCTTGGGTGTGGAACACAAAGAGCCTGTTGGGTGCAGGGCTGCTCCTGGGGATGCATGGAGTGGGTGGGTGATGGTCTGTGTCCCTTCCAGAGCCAAGTGGTTGGGCAGAGTTGGCAAGGGGGGCTCATGTGAGTCCCCTTGTACAGCTAGGCTCAGAGAAGCTGAGGATTGGGCCCAAGGCACCCAGGAAGCCTGAGGCTGAGCCAGGTACACCTGCTGACTTCTCGTTCAGTCTCTTTCACCGTTCCTTGGGGGAAGTGGGCATGCAAGCCATCTCAGGAAGTCTGAACTACATCCCATTTGAGTTTTTAAGATTACATTGTGTATGGTTTTATTTCCCGTTACAAGAGGAATACATGTTCATTGTGGAACCTTTGGAAAATACAGAAAAGCACAGATAAAAGAAAAATACCTCTCATGCCTGCCCTCCAGGGATCACTGGAGTCAAGCTAGCATTTGGTTGCTTTTCTATGAAGATGTCATATTTCAATCTTTAAGGGTTATGATCTTCTGGGAGATAGAAAATGTGCCTGATTTTTCTTTTTTTAACTTTTTAAATGAGCTTTATTGTGGTATAATTTACATGCAATGAAATGCACCCATTTTAAGTGTATAGTTTATTGTGTTTTGACACGTGTATACACATGTGCAACCAGCACCCTGATCCAGACAAAGAGCACTTCACCCTATAAAGTTCCCTCGTGAGCCTTTGCAGTCACCCCCCTTCCCCCATCCCAGGTAGCCCCTGATCTGCTTTCTGCCACTCTAAGCTTGTTTGGTTGTTTTAGAATTTCACACAAATGGAATAACACGGGACGCACTCTTGTGTTTGGCTTCTTTCGCTCGGCGTCACATCCTTGAGGTCCCTCCACGCTGTCGTGGGTCATGGGTCGTAGCGTCTGTTCTTTTCAGCTACAGAGTGCTGTTCCATTGTCTGCACCTCCGTCTCTTTACCTGTTCCCCTGAGGGGTGGCCTTGGGCACCTCCGTTGCCCCTTCTGTAAAGTGGGGGGAAACCTTGTCTGCTTTATTGGATCGTTGAGAGGATTGAATGAGTTCCTGTGAGTGGTTAGAAGAACGTCTGTCATGTAGCTAGTACTAAACAAACGGTGGTTGTTATCGATAGTAATAATAGTTTCAGTTACCTATTGCTGTGTAACAAACTGCCACCAAACTCAGTGATAGACGTTGGAGGTGTTTTCAGTTTGGGGCTCTTTTGAATAATATGAATGAGTGAAGGAAATAATGAGAAGGGCAGCCTCTGTGGTTGCCGCCTTCATCGCAGGCTCGGACGCTGTGTGTCTCAGCCACAGGCTGACGGGCAGCCGCTGCCTCTTCCGAGATGGGCGGGTTTTGTTTCGAGGTGGGTCCTGGGGGCTCTGATCTGCTCAGTGCTGGCCCTGCTTCTCGCCTTGTGTCCTTCTCTGAGCCTGGCTCCCGTCTTGCTGGGCAGACCCACCCGCTTGCCTCATTTGAGCCTCAGGAAGTGGCCTCTGTAGAAAAAACGTACAAGCAGCGGTGAGCTTTAGGCCAAGTGAGCAGATCACTGGAGCGCAAAGCCCCAAAATAGATCTTTCTCTACTAAGTTGCCAAGTGAGTGGGGGCAGTGGCAAATGCTTTGCATAATTTCCTACCCAAAAGGAAAGGTTTTACTGTGAACAACTTTTTGGGACCAAAAGAAAAAAAAAATCTCAAAAAGATCCTTTTTTTTTCAGAGTAGCACGGAGCGAGAGCCAGACAGGCCTGGGTTTGGATCCCACATTCACTGTTTGTGGGATGTGTGTTCTTGGGCAAGTTCCTTACCCTCTCTGAGCCTCAGTTTTCCTCTGTGTTAACTGGCACAATGAGACCAGACTCTCACGGGTCTGTGCAAAGCACATTGCAGTGCATTTGACACATGGTGGGATGCTGCAAATATGGAGTGTCTTTTTTTTTTTCCCTTCATTTTCTCCTCTTTCCTTGTCCCAGAACTTGTGCATCAGTTTCTATTAGCTTCTTAATGTGGTAGGCAAGAGGGGAGGGGTAAGCTTTGGCTTTCCTGGGAAGATGCTTCCAAAGTCATCTTTGAAATAATACAGTCATTTTTGCAGATCACTGGATAGGGAGTTGAAAGATTAGGCATATGTGGTAGGCATGAGTAACATCCCCAGAGATGTCCACATCCAATGCCTGGACTCTGTGGATGTGTTCCATTCTGGGACTAAAGGGACTTTGCAGATGCGATTAAGTTAAGGATCTTGAGAAGGGGAGAGCACCCTGAGTTGTCCAGGTGGGTCCAGTGTAATCACAAGGGTCCTCGTAAGAAAGAGGCAGGAGGGTCAGAGTGAGTAGAGGTGAGGACTTGGTGCTGGAGGCAGGAATTGGAGTGATGTCCTCGGAAGGTGGAGGAAGGAGCCGCGAGCCAGGGAGTGCAGACGGCCAGGCCACTGGAAGCGGGAAACAGTGTTTAAGTGGATTCTTCCCTGCATCCTCCAGAAGGGACCAGCCCTGCCCACACCTTGACTTCAGCCCAGTGAGACTGATTTTGACCTTGGAACCGAGAGAGAATAAATGTGTGTTGCTTTAAGCCACTACATTTGTGGTAATTTGTTACAGCAGCAAGAGGGAACTTACACGGCATGATCGGTTTCTGTTTCTGCGGTTTCATAGCAAGGTGACCTGTCACATGATGGCACCTGGTGTTTGTTTCTGTGTTTTGTCTGTCTGACTTGGACTGTTCTGGTGCAGCCTTTGGGACTTGGAGGACGCTGGCTCCCCTGGGTTCTGGCCTCAGTGCCTCTGTAGTCAGGCTGCCGCGGGCCCCTGTGGCCGGGGGAACGGCTGCACAGAGCCTTCCTCTCTCGAGCAGGAAGAGAAGCGAGCTGCCTGCTCGTGGAGGCCAGGCTTCCTGTGTGCTGCTGCCTGCCCAGAGCCACGTTGGGGTCCAGGTGTGGGGGAGGGGGGCGGGGGCTCCCCAGCCCGTGTGTTCTCTGAGGCCACCTCCTCCTTGTCTGGTGTGAGTTTGTGTTGAAATTGGTTTTTTTTGGTGGGGAAGACTAGCCCTCGGCTAACATCCGTGCCCATCTTCCTCCGCTTCGTATGGGACGCTGCCATGGCGTGGCTTCATGAGCGGTGCATCGGTCTGCACCCAGGATCCGAACCCTTGAACCCTGGGCTGCCAATGCGGAGCGTGCGAACTTAACCACTGCACCACTGGGCCGGCCCCTGTGTTGAACTTTTTAAAATGATTGTCCACTGTGATTTGGCACCAAATGGCGCCTGGAGATGTGAGTGTTAGAGAACTGCCGGCTTCCCTGGAGAAGCAGGACCGGGCTCGGAGTGAGACTGCGGGTCTGGCTGGGACTCTGTTTGGATCTGTCTCCGGCCCTCTTGCCCCGTTTCTCATGCACCACCTTTGTGAGGTGATGGGCTGGTGGGGGTTGGACATTCAAATTCAATAATAATTGTCATGATTAAGGAACAGCATCGGGGCTGAGAAATGAAACATACCTCGTGGCTGGGATTGTCACGCTGGTTGCCATGGTGTGACGTCTGCCATTTTTGTCCTTTCCCACGCCCTCCCCTTTCATTGGATGATGACTCCCTGTGTCGACAGAATAGTGGCCCTCAAAGATGTCCACATCCTAATCCCTGCAACCTGTGAATATGTGACCTCATATGGCAAAAGGGACTCTGCACATAGGTTTAAATTAAGGAGCTTGAGATGCAGAGATTATCCTGAATGATCCAGTGGACCCCATGTCATCATAGCGTCTTCAAAAGATGGGAGAGGAGGGTACAAGGTTAGAGTCAGAGAGAGATTGAAAGATTCTGGCTCTGCGGATGGAGGAAGGGTCCCCACAAGCCAAGAGATGCAGATGGCCTCTGGAAGCTGAAAAAGACGAGGAAACAGATTCTCCCTGGACCTGCAGAAGGAGCGCAGCCCTGGAACACCTTGATTTTAGTCCCGTGAGACCCACTTTGGAATTCTGATCTGCGGAGCTGTAAGGTAACAAGTTTGTGTTGTTTTAAGCCAGTAGGTTTGGGGTAATTTGTCAGAGCAGTAGGAAATGAATCACTCCCAGATATGTCCCCATCCGAGATCCCTTTCATTGGTTCATTTGGCAAATATTTATCGAGCGCTGACCACATGCTGGAAGCTCTGCTGACCATTGAGGTTCCCACGTTGGATAAAGCGAGGTCCTGTCCCTCAGGGTTCACAGTGTGGGGGGAGACAGACTAGAGGGTGATGATGCTGCGATGGTTACATGCCGGCTGCTGTGGGATTGTAGGGAAAGGTGTGCAAATAGGACTTGGGGGCCATGGAAGGTTTCTGAGAAAAAGTCATTGAGTGGAAATGTGAACTTGGAGGAGGAACTCTGGGAATGTTCACTCGCGTGCCGGTTATCCCTCCTTGGGCGTCTAGCAAGTCCTTCAAAATCAACCCATCCAAAATGGGACTTGTCACCAAAAAATTAAGGTCTCCACCTTTAAAACCTATTCCTTCTTGTTTCCCCATCTCAGTGAGAGAAGCACCACCACCCACCCAGTTACCCACACCAGAAAACTGGAGTCCTCCTCACCCCCTCTCTCTGTCACCTCCTACGTCGGATCCACCCCCAAGGCCTGTGGGTTTTATCCCTGTTTGGAGATATGTTTCCCTCCTGCCAGAGGCAGAGCGCTGGAATCCCAGGCCCAGAGATGGAGAGGACTAAGAAAAACATCCAGTACAACCTGTTTCTTTGCAGAGGTAGCAGGAGGCAGTACGTGTCATGACCAAAAGCGTGGACCGCAAAGGCAGGCTTCCCGGGTTCAGATCCCAGCTCGCACTTAGCAGTGCGGCTTTGAGGTCAAGTTGCTTCACCTTGTGTGCCTCAGTCTCCTCACTGATGGAATGGGAATAACAACAGTGCCTGTGTCCTAGAGATGTTTTAGAACTAAATGTGTTAATATATAAAGCACTTAGGATAACACGCTCAGTAAATGACGGTGGCGGCTGATGGCGAAGCCACTAAAAATCATAACAGCAGCAGCTACTTACTAACCATGTCCTCTGAGTGGTCTTATTTACCTCTGTCCTTGGCGCTTTATAAATCTTCCTTATGCCTCTTGCTGAGTCTACCCATTTTACAGATGGGAAAACTGAGTCTCGAGAAATAGCATGACCCTCCTGAAGACACTTAGGTAGAATAGCTCTGTGATTTTTTTCCAGTGTGTCTCTCAAGGCAGCCTGAAACAATTTTGAGTAACTCTTGGGTTTTTTGAAAGTTCTTCCTGTATCCATTTGGAAGTCTTGGGTTTTATGCTAGAGATCTGCAGAACCAGCCTCCTGCTTCCCCAGATAACTGAAGCCAAAGCATTTGGCCCTGAACTTGTCTGATTCAGCCTCCTCAGTTCCTCTAGAGAATTGCCCTGTGCTCCGTGAATCTCTTATCACCATGCTCATGTTGCTTAAGGTTGCATTTCCTTGTTGACCTTGTGCTGAAATAAGAGTCACTGGACTTTTTGACGGGCCTCCTAGATGGGATGCGTGGGAAGGGGCCTAGGAAATTAACATCTGCTACAGTTATAAAGGGTCGATTGTTTCGGAGCTCTGGCTGCTTCTGTACAGGTGCAATTAAGTTTTCAGATCCAAGAATAGGACTTTGCATTTATTCCTTTAAAATCCCACCTCCTCTGTTCCGGATGAGGGATCAGAAACTCAACCACCTGTAGGAGGCCAGGCAGGTGACCTAAATAAGGGGACAAATGACAACAAACATGGGTGCAGAGTGGGGAGATGCCAGAGAGCGTGGGACCATGGTTAGTGGGGAGCCCGTGTGTGCCTGGTTCAAGGTGGATAGGTCGTACCCCACCCTGCAGGCTCAGGGGCAACAGATCTGCCGCTGAAAATACAGGTTGTTATTGTGAAATCTCATTTTTAAGAAGTGCTGACTCATTTGAACAAATAAAATGAACAACATGATCTCGGCCTGACAAAGCACGTCTGCAGCCTTGTGCAGCGCCCCGGCCGATGATGTCTGAAGTCTGTTTTAGGCTGTTGAGGACTTCTGTGATTTTCATTCTGTCCTGTGACATGAGATGCCCCGTCTGCTTGTATCAGCCAGTTTTCATCAGCGAGTCCTTTGACCTTGGGATCATAAGGTCACCACCTTATGCGAGTTATAAAAGTCATCCGAGACTCAGTTTCCTCATATGGAAGCTGGCCTCTATGGCACCAGCCTTCCAAAGCTGCTGCAAGGAGCAGACGGTGCAGCATTTTTCAGAGTGCCTGCTGAAGGGCGTGTTACATAGGTTTCAATAAATGTGAATTTCCTTCCCCTCAATTTGCATTCCTTCTCTTTTCCAAATTTTGGATTTGAAGAAAAAAGGGACTGACAAAGGCCAGAGCCTGAGGGTTCATCACTAGAGGCCTCTTTCTGGGCGACTTTCTGGGCGACGTTGCAGTGTCACCAAGTGTCCTGACACCTAGTCCACTGTTTCGGTTTCTGATTTGTTCGTGTTGGTCTTGTTCAGACTTGGCTTGGGTCTGGAGATGCACCGGGCAGTGTGGTGTAGAGGGAAGAGTGAGCGCTGCAAGAGAACGGGTTCTGAATCCTGGCAAGTGCCAAGGCCCTGTGGTCAGAGAGGGTTTGCTATTTTAATAATAAAAAAAAAGGCAGGAAGGGCAGGGTGCTGGGAGCAGAGTGGCTGGAAATGAGGTCAGTGAGATGTGGGCATGCGGCCATCATAGAGACTCTGCTGCATCGGCTTTGTCTCACGTGTTTAAGCTTTTTTTCTTTGAAGCAACACATGTTTAAATAGTCAGTATAATGAATAAGATGAACTGCCGTGTAACTATCCCTCAAATCCAGCCCTATGGCATTGCTGGCTCCCGGAAGCCCCATATGTGTCCTCCCAATCATCTTTCCTCCCTTCCCAGCCGGCTCTTCGCTTTTCTTTATGGCTTGACCATCTATGTAGACAGCATTTTGCTTTTGTCGCTGAATAATAGCTCAGGAAATTTCTCCAATTCAGCTGACACAGATAGTCTAATGTTCCCTTTTTACTCGTTGCGTAATAACCCATGGTGTGGCTGAACCACAATTAATTCAGCTATTCTTCCTTCACTGTGTTTCCAGGTTTTAATTTTTTTGTTTAGCCACTGCAAACACTGAGATAAAGGGGCCTCATCCTTGCCCTATTATTACAAAAATAATATCTGCTCATTATAACAACCTCAAATGATGTGAGAATTAAAAAATGTTCTCTGTCTCTCTTTCCTCCAAATCGTGGGGGTAATCAGTATTAACCAGGTAGTGTATTTTTTTTACATCTTTCCTGTGTGTGTATATATCCATATATACACACGCACTCATGTACATAAATTTATGTACAGTTTTTAAAATAAAAATAGGACCACATGATGCAGATTGTTTGCAACTTGCGTTTTTCCATTACAGTCCTCTGGCCGCTTTCTCCTCAGCACACGTGGGTCTGTTCCCTTCTTTTTGGATGGCCGCCTGGTGTTCCAGAGGGTGGCTGTGCTGTAGTTGATTTAACCTAAGTCCCCTGCTGGTGGACAGGAGGTCGTTTCCAGTCATCCAGAATAGAAATCTCCCCGTCCCTGCATCTTTGTGCACCTGTGCTGATATTTCTGCAGGATGGGTTCCAGGAAGTGGAATTCCTGGGTGTGTGCATGGAATATTTTAATAGATTGCATCATATTGTCCCCCGAAGAGGTTGTCACTCACCTGCAGCCTGGTTTTAGGGGGATCATTGAATGAATTCTCTGTTGTGAATCTGGAATCTCTCAAACATGTCTAGACTCAGGGGTAATCAGAAAATGATAGAATCTGGGTTTTAATGATGATGAGGGCTGTGCCTCAGCTCTGCCCCCCCTTTTTTTCCTACTTCTGTGGTTTTCATCCATTTATGAGCTTTTGTTTTTTTAAATTAATATATGTTTCAGTTTTTAAATTATGAAATATTTCGAACATATACAGCAGAGCATAGAAAGTAGTATAAATGGTACCTATGCACCATGACCCAATTGTTAGCATTTTTTCATCATATTTGCCTGATGTCTTTTTTTAGATTAAATGTTATCCATACGGCTTTAAAGCCCTCTGTTATTTCTCCCAGCTATAACCACTTCGTGAATTCCGTGTGTCTCCTTCTCTTTTATGTTTTGTCCTTTTAATCCACTAGAATAGCTGGAATCCCAGGTGCTCACGACAATTGGTTTGTGTCTTTTAAATAAGTCATTACCATTGTATAAATTTTTAAACTTTTGCAACTATTTTCCCGATCAGCACTTTTTGAACATAAAATTTTTTTTCTTTTCTTTTCTTTTTCTTTTTTGTTAGGAAGACCAGCCCTGAGCTAACATCCATTGCCAATCCTCCTCTTTTTTGCTGAGGAAGACTGGCCCTGGGCTAACATCTGTGCCCATCTTCCTCTACTTTATATGGGACGCCGCCACAGCATGGCTGACAAGCAGTGCGTAGGCGGGCGCCCAGGATCTGAACCCACGAACCCCAGGCTGCCAAGCGTGAACTAAACCACTGGACCAGCGGGCCGGCCCCATAAACTTTTAATTTTGGAAGAATTTTGGAGTTACAGAGGATTTGCAACGGTAGCACAGAGACTTCCCATATACCCTTCCCCCAGACTCCCCCATCTTACGAGATGAATCTGCCCAAACCAAGAAATTAACATTGGTCCATGACTGCTAACTAAAGTCCAGGCTTTATTTGGGTTTTACCAGTTTTTCCACTAATGTTCTTTTTCTGTTCCAGGATCCATCCGGAATGTCAAATTGCATTGAGTTATTTTGATTTATGCATGTCGCTATGTATAGATCTCTCTCTTTACTTGCTGTAGAGTGATCCATTGATGACAAGAGCCAATGTGCTCACTCTTCTAATGTTGGACATTCGTGTTGATTCCCTTTCTCCTTGGCAGTTGCAAGTGGTGCTGCAGTCAGCATGGGGGGGTTTCTTGCGGGTGTATGCTGAGAAGTGGAGTCTCCTGGTGGGAGGGAGTGTGCATTTCCACTGTAGTCGCTCTCCAGGGACCTTGTTCTGCCTCTTGACTGAGTCTCTGCCTGGCCCCAGGCACTTTCCTGAGTGCTGCGGATACAGAAACGAGCAGGACAGTTCCTGCCTTCGAGGAGCAGGGAGGTAGAACTAAATAAATAATGGTAAGAACATCCACCAAGGGCCGCAGCAGACTCTGGAGGACCCCACAGGGAGCCAAATGAATACAGTGGGTGACAGTGGAGAGGGATGAGAAAGGTGAGGGGATGGGGCTCAAGGCAGGTGCAAAGACTGTACAGGTGCAGGCTGCAGGCTGGGGGGATGACTGAATGCATAGATGCAGACCTGGTGTGATCAGAATGTAGAGGCAGGAGAGGTGAGGTGGTCAGGCACTGGGGGCCAAGTAGGCGCCAGGGAGCACATGCAGTGTGTCCTACCAGTGACCTCTTGCTCTTCCTAGAACACACCATGCACATTTCCATCTTGGGGGCCTTTGCACTTGCTGTTTGCACTTGCTCTTCTTGGAATATTCTTCCCAAGACATCGGGATGGATCTGCCCTCACTTCCTTCAAGCCTCAGCTTGGAGGGCACCTCTTCTGGTGCCCTGATCCCACCTATTACCAGAGCTCCTCTCCTGCCCTGTCACCCACCATGCCTCACTCTGGTTTGGTTTAATTCTTACAGCATTAGCAATACTAGATATAATATACATTGATTTGCTTCTTTGTCTGTCCCCCTTAGAATGTAATTCCTCGACGGCAGAGATTGGTCTGTTTGGTATCCCCAGCTCCCAGAACAGTGCCAGGCATGTGGGCCCCCAGCAGCTCTGTTGACTGAATAAGTGGATGGGCATCACCATCACTGTGATGGTCTGTGGGTGAGAGCAGCCAGCATTTAGCACCAGCTGTGTGTCAGGCACTGTGCTAAGCTCTTTGATATGGACTATTGTCTCCTTAAACCCTTGTGTCAACTCCTTGAGGCAGCCCCACTTACTGTGTCTCCATTTTACAGGGGGACATGGAAGCCAGAGGGATGTGGGTGGCTGCGACACAGTGGGGCTGGGATTTGGACCTCAGACCCTGGACTCCAACTGGGTGCCCAGGCTGGGTCCCTGGCAAATGCTGGGAAAGGGGGAGGTGGGCTGTGGGTTTCAGCCCCAGGCTGTGGAGTCTGTACCCATTCATAACACACGTTCCTACCCGCTGGGCTGCTCAGATCCTAGTGCAGGGGGCTACTCAGGGAGGACCTGCTGGGCCTGGAGGTGCTTGGGGACCCTCTTGCCCCAATCCTGCCTTCTCTGAAAGGGAAGGAAGACTCTCACCTTCTAGCTCGTCTGTAACAGGAACTGCCACCCCCCACCCCCCAACCTTGGTTTGCAAAACTCTGAGCCTGGTGGGGAAATGAAGGGGTGGCTTGCTAACCACAGTGAAGACTCATTTGCAAAGGCAAAGCAGGGGCAGCAGGGCCCTTCTCTGTCGCCAGCAGAAGGGACCAACTCCAGCACGCCGCTGTCTTGCTGGAACCAGTCACGCCCCACTGCTGGGCTTGGGAGCTTGGGGACAGTTACCAGCTGTGGGCTTTATAGTCTTTCAACCTCAGGTTTCTCAACTCTGTTAAATGGGAGTAATAATAATAATATTGTGATGATATCATGTGGCTCAAATGAGGAAATGCATGTAAAGCCTTCACCCGGTGTCTGAGTCACGGTGAATACTTGGGGGCAATTAGCCATTATGATCGTGGTGGTGGAGAACACAGTCGGCATCTCTCTCCGGGCCTCCGCTCCACACAGTAGCTGCTTTTTAGGAATAATCCTCAAGTTAAGCAGCAAGGGGGGAGAGAAATATCTCCTAATGCTTGCTCTTCTTTTCCTTTTTGAGCAGGATTTGCCATTCTAGTGAGACTCCCATGAGCAGTCTGATGTTGAGTTGGCTGAGGGCAGAGTGAGGGCCAGAACCTGTTCCTGCAAAGCTGAAGAGTGACATGGAGCCAGCCCTGCAGACTTGGGTCTGTGGGGGGAGACTGTGGGTGCCCCGTTAGCTGTAAGGGAGCAGGCCGAGTGCCAGCACAGGGAGGTGTTAACATGCTGGAGGGCCAGGCGTCCCCGTCAGTAAGTATTTGAAGCCTTCTTGAGTGCCCAGCTCATGCTGGGGCCGTAGCGCTAATGCAGGGAAACGAGTAATTACTGTAAGTGTGATGAGAACCAGGAAAGGGGAAGTCGAGGAGAGGAAAGGAAGCCGTCCCAGAGAGGGGGCCTGTGAGCCGGGCCTTGAGCCGAGATGAATGTTCTTTCCTGCTCGTGGACTCCTCTCAGAACCTGCTCCTTCCCTGCAAGAGCAGCACGCAGCGTGAGGGCGCCGTGTTTGCGGTTCAGGGACCCCGTGAGGGCTCGCGGACCCCAGGATGAAGTCACTCTCTTAAAGAATGAGGGCTCTACCTCTCAAGGGAGGACTTTCTAGGCCAAGAGGGCCGAGTGGGCCATGACCTGGTGTGTGGTGCGTTCACCCCGGGGGTCTGGGGTGGGGGGCTTCTGGAAGACCAGGGCCTTCTCTTGCAGTCTGTCCATGTCCCTCTGAGCCCATTCCCTTGATCATGACTCTGTCAGTCAGTCTGAGGGTCCTGAGCCAGTGTTCTGGTCAACATGGGATCCTCTGCGGGGAGGCATCTGGAAACCCCCCGGCCTGTCCTGTTGATCGTAACAAGGTGAGAAGGTATTTCTGCCTCTTCTCTAATGACTGACTTTGGCACCGGGAGCCCTAAATACTTTTGGCATCTCTCACCGCCTGCTGAGACTTGGCTCCAAAGAAAGGATCCACCTTAAGCAGAATCTAACCTGTTCACCCCAGGGTTTTCTGAGAGGCCATTGTGGCAGCAGCCCTCTTGGAAATGGAAATGGGAGAGGAAAGGGCCAGGCTCACCTTGAGATGCCCCTGTGTCACTGTCTTGATGTCTTTGGCATCAAGGCCCAGCCAGGTGGCCCTGAGTGAATGACTTCACCTTCCTGAGTTGACTCTGGAAAATGGGGGTTTGTTCTCAAGGTTGGCGGGAGGATTAAGGAGACAGTGAAGTCAGCTCTGGCACCTAATAAATATTTCGTAAGGAGGGTCCGGTCTGTTCTCTGTCCAAGTCCAGTGTTTCTCCCCTGGGCTTGACCTTGGCAGGGCTGCGTTTTCCACTGGCAGAATTGGTGGGTCAGTCTGCCTGAGCGCCTCAGCGCAGGAGCCAGCGTGGGTGGTGGTGGAGAATGCCAGCTCTGGAGCTGGACCGGCAGGGCTCAGACCCCAGCTCACCCAACGTGCTGAAGCCCCAGTTTCCTCTTCTGCAAAATGGAGGTGCTGGTAACAGTGGCCACTCACCTCTTAGGGGTGCAGCAGGCATCACTGAGATGATGGATAGCAGGCACTTGGCTGGTGGTCAGTAGACCATGACTTCTCAAAGCTGCTGCTGCCTATAGGGGTTTCAGGGCTGGGATCCTTGCAAGGATGCTTCTGAGAGGAAGAATCCAGCAGGACCCATCTGGGCCAGGGCGAGGTCTGAGCAGGTGGGAGGTCTTCCTTGGAAAGGAACTCCTCTTTCCCTGTGTAGTGGTTGAGAGTGCAAGTGCAGGCTTGGGAGCTAGACTGCTGGGGTTCTAATCCTGGCTCAACCATTGTGGCCTTGGCAAGTCATTAAACCTCTGCCTTGGTTTCCCCATCTGTGGAACGCAAATGATGGTCTCAGCCTCTCATGAGCATGCATGTGTCAGAATCTCAGGTGTGCTGCCTGGCTGTACTAGATACTTCTATAAATGTGGCTTCCCTTCCCTTTTCTCCTCTTTGGTTTCCTCTGAAGCCAAGAGGTCCTTGGTAGGAAAATGAGGACTGGCATTTTCCACAGGAGGATTCAACATCAGTCCACCTTTAGAATTTTCTCTACCCCTACTGCTCCAAGTTGAGGTAATTGTCTATGTTCTTAGAACCTTATTTTTCCTATAAAAAACAAAAAAGATGAACCATCAGCCTCAAAGAATGGGCATATGTTTGTGTGCTGTGCTGCCTGCTGAGTGGAGGTCAGGGAGGGTGTGAGGAAGTGAGAGGCTGTCGTTAAAAGGGAGTCCACGTTTGCTCCTCTGTGGCTGCCAAGGGCACTCAGACGCCTTGTGATTGTTTGTTCTTAGACATTGCGTTCCTGGCTGTCGTCTTTGCCCTTTGTGAAGGAGTGGGCCTCCGAGCCAGGCCCAGCTCCGGGCCCCTGTGGGCCACATCCTTTGGGTTTCAGTCACTGGCTTATCAGAAGGCCACATGAGCATCTATTTCTGGCCTGGCTGGAAATAGTATGGATCCTGGCAGAAGGCGGAGCACAGAGCTGGCTCCTAGAATGGAGAAGTAGCCCAGTGGGAGGGTTAAGGATGGTCCTCCCCAGTGTCCCCCAGGGGAGACCCTGCCTTGGTTTCCACAGAGTGCCCAGGGAACGTGAATCGATGGCGGGAGCTTGTTCCGTTTGTGGCTCCTCTTTGGTCTTTTGAATCACATCAAGGAGAACACCTGTTTGGTACTACCTTTTTTTTCTTCCTTTCCTTCTTGATACTCTGTGGGGTTTTTGTTTGTTTGTTTGTGAGGAAGATTGGTCCTGAGCTAACACCTGTTGCCAGTTTTCCCCTTTTTGCTGAAGAAGATTGTTGCTGAGCTAACATCTGTGCCCATCTTCCTCTGTTTTGTATGTAGGACGCCGCCACAGCATGGCTTGATGAATGGTATAGGTCTGTGCTTGGCACCTGAACCTGTGAACCCTGGGCCGCCGAAGTAGAGCACGCGAACCCAACCACTATGCCACTGGGCCGGCCCCATACTCTGTATTTTTTAATTGAAAATTTTATTGAGATAATTGTAGATTCACATAAAGTTGTAGGAAATAAAACAGAGAGATCCCACGTAGACTTTGCCCAGTTTCCCCCAGTGGGAACATCTTGCAACATCACAGCCGGGTTACCAACGTTGTTTCAAACAGGTCTTCTTCAGATTTCCCCCATTTTACTTGCACTCTGTGTGTGTGCGTGCGCATGTGTGTGTGCATGCTTAGTTCCATACAATTTCATCACGTGTAGGTTCCCGTATCCACCACCACAGTCAAGATATTGAACAGTTCTGTCACTGCAAGGATCCTCGTGTTCCCTCTTAATAACCACACCCACCTCCATTTGTAAAGTTTTCACTTGTCTCTTTTTGAAAGACAAATTTTCTTTAATAAGGGAGAACATACATAGGGTAAAATGTACAAATGGTGAGTGTATGCTCAACTTTGTCTCTGTGACCACTGCCTCCCCCAGATCGGATCTAGAACGCCCCCCACCCCAGGCTCTGAGACCTGCTGCCCCCAGGAGGCGACCACCACTCTGACTCCTGTCTTCTGAGAGTCCTGCACAGCTCACTTGGCCTCACTCCCTCTAACAATTGCTTCTCTCCTTCCATAACTCAGAGCCACGCTGAGGGCTTTGCCTGTGGCATCAGCTGTTTCTGGGCAGAACTTAATAATTGTCCTGTTTCCACTGGCTTTGTTAGTTTACAGTTCCTATTATGGTGGGTGGAACTGGTTTTCCTTTTGCCAAGAACATAAATACATTCTTAAAATATGTCTACTCAAGTGAAAAAGGTGAGTTGATTTAAAGACAAGTATTAGACGAACAGTGCCAGCACCATGCAGATATGGCAGACTTTACAAAGTTGATAATCAAATGACTGAAATTTGAGAAATAGTGTCAGAAGCATATATGGCTCCAAGAAAACCCCAAACCAAAAACTGGTTGATTCAGTGGGGGAAAAAAATCTGTATACGTATAGTCTTGGTACAATGAAGCCCTTCCATATAATTCTGATATACAGTACTGGTTTAAACCAAAGCAAGTTAGAATTTTAATAGGCCATGTATAAGGTAGTGAGTCCTTCCTTTAATGCCTTAATGATTTTTGTCAGGTCTGAACACCATCTGTTTTATACCTAATACATATGTTAAAATTGACTCACTGTTTTTTTTTTTTTTTTGGTGAGGAAGATTGGCTCTGAGCTAACATCTGTTGCCAGTCCTCCTCTTTTCGCTGAGGAAGATTAGCCCTGAGCTAACATCTGTGCCCATCTTCCTCTATTTTGTATATGAGACGCCTCCACAACATGGCTTGATGAGCGGTGTGTAGGTCTGCACCCAGGATTCGAACCTGCAAACCCTGGGCCACCAAAGCAGAGTGCATGAACTTAACTACTATGCCACTGGGCTGGCCCCTCACTCTTCTTTTAAAAAAATAATTTATTTTTTGGTGAGGAAGATCAGCCCTGAACTAACATCCATTGCCAATCCTCCTCTTTTTGCTGAGGAAGACTGGCCCTGGGCTAACATCTGTGCCCATCTTCCTCTACTGTATATGTGGGATGCCTGCCACCGCGTGGCTTGATAAGCCATTCATGGGTCCACACCTGGGATCTGAACCCATGAACCCCAGGCCTCCGAAGCAGAGTGCATGAACTTAACCACTACGCCAATGGGCTGGTCCCCTCCCCTCACTCTTTTTAGTTTAAATTTATATAGAAGGAACTTTTTCTCATGGTTTAGAGGTACTGGATATGTATTTTTTCCAATACGTAATAAAATACATCACAATTAAGACAACAAAATGTGGGTAGCATTTAAGTCATCTCCCATATCACATGCATGGGGTTATTCTCAAGCAGGAGGGAGAAAACATCAAATTTAAGTGACAGTAAAAATAATGAATATTTAAAAAATTATTTGGTCAGTGTTTGGGGTTTTAGCTGGCAAGTTCGTAAAGCTCCCCTTTTTCTCATCTTCTCCTGAGTTTGGAAACAATTGACAATTGAAGCTCAGGTAACTGGCAAATGGCTCTGAGAAGGTCTGCTCTGTGTTTGAGCTGCCTGGAAAGTCTGGCTTAGAATTGACCTCTGGCCCCTGACCCCTGACTTGCTCACTCGGTCATGAGCACCATTGAAGGCCCACAGGCATCCAAGGGGTAACCCCCTCCGAGCGGCAGGGAGCAGGCTAGGGCATGTGGCTCCTGGGAGATGGGTTGGACCAGAACTGGATGAGGAGGCTGAGCCGGTCAGGCCCAGTTCCTTCTTCTGGACTCTCCTTTCAGAGAGCCTTCCTTGCTCTCCTGGGGAGAGGGAGTCCTCAGAGGGAAGAGAAGCCCATTCAGTTTCCCCAGTATCAGTTTTAAGTGATAAACACCTATAAAACAGTCCATCAAACATTTCTGCACAGTTACAAAGCATTATAGTAACAGCTACCTAATTATCTGAGTGTTGTTTTTCTGGAAGTCTCTTCATATGGAAGCGGGAGGCTGGGATATTCTCTGTTGGCCGCAGCATGGTCTCAACAACTGTTTATTGTTTTTTAACAAAGAAGATGAGGACAGTTCCCCCACCTTCCATTTCTAGGCTTTAAAATAATTTTTAATATCTAAAACTCATAGAACAGTTTACATTTTGCCAAGTTCTTTCAAGTATATCTACCTGTGGGACGGGTGTTAACTCCCCGTTTTACAGATGAGAAAGCAGAGGCTAAGCCAGGATAGAGAAACCCATCCCAAGTTGCGTGGCTGGGATGGGTAGAGCTGGACTGTAGGCACCTGTCTGCTAGGTTCTTCTAAAGCTGGGCTCTTTCTGGCTCTCTCACGTTGGACTTTTTATAACTGCATGTTCTGCGGTGCGTCTCAGTTATTTATCTGGCCTTGAGGTCAGATGCTGCTCCCTGTGTGAAATAACCCAACACCCTTGGTTTTTTTAAAGCAGGGTCCTTCATTGGGACGTAGCAACACTGAGACAAAATGAAACCACCAGCAGGGGCGAAGGTGTTATGGGAAGGTGGTATGAGAGAACATTCATCCCAATAGCTAAACCAACCTTGACTGAGACCTCCAGGGGGCTGTGCAGTCTTTAATGTCATCTCATCCTGTTTGCAGAGCAGCTCAGTGAAGGAGGTATGGTTATCACTGTCCGTGCGGAGGAGGAAAGAGCAAAGAAGGGAGGGGACTTGCCCAGGCTCCCACGCCCCGTTGGGGAACAGAGCCGGGATTTGGACTGAGGCCTCTGCACTCCAGGACTCCTCCCAGGGCCTTCTCCCCACTTCACCGTGTTAACTCCAGCCTTCAGGGCTCAGCCAAGATGCAGCCCTCAGAGAAGCCATTCTTCCCCTCACGGGGCAGAAGTCCCAGTGTACACTTGATTCCACTTCTTTGAGGTGTTTAGTGTGATGGTAGATTTCTGTGTTCGTGTGCTGGTTTGGACAGGGTCTGTCCTCCCTTCCGGGCTCTGAGCTTCCGAGGGTGGGGGCCATGTCTGTCTGCTTCATCCCGGCACTCAGGGGGATGCTCACTAACTACCTGTTCATTGAATGACTTAAAGTAGGAGCTGCGTGGGAGCATGAATGAGAAGGTGCCCAAGCCTTGTCTATCTCTCTTCCCCCAAATATCTGGGGAGCTTCCTTGAAGATACTTTGTTAAGCTTGTTGGAGATGGTGCCACTTGAGGTCGAGTATGGGAACTGGGGACAAGGCCACGTGCCTGGCATGGGAGGCAGCCTGAGAGTGGCCCAGAATCAAGAGTGGGAGGAGACAGTTTGAAGAACAGGGTCATGGGGACAATGGGCAAAGGGGGTGGCGGAGCAAGGTGAGGAGTGGGAGGGGCTGAATACCCCAAATGTGTGTCTGCAGGTGAGGGGTGGGGAGGGCAGTGGGAGGGGTGACTGGACCTGGAAAGACCCGAGGTGGTGCCAGGAAGGGGGTTGGTGCAGAGACTGCTGCAGTGGCGGTCTTATCTCACTTCGTCAAGCAGGAAACACGGCTGCTGAGCCCCACCACACGAGAGTGCGCCGTCTGGGCTCTGGTCACTGGAGCCTTCTTCGAAAATAAAGTTGGTCATCTTCATGATTATGTGCCCTTGGCAAAAACTCCAGCCAATGCAGATCAAGTCCCCTGGCCCACCATGTGCCTGTCATCCTTCCCACCAGTAACCCCTATTGTCAGCAAATTGGTGGGAATCTTTTTTTTTTTTTTTACCTTTTTTCATGCATTTACACACGTATGTACACATATACAGACGTCCAAATACAAAAGTCCTTCCTTAGCAGAGCCTAGTGCATTCCTGAAAACATGACAGAAAGCATCGTTTTTGGATAGTGGTATATTATGTCATATTACGTGGTGACGCATTACCAACCGATGGGAAAAAACCCAGCCAATTTCCCCAGTGTTAACACCCTTAAATACCTAGAAACCAACCCATCAAATGTTTCTGCATGAATACAAAGCATTGACAGCAACAAATACCTAATTATTTGATGCTTTAATGAACTTGTCACTGACCATGTTTGCAAATAGTATATAGGATACTATACGATATTGGTTCTGAATTTTGATTTTTTTTTTCTGTCTAACTGCTTTGTAACTTAATAGAAATGACAGTGAAATAACCTGTTAAAAATAGTGATGATGTCATCTAAATTGGAGTCTGGTTGGTAGTTTGCTGGTCAGAAGTAACTCTAGGACACAAGGAGGACTCAGTAGGGTAGGCAGAACACTGGGTTTGATGCATGATGGTTTTCAACATTGAGAGCACTGGGCATGCTCCTCTCCTATTGCAGGCTGATACACACCAATATTTTCATCGGTGCCTGCATAGCAACGTCCTGTAGCAGGTGTATGATCTAGGTGGTGCATTTGGGGTAAAAAATGTTTGCAAGTTATAATGGGTATTCAGATAGCGAGAATTTGAATGGTAAGGGATACCTGTATACCGTATGTGCGTGCACACGTGTGTACGTACATGTGGACATGCACAGATACAGGCATGTACATCCAGTATCCTAGTTATATAAGCTGTTGTGGAGTTTTTTTCCACATCAATACATATGGATCTGCCTCTTCAATTTCCACAACAGATAAATTGAGACACTGAGTTTTCTTATGCCTTATATAAGTCCAGTTTTATTCAACTGCATTAATAATTAAAAAAAATAATAGTTAACAAGTGCTTAGAAGTTACTATATCTTTATTAAATTTACCAGGAGCTGTTTTAATACACATGCATGTGTACACGTACACATGTACACAGACACGTGCTCATTTAATCCCCAAAGTGCACCGTGTGGGAAGACTATCATTGCCCCTCTTGGTCATGTGAGGACAACACGGAGGCATGGAGAGGTGAAGTTCCTGCTTGAAGCCGCCTGTTATAAGCTGGGATTTGAACCCACGTGGGCTGGTTCCATCCACTGATCACCAGCCACACGCTTCTCATGACTTGGCAGGCCCCTGGGAACATGTGAGTTTGCGGCCCCAGCACTGGGATTTTATTTCCTGCTGTAGATCAGAAAGGTGGTTTGGGATTAACCTGGTTGAGTGCAGCGAGCCTTACCCCCGACCCCTTCGCGCTCCATCTCCCCATGGGCGGTGGATCGTCATTCATTAAGGTGCCCCTGTGTGATGCAAGATCAGGTGCTGAGCACATCAACAAAAATGCACACCGGGCCCCTCAGACTCTGCCAATTGCCAAATAGAACCCCCCCTGAGAGATTTCCTTCCTGCTTTCGTGGGACTCCCGGTAATCAAGTGGGTGGCCGGATAGTAGGCAGCCCTCTGGTGCCTCTGGAGCTGGCCCCTGCTCGCCTAGAAGGCCTGGGAAGTGGAGTGACAGCTGTGAAGGACTTGGTGGTGGCTCCACCAGCATCTTCTCCTCATGGAGGCCCCAGCCACAGGCTCATGCACAGCAAGTGACTTTCCACCTACGTATGAGCATCCTGCCTGGCTTGGGTTGGTGGCCGGACAGCCCCATGGCATGAAGGGGGCACCTCACAATTATGCCTGCAGCCTTGAGGGTGTAGTCAGTAGAGGACCGCTTTCCACTCCTAGGAGATGCCCAGGAGAACTGAAAGCAGGTGTTCAAACAGAAACTTGTGTGTGAATGTTCATAGCTGCACTATTCATGGTAGCCGAAAGGTGTAAACACCCCAAATGTCCATCACCGGATTAATGGATAGATAAAATGTGCTCTATCAGTACAATGGAATATTATTCATCCATAGAAAGGAGTGAAGTAGTGACATGTGCTACAACACGGGTGAACCTTGAAGATGTTATGCTAAGTGAAAGAAGCCAGACACAAAAGACTATGTATTGTATGATTCCATTTATATGAAATGTCCAGAACAGGCAAATCTATAGAGACTGAAAGTGGATTATTGGTTTCCAGGGGCTGGGTGGGGATGAGAGGGGAGTGGGGAGTGAGGGCTAAGGGATGTGGGTTTCTCTCTGCGGTGATGAAAATGTTCCTAAACTGACTCTGGTGGCAGTTGCACAAGTCTGTGAATATATTAAAAGCCATTGAAGTGTACACTTTAAATGGATGAATTGTATGGTATGTGAACTATATTTTAACACAGCTGTTATATTAAAAAACAGAGAGTGCTGATTATGTATAATCCCAGAACCACCTGCTGACCCAGGATACCCTTTGGGGTATGGAATGTATAGGGGCAGTAACATCTCGTCCCATCTCCGTGTGAGAACCTGTTCTCTTCAATAACTGGGACTGGTCCGCATCTATCACTGTTCTGCCTGAACTGGAGAGATGCTGGGCCTTTGATCCCTGAAACACACTCATTCCTGCATCCAGAAACTACCAGATGGATAACCTGATGGAGCAGAGGCTGCTGGAGGCTGACCCTGGTCACAGTGGCATTCGCTTCTGCACGATCAAGGCAGCTTGATGTGGACACTGCAGCCCTCTGCCTGAGGCTGGGGAGTTAAGGCCCCCAGAGGCAGCCCTCAATCAACAGCAGATGGGGGTTGGGGATAAATACCCCAGCTCCCGCGCTCCTCAGTGGGGTGAACTCTGAGGGACTGCCAGAGTCCCTGCCCGTGGGGTACCAGCTTGACAACATAGCAACCTCCTTATCAGCTCCTTCCCTTCTCTGTGTCACTTTCCCTCTGCTGGTGTGTCCTGGGATCACCTCCCAAACCAGCCGCTTTTGCTCAAACCCTCATCTCAGGGTCTGCTTCTGGGGAAAGCCAAACTAAGACACCCGAGAAACCTCATTCATTCGTTCCACGCATATCTGAGCTTCTGCTCTGAACCAGGCTCTGACGTAGGCAGCAGTGAGGCTCCAGCTGTGACTGGGACAGACTCAATTCCTGTTCTCCTGGGGCTTAGAGAAGAGTGTAGATATGCAGGGAAACAAATAACACTATCAATACAAATGGTGCTAATGAGGAGCTTCACCGGATGGGTGTAAAAAGAACAGGATGCGTCCGTGCAGGGAGGTGGAGAAGGAAGGCGGAGTTGAGAGGTCACTGAAATGAGGTCCGTTGTGGGCAGGAGGTAGGGTGTGCGGTGGGACTTGCTGGTGGAGCACAGTGGGAAGAGGGCTGCATAGTCTTGTGTTGCTTCTCAGGGTCACTTACTTGACCCCGAGAAGCAAGATAAGGGTTCAGATCCTGGCTCTTCCCCTTGCTGGCTGGTGACCTTGGCCAAGGTACTTCACCTCTCCATGCCCCTGTTTCCTCATCTGTGTGATAGGGACAGTCACTGTACCTGCCTCACAGTGTTGTTGTGAGGGCTGATGAGTCAGTGTAGAGGTGCTGTCTTGCCCCACCCAGGTCTCATTACCAGGCGAGTGCACCTCTGTCCCAGCTGCTGGAAGCAGGGGGGACAAGAGGCCAGCCTCCCTGCCTCCAGGAGGACCCACTTCCCTGGTGTGATCCATGCTCTGGAGCCTCTGTGTGACCAGGCTGAGTGAGGCCTGTCCTCTCTGGGACCACAGCCTAGTTTAACTTTCCTCTCCTGCCTCGTCCTGCTCCTGCACTCCCCTTTCCTTTGAAGCCCCCCGCCCCCTGCCCCAACACCAGAATGAGAATCTCTGCCTCATGCTTGGCTTCCAGGGAACCGACCTATGACAACGTGTGAAGCGTTAGCAGTGTGCTAATGAATGAGAGTTCTACATGATTACTCTTGCCTTGATTTTTATCCTCATGGGTGAGCCCGATGTGTCTGTAAGACGCTTGAGGGCCAAGACCAAGTACATCCAGCAGAATGTCTGACTAATGGTTAAACGTATGACAAATAGCTAGTCCTTCATGGATAGGAAGACTCAATATGTCAGTTCTTCCCAACTTGATCTATAGATTCAACACAATTCCAATCAGTTTCCCAGCAAGTTATTCTGTGGATATTGACAAACTGATCCTAAAGTTTATACGGAGAGGCAAAAGACCCAGAATAGCCAACACAATATTGAAGAACAAAGTCAGAGGGCTGATGCTACCCCACTTTGAGACTTACTATAAAGCTAGAGTTACCAAGACAATGACGTATTGGTGAAATAATAGACAATTAGATCAATGGGACAGAATAGAGAGCCCAGAAAGAGACCCACATAAATATAGTCAGCTGATCTTTGACAAAGGAGCAAAGGCAGTCCAATGGAGAAAGCATAGTCCTTGCAGAAATATGATGAATAAACCAATACATATCTGGGGAGAAGAAAGAGGGAAGGAGTCAAGATGACCTAATGAAGGTGACCAGTCCTGGCTGGTGAGGATGGCTGCCTGCAGCCCTCTCCTGGGACAGGACAGGCTTCTGCAGCATGGGTGCCTGCTTGTGCTGATGTGACAGGCAGTGTATGGACGATTGGGGCCCTTGCATCATTAGAGTGGCTGTTTATATTTCACCCTCTTTCTGTGTGCCATGTTTCTTTCCCTCTGTCTGACTTGGTGTGTGTGTGTGTTTGTGTCTCTCTCCCTCTCATCTCGGTGGCTTGTCTTCTGTTCATGTCTGGTGTCTATGTCCCTCTTTTACCCTGTTTGGGCGTCTCCATTTGTGTTTGTTCATATCTCTGTGTGTCTGTCTCCCTCTCTGTCCCATTTCCAGTTCTGTCCCTGTGTCCTCATCTCACTCTGTCCCTTTCCTCTTTCAACAACTATTTATTGGGCTGCACTGTGTACCAACCACTCTGCTAGATGTGGGATACGGTGGTGAGGAAAGGAGCACCATCTGGGGCAAGCACTATGAATCCACGATTCACACGAGTAAGCACTTGCCTCTGTTCAGTGCTATGGAGGAGAGGCTTGGTATGTAGAATAGCAGGAGTTGAAGGGTTTTCTGTCAATTTGTTGGTGATTGAGGTGAAACTGGAAGGGAGAGCTTGGAGCTAATCAGGCTAAGAGCACTCTTGGAGGTCCAACAGCATGTGCTGATGTCTTGTGGTGGGACTGAGCGCCACCCACTTGCCAGTGTGGCGGGAGCATGGAGAGTGAGGGTTATCACTGGGCCCTGTTCTTAGTCCCAACGGCACTGGCACGCCGTGGGAAGGTTTGGAGCCCAGGAGTGGCGTGAACGTATTTGCATTTCATAAAGATGACTGGGGGTAACTTCTGGCTACTTCAGTAGACCAAGCAAGAGATAACGGTGGCTTGGTTTATGATGCTGGCTGTGGAAATGGATAGAAGTTGACAGATTCAAGAGCAATTTAGAAAGTAGAGTTGATAAGACTTGGTGATTGCCTGAAGACAATGTTACATTATCTGAAATTTTTTCTTTAGTTACATACATGTATCAAATTTTTATTATAGTTTTGCTGTAAGTTTAGTAAAAGCTCACGGTAGGCCAATTCAAAGTTTCTCTCTTAGAGGTATTTTATGGGGAAAGAGATGGTTAGATAATCATTATTAGACTAGATAGGAAAAAAAAGAATATTTGCTAAAGTCACTAGACTCTTTAAAAAAATTATTTTATTGAGGTCATGTTGGCTTATAACATTGTGTAAATTTCAGGTGTACGTTATTATATTTCAGCTTCTGTATAGACTGCATTGTATTCCCCACCAATAGTCTAGTTTTTATCCATCATCACACATACGTGCCCCTTTACCCCTTTCTCCCACCCCCTACCTCCTTCCCCTCTGGTAACCACCAATCTGTTCTCCATATCTGTGTGTTTGTTTGTCTTCCACATATGAGTGAAATCACGTGGTATTTGTCTTTCTCTGACTGACTTATTTTGCTTAACATAATACTCTCAATGTCCATCCATGCTGTCACGAAGGGCTGGATTTCATTGTTTCTTACGGCTGAGTAGTATTCCATTGTGTATATATACCACATCTTCTTTATCCGTTCGTCTGTTGATGGACACTTGGGTTGCTTCCATGTTGTGAATAATGCTGCGATGAACATAGGGGTACATAAATCTCTTTGAATTGTTGATTTCATGTTCTTTGGATAAATACCCAGTAGTGGGATGGCTGGATCACATGGTATTTCTATTTTTAATTTTTTGAGAAATCTCCATACTGTTTTCCATAGTGGCTGCACCAGTTTGCATTCCCACCAGCAGTGCATGAGGGTTCCCTTTTCTCCACATCTTCTCTAACGTTTGTTATTTCTTGTCTTGTTAGTTATAGCCATTCTGACAGGTGAGGTGATATCTCATTGTAGTTTTGATTTGCATTTCCCTAATAATTAGTGATATTGAACATCTTTTAATGTACCTGTTGGCCATCTGTATATCTTCTTTGGAAAAATGTCTGTTCATATCCTCTGCCCATTTTTTATCGGGTTGTTCATTTTTTTGTTGTTGAGTTGTATGCATTCTTCATATATTTTGGAAATTAACCCCTTGTTGGATATATGATTTACAAGTATTTTCTCCCAATTGGTGGGTTGTCTTTTCATTTTGTTGATGGTTTCCTTTGCTGTGCAGAAGCTTTTAGTCTGATGTAGTCCCAATTGTTTATTTTTCCTTTTGTTTCCTGTGCCCGAGAAGACGTGGTATTCAAAAAGATACTGCTAAGACTGATGTCAAAGAGCATACTGCCTATGTTTTCTTCTAGGAGTTTTATAGTTTCAGGTCTTACATTCAAGTCTTTAATCCATTTTGAGTTAATTTTGTGTGTGGTGTAAGATAATGGTCTACTTTCATTCTTCTGCATGTGGCTGTCCAGTTTTCCCAGCACAATTTATTGAAGAGACTTTCCTTTCTCCATTGTATGTTCTTGGCTCCTTTGTCAAAGATTAGCTGTCCGTAGATGTGTGGTTTTATTTCTGGGCTCTCAGTTCTGTTCCATTGATCTGTGTGTCTGTTTTTGTGCCAGTACCATGCTGTTTTGATTACTATAGGCTTGTAGTATATTTTGAAGTCAGGGAGTGTGATACCTCCAGCTTTGATCTTTTGTCTTAGAGTTGCTTTGGCTATTCGGGGTCTTTTGTTGTCCCATATAAATTTTAGGATTCTTTGTTCTCTTTCCATGAAGAATGTCACTGGGATTCTGATTGGGATTGCATTGAATCTGTAGCTTTAGGTAATATAGACATTTTAACTGTGTTTATTCTTCCAACCCATGAGCACAGAATATCTTTCCATTTCTTCATGTCTTCTTCGATTTCTTTCAGTAATGTCTTATAGTTTTCAGAGTATAGGTCTTTCACCTCCTTGCTTAAGTTTATTCCTAGGTATTTTATTCCTTTTGTTGCGATTGTATTCTTGACTCTTCTCTTTCTGCTGGTTTGTTATTAGTGTATAGAAATGCAACTGATTTTTGTGTGTTGATTTTTGTACCCTGCAACTTTGCTGTAGTTGTTGATCATTTCTAATAATTTTCTGGTGGATTCTTTAGGGTTTTCTATATATGGAATCATGTCATCTGCAAAAGTATTGACAGTTTACTTCTTCATTTCCAATTTGGATGCCTTTTATGTCTTTTTCTTGCCTAATTGCTCTGCCTAAAACTACCAGTACTATGTTGAATAGGAGTGGTGAGAGTGGGCAGCCTTGTCTTGTTCCTGTTCTCAGAGGGACGGCTTTCAGTTTTTCACCATTGAGTATGATGTTGCCTATAGGTTTATCATATATGGCTTTTATTATGTTGAGGTACTTTCCTTCTGTACCCATTTTACTCAGAGTTTTTATCATAAATGGTACTGGATCTTGTCAGATGCTTTCTCTGCATCTATTGAGATGATCATGTAATTTTTTATTCTTCATTTTGTTACTGTGGTGTAACACATTGATTTGCAGATGTTGAACCATCCCTGCATCCCTGGAATAAATCCCACTTGATTGTGGTATTTTAATGTATTGCTGTATTCGATTTGCTAATATTTTGTTGAGGATTTTTGCATCTCTGTTCATCAGCGATATTGGCCTGTACTTTTCCTTTTTTGTGTTGTCCTTGTCTGGTTTTGGTATCAGGGTAATGTTAGCCTTGTAAAATGAGTTTGGAATTGTCTCAAACTCTTCCAAAAATTTGAACAGTTTGAATTTTTTAGAAAAGTTTGAGAAGGAGGGGTATTAATATTTGGTAGAATTCTCCAGGGAAGCCTTCTGGTCCTGCACTTTGGTTTTTGGGAGGTTTTTGATTACTGTTTCAGTCTCTTTACATGTGATTGGTCTATTCAGATTCTCTGTTTCTTCTTGATTCAGTTTTGGGAGGTTGTATGATCCTGAGAATTTATCTGTTTTTTCTAGACTTTCCAGTGTGTTGGCATATAGCTTTTCATAGTATTCTCTTATAATCCTTTGTATTTCTGTGCTGTCTGTTGTAATTTTTCCTCTTTCACTTCTGATTTTATTTATTTGAGCCTTCTCTCTTTTTTTCTTAGTGAGTCTGGCTAAGGGTTTGTCATTTTTCTTTATCTTCTCAAAGAACCAGCTTTTAGTTTCATTGATCCTATTTTTTTTTTCCTCCCCAAAGCCCCAATGCATGGTTGATATCCTAGTTGTAAGTTGTTCTAGTTCTTCTCTGTGAGCCACTGCCACAGCATGGCAACTGACAGATGGGTGGTGTGGTTCTGTGTCCTGGAAGCGACCCAGGCCGCTGAAGTGGTGAGTACCGAACTTGAACCACTAGGCCATCAGGGCTGGCTCTTTCTATTGTTTTTCTTAGTCTCTGTTTCATTGATTTCTCTCTGATTTTTATTATTTCCTTCCTTCTATTGACTTTGTTCTTCTTTTTCTGGTTCTTTTAGCTTTAGTTTTAGATTGTTTGAGATTTTTCTTGTTTCTTGAGGTACGCCTCTATTGCTATAAACTTCCCTCTGAGTACCACTTTTGCAGCATCCTGTAAGTTTTGGTATGTTGTGTTTTCATTTTCATTTGTCTCCAGGTAATTTTTTATTTCTTCTTTGATTTCCTTATTGATCCAATAGTTGAATAGTTCTTCAGTCGCATGTTGTTTAGTCTCCACGTATTTGTGACTAAAGTCACTAGACTCTTGACTGGCAGCTAACTGGGTGAGTGAGTAATTTCTGAGAACAAATTTTAATACCTTTAATGTTCTTATTAAATAACTGCTAAGGCAGTTAAATCAGTATGCTGATTTCCTCCTAGAAGGTGTGAATTTCAGTGCACACAGAGAGTCTGTGTTGTGTTGTTTTTGAGGAGTGAAGATGAAAAGAATTCTAGATTTCTGGGGCAGGTGAAGAATGGGGCTATGTCTCCCGCACCTCTCTGCCCCCCAAGGTATAGAGACATCACTCCTCCCAATAATAGGGCTGCTCATAATTGATAAGTGGTTTTTAAAACTTTTTAGTTTGAAACAATTTTAGATTCATGTGGACACTGCAAAAATAGTACTGAGTTTCTGTGTACCATTCATTCAGCCTGCCCAGTGATAACATCTCTCATAACCATAGTTATTAAACCAGGATATTGACGCTGGTACAAAATTATTAAATAAACTATAGACCTTAATTGGTTTTCACCATTTTTTACATGCATTCAATTTTTGTTTTCATTTTGGTGTATAGTTCTATGGAATTTTATCACATGTATGGATTTATGTAACCACCACCCCACGCAGGATGCAGAGCGAATGCTGCTTATTGAAAGTCTTTTCACATTACTTCGTGACTCTTGTCCCCCAAGCTGTTTTCAGTCTAGCCAGACCCATAGTAAGAAAGCAGAAGCTTTTCGTTAGTTATATCCCCTCTTTCCCTAATTTCATTCTCTGCCCCCTCCTCCTGTTGCTACATGTGAATGACCATGGACCTTCCCTGTTATTTAACCCAGACACTAAATGCCTTTGTTCAGTCAGACTTGGGTCTGACTTCTTCCTTACCTGCAGGTCAAACTGAGCTCTCCTTCCCAACTCTCTCATTTCCAGGAATACCTCACTTTCCTCTTTCTCTGTTCAATGCAAGAACTGAGATGTATGTACTGGGACTCTTATGGTTACAAGGGACAGAAACTCATTTCACATTAACCAAAGCAAAAAAAGAGTTTATTGGGCTGTGTGTTTGGGATGCAGGCGTGTGGCTGTATCCTCAGGTGGGATGAACTCCAGCCTCTCATTGGCTCATGTTAATTTTCTTTCAGTGGATATCATGGAAATAAAAGAAATCCGCCCAGGGAAGAACTCCAAGGATTTTGAGCGTGCAAAAGCAGTCCGTCAGAAGGAAGACTGCTGCTTTACCATCTTGTACGGCACCCAGTTCGTCCTCAGCACACTCAGTTTAGCAGGTGGGTGCACACCCGTGTGCTTTTCTCCTCACTGTGCCCTGGTTTCCTTCCCAGGATGCTCCTCAGCAGGATGCTCACACCTGCTTACCCACTAATGCACGTTTGGGGGCATCGGAGTTTGAATCCTAACCCTGCTGCCTTCTAGCTGTGTGCCTTTGGGCAAGCTGCTTAACCTCTTTGACTGCAGTTTGCTCAGTTGTGAAATGGGGAGAATAATAATGCCTACCTCACTGGGATGTTGTAAGGATTATGTTGAGGGCCTGTCTGGCTCATGCTGAGAGCTAAAGGCAATTTACACTTTTTATCCAGTAGAGCCTGGCCTACCCCATTTATTCAGCTTAACTGATCTGAGGGAACTCTCCTGAAATCTGATATCTCACACAGGTAAACATGCACGCACATGCACACACACACACATATGCAGTACACACAGACACGCATGCATGCACGCAGCACACACATATGCAGTACATATACATGCACACACATGTATGCACACACGCGTGCACACACATAGACACTTGTATCTGGAGGTGAGATTTCTGGCCATCCCTGTGAATCCACCAAAAAGCCAAAGAGGCCTCTGAGAGGCCAGAAGAAGATCTATGAAAGAGCTGCGGCCCTTTACTCAGTGGCAGGAGCTTGTCGCTACTTTCAGGTCCAATCCTAGAACTTAGTGACTTAGAGCTGTCCGTACAATCATGACCGATGAGAGAGAAAGTAAATACCACTGTAAGTAGACTAAAGTGGGGGGAACAATGAAAGTTGAGCAATGGTAGGGACATTTCATTTAGAGTCAGATAGCTCTCATTGATTTAATTTCATCTTTTGAGCATTTGCTCTGAGATGGGTTGTGCTAGATGTCAGTGAGGCTACAAAGATGGATAAGACCTGGTCGCTGCCTTTGAGGAGCTCACAGTCTACTTGGGGAGACAGACATGTGGACAGGAACTTACAGTTGACTGTGGTCAGAGCTATAGTCCAAGCGTAACACAGGGTGCTGTCGGAGCACAGAGTGTCTAAATCCAGGGAAGGCTTTGCAGAGGAGGTGATTTAAACTGGGTTTTGAGGCATCAGTAGGAGTTGGAAGGAAAGAGGGAGGATGGTCCAGAGAGAGGGCATTGTGTGTTCGAGGGCTTGGAGGAAAGAAATAGCAAGCTGGATGTGGGAAATGATGCGTGTGAGTCTGATTGATGGTGTGTGGCGGGTGGCAGAGATGGGGCAGGAGAGAGAGGGGCCTGTGGCCATGAACTTTCAGAACTGTGTCCACTGAGCCCCAGTGTAGGCTCAGGCCTGGCCGCTCTTCTTGGTAGGAAGCCATGAGAGCCCAAGCCAGACTGAGGGCCTAGGATGCCAGCTTTGGTGTCTGTCCCACTCTGGGGTCCCTTTTCCAGAGTCCTGGAATTCAAGGTCAGGTAGAGAGGTGGGCAAGACCTAGAATCAGATCCCAGCTTCTCACTTACTGGGTCTGGGACAGGTCTCGACCCTCCTGAACCTCAGTTTTCTCTGCATCCACATGGGAAGAGTGAGAGCAGCAACCTCGGCCTGCTCTTGTCCGGACTGACAAGGTAGCTGGTGGTTAGGAGATGTTTAATAACTCGGCGGGTGTTTGCGTTGCTAGCTCCATTTTACTAATGAGGAAATGAGGCACAGAGGGGTTAAGTAATCAGCTGAAAGTCACACAGCCCTGAAGTGGTGCAGTGGGACTTGGCAATGATGCCAAACTCTTAACCACCGCTTCTTGCTGCTTCCCCCACGGGCATCAGCATCGGCTACTTTCCACCCCTCTCTCTGGCCTCGATCGGAAACGGGAGGCGCTGAGGGCTGCTCAGCGCTGTGGTGCAAGTTATCCCAGGTCCTGCGTCTTCATTAGCATGGGGTTAAAAGCTAAAACTCGTAAAACAAAATTGCCCACTTGCTACCCTGCTGTGGAAGGCTCATCCTGGGCTCACGGCCTCATCTCAGACAAAAAGCAGGTCTTAGGACAATGAAGGTGCGAAGGAGATGCTGCTTGGTGCCCTCCTGCAACACTAGAAACCAGCACAGGCTTCTCCCATCCCCACGGTCTGTGTAGGGCCGGAGAGGCTGGGGTCCGGGGTCTCTGAGCAGAGGTCTTCCCGGGGCTCACACAGCGTTTCTGTTCCCGTTCACCTCTCCAGCCGACTCTAGAGAAGATGCGACTAAGTGGCTCTCGGGCTTGAAAATCTTACACCAAGAAGCGATGAGTGCGTCCACACCTACCATCATTGAGAGGTATTGGCTTTTTTTGCCTGTTTCTGTCTTTTTCACTCATTCATTCATTTATTCTCTCTTTAGCCAACATGGGTGAAGGAAAGAAAAATGGGGCATTTCGTCTTGGAGGCTCACTGTGTGTCCTGTATGCAGTAGGTGCCCAGCAGTGGCTGTGGTCTCTCCGGTGTCTCACAGAAGAGCCTCTCTCAGTGCTGGGCCTTGGACTTGGCCTGTTGGGGGGAGGAGTTCCTTGAAACTGAGAGAGAAACGTGCGTTGGTGTCATGTTTGAGGGGAGGACGGGAGGTCTTCCTTCTTAAGGGGTTTGAGAAGGGATTAAGCTGGATTGGTTAAGGATAGTCAGATGAAAGTTCTGGAATTTTCCACCCGCCACTCCCTCATGGGTTGATGAAGCCCTTCTCAGGAGTGTCTCGTCAATGTCGTGGATATCTGGATGGGATTGGTATGTGAGTTATTGTCCCCCCAGTAAACCAGAGCCCTCTGATTCCCACCATTTTCTTACCAGCTTTCTGGGGATTAACGAATCCCATCGGAGGGAATCGCCAGGTTAGGAAGGCTGGCCTCCCAGAGTCGAAGGGGCCTCTTGGCTCAGCTCGGGCATTTCAACCACAAGGGGGAAGCTGCCTCCCGAGCTGCCCAAGTTAAAAAGTTGGAAAACCCTTCCTTTTCGTTTCCAATTTCCTTTGTCCCCGGCTCGTAGAGCTCACTTAGATTTATGCTATTTTCTAACTTTCTCTCTCTTGCTCTTTTTTTTTGTCTCAATGCACTTCCCAGTTGGCTGAGAAAGCAGATCTATTCTGTGGATCAAACCAGAAGAAACAGGTAAGAATCATTCAGATTTCCGTGGTTTTCTCCAGATCATTTTGGACTCCAGTGTTCATTCTTTCTTTAAGCATTCCAAGAGGGTTGGAGCATGTTTTGTGGTGTGGCAAGGTCCTCCTGAGGTCTGATTTGACCTACAAGGTGCTGGACGCCGTGCTAGGTGCTGGGGGTCGATGGCGACGGAATCTCCGCCCTCACAGAGCCTCATTCTGGAGAAAATTCGAGTCCATCTGCAGAGACGCCTTCTCTACCGTGGAGCACTCGGACCTCGTCATTGAGGCCTTCACATTTGAGCACCTTCTATGTTCTGGGGAGAAACAGGATCACCATGGCGCCTGCCCTTACTCTGGTGGGAGAGAGATTGACCATAAAGAAGTAAACCAAGTTCAGTAACGATGGTTATAAGGGCTGGGCCGACATGAGACGGCCGATGCAATAACATCTAATTCCGTGAACTTGACTTGTTTACTTAACAGTACCTCTTGGAGAGGTTCCCTGTCGGCACATGCTGGCTGGACACATGCCAGACCTTTTTGTAACAAACGTGGTTTGTCCTTGGATGGATGCAGGGTAATTTCCTTATTGATGGACAGAGTTGTTCCTGGTCCTGTATTATCATTGTGAATAATGCTGCTATGAAAACCTTTGGATCCACCTTTTTGTAAACTTGCGTGAGGAGGGTGTGAGCAGGATAAATTCCTAGAAGAGGGGTACCAGCAGCAAAGCGTTTTCCAGTCTAACGTTTTGAGAGAGGTGGTAGCAATTTATATTTCTACTGGTGGCACAAGAGAGCCCCTGTTTCCCTGCGCCCTATATCAACAGACTTTGAAAACCTTTGTTCGTCTGATGGGGGAAAGGCAACAGGGATTTATGCTTAAATTTGCATTTCCTTGTGTATGCGTGAGGTTGAACATCATCTCATCCTTTTTTTTTTTTTGTAGGTTATGATCCAGTTCTTATTAATAATACAAACCACCATTTATTGAGCGCTCAGCATGCCAGCACTGTGCTAATCACTTTACAATCATGGTATCATTTTAGCCTCACATCAGACCTTTTTAAAAATTTTTAAACATGTCTCTTTCCTTATATGTTAAGATATGTCAGTGTCATATGTGAGGCAGCAGCTGACCTCGACAGCTCTCCCCTTTGGTTCCTGAAAGTCTTTCCTTCTCCAAGGCACCTTTGTGTCAGGCCAGTGTCCTCCATCACACCTTGATCTCAGAGTTTGGGCGGCCTCCATGGTCTCTTTGCACCTGACCGGATGGTTTGGAAACAGTAACCTAAGTGGTGAAAAGTTTCATAATGTTGTTAGGTCGGCCAGCAGCTCGTCCATGTTTCTCTGTCTGTCTGCCCTTCCCTCCCTCCTCCTCCTCTCATCCCGCATTCACTGTCTGGTCCCACACCCTGGGCTACGCTCTGGCCTTACGGAGTTGGGTCAATGAGGTCCCCGCGTCAGAGAAATTTGTAGACACTGGTCTCTTTCAGTCTCAGAGGTGGTGCCTCCCATGAGTGTTTCCTTTCCCTGTGGCATTGGGGTGATTCATAGTTGAGATTGGCACAGAGATGACAGATGGAGCCCTCCTCTCTCCACAAGGTGGTGGTCTGGGGTTGTTGATTTGGTTCCAAAGTCTGCTTCTCCATCTTCTGTCGTCAAGAAATGGAAGCCTCCCTCTGGCTGTCCAGCTCTGAATGGATTCTTGCAAGTCCTTCATAAAGATCCATCTTTCCATTGGCTGGTCTGGAACCTTCAGCGGAGAGGAAGTCTGTTTCTGGACTTGATTCCTTGTTCCACGCTTACCTCCCTCCCAGTGGGCAGAGCCCTCTGCTCCGTCAACATGTGGAAAATCCCACCTTTCCTGTGCCTCTGTGAGGCCCGGAGACAGTTTTTCTAAAGGAACTTTGACCAAGGTACCAGTGAAAGGGCACTGACTTCTCTTCTGCCAGTTTCCCCTCCTTTCCTGTCGCCCACGACTGAAACTGATCGTGTTTCCTGACAGAAAACAAAGGAGCAGCAGAAGCAAAGCCTCAAGGTGTCCGAGGCGGCTCTGCGCTGGCCCAGCCCCGAGGCGTTTCCCTTGGCCTCAGCGCCCTGGTTCACTTTCCAGCATCTCGAGAGGCAAATGGTAGCAGCTGGCGTTTGTTGAGAACTCACTTTGCAGCAGCCACGTGCTGAGCACTGCACGTACTGGTGGAATATGGAATGCTCTCAGACTGGTGAGCCAGGTACCCATTGAGCCATTCCATGAGGACACTGAGGCCGAGAGAAGTTAAATAACTTGTCTACAGCAACCTGGCCTGTCAGGTGTCAGGCACCACGGCTGGAGGCTCACCCATCACTACTTGATGTTGCTTTCTTTCTTTCTTTCCTTTTAAATTGTGCTCTTGAAAGCTGGTAAAAGGCAGAAATCTTCCCTTCCCTACCCTGACCTATGACTAAAAAGTATTTATTTAATTTGTTTTATTGTGGGAAAATATACATCACATAAAATTTACCATTTTAAGTGTACGCTTCTGCGAGACTAAGTACATTCATGTTGTGGGGCTACCATCACCACCATCATCTCCAGAACTCTTTTCGTTTGTAAAACTGAAACTCTGTACCCATGAAACAGTAACTCGCCGTGTCCTCCTCCCCCCAACGCCTGGTGACCTCTATTCTACTTTCTGTCTCCGTGAGTCTGACTACTCTAGGTCCCTCAGATGAGTGGAATCATGGCATATTTGTCTTTTTTGTGACTGGCTTATTTCACTTAGCATCGTGTCTTCAGGGTTCATCCATGTTACTGTAGGCTGTGTCAGAATTTCCTTCCTTTTAAACGCTGAATAATGTTCCACCAGATGGATATACCACATTTTGTTTATCTGTTTGTCTGTTGGTGGACACTTGAACTGCTTCCATTTTTTGGCTGTTGGGAGCATTGTTGCTGTGAACATGGGTGTTCGTGTCCCTGCTTACAGTTCTTTTGTGCATTACCCAGAATTGGAATTGCTGGATCAAGTGGTAATGCTGCTCAATTTTTTGAAGAACTGCCAGATGGTTTTCCAAGGCAGCGGCAACCATTTCACATTCCCACCAGCAGCGCACAGGGGTTCCATTTTTCCCTACTTCCTTGCCAACACTTACTTTCTTTTTTGATGATTGCCATCCTAATGGGTATGAAGTAGTATCTCATTTTGGTTTTGATTTGCATTTTTCTAATGGCTAGTGATGGTGAGCATCTTTTCATGTCCTTTTTACCATTTATATATCTTCTTTGGAGAAATGTCTATTCAAGTCCTTTGCCCATTTTAAAATTTCCTTGCATGATTTTAATCCTTATTCAACTTCCAAGCACTGAAGGTAGGGCTAGGTACTACACAATCTTTTATTTTTCATTTTTACACTTTCATTTATTGTTACCTTTTAAAAAAATGCACATAGACTTTTTTGTGTGTGTGAGGAAGATTGTCCCTGAGCTAACATCCATTGCCAATCTTCCTATTTTTGCCTGAGGAAGATTGTCCCTGAGCTAACATCTGTGCCAGTCTTCCTCTACTTCCTCTATATGGGACGCTGCCACAGCATGGCTTGATGAGCAGTGTGTAGGTCTGCCCCCAGGGTCCAAACCCATGAATCCCAAGCAGCTGAAGCAGAGTGCACAAACTTAACCACCATGCCACTGGGCCAGCCCCTGGACTTTCTTTTAATTATGAGAGTAATTCATGTTCATTATAGAAAATTTTAGAAATACACTAGAAAAAATTTGTATAAATTTAATATTAAATGATAAGCGCTGTTATCTCTAGCTACAATTTTTTTTGGTAGATTTCCATCCTCAACTTATTTATTTGTTTACTTGTTGATTTTACTTTATTAAAATCTAACTACACATATGATCTTAAATCCTGGTCTTCTGTAACTAATTTTTAAATTTTGAAATAATTTTACATTTAGAGAAATATTGCAAAGATAGTTCAGAGAGTTCCCAAATACCCCTTTGCCCAGTTTTCCCTAATGTTCACATCATAAGTTACCATTGTATATTTCTCAAAACTGAGAAACCAGCAATGGTAGATGACTATTAACTAAACCCTAGACTTTATTTGGAGTTTACCATTTTTTCCACCAATGTCCTTCTCCTGGTCTGGAATCCAACCCAGGATCCCACATTGCACTTAGTTGTTCTGTTCCCTTGGTCTCCTCTGGTCTGTGACAGTTTCTCTGTCTTTGCTTGTCTTTCATGACCTTGACAGTTTTGAGGAGTATGTCTCTGGTGTTTTGTACAATGTCCCTCAATTTGTGTTGGTCTGATATTTTTGTCAGGATTAGACTGGAGTTATGGGTAGCCTGAGGTTGTGGGTGTTTGGGAAGGATGTCACAGAGGTGAAGATCTTTTTCATCACGTCGTATCAAGGGGTGCATGCTCTCAACATGGCTTGTCAATGGTGATGTCAACCTTGCTCACCTGGCCAAGGTGGTATCTTCCAGATTAATCCTTTGTAGAGTAACCCCCCTGCTCCCAGGCTCTATTCTTTGGGAATAAATCACTAAGTCCAGCCCACACTAAAGGAGGGGAGTATTAAATTATTTCCACCTCATGTTAAACCATAAGAACTTTACCATTTCATTGCAACCCTTCAGGGACGTTACGTCAATGCCTACGTTATAATTCAACCAATGGGAATTTGATATTTGACTTGAAAAGTTGCATTTTATTTGTGTCCAGTTTTTCCCTATGTTTACATTTTCACTGAAGTGTGTTCAAAGTGACCCTCATGAGAAACATTTTTTGGGTCATTATAGTGTTCTCGGACTTCATGCCGTGACTCCATAGTTCCCGTCAGCAGACATTCTGGGCTTTCTTTGAGTCTTTCCCTTGCTGTTGCTGCTCACCTAGCAGCAGGTGAGCAGGGCTCCTTGAGGTCAGGAATCAAGCTGGTTCGGTCTTACCAGTGTTCATTGGATGAACGCAAGTCCTCCCTTTTCATTCCCAGACGTAACATCGGGCAGATGGAACGTTCTAGCTTTGGAAGATTTCCTTGTGACATTTCCGGGCCTGGGGAGACTGGGTCAAAGGCATGAATGTGTTAGTGGTAATCTTGGCTGGATTTCCAGAGACCCCCACCCTCCCCTCTTTGAGCCTTTAGACTTTGGTTGTCTCTTATCTGGGAATTGGGTCTAAGGTCAGTGCATGAAGTAAAAATTCCTGTGGTCAAAATGCCCCTTGAGAAAGCCCCTGAACCTTCTATGAGCGTCCCTGGAGTTGCATCTCTCAGTGTGAGGCTCCCAGGGGCCGAGTCCCACAGAGGGGACAGCGGCCCCGAGGGCTGGTAGCCAATTGTCTCCTGTGGACATTTCTTTCCCTCTCCTGCCCTTTGCCCCATATAACACTGTATTTGCTTAAGCCCGGTGTGCACTTCCTGTTCTTCAGACTGGCAGGGACACAGGGATGGCTAAGTTGGGCCTCAGGGGCGGAAGGGGGTGGGGGCTGCAGGTGGGAGGCAGGTGCGTGGGTCCAGGTCTCTCCTTCAGCAGGAATGCAGCTAGGTTTCATGCAGTTCATAGTTGTGGCTCCAGCACATTGGGACCGCCTGAGGGGGCTTTAGCCACAGGCCTGCACAGCCTCCCCTGCAGAGATTCTGCCTCACTAGGTCTGGTGTGGGGCTCAAGAATTTGCATTTCTGACAAATTCCCAGCGATGTTGATGCTTCTGGTGCAGGGTCCCTACTTTTGAGAGAAGCAAGCAAGCTTCCGGAGCTGCTCTGTCCGATATGGTAGCCACTAAATCTAAATTAATAAAATTAAAAATTCAGTTCCTCGGTCTAGTGAGCCACATTTCAAGTGCTCAGTAGGCACATGTGGCTACCTCATTGGACAGCCCAGATCTGGAACATTTCCATCATTGTAGAAAGTTCTGTTGGGCAGTGCTGTAGTTTGCATCTCAGCTCTAACACTGGTTGTATGAGTTTGTGTAAATCACTTAATTTCTCTGTCCCTTAATTTCCTGATCTGTCAGAGAGAGAGACTAGTTCCTGCCTCCTGGGGTTGGTGTGAGGATTCATTGGATTGGTTTGTGAAAAGTGCTTGGACTGAGGCTGGCTTATGGTAAACACTAATAAGTCTTTATTATTGTTATAAGAAGCCAGGGGTGGCGGGGGTTTTGGTCCAGCCTCTGCGTGGCGAGTAGGTTTTTGGAGGCCACAACCTCAGCCTGGGGTGCAGTGTTGCAGGGGCTGGGACTGTGCCAGGCTGAGAAGGGAAGACGTCATTATTGTTCAGTGATGTCTGCCATGGAAGAGGGGGAGCCTTTGTGGCCCACGGTGGGAGGATCGTTTCTACCATCCCTCCCCCAAGGGATTGCCCTGGTTCTTAACCCAGTGTCACGGGTTGAGCCCGCAGGCAACAGAATCTGCAATGTGGGTTTGTGTGAGGGAGCTTATTGGGGAGTGCGTGGGGCATCAATGCCTGTGGAAGTGAAGGCAGAGCTGTCCGGAATTGAGGCCAGAGGGCTGGGCGCTCGGACCAGTCATTGGATGCTGGATGTGACCTTAGCTGTGGCACTCTCTTTATCTGAGGACAAGTCCTGGGCAGGGAGAGGGGTGAACTTGGGAGCTGCTGGCTTCCTGCCCTCTAGCAGTGGGGGAATCCGTGTATCTGTCCTGGCTCGGGGTCTGGCAGTACAGCACAGATCCAAACGCCCAGAGGGAGGGCTGAGGGGGGGCGTGGATAGGGCACTGGAGTAGCTAGGCCCCAGCATAGGTGCCCAAAGAAGCTCTTGGCCTCCACCTTACCTGGGGGCTCAGTTGCTCCGCTGTGAGGTGGGACTTTTGGAGCGGGTGGGCTCAGATGTCCCGGTGCTCAGATTCTCATGCTCCCAGGCCCTGTGTTTGCTCCACTGGCCCCCAGGCAGCTGCACTGGCTCCCAGCCCCCCAATCTCTTTGTTTCTGGATGTGGGAAGGTTCCTTGTCCCTGTTTCTTCCTGGAAGGTCCCCAAGGGGACTCTGACCTCTGCCTCGGTCCTGGATGAGCCCTGCGGGGCCACCAGCTTGGCCAGACCCTCTCCCTTCCTTGTCTTGCAGAACCAGCCCCTGCCATTCCTCTCCCTTCATCCTGCCCTAGCCACGCTCTTCCTGGACACCCAGGGGCTGGATCACAAAGGGGGTCTCAGCCAGTCTGCTTGCTTCTCTGCCCAGCCAGCCCCACCTGGCCCACCAGAGGCTTTTGCTGTTCTCAACATCTCTCCAGAAAAGCCCGGAGTTGGCCCCGATAGTAGTGGGGGGTAGGGAAGCATCTTGCAAGTAAAGGTGTCTGACATTAGGGAGGCCGTTAGACTAGAGGTGGGCACACTGGGGTGACCAGGAGTCCCACTTGCTTGTCTCCAGGGGCAGCTGCTGGGTGTCATGTGCTGCTTCCTTCTGGACGTACCAGCAGAGGCCGAGTTGACAGTGTTGAGGAAACGGCCATTTTCGGGCTGCAACCTGGGCAGGCTTCCTTCCTTGGCCACACTAAGCCCATGACTAGTCTGACGTCTCCAAGAATACAGAGCAGTGTTCTCTGGTGGTCCCCCCAGACCACCTTCTCTTGCTCTGCTGGACACTCGGCTCTGCAGCCACAAGGGTCTGGATCTCATGCTCTTGGCCCACCACCCTAATCCCACCCCTCCCCACCGTTCATGCCGTTCCCTGAGAGGCAGTCAAGTGCAGTGGTTACACGCAGACCCCAAGGCAGACGGTGCTGGAGCCTGCCTCCCCCACATACTAGCACCCAACCTCTCTGCGCCTCAGTTTTTTCACCTGGAACGTGGAGGTGATAATGGTACCCACCTCACAAGGTTGTTAGAACCTTAAATGAGCGTGTGTGTGTGTGTGTGTGTATCCCCTAGAACAATGCCTGGCATTGAATATGCACTATTTATGTTTTAGCTGTTATTATTATTATTGCTGTCATTGTTATTACTGCTACTGTCATCCCTTTTGCCTGGAATGCACGCTCCCTTCCTTTCTTTCCTCCTAAACTACGTCCTGCCGCCTGGCCCAAGTGAAACACACTCATGATCTCTGTGATGTGGTCAAATGACTCTACGTTTGGGGATTTGATTCAGACCCAGGCCTGGCTGCCGTTCAGCTTTGACCTTGAGCAGTGCCCCTCCCAAACCCTCCCCTTGCCGGTTCTGAACGCTGGGGGTCGATAATGCATACTGTGTGTGGGGTCAAATGTAGTGAGGGGTTAGGTAACGTTATTGTAGCCTGGCCCATAGTAGGTGCTCAAATGAGGTTGGCTCCTTCCCCTCCTCCTCTCTGGGCTTCAGTGACCTCCCCTTGGTTTGAACCCCTGTGACATTTCATATCTGCAAAGGTTATCTGGTCATCTGACACCATGTTTTGCCCACGCTGTGACTTCTACGTGACCCTCGTCCACGGCCATCCCTGAAAGGTGGAGACCAGCCTTGCTCAGCGGGGTGTCACCCCCACCTTGAGCCCGGGGTGTCTTGTTCCCAGTTAGTGCTCACTAAACAGCTATCTGCTGGGTCTTCTCATAGAGGGCCGCCTGAGGTGGGGGATGATGGGAGTAGCCAAACCCTCCACTGTTGAGACCCCTCATGGTTTACGGGGCTGGGGTTTCCCTCTTTTGCAGCATCAGCCTCCGAGAGTTGAAGACCATCTTACCCCTTGTCAACTTCAAAGTGAGCAGTGCCAAGTTCCTCAAGGATAAGTTTGTGGTAAGTTTTGTAGCTCAGCCTGGCGATTTTGTGAACTCAGGGTGACTTGTGCCTTTCACGTGAAGCCAGTGCGTGCCTTTGGGGTCCACTGAATGGTGCCCAAGAAGGTCCTTCACCTTCAGATTCATCCGTCTTAGTCCAGACAGAGGGATCATGTGAAGATCTTAGGACCATGTTCTCAATCCTAGCAGAGGACGTCATCCAGGAAGACCATGTTTACCGAGCTGCTCGACTTGGAACGTTTCCACCAGTCCAACTTTCCCTTTCCCTCACCATCCCGCAGGCTGTTTTCCTTCTAGTTAAATGAACAAATGTGTGTCTTTTGGAAAATATTATGAAAGATTCCTTATGTAGGTTGCCAGGGATGTGGCATTTTGTGTGCAAGTCCTGGTAGTGTGGTTGTCAGAGTTGGCTCTTCTCTGCCCTTCCCCCCCGCTTCCTTCCCATCCATCCCTCCATCCACCCATCCCTGCATCTACCCACCCATCCCTCCATCCACCCATCCACCCACCCCTCTTTCCACCCATCATTTAATTTATGTTCTTGTGTAATTAAGCTGTTGGTAGATCTGGGTCAGGTAAAGCCACTTCATGAGTGATGGGCTAGAGTAGGTCAGGTGGGGCTTTTCTGAACAGTGTAAGGATGGAGATGTTGTGCAGGCACCCTTTCTGGCCCTCAGAGAGATACTGACTCTTGTCAAAGAACCCAGCAACACTCCATCTCAGTAGCCCCAGTTGGAGGATTCACGTGGCCGTGTCAATGGCAACCTCAGTCACAGGATTCCTCAGCTGAAAAAGCTTATTCATTTTTGTACCAATGAGCTTTGGGAAGAGTTAACCCATTTCATGGCTTATGAAGCCATCTTTTGACCTGCCTCCAACATTCCAACTAATCCAAGAAGGCAAAAACAGAGAAAGGTGGGGATTTAAGAAGAGAGGAGGGGGTGGGAGAAGCATTTACCATTGATCACTGTTTTGTTCTTTATCGAGCCGTTACTGAGCAGGTGTTACATAGATGTTATCTGGTTTGGTTTCAGGGAAGTCCTAGGAGGGTAGTGGTGCTTCTCATTTTACAGATGAAGAAACTGAGGGTCTTAAAGGGTCAAGTAAATTGCCCAAAGCCATTAAGGAATTCAGGGGACAAGCTTTAACTGGAGTTGAGCTCTAACTCCCAAGTCTTGGTTGATTTGCTTATGCTTTTAAAAATTACCTGTGTGTACATACCCTATAAATATGTCTGGATTTGAAAGTGTCTTCTGCCCCAAAAAGGGAGAGTTCTGCATTATGGCTTTTGGAATTCTGGCTAAGACTCTTTCCTTTTGGGGCTCAAGGGAAGGGTCCTACTCGTTGGGGTTCCTGGTGGGTATATTCTCCAGGCAGATAAATTAGGAAACTTGTGGACACTTTGGGTTCAGAGGAATGCGAATTTGAGTTTAGCCAATGTTGTAGAAAAGCTGTTCTATTTCTGTAGACAGGGAGGAGGCATGCTTGTGGTGGACACCAAAAATCGTGTGGTCACTTTTTTTTATATTTACAGGAAATAGGCGCGCACAAAGATGAACTCAGCTTTGAACAGTTCCATCTCTTCTATAAAAAACTTATGTTTGAACAGCAAAAGTCGGTAAGAAGCTTCTTGAGCAAATGATCAAATGATGTTTTTGTTTCCCCTGTGTTTCAGAGTCCAGCATGTTCCTAAGAAACCCATGAGAAGCGTTCAGGCTCCCTCCTAGTCCAGAAAATATAGAGTGGGAATGGCAATGACATCATTTTCGTCTATTAGATTGGCAGATGTTTTTAGACGTGATGATTTGGGGGAAAATGTGGGGACATGGTGCTCGCATACCTCCTTGGTGGGAATGTGAATGGCCATTAGTCAGACTGGAATTTAATCTGAATCGGTTAAAGTAAAAAAGTTCAACTGACTCTGCTGTGTTATCTGATTCTGGAAGGAAATTTATCTAATTGTTAATAGTAACCATCTCTGGGTTGAGGGATTATGTGTGTTCCTTCTCTTTATGCTTTCATTCATTTTTTTATGAGAATATAGTTTCTGATGAAGATAATATGTTATTTTATATTTAAATTAAGATGTGCATACCTTTTGACCTGGCAGTGGTGTTCTGGGGACTCTGTTTTAGAGACATGGAAACTCCGGGACCTATGAATGTATTACCAGATTGTTCATGGCAGCATGACTTAGGCTGGCAATGTACCTGGGGACTGTCTGAATGCCTCTCGGTAGAGGATTAGTAAATTATGGCCCCTCCATACTGGACAACATTTGTGTAGCTGAGTAAGAGGCCTGAGTCGGTTGTGTTTCTGTCAATCTGGAGGGATGTTCATGGTGTTTTGTGAGGAAAGCCAGCAGCAGATTCATGCAAGGAGCTGGGTCTGATTTTCTGCAAAAGCAGCCAACCAACCAGAATACAATAATCCTCCAATGTATGTTTGCATGTGTTTTTATGAACAAGGAGAAAGTGTGGAAGAATACATGCCTCACATTTAATGTTGACTCTGTGTGTGTACCAGAGGGGTTTGGGAAGATGGGTAGGAGAGAGAATTAAATTTTTCTTTGCACACCTCAGTTTTCTTTGACTTGTTCCAAGTAGCACATTACTTTTGTAATAAGAAAAGTCCCGTAAAGCATAAAGCTTAAAAAGTGGGGCATCCAGTGCAGTGCATGGAGCACAGTGCCCGGTGGGTGGCACACACTCCACAAACAGGAGCTGCTGTTGTGACCGTTGGAAAAGGGCTTTGCAGGTGGCAAAGGTGAGTCCAGAGAGGAGCTTCGAGGGAGCTGAGAGTACGTGGGGCTTGCAGCCAGGTGGATCCCGTTTCTCCAACCAGCTGTGTGATCTTGGGCCAGCCACTGACCACTCCCAGTCTCAGTTTTCTCATCTGTGCAAAGGGGGTGATGATTCTTGCCCCACCGGGCTCTGGGGAGGACTGAATGAGGGATTAGGGGTCAAGAGTGCGGGCCTTATTAAGTGATGAGTGTGAAAGTCACTAGAAGGCAATTATTAATTGCCTTCTGCATGCAGGCCTGTGGGCTAGCCACAGGGTGGAGCCTTTGATAGGTGACCCCAGGCCATGGGATTTTGGATGTATCCGAGGTAGAGAAATGGAAGAAGCATTTCCTGCCTGTCTATATTGGGGGGAAATGCATTATTTTTTAGCATAAAAAATTAAATTGCGGTGTGATCACTTTTTCACGTGTATAATTATTAGTTCTTGGTTTGCCACATAAAGTAGAAAGATTGTAGGCTTTGGGAGTTGAAAGCCCTGGATTCCAGCTCCAACTTGACCTCTAACTGACCAAGTGATTTTGGGGAAAGCCATGTGTTTTCTCCGCACTCAGCCTCCTCTTGGAAATGAAGGTATTGAATCAGGTCATTGGTTATAAAACTTTTTAAACTATAACCCCCACCTCCTTTTATATGAAACCTTAATTTAAAAAAACTGCTGCATGAAAGCTGATCAAAACTCTTTTTAGGTTGAAATCTGTAACTTTTATTTATAGTTAGTCCTGAGAACAATGAAAATGTTTTGATGACAGTGTACATATGAAATCCAGAAAAATGATAGTTGTCTTATGCAGTTGACCAGGATTGAGAAAAGCTTGATTCACTCAAGATAAGTAGATGCAAATAACAGGTGTTGTGTGTGTGTGTGTGTAATATAACATGCTATAAATACTTTATTTCCTGACTAAAGGAGGATAATGTTATATAGTTCATCTTAAATGAAACTATTCTGACACAAATGACTTTCATTTGATATATTGTGTTCTATTTTGGAAAGGGAAATATACTTTTTGTTTGCCATTGGCCAAAATCAACTTTGAAACAGTTCAACTTATTCTAGCTTTCACCACTAAGCACTCTAAGACCTGTGACAACATTTAAATTGCATCTCCAGGCATAAATCCTGCATTTATTCTTACAGATATTCATACTGCTCAAATAATGGTTTTTATAATGGTTTGTGTTGAAATTTCAGCATGCTGTCTCATCAGGCAGATGGCAAGCAAAGCTTGAGAACAAGGTTTGCACAAAAGTTATTTCACCTGCCAGCAGAGGTTAACCCATTGGTGGGCTCCACTGTGATAAAATTCCATGTGAGACATATTTCAACCTGCACTTTTTGTTACGGTTCTTTTTAAAGCTAACGTGTGTGTGTTTGAGAGGGAGTGGGGAGAGAAAGAAATAGGAGTCAGATTTCTGCAGGAGCCCTGAGCCCCCTAGGTTGCCCAGCGTGGAACCTCGTTTGGGAGAAGCTCGTCTGTTCCAGAGGTCGCCCCTGGTGGCCAGAATGCCACATTCAGCCTCTGATCGGCTGTACTTGGCCTGTCTAATGGTTTAAATATTTTTTGAATGAACTGCTTACATTTAAAACTTGGGAGATTTTACATTCAGATCCAGATTTTTGGCTTCTCTTGAAAACAATTGAGATCTGGCTATAAATGGGTCCTGAGTTCCCCTTGGCGACTTCTGAGTAGGAAGGAAGTGTGCATTCTCTGGTTTGTCTCAGCCCTCATCCCACACCCAGCTCTCTCTACTAACTTATGTTGCCTCCCCGGCCCCAAAGACTTTTTGGGTCGGTAACCTCTGATCTCCTTCATTGGAGCGTATGGCTGTCTGGTGTGGCCACTGCGTATTTTAATCCAGTGACTTGGAATTTGAATAACAAGCCCCAAGCTGTGTTGATAGTTACTGGTCACTGCTCTTGTGTAGGTAAATGCTCCTTCCCTAACTGTTAGCATATAATTTACTTCCTGAGCTCCTCCCTGGCGGCGCAGGGCAGAGAAAAGCATTAGGTATGTGCTCCGTGGGGAGATGGGGCTGTTTATGGTGATTGATGACCCCCAGACCTAAATCCAAGGAGTGGGTTCCTGCTCATTGGTAGCTATGAGGTTGCCGGTTCCCCCTTGTGTCTAACCACCTGCTTATGTTGCTGCTCTCAAGCCTCAAAGCCTCCAAAAGTTGGCAGCAGCAGGAAGATAAGAAGTTTAATTCCATGTGTGTCCCCCTGTAATAACAATATTATGAGTAAAGATGATAACTAGCATTTCCTAAGTGTGCTGGGGGCTGTGCCAAGTGTTTTACATACATTTATGTCTCCTCACAGCCCTGTGAGAGAGGTACTGTTTTTGTCCCCATTTTATGAATGAAGAAACCGAGGGTCAGAGAAGTTACTTGCTGGAGGTCACACAGCTAGTAAGCGGCACAGCTAGGATTTGAGTTCTCCTTTGCCCAACTTTAGGGCCCAGCCACTAATACTTCTTTTTAATTTTTTAAACTTTTGTATTAAGAGAAATTTCAAACATATACAAGCAGAGATAATGCTGTGACAACCCCCCATGTACCCATCAGCCAGGCTCAGCAATAATCAACTCATGGCCATCTCATCTGTGTGTTTACCTGCTTCCCTCTTCTTGTAAGAGTTTGAAGCAAACCTAAGATATTGTGTTATTTCTTCCTTAACTATTTTAACCTGAAACCCAGCTTCGTAACTGCCACCTTGCTCCCTCCCCACCAAACCTGTGAAGTCCCCGTTGGTTAGCAGAGGCTGGGGGTCAGGCATTTACGGGGTCTGGTTATGTGCGAGGGTGGCTGACTAATTCCAGTCTTGCTCTCAGTCCAGGACTTGAGTGTCACCCCTGTGGGATGGGGCGGTTGGGTTCCTTTTCATTCATCTGTGATTTGGCCCTCTGCCGTTTCATGTGATCTATTCGTGGTGCCCTCTCGTAGACTACTTTGGGAATGAGTTAGGGTCCTGCCTTCATTATGTATTGCTGCATAAGGGTATTACCACGATGCACGTTTGTTCCACCGCAGGGTCTGGGGTTCGGGCATCCGGGCACATCTTAGCTGGATTCTCTGCTTCGGGGAGAGGCTGCGGTTAAGATTTCCACTGGGGCTGTGGTCTTGTCTGAGGCCCACAAGGGAAAAGATCTGCTGCCAACCTTGTGATCGTGGCAGCACTCAGTTCCTTTGCAGTTGTAGGACTGAGGGCTTCGGCTTCTTGCTGGCTGGAGGCCTCCTGCAGATGCTTGATATCCGGGGCTCCCCTACAGGGCTGTGTGCTCCCTCAAAGCCAGCGAGACGGATGCCTGAATTGGATATAACATCATCATGTAATCAATACACATAATCGTGTACGTCCCACCACTTTTACAAGTTACAGGGATAATGCAAGGGTGTGATACCAGGAAGCAGAGATCCCGGGGCCATCTTAAAAGTCTGTCCACTGCGGGTTCCCATGAACCCAAGTTTCAGAGTCGCTCTCCAGCAGCTCACGAGTAATCAATAATCAGCTTGCAGATTATGTCCAGTGCAATCCCGAGAACAAATGCCTTCCCAACCCTGCAAGTTGCCAGGAAACATCAACATACACCCCCTCTGCCATCCCATTACTGTCTCCCTCGAGTCTGAATGTAGATGTTTTCCTCTGTTTGTTTGCCTGTTAAAGTAGAAAACAACTCTGCTATGAGTTTTTTTTACAGTGGCACTAATCTTTCTTTAGCATTACTTTTAGCTAAGAGCAATATTAAATTTCCTGCTTGTAGATATCAGTCACCCAGTGGAGTGTCAGACACAGTTGACCCTCAGACCATGGTATTTACTACTATTGTCAGCCTGTCCTTCTACGAGGCAGAATCCCCCCGGGAGGAAGCAAGGGCAGCTGGTTTCTGGTGCTCCTGACCCCATCCCATTTCAAAAAGACCAACTTGCTCAAAATCAGTGGGTTTCGGGGTGTCCTTTGATATCTCACTGTATTGATGCAGAAGACCAGACAGCACTTGATATGAAATTCGTTTCTGATGTTTGAATAAATTTTATTATAAGCAAAGTAATGCATCTTCATTACATAAAAGTAGAAAGTGATATAAATAAAAAGAAAATTAAAATGCCTGCAAATCTACCCATGATTATACCTGCAATTATACATTCAGTAAGAAGTTTAATGTTTATTCTTCCAGGTGTTACACTGGTGTGAGCGTGTGGGAGGTGACTGATAAACATTCTGTAATGATGTTTTGGTGGAGGATTTTGGGGAATATTTCAGATTATTCTAATCAACAGCTGGGGGAGAGAAGCATGTGAATAATCTCTGGTTAGCTTTCTCTCACTTGGCCTCCTGGAACCAAATGGCTCACGCGACCTGCTAAGCATAGAGAGTGTGTAAGATGAGTTACAGCCATGTGGAAAACTCAATTTCTTGACCCCAGGTGGACCTCAGCGCCTCTGGGCTGTTGCTTCTGTGGTCCCCTCCCTAGTAACTGCCTCTTCTCTTGGGGACCAAAAGTCATAGGTGATTTTTCCCTGTAGCCTTTTAATTTTCACCAGAGAAAATTAATTTATCCATTATTTTAGCCATTCATTCAATAAATGTTTGAGTGACCTGAGAAAGCACAGTGGTTAACAAAACAGACCTGGCCCCTGACTTCGTTAATCCTTTGCTGGGGCCGAAGGGGTCAAGGATATTACCCAGGGTCGCACAGGGCCGAACGCCCTGGTTTGGTGGAATTTGACCCTGTAACCCTGCACAGTAATGCTGAAATAAATGCTGCCTCCACTGTGTGCCTGTAGCATCTAGAATATTCTTCTCTCATTGCTAGGATGTCATTATTTACTTCTTGTGCATTTGCTCATGCTGTGTGGGGCAGTGGAGATTTACCAGGTGGAACTGGGTTGAAATTCTGGCCCCTTGACTTGCTAGGTGTGTTTTCTTGGGAAAAGTACTTGTCCTGTCTGAGCCTGTTTCTTGTGTCTGAAATGGGGCTTATTTTGCTGCCTTCCTAATAGGATTGGTGTGAACTGAGTGGCTCACAAGAACAGAAATTTATTATTATTATTGTTTCAACTCCTCTCTTCCATTCCCCATGATCCCCTGTCGCATTTGGCCAATATTCTAAAAAATTCTCAGGCAGCGTGGCCTTTGAATTCTGAGAGAATTGGGTTTGAATCCGCTTGTACTGCTGAAGTGGTGAACACCAGGCTGGTAATATTTGCCACTTTGCTTTCAATCCATCCCCTGCTCTGCTCCGCTTCCTGGGGGCCGATTCCCAAACACACATTTCCAGGTGCTTCTGCCAGTGGGGTTCCAGTCAGTTCAGCAAACGGAGTGACCTTAGGGAGATTGTGGGCAAAGGAGAGAAGCTGGGTGTTTCCCCCCATCTTTTCTGGCTCTGGAGCCAGAGCAGTAGGGGCACCTCCTTCATGCCAGCTCCCTGTGTGGCTGAAACGGGGTAGAGCTTTCTCTGTGCTTCAGTGAAGGAATGGAAAGGAATGGGCTGGCTTCAAGGACCACGTCGGGTGGATAGTAGAGGGTGGGTCACATGCTGGGCTCTCTCTGGATGTAAGGACCAGTCTCAGGGTTTGGGTTGGAAGGGGTCTGGCCTCCCAGACTTTAAGCACCAGATGTGTCTAAATAACAAACAGCACACATTGCCTAAAATCCTTTTTTTTTCTTTTTTAAATAAAGAAATAGCTGTGCTGTAAATTGCACATAAATGGAAGGAAGTACCTCTGAGTTTTTTTAAAAGGGTGGCTCTTAACCTTTTTTGGGTGACCTACTTCTCTGAGATGCTGATGAAAGCTCTGGATCATCTTTCCAGAAAAAAGAAACAGATACATGCACAGACTTCCACAGAACTCCTGATGCTTCCTGGGGGCCTGTGGATACCCTTTTAGAACACTGATTTCCCCACGTCGTCCTGGACTCCAAGCGGTTTGGCGAGAGGACTGGGGAGTCTAAAGCAGGAGTCGTTCTTTATTGTTAGCATTTATGACATGCCGGTGGCTATGTTTCCATCTGTGCCCTGAATTGTTCACTCATCCAATCACAGTCTCGTTAAAGACTGTTAAAGTAATGCTACCTTACCAGAAATGGACATGGTATCGGTATGCATGTGTGTGTGGTGTGTGGGTGTGCGTGCGTGTGTGCGTGTGTAAAATGCTCGCCACTGAGTTGGTGTGAGTGGAAGGTGGGAGGAGGGGTGCACCAGGGCCTTCCCTGGTGGAAGAGGTCCCCATCATCATGTCAACAGTTGGAACATCTGCAGGCCATGAGGGGTGGGACCAAAGCTGTCCAATATTTCTTTCTTCCTCTTGAATTCAGAGATTAGAAATGAGCTCATTGAAATATTAAGGATTTGTAATGTAGCTGTGAGGGTGTAGGAAAGTTTGTGTAATCTCTGGGGGTGGGGGTTGCCAGTTGGGATACTGTTTTGAGAGGAATTTGGCGAATCTGTCAAGTTAATGTGCACACCCCACATCCAAGCACTTTCCTGGCTAGAAATCGACCCAATGGAAATACTGGCACAAGTGGGCAAAGCTACATATACGAGGACATTCTTTATAATACCAGATATAATAGCAGAAAATCAATGATATACTTATTATGGAATACAATGTGGGTTTTCAACGTATTGAGGCAAGGGCTATTTGAGTTTGCAGAATAATAGGTAAAGCTTGAAACAACAGCAAAAAGTTGGGAGGCAAGGGTGTAATATAACATGATGAGAATAATTAAATGAATATCCATGAAACAAATTCTAGAAAGAAACCTACCAAATTATTAAGAATGGTTGCTTCTCAGAAGTAAGAGTATGGAATGGGTGAGGAAGACTTCTATCTTTTGCTTCATAAGTTTCGGTTATATTTGAGTATTTACAAGTCACATAAATTACAATGATAATTTTTTAACCAAAAAAACCCTGTTCATTTGCATTAAGTGACTTGACTTGTCTAATGTTCTTATTTTGTGTGTGTTTTCTTTCTATTTTCTATTTCAGATTCTTGACGAATTCAAAAAAGATTCCTCTGTGTTCATCTTGGGGTGAGACACCTGGGTTATTGTTATTCAGGGCTGCTATGCAGGGCGTGGTGCTCTGTGGGTCCTCCCAGCCTGGCCCGCTGGCCTCCAGGAGGGCCACCTCTGTGGGCAGCCACTGATCTCCCTGGGGACAGGGTCCCCCTATTGGGGGATTGGCCATCCTGAGCCTGTGGCCTGGAGAAACATGAATGGCAACAGTGGGGTGTGTGGTGTGTTGGTAGGGTGGCCTGGAAGGTTCTATAGAGAAGCCTGCATGCTTCAGCACCCCCTTTCCCAGAGTGCGCTTCATAGAAGAACATGACACGTTAATAGATTTTTTTTACAAAAAATTAGAAGAATGTTAGTGGCCAGATGAGTTTGGGAAATTCTTGGTTCAGCAGGTTTAACTGAATTAAAATAATTTGAAGCGTATAAAGTGCTTTACATGGTGCATGGCAAGGGCTCGTAAATAGTGATAATAGTATTATTAAAACATAAGTGCTGCAAGACTAGTCAGGACCTTTACTGTGCTTCCTGATTCCCCTAGTGGAGGGATAAAGTGTTCTGTGTTTCCCAAGCCTGTCTGTCTGGGAGAAATGGTTGCCATGGAGTTAATAGCACCTAGAACATGATTTGTGGCCCGGTGACCTAGGTCTGCTTTTCAGAACCAGCCCTCATCAGTGAGGACACTTCCTGCTGTTGCTTTCTGAACCAGAAGCCCCAGGACTCCAAAGTCTATATAAAGTGAATCTGATTTTTATGTAGTATTTTAATGAAAAGATTAGTGTTAGACCATGAGGCTGGTCAGGAAAGGTTAGAAATAAACTCATAATGAAAGACCGTAGATTTTTGGACCCTGATGTTTAGTTAAAGGGAGAAAGCTTAAGCATGTTTAATCTCCTATGTTTTAAAAAGAACTCCCGCCCCCCGCCACCCCCTCCTTGCAAGAGCTCAGGGAAGAGGACAGACTTCCCTGGACAGCCCTGTTCTACAGGATACACTTTCCACAGAAACCAGGGTTGACTGTGCCAGCCCAGAGAGGCCCCGGTTTTTGGCAGCCACGCACATCCTCTCCACGAGGCCATCTGTCAGCAAGCTGCTGGCCGAGCTGGAGTCTCCCTCAATTCAGGGTGAAGGGTTTCCTCGTCTCAGATGTAAAATTCTCCCAACAGCAGGCTTCTGCTCGCTCCATGGCCCATGTCTTGATGTTCCAGCTGATTCTCCCTGTCAGCCCACGGTGTGGGAGCTTCATGTGGCCCACACTCCTGCCTCAGAGCCCTCGATGGCTCAGAAAACTGGATCGTGGCCTCTGAGGACACCCTTCGATGTGGGCCCTGTTCACTTCTCTTGCATCAGCTCTCCCTAAATGCTGTCCACGTGCAGCCCTACCCAAGCATTAGCTGTGCACACGTGTGTCCGTGCCTCCCCTCCCGCCTCCCCCCAATTCTGTTTTCCTTTAGGCATTTGCATGTATGGTTCCCTGTGCCTAGGCCTTTTCCTTCTGGCTAACTCTCCTCATTCTTGGAGGCTCCGTTAGATGCTTCTTCCTCCAGAAAGTCTCCCTGGCCCTCCAGGTCTGGATTTGGGCTGTCACCTCCTCTCCATACCACACTGTGTCCTGACTGCCCAGTCTGCTGGTCTCCCCCCAGGCCACGCCCCCCACCGCAGAGCAGGGTGCGCAGGAACCGCCTGGGAGCGGCTAGGCGTGGGTTCCAGGGCCCTGCCCTCCGAGGGTCTGGTGCCAGGGCCCCTCTGAATCCTTCTGGGTTTGGGGTGTCATCTTGGTCACCTTTGTCTTCCTGTTGGCCAGCCTGGCACCTGACACCATGGAGGGACGTGGCAGGGCTCTCTGGGTGACAGGCCACCCTCCTGACTCCTCTGTGAGTGTGTCCATCTCTAAACGCCCTCCCTTTCCCCGAGGACAGCAACACCGACCGGCCGGACGCCTCCGCTGTTCACCTGCACGACTTCCAGCGGTTTCTCTTACATGAACAGCAGGTGAGAGAACAGCAGGGCCGGGGGAGCTGCCTGGGGCGGGGTGTCCCCTCCTCACCACCTGGCACCTGTCTTCACCTGGACACCCACTGTGGTCTCCCTGTCCACTGCTGCTTCGGTGCCTTAGCCTCTGGAATGAGAACAGCCTCATATCAGCCCCTTTTCAATGCACACACTTGAGAAAGAAGGAGAATACTCCACATCAGGGCGGGTGGGTGAGGGCCTGTGGTGGGGGTGTCCTCACCTGGCAGCCTCTGCTCCTTCTGCTGGCTCATCTCAGGAGTCGCTTCCCCAGGAAGCCCTTCCTGACTGATGGAGGATGTGACAAGGTGGATGAGCCTGTCAGGTCCTTTGGGGGATAAACCCGCACAGCTGTCCTTAAACAGATGAGATGTAGAAATCTCCTTGAGCATTTGCGTACGGGTTCTGAGCCAGTGGCAGACTCAAGTTTTGGGGAGTGGTTTTCCACCGAGGCGGTGCTGTCCCCCAGGGGGGACATTGGGCATGTCTGGAGACATTTTTGGTTGTCACAACCGGGGGCTGCTACTGGCATCTAGTGGGTGGAGGCCAGAAGTGCTCTTCAACATCCTAAAATGCACAGGTCAGCCCCCACAACAAGGAATTACCCAACCCCAAGGTTGGGGGGCTAGAGAGAGATAAATGTGAGATCCTCTTACTAGCTGTGCGATGCTGGGCAGGTAGTTTGAACCTTCTGTACCCCAGTTTCCTCCTCTTTAAATGGGCATGAGAGCCTTATGTCTCAGGAGTGTGGGGATCAGAGAAGATAGTATTGATCTGTGTGTGTGTATGTATATACATGCATATTTACATGTGTGTTTCAATTTTGTCTTTATATCCCTGGAGTCTCATTTACTTGTTTTTCCTCATTTAATTTTTTGGTTTTGTTTTTTTGTTTTTAATAGACTTTATTTTTTAGAGCAGTTTTAGGTTCACAGCAATATTCAGCTTATTCACTTCTTAGAAATCTTTGCATTGCAGAACGTCTCAAACATTCACAAAAGTAGACGGGCATCATGTGCCCATCACTCAGATTAAAAAATTATGAACATTTTTCCAGTTTTTTTCATCTGCCCTCCATCTCCACACCCGTGTGCCTCCCTTCCCTTCCCAGGGGGTTAGGACCCAGCCCGCCCACAAGCGACCGTTTGAGTGTGCGCGGTAGGAACGAGAAGCTGGATGTCCAGGATGGGAACCCTGAGCCATCAGTCTCGCTGACCTTTAATGTCCTGCATGCCCGGTGCTCTGGCAGATGCTGGCACGAAGCAGAGCTACTCATCTAGGACATTTGTGTGGGTCCATGGATGCTCATATGTGGAATAACCATGGCAGCACTTGGTGTGCAAATTAGTACCAGTTTTTTAGAAAGCAGTTCGGCAGTATGCAATTAAAATGAAAACTTTGAAAAAAAGTTTATGTACTTGGATTAAATAATTGCTCTCCTAGGAACTTATTCTAAAGAAATATGGCAGCATTTTTAATAGAAATGAAAATTTGGAACTAATCTAAATTTCCATTAGGGAGCTGGTTAAATATGCCACAGTCCAGCCCTGGGAGGGCTGGGTGACTCTATAGAAGGGGGTCGAGAGGAAGACCCCAGAATTGGTGTGCCTCGGTTTGGTCTCGGGCTCATCACTGGGTCACGTTATTTAATGATGTGAAACCTCAGTTTCCCCATTTATGTAACATGGAGAATCATATGTACCTCCTGTGGTTGTGTGAGTTCAAAATGAGCCACTATGTGAAAAAGGTTTGGCTTGGAGCCTGGGCTACAGTGTGTGCCCAGTGTTGACTGCCATCACCATTTATTATTCCTTCCATCATTATTCTTGTCATCATTTTCATCATTCGAGATGCCTCACAGAATATCCCACACCAACTAGACACATGTTTTTTAACCCCCAGAATATTCACATTTTAAACTCCTTTAGGCAGGAGGTTTCTTATTCACAGCCGTCTAGTTCCTGGTTATATCAGCTAAGTCCCCATGCTTTTTTGTGCGAAAGCTCTGTAGGAGAAGGAAGGAGGAAGCTTCCACTTTTTGGGGGCATCTTGGCCTGGCAAGGTGTTTGCATTAAGTATCCTACAATTGGAGTTTCAGGTTGTAGTATTCAAAGATTGTAACCCCTCTGTATTCAAATGAACTGGCTGTTCCCAGCCTCTTGGCTATTTTGTGTCCCTTATCCAGGTAGATTTGCAAGAATCAACAGCAAGACTCATTGCTGATTTGCACCCGGTGCCAGGGAGGCCGTTTCTTCACCACCTCATTTGTGTCTGTCCTTACGCTCTTCCTTCTTTCAAACATCCTGGTCTGACCCTTCCCATCCAACCACACACACACCTGGTAGCACATTTGCTTTTATTATACTTAATAGATAGAGGTTTCAGAATATTTGAAACCCAGAAAGCATTAGTCAAAGTTGAATATATGGGTCATGTGTCACCCCTTTGCCTGATGAATATTTGGGGTTTTAGGGTTTGGAGAGGGAAACGGTCAAGTTACTTTGTGTTGTGTGTTCTGACAGAAACTCTGTGCATGGATGTTATGAGTCCCATGTAATGGACGAGGAGGCACAGAGAGGGTATGTGGCTTGCCCAGGGTCAGCCAGGCGAGTAACCCCGGTGGTCTGACATAACTTTTCTGCCAGTCCTCTTTTTGGTGATTTCTTGTTCCCTTGGTCATTCTAAGGAGCACTGGGCTCAGGATCTGAACAAAGTCCGTGAGCGGATGACAAAGTTTATCGACGACACAATGAGGGAGACCGCTGAGCCCTTCCTGTTTGTTGACGAGGTGAGTGGGTTCATTGTGAGCTGTTGGTCAAGGGCTGGTTTTCTTCCAGCTTCTGAGTCATTGCAGCCTTTCGTTCTCTCATCCTTCTCTGTTGACCGTGTTGCCTGGATGTGTTCCTCGCTTTCGCCCACTAGAGGACGTCTACTTCCTGGGAGCGCGTTACAAGCGCCACAAATGCAAAAGTTATGGGAAAAGACAGTGAGACTTTGAAATGGTTGCATTTGGCCCTGCGTGAGGCAGCAGGGGGTTGGGACAGGGGAGAACTGGGGAACTCCTGTCCCGTGTGACATCGTCCCAGGAAGCAGAATGTTACCCCAGTGTCACTCAATCTTCTGATTTTCTTTTTTTTTTAAAAGGTGTCAGGAATTGGGATATGAAATTTCCTGCCTTTTAGATGTTATGAAACTATTAATGTTTTGTTTCTCAAGTCGGGTGGTGGGTTCACAAATGTTCGTGGTATTATTATGGCTTAAAACTTATATACGGGAATCATATACTCTTGTGGTATCAAATATTTTAGGATACGCATTAAAAAGGAAAATATTGTATAGGTCAGTGAAATGTGTGTCAAGACAGCCTATTGCAGTCTGAGCTTCTGCGTTGAAAACTTGAGTAACTGAGGCCTGGGGATCATCTGCTGAGTTAATGTGTCAGAGCTGCCATTCCCCGTGTGGGCACAGGCCGGGAAGAACCCAGCACCACCCATCCCATCCTCATGACGATCCCATCTGTGTGTTTCTGACTCTTCTAGTTCCTCACGTACCTGTTTTCACGGGAGAACAGCATCTGGGATGAGAAGTATGATGTGGTGGACATGCAGGACATGAACAACCCGTTGTCTCATTACTGGATCTCCTCATCTCATAACACGTGAGTTTTGCCGCGAGCCTGGGATGGGTCGGGCAGATGAAGGGCAATATGGCGGGTGTTCCAATGTGCTCCTCTGGCAAAGCATGTGGGATACAGGTAGAGTGCAGGGCCACGCTCTTCAGATTAGAAGAGCTTCTGGAAGCTCTGAAAGGAGTGGGGGAACACACCTCTCTTTCCCAGTTGGCATTGCAGTAATAATCCTTTCTCTGTGGCCCTAAAAAGCAAATCAGTAGATCTGGTTTTCGTGGTTTGGGCGTCACATAATAGCCACAGCAAAGCAATGGAATTCGTCATTGAACTGATGTTTACTGAGTGTCTGCCCTGCTTGCTGGGTACTGGGGATACAGCACTGAACAGGGCAGGATGAACAGCATTGTCCTCATGTGCTTGGAGGGGAAGAGACCTCTTTTGAATCTTAACGATGAATAGGAGTTGGTGAGAGGAGAATAGATGGTGAGGTGAGGAGGAGAGTTTCAGACAGAGGACCAGCATGTGCAAAGGCCCAGGGGCAGGAAGAACTGAGAGGAGGCTGTTGAGATTAGACTATAGAATCCGGGACGGTGAGTGGCAGGAGAGGAGGCCAGCAGAGCCAAATGAGTGGAATCTTTTAAGTGACAGCGAGGGCAGTGGGAGCCACTGATGGCCTTTAAGCCAGAGAGCAACATGCTCAAATTTACATCTTCAGAAGATTACCCTCATTGCAAAATAGAGAACAGACGGGAAGAGAGAAATGGATGTTGCACTCAAGTTCCAATATTTAGTCTGCCTTGTAAGGTGAGAGGGTGAAGGCCTTGGATCCTGGGCATCCAGAGAGCTGTAGATTGGTCCTTTCCCAGGTGTCATTCCAGGCAGGAGTCAGAGAGAAAGCCCTTAAGTTCATCGCCAGGCTTTGTGGAAGGTAAAGTCTTTTTCAGGGACAAGTTGTTTTTGTGGTTCTCTCTTCCCCACCATGTCCATTGGTGTAAGAGTTTGTGTCTTAAAATGGTGAATTCTACCAAACCCCAAAGACAGTTAAGGACCTTAAACTCCTAAAAAGGGGAGACATGGTGGGGAGGAGAGTATGTAAAAAGAAGTATTTTTATGTCAGTTTGGTGGACATAGTTCACGGTGTAGTAAATGCCACCGTTACTTGTTGAACTTGTTATTGTTCACACCCTGTGATGTGGCCTGAGTCTAAGGCTCGTGACTGGTGTGGCCACACGATGGCATGTGTCTGCCCCAGATCCTGACTGTGGGGCTTTCTAGGCAGAAAGAACTCAGGACTTTGGGGGCTTGAGCTGAGAAGTTCCCCAAGGATGCCCTGAGGGGCAGGCCTGCCCCCACACAGCCGCCCACCTCCTGTCCTTCAGGTACCTCACAGGTGACCAACTACGGAGCGAGTCATCCACCGAAGCGTATATCCGCTGCCTGCGGATGGGCTGTCGCTGCATTGAGCGTGAGTACCTTTCTCCTGGTGGAGATGACGCTTATGGTGAATTGACACTAGCCACGTGGTTGCTCGATGCCTTTTTAGTTTTAAAAGCCTGAGTAGTGGGGACGGGCAGGACAGGCCAAGGGAGAGCCCAGGTGCCCGTAACATCTGGGGTGAGGGATGTGGCTGTCGACAGCCAGGGCCCTTTCCCCAGAAGAAAACTGTCTCCAAGGCAAGGAGTAGTGTCGAGTCTGGCCAGGTTGGGGCCATAAACTCTTGGGCATCTAGAAAGTGTCCTGATACAATGGAAGGGCTGGGAGGCCAGGAGCAAAGATGGCTTTACGATGCTTCTTTTCTCCCTCAGCTTCCTTATGGGCTGTTTTTACAGGAAGGCAGACACTCTCTGTGTTTTAGTAGCTGGCCCGCCTGGAAGCCACCCCCCATCCGTTCTTTCCACAGTTGCTCGCAGATACCCCGGTACAGGTGGTTCCAGGCACCTGGATGTGCCCAGGAGCCAGCTGCTTCCTCCCTTCTCCCCTCTCACCCTCCCAGCCTGACTCAGCCGCCAAAGGCCCATAGGTGTATTGGGCTGAGAAAAGGCACAAACCACTGATTTAGGCTCCAATTTTATAAAAAACATTCATCATGGTATCAAACTTTAATGGCAGTTATTCCTTCAGACTGTTGCCTACTTTATATATATTTTTTTCCCCCCTCAGGAAAAAGCAAATGTGAAAAAATTAAGTTTGAAACTGTCAGCTCCTGTTACCTCCGGGGGTTGAAAATATAGGGGATGTTCACCTTCTACATAATGTAGTTCTGTTTGAATATTTTACCATGAACCTTTAAAAATAAATTTCTTATTGCTCTGTATTGTTTCCACTAGCAGAAAAGGCATGCCAAGGTTTAGACAAGTGAAATCAGAAAATAAAACACTATCATTTTTTAAAAAGAAACATTTAAACTAGCTTCTTTTGGGCAAATGTGTTGCATTACAAAGGGACCTTTAATTGACAACCAAAATCTTCCTGTAACTGCACAGGTAATGCATGTACACAGGTAACATGTGTCCTCATGTTCGTGTCCCAGTGGGTAATTATTGGCCCCCGTGTCCTAGTCAATGATCGGGCACGAGGGTTGGGGCTGATCTCGTGGCCATCGGCCACAGCATGTCTGCCATCACTGGACTTGTGAGGGGGAAAGCAGTGGCTCGGTGTTGAGGCTGCATGTTACTCCCCTTAGTGGACTGCTGGGATGGCCCCGATGGGAAGCCCATCATCTACCACGGCTGGACACGGACCACCAAGATCAAGTTTGATGACGTCGTGCAGGCCATCAAAGACCACGCCTTTGTCACCTCGAGGTTGGTTGGCTGATTTCCAGGTGGTTCGCCTTTAAGGGGAAGGCAGTTGGGTGGGCAGACACGCCCCCCCCCCCCCCCCCGCCGCACCCCCACAGACACACACCCACACACCCACACCCCAGCCTGGGCTCCATCTTGGCCAAAGTCACTGCCAACAAATCCTCAGCTGAGTGTTGGCGCCCCCTACAGGCCAAGAGCGCAAGTCACTCCCTGGTTTTAGAGGAGGCTGGTGCTGGGAAACCCTGTGGCTGTTAGTGACCTCTGCCCCCCTTGCTGAGCCATCCCAGCAGAGGGACCCCTCTGGTGGGCAGGCACAGATGGAGTGCCCGCCCCTTTGCTGAGCTGACTGGCCTCTGCCACATGCAGCTTCCCCGTGATCCTGTCCATCGAGGAGCACTGTGGCGTGGAGCAGCAGCGCCACATGGCCAGGGTGTTCAAGGAGGTGTTTGGTGACCTGCTGCTCATGAGGCCCACAGAGGCCAGCGCTGACCAGCTGCCCTCACCTAGCCAGCTGCGGGAGAAGATCATCATCAAGGTAGGTGGCCTCAGGACGCTGTCATTCATTCAGGAGGGCCGGGGCCCTTCAGGGCACTGACTCCAGGTCCCATTGCCTGGGCTCAAACCCGCTTTCCTTACTAACAACGTGACCCTGGGCAAGGTCATTTAACCTCTTGGTGCCTACGTGTCCTCGCTGGTCTCGGGGGATAAGTAATAGAACCCAGCACATTTGCTGTGAGCGTAACGTGAAAGAATGTGTGCAAAGCTCTTAGAACTGCACCTGTCCCATCGCAGGGGCTCTGTAAGTACTCACTCACTATTGTTCATTCTTTCTTCTGGCAGACCTTCACCACGCCCCTCTCTGAGTCAGGCCCATGCAAGGTGCTGGTGTGTTCCAGGGACCCAGCCTCTGTTCTTGCCCTCAGGAGCTCCCAGCCTAGTGTGGGAGATGGACTGGGGGTGGACAGTTGCCCAGAAAGGCTGAGTGTGCTAACAGGGTGATGGGTGGCGTGCCAAGTGCTGTGGGGAGAGAGGAGTGGTTAGCTGTGTCTGAGAGTGCCATGGGTAGATGACATTTGGGGTATTATTGGGATGGAGAGAGCAGACATACAGTGGCTTAAAACATGTAAATTTCCTTCTTTCTGATCTGCGGGAAAGCATTCTAGGTGCTCTGGCCCACAAGGTTATTCCAGGGACCCAGGATCCTCCCATCTTGTTTGACAGTCTCCCTAGGAAGGGGTTTTCAACTGGGGGTCTGCAGACTGCCAAAGAATCCAGACAGAATATGGGGGGCAGTTGTGTGTGGACTTTGGGAAAAAATGTTGCCTGTTTATTTTTATTAACCTGTAAGTAAAACTTACCATTTCCTTCCAGTATGAATATTGGCAACAAGCCCCTTGGGGCTTTGTCACCCACAGAAATCAGGGATATTTTCATATCACATTTACAGTTGTTGCAGACACCTCAAAATACTGTCATGCTTGGTACTACTTTGAAATTATGGTGGTTATTATATCTGCCTCTAGATTTTATATAAGATGTTAAGGAACATCTATTAGTATGTTGCAAATATTTTTTGTTTAATATCTTAATAATTGTATTTCAGTATAAATAGTTTCTCTTATAATTTTATGCATTATAAATGGTACTCTGAGAAAGAGGTCCGCAGTCTTCCCCAGACTTCAGAGGAGACCCATGCACAGAAATGGTGGAGGCTGTGCTCGAGGGCACCATCCTTGTGTGTGTGGTGGACACTGGATTCCAGGCTTTTCTGGCTCCAGCGCAGAGGAAGGGGAACGGGAGGGTGTCCAGGCCCATGGTTTCTGGGAAGCAGGTGGGATGTCAGTTGTACACATGCCGGCCTGTCCTGTTCACGTGGGAGAACGTAGTCACATGACCACACCACTGCAAGGGAGGTGAATGTGAAGTCTCTAGTTGGCAGCTGTTGGTGGAAGGAGCAGGAAGGATTTCGTTGACAGCTAGCAGGTTCCTATGGAAGGACAGACAGGTGTTTACTAAGCAGGGGAGGAATGGCCTTCAGGTCGGGGGAATAACATCCATAGAGGTGTGGTGGTGTGAACACTTGGCACATTCCCTAGATTGTCACTGGGCCACTGATATGCACAGGGAACAACCTGTGTGCCGAGGAGATCACTGTCTAGTGGAAGACAGGCCTCTCAACAGAGAAGCACCAAACAGTGTGAGGGGGCTTTGGTGGGGGCCCATCCAGAGGAGGGGGCGTTGGTGCTCTCAGGGGTGAAGCGTCAGCATATTTGGGGGATTTGGGGCAGTTTTCACTGAGACCCCAAGGGAAGCTTCCAGCATGGGAAAGGCAGGACGAGAGGCGAGGGGAGCTCGGCCGGGGAGGGTCCACGGCTTCTCAGGCATTGGGTGAGTCTTCAGGGGACCTCGCTGCATTTCTCTGTTCCCAGCTCACCTGTGGCTTCCCGCTGTTTCCATTAGGACAGCTCTCTGCGTGTCCCCAGGGATTTTCTGGCTCTTGTTTTAGGGTGCAAAGTAGTAAAGTCCCCTTTGAGAGCACCCACTGCCCACCAGGGGTACTTCGTGGCTCACCCCTTCTATTTCAGGGAAAGGGGGTAGAAATAGCATTTGTGACACAGTCACTGTGTGCCACACACTGGGCCAGGCGAGGTCATAAGTGTTCAGTCTCATCACAGGCCTGCCAGGCGGGTAATCCCCAGCCCCCAGCCCACTTGACAGATGTGGACACTGAGTGGACTCAGCTGAGGTTACACACTTTGTTCCGGAAAAGTAATTCAAGGCTGTTCAGAATGGAACACTTACATCGCATTTCAGTGTTTATGGAATCTTAACACCCATTGGCTTATGGGACCCAGCAGGGGCTGTCATTATCCCCATTTTACAAGGAAATGACTGAGATGCAGACAGATTGTCCTGCAGCCGAGGTCACACAGCTAGTAAGGGGATAGGCCTGGAATTCAAGCCCAGGTCTGACTCTGAATCCTGAGGTCCCTCCATCGGGTCACCTCACCTGAGACTTACAGATGCTGGCCTAGGTGGGCGGTCAGTCCCCACACGTGAGCGCTGTTGTCGTCATTGTCAGATGAGAAATGTGAGGCTGAGAGAAGAGTGGCCACCTGCCCAGGGTCACACAGCTGACCAAGTAGCAGCAGTGCTGTGTGGATGTAGGTCTTCTAAATCTATGTCCCAGCGTGCCTTCTGCTGCTCTGCACAGCCTGTGCCACCCGGATGGGCGGGGATCCTGCTGGAGAATGCAGGGCGTGCGAGTGGTGTCATTGTTCACCAAATATTGATTAAGCACTTGCTATCTGCTGAGCTGGCGCAGGAGAGTCAACAGGGAACAAAAAGCACAAAGTCCCTGCCGTCACGGGGCTTATATTCTAGCAGGGAAGACAGATAAACAGATAGATACATAGATATAAAGGGCCGAGAGTGTGAATAATAACTACCACGGGCTAGAGAGTGACAGGGACAGGAAGGGGAGTGTGGGCTATTTTTAGATCAAGTGGTCAAGGAAAGCTCCTCTGGGGAGGTGACACCAAGCACGGAGCTGAATGTCGTGAGAGAGAAGCCAGTCAGAGAGATGGAGAGTGCAAAGGCCCTGAGGTGGGATGCTGCCAATGGATGCTTGTTGGCTCAAAGATCCTAAACGTGGGTCTTGAGGGAGACAGGCTATGTGTGTTTTTTCCCCTTAGCATAAAAAGCTGGGCCCCCGAGGCGATGTGGATGTCAACATGGAGGACAAGAAAGATGAACACAAGCAACAGGGTGAACTGTACATGTGGGATTCCATTGACCAGGTGGGTCTCCTAGCGGCCTGCCTCAGTCTTGAGTGTATCCGAGGCTGCTGGAGAGCTTGGAGGATATTGCTGTTCTACTCCCATTTTGTGCTGAGTGAATTTATCATTATAATGAAACTTTATTTTTCTTTTGCATTGTTAATATTTTATTTTCAAAAAATTATGTATTCCATGTACACACACATATGCTAGCACAGAGAGTTCTCATATACCCTTCCCTCAGCTTCCCAAATACTAACATCCTGCATAACTAGAGACTAATTATCACAACCAGGAAATGAATATTGGTACAATACTACCATGGACTAATTTATGGACCTTATTCCAATTTCACCAGTTTGTCCACCAATGTTCCTTTTCTGGTCCAGAATCCAATCCCGGATGTGACAGTGCAATTAGCTGTTCTGACTCCTTAGTATCCTCCAGTCGGGGACAGTTCCCCTGGAAACATCTTTTGGCGAGAGTGAGGCATTTTGAACACGCACGCCACTTCTCATTCCTTTAACCTAACTTGCAAATCCCTTTGAGTATGTTTTTACATGTCTATTCTTATATCCTAGAAAGAAACATTTAATCATTTTACCAATTAAATTTAAATAAAGAATTAAGTCACAATTAGATGTTGAAGAAAGGGTTTCTAGACAAACTGGCTGAGAAATCCTGAAAGTCCTAAAAAGTGGATGAAATAGAAAAAGACAGTTATGAGGACACAAAAACAGTCCCATCATTCATAAAAGGCTTCAGATCAAATAAATATGAAATAGAAATTTGATATTGTCATATCTATCCTTAGACACACTGAATAAAGAAGTCCTGAAAATGCCAAAATAACCCCCAAATAAATAGATGTTTTAAAAGCAACATCTCAAAGGGGATTGAATTCCGTGAAACCACCATAAATATCTACGAAAGTGGGAAAGGCGAGTCCCCAGGGAATGCTGGGGTGATGCCAGGCAGGGGCCCTGCACCCCGGAGTTGATGGGGCAGAGACTCTGGGAAGAGCTAATGCTCATTCCGCTTCCTAGAAATGGACTCGGCACTACTGCGCCATCGCCGATGCCAAGCTGTCCTTCAGTGACGACATTGAACAGACTGGGGAGGAGGAGCTGCCCCAGGTAGGTGGAGACCTCTTATACTGTCCCTCTCATCCTGTGGCCAGCAGGCGTAGACATCCTCAGCCCAAGGAGCTGCCTCTTTGGGTACCAAGGCCTGCCTGGCTGCTCTCCGATTGGCTAGCTAGCCCAGGTGCTTAACCAATGAGGTTCAAGGGTCTTCCCGCTCTCTGAAGGGCCCGATTGGCCTATGCTCCCTAGGGAGGATGCGGACATTCGAATGCTCTATCCAGCCCCGCTCCCTGCCTGGTTCCTGGCTTGTGTGCCCTCTCCCTTTGGGCTGCTGGCCATCCTTGGTACTGTTTCTTGAGTGCAACTGCCAGGGCATTGTGGCTCTCAGACTTCCTGTGGAATAGAGATGAGGGCTGCACGGTGACCCCTTGCCCCATATGCAGGAGGCCACCACAGATGGGGGCTGTCAGGAGTAGGTGGCAGGCAGAGGAGGGCAGTGGAAGCTGTCTTCCAGGCCTCTTGGGGTGAGGGCAAGCTGAGGCCAGCTTCTGTCTGTTTTCCAGTCCCCTGAGGAAGCATGTACAGAGGGACCGGTCTGGTGATGCTGGGGGTCTGGTACAGGTTTTCAGAACTCCTTCTCTCTTCGTGGCCCAGGATACGCCCCCCACAGAGCTGCATTTTGGGGAGAAGTGGTTCCACAAGAAGGTGGAGAAGAGGACCAGTGCTGAGAAGCTGCTGCAGGAATACTGCGCTGAGACTGGGGGCAAGGATGGGACCTTCTTGGTGCGGGAGAGCGAGACCTTCCCCAACGACTACACCCTGTCCTTCTGGTAATGCCCCTCAGCCTGGGGCATGCCCGCCTTCCCCTCGCAGCTTCCCCTCGAGCGGGCATGTGGTGCGAGCTCAGGCCAGACTAGGGAAGGCCTGGACAGGAACCCAGACTTCATTTAGTGAGCTATGTGGGGCAGGACTTGGGTGAGGTGGGTGAGACCCAAAAAACTTACTAATCAAGATGAGTGATATTCCAATGCATTATTTTAAAAAATCAAAAGTAATGCAAAAAAAAAATCTGTGATGAACAAAATATCAACATTTTATATAAAGACAGGATCTGAGCCTGCACTTAAGACGATGTGGCCTCACTCACCTTCTCCTAATCCGGGCCCTGGAGTGCGTGGTGTGACCCCAGGCAGCTCACTCAACCTCCCGGAACCTCTGTCTCCTCGCCTCTGAAATAGAGATTGTGGAGGCAGCCTTGTGGAGCTGTCGTGAGCTTTCTCATTCATTCATTCATTCATTCACTCACTCACTCATTCATCTTTGCCTTCATTCATTAAAAGATACTTATTGAGTGCTTGCTCTGTGCTGGGCACAGTGGTCTAGTAGTGACCAGACAGACAGTGTCCCTGTCCTGATGGAGAGACAGTCTGCTGGGTAAAATGGACAATGAAAAAGGAATCATGCAAATGATACATAATTGTAGTTGTGATGAGTGTAACGAGAGAAATGCAGGATGTTATGAAAGTCTGTCACAGAGGGATCTAATGTAACGTTTTGGTGGAGGGGTGATCAGGGAAGACTTCCTGAAAGAAGTGGCTTTAAGGTGAGACCTGAAGGATATAAATGATAATAAAAATAACATACAAGTAATAGTGACAGTTAATCCCTATAAGATGCTTGCCACGTGCCAGGCAGCATCCTGGGTACAATTTGTGTGTGATCTTGTTTAATGCTTGGGACAACTCTGTGAGGCAGATCCTATTATCCTTGTTTGACCACTAGGATAATAATAGGGAGGCTCAGAGAGGACAGGTCACTTGTTCAAGGTCACTTGGCTCATAAGTGGCAGAGTCAGGATTTGAACCCAAGCCGTCTGGTCCAGAGTAGGTAAAAGGGGGTAGTGGGTGGAGGAAGTAGGTAGAATGTTCTGGAATCCAGGCCAAAGGACCAGCCTGTGCTAAAGCCCTGGGCCAGTTCTAAGAGTAGAGGGAGGCCCATGTGGCCACACTAGTGTCCACTCCTTGGGGCCCCGGCTGCAGCTCTGGCCCGGGCCTGTGTTCTCCCACGCCCAGGGTGCAGGAAAGGCCAGCCAGCCTGGGCGCTGATGTTGCCCCTCTCCCCGCAGGCGGTCGGGCCGTGTCCAGCACTGCCGGATCCGCTCCACCATGGAGGGCGGGACCATGAAGTACTACCTGACTGACAACCTCATGTTCACCAGCATCTACGCCCTCATCCAGCATTACCGTGAGACGCACCTGCGCTGCGCCGAGTTCGAACTTCGGCTCACCGACCCCGTGCCCAACCCCAACCCCCACGAGGCAAAGCCGTACGTGAGCCCGCGCGCTCGGGGTGCAGACCTCAGGCGGCACCTGCAGGGGTCCAGCGGGGTGCAGACACCCGGGGGGATTGTGTTCACGAATCAGAAAAGCCCGCCTCGTGCGTGTGCTGGGACCCATGTTCGTGTGAGCTGTCACCCGGGCCACCACGGTCTCTTACCATTCCCCAGGGCGGCCAGTTTCCAAGTACCTACTCCCTGGTCCTTTGGCCCCATTTTCTCTTTCCTCTCCCTCCCTTTCTTCTTTGTTTTCCTTCTGGTCCTCAGCTCTGGGCTTTGATTTTAGAGGTTAGTTTTGGCCCAGTGATGTCTTTCTGCTTGTCAAAGCTCATTCCTGTTTGTTCTGAAATCGAACAAGGAAAAAAGTAATTGTAAAGGTTTCCCCTTCATTTTTTATCCAGTAAAGTGAATATCAGTCATGCCTTGCAAAGGGTTCACCAATTCTGGAAATCAAGAAGAAAACAATTTTTAAGCAGAAGGCTGCTGAAATGCACGTTTCTGAGGAAGCAATATAACTCACAGCAACTTTTTTACTTTGCTTCTCTATATTCGTATGGATGGACTTTTAAAAGTTGCTATTTCACATCTTTAAAAGTAATCAAAGAACCCCTCTAAAACTCTATTCTCCATGTTCTCTGCCTCTGATTTTCTGAGACGTCTGCAGAGACTGGGCCACCCTCTGACGCTCGTCCTTCAGACTTAGGCCGATGGCGGGGCGGGGGGGGGGGCGGTAAAGATAAGTCCATTCATTCTCTTGTGCTCCAAACAGACCCACTACGTGAGTGTTTCACCCACGCTGCATCTTGGTGGGCTCTTAAAAGATTGCCATCTTCAGAGGCGATTGTGGAGGGGAGGCCCACTGTGTCATTTCCATGGCGGTTTCTGGGGCCACATTTCAGGCGTCCTCAGAGCCCGTTGTTGCCTCCTCTGCGGTCACTCCTCACTTGGCCGTTTCCTGGCCCTGTGCTGCAGGTGGTACTACGACGGGCTGAGCCGCGGAGAAGCAGAGGACATGCTGATGAGGGTTCCCCGGGACGGGGCCTTCCTGATCCGGAAGCGGGAAGGTACCGACTCCTACGCCATCACCTTCAGGTAAGCGCACGGGCTGGAGGCCACTGCATGCGCCCTCCAGACACTTAGGAAGGACAGGCGTGGAGGACAAAGGGGCAACTGCAGGTGGAGGCTTAGCTCACAGTGTCCTCTCCCCAGAGTGTCAACGATGATGATGACAATAATAATAACAGAAGCAGCTAAACTAATGTGTGCTTTCAGTGTGCCGGGCACCGGTCTGTATTCTCGAGAGTAATATGTTTGATATTAACTCATTTCGTCTTCCAACAACGCTGGTGGCAGCATGACCATGATCTCTGTTTTTCAGAGGAGGAAGTTGAGGCACAGAGAGGTTAAGTAACTTGCTGAAGCATGCAGCCAGCAGGTGGTGGAGCTGGGATTTGAACCCAGGCAGCCCTGGCAGCGCAGATGGGTGATGTTATAGATCTGGTTTCCTCCCATCTGCACCTCCCAGCACTGCCGGCGGGAAGGCCATATAGACCAACCATCTCGAGGACTGTGGTTCTCTACTTCAGTTTCACCCCAAGACACCTGATTCCTCCAATTTCCCCAATGACGATGTTGGGGTGTTCAGACCCAGTTCATCATACTGTCCCTCTGTCTCCTGAGCCCCAGGGTTTCCCTACGTATTCTTGAGGATGGTAATAGAATGCTGGCTAGCATATATTCAGTTCCTATCTATGTTCCAGACACTAGGCTGCCTTTGAGGCCTCATCTAATTGAATCCTTCATTATAACCCATGAGGGGTACATCCACTTATTGCAAGTAAGGAAATGGAGGCCCAGAGAGGTTAAGTGACCTGTATAGAGCTACACAGCCTAGTCGTGGGCTGAGCCAGAATTTCAGACTTGGGCCTTTCCACCTCCAAGGCCTGTGTTCTTCATTGTGAGGTCTCAAGCAAGAGGCTTGTTGGCCAGATCAGGCCTGTGGGTGTGTTTTGCTCAGTCTGCATGGTAAAGTTAAAAAGTGAGAAATTTCGCTTGAAAGTTCAGACTGCTTCTTATGAAAAATGGGAGGAGGTGGAAGCTCTGCCCACGTTCCTCAGTGGTGATGGTGGTTGCCAGCTGTGCAGAGGGTCCTGGTGTGCCCATCTCTCCTGTTCCTTCCATTTACTTTCCCCTGGCCCCTCCCCCTTGGTTACCCTGCCAGGCTGCCCCCTGGGTGTGTGGATTTGGCACTCCCCCCATTATCCCTGAGCTGCCTTCTTGGGGATAGTGATGATGGGCGTTGTCACTGCTGTTTATTGAGGACCTACTGTGTGCTAGCTCTAGTCAGTGTGGCTCTTTTGTGCTGCCAACAGGGAGGCACAGGGCTTCTTGGCATTGGGCCTTTGCTCTTTGCTTTTTCCCCCAAAGCTCCCAGTGGTGCCCCTCCTCCTGGATGGGAATCGGGCGTGTTAAATTGAATATCAGCTGTGCCAGGTGCTAGACTGAGTGTTGGGGATCTGTCAGTCAGTCAAGAGGCTTTTGGGTGCAAGAAAACTCAGAGGCTGAGACAGACACACAAAGAGGTGGGAATTTATTGGCTACAAGCTGAGATGCTCAAGAGGTGAAACTGGCTTCCGACACACCTGGATCTGGCCTCACCTGAAGCTCCTCAGAAGACTAGCTCTGTGCGTCTTGGTGTTACTCACCATTGGCTTCGTTCTCAGGTGGCTTTACCTTGGGGTGCCAGGACAATGTCCCGCAGAAAGGATGAGCCCTGTGAGGCGCTCTCACTGGCCCCTGCTTGAGCCGGGTAACATGATTCTGAGTGGGCACCTTCAAGCTGGTGATGGGGTTGGGTTCACGTCACTGGAACCATGTGGATGAAGATGGGCAGGTCCCCATTGAGTCTTGATTTATATCTACCATTCTGTTTGCACGTCTTTCCTCCCCGTGAGGTTGGAGGCACCCTGAGAGAGCCGGAGGTCCTATTTTTTAGGAATCAGTAGATGTTCGGTGAGCCCCTACTGTGTGCCAGGCCCCACGTGGGGCTCCAGAAGTACAGGAGAGAGAAAAACAGCGTGGTCCTTGCTCTCACAAGGCCAGAGGTCTGCTGGAATGAGAGTTGTATTTCTCAGAAGCGCTGCTTGCTCTTGGCCAGTCCCTCTTACCTAGCATCGCTGGAAACAGCAGGTGGCCAGTAAATGCTGGCTGCATGGTCTCTGCTGTCAGGGAGGCTTAGCCAGCATGTGTGTCTCAGAGGAGGGGAGGGGAAGGCTGTTTCCATCATGTTGGGATGGTGAACTTCCCTGCCCTCCGCCCCCTGCATGCCGGGTGGGGGCCCTCAGTCACTGTAACAGTCGCAGATGACCTCCCCCCGCCCTGGACACACACACTTTCTCAGACGCACTCTGGTCAGTTGGCGGGGTGGGCATCATTGTCCCTCGCCGAGAAGCGTTGCCTCTGGCAGGAGAGTCAGGCACGTAAGCAAATTGCTGTAATATTGTGTGATAAGTGCCACAGGTGGGGTGACAGGGTGACTAGGAGTTCTAGGAAATGGGGTGGGGGTTGCGTTCCAGGCAGAGGGAACGCAGGGGTCTGGGGGACTTGTCCCCCCCATACTTGTGGGGAAACTCCCGTGTGCTGGGCGCTGTTCCAGGCTCTGGGAGCGGAGACTGAACTTCTGGATGGGTTTCCACGGGAGGGGAGAAGTGTCGGCTTTCAAATCCACGAGCAGAGATGAAGTTGTTGCCGGTGTGATGGGCGCGAGGCGTCCCTTGGTGGGACGAGGGACTTTTTGGCGAAGCTAAGATCTCAGGCCGTGGCGTCTGCTGACTGTCAGGCTGGAAGGCACAACTCGTCCTCCAGCCGTGTTCTCCTCTCTGCTTTTGAGTCTTCTCTCTCCCAAGGAAGCTTGTTGTGTCTTGATTTTGTTATATTTTCCCAACCAGTCACTTACTGAGTCCTCTCTGGGTGCCAGACATGTCACAGAGGGCTTACCCCGGGTTACCTGATGGACAGCAGTCCTAATGTTCCCCAGGAGCTGTGAACCACCAGCGTGGGGACGAGGAAACAGGCTCAGAGAGATTCCCTGAGGACAGAGCCTGTGCCTGACCCACGTACTTAACCTCAACACCCCAGAGCCTCCCAGGGAGCTTTGTAAAAAGCTTTAAAATTAATTTTTAATTACATGAATATACTCTCCTTATAAAAAATTAAGACATTGCAGTGAAGGCTAAAGCCCCCTGTGGTCCTTCTCATTTCAGTCCTTGTCCTGGCAGAAAACACAGTTTTCTAACTGGTGTCTCCATCTAGACTTTATAAAAAAAGTTTACATACATCTGTGTGTACTTATGGAAAATATATAGTGCCATTTTGTGTGTGGGTATTCCGTTTCATTTCAAAAAAATACAAGTGGGATCGTACTGTAGTTTTATCCTGCAACTTCTTTTTCTGCTCAGCAGTATTTCCTTTTTTTTTTTAAATAAATATTTAATTTAATAAAATATACTGCAAGTAAGCCACTGAAGCAGAAGTCTTCTAGCATTTTCTTACAGGACTTTTTGAAGAAATGACTTAACAGGATGTGTTTTTTAAAAACAATAAAAAAATGTCTCTAAGGTACAAAATTTTTAAAAGATAAGTAGTTCCCCTATAGTAACTGTGCTGGTAGTAAAAAGATGCTCTAGACTGTAAAGTTAGGGTCGAAACTTATTTTCCCAATATTATATTGTTGCTGATAAAAGCTAGTAATAAGACTTAGGAGTCTGTTCTGCTTTGGTTTTTTTCTGCTTCTTGTTTCAAATGGGTGAAGAAATAAGAGACTTGTTTCCTTTTTGGAAAAAAAATTCCATTGTTGCACTAGTTGGACCATTGTAGATAAGATTTAAGGACTTGGGGAATCAAGTTCCAGAGTTCTAGAGTCGAGATTGGCAAATGTTTTCTGTCAACATTTTAGGCCTTGCAGGCCATATGGTCTCTGTTGCAACTACTCAACTTTGCTGTTGTAGAGTGAAAACAGCCCCTGGCAATACGTAAATGGATGAATGTGGCGGTTTCAATAAAACTTTATTTACAAAAACAAGTGGTGGGCCAGATTTGGCCCATGGGCCGTGGTTTGCCAACCCTGTTCTGGACGCTAGGATGTTCCCAGGTCAAGTCGTGTAGTTGGGGAGGAGGAGGGAAAGGCAAGGGGGTGGCTAGCTGTTGAGTCACCCAGCAGTGTTCCTCTCCAGAGGTACCTGTTCTTCTGGATCTGTTTTGAAAAGATCCTCATCATCGTATTCCATAGGAAGGCTATGCCCTGTTTATTTATCTGGTCCCCCAAGGATGGATAACTGGATTGCTTCTAATTAGCGGTGCTTACATAGCAATTGTCTAGCTGCCAGGGTCTCGGCGTGTCAGCCCCGTGTGGTCTTCCCCCTGCAGGGCCAGGGGCAAAGTGAAGCACTGCCGTATCAACCGGGACGGCCGGCACTTTGTGCTGGGGACCTCCGCCTACTTCGAGAGCCTCGTGGAGCTCGTCAGTTACTACGAGAAGCACGCGCTCTACCGAAAGATGAAACTGCGCTACCCCGTGACCCCCGAGCTCCTGGAGCGCTACAATATGGTGGGTGGTTCACACGCTCGTGACTTGGTGGAATGTCTTGTCTGAGGTTACCATTCATCTGTTCCTTCATTCAGCAAACCTTTACTGAGCACTTCCCCTGTGTCCGGTACTGCTCAAGGTCCCGGGGATGCAAACTTGAACACAGTGGACAAAGACCCTGGCCTCCTGCTGCTTGTAGTCTAACGTGGGGGAGACAGACCACAAAAGAGATGAATAAAAAATATACAGAGTGGGTATCAGACGGTGATAAAGTGCCACGGAGAGAAACAAAACTGGGCAGGTGGATAAGTGGATACAGAGTGATGGGGAGGGGGTTGCAGTTCTCAAAGGGGGGGTCTGGGAAGATCTCACCGGAAAGGAGACATTTATGCAGACACTAGCAGAGGTGGAGTGAGCCATGCAGCCATGTGGAGGTAGAAAGAATGGCAAGTGCAAAGGTCCTGAGGTGAGGGCATGCCTGGAGGCAAGAGAAGAAGCCCATGTGGCTGGAACTGAGTGAGCCAGGGTCGGGGTAGAACTAAATAAGGATGGGAATTCACAGGGCTACGTGGTGGCTTTTATTCTGAGCCGTTGGAGGGTCCTAAGTGGAGAAGAGACCTGATCTGATTACCACATCTCAGTTCCTATCAGATGGATTCGTTAATGTGTTGGAAAGAGATTTATTGTGTACCAACCACGTGCCGGGAACTGTTTGAGATACTGGGAGTCTGCCCTTGGGAAATTTAGATTCTGGGGAGGGGAGCTGGATAACACACAGTTGCATAAATAAGATGCCTTCAGGCAGTGTGAACTGCAATGGAGAGAACCAAACAGGCTGGGGCCATGAGGGGTGGGCACTAGATTGCGGTGGGGGAGGCCAGAGAAGACAACGAGTGAATTGGCTTGAGGAGCTGTGAAGGAAGCGGGTTCCAGGTGGGGGAGCAGCCGAGGCAGAAGCCCTGAGGTGACTCCGAGGGACAGAAAGGTGGCCAGTGGGCCAAGAGCCCAGTGAGAGGCAGAGGTGGGGCAGGATGGGTCTTTGGCGTATGCTGGTGATCGTTTACCAGCTCCCTGCGGAAAGGAGCCCTGGTTTATGGCATTTGCCAATTTCCCTGGTGTGAATACTTCCATGGTGGCCAGTTCCAAGCTACTCATGTGCTGTCATTGAATGTGGAGTCAGAAAGAGATGGACAACGGGCTCTCGTGAGCAGTGAGCCGGCTCCAGCACCCTGGATCTTGGAGTTTGTGTTTTTACAGAGGAGCACAGTGCCTGGCACTTAATAAGCCAGGACAAGGGCCTCTCTCATTTTGGGATAAAGTTTCCAAGTTTTGAGAACTTCTTTACAGCTTCTTGCTGTCCGTACGCACGAGGCGTGAGTAAACTGGGAGGTTTCAACTCTTCTACCAGAAGGTAGGAAACCACAAGGATGCCTGGATCCCTTCTTATAGGTAAGTGCTGTCCCAGGAGCATGGATGGTCCCACTTAATTTTCTTTGTTCTTTTTCAGGAACGAGATATAAACTCCCTCTATGACGTCAGCAGAATGTATGTGGATCCCAGTGAAATCAATCCTTCCATGGTACAGTACCGACCCTCCAAGTCACACTGTTTCCTGGTCACTAGACTGACGCAGAGCCCACCCCCCAGTTACAACAGAGCAAGGGAACATTTTGGAAAACTTGGCCAAAAATGTTTTGGTTTTTTTTGAGAAGAAGTGATGATTGACAAAACCATGTCTGGTTTCAGGGAAAAGGTTAATAGAATTCCATCCAGAAGCAACTGTGCCTCGCTAAAATTCTGAGGTTTGATGAACCACCTTTGGGCCAAACAGCTTCTAATTAAAAGTCTTTCAAATGTTTCTTGCTCGCTGACTGAGCCGGTGGTGTTTATAAATTCCGTTTGGTTCACTGACCTCCTTGCAGTGTGAACACTATCTCCTGTTTCCACCCCGGCTGTTGGGTGATTTCGTGCAGGTAGATGTGGATTTTGCTCTTTGCTTCTAGCTCCTGCTTGCTTTGGTTTCATCCCAAATTTAGTTTGAGCCTGTGGAGGAAGAAGGATGGCAAATTTTCCATTTGCGGGGGCGTCTGGCTCCCAATTAGTGTACAGTTCTTGTTAGGAAGGGGCCCTGCTGGTGGGCTTGGTAGAAATTCAGAGATGAATTTTTTTTTTTAAGCTTATAGTCCTTGGCCAATGCAAATCCCTTCCAGCAAGAAGTGAAGTCATGGAAAGTTGTGGGCAAGTGGAACTGTGTGGGAAATGCGTTAGGGGACTTAGCGTATAGCAGAAACTCTTATTAGAAGTGACGTGTGCTTTAGTAACCAGAATGACGTGGCCTTGTGTCAGCCCGACGTCAGGGGATGGTGGAGACCGTGGTAAACTGAGAAATGTGTGCCGCATCTCAAGAGCAGCCCCTCCCCATTAGCAGTCAATCATTGCCTTTCCAGAGAGCAGGCCAGGCCTTCTAATTTCTTAAGAAAAGCCAATAATCTGGATACTTTATGGGAAATCTCCCAATTTTTAAATCTTGGCAACTAACCCACGTTGTAGAGAAAAATCTTCCTATACTAAGGGAGCCAATAAATCATGATTGCACACTGAATTTGATCACAAGCTGCCAGGCTCTGGTGAGTGTCTCAAAGTAAGATTATTACCATTAGGAATGAAAAATGATGTAACAATAGAAAACACACTTTGAAAACAAGGAAATGATCAGCGCTTGCCCCACCGTCCTAACTCGGTGGCTGTCTGCATTTTCCGGTGTTCCATCCCTTCTGGTCTTTGCCCGCGTGGAAATGAATCTTACAGTCCCCACCACCGACACCTGCCGTTTCATTCTGCTCTGTTCACTTGCCGCTTGGTCATGTGTGGGTTTCTCCATCGCTCATCTTCTTAATGACCATTTTTGTTGAACCTGGTAGACCAAGTAAATTAAATGGAATCCATGGACTGGAATTTTTACCAAAAAGAAGAAAATACTTTCAGTGCTGCAGAATATTCTGGGTGGCTGTGCCAGTTGAGCTGTGTCTCCATCAGTGGCCATTTGGGTCATTTCTAGTCTTCACTCTTCTAGTTAACACTAAAATGAACTTCATGCTTCAGGCTTCGGGCATCTTTTGTGTTATTTCCTTTGAATGAGTTCTTAGAACTGGAATGATTAGATTGATAAAGGTTACACATACGGATGACCACATCTCAAGTATTGTTCTAAGCACTTGACAGCTCATTAATCCTTACAACAGCCCCATGCAGTGGGTGCTATTTTTGTGCCCGCTGTACAGATGAGGAAAACGTGGAGGTCATTGCTGAGGTCACATGGCTAGGAAGGTGTGGAGCTGGGCTTTGGACCCAGGCAGTCTGGTTCCGAGGGCTGTGCTCTTAGCCACTTGGCTGTATCGCACGTTTGCTTGGTCATCTGATGGATGGCTGGTGTCTGTGTAGTTCATGGGGACCTGACATGAGAACCTCTCCTGCCAGCTGTTGGGCTGGAGACTTGCTCCTCGTGGAAGCCATTATATGTTGCACCCCCACCTGCCACTGGCTGTATCTTCCTCGTGGCTGTGGAGCCTGGCAGTAACCTGTCGAGTTTCACGGGGAAAGTCGTGGCTCCGGTCCTCCCATCCACCTTTGAAGCCAGGTGCATGGGTGGAGCAGGCTCCAGGTGCAGGTGGGGAGACAAGGGCAGGAGCTCTGATTAGCCTCTAGTTGGAGGTTCCTATGGCAGAGCTCGTAGAACCCAGATTGTTTCTTATGGAACATCGTGGACTGCACCAATAACTCCCATTAATTGATTCATTTCTGAGCTCAGTCACTTACCAGCTGGTTGACCTTGGACAAGGATGCTGCATCTCTCTGTACTTTGGTTTCCTCATCTATAAAATGGGCATAATAATATTACTATGTACCTGTTAGGGTTGTTGTGAGGATCATAGGAGATACTTTATTTATTTATTTTTTCTGAGGAAGACTGGCCCTGGGCTAACATCGTGCCCATCTTCCTCTACTTTATATGGGACGCTGCCACAGCATGGCTGACAAGCAGTGTGTCGGCTGGCACCTGAGATCCGAACCCGCGAACCCCGGGCTGCCAAAGTGCAAACTAAACCGCTGTGCCACCAGGCCGGCCCCAGAGATACTTTAGGTGAAAGGCCTAGAACAGTGCATTGACTAGACTAGGCGTTTAAGGTATTGTCATTTTTACCATTACATGCATTATCTCATTTAATAGTCTCAACAACCCTGTGAAGTATGTCAAGTTTTAATTCCCATTTCACAGATGGGGAAACTGAGGCTGACAGAGCCTGAAGGTTATATAGTAGTAAGGGGCAGAGCAATAATTTGAATCCACATGTTTGACTCCATGGCCTGTGCTCTGAGGAGCAGTTTTATTGGATTCCTTGTAAAACCCCTGTTCCCGTTTCCTTGGGTGAGGGGAGGGTGAAGCTGCTGATCTAAACAGGTTTGACAATTTCAGAGGCTTTCCCGTTAATATTTGCTTGCCGTGTGGGTGTTCATTTTGCCACAGGTTTATGCTTGCTAGGCAGCAGGCATTAAAGCCAATTCATTAAGGAAAAATTTCATGCTACCTTCTGGCTTACTTGTTTCCACCAGTGCAGAGACCACCTTTTGATGAATTTCATGGAGGAGCGCCTCAGTTTCAGTTACGCTTGGAAAATGTCAGTGTCCTGCAGGAGTCTAGTTAGGGGACCTGTGCCCTAGGAAAAATATTGGTGACGGCCAGGAGGGGTGTTGAGCATGGGCACTGAGGACTTCAGAGGTGTGGTCGTGGCTTAATCTGAAAGGCATATCCTTTCTTTGTGGAGGAAATTGAGCAATATTGGGTGACTCTGAGGTGCCCCTGGCTCTGACCAGGCCAGTCCCCATCCCCACTCCCTGGTGGAATTTTGAGGCCACGGCTCCTTTGCAATGCCAGCTCTTCGCCAGCAGATGGCGCCATAACCTCGGGCTGAAGCCTCTTGCTCCCTAATGAGAAAAACCAAAGTTGCCAGAGAATGCAGCCACCTCCCTCTGCTCCTGTCGCCTGGCCTGACCTTTTTCCTTCTTGTTTTTCCTGAAAGCCTCAGAGAACCGTGAAAGCTCTGTATGACTACACAGCCAAGCGAAGTGATGAGCTGAGTTTCTGCCGTGGCGCCCTCATCCACAACGTCTCCAAGGAGCCCGGGGGCTGGTAAGGCTGAGCCGGGGCTGGGCCGCTGGGTGGATGAACTTGACTGGTCCCTTCTTGGTGGTGAGACTCAAGTGCTGGCTGAGCTCTGACCCCTCTGGCTGAGTTCTGGGCTGGCTTTGATCTGTTGTACCTTTTCTGGGAAGTGGCTCGATGCATGCTCTATTTGGAAAAGTGGATAAGCAAAAATAACAATTATTATTATATATCATCAAATATCATATCACATCATATTATATATTATTTATTATAATAGCAGCTACTATTTGTTGAGGTCGTACTGTGTGCCAAGCACTATGCTAATTGCTTTCATATGTTGTGTAACCAAGTCCTTGTCACAACCCTGAGCAGATGTGACTGTGATTATCCCCACTCTGCAGATGTGGTGCAAGAGGATTTCCAGAGTCGCACAGCCACTAAATAGCACAAGCTCTTCCCATTACACAAGCCTGTGTGTTATTTTAAATTCAAGTTCTTATGCTATTGCTAAGTCCCGTGCCCTGTGCAATGGCCCCATCCTGGAGCGAAGAGGGTACATTTTTAGGCCAAAGGCACCTGGATGTGCGAGGGTTTAGGTACATCTTCCCCCTTTCCACCTGGGAAGAAAAATTCACTGCCCATCCATTGGTCCCTGGGCAGGTGGTTTTGTGGGATGATTTCTACCTTAGAGGTGGAACTTGTTTGTAACCATGAGCACTGACAGAGATTCAAGCACCTGACAAGATCAGCATCTCTTCTTCCCACAAGATAGCTGGACCTGACTTAGAAATCCAAATAGCAGCTCCAACTAAGCGCCTCTATGTGTTAAGCACCGTTTTCAACACTTCACTTGAAATAACTCATTTAATCCACACAATGACCGTATAAGGTTGGTTCTGTTGTTACCTGCATTTTACAGATGAGGAAACTGAGGCACAGAGAAATGCAGTAACTTATCCAGGGCCACACAGCAGGCTGAGATTCGAAGCCAGGCCTTCTGACTCCAGAGCCCACATGTGCTAGGTCCAGAGGTTTTCTGAGTTTTTTTTTTAAATTTGGGGACCCCACCCCCCTTTCTAACCCAGTCCTTATCTGGATCCCCAGAGCCCAAAACAGGTAGCAGCAGAGTGATCCGCTGAAGCCGGAGCGGGGGCTGGGAGCTCCTGTCTGGCCTTCCCCTCTGCAGCCCCCAGTGCTCCTCCTTACAGGCTCCCAGCCCCAGCTTCCAACCACAGTGTTGTCCATCACCTCTCCCCAAGGCAGGGACTTGACTTCCCCAAGGTCTCTCCACCCCAAGGGGCACAGCCAGAATGCAGGTCTCCCCCAGGTCCCCAGTGCCCCTCACTGTGCCTCTGCACCTGCCTCTTTCGGGTTCCCAGTTCTGTCTGCGTGGTGACTGGCTTTTGTGGAGCTGTGGGTAGAGCCCAGGTATCCCTCCAAGTTACCTTCCCACGTGTGTGACACAGCCACACGCCCCCCACGCCTCTGATGCGGAGTTCTCCAGATTTCCAGGGCTCTTGTCTTGAGATGAATTAAGAGACTGGCGTCCCATCCTTTGGTGAGGGACTGTGGGTAGATCACCCCACCAAGGTCCCTCGTTTCTCACTCCGGTGGCAGCAGTGCCACCTAGTGGAATGCCTGAGTTGGATCACCTTTTCTTGCCACTTCTCAGACTGGTTCCAATTTATAGCTAGGGGACCAAATAATTTTTGTTCAAATTTGTATGCATTTGAGAGTGAAGGGATGCTATTGTTAGTAATTACACCTGGACAACAGGTAGAAATTGCTAGGTTCTGGGAAAATGGTGCATATAGTCACCCTGAATACAGCCAGTCTTTGCCTGAGATGGGTCTGGAGAAATGACGGTGAAATGGCGTGTAGAGGGCATCCTGCTGTCAAGCCTGGGTTTCCACAGGCCACAGGATCGTCAGTCCTCACTCTGCTTATTCGGGTTAACAAACATTTGTTAAGTGCTTTCCACCACTCGAGTACAGGTTTGATTAAGATCATGAAAGGTCTCACATAGTGGGGAAGGCAGAAGTGTAAGTTCAGTAAAGGTACAGACTGCTCTGACAGCTGTAGGGACAGATGCCACAGGAGCACAGAGGAAGAACACTCAGCCTAGGTGGCAGTCAGGGGAGGCTTCCCGGAAGAGGAGTGCTCCAGCTGAATTTTGAATGGAGAAAGCTGGATATGAAGGGTGTGGACCAAGGCGTGGAGGCAGGGGCATGAAAGGGGATGACAGGTTGTCTGGAATGCATGTCAAGTTCAAGTCACGGAGAGGCAGGAGTTGAGGTCTGAGAGTCCCTGGGGTCAGAACACGCCGGGTCTGATTGTCAGGCTAGAGAGTCTGGGCTTGATTCTGAAGGCTTCGGGGGCCTTCAGTGTGCTGAGGTCAGAGGTGCGTTCTGGAAAGAGCCCCCTGGCTGCAGAAAGTGGCCCACAAGGGGGGTGGAGGGAGGAGCCCTGCATGTCTGAGCACCAGACTTGCAGGGAGAATCTTGGAGGTGCCCACCATTTTGGTGGTGTTGAGACACACACAGATCGGTTGTGTCTTGTGTTAACAGGGCTGTTGAGAAGGTTGGGGGCAGTATTTTAGCTGAATGGCAAGAACCAACACTATTCAGCACTTCATACACACTAGGTGCTGTTTAAAGCTCTTGGCCTTTGTCCCAGTAGAATCCTCTGAGGGAGACACTGGGATCATCCCCCTTTACAGATGGACAGTCTGAGGCTGAGAGAGCCTGTGTAATTGGTGGTGGAGCTGGAGTTTGATTCCAGGCTGTCTGGCTCTAGAACCTTCTATCCTACCCTTGTCTCTAAATTCACAGCCTCCCTGAAACGGGGTTGGGCCTGCTCTAGAGTTGAGCTTGTGTCTCATGTGGCCTCTGACGTTCACTTAAAGCATTGGAACTTTTGACTTTTGGTGTCTTTGGCCACATATTAGGATCATGTTCAGGGAAGGACCGTGACCACCCCCACCCAGTCACTCATTGCTGATAAAAAAGCAGAGGATCCCCTGGAAGTGCTCCTTTGTCACAGAGAACAACTGGTCGCTTGTCCACTTGCCACCTTCCCCCACCAGCAGCCGGGATGTACCAGCAGTGACGGATTGTTGACTCCGCCCAGGGAAGGCCCTTCCATGCCCTCTGTTTTTATATAGGTGGAAAGGAGACTATGGGACCCGCGTCCAGCAGTACTTCCCGTCTAATTACGTCGAGGACATTTCAACAGCTGACGTGGAGGACCTGGAGAAGCAGGTGAGCCTCGAGCAGCATGGAGAGGAACTGCCGATCGCGTTCTTCGGGGAAGCCGTCTCAGTGGGTGCATTGTACGTGTGCTGCCGTGTGGTCCCCGTGGAGCTCTGGAACAGGGACGACAGGGTGACATGGACATCGGGTTGTCAGGGGTGAAAGTCACTGTGACAGGCCAGTCCTATTGTAATCAGGTTGTGCAGGGCTGGGAGGCTTTGCGTATGCGGGGGAAATCCCTCCGGAGTGGAAATGGCCGAACGGGGAATTTGTCCTTTGCTTCAAACAGCTTGCAAATGAAACACATTTTGTTTGGCCAGTCAGACATCCAGAACGTGCTTGGCATGACTAAGCAAGCACCTAAGTGGAAGGTGAGCTGAGGCCCTCCTGGTGACATTGCAAACCTGATGTCTGTTCCCTGCTACCTCTTGCCCAGAAGGCCCAAAGAGCAGCTACTTTCAGCATGACAGCACTGCACCAAGGGTGGACTCTCTGTAATGAGGACTTTAAGGTCTTGTTAGAGCCCCAAAAATTTCCTAAGGGAGTTGGGGCAATCTGGGAAGGCTGCATGGAGGAAGGGGTATTTGAGCGTTAAAAGGCAAGTTCGAGTACAAGAGCAAGGGACCAGCAGAAGGGAGTTTCAGGTGGGAGGTACAGCCTGAGCAAAGGCGTGGTGGTGGGAATGTGGTTGTGTTCAGCGTGCTCGGTCTGAGGCAGAGACGTGACCCCTTGCTGTGTCTGTTCCACGTTGCCCTTACCCACACGGTCAGCATTAGCCTAGAGGAGGGGTGGGGTAATACAAGCGATGGGCAGATGCACAGTTCTGTCAGCTCTCTTGAGACCAAGATATTCCCCATCTCACCTGCACCCTCGGATGGTTCAAATGTGCAGTGGGAGGTAGAGCTGGAAGTCTGACCAGGGCCTGGAAAGCCTTAAAGCCAGATCTCAGAGCGTGGGTGTTGTTCCCGTGGGACATGGGGAACCACAGAAGGTTCTTGAGCTGGGCTTAGGAGGCCAAACAGTCTCAATTCATAGTAGTGTCAGAATAAAGGGTCTAGGATGTTTTTTTAAACCAGATCCACAGCAGTGCTTCCAAACCTGTTCTGGAATTCACAAGGCACATCTTTACGGATTGGAAATTGACACGCGAACCTGCGGCACCTGCTCGCTGCTGGGTCCCCATCAGCAACATGCTTCATTATTTAGCTCTCTCCCCGTGGACGTATCCTGTAATGAAAATGCATTTTAAAGAGTTCCATAGGCAGTGTCTCTGCTGAATGGTGTGCTTTGGAAACTGGTTGTCTTTTTATTATTCCTGTTAAGGCTAACGTGAGTTATGTCTTGTTTCTTCACAGATTATTGAAGACAATCCCTTAGGGTCTCTTTGCAGAGGAATACTGGATCTCAACACATATAATGTTGGTACGTTCACACCTGGTCTTAGCTGCATTCCCGCCCGAATCGCCCCAGCCTGGCCTCAGAACCGCCCCAGGCCGGGGGCGACGGTCGTTGGGTCTAGCTTTGACACAGATGCCAGTTTGCTCCTGGCTGAAGCCGAGCATTGGGCCAGGCTGGTCAATGACTGCAGTGTTATATCTGCTGTTAATGTCTGCAAAGTGCAACACAGAGTCTGGTGCGTAGCAAGTGCTAGACGAATGTTAGCTGTTGTCCCCGACATCATCACATCGTGTCGGGGATCTGCCTGGGTTTCCTCTGCTTTCTAAGAGGAGCTGAGCTGTTGGCCGGGCTGTGATGGAGCACAGAGTTGGCAGTGTCCGGTTCTAAGACCGGCTCTGCCTCTGAGTCGCTGCAAGACCCTGGGCCTGTCACTTCTCTCTGAATTGCAGCTTCCTGGCTGCTCAGCTGGGCATCAGGAAACCTGGCCCGTCCACCTTGTGGTCTGGTGCAAGGAGGGAAGTGAAAGTGTGTCCCCAAGCACATAGGCTTGTACAGCGGTGGCGAGGGTGTGACTGCATGGGGCTTCTTGGGCCTTGACCACGCCCGCTTTAAAGTGGGCATATAGCAGCTTCCATGTGAAGGGGCTGAAGGCGGTGAGGAGAGGGATTCTGGGCAAGAAGCCCAAGCAGCTTTCTTCTCTGAGTGGCCTGCATTTCCACAGCAGGCCTCCACGCTCCCGCAGTCCATCAGCCATTAGCCTGGGTAGGTAGGAGAGGGTTTCTTTGTTCCAGTTAACAGGTGAGAAAACCAAGCTCCTGAGTGACCACAGGACCTGCCTGTGAGTTAACGGGCGAACTGGGCCTGGGGTATTTGGGGCTCGTGTCTTCACTTATGTTGCTCCTTCTCTTGTCTCCTGCACCGTATTTGCAGAGCACAGGCACATGGCTCAGGGGTACAGAGAGGGAGCTTGAGTCAGGTCTGAGATGAGGGTCAGCTTTGCCACTTTAGCTATGTGACCTTCCATGCGTTACTTTCCCTCAGCGAGTCTCCGTTTCGTCTCCTGTAAAATGGGCGTAGCAAGAGTAGCACCCCCAAAAGCTTGTGATAAGGATTAAATAAGATATAGTGCGTGTAATCTGCTTAGAACATTGCCCGGCATAGAGGAGCTCCGAGATCTTAGCTGCTGGTATTATTTGGCAGTTAATTTCTCCTCTCACAGCCTTAATTTTCCTAAAGAAAACACTTCCTCTGTGGAGAGAATCTATTCCATACCTCTCTCCTCACTTCTGGTGCCTGCTGGTGCTCCTCGGCTGCTGCGTCTCTCCAGTCTCAGCTCCGTCTTCAGTGGCCATCTTCCCTGGGTCTGTGTCTCCCGTTTCTCTCTCCTTTCTCTGAGTGGGACACTCGTTCTTAGATTTAGGGTAGACCTGGAGATGATCTTATCTCAAGATCCTTAACTTCTGTACATCTGCAAAGACCCTATTTCTATGTAAGGCCACGTTCACAGGGACCCGGGGGTTAAGATATGCAAGTATCTTTTTGGAGAACATTCCTCAACTGTTGTATTCCTTAGGCAGCGATGTGTGTAAAGAGGCCTGTTACAAGGCAGACGTCCCAGTCGGCACTGACCGTGGTTACAGCAGTGGTGGTTTGGTCGGGTTCATGAGAGAAGTGGCTTGGGCAGTGTGAAGTCTGGTCCCGCTGGCCTTCTAACAGGCTGATCAGGACTTCTGTTGTCTCCTGAAGTGAAAGCCCCGCAGGGGAAAAACCAGAAGCCTTTCGTCTTTATCCTGGAGCCCAAGAAGCAGGGTGATCCCCCGGTGGAGTTCGCCACAGACAGGGTGGAGGAGCTCTTCGAGTGGTTTCAGAGCATCCGGGAGATCACCTGGAAGATCGACACCAAGGTAGGCAGTCTGCACACCTGCGCTCAGGTAGGCCTGGTATTCTTAGGCCTCTGGCACTCTGCTGAGGCTGTGGGTGGGCATGGGCAGCAGGAGGAAGCAGGCCCAGGGGCCACACAGAATTCAGAGAGGAGATGGAGCGGGTTTGGACAATAGGAGCACCAGTCACTATGGAGAGGAAAGGGATATTGGTGATCCCCCTGGGGAGCGGGGTCTAGTTTGGGCCTTCAGAAGGCTCAGTGTGTGCAGTGACATTCGATGTTTGGGGCCTGAATGGCCCTGCGTATCTTAACAAAAGAGTATTGCATTCCGTGTTTTGAACGTCTTCTTGCTTCTAAACATTGTTCAAAGCAGCCTCGATCCTTCCCGCAGCAAGCATTCACTGAGCTTGCCTGTCTGGACCTGCAGCCCGGGGCTCTAGGAATACTGTACTCGGCAAGACCCGGTTCTTTCCCTCCAGAAGTTTATATTCTTGAGGAGGAACTTCCACTCTAGATGGGAATGAACTTTTCAGGGTGTATCCTGAATGGAGCATTGGTGTTTGGCTGGAAGTGTTTTGAGAAGGGTGAGATTCTGGGTAAGAACAGGAGGTTTAGAATTAGGCAGACTGGAGATTGCATGCTGGTAGGGCTGGACAAGTAGCCACAGTTCTCTGGGCCTCGGTTTCCTTGTCTGTAACACGAGGAACCAAATACCTAACTCACAAGATGAAATGAGATGATGTGTGGAAAGTGCTAGGCCCAGTGCCTGACACACAGGGAGGGCTCAGGTCACAATGGTATTTAACATCACATTGTCGTTAGACCAGGAGTACATGGGGAAGTGTTCTGCTCTTTCTTGTGGCCATAGAACTGGCAAGGAATTTTAGGATTTCCCATGTACCCAGTTGCTTCTAAGGCAGATCTTGACCCACAGGGCTGATATTAAAGCTTTCCCCGGACCTCTTGGGTCCCTCTGACCTCTGGTTATAGCTGACGCATCTCCCTCCTCCTTGGAGGTTCACCCACCCACAGTGGCCTGGTCTTCTCCCTCTGGGAGCCTCACATCTTGGCTAGTCTCCGGTCATTGGAGGCCCCTCAATTTACCTTTTCAACACCCTGGAGTGAAGTCCTCTTCTTTAGAAGACTTCCTGCAAAGGGCTGGTCAGATAGGCACCCTCTCTGGCAGGGCCCGCCATCTTTCCCTGTCCCAGAATCTAGTCAGAGGCTTTACACACGGGTCCTCATTCTTCCCAAGGTTTGTCATACTGTCACCAGTCACTTAGGATGAACTGTGAGCTTGTGGCCGACAAGACTGTTCCCACTTTTCCTGATGACGCCATCTCACCTGCCCTCTTGTGCCTCCAATGCAGTATAGCTCTGAGGCACGGGGGTGGGTGGCCCCACTGTCCTGGGTTCATTTGAAAGATCATTTCCCCCATCTTCTTCTAGGTGTGTTCTCATTGCCGGTTGAATGATTGTCATCATGGTCTGTATGGCACCATTCGCCAGCATGTGACCCTGCTGAACATATTCTACTATTTGGGATTCTGGGTCCCTCTAGTTGATAATGGAGAAAAACACTAGTGAGATAGCTCTTAGCAACTGTTCCCTGTAGGCTTTATTCTCAGGTACTCAAGCTTCTTCTAGAGTGGACCAGGTGTGGGGCTCAGAGGAGAAGGGGCATGGTGATGACACCCTCTGCCTGGTGCCTCTTGGCTCTCTTCCCTTCACTTAATGGAGAAAAAATGTAACTTCACTTGAAGTCATCCCCCTTCCCCACACCAAGGTTTCTGAAATTAAGCCTAGCTCTTCAAGGCTGCAATTCTTTGCCTTTGATCTACGTTCCTCCATAATTGGTTTTCACATCTGCTAAGATTTCATGAGAAAAAAAAATTTTAAGTCTTATTATTACATCTGAAGGTTAAAAAACATGAGTCAGCGGTATCGACCAAGTTCCTCCTCTGGGCACTACCAGCTGTGTGAGGAGCTGGTGTGGGAACAAGGAAGAAAGCCCCATCCTGCCTTTGGGAACCCAATGTGAGATGAGCTCTCAGCTCACTGCCTTACAGTCCCTAAGAACCTACTCAAGGCTCTGTAATTCTGCACCATCTCTGGCTTCCTTCAGTTGATGGCAAAAGACCAGTCACTAAGATCCATCTAGTTAGTGAGTTTCCAAAGCCTGACCGATGAAGTGTGTTATGACTTCGAATTCTGGGACGGCCTGATGGGCACAGTCTACAGTTCTGGAGAATAACTGTTATATGATTTTGAAAAAGCAACTGGTATTTCTTCTTGAACTAATACTGTTTTCTGCTGAGGTTGGGAAAAAAAAGTGCTCATATATGAAAGATAAACATGTGGATAAGGAGAACCGATTAGTGTTTACCAGAGGGGAAGGAGGTGGGGGGAGGGTGAAAGGGGTAAAGGGGCACATGTGTATGGTGACGGATGAAATCTAGACTATTGGTGGTGAACATGACGCAGTCTGTATAGAAACTCATATATAATAATGTGCACCTGAAATGGACACACTATTATAAGCCAATATGACCTCAATAAAATAATTTTTTAAAAAAAGTGATGCCCCATAACTTGTCATTACTCTGTGCCTTGTGAGGCCCAAGTTCCATAATTCTACGCAGGTCTGACATGTCTGACCCCACCCTTGTTTTAAGCGATTGTGTCATCGTTAGAGGTGAGCTGTGTTGTTGCTGGGGTTTCCTGTCCCCAGACAACCCCTGGTGAAAATTGCGCACCAAGGGTGCTAAGCAAGTTGATGCCAGGGCTAGGAGAAAACCTGTGAGGCTTGAAAGTAAATAAGGCTTCAGTCTCCCTGCCAGCATTTTGCTATTCACCGGCTGGCTGACATCCTCTCTGCCCCTTGCTCCATGTCCATCCCACCCACAATGACCCCTTCCAGCCTTACCTCTGGCTTGCTTTCCACAAGGACATTCAGGAAGTGTGGAAGGGCGGGTGAAAGTTCAGTGTGCATCGATGAGCTAGGGCAAATTTCAGAGGCTTGCAGTCACGTTCAGATCTGTCCTGGTGATGTGGCCACTGCTGGAGCTCACGTAAAAGGCTAGTTTGCTTGTCTTTGCCAGGGTCCACTTTGGCCCCAGAACTCACATCAGCCCTCATGGGTGAAGGAATTCTTACAGAAGAAATTGGATGCCCACACCTGCTTGTTTAAAGAATGGATGTTCTTGTCCTTGGCCTGGAGGGGGGACGCATTTCTGGGGCAATCAGAATAGCCCCCACTTGTTTGCCACATGCCTGGCAGAGCACTAAGGCATCCTTGTTTAATTCTCCCAGTAGCCCTCCCTAGGAGGTGAGTACTCATGTTAGTCGCATTTTACAGTTGAGGAAACTGAGGCACAGTGAGATTATATGACCTGACCAGTTGACACAGCCACTAATAGGGCCAGCTTTTGAACCCATGTCTCTGATTTCAGTTCCCATGGTCAGAGCCAGTGTGTCATGTAGCCCCTCTCAGCAAATCACCACCTGTCACCTGAACGCTTGACACCCACAGGGCCCTGCTCCCAAGGGACGTGTCTCAGTTGGGTCACAGGTCTAGGCACTGTGTTGAATGGTACCAGTGTAGGACAGTTGGATGAGGGACAGTGCAAGGCAGAGACCGGGTGAGACGGCACTCTAGAAGGTTTGAGGAAAGCAACATCCCTTTCCAGTCCAGGCTGGGGTTACCCAGGAAGGCTTCCTGGAGAAGGAATGGTTTGGGCAGGGTCCAGAAGGAGGAGGGATCTGATGGACCGGCAGAGGAGGGAGGATGGGGGCTGTAGGGCAAGGAGCCAGGAGGTCACTGCTGTGGTTCAGAGAGACCCAGGATGTGAACTCTGGGGCATTTTAGAAAAATCTTCAAGACCTGGTGGCTGATGGTGTATAAGAGATAAAGCAGTGTGGTAGGATGGGTGAGGCCCATTGCTTAAGCATCTGGTCTTATTGTTGGCCTGCTGTGTAGCCTGGGGTAAGCTACTCCATCTCTGTGTACTGCAGTTTCTTTGTAAAATGGAGATATGTTCTCCCTCTTGGGGGATGTGTGGGCTACCTTAGATAAATCCATCAAGCACTTATGTGCGATGCCTGAAGCTAAGCAGCCCCCCACGAGGTGAGTGCTATTATCTGCATATAATATTCTCTCAAGGCTCCCCCTTGGCCAATGGGAGGATGCGAGTCAGAATTTGGCGAGGCCTGAGAAGGATGCCTGGTTCGGGGTGAAGTGAGAACCTCATCCTTACTTGGATGGAGACAGATTTGACAGTGGGTCCCCGAGGGACAGGGGCTCCCAAGTCTGTGGCACGTGGCCTGGGCGCTGGAGAGCCCTTTGTGCAGACCCGTGATGTGTGAAGTCAGAGGTGGGAGGAGGCCCTGCACATCGCAGGGGACAGCAGGTTCTGACAAGGACGCCGTGGTTGGGCTGCGGAGCCCACGGGGATGTGAGGTCATGGGCTTGAGGACTTTGACAGACTGTAACAGTGTGGTTTAGGGGAAGGGATAGGGCGGGAGGCTGAGAGCAGAGGGAAGGAGAGAGGGTTGGTGACAAAGAAGAGCCCTCGCCCACACCTGTTCTTGAGAGCTGTGGCCAGGGACTGAGCTAGACACCTATCCTGGGCGGAAACAACTTGGTCAAGATTTTCAGCAGTAGGAGGAAGGAGGGAGAGAGGAGGGGCAGGGGAAAGGAAAAGGAAACCCTATTAAAGACCTGAGCATGCAGGAGGCCCGAGAGGGGACGCAGAGGGGAGGGAAATGCTTGCCGGGTGAGCTGGGAGGTTGGGATTTCTCAGCTGCCAGCTTAGGCACTGGAACTGAAGACGCTTGGCTCCACACAGGAGAACAACATGAAGTACTGGGAGAAGAACCAGTCGATCGCCATCGAGCTCTCGGACCTGGTTGTCTACTGCAAGCCAACCAGCAAGACCAAGGACAATTTAGGTACTGTCTCCCGGGACGCTGCCTCCTAACTTCGCTGAAAACTCTCTTTTGCTTTTGGGTCTGGCACTGTCAGAGGGCACAGTGAGTGTGGTTCCTGCTCGTTCTTGCTGCTCTGACTGGCAGCCGCCCCTTGAGTTTGTCCTTGGGGTGGGGGTGCTGGTGAAACAGGCCCTTCTGGTATCTTTGGGACGAAAACTCTCTTAGAAGGCTGATTAGTTTCCTAGAGCTGCTGTGACAAGTTTCTACAAACTTGCTGGCTGAAAACATCACATATTTGTTCAGAACTGTGAGGTCCTGGAGGCCAGAAGTCCGAAATTGGCATCATTGGGCTGAAATTAAGGTGTCGGCAGGGCCCTGCTCCCTCCAGAGGCTCTGGGGGAGAATCTGTTCTCGCCTCTTCCAGCTTCTGGGGGCTGCTGGCCGTTCCATGGCTTGTGGCCACATCACTCCAGTCTCCTCCTCTGTGGTCGCATTGCCTTCTATTCTACGTACTTAAATCTCCCTACTGTAAGGACCCTGTGATTACATTTAGGGCCCGAATCATCTCCCCAGTTCCATCTCCTTAATTTAATCACATCTGCAAAGTCCCTTTTGCCATATAAGGTAACATAGTCATAGGTTCTAGGGATCAGGACCTAGTTATCTTTGGGGGCCATTATTCAGCCTGCCACAAAAGGATTCAAAAATGGATCTTCTGGGAGCCGGCCCAGTGGTGTAGTGGTTAAGTCCGGTGCGCTCCGCTTCGGCGGCGTGGGGTTTGCGGGTTCGGATCCCGGGCATGCACCTACACCACTTGTCAAGCCATGTTGTGGGAGTGACCCACATACAAAATAGAGGAAAGCTGGGCACAGATGTTAGCTCAGGGCTAATTTTCCTCCAGCAAAAAAAAAAAAAACAAAACAAAAAGAGGAAGATTGGCAACAGACATTAGCTCAGAGTGAATCTTCCTCCCCAAAAAAGAAAAGATCTGCTAAATTCTCCAAAGTAGCAAATTCTTTGATCTAATAATGGTCTTGTTCATATTTTCTTCCCCGTTTCTTTGAGCCTTTTGAGCAACTCTTATCTTTGATCTCAAGAATCTGTGAATCCAGGAGGACCAGAGAAACAATACTAAACCCCGGACTGAGTGGTCACTGGGAGGCTGGTCCCTGGGCACCTCCACATGCAGGGAAAGATGCCTAAGCTCTGAAGCAGCCTGTGCCAAGCTCAGCGTGTTTATGGGCTGTCCCACCACATACGATGTGAGGGAGCAAAGCTTCATCCAAGCAAAGAATTATTTGCACGTTCCCATTCATTCTCCCCTTCACCACACGGGCACCTCCTGTCCTGTCACGTCCCTTCCTGCGGACAATTGAGTCTCCCCCCACCAAGATGCTTGGTTCACTCATCTTATGTCTACATCGTCTTTGATGAGGAAGCCAGATCTATTGTCTGTGTCTTCCACTCCTAAGATCTCCTCCTGCCTGCTGATCCCTGAGGCCACTCCCCCTTCCCTTTCTGTAACTGTACCACTTTTGTGTTTTCTTGTACAAAGCTATTGGTAGTTTTAAACAAAAAGTAAATTACAATAATCCTAGACTAACAGGCTGTGGAACACTGGGCTCCCTTTTAGTATGTGGGATCCCTGGAGGGCAAGAGCCCATAGCAGTACCAATTATGGCAATATCGTCATAACCACTTGACTGTCTTGTCCAAGGGAGAGATTCCTAGTTTCATTTTAAACCCCTACGTCCAGCTATCACACCAAGCGTTAAGAAAATCCACGAGACACAGAATAAACAGCGACTCCCTCTCTGTGTGCAGAAAACCCCGACTTCCGAGAAATCCGCTCCTTTGTGGAGACGAAGGCTGACAGTGTCATCAGACAGAAACCCATCGATCTCCTGAAGTACAATCAAAAGGGCCTGACCCGCATTTACCCGAAGGGACAGAGGGTGGACTCCTCCAACTACGACCCCTTCCGCTTCTGGCTGTGCGGCTCCCAGATGGCAGCGCTCAATTTCCAGACTGCAGGTAAGGGGTAACTGATTGTGGCCAATAAATTTAAGATGACGGTGGCGTCATTCACACAGTTTGCTGGGGCCACCGCTGTGACACAGTGTCCCGGAATGCGTGATTTGTCTTAGGAACTGTCCAGGTTCAACCAGCATGCTAGCGTGAGGCCCATCAGTTGCCTGGAGTGATGACGGGGACCGATGGGCATGCCTGACAGCGGGCACTTGTATTTGGCAGGCTTCGTGATGGCAGGTGACGGAATCTGAGTCAGTCAGGCTTAAGAGAGAAAGGAAATGCATTAGCTCATGTAATTTAAAGTCCAGGAGCTGACTCTTGGCTTCAGGGACAGCTGCATACAGGCGCGCAGTGGCTGTCTTCAGCGCGCTCCCCTCTCCTCCAGGCCCATCCCTCTTTGAGGGCTTCATGCTCAGACTCCATTCTGGAGATCGTCACACATTGGGAAAAACCAACAGGCAAAACTCTTTTACACAAATGGTAGCATAAATCAGAGTGTTTTGTGCTTTTGTGGTTATTTAAGTCTCTTTTGGGGATCTAGTCATCAGCAGTCTCCTTTATATTATTTTTATGCCTGCATAGGATTCCACTGAATGGAACCATAATTTATCAGCTGGTCCCCTGCACATTTAGCTTACTTCTCATCATTTGCTATTACAGATGGCACTGCCTTCTGTAACCTTCTGAGCATCACTGTACACATCTGGGAGTACACCTGTGGGACAAAATCCTCCGAAGTGCTGGGTGGGTCAAACCGCGTTGGCATTTTGATCAACTTTGCCCTGAGGACGACCACTGAGCACCTGTATACAACTGTGCCTGAGTGAAGACACATAGCCAAAACGCCCGCCGTGGAGATTGTGGGTGGGAATGCAAACTGGTAAAACATTTGAATACACCCTTTTATGGCATAACTTCACCAACTTGGTTTTATCAAACTGTTCAGTCTTTGCCCATCTGATAGGTAAAAATTGATATTACATTGTGGTTAGAGCTTCCCTTGTTGGTATTTCTCTTATTATGAGTAACATTAACCAGTTTTTCCACATATGTAGGAAGCATTTGCATTTTCTTTTCTTTGCAGGTATTTATAGCATACATTTATCAGGTCTCTTAATAGGTTAAATTTATATGTATATATTTACCTGTCATTTGAGTTAAAATGATTTTTCTTTCTACAGCATGTCTTAACTTTTATGGAAAATTTTTTCTATGTAGAAATTTTTAGTTTTGAGTAGGTTTTAATCTTTTTTTTTTTTTTATGGTTCTGGATTTTGTGTCATACTTGGAAAGGTGATCTTGGTCTGAGATTTTTTTAAAATCCCATATTTTTTTCCAGTAACATGGATTTTTTAAAACCCATATTTTTTGAGTCAGATACCTATTTTTAAAACTGCCTGAAATTATTTTTGGAAAAAGGTGTAAATCATTGCCCACCTGGCACGGCCTGGTCCCGGGGCCGGCATTTTCCTGCCTCCCTCACGGCAGCCATGCCCTCTCCTCCCCAGATAAGTACATGCAGATGAACCACGCCTTGTTTTCACTCAATGGGCGGACGGGCTACGTCCTACAGCCCGAGAGCATGAGGACAGAGAAGTACGACCCCATGCCACCGGAGTCCCAGAGGAAGATCCTGATGACTTTGACAGTCAAGGTAAGACCCAGCTCTCCTTCCTTGCCCAGAGAGCCAGGGCCATGCAGTGTTGGGAGGGCCCAGCCCTCTGCCTAGTGATGGCCTGTCTTCTGGTTTAAACCATCAACACCCAGACAGTATTTCAGGATCTTAATTACAGGGCACTCCAGGGTCATTTCCGGGGAAAAGGGCAGAGGGATCTTCCCAAATCCATCTTGGTTACCTTCCCCATGTGTCTGCGGGGGTGAGGTATGACTTATCTCTTTCTGGGTTCAGCAGGGTCTCTCTGAGATCCCAGTGAGGTCAGCCTCTGGCCAAATAAAGAGGGAATAAAACATGGAAAATGGCCATTCGGTCTTTATGGAGGAGAGAATTTATCCCCCCAGTGTTCAGTTTTAGGGGTGAAAGCTTTTTTCGGATTCATCCAGCTTTCAGAGAATTGTGTGGCCTCTTTGTAAGAGTCTTTGTTTTCTCCTTTTTTGGAAACTATGCAAGGTAGAGAAATGAATTGCATTTCTCGTAAGATTAAGGGAAAAAGATGAAGCATATGTAACCAAAGGTCTTTAAAGAAAGGCCAGTTACAAAAAGAATACATTCTTCCCCATCCTTTCCTGGGAGCTGGGAAATCGAGTGACTAGACTTTGTCTCTGTGGGTGCCCACCTGGGCATAGGTGTAGGCTTTTCTGTGCTCAGGTGAGGTCTACCTGTTGAGTCCAGTGGCATGTGGGCTCCCATCTTGGCTCGTCCTTAACAGCTTTGGGGATCCATCCCAACTCCCACCCCCATTTCTTTGTCCACAAAAGGGAAAACAGTGGTGGTGTCCACTGCAGGTGTTAGGACTTCTTCAGTGAAGAAATTGAAGCTAGCCTTGAACCCATCCAGTCTGACTCTAGAACCCAAACTGAGCTCCTTGCTAAACAACCCACGCAGAACTTGATAGCTCTTCCCAGGATGGATCCAGGAGAATTCCAGTACTTACCTTTGGTGTCCTAGGTTCTTGGGGCTCGCCATCTCCCCAAACTTGGACGAAGTATTGCATGTCCCTTTGTGGAGGTGGAAATATGTGGAGCCGAATATGACAACAACAAGTTTAAGACAACAGTTGTGAGTAAGTTGACTGGTTCCCTTTTTCTTTTAAACTTCAAACAAGTTGAATCACATGTTGGGGATGCTATTCACTGGGAATTTCATAATACACTCTTGTTTCCATCTCTTTTCCTTCATCCCTCTTGCCCACCATGGTTTAGCTCAGGGAGGGGAAACAAAGGCCCACGTGATTAAATACTTGGACTTGTACCCAGTGCTGTGTTTCTCTGCCTGTAACTCATGTTGGGAGTCCTGGGCAAGTCTCTTGCTCCCTGCGCCATGACACTAAGGTGGTCTTCTCTCTGCATCAGCCCTACCTGCTTTGCCTACTGAGTCCAAGGCTAAGAAGCAGAGACACAGAGAGAAGGTGGCTGACCTTACCCAAAGGCTGCAGCCTAACCTGCATGATCTTATCCCATAGAGGGCAGAGAGGCCAAGGGAAATGTTTGTTCTTCCGTTGGAAGCCAGGAAGACATGATCTGTGGGCCTTTTAAGGCCTGGGGTCACTGCCCCCTGGTGAAAAGTAACCTGATGAACAACTCACGCGCTGACCAGTGAAACTGGTGTTCATAGAGACCTGCAGATTGACTGCTTACCTTGCTCTGTGAGGCTGGTTCTGCCCTGACAACTCCAGAACCCACGCCTCTTCTACCTCTTCAGAGAGCCTAACCCACTTCCCTCATCAGATGAGGGATGCAGTTCTCACCTCTTCCAAACCCACCTGTTCCTGCTCTGCCATCCACCGCTCATCTCTCCACATCCCAGAGAGTTGAGATGGGACATGTATAAAGGGGAGGAGTTCTCCTCCCCCTGCTTACTGAGGGCCAGGCCTGTGACAGCAGCTTTGCCAGGATTGCTACTGGGAAGAAAAAGATTATTTCTTAGATCTTGGCATCGATGCATATTTACATGGTTGCCAAGGAGATTCAAAGCCGACAGATGTAGAGATGGTTTCACCAGGTGGGGGGCAGGATGAATGAGGCCTCTAAAGAGCTTTGATCTCCTTCCAGATGACAATGGCCTAAGCCCTGTTTGGGCTCCAACACAGGAGAAGGTGACGTTTGAAATTTATGACCCAAACCTCGCGTTTCTGCGCTTCGTGGTTTACGAGGAAGATATGTTCAGTGATCCCAACTTTCTCGCTCATGCCACTTACCCCATTAAAGGAATCAAATCAGGTAAGACGCATTTTTCCTGTTTTTTATTAAATCATTGGAAAACCAAATGGGTGACTTGGACAGCAGATTTCGTCATAGTTCCCACGAGCTGGCCACGTGTCCAGCCCATCGTTTAGCACAGGGAGTGGGGGAGGTGGTAAGATGGGATGCTGGGCTCTTCACAGTCGGGGGTCTGCATGCAAAATTGGATTATCAGTTGATTGTCCACCTGGCACTGTAGTTTGATTTCGTTTTGAAAGGTTAGACACTGTTTGCCTCTCTCAGCCAGGGCTTAAATCTAGTTGGATCTCCCACCCTCTTTCTGGCTGGCAACATGCTCTGGTGGGAAGGACAGGGCCCTTAGCAGCTGGCATGAGTTACCATTTTAGATCCACCTCTCCCGAGTCATCCTGGACAAGTTACTTAAGCTTTGTGAGCTTCACCTTCTATAAAATTGGGCGGTTGATTTCTTTCTTTTCTGCTGAACAAAACACGAAACCCTTTTGTGCTTGAGAAGGGTCATTCTCTATTTGCATGGGACCAAGCCGTGCTGGGTCATGCGGTCAGCTCTTTAGAATCAAGAGACTCTAATGCAGCCAGACAGCCTCCCCTAGGGGAGGGGATTCGGGACCCACGGTCTTGGTGCTGCCTCCAGGCCATTTATCCACGTTGCTACGTTGTCAATGTGGCTATCCTTATCTTGTATACTGTTTCTCTAATTTACCTTCCTGCTGGATTTTATGTATAATATTTGATGCACAGGCCCTCACTCACTGTTGAATTCCCTTTTTCCCCTTAGTATTTCTAAGGCATAAGATCATAGATCCTTCTGGATTCCTCATGAGGTCACTGTTCCCCTGTTTTCTAAGGATCATGTTAATGATTTATATACAGATATAGTCTTTTCTCTTGATGTTGTTTGGAAAGCTTGGGTCCTATTTTTTCCCCCTAAACTTGAGATTTTCCCTAAATGCCTTCCTTTCTTAGTATCATAAATCTAATCATTTCCACCATGGGGCACTTGCCCCATTAGGCATGCTGGGGACTCTGGTTAGAAAGTGCAGGTTCCTTGGCCCCTCTGGGGTGCTTTGATTCAGCCAGTCAGGGGTGGAACCTGGGAATCTGCATGTGTAGCCAGCTTCTCAGATGGCCCTTGGGTGGTTCTTGGAGAAAACTGAGCTAGACAGAGGTTGCCTATCTTATCATCGAGGAAACAAATTCCTAAGCAAATGAGTAGATTAAACAAGAACTGGAGAAATGTTTAAACTGTCTGCCTTTTTTTTTAGCACTTTAGAAATACCCATATTCATAATTTAATCATAATGAGCACGCATTTGTAAGTCCTGGAGGATGTTTGGCCATCCCCTTTGGTGAATTCGCCCACACTATAGACTACGTTAAACCTAGCAACTTAGCCGCAGTTCTTTACTCTGCGTTTTGCCTCTTGTAGATTAGCCAAATAAATAAGGCTTAGGACAGATTTCTTTTTATGGTAACTGTGCCCTGCCATTCCTAACCCGCCTCCGCTGGTCACATCCTGTGCAGACAGTGGCTCCGCTGTTACCCTGTTGTTACCGATGTCCTCTTGAAGGATGAGGGACATGAGCACTGGAGCCTCTCCCAAGGCCTTGGAGAGAGGTCAGAGTTGATGTCCCCTCCCTTCCTGGCCACCAAATTGTGTTGCTTCATCTAGAAAATGCAATGAATTAGCTTGGAGATTTAAAAAAACAGCAAAACCTCAAGGATGATGAACAACGTGCCCTTCCCCCGACTGTGAGATGCTCTCGATAGGACCTTCTCTCTCTCCGGGCCAGCTTCCAGTAATGCCTGGTCCATCCATATTCATGGAAGGAATGAAACAAAATGAACAATCCCTTTGTGTGTAAGGCACTGGGGGCCTTCTGAACTTGAAAATAAACTCTGCCCATTGTCATTAGGGATGCACTTAAGCTTTTAAGCCAGCTGGAGCTCGGGAAGGAAGGAAAACAGCATTTATTGTGTTAGGTGCCTTAAACTCATTCCATTTTAATCCTCACAGCAATCCCGTGAAAGAGGTTTATCATCTCCGCTTTTTAAATAGGAGCACTTTGGGACCTGGAGATGTTAATTAACTTGCTCAAGGTCACACACCTGTAGGACCAGAGCTGGGATTCAAACCCAGGAATGTCTGACTTCACCCCATGTTCTTCCTTCTCTGCAGGCTACCCTTGAGGCCTCCCCTTCTTCCTAATAAGCCAAAATACTGATCTTACTTCAAAAGATATCTGTCTTTATTTCCCTTTCCTCACTGACACGTCCAAAACCAACACGAATAAAAACAGAATCAAACTCTACTTTTGGTGAAATGGGCAAACACCTTTCAGCCCTAATCCCAATATACATGAAGGGCTGCTCATAAAAATGAGACTTGGGTAGTGAGAGGAGGTACAGTTGGTTCTCTGTATCTGCGGCTTCTGCATCCTCGGCTTCAACCAACCTCAGATCGTGTACTACATTTACTATTCGCGGTTGATTTAAGCTGCAGATGCTCAACCCGCGGATACAGTGGGCTGATTTAGGGACTTGAGTATCTGCGAATTTTAGTATCCATGGAAGGTCCTGAAACCAGTCCCCCACGGATACCAAGGGACAGCTGTACGTGTTGCTGGAGACATCCAGCCAAGCAGACAGAGCTCACTTCTCCAAATTTGGAGGCACGGGCCACCCAACAGCCTCCTTGAACATTGAGGAGCGCTCAGCATTCCAGTACATTCTAATAGTTGATCAACACCCCTCAGACCAGCTCCTTAGAGATGCAGAATCTGAGGCCCTACCCCAGAGGTCCCGAGTCAGAATCTGCATTTTCATAAGATCCACAGGTGATTCGCCTCTGCATTAAAGTTGGAGAACTGCTGGGCTAGACTGCTAGAATTCTGGGGGTATCTAGGCTGAAAACAAACCGGCAAACAAACCAACAAAAATATTCCCATCCCTTATAAGGGGGAAATAGGTCAGAAAACATCTCTATAGCAGTATTCAATGAGACCAGTGTCCCCAAAATCCTCCAGGGAAAAGAGTGTGACCTGGGAGGTTTATACCCACTCACACCGTCACTCAAGTATAAATCAAAGACAGATGTGTTCAAACATGCACAGTTCAGGGATTATATGTCCTGTGAGCTCATACTGAAGAAAACAAAAGAAGACAAATTTAGCCAGCCAAAATATCAATGGAAAACTTCAGTAAAAAGGTGGTGAGCATTGGACATTAAAAATTTGTGCATTACATTATGTGTATAAATTTTATATCAGAAAAAGAACACTGTAAGCAAATATTGAGCTCTAGTTAATGAGATGCATGCTGACATTCAGGGGGAAGGGTACAGATGTCTTTATCTTACTTTGAAATATATACACATGCACACACATGATAGATATAGATGGGTGGGTAAATGTGATAAAATTAGTAAAAGGTTAATGGTCAGATCTAGGCAGTGGGTGTACAAATATTCCCTGTAATATTCTTTTAGCTTTGCTGTATAAATGTCAGAAAAATCTAAGTCTCCCTTTGTGGAAGAATTATGATTACAAAATGGAATGCAAATCCATGTCAATGTAGAAATAAAAATACAGCTTACCCAAATTAGGGGAAGAAAAGGGAGAGCTTTATAGGGTTGGGTAAGCATGCTGATTTCCTCATCATAAGCAATGGAAAATGAGAGATTCAGTAGATATTATCTAAAGGTGATAAATCTACTGAGAGTGTGAAAGGTTCTCTAAGAGAAATAAGAATAATCATTGAACAAGCCAAAAACTGAATGGCACAGAGGAAAGAGTGGGGGTGCCCTAATTTGGGCATTGCCTGTCCTGGAGAATCAGTAGATACAATGCAAATAAAAAGCTTTCAAGTTGAACGAGGGCCATATACTGAATCCCCATGGTATGATGTTAAATGGAAATGGTAAAGTTCAGAATTGCTTAGGTCAGGGTATTATCCTTTGTGATTTTAAAGGAAACTCAGACTTATGCGTAGACTATCTTGGGAAGCTACTGTTAACAATAGTTCCTTCTGGAATAAGGGATTATGAACAGGTGGGAGTGAGACTTTCATTTTTACTGTGTATTCTTTTATATTGCTTACTTAAAACAAGCAAACAAACTCAACTTTGAGATGTGTTGCCTTAAACATTACTTACTTGGGGGAAAGATTCAGCTCCATCTCAACCCGTCTGTAAATAAAAAGGAACATTTAAATGACTGTCAGACACAGGTCCTAAATGTAAATAGGGAATGGCTTTTAGAGGAGGATGATCAATACTACCATGAACTGCCAAGGAACAGGAAGATTGTCTCCCATTGGAAATCTTTAAAGATACAACACACCCCTGGCTACAGTTTGTAAAGGGCTAAGTGGAGGAAATGGATGGGAGGATTCATTGCTCCTTTGAGTCTTTTGGCCTCAGGAGTATTGAAGGAATTGAACCACAGCTGCAGTCACTCTGAAGTCAGTGTGTATTGTCCTGTGGGTTTTATGTTTTTCTGAGTGAGTCATTTTCATTTCTGGATGGCAGATATTTTGCACTTCTTTGAGTGGACGTGTCAGTCAAGGCTGTGTTCTGGAGCCCCTCTCCCTGACCATCAGGATGGGACCTCAGCCCCCGACATGGGGCACTGACCTCTGTGCTTCTTGAATGGGGCATGTGGTCCCTGGGCACCCCAAGAAAGCTAAGGTCTGACATCAATGCCTGCCTTTGCATTGTTTTCCCATTCTCCTGCAGGCTTTAGATCTGTCCCTCTGAAGAATGGGTACAGTGAAGACATCGAGTTGGCGTCCCTCCTGGTTTTCTGTGAGATGCGGCCGGTCCTGGTGAGTGGAGAAGCACCCGTCGAGTTTCCCTGAGCCATGCCTGCTGGTGGGGTGGAAATGGCCAGCGAGTACACTTGGCTGATGGACTTAAAACCATTGAGAATTACCTAGCCAAACTTGCCACATTATTGAAGAGGAATTCCTTTTAGCTACAGATTTCCCCAGAGGTTCTAGGTTTTTTCTCCCAGTGATAAATAAATGAAAAGCAATAGGATATATTGGAGTATAGGAGGAAGCCATTTGGTTTAAAACTAATTCGGCCTGAGCTTGTTTTTCCAAAAGGGCCTGACCTGGCCTGTTGAGCATGCATTGTACATCTGCCTTAGACATTTACAGTGTCCCAAAGACAAGGATGAGGCCCTTAAAGATAGGGATATATCTTCCCCCATATTGCCATTTCCTTAAGAATAAGCCTCTCTTCCTGGAAACTAAGGATTGACTACTGACCTTCTGTGCTCATCTTGTGACCACTGATCTGCTGTGCCAGGAAAGCAATCTCGTGACTGTTGTAAAAGGGACATTCCTATCACATGTGACGTATGTTCTTTGTTTCAAGATGGTATATAACCACTCTGCACACCCCACTTCTTTGGTGCCCTTCCTTCTTTGGGGAAAGAAGGCCCCAGGCTATAGTCCTCAGACTTGGCTCATAATAAACTCACCCCAATTTTGATTTATAGATTGATTATGGATTATTTGCATTGACACCAGCACCCATCCTTCTTGGAGAATGCTATACGATCCTATGAATAGGCTTTGTAGTTGGAAAGGATGAAGCTCTTTGGAAGTTCCTTAGTTTCATTTTAGCAAGAGCCAGGCAAGACAATCCTCTTCTAGATAAGCTGATCCTTCCTGGCTGCTCTTCCTTCCTATTGGTCTTTGGTAATCCATTACAAGACCTGAGAGCATCCAACAAGGCCTTGTCATGACCTGACCCAGGGAAGGAAATTCATGGACCACCACTTCCCATAGTGAGCAGCACTCCTTTTGTGGTTCTCGCTGCTACTGGAGGAGTCAGGCTTCTTGGTCCTCTTGGTTTGCCAAGCCATTGAAGATAACTTAGTCCCTCCCTTGATTGACCAGTTTTAGGGTAGACTTGGCAGAAAGGTCAATCCCTTGATTGACCAGTTTTAGGATAGACTTAGCAGAAAGGACTTGGCCTCCTTGAACTATGAAAGAGGTTGAGATGAAATTGCTCAGGATGCAGCACCAAGCTATGGGGAGTTCAGGTCTTGGGTTTGATGGTGGGAGAAGATCTGGATATTTACATGATTCTGGAGCTTCAGAATCTTCTTGATGGCCTCTCCCATAGAATGAAACCCACTTGGCATGTGCTTTTACAAGACTTCATACATGGCCAATACAAATCTCCCAAGATCTTTCCATTCCCCTACCACAAAACCCAGCCTGGGCTGGGGTATTTCTGTGGTCACCCCAGTTATCTTGGGATAACCTAGAAAAACTATGGTTCTGGACCCCAGAGGGCTGATGTGGGTTTGGTCAGTGCCGCTGAATATACATCTTGTTTTCTATCCTGGTCGTCCTCTGAGCAGAGAAATCACAGCCTGTACTGTTGTTCTTTTGGCTGTTGGGACCAAACAGTGGTTTGGAAGTTGCTTGTTTGGCAGTTTACAGAATACAGCTGAGAACCGTCCACTGGGGAAGGGAGATGGCAGGGCTGGGGATGCCTGTTAGCAGCCATTGTCCGTGCAGTAAAAATTCATGCACTTGACCCAGAGGAGAGAACATCAGGGTTTTCTGAATAGCTGTTTCCCTTACATACGGTTTTTGCAACCTTGATCGTTTTACACTCCAAAGCATTTTAGAAGCACCGACATGGAAGAGGATGAGAAAATAAGGAAAGATAGACAGAAAGCAGTAAAAACAGGAAGCAGAGACTTAAAAGGCACAATAGTTGGGGCCCGGGAACCTCAGTGACAGCCAAAGTCCTCGTTTTTTGTTGGTATGAAATAAGCACACGATGACAAAATCTGTCTTAAAAGGATGAAGGGATGGATAATGAGAGTTTTCCATTTTGAAACAAATTGAAATGTTCGTGCTTTAGATTCTGTCAAAATAAATGTACTGTTTATATGAAAATTATAGTTTTCACTTGAACCTTAAATTATGGATCAAAAAATTACCTTTCATGATTCTTCCTGTGACAGAAACACTTGGTCATGAAAGTTTATGTAAATCCCTCCCTTTCCCAGGCGACTGAGTTCTGGTCAAGTCCTTGTTGAGAACGCCCACATCTTCAGTTTCTCCTTTTAGAATGAATTATGCATCTGTCCATTTATCATTAATAAGACTGAGGTCTTTAATAAGTCCATTGAAAGACTTAAGCTAGAATATATTATTTTGTACAAATGGTTAAAAAAACCAACCACAGACCAGATGGTGTGGCAAGTGTAGTTTTATAATTAAAGTTAGCATTTCTTCTGTTTGCTTCTTTCGTGTCCTAGGCCAATGCCTTCTTTATGTTAAGCGTAATAATAATACATATTCATGTACACATGTATAATTTTTTCTTTAAATCAGGTTTTTTTTTTTAAACTTCGGCACTCCTGACTTTGAGGCTGGATCGTCCTTTGTGATGGGGGCTGTTCTACGCATCGTAGGATGTTAAGCAGCATCCCTGTCCTCGACTCACTAGATGCCAGCAGCAACCCCCTTGTATAACAACCGAAACTATCTCCAGACATTGTCAAATGTTCTCTGGGTGGTAAAATCATCCTTGGTTGAGAACTGCTGCTTTCAAGCGAGATCTCAAGCGAGATAAGCACTTTTTGTACTACTACCTAATCTTTATCAGCATTTAAATGACTGACAGATTTTTTTCCATCAAGCGGGAGGCCGTAGATTAATCATTCCCCCAAGTTGGGCATTTAGATGGAATCCACTTACAAGTAAGGCTCTCATGAACATCTTCATGTGGTAACCCTTTTTAATCAGATCTATTTCCTTAGGATCGATTCCCAGATATGGAGTGAGTGGGATCAATTATTTTAGCAGAATGGTAAAATCGTAAAACCTGGGCCTTCAGCAAAAGCCTTGAATAAGTAAGCTTGAAGACTCTTGGCTTAGTGAAGCTTACCTCTCCCCAGCCCACTGAAGGACCTGGGATTCTGTTGCCTGGGGAAAGGGAACCAGCGCTTCCTCTCTGTGTACATAAAGCCCATCTGCAGACATTTCATGGAGAAATGAAGTGACAAAATGGGTTTCGGATGGCGGTAGGACAGCAGTCTAGACACTGCTCTGCAAAGCTGTCGTAAACAACCCAAAACATTATAAATAATTTAAATGATTAGATATCATCGGCAGCAGAGAAAATTCGTATATTTGAAGGAAAATGTGTTTATCCAGATTTGACCTCCTCCATGAGGGCAGCTTCACGTGTTGGGTGCGGTTGGGGATGCGGATGCAGAGCGAGGACTGGGAGTGGGGGCGTCGTGTGGGGGTTCCACGTGGAATGCTGACTCTCACAGGTCTGCTTTCTGAAGGAGCTGCTGCAGAAAAGCTGTCTGAGTGTGTGAATGTCCTTTCAGCTGCTGGTTCTTGAGCTTTAATTTAATTCCACGCCTGCCACCTGGTTCTGAGCCACTCACAGGTGCCGTTTGGTGATCCTGCCCCACACTACGAGGAGGGGTCTCTCTCGGGAGCTGCACTGAGTTTGGTAGACCTGGGTTTTCTCGCTGCCCAAGGTCAAACCTTGTGTCATTTGTCACCGTATCCTCTGTGATTCCAGGGAGAGACTGTGGTAAACAGCTTTAAGAAAGACGTGTCTGAGCAAATGATTGATCCAGTGAGTGGCTGAGACGGAGTTTACTCATAAAACGTTTGCTGAGATAGAGTTTAAAGTCCCAGAAAACTGTCAATAAGCACTTTAAGCCCCTCTGAAGAAGCCATTTACATGTCACAGTTACTTTATCACTTCTCAGTCATTCACTCCATTAGCTGTATAGATGGTTTACAAAGACTATTTTTAACACCATTTTATTACCTACTATATTTAATTTGAGAAGGGGGTAAATAAAGGAAAGAAGGGGTTGAAAAAAATCCCCATAAACAACCTGTACATAACCACTGTTAGCATTTTGGTGTATTTCCTTTGCCTAATAATGTTTTGCATATGACATTTCCGTGGTTGGATTCATATAATACATATGAGTATGTGTCCTTTATCTACTTCACAGATGACTTTAAGCATTTTTCCATGTTATTATATGGTTTTTCAAAGCCATTAATGCCTATTTCATCAGGTATAGGTCCCTCATTCACTTAGCTTTTCTCCCACTATTGGACAGTTAGGTTATTTGCAGTTTATAAATAATGAAGGGCTTCATATAACATTTTTTGATTAAAAACTATTTCCTGAGGCTAGATATTTAGTAATGGAATAATAGATGAAAAAGAAAAAAAGACCTTATATTCTTGAATACATGTCGAATTGTTTTCTGAAAGTAAATAGTTTCTTTTAAGTTGATGTATTATATCCAATCTTGCTGTTAATTGAAAAGGGCCTCCAATCAAATGATCTAAAATTGTGAGATTAAGAATGGGACAGGAGGAAGTATGGAAACTTGGATATTCATCTTAATCATCATCGATGACTAAGCCGGCAGTGCCTGGAGAGTATGTTTGAGAAAACTGGCTACCCCAGGATCTTTGAGTACTGATCTTGGGGTGGACTGTACTTAGTTTTGTGCTGGGTGACAGCTAAGGTGCAAGGGATGGAGTGGCCTGGTGGAAAGACCAGGATGCTGTGGCTCCTGGTGAGGTCTCAGCTGGAGCAGATGTGTGAATCCCTTTGGAGAAGGGCTACGGCACACGCTTCTGGAGTCCTAGAGGGCCAGGATGGGGTGCTGCACTCTGGAACTGAGCTGGTCCTGAGTTTTGAGTTTGGGGAAGATTTCTTTACAGTTGGGGAGAACCCCAAGGCACAGAGAAAGGCCCTCTTTGTGCCTCAGTAACAAAAGTTTGCCCAGTGCTGGCCCCAAAGTAGCAGAAACTGCTGTGCCTCCCACCAAGACTCAACAACTTGACAACTTGATGTGACTGTTGATCACAAAAAACCATGAGCACGCAATGAAAAAAAAAGGGCACAGAGCAACAAGAGGAAGAAAGACTGAGGTGGATACCTGGTACAGGTGGCTAGCAGTTGACATACAGCTGCTGGAAGCATCTGATGAGAACCCTAACACATAAGTCGTCAGAGCTTTCAAGGATATCCAAGTACAGCACTGAACAAGACTTTCTGGAATTTGAAGCAAAAAAAAGAGATTTCTTGAATTTAAAAATTCAGTATAGGGGCCGCCCGGTGGCGCAGCAGTTTAGTCTGTGCTTGGCAGCCCAGGGTTCGCAGGTTCGGATCCTGGGCGCCCGCCGACACACTGCCTGTCAGCCATGCTGTGGCGGCGTCCCATATAAAGTAGAGGAAGACGGGCACAGATGTTAGCCCAGGGCCAGTCTTCCTCAGAAAAAAAGAGGAGGATTGGTGATGGATGTTAGCTCAGGGCTGGTCTTCCTCACACACACACAAAAATAAATAAATAAAAAATAAAAATTCAGTATATAAATAGAGAGATCTGCATAAGAGACCTAGAAGACCACATGGAAGAAATGTTTCACAATCCAAAGCAATGCTCTCATGAAGTCACGAAGGAAGAGAGGCTCAGAGGACAGATGCAAATGACTTAACACGTGAGCATGTCCCGAAGGACAAAATGGAACGGATGGGTGGGTAGCTATTAATGAAACAGTTACTAGAGGGAATTTTCTCTGATTTGCTGCTTGAGAGGGCTCACTTGGTTCCTGAAGGGTTGAATAGAAATCACACCCATACCTCCAGTCATATTTCAGTAGAAGTTTTGAATTCCAAGGATAAATAAAAAACCTAAACTTCCCAACACACCAAGTTATCCAGACAGAAAACCAAATAAATCTAACATCAGACTTGTCCTCTGCAGCACTAGACACTAGAAGGTAGTGGAATGTCATCTACAGTCTCATAAGAAGAATTCAGTGTCCAACCACTCATGTGTCAAGGCAATGGAAATGTATTTATGGATCTGCAAGGTTTTATGCATTATTTATCTCACCCAAGAAAGCACCTGAATCAATGGAAACTTTAATAAGAAGGGAGATTTCCAGATAGATAGGGAGATGAAGAGGTGGAAATAATTAATAATTTTGTATTACAGTTACGTTTTGCAGGATGACAACAGTATGATTAAAATTTTGTGATGCTAAGTGTCAAATGAGGATTCTTGAAACAGAAGAAATCCACTATAATGAAAAATTTCACAATAGTCTGAAACTGAAAATAATATCAGCAAAACTAAAATAAAGCTGTCCTGAAGGATTTCACTTTGATGACTGGGGGATCAGGAGGCAAATAAAGGCATCCTGCAAGGGGAGAGTTAATTCTGATATTTTGATCTAAAAAGAAAATTTCAATTTTAATTAGGATAGTTAAAAAACTGAAGGTAACCACTATAAGAATTGAAAAGCAGAGGAGAAATAAGGAGGAGAAAAGGGGATAAACAGAAACTTGACCCAGAGATTAAAAATAAGGAAAAGGATAAAAGAAGAAATTAAAGCAAAGAAAAATTTATAATAATCAACGTGGGCTGGATGTAACTTATATTTGATTCAGTGAGTTGACTGAATTCTACTTAAAAAGAAGCAAAGAAATTCAACTGTGCAATGTTTACAAGAAATAAGCCTAAAACAAACAATCAAGAAAGGTTAAGAAAAAAACAGGAATGGAAGAGTTGTTGGGAAAAATTGGGAAGGAAAAGTTAACATCAAAGTAGAATTTAAGATGAAAAGTACCAAAGAGCATTAAGAGGAACAATTCTAATGATAGAATGTTTGGTTTACAAAAGGGATACAAGAGTAATAGGTATTTAATTAGGAAACAGCATTACTATGCTAAATATGTAAAACAAAAGCTCCTATACATATAAAGATTACTTGATAAAATCTTTCAGAATTTGGAATGTCTAGTATACAAAAAATCAGCAATGACAGATGATCAAACTAATATGACTAACAAGCTTGATTTAAGAGATGTACAAGTCTGTGTCCTACAGGTGGATAATGTACACTGTTTTCTTCTATTTTTCAGAAACTGTAATCTTGATTGCATACTTGGTCACAAAGGAAACCTTAATACATTTGGCTATAACCTGGTAAATTTGAAAGATAATAAAAAGATGGCCCAAATATTCACTATTTGAAAATAAAAAATTCCTAGATGAAATAAATCAAAACAAGTAAATTACCTAGAAAGTAGTGAAACACTTATGCCTTAACGACATTTAGAAAAGGAAAGTGCTTGCCTTAAAACTGCACAGAAGACTGAAAACAAATGCGCTAAATATTCATCTTAAAAAATTTTTAAAACACCAACAAGGACAAAAGAGAGATAAAAGCCAAGTGAATGAAATGCAAAACAAAGAGAAAGGAAAAAAAAATAAAACAAATGCTGATTCACTGAAGCGACCAATTAAATAAGCTCCTCCTGCTTAATAAAGGAACAAAGTAAGAGCAAAAACATATAAGAGTAAATATTGAAAAGGAGACTGAACCCCCAAATAATGAGAAGATAAATAAATTTGAAAAACTAGGGCAAATGGGTGATTGCCTTGAAGAATTTAAATGGGCTAAGATTGTTTCAAGAAGCAGTAGAAAACTTCGAGACAAAATCCTATAGAACATACTTGAAGGGTGATAAAACACCTATCAGATAAAACAGGTATCAGATCTAGATGGTTTTATAGCTGTGTTCTACCTGGATTTAAAGAACATAATTCCAGTTTTAATCCATTGAAGTCAATAGAAAAATGGAAATGCTCCACTTAATGTCTTGAAGCTATATAACTTTCATAACAAAATTGGAGAAAGATAATATGCCTCTCTCTCCTGTCCCCCAATACAGTCATAGATCAATGTCACTTACGAATACAGATGTTAAAATTCTTAAAAAAAATTAGCAAGTCATTTCCACCTATTTACTAGAATAACAATATATTAACTAAGTAGGTTATTCCAATAATGCGAGGATGGTTTAACACTGGCACAGTTAGCAATACATTTAGTGAGAAAAAGCATAAACCACTAGATGCCACATATGTAACCAAATGAAATAATCAGTATAAATAGTGGTAAAGAGATAAAATTATTCACAAATTATGGTTATATATATTAAAAACCAGAAAGACTCCAATTTTAAGGAAACTGATTTTTATTTATTCATCTTGTAGTTATTAAGTCTAACCACTTTCTCTATTCCAGAAATAACAGTTGGAAATGTGAGGTGGGAGGCAGGGATAGATGGGAAATCTCATTCATGATATTGATAAAAACTGTAACAACACATTAGGAGTAATTTAAATAAGAAAGGTTATAGGGCTTGTATAAGGTAAAGTATAAAATCTACTGGAAGACATAAAGCAACAAGTAGGAATATGTACCAGCCCTTCCAAAATTAATGTTTGGTTGGAATCAGAACTATACATATAAACACACACACACAGGTATACAGAAATAAATGTGTGTTTGCATTGGTTACTATAGATACATACTCTAGCTCTGTCTGCTGAGAGAACCTAGAACCAATGACACCCCAGTAGCCATGAACACACCTAAGCGCCTAGATCTTGCTTTCTAAATATCATTCTCCAATAAAAGAAATCAGAGTTCTTTACACCAGTGGTTGATTCCAGAGTTTAGACAGATAAAATGAGCCTGGACTATCTTGAAGTTCCAATAAATAAAGAAATGCTGAAAAAGGATGGGGACACATCAAATGGGCATAGGAGCCAACCCCAAAGAGTTCCCAGTGGCCAAAGGTAGAGCAATTTGAGCAACAAAATAATGATAATATTGGATTATAACCCACAGAATTCATATGTTCATGAATGAAGAAATAACTAAATGAGAGAGAAGAGAGGGCTCTTTCTTACAAAAGAATTCCAATTAATAAATGTAGAAGGAATGAGGGAAATAGAAAGTCACCATGGGAACACCTCAGTAAAAATTGCTGCAGGTAAAATCTATCAATGGAGGCTAAAATTAGTGAGTGCAAGTTTGAGGAGAAACAGGATATTTTCATAGTCTCAAAGTATCTTCCTCCAAGAAATTTCTTAATTGGAAAGAGAAAAATGGCGGCTATACAATAGATGAACCCGGCAGACACCATCTTAACCAAATGATCAGTGTTACTACCAGTAATAAGATGTGTTGCTCTCATGTTGCTCCTGGGAAGGGTCCATCACTTCTATGGCATTCTCGCCAAAGCTGCATGACCTCAAGCAAATCATGAGAAAACATCAGATAAACCCCAATTGTGGGACATTATACGAAATTATTGACTGGTACTCTTCAAAAGTATCAAGGGCATAAAAGATAAGGGAGGACTGAGGAAATGTCACAGATTGGAGGAGACTAAGGAGACACAGCAACTAAGTGCAGGTGGGATCCTGGACCAGGAAAAGAACATGGGTGGAAAAACCAGTGAAAACCAAATAAAATCTGCAGTTGAGTTTTGATCATTGTGCAGTGGTTGTGCGGGGTGGTCACCCTGGGGAATCTGGGTGGTGTAGGGCATATGAGAACTCTCTGTACTGTTATTGCATCTGTTCTCATTTAAAATTTCAACATTAAAAAGTTAAGAAAAAAGCATCGGTGGGGGAGAAAAACACACAAAACCGAAAGTAGAGAACTCCATGATGATTTTGTCACAGGCCAGGTAAAAGGTATTACAAAATGTTCTCCAAGAATTTAAGGATCTTAAATTTCAAAAGACATATCTATCCATTTAAAACAAGGGGTTAAAGAAGATACAAGGGTTTGAAGTAGGAATAATAAAATCACAACGTAAACATAAATTGATATAACTGAAATTGACATATCTCCAAGGAGAAGATAAACATGTTTGGGGAAAGTAACCGAATCTTTCTCTCTGAAGATAATCCCCCCAAACTGAAAAACCAAGAACTTGCAGTTTGAGCATTTTTTTTTAGAACTGTGAAGTTAATAATCAAAAGAAACAACTTATCAATTTTGGAGAGCAGGGATCATGAGGGGTGGGGGATGGTGAACAAGGAGACAGCTGAGTTTTTTGGGTAATAATCCTTAAGTACTTCTCTACTCCTTAAACTCTGTGCAGGTATAATTAATAAGAACAAAATTAAAATGTAAGTGGGAGTAGATGACACATTGGTGGGGAGCATGTGACTTATGCTGTGGGCATTTGCTGTGAAGGTGGCAAGAGAGATGGGTCAGTAGCTGAGCAGGATGTGGGGTGAAGGGAGAGCTTTTAAGATGTATTTGCATGCTGCTGCTGTGGGTGTCTTAGTGAAGAAGGGAAACAGTGATTAGGATGGAGAAGCGATATGTACCAGAATGAAGATCTGAGTAGAAGAGCAGAGATGGGACCCTGGGGCCAGCGGGAGAGAAGGCATGGGATATGGGACAGGGGCCCAGGATGGGCACATTTGCCATGTAATTTCTTCTCTATTCCATATGAAACAAGAAGCCAGGTCATCAGCTGAGACTGAGGAGGTTTGAAGAGAACAGAGGTGTGAAACAGTCATCTTAAAAGAATGGGAAAAAGAATTTCTCAGAGAAATATAGGATTGTATTGCTTAGTGTGCTTCTATAATGTATGCGTTTAGTATGCATTAATATTTTACTCAGGATCTTTGCAGTGGCATTCACTGAGAGTTCAGTCTGTAGTTTTTGGTCAGGTTTTGTTATGCTGGCTTCATTAAAATTACTTGGAAGGGGGCTGGCCTGGTGGCACAGTGGTTAAGTTCATGCGCTCCACTTTGGCAGCCCAAGGTTTGCAGGTTCAAATCCTGGGCACGGACCTACACACTGCTCATCAAGCCATGCTGTGGTGGTGTCCCACGTACAAAATAGAGGACAGTGGGCACAGATGTTAGCTTAGGGTCAGTCTTTCTCAGCAAAAAGAGGAAGATTGGCAACGGGTGTTAGCTTAGGGCCAATTTTCCTCACCAAAAAAAAAAAAACAGGAAAGATTACTTGGAGGCTTCCTTCTTTCTCAGGGCTGTGGCACACTTTGAATAGAATTGGAGTTATCTGTTATCTGTTGGTGGCAGTTGTTAAAGACACCTTTTGTGAAACTTCCTGGGCCTGGGTTGTAAGGACTTTCTCATTTTCTTCTAGGGTATTCAAATTTTTTTTCTCTTATGGGATAATTTTCTATAATAGGAAATATATGTATCTATAATATATATTGGAGCCATAAGAGCCTTATAATAAATAAATTCACACGTATGTTCATTCTTTTCATTATCATCTTGGTTTTTTTATTTCACAGATTCCTTCCATATCTTCTTATCTGTAGTTGTATACCTATTCTTATGTCTTATCTGGCTATTTGGGCTTCGACATTTTCCTAGATTAGATTAGATAATGGATTATCTACTTTTTCCCCACAAAACAATTCAGCTCTAGCATTTATTTTATATTTTTATTGTTTTTTTAATTCAACCATTTCTATGTTTGTCTTTACTGATTCAGTCTGCTTTCCTTAGATTTCTGTTCTTTTTATCACCTCTTGTTTGGATACTTCATTTATTTCATTTCACTTTTTGTGTACTAATGCCATGGCGACTGACAGCTGTATACAAATAGATGGTCTCAGGCTAGGTGGGCTTCACTTTTCTGAAACACTCTTCAGAAAAAAAGACTTGGCAAGTGCCCAGGACTCATTAGGCCAGTGGTCAGCTGTTTGCTTGAGGGGTTGGGGTAAAATTGAACACAGCCTGCAGCCAGGACACGCTGGCATGAGAAGCTGGCCATCACCTTAACACTTTGCTGGCCCTGCCCTTGGGAGTCCCCCATTTAGATCTTTCAGAAACCAGATTCCAACATATAGATTCAAGGAGGAAAGAAACTTCCCATTCAAATGAGCTTGCACGTTAAAAATTTAAAGCACTCAAGGAAAATAATGCCAATACAGCTAACAAATATAAAAGCAAGAGCATTCATCCAGTGAATCTGAAGATAACTTTGAAGTAATTTTTTTTAAAGAGAGAACCCAATGAGTAATATGCATTTTAAAAAGAACCACCTTTCTTACTATTAACTAAGAACATGTAGGAATGAAAGGACCAGTTAGAAATCCTGAAAATACAATTTGAAAAATCTTGAAAAAAAATTGTTTTAAAGTTTAGTAAGTGGGAAATTCCAAAAAGGATATGGTTAGGGAAAGAATTAGTAAATGAAGATTACATTGGGGAATTTGTTTTGAACACAGCAAGACAAGATAAAAAATCTGAAGAGTTAATTAAAAAAAAAGAGGGTAGAATGAGAAACTCCAACATAAAATATTTGAAATATTGGTGGCTGAGAATTTTCCAGCACTGAAGAGACATGAGTCCTCCAACTATAAACATAATAGTATCAATAAGTATGGATCTGTGTATAGACATATCATATTGAATCGGCAGAATACCAGGATAAAGAGAAAATACAGATTACCTACAAAGGATTGATAAACAACAATAAAACTACAGTGATAGCAGCCTGAAGACCGAGGGGTATCTTCAGAGTGCTTAAGATACACAGCTGTGAGTCTAGACGCTCTGTATCCTAATAACTATCATTCAAGAGCGAGGGCAAGATGAAGGCATTTTCAGATACTAAGACAGACAATTTAGTACTAATAAACCTTTGCTAAAAGAACTACCAATGTACTTACCATAAGCAAGAAGGAATGTAACACGAGAAGCAATGGTGAGCAAAGAAATCAGTAAATTATATTAGAAAGTAGAAATAACTGTAGACTTGGGAAAGAAAAACTAAATTTTTATGTGAAAACTCAGACTCAAAAGAAAGCCAGGAAATACTTAACACAAAATTCTAAAAGGGAAGGAAGGAGTCTTAATTGGGAGGGGTGCATAGAGAGACATATATATAATTATATAAAACTGTTATATATAATACTAAGGACTAATTTATGTAGCATAGCTATAAATGAAAAGAGACCATTTGTAGTGTAGGATTAAGACTTAAATGGGGTTTTTGTTTTGTTTTGCTTTATTCTTAATAGGGAGGAAAGCTGGTCTCCTTGAGGAAAGGCATAAATTTAAGCAAAATCATTATTGACTCTTCCCAATGCCTCACTCAATACATTCAATTGGTCACCAAGGACTGTCTATTTTACCTCCACTCCTTGTGCAAAGACAAACATCTTTTACTCCTTTGCGCCTTTGCAAGTGGCCAGAATAACCTTCACCATCACACTCCCCACTCTCCGAAGTCAGAATTCCACCTGTTATCCTGGGGGATGTCCATGATGTTTTGTTAGGTCGTTAAGGTGGAAAAAAATATTTGCAGAGCAAGGTATGGTCTGAGTCCATTTTTTGTAAAAATAAATGACAAAAGAAGCCCATTTGTGTATATCGATGAATGTTTCTGTAGCACCAGAGTCTCTCACTTGAACTACTCCATGAGTAGTAGCAGCCAATAGACTGACCTCCCATGTAGCCATACACAATAGACTTTACACAGTAGTCAGTGATCTTTTAAAGAAATCAGTGAGGTAATACATTTTCATCCTCCTCCCACACTGAAACCCAAACTCCTCACCTGGAGGGGTTTTTTTCTTCTTAGCATAATGGAGGGAATATTTTGGCTCAGACAACTGCAAAGTTTAGGGGTAGGACTTGTTTCAGTTGTAGCTGGATCCAGGTGCTCACCCAGTGGCTCTGTTTCCTCTCTTTTGGCTTCATTCCCAGCTTTCTCTACATGATAGCAAAGGGGCCACCAGCAACTGGAAATGTTCACCAGTCTTTCAGCTGATCCCCAAGAAAAGAAACTATCTTTTACCAAGAGTGCCAACCAAAGCCCTGGGGATGCTTCTACTTGGCCTGGCTTGGGTGGTGATGATGGGGAAGTCAGACGTCATTACTGGCTAGAACTGAGTCACATGCCCATCTCTAGGGGTGTAACCTATGTTACCTTGACTTCTTTTGGGGGATGGTGGTAACAGCTTTATTGAGATATGATTCATATACCTACCTTCCAATTCACCCATTTGAAGTGTACAAGTCACTGGTTTTTAGTATATTCAGAGTTGTGCAGTCATCACCATGATCAATTTTAGAACATCTTCATCACCCCTAAAAGAAACTTGCTGCTAATTAGCCATCACCACTCACCCCACCCCAGATGACCACTAATCTACTTTCTGTCTCTATGAATTTGCCTGTTCTGGATATTTCACATAAATGGAATCATATAGTATGTGGCCTTTTCGAACTGGCTTCTTTCACTTAGTATAATGTTTTTAAGGTTCATCCATGTCACCTTGGGCTTTTTAAGGCCCTTACAAAATCTTAAATGATCTGCTGGCTCCTGCCCTCCTTTATGTCCTCATATGAGGCTGCTCTCTCCCTCCCCTGCTGTGTTTCACTTTATGCACACAGCTGCTCTGACCCTTGGCATTCAGATAAGGGTGATATAGACCAATGGAAAACCAGATTTGATTAAGAAATGGGACCAGTGGGCAATGCACTTGTTATTTCAGTGTTTCACAATAAAGCCACATTGTAAAGAACAAGGGTTTTTTAAACTGCTTGCTTCCAATGGAATAAATCATTGCCAAGTTTTATCTTGGTTAAAATAGGCCCTGGATTTTCTGGGATGATCACAGTTGCAAAACTTCTGCCCCATGCTCCCTTTAGTCACACTCCTAAGATGCCATGCCCCACATTCTGGTTTGGAAGATGTCACCCCACAGTTGTTCTCTCCCCTCCTTTCCAGGAGAGCGAAGAGGAACTCTACTCCTCCTGTCGCCAGCTGCGGAGGCGGCAGGAAGAGCTTAACAACCAGCTCTTTCTGTACGACACGCACCAGAACTTGCGCAATGCCAACCGGGATGCCCTCATTAAAGAGTTCAATGTCAATGAGAACCAGCTCCAGCTGTACCAGGAGAAGTGCAACCGGAGGTAGGTCAGCCCTTCCCCCACTGCAAATCCTCAGGGTCATGCTTCTCTAAGCCCAGTGACGCTGGGCACCTGTGGCCAGGCTTCAGGAAAGCTCCCTGCATTGCTATCTCTAGAAATCTTTTACTGATACCCTTGACTCTTGTTCTCTTTGCTTTATAAATTAACTTACAGTAATATCTTAAACATCTGCAAGTTCCCCGGTAGAACTGTCATCACTGGAAGGACAGTTCAATATAATAGTGAAAGTAAATGATGACCACCAGCTTTTCCCAAGAATGGGCTAGTCCAGTGGTTCTAAATCAGGGTGGAGTCCCCCCACAAGGGGTTCTTCTGGTTGTGCTACAGACATGTAGTGGGGGGTGGGCAGCCAGGGGTGCCTAGTGTCCTGCCATGCACCAGATAGTCCTGCTCAGCACAGAATTATCCCAAAGAAAATGCCCATTGCAGCCTCCAGTGGGAAACATGGTGCTGAGCTCCTTACCTGTATTATTCTCATCTCATCTTTACTTCAGCCTACAGAGTAGCAGTGAACCCAGTGCAATAACCAATGAGGAAACTGAGACTCAGAGAGGTTAAATGTCTTGCCAGGAGCCCATGTCTCCGACTCTCAGCCCTGTACCATCCAGTCATGAATGACCTGCAGATGTGTGGGCAGAGAAATGGTGCAGAGTTCAGCACACGGCCTGTGTCTTAGCCTAGTGGATGATGGTGAAATCTCTTTTATTTCAGGTTAAGAGAGAAGAGAGTCAGCAACAGCAAGTTTTACTCATAGGAGCCGGGGTGTGTGTGTCACGTGTAAGGGTGCGTGTGTGGGCGCGTGTGTGTTTGCATGTAGCAGAATGTGCTGTATTCAGACCCTGGGAGCATGCTCACCTGTGATGTCATCCTCTCTTCAAGCCTGCCACCAAGATGACATTTCTAAAGAAGACCCAGTCAGCATGAGTTGGGTGACTTCCTGCTAATTTTTTCATCTTGGACAATTTCTTAACTTATAATTTTCTATAGGGGATCCCCAAAACGTGCTTCTCGTTTTGGGCCTCTTGTGTTCCAAACCTCATTGAATAAAAGCAATGAAAACTCTCGATCAGTTAAACCTTCTGTGCACAACCTGTACAGTGAGCAGGATTCCTTTTCTGGCCTCTAAAGACCTAGGTAATTGGCTTCCACGGAAGATGAGCCTGAACTGTAAGGAACTAATTCAATAGATTCTGGAAAGGATTTTAACGAAAAGGCAAATGATTCCACAGTTAAGGCCATCGGATTTCACCAGGGCCCAAAGAGGGGCCCTGCCCCTGACTGCCACATCTGCCCAGCTTCCCTGCCCTAGGTCAGAGGGCTCGGCTCAATGCACTTTAACTATCACCAGCTGGCTAGCTGGCTGGACAGACCTCCTGCACGGACCTGTCGCAGTACATGAGTACATGGAATCCGTTCATTAAGACAATGTCCAGTTAATGGCAGAGACTCGCTTTGTGACTGGAGTTATTGGGGGTGGGACATGGAAATCTTAGAGCCTCTTTGATTTAAAAAGCCTGTTAGAAACCAGAGACCCACTGACGGCTTGGCCAGCTTCTTACCCCTGCTCCGCCCACTCCTGAGCTGGCTGGGGAGCCTCTGGGCCTGCAGCTCCCCAAAGACGAGAGGTCGTTTACTGATTAAATGAGGTGATGAAAGTTAGCCTTCATGGGGGACTTTCTCTGGATTACCCAGTTTTCTGGAGCAGTAAGCTTAAGCCTTACCGCTTAAGCATTACAAAGCTACAGAAAATCTTAGATGTAGCCGTCCCCAAAGGGGCTGACCCACCCAGGACAAGATAACACTCCTCTCCATCTTGAGATACAATTTGTACAGTGTGATGATTTAACAAGGCTTTTTAAGGATAGTGTTGGGGTGGGGGAGCGGTCAGTAGAGATCAGAGCTTGCTCAGAATGAATTGAGAACCAACTTAGGGGGAAAAAGATGTAACTGTGGAAAAGACTGTGGTGGGGAGAAACAAACTAGCAGTAAAACTGGTGGCTTTCCTTGGATGCAACTGGGTCCTCGAAACCCATTCAGCCCTCCCCTGGGCTTAGCCTGCATGTATTGCTGAAGAGTACATTAAAACCACCTGTCTGATCCAAAGACCTTGGATTCATTCCACAAAAATTTATTGAGCACCACCATATGCTAGGCACTGTGCCAACGTCTGGGGGTACAGGGTTAAAAAAGAAAGATTTTTGGGGGGGGAAAAAGCCGTGGTTACTGGTCTTATGGAGCATATCCATGTGCTTCTAAAAGAAATGCATTTTACCTTTCCTAGAGCCAGGAGTATAGGTAACAGCAGTCTGCCCAAGATGAGGCTGTTTTGTGACATTGTTTTAGTTATTCCTTGAACTGGGAGTTTCTGTTCTATTTGGCAGTCAGCCACGGAGAGAAGAATATTCCTGATGGTAGCAAATATTCAAAGCAACTTTCAGGAAAGGTTGGATGGAAAAGGCACTGAGCTGAATGCTGCAGGGAAGGAATTTTCATACTCTAGCCAGTGCCCCATTAGCCATTGGCCAGGTAGCCCAATTATTGCACCCCCATCCCTACCCGCAAACCCTTCAGCTCCATTATTACCTCTACCCAGTAGAACTCAGATGTTGCTGCTACCGTGTAACACCCATACCCAGCCACACCGAGGCAGAGAGAGCAGGCAGCGGGGTTATACTATAAACGGTGCTGGGAAGAACCCTCTCCCTAAAACTGTCTCCTCCCCCTAGGTGCTACAGTAACTTGAATCCACCATTAGAGTGTATGTGCTTTGGTGCTTCCATTCTCCCCTTAATAGGGTAAGCCATGGTTCTGATTCTTGGTGGTGGTAGCATTCTCTCAGGAAAGTCACCAAGAGGGAAAGTGAAGGGCATAGGTGACATCATTGCTCTTCCCAGAGTCTGCCCGGATGCCACATCACCTGAGTATAAAATATCTAGCTGAGATTGTGGTATAACAGTCACGTAATAAGCACAGTCAATTCAGGTCAAGCAGAACATTCTGAAAGATAGCAGCAGCATTAATGGATCAGAACTGTGATTGCATATGTGTTAAATGTCGTTCACCATTTCCCTAAGTGTATTACATAGAATGTCGGTTATTACATGGAAAAATAAGGCGGGGAGGCTGGTTAGATCATTTGAGTGTGGGAAATTTAGGTTTACAGTGAGACTCGGATATTCTAATGTGCACAGTTAAAAGGGGTGTAGAATAGCACCTTTCCCAAATTTGATCTCAAAACCCTTTTGCCAAGGAGTATCTCATGGGGCTAGTGTATAGGGGAACACATTTGAAGACCTGCTGTTCTCTTAAGAAGGCAGCCAGGCAACATAATGCAATAATTTATGTTTTTTTGACGTAGTTAAAAAAAAAAATCTAAACTTAGGCCACCAGGGCCAGTGGTCTTTAAACTGGGCCAGCCTCACCCCTGGGGGTATCCCAAAGCTTTCCAGGGGATGCACAGCCTCCAGTAGTTTCAGGGGGTCAATTTTCAGATTCCCATCTTCCTCTTGTACTCTTTCTTAAGACTCTGCCTGAGAAAATGCCCTTTTCTCCTTTAGAAAAGAAAACATATCTTTCCCCATCTTCAGTCTTACTGTAGAGCATGACTCAAGGTGTGAAATTCAAAATAAGGGTGTTTAGAAAGTGAAAGCCTCTTAATCACAGGGTGCAAATCCTTTTGCTAGTGTGGTGGTTCCCATTTCTTTGCTTTCCACAAAATTAAAGGAACACCTCAGATTTCTGAGTATTTTAGCATGTAGCTGCAAAGGACTTGGAAGAACTCAGTTATCCTGCTGTCAGAAAACTCCTCCTGCCTGCCTATTTATCTATGTGAACAAGGGTTATCAACACCCCCATACATAAAATTTAAAGAATAGAACTGATGCTGCACCGTGGCCATTCTAACAAAGATAATGTTAATCTACAGATAGATCAAACAATTGGGGGGAGGAGCCTTCCTCATCTCATTAAGTGATACATTGCCACTGAAATTTTCTATGTTTAACTTTACTAAAATTTGTACTATATTTGTTTATTGATCAAGCTCAATCCAGAAGAAAATTTTAAATACGGAGAGTCTTATGATTATTGGATATTATGTAATTTTATTTTAGATATACAATTAAGCAATAAAAAGGCCAAAAATAATTAGGCTAAAATTTTGAGGGGGAAGTAGACTAAAAATATGAATTCAAGAAGTAAAAGGAAAAATGTGGCATTTCCTACTATTACGAATTGCTTTGGTCATGTAATTTTTGAAAGGATGATAATACCAGCAAATAACTGCTTATTTAGAGCCTCTTGGCTAAATTTAAAAAGGAATGTAGCAGTTTTATTTAAAGATGCAATGTCTACAATATGCCAGCACTTATATCCTTTGCAGCTATTTGTGATGAAAAATTTTAGACATCAATTTAGAAATGTGCAAGGGGATACACAGATTTTCAAAATTCACTTAAGAGGTATCTGAGCATAAAATTTTAACATTGCTGATCTAGGGCCACTAAATGAAAAGTTGTATTTGAAAGCAAGAAGGATGGCTAAAAGGGGCCTTAATCCTTTTAATGTTTAAAAGGAATGTAACAACTTTCAGCTTGCATGATGTTTAACTTTTTGGAGGCAATTGTAAAAGCCATATTCTAGTCAACGGAAAGTTAATAATTAGATTAAGAAATATGCAGAATTACAACATTGGCATTTGAAAAATACTCAATAATTTTTCTCAGGTTTTTAATTTTCAAAATATTTTCATCTTGAAGAGCCAGATTCCACAGTGATCCTGTCTCTCAGATATTTCCACATTTCTTATTTTTCATTAGGCTTTAAAAAGTTGCACTTGTAAACTTGTGATTCATCATTAAAGCTTAATTTATTTTTTATATAAATAGTGTGTGCTTGTGTGTACGTAGAGAATTATGTGAATGAATCACACAAATGTTGGCTATTGTTAATGTGAAAAGTAAATGACTGTATCACATTTTTAAAAAATAAAAATTTGGTCTGAATAAATGTAGCAATCTGTCCAGAACTGTTTTTTTATTTTTTAAAGCTATTCACTTTTTTGCTCCCACATAAACCAATAAAGAAATACTTCAGCCATGAGGTAAGTACAGTAACAATTCTTTTTTTAAAATGTGTCTTTCTATCCTATTACACTTTTCTTTAGGTTACTGGTCTATCTTACTTTCAGCAAAAACTCGCTCTATGTAGAAACCCAAGTTTATAAAATTAATACATGACTGCTCTTTAATTCATCAATCTTTGGAAGAATGTTTGGTGCTAGAGGAGCAATGAGGTTATTATAAGTACCTGTATTTCTCAACTAAGTGATAGGGCATGCTGTCAATCACTGAATTTTCTTGTCAACAATCCCCAGGACACAGGAAGCCATGTTGTGTATCCTGTGACTGTCCCACCCCCAACCCTCAGCCACTGATGATTGGATTAGTTGCCCTGATCCAAAAATTTAAGAACAGCCTATGACAACCCCCTGCATAACCCCTGAACAGGAAGTAGTGGAAAGCAAAGAAGGAATTAGAACTGCTAAAAAAATCGTTTTTTAAAATGGATAGAATCATAACTCTCATAAAGATATAAAATGAACATGTCAAAAAATTTAACTCTTTAATTAACAAGGGAACTGTTACAACCAGTTCAAAGGAGAATTCAAAGAACTATATATATAGATATATAGTTCTATCTATCTATCTATCTATTTATCTATCTATCTATCTAGGGTCAGATGCCCAGATTATCTGATTTTACCTTTCATTGAGTAATCCAGATGATTCTTGTCCATAGAAATGCAAATTGTGTCTAGTGGAGTTTCATCTGTTCATTGCCCTGAAGATATTGACCAGTTTTGCCAGTTTTGTATCTAGTAAGCAAATTTATGTCAGCGTCACTGATGGACATGAAATCTGACCCCTACCTTACACCATACACAAAAAACAAGTCTAGTTAGATTGTAGATCAAAATGTAAAAGATAAAATGATAACATTTTTAGAAGGTATTCCCATCCTCGGAGTAGGGAAAACTTGCTTAAACCAAACAGCAAAGGAAGACTGCTAAATTAGACTCCACTAAAGTTCACAACTGGTGTTTATCAAAAGATACAATTAGAAAAATGAAAAGGCAAGTCACAGGGTGGAAGAAGATATTTGCAATAATATATCTGACAAAGGACCTCCGTCAAATATGACTTCATCCCTCCAAATGAATAAGCACCTCACAAGAGTATATCCAAACGGCTGGTAAGCATATGAAAAGGCTTTAAACTGGGCCTCATTCATAAGAGAAAATGCAAGTTGTTTGAGGAAAGCAAAATGAAGAACCATGCATACCCAGTGATGCCATATATATATATATATATATTTAAAACTACATGCAAAACAATATTGTCACTGAAATACAGATAGATGGGTAAAAGTGTAAAAATGGGCTGAAAGGAACTTTTAAAAGTCAAGACAAAGATTGAGCCAGTGGGGAAGTCAAAGGCAATGTGACTGAGAGGGAGAGGCAGATTTAGCTCTAATTCTTTTTTAAATATTGGAAAAGTCACCGTGCTTGGCACAAATGTGAAAGTAGGCTTGCTCTACCAAAAAGGGATGCAGGCATACATGAAGCTTTTTGGTTCATCAGTGAACACTTAAACAGAAGAATAAGTAATAAAAATAAATGAGGGAGAGGGAGGAGCAGGAGAAGGGGAATCAGAGGGAGGGAGACATACAGAGGGAGGCTGGGACTAAAAGAAATAGGACAGAATGTTAGCAGTTAATAATTCTGGTAGTAAGAAAATGCTGTTATATTATTATTTTCGTTTTCCTTTTTTTGAAAATTTTATTTTCAAAAAAGGAAAGGAAGGAAAAAGAAATCTATAAAAAAATATGTACCAGGCAAATTCTAACAAAAACAAAGCTGGTGTAGCATGTTACTATCAGACAAATTGCAATGGTAGGTACCACTAAGAAGGGCAACGTTTTACACTGGTGACAAGAACATTGCACCAACGAACTGTAATAGACACAAACTGTCATGCTTCTAACAACAAAGCTCTGAAAAGCATAAAGCAGATTGGGGAAGAAAATCAACAAGTTCACAAATATCGTTAGGGACTAAGAGTCCTCTCTCAGAAAACTACAGATTAGTGAGACACAACATAAGGATAGAGAGGATGTGAATAATACAAGTCACAAGTTTGATCAAATGCACACATATGCTCCTACAAACACACACTGAACTGTGTACCCAGAGAATACACGCTTGGTTCAAGCATAGCACCTTTACAAATATTGATGGGCCAAACCATGATGGGCGAGGGAGAACTATTTTAATTGCTCTATTACAAGTCCAAATTCACTGCTACATGGAAGTCACAAACAAAAAGATATCCCCCCCGCCAGCTGTGGCCGGTCCCATGGCCTAGTGGTTAAGTTTCGTGCGCTCCACTTCGGCAGCTCGGGTTTGGTTCCTGGGCGTGGACCTACACCACTCATTAGTGGCCATGCTGTGGTGGTGATCCACAAACAAAATAGTGGAAGATTGGCTAGGATGTTAGCTCAGGGCAAATCTTCTTCAAGCAAAAAAACAGAGGAAGATTGGTGACAGATGTTAGCTCAGGGGGAATCTTCCTCAGCCAAAAAGAAAAAAAGATATCCCCCAAAGATCCTTTCACTTGAAAAGTTTAAAACCTATTTCTAAAATATTTTTTAGGTTAAAGGGAAGGGACAAAACTGCTCAGAAAAAGAAAAATAGATTTTTAAGTGCATTTATTCTGAAACAACAAAAAATGAAAATAAATGAGCTAAACTTTTAACTCAGAAGCTAGAAAAAACCCTCAAAAGTAAAAAGCATAATATAAAAGAAAGTCATGAAGCAGAGAATTAAAATCTATAAAATGATAAAATAGTTCTTTAAAAAAAGTGAATAAAGTAGATAAATTTAAAAAAAAGAAAAGAAAGCACAAATGAAGAGTACCAGAAGCAAAAAAAAAAAAAAAAAAAAAGCATTCATAAGTATAGAGGAGATTAAAAAAGAAGACTACACTCAACTCTATATTAAAACGTCTGGAAGTCTAGACAAAATAGGCAATATTTATATGAAAATAAAAATGACTAAATGTCCAAGAGTCACTAGAAATCTGACTAATCCAATTACAATCAAAGAAACAGAAATAGTGGGCAAAGATCTGCCCCCCAGGTAGAATCAACTTCTACCAAACATTCAAGAAAGAGGGAACATTTTTTGTGTGTGTTAAAAAATCACATGCCATCTACCCTCTTAACAAATTTTAAGTGTACAGTACAGCATTGTTAACTACACGTGCAATATTGTACAGCGGATCTCTAGAAATTTTCATGGTGCATAACTGAAACTTTATATCCATTTAACAGCTCCCCATTCCCCCCTGCCTCAGCCCCTGGCAACCACCATTCTACTTTCTGCTTCAGTGAGTTTGACTACTTTAGAGACTGCAGGTAAGGGAAATCATACAGGATTTGTCTGCTGTGACTGGCTTATTTCACTTAGCATAATATCCTCAAGGTTAATGCACGTTGTAGCATATGATAGGACTTCCTTTTCTACAGTTGAATGATATTCCATTGTATGTATAGACCATATTTTCTTTATTTATCTGTCTATGGACATTTACATTGTTTCCACATCTTGACTATGGTGAAAAATGCTGCAATGAACATGAGATTGCAGATATCTTTTTGAGATTGATTTTGATTCTTTTGGATGAATATCCAGGAGTGGGATTGCTGGATCATATGGTAGTTCTACTTTTAATTTTTTGAAGAATCTCCATACTGTTTTCCACAGTGGCTGCACCATTTTACATTTCACCAACAGTACATAAGACTTCTAATTTCTCTACATTCTCAACAACACTTGTTATTTTCTGTTTGTTCATTTTTTAAAATGGCTATGCCAACAGGCGTGAGGTGATATCTCATTGTGGTTTTGATTTGCATTTCCTTGACTATTAGTAATGTTGAGCAAATTTTCATGTACTGTTGACCATCTGTATGTCTTCTTTGGAGGATGTCTATTCAAGTCCTTTGCCCATTTTTAAAGCAGGTTATTTGTCTTTTTGCTATTGAGTTGTAGGAGTTCCTTATTTTATATGTCAGCCCCTTATCAGATTTATAGTTTGCAAATTATTTTCTCCCATTCCATAGATTGTCTTTTCACACTTGTCATTTGTTTTCTTTACTGTGCAGAGCTTTTTAGTTTGATGTAGTCTCACTTGTCTATTTTTCCTTTGGTTGCCTGTGCTTTTGGTGTCACATCCAAGAAATCATTGCCAAGACCAATGTCATGAAGGTTTTTCCCTATGTTTTCTTCTGGCAGTTTTAGTTTCAGCTCTTATGTTTAAGTCTCTAATCCATTTTAAGTTGGCTTTTGTGTATAGTATAATTTCATTCTTTTGCATGTGGATATCCAGTTTCCCAAAACCATTTGTTGAAGAGACTATTCTTTCCCCATTGTGTATTCTTGGCTCCCTTGTCAAAGATCAGTTGCCTGTATATTCATGGATTTATTTCTGGGCTCTCTATTCTATTCAATTGATCTATATGTCTTGTATTTATGCCAACACCATACTGTTTTGATTACTATAGTTTTTAAATATGTTTTGAAATCAGGAATTATGGGCTTTGTTCTTCTTTATCAAGATTATTTTGGTTTTTGGGGTCATTCATGGTTCTATATGAATTACAGGATTTTTTTTTTCTACTTTGCAATACCAGAAATAGAAACTTTAAGCTTCTTAGAATAAACCTAACAAAAAAGTTTTCAAGACCTTACTATAGAAAACTATGAAACTTGCAAAAGGACACAAAAAAATAAATGGAGAGATATACCACTTTTGTGAAGGAAACATCTCAGAACTGTGTTTGTCAATTATCTCTAAATTAAACTATAACGTTAAAGCAAACGTAGTAAAAAAAAAAACAAAACCTCAAGATTTTCATAGAACTTTATAAGCTGATTCTAAAAGTCACATGGATAAAGTATATAAATAGCCTGGCAATTTTGAAAAGATATCAGAAGGAGGACATATGTCCTAGCAAATATAAAAGACCTTATAAATCCTTAACAATTGAAACTAAGTTATCTTCACAGTGAAAGATATAAATAGATCAACTTGAGAGAGGGGTGAGAGAAAAATAGGGAGACTTGGGAGGAAGGAAAGAAAGGAGGCAGAAGAGGGAGAGAGGGGGGAGGAGGAAAGAGAGAAGGAGAGAGAGCATTTGAATTTAGCAGGATTGCTACTGCACAAAAGGGGGTTTGTCTGCCCTCTGCAAGATGTGCCAATAGTTAAGAGGTAAGGAGGTAGGAAAGAAAGGACTTTTTATTACAACTTGCTAGCAAGAGGGAAGATGGCTGACTCATGTCCAAAAGAACCATCTTCTGGGAGCACAAAGTCTTACAGCAGTTACATAGGCCAGTGGGTTATAGGGGAGGGGATTAGGAATGTTGACCCTTGGGTGTTACAGATTGGGAGTTGCCACACCAGCTCTTTCAGTTTTCATTGATGATGGCTATCAGCATAGACTTTGCCTGGGGGGGGGGGGGTCATCACATTTCTAAGGAACTCAAAAGAACAAAGTTATTAACTTATAGCAGCTGGGAGGGCCTGTAAAATCTACAGAGCATGTCTGGGTTAGTTAGTCAGAGGTCATTCAAAGTTACAATAGGATTTCATTTCTATAATATGGCTTCCCTTATGTCAATCTTGTGTTGAGCTGCATTAATTCCACCCTTTTGTTGTTCAACCTCAATCTTGAGGGACATTTACCAAAGATGGCCAAATTAAGACTAACTGGTTTGCAAAATAAGTCAAATTTCAATTAAACTTCATTCAATTATTTACATAAGTGCAGCAAGAATAGCCATTGATCATATAGGCTTTTTAAAATCTGCTTTGCTGGAACTTCTTATAAGGAATCTCAGATTGAACTTTAAAGCCCTCTTGAGGCCAGGAAAGACAAGCCAAGGACTTTGTCACCAGACTTGGCCTGCAATACCTACAGATGTGGGCAAATTCCTCTCTTTTGAGGTTCCCCCTAATATTGAGGTTCCTGGCACCTTCCAGATAAGTGACCTTCCTTACTTATCCAGTAAGGTTGCTGTTTGGAATGCTGTAGACAAGGTACCAGGCCAATATTTCCAAGTGGCTTTATTCCATAAAGTCCAATCTTTGTCTCTCAAAAGCTGTCTTGGCATATCTGAGTCTGTATGTTTTTCTCAAATATAACGTTCCAGTCAAAGCTTTGGTAATATAACCAATGTTTCCAATTGTGTCCTATTATAAGGAGAACAGATTCTTATTGAACTTATGCAAACAACTATATTGCCATGAAAACAATACTCACTTTCTATGAGTTTCCAAATCCTGGAGGGATCAGGTAGGGAGAAAAAGATAAATGTTTCAATTCTGCTTACAAAAGTATAATTTACCAAATTGCTATAAGCCACAGTTAGCTTGAGAGAAAAGAGAAAAAGTTTTCCTTAAATCTGAAAACAAAACATTAAAAATATCAGCAATATTTCAAATAAAAGTCATAAAAATTATAATCATCCTCATCGGTTCATTCAGTCCTGTGTAATCGATTCTTGATCTTAATCTTCTGTTGGCAGTTTTATGAAGTCATCAGTTTCTCTGTTAGAATTCTGTAATTTCCTACCAAGTTCAGTTTTAGCATCTGAAAGTTTATCAGAAACCTGTATTCTAGAGTAAGTGCCAGAGTCATTTCCATGGATTTCTCTGAAGATGAAACATATTTTGCAAAAGCATCAGAGTAAAACAGTAACTGTCTGTAAAGAACAAGACCCCAAAATAGCAATTGACAAAGAAATTTGGTTAATTTTGTGACATAAAACACTTTAAAATAATAACCAGATTTATGACTGATAACCAGGACAGATCAGAATTTTAGTAATCTTATTCACTTTTAAAACACTTATATCAATAACATTTACCCACATAATACCACTTAAGAAGGTTTATCATCACTTATTTGACAATGTTTCCCATGTAATTTAATATACCAAAAAAGCCAAATAAGTTTAGTATCTTCCTCCCTATAGGAAGAAAGGAAATTTCTTTGAGAAGTCCCAGGGGCCCTCAAAGGAAAAAAAATTTTTTTTCTTTTCTACTTCCAAGTCAAAAGAAAGACTTCACTCAGGATTCAAATATTTTGTGGGGGGAGGGGGGGAAGCTTGTCAAAAATATCAAAAGGTTTTAAAACACTTGATCAAGTAGGAAACAACACTCACTGTGAAACAAAGCTCAGTTATCCATTCAATCAAAGTGACAACAGAAACAGTCAAAGGCAAACAGGGAGTTAAAACAGTAATAGAGACCTCAGTCCTTTCGAACATAGGAAATTATTTTAACATAGTTTTTCTGTCTTTTAGGTAGACTTACTCAAAGGTAAAGAAAAACGTTTTATAACCTCTTTTATCAGCAGCAGACCAAAAGTTCGAGAAAATTATCCTTTTAAGAGAAAGAAGACCAAATTCTAATTTTGCACCAGCTTACTTTTGACATTAAAACTTATTTACTTAATTGGATTTAGTTTAATCTTAGCCAACCTGACCATGCATAAATCTCCTCAGGGTTTTACTTTCACAAACTTTCTGTCACTTACTTTTTACATTCAGAATTTGTCCCATGCCTTCCTTTCTTTCCTTCTAGAACTTTAGGACAAATTTATATTCCTTAGCAGAACAAACAAAAATATTTCCTTTCCCTACACTTTCTTTACTGAAAACACACATCCTACTTTCCCTGAATACAAAGATGTTTTCCTTATTAATTTTTAGTAGAATTTTAACACTTACAGACCTTCGTGAAAACTAAAAAGCAGTTATGAACTGTCTTTTATATCAGCATTTTGTGGCTTGGCAAATTTATAAATACGTTTCATAATTTCTAAAAACAACTTACTTCATAGTACAGTCTTTTAATAAAATACAAGACATGTTTACTGATAGACCCAAAATACCTTTTAATTTTCCTATAAGCCAATAGTAGATAAACTTAGATATGTTTAGCAATAATGTTTCAGTATTTTATCTTATTTGAAAATGACCCAGATGCTCAGCAAATTTTTATTATTTAACTTAATTTAGCAAAACTCTAAAGCTTTAAGTTACCAAAAGGATTTGGAAGCTGCTTTTTTATTCAAGTATATGCATCAGAAAACATAATTATTGTACCCCCAAACTCTTACCCATTTTCATTTGTCTAAATCATTTGCTTCCAACAATTACGTGTAGATTAGCCAAGAAGACTTCATGAGACATCAGACAAAATTAGCTATCATTTGAAGCTATTATTGCTGACAAATTTGTAACTTATTTAACCAGTAAACCAAGTTGCATGTCGGCATAATATCCAAATACTGACAACTCTGAGGACATGCTTATTTAAATTAATCCAACGATCTTAAATAAGCTTTCAGTTACCAAAGATTAATTAATATCATGTTAACTTGAAAGACATTTGGGTTAATTTCTATTACCTTTAGAATTTGTGTAAGTGCTTACTTTAAGCCAATTGAACAGAGCTCTTAATTTTGACCGTATCATCCAGAGGTAAAATATCACACATATGTAACATACATACAGACACACACAAACACAGAGTCTCCACAGCTATTGTTTTAAAATTACTGCCATGAATCAGGTACAGTAATGTGAAGCTCCCTAGTTACTAGTCCAAATTTTATTTTAAGACTTTTTTTTTTTTACTAATATTTGTGGAGAAGGCACTCAAGATGCTAGATTTTTGGTGAGGGTGCTCTTACCCTCATTTTTGGTGAGGCTGTTTTTTCCTTCAGTCTTAGGCATTGGCGATGGACTAGATAACACTTTCCAGAGGGGCGAGGCGATAATGCTTTCTGAGATAAAGGAACTGGGTGGAATCTGAACTGCCTCTAGAGCTGCATTTCCAGTCTTACAAGCATTTTTTTTTAAAGGACAATTGCTCTTGATTTCTCAGAAATTGGGTTGTAACTCAAATGACATTATAGGTTGATCTACCTGTCCAACTACATCATAAAGGCACAGAAAAACCACGCAAGTTTTCTCCACGATGGAGTTTATGGGGCATAACCCATCCAATTGAGTTTCCTATTATTTAAAATGCACCCATGGGGTGAATCTTCGGGGATGCTTGGGGTGTTCCCCATGGCCGTAAAGCCGGTGTCTGACTGACAGTGGGCCAGAGAAGGGTGCAGAGCTCAACTGCAGGTGTCAATATCGTTATAAGATTTAGTCAAGTCCCGCTCAGCCCAGGCACTTAGTCCTTGAGCCAGCACAAGGTGAACCAGGGAGGCAAGAGGCAAAGGCCTGAAGCGGGCCGGGAGCCAGGGCTCCCAAAACCAGGGTTGAGAGTTAAGTCCCTGGTAGAAAGTTTTTCAAGCTTTCGGTTTTACAGAATGTCTAGGTTCTGCTCAGGTCCAGCCTGAACTTAACCTCGACTTGGTGACAACAGAGGAGGTGACAAATGAAACAAAGAAAGGAAAGAGGTGATCAGGTCTTGTCCTCACAGCCTCTTCCCAAGGGTTGTCAAGATAAGGGTCACACAAACAACAGTTCCCATGCTGGGGCAGACAATGCTGGCAAGACAGTTTACAGAATAAATTATAGATCTCCTGTCTCCATAACTGACTCAGTAGGCACTTAAAATACCCAACAAGTTCTTGACGGGAGACGAAACAGGGTTCTAGATTGTCAGTGAAATGACTGACTGAGAGGCCAACCTGGAATCACTCCAGGTGCCCAAAAACCAAATAAGAGCTCCCAGAGGTAGAGCTTGGACTCTCCGAAACCAGCCAGAGGAGAGCTCCTAGGGGTGGAACTTGGACTCTCTGAAACCAGAAACTGCAGCCTCATCAGTCAAAGTACTGACCCACGGGCCGACCTGGAATCACTCCACGTGCCCAAACAGATTAACAGAAACCAGAACCACCAAGAGAGGGCACCCCTCTTGGGGTCGCCGGGGTGATAAGGCCCAGAAACCAGAGGAGAGCCCCAGGGGTGGAGGCTTTGATTCTTTAAAGATTTATTTCTTGATTTGAAAGCTCAAAAGGGCCCAAAATGGCCACTGTAACTTCAAATTATCCCGGGTTATCTTGCCAGCTGTCTACAGATACTTCCATTTAAGGGGGCTTTTCTCAAGGTGGCTGGAACAAACAAGGTAATTTCTAGAGAGTTTGTCATGATCACCAAGAAACTTAGTCTGCAAACAGCCAATTTTAAGCTATTTACCAACACAGACACAGACCCAGACCCAGACCCAGACCCAGAAAAACCAACCAGCGAACTACTTCCCAGATTTAGGGTATAAAAGTCCTACAACTGTTTCCACTCCGAGTGTGGGCCCAGACGGTCCTATTGGACCCCAGACAGCCTTGCCATAAATGGAAGGACCCCAGATGGAGGGGAAGGAAGCTCCCCAGAGTCCTTGAGGTGACTTACCCTATTCCAGGTTGACTCTGTCAGGTCGCCAGATGTAGCCTTTTCTCTTCCTACTACAATCCATGTTAGAAGGCAGCCGGTGTCAGTACGGGAAAGCAGGAAGGGTAGTTCCCTGAGACAAAGAGAGCCTCGGCAGCCACTAGGGACGTACCCAACAGGTTGCCCGTCCAAGATCGACTGGCCACAAATAGGACTTAATGTCCCATCTGGGTCACCAAATTGTTACTGTCCAAAAGGGAGGTTTGTCTGCCTGCCACAAGACATGGCAATAGTCAAGAGGCAAGGAGGTAGGAAAGAAAGGACTTTTTATTACAGCTTGCTAGCAAGAGGGAAGATGGCTGACTCATGTCCAAAAGAACCATCTTCTGGGAGCACAAAGTCTTACAGCAGTTATAGGCCAGTGTGTTATAGGGGAGGGGGTTAGGAATGTTGACCCTTGGGTGTTACACACTGGGAGTCACCACACCAGATCTTTCAGTTTTCATTGATGATGGCTATCAACATAGACTTTGCCCAGGGGGGTCATCACATTTCTAAGGAACTCAAAAGAACAAAGTTATCAACTTATAGCAGCTGGGAGGGTCTGTAAAATCTACAAAGCATGTCTGGGTCAGTTAATCAGAGGTCATTCAAAGTTACAATAGGGTTTCTTTTCTACAATATGGCTTCCCTCATGTCAAACTTGTGCTGAGCCGGCATCAGGATGTTATCCAACTATGTTGAGACAATTGTTCATTTAGTAAATGCCAAGTTAGAATTTTACTTCACATCATTCACAAAATTAAATACCAGATAAAGAGGGTAAAAAACAGAACTTTAAAATTATTAAAATATTCAACACTTTTTTTCTTCAGAATGGGAAAGACTTTCATAAACAAATATCAAAAGAGACAACAACCAAAAAGATGGATTCATTTTACATCAAAATTAAAAGTACTATGTAATTAAAAAGACAACTGAAACAGTTAAAAGGCAAGTGCTCAAGAAACCATCCATGTCTTCTGTGATAACAGATATCACCCAGAATACATCCTACAAATCCATACAAAGAAGACGGGCAAACCAACACAGAAGTGGGGAAAACATACGACCATGTAATTCACCTGAGAGGAAACCCAAAGGTCTAACAAGTATCTGACAGATGCTATCTTGAGTAGTGATCACGGAAGTGTAAATGTTAAAAAATGATATATCATTTTTTACTTATCAGATTGGCAAAAATTTAAATGTGAGAAAGTTCTGGCAATGGTGTGAGGGAACTAGGAACTCTGGTGGGAGGGTAAACTTGTACAGCCGCTTTGGAAGGTAAATGAACAGTGTAGCCAACCTAGCCCCCACCCATAATCCCATCTCCCTCACCACCCACCAGTGTTGGTCTAGGGGCAGCTATGGGTCTCAGTTCTGGCCAATGGCTGTACGAAGAAATCACTTGAGAGCTTTCAGGAAGGCTGTTTAAAAGGAACAGAGGCAGCTGGCATTTCCCTTTGACCTTCTCTTCTCTTTTCTTCTTGGCTGTAATGATGCCTAGAAGTGTAGCTGCCTTCCCAGGATCATGAGGGGAGAATCATTCGAATGAGGTCTAATAGTGTGGAAAGATGCAGCCTGGTCCCTGACATCACCATCCCAGAACTGCTGACCTCTGAACTCCTTGTTACACGAAAACAACAAACCCCTGTTTCTTTAAGCTACTCTGAGGTAATTTTTTAAATGAGCAGCTGAATGCATGCCTGATACAGTAGGACCTATTAAAATTTCAATGCTACTTCTGGGTGTCTACTGTCAAGATTCAGCTGCCTGTGTATCCAAGGGGATGTGTACAAGAGCATTCATGGCTGTGCTGTTTCAAAAGTGGGAAAGGAGAAACGAACTGAATAACCACCACTAAGGAAATGGCTATACCAGTGGTGATGTATTTACACTATGGAATACTATGCAGCTGCTGAAAAGAATTAGGTATATCTACATTATTTGATGGTCATAAGACACATTCCATGTCATGACTGTATCAAAAAGTATCACGCATCCAGCTGTCCTATATTACAAAAGCAAGATTTCGGCTGGAGGTCACCAAGCTCACACACGGAGGCTTCTCCCTTGGAGCCAGCTTACTATAGCCCAGCATGCATGCCCAGGGCGGGGACCAGAAAGGCAGTCCAGGAATTAGGCCTCCCAGCTCACAGACTTTACCCTGGAGGTAGATGAGTCATGCCAGTGAGGGAGACTGGCAGGGAGGTGGGAGAGGTAGGTGTAGCACCACCAGAGGAAAGTGGCCACACAAGTTAGGAAAGTTCTGATGTGCACAGAGAACAAGAACTCTTCCCACACCCAGGGAGCTACAGGCTTGTTGAGCAGCTGGGGGTGGGGGCGGGGCCAGCAGTTGCACCTGCCCTGCATGCCTCTATTCCTACCAGGGCCGGCCCGAGCAGGACCTGTCTTATTGTTTCCCAAGTTGGAGGCAGTGGAATTACTGGAATAATAACCATAATATTGAGAAGGATAATGCATCGTTTGAAGCTATTGACTCTACTACTAATGCAGTGATGGCCAATTAGAAGGAGAATTACCTAGACTCAGGCAGTATAGACAACTTTTCAGGTTTTCAGAAAATGAAGAGTAAAACATTTATGATGCATTTTACAAACACTTTTGGACTTATGTTGCTATATTTACTGAAATATCAAGTTCCATTTGAATTCTTGAAATGTTTTCCGTGTTGCCTGAACACTGTAGTATTCTGTGAAATAGTTTCTTTTACTGCATTCACAAGGTTGCTACCGGAATTCTTTCAACTGTGTCATTGTGCTGCATAGTTTGTACCAATATTTACTGAAATAATTATTTTTCTACATGCACAACGGCTACTGGCAGAGGAATTTATTCAAATGTGTTATGGTTTGCTAAATGGCTTTGCCAGTTTTTACTGATATTTGCTTTATTTTGCATGTACTATAGAGGAATCCATTTTTAAGTTACCAACATTCAATGAAATACCACATCAGATTACATTCTCTTCCACCAGCCAATGTGTTTCACTACATAAAAGGATCATTGGCAGACACATACACATAAAATTTTCTTTAGGTAGGTAATTTTATACTGACATTTCAGTGTGGTAGTATACTGCTGCATACTAAGAATTTAAGATTTCCTATTAGATTCTAGTATACACATACAAAATGACATTTTCCCCTCAGAACCACTTCACAATAACTTCTAATATATATATTATGGAAAAAATACTTAATTCTTTATATAATTAGAATATCTTATATCCAGGATGACCATACAATTTATTATACAAAATGGGACACATTTAGGAGTGAAAGGGGGCACTATTAAAAACTAGAATGAGACTACAGGCATAAAATTGGAATGATCCTGGGCAAACTGGGACATACAGTCACCATATTTATATACCTGCACACTTCCTATGTCAGCAAATGAGGAATATAAACTAATGTCAGTAGATTATTGTAATGTGCTATTTAGTGAGAAATGCAAGTAGCAGAAGGAAATGTGAGGTAGGAGATAATAGCATGGAGAAAAATGAACACTATGGCCCTATTTTCTGTACAAATGTATACATATACAGAAATTGGGGCATGTTGGTAAAAGGGTTCTTTGGCTTTATCTCCAGTGTTTTTACAAGGAAAATGTATTCACACATTACTCGTATAGTTAACTTTTAAAACTAAAAAGAAGTATTCTGAGTGTATTGACCAAGATGTTATTTTGAGTTGGTTTTTCAGCCCAGCATGGTTTAAAACCAGGACACACCACTGTGAGTGTTTAAATACATCAAAATTTAAAGCAGAGAGGCCATAGATTACCAGTTTTTCTCTAGCATGGTGTAATCTACTCTGCAACTTCAAAAAAACCCTCCCATCTTCAGTTTAGATCTCAAAACATCATTGCATTTAAGTACTTAAAACCGCAGTAAACAAACAGGCACCTGTTACATAGCAATGACTCAATGAGACGGTTCCATTACCACCATCACTATCTGAAGATCCAGTTCTTCCCAAATTCCAGGCCTACATTGCTCGTTACTTACTGAGCATTCCACTTGAATGCCTCAAACTCAACCAGCACATCTCGAATCTATTCCTGTACCCCACCAGCGCCCCCTCCAAACCCTTCCGCCTCTCCCAGTGGAACCACTGTTAATTAAGGATCTATGTGCGTAGTGCTTTGCAGGTGACAAAAGGGCCCCGATGCCATTTTATCCACACAAGCTCCCCCACAGGATGAGGAGGGAATGCTTTATCTCCACTTTAGAGATGAGGAATGGATTTTCTTAAAGTTGCATTGCAAAGAAGAGATGGATCCTGCCTAAGGCCTAAGGCAGTGCAAACAAATGCATGTGCCCCTTGAGCACTGAGGAGCCAAGATCACCCACCAGCAAAGGATTCTTTTCCACTTGGGCCAAAGGTCTGTCTTCCTGGTGTTTAGAGAAACTTCTGCTCTGAAGTGCTTTGATAAAGTCCACCTTTTTGTGGGAGAATTTAAACATCAAAGGGCATCTCTACAAGTTGGACTTTGCATTTTCATTTGCTTTGGCAGATTTTTATGAGGCCCATGCTCCGTGCCCAGAATGGTGTAAGAGACTGCAGGGGAGGCAGATATCCATCAACAGGGAGGAATACTTGGGCTCTGCTCTCAGGACACCAATTTAGAATGCAACTTGGGGAGGGGAGATCAGGATACGTGTAACGTGACTAATGCCAGAACGTGATTAGGTGCAAAAACAAACCAACGATTCTTGGAGGATGTCCTATGGGTTATTGGGGCTCTAACATGCCATCCTCCTTCCTTTAAATAAATACCATTCCAGCAGATTAACTGACATACACCCCCCCCCCCACACGTACACAGAAGCCCCACCACACATGCATTCACATGGTAAAACAATGCTTTGTTTGTTGACACAACTTATTATGAGTTGGTGCAGAAGTCGCTATGTACAGTTACATGCTTTTTTGAATAAATAAAGTAGTTTATTTTAATTGCAATTATAGTCTGAGGGACGCTTGGCCTTGAAGAGTGTCATGCTAAAATGACAAAGCCACCTCAGACATGGCAGTCAAGAGTTTGGTGTCTGGATGCAAGTGGACCTGGCTCAAATCCGAGCTTTGCCACTTCCTAGCCGAGTGACTTTGGGTGACCTTGGGCAAGATGCTCCACCTCCCCTAAACCTCCATTTCCTCACATGTAAACCGAAGATAATAAATGTAGCTACTTCTTGAGGTCATTGAGAGAACTAAATAGCTTAAGAAATACAGAGAGCCTTATGCATAGTAAACACTCAACAAATAGTATAATTAACTATTAAGAATGATCATCTTTGAGTAATTTAGTTAACCAGGGTGGCAGGTTTATATCCATCATTATCCCAGCGTTGAACACACCCAGAAGCACCCTGTGGAAGTTACTGGACCACTGCTCAGTGGGGGTGTTGTAATTGCCCCAGAAACAGAGCAGATAACTCCTCCTCAAAGCTGGGCAGCATATCAGACCCATATCAGCTATTCAGAACACTAGCTCCCAGGGATGGGTAGGAGTACAAGACTCATTCTCATAACAACATTTAAAAATATATATATTGGTAAGAATGTATTTTACTTTTAGATCTGTAATAAGGCTCCCCTGGAGGACTGGAGAAAAAGACATCTAGAATATTTGCTAGGATTAAATTCCTACATACTAGTAATGAAGAATTTTTTAATTACTTGTATGCTTCAACCAGCTTTGCTAAAAATAAACATTGCAAATTACCGCAGATAAACCCCTTGTGGCTGAAAGACACTTGCCCAGGTCACTTTGCTCTGTGTTATTTCTTTTTAGTGAGCTATATTTCGCCTCAGTCATAATTACTTGGATTTGAAAACAAAGATATCTTTCATCGTGTGCATGAGTTCTAAAATACAGAAGGGTTATGTCGAATGAATCTGCACAGCTTAGAGATGCTGTGATCTGGTTGGCTCCATTTCTGGTTAGATTTGCAATAGCAAATGGCTATCTTGGGCTAAAAGATCAGGTAACCAGGCCCAACGAGATGGGTCGCAAAAGGAGCCCTTTGGCCAAAGGAAGCAGGTTCCTGGTGGGCTAGAGAAGTCAGCGCTGAGATGTGGCAACTGTCCGTCAACAACCAACTGGGCCTGCAGAGGGGAGGAGGCGGGAGGTCACCTGAACCTAAGATCCTTTGTGAGTCCCACCTTCCCCTTCATTCATTCAGCAGAAGTGTGCTGAGCACCTGCTACAGCAAAGCACTGGGAGGGGAAGAGCAGTGGAGAATTCAAGAGCCCCTCAGCATCTTGCAAAGGGAGCACAGGTTTGGTGTTCGGCAGCATTTTCAACCTGCTTGTTGGAAGATAAGAAACACCTGGAGTGCCGATTCTCGGCCCATGCAGACCTGAACCAGAACCGCCAGGGGATGAGTTTGGAGTCTGCATACATATTTTCATTGTGGTCAAGTATACATAACGTAAAGAGTTCTGAAATCGTTGGTCCGGACCATTTTTTCCCCAGTTTACTGGTTGTTTTGGTGAAAGGACTGACCCCTAGAGCTTCCCACTCTGCTATTCCGCATGACGTCACTCCTCTGGAGTCTGCATTTTCTTTTTTAAATAAAAATTATATATATTTAAGGTGTACAACATGATGATTTGATATACACATACAAAATGAAATGATTACTACAGTCAAGCTAATTAACATATGTCCTCAGCTACTTTTTTTTGTGATGGGAGCACCTGAAATAAATCTAGAGCTCTAATACACAGCATGATGACTGCAGTTAATAATACTGTATTGAACCCTGGCATCCGTATTTTCAACTTGGGCCTCCAGGGTTCTTATTTTCAGGTAGGGCTGGGAGTCACAGGCTTAAAGGGAGGGATAACTGGGATTTAAGAGTTTTAATCTCAGATGAGATCACCTGGCTGATAAATGCATTCAGCCAATCAACAAACATTTATTGGGCAGATGAAGGGACTATCCTGTGTTCTCTGGATATAGAAGTTGACAACACAGACATAGTCTCTGTCTTCATGGGACGCCAAAATTCTGGGGAACAAATCACTTTGTCAAACAATTTTGCCATCACAGAACAAGAGTTTGAACTAAACTGCTTAGTATATTGGGTGCCGCCCAAATATACATGATTCTAGAAAAGGAAATTTGTCCTATTCTGGAAGAACTCCAGCAAATGTTCAGCTCCCCAGGGGCTAAGAAAGACCCTTTTTGTAAGGAAGAGGGCACACAGGTAAATGGAGAGTGAGTGCCTTTGGAAACCACAGAGTATTTTCACCTGTGCCCAGGAATGGACTGTGAAGACTTATAAGCCAAGACCTTTTCCAGTTCATGGAGAAAACCCAACTCAGAAGACTTTAAGCAAAAAAGAAAATGGACCGAGATTCACACGATAGGATGATCCAGAATGAAGTTAGCCTTCGGCACGGCTGAGTGGCAGAGTCCCAATGATGTCTTCAAAGACCTTCTCTCTGTCTCTCCATTTCTTGGCTCTGCTGTACTTAACTCACAGCTGGAGCCAGGAGCCCAAACGACATTTTCAGAGCTCAGTCTCTCCTTCGGGGTAGGAGAGTCCATGGCAGCCCCAAAGCCTATCCTCCCAATGAAGTAAGGCCAACAGAAAGAGTTTCTCCAAATAGCTCCCAGAGAAAAGGTGAAAAGAGGATGCTGATTGGCCTACCTTAGCCCAATGACTGATGTCAGAATCACGGCAGTCTTCTGATTGGCCAGGTCTTGCATGCGGAGGTCAACCCCATGAAAGAGCTGGAAATGGGTTTCTCTCACCAAAAAGGGGGGAGGGATGTCATTCTTCAAAGCAAGGGATGCTAGCAAACTGACAATTTTAATAAGGCCTGAACTGCTGGTGTTGGCTGGCCAACACGAGATCATTAGCCCAAGTGCACAGCTGGGTCGGGGTTGGAAGTAGAATTTGCAGGCTACTTCTTCTACCCTGTCTGTAATGCCAGGTGAACTGCTGGGGATTTGGAAGGGAAAACAAGGTAGGAGATGCCCCCACAATTGTTAGTAAACTGATTAACTCTACAACAAAGCAATACTGGCTTTCTTATAATCACCATGTTAAGTGATTTAAGAAAATAAAACTTTTCTTGAAAAGAATCCCCAGGCCTGCTCTGTAGGCTTGAGCAGTACTATAATGTAGATAATTTGATGCCAGAATTAGTCATTTGGTCCGCCAGTAACTGCACTGTTCTTAAGGTGGCAACTTCTGTCAGAACAGCACTAAGGAAATCAAGTATTTTGATATAAGATTTTTCTATCCTGAAGCATATAGGGAAACCATTCCAATCTGAACTTGATTCAGCCTGAATTTTATTTGAACCAAAGAAGGCTGACTTACAGCCTGTTAAACATACATTGTACCTCTGCTTTAATCATTATCCTAAAGAATGTACTCTTTGAAGACAAGAATAAATGCCTCTCTCCTTATGACGCCAGTACTCTTTTGTAGACAGGTCTTCCTTCTCATGACACCAGGGTCATATTGACCCTCTGTGTACGTGCTAATCTGTAACAAAATATCTCCTTGAACCCTTGAAGGAATGTGCCCTGTCATGCTTGCTGTATGTCTCTTGTTTGGAAATGGTACATAACTGTGCTGAACATCATTCTTCTCTAGCGCACTTTCTTCCCTTGCGAAGGCTGTGACTTCTGGGCGATAGTCCTCCGTTCAGCTAGAATAAAACTCTCCTCTTTTCTTTTGCAGTAGAATGATTACTGATTATTTGCATTGACGATTTCAACAGGCTTGCTAGCCTCCTCTTCCTCTTTGCAGACATGGCCAGTTTTGGCATTACCTTTGGGTTCCACTACAGTGCTTTTTGTCCATGGTGTGATCCCTCAACAGGCTTATGGATAACTGCCCACCTGCTCCTTGGAAGCAGTGATTGAGGTGGCAGTGCTGGGTGGCTTATGCCCAGGTGTCTAGCAGCACCCCATGTGTGCAAGCGTGAGCATCATTTCATAGCTTTAGGCAGGTTTGGGGATTCAATTAAAGGTTGAGGGAAGGTGAGGGCAGCTGGGAACCCTAGAATTAATAGAATTCCTTAACTGCAGTATCTTCTGACTTTAGAAAGGAAGGGAATCACCTTTCAGATAACAGACTTTCTTTAAAGTGGTCAGTTTTCAGCTGAGATGTGTCCGCTCTGCCCACATCCGTTCCCCTTCTTGGAACATCTTGCAGTATTTAATATTTCCACCATATTGCATGCAGAATGACCTCACTTATTTACCAGACCTCATCTAGTCTTAGGTAACATGCAATTCTAGTAGGTTGGCTATTTTTTCGAGTCTTCAACAGATTAGAAACGGTAAATTATGTATGCATCAGAAAAGGGTATTCACCCTTAGAGGACAAATAGCATTCATTTAACAAATACTTACTGAACTCCTGTTTTGTGCTAGGCATTTAGGGATACAGCAGTAAGCAAAATTCCTGCCCGCACGGAGTTTATAGGCACTAGACGAATAATTACACAAACTATTACAGTTGTGATAAAGGCTGTTAAAGAAAAGCAGAGTGCTACGAGAGCTTACAGCAGGAGGACCAAACCTCAATTATTGGGATCACGGAAGGCATCCAGAAGAAGAGACTTAAGTTGAGACGTGAAATAAACATTATACAGGCCAAAAAGGGGGAAGGGGTGTGAGAAGCTTGGAACTCGGGAAACTGCAAGAAGCCAGTGTTGTTTGGGCAGAGAGGGCAGTGTGCTGTGAGATGAGATGCAGCAGCAGGCAGGGGCCAGACCAAGCAAGGCCTCTTGGGTCACATTAAGGATTCCTAACCTAAGCATAAGCAGAGTTTTGAGCAGGGAAGTGACATGGATTTACATCTTTATAGGATCATTCTGCTTGGCATGTGGACAGTGGATTGAAGTGAGGAAGGGATGGATGTAGGTGGAAGAAAAAAATATTATTGGAGTCTAGGAGAGAGAGGTAACACCTGTATACTGGGCAACTTTGAGGCATGAGCATTAGGTAAAATCAATGGGCTTAAAGGTGGGTTAGGTGTGTCAAGTGAAGGGGAGGCAGGGGTCATAGAAGATCCTGGATTTCTGGCATGAGAAATTTAATGGATACTGGTGACATTTACTAACAAACCCTGAAAGAATTTGGAGGGATTGTGAATTCCATTTTGGATATGTTGACTGCAAGTTGCATGTGAAGTATCCAGGTGGAGATGCAGAGGTAGTTGGATAGACGGGTCTAGAGCTCAAAAGAATAGCCTGGGCTGGAACTATAAATTTAGTAGTATATATTTGGAGTAGAGGTGAAAATTAAAGCCAGGGGCTTGGACGAGCTCACTTAGGGAAAGAATATGGTATTGCAAGGGAGCCTAGTACGAGCACTGAAAAAATCTACCATTTAACACTGGAGTGGAGGCAACAGTAAGCAAACTGATGAGATACAGGAGTGTGGTAGCCAGGCTCCAACATGGTCTCCAATGATCCCTACCCTCCTGCTATTTATGTCCTTGTGTAATCTCTTCCCATGTGGAATAGGGTAACCTGTGTAGCCAATAAGATATTGTGGAAATGACAGTCCACAACCAAGGTTGTGGCTATAAAACCTTTCAAGACCTCAGAGAGACCTAAGGTGGTGCTTTAGAGAGCTGTTCAAACAATAAGGCTTCTAAGAAGCTTAAGGGTATTGTCCCTCAGCAGTCTGTGCAGAAGCCCAAGGTAGAGAAGGACTTCTCTCAAAGAGATATTTGTGGGTGTGGCTTTTGCCTAATGGAGTGAACTGCAATAAGACTCATTAGAGACACACAAAGTGTTCAAAGTAATTATATTTGCAGTAACACTACCAACTTGGACTAAAAGGGATACAGCACAAAACATAAAGAGGCCTTTAGACTCCCAAAATTCTACTGGCAGGAAGCAGGCTGAGAAAACCATGTAGCTGTCAATGTGGGCTACCTTTCATGGAAAAGGAAGGATGACTCATAGCGTGGAGCCAAGAGCCCAGACTCCACGATGGCCCCCAACATTCCCCACTTTTGGGTAATTCCCTCTCACACGTAATAGGACCGACCTGTGTAACCAGTGTATTGTGGAGTGCCACTGTGTGACTTGAGGATAAGTCATGAAAGACACTGCAGCTGCCACCTTGCCCTCTTGGATCACTTGCTCTGCAGGAAACTAGCTGCCATGTCATGAGGACATTCAAGCAGTCCTAGAGAGATGTCCACCTCACGTGGATGAACCATCCTGGAAGTGGATCCTCCAACTCCAGTCAAGTTTTCAGATGACTGCACCAGCTGACATCATGAAATGACCCTCATGAGACTCATAAGAGCTACCCAGTGAAGCCACCCCCAAATACCTGACCCATAGAAACTAGGAGGTAGTATTTGTTGTTATAAGATGATATGTCTTGGGGTAATTTGTTACACAGTGATAGATAATTAATATGAGAAAGACCAGAAGAGTGCGAGCTCATGAAAAGTGAATGAACCATGTTTCAAGGAGAGAGTGGACAACTGTGTCAAATGTGGAATGGCCAAATGTCTCATATCTGGATGACAATAAAGTCTATATATTGATCCTGAATTTCATTCAGATAGCTTGATTGTGGAAAATAAAAACAAGCAGAACCCCACTATACTTGGTTTAAGAAAACTGAGAAGTATCTATCTTTCTTCTGAAGGACTTCATTAGAAACATGTTTTGAAAATCTGTGATACCTCAACAATAATAAATGTTTTACTATACTCATCTGGTCCATCAGTGACTTTCCCGTATGGACACATCCTGTCATTACTAGACTGTTAAGTCTGTAGAGGGCAGAGAAACCTGCCTATTGCATCTGGATTGTTAGATATGATGTGGGTATCTATGTTATCATACAAGTAAACCCCGGACTGAAGCAAAAGCTTCTTACGATATAAAAGACGCCAAAAATATTTTACTAAAAACAATCACACACCACCATCTCATTTTTATGTTGCAATTTATATATTAAAAGTACTTTCACCACATCTTATTTTATGCTCACAACAAACCCTGAGAGGTGGGTAAGTGGGTTCACAGAAAGGGCAAATAGTCATTCCCATTTCCCAAATGAGAAAACTGAGGCCTAAAGAGGCTTTGGTTACTTGGTTAAGGCCACACAAAATATTCATGGTTGCAGGTATTCTGGTATCAAACTGAGCACTTTTTCCAAAACACCCAGGCAGCATTCACCAGAGAGTATTTACCCAGCACTCTCCTTCTACAAATACTCTCAGACCAACTCGAACATAACTTTCCAGAGCAATCGATCCTCATCATAAGGTTTTAATACTGTCCCTTCTGTAGCTGGAATCATAGAATGGGTAAAGACTCTCTGTCTTCTTTCCACTTTGGGTCTTCTGCCACAGTACAACCTAAATGTCTTCCACGGCAGTTCCTGTGGGTGGCTAGACAATGCTGCCATTGTTCAGAACAGTCTTCACTGGAAGCTGCTTTCAGAGAACCAAAATTCTTCCCAGTATGAAAACCGTTCTATCAGTTTAGAGGTATGCTTCACTTTTTAATAACGAATGGCATCATTAGCTTGATCATCTTCCTTAATCATCGGATTTTCAGCTGTTTCCTAAACTTCAATCTATCCTCAGAGACCAAAACTTCACAAACACTGAGTATATTCAAACACACTTGTTACAGACTCAGAGCATTCCACAGAGACTAGCAGCAACAGCACCCTCTGAGCAGAATGCCCCACGGAAGAAAACCCTCCCACGGAATGTAGAGTGACAATATTAATAAAAATAATGGCTTATGTGTGTTGAGTGGTACTTTATACGTCTTGTCTCATTTAATCCTCAAAACAATCCTAGGAGGTAAGATAAAGGTCTATTTGTTTAAACATCAAACATTACCACGAGGCCACACAGGTGTAATGCCCTCATATCAGAAACGGCGAAAACGAATTCCCAAAACCGACACTGTGAATACCTAATGCCTCCCCTGCCACAGCCATCACATCCTCAGAGGGTTGGTCTGAGGGATCTGGCCCAATTTGGTGTTTTTCACACATTTTTAAGCCTGTTAGCATTTTGCCATTCCCGTGTCAGTGTGCATTTCAGTCCATTTTAAGTAGATGCAAAGTCTATGGAACCGGGGGCCGCCTGGTGGCACAGCGGTTTAGTCTGCGCTTGGCAGCCCGGGGTTCGCAGGTTCGGATCCCGGGCGCCCGCCGATGCACTGCTTGTCAGCCATGCCGTGGTGGCGTCCCATATAAAGTAGAGGAAGATTGGCACGATGTTAGCCCAGGGCCAGTCTTCCTCAGCAAAAAGAGGAGGATTGGACGGATGTTAGCTCAGGGCTGGTCTTCCTCATTTAAAAAAAAAAAAAAAAAAGTCTATGGAATGGAAAGAAGTACATTTTTAGCTCCTGAGAAATTCAAATAAGACATTTCCAATCTAAGTTTAGCTCTATGGCTCCCAAATAATTTCTACTGTACCCTCTAAAGTAGGACACAAGAAACCAAATTTCAAACTTATCTTTGCCTCTTTTTTCCCCATCAGGATTAGTGCAAAGAGGTAAGAAATGAAGACTTAATCCAAGAACCTATTCTTAAACAGCAATCTGAAGAGCCAAAATTGGGCACCATCTATCTATCTATCTATCTATCATCTATCTATCTGCCTACCTACCTAACTATATTTTAAAACCCATGTTTCTTGAAAACCATCCTAGCAAACGTGATCAGCTGCTTATTTTCAGCTCCTCCTTCATAGTGACAGAGTCACAGAAGAAGGCAGCCATGTGAGAAGTGCTACAACCAAGAGTAAGACCAACAGCCCATCCCAAACAAGACACTCAGAGTCACGACTTCCAGGACTTCTGCCGTGACCATGGGCTTTAAACCATTCTACCACTTCCTGGAGGTCAAACGGCTGAGCCTCATAACCTAGCTCCTTCTTGGCTTTCTCCAGGCTAAAGTAATGTGTGATGCCAGTTTTGTAAACTTCAGTGCAGGTGAGGAAGGGCTGGAAGTTGTAGAGTCGACCCAAAATGAAGTAGGCCATCTCTGTTAGGAAAGCAAAGCAGTAGATGAGGGTCAACGGCAGGCGGATGGATGGGAAGGTGTAGCCCAAGCCCTCCACCAAAGGCCGGAAGAACTCAAAGTTGTTCACGGGTCTGCCATCGGAGATGAAGTAGGGCTGCCCAGAGGCAATGTGGCCCTTGTCAGCTTTCAGGGCCTCTGAGGCCAGAATGTGAGCCTGCACCAAGTTATCAACATGGACAAACTCAACCAGGCTCCTGGGATCCCCGAACACAAACTTGAACAGGCCCCTCTCAATGTAGCTCACTACCCTGGGAAGGTGCCTTTGTTCTCCAGGGCCATAGATGCCAGCCGGCCTCAGAGCACAGGTTCTCAAGACACCATCACTTCTTTCCAGGGCTGTACCATTGGCCTCCAGCACCTTCTTCTCTGCGATAGATTTGGTCCGAGAGTAATGATCAGGATAGAGGTGAAGAGGTAGGTAAGGCAGAGATTCATCTCCGTTTCTGATAACTTGACCTCCAAAGATGACATTGAAAGTGCTAGTGTAAACGAATCTTGGCACCCCTCTCCTCCTGCAAGCCTGGAGCACGTTGTCTGTGCCTCCCACATTGACTTCTTCGATCAGCTTTCGATTCAGTTGCTCCCGCCCTGACATACCATAAGAAGCAATGTGGAACACGCAAGTGACATCCACATCCTGGAAGGCTTTCTCTATGTCAGAGGGGTGGCGAATGTCTCCATGTATAAACTTGATTCCTTCTGGAATGGTTTGAGCAGGGCTGCTGATGTCAAACAGAATCACGTGGATTCCCTTCTGGTTCAGAGCACAGCCTAGGCTGAGATGAGAAAGAGTAAAAGTGAAATCAAATCACTATTGAAGCCATGCTTAGGAAAAGTGCTTAAAATAATTTACCAATCCATGTGGGCCACATCCAGGTTTTCTTGGCTTATCCTGAGTCCCTCACTTCACATGTTCATTGCTGCAAGTCTTATGCAAATATTGAAAAATGAGAATCCTCACATTTACTTAAATTACAATGAGAGAGGATTTATCTTCAAAGACAGTGGTGTCTACATGTTACATTTTTTTCCCCCTCTGTTCTAGGACCCGCCATCCATTCTTTGGAATATTTATGAATGATAACATAACTGTGAAAGAATAGCTATTTTAAGTTATTTTTGGTGATGTGGATAATTTCCAATTTAATGGCTCTAAAAAGAATTTTTCTTAAAGTGGAATAAATCTGTGGTTCTGAATTTCAATATCAGAACAGTGGGCAACATAGTTCATTTCTGGTTTAACATTATACAAACAAGTAAAAGCCTACACTGCATTAATGTCAAAGCTGAAAGCTCTCCTTTTTCCAGCAACAGTAAAATAATTCTGTGGGCCTATTATATAGGGTGTATTTTATAGATGCACTGACCGGAAACCAAAATAGCCACCTCCTCCCGTAATGAGGACAGTTTCCTTCGGAGATTTTGGGGAGTCCATACGTGGCAGTCAAAGATCACTGGACCTGTAAGACAGAAGTATGCCACACTTTTCACTGACCCCTCTGAGCCTATTGCTGCATCTAAAAAGTGGAGCTGATAATAAGCTCATAGGCTTATGAAGACTGAATGGGATAATGTATAAAATGGGATAGTGTATAGATATGCCCAGCAAAATGCCTGACATAGTATGGGTGCTCCATGAATGTCATTTTTCGAATTCCTTTTCTTCAAGCTTTAGAGTTTGGGGATTTGATTATTCTATTACACTTCCACATACCATGATTAGGTCTCTCAAAAGCACAAGGTTACAAAAAGTCTGACAAGTTCTTCTGGACAACTGCACTAAGTAGATCAGGATGCCAGGAAAGCTAATCAGGTGACTCATGCAGAAATCAGTTGGTGTGACAGAGGAAGACAAGATTCAGCAAGTGACTGTCTCAGCGGCTTGAGGGTATGTGGAATAGAAGAGTGAGATACATTAGGAAAAACTGAGCAAAATGGTGTGGAGGATGGCTGATGGATTCCAACAGTTTGACTAAGCAATTGCCACAATTGTGCTTATAAGAAAATGCATGAAGAATGAACGCACCAGCATCCCTTTAATACGCCTAACCGTGACCTTATGATTCTATTATTTTCTGAGTGCAGAACACTCCCATTTGGATTTGGAGCAGCCTTAAACCAGATGTAGTCAATTCTATTATTTAATATAATCACATGACTTTGTTACCGATGCTGTTTCCAAACGCACTGGATGTCAGTCCCTGACATTTCCATCCAGACTTCTTACCTTCACCTCCATGACCCGGTCACAATCTCCCTCTCTGACTTCACCTCACACTCCTCTGCCATCAGTCCTCCACCCTCCAACTACCGGACATTCTTTCCTTTCCTTAAAGATGCTGAGCTCATTCGTGCCTTGAGACCAAAGCACACTTCCGGTTTCGCCTCAGTGGGGAACCCTCCATTGGATCTTTGCCTGGCTGCATCCTTCTCACTATTTAGGTCTGCTCGAATGTCACTCACCTCAGAGAGGCTTCTCTGATCACCCTGTCTAAAACAGCTTCCCCTTACCTTAAACGCTGCTTTTTTTTTTTTTTTGGCTTCTACAGTTTTGTTTTGAAATGGTGTTAGATAAAGAAGGGAATAAACAGAGAATGGGTAAGAGGCAGAGTCTCCATCACTGTGTCATATTGCCAAAGGGAGTTCGAGGGAATCCTCAGGGGGCTGGTCTTCACTTTGCTGTGAGGTCTTCTCCACCTTCACGGCATATTATACTATCTAAAATTATTTGTCTACTTTTTGACTATTGATCTCCTTCCAGTAGAACTGAGACCTTCTGCCTATTTCACTGGCATGTTCCTACCAGAACCCAGAACATGGCAGATACTCAACAAGTATTTGCTGAATTTATGGATGATTTTGAATGCTGTGAAATACATCCAATTTAGTGAAATTATGATGGGCACAAATTATGCAGGGCCCTGCAGTGTCTAAGAGTCATTGGTGTGTATGCCAATGAACACTGCCATTTTAATTAAACTTATCTCCTAAAAAGTTCTGGGTTATGGAATGAAAATGACACAAAGCTCAATGAGACAGAGTTCCTGCCTTCTGGAGCTTACAAGGGAAGAGAGAGGCTTTTGCAAATATCTAAAGCACAAGGCAAAAGGAGAAAACAAGATTACTGTTAGGATGTTGGTATAAACAAGGTGCTGTGGGAGCACTGAGGTGGGGCGTGGGGAGAAAGTGATTCTGAAGGGCAGATCAGCTAAGACTTCCCCAAGGAGTGTGCATTAGAGCTGAATCGGGACAATGGGAGGATTTGGGCAGGCTGAGATGAGATGAAGGGTTACTACAGGCTGACGGAGCATCAGAAATGAATGGAAGAGCATCAAGGAAGGCTGTGATGGGCAACTAATGTGGCGAGTCTGCCGTGGCTGGTGTGCAACCTGAAACCAAAGTGAATATCTGGTGATTCAGGGGGGAAGACAGCCTGGGGTCAGCTTGGAGACAGTTCTGAGTCCACTTTGGGGGACTATGAATTCTGTTCTGTAGACAAGAGAAAGCCTTTGTTGGTTTACAGAAGGGCATGCTCACTTTGGTCCTTGCCAAAGATCAAGCTTTCCTGGAGGAGGGAAGAGCCTGGAAACAGGCAAGAGTCTAGGGAAGGGGTGATGAGGAGCTGAGCTAGAGGGCTGTCGGAGAGGATGAGATGCCAGGGTGCTCGGCTGAAATTAGGATGAGAGCTGGCAAGGAACTCAACGAGATGACAGCAGGCAGCGTCCAGGTGAAGTCTGAGGAAGGTGATGTCATTAACTGAAACAGCACACACAGGTTTCAGAAATGTTCTGTCTAATTGATTAATAGGATGCCAGATAACAAAATTTAAGATATTCTTAGTATCTCCACAAGAATTCCACTGTAGGGGATTCAGAAGATGGACAAGGCTTCAAAGAGTCCAATTAAGAAAATTTCAATGGAAAGTCTTCTTAATCTCTAATAGTCTTTGTTTCTAAAACTGCACATTCCAGTCCAGTCATAAGACCACAGGACAATCATGGCTCATGTGCACATTAATCATGCTGGGAATGTACAAGATCAAATTATTAATGCTTCAGGGTACTTGCCAGGCCTATTCATGCGACTCCTCATTACTTTCCAACTAACTCCAGAATGATCTGAGGTAAGAACTTGCTTAACTGACCTGATTAGGAGGGTCAGACAAGAAAGGTGGCAATAAGTAAGGAAAAACTAATGATTTAGGGAGACAAACAGCATTGGTAAAACCTTCGTAGACTACCAGACATTATCGGTACTACCCGGGAACCACCTCCTCCCTTCCTGGCCTCCTACATCAACAAGCACATAAAAGTCACAGCAACCACACTTTGCAGAAAACTGCAAGAAATTCCCAAGAATGCTAAGTCAGAAGGGCGAGAAAGAGCAGACACAGTTTTTCTTCAACAATCTGCCTGATTTTTATATACTTTATGGCTTCTGTTTTATTATTTAGTTTCCATCTGATTCCTTCCAGGGCTGGGCACTGAGAGCAGCGTTTATAATCGCAAGTGCTTTAAGACTCTTCTCAAACGTGGCTTTGTTCAGTAACTGCTTTCCTCTGGGGTGGGGGTGGGGTGTGGGGGGTCACATCCAACCCGAGTAGTCATTGTAGCGGATATAGGTCCAAGCTGAGTACGGGATCAAGAAAAATGAAGCTTAATTACAAACAAGAAAAAATGAAATTTAAAATCTGCCTGACCTCTTGATAATACTAAGATAAAGTGAGGGCAATAAAGTTGACATTTCACAGGGAAATTATGAGAAGAAACTCGTAAAAATGAGGAGTAATTTAGATTTACCAAGACCTAATTAAATGCTAAGGATCAGTAATAAGAAGCTTAGATTACGCACACAGTTCCTTCATCCCACGAGTTCAAGATGACAATGCTAGTAACTCCCTGGTATTATAATGCAATATACTAATCTCGGTGCCCCCACGAGTATGGAACAGAGAGGAGAATTGAAGACTGCTTTCATAAAAATAAAAATTTACTGTATTTACTTTAAGGAAGATAGAAATATCTCCAGGTAGTTTAACCCTTTGATGGCGTGTTTTAAATCACTGCCCAAGTACTGACTAGAGGCAAAAGGTTAACTGTGTTCTGACTGTATTGACATCAGGAAAATACCCTGAGGCTGGAGGGCTTAGAAATGGTGTTGTTCAAATTCCATGCATGATCTGAAAATTATTTGTGTTTAACATAAAGCAGTCAAAGCCATAAAGATGAAGAAGCAGTTAGAGACGATAAAGACAGGAACTCTGATACAGGTAAAAGGGACGCGAGGTGTCAAACCAAAAAAGCCAGACACATTTGGGAAGAAAATTAACTATGGGCATAGCATCGAGTGGGAAGTTGACACACCCATAACAGAGGGGTATTTGCACACACTGTTTTGAATATAACCAAGGTGGCAGGGCAGCTAATTCTCTTCGCCTTGGGTGGATCAAATCTTGTCCAGCTATCCACTCAAACTTTTACCCACATATTTGTTACACAAAAGATCCTGGCAATTCTTCACGATGCTCATGATAAAAGTAATTAAATAATTTTATAACTGGGGAAAGCTCACTGCGCCATGGTGCTGACGTCGCACCTCAGTAATTTTATAATTGGTATTTCCCATCTGCTTCCCAAACTATGATATAAACTCCATGCGCGCACAGGCCATTTCTCCAGGAATATCCGCAGGGACAAGGAGTATCTAGCAGACTGTGGACTCAGTACCCTAAGGGAATGAGTACTCTGCAACCTTTTCAAATGCCCCTTTCTGCCGTATCGGCAAGGAGTACTACACTTGTACTTCCCCTCCTCCCTAGGTCAGCGTGCCTGCCACTTCAACGCTGCAAAGTAATATCAGCTGCCATTTATTAAGCACTTACTGTGTGCCAGGCATGTGGTAGGCCCTTTCCACAAATTATTTCCCTTGGTGCTCTCAACAACCCTCTGAGACGGGTACTTATTTATTACTACAGCTAGTAAATGGTAGAGCAGGGATCTGTCCCCAGTGGAACCCAGGTTCGTCTGATTCCACAGCTTATGTCTCAATCACAACAGGCAGCTGGGGCACTGCAGAATCCCTTACCTGAAGCAGCGAGTCTATGGTGACCTGAGTCCTGTGGGGGCTTTCACAGCTAACATATTCTGCAACCTCATAGGGGCCCCTCCAATTCCCAGAGGGGCAGGGAAGAGGCGCCCCATCTCCTCCTGTGAGGCAGGGGTAGTGGGGATGCAAGGTTAAGCTTCCTAGGTTAGAAATCAGAAAATTTGGATCCTAGACTTGGCACTCTCACCAATTCCTTGTGCCCTCCCAGGCAAGTCACTGAACCTCTCTGATCCTGTTTCCTCCTCACTAACATGAAAATAACAACTATGGTTACATTTATTATTTAATATGGGCTAAGTGCTTTAAAGGTTTACCATTGAAGCCTCAGGACGATCTTCTGAGGTATTTATTATTATCGTTAGCTTTTCAGATATGAAAAAAAAGGCTCAGCGATTAAGAAACTTGCCACGTATATAACCGAAGTAAATGAAATCACTGTCTCGAAATGATATCTGCACCCCCACATTCACTGCAGCATTATTCACAATAGCCAAGACATGAAAACAACCTAAATGTTCATCAACAGATTAATGGATACAGAATATGTGGTATACAGTATATATACAATCGAATACTATTCAGCCATAAAAAGGAAATCCTGCCATTTGTGACAACATGAACAGAACCTGAGGGCATTATGCTAAGTGAATTAAGTCACACAGAGAGAGACAAATACTGTATGATCTCACCTATACGTAGAATCTAAAAAAAGTTGAACTCATAGAAACAGTGGAATGGTGGTTACCAGAGACTGGTTGAGTGGGGGAAATGAGATGTTGGTCAAAGGGTACAAACTTCCAGTTATAAGATAGAATAATTTCTGGGAATCTAATATACAACATGGTGACTATGGTTAACAGTACTGTATTATATGCTTGAAAGTTCCTAAAAGAGTAGATCTTCAAAGTTCTCACCACAAACACAAAAATTCTAATTATGTGAAGTGACGGAGATATTAACTAACCTTATTGTGGTTATCATTTCACAATATATACGTATATCAAATCATCACTGTACACCTTAAAATGACACAGTGTTATAATGCCAATTATATCTCAATGAAGCTGGAAGAAAAAATATGAAAAACAAAAAAAAGAAAAAGAAACTGGCCCACAATTTATGCAGGTCATGAATGGCTGATCAGGACCCAAGGCTTGAATCCAGGTCTACAGGACTCCCCAGCTGGGGTGTGACAATGTAGTGTTGCCTACTTAGCATTTTCACAATTTCTGTCACGCCTGGAACTTCTGGTACTATTACTCACCTATTATGTTTTATTTAAATCTATTTACCAGTTTATAAGAAATACATTCATTTTAAATGCGAACCTTACACGTTGCCACTTTGGGAAACCAGAAGCATCTGTCACAGACAAGGTAATCGTCCCAAAACGTGAGATGCAAACAAAAGCTACGAATCACTCTAACCAGATACAGGCGCCCGTAGAAAGCTCCGCGCTTGGGGCCCGCTGTCTTTAAAACGGAGAAACTGCGGCCAGCCAGCGCTGGAGGCCCTCGCGACATTCTGCAAAGCCGCGGCGCGCCCGGCTCCGAGGAATCCGAAAGAACTGAAAAGGGGAGGATGTTCCCGCCGCATCCGGGCGGCCAACCCGCAGCGACGGGCGGGCTCGCCCTCAGCCCCCGACGCCGCCAGCCCGGCCCCGCTCCCGCCGCGGGCCGGCCCTCCCGACGCCCGCCCCGGCCCAGACCCCGACCCCGACCCCGACCCACTCACGGCGGCGGCAGGCGACGGCGGACGGCGAGAGACCGGCAGCCCGCACCTCACATACCCGCCGCCGCCCCCGCTCCGCGCCGGAGCCGTCGGACCCGCCTCCTGGAGCCGCTTCGGGGCCTCTCTAGGAAGCCCGGAGGTGTCGGCGTCTCTATGATGTGCAGGTTTCTGGTCCACCCTCACCTGAGCTGAGGCAGCAGGTTGGCTCCTTGACGTATCCCGACGTGTTCAACCCATGTGTTCCAGCTTCGCGAGAGACCTTTTGGGGTCACGTCTACTGCTATTCCTACCTCCAATATCTGCCATTAGACTTCCACCTCTGTGTGTACTCCCAACGCTCAGTACGGGCAGTGCCTGATGAATAGGAGGGCCTCAGCTCAATCAGTATAGCTTGAGTGGATGGACAGTGGATGGATGGATGGATGGATGGATGGGTGGGTGGATGATGGATGGATGGGTGGGTGGATGGATGATGGATGGATGGGTGGGTGGATGGATGGATGGGTGGGTGGATGGATGGATGATGGATGGGTGGGTGGATGGATGATGGATGGATGGGTGGGTGGATGGATGGATGATGGATGGATGGGTGGATGGATGAATAGATGGAGGATGGATGGATAATGGATGAGGCTCCATGAGACTCCTGAATATTCACTCTCCATGTATTTTTTTAAGTCTCTATCTCTGAGTTTCCATATTTATGTGTGTCCATATGTCTTCCTGTATCCCTGACTTTCCCTATTTTTTCCAGTTCCAATTCTGGTCACTGAGCAGGCAAGGATGCCAAGACTAACCTTTGTTGCTGAAGGACCCAAAGACTTAAAAGCCATGTAGAAGAGAAGGTTGGCATCCTCATTCAAAAGTCCCGCTAAGAGGCCCATCTTTTGTCTCCTCATCAGGAGTCTGGTTCTATGGAAAGTTGCAGACTCTGTGTACACACACAAATTGACCCCTGGCTGAGGAGGATTTCATTTTGGTGGCTCAAGGATGGAGATTTTTACTTCATATGCTGCTCTTGCCACATTCAGACTCAAAGAGGTTCATATGAAGTATGTAATTTACTGCTAAGTTTTAACTAAGAACACAAAGTCACAGGGACAAACTCAAGCCCTGGGATGTAAAAATTAATGAAGGCCAGATGAAGAAAGCTAAGTCCCCAGCATTGGCCTCTCTGAACTTGTCCATCTGTCTTGTCCTCAGCTGTGACCCAGCCATAAGTCTTAGGAAACTGAGATATGGTTGTACCAAGTAGTCTTAAGGAACAGCTCTGCTCTGGCTGCCAGGATGCACAAAGATTAGAAAAGAGGAAGAAGAAGACTAGTGAGGGGGCTAGGAGACCAGCGACATGCTCTTGGGACCAGTAGCCAAGGAAGAAAGGACTCCTCTGAAGATGCAGCAGAAGACAGATTTCCCTTGGGGGATTTCAGGATCCTCTGAGGGATGCCCAGATTTACTGCATGTTGATAGCACATAAGAAGAAGCATGGCAAATTTAAATGTTAATATTCTTGTGCCACCAAGGACTCTTTTAAAATCTAAGCACTTACGTTTTAAAGGAAAATCACAAACTTTATAATTACTTCCTTAGTTTTCACTGCAATTTAGTGAGTGGAGTTTGTAAAGATCTGAACAAGAAATCTAAGACAGAAATGACCCCAGAAAGAAACTGACCTTAGTGTGAATTTATATGTCAATGCTTGTTTAGTCCCCCCGCCCCATAATATATCCAGACAGTGGGTACATTCCAGAAAAATCAGTTTAGAATCATAATTCCTCACAGGTGTACAACACTTTATACTTTACAAAGCACTTTCACACCTATTAGCTCATCGGATTCTCACAGAAATTGTATCCGTTATGATTCTTTGGGTTTCAAGTGGTAGAGTAGCTCTAGCTAATTTAAGTGGAAAAAGGGCAATTTTTAGAATCTCCAAAAGAGTTGAACAATTTTTATGTATTTATGGTAAGCAGTGCTAGCTTCTATAATAGATAAACCCTGAAATCTCAGTGGTTCAGTGCAATCAAAGTTTATTTCTCCCACTCATCACAGTCCAGTTCAGTCTGCAGGGAAGGGGAGAGTGGCTCTCCTCCACACGATAACGCAGGGACCCAGCCTTCTTTCATTTGTTGTGCCATCGTCTTCAACATGTGGCCTCCAAGTTCCCTGCAGAAAGGGAAGTAAGAGGTTAGCTTTCCCCAACATGCCCGTGTAAACGAGGTCTCCTGCAACCCTTGAAATTCTCCAAACCCTTCACAGAACTTAGCCTGTCTGAAATTACCTTGTATATTACTACAGTGAAAGCTCTATGGGGGCAGACACCTGCTTTATTGACTGGCGTATCTCCACTGCCTATACTAGTGTCTGGCATAGAGAGAATTTTAAAAGAATTGGTGAATGAATGAGCAAGTGAATAAACATCACATCTCTGGTTGTCTCTGTTCAAAACCTGATTTGCAGGGGAGACTTTCTTTTGGCCCAGTTTGGGTCAGAAATGACCTCTACTATAGTCAGCTACGGCAAGGGGGTACAGGAACAGTATTAATGGCTCACTCTTATAAACTGGGGCCGTTTCTAGAGAAGGGAAATCACTGTGAGCCTGGAAGACACCCTAAAAACTTGTTACCCAAAAATGTGGAGCGGCAACATCAACATCACCTGGGAGCTTATTAGAGCTACAGATCTTGGGTTGCACTCCAAACCTAACAAGAGTCTGCAAAACTCTTGCAAAATTTTAGCAAAATTTGGAATTCCTCAGGGAATTCCTATGCACAGTAAAGGCTGAGAGATACTGCCCTAAAAGGGGTTTACCACTGCAACTCTCTGAGGTGGGTGAGTGTTTCCTTGTAGTGGTCCCGTGCTACACCCGGAAGCCAAGTGAGGTTAAGTGACTTGCCCAAGGTCACAGAGCTAGTAATTGACAGAGTTGGGGTTAAAAAGCCGAGGCTTCTGACTCCAAATCCCTCTACACTCTATGCTCATCCCACTGTGCTGCCCTATCTCCTGGGCAAACCTATTGTCTCCCACAAATTAAAAAAAAATTAAAAGGGAGAAATAAATAGAAAAAAATAGAGTTACATTTAGGTAGTGGTTAATAGTTTCAAGAATTGACTTGTGTTAGAAAAGGAAACAAGCATTTATCACTTACAGTGCATTTAATAAAATGTTTTTCGCCAAACATATTAAAGAACTCTGCAAGTAACAAAATGAATGTTTATATTTCATTAATTCAGCAATGAAGCCTCTTAATATTCTTTTATAAGCATTTATAGCACTGATCCAGAATTATGAAGCATCCTATTTGGGTCAATGGTTTTTCTTTTTTCTTTTAAAAACCTTTGAAATATCTCATCATTGTTACCCATGCCTCTCTCAGTACTGATAAAACTAAGTGTTTGAATAGTGCTGATTAAAAGTACATGTTATTTTGAGTGTCCTGTCCAAGGGCTCTCTGTTTAGGGCTCAAGCATTTGGAGCTTTCTTAGAAGGATGCAAAGATCACCTGAGATAGTAAAGCTTACCTCTGCCACTTTTGTTCTTTACTGTTTTCAGAGATTTAAGAGTGTGAATACCAACTATGTTAATTAAGTCTTTTTGGGTTGCAAATCATAGAAATCCATCCCAATATAGGTAACTCAAAGGCAGGAATGATTGGCTCCTATAACTGGAAGCTTAAAAGGTAGATCTAGTTTCAAGGCCTCAAACATCATCAGAGCTCTGTCTCCCCATCTCTCAGCTCCCCTTCCTACTGTTTGGCTGGCTCTCTTCATGTGGCAAAAAGATGGAATTAGTTGGCAGCCTAAGCCAACAACTTCCATATGTCTTGGATCCTTGAGAAAGACTCTTTTTCCTGTTACTTCCAGGAAAAGCCCCAGGGAAGACTCTAATTGGACAGTCATGGGTCATGTGGCCATCTCTTAACCAATCAATGTAGCTGGGAGATGGTATATTCTGATTGACTGAGATGGGATTATTATCCACCATGAGATGCTATATTAGTGTCTTATGGCTGCTGTAACAAATTACCACAGACTTGGTGGCTTAAAACCAGGCATAATTATTCTCTTAAGTTCTGGAGGCTACAAATCTGCAATCAATTTCCCTGGACCAAATTCAAGGTGTCGGCAGGTCTGGTTCCTTCTGGAGGCTCTAGAGGAGAATTTGTTTCCTCATCTTTTGCAGCTTATAGAGCCATATTCTTTGCATTCCTTGGCTCATGGTCTCTTCCTCCATCTTCAAAGTCAGTAACGTAGCACCTTCAAATCTCTCTTTGCTTCCATTGTTGTCACATGGCCTTCTCTCTCTTCTATAGTTTAATCTCCCTTTGCATCCCTCTTATAGTGATACTTGTAATTACATTTGGAGCCCAGATAAACCAGGATAATCTTCCTATTTCAAGATCCTTAATTTGTGATTACATCTGCAAAGTCCCTTTTGACAGGGAAGGTAACATTCACAGGTTCCAGAGATTAGGATATGGAGGCCATTGGGGGCCATTATTCAGCCTACCAGAGATTGGGTTCAGTCCCACTCAACCATTGAACAGAGAAAGGTTATTCTAGAACATGTCAGATGTGGTTTCCCAAAAAGGGATTCTTGGCACACAACCAAAGAACATACTACACCAACCAGCAAAACCAATGTGTGCTTTGTGGAAGACTGCTAGTTATTACCCCAAATATATCTTTACCTTCTTTCATAATAATACTGTTTTACTAGCACAGGACCATCCAGAATAAAGACTACATTTACCAGCCTCCCCTGAAGGTAGATGTGCCCATGTGGCTAAATTTTTGCCAATACAGTGTGAGTGGAAGTGACATGTGCAGTTTCCACATCACATGCTTAAAGGAAAACTGCTTGTCCTCTTTTCTCCCTTCCAGTGGACTGGAACTCAGCTTGGTCAGTGACTCAGCTTCAACCCTGTAGATGAGGATAGGGCCCTAGGGGATGTTGGAGCAACAAGACAGAAGGAACTGGATCCCTGAATGACCTTGTGGAGTAGAAGTGTCTCACTAGTCTCACCAATCTACCAAACAGTATATTACCTGTGCTGTTACTTATTTATGATACTATACATTTTTTTGTGTGTGAGGAAGATTGGCCCTGAGCTGACATTCTGTTGACGATCTTCCTCTTTTTGCTTGAGGAAGACTGTCCCTGAGCCAACATCTGTGCCAATCTTCCTCTATTTTGTATGTGGGACACCACCACCACATGGCCTGATGAACGATATGTAGGTCCACACTTGGGATCCGATCCTGCAAACCCCGGGCTGCTGAAGTGGAGCACGTGAACTTAACCATTACCCCACTGGGGCAGCCCAATACTACACATTTTAATTAAAATTTTTATTAAGAGAATTGTAGATTCACATGTGACATTTTGCAAAACTATGGTATAATATCACAACCAAAATATTGACTGATACAATCCACAGATCATATTCAGATTTTCCCACTTTTACATATATGTGCTCATTTGTGTGTGTGTGTGTGTGTGTGTGTGTATTTGGTTCTTTACAATTTTATCACATGTGTGGGTCTGTGTATCAAGCCACTGTATTTTGAGGGTTTTGTTTTTTACAGCAGCTTAGACTTTATACCAATACAAGATAGTAGAAAAACATGTGCCAAGAAAGAATAATGTGTTCAAAGGCAGGGGATACTGTAATGTATTCTCCTCACTGGTCTGCAAAGAATATCTTTATTAAATGATAGTCAGCATGTATTGGGCACCTGCTGTATACCAAGGATCATGTCAGGTTTGGGACAATGCAGTGAGAGGTAAGACAGTCCTGGGAATGACAACTGCAGTGGTTATGTCTATCATCCAGCAGGAGTTCTGTTGCCTACTCCTCATTGCTCTGCAGCAACCGGATATAAAAGACTCTCATCCCCACACTAACTAAGTCCTCCAACGGGACATCTTCTCTAGATCTGCTTCTTTTGAACCCCTTTCAGGAAATGAAGAATGAACCCCATCAATACTTCCTTCTTGTATGTCGGGACTCCTCTTAGGAAGGGGTGGTGTAATCAGAGTAGGCTTTGCAAGGGATTCCGGTGACTGGATTTTGAGAGATAACCACTATGTCCTAGTTCGGGTTTCTCCAGAAGCAGACTTTGAGGAAAGGATTCAAGTACAAGTGGTTTATTTGGGAAGTGATCCCAGGAAATACCAGTAGGGGAGTGAGGAAGTGAGACAGGAAAGGCAAGGAAGCCAGCTATAATACCCTGTAATTCTGTAATGCTGTGCCTTTTAAGGGTGCTCTATATTGAGGTTGCCATCCACTGTCTCTCTTACCCCGTTGGTTTCCTTGGGGACAGATCCCGAAGCGTCTATTGAAGAAGTGGCCTGTACTGTGAGTCCTAAAGAATGAGTAGGAATTTGCCCAAAGAGAAGAGAAGAAAGGGGTGTTTTGGTAGAAGAAGTAATGGGCAAAAGCATAGAGTCAGGATTGAGTGTCTCGTGTTTGAGGAGTGAAGAGGTGCTGGCTATGTCTGTGCTGGGAGGAAAAAGGAGATACCATTCTGTATACTGCCTGAATTAGTTAACCTGAAGGGAAGACCTTGTCCTTGTGTTGGGACTGTAGGCTGTAGCAAGATGGAATAAGTCTACAGGAGGGAGAAGGCATCATCCGGATCCCCATATTGCAACCCTTTCCTGATATAGCCTCTTTCTCAGAATAAACCTCCTGACTGCTTCTGAAGCTTCTTTAGAGCTCTGCTGTGGTTTTGGGGAACTGAGCATTGGACAGCGCTATCCTGATACACTTTGAGAGGTCTCCTTCTGCCCCTCAGGATAATTTCTCCAGAGAGCCACAGTTTTAGGGGTGGTGGTTTTCAAACATGATGTGTTATGATCAGCTAGGAGGTGTTATAACTAATGTCTTACCTACAGTATAGTAGTTAACTTGAAGTAATGAATGACTTATGTCTCTAATCTTTAGACTTAGAGGAAGGCTGGCAAGGAGATTAGAAGCATGGACTTTGAAGTCGGAGCAAGGGAGATTTGAACCCTGGCTCTGCATAGATGGGTTCTGAAATGATGGAATAAAATGATGCCTGTGTCTCCCACAGACACCCGCTGGGCAGTGTTAGCTGCTCTTGTTATAGATCAGGTTCAAGATTACATGTGCAAAACTTGTACAGAAATATTCACAGCAGCATTATTCACAATAGCTCCAAAGAAGAAACAACCCAAATGTCCATCAGTGGGTGAATGGATAAATAAAATGTGATACATCCACCCAAATGGAATACTGTTCAGCCATAAAAGCAACAAAGTACTGATACGTGATACAACATGGATGAACCTAGAAAACATTATGTCCATGTTTTTATTACCCAGTTTCAGAAGCCAGTCATAAAAAACACATATTGCATGATTTCATTTACATGAAATATCTGGAATAGGCAAATCCATACAGAGAGAAGGCAGATTGGTGGTTGTCAGCAGCTGAGGGATTTGGGGTGAAATGGAGAGCGACTGCTAATAGGTTCAGGGTTTCTTTTGGGGGTGATGAAATGTGGGGATGGTTGCACAACTCTGTGAATACTAAACATCATCGATTTGTATACTTTAAATGGGTGAATTGTATGATATGTAAATTATAGCTCAATAAAACTGTCATAAAAAAGATTACACCTACAATAATGTCAATTTCATTGTAATTTCAACATTGCTTGATTGGAAAAGGATAGGATGGCCTATCACCCTGAACATGCCCACGGAAGTGTGTCACAGATGGCAAAACCAATGTGGATAAAAGTTTAGGAACCACTGCCTTAGAAAAATAAACCTAATTCTCTTGCTCCATCATCTCAATATGACATGACAGTTTTGCCCCTGGGACTCGCCTCTCACGTCCTTCTTTCTCAGGGCAAGGAGAAAAAAGCACCAACCAGGAAGGAAGTGAGGTTTGAATAATAAGTGCTTTTCAATTAGCTGCATTGAAAATTGAGAGTCGACTTGTATTAATTTTTGTGATCAAATTACTTCATTTTGTCTCTCCTCTAACTGCAAGGGTAATTTTATGCTGGGATTATTTTAGTCATTCTAATTATACATGCATCAATATTTAGTGGGTGTTTACCTAACCCACAGCATACCCAAATGTTTTCCTCCCTCAGAGACCACGGCAGTACAGTGTAATATGAATAGGTGGCCCACGGTACAGAGATGAAGTTCCTTTTATTTCTCCATCCTTTCTGTAAGGAACATTCAGGTGGCATTTCTTGAAAAGCAACGTGTACACTATTCAGATGCTTCCACAAAACTAAAGGCAGTACTGTGAATGCTATGAGTTCATTATATGATACTAAATGCAATTCTTGCACAGATGTTTCATTATGGATTCAGTTCTGTAAGACAAATTAAAATTTACCATTTGCTGAGATTTTCCATTTTGCAAAGACTCCTCTCCAGTTGTCATATATTTGAATTTCTCTGTCACTGACAGTTTTGCTTACCCCCTTTCCTGTAGAATCCCTTCTCCTTCAACTAACAATCCCTATTTGTGCTCCTCTCTGCCTCCTTTCTGTGCCCCCACCCTTCCCCTCCTCCTTCTTCATCCTCTCCTCTCCATTTTCTTTATTTGGCTCCTTTGTATTTTTCTTCCCAGCTCCTAACTGGGTAAAACTGAAGATTCCACGTTCAGCCTTCTTTTCTTCTACGTCTACATCCTTCACCTAAAAGAACCTCTTCAGTTCTCTTGGTTTCCACTTGGAACCCTGAGCTGATGACTCCCAAATATTTATGAATTTGCCACTGGGATATATTCATGGGGATGGTTCAATTATCTTAACCTAATGTCCAGAAGTAGGTTCCTTATCTCCAGAAATACCTGGCATTGGCCATACCATTTTGATACCTCCCTTCTTTTCCTTCATTCTCATATTAATTTAATTTTGCCTTGCAAAGTCTCTTGGACTCATTCTCTCTCTTTTCATTCCTTCTTCTTCCATTCTGTTTTCCTGATGACCTCCTAACTAGAGGAACACCCCAGAGTGTCAGCAAGTTAATCTTGGCAATCTGCAAGGTTTGATCACCTGTTAGACTATCCACCCTGAGGCCACACCACAGTACTGACTTCTTCCATTCCCAGGGTCCAAAGACACCTCACCCTAGCACCACTCTCCCAAGTCTTGTGGAATGAGATGAAGCTGAGAGAGAGCCTTAGGTAAGAGAGTAGGACATGAAATGGGACAATGCAGGGGAGAGTGTGGGAAACCAAAGGCACAACATGGACCACAGGGTCTTGGAAAGTGGAAGGAGAGAGAGACAAAATACCAGGGGGAAAGTTTCCTTCCTATCAGTGGGGGTGGCCCTGTGGAATGGCCGTTATTCTTTCACTCAGAGGCATCTTGTTTAACTAGTTGTACTCAGAATCGAGTAAATCAAAATAGTGTTAATTTCAGTACAAATACAGTATTGTGAATACAGTATTTCTGCTAAAATACTTTAATCTTACCATGTGTCAAATATATTTTAAAATGACTTTGTGACTGAAGATTTACCTCATTCACCTTATGGCAAACATTCATCATATAATTGGCCAAACCATTCCACATTGTCAAATCAATCAGCCAGATGAAAGTTTTTGAATTCTTTTTGAGTTATATGCCCCAAATTATATTTAATGATCAGCTGTTAGAAAAAAAATTTGACTTCGTGTTTCAGTTTAAATAAATACAGCAGCACCTTCATGACAACAATTTCACTTTTGGTAGATAGATAGATCAATCGATCGATTGTGGAGTTTGTTGTTGTTGCCACGAGTTTGTTACTTAGATTATTTTCATAGGAAAATTTAGAGCATGTGAAAGGGAAGGAAATGGGGGCAGGTGCATTGAGCAGGAGACCTTTGAGCAAGGAATTATAGGAGGCCAGGGAAGTAGGCAAGTGGACAAGAGTATTCTAGGCAGAGGGAAAAGCCAGAGCAAGGCTCCAAGCTGGGAGTGTGACCTCAGTGTTTGAGGAGCAGTAAGAAAGCCCTTGTGACTAGCATGGAGTGAATGTGGGGATAGAAGTCAGAGATGTGGTCCAAGAGCTACAGGCACCAGATCATCTTGCCTTGGAGTCATTTAAGAATTTTGGCTTTTACTCTGGGTAGGAAGCGGAGCCTTTGCCAGCAAGGTTTTTGGCAGATGAGTGATGTTATAGGACTAAGGTTATAAAAATACTTCTCTGATGCTAGGTTAAAAATGGGCTGCAGGGAGACAAGAGTGGAGTTAAAGGGACTTATCAGGAGGCTGCAATCCAGCCAGGAGGTGTTGGTGGCTTGGACCAGGCTAGTAAAAATGGAGTGGTCAGGTAGTGGATATATTCTGAAGGTAGAGCCAACAAGATTTCTTGATGGATTGGATGTGGGTTGAGTCAAAAAGTAGAGTCAAGAGGAGTCCAGTGCTTTAATGCTGTGCTTCTAGAAGGATGAAGTTGCCCTCACTGAGATGCAGAAGACTTCAAAGTAACTTTGGAACATGTAATTTGGGGAATAGAAGTTAGAGTGAGCTGTGAACTGGCAGGATAGAGGGATAACTCTGCAGGATAGAGGGAGGAGAAGTTGGAGTCAATGGGACAATAAGAGAAGGAGGAAGAGGAGGGGGCTCAAGAGACAATGAGAGAAGCTCAAGGAAGCATCTATGAGCATCAGTGACACTCCACAGTGGTGGTGGTGGGAGGAGACAAAGGACCTTGTTAGTAAGTAGATTTCCCTTTACTGTCATATGCACTTTGGTGATTGTGTTAGTTTCCTAGGGCTGCAGAAAAAACTATTACAAACTTAGTGGCTTAAACAACAGAAATGTATTCTCTCATAGTTCTGGAGGCCCAAAATCTGAAATCAAGGTGTTGGCAGGGCCAGGCTCCTTCTAAAGGCTCTAGGAGAGGATCCTTCCTTGTTTCTTCCAGCTTCTGGTAACTCTAGGTGTTCCTTGGCTGTGACACCATAACTCTAATTTCTGCTCCCATCTTCACATGGACTTCACCCCTGTTTCCCACTGTCTTCTTCTCTCCTGTCTCTTATAAGGATACCTGTCATCGGATTTAGGGTCCATTGTAATATAAGATGATCTCATCTAGATACCCTTAAGTTAATTACATCTGCAAAGATCCTTTTCTTCCCAAATAATGTCACATTTACAGATTCAAGGAGTTAGGACATGAACATATCTTAGTGAGGCCACTATTCACCCTACTACAGTGATGTAAATGCTTCCTCCATCGCTCCATCTCTCCCACTCCAACACTCAATCCAGTAAAGGTAGGAGGAACTTCAATAAAGTTGACTTTACTGCTATAAATTTCGTTTTGCAAACAGAAAAGAGAGGTTGAGTTTCACATTGAATTCAGAATGGGAGAGAAATGGTGACCGACAAGACGCAGAAAGAACTGTGAGAAGGTAGGTCCCTATGATCTTGAAGAAATCTTGGCAAGACTTTGATGTCCCCAGGCCACAGGATTTGGAATTTGAGCCAATCTTATCTGGATCTCAAAGTTTAGGAAGTTCCAGCTGATATCTGGGTTGTAAGGACATAAAATATGACCATACTATATGAATAGTATGATCATACTTTGTAACCTGCTCTCTTTGCTCAAAAAATATTGCAAACATTTTCCAAAGTCATTAAATATTCTTCAACAACATGATTTTTAATGGCTGTATAGCAGTCCATCAAATGAAAGTACCATAATTTGTATAACAAATCCTTTATGGTAGGCCCTTTAGGATGTTTCTATGTTTTACATATGATAAATAACACTGAAATGAACAACTTTTTCTATAAATCATTGTGTATGTCTTTGATTATTTTCAAATGGGCTCATTTTAAATAACCATGAATAATTTTGTGATAGCAATTTCTGCTCATTGTTTTCTTTATGAACTAAAACTTTTCCTTCAGGCAAAAAAAAAAAAAATGGAAAAGAAGTTCCTGGAACATCTGGCTTATGGTGTAATTTACTTTTGGTATTCAGCTGTGCTCTGAAATTTTGAAATGTCTTCTTTCTAATAGACTCATCCTAGATTTAATGTCCCTTCTGGAGATACAGATGCAAGCATGTTTCCTTCTGTGAACCTTCAGCCTGGGAACCATGACTGTAGGAGGAAAGCTCCAGCAAACTGTGCATTTGTTGCCTGCAGCTCCTCGTTGTCAATGTGTAAGTTCCAAGAAGAAGGGACAGAAACTGAAAGAATTGCATTGTAGGAGTTTCTGTTGAAACCAAAAAAATTCTTATGATAATGGCAGCCATTGAAAACTCTGATATGCCAGGCTGTTTACATAGATTATCTTTATAATCAATGTGAGTTACGAATTATTATCCCACTATTGGTGAGCAGACTGTGGCTCAGAGCAGAGAGGGCAGTTCACACAGTCAAGTAAGTAGCAGAATAGGATCTCTACCCAAGGTTTGTCTAACTCAAATCCACCACGTTGTATGTTAGTCGGGCTCCTATGTTTTTGACTTTTAAACACTGGAAAGATTTCAGACCAAAATCTGGGGAGACGAACTCTTGCCAACTTTTAATTTTGTTGAGTAAGGGCATCAAAACAGAAACTAAACTGTGATATCCTATTGCCACCATTTCGTACATGAACAGATATTTTAAGGCCAAAAAGAGAGGAAGGCCATAATATCCAAAGGCAATCTTTTAAGTTAAATGAATTCAATCTTATGAAAATTCAGTACCTTGTCCTTACTGGTAACCATCATCTCACCATGGACCAGTGACAAATGTGACACTAACTCTAGACTACATTTGAGAATTGCTTCCAGAGGTCCTGTTGCCATCATTGCCTTGATGGAATGGCTGCTCTTGCCTGGTGGACTGACATGGAAGCCTCCCTCCTGCTGCAGGAAGGAGCTGGCAAAACATGCAGCCTAGTGAGAGCAGGGCATCGTGCCCTCACTCCCCTCTATTCAGGGCAGAATTCTCACACTCTGGTAGTTCCCAAGAGTGAGGAAAGGAAGTGGAGACAGGGGATATAAAGTAATTTCAAGACATTTAAGAGGCAGAATAAGAAGGGAGATAGGGGCCAACTTGGTGGCATAGTGGTTAAGTTTGGTGTACTCTGCTTCAGTGGCCTGGGTTCAGTTCCTGGGTGCGGACCTACACCGCTCATCAGCAGCTGTGCTGTGGCGGCAACCTGCATACAAAATAGAGGAAGATTGGCACAGATGTTAGCTCAGGGTGAATCTTCCTCAAGCAAAAAGAAGACTGGTGACAGATGTTAGCTCAGGGCGACTCTTCCTCATCAAAAAAAAGAAAGAGAGAAATACTTGAAAACATGGGCAGAAATATTTTTATACATGTTGATTCCTTAATGCATTCATGAGAAGTAGAGCTACGTAGATGGCACTCCCTTGCCAGTATCCAAGTGGATAAATAAAAATAGAACTCAGGGATCTTTCAAGCTGGCCCTCTACTAGTATTATTGTTCTGATACACAATGTATGAGAGGTAAGGACAATGGATTCATGAATATACTTTACTCCCTCACTCACACTTGAGTCCCTCAAGGAGGGGCCTGTATCTCCAATTATTGATATTGAAGGGACACTTAGTAAATAATTGATGAACCATGAAATGGACTAAAACCCAATTATTAGGTCAATCTGTTACTGTTTAATTTCAGTAGATTACACCATCTCACCCTTATTGCTTCATTCTTGGATTTGTGGTCATAAGTGGCGCATGAAGGCAAAGTTGGCTTGCGTATGGTGTCCACAAATAGAAAAGTCATAGAAAAGGTAAAGAAAATGCAGGTCAGTATGGCCTTCTGACTCTTGAGTAAGGTTGAGTTTCCTGAAGTCAATCATTATTGAATGAGAGCTCTGGACCTGACATTGCACTAAACACTTGACCAGCATTGAGCTCACGTGATGCCCCTAAGAATACAATGGAGGAAATATTTTAAACATCTGCAGTTTACAGACACAGAGCCCAAAGAGCTGCTTAGTGGCTGGGATTGAGAGCTGTAATGGAACAAGGATGGAACCCATGCCAGCCTTCCAGAAACACAATGCATGCTCACATACATACATTCACACACATACACACAGAGACACTCCCACCCCCACCCCATATACACTCTCACATATACCTACACACCTATACACATGTGCACATACACATAATCACACACCTACACACTTACACGTATACACACATGCATGCACACACACAAACATAGACACATACCCACACACACACAAGAGCCCTGGTTATACACCAAATTCTGATGCTCATTGTCTGTGTGACTCTAGTCAAGTGTTGTCCCCTCCCTGTTCCTCAGGTTCCTCACTGTAAGTTCAGATTAAACTAGTGATCATCTGATCACATATCCAGGAGCCCTAGGGACCTGTGGCGGTACCTTGGGGTTGTCTCAGGAATGATGGAAAAGCCCAATATAATGGCTGCCCACAGCTCACCTCAGCTTCAACCAGGACAGCTAAACTTTCCTTTGTTTCACCAGTTGCTATACCACTTCATTATTTCATTTATGCAAAATGGTCCATTGCTTAAAAGGTTTGGAAACAAGCAGACTGCAGAGTGCCAGGAGAGAAGGTCAGCCAGAGAAAGCTCTCCAGGGGCAGGCAGGGCCAAGGGGTCTCAGTGAGAAGCCATGGTGAGCAATCAATGCTCTGGTATTCTTTGTGCAACCCTCTTTCTTCCCGCCCCCACCTCCCAGCCTTTGGTAAAACGTCTGTTATACACAAGAGCCTTGTCTTACTGGTGTGGGAGACTGGGTGGTTAAGGGAAGTGCAGCCTGTCCCAATTCACCCCTCTCATGAGGCCAATGCAGTGGTGGCTCTGTTGTGTGAAGAAAAGGCTCTGAACTCAGAGGCCAAGCAGGAGCCTGGGGGAATCCTGGGGTCCAAGGGAACTGAATCACTGGTAGAAGCCAGACCACCCTAGGCCTGCTGACAGCAGGAAATGCTTCATGAAAAATGTAAGTCGCCCCAAATCCTCAGAGACAATGTAGAGTTCTGCTTGAGGCATTAGGACTCCATCCTTATGAGAGAGAAGGAAGGTCCCAGAAAGCCAAAGACTTGGGAATATTCAGGTTATATATCTGTGAGTATACAAAGCCAAACTTAACATCAGGGTTGCAGAGGAATATTTACATCCTTTTTTTCAGATGACAAACCTCGTTGACAGGAAGAAAACTACCTCATAATCTGTGCTTAACCATACTTACTGAATTTAAAGAAAGGTGTGTGTGTGTGTATGAATGTGTGATTTTGTGTGCGTGTTTGACTTTTCCATCATTGATGCTATTACTGCCCCTTGCTGTGGTCAGTGCTGAGAGAAGGGAATGAGCCTAAGAGCAAAAGCAGAGATAGAATATTGGGATTTGGCATGCTACTTCTTGTCCACAGAATCCATAACTTGCTCCCTACGTTTTGTCAGCATGCAATTCTATTGTTGTCTTAAGAGCGGGGCCCTCTCCATTCTCACACCTCATGCTTTGGTTCCCAAGTGCCAATATATTGCCTGCTGCCAGTTGGTGACAAAGCTTTTACTGCTCTGGGTTGATACCTGAAAAGTGAGGACAATGTAGAGAGTTTCCAGATAAAATATAAAATGTATATCCTCAAAGACATCAAAATCCTGAAAGAAAACAACTGCCAACTAGAAATTCTATACCTAGTGAAAAATCCTTCAAAAATGGCAAAATGAAGACATTTTCAGGAAAACAAAAACTGAGAGATTTCATCACCAGCACCCACACTGAAGGAAATACTAAAGAAAAATTATCTCAGGGGCAAGTGTGGAGATCTGGGAAGAAATAAGAAGCCACAAAAGGGTAACTAATTTGTGGAAAAATCTAACGGAATATTGACTGTATAAAAAAATATAATAATGTCTTGTGGGATTTGACATAGCTAGATAATAAAAATTTATGACAACAATAGCATATAAGTCAGAAAGGGGGGAATAGTGTTAAAGTGTTCAAAGCTTCTGCATTATGTAGGAAGGGAGCACAAATACCGAGCCATGTTGGACTTTGATAAACCTCATAAGTAACTATTAAAAGAATCATAAAGAGTGTATAACTGTCAAGGTAATGAGGGACGAGGATGGAAGACAGAATAACAAAAAATAATAATTCAAAAGAAGTTAAGAAAGTAGAAGTAATATAGACTGAAAAGGACTAATACAAGGTAAACAGTAAAATGATGGATTTAAACTAAATATTACTATAAATATTAATTTATATTATATCAATACTTTCATTAAATGTAAATAAACTAAATTGTTTGATTAAAAGACAAAGACTGTTGTACTGGATTAAAAAAAGTACCCTAATATGTGGTGCTTTGAAGAGATGTATCTGAAATGTAAGAATACAGCAAAATTGAAACTAAAGGGAAAGACCTAACTGACATGCATGGAACCATGGAACCAACAATAGAATATATATTCTTTTTAAGCACATGTGAACATTAACAGAAATTGACTTTATGATGGACCATAGAGCTGTTCTTTATGTAAAAAACAAGATAGTAAATATTTTAGACTTTGCAGGTCTTACGGTCTCATTCTTAACTACTCACATTTGCCATTGTAGCAGGAAAGCAGCCACAGAAAGAAGTAAATGAGTGTGACTGTGTTCCAATAAAACTTTATTTACAAAAACGTGTAATAGGTCACATTTGTCCTAAAGGGTGTAGTTTGCCAACCCCTGCTTTCTGCAATGAAAATTAATTACCCACACACTATGGCTGAATCTATATAGTGTTGAGTGACAAAGCTGAATATTAGTTATTGTATGATTCCACTTATATTAAGTTCAAAAAAAAACAGGCAAAACTAAACTACAGTGTTAAAAGTCAGGATAGTGGTTACTTTTGAGGAAGATAGAAAGTACAGTGATTGGGAGGGGGCATGAGAGAGGTTTTTGGGGGTTGCTAACAATGTTCTTCTTGACCAAGGGGTGTTATAATTTGTTTTCATTTGTTGGGGTATATATATTATATACTATATACTCTATATTATATTTATATACAATTCTATATTATATAATATATTTATATATATGTTACTGTATATGTATATATGGTATACTATGTATGTATACATATAAATAAAACTCTGTCCACAATTTTCTGTAAATCTATTTTAAAATAAAAAGTATTTAAGGAGCTATATTTATATCTATAGCTACATTATTATTTATTATAAAGAAATATATATTTCTATAGAAATATAACATTTATTATAGTTATTAATATGTATATTTACACATTATGTATTTAAATAAATTTTTTAGATTTACAGAAAAATTGTGAGATAGTATGGAGTTTCTGTATACTCACACCCACTTTCCCCTACTGTCAACATCTTCCATTACTGTGGGACATTTGTCACAGCTAATGAGCCAATATTGACACATTATTATTAACTAAAGTCCACACTTTATTCAAATTCCTTAGTTTTTGCCTGACGTCCTTGTCCTGTTTCTGTTCCAGGATCCCATCCAAGATCCCACATCACATTGACTCCTCATGTCTCCTTAGGCTCCTCTTGGCTGTAACCGTTTCGCAGAAGTCCCTTGTTTTTGATGACCTTGACAGTTTTGAGGGGCACTGGTCTCATGTTTTGTACAATGTTCTGCAATGACAAAGGTGTCATTTTTATCACATGACTTATCACTGTTGATGTTGACCTTGATCACCTGGCTGAGGTCAAGTTTATTGGGTTTCTCCACTGTCAGGTAACTCAGTTTTGCTGTTTCCATGCTGTTTTTTGGAAGGAAGTCACTATGTGCAGCCCACATCCCTTAAGTATGATTTATATTTCATCTCTTTGAGCAGGGTATATCTACATAAATTATTTGTAATTTTTCTGCATGGGAGATTTGTCTTTTCTCCATTTATTTGTTTATTCAATCATTTATTTATACCAGTATGGACTCATGGATATTTACTTACATTTATATTTTGGACAATTTCTCCACATATATTATATTTTACAGCAAAAAAATTTACATGACAAGGAAACTCCTAAAACATTAGAATTTTATTTGTAGCAAACACAATGGGAGTCAATCATAGGGCACTACTGTCAAAAGAGCATGTGAGTCTTTGGACATATGAATAGAAATATAGCTTCAGGGATAGGGGAGGTAACAATCTTGCTCTATTCTGTGCTGTTTGCACTGTCCTGAAAATATTGTCCCTCATTCTGGACCAACATTTGACGGGAGAAGTAAGTAGTTGGATCTCATTCTAAGAAAGGCCAGGCTGCTTGAAATCCTACACAATAAATGAGATCTGACCTATTTGGAATTAATGATAATTGTGGAGTTTAGACATCATCACCCCACAACATTTCAAAGACAGAAGAAAGACTTGATCCAACCCCAACTTCTGGTTGTTTTCTCCTGGTTTTTTCTCTTCCTACTCTATGAAATAGAGAATGAGATATATATATGCACAATCACAATTCAACATTTAAAACACCAGTTATTGCCCAAACACTTGAAAATCATAACAAAACTTGTGTTACCAGCAAGACTACCCTGATGTTTGTGAGATGATCTGATATGACCTGTACCACCCTGTTCACATCTTGCAGTTTGGGTCACCATGACATCAATACGTGGTCATTCTCTGCTTCGTGAATCACACCACTACGCGACAATCACCATAACAACATATTCTTCGGTGATTGCAACAACACGGTCTGTAAAGTGTTTGAACTCTTAAAAATGTGGCTGCTTCAGGCACTTAGCACCAGGTAAACCATATTCTACTGTATACGAGGGGCATTTGAGAGAACTGAGGACCACCCACCTGGAGAAGGTGAGTTATGATAGCTGCCTTCAAAAGAAACAGGAACTAAGTTGGTCCCTGTGACTCTAGGTGGGAAAGAAAAAACAAATGTCACGATAGAGCTCAGTCTAGAGAACTTTCTAGTGCCCCAAGCTGTCCTAAACTGGAAAGTCAGCTTCAAAGGCTTCGCAGCACCTTTTATCAGAGGTGTACTGGCAGTAGACAAGATGACCACTTGGTGGGGATGTTACAGAGAGAATCCCTGTTTTAGATGGGAAGTTACTTCTTCAAATTCCCTTCTAAACTCAAGAGCCATTGATTCTAAGAAAATATACATTCTAGGATTCTTGGCATTTTTTTTCCCCCAGGTTGGGAAATCTTCCCTTTTGGGTAAGATATCTTGTCTTCAGAAGGTGCCTTCCAAGGCTGAAAGAAGCAGTACGTTGATCCATTGGCATCATTAGCAAGAAGGAGCTGATCCAATCGGCTCCTTCTTCGCGGAAAGCTAGAGCAAGCTTCCCAGAAATGGGACACTGGCCAAGCAAGGATGGTCTCAACGATAGCTCTAGGACAAGATGATGGGGACCAAAAGGAGACACAATTCAGCTCTGTCAGATGGAAGAAGTCCTCATTCAGAGGCAGAGCAGCCCTCAGATGGATTGGGACCCTGAAGTCCTCACTCTGAAAGAGGACATTCAGGGCTCAGAGAGGGTCGAGCTAGTTCTCACTAATTCTGCAACTCCATGACTGTGTTCCAAATTGGTAAAAAGCCTTTCTTTCCACCACCATCCACCCCTACTAGTCACTGCTCCTGTGGCAGCTACTCCTGAGAGCTCCCCGAGGTCAAGAACTGGGTCCATCTTATTTACTGCTGAATTCCCCCGTGGCTAGTCCCAGCCTACTACCACCTGGAAGGCACTCAATAAATACTTGCTCCTTCCTGTATTCATTCAACAGATATTAATAAGTACACACAACAGGCCAGCACTAGCCTGGGCATTTGGTGCACAGTGAATTAAAAACAACAACCAAAACCCAAAAAACAGATATGGTTTTTGCGCTCATGAAGTTCATGGTCTGGTAAGGGAAACAGAAAAATCTTAAAAATGAACAAATTAAGTACAGAATTATGAATTGAGCAAAACACAGTGAAGGGTATGAATAGGGTGTGATGATAGAAGATATTCAGGTTGGGTGGTGAGGAGGTGACATTCAAGCAGACATCTAAAGGACGACAAGGGGATGAGCTGTGTGATGAACTGAATGAAGAAATAAATTAGCGAGGAGGAGGCTGGGAACAACCTCTCCCTCTGCCTGGGAGAAGAGGGCCAAGAGGAGCGAGTGCTTTCAACAATGAGAAAATGGCTGTCATTCTGTCAATTCCAGGCACACTGTGAGAATTTCGTTGTTCACCTTAAAAAAAAAAAAAAACCCACTAGGGAGCTGGGCCCCCTCTCTTCAGAGGGGAAACTGAGTTTCAGGAAGGGCAGGTAACCTGCCCCGTGTCTCACAGCTGTTAGGTGGTAGGATTTGAACTCAGTTCCATGAGACTTGAAAGCTTGTGTTCTTCATATTGTGCACCCCCTCTCTGTCACAGGAAGGAGCATCCTTACCTCGACTTCCATGTCATGGCAGCTTTTGCCCTCTCCTTGGTAGCCCCAGTACTGAGCAGCTGGGAAGCCACATGGGCTTCCAACAGGAGAAGATTTGCTTCCTCTTGGGTGGGTGTGCACCCATCAGGAACCCCAGGTGGGTGTTTGGCCCCATCCCCAGTGTGGGAGCCACTGAGAAAGTGCCAAGGCCTCCAGCAAAGAGCTGTAACTAGTCCTGCACCCTCACCTAGAAAGGCTACCGACACCTGAGCTAGCTTGACTAAATCCTCCTGGCTGGTGAGGCCACGAGCCCCTCGAGAGGTACTGGCACCTGGGACGGGTGTGAGCACGGCTGACAGGAGGGAATCAGGTGTGTGGAGGGAGGGAGATCTTGGTCTAGCCAAAGCAAATTCCAGATCCTTGCCTCTAAACTTCCTGGGCTGGAGCCCACAACATCTCCCCACCTCAGGGGTCCGTGCAGCTGGGAGGGCAGAAAAGAGGTGCCATTACCTCACATGAGACCCCCACAATGACTTTGCTGTCACCTCTTGCAGTTCCATAGCACAGTATGGTCCACAAGTTACTGCTTCTGCCTTCGGTGTTGAAAAGCCCTGTGCCCAAGCGGGCTCCCTTTACAGCTGAGCCGGCCGAGGGCAGTGATTCGCCTAGGGCTCATTGGAGGCCAGAACCAGTTTCTGAGACTCCCTGTCCAAAACTCTACCTTCTTACGTGATAGGATGCTGGTACATTTCCTCCAAAGTCCTGCCTGCCCCATGTATATCACCCACAATCGGAGTCCTCTGCCCTCCTCCTCCCCGCCCCTCAGCACGTGCTGACTTCAGCCATCTTTTGGGACAAGTGTATACTCCACTGGGCACTGTATGTTACTTCTCCGGCTCTTCCTCTCCTGCTTAAAAAGCATGAATTGCCAGTGTTTATGAGGCTGCTTCTGGTGTGGCAGGCAGAGTGTCGGTATTTTTACTATTTTACAGCTGAAGAGAAGGGAGTCTAGGGAGGCAGAATGACCCATCCAAGACCACCTAGTTAGTAAGTGGCAGAGCTCAGATTTGACTTGAATGCAGATAACCTGACCTCAGAAGGAGATCTTTTCTTGCCTCTCCACATACGCCAATGCCCAGCCTTTATCAGAATTCTGTGTCCCCTCCAGCCAGGTGCCCAGCACACGCAAGGCACGCCATAAGCCCAGGTGGAGCCGCGCCCTCTTGGGGCTGTCACCATTGTCACTGGTGGTCAGTAAGGTGTTGAGGCCCCAGAGTGCTGGCTTTTGAGCCAGGAAGTCATGGATGCGGGTCTGGATCCACTACACTTACATATGTAACATAGCCTCTCCCAGCCTCAGTTTTCCTTTCTGTAAAATGAGCATTATAATATCCACCTTGAAGTGTTTTTTAAGGTTCAAATGAGGCTAAAGTAGGGAAGGGCTAATATATAACGTACTGATTGTCTTTTTGCCTAGAGCAGGCAGTAGAGTAGAGCGGCTAAGAGCATAAAGCTCTGAAACAAGGCTGCTTGATTCCACTGCTGTGTGATCTTGGGCAAGTCTCTTAACCCCTCTGTGCCTCAGTGTCCTTGCCTATAAAATTGCAACACTAAGAAAATCTTCTTTGTAGGGATACTGTATGCAAAGGGACTGAGCATATTGACTGTTGTGTGTCAGTGCTTGGAGCAGAGCTTGGCAGAGAACGGGGTCTCAATAAAGAGAATAAACAAATAAGTATCTGAACATGACCCCCGAAACAAATCAGTACTGACAGATATTGGTCATTATTAGTTGCATTCTCACTGTTATCTCTCCCTGGCATATCTCCCCTCTGACAAGACCCCAGCACTTTTCGTCTGCCAAGAATCTCTTCCTCTTGTCCGGTGTTCCCTCTCCATCCAACCCTTCAGCTTGACTCAGGTGGGAGACGGCAGGAGCCCTGTGGACAGGGACAGAAACCGTGGTGCCTTCCGCTTCCAGAGTCGGTCTTCCAAACCTTGCTGGTTACCTGGATTTATACACACACACCCCTGAGTCCGAAAAAGGACTCAGATGGACACACCACAGGCTCCTAAATGAGAGTAGTGTTTTCCTAGGAGCTAAAGGTTTTGTTATTCACTGTTCAAACTGAATTCTGTAAATTATTATCCAACTAGTTATCTCTGCAGAGGTCATTAAAAAAAATAATGCATGTTTGTTGTGGGTGAGTATGCGTATATGTTGTATGTGCAGGGGGCGTGGGGGGAGCAATCAACTAGGAAGTGCACTGCTATTTATGTTAAACTGCACATGGGCTTAAACTACCCACCAGGAAATGTGTACCTGCATAAGTATGCTTAATCCATGCTCATTCAAAGTGTGCCGGGGCTGTTTTCTCCGCCCCTCTTCTTGCCTCTCCGTTCATATAACCCAGGCTGCCTCAAGCCGGTCTTTGCCCACGCGACTCGCTGTCCCTGAGCACGCAAAGGTGTAGGGACTCTCTGAGAATGAGCCCTTTCTGCTCTGAGACAGTGTGGCTCTGCCTGGCTGTCACCGTAGTGCTGGGAGGAGCAGTTCTTTGCAAACTGAAGAGCCCAGGGCAGGTGGGGAGAAAGGTGGTCTGCTTGGTGGGCCTCTGGGGAGGGGCTTGCCTGCTCAGCCTGTCCCTCTTCTGGGGTTTGCTTCTCATCTCCCTGTCATGCTGCTTCCTGTATACTTACTTATCTGGGCAAGAGTTGTTACCTGTGGATCAAAAGGCGGTGCTGATCACAGGTAAGTGGACGGACTGCGATTCTTGCTCAGGGCAGGAGCTGGCACTTGCTTTGCCTTAGCAGGACCTTTTCAAATAAGGTTTAAAAATAAAATACTCTGCAGAGAGTAGATGAAAGCACACCTCCAAGTGTCTTTCACTATACTGTTTTGGTTTGCTTTCTTTAGAAGGTGCACTTGAAGTGACTGGTGGTGAGAGGGACTGGGAAGGTGAAGAACATCTAAGCCACGATTTTGTTAATTTCCCAGGATAAATACGAATAAGCAAACCTGCAGGATTTCATGCGTTTCGTTGTACCCAGGAAAGTCCCATAGGTTTCTTTAGGCTTAGATGGAATTTTGTTCTGAGATCAAGGTTTGTGTTCTAGCTTGGGCTCTTATTCCCTTGATGTGGAAGAAACCTTACAAAGCCAGGTTCTCCTTGTACTTTGCTGTGTTTTTTTAAATATTGAAGGGATTCTCACCTGTGCTAGAAATTATGCCGTTTGCCTGGGGAACTGACAGGAACCTTTTGTCTTCAAATCTATCATTAGATCTCCAGTGTCTCTTAATTGGATCAAGCTGATGGTGCGTCCAGAAGGCGGTTGCTTGTTAGCTCAGTTGCCTGCTTTTTTCATCTTTTGTGTTTCTTTTTCCACTGCAAGTGTGAGGCCAAATTAAATTCCTGTGTGTTGTAAAACTGGTTTGTTTGCCTCCAAAGTTTGAACTTGGATAGGGCCTTAATTAGGATTACCCAGCTTTATCCTAACCCAGAAATTTCTGCCAAGATAAGGACATCTGTTGACAGAACCATTTGCGGGAGGTCATCGCCCCACGCCTCACCCTGAGGCGGGCATCCACTGGAGTGAAAGCAAACATGGGGTGTAAATGGAAGCAGATCAGGGGTTTTCTCAATTCACCGAGAAGCGGACTCTAAAGTGACTTGTCTATTTTGCCTTTAACCCAATAACGAAATTCTCTCTTAAAATGAAATGCAAGTTGGCACTTGTTGGAATTTTGAAGTGCTGCGGAAAACAAGCTTCTTCAATGAAAAAAAAAAAACCAAAACAATTCAAAGGTAGAAAACTCAGTTGATCAGTGGGATGTTTATCTACATGAATGTCTGATATCACCTGGAATCACGCATCTAAATGACTGGCTGGATTTTCCACTTTTTCACTAGAATTCTCTGGGTGGGCTGGGTGAGAATCTGTAATAATAGTCTAAATCCTTCTGTTCTGTGTGTAGTAGCAAGTTCCCATGGTCTTCAGAATAATGCCAGGTCGAATTTATTGTTTGTACTTTTTCTCTTGTGTGAAAGAAGACGGAACAATTAAGCATGTTAAAATAATAATCGTGACGCCGTGGTTGACGCTAATGGGACATGATCTCCCAGAGGTTTAAATATTCCTGGAAGCACTTTAATTTCAGGGAGCAGCACTTCCAAGGCTAATAAATAAGAATACTAAACCCTAGGATAAACTCAGGCAACCTTCAAGGTAATTGGGAAAACAGGAATCCTTTCTTGTTTGTTTATCTTGCCAGTGTTCTTTATCCTCTGCTTTTGAAAATTTTTGGCATGCAGAAACACACAAAACTCACACCAAAGTCAGTCAGCCCACATCAGCCATTGAAATGTCCTGACTTGTGTTCAGTGACATGGAAGATGTCTGATTCAATTAGACAATGTATGCCCAATGACTAATCCCTCAATAAAATTCTTAGCAATTAGAAAGCTTAGAATTAAAAAAGGAAGTACATATATTTAAGGATGACTGAAGTGTTCCTTTGAGGTTCTTTGTCATTTTCATGAGGAATGCCCTAGGTTCAATATAATTCTACAGAAGGTTTCAAGACCTTTATACTAAATGGAGACATTTAAAATGAATTCATTTAGTTAGACCAGAATTCATTAAAAAATAAGTCTCCATAACTTAGAATAACCTTTGTTTTCAGGTTGGCATATGTCATAAGTTGGTACACATTTTAGTGTGTGGGGGGGACAGGGAGAAATGTGGCAGTATACATTGAAAGCCATAAATATTATTCCTTTATCAGATAATTCAAGATTTGGAAATTTCTCTTAAGGAAATAATCTGAAATATGGAAAAAGGGTAGACACAGAACAAAATGACATATTCACAAAGTTGTCCAGCACAATCTTATTTAAAATTGTGAAATATCAAAAGCAGTCAAATGTTGACAAATTATGCTGTAACAATGGGCAACCACTAAAAAATGACAACACAGGACTGTGTGACCACATGGAAAACTGGGTTAAAGGAGAACATGCAGGAGATCCGAGTGTTTGAATAAGACTACATCCACGCCACATGAATAGGGAAAACACCGGAAGGAAATAGTTTTCGAATGGTTGGGTTAGAGCACTTGGGTTTATTTTTCCCCTAGAATTTCTCTAGTGTGGTTACATTACTTATATAGTAAAAACATTTTAAAAAGATCACATTAATAGGATAAAGTCCATTTTAGTGCCTAGTTAATTATGGGCCCAGGTGTAGGACAATTATAAGGACAAGTTAAGAAAAAATAACTTTTTTCCTTTGAGTCCCATATTTCATTTTGCTGAGATAAAGGTCTTTTGACTCAGAGACATATAATTATAGTAAGAAGAAGAAATAAGCCCACAGCATTTGAACACATATTTGTCTTCAAGGCGCCTGAAGCTACAGTGGCCCTCCAGTTTTTAAATGACTGTAAAATTAGTGAAGAGCAGGCCCTCGTGATTGCAATAGCATCTCAAGCAAAATATCATGGAAAAAATGTTGAAGTTTGAGAGGCTTAGGTTTGAATCCTGTGTTTGCCTTGCCTCAGGCTGGGTTCTCCAGAGGCAGGGCTTGACATGAGGACTTGTACAAAAGGGATTTATTAGGAAGGTTTCCAAGGAACAGTGGTCCCGGAGTAGGGAAGATGGACAGGGAAGGGGAGGAGGCCAAGCAGCAGTGTGGCATCAAGGAAAGTCTGCTGAAAGTCATGTTGGCTTAACCGCCAGGGGCAGATCTGGAGGCAGTGGGGGTCACACAGGAGAGCTGTCCTCATTGCTGGCCAGGGAGCTCTAGTCCTTATGCCCGCACACCTGTCAATCATTAGTGAAGGGCTGTCACTCCTTCTCAGTGGTGAGGAGGAGAGGAGGCTTAAACTCCAGGCCCTTCTGGCTCTCTGTGCTGCTGAGAAAGTGAGCTCCAGCGTGCTGCGGCAGCCCTCGGACAAAGTCACAGGTGCTGGCTGCTGAGAGTGAAGTGTACTTTGGATTAGAGTGCACAAAGATGGCCAAGGGATCCGGGCACTACCTTATCTGCTACAAACCTCGTACTAGCTGTGTGGTCTTTGGTACCCAGTTTTGGGCTTTTGAACTTCTGTTTTCTCCTCTGTAAACTGGAAATGATAACATACACACACAGAGATGGAGTTAGTGGATAAGACAGAGAGAGAGGGAGATGTAGAGTGAGAGGGAGAGAGGGAGGGAGAGAGAAAGGTGATTTTGTGTATTGGGGTGGTGAGGGGAAAAGTTAAGGAGTGAGGTTAGGGGAACAAAAAGAGAACAAAAAGAAAAAAAAGACTGACAAAAATTGGAGAGAAGAAACATGCATTTATTCACTCAACAGCTACTGATTGAGGACCCAGTATGTGCCACGTACCATCCAGAAACAATGGGGGAAGAAAATTAAAGAGTATGCAATTGTTATGTTGTCAGCGACGGGATCAAAGTTCCCTAGTTTTCCTTGATCTTGGAGCCACATTCCCTGGGATTCCTTCCTCCTCATCCCAGGTTGTGCATTGTCCTCCTCAGCCTACCCTTTGAACTTCATAGAAGATGCAAAGGTAACTTTGATTTTCCCCTTCAGGCCTTTCATCCTGGCACCTCCAGTCTTTCTCACCCACCTCGAGTGTTAACTACTTATTTGGCATCTACTGTGTGCAGGGTGCACACCTGGAGGGCTTCACAGTCTGACAAGAGAGATATGGCCATCCCCAACTATGGTCAAGCAATGGGGTACAGAGGGTACCTCCAGGAGGATCCCCAAAGTGACATGGAACCCAGAGGTGGGTGCAGCTCCTACGTGGGGTGCTGGGGAAAGCTTGACAAAGGAGGGGCCTTGTTAGGAATTAAAAAGTAGCGTGCTAGAGGGAAAATAGGAGGGTCTTCCAGGCTAATTGGTTGAACAGCTACTATGTACTTAGCTAGAAGTCATTAAAACTTGTCAAGTTGGATAATTTTTAATTGGAATTTTCAAAACGGGGTACAATGGAGGATGGATCGGGGAGGGAAAGATGGATCTGTTTTATGTGGAGGTCTTTATTTTATGCTCCAAACAAAGTGTTCAAGGTGAATGGTGGCCCCTTCTGGGACTTATTAAATAGTCCAATTAAAGTTCTAAAATTGACTACTGTTGGCATCAGCTTGGGACTTAGGCTCATTTGAATTTAATGTTAGATTATTAAAATAGATAAACATTGACAGTGGACTACGGGACTAAGAGAAATAACATCTCTGTGCTCAGAGCTTTACATACGTTTTATATTTGATTTTTACAACCCTAATAACTTACATCTTGTAAACAAGGAACTATGTGTCCAAAGTCACTGAGCTACTAAAGAGCAGACATGGGACTAAACCTGTGTCAGACCCATCTGCCACTCAAAGCCATGCTCTTAACCACTGTCATTACCAGTGTTATAGCCATGGTTACTAGTGGCCTATAAAGAGTTCCAGGATATAAAATGTGTCCATTCAATCAGCAAGTAAATGTTTGACATCTATTATGTGCACGTGACTGCTTGATATAGAACTTGGCAATTGACTGGATGCAAGAGATGCAGATAAGAGAAGATAAAATCAAGGCACCGTGGACAGGAAGAGGGATGTTCAAAAAGGGTGATGCTACTGCACGGTGAATTTGACTTCAGGGTTGAGTTTGAGGGCAGTGAGAGGGCAGTGCAGGAGGAAAGTCATTCGTAGTTGGAAATACAGAACTGGACCTTGGTTCGGTTTGGAGAAGGAGATCAGAGAAACACAAGCAACAAAGTGATGGGTAATGATGCAAGGAGGAGGAGGTCATTGAAGTATGTAGTCGTGTGTCGCTTAACGACAGAGATACGTGCTGAGAAATGTGTTGTTAGGTGATTTTGTCGTTGTGTGAACATAAGAGAGCTTACTTCCACAAATCGAGATGGTATAGCCTACTACACACCTAGGCTATATGGTACTAATCTTATGGTACCATCATATGGGCAATCTATCATTGGCCGAAACGTCATTATGTGGCACCTGACTGTGTAGTAAGGAATTAATATAATCCTCAGTGAGCCTCTAATCCAGTTACAAATCCATCAGATTTTTTTAATCTAGATTTAATCCAGTTAAAAATCCAACAGATTTTTTTTTTGAATGACCACATCCTCTTTCATTATTCAGTTTAGGCTTTACCTTAGCCCTCCACAGAGAAGCATAAAAAGGTATTGTTAACCTGGGTAATTTTGTAAAAGTTTGAATGGTGATTTTATTAAGCATTCTAGATGGGGTGTTTGGTTAGGGAAAATTCCCCCCAAATATCTTGTAAGCTGTTTGAAAGCAGGGGCTAGTTCTATTTTATGACCATGTCCCCCTTCTCAATCTCTGAGCATATTAGACCCAATACAGTGTTAATGAGCGAATGGAGCGAGTTGGTGAAATGTCCTCCCTTTTTGTGGTCATTGGCTGGGCACAATGGGATTGTCTCAATCTGCCCACTTGCTTAGGTACTTATCTCTGCTGGTTCTTTTTGCTGGGGTCACCTGTATAGAAAGGGCAGAGTGACATGGCCGAGTTGTGGAGGTCCCATTGTTCTGCAGCAATTAATTGTTGGCTTGCTCTGGACAGAGCTTTGTGATGACTTGGTTCTAAGCGTGGTCCTGCTTATCCAGGATGTGGCACAAACGGACATCCTCTGGCCCTCCCAGGCTGCTGAAACTGCTCTCGCAAGGGTCACTGGTGCCCCCCTAGTCACCAGAGCTTGATTTCTGGTCCAGCACTGCTGACCATATTTTCCTTCTTGACATGGCCTTCTTTGCCTTCCAGGATGCTGCATTTCCATGCTTTTCCCCAACTTCTCTGTCCCTTGACCCTCCAGGTTCTTCTTCTTACCCCCTGCCCCTGCCCAAGTAGCCCCTGTGGCTTGTCCTCAGCCCTCTTATCTTGCCACATTCTCTACCCTGTAATCCTCACCTGCTCCTGTGGTATCAATGGTCTCTACGTGAGGACTGGCAAACCGGTAGTTTTGTACACCTGACACTCTTTTGAACTCCTGACTCATTTCCAGGCTTTTAGGCTGAAACTTTAAACTTGGCATGTTCTAAAATAAACTTATCATCTTCTTTCCTAATCCTTTTCCTTTTCTTAACTTCTCTGGTTCCCACCTTTTCCCCAATTCTGTCATTCTACCTCTTTCCCATCCTTGCTTCCACTTCATGTCAGCCATTTTCTACAGGTTCTGTTTTTCTCCCTTTTTGATGATTTCTTCATAGGTTCATCTTCCTGTCTACCTCCTAAATGCCACCATTCCCTATACCCCCGCCCCCAAATTCCCTGTGTTTTCCTTTAGGATCTATTTACACCTCTCACACTCTCCTGCAGTACTCTCATTTCCATGTGTGGCTTCCCCTGCCACCGTATTCTGGTTATGACTAATCTCTATGTTTTTCCCAGACTAATGTCCTGTAGTCTGGGTCACATATCCACTGCTTTCAGAATGTCTCCCCCTGAATGCCCCAAGCTCCACATGTCCCTGACTGCACATGTTAACTTTCCCCTAAATCCTGCCATTGGTCCAGTACTCTACTCTGTTGGTAGCATTAGTACCATCCACCCATCTGCCCAGGTCAGAGAATTCACAGTCATCTTTGAATCCTCCTATCAATCTGCCCAAATCAGAAACTTGAGAGTTCTCCTTAATTCTTTCTTTTCATTCTTAGCCAAACAGGGCAGGGTGGTAATCAGATAGTCAAAGAATAAAGTTGCTAAAAGAGCCCCCACCTCTGGAAAAAGAAGAGTGAGCATGATTGCAACAGAATCAGGAGAATGGAGGGAATATGAGATGGAGGGAATCACTTCCTCAGAGCCCTCCCACCCAACACCCATACCTTTTCCCACTTTAAGTTTGAGAGAAGCTTCTAGAATAAGCCACAAGAAGTGTGTGTTCACACACAGATAGTAAACCAGTAAGCCATCTTAGGGGAACATCATTGTAGGAACAATGGTGTAGGGGTTAGGGTCTTGTTCCCCAGGCAGTGTCTGGCCGCATTCAAGGGGTCTCCCCTGGCCTGATCCACTTGTTATGAGTCAGTTGTGATATTGGGGGGAAACAGTGGTGAGGGGGGAAGAACATCCCAGTCTGCCACTTTGGGGTTTATACAAGTCATAGGTGAACTTTATTTAACCCACCATCTCCCAATCCTGAATGCCCTTTTCAGGATCATCCATTTCATCCAGTGGGGTTGTTTGAATAACCCCAGTGATGGAAAGCTCACCTCTTCAGGGAAATACTTACATTTTTATACAATGTTAATAGTTGTAAATATCTTCCTATAATGAGCCAAAATATGCCTCCCTGGAACATTCATCAAAGCACTTAGTTCTGCCCTTAGAGTCACATAATCTAATTAAAGCACTTTTTTGCCTGACAGCCCCTGATAAATGTGAAGGATGCATCATATAATAGCCAAATCTTCTTTGAACTAAATCTTCTCGTTCCTTTACCCTTCTTCCCATGTCTTGGTTTCCAGAACTTTCACCATTCTACTCAGTCTCCTCTGGACCATTTCCAGTTTCTTGACATTCCTTTGAGACGTTGACTCAGATTTAACATCATGTGCCATCTTGGTATGAGCACTACAAACCAGACTGGAAATAACATGGTGAAATTAAATCAGAATAAATGCAAGTTCTTCATTGGATCTCGTTGCTTTGTTTGGTAGCATCAATCCATAACCCCCTTTTGTCCCCAGCTGAATTCTGAAACAATTGAGATAGACAGAGAAGCAAGGCAGGTCGATATCAAGATGTTAGCTTTATTTCTGATAGAAGCATTGGAGGAATTGTCTTGGACGTGTGGTAATAACGGTGCACCCAGTCAAGGCACGGTTGAAAAGTCTCAGGCCTTGCCCACATGGTAGGGCTTGGATAGGACAGCTGGGCTATCACAGCCCAATAGCACAGGCATTTTGAAAGCTGGGAGATCCCTAGGAAGAGTGGAGAGCCTCCATGTGAATCTCTGACCTCCTGAGTTTTCTCCTCTACTTCTCAGTCCTGATCATTTGCACTGAATTGTCCTTTTGGTTCTTCTGCTAAAGAGGGAAGAGGCCATTGACTGGGTGAAATGTTCTTGTCCAGTTCTTTCTGTCAAACTCATCAATCAGATCCTTTGCTCCACCTTCCCAGGGGAGGAGAAAGCAGGAGAGAGAGAGAGAGGCCAGGAGTGTCACACTGATAATTATCCCTCCCTATTGAAGGAAGCACAGGAAGTGAGGAAGAAGTGATCCCCTAATATTAGGTTCAGAAAACCAGCTCTCCCGATGGAAGATGCTGTATCTAAACTGCAGCTTGTGTGACAGAGGTCTAAGGAGATTTGGCTGCAAACTTAAATGGGATCAGTGGTGGGCTGTTTTCCCACAACCCTCCTCACTGCACCCCACCCCCACACATCAACACACACACACACACATAAACACACACAGGGCTTCACTCTTAAGATGCACAATATCTAAACGAAGGTATTAGACCACTCATTAGCTCTGGGCTCTTGAACAAGCGGCTTCACCTCTCTGAGGTTGATTTTCCTCATATATAAAATGAGAATCATGATTGACACCTCTTCTCAGGATTAAACAAGATCATGAATATGTATGTGCTGCATGGCACATAGTAGATGCTTCATGAAATATGATGATTTTCACCTTTTCTCCATTCCGTCCAGTCTATTAATCCCCTTGGCGAAGAAGACAAAAGCAAAATTGGAGTCTGGTTGTTCTGCCTCTGTGCCATCGTGAATGCTACCTCATCAGCCCCATTCAATGGCACCTTGGTTCTTGTGCATTGTGATCATCACTTGACTGGCAAGCTCTCTTTCTACAGTTAACTTGTTTCTGTAGGCCTCAGTCTAACCTAGGTTTTCACTTACAGATGCTTTTCTTACAGATGGGTAGCTCTTCTCCCATGTCGAGACCCTTGGTTTTGTGCTGTGTCTACCCTTGATTGTTGCCCCTTTGAGCCTTGGCCTCATCTGAGGGTTTCCCATGTGACCATTTGAATTTTCTCTTGAAAACTCTTGAGTTTTCTCCCATGATTCTTCTCAGTCTTTATCCTTTACCCTGAGTTGTCTTTTCAGTTCTTTTATTAGAGAGAGAGTCTATTGAGGGCATTGGATCATGGAGAACTTTTCTCTGGGCAAAATGTTCAACTGTTGTCTTTCCTCCCTAGTCTCCACCTCTATAGGAGACTCTTAGGTTGGGGAGGTGAGGGATGCTGAGAGGGATGAGGATTTATAATTGATTTGAACTGTGTCAGAGTCACACAGGTGCCTGTTTTCACAATTCATGTTTTCAACAACCACTTGTCGATTGCCTACTGTGCACATCTGAGATACAGTGAGGAGCAAAGACAGACAAGGTCCCTGCCCTCATGAAGTTTAATTCTAGTGGAGGAAGACATAAAACAAGCAAACCAAAACATAGATAAGATAATTTGAGCTCTGTGAGACTCTGATTGCATGGATGGTGGTTTCATGGCACTACTGAGAACTGTGTGTCAGAAACTGTATCAGGCACTGTAATTAGCATTTTCCATGCCTAATTTTATTTAATTCTCACAAAGACCGTATAAGATAATTTGTAAAAATATTATGAAAAGCTTTAAATATACGAAAAGTAGAGTGAATATACCCACATGCCCAATACCCACATTCTAGAATAATCATGATCAAGATATTGATGAGATAATTTCTATTATTAATCCCATTCAAAGATGAAGAAATGGCTACTTTCAAGAGTTTACATAGCCAAGGTCACATATCATAAAATAAGTCAGTGTGGAACTAGAATTCAACTGCAGGCTGTTCTATCTCTCTTTTAGTTCAAGGAGATGATACAAGCAGTGCAGACAGGGGATTGACACATGTGCCTCCTCTGAGGGAAAGGGGCAATGACTGCCAAGTGTTTCAGACCTGCTAAGCTGCCCCCAAGCATCTTTGGATTCCACATTCAGACCCAGGGTCCTATGGTAAAGTTGGCTTTCAGAAGTGAAAGCTCACCTTGGCAGTTCCAGAGAACCTTGAGGACTGAACAACTAGGGAATTCTCTGGGGTTTCTCTTCAATAGCAGAGCCATCATGTCTCCAATGAGAAGTCATTAATGCCCTGTGCAAGATGCCTTCTCATTGTTCATGGAGCCCATCACTGTTTTCCAAATATTCCCAGCTGTGCCCTAGGCTACCTCTAGGTTATTACTTCAGAACCTTCCTTGTATACTGTTGAGTTTTGTGAAGTTTGGGAGGAGTCAGAGAAGATAACACGTTTGAAGAGTATTTTAGAAAAAGAACACTGTATTTGATAGTGTGGAAAGGGGATTACAATCCATTCATTCATTATTTCATGAATAATTATTGAGCACCTCTGTGCGAGGTACTGGGAATACAGTGACAAATAGCTTGCATGCACTCATCACATTTAACAAACTAGAGTGTAGTGGGGGAGATAGACAAGACACCGGGATATCAAAAGGCAATGAAACACATGAGAGTTTAGAGACGTGGGAAGAAGAGGGAGGAGGAAAGACCACCCAGAAGGCTGGGACAGAGTCCATGAGTTTGGAAATCAAGCACCTAATTGGAGGGACTTCATGATGGAAGAATCAGAGAACTTGCTGGTTCATTGGATCTCAGCAGAGAAGATGAGAGACCCACTGCATATTGGACTTTCCCTACTGTAACCCTCATCAAAGCCCTTTGTAATTCCTCTTGACTGTCTGTTTTGCCAGATGGATTGTGAGCTCCATGAGGGCAGGCAATGTGTAAAGCATGGTGCCCATAATAGGTTCAAGGAATGAATGCGTGAAGAAATGAATGTAGAGAATGATTCTGAGGGTCTGAGAATGATTTTTACTACTAAGAGAAACAATAGATTTTGAAAGACTGAGGGGAAAGAACTGACTGAGAAAAAGATGATGCTATTTGTTTGAGACATGTTAAATTTGAGATACCAAGTTTGTAACCAGTGGAGATCTTCAGATGAATTTGGAGAAGTGAGGCTAAAATCCAAGAAGGAGCCCAAGACTGGAGATACAATTAGGTTAGTCTTCCACATAGGTAAGATAAATGAAGCTCTGGAAGCTACAATGACATCTGAGACAAGAGGGTAGATAGAGATTAAGTCAAGGAACTGGGCAGTGCAGTCCACCCAAATTCAATTCATTCCCAGTGTCCTAGCTGTTGCTTTCAGAGTGCATCTTGATATAACTACTGCTCTCCTGGAAGGTAGACCTGGATGCTGTAGGATTCCAAGGAGGAGAAAAGCTCCAAGGAAGAGAGTTATAAACGACATCCAACATGAAGAAGAGATTGAACGGGATGACAAGATACCTCTGGATTCAGGGCCTTGGGGGGTACTGCTTAGAGAGAATTGTTTCAGTAAAGGGAAAAAGAAGGAGCCCCAATGCAGACAGTGAGGAGATGGTGTTAGTGGGCAACTCTGAAGTTTTGAGAACATTGGTGGAAAAAGGAAAGATCAAGATGGGAGATTAGCTATAGGAAATAGTAAGATCAAAAGAAGAAGTTTTGGGGATGGAGAAATTTTGAGGAGTGATTTTGGAGGCCCCAAAGAAAGGACTCAATGAAGACATTGATAGAGCCAAAAGAATTGTGGTAATTGATGAAGTAGGAGATAAAGGAGATTGTCAAAGAGATAAAGAAAATGTAGAAACCATTGAGTATCTCAGCTGTTCTAGTTGGTTTACAGGACTAATATGCAAAGCTATTGGTTAAAAAGGCGATTTACTTATATAGTGAATCTTTAATGGTGGTTCCAGTTATGGTTATAGGGTAGTTACGAGAATAAGATGGAATAAGGCATGCCAAATGTTTAATACTGTGCCTGGCTGCATAGTACAAATTGGAGAAGACAAAAGACAATAAAGTAATCAGAGGAAGCATCATGATGGTGATCATACGAGCTATTTTCTGGACAGAAACAGGTTATCTGCACATTGGGCTCTTATCTCTCAGTCCCTGCCAGTCAAATTAGATCTCTCTTGTTTATGCCCTTTTCATCACCTTTATCAACCTTTGTGAGTATTTGTTTAATGTCTTCTTCCTGCCAGAGCAGTGGTTCTTCACTGGAGGCAATTTTCCTTCCCAGCGTACAGTTTAGCAATGTCTAAAGATATTTTTGGTTGTCACAACTGAGGGCCATGAGAACGTGCACTGCCATCTGGTGGGTAGGAGCCAGGGAGGCTGCTAAACATTCTACAATGCACAGGACAGCCCCCACAATATGGAATTACCTGATCTCAAATGTCAATAGTGCTGAGGTTGAGACACCCTATCCTAGAGTGTGAGCTCCCCAGATCAGGGGCCATATCATTTTCTTTGATCATGGTATCCCCATGTGCCAGGTACAAAGCCAGTCACATGATGGATGCCCAATCATAATAGAAGGAAATAGGGACTGAACTGGACCTTGAAGAAGAGGCCAGGCCTGAATGTGTTTTCTTCTGCTGTGAGTACACAGTGGCAGAGCGTGCTGGGAGTTTGTTTTGAAAGAAAGTTCACAAAGGAGATTGTAAATATTCTATCCCCAAAGGGACGGAAGAGATGAAGCAGCCCTGGAGCTTCACCAGGAGACTGACAGTGCTATAAACAAGGGAGTCTCAGAACAAGAGGTCTGGAACTGCGGGTAACGTAAGAACACCCATGACTATGAACGGTCCGTTGTTTTGACAGTTAGAATTCAGTCAACCACTGAAGCAGCAGAGAGAGAATTTCAAATAGACATGAACTAGAGAGTTCCTTTTATGATGCACAAAGATGAGGCTTCTAAGCCCACTGTGGGCTGTGGTGCACACAGAGAAGGTCTCCACCTTGGGGCAGCTCCTCGAGTCTGGTGGATGTCAATCATCACTGTGCATTAGAATCACATGTGGGGCTTTTAAAGCCTACGGGTGCTTAGGCACCTGCTTCCAGAGCTCAGGTTTACCTGATCTAAGGCATGTGACCTGGACGTTGGTATTTCTTTAGAACACCCCCGTCCCAAGTGAAGCTGAAGTGTAGCCCTACCTTGAGCAAGAACCACAGCTCAAAGCCTTGTATAAGCAATTCCTCTCTCCTACACCTATGTACCCAGTTCCAGTGGGTGTCTCAGAATTTATGGGTCTGAAACTGAGCTCTTGATTTGGGCCCCCTCCACATGGCCCTGGCTCAGTCTTCTCTATCTTGGTGAGCCACACTCCCCAGCACCCTGTGGAGACCAGAATCCCGGGTCACCCTTAATCCCTGTTCTCCTCCTTCTCCCCTCAGATCCAATTCATTCCCAGTGCCATAACTGCTACTTTCAGAGTGCATCTTCATACACCTACTGCTCTCCCGTGCCACTTCTACTCTAGTCAAAGTTGCCGTCATTTCTGCCTGGGCTGCTCCCAGCCTCTGGGATTTCACTCTTGCCCCTCCAACTCATTCTTTGTAGAGTAGCCAGAGTGTCCCTCTCTGGTTTAAGACCCTTCAAAGGCTTTTCACTGTAGAGACTAAAAACCCAAACTTCTGCCCGAGACCAGAGGCCCTGCACGATCTTGTCCCTCTCATCTCACACCTCTCTCCCCTGCTCATTAACTTGAAATACCAAGCTTTCCCCAGCATTACAGCCTTTGGACAGGCTGTTCCTTTCACCTGGAATGCTTGAGGGGTGGGGGAAGCCCCTTTACAGGGCCAACTTCTTCCTCACCTTTATATCAGTCTAATTCAGGTTTTTCAGTCTTGGCACCATTGACATTTTGGGCCGGAAAATTCTTTGTTGTTGGGGTTTTTCTGTGCATTGTAGGATGTTTAGCAGCATCCAAGGCCTCTACTCACTAGATGCTTGTAGCACCCCATCCCCCATCTGTGACAACAAAAATATCTACAGACATTGCCAAATGTCCTGTGGGGTCAAAATCAGTGTCCAGTTGGAAAGCTACTGGTTTATATATTACCTTAATGAGCAGGTGTTCCCTGGTGTCCAGCCTTTAAGTCTCCAGCTCTTCTTCTCAATCTCCTTATCTTTTTTTTTTTGATGTCCTTATTTGTTCCTTTCATAGCACTTTTCTCACCTTGAAATTAAATATATATTGATTTATCTAGTAGGTTTCTGTGCCCTTCACTCAGTTCTGTATTACCAGCATCTAACACAGCTGCTGGCACACAGTAGCTTCCCAACAAGCATACATTGGACAAATGCATGCATGCATGAACGAATGCATGAGCAAGCTGGGAGTATGGGGCAGGCAAGTGCCCTTGGCACCTAGTGCGGGTCTCCAGCAGAGTTCACTATTGCCAAGGACAGGAATCAACACTGTACTGATTTGGGGCCAAGCATATCATAGAGGCTCAGCCAATGACCTCTGCACAATATGATCTGGGGTCAAGTTGTATCTGTGCTTTAATGACAGTGTCATGGCCAGTCTGCTGAGATGATTCTCATGGGGCTGGTCCTTGGGAAGAAGGACCAATCCCAGGTCCCTCCTTGATGGGTCATGGGACTGGGGAGGCTGTGCCCCTCTCTAGTGTGGGTCCACGTTTAGGTGGGCATTCTGTCTTTTTGCAAAAAACTGGGAAGCTGGGCCATGGTCTTCTTATCACTCTGTTTCCTTCTTCTTTGGGCTTTGTGAATAATGAATTTGATGACAATATTGGCTGTCTGTCTCTTAGACCCAGGGAACCGAGTGTGGGCAGTCACGCTCCCCTCTTCCTCCTTCACCTTCACGTCTCCAAAATGATTCTAGCAAAGTTCTCATGGGTAGAGTTGCCAGTGAGTTGCAGTTTGCTTGTAGCACAAGCTCCCTTAGGAGGCACCCCTTTGAGGTGCTCTACTGGCTCAGAAACCCTCAGGAGAGGCTCGCCCCCATCCTAGTCCCCCTAGGCCAGTAAGTGGCAAAGCTGGGATCTGAATCTAGGTCTTTTCCGTCTCTCATTTTCATGCTCAAAATCCATATTCCAGGGAAAAAGCATCCCTTTCCAGCAACTTGGACAGGGTTGGGCAGTCCAACCAAGACAACATGTGGTGGGGAAGGGGTAGCCCACTCTATAGTGTGCTAGGGCTGCTGTAACAAAGTACCACAAACCGGGATACTTAAAACAACAGAACAATTGTTTTAAGTTGTTTTACAGTTCTGAAGTCAGAAGTCTAAAATTAAGATGTCAGCAGGGCCTTGCTCCCCATGAAGCCTCTAGGGGAGGATCTTTCCTTGCCTCTTCCAGATTCTGGTGGCCCAGAGTGATCGTTGGCTTGTGGCAGCATCACTCTAATCTCTGCCTCCATCTTCACGTGGCTGCCTTCCCTCTGTGTCTGTGTTCAAATTTCTCTCTTATAAGGACCCCAGTCACTTGGATTAAGGGCCACCCTACTGCAGTATGACCTCACCTTAACTAATTCCATCTGCAACAACCCCATTCCCAAATAAGGTCACATTCTGAGGCACAGGGGGTTAGGACTTCAGTATATCTTTTTGGGGGACACAATTCAACTCCTATCATTCCCCCAAACCAAAGCAGGGTCCTGCTATCAGAAGAACAGGGGATGGATGTTGAGCAGATGTGCTACCTGTGGGCACGTCCACACTGCACCCACCCTTCTCCATCCATCTTCCCCACTCTGCTGTCTATCCTGGAGGCCACCCTCAGCCAACATGGAGCATGGGCCAGAGGTTGTAGGAAGAGAGAATTGTGAAATCAGATTCCCCCTGACTCCCTCCCTGCAGGGTTACTGTGGGCTGCCTAACTCTCTTTCCTGTAGGTCACAGTTCATTCTCTCTAGATTCCAGTAACTCATCCCTCCCTGTGCCCCTTCAGGCCTAGGAAAGGGGATCCCGACTTCTATGTGCCCAGGGGTACTCCATGGTCCTTTGACCCTTCCCATACCCTTTACTGAATTTTCTTCCAATCACCCAATTTGCCATTACTTTACTCTAAGGATTCTGCATTATACAGTAGCAAGACAATAGATGCCCATTATACTTCTAAGAAATATTCATTCTATTGTTTCCTAATTAAATAAACATTTTACCAAATGACAGCTCTTGGTCATGACTTCTGTGCCACGTAAGTAATTTAAATTTTTTCTAGTAGTCACATTTTAAAAAGTAAAAAAGAAACAGGTAAAATTAATTTTAATAATATATTGTATTTAAAGCAATATATCCAAAATATCATTGCAATGTGTAATCAGTATAAAAGCTATTAATGAGGTATTTTTCATTGTACTAAATTTTTGACGATTTGTTTATAGGATACTTCCTTAGAGAAGTCTTCCATGATCTGCCTTCTCAAGGCAGGTCCCTCCCTTTCACCTCAATTATTCATCACAAAACTCATTTTAGTTCTTATGTAGCACTAACACAATTCATAATTTTTTTTATGTTATGCATGTGCTGTCTGTATCCCACACTGGACTGTAAACTTTGTGAGGATGGTGGTACGGACTGAATTGTGTTTCCCCCAAAATTCGTATGTTGAAGCCCATCCCCCAGTGTGACGGTATTTGGAGATGGGGCCGTTGGGAGGTGATGAGGTTTGAAGGAGGTCATGGGGATGGGGCCCTTATGATGGGGTCTATGTCCTTATAAGAAGAGATACCAGAGATCTCTCTCTCTGTCCCTTTCTCTGCCATGTGAAGACACAGTGAGAAGGCCTGCAGTGAGCTTTCTTCCTGCAGGTCAGGAAGACGGCTCTCACCAGAACCTGACCCTGGTGGCACCCCGGTCTCTGATTGGCCTCCAGAACTTCGGGAGAATGGATTTCTGTGGTTTAAGCTATCTGATCTGTGGCATTTTGTTATGGCAGCCCAAGCTGATTAATGCAGTTGGGGATTACATCTGTCTTACTCACCAGTGTGTCCCAAGTACCTAGCACAGTGTCTGGCACATAGTATGAACTCAATAAAAACTTGGTGAATGAATGAATGAATAGATATGGATGCCAAAAACTAGCAAGGGGGTAGCAATCAGTACTTAGATAGCTCACCTGGAATATTGTCCACTGGGAAATTTCCTCTCTGGGGATTTTCACTAAACGTGGAGATTGTCCTCCCAGGAATGGGCCACAAAACACAGATTTGCTCATAGTCGTGGATCAGGCAACAAATGCTGAAACTCAATTCTCTTATCTGTGAAATGAGGGTAAATAGGAACTGTTTATTCACTCAAAAAATATAGAGTGCCCAGTGTATGCCAGGCACTGTCTTAGGTGCTGGAGATTCAACAGGTCACAAAGCAAAGCTGTTGCCCTCATCAAGTTTGCATTCTATTGGAGAAGACAAACATTTAGAAACTAATGGACCAATATATAATACAATGTCAGGTAGTAGTAGGAAAAATGAAGAAAAATACCAAGACATCTTAGGTAAGGTATGTAGCACAGGGTTGCAAATATAATAAGCACTCAATGAATGCTAGCTTTCTGTATCACTCTCATTATTCAAATTATGATTTACTACACACTATCGAAAGAGATCCTTTTAAAATATGTTAGTTCACGTCAGTCCCTTGTTCAAAACTTTCTGATGATATCTCATCACACTTAGAATAAAGTCACACAGTCTTCATTGTGGTTTAAAGCAGGGTTTCTCAGCCTTGGCACTGTTGACATTGGGGCCACACACTTTGTTGTGGGGCTGTCCTATGCATTGTAGGATGTTAAGCAGCCTCCCTAGACTCTATGCACTGGGCGCCCACAGCACCACCCGACTGTGACAACCAAAAATGTCTCCAGATATTGTTAGATGCCCCCTGAGGGGCAAAATCACCCCAGTTGAGAACCATTGACTTAAAGGCCCCATGAACTAGACTAGAACTATTGCTCTAGTCTACCTCCTGTCCTTTTCTTCCTCACTTACTCTGCTCTGGTCAAAATGACCTTGTTCTTCCTCTAACAATCATGTTCCTGTCTGAGAGCCTTTGCACCTGCTCTTCCCTGTGCCTGGTGCAGCCTTCCCTGGGAAACCTGTTCATGTGCTCTCTGCTCAGAGATGCCTTCCCTGACCTCCATACAGAACATGGCATCCTCCTCCCCAGTCACTATTCTGCCTAATAGCACTCATCACCACTTGACACCATATGCATTTGTTTGTTTATTGAATGTATCCCATCTCCCTCTACAATGTAAGCTCCATGGGACAGGGCCTTGGATGGTTTTATGTACTACTGTACCCTCGTGATCTAGAAGACTGCATAGCACATAGCAGGCACTTAAGAAATAGCTGTTGAAAGAGTGAACTAACGAATAAATGTATGAATATTGGAAAGATAGGCAGGAACACACAGGGTGGAAAAAACAGGATATATGAGAGAAGATGAAGAAACCAGCCCGACTGGAATAAAAGATAGGTTATGAGGTTGGGCTTGGTTAGGTGTGAACAAATTATAGAGGTTATTGAAATCCAGGCAGGGCACTTCATCCATTACCTACCAGACAAGTGAGAGCCAGAGTAGGTTCATGAGTAGGGGAGAAATGTGGTAAGGATGAAGTAGAAGTTAGAAACCTGAATACAATAGAAAACAACGCAGTGAAAGCCTGGCTCCAACTAGAGAATAACACAACATTTGTGTGTAAGCAGGGCTGGCAAGTGGGTTTCCTCTCTTGTGTTATCTCTGACTGGTTAGGGGTGTTGGGGCGAGTAGGTTCTAAGGGAGAGAGAGCTTTGATTGAACAATGTCCATGGTGTCATTGGAAGGCTGTGATGGCAGGGGCATCAAGGGTTTGCCATCCCTGTTGGAAGAACTAGGTCAATGGCAGTGATTGTTAATGAAACAGAAAATAGACAACTTTTGTAAATCAGAGATTTCTTGGATTTCTGGGTGGTATTTTAGTCAAACTTGGCAGGGAGCATCTTGCACGATTACATATTAGAAGCAGCCAAGTGAGTTTTTGGCTTTGTGTTGGCAAGAATGACATCCTGTCAGTCAGGAGACACGTTTCCTGTGAAAAAGACCCACAGAGACATGATTATGGTAGCTCTTTGTAGATGAAACTATAGATAATGATAATGAGGAGGAACTAAGCCACCTTGGGATAATGGGACAATTTAGCTGCATCTCTGGGTAGTTTTCCCTTCTTTGTGTTCTGTTAATCTTAAGTAAATTTATTTCTCATGTAGCAGTGTGCTATTTTTTATGTAGTTGCTTAACATGTTTTCACAAGTATTACTTTGCTTGTAAACTTTCTTGTGAAATATATGGTTGAAAACTTTTAAAAAACTTCCACTAACCAAACCACATGAAAACATAGGAGAATGAGCAAAAGAATCCAGCCTTAAAAAGGACTAATGTATGATTTCATTTATTTAAAGTAAAAATCAGGCACAACTGATCTATGCTGTTAGAGGTCAGGAAAGTGGTAACCTAGGGGGTGGGCAAGACTGGAAGCAGGCACAAGGCAGATTTCTGGTGAGCTGGTAACATTCTGTTTCTTGATCTAGGTTTTGGTTGCATGAGTGGATTCACTCTGTGAAAATTTATCTCTCTAATGTACATAGCAGATTGATAGCCTCAAAACTGTCATTGCCTTAAATAACTCCATCAGATGAAATATACACTAGTCATTGATTTACAAAGGTTGACGACATTCAGATGGAACATGGTGAATAGGAAACCCCCCTCCAACCAAAACCTGTGCTTTAGAATCTTATGATTCTAATCACATCTCTGCTGTTGTTAGTTGAGTCATGATGGAAACTTTATATTCTTTGAAGCTTGGTTTCCTCATTGGTAAAATGGGAATAAAAAGATATACTTTCACAGGAGCCAAGTGAAAGAGCTCCAAATGGCCAAAGCTGGAATCACTTGAGCAATAAGATAGAGTAATATTGGATTATAACCCAAATATAAAATTAATATCCATGAGTCCATATTGATATAAACAAATGATTGAATAAGTTAATCAATGTGGGAGAAGAGACATGCAGAGAAGAATTCCCATTCAGAAGAATTCCAAATAATTTATGTAGATTCTCCATTCTAAAGGAGGGGAACATAACTCCTCACTCCTTAAGTGTGAGCTATGCAGAGACTTCCTTCCAAAGAGTCCAATACGCAAGGGGGAACAAAAGTAACCTTACAATGGAGAAACCTGACAGCATTGCTTCATCCAGGTGATCAAGGGCAACATCAACAGCCATAAATCATGTTGATATTATATACTCTTAATATGATGTGATAAAAATGGCACTTTACCTCTGTGGTCTCCTCTTCCAAACCCATAACCCTACTCTAATCATAAGAAAAACATCAAATTTCAGCAGAGGGGTATCCTACAATATACCTGACCAGTACCCTTTAAAACCATCAGAGATATCAAAAACAAGGAAAAGTCTGAGAAACTGTCACAGTCAAGAGGAGCCTAAGGGGACATGACAACTAAATGTAATGTGGTATCTTGGAATAGAAAAAGAACACTAGGTAAAAGTAAGAAAACCTGAATAAAGTTTGGAATTTAGTTAATAAGAATGTATCAATATTGGTTCATTAATTGTAGAAAATGTAGCATACTAATGTAAAGTGTTAACAATAGGGGAAACTGTATGCGGGGTAGATGGGAACTCTCTATATTGTCTTCCCAATTTTTCTGTAAATCTAAAACTGTTCTAAAAAATTAAAATCTACTTTTTAAAAAAGATCCACTATAGCTTGAGATCTTGGGCATGAAACGAGGTAATATATATAAACATAAGGCTCTGAAACTTTTGGGATCTACTTCCTTTAGATGGGGCAAAATTCATTAGGGTCTACCCTGCCCATTCCAACACCAGCTTTGTGCTGGTTCCCATGCCCTAGGTGCAGTACAAATTTTCATGGCCACCAGGTCTCAGTAGAATGCTGAATTAGAGTCATCTGTGTACTCTAGTTTCATTTGTGAATATAAAATTTGATAAACTTTTAATACGTTAGGTGCATGTAAAAAAATGAATGGATGAATGTGGTCAGTAAAAAAGGATCTGAATTTTGGGGGATCTGTTTGTGGCCCATCAGTGTACCATTGGCTATACTTTGAGAATTTAATTTATTAAAAGAATTATTGAATAGCTATCATATGTCAAGCACTGCGATAGCATAGGGATACAAGAACAAACATACTTTCTGTGAATAAATGATCACTTGATATTCTACTAGAGGAATAAGAAAAAAGCAATTCAATCAACAAATAAAATAATTTTTGAATTGAAGAAAACAATGAAAAAACTGAAATAAACAACAGTGGAGTGTGAGATTTGGGATGGGAAATGGTGCAGTTTGGATCCTCTGGGGAACAAACTCTGAGGCAGAGTTGAGCACGTGAGGTGTTTCAGTGGTGCCCTGGGCTGTGCACCTATGAAAGGGAGAGAAGGAAGTGGGATGGCCAATCCCATGGAGGGTTCTAGAACTGGAATGATTCTTCTGATTTTTCCCAAGTTGGGCTGAAATGTTCAAGCCTTTGTGCTCCTGCGTTGATTGATTATTGGACATGGATCACATTTGGGAGGGTGGCTCTCTGTAGCTGAGACAGTCCCTGGAGGAGCTGACAGCACTCCTGGAGTCTGGGGCAAGTCCTTCCTTAAAGGGAGTCTGGGTGGTGCACCACAGGGTGTCCACCATGGGAGGCAGGGGACATCTATTTTAAACAAAATGGTCAAGAAGTTCTCTCTGAGGTGGTGACATTTAAACTAAGGCCTGGAGGATGAGAATGAGCTAGCAAGGCAAAGAAAAGTTGAAGAAGTATTATAGGTGCAGAGGTCCTGAGGTGGGAGAAAATTTAGTACTAAGAGCTCTGATGTGAGCCACTTGGCACATTCTAGGAACCAGGTTAATATTCTTTTCCTTCCTGAGGTGCGTCTTTTCTAACTTCCTGGCGACTAACGGCACGTCTCCTCAAGCTGCTCTGTTTCCAGCGGTGTGCCGGAGTCGGCTGGTGTAGACTCTAGAGAGTCAACTGTTAAATATTCAGGAATTTGGGGAGCTGATTGTTAAATCACTGGCAGCTTAAAAGTTGTCTTAGTCAGCTCAGGCTGCTGTAACAAAATGGGCAGCTTTAAACCACAGAAATATATTTCTCAGAGTTCTGGTGCCGGCGTGGTCTGGCTCTGGTGAGAGCCTTCTTCCCTGTTGCTGCCTGCGGACTTGTATCCTCACACGGCAGAAAGAGAGCAGGCTAGCTCTATGGCCTCTGGTTAGACTGGCGCTCATCCCATTCCTGAGGCTCCCCCTCGTGACCTAATCACCTCCCAAAGGCCCCAGTTCCTAATGCCATCACACTGGGATTAGGGTTTCAACCTATAAATTTCGGGGATTGACATTGCTTCTAGGCCTTTTCAGGGGACAGGACTAGGAAATATGTGATGTTTAGAAAGAGGAAAATAAATCATGAATTCATACTGACACTTTCAATTCAAATTTAAGATGACAGGACTTTTATTTCTTCAATTTTAGACTTGTTATCTTGGCTCCTAGTGACGTTAACATAATAGTTCATTTGCTTTATTCTCGATGTACATATGACAGTTCAAAATAATAACAATTACAATAACAATAATATTACTACTGCTAAGAAGGCTAATGAATGCAGTTTAAAATTTTTGTCGGTCTTCATGATTTTAGCTAATAAATGCAGAAGAAATGATAGAAGTAGAAAAATCATTATTTTTTAAAATCTTGAATGAAGTATGAATGGAGGCAACAATCATTAATGTCATTAATATAGGCTAAAACTTGGGTGAAAGGTTGATGGGGAACTTTGTATAGATGATTGGGTTGACAGCCTCTGAAAACACCATCAATCAGTGTCACTAAACGTGGGACAGCAATCATCCTCGCATCTCCTGCTGTAGTGCAGCAGAGGCACCCAGCACCGGCTAGGAGCAGTCTTGAAAAAAAAAAAAAAAGTACCTAAATCTAATTAAGCCTCTAGGTCTAACTTTACCAGAAATATAGAGAACAGAGGAGAAAGTGAAACAGCAGAACAAGAAAGCAATTCTCCAAATTCAGGGTATGGAGTATTCTAAAGGTTTCTTCAACAAATAAATGGCACGGAAAACAGGGAGAATAGAAGTTTATAGAACAAGTGGGGCTTAAGACACAAGGAAATCAAATGTGCTGTGTGAACCTTGCTTTATACCTTGAGTCAAACCAACTGTAAGAAGACATTTTTGAAAAAGGCAGGAAAATTTGAATATGTCCTGGGTATGACACTAAAGAAGAATTGTTAATTTTACCAGGTTTATAATGACAATATAATTATGGTTAAAAAGTCCTTGTCTGGTAGTGGTGTATACTGACATATTTACAGATTTATGGATAACGTGATATTAAGTGCGTGATTTGTTTTAAAATACAAGAACAAGAGAAAAAGTGCGTGGGGAGGAAATAGATGAAACAAAATGTTGCAAATTCTTGCAGTTGAAAGATGGCCACGTGGTCCATTATACAATTCTCTGCTCTTTTGGAGGAAATAGTTTCTAAAAAATTAAAATGGTAAGGAATGGTGAAAGGACATTAGTGAGTATTCCAGCCAGAAAGTCTGATGTGATCAAAGATGTGGGTAAGGAAGCATAGAGGAAATTCCCGGTGTGGTTATGTGTGGCATTTAAGATGCAAATGGAAGATAGTGGGAGACAAACCTGGAAATGTAGATTAGAATCGGATCGTACAGCCTTTGACGCCAAACTCAAGAACTTGAATTTCAGTCTACAGTCAGTGAAAGCCGCTGAGGCTGTGGGGCAGAGGAAAGGTAGTCTCGGAGAGATCCTGGGGATGCAGAATCGGGCACTGTGGACCAGACAGATGGCAGGGCAGGGGCAGGTGGTCTTGGGGAGAGGGAACAGTGCGTCCAGCAAAACAGCATAGTACAAGATGACAAGAAAGGTGATGCGCCTGGACTATGATACTTTCGTCTAATCAGTTGGTCATTTTGTCTTCTGGTGAATGTTTACTGAGCGACTACAATATGCCCAGCACTGTTTTAGGCATGGGGACTAGAACAGTGAACTGGATAACCCAGTAGAGTCACTGTCCTGCTAAAGGTGACCCAGTTCCTTCTCTTACCTGCCAGTGGAGGGGTTTTGTTGTTTGCTTTTTCCAATGGAAGTTCACCAAAGGAGGGACATTGAGTTCTCTCTAAACATAAACTATGGCTTGTAGTTCCTTGAACTTTGTTATTTACAACATTTGTCCTTCTCCATTGTAATGATTTACCTAATGTCTGTTGTCCCCTAGAGCAGAGTTTCTCAACCTCAGCACTATTGCCATTTGGGGCCAGATAATTCTTTGTGGTGTGGGCTGCCCTTTGCGTGTAGGATGTTGAGCAGAAACCCTGGCATCTACCCACCAGATGCCAATAGCATTCTTAGAGTTGTGATAACAAAAATTTCTCCAAACATTACCAAATATCCCCAGGGTGTGCAAAGTCACCTCTGGTTGGGATCCTGCCTTAGATCAGTGTTTCCTGACCCTGGCTGCACACTGGAATCACTTGCAGAGCTTTAGAAACTGTTCCAGTACTTGGCCCCATCCTAGACCAACTAAATAGGACTCTCAGGGGCTGGGGCCTGGGCATTAACATTTTTCAGAGTGTCCTAGGGATTCTAGTGGCATTCAGTACTGAGGACATCTGTCCTAGGCAGTAAGCTCCATGAAGGCAGGAAGAAGACTATCTCTTTTTTATGGTGGTTTTGCTAGGACCTAACACAGTGATCCCTGAATGAATAAATAATGAATGAATGAATGAAAGAGTGAAAGTGCAGAGAGGCAGGAAGAAGTGTCAGAAGTTAAAAGTGGCATTTAGGGAAAGCCAGAGAACCATATATTTTTCTTTATGGTCATGGATACCAGCTGTTGGATAGACTCTTTCCATTTTCTTTCTGAGGAGGTGGGCATTTAATAGATTTTAAAAAAAAGAAAAGGATTCCCTGGGTCTCTGCAAAGACACCCTTCGACGGAATGAGGCTGGAAAGTCTCGGTTGAGTCCCCTAAGTACTGCCACGAGGGAGTTTTTCCTTCTTTGTCTGGATAGTTAACTCACCTCCTTTTTTTTCTTTCACTGTTCTGAACCTTGGTTTTTTTAATGATCTTTTTAAATATTATTTTATTGAGTCATAATAGTTTATAACATTGAGGAATTCCAGTTGTACATTATTATTTGTCAGTCACCATATCTATGTGCCCCTTGGCTCCTTATGCCCATCCTCCAACCCCTTCCTCTCTGGTAACCATTAATCTGTTCTCTTTGTCCATGTGTTAGTTTATCTTCCGCATATGAGTGAAATCATGCAGTGTTTATCTTTCTCTGTCTGGCTTATTTCACTTAACATAATACCCTCAAGGTCCATCCATATTGTTGCAAAAAGCAGGATTTTGTTTTTTTTTATGGCTGAGTAGTATTCCATTGTATGTATGTATGTGTGTGTGTATATATAATATATATATAATATATATAGCTCACATCTTCTTTCTCCATTCATCAGCCAATGGGCGCTTGGGTTGCTTCCACATCTTGACTATTGTGAATAATGCTGCAAGGAACAAAGGGGTGCATAAGTCTCTTTGAATTGTTGATTTCAAGTTCTGTGGATAAATACTCAGTAGTGGGATAGCTGGGTCATATGGTATTTCAATTTTTAATTTTTTTGAGAAATCTCCATACTGTTTTCCATAGTGGCTACACCAGTTTGCATTCCCACCAGCAGTGTATGAGGGTTCCCTTTTCTCCACATCCTCTCCAACTTTTGTTATTTTTTTGTCTTGGTGATTACAGCCATTCTAATAGGTGTAAGGTGATATCTCATTGTAGTTTTGATTTGCATTTCCCTGATGATTAGTGATATTGAACATCTTTTCATGTGCCTGTTGGCCATCTGTATATCCTCTTTGGAAAAATGTCTGTTCGTATCCTCTGCCCATTTTTTGATTGAGTTTTGGGTTTTTTGTTGTTGAATTGTATGAGTTCTTTGTATATTTTGGAGATTAACCCCTTGTTGGATTATGATTTGCAAATATTTTCTCCCAACTGGTGGGTTGTCTTTTCATTTTGTTCCTGGTTTCCTTTGCCTTGCAGAGGCTCTTTAGTCTGATGAATTCGCATTTGTTTATTTTTTCTTTTGTTTCCCTTGCACAAGTAGACGTGGTATTCAAAAAGATGCTTCTAAGACTCATGTCAAAGAGTGTACTGCCTATATTTTCTTCTAGGAGTTTTATGGTTTCGAGTCTTACCTTCAAGTCTCTAATCCATTTTGAGTTGATTTTTGTGTATGGCAAAAGATAACAGGCTACTTTTATTCTTTTGCACATGGCTGTCCAGTTTTCCCAACACCATTTATTGAAGAGACTTTCCTTTCTCCATTGTATGTTCTTGGCTCCTTTGTCTGTAGATGTGTGGTTTTAATTCTGGGCTCTCAATTCTGTTCCATTGATCTGTGTCTCTGTTTTTGTACCAGTACCATGCGGTTTGGATTACTGTAGATTTGTAGTATATTTTGAGTTCAGGGATTGTGATGCCTCCAACTTTGTTCTTTTTCTTGGGATTACTTTAGCTAGTCGGGGTCTTTTTTTGCCCTATATAAGTTTTAGGATTCTTTGTTCTATTTCTGGGAGGAATGTCATTGGGATTCTGATTGGGATTGCATTGAATCTGTAGATTGCTTTAGGTAGTATGGACATTTTAATTATGTTTATTCTTCTAATCCATGTGCATGGAATATCATTCCATTTCTTTATGTCATAATTGATTTCTTTCAATAATGTCTTATAGTTTTCATTGTTTAGGTCTTTCACCTCCTTAGTTAAATTTATTCCTAGATATTTTATTCTTTTTGTTGCCTTTGTAAATGGATTGTATTCTTGAATTCTCTTTCTGTTAGTTCATTATTAGAGTATAGAAATGATTTTTGTAGGTTGATTTTGTACCCTGCAACTTTGCTGTAGTTGTTAATTATTTCTAATAGCTTTCTGGTGGATTCTTTAGGGTTTTCTCTATATAAAATCATGTTATCTGCAAACAGTGAGATTAACTCACCTCTTTTTAATGGCTTCTGGTCTTGGCTGAGGATTTCTGAAATTCTGGTCATCTCAATGACTGCACATCTTCTCCATCAGCATCAATGTCAGGGATGTCAGTATCGAGAGTTGTGTCCAGTGTTTCTTAACTGGTATACCCTCAATGGATGCAATATGAAATTTTGGACAAATGTGATATCAATTTCTGCTGCACCTGAGAATGTATATCATTAACTTGGTGGCAATCTGATGGCAGGTTGAGCTGAGCCGAACTGGCTCTTTTTTGCCATGAGATGTAGAAAAGGAGATATGGAAATAGATGTCAAAATCTTAGGGTAGAAGACATGGGTACTGAATGGATGTGGGGACTGGGAGAGAAGACTTTGGTCCAGGAAGGTGGATGATGCCATTTAGGAGAATAAGGAATTCCAGAAGGTAAAGCAACTGGGGGCAATTGGTGATGAATTCTGTTTGAATTTGGGAAGGCAGCAGGTGAAGTTCAGGAGAAGCATCAGGACTGGACTGTGGTCTGGGAACCCAGCCACTTACTCAAACCCAGCAGGGCTACTTTGATGGGTTGCTTATTTTGCAGCAAGGCTAGGAGTTGTTTCCTCAGGCACCACTGAGAACAAAACCATTGCATTTTCCCTTCTGGAAGAGCAGCTGTAACTAGTTTGCACTGTTGCATGCATGATGGGAGTCCATCCTCTTTGAAGAGAGCTGGCAGCAGTGCTGGGGACTCCTCTCTGGCACAGAGCTCCCAGCATTGGTCCCCACTTTGTGCATTGCACCCCTGCCCAGGTGCTCAAGGAGACAGTGAATTATAGCAGTAAAAGGACATGCTTTAGAAGGAGCAAATCTGGGTTTGAGAGCTGACTCTAACACATCCCAGCTGTGTAGCCTTGAACACGTGTTTAATCTCTAGGCATCTGAGTTGCCCATCTTAACATGGGAATAACATTAGTATGGGAGAATTATTCATAAAGTTTATGTCCCAGGAAAAATACGTTTATTTCCATTTTAAAAATTGACATAAAAGATCTAGCTATTTCCGAGGACCTCACCACCCAACAGTTACTGTCCTCTAAGAGTCCACTGGCCCTTTAAGGGAGGCAGGGTGTTGGTGGCACAATTGTCAAGTATTTGATCTTCCTGGATTGGGAGCTGAGTTTTGTACGGCCCTTGGGGAAATCTTAAGTGCACGAGAGTTTTATTTTATTTATCTACCATTTTATTGTACCTTCATCTATTTTATAGAGAACAGGCAGTGTCAGTGTGAGGGTGGCAGCGATGGATTGCTTAAGTCTTCAACAATAGGGGGAAAGTCCTTTCCTACCTAGTTTTTCACAGGTTTCCAGATAAACTGCTCTTGACCCAAGGACTTTTGTAAGTGAGACAAAGTATGTCAGGAGCCTCAGGTTCTAAAGGGGTGGGAGAGGTCACATTAGCGAGGAATGCTGGCAATGGAAATGCGCATGCGTTCTATGGAGCAGTGAGCCTTGTTCTGAGAGTATGGCCCACATCAGGGGGCCGCCATGGGGACCCTGAGCTTCAGCTCATGGGTTCCTGGTGGGAGTGCGGGCCTGGAGTTAGCCCATCTCCTGGCTATTCAAGAGAAGCCATTGACCTGGATTTTAAGGTGAAACCTCCCAATTCTAGGTGTTTAAATGTTCACAAAATACACTGTGTGGGCCAAGCAAAACACATATTCAGACTGTGTCCTCTTATTGATATGTAGTAGGTCCTCAACTTGTGTTTGTCCATTCCACTATTAGAAGTGAAATTCCACTGTGAGAAAGGTCCTCTCAAGATGCCCACCCTTGAGAAGCTCTGCTTTAAGCTGCTGTCGGTTGGAGTGGAGCTTTAGGGACAGGGTCTGGGAGAGATGAGACTGGTGGCAGAAAGCAGAGCTGTGGTCCTTGGCTGATTCTGTGCTTAGAATAGCCATGATGACCTACTAAGATAAGAACTGAACCAAAAATCATTTTAGTTCCAGGAACTAGAAGTAGCCAATGAAAGGAGTAGCATGGATTAAAAAAAATTTTTTTCCATTTACATAACAAACGCCTGGATAACAACTGCCTTTTGCCAGGCCCCGTTCTAATTACTATAATATATTAATTATTTAATCCTTCTAACAACTCTGTGAAACAGGTCCTAATATCACCCCACTTTATAGGTGAGGAAACTGAGGCACAGAGAGGTTAAGTGACTGTCCAGTCACACAGTTGGTAAGTGGCAGAGTCAGAATTTGAGCCCAGCTATCCTGGCTCCAGAATCCAGGCTCTTACCATTTCTCTCTACTGCATTTTAATAGGGAGAATTTTACATAGTAATGAAAAATTATGGTTTATGGGTTTGAAGACTATGTAGAAATATGTAATACTGGTTTATATAATATTAATTTAAAAATCAGTTTTCAAGTTATATGTGTGCCCTGTAACTGTAATTGTTAAAGAACAGTGTGTAGAAAAAAAAGACTAGAAGGAAAAACATGAAAATTATAAAAGTTGTGCTAGATTGGTGAGGTTATGGATAATTTCTTCTTTTATTTATCTCATTGTTGATCTTAAAGTTTTATTACATATATGATGTTTTAATAATGACAAGAAACCATTTACAGGTTTGCAAATTCTTTCCCCTTCAACCCTCTTTCTGAATGTAGCTTCTAAGGGACCCAGATTGTGTCCAAGAGCACATGTAGTCTCATCTTTACAGGGTGGGTGTGTTTCACTCAAGGGACCTGGCCCTAAAGAAATTCTGAACTCGAATTACTCACAGTTTGCCTAAGACTTGACCCAACACGCAATGGGTTGTTTCTGTACACCATCTAATATGGTGCCCCCATGTGGCAATAGCATAAATCCATTTACGATTTGCCCACCAGCTTTGAAACGACTATACAATTTTTGATTAACTCTTTTGAGTTAAAGTGATTCACATTGTTCCCATTTTGCACGTAAATTGAGACTTTACGAATATTTTTAGAATGAATCACTATTTCAAAATCACTCCAGTCTTGCACAAATGGGACTCTAGTACTCATTGCTTGCTCCAAGTAGATGGATTTCCAGGCCACTAGAAAGAATGAAAGGGCATAGCTTAAAACAAGCTCCAACATTTCCCCTACCCTCTTTTGGGGTAGGCATCCAACTCAATGAACATTTGTTGAGCACTTACTTTGAATCAGGCAATCTCAACATGAGTGAGATAAGACTCTTTCTCTGTTCTTAAGGCATTCACATTCTAGTCATCTCTTAAATGCCCTTTTAATGTTTTTTATTGACCACCTACTAAGTCCTAAGCCCTGTGCTCTGGAAGAATTAAATATTTTATACCCTAGAAGTTTATATCCCGAGCCCTGCGTGGGTTCCAACCTACCTCTGCCACGTCCCAGCTGAATGACTTAACACTTCTATGTCTCAGTTTCCTCCTCTGTAAAGTGATGATAGTAAAACAACTTACCTCCCAGGGTGGTTGGGAGCGTTCAGTGAATTAATATGCATGAGGTTGGCTGGAACTTGGTAAGCATTCCATTTGTATGACTAGGTATGATTATTTTCAGAGGTTAGTTTTAAGTAACTCTCATGAAACACTTTGCCTTTTCATGAAGGCCCCAGCCTTGTCTTTGGATTTCTGGAGTGCACAAAGGTTGTCCTATCTCTACAGGGAGTGGCTCCCCAGCTACATACTTTCCCAAGGCCCTGTGACCGCTGTATATGCTCACAGCCTTAAAACACCAATATGATCTCAAACACTCTAAATCAGAAATGATTTCTGGGTTAGAGCCACAATGCTGACGACAGCCACGTACGACATGCTGGGCCTTGTGAAAAACATCCTATGTCTCATTGACATCCAAGGTCAGCCTAGGAGGGAGATACTGTTATAACCCCACTTCCCAGGTGAGAAAGTCAAGGCTCCACATGACTATATGTAACATTTCCCAAGGCTCGCACATGGAAGAGGTAGAATCAGGCAGTCTGAGTCTTAACCAAGGTATTTAGCTCACTGTCAATAGAGACAAACTCCCCATCTACTAATATGGTGCATGTAAAGGCCTGAAAATCAGGAAGGATGACATAGTTTTATTAAAAAAAAAAGACCTGTATAGTAATTACTTGGAACAGGCACTGCTAAGCATGTTACAAATATTAACTAATGTAGGTACCATTATTAAGCCCATTTCACAGAGGAAGAAGCTGAGTTACACAGAGGTTAAATAACCTGACCAAGGTTGCACAGGTAGGGATAGTGGGGCCAGGTTCACACCCAGGTTCCTATGCTACACTTCCTCATGGGTAAGGGCAAGCAGATGGCCTCCCATGAACTTTGGCTTTATTAATCGACTGTCAGATAAAAAACAAATCCAGATTTAGTAAGGAGAGACTTTGTTCAAAAGCATTATCACATGGGCGGGGAGGACTATTGCAGTAAGGGGAATACTCTGACCACAGGTTTGCAAATATCTCAAGGGTTAGGCAAAAAAGAATTTTGCTTTTACAGCGGGGAGTAAACTTACAAGTCTAGAAAGAACCAGATGAGAGGACCTGGGCTGGGCCAGGAGTGGCATGATCAGATTGCAGAGGAGAGAATGCCTTCCCCTGAGGCCAGCCAGTTCTCAGAAGGGACTGTCTGCTGGCTCAGGCTGAGGATGGGCCAGGACTGGGGAAAGGAGAGAATCTATGCCCAAGTTTGGTTAACAAGCATTTGGTTCCAATGATTTATTGGGATAAGTAGTTCAGCCAATCATTTATGAAGCAAAGAATGGAATTTGAGGGGTCTGGGTCTGGCCTTGGACTAGGTAAACAAGGGGGGGCATCCATGAGTCCTACTGAAGTCACACAGGGAGGTGACTTTTTTGCAGTGAGCTGTCTGCTAGAACATGAATAGTGGAGGTATTTCTTAACCTTCGCTCTTTTCCAGGATCACAGAGCTTGGTAAACTTAAATGTCATGACTGAATTTGCAGCTAGCATCTACTATATGCCAGGCTCTTCCTAGGAACTTTCCAAAGAGAGTCAGATCCTGTGTTCATGAAGCTGGTCAAAGGCACTATCTTCGAAAATGTCTGCAAGATCATTCTCTACTCAGAGAAAATGGGGTTGGGATCAAAATGTCTCCTTCTTTCATTTAGTGTATGTTTTCAAGGTTCATTTGTGTTGTAACGTGTATTGGAACTTCATGCCTTCTATTGCTGAATACTATTTTGTTGTATGGACAGACCACATTTTGTTTATCTGTTCACCAACTGATGGACATTTGGGTGGGTGACCCTGTCTCACCTTCCTTGCTAGATGTTGTGCCTTAGCATTTATTTGCTGCATGGAGCTGAGGGCCATAGCCTTCATCTCTGCACCGTAGAATGATTCTCTCCATGCAGAAGGAACATGCTGGTTGGCATCCTGATGTGACACAAAACTATCAGGGGAACTGGGAGCTTTAAAATCCATGACCCCAATATGCCCAGCTATGCCAAGCAAGAGGCAGAAGCATAGAGTGTGGTGCCTCATGTGGGAGGGGCCCTCCATCAACACCCGGCCTCACCCAACAGAGTGTGTATAACCTGGCTCCAGGTCCACTCTTCACTCCAATCTGGTTCTAAGTTAGTTATTTTCAGGTTAATTCATATCCTTCCTTGCTGGTCCGCAAGAGGATCATTCTGGGGTTAGCGTCCCCATACCTCTCTTCTCTGCCTGCACAGATAAAGGAGAAGGTGGATGGTCCAGGATGATGAAGAGTCATGGACTTGGATTTAGGCTCTGGCAAAAGGTCCAGGTCCGTTCCTACTGTCTCTGTGACCTTGGCCTCTCTTGCTTTCACTTTCCCCATCTGTAAAATGGGAATAATAATCTCGACGGCAGACATTTGGAGAATAATTTTACAAAACAGATTTGGCCACCAGCGACATTTGGGGGGTTCCAGGGAGAGGCCGCACACATGGCACCCACTATCTGGTGAACTTGCTACTGTCCAGGATCTGGCCTTACCACTGCACACCCAGAAGTTGGGTTTGTCCAGTGGCAGGTCCATTTCTACAGGGAAAAGCCACATTTTCTAAGCTCACAAAACTGTTATACATATATATTATTCTATGTTAGAACCAGAATTCTAATGTGCTAATTTACACCAAGGCAAAGATCTGTCACATGGCCTAGATACTCGTGTATGCCTCAGTTGTACCATCTCCTTCTCTGTCCAGGCCCACATGGGAAACCAGACATACTCAGGCTGTTTCCTGGGCACAGACACGCTCAGACATACACGAAGGAAGGAGATGGAGCAAAAGTTAAATGCAATCAACAATGGCAACCAGATGCCTTCATTTCATAATAGGGGTGTCAGAGGGGCACCAGTGCCCACACTTTTTGCTAAGGTTGCTGCTCTCTCTCAGGCAGTGTTTGCAGATACCAGCCACATTGGCCTTTTTGTTGTATCTTTTTCTACACTTACAGGGCTGGTGAATCTCTGTTCTAATTGGCATGACCTTTAAAAGAAGAAACATTACCCAAGAAAAATAAGTACCTTCCTGTAGCAAAAATGGAAAACACTATAAGACAAGGCCCCGTGCATTCTGCCTCTCCTCCTAGGGCCAAGTACTATTACCATTTTGGTGTCTCTCCTTCCAAATCCTTTCTTTTAGATTTCCATGCACAGGTAGGTATAGAATCAGATCCCTTCCTTTTTGGGGACATAAGTTGGATTCTATATAATAAGTGCTATACTGTAACTTATTTTGTTTCACTTCACAAAGTATCTTGGAGCAATATCCATGTCAGTTTATATAGCTCTACCCCATCTTTTAAAATTGCTGTGTCATATTCCATCATAGGTACCATAATTTATGTAACCATTCTCCTATTCATGGACATTTAGGTTAATTCCTTTTTTTGCTATTATATACAGTGCTGTAAAGAACATCATTTATGTATTTCTGAATATAGTCATGCACCACATAATAATGTTTTGCTCAACGACAGACCGCCTATCTGACAGTGGTCCCATAAGATTAGTACCATCTAGCCTAGGTGTGTAATAGGCTATACCATCGAGGTTTGTGCAAGTACACTCTATGATGTTCACACAATGACAAAATAGCCTAATGATGCATTTCTCAGAACGCGTCTCCATTGTTGAGTGATGCGTGACCGTATATGTGAGTTTTTTCTCTAGGAGAGATACTGAGATTTTTTGGGTCAAAGAACATGCACATATAAAATGGTTGTAGATTTTAGTCCTTCACATTTATAAGCAGTGTATGTAAATGCAATTCTGATTGTGATCATCCTCTCTTTGGGGTGTTAAAAAAACAAAATTTAGCTGAGTAAATTTGAAGATCTAATTGACTTTATTTAATGGTTCATGAATCAGGCAGCACCCCATCTTAGCAGATAGAAAGGAGCTTCAAAGAGCTGCAGAAAAGAAAAGGTTTTTAAAGGCAGAAAGGAGGCAGAAAAAGGAAGTTTATTAGCAAAGACTGGATTGTTTCAGGAAGGGTCACCTTCCTATGGGGGATGGAAAGAGTCTACGGGCGGATTACCTCCTAGTGCTGACCAGGTAATTCCAGGTTGACTTGTTAAATGTTACATTCCTGGGAGAGGCTGAAACTGCAGTTAGGGTTGGTATTAAGTCTTGGTTTGCTGATGCAGGGCTTAGCACAAGTGACTCCATTTTGGGCCTGTCATTTCTTTTTTTAACAGTTCTCCCCTTTTGATCAGACTTAGCTTAATTGAGAGACATGGTCAAAATTTAAGGCATTAGCACCATTCTCAGCTACTGCTCTGTCATTCATGTAACTTTTACTGATCCTCTGTGTGACACTTATAGGTCATGATTTTTTTTGCTGAATCTCTGTGGTATTCTCAGGTCATAACTTCAGACTTACAATTTTTAAGTTGGTCATTTTCTTCGTTCCTCTTCAGGCATTCCATTCTTAGGGAGATCATTTTCTTGGTGGTTAGTGGCTACAATCATGCATTTAAAGCTTTTGAGAGAATACAGTGCACCAGGGAGACTACTATGATTATTATAAGCAGGATAATTCCCAATGTCTGAATTGTACTTCGGAGCCATCATCCCCAAGACCCAAACCAGTCAAAATCAAATAAGTCAAAGAAAGACCCCACTGAAGGAATTACCTTTTTAAGCCAAGTGGCTTGCTCAGTGATCTTATGGAGTTGAGTTTCAATTTCCCTAGAAGTGTTAATCCAGGCATAGCAGGTGGTATTGGCCACAGCACAGATAATCAAGGGGCTATCCTATTATCAAGAACAAATTTGGCCAGAGAGTCTGAGGACTTTTGTTGGGCAGCTATTACCTTAGCAATGGATTCTGCAATATTTTCAAGAGTTGAGAGGTTCCTGATCATAGTCTCATTCACATTTACTCCTAATCAGGGAAGTAGGGCCCTGCCAAAGGAAGTGAATCCTGAATCATCAACACCTTGTGGTAGGTCCTTTCTAACTGGATGACATAAATTCAAGTGAGTTGACCAATGAGGTGTCTCAATTTGCTTGTGAACGGTTAGGGGCACAGTTAGGTAACCTAAGAGGCATTGCCTGGTTATGTGTCAGCTGTCTAGGCATTCATAGAGCCAAGAAGAATGATAACTATCACAGATGAAGATAAATCATGTTGGGGCACAAACCATTCCTACTAAGGTGGCACTTTTAATGGATTCTAGCATCATGGACAGATGGGAGTTTTTGATGATGAATCCAGCAGTCTGAAATGTTGCCTCCCTTAGCAATGGGCTGGGAGATATGGATGATGGCATTATCTTTCCATGTCAGTGCCAGAGTAAGGGAAAGAAAGAAAAGAAGAAAGGGTTTCATGTTTAGTTAAAATATAAAGACTCTTGACCTGGAGTCTTGGGAGGAAGCAGTCTACATCAAAGTGAGCTACTTCGCTTCCTTGTCACTTTGATCCAGAGTTCTCCAGCGTCTACACAGAACTAGATGTCAGGTGGAACCTTCTTCAGCTTGAGATGTGTACCCAAGGTTCAAGTCCCCAAGGTTTGGCTGCCATCTGGTAAGGAGACCCTGGTATAGTCCCTTTCAAGGAGATTCAAGCACAGTCTTTGTTCTTAGTGATTCCAAGTCAGAAGCGTGGGAGCAAATTGGAAACATTAGTTTGGAGAGCCAATGCCAGATATTTGAGGAAACTAGAATTCAGGATCCAATCCAGTTTACAAGTATATAATGAAAATCTCAAAGACAATAAACAGGATTAGAATTTAATATCTACAAAGGTGCAAACATAATTTTTCTCTCTCCCATTACCCCCATTTTATTTTCAAAGGGTAATCACAGTAAAACTCATTTGTTTGCATTAAACTTGGCCTGATTATTCACATTAGTGCAGTAAGAACAGTAATTGACCATATAATCTCTTTTTAAGACTATTTTGTTGGAACTTTACAAAAGGATTCTTAGATTGAACTCTTAAAGGCCTCTGAGGCCAAGAAGCCAAGCCAGGGACTTGTCATTAGAATTTACCTACAATACCTATGGTTTGGGAGAATTCCTCTCTTCTCGAGGTCCCCCCAAATATCCTGAGGTTCCTGGGCCTGCTAGGAAGTGACCTTCCTTACTTGCTTAGTGAAGTTGTTGGGAACCCTGTAAGCAAGGCAATAGGCTGATTTTTCCAAGGGACTTTATTGGCTCCATAAAGTCAACTTTAGTTCCTTAAAGCTGTCTAGTCATATCTGAGTCTAAGCACATCTCTTTCAAATATGACATTCCAGTCAAAGCCTTGGTAATATAGCCAATGTTTCCAATTGTGTCCTGTTACAAGGAGAACAGATTTTTATTGAAATTATACAAATAACTAACTATATTGCTATAAAAAGAATAATCAAGAGTGTCCAAATTTTGGAGGGATACGGTAGGGAGAAAAAGTAAATGTTTCATCTTCATTTACAAAGGTATAGTTTATTAAATTGCTGTAAGTCATGGATAGCTTAAGAGAAAAGGTTTCCTTAAATCTGGAAAAACAAACATTAAGTAACCAGCACTATTTCAGATAAAAGGTCATAAAAAATTACATCATCTTTCTCAGCTCTTTCAGTCCCGTGTAATTAATATTTGTTCTTCTTGATTCCAGTTTAGTTTTATGATCTTAAAGTTATGAGTAATTTGTACTTGTCAGAGTCCTTTCTTTAAGTCTCCTTGAAGATGAAGCACTTTTGCAGAAACACTTTTGCAAAGTCATCTGAGTAAAACAATAACTCTCTGTAAATGACAAAGACTTAAAATGCCCATTGTTAGAGATCTCATGAGAGTTCATTATGATGAACTTCACAAGGAAATTTGGTTACTTTTGTGGCACACAACATTTTAATTACTGGAATTATGAGTGGTAACATTATACCAAGATATAGCAGATTTCCAGGAATTTCACACAATTTCTGGAACACTTATAACATATACCTATACAAATACAACATAAAGAAGGCTTAGTATTACGTTTTGTTGACAATTCTTCCCATGTAATTTAACATATCAAATACGCCTAATTAGCTTAACATCTCTCTTTTTTATAAAGAGAGAAAACAAATCTTTTGAGGTGTTCCAGGGGCCCTCTGGAAAAACCACACAGTTAGTTTGAGGTCAAAAAAGACTTCATTTAGATTTGATTTGGGGAAGTTTGTCAAAAGTATCAAAAGGTTTTAAAACACTTAGGATCAAATGTGGCTGTGAAAGAATAGTTAGCCATCCTTTTAACAGAGAGAAAACCAAATTTTAATTTTGCACCAGCTTACTTTTGATATTAAAATTAATTTAACTTAATTAAATTAATTCTAATCTTAGCTAGCTTGACCACACATTAAAATTTCTTTCCAAAGATCTCTTTTCCACAAACCTTTTACAACTTTCTTTTTTACATTCAGATTCTGTCCTGTTTTTCCTCTTTCTCATTCTGAAGTAACCAGCCTCTCTTTAGGACAAAATTATTTTCTTTTCCCTCAACAAAATGCACCTCCATTCTTCATACCTTCTCTTGCTGAAAATACACATATGAATACATTTTATAATTCCTTAAGGTATGTTTTCCTCATAGTAAATTTTCCAATGTGGCACAAAACATGTTTACCAATAGACCCAAATATCTTTAGTTCCTCTGTAAAGGAAGCCAAAAGTGGATAAACCTATTTTTAGTAATGTTTTAGTATTTTATTTTATTTGGAGATGATCTATATATTCAATGAATTTGACTTAACCCATCATTTAACTTAACTTAGCAAAACTTTAAGGTTTAAAATAACCAAAAGATTTTGGAAACTATTTGCTGAAAAGTTCACCTAGAAGCTTTTATCCCATTTACATCTATTTAAATCATTTATTCTTAATAATTATATTTAGATTACCTACAAAACTTTATTAGACATTAGACAAAGCCAGTCACTATCCTATTTTTCTGGCTGACAAATTTTGTAACAGAGATAACATGAAGTTACTTGATTAGTAAACCCAGGTAGAATAAAGTTGCATGTCTGTATCATATTTAATACTGATAACTCTGAAGACATACCTATTTTAATTAAACCAAACTTAAACTAGCTTTAATACCAAGTATTTTCCCAGATCATGTGAACCTGAAAAGCATTTGAGTTAAGTTTTTTTATTTCAAGAGTCTTAGGAATCTTTAATTCACATAAGTGCTTAATTTTCTTCAAGCCAATTTAATAGAGCTGTTTTACAAATTAATTTTAGTAATACCATCCGAAGGTAGAAAATGCCATACATCCACAGCACATATATATAGACATACATAAACATACAGACAGACACAAAAAGAGATCTTATAGCTTCTGTTTTTAAAATTGCTGCCATGAATCAGGTACAATAATACAAAACTCACTAGTTATTAAAGAAGTTGGATCTAAATTGTTTTTCAAGTAGAATAAGTTAAGGCTTGTTAAGTTAATAATAAGTTATGGCTAAAGCTTTTTACTAATATTTGTGGAGAAGACACTTAAGGTTTTTTCATTTGCCTAAATTTCAAATAAACTTTCCTCCTTTTGTTTTCCTTCTGGTAAGAATTACCTTCCTGCAGTTTGCATTTCAAAGAGATAGACTAGGAAAGAGTTTCTGGAGAAAACCAGGTAGAGCATTTATATCTCAAAGGCATAGGGAAAGAGTGCAAGTCCCTCCAAGAAGTACTTTGGTTTCCCGAGGCCAGAATTTTTACAATACTTACAAGCCTTTTGAGATAAATAGGTGAAGTTAATTGTTAAAAAGTATAACTGGACTTTGAATCATTTCTAGAACTGCATTTCTGGTCTTGTAAAGATTTTTAGGATAATTAGTTGCTTCTAATTCCTCAAAGAATTGGGTTGTAGCCTGGATGATATCAAAGGACTAACACACCCGTCCACTTATGTTGGAATGTTTGTCTTTCCCTCTGGGTATGTTTAGCTTGGAGGAGAAGGCCTAAAAATATTCCTATTAGGGTCTGAATATCAGCTTCCAGTTTGGCCAAATTTCTGATCATAGAGTTATTAAATCTTTTCAAACATCTTGTCAGGTTTCAGCTGGGACAATATTCAGTAAATATTCCTGGCATTATTAAGCAACCTCATGGACCCGAGAGGAATTCTCAAAGAGAGTGCAAAGAATCACTCTCAAAGATCAATAACCAATGGCCTGGATTTAGGAAGGAAGGGACAATGTGAAATTTTATTCCTCTCTCTCTACCGGGTACTATAGACAGAGATCTGGGAGAGCTGGGTCTGGTAGGAATTCTCATGTTTAGGCAGCTTCTGACAGTTTTTCCCAGGATCCCATCTGCAGGCTCCAAGTGAGGTTTAAAGTAGAGAGTGTAGCTCTGGTATCTACCAGAATTTGGCCAGTTTTTTTTCATTAATTGTATTTTTAGTTTTCCCTTTGCTGTTTTAAGGGAATTACTGGTAGCAGTTTACTGAAGAATCCCTTGGAGTCCCATCAGCTCTGGGAAGAACCTATATGGGGGCCCTCCTTTGGGGGTATACATAAGGGCATTCAAGTTGATGTTGAAAAATTTGCACAGGCCCTTTGAGGACGATCTCTTTTCCAGTGCCCCAGTTGATTACAACTGAGACATCAATCCTTGAGCCAGTGTTTTGATAATGGACCCCTAGGAGGGTGGAATGGAGGTCTAGGTGTTGTTCTGTGTCTAATTTTTCATTAGCCTTTTGCAATGAAACTATTTTGGAGTCTTGAAGCCTTTTGGAAGCTTCTGCATGCCAATTAAAATAGGTATCCCATTCTATTTGCTTAATTTGGAAACCCTTGCTTTCAAGCACACTTCTTAAATAAATGATCTTATCTAATTGGTTCCCCATAATGATCACTGTAATTCTAGGTGGTTTTTAGTTAGATTTTGCCATTTCTGTAAATATTTATATCTCCCAGAACCATAGTTCTAAGACATAAAATAAACAGGTGTGCCGGAAGGTGGCACACTTAACTTTTTAGATTTTAAGGATCCCATTTCTTTTAGCTAAGTCTTTTCGTCTCTCAGAGCCAAATTAATACCTAAGAAGGATGTGCTGTGGGGTTGGGGATTGTGTAGTGTTTTACAGTGTACCTCATTGCACGGAAATTTTCTTGAGGTTGGTGGGTGACCTAGTGTCAATCCAACCTCTTCTGTGACCAACTTATCCTAATAACAGAAGTCTTTGGGTTAGGCTGCAAGTGCTCTAACAGCTTTTAAATGCTTGACACATGCCTACAAATTTTTGTGGCTTTTTGGCTTCTGAGATCCCCTTTAGCAATAGTCTTTACCTCATGTGCACATTGACACACCAGCAGTAACCAATGAGGTGTTACTTGGACTGGCCAATAGAAGGCCATGTGTACCACCAGCAACTCTCAACATGGAACTGGGGACTGGGGAAAGGACTGAACCAGCAGACCCCAAAGAATGGGGACTTTGGGCTGATTCCAAACAAATGGGGGTAGTGCAGCTGTCACCAGCAGTTCCCAACATGGAATCTGGGGACATAATCAAGGGCTGGGGTTTCCATTTGGAATTATGGACTGAACCAAGGGCTAGGGGCTTGAGTTCCAGGTGGAACCCCATCTGCCAGCTCAAATTGTCCTGCCCTGGACTGCAAAGCCAATTAGATTGAGAGCTCAATGCAGAGAGCAGAGCACAGAACCAAGAGGAACTGACCCCCATCCCTCAGAAATGGTAAGAAAGACAGAGAACTCGAAGGGTTCATGGTACCATGCCTGGGTTTCTCGCTGTCCCCAAAGCCGTCACAAATTTGCTTTGGATCTCATCACTGTCACCACCTCTGTTAAAAATAAATGGAATTCAACTGAATAAATTTGAAGATCTAATTGGCTTTATTTAATGATTCATGAGTCAGGCAGCTTCCCATCTTAGCAGATAGAAAGGAGCTCCAAAGAGCTGCAGAAAAGGGAAGGTTTTTACAGGCAGAAAGGAGATGGGAAAAGGAAACTTTAGCAAAGAGCGGATTGTTTCCGGCAAGGGCAGCTTCCTGTAGGGGACAGAAGGGGTCTATTGGGCAGATTACTTCACTAGGGCTGACCAGGTAATTTCAGATTGACTGGTTAAAGGTTACATTCTGGAAGAGGCTAAAACTGCAGTTTGGTTAGGTATTAAGCCTTGGTTTGCTGACGTGGGGCTTAGCACAAATGACTCTGTTTGAGGCCTGTCATTTCTTTTCTTAACAGGGGACAGTAACACTTCTGGTCAGATTCTAGGCAGGTCCTATTAGCTTGGAAGTCAGACGTCTTTCCTGTCACTTACATATTGATCCTGAGTTGGTCATCAGCGTGCTCTCTGATTTCCTGTATTTTCCACTTTTTAGGGGGATGCCTGATTATAGCCCCCAACCACTGACAGGAGAGATCCCCCAAGGTTTACAGGAAAGACCACATGACAGCCAAGTGAAGATGATGTCTCATCTTTAGAGCTGTAGAAATATATTAACTGTTACACATTTATTTGGGTATGGCCCAGAGGGTGATTTTATGTTCACGTTGTCCTCATCTTCAGAATCTCAGATATTTATGTTTTGCACTTGTGGGAGTGAAAAAATTTTTCCAGGGTCCATAATATCCTCCAGAGTGGGTTGTGTAAACTCCCATCTCAAGTTCTGAGAGGCCTGACACATATTTTACATATTATATTACGTAATATATTATTATATTGCTTTTCACAAAGCAATGCACTTAGGGCTTTCTACCTGGTTTTGTTGCAAGTTTCTTTCTAGAGTTGACATCTATTCAACGGCTTGGGAGAAGCCATGGCTAGGGAAAGAGTTTTGAGAAGGTGAGAAGTGCAGGTGGCTATGAGCCTTCATCTTTCATAACCTGGAAGGAACTGGCGCCTGGGGACAGCCTGTGTTATTGCCGTGTCTGCTTTAAAGCAGGACATTTTGTTACATCTCTAAAAACCAAAACCAACTCCAAAGTATGAGTTTGTAGTGAACATTTTACTGAAGATTTTATGGAGTGATGAAGGTTACATCAAATACAGCCAGAGATTAATTTAAAAAAATTCCATTAGATGTCTTAGTTTTCCCTCCTAATTTCTTTGGCCACCAGGCACTCCTGGGCTATCCCCCCATCAGTGTTTCTCCTTCCACTTATGCCCCCACCCCAAATTCTACCTCACTTCCCTTTTTTTATGCAGAGAAATTTGTCTGTTTTGGCTTCTCTGCCCATTTTCCCGCTTAGCAAATAAGGAAACTCCCTCAAGACCCACTCTCTCCAGAGTACACAGACAATCATAAATAGCATGCAGTGTTTTCCTTGTTAAATAATTTCTCCTGCCACTTTGGTTTGAGCTCACTTTGTATCATCTTGACTCCTTGCAGGTACTGATTCCGGGATTGGCCATGCTTTGTCCAAGTATCTGGACAAGTTGGGCTTCACAGTATTTGCTGGAGTTCTGGATGAAAAGGGGTCAGGAGCAGAGGAATTACGAAGAGCCTGCTCCGAGCGCCTCTCTGTACTCCAGATGGACGTCACCGACCCGCAGCAGATCAAAGACACCTACAGCAAAGTCCTGGAAAAGGTGCAGAACAGAGGTACTGCCTGCGGCTACCTGTGCCCTTGATTGCCCTCCACCCTGCCTGCAAATGCCCAACTGTGGTTCCAGCCTCTAATTACCACTGCTCTCTAGGCCATTCTGGCTGCCAGCCGCACCTGAAGACACCTGTACTGAGTGTCTGCCACATACTGGGGTCTCTTGTAGACAGGAAGACGTTAGGAATGAGTCATCTGTCCTCACAAAACTTACAGAATTCTTTATCCTGTTCCCGCCAACATCTGTTCAGTCACTCTCCTGTCAGTTACCGCCCCTCATCCCCTCCTCACTTCTTTCCTCCTACCAATATTAACATGTGTTAGACTTAAAAAATACAGCTTTGTAATCACTGCCCTCCCTTAGCCATTGCCCTTTCTCTTCCGTTTCCTTCATGGCCAAGCTCTTTGGAACGCTGCCACCCTCTGTTTTTACTTCTCATCATGCCTCCCTAACTGATCTGGCCAAGCTAATCAGTATTATCCTAAACACCAAGCTTTTAACTTCTCTGCAGTGTTTAAACGTGTCAATCACCTCCCTTCAGCCCCCTATTGCCCTGCTTGTTCTCTGATCATTCTTTCTGCTTCTCCTGTATGAGCCTCTTCTTCTGTCCCCCCCATAAATGTGAATGTTACTGAGGGCTCCATCCCCAAAATTCCCACTCCACCTTTCCTGGGCTATGCCGTTATCTCTCTATACCAGGAATTCTCACCAGGATGGGCTACATAATGTGGGGCACCCAGTGCAAAATGAAAATTATATGGGGTCCCTTGTTTAAAAAATGATTGACTTCAAGATGGTGCCAGCAGAGAATTAAACCAAGCACGAGACCCTTCTGAAGCACTGGTGTGACTGCACATGTTGCGCACCCGTGATACCCACCCAGCCTGGGCACCCCTCCCCCAAGCAATTAAATCAGTATCTATATACAGTAACTCAGCTAATCCTTCAACAGTGAGACCGATGCTGTTGCTCTCTTTCCCCTGGGAATGTGTCACCTGTAAAGAAGATCCTCTTTGGGGGTCCCAGATCTCAGTATATTTTAAAGCTCCCCAGGTGATGGAATGCTCCAGAGTTGAGAAACACTGAGATTTAAGCCAGTAACTTCCAAAATCTGTATTACCAAACTAGCCCTCTTCTCAACGTCCAGACCTCCGTGTATATAAAATTGTGTGCCAGACATTCCAACTCAATTTTTCAAAAACTGACCTTATTATCTTTTCCCCTGCTGCCAGTCTGCAAATGAGTTTACCGTCCTGCACCCATGGCTCAGACACTGGCACTGCCACCTAATCAGTTATTCAAGCCAGCAACCTGGGGGTCACTTAGACTCCCAGCTTGCCCTTGATCCCTGCATCCTATTGGTCCTGAGTCCTGTCAATTCTACCTTCTAGATAGTTATCATCCCAGCCCCTTCCTACCATCTCCAGGCAGCTGTGGCTAGTGCAGGCCCTCATCATCTCTCACCTGGACTACTGCCATGACCTCCTTGCAACCTGGCTTTCCTTCCTCATTACTTCCCAAGGGGAGAGTAATGTTTTCAAAATGCACGTCTTACAATGTCATCCATCTCCTAAAATCTCTGACAAATCGAGCCTCCACATCTCGAGTTCCTCCCATGAGCCAGGCTTATGGTAGGTATTTTGCTTTGTTTCGTTGAATGGTTCAGTGATTCTCTATCTGCAACCAAATAAAATCCAACACCTTAAGAAGGATTAGGAGGGCTTTCAAGATAATGGCCCCTGCCATACCCTTAATCTGCGATACCTGCAGGTCCACTCAGTAAAATCTGAATGGTTTCCATAATAGAAAGTGCTAGTTCAATTCTTTGCACATCCAGCTTCTTCTTACCAAAATTTCCCTCTTGCCTCCACTCCTTTTCTCTAAGACTCTTGCCTTTGTCCAATGGCAGACTCTACTCCCACAGGAGAACTGGCTCAAATATAGCATCTCCTGCATGATCTTCCTGGTAATCCAGATGGCATTATTCACTTCTTTTTCTGGAACTCACTCATTAACACCTTGTACACACCTGTATTACCGCATTAGTATAAATATCTGTCCATCTCCTACTCCTCACCACTAAGTTCCTTGAGAACAAGAACCACGTTTCAATCAGGATTCTTTCAGATGCAGGTGACATAGCCCAATTCAAAATTGCTAAAGCATAAAGGAACTGTATTTGCTTATATAACTGAAAAGACTAGTTGGCTTCAGGCATGTCTGGATCCAGGCACTCAAGCAGTGTCATCAGGACCCAGTCTCTGTTTCTTAGCTCTGCTTTCTCCTGTGTTGGCTTCATTTGGGGGCTTTCCATGGAGGCCTCAGGCACTTCCTGCTTATGTCCTCTTTCCAGCTGATACTCCTAGCAAAAAGAGAGTAATGTTATCTCCTCCATTTGGTAGTTGAAGGAGTAGTTATTATATAGTGAGCACTCAGAGAGTCCCTGGCATGAGGCAGGCATTCAGTAAGGACTCCTATTTTCCATTCATTCAACATTAAGTGCAGTCCCTGGCATATAGTAAATACTTAACAAACATCTGATAAACAGGAGGAGAGAAAAATAGATGATTGGTTATTGGGAATTAACTTTTGGCAAGTTTAGCAATGTGTGATCGTTTTCTAGAAAGGCAGTTTTTGTGGCCTGGTCTTTTGTTATCTGTTAGGGTTGAGCTTGTCTGTCTTATAGGTTTGACTTCATGGTGTCTTATTCAAGGAGACACTCAACACAGACCCCTCTAGTGAGGCCCAGAGGGGCAGTATTGACCACACTGAATGATAAAGCAGTGGGTTCTAGATATGAAAACCCTACGCTGCTGTCCAGGGATAAAGAGTGCGTCGAGTACAATTTCCAAGGTGTGAGTGCATGCTGTTTTGAGGCCTGCATTCTCGAGGGAAGTCCTTTTCTGGGACAGGATTGCCAATACACTTTCTGCCTGCTCTCCTCATGGTCTCTCCGAACTTCAGCCTCTCAAGTCAAAGAGAATGTGGAGTGACGAAACAGGGGAGTTTAAAATAACCAAGAAGGATGTTTGCTAAAGAACCCTCTAGGACCTGTAGATAGACCAGAAAACCGCAGCTCCTGTAAGAGGGCCAGCAACTGTGCTGTGTTTCTACATAGCATAATTAAATTAGTATTAACATATTGTTAATTATTAATTAATATTAATTATTTAAAAACTATTAAGTCCTATAGGTATAATGGACTTATTGGCCAGCTTAGAATTCTATGGCAGGAGTTGGCAAATTATGGCCCTGCCTATTTTTTTTAAACATTTTATTTTGAAATAATTGTGGATCCACAGGAAGTTGCAAAGAAATCCTGTGCACCCTTTGCCAAGCCTTCCCCAGTGTTGACATCTTGCATAATTATAGTACAATATCAAAACCAAGAAATTGGCATTAGTAAAATTCACAGAGCTTGTTTAGATTTCACCACCTATACATGCAAATGTGTGCTTGTGTGTGTGTGCAGCTCTGCAATTTTCTAACAAGTGTAGCTTTATGCAAAAATCACCACAGTCAAGATACAGAATGGTTCCATCACCACCAGGCTCTCTTGTGCTACCTTTTTAGAACCATAGGCTCACCCTAAGCCACGACAATCACTAGTCTGTTCTCTATCTCTTTAACTTTGTCTTTTGAAGAATACTATACAGATCTTCCACCTGCTTTTGTACAGTCTGTGAGCGAAGCACAGGTTTTCCATTTTTAAATGGTTAAAAGAAATCAGAAGAAGACTATTTTTTGACATATGAAAATTATATGGAATTCAAATGTCAGTGTCCATAAATCAAGTTTTATTGGCGCACAGCCACTCCCATTCCTTTGCAGGTAGTCTATGGCTGCTCTCACACTATAATGACAGAGTTGAGACAGTAGGACCTGCAATGCTAGAACATTTACCTCTGGCCTTTTATAAAAAAAGTGTGCCAACCCCTATTCTAGGGCACTCTCAAGCTGCCGTCTGCATGTTGACTGGTCAAAGGTGTGCGTTAGGCTGAGTGAATTGAAACCATCATTTGAAAGTGCTAGGCCATCCTCTCCACCCATCACCATCCTCATAATAGCTGTTGAGTTCTTACTGTGTGCCAGGCATCATCTCATTTAAAGCTCCCAATCATTATTGTGTGTAAATGTCAGATCACAAACTCAGGTGTGCAAGAAATGTACCTTTATTTTCTATAACTCAACTCAATTTCTATTTTGAGCCTTCTTTCTGTCACGTGGCAAAAATCATTTCCATCATTTTGAGCTTCCCTTCATTTCCCCAGGGAAGCTATCTAAATTCCTGGGGATGGGACATTTTGCCTTCGATCGTCAATGCTTCATGCTGGCCTCTCCTGCGATGTCCAATGCTCTGTCCAGTCCTCATGCAGGTTGGCTGCTGCCTACCTCCTAGATGCCATCAGAAAGGTGCTGTTAGGGCTGGTGCCTCCTGCCGTTTCTGTGCCTCTGCCAGCACTGAGACTCATTCTGTTCCTGTATGTGCCACAGGTCCTCACACTTGAGTGTGCACCAGGATCTGCTGGGGGCAGGTTCTAGCACAGAAGCTGAGCTTCAGTAACGATTTCTGATTCCAGTTTCTGGTCCAGCAGGTCTGAGGTGGGGCTCCAGAATTTGCATTTCTAACGAGTTCCCCTTGGTGCTGATGCTGCTGCTTCTGGACCACACCTTGGGAACCAGTGTTTTAAACCACGCTGAGTGATGGGGAACTTGGAGAATCCGCTTCGGGTCAGTCTGGCTAAACACACCCCAGATCCTGTCACCTGTGTTTCTCCTGGGTAAAAAGGACTCACGTCACTAACCTCTGACCCAGATCCTCCTCCCCCCAAAACATCTGGAGGTTTTGTATTACCTCTTTTCTTCCATTTAGGGCAGTGGTTCCCTAGCTCAGCTGTACATTGAATCATCTGGGGAATTTTAAAAACTACTAATGTCAAGGTTTGCTCTCTCTCCTACCCTGAGTTTCTGATCTCATTGGCCGGGATGTGGCCTGGATATTGGTGTTTTAAAGAGCTCCCCGGGTAATCCTAATATGCAGTGCAGGTTGAAAACCACCACTTGTGGACAGTGGTTCTCCAAGCGTGGTCCAGACGTGTAGCTTCAGCATCACCTGGGAACGTGTTAGATATGCAGGCCTCACCCCAGACCCCCCAAATCAGAGTCTCTGGAGGGCGGCCCAGCTATCTGTGTTTGAACAAGTCCTCCTGGTGATTCTGATGCAGTCAAAGGGATCAGGCTGGGTGGAGAAGAGAATAGGGCTCAGAGACTGCAATCTTCTTAGCTCTTGGCACTTCTGTCCTTGTTTTCCTATTTCCCTGGACTAGGGAAACTACTCCAGGGAAAAGGGAAGACAGGCTCTTATATCATCTTGCATTGTCCTAAAGATATTATACTATCTCTACATACTCCTTTGAGGGAGAAACATGAAGTAGACTCTCATTACCTCCCCTTGCTGTGTCATACCTCCCCAGATATAGCAAATATCTAGCTGCCTGGATACAGGAAAGGGCTTTGAGGCAAAAGAAAATACCTCCAAAAAATCATTGCTTAATATTTCACACATTTACTCTTCGCACAACTCCCCAAGGTAGGTGGTTTTAGGTGTTCAAGGAGACTGAGGTCTGAGAGTTTAAATGATCTGTATAGATCTTAAATCTCCAAGAGGCCCTTCTGATTCCAGAGCCTGAAGTGTTAAAAATCCTCCTGCTTTCCAGTCTTGCCTATCCTCAAAGCTGTTCCTTTCTGTCCTCAGGACTGTGGGCTGTGGTCAACAATGCTGGGATCCTTTGCTTCCCAGCCGAGGGGGAGCTCATTCCCATGACCCACTACAAACGATGCATGGCTGTGAACTTCTTTGGGGCCGTGGAAGTCACAAAGGCATTTTTGCCTCTTCTTAGGAAATCCAAAGGGAGACTGGTGAACATCAGCAGCATGGCAGGTGAGTTCGCTTTTCCCCTTGAAGTGATGTGGTGCCCATCGTGCAAGACATGGCTTGCTGCATTCTTTGTGGGATGAACAAGAAAGCAGGACACGCTCATGCAGGGCTAGGTCAAGATTAGTCAAATTGTATGTTTACTTTTGATCTTAATACAATAAAACGTTTCTCTCCTTTCAAATCCTTTCATGTCCAAACTCTTACCTACCCTCTAATTCCTCCATTCATTACTGGGGATTTAGGATTCTTCCATATCTTCACAATGTGACTGCCAACTCACAAGCTTCCCAGATTTGGACAGGAAATCCTGCATACAGTTAATGTCAACATTACAAGTAACCTGTTTTCAACCCTCCGTAAATTCAGCACACCGTGTTGTTCCCTGTAAGATGAGTAGGCACATGTCTTCAATCTGTTGGCACTGTCAGAGTCCCATGTCTCAGTTGGCTGCCTACTAGTGTTTTCCACAAGATCATTCCCATCGTTTTGTAATCTCAAGGATGTTGGGTTAAGGTGTGACATTTGATGACTCATCTCTCTCTATTTCAAAGAAGAGAGAGTCAACAAATTGAGTCAAGGGTTTAACAATCTTCCTTCCATAAACAATGCCCATATATGTGATATCACGTCCTTTCTTCCAGGACAGATATTTTCAAATTGGGGTTCCTCAGAGCCTTACTCAGCTTTGGGTAACATCCATTGGGTTGTCTTTCGGGCCACTGCGTGGGTGAGAGGGAAGCCAAAGGGATGGGCTCTGGACTCCAGGATCCTGCTTTTAAATATTAGAGGAATATCACTTTTCACTGTTTGACAGTTGGTTCCAAGTAAGATTTTTTTTTTTTAAATAATGGGTCTAACTAGTTACTATTGTTGTTGTTGTTTTTTGTTGCTTTGTTTTTTTGGGGGGACAGACAATTATTTTTGTCTGTCATATTCCCTTTCTTGGCTTTGACTCAGCAACGTCCTTGAATTGAATTGCTATGTGAGTGTGTGTCATTAGAGTTGTGGATTGGCCTAAGAAGGAAGGAAGGAAGGAAGGAAAAGAGGGAGGGAGGAGGAGGAGAAAGGGATGGGGAGAGAGAAATCTAAGATGGTATTTTAACTTATATGAGAATCCTGAAGTATTTCAAATTTCTTGCTACCTTGCTGAAGCAAACAAATTCTGAGAAAGCACATTTGCAATGTTTCACTGTTATCTTTCTTTTGAACTTAGCCTTTAAATTTTTGACCTCTGTGGAAACCTCACCTTTCTCAATTCCCTGGCAGAGTCTGGTACTTTTGGAAAAGCACACATGCTCTTTGCCTCACTCATTCAACAAATATTTACTGAAATGACTGATATCTTTTCCTTGACATGTTGACAAGTAGTTTTTTCTCTTTTCTCTCTTTGTTCTCAACCTTGACTAGCTCATTCATTTGTAAGATTTTACTTTGCTTATCACTAATATGGACACTATCTGCTATAGGCCCAGGGTCTGGCATATATTAGAAGCTCAATTAATAAATGAAGAAATGCAAAAGTACAAATGGCTGAAAATGGATGAATGAATGGGTGAGTGAAGAATTTACAGTATAGAGGATGCCCATTCATACATCTTCATCTTGGCCTCTAAAGCTTTTTCTAAGCCAAGATTTTGTACTCTCTTGACATATATTTCCACTAGAGAGAAACCTTGAGTGTTAAAATAAATCACACATCTCACTCCTATTCCTACCCCTGGATGTGCAAATTCTTTACATCAGCCTTACTATTTCCATTCCATTATCTTACCATCATGACTAAGTCAACATGCCTGAAACCAAACTTGCTATCAGCAACTCAAAGCTTGTTCTCCTGACTTCTTTCTATTCTTCTCTTGGTCCTTTGAGTTGCAGAGCTTTGAACTTTCTTAGATTTGTTTCTCCCTGTGCCCTATCTCTCCTATCTCCCACCCAGTCAGTCACCTAGATGTATGGAGTCTTCCTTCATCACATCCAGCTTTGAATCCTTGTGTCCCAGAGAAACTCTAGAAATAAGTTCATTTGCAGGATTCAGAAGCCACCCAAGGTATTTTATAAAGTTGTTAAAGCAGTAGCCAGAAATCAGAACAGATGGGAAGCATATGTACTTGACAGGGCAAGTGTTTGTAAGAAGACAGGAGCAAAGCTCTTAAATGATGCATATAGTTTCCCTCATTGATGAGAAGTAGAAGAATTCAGTAGAAAATAAAATGAGGAAATCCCTGGCACTTTGCTGATGAGAGTTTTGCAAAACATTGGAAAAGATTTTGAGCATGAGGATAAGAACCTAGACAGGATCAGAAAAGTCAAGTCATGTGTAAAAGACAGTACATAATCAACCAATCCACAGAAATTAACCTCCAACATGATGCCAACTTGATGACATGTCTCTTGGCAAAGTTAATGTGATAGAGATTTTGGAAAATGTGCTTATCTGGGAATTCATCCCTGGTATTTTTTTCATTTTGAAGCAGGGGGCATGGAGAGAGAGACAAGGCAGTCAGTCACTAATAAGTGTTCTCCAAAAGGATCTCATGGTTGCCCTGACCCATCAGGTTGCCTTGAGCCTGGCATCTCTGCCACCATCTGCATGACAAGAATTTCAGTGGTGTAGATTTGTCATGGAAGTTTGCATCAGCTAGCTGGAGTTGAGCTGGAATCAAAAACTCCGTTCCAGTTATCCATTGCTGCATAGCAAATATCCTCAAAGAAAGTGTCTCAGTGTCCTGTGAGTAGGCAACTTCTCTGGTAGACAGAATAGTGGTTCCTTGAATATGTTCGTGTTCAAATCCCTGGAACCTGGAATATGTGACCTTATATGGCAAAAGGGACTCTGCAGATGTGATTGAGTTAAGGATCTTGAGATGCAGAGATTATCCTGGATTATCGAGATGGGTCTGATGCAGTTACAAGAGTCTTTATAAGAGGGAGGCAGGAGGGTCAGAGTCAAAGACAGATAGGAAGAAAGAGGGAAGGGGTCATGAGCCAAGGAATGTAGGCAGCTTCTAGAAGCTGGAAAAGTCAGGGGAACTGATTCTCCTTTAGAGACTCCAGAATGCAGCCCTGCTGACACCTTGATTTTAGCGCAATGAGAGCTCTAACTTTCAGAACTCTAAGATAATAAATTTATCTTGTTCAAGCCACTAAGTTTGTGGTAGTTTGTCATAGCAGCAATAGGAAAGTAATACGCCTGGGTTGACCTGAGTATCAGGTCAAATACCTCTGGGCCCATCCCAGTTTCTTTATAGGTCGATGGATGATGCATCTACCCTTCCTCCATGCCTCCCCCTTCTCCCCCAAAAAACAACTTTGAGAGCTGAGCTCCCTTTCTAATACCCAGTATTGGCTGTCCATGTCAAGGCTCACTCTGCCCCAGGCCGTCCAAGCACTCCTGGAAGACATCTTTTGGTAGTTTTAACTCCCAGACAGACGTCCTTCTTAGTAAGGCATCAATTCTTTTTTTTTTTTTAATTTCAACTTTATTTGTGTTCAATTCCAACATTGTGGTAGAAATGCTCGAGAAACTGTCAACATTCGATTCAGCTCAAGCAACAAGATATCAATTCCTGCTGCAATGATAAGTGCATGTTTTACAGTCCCAAATGGGCTCTTTCTACGTGTCAAACGTTAATTATCTCTGATTAACAGCTTATCACATGCACCTAATTTCCTAGTCCAAACATTTTCCTTTTCTCCAACTCTAACACCCATTCCTTCCACCGTTGTGCTTTTATGCTTCCCTTATGCTTCCACTCTATGTGGACAACTTTTTCTCCTCATCCTTCATACCATATTGAATCAACACTTAGCACTTTATTGCATTCCCCCAAAAAGCCAAGCCAACTTTGGAAAGCATAGATTTTATTAAGGATTTTGTGCAAAGATGGAAGAGCGTGTTATATCCCATACCACAAAACCCATTTTAATGAAAATCCCTTTTAGATGCTTCTTTTCTCCTTCCAAATGTCTTCAGTTGCCAACCGCCTCTCCTCTGGTCAACTCCCCCTCCTTCTCCCCTCCTTGCTGGCTTCAAATCTTTCCTCATTCATCTTTTTAATGTTCATCCATGTTGTAGCATGTATCAGAACTTCATTCCTTTTTAAAGCTGAATAATACTCCACTGTATGGATATACCACATGTTGTTTATCCATTCATCACTTAATGTACATTGGGTTGTTTCCACTTTTTGGCTATTATGACTAATACTGCTGTGAACACTCATGTACAAGTTTTTTTGTGTGCACACTATAAATTCTATGTAAGAGTTAGCTATTACTATCACTTTCTGTGTCCTTGGGTAAGTCATGTAAGTTCTTTGGTTTTTTTCATCTTCTAAAATAGAGTTGATGAGGATAATAATAGAACCTACATCCCAGGACAGTTGTGACCCTTAAGTACATTTAGAGCTGACGTTAAAATACTCAGAGCAGTACGTGGAATATAGTAGACATCTAATAAATATTAATAATTATTATGAAGCATCCATTACAATTCAGGCATTTGTTGGATGCTATCAGATATATGATCCCAATAACCTTGCATAGTAAATATTAGTATTCCAATTTTGCAGTTGTGAAAACCAAGGTTCAGAAGAGTTATATGACTGGCCCTTCAGCTAGAACTGGAACTTAAACTTTTGTTCCATGTTTTGATTCACCAAGCCACTGCCTCCCCTACTGATTCAGCTGGATAATGTGTTACCACCACATCAACCACAAGGCCAAGAACCTCAGGGGCTCTTCCCAAAGGTATCATCCCTGCCATTTTCCTCTTCCTGCTAGCCCCACTGCCAGATGCTTGCTACAGCCTCACCTCCATTTCCATGTGGGAATAGGGTCAATGTAACCCACATCTAAATCCACTCCTAGGGATGGGAAGTTCCAGGACTGGGGCAGAGGAGAAACAGTGCTTTTTTAAATTCTTCTCTAGGAGATGCACGAAGAATCAACCACATTATGAATACACCCTTCCCTCCCACATCTCCCATTCCTAAAGAAAGGAACAAGAAATAAAAAGAGAGAGATGTTATATAACTATACAGGCAGAATCAGTTTTCAAAAAGGAAAGGAAGCCAGCCAAGTGGAGTGGAGATAAACTGCCCAGGTTTTGGTCTTGTCTTTACCACTGGCAACTGAATGGCTTTGGACAAAGTCCTCATTTTACAATGGGGATAATGATAATTGCTTCTTCTTGGGGCCATGATAAGATGAGATGAAATGACATGGATTTAAGCATTAGCCTTGCACCTGGCATGTAGTAGAGTTAGACCCAAAAGCCATCTGCCATGAAGTCTGAGAGAGAGGCTGGCTGTATGTACACTTGTGGTTTTTTATCCTGCCAGCTGCTGACATCACCACCCTGAGTGTGACATTGAGTTACTGTCCATCCTGCTGTTCCCTGTCACACTCTGGTCTCTGGGCAAATAACTCCAAGAGGTCATTACTTCCAGATTTGACCACACCTTCTCTGGGAGAATTTTTCCCCTGTAATCACATTTATCATCCCTCCCACAAAAATAGAATAGCTCTTTAATCCAAATCCTGGCAAGAAAGTTGGATAAATATTTAATCAAGGATTGGCAGAATTGGGAGGCAACTCTTTGACTGTACAAAGGGTAGTGGAAAAATCTTTATGTGTGAGAGGTCTAAAAGCTTTTTCTGGCCAGTTTTCCTCTTAAAAGATTGCAGAGTAAACCCCTGTGTACAGTTGCAAGCTGTGCTTGAATGAGAACAGTTGAAAACGAACCTTATGAAACAACTCATGCCTCGGGCATTTTGAGCCGTTTGTGGTTTGAATCCTGCTCTTCTATTAGTACCTGGGCGATCTGGGGCAGGCAACCTCATTTGTCTGTGTGTCTATTTTATCATTTGCCAATGATGGGGTGACAGAACACCTGAGTCTAGGGCAGCATTTCTCAACCTCAGCGTTATTGATATTTTGGGGGAAGCTAATTCTTTCTGTGAGAGACTGTCTAATGCATTGTAGGATGTTTAGCAGCATCTGTTCTCAACCCTCTAGATGCAAGTAGAGCCCACCCCTGGTGCTGACAAATCTTCAGACATTGCCACATGTCCACTGGGGCAGGGGTTGGGGGGGCACAAAATCACTCCCAGTTGAGAACCTCTGGTCTGGGCTGTAGATTTAAAATTCCTCTAGATTTAAATTATTCCATGCATTGTGGATTCTGAGTGTTTAGCACAGTTACCAGTACATAGAAAGTACCCTAGGAAAAAGGACCTTTCTACTGAGACAAAATAGTTGCCCACCACATCGAGCTGTTTAAAATGCACTAAAATTACTTGATGCCAAAGTAAGTGGCCTCAGAGATTCTTACAAGTCTATAAATTACAGGTATCCATCCAAGTTCGTGGTTCCACCATTGAGCCTGGTCTTACTTAGTCCAGAGAAGTTGGCTGTGAGATCATTCCTGGCAGTCTAAATGGAATCATCAGGCAAATCATTCAGCCAGTCCTTCCGCTGCTCAGTGATGTGCAAGGAAGTCAAAGCTGAGATTTGTTTCCCTAAAACTCTCACATAGTAGCCAGAACTAGTGCAGGGCAAGGGGAAGGGAGTAGAGCAAGGTTGAGTGAACTTTGTGCTGAGTTGTATAGATGCTTACATGCCTAAAGTCATTTAATTCTAACGTCTGAAGGATGCAGATATTAATTCCTTTTCTAGATCGAACACACTCTAGCCTAGGATCATCTAGCTGGTAAGTGAGGGAGTCAGGGCTGGTTCTGTGTTCCTCTCGCTATTCTAGACTATCAAACAAGAACATACCAGGTAAACAGGGGACAAAAAAACCCCACAGACCCTAACTCTAGTACGTTTAAACGATGATTCGGAAGTGTTAGCAATTTACCGCTGTCTCCTACACCAGTGCTACTCAAACACTAACATGTGTAGTGATCACCTGGGGAATCTTGTTAAAATGCAGAATTTGACTGAGTTGGTTTGAGGGGAGCCTAAGATTCTGCATTCCTATACCCAGTTCCTAAGTGTATGCTACCAGTCCCTGGACAACTTTTTCGCACTCCAGATGCATTAGAATCACCAGGAAGACTACTTACAAACCACTGCAGGAAATCAAAAATACAATGAGAGGGGCCACCCGGTGGCACAACGGTTTAGTTCACGCTTTGGCAGCCCGAGGTTGGCGGGTTCGATCCCGGGAGCCGGCCGACGCATTGCTTGTCAGCCATGCCGTGGCGGTGTCCCATATAAAGTGGAGGAAGATGGGCACAGATGTTAGCCCAGGGCCAGTCTTCCACAGCAAAAAAGAGGAGGATTGGCAACGGATGTTAGCTCAGGGCTGGTCTTCCTCACCAAAAAAAAAAAAAAAAAATACAATGAGATAACATTTCATACCCACTGGAATAGCTATCATCAAAAAAACAGAAAACAACACTTGATGGGAAGGGTGTGGAGAAACTGGAACTCTCTTGAATTGCTGGTGGAAGGTCAAATGGTGCAGCCTCTGTGGAAAACATTAGGCAGTTCCTCAATAGGTTAAACACAGAGTTACCATGTGACCCAGCAATTCCACCCCCAAGTATGTACTCAAGGGAACAAAAAACAGGTGTTCAAATAAAAACTTGTACATGGATGTTTATTGCGTCATTCTTCATGATAGCTAGAGGTGGAAGCAACCCAAAAGTTCATCATCTGATGAACTGACAAACAAAATATGGTCTATCCATACAATGGGATATTGTTAACCCACAAGAAGGAGTGAAGCACTGATACATGCCACGGAATGGATGAAACTTGAAAAGATTACGGTAAGTGACAGAAGCCAGACACAAAAGACCACATACTGGATGATCTTATTTATATGAAATAGGCAAACCCATAGAGACAGAAAACATATTAGTGGTTGTTGGGGGCTGGGGGGAGAGGTAATGAGAAGTGATTGCTTAATGGGTATGGGGTTTCCTTTTGGGACATTGGAAATATTGTGGAATTGATAGTGGTGATGGTTGTACAACATTGTGAATGTACTAAATGCCACTGAATTGTATACCTTAAAACAGTTGAATGGTGAATTTTATATGTATTTTACCACAATAAGAAAAAAATTCTGCACACCACCCCCAGAATTTATGATTCAATAGGTCTGGAGTGGGATCTGAGTATTTGTACTTCTAACAGCTTCCCAGCCGCTGCTCTGCTGCTTCTCAACCACACTTTGAGTAACAAGGTCCCAGACTTTGATTCTGAGATTCAACAGTTTATCACATCCCCAGAGATTGCCAGGTTACAAAGGAACAATCAGAGGCTATTAGTCTCAAATTTCTGCTAACCATGCCTAAAGGAGTTTAGCAAACCTGGGGGCATGTGGTTGGTCTGGGTTCTTCAGCTTGGAAAGGTGCAATAAAGGAATGGACTGTTACTTGAGTTGACTTCAGTTAACCTTGGAGGAGACAGAAACTGGCTGGGAGCCCTCATTACATGCTCTTGAGACAAGGTCATGCAAGTTCTGGCTTGGGAAGGTATTAGAGAATGAGAAAGTTGCTGTGGGCATGGGATCCTAGTACCTCTATAAAAGTGTCCTGCACCCAATTCCAGTGTGAGGATGGGAGGTTTTTCCCCACACCAACAAGCAATGCTCAGATACCAGCAGGGTGTCCTACACTTCAACTCAATTCCGACACTACCTGGAGATAGTGTCAGATCCCACAGGTTAAGGGCTCAGTCCTATAAGACTCTCCCCCCCCACTCCTACTTCAGATGCCAGTTGCAAGTCCAGGTTATCACCTGTGCTTCTGACTGACTGGCTGTAGATTGGAGGTTCCAATGACCCCCTCCTTGGGTCCTATTAATTTGCTAGAGTGGCTCACAGAACTTGGGAAACCTGTTAACTCACTGGATTATTGGTTTACTACTAAGGATATTAAAGAAGATGAATCAACAACCAAATGAAGAAATACGTAGGGCAGGCATAGGGAAAGGGCATGGAGCTTCTATGCTCTCTGAATAAGCTACTCTCCCTGAATCTCCACGTGTTCACCAACCTGGAAGCTCTCCAAACCCCTCTTTTTGGGTTTTTGTGGATGCCTCATCACATCGGTGTGGTTGATTAAATTATTGGTCATTGGTGATTGATCTCAATCCCCAACCCCTCTCCCCTTCCTAGAGTAGGGGTAGGTCTTGAAAGTTCCAACCCTCTAATCACTTGGTTGGCTCCACTGGCAACCAGCCCCCATCCTTAGGTGAGTTCCAAGTCACCTCATTAACGCAACAAAAGACACATTTTCCGCTCTCATCACTTAGGAAATTTCAAGGGTTTTAGTAGCTCTGTGTCAGAAATGGGGACAAAGACCAAATATATATTTCTTATTATAAATCAAAACATCATACCCTACCTATACAGCCTCTGGCTGAAAGGTTGCAATATTTCTGCCCCCTGCTGTGTTAATAGGGCCTTCACTTGGAAAGCTCTTTCTTTTCCATAATTCCTATGTAGCCACATGTTAGCTTTAGGTTAGGAAAAAGAGGGATCTCCGTGGAGGTGTTGAACATTATGGCTACAAGGAGTTTTGGAGGCACTGTGTTACCTCAAGAACATTTGTCTGGCAGAACCTTAGGAAATGTTACTAATTTACTGATTATGCCACATCAATGGAGTCAGGCAAAGACCAGATCTGAGCCTACTGAGGGAGAGAGAGAGGGTCTCCACAATTCTTCTATAAGCTGCAAAACTGTGACTTCAAATCTCCCTCAGCTTTAGTCATGACCAACAGTACACCATAACATCAAAGGAAAGACTGTGCCCACCAGAGTGATCAATAACGTGAATGCTGAGTTTGTTTACTTGCCAGAGAAGCTGGGTAGGGGAAAGTAGTCTCTTTTAGAAGCGGGGTGAGACGCTGCATTCGTGGTGGCCACACTAAATAAGGATAGATAGTCTGCAGTTACGAAGGATGGAAAGAGTCCGTAGGTTTGTACGTAGTTGGTTAAATCAAATCCCATGGTTGATTGGGTGTTCTGTTAAGTCACCGAATAACAGGTAAGTCACCCCAAGTTCTGAGCCGTTTACCAGTGTTGGCTACTTAGAATCTATTGTGGGGAGACCCAGCATTCAATTTTGATATCTCCTAAGCAAGTACTACTCTAACTGCAAAGTTTTACTTTTACATTAGCCACATCCACGATGGGGGTGCCTGTGGGATGGGGTGAGGAAGAAGTACATTGTCACTTTAAATTTGGTTGCAGCCTTGGCAGATGTTTCTGAAGCTCTGGCTTGTCCAGGAGGCTTATCTCATTTTTCAAAATTTCAAATAAGCCAGGCTTTGATCTTTTGGCCTCCCAGGCCAAACTTCAAAAAAGCTTAAATTTGTAGTTTTGTTACCCAGCTAAGTGGGCTGGCCTCCTGGTGAGTTAAATAAGACTCTACACCAGTGGATGTTGTCTCACAAAGTAAAGTGTATTTGCAGCAAATAGGAGACCCTGAGGAATCACTTCCAAAATCATGGCGAAGGGAAGCGGGAACTTTTATTTCGGATGGGGAATGAATATTCAAAAGAGAGAGGCGGGTATTCGCTTGCGCAGGCTCAGTTGGGAAACACGCTTCCACATACACTGCAGGTTACAGTAATGAGGCCTGAGCTCTGCCTGGAGAGATCGTAGCATTAAAGGTAAAGCAAAGGTCATGGGTGCAGCTCTTGAGGTGAGGCTTGGTCAGTTTCAGGGTGGTTGGTGTTGCATCTCATTAACATAACAAAAGGAAAAACTAACTTGGAAAAACAGTTAAATGCTTCCAAACCCACCCTTGAGTTTTTCAAGGCACCTAGTCGGTGACAGTTTTATTTACCAAAATGTTAGGTGACCTTATGAGCTTTGTACAGCCAAGGACCTACATGGGAGCTAGGCACTTCTCCCGACATAAGTTTGTCGTAAAGGGACATTTTTAAACTTTTTATTTAGAAATAATTATAGATTCACAGGAAGTTGCAAGGAAATGTACGGGGAAGTCCTATTCACCCTTCACACAGCATCCCCTAACGAAAACATCTTGTATAACTATGGTGTGATATCAAAACCACGGGACGGGCGTGGATACGATGCACAGCTTATTCAGAGTTCACCAGGTATATCTGCATTCATTCATGTGTGTGTTTCTAGTTCTGTGCAATTTCATCACATGTATAACTTCCTGGAACTACTAACACAATCAAGATACAGAACTGTTCCATCACAACAAGGATCCCTTGAGGTACCCCTTTATAGCCGCATCCACCCCCTCACCCCATCCCCTTGGCAACCATGAATCTGTTCTCCATCTTTATAATTTTATTTCAAGAATGTTATATAAATGGAGTCATACCGTATGCAACCTTTTGAGACCAGCTTTCACTCAACATAATTTGAAGGGACTATATCTTGACCAGGGCTTATACAACTCACACACAAAAAAACCCTTCTTCCAGCACAGAATTAGAAAGTCTCCTTTAATTTCTGTCTCCTGAAACACAACATATCTTACTCCCCCACACCTGTAAGACTTGGATCCAGGATGAAACAGCACTGCCAGGTCACCATCCGACTTCTGAGATCAAGTGAGCCTTCTACAACCAAAACAGAGATCTTAGTTTTTTCAGATCCCAAGCTGTATTAGCATTTACGTGTCCAGAGGATGGAAATTTCAGAGACGTTCTCTAGAAGTGTTTAACAATCGTGTCTGCACATTAGAATCACCTGGGGGAGATTTTAAAAATCCCAGAGCCTGTGATGAAACTCAAACCAAAGAAATCATATGGGGTGGGGCAGGAATTGATTTTTTTTTAAAGCTCTCCAGGCAATTCCAATAAGCTACTAAGTTTGAAAACTATTGTTCTAAAACAATTAGCTGCAATAAAGGTTCTCAAACCTTTGGGGGAGGGTATCTGATTCACCCGGGGAATTTGGTAAACACTGCAAAAACCCAGGCTCTCTCCTCCTTGAGGGACCTCAGACCTCAGTGTGCTTCATTACTCCCTAAGTGATTCTGATACTCACCAAAGTCTGAGAACCACTGAGCCAGAACACTGTTCTCACAATACAATCGCCTGCAGAGTTTTATTTACATACTGATGTTCAGGTCCCACTGTCAGAATTTTTTATTTCATTGGTCTAGGGTAGGGCCTGGCATTGGTATATTTTTAATGTCCCCAAGGTGATTCTACTGTGCTTACAGAGTTATGTATCACTGATTTGGAATTAAAAAACAAAATTTAAAAACAAACACAAAGTATATATTCATCTCTCTGGGCATCCCAGCTATTCTGGTATCATTTAACGTCAGCTAGTGTATGAGTATGTAAATATCCAAGACTTAATCTCCTTGGAATTACATCAGTACCACTACATAGTTATGAAGGTTATAACCCACACAACTCCCAGTGTTGTGCATCCCTTATCAGTTCTTCAGTGCCCCGATAGATAAACCCTCTATTTTGGAAGTCAAGTTTTCCCTGCTGAAATGGAAATAAACTTACCAAGTTCCTGGCAACCTTTTGCCTCGCTGTCTTTTGGCAACAGGATTTTAACTTGAATGGAACAAAGATAAAAGTTAGAGAATCTAACTGGACAGACTATGAAGGGGTGCAAAAGGTCAGAAGACCCTGAGACCCTGTGACTCATGGTCAGCCAGCGTCGGACGCCTATACTTATTTCATATTATTGGGGATCTTAGATACTAATATAAAACATCAACAGTAAGGTTGGATCTATGATGTTGAATCCTGCAGAACTGCCATTTTGTAGGGCAAAAATGGTCTAATATTGGCAATTTCACAGGGTTCAATATGATACAAAGGACAAATGGGTCTTAAATGTTTGGTCCAAAGCATGTTTTCTGTTTAGATTGATAATGTGGGTTGTGATAAATTCTCACCACCTGTCATATCATCCATAAGGCAGTACATCCCCATGAAAGCGCAGATTCAGAAATATGTGACAAAAACCTAAAGTATTAGTTCAAGGCTTAGTATTCAAAATGAGTACTTGGATTGGTTTTAAATACAGTTTCTGGTTCAGTAGGTCTGGGCTTGGTCCTATAATCCACATAATAAACAAGTATTGTAGGAGATCCTGAAGCAATTGCACTTACTATTCTAAGAAACGCTGAACATATGGAACCTTTGGGCTATTGTGATATTATTGTGAAAACCTTGAGTGGCACTAATAACAGGAAGCTCTTATATGGAGCTTTCTTTGTGCCAGCCACTTTTCTAATATATTAATTCATTTAACTTTCACAACAACCCTATGATGCACGTACTATCATTATTCTTAATTTACAGGTTAAAAGGCAGGCATATATCATAAAATGACTTTCCTAATTTTAATTGATTTTATTAATCAACGGCAGAGCTGGGATTTGAACAAAGGCAGTGTTGGCTCCAGAATCCAGCTCTTCACTGCTGCCCTCTGCTGACCTGCCTTCTAGCTGGCCAAGCTTACTTCATCTACAAAAACCATGGAGATGTGAGAATGATCTCACCCCACAAACCGAGTTGTGACTTTGGATAAGTTGCTTTAATTTCTTTGTCTTTCTCACCAGTAAAAGGAAGGAGTTAGATTTCATGAAACTAGAAATCACTTAAATAAGAATCAGCTAGTCATCGGTGGCAAGACAAACCAGAGCTGAATGTCTGATGCCAGATACTGTATTGAAATTTACCAGTTAAGCCTCGGGACTCTTCCTTTTAAGTGACAGGGCCAAACCTCAAACTAGCTTAAACGAAAAAGGGAAAAAGAATGTATTATCTCACCAACTGGCTGGAACCAAGTTTGAAGATGGGATCATCTTCACTCTCCCCCACTGGCACTCCGGTTTCCCTCCTTAACACCCATCTCCAATTCTACTCTCCCCTTTTCACTCCTCTGCTTTCCTTTGCTTACCTTCTCCTATGTGGTAGCAAAATGGCCCCTGGGAGTTCGGGTATTTCACCATTATCATGCTTAAGTAGCCGGGAATAAACAACAAAACCATCTCCCTTCCACCATCTATATCAGGACTCTGGCTCAATATACGTCACATGCCTAACCCCAACCCAATCTCCACGTCCAGCGGGTGAGGTATTATGACTGGCCAGTCTGCCTCTCAAAGGACAGAACCATTGACTGACAGCCTTCCTACAAAGACAGGGAGGTAAAGATGAGTATTTCCCAAATGGAAATTGTGTGAGCCAGACCAAAGCTTTAATAATGATGTAAGAATAATGATGATAATTGACATTAACTGGTCTAGGTATCTCTATGCTCTTCCCCCTACCCTGTTTTATTGAGATGTAATTGACATAGAACATTGTATTAGTTTTAGGTGTACAACATAATGATTTGATATATGTATATATTGTGAAATGATTACTGCAATGTGTTAGTTAACATCCATCACCACTACAGTTACAACTTTTTTGTGTGTGTGATGAGAACTTACAAGATTTACTCTCTTAGAGATTTTCAAATATACAGTACAATATTGCTAATTATAGTCACGATGCTGTACATTATGTCCCCAGAGCTTATTTATGTTATAGCTGGAAGTTTGTACCTTTTGACCACCTTCACCCATTTTGCTACCCCCCCAACTCCCTGCCTCTGGTAACCACCAATATATTCTTTGTTTCTGTGAGTTTGGTTTTTTTAGATTCCACATATAAGTGAGATCATACAGTATTTCTCTTTGTCTGACTTATTTCACTTAGTATAATGCCCTCAAGGTCCACCTGTGTTGTTGCAAATAGCAGGATTTCCTTCTTTTCTTATGAATGAATAATATACCATTGCGTGTATATATATATATATATATATATATATATATATATATATATATACACACACACACACACACACACACCACATATATATGTATATATATATATATATACACACCACATTTTCTTTGTCCATTCATCCATCAATGGTCACTTAGGTTGTTTCCATGTCTTGGCTACTGTAAATAGTACTGCGATGAACATGGGGGGTGCAGATACTATGCTCTTTTTTTTTAATTAAAATTTTTATTGAGATCATTGTAGATTTACTTAAAATTGTAAGGAAGAATAAGAGAGACCCTTGTGTACCCTTTACCTGGTTTCCCTCAGTGATAAGGTGTTGTGAAACCAGAGTACAATATTGTAACCAGCACACTGATAGTGACACAATCCACCACTTTTATTCAGATTTCCCGTTTTACCTGTACTTGTGTATGTATTTGGTTCCATACATTTTATCATCTCATTTTCTTTTTAATTGTATTCTATGGCTTTCAGATCAAGGCTAGATAGTTGAATTTAAAGCATGGTTTCATTAAGTGGCTGGAAATGGCCAATGTCTCTACTAAGATTGCCCTTTAAGAAATCAGATCATGGTCATTGCAGTCCTACTTTCCCTGTGTGCAGGAATGAGCTCAGTGTTTTACGGGGGCCCAGGAAGAGGTAGCTAAAAGCCTATATAGAAACAAGGGTTTGTCCTACCCACTACAGACTGTAAAGTGACGATATAAGTATCCCTTAGTGAATGATCCTTAATAAATGTTAGATGTGGGCATGAGCCATATTTTGTGGTCTCAAATGCTTGTGCTGAAAACTTTAACTTTTGGATAGAGTTAGGACACAGGCAAGAGAGCTCAGGGTTAGGAAGATGTTTTTCCATGGATGAAGCATGCCCAACTAGAAGAATAAAAGAGATTTTGGCAGGAAAAAGGAATCATTTGCAAAATTCTGAAGTCAGGAGAACAAAGACAAGCACATGTGCAAAACTAGACCCATGTTTGGTTTGGTGAGAATCACCAAAGGTTGGGAAAGCTGGTGGAAGTGGAATGCGTGGATAGGTAAGAACAGGGCACCCAGGAGGTCCTCTTCCCACCCCTAGACAGTTGTGTAAATGTCATGGAGGTTTTAGACAAAGCAAAATACCCATGAAGTCATCTCTGGCATTTGCTGAAATGTCTATGGTCTCTTGAAGCCAGGTGGTGGCTTTTTCTTTTGTTTTTAAATTAAAAAAATTGAGATATAATTGATATACAATAAACTGCTCACATTTAAAGTACACAATTTGATAAATTTAGACATATGTACATACCCAGGAAACCATCACCACAATCAAGATAGTGAACATGGCCATCATCCCCCAAAACTTTCTTGTCCCCCTTTCTATTCCCTTCCCCGCCCCAATAACAGGTAACCACTGATCTGTTTCTATCACTATAGATTTGGTTGCATTTTCTAGAATTTTAAATAAATGGAATCATACAGTACATACTCTTTTTTTCTGACTCTTTCATTCACCATAATTATTTTGATACTCATCCGTGCTGTTGCATGTATCAAGTTCATTCCATTTAATGGCTGAGTCGTATTCCATCATATGGCTGTATCACAGTTTGTTTATCCGTTAACCCAGTGGATGTTTCTTTGACCAGGGAAATCTTTGCCAAAGCTGGGAGCCCTAATGTCATGGTTCCAGTCTTCCTGGGTTCCCCATGAGGTCCCCTGGGTGCTGTGAACCCTCACTGTCTTCACCCCTTCAAAATCTCAGGGTCTTCCAGTTAAAGAACACTAGAAACACATCCATGTTCATTTCCTAGGGTTACTCTAACAAATCACGGTGGCTTAAAACAACAGGGATTTATTCTGTCACAGTTCTGGAGAACAGAAGTCTGAAATCAAGGTATTGACAGGGCCATCTCCCTCTGAAGGCTCTGAGGGAGAGTGCCTGCTCGACTCTTTCAGCTTCTGGTGGCTCCAGGTGCTGGTTGGCTTGTGGCTGTATCACTCCAATCTCTGTCTACATCTTCACATGGTCTGCTACCCTGTTTCTCTGTGTGTCTTCTCCTTTTCTGTTTCTTACAAGGACACCCATCATTGGATTCAGGGCCCATCTAATCTAGAATGGTCTCATCTTGAGATCTGTACCTTAATTACAACCGCAGAGACCCTTATTCCAAATAAGGCTGCTCCACTTTTCTGGCTTCCTTCTCTTCTGTTTCCATAGCTCTTCCCTCACAGCTGGTCCAGTGATAGACCCAGTGTAACGCTAAATCTCTCCCAGGTTCTAAACTAAATGTGATTTAGATGGGATAAAGAGCATCTGCTCCAGCCCTACCTAGCCCTCCTAGAGTAAGTCCTTTCTTACACCCTTTTACAGTGATGCCTCATAGTTCCCCATGGTGTGTATTACTCCTTGTTGCAACAAGTGTTAAACCCAATTTGTTCAACTACAGGTGCTATAAGGGGTTGAACAGTGACCATCCCCCAAAGATATGTCTACCTAGAACCTCAGAATGTAGTTCAGCCAAAACGGAAGGTCAGAGGCTGAGGCAGATGCTCTTTATCTCACCTAAATCACATTTAGCTTGGAAGCTTGGAGAGATTGAGCCTTATACTTGGGTTGTCATTGGACTAGCTGTGACGGAGCAGCCATGGAAGGCAGAAGCAAAGGAAGCCAGACCATGGTTGTGACCAAGAAAACATGCCCACCTGGGTACAGAGGGCCTTTGTCTGCCTTAGTCACTACTGATACCAGTTCCTGGCATGCAGTAGGTGTTGTTTAAACACTAGGGGATGAACAAATGAAAACATCAGACCTGATTTTTTTTCTCCCATTATTCCTATAGGAGGGGTCCCAATGGAAAAACTGGCAGCTTATGGGTCATCCAAGGCGGCTCTGACCATGTTTTCGGCGGTCATGAGACAAGAGCTTTCCAAATGGGGAATTAAAGTCTCCGTCATCCAGCCTGGAGGCTTCCAAACGAGTAGGTATTTGAATGCAACGTTCATCCTGGAAGGGAAGCTGAAGGTCCTTTGTTCTGGCAGAGCTCAAACTGAACCCCTCAGTGGTCGACCAGAGAGATGTTGGGATGAATAGGCCTCTTTTAAGAATAGAGGGGCAAGGGCCAGGTTCTTCAGTGTATGGTTGTTCCCCTGCATCCCTCCACAAAGGAATTAAGATTTAATGTCATGTATTTTTCAAACACTGCTTCCTCCCCTCTGAAGAATATGACCCACCTCCCTTCTACCCCAGGAGGAGATGGCTGTTCTTTCCTCTCTCCTCCCTGAATTTCCGAACTCTGGGCAGATGCAGGCTACCCCCGTGGCTCAGTCCTCGGTTCTGGGCCATCAAACATTTAATTGGTGATTTAAGTGAAGATGTAAAAAAGCATGTCTAATAAAAGACCACAAACTGGGAGGGATTGCTAACACATTAAAGAACAAAACCTTAGAGGTTTGAATGTTAGTCCAAACCCACAAGATGAAAATCTAAAAAGAAAAACTGAGCTTTTTTCTTGAAGCATTTGACAGCGGGATCTCAGAATTGTCCGGGAGGAGCACGCCTCGGTGAAAGGGCTATTCCGGGAGGGAGACCAAGAGAGAGACCTGGGCCACCCAGGTTGAGAGGCTAGACTGGGGCAATAGGAATGGAGGGAAGATGCAGTCCTGAGAGGTGTTTCCCACTTGGGGACTCCCTGGACAGGGAGGAGAATTGAGGAGGGTTGATGGAGAAGAAGGGTGGGTCAAAGATGATACCAAATGTGACAGACTGAGGGACCGGGATAGAAGGCATGACGCAGAAAGAAGAAAGCTGGCTGACAGCTGGTGTTAAGTGAAAATGATGAATTTGATTTTGAACCTGGCAGGAGAATTGAGGGTTTGGTGATACAGCCAAAGAAAACTTCCAACACACAGATGGAAGATTCCATTCGGACCGGAGAGCCCCCCTGTGGTTAAGTTATAGTTTTGAGGATTCACTGAAATTGCTGTAGATAGCACTAGCCACATATTCTTTCTTGATGTTGTTGATCTTATTTTTTTTAATTGAAAAATATATCATATGCACACATAGTTTAACAAATCATTATAAAAACTCATGTTCTTAACATGCACATCAAGAAGGAAAACATTGCCAGCACCCAGAAGCCCCCATATAATCCTTTCTAGTCATAGCCCTCTCCCATCTTCAACACAGAACCACTCTCTTACTTTTTGTAACAGTTGTGTGTTTGCTTTTCTTTACCGTGTTGCATCCATACATGCGTCCTCAAACAGGAGAGTTTGGTTTTACTGGTTTTTGAACTTTGAGTGGAATCAACAAGTATGCATTCTTTTGCATCTGGCTTCTTTCACGCAACATTATGTTTTCACAATTCATCCACGTTGTGTAGATTCATTTTCAGTGCTGTATAGTATTCTGTGAATGTGCCACAATTTTTCTACTGTTGGTGGGATATTGGGGTCACTTTTGGACAATTATGAACAATTCAGCTATGGACCTTCTGGCACATGCACTGTGGTGTATGTGTATGTGATTTTTCCTATGACACGTAGCCAGGAGTGGAATGACTGGATTATAGAGTTTATCTTCAACTTTACTGGATCATACCAGACTACTTTCTAAAATATTGTTGCAATTTATACTCCCACCCTTTCTGTATATGTCTTAATCTGCACCACAGCCCTGAGGGATAGGTTTAATTGACATCATTCACCAGGTTAGGACACTTGGGTGGGGTAGGTAATATATACTCCATTGTGGGTGTCTGGCAAACCATGATGGTGAGGAATTTGAAACCAGATCCCTGGGTCCAGTGCCTGGTTCTTTCTTTCATACCAGTGAAGGGGAGGAAGACGATCCTCTCCCCACTCTGGGTCCTTTCTGGCTGGGCTACAAATTAAATCTACGTGAGACCGAATAGCAGGAGAAAATCAAAGTTTTATAACACATATACGTGGGAGAGAGAAGGGAACCTGAGTTTCTTGACAGAATGTGGAGGTTCTCCCCTTAAGTAGAAAGACAAAGGAGGATATTGGGGGTTGGGGGTGTCAGTTATGGGGGATTACCAGAAAAGCACAGTAAACAAGAGTAAGGTTATTATGCAGATTTAAGGCCTCACTTTCCACACTAATAAGAGTTTCTAGAGATAAGGTCATCCCCCCTTCTTCCTGGTACAGAGAAGGAGACACCTTTACAAATGGAGATTTTGCTTATAAATGTAAATGTCTCTTACAAAGGATGACTTCTACTTTTACTTGGAATGGGCTTAGCAAGGACCTTCCCAGTCTATCCATACCCAGAGTCAAATTCTCTTAGGCAGTTTGGTGGGGGAGGTCAAAGTTTCTTTCAGAGAAAATAGTCAAGGTAAAGAGATGTATTTTGATGTGGCCAATTCTGATCCCCCACACCAGGCTGCCCTCAGTTTAAAGCTGATATTTGATGAGCTCTCTGAAGGCAAGAGGCTAGACAGTGGAAAGCTGAGGACTCAAGTCTGGAGACCGATGCTTGAAGTGGGGGACAAGAGAAGGAATCTTCAGGGACACAAAGAGCTTTTAAAGACAGAAGGAGACATAGCGGACTTTTTAGTGTCCTGCAATTAAAATAGCTAAAATATATTGCATGCTTAGCAGATATTAAGCACTTTACATGCACAATCTCACTTAATCCTCACCTATGAGCTAGGCATCATAATATTCCCATCTTGGAGGGAGAAAATGAGGCTCAGAGAAGTTAAGGAATTCCCCAATCCACAGATCTGATAGGAGGCACAGATGGGATTTGGATCCAGGCCATCTTAACAGTTTCGTTGTGTGTAGCCGCAAAGTGGCAAGGGTGGTTGGGTGGGTGTGAGAAGTGGTAGATGAAGGTTGACAAAAGACTGGTGGCTTTGTCACCAATAAAGAGAGCTTTGGGAACTCTGGATAGGGTACCCACAAAAGTACTTAGAAAGTTCATGCAGTGTTCAAAAGAGGGAGGAAATGAAGAGGAAAAGGAGTCCCCCAGCCCGTGAAAGCAGAGACTGGGGCAGAGGTAGCTGGAGGAACAACAGTTCATGCAAACATGTATTTCAAGACCCAGAAGCCTCCAGAGTAATTGTCAGGGTAGTCATTTCTTTAAGTACAGTGTTGTGCCTTCATGAAAAGAAATGAGCAATTGCAACTCCGTTTGCATTTCCACGAGTATAATTGGATTTCACTGTCTTACATTTCACAGCGAGGCTCCCCCACAGTCTTGATATCCAGGAGTCACCCAAGTTAGCAAACAAAGGCTCATCCCCACAGCATCCCTGAGCAGTCAGGCACTTTGTGGGAGGGAGTGTGGGTTGCTGCAGCCTTTCTGGAAAGTAATCTGGCAGCAGCTATTAAAATTCAAAATGCATGTGACTTTTGACCAGGCGGCCACACTTTGGGGACTGTAGGCTACAGAAGTAAATGCCGAAGTACAAAGAATATATTTGTGCTGTTTTTGGCAGCATCACCTGAAATGGTGAAACCTAGAAACAACTGGAAAGTCATTTGATAGAGAAGTGGTTGACTAGAAGCCGTTCAATGGAAAATTCTGCTGCTCTGGTTTAAATCTATAGCCATTGACTAGGAGGCAAGTCTGTGATTTATTGCTAAGCCAAAAACAAAACAAAAACCAAGAAAATGAAACAGAAAAACAAAAAAGCAAATTCCTGAAAAATATTTATAGTATGATCCTTTTTGGTTTTTGTTTGTTCCTGGTAAAATAAAATTAAACCAAAGCCTTGTGTGTGTATGTATGCTTGTATGAACAGGAGAGAATGTGGAAGGACACACAAAACTGTTACCTCAGAAGAGATTACTTTTAAAAACATATACATCTCATTATTATTCACTTTATATAATGAGCAAGATCGCTACTATATTTTAATGTAAATATACATTATTAAATTTTATATAATAAGCAAGCATGCATTACTTCTATATTAAAATACATTTATATATTTAATCATATATAATTTATATATTAATGTTAAATGTATATTTAAATTATATTTAGTATATATTGTTTAAAACTAAATTAAAATTATATTTATCAAATAGATGATATTTATCATACATTTAATATTATACATAGAAGTGGGCATTACTTCTATAGTTTAAAAAATTATATGTCTATATGTATATGTGTCTGTATGTATGTATATACATATTTTATACATAACATATTGTATATATTATATTTCATATTGTATACAATAATCATGAAAAGACATGTATTAGAATGTTTGTGGCAGCACTATTTGTAAGAGCCCCAATTGAAAACAATCCAAATGCCCATTACAATATAACGGATAAATAATTTATGGCATATTTATACAATGGAAAACTATGCAGCAATGAGAATGACCACACAATACGTGGATGGGTCTCTCAATGTAATGTATGATTCCATTTATATAATGTCCAAAGCCAGGCAAAACTACTGTGTTCTGTCAATTGGTACAGTGGCTCCTGGAAAGGTGACTGGAGGGGGCGAGGTTGCTTCGAGGCTGGTCCTGTCCTTTTCTTGATCTGGTTGCCAGTTACATGAGGTACTCAGTTTGTGAAAACTCAGTCATCTGTGCACCTTTCTGTATGTATGTTTAAAAATATATAATAACATTATAAAGCACATATTTAAAAAGGCATTTGGGAACCCCTGTCCTTCTGAGCAGTAGCCATTACAAGGGCCTGCTTCCCCATTTGTGGTCAGACATGCCTTTTCTGGTGTTTCCAGCATCTGAGCCTCCCTTTCCTCTTGTGTCCCAGATATTGGAGGCACGAGTGAAATGTGGGACAAGCTGGAGAAGAACGTCCTGGACCATCTCACCCCTGATGTGCAGGAAGACTATGGCCAGGACTATATCCTTGAACAACGGGATTTTCTCAGGCTACTCAGACCGTACTCCCAGCCAGATGTCTCCCCTGTGCTTCTGGACATCAGGCACGCCATCTCCGCTAAAAGTCCCTTTGCCTTTTACGCACCGGGGAAAGAGTCTTATCTGTTGCTCTGCTTTGTTTCCCTTGTCCCCACTTGCATATTTGATTATTTTTTCAAACAACCTGCAGAGAACATGCCCAGAGCTCTAAGGATGCCTAACTGGAAGAATAAGGCCACATAGACGAGTAAGTGTGAAATGTTATAGTTGTGAGAAACCTGAGCTGCCCATTAAAGTTGTGGTTTCTACCTTGCATTCCCTGTGAACTCTGTTGGTTGAATAGGGCTTAGTGGTGAGAAGGCTGGTGGGTGGAAATGATCACCATGAGAGTGTTGAGTGCCTACTCTGCACTGGATACATTTCATATACTGTCTCATCCAGTTCTCAGTAGAGAACTAAGGTAGGTATCTTCACCCCTACGAAATAGGTAAGGGAATTAAGGATCAGAGAAGTTAAGTTCTTAGTTCACTGTCACACAGCTAGCAAAAGGTAGAGCTAGGATTGAAATCCACTTTGGACTCTACTGTCTGCCAGGAGAGGAGGAAGGGAAAGTGAGACGAAAAGAAGAAAGAGAGAGGGAAGGAAGAATAGGAGGAGGAAATGGCGAGGACCGCAGCCCAGCAGTCTCTCACTGTGCGTTGATATCCTGCTATAACTACCACATCTAAGGTATTGGATTCATTGCACATAATCAGTGCTCTGTGCACCTCCTCTCCCTTCCTCTACCAGGATCCCTGGAAATGATAGGATGAGGTCTTCCATCTCAAGCAGGGCCCCAGAGGCCTCTTGGAAGACCCAGGGCGTGTGACTGACTGGCTAGTTTGGCATCCATAGTAGGCATCCCCGTCGCCTCCCTCTGAGCATCCCAGGATGGAAAAGCCAGCACTATTACCAGGAGAAGCCCTGGTGATGGGAGCAATGTCAGATATTAAAAGAGATGTGGCCAAGTTCACCTGGAGGAGGGAAAACAGGAGGAGCTGGGGAACAGAGTGAGAATAAAAGGAACCAGAAAAAATACCAGCTTAACACAGGGAAGCAGAGGTCCAGACATCTAGCTCACTGCAAACTTCTCTTTGTCCCATTTCCTTTCTAGAATATGCAGGTTCTTTTTCTATTTTCCAACCTCATGGAGATTTTGGGAGGGTAGATGAACGGACAGTGCTCTGCAATTTTCCCCAAAGAAAATAATAAATAACAATATAGTGAGATTAATAGTTATGAAATTTTAATACAATCTAATTTATTTTTATTTTTTGCTGAGGAAGATTAGCCCCGAGCTAACATCTGTTGCCAAGCTTCCTCTTTTTTTTTTTTTTTCGCTTGAGGAAGATTAGCCCTGAGCTAACATCTGCGCCAATCTTCCTCTACTTCACATGCGGGTTGCTGCCACAGCATGGCTGATGAGTGGTGTAGGTCCCTGCCTGGGACCCAAACCTGTGAACCTGGGCCACCAAAGGGGAGCACACTGAACTCAACCATTAGGCCATGGGGCTGGCCCCCAGTACGATCCATTTTTAATGGCTGGTCATGCCGACTTCCCAGGGGTTCTCCACCATTGCTTTAGAGGCAGAACATAAAGAAAAAAAATCAAGGTTTAAACGTTGATTTCCAAAATAGGCACTTTTTGGAGATAAGAGTTGTCAAGACCAAGCTTCCATTTGCATGATTCAGATGTTGTTGATAGAACAAAGGGTTTGCTTAACCTGCAGTCCAGAGTTTGGAGGAGGACTGAGGATTGTGTGTTTCACTGGAAGGCAGTGGTTCTCATAGTGTGGTCCTTGGACCTGCACATCAGCATCACCTGAGAACCTGTGAGAAATTCAGATTCTCAGGAGCCAACCCAATCATATTTTAGGTTCCCATGGCTGCTGGAACAAATTACAAAAAACCTAGCAGCTTAAAACAACCTCCATTTATTATTTTACAGTTCTGGAGGTCAGAATTCTGAAATGGGTCTCACTGGACTAAACTCAAGTTGTCAGCAGAGCTGTGTTCCTTCTGGAAGCTCTAAGGGAGAATTCATTCCTTGCCTTTTCCAAAGGCCTCTTGCATTCCTTAGCTTGTGTCTGTATCACTCCAACCGCTGCTTCCATTGTCTCATCTCCTTCTCTGACTCTGACCCTCCCTTTTATACAGACCCTTGTGATGATGTCGGGCCCATACAGATAATCCAGGATAATCTCCCCATCTCAAGATTCTTAATTAATCACTTCTGAAAATTCCCTTTTGCCATGTGAGGTCACATATTCACAGGTTCCAGGGATTCCTGTGCCTTTATCATTACTAGGAACCATTCTTCTACCGACCACACCTACTGAATTAGAAACTCGGGGCGAGCCCAGCAACTTGTGTCGTAATGAGCCTCCAGCTGATACACACCCAAGTTTGAGAAACACTGCTCTGGACTAAAGAGTAAACAGATTATGGCATGTGTGGTCAGGCCACAGAAGGAGGGGGAAAGCTCTTTGAGGACAGTGGGAGAGAGCTGGAGACATCAGGTTGAGACCTGAGTATGGGGCCTACTTTCTGTTCTGCAGCCTCCCAGGGGTTAAAAACTCTGAGGCATGGAGAGAAGATGCTGAATAGAGAACAGATGAGTCTGAGCAACCCGGAGCAGAGAAGCTGCTAACTGGTTTTCCGCAGGAGTGCATCCACACTATCCTGGGGTTACCTCGGAGGGAAAGAAACCACGTTGCGCTATTGAGCTGGAGAAAGACTGACAGTCTCCCACTGCCACTCCCATCATGACTTCCTTGGGTTTGCGTGGGCGTGGGGAGATCTGGAAAAGTCAGTGAGGCTCCTGGGAGAGAGTAGGGGAAAAGAGCTGGAAATGAAGACCCAGAGTGCCTGTGGGGTGGGTGGGGTAATGCTGCACCAGAGGCCACTGAGTGGGCAGTCTTGACCTGTGGGCTGAAGTGAAAATGAGAAATCCAACTGGAGGCCAGTGAAGATGAGACAACGCTGCTTCCCCAGTGCTGGGAAAATACACCAGCCCCCAGGAACCTAGATTCTGAAGAAAAGGGCAAGGAGAAGAGAAGCAGAAGGGGATAGAATCTTGGATTCCACTGCACATTCCTCTGGAAGGCCTTGTTTTAAAGCAAAAGAGACTAAGTTAACTGGAAGTATTAATAAGCATTCAAATATATTTCATTTTTGGCATAGTACCTATAGTTTCTCAGAAAACTAGAGAGACAAGTAGTATATACAAAATACTTCCACACCCTGACTATGCCTGCACAGTAATTGATGTCCCTTGTTTTTTTTTAACCTTTTAATTTTATTTTATTGAGGTCATAATAGTTTATAACATTGTGAAATTTCAGTTGTACATTATTATTTGTCCATCACCATTTATATGTGCCCCTTTACCCTTTATGCCCACTCCCCAACCTCTTTCCCCTCTGGTAACCACTAATCTGTTCTCTTTGTCCATGTGTTTGTTTATTTTCCATATATGAGTGAAGTCATGTGGTGTTTGTCTTTCTCTGTCTGGCTTATTTCGCTTAACATAATGCCCTCAAGGTCCATCCATGTTGTTGCAAATGGGATGATTTTGTCTTTTTTATGGCTGAGTAGTATTCCATTGTATACATATACCATTCATCAGTTGCTGGGCACTTGGGTTGCTTCCACTTCTTGGCTATTGTGAATAATGTTGCAATGAACATAGGGGTGCATAAGTCTCTTTGAATTGTTGATTTCAAGTTCTGTGGATAAATACCCAGTAGTGGGATAGCTGGGTCTTATGATATTTCTATTTTTAATTTTTTGAGAAATCTCCATACTGTTTTCCATGGTGGCTACACCAGTTTGCATTCTCATCAGCAGTGTATGAGTGTTCCCTTTTCTCCACATCCTCTCCAACACTTGTTTTAAGTCTTGGTAATTATAGTCATTCTAACAGGTGTAAGGTGATATCTCATTGTAGTTTTGATTTTCATTTCCCTAATGATTGGTGATGTTGAACATCTTTTCATGTGCCTGTTGGCCATCTGTATATCTTCTTTGGAAAAATGTCTGTTCATTTGATGTCCCTTGTTTACTGTGAGAAATCAGTAAGAGCTAATGGCAGAGGGAAGCCCCCAATACATCCACAATTTGTCATATGCTTGGGGGAAGGCATGATGAACAGGCAATTCAATAACAGGACTCCTGGCACAATGTATTTCATCCTCCCCAGTCCTGCTGTTCTGCTCAAGAGCAGGATGCAAGGTACATTTAATACCTGGCCACACCGCATCACATGCAAATTGCATGCAAAACCCAGCTCACTCTTCTTTATCTCTTCTCTTTCTGTATTTTTCCAATGCTGGCAGCAGGAAGTGGGCCATCCTTACAACAGACCCAGGATAAGAGGGAGAAATTAGGAAAAGCATCCAGTGAAAATATGATTTCTTTTATTACATAGGGAGCCGATAAAGGCCCACAAGTAAACTTTACGATATTATTTGAATGGAACATTAAATTTCATCAGTTTCATTATACTGTGGATAAAGACTATGTTTTGGACTGCCATTTTGGATGGTGTAATTCTGAGGAAGAGTAATTTCACGCAAACAGGTCTGATGGGGTGGTGGTACCTCTAGTCTAGTAAAAGTCCCCTGTCCAGCTCACACATAGTGGTCCAATCAGGGGCTTAGGACCCCTGAAACCTGTCCTGGAGTGGCTCAAAATAAAGTATTTCTCTACTGATATGTCTTGTAAGCCAATATTTCCCTCCAGGATCTCAGGTGTAGGGGTGGCCATGGCAGGACTAGATGGGTGTTTCTGAGTCCCTGCTCAATACCCAACTCAGAATTTCACTTCAAGAAATAAGAAGCAAAAGGAAAGAAGAGAGATTGGAACTAATTTGAAGGTTCAAGACAGAGAGACTTCAATTTGTTTGCAGTCTGAAGTTGCTTACTGTTTTGCCTGCCCAGCACCCCTTTTTGGGAGGATTTTAGTGAGTCTGTCATTCAAGGGACCCAACTTCCCCATCATAGGAGTGGGTATGTAGCCCAGGCTGGCCGATCAACCTGTACCCTTGGCTCCAGTGATTGGTTCAGTGGTGGGCACATGACCCAAGAAGACCCAATTATGGCTCCCAATGGTGGGAGGATTGCTAATGCGCACTGGGAGAAAAGGCGTATCCTTTTCAGCTGTAGTGTCCATGTTAAACTGAAGCTTCTAGAGCCCACCAAGAGGAGAGTCTGGTGGAGAATGAAGCCAGGATAGAAGAAAATGGAGTAGAACGATGAAGAAAAACCAATGTCTGATGACAGAGTTTGAACCCCTTGCTCTAGCCATACCTGTAGGTCTGCCATTTGGATTGATTTCCAAGTTGTGTGAGCCAATACATTTCCTTTAAACTATTTTGACTTGGGTTTCTATCCTTTGCAAAAGAATTAATTTCTGACAAATGCACACTCTAGGGGAGGATTCAGTGAAGAACCAGGAATAAAATAATGCTTGACAGAGAAAATAGGCAATGCCACAATGTCCTGGGGGAGAAAGAAAGAGATGAGACTAAAGAAAAAATGGAGATTAGGATGGGCGATATTACTGTTCAGTGGCCCTCTGCCATAGAAAAGCAATTTTTCTGTTAAAATTTCTTTTAGAGTTTTGTCCCCAAAGTCTGTGAGCACGGTCCCTCTGGAACAAGGTAACACAAAATCCTTGCTGAACCCCATGGTGGAAACCAAAGATTTCAGCTGATCACTGGCAATTCTAGACTATTGGAATCATGCTTGGTTAGGATAACAGTGTAAGGTACACCATGTCTAGCATGATAAGACATTCTGTCCTGGGTTGTCTCAAAACTTACTTACTATATTGCAAAATACAGAGGTGACTAAAGTGAGAATCCCAGCCTACCATGGGAAACAGGAAGATCAACAAAGAAACTCAAGGCTTTTGTCCTAAACTATTTGTTCTTCTCAGGTTATTCCATTCACCTGAGGGTATTCTGGCCTCTAGGTAATTGCCTGGGGAAGTTTACCTCAGAGATTATTTTGTTTAGCTCTACTTTCTGTTCTTCCTATTTTGATAATAGGTAATTATTCACTGCTGGATATAATGTAACTTTTCTCTTTGGCATTGCCCTGTGCTCTCTCCTGACTATCCAAGATGAACTAATTCCATACAGGGAAGGTCTTAACTTGAAAAATACTATTCTTTGATCTGGATTTTTAGGTAAGACTTACATATCTTTCAAAGAAATTTTCATTGATAAACACGAAGCTCACACTTTCATCTTGAATATCCATGGTGAGTAGCAAAAGAGGACTGAAAAATCAGAAGAGGGCTAGGCTGATACATGTCATGGCCATTGTAATGCTGGATTTTGCTGGGGGGCACTGTTCAGCATCCACTTACCTTCCTCTTTGGAAGTCATTCCCCAGGTGTGAGGTCTTGGTGGAAAGCAATGCTTGTCCTCCAGTTGCAGAAGCCAGACATCTAAATCCTGCCTTTCCCAGCCTCTGAGCCTCTAGGACTTGGGCATGATGAACAAAAATGTGACCTTGCTAGGATATGGATATGGATTGAGGGATATGAAGAGTGGTGGTGGCAGTCTCCCACAAGTGACAGTTGTTGTGCTTCCTGTTTCTTGGCCCTTTGGAGATACTTGGTCTCATCAATCCAATTTTTCAAGCTTGGTTTTCCAGCCTTGCCTTGATTATGTGAATGATATACACACATACATACAAATATGTATATATTTATATTCAAATAACTCCCATTTTGTTAAAAGACAGTCAGAACTCAGTTTCTGTTATTTGCAACCACAAGCATTCTAATTTATATCCTTCTCTTCTTCATCACCACAGTGTTTTCGAAGGCCCACTCCCAATACACAGCCCTCATCTTCACGGGTCCTCAGGGTGAATGGCTCCAAGAAGGCAGCAGCCTTTACAAAGAGGGGTGGCATGTGCATTTCCCCTTGTGCACCATCCCAGTAGCCCTCTCCTCCTCTCTTGCTCTCTAAGGCTCTGCTCCACCTGCAGGGACACAGTAGGATGGGGTCCCAGCCAGGCCATGGATTCCCATCTCTTCTTCATAATCCCAAGTCCTGAAGTGGCCTCCCCCTAACAGAAGGCTTCTGTAAGGGGTGAGACTAAGACTTGACCCGGGCAGGTTGGAAGACATGAAAGGGAGAGGAGTGGTTGAGGGAGCACTTTTCCAGGGAAACTTATATAAAGAACTTGGGGGACTCCACTAGTCTCTCCCTGCTTTAAGGTCAAAGGACCACTCTCCCCTCCCCCTGCAGAGTGATTTGTTTTTGTTTTGTGTTTTTAATTCTGGTTAATATTGCTTCAAACGTGTCACCTTCTTAATGGCAGAGCAGCAAGTTGGTGTGGCATGGGTATTTTGGAGTGTTATGGACTGAATGTGTCTCCCCCAGAAATTCATATGTTGAAATCCTAATCCTCAATGTGATGGTATTAGGAAGTGGAGACTTTGGGAGGTAAATATTTCATGAAAGTGGAGCCCTCGTGATGGGATTGGTGCCCTTATAAAAAGAGAAAGGAGAGAACTTGCTTTTCTCTCTCCGCCCTCTGAAGATACAACAAGCGGATGGCCACCTGCAAACCAGGAAGCTGGCCCTCTCCAGATGCCAGATCTTCTGGCACCTTGATCTTGGACTTCCCAGACTCCAGAACTGGGAGAAATGAATGTTTATGGTTTAAGCCACCCAGTCAGTGGTAATCTGTTATAACAGCCAGAACTGACTAAGACACAAAGACTGCTGTTCAACAGCTGGGTGACCTTAAGCAAGCTGTTTAACTTCTCTGTATCTTAGGGGTTTTTTCTTCTTACTCTAAAAACGGGCAGAGGTAATGCTAATCTCATAGAGTGACTGTGATGACTAAACAGGTTAATAATGCAAAGAGATTAGCCAGTGCCTGGCATTTAATAAGGGCCCGTGAACATAGGAGTAATAGCAGTAGTTTTCTTCTTTGTATCTGAACACATTTGCTGTGGAGACGAGGTCACCTTGACGTGGCCTTTCTAGGTTGGGGTTGGATGGCGGGAAGGCCGGCGTGGCTCTGAATCTCTGCAGCCAGGACTTTAGGAACACCCTGATCCAAATGCGAGCTTTCACTGCCAGGTAGCTAATGCTCCTCCCTCGCATACAAAGTAGTCTTTCACTGACAATGAAACTCACACCTCCTACTCGTCCTGATAAGAATCTCTATTGCCTTGTTTTTTTAAGGTGACAATCATTTATGTCTTCCTATGTACCAAGAACTCTGCTGAGCAACTTACTTGGATTAACCAATTCAATCCTTACAACAACCCCATGACATAGGTACTAGTATCATCTCCATTTTTAGATAAGAAACTGGGCTTAGAAAGTTAACTGGCCCAAAGTCACATAGCTAGTATGCAGTAGAACTGAGTTTTAAAAAAAAGTGTGGTAAAATTTACCATTTTAACCATTTTAGGTGTACCATTCAGTGGCCTCAAGTACATTCACAATGTTGGGCAACCATCACCACTATCCATTTCCAGAACTTTTTCATCATCCCAAGAGTTGAACTTTTTAAGTTGAGTTTGTTCAACTTCTAATTTGTGAAAGGAGCTGTTGTGCCGTGGTTAAGAGCATAGATTCTTCCAGTGTTCAAATCTCAGTTCTCCACTGATGAGTTATGAGACTGTGGGAAAGTTACTTGTGCCTAGTGCCTCTGTACCTTCATCTGTAAATGGAGAGGATGATAATTAATGGTGCCTATGTCACAGAGTGGTTATAATATTAAATAACTTAATGTGTATTAAATACTTAGAACTTATCTGGTAAATAGTAGGCACACAATAAGCATTAGTTATTATTACTCCATACTGCTAATTGTAGGGTGCTATAGTAATAATGGGAGTGGAGCTAGCACATGAGAGTGTTAGGAAAGATGTTGCAACACTGAGAGGGCTTTGAACTACATAAAGTTTTATTCAAGCTGACTCCTTTGGGCCTGAGGTGATGATATATCACTGCCTTACATAACATTGATGGAGTTTCATTAGGTCACTAAAATCTCCTCTGATGTTGAAAGGCAATGAGATCCCTCTCATCACTAGATAACTAGGTGGCCCAAGCAGGTCACTGATAACACATATGTACATCTCTACCTTCAGAGCTGGCTCCCTGGCAGATGGAGAACCTGGGATGAGCTGCAGAATGCAAGCCTGCATAGGCAACATCCTTAAACCCCTCTCCTCCTCTGGACTCCAGGCCAGGAATACAAAACTCACAACTTCCACTCCACCTCCCTCCTCCTTTCACAACGTCATGGAGTAATTTTCAGAAGACGTTAAAATCTCATACTAATACCCAATGAGCATGCATCAAAGTTTTATTTAATGTATTAATGAGAGAACCAGCGGGATGGCAAAGCTGGCCTTGGAGAGAATATGAGAAACTGATATATAAAATACAGTGCTCTTAAAATAATGAAAGGATGCTAGAATTAGATTGCTAAATTAAATACAAAACTACGAAACTGGTTAATGTTCTACAGAGCAGTACACTCATAATCTTTGGGTCTATATTCTCTACTGATCAGTCTGCATCTCTACTGGATAAAAATAATTTCCACCCTACAAGTTTTCTCCAAGTTAATATCTACTCTTAGACCTGGGTCCCTAGGCAATAAATAAGTTGTAAGTCAAGGGAAGTCACATTTCCTTAGAGAGTCAGGTGGTCCTGAGGTGGGCTTTTAGATAATGCTCTGGCATGACACTAAAAAGACCACAGATATTTTTTTGTCTTATTTCCAAGTTTTGGGTGATTTTTTCATAACAATAACCAAGGTACAGATTGCTAAGTAATCAGAAATTCTTTTCCACGAAGCCAAGATACGACCTCAGACACTTTTTCTGCACTAGCTACACATCACCACTATTAGTTGATGAGAACTGGTGCAAGAGAGGAAATTGATTTGCCATCCAGCCCTCGATGTTGACAGTGGCTTGGTTTAGAAGTTCCAGACAGCTTCTTCCATGGCTGGCTGATGCTATTCCAGTGATGCAGTCAAAGCTTTGGCTTAGCCACGAGGAAAGACCTAAGGAAACATCATCTCTCACTGCAGGAAGGTGAGAGGTCAAAGAAAGTGGGAGGTCAAAGGAAGCTATTTTTTTCCCATTCTGGAAGGATATTCACTTGCTCTTCCTAAGTCAGGATTTCATAGACAAGCTATGTGGCTTCAGAGCCCTTTATCTCACACTGATGGGTTGTTTTGATCGTATCAGTTGTAGGGAGTTATGTGTTAGATGGGTGAGGACCTTGGAAAGGGATGGGAGATTTGTTCTTAGTTACATTGGGTGCCGCTAATGACCTTATAGTGTTTGTCCCATTCATCCAGTAAATGGACCTGTTGTAATCAGAGAAATGGGAAAATTAGGACCCAGGAAGAGAAGCAATCATCCTTCATTCATTCCAAGGCATCCATTGGCACCTGTTATGTGCCAAGCGCTTTCAAAGTCCATGAGAAACTGCTGGAGAGTCTCTCCCCTAGAGGGATCGTGAGACCTCCGGCACTACTCTATAACAAGTTTCCTAAGTGAGCTATACAAAGGCCTATGTGCCTCTTCCAATAAAGGCATGTCCACCTGCAGTAAGAGAGAGGACTTAAGCAGTGTGTCAATGTCCTTTGTTGAAATGTTATTTCCAATAATTATGCACTGTTTAAATTGTCAACAAAATTTCCTGCTTGAAAATTACACTTGACTTTTACCTTTATATCCAAAATTGGGAAAAAGACGGTTCATCAATGTTTCAAATAAGGTAAAAGAACACTAACTCACTGTCATCATGGGTCTTTCATTTCTGTCCTGAGTGAAATGATAAGAGGGGAGAGAATATTTTCCTCTCAGGACAGCTGTGAATGGACAGTTGAAGAAAAGCATAAGCAAAGCACAAGGAGGCAGAGCCTAGAACATGAGCAGGTAGCACCTGGCATCGTGATTTGTATGCAATAAAGGGAAAATGGAACATGTGACCCCTCTCTATGTCTTGGTGTCCTGTGACTTCTGCTTCATTGTTACTTGAGTGAAATTCCCACCCTGTTGAGAGTTGGGAGACAATCCTACTTTGCAGGCCATGAAGCAACAGCACTGAGTGAGAAGACGTGGGAGGCAGGAGTGGGTCCAAAATAAAGACAGCACCTGCCCTCCCAGAACTCACTGTGTAGTAGTCAGGAAAATACCAAGAGTTTCCTCAGACTTCTGGGGGTCAGTCTTCCCAAAGACATTCGAAGTGAGACAGTGTCAACAGGACACGTTCACTGTCAATATCCCAAGATTGAAGGCAAAAAAAGATACACCATTGCAAACACTAGTCAAAAGTAAGTTGGTATAGCTGTACAATGCCAGATGAAGTAGACTCTAAGGGAAGAAGCATTTCATATATTATATATCCTGCACACCCCAACTGGAGCCCAAATCATTCTGCTCTGTGACTCTTAGCCACTCTGCCTTCTCTGATCTGCCCTGGGATACAAATGCCAAACCAGATCACGGATGTTCACTTTGCCCACCCAGCCCACACCGTTCAGAGGAGGGAGTCCTGCTTCAACCTTAAACTTTATGTTCCTCTTTCATTTCTCACCCACAGCATTACTGACTCCTTCTCCAACTCAATAAGTTTTCCTTGAGCTCCCACGTTGTGCCAGGCATGGTGCTAGGCACTGGGGGCACATCTGGAAAAAAGAGAGATGGATCCCTGCTCTCCTGAGAACTGACAGTATAAATGGGAAGACAAACATGCAACAACTAACTAACTAGTTGTTTGATGTAAACATGTGATCGGTGCTATTAAGTTTGAGTGCCCTTGGAGCTGTATACACCTATCACAAGGGGTTCCTGATTTTAGCTGTTTCACCAGGACTCCACCACCAAGCCACCCACCAGCCGCTCTTCTGAAGAGAAGCCAGTAAAGGGTGAAACCCTTGACAACTGGCCCCAGGAGGTGTAAGAAGGATAACAGCTCTCCCCTGAATAACTGCTTGACATTCCAGTGTACTCAAGTCACTTTAACTCAGACATCTGCTGCTCCTAGACTCTGGACAAGTGACTCCAATCCCCAACCAACACCTGTTGGGTATGCATGGTTCTGCCTGCACCTGATCATAAAGTCAGCCCCAACGTAGGGCCTCAGCACCCAGGTCTGTAGGCCCTGGGTCACAAGAAGGAGACTGTGTTCTGGTCTGAGGTGACAAGCTGCAGAATCAGTTTGATCTGGTAATTGGTTTTAAAACATTTGGGCACCGACCAGGTGGCAGAGGCCCAAGAGGAAGTGAGGGCATTTCTGGCCAAAGCTGAGTGGATGGATGGAATTTGCCAGGCAGAAGCTGCTGCTGATTTTACATCATTTAGCTCACTGAACTTCAGATAATGGGCCTCATTGAAAACTGGTCATGCCTTTAGGCTGACTTTTTTCAGACCTACTCAGAGAAGCCAATAAAACTGGGTTACTTTGCCCTGGCCTTTTAGGGACCTCAGGGCCCTGAATGCTAGCAGGCCTTCTGAATCCAGCCAAAGTCAGCTTCCCTTCCTCTCTTCCCCAGGCTAAGTTTCAGGGTGGATGCTAGCCTCTATGGTACCTTTTGCAAATTAGTAAACAAATTTACTAGACAGACACAGTCCCAAGGATGAATGGCTTGGTAAGGGGACTGAAGGCTGGATTTCAGGCACCTCTTACTGCCTTCATAGGGTATATTGGGAAATGAACAGCCTGTGCAAGCACACAAGTCAGCCTTGCCAAGCTTTATGATCTCCAAGGGCAGTTTCTGTCAACTCCTCCTTAGAATGCATGCTACAAGGCCTCAGTTAACATCAGACTCAAGGGGATGACCAAGTAGCAACTGGAGAAGAAAAGGCAGTAATCCAGCGTTGATTCCACCTTCCTGCCCCTTCTGTTTTAGGGGCAGAAATGATTTTGGATTCTGAGCAGCAATTTGTTAGGTACTGAATAACCACACGGACTCTGATAGGACACCCAGAAGGCAGGGCAAGTTTGGGGTCTGAAAGTTCAAACTAACAACCAGAAGTGGTTGCTATTACCTCTTCGCTTGCTGCCCTCAGCATCTTTCAAGAGGCAGCCTGGCAAGCATTTCTAGTGGAAGAAGATGATGAGATTGGGATGGGAAGGCAAGGAGATAATGGTTGAGCAAGGTGCCAGAGGTGGTGGGAGGGAATGGGGCAAACATATAGGGAAGGGGCTCAACAAGGAAAGAGGAGCGAGTGAGCATGGGGGAGGGAGGTGGATTGTAGAGCAGAGGGATGAGCAATCTTGGCTGGATGACATTTTGCCTTTCTCAGGTTGAAGTCAGTACAATCCAGAATGCTGAATGTGCTGGAGGGTCTAGAGTGCTTATGGAGAACCTCTCTGAGGAGGTGACAGGCTGAGAACAAAGATTGAGGAGGAATTAGACATAATCATTTCTAATAGAGATTTAAAAAATTGAGTATTATTTTATGTACAATAAACACACATACAAACACACACACACACACACACACACACCCCTTAAGCATATGGCTCAATGAGTTTTGAGAAATGAATACACTCTGTAGCTCCCACTGGTGGGAGTAGGGATCAAGGTTCACTTTTTTCCATACGCATATCCATTTGTTCCTGCACCATTTGTTGAAAAGACTTTACCTTCTCCACCAAATTGCTGTGACGCCTTTGTGAAACTTTTACTAACCATATAGATACGGGTCTATTTCTGGACTCTTCTATTCCCTTGATCTATTTGTCTGTCCAATGCCAGTGCCATGTGCTTTTTGTTTATTTATTTATTGTTCTCTTTTTCTATTATAGAATAAGTTGTCTTTTTTTGACCTCCTATTTTTTTTATTATTATTATTTCCCCAGTGACTTGATTGAGATCAATGGTTTATAACATTGTGAAATTTCAGGTGTACATTATTGTTTATCAGTTTCTGAGTAGACTTCACCATGGTCACCCCCAGGAGTCTAATTGTTGTCCGTCACTGCACATATGTGTCCCTTTACCTCTTTCACCCACACCCCCATGCTTTTCCCTCTGGTAACCACTAATCTGTTCTCTTTATCCATGTATTTGTTATATTTCACATATGAGTGAAATCATGCAGTATTTGTCATTCTCTGATGGCTTATTTCACTTAACATCATACCCTCAATGTCCAGCAATGTTGTTGCTAATGGGATGATTTTGTCTTTTTTTATGGCTGAGTAGTATTCCATTATATATATATATATATACACACACACACACACCACATCTTCTTTATCTAATCATCAGTTGATGGGCACTTGGGTTGCTTTCATGTCTTGGCTATTGTGAATAATGCTGCAATGAACATAGGGGTGCCTAGATCTCTTTGGATCATTGATTTCAAGTTCTTTGGATAAATGCCCAGTAGTGGGATAGCTGGATCATATGGTATTTCTATTTTTAATTTTTTGATGACCTCCTGTTTTTAACTTGACCATATTCTATTTCAATTCCTTTGACAGTTACTCAAAGTTTTAACAGGTGCATTTAATGTTATTTCTTTAAAAATAATACCTACAGGGGCCGCCTGGTGGCGCAGCGGTTTAGTCCGCGCTTGGCAGCCCGGGGTTCGCGAGATCGGATCCTGGGCGCCTGCCGATGCACTGCCTGTCAGCCATGCCCGGGCAGCGTCCCATATAAAGTAGAGGAAGATGGGCATGGATGTTAGCCCAGGGCCAGTCTTCCTCAGCAAAAAGGGGAGGATTGGCAACAGATGTTAGCTCAGGGCTGGTCTTGCCCACACACACAAAAATAATAATAATAATACCTACATAAATTTGTATTTCTAGTCTCCTCTTGAACAAGATAAGGACCTTACTACAATTTAACTTCCCTCAAAATGCTCCCTTCCCATCTTGCATGTTATTTTTTTTCTGGTGTTATTTTTTAAACTAGATAATTGACTATTTACAGTCAATGCATATTTAAAATTTCTAAATAATTACACAATTTATGATCAATGCATATTTAGATTTTCCAATCAATTTTTGCTAACCTTTGTCCTCACTAATTCTTCTTGCATGACACAACTTTGTCTTTATTTTCCTAAGTCCGTTCTTTAATACTTCTTTCAGGGAGGGTCTGTGAAGAATAATAGCTCTTGATCTCTGGTATTGTGAAAACAAATTTCAATGCAGAATTCCATACTCAAATGAACTATCTTCTAGAATGATTCCATTTCTAAACATGAGTTCAAGGTCTAGCTTCCAAAGGATTTATCTTGTCTAGATCCTCATATGCACCACACAGGTTTTGGGTTTTTATGACTTTATTTTTTTTAGAGCAGTTTTAGGTTCACAGCAAAATTGAGGGGAAAGTACAAAGATCTCCCATATACCTCTTATCCCCACACATGCATAGCCACCCCCACTATCAACATCCCTCACCCAGTATACATTTGTTACAACTGATGAACCTACATTGACACATCATCATCACCCAAAGTCCACAGTTTACCTTAGGGTGCATCCTTGGCATTGTACATTCTGTGGGTTTGGACAAATGTATAATGACATGTATCCATCATTGTAGTATCATATACAGAGTGGTTTTTTTCTGGGTTATTTTTGGTGAGGAAGATTGTCCCTGAGCTAACATCTGTGCCAATCTTCCTCTATTTTTGTATATGGGATGATGCCTCAGCAAGGCTTGATGAGCATTGTGTATGTCCATGCCCGGGATCCGAACCTAGGAACCCTGGGCTGCCGAAGTGGAGCTTGTGAACTTCACCACTACGCCACTAGGCTGGCCCCTACAGTGTTTTAACTACCCTAAAAATTCTCTGTACTCCATCTATTCATCCCTCTTCCCTCCCCATCCCAACCCCTGGAAACCACTGATCTTTTTACTGTCTCCACAGTTTTGCCTTTCCAGAATGTCATATAGTTGGAATCATATGGTATGTAGCCTTTTCAGATTGGCTTCTTTCACTTAGTAATATGCGTTTAAGTTTCCTCCATGTCTTTTCATGGCTTGATGGCTCATTTCCTTTTAGCACTGAATAGTATTCCATTGTCTGGATGTACCACAGTTTATTTATCTATTCATCTGCTGAAGGACATCTTGCGTGCTTCCAAGTTTTGGCAATTAAGAATAAAGCTGCTATAAACATCCGTGTGCAGGTTTTTATGCGGACATAAGTTTTCAGCTCCTTTGGGTAAATACTGAGGAGTGCGATTGCTGGATCGTATGGTAAGAGTATGTTTAATTTTGTAAGAAACTGCCAAACTTCCAAAGTGGCTGTACCATTTTGCGTTCCCAGACCACACAGTTTTGATTTCTGCATAAGTAATAATACTATGGCTAAGTTCCCCTGGTGGCCACTGGAACATTTCATCTCTCGTTTTTAGGTTTGGCTGTAAGTTTTTAAACTTGGGGAGTAGTCTGCATCTGTTTAGTTCTCCATCTCGAGCAGACATGTTTAGAGTTAGGAACAAGCACCACCCAGGCAGAGAAAACAGCACAAGCATAAACCCTGCTGTGGTGAAAGGTTTGGAGAGAAGGCCTGTGATTGCAGTGTCCTAAGGGAGAGGGAGACTCACAAGGTGAGATGCAAAAGCAGGTCCAGTTCACGCAGGGACAGGGTAAGGAGTTTGGAGTTTATTCCCGGTGGAATGGAAAACCATGGAAACATTTTAAGAAGAGAAGTGACATGATCACTTTCCAGTTAAACAGTAATTTGGCATTTTTGCTGGCTTTCTCATTCTCTTTACTTATCCAGCTTCTGAGAACTCCTGATTTTACTTTCATATACATATGTCTGTTTCCACAACCTCCAAGCATCTACATTTTGAGAATGCCTTCCACAATATAAATTAAAATTTCCAACATTAGTCTGTAGGAAAGAAGGAACCATGTCAAAGCACTGGCTTAACCCTGGTTATAAATTACATGATACATAGGAAGCAAAAATGTAATTTGCATTAGACTTGGCCAAGCTAGTATTAAAATATATCAAGTAATTATTCAACTAATGCATTGCAAGAAAAAGAGGGAGATGGAGTAGGGAACTTACAGATTAAAAAAGACTTAAAAGAAATATCAACAAGTCACAATGTAGAGACCTTATTTGGATACCAGTTTAAACAAACTGTAAAAAAACCCACAGTTATTAGATAATTGGAAAGTTTAACACTGACTGGATATTTTATGATATTAAGAAATTAATTACCTTACATATGATAATAGTTATTTTAAAAGCCCTTATCTTTTAGACATATACACTAAAATATTTTCAGTTGAAATGATATGACATTTGAGATTTAATTCAAAATAATATAGAGTGGGGTAAGCGGATGGGAGTATAAATGTAATGAGATAGCTATAAATAGATAATTGTTGAAGCTGGAAAATGGGTACATGGAAATTTATGATACTATTCTGTCTACTTTTGTATAGGCTTGACATTTTCCACAATAAAAATCTTTGAACGAGGGGCCGCCCGGTGGCGCAGCAGTTAAGTACGTGCTTGGCAGCCCGGGGTTCGCGAGTTCAGATCCCGGGCGCCCGCTGACGCACTGCCTGTCAGCCATTCCGTGGCGGCGTCCCATATAAAGTAGAGGAAGATGGGCACAGATGTTAGCTCAGGGCCAGTCTTCCTCAGCAAAAAGGGGAGGATTGGCAACAGATGTTAGCTCAGGGCTGGTCTTCCCCACAAAAAAAAAAAAAATCTTTGAACGAAATTAGAAGCAATTTGCAATTTTTAAACATTCAGCAAGAAAATATGAATTTAATCAATACGAACTTTCCAAATAAAAGTGTCTGTGATCCTTCTCCTTTCCAATGGTTCTTTTCTTGATTTTATGTATTAACTATCCATTCATCCATCCATCCATCCATCCATCCATCCATGCTTCTATCTATCATCTATCTATGTATCTCTCCATCCAAATATCAATCATGTATCTGTTTGCCTATCTGCCTATCTCGCCTTCATTATTATTAACAATTGTTCAGATGTTTATTTCAGAGTTGCTATCTTAATTTGACTTCCCCAAAAGCAGACTCTGAGATGAAGATTCAAGTGCAAGCAGTTTATTTTGGAGGCGTAGGAAAAACTTGGAGGGGAGTGAGGAGAAAGGAAAGCAGCTGATAAGCTGCCTTTATCAAGCAAGTCGGCACTGAAGGCAAATGGAGCTAAATTCTTGGGAAAATTCTCTGAAATAGTGTTAAACACACACTTCAGAATAGTCCCTCCTGAGTGATGACGGGTGTTTTGATACCCACTCTGATCAGTGATTGGTTGAGGGCTGCTCTCAGAAGAAGTTAAGTTCCTGGCACTTCCAGTGTGCTGTGCCCAGGCAGAATGCTCTCCCACAAATTTGGGAAAAGGCTTTAGCACAGAGGTGTGGATCCTAGCAGTTGGAAGTTGGCTGGAGCACACTGAATGGTTAGACCTAAGGGAAATGGGCAGGGCACCAACAGCATCTGCTACAGTCTGCCCCGTACCCCACTCAGACCTATTTGTGGCTCCACATTAATTCCCTCCATCCTGATAGTGCTTCTTCAAGGAGGTGGCCAGTCACAATGTAAAAATTAAAATCTTATAATAGGAGGATTAGTGAGACAAGTTACAGTCCCTGCTGCTGCAGTTGGGTCTGACATTGCAATGAATATTCATTATTTCTCTCCTTTACCACCCATTCTAGATTCTGCTCCTACATGGAAGCACTTCTGGTGGTCTAGGTTGCTTGTCCAGTGAGGTAACTCAGAGCTTCACCTCCAAAAATTGGGAGTCTGGTTACCATGACCTTGTTAGGTGGTGGTTCATGAAAATTCCCATTTATTGTTTCCCTGGATATGGAGGTACCAGGAGGAGCCCCAGTGAATTCCTGGAGTACCACACACACTCCTCTCTTCCCCTATTGTGTAGCAGCGACCTTATATTCTCATGGGATAATCCATGTGAATTACTCCTGCTAGTATACTAATTCTTTCCTTTGCCTACTGGTCTACAGGCATGATGAGCTCAAAAAAACTTCAGCGGGTATAACTCCAGTTTTAGTAGAACACTTACTGTGACCCCTGGTAGAAGTGTTCCACCTGGGAACCAGACCTCCTAGCCCAGTAAAGCCTAAAGTTGAAGGACAGGAAGCACAAATTCTCCAAGTGGGTCACTAGAAGTGGTGGCATGAGTAGCCTTTCCTCTCCTTTGACCCCTTCATTCCTGGATCCCTGAGTATTAGTTATGTTCTCTAGAAGCAAACCTGAGATCGGGGTTCCTGTGCAAATGATTTATTGAGGGAGTACTCTCAAGAGAAGCCTCTCAAGAGAAGAGGAGTGAGGGAACCAGGACAGGGCAGTGAGGGGGAAGAAGATTATTTTCTACCCACCCTGGGTCCTTTCTGGCTGGGCTCCAAATTAAATTGACATGAGACTGAATAGCAAGAGAAAATCAAACAAAACTTTATAACGTGTATACATGGGAGAGACCAGGGAAACTGAGTTTCTCGACAAAATGGCAGAGGTTCTTCTCTTAAATAGAAAGACAATGAGGATGTTGGGGGTGGGTCAGTTATGGGAGATTATCAGAAAAGCACAGTAAGGTTAGTATACAGATTTAAGGTCTTGCCTTCCACACTGACAAATTTCTAGAGATGAGGTCATCCCGCCTTCTTCCTGTACAGAGAGGGAGATACCTTTACAAATGGAGATTTCCCTCACAAACGTAAATGTTTGGTTTTAACAAGGACACTCCCAGTCTATGATTCCCAGAGTAATCTATGGTGATGGCCCATCCCGGGAACAGGCCTTCCATCCCAAATCCCTTTAGACAGTTAGTAGGGGGAAGGTCAAAGCCTCCTTCATAGAAAATAATCAAGGTAAAGAGACATATTTTGAGGTGGCCAGTTCCGGTTCCCCACAGCAGGGAACAAATCTAGACAAAGATGGGTTTTGGTAAGAATAAGTCGATCAATTCTGCACGTTCAGAGTGTCCAGAGTGTACCTACACATTCCTTCCTTTCTTTATTTTTCTGTTTATTCTTTAGCAAGAAAATAAACAGTGAGTTAGGCTGCATTAGTTTCTTTGAGCTAAGAGTGATTGAGCACAAATCAGAAGTTCTGAATGAAGATAGTACTAAACCTAACACTTTAAGTTGTAAATCAGTAGGCTCTTAAGTGCATCCGCCCAGATGTCTCCATCCCGCTCCCTCCTTATCGGGGCCCAACTTTGACCTAGGAGATCTACTGAGGTTGTGAGTTAAGCCTATCTATGTTATTCTCACAGTCAGGCCCTGGGCCCAGTTTCCAACACAATCTGCTGTTCTTTTCAAAACAAAACCCACAGGATCTTGAAGCAGCCTAGTTGAAGTAGTTAAGATCATCAATCCTGGGGTCAAAATATGTGAAATCATTTCTCAGTTCTGCTACTCCCCAGGTGTTTATTGCTGGATAACAAACTGCCCAAACCTTGGAGCATACAAGGGTAACATTGTAGTATTTCTTATGATCCTGTGGGTCAGTTATTTAGATAGAGCGTAGAAGGAACGAGACCTCTTTGTTTCTCTTGTTGTCTCCCTCCTTCCCTTCTTCCTTTTTGTTTTTCTTATTTATTCCTTTTATGCCCTCCTTCCCTCCTTTCTTTCTTCCTTCCTTCCTTTTTTCTTTCCTTTCTTCTTGCCTTCCCTCCTTCCCTTCCCTTTCTTTATTTTCCTGTTTATTCTTCAGTGAGAAAGTAGAGAGGAAGCCAGGCTACATTAGATTCTTTGAACTGAGAGTAGTTTAGAATAAATTTGGATTTTTGTATGAAGATAGTACTAATTCTAACCCTTTAAGTTTTAAATCAGTATGTTTCCAACCTACATAATTCATACTCAAGAGAAAGCTTTTCTTTGACTTATAATTATTCTTTTTGTATTTGAAATCACTGGAATCTATTTAAAGATTTTTTTTTTTTTAAACCTCTGATTATCTCTGAGGAGGACTAAGTCAGGAAGACTTCAGGTTTTCCTCAATTTTACTTTCCAGCTGCTATGTATAAAACTTGGAAATTATGCAACATCTGATTTGAAAGTTGCTGTCTGTCAGTCGATGGCTGCTGGTGGGTGTTTTCAAGCTCTCTGCCGTCTCCACCATTAACATCCCAGGTGTCTGTGCTTCTACCATCAGGATAGATTTCAGCCTCATTTTTAACCAACTAGCCTTCTGATTTCCATGCTGGAGACTCTCAGGTGCCAATGTCACATTGGCTAGGGACGATAGAAGCAAGTTCAAACTTGTAAATTTGGCAATTTGGGAGGGTAATTTCTAAAAAAACTAGACATCAATTTCCCCAGAATCAAGGGGAAGAAGCCATACTCCATTAATCAGCTCCCCTCTGGATACCAGTCACAAAGCTATTGCAGTCCTTGGCAGGAGTGGTATAGCGACGAACCCAACATTCTGGGAATATGTCCTTTCCCTGAAATTTCTTTCTGAAAAGACTGGTTCTCTGGTTTATGCCTCATTGCTGATATGTCCTGCTCATTTCAGAAGAAAGGTTTCTAAGATTGAAAACAAGGCAAGGATGCCCACTCTCACCACTTCCATTTAACATTGAACTGGAAGTCCTAACAAGTACAATAAGCTTAGAAAAAGGAAACAAAAGGCATACAGATTGGAAATGGATAAGTAAAACTGCCTATTCACAGACAACATGATCATGTTCATAGAAAATCCCCCAAATCTTCCCCCCCCGAAAAGCAACCCACAAGAACTATCAAGTGAATTTAGCAAAATCACAGGATAAAGTAAGCATACAAATATCTGCTGAATTTTTGAATACTAATAACAAACAATTAAAAAATTAAATTTATTCATTTATCTTTTATTGAAGTATAATTGACAGACAATATTATATTAGTTTCAGGTGTACAACATAGTGATTTGATATTTTTATACGTTATAAAGTGATCACTATGTTGTCTAGTTACAATTGAAAAATTAAATTTTAGTAACACCATTTACAAAAGCACCAAATATTGTGAAACACATAAGGATAAATTTAGCAATATATGTAAAAGACCCATGCACTAAAAACTACAAGAAATTTTACCTAGAGAAAAATTAAAGAAGACCTAAATAAATGGAGAGAAATACCATGTTCATGGATTGGAAGACCCAATATTGTTAACATGTCAGTCCTCCAAATTGACCTATAGATTCAATGTAATCTCAAAGAAATTCACAAAAGACTTTGTAGAAATTGATAAGTTGACTCTGGAACTTATGGATAATTGTAAAGGACCTAGAACAGCCAAAACAATTTGAAAAGGAGGAACAAAGTTGGATAAATACACTGGTGGAATTCAAGATTTAACATAAAGCCTCAGTCATCAAGATAGGCTAATATTAGTGTAAGGAAAGACACATGGATAAATGGAATAGAATAGAGAATCTAGAACTAAGCCACAATAATATAAACAGTGCCGAGGATATGCAGTAGGGGAATGGATAGCCTTTTAACAAATAGTGCTGGAGCAACTGGACAGCCATATGAAAAAAGAGAGTCTCTGCACTTTACTTACACCATAAACACACATAAAAGCAAAATGAATTATAGACACAGACATAAAAGTTAAAACTACACTTTTAAGAAGAAAATCTTCATAACCTTAAGGGAGGCAAAGGTTAAGACTCAAAACACACCATAAAAGGAAAATCTAATAAATTGGGCTTCATCAAATTAAAACCTTCTGCTCTTTGAAAGACAGTATTGATATTATGAAAAATAACACCTAGAAAAACATATTGGAAATACATGTGTGACAAAGGACTTGTACCCCAAATATTTAAAGAATACTTGCTTCTCAATAAGAAGACAGACAATCAGATTTTTAAAATGGGCAAAACAGTTGAACAGATTTCACAGTAGAGGATATGAACACTTGAAGAGATGTTGAACAGTATTGTTCACCTGGGAAATGCAGATTAAATTACCATGAGGTACCACCATACACCCACCAGAATAGCTAATGTCGAAAAGACTGACGATACCAAGTCCTGATGAGGATGAGGAGCAAACGGAACTCTCATATGTTGAAGATGGATGTGTAATATGGCACATTTACTTTGGAAAACAGTTTGTTTTGTATAAAAAGAAGTACACACCATAAGATCCAGCAATTGCACTTCTAAGGATTAATCCAAGATAAATGAAAATATATTTTCACAAACACTTATACACAAATGTTCATAAGATTTTTATTTATGATAGAACAAAACTGGAGACAGTCACAAGACCATTAACAGATGAATGGATAAAACAAATTTTGGTATAGTCATAGCATGGAATATTAGTCAGCAATAAAAAGAATCAAACTGCTGAAACATGCAACAACATGAAGAAATATCAAAACATTATGCTCAGCAAAAGAATCTGGGTACAAAAAATATATACTATAAGATTCCATTTATATGAAATTTTAGAACAGGCAAAACTGTTATAATGTGACAGAAGCAGATCAATGGTTGCCTAAGACAGGAGGTGGGGAATTGACTACAGAGAGGCAGGAGAGAACTTCTACGGTGGATGGAAACATTCTACGACTTGATTGTGGTAATGGTTACCCCAGGTGAATACATTTGTCAAAAATGACTGAAGGAGATCAAGAGGTACAAACTCCAGTTATAAAATAAAAAAGTCATGAGGATGTAATGTGCAGCATGGTGACTGAAGTCAATAATATTGTATTGCATATTCGAAAGTTGCTAAGAGAGTAAATCCTAAAAGTTCTCATCACAAGAAAAAAAAATTTTTGTAACTTTGTATGGTGACAGATGGTAACTAGACTTCCTGTGGTGATCATTTCTCAGTGTATACAAATATTGAATCATTATGTTGTACACCTGAAACAAATATAATGTTCTGTCAATTATACTTCAATTAAAAAACCACGTTATCAAACCACAGACTTAAAATGAGTGCATCTTATTGCATGTAAATTATACCTCAATGCTGATTAAAAACAACAGTTCATGAGGGGTCGGCGGGGTGGTGTAGTGGTGAAGTTCGCTTGCTCTGCTTCAGCAGCCAGGGGTTCACAGGTTCAGATTCCGGGCGCAGACCTACACACCGCTTATCAAGCCATGCTGTGGCAGTGTCCCACATATAAAGTAGAGGATGATGGGCACGGATGTTAGCCCAGGGCCAGTCTTCCTCAGCAAAAAGAGGAGGATTGGCAACAGATGTTAGCTCGGGGCTAATCTTCCTCACCAAAAACAAAACAAAACAAAAAACCAATTCATTTCACCAGTTGACAGGGTGTCAAGACAAAAGAGACCAATAAGGTGAAGATTTGGTCCTGATCTTTTGAGTTACTGTTAAAATCTTCAGCTTGAAGCTAATCTCTTGCTTGGCCCCTTCTCAGGGAAGTTCAGTGAAGAAAGAGCTTTCCATTTCTCCTCCTCTCTTCCGTTCTTTTTTAAGAACAAAAGTATTTATTCTTCATCAAGGAAATGAAGAGTGAGTTTATATTTGATTTTTTTTACTCAGAGTTAATTTAATATAAATTAGAATTTTTGGAATAAGACAGTACTAATTCTAACACTTTTAAGTATGAAAACCAATAAGCATCCAAGTGCATAATTCATATTCATGAGAGAGTTTTTCTTAGCTTACGAATTATTACTTCCTCTCACCTTTGAAATCACTGGGGTCTATTTAGTAGCTTTCTTGTTTTTTGTTATCTCTTTATCTGTGAGAAGAAGTAAGCTCAGGGAGACTTCAGGCATTTCTTAGTTTTGCTCTTTTGCTCCCAGGTATAAATATCAGAAATACCAAATTTCTGTTCTGAAAATCGCTGACTGCCAGGCCATGGGTGCTGGAGGGTGTTTTGAAGCCTCAACTCTCTCTGCCCCAACATGAAGATAGATGGTTTCAACCTCACTTTCTTTTACCAGCAAGGCCTCTAATGACCCAGTGGTTTCCATTTCAATTCCTGTTGGAGGACCGTCTGCCACTTTTGCTGGAGATGATAGAAGCAACCTTAGGATTGTACATTTGGCCATTTTGGAATGTAATTTCTAAAAATCCAGCTTCCATATTTCCCAGAATCAAAGAGATAGAGGTCATAATCTGTTGAACAACTCTTTTCCTGAAATCAGCTACAGTATTACCACAGTACCCTGTGTAAGGATGGGCCAACCAGCAACCTAACATTCTGGGACTATTTTCTTCCCTTGAAAAGTGTCTCTAGCAACATCTGCTCTGTAGTTTATTCCATACAGCTGATTTATCCTGGCAATTTAAGGAAGACAGTTTTTTCCCCTCCAAACCTTGGCATCCAATTTACAGGGCAGAGGATTCACAGGGATTCATAAAAAGCTTCTCAAATTCACTAGTAGTCGGAGAAATGCAAACGAAAATAACATTGACATGCCACACCTTGCGCACATAAGATTGACAAACGTTTTAAAGTTGGTGTTTCAGTTAAATATTTCTGTATAACAAACTACCCCAAAGCTCATGACAATGCCCTTAAGATTCTTGGACTCTCTCTTATATAAGAGGATCTAGGAGACATGCCCTTAACTCTTTCTGGCATCTCCAAGTCAGAAAACAGTCTTACAGCAGCTGCATCCTTGACTTTGAGGATTTACCTCCAAATTTACCCTGAGACCAAATTTTATTGACAACACAAAAGATTTGATCTTTGCATTTTCTTACTTTGAGAACCTTTTGCTAGCTGGAAAGACCACCCTGCGTCCTCAAATTTTCTCTAAATTCTGCTATAAAACTAAGCAGTTTCTTTTGTAGTTCATCTATCTTGTATTTTACCATGAGCAGCCAGAAAAAGCCATTTGTCACTTTTAACATTCTACCTGGGAATTTCCTCAGCTAGATCTTACCAGATGGGCCGGGGCCTGAAGTTAATTTCTGGGAAGAACCAACTTCAGATGCCCTGCATCTTCCGCTTGACAAAAGAGTAGAATCTGGTACCTGGATTAAATCAGAAGTGTCATAATTCTGACCTTCTGGGGAAAATACTGAAATTCTACTCCATTACTCTTGAGCCTTGCACAACTGAAGATTTGAGTTTGTGAGTATATGCCTGCAGATAGAATTATCTTGCAAAACAGTGAAGTATGCAAAATCTTGGGGCATCTAATATTTATTAAACTAATTCACAGAAGAGAGTTACTAAAAACATTTATGTGAGGCTAGGTAAATAGGAAAAAAATTTTTAGTTCAATTCACTATTATCTACGAAACACCTACTTTTTACAAAGCGCTGCATGAGGAAATTGGGGTTGGAACCGGACAAAGAAGAGTGAGGTATAATCCTTGGTTTCAAGTTGGATAATATTTCATAGAGTATGACCTCAATGAATATGTGATCACATACAGTTATATTCCAAGTGAGCATCTATCAAATAATTGCTTTTCTAATTGTTTTGCTATCATAGATTCGCACATACAGTCTTTCTTAATATGGTTTCACTAATATTGAGAATAACCTATTTAAGAAATGAATCATTTGTGTTGAAAACTGATTGTTAATGTGAATTTAAGCCATATCATATGTAAAAAGTAAATTTATAAAAAACAAAATATTAAAAAAATGCCAGTTAGTACAATATGATTCTGAAAGATTCTGTTTGGAAAAAATTAGGGTCTTATGGGACTAGGTATTTTACGCCTGTTTCCCAATTCTGTTCTTCTGCTTTCTCCTACAGTGCTACATAAGAGAAAGTGCATGGGCTTTGAGGTCAGTAATCTGGGTTCAGATTCTGGCTTTATCACTTAAAAGCTGTGTGACATTGGGTGAGTTACTGAATGTCTCTGTACCTTAGTTTCTTCATGGGTAAAATGGAGATAATAAATTACATCCCCAGCCCATAATTCAGTCCCTGCCTGAGTGTCAGAACTCAACATCTGTCAAACAAACAAATGAATAATATCAGAAATATTCCTGGCACACGGCTGACATTTAATGACAGATCTCCTTTGCATGGCTGTCACAGTGGTTACTCTTTTGGAGAACACCCATCAGAGCAACTGCTGCCACCTTGCTTTATTTTCTTCCAGGTAATGTCTGGGTCCCACCATTATCAGCCCCCTTCTTGATCAAATACCTGCTGAGCCTCTGTTGGTCAAGTGTGGGTTTGTGCTTCACACTCCCGATGTAGCTCAGGTTTTCTGTTACTGTGGACTCCAGAATCTGGTCTATGGTTGAGCTGACACTTGTCCTATGTTATTCTCCATTTTCGAGTTGTTGCCATCCCAATGAGGTTAAGTGAGAATCAGAGTTGGGAGCAGAGAAGTGTCAGGTTCAAGGATAGAATCCACTTGATATGGGTGTTGTACCTGGTGAAGTGACCATCAGGGACAATGATCAGGGCAGAGGTCAGAGAGGGGGACCGGGGTGTGAGAGCCTGCCGTGAGGGGAGAGCAGGGAGAGAAGTCACAGTCTGTCAGTGTTTGTCAGATTGTCATCTTATCTGAATGGTCATGTTTGATCCTGCTGCAATTTTCAAACAACGTAGGGTTACCCCTGCTACTCATGGGCAGGCAGGTTTCCTCCCACTCAGAGAATGTTGACTCAAGAGATACCATCTGGATTAAATATGTCTTGAGGAGAACAGTGTGACTTTGTACAAACAAGTCTAGGGACTCCGACTTTACAACGAGTATCTGAAACCTTGTGCATCTTTTTTCCTGGGGCAAGTGAAAGCACAGGGCCACATGGAAAAGAAGAAAAACATGTTGGAAGGAAACTCTAGGATATAAAATTGAGCTGTTGGTTTGGAAAGTGATGTCCTCTCTACGCAAATGATTTCTTTGTCCAAACAGAGCTAAATAGGGTACATGTATGGGTTAATGACTTGTGTAAAGGGAAAAAAACCCAGTTTTTTCCTTCTTATGTAGGGAAAAACCCAGTTCTTCCCTACTGCGTGTCTCCTTTACCTTCACAGAGAAAACTTCACTTCTGGTCACCAAATATGGAGAGGTTTTTCCCACACCACCAAGCAATTCTGACACCAGCAGAGTGCCCAAGAATTCAACTAAATTCTGACACTGTCTACCTAGAGATAGCAATAGATTCCACAGGTTAAGGGCTCAGTCCTACAAGACTGCCACCCCCCCCCACCACACACACACACACACACACACACACACACACACACACACACACACTTCAGAAACCAGTTGCAAGCTCAGGTAATCACCTGTGCTTCTGACCAACCGGTTATATATCAGAGTTTCCAATGATCCTCTCATTTGACTTCAGACGCCAGTCACAAGTCCAGGTTGTTACCTGTACTTCTGACCAACTGGCTATAAATCAGAGGCTCCCTCGACGCCCTCCTCAGTTTCGATTAATTTGCTAGAGTGGCTCACAGAACGTAAGGAAACACTAAACTTACATTTGCCAGCTTGTTAAAGGATATGATAAAGAATACAGATAAACGTCCAGGTGGAAAAGATGCGTAGGCCAAGGTATGTGAGAAGGGGTGTGGAACTTCCATGCATACCCCTCTCCCAGCACCTCCATGTGTTCACCAGCCTGGAAGCTCTCTGAATCCCATACTTTTGGGGTTTTATGGAGGCTTCATCACATAGGCATGATGGATCATTAACTCCATTTTCAGCCCTTCTCCCTTCTCAGGAGAATGGGGGTCAGTGCTGAAAATTCTAAGCTTTTATTCATGGCTTGGTCTTTCTGGTGACCAGCCCTCATGCAAGAGCCATCCAGGAATCCACCCAGAGTCACCTCACTAGAACAAAAGACACTCCTATCACCCAGGAAATTACAAGGGTTTCAGGAGGGTCAGGAACAAAGGTCAAAGAGCAATATTAGAATAAGAGATGCTTCTGGTGTTCTTATCACATAGGAAATGACAAGTTTTAGTAGTTCAGTGCCAGGAACCAGGGGCAGAGACCAATACATATTTTCTATTATTTTACAAGTTTCATAATAATTAAAATTAGAACTTACTGTGTAGTGAGCAGCTTATACCTCTGTAAGAACTTACAGAGCCACCAAATAATTTTATTAAACTGCTTATGTAAGGATATTCCTACAGGGAGAAGGCAGGTCAGACTACAGATTCTCTTTAAGAAGTTGTGAACAGAACTTGGACTCAAATGACAAGACATGTGCATGTTGTTTGAGGCCAGGAGTGGGAAAACGTAAGTGTTTCAGCAGGCAAGTGGGGAAACTGATATTTTCATAAAAGACGTATCAAAAAATGAACGTTCTCTAGGGATTTTCTTGAAACTACTAGTATAGCTGCATATTCTTTCCTTCCCTAAATAGCCCACTTTGAAAAAGTTCATCAACCAACATGAATGTCAGTGAATGAATGGTTGTATATCTATGAATGAAATGGTGATTATCCATTAAATTGAATTTTACATCCATTAGCCAATGGTATTCAGTTTTCCTCCCCACGATCTGGGATGGCAAAAGGTTTCAATTGCCTGATTTGGTGGCCTTGTCTCTGCGTCACTAACTGCTGAAGTATCTGCCTCCAGCACAGGCGGCTCCGCTAATGGCTGGAGCCACAAACATCCCTGATCCCATTGGTGGCATCTTCTTAAATTGGATGCACCTTTCCACAGAGACACGATCAAATAGTTGGATTTTATGGTAGGATTAGAAATAAACTTGAGCACTGAAAGAACGAATATACAAATGGACAATGGCCAGGTCATATCTAAAAATAGGACTCAAGGGGCCAGCCCAGTGGTGTAGTGGTTAACTTCATACACTCTGCTTCAGCGGCCTGGGGTTTGCAGGTTCAGATCCTCGGTGCATGGACCTATGCACTGCTTAGCAAGCCAGGCTGTGGTGGGTGTCCCACATATAACGTAGAGGAAGGTGGGCACGGATGTTAGCCCAGGGCCAATCTTCCTCAGCAAAAAGAGGAGGATTGGCAACAGACGTTAGCTCAGGGCTAATCTTTCTCACCAAAGGAAAAGAAAATAGAACTCTGACCCATAACCTGCATCAACCTGCCCAAGAAATCAACCCCTTATCTCCAATAAACAACTCAGGAAGCCAGGCTGCTGTTAGTCAGGCTTTCAGTAAGCCAGAGGTTATCTCTAGTAACAATCCAGGAAGCTAAATAGTAACCTCTGTAACAATGGGCCCAAAATGGTCAGGACTTGATTAATAACTGAAATTTCCCCTAATTTTTGTCCCCACTTCCAACTTAGGACCAATCAGAGCAGGTCAAATATGCATCCCTGACCAATCCCATAGGACAGCTTCTAGTTAGCCACCCATAGCTTCCGCAGGCCAACAGCCTCCAATCAGAGCAGACCTGAAGCCTGTCCTTTTTTCCACTATGAAGCTTTCCCTAACTCTGCCGGCCTTTGAGTCTTGGCCAAAATACAAGTGATAGTGGCTGACTCCCTTGCTACACAGCAACTCCTTTGGTTGGTCTTTTATTTCCATAGCACTGTGGTTTAAACAGGCTTTGCAGGTCGATTATTTTCCAAATCATTCAACTATCATTCATTCATTTATCCACTCACTAAAGAAACATTCACTAAAAGCTTTAACATGAGGGGCTGGCCCTGTGGCGCAGTGGTTTAGTTTGCACTTTGGCAGCCCGGGGTTCGCAGGTTTGGATCCTGGGCGCTGGCCGACGCACTGCTTGTCAGCCATGCCATGGTGGTGTCCTATATAAAGTAGAGGAAGATGGGCACAGATGTTAGCCCAGGGCTGGTCTTCACACACACACACACACACACACACACACACACACACACACACAACCTTTAACATGAGCCACATTTCCTTGCTCAGGGCTGGTCTTCACACACACACACACACACACACACACACACACAACCTTTAACATGAGCCACATTTCCTTGCTCAGGGCTGGTCTTCACACACACACACACACACACACAACCTTTAACATGAGCCACATTTCCTTGCTAGGTGCAGGGGGAAAATGAAAAAAGATAAGACATAGTCCCCACCCGAGAGGACAGGAGCTTGACAACTAAGGCGATGAACGTGAATGACTCGTCTACCAAGTCGATGGGCATTACTGTGCTGGGGCAGCATTTTCCAAAAGGTGATATGCTACCTACTGGTTACACGAGGTAACTTCCAGGAGGCTGTAAATGGCTGAACATTTTCACTTTAATAGTTGTATACTTGAATGTAGATTAGAAAAAGATGCATTTTAAGTCCACCAAATCCATGGTTTCACAGATACTACTGCTTTAGGGTGAGTCTGTATCGAGTCAAAATGTAGTCAGGAGGTAAAAGCCACTCTTACCTTAACAGGATAAATTCAATATAAAGAATTGCGTATTAAAGGCAATTATAAAAGGGCAAAAAAGTAACACCTAAGGTATCATGCAGGAAGCTGCCGCGCTTAGGGAAGAGGCTGAAATTGTTGAATTTTAGAAGCCCGGAGGGGCCCTGGGGGCCTGAAACTCAAGACCTCTGACAAGAAGTTGCTGCTTAGTTAAAACCAGTGTCTTAGAGCTCAGTAGGCGACCCTGTGGGCCAGGGTGCTCTGCAGACATTTGAGGAGGGAGCACCGAATGGTATCGACGACTGTTACTGAACACCAGCCTCTACTGGGGTGACAAAGAGAGAGGAAGCAAAGAGGAAGCAGGCAGAAAGGACCAAGCCCCTTCTTCCTCTAGTCCTGCCACCTCCCTCTGGGCCTCTACTGGCAGATCCCAATAAGAAGCCGGCAGGCAGAGGAGAAATGGGGTTCGCTGAGAGCCAGCCCTGTACCAAATACTGAGTGTAGAAGGGCGTCTGAATCTGAGGAATATGTTAATATCTGCTAGTCCATTCCTTGGGCTATTCAGGATCCACACACGCTTCTAAACATGATTCAACTTCCCACAAGGAAAACTACGCTTTATTTCTACTTAACAAATTGCAAACATCCTTTGTACAAAAGATGTTCTCCTTCTTTCTCCAAAATGAGGAGACAAAACTCCCTGCAGACGTTATCGGTTTGTCGGAGACAGTGACACTATTCATCTCATCTCCTAACTATGTTAGTTACATCTAGATTTTAGTCACAGACCCATCAGAATCCTCTATTATCTCAAGATTAATTTGCAAATTTAACCCTCTAAAAAACATATTACAATAAAAGGAAGGAGAGAGAAGAAATTAGTATGTACACACACACCCCAAGGAAGAAAATATACATAACTGCTCAGTAACTTGTTTCTGTAATTGGTCACAAGGTTGTAGTTAAACTTCTTTCTTCCTCTACACATTCCATGTTTCCTCTTCCCTCAGCCAGGATCTCAGCTGCTCAGGGTTTATACCTGGCAAGGCAGCCCAAAATTTCATTGCCTAAAGGGTCAAATCATGTCCGCCTCCTTGAGGTCACAGATCTACATTAAAATTTGTCATTAGACATGGAAATGCTAAAAGACACCCTGGATTCCAGATATCCTTCTCCATCACCCATTGTGTAGGAACAACACAAAAGCCCCTTTGTTCCCAAGATCACGTGCACCAGCCAGGCAAGTAAACTCCTTCTTTGCGGGTAGGTTTAGTGGTAAAATGACCATATTATTCTAATTTCTGTCTTGATGGAACCATTGTTGTGTTCCCTGGTGGGAGCACTCCTTCCTTGAGAACCCAGACCTCCAGAACTCAAAATTGAGGGATGGGAAGCAAAACACCTGTGAGTTGGTTACTGGGTGTAACAGTGAGAGGAGCCACTCTTTCTACCTCTGCTTGATTCCAGACAATACATTCTGACTACGAGAGCAACAGCCCCATTGGTCAATGATTCAAATTATAAATTATATTTTCTAAGATGGAGTGTGGTACCCCACCTAGGGCCATAACTGAGACTTCAGTGACCATTCCACCATTCTGTCATGACTGTTGCTCTAGGTGATGGGGTATGTGCTAAGATCAGTGAATTCCAGAGGCACAAGCCCATTGCCCCACTACTTCTTCTGTGAAATGGGTTTGTCTGTTAGAAGTAATGCTGTGCAGAATATCATGAGAGTGAATAAAACATTCCATAAATCCATGGATTGTGGTGCTGGTAAAGCACTGGGAAGAACTTCCAGTTTCTGACCCAGGATACAGAGCTGAAAGATGCATTGCTCTCACTTTTCCAATGAAAAAGAGCCAGTTTAACTTCAAATTCATGACTTTTTTTCAGAAACTCACCAGAGAGCTGAGGTCACAAAGCAATCAAAATCTAAGAAGATTCAGAGAGAGGAGACATGCACCTCAATTAGTTGCTAGGAACAAAATTAAATGAAATCAGTATTTCTTAGAAGTTATAGGTACATATCTCCAGACAGACAGACACACATACACACATTTAATTTTATGTGCTTCTGTACTTAGCAGTTAGAATGAGGTTCAGACTAGGAGATGGTCTGGTTGATGGTGAATTCTATTGGGCTGTACTATAGGAAATTGCTAATTGTTTTTGCCCACAAAAGGTAATTTCTTATGGTTCAATCTAATACATCACCATATTCTAAATTAATGGCTGGCTTTTAAAAGTTACTATTTGGATAAAAAGTTCCAATACTGAATTAGACTAAAATTATTATTTGAAAGTATAAGAGAACAGAGAAAGTATATGAAAACATATTTATTATAGAACAATTTTCTTTTTTTTATTAATTAAAGGCTTTAAACAAAAAACCATGATCCCCCAAACTGACAATGACTTGGTAGAATGCAAATACTTCAGGCTAGAGAGGCATGTTTGTTCTTGATGAATTTACATATAATAAATTCTCATGACATCTGATTCCAGAAAGTATGTATGAATTGGCTTGACATGATTAACAATTTAAAGTAAAATATAAACATAAGAGCAATTTAAACATTGGTATTAATTCATGAATCAATTCAAGGTCAGTGACTGGAGAGCTATATTAAAAAAATCTGAGGTCAAAAAATCTTTAGGAATCATGTACCATGTACCTATGTACACTTGAAGATCAAGGGCTAAACATCCATTCTTGATGAATACCAGTAAGCAAAGGATGTATAACATCCATCACACGTGTTTCAAAAACAGCATGTTTCCAAAATTATACATTCTTGACAAATAAACATTACAATATTAATAACTACAGAGAAACCATCAGAATGAGTTCCAAAATATGCTAACTTTCACAAGGCATCCCTGAGCCATATCTTTAGGCAACCATTTTAATCTTGGGGCTTTAAGAACATCTTCTTTACTTTAATTGGTTTTATGTCTCCATTTTCATCCTCTTCATAATGGGCACGGTCTCTTTTTTTGGCAAACTTTTTTCCAATTGTCCCCACCAAGGTCTCATACCTGTTAAAATGATATATAGCACAAGCTTAATTTCAAATAAAAAAGGTAGGAATCAAGTCTTGTCAAGAACATCAAACCAAATGTGCAACAAAGAATAAGAAAAATCAAAACTGGTATTAAAAGAAACCGTCTGATTTAAAAATCTATGAATTTCTCTACAAATGATTAAATTCTTAAGTGTTTTCTATTTTTGCATTATCCTAAATAAATTGAGATGTATATTTTAAAATATGTATAAGCAGCAGCACTGCAAATGAGCCCTCAATTGCCAGCCTGTGACAGGTATAAATCCACCTCACGTTATGTTAGAGAAAGCAGAAAGTCAATTTCCTGCTGGGGTACTCCCTTCAAAGCTACGGGAGACTGTGGGGTAAGAGGAGTGCACTTTTCAAAGCCAGTGAATGCGGGGCCCAGGTTATAAAGCTCTTCTAAGGTAATGGTTACCTTCTAGCCATTTCTTCATCTGACACATCAAGCTCCACTGTTTCATCTTCAACTTCCTCTGCTTTGTTCTTAGCATTCATCTGAAGCATTAATTTCTGAAAAATACATCAGTGCTGACTATCAGGGCTGGAAAAGGCTTGTTAAAGGAACTAGTGTTAATGTATTTGAAGGTAGAGAAACATAAGTCACAGAATCTATAGGACTAGACAAAATTTGTAAGGAATTCTCTGTAATACTTTATTCCACACTGTGCTAACAGAAGTCAGCTCTGAACTAAAATAATAAGATAAAGCCCCAATAGTTAATGAATTAAAATTGTATTTTAGATCATAAATCTTATTAGTTACTTATATCTAAAGCAGGCATATTGCTAACACACTCGAGTGAGGGTGACAAAGAAAAAAGTAAACTTTCAGATTTCCTCTAAACTTCCCATCTTTGAGCTGAGTAGAAGTACTACAGTCAAAACCAATTTTAAACGCATTTTTTTTGGTGGGGGGTGGGTGGGGCGCAGCAAATTACTGGATGGAAGAACTGGAAGCCTGGCCCTGGTATAATGGGGAGGACCTGCCTCATCCCCAAACACGAGGCTGGATAATGCACCCCATATGATGTCCATGCATGGGTCTCCACCTCTTTTTCTCACATTACCTTTTCTTGACAGTTACCCTCTGACAGATTGTTTTTTTAATGTATGATACTTTCTTTATAGCAAAAGGGGATGAGGAAGAGAAAGCAGAATAGAAACCAGCATCAACTAGCTTTTCCAATGTTTAAAGGACTGTACCAGTTATGGAAAAAATATTGAATAAATAAACTCCATGTTAGGTCTCACTAGAAACACATACAATATAAAAAATGTGTTCTAAGTACATCCTGCCTATAATAAAGTAAGTGCTGTCAAGTTGGTATCACTCTTTTTATAACCAGGTATATAACTGAACTTTCCTCACATTTTAAGACAGCTCAGATCTGCAAGCCAAACAGTTCAAAACCTTCTCCCAGAGACAATGCATTCAGTGTTACAGAGTGCCAGTAATTAACGCCATTTTCTAATAACCCTGACATCAAATTCTGAGGGCCATATCAATTCCCTTTCCCACCAACCAGACATACTTTGGAGTGCTTGCCTAGCTACAACCCCAGTCTCTGGGCGTCATACACTCATAATCTTTGCTTTTTTCCCCCTTTACCTCAGTGCCCTCTTTCCTCTTCCCAATCTAAAGCTTTAAGCAGGCCAAAGCAGGGAAAGTGTATATTAAAAACACTTTAGTGTTGATTTTGTGTAAAGTAAGTATTAATACCTTAATTATCATACCCCCTCAAAAAAGGGAAAAAGAAAAGAAAACCAACCTATAATCTTTAAACTCTGGCAATTAGCTTGGTTAACTGTGGTTCTCTGTAGGCGTCTTTAGAGAACTGGTTTTCAAACAGGGACCTTTGGCAATGTCTGTATATATTTCTGGTTGTCACAACTGGGGTGTGTGTGTGTGCATGTGTGTGCATACTATTGGCATCTAGCAGGCAGAAGGTAGAGGCCAGGGATGCCACTAAACATTCTACAATGCACAGGACAGCCCCACCACAAAGAATTATATGGCTCTAAATGTCAGTAGTGCCAGGGCTGAGAAATCCTGGCTTCAAGTGAGAGTTACAAAACTAAAGCTTTACATCATAAACATCCATTTGGTTGGTCAAGTACTTGATAGGATGACTTTTACTACGTGAGCCAGAGTTCTAATAAATGTTTGTTAAATGAAGGTCTGTGCTTCTTTATAAACCTGAGGCAGGAAAATGCAAATGAGCAGCTCAGTTATAAGGTGAATATTTGGCTTTGCAAACAAACTTTCCAAAGGATTCATTTAAAAATCTATTTACAAGCTTGGATTAAAACTTGTCCATTAAAAAGTCAAATTACTCAATTTTTAAGTAACAATTTTCCATTAGAAAAGATGCATTTATAGACGCCAGAAAATAATTTTTCATGATACCATCATATGAATAAAATCCCAATGTTCTTGTAAAAGACCCGAGACGAAATTCTAACACTTACAGTGGCACTGTCAAGGACTGTATACTGCTCTATTAAATTATCTACTCAATTGTACCATAAAACTAGACTGCAACACCTGCAATTTCTTTAAATAGCTATGGTGATATTTCAAGACTTGTTATTTTCTATATAATGGGGAGAAATGGTACCTGGTGGGAAAAAACCTAAACCCAATTATTAGCAGAAAGAATTCAACTGGAAAAATTTTAAATTTGAAGCAATTATATTTAATACCTCAACTTCAGGATTAAATCCTCTGAATGACATTCTTCCATAGAGAAGATCTTCACATAGTAAGAAACTTTGCTCTTCTATTATGAAACTCCTAAATGGGAAAATAAACCTGTATTAATATCATGTCTACTTACAATAAAGCACAGCAAATAAAACTCAAGATTTCAAATGAAAAATCGATCTTATGGTTATCAAATACAGTAAGATTTTTAACCCAGGGTTAGAAATAAAAGCTGATTAATTTGGCCAGCAAAGGCATTAGGAGAGCTAACAGGAGCTGCAGGCTGGAAGCACAGCCTCTTCTAAACACTACATTTAATTTGCATAAATACCTACATAATATAGAAACCTAAAGTATTTATAATAAACCTGAATTCTCCAAGTTTGAAGCAAAGTTCCCTCGATGTCTACACCTCCAAGTTCTTATTCAATTAAGTTTTCATTAAATACCCAGAAATCAGAGTACTGGGCAGCTGTATGAGTGTATTAGAGAGTGTATTAGTCAGAGCTCTTAGCTATAAACAACAAAGACTGATGCTAGATGACTTAAGCAGAGAAAGAATTTATTGGAAGGTTACCAGGTATCTATCTCACAAAAATCACTGGGAAAGCTGGATAAGCACAACTGGAAAATGGGCAGGAATAAGGGTGGCAGGTGGTCGACTCAAAACCAAAATCATGCTACAAAACATTCCACTAAAAATGATGGTGCTGCTAAACTCTGAACACTAGGGGGCATTAGGGAGGCCACTGCTGCCCTGGAAACAGGATGCAGGCGTAGATGTTTTGGTCTCCAAAAGAGATTCTCCTGAGTCACCAGTGCATGACTCCAGTCCTAGGTGAGCATATCTGACTACAGCTTGGCTATCAACCATAAAGCATGCTAGGAAAGCAAATACTTGGGCTTTATGGCTTCTTTGGCATAAAGTTGGCTCTGCTTCTTGTCAAGACTCACTCATTCCTCCACTCACTCAGCGAACAATTATTAAACCCAACTGTGTGCCAGGCACTGTTCTAGAAGCTGAGGAGACAGCCATGAATAGGAGAGCCTCTACTCTCACAGAGGTTACATTCTACAGAGTGGTGCCGGATAATAAATAAATAAAAGATTTATATTCTACAATGGATAAAGATGAAGCAGGTTATTCCACTCCTGGCCATAAGGAAGTAACTGGTACCAAACTAGCTTTCCTACTGCAACTAACTATAAAACAGGACAAATAGGAAACAACTATTTTCATGGTCACTCTGCCTTCTTTGTGTGCATGGAATCTCTCTGCCTCCCTTTTATAAGGATATGTGTGATTGCATCTAGGGCCCACCCAGATAACCCAGAATAATTTCCCCATCTAAAGATCCTTAACTTAATCACATTGGCAAAGTCAATTTTGGCATATAAGGGAACACTCACAGCTTCCAGTGATGAAGGCCTAGATATTATTTGGGGGACCATTTCCCAGCCTACCACACCTGGGAGAAAAAATTTACCCTGCAACTGTATGTTGAACAAATATAAGACCTTGCACAGATGAGGGAAATGTTTGAGTTGTGTTTACCCAGAGTGCAGAGACCAAGCCGAACACCCTGACACTAAACAGAAAGGTCATAACTTAAGAGTAAGGCTAATCTAGTCCTAGAGTGAAGGCTATAAAATCTACTCTAACAAAAACGGACAAGGTGATCGGCATGTAAATTAACTGCCTAATGGGACAAAATTTAACACTTTATTAAGTAAGACAACAAAATCCAGGTACACAGCAATACAACATATACAATGTATACAGCACACAATAAAAAATTATTAGACATGTAAGGAAGCAAGAAAATGTGACCGATAACAGGAGAAAAACAAATCAATTGAAAAAGAGAGATGACAATTAGTAGAGAAAGACTTTAAAACAGCTAGTAAAAATATGTTCAAAGAAAATATGAATGTAAGGAAGACACAAATGGGGAACCTGAATTAAAAAATGGAAACTGATAAATCAAATAGAAATTTTAGAACAGAAAAAAACAATATCTAAAGTGAAAAGTCAGAATAGTCCTATATCTATTAAAGAAACTGGATTCATTTATTAAAAATCCTTCCAGAGAAAATTCCAGATTCAGATGGCTTCACTAGTGAATTTTAAGAAATACCAATTTTACACAAACTAAGAAATGAGAAGAGGAGGAGGGAACACTTCCTAACTCATGTTACAGCTCAAACTAAAGACATATAAGAAACGTATAGTCCAATGTCCTCTATGAATATGGACGCAAAAATCATTAGTAAAATATTAGCAAACTGAAATAAATATATTCACATTACATATGAATACCAAGTGGGGTTTGTCTCAGAAATGTATGGTTGTTGACATTCACAAATCAACAATCCATATTAACAGAGGAAAGAAGAAAAATTATATAATCATCTCACCAAAAATGATTTGACAATTTTCAACAACATTTATGAAAATTCTCAGGAAACTAGGAAGAAAAAGGAAAATCTCTCATGCTGATAAAGGACCTGCCAGAGGTCCTAGCCAATGAAATAAAGCAAGAAAAAGAATTAAAAGGTATTACTTTTTTGGGGGGGAGATGACATAACCGCATAAGTAGAGAATCTTAAGGAATCTACAAAAAACTACTAGTTAGTGAGTCAAATTAACACAGTTACAGAATACAAAGTCAACATATAACCATCAATTTCTACAGACTTAAATACAACAAACTGGGGAAAAAGCCCATTTAGAATAGGATTTAAAAATATGAAGTACCTACAGAAATAGCTAATGATATTATACACACAGAACCTCTACAACAAAAACTACAAACCATTGCTGAGAGAAATTAAATAATAGCTAAATAAATACATATATTGTGTTAATGGATCGGAAGACACAATTCTGTTAAGATACCAATTCTGCCCCAATTGATCTATAGATTCAATGCAATGTCAATCAAAGTCCTACTTTTTTGGAGCGGAAGGGGATGGTGGGGAGAAATTAACAAGCTAGTTCTAATATTTATATGGGAAAGCAAGGATGTAGAAGAGCCAAAACAATCTCGAAAAGTGGAAAATTTATACTATCTGATTTCAAGACTCACTACAATCCATAACAATCAAGCCAATAAGATAGAAAATATATCAATGTAACAGAATGGAGTCCAGAAATAGACCTATACTAATACAGGATACTGATTTTTGACTAAAGTATCAAAATAATGCAATGACTAAAGAACAATTATTTTTAAAGTATCAGAGACAGATCACAGATAAAAATGTAAAAGCTAAATTTAAAAAATTCTAGAAGAAAACATAGAGAATATATTTGCAACCTTGAAAGATAGAAGCCAGAAAGAAGTAACTATAAAAGAAAAAAAAATAAAACAAAATTAATTAAAACTACTGCTCATCAAAGGACAATATTAGGAAAATAAATAGGCAAGACACAAACTGGGAGAAAATACTCACAATACGTAAATCTAGCAAAGATTTATATTCAGAATATAAAGAACTCCTATCTGTATAGAAGTATGTAAGTTTCACCTCAAAAAAAAAAAAAAAGAACCCTATATAAACACTGAATTCTAGTTAATGATATGCATGCTGAAGTGTTCAGAGAAAAAATGTACTGACAGATGTATAGAAGGGTGAAGAAATATGTGATATAAAGTGTTAAAAAAAATAAAGACAAAGCCATCTCATTTTTCAAAATAGGTGAAAGATCTGAATAGAGATTTCAAAGGTAGATATGGAAATGGCCAATAAGCACATAAGAGTTCTTTAACATTATTAGTCACCAGGAAAATGCAAATCGAAAACCATAATGAGATAATGCTAGAATAGGTAAAATTAAAAAGATAACACCAAATATTGGTAGAACAACCAGAACTCTTATACCTCCTTAGTCAAAGTGTAAAGTGGTACAAGCACTCTGGAAACTGGTCTGAAAGTTTCTCATAAAGTCAAACATATATCAACCTTATGACCCAGCAATTCCACCTTTACCCATGAGAAATGAAAACAGGATTCTATCCAGTTCATCCAAATTCTTTTTATCTAAAGAATTTGTCTTTGGTTGTTTTATAAAGAGTGGTCTGGGCCTCTTGAATGAGGTGACATCTGAGCAAAGTTCAGAAGGCAGTGAGGAACAAGACATGAGGGTACCTGGGGGAAGAACACCTGAGAGGCTAGCTGAAAGTAACTAGGAGAATGTAAGTGGCCTGCCTGAGAAACAGTAAGGAGGCCTCTATGACAGGAACGGAGTGAGAGAAGGTAATGATGGTAGGAGGTCAAAATTATTTTCACAATAACACTAAGACGTTATTTGTCTTTTTCACCGTGCTGACATTTGCAAAGTGTGCAAAATCAACTGTGGGTAAAATCACATCTTAGCATGAATTAAAGTAGTGATACCAGACTGTACTAGCAGTCATTGTATTGTTCACTCCTGGCTCTCACAGTCTAAAATAAAACAGAAGCCAATAAAAATGTTTTTGATGAAGGAGTAAAAACTTATTAACTTTTATTAATCTCAGCCCTTGATTACACTTTAAAAAAATGTTCTGTATACAAAATAGGACGTATATATAAGGTACTTCTGCATAGTGAAGTATTATGACTCTTAAGAAAATGCACTTGCATGATTGAGCTGTGAGTAGAACCAGCCACATTTTTGTGTGTATGCGAGGAAGATTAGCCCTGAACTAACATCCATTGCCAAGCCTCCCCTTTTTGCTGATGAAGATTGGCCCTGGGCTAACATCCATGCTCATCTTCCTCTGCTTTACATGTGGGATGTCTGCCACAGCATGGCTTGATAAGCGGTGCGTAGGTCTGCGCCTGGGATCCGAACCTGCAAACCCCGGGCCGCCGGAGCGGAGGGCACAAACTTAACCACTACACTCCTGGGCCGGCCCTGAACCAGCCACTTTTTTCATGGAACACTATAACTATGGTTATGCAGACTTGGGTACTTGGCAGACATTTTCTTGAAACTGAATGAAGTGAACTTGTTACTTCAAGTGTAAAATCTGACAATACTTGTTGCCAATGACAAAATTAAGCTTTCGAGCAAAAATTAGAATTTTGAATAGCTTGTATATGTCATCTTGGGCTCGATAGCTTCCCAGTACTTAAAAGAATTTTCTGATGAAACCCATGGTGATATTAACTAATGTGACTTTTGATATCACATAATGAAATAAGTTAACATTTGGAAAATCTATACAATTCATTGAACTAATATTTTCCAAATGAGAAATGCATGTTATGAAATCATACATGGATAAAAGATCAATTCAAAATATAAGATAGACCAACGATTGTGAAAAGCTCACTGATGTTTTCAGATTCCACATTGCAGTTAACTTTTAAGAAACTACTACTTATTGCGTTTTGGAGTAGTATCAAAGAAGAATTATCCAAAAAAACTATTACAATATTCCTCCCTTTTCAACTACATCATCTGTGTGAGGGTGGAATTTTCTTTATATACTTCATGCAAAACAACATACTGTAACAGGCTGAATGTAGGAGTAAAGAGAATGCATCTGTATTCTATCATGCCAGACATTAAAGAGATTTACAAAAACCTAAAACAAGGCCACTCTTATCACAAATTTTTTTGTCTTGGAAAACAGTTATTTTTCCTGCAAAATGTGTCATTTATCCTAAAGTGTATGAGTTTTTTAACTCATTTATTATTTAACTCATGTATTAATTTTTTAAATGACTATTTTTATTTTAATTTCTTATATAGTAAATATGGACATGATATAAACCACAGAAACAAAAGCTCTAGTTCGCTGGCCCTCTAGTGTAGCCAGCACCTCACTTCCTTCAGGACCGCCTCTCCCTGAGGGAACCTAACTTCAGGCACACATTCTCCTGAACTTTTTGTTCACCCTTTCCCAGAAATTTGGGATTCCCCTTCAATTGCCCTATCTTGTTCCTCCTAGAGTACAGCTCACCAATCCCCCAAGTAAATCACCTCCCTCAGAAAAGCACCGCACATAAGCTTTTAAGCATTCATTTAAGACGAAAGAAGGACTCAAAGGGAAGCAACCCCTAGATGCCAGGGGTGGATTAAGAGTAGGACCACTGGCCCCTCAGAGGGCTTTCCCAGAGATTTCCACTGACACAATAACATTTATATAAAAAGGAGCATGAGTGTTTTGTTATCTATGTGCGTGGTTTCAATAATTAGGAAAAATTAATTAAATACAGAGTTAGCAAACAAGTAAAATATTCCAAAATTTAACTGTAAACATTTCTATATTTTAATGTCTCCATTTACATTAATGAAGATTCATAATTTTAAAGCTAAAACACATCCAGGAAACTATCTATTTTATCGGTGTTTGCAGATGAGAAACTACTGCTCAGAAAAAAAATAAACAGACTTGCCTAAAGCCACAAATGACATGCATGGCAAAACAGGGTAAAAACTCGCTGTTGGAAAACCATTCTCTACAAGTCTCCTGCATTTCTGCATATCTTGTGAGCAAGGTACAAACTGCCCTTTTGTTCCGGACTATCTTTTCAAGGATATGTGTACAGTGAACACCTTTGAAAGACAGAGCTATAGTCTTCTTCTAGAGCAAAGTGTAGATTTGCTTAATGCCCACTATAATATACCTCCCTTGGGGCCAAAGGTAAGTTTGTTTGCATTCCAATACAAAGATTTAGGTTTCCTAACCTCTGGATTTCTTAGCTGTGATGCACACCTACTGTGAGCGTCACATCCAGGTGGGCCTCACCACGTCATCTCCCGTGGGATTTGGGGGACAAGGGGGGAATGACACAAATGTGATGGCTGCTTGCTGTGCTGTGACTAATAAAGTTCTCTGTCTCTGACCCAGGATTATTGTACCTTCTACCAGCATCCATGAAACTGTGCTAGACTGACTTGTTAGTTTCTACGTATGGTACAATCTCAGATCTCACAGTTCTTGACATTCATCAGGCCACAATATACAAACACAAGAAGCACAGTAGGGAAAATTACTTTTTAAACAACATCCTATGGCAAAGGAGTAATTAAACTGGCTATACTCTCATACTCTATACTGGGGCATATCCTTTGGAGAAAAATATGGCAACAAAATAGCAAAACCTTTGATATGGTAAATTCTATTCCTAGGAATTTATACTAAGCATCTTATGGCAGGTTCCCTGGAAACAGACTCTGAGACAGTTATGTGCAGAAGTTTTATTGGGCAGTGCTGTCTGGGAGACACCCCTCTACGGGAATGAGGACAGCAGGATTGGGCAGAGGGAGAAGCTGATCTGCAATGTGGCTACACTAAGGCCTCGGCTCCTATGAGGAGCTCTGGAGTTACGAAAGTCCTGCAGTTGTTCCAAGTTGAGGCAAAGCAGCCAGACCCTCATCCCCCTACACAGCCTCGTCACCAGCTATGGTGTCCCCTAGGGGAGGTGTGAACACTGAACAGCCCTGACCATCATCACTGAATTATAGCCTGATACAGCTGAATGGCAACCTTGAGACTTCCAGAGCATATACACAATTAAATCTCCAATTTCACAGATTGCAGTAACCTTCTGGAATAATTCAGATGACACTACCAAGGAAAGATTCACAAATACAAATGAGCAAAAAAAAGTGGGTGAATTTCATAATATTCAAGTATAAGGAAACACATATACTGCTAACATTTATTGTGCTTTATGACTGGCACTGTATTTGCTTCATATATATTATCTCATTTATTTCTCATAACGTATGTAACAGGTACTGTTACCATACTCAATATACAAATGACAAAAGACAGTTAAGTAACTTGCCCAAGGTCACAAACAAGTGACAGAGCTGCACATCACACTCAGCTCTGCTTATTCCCAGAGCTCATAAGCTTAATTAACAACTCCATTCCACCGTCTCCTTATTTGGGGTGTTAAATCCACGCACCACGAGGACATATCATTCATTTATCCCCCCAGATCTACTTCAACCTGGCTCCCTTCCTGTGGGATTACCTTGGGCTGCTGTGCTTTCAAATGAAGGTAGCAGCTCTTGTAAGATGCTCTCTCCACAGAGCCTGTCTCCAGATTCAATAACCACTCCCTCCTCTTGACCCTCCAGTTGGAGTGGAAATTACTCCCACTCCACAAGTCACGAAGGGACTGCACTGTTCTTAGTGGCTTCCCTATGCCCTGCCCACACTTTGGTAGTCTCTGTTATATTCCCCTCAAATCACCCAATTTGACAATATCATCTCTTCTTGCCAACAATCTAAAGTGATATTCATACCTACACATAAATAGGATGCTGAGTGACGCCAAAAGATTATTATTTACTGCTATGATCTGAATGTTGGGTCCTCCCGAAATTCATATGTTGAAATCCTAATCCCCAAAGATGATGGTACTAGGTGAGGCCTTTAGGAGGTGCTTAACTCATGAATGGGATTAGTGCCTTATAAAAGAGACCCCACAGAGATCCCTAGCCACTTCTACCAGGTGAGGACACAGTGAGACGGGGCACCAGCTATGAAGAGGTGCTCAGGAAGAGGGCCATCATCAAAACATGACCATGCTGGAACCTCAGTCTTGGACTTCCAGCCTCCAGAACTGTGAGCAATAAACTTCTGTTGTTTATAAGCTACTCAGTCTACGGTATTTTGTTATAGTAGTCCAAATGAACTTAGACATTTACCTCCCTAGGAAAGGAATCTAAAGCTCATTTTTCTGGGAATAATACGCTGTGTTGGGGACAAAAAAAAGAATACTGAAAACAACACAGAAACTTCCCTGCCTTTCAATAAAAGTAAGTAACAAAATATCTGGACTATTTTGTGCAAGTTTAGTCCAGGCCCAAAATTAAATGATAGCTCCTAACTAGTAATAGTCCCTTCCCACATCACCTGGCTCCCAAATACATAACCATCTTTGGCATTATCTTCCCCTTCCTCACTAATATCTTGCTTCCTCTGAGAAGCAGCAGAGATAAGCCAGTACCTTCCTTCCATCTCTCCTGGTGGGACATACTTCTATCTTTAGAGAAGAATACCCAACCTTCCAAAAAGGATCCAGAGGTCAACCAAATGAACAAGGGAATATAACACATTAAAAACAAAAACAAATTATAAGGTACAGAAAGGAAAAACATAAATGTGCCTGAAGATAATAAGTAGTATCTTTAGTAATTTTACAAAGTTTAAGGGAAACTACCATACCACAGAACTCACTAAGAAAAGAAAAGCATCAAGGAGAAATGATAAATAGCTTCCAGAAGAATTTAGATAACTTAATGAATGATGAGGATCCATCACTCCTTCATTCAAAATTACTTATTAAGTACCAACTGAGCTGAGAGGTGGAAGAGAAATGATCTAGTGCGTTATTCCAGCTTCAGCAACAACTTGCTGGGTCACTGTTACCCTCTCTTAAGCTTCAGTTTCCTCGACTATACAATGGATGGAATGATAGTAGCCAGCTCTCAAGTTTGCTATGAGGATTAAATACTTGAGAGACGTAAAGTGCTTAGCCCAGTTCCTAGGATATTCTATAGACTCAATAAATAGCTAAGATGATTGGTATTAATAGTAAAAATTTAAAAAAAAGAAACAAAACACTCTTGATTTGCCTTTAAGAAGCTCAGTGTAACGAAGAACTCTTATCATTGAAACAAAACTGGAGAGGCCTGAAGTACACACCTAATCTTCGGAACTTAATATGATAGACGGCACATTACAGGTTCCCATAAAAGGCCCCTAATTATTACCAGAGACATGGGCTAGATTTTTTTATTCAATGTAAAAAAAGAACAACGTTATAAATGATGGTTGAGGGCCGGCAAAAATGCATAAATCCAAGCAGAACTCTTACAGGTTTAATAATTTTAGAAAACTATTTGTTTTCTAAAAGGCTAACCCAAGAAATGGAATAGATACTATTTCACGGGCTCCATGTCAGTGGATGATGAGTCACATTTACAACGACTTCTCTCTGAATGCCCAAAGCATCATCAATATAATGTCTAATAAACCTACTCTTTCTCTTTCAGCTCCGGCAAATCCAAGTACCAGTGCTCTTCACTAATGATTTTCTTTTCTTCCTCTTCTAGTTGTTTCTTGGTTTCTGAGTCCAGTCCCCTTTGCATGAACTGTCAAAGCAAAACAAAATCAATGTCAGCAACTCATTTTCCCAACTTAGAGTTGAGGAAAACTCAACTTTATTCTTCCACTTGCTGTCCCTCATGTCTCCAGGAACCCCATCTCATGATTGGGGGTGGGGGTGGGGTGACCAAGCAGCTTAGCTCTGCCCTTGACAACATCACACTAGACTAGGAGGGAACTCGCAGAGCACACAAAAAAGTGCTCTGTACTTCCTTTAAAATACTTCAAAAAGATCTTTATTATAACTTAGTTTTTCTGACTTAATAAAACAAGCAACAAAAAACTGTATTCAATAAGTATCACACTAAATATGTGATACATAATGCCCAGTGAGGAAGGACTAAGACAAAGATTGATCTACAGATCAGGACAGGCAGGTAGAGAAGAAAGTGAGAGGGAAAGAAAGGATGAGTGACTCAGTACTTTCTGATTCTCTCCCTGACTCACAGAGCCCACTGGTCTTTGCACCTGCTGATCTTGGTCTGGAATGCCCTTCTCACCCTCTTCCACCTGGCCAACTCCTAGCCCTTCTGACATAGCTAAAGCTACTCCACCTCTGTGAAATCATCCCTGACAGCTGCAGACAAAATCAGCATCACTCTCCTAGAAGCTTCCCATGGCACCCTCAAATAGTGTCACCACATTTTAATTTCTCGAGTATCTGTCTCTTCTGGAGACCTTCTGGGCAGGGATTGTGCCTGGATCATCTCTTTCATCAGCACCAGCGTGATGAATGATGTATAGTACGGGCTCTTTAAAGGTAGACCAAAGCAAAGCTACACCTATATGCCTGCTCTTCACTTTTATCTATCCTCTGAAATGCTGATCAACTCTATGGCTGCTCTTTATTATAAAATCTTCAGAAGTTCCACTCAAAATAGGCCAGTAGAGAAAATAGCATTTCTGCTGCTAATCTCTCCAAAGCACAAACAATACGTCAATTTCCTCAGGGGCCAGGCGAACAAACCAAGAAGTTAATCATAGCAAAATGATAAAGTCAATATGGGAGAAAATAAATCAGAAAACACCCAGAAGCCTCCCGGCAGTTAGGTCTAGCGTTCCACTGGTTTCCATTTATCCCCATTTCTTTCCCTTATCCAAAGCATTCCAAAAACACAAGCATTTTTAGGCATAAGGGCTTTACTAATGACTACTAAATGAAATGACAAAAATTGAAAAATGTTCACAAATAAAATATAGTGATAACATCAAGTTCTGATGAGGATGTGGAGAAGCTGGATCACACATACACTGCTGGTGGGAATGTACAATGGTTCCTCTGGGGAAAACAGCTTGACAGTTTCTTACCCAACTAAACACGTGCTTACCATATGACCCAGCAATTGTCCTCTTGGGCATTTATCCCAGAGAAATGAAAACTTATGTTCACTCAAAAACTTATACATGAATATCCACAGCAGCTCTATTTAAAATAGCCCCAAACTGGAAACAACCAAAATACTCTTCAACAGATGAATGGTTAAATAAACTGTGGTACGTCCATAGCATGGAATACTAATCAGCAATAAAAAGGAAGGAACTATTGATATACTCAACAATTTAGATGGATCTCAAGTGAATTACACTGAGTGAAAAAAGCCAGTCTCAAAAGGTTACATATTGTATGACTCCATTTATATAATATCCTTGAAATAACAAAATTATAGGAATGGAGAACAGATTCGTGGTTGCCAGAGGTTAGGGATGATAGAAGGGAGTGAGTGTGGCTACAAAAGGGTAGCGCCAGGGGATGGAACAGTTCTGTTATCTTGAATGTGGTGGTAGTTACACAAATCTACATGTGATACATTGTATGGAAGTATCTCTCTCTCCCTCTCATACATATGAAGGAGTGCATGTAAAATGGTGAAATCTGAGTAGGCTCTGTGGATTGTACCACTGTCAATTTCCTGGCTTTGCATTACACTCTAGTGATATAAGATAGGGAAGTGGAATGAAGGGTGCATAGGATCTCCTTGTACATTTTTTTGCAACTTCCTGTGAATCTATCATTATGTTAAACAAACATAAAAGAAACACCTGCAATCTATCTAAAGTGTTTTGTGGTCCTCATCCTTTTGCCTCTGTGTCTATATCCTCACCACAGGAAAGAATTGGCAGTTTCTGGAATGCATACCCTGTACCTCCCAGTCCTTTTGCCTCTGCTACTCAAAATCATGCTTCCATTTTCTGCCCGGCAAAATATTCACTTGTGAAGGTCCAGAGCACGTGTCCTTTGAGCCTTCACTGACTGTTGTTTGACTAAGCTCTTCCTAGAACTGTTCCTGTAAAAGAACACCTTTTCCCATTTCTAAGACAGCCTTATAAACACTGGCTTTTCTTCATTATGCTTCTTCTGTGTTTCCCAAAAGACTGACATTCTGAATAGCAGACCACATCTCTTCATCTTGTATTACTGGTACTCAGGCTGCACCTGGTACACAAGAGTTCAACACAGGTTCTCTGAAGGTAAGCGAGCCTAGAGTTGTCTTATTTTTCCAGACTTCCTTTCTTGGATGGTTCTCTTTAAACCCAGATGCCTCATTTCATCATTTACAGCCTTATTGGTAAAATTTACCAATCCTACCCAAATGCCCTTTTATCTCCTATTTTTAGTCAAGTAGATGTTATTATGGTGTACAAAATAGCTATTACATTGGTATACAAAACAGCTGTATATATATAATAGCTGTACACATTGAATACGTGAATATGAATCAAGCAACTCCAGACTTAGGTAGCAATACAACTCTCCTGACTCTACAGCATCTAGGAACACACTCCAAAGCTAGTGATTTAGCTTTACTCACAGCTGGGGGCCTAGAGCAGGTATCACAAACTACAGTCCTTAGGCTGTGGTTATAAATAAATGTTGTTATAAATAAAGTTTTATTGGAACAAAGCCACCTCATTCAGTTCTGAGTTACAATGGCAGAGTTGAGCAGTTGCATCAGTGACTATTTGGCCCACAAGCCCTAAGTATTTATTATCAGTCCCTTTACAGAAAAAGTTCACCAACTCCTGTCTTAAGAGTCCAAAAGAGCTAAAATCACAAATAAGAGCCCTCTCTACAACCATTCCATCACACTGACAGACGGTCCACCTACATCCTTCACTTTCTACCTCCCTTTAGGATCACCCTCCAGCCCCCAATAGCTGACCGAGTCAGAGGACTTCAAGTACACCTGAAAACAAACGAGTCAGTGTTAAATCCTCAACTCTCTCATTCTTGTGCTATACTTAGCTCTGAACAGCTACACTGGATATGGGCAACCTAATGCAGCTGCTCCATTCCTTCTCACAGGACACTCCACTCTCTCTGTGTATATAGTGTCTCCTGTTATCCTGCCAGTAAGTTCTCATCAACAACCGAAGTTGCTAACCCAACTAGAGAACCTGGGTAATTTTTTTTCCTCTCCTTTGCTTCCAATATCCAGTTGATTCTCCCCCAACCACTTGGGTAGGGGTGGATAATTTTTTTAAGTTAACTTCTTTCCTAACTCCACAGTCAGATCTTTGGTCCAAGCCCTAATCACCCAGCACATCTTCATTTGACTCATTCCAAGAGCTAAAACAACGTCTAAAATCTTTTCAATGCCTGCTTTGTCAATCCACTCCACTTCTCTGAAATTTACATGAGTACAAACCATAAGCCAAAAGAAAACTCTGTTCAGTAAAGATTCAAATTTTGCTAATATGCATGAAAGAAGTACTTTAGAAACTATAAATTATGCCACGATTTACTCTCTACCCTCACTCACCTTATTCATCACTAGCTACACCCAAAATATTACTTATGCTTTGCTTCCTTTTCCTGGAAATTCCACTACTCTTCTAAACGTGACATCTAAAGTTTGCATCTATAAGCAGTACTCAGCAACAAGCAGTATAGAGTGGTAATTAAGAGCAGGGGCTTTGGAGCCAGACTGCCTGAGTCTGAGCCCTGTCAACTCTACTTACTAGCTGCGTAACTTTGGGCAAGTTATTTACTTCTCTGTTTCAGCTGCCTCAGCTGTACCACTGTACCCACCTCAAAGGGTTAATATGTGGATTTCATGGGTTAATATATGCAAAGCACTTACAACAGTGTCTGGCACATGGCAAAAACTATAAATGTTTGCTATTATTAAGTTTCAAGGTTTGGTTGCTTTCCCTGTCTTAATTCCTGTATTCATTTTATCCACCCTTGTCTTTTTCTCCCCCTTTTGAAATTATTTGGTTAAGGTGACAATTTCAAATCTAAAAGTCAATTTTGCTTAAAGTTGGGTGACATAACTCGCTTTCACCTTAACTGCTATAATTCTTTCCGTTCCCATCACCACTGCAACCCTCACCCAGATCATCAGAACTTCTAGCTGGTCTTTCTGACTGCAATTTTGTCCCTTGTCACCTCCTTCTTTCACCAATTTATTCTCCACAGGACAGTTAAAGCAACCTTGAAAAGAAGCTCAGCTAACGATACTGTTCAATAGCTTCCCAATGTTCACAAGATAAAAAAAGTCCTTACTCTGACCTAAAATTCCTTGCACAGTTGTAACCACTGGCTACTTGTCCAGGCCCATTTCTTGCTACTTACCTTCCAGACATACTGAATTATTTTAGTTCTTGGAAATCTCAACGGATTTTTAGGTTTTTGCCTCTCAGACTTCTGAACTCGCTTTTCCCTCAGTTTACATCGCTATGCAGCCCCTCGCCCCCTTCAGTCTCTACTTAATGGCCGCTTCGCGCAAGTGGAAGCCCAAGTTAAGTTCCCGGGACTCCGGGCGCTTCTAGCTTTACCGCAATTTACCACATTGTACCTTACTGCTCGCTTACGTGTCTGTCTCTCCTACCCCACCGCGGGCTTTATGAGAGAATCCGCCGGATTTATAATCCGGTTCCCGGTGCCTAACGCGGAGCAGGCGCTAACTGAATGAATGAACGCCACAGCTGGAGGCTCTCCGGGGCCTCTCTAGTGCTCCCCTGCGCCCGCCGCCTCAGCCGGGCCGGGCCGGGTCGGGAAGACCAGGTACCCCTGCCGTCCGGCCCGCCTCCTCCACGTCCCCGCACCTTCATGCGCAGCAGGTTCTTGGACAACTTAGTCTTGCGCTCGGCCGCCATCGCTGGCTCCCGCCCGGCACGGCGCTCCGCCCCAAGCTCCGCCGCGCAAGCGCGCTGCCGCATGTGCAGCGGCACCGCCCTACGTAGCGTGCGTCCTCCCGCACCGTGGCTCCGCCCACTTCTCTCGCGCTCTAGAGCGTCCCGGGCGTCTTGCGCGTCGCCTCGGGAAGCGCTCTCCTCAGGAAGAAGCTCGGGTGAGGCCCGGCCGCCGAAGCGGAGGGTAGAGCGACTGACCGCCGGGAGGGAGACCCGCAAAGAGGCCGCAGTCGGAGGAGGCCCGAGTCCCGGCCGCTGCGAGCTGTTGGCCGCCTTCCCCGAGGCCTGTGGCCGGGCCCCTCAGGCCCCGCGCAGGGCAGAGCGGCCTCGCGGGCCTCGTCCTGGTGAGACCCTTGGGACGGTTGCCACAGCACCCCGCCTGGACTGTGCCTCTCTCTTTGCTGACGTGGACGGCGGGCTCCGGCGTTGTGCGTCGCTTTGACGTGGGGCCGCCGAGTCGCCAGTCGAAAAAGAATTTTCACACGCGAGCCGCCCGTTCACGTGCCCTTATTCAGCATGGGGGTGGAGCCCATGCGCAGTAAAGAGCTGCAGTGAGTGTGCGGGGCCATGAGACACGGTTTGCACTATTTTTACTACTCTAAGGAAAAGTCAAAGGAAGAAATATTGGGGGATCTGGGCCAGCGGTTCGATGGGTTCCGGTTAGTGTCAAAGACGAGGGCGTGGGGGCTGATGGAGGAGACGTAATCTTGCGCCGAAACGTATGGTGTGCCTCGAGAGCACATAGGCAGGGGCTTCAAGGCATTGATCACCTCCTGCGGTGAATTCCTTCGTTTCTAGCCAGAGGCGATTGAGATGTTTAATCCTAGGGAGAAAGTAGGGAAACTGAGTCGGGCCTCATGGAAAGAATTGGAAATTGAATCGTAAGCAAGGTTTTGACCACATCAGCTTTACGTGTGGTAATTCATTTTGTATTCACGGTTCTTGTCCCCGTGTTGCAGGTGAGTAAACAGAGGGATAGGGAGGTTCCTCAACGAGCCTGAAGTAGAGCGAGAGAGGTGGGTGTAAACCCAGGCAGTCTGGCTTTAGAAATACGACGGAAAACCACGGTAAACTCACCTCTTAACGGTTGTGTGCGTCTCTGAACCTAAATGATCTTTCTGTTCAATAGGAGAAGAGAAAGAGAGAGTTAACGACGTGAGAAGGCGAAGAGGACCTTGTTTTAATCTAAAGAATTGAGAAGATGATAGCTTCAGTGCCCTGTATACCACCTAAAGACATTTTGCACACCCTTCACAAGTGCCACACTTTGGAAAACACCCAACCTAATAGCGTTTCAGCTGATAGCGTGCGCTATGTGCCACACTCTTGGTGGCTACCTTAACGTGTATTATTTTATTTAATCCTCATAACTCTGAAGAAGATATTGTTGTCATCATATAGTTAGGGAACCTGAGGCCCAGAGAGGTTAAGGGACTTACCAGAGTTCGCACAGCTAGTGAGTGTTAGAGCTGAGATTCAGAACACCTGATGAAAACATGGCCCTGCCCTGGCACGTTTTCTCAGTGGAGTAAATAAAGACATTATAATGTGGTAAGTGGTTATAGAAATTCATTCATAAGTATGGATGAGACACTGGGCTAATCTCTGGGCACCAATAGTGTGTAAAAACACAAGACTTCCCTTTCCTGAAGCTGGCATTCTTGTGAATGCCGTGGGAGAAAGAAAATGATGATGTGATAGAGTGACTTTTAGGGTTACTTTAGATAAAGTGGTCCAGGGTGGCTCTTTTCAGAGGATAGTGTTAAGGTTGAAAGTTGAGAAGAACCTGTTGTATGAAGAGTTGGAGGTAGAGTGTTCTAAGAGAGAATGGCAGCTGTAAAGGTCCCCAAATGAGAGCAAGACAAGAGTTGTTATAGAGTTTTACTAAGTGGGAACAATAGAGGCAATCAGTTATGAATTGTGTCCCTCCAAAATTCACAAGAATCTTATCTCAGAATGGACTGTATTTGGCAATAGGGCCTTTAAAGGGGAGATTAAGATAAAATGAGGCCCTTAGGGTAGGTCCTAATCCAGTCTGACTGGTGTGTTACAAGAAGAGGAAATTTGGATGCATAGGGAGACACCAGGAATGTACATACACAGAGGAAAGGCCATGTGAAGATACAGCAAGAAGGTGGCCATTTGAAAGCCAAGAAGAGGCCTCAGGAGAAACCAAACCTGCCTACACTTTGGTCTTGAGTTTCTAGCCTCCAGAACTGTGAGAAAATAAAGTTTTGTTGCTTAAGCCACCCAGTCTCTACTATTTTGTTACAGCAGCCCTAGCAAACTCATACACCACGTGATTAGCTATAGATTACAATTGTAATAAGAGCCCTATAAGAAAACTGTGGGGTTCGTGGGAGGCTATAGCAAAGATATCTAAACCATGCTGACTTGGAAAAGGAAAGGACTCTTACAGGTGGGACATTTAAGTTGAGAGCTGAAAGGGGAGGATTCAGCCTGGGGAAAGGCCTTCGAATCATTCAGTTTTATGCTACCAACACTCCCATGTATCCACAGAACACTTTTCATCTTGCAAAACTGAAACTCTACCCATTAAACAATAATTTCCCATTCCCTGCTCCTCTGGCAACCACTATTCTACTTTCTGCCTCTGAATTTGACTTCTGTTCAGGATTTGGAAAGAATTTCTGTGGAAGCAGAGATGAAGAAGTGATCCAGTCTACCATTTGTAGCTAGGAAATGGAGCTGAGATCTTGAAGGATGAGCATGTATCTTGTCAGCTTAAGAGGAAAACAATTCCTGGTAGAAATAAGGCGTATGTACACCAGCTTAGGATGCTAGAAGCTCCACACCTTTCCTATGGACCTCTGTTGTTACTGGTCTACTTGCACACTGGATTCTGATTCATTTTCTTGAAACATTGGCTTCATCATGTCACTTTCCTACTTCAAAATTTACAGTAATTTATTGTCTGAGGAGTAAAGGTCAAATTCTTCAACCTGCCACTCCTACATTTTTATTTGACAATGAAAATACTTGTAATTAAAACTAATCCCCATAGTCTCTTCCCACCATCAAAATGTAATAAATTAGAAGTGATTTAAGAGTAGTAGTGTAATAGCTTTGAATTAAACTCCCTGTCAGGGAAGATAACTCCTTGATCTCTCTATGCTACTAAATTGTAGAATACAGAAGATAAGCCTCACATTCAGTATATTGACCTGTTTTAGTTACAAAGCCAAGGAAACATCGTTTTTGAGGAAGAGATTTCTGTAGGTCTTCACACATACAGTAGATTCTGAATCCTTTCCTAATGGAATTTCTTGGAAGTGTGAAAACTTGCAATTACTAGATCCATCAAGAAAAGGTCCCCTGAGTCTCTTCACTCTTGTGAACGACCATATCTAAGGCTGTGTAGCCCAGTGCAGTAAGCCTAGTCATATGTATCTCCTGAGCACTTGAAATATGGCTAATGTGACTGAGGAACTGAATATTTAATTTTAAACTTAAAAACTAGCAGTGTAAAATATTTTCCCATTATATATATATTTTTTGCTTTGGAAAGACTGCATTTCACTTTAACCTTTGAAAATTTAGCCTCTGAGTTGAGATGGACTAAGTTTAAGATATATGCCACATTTCAAAGACCTGGAATGAAAAAAGAGTAAAGTATCTCAATATTTTTTCATATTGATTATATGTTGAAATAATAGTTTTGATGTATTGGTTTAAATAAAACCTAGTGTTAAAATTAATTTCATCTTTTTTTTTAATGAAGCTGCTAGAAAATTTAAAGTTATATTTATGGCTTGTATTTCTTCTTTCTTTATTAGCTTTTGTTCTTTTGTTTGTTTTGCAAGTACCAGAAATTGATAATGGCTTATTAAAATGGGGATTTATTAGAAGGATACTGGATAGTTCGTAGAAGTAATATCAAAGCCTGAGAACAAGGCCAAGTTAAAAGGACAGAACCCAGGGCAGCCCAGGGATCTAGGAAGCAGGAATTAGTGCCACTGCTAGAATGAGGAACACCAACTGATTTCTCTGCTGTTAGGACTCTACTCAAGTTTTAAAAGTCTAGGAGAGGGTCTCATTGAGTCTTAGCTAAGAGAGGGCAAGACCTGTTTTATAGTCCCTGTAGGATTATACAAAAGCAGGGAGGGTAATTCTTTAAAGAGAAATTGGGTGCTGTAGTTCAAAGAAGAGATAATTGTTATAATAGCCAAAACAGCAATGCCGAGGACAAATACCTATTTAAGGCAGGAAGGAAGAGTTCTGTTGACACGGCCCCAAAGGACAAATGATTGGTAAAGTGTCCGATGCAAAACTCACATTCAACATCAAATCTATCCTTTCTCGCAGAATGTGCTCCCTCTTCCTGCTTCCCTGTTTGATTTGGTAAGTGAATATTTATTGGCTGCCTGTTACGTGCAAATTGTGACTCTAGGACAACCAGTCTAAAAATCTAAATAGTGTAACACATCTCTTCTGCTCTTACATTCAGTTACTTATTAAGTTCTGTCACTTGTTCGTGGTTATCTTGGTTAAATTAAAACTTGGTGCTGGAAGTGACCTTAAAGGACATCCAGGTAAGTAAGTCCCAGACATCAGTCAGTGGTTATGACAGAATGACCAGGGGAAATTTAAAACATATCAAAACCAAAAATCATTCCTGATTCCTGGATGATTCTGATGATCAACCAGGATTTGGAAACTACTGAGCTAGATGAGTCTCCTAATTATATATACCACGTTGCATCAACTCAGAGATCAGTTTTGTGAACTTCCCATTTAGCTTTCTGTTTATTGTGTCCCCATTCATCCTTTCTTTCCTTTGCCACGAGACTATCCCCGAATTTAATAGCTAAATCTTACTACTTTATGACTGTAACAGCCGTAGATTCCTATCTTTTCTGCCCCCTGCCTTTTTCATTCTTTAACAAGTATTTTTGAGCATCTCTTATGTTCCTGGCCCTTTGGTAGGTGCTGGGGGAACTACCTGAGGATATGCCACAGACAAGGATACAGGTGCTAAGTGCTGTCATAGAGGTAGGAGTTGTAGCAGGGAACCTAATCTGGATTTGAGGAGCTTGGAGAGCCTTCCTTGGGGAAGTGACATCTAAGTTGAGACCTCAGGATGAGTTAAGACTATGCCAGACAAAAAATGGAAAGGGGCAGGAGGAGTGAGGGAGTGTTTCAGTCAGATGGAAAGAGGTTTGAATGATGGCTGTTGTGTAGGTGACAAGTGTAGAGAGGCAAGCTTGGGCCAGATCTTAAAGGCCGTATGTTAAGTTGGTAGGATTTTGAAAGTTGCTGTGAAGCTACTGAACTGTTTTAAGCAGGAGAAGGACATCATTTAAAAATTGCACAATAGAATTATGTCATTCTTGAGATCACTCTGGCTGAAAGTGGAGGAGGGAAATGAAGGAAGGAAAAACAAAACAAGGCAGGGAGAAAGTCTGACCAAGTCATCTCATACATTCTTTTAGATTATTCTTCCTAATTTCTTTTAGATTAATTTCCTATTTTAGCTACTTAATCCTATCACCTATAAGATAAAATCCAGGCCAATGGTCAAGGCTTTCTATACCTGCCTTCTAGCCTTATCTCCTAGCTTTTTAGTCCTCTTTTGTATGCCTCAATTTAGTCTCCTCTAGGCAGACTGATCTCACTATGCCTCCAAACATTCCAGATTTACCTTCCGTGTAAATATTCATACTGCCTTCTATTTCTGGAGTGATGCCTGGAATAATGTTTTCTCTTCTTTCAACTTTTCAAATCCTGCCTCTCAGAACCCAGTTCAAATTTCACCTTCCTCTTTCATCAACTGAAAATGATGATTTCCTTTTTTATTCTGAATGTCAATAGGACTGTTTTATAGTTTCATTGTTTAATTATACACTACCTTTGATTGTTACCTAACATGATTGCAGGTGCAGGAGGGCAGTCCTGAGTTTTGTAGTTACCTGAATCTTTCACAGCTTCAAGCAGTTCTTAATGTACGCAATAAATATTTATTGAATGAATAAGTGAAAAACTGCTCTTTAAAATGGGCGAGACAGCATCTTTTAAAATTATACACATTATTTAATAACTTATAAGCCCCAGAATACCTAACCAATTCTATCTAGCTGAACTGACTTTTCAAAATTTTTCATTTTATGAAAGAAAAAACAAAATGAAAGGCCAAGGACGTGGTAATGAAATCAGCTTATTTTCCTGTACTAATTCTATTCAAAATGTTCTGTTCAGTTAAAAGATATGATATCTTTGGACTTTATATGGAAGTTTCTAAAGAAACCAGTTGCTATGGGGATTATGAAGAGAAAAAATTTAAAAATATGACCAATTTATGCAAATGAAGCCACCATATCTAAACCTGGAAGACATTGGTGAGGAATGGAGGATGTTCTCAGAAAGAAAGAGAATGTGGAAATGAAGTGTTAGGGGAACATGGTATGATTGTGGAAGTCAAGCCACAGCTAAGAAGGATGTTTATGTTCCCCAAGGGGAACTTGTGTGTTTACTACTAATAAGGAGGAACAAAAGAGAGGTCTTAAATCAGAGGGCTGGAGAGACTAAACAGTCCTCTCTTTACCTGTAACAAATTCTTATTCATAAAAGAGGAGAGATTGGGTTATAAAAGTCAAAGCTAATAGTTGAAAAGAGGCTGTTTGGACTTTGAACCAAGCCACATCAGTGGCTCTCACTGTTCTATATCCCTCTACCAGTCTTAAGAATATAAATCCCACCATTACAAGAATAAAAAGCCCATTTTTCTTACAAGGACAGTCATATGTTTGTAGCGGTTCTGTTATTTATTGTTTGTAGTAAGTTTTGCAGACATTAAAATGCATTTTTCCTTTTGGAGAATTTTTTCCTGTTGTAAATTTAAAATAAAAACAAACAAAAAACTGTTTTAGATTGCTGCCTGTTTGCTGTTAGTATACCTGAAATGTCAATGGCAGGTGCATTCAGCCCTGCACACTTGCCAGATGGTGTAGGTTGATGGAGAATGAATTCATAATTCTGATGCTGGTTCTGAGTCCTTCTCTGGTGTTCTTGTCACAGTTGGAAATTCCTGGCCTAGAGGATGTGGACAAACCAAGGCAGGGGTTTTCATGACAAAAGTGAACAATTCAAAGAGAGAAATGAAGGTTCACTTTGAATTCCTGTAAGATATAAAAGGAGAAGAGAACTAGCAGTGATGTTTTGTGATAAAAAGGAAAATAATCTAATTAAATATTAGATTCTTTTGATTAAAAATCTTTATTAGCTTTTCAAATTACAATGTATTACAAAAGTAATATATTTCATTGTAACCAAAAATGTATAGGAATGGTACTAAGTAGAAAAATGAAAGTCTTACTTTACTCCCCCAACTCTTATTCCTCGGAAGTAACCTCTGTTAAATCCTTTGGCTTTCAAAGTTTGTGCTAAAAAAATACTTTTTAAATAAACTTTGTTGAGTTGTTTTAAGAAAGATGTCTGTTTATAATAGTAAGAAGGCATTGCAAAGTGTTATAATCTCTTTTTTTCCCTCAAGTATACCTACCGGTGTTTGTCTGTTTTCTTCTGTTTTTCTCTGTTTCATAAGAAGGTTTGGTCATGACTTACTACCACCATTGGGTGGCAGCCTAAATTGCAACCCCTTAAGAAATGAATTCATCCTTGGTATTGGGTTCCGTGAAATTCATCTTACAAATGATAACTTGGCACAGAAGTTTTTAAATGAAATGTTGAATAATTGTTTCCTCTTGTTCCTTACAAGAATGAGAAAGAGAGAGAGAGAGAGTGAGAGAGAGAGAGAGAGAGAGAGAGAGAGAGAGAGAACACAACCGAGTGAAGGAAATATCTAGTGACCAGATATCTGGGAGAAAATCCTCTCTTCCATTAAGTCATTTTGCTGCTGCCCATCTACTCTCAACAGCTCAAGAGCCGCTGAACCCTCTTAACTCTGAGGATCAAATGAGATAATGTATGTGGAAACACCTTACCAAATGTACAAAGCTGTGCAGATATGAAGGATGATTATTATTACTGCATGGATTCAGGTTGTTTTTATAGTCATTTTTACTGGCATGGTTGCCTTTTAAATGGAGTAGTCTGTATGAATTAACAAACACAAATTCAGATCTGTAAAAACTATTGCACATCTTTATTTTCTTTAAATTCACTTAAACCCAAATCTAAGATCTCATCATACTTCTGGGCTGGCAGGAATTAAATCTAAATATTAGTGCTCTTGTGTTCAAACATTGTGCAAAGGTTCAGGATCTTAAATGGTGCCAAGTATAGGTGAAGATCCCTGTCATCATTGATCACCGGATCTCACTGGATAATATGGAGAGGGTCATCATCCAGCCGGCGTGGTGCTTTTAGATTCTTCTCCACTGCTTCTGGTCTATGCTTGGTGTTCAGGAATCTTTGAAAGGCCTGGTGGCCAGGTGTCCAACCTTTCTGGGTGTATCACACAAACACTCCAGATTCTGTGTCTCACTGGACCTTCTGAATCCTGACCTCTCCTTAATATTGGGAAAACTTTCCCTTTTCCCTTTTGCTGGCCTAGAAGGTACTCCGGTTATCCCACCTGCTCCAGGCCACGTGGACATACCTATTGAGTGAGTGTAGGCTTTGACAAGAGTCAGGAAGAGCTGTAGAATCCAAGCATCTTCCACTCTCTGCCCTATAAGATATTAAGGGCTTGGCTGCCTTCTTGGAACAATTGACATGTGCACAGAGCAAAACACAAACTAAAGTCTCAAAAAATTATTTGTGCTCCAGTCATGACAAAGGCTTTGGCTTCAGCAGGACACAGTCTTGGTGAGTGCACTCTAGACTGTGTGCGTCCTTCTGTCTGGGTGAACAGAGCACACAACATTATCTTCTTGATTTCTTGACTGTACATAGACTAAAGAACTGTTTTCCTTTTTTCATCCAGCTGCCATAATTCCAGTGTAAGAGAAAAAGGAAAACACTTCTTCATTAACTCTAAAAAGCAATAATTATAATAGTCTATAATTTACGCTTGTCGATAAATACCTCCCATAACATTAATGAACATTGCTTCTCTGGACTGGTTATTGTATTTGGATTTTTATAGCAACATCAGACTACAAGGAAGCTAAGTTGCTTTTTGTTTGTGCTGCTTAGGGGATGGATATTAGGAATGATTAGTTTTGTTGATTAAATTATCTAATCAGAAATTAATTGCTGTAAGTTAAATGTATAGCTGTTTGGCATGTAGTAGATAAATTTTAAGGTTAGAAAATGTTTTAAAATGGAAAATTTCAAACTATTCAAAAGTACAGATTAGAGGGTAGTCTAATTAATGCCCATATAGTCACCCACCAGGTTAATTATCAACTCATGGCCAATCTTGTTTTATTTATGTTCCCCCAATTTCCTTCTCTCCGTTCCTCTTCAAATTATTTTGAAGCTAATCCTAGGCATCATATAATTTGTCTGTAGATACTTCAGTAGATATCTCTAAATGGTAAAGACCTAAAAAAAGCCAAACACAACCTAATCACAATGCCATCATCACACTTAAAAGTTAAACAATGATGAAAGAACACTTTATGTCCTTATTTTCATCGTTTATCCTACTTGTCTCCTTATTTAAAATTTCATGTTAAATTTATGTCAACAGCATAAATCTACACATACTAACATATCCTGAAAGATATCCCGGATATGTTGTTAAGTGAAAGATCAAGTAATATAATAATTTTTATAATATAGTTAAATTTCTATTCTAAAAATTATAACTACATCTATTTTTGTTTAAACATGTAAAAGGATTAGAAACATATACCCCAAACCAAGAACAGTTGTTACTTTTAAAGTAAGAACAATCACAGTTGGTATTGGGGATAGGGAAAGGACTCTCACTTTTAACCTATTCTTTAGTATGTTTTATTTAAAAAAATATGTGTATATTACTTCTGGAATTAAATTTTCAAAAAAGAATCATGAAAGGAAGAACTTAAATTATGAAATGAGACATTCTTAGATCAGGATGTCCTGTCCAAATATTGTCCCTCAGTTGGATAATCTTACTCTTGGGTTAATAAGAGTAACAGTTAGCATGTACAGAGTGCTGGCTGCATGCCAGGCACTTTGACAAGTGCTTTCAGTCAGATTACTTATTTCTTATCATAACTCTTTGGGGTGCATATTCCCATTTCACAGATGAAGAAACATGATCTAGATGAGTTAAATAACTTGGCAGAGGTTTGGAAGAGGCTGACCAGGCTTGGAACTGATGTGCTGGGACTCCCCTGCCCATGCTTTAATCACTTCACTGATCATTCCACTTCCCTTGGTTCTGAAGGTCTCACTGGGACAGAATGAATTTTGTTATTTCAGTTCATACTTGTTTGGCTCTTTTGTTGCTTGATTTCCATATTAGCTTTAACTATTTTACTGCAAATTCAGTGGCTCTTCTGATCTGAGAAACATTTAAATAACAGGCAGATGGTTCTTGTCATTAGTGGCTTTCTGTGCAGTTCTCCAGCTGCCTAACCTTTTTTTCTTGATGGAAAATGTCATAAAGCTCTTCTGAATTTATCTATTCCATAAACATAGGACAAAAGATATTACAAGTGTATGGGAATAGAAGTGCCAAGCACTTTTATTTGAAATACATTCCAAATCATAGATGTAAACAAGCTGTTAACTATCTTTTTAAAAAAGTTGTTATGCATTGGTCCTGCATACTACAGCAAATTTATTTTTGACAACTTGACCTTAGCATCCACAATGTTTTGGTCTTTTTTGGGGGTCACTTTTTGTGCAGGATAACATTAAGTTTGTTGTTTAACATTAAAAGAATGCAATAGGAGGGGGCCGCCCGGTGGCGCAGCGGTTTAGTCCGCGCTTGGCAGCCCGGGGTTCGCGAGTTCAGATCCCAGGCGCCCGCGGACGCGCACTGCCTGTCAGCCATGCCGTGGCGGCGTCCCATATAAAGTGGAGGAAGATGGGCACGGATGTTAGCTCAGGGCCAGTCTTCCTCAGCAAAAAGGGGAAGATTGGCAACAGATGTTAGCTCAGGGCTGGTCTTCCCCCAAAAAAAAAAAAAAAAAAAAGAATGCAATAGGAAAGCAATTTAGTCTGTGAAACAATATACCTACAAACACACACTATGATACAAAAATTATTTTTATATTCAAAATGTTATTATATCCCTTACCTATTGGAGATAATTGAGGTATTATTGTGTACCCAAAAGAAACTACCTCAAACTTAAGAAGATGAGTGGTTTGAGGTTTTCTGTCCTTTGCACTCCTTTGCTCTAGCCATCCCATCAGGAATCGTAGGAGCTCCACAGACTGGTTGAGAAAATGCCCCTGATGAGACAGAATCCTCCAGAACTTAGACCACTTGATGTCCCTCTTTACACACAGTGAAAAAGTACAGCAAGTACGAACTGCTTCACAGACTGCAGGAAGATACCGTTCAAGCCTATTTGTATTATTAAAATAAGATTTGAGACTAATCATTTAGATCTAAAATTTCGCCCTTCGGACAAGCTGAATGGTAGGCTACTCTAGTGGGTAGTTCACAGTGTTTGGAGAAGTAAATTTGATATTAATTCTTCTGCAAATGTATATCTCTACTCTGTGTCTCTGTGTCTGTATACTCCAAAGAAGATATTTTGAGGAATCTTATAAATACTTATAGTTATGTTTGGTGAGATAGTTTAAAATAATTCAATTCTAGCTCCTTTAGGAGACCCAGACAGAGGAGAGGCATTTTTGCTCTGAAGGGGGAGGAATTTTTCACTGCCAGATGTCAGGAAATGTTGTAGCATGCTTTGGGAGATCTTTAGTTAATTCAGAAGCCATATTGTAAGAAACCCAGTTCAGTAGCCTGCCCTCTAGGTAGGTCTCACACCAGTGTCTGGGGCAATTCATGACTTTAGGTCTGATAAACTGCAACCTTATTCCTCCAAGGAGATATATTTTTCCTGTGACTTATGTAACACGGTTGGCTTTTTAGTTATTTCTTCCTCTGGATCATCTTGCAGTTGTTGTTACTGGAAAGTAAGTGTCCAGACATGGGTGTTCAGTTATGTGATAAATGTAACCTTAATGTAAACTTTTTGGCAGAGAAGAATGTCTGTAAGGTCACAGCTTTAATGACATTTTAAGTATTAGGACTGGAAATTTCCTTAAAGATCTCTATTTAGCTCTTTATTTAACTCATTAGAAAACTGTGGCTCCAACAAGGTTAAGCAACTAGTGGCAACTCCAGGACTAGAGAAGGTCATATTGTACCATGGTCAAGAGCTTTGGCTCTGAAGTCCCGTGGTCTGGGTTTGAATCCTGCTCCCACCACTTATCAGCTGTGTGACCTTGTGCAGGTTACATCACCTCTCTGTACCTCAGTTTCCACATCTGAAAATAGGATAACCATAGTACATAGTTCAGAGGACTATTATGAGTTAAAATGAATATGAGTTAAACACTTAGCACAGTGCCTGGTACATAGTGAGTATGAATAAATGCTCTTAGAGTTCATGTCTCCCACCTCTCAGTTGACTGCTTTATAACTGTATCACATTGTCTCTCCTGACATCCCTTAAATATAGTAAAATATTTCAATAGTGTTATTTCTCATTAGGATTGATTAAAGATTTTAGAAAAGAATACATATTTAACAAGTATCCTCTTAACCATTTTTTTTCATGTGAGAGATGGCCATGAAATAAATGAAGAATTTGGAATGAAATGAAAAAATTAAGTGATGTATGTCTGAGTATATTCAGGTAGTATGTTATATAATAAATTACTTTTTAATACAGCTACAATTCCTAATTTGCAAAAACAATTGACCACTTTAGTGGCTCATTAGATAAATTGAGCCCAACTAACCAATAACTTATTACAATAAGTTATTACAATAAACTTATTACAAATGCACATCTGGAATGTGAAACTGTTACTGGAAACTCATTGGAACTGAAATTTCCAGTAAAGGGAATTCTCGATTTTTCAATAAAAGAGAAAATATCTATTCAGGGTCCATGTAGAGGATATGGATTTAGCAATGATTTGTTCTTCAATTATAATCACTTACTGCCTTTTAAAGAGAGATTCAGGTCTTTGCAGCTCTCTATGAAGGCATACTGCTATAGCAACAATGGCTAATCTTAGATATATGATACTGTCCACCAGTTAAACTGTTAGTGTCAGCTCTGTGCGTTGAGCCATGTGTAGTGAGTTAAGCTCCATTTCTATTCTTATTAGGTATATGTGGCAGACACCTGAGACTGCCTACTCCACTTTCATTCTCACTAGCCTTGTTTCTTGCTAGTAGAACACTATTTTTCTCAAATATTTGGTGGCCATGTGCTTTAGGGGAAGTCAGGGTTCCCCTCAGCCTTTAGGGGAGGTGAATCTTGAATAGTCTAAACCAGACATTATAATTCTAATTATTGTCCTTCCAGTGATTGATTTACACATAGGTATGTGACACAATTTTGGCCAATGAGAACTGGGGGAGAGTCTTTGGGGAGGAGGGTGTTTTTGGGTAAAATTTAGAAGAAAACACTCTGTCTCTGATTGCTTTCATTTTTATATGGTGCCTGGAATTGGAAAAGCCATCTTAGGACCTTGAGGAGGACCAGCCTCAGGGGACAAGCCAACAAGTTTATGTTGGCAGAGTGGACAGATAGAAGGGACCTGGGTCCTTCTTGATGTTGGTGAATTACCAAGTGAATTCACCCTGGAGCTACTCTACCTCTGGACTTCTTGTTTTGTGGTATAATGCAAGTCATTATTTAAGCAATTTTACTCAGCCTTCTCCTATTTTCAACAGAAACATATTAACTGATATAATGTAATATCATGTAATTAAATTGTAGTTTCTTTGTATTCTTTGATTGTAGTTGCCAGAATGAGCTGAAGTCTGAAAATTGCTCAAAGGACTAGGTGTAGCATGGGTCTCTTCTCTCATGGTTTCACTTGCCAATGACCACTATCTTGTTAATTCTAAGTATTTAAACTTATATTAACTAGTGACATTTCTTTATACTTTGAGCTAGTGTTTTAGGTACAATCATGTAAATATTAAATTACAAAATTATTAATCTCATAGGGCCCCGTTTTTGTTTCTTTTTCCTCTCTTAAGCTCTTTGGGTATCATCATTCTGGGGCATAGTACACTTAAGGAGGCCAACCTGAATGGGGGATTACCTCAGTGCAAGGAACGTTGTAGACCTTTTGTTACATTAGCGCAGCCATCTCCTTTGAGCTAACATAGTTTTCCTAACAAAAATGCTTAATTTAGATGTCTTAAAATTAACTTTCCTCCTTTTTTTTTAGTCATAAGTACAGAATCATGCAATAGCAACTGTATTTAAGAAGACTGAACATTTATGAATTGGGATAAGTGTTGTGATAAATGAAACAAAAAGTCAATTTGACATATATTTCAAATATATTTAATTGTTCTGCTGAATCATCACTAGACATAATGTTAATTGATTCATGTAAATAACCAGGGTTTATAGTTTATAGGAGGCTTATAAAATAAATGCAGTTGGATAATGATTAAGTCTACAGGGAGGTCTTACCACCTTTAGAAAAATCTTCCTCAATTAATTTCACTTCCGATTAAGTCACTCCATTTTGGCTACCATCCCTTTGTACGCCCTTACCGTGTATAGTTGATAGAATAGAATCCCCCTTACTATGTGAGTAACTCTTTGAATGTTGTGGTTTCTTCAAGAGATTTGTCATTGGATCCATTAGGGACCAAACCATGAATGTAGAGGATGAGGTCTCAGTTATGGGCGACACTGTACAGTCAGGTATTTCTATCAGTCATCTAGGCAAAGCAAACTGAATGAACTGAACAGATGGGGTCTGTTCAGAGAGACCCTTAGGAAAGTCCCCAGGTGAGGCCTGAGCCCTTGGCATTGACATGTAGTGATTTCTTCTTCTCTTGGTAAAAAATAAACTAATAGACTGTGATCATTGTTCTCAATCAAAGAACAAAACCCTATTCCGTTTTCTGGTAGAGAGGCTGCTGTATATCTATATTGAGGAGGAAAATAAGAAATATCTGCATAAAGCTTAAGAAATATCCACTTAAAGTCGGTTAATTTAGAATATCTGCCTGCCAGCACTTTTTAGTAGGTACATCTGTAGAGAGAGACTGGGAAGAAACTTGTTCTTTCCTGTCCCATAAAGGCAAAACAAAGATGTGATTGGATGTCACTATGGGTTTTTGATTTCTTCCCATAGACAAGTAAAACCTTTTCCAGGACGCTGTCTACTTGCTGGGAAAACTTCCTCCAACTCAGTCCTTCCAGAGAGAGATTCATCTGTAGGGGTGAAACTCCTATCTACTCTGCTTCACTCCCTGATTGATCAATGCCAGCTTTGGATGATAAAAAATTTTCACCTGTAGGGAGAATGCTGGAAGCAGTATGAATGATATTGAGATCAAATGCAATATTGAGGCATTGTATTTGATAGGAAAAAAAAGCATGTGAGGTCCTTTTATGAGTCTCTATCTTCTGTCATCCTGAAATTTCTTCCTAATCATGATATAAAGAGTTAAAATACAGTTTATACTGGAGATGAGAAGTGTCCCTAATTTTGGAGAATCCTAGAACAGGCCCTAAAAATTCTGTCTTTAATGGCATCAATGAGGCCCACAACTTCAGATTAGTGTTGAATCACTAGCTCCTTTGGGGAATAACAATGTGAATATTTGTGGGGGCCAAGAGGTTTATGTAGCTGTTGTGCTGGACTCTATAAGCTTGACTGCGTTTATGCATCTTACACAAAGTGAAATAATAAAGTCTTTTTGAAAATTTTAGTGTGTCTCATTTCTATTAAGGAGTGCCAAGAAAATTGTGTGTGTGTGTGTGAAAAATCACAGGGCAGAGTTGTGGTCACTTGGTCAGTCCCTCTATCCTTCGAGAGAAGCACCTTCAAGTGCTGAAAGCTTTCAAGTTTTGTGTTTCATTTTAATAAAGGAGGTGAAATTCCAATGTAGTGACATATACAGCCCCATCTAATTATATAATAGATCACATTCATTTTCACATTTCAGAGTATTCTTACATGTTTTGCAAGTGTTCTTGTCCAGTTTCTACCATGTACTGTAAGCCCTTTGGATGAACAGATTTTCTATATTCTAGTTCTTTTGTATTCTTGCACATGACACTGCAAACTGCAGGGATTCAGTAAATCCTGATAACTTGCCAGTTTTAACTTGTAGATAAGATAGTTCTTTAAAGGTTACAGAAAACTTTAGCAATTACCAGCAGGAGCAGTCTTAAGCTTTTTTCTTAAGGAATACATTTAGGGAAGGATGTATAAACATTTCAGTTGTCTTGGTAGCATTCTTTCTAAGAGTTCCACTTCTTAAAGAAAGTAATAATAGACATAATTTAAGCACTTTAGCTACTGTCATTATCTAATCTTTTAAGCACATAATTGTCCAGTATACACTTTCTTTTGTACATCTCTGTTGACCAGACCTCCCTGTTTTGTTTTTCAGTGTCTTTTCACTATTGGTCCAAATGCCATTTTTCCTGCCCAGTCAAATAAGATGTAAAGTACAGGAGGGAGGCTGGGTCTTTAAAGTTCAAGACTTCTCTTTCCCCTTGGCTCATTTGATCCACTATTTGCCTTCTATCTCTAGAGTGCACACCTGACCCACAATTATCATTCAATGGCAACCATGAGGCCCATAGTCTTAGAGATATGCAGGGACCCAAGGCTGCAGCTGAAGGAAGAAGCAAATACACCAAAATAGGTAGATCTGCCTTGGTTAATGAAGATTACAGATGAAAATACTTTTTTTTTTTTTTTTACTGTGGACATGCTGGGATTTTAGAACTGATGCTATTAATCAATCTGTCTTAAAACAGAAATAGTTGCAAATATGTAATATAGAGTATCAGTGGAATAGAAAACAAACCTTTAACTAAGCCTGATTTTTTTGAAGTTGGAAAATGTTGCCAGCCTGTTTTTGATGTAATTGAAAATGTTTAGAAGCTTTCCTGAGGAGTTGATTAATATATCAAAATCAAAAAAGGCAATTTTGAGTCTAATTTTGTTTGTTTACTGTGTAATACAGGATTCTTGGCTTTGAAATTCTGCCATGCAGGGTGAAAAATGACTGTCAGTGTGAAACAAAGTAGTCTATTGAAGAGAACATTGTGTCTAATAGGGAACAGCTGATACCAGCCCAATGAGTGATATCTGGAATTATAATATCTCAAGCAGTCTGATTCATTCCTGTGGGAAAAGGATAGAGTCCAGATTTCACCAAGGGAGGGGGGTCTTTGCCCCACCCACCTCTTGGTGCAAGAACCCCAATGTGGGGAGTTGGTGGGGAGGCACTCTGGTCCAGGCGGGAGGAACCAGGAGAGTTTGGGACCTTGATAAACTGCACACACTGGAGTATCTTCACAAAGGTGTAAGTGATATCATGAGGGAAGGGTTGGCATAGCTTTCTTAGGAGGGCCTGGAGTTTTACTATGCTCCAAGAAGCTTTTCCAAGGGCTTCTTGATTTTCTAAATCTGAATGAACTGAAATAGGTAGCTATGTTTTGGTACTCAGTTTTTGGAGGAAGAGACCATAGTTAAAGAAAACTTGGCTGTGCTAGAAAAAAATGAGTGAACTCCAATTCAGAGTTTCTGCCTATTTGGTTAAAATATGAATACTCAAAGAGAGAAAAATGGCTGCCCTAGAGTGATTTTACATCTTCTCTTTTCTAGGAAAGTTCCAATTTCAAATATTTTCCCTATTATTTCAATCATTGACATCTCTCAGAAATTCAGTATTTTGGTGGTTAATAGCACTATATCTGCTAGACTGTCTTTTGAACTCAGAAGCCACATAAAAGTCTTTTATAGGACCACAGGTCTTGGTTTGGGTTTCAGAAAATAAGGTTGCTGTACGTAGAAGGAGGTTGGACTGAAAAAACAACAACAACAACAACACAAAAATCAACCTTATATCCCACCCTTTCGGATAGATACTGAAGTATCTGGGCCAAGCTGTCATGCAGCCTCTGCTTGAATATCTCGATAGATGGGGAGCTCATAGCTCAGAAGGCATTAATTATTAGTAAGCTTTGCATGTTTAGCCAAACCTGTTTCCTATAGCCTCACTTATCAGGAGCAACAGAGAATGTCCTCTTGTTTTGTTGTGACAGTCCTTGTTTTTTGTGATGGTTGTTATGCAGAGGGTTATTTTATCCCCCCTGGGTCTCTCCTCTCCCAGGCCAAGCTTCTGAGCCCTTTAATCATTTTGTTCATAACAAGATTTTCACCAGTGGTGTCAGCAGCATGGCAGTGTGAGTTACTCCCTTTATCTCTCCCCTCTAAGATATAACCAAATGGACACCCGTTGACCAACAGAGGATTCCCTACACAGCACAACAGGATGCCTAAGAGATCCACGCATCTATACATCTGAACGTGGGTGGACGACCCCTGGGAGGCAGTGGAACTAGGGGAGCAGCTCCCTCCCTCTCCCCTGGCAGCAGCGATCCAGGGTGCAGATCCTTATGCAGTGGCTTATGTAACTGTGAACAGAGGTGGTGGGCAGCCCACCCTGTGTTACTGCCAGCAGAGTGGAGGTAGCGGCAGGTGCCCTGGCCTGCATGACTGCAAGCAGATGGGGCAGGAGCAGAAAAAACAGCCCCTGCCCACCCCCACCAAGCAGTGGCAGGTGGAACCTGTGACCAAAGGCATCAGGAACCACAGCAGAACTGGTGACCCAGACCCCAGTGGTGGCACAGCCAGCACCAGCTACACCAGCAGTGGGGGCTGCATACAAGGCCCTGAGTCCCCAGGCCCCCGGCAGTGACAGCAACACCTATGAACCCAGCACTCCCAGATAACCCATGGGTAGCAGTGCAGGTGGTGCACAGGGCAATAGCACCTGAGCCTGTGGAGCACCCCCAGAGAGCCAGTGGAGGAACATGAGATCCAGGCAACCCTGGAAGCAACAGAAGTGCTCATAGCCTGGTGATGCTGGTGGCAACACCTGAGACTGCAGTGACATCATAAGCAGCAAGTCACCAGCAACCCCAGAGGCACAAGTGGCACAAGGAGGGCACTGACCATGCCTCTGGTAGAGGCAGTGGAGGTGGAAAGTGCAGGCTTTCAAATACAATCAGAAGCAGCTCAGAACCAAAGTATCCAAAGCTGTACCCAAGTTAGAAAGGTGGTTACTACCACAAATGTACCAGCAGAGTATCAACTCATCAAACAACATGAAGAACTACAGTGACACTGCAGAACAGAAGGAGAATGACAACTCTCCAGAAACCAAATTTGAAGTCACAGAAGATTACAATCTAACTGACAGAGAATTCAAAACAGCTATCATAAAGAAACTCAACAAGTTACAAGAAAACTCAGAAAGACAATTCAATGAGCTCAGGAATAAAATTAATTAACAGGGGCCAGCCCCATGGCCTAGTGGTCAATTTTGGCATGCTCTGCTGTGGTGGCCCGGGTTTGGTTCCCAGGTGCAGACCTGCACCACTCATTGGCAGCCATACACATTGGCGGCAGATCACATACAAAATAGAGGAAGATTGGCATGGATGTTAGCTCAGGGCAAATCTCCCTCAGCAAATAAAATACAATAAATGTGCAGAAGGAGTACTTCACCAAAGAGATTGAAACTCTAAAAAAAAAAAAAAAAAAAAAAAAAACCAAACAAATTGTGGAGATGAAGAACACAATCAATGAGATGAAAAAAATGTACAAAGCATTAAAAATAGAGCAGAGCATATGGAGAAGAGAATTAGTGAGCCCGAAGATAGAAACCTAGAAATGATTCAGGTGGGAGAGGAGAGGGAACTAAGATTTTTAAAAAATGAAAAAAATTCTTCAAGAAATAGCTGATTCCATTAGGAAAAGTAACATAAGGATTATGGGTATCCTAGAAGGAAAAGAGAGGGAGGAAGGAGCAGAGAGTTTATTCAAAGAAATAATAGTTGAGAACTTCCCAAACCTGGGGAAGGAACTGGACATGTAAGTACATGAAGATAATAGAACTCCTAATGACCTCAGTGCAAAAAGACCTTTTCCAGGGCATATAATATTAAAACTGTCAAAAGTCAATGACAAAGAAAAAATATTAAGGACATCAAGACAGAAGAAAATAAGCTACAAAGAAACTCCCATCAGGCTTTCAGCAGATTTCTCCACAGAAACCCTCCAGCTAGGAGAGAGTGGAATGATATATTCAAAATACTAAAAGACAAAAACCATTAGCCAAGAATACTCTATCAAGTGAATTTATCTTTCAGATATGACAGAGAAATAAAAGCTTTCCCAGACAAACAAAAGCTGAGGGAATTCATTGCCAATAAACCTGCCTTACAAGAAATGTTGAAAGGAGCCCTCCTACCTGAAACAAAAAGGCAAAGGTTTACAAAGCTTTGAGCAAGGAGATCAATAGACAGACAGAATCAGAAAATTGAAGCTCTATATCACAATAGGTTAATAAACACTTAATTATAACATAAGGGCTAAAGGGAAAGAAAGCATCAAAAGTAACTATAACCACTTCAATTTGGTCACAAACTCACAACACAAAAAAGAATAATTTGTGACAAGAAAAACATAGAAGGGGAAGAGGAAAGGGCCTGAACCTGCATAGGCTAATGGAGATAAGGGGCTGTCAGAAAATGGACTATCTCATCTATGAGATTTTTTTTTTTACAAACCTCATGGTAACCACAAAATAAAAAATCAGAGCAGAATCACAAATCATAAATAAAGAGAAAAGTGAGAAAAACATCAAAGAAAATGACCAAACTGAAATGGCAGACAGAAATACAAGGAAAAAGAAAAAATGGAAATATAGAACTGGAAAACAAAAGATAAAATGGCAGTATTAAGCCCTCATATATCAATAACCACTCTAAATGTAAATGGATTGAATTCACCAATCAAAAGACACAGAGTGGCTGACTGGATTAAAAAAATAAGACCCAACAATTTGCTGTCTCTAGGAAACACATCTCAGCTCTAAAGACAAACATAGGTTCAGAGTGAAGGGGTGGAAGGTGATACTCCAAGCAAACAGCAAGCAAAAGAAAGTGGATGTAGCCATACTTATATCAGACAAAACAGACTTCAAGCTAAAAAAGATAACAAGAGACAAAAATGGGCATTATATAATGATAAAAGGGGCATTCCACCCAGAAGACATAACATTTATTAATATATATGCACCTAACACATGAGCACCAAAGTATATAAAGCAACTATTAATAGATCTAAATGGAGAAATTGACAGCAACATAATATTAGTAGGAGACCTTAACACCCCACTTACATCAATTGATAGATCATTCAGACAGAAAGTCAACAAGGACACAGTGGTCTTAAATGAAATACTAGACCAGATGGACTTAGTATATATAGAACATTCCATCCAAAAACAGCAGAATACACTTTCTTTTCAAGTGCACATGCACATTCTCAAAGATAGACCATATGTTGGGAAACAAAACAAACCTCAATAAATTTATGAAGATTGAAATCATATCAAGCATCTTTTCTGATCACAATGCTATGAAACTAGAAATCAACTACAGAAAAAAGTTGGGAAAGTCATAAATGTGTGTAGACTAAACAATGTGCTATTGAACAACTATTGGATCAATGAAGAAATCAAAAGAGAAATAAAAAAACAGCCAGAGACAAAAGAAAATGAAAACACAACATACCAAAACTTATGGGATGCAGTAAAATTGATATTAAGAAGGAAATTTATAGCAATACAGGCCTATCTCAAGAAACAAGAAAAATCTGAATTAAACAAGCTTACGCTATACCTAAAAGAAGTAGAGAAGTAAGAACAAACAAATCCCCAAATCAGTAGAAGGAAGGAAATAATGAAAATCAGAGCAGAAATAAATGAAATAGAGATTAAAAAAGCAATAGAAAGGATCAATGAAATTAAGAGGTGGTTCTTTGAGAAGATAATCAAAATTGACAAACCCTTAGCCAGACTCACTAAGGAAAAAAGAGAGAAGACTCAAAGAGATAAAATCAGAAATGAAGGAGGAGAAATTACAATGAACACTACAGAAATACAAAGGATTATAAGAGAATACTATGAAAAGCTATACACCAACAAACTGGATAACTTAGAACAAATTCTTAGAATCATATAACCTTCCAAAACTGAATCAAGAAGAAATAGAGAATATGAATAAACAAATCACAAGTAAAGAGATTGAAACAGTTACCAAAAACCTCCTAAAAAACAAAAGTCCAGGACCAGACGACTTCTCTGGTGAATCTGACTAAACATTCAAAGAAGATTTAATTCCTATCCTTCTTAAACTCTTCTGAAAAATTGAAGAAGACAGCTTGCTTCCTAACTCATTTTATGAGGCTAACATTACCCCGATACCAAAACCGGATGAGGACAACACAAAAAAGGAAAATTACAGGCCAATATCTCTGACAAACATAGACGTAAAAATCCTCAACAAAATATTAGCAAATCAAATACAACAATGCATTAAAATACCATGTCAAGTGGGATTTATTCCAGGGACGCAGGGATGGATCAATCAATGTGATACACCTCATTAACAAAATGAAGAATAAAAATCACACGATCATCTCAATAGATGCAGAGAAAACATTTAACAAGATCCAACATCCATTTATGATAAAAAGTCTCAATAAAATGGATATAGAAGGAAAGTACCTCAGCATAATAAAGGCCATATATGACAAATCCACAGCTAGCATCATACTCAATGGTGAAAAACTGAAAGCTATTCCTCTGAGAACGGGAACAAGACAAGGATGCCCACTTTCACCACTCTTATTCAACATACTACTGGGAGTTTCAGCCAGAGAAATTAGGTGAGAAAAAGAGATAAAAGGGATCCAAATGGAAAGGAAGAAGTAAAAATGTCACTATTTGCAGATGACATGATTCTATATACAGAAAACCCTAAAGAATCCACCAAAAAACTATTATAAATAATCAATGAATACAGTAAAGTTGCAGAGTACAAAATAAACATACAAAAATCAGTTGCATTTCTACACAATAATAACAAACTAGCAGAAAGAGAGGTCAAGAAAACAATCTCATTTATAATAGCAACAAAAAGAATAAAATACCTAGGAATAAATTTAACCAAAGAGGTGAAAGACCTGTACACTGAAAACTATAAGACATTATTGAAAGAAATTGAAGAAGACATAAAGAAATGGAAAGATACTCTGTGCTCATGGATTGGAAGAGTAAACATAGTTAAAATGTCCACATTACCTAAAGCAATCTACAGATTTGATGCAATCCCAATGACATTCTTCAAGGAACTAGATCAAAGAATCCTAAAATTTATATGAAACAACAAAAGAACTCAAATAGCCAAAACAATCCTGAGAAAAAAGAACAAAGTTGGAGGTATCACACTCCCTGAATTCAAAATATACTACAAAGTTATAGTAATCAAAACAGCATGGTATTGGCAGAAAAAAAGACACAGATCAATGGAGCCGAATTGAGAGCCCAGAATTAAAACCATACATCTATGGACAGCTAATGTTTGACAAAGCAGCCAAGAACATACAATGGAGAAAGGAAAGTCTCTTCAATAAATGGTGGCGGGAAAACTGGACAGCCATATGGAAAAGAATGAATGCAGACCATAATCTTACATCACACACAAAAATTAACTCAAAATGGATTAAAGACTTGAATATAAGACCTGAAACCATAAAACTCTTAGAAGAAAATATAGGCAATACACTATTTGACATCAGTCTTAGCAGTATCTTTTTGAATACCATGTCTACTCAGGCAAGGGAAACAAAAGAAAAAAATAAACAAATGGACTACATCAGGCAAAAAAAGCTCCTGCACAGCAAGGGAAACTATCAACAAAACAAAAAGACAACCCACCAACTGGGAGAAAATATTTGCAAATCATATATCTAACAAGGGGTTAATTTCTAAATATATAAAGAGCTCATACAATTCAACAATAAAAAATTGGACAACCTGATAAAAAAATGGGCAGAGGATATGAACAGACATTTTTCTGAAGAAGACATACAGATGGCCAACAGGCACATGAAAAGATGTCCAACATCACTAATTATCAGGGAAATGCAAATTGGAACTGCAATGAGATATCATCTCACACTTGTCAGAATGGCTATAATTAACAAGACAAGAAATAACAAGTGTTGGAGAGGGTGTGGAGAATAGGAACCCTCATACACTGCTGGTGGGAATGCAAACTAGTGCAGCCACTTGGTAAAAAATTATGGAGATTTCTCAAAAAATGAAGAATACAAATACTGTAGGATCCAGCTATTCTACTATGGGATATTTATCCAAAGAACATGAAATCAATAATTCAAATAGATATAGGCACCCCTATGTTCATTGCAGCATTACACAACAGCCAAGACTTGCAGGCAACCCAAGTGCCCATCAACAGATGAATGGATAAAGATGATGTGGTATATATATACAACGGAATACTACTCAGCCATAAACAAGACAAAATCGTGCCATTTGTGACAACATGGATGGAGCTTGAGGGTATTGTGCTAAGTGAAGTAAATCAGAGATAGACAAATACCGTATGATTTCACTCACATGTGGAAGATAAACAAACACATAGGTGAGGAGAACAGATTAGTGGTTACCAGAGGAGAAGGTGGTAGGAGGAGGGTGAAAGGGGTAAAGGGGCACATATGTATGACAGATAAAAACTAGACTATTGGTGGTGAACACAATGCAGTCTATACAGAAACTGAAATATAATATCGTACACCTGAAATTTACACGAAGTTATTAGCCAACATTACCTCAATAAACAATAAAAGATTTTCACCATTTTAGGGACCTTAACACTCTACTTTGGCTATGGTTTTCCTTGTCTAGTTTCTGCAGAATGGAACTGGATCCCCCCTCCCTTTTGAAAGTCTCTAATAATGCAGTTTAATATCATGTTAGTTCATTTAGTTCATGAAGCCACATCTTAATGTTGATTCATACAGAGCTTGTGGTCAGTTGACACCACTTGGCCTATTTCAAATAAATGACTACCCTTCCCCATGTACTCCCCATGTTGTCCCCTCCATGATTCTCAAAATTGGCATATGGGACTTTACCTTTATACCTAATATGTATGTTTTTGTGAATTCTGACCTGCCATTCAAGTCTGTCGAACTCGTGTAAAATCTTGATTTTTTTTTATCTAGTGTACTGGTTTTTCTGTCAGCTGCAAATTTAACTAGATTTTCTATGCTTTTGTAAGTGTTATCATAGTATTGTAAAAAATCACACACTTTGCGGTGAGACAGATCTTGGTTTTTAATCCTAGCTTTGTGTACCTGCTGTCTAATGTTGGCATGTTATTTAAACTCCCCAAGCCCAGTTTGCTCATGTGGAAATGAATATGATAATAATTTCTACCTCTTAGGCTTGTTGTGAGCATTCACAATAATATAAGTGCCTCTCAGGTAGTAGCTGATGGTGATTGTAATAACAATAATAATAATAAGTGCTTTATTGACATGGATTCAGAATCATTTCTCTTATTTTCTTTCTCCTTACCTGGATCAGAGTTAATACTTTGGATAGGCCAAGGACAGAGCCATGTAGCCTCTAGAGACCATTCTCTAGATTGACATCCATTAATTAGACAAATATTACTGAGTAATAAATATATATTGAGCACAACTATGTTTCGGTGCTATTCTAGTGATTAGGGTCACAGTGGTAAAAAAGACAGCAAAGTCCTTGCCCTCGTGGAGCTGACATTCAAAAGGGCAGGACTACCGCATAACGTAGGGACATCATTCACATAGAACTTGTTGGCTCTGCAAGAGGAGGAGACAGACAGACAGAAGGATACACGTATGTCTCATAGTGTATATAATACAATGTCAGGTAGTGGTAAGAGCTAGAGTATATAATATGATATCAGATAAGGGCAAGAACTATGTAGAAGAATAAAACAAGGTATGCAGAGTATGGTAGGGGCAAATACCATCTTATATCAGATGGCTAGAGAAGATCTGTCTAAGGAGGCAACACTGGGGAAAGTCCTGATGGCAGGTGGAAGCAAGCTACGCAACTCTCTGAAGGGAAAGGTTCTAGTCAGAAGGATATTGATTCATAAACTCAAGAAGTTTTGGTATGAATGATCAACCAGGCATTTATTCTCTTAAAAACACTGTCTTACTGATCCATCAGGTCCCAAGAATATTAAGAGACTTTGTAAATGTGCTTGCTTTAATTAGTATAAACCACAGATGGATCTGAGCTTGTTTGGGAGTTTGGGGGAGGCATGGGATTTGTATTCCCTCGTCCATATGAAGGCTTTTCTCTCTCTGGGCAAATGTGCAACTTCATAGAATGTAAAGCAAAGGGGACCCCATCAGTCAGCCAGATCATCTGTGTCAACCCCAGTGACCCATAGAGTGATAGTCAGTCAGAGCCTCCGTTAGGTTGCTCTCACATCCCTCACTGTGTGCAGGGCGTCCCCAGTTTCACCAGTCCTTAAACCTGCAAAAAAAAAAAAAGCATGCAGGATCTGTATTATTTTTCCCCAGTGAATCTGTCCTGGTTCCTAGTGATCGCCACTTCCTTTTCCGAGGGCTCACGAATCATCTATCTAATCATTTTAGAATACCACCATGTTTCAAATTAAGCTTGTGGACCTATAGATCATGGAATACACTTTTTTCCCCCATGTTCAAAAATTGGGATACTGTTTTTCTAGCTCCACTGCCCCAGTACCTTTTCTCTTCTCTATGATACCTCAAAGATTACTGACATTGTCTCTTAGATTACATCTGCAAAGTCTTTCCATACTCTGGGATGTAATTTGTTTAGGCCTGGAGACTTGAACTCATTTAAAACAGGGAGATGGTCTCCTGCTATCACCTTTCTTATCTCATACTTCAATTCCTTCGAAACTACATTTATTCAACCCTCCTGAGTTTAAAGATCATTCTCCTTGATAAAGAAGATGGAAATACAACAGAAGTTGAGATATATGATTTTCTCTTTGTTGTTTGTTAATGTTATATCATCTGCCCCAAGCAGTGAGTGTGTTTTTCTGGTTCATCTTTTTTACTTTGATTGTAGCTGATAAAAGGAGTGTGTGTGTGTTTCTGAGTTTGTGGATGAAAGGCTTAAGTATATTTCACTGCAACACATGGAAGGATTAACCTTCCTATCATATTCTTTCATTTCAATACTCCTATGCACATTTTCTTTTGTTTCAGCATGCAGTTATGAGTGAGGACTCTGGAACCACACAGTCCAAGGGCAAATCCTGGCTGTTCCACTTCCTATAGTAGTGAGACCATGGACAGGTTAGTTAACCTCTCTGCACCTGAGTTGCCTCATCTGCAAAATGGAAATAATGCTTACCTTCTAGGACTTGAGAGTAAATGATTTAATACACATAAAGGGCTAGAATAGTGTCTGGCACATAGTAAATTCTTGTCACCACCACCGCCATCATCTCTAATGTTTTCCTGTTATCTTTCAAATATATTTTAAAAAGTCTGACCTCATCAGAGAGCTCCCTGGTCAGCCACAGTTTGTCTTATGGTTGGAGCACATTCAATCAAATGTTTTTGTGTCTTGTATCTCTGTGTATCCAGTCCCAAACAGTGAGAATTGACATAAATAATGACGATGTGAGGCTCTCAAAGACCACGAATCATCAAAGAAAGATTAAATTACATTTAGTGTGCTCATGGAAGCAGCAAAGTAAATGGATGCATTTTTATAAAGACTCTTATTTGAATCTGGTTTGAAATAAAAAAGAATTTTCTTTTTTTTTTTCTTTTAAGGGAGTTGCTGCTGCTTTTTTTTTTTTTTTTGAGGCAGATTGACCCTGAGCTAACATCTGTTGCCAATCTTCCTCTTTTTTCTTCTTTTTTCTCCCCAAAGCCCCCAGTACATAGTTGGATATCCTAGTTGTAGGTCCTTCTAGTTCTTCTATGTGGGACACCACCTCAGCATGACTTGATGAGCGGTGAGTAGGTCAGAGCCCAGGATCCAAACTGGCGAACCCCGGGGCCGCCAAAGCAGGATGCGTGAACTTACCTGCTGTGCCACCAGGCCAGCCCCAGGACTTTCTTCTTAATCAGAGAATCTGAGTAAACAGTACACCCATTTCCAAGTCTTCTGGCTTAGTTTGAATGCTAAAGGAAAACTTATCTTGGTCCCAGTTGAGGCCAAACAAATCCATAACACCTCTTGGGAATTCTAAAATATTATTTCATAACAGTATTAAAATGTAAACTTGCAAACACCAAGAGAACCCTGAGCCTATCAGATCTTTGGACATATTAGGGCTGTTGGTGGAACCTTTGATAGAATTTGATTGCTGGGCCCAGCCTTGTGGTGTGGTCAAGCCATGCTGTGATGGCATCTCATATAAAGTAGAGGAAGATGGGATGTTAGCCCAGGACCAATCTTCCTCAGCAAAAAAAAAAAAAAGAAAGAAAGAAAAGAGGAGGATTGGCAGCAGATGTTAGCTCAGGGCTGGTCTTCCTCACACACACACAAAAAGAATTTGATTGCTGTATGGAGGGACTCTCCACCCCCCTGCCTTTATGTCTTCAAGATGAATTTCCTTTGGTATAGCAATCATCACATTCCTGGCCTTCTCTGATTAGAGAAAGAACTAAACTTACTTATCTCAGGCCTTTATTTCTTGGAGCTCTCCTGTCTACGGGATACCGACACGTGTTGGAAACTTATGGAAGCAGTTACTGCCTGGGTGGGAAGGGCTCTACAGTAGTGTAGTGATACCTGTGGATGTAGTGATACCTGTAGTGATACCTGTGGTGGGTGCCTAACTGAGAAACAGTATTAGCAAGCCCACTTCTGCCCAAACCTCAAGCCAAGTTCTCAAATCAGTTTTATCAGTAATAATAATAAAGCTGATGTTTTGATCTCTATTTATCTGTTTCCTGTGTCTTATTTCTCAATAGATTCTTAACTTGAGAAGAGGAGAGAGGGATATTATTTATTGATCTTCCCATACTTCAAATGATGTAAACAATAAGAGTGAAGGTAAGCAATATTCATTAGCTCCTCTCTTCATATATAACCAAGATGTGAACCAAGACAGTCTTTAGGCAAAAATTCTGTGCAAAAATGACCTGATTGACTTCCCTCTGGGAAAATCTGCTCTTATTTCTACCTTACATCAGGGTCAAACAAACAAATAAATCTAGAAGCCCGTGATGAAAAAGGAGCTGTTGGCAGCACCTAGGCAGAGCGAAAGACTAGATTGAGCTGATTGGAAAATGACTTTCAGGACTGGGGTGGGAGGCTATTTTTTTACACCAGTAGGAAGAGGATGTCACTGTCCTGGGGAAAAGGGAAAGTTTGAGCAGGATCAAGAGCAGAGGTTCATGTAGATGCTAAGACTGGAAATTTCTTAAAATTGTTGTCTTATACAACAATCCATGCAGTACCTAGATACATTTTCAGTCCCTACTTAATAAGTGCATACCAAGCTTATTCCTTGCCAAGCTAGAGAGAGCTACAGAGTAGACTGGAAGGTGGAAGTAAAGTAAAAGTTGGCCTGGATGTACAGGAGGTGGGATATGGATGAGAAGAACCCAAGAAGTAGGACCAGGTTTAAAAACTGGTTAATGAGCATGATTCGAACAGATTGGCCAGAAGAGAAGACCCTGGATGTGCAAGGCAGGACCTTCTAGGAGAGGAAGGGAATGAGAAGAAGAGAAATTAGAGTTCTCAAGGTGAAGAACCAAGGAGAACTCTGGTGAACCACAAAGTTAATGCCAGGAAAGCCCAAAGATAGTGAGCATTCTTTGGGATTCAGATGGGGTATTGGTTTTCCCAGATGCCAGACACTAGAGTTGAATCTAAATAAATCCAAAATTCATGAAATATTTATTGATCAATTGCTATATGCCCATCACTCTGCTTGGGACTGGTGAAAGAATGGTGAACCAACACAACCTAACTTTTGCTCTCATAGGCATTACAATCTAGTGGGAGGTAAAGCCAATTAGAAAAAGTTGCAAGTGCTTCATGGTACAGAGTGCCATGGCAACATAGAGGTTACACCTGACCCAGTAGCTGGGAGATAGGGACATCTTTCTGTCTAAGCTGAGACCTGAGGACAAGTTGGAGTTAGGCAATCAAGGAAGAGCATTCCAGACAATGTTTGTAGGATAGAGCAAGGCCTGGGGGATGGGCGGGAAACAGCTTCAGGGTTAGGCATTCAGAGACCTGCAAAGTGCTCCACACCACAGTCCAGGTACTTTTTATAGGTGGTCATTTTGCCTGAGATTTGAGTCTGCAGAAAAAGTGAAAATGGGCCTTGGCAAGGTCACCAGGTGGAGAATGTCCCTTGGTGTCTGTTCCTTGGAATACAAGGGATGGAGCAATAAAAAGTGGCATTGAGGAGGACTCCGGGCAAGCGGGGTGGGTGTTGTGAGATTCTCTGGATGTGGAGGCAATGGGTAGAGGGACACCATGCTGCTAAATCCAGAAGAAAAGAATAATGCTGAGTAGGAAAATGAACCTTGTCCATGGCCAGGAAAAACAAATTTAGTTTTATACGTTACATTTTAATAATAGTCATTTGTAACTGCATAATGAAATTTGTGAACAAAAGTTCATTTCCAGAAGAATAATCTCTAACTGATATGCAATGCCTCAGTAGGATTTGGCCAGGTTTTAATTTTAGTTTGAATAAATAATGTAAGATACTAGGCTGGGTGAGATAAAAGGAAATCTCTGTACTTTCATCCCTCCATGATGGAAATAATAACTACTTTATTTCAAAAGAGGTTTCCAATTAGTTTCTGTGAAATATTATTATTCCCCTTTTCCAGATACTGTAGCTCATTTTGAAACTTAATTTTGATAATATATAAACATTTCTGAAACTTACTCTACAGGAATGACAGTTTTATTTGGAGGGAGGAATGCTGTTGGGCTGTAACTATATTATTTGGGACTGTTCTAAATAGCAGTAAAAATAATAAAAGAGAATTAGTCAAAGTGTAATCTTGTTTCATGACTATTCATGACCTGGCATGGAATTATCTTTACCCTAGAGTATAGATCAAGGCTACTTCCTCCAAAGTTGTTCAGTGGACTTTTTTTTCTCCAGTTATGCTTCATTTGAGGTTATATATCATCTCATCCCCATTTAAAGAGGCGATATTATTTAAATAACTAATGTGCTCATTCAGTAAACACAACTGAGCACCAACTGTCTACCAGACACTGGGCCAGGCGCTGGGGCTTGTGTAGTAATTCAGGCAGATGTGACCTTTATCTTTGAGGTCCTTACAGTCTAGGGCTACTTGAGAAATTCTGAGGACCCTTGGGGGAGAGGTTCCTCCACCCGAGTTTCCCCCTAGATCCTACAGAAATAAAGACCACACAATTTAATTTGTGTTTTAAGTCAGGACCTGACGTTACCCGTGAATCATTCCAGATGGATAAACTGAGGCACAGATTGCTCAGGCTGAAACCATTAGTAATAAAGTGGTGATTTCAGTTGAAAGGTTGGTCCTCTGATGAGTTCTTCTCTCCTCAGGCTCTATAAGCTCACTTTTCTACAATTGCATTATACTGTTTGCTCTGTTTTTCTTCCCTCAGTGCGGAAAGGCAGACTGGTGATACTATATTTCAGATGAAGAAAACAAGGCAGGGGGAGTTTACCCAAAGCCACTTATCACTTTTATGGAGGAGCCAGAATCACAACTCCTACCCTTTGAGTTTCTAGGCTGTTGCCTAGCTACCAAACCTCCCTGCCTCTTCCACTGCACAGCAGCTGAGCAGGCACTTAATAATCATAATTGATGGTCCTGGCTAAAAAGGAGAGCTCAGAGTGATTCTGGGGAGTTTGTTTTCACATACCAATGAATTTTATTCTTCCTGTGGTCAATAACCTGTGCCCATTTGTTTTAGATAGCATCCCTGTCTTAGTCCACAGTGAAGCTTTCTTATCTACATTGATGGGTTCTCTTTTCTCTCTTTCTCAAATATTCTTTCTGAGAGAATACAGTTGCTGTTTACAAGTATTACACATTAAAAAATAATACAGTGTCTGTCCTAGGGCTTCCCAGAGAAGAGTCTTGCTATAGCAATTTAAAAAAATAGAATGCAATTCAGTGAAAGTTAAATAAATTCTGCCAGAAAGTAACACTTCTGCTTCTTAAGGTATTAGCTCCATTAGTTAATTAATTAATTATTTGAACACCTATTTGTTCCAGATAGTAGCAGGAATAAAAAGAGAGATTTATTTATCCTTTCACTGATGATTTTTTGAGTGCCTGGCGTGTGCCAAATGCCATGCCGATGCTGGGGACTCTGTAGTTTTCCTCATGTTGCTTATGGTCCAAGAGGAGTCAGACAATCTGAAATGATCACACAAGTATACAACTGCAACTTTAACATGTGCCTTAAAGGAGAAGCACATGGAGCTGTGAGTGCCCATTACAGTGGCCTTGACACAGTCAGGGAAGACTTCCCAGAGAACGTGATGCTTGAGTTGAGTTCTGGGGAATAAGTAGAGGGAACCAGACAAAGAGGGAGGAAAGAGCATTTCAGGCAGAGGAAACAACATGTTCAAAGGCCCTGTGGTGGGGGGTAACATGTGGATTCCAGGGGCTATAAGACTAGTGTGGTTTGGATGAAGTCAGAGTGACAGGAAGTTGGAGAGGTAGGTAGAGGCCAGACCATGCATGGTGTCAGACACCTGTACTGCACCACCTCACAGCCTCAGCCTGATTACAGCCAAGGCTATGCTGGTCAGTGCCATACCAGCTCTCACCAATTCTGTGCCGACCTCATTCCAAGTGTGCCAGGGGCTTCTCTGGTCCCCAGGCCTGGGGCCCTTGAAGGAGACCACTGGCATTCACACCTGAGAAACTCAGAAGCGCCAGGGAGTTAGCATGCACAGGGCAACTCTCAACCATTGGTGGATGAAAGTTGATGGTAAATGCTGCTCCCCTTTGTCTCTGGTGGACAATTCTGAAATGCATTCCCCACAGTCTCGCAGAAGTTCCCCATTGAATTGATCACAGGTGCTTACAGTGGTGGTCAACTTGCTCATTCATTTCCTCCTTCCCTGTTTCACTCACTTTCCCTAATCCATGACTCCTGCTCCCTCAGGTCACTGCCCAAATGAAACCATGTGCAGGCAAGCTTTTGTGTCCTGCTATTTGTGGGGAAGCCCAGTAGAGACGTCCTGTTAAGGAGTTTAGCGTTTTGTCTTTGTCTTAAAAGCAATGGAAAATGATTGAGTGTTAAACAGGAAGATAAAATTAGTACTTCAGCGTTTCTAAGAGATCATTTTGGCTGCAGTGTAGAGAATGGATTGGAGGGAGACCAGGGTAGGTGAGGGTAGAGCAGTTAGTGGGCTGTAGTAGTCCAGGCAAGCATAGTTGGAATAGAGTGGGAACAACAAACATGTAGAGAAGTAGATGTGAGAAATACAGTGCCTCTAATTGACAAGACTTGGTGACAGATTGGATATGGCAGGCGAGGGAGAAGGAGATATTTGAAATGATTCCTAAGTATCTGACTTAGCTGGACGGATGATGACTCTGTTCACTGAGTTGGGGGACTGTGGAAGGTCAGGGGTAGGGGAGGAAGTATCAGTTAATGTTCTTTATGACTCAAGTGGTAGAAAATCCAATACAAACTGGCTTAGACAAAAAAAGAATTAGTTGACTAATGTAAGTGAAAACAAAACAAAACAAAACATGGATAAACTGGCTTTAGGAATGACTTGTTTAGGGGCCACTGTGACAAAGATCAGTCTCTTGGCTCTGCTTCTCTTGGGTACCTTTGGCAACTTAGGGAAGCAAGATGACCACATACTCACACCACCAGGTACAGGAAGAGGCTTTTCCCTCTAGGAGCCCCAGCTAAGGCATCACTGTGACTCATTTGCTCTGATTGGATTATACGCCCACAGGCCAAGAGACTCCTTGCCCAGGGGAAGGGATATGTGTATTGGTTTAGGTTACTCACTGCCTACCCCCAGAGTTGTGAATGAAGGTGGGGTCAGCCTCATGGAGACCAGATTGGCCAAGTATGCAAAGGGTGAAATCCTTAAAGGAAACTGGGATGTTGCTGCTGTAAGAAGGGGGAAACGGTGCTGAGAAGGTAACCAAAAGTTCTCATTACCTGGGAGAATGTCCCCGAGTTTTGTTTTGAACATGTGTTTGAGGTGCCTTGGGCTTAATCCAAGAGACACGGATGCATGGGCTTAATCTCAGACGGGTGTTCTGAGGTGGATATATCTTGGGAGTAATTTGCATAAAGGTAGTCATTGAAACTGAGAGAATGGATAAAATCAACTAGGAAGAGGAATATACACTGAGAAGAGAAGAGGACAGGGGCCAATTGTTGAGTGATTCCAACATTGAGTTAGAATTATTTTAGGTAAAGGAGAATTAACATGAAAATAGAAGAAAGAGTAGCCACAGAGGTAGGAAGAAACCCTGGAGGACTCATTTAATAAACAATAAAATGTGACACGCAATAGCTGCCTCCTTGGAGTTCGTAATCCAATGACCAGACTGAGTTCAAAACTGATGGTAATATAGAGAACTATAGACCCATGAGTTAAGTGTTGTATTAGAGGTATGAAGCCCCAGCACAACTAGTGGGAGCACAAAGAAGAGAATGGTTCATTGTTCTTGGGAGAGAAAGGGATCATGTGAGAAGAGTCTTGAAAGATCAACCAGATTTTGCCAGTTGGAGAAGGAAAAACTCCAGGTCCAAGTTGAACTTACATAGGAAGTTTAGGAAGGAATCAGAACTAAGGGAGGGCAACTTAAACGATGAGAACTTTAGGAAATAGGCAATGACTGAGTAGGGGTATGTTGGCCTAGGGGGAAAAGCTGGAGGTGTCATATAGATCATATCTGTGGGTGGGCTATTTATCTGAGGGCTTGATTGTGTCATTCCATCACTTCAAAAACCAAGTTGACTGTCCTTTATCCTGAATTGACTGGTTGGCTGACATATTATCTGTTTTTCCATTGGCACTAGAAAGACAGATTCTAAATCTTAAAGGTTTTTATAAGGTGGATATCGACTAGTTGCTTTCTGTTACTTCCAAAGTGAGGACAGGAAGAAATATGATTACATTCCAACAAAGGCAATTTGAGTTAGACATTAGGAAGTGTTTTCTTATCAGCAACATTTATTTTACTTGTCTGCATCAGCTTTCCAATTTATAAGCTCAGTCAGACAATGATAATAACAGTCTAAGAAAGGAAGGCTGTACAATAAACAAACAAACATGAAAAAACCGGAAATAGGTGAAATCAGTAACTTTATTGGGGATGGGAAATTGAGGAATTTACATATGGAGCAATCACCATAACATTCCCAACTAGCTAGGGACGTACATTTTGGAGTAGTTATGATTTAGGGATCTGATTAGCCAGAAGGGTTTGGGGTTTGGGCATACTTTCCAGGCATTCCTGGCAGAGGGTAGCTGTGACAGGCAGAATAATGGTCCCTCACATATGTCTACATCCTAATTCCCAGAGCCTGTGAACATATTACGTTATATGGTGAAGAGTTTAGGTTGCAGATGAAATTAAGGGTGTTAATCAGCCGACACTGAGATAGGGAGATTATTCTGGATGATCCTAGTGGGCCTTATTTTAAATCATAAAGGTCTTTTGAAGTGGAAGAAGGCAGAAGAGGAAGTCAGAGAAAGATTTGAAGATGCTATGCTGCTGGTTTTGAAGATGGAGATAGGTAGGGACCAGGAACCAAGGAATGCAGGCAGCCTCTAGAAGCTGGAAAAGGCAAGAAAGCAGATGCTTCCCTAGAGCCTCCAGAAAGGAAGACTCCAGCTCTGCTGACACCTTGACTGTAGCCCAGCAAGAGCCATTTCGGACTTATGACCTCCAGAACTACAAGTTAATAAATTTGTGTATTAAGTTTGTGGTAATATGTTGCAGTAGCCACAGGAAACAGTGGCTGAGATGGTCTCATGAATGATAGACATAAGGTCAGTTTGCTTCTGGGATAGACAGAAACCAGGTGGAAGTAGGGAAGGCCATGGACTCAAGGTTTTATCATTACCTCTCTTTTGTTAATTTTTAAAACTTTTATTTTGGGATAATTTCAGACTTTTAGAAAAGTTACAAAAATAGTACAAAGAATTCCTGTGTACCCTTCATATAGGTCCCCTAAATGTTAACATTTTAACACATTGCTTTATCATTTTCTTTCCCTAAATAGATATACAATATAAATATAATATATATTATATTGTAACATATATCAATATAATAAATATTCTTCTGACATATAATTTCACCCTATATGTATGTATACATATACGTATATATGTGTGTTTATACATTGTGAATGTATATATAATTTTCTTTTAGAACTGTTTGAGAGTAAATTGCAGATATGGTACCCTATTCTCCCAAACACTTCATTGTGTGATTTCTAAAAAACATAGCCATAGTACAATCATCAAAATCAGGAAATTAAAAAGGACACAATACTATTAGCTAATCTAAAAACCTATTTAAATGTTGTCAATTGCCCCCTTAATGTCCTTTATAACAAAGAGAATACTTTTTTCTGCTCCAGGATCTAACCCAGGATCACGTGTTGCATTTGGATCTCATATATCATTTGTCTCCTTTAATCTGGAGCAGTAACTCAGTCTGTCTCTGTATTTTGTGATCTCCACATTTTTAAAGAGTACAGGCCAGTTATTTTGTAGAATGTCCTTCAGTTTGGGTTTGCGTAATGCTTCTGTGTGATTAAGATTCAGGGTATGCATTTTGGGCAGAAATACACAGAAGTGTCCTTCTTTGTGCCTGATATCAGAGGGACTTGGTTATGATAATGTTTGCCAGATTACTTCACTGTAAAGTTACTATCATTCTCTATATTTAATAAATATCTTGTGGGGGGGTATTTTGAGACAATACAAGCATCTTGTTTCTCATGATACTTTCACTCACTAATTTTAGCATCCATGATTCTTGCGTGAAACAAGTAATTCTATGGTGGTTGCTATTTAGTGAGTTCCTAATTATTTAAAATTTAAATTTGTGTCTCTAAGAGGTGAAGATTTTTAAAACATAACTCCAATACTTTTGTCTTACCTAAAAACAAATTAACAATAATTCCTTAATTGTCTCAATTATCTTACAATTTTTAAAAGCTTTTTGAGATAATTTTAGACTTACAGAAGAATTTCAAAAGCAATGTAGAGGGTTACTGTATACTAGTGATTTTGTGTTAAATCTATAGATCAAATTGGGAAGAATTGACATCTTAATAGTACTGAGTCTTCCAGTCCATGAACATGATTATTTGGGACTTTGGTTTCTTTCTTCAGTGTTTTATAGTTTTCATCAGACAGATCTTGCACATATTCTGTTATAAATATATACATGACATGAATGACATATATGAAACTAAATTTCATTTTTGGAGTGCCATTATAAATAGTATTTTTAAAAAATTTGAATTCTAATTTGTCATTGTGAGTATATAGAAAAATTGACTTAGTATCCTGCAAACTTGCCAAACTTACATACTAGTTCTAAGAGGTATTTTTGGTAGACATTTTGGGATTTTCTATATAGACAATCCATGTCATCTGTGAATGGAGACCAGTTTCTTTCTTTGTCTCCAATCTGTAAGCCTCTGGTTTCCTTTTCTTGTTTTATTGCATTGGCTGGAAGGTACCCAGTAAGATGCATCCAGTATGATGTTGAATAGGAATGGTGAGAGAGGGCATCCCTGTCTTGATGTTAATGGGAACGCATTCCCTCTTTAACCACAAAGTATGATGTTTTTTCTTCTTTTTTCTGTTAGCATTATGAATTACATTGATTGATTTTCAAATCAACATTCCCAGGATAAACCCCACTTGGTTGTGAGGTATTATTCTTTTTGTATAGTGCTTGATATGACATGGTAATGTTATGTTAACTATTCTAGCTGAACTCTTCTCACAGATGTCCATCTAGTAGCATCTGCCCCAGGTAAGTGAATGGTCACATCTCTTCTCTCCCTGCAAGTATCTGCCTATTCTTGTATTTTTGACCAGTTGGTTGCCCTAAGACCTCAGTTCTCCCATGGGTTTGAAAAAAACCACAAATTTGCGGTTGTCCGGCCTTTTGTTTTTAACTTGTTGTTGTAAGGGTGAGAGAATGCTCTGTCCAGCTCTCTGTATCCCTGAGTGGAAACTGGAGGCTCCACAACTTTTTTCCCCACAATTGTTTGTTTGAGTCAGAATCCAAATTAGATTTATACTTCCTAATTTTGATATGTTCCTTAAATCTCTTTTGATCTACATTTTCGTCCTCTTTTTCTGTCTTTTTGTTTTCCCTTGCTATTTTTTTCTGTTACTGTTGTCAAAGACACTGGGGTTGCCTATCTTATAGAGTTTCCCATAGTCTGAATTTTGCTGATTGCATCACGGTGGTGTGGTTTAATTTGGTCCTCTGTCCCCCGTGTTTCCTGTAAATTGGTAGGTAGATCTTGAGGCTTTATCAGAATCAGGTTTATGTTTCCTTCATAATTTATAATCTGGATATTTCTTTTTGTGTGTGTGATGTTATCAGCCATTGATGTTCAATGCCTAGCTCTATTAATTCATTATGGCTTTTTAAAAGCCTTTTATTGTAATGAATTCTAGAATGAAGATGAATAAAATGAGGCTCATGGAAGTTAAGTGGCTTTCCTAAGACAATACAGCCAGTTAGTAAAAGTTGTAGTCAAGCCTAGAACCTGTGTCTTATAAATGCAAGTCCTATATGCTTTCTGTAGCATATTGCGTCTCCAGACATTGCATTATTAAGCAATAGGAAGGTCAATATTTCATCCCTAGGCACATGAGACATATTCATCTCTTTTAGGAAGATTGAATTCCATTTTGGTTAGAGGCATAGGACCATACGAAATGATTATTCAAAAAAAATTTCCCCCTTAAGTTCTGGGTTACATTCATTTTTATAGAAACAATTAAAATTTTTTTCATGCTAATTCTTGTGTCTGGAATGGTATCTAAAATCAACTCAGAATCCTGAGAACATTTGGGTTTCTGCTTGCTTCTCTGTTGCTACAGAAGAAAAAACAACATAACAAACAGATGTAGATTAAGTACTGCAAAGCAATTTGTTTCTTTTTTATACTGCATTCAAGACTTGCTACTAAAATTTCTCTTCAGCTTAGAAAGAGAGAGAGAGGAAGGAGAGAGAGAGGGAGACTGTTGCAATTGGTTTTTATCTACCACCTAAATTTTTCATGAGTTTGTATCTAAGGTGACATAGTATCTCTCTTCGGGGGCAAGCAATTCCATGAATTATTGGTTAGAGTTTTGTGGAGACAACTGAAGAAAAAGATATTTTTAACTCTATAAAAAATAAATTTATCATGTTAAAATCAAGCAGGAACAGACATCTATCTTGACCTGAGCATTCACTTTTCAACACAAATAGATGTAATCAGATACCCATCCTATATCATCTGATGCATAACTGTGAATTTCCCAAGCTTATTTTCCAAAAGAGGGCATTAGCTTCCCACACTACAAGTATTTCCTAAAACTCTACACTTATTAAATCTATAATAATAAAGATTATTATTGAAACAACTTTCAATCTATTTCAAATCCAATTTATGAAAAAGGAAGAATGAACTTGGTTCTACCTTTAAACCACAGTGTTCTAGGAATTCCCAAGCAGAGGAAAGGCTCTGCCTCCCCTATTCTCTCTCCCACAAACTCAGAAAATCTTAGGTGTGAATGGACTTTTTGGCCTGGATGGAACTTTTTGGTCTGGGTTGGGACAAATGGAGGTACTAGGCTCCTGTTGGAGATAGGAGAAAATGGAGCAGAAACCCAAAGAATCTGCCCAATTTTGAAAACAGTATCAAGGGTCCAGCACAAGGACCAGGGTGAACAGATGTGAAGCAGGAATTGCATTTAGATCCCTAGAACCTTTAGACTATTTAGAATATTAAGGTAGTATAGAGTGGTAGTGATTATCTGGTACAACTCTTTTTGGTGAGGTGACTTACTCAAAGTTGCAAAATTCCCACTGGTCTAGTTGGAATTTTGTTCTCTTGAGCTGTTCCTTGAACCTCACTTCCCCTGGCACCTGAATTCAGAAGACCTGGGTGTGGGTCTAGCTCTCTCGTTAACTGTATCTGTGTCAAATCACTGATTGTCACTGAAATTCACTTTCCCCATCTGAAAATTGTGGATAATAATACCTTTCAGGTTGTAGTGGATTAAATGGGATAGTGTGTTTGGAAGCCCTTTGTAAGCTGTAAAGGACATGGAGAAGTTATTAGAGCTTGGAATCAAGCTGAATCTGGTTAGATCCACTCATATCCCTTAGGAAATTTCACTCTAGATCTAGACTTGCCTTCTCCCCAAAAACGTTGGGTGTGAATTTGAAGCCCATTAATATCTCATGCAATAAGAAGTGGTGAGGTGGCAGTCACCAATTCAGTAAGATCATCCCAAAGGGCCCATTTATAGTCTGGGAGGAACCTGACTCTTGAGAGTTGCTGGAAGGACTATGTAGGCATTCTTTAGCCTCTTCTTTCTGCTGTGAAAAAAATACAGTTTATAGATTTCACTAATGTCTGTAGAAGTGTTCACCAGGGATCTGTGGAAAGAGCAATCTTCACATTTAGAAGTATTTCCTCATTATGGATAATGGGATGATGAGGTGAAAAATGAGCTTGGCTACTTATGATTCTAAAAAGCCTTCAGATTGAATAATGTATGGTGAATTAGATATAATGGTAGCAAAGAAATAACTCATTTACTAAAAGGTCCACTTAGTTATTTAATCACTTTTACTGTCATATAAATACATATTCCCATGCAAAGTGGTGAAAAGTTAGTAATGGCATAAAATGCAATTGTATAACGACAGCCTAGCAAATGCTGTAAAGAGACAGCTTCATTCCGGACAGTTCCATGATTGAGCCAAGACTCCTCGCAGCATGTACATTGTAGAGGAGCAGTGATTAGAATCCCTCACTTTGCCCCTAGATTATTACACATTGTGGAACAGAGAGAAGCATAAAATTGCCAGGTGAGACCTGGAACCTGTTTGGGCTTAAATGAGATCATTAGAGTGAAAATACTTTGGGAGAATACTGGTGGAATATGAAGTTATTATTACTTTAAATTTTTAGGTAATTTAGGCCAAAGAATGGAATGGACACTATTAGCCACATGTGCTGAAAATACTCATTGCCAGAAAAACCAGTCCTGGAGATGTGACAGGCATTAAAACACCCATTTGGATTCTGGCGTCACCTGAATAATTAGCAAAAAAGCACAATTGCCAAATCATGTTATGGATATCAACTGTACAGAACTCAACAGCACAGGGGCAATCAGTGAGGAGTGGAGCAATTGGGGCTACACCAAGACCTTGAAGAATGGGAAGAATTTTGGTAGGGGAGCAGACGGGTGGATTCTAGGCCTGTTTGTGTTCTGAGAAACTAGTCAAGGATAGTGGCTAGAAATGTATGGTTCTAAAAGTTGGACTGGTTCTAGTGTTGTGTCCTTGCCCTTCTGGGTCCCCAAGGAGTTTTCAACAGTACAGGAATCAATTTGGGGATCTTGCTCAAAGATGAGTACAAGTGTAGTCTTGACACAGAAGATGCCAGCAGTGGATAATGAAACTTTTCTCCCCTCTCAGTCTCATTAAACTGTAAAGCAAGGATTCTCTCCTTTAAGAGAGCTATGATAATTGCCATCATCCCCCGGGCTCAGCTCTGCTTCTTATCAAGAGCTATGTCGGAGAAGTATGTTAGAGCAGCGTTATCCGCTAGAAACATAATGCAAGCTGTATATGCAACTTTAAATTTTCTAGTAGCCACATTAAAAAAGTAAAACCAAATTGGATGAAATTATTTTAATACATATTTTGTTTAACCAAATATATGTAATCAACATAAAAATTATTGAGATATTTTATACTGTTCTTTTCATGCCTGGTCTTCACAATCCGATGTATATTTTACTTTTTTAGCACATCTCAGTTTGGACTAGCCACATTCCGAGGGCTCAGCAGCCACATGTGGCTGGTGGCTACTGTATTGGACACCACAGAATTTTCTTCCTCTTTTGAGGGGTGGCACTGCCTGAGTTCAATTCTGTATTTGAGGATATATTTCCAAAGTGTTTGGGGTGGGGTGGGGTGGGGGCATCTGTCTATACCTAAGGACCCATCCAAAATCAACCACATATGATCTAAAAAGTTAAAATATTTACCAGAAGAATTTGCACAAATGATGGTTGTCTTAATTTTGAAGAGAAAAAAATCACAAATGAAAAGGTTGGTGGATTTACCACTATAAAATATAAAACTTTTAGATAATGAAAAAGTCAAAATTATCATTAAAAAAGGGTACCCAACAGATTGAGGGAGATACTTGCATTTATTATGAGACAGGTTTTAATACTCACACTATATAAAAAAACTTATTCAAATATAAGGAATAAAGTTAATACTTTGTTTGATTTATGAGCTATTTAACAATTTATGGAAGAGGGAAAGCCAGTGACTATTTAAGAAAATGTTCACTTTTTCTGTTCCTTAAAGAAATGAAAACAAGGTAACTTTTTACACTTATTAATGAAGCAAAAATGATAGTGCCTAGTGCTGATAAAATTATAGTAAAAAGAGTACATTGGTAAAATCCTTTAGAAATGCAGTATGACACAATAACAATAGAACTTTAAAACTATTCCTATCTCTCACCTAAAATTCCATTCCTGGGTATATATCCTAAGGAAATAATCCATCAGAAAAGAAGAAAATATGTGCTTGAAAATGTTCATTTCTACTTATCTATAATAGTGAAAAATTGGGGGATAGTTAAACAAATGATACCAGATCACCTTAATGTACAATTATGCAGCCATTAAAGTAGTAATTAGGCAGATGACATGGAAAAATGTTTAAGGCATATAAAGTGGAAAAGAAGAATGCAAAGTTTGAAGTACATTTTGATTACAACAATATGAAATTATGTATGTAGACAAAGACCAGAAAGGAGTATGCAAAAATAAAAACACCTGTGTAAAAGGTGGAGGGATTATGAGTGATTTGGCATCTTTGTTTTACAAATTCCAAGAGGTTGGATCAAGATAATAGGAAACGAGCATATGCACCTATCTCTCCTCCTATCCAAAATCTCATGAGATATAAGAAATGATGTGAGAAAAGAAGTTAAATTTTTGATCATCTTGGAGACCATGAATGAGTGCAAACAGGGATACCTGAAAAAAATGCAGATGCACTTATACTGATGGAGTAAAATGTAACCAAAATGCACAAAGATGAGGTTTGCTGCAGACGGGGGTCAGCTCTGGAGAGCATGTCACCCCAGAGGCAGAGTAAAAGCAAAGTTTTTCCTCTATTCACACTAACACTTCTGTCACCAAATGTGTGGGTTTTCCACATCAAGCAACTCTCCAATTTTCTGTGGACACCAACTGGATGTCCTACAATTTAATTCAATTCTGATACTAACTATCCAGAGTTAGCATGGACCCCATAGGTTAAGGGCTCAGATTCATAAGACCTCCCCCTTCTTCAGACACCAAGTGTAAATCTGGGCCTCCTGAACTTTTGACAAACTGGCTATAAATCAGGGCTTCCATGTCTCACTCCTTAGGTTGATAATTTGCTAGAACAGCTCACAAAACTCAGGGAAACATTTGCTTACATTTACTGGTTTATTATAAAGGCTATTGCAAAGGATACAGATGAACAGCAAGATGAAGAGGTACATACAGCAAAGTATGGGGAAGGGGTGTGGAGCTTCTGTGACCTCTCTGGGCACACCACCCTCCCAGCACTTCTATGTTCACCCACCCAGAAGCTCTTTGAACTCCTTCAGTTAAAGTTTTTATGGAGGTCCCATTATGTAGGCTGGAAAGATAACAGTTTGTAAAGGTACTTATTTTATTTAAAAAAAATTGGGGGACAAGATCAATTTACTTGAACTGGACAAAGGGACACTACAGTTCATATAAAAGGGACAATGGATATGCCAAGAAAAAATAGCCAAGAAAGAAGTAAGACATACTGTAAAGTTATAATAGCTTTAAAAGTGTGGGTATTAATTTATAAATAGAAAAATTGAAGAATGAAAGGGGGCAGAGTTCAGAAACAGACTTAGGTAAATATGGGAATTCAGTTTATGATAAAGGAAGTATTTCAATCAATAGAAAAACAACAGACCATTTTATAAGTGATGTTGGGATCATGGGCTCTTCATTCAGAAAAAAATCTAGACAGACTTACTTTTAGATTATATCATATTTTGTGTATTATTTGTTTGGCCCTGAGCTAACATCTGTTGTCAATCTTCCTCTTTTTTTTCTTTTTTCTCCCCAAAGCCCCAGTACATGGTTGTATACCCTAGTTGTAGGTCATTTCTAGTTCTTCTATGTGGTACACTGCCTCAGTATGACTTGATGAGTGATGAGTAGGTCTCTGCCCAGGATCTGAACCTGTGAACCTCAGCCACCGAAGCGGAATGCACAAACTTAAATGCTGTGCCACCAGGCTGGCCCCATGTTTTGTGTATTATACACAAAATACATTTCAACTGTATTAAAAAACTAAAGGCAAAAACCACCATCACCACTACCACAAACCGTGCAAACAAACAAACAGAGCTATAAAAGCTTCTATACTGGGAAATGAAAAAAAACTTACTTGGGAATAATTTTAGATTTACACAAAAGTAGCAAAGATAGTGCAGAGAGTTTCCATATACCCTTCTCCCAGATTCTCCTAATATAAACATCTTACATAACGAAAACCATAGAAATTTGATGACCTGAAGTACAAAAATACTTGCATATCAAAGGAAAATTAACAAAGATTTTGTTGAAATTCATGTTTTTTTCTGAGTGGACAGACTGGGATAAAATATTTTCAACATACGTAACAGGAAATTTATTAATATCTAATAAGGAGCTTCTACAAGTCAGTAACTATAAGTGGCAAACACCTCAATAAAAATGTGCAGAAGGAAAGATTAGGCAATTCACAAAAGAAGAATAAAACTAATATTTAAAACATTTATGAAAAGAAACTTATCCAAATTGTAATTAGGAAAATAAGATGAAAATGTTCATCCATTAGGTATGAAAAATCAAAAAGTTTGATAATATGAGATCTTTGCAACAATGCAGTGAAATATACATTCTCATATACTGTTAATGGAAGTATGAATTTTTCAAGCCTATTGGGAAGGCACACAGTATTAATTAAAATTTAAAATTCACATGCTTTTTGAACCAGCAATCTATTCCTAGAAGATTTTTCACCAAAACACTCAAGCACATATAAAATGATCTATATACATGGAAGGTCATTTCAGCATTGCTTATAATAGCAAAAAATTGGAGATAGCATGAATGTTAACAATTAATATATTATAGTACACTTTTTGTAGGCAGTAATATGCAGTCATCAAAAAAATGAGGTTTTTCCACCTTAGAAACTAGAAAAAGAAGATCAAATTAAATCCAAACTAAGCAGAAGAAAAGAAATAATAATTAGAGCAGAAATTAATGAAATTAGAAACAAGAAATCAATACAGAAAACAAAACCAAAAGATTTTTCTTCAAAAAGATCAACAAAATTGATAAACATCTAGCCAGGCTGAAAAAAAAAGAGAGAGGACACAAATTACTAATATCAGAAATGAAAGAGGGGACATCATTACAGATCTCATGGAAACTAAAAGGATAATAAAGGAATGCTATGGACAATTCTATGCACACAAATTTGATAACCCAGATGAAATGGACAAATTCCTTGAGAGACACAACCTGCCAAAACTCATGCAAGAAGAAATAAATGATGTGAATAGGGTTTTATCTATTAAAGAAATTGAATCAATAATGAATAACTTTCCCAAACAGAAAGCACCAGGCCCAGATGGGTTCACTGGTGAATTCTACCAAACATTTAAGGAAGAAATTATACTAATTCTCTATAGTTTCTTTCAGAGGAGAGAAGAAGAGGGAATACTTTACTTCCTAACTCATTCTATGAATCCAGCATTACCCTAATACAAAAGCCAGAAAAAGCCATTACAATAAAATGAAAGACCAATATCTCTCATGAATAGAGAAGCAAAAATCCTCAGCAAAATATTAGCAAATTGAATCTAAAAAAGGATAAAAAGAATTATACACCACAACCAAGTGGGATTTATCTCAGGTAGGCAAAGCTGGTTCAACATTTGAAAATCAATGAATACAATCCATCACAGCAACAGACTAAAAAAGAAAAATCCCATGATTATATCAATAGATGCAGAAAGAGCATTTGACAAAATACAACACTCTGCCTGATAAAAATTCTCTGTAAACTAGGAATACGGGGGAATGTCCTCAATTTGATAAAGAATATCTGCAAAAAGCATACAGGAAAATCATACTTAATGATGAGAAACTTGAAGCTTTCCCACTAAGATCAGTATAAGGCAAAGATGTCCTCTCTCAACACTTCTTTTCAGCATCCTACTGGAAGTCCTTGCTAATGCAATAAGGCAAAAAACGAAATGAAATAAAAAGTATACAGACTTGGAAGGAAGACATAAAACTGTCTTTGTTTGAAGATGACATTATCTCTGTAGAAAATCCAAAGAATTGAAAGAATCAACAAAAACACTCTTAGAGTTAATAAGTGATTATAACAAGGTAGCAGGATACAAGATTAATATACAAAAGCCAATTGCTTTCCTATATACCAACAATGAAGAAGTAGAACTTGAAATTAAAAACACAATACCATTTATATTAGCAACCCCTGGAAATTGAATAGTTAAGTATAAATCTAACAAAATATGTAGAAGATCTATGAGGAAAACTACAAAACTCTGATGGATGAAATCAAAGAACTAAATAAATGGAGAGATATTCTATGTTCATGGATAGGAAGACTCAATATTGTCAGTTCTCCCCAACCTGACCTACAGATTCATTGCAATCCTAATCAAAATCTCAGCAAGTTATCTCATAGATATTGACAAACTGATTCTAAAGTTTATATGGAAAGGCACAAGACCCAGAATAGTCAATGTAATATTGAAGGAGAACAAAGTTGAAGGACTGATACAACTTGACTTCAAGACTTATTATAAAGCTTACAGTAATCAAGATCATGTGATAAGGTGAAATAATAGACAAATAGATCAATGGAACAAAACAGAGAACCCAGAAATAGACCCTCCTAAATATTGTTAACTAATCTTTGACAAAGGAGCAAAGGCAATTCGGTGGAGCAAAGATAGTCTCTTCAACAAATGGTGCTGGAAAAATGAGATATCCATAAGCCAAAAAAGAGTCTAGACACAGACTTTACATCCTTCACAAAAGTTAATTCAAAATGGAGCATAAGCCTAAATGTAAAAAGCAAAATTATAAAACTCCTAGAAGATAACATAGGTGAAAACCTAGATGACCTTGGGTATGGTGATACCTTTTTAGAAACAACACTAAAGACACAGTCCATGAAAGAAATAATAGATAAAATGGACTTCATTAAAATTAAAAACTTCTGCTCTGTGAAAGACAATAAATATCAAGAGAATTAGAAGATAAGCCACAGACTGGGAGAAAATATTTGCAAAAGACACATTTGGTAATGGACTCATCAAAAATAAACAAAGACCTCTTATAAAACTCAATGACAGGAAACAACCCAATTAAAAAATGGGCCAAAGACCTTAACAGAAATCTCACCAAAGAAGATAAGCAGATGGCAAAAAAAGCATATGAAAAGATGCTCCACATCATATACCATCAGGGAAACACAAATTAAAACAACGATGAGATACCACTACACACCTGTTAGAATGGCCAAAATGCAGAACACTGACACCAAAAGCTGGTGAGGATGCAGAGCGGTAGGCACTGTCATACATTGCTGGTGGGAATGCAGAATAGTACAGCCATTTTGGAAGACAGTTTGGTGGTTTCTCATAAAACTAAGAAACTAATACTTTTACCTTACGATCCAGCAATTGTGCTCCTTGGTATTTACCCAAGGGATTTGAAAACTTACGTCTACACAGAAACCTGCATGGGGATGTTTATATAAGCTTTATTCATATTGCCAAAAGTGGGAAGCAACCAAGATGCTCTTTAGTAGGTGAATGGATAAATAAACTGTGGTACATCGAGACAATAAAATACTATTTAACGCTAAAAAGAAATGAGCTATCAAGCCATGAAAAGACAAGGAGGAAACTTACATGCATATTACTATGCATGAAGCCAATCTGAAAAGGTTACATACTGTATGAATTCAACTATAGGTCATTCTGGAAAAGGCAAAGCTATGGAGATCAGTAGTTATGGGGTAGAGGGTGGGTAAGGGATGAATAGTTAGAATAGAGATGATTTTTTTTTTTTTTTTGGTGAGGAAGACCAGCCCTGAGCTAACATCCATTGCTAATCCTCCTCTTTTTGCTGAGGAAGACCGGCCCTGGGCTAACATCCGTGCCCATCTTCCTCCACTTTTATATGGGACGCCGCCACGGCATGGCTGACAGGCAGTGCGTCGGCGGGCGCCCGGGATCCGAACTCGCGAACCCCGGGCTGCCAAGCGCGGACTAAACCGCTGCGCCACTGGGCCAGCCCCGAGATGATTTTTTTGAACAGTGAAAATACTCTGTATAATATTATAATGATGGATATATGTCATCATACATTTACCCAAACCCACAGAATGTACAAGACCAAGAGTGAATCCTAAGATAAACTATGGACTTTGGGTGATTATGATGTTCAATGTAGGTTCATTTTTGGTAAAAAATGTACCATTCTGGTGGGTGATGTTGATAATGTGGGAGGCTAGGCATGTATGGAGGTATATGGGAAATCTGTGTTTCTTCATTTACATTTCATTGTAAACCTAAAACTGCTCTAAAAAAATAAAATGTTTTTAGAAAAGGAAGTAGAACTGTGTGTTTAGACACGAGATGATCTCTAGGATGTGTTGCTAAAGTGAAGAAAGTAAGTCATAAGCTGAATAGTAGTCTGATCCCCTTTGTGTTAAAAAAGGACGTGTTCATATATGTAATGAAATCCATGCAAAAATGATATGAAGGCACCCAGCAAGGAGTGAGGAAAGGGATTATTCATATTTTAAATCGTGTAATTTTGGATATTTGAATCTTTCACAACATGAATATATCCCCATGCTATTTATGTAATACAAATTGAAATTACAAAAGAAATGACAAAATTTTACCTTCTTGCTATATTGTTTACTGTTAAGAATATGAAACAATACTTTGCTATTTACAATGAAAAATGGGGATTTAGAAGAAATGAGAGTGCCTGAATATGTCCCTCCACAAAAGCCTCTCTCTTGATACTGGCTCACATTTCCAAATAGGTCAGGCTACTTCTGGCAGCACAGCTCGCCCCCGCAGTTTCTTGTATCTGCCAGGGACTTCCCAACTGGCTCCCCCACCGTGGGCTAGAGCTCTGGGGCCTGCAGTTTCCAGGAGCAGACTGGCACTTGGCAGTGTTTGCCCAAAGGCAGGCTGACGTCCTAATCAGAGTGCTTTGCCCATAGCACTGGCATTTCAGAAACACTGACAACTGAGGAGGAAGTAGCAGATAAGCAGCATATCACTGGCCAGAAGGGCCTTCCTATTTCTCAGATAAAATTGAAACATTCGCCCAACTGTGAATTTTAAACAGTGTTATCAGGACGTTTGACAGCTCATCCAGGAATATAATATGGTTCTACCGAGGAGGCAGAAGCTATAATCCAAATCTCAGAATTTCCCTTTATACATCAGTGAATGAGAAGGTTACAAGTATCGTTTCCATATACTTGGGATTGGGGTGTGTATGTATGTACACGTGTGCACATATGTGTGTGCATGTGCACACATTCACATGTGTACGTGCATGTATGAGTGTGTATGTGACAGCCCCAATCTAAAATATTTCATGCTGTTTTCCTTGGCAACCATGAAAATATTTCCCAAAGATAAAATTTTGGCGTCCAAACCCCATTCCCAACAGGGTGTGGGGGGTGGAGGGAAGAGTAGGTAGGTGTGCAGGAGATGGCATGGAAAGCAAATTCTGGTTGTGGTTATGCTGTTTAATGATTTAGAATTTATATTCTAACAGTGTATCATCCGCCTAGCCACTCAACAAGTATATTTTATTTGTTAAAAAAAAGCCAGAAAGAAGTACAGTAGATTACTGAATGTAGAAAGCAACTTAAGTATTAATCTTTCATGAAACCATTTTTGAAAATAGTTCCATTCTGATAATTTTTTAAATTTTAATTTTAAACAATTTTTAAATAATTGATGTATTTATGGCCATAATTTTGTGTCCTTGAAAGAAATAGCTTGGATCATCAAGATGTTGTCAGTTTCTACATTCTGTGCAAAATGTGTGGGCTGAGGCAACTGTCAAAGAAGTAGTGTACATGTGTGGCTGTGTGTATATTTGTGTGTGTGTCCCTGTGTGTGCATATTTGTGTGTGTGTTTGTGTGTATTTGTGTGTTTGTGTATTTGTATATGTGTATTTGTGTGCGTGTTTGGGGGGATGTGTATTTGTGTGTGTGTTTAGGTGTGTGTATTTGTGTGTGTGTGTTTTGGGAGTGTGTGTGAGTGGTGGGTGTGTGGAGTGAGGATGGGAAAGGCCAGGATTAGACCAAGAGCTAAAAGGAGAGCCTTCTTTTTTCCTTCTTCCCCTCTCTTCCTTTTTTTGTCTTATCAATACTTCTGCCTCCTCAACCTCCTTCCCCCTTTTATTCTATCTCCCTTTTTCACATTCACTGTTTTTTTCCCTCCCATCTCTTTTGTATGCACAGTTATGGGAATTTTTTTAGTGTTTTATTATACTTTTAGAAAGCAGCTTTGGCAGAAGAGAAGCATGTGAATTACTACAGTGCTTCAGAATCACGCTTGTTTTGGGAATACACCCCAAGAAGCTCTGATAGGGAGCATTCTTGAACAGTTAATAAGTTATATTAATAGGAATCATTATGAGGAATAAAAACAATTAGGTTTTTTAAAAAGAAAAAAATACTTCTAATTGTCAAAAAAATCTTGTTTTTATTGGAATTATCTTCATTTACTTGAATACAAAGAAATTAAAACTTTATAAGAAAATGTAGCATTCAATAACGTCTCGTATTCTCTGTTCTTAGTTTACTTTTTTTCCTCGAGAGATACCTGAATTCAATTGTGACATTAAATCCTCACTGTTTACTTGTGTATTACTAGTGCCTTATTTGTGATTTTGTTGTTGGTTTAAAATAATAAAAAAGTATTCAGGGCAAACAGATTTGAACTGGCAATTAGAATGGCTTATTGCCTAGATTCAATAACCAGATGCGAAACCAGAACATCATAAGAATGTCCAAACTAATCAAAACAAAGATTTCCTCATATCCTGGTGTTTGCTGCAGCTTTCTCCAGAGAGGACGGTGCCCTCGTGGGTTGTGTTGTTGTTCAGGAGGAAGAGAAAAGAAAGTGAGCTCGTTTATCAAATTTTCTGACCTTCAGTTTCTTCTTCTGTGAAATGCAGATAGTTGTAGTAGTGTCTGCTCCATAGGTATTCATACTATTGTGAATATAAAATAAGAAAGAAATGAGGTATGTGAAAAATGCTAAGTATTAGTTATTATTTAATGCTCAGAAGGGACAGAGATCATGGTTCTCAAAGGTTTTGCTCTAAGTTTCATGTTTATGTTTCTAATTTATGGTTTAATCACAGCAGCCATGGGATATCCATTGAATTGATGAAACCTTGATATGTTTACTGAAAATTTTCTGAGAGGAAAATAATGTTCATTTAAAAATTTAAATGTCCATGGTTATTCTCTTCAAAGAGTCCCCAGGACTGTGTTTCTTGAGGAAAGTCCATGTATTATTATTCATCTTCACATTCCTATCACAGTGCCGGTTCAAGGTTTATGCTCAGTAAATACTTGTAGCGTCACTGGATCTAAAACCCCATTGTGGAAGGGGGTGATGGTCCAATCCATTATTAAACAGTTAATACTTGGGATTCAAGCACAAAGAGCCCAGAAGAATACTCAAAATGATCTTTTACTTTATTTTCAAGTAGAACTGAGGCTATAGGTAGAAGCAGGTTTTGGACTGGTTCGCCTTTTGTCTTCAGTTTCTGTAAACTCCCAGACTCTCAGGGCTCTTGGGTTCTTCAAACCTGGATTTTAGGAGTACCCCACATACCCAGTCTCCAACTGTTCTCTTTGTACTCTCTCTCTTCTTTCTCCCATCTCTAACCTCTACAACCCCATTTTCTCCACTTCCCAGGACCTGTTTCTTCTCCTTGGCCTCTGCAGAAACTTGTCAATCACCCAGTTCCATTTGTCTCCAGTCTAGAATGAGTGGTGGTGGTAGTGGTGGTGATGGTGATGGTGGCAGCTTTTGATCCCAATAACTAGACCTTTTATATTGCCAACTCCTCATGGCATAGCCACTGTTCGTTATGATGCTAACAGAGTCTCTGTCTGTTCTTCCACACTGAGTTCTCTTGCCAAATTCCCCTTCTGGTACCCAACCTTAATATGTGCCATACCCTAGAAGGAGGGTAAGGTAGGGATCGAGCTGGGGAGAAGAAAAAGAAAGACCATCTCATCACAAATGAATGCACATACTAATATTTCAGCACAGAGAATATTTACTTAAGATCCAAAATTCTGTTCCCTCTGCACAAACCACTGGAGATTTGATCATTTTCAGTGTAAGCTGAAGTTACCACGGACGTTGGAGAAAGGATCTTTTCTGGCAGCTGAAAGTAAAGAGAATGAGCCGTAGCAACCGAGAGTGAGTTGTGTCTGAAAGCAGGCAGAGTCCCAGGCTCATTGGTCAGTAATTAAGGGGTCAGAGAGCACTGCCCAGTGGGAGAAATGAAGAGGAGAGGCCAGTCTCTGGTGCCGATGGCCAGCAGCTGAATTCCCTGATAAATTTTTCTTCCTTAAGAGCCTTCCCATGAGCAGCACAAATGGGGTCTTAGCTCCATCACTTCATGGCTGTGGAATCTTAGGCGAGTCTCTTGACCTCTCCAAGTCTGAATTTCTTAATCCGAAAATGGGCTAACAATAACTGATAATATCTGCTCTGCCTATTTCACAGGGTTGTTGCAAGTATAAAAAAAAGACAAAAATAAATGACCCAAAGAGTTGATCAAACGCTTGTCTTAGATGAGCCAACAGGTCCCACATAGAAAAGGAATTATAGGCCAAAAGCCAGAATTAACTTTCATTTGTAGATCCCCGCACCAAAATGTGTATTTTTTCCTATATTGAAAACTGAATCAATGTATTTAAAAATAATATTCATTATAAGACCCTTCAATCCAGAATCAAGCCAAAATATTTTGTAATTAATATAGATACAAAGCAAAACTGGATCTTCAAAATCTTCAAATCGACTTTGTCAAATTGATATTATATTTGATTCAGGTCTCAGACACTGGCTTGTGATGAAGCGTCCTTTCCAGACACTCATTGTCATCCATGTGAGTGCCTTTAATAATCTCTCACAAGTGCAGCCAGGGGAAGCCCATCTCTCAGGTCACCTGCCTTCTTCAACATGGGTCCTGGTCATTAGTGCTCGGGAAGCACAGCTGTGACACAGTCATAGTCTCCCCAGCCACTGCTGTCCTTACCTGTCAGCATTCTGACAGGGAGGGTTTGTCACTCTACGAGCTGGCTCCTTTACTTCGACATTTAGCCAGAGTGGCTTACACTAGACTCCAGACACCTAGAATCTGGGCTAATTAGCAAGGCCACCCCATGCGCCTCCCCACTCCTCCCCAGGAGCTTCCCCCAAAGGCCAACTCTGGAATGAGTTTACTGCTAGATTCGTAGGTTGCAAACCTGGCTTTTGATTCTGGCACCTTGTTATGCAGGGAGGGGCCTCAGCATTCAGGAAATGAGAACAAATCTGACTCTGAGGGAAGATGAGATCCAGAGTCTGGTGGGCCCAGAGACAGAGTCAGGTATGGGCAGGGGGCCTGTCAAGGGGAACCGGGTAGGAAGGGGAGGAGGTGGAGGTGGCAGTGGTTATGACAGGGTTTCAGTGGCAGAAGCAGACAAATGCAGTTATCTGTAGACTCTTAAGCGTGGATATTCCTGATCTGCAAATGGAGGGGTGACCAAAAGACTGGATGATGTACTGGATCCATCAGTAATTTCAGGAACATGTGATCTTGATAAAGCTCCTTGGAGGCAAGCTCAAATGGATTGAGAGTGAAATATAATCTTATTAGCAATAAAAGGAACCTGGCTGTTACTGAGATGTATTCATAATGACCAGCTAAACCTTATGATGGTGTACTTAATTCTAATGTTTGAGAGATGTTACTTCTCCAGGGTATGAACGAATGACTGTGCAAATATATCAAATTGCTTATTTTCCACTTTCAGTTTTGTGTGTAAAAGGAATTGCACTCAAGTTAAAGAATACCACTAAACTCATGTTGTTGAAAAGAAGGGGCTATTTGCTTGGTATGGATTGGATGGAGTCTCTGTCCTCACAAAGACCAGCTAGTGAAGTCAACAGCATAAAAATATACTGTCAATGACAGATAGATATAGAAAAAATATAGTCAGCTCTCAATTGTCTGTGTGGGGCTTACATTTTTATAAGTTAAACTATGGCTAATGTATACAGATCTCTCCTGGCTAATTACAGATATGCACATGAAGGAATGCAAAGTTGTTGCTAAGTTAGAGTAAGCCAAACACATAAGATGCAAAATCCATAATGAAAAAATTGGTTACTAATGAATCCCATTCTTTATTCAACAAATATTAAAGAACACCTACTAGATATCATGCACTGGAGATACAGGGTGAACACAACATACAGACTTCCCACGCTCGTGGAATGGACACTCTGGTGCAGTGGACATGATTGTACAGAAAAGAATGATCAAGAAGAATATCATTAGATGGTGAGACAGAGCCAATGATTCTCAGAGGGTGGTCCCAGATTAATAGGATCAGTATCACCTAGGAGCTTGTTAGAAATGCAAATCTCAGAATTCTTAGATCCACCCTGTTCCTACTGAATCAGAAATCTGGGCGAGCGGGCACAGGAATTTGTGTTTTAACAAGTTCCCTAGGTGATTCTGATGTATACACAAGGTTGAGAACCATAGCAATATGCACAGAGGTAACATTGCATAACATAGCTGAGAGCGCTCGGGTATTTCATTTGGATTGGGTGCTGAGAGAAGGCCTCTCTGAAGAGCTGACATTTAAATCAAGATCTGAATGTCAAGAAAGCCCATCCGTGGTTCCAGACAGAGGGAACAGAGAGGACAGAGACTGTATGTTGGGAATAAGTATGGCATATTTGAGGAGAAGAAAGATGGTAGTATGGCTGGAACATAGTGGTCAAGGGGGAGAGTGGTTCAAATTATATCAGAGGTGTAGGCAGGGCTCAGGTGGTGGTGGGCAGGGCTTCTTAAATTTAATGGGCATATGGAATCACCTGGGGACTCTGTTAAAATGCAGATTTTGATTCAGTAGGTCCAGGGGTAGGGACTGAGATTCTGCATTCTCGCAACCTCTTCAGTAACGATGCTGGTGCTGGTCCATGGAACACACTTGCGATAGCAAGAGTATGTGACTTTGCAATTGCAAAATGCAATCCAATACCAAAGCTCTGTGGGTGTGTGTATGATTTACACTGGGGTGTTGTTCAGTGAAGGGGCAGTTGATAGGGCAGTTGGTGGTAATTGGGACACTTGGGAGGTTTTTGCAACTAATTTAAAAGGGAGGATGTACATCAATGCTGAGTGGCAGAATTGGCCAGGTATGGCTTGTCTGGGCCTCAGGAGGGACAGGGAGAGGTTTGGTTACTTCAAAACACAGCTGTGCTATCCTCTCCCACTCAGGTCCTATGCCCTTGGAATTCCTGAGGTGACCAGTGGAAACTTCTCTTTATTGCTACCTTTTGTTCAGGGTTTCTCTTCCTGCTCAGCTCCCGCCTCAGCGGCCTTTGGACTATCTAACCCTTACCTCTCTCCAAAGTCCTAGCTTCCCACTAGTGATCCAAATTGTGCAGATGTTTAGGTTTGCTCTCCATCCATTATCTCCCTTCTGAGTACCTAGACCTTGAGATCAGATGAGGGACATTCCCTGCTGGGACCAGGGCTGTGGATCTTCAGATGAAGCCCTGTTCCCCAAGACATAATCCACCCATATTGTTTTGGACCCACTGTGGGAGTCTCTTAAGTTTTCTAGCCTTCTCATACCTTCCTGCCAGATTCAATATCCTACTTCTGCATCCCATGGATTCTGACAATGATGTATCCCTGATTTTTGGCATCACTGGGATGGTCTCCTGCCTTGCTATGTGGCCTTTCCCATCGGCAATCTCAGGAAACGGTTCTTCCTGGGAATGTTTTTGTTCCTTAGCTCTCTACTGCCCTCTGCTGGTTCCTGGGAGCCAGAGCCCTTCGCCTTGCCCTACTGTGGAGCTCTTTTTCTCTCTGTGTACCAAGCACCCGCCAAGATACTCCACTCTTCCCACATTCATTCTTTCCTTTTCCCATTCAGCAAACACTACTGAGGAAACTCTATGTGCCAGGAACTCTACAAGGCCCTGGGGTACAAAGGTGAACAAACTTAGTCCGCATCTCTTAGGACCTCACCGTCTAGAGGGAAGACAGAAAGGTAAACAACAATTAGGAATAGGCTTGAAAAGGGCCAGTTGAGAGAAAGGCAGAAGAGGGATGGAACTGGGAGAAAAGAAGGATTAGTACTGCTGGAGGAGGAGGGAAGCCTTCACTGGGGTTTTGGCATTTGAACTGAGTTTTATAGGATGGTCAGGAGTGGACAGGTTGCTGGGGTCTTAGATTTATAGACTAGGAGAGATGGAAAGGATACTAGAAATTACATTTTGGTTCACTTAATAAGGAGCCATCCAGAGTGTTAGAGGACAATGCGATAGATCGTTTAAATTCATATCATCTTTGCCTTGAGGCTTAAACACTGGGGTCTTTTTATAGTTCTGCTGCCTTGTATTTAAGCATACAAATACCCAAGAAAAATAAGCACTGTTTAAAATTGGCCACCCCTCCAAAAAAAAAAAAAAAAAGAAAAGAAAAAAAACTCATAAAAAAAGAAAGAAATAGGGTTCCATGAATCTCTGTATTTTTTTGAAACCTGAGAGATTGTATGCTCTGCTCCTCCTAAAAGCTGAGGAATTTGATATTTTACTCTTGTATTATTTGGAATTTCTGTGCTACATACCAAATCATAATAGTAAACACATTATCCCCAGAAAGATGTTTTGTTCCTATTGCTGGTGAAAACAATTATCTCACTAACACTTCACCCCCCAATTATCCTGTTCTTTCACTGGAGCTCTGCTTATCAAGATAACTGACAGTTTCAATTGTTATTTGTAAAAAGTTGACATCCACGCTGGACATCCTGCCTGCAGAATGGCATAGGCCGAGGATGAATGGTAAGTTAACGAGCCTACCTACCTTCCCCTGCCCCCAGGCCCCCCAGCATGAGGTACAGTAAACAGCATCTGGCTTAGTAATATGAACGGAGAGACATTGGAACTCCAGGGAAGATGAAGTTATTACATTCTTACCTGGATAAAAAATGGAAATGGAGAATTCTCAGCTTATCAGTCAAGGTAGCTCATGTCTTCTCATAGAACATGGCACTTGTGTTACCTCTTTTTATATCCCTGGTTCCTTTCATAGGATCTGGCCTGTGGTAGGTGCTTTCAAAATGTGAGTATAATTGAGTGGAATTTTACTGCCCTTTGGGCAGAAGCACCATCTTTATGTCTTCCTAGTTGGTACAGCTCCTAGAAAAGAGTTTACTTAGCTGAGTATTCCACAGCACATACATAGACTTGTCACAGGAACTGTGGAGGGCCCTGTTTCTTTACACTCACTCATTGTGTTCCCTTTTCTGAATTTTCAGGCTGCCCGGGATTCTTGACACAATCTTTCTAGTATGATCCAGAAAACCACCAATATCCTTTACCAGTCCTTCCTTAGGATTATTCTCTTTCCTGAAATAATTTATTGGTAACTGAGATGTGACATCAAAGATGAGACCGATAGAAGGAGATATCATGACATACCATAGATAAAAATCTATTTCTCCTAGAGTGTGTATGCCCAGTGAAAGGTATATGGCAAAAATCAAAGGGAAGACTCCTGTGGAAGCTCTATGCCCTGACTAGAATGGTACAGTAAGTAGGTCTGAGGGATTGAGTTTACCATTCAAAGAGCCTCTTAAACTTCTACAATCATAGAATGTGGGACTGGAGAGTCTTTAGGGATCACGTCTTCAAAATTTGTGGTTTTTTGTGAATGGTGTATTTGTATTTGTTCAGCCACAAGAAACAGATATTCTGACTTACAATGGTTTAAAGATAATAGAATTTTATTTTTTGTACACAAAGAAGTCTGGTAGTGTTGGTTCAATGGTTCAAAAATGCCAGGACCCATCATCACTGCAATTCTCCTGGCCTTTCTCTGTTGCCTGTTGCCTCATGGTTGCAAGAAGGTTGCCATAGCTCTAGACCTCGTGGCCATATCAAAGGCAGGAAGAGGGGGTGGGAATGGTTTTGGCCACATCTGTCGCTTTTATAGGAAAGCAAAATTTTTCCAGAAATTCTCTAGATGGCTTCCTCTTACATCTCTTTAGCCAGAACTGGATTCACAGGGGGTACCTTTAGACATAAGGGGAGGGGATAAAGTGGGGACGGGATCCAATGCTGCCATGGAAAACACTGAGGGGCTGTTAGCAAGAAAGATGAGGAGGACTGACAGTGCAGGCAGTGACAATGTCTACCACAGATGAAGAAGCATAACAGTACTCAACACTGGTGAGCAAAATATTTTTAACACCTGAATGTTCATATGATGTAAACAAGTTGATGCTAGATTATTATGCCAATTATTATTCTGCCAGTGCCCTGGCAGAATGTAAAACGGAGATGGGTAACCTGGTTTTGACCACTCTGGTCACCTGCAAGTGGCTCTGGTAGTCAGATAAGGTCATTCCAGGGAGATATATCTGCATTATGAGAGGCAATAGGCATTTCTGCATGTTATGATTCTAACACCTAAGATATTGAGCTATACGTTAGACTCTTGACATTTGTCCTGAGACTCTCAAGAACTCCCTAGATTTATGAAAAGCACTGGTGAGCAACAAACTAACATCAAAATGCAGGTACTGGCTCATTCACCACCTAAATGACTAATTCCCCACATACTAGCTCACAGTGGGGGTGATCAAATTAGTGCCTTTAGCAAAATTACAAATTGCTACATGTCATAATCCTCCAGGTTCTCTCACAAATTGTCAAAACTGTGAATGTTAAGTTTGCAAATGGAAAAATGCCTAGCGTGCATTCTTCAAAATGCTTTCATGTCATCAGTGAAATATCAGAGCATAATGACAGTAAGGATTTTCAGTACTTATTTAAGAAAATATTGAAATGGCTACATGTTTGCTATTTTATTTTATTAAGAAGAAGTGATAAGAGGCCATTGTCCTCTTCTACCCATTGTCTTTAGATATTGTTCCACCTGAGAGATGGCCAGGCTGAAGGCTGAGCTTCCTTCATCTTCCAGGCTCGAATCTCTCTAGGTAAGTCCTGCTTAAAATAAGTGCCCCTAGGATGGATGGGTTCGGGCCATAATAGAAGATATGGAGACCTGAAGGTAAAAGAGAAGTAGAGTAAGTGGGGTGACCTAGTTATGAAGAAACAGAGATGGTCAACATCAGGGAGACAGCTGGGAATTGGGCCTAGGAGTCTCACCCTATTCTCTCTTCACTGTCCCACATCCCACTCAGACTTTCCTCTTTTTTGTTTTTGAAACACCTTTCTGCATTCTGGAAAAGGGAATCTGCTAAAGTACCTGGGTACATATACCCATACCCCTGCCACTACCCGTATCCCTACCCCTACCCGTACTCCTCCTCCTACCTCTACCCACACCCCTACCCATACCTATACCTATCTATCTGTATCTATTGGTATTAGGCCAACAAAATTACCAATCTGTTTGTTCTTATAAAAAATGGCAAGTTATATGTAAATATGACGGACTGGTATTGCAATCACAGATTTTATTGTCTAATGTGAGCTATACAACAACTCTTTAGGAGTGGAAGTCCATGAATTAATTTAGGCATATTTTCTTGAAAACTTGTGGCAAGTCAAACGTATAAAACTTAAACAAGTTTACAAGTGGGTTCTGTAACCAGAGAGCTGAAAAACATTCTAACATCCCTAATCACACCTTGCCTTTTAGGCATTGTCCTTGATGATTCATACATTCATACATATTCTTTCATTTTGTTCTTGCCCTTTAGAACACAGCACAAAGTTGACCAGCTTGAAGTCAGCGAGCATCTGATTGAGGCTAATGACTTGGCACTTTCCACAGGCCTAATGATTTCTATCTTTGTCTCAGTTGTATTGAGTTAATGAGACCTCTGCTTCTTATCACGGGTGTCAGCACTTTTATTTTTCTTTTCTCCACTTATTTTTGTAACCTCATAAGGGAAAAATGCAGTAAAGTATTCATATAATTGCACAAACATTGCTTTACCTTCAAAAATGGGGATGCATCTGGCCAGCAGTGCTACTGTGAAATAGCCAACTATGTACAAATGCAAAAAAGCTCTTATTTATGGAGTTAAATCAATAAAATATCAATGGATGGATTGCCTGGAAGTTGGATACATGGAAATGAAACACAGCCTTATCACAATTTTACAGTTGGCCCTCAGTCATACAGTACTGCATGTCCAAAGCTGGAACCAGGAGCCAGTACTCCTAACTGCAAATTAGTCTTCATTAATTTATTCAGCAACTATTTATTGAACATGTGCTGTTACATGCAAGATGTTGTTCTAGGTGGTAACACTCTGTGTCATGTGATCCTGGACTAGTCTTTAGTGGCAACTCTCTGATTCCAACTTGAGTTTCATCTTTGTAACCCCTTTGATTAGCTCGTTGGCTTTGTATCTGGTGTTTTCTGCAGTGGTGCTGCTTTTAGAAGAGACTTTCTGCTTGTAACATCTGCCCACTTGGATTTCTCCTTTGTGTTGGAGTAGAAGCCAGGCCATTTCAGAGTCCAAGAATCTCTATTAATGTGGCTGCATTATCCTGCAATGTGGAAAAAGAGCCTTGGAAGAATCTCTGTTGAGTGATAATGACAAATGCCAACAGACCCTGCAGACAAGCATTACAATTTAGCACTCTCCAGGGGTAGCTACATAGTGAGAGACATTCTTTCCTAATGTTCCACCTCTAGTCCCAAGATTTTTTGTGAAACTGATGGTCTGGTAGGAAAAAAAAATCCACCCTGTCTTTCATGAAGTGGCATGGAAAATGAGTTTTCTCTGTTAGGAGAGTCATAGGTTGGCTTCTTGGAAGGAGGCACCAAGGTAGAGTTTAGTATGCACAATGTTTATAAGAAATCAACACCTATGGAAGGGATGAGGAAGAAGTGAGATTGGGCAGAGGGAAAAGTTGGACTGTGATGCAGGCCTGGCAAAGCTTTGCCTGAGTCCATGGGGAGTTCTGAGCATATGTTACCCATCAGAGTTGACCCTCACTGTGCTGAAATGGCTGGGTCTTTACACTACAGCTCTATCAGTCACTGAATGTGGGTTGCCCCAGGAAGAATGTGCCCTCGGTCAAAGTGGCTCTCTGTGGTTGAGGCATACCTTGATGGAGCTGATAGCTGGGGGTCTGCTTATGCATCTGTGTAAGATAAAAATCTCAGCAAACTAGGAATAGAGGGTAACTTCCTCAACTTGATAAAGAATTTTATGAAAAGCTACCTCATACTTAATAGTGAGAAACTGGATGCTTTCCCCCTAAGTTTGGGCACAAGGCAAGGATGTCCTTTCTCACTGTATTAATCAAGGCCCCCAGAGAAAGAGAACCAGTAGGATATGTATACATCTAAAAGGAGATTTATTATGAGGACCTGGCTCTGCAATTATGGAGGCTGCGAAGTCCCACAATCTGCTGTCTGCAAGCTGGAGACCCAGAAAAGCTAGTGGTGTAATTCGCTACAAGTTAAAAGCCCAAGGACCAGGGGAGCCAATAGTGTAAATCTGTCTGAAGGAGATGAAATGAGATGTCCCAGCTCAACCAGTGAGGAAGGAAAAAAGGGGGAAATTCTTCCTTCCTTCGCCTTTTGTTCTATTCAGGCCCTCAACAGATTAGATGATGCCCCTCCACGCTGGGGAGTGCCATCTACTTTACTGAGTCCAGTGATTCAAATGCTAATCTCATCTGGAAACCCCTCACAAACACGTCCAGAAATAATATTTAATCTGGGTACCAGGTGGCCAGTCAAGTTAATGTGTAAAATTAACCATCATACTCATCACCCCTATTCAACATTGTACTGGAAGTTCTTCATAGTGCAATAAGACAAGAAAAGGAAACAAAAAATATCCAGATTGGGAAGGAAGAAATAAAACTGTCTTTGTTTTCAGACTACATGGTTGTCTATCTAGAAAAATTACAAAGAACATAACAAAAACTCCTTAGGTAATAAGTGATCTAGCAAGGTCACAGGATACAAGGTAATATACAAAAGTCAATTGCTTTCCTGTATATCAGAAATGAACGATAAGCATTTGGAATAAAAAAAATTTGCAATAGGACTCCAAAAATGAAATACTTAGGTATAAATCTAACAAATATGTATAGAAACTATATGAGGAAAACTAAAAAACTCTGATGTAAGAAATCAAAGATCTAAATGAATGGATAGATATTTCATGTTCATGGCTTGAAAGACTCGGTATTGTTAAGATATCAATTCTTTCCCACATGATCTATAGATTCAATGAAATTCTTATCAGAATTTCAGCAAGTTATTTTATGGGTATCGACAAACTGATTCTAAAGTTTATATGGAGAGGCACAAGACCCAGAATAACCAACACAGTATTGAAAGAGAAGAACAAAGTTGGAGGACTGACACAACTCGACTTCAAGACTTACTATAAAGCTACAGTGTGGTATTGCAAAACAATGGACAAATAAATCAATGGAATGGAAGAGAAAGCCTAGAAATAGACCCACATAAATACAGTCAATTAATCTTTGACAAAGGAGCAAAGGCAATTTAATGGAAAAGGATAGTCTTTTCAGTGAATGGTGCTGGATCTATTGGACATCTATATGCAAAACAAAAAACAAAAACAAGAGACAAATAAAAAGCCAACTTAGACACAGACCTTGCACCATTCACAAAAATTAACTCAAAGTAGATCATAGAGTTAAATGTAAACCACCAAACTGTAAAGCTTCTAGAAGATAGGTGACCTTTGATTAGGCAATGAGTTTTTAGATACAACACCAAAAGCATGGTCCATGAAAGAAAAAATTGATAAATTGGACATGATAAGTTTGTTTGAAATAAACAAAGTCTGCAAAAGACACTGTTAAAAGAATGTAAAGACAAGCCACAGACTGGGAGAAAATAGTTTCAAAATATATATCTGATAAAGGACTTGTGTTCAAAATCCACAGAGAATTTTTAAAACTCAACAGTAAGAAAGCAAACAATCCGATTAAAAAAATGGGCAAAAGATCTAAACCATCACCTCACTAAGGAAGATATACAGATGGCAAATAAGCATATGAAAAGATGCTAAACATCATTTGTTATTAGGGAATTGCAAATTAAAATAACAATGTGATACTACTATGTACCTACTAAAATGGCTAAAATTTTAAAAAATGTGCTGATAGTACCAATTGTTGGCAAGGATTCAGAGCAAGAGTCCTCATTCGTTTCTGGTGGGAATGCAAATGTCGCTTTGGAAGACAGTTTGACAGTTTCTTACAAAGTTAAACATGGTTTTACCATACACTCTGGGGGCACACTCCTAGTTATTTCTCCAAATGATTTGAAAACCCGTGTCCACACGAAAGCCTGCACATGAACGTTTATAGCAGGCTTATTCACAATTGTAAAACCTGGAAGCAACCGAGATATCCCTTCAGTAGGTGAATGGATAAACTATGGTCCTCTATTCAATGGAACATTATTCAGTGATCAAATGAAATGAGCTATCAAACCAGAGAAAGACATGGATCAATCTTAAATGCATATTGCTAAATGAAGGAAGCCATTATAAAAAGGCTACAAATTATTTGATTTTGATTATATGACATTTTGGAAAAGGTAAAACTATAAAGACAATAAAAAGATAAGTGATCTCCAGAGGCTTGGGAAGAGGGCAGTGTGGGTTAAATAGGTAAATCAGGGAATTTTTTAGGGCAGTGAAACTATTCTGTATGATATTATAACTGTGACAAATGACATTATGTATTTGTAAAAACCCCTTGAACTTTAATACACAAAGAGTGAATCTTAATGTATGAAAAATTTAAAAATCATTTAGGAAGTCAGAGGAATCCCAGGATGTAATGCTGACTGCGACAAAACAATCTATGTAACTGTATTACAAATGTATGAAGCAACCTCGCTGAAGCGGGTGGGGGGATAGGAGCAGACCTAAATAACTTTGGAAATGAGTGGAATCTATAAAACTCAAGGCAAAAGAAGCTGTATATAAGCATTTTATTCTAGTTGATAAAGTTATATCTCATGGGAGTGTGGGTTAACAATTCTCATAATGCTATATACATCTATACTGGATTGAACAGTATGGCGGGTGGTGGGAGTCAGGTTTCTTGACAGTGGAGTGGAAGTTTACAGATAGCAAGAGGAAGAGGCCAGAATGATCCATATGGTAATGGATTAGAGTTGGAGATATCAGTATGAACTCATGTTTAGCTTAATATAGATATGATTGGTCACGTATAGATATATTTATAGAGATGTGTATATACCCGAGTTAGTATACACACATATATTTCCTTGCTTGGTCAGCTGAGAAGGCCTAGCAGCAACAACATCCCAGTAATAATGAGCACATCTGATATCCAGATCATGGTTTCCAATACTGTTCTTCAGTACAAGAAACCAGGTCTTCTTGGATTCTAAGACTGGGACAGGAAATATACCAGATGAGCCTACAGCGTCTTGTAGTGCTAGAAAGTGAGAAAGTTCTAAACAAACAAACAGAAAACCCCACAGTGATGGGGATATGCAAAGGGGCATGGAAGTCAACTGAAAGAGCTTCCAATGGCCAAACCTGGAACAATTTGATCAACAAAATAAAACATTATTGGATTACAACCCAAGGTATAAAATCAATATCCATGTGTTCATACTGATGTAAATGAATGATTGAATAAATAAATAAATGGAGGGGAGTGAATATACACATATCCTATGAAAAAGAAATCCAAATAATTTATGTTGATAATGTGCCTTCAAGGAGATGGAACTTGTCTCTTGATTCCCATAGCATGGGCCATGCATTGTGACTTCTTCCCAAGAGTAAAGTGTGGAAAAGATGGGGTAGGTGGAGAACCCTGACAAACACAACCTCAGTCAGATGATTAAAGTCAAAATCAACAGTGACAACTGATGTTGTGTGTACCCTTGATGTGATGTGATAACAATGGGCACTTTACCTCTGGGGTCTTCCTCCCCAAACCCATAGCTCTGATCTAATCATGAGAAAAACATCAGACAAATCGTGATTGTGGGACATTCCACAAAAAACCTGACCAGCATTCCTTAAAACTGTCAAAGTCATCAAAAACAAGGAAATTGTGAGAAACTGTCACAGCCAAGAGGAGCCTAAAGACACATGATGACTAAATGTAATGTGGAATCCTGGAACAGTAAAAGGACATTAGATAAAAACTAAGGTAATCTGAGTAAAGTATGGACTTTAATAATAATTTGTGATTATTGGTTCATTAATTGTGATAAATGTACCATACTAATGGAAGATGTTAATAATAGGAGAAACTGTGAGGTTTATGGGAACTCTCTCTATATATCTTTGCAATTTTTCTGTAAATCTAAAACTGTTCTGAAAAATAAAAGTTTATTATCAATTAAAAATGCATGGCAAGCGTTGTGCCAGGCACTGGGATGAATAAGATATGACCCTGTCCTCAAAGAGCTAAAGTCTATGAGTCCACAGGCATGTGAACATACAGTCTAGTGTCTAGTGTTCAAGTCAGGTAAAGTCAAGTCAGGTAGAGGCACAGGTAGAAGGCTTTGGAAACCTGGGGTTTTAGGTTGTCTGAAGATGTCTATCCCACATCCTGTGAAAAATTCAATGTTCTCCCTAAAATTTCTGTGAATACTTGGTTGGGGGTATTAGTTATCTTTTATTTCTAGGTCTAGATTTCTTTGTTAATCAGCTCATGCCCTTTCATCTCCTGCCACTATCCTCTTTGTCATATCCATGCTATGTTACTCAGCCTGTTTCCTTCTTTTCTGCCCGCCAACTTGTATTGTCAGACTTTATTAAAGATTGAAGATATGGAAAATGTTTACACGTCTTAAATACAAAAACATTGAAAGTGTAGATTTGACACCCTGTCTTAAAACATCCTGGCCATTCCACAATAGGAAACTTCTTACTGGTGCCCTTAATCTGCAGGCTCCAGCTTCCTGCCATATCTGGTCCTCTCTCTCCCATCTCTTTGCCTACCTTCAATATTCTGCATTGTTTCTTTTGCAGCAAAGTTTACCTCTCTTTTTATTTCTTGTTATCCTTATAAGGTAGCTTTGGGGTCTCACCTTCTTCACCCCAAAGCAGACTAGCAAGGTATGTTTCTTAATAAAGATGGGTTCTTATAAAAAGTAAACAAATCAAATAAAATCTCAAGTGCCAACTGTTAAAATAGTAATTTCTTTATACTCAAGTGCCAACTGTTAAAATAGTAATTTCTTCATACTGCTATACCAGGTCAGAAAACAAATTGAGTGTTCCAAATAAGAAAGGCGGGTTGTTAAGCAGGTACAGGAGAATATCATCTACCTCAATTGCAGGATATAAATTGGGGTGGTTGTAGCTGGACCCTGGGAAGAGGGGATTAGGAGTCCCTTCCTGTCTTCCCTTTGCCTCTTTGTAAGGAAGTGCCTGCTTCATTCTTCTCTTCTTGAAGTTCTTGGACAACTCATCTGCTTTCATTTGGTCCATTGCAATACCCCAAATGGCAGCCTAGCACCACAGTGCTGCCTAATGTTTTAGTTAAGCTCTTCCTTGCTGTTTGACTCAGTTTAGTCAAAGCTTTGCCTGCGTCTCATCAATCAGCTTTTACCGGGGGGATAGGGTCAATTTCTTCATGGCCATGGCCAGGGGTGCTCAAAAATGTTAGTTGTTACTGTTTTGGGGGTTATTATTTATTTTATCATTCAGGACAGCTTCCCTCAGCCAGCCACAGCCATACTCTACAGCAATTACGTAAGAGTCTACAGTTTTCTTCATTCTTCTTCCTTCTATTCTAACTCCTTTATCCTGAAATGATTAAGAGAAGGCCATATTTCAAGTGTCTATTTCAGTTGAAAGGAAAGTCAGAGAGTATACTAATCATGACTCTTTTTGTGGTAAGCTATAAAAACTCAAATTCAACTAGTTTAAACAGAAGGAGGAACGGATGGTGGAGTAGTTTGCAAGATCAAAGGAAGAACTAAAGGATTCAGAGCACCTTGGCAACAAGATTTATGTATGTGTCCCCATTTCTCACCTTTATTTCTTTGTTTGGCTTCTGTCTACAGGCAGGTCCCTGCTTACAGCTACAGATTCCCATCCTCCTAGTTCAATCACCCCAGCAGAAGTAGACAGCCTGCTTTTATGTAGTGTCTGTCAGTCAATGTCAGTGAAGAGCTCTGGGCAGCCCACCTGGGCAGCTCTCTCTTTGGACCATCCACTGTTGCCACGGGTGTGGGGGATTATGATTGGCCTGGTCTAGGACCCTTGCCATCTCTTAGGGCAGTGGTTTAGGGGACTATGAATGACAGCATCAGAATGATGGGAGGTGGATATAGGGCAGACAAATTAGCCCGTGTCCATTACTGAAAGGATGCTGCATTTTCATGCTGGGATAATAGGTGCAAGTAGATTTCTGGAAAGACACTGGGAATAGAGTGAGGTTGGTGGATCTTATAGGTAGAAGCCGTCTCTCCTCAGGACCACTTAGCCTCTGCCTCTTTCTCAGAAAGAAGAGAAGGCAACCCACCTAGGCATGATGGATTATATGATTTGGAGAGCATCAGGTTTGGATAAACTGGCTTGGGAACACCTTCAGGGATCATTGGAGATTCTCATTGGGGCATGGGACTTTGGCTGGAACTTCAGCAGGGATGACTGTGTATCTTCTGTGTGCTTCCACTTTTCCCACTAAGTCCTCCATTCAATAGGCTTCTCATTCTGAACCAGTCTGGAATCTTGCAGCTGGCCATACTCCCACCCTGGGCTTCCACAAGTCTGAACAAAGAATTTGAAAAGGTCTTTATTTCTCTCTGGCCTGAGAGGTTGGATGCCCCAGCTCCTGGGGCCATTCCTAGTTCTAAATAATAGTGGCTAGAGTGGTAGCATATGAGAGTCTTTTTTTCCTTATTAATGGTTACAGTGGATTATAAAATGGAACCCAGCAGGCATGGAAGGGATTGCATCCATTTCAAAAGCACCAGTACATTCAGAGGCCAAAGAAACTCTTTTGAGAGTGCACTGTAAAGAGTGTTGTCCATAGTTTTTGTCACTGCAAGCCCTGGCAGGGATTCTGGAGCAAAACTATGCCATTTCACTTTCAGTTCCAATCACAGCCTACTAGAGTCAAGTCAGAGTCCAAGTGGGGTCTCTATTTAGGCTCAGGAGAAACCTACACAGGACTCATTCAGAAAATATTTGTGGAGGGCTTTCCACGTACAGGACTGGGGCCAGGGCCCTCCACGCTGCACATCCCTGCCCTCAGGGAGCTCCCAGTCTAAACAGTAGAAATTCATCAATCACACACAACTATAGCATAATACTGAATAGGAATAGAATCCTGAGGGAGATAAAAGCCCATCACTTGTCTTGGAGGAGAGAGACACTTTCTTTGACCAGGTAAGGATGAAGGGCAGGTGGTGCAGTGGGGAGTAGAGACAGGGAAGGGTCATAATTTTGTCACTGGGGTATATCCATGACATCCTTGGAGTCCGAAGAGAAACATCAGAAAGAAGTATCAGGAGTCTGGTTTCCCAAATCTTAGAATACTTTGGTGATTTTATGATATCTCCCGAGCAGATAATGAAACATCTCAAGATTGGTTAAAGCAGGGCATTTTGAAAGAGTGGTATACAAATTAAAATACCCTTCCCCTTATTGTAGTACTTAATAACACTCTTCAAATCCAGACTTCTCTCTCCCTTCTCCTTAAGTCCCATTCACTTTAGAAATGGGAGGAGTGGTAAAAGTCGTGAACCTGCCAATAAAATCTCTGTCCCCAGTTAGGAGAGAGAATAACCAGAGATCTCTTCCAGTAATCTTGCCTTCTTGTGACATACAGATCCCACTCATGAGCACTGAAAATTTTCAGAAAGTTGCCAGATAAAATATAGGGCACCCAGTTAAATTTGAATTTCAGATAAACAACGAGTAATTTTCTTGTATAAGTATGTCCTGGCAACCTTAATCAAGGCTTGCTTGGCATCTTGGCACTGAAGGGATAGCTTGGTTTCTTCTCCATATCTAGCTTTATTAGATCAAATTATTATCAAAGTTACATGCTTGACAAAACAAGTCCCACCTCCCCAGTCCCTGTCCTAGCTCCCCATAGTATAATAGAAGGGGAATTCGAGGTAGAGCAGGGGAAAGACACTGGCTGAGAATATATACTAACACAAAGTTAATCCTGGGAGTGTTAGAGGTCTGATTTCCTTTTTAAACTCCATATGCTGCTCCTTTCACCATCCTCAGGATTCAAAGAATCACGTCCACCCCAGACCTGTGCAACTGGAGAGAGCAGAATGATTGAGTGGAACTCGTGCTGGAGGCAGAGCTCATGGGAAATGGAATCCAGGGGCGAGTGAGTGAAGAGGTTGAAAGGATGAGTTAAAATGGGGGCAGGGCACAAGGCAATGAGTCCTCTCAGCTGGTTGTGAGTGGTTGTCCTTATGGGGGGGTGGTGCTCTGAAAGTGTAGAATTAAGGGCCCGCAAGTATTGAAGGAACTAGAGCCACGATGATGAAAGCAGTGCTTCTTGAACTTAAATGTCCATATGAATTACCCAGGGATCTTATTAAAATGGAGATTCTGGTTCAGCAGTTCTGAGGTGGGTTCTAAGAGTCTGCATTTCTAACAAGCTCCCAAGTGATGCTGATGCTACTGGAACATGGTCCACATTTTGAATAGTGCTAAAGGGAAATTGTACTAAACGCTTGTTAAAAATGGCAAGGAAGACTTTATTCAAGACTATTGCAATAAGGGAGAGATTGAACTCAACTTTGAATCCAGCAGGGGCAGCTAGGGATTTATAGCCTATAGGCAGAGAGAGGGAGAGGATGGGAAACTACTAAGAGGAACTTGGTTAGGTATCAAGGGTGGATGGATGAGGAACTTGATTGGGTATCAAGGGGGATTCTTGTGCAACTGGCTTAGCAGGATTCTTGCTAAAACCACGAGCTTTTTGCTTAACAATATATCGTCAAATTGTGGACATTCTCCCCTCCCTTGCCACCAGGATCATGCATGGCTAATGTTTTATGAATACTGAGGCAAAATTCAATATCTTAATATCTTTCCAAATAAGGGAGCCTGGTGCATGCAATGATTTGCCCTTTCAGCAACAGGGAGCTCAATTCAAGGTCATCTCATCTCAGGGGCTTAGCCATTGCATTTCCTTGAGACCACAAAGGACAGTTTCTTCTCTTTTAACCACTTTGATAAACTTCCTCATTATCTTTCTCTTCATCCAGTCCCTGGTGGACAAACAGCACCTAGAAATTCTCTTCTGACCCCACAGGAAATCCCTGTACACTTTCTTGGGAGGAGAGAAGTCCAACTATAGGGGAAATGTGGGCAAAGGAACAGGTTCAGGGGCTCTTTTTCTTCTTGGATCAGGGAATGAGAAGGCTTCCTCAGAGAATGCAGAATTAAGGAGAGTCATTTCCCCAGGATCTGGGGTCATCATTTTCCAGTGCTATTTTGCCCTTCTCCATCCTAGGCCACCTTCTGTAGCCCAAAAGGCCTCTGTGACCCTTTCTTTTTCTGGATTTGCCCAATGTTCATTTCTTTCCCTTGTTTAAAACTTCATTGTTGCTTCATTGCTTTTGAGAATGGAAGCCAATGATTTTCTTCCCTGTGAGGCAGTGGAAGACGTGGAAAGAAAAGATGCCAGGATTTGGAGCCTGGAAACAAGGATCCTTCTTCCACCACTTCTTTCCTGAAGATATGGATATGAACAATGGTAAAAGTAAGAGGGATCTCCTCCAGATGACTTCTCCAATGATCTTGGGCAACCCAGTGACTACCTTTGGCTCTAGCTCCTTATTTAAAAAAGGAGGGTAGAAATCATTCTTTTTTGGCCATGTTAAAGAAATGGACAGGAAAGTGTGTGGGGTATAAATTGCAAATCACACATTGGTTGTTATGATTATTAATATTGTTTTTACTTTTGCTGCCATGAGCAGTGTTATAAGGAGAAAACACACATTTTTACCAAGTTTTTTCCTCTTCAAATGAATAAGACAAAGACATGGTAAAAATACAGAGTATAATGGTTATACAGTGAAGACTATGTCTCCTCCCCACCATCAGTCTCTTCTTAAAATAGTAGCTACTTTTAACCAGTTTCTTCCAAAAATATTCTCTGCATATATAAGCATATGCATGTATATGTATGTAAATATTTATATATGTAAATTTGTATGCAGTTATTTATTTTTAAACAAATGGTAACCTACTTTTCCATCTTTCTTTCTGTTAACTATATAGTTTAGTGATTATTCCATATCAGCACATTAGATCTTCCTCATTCTCTATCACCGCTACCCAGTATTCTATTGCACATCATCACATACTAACTATAATTTATTTAATCTTTCTTCTAATGACAGATGTTTAGTTTATTTCCAGTGACTGGCTATTTCAAGTTATGCTGCAATGACCATCTTGTGCATTTGTTTATCTGTGCAAGTAGATCTATATCATGAAGTCTTAGAAGCAGGATGTCTGGGTCCAAACATATGGGCACTTTACATTTTAGTACAAATTACCAAATTGCCCTCTAGAGAAATGTCAACAGTTTACATTTGCACTAATAGAGTTTTTCTACACACCTCCACCAATAATGCAAATTGATCTCTACTGATTTGCCTTTGTAATGCTATCTCATTGTTAGTTTAATTTTGCATTACTGTAGTTTTGAGTGAGCTTGAACATCTATCACTTCATATGCTTCAAAGCCATATGTCTGTGGACAGCTTGCGTATGCTTTTTTTCCATTTGAAAAAGCATGTATTAACAGGGCTAGCCCAGATTGGCCCAGCTCAGCAGGGCCACTCTCCCCAGGGCTTATCTGTGGCTCCCTCTCAGCTCCTGAGCTCCTGTCTCTCTGTTTTCAGTGTCTGGATGCTGCTCTCGCAGTCACAGAAGCCCTAGGCCATGTGTCTGCTCCAATGCACCCATCCATTTGCCCCTGATAAGTGAAAGCTGACTGCACAGTGCTATATTTATTTATGGCTTTTCTTCCAGCTAAAAGAAGCACTTTATTCATCTTTACCCAATCCCTGGGAGCTGGTGTGAAGCAAGTGTTTCTCAATTTTATAGTACAGCAAATGGAGATGTGAAGACATATAATTGGCTGTCTGAGCACCTAGTGAGACAACTGCCAAGTCTACAAGTATAAGATGTTTGGCTGTGTGACTGGATGGAGCACTATACTACGAGCTTGAAGATACGTGCCTTCTGCTTCCAGCTGTAGCATGGATTTGCTGAGAGAGATTGGGCAGGGTACATACACTCCATCTCTCAGGGTCAGTTTCGTCCTCTGAAGGCCTTCAGACCACAGTGAAGTTCTGATACCTGTGAAAGGAGAGGGAGAAGGAAGGAGGATTGGGCAGGAAAAGCCTCAGCCAGTAGAGTAAATCTGAGGAAGTCTCAGCTGTGCAGATGGGGAGCTCCCATGTAGAGATGACCCATTAAAGGATCATCTCAGACAGAAACTGTTGGGCTCTAGTACTCCTGTTGTGGGCAGTCATTGGCTAGGAGCTGCCCAGGCAGTCACTGGCCTTGACTTGAACACTGGACTGCACACTAAGGCTCTACAATAGGAAGCTTTCAGCTACCAGTACTCCTCTTAGCAGACTCTCCCTTGAAGGGAGCTCTGGAGGGTGGACCTCCATGGCTGCCACAGCTGGTTTGTTTGGATGGTTTCAGAACAAATTGGCAGATTATTCTGGGCCCCTCTAAAACCACTGCAGGTATGGAGACATAGTAATTATAGACATAATTATATAATTATATAGACATAATTACTATGTCTCCATACATAGTACATACTACATAGGATGAAGCACTATTATACTCCTTTCCTTCCGACATTTCTTCATTTATTAAATTACTAAAATTGCTTGCTGAAAGTAATCTGCTCTTCCTTATTGTGGAATAATTAAAAATATATTTCCTCTATTGTATACAGAATCTGTATAATTTGGTACTCATCTGGACACAAGGGAGGGGCCAAATACCAAAACAATGAGAAAATCTCATATTCTAATGTGTTTATGGGAAGAGGGGCATAATAAGCCCAGATATCACAAGAGAAAATAGGCACATGGAATTTTCAGTAGCAACCGTTCTTCTTTGAGTTTTCCCAGGACCCCAAAGGTCCACATAGCAGACACTTTTGTTGCCCCATATCTCATGCCCACTTCTGATTTCAGCCACAGCTGTGGGGACAGTTCTATGGAAGCTCAGATTCACCTGGCAGCATCCTACCTGCAGTGCAGAGGTGCATAGTTCCTTTCTGACTTCTGCCCTCAGGCCCTTTCTGAGCTGCCAGAGTCTGCTTGGCTCCTGGAATGTCTCCCTGGACACGTCAGGGAGCTGATGTGCCTGAGGTCAATCTCAATCAACAGAGGATAAATCTGCAGATGAATGCCCCAGCCCCTTGTCCTTCAGGTGGGCGGTTCTGAGGAGCTCCCAGGAAATGGAGCCTCTTTGGCCAACAGTTGGAACCCCAATTATGCACCCTTATTTTGTCTTTTCCTCCCTGCCTATCTTACTTTCCTGGTTCCTCTCTTACTTTCCTAATTCCTCACTTCCTTCAGTCACCTGGGATTGCCTCCAAAAAAAAACTACCTACACCTATCCTGTCTTAGGCTCTGCTTTCAGTGGAACTCAAACAGGCTTCACAGGCCACAAAACCCTGAAAAGTGGGTCCTAATAACTTAGTCAGATAGTAGGACCTTTTCATGAACCATGAGTGAAGAGATGGGGGACTTCCTGCTGACGATTTCTCTATGCGTCTGTTAGATGACGTAGTGGGTTATGGCACCGTGTTGGGAATGGCCTGAAATTGCCCATATTAGGGTGGTTGGTGCAGAGACACAAAGGGAGATTTGGGCAAGAACCGGCGATTCCCTGGTGACCACCGCATATGAGATGGCCTAGATACTGTTGCTTCCCTGCCTCTAAACTAATGTTCTCTTTACTTGGCTTTTCTTTAGCAAGGCCGAGCCTGGGACCATTTTCTCCTCAATAGATTCTACATACAACTCAGAGTCTGAGCTATGGAGCTTTGTAGGCATCAAGACTGTATTGTTCCGAGTAATTGCCGGGTACCCTCAGATCTCTTGCTTCTTGACTCTTTGCTTACACTTGTGATAATTCTTAATTTTGGCTTTTATTTATGTCTCCCTGGTTCTGTCTTCAACAAATCCAAACATGACCCAATCACTAAGGCTTACTGCTTAAAAATTTTTGAATTTTAAAAGTTGTGGTAAAATACACATAACATAAAATTTACCATTGAAACCATTTAGGTGTACATTCACATTGTTGTGCTACCATTACCGTGACCCATCTACAGAACTCTTTTCACCTTGTAAAGCTGAAACTCTATACCCATTGAACAACATCTCTGCCTTTCCTCTTCCCCCAGACCCTGGCAACCACCATTCTACTTTCGGTTTCTATTAATTTGACTACTCTAGAACCTCACATAAATGGAATCAAACAGTGTTTGTCTTTTTGTGGCTGACATTTAACTTGGCATAATGCCCTCAAGATTCATCCATGTTATAGCATCAGAATTTCCTTCCTTTTTATGGTTGAATAATATTCCATTGCAAGTATGTACTACATTTTGTTTATCCATTTATCCATCGATGGACACTTGGGTTACTTTTGCCTTTTGGCTGCTGTGAATAAAGCTGTTATGAACATGAGTATATAAGGGTTACTTTTGATTCCCTTTCCTCTAGAATGTGTCCCCTTGTGCTTATTCTATCCTTGCTGGATGGTGAGCAGTGATGTGGCAATGTCTCATTCATCTTTATATCCCACTGATGAGCTGAGGACCTATTGACTATTGGGCACTTAAATCAATCGTTGCTGAATTCCTTGATTTTTCATGCATTATTTTCCCCAAAGCTGAAGAGATCCTGAATCCCCATCGCAGTTTATCTGTAGTGTTCCATTCTACTTCATGTAGTAGAGAGCTGTAATATTCTCTATCCAACCCTAAACTCCTTGAGTTGGATGTTTGGTAAATGCTTGCCAAGTAAATGGATGTTTGTCCCCCTCCCTGCCCCCTGGCCAAGTTAGCTCTAGCTTGCTACCTCATTCTCATCTTGCTCCAACATCTGTATATTTCCTGAGCATCTGGTGAATCAACAAGGGCTCCCGGACTCAGTGTCTCTTGCTGCCCTCTGCAACCAATTTCTGCCTAAAGTCCTGGCCTTGACCTGGAAATTCTGACTTAGACTTGCAATTAGGCTTCTGAGTGAATCATCCTCGTCTATTGATAGTAAGGAACCAGACTGTGAGAGGGTTAAATGAGACGGTGTATGCAAAGCACCTAGCAGAGGGCCTGGCTCATGCAAGTACACAGTAAATAGTAATTATTATTATTAAGCATACTATTCTGATTGTATACAATTATATATTGTATATATATACTTGTATGTACATATGTGTATATATAGAACAATCTTTTTACTCCTTATACTCTTCTTACTTCAAAAAATCATTTAAGGTGTATGACATTGAAAGTTACTTACACAAAAGAATTATTGAAATAAGAACAATACATCAGGAGTAATGTTTTGGAGACAGGGAGATTGTAACATCAGAATCCTAGGCTAAGGATAGCTGTGGTGCTTAAGCATCAAATTTAGCTCTGAGCCAATAAAAAGAAAAAAAAAAAAGAAGCAAGAAACACCTCCATTATCTCTTCCTTTCACATTTCAAAGAACAGAGGAAGAGATAGCCACCTTCATGCCTGAGTAATGAGTCACAGTGGGGGACCTGATCACTTCTCTCAGTGTTTGCTAAGAGAATGGAATGAGAGCAGGGGAGAAAGAGATTGCAGAGGAAAGGTTTGTTTCTCTGTTTTACACTTGTTGGAAAGGACAAGTTAAGATGGAATAAGAGAAGTAACCCCTTTTTCAGGTCAGAGTATAACTATCTTCTTTGCAATAGTCTTAGTGCTTAGAAAACCAAAGATACGTCCCTGGGTGAAAGAGCTGTGAGACTGATACAAATGATGTATGCATGAGCAGATAATGCTATGTTGGGTAAGGCCTCAGAGCTAGTGCTAGTTTCTTGGTCTAATTGGCTGGATTACTCTCCTTGGTCGCTAACATTAATACTTAGTTCAGGCATTCGTCTTTCCAATGTGTTTTCCTATGAAGTGTTGCTTGGGTTTGAAGTGTCTCTGTATGATCAGATTGAGCACTTTGTATCACCAAGGATGTCAGAATACTTCTCTCCTCACCCAGTAAATATCACTTAAAGCATTCCTTGGAGCCCTTCCTCACTTGCATGGACTAAACTGTGTCCACCAAAATGCACGTTGAAGTCCTAACCCCCAATGTGACTGTATTTGGAGACAGGGCCAAAAGGAAGTAATTGAGGTTAAATGAGTCATAGGGGTGGGCTCCTGATCTGATAGGACTGGTGTCCTTATAGGAACAGACCCCAGAGCGCTCTCTCTCTCCCTCCCTCTCTTTCAAATGCCCTCTCTGTCTCTGTCTCTGAATCTCTCTACCATGTGAGGACACAGTGAGAAGCAGGCTGTCTGCAAGCCAGGAAGAGAGCTCTCGCCAGAAACCAAATCAGCTGGCACCTTGATCTTGGACTTCCCATCCTCTAGGACCGTGAGAAATACATTTCTGTTGTTCAAGACATCTAGCCTATGGTATTTTGTTATGGTAACCTGAGCAGACTAATATACTCACTGTGCACCCAACCCTGGGACCAGGAAAATTACACTGTCACCGCTACCAACTCCAAGATCACCTGTGCGATTTCAGTCTCACTGTTCTGCTTCTATCGTGATCATCCTTGCTCAGCTTCATCCAATTGGAGTCACATTTCCTCTCTGTGATGTGAAGGCCTCAAACAGAAAAGGACCAGCCCACTCTCAGCACAAGGGAGTGAGTGGGTGAGGTGAGGCCTGTAAGCCAGGTTACTCTCCTGAGAGGACATTGCTAGGTCTGCTCAGAGGGGAGAAGGCTGGGCCCTGGTTGCTGCTCACACAGCCTTCTCCACGTAACATGGCTTCTGGGACATCAGTTTAAAAACCTACTATTAGTTTCTCATACTTTTCCATAGGAGTTCCTAAGGATAGGGGGGAGGAAATAAGTACCCCTGGGCATTCTAGGGATGTAGCTAAAGTGTATTCTGTAAACCTGAAATTCTTTGGCAGCCTATTTGATCTTAAAAACATTCTTGGCATTTTGCCTTCTAGTCCATAATATTTTCGTGTTAATTTTGATATACCATGTTTCCCCAACCAAGTGTGTGTGTGTGTGTGTGTGTGTGTGTAGTATAGAATTTACACTCATTGGATTCACATACCTTGTGATTGTGATTCACATACCTTGGCATATCTTTTTTTTTTTTTTTTGGTGAGGAAGACCAGCCCTGAGCTAACATCCGTTGCTAATCCTCCTCTTTTTGCTGAGGAAGACTGGCCCTGGGCTAACATCCGTGCCCATCTTCCTCCACTTTATATGGGACGCCGCCACGGCATGGCTGACAGGCAGTGCGTCGGCGGGCGCCCGGGATCCGAACCAGCGAACCCCAGGCTGCCAAGCGCGGACTAAACCGCTGTGCCACCGGGCCGGCCCACCTTGGCATATCTTAAGAGCCTCTTGGGGATATGCATGCCTCAGTTTGAGAAACATGGTTTTATATAATTGTCAGAAAAGGGATTGCTTTCCTGTTGGCTTGGCAGAATAAGGTGACATCAACCTTATATCTATCATAGTTGCCATAAATTCCTATGGTGTGCCAGGCATTGTGCTATTTGATTAATATTGTGACCACCTGTAGTGGCAGAATGGATGCCCAACCAAAATTTGGTTTGGTTGTTAAGACTGATGACATCACACATACCAAGAGGGATGAAAAAGTTTATTATTTATGTAATGAAGAATTCTGGGGTAAGCAGGGCAGGCATCCCAAGCTGATCTGAAAATGGCTTGAGAGAGCAAGGAAAGGAAAGTGGTTTGGGGTTTTTATTGTGGTTGGGGAGAGGGTCAGAGTGAGGGGTGCTAAAGGAGGGAGCACCTGGGCTTTCTATCAGCTTGGTCAGATGTGAAAAGGAAGCGGAAGAGGAGGGGGAGAGTTTAACAGCTGTCAACACTCAAACATCAAAAAACAGATTCTAATACCTTATTAGAGTTTAACCCTGTTATCTCACTGAATCTTTATCACAGTACCATGAGAAGGGTTCCACGGTAACTCCCGTTTTACAGATGAGAAATTGAGGCTCAGAAGTGTTAAGTGACATGCCTAAGGGCACAAAGCTGGTAGACAGTGCCTGAATTCAAAGCCAGATCACTCAGATCTACGTCTATGGTCTTAGCTACTACCCACCCATCAATCACAGCACCTAACATAACTCTTCTCATTTTAGGCTTATTTGAATATGTATGTGTGTGTTCTTCCCCCATTCAACAGTAAACTTCAGGAGGGCAGGGACCAAGTCTGTTCCATCTTTGTGACTCCCCTAACCCCAACTGGGACCACTGTGCTGCAGCGCAGTAGCTCAGTAGAATGTGTTAAATTGAAGCGAGTTCAAATTATGACATCATCCCTGAAGAAAAAGAGAAACATCCAACTAAAAGAAATTGTCATAGTATCAATGGTCACCTTTTAATGAGAGCTAACTATGTGCCAGGCATGTACCAGGGGCTTCACGTGGTACCTCCAACAATCATGCAAAATTAGTGGATTGATGCTAATTTAGAGGGAGAATGAAGTTTAACAGGGATAAATGTGAAAATCTGCATTTTTTTTTTTACACATCTGTGGCATAAGTAAAGCTTGGATGAACAAGCTGAAGAGCAGTTTCTGTTAAAAAGAACTTAAAACATTGTTGACTTGACTGCTCACTAAGTCAAACCAGTTGTGCAATGTGGCTGACTACTCAGAAGTAGACGTATTCTCAAGCTGAATTAATAGCAATTCAGGAGCAAGTAGGGTAATAGTCCATTGAATTCTGTACTGGCTCTTTGGAATATTATATGTGGTTATGGGCTTTAAGTTTTAAGAGGGATATTGATAACCTGAATTCTTTGCAGAGAGTGGAGGCCCTGGGATCCATGCCATCTGAGGGCTGGCTAAAGAAACCAGGACTGCATTTTGCCCAAACAAGAGGAGACTCAGTGGGATAGGGACATGACCTGCTAACATTTGGAAGGTTATAACTGAAGCTCCACCAGGCAGGGCTGAACTCTGTTCAGTTCACTAATGTGTTCCTAGCACTCAAAAGATACCTTGTACATCAATATAAATTTGGTGTTAAATGAATGAAGGGCTGAATCATGTAATGGGTGTTCTGGTTGATTTCCTTGGTTACCAGAAGTAGAGGCTCTTACACTGCACTTACGTTGTTCAAGATAAGTGGGCTTTACTGTAAAGATGTAGGACAGCGCTGTTCAATAGTACTTTCTGTGATAAAAGGAATGTTCTTCTTCCGCACTGTCCAATATGGTGGCCATTATCCACACATGATTATTGAGCACTTGAAATGTGGCTAGTGCAACTCTGACTTTTTAATTTTAATTTGCATTTTAATAGCTAATGGCTACTGTATGGACAGAGCAGATATAGATTTCAAGGACAGGATCTGAAGGGTGGTTCTGGATTTTGAGTGTCTCTAAGTGACGACTCCTCTCGGACTTATATTCTCTGCCTTGCCTCTCTCCATCTCTATTTCTCTCTGTGCCTTTGCTCCATTCCCTTCTCTCTGTTGAGAGTTTTGCTTCCTCATAATTTGAGCTTGCCGTGGGCCATCTTGAATGCTCCTATTCACACCATAAATGTTCTTTGTGCACTATCCACTACCAAATGGCAACTTCTTCTGTGTGTCTTGTTTCCAATTCCTGAAATAGAAGGAAAGTAACTGACTGGTCCAGCTCATCTTTATAGAGCAACTAGATCAGCCACCTTTGGGTCAGGTGATCCAGGCTTGTTGACTCAGTTATGACTAGGGATAGGGGCAGGGCCCTACAGTATGAACACAGCCACATAGGCAATAGGACTGTGAGTGGGCAGTTCCCCTTAGAAAGGGCTTGGGGGAGTCTGTGGGCAGAGCAAGCAGTGATTGGCATTGCTAGTAGAGACAGGGCTTGTATGGGTCTCCAGAGGGCAGTGGAGTTTACAAGGAGGTGGATCACAACTCATTCATTCATTGAACCACTGTTTTATTGAGCATCCACTATGGGCCAGGCAGAGTGTTAGACCCTGAGGATACCATAATGAGTGGGACAGATGTGACCCCTTTAACACTGTATTAGTCAGGGTGCTCTGTGGAAACAGAACCACCAAAATACCTATAGACATTTATAAGAGGAGATCTGTTATAGGAATTGACTCATGGTTTTGGAAGCTAAGATCCATGATCTGCCATCTGTAAACTGGAAAACCAGGAAAGCCAGTGGTGTAATTTGGTTTGAGTCCAAAGGCCTGAGAATCAGGAGGCTGATGGTGTAAATCCCAATGTGAATCTGAAAGCCAGAGACCCAGGAGCACAGATGTTGGAGGACAGGAGAAGATGGATGTCCCACCCAGCTCAAGCAGAGAGAGCGAAGTGAATTCGCCTTTCTTCTGCATTTTTGTTCTACTGAGTCCCTTTAGTGGATTATGCCCACCCACACTGGGTAAGGCCATTTGCTGTACCTAGTTCACCAGTTCAAATGCTAATCTCTTCTGGAAACACCCTCACAGACACGCTCAGAAATAATGTTTTACCAGCTATCTGGGCATTTCTTAGCCCAGTCAAGCTGATACGTAAAATTAACTGTCACAATTATCTATCTCATGGATTAGCAAGAAAAGCAGATGAAGTAGGTGATTAAAGCATGTTGGATGCCATGATTAAAGCATATTGGAGCAGAGGGTGTCTAGGGAACATAAAGCCAGATATCCTAAGTCAATTTGCAGAGTCCAGGGAAGACTTCTGGAAGAAATGACATAAGAGTTTGGCAGATATTTGGATATAATAATATCCTTATTAGGGAGGAGGGGAAGGAACTGGCAAAGGCCTAGAAGGAAGAGAGAATACGATACTGGCTCAATACAAGGTTGACATGAGGGAAGCCATATTGTAGAAAAGAACCCATATTGTAACTTTGAATGACCTCTGAGTAGCTAGCGCAGACATGCTCTGTGGGTTTTATGGCCCCTCCCAGCTGCTATAAGTTGATAACTTTGTTCTTTTGAGTTCCTTAGGAATGTGATGACCCCCGGGCACAGAGTCTATGCTGATAGCCATCATCAATGACAACTGAAAGATCAGGGTATAGGCATTGCTCTGGTCTCTGATGCATATCCAGTAAAATAAAAGACTGCCAGGAACTAAGACCAGATGCCTTCCCCACCTGGAGGTCAGATGGATGCCCCTCCACCCACAGACCATATGCCTCCCTGATCCGGAGACCAGCCCCGTATAAAACTGGCCCGTAGTCTTTGTTCTGTAGATGGTTCTCTTGGACATGAGTCAGCCATTTTCCCTCTTGCTGGCAAGCTGTGATAAGAAGTCTTTTCTCTCCTACCTCCTTGCCTCTTGACTATTGGCATGTCTTGTGGCAGGCAGACGAACCCCCTTTTTGGGTGGTAACAGTTATACATTTGTAAAAACTGAAATGAGTTCTGTGAGGACACGTTGTCTGTGATGAGAGTGTGGTTGCTGATCCTGTAATCTGGTGAACTCTGCACCTGTTACACCCTCTTGAAGATTCTCAGTGCAAATTAGCATAGTAGAGGCTAGAGGCTCTGAGAGGTCCTCGGTAAAAAACCCTTAATTTTGTTTTATGAAGCATTTACAAAAGTTATTTAACTATGGAACTCTCTCCTCTCCAACTAATCTCCTCTTAGCATCAGGCAGAACCAGTGTTTCATGGACCCACATTGAGAAACCATGACCCAGACATTTTAGTTGTCTCTAGTAGAAAGAGACTGTATTCGAGACAGATCTTGTAGCACAATCAAATTTGTTCTAGAACTGAAAATAAATGTAGACCTTTCTGCCTGAATGCTTCTTGGCACACCCAGAGCCAGATTCATTAGCCCATGCAGTTGGCAAAGCCCTTGATTTCCACTTGGAATGTCTCCCCTGAGGGTTCACACACATCCGGAGTGTACTTCACTTTTTCTGCTGCTGTTTGTCTGGTGCCCAGAGATATAGGAACAGAGATACAGTTCCCCTTTCCAAGTGTCCAGGTGTCTGGAAATTCCCTTCCCTATCAAATCTTTCAAGGCCTTCTCTGCAGAAGCACTTTCCCTTCAGGGACCTGCAAGGATATGGACTGTCCTGGTCATTCTCTTGGTCCTCAGATTTTGCTTCTTAAGTTTTCATAGGGATGCATCTTGTCTACCCTACTGAGCTTTGGGCTTTGGAGTCGGGCTTGGCTTCTACTGTTGACCAGGTAGTGATTGTGGACAAACAATTTTTCTGTGCCTCGGTTTTTTCATCTGTAAAACAGAAATTACATTACTTACTGCATAGGTTCCTGGAGGCTTAAGTGATATGAATGACATTATATATTTTGCTAAATGTTCCAGAGCATTTAGAACAGTGCTACCACATAATAAATACTATCACCTTTTTGGAAGAAGATGGGAATTCTAGTTGTTGTCCTGGATTTGATGCAAAGTTTCCTCCTACAACTGCTTTGTGTTGTTGATACAGGGTTTGAATTTCTTACAGGATAACATATTTCTCTAGGATATATTATTTCCTGATCTTTTTGAGGTTGTGATCCCTTCCTCCATTGTTTCCTCCCTCCCTCCCTTCCTTCTGTCACTGACTAGGTGCCCTGATGAATTCAAGGGTAGGTTTGGAAGCATTTGACTGTTTTTCCAAATTGTTTTTCTTCCCTTTTGTTATGTTAAGGGGATGCAACCACCAACCACTTGGAACCAGACCAAGCCTCACCACAAGAGCTACGTCCATGACCCTGCCTTATTTTTAATGCTAAGATCTCTCCAGGAGGAACTCAGGCCTCATTACCATAACCTGCAGCGTATGTGGAAGCATGTTTTCCAACTGAGCCTGAGCAAGGGAATACCCAACTCTCCCTTTTGAATATTCATTCCCCATCCGAAATAAAGGTCCCTGCTTCCCTTTGTTCAAGGATGCCACGACTTGGGAAATGATTCTGCATGGCCTCCTGTTTGCTGCAAATATACCTTACTTTGTGAGACAACTTCCACTGGTGTAGAGTCTTATTTAACTTGCCAAGGGGTGAACCCACTTGGTTTGGTAACACTTCCTTCCTCTCTTTGTAACAGTTTTGTTGACATATGTCACACACTACATAGTTCATTCATTTAAAGTGTAGAATTCAGTGGCTTTTAGTGTATTCACAAGGTTATGCATCCATCACCACAATCAATTTTAGAACATTTCTATCACTCCGAAAAGAAACTCTGAACCCATTAGCTGTCACTCCCCATGTTATGGACTGAATGTTTGTGTCTCCCTCAAATCCCTATGTTGAAACTCTAACCCCCAAAGTGATGGTATTTAGAGGTGAGGCCTTTGGAAGGTTATTAGGTTTCGAGGAGATCATGATGGTGGATCTCCCATAATGGGATTGGTGTCTTTATAAGAAGAGGAGGAGATAAGGGATCTCTGCTTGCACACACCAAGGAAGGCCATGTAAAGATATAACCAGGAAGAAGTCCCTCACCAAGAATCAGCCATGCTGGGACCCTGATCTTGGACTCCTGGCCTCCAGAACTGTGAGAAATACTTGTTTTTTAAGTAACCAATCTATGGTATTTTTGTCATAGCAGCCTGAACTGACCGACACCCCATTTCCCCTCACTCACCCCTCACTCTCAGTGCATGGCATCCATTAACCTACTTTCTGACTCTATGGGTTTGCCTACTTTGGACATTTCATATAAATGGAATCATACAATATGTGGACTTTGTTACTGGCTTCTTTCACTTAGCATGATGTTTTCAAGTGTCATCATGTTGTAGTGTGTATCAATACTTCATTCCTCTTTATTGCTGAATAATGTTCCATTTATAGATATATCACACGTTTATCCATTCATCAGTTGATGGACATTAGGGTTGTTTCTACCTTTTGGCTATTGTGAATAATGCTGCTATGAATATTTGTGTACAAGTATTTGTTTGAACATCTGTTTCCAATTTCTTTAGGTAAATACCTAGGAGTGGGATTGCTGGGTCATATGTTTAACACTTTGAGGAACTGCCAGACTGTTTTCTACAGCGACTGCACCATTTTACATACCCACAAGCAGTGGCCCATTGTTTCTTTGATTTATCATTACCTCCACCTGCCAGCTCACTTGTAAACAGGAACCTCATGGTCTATTACTGATATATGTATTTTAAAAAAATAAGTAAAGTGAAACCTAGTTTCCTTCAAAAAATTGTGGCATATATTGAGATAATTGTGCTTTATCAAAAACAAAAACAGAATATTTGGTAGGAAGGCAGCAAATGTTGGGAATTATTATTAGGTTCACCTAGACTATAAATCCCTTGCAGTCAAGGACTAAGCCTTATTTACCTATGTTTCCTTAATGGAGTTTAACAAGAGGTTGGGATTAAATATGCATTTATCATTCTTCCATTTGCTCATTTACTACTCCATCTAGGGTTATGGTGTATGCCTATATAATGCTGTGCAATGAAAAAAAGACAAAAATCATTTAAATGCCATAGCTGGTTCACCATTCCTCTCAATGAAGGTGGGCCCATAGGCAATAGATGTGCTCAACCCTGAGACAGTGAAGGCAGGCTTGAAGCCCATGGAAATTATTTATAAATAATTATAAGGGCTTGTCACCCTTTAACAAAGGAGGGAGATACATGATTCAGGTGGCCAGCTAAGTGGGTGGTGATGGCTTTGTTGACAAAGAAATGGAAGAATTAGTTGAGGGCCAAGTGAAGCTTTGAACAAGGGGGCATGAGAAGAACTGATGGGCTTGTCCTCAGAAGACATCTGTGGGAGATTTAAGGATTTTAAAGAGCAAGTTTGACTCTTTGTTATTTTGCCCCTACCCTGCTAACAGCCCTGTGCCTCCTTCAAGGAGATGCTGGAACCTGGCAGAAGGTCACAGAAAATAAAATACGCACCTTCCAGGGGCTTAGGGTCTAGTGTGGAAGGCAACCAAGTCACGCAGCATTTGCAAAGCCACAGGAAAAAGGCAAAGATAGGCGTGTGCTCAGGGTTGGGGGCCCTGCAGAGAAGGAGAACCTGAGGAGGAGGTGAGTTTCCTAGGGATGCCACAGCCAATCACTGCAACCTGGGGGGCTTAACACAAGAGAAATGTTTTCTCTCACAGTTCTGGAGGCTGGAAATCTGAAACTGAGGTGTCAGCAGGGTCACACTCGCTCTGAAAACTCTAGGAGAGAATCTTTCCTTGCCTTTTCCAGCTTCTGGGGGCTCTAGGCATTCCTTGGCTTGTGGCTGCATCACTCCAATCTCTGCCTCTGTGTTCACATGGACCGCCCCCCTTCTCTCCTCTTTGCGTCTCTTATATGGTCACTTGTCATTGAATTTAGGGCCCACCCAGATAATCTAGGATGATGTCATTTTGAGATCTTTAACTTGATTACATCTGCAGGAACTTTTTTCCAAATAAGGTCACATTCACAGGTTCTGGGAGTTAGAGGGTGAACATATCTTTTGGGGGGCCACCATTCAACCACTACATCAGGGAAGGCTTCCTGGGTGCAGGAAAACAGTTGTGCTAAATCTTGAAGGAATTAGGTAGGTGAAAGGGCAGAGAAAGTGTCCCAGAAAGAGGGGAAGAGGGGTCAGCAAGTGCAAAGGTCCTGTTGGCAGAGACTTTATGGTCATTCACGGGTACTGTGATACTCTTGGAGTATAGTGTAATGTAGTGTGTGTGTGTGTAGTATAGTGTGGAATGAGGACAAGGACAAAGTTTTTGTCTAGAGGAGTAGGCAAGGCCCTGATCCCAGAGGGTCTGAGATGACATGATAAGGAGAGAATGGAGAAACTACTAAAGAATTTTAAACAGGGAGGTGATGTGAGCTGATTGGCATTTTAGAGAGACCACTCTGTGGAGGGTGGGATGCAGCAAGGCTGGTGGTAGAGAAACTAGTTAGCGAAACTTCTGCTCAGTAAATATTCATTGACTTGAGTCTTCCCTCTCCTTACTTTTATTTTTCTACATTAGGTTGTGATTTTTGCTTGGCTGTTGGATGCAATTTAACATGCTAAGCCAATCTATTTACTTGTAATGCTCATCACTAATAGGAAACAAGACACTGGCCTCACAGGGAATCTGGCCCTGCTCAGTCGACAAAGTCCCTTGCATTGATGATGAGAGATTGTAAATGGATCGAGCAGGTTGATGGTGTCAGTTCCAATTTGTTGAGCCACCAAATCACATTGTCAACAATTAGCATCCATAAAATATGAACACACATACATCACCCTTTCAGTAAAAGACTGAGGAACTCTGGCTATTGCTCTGGATTTGACACAAACTTCTCCCTTACCACTGCTGTGTAGTTGCTGCTGAAATTAAAGTTTGAATGATTTAAAAACATTTATTGAGCCCCTTCTGTGCATCAAGCACTGTGCAAGATGCTCAGAGTTTAGCAGGGAACCAAATAAACAGCTTTCAGAGAGCTCATGGCCTAGAGAGGAACAGACAAGAAAACAAGGGTAAGGCAATGGGGTGGGGGGTGGCAAATTCATGCTATGGGAAGTGGGGGCGCCACTTAAACATCCCATAACAGGGGCAAAAACGGGAGGGTTGCAGACGTCTCTCTGTTTCAGCTCCATGCCACAGTGCCCACCTCTGACTTGAGGTTGTCTTGTTCAGTGGTGGGAATGCAGCAGGTTTTAGCGACGTCCCCGGGTAGGTGTCCTCACTGTGTTCCACCTCCTCATTGTCTCCTTGCGGTCCACTCCGTCCAGTGGGATTAGCCCTCTCCCCCAACCCAAGGAGTCTCTTAGAGAGTGGAAGTGCATTTCTCAAGGTCATTTGTTCATTTGTTCATTCAGCAAAAACATGCTGGCTGCTGACTTCTTGCAATGTTCTGTGCCAGCTAACGGGGTTACTACAGACACAAATTAGATATGAGTCCTGCCTTTAAGGTGCTTACATTCATGTCAACCACTCAAAGCAAGGGTAGACCGTGGAGAGGTGGTGATAAGGCAGGGTGACATTTCACTGGAAAGAGGCATTGCTGTCACTTGGAAAGGGCCGAGGTGGGTGTGGCAGTGTTGGGAAAAGCAGGGCCTGAGGATAAAATGTTGAAGCTGAACTTTGAAGGGTTTGGCTAGGTGGGGATGGATGGCACTCACCCTGACCTGGTTCTTGGTCTGAAATCAGACTGTCTGGGTTCAGACCCCAGCCCCAGCCCATGCTCGCATGAGACCTTGAGCAAAGGCCCTCCCTCACCTGGCTAAGCCCCAGTTTCCTCATCTATGAGATAGGATATGAACAGCTCTGCCTGCCTGGTGATGCGGTGGAGATTCGGCCATCGGCATGTAACGCTCTGGGCACAGTGCCCAGCACAGAGTAAGCACTCAGTCAATACCAGTTGCTATTGCCATTAGCCAGTCCTTGTGAGAGAAGGGCCTTTCCTTACACTGTGTGCTTTGAAAGGGCACCTAGGACCCTATATTAAAGAGACTGGAATGGTGGGCTTGGTTGACCATTTCTCTAAGTTGTAAACTTGCCTTGTAGCAAGAAGGGGGAAAGGTGAGCCAGTCCCACGTCCAAAGCCCTGTTAAAGGTTCTTTACTCTTTCCTGGCTCTGAGGCTGGGTTTTCTACCTGTTATTATGAAAACATGGCCTGGAATATCTCTAGCCAAGTGGTCCAGAGCCCGTGGGAACTGTCAAAACTGGGATTGGAACATAAATATGAAATGACAGGCAGCTTCATGAGCTGTTATTAAACTTCACAGCTAGAATTTTTAAAAGCAAATTATCATGTAAAAATATTCTTGTTATGTTAAACTGGAAATGAAAATGACTTATTTATTTGCTTAGATCAAATCATTGGAAGCAAAGTTAGGCTGTATTTTTTTCCCCTGCCAAATGCTTTGACGTGTTCCTTTAACCAAATGGTTTAAATATGAATATTAGTTAAGATGCATCAACCACAGTGGAGTTGTCAGCCTCCTAGGGATTGTATGCTTTCAGATGGGTCAATGAATAGAGATTTAAAAATAGGAATCAGAGCCTTTAATGTTTTTGGCATTCAACCAAGAGAATAATTTGCTCACAGATAGTATGGGTAAGCTATAGGTGATTGAGAAATAGGCTTATTTATGGGAACTTAGGCAGCCTTTTTATGTGCTATGGTCTTCATAAGTGTACATGTTACCAGGGCCTGGGGCTCACCTTGATGATCACCAGATGTCACTCTTGAGTCACAGAACCACAGCCCAAGGGGCTGAGAATCCTTCTAGCCGAGGACTTTTAGGAAAACTTTACCTAGTCAAACAGTTCATTCTTTATTTTAAATATCTGCCAAGCTCAGGACCCCAGGGCAAGCTTAATTGAAGACAGGAGAGTACTTTAGAGTATGGAAGAAAATTAGGGCAGTGGGGGGGAAAATGCAGTATTTGCTCTTTCCGTATTCTGGAGATTCTCCTTGTCATTCAATCACTTCTGCATGCCTGGTCTCCCCTCCATCCCCAACCCAGAACTAGTGAATGCACTGACCTGGTTAGATTTGCAAAATTGCAGAATGTCAGAGCAGGAAGGGCTCAGAGGGTCATCTAGCACAATGCCTCAACTCAAGGGCAGGGGCAGAGAGGAGAATGAATCGCCCAAGGCCACAGTTAGCTCTAGGCCAGAATCTCTGCTATGGCTATCAAATGAAGGTATAGGACAGTGGTTCTCCAAGTGTGGTCCCTGAACCAGCAGCATTACTATCACCTGGGAACTTAGAAAAGCAAATTCTTGGGTTCCACCCCAGACCTGTTGAATCAGAAAGCCTGGGTTGGGGCTCAGCAAAGACAAGTCCTCCAGAGGATTCTGATTTGACTGAAGTATAAGATCTACTGTTAATAGGAGTAGGAGGGCTTTAGTTTCTACCTCCTTGTGCTGTAAGCATCTCTCCAGGCTCTGGGCTCTGATGAGGGCCGCCAACTCTTAGCTTTTCTTTGGAGCTTGACCTCATCTACACATTCCCTGGGAAGAGTGTCTCCCAAGTAGACATGTCTACGTTGGGTTGGGTAGAAAGACACTTGTCTTCTATGCCACCCATCTTTCTGCGCCCCAACTTCCAGCCATTGGGTACAGTTCACTTAGGGCTCCTGCCTCCTAATGGCTCTATTTTAGCCAGGGACAGCTCGAGCCATAGTCTCCCCTTTCCCCTCCTCTACTCCCTTATCCTCATTAAATTTATTTCCCTTTAACTCTCACTTTTCTTTCTCCATTACTGGAGAGAGAACTTAGTGTTATCAAGCATCTCCTGTGTGCCAGGTGCTTCCACATATTCTTGGCGTTCTCATGACAGACCCTGGAGAGGAGAGTTTGACTGTGAGCACATTTTTTGTAGGCGAGAAATGCCCAAGGTCACACTAGTGAAGTGTGTACACAGGGATTTCAATGGCCCTGCTTCAAGTTAATGGAGCTTAGTTCCCTCCCAAGCTCTCTTTGCATTTTAAATGGGTCTTTAAGCCCCAAGGAAGAATTTCAGATTCCCCTGCCTGGATCCGAGGAGAGATTTCTAGGAGGTAGGGGACATAAAAGAAGGGACCCCCTATAATTCCCCACAAGGTGCCCTCCCAAAAGACAACCTATCTTCTGTGCTTGGGAAATGGTTAGATCTTGGTTGGGTCTCCCATGGAAAGAAATATCCTTTAGCTTCAGCCATCACTTCATGGTGTCATTTTCCAGATATGTTCAAGACTGCTTGCTTTTCTTTACTATGTGTTCTTCTAGGATTAACCTCAAGGTAGGTTAAGATTTCCTCTGCCAGATGAGGTTAGACTGGCTCCCCTGCAATTTCTAGTGTTCTCCTATTTTCCCTTGTTTTTATATAGGGAAAAAATACCTATTTATCTCATTTTGCTTCTGTAGTTCTTAGGAAAAGCCTGATCCAAACAATGATTGGGTGTGTACTCGGAAAATATTACTGAACCCTTTCTTGCCTTTTCAAGGTCTACTTTTAATTTTCTTACAGCAAATGATACAGAGGGATTGAGGTGAAGTCATAAAGATAAAGGTAAGCACACACTAATGGCTTCCAGCATCTTCTGTCATTAGCTTTTCCTCCCTAGCAGACACATCTTTAGAGTTTTAGAACGTTTATGTTGTTTTACGCTTCATCTCATTTTTAGGCTTTCCTCCTTCTTTCCAGGCTATTTCTTTGTGATATAAGACTTAATTCTGCTTTTTCATTTTTGAGTGAGAATTTAATTTCCCTTTATGTTCAGGCGTCAACTCAGCCTAACTTATCAGTGTGGTTTATTCTGCTGGGAGAACTGAGTGCTCACGAAAACACCGTTCTCCTTACCTTTTCCTCATTTGTTATTCTTCAGGCGTGGACTTTGGAGTCAGGCGTGCCTGGGTTCAGCTCTTTGCTTTGCCTTTTTCACTGGGTTGTACCCTTGGGTGAGTGACTTCAGCCCTTTGAGTCTCAGCAGAACTGAGCCAGGCTCAGAAACACAGGTCAGACCGCTGGGCCACCAAGTCCTGGTGATGCCTCAGAGTCACTGCTGGCCATTTTTGTGGGTGACACAGGGTGGGCTCACGTGGCATCTGAGGGGCTGACGACAGTTTCCCTGGATGCATCAGAAGTGATGGTAACCAAGTGCAGGAATGCTGCCTCCCCCAGGGTGAGACTCTTCCTGGAACCAGCCTTTTTCTTCCTCTCTGGCTCTCCAGCATTGGGTCCCTTTAAGTCCACATCCTTCTCCCCACCCCTCTCCATCCATCTCTCTCCCCAGCAGTTACTTGGACTTGGGACCCTGATGATTAGATTTGAGACACCTCGCGTGTTGTGCTATGCTCAGTAAAATTGCTTGCTCCTCCTGATTGCCTTCAAGTGGAGTCGTGACAAAATCAACCTAAAAACATGTAATGAATACCCATTTATTCCAAGATCCTTTCAGTTGGAAAGTACTGCCGGCTAAAAACATCATGTTTGGTTTTGCTGTTTTTCTCTCTGGCCTGTGCATTTGAATGGAGGTAGACACCTTGGTGTATTTGTCTCACTCTTCCCCATTCTGAACATAGTGGTAGTGCTTAATAAATATTGGTTGAATGACTAACTAATGAAAAGACCTGGATTCTGGGCTTGGCTAACGTGATCTTGGGCAAGTCCCTCAATTCTATGCATCCATTTTGTAGAAGGTTGATAATTATCCCGGAGTTGTGGGTCAGACTCTCCAGGAGAAGATTTGGGTTCTAGCGACTTATTAAGGAAGGGTTTCCCACTGAGAGGGAGTGGGGGAGCACTAGGGGAAGGGGAGGAAGCAGAGCAAGCATGTGATCACAGGCAGAGTCCTGCAGAGGGAAGCTCCAGCCTGGTCCTGCAGGGGAACTCTGGAATACAGGTTAAGCCTCCTAGTGGTCCCCATCTGAGGCAAGGGGGCTGGGCCTTTCGAGCTCCCACAGCTCAGTCACTGCCTAAGGACTGGGGTGGGAAGGAGCTCTCCACCCAGCTGGGCAAAGTGGCCACCAATGACCTGAGGAAGTCTTCCAAGACAGAGCTGCAAAGTCTGAGTGTAAGAGCAGAAGGATGGGGTGCTGACGTTATGGCTACATCCTACTTCATCTACATTTCTGATATGTTGGTATCAGATGAGAAAATATGTGGAAATGCATGAAAACCATAATGTCCCATTCCAAAGTAAATGGTGGTTTCATATTAAATAAATTGTTTAAAAAAAAAGAGTCTCATGCATCTAGAAAGACCCAGGAAAAGAATGTGCACGTTAATCGCACATTCTGGTTCGTAAAGAGCAGCCCTTAGATAAAATTTCATGTCCTTTGAGAACTGGTAATCCAATACCAGTTTTCAAAGAATTGTAATTTAAATTAACGCTACAACTACAGGCAAGACAATTTAATCTCCGTTTGATGCTTCAGAAGGCATTTCCCAATCTTGTAAAGCCTCAGGGTCGTGATTATCCTTGCTCAGTACACGTGCATGACTGCAGTTAGCAGACTGGGTTAGGAGAGTGGGGAAAATGGCATTTCTTCTCTTTTTTGTTACTGGAGAGGTGCTGGCTGTTGCTGTATTTACAAGTGGCTAAATCTTGGAGCACTGACAATTTTTGGGGCCCAAAGCTTTGATTTTCCTTTAATTATTTGGCTGAGATGGGCCAAGATGGGGACTCCTACCTGATTTAATTAGGCAATCTCAACTATAAAGACACAGACTCTGTGACACGGGTAAATAGAATTTTGCTTAGCAGTTTTTCACTGTGTCCCAAACAGAAGCCTCGGGGTAGCCACACCCTAACATATACATTGCTTCCTGTTTCACACAATGGGTATGTCTGAGTTGTCATTTCATATCTTGTAGGGGATAATACATTTCCCTCAGACTACGGTGGCCAAGGTGGGGTTTTCTTTAACTCACTCTTCTATGATCTTATCCATTGCCAACTTTGGCCATAGTTGTTTAAAATACCCTCTCCCTCCCCTTACCACGCTTTTTGAAATTGCATTATTGATGCATTTTAGAGATCCTGGCACATCTTCTGTATTGTGATAGGCATACACAGGGATGAAAGAAAAATGTAAGACCCCTAAAGCTGGGGAAAATATGAAGAGGAAAGAGAAGAAATCTTGTCCAGAACCATTTAGGAATGGGAGGCAGAGAAGGGGCAAGAAGAGGGAAAACCCAGTTTTGGGCCCACTTACATTTCATGAAGACACTCCTGTGGATCTTCTAAGATTCCTTGAGCTTTTGTAATTGCCCCACGTTTGTTGTTTTCATCATTTTCTTTCCCTCTCCTTTCCTTGTCATGAGTGGGTGGCAGTAAAACCAATGCATTCATTGAATTATTCATGAGACATTTGTCATACACTTGCTGTGGGCCAGGTACTGTGCTGGGCTCTGAGGCTGTGACAATCACTCAGACCCAGCCCTATCTTCAAGGCCCTGAAGGAGTCGTAGTTGAGAGAAGGGATGGATACATCAACACCCAAGGACAATAAACCTGGCCCATAAGAGGGAAAAGCCGAGGGCCATGATAGCACAGAGGAGGGGGACAGAATGGAAGAGAGTGAGAGATGATTCTTTTATACAGCAACCCTAGTGAGCACAACCCTAGTGAGCACAACCCTAGTGAGCACAACCCTAGTGAGCACAACCTAGGGAGCTTCCCCCCAAGCCCAGGGAAGCAGGGAAAAACCTGGAGGAAGAGCAGAGCCAGCTCACTCCTAAAGGCACTTGGAAATGTTTGAGTGACAGAAACACGTCTGGCTGTTGCCTAGGAGAGAACCAATGCATTTCCCTCTAGAAAGCCCTGGTGGGATCATGTGACTTAAAGAGGCAATGCCATTCTAGTGAGAGACTGAATATACAAATGGATAATAATATGGCCAGATCACATACAAAAATAGAACCCTACCTACAACCTCTGTAGCAACTGGCCTCAAACAGCCAGGACTTGATCAATGACTGCCAGCTTCCCTAATTTTGCCCCTATTTCCAACTTAGGACCAAACAGAGAAAGTCACATCTGCTCCCCTAACCAATTTCATTGGATGCCCTGCTTCATTAGCCCACCCACAGCTTCCCCAGGCCAACAGCCTCCAATCAAGGCAGACCTAAAGCTTGTCCTTTTTTCCACTATAAAGCTTTCCCACTCGCCTGCCTGCCTTTGAAGTTTCTGCCCAACACAAGTGATGGTGGCTGAGTCCCCCACTATAGAAAGCCCTGCTTGGTTCTCATCTGAGTGGTCTTCATTTATTTCCACAATTTTTGAGGAGGGGTATATTGAAGCACAAACACAAGTGCTGACACCCACTAACGACTCAATGAATGTTCTTTCCTGATAGAGCACCCTGTACATTCCCAGCAACATACCTGGACAACACACTCTTATCTTCCAAGTTGCCAACCACTCTGGCTTAAGGTGGAATGGACTTTTATAAAATCTCTTCCATTCATGCTGGGGAGGGACATCTGCAGACCCGAGGGGCCCGGAGAGTCTGATGGGATAGCAAGTGAGCTGCAGTTGCAGGGGCAGGACCCCATACCAGGCCCAAGCAAAACAACTTAAGGATACCCTGAAAGCTGCACAGAGAAGACCCGGGAAGGGGAATCGATGCCTTTCAAAGGCGGAAATCTGGTTCCAAGTCAACAGTGTCACCACCTCCTCCAAGCATGCTTCCTAGTAATCAAATTCCTGGTAAGCTGTGTACAAATCACCCTTCTGTAAATTGGGTCTTACTTCCCCCATGATTTACACTTTCATTTAAGTGCTGATTTATCATCATTTCTTCCCCTGGCAACCATCCTTACAACTTGCCTCTTAGTTCTAGCCTCCCTGGCAGATAATTAATGAGCTCTTAATACGGCTTATGGGCACCAGAGGGAATGCACTATTTAAAGATGCCTTTCAGGGGATTTTTTTTTTTTTTTTTTGGTAAAGTGAAGAATCCCTTTGTCAAGCAAAAAAAAAAAAGTCACATGAATTTGGCAAATGTTGCCCTTTTGAACTTGTGGACTGTTCAAAGGCAGATCAAGATGTTTGCTTGAATCAGGACACATCAGTCTAGAGGTTTAGCTACCCAGCAGTACCTGAAAGTATTTGGGGTGGGGGAGAGGGTCTTACTAAAACTTTTTATTAATGAATTGATATTCTTTCATTTGCTCACTTGTTCAACAAGTACCTGTTGAATAATTATTATGTGCTAGGCTCCACGCTAGGCACTGGGGATGTAATGGTGAGCAAGATACACATGGGCACTGTGCTTGTGGCACTGCTCACTGCCTGTTGGGGAGACAGATAATGAGCACATAATTATGCAGATAATTAGTTCACTACACTTTTGATAAATGCTACCAAGGGACCAAAGAGGGAGGCTAATGAGGCCTGAGCTAGTTTTGGGGAGGGAGAATGGCCAGGGAATTGATAGTTAAGCTGAGCTCTAAGAGTGAGTTAGAATTAACCAGAGAAAGGGCACTCCAGGACAGAACAGAATATGCAAAGGCCCTGAGGAGAGAAAGAGCCCAGCTCTTTTGAGGGATTGGGAGAAGGACTCTGGGTGGAGCAGAGTGATGAAGGCAGAGAGTGAGAGAAGATAAGCTCATGAGGTAAATGTGGGCACCGTGATGACAGTTCTTATGGACTGTTTTGAATAGTATCCTTAGAGCGAGGAATAAATTATTGACAGTTCCAGGCCGGGAAGTGACATGCTCAGATGTACCTTTTAGAGACAGAACTTTGTCTGCACTGTAGGGAATGGATTGAAAGAGGTAAGGAAGGTATTAGGAGGACCTGTTAGGAGCCCATAGCCTTTGTCCATGATAAAAGAGGTGATGTTCACTCGAGGTTTTCACCAAGCCACCATTTGGGTAGTGAGTGTTAGGATTTGACTCAGTCCATTTCACAGAAGAGAAAAGAGAGATCCAGTAGTCCAAGAACAGTTAGACAACTGGCTCCTCCCAGGAACAAGGGCCCACTCCTAAGTGCAGCATCTTAATTGCAGCCCTGGCTTCCGAAAGCAGGCACAGATGCAGGCACCACCTGACAGCCTGCTCTGAGATTCCCCCAGCAGGCTTTGGAGAGAGGGCTTTCCTCAAGAGCTCCGACTTGGAATTGGCGTCGGGAATGATGGTCGCTCTAAGTGGGCTTGATAAGGAGAATCTCCTGGATGTAGTCCTCAAGTCTTCAGGCGAGTGTCTAAGTATCTAGGGTCCCAAAGCTAGTCTCCATGGCCCCTCCATCAGACTTCAGCTAGGAGTTCTCAAATGTCATTGGGCGAAGGTGTCCTTGGGGGAGTGGCTTCCTCAAAAGGCAGATTCTTGGGCCCTATTTCCAGGGATTCTGTTTCAGTCTCTCTGATTTGTGGCCTGGGAGTCTGCATTTCATAACAGGCTATACACATCCCCTCTCCCTTGTTTCTAATGCAGATGATCTTTAAATCACTTTGAAGCTCTGGGAACTGTTGTCCTAGTAGCTTAGGCCTCCAGGATGTTAGCTTCTCTGAGCTCAGCAAAACGTGATCTCTCGTTCACGGCAGTCACTAACATCTAGGAAGTTCAAAAGACTGGATTGGGATTCTTGAATTGGGGGACAGCTTGGGAGCCAAGACTGAACCTTTCTGCTCTCCTAAATTGCCTGATTCTGAGAATCATCCAGAGGGTTTATAAACATGCCCATTATTCTACAGAGGTTCTGTTTCAGTGTGGCCGGAGCTCCAGCTTGTGGCTTTAGCAGGTGCCTCAGGTGATCCTCATGATCAGGCAGGTTGAGGACCTTAGTCCAGGAGGCTTTGTGGGCAGGTCTGGCCCTCAGGACCTGCAGGAAATCCTGGGTGTTCTCAGAGTGATTCAGAGAACCCCAGGTGTCCTCAGGTTCTTTGGTTCTAAGAATTCTTCTGGACCCTGGATGGGGTCTGATGTGTCTGCCTGGTTTTGCAGCCAAGTCAAGGGAAGAATCTGTGCACGCAGCTCTCTCAGGCTCAGGATACCAGGCTGAAATGCGTCATCTGCTGGTGAGGGCCATCCCAAAACTAGCTTCAGCAAACCTGGGAAGTGAATAGTTTCAAAGGTCCATTAAATAAAGAAGAGCTGCATCCATTCAGCATCTGGTAGAACCAGCTAAACTAGGGGCAGCTGTTTTGATGAGCTTCTTGGGGACAAGGGAGAAAATTCCTTCTTACACTTGAGTTCCTGGGAAGCAAGAGTGAGGGATCCCTTGAGTCAGATCTGCATTATAGGTGTATTTAAGTTTGCTTCCCAGTTTTACCTTTGATGGTCAAGGAGGGTCCCCAGAGCTGTGTAGGGATGTTTGAGGAACTAGGACGTTCCTGGAGTTCAAGTTCCTGCAATTTGTTCATGAAGCTTGAGCTAAGCTCTTATGCAGTGGCTGTACTTAAAAAAAAAAGTTAAAAAGTTAAAAAAAATGCCTGGTGGCCCCACCCCAGGATAATTGGGTCAAAATCTTTCTGAGGGGGGCAGTGAGGAGCTGATACACTTTTAAAAGCCCCCCTGGCAACTATAACGAGCAGGCTCTTGGGGGGTCTATGAGCTTAGAGGGACGGAGGCCATCGTGGATGCGTGGGTGTTGGGGGGGTCAAAGGAAGCAGGTGCAGTATTTGGGTGCCCAGGGATAGGGAAAGAAGCTTAAGCAGGGCCAGGCTGGGATCTGACGATTTTGCCAAAGGCCAGAACTGACACTTCTTGTTCAGTCCATCCACTGTACCAGGCACACAGCTGCAGAGCCATGGCCAGACCTGCTCCTTGGAGAAAAGGGCTGTGGCCATGCCTTGGCAATGGATGCCCAGCAGGCTCCCTTTACGCCAAGGACTTTGTTTAGGTAAGGGCTCTGCCTTCAGTTCCTCATCAACTTCCTTCAACCTGTGATTCGGCTGCCTAATGGGACCCATTAAGCAATCTGGGCTCAGGCCCTTGGTGGGGAGTCTGGAGTCCACAGGATTCCTGGGGCTGAAAGGTTGCAGCTCTCAATGCTGCTGGGTTTCTTGTCAGTCCTAAGCTGGGCGAGGGTATTGTTAGAAGCTCAAGGGTCCTGTTCATAAGGCAGGTGAAGAACTACTGAGTGGCTCTCAGAGGAAGTGAAGTGACAAATGCCTGCTGGTCCAAGAAATGTCCTCTGAGCTCACTTGTGCTCGTGAGTCTGGGGATAATGTGTGGGCTGGCAGAGGGAGGGCATGGATAGGAAGTGTGGAGGGCAGCAGAGGGGTAGAGGGCAGATGTGGACAGCATTTGGGTACTGTGGGAGGTAAGCCCCTCTTTGCTTTTGTGATGAATTGCCTGCTCTTTGTGATTGCTGCAAGAGTGGGAAGGGGATATTGACAGGTGGTTTGGAACTCTGCTTTGCTGCAGAGACCACTGAGCTTTGGGCTCAGACCCGAGTATCACCTGAATAGAGGTTTACGACTAGGTTGGAGATTGAAGAATCTCAAATCTTTCCTTCCTCCAGATCTGGAGGCTCTCTTGGGCTCTGGAGTTAGTTCCACAAAATGTCTTTATTCATTAAGCAAATATTTATTGAGCACCTACTGTGTGCCCAGCACTGTTCTTGGTCCTGGAGCTTCATCAGTGAACAAGCAGACAAGACTCTGCTCTCACGGGAAACACATACTAATCATAAATCGATAAAATAAACAAGTGTAAGTGCTACGATGAGATAGAATAGGGTAATGGGATGGAGTGTGCATGGGGCAGAGGCACTGGAATCCTGAAGATGAGAAAGAGCTAGCCCTGGGACGATCTGGGGAAATGCGTACCAGGTAGACGGAGCGGTTGGCCTGAAGGTCCTCAGGCAGGACTGGGCTTGGAGTGTTTGGAGAACAGAAGGAGTTCAGGTGTGGCTGGGGTGAGCTGACCTGGAGGAATCAGAATGCGTTGCGTACAGGGGGGAAGGAAAGACCAGCTTACATAGGGTCTGGTGGGCCCAAGTAAAGGGTTTGAATTTTACTTGAGTGTAATGTGATGACTGGGAGGTTTGACAGAGGAAAATTACATGATCTGATTTACATGTTTAAAGCATCACTTTGACTACTGTGTTAGTTTCCTATGGTTGCCATAATAAAAAAAATGTAAGCCTACACTGACTGGGTGGCTTAAACAACAGAAATTTATTCTCTCACAGTTCTTCAGGTCATACGTCCAAAATCAAAGTGTTAGCGAGGTTGGTTCTTCTGGAGGCTCTGAGGGAGAATTGTTCCATGTCTCTCTAGTTTCTGGTGGTTGCTGAAATCCTTGGCATTCCTTGGCCTGTAGATGCAACACTCCAATCTCAGGCTCCCTCTTCACATGCCCTTCCCCTCTGTGTATCTTCTCCCATTCTCTTCTAAGCATACTTGTCATTGGATTTAGGGCCTACTCTAATCAAAGATGATCTCATCTTGAGTCCTTAAATACATCCACAAGGATATTTTTCCCAAATAAGGTCACATTCACAGGTTCTGCTTGGACATATATTTTGGGAGGCCACCATTTAGCCCAGTACAGCTATGCAGTAAAAAAAAAAAATGGACTTAAGGTAAGGCTGGGAGCAAGGACACAGGTGTAGTAGTCTAAGCAAGAGATCACAGAAACTGGGACTAAGATGTTGCTGGAGCAGGTGTGAATTCCAGCTCTATCTCTTAGGAGCTGGGTGATCTTAGTCAGGCTCCATAAAGGCTTCGAGTCTCAATTACTTCCTCAGAGAAATAGGAATAATGGTAACAGTTCCTATCATATAGAGTGCTATGAGGATTAAATGAGATAATACATAAAGAGTGCTTAGCATGATCCCTGGCCCATAGTAATGGCTCAGTAAGATATTATTGGCTTTTGACATTGATAATAATATTAGAAGGACAGTTTGCCTGGTCAGTTTACCTTGTGACTAGGGGCTGGTTGGTATTGGCATGAATTGGAGGAACGGTAGTTCAGATTTTGGCCGTTATGGATCTGGTTGCATAGTCGTCGGTGGTGGCAGGGGTGCTCAGGGCAGGAGAGGGGGATCAGCCAGGGTTCTACCAGAGAACAGAACCAGTAAGGGATGTATGTCTGTGTGGGGGCTGGCAAATCTGAAATCTGTGGGCAGGCTGTCAGACTGCACACTCCTGGGCAGGAGCTGATGCTGTAGTCCACAGGTGGGATTTCTTCTTCCTCTGGAAAACCTTGGTTTTGCTCATGAGGGATTTCAACCAATTAGATGATGTCCACCCAGATTATTGAGGATAATCTCTTTTACTTAAAGTCAAACTGACTGCAGATGTTAAGCATATGTACAAAATACCCTCACAGCAACATCTAGACTAGTGTTTGATTGAATAACCGGGTACTACAGCCTGGCCAAGTCAACACATACAACCAACCATCACAAGGGAGCTGGCAATGAGGCCCACATCCTGGGTTGAGACTGGCGCTTTGGGAGGGGTGGGCCAGGCCAGAAGGAAAGTAGAACCTGCAAGGACAGTGTGTGGGGCAGAGCCTGGGCAGACCCAGGTGGCCCAGTAAGAAGTGAAGCCTCCTGTTAGTGGCTTGCAGCCAGGTTGTAGACCACGGGGTGAGTGGAAGGCCACTGGGTGGCAGGGAAACAGGCAGGCATCGACTGCTGCGGTCTCAGCATCCTTCTTCGTTATTCATAATTCCAAATCTACGTGAATGTTGGTGTGGCTTCCTGTTGTTCAGGGATGGAAAGTCCAATCTTGATCAATGTCCTGCCTTAGGGATTGGTACAGAGTGATTTTAATAAAGATTCAAAGGAAGAATGTTGAGAGGTAACCTTGTATTTGAGTGTGGAGCTCTCTGAAAAGCCCAGATATCAAAAGGGCATATAAACAGCAGAAAGAGTGACAAAGAATTAAAAACAACACGTGTGCTCCAATTCAAAAGAATGGCCCTGAACCTAAAGAATCATGCTGGCTGCTGGGTACTGGGTACTTGCTATGCACCAGGAACTCTGCTAAGCAGTTGCTTACATTTTCTACCTTATTATTCACAGCAACCCTCCGAGGTAGATATGATGATTTCTCCCATTTAGAGAAAGAGAAATAGAAGTTCTGAGAGGTTAAGAACCTTCCCAAGGTCGTGCGATTACTACGTGGCCGATCTGGGATACAAATCCATGTCAGTCTGGCTCTAGAGCCTGTGCTCCTATCTCATGTTATCGAAAACCCAGAAGAGCCGAAGCTTGAGAAACACACTAAAGACAACTAAAAAGAGCTTTGCACTTCCATTTGAGGAAAAAAAAATGGATGAACAAGGAAAAGACTGCTTGGGGGAGATTTTAACAGATGAGAGAGAAAGCAGCACTACTTGATTGCTGTTTGAATTTTGACTTGTCTACCAGGGAGAATGATCTTGCTCTGGGAAAAAAGCAGAATAAAGGGGAGGAAATCAGAGCTCAGTGTAGGTGTGAGGGCAGGAAGCCAGCATGGTTCACAAACACGAGCTCAGGTCTCCAGGCTTAGATGAAATTCATCTTGTGGTTCTGTTGGAACTTTCAATCATAAAATCTGTGGCTCAACTGCTTTTGAACCTTCCCTTCCCCTTTGTCTGGTATCTGCTCCTCCTCAAGATATTTACGACACTCAGATGGGCAGATTTTTTCCTTCTCCACATCTATTCCTTGAGAGCCTTTTGGCATGAGAAGCATATGTCAAACATGAAGGGTATATACCACATATGTGGCAAATTTCTTAACAAGCTAAGTGTTAAAATGTCCTTCCCTCTTCTCTTTGTCCTTCTTATGTTTGAGCATTACTTCTAGAAGAATGGTGTATAGCAAAAATAATGCTGTGTAGCAAACAACAAAAAATAAGCTTTTATTGCTCATGCGTCTCTAGCCAGGTGGGGCAGGCTCGGTGGCTCTGCTGATTGTGGCTCAGTTGGCTCACATGTTTGGGATCCACTGCTGTCATCTGGCTCAGGCAGGGGAAATCAAGGCAACATGGCTCTTCTCCATTGGTTTCTCACCCTTGCACACTAGTCCAGGTGAGTTATCGTGGTGGTGGCAGAAGCACAAAAGCATCAGCGGAAACAACAAGACCTGAGGGCCTATCCTTGGAACTAGCACACAGCACTTCTGCTGCCTTCTGTTGGCCAAAACAAGTCACAAGTTCAGCCCAGACTCAAGAGTTGGGGAGATAGACTCTGCCTCTTTAATAAGAGGAACTGGAAAGTCACATGGCAAAGGGGCCATGAATGCAGTTGATCTACCGCAAGTACCTGCTTTGTGCCAAGCTTCGCTTTGGGAGTATGAGGGTAAACAGTCATGTCCCTGCATGTAGGTTTTCTAGTTTAGTGAGGCTAGTACTGTCAAACTGGGGCATTCCCTGGGCTGGAAGGTAAAGTTTTGGCTAATGCATGAATTTCTAGTGTGTTCTTGATCCATGCTGGACACCTTTTTGTACTGTGTGCTGCTCATTTGTATCCCTATGGCTGACTGTAGCAGATAGTTCTCTAAAATGGAGAGCAAAAACCCTCTGAGATTTGTCCCAGTAAACATTCTTACTCAGCAGTTGCTGGCCATTGTCTCATTATTTTTCTTAGAACTGCTGCAGAAGAGGGAGAAATTCCTTGGTGTGTGTGAGTGGGGCGGGGGCGGTGAGGGTGAGACAAGGAGAAGACCAGAAAGATGCAGCCAAAGTCAGTAACTCCGATCTACACCCCAAAGATAGACCTGGTGAACTGCACCACTGATTCTCCTGTATTATGTTTCCTTGACTGAAACATAATTGTTGGCAATCTTCATTCCAACGCCACAACAATAGCAACCCCCTCTGCTTCTCTCTATATGCCAAATGCCTTACGTAGAGCCATGTAGTAGGCATTCCTTAAGTACTTTTTGTTGAATAGAAAAAGGAGGGGTGACTGAAGACTGACTATGGACAGATTTTGAAATTTTTGAAAAAAGAGAAAGGCTTTACTAGCGAGTGAATTTGACACTAGTGAATGGTGCAATCCCAGACTGAATTATTAAACAGATGGCTTGTGAGGCAGTGGAAAAAGAAACTGGGATCACTGGGAGCCAGAATAGGTTCAGCAAGAACTGGTCATGTTGAACCAACTCAAATTCCTTTTATGACCAGATTACCGTACTGTTGTAACAGCCTAGAGGCATGAAGTGTATGATGCACAGCAAGGAGTCTGGCAAAATATTTTACAAAACTCCCACAGTCAACAGGGTAAAACATGGGCTGGATGAGCTAACAGGTTGATTTATAACTGGATGTTTAACTATATGTGAAGATCTTCTACTAATGTCAATTTTTTGGAAGGAGGAAGGGAAATTTCTCCACCAACACATTGAGGGGTTCTCTTTTCCTTATCTTGTTTGTATTTATCAATGGCTGGGATAGGGTTGTAGTGGGCGAAGCTTTTAAATTTCCAAATGATTCAAAGCTGGAAGGAAGGAGCTTATATGTTGGAAGATGGAGTCAGGATTCCACATCATGTTGATAGATCACGATGATGGTCTGAAACTAAAAGATGAATTTGAAGAGGAATAAATTTACAGCCCAGAGTGGACCTTGAAGAGTAGTTTGCAGAGTTATGGGATAGCAGAGTCCCAGCTTAACAGCACACAGTCAATTAGAGCCAATTCTGTGACATGGTGGATAAAAAGCTCTATGCCTGAACTGAATTAATAGAAGTGGAGTGTTAAGATCAAGGGAGATTATAGTCCCCCCGTCTCCTGAATTTATCAGACCACAACCATTCAATAAAACATTTATTAAGTATCTCTCTGTATCAAAATCTTAGCAAGGCACTTGACTTGTTAAATAAATTGGTGTGAGTTACAAGGAATTCCTACCTCCTGGTGCTACACAGAAGGTATCTGTAGGCCCCGAGCTTAGAGCTGGGCATTTAGCAGGTGCTGAACAAGTGCCAGGATTCACAGTGTGGCTCAAGCCCTTATTTATAGCCTGTGAGGTCAACTTGCCTTTTACTCTTCACAGTTTCTAATGCCAAATCTCTTATTAAAAGTAAATGGACTTATTTATTTTGATTTTCATTTTTTATTAATCAGTGTTCCTTTAATGGCTCATTTGATAGCATTGGGGCTGTGTGTCTACTCCTGTCTAACCTTTTATCTCTTTTCTCTTTGGATGTTGGTGTCGTCCTCTCCTACTGCAAAGAGCTTCTTCCATATTTCTGTGGTAAATGGCGAGAAGGAGCTCAAGATTATATTATCCTTATGACTCATAGCCTTAGAGCAAGAGAGAGACCTTCTCCAGGGTTCACATATCAGAGGAAACTCTGATTGGCCTGACTTCAGTCATATGATCACTCTTGAACTGGCCTCTTAGCAATGGTGTTCACGCCTATCATAGCGATAAGGGTTGTGTTTGTGTGTGTGTTGGGGGGTGTCTGTGTATTGGGGGTGGTCTGTGAATAGCAAGTTTGGCCCCATGTAAACCACATGGAATTTCCCACAGGAAAGAGCAGGGGTTCTATACCCAGAGAAATGGGGAAAGTATGCTAGGGTGACAAATATATCTATAAATGATTTTCCTGAAGAAATGACCAGAGTATGGGTAGGAAAAGGAAGGAAAAAGATGGCTGAGGGGGCCCCTTTATCTTCAAATGCATGAACAAGCTCCTGAATTAAAGGAGGAAGAGTGGCTGTGATTCCTTTTGATCAAGCATTATTTTAAGACTAAAGCAGAGGACAACTTTGGATTCAGGCTGAGATTTGCTGCTGCATTTTCCCCGCTTGAGTATGGGGTTTATACTTTCCACTTCTCTTCTTCTGTTGCTTGGATGTGTGAAGGAATGTCCTGGGGAAGCCTGAAGTCCTCAGATGAAAAATCTTAACGAGGAATACAGTGATGATGCCCTGGAAATTTGCAAGGATGTCCTGGATCTGTTCTACAGATGGTCCAGAGAGAAGTAGGAAAAGGCACACTCATTTTCAGCTCAGCTCCATTTCTGTCTCTGCTTGCTGTGGCTGATCATTTCGAAGGCTCCCACAGGGTGGGGAAATGGGAACTTCTAGCCTCAATTCTCCTTGGCTGTTGGAGTGGCTGGGGGTTATGTACTCCCTGTGAATGGACAGGGAGCATGGATTTCTGGCTCTAAAGAATCTGATGCTCAGAGTCATTTGCACATCAGGATCCCCGAGGCCCTTCCAAACCATCACATCTTCCGCCTCTTGATTACCTGGGCTGACAAGGGAACGCTGGTGTGGGCACCCAACAAAGTCGTTAATCTTGATGTCACCTGTTTTGGCCGTGGACTTCACTCTAGGGCTGGAGAGTCATTTTGCAGAAAACAGTCAATCCTAATGATGTTTATTGTGACTGATATTACAATGGCTGAGTTTTGCGAATGCCATCAAGCCAGCTGGACTGTGGTTGGAAGTTGTTTGGTATCAGAAAATTGGCCTTCAATGAAAAGGTCGCTGCAGATTACACACAAAATAAGTGAGCCACAGGAGGTTTGGAGTGATTATTTGTACTCAAGCTTAGGTCCACAAATGCCATCTTTTTATTTATTGTTCCTGTCTCCTTGAAAAGCTGTACATCATTTGCCTTTCCATTTATCTATGAGATGTTAGGAGTGGAAATTCACTGCGATTTATCTACTATAAATAAATCCTAAGACCCCATCATACCTCATTTCTCCTAACCCTGAGAAGCAAGGTATAGGGTCAGGAGTTTTCCTATTTTTTACTTTAATATAGATTTTATATGTAGATATATCATATTCATAGATTCATATAAGTGCATAAAATATATTCAGTGGATATATTAATATATATGCATTTAAAAATATATTTCACATATGCCATGTATATTTTAAATATTTGGCATATATTTTATCTCTTTGCAACCCTGTGAGATAAATAGCATTATTCTCATTTTTATAGATAGGGAAATAGAAGAAATTAGGTAAGTTTCCCAAGATCACCGGATCAGTCAGAGTTCCCAGATTCAAGTAATAAAAACCAACCCTGATTAATTTCAGCATTTATCAAAATGGTATTGGGCAGTTCACAGCATCTCCGAGGGGCTGGGGATACAGGTCTAGAGACAATGCAGCTAGGAATAACACTGCTAAAGACCCCACTCCTGCTGCCGCAGGTCCAAACCCCAAGACCTGTCCTGCTCACAGCACACCAGAGAGAGAAAGCCTCCGTCACCGCAGCCTTGTGGAGACGATGAAGCTGAGGCTGCTGCCTTTGTTAGAACGGCTGATGCCTCAGGCTCTGCTGTCTTTGGCAGACCTGCTTCCATTTCCAAGTTTGAGCATGTGAATCTGGTGGGACGCTCAGGTTTTGAAAGGAAAATACATTTATAAATGGAAAAAAATGAGTCTCAAACACTAATTCTGAAACTTGGGGAAAGTTCAAGGTTATAATGTAGTGAATTATTAGAGTCACTGTAGTACAATCAACAAAAAAATGGACAAATAATGTTGGTTGAGGGGAACTATGAGAGTTAGGCCTTGTGACAAAGTGGAGCATCACATGACATCCTTGCAGAAAACAGATCCACAAGGTAACCACTTAACTTTTTAATTTTTTCAACCACACAGGTAATGCATGGACATCTTTTAAAAAGATAAAACATTACAAACGTGTCAAGTTGCCTTGACCATCACCAGAAATCCCTAGGGAATCTTCCATATGAGAAGCCACCACTCTTATTAGGCTAGAGTCTTTTAAACCTTTTTCTATATGCTTTCACCTATAGATCTGTATCATAGAAAATGGGCAGTATTGTATAGTGTGTGTGTTTCCCTCAGCACTGTGTCTTAGAGACTTTTCTATGTTGGGACATACAGACCTACCTTACTAGTTTATATGCTGCATAGCATTTGACCATGTATAGCAGCTTGATCCGACAGTCCCTTATTGATATGCATCTGGGACGTTTGCAGTTTTTTGCTTCTGCCAACAACATTGCAATGAACATCCTTGAACGCATCTCTTTGTGGACTCTGAGTGTTTCTCCAGGGTGGCTATGGAGAAGCAGAATTGCTGAGTCACAGGAGATGCACATTTAAATGTTAATAGGTACTGGCAAATTGCCCTGAAAATTGCTTGTACCAAATTATGCTCCCACTTGCAGTTTTGAGAGTAACCATTTCCCCACATCAATGACATTAGCAAACTTAATTTTTGCCTATGTGAATGCTTCTTAATTTGCATGTCCCTGAACACTGGCGATGATGACATCTTTTTGTGTATTTGTTGGCTACTGGTATTTTCTCTTTCATGTAGGCCCTAATCCTACTGTTCCTCGTCAATATCCTATTGTATTTCATTTCTAGACTCTTGAGGATAGGGATGGTCTGTCTTGTGCCTTGCTCTATCTCCCATGCCCAGCGCAGTGTGTGTCATGAAATAACTGCCCAAATACTTGTTGAAATGATCTAAGTCATCACAACATTTAACCTAAGCACGACTTTGCCCTGGTTTTCAAAGACAGTCTGAAATCTCCCAGGAGAGAGCCTTAAAGCAAAGTATTAGAACTTTTATTAAAAAAAACCAGACCTCAACCACTTTTTCTAGCAGAAAGTTGTCTTAGAACATGAGATCAAAGACCTCCAGGCACCTTAGAATTTACTCAAGCTTGTGTTCTAGTAATGCAGGGCTAAGCTGGCCCTGCAGAGTGGTCATTCTGACCATCACTTTTGTCTGATCGAGACCAGCCATGCATTCAATAAAATGTGTCCCCCTACTATTGCTTCTTTTGAGAGGTCATTACTCACGTTTGAATACCAAACTATTTCAAATACACATCCAGATTTCTGGCTTTCCTAGAAAAACTGTACACCCAGTGACACCGGGCCTTTTAGAAGAGGTGGGTCTTCTCCAGTTTACCGTCATCCCTGACTATTTTGCTCCTGAAGACATTTGAATCTGCTCCCTATGGTTTGCAATACAGTTGGAGATAAAAGTAAACCTACTGAGGGGCCGGCCCGGTGGCGCAGCGGTTTAGTCCGCGCTTGGCAGCCCGGGGTTCGCTGGTTCGGATCCCGGGCGCCCACCGACGCACTGCCTGTCGGCCATGCCGTGGCAGCGTCCCATATAAAGTGGAGGAAGATGGGCACAGATGTTAGCCCAGGGCCAGTCTTCCTCAGCAAAAAGAGGAGGATTAGCAACGGATGTTAGCTCAGGGCTGGTCTTCCTCACCAAAAAAAAAAAGTAAACCTACTGAAAAAAAAAAAAAGAAAAAGAAAAATACAAAGCAGTGTGGGATCAGTACCAAGTGGGTGATGTCATATGGACTTGCAGTACAATTCTGGAGGAAGAAAGGGCCTTGAAGGGTGGGCAGACAGTGCTGGGTGAGGAGAAGGTAAGAGTGAAGGAAGGCCAGAGGTAGCAATGTATGTGGAGGCTCAGTTAATACTGAGGAGGCTGTTGTAGAGAGTATGTGCATTTGCTTGACCCCAAATTCACAAAGACACAGAGCATTTTTATTACTCAAGATGCTCTTGAAACCTGCAAAGTTGAGTGGAAATTTGTTTTTCCCCTAGAGATAGGATCCAGTGCTCCCAGAAGTGCTTTTAAAAGAATTCACATCCCCTAAATGGTGAGAAGACTGGTATAGGGAGATTTGGAGAGAGAGTGTTAGAGATGTGATTTGGGGAGAGGCTGCAGAGGGCCTTCACTTCCCAACAGAGAATCTTCCTCCTCTAAGTGATGGGGAGTCTTGAATGCAACTCAGAAGGTGATTTAAGTTGTACATGGGATGTCATTACAGCTACCATTTACTGCATACTTTTTCCTCACATTATGCTGAGATTCTTTTTTTTTTTTTTGTAAATTGAGGCGAAATTTGTGTAACACAAAATTAACCATTTTAAAGTGTACAATTCTGTGGCATTTAGTACATTCATAATGTTTTGCGGCTACCACCTCTGTCTAGTTCCAAGATGTTTTCATCACGCCAAAAGGAAACCCCGTAACCATTAAGAAGTCACTTCCCATTCCCTCCTCCTCACAGCCCCACTAGTCTGCCTTCTGTCTCTATAGAATTAGCTATTCTGGATGCTTCACATAAATGGAATCATACACTGTGTGGCCGTTTGTGCCTGGTTTCTTTTCCTCAGCATAACGTTTTTGAGGTTCATCCATTTTGTCGCATGCACCAGTACTTCATTCCCTTTTATGGCTGAATGATATTCCATTGTATGGATATCTCACATTTTGTTTATCCATTCATCCATTGATGGCCATTTGGGCTGTTTCCACCTTTTGGTTACTGTGAATAGTGCTGCGCTGAACATTCGTGTATGAGTATCTGAGTATTTGTTTTCAGTTCTGTTGTGTAGAAATAGAATTGCGGGCTTATATGGCAATTTTATGTTTAGTTTTTTGAGGCTATGCTGAGCTGTTGCTAGTTCCTTCCTTAATCTTTTCATCAACTCAGTGATGAAGGGCTATAATTACCTCTTCTAAATGAGAAATTACAGTTAAGAAAACTGAGGCCCACCCAGAGAAGTTAAGCGGCTTTCCTAACGTTGCATAGCTAATAATTGGTGGAGTTGGGATTTAAACCCAGGACTGGCTGATTCCAGAACCCGAGCCCTTAACCACTGTGCTACCCTGCCTCTTCTACAGTGCCCAAGGAGGATGGTCCCTTCCTATGTGGCAAGAAGTGAATCGATTTCCTTGCTTAGAGAACTGTTAATTGAAAGACAGAAAAATATTCTTGGAGCAGGAACTTTACCCAATGGTAAATCTATTGGTAAATCTCCACTGTCTGCTAAACTGAACGAGAGTTTTACCATCAAAGGGAAAGTGAACACAATCTCCATGGGCACTTTGCTGCTCACCTGAGCAGGCAGACATTACTGCCACCTAGAAAGAGCAGGGGAACTTACGCTCCCAGCCTTTCCCCCTTTCCCTGCCCTTGTGGCCATCCCTTCAGTCTAACCACCTCTAAGCTCTTTGCTCCTGGGGGACTGGTGATTTCAATTATAGAGGAACTCTCAAGTGGCATATTTGGGCAGGAAGTTGCACAAACATCTGGGTCTTCATTTCATGCCGGGCTTTCCTTCCACTTATTGGTGAGAACCTGGAGTAAGTGGTATTCATTAGGATTAATACCCATTGACTGTGGAAATGTGAAATTGATCACAGATAGCCCTTTTTGAAACAAGACCCCAGGGTGACTGAGGAGTAAGATGGGAGCAAAGTCTCTGCTGCCTTCATCACAACTGAGACCTGGTAACTGCAGAGAAGTGAAATTGATCCTATGAGAGACATGATTGCTAGAAAGTGCCAGCATTGCTGTGGGAGCAGACAGGCAGCAAAATCTCTGTTGTATCTGCTACCCAAGAGAGGCACTGAAGAGCCTAGCTATACCCCCAAATGCTCCCGTCTTGTTCTAAAGTGGCATCTTTTATCAGCCTCCTAGAAGGGGAGGGCCACTCCAGATACCTGAGTATGTTAATAGCTGGCTGCCTACCAAGGTGCGTGCCATTGAAGCACAAAATTGCATTTCCAAACAAGTTTTTAAATCCTCTTGGTATGTTGAAATCTGTTGTCGATTTCATATAGATAAAAGCTTCTGGAATGTACCTTGATTTATATTTCTGTGTGTGTGTCTTGATTTGTACTCAGCCATTAAGCTGGGCATCTTCCATTTGCTCTTCTAGACCCATCAGTGAGTTCTCTTGCCCTCTAATTTCTCATTGGTTTGGCCAATGGGAGGTGCCTGCAGGAGATTGGAGGGAAAATGGAGCTGAACAAAATGGAGTTGAACACATTTGAATTCTTGATTCACTTCCTGTTGGGAAATAGGTTAGTTAGTGGTTGTGGTTCTCTGCGGTGGGCCACAGCTCCTGTCAGGTGGCCCTCTTCCAAAGTTGTTGAGTTCTAGTAGCACTCCTTCCATCTGTCCCTTCAATCTTAGAGGTGGTATCAGCTTCCTCCTATTGCTAGCCCTGAGGAGCTTTGTTCCCTGTTGGTTTCCCTCAGCTTGCCCACACCTTTATAAAGTGTCCTTATAAACTCTCTCTCACTTCCTTCAGCATGCCTTCTGTTTCCTGCCATGATTCTTTCTTTCTTTCTTTTTAAAGGAAGATTGGTCCTGAGCTAACATCTGTTGCCAATCTTCCTCTTTTACCTTTTTTCCTCCCCAAAGCCCCAGTACATATGGTATATCTTAGTGGTAGGTCCTTCTAGTTCTTCTGTGTGGGACTCTACCTCAGCATGGCTTGATGAGCAGTGAGTAGGTCTGCGCCCAGGATCTGAACCGACAAACCCTGAGCCACCAAAGTGCAACCTGTGAACTTAACTGCTATGCCACTGAGCTGGCCCCCTCCTACCATGATTCTGACTAGTCCCCATGGCAGGTGTCTATGAGTTGACAGAGTGGGATAAGAATCCTAGGGCTTGAACGGAATACAGGTTGACTAAGCATCAAACTGAGGCACTATCATCTTGTGCCTAATGAGACTGGACCAAAGAACAGGAGATCTGAGAACAGAAGAACCGAGAGCTGAGGAACTTGGTCAGGAAATGGAGGCAGCAGAGGAAACTGGAAGAGAAATTTTCTAGGAGAGGATATTGGAATAGAGAAGAGAAAAAAAACCTTCCAACCAAGTTATTACTCCATGGCAACTTGAGGGACAATTGGTGAGATGATCTATGGGTTTCAGCTATGCACACACAGCTCACTTTCATACATGCTTTTATTACTAGAATAACTTTCCCCTTTCCTTAGCATACCTTGAAAGAGGATGCTTTCCATGTGCACCTGACTAGGCCATCTCCTCACCCCTTCACTCCAGCATTTGAGCTCCTTGCAGGTTCTTAGAATGACCCAAGTCATTTCTTACTTCTGTCTTTTCTCACTTAAATGGCCCCCTCTGCCAACTTTTTCACCACAATAATTCTTAGCCTCTAAGACTTGGTCAGCTATGATAACTGTTAGTCTTCCTTTAAGATCAACTGAGAGGCTCAGGAAGAGTTATCTACTCCCTGGTCTGATGGAGATGCCCTTCTGGGCTCCTGTAGCATCATCTTAGTCTTCTCCCCCATTCCCCCCGTGCTGAAACATGATATCTGTCCAGTAGGATTTTGGTCCCACTTATCTGTACAAGAAATATGTTAGAAATTGTGGTTGGGGAGAAACAACACTAAGATTTCAAACATTTTGGAGATCTTTGGGGGCAGTGGAATAAAAAGTCTGTACCTATACTTTGAGACTGGGAAAGGGGCCCCCAGAAGTTCTGAAAAATTCTACTTTATAAAGTGAAGACATATATCTCTAAGTATGAAACCAAACTTCTTATACGTTAAATAAGATGGAATACATCAACAATGGGTTCAAAGGGAAGCATAGTCTCCTAGGATAGAGGGGAAAAAAACCCTCTTAGGGTAAGAGGGCATTTTCTTCATGATCCACTAAGCCTCTTGCCCTCAGGGGGACCCGATAACTATGTATCAAGAAAACTATATATATCCATTTGTCATGGTGTGTGTTGGAGGTCCTCATGGACTCCGCATATGGTCGTACTGATGGCTATGATTTACTACAGCAAAAGGATACAAAGCAAAATCAGCACAGCAAAAAGGTGCATGGGGTGAAGACCAGAAGAAACCAGGCACAAACTTCCAAGAGTCCTCTCCCAGTGGAGTCACACAGGATGTGCTTATTTTCCCCAGAAATGGGTTGTGACAACACATGAAATGTTGTCTACCGGGGAAGCTCATTAGAGTGCCCAGGGTTTTTATTGGGGGCACCCTCTGCCTGGCACATGCCCCAGTTGCAGACTCCCAGAAGGAAAGCAGGTGTTCGTCATAAACCATATTGTTTTCACAGTTTAGGCATAGTGAGCCCTCTTCTCAATTTGGGTGATTGTGGGAACCCTCCCCAAATCCAAGTTTCCAGATGCCAGCCAAGGTTCAGCCATGCAAGCAGGTTTCTGGCAGGCATCCTTTCTAAGGATAGTGGTCCTCAATCCTGCTGTTTGCTTTTTCTCACATGCTGTCACATTGATTACCCCTGGTTAAAATTCCCCAGCAAGTAGAAGTCCCTTTCCTTTAGATTCCATGAAGAATTGGGGCTTCCTGGATTGTCAGCACAGATTTCTTTTTCCAGATACTGTAGCAATGATTTCCAAATCTCAAAGGCACTGCTAAAGTTGGCTTCAGTTAAATTGTTACCCACAGCCCTCTTCTCCTTTGCATCCCATCCTGAGGGGCTTAAGTTGAAGTTTCCAAGAGCCGTCTCTGCTGCATATAAGACTTGTCTCTCAGAACTTTGCCAGAAGTTAAATCCTATGTCACAGGAGGGCTCCCATTAAATAAACTCTCTTTTATTCAAAAAGCTTTCTATTCTGCTCCTATTGGCCACCCTAGGGATTCACTTCCAGTCATGCTCTCCTGTTTCTTGCCTAGCCAGTTGGCCAGGGTCCTGTGGCTACCAGGGCATGTACCCCTCTCTCCCTAGCGGGCCCAACACTCGCTTGTCAGGTTAGGCTGAGAGTTAACCCTTTGTTATTGGCCTGGTAGCCAGCAGAGGAGGCAGGGACATTGTTTTGTCAGGCACTTACCCCATTTGAGGCTTTGCTTATTCTTCAGGCAAGGGAAGGGGCCTGTCTTCCAACAAGAGAGAGGAGGACGCTTCCCCAGGCCCAGAGGGTTCAGGGGGATCTTAGGGTTGAAGGTAATCAAGTGAATCTTCCCAGATATCGCCACCCCAAGTCTCAGTCTCACTCCTTCCCATCAGTGTTCTGACTTTGGTGTAGGACGCGAGTCTAGCCTGAGAATCCAGCCTTCTCTGAAGTTCTGCCACTTACAGTTAAGTCCTGCGTCTGTTCTTCAGCTCTGTTTTCATGCTGATGAAGATCAGGGTTTCTTTAAATACTGACAGGGAGGCTTTCTGACATGATTTGCTCTAAATTGTTGAGTGATTGCCTTGAGGCTGTCATTTTTTCTCTGCGAGGCATTCATGGTATTCAGCAACAGCCACCCAACTTCACATCCTGATAATTACTACCTCTCCCATTCCTCTCCCTCACCAGAGATGTTGCACAAGCCAGTGCATCCCCTTCCTCCTGTCGCCCATCCCAGTTATCCACAGGTGAAAGTCTTAGCAATTGTACTGTGCCCACGTGCCAGGGATGGATGATGCTCCATCTCTCACCAGTGATGGACTTCTCATTGCCAGGCAGACAATCAGTGAACCGAGTCCAGAATTCTTTCCTTTGAGTCTGAATCTTAAGACTGCTCCTCATACCAACTCTCTTAGGTCAGTGTGGGAGACAGAATAATGGTCCCAAAGACATCCAAATACTAATCCCTGAAACCAGTGAGTATGTTCCTGACATGGTAAAGGGGACTCTGCAGACGTGATTAAGTGAAGGATCTTGACATGAGGAGATTAGCCTGGAATATCCAGGTAGATCCAATGTATTTACAAGTGGATCATTTTAAGAGGGATGCAGGAAGGGCCAGAGTCAGATAAGGTGATGTGACAATGGAAGAAAAATTTACAGTGATGGGGGGCTATGAGCCAAGGCATGCAGGAGGCTTCTAGATATTGGAAAAGGCAAGAAAGGGATTGTCCCCTAGAGTCTCTAGAAAGAACACAGCCCTGCCAACAACTTAATTTAGCCCAGTGAGACCTGGGTCAGATATCTGACCTCCCGAACTGTATGATAACAAATTTGCATTGTTTAAGCTGCTAAGTTTGTGGTAATTTGTTATGGCAATGAAGTTGGGATCCCTAGAAGCAGAGCCTGAGACAGGGATTTGGGTACATACGATATATTGAGAGAATGCTCTCAGGAGAACCCTGTGAGAGAGTGAGGAAGACAAGATGGAAGGGAATTGCTAAGCAAGCTTGGCCCTGGCTAAAATCTAGCCTTGGCCTGATTCATGGAGGCTGGTGCTCTGGACACAAGTCATGCTGCAGAGTTATTCTCTCTTGAGGCAAGGAGGCTGTCCTTTGATTCTGTTTTTAGGCAGTCATTAGTGGCCCCACGATGGTTGTTGTTGGTAGGGGGCACCCACCTTGGGGGCAGCATGTACCCTACCAGATGACATGACTCCTATCAGCAGAGCAGTTCTCTGAAAAGGGAGGCACCTGTGACCTGTTAGCAGCCAACACTCACAGCAGCTGGGGATGGGTGCACATTCCCATTAAAGGGCACCCTTGTGTGGGGCAGAACTTGTACATCCCAATGAGACCACTTATATGCCAGACAAGAGAAATAAAAAAAATACGTAAACAATGGTGGCTTTTCTAGCCTGATTGCTTTGGCCTCGGAATGCGGACTCAATCTGCATAAAAGCAACTAGGTGAATTCAGCTGCTTAGTAACCAGTTACGTGGTGGTTTTACAGAATTCAAATTTTGCAGAATTTGCTTTACTGAATTTTTCCAGCTTCTGTTTTAGTTTGTTCAGGCAATCTGGGTTTGTCCTGGTTCATTGGTGTTCTTGCAGTAAGCATCAGACCACTGGCGCCATCACATTTGAGTGAGAGTCCCCTTGGACTCATTGACTGGGGATTTTTGACTGGTCTGGGACCTCCAAGGGGGCAGCGCTGGTCCTTGAATACTAACCATTGTTCTGTCACCTGACTTGATGAACACAGGAAGTGGGACACCAGTAGACAGTCTCCAGAGGAGACAGGATTCAGCCTTAGTTATTTTATCCCTTTACGGCACAACGAACACATCCGAACTGGTGGAAAATGGGATTCTTCACTGAGCCGCATCGTGCCCCAGATCCGTAATTTGATACAAAAGCTTCACGCAAATTGAAATTAAAATGCATTTTAGATGCTTCCTTCCATCAAAGCAGTTTGCACCAGCAGGCTTCCCTCTTTCACGAGTTTGCTATAGAAATGGGGGAAAGTGGGCAGCTTTGCTGTTGGCGGCTGTGAAAGTAACACAATCTCCCTGCTTGTCAACTGCAGGCAAGAAAATGAAATAAAATGAAAACCAATTGGAGGTCTAATTATCCTTTACAAAATGATTTCGTCCTGTAGAGTGGCCCACTGAATATGTAAAAGGCACCTTTATTCTTTTCCCCTTGGGTGTTTGGGGCCACACTAACAGAGGGGGTCACGTTGGGATTCAGGAGACAGCCACTCAGTGTTTGAATGCAATTGAGTTGCTCAACGGCATTTACTGAAGGAGCGGCTATCTGCCAACCATTGTTCAAAGCACTCCTCAGATAGCGGCACAGTTATTTTTCATAATGACTCTATGAGGTAAGTACTGATATTATTGCTATTTTAGGAAAACTAAGTCACAGAGAGGTGAAACGACTTGTCCAAAATCATACAGCAAGTAAGCAGCACCAGAGTTGGAATTTGAAGCCGGGCAGTCTGGCTCCAAGTTCAGGATCTTAATACACTACATTCTTCCTAGTTGTGAGGAGTCTGGGCAGAATTTGGCATTCGCAAAGAAAACAAAATAAACCTCTCATCTCTCCAGACTCCAACTCCAACCCTGATGCCTCATGGTAGGGCGGACCTTTTGGTCACAGAAGGGTCAGGCATGCAGATCCAGGTGTGTTCATAGCACATCCAGGAATTATCCTTGAATGTGACGCCCCCCGTATTTTAATTCACAAAAGGGTCGTATTATGCATACTGTTCTGCTCTAGCTTCTCTCTCTTAATATGACACCTTGGCATGCTCTCCTGCCAGCCAAATAGAGCTACCTCATTCTCACTTACATCTGCCTGGTGTTTACCGTGTGTATTATCCATAATTTAACCAGTATGCTGCTCCCAGACATTAGGTTGTTCCCAATTTTCTGTCATTAAGAGCCATGGTGTAATGAATATCCTTATATAGCCAGGTATGTTTTTATCAGTTTATTCCTAGGGCAGATTCCTAGATGTGAGATTGCTGGGTCAAAGGGCATATATACTTTTAATTGGGGTGGCTCTTACCTCGTTGCCTTCTAGACAGATCGCTCCAATTCATCGTGTCCCCAAAAGTGGATGGAGAGCACCCATTTCTTCACACCCCTGCCAGTACTGTGTATGAGAAAACGAAAAATTTGCCTGTGATAAGTGAAAAATGATGTCTTGTTATTTTGATTAATTTTGAGGACAGTTAAGCATCTCTTCATGGCTTATTGGCTAGTTGTATTTATTTTTCTGTGAACTGCCCACTTGAATCCTTTGCCCATTTTGTTTTCCAATTGAATTCTTTCCCTTTCTCTTACTGATCTGTGGGCATCTCCTTCATTTGTTAAAGGCTTGGAGGGTTCTAGCTCTTTGGTTTATAGCTGGCCTTGTACTCTGGCCTGGGAAGACATTGGCTGAACTAACTTTCCTCCTCCTTTTCTTTTGCTTTTCTCCCCTTTAATCTTTATTTCCGAGTACAGTGCTATGCACCCTGTGGACACAATAAACACGTGCTGATTGACTGTTTTATTTATCTGATTTTTATGGCTTCTTTCCTCTGAAGAGCTCCACAGACCTCATAGTCATTAACTCAATAACCCTCGAAGCACTCTAGTGTGGCAGCTGTAATTACTGCCAGGGCTTTTGAGGTGGTGAAACAGAGGAGCCGAGATTCTCCAGAATTATTCTTCGAGGGCCTCAGGAGAGGATCTTGGAGGATTTTAGCCCCTTTGCAAGCTTTGGGCCAAAAAAGTGTATAGAAGGGTCCTAGTCAGAATGACTGCAGGTTGATGGGTGGGTGATCATTGAATCTACGAAGATTTCTCTAACTGTATCCCTCTTTAACTGTTCTCAGAGTGAAGTAAGACTGAATAGCAGTTACGTGTGTCTGGTTCAAATCCTACTTCCTCGCCTCAACAATTGGGTGATGAGATGGGCAACAACAGTAACTGATGTTTACTGGGCTCTGACCATATGCCAGACCACATGTGGAACGTTTTCCATGCAGTGCATCACTGGGCCCTCAGAGCAATCCCATGACATGCCAGCAGGTTAAGTACTTGGTCCACAATGGCATGGAACTAACTGTTGGTGTTTGTAGTGGACTGAATGGTGGCCCCGTGAAGATATGTCTATATCCTCATCCCTGGAACCTGTGAATGTGACCTTACTTGGAAAAAGAGTCTTTGCAGATGTAATTAAGTTAAGGATCTTGAGATGAGACCATCCTGGAATATGAGTGGGCCCTAAATCCAATCACAATTGTCCTTATAAGAAACATAGAGGAGAGGCAGACACCAAAAAGAAGGCTGTGTGAAGACAGAGGCAGAGATTGGAGGGATGGGGCCACAAGCCAAGGAATGCCTGGAGTCCCCGGAAGCTGGAAGAGATAAGGAAGGATCCTCCTCTAGAGACTTCAGAGGGAGCATGGCCCTGCTGACATCTTGATTTTAGACTTCTGGCCTCCAGAACTGTGAGAGAATAAAATTCTATTGTTTTAAGCCCCCCAGTTTGTTACAGCAGCTCCAGGAAACCCATACAGTGTTGACATGGGAACCAAGGCAGGCTGGATTCCAAGTCTGCACCCTCAACTGTGATGCTGCCCAGTGGGCCCATGGCTAAACCTCTGTGTGTTTGCAATCAGGGATAGTTGTTGTGCCTATCCCAGAGTGCTGTTGTGAGGATGAAATGAGATGATGTGTATAGAAGGTGGAGAACAGTGTTCACTAGATGTTGGCTCCTGTTGCTTCTAGCATTGTTGTTGTTTTCACTGAGTCACTGTAGGAACAGCCACTTGTATGCAAACCACAGTCAGGGAAGGACTCAGTGCCTGTGGCCAACGCTGGTCCTATAGGGAGGGTACTTTCAGGAATCTTAGGCTAGATAAGTTATCATTCTGGGTAGTTGGCAGTTGAATAAGTACTTTTGGGACATAAATCACTCTCCTGGCGTGTTTGTTTTCTGGTTACCTATGAATTAGGTATTTTCATTTCTTTCTCTGTGTCTCCCTTTGTTTTATTTTTAATACTAACAATACTTAAACTTATTGTTAACCTATCTTTTTATACTTATTGTAACTTAGAGTAAACCATACTTTTAAGTCCTCAAGACCACCCCCAGGTTTGGTGATCCACATGGAGAACTCATAGGACTCAGGATATATTTGGACTCATGGCTAAGACCTATACAGCAAAAGGATATAAAGCAAGATCAGCAAAGGGAAAATGCGCGTGGAGCAAAGTCTGGAGGAAACCAGGCACAAGCATCCAAGAGTCCTCTCCCAGTGGAGTCACACAGGATGTGTGTAATTCCCCCCAACAACGAGTTGTGACAACATGTGTGAAGTGCTTTCTACCATGGAAGATTGTTAGAGACCCAGTGCCCACAGGATTTATTGGGCGCTGGTCATGGAGGTAAATTCTGTCTAGCGTGTACCAAAATTCCAGACTCCCAGAAGGAAAGCAGATGTTCAACATAAACTATATCATTTGTACAAACAGTTTAGGTACAGTAGGCACCTTTATCAGTTTTGGAATGATGGGAACCCTCCTGAAGTCCAAGTTCCCAGATGCTAGCCAAGGGCCAACATTGCAAGCAGACCTTTCTAAGGATAGCAGTCTCAAGCCTGCTATGTTGACTATTTTCTGCACAGCATGCAATGAAAGTTAATAATTTCTAGACATTATTTTATTTAATTATTGAAGAACCTTACAGGGTGGATAGTATTATTAATGATTTAGAGATGAAGAAGCTGAGGCTTACAGAGTTTAAGAACTTCACCCAAAATCATCGCTGGTAGATTAGAGCACAGGCATGTTGGACTGTAACCACTGTGCAATAAGCCATTCCCATTACAAGGAGGAGCATGGAGGAAGAAAGGAGTTGTTCAGAATGGCTCTAACAGATAGCACATGGGCTGAGTTATGCTGTAGCAATCCCCATATCTCAATGACTTAAAACAGTTCATTTTATTTTCCCCTCAAGCTCCATGTCCACTGCAGGTCAGCTGGGGTGCTGCCCAGTGTTGTCCTCGCTCTGGGACCCAGCCATTGGAGCAGCCACTGCTGCTAGTCACGAGGGCAGGAGGAAAGCACAAGTGCAAATTATGCACTGGCTCTTAGAGCTTCCACCCTGAAGTGTAATGTGCATCACTTCCAACGGCCAACACAAGCCACGTGACCTCACTTAGCTTCCTGGGGGTGGGGAAGTGTGGTCCTACTGGGAATATTCATTGAACAGCACCAGTGACTGCACAGCCAGATAGCACGAGCTTCTGGTTGTTGCACCTTCCCTCTGAACCCTCTGCCGAGCCCCCATGTCCTCTCCTGATGTAGGTACCACTGGGAATCTGGCCCCAGTGGCCTAGAGGGCATCCCTGGCGCGCAGGGGCAATGTCATGCATCTGCTCACTCTGCCCACAGACTGCAGACCCCACGCTAGAATTTACAAAGATTAGTATCTTTGGGGCCCCTCCTTTACTAAGCCTCTGTCTCCCCTCTTTCTTCTGCCAGCAAGCCAAAGTCATGTGGAAACTGGAGCTGGAGAGAAACCTCTTGGCTCAATCAGGCTTTTTGAATCCCCGGAAAATGTTGGCTAGACATCTGAAACCCTGGTTCCTTAAAAAAGAATTCCAGGGGTATATTTATTAGCAAGCATGAATTCGACAGATTTTCGTGTTCCTCTCTCTTGGCAGGGCGTGCAGGGATCTCCTGCCAGTTTCTGACAGCCTCATCGCTAGGTGTTAAGTGAAAAACATCATCAGCCCTGTCTATTGATAGGTTCAAGTGACAGTGCATGTTGCCAATCTCAGCCAAGAATCACTTCTGACAATTTTCTTCTCCATTGCTGTGCTTGGGCGGGAACATCACTCCGCCCCCCTTCCTCAGGAATTTAAGACGCTGTAACCACATTAGGGCTGCATATGTCTGCGTGGTTGCAAGCAGTAGGTTTGTGGAGGAATTAAGCAGGGCATGTGGCTTCCGACGGGCTGCCTGGCAGCAGTGTCACCCAGCCCTAAGCCAAGCGGGCTGTTGAAGCCACTGTGCCCAGGGCTCCTGACAAGGGGAGGTTCAGCCAAATTTGTTGATCAGTGCTCCCCGAGGCTGCCAAAATGCTCTGCTTGCTTGGTGAGGCCAGGCCCTCTCATGGACAGACGTCACTCTGCCCTCTCCCACCACCCTGAGTACAGGGGTCACTGTTGCCCTCCGGTTCTCAACCTGAAGGTCAGGCGGGTGCCCCCATCCCCTTCCAACTCTGGTCCCTCCTGCTCTCTCCAAAGCATTCTCCATTAGGAAGTCAGAATGATCTTTTTAGAATGCAAAGCTGGTTGTGGCCAAAACATTAATAATAAAGATTTTTAAAAAAACTTCACTAGACTTTCATTGATGTTAAAATTTAAAAAAAAAAACAAAATTCTTAACACCGCCTGCATGGTCCTACCTGGCCCCTGCCCTTCTTCCCCACCTCACTCACAACTGAGCTCTTTCTTGCTCTCCACGCTCGAGCCACACCAGCCCCATTTAGGTTCCACCAATGGCCATGTCTGTCTACTTCATTGGGCCTCACACATGCCCTTTCCTTCTTTCTCCTCGTTCAGTGGCTCCCAACCTTGGCTGCACATTAGAATTGTCTGGGGTGCAGGGGGAGGGATCCTAAAAAATACCAATGCTTGGGCCTACTGTCAAAAATTTGAATTTCATTGGTCTGGAAAGAAACCTGGTAATCAGCATTTTGAGAGCTCTGCAGGTGATTCTAACATGCCTCCAGGGGTGAGAAACCCTGACCTGGTTAACTCCTGTGTAGCCTCTGGATCTCAGTTCTGTGCTCCTTTCTTCAAGGAAGCCTTCCCTGATATCCCTGATTAGGTCAGAATATTCCTATTTTACTCTATTGAAAAATCACTTATCCCACCCTCCCTCGTAGTACTTAAGAGTCTGAATTTTACACTTAATTGTGGGATAATTGGATTAATATGTCTTCCTTGATGGACTTGAAGCTTTGTGTGGGCCATGGTTATGTATCATTTTGCTCATCACTGTGACTCCAGTGCTCTCATAGTGACTAGGGCCTCATAGGAGGTCAACAAATAATGGTAAAATAAATGAATGAAATTTGGGGCCCTCCCAAATTCTTCAGGGTGGCCCGACTAATCCTATTCAGATTTTAGGACTATCAAATAGGTTTAAATATTGCTTCTGACCAAGGGCTTCTCCTTGTCTGGTTGGTCATGAGAATCTCAGCCAGTCTCTTTAGTGACCAAGAGCAGCGTCTGTGGTGGGGTGGATTAGGAAATGTGAAGTGGTATGGAGTAGATATGAGTAGTGGTCAGATCCTATAGGGCAGATGTAGAGGTGAAGCAGGTACTTGTGGAAGGAATGTTCTAGGTGTAAAGACATGCCCTTCCATGAATAGCTCATGAATCTGGTGACCAGTAAATTCAATATTCTGACCCAGAACAGTATGTTTTCACTACCTCTGGAAAAGAAACAGGTATTCAAACTGTTATACAGATAAGAACAAGTGGGGTTTAGAAGAAATCAACACTTGAAGATGGGTGAGGAATCTTAGGAGAATGTGGAGTATCCCTAGATGAATTCAGAGGTCACAGGTCAACACTAGTTATACACCAGAGGAGATAATTGTCAGCTGAAATTGTGAAACTGTAGTATGTGATCCTTGAGACAAAATGAGGGGTAGAAGAACTGCTAGATGTCTGTAGAGGGCAAATGTTTTAATTTTCCAAAAAGAGAAAAATAGTAGAATCTTGAAATTGCAAATGAAACCTTGAGGAAGATATCTGGAAAAATTACAGAAGGATTTTTTTTTTTTTTTTTTTTGCTGAGGAAGATTCACCCTGAGCTAACATCTGTGCCAATCTCCCTCTATTTTGTATGTGGGTCACCACCACAGCATGGTCACTGACAAGTGGTGTAGGTTCATGCCCGGGAGCTGAACCCGGGCCACTGCAGTGGAGCACACTGAACTTAACCACTAGGCCACAGGGCTGGCCCCTACAGAGGGACTTTTAAAGTGGTAGTTGTGATCACATAGAAAAGAAAGCAAGAATCACTGGAACTACCATAGGTTTCCTGGGAACTATTCGTGTTGAACTCACATGATTTCATCTTCTAGTGAGATTATTAGATGAAAAGATCATGTTGAAATTATACACGTAGCATATTTTGATTTCAGCAAGGCATTAGGTAATGTTTCCTCTGATATCTTTTTTGAGACTAGATAGAAATGAGTTGAAGTTGTAGCTGACTAAACTACCATACCTAAAGAATACCTCACTTTAGAGGGAGGTGTCCTACCATGGGACTGACTTCTAATTTTGCCCCTGTATCTTCTTCTCTCTCTGTTTCTTTCTCTACAGATCTCCTTTGCACATTCTCTTCCCAGTACTTCTCTGCATGTGTACTGATTTTCAAATCTATATTTTCTACTTTCATCTTCCTCCAAAGCTACAGAACCACGTTTCCAGCTGGGAATTCTGTTTATCTCAAACTCATTAGCTAAAATGTAACTTGTTATCTCTCTTCTATCTATCCTCACCCCAAATCTTGTCTTATCTTTCTTTGGGAATTGGGAAGTGAAGAACTTGCTCTGCATCAGGGTATCAGGATCTTTCTTTTCTTATCTTGGGTTGTAGCTTCTTTTAGTCGTTGTTTTTGTTTTTAGGTAGACTGGGGAGAGGTTAGACACCATCACCATCACCATCACCACCACCACTTCCACCATCATCACCACCATTGTCACAGTTACCATCACCACCACCATCATCCTCTCCACCACCATCGCCATCACCACCTCTCCCATCTCACCACTGTCACCACCATCATCCCCTCCACCACCATTACAGTCACCACCTCCACCATCATCACCACCATCTTTACCACTATCACTTATCATCATCACTTCTACCACTATCACCACTACTTCCACCACCAACACTCCCTTCACCACCATCACCACTACTATTACCATCACCACCACCTCTGCCTCCAACACCATCACCACCACCACGTTCAACATCATCACCACCACCAAGAACATTAAAATAGTTTTCGAAGCACCCAGGGCAGGAAAACACATAGACAACACACAGATTAAAACTCTGAGATATAACATGTTACCAGCGTATTCTGTCATTGAATCCTCACAACCTAATAAGGTAGGTCTACTCTTATCACCACTCTATAATTGAGAAAGCCAAGTCCCAGAGAAGTTAAGTCCCCTGCCCAGGATTGTACAGGTAGCAAATTCAGAGCCAGAATTCATGTTACCTGCAGACACTTCACCTGCAGAGCCCATACTCTTAACCATCACTCCCCACAGAGACACCTCGTAGATGAAACTTACCCACATTCCTCAAAGGGTTCTTTAAGTTTGTGGCACTAAATACATTGTGTCACCATTGGTTGTATAATTCACTGTTTCTTGGCTAGACTTTGAGCTTTTCAAGGGCAGTGATTCTCCTCTTATTTATCTTTCTACCCTCTGGGGCCTAGTGCTGTGTTTAGTATAGAAGTGAATGCTAGCAAGGTTATTCCTTTGTTGTTAAATGGTTTGGATTTTTTCAGGGTTTTTCAAAGTATAATCTGTGTGTCACTTGCAACAGAATTGCCTGGGAAATCTAGAACTTACTTTAAACATGTTTTAAGTCTTCATGCAGACCACCTGAATCAGTCTCTGGGCGTGGGGCTAGGTAATCTGTATTTTAAACACATTCCCCAGTGATTTTTATGTCTTCTAGTTTGAAACCCACTATGGCTTCTTCCAGGGCTGAGATTCTGTGATTATGATTTCTCATCTTGTCCACATAGGACAGCAAAAGATACCACGGTAAAAATGATTCTGGGAATATATTTCTAACAGCATTTGATTTCCAGGATTCTATATTCAGCTGTATTGTTTTTGTTGTAAGTTTCCTCAAATCCTTTGTGGAAAGAGCCAAGCTATATAAATCAATATGAATTAATAAAATTAAGCTATATTTTTCCCCTAAGTCATAGACAATAGAAGCCTCAGTAACACAGCTGCCCTCATGGCTACTAAAACTCTGACCCAGCACTGACCAAAAGGCATTTCTAGCAGGGGCAAGATGCACTGCAGGGCCAGGAGTGTTCTTAAGTACCAGGGGGTCAAGCCATGTAAAGTGAATTACTTCCCCACTTTGTGTTCTCTTCCTGGAATGTTCAGATGTGAGCTTGGCCTAATGGACAGAGCCCTCACTCTGAGTTGGCAGACCTGAGCTTGCATTCTGTCACCACTGTTTGGCCAAATTGGTTACCTTTTCTGAGCTTGTCTCCATATCAGGGAAATGGTTGAAAAAGATCTCTTTGAGATTTGTAAGGACTGGGAACAATGTATGCAAAAGGCCCTGTCCCATCATCCTTGGCATGTAGTTGGGACTTGAATAATGGATATTGCTCTTCCCTCTCATTTTAGTATTATTTAAAAATTATGATTGTCATAATTCTAATTATTTTCACTCCCTCCCTCTACTAGGAGGAATCAAACAATTGATCCCTACTATGATGCTCTTGGAGCCCAAGAGGCAGCATGATGACAAATTAATACTTTGTGTTAGCTCCGAGAGTTGATAGTCCATCTCCTGAAATGTCCTTCAAGGAATCTCCGATAATGCATTGCCTATATGACATATAATCTGTATTTTTAGCCACAGATTTTGAAATATACTTGTAAGTTAGACTGAAAAAATGGCCACAATATACCCCTTGTGATGTGACTTTGCAATTCCTCCTGTCAAGAAGTGTATCCGTTTTCCCATCCCTGGGAATTCTGGGAATCTGGGCTGTGACTTGCTTTGGCCTATACTGTGTGGTGGAAGTGATGATGTGCCAGTTCTGAGCCTAGGCCTTGCACTCTTGGAAACTTGCCATGGCTATGTGGCAAGAAGGATGGCCAGGGTGGTCAGATGAATAAGAGATCTGTGACTAAGTCACCCCTGAAATCCCCTCAATGGCTAGCCAACCGCCAGATATGTGAGTGAGGCTGTCCTAGGCCAGCTGGCCACCAGCCAACCTGCCAGGCGCCCACAAACCCATGAGCCGGCCCTGCTGAGCTTAGGCAAGTCTGGCCCGGATCGTCAGAACCACCTAGCTGGCCTGGGGACTCATGAGCAATGATAAGTGCTTATGGATTTAAGCCCCTGGGTTTGGGAATAGTTGGTGATGCAGCAATAGCTAACTGATATTACTTCAAATTTGGCAGCCATTCATCCAGTCATTTTGGCATCAGACTGTTAGTCAAAAAATATTTGAGTGCCTACCAATGCCAGACTCTGGGGCTGTAGTGGTAAAGATGAAAGATGCCCAGCCCTCAAGGAACTTACATTTGAGAACTAGAGAAACAGAGATGGATAGAAATAGAAAGATACAGGGCATAAAGGGATCTGTGAGTCCTCTTGAGTGTCGCCAGGACTGGGGGGCACAGTACCAGGGTTCAGTTTTATTTCTATGACATTAAAAAGCACTCCATGTAGCCCAGAAGGTGTATTTAAAGGCACATTCCTCTCTGGTAGGATGGCTTCCTAAGGTCCGTGATACGCCCAGCTGTCCTCCTATATCCTTGAACCGGGACATCCCTGAAGCCTTCAGGACAGGTGGGCTTGCGATATTTCCCCCCAGCTCACTCCGCACGCTGAGAACACACATCAGAACAGTTAACGTGGAGCTGTCCTCTCTTAAAATGAGAAGCCTGTTGGCCCATTTTCTGGAAGTGGTTAGATGGCGGCTGTGCCATCAGTCACCACAGCTGTTCCATAGGGTCCTGGAGTTCAAACTCAAATGCCAAGTTCTCCTCTCTGTTCATTATGAATAAGTATCTCCAGGGAGCGGTGGAAGTTTCCTGGAGATGGGACCGAGTCACAGAAGGTGGGCACTTCCCAGATATGATGCTTCTCTTTCTCCCATGGTGTCCTGAGACTGAGAGCTTTCTTCAGCTCAGTGACAGAGATCCTAAAATTAACCCCATGAGTTTGTCCGCAGGTGTCCTGTTGGGCTGCTCACAAGGGAAGCACATTCATTCCCTTTTTTCAATGTTTCAGAGCACCTACCTGCACCAGATAGACACAGAGATAAACATCCACAGCCCTCGCCTTCATGGCTTACAGATGGGTACACAATTTCAGCACTATGTGATAAGTGCTACAGTGTGTACACATATATGGTGATCGGAGAGAGTGGGAGGGAGTCAGAACAACCCAGATGAAGCTTCATAGCAGTGTAATGTGATGGCGGAGAGCTTAGGGTTAGTCTGGGTTTAAACTCTGGCTACCCCACTCACGAGCTGCGTGACTCTGGACAAGTTACCTTACCTCTCTGAGCCTCAACTTCTCATCTGGTAAATGGGGATAATGACACTACTTATTTCGTAGAGTTGTGAGAATTAACTACGTTAATATATGTAAAGTGCTTAAGACAGTACCTGGCATATAGCGAGCACTAGATGAAAGTAAAAAGTAAAATAAAACTATGTCTTGAAGCATAACAGGAAAACAAGAGCAAGGGCATTCTGGACAGAGGGGAGATAGACATGCCTGTTCAGGGCAGCCTTGAAGGGCTTTGAATGTAACTGGGAAATATCTGCAATTCTTCTAGGCAGTGGTTCTCAAACTATAGCTTGTGTCAAATTTCCTTGAGGTGTGTTAAAACAGAGATTTCTGGGCCCCACTCCCAGAGATTTTCATTCAGCAGGTCTGGGGTAGGGCCTAAGAATATGCATTTCAAGCAAGTTTCTAGATGGTGCTAATGCAGCTGGTCCAGGAACCATTCTCCTGCCACCAGGGTTTGTGTTTTCGCTTAATGACCCAACCTCCTACCCCATTTGGTGAGCTGGGTCCTTGGTACTTGTCTTCAGGTCTATAGTCAAACAGGGTTTCCCCTAGGAAGCTGTCTTTGCAGACCTGCCCCTTCTAATAGGGTTCGTTGCTGCTCCTCGACGGCCTCTTTTGCAAAAATGTTTACCTAGTCCTCCCCTCCTCTGTCAATCCCCACTCCCCAACACACATATACACTTTTCCTGGGGAAGGAAAGAATCTGCTGATTCTTTTGCAGGAGCAATCTCTGATATCAGCGATGGACAGGTAGAGTGAGAACAGAGGAAACTCATCACACAGGCTCTAGCTTGGCCTTGGACAACCTAGACTGCAGACCATAGGTCCAGGCTGCTTCCTGGCACCCTGTCCTCTTCCTTGTCCACCATGCCCAACACCACCTTCAAAGCCTGCCTCCTCCACCTTCCTTGCCTGGCCAGGCCCAGCATAGATCACTCAGACATTGTATGAGCTCCTGTACAGGGTCTCCTTTTGGAGTGGTGAAAATGTTCTGGAATCAGATAGAGGTGGTAGTTGCACAACATTGTGAATGTACTAAATGCCACTGAATTGTTCACTTTCAAATGTTTAATTTTATGCTACGTGGATTTCACCTCAATAAAGAAAACTACATGAAACTCACACACATTGTGGAATACCGTCATATGCCACACAATGTTTCAGTCAATGACAGACTGCGTATTCAATGGTGGTCCCACCAGATCATAATGGAGTTGGAAAATCCTATCACCTAGTGACATCATAGCTGTCATAGCATTACTCGAGTTTGTGGTGATGCTGGTGTAAACAAACCCACTGTACTGCCAGCCATATGAGTACAGCACATACTATAATGTACGGTACATAATACTCGATAATGGTAAGAAACGACATGTTACTGGTTTGTGTATCGACTATACTACACTTTTTCTTGTTATTTTAGTGTACTCTTTCTACTTTAAAAAAGAGTTTACGGTAAAACAACACGCCGCATTACACCAGCAGCAGTCTCACACGTCTAGTGTTTACCACATGTCTTGACTGCACCATGTTTTCTTGTGCTTGATGTAAGTGCACTCTCTGATGTTTGCACAACGGCAAAATTGCCTAAGGACGCATTTCTCAGAACTCATCCCCATTGTTAAGTGATACGTGACTGTATTAAAAATAATTATTTTCACGACGTCCCCCTCCCACAAGCCAATTCATATTTTTTCATTGATGTCATAATAGTTTATAAACTTGTGAAATTTTAGTTGTACATTATTGTTTGTCAGTCACCATATAAATGCATCCCTTCACCCCTTACGCCCACCTCCCAACCCCATTCCCCCTGGTAACCACCAAACTGTTCTCTCTGTCCGTGTGTTAGTTTATCTTCCATGTGAGTGAAATCATGCGGTGTTTGTCCTTCTCTGTCTGGCTTATTTTGATTAACATAATACCCTCAAGGTCCGTCCATGTTGTTGAAAATGGGATGATTTTGTCTTTTATTATGGCTGAGTAGTATTCCATTGTATATATACACACCACATCTTCTTTATCCAATTCATCAGTCAAGGGACACTTGGGTTGCTTCCTCTTCTTGGCTATAGTAATAATACTGCAATGAACATAGGGGTGCATAAGCCTCTTTGGATTGTTGATTTCAGTATCTTTGGATAAATACCCAGTAGTGTGATAGCTGGATCATAAGATATTTCATTTTTAATTTTTTGAGGAATCTCCATACTGTTTTCCTTAGAGGCTGCACCAGTTTGCATTCCCACCAGCAGTGAATGAGGGTTCCCATTTCTCCACAACCTCTCCAACATTTATTTTTTGTCTTGGTGATTATAGCTATTCTAACAGGTGTAAGGTGCTATCTTAGTGTAGTTTTGACTTGCATTTCCCTGATGATTAGTGATATTGAACATCTTTTCATGTGCCTATTGGCCACCTGTATATCTTCCTCCGAAAAATGTCTGTTCATATCCTTTGCCCATTTTTTGATCAGGTTGTTTTTTGTTGTTCCGTTGTATGAGTTTTTCGTATATTATGGAGATTAACCCCTTGTCGGATATGTGATTTGCAAATATTTTCTCCCAGCTGGTGGGTTGTCTTTTCATTTTGATCCTGGTTTCATTTGCCTTGCAGAAGCTCTTTAGTCTGATGAAGTCCCACTTCTTTATTTTGTCTTTAGTTTCCCTTGTCCGAGTAGACAAAGAATTTGAAAAGATCCCTCCATGACCAATGTCAAAGAGTGTACTGCCTATGTTTTCTTCCAGGAGTTTTATAGTTTGGGGTCTTACCTTCAAGTCTTTGATCCATTTTGAGTTAATTTTTGTGTATGGCAAAAGAAAATAGTCTACTTTCACTCTTTTGCATGTGGCTGTCCAGTCTTCCCCGCACCATTTATTGAAGAGACTTTCCTTTCTCCATTGTATGTTCTTAGCTCCTTGGTCAAAGATTAGCTGTCCATAGATGTGTGGTTTTAGTTCTGGGTTTTCAATTCTGTTCCATTGATCTGTGTGTCTGTTTTTGTACCAGGACCATGCTGTTTTGATTACTATAGCTTTGTAGTATATTTTGAAGTCAGGGATTGTGATGCCTCAAGCTTTGTTCTTTTTTCTCAGGATTGCTTTAGCTATTCAGGGTCTTTTGTTGCCCCATATGAATTTTAGTATTCTTTGTTCTATTTCTGTGAAGAATGCCATTGGGATTCTGACTAGGGTTGCATTGAATCTGTAGATTGCTTTAGGTAGTATGGACCTTTTAACCATTTATTCTTCCAATCCATGTGCATGGGATATCTTTCCATTCCTTTATGTCATCATTGATTTCTTTCAATAATGTCTTATAGTTTTCATTCTATAGGTCTTCCACCTCCTCAGTTAAATTTATTTCTAAATATTTTATTCTTTTTGTTGCAATTGTAAATGGGATTGTCTTCTTGAGTTCTCTTTCTGTTAGTTTGTTATTAGCGTATAGAAATGCAACTAATTCTTGTAAGTTGATTTTGTACCCTGCAACTTTACTGTAGTTATTGATTATTTCTAATAGCTTTCTGGTGGATTCTTCAGGGTTTTCTATATATAAAGTCATGTCATCTGCAAACAGTGAGAGTTTCACTTCTTCACTGCCCATTTGGATTCCTTTTTCTTGCCTAATTGCTCTGGCCAAAACCTCCAGTACTATGTTGGATATGAGTGGCAAGAGTGGGCACCCTTGTCTTGTTCCTGTTCTCATAGGAATGGCTTTCAGTTTTTCCCTGTTGAGTATAATGTTGGCTGTGGATTTGTCATATATGGCCTTTATCATGTTGAGGTACTTTCTTTCTATACCCATTTTGTTGAGAGTTTTTATCATAAATGGATGTTGGATCTCATCAAATGCTTTCTCTGCATCTATTGAGATGATTGTGTGGTTTTTATTCCTCATTTTGTTAATGTGGTGTATCACATTGATTGATTTGTGGGTGTTGAACCATCCCTGTGTCCCTGGTACGAATCCTACTTGATCATGGTGTATGATCTTTTCAATGTATTGCCGTATTTGGTTTGCCAATATTTTGTTGAGGATTTTTACATCAATGTTCATCAGCTATATTGGCCTGTAATTTTCCTTCTTTGTATTGTCCTTGTCTGGCTTTGGTATCAGGGTGATGTTGGACTTGTAGAATGTGTTAGGAAGTGTTCCATCTTCCTCTATTGTTTGGAATGGTTTGAGAAGGATAAGTATTAAATCTTCTTTGAATGTTTGGTAAAATTCTCCAGAGAAGCCATCTGGTCCTGGACTTTTATTTTTTGGGAGGTTTTTAATTGCTGTTTCAATCCCTCTCCTTGTGATTGGTCTATTCAGATTCCCCATTTCTTCTTGATTAAGTTTTGGGAGGCTGTATGAGTCTAAGAATTTATCCTTTTCTTCCAGATTGTCCAATTTGTTGGCATATAGTTTTTCACAGTATTCTCTTATAATCCTTTGTATTTCTGTGGTGTCCATTGTAATTTCTCCTCTTTCATTTCTAAGTTTATTTATTTGAGTCTTCTCTCTTTTTTTCTTAGTGAATCTGGCTAAGGGTTTGTCAATTTTATTTATCTTCTCAAAGAACCAGCTCTTTGTTTCCTTGATCCTTCCTACTGTTTTTTTTTGGTTTCAATTTCATTTATTTCTGCTCTAACTTTTATTATTTCCTTCCTTCTGCTGACTTTGGGCTTTGTTTTTCTTCTTCTTTTTTAATTCTGTTAGGTGTAGTTTAAGGTTGCTTATTTGGGATTTTTCTTGTTTGTTAAGGTGGGCCTGTATTGCTATGAGTTTCCCTCTTAGGACTGCTTTTGCTGCATCCCATATGACTTGGTATGGTGTATTTTCATTTTCATTTGTCTCCAGATATTTTTTGATTTCTCCAATGATCCATTGGTTGTTCAGTAGCATGTTGTTTAGTCTCCACATCTTTGTCACTTTCCCAGTTTTTTTCTTGTAATTGATTTCTAGTTTCATAGCATTATAGTTGGAGAAGATGCTTGTTATGATTTCAATCTTCTTAAATTTATAGAGGCTTGCCTTGTTTCCCAACATATGGTCTAGCCTTGAGAATGTTCCATGCATGCTTGAGAAGAATGTATAATCTGCTGTGTTTGGATGGAGTGCTCTCTATATATTTACTAAGTCCATCTCATCTAGTTTTTCATTTAAGTCCGCTATTTTCTCATTGATTTTTTGTCTGGATGATCTATCCATTGATGTAAGTGGGGTGTTAAGATCCCCTGCTATTATTGTGTTGTTGTTAATATCTCCTTTTGGGTTTGTTAATAGTTGCTTTATGTACTTTGGTGCTCCTGTGTTGGATGGATATATATTTACAAGTGATATGTCTTCTTGGTGGAGTGTCCCTTTTATTGTTATATATTGCCCCTCTTTGTCTCTCATTATATGTTTTATCTTGAAGTCTACTTCATCTGATATAAGTATGGCAACACTTGTTTTCTTTTGTTTGCCATTAACTTGGAGTATTGTCTTCCATCCTTTCACTCTGAGCCTGTGTTTGTCTTTAGAGCTGAGATGTGTTTCCTGGAGGCAGCATATTGTTGGGTCTTGTTTTTCAATCCATCCAGTCACTCTCTGTCTTTTGATTGGAAAATTCAATCCATTTACATTTAGAGTGATTTTTGATATATGAGGGCTTAATGTTGCTATTTTATCACTCATTTTCTGGTTCGTTTGCATTTCCTTTGTTTCTCATCCCGTGTGTTTTGGACTGCCAATTCAGTTCGGTAGTTCTGTATGATGGTTTTCTTAGTTTTCTCTTTATTTTTCATATATGTCTCTCTTCTGATTATTTGTTTAGTGGTTACCATGAGGTTGTATAAAAAATCTCATAGATGAGATAGTCCATTTTTTGATGGCTTCTTATTTCCTTAGACCAAGTCGATTCCTTCTCTTTCCTTTTACCCTTTGAAGTTATTGTCACAACTTATTCCATCTTGTGTTGCGAGTTTGTGTTTAAAGTGGTGAGGTTATATTTATTTTTTGTGTATTCCTTCCCTTAATCTTTGGTGTTATAATTAAGTGTTTGCTAACCTATTCTGATAGAGAGCTGCAATTTTTCTGATTTTGCCTACCCATTTTTCTCCTTGCTCAAAGCTTTGTATCCCCTTTCTCTTTTTTTTCAGGGATGAGGGCTTTCTTGAGTGTTTCTTGTAGTGGGGATCTTGTGGCAGTGAACTCCCTTAGCTTTTGTTTATCTGGGAAAGTTATTTCCTCATCATTTCTGAAGGATACTTTTGCTGGATAGAGTGTTTTTGGCTGAAAGTTTTTGTCTTTCAGAATTTTGAATATGTCATTCCACTCTCTCCTAGCCGGTAAAGTGTCTACTGAGAAATTGGCTGACAGCCTCAGAGGAATTCCTTTGTACATTAATTTTTTTCTGTCTTGCACCCTTAATATTTTTTCTTTATCATTGATTTTTGCCAGCTTTACTACTATATGCCTTGGAAAGGGTCTTTTCATGTTGATATATTTAGGAGATTATTGATTTTGTTCACTTGTATTTCCAGCTCCTTCACTAGGTTTAAGAAGTTCTCAGCTATTATTTCTTTGAACAAGTTCTCTGCTCCTTTTCCCCTCTCTTCTCCCTCTGGAATACCTATTATCCTTATGTTGCATTTCCTAATTGAGTCGGATATTTCTTAGAGAATTTCTTCATTTCTTTTTAGTCTTAGTTCTCTTTCCTCTTCCATCTGGAGCATTTCTGCATTCCTGTCCTCAATATTGCTAATTCTTTCTCCCATATTATCAGCTCTGTTCTTTAAAGATTCCAGATTTTTCTTTATCTCCTCCACTGTGTTTTTCATCTCCAACATTTCTGATTGGTTTTTCTTTATAGTTTCAATCTCTTTTGTGAAGAAGTCCCTGATTTCATTGAATTGTCTATGTGAGTTTTCTCATAGTTCATTGAGTTATTTTATGATAGCTATTTTAAATTTTCTGTCATTTAGGTTATAAATTTCTGTGCCTTCAGGATTGATTTCTGGGTGCTTGTCACTTTCCTTCTCGTCTGGAGATTTAATGTATTTTTGCATCGTGCTTGAGGGCGTGGGCTTATTTTTCCCCATCCTGAAGATATCTGGTTGCAGCTTCCACCTGCTGCCACTGGGTGGGGGTCAAGAGCTGTATATTCCGAGCCCACTGTGATCTGCGGACGCTCTAGCTGGCCAGCTGTGCTGGTGCTCTGGGTGGGAGGAGGGGTCTTTCTTTCACCTACTTGATCCCAGGGGATTCTTGCTCTTTCCTTGCTATCTGCTCTCCTGGGATGCTGGCTTGATGAAGGCACCCCGCAACAGTTCAGTCCCCTCCGTGTGGGAATTTCCCACAGGCTGTGAGAGAACTTGGAGAACGATAGTTTTCCTGTGGAGGGCTGCCTCTCTCCCTTCTCTCTCTGAGAGCCATGCTGTTCCAGAGGGGAGGGGCTCTTTCTTCCCCTGCCCAATCCTGGTGTCTTCTTGTCTTCCCTCACTATCTGCTCTCCTAGGGTGCTAGCTGGATGAAGACATTGCTGCAACAGTTCAGGCCCCTCTGTGTGGGAATTTCCCACAGGCTGTGAGAGAATTTGGAGAGAGATGGTTTTCTCATAGAGGGCTGCCCTCCCCCTCCCCTTCAGAGAGCCACGTGGTCCTGGTCCCAGGGTCACTGTTGTTGGGGAAGGAAAAGAGTTCTCCTTACCTCCTGCCACTTCCTCCAGGGGTACCAGCACCTCCACCTTCAGATGTAAGGCTGCGTGGGTCTCTCAGATGTCTTTCGTGTTGCATGAATGTCCTCTGTTGGTATTTGAATGTCCTTTTTGTTTTATCTTAGGAGGGAAGAGTCTAAGGGGGAAAGCTCACTCTGCCATGATGCTGACGTCACTCCCACCAATTTACATTTTAAAGACAAATTTTTGTCTTCTTTACTGCCCCAACAGGCTTCTTTGTTGGTGGACAGAGCTGGGATGAAGACCTAGTCAAATCAGTTGGGTCCACTCTAGAGCCTTCTCTGTGCCCCATGCCCACCCCATTCTCATCTGTGTAGAATCTCATTCCTGGGCTTTGGCTCCTGCTGTTAGTTCTCCCAGGTGGGCTCCTCCCCTTTAATTGTTCAGTCTTCTCAGCTACACTTTACCTCTTCAAAGAGATGGATTTTCACCAGTTTCTCTCACATTAGGCCATTATAATGGGCTTTAACACTATCAGAAGCAGTCTAACTTTTTGTCCACTTGTTTTTTTTCTGTTCTGACCAGTCCCACTGGAATGTAAGCTTGATAACAGGAAGAATCTTGTCTGTCATGTTCACCCCTGTATCCCCAGTGCCTGGAATGGAGCCTGACACATAGTAGGTGTTAAGAAGTGCTTGGCAAGTGAATGACTATATCAGATTAGGGAAGACAGGCCAGAGATGGAGATGTCGGGGTATTTTCAGGGTCAGGATTTCAGTGCTGCATCCTGGCGTCCTGCAGAGTTGGATGTTTGCAGGTCCATGTTGCATGATGGACACTCCTGGCAGGTCTGCTTGCTGATGACTTTCATGGGTGATGCTGCTGTTTTCCCCAGCAAAGGATAAGTTGCCTCAGGGCATGGCCATGGTTTCTTCTCCACTGGGGTCTTTCTCACTTATATTGTATGCAGTAAAGGATTAACCATGCCAAAGAAAGGTTTGGCCCTTGCTCAGCTGCTGGGAGGCACCCTGTAAGCCCCTGGAATGTCTTGCCTGATAAGCATGTCTTTGGTTACCTGAGGGCTTTAGGCTAGATAGCCTATGCTTCAGTGTGGTTTATGGTGGGGCTCTGGGTCATGTAGTGTCAGCTTGACCTCTGGAGAGGGTGGAGACTAAGGTCAGCCATGCAGAAGATCAGCCCTGTCTATGTCACTGGCCTCCAATAATAATCTGGACACCAAGGCTCCAGATAGCTTTCCTGGTTGACAATACTCTCTGTGGATTGTCACACATCATTACCAGGAGAAATAGGCGCTGTCTGCATGACTCCATTGGGAGAGGACAACTGGAAGCTCTGTGCGTGGTCTCTTCTGGACTCTTCCATATGTGCTTCTTCTTGCTGATTTTAATCTGTATTCATTTGCCATAATAAACCAAAACTTTGAGTACAACAGCTTTTCTGAAAATTGTGAATCCTTCTAGTGAATCATTGAACCTGAGGGTGATCTTGGGGACTCCCAAACTGCACTGGTTAGTATACACTTTGTGCCCAATAAATGTTGATTGAGTGTTGAAGAAACCAACTTTTTGAACTTGAAAAAAGAATGTTTGCTCAGCTATGGCCCTCCTGTAGTCATGAACAAAGGTAGCAATCTCTACAAATGGGTCACACCATTGGAGGGTCCACCTGTGGTCCCTTCCTTCCCTTTAATGCCCTGATCTGGGTGATCACAGTTTTAAGAAAAATTACTCAGAGTTCCTTGGGTTTTCTCAAGCACAAACACAGACCTTTTTCTCCAACCTCCATTCCAGGACACCCCTGGAGGCTATTGCACATTGATATTCCAAAGTCACCATATTGGTCTTTGAAGGGTGGTCAGTGGGCTGGGATGCCAGCTCAGAGAGCAAGGTATGACTTGATGGGACTCCTTAACATCCTTGAATCATGTCCTTTAACTTTCCAGTACATGAAGATGGATTTATACTGATCTACTCTATCAGTCCATGTCTCTGGCTGCAAGAAACAGAAGCTCATTCAAGGTAGCTCAAGGGAAAGAAGGCTTGCTATAAGAATACATATGGACTCACAAAAACAAAAATATAGTCAGATCTAATAAAGAATAGGATTAGAAAGTTTGGAACTGAGGGAACTCTCTCCACCTCTCAGGGCTCCACAGGTTTTATCTTCACTCTGATTTTTTAAAATCTTATATGTGTTTCAGTGTATCTGCCATACCTGGCTCTACATCAGGAGACAGCAAACTTTTAATGTAAAGGGCCAGATAGTAAATTTTTTTACTTTGTGGGCCATATAGTCTTTGTTGCAACTACTCAGCTCTGCAGTTGTAGCATGAAAGTGGCCATAGACAATGTGAAAACAAATAGGTATGACTGTGTTCCAGTAAAATTTTATTTATAAAACTGGGTGGCAGGCTAGATTTGGTCCACGGACTGCAGTTTGCCATCCCCTGCCCTACATCATGACCTCAAGCATCTGCTGCCAGTTGATCACATACTCTGTGCCTCTGATCAGATTCCCACGAGAGGAACTTAGTGGCTCAACTCAGTCTATGAGGGGCTATCATCGGATCAGGTGGCATCTTCAGCCCTTTCAGCTATGGCCAAAGAGGGATGGGATCATATGCTCTAAATATGGTCAATTTACCCAGAGCAGGAAATGGGGATATAGTATAACATATGCTTATTATTCCCATGAACACTTTCATTCAGTTCCCTTCTTTGACTTTTTGAGGCTATATGGGAATCCAAGTCATGGGTGAGCTGATGTGAATCCCATGATCTCACCATTTTTCAGCCATCTTCCCATAATGCAGGTGCTCAGATGCTGGGGTTGTAAGTGGTTAAGAGGACCCAGGTCCTGCTTTCGGTCTTAGAAGCTGTGAACTAACAGCATTCATCCATTTACTTATTCATTGTTAAGTTCCTATTATGTATCAAGCAGGGTATTGGGTGCTGTGTTACCCCTGAAGCTACATTCCCTCTGTGGGTGGTTAAATTGGATCCTCTTGACTTGCTTTTGCAGAATGACCTTCTCACCTGACAAGGTGTTAGGGTAAAGTGTTGCTTAGTCCCAGGTAGGTCCTTGCCTAAAGATTGTGATCCAAACTCTAGGAAAAGAAATCCTAAAAATTATTAGAAAGGGAGGCACCAGCTCATGTTCTCATCCCTGTCGTATCCCTTCAGAAGGAGGCTTCTGTGAGTGTTTGTCTTACTCAACCTGTTAGAGAGGAAGCTTTCAGGCAGATTAAATCTTGCCTGCTAAGCTTTCTGGATGTCAAACCCAGTACAAAACATCTCTTTAATCATTCAACTCTGAGCCAGTTCCAGGGACATATGTGGTAGGTCACATATCTCATGAGTAACAGCACTGTAAAGCCACCACCCTTTTGCAGGCTGCCCCACAGTGGGTGGAATCACAACCCAGAAGGGAGTGTCTGAGATCTGCAGCATATTATCCACAAGGAGCTTTTGTGGCACCTATCCTTTCTGCCATGTGGTTGGCAATAGCCAGGCCAAAACAACTTGGATTGACTACCAGGTAAATAATGGGGCAGATGCTGCTAGGAACTTAGGTGCTATTTTTAATACACTGTAAATCAGGAGGCAGATAAAGACAACGGTGACTCATGCTATATTCCTTTACCTCATTGGAGGATTTAGTGCACCTGGGAGCATCAGACTCAGGCAAGCCTTGAGTCAGCCTGAGCGCCCGTGGGCTCGGCATGAGCATTGTCCAACCCGTCTACAAGCATTCACAGAACACCCATCACTAATACGGCATAGGCAGGTTAAACAAGCACAGCTTTATTTGAGACCTTTCTCTCATAGGAGATACCTGTGTGCAGAACTGCTCCTTTTAAAATTCATTCAACAAAGACCCTATCCACGCTATCATACCCTCTTGACTAGAGGGCTGCAAAAGCTTTTTAACAGGTGTCTAATTCTATTCTCCCCCTGCGTGGCCTTCAATCTGTTCTCTACACAGCTGCCAGAGAGACTTAGATCAGAAAAAGTCACCTCTTGCTCAAAACCCTCCAATGTCTTCTCTTAGAATAAATATAAACTCCTTGCCATTGCTTATGAGACCCTACATGACCTGGCTGTTGCTTTTCCTTTAAACCCCATTTTGTCAGTTTCCCATCAATTCCTGTGTTGTGACCACATTCCTGTTGGTCTTCCAACCTGCTAAGCTGCAGGGCCTTTGTCCTTGCTGTGCCCTCTGTCTGGGGTACTCTCTCCCTCAGCCTTGAGCATGGGATGGCCCCACACTTCATTCAGGTCTCTGGTAATGTGTCTTCTCCTCAGAGACCTCTTTCCTGACCACTTCTTTCAAAATAGCTTCTGCCTTCCCACCACTGTCCTCATATCAACATTTTTTCTTCATTGTACTCATCACTACTTGAAATTCTGTTACATTATTTTTTGTTTCCTTGTGTAGGGCCTGTTTCCCCCACTCAAACATAAACTCTAAGAAAGCAGGGGCTTCACCTATCTCATCTGCTACTGCAGTTACAGCACCTTGCATAGGCCCAGGCTCATAGTAGGCCTTCAGCTATTGAATGGATGAGTGAATAAACTCCAGCAGCACCAATGGTGGTATGTAGAGATAAGTTTAATTCACTCACAGGGTGTTGGGAGAACTTGTTGGGTAAAGGTCAAACATATGATGAATTTGAAAGGAACATTCATTCATTTGCTGAGTTAAAAACTATGTATTGAAGCCCTTCTGTGCCTAGCACTGAGGATATACAGTTGTGATAGACAACTCCTTGTGCTTTTGGAGGTTATAGCTTAGCTTCCATTGATGAGACAAAAAGTATGTGCCATGAACTCTGCTAAGTGCTTTCCATACAATGGCATGATGAATGTGATGGGGGTGAGTGGGGTGGGAAAAGCAGTCCAGGCAGAAGGAAAAGCATAAGTGTATTAGTTTCCCAGGGCTACCACAATAAATGACCACAAATTTAGTGGCTTAAAGCAGTAGAAATTTATTCTCTCACAGTTCTGGAGCCAGAAGTCCAAAACTAGGTGTCAGCAGGGCCATGCTGGGGGAGGCTCTAGGGGAGATTCTCCTTCTAGTTCCTGGTGGATCCTGACGCTCCTTGGCTTAGGGCAGCATCACTCCAGTCTCTTACCTCTGTCCTCACATGACCTTTTCCCCTATATCTCTCCTCTGTGTCCGTGTGTCTCAAATATCCTTCTCCTTCCTTTAATAAGGACACTAGTCATTGGATTTAGGGCCCACCTTAAATCCAGCATGATTTCAAACACAGATCCTTAACTAATCTGCAAAGATCCTATTTTCAAACAAGATCACATTCACAGGTACTGAGGGTTAGGACTTGGACATATCTTTTGGGGGGACACTATTCACCCCACTACAGTGAGTAAAGACCCTGAGTCTAGAAGGAATACCCTGGAGCATGCAGGGTATTGAATCCAGTCATCTGGGAGGACGGAGTGTTTGCTGGGTTGACCCGCTCCCTGGAGAAGCTCGTCGACTCACAGGCAAGGAGTCATGTGATGCTCTACACTAGTGTTAGGGCTCTACTTCACCGTCTTGAAACTCGAGGTAACTTCATCTCTGCACTTACGTTTTACAACTGAAGTCCCCTGGGACAATGGACTATGCACGTGAGCAGAGGAGATATGCAGTATGCACGTGTCCAGCAATCCTTGCCACTCTATTTGCATGTAGTATTTTCACTGCCCCATGAGCACAGAATTCTGGCGGGCCCATAATGCATAAGAGTTTGGCAGACTCAAAGCCAGTACAAGGTAAGTGTGTTACATCTATGACTGACTAAGTTAGGGAGCTAACAGCCCCAGTAGGCCACCCTTTCCATTCAAACCAGAACTTGCTTAGAACACAGAAGGAAAGCGATGGTGTTCTAAGGTTGTAAGAAACATGAGTGATCAAGGAGCCCTATCATACCTGTCTTATTCATGTCACTTCCCTATATTAGGCAACCACTTATGCTGAAAACAATGATATAGAAGGAACAGGAAAGATTGAGCAACCCATATTTCCTTTTCCTTTCACTCCTTCCATACTCATCACTAAGCCAGAGGTGGAGAGTGTTGGTAGAAAGCATACATATTAGGAAGTGAAATAAAAGCAATTGAGTTAGTTTGGTGCAGCGTTTGCACTGTTAACGGTAAGAATGAAATGCATATGCATGGCCAGGCTATGGAATACCAATTGTGTAATTATTGTGATTCCGCATACAAGCTAAATGCTTCTATATTTGCATTTTAAACTGGCACTGCACAAAACAGAGTGATAAAATTCATGCTAATAATTAAAAATTTTAATTTTTCTTTACTTACAATGATGTTAAATAGCATACAAAAAGCACCATGACAAGTTGAGAGAAAGACTGTGGAAGAAAGGAAAGAGCTTTACTTTAGTGCCATTAACAGCACGTTTTTCTGCTTTTTAGCAAGGGGTCCCATATTTCATTTCATTTTTCACTAGGTCCTGCACATTATGTGCCTGGCCCTGCAAAGATGACTGTTGGACAGAACCCTGCAAGTTCGTGAAGTATGTTGCCTCCAGAGCCCTGGCTTTGCTGGACTGTGACAATTTTCTGTCTCTAACTTCGCTTCTGTGGCAAGCAATGTTTGCTTTGTGTTTTCTTTCCCACTCCAGTCACTGTTTTTCTGATGATTTTAAAGAACATTCTGCTCTTTCCCCCTTTCTGTCCTCTCCCCTCCCACTACCATTTGCCCAACACTTCTGGTGTTTCAGGGAGACAGACAAACCCATCAAGAATCTACCCGCACTGACCGGCTCTGGTGTCCCGCTGTGAGAACCACCACTGCAGAGCCACCTCTGAGCAAGACACATTTTCTGCTAGGTTTGAGGGGAAGTCGCCAAAATAACTCAATCTCAGGAAGCTCTTTGTTTGTAGGGCAGCATTGGGTGCCCCCCTAGCTGGCAAACTCACCCTTGCTTTCTGAAGAGAGGACTGTTTCTTCAGCCACGCCAACTGTTAGATGAGAACACCATGTACGGCCCACCAGAGTGTTGGATGAGAACCTATGTCTGTACCTCTCATTCCTAACTCTGCTAGACAGCCTCTTCCCTCCTCACCCCTTCAAATGCAGAAAGCACCAGGCAGAAATTTCAGTGTCATCGAGAAATTGTGAAGAGTAGGTTGCTGCTCTTTTTCGACTGCAGATGACAGGAAGGGACCCAGGTATAGAAACGTGCGTCTGGAGAGCAGCTTTCTCAGACCCTGGCGCGTTTCCTTTCTGCAGAATGAGGGGAAGCCGTGACTTCAGTTGACCGCCTCCCAGGCCTCCACCCTGATAGACATGTGTGAAGACTCGAAACACTGCTCAGGACTTGGTGAAACTGTGGCGTTTTCTGGGCTTTTGTTCTTGTTCCTGTTGACTGCCAGTTTGGGTCCTCTCCAAACCTTGGCAGGGAACAAAGCTTTCAGTACTGTTGTATCGGCAAGCATGGCTTTTGCTATCGCGTGAGGAGGGGAAGGCTAACATTTGTGGAATACAACTTCATCCCAACTGCAGAGCCTTCGTAGGTGCTGCATAAATAAGGTTGCACCAATGAATGACTGACTGAACTTACCCTACTGGCAGATACTGTGCCAGGCCAGGTATAGTTTACCTCATTTAATTCTCATCAAGCAGCTGTGTGATATGGGGATTATGACCCCTGTTTTAAAGTTGGAAACTGAGGCTTACTGAGAGAGAAGGCAATTAATTCAAAATCACATGATAATAGAAAGCAGAGTTGAAATTTCTATCCAGGTCTTTTTCCTTCTGAAGCATGATTTCTTTCTACTAGGCTATGCTGTCAAATCCCAAATGACAGATCCCTTTTCCTTCCATCGTTCCTCTCTCTCTCCCTCCTTTCTTTCCTCCTGACTTTCTTCCTGCCCTCTTTTCTCTCCCTTTCCTCCCTCCATCTATTCAGCCACGTCTCTACCCTTCCTTCACCATGCACTTCTCCAAAAAAGAAGATAAAGTACTGATTTCTCATCTAGAATTTAGGGACCTTCAGAATCTAGTCCAGGTAAGAATTATCCCTTGCTTCAAAATCTCTGTAACACATCCAGACTGGTGTGCTCACCGTTTCCTGAACATACTACATGCATTCCTGCTCCCACCTCCTCCCCCATCGCATCCTTTCTTAACCTTCACCATACTCATCGCCTGCCATTCGAGCCCACAGTGATCTGTCCTTCCCGTCACAAATGGTAGCTAACGTTTATAGAACATTACTTTGTGCCAGTTACTGTCATGACCGAGTCACCCATATTTACTTAAAGGACCGTCAATCCGATGAGGTGGGTGCAATTGTCGTGTGTGTTACTGAAGGAAGAAATGGAGATCTGGGGTGTTGGTGGTGGGTGGGGTGAGGAACTTACCCATGGCACATGGGTAGTGATGTAGGTGTATTACTTCTGTTGATCTTGTCATTCGTTGCTGCATTTCTTGAGATAGCACTTTGGGATAGCCAACCGTTTTACATGCACCTGTCTTATTTTCCCAAGAAGATGATCTGCCATTTGAAGATAGACATGACATCTTGCAATTCTTTACGTGTTTCCCAGAGTTAAAAGTTGCTAAGCACACAGTGCCCTCTAACATGATATAAAACACTCAGAAATGCACGTGCCTCATTAAGCTACTAAGAAAATACCATTTGGACACTTAGATAATAAGTGAAAAATTTTTGAAATATAGGAATGTGGAACCAGAAGAGAGATTTTGGGGAAAAAATAAGTAGCCCAGGTGTGTTAGTTAATGTAAGCTAGCCTCTGTAACATGCAACTTCAAATCGTATAGGGCCAAATATGCAGTTAATTAATATTTATTTCTTGCTTTTGTCAGTGAGCCTTCCTGGCTAGCAGATAGCTCTCTTCCAAGAGGTGATTTGGGTTCCAGGCTTCTTTTACGTTGTGGCTCCACTATCCTTTACATGAGGGCTTTAAGGTGGTTTGTCTGCATCAATCCACAGAGGGGAGAAAGGAGCACAGAAACTCCCACGTGGGAGATGTGGATGGGCCAGCCCTGGATGTGGTGCCCATCACTCCCACATACATTCTGTCGGTCTAGACTCTGTCATGTGGCACAGCTCCTTCAAAGAAGGGTGGGAAATGTAGAATGTGTGCCCCTGAAGGAGAAGGAGTAGGTTTGGCGATCTTCTAGCAACCATTTCCGTGTCAGGGATGGCTTATATGTTTGCTCTGCCAACTCTCATGGATTGGGAATGGCTGTCTGGAGTGAGGTGTGGAGAAGGATTTTGAGGCTGAGTCTATGCTTAGAAAGAAAGGGTGTGAGGGTCATTAGTTTTGTGGTTGAGGGGAGGGAAATGGTAACACACATGCCACTACTTGCTGTCCTTAGATTCTAGTTTGAGTTCTTCATTTTACCTTCATTAATTTGTTCATCCTACAAATAAGGAACGACCGCCAAGTGATGGAGACACAGAGACGGGCAAGTCATGGGCTCTACCTCGTGGAGGCCAGGTGGTTCAGGAGAGAGAATTTATGATGAAGTGTGGTCCTTGTGGCAAAGGGACAGGGACAGAGTCCTGTGGGAGTGCACAGGAAGGAGCTGTAGAAGAGAAGACAGGCCAAGTCAATGACCTGATCAAGGTCACATGGCACCTGTGCAGCAGGTTCAGGACAGGAACTCCAGGAGTCCTCATCTGTAACGTGGGAGACTGCCAGCCGCCTCCCAGGATTGGCGGGAGTAACGCACACAGCTCGTGGCAGGGTCTCTCGCAGGGTCAGTGCTGAACACACACGCACTGCCGTTAGTGGTCTTGTTCACAAGATTTGCTCTGTCTACACACAGCAAATGTGAACTGTGCATCAAGGGCCTACTATGTGCTTTATTCAATCACTCAACAGACATTTATTGAGCAGAGGTACTGTGTGCCAGGCACTGTTCTGGGAAGTGGGAGTAAATCAGTACAGACACAACTCCCACCTTTGTTGAACTTAACACCCTGGCGTGGGGAAGCAGATCATAAACACGACACATAAGTGAATTGGAGCATCTGTGAGCAGGCAATGAGTGCTATGAAAAATGGCGCCTGGTAAGAAGGATTGGCCGTGCCTAGGATGGGGGAATGGTGGCAGTTAAATAAAAAAAGTGGGGGAGTGATCAGAAAAGGCTTCATTGTGAAGGTGACACTTGAGCCAAGACCTGTGGATGTGCAAGACTTGATTATGTCCTCAGAAACTCCTATGGTGGGTAGAATTATCCCCATTTTGCAGATGAGGACAGTGAGGCTGGTGGAGGTGAAGCAGCCTGGCCAGGCTCTCTTGAGGACTGGGATTTAAACCAGGCAACTTGGCCCCAAGACCAGTTCAGGCTGAGAAGGAAGCAGGTGGGAGGGGGTGTGAGTCCATGGTTGGCGGTCTGGTCTGGAGTGTAGGGCTGGGTCAGGCAGTGGATTCCCATGGTGTCTTGCTCCTGCTCAGTCCTTAATCACACTCCCTTCCTGCGCGGTTTCTTCACTTTTGCCTGCCGCCTCTCCAGACGTAACGAATAATATTTGGAGCTGCAAGCCAGAGAGCATTTAGTGGTCATGAAGTCTTGATAAAATGTGTACATGGTTTTAAATATTCCATTGTAATGCATGGTAAAGCTTGCTTAAAAATGAGAACACATAAAAGCCTGCCAGATTTGATTGATGATGTGCCATCAATATTGATGGTCACGAGCACATTGGGAAGTTGGGATGCTGTATTTCTGCTGTGTCCTGCTAGCATCCAAGTCTGTAGGAATGATGTATCGTGAAAAAGCCTGAGTATCACAGTGCCGTTACACTGACATTAAGTAATGGTAATGGGGCTCAGCCTTAGTTTGAAGTAAAATCAGTTTTGAATGAAACATGGGCTCACAGAGCCTGTGCTGGGGTGGCTGTTCCCAGGGTGGTTTGCTCTGGGGCCATCCATGACCATGACAGTGCACTAGCCACCTCTGTGTTTGGAACTGCTTGGAGGCAGGATAACGGGGAAACACTTGCTCCACCCTATGAGACTTCACTCCATGAGATGATGGAGGCAGATATTGGAGTGATGCATCTACAAGCCAAGCAACACCCTGGACTGCCAGCAACACCAGAAGCTGGAAGAGGCAAGGGAAGATCTTCTCTAGAGCCCTCAGAGGGAGTGTGGCCTTGTCAGCACTTTGATTTTGGACTTCTGTCCTCTAGAACTGTGAGGGAATAAATTTCTGTTGTTTTAAGCTACCCAGTTCGTGGTAATTTATTATGGTAGCCCAAGGAAACTAACAGAAACAATTTCAAGCTGTGTGACCTTGGGCAAGTTACGTAACCTCTTTATGCCCGTTCCTTCATTTGCAAAATGGGATGGCAACAGTTCCTATTTCACAGGGTAATTGTGAAGATTAGATGAGGAAAGCCACGTAGAGAACATAGAACTGTGCCTGCCATGTAGTAAGTGTTCAATAAATTTTATTATTATTCCTGCCATTCTCATTCCTATCCTCATCCTTATTATTTAGTGGTTCCAACTCTGTGTTAGGCTCTTTACACATAGCAGCATCATTTCTTTTTCTAAAGTGCCTTTAGAGAGAAAGGTCGTCCAATATTTTCTTCATTCTTCAGATGCAGAATGGCTCAGAGAGGTGACATGATTTTCCAGGGACACACAGATGACTTGTGGGACAGCTGGACTTAGAACTCAGAATGCTCTGGCTTCAAACTTGGAATTATTTCCACTAATAATGACACGCATGTGCCAAGCACTGTGCTAAGACTTAACGTGCATTCTTTCTAAGTTTTTACAGTAATTCTATGAGGTAGGTATCGTTGTTATCCCATTTTACATATAAAGGAACAGAGACTCAGAGGGATTTAGTAAGCTGTTCAAGATCACATGGCTAATAAGTGGTAAAGTCGATATTGTTACCTGTGCTAGGCCAAACAATGGTCCCAAAAACATCAGGTCCTAATCTCTGGAGCCTGGCAATGTTAACTTACACGGCAAAAGGGATTTTGCAGATGTGTTAAGGATCTTGAACTGGGGAGGTTATTATCCTGGTTATCTGGATGGGCCCTATGTGGGATCACTAGTGGCTTTATGAGAGGGAGATATGAGTGCAGGAGGGAGAAAGGATGACGTGGTGACAAGGGAGCAGAGAGAGATTTGAAGCAGCTATGCTCCTGGCTTTGAAGATGAGCAAGAGGCAGTGAACCAAGGAACGCAAGGAATGGAGCTCTCAAAGCTGAAAATCGCAGGAAATGGAGTTTCTTCTAGACCATCCCGAAGGACTGCAGCCCTGCCAACACCTTGGTTTTGGTGCAGTGAAACCTATTTTGGATTTCTGACCTCCAGAACTGTGAGAAAATAACTTTGTGTTCTTTTAAGTCACTAGGGTTGTGGTGATTGTTCTAGCAGCAATAGAAAATGGACACACTGTTTACTTTTCTGACTCCAGATCTGTTTGTTAACTTCTACCCCTCTGTTGAACCTTGGTCCTCTTCTTAATAAACTCCTGGCCTTGACGTGTCTGCACTGATGTCTCCACATTGACAACTGGCATGCAGGTTGCAGGCAGGGGCCGTCCCAGGCCACTCCTTCAATTTTCCCACAAGCAACAGCCTGAGGGGTCAGTGTTTCTTGCTACTGGTGGCAGAGCTCACAAAGGCGTCTGGGTCCTGCACTCACCGTTAATGGAACAGGTCCGGCTGCCAGTCCCAAATTCCTCTCCTCCCTCCCCAGGAAGCCACGGCCCTCACCAGCAGCCTCAGTCCTAAGCCAGGCCAATACTGTAACCGGACAGGGTACTAAAGAAGCTCAAGTTTAGAGCTTGGAACCAGGTGAACCTCAATATCGGTTCCTAGCTCCCACCTTGTTTCTTGGGAAGGCAGCGTGATACAGTAGAAGCAGTTTGAGCTTCAGAGTCAGACCAGGATCAAATCCTAGCCCTGCCGTCGACTGCCTCGTGACCTGGGGGAAGTCATTTGATGTCTCTGTGCCTCAGCTTCCTCACCTGCAAGACGAGGATAATCAATTTACCTTACAAGGTTGTAAGAAACATTAAATGAGAGGAGTGCACGGCACATGATTGGTTGGGGGAGGTTGGTCCCTTTCTCCTCTGTTGACTTACTGTGTCTCCAGTTATGGAACTTGGGGACCTGTCTTCAACCTTCTGGGCCATCGAGGACCTTCGACCTCCTGGCTCTCTGTTCCTTAATTGAGTTGTTCCTAGATAGGTATCCTGCTTTGCTTGGTTTGGAACTCAAACTCAGGTCATGAGTGGGCCCTTTGTTTGCTGACATCAGCAAGGTGTGGTGCTGCTTTCTCTACTTTTTTGTGGCCATTGGTCCCCCCTTGGGCATTCTCCTCTGCCCATCTGCCCAGTGCCCCTCCTATGTATTAATTGGGAATTTTCAGTAGCAAGAAACAAAAGCCCTAACTCAGCTTGTCTAAACAGTAGACAGGATTTCTTTTCTCCCATAATTAGAAGTCCTGAAGTGGGTGAAAAACCCAGGTTTTTCTATCATTTTGCTCTGACAATCTTTGCCTAATGGCTTGTCTTTCGGCTTTGCCTTTCCCTTGGTAGCAAGATGGTCTCAGTACCACATCCAAATATGAGTGTCCAATAGAAGAGAGGCCCACCCTTCCTTCCTCTTTCCTTCCTTCCCTCCCTCCTGTCTTTCCCTCCCTCCTGTCTGTCCGTCCTTCCTTCCTCCCTTCCTTCCTTCTCCCTCTCTTTCTTCCTTCCGAGGGAAAAGAAAACTTTTCCCAGATGCTCCCCCAAGCCCTCCCATCAAGTCTCATTGGCTGACATTGTATCACAGCCTAACCAATCACTGGAAGAGGAAATGGAGCACTGTGATTGGCTTAGACCACACAAAATCTACCTCTTGGGAGGAGAACTGGGGTCCACCTCCCTTAAGGCACATGGCTATGTAAAGAGGGAGTAGCTACGTGAGCAAAATTGGAGATTTTTCAGGAAGGGTGAATGGTTGTTGGGTAGGCAGCCAACAGTGTCTGCCTCATGCAACTCGGCATGTGCTTGGATTTCCTGCTATGCATTGGACGTTCTGCCTAATCTCAAATTCAGAGACGGAGAGCATAGTGCTCATCATGCTTGCTAACCTGAATTGAGTGGCAGTGACTACCTGGAATAAGATGTTGAGGATTCTGGCCACATCTGGACTCAGCAAGAATGACAGCCATGATTGATTAACAATGTCTGCCAGGGGTGTGTGTGTCAGGGTGGGGACTCAGCGGGAAAATTTTCTTCCTTTTTCAAAAAAAGATATTTTAAAGCTCTAGGCTTTGTTTTCCCAGACTGTTCCACTTCCCAAGGACTGCTTGTAATTCTAGTTTTTAGAAACCATGTTTACATATTTCACAGGTAAATGCGTTGCAGAAAGTTAACCGGTCATTTATGAGTGGTCTCCTTGTCTCTCTGACCCCTGTCAGACTCCCTCACAGCCCCTGAGAAAGGGCCACTAGTCTCTGGCTTCCTCTTGGTTGAGTTCAGGCAGTACTCAGTAGCAAATGGAAAATTCAGGAGGCTGTCCTCCACCGTTCATGCCATCAACGCAAGGCTGGTGGTCCAGAAGTGGAAGACGCAACTGGAATAGCTCAGAGTTTTTGTTCAGCTTCAACAGAGGCATCTGAAGCCCATCTTTCCTGCCCAGAGACTTCTTTCCCACTAAAGAAAAATTTCCATGTACTTGTAATTCTGCAACTCTGGGTCAGCCAAATGAGCAGTATTTTAATTTTAAAATCTTAGCCAATAATCAAGAGGGTGGCTTTCTTCCGGGTATCAGCCGCACCATCTCTCTAACAGCCTTTTCTTCCCTCCTCCCTGCTTATCTTTGGAGACTAGCCGAGACCAGCTGCTTCGTAGATGCGATCTCCCCAGGCATACTAATGGGCGAGTTTTTTTTCCAGAGCAAGTTTTCATTATTTTGGGGTTTTGTCTGTTTATCACATGTCCAACTAATTTCTCTTTGTTTTTGAAACAAAGGGTGGTTCTAGGAAAATGGAATCACAGTGATACATTTACGTTGTTTCTGAATTCCTCCTTCTTCCTCCCTGTCTCTCCTTACAGTAAATGAAAAGTAGCTTTTTTCGGGTTATATTTGACAAATCTCTGGACACAGTCAGATAATTTTGAGTTTCTAGACTCAGTGAACCACATGACAAAAGTTAATTAAACTGGCTGGGATAGGAGTATCTGCTGGTAGATCAGGAAAACTGTCACATTTCTCAGAATCATCACAACCAACTCAGACACCTCAATGCTCCTTGTTGTTGTTTAATAAATATACCATTTGGTACTTAGAGACACCCATAAGCCACTGTTTTCTTAAATTGTCATTAGAGACATTACATTGTTCTATACACCCAGCAGTTCATTGCTATTCTCTGTCCTCCCATACCTCAGTCTGAAAAATCTCCAGTGTACCCGAGTCCGTATATTTATGATATCGTCTCACTATGTAAAGAGAGTGGTTATGTCTTACTAACCACTTTGCTTTGGGATGGGTTCAGGTGTTGCTATTTTAAAGCCCTCTGGATGAGTCTATTGCGGAGCCAGGTTGAGATCTCAATGTAGGAGTCATGCTGTGTAGCAATCAGGATAGGCTACATTCTGCAGGAACAGTTACTTCATTCTCACTGACTTAACACAATGGAGGGTGATTTCTTGCTCTTGTTATACGTCCATATTAGGTTGCCTGGGGGCTCTGCTCTGTATTTCCTGCCTCTAACACCCACGCTGATGGGGCTCACTGTCTGCAGCATCATCTGTGGCCGTGGCGTGGAGAAACAAATGTAGCAAATTGCTTTCAGGCTCTTAAGGTTTTCTTCTGCAAGTGGCACACTTCACTCCCACCCATGTTATCCGCCCAAGCTAATGCTGTGTCCGCAGCTAGTAGGGATATGGAGACCCTCAGATGACACACAGCTCGCTCAGGCATGTGTCTGAAGTTTCCATCCTAGAAAACTGGGTCAAGGGCAGATGGCAGGACATTATCGTGCTTCCCTCCAGCCCAGCACGTGATCCAAGGAGTTCTAGTGTCTTCTGTTGTGACACAAAGCTCAGGCCACAGCCCTCCAGGACAGAGCAGTTATGATGATGACACTTCATCACTAGGCAAGAAGATGTTTACCTGAGCCAAGGCATTGCATCGGGGAACTAAGAGCCCTCACTGAGAGCCTGGAATGGAGCTGAGTAATGCCTCCATTTTTCACTTGCAAAGTACACAGCAATGGCCATGGAAAAAGCTGGAAGATGGAAGACACACAGAAAGGATGTGTGTTGGTAAAAACCTTTGACTTTAGAAATCTGGAGATGCCCTTCATACTCCTTGATTCCCCATGATAATGTCTAGGGGCTGAATGGGTGAAAAATGGCCAAATCTTACATTTTCTTCTGGGTGGGCACATGAGACAATCTGAATCTTGAGTAAGAATAAGAGATTAGTCGCCCTTTCTGGACCTAGAGCCCAGAAAAGAAAGTGGCTGAGTTACACAGAAACTTAGTGGCAGCACCAGAAGAAACAGTCCCTGCTAAAGTTGTCTGCAAGCGAAATTGATGGAGGGGTAAAGAGATACTTTCCCATCTTCTTTCTGGGCAATGGGAAGGGCTATTTTAGGTGGTTTTGTTCGCTTTTCCACAGATGCTTAAGAGAAAATGGGCTCAACTTCTAGCAGAAGAGATGCTGGGTGGACAGAATCATGTCCTGGTTAAGCATGTGGCCCTGGAGCCAGGCACTGGGCTTCAGTCCCGGCTTTGCCATGACCAGCAGGAAAATCCTGGGCAAGTCACTTAACCTCTCTGTGCCTATTTGTAAAATTGGGAAAATGATGGCACCTACTTCATTTTTTGTGAAAGTTAAATGAACTAGCACATGTAACATTCTTAGGAAAGTGTCTGGCACATAGCTACCATTTATTAAATACTCACTATTATTAACATTATTATTGTTATTTTAATAACTTTTCCAATGTTAACATGATTAAAGGGTACCATAAGGGAATGGAGCGATTTCACAATCTCTGTCTGCAGACTTTAAGAATTAGACCAGCATTTATCTTGGTTGATTATATTATTTGTCTTCTTTAGATGGAAGGTCTTAGTCTAATTGAACCTTTTTTCCCCATCAATCACTTAAAAAAACCCCCCAAAATCTAAACCCCAAGGCAGCAATGAAACTGCCTGGTAGTTAGGAAAAAAAATCTCTGACAAGCTTTTCTAGCATTCCACTCAACCCCAGCTGACTTCCCTGATGGGTATGTCAATGATAGTGGTACAGAGGTTAAGCCAAATAGATTTGAGATCTGAAATTGGATCCTTGGAACAAGCTCTCTGTACATCTGCATCTTTGACAGCCCCCAGGGTAGATGTGTGTCCAAGAAGCAGCAGCTGATGTACTGTGTGTTTGTGCTCAGAGCCTGATGCTAGATGGTGTTTGTAAATAGGAGAGGAAGCACCCAGGGTCACATTATGGATGAGATGTGCATGGTCAGGTTGTTAGCCGGAAGAGGTGGCTGTCTTTTCTCAGAGCTACTGCATTCAGTTAACTGATACATTTGTAACGGTGAACAGTACTCTCCCCCAGGGTGCGCAATTCCTTGCTAAGGGGTTCCAGCCTTAGCGTGGATCTGTGCTGATTGTTAGTGGAGATATGAGGTATTTTGGCCCAGATAGCAGAGAAACCTCAATATAAGGGAATTATCTCATAAATAAGTAAATCCATTCTAATAATTGAACAGGACTCCAAGAGAGAATCTTCACAATCCTACTAAGGAAACTTTTTACAAAGAGCAAGTCTAAGGTTGCCAATGGAGAATGCCAACTTGTGGAGACATCTGGCCCCAAACTAGGCCTGTCCATCACTATTAGCTCTGATTAGGGCTGTGCTGAAAAATGAAGTGAACAGGCACAGATCAGGTAGAGTCCAAGGCCTGTGACTTAGGAACAATGAGCATCATAATTGCATGCAATTATGAAGGACTTGCTCCCTACCAGGCATATGTTTTACATGTATTAAGTCATTTGGTGCTTGTCTTAGATAGATACTGTAAGTGTCCTCATTTTCCAGATAAGGCCACAAGGCACGGAAAGGCTAGGCCACTTGCCCATGTTCTCACAACCAGAAAGTGGCAGAGGATGCACTCAGGAAGTCTGACTTGAACACACAGACTCTTCGCCACTATGCAGCTAAGTGATGATGACAAACACGGACAGGCACTGAAACCAGTAATAAGCGGCACATGGGCAGTTGCAGTCAAGGCCTTGGTTTTGAGGAGCAGAAACCCCAACTAGGAAAAGGAAGGGAGATAAGGAGAGAAGGGAATCTCATGCAGGTCTAAGACAGGGAGTGCAGCTGAACCATGGAGCAACTGGAATGGTCTTTCTTTCTAGCCCCTCTAGGATCATAGATCGGAGCTCATGGAGTTGATTTCTGCTTCCCTTGCTGTGCCTGCTGGATTCTCTGCAGGCCAGCTCTCTCAGCTTCTCCACGTCTGTGTGGCTCACAGTGGAACTCACTGCAGCCCTAATCCTATAGACCTCTTAGCCCCAGAGTCTCCCCCTACTGACAACTGGCTGTCTCTTAATCAAGAGAGAGAACCTGATTGGCTCAACCCAGCCAATCAATCAGCTCCCCTTGAGTCAGGTGACCATCATTGTCCAACTTCTGTAGCCATCCGGGAGTTGGAGGTGATGAGTGGGAGGTCTGAGAACAGAGGTTCCTAAACTTTTTGTTTTGCTGAGGAAGATTCGCCCTAAGCTAACAACATCTGTTCCAATCTTCCTCTATTTTGTATGTGGATCGCCACCACAGCGTGGCTGCCAACGAGTGGTGTAGGTTCGTGCTTGGGAACTGAACCTGGGGCGCCGAAGTGGAGCGCACTGAACCTAACCACTAGGCCGTGGGTCTGGCCCTAAACTTTCTTTTTTTTTTAAATGCAAGGAACTGTTGTAGCAGTTTGGTGAAGTCTACAGATCTCTTCTCAGAATAATATTTTTAAATGCATAAAAATATATCTTGGGGGGCCAAACATATATGTATGCTATTTATATATAGCATACATATATATGTTGTATTACAAAGGCAGCCAATTCTATTAAATTACAATTATCAGACTACTAAATGAAACAAAATCTGTAATGTGCTTTTTAAAAAACACATTGATGAGATGCTGCAGCAAGTCTCATAACAACTATAATTTTGAAGAACTGGTGAATATAAAAGATATTTTGAGATATCTACAAAACCTGTGTGATATGAAAATATCTGTGACTTGTGTTGATGACAAAGTCACAGGCACCATTAATACGAATGTGGTCTGCTGCCTGTGTTCATTATTGAAGGAAACGCTAAATTTCAATTAGAAGATACTAAAAGCATGGACATAAAACTTTTTTCCTATCCAAGTTCACAGACCCCTGAATTCTATCTACAGACTGCCTTACTTGCTCTGTTGCAGTATTTCTTTCTTTTCTTTTCTTCTTCTTCTTTTTTTTTTTTTTTTACAAAAACTTAGCATACATTAATTCAAAACACCTACCAATTTACAAACTTTTTTTTCTTCCGGGTGTACATCATTATATTTCAATTTCTGTGTAGATTACATCATGTTCACCACCCAAAGACTAATTACCATGCGCCACCACACACATGTGCCTAATCACCCCTTTTGCCCTCCTCCCTCCCCGCTTCCCCTCTGGTAACCACCACTCCAATCTCTGTCTCTATGTGTTTTTATTTTTTTGCAGTATTTCTCAAAGCATTGGGCCACTTGCATCAGAATAAACGGGGGGGGGGGTGACAAGTGGGGAGGGGGAGCATCAGTGAAGGTTCCTTTTCGAAAAATGCAGATTTTCAAAAACTGGAACAACAAACTCATTTTTGTTGCTCTTTTGATGTGTATCTTATATACACTAAATTTTGAGAGCCACCAATGTAAAGTAGATAATTTAAAACCTCTTAGCATCATTCTCTTTAACCATAAAATGGGGTTGGGGTATGAGCCAACTCAGTCATATAAAAGTAAAATGTATTTCAAATGCAAACATAGTTTTTGAAATGTTTAGAAATAACCTAGTGATGCTGAATGCAGGCAATTTCAAATGCTTTCCTCAAAGATGCCATTTGGTTTATTTAAGAGGAGAGCTTCAGAGTATCTCTGCAATGGGTGGAGGCTAATTGAATTATGTCAGGTTGAACAGCAAATGCTTTTCTGAGAGAATCCCGGAGCCTGTTGCTCACTGGACTGAGGTCTTGGCTCGTTTGCATGTTTGACTGGAGGCCAAAGCAAAGGGTGATGTGTCATACAGAGTGAAAGGGGCACAGGAGGACGCAGTTCTAACCCCAGTGCATCAGGAAAGGAGAGGCTGAGCATTATTACTAACCTGTGGGATGCAGGGCCTTGCAGCTTGTGGCTGGAGGCAGAGTGTAGGTCAAGAGCAGCCATCCTCTGGGTAGAATGAGCTCAGAGTGGTTGAAGACACTGGAAGTCTGCCAAGGCAAACTAATAGCAAGAAGAGGAGAGAGGAGGAACAGGGGAAAGTAGGAGAATCAGCCAAGAACAGAGGCAGCTGATGTACCCAGGATAGGGAGAGCATCCTGGGCTTCTTGCAAAAGGATAATGATTTCCTTACTCTGTGGCTTACAGTCTAGAAATACTGTGGAACTTCCTGCTTGGGACTCAGGCTGCTTCAGTGATATCCAGGATGTAGAACCTCTCTTCTGGCCACAGGAGATTTCACACCTGACAAGGAAGGGGGCATCTTGGAGGAAGTAGAGGTTTAATAGGTAGGCAGGTTACCCCTCTGTCAGTTTTTCTCTTTTTATGCTAATAGCAGTATAGCATAGTGGGTGACAGCATGGGCTCCAGGGCCAGCATTGGAATTCCAGCTTTGCCTCTTATCAGCCGGGTCATCTTGGACAGGTACTAATCTTTCTGTCTCCATTTGCCCATTTGTAAAATGGTTGTAACAATAATGATACTACCTCCTCATGGGACTGTTATGAAGTTTGAGCCAATTAAAACATATAAACCACTCAGGATCGGTGCCTGGTATGTAGTAAGCAAATATATATATATAATATTTGTTTTGTTAAATAAAGAAATGTTTGCATTATTTCAATAACCTTATTAATTCATTTGATGAACCATTCATTTGGTAGCATACTCTGCAGAGTTCTAGAATCAGACGGACCAGGGTTTTGAGGTCCCCATTCTGCCCTATTCTATTAACTGTGTTTGATCCTGGCTTTACTGCTTATGAGTTCCTAGGCAGGTCTAATTGAACTCTCTGAGCTCCTTCATGGGAAAGTTGGAAGGGACACGTGTAAGGTCATTTGGCCCAACAGTGGCCCTGCTGACCTAAAGGAGACTGGATTCCTCTCAAAGAATTAAAACTTCGCTACAAACTCACCTTGTAATTTACAGATTTCTTTAAATCTGAAACAAACCAGTTCTCTATGGAATGGTGTAGAGTTTGGGTTAGTTGCCAGGTGGTTTTTAATCTATGCCTGGCAAAACTAAGAGAGAAAAACATTGAGGAACTGAGAAATGGAAAGACTGTGAGTGAGTGAAAGAGTAAAATGATAAAGGGGCATCCAATTTGTATTTTAAAAAAGGATTTCTAAAACTGAACTCTCATGATGATCATCATAATAGTAGTTTCTATTGTTTGAGCACTTACTCTGTGCCAGGAGCTTTACACATAGTATGCACTTTAACCCAAGGGAGTTAGGTGCTTTTATGTTAAATATGAGGAAATTCAGAAGCTTAAGACCAGATTAAGTGGTTTTCCCAAAGTCACACACCTGGCAAGGAGCAGAAGTGAAATTCGACCTCAAGTACTTAAGCTCCAGAATATTTGTTCCTAAACCCTATGCTCCTCCCTCTTGCTAGTCTAACATCCCATATTCTACCAAGAATCTCATCTAGTTTCCCCTCTACCACTCAGGGACAAATAGTTTATCATCTTTCAATGAAACTCATTCCATTGTGAACATAGTTTCCATCAGTAGAAAGTTCTTTGCTCTCAGCACTGGCTTTGCCTTCAAGAGTAAACCAAAATGACCCAATAATCCTAGGTATATATCTAAGAAAATTGAAATTTTTCATTAAAAAAACTCTGTACATGAATGTTCATAGCAGCATTATTCATAATAGCCAAAAATGGAAACAACGTAAAATTGTCCATTAACTGATAAATGGTTAAAAAAATATTATCTATCCATACAATGGAATATTATTCAGCCATAAAAAGGAATAAATTACTGATACATGCTATAGAGTGGATGAATATTGAATACATCATGCTGAGTGACAGAAGCCGGTCATGAAAGACCACATATTGTATGATTCCGTTTATATGAAATGCCTAGAATAGGAAACTCTATGGAGTCAGAAAGTAGATTAGTGGTTTCCAAGGGCTGTGATGAGGGAGGAATGGGGAGTGACTGCTAGCGGGTGTGGGGTTTCTTTTTGGGGTGGTTAAAATGTTCCGGCATTAGATCATGGTGATGCTTGTACAACCTTTTGAATATAATAAAAACCACTCAACTGTATACTTTAAAATGGTGACCTTTATGGTTATATAAATTATATCTCAACAAAAAATAATTTAGATTAGAAAATAACCCCTCGTTCTTGATTTTAAAAATAATGATTAAAGCAAATAAATCCATAGATATTTGAAACCGACTGGCTTGTCTTTATTGAAGATTCTCTTCTCCAAGGAAAACAGCTCTGATTCCTTTAACCATCTGTCTGATGATGTGATTTTGAGTCCTGGCCTGAACTGATTTCTTCTTCCCCAAATGCCCCATTGTCATTCGAATGACAATGCTATTCTTATGATATTCCTCCCCAAACGGAAACACTGCTGCAAGTGCAGACTCCTTGGGTCAGAGTGGAACAACACCGCCCCCTGCCTCCCTGAAGTCACTGTATAATCACCCCACACTGTTGATGTTCACGGTTGAACACTCAGTTTTGACTGACTGCAGTCTGTAATTCATTTTTTTATGAGAGACATAAAAAAGTTGATTTTATTGTTCTTTTGAAAAAGGTAATTCAAGTGCTTAATTACAAATGAAAAAAAATTCAAAAAGAACAAACAGTTATACTTTTAGTAGATTGCAAAAAAAAAAAAGCTACACTTCTCAACTCTTCCATGACACATGTCATTGCTGTGACTTTGCAGCTCTTTGCAGCAAGAGGTAAAGTTTACATTCGCATCTCTCGAATCTGGGCTGGACTTGTGACTTGTTTAGCCAACTGAATGTGGCAGATGTGACAATGTGTCAGTTTAGAGGATAGACCTCAAGAAACCTTCATGCTCTGGCTAGTTCTGCTGCCTAGTTGTTATGGGAACAAACCTCAGCTTGCCTGCTGGAGGATGAGATACGAGTCACTCAGGTGCCCACATTGCACCAGCTGATCGGCAGCCAACACTCAGAAGTGAATCCTCTAAGCTGACCAGTAGTTGGCTACTGATGCATGAGACTCCAGCTGAGACCAGAAAAACAATCCAGTTGACCTCAGACCAAACTGCTAACCCACAGACATGTGAGCTAAACAAATGATTATTGTTTCAATCCACTAGTTTTGGGGAAGGTTTATTATGCAACAAAACCTAAACGAGGTGTTCCACCTCTGGCTAGGACATAGGAAAATGTGAAAGACCCTCACCTCCAATGACACAACACAAGTCACTAGGCAAACAATAACAACAAAATCATACTTTTCTTTAAAGCCATCAAAGAGCTATGGACAAAGAAATCTAGAAGGACTTAACTTCAGAGAGAGGAGCCATTCTTAGACGCAGTGTTTAACACACAATAAAAAATTAGAAGACTTGCAAAAAAATAGAAAAATGTGAGTCAGTTGTTCAGAGGCAACTCAGATATTATAATCTTCAGGTAAGAATTTTAAAATATCAATATAGTACAAATGTTTAAAAATCTATAGGAAACAAGTCATTTAATGAGTAAAGACATGGGGGATTTCAGAAGGGATTTGGGACCTATAAAAAAGAACCAGATGGAAATCCTAGAATTGAAAAATGCAGTATTGGTAATAAAAACTTCATGTAAACTGAAGCAACAGGAGAATTACCAAAAAAAAAAAAAAAAGACTGAAAATTTACCAATTTAATCAAAACTGCTTGAAGAACCCCCTGTAGGATAAATTGAAAAAAAACCCAAAACCTTTCTAAGACATGGTAGTTCAAACTGACAAAAGTAAAAGTTAAAAGAGAAAATATTAAAATCGGACAGAGGAAAAATACATGTACATTAGATACATGGGAACAATATAAGAATTAAAGCTGACTTCTCATCAGACAATGGAGACTAGAAGACAATGGAGTGGCATTTTTAAAGGGCTGAAATAAAAACAAAAACTCTCAATATAGAATTCTGTATCCTGAGTAAATATATTTTAAAAATGAAGGCAGAATAAAGACATTTTTAAATGAGGGAAAGCTGGATGAATTTGTTGCCAGTAGACCTGCACTATTAAGAAATGCTAAAGAAAGTTCTTCAAGCTAAAGGGAAATGATACAAGACGGGAACTCAGGTCTACAGTAAAGACTGAAGAGCATGAGAAGGGTAAATATGCAAGTGAACCTAAAATCTAATTTTTAGAAATTATTATTATTTTTTTGGTGAGGAAGATTGGCCCTGAGCTAACATCCGTGCCAGTCTTCCTCTACTTTTTATATATGGAATGCCGCCACAGCATGGCTTGACGAGCGGCACGTAGGTCTGTGCCTGGGATCCGAACCCGTGAACCCGGGGCCGCTGAAGTGAAGCACGTGAACTCAACTACTACGCCACCAGGCTGGCCCCTAGAAATTGTTTTTATGCATACTAAATATATAGTTAAGCTCTAAAAGATTATAGACTGTTCAAAGCAAATTTATAGCCATGTGTTGTAAGGTCTATAATGTTGGTGGAAAAAGAGATATGTGAATATAGCACAAAGGATGGGAAGGGATAAATAGAATTGTGCTGTTGTAGGAGTACTTCACTGTTAATGAAGTATTGCAGTATTATTTGAGGCCAGGCTGTGATAAGTTAAACTTACACATTATAAACTCTAGAGCTGTTCTGTTTAATACAGTAGCCACTGGCCACATGTGGCTACTAAGCACTTGAAATGTGGCTAGTGAAACTGTGGAAATGAATTTGTAATTTTAATTATTAAAATGTAAATGAAAAACTGAAGCAGTGTACATATTCTTCTATGAAACACTATTTTATTGTCGTTGTAGAACTACCTTTCCCTTTAACAAATGTTGTGATATGCTGTAGGTATAACATTCACATTGGATTTAAAAGACTTAGTATGAATGTAATTTTAGAATGTAAAATATCTCACTAGTACTTTTTATATTTATTGCATGTTGAAGTGACCATATTTTGGATATGCTGGGTTAAATAAAATATATTATTAAATTAATTTCACCTGTTTTTTTTAATTTTTGTTAATGTGACAACTAGAAAATTGAGATATTTTGTAAAATATTGCATATATAGTTCACATTGTATTTCTAATAGAGAGTGCTAATCTAGAGAAATTACTAAAAATATAACACAAAGTGATATAGCTCAAAAGTTACATAAAGGAAAGAAATTGCAATACTAAAAAATACCCAATTTACCCAAATTAATGAAGGAAAGAAGGAACAAAGGAATAGATGAAATAAATGGAATAAATGGAAAACAAATAGCAAAATGGTGGACTTAAACAAAACCTTACCAAAAATAACATTAAATATAAGTGAACAAAACACTTCTTTTACAAGGCAGAGTTGTCAGATTAGGTAAAAAAGTAAGACCTAACTACATGCCATTTGAGAGAGAAACAGTTTAAATATGAAGACACAGATTGAAGGCAAAAGGATGGAAGAAGACATACCAGGTAAACAGTAAGCTTAAGAAAGGGAATATAGCTATATAAATATTAAACAAAGTAGATGTCAAGACTGAGGAGTCTTACCAGAGATAAAGAAGGATGTTTCCTATTAATTAAATTCTTGGTTTGTCAGGAAGACTCAACAATCTTAGATGTGTATGCATCTATTAAAAGAGCTTCAAGGGGCCAGCCTGGTGGTGTAGTGGTTAAGTTTGTGCGCTCCGCTTCGGTGGCCCGGGGTTCGTCACTCCAATCCTAGGTGTGGACTGATGCATCGCTCATCAAGCCATGCTGAGGTGGCATCCCACATAGAGCAACTGGAAGGATGCACAGCTATGACATACAACTGTCTACTGGGGCTTTGGGGAGAAAAAAGGCAAAAAAGGAGGAAGATTGTTAGCTCACGGCCAATCTTTCTCAAAAAAAAAAAAAAAAAAAAACGAGCTTCAATACTTATGAAGCAAAAAATGATATAACTAAAGTGGTAAATGGAAAATCCAGAATCATACTGGGATATTTTATTACTGTTCTCTCAGTAATTGATAGAAAAATGGAATAAGTTAATTTCACAAATGTGGTAATAGAAGTGATGTAGAGTGAAGAGGGATGGAATTCTCAAATTGGGATATTCTTAAAAGTCACAAGCCAGCATCCTTAAAAAATTTCAAAGACCTATTCTGTTAATGTGACTTAAGTTTTTAAAGCTATTTTGATAGCTACATATTGATTTTAAGCTTATGTGATCAGCTAAAACTCCTAATTTGTCTTCCTATGTGCTCTGTTAAACCACATTTGCATCAATTATATTGGAGAAAACAGTTTGGAGAAAATTTATCCTGTCATGACTATTAGCAGTTTGGATTATACTTTTCCTGACTACTGTCTATATATTCAAATATAGATATTTAGAAATAATTTATAAATATAATTCCTCAATGTCCTTTTTAACTTTTATAGAATATCTTAGAGGTCTTTTTATGTCAGTATATAAAGATATATCTCACTATTTTAAGCTGTTGCATAGTATTTCCTAGTATGGATGTTTTATAGCCTACTTAGCAATTCATCTCTTACTGCACCTTTAGGTTATTTCTAGATTTTCACAATAACAAACAATGTTGCCATGAAATCCACTTCTCTTCTTTTCACGGGTGTGTGAGTTTTTCCTTAGGGTTGAGACTTGGCAAGGTGGAAGGATATATGCATTTTAAAGTTTCTTGCATACATCCAAATTTTTCACAAAGCTACTTTAACAATTTGCCCTCCTACAAATAGAATATGAGACTAACGTCTACGTTTTCCCGATCATATGGTGAATTTGGGCATTTTTTCATGTATTTACAGGCCGTTTGAATTCTCTTGTCTGTGAATTACTTGTTCATACCTTTTGCTCATTTTTCTACTGGACTGCTTGCTTTTTTCTTATTCATTTGAAAAATGTTTAAATATGTACATTTAAACAATAACCCTTTGTTAAATGTGTGGCAGATATTTTCTCTGTGCCTGTCTCCTGCCCTAAACTTGTTGGTCAGAAATTTCTTGTTAGTGGTGTCTCTATTACCGTGGGTTTCTTCAGCTTTCTCTTCCCATGACTGCTCATATGTGTTTCATGTGTCTTCACATGGGTTTCTCTGGGCATGCCCTTGCTTCTTTGGACCATGACATTTTAATCAGAGCAACTGGTTTGACCCAATCCTGGTGACTTCTGCTGGTTGCTGGTGGGTTGGTAACATCTATCACTGAACGTGATGGCTGGGGATCCCCTTCCCTGCTCTGGCAGGGATGGATGAACAGTCATCCCAGCTCTATGCAGTTGCCAGTTCCATGGCATGAACAGCCCGGCTCCCTCACTAACTAGAGACGGGTTTATCAGGATGTCCTACCCTAAATGGATCCTTTTAGAAGAGAGTGACTGGGAGGACTTGGAATCTTGGCATATCATTTCTGGCTTTTGGCAGAAGACTCCAAATAATGAGGCTTTAAGACTAAGTGGTCTTCTTGCAAACATTTTCAAACTGGGATTCATTGGGCACTGCACACACATATAAAACAACTGTTCAATTAGAAAGCTTGGAAATGCAACAAAATCTTAAATATGCCACTGTCCAAATTCTCAAGTAATTCATGAACACAGTCTCATGATAAAAGCATGAACAGCACAGGAGTGGAGTTAAAGTCTCCCTTCATGCTTGCCTCATCAATCCTACTCCTCGTTCCGGAGGTAACCACGTATCAAAGTTGGGTTGTATCTTTCCAGACTCACGTGCTCTTTAACCAGTGCCTGTGTTGTATCTATTGTTCTGTAGCTTCATTTTCCCTCACTTCTTGTTTTACATGCCCTTCCATAAATGACATACCTTTCCATGCATTAGATCTGCTCCCTTCCTTCAGGGAGATGAGTTTAGTTAGTGAACAGGCCGGTGGCAGTGTTACATACTCTAGTGCGCTCAATGTGCAGGGGAGCAGGGGATGGTGAGGGCGTATAATCTTGAACTGAGAAGAGATGTGGAACAGGGAAGTCCTTCTCGAGCAGCTGGCATCCAAGGTGACATCCGATAGGTGTGTAGGAAGTGGTGGTGGTAGGCTGATAATGAGCCCCCCATAAGATATCCGGGTCCTAACCTCCTGGAACCTGAGGATGTTACCTTATATAGCAAAGAGGCTTGCAGATGTGATTAAGCTAAGGATCTTGAGATGGGGAGATTATCCTTTATTATCCAGGTGGACCCTAAATGCAGCCACAAGTGTCCTCATAAGGAGGCACAGGGAGATTTGAGACAGAAGAAGGCTATGTGAGTAATGAAGCAAAATGCCGCGCTGCTTTGAAGACAGAGGAAGGGTCAGGAGCCAAGAAATGCAAGGAATGTAGCTCTGGAAGCTAGAAAAGGCAAGAAAATGGATTCTCCCCTAGAGCCTCCAGAGTGAGCACAGGCCTGCCAAGAACTTGCTTTTAGCCCAGTGAAACCAATTTGGTTTCTGGCCTCCAGAACTATAAGAAAATACATTTGTGTTGTTTTAAGCCACCGAGTTTGTGGTAACTTGTTAGAGTAGTGAAAGGAAACTGATACAGTAACCAGTAGAGAAACACATTAGAAAGAGAGAGCAGGCAAGATCTGTTCTTTAAGACATGTTGGAGCAAAGTGGAGGGATAAAGCAAAGAGAATCAGTACTGGAAATGTAAGTAGGGGCCAGATCATACAGGACCCGGAGGGCACACTCAGGAGGTTGAGTTATATAGAAGACAATAGGGAGCCAGAGAAGACTTTTGAGCAGGGACAAGTGGATGTTAGTGTTGACATCACCACAGGACTCTCCTCCTTGCTCTTAGAAAAGAAGAACAGAATTCGGTTGACAAGTTTTAGTTTTCTGACCTTTTTATTCTCATTACACTAAACATTCTTCCCTCCCATCCAAAACGCTATCCCAAAAAGAGTTCTCCTCAGATAAAAGTAGACAACTACGTCTTGAAGGCTGCAGGCAGATCATTTCTTCTTGGACTTCGGGATGGCTGTTTGAGTTCGGCCAGAGCAGGGAGCTTACCTGAGCTGGGCTGTGGCCCAGAGCAGGCTAGGGAGAGGAAATGGAGTTGAAAGCACTTTACTTCATCTGATCCAGACCAACAATGTCTGGGGGCCAGTTGCTGATGGAGGACAAGGGGGCAGAGAGGTGAGTCCCTGTTTCCAAGGCCCGGAGGGTGGCAATCTATCACTGGTGCTCAAATTCCTTTTCAGGGCTGAGGTCATTAATAGAAAAAGCACTTCAGGTATCCCTGTTCTGTAAGGATTGCAGATTTTCCCCCAGCAAATTTCTAAATCTCTATAATGATTAAAGCAGACAGTCACCAAACCACTCAGTAGGGGAGAAAATAAAGATAGCCTTCAGGGTTAGGTAAAGGAACAAAAATACACCTGAGCAGGAGGCCTGTCAAGGTGGTAGGAGATTTTTCTCTTCTCCCTGTAACAGTGGCTGTTGACTGGCAGAGACAGGACTGCAGGAGATGGGAGAGTTTCTATTACTGGGGCTGCTCTCTCGAAAGGAGATGAGTGGAAACGAGCAAGCAGGGCTGTTACTGTGATGAAGGAGTCATTGGGCTTCCCCTGCCTTTGAACTATTCCATCTGATTTTGCATTGGACCACCATGTCCTATGTAAAAATTCTTCAAGACAAGCACCAAATAAACATCAGCATGCTGGGTCCACTCCAAAGAGCAATAGCCCACTACATATGATTGCTGTGTATTATTATAGTGGAAATGGATTCATTCTGCCCATTCAGGGTCACTTTTCCATTTCCTTTAGTAATAGCACACTGATTTTTCTTGGGGAGTCACCCCTTCCCTACTCTCAATGCATGTGGTTTGGGTGGTTGGCCTCACCACCTTTAGATCTCGTTGTGGGCTTGAAACTGAAACCAGGCCCATTAGGCTATGCTGTCACTCAGGCTTAGAGATTTATTCAAGGATTGGCAAGTGACTTGAGATGATCCCAATAGAGCCATCCTGAGCCTTGCTGAAACTATTGGAAAAGAAGCTTGCTGCTTCTGCTGGAGTTGCTGAAAGGATGGGACGTGAATTTGGAGCAGCTGGCACCATCTTGCCCCAACAAGGAGAGATCCTGGCTGAGAACAGAGCCAAGATCCAAGAAGAGGAATCAAGAAGATCCAGATTCTAGATGAACTCATCTGAGCACCTGGATCTAGCTGTACCTGAAGGTTGATACTCCAAACAATCCCTATTTTGTTGAAGCCAGTTTCAGTTGAGTTTCTATCCCCTGCAATCGCAAGAGACTAATTTCACATTTATTTTCACACCATGATAATTAATAGCTTTCGTTTATTGAGCAGTTACTATGTTGCAGCCTGTACTAAACATTTTGTTTAAAAAATGTAAACTAGAGAATGTCATGATTTGGAGGGACCCTAGGACCATCTAGCCCTGGGGTTCTTACCCAGGACCCCTGGACTTCTGGATCATCCCTGCATATTTCTGAGAGCGTTTTATGCAAAATCTGGCTTTTATGAAAAACATTGAGCACTGGATTTTTTCCTGGCAAGAGGGTCTATAACTCTTACCCAATCCTCAGATGGTTTGTGGCCCCAGATCCCCTTCTTTGTGTCATACAGAATCTTTCCTCCTGTCATCGGAGGATCGGATTCTAGCCCTTGTCCCTCCACTGAATGAGCTTGGTGGTATTGACTTGCTACTTCTTGAAATGCGGCACAAGGATATATGGAACTGAGTGTACGGTTCTCATGAAGATTTTGCAAATGTAGAAGAAGGTTCTTCAAGTCAATTTCTCCTCTGTGGCGGTTGCTTTGGGCTTTGCCCCTGATACTGGCTCCCATCCCGACATTGTTGAGTGTCAGTTTTCCTCATAAGAGAGAGGTTTCAAACAGCTGCCTCCGTGCTTTACAGGGTGGTCATGGGGACGAGCTGAGGGCAGGACAGTGAAAATGCTCTTGGGCATTCACTGGTCTCCTGGCTGCACCCCTGCCTGCTCCCTTCCTTGCAATGTGTTTGCTGCTTCTGGGCTGGTTCGTGAGTCTCGGGTGCATGCTTGCTTTCCATATTCTCAGCAGCGTCATCAACAACCTGAGTGGCTTATGTACACGCGGGCCTGTTCATTAAGTTGGTATGTAGTTCTTAACAAACACTTTAAGGAAACGTTTCAAATGTCGCTTGCAGAGCAAACAAACAAAAATAGATGGGCCATCTGACACAGAGAGAGAGCTTCTCTTAGCTGGCGGATTTTATTTCCCCTAACGTGAGGCTAAGGCCTCCAGAATGAGTGTGTTCATTAATGCATTTACTCACTCACTTGAATGAATATGAACACAAATGAATATTTGTGTTCGGCAGCGTGCTGAGAGGACAGGGGAGTGTGAGTGACAAAGAGTGCCAGATTCTTATCCTCAAGGAGCTCACATTCCAGTGATGGGGCAGAGACACTCAAACAAATAATTGTAATCTAATGCAGTGGGTGATAAGACAGGTATCAGAAAAGTGTGGCAGGAAGACAAAGGAGGAAAGTGACTGAGTTGTAGGGTGATATCTGGGAAGACTTCAGAGAGGAGGTGACATTTGATCTAGGTTTTGAAGGATGAAGAAGAATTTGTCAGACAGAAGAGGCAGGAAAGTCTGGCGAGAAAAGAGGAAACTTACATGTGGATCGCGGTGCTGTGAAGGAAGCAGAGTCTTGCTGGGCCCGGTGCCTGCAGCACTGTAGGGGTGGACAAAGGTACAGCTGGGCAATGCCTGGGCACTGGTGGCCAAGGGCTATAATATGCCTGCTCAGAAGTGGTTCTTGTGTTCTGCAGGCCCATGGCAGTTTTTCTTGCAAGCAGGCAAGTGATATGATTAAATGCTTTAAAGGGAAGGAAGGAGGAAATATTGGATGTAGAAGTAAAAAAGAATGAAGGAAGGAATCCAACATATCCTAAAGCAGTGAATCTCAACTCAGGCTGCACATAGAATTACCAGGGAACCTTTCAAAAAGACCCATGTCTGACCCCTTTCTATGCTGTTTCAATCACAATTTCTGGGGGTGGGGTCTAGGATCCCCCCCCCTTTCTTTTTAAGTTTCCTAAGTGATTCTGATGAACAGCCTAGGGTTGAGAACCACTGCTTTAGGGCCTCTTGGATGTACCCGAATGTGTTGATTACAGATTACAGGGCACCTCGGGTGAGAGATTCTGATTGAATAGGCCTGCAATTTTTAAAAATAAACTTTTAATTTTAGAACAGTTTTAGATATACAGAAAAATTACGAAGATAGTACAGAGATTACCCCACACCTGGTATCCCCTATTAATAATATTTTACACTTGTCACAATTAATGAACTAATATTGATACATTCTTATTAACTAAAATCCCTACTTTATTCAGATTACCTTAGTTTTTAGATAATGTCCTTTCTCTGTCCGAGGATCCCCTCCAGGATCCCACATTACACTTAGTTGTCATGTCTCCCTGGCTGACACAGTTTCTCAGACTCTTCTTGTTTTTGGTGACTTCCGCAGTTTTTAAGAGTACCAGTGAGGTGTTTTGTAGAATGTCCCACAATTGAGATTTGTCTGATAATTTTCTCATGATTAGACTGTGGTTATGGGTTTTTTTGAAACCTGCAGAGGTAAGGTGCCATTCTCATCACATTGTTAGGGCACATACTACCAACATGACTTATCACTGTTGATGGTGACCTTGATTACATGGCTGAGGTCATGTTTGTTGGGTTCTCCACTCCAGGTCACTCTCTTACCCCTTTTTTCTATACTGCACTCTTTAGAAAGAAGCCACTTTGCACAGCCCACACTTAAAGAGTGAGGAATTATGCTCTACCTCCTTGAGAGCAGAGTATCTACATAAATTATTTGGAACTCTTCTTTATGAGAGCTTTATGTATTCTCTCTTATTTATTTATTTAGAAATGGCCACATGGCTATTTATATCATACCTTTGGGTTATATTCAACGCCACATTATTTATTTTCTTGCTCAAATTGTTTCAGCTTTGGCCATTGGGAGTGCCTTTGGTTGACTCTGTGTCTGTTTGACATACCTCCAACATTGTGGGGTTTCTGTTTTTTGAGTACTTACTTTCTGGCCCTACAAGAAACTTAGAGCTTGTCTATATACTTCTGCCTATGTTCTAGAATCAGCCATTTCGCCAAGGGGCCCTGGTTCCTTATATTGGAGAATGGTATTAGAAACCAACACCTGAGTGCTAGGTGTGCTCATGGCTTCTAGGATGTTGTTGCTTCCAATAGGCCTATATTTTGTAAATTTTGGTGTTTAAATCAACTTTATTAAGGTCTACTTTACCTACAACAAAATGCATCCACTTTAAGTATATATTTTGATGAGTTTGGAAAAATTTATAAACCCATGTTGCTATCACTCCAGTCAGGTTGAGAGAATTCCCACATTCTTCTGCCACTTCCCATTCAGTCTCCGCTCCCCTTCACCCTGCCCCAGGCAGCTACTGATGTTCTTTCTCTCACTGTAGATTAAATTTGTCTTTTTGAGGGTTTCACATAAATGGAAACATACAGTACGTGCTTTTGTGTCTGGCTTCTTTGGCTTACCATAAGGTTTTTGAGATTTGTACATGTTGCGTTTATCAGTAGCTCATCTTTTTCATTGCTAAATAATATTCCACTGTATGGATATCCCACATTTAATTTATCCCTTCACCAGTTAATGGACATTTGGGTTGTTTCCAGTTTTTTGACTACTATGAATAAATATAACTGCATTTCAACTAACATTCCCAATGATTCTGAGGCTGATGGTCTGAGGAACCCTACTGAGAGCAGTTCTAATGTTATTTTGGCAGAGAGTCCATTCTGGTATATCTCGTCTTATTTCTCTTGTGTAACATGTTTAGGATAGTTTGGATTCTTCCTTAAATCATGGTCTTGTATGGAGAAGATGCAGCTTTTGTCTTTTGTTAACTCATCTGTGATTTTGGTGATTTCATCAGACCTCTCCACAGGTCTGAGGCTTCCCAGTCTAAGATGTTTCTCAGCCTCTGAAAGTGGTCACATGTCCTCTGAGTTTCTTGAGCACTCTCTCTGTGCCTGAGGCTCTGACTCCAAATTCTCCAACCAGCTTGAGAATTTCCTTTGTACATTTCTTTCTTTTTTTTTTTTTCTCCTCTCCTCTGTGAAAGAAATCAAGTCAAACGAAAGTTATGTTTTTCTTTTTCTGAAGCAGTGGGCATATACTCCCCTTTCGTGGCTCATGTTTTATTACTGAGTTCAGTGGAAAAATAAACCACATTTACTTTTTAATGTTGGAGAACAGAAACTTACAAGAGCAACAAAATATGATTGAATTCTCCTCTTATTCATCATCCATCTCGTTTTCTCATTTAGCTTCTCTGTTGCTCCCCTAATCCCTTACTGCTTCTCTCCATTAATATTGTGTCAGCTATGATAAGACATAACCCCCAAATTTCTCACTTCTGTCAAACTCCAGTGTAGGTTTCCTGGTTGAGCAACTTTCTCCCAAGTGGTGGTTCAGGAGCTTAGGCTCTTTCTTCTTTTTTTTTGTGAGAAAGACCAGCCCTGAGCTAACATCCATTGCCAATCCTCCTCTTTTTGCTGAGGAAGCCTGACCCTGGGCTAACATCCATGCCCATCTTCCTCTACTTTATATGGGACGCTGCCACAGCATGGCTGACAAGCAGCGTGTTGGTCCACGCCCAGGATCCAAACCTGCGAACACCAGGCCGGGCTTAGGCTTTTCTGTCTTGTGGTTCTGCCAACTTCAAGGGGTGGCTCTCAAGTTTCCTGTGAGGGTCCCCTCCACTTAAGACTGTCAGGAAGGGACAAAAATACGGAGAGCATCTCATGCAGGAACTTTTTATGGGCCTGGCTGGGAAGCAGCTCACATCACTTCTGCCCATGTTGCGTGGGCCAGAGCTCAATCCTGTGGCCACTGTAACTGTAAGGAAGGCTCTGTGCCTAAGAGGTAAAGAAAGCACTGGCCACAATCGTGGTGACGCTTCTACTATTCTGTTCTTAGCCTTAGGGCTTCCACTGAGCACTTGTGCAGCACGGGGTGGGAGAGCTGAGCATTTTCTTGAGTCTTTGTCAGCCCTCAGGGTCAGCCTGTGCCTCTGGGTTCCTTGGGGGTAAAATTATAAAAAAAATTTCCCTGCAATGTAAGCTGCACAGGAGTAAAAATCTTGTCTCCTTTATTCTCTGTTGCATCGCTAGTACATAATATAGTTCTTGGCATTGCATGGGTGCTCAGTAAATATTTATTGAATAGATTTTTAGAAAATGAATTTGTTAAAAGTTTTATCTTGGCTTGGTGCCTCTGGAGCGTGTGCAGGCCACCAGCAGGTGGCAGTGTGGTTTGAAGTGTGCACACAGGAGCAGGAATGTAGAGAACCGCCAGATGGCTCAGCTCCCATTGGGCTGTGGGTGCCAAGTATAGGGTGAGAATGGGGTGGGTGCAATAGAGTAACAATTATCTGGTGTTTACCATGTGCCAGGGTCATACAAAGAACTGTGATATATTGACCCAGTTAATCCTCCCAACAATCCTACGAAGTTGGATGGATTACTATCCTTATTTTTCAGATGGGGACGCTGATTCATGGAGTGGTTAACTTATCAAAGGTCATGTAGCTAGAAAGGGGCAGAGTCAGGATTTGAACCTAGGTGGCCTGGCTGGAGAGCCCATGCTCTTAACCATCATACTACAAGCCCAAGAAGGCAGGTAGGTCCAAGGGCTCAGGGAAATTACTCATCCTGGGGAGGAGCTCATCAATATGCAGGTCAAGGGAGGCTTTTTGGGCATCAAAGTCCAAGCAGGAGGCTGGGGAACACAGGGCTGTGGGCCCAGTCACAGTCAGGCTCATCCTTACAGGGGAGTGGTAAGGCAGCGGTGGTTTGCAGGGAGAGCAGAGCATCCAGGCTGGTTGGTACCAGCCACTACAAGGAAAGCAGCAGATGCCAGGCAGGGGCAGGCTCATGGATGTGTGTATGGGGATGGCTGCAAATGATCAGAGCTGGGAACATACTGGAAATGCTAAGGAGAGGTTTTCAGCCCTATGAAAAGGTCAGCTCATGGTTTCCAAACTATTATCTGGGCTTTTATGGAGATCTTTGGGTAGCCTATGGAGTTGATGGGGAGAGAAAGTGGAGAAGTCCCGAGGCCTCCTCTTAACATCAGCCCGTGCAATGCTACATTTATCTCTTTCATATATTGAGATTCCACGTAGGAGTTTGTTTGTTAAAAAAAAATCTCTGCTTTGGAAACTGTCAGCTAAATGGCTTCTATGGTCCCTTCTTTGATGTCTGAAGTGGAAATGGTATTGGAAACCCTGCTGACATAAAGATGGAGTGTGTTCAGTGGGCCGACTGAGGAGTCCACTTAGATGACTTAGGATGAAGACTTTGCACCTGCTCTTTCTACCCTCACCACCCTGCCCTGCCCCACACTCCTCCTCATCCATCATGCAGAAGAGAAATGACTGCGATGGGCCCAGCCAGAGGGAAATCTGCACAGCGGCTCAGAAACCCTCTGGTCTGGACCATGCAGTCTTGTTTCCATCCTGGCCTAGGCACCACACAGGCTCAGCTCGAGAGCATGCCTGGCTCATTATCTGAAAGAAATGGCCTGAGCGGCAGCCTGCTGAGAGTGAGGAGGAAAAGGAGAAATAGTAACATTGATTTATTTGGGACAGAAAGATCCACAGACTGGGGAAACAGGGAGAGAGCGATCATAAAGCTGGCTCGGTTTTGTGACCTGCCAGGGGGCAGAGACCATCACAGTGCATGGTAGAGAAGGCAGAAGATGTGAACACGGGGAGAACAGTCCCTTCCTCCCCATCACAGAACAATAAAGCTGGAAGTCAAGGATGAAATAGGTGGGCTCGGAGCCCCCAGGACCTCGGGTTAATGGCAGGCCTGGCGTCTACCTTCTGAAAGTCTGCCTGCCTTTGTATTGATGTGCTCGCTGCAGCTGCAGCGCTCTGTAGGAGCTGTTTGATAACAAAGGCTTGGATAGCAGACAGGCTTGTCCTTCCACGTCAACCCCACCACTCAGCTGTCAGCTCAGCCATTGCCAAGAGGTCACCTTGCCTGCTTCTCCTGTGGGGCTACCAGGGCCTCAAGGGGTGGAGCTCACCAGCTGAGTGACTCCTGGGTGGCATCTGTCTCTGGGATTTTTGGGACCCTGCAGCCCCAGAGTGGGTGGTGGGGTGTGAGAGGTCAAATAAAGGAGACCCGTTCATAACCAGGTCCGTTTGGGGACTCAGGGACCCCATAGCCCATTCCATTGCATAACAATTCTGCGAATCGCTGCAAATCAGAGTGGGGAGAGGCACTTTTTTTTTTTTAAGAGTTGGAGAGATGTTTACTGTACGAACTGAAGCGTCTCCCCAGGTGGTGCCTTCTCTGAGGCTGAAGGACTAGCAGGAATTGCATGAACTTTGCTTCCCAGACAGTTCAGAGGTGCAGTAGGCCTGTGGGTGGCAGAAAAGCAGCACCCACTTGGAAGATATTTTCCACACTTTGTGCCTGGAGATTTGTGTTCGAGCCATATTCAGTGACCTGGCTAAAGAGTTGATACCCACACCTGGGCTGCTTTTGTCCCGTGGGATTGGGACCCTGGAAGCAACAAGACTAAAACAGCTGGGTGTGGGGAGTACAGGGTCACATTATCTGGTCTTGGTTCTGGATTACCATTGTGTGCTGGAGCACAATTGTTTCCCCTAATCCTGGAAACCTGGGGAGTCCTGGTCATCCTTCTCAGGTGTTTATTGATCATTTTCTATCCTGATTGAGGGTGGGGAAAAACTTGCAGCCTAAACGTGGTGGTTAAGAGCCAGCAGAATAGGTGGATTCCTAGCCCAGCTCTGGCTTTCTAGCTCTTTACCCTTGGACATTTTTCTTGACTGTCTCACACCTGTTTCCTTATCTGTCAGGAGAGAGAGAATGATCGTGATACTACACTGGATATTTTTCACTTGTCCCTCCAGATTCATTCTCCACCCTTCTCCATTCTTCTCTGTGCCCAAGAGGTTGACTTATGTAGGCTGCATCAGTGGGCTTCCTTGTCCTGTGATGTCCAAATGGGTTTATCCAATGGCAGTTGTCAGCAGGAAATTGGAGAAAAGGAAGAGAGTGAGGTTGGGGAACTTATTCTCTCAGCTCCCTTATTTCTGGATCACATGAGTTGGTTTCATCCCCTCTGCTAGCTACAGTTTCTCCCTTCAGGTGCTAGTACCCACCCCTCCCCTTGTAAGCTCTTTCAGACCTAGGGGAGTGATGGCACTCTGCTGCTGTAGCTCTGGAGTATTGCACCAGTGCTTATTGGTTCCCAGAATACTGCCTACTCCTTTGTGAATGGTGCTTTTTTAAGCTCTCTCAATTGCCTCATTTGAATGTGCCCTCTGCGTCCTGCCAGGACCTATAGAAACCTCTTGCAATGATACCATTTCACAGAGTCGCTGTGGTGACTAAATGACTTCATGCATGTAAAAAGCTTAAAATAGTGCTTGGCACATAGGATGGGCTTGTTAAATGTCAGCCATCGTATGACTCTTAGTGTTTCTTATACTATTAATGCTGTCTCAGAGTAACGGAAGCACATCGATGATTTAGGCTCTTGATTTCATGGCTATTTGGCTGTTCAATCATGTTTCCGACAGGTACACTTTCCTTCCTCTGTGTAATTTGGGTTGATGAGTGGGTCAGCACGTGCCACTTCTGAGCCCACAAGTCTCCTTCTCACACCATGCTTGACTCTCATCTCTTTACATGGTTCTGTTGAACCCTATGTCGTGGTTCAACCTCCTCCTGTGGCCCAAACACAGAGATGCGGAGTGTGACCTGTTTGCAGGGATGTGTGAGGGTAATACATAAGACTGAGGGTGTGGTTGTACGACCACCACCACAATCGAGTTTTAGAACATTTCTATCCCCAGAGGTCCCTCATGCCTGTTTGTAGTCACTTCTCCTTCCACCCAATTCCCCAGACCCTGGTAACCACGGATCAACTTTCTGTTTCTATAGATTTTCCTTTCCTAGGCATTTCATATAAATGGAATCATACAATATGTGAACCTGTGTGTCTGGCTTTTTTTACTTAGCGTGTTTTCAAGGTTCATCCATGGTGTACCACGTATCAGTATTTCATTCCTTTTTATTATCAGATAATATTCCATGGTATGCACATACCACATTTTATTTATCCATTTCCTGTTGATGCATATTTGGATTGTTTCAATTTCTTGGCCTTTATGAATAATACTGCTATGGACATATATGCTACGCATATATGAATATGCATATATCCCACAGGTTATTTATTTGTTGGTGACTTGACTTACCTCATTAGAATTTAAGCTTCATGAAAACAAAGTTTGTGATATATACGTATAATACATATATATTTTATATATATGACTAATTGTGCTTGGCATTTGGTAGGCGCTTGACGATCATTTTCTAAGTGAAAGAATAAATAAATAGTGAAAATCGAAAGAAATCAGGGTGGCTGGACATCCTCCAGCTGGTCTAGCTTGGAGACCCAGGCTGGCAGAGAAGAATTCTCATGGGCATCCAGGATGCTCTCCAACAGCATCGCTTGAGGGTGGGGCCAGGGAATCTGCATTTTAACAAGTTTCCAGGGGATTCTGAGCACCCTGATGTTGGAGAAGCCCTGAGCCTTCTGCCTCTTGGAGAAGCCTGCCAGGGGGTGGTGAAATGAGCTCAAGTCACTTATTTGTCCCTGCCCAAACATTTTACTTTTACAACTTTGTTTATGAGAGCAGTGGAATTGTGTTTCTTCCCCATTGATGGTCCCATGTGAGGCATCTCTGTTTGGGTCAGGTTGAGGATGAAGCATTTTCCAAGAGTAATTCCAATTTTCTTCCTTTGCCCTGTGCTGACTCTCTCACAACTCAGCTGTAAGGTACAGATTTTCCTTTGTTGCGGGAGAAGCTGGATGATTGAAGAGGCAAATAAAGCACCTTGCAGCTGACTCAGCAAAAGGGAAGCCCAGATTCATAGACACGACCAAGGGAGCCATAGAGTCTTGGGGAGGGTAAGCAGCAGGTTGGGTGTGCGAGGACCAGCAGTCTGGATTAGCAGGAACGGGCTAACCCCTGTAGAAACATTGAAAAGCAGCACTTCCATGTTTCAACATCCAGGCAGGCTCATAACTCTCCCTTGTCTTGTATTGAACCAGACACACTGTTAGCTTGCTTTTCAACTGTGCAGAGATATACACGACTGTCTTTTCTGGAAGAAGTTGCTGCTGGCTTTTAGAGGAGAGGTTTGCGCTTTACTTTGATCTGACTTCTAAAAGAATAAGGCATATTACTTTTTATAGCAAAGGAGACTTCTAAGAAGTTTGAGTATTTAAATTTGAAGTCTCCCTTCAACGTGTGAAACCAACATTAGTGTCAGTTAGGTGTAACGGATGAATAGTTAATATAGCAAGAGATGGAAAAACCTGAAAAGGATCCCTATCCAAATAAAAATGCATGTTTGAGCTACACTACTGCCTTTTTGCTAGTTATTTTTTATCTGATGAGCATTAACTACATATAGGTACCGAGAGGCTCTGTGGGATACATAAGGCATAATTCTACTTGATGATGCATCTAAATTCAGCATAGTTCTTAGCTCTTTTCTCTCCTTCAGGATTCTGAAATAGAATGAGGAAGACAGGCAGGTCCCTAAATGTGTATTATATGAAGTAGAGTAAGATGCCCTTTCCCCCTTTATTTCCCATATTGTGTACCCACCTCTACTGGCACAACTGCGTCACGCTGTAATGATTTACATACTTAAAATTTGTACACTATTATTGGGTACTATGTGCCAGGCACCGTGTTAAGCCCTTCATATAAAATATTTCATGTGAGTCTCAGTACAGTCCTGTGAGGTAGGAACTATCATTATTCCTATTTTACAGATGAGTCAGCTGAGGGTCAGAGAGGAGATGTCACTTGTCCAAGGCATTTAACATGTGGCAGAACATTGACTTGGGCCACCTGCGCCTGACTCCAAAGCTGACTGTCTTAACTGTTCACTTGATTCTAGCAGTTCTCAAACTGTAGTCCACAGAGCCCTGAGGGACTCCCTAAGATCCTTTCAGATGGGGTCCGTGAAGTCAAAACTTTTTTCCTAATAATCTCAATTCATCATTTGCCTTTTCCACTGTGTTGATGTTTGTACTGGTGGTGTAAAAGCAGTAGTAGTCACTGCTGGCACCTTAGCATGAAACAAAGCAGTGTTACCAAACTGCACTACAAATCACTGAATTCTTCCCTGCCATGTACAATAAAAAAACTGATTGTTTAATATTTGCTATTGTATAGTGGAATATCTCAGCGTTAGGAAGAGCTGCATAACTCATCGAACCAATAATTATAAATGACCAATGCATGATGTAACAAAATCAAGCACGGTAAAGATGCACTCAAAATTTATCATTGTGCTGTTTAAAATAATTCGTAAATACTTAAATTTTTTCTCAGCTTTAATTTCTAAAATGGCAAATATTGATAGATATGACCCTTATAAACAAAAGCTCTTTGGGTCCTCAATATGTTTGAGATTGCAAAGGAGTCTGGAGATCAAAATGTTTGAGAAGCATCTGGGAGCCATGGGAGGCTTTTGAGCAGAAAAGTTATATTGGTCATATCTCTTCCTCAAACAATTTGGCTCCAATCAGATAAAACCATCACCCTCGTGGGGGCTTCGTTTTCTGAGAGGGTGCAGAACACATTTAACTAGCAAACGAAGGATTATAGTAACATGTATGGGCTGGGACTGGAGAGGTTAATTATGGGCTGGCCAACCTCATGGAGGGGAGAGGGCCATGCAAGTCAGATGTTCTGATGAGATGGGAAAAGAAAATTTCCCCACTAAACTCTGGGTAAAATAAGAAAAATTTGAGTTGGACTTGCCAAGAGTGACATATGTCTGACTAGATTTTGTTAGTGAGTGCTTATTCTCTGTCAGATATTGTGCTAAGCTGTTTTCACATATTATCTCCTTTAACCTCCTCAACAATCCTGTCAGGTAAATATTATTGTTATTGTCTCCCTTTTATTGATGAGGAAACTGAAACGGAGAGAGGTAAGTGACCGAGTGAAGCTTTGCTTTAAGTGTTGGTTTTCTCGCAAGAGCCTCCCATTCTTAACTCATTTGTTGCACTTCTCCCTTTCAGTGAAATGAGACAGTCAGTTGGCTAGATGGCAGCCAGAAAACATTCTAAAAATAAGAGAATGGGCAAAAGGCATAGAGGCAAAAATGGGGACACTGTAAAAGGGGCTGGATATGGAGTGAGGTGAGGAAGGAGCTGCTGAGTTTGTTGTTGCTGCTGCTGTGTATGTATGTTGAGTGTGTTATGTTGTACAAGGAGATACTAACCTGAGGCCAGTCCTTCCACTTGGCTGCTCTTTGAGATGAAAGACTGCTCTATGGAAACCAGATGAAATCAATGCACTGATTTTCACGTAGCCGGAAGTTTAGAGGCCAGGCAAAGGGCTAGAAGACTCCAGGCACAGGGCTGAGAAGGTGGTCAGACAGCACAGTACGGCCTGGGAATCATCAATGGAAGGCCACGGGCTACGGCAGAAGAAGATGGGGACTTGGTTCCTAGCTCTCTCCCACGGGGTCAGCATTGCCCTCTGCTCCAGAGTCCTCGTCTCCAAGATGGAGATGGTAATACCTCCTTGAAAGCCTATCATGAGAGTTAAAGGAGGTAATATGCATGAAGTCACATTGCATAGTGACCAAAACATGATACGTACTCAAATTCTCTCTCTTTCCTCCCTCCCCGACATGGCGCCAGGTAAGCTAATTCTGTGTGAGCCTTTGTCTCATCCCTGCTTTCTCCAGGTAATATACATTTCTTGCTAGTCTTTTAAAGACACCATTTATGGAGTCTTTAGGATATAGTTTGGGAACCAGATTGCCTGGGCTCACCTAGTGCTTACTAGTGACATGTTTTGGGCAAGACTCTTGACTCTCCTTGCCTTGTTGACCTCAACTGTGAAGGACTAGAGCAACAGCATCTATCTGTGGGCTTGCTATGAGGGTTAAATGGGATGAAACATGCAGAGGGTAGAGCACAAGCTTTGACACATTGTACAAGCTCAATAATTATTCCTTATCGTTATCGTGCCTATTATTTTACAAGCGTTGCTCTAGGCACTTTCCAAGTGCCACGTTATTGCATCTTCACAACAGTCTGGAGGGACAGGCACTGTAATCCCCACTTCACAGATGAGAAAACTGGGCTTAGGAAACAAGGATTCACGATGCAGGTGTAGCCCTACGGATCTTTCTCTTTTCTCTGTCCACCACACCACACTGTGGGCCTTCTCTTTTTTTTTTAAAGAATATTGTTTGTGACTTAATGATTGGCTGTGGCCTGACCGAGTGACCTGAGAGCCAGAGAGAGGCTGCTTTTTAGTTTCCCATTAATAACTCACCTCACAGCTTTGAAGACCCAACAAGATCATGTATGTGAAAGGGCTGTGCAAAACTTGGAAGTACTCTAGGAAATATTTGTTGTTTATTTATGTTTTATGGTGATTAGGCCCCATCATGTTCCAGAAAGGGATTTGAAGTAGCCTATTAGTTGTCATTAGAGTGATGATGATTAATGATTATAATAACAAGACAGGCGTAATTGGTTCAAATTGTGCCTTTTGAAATGGCCTCTGTGGAGGCCAAGTGGTAGGGAAGGAGAAGGCAGCCTCTGCATCAGGGAGCTGAAAAGATGGGCCTAATTGGTTAAAAGCAGCTTTGCTAATTGCTTTGGCAAGGGCCTGAGAGAAAGCTTTAGTGTGATTGTACAGGAACTGGGGTCCCTCGAAGCCATGTGATTCCAGGCTAGATCTGTTCCTCAAAACACAAGCAGAAAAGAGAACAGATGTTCAGCCACTTGACAAAGATTTAATGAGACACTTAGAAAAATTACCATGTTCGCTTTGCCCCTCCTGACCTCTGGGTTGCAAGCTGGAGGAAGGCCTATTTCGGGTTGCTGATGTTCTGAGCTGGAACCAAAAGGGGCATGTGCTAGAGTTTTCCATTTGTCTGAGATTCTACTGTCACCTGCCTGCCCCCCACCCCCAAGGGCTTTTGGTGGTAGTGGGGGGAAAGGTAACAGGAGAAGGAAGAGGCTTGATTATGAGCAACTTATGTGCTTTAAATTCCAGTTGAGTGTAGGTAGGCTGCGATTGAGTTATTGAAATATTATATTTGGGAAGCAAAGGAGTAAAGTCAAGCCAGCTCGCAGCTCAACACGGTAAATCTCCATGCCATGAGCTGCAGCACTTGGGAGGGAGAGAAGCCCAAATATTAGATTTTTCTGAAAAGAAACTCCCCCCTTATAAATGGTGCTGATCACAGCACAGAGTTATGTTGAGAGCGTATTGGGGGACTCTGCTCTAGTCGGGGGGAGGCCAGGAAGGCTTGTCAGTGGCCACTTGAAGCTGTAGGGGGCCAGAGAGTGACCACCAGGGCTCAAAGGTCACTCAATAATTCATTGGTTATGGGCTCACACAGTCATATAACCACCCTGAGCCCCAATTTCCTCACTTGTAAAATCATACCTCACAGGGTTACTGTGAGAATTAAATGACACACAGCAAGTGTATTCATTTCCTAGGGCCGCTGTAACAAATTACCACAAACTTGGTAGCTTAAAACAGCAGAAATTTATTCTCTCACAGTTCTGGAGGCCAGAAGTCTGAAATCAAGATGTCAGCAGGGCTGAGCTCCCCTCCTGAGGTTCTAGTGGGAATTCTTACTTGCCTCTGCCCAGCGTCCGGCTGCTCCGAGCAAACCTTGATGCTCCTCGGCTTTGGCTGCATCATTCCAATCTCTGTCTCCACCTTCACAGGTCTTCTTCCTTTTGTGGCTCTGTCTGTTCCTCTTATACCATGATTTCATCTCAAGATTCTTAACAATTACATCTGCAGAGACCCAATTTCCAACTTCAATCACATTTTGAGGTTCTGGTTTGACTTGAACATTTAGGGGGCACTATTCTACTCACTACTGCAAGTAAGGAGATTAGAATGCCTCTTGGCACATAGAAATCTCTAGATAAATGTTAGCGACTATGCTTGCTGTTGTTATGACAATGGAGGTACTAGGTTCCAGTTGCTCAGGCCCACCTGAAACACAATGATTTGTTAACTATATACATCTGTATGTCACAGCATGCTTAAGGGTTAATAAGGATGAGCTAGGATGCAGGGATATTGATATTAAATATATAAGCATAGCATATCACAACTATAAAACTTGCAGATCACTGATATTGGGTGTTTAAGCTTCTTTGATCTCAGGGTTTGTTTCTTGCTCATCTTTTCTAACATTGAGCCCAAAAGAAAGGGAACTGGTTTTGGACTTAGAGAGCCCCAAGTTTAAACACTGAATCTGCCTGAACTTCCAGAAGCTCCTACTTCCTTATCTGTAATATGGAGCTGATGATTTCTCCCTTCCTCACCGGGTTTCTATGGTTGTGGAGAGGACAAGGGGAATGACGACGGGGCCCAAGCCTTAAGGATAGAAAGTTAGAGGAGGTCTGGGATCAGGTACCAAACCAAACAACAAGCAGCACCAAATTCAACCAGGCACAGATATGGGCAGAGCTGACAAGGAATCCACAGTGAAGGTGGTTTGGGGAACTTGTGTGTTTCCTGCAAATGCATGGGATAGGGACCGGTGGTTCACAGTGCTCTGCGTTAATTCATCCAACTCCATACAGGTACTGTGCTAAGTGTGACGAATTCATAATGGAGAGCCAAAAGTACAGCTTTTGTACTCTGCTGGAGCTTACAGTTTACATCCCCGATGGATGTTCTTCAGAAAGATCAACCAAAGATATAAAAACAAATTGTGTTAATTGCTGGGAAAGAACAGTGCAGAGAGAGCTATGGGAGACAAGCTATAATGGGGGCTCTGGACTGGTCTAGAGGAGGGGGCTGCCAAGACTGTTGCCCTGAAGAAGGGACATTTGAACTGACAGCTGAAAGAGGAGAAGCAGTTGAGCAGATGTGGAATGGGGTGGAGTGGAAGGAGACAGGCAGGAGCACGTGGGCCGAGAGTGAGGTGTGTGCCGCCATTTTTGAGTACAGCCCTGCTGTTCCTACGTGTCCATAGGGGGAGGGGGTTGCCTTCTCTTCGGTCCCAATAAAGATCACCCGTCTGTCTGTTCCAGTTCTCCAATTTGGCAGCACAGGGCCACAGACATGTGTAGCTTGGCCCAGAGTGTTTCGATTTTTTTTGGAAGCGTTGCCGCCATTTAATCCTTGGAAAAGTCACATACAATTTTGGAGTTCCAACTTCTCTTGCAAAATCAGAAGCTCTGGCAACACTGGGCTTCATCTCCTCAAGGCAACCCCCAAGGGGAACTGTGTAGCGGCTTTCAGATGCATAATATACTTCCCAGTTCAACAGAGACTCCCCCCACCAGGCCCCTTCTCTCTGTACGCTTCCTGTCTGGCCCCTGCAGGCACTTGAGTTTGAGGCCCAGGATCTCTGCCCTACTGAGGATGGACAAATGGGAGAGAACAGAGCTCTTCAGTTCTTTGGAGGAGATTGTTTCAAATTAAAGTCCTGACACTCAATTAGAAAGACTTTTTACATTCTTCCCCTAGAAGGACACCTCCCTCTCTCCATTAAAGGATTCTCTTCAAATGGGGCAGACCTGGATGGCCTTTAAGTGGATTTCCTTATTCTCCCTTTTTCTCCTTCCCTTATTTTTTTTTAAAAAGCAATGAAACCCTTTCTGCAAAGGATGTCTTACACAAAGACCCAGTGTAAGATACAGATCAAAGCAAATTTGCTCAGATTGAATCTGGTATGTCCACCCTGGAATGCTGGCTGCTTGACTCTCGTTCTCGTTCTCCTCCTCAATGTAGCTCTGGGGCATTTCTAGGGGAACCCAGGGTTCCTCAGAACACAGTTGAGAACCCCTGCCTAGAGTGGTGAGGGAGAGGCTGCTGTCAGTTGGAGAAACAGGGTGTAGGGTTAAAAAAAAATAAAACAAGGTACTATTGGTTCCTCACCTTTTACCTTGGGGCCAGCCTGAAAGTGGACAACGTGCAAAAGGCAAATCTAGATCTCTACCCTCCTGTCTCCCCCACCCCTGGACCTCTGATATAGACAGTGCCAGACAGCTCAGGTGTCTGCAACCTTGACATGCACCGTTTCAGATTCAGTTTTCAAAATTGCTTTGAAAGCCCAGGGCCCGTCCCATCCATTAGTGGAATTCCTCTGTGACAGGTGCTGGGGGTGATGGAGGTGGCAGAGAACTCCCCCTGCACTGCTGATTCATGGGAGACACATTTGAAAAGACACAGGCTGGCTGGGGCAAAGCCTCCATGGAGGTGTGCAGGCTGTTTCCTCCCTCTCTGAGGAGAGTATCCTGCTTCTACGGGGCCACATGCTCCCTACCTGCAACAGCTTCCTGGCAACTGAGCCCGCATATCGTGCTCAGGGCCAGCCTCTTTAGATCTGAGAACTTCACCTGTCCAAACTGTATCCTCTTAGGCAAGCTTCTAAGACTCTTTAGGCTTCTGTTCCCTCATCTCCATAAAGAAATAATAATATCCACTTCCCAACCTCATCTGTATAATAGAAATCATATTACCCACCTTGCGATCTCTTTTGTTTAATAGAAATCATAATACCTACCTCTCAATATTAGCCGTATAATAGAAATAGTAATACCCACCTTGCAATTTTGTTATGAGAATTAGAAATAATGCACCTAAAATGCTGAGCAATGCATTTAATACATAATAGGCACAGAAACTCTTAGCTTTCTAGAGGCCAGAGCTAATTCGCGATGTTGAGCCTCTGCATATGTTTTAAAAATAAAGAAATCCCAAAATTGTTATAAAAATTGCTACATTTTAAATGTTTACTTTGGCAGATGAATGCTTTTAACAAACATACAAGAATAGAAGGACTGTCTAAATAGCCTCCTTCAGGGGTGATCTCAAAAGTCTAAATCCAAGACTTGAAGAGATGGAGTCTGGGCCAAACGCGCCACCCCCATGCCCATTATGGGCCCTTAATAAATGATAGTCATTATATCATGATATAATAGTATTATATCTATCCCTTGGGATTATAAATAATGTTTCCTCCCCTGTCTCCATCTGACAATAAATCAGCCGAGTCTTCTCAGCATTAAAACACTTTGTGATTGGTCAGCGAGCTGTGGTGGGGGGAGCGGGATCAGGCTGGTTCGAGCGGTTGGCAGCTGCTGAGAGTTGCTGTGGCCTGAGTGGGACCCAAATCGTGGCTTTGGACTTTTCGTACCATGTGATACAGGTTGACCCACAGACCAGATTCAGTTTGCACTCTGGAGGATGGGATGACTTTGGGAAAGGCAATACCTGCTGGCTGCAAAATGCCCCAGGCTGGATGGGGTCAGACTGAGATTCTTTCAGATGTTGCTTCAGCAGCAGGGCAGCTCCCTCAGGGACATCCGGCAGGACTTCAGGTGATGGTCCTGTCAAAACAGCTTTCTCCCTACTCAGACCAGTAAACCCACACTTTGGTCATCAGTGAATGGGCGCATGCCCTACTGGGGAGAAGACTTGGATTTTGCTGAGATGGAATATCCAGGTCTCCAAATGTTAACCCTAGGGGTGAGTCAGTGCCTTATACCGACTTAGGAAAGCATAAAAGCACCTACTTCTTATGCAATGACAGGAAACTGGCCTGGCCTGGCTGAGGAAGACAACTGGGCCACCTTGACTTGTGAGTTCTCAGACCTCTTAAAGTTTGAGTGTCAATCCCCATTACCTGAATCAGGTGATCACACTTCTGAACAAAAAGTAGGAATGAGTTTGGCCAATATTTGAATGCCCATGAGGACAACAGGGATGGAGTACTTTCAAATGGGGACCTTCTGAGAAAATCCAGGTCCCATGAACACATGTAGAAGCAAGTGCTCAGAGCCCGTCTATCTGAGGCCTGGACCATCAGCAAAGAGCATGCTTTTTAGGAGTTAATTTTGGGACACTCAGTACTTTGTAATCACTCCTTGGACACGTCTAGAATTTACTGTTATAATCAAATGGGACTTACCACAAAGTTAACTTGAGATTATATGTAGTGATATGCATTATCACTGTTGTAACTGAGGTAATTAGGAATAAAATGGGAAACAATTCCCATAAAAGATTGTGATTAGCATTGATTATGCAGACAACCCAAGTTTTTCTATTCCCACCTGGTTGCCTCTTCCCTCTCACTAATTAGCATTGATTTTGGCTCCTTCTGTTACCGGACACATACACAGGTTCTTTACCCGCCGCACAAGAGGGGCCAAATAAAAACTGGAACGCCAGGCTTATGGCAAGGAAAGAGTTTTTATTTCGGGTGACATCAGCCGGGAGATGAGAGTGAGCCCTCATATTTGTCCCGTCTCCCGGAAAGATGGGAGGCAAGGGGTTTTAAAAGTTGTGAGGAATGCGGCTGCTTGTGGGGAGGGGGAGCCTGTGCTTTGGCCTTGTGAGGCTGCTCATGGGGAGCATGGAGAGAGAAGGGAATCCGCAGTTGGGTGTCTTTGGTTGTCCGTCTCCGTGATGGGCGGTGGAGCCTGGTGCCAGGAAGCCAAGGAGGTGGGGTCTATGAGCTTCAGCTTCTTGATATTCTCTGGATGTCGGTTTCCCTATGATTACACTTCAAAAGACCCATAACTAGCCACAACTTCCGTGTGAGCCCAGCGTGAGGCCATTTGGTCTTTAACAGTTTGTAACCTCCATTTGCCTTGTGAAATTTAGAGATACAAAGGTTAAAAAACCCTCGATATTTACATATGAATGTAACTTAGAGAAGCAGGGAGAGAGGATGAGTGCTTTGGGTTTTAACTCCATATATGCCGGGTTTAATGTAGGGGAACTGATATCAGGGCCGGCACCACTTCCGTGCTCTGAAACATACTCTAGTTTCATTCCAAGCCCAGGCTCTCTTGTTCCATCCCATCCATCCCCACCGGTGGCTCTCGGTTGAGGATCAGAACACTGCTTCTGGTGCCCACCTGGCCGGACTCCCTCATTGGTTTCCTACTTCTAGAATCCTTGAATTTCCCCTCTCTGCCCCTTGCCTGCCCTGGGTGCCAGGTGAAGCAGGGGAGGCTGCCTGGGGGAGGCAGCTAGTGACCCTGGTGTTGGTCAGGGATGAGAGGTATCCTGAGACCAAGGCTGGGGGAGGGGAGGCTAGAATAGGGGAGGAAGAGCAAGAACCATCAGCTGGGAGCTCTCTGCAGAAAGTATCAGGAATGCTGTCTCTTCACCAGGTCACCCAATGTCCAGGCCAATCAGGGATGCAGCATCAGCTAAGAGTCCAAAAGAACAGTCCTGCCTCCCTCTGTCTGCAAACTTCACTCCTCGCTTCTGACAGCCTGGGATTCCTAACTGGACACAGAAGTTTCATTGCACACGAAGGGAGCTGAGGCTTAAACTGCAAAAACTGCGATTGTCCACACACTGATGAGAAGAGTTTCAGGTTCCAGGCTCATTGCCACGTCAGATCCTTGTGTTTTTGGGTCAAGGTAGGGGCTGGAGAGCAGAGGAAAGCTGAGCATTTGAGGGGGCGCAGAGGACTGCTGAGTGGAGAAGTGACCCAGAGGGAAGAGACCTGGAGGGTGAAGATGGAACTCTGAAGTCTGCAGAATTTATCCCAAGAGAATGCTGGTGTGCTGCAGTTTGCCTTGTCCAGCTTGACCCCTGGGGAACTAGAGCTGGGACCAGACCCCTGGGCTGCCTGTAGGGCTCACCAAGACTACAGTGTTTTTCTGGGAAGTTTCAAGTCAGAGCAGCTCTGGTCCCTTCCATTTGACATGTGCAGTGAAAAGGTTTGGGGGTGGGGTGGGGAGGGAGGTGGTATGATTCCTCTACCCCAAAGGTAAAAAGCTACCCTCCCTGGAACACTGTCTACCCCTTAAGGCTGTCCTCCACTTGAGCTCTGGAAATGCAAGTGAGATCACACCATGCTCAGCTAAGAACCATTCAATGGTTTTCCAGTACTCTTAGAATCAAATCCTAGCTCCTTATTTCAAAGCCCTGTCTGATCTTGTCCTTGCCTCTCTTTATCCCTCACTTCATTCTTTTGTCCATCCATCCATCCATCTATCCATGTATCTATCTGCTCAGACTCAGACACGGTTATTGTCTTCCTGTCCCTTAAATTCCTTAGTTCATTCCTTCTCTGCACCTGCTGTTCCTTCTGCCCAGAATACTGTTCCCTCAATACCCACATGACTCACTTGTTCCCTTCCTTTGTCTGGGTCTCTGTTCTGATGTCACTTTCCCTCACCATCCAGGGTTGTGAGTAGAAGGAGGACGGTGGGGGCTTTTGAAGTGTGGTCTTCTGTTTCTTGATCTGGGAGCTTGTAACGTTTTCGTGTCCAGTGTCTTAACATTCAGGCAGCTGTGACTCTGACCTGTGCACTTCTCTGTGAGTGTGTTGTACGTCAACAGAAACTGGAAAATCAATACCCTCCCCATCTCACTCTGCTTTTTACTTTGCTCTATTTTTCTTCATGGCCCTTATCACTACCTGACATTGTCTTATACCCTTATTTGCATTGTCTGTCATTCCCAAGACGCATGTGAATTTCATGAAACCAGAGACGCAGTCTCGTTTCCTGTTCTGTAGCCAGTGCTTAGCACAGCGCCTGGCATGTAGGAGAAAATAAATCACTGTTGAATGAATGCATGAGTAACTGGTTGTATACCTTAAGCAACTAGGAGGTTGTCAATGCAAATAATCCATAACCAATCTATAAATCAAAATTGGGGTGTTTTTTATAAGCCAGATTTGAGGACTAGCCCGGGGCCTTCCTTCTCCGAGGAAGGAAGGGCACCAAAGAAGTGGGGTGTACAGAGTGGTTATATACCATCTTGGAACAAACAGCATACATCACATATGATAGGAATGTCCCTTTTACAACCGTCACGAGATGCTTAGCTGGCACAGGATGTTACACAGCAATTGATGAACACAGCATGTAGCAGGTCTGTGGACTGTACTGAGTGGTCACAGCAGGTCAGCGATCAATCCCTAGCTCAGAGAGAGATGTTTATCCTTAAGGAAATGCCAATGTGGGGGAAGTTATATCTTTATCTTAGAGGGCATTGTTCTTGTCTTTGGGACATAGTACATGCTTAAAGCAGATATATAATGCATGCTCAAGGCCATGTCAGGCCTTTTTGGAAAAACAAGGTCAGGCCAAATTAGCTTTACACCAAATGGCTTCCTCATATACGCCAACATATCCTGTTGCTTGTCACTTATTTATCAAGGTATAACACAGAAATGGGGGAGTGGGCCATGTAATTCATCTGGTGCTCTAAGTTGTAAGGGTCTCAGACAGGCCTCAGCTTCCACAAGATTTCTTCTTTTTTCTCAGAACCTTCTGTCCCCATTTGACCTGCTTTCTTGACTCTTCGTGACTCAGAACTTGGTTTCTTTCCTCTGGTTGCCTCTCAACACACTGGTCTTGTACATGAACCTCATCACCAAGAACTCAGCTTAGAGTGTCCATGGGGTGCTGAGTCAGTTGCCATATAACAAAATATCTTAGAAAGGACTTGGGCCACTAAATCATTCCCCCAAAACTCTGCTTCACCCACAGTGAGTGCAGTGGGTAAGAACAGCAGCTTTGAGGTCCAGAGACCTGGGTTTGAACCTTATCTCTGCCTTGTTCTAACCACGTGAACTCAGACAATTTTCTTAGCTAGGTGAGCCTCAGTTCCTCATCTGGGTAATGGAACTGGTAATCATACCTGCCCTCTGGGGTTGTTTTGAGGGTTAAGTGAGGAGTTGTGTGTCAAGCCCTTGGCACATTTCTTGACATTCCAGTCACTGTTAAGAATGCTTGACATTCTTAAGCATTCAGTCACTGTTAGCTCCAACAATATTAATATTGGTTGTTATTGACATCCATGTCCCTCCTTCGATGTTACGATACCACACCTCTTTCTTCTTTTCACCTTTAGATCTCACCACAGGGTCCCTCAACATGTGTCCGTCTTCACATGAAGTATATTTCAAGAAATGAACTTCTGATTTATTTCTTGTATCTTAAACAAGACTGTGGGTGAAGGTACTTGGAAAACCATAAAGTGCTTTACAGATGTATTTGTTAACTCAGTGATTCCAGCTCATTAGCCTCTTTTGGAGACAGCATGAAAGAGCAGGACTTCTGTGGAAGTTGGTCGGAGTGAAAACAAGCAATCATTTAACTTCTTGAAGTTCAGTTTCTTCATTTGGCGAATGAGGATAATAACAGGGACCACTTTCAGAGTGGTTTTGAGTGTCCTTGTAGGTGATAGAAATAAAATCACTTGCAAGAAATATGGCAGAAGTTTAAATGCTCCCATCTTCCCCCACCCCTCTTCTTCCCATCTCATGTGTGGTTTAATCAAATCTCCAAAGAGCTTTTTATCTGTCTTAGTCAAACTTTTCCAAATACTTTTACTAGCCATAGAGAAATTTTTTAAAAACCTTTTCTACTTCGCCCACTGGCCCTCTTATCAACCATTATCCTGAGTACCACAGAGGAGGCTCAACGGGATGAAAAACTCCCTGCAAAGATTCTGCGAAGAGACATGAGCTACCCTGTAGACACATTCTCCTCTTATTTGACCGTATCTTGATTCCCTTCAGCTGTAGTTTTTCCACACACATCATATTAGGTTATTATAATCATAGCAGCTGATTGATTTTAAACCATGGGTCCCACTGCTCAGAAAACATCCACTGAGCCCTGGTTGACTGATTGCCCAGTTAGAGAAATTCAGCTGTCTGGAAAGCAAGAGGAAAAAGGTATGCTATGTTTTTGGTTTTGATTTTATATCTTTAGCTGTCTAGAGAAATGGATTTTTTCCCTTTCAAAATCTTGATGGAGATAACTCCTCTTTTATAGTCTGGGGAACTCTGCAACCTTTGTGATCAAACTGTGGTCCCAGACTGGCTGCATCAGTAGCAGCTGGCAGCTTGTTAGAAAGGCAGAATCTTCGGCCCCAGTCCAGGCCTCCTGAATCAGGAATCAGAATCTGCACTACCACGACCACCCCATGATTGTTGTGAACTGCAAAGATGGAGAAGCGCTATTTTGCAGGGTCTGGGCCCAGCATCAGCTTTGTAAGTTCTGGACTCTGGGGTGACATGCAGAGGAGAAATGGTGCAACTCTGTAGAATGGTGCAACTCTCTCTCACCCACTGAGAGGTCAGGTAGGCCTCCACGTCTGTAGACCCTTCACCAGTTAGCCTGGCGCCACATGCCTTTGGCCTGACCTCATCTTCCTCTCTCGTATGTCTGTGGTCCCACTGGATACCAACCATCATAGCTGCAGTCGTTGTTATCTCTTCCAGTGCCTCAAAAGCCTCCTTAAGAGCTTACTGACTGATTCAGTTAGAGAAATCCAAGTATCGAGAAAGGAAGCTCAAATTAGTTTGTTTCAGCCTTGCTTATCTGTCTAGAGAAAGCATCCCTGCTCTTTCAAATGTCTGATAAATGGACTTGATTATCCTCTTCAAGCAAACACGTGGTCGAGTGGCAGGAGTTGTGTAGGAGAGTTGTGTGGGAGAGTTGTGTAGGAGAGTTGTGTGGGAGAGTTGTGTGGGAGAGTTGTGTGGGAGAGTCTGCCGGGTGCCAGTGAATCCTTCTCTTTGCTGTTCTCTTCTACATCCCGATGACAGAAGTTTTTCTGAGACACAAAACTCTGGTTCAGATTTCCTTCTCTGCATCCCATGAAGAGCTGCAGTGTTTGAGAAGGGGTTGGTAATGGCTGAGATTGGGGACCAGCAGAGCTACCCCTTGGTGACAATTCATTTCTGATGGTTGTTGGTTTATCAACTTGATTTTTCCTATTTATTCAATATTTGCTCATTCAGCAGACAGATATTAAACTTGCGGCATAGTGGTTCCCAGAATGTTCTCTGGGGCCATACTTCCTGGGTTTGTGTCCTGGCTTGCCACTTTGCAGCTATGAAGCCTCCGACAGGTTATCTCACCTCCCTGTACCTCAATTTCCTCATTTATAAAATGGGGATAATAAAAGGATTCATCTCAAAGGGTTGTTGAGAGGATTAAGTGACTTAATATTTTCATACATTAACTGAGAGTCATTGCTGGCAGCTAGTGGGCACAGCCTAAGTATTTGCGGTTGTATTATAATGTGGGCCAGGCACATTGCTAGGCAGTGAACACAGAGGCAGGGGATGAGACTGGCAAGGGCTCTGCCCTGACAAGTGCGCTGTCCCTGGGGAGGTGGGCAGTACACCACTTCTTACCTGTCTGATATTGAATTTCCCCAGTGAAAAGTGCAGGGTAAGAGACATAGAGGGTGCAGCAAGAGTGGAATTCAGGTGGATCTGGCCCACTCGGGGGGCATGTCCTGGAAGGTGTCCATAGGAGTTGACATTTGTCCTGGGCTTCAGGGAGCCTGGAGAGACAGCCCCAAGGGCGTGGAAGTAAGCCAGTGTGGCTGGAGTGTAGATAATGGAGAGTGGGAGATGGTGGTGGGGAAGGCACAGAGCTGAGAAGGCAGGTAGGGCATCAAACGGAAATTCTTCCGTAGGAATTCTCAACCTTTAATGAACTTTAGAATTGCCCAGAGGAGCTGCTTAAAAATGCAGATTCCTGGAACCACCTCCATGTGTTCTGATTCAGATAATCTGGAGCGAGAGTCTTGATTTTAACAAGTATTTTAGGATTGACATAGAAGATAGCGTTGAAGCACAGCTAGGCTATGTTTAAAGATGTATGTTGTTACGTTAATCTTGAGAGTACTAGGGAAACCATTCAAGGAGTTTGGTATAACTGTAGTACAATTTACATACAGTCAAATTCACATTTTTAGGTTTATATGGCTTTTAGTAACTTATACAGGTACATAACCACCAGCCTATCACAATCAAGATATAGAATACTTCCATCACCCCAAAAGTTCTCTCCTGCCCTTTTTGTGGTTGAGCCCTTCTTCCTTTCCCAGCCCCTGGCAACCACTGATCTGTTTTTCTTCATAGGCTATGTTCTTTTCTGAGTGCCATATAAATGGAATCATAGAGTATGTAGCCTTTCGTGTCTGACTTCTTTTCCTTAGCACGATGCTTTTGTAATCACAATCCATATTATTGTATATGTCAGTAATTTATTCCTTTTGGTTATGAATAATTTTAAATTGAATGTGTGTACCACAGTTTGTTTATACATTCAACAGTTAATGGGCATTCAAGTTATTTCCAGTTTTTTGAGATTGTGGATAAATCTGATATAAACATTATCATACAGGTATTTGTGTAGACATGTTTTTATTTCTCTCGTGTAAACACCTAAAAATGGAATTGTTGCATCATATGGAAAGTGCGTGTTTAATTTTTAAGGAACTGCCAAACTGTCTTTCAAATTGGCTATTCTACTTTTCTGTCCCACCAGCAATGAGTGAGAGATGCTGTTGGTCTATATCTTTACCAGCACTTGGTATTGTCAGCTTATAAAACATTTTTAGCCATTTATTATGCTTTAAATTTGCAATTCCCTAATTACTAATGATGTTGAGCATCTTTTCACATATTTATTTACCATGCTTTTATAGTTTTTGTTTGGTACATTGTCTGTTCATAGATTTTGATCATTTAAAAAATTGATTGCTTTATTCTTATTGAGTTTTGAGAGTTCTTTATGTATTCTAGCTACAAATACTTTATCAGTGATGTGTTTTGCAAATATTTTCTCGTAGCCTGTGACTTGTTTTCTCATTTTCTTAACAGTGTCTTTCAAAGAGCAAAAGTTTTAAGTTTTATAAAGTCAATTTATCATTTTTTTTTCTTTTATGGTTCATGGTTTTTGTGTTTTATCTAAGAAATCTTTGCCTAACCCAAGGTTGTGAATTTTTTCTGTTAAGAGTTTTATCTTAAATTTAGGTCAATGATCCATTTACATTTACATCTATGATCTAGCCTTGAAATGTGGTATGGATCAAGATTCTTACCACTCTACCGTTATTAGAAAAATCAATTAACCACATACCTCTGTGTCTATTCTGGGAATTCTATTTTATTTCATTAATCTGAATGTCCATACTTTCACCAATACCATACTGCAGGGTTTACCAAACTGTGGCCTGTTGGCCAAATCTATGGTTCCACCTGTTTTGGTAAATAAAGTTTTATTAGAACACAATCACACGCCTTTATATACACATCATCTATGGCTGCTTTTGCAATGTAGTAGTTGTGACAGAGACTATACGGCCTGCAAAGCTTGACATATTTCTATCTGGTCTTTTAGAGAAAATGTTTATTAATCCTGCCATAATGCCTTAATTACTCTAATTTTATAGTCATTCTGAAAATAGGCAGTGTGAGTCCAACTTTGATCCTTTTCAAAATTGTTTTGTCTATTCTAGGTACTCTGCTTTTTTATATAATTTTTGGAACCAGTTTGTCAATTTATAGCAAAAAGCCTGGTGGGATTTTGATTGTGGTTTCCATTGAATCTATAGATCAATTTAGGGAGAATTAAAAATATTAAATCTTCTGATATTAAACATAGTATATCTTTCCATTTACTTTGGTCTTTTTTGATTTCTCTCATTAATGTTTTATAGTGTTTAGCATACAAATATAACACTTAGTATGTTAGATTTGTCCTTAAGTATTTCATGTTTTTGGATGTCATTGTAAATGGTGCACTTAAAAAACTTTAATTTCTAATTGTTCATTGATAATGTATAGAAATACAATTGACTTTTGCACATTGACAATGTTTTGTATGACCTTGCTAAACTCAGCTATTCATTCTAGTTGCTTCTTTGTAGATTCTTTGTGATTTTCTACTCAGGACAATCGTGATATCTGTAAATAATTAGTTTTATTTCTTTTTTTTCCAATCACTATACCTTTTATTTATTATTGTTTCCTTATTGTACTATCTAGGACTTACAGTACAATGTTGAATAGGAGTGGTAAGAGTGGACATCTTTGCCTTGTTCCTGATTTAGGGGGAAATTGAAGTGTTTCAAACAAGGAGCTAATATAATCTGATTTTAATCTTTTATAGCAACAGTCAGGCTCATGTGGTTAGTTCCTACCTGTTTCAAAGGGATAGTACTGTGCACGTATATGTCCTGTGTCAGTTAGCAATCATCACAATAAAGCTGCATAATAAATAACCACAGTATCCCAGTGGCATACACATCAATAGGCACTTGTTTTTTGCTTCATATCTGTGAGTGAGCTGCAGCTCAGTTGTTCTAGGCCAGGCGAGGCTCTAGGCTGTGGATTGGGTTAGGTTTATTCCACATGTTTTTCATCCTCCTTGGACCATGTCTATCAAGGGCAGGTTTGGTCAGGAGCACAAGAGGGCAAGACCAGCTGTGAAGTGTGTTTCAAACCTCTGCTGGCATTATATCTCTTAACATCCCATTGGCCAAAGCAAGTCACACTGCCAAGCCCAAGGTCAAGTGGAGGGAAATATACTTGTCCCACCATGAAGCTATGGTGGGGAAGCGGATGAATGATATTACGCCAGGGTAGCAAAGAACTGAGTCAATAATTCAATCATCACACCTCTTAAATGGGGAAACATTCACACTGCATGTGGTAGACGAGCTCTGAGTGCTTTGAGGGCTGGGAGAGTGTCTGCTTTACCTCTCTGTATCCAGTTTGACAAGCGCAATGCCTGCCCCATCATAAGTGCTTGATATATTTTTGTTTAATGAATGACTGGAACTTGTTAGCGGTTCACAAGTTAGCCTATTTTCTGTTGTTAGGAGATTCCTGATCTAACATGAGCTTCACATCTTTTCATCTGTGTTTATACATCAGCTCAACAGGCTCCAGAAAACTACTTTTCAACGACAGTAAAAAGGGTGGGAAAAAAATAACACATTTGTGCCGTAGGAAAAGCTGTCCTCATTGGGAAATGCCATGGAAAGAGCCTGGAGTGAGAATAAGGACACCTGGGTTTATGTTCTGGTTGTGTTCATCAGCTGTGTCATGGCGGTTTATGTAATTTCCCTGAATCTGTTTCTCAATCTGTAAAATGTAAAAATTCTTTGCTTATACTTTGCCCTGCCCACCTAACAGGATTTTTGTGTTGATGTACATGAAATATAGGAAATGTATCTGTATGATATATATGAAGTGATAATAAATATGAAATCATAAAGGCTATGACTATAAAGGCCTGCAAACTACAGGGAGTTGCTCTTCTGATGATAACAGGGTATAGGGCTGATAGGGAGACTTCCTCAGCTCTGAGATAGGCAGCACTCTGGGGGCTAATGGTCCAAGAGAGAAGCCTGGTGGCTATCAAGACTCTCTTTCCCAAATCACAGTCTGATATTTCCCCACCCCTTGCCTAACCCTCCATGGGTTCCCTTTCTCCTCAGGGTAACTCCTACCTCTCTCTCTATCCTCACTTCACCCCTCCTTACTCCCCTTCTCACCCTCTGTGCTTCAGCCACATGAGCTTCTTTCCTCACATGTGCCAAATGCTCCCTACCATCTCTCAGGCTGGGCATATGCTGCTGCTTCTGCCTGAAATATGCACCCCCATCCCCGAACATTGCTAAATCCCACTCACCTTTCAGATCTCAGCTCCGCCAGCAAATCTTCCCTGTTCCCCCACATCTAAGTCAGTCACCCTTTTATGGATTCTCATACATCCTGTGCTAACACATTCTGTTTAATACCACCCTTGTATAGGACTGTTAAATGCTATTTGTCTCTGAAATATGTTTTAAAGCCATATATAAATTATGAAATATTTTAGTATGAAAAATCCATTACACTACTCTTTGTGTGTGTTTCTTCATCATGTCCTGCATCCTAATGTCTCTCAGTCAGTGAGAGCTAGGGGCTGTGCAGACTGTCCCGCATACCCTTGACCAAGGAATGTCAATGTACACCTTGGGAATGTTCTCCTCCGGTGAGCAGCTACAGCATGAATCTGCAGTGAGTATGTTTGGCAATATATGTTGTTTCCTCTGCAAGAGCCTTTCTTCCTGCCATGTATACTTTGTGTCCTGGAGAACAGTTCTGACTCCAATAACTGAGGACAGGTATGCAGGTGATGATGCTGGACCTGCCCAGAGAACCCAAGGAGGAGTAGCTACCACACACTTTTGACAATGGCTAGAGTTCATGGTAGGGCAAATGGAGGGCAAAGAATGCAGGTGTGGGAAGGTCGGAAGGCCTCTGACATTATGACTTCACTACAAAAGCTTGGGAGGATAGCTTCAGATCAAAATTATGGTTGGGTGATAAATAGGGGATTTGAAGACCACTTGTAATGTACAATGACAGGCCACAACTCCAAATGGACTTTGGTTTAAATAAGGATTCAATATGGTGCTGATGTAGTTACCACTCTCATTCAAGGAATATGTTCCCCACGCTAAATGGATACAAGTGTGCATCTATAACGCACCAACTGCACTGCAAATAATTGATTCTTTGTTTACTCTTCTCTCTCCCTCTCCCCATTGGATTATAACCTCTGTGAGGGCAGAGCTCTTGTCTGTTTTGTTCACCACTGTAGTCTACCTCTTCTGGAATTAGGTAGTCATTTCCTGACTGCTAGATGCCTGTTGATGGCTCACAGCTGAGTTCTTCCCTGGGCATGGCCCTGGCTATAGGAAATTGCCTTGTCCAAGATTATGCCCCCTCTCTGTGACCAGCCAACCTTCAGTGAGTTATAGATTGCGATGTGTGGGGGGTATACTAAGGCCTGCCCTTCTTGCCTCAATTTGAGACAACTCTGAAGGGCCCACTAGTTCCAAGCTCCCACATGATTGGCTGAGGTCATTCTGCAACTGCATCACAGTTCAAATTCTTTCTCTGTCTAATCTAGCTTCTCCCACTCGCTCACTGGGGTTGTTCCTGAGGGTGCTCCCTAATGGGCTTCCTGCATGCAATTCTCTGTCTCAGAATCTGTTTCCCAGGAAATCAAAGTTATCTCCCAATGTCTGATCCTTTTCCAGCCTTGCGGGGTCAGTAGGTAGTTCCCGCATTTTACAGATGGTAAAATGGAGGTTCAGTGCACTTCAGTGACTTGCCCAAGGCCACTCAGATACTACGTGCTGATCAGGGAAAACACTTATTTCAAAGGGTTGATGGCTTAAATGAGAATGTATAAAAGTAACCACGAAGGATACATTCGTATTAAATGCTGGTGTTCTTTTTCTAAAGGGTTAGGACTAACCCTGCAGAGTTGGAGGAGAAAGGAAGGAAGTTTACAGAGAAGCATGCATGGTTGGCGCGCCCCTGTGATGAAACACAGTAGGGGGCCAGTTTCTACACCCTTGCCCTGGCTCAGAGATTAAGCCTCTTCATCCCTACCCACTTGGTCTATCTATCTCCCTTTCAATAGCGTAACTTCACACAAAGAACCATTCTTTGCAATCATATTTGATGTAAGGAGACATTAGCCTATCAATTAACTACTCCTTGAAGACTCCTGTTTCCATGTACTAGAATGCTTGTTTTTTTTTAGAAAACATTATGACCACACACTGAGCTGATTATCAATATAATTGTGCTGTAATCACATTTGCAGAAACTATCTAGCAAATCAACTCTGACTGTCCGCCTACTCACAGGGAAGAGACTCAAACCTGTCAAATCAGAACATAGGAACAGGTGGCCTCAGTCACAAAGAGGGATGCTCTTTCTACCACACAGCTCTTTCTGTGGATAAGTAGAGTAGACGTACAGGTCGAGAGGCATCCACCTAATACACATAGAGAATGTTTGCAAATTGATAGCAAATGATTAGTCATTTTCCTCAGAGGTTTTAGGTGTAGGTGGTTTATGAGATATATATTTTTTGCCACTCTAGATATAAGGATGGAAAAAGGTATTAGGCTGATAAAGAATTAAAGGCAAAGCCTTATTATTCAATCAGTCTTTGACTTTTAAATTCAAGAGATCTGAGTTTGGGTACCAACCAGGGTGCTGTGTGACCCTGGAAATCTTTTGATTAGTCAGGCAAGGCTAGGCTATGCTGTAGTAACAAACAAGCCCCTCGAATCTCCATGGGTTCACAGTCACTCACAAAAAGTGCTCTGCTAATCCAAGGCCTCTTTATGTCAGTTCCCTTCCAAGTTATGACTCAAGGTCCAGGTGGTTCCATTTTGGGGCTCCATCTTCTCAACACGTGGCCACTCCAATCAGTGCACCAGGGGAAGAGAGAGAAGGGAGCACCTACATCCATTCTTTTAAGCTTTGACCCTGAAGGGATATGTGTTTTTTCTGCTCGTAACCCATTGGTAAGAACTAATCACATGGTCTTGTCTACTGCAAGGAGGCTGGGAAATGTTGGGGAACACAGAGATATTGGTGGAATAATAAACGTCTCTGCCATAACTGGGTCTCACTTTCTATATCTTCAAACTAATTAACGTATTAATTAAATAATGCATACATTAAAGAAATAGTACATGCCTTTTAGGTTTAGTCATTGTACTAAGCCTTGGGCATGTGGTGGTGAGCTAGATGCACACGTTTTGTACCTTCACAGAGCTTCTGTTTTGCAGAGAAGTCAGATGGGCAAGCAGTCAGCAGCAGTCAAGTGCTGTGAGTGCTACACAAAGGAAATCGAGGATACAATGGCAGTCCATTGCTCCAACTACCAGATTTGGGTTAAGGACAGCTTCTCCCGGAGGAAGTGTTATCTCAGCTGAAACCTGAAGGACAACTAAATGTTAACCAGGAGGGGAAACAATCAGAGCAGAGACTGCTATTGTGAAGGCCTGAGAAATGGGAGAATATCTTCCTAGAGTGCTAGGAAATTTCCCTGAGTTAACATATATTTAGAGTACTTTGCAAACGGGGTTACTATTCAGTGCTCAGAGAAGAAGTACAACGACTTTATGGGTGTAGAAGAAATGGCAGTCAAGAGTTGAACCCAGGCATCTGGACTTGTGAGCCCAAGTTCTTAACCACAAAGCAACACAACCTGTTTAGAAAGCAAGTTGGAATGCAAGTGTAAAATACATTATTATAAGGATAACCATTAACTTGATCCAACTTATACTTTTATGAAAGAATAAATGATATACAAGTTCTGGTAGTTCATTTTTAGTAGCAGATTGTTATGTTCTGATTAGTTATGAATTAGGTTTAAAGCAATGGGCAGAGGCACTGCAGTTAAATAAAAAAGACTGGACTGGGAAACCGGTCTGTTTGTCTATAGCCAAACCAGGGACAGGGAGGTATTTTCTTTAGACTTAGTGGATCATGTCTCCTGGGTCCAGAATCAGCCACGCACCTGCCAATTTATAGGTGAGACAAGCATCCCCTACCCAGCCCCACTCACTCGAAACTCCCAGGGAAGTAGCAGCCAAGGGGGGAAGGAGACAGGAAGTGCAAAGGAATGGACAAAGAAAAGTCTGTTGTGCCAAGGAGAAATTGGTTCTCTTTGCACTGCCTGGCCTGTCAATTTTCCACTCATCCCAACTCATTTTGCCTCCATTGTTACATGGGGACTAAAATATTCATTTCATGAAGAGATTGTCAAACTTTAGTGCTTCGAGATAATTGATGCATTTCATCAGCTCACCAAATTGAGAGAATGACTCGACAGAGGTCTGCCATCAGGCAGTCTCAGCTGAGAATTCTTTCATAACACTCACGCAAAGATCCTCCTTGGAAATGCTGGTAAACGGCCCAGTAACCAGGAGACATTGGAGAAAGCACACTCGCAGAACCAGACAGGGAACAAAGAGCTTTCACGGCCAGGAAACGCACTCACAGGGGATTTGTCGGTCCCAGGCTCTGCCTCTGATTGGAAATGCAATCACTTGGCTGTGTTTAGCTGTGTCCAGTAAAGGGCCATTGGCAGCAATGCTCCACTAACTAGAAATCTCTTCTGCAATCAAATTAAACACGGCCATCGCTTCCTTGTGATTCATGCTGGTTATTCCAGAGACATTTTATTGCAGAAATGCTTTTTAAACATTAATTATACTGCAAAAAATATGACCCAGATAAAAATATGGGCATATTATGACCTATCTGTGGCTTTGGGGTATGCTGTTCAACCCCTAGCAAGGGCTTATAGGAAGGAGGTGGATCAGACCTTTTGTTTTGGATTTTCATTCCTGGAGCATTCTGGGTTTGAACTCCAAAGGTGGCCAGAAAAAGGTATGGGTTTTTATTGCTCACCTCGAATTCGCCCTGTCTTTCTTCCACACTCTTATGTCTCCTGGAGGGACCACAAAGGCCCCCAGATCGCCTGGGAAGGTCCTGAGATTGACTCGGGGACCCACTCTTTAATGACCCTCTGTATGCCAGGCACAGCCATCCTCTGTCTCTTGTAATGTTGACACCAGTGTGTTCTGATCGGCTGCTGTTTGCGCCTCACCATTTGTTAAGCATTGTTAATACCATTCCTGGAGGTAGGCATCATCCTCGTTTTTCACATACAGGAATTGAAGCTCCGAAAACATGTGACTTGGCCAATATCTCACTGTTATAAGCAGGAGGGCTGGATTCCAATCCATTTCTTTTTGTCTCTATGATCTTTCCTCAGTGGTTTTAAAACTTGTCTAAAGCAATGGAAATCTCTCTTTAAAGGCAACCTTATGTGAAAGTTCAGAGATAAAATGAATGCAAATGGAGCTCCCCAGGATGAAGGAGGGGGGCCCCCGGAGCTCTGCACACACAGAGCCCGTTCCCATCATTTGCTCTGGTAGCACCGGAGGCACTTGTCTGGAACCTCTCAGTGTAGACGACTGTCCTATACTGCACTGCCTCCTAGTGGGCCTCATGACAAATGAATCTGTCTCCTGCTGGTTCTTTATTTGTGGAGAACACCCTCCACCCCAGTATTCTCCTAAGTGCTGGAGAAACAGCTGTGGCCCAAATGGACAGCAGTCCCTGTCCTCCAGGAGCTTGCCTTCTCCCTGAGCAAATGGAGACACAAACAGAGTAAGTGATAAGTGTACTCTGCATTAGATGGTGTATGAACTATGAACTAAAGCAAGACAGGACTGGGAGAGAAGCCTGCAGGAGAGCAGTGGCACAATTTTCCACAGGGTGACTAGAAAAGGCCTCGCTGGGGAGCTGACATCTGGGTGAAGGGGGTATAGGCTGGGCAGCTCTCTGGGGAAGGACAGGGACCGGCCATGGGAAGAGCAAGTAAAGTAGCTGGTGCAACGGAGAGCACACCTGTAGTGTTTGAGGAAGGAGGCTGGGGGGTGGGGAGCAGAGTGGGAGGGCAGGGCAGTGTGGTGCCAGGTGTACATCTAAAGGACCCTGTGGGCCATTAAATCCTGAGTGAGATGTGAAGCCATTGGAGGGTTTGGAATTGGAAGGAGACACAATGTGACATGTCTTCGCACGGTCTTTCTGACATCTGTGTGGAGAACAGGCTGAAGTTTGTATAGAAAGAGTCCTGGCAAAAATCAGGTTTGCTTTGAGAATGAAATCTTGGGGCAGGTAATCCCATATATTGCAGTCCTTTTGTTTCAGTATCCCCATCATCTTTTGGATCCACTTGAAATTGAATGTGAGGTTGAAGGGAAAAATGGAAGCATGTGTGTGTGTGTGCCTGTGTGTGCACACTCACAAATATGTGTGACAGTGTGAGTGTGTGTGTGAGCATGTGTATGAGTATGTGAGTGTGTGAGTGTGAGTGCATGTTTGAGAGTGTGTATGAGTGTGAGTGCGTGTTTAGGGGAAGATGAGGGTGTAGACTTGCTGCCCAGGACTATCTGGACCAGATCACGTGGCAGGGACATCCTGTCAGTGTTCTAAGCCAATAGTGAGAGGGCCAGTAGAGGGACTGTGAGACACACGAAATCACGAGGCAGCTCAGCCCGAGTTCCAGTCGCCGATTGCTGTCCCAGCATCCTTCTCCAGCTGACAGCGTCCACTTCAAGGTCAATTATCTGACTCCCCAGGGTGAGGGGGGTGGTTCATTCCCTCCTGGTCTCCCTTGGCACTGTGTCCCATGGTGAGCTTCCTGTTTCTCCCCATCTTGAACTGCGATGAGGTGTTCCTATCACCTCTACGACATGGTGGACTTTTTGAGGGTTTCAACTATGTCTCGTTCATTTTGGTAAATCCAGGGCTTAGCCAGTGCCTGAGACTTGGAAGGAGCTCAATATTCATGAGACTAATGGGGGTCTTTCTCCTCTTTATGTATGTTCCAATCAGAAGCATGTCTACCATGCCCGAAAGCTTGACTGCACCCACCAAATAGATTTTTCTTTAAAGCTTTCTTAATGATCAATCACTAACCAGTTGGTCATATCAATTTGCCTGGTCAGTGTGATTTGATTGTAAATTTATATGGTAGAAAGAGACTGCTCTGTGGTCTAGCAATTGGGCTTTCTTAATAGTGGCATCGGATCTGAGCTGAGTGGTCATGAAACAGCAAAGGGTCATTGCTTAGGCCTGGTCTGAGCCTTGGATGATAGTGTGTGATTGATGGGGAGACTGCCTAATGCTCAGGACAAAATAAACACTATGGGAGAGCTGGATGAATGTCCCTAAAGAGGAAGTGCAAAGAAAGGCATTTACTTATCATAAATTTGGGAGAGGAAACATGATGACCTCAGGGAGTTGGGATGATAGAACAGTCTGGTGCCAGGTGGAGCCTCGGTCATCTTGGGCTGTAACTCTGGCAGATTCTCACTGGCCCTTCCAGAGTGGCATCTTAGGCTCCTGTTGGGATCATTTGATTTGGGCTGTGGATTTCTGCAGTGCCTGTGTGCTGCCTCGGGAGTTGTTTGGAAGAAGGATGCTCTGTGCACGTGACACAGCACAAAGGATGGTCCCCATGTGACTCACAATGGAGTCTGAAGCATCGGAAAAATTGGACTAATAAGATTCAAGGCTGGAGAGAAATTGGGTCACATGCCATCCCAGGAAGTGGGAAATCGAGCTGTCTGGCTCAGGCATGATAAAAGTGGAGGAGGAGAGGGGAGGCAGTGTGAATGGTCCACGTAGAGAGGTGGTTGTCATGTCTGCAGGTCAGGGGCTATCCTGGGGGAGGTGGGAGCACAATCAAGTGGGAAAGGTGTGGGTTGGAGTCAGGAGACTCATGTTCAAATTCTAGCACTGCCACTCACTTACTACCTGTTATGGGCTGAAAATTCATATGTTGAAGACATGCAGACCTCAGAATGTGACTGTATCTGGAGATAGGGCCTTTAAAGAAGTAATTAAGGTAAAATGAGGTCATATGGGTGGGCCTTCATCCAATCTGACTGGTGTCCTTATAAGAAGAGGAGATTTGGACACAGACATGCATAGAGGGTAGATTATGTGAAGACACGGAGAAAACAGCCATCACCAACCCAAGGAGAAAAGCCTGGAATAGATCCTTCCCTTGCAGCCCTTAGAAGGAACCAACCCTGCCAATACCTTGATCCTGAAATTCTAGCCTCCAGAATTGTGAGAAAATAAATTTCTGTTGTTTAAGCCCTCCAGTCTGTGGTACTTTGTTATGGTGGCCGTAGCAAACTAACACACTACTTAAATGACTTTCGAGAAATCATTTCACCTCTCTGGGCCTCAATTTCTCCATCAGTAAAATGAATATAATATTCATCTCACAGAGTTCTGGAGAGAAGCCAATGAAATAGTGTGTGCAAATATTCTCTGTAAATGACAAGTGTTGAACAAGTGATTGCCATGATCTACAGTTTTCCTCAGGATTGCACCATTCATTCACCATTCATTCCACAAATATTATTGAGTGCCTATAATGTGCCAGACTCTGTTCTTGGGGCTGGGGTTACAGCTGCAGAAAATAAAGACAAAGATATCTCTGCCCACCTGGAACTTTGCATACCAGGGGATACTGGGGGCAGGGAGGCAGAGAGTGAGAAAACCAGTGAAATATATGGTGTGCAAGAAAAGGATAAGTGAAATGGAAAAATAAAAGAAGGGAAAGGGATAGGGAGTGCTGGGGTGTGAGTGGGGAGTGACCAAGAGTTTTTAAATGGAGTGGTTGTAGAGGCCTTCCTGAGAAGAGGAAATTTGAGCAAAGATAGGAAGTAAACAATGGAGCAAGCCAGGTGGACATCTGGGAGGAGAGTGTTCTGCAAAGAGAGAATAGCATGTGCCAGGGGCTGGGGCCTGGTCTGAGAAAGTTTCAGGTACTTGTAACCCACAGGGCCCTGACTCAGATAGTCTGGAGGGTGTTGGGCATGTTGGAAGCTGTGTAATAAACACCTTTCTTTATCACATGTGTTAACCCCTATGGTCATTATCAAGGATGGTACTGATAGATCATGTACCTGCGATTGGGGCGTTGGTTTGGGGAGATGATCTTCTTGTTTGTTGGGAAGGGGACTTAAAGGGGGAGTAGAACCAGCTCAGAAAGTCTGCAGTGGTCAGCGGTCAGTGGGTCTCACCTGTGGGGCCAACAACTCCTACAATCAGGTGGTAAATATCATCTCTTGGGGCTGAGAAGCTGAAAGAGCAGAGGGCCCACATGACCTGGGGAGCTTTTAACAAGGACGGGGTTTGCATTTTAGGAGAAAGAGGACCTTGAGAGCTTGTTTGGAGGTTCTAGCAGGGAAGCGCAGCTACTCATATACCCCTGACCAAAGAATGGTCCTCCTCTACTGGGGAAGGCTGACCTTGCGCCTCTCAGAATGGCTATTATTAAAAAGACGAGAAATAACAAGTGTTGGAGAGGATGTGGAGCAAAGAGGACCCTAATACACTGTTTGTGGGAATGTAAATTGGTGTGGCTACTATGGAAGGAAGTATGGAGAGTCCTCCACAAATTAACAATAGATCTATGATATGATCCAGCTGTTCCACTTCTAAGTATTTATCCAAAGAACATGAAAGCACTAATTTGAAAAGATATATACACCCAATGTTCATTGCAGCATTATTTACAATAGCAAGGCATGGAAACAATCTAAGTGACCATCAACAGATGAATGGATAAAGACGATGTGGTATATATATATATACAATGGAATACTACTCAGCCATAAAAAAGATGAAATCTTACCATTTGTGACAACATGGATGGACCTTGAGGGTATTATGCTAAGTGAGATAAGTCAGATGAAGAAAGACATATACCGCATGATTTCACTCTTATGTGGAAGATAAAAACAACATCAACAAACACACACATAGATAGGGAGATTAGATAGGTGGTTACCAGAAGGGAAAGGGGTGGGGGAAGGGAAAATGAGTAAAGGAGGTCATTTGTATAGTGAGAGAGAAAGTAGACTTTTGGTGGTGAACACGATGTAGTGTATACACAAGTCAAATTATAATGATGTACATCTGAAATCTTTATAATGCTATAAACCAATATTATCTCAATTAAAAAAATACATAAATAAGAGAAAGAGGAGAGTCCGTATTAATTTGTAAGCTTAGTGAGAGAATCCTATTACAACTGAGTCCTCTCAAGAAATTGCAGCTTCATGTATACGTATTAAAAGAAATTGTAAATCACAGACAAGTAGAAAGTAAAAGAAAATAAAAGTCACCCCCTAGGTGCTGGCCCAAGTAGGTGTTTAATAAATGTTAGATAATGGAAAGAGTAAATGATTGTGTTGAGTGGGAATTAAAACCATGAAAGAAAGAAGAAAATGCTACCATGCTGGGATACTTTTCTAGCTATTTTTCACTATCTGTTAGATTTTTTAAAAACTTCCGATCCTATATTTTATGCCCTGATTTTTAATCTTAACAATAAAACAAGCACTTCTTTTCGTTCTTATATAACTTTCCATAAATATTGCAGTATTATATTTCACTGAGTGGATGTACTATAATTTATTGAAACATTTGTCCAATATTTGCATACTACTATTATTCCTCCTATTGTAAATAAGACTGTATTGAACATCTTTACCGATGTAGTTTTCTTTTTCTTTTTTTCTTTTATCTTCCAACATTCTTAGGATTATTTTCCTAGAATCAATTTCCAGAGGTAGAATAGAATTACTTTGGTAAAGGGTACAATTTCTTCAAGGCTGTCAAAATCAATGTGAATCATCTTTATTTTATTCTCTGTTGGATCCTTTATTTCACTCAGTTTTGTTTCCCTTGCAAATTGGAAAAGCTTTCTTTGTGTGTCTTTATCCAAGGTGCTACGAAACATGTTGAGCAGAACAGGTTCAACTGATTTACTCCAGTTCTAAAGTTTTTTATGTTTGAAATTTCCGTTGCTATAAATTATAGTACTACCCTCCTTTATGTTAATTTAAAATTTTGTCCAATTATCTTGCTTAAAGAGAGTTGCCTTAGAACAGCCATTGATGTCTAAGCATGTAGCATACGTTTTCCTAGTAGTGAGAATTTCTGAGCTTGATGTATTTAAAGACAGACTTAAAAAGCATTTAGCACTGGTATCAGATTTATTTAGTTTTAATTGTTTTATGTGAGTTGAATTGGTATGAGTAGATTTATGATGTTCTTTGCAAAATTCATTTCTTTTTTAGCAGGATGTATTTCAAAAAATAATCTTGAAATGGCTAGACATCCTTATCTTTTTAAATGGTTTTTAACTTCTATTAGCTATAATGGGATTTACACGAATAAATTGCTGTATTTTGTTGAAAGATACCAGAACCCCAGCTGACCTTCCCCCAAGCGTGGGGGCATTTTGATACATGCTCACACACATACCATTTTCCCTTTCCTCAGTGGAGCACAATTTTAAAACTCCATGAAAGAGCAGGAACATATTTACTGGACAACGATGTGATTCTGGTTTTTGAAGGCTGACAATGTGCTTCCATCAGTGCATTTGGCTGACCGAGAAAAACAATCCTTTAAAAGCTCCCAATAAATGACATAAATAAACCAGTGAGGAGCCAGGGGCCTGCTCAGACTCGGCAGAATTATATGTCCCTGTGACATACTGTTGTTGGAGGACAATGACAAACATTTCAGACCATCCACGGAAGCCACTGGGGGAACTTTTGTTTCTCTCTAATAGCCCCTGAAGCCTTGATGGCTAATAGTGTGTATAATGAGTCCAGTTTTCCAGCCCCTGAGAGGAAAGGCTGGGTTGCTTTAGTGTGGGCAGGGAAGGCATCTGAAGGTTTGCCCAGCAGTGATGGAATCCAGTCCTTTGTAAGGGAGGCACACAACCTCTACAGCTGGGGAAGCTGGGAAGAGAGGGAGAGAAGACATAAGCCAAGATGCCAAGCTAGGGCCCTAAATCTGGAGCCGAAGTCAGAATCAGGTGTGATTTTATTCAGAGCGTCACTACCAGAGAATGGAGGGCAAATTCGGAGCCAGGATACTAACTCAGGTGAAAGAGGGAATGTGCTGAGGGTTGGAGAACGCTGATGGCACACTCTGACCTCTAGAGGGCGCCCAGTCAGCCTCTATTCCTTGTCCTGCTTGGGATCCCTATGCAGCTGGAGGTCTGGGCTGAGATTCCAGATTTCCATTTTAACAAGCTTCACAGGCTCAGCCACGCTGGGTGGCCACTGCTGTGGTTCAGGCCCGCCTAGGAGTGGGAAGGTGGCATCTATTCCCCTTTCCACATGGATCTCTGAACTAGGAATTGGGAGGCCAGAATCCTAGTGCCAGATTCCAGTAGCTGTCTCTGGAACTTTGACATGCCTCTGTTCTCTCTGCGTCTTGGTCTCTTTATTTGTGAAATGCAGGAACCAGTGGCTCTCAGCCCTGGTTGCACATTGTAATCACCAAGGAAGCTTTTAGAAAATGGCAAAGCCTGGGTCCCCTCCCAGCCCCATGAAATCAAAACATCTTCAGGTAGAGCCTGGGCATCTATAAATTGTTTCTTCCAGCCCTGAGGCCCAGAGGAGTAGAGGCATTTGACCAAATTCTTCCCAGATAGTTATTTATACAGTTGGGCTTGAACTGAGGCCTTCTCTGACCTGGAAGAGCACTTATTAATAACAACAACAACAACAATAATAATACAAGACAAATTAGCAGTGTAGGCACCAGAGTCAGATTGATGGCCTGAGATCTGGGCTTCCAGGAGTGGAGAGGGGCACAGAGGGTTGGAACAATGTCCCGTTGGCTTGGTGACATCAGGTTAGGACCTCAGTATTGGGGTTGCAGGGCTGAATCAGGTTAATCCCTGTGTCATGATCTTTCTGGTTTGGCCAGCTGGGGGTAAGGCCAAGGTCCAAGGAAGAAGAAGGCACTAACCAAGGAGACTGGGATTCAGGAAAAGGTTCCAGACTCAAGGAGAGCTCCAGAGCAGTGCTTCTCAAAGGTGGGCTCTCAGACCAGCAGCATCAGCATCACTTGGCTACTCGTTAGAAATGCAAATTCTACTGAATCAGAAGCTCTAGGGGTGGAGCTGGCAGTCTGTGATAGAAGAAGTCCTCCAGGTTATTCTAATGCATGCATAAGGCTGAGAACCACTGGTGCAGAGTTTAAATAAAGAGGAAGGGCAAAGCTGGTGAGGCTGGGGAGAGGCTGGGGCAACAGACGATGCAGTGGGCCCATCTCACCTGATCGTTGACTTACAGACACAGGAAGGAACTTGCATCCCCTTGTTGGACGTGGGCCTTCATTGCTCTGAATGAGGACTGTCAGAGCCCTGACCAGGGGTGGGAGTATCAGAGACAACAAGAGGCAGGGGAGGAGAGGCCAACATCCAGGGATGCACCTGGGGATCTTCAGCGACAGGGCTGAACTCTGCTCACCACACCATCTGCCTCCCTCACTGAGTCCTGATGGGTCCAAGTGGAGAATAAAGCCAAATATTTCCAAAAGGTTCTGTGTCCAGCTATGCTCAGATGATAGTCCTGCCACACAGATAACATCTTCGCCACAGTCAATAAAAAGGATGCACAGCAGACCATGGAGTTATTCAACACCGTTTTCAAAGATCTCTTTTATTGCCCATGTATAAAACCAAGCAGAGACTCCTTTTCTGAGAGGGCAGCAATGATACACCCACAGTGATTTGGTAGAAATAAATGAGGGACAGGCAGATATATGTCAGGCACCCTGGGCCCTCCATTCATGTGGATTATTTTGCTGCTTAGAAAGACCTGTAACTGACTAGGCTAAAAACAGGCACAGCCTCGTGTCTCTGAACACCACACTGAAGAATCCTTGAATGCCTTTTTCTAATATGATTCTGATGGCTAGTTTTACGTGTCAATTTGACTGGGCTAAGGGATGCCCAGATAGCTGGTAAAACATTATTTCTGGGTGTGTCTGTGAGAGAGTTTCTAGAAGAGATTAGCATTTGAGTCAGTAGGTTGAGTAGAGAAGACCACTGTCATGAATGCAGGAGGACATCACCCAGTCTCCTGAGGGCTCAAATAGAACAAAAGGGTGGAGAGATGGTGAATTCACTCTCTCTTCTTGAGCTGAGACATCTATCTTCTCCTGCCCTAGGACGTCAGAGCTCCTGGCTCTTGGGCATTTGGACTCAGACTGGGACCTACAGCATCGCCCCCCAATCGTCAGGCCTTTGGACTTGAACTGAACAACACCCCTGGTTTTCCTGGTTCTCCAGCTTACAGATGCCAGATCACGGGACTTCTCGGCTGTCATAACCAAGTGAGCCAATTTCTATAATTAATCTCCTCCTATATGAATATCTATATATCCTATTGGTTCTGTTTCTGTGGAGAATCCTGATTAATACAATGATGGATATGTTTGAAGTAGTAATGTTTGAGAAGTGGTTGGTGACATTGAAAGCCCACATTATGAGTATCTAGTCTAAACTGGCCACACTGAGTAATTCTTAAGATCCCTGTGGTCATTGGATGTGTTCAAGGGGACTGTCTTTCTGCCTCCAATTAGAAACCACACCCTCTTCTTTGACTCCAGAAGGTAGAGATAGGGTGTTTTGGCTTGAGGTGGGGTGTTACTAAAAGTTTTGCTTAGTTTGAGTGTAAACATACATTTTCTAGATCTTTGTGATTTGATGGGACATCACTTTCTCTAGCTCGTTTTGGCATGGTGTACAGAGCTTGATTTTCTTGTATATTTTTGATGGGAACTACATATTTCAATACAGTTTTCACTGTGCAACTAAGTTTCCTGCATCTAGGAAATGCTAATATAGATATATCCACTTGCTTACAGCGAGGAGACTTCAGAAACCTGGCTTCCTGAGATGCCTGAAATTACTGAATTTTCTATTATAAAAATGTTCAAGCACAGACAGAAGTTGACAGAATAGTACAATGAGCCCCATGTAACCATTACCCAGCTTCAACAATTCTCAGTAGATGTGTTTTATCTCTATCCCCACCCATGTCTCCTACCTCTTTCATCCTGACTGGTTTATTTTGAAGCACGTTTCAGCCATCATATCATTTCATCCACATGTACATCAGTATGTATTTCTAAAAGATAAGAACGCTGTAAAAAAAAAAGCACAATAACAATACCATTATCACATATAAAAAAATGATGATATCTACTTATTAGCATCAAATATCCAGTAAGTGTTCAGTTCCCTGATTGGATCATAACTGAAGTTTTTATTGTTGGTTTGTTTGAATCAGGATCCCAACAAGTTCTATACATTATGCTTGGATGGTGTGTTCTGAAAAGGTGACTTTAAACCATTCCTTGTCCTTAGAAAGCATTGTCTTCTATTTGGGCTCAGAAGTACTAAATAAATGCCGAGGGGCTGAGGCCATTATGTCATCCCTCAGCAGCAGAGTGATTGGCCCAGCAAGCACATCATCTGCCAAATTCTGGCAGCAGAGGCCACAGGGGCACTTGGTGGAAAACAAGATAAGCACAGGTTGCCGGGACTCTAGCTTGGGCCTCAGCTGTGTTCATCCTAAAATCTGGACATGCTTTAAGCACTGGTGGGGAAAGACCACCATGAAGTCTACTTGATGAGAAGCTGAGAAAAAGACTCGAGAAAAGACTTAGATGAATGAAAAAGATTTGCTCCAAAGAATGGGCCACAGGATGGGGCTGGCCACCAACTGGCCTCATTCCAGTAGACCCCATTTACCTCCTGGAAACATGCAATGTGACCTCATTCACATCCTGGAAGTGTGCAATGTGATGGCTCTGGGTTTGAAGGCTGGTGGAGGACAGTGCCTGTTACTCAGATCCTTTTCCTTCTCAAGGTGAGGGCTCACTAAAACCTCCCTGGGACTTTGAGAATTCAAGTTGCTAGCATTGAGAAACCAGGCCAAAGTAGCTAATGAATGTGATTAAAGCCCATGGTCTACGAGTGGAGTATCAGATTGGGGAGAGACAGACACATTTATGCTTTGGGACAGTTTTTGGTACCTCTATTCCCTTAAAGAAAGGTAAGGAAGAGCTCATCCATCCATCCACCCATCCTTCCATGCTTCCTTCCATCCATCCATCCATCCATCCGTCTGTCTGTCTGTCGATCCATCCATTGATCCATCCATCGATCCATCCATGCATTGATCCATCCATCCATTCCCTTTCTATTCTCCCTACTTGTTTCTGGTTCTCTTCATTCAGCAGACAAATTCTTTCCATGTGTTTGGGGACAATGGCTGTTGGCAGCCCCAGATTATTCATACCAACATAAAAGGAATTTCTCTCTTCCATCGTTTGTATGTCAATTCCAGTGAGAAAGGCCTGATTGGCCTTTCTTGAATCACATGCCCTCAGTCACTGTGTTAAGAAAAACAGGATACTCCAATAGGTAAGTTCATGTCGGGTGTCCACCACTGTGACCAGAGGAGAAGGGAAGAAGAGAGGGATGTGTATGGCAGGAAAAACTAACTAACTACAATAGCGATCTCACTCCACTCTACACTCCCTCTCATCCACACTGACGTGAGTAGAATACCAGGTTAAAGCCCCCAAGATTGATGGAAAAGCAGTATGGATAGGGATTATTCCTACTTTTCAAGTGTTGAATTTTATTGCTCAGCTTATTCAGTTTTATTTAGTGTGTCTACCTCATTTCTCATCATACTGATTTATTTATTGGGTCTATCTCTAGTAGGGAGGAAGCAAGAAGTAGAGAAAATACTGTATTCAACTGGTGCAAAAATAGTTACATCCACAGAATCAACCATTATCAGCCCCCTTTTATTCATCCCTCGCTCCACAAGCCATCCGCAAGGTAAAGCAGGTATCACCTTGCTTCCCTCTCCTCATCGCATCTTCACATTTCTCTCCGTAGGACTTGCACTATTGTGACGTCAAGGCGGAGAGGAACAACGAGGTGGGTGGGTGGAGTAGGGTAGGTTTGGAGGAGTAGGCAGGGAGATGAGAAGAGGAGAAAGCAGTCTTCTGGTTCTCCTGTGTGCATGCACACACACACATATATACACACATGCATGCACACACACACCTGCACACACAAACACAAGCGCATAGATTGACTAATCAATGCTTTGTTGAAAAAAACAATTCTGAAGTTGAGGGTAGTTTTGTGACAATTAATATGATTCTGAACACCATCATTTGCTCCAGGAAATTTGTAAGGGGGAAAATTAGCATTTGGTCGACAATTCCTGAGAGACTTTAAAAACAAAACAGACCATTCATAACTTTAAAAAAAAGTCTTTCTAAATCTAAAGAAACAAGCCTAATTGTTAACTAATGACCAATATATTGGTTTATATTGAAATTCAATCAATATCTGCATAAAGGGTATGTTTATTTTCATTTAATGGAACAAGTATAATTTCTCTAAATTTTTAATTACCCAGATAGGTTTATGGTCAATTTTTTCCTTTACAACATATTTGTTATAAATGTAACTTTTCTGATGCCAATCATTGGTCAAGCACCCTTTACCCCTTTACAAAACTGTTTCTAAGAGAGAAAGAGTATTTTTGTGCAATGATCTGCTTAAAAAAAACTTACAGGAGAATTCTGTAGCAAGTAATTGAGAACTGCCAGTACTTTTCTTTGATTCTAATATAAGCATGGTCAAAAAGTCTGGGCATGAGTTAGAAATAACTGAATATTAAAAATGCAAATGGCACAGCTGAACTCAAGGGAAATTCTTCACAGGCAGACAAAAGTACCATCAAAAACGCTGTAGTGGTGTTATGAAATTTTAATTCATGATCAAAACATCTTCTCCCAAGTCCCAATATTTCTTCCAATATATCTTTCAAATTATAGTGGGACCTGGTGGATAACTTTTAAAATATCCCTCAAATTGCAAGTAGATGAATATTTGGCCCAAATACTTTAAAATTCTTACTCTGGCTAAGCTTGGGGATTCAGTAGGAAGAGGTACATCAGCACAGAGCAACTCTGCCTCTTATATCTTACATCTTCTAGCAAGCAGAATGTGTTTCAGGCATGCATTCTGGAGTTATGTTTAACAATCCCGAGACATTATCTCTATTCAGCCTCACAGCCTCTGATGGAGACGAAGTGAATATTAAATAGTCGGGAGGGCCCGCCGTGAAATCCTGCCGCACCCGCATAAATCTCAGCATTAGGGTGACCACTTTTTTATTTGATACTATATTTGCATCTTGTTTCAGAAATAACATGCTTTAAGCTCTTAAAATGAACATTACTGGGTGATTAAGGTCAGGCGCAACCTTGAGCATTAATGGAGTGTTAAAGGAAACTGTGGTTTAACTCTGTGAAAAGCAAATTCCCTTGGTCTTACGCTGAAAAAATTTATTCAGGTGTGTCTGAGCTTGCAAGACCTCAGGTAAATCATCCACACTTACAGTGGTGTGGAAAGAAAGTGGGGATAAGTGGAAAGTAAATGTTTTGGGGTTAGCAAAGGGCCTGAAGTATATTCCGTGACTAGAGGTCTGTTCGTGGTTGTATCAGGTTTTCTATGGCTGGGTAACAAATGACCACAAATTTAGCAGCTTATACAACATCCATTTATTAGCTCACAGTCCTGTAGGTCAGAAGCCCAGTGCAGTGTGACTGCGTTCTCTGCTCAGGAACTCACGGGGCTGAAATCAAGGTGTTGGCTGGACTGAGCTCTTATCTGGAGGCTCTAGGGATGAATCAGCTTCCAATCTCGTTCTTGTTGGCAGATTTCAATTCCTTGTGGTTGGAGGACTGAAGTTCCCATTTCCTTGCTGGCTGTCAGCTGGGGCACTCTCAGGCTGCCCACATTCCTTGTGCCTGGGCCCCTACATCTTCAAGTCAGCAATGGCACCTCAAATTCTTCTTGTGCTTTGAAGCCCTGACCTCCTCTGTTGTTGACCTCTAGACCCAGATTTAAAGGGATCCTATGATTAGGTCAGGCCCACCCAGATAATATTCCTATCTTAAGGTTAACTAATTTAAGATGTAATTACATCTGCAAAATCTCTTTTCAACATATAATTTTAGGAATGTTATCTCATCATAGTACAGGGATTATACAGGGCATGTATACCAGGGACAGGAAACCTCAGGGGCATCTTAGACTTCTGCCTACCACCATGGTGTTTGTCAAGATCCTTACCCTGCAACAACAGACACTGCCTCTTAGAAGACCATGAGCTTCTCGTGAGACTGTTGAAAGGAATGAGGGGGACAGAGGAATGATGCTTCGAGGCTAATTACTCAGAAACCACATGTGCCATCTACCAGGTCTGCTTACTAATGCAATAGACAGCCCATCATGTCCTTTTAAGATCTCAAAGAATAATATGAACTGTCTAGAAACATTAATGAGTGAAAATATAAACCTAGCCATACAGGAAAGAGCCTGGCTTCCTCTTTTGCTACTGCTGAGAATACATGAAAATTGGGAAAAGATGTCCTCTCTGGTTGGATATAGTTCTGCAGGCACTGCCTGGTCAGTGAGCCATCAGACCCAGGTCAGCCCCACTCACCCCTCAGCTGGGCACAGTCGTGTGCAGTGTCCCTGTGTAGACTATGTATCCAAGCCAGGTGGGATCAGGCCAGCATGGGCCTGGGCAGCAGATCCATCATTTTGTTGCATCTAATGGAGAAGAGAAATATATTCCCTGCCAGTTCACACAGCAAAGTGCATAGAGCAGGGTTTCTCACCTCAGCACCATTGAAGTTTGGAGCCAGACAATCCTTTATGGTGGGGGCTGTCCTATGCATTGTAGGATGTTAGCAGCACTGCTGGCCTCAGTAGTGTGCCCCCTAAATTGTGACAACCAAAAATGTTTCTAGACATGGTCAAATGTCCCACTGGGGGCAAAATCACTCCCAGTTGAGAACTACTGCCACAGAAGTATAATTCTGTAACACAGAAGGAGTGAAGAATTTAGAAAATCCATCCAATATACCATAGAGATTTTCTATCTTTTAGGACTGCAAGTGAGAAGACGTAAATATTGGAGAAACATTTTGTGTGATTGTAAGGCAAAATGTAGGGGGGAGCGGGAGATGGGGGGCGGAAGAGAGATCTCTCTGCTGAAGTCCTGATCAAATGGTGCCTGAATACCTGAAGTCAGTCATCACTGCTATCCTTGGGCTTTTAAATTACATGAGCCAATACATTTTTTGTTTTATCTTAAGCCAATTTATGTCATTATCTTGACTTTCTATCACTCACGACCTAAAGATCCTTAACTTATACAAGGGGCATTGCAGAGAGAGAAAAAGGGATTAATGATTGTGACACACCAGGGCCTTGTCATGTCATTCATGCATGGGAGGGATGAGACTGGGGAGGCTGGCTGGGCTCAGGTGGTCAAAGGGCCTTGTATGCCAGCCTGGGAGTTTGGAACGTTGTCCTCTATCCACCACAGAGGGTTGGTAGAATAAAGCTATTCAGTATTCCTGAAACTCCGAGCCTGACTTTTATAGCCAGGAGTATATTGGAAAACGCTCCTATCCTCATTGTCTTATATGTCTCACTTCCATTGTAGTAAAACAATAGAACTGATATTAGGAATGAAAATCCATAAACATCAAGAAGAATGTGGATCCATGACCCATAAAGCTGATTTATAAAGAAAAATTCACCAAGAAAACTTGATTGCTTTTATTGATAGAATGGCTAAATTAGAAGATGAAAGGATCACAGTAGAAGTCATAGATCTTATTTCAGTAAAGCAGCTAATATATTATCTCACAAAATTTTGCTTGACAAATTAATTCAAATTGGGTTGGCAGAGGAGCTGTCAGCACAGATTGAGAGCTGGACGAAGACTCCTAAAGTGAAGGTAATGACAAACAGCCATGGATGGAGCTGCTACGGGTTACCTGATGTGCTACTAGAGGGATGATCTGGCTCTGGCTTCACTGAATCTCTTAATTCTTTATTGAGAAGAAGGGACCAATAAATGCAGGGCGGTCAGCCATGGCTGCCGGGTCACTTACTGGATGAGCTGGGGAGGTCACTAGGAATTGTGGAGGGACAGGGAGGAGGAATTGGACAGACTGAGCCTCTTTAGGTTGAAGCCTCATGGGGGATATCAGCAAGCTGAGCTCACAGTAGGGCTGCAGAACAAACTGGGAATCTTGGCAGGAGTGGTCAGAGAATGGAACATGCTTATAATGGTAATTATTTCTCTGCATCAGGGGAGCTGCATGTCCTGATATAAAAACACAAATCCAAATGCCTATAATAGGGCCAGGCAGAGAGATGACAGAGAGTGAAATTGAAAAGTGCATGACCCACACAGCAATGAAAATAAATGAAATCTGTTAACCTGGGTAATCTCCTAACCATGATGTTGAGTAAAAGTAGCTAGGCCCAAAGGAAGACTTGGTAAGAGTTCATGTCCATACCACTCTCCAAACTATTTAGGGAATACACGCCTACACGGTAAAATATGATGATAAGCAAGAAAATGATTATCACAAGGGCAGCACGGTGGTGAACCTAGAGTGGGTACAGGCTGGATTGGAAGGACATATGGGTCTTTTGGGGGTGCTGGCCGTGGTCTATTCCTTGACCTGGGACTTGGTTATGTAGATGTTGGCTTGATAATTACTCTTTAAACTGTGCATATATTTTATGCACTCTTCTGAATTTATAACATGTATCACAACGAAAAAAGGAAAGAAAAAAGGGTTCAGGAACCCTCCAAAGGGAGTGGCTGCTAGTTAACTCCAGTGGATTTTTACCATGTGGGAACGGGGCCAATGTTCTTAGATCAAACTTTTCAAACCAGTAAGATAGATGGATTTTTAAAAATGTGAAATAAGCTTGTAAGTAATTCCAAAATTATTTAGACACTGTGCAAGCCAACAACGTGGACCAAGTGAAATAGATATAAAGGCGAGATTGAGCCCATGACTGCCAGTTTGTGACTTCTGCCTCAATCTAAGGGATGGAGAGAAGAAGGAAAACATTTTCACTTGGCTCTATTTAGCAGTGTTCTTTACGCGGCCTTTTATCTGGGGAAACTTAGGATAATTGCTAACAAGTTAGTGGGTCCTTACCAAGCACTTCCCAAATATTTCAGTCTTTATTCTCACAACTATTCCATTCTAGCTGACACTCAGAAAGTTTAAGAAATTTTCCCAGTATTATACAGCTAGTAAGTGGGAGAGCTGTGATTTGAACCTAGGCCAATTTAAGTGCATAGCCTGCGCCACTCAGTGATTTTGCAGGGTCTATGAGTAGGCAATGAGCCTGGTGCCCCTGGTGCCTCTTTTCAAACCCTCTGCCCCTGGCGGACATCATTAATCAATCAGTGCTCTTTCCTGCTGAGCTGAGACCTATCTTCTAGTGTGTTTCACCCCAGCACTCCAGGAGCCCACTCATAATCAGTTGGAGTTGGTGACTTAGATGAAATGCATTTGCTCACCTGACATCATGCTGTACTACACCCCTGGTGGTTCAGGGTCAGGATGGACACTTCCTAAGGGGTGTTGCTAGAAGCAAGTATTGTCACCTACAGTCTGGTTCTTCTTAGATAAAGAACGGTCAACCTGCCTATCTCTCATTAGCCTGGATTATTTATGCTGTTGATGTTGGCCTCATTGCATCTACCTGTTCCAGAACCAGGATGCTGGCTAGGTGCTCTCCAGAGTGTGACATGCCTTTGGTGCAGAGAAATCACCTTGAAAGCTGCCCCTCTCACTGTACCTTTGGAAAGAAGAGCATTATCAAGGGTGACTAAATGAGGTGTTAAATGATCTTTAGACAAAGGGAAGGACAATGATGTGCGTGACATCAGGAGGTTAGTGAGGAAAAGAGAAAGGTGATGATATATACTAATCAGCATCCATCTTCCGTGTTATGTTTAGAGAGGGACCCAACCAGAGGGGCTGCTCAGGAAACTGCAGACCATCAGATCCTGATGGAGCCTGAGGGAACACATGGCCCATCTCCCTCATTTCACAAATGGGGGCCAGGAATGTGACGTGATTCATCCAAGGAGCAAGGATGCTCCTTCCATCACACCCCAGTGACTCTCACCGTGATAAGAACACGATGTAGCACAGTAGTTGAGAGAACAAACCTTGAGTTTACATCCTAACTTCATAATGTTCTAGCTATATGGCCTTGGGCAAGTTTCTTAACTCTCATCTATAACATGCAGATAATAGCAGGACATATTTTATCGAGTTCTAAGGATTATAGGAGGAAATGCAAGTGAAGGTATGTATGTCTATTGAAGTAAGGACTCAAAATTTATGAATATTTTAATATACACACGTATATACATTTATATAAAATCCTTATATCTAACATTGTGGCAAGTAATATGCTGTAAGACCTGTATTTGTAATGGATTCAATAGTTAAAGTTGACTCTTCTTTTTTGAGGTTGAATTTATATGGCCATTTCAGTTCTGGGATGTGATCTTAGAAGGACAGCACAGTATCTTTTATAAAGAAATATTGCCCAAGTGTTGCTGTGAGAGGTAACACATCCCAACAGAGCCCTTGGCCCTGTGCTGGCACCATTCCCTAAGACATAATGCTTCTTAGTACCAGAATGGTGAATATAAGTGACAGTTTCCTGCTTTGGATATTTCTTAATAATAGTGGAAAGAGTAGTTTGAAATCAGGTCTTGATAAAGAGAAAAGAAAGATTCAATGACTACAAAATGGATCCTATTCATAGAAGTAAATGAACTACGTCCTGATGACTTTCTGGAATCCTTCTCAGACAGTTGTGGCCTTGGGGTACTGATCACTGGTTGGGGTGACTGAGCCTGGGCTGGTTAAAGATGGGGTAGTGGGTACCTACCTGTTGAATGGAATTGAGCATCCAGGGGTGGAGTCAGAAACCAGAGCTGAGCAGGCTATTTGAGTGAAAGTCAAGCAGAGGGAGAAATCAGATGTGAGGCTATTGGAAAAGACAGGGATACCAGGGCAAGTGCAGGTCTGAGAGATTCCCACTACCTGTGGGGTTACCATCCAGGCTTTCTGGTTGTCACTAGCCTTTCCCAGGAGAAAAGCATGTGTGTTTTAGGGCAGTGGTGGGAGGTCAGGGAGAGAAGGCTGCTATTAAGGAAACTGAGCCAGTTCAGGCAACAAAGATAGATAGATGGATAGATGAATAGATAGATAGATAAACACTATTTAGATAGACAGACATAGAAAATATATAAATGATCAATAATAACATAAGTGATAGATAGATAAGTAATAAATAAGCGATAGAAAGCTAATAGATAAGTGATGATAGATACATAATAGCTAAATAGATAATTAATAGATTGACGGATGGTGTATTAGTTTTCTATTTTTGCTGTAACAAGTTACCACAAACTTAGTTGCTTAAAACAACATGATTTTTATCTCATAGTTCCATAGATCAGAAGACCAGTCAGCTAGGTTGGTTTCTCTGCTCCTGGTTTCATGAATCCAAAATCAAAGAATGTCTTGTGACATTCTACAATTGTAGCTGATATCAGAGTTGGGTAGATATTTTAGTTTTTGTAAGCAATTGTCCCATGTTCCATCTCTGCTTATTTATTCTTAATCCACTCAAAAACAAATATTGAGCAACTACTTTGTGCTGGGCATTGTGAGACATACTTGTGACACAATGTTTAAGAGATGGTCCTAGCTCTCACAAAGCCTACAGTCTAGTGGGAGAGACTGAGAAGTAAACTGGTAATACTGATCTCAGGTGACAAATGCTGTGAGAAGGAGAAATACAAGGTGAAATTCATCAGCTGGGCACATAGCCTAGACTTCGGGCATCTGGGAAAACTTCATAGAAAAAGCAACATCTAATCTGAAACCCCAAGAACGTGTAGAGATTAGTCATATAAAGGAAGTGGCTGCCTTGAACACCAAAACCTCATCAAGTGTAATTCAGTTGCACTGGTTATTTCTGTTCCTAATTGCTACTGCACATATCTGTGCATACGCTGCACATTTAGGATGTGCTGGTACTTTCAAATGCAAATATGTTCTGCAAAAATGTCTTCTGCTTGTACAATTCAGCAGAAGTTCTCTGTGGCTTTGGCAGTGGTATGGGCTTTGTAGATTTTAATTTTATTTTTTGCTTCAGATAGGGAAAGGATTCAGGATTTGTCAGGCTAGGGACTACCTGGATGACTTCTCTCCGTTACCAGTAGAGTCTTCTGGTACCAAGTGCTCTGTCTGCCATCGCCATGTTTCCCAGTACAGAGGCTGCTGTTAAAGCTGGACTCATAGGAAAAACTGCTGAAGCCACAGAGGTTTTTGTTTAGTTCTTCTCTGCTTCCTAAGTGCGGGGGCAAAGCTGAAGGAACCAGGCAAATAAAGAACTAGGGATTCGAGTTCTTGCCCCTTCTCTCCTATCCCTCAAACTCTCGTTTCTAATCATTTTCTACCCAAACACAGGTCCCCAGTCAGAGCTCCAGTGGTTTCCAGAGGAAAGTGGATCCTGAGAAAGGAGCTGGGCTGACTGGAAATCATCTTTTCCCCCAGATGCTGTGTGACCTGATGAGCGATCTAGGTTCTTGCAATTAACAGTGTATGTGAGCTTGCATAGACCACTCACTTCTCTGCACCTCCATGTCCAAATTATTAACTCAGGGAAAGAATTTAAATAATACATAAAGGAGTGGAATGTTGCTGTGGTTAAGAGCACTAATTTTAAAGTCAGTAGTTGAATCACAGCTTTATTCCTCACTGAATGTGCAGCTTTAGGCACATTACTTAACCTCTGTGGACTTCAGTTTCCTCATCTGTAAAACGGAGGCAATATTATATCTTCCAGGACTTAAGGAAACAATGTCTGTCAAGTAAGCCTAGTGCTTACTAAAAGCCTTATAGTTTTAATTATTGTCAAATGTTCTGTGTGGTTCTGATTTCCTCATACGGTGTCTTGCTCTACAGAAGTCTCCATGATGATCTTGTTTCATTGGCTCTGCAGAAATGGTGAGCTGCAGAAGAACATAAAATGTAAAGAGATGTTAAGAAGAGTTAGTAACAAGCAAACACAAGAATGTATTCTAGAGGTTTTATTTCTAATCTTATCAACTCAAGCTGAAAATTAAAGTTAGATATGGATGTGGTGTTATTTAATTTTGGCAATGAATTTTAAAATGGGGAGAAAAGGCACACTTTTAAGTAATTTTTGCAACAGAATTTAGACCATTGAAATTCTTCCTGTGTGTTTTTGTAAAAAATATATTCACGGAGAGATAAGCTTTATTCCAATGTCTGCATAAATATGAGTTGATGTTGAACAATAAAAGATTTTTCCAAAGGGATGGTATTTGTTCATTAGACAGTAGAACTTGGTCTTGCCCTTCAGTTTGTCTCTGAATGCAGTTGATTGACATTCATTATTAATAATCCACTCTACTAATCATTTTTACCGTACGCAGAATCTAAAATCTTTGGGTGGCACTTGCTATTTCTCACCTGTGTGTGTGTGTTTTTTTTTATTAGCAATGAAATATTGATAATTTCATAAAGGAGACATAAAATATGTCTGTAAAAAATATGTCTGTGGGTGTTGGCAGTGATGAAAATGATGGCAGTTTTTTGATGTGAAGGCAAGATGGAGGGCAACTTTAGTTTCGAGGAAGGCAGCTCAAGCATGTTGATAAACTGAAGGAGTGTCTGAAAATAGACTAAAGATAGATTAGAAATATAACTGATGGAGAAGTGGAAGGGAGAACAATTAAGATGGTGGCATTAGCCTTGGAAAGAAATAAGAGGCTTTTTTCTCTGAAATAAAATTAAAGAAAGTAAGAATGGTGTAAACACGGAGAAGGAGGAAGTTGGGGAATGGGTCTCTTTGGCGAATTGAGACGAGATCATCTCCTAACAGAGGAGTTTGGATGTGACTGGCCAAGGAGTGGAAAAGAGCAGTCAAGTTTGTTAGTCATTGAAAGTGAAAAAATGTGGAAAACTGGAGATGATGAATAGAATCTTACATTTATTCTTTCAACTGTTATTTATTATCTATGGCATGCCAAGTGCTAGAGATAAAATGGTGGATAAAACAGAAGGCCCCTGAACTCGTGAAGCTTATTAAAGGAAATTGGTGTATTTAGCCTAGAAATGAGAAGACCCAGAGAGAATACCAAGGATATACCCAAATATTTGAAATGTTGCCAGGCAGGTATTGGGTGAGAAGACCTGCCTGTCCCATGTGCTACCAAAACACAGAGATAAGACTAGTAGGTAGAATTAATAGGAAGCAAGATCTTGATTCAAAATAGGGAAGAAAGGGATGCCTTTGGAGGGAGTGAGTTCCCTGTCATTCTGGAGATAGTCAGGCAGAGAACAGGTAGCTGTTAGCCATGATTAATAGAGGTGCTTCAGGCACTGGTAGGCAAGTTGCAGTCAATGAGTTTTTAAGACACCTTACAACTCTGTGAGTCTGTGAATCACTGAGTGTCATCGCACGATGTCACTTCCAGAAATTATTGCATAGATTGTCATCCTGCCTGAACTGTTGTCAATGTGCATTTATTTTATTTTAAGGGATGGGAGGGACCCTGAATAAGGTACAAGTCTTTTTCCTTTAAAGAAACTACTCTTCTATTTTCTTGTGATTAAGACATTTATTTAAAACCAGTCTTGCTAGTAAAAAGGCATATAATCACTGGTACTCTTCAGCCCCTGTCATGACAGATTAGCATTAGTAATTTAGAGAACAGCAGCATTTAAAGTAATTACAAACTGTCAGAAAGATATAAGAAATATGACATAGCTCATAGCTTCTTTTCAGATCTCCAATATTATTTGAGGGGAAAAATAATTACATTTTCCTGTTCATTTCCTAATACAAATAACTTAGGAAATCTCATAATTCTTGAAATTTGCAATTAATTCATTGAAAAACTAATGTCAGTTTGAAAAAAGGCCTCTTTGGTCACAAATTTCCCCTGTGGAATGATTCCTTAGGGCACATTCCCAATTGTCTTGTCAAGGCTCGTTTTAAATGCATTAACATAGCAACATGAATAAATCAACTGGCGTTTAAAAATATAAATTGTTAAGTGTGCATGCGATTAGCTCTTTCTCCTTTGTCTATGTAAATACTACAACCTCTTGATTTAGGTACATCTCCCTACAAATTTACCTAAGATATCAGAATCTAGTAAAATTCTTCCCTGTGAACTTTTGTCCAACCCAAGCCTATTTTGTTCTCTCTGTCCTACTCTGTGCTGCTTCTCATATGAAAAATGTGCAGAGTGTCAGTATTCACATCTTAATAAAATTTATAAGCCTTCTTCCACACTTTCCCTTCTTTTACAATCCTTTCTTCTTTATCACATGTACTCTAACCTGAGAAGAAATAAGAACAAAAATAGACACTGTCACTTCCACACTTATTCTCTATTATTTCAGAGAAAGGAGGGGGGAAAAGCAATTTTTTCCTATTTTGAGGTACCATTCACTAAAACCTAGACACTAATTTACTGTATGTAAAATTTTTACAATTCATGCAGTTGAACAGATGTACTAGACATGTATCTTGTGATAGTCATATCATCTTATATTTTGTTGTTTTGTGAAAAAGAAAGCCCTTAGCAAAACAGTTGTTCAGATTTCAGAAGAATAATTTGACCTCAGGAACAGATTGTATGTGGCCAGCAGATCCAAGCAGATTGGAATGGGGATATTGGATCGATGTTCATGATCTTTCTACCCTTACAGTGCCTGGCATATTGCAATACGCAGAAAGCCAGGAGCAGGCGGAGGATGTCACTTGAAAATTTAGAAAGGGAGGGAGAAAAGGAGGCAGAATGTTATTGCATTCTTCATATTTGTTTGCCCTAAAAAGTCACCATTTGTATGGCATATTCTTTAGGTAAAAAGTCATATGGGTTAGCCTATGTGCTATCATGTGAAGTACTGGTTTATATTTGTGTCAAATGATTAGAATCTTAATTGGATCAACATTGTTCTGAAAAAGAGAGCTAATTTGACTCAGCAGTATTTACCATGGCATATCCAGGCACTCTTGTTCTTTCTTTCTCTTTTTGGCTCCTCTGTGATAGCCTGTCCTCTTTGGGAAAGTTACTCTTCATATGAAATGGTTCATAATGGCATGGATGCATTAGATTATCTGGGGGAAAGTATTTATATGACATCCTTCTTATAAAAAGTCTTATACTGACATAAATGTATATATTGTGAGACAAAATCATGTTACCCTCTCTAAACAGCTAATATAACACAGCTTCCTATGAGGAAAGCCTTTTAAAATTCTCCCTAATTTTATTTATTACACAAGTCATTCATACCCACTATAGAACAATTAGGATAAAGAAAACCAGATGATCACAAAAAAGAAAATAATATTCACTACCCAGTGATAGTAACCATTATCAAGCTGATGTTTGTCCTTCCAAATTTTTTCATGCATTTATATCTTTTAAAACAATAAAAATCATATTGTACATGCTGATTGGGACCATCTTTGTTCTTTCAACAATATATAATGGATGTCTTCCCTTATCAACAAATATGCAGCATTATCTCCATTTCTAATGACTGCAGAGTATTCATGGTGTGGCTTAATTTAAGCCATTTTTATTTACGTATGCCCTATCGTTGAAAATTCAGATAATTTCCACTTTGTTGCCATTAGAGAATTTTGCCATGGACATCCTTGTAGTTCCCCTGCCCCACCTTGCATTCATTTCAGACACTCTCAAACAGAGCCTCCAAGTATCCTTCAGGTCTTTTAGGGAGTGGCTGCTATCCCCGTCAGAGATAGGGTCAAATGCAATCCTAAGTGCTGTGAGGGCAGGGTCTGACCAAAGGAGAAAGTGAACCAAAAGGATGAAACTGTGGGCAAAGGAGAGTCTCCAGGACATCTTGCCCTTTCTGCTCAGCATCTTCCCCTTCTGTTAATTCTGCGTTAGTAAGGGTGGCAGTCTACATAACCCTTTCCCAAGAAAAATCGTGAGTTTCTTCAGCCATAGTTATTGGAGTAGTAGTTGCAGTTACCTTAAAGGGCAGTTGGCCTTGTTAGAAAAAAGTCTATCCATCCATCTGTCCATCGATCAACCGAATAATCAATCTGTCTGTCTAGCTGAAATTGGGAAATAAAGCCAAGGGATACTGGCATAGCCTGTCTTTTTTTCCTGGTGCAGAATTTTATTTTATTTATGTTTTTAACTTTATTGAAATACAATTGACAAATAAAATTGTAAGATATTTAAAGTATACATTGTGATGATTTGATACCTGCATATCCTTTCAATGTCATGCTAGAGTACTGACTAACAAGCCCAACTAAGGGTTATTGGACTTTTTAGGGCAGGGGCCAGCAAACTTTTTCTGTAAAGAGCCAGGTAATAAATATTTTAGGCTCTGCAGGCCATATGGTTTCTGTCACAATTGCTCAACTCTGCTGCTATAGCTTGAAAGCAGCTGCAGACCGTCCATAAATGAACGTGCATGGCTATATTCCAATAAAACTTTATTTATAAACACATGAGGCAGACCAGATTTGGCCCATGGGCCTTAGTTTGCTAACCCCTGCTCTAGGGGAATATAACTTTGTTTGACTTACTATTTACTAATACCTGACAAGATACCAATTGTTTTTGTCTGGTAGAGATGCAAACGAGTTATGTCCAATAGAAAAATAACCCCAAAGGTTATGCTTTACTGCCTTGTAGGACATGAATCTAATCTAAGTTTAGAATCTAACTTGGCAATCTTTGCCCAGCGTATAAGAGGGGTTCCATATGTATCGATTTCTGTATCCAGCTTTGTCGTCCTGCTGGGTCTCTTATTAATAAGCTAAATAAAACTTTAGCATGTGCTCATTGTTTGTCTGAGAATTATGTTTTTAACTTTTTGAAAATTACACTTTGACAGACTACACTTCACAGGCAAGACAACCCCTAAGAAAAGTACTTTGCAAGGAGCATGAACTGCAAATATCAGCTCAGCCATGCTTCTGCTGCTTTCTGCAAACAGATCTGTCCAGTTTTCTGTTTGTCTCTCCCTTGCCGTGACTAGATTACTTACTGTCCCCTAGCATCACCCTTTGTCCCCAGGAAGCTCCACTTTTCAAGGACAAGGCATCCTCATTGATAGAGGGATATTCTTGTTTCTAAACATTTATGACAGTTCTGCTAAGTACATGTTGTGGCCAGTGGAAGAGTTCCATTAGCAACTCACTTAAGGAAGAATAACACATTTAGCTGGATTATTAAAAAAAAAGAAAAGAGTCTTCACCCTTTTTTCCTGTTATGATTCACCCTGAAAACAGAACCAAGCCATTAATCCTCTCAGGGTTTAGCAGAGAGCCTGGTACTCAAGGGTCATACTGCAGCTCACACTGCCGTAGGGGTTCACTTTCACCTCCAGGGACCAAGTGTCTATGCTCAGCATCCCTTTCTGGCCAAGATTTTGCTATATTTTTCTATTTTGTTTTAAAAAACTGCCATGTGGTTATTATATACAGGGTATGATTCTCCACTCTTTGCCTGCATTGTCTTATTGATCTCCCCAGCCAACCTACAAGGCTAGTGCACTACCCCTGTTTATAGAGGAGGAATCTGAGAACTCAAAAAAGGCTAGACCCTTGTTCAAGGTCACATGGCTGGTAAACGGCAAAGCTAGGATTTTAACGTAGTTCGTTTTTGTGTGTGTGAGAAAGATTAGCCCTGAGCTAACATCCGTTGCCAATACTCCTCTTTTTGCTGAGGAAGATTGGCCCTGGGCTAATATCTGTGCCCACCTTCCTCTACTTTATATGGGACGCCGCCATAGCATGGCTTGACAAACAGTGCGTTGTTCTGCGCCCAGGATCCGAACCTGTGAACCCCGGGCAGCTGAAGCGGAGAGCACATGAACTTAACCCCTATGCCCTGGGCCAGCCCCTAACCTAGTTCTATTCACCCTCCAAACTCAAGCTCTTAGCCCCCTCCCCCACTCCCTACTACTAGGTCTACTGTCTGGGCCTATCTATCTTCCGGTGAGATCTAGCTTCATTTCCAGGCCTTTATGATTGTGGCAGGTAGGATTACACTAATGCTATTTCTTTCTTTTTTTTAAATTAAGACTTTACTTTTTTAGAGTTTTAGGTTCACAGCAAAATTGAGGGGAAGGTACAGGGATTTCCCGTATAGTCCCTGCCCCCACACATGCATAGCCTCCTGCATTATTAATATCTCCCACCACAGTGGTACCATTGTTACAATTGATGAACCTACATTCATCCCACCAGCAATGAATGAGGATTTCTGTTGCTCCACATTCTCATCAGCATTTGGTGTTGTCAGTGGTCTGGACTTTGACCGTTCTAATAGATGTATAGTAATATCTCATTGTTGTTTTAATTAGCGTTTCCCTGATGACATGATGTGAAGCATCATTTCATATGCTTATTTGGCAGCTGTATATCTTCTCTGGTGAGGTGTCTGTTAAGGTAGTTGGCCAATTTTTTAATCAGGTTGTTTGTTTTCTTATTGTTGAGTTTTAAGAGTTCTTTGTATATTTTGGATAATAGTCTTTTACCAGATGTGCGTTTTGCAAGTATTTTCTGCCAGTGTGTGTCTTGTCTTCTCATTCTCTTGACGTTGTCTTTCACAGAGCAGAATTTTTTAATTTTAGTGAAGTCCAGCTTATCAATTATTTATTTCATGGTTGGGCCTTTGGTGTTGTATCTAAAGAGTCATCACTATACCCAAACTCATCTAGATTTTCTCCTATGTTATCTTCTAGGAGTTTTATGGTTTTGCAATTTACCTTTAGGTCTGTGATACATTTGGGGTTAATTTTTGTGAAGGGTGTAAGCTCTGTGTCTAAAAATTTTGCATGTGGATGTCTAGTTGTTCCATCACCATTTGTTGAGGAGATTATTTTTGCTCCATTGAATTGCCTTTGCTCTTTTGTCAAAGATCAGTTGACTGTATTTGTGGGGATCTATTTTGGGGCTCTCTATTCTGTTCCATTGATCTATTTGTCTATTCTTTTGCCAATACCACATTATCTTGATTACCCTAGCTTTATACTAAGTCTTGAAGTTGGGTAATGTCAGTCCTCAAACTTTGTTCTTCTCCTTCAATATTGTATTGGCTATTCTGAGTCTTTTGTCTTTCCATATAAACTTTAGAATCAGTTTGTCAACATCTACAAAACAGCTTGCTGGGATTTTGATTGGGATTACATTGAATCTATAGGTCAAGTTGGGAAGAACCGCCATAGTGACAATTTTGAGTCTTCCTATCTATGAACATGGAATATCTCTCCATTTATTTAGTTCTTTGATTTCTTTCATCAGAGTTTTGTAGTTTTCATCATGTAGACCTTGTACATATTTTGTTAGATTTATACCTAAGTATTTAATTTTTGGGGGTGCTAATGTAAATGGTACATTTAATGGTGTTTTTAATTTCAAATTCCACTTATTCATTGTTGGTATATAAGAGAACAATTGACATTTGTATATTAACCTTGTGTCCTGCAAACTACCTAAAACTGCTTAATAGTTCCAGGAGTTTTCTTGTCTATTCTTTCAGATTTTCTATAAAGATTATCATGTCATCTGAGAACAAAGATGGTTTTATTTCTACCTTCCCAATTTGTATGCTTTTTATTTCCTTTCCTTGTCTAATTGCCTTAGATAGAACTTCCAGAATAAAGTTGAAAAGGAGTGGTGAGGGAGAACATTCTTACCTTGTATCTGATTTAAGTGGGAAATGTTCAAGTTTTTCACCATTAAATATGATGTTAGTTGTAGGATTTTTGTAGGTGTTCTTTATCAAGTTGAGGAAGTTCCCATCTATTCCTAGTTTGTTGAGAGTTTTTATCGTGAACGTGTATTGGATTTTGTCAAAGGCTTTTTCTGCATGTATTGATATGATTATGTGACTTTTCTTTTTCAGCCTGTCGATGTGATGGATTACATTGATTTTCAAATGTTTAACCAGGCTTGCACACCTGAGATAAATCCCACTTGGTCATGATGTATTATCCTTTTTATACATTGTTGGATTTGATTTGCTAGTATTCTGTTGAGGATTTTTGCATCTATGTTCATGAGAGATATTGGTCTTTTTAAAGTTTTCTTTTCTTGTAATTTTATCTGGTTTTGGCATTAGGGTAATGCTGGTCTCATAGAATGAGTTGGGAAGTGTTACCTCCGCTTCTATCATCTGAAAGAGATTGCAGACATGTGGTATAATTTATTCCTTAAATGTTTGGTAGAATTTACCAATGAACCCATCTGGACTTGATGTTTTCTGTTCATTTTGTGTTAATTTTTGTGTGTGGAGCTAGGTATGGGTCAAAGTATGTATATGTGCCTGTGTGTGTATATGCATGCATGTGTGTATATGTGTCAATATGAATATATGTATATTTATATGATTATTCCAGCATCATTTGTTGAAAAGACTATCCTTTCTCAATTAAATTGCCTTTGAATCTTCGTAAAAAATCAATTGTCCATATGTGTGTGGGTCTTTTTCTGGGCTCTCTGTTCTCTTCCATAGATTTCTTTGTCCACCCATTTACTGATACCATACTGTTTTGATTATTGTCTACAGGTAGTCTTACAGTCAGGTAGTGTAAGGTCTCCAAATTTTTTTTTCTGATTCACAGCTATTTTGGTTATTCTGGGTCTTTTGCATTTCTAAATACGTTTTAGAACCAAATGGTCAATTTCTAAAAAAAAAGTCTGCTGGGATTTTTATTAGGAATGGGTTGAATCTACATATCAATTTGAGAAGACTTTATATCTTCACAATTTGAGTCTTTTGATTCATAAGCATGGTATATCTCTCCATTTATTTGTGCCTATATATATATATCCCTATATATTTATCTCTCCATTTATTATCCCTACATATTTCATAATTTTTGGTGCTATTGTAAATGGTATTGTTTTATAATTTAAAGTTCTGATTATTTCTTGCTAGTATGTAGAAATACAATTTTTGAATATATTGATCTGTGTCTTGCATCGTTGCTAAATTCTTGCATTAGTTCTATTAGTAACTTTTTTATTAGGTTATATGAATTTTTTTTTCACATAGATGATTATGTCACTGATGAATAAAGGTAGCTTTACTTCAATCTAGATGTCTTTATTTTTCTTGCCTTATTTCACTGTCTAGAACTCCGGGACAACGTTTAATAGAAATGGTGAGAGTGAACATTCTTGCTTATTCCTGAACTTAGGCTTAAAATATTTATTCTTTTGCCATTAAGAATTATGTTAGCTATATTATTTTTGTAGATTTCCTGTATCTGGTTGAAGAGTTCTCTTCTATTTTTAGTTTGCTATTGGTTTTTTAAGTCAGAAATGAATGTTGGATTTTGTTGAATCCTTTTTTGCATCAATTGTTATGATCATATTGGTTTTCCTTTAAAATATTCTAATTATTGTGAATTACTTTAATTTTCAAGTGTTAAATGAAACTTCCATTCCTGGAATAATCCTCACTTGATCATGTTATACTATCCTTTTTTACATTATTGGGTTCAATGTGCTCACATTTTGTTTAGATTGTTTTCATCTATATTCATGACAAACTTTGGCCTATAGTTTTCCTTTCTCGTAATGTCTTTCTCTTTTTTAACCAGACTAATGGGCCTCATAGAATGAGTTGAGAAATATTCCCTTCTCTTCAATTTTCTGGAAGAGATTGTCTAGAATTGGTGTTATTATTCCCTTAAATATTTGGTAAGGGTTCCCTGTGAAGCAACCTGAACCTGGAGTTTTCTTTGTGGGAGTTTTTGACAGCAAATTTGTTTATTTGATATAGTGCTATTCAGGTAATCTAGCTCTTCTTGAGTAAACTTGGAAAGTTTGTGTCTTTAGAGTCATTTGTCTATCGCATGTAAGTTGTCAAATTTATTGACATAAAATTGTTCACAGTATTCCCTTATTTCCTTTGACTATATATAGCATTTTTAGTCATGTCACCTTTCTTATTCCTAACATTGGGAATTTGTGTCTTCTTTCTTTTTTTCCTGATTAGAGGTTTTCACTGTTATTGTGCTTCTCAAGGAACCAGGTTTTGGTATCATTGTTTTTTTTGTGTTATTTTCTGTTTTCTAATTCACTGATTTCCATACAGATGTTTATTTGCTTTCTTCTGCTTACTTTGGGTTTTATTTGCTCTTCTTTTTCTAGTTTCTTGTGGTGGAAGTTGAGGTAGTTGATTTGAGACCTTTCTATTTTTCTAATATAGGCATTTTAATGCTATAAATTTACCCATAAGTACTGCTTTAGCTGCATCCAACAAATTTTGAATAAATTGTGTTATTTTCATTGAGTTCAAAACACTCCTTTGATGTCTCCTTTGACTCATGGGTTATTTAGAAGTGTGTTATTTAGCTTCCAAATGTTGGGAAGATTTTCTAGGTATCTTTCTATTATAGACTTTTTGGTTTAATCCCATTGTGGTCAGAGAACATACTTTGTATGATCTGAATCCTCATAAATTTGTTGAGATATGTTTAATGGCCTATAATATGATCTATTTTGGTTTATATTCCATGTGCACTTCAAAAGAATGTATATTCTGTTGTTCATGAGTTTTCTAGTAATGTCAGTTAGGTTAAGCTGGTTGATAGTGTTGTCCAAGTCTTCTAACTACTTACTGATTTTCCGTCTACAGGTTTTATCAGTTGTTGAGAGTGGAGTGTTGAAATCTTTGACAAAATACCAATTTTTCTGTTTCTCATTGCAGTTCCATCATTTTGGATTTATGTATTTTGAAGCTTTCTGTTTAGGTGTGTAAACATTTAGAATTGTTATATACTCTTGATGGACTGACCTCTTACCATTATGAAGTGGCCATCTTTAATTGTGGTAAAGTTTTTTCTCTGAAATCTAACTTTGCCTGATATTAATATAGCCTCCTCGCCTTTATTTTGAATAGTAGTAACATAGTACATATCTTTTCATCTCTTTTCCTTTAATCTGTGTCTTTATGTTTAAAATGAGTTTCTTATAGGCAGCATGTAATTGGGTATTGCTTTTTTATCCAATATGACACTTTCTGATTTTTAATTGGGGGATTTAGGCCATTTACATTTAATTTGATTATTGATAAGTTTGGGCTTACATACATATGTTTGGGCTACATTCTGCTAATTTGTTTTCTATTGTCTCTTTTAAAATTCCTTTTCCTTCCTTAGGATTGAATATTTTTTATGATTCCATTTTTCTCCCTTGTTGGTTTATTAGCTTTCACTCTTCATTGTGTTATTTTAGTGGTTTCTTTAGGGTTTATAATTTTGTAAGTTTATAATTTTACATATATACGCTTTTATATATATGTGTGTGTGTGTGTGTGTGCATTAAGCAGTTGATATCTTTCATAAAGATTTAAATGATAAGAAAAAAATTATTGCATTTATCTAGGCAGCTACAATTTCTGATGTCCCTTATTACTTTTTCCCAATCCAGGATTATGTCTGGAATAATTTTTCTTCTGCTTAAAGGGTCTTCTTTAATATTTCTTGAATTATAGATCTGCTGGTTATAAATTCTTTCAGCTTTCATGTGTCCGAAAATGTCTTTATTTGGCCTTTGTTTTTGAAAAATATTTTTGCTGGGTAAAGAATTCTAGGTTGACAGTATTTTGTATTCCTCTAAATGTTCTTAAGAGTTTTTCTGGAACATAGTAAATTACTAGGAAACAGTTTAATCCATGTGGGTCTTGCTTTTAAACTTTGTTAGGTGAAACCAGAGCAGCGTTTAATCTAGGGTTAATTTTTCCCTGCTACTGAAGTGAGACCCTTCTTTGTAATCTAACCAATGCCCCATGAATTATGAGATTTTGTTCTGGCTGTGGAGAAATCCATGAATAGAGGATGTTATTTTAATCCTCTTGGGTGTTTCTTTCCCTGTACTTCAGGTGTGGAAGTTTCCTCATGCATGTGTTGATCAGTACCCTGGAAGGACCCTCTGCAGGCCTCCTGAGCCCCTCTCTGTGCACCCTTCTGTCTCGCATTCAACTCGGAGCATTTGAGCTGCTTGGCTCTCCTGGACTTCCAGCTTCATCTCTCCTCCCTACTCTGTGGCTTGGAAACTTTCTCCACGTAGTAAGCTAGGGCAGTCAGTGGGCTCATCTCTCAGGGATCATTGTCTTGTTCTCTGATGTCCAATAGCTTGAGAATATATTTTATTCATCGATTAAAGTTGTTTAAAGCAGGAAAGTAGCTCTGTTCCATGTTACTCCATCTCGGTGAGAAGCAGAAATCACACAAAGACACTTTTGAGAGTAAAAGGGAGCTCTGCCAATAATTACATCTGCTAAAGGCATAAACTGGACTGTCTCAGACAAACTGGGGTATTAAGGGCCTTACCTGAATTAATTAGTTCAAACAATAACTCTATGAAGTAAGTAGTAGTAGTTAGCTTCATTTGCACAAGAGATAAGTGAAGTAGGTGGAAGCTAACTAACTACTCTAAGATTTCACAGGCAAGTTGTGAGCGGTGGCACAGAGATTTGAACTTAGGAATACTGATCCTGAGCTCAGACTTATTGGCGCTGCTCACCATCACCACTATCACCTCCCTTGTCAATACACACTTTGAGGGGCTTAGAATTAGGAGATTACGAGACCCAGTTTCCAGTAGCCCGGCATCATCTTTGGGCACTGGGAGGCCTCTGAGGGCCAGCTCCCTTCTTGTTTCCTTCTCCATTGATTTCATGGAAGCCTTCGGCCCTGTTTCCTCTTCTTCCTCCACCCACTGTAGTCTGTCTTTCTCCTGCCAGTTAACCTTAGGGCTGGGACTCAGCCTGGAGTTTCAAAGTTCCTCTTCTCTGATCTCAAAACTGGCATCCTCTGCTGGATCCTGATGAAACCACAGCAGGATGTGCTGTGCTCACTGGGCCCTGGGTCTGTCCTTGGGGTGCTAGGCCCCCTGAGCCCATTGGCTCCCTGGCCAACCAGCTCTGCCTCTCTCCCCTCTCTGCCAATCCTTCTGTTGTCCTCCTACCCCAGGATGCACCATACATATTATGACACCAGTGTCACCAAACTAGGTTCATTTTGCCCATCACACAAAAAGCCAACCACCGAGATGATGAGTTTGCAGTACAGAAAGGGTTTATTCACAAGGTAGCCAAGTGAAGAGATGGGAGAACAAATTTCAAATTTGCCTCCTTAAAGAAATGGGGATTAGGGATATTTATGGACTAAAGGGGCAGGTTGGTCTGAAGTGTGGGAATAGATGATTGGAGGTAAGGAGAAGTGAGGTAATTGATCTGTGCAAGTGTAGTCAAGCTTCATGGCTCTTCATAGGATGCATGTTTATAAAATGGTGGTGTTAGTATGATCTGAGGGTGGAGTTGTCAGCTTCCTGACATCAGGAGGTCACCTATTGGTCATCTGCACAGGCCCAGTTGATGGGTTTGTGGTCTCAACCAGTCTGAACTGGACAAGGAGTCAACTCTCAGTTCTTGAAAAACTTAAGCACCCCACCCGTTACCACGGTGACCCAAGGATCAGAGATGTTATCTATAGTGTGGGCTTTAGTAATGCATTATCTAACTACTTTTGCAAACAGACAACTAACTGTGTATAGTTAAAGCAACTTGGCCCTGGTTTCACCAATTATATGCCATAGACAGTCTTGCCATCTATAGTAATCCCCAGAGAGATGAGGCCTGGTGTTGAATGGGCCCATGAAACCAAAATCCCCATCTGCACACAGTCCTGTCTTTTCTATCAGTCCAGCAGTGGTGGGGAAAAAGGCACACCAAGCAGGTTGATTTAAAGCAGCATTCTGATTATACATGCTTAAGCACTTTTCCTCCGGGTTGCCCCCTCCCTCCCTCCATCATGCAGCTCCCCTCCTCCCTTCCTGCCCATCACCCTTTCTGGAGGCCACCCACAGTGGTCTCTTCTTTGTTCTCCTATCTCTAGTAAGCCAAGGATATGCCTTTGTTCCCTTATCTTGTCTCGTTCAGGAATGTTATCTATGTGGAGGCCTAATTTGTTTCATAGCCTCCTTCACTTCCCCAGGACCTTCACTCCACTGCTTTCTTACCAAGGTCAACTCTAGTCCTCTCTCTCAGGAATTTGCTCCTTATCTATGTAGCAGGGATGCATTTTATTCCACAACACCATGAGGCAAGAAATGTCACATTCTTTTAGTTCTCTAAATCAAGTTTAATCTGCAATGGCAGAAGATTCAATCTTTGTCCTCACCTGAGTTTCTTAGACTCCCAAATCTACACCACAGGGTCATACGAAGGCTCAGGATGTTCTTGCAGGGCAGCCTTTTCAGGGAAGGGTCCACCTGTCTCTGACCTACACAGGTTACCACTTCCAGGCTCATTGTCTCAGCCTTGAGATTCACTTGAAGGCAAAATCCCTAGGCTTCCATGCCAAGTTTGGGCATGACATTGTGGTTCTCAGGGCTACAGCTCTAACTGTTCACTTACCATCCCAGCCACTGACAACAGCCAAGCATGGACCAGCCTTTACAGGAACCCCAAGGAACTTTGTCCTTGTGGTCTTGGATAAAATATTCACCTCTCCTCAATTCAAGTTACTTGTAAAAGTCCAAGCAACTTTCTCTTCCTCTCTCTGTCCAGTATAACCCACTATAACACCCCTCAGAGAGGCAAGGCTTTTGAAAAAAATAGCTAGGAAGGACGTTATCTTCTCTGCCTGGCAGGCCCACAAAAACACACCCAAGGCAACGTTTTAGAAAGACATGGTTACCCTTCTCAGCTTGCAAAGAGAAACCTAACCTGCAGTAGGGAGAACAAAGTACATATTTATATCTTAATACTCTTGGTTCCTGGCATTTGTTAGCGATGTGACCTTGGGCGGGTCTTATTTCCTTCATCTATAAACTAGCGGTCATCAAGACATCTGCCATCCTACTTCTTAGCATTATTTTTGAGATTAAATGAGTTAATAGAGGTAAAAATGCTTAGAACAGTGCTCTAAAGTGTTAGCTATTGTTATTATCTGCTAATTGTGCTGCTTGTGACCTTTACTCTGCACTGTCCATTACACGCAGTGCCATCCTCACATCTTAGGTGGAGCTTCCAAAGTCAGCACTTAATGTGAATACCTTACATAGCCAAAATTACCTCCAAATTCCTTTGGAGATTAGCCATTGTATTTCTTGATAAGTCCAACCCAGCCAGTTTTCTTGCCAGCATTAAATCTGATTGTGTTGTCTTGGGTTGAGCTCTGGATAAAGGCATTGCTTGCACATTTATACCTCCTCTCTCACAGTTAATCTGGAGCAGGCGCTCATTTAGTGAAAAACTGCAGAATCATCCACACTGCTTAATTTTTTTCCTCTTTCTCTTTGTTGAGTGCATATGATTGAGTTCATATAAGTTAAATGTGCATAAGCTCCAATTCCAAGGTTGCCTGAAGTCCACTTCATCCTAAGCATGGTCAGATAAGAAATTGAAGTCCCTTTCTATTTCAGGGTGCCTTCATGATACCTTTGGCCAGACAGGGCAGAGAATGAAAAGTTCAAAGAATCCCCTTTACTACCCTCATGATGCTTACAAAGACAGATCTCTTGCTCCTCAATTAGGATATGATAGCAATCAACAAACTTGATTCAGGTCTCATCTCTCCCTTGTCACAATCCTTGGTCAATTCTATGAGTACTTTGCACTGGGCATTGAAGAGTGATTATTAGGCTTCTATATGGGATGTTTCACCCCTGGTAGAGGCTATACAATGATTATTCAGATTGATGTTGCTGTTGAACTTCACCTATAAGTTTCTGCTTATAACAAGACAGACTGTTGTAAAAGACATGATGCAGGCAAGAATTGGCCACATACACTTAAATAGGGGAAAAATGCCAGAAAACAATACACTAGACTCAGTATCCTGAGATTTTGGTTTCCTCCTTTCTCTGTTGCTAATCAACTGGGTGATCTCAGGTGAGTCCCTTCCCCTCTCTGAGGCTCAGTTTTCTTGTCTGTAAGATGAGGAGGCTGCACATGATGACCTCCCAGCTCTACCATCCTATATTCTGTGATTCCACTTAATTAGTGTAAACTCTTTCTTGAAAACTTCCTATTACAGGAATGATTTGGGGGAATGTGTCAGAGAATGTTAACTGTTTCTTGGAAAAAGTTACCTGGTGTAGGCAGTGTGGTAATTTCAATTTCCTTTGGGGAACCACTTCTGCTCTAATTTCTATCCATGTTATCAGGTGGGGTTGAATTCACCATCTCAGCTCCAAGGACCATCCATTCCCTTTGCCACAATGATTGGTTCAAGCTTAGGCATGTGACACACTATAGTCCAATGAGAGACACTCCTGAGACTTTTGATGGAACTATTGGAAAAGAGGCACTCTCTTTCCTCTGGCATTTGTAAGCTGGTAAGCCTAGAGTTGGTGATGGCCATCTTTGACGTAACATGGAGAAAGCATGCAGGAAAATGAGGCTGACAGAGGTCCACACAAATCCAGAGAGAGACACAAAGACAGAAACACACAGAAGCAGAGAGATAGTATCCTGCTGATTTGCTGAACCCCTTGATCCTGGCCTTTCTCCAAGAACTTTACAGTTGCAAGAGCCACTAAATACTCCTTTTGCTTAAACTATCTTGAGTTAGGATTCTGTTAGTTGCAACTGAATGATGCTTGACTAACATGCTCAGTGTTTTCATTGTAATGTTGGACAGAAGAATTTGCTTGCCCTCAGATGGTGTGGACTGAGGCTTGGGAATAAGAGAAGGAGGTGTGGTTTTATATAATAGAGGATTGCATGGAAGAGAGAAAGAACCCATGATGTGCTAAGCACTAGGCTACGCTTTTCATATATTTTCTTCCATTTAGCCCCATAACCCTATGAGGATGGTGTTATTGTTATTCTGCCCATTTTGCGGAGGAGGAAGCTGGGGAACAGATAGATTAAGGACTTGCCTGAGGTCTCACAGTAGGTGGCTGAGCTGTGGTTTAAAACCAGACTGTCTCTAGACCTTGAGCTCTTGACTGATGAACTAAAATTCTCAGAGTGAGTTTTCTTTCCTAATTCTCTGCCTAGCTTACCACATAGCTGTGGTGGAGTTGTAATGTGAGTCTGGGTCAGCTGGACTCTAGTGCATGAGAAAGTGAGTTATAGGAGAAGAGTAGATGGAGGAGATGGCTAAGTGGATGAGTGACATGGTTAAAATAGAAGCATGGAAGATGATTGCTTACCTGGGAACACCCAGCTAAGTTATATACATATGTATATATATATTTTTTTGCTGAGGAAGATTTGCCCTGAGCTAATATCCATTGCCAATCTTCATCTTTTTTCTTGAAGAAGATTTGCCCTGAGCTATCATTTGTGCCAGTCTTCCTTTATTTTGTATGTGGGTTGCCACCACAGCATGGCCACCAATGAGTGGTATAGGTCCACGCCTGGAAACCAAATCCAGGCTGCCGAAGTAGAGCACACCAAGCTTAACCACTAGGCCACAGGGCCGGCCCCAGTAAGTTATAGTTTAACATTCTAAAAACCAAGAAGGAAACAATTATCCAAAGAAAATTAATTTTTTTAAAAAAAAGACACAATTTTCTGCAACTTTGACAAAATCATGATCTATACACAGTTTTAAACTGTTAAATAATTTAGCAATAAATTTTGAAATGAGAATATATTACATATAACCACATCAACATTTTATGAAGCACATTGCAATTTGTTAGTTATCAGTGCAATGTGTTTCAGCATATCTGTTTGTGAGAGTCAAATATATCATTTTAATATTTCCTTTCACATGCAATATACATGAACTCACAGGATGTTGAGGTTGCCTTTAAGAATTTCTTTTATTTCTCTTTTCTTCCTTTTGTTTTCCTTTTTCTTCTCTGCTTCATCTACTGTGCATTTATTTTTATATACTGTCCCGCATTTGACTGTAGAAGAAAGATCCATAAAGGGAGGGCATGCACTGCACATTAGCTCTTATATCTTTATGATGCCTGGCACACAGTAGGTGCTGAATAAGGTCTGTGAAGTGAATACATTATACAATCGTTGAGTTTATCTCAAGTTATTATACCAAACAAGGTGTGAATAAGTAATTTTTAAACTACCCTTATTAACTGAAGTTAGCATACATCCTGACAATTGCATAATTCACGAGTGTACAGCTTGATGAATTATCACATATTAAACACACTGATGTAGCCACCACTCACATAAAAAAATAGCCCATCACCAGCTTCCCAGCAGCCCCCTGTATGTCTCTTCCAGGTAACCACTATTCTGACTTCTACTTCATGCATCAATTTTGTCTGTTTTTGAACCTAACGTAATTAAAATCATATAGTGTATTCTTTCATGTCTGGCTTTTTTTACTCAATATCATTTTGGGGGAAATTTATCTATATAGTTCAATGTGGCAGTAATTCATTCCCTTTCGTTGTTGTATTCAATTCTGTTGTAACAATATACCACAATTTACTTATTTATTCTACCATTGATGGACTTTGGGTTGTTTCCAGTTTTTCCCCTGTTAGTAATAATGCCACTATGAATATTTTTGTACATTTTCTTTGGTGCACATAGGTATTCGTTTTTGCTGGGTTTATACCCAGGAGTAGAATTTTGGGATCACTGGGCATGCATATTTTCAGCTTCAGTAAATGTTGCTTAACAGTTTTCAAAGTAGTTGTACCAATGCATATTGTCAATGCCCTGCAGCGAGAGGCCACCAGGAATACACCTATAGTCACACAAAATCAGTTTCATTGATTTGTTGGAATAAGGGAGAATGCATAACATGGGAATTGTGGAGCATCTCAAAAAAGTGTTACAAAGACTTTTTATAAGATTTGGGCTTCTATTAGGTGATTTTGGGGAGGATTCAAGGAAGCTGGGCTTTGCTCTTGATTGGATGCTGTAAGGAAGTGGGGTTAATTCTATGACTGGGTTTCCTAATAACTTTTATCCAGAAAGCAGGAAGAATGGAATGAGGCTAAACTGGAATTTGTAAAGAAGCAGAGATCACTCATATTAGCCGACATGTTAGTTTCCTAGGTCTGCTATAACAAAGTACCACAAACCGGGTGGTTTAAAGCAACAAAAATTTATTTTCTCACAGTTCTGGAGGCCAAAAGTGTGAAATCCAGGTGACACTCCTTGGCTTGTAGAGCCATCACTCCAGTCTCTGTCTCCATCATCACATGGCGTTCTCCCTGCAGGTCGTCCATTTCCTACAAGGACACTGGTCATGTTGATTAGGGCCCACACTAATGACCTCCTCTTAACTTGATTATACTGCAAAGACCCTATTTCCAAATGAGGTCACATTCAAGGGTCCAGGGAGAAGGCCTTCACCATATCTCTTGTGGGGATACAATTCAATCCATAACAGCCTAGATATGGGGTGTTTGACCATTCTATGGCTTGAACAATGTTCTTAATTTTGTCTGTGTTCCTTTGTGACTACAGAGTGGTTCTTTTTGTCTGGTGCAACAGGAGAATATGCTCAATAGGAGAATACCGTGGCCTGGCTTCCCGCTGGCAGGGGAGGCTTTTTTCTATCTCAGTAGCCTCATCAGACTTGAGATAGTCAATCTTTTTAATTTCAGTGCAATGTGGTCATCCTGGTCAGTGTGTATTGTTATCTTGCAGTTTTAATTTGCATTTTCCTGATAATAATGAGATTGAGCACCTTTTAATATGTTTATGGGCTACTTGGATATCCTATTTTGTAAAGTGTTCAAGTCTACTGCTCATTTCTTTATTAGGTTGTCCACCTTTTTCTTACTGATTTGTAGGAGTTCTTTATATATTCTGACTACAAGTTCTTTGTCTGTTATATATATTGCAAATATCATCTTCTAAAATATGGCTTGCCTTTCTACTCTAATGGTGTCTTTTGATGAACAGAAATTCCTAATTATAAGGTAGCTAAATTTATCAATCTATTCCTCTGTGGTTACTGTTTTTTTGTTCCTTTATACTCTGAAACTGGGTTTCATTTTTTGAAATAGCCTGGTCAGTAAGGTAGAGGATCAAAGAGAAGTAAAAATGATATGTGTTTATAAAATAATGAGACTTATTTTCTGACATGGCATATCACCTGGGTCAAAATAGTGTGTGCTTATGCAGTAACAGTCCTGATTTTCTAGTATGACACATAAACTGGTCCTAAAGTAAATCTCAAAAAAATTCCTGAAGGGTTTTAAGCAATGAAAGCATTTTGGAAATAATTGCGTTGCCTCTCAGAGGGGCCGGTTGTAAACAAGTTTGTATAAAGTCTAGTCTTATTGTTAAATGAATGTACTACGCATAACAATAATAGCTAGCTTTTTAAGACAATTTCCTGTGGGCCAGGCAATGGGCTAAGCACTTGATATGTGTCATCTGATTTAATTTCCAAACAGTTCAGAAATGTCCCCATTTTATAGATATGAAAATAGAGGCTGAGAAGCATTAAATAACTTTCCCAAGATTGCACAGAGGCAGAGCTGGGTCTTGAATGCTTGCTTCTAACTGCTATGCCATCCTGCCTGTCTTTGCTATGCCTGAGAACTCTGCAGGAGGAATGAGGAAATGGGAGCTTGGATGCTGTTCCAGTTACCATGGCTGTACACCCCCCCAAAGTAAGTGGTATAAAAACACCACCGTTTATTGTGCTCACACATTCTGTGGAGCAGGAGTCTGGAGCAGGCTCAGCAGGGATGGTTCTTCTGTCCTCTATGATTTCTGGGGCTTCATCAGGGAAGGCTTGAAAACCTTCACAGCTGGTATCTGAGATCATCTGAAGGCTTACTCATGCGCATGTCTGGGGGTGCATGCTGGCTATTGGCTGGGATAATCTTAGCTGGGATACCTATACATGACCTCTCCATGTGGTCATTCTGCATGGCCAAGGGAGGCTTCCTCATAGCGTGACAGCTGAGTTCCAAAAGCAAGCTTCTCAGAAGAAGCAGGTGGAAGCAATTTTGCCTTTTGACCAATCCTTGTGGGAAATAATGGAAAAAAAAAACATATGTATTGGTCTCTGTCCCAAGTTCCAGGCACAGGACTCCTAAAACCCTTGTAATTTCTTAAGTGACAAGAGGACTAGGAACATCTTTTGTTCTAATGTTTGGTCTTTCACACCAGTTCCTGACACAGAGCTCCTAAATCCCTTGGAATTTTCTGAGTAATAGGAGTGTCCTTTGTTCTAATGAGGCAACACTTGTTGGGTTCCTGGATGGGGGCTGGTCACCAGAAAGACCAAGCCATGATAAGAAGCTTGGAACTTTCAGCCCCATCCCCTATCCTCCAAGAAGGGGAGAGGGGCTAGTAATTGAGCTTATGATCGATCATGCCTATGTGATGAAGCCTCCTTAAAAGTCCCAAAGGTACGGGGTTTGGGAAGCTTTGGGGTTGATGAACACATAGAGGTGCTGGGAGAGTGGCATGCCTAGAGAGGGCATGGAAGGTCCACACCCCTTCCCACATACCTTGCCTTATGTATCTCTTCCATCTGGATGTTCATCTGTATCCCTTATCATATCCTTTTATAATAAACTGTTAAACATAAGTATGCGTCTCCCTGAGTTCTATGAGCCATTCTAGCAAATTATGGAGCCCAAGGAGGGGGTTGTGAGAACCTCGATTTATAGCCAGTTGGTCAGAAGTATAGGTGGCAACCTGGGACTTGCAACTGGTATCTGAAGGGGGGGGCAGTCTTATGGGACTGAGCCTTTAACCTGTGGGATCTGATGCTAACTCCAGGTAGATAGTGTCAGATTGGAATGAATTATAGGACACCTAGCTGCTGTTGCAGAGAATTGCTTAGTAGGGGAAAAACCACCACACATTTGGTGATGAGAAGTGTCAGAAGTGAAATGTTCTGTGTGAGCAGTAAAGGAGAAACACACAGGAGGTCTGCTTTTTCTACACATCTTGGGGTCATATACCATCCCTTCCACCACAGTCACAGGCTCACTCAGGTTCAAGGGAAGGAGGCATAGTCCCTACCACTTGATGAGAGGGATGTCACAGTCACTTAGCAAAAACAGTGTGTGGCACAGGATGTATTGTGATGGCCATGTTTGGAAAACACAGTCTGCCACAAATCCTAAATCCATCACATACTGTCTGTGTGTTTCTGAAAATTCCTTAAGCCTCTCTGTATCTTAGTTTTATTAGCTGTAAAGTGGAGAAAATAAATACTTCTTGAAGGACTTTATAAATAGGTAAATGTGGTAGATAACATAACATAATGCCACTGAACTGGAGTCATTTAAGAGGGTGGAGGGCTACCAGGCTGTGGATCCCACAGTCGCCTGGTTTATGCCACTTCCTTGCTTTCCCTGCTGGGCTGTGAGCTACTCAGTGCGACGTTATAGAGCTGAGTGCTACATCTGGCACCTCATAGGCCCTAAACAAATATCTGCTGAAGGAATCAACAGGTGGTCCAAAACTTTCCTTGCATTCCCAGCATCTTGACATGAAATCCAGACACGATGAGGGTTTTGCCCTCACCTGCATGTCTGGCCCCCCCATCTACTCCAGCCCAACCCGCTATGGCCCTTCCTCTTCCTCATCCACCTCTATCCACACTATTCTTTCTGCTCCATTGACTGTCAAGTCTTTCCTCACCTCACCTCCCTCTTTGGGAGCAATTCCCTTCTCTTGCTGCTTTTCTTCTTTTTCCTCATTAACTTCTCACCGTTGGGTCTTCATTTAAATGTCTGTTCTCCTAAAAAGCTTTCCTAGACTAGATGACCTACCCCTGGTGTCTTCTCTCCAGGCACCCAATAAGGGCTCCAGGCAGAGATCTTATCTCAACTGAGATCAAATAAGTATTTGCTGAGGTCTGTCTACCTGCTTAGACTATGAGCTCTTCTCCACCATGGTATCATCCAGACCCAGCCCAAGGGCTGACACAAGGTAAGAGCTCAACAACATTGGCTGAACGAATGTGGGGCCAGCTTGTGCCTTAAGTCTGTCTAATACAATATTTGAGGAACCAGAATGCCCACCTGTTTACATAGACCAGAGGAAGGAGAACATTTCCATTGATGGTATGTTTCAGCTTCGTCCATGTATCCCCTACTGGATAGACACAGGTATAAGTCCTACTTCATCCAACTCACCATTAACTCCCTGACCTCTTCTCCTGCTTCTCTCCCCTGATCCACCCTACTCCAGCTGCACATACTGCTCCCTTCGCCAGGAACTCTCTTGCCTTAGATATCCTCATAGCTTGCACACCTCCCCAGGTGTTTGTTGAAATGTTACCCTTCTAATGAGAACTTTCAATGCCACATTTTGAAAATTGCATACTCCAGGCCCAGAAATCTGTCTACTTTCTCTGCTTTATTTTTTCTCCATACTGCTCCTCACCACCTGACACATTGGACGTATTTGTGTAGGGTCTGTGTCCTCCTGATAGAACGTGAACTCCATGAGGACACGAGTTTTTGTTTGCTTTGTTTCCTGGTGTATCCCTAGTGCTTAGAACAATGCCTGGTACATAATAGCTACCCAATGAATATCTATTGAATAAATGAAGAAGGAAGGAAGGAAGGAGTGAATGGGCAGGTTGGAATGGAACCATACTGATCATGTGTTGCTGATCCAATGTAGAACTCAAGATCTAATGTGGGGTTTATAGAAATACTTGGAAGCTCTTGTGGGACATTAGCCAAGAGCCTGGTAATAAGGGCAACAAGATTATATTCTGAGATTTAAGCCCTTAAAATCAGTGCACAGTGGGTCTTAACTGCAAAAGAGGAGATGGCTTCCAGGCTATGAGGCTCAGCAATCTGGTTGAATGAACAAACGTATTTACTGAAAAATGTGTTGGTCAAAAGGGATTTTAATCTGTCCGCAAAAGCAGAGAGAAAGGAAAATCTTCGAGGCAATTTTTGGCAATGGACATCCACACTCTGCCTGGGGGAAGAGGGCATTGCTAACCAACTTGGAGGATTCTGATCCCCTTGGCAAGAGCATCCCTCACAGAGATGGTTGAAGGAAGTAGAGTCCGTTGACGTTGGTCCAATGGCAAGGCCATCTTCAGAGTGCATTGGCTGTATCAGGTTATCTCATGTGATGCTCCTACAAATCTGGTGCCTCTTGATTCCATTAAACTTTCAGGTGAAATAGATTTGGCCCCCCTTGTAAGTTGGGCTCTATGAAGAGACAGGACTAATTGGGAGAACTTTTTAAAGTTCCTATGCCAGTCACTTATCATTTTGCATTAATAAGTTGACATTCTAGCTTTATAACAAGTCTCATGAGCTTTAGTAATATGATTCCATATCTGAGAGAAGGAATTGATCTTCCTTTGCTGGAAAAGTCAGCTTTCTGAGTCTCTAAGACTGAAGGGTCAGCCCTTAGAGGCTAGTAAATTCACCAGGGGAATGAATTACACTTCGTGAGGCCTTTTGAAACATCGACTACTGGCTTGTTTCTTGGTTGTTGACCTGCATTGGCATTTGGGAGCTTGTGGCTATGTTGCTAGAAGTTTCCTATTTGTGGAACATCTGATTTCCAGCTGCAGTCCCACCAGACTCCCTTGCTTGTGAGCTGATGCTCATTTAAGCCTTTTAGGTCTTAGGTAGCATCAAGCACATAACACTTTTTTGTAGATGTGCCTTTTAGTTTATAGTTTTATAGTTGGGAAATCTGTAAAATGTATAGACCTTAGGTCAACTACTTCCCCGACCCAGTGACCCCCAAGTAATATTTTTAATTTGTCCCTTGACAATTTTGTACTCAGATTTCTGATTTTCTTATCAGATGCATGGCCACAGTAAAAAAAAAAAAAAGTCATCTGTTAGTTACAGTCTAAAATGAAAACCATATAATTAAGCTGTCTTTTTTAGTTAGCAATGTCCATGGGAAATATGACTCCTGATTCTATTCCTCTCACCTTCTCTTGAAATCAGCTCCATGCTGTGGCTTTACTCTTACTTCACAGCTGGGAATTCTAGGATTTTTTTTCTTGCATTCTGTATATTTCTACACAGAAATCTGTGGTCAAGACATCTTGCTTTGTGGTTAGGATAGGGAAAAGGGAGGGAGATAATCAAGTATTGCAATATTTGAGTGATAAGAACCATCAAGTACTGCAATATTTGGGTGGTAAGAACTCAGCAATACAATCGATAGGCTGCTTAGGGGAGGTAAAGGCCTTGTTCAATCTACTTGATAGGGGAACTGGCCATTCAAAGATACATAACTACCATCTAGAGACTGCTTAACACTTAACTTAATTTAAAAAGTTGTTCAGTAAGAAGACTGATGCTGCCACCATGTCTATACACACAGTTTTTAAGGCAAGTATAGGGAGGGTTAAGTTTTGTTTAACATTCTGTCTAGAAAATGAAGTTACATAGTATATCATTTAGAACGCATTCAGCTGCGAGCAACAAAATGCCTGAGTAATAGTGCTTAAATAATAAAGGTATTTAAATATATAAATATTTATATAAAAATATAAAACATAACAAGAACTTGGTTCAGCAGCTCAGTGAGGTTAGAGTGGGGTTCAATGTCTCTAAGATTATTTTTGGCCTTTACTTCATGGGGAAAAAGTGGTTGCCACTGCTCTAAGCACAAGCTCTGCATCCCAAGCAGAAAGGCAGGGAAACAAAAAGTCTTTCTCCTCTTGAGGCTCTATTATTTTATCAGCAAAGGGAAGCTTCCCAGCAGACTTCTCCTCATGTCTCAATGGACAGAGCTTGGTTACATATACACTCCTAGGCCAATTTCTGGCAAAAAGGGAAGGAATTAACATGGTGGTTTAGGTCAACATGAAGCTGAGAAGGGGCCTGATGCCTTCCATGAGATGAAGAGATTTCTTCTCTCTGCTTCAATAATATGGAGTTAACTAGCTGGATGGGTAGAAATGAAAATGTCTTCCACAAGTATATTTTGATTAATTGTATGAAAGATTAAAAATTATTCTTAAATGTGTAGGAATAAATGTCAAAGAACTTCTTCATAGGTAGGGTTAGAGGAGAGAGTGGGTAGGTTGAATGCCTGGATGGGCAGGTGTCCAGGTAAAAGATTAGCATTAGTTGACCTGTCTCTGGAAATTTCTGTCATGTTTCCTTCAGTAAGCCTGCAACTGGGGTATAAAATACTCTGAAACACCAGCTTCCCTGAGCCACACAGCATAATTATCACTTGTCATAGATGACTGCCCCTTGCCAGCCCTCAGTCCCCCAAACTTGAACTGCTCAGTAAGGTTCCCTGTTATGCTGTTGAGGCAGGGATCACCAACTTCCAAAACACCCCATGATCCATCCAGGGCAGCATCCCACACACAAACGCAGTGCCCAGGGAGTACCAGGCTGAAATCGTTTCTGCGGAGTTAAACTGGAGCTTTAAGTGGCAAGTGGAATTTGACAACAGGGAGAAGTAGTCACATTTTCTGTAAGCATATGAAAAATCATGGTTATTAGATAAGCCAAGGGAAAGAACAAAATTACATAAGTATGAAGAAGACTCTTTGCCTAAAGTGGCTGAAAAATACACACCTCACAGGCGGGATAGGGTTACTGTGGAGGCAGAGATGTTAGCAATAAAGGGAGAGAATAAAAAAGGGGAGGGAGGCACGGCCAACTCACAGAAATTTGGTTCAGTTGTCTGTTCTGTGGAAGTGCTTGACGAGAACACTTTTAAAATGAAGATGTTGGTGTGAAGATCCAGTGAGGTTCATTATCTGAGCCTGGAACCATTTCTAAAGGAGCTAAATAAAAATGTAACAATTAATTGAGACACATTGTATGTAAAATTAGTGTAATGCCAGATGGAAGGAGTCACATCTGCAATCCTCGTTTAAAGAGGATTGTTTAGTGAGCACTGACCTTGGACTGCGAGTGTGGTACATTCTTTATCTCATTTGATTTTCACAATCACCATCTGAAGCAGGTGCTTTTATTACTTCCGTTGAACACCTCAAGAGGATTGTATCTTAAAAGGCTTTACTAGTAAGTAGAAAGTTCAGGTTGTAGACCCAAGCTGTCTGAATCCAAAACCTAGGTTCCTAACCTCTACTCTGTACCATCAGCTGAAATTAAAAATACTGAAGTGATACAAAGAAATAACTCCCATTAGATAAAATGAATACTAGGCGTTGTGTGTTCCTTGGAAGTAGGATGATGCTGTGGATTTAGGACTATGTATATGGACTTTTTCCATTGTAAGCAACAGATTGCCAGCCTAAACTGGCTTAAAAAAGAAAAAAAAGGGGGGGGGGATTCATTGACTCTGGTAGTCTGAATAAAGGCACCCAAAGGTGTCTACGTTCCTAATCCTCAGAACCCATGAATATGTGACCTTACATGGCAAAAGGGGCTTTGCAGATGTGATTAAATTAGGGATTTTGCGATGGAGAGATTATCCTGGATTATCTGGGTGGGAACAATGTAATCACAAGGGTCCTTACAAGAGAAGGAGGGAGATTTGACTACAGAAGTAGGAGATGTGAGTATGGAAGCAAAAGGATGAAGTGATGTGAGGAAGGGGCCATGAGCCAAGGACTGCAGGTGACCTCGAGAAGCTAGAAAAGGCAAGGAAATGGATTCTCCCCTAAAGCCTATGGAAGGAACACAGCCCCGCTGACACCTTGATGTTTGACTTCTGACCTCCAGAACTGTAAAAGAATAAATGTGTGTTGTTTTAAGTCACCAAGTTTGTGGTGATTTGTTACCACAGCCATAGGAAACTAATACGACTCCTTTACCTAGAGTCCAGTGCAGCACTGGCTTTAGGCTTGACTGGGTCCAGGTGCTCTAATGAGGTGGTCATGAAGCTGTTGCTCTTCACACCTTAGCTCTGTGTTCTTCTGGGATGGCCTTCTTCACAGGCAGACTTTCCCTGAGTTGGGGCTGAGCTGACTGTCAGTAGCTACAGGATTCCACTTTGCCGCTTTAGCAATCATGGTAGAACAAAGAGCACCCTTTTCCAAATAATATCTGCAAATGTCCTGGTGGGACCTGTATGGGCCTGGCTTGTACCTGAACCCATCAATGTGATTCTCATTGCCCAGGCCTAGGTCACCGACCATCCCTCAAGGAGAGGGAGTCAGCCCCCTCTGAACCTTAGGGACTCTCAAGATAGAGGGGTGCTTCCCAAAGGAAAGTCCAGCTGGGTGGGCAAAAACAGTAAGTGCTGATGACAGGGTGTGAGGCAGATGCACTGCGACATGAACTCATGTTGGTCCTAAGGAAAGCCAGAGAGACAGAAATGGAGGTTTCTCTGACAGCAGAGACAGTCAAAAAACACAAAACTCCTAAAGAAATCAATTGCAGACAGCAGTTATGGGGTGAATCTAGGGACTTGTTGCAATTGATGAAAGGGAGGTGTGACAGAAGAAGTCAAGAAATAGCTAACAAAGGGGTGTGAGAGGTTCTTAGGACTTATATTTCAGTATATGGCCCAAAAGAGGAAGGACCACTTGCTTGTTGGAAGGGGGAAGAAGTGGCCATGAGAGTGACCCTTTTGGATATATGCGAGATGATGCCACCCTCTCGTCCCTAGCTCCTGTGTGGCTGGGGTCTGGCTGCTGAAAAGGGGTTCTGCAGAGCAGTCTTCACATCCCAGACAAGCTCTTTCTGCCTGTTAGTCTCTGCTCGCTCCTGGAAACCATGACAGAGAGGTCTGGCCTCCGAAATGACCCTCAGATTGGGGCTAAGATTGGGCAATGCTCAGCTTCTAGCCATCAGTCTTCACCCTTGGCATTTGTATTCAAAGGTTTGTGTAATTATAGTTAACAATACTGTTTTGTGTATTTGAAAATTGCTAAGAAAGCAGATCTTAAGAGTTCTCATCACAAGAAAAACAATTAATTATAACTATGAGGTGATAGATGTTAACTAAACTTATTGTGGTGATCATTTCACTATATATATATATATATATATCATTATGTTGTACACCTGAAACATATACAATGTTATATGTTAATTATATCTCAATAAAACTGGGAAAAAAATAAGCGAGGAGACAGCTGATTTCGTTGGCACCCTGGCAGGCAGACTCCATGGTCAGTCCCTGCAGCGTGTTGTTCAGAACGCTCTTTTTCTGCATGACTCATGGAGAGAGACACAGAAGTCTGTTTCTTTCATTCTTGCCCCAGGTAGGGCGCCTCTCTTTTGTTGCTTAGAACTGGGCAGGACGGACATGTTAGCCCTTGGTTCTAATATCCAGTTGAGTTTTCCTGATTCTTTAAAAATATGAGTGAGATCATATAATTCTTTGTTCAGAGCTGTCGGATGGCGTTTCATCTCTTTCAGAGTCAATGCCAAGTCCTAACCTGGTCTTACACAATGGGGCCCCCATCAACTCTCTGGCCTTCTCACTGCTGTTCTCATCCTTGCTCACTCCAAAACAGCACCCCCCAGCCTCCTCAAATTATTGATTTTGTTGTCTGTCTCCCCCTCCCCTGCTTTTAGTCAAGCTTTGTGAGGTCAGGATTTTTTTTTTCTGTTCTGCTTACTGCTGTATTCTCAGCATCTGGAGGAATAACCTGCACATAGTAGGTACTCAGTGAGTATCAGCTGACTTGAGTTGATGCATTAATTCACACATGTGTGCATCCATTCATTCCTCCAACATTTACTGAGTGTGTGCAGAGCACCAGTAATGAATAAGGAGCAACAGTCAGCAAGACAAGCTCGATGTGCTCTCTGCCCCCAATAGCTCATACCCCAGTGAGGAGAGAGCAGCATGCAAACCAACAATAGCAATCCAATGTGATAATTACTAAGAGGTAGTATAAACCCAGGTGCTAAGGGAGCACAGGGAACGAGGGGCATGCATCGGGGCTGAGAGCCCTTCCTGCTTCTGTACATGTAATTCTACCCGGGGACCAAACACATAATTGCTATTTTGTTGTTTATTTCCCATTGGAACTGTCTCTAGATGTACGTGCCACTTTTCTGAGCAAATGCATTCTAAATCTAATAGGTTTCCCTGTTCCCATGTAGAATTCTAACTCCTGGGTTGCTTAGTCCCCAAATACTGGTGTTTGCTGGTGGAAAATTGCTGTTTCCTCCCCTTGCTGAGGAGAAATGGAAAAGCAGGGAGGATTGCTGCCTCTTGATTCCAAATAAAAGGTGCAGAGAGATAGGCTAGGTGTGCTGCCATTCCCCCATGTGCTGGGGTGGCAGGAGGCCAGCGTACTTCCTGCTTTGGTCTTGGCACTGGTTCTTCCCTGTGCCAGGCTCCCCCCATGGCTATTTGGATGGTACTTTCTTCCCATTATTCAAGCTTCAATTCAAACATCACTTCCTTGGAGAGGCAGTCCCTGACCACCCTATCTTAGATTGTCACCTCCCATATCATCCTAATCATTTTCTTCACATCGCTAACTATGACCTGAACACATCCTGTTTCCTATCTGTCTCCCTCTTTGGGAGGTAAGTTCTATACAGACATGAGCCATTTCTGTCCTGTTTGCTCTTGTGTCCCCAGTACCCATAGTAGGTGCTCAATATTTATCACATAAACAGATAGCTACTAGGGGGCACTTGAGCTACAGAATCATGGAATCTTGAAATTTGTAGAATTAGATGGAGCCAATGCTGTCTTTTCTTTTTGTACCTGAGAAAGTTGAGGCCCAGGAAAGGAAGCAGCTCAACTGAAGCCACTCCAGAAGAATCCATACCACTGTCCCCCCTCAGGCTGACATGCCATCTGCTGCTCTTACTGGGAGCTATAAGCTCGTGGGTCACTTCTGAGATGGGTGGTGGTGAGGGTTATCTCCTGGGAGCCGGTAGGAGTTGCTGCTCCTGGGCTAGTCCTGGCACAGGCTCCTGGTGGTGCCCTCTAGTGGCATCCCTGTGATACACACTCAGCTCTTCTGAGCTCCCTGGAGGTTCATGACGACGGAGAGCTTATGAGACACACCCTTCCCCTTTGCCTACCATTTGGCTCCTTCTGGAGGCTTATTATATAGATCCCACCATGACTGTGGTTGACAAATTCCCAAACCACTATTAATTCCATGAATTAGCTTAAACAGTGTTTGATAATCCTGTTAGAGCCAACAACTTATTTTGGATACTAAATAATCTCTTCAGCCTTGTAGTTCCAGTGCATTCCAGAATTGCCAACTCTTCTCATGTGTGCTTTCTTTAAGACCTGCTCATATATTTCAGCCCTGTGTTCTTTTAAAATTTTACTTTTTAAAATTGAGGTATAACCTCCGCAAAATAAATTGCATACATTTAAATTATGCAGCTCAGTGATTTTTAAAAAATATATATACATTTAGGTAACCACCACTGTATCAGGGTGTGGAACACTTCCACCACCCCCAGAGGGCTGGCTTTCATGGATAATACCCTCCAAGTGTAACTACCATTTTGACTCTAATAATCTCATAGATTAGTTTTGCCTATTCTTTTGTGTGTGTGTGTGTGTGAGGAAGATTATCCCTGAGCCAACATCTGTTGCCAGTCCTCCTCTTTTTGCTGAGGAAGGTTGGCCCTGGGCTAACATCCATGCCCATCTTCCCCTACGTTGTATGGGATGCTGCCACAGCATGGCTGACAAGCAGTGTGATGGTCCATGCCAGCGATCTGAACCCACGAACCCTGGGCCGTGGAAGTGGAGTGTGCTAACCTAACCTCTATGCCACTGGGCTGGCCCCAGTTTTGCCTATTCTTGTACTTTATGTAAATATCATCATTCAATGCTTTTTTTGAACATTGAGTATCTCAATATTTTCAGTCAATATTTTGTCTATGATATTCAGTAGGTTATTCTTTTTTATTGCTGTGCACTATTGTATGAACACACTGCAACTTATTTATTCATTCATTTTACATTTCGAACATTTAGTTTGTTTCCAGTTTTTGTCAGTTATGAGTAACATCCCTAGGAACATTTTCAGACACATATTTTCATGGACTAAGCATTCATTTAGACTGTGTATATGCCCAGGAATGGAATTTCTTACATAATTTAACTTTAATCAATACTATCAGACTGATGTCATCATCACGACAGAGTGAGTTGTTCTATTGCATCTCCCCTCTAAGTTACAACTAAACAGACATTCATGAACCAAAAGAGGATTCTGTATACACCACTCTAGAACACCTGACAGGTCCATGCAGCCGTACATCCAAAGGTGGGTGGACTGGATCCCCAGGAAACAGTAGAACTAGGTGAGTGAACCCCTCCCTCCCCAGCAGCAGTGATCCAGGTTGCAGGTCCTCATAGAGAAGCTGGCATGAATGTAACACGAGGTGAAGGCAGCCTGGCCTGTGTGCAAATGCTTTCAGAGGGGTAGCCAGGCCTGGGGGAGCACCCACTGTGCTGTGGTGGCCCTGCCCATGGAACACTCCCCTCTGAGTGGTGGTGGCTCCGCCCTCATGATGGAGCCCACCCCCCAAGCACAGCAGTTCAGCTGAACCACCCACAAGTGCAGAGCCAGCTCACGTGTGAAAGAAAGCACCCCCCCCACCTAGTGCAGCAGCTCAGTGAGTCCCCTGCTGAACATAGTGGTCCCACCCATGTGATTGTGGAGCACAGGGGCCCTGCCTGCACACACATGTGTGACTCACCAGGCAGCTGTGGCCAGCACACAAACGCAGAGCAGCACTACTGGCACAACTTCGAGTAGATGGGGCAGGATCAGAAAACATAGCTCTGGCCCCCCCAACCCCCAGCAGTGGCAGGTGGAATCTGCAACCTGATACTACCATGAATGTTCTGGCAAAGGATCAATTCATCAAACACCATGAAGAACTACAGTAACACTTCAGAGCAGAAGGAGAATCACAACGCTCCAGAAACCAATCCTGAAGTCACAGAAATTTACAATCTAAATGACAGAGAATACCTGTCATAAAGAAACTCGAGTTACAAGAAAACTCAGAAAGACAGTTCAATGAACTCAGGAATAAAATTAATGAGCAGAAGGAATACTTCACCAAAAAGACTGAAGCTCTAAACAAACAAAAACCAAAACAAAAAACCAACAGAAATTCTGGATGTGAACACAGTTAATGTGATAAAAAGTAATCTAGAAACCATAAAAAAAAAATAGAGCTGACATTATGGAGGACAGAATTAGTGATTTCGAGGCTATAAATATAGAAATGCTTCAGGTGGAGGAGAAGAGAGAACTAAGATTTTTAAAAAATGAAGAAATTCTTCAAGAAATATCTGACTTAATTAGGAAAGGCAACATAAGGATTATAGGTATTCCACAGGGAGAAAGGAGCAGAGAGCTTGTTCAAAGAAATACTAGCTGAGAACTTCCCAAATGTGAAAAAGGAACTGAACTTACACATACATGAAGCCAGTAGAACTCCTGATTACATCAATGCAAAAAGACCTTCTCCAAAGCATAAGAGTAAAACTGGCAAAAGTCCATGACAGAGAAAAACTATTAAGGGCAGCAAAGCAGAAGAAAATAATCTACAAAGGAACTCCTATTAGGCTTTCAGCAGATTTCTCAGCAGTAACCTTACAGGCTAGGAAAGAATGGAATTATATATGCAAAATACTGAAAGACAAAAAGTTTCAGTCAGGAATACTCTATTCAGTGAAACTATCCTTCTGATATGATGGAGAAATAAAAGCTTTCCCAGATAAACAAAAGCTGAGGGAGTTCATTGCCACTAGGCCTGCCTTACAAGAAATGTTGAAGAGAGCCCTTCCATCTGAAACTAAGAAGCAAAGGTTTACAAAACCTTGAGGAAGGAGATAAATAGACAGACAGAATCAGAAAATTGCAGCTCTATATCAGAGTAGGTTAGTAAACAATTATAACATGAAAGATAAAGGGAAGGAAAGCATCAAAAATAACTTTGAACACTTTAATTTAGTCACAAACTCACAATACAGAAAAGAACAATTTGTGACAACAATAACTCAGAAGAAGAAGAGGAAAGGATGGAACTTGCTTAGGCTAATAGAGATAAGAGGCTATCCGAAAATGGACTATCTCATCTATGAGATCTTTTATACAAACCTCATGGTAACCACTAAACAAAAAATCAGAGCAGAGCCACAAATCATAAATAAAGAGAAAACCATTACACTGAAGTGGCAGTAAGAAATACACAGGAAAAGAAACAATGGAAATATAGAACAATCAGAAAACAGGAGATAAAATGGCAGTATTAAGCCCTCATATATTAATAATCACTCTAAAAGTAAATGGATTAAATTCTCCAATCAAAATACAGAGTGGGTGGATGGATTAAAAAACAAGACCCAACAATATGCTGCCTCCAGGAAACACCTCTCAGCTCTAAAAACAAACAGGTCAGAGTGAAAGGATGGAAGATGATACTCCAAGTGAAATGCAAGCAAAAGAAAGCAGGTGTTGCCATACTTATATCAGACAAAATAGACTTCAAGATAAAAAAGACAATGAGAGACAAAGAGGGGCAGTATATAATGATAAAAGGGACTTTCCACCAAGAGGACATAACACTTATGAATATATATGCACCTAACACAGGATTACCAAAGTATAAAAAGCAACTATTAACAGACATAAAGGGAGAAATTGACAGCAACACAATAATAGTAGGGGACCTTAACACCCCACTTACATCCATGGATAGATCATCCAGGCAGAAAGTCAATCAGGAAACAGTGGCCTTAAATGAAACATGAGACCAGATGGACTTATATATATATATAAACATTCCCTTTAAAAACAGCAGAATACACGTTCTTCTCAGGTGCACATGGAACGTTCTCAAAGATAGACCATATCTTGGGAAACAAAGCAACCTCAATAAACTTAAGAAGATTGAAATCATATCAAGCATCTTTCCAACCACAATGCTATGAAACTGGAAATCAACTACAATAAAAAGGCTAGGAAATTCACAGATATGTGTAGACTAAACAACATGCTACTGAACAACCGTTGGATCAATGAGGAAATCAAAGGAGAAACAAAAAAATACCTGAAGACAAATGAAAATGAAAACACAACATACTAACTCTTGTGGGATGCAGCAAAAGTGGAACTAAGAGGGAAATTTACAGCAGCAATATAGGCCTACCTCAACAAACAAGCGAAATCTAAAATAAGTAATCTTAAACTACAGTAGCAGAAGTGGAAAAAGAAGAGCAAACAAAGGCCAAAGTCAGCAGAAGGAGGGAAATAATAAAAATTAGAGCAGAAATAAATGAAATAGAGACTAAAAAAGCAATAGGAAGTATCAATGAAACCAAGAGCTGGTTCTTTGAGAAGATAAACAAAACTGACAAGCCCTTAGCCAGACTCACTAAGAAGAAGTCTCAAATAAATAAAATTAAAAATTAAAGAGGAGAAATTACAATGGATACCACAGAAATACAAAAGATTATAAGAAAATACTATGAAAAACTATATGCCAACAAACTGGATAACCTAGAAGAAATGGATAAATTCTTAGACTCGTACAACCTCCCAAAACTGAATCAAGAATAAATAGAGAATCTGAATAGGCCAATCACAAGTAAAGAGATTGCAGCAATAATCAAAAACCTCCCTGAAAACAAAAGTCCAGGACCAGATGGCTTCTCTGGAGAATTCTACCAAACATTCAAAGATTTAATACCTATCCTTCTCAAACAATTAAAAAAAATTGAAGAAGATGGAATGTTTTCTAACTCAATCTTTGAGGCCAGCATTACCTTGATACCAAAACCAGACAAAGACAACACAAAGAAGGAAAATTACAGGCCATATTGCTTATGAATATAATTGTAAAAATCCTCAACAAAATATCGGCAGATTGAATACAGTAATACATTAAAAGGATCATACACCATGAACAAGTGGGATTTATACCAGGGATAAAGGGATGGTTCAAGACCTGATTATCAATTAATGTGATACACCACATTAACAAAATGAGGAATAAAAATTACCTGATCACCTCAATAGATACAGAGAAAGTATTTGACAAGATCCAACATCCATTTATGATAAAAACTCTCAATAAAATGAGTACAGAAGGAAAGTACCTCAACATAATAAAGGCCATATATGACAAACCCACAGCCAACATCATACTCAATGGGGAACAACTGAAAGCCAACCCTCTAAGAACAGGAACAAGACAAGTGTGCCCACTCTCACCACTCCTATTCAACACAGTACTGGAGGTTTTGGTCAGAACAATTAGGCAAGAAAAAGAAATAAAAGGTATCCAAACTGGATAGGAAGAAGTAAAACTCTCTCTGTTTACAGACAATGTGATTCTATGTATGGAACCCTAAAGAATTCATCAGAAAACTATTAGAAATAACCAACAACTACAACAAAGTTGCAGGGTACAAAATCAACTCATAAAAATCAGTTGCATTTCTATACACTAATAATGAACTAGCAGAAAGGGAACTCAAGAATACAATTGCAACAAAAAGAATAAAATATCTGGGAATAAACTTAACCAAGGAGGTGAAAGACCTGTACAATGAAAACTATAAGGCACTATTGAAAAAAATTGAAGAAGACATAAAGAAATGGAAAGATATTCCATACTTATAGATTGGAAGAATAAACACAGTTAAAATGTCCATACTACCTAAAACAATCTATAGATTCAATTCAATCCCAATCATAATCCCAATGACATTCTTCATGGAAATAGAACAAAGAACCCTAAAATTTATATGGAACAACAACAGACCCCAAATAACCAAAGCAACTCTGAGAAAAAAGAACAAAGCTGGAGGCATCACAATCTCTGACTTCAAAATATACTACAAAGCTATAGTAATCAGAACAGCAAGGTACTGGCACAAAAACAGACACATAGATCAATGGAACAGAATTGAAAACCCAGAACTAAAACCACACATCTATGGATGACTAATCTTCAACAAAGGAGCCAAGAACATACAATGGAGACAGGAAAGTCTCTTCAATAAATGGTGTTGGGAAAACTGGACAGCCACATGCAAAAGAATGAAAGTAGACCATTATCTTACACCGTAAACAAAAATTAACTCAAAATGGATTAAAGACTTGGATGTAAGACCTGAAACCATGAAATTCCTAGAAAAAATATAGGCAGTATACTCTTTGACATCAATCTTAGCAGCATCTTTTCAAATACCGTACCTCCTCAGGCAAGGGAAACAAAAGAAAAAATAAACAAATGTCCTGTAGTCCTATATCAGACTAAAAAGCTTCTGCAAGGCAAAGGAAACCATGAACAAAATGAAAAGACAACCCCCAACTGGGGGAAAATATTGGCAAATTACATATCTGACAAGGGGTTAATTTCCAAAATACATAAAGAACGCATACAACTCAACAACAACAAAAAACAAACAACCTGATCAAAAAATGGGCAGAGGATATGAAGACACTTTTCTAAAGAAGATATACAGTTAGCCAACAGGCACATGAAAAGATGTTCAACATCGCTAATTATTAGGGAAATGCAGATCAAAACTGCAATGAGATATCACCTTCCACCTATCAGAAGGGCTATAATTAATGAGACAAAAAATAACAAATGTTGGAGAGGATGTAGAGAAAAGGGAACCTTCATATAATGCTGGTAGGAATGCACACTGGTGCAGCCTCTATGGAAAACATTATGGAGATTTCTCAAAAAATTAAAAATAGGAATACCATATGATCTAGCTATTCCACTCCTGGGTATTTATCCAAAGAACACGAAATCAACAATACAAAGAGATCTTTGCACCCCTATGTTCATTGCAGCATTTTTCACTGTAGCCAAGATGTGGAAGCCACACCCAAGTGCCCATCAACTGATGAATGGATAAAGATGTGGAATATATATACAACGGAATACTATTCAGCCATAAAAAAGACAAAATCGTCCCATTTGCAACAACATGGATAGACCTTGAGGGTATTGTGTTAAGCAAAATAATCCAGACAGAGAAAGATAAACACCATCTGATTTCACGCATATGTGGAAGATAAAGAAACCCACAGATAAGGAGAACAGAATAGTGGTTACTAGAGGGAAAGGGGGTGAAGGATGGGTGAAAGAGGTAAAGGGGCACATATGTTTGGTGACAGATAAAAACTAGATTATTGGTGGTGAGCACGATGTAGTCTGTACAGAAACTGATATATGATAACGTACACCTGAAATTTACACAATGTTATAAACCAATATGACCTCAACAAAATAATTTTAGAAAATACTATAAAACATTTTTCCAAAGTGGTCATAATAATTTACATTCCCATGCACAGTGAATGACAGTTCCAGTTCCTCCACATCTTCATCAACACTTGGTATTGTTGGTCCTTTTAAATTTAGCCATTCTGGTTTCTCATTGTGGTTGCACTTTGCATTGCTCTGATTACTAATGGTTTGGGCACATTTTCTCATGATTATTGAATGCTGCATTTTGGACAACTACACATTTCTTTTTTTTCCCCCTTTTTAAAATTGATGTCATAATAGTTTATCACATGGTGAAATTTTAGTTGTACATTACTGTTTGTTAGTCACCATATAAATGTGTCCCTTCACCACTTGTGTCTACCCCCCAACCTCCCCTCCCCCTGGTAACCACCAAACTGTGCTCTCTGTCATGTGTTAGTGTGTATTCCACATATGAGTGAAATCATGCAGTGTTTGTCTATCTCTGTCTGGCTTATTTCGGTTAACATAATACTCTCCAGGTCCATCCATGTTGTTGCATATGGGACAATTTTTCTTTTTTTATGGCTGAGTAGTATTCCATTGTGTGTGTGCGTGTGTGTGTGTGTGTGTGTATATATATATATATATATATATATATATATACCACATCTTCTTTATCCATTCATCAGTCAAGGGACACTTGGGTTGCTTCCACTTCTTGCCTATAGTGAATGATGCTGCAATGAACATAGGAGTGCATAAGCCTCTTTGGATTGTTGATTTCAGGTTCTTGGATAAATGCCTAGTAACGGGATAGCTGGATCATAATGTATTTCTGTTTTTAATTTTTTGAGGAATCTCCATACTGTTTTCCATAGAGGCTGCACCAGTTTGCATTCCCACCAGCAGTGAATGAGGGTTCCCGTTTCTCCACAACCTCTCCAACGTTTATTGGTTTTTGTCTTGGTGATTATAGCCATTCCAACGGGTGTAAGGTGATATCTTAGTGTAGTTTTGAATTGCATTTCCCTGATGATTAGTGATGCTGAACATGTTTTCATATGTCTGTTGGCCATCTGTGTATCTTCCTTGGAAAAATGTCTGTTCATATCTTCTGCCCATTTTTTGATCGGGTTGTTTGTTTTTCTGTTGTTTAGTTGTGTGAGTTCTTTATATATTATGGAGATTAACCCCTTGTCGGATATATGATTTGCAAATATTTTCTCCCAGCTGGTGGGTTGTCTTTTCATTTTGATCCTGGTTTTATTTGCCTTGCAGAGCTCTTTAATCTGATGAAGTCCCACTTGTTTATTTTTTCTTTTGTTTCCTTTGTCTGAGTAGACATGGAATTCGAAAAGATCCCTCTATGACCAATGTCAAAGAATGTGGTGCCTATATTTGCTTCCAGTAGTTTTATAGTTTCAGGTCTTACCTTCAAGTCTTTGATCCATTTTGAGTTGATTTTTGTGTATGGTGAAAGAAAATAGTGTACTTTCATTCTTTTGCATGTGGCTGTCCAGTTTTCTCAGCACTGTTTATTGAAGAGATTTTCCTTTCTCCACTGTATGTTCTTAGCTCGTTTGTCAAAGATTAGCAGTCTGTAGATGTGTGGTTTTATTTCTGGGATTTCAATTCTGTTCCATTGATCTGTGTGTCTGTTTTTGTACCAGTACCATGCTGTTTTGATTACTATAGCTTAACTACACATTTCTTGTCAAGAGCATATACTTTTCCAAGGTTTATAAACTGCCTTTAAATTCCTTGTCCTTTTTCATGAACCTTTCTCTAATTTCCCCACAGAATGTAATGTTATTACCATCCATGTAAGAATGTAGACTAGAAAACTTGACTCTCTTTCTCCTCAACCCTGCACACAAGAGGTCTCAAAGTCGTAGTGCCCCTAATTCAGAAATTTCTCCTGAATTGTTTGCTTCTCTTCATTCTCGTTGTGATCTCCCCAGTTCAAATTCATCATGTTTTCATCCCTACCAGCAGGACAACATTGCTCTTCATGTTCTCTTAGTTGAAGAATGGGCCCCATCCATCTGAGAAAGTTTCCTCTTTGACTCAGCATGTAGCACAACTGGAAACACAGACAATAATGACGATGTTTGGTGACTGCTAACATTTTGGGGATGTTTAGTGTCTTTCAGGACTTTTAAAGATTCCTTATATGCCTGATCTGGTTTAATTCTTACAACACCCCCGAGAAGTGGGTCCTCTTGTCACCTCCCAGTTTCAGGGAAATGAACTGGAGGTTGGAGAACTGAAGTGAAGGTGTAGCAGGGTTGAGCTGGGGCTGGCAGCCAGAGTCTGTCTGTGGAGCAGATGCTTAGCCACTCTGGTCTAGTTGCCAATGGTGCTTAACTGAAAGTTACAAGTTTGTATCTAGCAAACAGATTTTGCTTTTCTACACAATTGCAGTGTGGAGATTGATAGTTGGATTTGACAGCTGCCATCTTGGCTAAAGAGACACTCTCTTGAATTTGGAAATACAGTGGTATCTAGCCCAATATTCAGGTTTGAGCCTCTCCATAGGTAGTTTCCCATGGAGGAAAACCACTGGTGAGAGCTTTGAATCACAGGGGAAGCGGGTCAAGGATGTGTGTGGGTCCCTGCAAACCATCTCCACTATCAGAAACCCGCCTCCTACTGCAGACGCCACTGATGATAAAGCTTCAGTGCTCTCTTCGTATGTGAAGATGGCCTTTCTTGCATAACCAAGGGGATGGGTCTTTCTGGAGCCAGCAGTCTCAAGAGCAATTGCAGCAGAGCTGGGGACTATTCTTCCTGTATAGGATCCAAGGGGGGGTGAAGCAGTCAACAAGCAACAGTGACAGTTCCTGGGAGTCCCAAGGGAACATTCCTGTAGCGTCCTGAGTTCTTATGCGGCTTCATAAAGGATGCAGGGATTTCACTGTCTTTAACTCAGACCTTCAGGACCTACCCCCTGGTGTGTTAACCCAGTGGGGATTAGATGCACAAACAGATTTGTTGAGCAATCACAATGTGTCAAGCACTGAGCTGAGCACTTCATTGTCACAAGCTTATTTAAAATTCACAATAACCTTATGAGGGAGTTACGTTTATGGTACCCATTTTGCAGATGGGGTTTCTGAGACCCAGAGAGGTTAAGTGATAGGTCCTAGGCTCGTGCTTCTCCAACTTTGGTGAGTTTATGAATCATCCAGGGATCTGGTTGAAATGCAGATTCTGATCTTGTAGAGCTGGAGTAGAGACTGCGATTCCACATTTCTAATAAGCTCCCAGGTGATCCTGATGCTGCTGATTGGGGGTCTGCACTGGCCCGAAGCCTAGGTCCTAGAGCTGATAGGTGGTAGAGTTGAGATTCTCGTACAGGCAGCAGGACTTCAGGCTTTCTCGCTTCATTGCTGTGCCCTGTTGTTTCCTGTTACAGCTCTGATGACCTCCTCCATCTCACTTTTTCACAAGTCTAGGATGCACAAGTGTCCTTGCTTCCTAACATTAAGTCCCAAGAGCATTCTTCCTTGCTCTCTGCGCCCTGTCTCACTAGCCTACTTGCTATTCTGCTCACCTCCTGCTCTTGCTCTCCCCCAAGCATCCACAGGGCTTGTCCCCTCGTGCCTTTCTGGTTTCTCCTCAAATGTCTCCTCTCAGAGACGACGCTATCTGAAATAGATCCCCTTCCCCTGCAGCCTGCCCTCTTTCTCCTCTTCTCCTGCTGTAAGTTTCTGGCATAACACTTATCACTATCAGACTATATTTATATACATATGGTTTATTGTTAATTTTCTGTCTCCCTCACTAGAATGTAAGCTCCACGAGGGCAGAACTTTGTCAATTTTGTTCACTATTTTATCTTTAGCATCAAGACCAGTGTCTGCAACACAGTGAAACTCTGTAATTATTTGTGAAATAGATGAATGAGATTATGAATGAATGAATGAATGAATGAACGTGGTCTAAATTCCTAATATATAATAAAAGAAGCACCTAAGATTTACTGAGACTTTACCCAGATTATCTTATTTGATTCTTATAAAAACTCTTAGCGCTGTTATTATTCTCAATTTTCAGATGAGCAAACTGAGGCTCAGAGAGGTACACTAAAGTGCCCAAGGTCACACAGCTATTAAGTGACAGAAGTAGATTTTTCAACTAGATCTAACTCTCCTAAAGTCACTGAAAAGTCACTGTGCTGGGCATGTGACCTCACCAGTGTTTCCATGACGACGAGTCATGTCAATAACTCTGCTGTAGGATCAAGTGGATGGAAACATTGAGCTTGCAGAGTGGAACCCCATGCTGGAATCACAAATATTTAAACAAGCTAGAAAAAAATTGGATGACTGGCTTAGTAAATTAATCCTTATTTTCTCCACTTTTCATTTTTATCCTATAAGCTGCCTCCTGGTCAGGAAAAATGATTCCACTTGATGTTTGCTTTTACTTGTACAAAAATGACCTTGGCTATGTGGAAGGATATATTTTGTCATCAAGAATGTGCATGTTTAACCCCAGTACTTGGGGTCGTGCTTCTTCTTACAGCAGGCGCCTTATCTCAGAACGGAAAGAGAGAATGGGGAGCCAGGATGGTGTTTTGTACCCAGTGCCCTCAGCAATTTCTGGTGTATTGTAAACAGTTAAATAGGAATCACCTCTTCCTGATCTTGGAAGCAGGTTAGTGGGTTTATTTAATTACTGACAAAAGCATGTATTTCCTAGGTGGAAAGGAGAGCGGAAAGGGGTGTGTGATCAGCAGAAAGGAGAGCAGAATGGCAGAGGCCCAGGATTGAGACTTTGGCCTTTCACATGGTTTGACAATGATCCTGAAAGTCCTCCTTTAAAGGGGAGAGTCACATCCCCTCCCTTGCCAGTGATCAGAGACGTCCCCTTCCACATAAACCTGTGTTCTCTGGATAGCTGGGTCAGTCCCGGGTCCCCCAGAGTTCTGCCAGTGTCACAACTTGGCCCAAGAAACTGGGAATCACCAAGACTTTTCAAAGTATTGTTTTTTTCAAAGGCAAAGAATCCAGGTTAAGGACTGTGGAGGCTCATGTGAGAAGCCAGGAGAAGCACAGGGTACAAGCCTCAAGGACACATGTGGTTGCATTCTTGGAAGACTTTTGCACTCGAGTGGTGTGGAAAGTGGAGGCTGATTCCAACCCAACATCCAACCTTTGAGAATGGATAGAAGTTCTAAACAATGACATTTACAATACAAGTAATAATAAAAACAACAGCAACAATAACAATATAGAAAATATCTTGAGCTTCTCACCTTTCAATAATCCCCCTACCTCCACAGGAGTACACAGTGGGGATAGGCCCCAGGGGCCTTATTTATTGAGAGTCTTAACTCTGTTCCCTGGCCATGTATGTTGGTTGGGTTCCCAGCAGGATACTGATGACATGTTCAAATTAATTTGAGGAGTGTTTAACAAAGGGGCAATTTACACATGTAAATTTACAAATACGAAGAGTGTTCAACAATGGGGTGATTCACAAATGTGTGGGCAGGGTGTAAGGAGACCACGAGGAATGATTGCTGGTGCTCAAGGGTTAGCAACAGCCAGGTGGTTTAAAATCCCTGGTCCTGAAGGGACAAAAAGAAGAAATGGTTACTGAAACCTGAGCATCCTGCAGAGAGACTCTTCTTGAGTGAAGCTGTGGCCTTCGGTGGAGGGACAGCCAGACCGAGCTGACCCTGCAGGGAGGGAGCCCCGGCCTCAACCATTCCCTTTCCCCAGTGTCCTGCTGGGGCTTCCATGGGCCACACCTAAGCAGAAGCCAGGTTGAGGAAGGACATTGACGCAGTCCTCACAGCGCAGGGGGCAGGCAGACGGGGGCTGAGAGTGGGTCTGCAGGGGCAAATGGAAGAAAGCTGGCATGCCAAGGGAGACTGGGCTGGGGTGGACTCCCGACCTGAATTAGCCCAGTTAAGTCTCTCCACCAGGGATTTAGAGCTGGGTCTGAGAATGAGTCAGAGAGTGAGGTTGGGTGACAGGAAATTATTATGATTATGCAGTATTCAGCAACCATATTGGGCGATCACAGTCCACTGTGTGGACAGTAAAACAGGGACAGTGCTCAGAGAGGGAAGGAGGATGAAGATGTGCAGGAAGAAGCACAGCTAGGAGTTGGAGAATGGACACTAACTGAGGTCCTGCCTGTGTCTCTTTCTAAGATAATACATGCCCCTGCCCTTGAGTTCTACCAGACATCCCTCATCCTTGTAATAAACTCCCCCTTTTGCTGAAGCAGCTTCAGTGGGATTCTGATTTCCTAATTTATATAAACAACTACCGTCTTGGAGCATTTACAATAAGCCAGGAAATGGACTAAGTTCTTTATAAGCTTTATCTGATTTCAAATAATCCTATATGGTGCTCCTTTTCCAGAAGTGCAAACTGAGCCTTGAGGAGGTTAAATAGTTTGCCCAAGGTTACACGGTTCAGCCAGAGCAAGGCTGAACCAGGACTCGATCCCAGGTTGGCATGACTGTAAATCCCAGACTCCTTCCTGTCTGCTTCTCTCTCCTATAATGAGAAGGGTCTTCACTGTCCTTCCGGTTGGCTTCAGGACATCAGTGTGATGCTGTGATTGACCTTGTAGCACTCATGTCTGTGTATCAGCCCTTCAGGCCTTCCCTCACCCTCTCCTCTTGTACTCTGAGCCCTCAAACTGTGGGGGCTGGTTATTACTCATTTGCTCCACTCCTAGATCCATTCTCTGCCCACATGCTCTGTGCTGAGACCCAGGAATCTGATCCCTGTGGACTTCCTCTGGCTTCCATCAGAGTTCAGCCATTGGGGAACACTGGCAGGGGCCGGAGGGCAGGAGAGGAAAGAGCAGGGTATCTCTTCACCTGCACCCTCCGTGCGCCAGCTCCCAACAGGCTCTTGGAGCATGGTTTCCTCCCCACACCCTACCCCTTCAGTCCTAGAGGTGGGAAGGACTTCCTGCTGATGCTACTCCTGGGTACCTGATCATCCCTTGCCAGTCCCCTTAACCCGGCTCTCACCTGTAAACAGGCCCTTCCTTAAATTCTTTTCAGGATTTTCTGTTTCCTCCAGGAACCCTGTCCTATAAACTGTGTTCCTGCATGTCTTTGTGAATGTCCAATCATGTCTTCAGGACTGCACGTCCAAAATATGGAAGCTGAGTCCTTCAGGGTCACTCCAATCATCACATTGACCCTACAATTGCAAACCCATCAAATGCTTCCCCTTTGGCTTATGATGACCAAGCCCATGTCCAGGGTCCTGAGCATCAGGCCTGGCGATGCCATAAGTGATTCTGGCTTAGGACATGCAGGGAGGGGCTTCCTTTTTGGAGTGCTCCTTAATAATTTACACGACAGCCATGAGGACATCTTGAGAAACCTAGGGACAACTCCCTAGATAGCTCTGTCATTACAGTAATAATCTGAATCAATAGTGTAGTAAAGCTGCCATACGTTTATTTCACCCAAGAGATTAAGCAAACAATTATATAAAGCATTCTGCAGAAAAAAACCAAATGCTCCAGATGCAAAGGGAGCCTGCCTGCTCGTCCCTAACCAAATGCTCTTCCTTTAATACATTTATTTTTGCTGGTTTATCATCAGATCCTGAATTCCCACACTCAGAAAGTATCAACTTGTGAATTTGCCACATTTTATCTTCCAGCCCATGTGTATGTGTGTGCATGTGTTTCTTAAACATCCCAGGATGCACAATGCCAACCTCACCACCTTATACATAGCAGAAGCTCACTAGGTGCCTGGGGTTGGTGGCCACAACAGTTATTGTCTGAAGTAATTGCTATGGCTTGACTTCTGAGCACAATGGTTTCTCCTGGTGAGACGCTTCACGTCTTATGACCTTCCCTTTTCAGCATATTGAACCACAAGCACCACCTTCACTTGTCTGAAACCTCCATTTTGCTGGTTTTATTTTCACCCTGGTCTGAGGGAGATGCAGCCGGGGGCAGCTCAAGCGCTGGAAGCAGCATTAACTTCCAGAGGCCAGATTTTCCTCTCTCTCCCTGTTATCTAGAGGGTTCTCTAATGTACATTCAGTAGTTTGAACTTGGCCATAATTACAGTCTTATTATCCTCACGAGCTTTACTTATCTCATTATCTCCTCCCTTCTGTGTTAGAGGTCAGTAGAACATCCCTTTTATTAGCCACTTAATCCTTCTATCTAGTAGTTCCACCCTGATTGATCCACTTAAGGTCCTTCTTTGTAGTTAACTTTGCTGACATTTGAGATTCCACCCCTCGAGTCCTTTCACTGGGCACAAGCAGCCGCATTCTCTAGACCAGAAGTTCATTACCATTAATTTTATTAGAAGGAAGTCGAGTTTCATAGGTGTTCAATGAGCACTGCTTGATTTTTATGCTCCTCTTTTACCCCTACTTGTTCTGAGGTTGGCTCTTCTATCTTGGCATACTTTTTTTTTAACTTTTGTTTCTAAAATTTTTGTAGCAGCTGGAAGGGCTAAGACTGACATCTAAAAATGTCCGCCTTCATAGGAAAGGCCATGACCTCGTGTCCAGGCATAGATAGATTGGCAGAGCCTTGTCAAAGTGTGCATGTGTGTGTGTGTGCATGCACGCACGTGATGTGACACAGTTGTGTGTTGTAAATGGCCCATTTTACTGATTCATTCAACAAATATTTGTTGGGCATATCTCCAGTATTCACTGAGAAAGATACCAAATCATCCCAGACCATTGTCTCCTGCGACTTCTAACCCTGTACAACTTTCCCAGGAGAATATGCACACAATTTGTCTTTGTTTTCAACTTCTATCCTGATGATAAACTTGTGGTGTATATACCATTGTAGGACAAACCCCATAATTTTTATTTTATCTATTTTACAATTTACAAAGATGCTTTTATAGCATTTGATAGTTGTCTCATATTTCCAACAACCACTGTTGGAAATTCCCTGTCTGGGAATACGAGGGTGGGGGCAGGTAGGACAAATGCTACTGCCCTGAGCTGCATTTAAGGATCAAGGGTTATTACTGGCATCTGTGTAGCATACCCTGGTGGTGGCTGGGGGAGGGGACATTGGGGGTGCAGGGGCACTGAGACAATTTGAGAGATTAAGATCTCTGTGAATGAAGAGAGAAATAGTCTGGGGTTATGGTCCGATGCTGTCCTACTAAGAGAAGTTCACAAGAGGCATCCCCATCACCTTAGTCAAACCCAGTCCACCCCACAAGATAGTGCTGGGGAAAGTGAGATTGTAGTTTCTCGTGGGCATACTGCTGAACTAGTTCTCCCAGCTCCCCCTGTGAGTAGTTAGTAGGGTTAGTAGGGAGAGTGGATTCCCCGGTGATGCCGATAAAGATGCCCTAGCCAGTGGAAGCATGAATATCAGAGACATTCAGCTTCATGTGTTACTTGGGGACCTCAAGCCACATGGTTCTTCATTTGGTCCTGGGTGAAGCCCTCTAGCATGCATCAGAATCCCCTGGAAGGCATGTCAAAGCACAGACGGCCTCAGCCCCAGAGTTCCTGGTTTAGTGGGTCTGGAGCAGGGCCTGAGAATTTGCATTCCTAACAAATTCCCAGGGGATGCTGGTGCTGCTGGTCCTAGGACCCCACTTTGAGGATCACTGGCATATATTTACCCTGTCCTTCTCTTATGTGCCCTTGGTGGTTTCGTAAGGGTTAATTTCCTCGTGAGTTGGGGATATGACCAGAAAAATATGCCTTTGGTTGGGTGAAGTTTTTTTTAAGTATAATTATTTCAAACATAAGAAAATTATAATGAACACCACTGTGCCAACTCCCACAACTCCCATATTTAACAAATGTTAGCAGTTTGCCATATCCATGACAATAGCTATTGCTTGCATAGGTGAGTTACATGGCATAACTTATTTACTTCTAACACAACTCTATGAAAGAGGTACTCTTACTGTCCCCATTTTACAGAGGAAGAGACTGAGGCCCAGAGAGGTTTAAAGTCACCTGCCCAAAGCCCACAGCTAGCAAGTGGGATCCTAGATTTGAGCTCAGGGAGTCTGGCTTCAGGGAATCTGTGCTCTTCACCACCACAGTAAGATTCCCCCAGAGATTTTAGATATTTCTTTTTTTTTGTAAAGGTAAAACATTAAAGATTCCATCAAAGTCCTGCCTGTACCCTGTCCCTGATCTCATTTCCACTTATGCAGGTATTGACTCTCCTGGTGTTGGTTGAATTCTAAGGGGAAAGTTTTCAGGATCTCCTTTGGGTCCTATAACCACCTTACCGTTTCCTGTGAATTTGGTCATTTTTTCCTCTGGCCACGGAGAAAATGGCCAGACTTTAGTTCAAAGATAGATGTCTTCAACAGCTCCCTTCTCACCCGGAGAGACATTCTCAGGTATCCTAGAGAATGCAGTGGTCCCCCTCCCAAGTCTCTGTTTCAGGGCCTCAGGTGGTCTGTCCAAGCTCCAATAACTCCCATCTATTCCTCCCCACTGTCTGACTCCATTTAACCATCCCAGGCGGCTGACCCCATTGCCTCATCCGTGGATATGGCCTCTCCACTGATTTCCTGTACTGCATGCATCACACATTCATCTATTCATTCATTTACTAAAAAAGATTTCTTGAGCACCTACTACGTGCCAGGTACTCCCCTAGGCCCTGGGGATTCAGCAGTGAATGAACAAGACAACAAAAATCCCTGCCTTCTGAGCACTTACACTCCTACTCCCCCCTAGTTCTCTGTCCCCTGCTCTTTTCCAGGTTTTTCCCAGAAAGACATTCCGGGTATAAATTCCTCTCTGAGCAAGAGGGCAGGCGTGAGCATCAGTCAAACATATATAAACCTGAGGTTTTCAAATTAGACATCGATTTAGTAGGACAACCTTGTCTTGAAGCAAAATAGCAGGTGGAATCTAAGCTATTAAGCAGATGAGAGAGGAACTGCTCAGGTACAAGTGAGGCAGGAGAGCTGGGAACCTCCACCCCTGCTCAGCCCACCATTTTCTGTGGCAATTCCCAAGGCTCTGGCACGGCACCCTAGGGTGTCACGGAACACAGTTTAACAACCACTCCTGCATAAGTTGCATACTCACTGAGATGGGCGCTTTGGGTTGGGGCTCTGTCTATTGAAGCACCAAAGAGCAGGGGGTAACTGGTGATTGACACTCACTCCTCCCCTGACCCCCTGACCCAGGTCCCAGTTTTCTGAGGCCACTGTCTGAGCCTGCATTTTGTTATTTGTTTTATCCTCCCGTTGACCAAATTCCCGGGCTGCTCATTTTGTCGTTGTTGTTGTTGCACTTGTCAGGACTTATTTGAAGAAAAAGGGCTCAACCCACATATTATGAAAAATTGGCTCTGTATTTGATTGGATATGTATTTCTATTCCTTTTCCAAAGAAGTTTCCCCACACGTTTTCTCAAAGTGTCATTAAACTCTAATAGGCTTCCCCTAATAACTCCCCCCACCCCCAGCCTGACTTAACCAAGCATTTACTGAAAACAAGGTGACTCTTATTTAAGGATTCTGAATGTATTCCAGTTCTTGGCAGTCTTAAACACACAGCTGAATGCGTGCTAAGTCTAGCATGGATAATTACACCAGCTGTGACCTTTTAGAAACATGTATTTGGACTAAGATGGTGTTTAGTCACTTTTGATTGACTTCAGTTTTACTTGGTTTATGTTTGGTAAACTTCAAATATTTGCTTCCGTATAAGCTGGTTATACTCCCAAAGACAAGCGCCACGTGTGGCCTGCTGCCTGGAAGGGCCTCTCCATGATGTCAGTGACACAACGGATTGCGTGTGCTTGTGCACACACGCACACACACACATATGCACACACGATCAGAGGCAGGTGGAGTGGCGGGTGACATTTGGAAATAAAGTAGCATGACACTGCCTTGCATGGGGCGTGCAGTCCAAAAGGGCACTGGCTATCGGGAGACAGGCGCGAGCTATTATTGCTTTAAAGATAGTTCCCTGGCAGCTGCTGAAGTGGCAGGAAAGAGCACTCAGAAATGAGCGGCTCTCCCATTTGTGCTCACCGGCCTAGGCCTTGGACAAACCTCTGAGACTCTCTGAGCCTCAGTGTTTCCATCTTCAAAATGGGAATGGTGTGACACCCCCGCCTCCCCCCACCATCCTACAGCGCCATTGAAGAATTAGGGATTCTGCATATCAACTCCCGGCACACAGCTGGCATGCAATAATGGTAGAGTACATCCACATTTGGGTTTCTTGCCACCTGCTCATCCTTCTGCAGACTCTGATTTGAACTCTCCTCTCCTGCTGTACTCCTTACCCTTGATCGCTTGGTGTAGCAGAAGTTGCCAGAACCCTGCCCACATCCACTTGCCCTTACCATCTCAGTGGAAGCCCTTCTGACTTCCAACTGCCAGGACCTGCATTTTTTCCCCTGGCTTTCCCTGGCCACCAGAACCCACTCCACCAGACTGGCAGTTTGGAGGAATTAGTGTCCTCCCCACCCCCCATGCCAGGGACAGCCCACCCCAATGACTGGTGGGAGTCCGTATTTACACCACAGCTCCCTCAGCCTCGGGTGGGGTGACGCTGAGGCACATGTTCTACGCTGAATGCCCCAGTTTCTCGATGGGAACAGCCTCAGCAGCCTGCAGAGGTAGCTGGCCTGAAAACCTACCCCTTATTGTTTCTGCAGTGTCTTCACAACATGGCAGCTGGCGTCCAGACGATCCAAGAGAGCAAGGTGGGGGCAGCAACGTCTTCCATGACCTATGTGTTTCCTATGGCCGCTGTAGCAAATGACCAAAAACTCGGTGGCTTAAAACAACAAAACATTTATTCTCTTACGGTTCTGTAGGTCAGAAGTCCAAAGTCAGTCTCACTAGGCTAAAAGCAAGGTGGTGGCAGGGCCCTGCTCCCTCCAGAGATCCCAGGGGAGACGCTATTTCCTTGACTTTTCCACCGTCTAGAGGTCGTTCTCATTCCTTGGCTCACGGACACTTTACATCAGCTTCCTCCTCCTGGGTAGTCAAATCCTCTCTGTTCTCCTCTTACAAGGATCTTGTGATTACATTTAGGGCCCATCTGGATATTCCAGGCTTATCTCTTATCTCAAGATCCTTAACTTAATCATATCTGTAAAGTCCCTTTTGCCATTTAAAGTGACTTCCACAGTTTCTAGGGATTAGGATGTGGATGTCTTTGAGGATCAGTATTCAGCCAACCACAACCTACCCTCAGAGGCCACACACTGTCATCTCCTCCACATTAGTTAGAAATGAGTCACTAGGTCCAGCACACTTCAAAGGAAGGAAACTGGACTCCTCTTTTTGAAGGCAAGACTGAAGACATGTTTTAAAACCACCAAATAGAGCAACCCCAACTAAGACACCTTACACCCCAATTTCTGATCCTTTCTCCTCTCCAAAGCTCAGTTGCTAAAGGAACTGAGTTCTTGCACTGGGCTTCTTGCTCTCTCTCGGGGCTTTGTGGGTTCCACTCCCACCCAGGGACACTCAGCGCTTCTGATTCTCAGCTGTCCTTCCTGGGACAGAGTGCTTGTAAGGACACCAAAGTAAAAATAACACATGTAATCTTAAACCCCAAGTATCTGTTGCCTCTTTTGCCTGGGGGGGGTGTCATAATTCATATCATTGGAAAGCAAATTTCTATACAGAGACTAGAGGCAGTAGGAGAAAAAAAGGACTGGAATTTTACAGTATCTGCCACTCTTTACTCTCTTGCTCCAATCAATCAATATTTGTTGAGAGCATGCATGTGCCAGGTGCTGGGGCAGCTGGGGCAGAGCAGTGAGCATGTGGGCACAGGGCCTGCCTTCCAGGGCTTTCTAGTCCTGTGCAGCCTCAGAGATTGACAAAATGACCCCTCAGGTGTGTTTGATGACAAGTGGCACCCCATCCTCTTTCCCTGCTTCTCTCTTCCTCTTCCTCTCCTTTTTCTTCTTCTTATGTGGTCCCAAATCATTGGAACTTTCAATAGGAGCCAGAAAGGGGCCACTAGAATGCCTTTCTCTGTTAGCACTATAAGCCCAACCCCATTTCAACAAGCCCTCCACAGCCCCGATTCCTGAACAGCAGAGACACTGAGCTGCTCATTGCAGACGAGGTGTAAGGTGACCATGCATCAGAGCGCATTTGGGCAGTTAACTATTTGGAGCCACTACGGGAACCAACCTCCTGCAGTCCCAGAACTGACAGAAACCTGGGGCCCCAAAGGAGACCATGTGGCTGAGCTTCTTTGAACCATCAACTTAAGCTTTGTCAGATGCCTCAGACTAAGGAAGGAGTAAGTCTGCCCACTGGGGTTTGGCTATCAGCCTTAATGAGGATCTTCAAGTCAGCAAGCGCCGGTTGCAGAATCACCCAGACAAAACTTTGCAGCATCCCGTGTTTGCCTCTCCTCGGCCTTGATCCTGGCTCAGGGGTTTTATGCTGGTCTTGCTTGCATTCTTTTTGGTAACAGCTTTATTGAGATATAATTCACTTACGTGAAATTTACCCATTAAAAGTGTGCAATTCAATGTTTTCTTTTGTATATTCCCAGAGTTGTGCAACCATCCCCACAATTAGTTTTAGAACATTTTCATCACTTCCAAAAGGAATCCCTCACCCTTAGCTATCACCCCCTAATACTCTCATCCCTCTAGGGAGCAACTAACCTAATTTCTGTCTCCATAGATTTGCCTATTTGGACATTTCGTATAAATGGAATCATACAATGTGGCCTTATGTGTTGGCTTCTTTCACTTAGCATAATGTTCTCAAGGTTCATCTAGGTTGTAGCATTTACCAGCACTTCATTCCTCTTTATGGCTGAATAATATTACATTTTATGGATACCAGATTTTATTTATTCATTCATTGGTTAGTGGACATTTGGGTTGTTTCTACCTTTTGGTTGTTATGAATAATACTGCTATGAATATTCATGTATGTTTTCATGTGGACATAAAAGTTTTCATTTCTCTTGAGTCTATACCTAGAAGTGGAATTGCTAGGTCATGTGGTAACTATGTTTACCTTCCTGAGAAATTGATAGACTGTTTTCTAAGATGGCTGTACCATTTCACAATCCCATCAGCAGTGTATGAGGGATCCAGTTTCTCCAGTTATAGTCATCCTAGTGGGTGTGGAGTGGTACCTCACTATGGCCTGCTTGGAGTTTAGCATCTCTTGAAGTTTGAGCTTCCATGCAGGCAGTTGCCATGTCTCCTTTGTCTGGCACCATCTCTCTGCATCTTACCCAGTGCCTAGCTCATGGTAAATGCTTACACGCCACATGGGTTAGATGAAAGGGGTGGTTCCCAGTGATGCTCCATCTCATCTCCTGCCTCTTAAATAAGACTTTTCATTTTCTGTCCATGATCTCCTTTTTCCATCTGAATACCCACCCTAACCTTTGACTTTACACTTCTGCCCAGGGATGGCCATTCCTTCCTTGAAGTCCAAGCAAGCTCAGTTGCTTAGGTGAGAATCTGCATCAAATGTCCCCAATGCACCACAAATCCCCAATAAAGTAGCTCATTAGAGATCCCCTAGTCTAGTGCCTGGCCCACAGGTGTTACCGAGGAATGCTTCCTTCCTTCTTTTCCTTGGCTTGTGTATTAGTTTCCTATTGCTGCTGTCACAAATTACCACAAACTTGGTGGCTTAAAGCAACACAAATTTATTATCTTATAGTTACGTAGGTCAGAAATCCAATAGAGGTCTCCCTGGGCTAAAATCAAGGTGTCAGCAGGGCTGCATTCCTTCTGGAGACTCTAGGGGAGAGAATCCATTTCTCTGCTTTTCCCATCTTCTGAAAGTCACTCCCATTCCTTGACTCATAGCGCCTTCCTGCGTCTTCAAAGCTAGCAACACTACCTCTCTCACATCCTGCTTCCAGAGTCACATCTCCTCTGGCTCTCTCTCTCCTGCCTCCCTCTTTCACTTTTAAGGACCTGGTGCTTCCAGTGGGACCACCTGGACAGTCTAGATACTCTCCTTATTTTAAGATCAACTGATTAGCCATCTTAATTCCATCTGCAAGCTGAATTCTCCTTTTCCATGTAACAACATATGCACAAGTTCTGAGGATTTGGATGTGGCTATCTCTGGGAACCATTATTCTGTCTACCAAACCTTGCTTCCTTTCCTCCCCCTCACTCTTTCCCCTTCCTGACTGCCTCCTCTCTCTCCACTCCCTCCCACTTGCTCCCACCATATTTTAATAGGGGAGGAAATCGAGCAGACTGTCACTTTACCAAGCGTGCCGGCAGGTCAACGGCAGTTCTGGGGTCATTACTGAAATGCCAAAGGCAGTAGAAGCTGTCTTTCAAAATCAGTCTTGTAACTAGTAGGTCTTGCAGAGTATATTTTAAAATGGAACTTTAACTCCATAAGGTTCATTTCTTCGAGGATATTACAAATTTGCAAATTTTAGAATGCAATTTTTTCATCCTTTAATCAGAACCATTCAAAAGGCAAGTTATTCAGGCATTGTACACAAAGAGGATAAATTGCTTGTTGGCGCAATTGCATCCTGGAGCTGGGAAGAAAACTGGGAAGGAGGGGCCCATGGCACAGTCCTTCCATCCTCTGACCTTCACTTCAGCCTGTGAGTGAAGGCTGATGGGGTGATGCTTAGGGAAAGGGCATCAGGGCCATAATTGGCTTAAACCATAAGAAAGATAAACTAGGAGGGTGAATGAGGGAAGGAAAAGGAAGTAATGAAGTCATAAGGCAATCTAGACTTTCCTTTTAATTTTTCTATGAATACATTTGCAACATGACAGATGAAAACAATTTCCTTCATTCAACAAATATTTACTCAGAATGTGCAGTTTGCAAAAAGAAATAGTATGCAGTGGGTATGGGGCAAGAAGATTATCAGACAAAGAAACAAGAGGCAATATTCTTGCTTTCATTGAGGCGGTACTGATGTAATCATACCCTATGCACATGCTGGGAAGGGCATGCTGATGTAGTCTGTGGTGGACAGTTCTCTTTCTGGCTGTCCTGCACCCAGCTCCTTCTCCGGATTGTGTAGTATTGGTGGTACTTAGTACCCTGCCTCCTACTATGGAAGTTACAGCAGGGCGATTCTCTAGAAGCAGAGAGAGGGCATGTGCCTTAGGTTTGGTCACTCAGGATTGGATGGGGCCAGATATAGGGTTAGATTTCATCAGTGGCAGCTGCAGTGGAATCTAGTAGCACGGCATCTTTGTTAGGCTGGTTTACCAAAAGATGCTGCTTCTTGGTCCTCAAAGACTGACTTGGTTCATGCCCATTTTCCAAGTTGGGTCCTCCATCTTCCCATGCATTGCATGAATGCCAATTTCCTTTTCTAAATTTCTTCTCTGCTTAACATAGCAAAATCTGGTTTCTGTTGCTTGCAACTCAGAACTTGGCAGATAATACTGTTTGTTAATTAGGAGAATATAAGCTTAGTGGCTGCTGATTATAAACATGCAGGAAGTCTAGGCATTAGACCTTAGGAACCAGCATTTCCCTCTGCCAGGAGGAGTTGTCTATTGGATCGTAGTGTGCCTTGCTCCTCCTGGCCAGTTCAGATCATTGTTAAATGCTGTGGTCTCAAAGATGACTTCTCTAACCAGCCTGCCCAAGTTGGCCACCCTGTCCCTCACTATCAAGGAAGTTTGCAGCCCTGGCTATACATTGGAGTAAACTGGGAGCTTTAAAAATACTAATGCCTGGGTCCTACCCACCATGGATTCTGATTTAATTGGTTTGGTGATTACCCTGGCCATCTGAATTTTAAAAATCAACGCAGGTGATTCTAATGTGCAGTTGAGGCAGAGAATCCCTGATCTATCACATCACTCTATTTTAATTCTCTGCAAGGCACTTAACACCCTGTAATATATACATCTGCTACTTTCTGATTTGAATGCTGGCTGTATTCAACTGTATTCAAATACAGTGTATTACTGCCCCAAAATGTAAGCTCACTGAGAATGAGAGCTTTTTCTTGTTCATGTGCTTGTAGTAAATAATACAACAAATACTGAATGAGTGAATGAATGGTGCAAACATTTCTTTCGTTTTCCCAATTGGTTGCCTTTCAGGGTGCTCAGATTTTCTCTGGATGATGCCTGGGCATCCTGTCTCCATCTTCCTTCCCTCTTGATTTCCTTTTCTACTCTTAGCCTGGAAACTGTTGCTGCCATTGCCTCATGGACTTGGAGACTTGGACACCGGCATTTGAAGCTTCATCCTGGGAGGGCAACCTTGGGTGAGGTGGGGCAGAGGAGAAGCTTAGCTTTTCAGATTCTTCAGTGGGGAACTTACAAAACAACACACTCCCCTTAGGAGCTAAGGATGATTATTTTTCTGGTCTGAGTATAGGGGTTAATTGTGTGGGCTCGACCCAAACGGCCTGGGTTTAAATTCTGGCCCTGCCACCCTCAAGCTGTGTGCGCTTGGACAAGTTACCTCACCTCTCGGTGCCTCATTTTCTTCATGGGTAAAATGGGGATAATAATAATGAGACTTTTCTCACAAGGTTGTTTGTATGAAATGAGTTTACGGTTTTTTAAGCCTAACTTAAGGGTCTTGGGTTGTGCTAAAAGAGCCACCAGCCTCGAAGTTAAGAAGGAATGTGGGGGACAGAGGGACAGGCAACACGGTCATGTGGAGTAACTGTAATGGTTGATTTACTGAGTGACCACTAGGAACTGGGCATGGCACTAAGTGTTTCCGTGGATCCTCTTGTTAACTTATCACAACCAGGTAAGCCAGGCTCTATGATTACCTCCAGTTTTGTAGACATCTGAGCAGGGATCCAAACCCCAACCAGTCTGCCTGACTCCAGAGCCCAAGGTGAGATATTGCTGCTGGAGCCTGAACCAAAAGGCATCTATCTTGGTAAAGACATTTCCTGGCCTTGAGGGACTGAGCTGGAGGAACGAGGTGAGAAGCTGGGATGAGAGGAGAGTGGGCAGACTTCTTGGAGAAGGCATTTGTGTGTGGGAACTTCAAGGAAGCAGGGAAGCCAGAGAGAACGTTGTAGACATATACTGGTTCCTGTGTAGGCAGAGGTGGGCGTGAAGCAGGAGAGGAAGCTGTTGCCTGCACAGCTCTTTACCATGATTGTGTGTCCTGCAGGCAGAACGTGTGCAAAACCTCCCTTGCAAATTTCCACCTTTCTTCCTGGCTTATTCTTTCCCACCTGAGGTGCCCCATTATCTCCCTTCCTCTCTCCCCTACAACATCTCCAGTCTGATGATAGAACAGTCAACGTATAATCCATCCATTCAACAAATATTAAACATGTCGAGGGCCTGCTTTGGGCCAGGCAGTTGCTGCAGGTAAAACGGTGAGCAGCCCTTCATTTCAGTCCCCACGTCCCGCCGCTGCAGACGCCATGGTCACAGCCAGCCCTCAGCACACCCCTGCCAGGCTCCGTGTGCTCACCTGAGCTGAGTCTCCTGTTCCGCATCAGAAACCCAGCTGGGGGCCAGGAAAAGGCATGAGGAGAAAAATCACAAGCTGCAGGTAGACCTGGGCTGGTTTCCCTCCCAAGGCCCCCCTCAGACCCATTATTAGATGATGCTGCGGACCACAGGGAGCCCTTGTCTCTATATGCTGCCCAATTTCTTCGGAAATGTGCCTGGCCACCCAGGATTAGGTGGGTGGAGCTCCAGATCAGAAAATGATTGTTTCTCTTGCCTGAAGGAGGCATCCCACAGCGTGGCTGTCCCAGGAGAAAGCTCTGGCTTTGTGCCCTGAGTGTTTCAGGGCAGGCTGACTCTTTTTGGAGACCACCTGCTTTCCTTCATTTTCACTGGCACTCCCCTAATCTGAGCTACCACGTACCGCATGGGTTTTTGCAATAACCGCCACCTGAAAGCCCCTCCTCATGTCCCTTCAGTAGCCAGAACATTTCCAAAGTGGGAGTCCAGCTGTGGAGTCCCTCTCCCCACTCTGGCAAATGCTCCCCAAGGCTCCTAGGAGGAGCCAGGAAGTCAGCACCTTTCACCTGCAGGGCCTGAGGGTTGGCTCTGCCTCCCCGTCTGGCCTGATTTACACTTCCCTCTGCCACTGGGAAGCACCTCCTTCTACCTCCTTCAGCCCACCATCAACTCCCCCAGCTCTGCAGTTAGATCTCCGCTCAGTTCCCAAATCCCCTTACTGCAGGCTCCCATCTAACTTACTCCTGCTGTGATTTCACCCGAATTGGTGTGGCTCTTTCATTAATATCTGTCTCCCCTGTGAGCCCAGTGAGGGCAGGGAGATCTTGTCTCATTTTCCCACCTTCTTAGCAGAAACTTTAAGATTTCTAGCTACTTCCCAAAATTAATTCATCCTTCCTACCCTAATAACTGAGCCCTGAATTCTCTCAGGGCAGCAACATGCCCAGTTGAAAGACCACATTTCTCAGCCTCTCTTGCAGCTAAATGGGGCCAGGTGAGGAAGTTCTGTATGTAAAATATTGTTTGGAACACAAGGGAACAGTGTCTGATGGGATATGACTCCACTAGAAGAAGGTGTTACTGCCCAAAAAGGGGGTTTGTCTGCCCACCGCAAGACATGCCAATAGTCAAGAGGCAAGGTGGTAGGAGAGAAAAGACTTTTTATTACAGCTTGCTAGCAAGAGGGACGATAGCTGCCTCATATCCAAAAGAACCATCTTCCAGAAAAAAGACTATAGGCCAGTTATATAGGGGGCTGGTCTTCAGGTCGGGGAGGCATCTGGTCTCTGGGTGGGGGCGTCCATCTGGTCTCTGGGTGGGAGCAGACATCTGGTCTTAGTTCCTGTTAGTATTTTGTTTTACTGGATATGAATCAGAGACCAGAGCACTGCCATCTACCCTGATCTTTCAGTTCTCATTGATGATGGCTATCAGCATAGACTCTTCCTGGGGGTCATCACATTCCTAAGCAACCCAAAAGAACAAAGTTATCAACTTATAGCAGCTAGGAGGGGCTGTAAAATCTACAGAGCATGTCTGGGCTAGTTAATCAGAGGTGATTCAAAGTTACAATAGGGTTTCTCTTCTACAGTAAGGCTTCCCTTATGTCAACCTTGTCTTGAGCCAGTATCAAAGGCACTTGTGACCTTCCCATTGCATGATGGCTGGAGCTTGAGCAGCCATCAATAGACAATGAGGTGAAGTTGCAGATTGGTGGAGGCTGGGTCCCTGATAACCATGGGAGTCCCCATACCAACTCTGAACTGCCTGACTTCAGACTTGTTTTCTTCCTTAAAAAATAATTTTTGTTTATTCTTTCCCATACAAAATTTATTCAAATTACTTCTATTTGAAGTGGTAAGATCACAACTAGAGAACAAGTCATCCTATAAGAAATCCATTTATAAAATTCATCATAAAAGCTTTTTTCTATTTTATATTATGTATTTTCCTTTTTAAAGGAGCATACAATACAAAGCTAAACTTATTAATATGTTGCCCATTCCCAACTTTGGGAGAAATATTTCCTTATTCAAAATCCTGTACCTCATAGGAAAAAAAAAATTCTCACAACCTAATGACTGCTCCCTGACTTTCTCTCTAAAGCATCTTCCTTCAGACTTCTCCTAGTGTATATACCAGCTGTCATGCACACACTTCGTTCTTACTTTCTTTTTACAGGAAAGCAAAGCTTTAACTACTGCAACTTTATGTAAGATCTACACTTAAAACAGAAATGAAAACAAGAACCACAACAAAACATGAAAACAAAATACAGTCAAAAATCACAAACCAGCTAGACAAAATCCTGGCAGTGTTTACAAATTAATTGCTATTTTTGTAGAAAATTGTCAGATATTAAAAATGCGAGTAGACTACCTACCAACGTAAATAAATCCATCTCTCTGCAGAGTCTGTAAACTCACACTTGACACTTGTTGCCATTTGCCTGGCTTATGTTCTCAAGGTCATTCTGTCATAGTTCCCAACCAGGAACTTTTAGCCATTCCACGTGTAAGCTGTAATAGCAGCAACTCAGTGGTGCGGGAAACCTGCATACTCAGTACTTAAAGCAACACAAACACTGTACTACTAACTCATATCGTGTGCCAGATGATATGACAAAAATAAAATGACAAATGCAAGCAGAATACAGAATGGAACATCTAATTAATTTGTTAAGCCCATTATACTGGAGAAATCTTATGCATGAAGGGACTTTTAAGATGTATTAGAACTCCTTTCATTTTCAAAACCATAAATATGGTATTAGGTTACCAAAAGATTTAATAAGAAAGTAAAAACAAAACACACAACAGCCTAGCCAGGTGAACTCACTCATTAGATGTTGAAAAAAGTCTGCTTTGTGCAGCTGGCAAAGAGAATCACACAAAGCTGGAAGCAGAGGTTGCTAACCAGATGGGATCAGTGTGGAAAATGGGGAAAAGCTTGGCATAAATGTTCCCCATACAGGAAAAACCCCACAGTGCATTTCCAGGAAGCACTTAGCAGGAAGCTCTCGCTCCCTCCCATACCCCGATACTTCATCTCAGAGGACAACGTCAATATTGTACCAATCCCAATATGTGTGAGGGGAAGAGGATGGGGATAGGGCTGATGAGGAAAAAGGAAGACAATCTGCACATTGGGTTTCTTCCCAAACATCCGCCCACACACATCTGCATGAATGGTTTACAGCGCTGATGCCATTGTTTTGACCTCATGGCCACTTTGCCTATAACGAAAATCGATCCGTAGCAGACTGCTGGGGCTGTTTGTTTGTTTGTTTTTGTTTTTTTAACCCTGGGGATACAAATAATTTCAATTCGATCAAACACATATTAATCGAGTGCCCACTATGTGCCTAGCATTGTGTCAGACATAGTATTTCAATCTAATTGTTTCTTTTGAGTTTATTTGTAATGAAGTCCTCTCCTCATTCCCACAGTCCTTAGCATCCAGGGAATGGATCTTGAGGTTGTATGAAGCCAAACTGGACACATTCCCAGAAGGAGACAGCATGGCCATCCCCACTGCCCAGTGAAAAAGTCATTCTTGGGCATTACCTACAGGATTTGCAGCTGGCAAAAAGCTTCCAAGTTGAGAAGCCTTCCTCAAGAATAAATTGGGAGACACCTTGACATGACGTCACTTCATTTTCTAGGTGCTGAGTTCCTTTGGCCCAACAAACTCCACAGATGAAGGGGAAAGGGCTCTAGCCAGGACTTTTGCAGCACCCAACCCAGTCGCAGATTCTCTTCCTAGCAGCCTCTCATCTGCCTCCATCCTGAGAAGTGATCCCCAGAGTGCAGCATAACACAATCCTTTACCCAGTCAAGGTGCCTGAGAAGTTCAAGGGTGGAGGGGTCCATATCTGCTGCTCCTTGACACTGCCACATCATCTGACCTGGTTCTCTTTGTAATGGGCTGTCCTGGTCGATGGTGGTGAGTTCCAGGCTCCCTCTCCAGAGAAAGGAGCAAGATGAGACAAGACTTCTTGCAGAGGCGGCTAAAGCTTAGATCACCTGGGGTTACATTCTCTCATTGGTGGAGGTTCTCTCACCCTCACCACAGCCTCTGCTTAACCACTTTAAATTAGCAAAACTGTTCAAAGTAAACTAATAAATTAAAATGGTGATGGGTGCCATAAGAATGCTTAAATGGCAGCTATAAGAAGAAAGGGAGGAAGGGAGGAAGGAAGGAAGGAAGAGAAAAGTTTAAACAATCCAGAAAGCATTCCTAAGTTGGCATTTGCTACGAACACACTATAAACCTAGAAATACATTGGGAGTAGAGAGTAGGGTGGTTTATGGAGACACGAAAATCCACAGCAGGTTAGAGTAGTAGAATTCTGCATTTCTTCTGGATTTGCAACAAGTATTTGAAAACAGTTTCTTCATACTAACAACTTTGGAGACTGTGCTGACCTCCTAATGTAACAGCTGACACACAGCTTAAACTGAATCATGGCAGTAACACGGTGCAGTCGATTGTCATTATTCATGGATTTCATATTTGTTAATCTGCCTATTTGCTAAAATTTATTTGTAATCCCCAAGTCAATACTTGTGGCACTTTTGTGGCTATTTGCATACAGGGGCAAAGCGGTAGAAAATTTAAGTTGTATGACACATGTTTCCTGCTGAGGTCGAGCAGGGGGACTCTCTGCCTTCTTGTTTCAACTCTCATACTGCAAACAACTGTCCTTTTTGCAATCTATCCAGTGCTTTGTTTTTCCCATTTTTGTGCTTTTTGTTGGTGATTTCGCTATTTAAAATGGCCCACAGGTACTAAAGTACTGTCTGGTGTTCCCAGAAAATACGTGTGTTAGATGTTTCCTTCAGGCATGAGTTATAGTGCTGTTGGCCATGCATTCAGTGTTAATGAATCAGCAATGAATGTTAAATAAGGTGTCTAAATAGAAACACCCATAAAACAAAGTTCTGAATTGATCGATGGACAAAAATGTTGTGACCAGAGGCTTGCAGAAACCTAACTCCATATTTCCCCTGGGAGCAGTGGTTCAGGATTCACTGATTCAGTATTTGCGGTGATGTTACAGAACATAAGGACTGTGGATAACGAGAATTGACTGTGTTCCTAAGAAGAGTTAGAGAAATGCGTTTCATATTTTTGCTTCAAATTTATGTTTCCTGCAGTTCCATTTCACATTAGTAGACCACAAAGACTACAGAGAGGGTGTGGCTGGAATTGCCATTTGGAAGATTGGTGCCATTCTACAGCCCTGCTGTCAGACACAGCCAGCCAGCTCAGGACAGAGGGAAAGTACGTGTGTGAGACACATGATGGCTTATTTTTCACTTGCTGAGTTATCCATGAGAGCTTGGAGCCTGGGACAAAGCAAGGCTTTCCCAAGGAAGCCTGCGACTGTGCATTTAGACAGGTTTGTTTTTAAACATTCATTAAATGTCAACTTTGATCTTAAGTTTTAGTTTACTTCATGACCATGTCTTGGAGGAAGAAGAGACAAGGCTGCATTACAGATGTTCTGCTTCCATGATTAAAAAAAATACCCATTTATAAGGATGATGCACACTAAGACTAATCAACTGCACACCAGTCAGACCATTTACAGATGATAACCATCACATCTCATCTGCTTGTTCTCCATGAAGCATCCAAAGGATCTAAATAAGAACAGAGCTGGAGTGGAGAACGCAGACTTCATCTGGAGACGGCAAACACGTCTCGTCTTGTGGGCCAACTGTCATTGATTGGTGGTGATTACAGGGGAAAGTGTGTTGAGAGGGAATCTGAGGCCAAATCCAGGTCAGTGGTGCATCCTGACATGACTGATTGGTGATGTTTGCTGTGGGTGAGGAAGAGGGTAGCGTATGTGCCGTGTATTTACCATTTGTAAGTTAAAGCAACAGAGCTTCAGGAGAAGAATCCCGCTCTCATTAGATCACAAGAGGATCACGTCTGATCTGGTGATCTTTCAATGCCGTGCTTACCATGTTGTCTCATATATAATCGAAGCTCAGTAAACAGTTGCTAAATGTAGGTTTGTACTTATACACCGGTGAATGTATAGGGGAAGGGAGGAAGGAAGGCAAGTTTTTCAAGCCTCTGAAGTAGAGTGAGGACAGCAGTTTGAGGCCACAAAGTCTTCCAATTTGATGTGAAATCCTGCTCCATAGATGGCAGCCTCCCTTGGCTTCACCGAAGGCCATTTAAGATGCAAAATGTCTCAGCTGTCACCAGTACCATCCTTGAAGAGCAGGCTGAACAGCTGGAGGCCACAGAAACTCAGCAGGACCCAAGCTTGGAAATAGATTTTCTGATTTTTTTAAGTGCTTAAAACTGCAGCTACCCATGGGGCGTTATGTAGAAAGAGACACCACAGAAAGCCTTCTGTGATTGACTTGTGTCCCTTTCAGGGTCTTGTTTATCAACATAACTGGCTTGTCTCCTAGGGGGCACATTAGGCCTGTACAGAGCCAGCCCGTCCATCCCTCCCTAGCTGGCCTGCAGGGCAGCGAGTCACACCCTCAGCTTCTCTTCACGATCTGCTTAGGAGCCACACAGAAGGACAGCATATGGACAGTCTCCTGAGGGGTGTGGAACAGAGCAGAACCCAAGGGCTGGTAGCAGGAGGGAGGCCCTTCTTTCGCATGGAATCCAAGCAGTGGTTTCCAGTATGGTGCACAAGGTGATACATAGAATTTTGTTTTAAATAACTTAAAAAAAATGTCATCCTTTTTATGTTGTGTGTATGTTTTATAATAGCATGGTATATTAGCCTAGTGGTAAAGTGAATATATATATGTACACTTCACATTCATGTATATATGTAGACCATTTCTACCTACTCCTCCCACTAAGTGAAGTACAAACCTTTAGATGTTATCCATAAAAAATATAAGATGGCTCTGAAAGGTGGAGAGGAGAAAGCAGACCAGTTAGGGATCTTGAAACCTAACAAATGGTGACAAGTTCCTTGGGTTTTTTCTTTTTGCCTCATATATCCTGGACTGGGTTTTGGTGAAGCCAGCAAACCTGGGAATGCTAAAAGGTGCAGACAAAAAAATTCCAAAGAAAAGCCTGCTTTCTCTAGCCAGAGGATGAGGAAAGGGGCAGTGTAGCAAGACAGACCATCCAAACACCACAAAAAAATATGTGGACCGCCCCCCCGACCCCCATCATCAAAGGCTCGGTGGAAAGTCTAGATATCCAACCTCACCAAGGGGGGAGCAGTAACAACGTGAGGTGCCCCTTCCTCACCCAGCCATGGTGGTATCAGTGGAGGCCTAATGGGGAGCCTAGAGTCTCACCCTCTAGCAGTAATGAGGCACCCCTCCCCCTGAAATGGAGGCTGAGTGGGGAACTTGGACTTCCATCTCCACCTGGCAGTAACGAGGTGGCATGGAGTCAGAGGAGGCCTGCTGAAAAAGAAGACTTAAATAAGAACCAGAGTCTCATACTATAATAGAAAAAATGTTTAAGATACAAGTGAAAATCACCCATCATACCAAGAATTAGGAAAATCTCAATGCAAAGGAGAAAAGATAATTGTCAGATGCCCACATCCAGATGACACTGATGTCAGAATTATCTGACGAGGATTTTAAAGCATCCAACGTGAAAATGCTTCAATGAGCAATTATGAACATGCTTGAAATAAATGAAAAAACAGAAAGTCTCAGCAAAGAAATAGAATGTTTCAGCAAAAAAGAAAAAAGTTATAAAGAAGACCCAAATGGAAATTTCAGAACTGAAATATACAATAACTGAACTTAAAAAAAACCAGCCTTCAAAGATAGGCTCAACAGCTGAATGGAGGGAAGAGAGAAAAGAATCAGTGAATTTGAGGGTAGGACAATAAAAATTAATCTGAACAACAGAGGAAAAAAGACTCAAAAAAAGATGAACAAACTCTCAGAGACCCATGGGACTCTAATAGAAGATCATGTCACAATCACAGGAGATAAAGAGTGGAGCTGAAAAAGTATTTGAAAAAATAATAGCTGAAAATTTCCCAATTTGGCAAAAGACATGAACCTCAGATTCAAAAAGCTGAGCAAACCCCAAGTGGTATAATCCTAAGAAATCCATGCTAAGACACATCATAGCCAAACCTCTGAAAACTAAAGACAAGGAAACATTCTTGAAAATTGCCAGAGAGAACCCATACCTTACCTACAGGGGAAAAACAACTTGGAGAATAACAGATTTATTGTCAGGAACTATGGAGGCCAGAAAGAAATGGAACAATATTTTTCAAATGCTGAAAGAAAAGATGTTAACCCAGAAATTTATATCCAGTGAAATATCCTTCAGGGATGAAGGAGCAATCAAGACATTCTGAGATGAAGGAAAACTAAGAGACCTTGTCACCAGCAGACCTACTCTATAAGAATGGTTAGAAAAAATTCCCTAAACAGAGAAGAAATGATAAAAGAAGGAATTGTGGAACTTTAGGAAGGAAGAAAGAACAACGAAAAGAGTAAAAATGTGAGTAAATACAATGGACTTTCCTTCTATTGAGTTTTCTAGATTATGTCTGATGGTTGATGCAAAAATTATAACACTGTCATGGTTTTCAATGTGTATAGAGAAAATATTTAATATTATAAATGAAAGAGGGTAAAGGGACTTAAGAGGAGGTAAGGTTTCTACACATCAAATGAACTGGTAAAATGTCAATATTGGTAGGCTGTGATAAGTTATGCATGTATAATGTAATACTTAGAGCAATGACTGAAAAAATCTATACAAAGTGATATACTCAAAAACACTATAGATAAATCAAAGTGGAATTCTAAAAAAATGTTCAGGTAACCCAGATGAAGGCAGGAAAAAGGCAACAGAAATGAAAAACAGAGGGAACAGCAGAAAACAAAAAATAAAATGGCAGACTTAAGTTCTTACAGATCAAAAAATGTATTGAATTTACTGGTCTAAGTGCACCAATTAAAATACAGAGATTGGTAGTGGATAAAAAAACATGATACTACTACATGCTGTCCGTAAGAACTTACTTCAAGTGTAACACTATAGGTAGGAAAAGTAAAGGATGAAAGTCAAAGGATGGAAAAATGATTATCGGTAATCAAAAGAAAGCAGAGCAGGAGTGGCTGTATTAACATCAGGTAAATGAGACTTCAGAGCAAAGAAAATTACCAGGCAGAGAGAGAGACCTTATATAATGATAAAAGGGTTGGTCCACCAAGAAGACATAGCAATTCTGAATGTGTATGCACCTAACAGAACGTGCAAAACAAAAATCAATAGAAATGAAGAAATAGACAAATCCACAATTATGGTGGGAGACTTCAACATCCCTCCTTCAACAGTTGATACAACAATTAGAAAATCAGCAAGTATGTGGAAGAACTCAGCACTATCATCAAACAGGATCCAATTGATATAGAACACTCTGCCCAACAACAGAGTACAGATGCTTTTCAAGTACTCAGGGGACATTGACCAACATAGACCATGTCCTGGGCCATCAAACAAACCTCAACAAATTGAAAAGAATTGAAATCACACAGTAGGTATCCTCTGACCATGTGGAATCAACCCAGAAATCAATAACAGAAAGATAACGGGAAAATCTCCAACACATGGAAACTAAACAAGCTGTTCTAAATAATCCATGGATCAAAGAGGAAGTCTCAGGGTGAATAAAAATATATATTGAACTGAATGAAAATAAGTAAATAAAGCAGGATAAAAATTTCATGTATAATTATAGTGTAAAATACAGAGAAAAGACTAAGAAAACTATCTCTACGTGTAAACAGTATTTGCTCCTCCAAAAAAACCTAAAAACAAAACAAAAGCAAAAACCATTGGAACAGCATGACAGAGAAAATGCTCAGTCTCAGGTCGGTCCCTCTCTCCTGGGCACACGGAATACTCTGCCCTCCAACACTCTTTCCTGGGGTGTCAGTCCTGGTTGCAGAAGGAAACAAAAGATACATTCAAATTAGCATCATCCAAGGAAGTTTAATTAAGAGGCTATTGATGAAGGTGTGGGTGGGGTTTAGGGAAACCACCAGGAATATTACAGTGCCCTGCCACAAAGGACAATAGGGCTGTTACTAATCTGAGATTGACCGGGCAGGTGCAGGCCCGGTTACACAGCCTGGAGACAGTGAGAGGTGTGACCTTTTGTCAAGTGACTCAGCCTTCTCAAGGCAACCGCACGGGGAGGTATCTGGAGAAATAAACCTTCCCCTCCTTCTCCTTCCCCTGATCTGCCTGCATCCTCATCGGCCAAACCCAACTGGCAGCCAGAGGTCAGAGCTTCCCTGTGATCTGTAATTCATACAGATCAGCCTCCCAGGGCAGAAAACAAGGTGGAGAAAAGTCTCTCAAAGATTTTTGGGGGGTTGGGGGTAAATGGGAAGCTATCTGGGTGGCAGAGGGGCCCAGAGATTGGGTGACAATGTTTAAAATGGCAGCGTGACAAGATGGACTATTTGGAGGTGAGTTGCCAAAATGAGCTGCGCAACCCCAAATCAACTATGATGTGAGTGAGAAATAAACCTTTATTATATTAAGCCACTGAGATTTGAGGTTGTTTGTTAAAGCAGCTGGTGTTAATTACCCTGACTTATACACCCAATAAAAGTCTGGGCCTCAAATTCTGTGTGGAAGTGCATATTAAACACACAAGTCCAGCACTCAGGAGTAATTAAAAAGTGATTCCAATATTTGCTTGTGTCTCTTGAAAAACACCAATGGGGACACAATTCATATTTTTAGTAACTTCTTTCAAAATCTATTTTATCACCAATATAATCCTCTTTTGCCCAGATACTCTCATTCACCAATCCTTGAAAACTTCTCCCAACTCCCAGTCTGTGCAGGATTTGTTATTCATCCCCACTTCCGTCCCAGCCCTGTATAATGTAGGTTGTTTAGCTTCTCTCTCTGTCTTCCCCATCACCCCTTTGATCACCGAGGGTCCCTGAATCTGGTCTAGTACAGAGGGATGTCTAGGGCTTAGATAAAATTAAGGAAGGAAATAGGAGGAATCAGGGGTATGGTTAAAACACTGGGAGTCGGTCTCTGAGACAGAGCTGACAGGCAGCATGTTTATTAGGGAGCACTCATCGGATCCGCCTGTAGAAGGGAGAGGGAGGAAGCAGGATGGGCAGACGGAAAGCCTCGCTGTGACACAGAAGCTCTGGAGTCTATATGGCCCATCAGACTTGTCCTGCTTTGGGCCAAAATGGCTCGGGCTTTATCCCCCTGCCTCCACGTGACATTGATGTATGACTTTGTGTGAGGCGATTCCTGAGAGGGCCGACAGCTGAAGGCTGCTGGCTGACAGCTCTCTCAGCAGCTGGAACAGTGACTCCTCCCTTGCAGGAGACCTGGGCATCTGGTCTCTTGTCCATCACGGTGCAGAGGGTCTGGAATGGGTGAGAGGTGGGCTGCAGCCCTGGCTCTGAGCTGTCTGCAGTTTCTGTGCTCGTCATAACTGTATAGAGATTGCTGTCACTCCATCCGTGTTCTTCATTCCTTCCATGCAGTGACTTGGGGCCCTTATACCACACTACATTAGCCGCGTCCTTGAAGAACCACATCAGAAGTCCCTTCTTCCAAGAGGCCTTGACATCTGATCCCCAGCCTCTCCCACTCTCCTGCATTAATGCTGCTGGGCCCGCTGCATGGGAGCTGCAGTCCCAGAAGGTTGCCCCTGGGCTCCCTGAGTTGCCGGGTTATAGAGAATGTGTTGCTGCCTTGCTGTAATTCATTGATTTCTCATTATTATTAAAGAGCAGGGTAATGGCTGTAGTCATTGCAAGAACTTATTTATGGCTCTATCCCTCCCTATTGCTAGCGTCAGACAGGACTCTGGGGATGTGGATAACTTGCTGGCCCTCTAAGCTGGTTCGTTTTCCTGATTGTATATGATCAGGGCATCTATAGCCTTTTAATTTCTCTTTTCTCAACGAGCCTGATTTTTCAGTTCTTGCGATGGCCCAGACCAGCATTGTGCAAACTTGGAAGTAGGGCCCTGATGAGCAGAGGAAGGAGGGGAATAAACGCTATGGGGCCCTGGGGCATGCCTCTGCTTTGGTTTGAAACCCAGCTCAGACATGAACTCCCTCTACGAACTTGGGCAGGTTTCTTAATCCTTACACACCTCAATTTCCTCATCTGTAAAATATGGATAATAGTTCTTACCGAACACAGTTGTTGTGAGGAGAAAATCTCATATCACGTGCTTAGCACCGTGCCTGACACCTGAGCAGTGTCTGGTGTGTAGTTGTCATTATTGCTGGTTCCATTTTTTCCTGTGGGAAAGTGAAGCTCAGATTGCAATTAGTGACTCTGATTGCCTGATGGCAGCTTCTGCACACCTACTCCTTCACTGACTTTCTTTTGGCACCTTCCCCGCACCCCACCTCTAGTTGTGATATTGTAGTAAAACCCTGGGATCATTCTAATTCCAACACCAGCTGCAATGTCTCTGCCAGCTTGCTGTGTCCTCGGTTCAGTGTGATTGTTCTAACTTCTTGCTAACACCAACATTCATTGGCTCTGGCCCTTCAGAGTCCCCCAAATACCTGATCTTTGAGGGGAACAACCAAGACTCAGGCAAAAGGTGTGAAATTATTCAAGGGAGCAGTTTCTAGAAAACTGCCAATATTTGAGGAATGGCCCTCTCCACATCTTCAGCCTTATTTCTCATCACCAAGTTGTTTGAAATCTATGCTACAAATATTGCATTTCCCTGAACATTCCATGCTCGAAACCTCTGAACACATGTGTAAGCTGTTTTCCTCTGTCTGTAAATCTCTTCTTTTCATTCCCTCCGTTCACTTGGCTGACTTCTACAGTCCACCACACAGTTCAGGTTTTCCTTTGCTTAACATCCTCCTCTGAGATTGCCAGGTCTTCATATTTGTGTGGAAAATAGTCATATCTCATCATGCTCCATTCAGTCTTTTTATTCTTGGCCTTGCTGCTTTTTCAGCATCTCCTTTAACTGCCAACATCCCAACTAAGAGGTTATCCAGGATTCATGGGTATGAAGGGAAAAGGGAGTACTATTTACCTGGGGCTGAATGTTTGATAATAGAGACCTCTGTGCTCCTTGGTTTTGTGTGTCAACTCTACAAGTACAGAACGTGAATTTTATCCATTCACACATCCATCCATCCAACAATAAAATGTTAGTTGAGTAATACAAACCTGAATCACAGCAAAGGTGACTCCCTGCCTTCAATGAGCTCATAGCCCAACATAGGAGATACAGTATATGTACAAAAATTAGAGAGTGAAACAAATTTCAATCAGTATCATATTATCAAGGTTTTATGGAAAAACAAAATAGCTTTTCTGACAGGAGTAATGGGGAAAGGAATTTTTGGTAGAGAATATGGTACTTTTGCTTGACCTGAAAAGAAGGGTAGGATTTCAATGGGTAGCAGTGGAGACTGAAACTTCCAGGCAGAGGAAGAAGCAGATGCAACGTCTCAGTGTAATGTCAGGACATTTCATGCAGGTACATGTAGCTTGAAGTGGGAAGTGAGGCTAGATAGCTGCTTGTCTCAATGAAGGGGAAAGTTAGAGAAGAAGTATAGACTGCTTTTGATAGGAGATATGGAACTATTGAAAGGTTCTTATGTTAGAGTGACATCAGCAGAGCTGTGCTTTAGGCAGATTTATTTGGCAATGTTGTGTAGAATTTATTTCAGGGAGAGACCAAAAGTAGACTAAAGACTCTCAGGAGGAGAGTTAGATATCTGGCTGGACCAACTGGTTAGCAATGGGCTATGTAGGAGAGAAGAGCATGAGGGTGTTCAAGAAGCCAGATACATACAACTTGGATGTCAAGGTTGAAGGAGGTTTTGAATACAAGTAAACAGGAAGGTAGTGAGACCCTGACAGAGCAGCCAGTTTTGGAGGAAGATGTTCAGTTTCACGTTAGAGAAAGGAATTAGAAGTGTCAGCAAAAGCATCTAGATGGAGGAGGAGTCCAGCTACAGTGGGAATTGTGGGGCTAGAGCAGAGTTGGTGCCAGAGTTTGGATTAACTGCACTAAGAGCTGGTAGGGAGCAACAGCAGAAAGACAGAAAGCTGATGGTTCTGTTTTTAGTGTGTAGACTTCTTTTATCTTGCAAGGGACCCATTAGCTAACTAACAGTTTTCCTGGCCTGAGGACAAAGTGAAACCAGTTCCCTAGATAGAGTGATTGAAGCATCCAGAAACATCCAGTGTGGAATAACTTCCCTCCACCACGAGGCTGAAACATGAACTCAAGTTGTGTGCTTTGCTAATCACAGATTACTTCTTCTGACCTCCTGATTAGTATATCCAGATGACAGCATCCTTCCTGTCCTCCTCCCCTGAGATAGATGATGAAGAACCAGAGTGTTATTTCAAAGCGCACCTCTTTCCAGAGTCCCAGAGGGAAACAAACACACCAGAGGTGCATGACAACCCAGAAAGTAGGAGCATCAGAGGAAAGCAAGACCACATCTTGAGGCATATAGGAGTCATAGATCAGTCTATCTTCTCTGGAGACTGGCTGAGACCATTGTCCCCAAGTCCTTGGGAGTTTACGATTTTGTATTAAATATAAGTGTTTCCTTTTGATGAAGTATTTTATGATGGACATTGTAAATTACTCTGTGGAAACTTTTTAGTCAGCAAGAATTTATGGCAATGATAAACTTGGACAATGTCTTTTTAAGTGTCTCTATGAATGAATACTTTCAAAATTTCCCCAGGTTCTAGTCAAAGATAGAGCCTACCGGTGATTATTTTTGTACTTTCATGTCTCAAGTGACTTCTTTTATTAATATTCCCACGAATAAGACTTATGATTTATCTTGATGACATATTAACAGCCAGTCACACCGAATACATTTTTCTTTCTTATGTACCAGAAAGTATATTCTTGCTGTCAGCCTTTGGGGTACAATGAATTTCAAAAAGTTCTCCAGTGTTTTTACTCAACATTGAACCTTTCTTAGCTTTGTAAGTTATCAAAATAGTTAGAGAGTCTGGAGTGGAAAAGAAATAGAAATGAAGATAGAATGGTGTCTTATTGACAAGATGTAAGAAAAGATGAAAGTCATCCTGGCTTTCATTTATAAAGTGATTGAATTGGATCAATATGATGGTGAATCCCATTAATGGATAAGAAGGACCCCCTCCCCCTCTCCACCAAATTGAATCAGTTGGTTCAGTGGCTGCACTTAAATATTGCCAATATGCAAGAGAGCTCGTATTTTGCATTAAAAACCATTTTCAGGGTGGTGTCATTTGGGAAAGAAACAAATAAAATTATTCGAATTTCACAGGATCCTTTATTGTTTATCTCTTAGGCTTCACTTCTTAGATGTATTTACAGCAGAAAAAGCAATCAAATCACTGGCCACTTCAGATTTTCCCAAGAGTGGATGAGTCATTTATGACTCATTAGAGGAGGGAAGCATCTTTCATCTATTGCAAAAAAAAAAAAAAAAAAAAACCCTTTCTTCGTTCGTATAACATAATTTGTCTTTATACTCTGGATGCAAACCCTCACATTTGGATTCAGAGGTCTTAAGAGCAAGTTAAAAATATACAACATGTCCTTTGGGTATTTCATAAGTACCATTTCTGCACAACTAGTTAAGAATTTTCATGTCTTGGTCAGATATCATTTTGACCTTGAAATTTTAATTTGAGTTCTTATAAATAGAAGCCAAAAATGCAGGAGGACAGAGGAAGAAATAGTGAAACAATAGAATTTATGTATTTAGGTAGTGGCCTCTTGATGCTTCTGTTCTAAGGAGGATGTTTCCCCCTCTTTTAGAGGGAAAAAAGGACATAGTGTAGAAATGCAAAAATGTGCAGTGGCATTTGTATTTACTCTCACATCTCTTGATATGCCCATCACCAGACTGTTGATCTCTGTAGAAGAATCTGCCTAGATTTGGGCTCAGAGAAGTTCTGGCACAAGTACTTGACATAAAATTGCTGCTGTATTGATCTTTGTCGAGTAAATCAACTCATCAAAATAGTTTTAGTGGGTCGGAGTTTAAATTATAATTTGATACTGAAAAGGATACATACATGAATAAATAGATGAAGAAGTATATGAGCCATTCTTCCTGGACATCAGGGGGACTACAGACACTGATTCTACAGCTTTTCCAAGGAACTTGGTGAATACTGTTGGGTATCCAAAGTCCCTGTAGTTGGCTGGAGGTTCTAGAATTCACTTGAATGAACTAGAACTGGTTTGAAAGCGGCAGAACTCATCTTGTTTAGCACACTGTGTTCAATATTTGTTGATTGTTCATTTATTTACCCTTCGCTTACTCTAGTCATTCAACAGTTTTGGCACTGAGTTGGTGCTTCTTTAAGATGTTCATTGAATAAGTTCTTCTACTGTAAGTACACCAAGGGTTTCCTGACCAGTTGCTGCCCAGCCAGTACCTCCCCACACATCCTCTTTCTTCCTCACCACCTGTAATGTACATGACATCTCACCCATTTCAGACTGGTGGCGAGCTGGTGTGTGTGTGTAGAGTGGACTGGGTCCTCAGTAACAATGACTGGGTGTAGAGCACTGATGTGCGGTGATAGGTTAAGTGCAAAAGCCAAAATGCAAATCCAAGGCAAGGGTGGCCTTGGGAAACAAAATAGATAACGAAGCCAAATCCAACTTCAGGCTTCTGGTCTAAAATCAGAGCATGAAACAAACATCACGTGGAGTCTAAATGACCCTGGACAATCCTTTGAACTACTCATAAAGTTCTGCATGTTACCTCCTTTGGCACATTGGGAACCGACCTGATGTTTCCCAACAAGCCACCTCTGGCCAGTGTCCCTCCAGGGTCTCTCTCTCTCTCCCACCACTCTCTGCCCCCACTATTCCTCCATCTCTTCCTCCCTTCTTCTCTCCCTCCTCCTTGGTCAAGTGCATATATTTGAATTTGCATAAATTGACTCTATGATGCTAGACCCCAGGAACTGGATTATAAAGTCCAGAAATACTTAGCAAAGTATAAGAAACAGTTCATGAGCAGCAGTCCTGCAAAACAGAGTTAGGAAGATGGAGTGAGTGTTTGACTTGATGTGACAGAACATAGAGGGATGGCAGGCCCAGGAGGGGCTCTTTCTAACATGTCTGGTCACTGGCCCATGAGTGTCCTCATCCACTGTCCCAAACTGATTGAGAGACAGGATGAAGAGAGAAAAGAGAATGGAGGTAATATGTGGGGACCTGTACACACTCCCCAGAACCTCCTTCCCTTCTTTCTGGAATTGCACACTATTCGCAGGATTTCCTGATCTATATTTTTATAAAACTGAGTATTGCAAGAGTTTAGTGTAATTTAAGATTTGAGATTTACCATTCTCAATGACTCAAGTTGAGCCACTGATTTGAAAATAAAAAATGCTCCCAAGGGGCTGGCCCGGTGGCGCAGCGGTTTGGTCTGCGCTTGGCAGCCCGGGGTTCGCGGGTTCGGATCCCGGGCGCCCGCCGACGCACTGCCTGTCAGCCATGCCGTGGCGGCGTCCCATATAAAGTGGAGGAAGATGGGCACGGATGTTAGCCCAGGGCCAGTCTTCCTCAGCAAAAAGAGGAGGATTAGCAACGGATGTTAGCTCAGGGCTGGTCTTCCTCACCAAAAAAAAAAAAAAAAAAAAAAAAATGCTTCCAAGACATACCACCTAAGAATGCCAGAAATTTGCTATATAGACGTTTTGAAATTAAATTACAATACAATTTAATAATAATAATAATAGCATGAAATGTTAGAAATGAAAAAAAGGATACTCTACAATCCTAATATAACAGCTCATTTTATTGTTACATATTCCCCTCCCTCCCTTCCTTCCTTCCTTCTTTCTTTCCTCTCTCCCTTTCTCCCTCTCTTGCTTCCTTCCTTGCCTCCTCCCTCTCTCCTTCTCTACCTTCATTCCTCCCCTCCTCCCTTCCTTCCCTCCCTGTCTTCCTTCCTTCCTTCCCTCTCTTCCTTCTTTCCTCCCTCCCTCCTTCCCTCCCTCTGTCCCTTCCTTCCCATGTTTATTCTGTGTCTGCTCTTCTCTGGCCCTGAGAATATAGCATTACAAAACAATTTCTGCCCTCCTGGAGCTTATAGATACTAAACAACAGACATAAAAATAAGTAAATTAAATAGTATGTTAGAAGCTTTTCATTTTATTGAACAAAAGAAAAAGTCACCCAGGGTAATGGGGTGTTACAGTGCACGGGGAAGGGGCAGAAGATGGCATTAAGTAGAATGGTCGGAGCAGGTAAGCTGTGAGTCAAGCCGTCCAGGAGGAGAGGGAGGTCACCGTGCAGATATGTAAAGGAAGAGCAGAGAGAACCACAACCACAAAAATCTGAGGTAGGAGCTTGCCTGCAAAGTTCCAGGAATAGCAAAGAGGCTTGTGTAGCTGGAGCAAAATGAATAAGGGAGGGAGGATATAGGAGGTGATATCAGAAAGATGAGATGGGCCCCCATCATGTAGGACCTTGAGGGCTTTGGGCCCCCCCCCCATCCAAGTGGAGTTGAGCTGAGAAGCTGCATGCCCTGACTTACATTTTTAAGGCATCCCTCTCGCTGCTCTGTGGAGAGAAGATAGAGGCAGGGCAAGGGTGGGAGCAGGGAGACCAGTTAGGAAGCCACTGCAGTAATCGAGGCCGGAGATGATGGCTGCTGGCCCAGGGTGGAGCAGTGATCCACACATACCTGTTCTCTGTGGTCCTGAACATAATGCACTGACTTCATAATTAAGCCAGCGCGGATAGCATTGAAAAATAGCAGGCCAGAAACCCCAGCGACTTAGCTGTCAGTCTTCTCTTTAGCACTCCTATCAAAGGCCATGAAATTGACAGTAGGATTCAGAGTGTGGGAGGGAGACTGTCTTGGAGAGTTTTGCTGATCCATTGTCTGAGAGCTGTCTGGAAGAGAATATCTATGCATTTATCAAATTTCTTCTAATGAACATATTAATGAATCATTAGTATCATTGTTTGCTGCTTCAAGGATCACATGCTTCGTCCATTTACCTTTGTGGAATCCGGTAAACTAAATGTGTTTGAGATTATGAGATTCTTTTCTGCCTAATTTGTTTTATAAACTACAAGTGTAAATCATACAGCTCTCACACACAATTTCGGTTGAGAGGGTAACAGCGATGTTGCCTTAATTGAGACGTTCTAACTTGGGGGGCGCCTGCAGAACCACCGAGTTGGAATGCCATTTCAATTTTTTTAAAAGATGTTTCAAGTTTTAAAAATAATTTCCAGAGTGTCATTTTTGTAATTCTAATTTCAATTTATAGTCTAAACGTTGCAATGAGCTTTGGGGGGTATTAGAGCTTGCTTTGGGTCTTTGTCTGCTAATGTTTCCATTATTGCATCTATAGTAAAACAAGAACATTTTTTAAAAAACTTCTGACATAAGCATTTTCTAACTGTGTCCTCTTATGGGGCACCAAACACTGCAGGGGAGCTTCTTGTTATTGTTTTGGGGAGTGATGTGGTGGTGGTAGTGGTAGTTTTACATATTTTCCACAGCAAGCAGAACAAGATAGGGGTCTGTGGACCCTGATTGTGAAATGCTAGAACTGGAAGGAATCTTAAAGATGACTTGGTCCAAGTCTTATATTTTGCAGATGGGGAAACTGAGGCTCAGGCTGGTGAAGCAACTTGATGAAGAACCAGTACTTATATTGTGTTTTTCTGATCTAATTAAAATATGGATTATATTGCATGCACCCCACTATAGTCTGTGTCTGGTCGCATAAGGTGAGTGGCATCTAGGAATTCTTTTAGGGTTTTATTATGCATTTACTATTTGTCATTATGAATTTTATCTTTGTTGCAGAATTCTGTTGAAAGACAAATTCTTTAGGTTTGATGGGACACAGCTTGAAAAAGGCAAAAGAGAGGGGGTTTAAGGCAACCTTTCCTTCCTTGTAGTCAGGACGCTAGAGAAATGATGAGGGAAATCATTCTCTCAAAGAGAAGATGCTCAGCTTTGTCTTCCTGAAGCTGACATGAGACGCTGTGTCTTGCTGTGCATTGTCATTCTACAAAGATTGACCGATCCTCCCTGCTAGGGTACCGCAGACTTACAATTCAGCACTAGTGGGGAGGGTCATGCGCCTCTGTAATAGACAGTAATGACTGTAATAAAATAAGGCTGCAGCTCAGACAACAGAAAAGTGTCACCATTGGCAATGGGGGTGTAAACATGACCTGACTAATGGCCATGCCAACAGGCCAAGGCAGCCATGCGTTATGGAAAGAACCCAAAGTTGGGGCCCCTAAACGGGGTGCAAATTCTGGTGCTGCATGCTCTTTAGGTGATCTTGGACGAGATGCTGGGCCTCTGTTTCCTCATTTGTAAAATGAAAGTGATAGCACATACCTTGTCGGGTGCTTATGTACAGAGTCAGAGAGGAGAGTTCTGTGTGACATCTGGTGGCATCATGTGGGGGCCTGCTGTGGAAAGTGCTTCCTTGCCCTGACATCCCTAAATCTCTGGTAATCAGCCCAGTGAGCTCAGTGTGGGAGCTGAGAACCCTGCCCAGGGCACTGACACGTCTGCTGAAACGAAGGGGTTTAAAAAGTCTGCTCTCCTGGTCATTATTTTTTAGAAATATCGAGTTTTATCCCCCCTCTCCCCAAAGATCTGGGAATGTAGCTCTGGTGGCTGCTAAAATGGGAATTCCTGATAAATTGAATTTTATGAAATCTCAAGGCGAGGCTGTCCCCACCGTTCACACTGCCCTGTTGATTAGTGTGTGAGGCAATGTTCAAAGTGGCCTGTACCTTTCTTCTTTCTTTTTCTTACTTTCCTTCCTTTTTGGACTGGGTTAGAAGCTTGTGAGTGCAAACATTTGGGTCTCTATGTCACTGTGGACTTCTGCCTCTGACTTCTGGGTGTATCCCAGTAGCAGTGTCTTGAGGGACCTGGTTACTTGTACGTCTTTTCATTTGAGGAAGGATGCCTTGCTACGGTGAGACACTAGTGTAGTGGATGCTGTGACAAGCTATCTAGTCCCCCTTGAGGACTGCTGGGAGCACTGCTGACACACAGCCTCAGACATCAGCCTGCTTCAGGAATCGTCTCGTCTGACGAGCATCCCCTCGCCCAGGGCGGTCCACATCCAATGACTGGTTGATGGAGGAGGTGTAAAGGCCTGGCCTCTCACGCCGTCTTGGGACAACTTGGAGGAGCCACATCCTGGCTTCAAGCTCCCCATGGGGTCAGCTGAGGCCTTTATTGAGCATCTGAGCTCAGCTTCCTCCTATGCCCAATCCTGCTTCCATTCTGTCTCTTGCACAGGTGGCAGTTCCACGAGCACTACCTAAGAAACCTAATATATGTTCATATCCACCTCAAAGACTGCTGCCTGGGGACCCCGATCTGTATATACATATACATACAACATCCATATAAAAGTGTGTGTATGTGGACGTGCATCAAGAATGTTTTCATTGCTCTGTCCCTTTAAGTCTGCTTCTGAAAATGACCACCCGCTCTGATATCCCACCATGCCCTATCTATTCTCTGCATTCCACAGTTTCTCATCATTCTCCACTCTCGTCAGCATTTACTGGCCACTGCATTTTGAAGTCTATCACCTTCTTTTGGGAGTGGTCTGTGTGTCCATCTGCAGGGGCGGAGGGAGGGGGAGTGGGTCTGGTGACCAGACTGGGGCATTTCAACAGCCTTTGAGTCAGAACTTTGCAACTCAGATGGACAGTTGCAAAGAATTAAATGTTTTCTTCCCATTTTCATCTTTAACTCCTTTTCAACTAATAAACTAGATTTCTGATGATAAACAATCCATTTTCAAGTATGCAAGAGCTCGACCAAGTCAAAAGTGAATTTTATCTTTAAAACAATGATCGGAAGTTACTCCAACATGTTGGCTGTTTTTTGCTTTGGATGGTGGCGTTATAGGTCATCTTTTTCTGGTTTTTACTGTTTCTGTGTTTTTCTCTCCAAAATTTCTAAATAAAGGACATATATTACTTTTGAAAATGAAAAGAAGAAAAGATGTTTTATTAAGAAAACTCCCTCACTGCATCCTGTGCATGTCCTTGGCAGCGACGGCAGGAAAACCCTAAATGCATCTGACCTCTCTGCAATGAACACTGTGATGGAGCCTGGTGGGAGGACTTGAGGGCTTTTTGGTCACGGCAGAAGGAACCATTAGAGGGTAGGGCCTATTTCGTGCTACAGCTTGGAATCGACTTTTTTTCAGTGAAAATTACAGAAAAGAAGGTGTGAGCATTGCAGGCTGGGTTGGCAAATTTCATCTCCCTTTTTACAGATGTTCATTGACATAACAAAACATTAGTGAATGTTATCCTGTACTCTTGTCTGTTCTCAGCAGAGACTGACTAAAAATATGTCAGAAGTAAGCCAACTAGACTAGGAAAGTCATTTTCATCTGGAAAAAAAAAAAAGATGTGAAATATGCGGTCACCAAAGAAGGGCCACCATGTTTTATTTTGTAATTATGAAAATTTGTCTCTTTTGACAAGTGAAATGAATTTAAGCACTCAGGCATGGGGAGAAAGTTGAATTGTCTGAAAATTAAATCAAAGTAAAAATGAAAAATATAAATGGGTGTTTCATATTCACTAACATGGGAGTCATCTTTTAGATCTGACATTTTGAAGCAATCCCTGAGAAACTTGATAGCTCATACCTCTGAGTAAATTATGGTCCTGAGCAGTGTGGAAATAATTGAGAATGTTTGTTGTTTTTAAATAAATGTAATAAATCTGGAATGGCGTCAGTAGTCCAGAGTGTAGAGAGCACCATTTTACACCCTGGGATGTGTAATGTGCTGAGGTCTGCATCACAGAGAGATGCAGTGTAGACGGAGTGAATGTGACAGGAGCCAAGTGCACGTACACGCACGCTGAGAGAACAGCATGGGGTTGACCAAAGTGGGGTGTCCAACAAACAGATCACGTCTGGCTCCACCGTATCCTGGGGACGTGGCCCAGGGCAAGTCATTTCCTTTTAAAAAGGGGAATGAGACTTTGCCTCCTAAGGGTGCTGGGAAGAGTGATAAGCACTCATTCTTTGGTTGCTCTTATGGCAGGTGTGAAAACACCTTCAACTGCAGTGCCTGGCATTGAGTAGGTCCTTGAGGAATGGTAGTTAAAAATCAATCTGAGGACTTTTCTCCGTCCGGTGTGTGTGTTCACTGTGTGTGCTTTGTGTGTATGTTTGTGTGCATGTGTGTAATGTGTGTGTGTGTATATATACTTTGTGTATGTCTACCTTGTGTGTGTGCTTTGTGTGTGTATGCATGTGCCTGGATATAATTTGTGTGTCTGTGTGTGCTTTGTGTGTGTACTCTGCATGTACATTGTGCACGTGTGTGTGTGCATGCATGCATGCATGCATGCACTTTGGTTTGGGCATCTTTGAGGAGTGAGGCACCTCCCAGGACTAGCTGGGAATCATTCTTTGTGCCCTCATAGGCCTGCAGCTCCACTGAGAGGGGCTCAAGAAATGGACCTAGTGCTTTGGTTTTTAAATGAGCAATTGAACTGGCTGCCTCAGTTCCTGCGTATCCTTAAGTGCACTCACATACATTTTATATCTATATATAGTATTATTTTTTTTAAGTGTGGGTACTTTTTAGCCATAACTCAGTAAAGTTTCGGGTATCTTATATCATTTAAAAATGGACAAGCCCATAAAATGGTATCTTGCAGGCAACTAATGAGGTTGGGAATCTTGAATTTTTTAACTAGTTCTATGGTTAAGGGTGTTTTATTAAAGACAGAGAAACCCTTTGACCAAACCCGAATAAAGGGGATTCATGATAAGAAATGAGAGTATGAGGCTAGAAGGAGAAAACTGGCTGTAAGCCCTTGACAGCCCTGTCTGTAAGCCCTTAATAGCCCTGTCTGTCTGTCTCTCTCCTCCCTTTTCCCCTCCACTTCTCTCTGGGAAAGTGTGGTCTCCTGGCTTTCCACGTCTGCCTCAACCATCTGAGTTTTCTGATTTCTCACTTTGAGCTAGTTCCCTCTGCTTCCTTATTGCACATGGGTGCCCAAAGGGCCGCACGGCTTGGCCTTCCCTGACACCATCATTCCCTGTTCTCTTCCTTCCCAGCATTTTCACTCTTCATACCCACCTCATTTCTCTATGTGTTTGCTAGCGTCTTCATTCATCTTTCCGCCAGCCCCTGGCTTCATGAGAGCAGGGGCTATGTCTGTCTGGTTTACTCAGCCTCAGCGCCTCCCACGGTGCCTGGCACAGGAGTTGCTAAATGAATATCTGCTACGTAAAGGAATGTGAACAGGAGCCTCAGACCCACACTCGGCAGGACTCCTGTGACCGTCTCTCATTTTTGTCCAGCCAGCATTCCTATTGCCTTTTTCTAGCAACAGCCCCTCCATTTTCCTTTGGCTCCAGGCCCAGCAAATCCGCATATTCTATTCTCTAGCCGCAATAACCAACTCAGGGTTGGGTTTGGGACTCAGACTGATCCAATGAGACTTAATTCTAACTTTTACAGGAACTATGAGGAAAAGGGTGGCTAAGCTGTGAGTCTGTGTTTCCAGGGCTTCCAGCGTGTATTTTGCTGTATAAGAATGAAGTCAGCACAGAGGAAAGCGTATGCAAAAGGCAGAGAGAAACCAAGTCCTGATGAAATTGTTTGAGCCCCTGGATCCAGCCTTACCTGGAGTAGTATGCCTCTGGACTTCTCAGTTGCGTGAGCCAAAACATTCCTCCCTCTTCTCCTCCAGCTTTTCATTTTTAGTAAGCCCAGCAGATTTTGGGTCCCTATTCTAAATCCCCACTTTTCTCATTCCGAATTTACTTGATGGAAAGGCAATCACTCCCTGGGGCAGGCAGCTGAGGACAAAGTTTCCATTGGGATGAGCTGGGGCCCAACTCAACCTTGGGAGCATCCTCTCTGCCAAGTGCCTACTAGAGAGAACTGGTGGGGTGGGTTTTTTCTTGTTCATATAATGTTACTAAGAAAAATTTTAAGAATAAGTTTGAGTTGGGCTTATGTTACTTTCAGCCTAAACATCCTAACTGCAAATGCCTTCCAGGGAAGAGTTAACTCAGAGCTAACTGACTTGGTCATGATGCGTGCCAATGTTTTGTGTGGCATCCACCCTGGTCCTGGTACCTGTGGTCAGAGGGTTAGCATCATGTGGCCTGTTCCATGCTCAGCAGGAACATGGGAGAAACCTCTTTCAGGAGGTGTGGGATCAAGCAGCATAAAAAGCAGAAGAAACAATAGGCTTTTATAGTACAACTGACAGCATCAATTTATGAGGCTGTTTTGAAGGTTGAGCTGGAGGTGCAGAAAGGAGGGGTGATGTCTGTGGAAGCTTAAAAATATTTTTGGTTGAATTCTCCAGGGAGTCCATAGAAGGACCCCTGAGCCTTCCTGGGTGTGGAGGCAGGAAAGAGGGAACTGATAGCTGAGCTCTCCCCCAGCCACTTGCAGGATGAAACAGAGGTTATGCATCTTCACAAGACAAGAGGATTAGGGCATCTTTTCTTTGTTAAGCCCTGTTTCCTTCTTGGTCTTTCCAAGTCTTTGGCATTTGATAGTTTCCATTGTATAACTGCTTGCTTGATCTCCATGCATGGACAGCCCAGCAGAACTAACCCCCTACCGAGGTCCCAATCTTCCCCTTCCCAAATTCACTCACAGAGAAAAAAAATTGTGTCTGCAGCACATAGCTGAGAACAGGGCCTCCCTTGGAGTGGGGCCAAGCCTAAGGGTCTGAGAGCCTTGGCAAGTAGACCCTCTCTGCCGAGGATCCGACGGGGATCACTGTTTGGGGGTAGGAGGTGGGGAGAGGTCCCTGGCGGGTCCAGGTCTCAGCAGATCCAGTCATTGGAGCTTTAGCATGAGAGACATAAAGGACTCCTGTGCCAGGGGAGGCAGAGTCCCTTTGGAGGAGTGCAGTACTGGGAGGGGCTGAGGCTGATCAGAGGCCCCACTGCCCTTCCAGAGGAGAGCAGAAGGAGGGGAGCACCAAGCTTTGATGGCTGGCAGTCTGGGTGGAAGCCCAGACCTGCCCCCCTTCCCCACTCACTGTGCAGCTGGGGTCATGTCCCCAATGTCTCTTTGACTCATTTTCCTTCTTGGTAAAATGAGGGTGAGAAGACTTGCCTGGGAGGCCTATTGTAATTATTAGACAAGAAAAACCGTGTAAAGTATTATGTGGGGCTCCTGGCAGATGGGATGCGCTTGGTCAAGGTCCCTGCTCTTCTGATTTCTCTCCCTGCTTGCTTTGTATTGGATGTGCATACCTGGGCCCAATAGTGCCCAGGAAGACCGTTTTCTTTCTTGCACCTGGTACAACACCTAACCAGTAGCAGGTGCTCAGTATATACTTGAATTCCTTCCTTTACGGGCTCAGTGAATTTCTATTGAACGCGTGCTCTGTGCTGTGATCTGCATTAGGCACAGTTGATACATCAGGAGCGAGGCAGGTGTTGTCCCTGCTCTCATGATTTGCGCAGTTTAACCAATACCAGAAGCTGCCCCTTGCTCATCTCTGCTTTGGGCCAGGCCCTCTTTTTCCTCCCAACCACACTATGAAATAGATGTTACAGTCCTTGCTTTACAGAAAGGCAGCTGTGGCTTAGGATGATGGGAGCTCTTAGAGATACAAAGGAATAAAACAGAATGGACGCAGGGGTGAAAGAGGGCTCCTAGACTCCTGCGTGTGAACAGAAGCTGGGCTGGGGACTCTCCTGTAGGCCAGAGCAGGCTTGAACTTCCCAGATTGAGGGGAGGGGCTAGGTATGGTTCAGTGTGGTGACAGAGATCTCTTTTTCAATTCTGGGGTGTGTGTGTGTTTGTGTTAGAGAGAGAGAGAGAGAGACAGAGAGAGGCACACAGTGAGAGACAGAGACAGAGGCAGAGACACACAGAGATACAGAGAGAGAGGCACAGAGACAGAGGGAGACAGGGAGACTGCCAAGCTGTACCAGAGAGGATGTGTCCCAGTGGAAGAACTTTCTGAGCTATACGTGGTTGCTAAAGCTGAGGCCTCTGCTTGCTGGAAGAAAAGCTGTGAGCAATGGTCGGGTCAGGAGGGAACTCCAGGTCACCACTGCAGTACCCAGGTTCCTTAGCAGAGGATGCTCAGCTGGGGAGGGACTGGTCTGCCAAACTGGCAGGCCACTGAGCTACTGCAGCCTATCACACCAGAAGGGGACAGTACATGGGGCTATGTGGAAGCTGGGCCTGGGTACTGACTGTTGGACACTTATATCCTGGCACCCTGAGGTTCTGTGGGGCACTGAAATGAATGACGTGTGTTGAGTAACTACTGTCCAAGAGGCAATTTCAGGTGGATGACTCATCTTACCTCATTTAACTGAAAGGCAAAATGTAATAGTTGTAAGACCAGGCAGACAGACCTGGGTTTATACCCTGACTGCTACTTACTGTGTGACTTTGAGCGATTGATTTATGGCTCCCTAAGCCTCAGTTTCCCCATCTGAAAAACAAGGATAGTGGTTTGGCTGCTGTAAGAACTAAATGCAGTAGGGCCTGTGACGTGCTTAGCGCAGAGCCCGGCGCAGGCACGTGCTGTACAAGGACTAGCCCTGCCCAACTCCTGAGTGGGGGCAGTGTGGTCCCCACCCTCACTGCTGAGGAAACCGAGGATCGGGGGGCTTTGATATTTACTTCCTTTCTGGGGGTCTTACAGCTGCTGGGGTGACACCAGAGCCTTCTCATCTGACTCCAAAGCCCGCTCTGTGATGGATTATTGATTTTTCTTCTCTTTTAATAACACTGGCTTCTCGTACACAGTGGCCTGAGAGTTTGCAAGTTACAGAGTCAGTTGCACCGGGCTGGACTGTTCCTGGGCACTGTCGCTATTTTCTTGGGTTTGGGGACCATCTTTCAGACTCACAGCAATGCTTCCCTCCCTACCAGGACCTTGGTCCTGGGGAGCATCATTGTCAGACATAGAGTGACACTTTTATTTTATAAAAACGCATTTTAAAATTAAACTAACAAAATCTGCATGTGGTAAAAAAAAAAAAAATCAAGCAGAACCAGAGGGTACACAGTCAAAAGGAAGTGTCCCTTCTACTTTGGACTCCCAGGGTCCTCTTCTAGGGGCAACCGTGGTTGTGACAGTTTCCTGTTTTAAAAATTTGCAAATTTTCTACCCATTTTCAAGTATTTCTGTGTTTGTGTCTGTGTATGTTTATTTACATATCTTTCATTAATACCAATGCATGCTTACTATATATACACACACACACACACTGTCCCCTTTTGTGCCCCTCAATAACTTACCTTGGAGAATATTCTGTACCATCTCTGTTAGATCTAGCTTATTCTTTATTCATCTCATTAGGTGAATTAGATCTAGTTTATTCTTTTTTCATGGTTGTATAGTGTTCCATGGTGTGGACATACCAAATTTATTTATTCTTTATTGTTGGATAACATCTGCCCTGACCTCAGGTTTTGCTATTATAAACAAAACTGCAACTAACATATTTAGACAAGCGGCATTGCATATATTTAAGAACATATCTGTAGGACAAAGTCCTAGAATTGGAATCCCCAAGTTGGAAGATAGGTGTATTTACAGCTCTCATAGACATTAGAAAGTGCCTGCGGAGAGGTTGCGCCAATTATGCTCTTGACCCACAGTGTGGAAGGATCTTCATCTCCACCGCCTTGCATTCACCTTCTGTGTATTAACAAACTTGTTGATATCCATTAATCAATCAGGTGAAAAATGGAAACTCCTTGTTTTAATTTGCATTTCTTTAATGTCGAGTGAGGTTGTGATGTGCTTTTTTAAAGCAGCTTACTTATTAACTAATTATTTAATTGTTACATTAATTGGTTGCAATTATGTCTGTGCATTAGTTGAAGCGCTTGTGCTGAATCTCAGTCCAGAAAACCTAAAGGGGAGTAGAGCGTGGGATGGTTGACAGCTTTCCCATAACTTAATTCACCAATTCAGTTAGGAAGGCTAAACTGGATTTCTTCTAAGCCAGGCTATGTAAGCCTTGCCCTTTAGACCAGGAGTTGGCAAACATGTTTCTTAAAGGGTCAGACAGTAATTATTTTAGGCTTTGTGGGCCAGCTGGTCTCTCTCAGAACTCCTCAACTCTGCCCCTGTAGTGCAAAAGCCGCCCGAGACAGTGCATAAATGAATGGGTGTGGCTGTGTTCCAAGACAATTTCATTTACAAAAACAGCCAGTGGACCGTGTTTGGCCTGTGGGCTGCAGTTTTCAAAACCTCGTTCCACACTGCGCATGGGTGGGTGTCTAGGGATAAGATCAACACCTCAATTCGCAGATTCCAAACGGCCTAAGTCTGACATACCTGAAACCCTTTGGTTGTAGGCGTTCAGATATGCAAAGTAGCTGAAGAAACGAATAAATCCGAGTCTCTGCTGGTGTTTGGACATTCAAGACGTTAGGCCTTAGGATCACGTCACCCCAGAGAGTGAATAAGGCTAGAAGTTCTGAAGTTTTCCCACTTGCACGTGTAGCTTACCCTCCTAATTGTTAATGTAATATATTCTTACTCTGAATGGATATTAACTAATTGAATCTGCCCTGCTCTGGCCACCCTCATGGCATTAACGTGGCTAAAACTATTTTTTAGAAAATCAAAGAGTAGCCCTGCTACTCCAGGGGTCAAACAAAACTGTTTGGGGCCCCTCTCCAGAAGAGAGCCCGGGGCCAAGGGAAGCACTTCGTAGCAGCACAAGGGAGGAAGGGAGGTGAGCACTGCGGGCCAAAGCCTGAAACAAGCACTCTTGGTGCTCCAGGGTGAGGGTGGTAGGGGGTGGGCGTGGAGGGTGAATGGAGGATTCGGAGGAGGCAGGAGGCAGAGGCAGGCTCTAAGCAGAGAGTGGCAGCCTGGGCAGGAGCCGAGCATGGCCCTGGGGTTCCCAGGAGAAACCAGACTGGAAGAGACCTTAGAAGGGGACTTTGGGTTATATGTGCCCCAATGTGATTTGAATGCAGGCTCTGATTCATTCAGAGCGTTGTTCCCTGTGGCACCCCTGTGCCTCCAACAGTGCCTGGGACATAATAGGGCTGTTAATGTTTGTTGGACGAATGAATGGATGAATGAATGAACGGAGGTAATGAATACTGCAAAAATGACTTTACACCTCAATGTGACAATTATCCGTTTGTGTATCAAGTCATGTGAACAGTGCCTGGCATATAACACCTGCACGAAGTATGGTGCCTGTTAATGTCACCAGCTATTATCACAGTGGATCGCAAATGCAAATACAAATAATGATAGCAGCAAACGTTTGTTGATGATGTATCTTTGTTCCAGTTCCAAATACTTTAAATGGATTCTTTCATTTAATTTTCACAATAAATTAAGTAGGAGAAGAATACTACCATTATTCCATTTTATAGACGAGAAAACTGAGTCACAGAGAGGTTAAGTAACTTAGGTAAAACTGTACAGCTAGATGGAAGCAAAGTATACTTCTGGTGTTAGTTTGGAGTAGTGGTTCTCAAACTCCCGGAGCATTGGACTCCCCTGGAGGGTGTGTTAAAACACAAATTGCCGGGCCCCACCCCTGGAAGTTGTGATTCAGTGGGCCTGGGGAAAGGCCCAAGAATCTGCATTTCTGACAAATTCCCCTTTGATGCCAATATTGCTGGCCCTGGAGCTGCACTTGATAACTGCTGGTTTAGAGAATTTTGTGCCTGTTTAAAAAAAGAAAAAAAGGTGGTCCCAGTGGAGGCCGATTTAAGTTAATTTCTGGTTGTTCTTGAACCCTGAAAGAATGTTTTCGGTCCTTACTGGTGCTGCCCCTCCTTCTCCCTAACCATCCCCCCAAACCCCATCTCCAGGGCTCTGGCCAGTTAATTCAGCCAGCGTGGTCACAAGCCAAACCGCAAGGGAAAGACATGGGGCTGCTTGCCGAAGTGATGCGTCTTCTCTTGGGGAAGTGCCAAAGTGTTGAGTTCAAGGTCTAGCCTCCGTCTCTGAAATGATGCCCTGAAGTTTTACTGCAGGCAGCTGGAGGTGCTTGGGCTCTGCCTGAACTGCAGGCACGACTCTTCTCCGATTTTAGTGCCTTCCCCTTCACAAGTGCTAAATTACCCCATAAACCAAATACATCTGGTGTTTGACTCATAGAAAATATTTCTCTACAGTTGAAAAGAAGTGTATGGACAGTCTGACTCCATTAATTTCCACTGGAGTGACTCCGAACCATCTGCTCCAGCTCAGCTGCAGGGGAGGGGTGGGGGCCGGGCCACTTGGTGAGCGGGCTGGGAAGTGCAGCCTTGGCTCCACCGGGCTGTGGGTAGGTGCCTGTATCACTGGTGTCCCTGACAGGCAGGGAAGGCATCCTGACACAGCTCTGTGTACTCTGGAGGTTTCTGAGACCCCCTACACACATGAAGCGCTCTGGTCCTGGTGGAGATGGCCTGGACCCCAATGCCTTCTTCTCCCTGACAGAGGGTCTGCTGGGTGGGCTGCCGAGGCCAAGATCCTGTGATGTCTGTGTGACCCAGTACAACGAGCTCTTCCTGGTCCCTCCAAGCAGCATTTATGGCCCAGTTCTAGACTCTCCCTTCAAGGCTCACAGGAATTGACAAGGGCTCCCTCTGGGGGCCTCTGGGATCCAGCTATTCGGAAAGAGTAAGACATTGGGCAGGTACAATAAGGTGTGCTACAGGGGCCACTAGGGGCAGGCTGGGCTTTGAAGTGGCATAGACTTAGGTTCAAACATGACTTCTCCTCGCCATGGTCATGTGTCCTTTGCCAAATTGTTATTAACCTCCCTCACCTCTGTATCATCTTTAAAATGGAGACTTTTTACAGACAAGTAACAACTATCCAGTTGCATGTCAAGTCACTTGAACGGTGCCTGGCACATAGAAGGTGCTGGAAGGATGATGACTGTTAATATTATCAGTTATGAATTCTAAGATGCCCCATGATGACTACCCTCCTCTCTTCTCCCCAGGGTGCACACCTGGTATAATCCCCTCCCCTTGAATGAGGGCAGAACCAGTGAATAAAATGGATTATGACTTCGAGTTAATCCAGAAGGAGATTATCTAGGTGGGCCTGACTTAATGAACCCTTCCTAAAACCAGAGAGGTTAGAAATGTGAGTGGGTCAATGGAAGGGGCCACAAGGTAAGGACCTGAGAGCAACCCCTAGTTGCCAAGAGTGGCCCACAGCCAATAGTCAGCAAGACAATGTGGACCTCAGTTCTATATCCACAAGGAAATGAATTCTGCTCACAGCCTGAGGGAGCTTGGAAGCAGTCTTTCCCTAGTCAAGCCACCAGATGAGAACACAGCCTAGCTGACATCTTGGTTTCAGTGTTGTGAGACCCTGAGCAGAGGACCCAGTTAAAACAGGACTGACTCCTGACCCACGGAAACTGTGGGATAAGGAACGTGTTGTGTTAAGCCACTAAATTTGTAGTAATAAAAATAGCAGTAGAAACTGAGTACAGAGATAGTGACATCTACCTCAGAGAAAGTTTATGAGAAATAAATGCTATAATTTGTTTAAATATAGCATGCAACACAGTTACACGGCAGGCGCCTGATGGCTGTAGCCCCGGGGTTCAGATCGTCTCCCCAGCTAAGTAGTCCTGCTCTTCCTTCCCCTCGGGAACACGTTCTTGTCTCGAACCCCATCCTGTTAGCTGGGATCTTGCTGAGGTCCTGCTCATCCTCTTCTTGGGGACTGGCTCACGTCTTGCCATGGCTGTCTTAATGCCCACCGTTGCCCGTGTGAGGTCTGAATATGGACCGCTGCCTGGATCACTTCTTTCACCCCGTGTTTTTGCTAGAAGAATTTTCCATCCATTCTTACAAGTCTGGTTCATTCTTCAGGTCTCAGCTCAAAAGTCACCACCTCCGAGAAGCCTCTCCTGATTGCTTAGAAGAGCTCTTATTCCCCCCTCACCACCCTCCGAGTCCCTGTTCCTTTCCTCCACAGCACTTGCACCGTCTGTAACTAAAGTTCTGTTTGGTTGTTGTTTGTCCACTTTTCCCCGGTTGCGTCTTGGGTCTGACACCGTGAGACCAGACGCCATGTGGCTTCTGTCTACCGCTGATCCCAGTGCCAGCACGGTGGGAAGCATGAGCAGGAGCTCAGTCCACGCGTGTGTACAATGCACGTGTGTGCACGCACGGCCATGGGAGGAGCACCACCATACCCGGCCCATGCTGACCCCCAGCCCTTCTCGGATTGCTTGAAGTCTGTCCTCACCACTCTGGGCACACTAGCTGATTCTGAGGAAACTTCCTGTGAGATTGCCCTGTATCCAGGCAGCTGGCATTCCTCATCCTCATTGCAGAGAAGATCCTTCATCCCCGTTCCTCCCCAAGCCACTCCCTTCTCTGTGTGGCTGAGCCTTGTTCCCCAGACTTCCACCAGCCCTCTCCCCAAATACCACATTTTAGCCTAAATAGAGTCAGATGCTTATGTACATTTTATGACGATACGAGTCTAGAGTGAATCCTGGGGACCCTGAGTGATGGAGAGGAGCGAATATAGGCTTTGCTGTGATACAGACAAGCTGTTCAAATCTAAGCTTTGCCGTTGACTAGCTTTCAGACGTCGGCAATAAGTCATTTCCCTGAGCCTCAGTTTCCTCATTTGTAAAATGGGATAATTACATCTCCATGAAAGGGTGGTTGTGAGGGTGATATGAGATATATACAGAGCATGTAGCTCAGGCCTGGAACTTGGAAGATGTTCCAAGCATATTAGTGTTCTCCCCAACTTCCCCTTTCCATTTCCAAAAGTGGAAACCTTCTACGTCAAGGAAAGACCAAATGCAGTGTAGTGTGAATGACAGAGGAAGAAAGAAAATGGATTGTGGGAGCAGGATGTAAAGACCTAGTTTGATGTTCTGGGAGTCCCGGGCTGAGGGACAGGTTTGGTCCACACTTTTTCTTTGCGCTTCCTCAGGCAGGATTCTCCTCCCCATGTAGCACGTTATCACCGCCGGGACCATTTCTGTATTCACCAAAGCTCCTGATTAGAGGCTCATGAATATTCAAACACTTGTCTCCCCTTATTTGCCTAACTATTAGCATTCTGTCTCTAGGCTTATTTTGCGGTTTTTCTCTGTTGCACATTTGTTCAGTGATTCACGCTTCATCATCCAATGTGACCGGTTTTGAGACAATCCCAACCATTCCTGGGTCTCAGAAAGGCTGGGTCTCCTCCCCACACCAGGGGCCAGGTTTTCTTTGCTCTTTCTGCTCTCAAAGATGGGTGGGTGGTGGAATAGCCTGCAGAGTGCCACTTCGGGAGCTTGCCTCTGTGTTTTAACAATTCACGCTGATAATAATTATTCAATATGTACATGTGTCTATCACTTCAAATTTTACAAAGAGATTTCATATCATCCTGTTTTCGAGTCTGGCCTTCAGCAAATGCAAAATGCTGACATTCTTCTCTGAATGGAGCCATGTTTCTTTTCCTTTTGAATATTTAACAACAAGATTTGAACAAACAGAATTTGTTTTAAAGCCCAGCTGTACAAAGATTTCTCACAATGGCACAATGTAGAAGAGGATTTGTCCTTCTCTCCCTGTGCTGGTTGGAGCTTTGTTTGAAGTATGTTTGACTCTGCAGGAGATACAGTGTATTAGTTTCCTATTGCTGCTGTAACAAATTACCACAGACTTGGTGGCTTAGAAAAACACAAATTTATTCTTACAGTTCTGGAAGTCGGAAGTCTAAAATGGGTTGGCAGGACTGTGTTCCTTCTGGAGATTCTAGGGAAAAATTCTTTTCCTTGTCTTTTCAGCTTGTAAAGATCACCTGCATTCCTTGGCTCATGGCCCCCTTTCTCCATCTTCAGAGGCAGCACCGTAGCATCTTCAAATCTGCATCTCACTCTCTCACTTCAGCTTCTGTCCTCTCATCTCCTTCTCTGACTCTTACCCTCCTTTTTCCCTCTTGTAAGGACCTTGTGATGACATTGAGCCCACCTGGATAATTCAGGATAATCTCCCCATCTCAAGACCCTTAATTTAATCACATTTGCAAAGTCCCCTTTGTCATGTAAGATAACACGATCACAGGAGGTTAGGACCTGAATATCTGTGGGTGGCCATTGTACCTCCTACATCATCTTTCTAGGTTAGTAAAAAAACCCAGATTGCTTGGGACTGACACCTGCTTGCTTGTCTAGGATGTGGATCCTGTGGCTTCTTTTCTTCCTCTTTGCAGGACAGGCTCCTCCTAACGGCTGCCATGAGTGTCTCGGCTGTGGGATCACAGTGTCTCCAATGGGTACATGGACAGCTTGTGGTGGTGGGTTTGGCAACAAATACTCAACTTCCTAGCCAGATCTTTGTGTGCCCAGAACATATTCTAAAATGCAATACCCAATTTGATACCCACAATCACCTTGGAAACAGGAATTATCACCTCCAATTAAAGCTGAGGTGCAGAGAAATTAAATAATGTGCCACCTATCTCTTGTGTAATATGGTGCATGGATGCTGGCACCAGACGGGCCTGGATTCAAAGCCAAATCTGATTTTGTGAGTTTGTGCATGTTACTTCCCCTCTCTGAGCCTCAGTTTCCCCATCTGTAAGTACCCATTTTATAGATGTGAGCGTTAAATGAGGTAAGGCCTGTAAAGTGCTTAGTATAGAGTCTGGATCAATGCATGTCAGCTGTTTCATCATAATTATCATTACCATGAGGATTATCATTATTTCTGAGAAATGCATTTTCTGTGCTTGCTGGAAGTTGTTATAATAATTACTTTTGAAATTGCTGTTATTATTGCTCCAGACTGGGGGCATGCACAGAGGTGATTCCCTAGGATTTCTTGGACCCCAGAGGTCTACATTGATTGAGCCTATCCTATACAACATGCACAGGGCAGAGTGCCTTGGGCACACTATCATGTTTGATCCCCAAACTGAAGCCAGGAGGTAGGTAAAACTACTGCCCCCATTTTACGTACAAAGAAAATGAGACTGGTGGAAGTGAAGGGATTTGTCTATAATAATACTGTTGTTAATGGGTGGAGTTAGAAACCCTGGCTGCCAAAGACTAGACTCGTAATCCTACGTCTTCTGTGCCTTGCTGAGGTGGTCCCTGGTGGACATCAGAGGCTGTGCTGTCCTTGCCCATCTCTGACGGTAAATGCGCCCCACAGCCTGGAGGCCTGAAAGAGCCCGGGGAGGCTGAGAGCCAGCTGTCAATTAGAGCTCATTAGGATGCCACTGTCTTAGGCAGAGATCAGTACTTCTGACTCAGTCCCCATCTCACTGGGCTCCTGTCCCACAGAGCAATGGGCCCCCTGGGGCATTTCCTTACACCTGCCCAGAGCTATCCTCATACATGGCCTTCTCAATCACCATAAAAGTCAACATTTACATAGAGACTGAAATTAATTCCGAAGCACAGGGAGGAACTGGGGGAGTTTTCTTTAGAACAGAAAATGTCCAATTTCCAAAGATCTGGCTTGAGCGCAAATAAGTGTTGACTTCAGTCCTTCTGGGGGCTGCTGCTGCGCATACCAATAGGGTCCCAGCCTGGCACTGTGCCGAGGCAACTGAGGCTTCTAACGGGGTGTTTGTCAACAGGAGGATCTATGTGGGGCTTGTGGAGGTCTTGAATAATGTATAAAATCCACACGTTAAGGTTGATTAAAATCCTAAGTGCATTATCCAGCTGGTGCAAAAGGCTCTTGAATCTCTGATCATTGAAAGTCATTGATCTTCAAGGACTCTTGTCCTCACACTGCACCCCAAGACAATGAGTTCTGGGACCATTCGATCCATGGGGAGACCAGCATGAACACAGGAACTCATAGGGACATCTCCATGTCAATTGCATGTAAAATGTGAATATTGCTTCATATATTTGATCTTTATACAGCCAGCAAGGAAGAAAAGACATTTAGGATTTGTCTCTTTTGCTACTTTTTCCCAGACAGAAGTCTAAAAGCAAGGAAGGAGCGAGAAGCCAGTTACTAGGGTATCAAGAAAGATGTTCTGTGCTTCACCATCTGCCACGTGCTTGATTATCAAAATTTCTAAGGCCTCAAGGCTTTAGGGAAGATCCCACATCTCATCTGGCCTGTGGGAAACAGACCTCTGAACCTGGGTTTCCTGGAAGAGTGGTGTTTAATGGTGCACCAAGCAGAGGCGTGGTCCCACCAGGAAACCACTCACGGGAAGGTCCTGATAAAGGCAGATGTCAGGATACGCAGACTCCAGGGAGGAAACTTGACCCTGCCCAGGACACTATGTCTATCCTATGCCTGTCCCACCATTGTGTTTAAGAAGCTTAAAATAACCCATTGTCTGATTTCCCAGGGTCACAGATGGAAGGAATTTTGCTCCAGGATGAGCCATACCCTGAGTCTCACCCTGATTTAGATGAGATTTTGGACTTAGAGTTGATGCTGGAATGGGTTAATAATTTTGGGAATGCTGGGATGGGGTGAATGCATTTTACATGTGAGAAGGACATGAATTTGGGGGACCAGAGGACAGAATATTATGGGTTAGACTGTGTTCCCCCTAAATTTGCACACTGAAATCCTAACCCCCAATACCTCAGAGTGTGGCCTTATTTGGAGGTAGGGTCTTTACAGAGGTAATCAAATTAAAGTGAGGTCATGGGGTGGGCCCTAATCCGATATGACTGGTGTTCTTATAAAATGAGGAAATTTAGATACAGAGAAACTGTACACAGGGAGAACACCACATGAGGATGGTGATGCTCCTACAAGCCAAGAAATGCCAAAGATTGCCATCAAACCCCCAGAAGCTAGGGGAGAGACTTGGATGGTCCTTCCTCCCAGCTCTCAGAAGGAACTAGCCCTGCTGACACCTTGACCTCGGACTTCCAGCCTCCAGACCTGTGAGACGATACATTTCTATTGTTTAAGCCCCTCAGCCTGTGACACTAGCAAATTTTGCTATGTTAGCTGAGGGATTACTCCGTTCAAATGAAATTTGGTGAGAAGTCCGTATATAAAGCAGATGAAAGCTCTGGGTGAAGTAGGGTTTGACTTCCTTGCCCTTTTCCCTTCTCCACAATGTAGCTCTGGGGAGGCTCTCTAGAAGCCCCCAGAATGCAATCTGAAAATCACTGACTCCTCTAAGAATAGTAAACAATGCTGACATAACTTGGCAGCAACAGCCAATTAGTGGAGCTTCTGGAAGCACTGTGTGGAGGAGGATTCAGAGGCTTTACTCAGGCTCGAGAGGAAAGTGTGCAGTGATTGATTAGTGATGTCTGTCACAGGCACAGTAGGTGGGAGGGTAGGAAGAGTAACGACTATTTTCCATTCTTGGAGCAGCCCAACTCCCTCATTTGGCAAAGGACAAGGCCTGCAGCCCAGAGAGATAAAGTGATTGGCTCAAAGCCACACATCATCTCTAGAATCAGATGGGTTATGTGATGTTACAAGCCCGGTTCCTATGTGCGTGAGGTTTATTCTCTGTCCATAGATTCACACTGAGTCACTGAAGGGACCATGCCATTCACTCAGGAAAGCCCACGTTTCCAAGGTCTTTTGACCTAGAGCTGAGGTTTGCACCTGCCTTTACTCTTCTCACACTGCTGGTTGTACTGTTAGAATGTCCTTTGCTCCCAAATCTTTCTATATTGAGCCTTTTCTGTAGTTCAGGCTACTCCTTCCCCTCCAGGAGGCATTGGCTCCAGACCAGTGGTTCTCAATTAGGGGTTATTTGACGCCCAGGGGACATTTGCCTCCCAATGACTGGGCACATTTTTGGTTGTCACAACTGGGAGGAGGGTGCTATGGCATCTAGTGGGTTGAGGCCAGGGATGCTGCTAAACACTCTACAGTCCCTACAGGTAAGGATGATGTGGCCTCAAACATCAATAGCCAAAGTCAAGAAACTCTAAAGTTACCATCCAGCTCCCCATGCTTCTAGAAGCTTCCTGGTCTTATTTTTCCTTTTTCCCCTCCTAGAGCCCCACTTCCTAGAGCTTCCTTTCTGATCACCTTCCCATGGAAATTCCCAGCCCATGTTGGCCTGGAGTGGGGGAAGCTGTGCTGGAAACGGCTGGGAGGGCAGTGGTTTGCCCGGGTCTTGACCATGCTTCTCTGGAAGGAATTACTAAGGCCCTAGAGCCTTGAAGGAACAGGTCCTGGTGAAGGGGACAATGAGGGGACTGTAAGGACTGCTCTCTTGAAAGTTGTTCTGCAGATTTTGCTTCTGTCCCACTATGAAGTCATTGTCATCGTGGTGATATGCACCAACCCCCGGGGGTTGGGTTTAGATTTTCTCTCATTAGGCAGGATGCTGGAAGGATGCTGTCTAAAGTGGGACTCAGGTAATGGAGGGGGAATTTACTTATCCCTCCCAACTTTATTCCACAGGGTTTCTTGTTTCTCTTTCTAGAGAAGAAAAATTACTTTTTACAATATCACAGAATTTTAGAAACAAAGGATCTTGGAAGCTCCAGTTATGGGCTGTAACATGACATAAGTCTGATGGTATCTGAAATGATCTGTTTACACATCTGTCGTTTGTCTCCCCCGCTGGTCAGGAATTCCTTGAAGTCAGGGGCCACGTCTTGTTCGTTATTCTATCTCAGTGTGCAGCACTACACTGCGTGCAGGAAGCACCAGCCCAGGTTTGCTGACTTAATGAATGCAGGCAGTGATTACATAAGGGTTGAAGCCAAAACGCTGCTTGTGTGTGTGTGTGTTGAGTCATAGAACAGTACCTGGCACATAGCGGGTGTTCAATAAATACTTGTTAAATTAATTGTTGGATGCTGCTGCTGTGTCAGTCTCTGCGCTAAGCATTTAACACACAGTAAGTTGTTCAGTTCTCACCACAACCACAAGAGGTGGGTACTATTCTCTCCATTTTACAGCTGGGGATACTAGGGTCAGAGAGGTTTAGTAACTTGATCAAAGTCACACAGCTAAGGAGGAGAAGAGCTACGACTTGAATCTTAATCTAGTGCTAAACTCGAAGCTTGTGTGTGCTGCATCCTCACTTTGGATGTCAAGCTAGGACATTTGGGGCCTATCTTGTACTCTGTGGGACCAGAGGGAGGTTATGCAAAGAGATGGGCCTAGTGAAATCGGAGTTTGGGAAGAGGCATCAGCAAGCAGAGTTAGATAGAGGAGGCTACTGCAATACTATGAGGAGAGTCATCCAGACCAGGACAAAGGGAAGGCACTGAGAGGGGTGGGTGACTTGAAGGAAAGAGAGATTTCAAGGACATGCAGGGGCTAGGGGATGCAAAAGATGAAAGTATATTGGGGAGAAACAGCAAAGTTAGGAGATATGGGTGTAGGGACAGCAAGATGCTGAATTTATTTTGGAGCATGTTGAGTTTGAGGCTTGAGGAACATCTAGAGAGAGAGATGCAAAAAAGGTAAAAGTCACTTTCAGTGTCACATGGCGATGATTAAACCCATTAAAAAGAACATATTTAAAGAAGCACATGTTGGCTTATATAACTGAGAAGGATTAGATGCTGCCTTCAGGTATGATTGGATCCAGGGGTTCAATGGAGACGTCAGGGCTCCACTCCTCTCCATCTCCAGGCAATATGGCCACCAGAAGCCCCAAACTTACATCCCAGCAGCTTAGCAACTTGTGGGTGGGAGTGAGAGAAAGAGAGAGAGAGTGACTTGGCTCTATCAACAGCTTTCAGACTCCCAGGCCTCGGGCAGTCAATATCCCCCACTGAGCTAGGGGAGTAGGGGTCTCTCCACTGACAGCCCCTCCAGAATCACACAGAGTGATGAGTTGGCACCTCAGCATCCACTCTAATGAGTCAGTTGGTGTTTATCCTTCATTCTGCAAGAAGAACTTCCTAGAAAGGGAATCATTCAGAAGGCAAGGTCGGAGGAGAGAGTCTGAGTTTACCACTCTTTTTAAAAGGTCCCTCTTGGCTGTTTCTTGAGTCCCTTCTTGGCTTTCCTATGGGCCTCCAGGTTGCTGGTGCTGCTTGGGAGTAAGGAACACATTTAAAAGGAAAAGCCTATACCGTTAGCGCAGGTAACTGAGAGTAGGGATGGGAAAAGGCAGCAGCCCCTTGCAGTTACTGCTTGTTTTATTCACAGTTACCTGCAATATGGCAGGGCTGCAGATGGATAGAAATATGCTTCAGTGTAACACATTTACAGCAGGGGGAGAAACACCCCCCAAACACAACTGCTCAACGCCAAAAGCAGTCTTTGCGTTTCCTAATCTATGTTGCTCTCTGAATACAAAGAGACAGATGATTACTACAGTAATGAACAACTGGGCTGTGGTCAGACACTCAAGAGGTACTTTAAACAGTTGGTCATAAATATAAAATCAGAGTGTTATGACTCGCAGGAGGTGAAGAGGAAAGCAGACCCTGGTAACGGAGTCTGAGATGGAGTTTAGAGCTGAGATTCAAAGCTGGGAAATGCAAGTCTTTAAAGCAAAAGGAGGGACGGTCTGGGCTGGGTTGAACCTGAATTTTCCAGGAACATGTGATGGACATGGAGATGCCCACCTCCTCCCTGGTCTCCCTTTGGGAAGGACTTGTGGCCCCAGTTGTGTGGTCAGCAGATGGCCTTCAGCTGTCAGCCCCCCTCAGGGGTTGCCTCAGTTGGAAGACACACAGACAAGGAGTGACTGAGGGGGCATGTGGCAGGCTAAGTAATGGCTCCCCAAGACGTCCACATTTGGAACCTGTAAATCTGTTACCTGGCATGGCAAAATGGACTTTGCCATTGTGATTAAGTTAAGGACCTTGGATGGGGAGATTATCCTGAATTATCCAGATGGGCCCTAAATGTGACCACAAGGGTCCTTGTAAGAGGGAGGCAGGAGAGTCAGCATCAGAGAAGGAAGTGTGATGATGGAAGCAGAGGGAGAGAGGAGGTGAGATGACAGAGGCAGACGTTGGAGTGATACATTTTGAAGATGGAGGAAGGTCCACAAGCCAAGCATTGAGGGCGGCCTCTAGAAGCTGGAAAAGGTAAGGAAACAGATTCTCCCCTAGTGCCTCCAGAAGGAATGCAACTGTGGCAATGCCCTGATTTTTAGCCCCGTAAGGACCATTTCAGACTTCTGACCCCCAGAACTATATAAGAACAAATGCCTGTTGTTTTAAGCAACTAAGTTTGTGGTAATTTGTTACTGCAGCCACAGGAAACTCATACAGGGTATAAAGGCCCAGCCATCTTGGCTCAAGACAGAGAAATGTCACAGGCAGACTGTTCTAGCTCCAGAATGCCCTGTGGGGTGATCCAGGGCTGTGACTGGTCATGCATCAGAGCCTGACTTCCCTTCTGCCCACTTCTGCTTCCTTCCCCTCCTTTCCACAGGTGTTGATCCCAAGGACATCCCCAATACACACGTTGACCTCCAAACACTATCTCAGAGTTGGCTTTCTGGGGAGCCCATGCCATGTTGTTAGTTAGTGTTCCATAGTATTCCATAACTTGAGCACTGGGTCAGTCTGTCCTGGCTTCCCAACTTAGTAACCTTGGGGGTGTTGCCTTGAATCCTCAAGACTCAGTCTTCTTGACTGTAAAATGAGGATAAAAACTCCTATACAGGCTTGCAGTGGGGATTGACTGAAATCGCATGTGTACCACATGGTACAGGGCCTGCCTTGTGGTAAGTTCTCAATAATATTCTTGATGAGATTGATGGTGCTGATGATGGTGGAACTGATACTGGTGGATGTTGTTGATGGTGGATATTATGGTGAGGGTGAAGACAATGACTTGAGAACTCCAGGGGGCTTGTGGACAGGTCTATGGCTTATAGAAGACAATCTATGTAGAAAGTTCCTAGGTTGTTCAGCTATTAGCGCCCAGGAAGATCAGGGAGAAAAGTACAGAGGAAAGACCTTTTTCAGACTGATTTTCCACATCCCACCTCCTCCCCTTGTCTGACTCTAAAGAGATACTGCTGGGTTCTGGGTTGGATTCTAGACTTCCAGCTGGAATCCAGATATATATTGAACACCAGGTTCCAGACTGGGCATTGGCCATCTGGGAGCTGTTCCTGGGGTTCATTCTGGCCTTAATTTCTAGGACTTGGCTTTGCTGTTCCAAGGCCCAGGCTCTGGGACTGTCTGTGCAAGGAGACAGATGACCTGCATTGGGACTGGGAGCATTGCAGATCATGTCTTACCATCCCCAGGAGGACCCAAGGCCTGCACCTGAGGCTGGAAACAGGGGTTGTGTGAGGATCATATAAAGAGAGAAGACATAAACGATTATCTGAGTTTATGATAACATAAATTGACTTTTTTTTACTTGAAAAGAAGCATAAACTATATTCACGGATTTCAACTATAAATCCCCCCCCCCCCCAAAAAAATAGCCCCTTGAAGAGTATACGACATGACTTTCCTGCTTTCATTCCTGGCCTTGAATAGTTCAGCCTGCCAGGAAAGCACAATTTGCAGGCAAGCTACCGAGGATGCTCTGAACAAGAACTGCCACAAAAGTGCCAGAGGACCCAAACTTGGACTTAATTCATAGTTTGCAAGTCCTCAGCATGGAGCTGGCCAAACAATTCCAACTAAATTAAACTCCACACGGTTCTCCTGGGCTGGGCCTGTGGGTGCTAAGCCCCAGCTGTCAGCCCAGCTTCACGGCTGAAGATAAATCATGGCAGAAAATGGAGTATAATGAAAACACTGACAGACCCTTCAAAGTAATGGAGCTCGTGGGTCTCCCTTTTGTTACATTCTGTATATTATGCAATTACTGCCTTGAAAATGGCCTTTGCTTCATTCCTGAGAGGTGTGTCCTGGTTTCGGAACAGGAGCCACAGCAGTCGGAAGATGCCTTCATGCTTGGGGCTGTAGGCATGTTGGGTTCAGCCTCAACCAGACCTGTCGTTGACAACTGCAGCAATTTCCTATTTCATGGAGGCTGGAATTGGCCATGTCTAATCACTAGAATCACTGCACTGGGTGCTGGACAGTTGCAAACAGGTCAGGCATCCCTCTCATTTGCAGTCGAGTTGTTCACACCCCAATAAATGGATTTATACTGCTTTCCTGTTGTGTAAGAAGGGGTGTGACTGTACAAAGGACAATTTCCTAAGGATGCCTACTGAGTTGGCCAGGGCCAGGACCATGGTGGGGTGGGGGGTGGGGGCATTCAGTACCGTTGGGGAAAGGGTCCAGGACAGCAGATACTGTGTCAGGTACAGCTGGGATTCTCCTTTAGCACTTGTAAGTCCTCAAGAAGTTGTGGGCCACTGCCTTTCTCTAACCCGTCTCTGGCTTTCCTAAGTACTTCAGTCTCTGGAAGCATCTAAATCCACAAGAGGGCTTCCTGTTGGCAGCAAGTGAAAATGTGTCCCTAAGGAAGTACTGTACTGGGAATCTTTCAAAAGACAAACCCCCTCAAGCTGGTTTAAGTTAAAAAGGGAAATGTAATGGATTACATACATGTAAAATTCATCCAAGTTCAGATATGGTTGGATCCAGAAGTCCAACTGTTGTCCTAGGGTGTCTCCTTTCCTCTACTTCATGCTGGCATCATGCGCACATTGTGGCCCTTGGAAAATCCAGGCTGACATGCTCTCAATTCCAGGACCAGCGGGGTAAATAAGAGGATGTATTCCCAATGGTTCTAACGTGTTTCGGAACTGAGACCTACTAAACTGACTGGGTCATGGGCACTGCCCCGAACCAATCACTGCGGCCAGAGAGATGCAATATACTGATTGGCCAGGACTGAGGCCATGCCTGTTCCTGAGCCAATTGCTGTGGAATGGTCAGGGAATTCTATGCTCTGATTGGCCAAATCTGGGCCATGCCTCCTTCTGGAATAAGTGGGGGAGTCAGCCCACTTTGGGACCTGGACAGGGTTAGGAAGGGCAGTTTGCCAAGGAAACGGTATGCAGTTACTCAGAGAACTGGGGATTGGATGCTAGGCAGGCAGAGGCAAAAATTGCTCCCTAGAAATGACACCAGTGTATAAAAGGAGCTGGATAGGTATTTGGATGATTTTCTCCCCAAGTCACCCCTGGTGTTGGACATCACCATGGCACTTCCCAGATTCCCTGCACTGCCTCTCTTGTTTTCTCCCTCTTAGTCAGCATCTTGCCCATGTTGATGAGCGTGAACTTCTGTGCGTCTTGGGATATGGATTCCTAGCAGCTGCCAAGGGGCTGGAAGGTGGAAACTGAAAAGGTGGGGAAGGTAGCGCCCTACGAGGTGGACTTCGATGAGTAGGGAATGAGAGACATTCAGAAGCAACCAGACAGATATATTCCTGTTCCTTTTCCCTCTCCATGAACTCCCTTCCATAAAATCCTTCTAGAAAACTTCGGTTCCAAGTGAACACACCTGCTAAGAGGCCTGTGTATAGATTCCTGTTGCTGCTGTAACAAATTATCACAAATTTAGTGGATTAAACCAATGCAAGTTGATTCCCTTAAAGATCTGGAGGTTGTAAATATAAAATGAATTGGCAGGGCTGCATTCCTTCTGCAGGATCTGGGGAGAATCCATTTCCTTTCCTCTTTCAGCTTCTAGAGGCTGCCTGCATTCCTTGGCTCATGGTCCCATGTTACTTTGGTCTCTGCTTCTGTTGCCACATCTTCTCTGACTGAGACCCTCCTGCCTCTCTCTTGTAAGGGCTCTTGTGATTGCATTGGGCCCACCTAGATAATCCATGACACTCTCCTCATCACAAGATCCTTCACTTAATCACATTTGTAAAATCACTTTTGCTGTGTCAGATAACATGGTCACAGGTTCTGGGGATTAGGATATGGATGTCTTTGGGGTCCATTGCTCAGCTGATCATAGCCTGTGATGGCTCTTTGAGGCTCATTGTGAAGCACTAGCCAGCATAGGCCTGCGTTGCATCATAGTATTTTCTTTTTCACTTCATTTCCCTTTTCTTCCTCACCCTTCTCCACGGGGCTTACACATCCCAAAGAATCTTTCACTTTGATCCTTGCTTTAGGCTCTGGTTTCAGAAGGACCAGGATGAAGGAAGCCTCTGTGGACCCACAAGGTGCCTTGTACATCCCTCTCTTGCAGCACATCACCCTCTGATGACCACTGGACGCATCTGGACAAGGAGCCTTATACAAAAAGGAGCTGTGTCTTTCTCATTAATATCCTCAGCCCAGGGATGGAAACCAGTAGGTGCTCCATGGATTCTTGAATGAGTGAATGGATGAATTGGCCTTTCAACTATCCTGAATTCTTGATTTAAAGCTTACTTGCTCTCAAAATGTGTCTACTACAGTTTCCCACCAATGTTTGGTGTGTATACACACTTCTTGCTTCAGTGAGTTTTATTGTGCACAAGGGCAGAGTCAAGAAAGAGAACTAGTTGAATAAATGTTTTTAAAGATCTAGGAAAAGGCTCTGACTCTGCCCTTCCTGGCTATGTGACATTGGACTAGTCACTTTACCTCTTTGTACCTCAGTTTCTTTGTCTATGAAATGGTGCTAATAATTGAATTTATTCCATATAATTGATGAAATGATTAATTTTAATGATATATGGAAAGTATTCAAGGCTGTATAACTCCTTGAAAACTTTGTAAACTTTGTAGTTTCCCAAGCTCCTGATTTCAAGAACTCCTTATATATTCATAGCACCCAAATTTTGTAAAGACTTTCTTTACAAGCATCCATTTCTTCAGTGATATTTCCCAGATGGACTGCTTGACAGCCCCTTTTGCTTGGCTGACTGACTCTATCCACAACCCTTTCCTTTATGCTACCTTCTATGCCATGTGCCAGTGTTCTGGACAATTAGATATAAGACGAAACCTGTAAGGTAGGGCTTTCCAGAAAGCTTTTCCATTCTTTATTGAAAGAGACGGGTTCAGCTGGAAAGGACCGTCAGTCTTTGCCTCTCTCTTTTCTTCCTTTGTCCTGTACAGATGATGCCTGCAGTTCCTGTAGCCATTTTGTAACATGGAGCAACGAGCATAATAAAAAAGAATAAGAGAGTCTCAGAAAATCCTGATCTTGATCGATAGTGACCCATGAACCAACATTGGCAGCCTCCTGCCTCCAGACTTCTTATTTGTGCCTTTTCAAGGATGATACTAGAAATTTGGAGAAAGGGATAAGACATGTAAAAGCAGCCAAAATGAGAAGAAAGGAAAAAATAGTTAAAGAGGTCTGCATCTCTCTTTGGATATTAAAGAATTACGGAAAGGAAATGGAGCCTCAAACCAAAACAAACCTGTACTCATCTCCCACAAGTTGGACTGGAAGCAACTTGAAAGCAATGAATGGGTATGCCTGGTGCTTGGTGTCATCTGTACCTGGTATTGTGCCTGGCATAGTAGGTGTTTGTTGAGCAAACAAAAGAATCTTTCTTTTCACCTCTTTTAACTTTGGCCAAGTCTGTCTGGCTCATCAGAGTGGTTGTAATGACAGCTGTTTGGTAGGTTTCCAAACACTGTATTATTTAAGTACAGCACACAGTCTTAGGGGGACAGGCAGGCAATTAGACAGCTGAACCTGGCTGGCCGGACCTGTGTTAGCAAAACTCACACAGTTCATCTAAATCTTTAAGAGGAAGGGTTTTCCAAACACTTGCTCCAATATGTGATTCTCCTTGGAGGATTTTGAATGAGGAGCCAAATTTAAGGTGTGTAGAAGAAGTTCACTATTAAAGTCCTGACCTCTGTCCCAAGGGTCACACAATTAATGGGAGACATACACATGTCAACAATTTTCGGGATCCTACCTGAGCTTCCATCCTGGACACCAGGTGCAGCTGCCAGCATCTCACCTGGAGGACAGAACCCGTCCTTACTGTGGCCTCCCAAAAGGCAGGGATGGGGTCCTGCTGGCCTTGGGACATCTCATTCCACAGCTCCAACCCAGTACCTCATTCATAACTGGGATGCACGGCCAGTCTGTTAGGAAGAAGATCAACCCTTGGACATCTATCTTCATAATCTCTTATGGGGGAGAAGCAAAGGAAGGGAAGATGTTCTTGAGTAATTTATTCTGTTCACTGGCATTGATGAAAGGGATAAAAATAAATCAGTGTTTCTACTCAACTCATTTGAAGGACAAGCCAAAATCACACCATTAAAAATTAACATCTAAAACAGATTGTACATTACTAGGGATGAGTTCAGAGCCAAAGTAGAATAATTGGCCAAATGAATCTACAGAATGTTGGATATGACGAATTCACTCTCATTTCCAGTGGTTAAGAAATAAAGAAGACAGATTATCTTCATGTCAGGCCAGGAAGATTTGAAGGAACAGCCCAGCACATCTTATCTGAGTTAAAGGAGGAACTAGGAGAGAGGCTACGGGTGGAGCTGTGGGGTTTTCTAGAGCACTAAATTCACCACTGAGCTCAATCCACCAGGTCTGGTGCAATTCATGTCAAAATTACCAGATTGTTTCTCTTCCTGGAACCACCTAAATTCTAGGTTGGAAAATTAAACCATCTGTTAAATTTTTTATGGCCTAAACAACTCAATCAATGCTCATTATATACATCTATTGATGCCATCTATAGATGTGAGATTCATCTACTCATCCATCTATCTATCCATCCCGCCAGCCAGCAATCATTTGGAGGGCACCTGCCTGTGCTTGGCCCTGTGCCGGGGCAGACGATACAATGATGGATTACACAGAAACTTTGCTCTCTAAGAAATTAGTCCAATGCATGGCTTTAAAGTAGGGTTTTTCAATCTCCACACTATTAACATTTTGGGCTGGATAATCCTTTGTTGTGAGGGCTGTTGTGTGTGTTATAAGATGCTTAGCAGCATGCCTAGCCTCTACCCACTTAGATTCCAGTAGCACCTGCCTTCCGGCCATGATTACCAAAAATGTCTCCAGACATATTGACAAATGTCCTCTGACTGGGGAGGGCAAAATTGCCCCCAGTTGAGGAGCATTGCTTTAGAGTCAGAAACCTAGCTTCTATTCCTGCCTTGCCCTTTTACTAGTGGTTTATTTAACTAATTGTCACTTAACTTTTCCTTATCTCCAGCACCTAACAGTTTCTGGTATAGAGTAGATATGTGACAAATGCTTATGGGTCAAGTAGATGAATGAATGAATGAATGTCTATGTTTGTAAGACCAACCTATTCCTAAGGAGCTGACAGGTTGTTAGGGGGACCTTGAGTCTTGGCCATACACAATGCCAAGCAAGCAATATATTCAATCAAAATACACCTTAGCTAACTAGGGAAAAAAATCTGCTTATGGAGTATTTAGCTGTGTAGGTCTGACAGATAATTGAGCGGCTGGATTTTTCAGTTTCAACAGATTGGTTTGCCATTCTGTAGCCACAATAACAGAGCAAAGTAACAATCATGTCTATGTTTAATTTTCTGAAGAGTGTTGCATCGCTAAGGCTCACAGTCTGACCAATTAAATGTGGCCGATTGGCACTCCCACACAAGTTTGGGGGCATTTAAAATAGCTCTCTGCAGAAGGAAAAAAATCCAAGCTGCTGAGAAAGTTGTAACTCTCCCAAGATTTCATATTTCAAGAGCAGGCTTGTGATGGTAAAATTGTTCTGGGTGACAGAGAATAGACAAGCCATCCATTTTGAGTGTATTAGTGTCACACTGAGTGTTGACTTTGTGGCTGGTGATTGTGTCTCTTGGTGAAATTGGGTAATTTTTTATTTTCAAGGAAATTATCAAGCTTCCACTTGTTGTGGAGCTTAGGTTATGGGACTCTTGACCACGATGTAAACTGTTCAGAGGGAGCCACACATGTCACTCACCAAACTTTCTTTACTGACGAAGCTTAAACGAGGGGTGGCTGATAGGAATGGAGAAAGTCTCCCCTACTTCTTTTGTTCTCAAGTCTTCCAGACATAATTCATGTAGGTTCATGTGGGGGAGGCTGTTTTAGTTATCTATTGCCACAATAATGCCAGGTTACAAACAACTATAAAGCATCATTGGCGTATGACAATAACATTTGTTTAGCCTAGAAATATGTAAGGTTTAGCTGATCTCAGCTGGACTAGCTGATTTGGAGGGTCATGTGCATCTGGAATCTGCTGCAATTTGGCTAACTGGCTGATCTTGGCTAGCCTTGCTCACCTTCTGGAGGTTGCATGGCTATTGGTTGATCAAGGATGGTCTTGGCTGGTATAACTGAGATGACTTTCATCATCCGGTGGGCTGGCTGGGAAAGGTGCTTATGGCAGTGGTAGAGGTACAAGAGCCTGCATGGTGCTTGCTAAATCCCATTAGCCAAAGCACATCCTGTGGCTGAGCCCAGAGTTAAGAAGTCAGGCAGAAGGTGCTGCTCAGAGTAAAAGGACCCTGGAAAGTTACATAGTCAATGGTGTGGGTATCAAGAGGTGTGACTAATTATAATTGATTAATACATTAATATACTACAAAGGCTAAATTCCAGAAAGTGTTGAGGTTTGACAATCAAGTCAAATCTGGAAATGTTCCTTATAGAAATGTTCAGAGAAAGATGAAGAGGGAAGAGAGAGATTCATGACTTGGAGATGGCTCCACCACCCAACTGCTATTTGGATTCTATTTTCTCTAGTTAGGAAGTGTGTCTTCACACTGGAAAGGAAAGGGTGGCACAAATATGAATAAGATATAATTCAGGTGGGGAGGCAGCTAGCTCCCTATAGAGTCCAAATTTGTAGTCCTAGAGGAATTCTGTCCCAGGCCCTTGAAGGACTTGACCATAGAACTGCTAACAGTGATTCTGAGGCATCATGGAAAAATGCTAGAGGTTTCAAAGAAGGTAGATTGGTTTTAAATGGTTGACCCTTGACATTTGAAAGGAATGTCTCTCTAAGACCTCTGCAAATTTCTCAATTCACAGGTACACTGGAGTATAAAATACCCCCCTAAAATGCAGTTAGAATAACCAAAAATACTGAATATCAATGGTTTTATACACACAGTTTAAAGTAATTTCTAAAGTGATTAAAATGAGTTCCTCTCAAATACTTCTTACTTACTTGTCACGTACTTCTTACTTATATCCTCTCATAATAGTATTCAACATAGTAATAATGGAAGATAATGTGTATTTACTTTGTGTCTGGCATTGTGCTAAAGCCATTTGCATACATGGTCTCATTTTATTCTCACAGCAATCTCAAGACATGGGTATCATTATTACCATTTTATAGAGGAGAAAACAGAAGCTCAGAGAATCTTACCTGCCTGATGGCTGCCTGTGCTCTTAATTCCTTTATGCTGGCTACCTCTTGAGAAAGATGAGTTGTAATAGGGTGAAATAGCAGTGGAATTCCAAATCAAAAGGTCAGCAGTGCAAGTAGACGATTGGGAAACCCTGACTTGCCAGAAATTTATGTGAATAAATACCTTAGAGCTTTCGTTGACCACAAGTTCTGTAGGAGTTAACGGAGCAAGGGTGTTGCCAGGAACATGCAAGTAAGGCCTCAATTCCTTTGCAGGGAGGTGTGTGGTTCTGTCCACAGGCTGTGTCATTCAGGGCATCTGATTTCACTCAGCAGTGATTAATAGATTGATTAACTGCACCTGCAGCTTTTGTTTTCCAGTAACACATTTTAAGGTCATTGACAGTTTAGAGTGTGTCCACTGATGAAGCATTAGGAGAGTAAGAGTTTTGTGAAACCATGATATGTGGGAAAGGATTAAAAAATGGAGCACATGTAGGAATATAAATGAACACACAGACAGAGAGAACTGATTGGTGGTTACCAAGGGGAAGGGGGGGGGTGGGCACAAAGGGTGTTGGGATGTATCCACATGGTGACAGACAAATAATAATGTACAACTAAAACCCCACAATGTTATAAACTATTAAGACATCAATAAAAAAAAAAAAGAATGCTAACTCCTGATACCCACTTGTATTCTGAAAAAAAAAAAAAAAATGGACCACGTGTAACCTATGACCAAGAAGACTTAGGGGTGACATGGATAACTTTCTTTAGCCACTTGAAGGGATTCTGTATGGAAGATGACACAGTCTTATTTAATACTGATCCAGAAGTCATGGGTAACAGTTATATGATGTGTTGGACCAGTGGTTGCAATCGGGTAGTGAATTGAGTTGAGATGTGGTCAGCTCCATGACTCTGGAGGAGTGCAGACAGAGGTGACAGAGAGGGCTGCTGCCCTGAGGAGGCCCTTTTCCCCATGCTGAATTCTGAAATCATGATTTCATTACTTATGGCCAGAAGTATTTACTGAGTTTTTCTGCGTGCTCAGCCATTATGATACAATTTAGTTAGGAAAGTGATACTTCTGCTCATGAAATAATGGAAATAGTATTTTATTTTATTTTATTGATGTCTTACTAATTTATAACATTGTGGGGTTTTAGTTGTACATTATTATTTGTCCATCATCATGTGGATGCATCTCTTCACCCATTGTGCCCACCCCCCACCCCCCTGGAAATAGTATTTTAAAGGAAGAATGTTCATTCCTCACTCCTGATGCTTCCCTTCATTTGGAGGGAGCTCTATTAGTATGACACCCCTGGCCTCTCTCTGCCGCTCTGCTCCACACCATTGAAGGGTGAGAGAGGAGAGATTTATGTGCTAAGCAAATTAGGAATAATAAACTTGACATTCTCAGCTCAGAAATTCCCTTTGTTCTCCTGTGTGTGAGCTGCCCACAGAAAGCATAATTCCTCTATTTTTTTCCAGGCACAGAACACCCTGTCCATGTCCTCATGTTGGGAGTCTGCCTTAAAATTTGAAGTTTAGTATTAAGTATCAGGTTTGCTTTTACCTTAGTGACATCTTCCAATTTAGACTTGTTTGGGAATAAAGGGGCTATGGTGGCTTCCATCTGCCACTCTCTGATCTCATGTCTCAATTTTTTCAGAACTCAGGCAAAGAAGAGTAGCACCGGAACAACCCAACCAATACGAGCTGAACTATAAGACATCGAAGAACCATGTATTTGATGTCTATTCTCTGAGCCTCCGTGCTTTGCTCATGCTCTCTCCTCTGAGTGAACCAACAGTGTCTCTTTATTACCACCCCCAGTTTACAGATGAGAAAACTGAGGCTTGATCAAGTTAGGAAGCAAGAAAGCAAATTTCAACTCATGTCTTCTTGAACCCAGAGTCAAGAGTCTCAACTGGTATACAGGGAAGAGGAAAGTTTTGAGCTACAAAGGATATTGGCAGTCCAAGAAGGGAAGGGCTAATTGGGAATATTGAGAGGGGGAGAACTATTCTGGGCCTTAGATGGTCAAAGTGATTAATAGAGGAAGACAAAGGAGTGTGGGCATTCCAAGAATGTAAGCAAGAAACAATATTCCCTCTCCAGGGTGACAGCAGTGGGAATGTTATCGTCATTATCAGCTTCTTCATCTTCATCATCATCTTCCTCATAAAAGCTACCATTTATTGACCTTTTACTATATACCAGAGGCTGCTCTAAGCACTTTACATCTGTTATCCCATACAGTTTTTAATGGCTTCACAGAGTTATAATTGACATATAATAAATTGCACACATTTAAGGTGTATAATTTGATAAGTTTTGACATATGAATATGCCCGTGAAACCATTACCACAGTCAATCCCATATCCATCATCCCAAAAACTTTCCTTAAGCCCCTTTCTAATCCTCCCCTAATTCCCCTAATTCTGTCCCCTAGCCCTCAGTCTGTCCCCATATAACCACCAATATGCTTTCTGTCACTAAATTTGCATTTTCCAGAATGTTATAAAATGAAAGCTTAAAGTACATACTTTTATTTTGACTTCTTTCACTTAATATAATATATTGAGATTCATCCGTGTTGTGATGTATATCAACAGTTTATTTCTTTCTGTTGCTGAGTAGTACTCCATTATACGAATATATATACATTATATGAATATAACACAATTTATTTATTCATTCACATGTTGGTGAATATTTGGATTGTTTCCAGTATTGACTATTATACGTAAAACTTTTATGAACATCTGTGTACAAGTCTTTGTGTGCACAAACGCTTTCATTTCACAGCCCATATTTAATCCTTACAACAAGCAAATGGCTATTATAATCCCCATTTTATAGATGAGGAAGCTGAGGTCCACCAAGGTCAACCAACCTGCTGAAGGCCAGTGGCTAATTGGAAGCAGGGCTAGCATTTGAGGAGAGATCTATCTGACAACTCCATGTTCAGGGTCCTTGCACAACACTGCAACCCACACTGAGAGGAATGTCTTCACTTGGAAAAATGAAGATGTTTATTTTTTCACCATGAGAATGTATTTCTCAGCCTATCTCTACTCTCTGTCATGGTTATCCAGACTGGCTGCTGCCCCCAGACTCTCAGAAGGCAAGAAGAGCATTCCTACTGAGTTTTTCAGTTTACCCATCAACAAGAAATAAGAAACTCCTACCAGGGCCAGGACCTTTCCCTGTCAAGAATATGAGATTATATCTTCATGTATGGAATAACTTTTAGACACTGAAAGTGAGAGTTAAAAAAAAGAAAGCAGATAGAACAGAGTGCAAACATCTCTGTGCATATTCACAATTCAAGAGCTGAGAATTTTGTGGATGGAATTAATCCATAAAGAGAGCTCAGCTGCAGAATTACAATCAAGTCTTAGGAGGTTCAACTGTTGCTGACCTCCTGGGTCCCAGGCAGGCATTTTGAGGAAGCTCTGTCTACAGTTCCGCTTTGAATTTGGTCTCGACCTTTGTCCTGGGCTCCTTCCTCACTCTGATCCTCCAACGGATTGATTCATTCATGTGCTGAGCAGCTACTCTGTGCACAGTGGCAGCATGAGAGAAAAGATTCAACAGAGTCCCTGCACCAAGGAATTTACAGGCTGCTGGGGAGAGATTGACAGGAACCAGACGCTTTGCAGGGCAGCATGACAACTGCTCCCAACAGAGGGGTACCTGAAGGACACTGTGGGAACACTGAGCAGGGAGAAACCGAAACTGAGAGAACCAAGGAAGGCTTCCCAGAGGAGGTGCCATTTAATTATTTAATGTTTTTCTTTTGTTTATGCTTTTCGAAATGCACGTGCTTATTTTGATAAATGATACAACCAGTGGTGTGCTGGTAAATCTTTGACAAACAGTTCTCTGGAAAAAGAAATAGGTATATACATATATACATAAATATACGCATACACTTATTATAAGTGTTACTGATATAAAGGATATCTAGTGTACAATTTACAAAGAAAAATAAAATAAACACTATTCTTTTCTGTAAATTTCATGTATATGGCCAATTGATTTTTCACAGAATGTTTTCACCGATTTTTGCCGAACTCTTCCATCCTTAGCCAGCCCATGGTTGTAGTTAACAAATGAATATACTTCTAACCTGAATACTGGTTAATATTTTCAGTTATGTTAATAGAGAAATAAAGTAATGTTATAATGTTCTGTAAGAAAAAAGTGAAACAATGAAAACGTATGTCAGAACTCCACTACTTCATCAACGATGTGAGACACATGTTTGCTGAATTGGAAAATAATTTTTGATAACTTGAAGAATATTTTCTCAACGTTTTGCACCATAGACAATATAATAGCTGTAGACACATCCACTTTTAAGTTTAATGCGTATTAGTAACATTTTCTTCATCAATTTCTCGAATCTAGACAATTATCAAAACCATAAATCAAGCCCGGACTTGTAGTGTTTGCCAGTTTCTGTGGTGTAAGTACTCCCGCCTTGGCTGATTTCAAACTGCCAATGTGATGTCACTGAACACGGAGTTGGGGAGACATGTGCAGTCTCACCCCATTAGGTAGTAACTCTACCCTACAGATGCTACAGGCGTAAACAGCCTCAAGAGGACAGATAATAGGAAAAATGGTAAAATAATGAAGACGTGATAAGTATTGTCTATTTATTACTGTTTTAAAAGATAATTTATTTAATTGTAAATTTATGTAATTTAATTTTTAATAATGGCTAGGTTTAACAACTGTCTTTCAAAATTCCTGATTATTGAACAATTGAGTCAGTGGGGGCACATTAGATACCACTGTAAAGGGTAATCATTGCATCCCAACTAATACTCCCTTCCCTTTGTCCTCCCATCCAATCCCACTTGAGGTGTGCTGGTCTCCTTTACACCAATGAACAGATGCAAGCATATGCATAGTGTGTACAAGACCCTAGAGGGCTTGGTTGTGTCTCTGTTGACTGAGTAATATCATACCGTAAATGTTATTATGTCAGAGATGGAGCTCGAAGAAGTAAATTAGATCAAGTGCTACCTTTTTATTTTCCAACACACACACACTTACAAAGAGTCATGCCATGCACACTGGTTTGTTGATGTTGTTAATGTTGTCTTTTTTCTTTTGGGCTTGATTTGCTCTGCCATCTTTCCCCAACTCCACTTTAATCAATTCCACCACTCAACCCTAACACCCTCCCCCCACATCACAAACCTGTGTTAATAGTCTATTGCATATTTTTCATACTTTTCTCCACTAATTACTTATACCTATACACACTTACACATACACACATACACATATACATAGAATTTGCTTAAAATCTTTTGTTTATTAAAACCTGGTATTATAAAATGAATACTTCCTTGCACCTTGCACTTGACAATAGTTCTAATCTCAACAATTGTTCTAAGTTTCATCATTTATTTGGCTGCATAGTGTAATATAATATTTCATGGTATGAATGTACTATAATTTAATACATATTCCCCTACCGATGGACACTGTGTTCAGTCTTTTTCTCCCCTTTGAAGAATGCTGTAAAAAATGCCCTTGAACATCTATCTTTAGCTACTGAAGCTTTTATTCTTGTAGGGCAGAGTTGCAGGAATGGGGGGTTGAAGGGTATGTGTATTTTTAATTTTAATAGATCCATCCAGATGGCTTCCAGAAACACTTCACATTTCCACCAGTAATAAGTGAGAGACTTTTCCATCATCCCCACCAGCACTAGGTCTTAACTCTCTTTTTAATTTTTTCCTGAGACAGGAGTATAAAGTAATAACTCATTGTTACTTTAATTTGCATTTCTCTGATTACCAGTGAGCTTGAATATCTTTTCACAAGTTTATTGGCAATTTAGTTTGGCTCTTCTGTGAATTGCCTATTCATATCCCTTGTTTATTTTGTTCGTGGGATTGTTTCTCTTTGTCAATTTGTAAGAGCTCTTTGTATAGCATAGATATTAACCTGTTATCTGTCATCTGCATTGCAAATATTTTTCCAAGTCTTTGATTTCTCTGTTACCTTGTAAAATGTTACCTTTAGCTATGTTTAAATACTTTATGGTTTATAGTTATATAGCATACGCTTTGTAGTTAATGTTTACATAGAATAAACACATATGCTCTGTTTTTCCTCTAAAACATAGGATTTTGGTTTTGGGTATGACACTCTTCCACCCTAGACTATAAATAGATATACACTTGTTTGTGATTTTTGTGTGTGTGTGTGTGTGAGGAAGACCAGCCCTGAGCTAACATCTGTTGCCAATCCTCCTCTTTTTGCTGAGGAAGATTGGCCCTGGGCTAACATCCGTGCCCATCTTCCTCTACTTTATATGGGACGTCGCCACAGCATGGCTTGACAAGTGGTGTGTCTGTCCACGCCCAGGATCCGAACCTGTGAACCCCGGGCTGCCAGAGGCGGAACAGGCGAACTTAACTGCTATGCCATCAGGCCGGCTCCCATTTGTTTGTGATTTTTTTGTATAACTTTTTATATCTAGACCTTTCTTTAATCCATGTAAATTTACTTTTTATATGGTATGAAATAACAGTCCAACTCCACATTCTCTTAATTCAATAGTCATTTGTGCATGGCTATTTACTAAATAAGCCATCCTTTCCTCATTGAATGAGGATACCTCTTTTGCCATATTTTAAAATCTTATATTTACTGCAATCTATTTCTAGATCCTCTATTCTTTCCCATGGATTAATTTTTCTCTTCTTATGCTAATTTTAGATTGGTTTGTTTAGAGTGGATTTGTAGTGTGTTTTGGTGTCTGGTAAGGCAAATCCCCCATCTTTAGTCTTTATATACGTGTATATAAATTTGGGTATCCTTGAGTTGTTTTTCATCTATATGAACTGAATATTATTTTACCTTCAATGAAAAGGAAAGAAAAATGCTATTCATGTTTTAATAGGAGTATCGTTAAATTTTATGTATTTATATGTATAATTTTGGCACTTTTATGATATTAGATCTCCCTAATGAAGAAGCTAGCTTCTCTTTCCATTTGTTCAAAATCTGTTTTATGTCATCCAATAAGATTTTATAGTTTTATTCATATAGGTCCTATGGCTTTCTTGTTAAATTTTTTTTCACTATTGTAAGTGTTTTTTTTTTTTTTTTTTTTACTATTTCCATTCTTAGGCACTTATTCCTAGTATATAGAGAATCTATATTCCCCTGAAATTCTTCTCATATCTTTGAACCTTATCAAATACTCATTAATTAGAGAACTGAAAAGATTATCTACCTTATGTGGGCCTTATAGGTATGCAATCAAATCGTCAGCCAAAAAAAAAGAGAGTTTTACCTCTTCTTTTCCAGTTTTATGTCCATTATTTAATATTCTTATCTTTTTGCTCTGGTTAGAACAATTTAGACCATACTGACCAATTTATAAGGGATGGTGGGCATCTCTATCCAGTTTCTAATTTTTATGAAAATTTTTTACTTTAAAATTTATTAACTTCTGTTAAAAAGTATTGGGGCCGGCCCGGTGGCACAGCGGTTTAGTCTGCGCTTGGCAGCCCGGGGTTCGCGAGTTCGGATCCCGGGTGCCCGCCGACGCACTGCCTGTCATCCATGCTGTGGCGGCGTCCCATATAAAGTGGAGGAAGATGGGCACAGATGTTAGCCCAGGGCCAGTCTTCCTCAGCAAAAAGAGGAGGATTAGCAACGGATGTTAGCTCAGGGCTGGTCTTCCTCACTAAATAAATTAAATAAATAAATAAATAAATAAATAAATAAATAAATAAATAAATAAATAAATAAATAAATAAATAAATAAATAAATAAATAAAATAAGCAAGTATTTGCCAAAAAAAAAAAAAAAGTATTTATCATATTTAAACATTTCCTTTTGGTTCCTATTTTACTTAGTGTAGAGTACGTATTAGGAATGGCTGCAACAGTTTATCCAATGCCTTTTCAGCCTGTGTTGATATGATCACAGAGCTTTTCTCTTTTATTGTTGGTGTAACAAATTGTGGGAATAAATTTTCTTGTACCATGAATTGAGTCTCTAAGGATGAAGAGGAGGCCCTTGGAGGGAAGGAGAAGAGCACATCAGACAAAGGGGAGAAAACTATTAATTAAGGGAAAACAAGGAAGTTCTGATTAAAGCTAGACATAAACAAAGCTCTCCAAGGTCTGAAGGGCAGGCAGTGCCGTGCCAAGTGAGCAAACAAGAACACTCAGAGTGTAAAGGCTGAAGGTCCCGGGACCCACGGTGGCCATTGCACGTGCCAGCGTAGAGGTCATGGGAGTGTTTTCTGCTGGAGCCAGGGCAGAATGTGGCATGTCCAGGAACTGGGTAAAAGCTGATTGGTAATAGAGAAACAGGAAATGCTCCAAGGATGGTTTAAACAAAAGATCCAGGTTTCTGGTCAGAAAAATACAAGCCCATGGGGAGAGAAAGTGGGCGATTCTTTGGCCCCTAAGGATGGAAAAATGTACCTACTGCTTAGTGCTAGGTAAATGGGGGTTTAGAAACGGAAGATGTAATCAGATGAAAGACACAAGTTGTCTCTTGCGGGTGAACCTTTTAAACTCTGTGATCTTTGTGGGCAGATGCTGCCTTTTAATTCTTTTCAGGGCTCAGCATAGAACATTCTACACAGAAGGTGCTGAGTAAATGCTTGATGAAGACAGGTGAGCTCCACTTGGACATAGGGGGAGGAAACGACCTAGAAAGAGAAGACCACTCATCATAAACCATTACAGTTTGAAGAAACTTTGGAAATTCATTCCTTCACTCATTTACTTATTATTTCATATTTATTTTACACCTACCAGGTATCAGCTGCTAGGTGCTGGAGAGACAATGGTAAACAGGACAGACAAGGTCCCTGCCTTCATGGATCTTACCTTTTAGTTGGGAGTGAGATAGGTGATTATTAAATAAATAAATTAGACAATAATAGGTGAAACCAGCAAACTGGTAGCCATTGATGATTAAGCAACTAGTGACTGAGGGGGATCGGAATTGGCCACCTCAAAATATGTCTCTGCCTGAAAGGCACTTTGACCAAAAGAGTTTGGGATGGGGGGCTTGCCCGCAGAACAGGTCATCACCATAGACATCTCCAGGTATCTGGGAGGGTCCTTGCTAAGCCCACTCTTAGTTCTGGTTACCCTTTGTAAGAGACATTTACATTTGTAAAGGAAATCTCCATTTGTAAAGGTATCTTCTTCTCTGTACCAGGAAGGGGAGGGGCATGGTCTTACCTAGAAACCTATCAGAAGGGAAGGCAGGGACCTAAATCTGCATGATAAACTTACTCATTGTTAATTGTGCTGTTCAGACATTATGCTACCTGACTCCCACTAAGTTCCTATAGATGGCATCTCCCTGGGGCCTGGGTCACCCTGGTAATAGGTGTTTGAGCTATTTTTTCAGGAATTGGAGACCCTTGCCCACTTCAGGCTGGTTGAGACCACCAGCCCATCAACTGGGCCCATGCAGACATATGTCCAGTAAGTGGCCTTTTGACGTCAGGTTGAAACTCTACCCTCAGGGCATCCTGACACTGCCATTCTGTGGACATGTGTTCCCCGAGGAGGCATGAAGCCTGACTACACTAGAGCAGATCATCAATTACCTCGTCTCTCCTCACCTCCAATTGTTTCAGACCACCTTGCCCCCTACATCATAGATATCTCTCAGTCCCTATTTTCAGGGAAGTGGATTTGAGATTCATTCTCCCCTTTCCTCACTTGGCTGCTTTGTGATTGTTAAACCCTCTCTCTGCTGCAATCTCGTTGTCTCGGTGTTTGGCTTTCTGGGTGGTGGGCAAAAGTGGACCTGGTGCAGTATAGGCTGTGAGAAGTGCACTAAAGCAGTGCTTCTCAAACTTTCATGGGTGACAGGGGAATCCTGTGAAAATGCAAATTCTGATTCAGCAGGTCTAGGGGGAGACTAAGATTCTGCATTTCTAACAAGTTTCCAGGTGATGCTGCTGCTCCTAATCCACGGACCACACTTGGAGGATTGGCAAGATTATGAGGCCACAGGTAGAGAGTGACTGGGAAGAGGGATGCTTTGCAGACATGGTGGTCAGTGGAGGTCCAAGCCTTGGTTCCTTGGGTGACATGGAAATGATTTTCCTTGGGGAGCAGGAGGCAGAGTCATCCATATTTAGCTGTAACAGAGATGCACGCATCTGCAGGCATCGCTGTTGGTATAGCTTGAAGGCCCACAGGGTGGGGGTGAGCCAGCCCCTCCCTCGGTGACTTCTCCACCTCTCCATCCCAGCTCTTTCTGCCTGGCTCTGAGGGTCCCACCTACATGGTAGGTTCTGCTCCCAGTTCCTTATTTCTTGTGAGAATAGAGCCAAATCTTGCCAGTATCTTCACACAATTTCTCCTTGACAGCCACAATGGGGAAGGCTCTGCTACCCATGCTCACCTTATATTGAGGTGAGACTTGCCCAGTAATGAGGGCATCCAACCTTCATTAAGTGTGTATCCTGCACCAGGTGTAATGAGTCAACTTTTCATCAGGAATTAGCTCCTTCAGTCTTCCCAGCAACTTGTGAGATAGAAAAAGGGGAAGAGAAAGGGCGTCAAAGTAAACATGTGCAGCTTTATTAACAAAAAGAATTCATTCAACAAATACATATTGAGCCCTTACGGTGTGCCAGGTAAAGTGGACAACACTGGGGAGGTACCAATGGACAAACAGACAAAAAGCCCTGTTGGCACTGGGCTTACATTCTAATTAGGAGCAAGAGATTATAAACCAAAGAAAGAAGCGAGACACAAGTTATATCGGATGGTGAGGAGCGCTGACAGAGGCCATGTGGGGAGAGGGAGAGTCAAGTGGGAGGGTGTGCAGTTTGCGAAGACAGAGAAAGCCTCCGTGAGATGAGATCTTCCAGCCAAGGCTGAAAGAGGGGAGGGCGGGTGAGCAAAGGCCTGAAATGAGAGCCCTGGGGTGTGTTCAGGGATCTGCAGGAAGCAGGGTGTGGCTGGGAGGGGTGAGGGAAGGAGGCAGAGGCTGAAGTCAAAGGGGTAGGGGACACTTTTGGAGGCCTTGGGCAGGGGGCTTTGGCTTTACTCTGAGCCAGGTGAAAGCCACTGAGGGTTTTGAGCAGAGGGGTGACAATGCTGGCATCACTTTTAATGCATCTCTGTGGCACCACATCAGGATGACATGTTAAGGGAACAGGGTTGAGAATAGACATTATGGGAATCACCTAACTTCCACTTTCCTCCACTCTCGAATGTGCTCGAGCTCCATCTTCCAGGATTGTCTGGAGCTCGAGAGAGAGCAAGTTCATAAATAAAAATGAGTACCCAACCCAGGGCAGTGGGGACTGCCCCCTCCCCTCCGGCACATGCTCCCTTCAGGCTTCCAGCTCCTGCACACCTGGGGAGTGCTGATAATGCTCTTGATTATCTTTATTCTCCCAGCCTCCTCTGAGTTTGTAGAGTTTTCTATTTGCATCTCCATCTGAGCTTTTTATGATTATCTCCCCATCTTTACAGTTTACCCCATTATTTAAGTGAGCATGCGGTAGATGCAAAAGTGCCAGCTGGATAAGCATTTTGCATCGGTGCTATATGGAAGGTGGTGTGGAGAGCATATGGAGCCACCAGCCTGCCAGTCTGCCATCGGGGTCTACACAGTTCTCTGTTGCCCCTGTACAAGCCCCACCGCCCTGGGTCTTCAGCTTCATGGACTTGGGGACTTTAATGGGAACATTAAACCGATGACCTCAACTGTCCACATGCCCTCTGATTGGGAACTAATTTGTAGATATACTGATTTTCTCCCATAGACTTAAAAAAGACTCAGTGAAATATCTGGGTTTCAGTCCCCTCTCTCATTTCCAAATTTGGCCTGCCAGAGTTGTTTGTTTTGTTTTAGATGCACATAAACGACACATTCATCAAATGCCTGGAGTGGTATTGGGTCCTTTGTCACCGTGTTCAGTCCTCCCAACAACTCTAGAGGCAGGAATTATTATCTCCACGTATCAGAAAAACCAATCTCCAATGCAAGTAGGTGAAGGGAATCAACACTGCCAAAATTTAGAAAGCAAGTAAGTGGAGAAGGTGGGATTCAAACCATGGTCTAGCCCGTTCCCAAGCCCTTGGCTGTTCTGTATCCCCTCTTTTTGGGAGTGGGGTAGGGGTAGGTGGGCATGTGCAGGAGGGAGCTGAGGCTGTACCCTGACTTTCCCAGCTTGATCAGCAATGAAAGCAAAGAGGCCAGAAGAAGAAGAGGCTCGCCTACCTGTCCACCATCGCCATCTCTGCCTTGGAAATGATGCGGGTGGCAGCGTTATGAAGTCTCCGCAGACATGCAGGGACAGCGTTACGCTGAATGACAGAATCAGGATCAAGAAGATCTCAGTGGACTGGAATGAGGAGTTGAGTCTAGTGCAATGGTATTTAATAAATGTAGTAAATGTAAGATCTGGCCCTGGGATATAAAATATTAATTGACAAAATGTAGGTGCAAGAGAATTGCGGCTTAGCTGGGCGGATATCCAACAAACATTTACTGAACACGTATTTTTGGCCCCACATTAGGGTTACAGCAATGAACAAATCAGGCGCAATCTCTGTCTCATGAGGTTGATAGTCGCGTGGGCTGAGAGAAGCAAAACTAAGTAAACAAATAGATAGTAAGTCACCAGTGCTGACGTGTGCTGGGGTGGGACGGGTCAGGTACATCAGGTGATGTGATGGTGACGAACAGAAGAGGACCGTTTAGTCCGTCCTGGGGACTTCTGTGATCGTGAAGCTCAATGCATGTTAATGGCTTCCGAAGCCAGGTGTCCAAAGAGGGGACAGAGCTCTCAGCAGTTTGCCAGCGGATTGGGAAGGAGTGGTTTGTTCTTTCACTTAATACACATTTACTGTGCACTAAACGGCAGGTCCTGTTCTAGGCCCTGGGGACAGATCGTCCTCCTAGAGTTTGTATTCTCATCGAGATAGAGACAATAAACAAACACTCAAGTAAATTTACCTGAATATTGGGATATAGGTACTGCAAAGAAACATTAAATAGGAGAAGGGGATAGAAGGTGATGGGGGCTCTTTTCGGGAGCATGTTAGGGAGGGAAGCTCTCGAGGGGCATAATGTTTGAGCAGAGACCCGAATGAGGCACTGGAATAACCATGAGAGTACATGGAGAATGATGTCTCAGCAGCAAGGACAAAGGCCCTGGGGCATGAAATGAGTTAAAGATGTTCTAGGTTTAGGACAAAGCCTTTGTCACTGAAGTGAAGTGAGCAAGACAAAGAAAATTGGGGAATGAGTCTGGGGAGTGGGCAGTGTGGATCCCGTGAGGCCGGTGAGTGTGGGAGGAAGTTTGGATTTTGTCTCAAGTGAGAGGGGAAGGACAGTGCCACGGTCTAATTGGAGCTTTAAAAGATTCACTCTGCTGCTGTGTGGAGCTTATGCTCTAGGGCCAAGGAGACCAAGTGTTGGGAGGTAGTGAAGAGAGGAGCGTGGACTGTGCTGTGGATTGACGGCAGCAATCCTGAAGTCCCACCCTGTACCTCATGTGGCCCAGGCGAGGCCTCAGTGGGGATGCAAACTGTTGGGTCAGGCTGCTTGAGGCTCCCAGGACTAAATGTTGCTTCAAGAACAACCTTCTTGGACAAGAGAGATTTCAGGCTCTTGGCCATAGTGACATGTTGGTCTCAGCCCGTGTAGTGCTGATTACTTATAGCACTGCTCACCTCACACGCAGTTTTACAATTAGACGTATTCAAAGCAGCCTTTTCTCCTGGTGCTCAAGTCTGCATGTTCTCTGCTTAGCTGCCATTCCTTCGGTTCTCCCACTGGTATCACACCCCCCGGGGTTCGGAATGAAGATATCTGCTAATGGATTCCTAAAAGATACGCCAAGTGTGTCTAGGAGTCCCCGAAGGGTGTCCCACCAGGGCCCCACATGCATGGTCTCATGCTGCTCTGCTGGGAGCTTGGCCTCCTTGTCACAGCCTTGCCCGACACCGAGATCCTGTTTTCCTCTGCAGGAAACAGCTCCGCCCTGGAGGCTGCTTCTCTCCTAGCGTGAAGGGCAAGAACTTCCGCTTCTCTGCACAGCCTCCAAGTCCCCCCGGTCCATCCACTGTTCTCCATGCAGAGACGGGGAGACGGACCTTCCCTCCAACCCTCTGCCTCATCCCTTTACTTCTGTCTGTGCCCCCACCTATTATGCGGGGACACAGCTGATTGCTGAGTCCCAGGAGGGGATGGGCATCATGTCATGCCTTTCTCAGTCACCTGAGTCTCTACCAGGCATGTCCCTCCTTCATTCAGGAGACCAATAGCCCTCCTGCACATCAGTTCATAAAAACTGGTGGCTGGGGGCTGACTGGATTGCTCAGCCTCCATGTCCAATTTCACCCGAGTCCCCCCAGATCAGTATTTCTCTTTGGAGTCATTCATTTGGAGTTAACTCAGACCATTCAGTATTATTGATTATGTTTTTTATAGGTCCCTAACTAGACTACAAACGCCTGGAGGGCAGGATCTGTGTCTTATCCATCTTTGTATCCCCCGGAGAGTTTGGCAAAGTGACTTATTTATGGTGGGTGTTCGGTAAGTGTATGCTGATTGACTGGCTGTGACGCTCGCCCCAGGAGCTGAAGGGGTTCTGTGAGGGTCTACGCAAGGATCGAGTATTTGTCTTTCTGCCTATTCAGTTGGAACAATAGATCAAGGCAAGACTTCAATTATCCTTCACTTTCATTCCCAAACTCTCTTCTCTGTTCATTCTATTGAAAATTCCTGGTAACATAGAGTGAGACGCTGAGAGAGACGAAATGCTTTCAGAGCCTTAGGAAAGCCATGTAGCAGGAAGGACATATTTCAAAGAAGTTATTTTCTACCAAGGCTAATATTGTGCTTCAATATTTCAGGCTCTAGTGAGCTCATCAACAATGTTTGCCTTTAATTTTACCATTTGTACCTAGTCATATGTTACTTGCTGTTTCTGTCTGGTTCCATTTCATCAAAGTGATCTTAGGGCTTTCATTGTCTTTGAAAATTTGCTTTAAGGTGGACGTGCGTGGATATCCATCACGTTTAATTATCTCTTTCATCACGTTCCCTCAATCGTCTGTTAAAGGATAAATGTTCATATACTCATTAAAAAGTGGAATTTTTGTGATTGAATGAAGGAAGGAAATTGCATATGGGGTTGGGGTGTGTGGAACCTTCTGCCTGATTTCTCCCTAGGAGGACCCTTGGCCTTTCCCTGAAAGAGCACGTGGCCAAGGCCCAGGAAGCCATGGGAGCTGTAACTTGCAGGAGAGGAAAACCTACGTTTTCTCAGAAAGGATTCCATACAACTTTGTGAAAGGTTCTCGACTCTGGAATGTGTATTAGAATCACCTGGGTATAGACTCTGGCGCCCCACCCGCTCCTGACTGATGAAATAAAAATCTCTTGGTTGGGGCTCTGAAGCTGGCATGCTAGAGTTTTAAAAGCTCCCCAGGTGAGTCTACTGTGCAGCCGGAGGGGATAACTACTGACCTAGACCAGTGAGTCTCAAGACCAGGGACAATTTTGCCCCCAGCAGACATTTGGCAATGTCTGGAGACATTTTTTTTTTTTTTTTTTTTTTTGTGAGGAAGACCAGCCCTGAGCTAACATCTGTTGCCAATCCTCCTCTTTTTGCTGAGGAAGACTGGCCCTGGGCTAACATCCGTGCCCATCTTCCTCCACTTTATATGGGACGCCGCCACGGCATGGCTGACAGGCAGTGCGTCGGCGGGCGCCCGGGATCCGAACCAGCGAACCCCGGGCTGCCAAGCACGGACTAAACCGCTGCGCCACCGGGCGGCCCCCCTGGAGACATTTTTGATTGACGTTTTTAATTTTGTGGGGGATGCCACTGGCATCTAGTGTGTAGAGATCAGAGATGCTGCTAAACATCCTACAATGCACAGGACGGCCCCCACAACAAAGAACAATCCAGTACAAAATGTCAACTGTGCCGAGGTTGAAAAACTCTCCCCTAGAGTATTAGAAAAGCAAATACAAACACACAATTATCTGAGTGTAGATTTCTTTACAATTACATTACTTCATGTTTGTATAATGCATTATGGTTCCCAAAGCAGTTTTACACACTTCATGAGATTTGATCTTCACCGTGACCCTATAAGGAAAATATTATTAGCATCTCAATTTCACAGATCAGCAAACTGAGGCTGAGGACAGTGAATGACCTCCATAAGACCACAGGGTTTTCAATTCCTCAGTTAAGGCTCTTTTCACTAGCAAGAAATGTCAAATGTGTGCACAGACATCTTCCTTGCCTCCTGCCCTACTCAAACTAATCAGTCCTAACTCCCACTGAGCCCAAGTCAGCCTCAGAATCCTTCTCAACACAGCTCTCCAGGCAGCCCCAATTGATCAAGGTTGGCATGTGAGATGAAACTTGTTTGTCACACGCCCTCTCCAACCTAAACACCATACCTTTCCCTGAATTAAGATGATTTGTTGAAAGAGACATGAAGGAGAGTACTTGAGAGTAGGAGGGTCCTTGAATGTCCACAGGTGTTCAATCCGTTTGGAAATCACAATGTTAGCAGCATGCGCTCCTTCCTGCACCTGTGAGGAAGTGACAGTCTCCCTAACCCTGATATTTCTCTATAACTTTATTCGTGTGTTTGGCTCTCACCATATGCTGCTAATTGATATATGAAGGACGTGCACATTCTTCATTTGGTACAAACTAAATATTTTGCCTTCTTCTTGGGCTCGGTTGGATCTCCCTCTCAAGCCTGAAACGTGAGATAATTATGAGAACGTGTTGAACTATGGTTCGTGAAATGGACAGGACAGGAGCTGGCGTGCGTTCAGTTTGCAGAGTGAAGGGGCTAGAGCTGGAAGACCCTGCTTAAGCCCCAGGCACAGTGACTTGCGGCATGCACATTAAATGCCCAATGCCTGTAAGAGAGCTGCAGCGGGAGGGATGCAAGCAGAGAGAGCAAACCAAGCACGACTAGAAACAAACTTCTCCATCTCCCAGGGAGGCAGGTGATGGAGAAGATGCAGGCAGCTCAGTGGACCCTTTGGCCCCACCTTGGGAGACAAGAGGCAGACAAAACGCTGCACTGAGCAGCTGCTCAGGAAGGCATGTGCCATCAGTTTCAGGAAGTTGTATAAGTCTCCTAGGAATGAATGGCCTGGCTGTGTCACCCACAGGTGGCATCAGTCTCTGGCATCAAACATGGAGACTTCATCTTATACTTCAGGTGAGGAGATGGTTTTGACCTGACTGGTCTCATTTTGTGTCTTGGGCTTTCACCATGGGGCTTCCTGGAATGTAGGCACTCCTTTGGCTGCACAGACGTTCTGCTGCTATGTGCTTCTGTCGTCCTGGGGAGGAGGAGGTTTGGGGTATCCTCTCCTGTTGGGTGTGCTGCAGCACAGAGCGGAGGCAGTATTCAGGTGGGTCTCTGTAACAGGACAATCACAGCTTCGTCACCTTTCACCAGGAAAGTGGCAACAGACTTTCCATGAATGGCACCTGCTGTTGCCCTGGAGTTCTGGTGCCCACCCTGGCTGCCCCTTGGAACCACCTGGGGAACTGGACTTGATGGAAGTTTCTCCTCCTCTGCTGGGCCAGAGTCTCCCAAGGGCAGAGGTGTTTGTCTGTTTTGTTCACAGCTCCATCTGCAGATTCTCTATCAGGGCCTGAGACTCTGTGAATGAAATATTACCTACTACATGTCAGACCTTCCCTCGCCCTTTCAGAGACATACGCTGCTATCATGGTTACGTAGTCCCTCTATGGTGCCATTTTCTTATTTTTATGGATGAGAAAACCGAGGCAGATAATTAATCTGCAGAATGTTACACAGCTGGTAAGTAGCAGAGCTGAGACTTGTACCCAGTTGAGCTCACAGCAAAGCCCAATCTCTTGGACTCTGGTGCTTCTGCTCTTAAGAGGAGTGAGTGAGAATGAGCATGTGCCTTCCTGCATTATGGCAGACCATTCATTTTAGCAAACTAAGTGGTTAAGAAAATGCAAAAGTCCTCATGATTTGGTATTATTGAAAACAGCATCTCTAAAACTGTGTTCTTGGAACAGGCAACCTCTGGCTTGTTAAAAGGTGTTCCATCAAACGCCTAAAAAAATAGGGTTTTAATCAATAAAGAATTTGGGGAATACCATCTTTCGACACCCTCTCTTAGGGGATCACAATTTCATGTTAGCAAAGCAAAGTCTCTGAGCAATCCTGCAATGAAGAACTCTCTGTTTAATGTGCAATTTGCCTAATCTGTGTCTTCAGAACCTCTCCTTTTTTTCCCAGAGACAACCTATCAGTAGTTCCCGAGACACTGCTGCCCCATTCACGACGATATCATGATCTGGAGGTGGCTTGGTGTGTACTAGGATGTCGGGCTAGTAAAAATAGAAAACTCAACAGAATGCAGACACAGTCATGTTAGCAAGCAGATGCTCTGATGACAAATCTGGCCTTGATTGATAAGTTAGAATTGATTCAACCCTCTTAGGGCTAAAAAAACCCTTAGAGATTGAACTAATATAGAATTTTCACTGAAGACATGAAGAGTGTTGAGAATCCTAATTGCTTTAAGCTAAGTAATATTAGCCTCCACCTCACAGAAAGAACCGTGTGTTCCACAATGATTTGTTGAGCACCATTAGGTGCTGCGTTCTGCTGGGCATTGGAAAGATAAGAGTGAATAAGATAGGCGGGGCATTGATCATCACAGCGTTGGCGGGTTTGGGTCTTTTTCCCTGGGTGGTTCCGAGGGGTAGTGAGGAAACAGCTACTTTCCTGTCTCTCCTCATATCCAGTTCGCATCTCTGCCTTTTCTTCAAACAGCCCTGAATTCATTTCTCCACTCATTTATTCATCCAAGAAATCTTCACTGAGTACCTACTATGTACCAGGCACTGTAGATACAGTAGTGAATAATACAGATAAAAATCCCTCCCCTAGAGAAGCTTTTTCCTAGTAGAGCTTATATTCTGATTATTCTAGATCTACCTCCGGGGTTCTCATCACTCTGAGATCACACCTGGCACCTCCTTAGATGGAAACCCAGGACCCTATCACTTGCTCAAGGTCTTAGATCTCTTCCACCGAGCCCGCCCTTCCTGATGTGACATCCGGTTATGTCCTTGGGCCCCACCAACCCCCTTTATATTACTTGTTCTCTATTTCTTGGCCCTTCAGGCTTGACTCTATCTTCTCATTCCTGGCTGATTCATTTATCCAGTCCTGAAACCTTTATGGAGATGCTGCAGGCACCAAGCTCCAGGCATTGTGTAGGACTACAAAGATGAGAGGGCAGGGTCTTGGTTATTGTATTAGGGTTCTTCAGAGAAACAGGAACAATAGGATATACAGACATATAGAAAGAGATTATTATGAGAGATTGGCTTATGCAATTTTGGAGGCTGAGAAGTCTCAGGATCTGCCATCTGCATGCTGGAGGCCCAGAAAAGCTGGTGGTGTAGTTCCAGTCCAAACACAAAGGACTAAGAACTAGGAGAGTCCATATCCAAAGGCTGGAGGAGATGGATGTTTCAGCTCGAGTAGAGAGAGCAAATTCGCCCTTTTTGTTCTATTCGGGCCCTCAATAGATTGGATGATGCCAGCCCGCATTGGTGAGGGTAATCTTCTTTACTCACTCTACCAATTCAAATGCTAATCTATTCCGGAATTGATATGATGAATGAATGATACAATGAACTTGGTGATGGAAGTGAGCACAGAGACTGAGCACAGAAGAAGTCTGGGCTTCTCAGAGGAGGTCACATCTTATGTCAACTTGAAGGATGGGTAGGATGTGGTCTGGAAGGACAGGGGAGCAGCTTGAGAGGGAAGAGGAAGACCTGGCAGGTTGAAGGAGCAGAAAAAAGCAAACATTGGAAGAGAAGACAGGAATGGAAAAGGAGGCAGGGTGAGATCATGGCTTCATTCCTCCTTTCAGTCTTTCAGTGACACATGTTGCCCAGCTCTGAGCTCAACTCCAGCACGAGGCTGGTGAATAAAACAAACTGGGTTCCTCCCAGTCAAATGAAGGAGATAGACCATAAGCAAGGACCAGACCTCACTTTGTGATGAGTGCTCTGAAACACGTGAATGTTATTTAGTGGAGGAGCAAAGCAGACAACTGGGGTCCTACTTAGGGCAGAGGTGAACTTATAACTGAGACCTGAAGGTTGTGAAGGAGCTGATGGGGAGAGCAGGGGGAGGAGCAATCCAGGCAGAGGGAACAGCAAGTTCAAGGGTGCTGAGCAGGTAGGGACCAAGGAGGCTGTTGAAGGAACTGGGAGAAGTGTTAGGCGCTGAGAGTGTGGAGGGCAAAGAGGAGAGGCAGCAGGGGCAGGTCGTGCTGTGTATTTTGGCCTCTGAGAGGAGTTTGGACGTGGTCGTGAAGGAGATGGAGCACCACTGGAGGGATCCAATCATATTTGCATTTTCAAAAGATAGTAATAATAATGATGATAGTAATAATAGCATGGTAGGTGATACTAAAAGAATGATTGATAATTGTTTGGAGTGTGATAATGGTGAAGTGGTTAAACAAAAAGTCCTTATCAGTTAAAGCTTCATACTGAACTACTTGCAGGTGAAATGATGTAGAATTTGCTTTAATATAGTCCAGAAAAACAAGCGGGGGGAGAGATGAAACAAGATCGGCAAAATGATGATAATTGTAGAAGCTAGGTAGAGATAAAGGGTTCATAAAACTATTTTCTCTATATTTTGGGTGTTTGAAATTTTTCTTAATAAAATTGTTTTCAGACTTGCATGCAGTAAGTGCTCAATAAATGGGAAATTGTCAATAATGACAGTTGCTTTTTATTGAGCAACTACTGCATGGCAGTTTTTGAGTCAATTACTTTATTATGTATGTTAGCTCAGGGGTCTCCACCAGCAAATTGTACACTCCACCAACAAAAATGATTTTAAGTACATATCATCAATACAATTACATTTGATTAGTTACACACTGGCAAATGGTGCTTTTTGAGTTCCTTATAAAACATACACAAAATGAGAAATTCTAAAACTATGAAATTAACTTGGAATAAATAATATTTAATGTCTTGCTAATTGTGGTGGCTTTGTACTATTGTTAGCTAATATCTCCAGGCACAGGTTACACATAGAGAAAAATTTATCATTAATTCTAGTGGGTGTAAATCCATATTCCAAACCATCTTATGATAATTTCCTTTGGATGTGTGGAGGGAAGCATTTTTTAAGTCAGATTATGTCATCATTTTCTTTACTTTGTGGGGTAGCCCTTGAAAACCCTAACAGAAGTAGAAGAAAGGTGAGCTCTGCCATTTTCTGGTTGCTCACCTATACTTATTTTGTTCATATTTTTTTAGTAGATAAGATTCTTAGCAGGAATGTTTTTTAAGTCACTTATCCACTTCGTGAGTTTGTCTGTTTAAAAACTGATTATTATAGGGCCAGCCCTGGTGGCCTAGTGGTTAAGTTCATCGCGTTCCACTTCAGTGGCCTGGGTTAGGTTCCGGGTGTGGACCTACACCACTCGTCTGTCAGTGGCCATGCTGTGGTGGCAGCTCACATACAAAAAGAGGAAGATTGGCAGCAGATGTTAGCTCAGGGCAAATCTTCCTTAGCAAAAACAAAACTGATTATTATAATCCCTAAATCCATTTACCTGGGCACTCATAAACTGCTGTATAAGAGAATTTACTGAAAGCAAACGAATGAATGTGGGGGTGTTACCAGCTACTCTGCGCTGCAGAAGAAAGAAAAGAGCTGACATACAGATGAAATATGGCTGTCAAGTGTCTATACATGCATTAAATATGAGTAAAGCTTGATTTCCTTTTTTATTTTGAGGGGAATTAAATAAGTTAGAAATCAAAACTCTGATACTTTATTCCTGCACCGCACCTTGGAGTGTACACACTCCACTTTGGAGACCTCTGCCTTGTCATCAAGTTCTCACCACAACCCTGTAAGGCAGACATTGTTATCCTCCACTTTGCATATGGGGAAACTGAGCCCAGGCAGGTGAAATGATTTGCCCAAGGTACATAGATTTTAGAGGCAGAGCACAGTTGGAACTCAGGGATGTCAGACACAAAGTTTCTTACTCCTTACTAATATGCTGTCAGTCCTTAGTATTGGCCATGGACTGGAAAGTGAGGTGGGTTCCATGATCCTGGTGTCACAGAGGACAGAGGGTTAGTAAGGCTAAGTAACTTCCCTATGCTCGGGCTGGTCTGACTCTAGAGTCCAGCTGCCTATACATGGGTCCTTCAACACTGCATGGCTTGGGCAAAGGACTTCCTCTCTCTAAGTCTCAGTGTTCTCATCCTTAAAATGGGCCAATAGGAACACCCACTTTATAGAGCTTTAGAAAGATCTGGATGAGACAGTGGATGAAAACATGTATATTCTCTATAATGATTATTGTTCTATATACTGGAGGTGATGGCATATAATGACAAATGAAAAAGAATCAGAGTTACTCTCAAATATCAATATATATTGGAATGAACGAGTGAATAAATGAACAAATGAATGAGTTTTCCCACTGGTCCCCACATCTTCAAACACTCTCTATGGCTGGACTCTGATCTTGCGTTTCCCCCGTGGTGAAGCTGACCAAGGCCCCGTGCTCTCTTGGGCAGGCATGTGTTGACTCCTCTCACCTTGTTTGAATCTTGTCCAGCCATACCAGCAGGGGCTGTAGCGCAACCGTTCTCCCCCTGCCACCAGGAATAAAAATCGGGCTCATCCATTCTCATAGTGAGTCAGGAAACCTGGAGAGAAAAAGGCCAGCATGGACATTGCTTCCAAATTTATGTGACAGGGACACAAATAATGTCTCGTATTCCAGGAGCAGAGACAGGCCTGGAATTTCTGCAAAGGGTTTCCGACTCACAACATATTTTAACATCGTATCTGAGCTCAGCGGCAGAACAGCTACCTCTAGACACTAGCGTATAACTGAAAAAAAAATTGATCTACTCTTAAGATCCAAGTATGCTGCAAATTAAAAAGGGGGAAAATTTTCAGGTGGCTCATGCAAGGGAGAGGTCATCTGTCCAGAGGACCCGGGGTTAGTTAACAGCAATGCCCAAAGTGGAAACGTGAGAAGGTTGTGGTTTCCTGAACATTCACTACGTGCCTCACACTGTTTCTGTTGTCTCACTGAAACCTTATAACAGCCTGATGAGGCTGTCGCTGATATCACTCAGAATCCCAACAGGAAACAGATCATCAAATTAGGATACTTTGAAGAGGGTTTATCTGAAAGGGAACTATTTACAAATGTGTGACAAGGTACGGAGGAACTTCAGAGGACGTGTGGTGCCCTGGGGCCTGTATCAGCAGAGCTGTTACCACCATAGCCAAAGAGATGAGCACAGGCAGCAGTTGCCAGATCCCAGAAGGAGAAAAGCCTTTTTGGGGCCTCGAGGGAAGGGCCACAGCCAGCCTAAGGCAACTTCTTGGAGTGGAAGCAAAGGGAAAGAATAGCCTGGCCTCCCACTCCTCCCTCTCCTGATTCCTGCTAGGGTTCCCCATTGGCCAGTGCCAACCAGAAGCCAGGGAGGCTGAGAACCTGTTGGCGTAGTCCAGGGTTTCTCATTCTCTGCACTACTGATATTTGGAGTTTGGTAATTCTTCTTTTGGGGGGAATTGGGTAATTCTCTGTTGTAAGGGATCTTCCTGTGCACTGTAGTATGTTTAACAGCATCCTTGGCCTCTACTCACTAGATGCCAATAGCACCTTTTTCAGCTGTGATACCCGAAAATGTCTCCATATGTCTAAATGTCCCTTGAGGGGGCAAAATCATCCCAGTTGATTGTCACCGGTATAGTCCATATAGGTTGGTCTCCCAGGCAGAGAGCAGGGTGCAGATTTATAGAGAGTGGATCTGGAGAATTTACATGAGTCTTAATTCACTGCCAAGGTAACTGAGACTCAAGCAAATTAATTAACTTTCTGAAACACACACAGATTGTGAGTGCAGAAGTCAGTCTGCAAATCTAGGTCTGTTTGATCTCACTGCCAGAACTTGTAATCACAAGTTGCAATCCGTATTCACAAATGGGAAATGTCCTAGAGGAAGAGAATGGAGATTTGGAAATGGAGCTCTTAGAAATTCTGGGAGATGGAATGCCAGCATCTTAGGGCACTTACATTCTGGATCGAGAGTGCATGATAGCTCATGTTGCAGACCTCTCAGCAGAAGGAGACCATCAGACACATAAAAACTTTGGATATTTTGGAAGCAGCCTTTTAAAACTATTATTGCCCATAACAGAGGAGCCAGAAAGATGGACCCTGGGTGGATCAGATCTCTACCCGCTGTCAGTCCAGGAGGTCATTCCGTCTCAGGTTCCATCACTAGGGGGTAGACTGTTAGAGGCTGCCCAGCCACAGCACCTTTTTAAAAAAAACTATCTTAACCATTTTTAAGTGTATAGTCCAGTAGTGTTAAGTATATTCCAAGAGGTGGAAGGAACCCAAATGTCCATCAATGAATGAATGAATTAAAAAACGCAGTATGTACATACATGGAATATTATTCATCCTTAAAAAGGAAGAAAATTCTGTCACATGCTGCAACATGGATGGACCTTGAGGACATTATGCAGAGTGAAATAATCCAGTCACAAAAACACAAAATAATGTATGATTGCAGCCACATCAGAATGGGTTGACGTGATGGACACTACCACCAAGACTAGCCCGTTAAACTCTCCATGCATGATCCTCCATTCTCTCCCTTCAACTGCTGGTCAAATGCGGCAGATCCAGACAGGGATATTCAAGTCTCAGGGGTTGGTGGAACCACTAAATGGTAGAAGCCTGGGTCCTGAGTCACTGTGTACAAGGCTGCCTCCCAAACATTCAACTCCATTTTAGCTGAATGAGAAGAAAACATTATAGTGGATTAATCCATCTTGTATTTTGAATTTGTTTGTCGTTTTTCCTAACTAATATGTCCCTGCCTTCTGGAGCTTATAGTCTAATGGAAGGCACAGACTTCTGAGCCACACAAATAAATGTAAAATTGCAACTGTGATAAGTAGAGTAAGGAGAGCGGCATGGTGTTATAAAAGTGTAGAGTAATGGGATCTGCCTTGCTCAGGGAGGTAGGAGGAAGGAGCTCCAGAGTCCAGAGACCACACAATAATAGATTCCCCACCAGTCTCCCCATTCTTACTATGCTCGAGCTCATGGCATGCTCTTTCTTATTCTGCCTTTCCGCATAGTGTTCTCTTTGCCTTCCATGTACTCCCATCTCCATCCTCCTTTCTGCTGTCAAGTTAAGACAAAATCTTCATAATCAATAAACCCCATACTGGCTGAAAAGTGGGACATCATCAACAAATTTATTATACTGAGGGATATAAGTGAAAGCTCACCATTTTAAAATAACATAGTTCTGTCATTGCTAAAAATGGCTCATCAATGGCAGCAATTGACACATTGTTGCCCAACACCAAGTGACCTCTGCAAGGTCAGACAGCTGGTGAGTGGGGACCTTAAACTTGAATCCAGGCCATTTGGCTCCAGGGTCTGTGCTCTTATCACAGCTATGCCATTTCCAATATAAATAAATATTGTGATATTCTTTAAATATTTGTCTGTATATGAAATCGAAATCTGTACTTGCTTCTATTCAGGCAGTTAAGAAGGAATAAACTAGGGAAGTGTGCAGAAGTCAAGTGATTCCAAAAATAACAAAGCAGATTATGTTCAAAGTTCAGGCAGGACAGAGCAGCACTGATGGTCATGCATAATGGCCAAGAGGAAGGAGGGTTCCTCTCAGTGTTCCAAAATGATTAATTAGCCCCAAGTCCTCGAGAGGCATGCTAAGTACACAGATCCAACTGCTCATCTCCTAGGAGATGAAATCTCTAGAAAGCTGTAGAAACAATGATAAAATAGAAACAGAAATTTGTACATTTTTAATAATGCTAACAGAGAAGATCAGTAAATTAAAATGACAGCATAAGAGGCGAAGAGATGTAATACCAGCCAAACAAGACCAAGTATACACAGTTTGTGGGGCTATCCCCAAGATACCAAAAAGTAAAACCCATGTGGAAAGGTGGATCTAGAAAGTTATATCTTGAGGATGTATTGAATAGGCTTTACTCAGCCTTATGACCAGGCTTAGCTTATGCATTACCTTATGGAATCTTTAACCTCAGCTAGTCTGAGACATTTTCTTTTTACTTTGGGTATGGTGGAATAACTGCAACCAGGAAGGCTGTCAAAATATTGCAATGAAAACTCTAGAAGAAATAAAAGCTGCACAGCAATAACCCTAGAAATTTAGAAGTACAAGGACAAATATAATGAAGACATGAATGGAATGCTCTGTGTTGCTATTTTAGAATAGGTGTTAGCACATTTGTAAGCATTATATGTCTGTATGTTTTGTCTGCTCTTGAAAGTGTCTGAAATTTTCAAGACTCATACATAGTGTATGTAGCAGCTGTTGCTGATATTCCACCCATGTGCCCTCAGAGCCCCATTTCGATGCACTCCAGCCCAACTCCCAACAGCCTGAACAGCATCTTTGTCAGCAGGCTGCCTGCAGGCTTCCAGAACCCACCTGCACGTGTGCACAGGGTAGACCGGAAGTACCTTGGATTAACCACCTCCATCACCACTCTGCGACAGCCGTTGCTCAATGACTGACAGGTGTGGGAGTATAGATACCCCAGTTCCCTCACCCTTTAGCCAAGAAAATTTCCAGGCATGGCTTTACATCATTTCCCAGATCTCTCTCTCAAGATTAAGTTTCAGTCACTAGCTGTGGTAGCTGGTGTGATAACATACACCTTCAGGGTTGAGTCTCCTCATCTGGACTAATTCTCCAATCCCCTCCTGGTGTCCCTACAGCTCCTAAACATGTTGTGCATACTCAAACCTTGATCAGGGAATGCTTCTGCAGAAAACTCAACTAACAGAATATGCTGGCAATTGCAGTTGAATTTCTTTAAAGGAGATTAGTCAAATTTGTAAGCAACATTTACACTATTAAAAGAGATGTAGAAAACTTTCCTGTGATCAAATAGATGATTTTAGTAAATGGGGGATTAAGCAAAGCACAAGTATTTGTGGGTGTTTGTGACCAGGCACAAAAGTCCGTCAGACAGTAAAGACTATGTCAACATCTGATGGTAAAACTCCGAATCCACTTTCTAGAAACAGTTCAAGTGTTAGAGTTTCACGGAATCCTCTGGGGTGAATTAGCTGTTTCATTCTCTCTGCTCTCGTAGCATTTGATTCATATTTCTGAAACAGATTATACCATGCTGTATTGTAACTGATCTGTTTACATGATGTGTGTCTCCAAGATTATATTCAGAGCTCCTCAAAGACAAAGTCTCATTTGCCTTGTCATCCCCACACCCTGATCTGGCCCTGCCACATTGTTGGCTGCAATATTTAGTTGTTGAAAAAAAATGAATGAATAAATGAATGAATTAATAAAGGGACATCTTTCTTGTCCCATAGATTATATTATGTGTCCTTAAGTATTGAGACTATTTTATTTATCCTCAAAACCACTCCAGCACTAGTAAACAGGCCCTCGTGGGGCTTATTGCTGAAAACTAAACAAGTGAGTGAATGAATGAATGAGTGAACGGATAATGAGTGAATGAACCATATGACCAATCCCAGATAATTTTTGAGTAATTACTGCCAAACTTAGTTTTCCCTTCATTGGGTTAGTAGACTGTAGCTTAATTTTGTTGTTGATGATGTTTTGTTAATCAAAGAACAATATACTTTTAGGTATGAACCTACATCACATTAATTTAGACTGATAGTTTAGCTTCTAAGCCTAATTTTAAATCTTAATTTTGTCATCCATCATGTTGGATATTTCTTCTAGATTTGTATCACTCATAAATGTAGTCAACCTATTCTCATATCACTGCAATGGAGACTCTTTGTCAGTTCAGTCCGTGGAACACTTAAGGGTACAGTCATTCAATCGTCGAGGCTAGGAGTTGGCAAACAACCACCTGTGGGCCAAATCCAGCCTGCAGCTTGGTTTTGTAAAGTTTTATTGGAACACAGAACACTTACTCATTTACATATTGTCTATGGCTGCTTTTACCAACTACAATGACAAAATTGAGTAGTTATAACAGAGACTATATGGCCTGCAAAGTTTAAAATATTTACCGCCTGGCTGTTTACAGAAAAAATTTTGCTGATCTTTGGTCTAGGTGATAAATCCAACAACACGTGAACCCAGATTTCACTATATCATGCATAAGGTCTAAAGGGGCTTCATGTGCCCTGTTGAAATCAAGATACATTGTGCTTTGCCTACAGCTTCCCTCTACTGCCGTAGTAACATAACAAGCAAGAAAATGCAGTTGTGCAGTACAATTACCTTCTAGTGAACCAACATAATCTCTAGTGATCACCACATTAGGAGACGATGTTCACTGAACATATATCTGATTGCTGTTTCTGGAGTTCTATCCCTATGGTAGTGAGTCGAGGGCCAATCATCCTTCGCTAGAAAAGGCTTGAACAAAATGGGGAGCGAATCCCTTTGCCTCTCCTCCACCCTTCTTCTCTTTCTACCATTTCTACAGATGAAGTCTCTGTGGTGCTAGATCAAGCTTACAACTGGCTTTATCTCTGTGGATCACATCTTCCTCATCTGTAAGATATTATTTTTCAGAGTTAGTCTGAGAATCAAATGAGAAAACTAATGGACATGGAAAGCACTATAGTTGCCTACATCTACTGAGTACTTTTTGCCAGGCATCGTGCCGAGTGTTTTTTGCATCTATCATCTCCTTTAATACTCATAAAACCCAGTGAACATTGTCCCCATTTTACAGACCAGACAGAGAGATTAAAGAACTTCATTAATTCATTCAGTAAGTATTAAGCACTACAGTGTGCCAGGTACTAGTCTAGGCAGTTGGGATACATCTTTGGGCAAATTAACAAACATCCTTGCCCTAGTGTATGTGGTGGGTTGAGATGAGCAATAAACAATACACTACACATCATAATAACAAACTTGTTTAGTATGATAAAGAAAGGGTACAACAGGGAAAGAGAGATTGAAAGTGCTGGAGTGGGTGGGGGAGAAGGGGTGGCAATTTAAATAGGGTGGTCTTGGTAGCCTCACTGAGAAGGTGACCCTGCGAACCAAGACTTGAAAGAAACAAGGACATTAGCTCCATGGATGTCTGGAAGAAGATCCTGCCCAAGGTCACTAGGCACAACCAGGATTCCAGCTCAGCTCCATCAGACTCCAAAGCCCAAACTTGTAACAACCAAGGTCAATGAATGTTATTTCCCTCCTCTGTGCTCCCCAGGAAATGTGCGTGCATCCATGGCCTTCTTTCTTTGTCTGTTGCCTACATTAATTTTGGGCTTTACCCTTGCCCAAAGCATTCTTCCAGGTCCATGTGGATGTCACTTCTCTGTGTCTTCCTGATCACATGCTCTGCCATTGTAACCAGGTCTTTTAAGACCCAATGCCTTCAGAGGGCCACAGTGCCTTCTTGCTGGCTTCATCCTTTTTCTTTCTCACTGGAGCAATTTTGGGATTTCATCTCTATAGTCTTTCTTTAGAACCTTCCATCCATTTTAAGTCATGTAACTATTTAGTCTACAAAACGCATGCCTATGTTTTCTTTGTATAAAGTAGACAGCTATACTTTTATCTTCTTTGTAGTTGTTATTGTTGTTTGCTCAAGTAGACAGAGTCACTTTCTGTCATGTACAACCACAAAACTCTGATATACCTTGTTGAAAAAAATCTATTTCCAAGAATTCAGAGTTTGTACGTGCCAGTGCTGTTTTTTCTCTTTCTGTGTGATTAAGAACCTCTAGAAAACAGAGATACTTTCCTGTGGCCTTCTGCCACCTCATCATCACTAACTCATCTTTCTTCCTTAACCCAGGCTAAGCCCTCAGTCACAGGTCACCTCATTGCTTCATTGTCACTGAAAGGATGAAACAGTCCCCAGTGTAGGGACTTGCCAGACCCTCTATGTTTAGTTGTATTCCCAGCAGATGTCTGGATAGTACAAGTTTCCCTTAATTACTGTAACTTGTCTGGGTGCCATTTTTGAGCTCTGCAAAATAGAGATTGAAAATAGAACCCCCCTCATAGGGTTGTTGTGAAGATCAAATGCAAAAAGTGCGCCCCAAAATAGCACAGCGCCTGGCCTGCAATGGGGGCTTTACACGTCATCTGTTACCCTTGGAGAGGCATTTTATTTGTGGTAGAGAGAGGAAGAGCACTGGGGCAAGATAGACCTGCATTTCAGCCTCGTTCTAGTACTTACCAACTTCATGATTCTGAGGGATAACTCACACTCCCTGTGCATCTGTACTCTGTGCTGTTAAACTGGAATAATAATATCAATTTTAGTATTAAATGAGATAAAAAGCATAAAAATGCATACAATAATAAGTACAAAAATCCTGGAATAATAATATCAATTTTAGTATTAAATGAGATAAAAGGTATAAAATGCATAAAATTATATGTGTAAAAATGCTGAAATAATATCTATTTGAGTATTAAATGGGATTAAATGTATGCAATGTATACAGTAATATGTATTAAAATGCTGGCATAATATCAGTTTAAGTATTGAGTGAGATAAAATATATGAAATAAAAATCCTGTAATAATAATATCAATTTGAGTATTAAATGAGATGTGTGTAAAATTAACATTAATCTGATCAATAGAATATTCAGTGAGATTAATAGGTATAGAGGGCTGAGCATAATGTTAGGCACTTAGTAGGCAGTGGAAAAATGATGTGTACCAATGTTACTATTTTTGTTAATATCATTACATCATATTACCATCAACATCCTCTTCAGTATTAGGCTGCATTGCTTTCAAGGTCATCCTTTGCGATAAAAATTCTTCTCCTTGGTCGTACCAAGTGTGTGTTTAATAGTAACGATTCTGATCGTACATCATTATCCCTTAAGCATATATTTACCATTTTCAGATTGCCTTTTCTTCAACAATTTCATGAGCTCTCATTTGAAAGTGGCTCTGAACACAAATTGGCAGTCAAATTGGGATTTTACAGGTTTTATCTCCATCAATATTTTCATACCAGAAGGCTAAATATGATCTTTTAGGAATTCCAGAGTTCTCAAAGGGAATAATTTCCTGCAAAGAAATAGGTCACATAGAAGGGGAAGAGGAGTGAACATTATACATCAAGAAGCTATATAGGAAGACAGAAACTTCCTACATGGGAAGACAAGAACCAGTCATATAGATTAGAGCAGATTATCTGATTCAGAATTAAAGGAGAGGAAGATTGTTTATAAGTGACACCATGAGAATATGTGAAGGCTGTGCGGACCCAGCCAGAGGGGAGTAGCTTGCTGAGATAATAGTTATTCTTCATTGATAGGTCATGACGACGTGCTGAATATCTCCCATTGTCCCTCCAGGTCCACTCTGCTCTCATCAGTGCTCCCAGTGGCTCATCTGTATGAACTTCAATAGTGGGGTTCCTTGGCCCTCTGGCTTCTGGTTGGGTGGGCCAGGAGAGCCCTAAGAGGGAAGAAGAAGGGGTGAACGTGCCTCAGTCTGGCTGTGCCCTTTAACTGAAGGTCACGTGTCCTGTTGGGACCACCTTCTCTCCATGATTCTTTCCTGCTGGGCTAGGGGTTTTTGAAATGAAATTAGACCCTAAGCTCTGTGAGGACAGACGTGACCTATGTCTACTTTGCTTACCATTATACCCTAACACCATGGCTGGTCCCAAAGAGAGACTTGATCAATATATTTTGATTGAATGAATGCATTGGAGAAGCCTCACTAAATTGCATTCTAAGAAAGACCACCATCTAACCTTCCTTGTGCACTAGCTGTAAGAAGAAGCCACACTCTCTCTGAGCAGTGGTTCTTAGAAACAAAGGCTCTTAAAATTCCCATCCACAAGCTGTGACTGCATCATATTAGGGCTTTCTGCTGGATTGTGCTTGGGGTCCCAGATGTTTGAGTCTTTTATTTTACATCATTTGATTTTCTGTGAGATTCCAATTAATTGAAATGGGAAAAGCTGTAAGCCCCATGACAGAGGAACTATCTCTTTGACAAAACTCACATGTTGTAACATGTGATTCCTCAGTCTCCTCTTTGCTTAGGTCCGTAAGGCTGAATAACCAGTTTGGATGATTTTCTGTTTCACTGTGTTTGGCTGAGTAGCTAGAAGTTTTGATATCATACATAGGCCAGAGGGTCATTCGAGGAAACCCTTTTTGGTAGCGTAGTTTCCTGGAGCATCAAGTGATAGGATGGGAATCTCAGGGATGCCTGCTCTTACATTCTAGGTTATTTTTTCCTGGAATTTGAAAACTTGTTCTCCCTCTGTCATTTCCTGTCCTCAAAGCACCAATCAATGTTGTTTTCAGCAACAACTTCTCAATTCCACAGTTCTTATAATTATATCTCCCTCCACCCCTATACCTCTCAAACGCCAGAGATACTGCATGAAGTAGTGTATCCCCTTCCACCGTTCATCCCAGGTAAAAGTCTTGGCAATTGCACTGTGCCCACATCGGGGACAATCGGTGCTCCACAGAGTTCTAATGAGGGGAATCTTTGTTGTCCACCAGCCGGCGAACAAGTCAACATCAGACTCTCATTTTCCCCCAGGACCACTCCTGTTTGCCACCTGCCTTAGGTTTGGTTTCCTGGAGGTCAAGTCTGATCAGGGGTTTATGTACATGTGATTTACTGAGGGATTGCTCTTAAGAAAAAGACCTGTGAGGGAGGAAAGGCAGCAGGAATGGGAAGGGAAAAAGATGAGCTAGGACACAACCTTGGGTAAAGTCTAGCCTTGGCCTGATCCATGGGGGACTCCGGGGCATAAAATGCCCTGTGACGTTGTCCTCTGACTTGAAGCAACAGGACTGGTCTTTTGCCCACCCATATCAGCCAGTCATTGACTGTGGGATGCCCCTGGGGAATGGTGTACCCTTCTGGATGAGGCATTTCTGGACCTCCAAGGGCTGTATTCTGGAAAAGGGGTACAGCTGTGAGCTGTTAGCAGCCAAAGCTCATAGCAGCTGGGGGATGGGTGCACTTGACACAGCTGCTTCCCTCTCAAGGAGGTGGAGCGTAACTCCCCACTCCTTAGGTGTGGGCTGCACAAAGTGACTTCCTTCCAAAGACTACAGCATCGGGGGAGGGAGGGGTGTGTAACTTTATAGAGGGGAAACCTGACAAACATTACCTCAGCCAGGTGACCAAGGTGAACAAGAACCATGATAAATCACGTTGATAGTATGTACCCCGGATATGATGAGGTGGAAATGACACTTTACCTCTGTGATCTTCCTCCCCCAAACCCATAACCGCAGTGCAAAAACACCAGACAAATCCCAATTGAGGGACAGTCTACAAAACACCTGAGGGTTCTCCTCAAGACTGTCGAGGTCATCAGAAGCAAGGAAATTCTGAGAAACCGTCGCAGCCCAGAGGAGCCTAAGGAGACACGATGACTAAACGTAATGTGGGATTCTGGAACAGAAAAGGGAAAAACTAAGTAAAAACTAAGTAAATCTGAATGAAGTGTGAACTTAATAACTGTGTATCAATATTGATTCAGCGATAGTGACAAATGTGTCATACTAATGGAAGATGTTAATAATAGGCTAAACTGGGCGTGGGTTATATGGGAACGCCACATATGGGAAATATAGTCTATTGTACTGTCTGTGCAAATTTTCTGTAAATCAAAAACTACTCTAAAATAAAAAGCTTCTTAAAGAAAAAGATGTTCCCTGGAGAAATTGTTATGGGAGCGGGAGAATCAGGGTAGGGCAGGGAAAGAGCTACTTGAAGGTTAAATCTCAGCGTCAGCCTGATCTGGCACAGGAGCTCTGGAGGTGAATTACACAGCAGTTTGTCCTGCATGGAGTCAAAGTCACTGGACTCTGATAGTCTGCACCAGTCATTGACTATAGCTGCCCCAGGCATCGTAAACTCCCAGGCACTTCTGGCTCTCTTGGTTTGTTTGAGTGAAGTGGCTTTGGAAGTCCATGGTGGCCTTCTGAAGGGCATGGGATGAAAGGAATAAAGCACTTCAAGGTGGGGATATGGACACATGGAATCAGTTAAGGTAACCCAAGGAAATTTAGGCATCACCCTTTTGTGTCCACTATGCAAAGGCACAGAGGGAGTAACCGTTTACGATCAGAGAACTAGCTAGCATAACCAGGATTCACGTCTGGGCTGTCTGGCCCCGAGATGGCTACCCAGCACTACACTGTATTGTGCCATCCTGAAGGCTTTGGAACTCTCAGCAGGCCACGAAATTAGGAGATATATTTCACATTTTCCTGCATCCTCTAGGGGCAGGGAGATAGCATTAGACATCTGGTCTCCGTCCTGGACATTCTTGGACAGGAGACCTGAGATGTTCCTGCAGAGAAATCTCTGAATGGCTCACATATCTGGGAGGAAAGGCATTCTGTAAACATTTATTGAAAAAAATGCACTTTTTTAGCAAAAGATACAGTGGGTCTTAACTAATGATGTTCAACTGGCCACTGACTCTTTAAGCTGGGGAAGAGCAGAGAACTGGTGGGATATAGCAGTCATTACAGTCAGGAATTACCTTTAGCAAAAGGGAGCACTATCTGATAAGCTGTAGCCATAAATGTCTATTTTCCGCATTACCCCCAATACCAAAGGTCCACATCTGTTCCATTAAACAATTGCCAAGTGACAGCTCCAGGGACATGGGGCTGCCAGAAGAATCATTGCTAATGCAGGTTTTATAATCTCCACTTATATAACATAATTGGCTTAAAGCTGTTTCCAAAGGAAAGAAGCAAGATGGTGTTCAGTGTGGGAAAACTTTTCTTTAGAAGCAAACTGTAGGATAACAGAATGGAGATTACCATTCCTAATTATCTGCTATTATGAACTTGGAGGACGATAATTTAAAAATTCTTCCTCTCTCCAGCAGGGTCAGGCACAAAAATCAGTATCACTGTTGATGGAATTTATTGTTTCTGGTTCCTCACCTCTCTGAATCCCGCTTCTGCTGCTTCTTTGTTGTTCTTATTTTGCCGAGAATTCTGAGTGATCTCTTTGTTACCATTTATTAGTCAGCGTAGGCAACACAATGCTGCAGTAACAATTAACCCTGAAATCTCAGAGGTTTGAGACAATCAAGACTTATTTCTCTCACGTGACATGCCTTCTTATATCTTTCTAGTTGTGTTGTTTGGAACATGTGGCTTCCTAGGGGAGAGAGGGATATTGAGGCACACTAAGTCTTAATTGCCTCAGCCTTAAAGCCATGTGTCCCTTCCTCTCAGAGGTCTTTGGTCAAATCTAGTCCCACATCCCCAACCTAACTGCAAGGGAAGCTGGGAAATGTAGGGGAGCACATGGCTCTTTGGTGAGCATTCTCTGCCAGACCCTTCCTGATGTCTGAGGTCACATTTTTATTCCTAATCGATTGTGTGTGTGTTTAAGATTTTATTTTTTAGAGCAGTTTTAGGTTTGCAGCAACAGTAAGAAGAATTTACAGAGATTTCCCATCGTCCTCTGCTCCCACACATGGATAGCCTCCCCCATTATCCATATCTCACACCTGAGTGGTGCATTTGTCACATTTGATGAACCTGCCTTGACATGTCACAATCACCCAAAGTCCATAATTTACATTATGGTTCACTCTTAGTGTTATAACCCGTATTCTATGGGTTTGGAGAATTGCATAATGACATGTATCTGTTATTATGGCATCATATTGAGTATTTTCACTACCCTAAAAATCCTCTGTGCTCAGCGCATTCATCCCTCTCCCACACAAACCCCTGACAACCACTGATCTTTGTACTGTCGTCTCCATAGTTTTGCCTTTTCCAGAATGTCATAGAATTGGAATCATACAGTATGCAGCCTTTTCAGATTGGCTTCTTCAGCCATATCTTTTTACAACTCTATTTAATATGCATTTTAGTTTCCTCCATTGTGTTTTGAAGACAATGAGGAAGTATGAGATAGAGGCTGGTATAATAAGACCAATTTATAATTTGCCTGGCTATTTAAATTTAAGTGTAAACAAGTTTAAATTAAATTAAAAAGTAAGTTTTTCAGTTACACTAGCCACATTTCTAGGGTTCAGTAGCACACATGGCTAGTGACTATCATATTGGACAGCACAGAATAGAACATTTCCATCATTATAGACTTTCCTAGAGTATTCTAAAATGTTCCAGAAGATTCTAGTATATTCTAGAACAAGTGACTGATTGCTATACCGTGAGTCTAACAGGTTTCTAGGGGTTCACCCAGGCCTCTGACTTAGGCCTCCTTTGGTGAAAATCAGCCCAGTGTGCCACAATGACCTTGAAACTGTATTAAGCAGGACTCTATTCTGATTTTAGCCGTATTGCAGGCTTCTGTGTAAGATTTAGCTAAAACAATAGACTTCATGGCTAAGAAAAGTTTGAAAACAACTAAAGTCATGTAAAGAGGCTTAGGGGAGGGAGATGCCTGGGTTCAAATCCTTGTCTTTCCATTTATGTGCTATGAGATCTCAGACAAGTTAACTGATCTTTAGAGGCATAGATTTACCATCTCTAAAGACGAAGATGAAAATACCCACCTCATAATGTTGTTATGAATGTGACAAGTCAGCACAGACAAATAGGCTGTCACGGGATCTGGTGCTTTTAAGTAAGTGCTCAAGAAATATAGAAATCCTCATAGCCATCACTGTAATTATACAACCTTCATTAATAAATTAGAAGAAAACTAACTGTGGGTGACATGAAACTAGAGGAAACATGGAATGTGACAAAAATCAGGATTCAGAAGGATCTTAAAGAGGTTGAAATTATAGTCTTAGTTTACAAGAGAAAATTGAGTAGAGATAAACATAACATCTCACCTTGAAGTCCAGGAATGCAAGTACAGATCTTCCTCGACTTACGATGGGGTTACATCCCAATAAACCCATCATAAGTTGAAAACATCAAGTCAAAAATGCATTTAATACACCTGACCTACCCAACATCACAGCTTGGCCCAGCCTCCTTTAAATATGCTCAGAACACTTGCATTAGCCTACAGTTGGGCAAAATCATCTAATGCAAAGCCTATTTTATAATAAAGTGTTGACTATCTCATGTAATTTATTGAATACCTTACTGACAGTGAGAAACAGAATGGTTGTGTGGGTACAGAATGGTTGTACGTGTATGGATTGTTCACCCTCGTGATCACGTGGCTGACTGGGGACTGCAGCTCGATGTTGCTACCCCGCATCACGAGAGTATCATACCGCATATCACTAGCTCAGGAAAAGATCAAAATTCGAAGATGAAAGTATGGTTTCTACTGAATGCATATTGCTCTCACACCATCCTAAACTCAAAAAATCATTATGTCAAACTATCGTTAAGTCGGGGACTGTCTGTACAAAAGAATAAAATTGAAGATGACATAGTCTAATGGCAGGGTATGGGAGGATAGTAATTTCACTTTTGTTCAACGCTATAATAGTACTATATTCAGAAATGTGCATGCCCTGCACCTATTTACCGTGGCAAACCATGCACGGGTGAAGATTTAGGTCTTGCTATTTTAGTAGAGGCCAAGATGAACGGAGTAGTCTGCTTCTTTCAGTAAATATTTATTGAGCATCTCCTATGGTGCAGGTACTCAAACTATAATAGCAAACACAAAGAGAGCAGCTGTTCATCTCTGGGAGTTCACAGTCTAAGGAAGGAGAGAGATATTAAGTAACCACCCCCAAATAAACAGAAAATTAAAGCTGTGATTCATGCCAGGAAGGAGAGGTCCATGGTGTTCAATCAAACTTTATTGGGAGAATTTCTCTCCTTTTCAGGAAGACCAGGGAAGGTTTCCTTGGGAATTGAAGACTGAGCTCAGACTTAGGAAGAATAAAGGTGAGTTGAGAGAAGGGGAGGAGTGTTCCAGGAAAATGCATCACACTTGTAAAGGCTGGGATGAGAGGGGATGAGGAAATTTGAGTGCAGAGAGGAAGACTCTTGTAGATGTAGGACAGACATTGGGACATAAGGTTCAGGGGGAAACAGGGACAGACCAGACAGGGGCGTGTAGGCTGTGCTATGATTTAGATCTTTATTCTAGAAGCAATAGGAAGCCCTTGAGGGTTTTAGATAAGGAAGTAGCCTGGGTATATTTGCCCTTTGAGAAGATTACTCTGGCTGTAGTGTAGAGAATAGATTAGAAGTGGGAGAAAAGTATATTTCAACATTTGGCTTTCAACAATTTTTCTCCTGGTAACAGTAAATAAGAGAACCTGCTTCAGTCCATTTCAAAAGCCTAGAACATGATCATTAAAAATGAAAAGTTTGAAATAAATTTCTATTTTATTTTGCAATTTTTTAATTGGAGAAATTGAATAATTTTTGTTCATGTGGACATCTGTATTTTCTGTTAATTTGGCTTTTTGTGACAGAATTTTAAAAGTTTGGCTTAAGAATTTTATTACAGATTTATAAACACTTAATATATTGAGGCATTATCAATTTGGTATATTTTTGAAAGTTTTACTGAAGTAGTTAATATATACACAAACACATGCATATACACATATACACACACACTTTGTGGGGGTTTTAAAGCAATTTTCCCTATATTTTGTTTCTTTTAAAAATTAAAAAAAGCTTTTATTTTTGTGGAGACAAATATAGCTGTCTTTTTGCTTGTGATATTTCCATTGCTTTGATGCCTGGACACTTTTAGCAAAACCAGCTAATTTTTCACTTTTTAAAAACTTAAACCCTGTCACCCTCCCCCTACCCCCTTAAGAGGCACCTATGTATGGTGACAGATAAAAATTAGACTATTGGTGGTGAACATGATACAGTCTATACAGAAACTGATATATAGTAATGTACGCCTGAAATTTACACAATGTTATAAGCCAATATAAACTCAATAAAACAATTTAAAAAAAAGAAAAAGAAAAAAAGCTTAAAAGAGCGTCCCATGTATACATTTAACTCTTTATTCCATCTGGAACTTAGTCAGTGGACTGGAACTCCCAGAAAAATTTTAAAAATAATTTTGGTTATTATGTACTCTTATCTAATTTCTGATTTAGGAGGAATGTTGCTAGTGTTTCACCATTAAATATACTGACAGTTTAACCTAGTTTTTGTGTCATGTTAAGCCAATTTTATTTTTTTACTAATAGGCTAAAAATTTTTCTTGCTTTTAATTATGACTAGGTGTTACATTTTATTGATTTATTTTCAATTTGCCTTTAAAATTTACCTATCAATATGATGCACTGTATTATAGATTTCTTATTATTAAACTACACTTGCTCTGAAAGAGTAAACTATATTTGGTTGCAGTAAATGTTTCTTCCTTTGATTTACTCATGCATTCGTATAATAAATCCTCATTAAATGCCTCCTACATGCCCAGCACTCCTTTAGGGGTAAGGGCTCAGCAGTGGGCAGATAAGGGCCCTGTGCCCACGCGGTTCCAGTCTTCCAGAGACGATAAACTTGCATACAAATAAATGTGAGGAAAAGCACAACAGAGTGAGTAAATAGTGAGCAGAGGGGAGGCTCTCTTTTAGATTTGTCAGGGAAGGCATCTCCAAGGAAGTGACCTGAGTAATGAGAGGGAGAGAACCCTGGAGAAACAGTCCCAGCTTCCTCATCCATCCAGGAGTTTCTCAGTTCTCAAAGGCACATACCTGATTTAATTTCCACCTTGTCGCTTCTGCTCTTCACTGCCTCCAGGGAGGACCTAGGTTTTGCTACTGAGTGTCTGGATTCTGGTGAGTCCCAGCAGAGAGCTCTCAGCATGGCGTCTTTCTCATCCTCTCCAACTGTTTGTCTCTGTGGCTCATGGTGTGGCTCTGCAAAAATCCATGCTCTGCCCGTTTCTTAAAGAACATAATTTCTAGAGACATGTTCTTCTTTCCCCTATGCCCATTACCCCTTTAAGTTTGTTCATTTTATCACTCATTCATTTAGTCATTCTTTTATTCATTTGCTCAACACAGCATTTTGTTAGTGGCCTCTTTGCTCTGGGTATGGTATTGTTGCGATCCTATTAGCATTTCCTTAGAAAGTAAGGGATGTCTTGTCAACAGACTGGGCAGCACTCCCTTGAGTGTTGACTTTTCTCTCTGATCAGATCTCAGTGCTGCCCACGTGCACGAGCTCGTGTTTTAGGCCCAGCAGGCAGGCCACTCTTTAGTGCAGGCCTACTGGAGCAAAGGAGGAGCCCTTCTTATCCCTATTTGGTTTCTCAGACACTATTTGCAGTTCTTTGTTGTATAATGTGGGCGTGGGAGACCACATTGCTAGTAATAGGGTTTTCCTTAGGTAGCCAAGCATCTCAGAATCAAAGCTAATTCTTGCCACAACACAAGTCAATGTTGTCGTCTTAGAATGAATGGAGATAAAGAGGAGCCGCTGATGAGGAGAGAAAGGACCTCCTATGACCTAGTTCTGGGTATCTCAGAAGGATATTCCTGGGGATTGCCTTCCATTTCTTCCCTGGGCACTATAAAAATAAGGGAAAGAAGTGAAGTTTAATGGAGTAAGGGGTTGATGTATTTTCTATTTTCTTTAGGGACATATGCCGTTATGAATTAAAGGGTAGGACATATGGCGTGTATTCCTAAAATGTGCTTTCCCATCATTCCCTAACATCAATGCAGTTAGAGAAAATTCCCCTTGGATTTTTGTCATGTTTTTTCTGCAAGGGCCAGCTGCAGTCTGTTGTTTGTATCTTCAAGCGTATTTTAATAAAAATTTGGAAAGGGGCAGGCATAGCAGGCACAGGTGTTCTGTCTCTATGTTCACCCAGAAGTGTCCCTAAGAAAGGTTTTTTTCACAGAGTTCTGAAGATGGAATATGCTGTCTTTACGAGAATGTATTTCCGGCCTATGGAAGTGTTCAGACATGAGCTGGGTCATTGCTTGGCTGTGATGCTGAAGCAGTGATTCCAAATGTCTTGAGTCAGGAAAATAAGTAGGTTTTACCTTGTGGACCCAGTCTGATAGACAGTTACTGGCCATCTGGGCTCAATGGGAAGTGTCATGATCTATTAACAATGTCTGTCCTGGGCATGGAGAGTGGGAAGGGTAGAGGCACACATGCCATGTGTTTGTCATCCTGGAAAAGGAATTGAACTAGAAGATCTGTAATGAATTCCAAACACTGAGAATTCCAAGAGGAACAGCCTCTGTATCCCTATCAGATTAGTTTATAGGAACATGATGTGCTCTATTAGCCAGAGCAGTGCTTCTGGGAGGATCCAGAAGTTAAGTATCACGGAAGTTCCACAGTGGACTGTTTTAGAGATGGTAAGATCATAAGTTTGCTTTGGTGTTACCTCTAGAAAGTCAACCACCTATGGGGTCTGTTGGTTTTCTTGCTTCCATTTGCTTGTCATTGAAGCATTGGTTTATATTGGTTGATCAATGTGTGAATTCATTACTTCTTGAGCATTTACTTTGGGCTATGCTCTGTGCTAGATCTTCTAGATGGAGAGGGATCAAAGGAGGAGCAATTGCTAACTTGATGGCTTCCTGAAGAATTGGGTTACCTTGAGGGTTGCCATTGAGATTAAAACCTTTGGGCTGCATGCAGATTTTCAAGATTTCACCTCTAACAGAGCCATCCACTTTTTAACCCAGGATTTTTGTTGGAACAAGGTCAGGAGCTTCCATTCCTGTTGGTGGTTAAGGAGTTGGTGTTTTCTTCTCACATTATGGAAAAGATATCTGCCCGAGGTATAGCACGGTGGTTACAAATTTGGGCTTTGGCCTCTGAAGTTGGCTCAGATCCCAGCTCTGTCACTTACTAGTTGGTAACTTGGAGCAAGTCACTTGACCTCTTTGAGACTCAGTTTCCTCATCTGTAAAATGGAGATGGTAACAGGTCCTATTCACACAGAGTTGAAGATTAAATAAGATAATGCGTATAAAGCATTTAGCCCCATGAAGCTGGACTATAGTAACCACCCTATTTAACATGGATGTGTGTGTGTTTCTACTTTAGATCCTAAAAACTTTAAGTTCCATGTAAGAGTAAGTACTATAGCCACTCTTTACTTTAAAATTTTGTTAATTTGTGAGTTTGAGAACAGGAAAAAAATTAAGGTGATAACCATAATCCTACGACCTTCCCCTGCCCAAACGCCACACTCAAACTTATTCTAAACCTGCTGTTTCAAGTGTGCTCTTCACTTCCAAATGTATTAATAGTGCCCTCTGCTGCCCACAGCACAGCAGCTTAATGGGAGCTCCTGGGGCAGACGGGTGGGATGTAGGTCTGAACATCTGGCTCTTCCATCTCTCCCTCTCATCCTCAGACACATTTTCCTCCCAGTTCACAGCTCCATTTTCTCGCCTGCATTTCCAGCTAAGCTCTGAGTCATCAGTTTCAACCTTTAATTCAAGTTTGTGCCTGGACCTGAACCAAACCATAGATAGATACCCACAAAGGTTGTGCAGATGAGAATATACAGTTCTCTTGCTTTTGATCCACAGCAGGCCGAGACTGGTTCCAGGGTGGCAGAAGTCAAGTCTATTTCCTTGTGTTACAATGCAGGACTCAAGTCATGCCCAGGGCTGGCTGAGTGATTATCTAAAGCAGAGCTGTGTGCAGTGTGGCTCGCCATGTTTATTGACTGAATTCACTTTAGTTCCATTTTCACAGCCAAGTGCAGTCATAGCTTCCAGAGGATGGTGCCCTAAATCTGCTCACTTTGTCTTTTGTGGTGGTCCAGTGGTGTGGAGAAATTACAATGGAAACAAGAGTAAGGACTTCTGACCAGTTTAGGCTCCATTTGAACTCCACCTCCTTTAGACCTTTTAGTGTAATTATAACTCCTTTCACTGGGAGGAAACATGGAGACACTGGTGATGAAATGATCAGCACACAGAAAATCCTTGTACATCATACCTAGTAGATTACAGGCTAGACAGAAGGAGATATTGGAGAAATGTGAGGTAATGAATTGCCTTCTGCAATGGGGTGTGTGTTTGAGCAATGAGGCAAGAGTTTGAGATGGATTTGCCCTGCACCAGTCACACTCTCTCTGTACGTCCACTGTGGCCAGTGTCAGTTAGGTGGATGCCCAGGATAATACAGCCTGAGTCCCCTGGGTGAAAAATCGAATTCCCTTCTACCACATCAGAACTAGAGATCTTGGCGTCTGCAAATCACATATCCCAAACACTGGAGCTAAACAGAAATACATCCCAAACCATCCAAGTTTAAGAGAAATGCAAATCTACAATGCTGTACATAATTTCATACCCAAAATGTTCCGTTTGCTTCCACATAGCTATAAATATAGCGCAGCAGTTATGAACACAAGCTTTGGAATCAGATTGACCTGGGTTTGAATCCCATCCATGCCATTCACTAGCTCTGCAAGTTTGATAAGTTGCCTCTTGATTTCTTATCCCCAGTGCAGGAATACTTATCCCCATCCAAGAGAGTCACTGTGAGAATTAAAGTTGGTAGTGCATGCAGTCTTTGCACAATGCTTGGCACAATTAATGTTAGCTCCTGTTTCAGTGATGGTGGCATGATGGAAAGAAGTTGGTCCACCCATTTCAGAAAAGGAACCAAGTGATTAGCCCAAGGAACTGGCAGAACTGAGTTACTCTCCTCTCTTGCTGCCTCTCAAACAGGTTGTTCATTTGTATATTTCTTATTAGTCTTCAACGGCTTCCAGACCTCATGCCATTAGTCAAGTACCAGATCTGTAGTTCCTAGACATGTAGATTTTATAGATCTATATGATATCTACATTGCAGAATAGTTTTAAGGACTAAACACAACATCGTGTGTGAGCACTTACATATATCTAACTCTAGGGAACTTAAATGGTATCGTCAACATCTTATCATGCCAAGTAAGGATATTCAAAGACAAATGCACACCTCTATCTATTCTCACCACCATTCCATAGAAGAAATTAAAATTATATACAGTGATGTGGATTTTGCATTTATCTTTAACTTGGATGGTTAGCTCCATGTTTGAGATGCATGCTTCCGGGATTCCAGGATCCCCAGTTCTGATGTAGTAGAAGTTAATTAGAGTTTTCACCCAAGGGACATAGGTTGTATCATCTGGGACACCCACCCCTAACCAATATTGGTCACAGTGGTTATAGAGAGTATGGCTGGAACACCAGAAAAGATTGTCCTCTAAATTGAACAAATTTAGCTCTATGGTAAAACTTAAAATGTTGTCCATTGTCAAGAATGGGTCAAAATTTGATCTCCAACCAGCTCTTGGGAATTTTTGGCATAGATGGCAGGAAGCCCTCACCTTTCAGAATAGCTCAACTCTCCCCAGTGACCTCCTCTGAAAGGGTGGAATAGGAGGATGAAGAGAGGCCATCAGTGCTGCTCTTCTAAAGGTCACCTCAGGCAGACATGCTTTCCAAAATGGCTCAAGGATTGGGGAGCATGAAGGGTGGGATAGAGATGCGTGGATTTCAGCCAAACAATTCAAAGTGATTTGAAGAGATTATTGAGGCTTATGTGTCCTTCACTGTAGTGAATAAGCAATGGCATACTGTTCCCAGAGACCAGCACCAATTAGTCATCCCACTCCCTGAGGATGTCCTAGACTTGCCAAGGTCTGGTCTTAAGTAGAAACAACACACCAATCTCTGGAAAGAGGTTACCTCTGGAAGGGAGGTGAGGAGCTCAGCTGTATTTATTTCTGAATAGAATGAGAGAGAGGTTTCCTCTCCCAACACACTAGAAGATGCTAGCACATCAGTGTGACAGCAGCTGGTTAGAGAAATGGGGGACCACCTGCCAGCCTAAAGGGGTGGGTTTCCGGTCACCCTTAGAACATGATAATCATTCCGCATGGAGACCTAGAAGAAATAAAACTAGGCCCTTGAGCAACTATCTAATTGCTTGTGTGACTATCACAAAATTGTGGCAGGCTTTGGAGCTAGGCAGACACGGTTTGAATCCTGGTGAATCCACTCCTGAGCCATGTGGGCTGGGACAGATGACTTACCCTCACTGATCTGTCTCCATCTTCTTTGTCTGTCACTGCCCATTCAGTACTGTTGCCACAATACCACATGCAGGTACTGATCCCCTGAATTGTGGCCCTGTGACCCAGGGGTACTGCAAATGTGAAGTCCCTACTGATGACAAGTGCTTAGTATTAAAAAAAGAATATACACTATTTCATTAATGATTTTTATATAGATTGCATGTTGAAATGATAATATTTTGGATATGTTGGAATAAGGCTAAAATTTATTGTTAGAGTTAATTTCACTTGTTTCCTTTTGCCTTTTTTTTTAATGTGGCCACTAGAAAATTTAATTACCTCTGTGGCTTGCATGTAAAATTTGAGGCATCCATTCTTCTATTGGACAGCTTTGTTCTATAGAATTAGGAGCAGTAGAAGAGGATGGGGAGAGAGGGCAACTATAAGGAGACCCCTACTATGTGCCAGATGCTATACCCTGACCTTAAACCTCTTGGCAGCCCAACATGGTAGCTACTATATTTACATTACCATTTTATGAATGAGGGTCCCACAGAGGAAATTATTTGCTAAGGGACCAACAGTTAATAAGTGCCAGGTGGTGATTCAAACCCAGGTGTTTGGACCCAACAGCCCAATGTCTTACTATTAATTATTGCATTTGCTGCAGTAAGGGGTGTTCAATAATGTCTACCTTGCAGACAATCGTTTTAAAGATTAAATGCAATGTTATGGGTGAACCCTTAGCTTAGGGCCTGATACTTAGTAAGGGACCCAGAAATGATAGCTGCTATTAATGGTGAAATAATAAGAAAAAGGAGGAGGAAGGGGGGAGGAGTTGGGAAGAGGAGTAGAAATGGGAGGAGGAAGGGAGGGGGTCATGCTGTCACCATCACCACCACTGGTAGGTGCCAGGTGCTATCTTGGGCACTTTAGTACGTTACGCAATTTAACGCTCACGGCAATCCTGGCCAATGTGCACCCCCCCTTTCAGTGTCTAATTTTTGCTGGTATGAGTGAAGCAAAGTCTGCCTGGGACTTGAGTGCTCACTTTCACTTTACAGACCTTTCCCACGGTCTGTTGGGTGGGTAGGAAGTTTGAGATGGCAAAGGAGGGTGCTGGCAGGGACTGGCAGCAAATGAGCACACTTTGGAGATGAAAGGGTGGACAGGGTTTTATAAGAGAAGAGTGGACTCTCTATTTTTAACATCTGATTCATCCAGGGAAATTTGGAGCACTGTCTACAGCATTCAAAAACTGTGAATACTAGGGAAGGTATGACCAGTTGCTGAAGACGTCAGTGAGGGTGGAGGAAGAAAACAGGAAGAAAGATGATGGAGCCTTACTAATAAGGATCATAATTCTAAACTAGTCAAATGCCAATAGGAATGGAAAAGTGGTATTTTCCTTTAAGGAATTCTAGAAACTTATTTCATGCAATTGGCCTTGCCCCAAAAAGAAGAAGAAAGAAAGTGTACTTTAATTGGACTAAATAAAGAATCAAGCCTAAGTGGGTTTTGAGGCAATTGCACTAACACAAACGCCTTGAAATGAGAAAGATGTGAAGGCAGTGTGTGTTTACCGGGAGCTTGGAAACTTCTAGTAACAGAATTTATACTCAACCCTATCTCTGGTCAAGGGACACAGGGCACGGAGTTGGTAGGTAGGCCATTCCTGCTGCTCTCTGCTGCCTTTTGTCAACTCAGAGCACGGGGCCTCTCACTCATGAAAGACCAAAATGGACTTTCCCCATCCTCCAAAGACAGAGAGTGGGTGGCAAGGGTCAGCATTTGCTCAGTCATATTCCAGGCCAGGCCCAGTTCCAGCTGGATGTTTGCTGCATGTTATCTCTTTGAATGCTCACTCTAACCCTCCGAAGTATTTATTTTTACCCCTCATTTTACAGGTGAGATTGAATTATTCTGCCAGGCCATTTAATTACAAGTTGGCAGAGCCAGGATTCTGAACTAGGTCGATCTCACTCCCAAAGTCTTGGTGATTCTATCACGTCATGTGGCCTTTTCTTTCAAGCCTATGGTCGTGACCAGAGATTCTTCCACCTACACTAATCACACAGAGGTCTTGCTGCTGTGACCTCTCAGGGTACAGGGCTGGCTCACCCCAACCCGCATCCAGGGGTAACCCTGGAGAGTCAGGGTGGAAGGCGGGAGGTGGAAGGGGGGAGGAGGGAGTTGCTCTTTTGTTAAATACAACTTGTACTTGTTTGGAAGCCAAAAAAGAAAGGAAAAATAAGACATTTTTGAAGAAGAATCACAAGTTGCTCAATATATTCTATAAAATAAAACTACATCATCGTAAATAAATTCATACTATATATATATGATTCCATATATATTTCTATACATGCATTCATGTGTATATGTGTGTGAATAGATAGAGAGATGGAGAGAGAGATAGACGGTTGTTTGGGTTATTAAATTTTTACATTGTGTCTATTTTTTATAAAACCTAACTGTCCCTTTACAGCCTCTAAAAAAATCCAATAATTACCCCTTGCCTTTAAAAAAATAAGATAATTAATTGATATGATTATTTGTGGTTCAAGTAGAAAAGAAAACATCCTAATTCTCAAAAATCAAAATAATTCCCACATGTGAAATCCCCTGTTCACTTGCCTCCAAGCTGTCTCCTCTTCCCAGAGGCAACCACTGCTACTAGCTCAGTGTGAATCTTTGTAGTCTTTTTTCTAGCATTTTCACGTATAGGAACATATAGAAATAGATGCTTTTTTTCTTCTGTGCAAAATGGGGTCCTATACTATGTATTATTCTGCAACTTCTGCTTTTATGTAATGTGCCTTCTTTTTTCTTGGTGGCTACATACTACCCCAGAGTACAGAGGTACCAGAATTCATTTAACCATCTCCTACTGATGGACATTTAGTTGGTTTCTTGTTTTTCACTATTATGAGGGTAATTCTTTATTCTTTCATTCTATGGAATGCTTGAGGTTTTATAGTCAACATATGGTTAAGTAAATATTTAAGATGTTATGTTGGCATTTTGCTGTCAAGTTCAGAACTTTTATTATGCAATTCACCTCTTGAATTATATAATATGTATTATCACCTTCTAAGTTTTAGTTTACAAGGCCACAACTATAAATGTTGATTATCTTTTCCAGACAATACATCTTCAGTTTCCATAGTTAAGAGCCAGTAAACAGTAGTGATGACCCTGCCTTGGATAGGTGAGCAATGGTTAGGGATGCATAAACCGGAGAAAATAGAAAACTGACACGTTGGAGATTCGAGAGTTCTCATCCTCCCTCCTCCCTCCCTGTGGACTCTCATCCACTTGAAAATAGGCACGGAGAATCAGGTGATTATCCAGGGAAACTTCAGATGTATTAATAAGCAAGGCCAGCGCCAAACCCCTCAAATTCAGGGTCTTTGATGAACTGTGCTGGAGAACACAGCTTGGACCTGAGGTCAAAGGGAGAATTTTTGCAGATAACTCTGAAGTGTAGACCTTGGAACTATCTGAAGTGAAGCTGGGTGTTCGGCGATCATTCTTAGCAAGTTCCCAGCCAGCAGAGGGTTTCCAGCTGCCCCATGACCCATCATTTGTGGGGGAATAGAGTTATGCTGCCTGCTTATCTACCCCGGGTAAGTGGCCCAAAGGATGCCAAACCTTCCCTAGTCTCCACAGAAAAATTAGTCTGTGAACCTCCCATAGAATAAGTGAGTGAGGAGGTGCAAAGGGGGCAGAACTCCAGTCCCACCCTGTCCTGGGGAATGGGATAGAAGTGTCCCCATGGAAACATATGAGGATGGAAATTCGGTCCCCCCGACATAGCACATGATCTGGCCTGCTAGGGATCTTCCTTAAAGTTACAGATTTTCCAAAAATAATGATATTAATTTTTGTTTACTGTTGTAAAGAAAAATGTTATGGGGTTGAACAGTGGCCCCCCAAAGATAGGACCATATCCTAATATCTGTTCCCTGTGAATGTTATCTTATTTGGAAAAAGTTCTTTGCAGATATCATTAAACTAAAGATCTTAAAATGAGATTATCCTGGATTAGCCAGATGGGTCCTAAATCCAATGACGAGTGTCCTTATAAGAGAGAGAAGACACAGAGGAGAAGACCACGTGAAGATGGAGGCAGAGATTGGAGGGATGCGGCCACAAGCTGGGAAACACTTGGAATCACCAAAAGCTGGAGGAGGCAGGAAGGATTCTCCCCTAGAGCCTCCGGAGAGAGCATTGCCTGCTGATTTCAGACTTCTGGCCTCCAGAACTGTGAGAGAATAAATTTCTGTTGTTGTAAGCCATCCAGTTTGTGGTTATTTGTTACAGCAGCCCTAGGAAATGGATACATTTACCATAAGAATGAAATGAGGAAGTAGTAGTCTAGTCCAAGGTGGAAATACGAGACTATCTAGAAAAGGCTGGCTGCCTTTGCTCTCAACTCAGCCTTTTCCTATCTCTTTTAGAGCAGTCATTGTTTTTCCCCCTATTCATGACCCATCTTTGATTTTCTTTCACCTAGAGCACCTCACTGGGGCTTATTCACAGCTCCTGCCTGCTGCTGGCTTGCCCTAGCTTGCACCAGGAAGCAGGCAGGCCTCTTGTAAGCAGTGCTTACCTCGATGCTCTCCTGCATACCATCTCTTCTGCATCATCGTTTTAGTTGCCCCTTATCTAACTCCCAGCTCCAGCTTGACATACCTCTTGGTTAAAGTGAAGCGAGAAGACAACAGAGGCTCTCTCCCTCTGCTGGTAGTCTGAGTCCTCCAAGACAAGCTCTTTCCATTCAGGAGGAATTTACTCGGGCACTTGATCACTATATGTCAACTAACTCAATTCTCAGTTCACCCACATTGGCCCATCTGTCATTGTACCAAACTGCTTTACCAAGAGAAAGTTCTTTAGCATCTTTACCTTCCTGGTCCTTGGTCACCAATCAGTGCTTTAAAAAGGGATCAAGTCCTTCACCTTCTTGGTGGGAAATATATTGAATAACTAATGGAACAACACAGAACAGTTTGGCAATAGTTGTCTTTCTAATGTTCAGCTCATCAAACCTGCACTAGGCTGTTGGTGATCTTGGCACTACTGGGGGAGAAAACAGGCAGAGTATCCTTTAGGGTAGATCTTCCCAGCCACCAAGGATTCCTTCAGTGGGGATTCTCAGCTGGCAATGCCAGCTTCATGGATGTACCACTGGTATAGTCACATGGTACTTAGTTTACTGCTCTGCTGTTGCCATCTTGAAATTCTTAATAATTTCTGAATAAGGGGCCCCACATTTTCATTCTGCACTGGGCCCTGTAAATTAAGCAGCTGGTCCTGCTGGCTAGCATGGGCCTCGGGCAGCTGATGTTTCTGCTATAGCAAACTACCTCCTCCATTGTCCTGTACACCTTGGGTCCATTGTTTGTTCTTCTCTTTGCTATATGCTGTGGCCTGAAAGACTTCAGGAAGCAGAAGCAATGCTCTAAGTTAAGCACATAGGCTCCATAAGTGGTTCTCAACTGGGGTGATTTTGCACCCCTCCCCCTACTCTTGAAGATAGTAATGTCTGGAGACATTTTCAGTTGTCACAGCTGGGGAGTCCTACTGGCATCTGGTGGGTTGAGGCCAGAGATGCTGCTAAACATCCTATAATGCTCAGGACAACACCCACCACAAAGAATTATCTGTCCCCAAACGTCAACAGTGCCAAGGTTGGGAAACCCTGAGCTAGAGTCCGGCCACTCAAGGGTTATCCTTCACCAGCAGCCTCAGAAACACCCAGGATCTTGTTGGAAATGCAGAATCTCAGGCTACACCCAGACCTACTTGAGTCATCATTGGCCTTTTAATAAGATTCCCCAGGTGCCTTGTTCACACATTAAAGTTTGAGAAGCACTGGGCCAGAGAAAACTTATTTGGCTTAAGTGTCTGCAGGGTTTCTGATTGGAGATCTACCCTTCAAAGCGGGAGATCCCAAGTTTGGATCAAATAGGGAGAGTATGGCCTGAGGGAGGGAAACCTGAACACTAGCCTAGTAGACAGCAATAGGTCTAGAAGGCAAGGCAGGAGAGGAAATGGGGGAGGAGTCCCAGGGGGAGCCAGGAGGACAGAGGACAGGAGGGACTATGATGTGAGGAGTGGGAGGGGGCCAGTTGTTCCTCAGATCATGAAGACCTAAGGAGGACTTGAGTTCCCTTTGCAAGTAGCTCATTGTGTGAGGTGGATAGGGAGACTTCTAAAGGAACCACAATGGGAACACACATTTGTGACCATCAGAGACCACTCTGTGTCTAGTGGTGTGTCTACTGGACTCTGGATGTGGACACTATACTAGAGTCTGCCTGTGTTAGTTTTCTAGGACTACCATAACAAAGTACCACATACTGGGTGCCTTAAGAGACATAAATTTTTTTTCTCATAGTTCGATAGGCCAGAAGTCTAAGATCAAAGTGTCAGCAGGATTGGTTTCTTCTGAGACCTCTTTCCTTGGCTTGCAGATGGCCGTCTTCTCCCTGTCTTCACACGGTCTTCCCTCTGTATTTGTCTGTGTCCTAATTGCCTTTTCTTACAAGGACACCAGTCATATTGTATTAGGGCCCACCCATATGACCTCACTTTAACTTAATTACTTTTCCAAAGACCCTATCTCTAAATACAGTTATATTCTGAGGTGCTGGGAGTCAGGACTTCAACATATGAATTTTCAGGGGGTGGGGGACACAATTCAGCCCACTGGCCTCTGCTCCCAGGGACTCCTCAACTTCAAGGTCTCGTGTTCATCTCTGCTAGGCTCTCTTAGCCACCAGTTATGGGCCTTTTCCCATGTGACTCTCTCCATTGAGACTTGAGGTTCACCAGCTCCTGGGGAGCCTAACCCTATTGAATATTAAACATATGGGTTCTGAGCTCTTGAAAAGCAAAATGAGTTGCAAGCCAAAACTCTGCTATTCCCTCCAAAAGGCATTTCCTTCCCTCTGTGGGTACACCACACCATATTGAGGGTCCCAAGGTTAACCTTGGCAATTATTAGCAAATGGTTAGAGCATGGATGCCCCAAGGTTCTGATAGAGAAGTCAAAGGAATATGAATGCAAATGCATTTTTAAAGCACACTGCAACTATTGTTGGGTATAATGGAGAGTCATTAAGCATATTAACTGCTGATTTCATAATCAAGTGCTAACATTTTCTGGATGCTAACCTAAGTAACAGGAGATATTGGCCATTTGCAAAACATGTTTAAACAAAAAAGATTCAGAAACAAGAAGTGTCTCTCATCTTAATTATTTTTTTTTGCATCATAAAAACCTCACAAACAATGCTTTTGCAAAGCATAATTGATGTGGAGCAGCTGTAGAAAACATCTCACTTCTTTTGTTTGGAAACAACATTTTAAATTGGGAAAGAAAAATTCTGTCCAGCTGACTTTATTCCAAAGAGAGGGTGAATGTGAGAGAGCAATGTCTGCTGTCTGAGGAATATCTATCTGTGTCCATCAAACATAGGCGAAACTTCAGAGGGGATGATTTGAAATTGTGCTTGTCTTCTGTCAGTGCTGCTTCTTCAAGGTCTCTGGGTGGCTGAGTCTGCAGGGGAAGGTGGGCTGTTGAGCATCACATCCTGCCCTTGATTAGCAAAGAGCATACTTTCCTGCTTTCATGAGTGGGGGGAGAACTTCTTGTTCTCTTCTCTTTTCCTAAGCCTTTCACAGCCCAACAGCATCAGCCCAGACTTGTTTTTCCAGATGGCTAAAATAAAATTACTCATCAGTCCAAACATCACATCGGGAGCAGAACTACCCCAATGCCTAAGCTGCTCTTACTCAGGCAGGCAAAACATCTTACTTTTTGAAGTTCTTGGATGTGAATCTACAGCCAATGAAGTCTATGCCTAGTGGGTCCAGTGATGGCCAACGTAACCATGGGTCCTCTGAGCAGCATTCTTTACCTCTCTGTGTTGACCCCCTTCAGAGGACGAGCCATCTGTCTTTATCCTGTAACAGTTAGCTATTGCCATGTAACAAACCATCCCAAAATTTAATGGCTTAAACAATAACCATATGCTGTTCTGCATGAGTAACTGGTGACTGGGTGACTCTGCTGATCTGGGTCAGATGTGGCTGATCCAGACTGGCCTCACTAATACATCTGTGGTCAGTTAGCAGGTCTGCTTGAGGCTAGTTAGTTTAGGATGATCTTTTTGAGGCTAAGTCAGTTTTTTCCCCAGCATTGATCACATCCCTCCTATAGGTAAGCCTTGGCACATTCTCATGGTGGTGGCATGGGTCCAAGAGAGGAAATAGAATTGCTCAAGTACTTTATCAATTCTCTGGTCCCAGTAGCCAAAGCAAGTCACAAGAGAGTGAGAGGCTATACTAAAGACTGAGATAAAGGAGGCATGGAAAATTAGTGTCTCAATGCAATTAATATAGGCACAACCCTCTACTCTATACACTATCCACCGACCATATTTGGTTATCAGTCTAACTGAGGTCCAACTGGCCTGAGTCAGACTATCTGACATTGCTCTACTCAGCTTCCGTCCCTTCCCTGGAGGGATGAGATCTTACCCTTTGTGACCCCCACCCCTGGTTGGGGTACTGGCATGAACAGGGTCAAGAGACTATGGGCACCTCAGAAGAACAGGCCAAAATTGCATCCTCCGTGCCTGGAACATGGTGGGGACTCAAACAGTGCATGATACAGTAGAAAAGAACAAATTCTGCATTCCCAAGATACAGCTTAGTTAAACCCAGTTTTGTCACTGCCCCAAATCTCCCACCAGAAAAGCCCTTGCTCCTCACTCAGTGTGGATATTTGCCTCAATCATGCCTGAGTTCTTTTGCCTGCCTCACTTGACACTGAGAAACAGCCCAGGGTGAACTGGAGAAAACTGAATTGTCAACCAACAAGTATCTGAGCAGTAGACACGGCTCAAGGTCAGGAGCTCTTTGGTTACCTTCCTTGAGGTGAGAGAGTTTTAGGATGTCTTGGTCCATGAATTCAACTTAGTCCATTCACCTAGGAAGTGGGGTGAGATCTGGGGAGGCTTGGTGGGTGTTTAATCCACTTGCTCAATGTCTCTTATCTCTCAAAATTTTGCCTATTTCCTTCTCTATTGTCTTCCTTGAACAGTTATAATTAGCCAAACCCCTTGTGTAAGACCCATTGCACTTATACAATAGACTTTTTATTCTTCTTTGATTCATCTGTTCACCAAATATGTATTTAACAGTTCCTGTATCCCAGGCACTGTTTAGGCACTGAGTAAAGACCTCTGAACAAAAGCAAGGTCCCCACTCTCATGGGGCATACGTTTGGAAGGGAGGATTCCATAAGGAATAATCAAATACATATATCCTATGTCAGAAGCTAAGAAGAAAAATAAGATTGGACAAAGAACAGACAATGATGGTGTGTAGTGTGTGTGTGTTGGGGGGGGTTGGTTGGGGTCTGTGTTAGACAGTTGGTCAAGGAAGTCTTTTCTATAAGTTACATTTGGGCAGAGAGCTGAACTACATGAGGGAGTGGGCTACATGGGCATTTGAGGGAGAGCTTCCTAGTGAGAAGGGACAGCATGTGGAGCAGGCCTCGCTTTTTTGAACAACAGTAAGGAATCTAGTGGGATTTGATTGAGCAGGGAGAGAGTGGTAGGGGATGAAATCAAAGACAGCGGGGCTTCCGATTGTGTTGGGTCTCGTAAGCCAGGCAAACAACTTTTAACTTTTTTCTAAGTGGGATAGTAAGTGTGGTCAGCAGAATAATGGGCCCCAAAGATGGCCACATCATAATCCCCAGAACCCGTGAGTGTGTTACTTTACACAGCAAAAGAGAATTTTACAGATGTGATCAAGCTAAGAATCTTGAGATGGGGAGATTATCCTGGATTATCAGAGTGGGCTCACTGTCATCACAAAGGTCCTTATAAGAGGGAGGTAGGAGGGTCAGAGTCAGAGAAGGAGATGGGACGACAAAGAAGAGGCTGAGGTGATGTGGGACCATAAGCCAAGGAATGCAGGTGACTTCTAGAAGCAAGAAAAGACAAGGAATAGATCCTTGATTTTAGCCCATAAGACCCATTTCAAACTTCTCACCTCCAGAATTGTAAGATAACCAATTTGTGTTGCTTTAAGTCACTAAGTTTGTGGTACCTTTTCACAGCAGGAAGTCACTAAAGGGTTTTCAAGGGAACTGTGATGTGGCCTGACTTACATTTAAAAAAGAAATCACTGGCTGATAATCTGCAGAATGAAATGAGGAAGGCCAAGTAGAAGAGTTTGCAGGAGTCCAGAGAAGAGATAATGGTGCTTGGCCTAAGGAGGTAATGGTGGAGAGAAGTGATGGAATCTCCATGTGCTTTGAAAATAGACTCCATAGCACTCAATATGGAAGACATTGGTTGTAGGGTCTGAGAGAGACAGAGGGGCATGGATGACTCTCAGATTCTTGACTTAAGTCCCTGAAAATATGAAAATGTTATTAATTGAGGATGGTTAGAGGAAAATTGCTTTTGGAGGTTTGGTGTCAATATGTCGGGGGAGAGAGTGGATTGAGAATTCTATTTGGACATATTATATTTGAAATGTCTGGAAACCATCAAAGTGAAGGTGTCAAATAGGCAGTGGGTTTTTTGGTTTTTTTTATTAATTTGGAGCTCAGGGGAGTGTTCTGGGCTGGAGGTCTAAACGCAAGGGTTGTCAGTATAAGGATGATGCTTAAAGCCATGGGAACGGATGAGATTGCCTAGGAAAGAAGTGTAGATTGAGGAGAGTACAGGCTGGGGAGAGGAAGTGGCAGCATTCCATGCAGAACTTTCTAATATTAGCAGTACTCCCTCTTGTCTGGAACTCAGGCTAGAAAAGAGAGCTCCACTCTTTGGGAGTTGGGTTGGGGAACAAACATGAAGATTTCTTAGTTACCCATTGCCCTCCACAATGTGGAACATGACTGGACCCAAACTGATATTCTCTAGCACTTATTCTTAATGGAAATACATGGTGCTTTCTTAAATAGATAAATAAAACCACATATTTAAGCAAAGGCAGCAATCATATCAACATGTGTACTATGATACCCTTGGGCTGAGTATACCCATGAAAGTGCTTTAATATGGGTTCATCAGATAAATAATGATTGTAAGAAAAGGGTAAATACTTGGGGGAAGCAGAAGGAAGTGTACTATGTGGAGGGCAAGATGACTTCCCAGATTGATTCATTTGCTCTTGTTGACTGTTTCTACGCCATAAATCTCAGTTGAAGAGTCTTGCTGTATTCAAAATGAAGGCCCAGAAACTCCAAACAAGAATACAATGGCTCACCAGGGAAGGGTTTAACCAACCTAAATGCTGCTTTCCTTCCCTGAAGAAATCTCCTCCATCTGTGCAAGAGTCGTTATCTCTGCCTTCCTAGGAAAGGAGGAAATTTGCACTATCAAAAACAGGATTTGTGTGTCCAACCTGACTTCAAAGATGTTAAATGATAAACTTTCCAAATGAAGAACAGAATGAGCTCAAAGTTCCCACTCCACTTGCTGGGTAAATGGAGATGGAGCCACATGCAGAACTGTCTGCAGGAAGGAAAGCAAGTTTCTTAGTAGTCAGTCATGGACTTAGTTTCTTAGTCATGTCATAGACATGCTCTGACAAGAGCTCTGGTTCAAAGACCTGGTCCAATATCAGGGCCTCTAAGAAATTCACGATAATTGCTGGGTTATTTTCTATGTAAGTTGTCTCTTATTACAAATGGTTCATGTTGCTATATTCTTGCCATATGGAGAGTGTATCAGTTAGCTATTGCCACCATAATGCTGTGTAACAAGCCATCCCTAAACTCAGTGGCATATAACAATAAATATTTATTTATTGCCCATATATCTTTGAGGCAGCTGGGGTTGGCTCAGGTGGGTCTGCTCCACATATTTTCATTCTTGGGCACTGGATGAAGGGGTAGCAGCTGTCTGCGGAGAGGTCATCTCATGGCAGAGGTTGGATGTTCTCAGAGTGATGAGTGGAATGACACACCGTCTCTTCAAGCCTAGATTCAGAAATGGTGAACTCTGGCTTCCATCCACATTTCATTGGCCAAAGAGAGTCACATGACCAAGTCCAATATCATTGGGACAGGGAAGTGTACTCCTCCCATGAAAGTTGGGGAAAGACAGTGAATATTTACCAAAGGATAAGCTAATCTATACAGTGAGGAATACTAATATTTCTAGTTTTTAGATGGGAAAACTGAAACACAGTGAGATCAATGCCATGTCTGTGCAATGGTTCTTAAATGAAACATAGAGAAAGAGTTTTGTATTGATTATCAATACAATGTTTTTTGCATCTCCATGTACTTGGCCACCAGATATAGTTATTTTCTAGAAGAGACTGGAGTGACTCTCCTACTATCCATGCCTCGATGGCACTGACCATGTAGTGACCTGGTCAAGTAGTTGAAACTTGATCAGAAAGACCCTCAGATATTTGGATGATGGCTTATGATTGGATTGCAAGGCACAGTTTCAAATATTTTCTCTTTCCAAAATCAGTGAGCTGTTAGTAAGAACCCTTGTTCCCAGGAGATCAAACCATGACCATATTTGGCTTGAAGTTATGACAATATGGCAAACATAATCAATCCTTCAAGGATCGATTCACATTTTCCCAGCTGTCAAGATAACTGGGAATCCAGCAGTGAGAGTCCAGCAGTGGCGTGGTCTCACAGTCAGTCTGGTTTGGTGAGCTTGCCCAAAATAATGGGAGCAGGTGTCACCTCGTGGCCTCACAGTGAAGGCTGAGGATTCTTTGTGCCTACGAGAGTTTCTCAAAGCCCAGTCTTTGACACTAGATCCCTCTTTCTTCCTTCATCCTTAAGAAAAACCAAGGTCAGCTTCTCCCTCCTCTCTTTGATGTCATGTGTTGGCAGTACTACATTTTCAAGAAAGAACGTGCCCCCCATTATTTTTCCTGCCACGTGCATGGACTTGGACTCTAAAGGCAGACCAAAAGAGAAAAAGGAATTGGCTGGCAGTCACATGACTGTGATGAATGCCAGGACACAGGGGCTCAGCAGTGCCTTTTCACACAGAATTCTTCCAGAGCCCTGAAGACGAGGCTCCAAGAATGGGCCTGGCCTCTGAAGAAGAGGGACTTGAATTGTTCATTTTTGTTCATCGAATGTGTTCACAAAAACTGATTTCCTTTTTCTTCTGAGCACACAGACAGATATTTCCCAGCCTTCTTTGCAGCTTGATGGGGTCATGTGACTGACTTCTAGCTGGTGGAACATGGGCTGATGTGATCCACAGCACTCCCAGGCCTGCTTGATGCAAACCTCTCACATGCACTCCCCATGCCGTCTCTCTTCCCGCCAGCTGGATGTCCTCATGCAGGTCAACGTTGGGGGAAAAGGTTAAAGATGGCAGAGCTGCCCTCCAACCAGAAATGCCTACTATGGCCTGTTACAAGAGTGAAAAATACACTTCCATTTTCTTAAGCCACTGGCATTTCGGGGTTTATTTGTTAGACAGTTCATGTTATACTAATTAATATGGTTTATTATTGTTCTAGTCTCATAATAAAAGTCTCTCACTTTCCCATGCCTCCAAGGCATTGCTAGGACATGGTGGACGATTTGAGCTCCTTCCCATCTCTAAAGCTGAGCAAGTGTCTCCATTATTGAGCCTCACATTCTGTCGAAGATGAGGCTGAAAACAGCTAACATTTGTTGAAGACTTATGTGCCAGGCATTTTACGTACTTCATTCCATTCTAACCTCAAAAATCCACTGATGTTTATCATGTGCATTTCACTGTTGAGGAAATCCAGGGCCAGAGTAGATTAGTAATGTGCCCAAGATTGCACAGCTAGAAAAGTAGGGAAGTCAGGAATGGAGCCCAGATTAGGGGACTCTAGAGCTTGTGTGCATGACCACTGTGCTGAGTTCTCAGCCCAGCAGATCATTACCCCTGCTGGCAGCCCTTTCTCCAGGCAGCCTCAGACTGCTGCCTCTTATGGCCGTCTCTGGAAACCAGTGGCTGCTTTCTCGACACTCTCAAGTGACTAAGCTCTTCACACACCGCCCAGCCCCGGCCCATCCCTGACTCTCCGGAGATCCCAGCAGAGGGACACTCCTGCACTCCGTGCTGCAATGCCATTCATCTTCACTCCGCCTCTGTTGGGAGACAGGCCCCCATGAGCCCCCTTTCATTAAAAAACCTCAGCCCGCCCTTTAGCTCACCCACACTGAGAGGCTGCATCCACAGGAAAACCTCTCCTATTCATCCTAATGACGGAGAGACTGATTACCCATTGCTGCGCTTTCCAGATTGCTGAAGCTGGGAGCAGTGGGAAAAATGCCACCAAGCCTACTGAGTCAAAGAGTGGACTTTCTGGAACAATGATGAATGGGCTTGAAGAGGCCTGCGTGTACTCTCACAGCATAATAAGGTGCTGGCTAGCAGACTCTCGCTAAGGGGGGCATGGACACTCCCATGCTAGAATCAGGCCTCCTTTTTCTCTTTCTGGCAGAGGTCTGAGCTCTTGTCACTGTCACTCAACCTTGGTGTCAGTTTCCAGGAAACAGTCTAATGCAGCTCAGAGAACCAGCGAGAACCCTGGGAGGTGAGTTGGGGTGAGAGGGCGGGATGGCAGTGAGCATGGAACAGGGCTCCTGACCAGTCCAGCTGAGCCTGGACTCCTCAGCATTCCCCACGGTGGCCGTGGTCTGCGCCTGGAGCTGATCATACAGTTATAATTGAGGCAGTGTGTGCAGTAGTGGTCGGAGGTCTGTCAGCCTTGCCTGGAATGTTTGCTCCATCACTTCCTAGTTGTGAGACCATAAGTTAATTTCTTAATCTCTGCAAGACTCAGTTTTATGTGTACAATGAAAATTTTAGAAATAATACTACTCCAGAAGGTGAGGACTGTTGCAAAGGCAGAGACAGTGCTTAGCAGAGTATCAGCGTGTATGATGTCCATTCAGGCCACCACCTCCTAAGCACAGCTTGTTTGGCCAACAATAATTTTCAAGAAAACATTAGGGCCCTGGAAGAAAATTATGGAGAAGTCCATTGGTGTTCCTGTGGTCATACTTTGGGGCTGGGGTTCAGAGGGAGAGGCACGAGTAGCCTTTTGAGCTACCCCCCTTATTTCTCTCTGCTGGTGAGAGTGTATCTGGAGCTGAAGGGTGAAGAAGTGAGATTGACGTGTTTTTCCCGATGACTGAACTATCAGCTGGCCCCATTCAACCTCAATTGCCTCTGTCCATCTGCTTCCCATCTGGAGGTGGCTCCTTCTTTCTAAGATGGGGCAAGGCTGGAAAGTGTATTACTGTAGATGAGACAGAGGCCATGAAGAGAGAGAGGCTGACCTCCAAGGGAGTGGAACATCAGCTTAGATCCTGAGGTGGTAGAAGGGACCAGAATCTGCAGTGGCACCAGAGGGACGGACCTTTGCTATGAGGAAAGACTCCTCTTTCATTGCGAGAACACTTATAAAGCTCTGGCCTATGTGGTCTATGTGGTGAGTTTATATTTTGGAAAGTCTAGTACAGACAGAAATTCCAATCTTTCTTTATGTTCTCAAGTAACTGAGGGAGTTGTCTTGGTTTGGGTTCCCCCAGAAGCAGAACCTGAAACTAGGATTTGAGTGTAAGGATCTTATTTGGGAATTGATCCCAGGAATTCCAGGAGGGGTAGAGGGAAGAGAGGCAGTCACGGTAGTCTGAAAAATGGCATCCAAAAGATTTCCATGTGTTAATCTCTGGGCCCTGGAGATATAAAGTTGCAGATGTGATTGTTAAAGATCTTGAGATGGGCGGATGTTCCTGGATTATCTGGGTGGGCTTTAAATGCGATCACACATATCCTTATAAGGAGGCAGAGGGAGACTTGACGCACACAGACGAGAAGGCAATGTGACCAGAGAGACAGACTGAGGTGATGTGACCACAAACCAAGGAATCCTGCAGCCACCAGAAGCTGGAAACATTCTCCCCTAGAGCCTTCAGAGGGAGCATGACCCTGACAACACCTTACACTTGGACTTCTGGCCTCCAGAGAAGTGAGAGAATGAATTTCTGTTGTTTTAACCCATGAAGTTTATGATAATTTGTTACAACAGACCTAGGAAACTCACATAACAGGGAAGGAAGGACATTATTCCAGGTGTGTTAATAAACTGGTTTTTCTGGGGGCCTGTCTGAGCTCTGGGGCCAGGCTTCCCAGTTGCCTCATCTGAGGGGCAGGGAACCTGGAGTGTTTATTCACCAAATCCTTCAGTCAGTGTTGGGTGGCTACTCTCAGTGTTGGCGACAGGCCCCCATGAGTCCCCTTTCATTAAAAAACCTCAGCCTGCCCTTTTGCTCACCTCAACTCCTTGGCACCGCCGGCCTGCCCTGTGCACCACAGGAGCGACCTCACACCAGAGAACCCCATCGGGCGGAGTAGCTGCTCTAATTTTCTGCAGTCAGAATTTGCCAGCATGTGTGGAATGGTGAGTGTTGGGGGATGGAGTCTGCTCTGGAGGTCACCGGGATCCTACCAACGTACATAATCCAGGGCAACTGTGATTAAACTCTGATCTTTCTCTTAGTGTCCGAAACCCTCTCACAGCCAGCTGGCTCTCAGCCTCGCCCACAGCATCCCTGTCCTGTCGTCTTTGACACCCGAAAGCTCTGTGTGAGTCAGGGAAGGGGAGAGCTGGTGAATCCCTACAGGCGAATAATGTTGGTCCTATCACAACTAGAGTAAGAGGCAAGAAGAGAAATGGATTTGAACACAGGACTGTAGAAACAAATTCCCTCCCAGCCACCCCTAATTACGGGAGAGAAATGTCATCTGCGCGTTCTGGTGGCCCACCTTCTCTCTGGCCATTGCTGCTCTACAGCACATTTCTCTGGATTTCAGATGTGTTTGGGCAATGCTCTGAGGACTATTAGTCACCTTTGCAGGGTGCTTTACAGGTTATGGCTCAGTTTTAGAAGCAGTGTTTTAGTTACTTCTGATGATGAAAGGGTGAGGGTGGTATTATAACTGTATTAACCATTATCAACCAAATCCATTTTACCGCAGAGAAAACTAAAGCTTATAGTCTGTGGACCAGCAACATTAGCATCACCTGGGAGCTTGCTAGAAATGCAGAATCTCAGGCCCCTGTCTGGACCCAGTGAACCTGCATTTTGGCCCAATTCCCAAGTGGCTCATTAAACTTTGAGAGGTGCTGACTTATTTATCCTAACCTAGGCCTGGGCCTCTCCCATGGCTCTGTTGACCTGGAATCTTCTTTGCATGCTTGAGGAGAGGGAATTGGGTGACCAGAAGTAGACACCCCTATCTTCAGGAGGCCTTTTCTTGGGGATGCCCTGGGGTCTGAGGACCCAATGATCCAGCAAACAAGTCTTGGTGACCTTCCCACTTTCTCTTCCTTCAAGTTTGTAGAAGAGGCCTTCTCTACTGCTAGCCCCCAGTCACCAGCTGTCTGCAACTGTGTATTAAGAGGTAGGAAGTTTCCACTTGGCATTGTGGGGGCAGGGAAGGACAAAACCACTTCTAGTTTTCACCTGGGGGCCGAGAACTTAGGGTCATTTTCGGTAAGCTGTTTCCTCCAGCAAACTCCCCTTGCTCTTTCCCCTCTGTCCTGAGTCTCTGCTGGTAAGGGGACTGTGCTTTGATTTACTCAAATTTGGAGACCCCTTGCTACCTCTTTCAAACCCCTGCTCTGTAGTGTCTGTCAGATTCTGCTCTCTAAACTTTCTCAGCCTCCAAATAAGCCCCCCTGTCTTTCCCATAAGCTCTTTTGAATTCTCTTGCTCATGTAACATCCAGAAAAGCTGCGTTGTTATGCCAAAGCCAGCTTCTCCCATGAGCCTTTGTCACACAAATAAAATAGATGTTTGCCTTTGTTCCTCGTGCTCCACTTTTTTACACTCCCTGGCACAAGCTTTTAACAGAGTTTATTAGAAATGGAAAAGAAAACTGCTAACGACAGCAAAGGGCACCCATGCGTTCTTCTGATTCTAGCTGCTGCCCTTCCCTGGTGCCTGTGTTTTCTATAATGAATGTCACAGGGGGACAGGGAGATGAATGGGGACCACTAAGTGCAAACCATGATTGCGTTCAGCTCTTGGGAGCTTTCGAGAGGTGCCCCCACCAGAGCTCCCACGCCACAACAGGAGAAAGCACTTTCCTTGCTGTCCTCCCACGTCCTCCACCTCAACCCGAAGGAGGACTTTTTTGTGATGGTGCAAAAGGGGACAAGCACTAGGAGTCCCAATATTCAGATGACTGGTTCTGGCTTTGCCACCAACATGCTATGAAACCATGGCCACGTGACTGAAGCTTTCTGGGCTCCGGTTTCCTTCTGCATAGAGTGAACTTGTAAACTTGTTCTTCCTGCTTCATAAGGTTGCATGACTACATACGTTAGGATATTCTTCCTTGGATTAAGAAAGAAATATACAGCTCCCTCTGTGTACCCCAAAGTGCCTACTGTTAGTTGCTTTCTTGTGAGACTCCAGAGAACAAGGCTAATCTGATTTAATGGATTAATAGCCAGACATGCAAGTGCTTGGTAATCTGTCAAGTGCTGTGCCCACTTTGTCACTGCCATCATCTTTGAATCTTCTGGGGCAGCAGGAGGCCTATTATGGGGTGATGAGAGGGAAAAAGTGAAGGAATCTATGAAGGTTCTGTAGGCCTGATGAGAGGGGTGGAAGGGGGAATCTAAGGTGGGAGAAAAGTCAGATAATGCGGGAAGGGAAGACTGAAGGAAGGGACAGTTGGTGAGAAAACAGGTCAGACAATGCATTGGACTTAATGATTTTCTTAGTGCATTCAGGCTGCTATAACAAAATACCACAGACTGAGGGGCTTATAAACAACAGACATTTATTTCTCACAGCTCTGGAGGCTGGAAGTCCAAGATCAGCATACCTGCGTGGTTGAGTGAGAGCCCTCTGCCGGGTCACAGACTTCTTGTTTATCTTCACATGGTGGAAGGGGTGAGGGAGCTCTGTGGGGTCTCTTTCATTCGGGCACTAATCACATACATGAAGGCTCTGCCCTCATCACTTAATCATCTCCCAAAGACCCCACCTCACCCTGGGCATTAAGATTTAATGCATGAATTTAGGGGTGGGAGCAAAAACATTCTAATTAGCAACGATTGTAAAATACTTGGCGTCTTTACTATACTTTCAGTTTGGATTTCCCCCCCTGCTCTCTCACCTCTGAACTACTCTGGGTTGTCAGAGTCACTCTTGGCATGATACAAGACTCGAGCTCAAGGTTCCAGTCTGCCCTAACTATTTCAGTCAACAGTAAGATGACCACCTTCTTTGACAAACATACTCTACATCTAGCAATATAGCCTGGAATTGCAATGGCCACTTTTTTGTCTGTTTGTTTTTGTCAGTTACGTTTCCCTTCAGACTATCTGAGCTTGTGGTTGACCAATGCAGCTCCATCTTTTCTCTCATAAGCTGGCGCCAATGTGGCTCTCACTGATTCTCCATTATATATACAGTTTTAAGAGAAGAGCTTTGCTCTAATTAATAATGACATTTTAAATAATTTTAAATGTTAGCAGCTTAGAAAGGCATGATGGGTAAGGGTTCAGCCAGGTGGACAAAATCTTGTTTGGGTTTCCAAGGGCTTAAAATGGGATTGGTGAAGTGGTGACCAGAAGCAGAGAGGGGAGGGAAGGGTCAGATGGTAAATGTGGGAGCCAGCCTCCTTGATGGCCCCCAGGGATCCTGGGCTCCTCATAGTCACACCCTTGTATAATCTCCTCCCACAATTACTCAGAGGGCCAGTCAAGTATGGCGCTGGTTATGGTTCATGACTTCTGAGGCTAGATCATAAAAGGTGTTGCAGCTTCCACCCTAACCTCTTGGATGTCTCACTCCAGGGGAATCCAATCACCATGACATGAGGAAGCTCAGGCAGCCCTGTGGAGAGCACAGGTGAAGAAGAACTAGGGCCTCCTGCCAAGAGCCAGCACCAATTTGCCAACCACATGAGGAGCCACTTTGAAAGAAGACCCTCTAGCCCCAGTCAAGTCTTCAGATGACTCTAGTCCTGGTCAATCTCTTGGCCCACAGCCGAGATCTTCAAGTCAGAATTGCCAGCTAAGCTTCTCCTGAATTCCTGATCCATAGGAACTCTGAATGATAATAAATGCTTACTGTTGTTTCAAGACACTGAATTTTGGGCCGCGATAGGTAACTAATTCAGTGGGTACAAGCTCAGTGCCAGGGAGAGCTGAAGGTCAAAACTAGAGAAGCCAATTTTTGCTTTTAATCTATGGAGTAGAAGCTTTTATGGAAAAAAAGACTCTTTTTTTTTTTTAAAGAAAACTTTGTAGTTCATGAGAACTGCATTGCAGGAAGAAAGGAGGAGAGTATTCACCATTCAGAGGCCTGTGACTACCAAACCCCAGATCCTTAATACACCAAGTTACAGGCTTAAAAAATCCATGAGTATAGCAGAAGGCCCATGAGGACATTGCCATGGTGTCATCGGGGGTGGAGGGATCTTGTGACATTCGCAGGGAGAAGATGGAGCCCTGGTGATGCTCCACAGGGGAGAGGAAGGTGGTCCGTGCTGTAAGTTAGCAAATTTCAAAAAGGCTTTTTGAAAAGTGTACAGATAACATACCTTTGAAAGAAGTCACTATATTTGTCCAGTAAAACATGCAGGGTCTCTAAATGGGTTCTAGCATTTTTCCAAGAGAGTAAATCTTTGAAGATCTATAAAGGGGTCACAGGGTGGGTTGAGCAGAGTAAAACACCCCAGCTCTCTTGTTAGTTGAGATTTTTTGGTTTTGGAATATGTGACATGAAATTCAGTTGACTGTGGATTGTCATCAGCATGAGGACAGAAATAAAAGCCAGAGCATGAGGATCAGGCGCTGGGCAGAGCTGGGGTGGCCAGGGCCAGGGCTGGGGGCCAAGTGAGAAGGACCTGACAGTTGTTACAGACACGGCTGCTCAGATATTTTTAGAGGGACTGTTAAGCTTCTATGACTGGGATAAGCAATTCCCCACTCCATCTGGAATTCTTAGGACTTATTTTCCAAAATGCGGGGTGGGGTGGGGTGGATAGTAAGGCTCTGTTAGCACTTCCCTACTCCTGGAATATAAAAAGAAATCCACTCATTGGGCGAGGATGAGACCACCACTGGTCAGGCAGCGAAGGAGTCTGGCCCTTGCCGTGGGAGATCCACACCATGTAGGCAGCCTAGTGTGGGGTTTTCAATTTCCTTCGGAGAAGGCAGTTTTCTTCCCCTACCCATGTATGCACCTGTGCCGTCCAGATGGTATGTGAAGACTGGATGGAGGGTGCCTGTCAAAGCTGATGACACTTAGAATTACTGTTATTTTCAAGATAAGTCATGTTACCTTTTCCATAAGATGGGGCTCTCAGTAGTAATTTTTTCTGATTTAAAATAAAATGCAACCAATTGAAGAAATAAATAACATTAGAGAACTTTTAAAAGGCAATAATGCCTTCATCCAGGCACTCAAAAATATGGGTCATTTTTACATCTCCCATAGGCAAATACAATGATCACAAGAGAGATATGGCCTAGTCAAAAGTGATTTTGCAAGAGCCAAAAGCCCACTTAAAACAAAACAAGCAAACTAAAGCAAAAGCAAAAGCAAAACCAAGAAACAAAAGAAGAAAGAAAGAAAGAAATGTATTGGGCAGTTCCATGGGATGTTGACTTGACTTAGCTCTCATCTTCCACCTTCCATGTTTCTTGGTTCAGATTCTCAAGAGAGAGAATTGGATTGGCAAGAGTGACACAGGATCCTTCCCAGGCAGGCAGGGTAGCATAGCACGGTAGTGGGGACCCACCGTTGTGTGTGGGGTACGGTCATTATGAGATAGGAGGGCCATGACCTGGACAGACACTCCAAAATATTTTCTACCCACTTCCACCCTGGTGGGGAGCACAGGTTAGCTCATGAGCATGCACACATTGAGGTAAAGTTGCCAGATTTAACAACAACAACAAAAAAGACAGAAAGGAAGGAAAGAAGGAAGGGAGGGAGAGAGAGAAAGAAAGAAAATTATCATAAGGATGCAATAATTGCGATATACTACAAAATTATTTATTGTTCCTCTGAAATGCAAATTTAACTGGGCATCCTGTATTTTATCCAGCAATCCTGCCCAAGGGTTATCCTTCTCTCTTGGAGCTGTCAAGGAGAAGAACTTGGGAGAAGTTAAACTGAGTCTCAACCTAAATTTTCGCTGCCCCGGGGCTGCTTGTGTCCATGTCCTGTTTGTTTTCCGTGGTCTGTTTTCATTTTCCAGAGAAGCACCTGGTGCTATGAAAAAACAGACAACCCGGCTTTGAGGTCTGGATCTGTCGCTCAGGACCTGGGTGATGCTGGGCAAGCCATTTGGTTCCACAGTGCCTCAGTTTCCTCCTCTAGAAACCACAGAAATTCATGCCTATTTCAGAAGAATGCTGTGGGGCATAAGTTCATGCAGGTAAAAATATCTAGCAGGATACCAGCCACGTAGCAGGTGCTCAACTTCTCTTTTCCTCCTCTTTTCCTCCTCGTATGAACAGAAACACCGGTATATATTCATATTTGTTGAGTAGCTGTTATCATTTATGTGTTAGGTACAGGACGTACGAGCATTGTCTTGTCTAATTCAAGCAACAACTGAGTGAGAGAGCTACTGTTTTCATTCCCAGTTTACTGATGGTGAAAGTGGGGCCCAAGTTGGGACAAGATTGGTCCAGGGACACAGAGCTTCTAAATGACAGAACCAGGATGTAAACCCAAGCCCGTGGGTCCCCAGAATGCACGCTGTCAACTTTCACTCGAGTGCCTTTCATTGTATTCATTGCACGATCCCTGGAAAGTTTGCAGTGTTGGAGCCACCCTCTGTCTGAGTATGGTTGAGTCGCCAAACCACTCGTTTCACTAATGTTTGTTGCATACTCACACTGTCTCAGGCTTCCTCCTGGGGCTGAGGATGCAATGATGATCAAGACAAAGGCCTCCTTTGTGGATCTTCCATCCCAGTTAGGAAACAGATAATAAACAAATAAACAGAGACAGGCAAGTCATGGCATCATACCGTGATATGTGCTATAAAGAGAATTAAACAGAGAAATGAGAGGTGTGACTTGGGCTTGGGAGTAGAAGAGAGATATTTTCAATAAGGGTGTTCATGGAAGGCTTCTGTGAGTAGGTGACATATGAGCTGAGACCTAAGGAAAGGCAGAGCATGCGGCAGATGTAAACACTGGGACAAGAACAATTGTGATGGAGCACAGCGAGGAGGCTGGTGTGAAGCAGAATGTGCAAAGGAGGGAGGCAGGCGATGAAGTCAGACTCTAGCAAGGAGTCGGGGATTTATTCCTCAGTGATGGAAATACGTTTGCTGGGGGCTGTTCCACTTGTGACACACGATGCCGACCACAGCTTCAGGAGAAAGGCCCTCAGCCTCCCAGGAGTGGCTGCGCCTGCAAAAGGAAACCAATCATGCCACTTATCGCCCCAATTTGAAAAGTAATTGCAGACACATGTGTAAAGGGCAGGGCAATCTTTTCTGCCAATTATGTGCCCTGCTATTAGGCGATTAGAAGCTGGTAAAGTCATGGTGTGAGGGATTAACAGCACAATGCCCTCTCCAGTCACCTCCACATTTCTGCTTCTCCCAAGGGCGCGTTCTTCCCTCCGCAGGCACTGGTCTCAGCTTGACCAGATGCCTCCCCCAAATTATGTCCCCAAACACACTTGTCCTTGTCTATACAAGGAAAAAAGTCTGCAAGAGATCCTTACAAAACTGCAGTTGAAAAACGAAGCTAAATCTACCCAACTACGAGATCTAAAGCTTATATTTACCGCAAGATTCGTGAAGATGTTTGGTCCCGGGTGTTTCCAAAGCTGCCGATCACACAGATTGTGCTGGTCCTTAGTGCGGTTTCATGCACATGCTGCCTTTATTGTTTTATTTGGCTCTTGTGTCTGTGTACATCTGCCCATTTCTTTGGGCCTTTTATTTACTAATCTATCCGTCCCTTCGTTCTTCAAGCCAGTATTTAATTAAGCACCTATTTTCCGCCTGGCAGAGAACTGCTCTTTGAAATTAACAGTAAAGTCTAAAGGTTAAAAGTTTCAGAGATAAACAGTCCTGAATTCAAATCCCAGCTCAACTCCTTTACTTATTTTTACAGTCAATTTTTTAATCTGAAAAATGGGGATGGTGGCAGGATGGGGTTCTCTGCCATTCTAACCCTCTCCATTCACCCCCATTCTCAGCCCTGGTGGGGAAGGGACTTTTGACTTAGCACCGCACCAGTTATGGCATGACAATGGTCAACAGCTGCAAGGGGACATTGACTGGTTTGCAGGTGTCCCACTCTAGAGGTGAGGATCCAAGGGCAGGGAAGCTCTGCAGGACATGGGGTGGGGAGGAGATTGGGACTCACAGGCCTCAAGTAACTGGGTGAAGCTGGAAGCCTGGAAGGAAGAAATAGGGGTAAGGTAAAAGAAGAAGGGAACAGAAATAAGAGAAGAGGCCTTACATATAAAGGAGTTTAGACCAGCTAAGCTGTCCTGGGCTGAGGCTACTGTGCACCTTAGTTGGCTAAGGGAGTAACTTCAGATCACTTGGGGTCAAGTCCTGGCTCTGCTTCTTGTTAGCTATGGGTCCCTGGGCAAGGTGTCTAACCTCTCTGTGCCCCACTGTCTCATCCATAGCAAGATCCTAATAATAGGACTTACCTCCTAGGGTGGCTGGAAGGATTCAATGAGTGCACACATGGAAAATGCTTAGAATGACGCCCAGCACAGAGTAACATCAAAATCAACTTTAGCAATTGGGGAATTCTAAGTCTCTTCCCACGCGCTCTCTCCTCTCTTCCTGCCTGCGTTTCACCAGAACGCTTGCCACCATTTTTTCTTAGCTCACGTTTTTCATGCTGTTTATTGTTCCCCACACCCTGCCCCCCTAGAACTCAAATTCCTTGAAGTCTGGGACTTTTGTCTGTTTTGATTACCACTGTCTTCCTAGCCCTGTTTCCTGGAACAGTGCCTGACACAGGAAAGGGACACAATCAATGCTTCTTAATGATTGATTGAATGAAAAGATAAATGAAAGAACGAATGAGTTATTATCCTGTGGACCCTAATTGTGTTCTTGATTAGCTCTGAGTGATAACGGGCTGCCCACCCAACCTTTCAGATATTGTGAGCATAGCAACGGTGTTTTATAATAGTGATATCCACTTTCTGAGGATTGAGAAGCATAATATCTGTAAGATGCCCAGGGTGTGTGTCCAATTATGTCCCCTGTTAATGACATCATTGCCTTGGATGGTGTACCCCCTCCTCCCAGACACCTGGGTGCCCACCAAGGTTTCTGACTGTGGTGAGGAATCTATGATTGATGTAACAGAGAGACGGGCGGATCCAACCAAGACTATATGATCTGGTTCTTTGATTCTCTCCATCTCGAGGGCAGGGAAACCATGTGGCCAGGCCCCAGGGCCATAGCTCCTTGGTGGTGGCTGTCTGGAATCAGCGAGAATTTTACCATCTTATGACAGGTTACCACCGTTCATATACACTCAGTCTTAGATGTGACAGAATTGGCTGAGACTGAAATATTTAGAAACTTCAGTTCAGTGGGCAGTCCCGTAAACTGTGCAGGTGCCCAGTTCTGCCACCCGGGGGCTGATTCCAAACCCTTGGTGACCACTCTTTTCTCCCTTTTAAACTCCTGGGTGGCATGCGGGGCCCTTGCCTTCTGGCTGGTTCCATAGAACGCGAGGATTGGAAGGAAAAGTGGAACAGCTAGTCCAACTCGCTCATATTAGAGGCCAGGATGTATTTTATGTGAGTCGAGTCATTTAATTTGTGCAGCAATCTATAATATAGAAACGGTCAATGGCCCCTTTTACTTAAGGGGCATTGAGACTCAGAGAGGAGTCAGCAGTCCTACAAGGCTAGGGGTGGGGTCTGTCTTTTTATTAACGTGCAAAGAGAGGCAGTATGGTGAACTGGTCAAGAGTTTATGTTCTTCTGCTGAGGTGCCTGGATTCAAGCCCTTTCTTCACTACTTGTATGCCTCAGTTTAATCATTTTAAAGTGGGGCTGGAAATAGAACCAACCTCTTCAAATTGTCATAAGTATTAAACAATTTGACACATGAAAAGTGCTTAGACCAGTGAATTATCACCATTATCAATGAAAGTTAGTTTTTAATTATAACAAATTAAATAATAAAATAAGATATATTTCAAATAAATAATAAAAATAGATAATAATAAAATAGTAAATTTTTATATAATAAAACAACTTGCAATTAATATTAGTTATTACTTCTGGAATTATTCCCACCATGCGGCTCAGTACTTGGCAGATGGCAGGTGCTCAGTGGTGATGAGTTAAGTAGCTCGCCTAAGCCTCTTCTAGTAAGTGAAAGAGTGGAACTTACACTTAGGCTGTCTGACTCCAAAGGCTGGGCTTATTAACCAGAAAGGAAATGGAGGCTTCAAGAATGCTGATATGTTCTCCATTATGGCACAAATAGGCAGGGGACACTAGCCTAGGACCCAGGTGGTCAGACTCCCCGGTCAATGTTTTCTCCTCTTTCACCCCAGGGCAGGTTTGCCAATCACTGGTCACCAGTAAAAAGGGACAATCATATTTTATATGGAGCTGGTTAGGATTCAGTGAGACAAACGTGAGTGTGAAGAACTTGGAAAAGTGCCTGGCACTTAATAAACATCACCACTCTCATGATTATTTATCGCGCATGCATGTATCAGTGCATAGATGTTTAATGGTCTTTTTTCTTTTCTTTTTTTTTTTTTTTTTTGGTGAGGAAGACCAGCCCTGAGCTAACATCTGTTGCTAATCCTCCTCTTTTTGCTGAGGAAGACTGGCCCTGGGCTAACATCCGTGCCCATCTTCCTCTACTTTATATGGGACGCCGCCACAGCATGGCTGACAGGCAGTGCGTCGGCAGGCGCCCGGGATCCGAACCCGCAAACCCCGGGCTGCCAAGCACGAACTAAACCGCTGCGCCACTAGGCCGGCCCTCAGTGCATAAATGTTATTTTGAAGTCCTGTGTGTGCTTGGCACTGGGTTTATTGAGGATGTAGGTGAGAATAAGACTTGGCTCTTTACCTAAAGCAGCTGATAGTCCAGTGAAGGACTCCAGCAAATGAATATTGGCATGTTCTAATCACAATTAACCCAGCCTGAGTGGATCAGGGGTGACTTCCTGGAGGAAGTGGCATTTGAGGTAGTTGATCCTTACTGGTGAGCTATGGCCCACCCAGTGGACCTAGGCCTCTACAAGAGAAATCTAAGAAAGCTGCATGTGCAAAGGTCCTGTGGAATGAAGTAGCCTTGTATGAGGTGGCGTGAATGGTAGAATGTCCTGTGTGGCTGGTACTTGAGCTTTGTTTGGGGAGATAAAGCAGAGCAACTGTGTAGGATCTTTACGTACGGCGTTGAGTGCCAAGTTAGGGATTTGGACTTTAACTTAAAGGCAATGGGGATCCATTGAAGGTTTCACATATACACCAAAAACAAATACAGGAACAAAGTTGCTGTTAGTTGCTTCTGAGTATAATAATGCCTAAATCATCTTGATACTTACTGTTCGAATTAAAAATTACTCTGACAACAATATGGTAATCAGATTGGGGAGTTAGAGGAGACTGGCCATCTAGAGATCAATAGCTTAGCTCGATTCCAGAAAAATACTTCTTTTTTACGATATCTTGCAGCTTGTTAAAATAATTGCTGAATGAAAGAATGAATGAAGAAATAAATAACAAGTTGTCCTACTCTACTTTGTTTGTTAAGAGAGGAATGATTTATGGGCATGGCAGGCACGTCAGCTGAGAGCAGTAAAGGAGGTAAGTCCTGAAATAAATAACCATTTAACCCCCAAAGGGTAATAACTGGGTCATGAACATCTTCTGGGAATACGCAGAGACCCAGCTCTTCACCCATGAGGCTCCATGACAAGCAACGAGAATTCTTTGTCTTCTCTCCTGACATTCCGTGGTCTTCAGAGTCTCCTGGGGACAAAAAGTGAATCAATGGATTCATTACATGAACAAGAACCTGGCACTTTGAAAAGGCTTTAGATGAATTCCTGACCTGTCAAGGAAGAGAAAATAGTGTTGAAAATACTCTGCCATGTCTTGCTCAGGTGTGCCCCGGCTCACCTTGCCCTCTCCTGATTCACCCTCAGAAAACTGAGTCCTCAGTTCATCTAGGGCATGCCCCACAGCCCATAGGAGCTTGGTCTTGGCAAAGACAACAGAATGTAGTTTACTTGGCTCACCCACAGGGCCCCTGGCCCCTTGATCTTACGTTTTACACCACATGAGGCTTTGCAGCATGCACACTTAAGCAAGGACATATTTTTGCACAGTGTTTCGCTGGCAGTGTCCTGCAGGCATCAGCCATTGGACCATTACTTGGTATTCCTTATGAGATTAATGCATCTAGAGAGCCACTGGTCCATCTACTCTCATCGGTCATAAGATCATCTGTTCATTTATTTCTTTTAAAAATACATATTATTGAGTGCTGGTCATGGACCAGGCATGGTTCTAGGTCCTGGAGTACAATGATCAATAAACAGATCTTCAGTTGCCATTTGAAACTCATAGTCTAGTGAGGGAAATAAACATAGAAAGAAGCAAACAATAAATAAAACAGTTAAAATAGTGAAAAATGATAGAAAAATGCCATGAAGGAAACAAATAAGAAAATGAGCTAATGAAGGATGAACTGGTGAGGGTCAGCTCCTCCTCTGAAGAGGTGACATACAAGCAGATTCTGGGAGGGTGAGAATAACCTGGAAGTGGAGGAAAGAGCCTTCCAGACAGAGAGGCTAGAAAGAGAGAAGTCCCTGGCGTAGGGAAGAGCTTGACATGTGTGATGACTGAGGGAGGAGCGGAGCACTGAGAGCAAGGAGCAAGTGGAAATGGAATGACTTTGGAGAGGGAGGCAGCAGACGGCTTTGCAAGGCCTCGTGGGCTGTGGCGAGTTTCCCTTTCCTGTCTGGTGCTAGGAGAGAATTTTGTGACTCAAGACACGTTCACTTTTGAGTTTTATACAAAAGAAACAGGACCGGTGTAGACAATTAACATTTCCATATGGAGCATCGGGACTGCAGGGGGACACATAGTAGGAAAACACTTTGAGAACCACTGCTCTAGGAGATGGATGCTGATACTAGAGCTGTATTGTCTGCTAGTTTGTTTTGCTGCAGTAAATATAAGCATGACGGACAGCAGACATGCAGGGCTAAGCAGGACCTCTCCTATGCACATGCACTCTGGTATTGATGCACCACACTCATATCTATTGGATGTCTACTCGGTGCCCAGCAATGTGTGGGCAAGGGATATGCAAGGAAGAGAAAGATGGATGTCATCCCTGACCTCGTGGAAGTTGCACACTAGCCATTTTAACTCCATAAAAGCTCAGCTTAAGAAACAAAAGAGTCTTGGATTTGCCTATTCTGTTTCTCATTTGGTTAAATTCTGGCAACTGTCACACATTCAAATTCATTAAAATGAAGTTTTCTGTGCTTAACTCGCTTCCATAGATTAACTTTCTCCAACTCATTACCGTGGCCTGACCTCTGTCCATTCATAAAAGACCACAGAAACCATTAATTGGGTGGGTTGCTTCTTATAGCAGCAGCACAATTGTATCTACTAGAGACATTGCCAGATTTGGATTACATTGTAAATAAGTTTATCCACTACAAACATTCATGGATCTGCCTTGCATTGTGAATAAATTTTCCCAAGTAATTGTTAAGTGATGGCTTCACAATTATGTTGGCATAAGAAAAACAACCAGAGACAGATTCAGTAGCTTTGCAGTAAATACTCAAAAAAGAACCTAGGGATTTGCAAGGAGGTAGCCAGCTTTGGTTAGGTGGATGGAAGGAAAGGACTATTTGGTGAGTTGAGAAATTATTCAGGGCTTGGATTGTGGTAAACATTAAACATTGGTCATGCCCACGTAAATGTCTGTGCTGGATTTAAGTATTCAGTTTTCAGCCCATTCCCTGGGCTATACATAGTCCCAAGAAGGGGGTTCATTTACATATCAGTCAGCTATTGCCAGATAACAAACAACCACAACAATATCTGTGGCATACAACAGTGAGCATTAATTCCTATGGATTCAGAGGTTGGCTGGTGTTTGGCTAATCCAGGCTAGACTCTGCTTCTCACTGCAGATCTGTGGATGGGCAGAGGCGGCTCAGCTTCACATGCTTCTCATCCTCCTTGGACCATTTGAATAGCCAGGGCGTGTTCTTTTCAGGGACGTGGAAGAGGTGTAAGAGCAAACAGAAATGCATGAGACCTCTTAAGAACTAGGCTCAGAACTGTACACTGTCACCTCCACCTCATCCTGTTAGCCAAAGCAAGCCACATAACCAAGCCCAAAGTGAAAGACGAGGAAGTTCACTCCGCCATTAATGAAGCAAGGATTGGGTGCAGGAAGGGGTGAAGGATTGGAGTTCAAAATTAATCTCCCGTAATTTAGTAAGTATGTTTCGTACATCTATTGTTGTATAAGCTTACGTTTTGTGCCAGACACTGCTAGGCAGCGGGAGAGATGGCTGTGTAATATTCCTACACCACCTGCTGGTTAGAAATCTGAGCAAAGCTCTTGCCCTTGTTATATTTTAAACAATCTGTACAATAGTCTTACGAGAAGTCTCTCTTTCTTAGTTATGGCCCTCGATGCAATGCATCCTCCAATGTGGCCAGAATGGTCTCCTTAGAATGTACATGAGATATTGAACCTTCCCTGGTTAGGTGGTTTGGATGATCCCCCTTTGCTGGTACGATAAAGCTCAACTTCTGGTTGTTGACATTTGAGCTGATCCTGCTCTGGACACAAAACTGCCCAGAACTGTCTTCTGCCATCCCTCTGGTCACCAGCCCCTCCCCTGACTGTCCCTTCTTTCTCATTTCCCCTTTATTCTAGCTCAGTGGTTCCCTGCTTGGGACCACAGACAGGCAGGAGGTGGGGCCATGTGGGCCCTGGTATCTGTAAGAGATCTTCTAAATGCACACTAAGCATTATCAGTCAACTATAAACAATCCCTCCCCCACCACACACACAGTGGCACTGCCATTTGCCACTTTACCTGGATGAGATCATAAAGAATGAACTACAAATTCAGTTAGAAGGAGGGGTTGAATTTGAGCTGCCTTTTGCTATTATTTAGTTTCTCATATAAAAAGTACAACTTCTGTCAAGTAGAGATCCACAATGGTTTTTTGACACAGAATGAAAACCAACCACAGTGGACCTCTTGCCTCTTCTTGAACACATCTTGATCCCCCATAGCTCCCGCTACCTTCTCTCTCTTAGCATTTCCTGTAGCACATTGTAATAGAATGATGTCTTTCTCTCTCTGAGTCGTATTTTCGGAAGCACACAAACCACGTCTTTTCATTTCTTTCCCTGTTGCCTAGCTCAGTGACTAATATGTGATAGGTATGTCATGAATGTTTCTTGAAAGAATGAATGAATATATGTGAGTGGGTAGTGGAGAATTCTTGAGAGTACTGGTTCTCAGACTATGCGTATGAAAAACTCGTAAAACACAGATGGCTGGGCCCCACCCCGAGTTTCTGAATCAGTGGGTCTGGAGTGAGACCTGAGAACCTACATTTCTAACAAGTTCCCAGGTAATGGTGATGCTGCTGCTCCAGGGGCCACCCTGTGAAAACCTCTGTTCTGCCAAATTGTTCTGAGATGATCTTCTGTGTAGAAATAACCCCAGTCACTAATTTTGGGTAAGGGAGACACCTAGAGGGGGGTTTTAATGGCTTCTAGTTCACAGGATAAAATTGGGAAATTGGTGTCTGAATGCCCAATTTTGCTACTAAGGAGGGACTGAAGTCCTAAAGACAGGTCAATTGACTGAGATAATCTAAAAGTCACTCCTAGCTTTATCTTCCTGCTAGTGTGAAAGTCATGATTGTAGTAAACACATTCAGAGGACACTATATTAATGCAGGACCTCAAAAGCTAAAGAGGTATTTTCTATCTTATTCTTAGATGTCTGGGCTCTTCATACATTGAGGAAATGCAAAAGGATGTCACACCCCAAGTGTCCTTCACCAAAGAACCCCAAGTACCTACATGCTCACTCTAGCTGCTATGGAATATTCCTTAGTATGTCTAGTCTTGGTCTGAGCTATCACAAGATGACCTTGTTGTGACTGAATTAGGTGGCCACATGGGAGTGGAGGCTGTCAAGTTCATGGGATACTTTCCACGTGGGAGGATTGAACTGTCACCTTCAGGAAGTATTTCTGGTAGGGCAGCACATGTAGGGGGGCTTCATATCAGCATCACACACTTTTCAGTACAGAAGCCATTTAATTCATCTTCTCAACAAAAATCATTTGATCACCTACTGTATGCCAGACACTGTTCTAGAAGCTGAGCACACAGCAGCAAAAAGATAGACATGGGACTTATAGTCCAGAGGGATAGACCGACAAGAGACAAACAAAAAAAAAATGTAATTATTGGTTAGCTATTGCTGCATAACAAACCACCCCCAAATTTAGAGCAATTATTTATTTTTAGCTTACATACCTGTGGGTTAGCTGATCTGGGTGGGACTCTCCTGGGCTTGCTCAGGCATCTCTGGACACAGGTGGGTGCCCGTCTCTCCTCCTATGACAGTGAGCTAGCCAACAAATGTTCCCTTGAAGGCATTGGGAGGGGCCCTAGTGAGAGCAAGCTGAAATGCACAGGGCCTCTTGGGGCCTGGGCTTATAACTGGCACCCCATCACTTCTGCCTCATTCCACTGGCCACACTAAGTTCATGTGGCCAAACCCAAAGTCAAGGGGCAAAATGTGTAGATGCAGGTTGGAGTGAAGAATTGAGACAATAATGCAAGTGACCATTTATAGTACAAGGTCAAGTAACATAAAGGGCTATGAAGAAACATAAAGTGGGTTCGTGACTCAAGAGCAATCAGGAATGCTACTCTTGGGTGGCCGGGTGTTATGGGACGGTGTATTGTCATAATCGTGGGTGTTTTTAGCAGGCGATCCCATTGAGAGGGGCATAGCTTCAGCATTGTGCTATGTTGTAATGCTGTAGGGTGTGAGCTTCTGTCCCCGCTCTCCACAGTACATCTCGATTATCAAGGGCTCCTGGCGTACCTGACCACTGTTGTGTCTCATCAGTGTGTCTCACTGTTGTGTTCTGTTCAATGCCTTATCCCAGCAGCACATTCGAAGGGTACCAAAATAATCTCTGCTGGCTGCTACATCAGTTGCCCCCTCTCTATACACACATGCCCATGTGCCTGTACACGTAACACAGAAGCACTGCACACACCCACATGGCCACCTCTACACACTCAGAAATGATGTCTTCATCAGTCAGTCAATGAGAGGAAATGGTCTCAATCCCTAGCACCTCCGGAGACAGCTGCTGACTGTTGGATGATTCCATCAGCTCCAAAGCCAGGCTGATGTGCCCAGAAAAGGAGTGTGAACCTGGCATGCGTCTGAAGGCAGACACAGCTTCCGGGGAACCCATGGCTGCAAAAGCAGCCAGGGCTTTGTGGGGGACTGGGGTTGGGGGAGATAGAGTGGGGGTCAGGGGTGGTTTTTAGCTTCAGTATTTACTTGTCACTGTCAATCAATCCATCAGCCAAAAGACCCCATTAGGGAGCTGAAAGGAAAACAAAGCAAAACAAACAAAAATGGATTTCTTCTTCAGAGCCCTTTTATCATTATAGTGAAATATTTTTCTTCTATCTTTGTTCAGCAAAACCTGATATCGTGTTTTTGGTGAAATGCACGCAGGAGATAGAGGGGAAAAGTGACATCAATTTTTACAACAATCCTTGGAGTGTTATTATGTTATTATTCCCATTTTGTTGTCGAAGAAACTGAGGTTTGAGGCGTAAAAGCAACTTGCCCAATATAAGTGAAGTCCAGAGATCCCAATCCAGGTCTCATTTTGCAGACAAATCTTTTTCCACCTTCCTAGTGGGTTTCTAGAGGTGAGCCTCAAGGCCTAAGAAGACCCTTGAAGTGAGCTCCTTGCAGCCCCTAAAGTCCAGGCTGTGGGGACTAGGTAGGAAGGGATGGGCAACAGCTCAGGACAAAAGCCCAGGACTTTGGTGAATGCGTGCGCAGGTCTGGGCTGGAGACAGAGTCAGCAGGATTTCGGCCAGGCAGATCTGTGTCTATCTTCACTGGTCCCATCAGACAGAAGCACGAGTCATCTGCAGCCTGGGGATCACAGCCTCTGGGTCTGTTGTGGGTCAACGCCTTAGTTTTATTTATAGATAATGAAGCTCAAGTCAGACTGGAATATTGCCCTTGGCTGAACCGAGCTGCCTCACCTAAGGTTATTCCCCTCCTCGGGGGAATAGCCAACAACTGGCCCATAGAGGGCACAGAGGCGCAGCCCCCTGACTCTGTTAGGGTCACCTGTGAGGTGCCGTTCTAGCCTCTGAGCTCCCCGGGATTGGCTGAGGCCTTTACTGCAACCGCGACGTCCTTTCCTTCTCCCTCTCCCAATTTTACTTCCCTCGTTTGCAGTTGTTGCTCCTAAGAACACTCCCCAGTGAGCCACCTGCACAAATCTCCATCCAGCACCTATTCCAGGGAAACCAGCCTGTCTCCCACTGGTGATAAAATGGTCCAGCCTTGAAGTGACATCTGTCACTTTTGCTCACAGCTCATTGGCTGGAACTAGTCACATGGCCCCAAGCCTACCACAAGGGGGCTGGCAAGTGCAACCCTGCCATGTGCCGGGAGGGGGGAAAACCAGACCTATTTGGTGAGCAGCAGTAAGGATGATGGAACGGAGAGACTGTAGAAAGGGCCAACAGAACTATAAAATCAATAACGCTGCTTCGTACCTCGGAAGAGTGCAGCCTTGGACACATCCTACCCTTGACTGAGTGGCTGCTTGTGGAAACACGCTGGAGCACCATCTTTCTGCCATCTTTACCCCTTATCGTGGTTTATCATCTCCCAAGCTGTCGACTGCTCTCTCTCTCTGTCTTTGTATCTGCTGAATCCATGGGTTCAGCTGGCCCCTGATTGACAAGATGACTCCTGCCCCGGAATGGAGAAAAAGCAGGATATCTCAGGATGCCTTGATTTGAAGCCTGCCCCTCTCCAGAGTACCCTGTTTCACTCTAATTGGCAGGCAACATGGATGTGGGCCTCCGTACACATGGGTTCCGAGCCGGGACGACCGCATCATCTGCCAAACACTGAGACTGTGCTTCTCAGAGGCCCAGGGCGGGTGCCTCCATAGGCAAGAGGACCGCGGAAAGCTGAAGAAACTGGAAGAAGCAGCAACCTCCACCTTTCCTGGGCTCTGCTGGGGGCTATTTGGCCAACATTGCCATTTGTTGGGCCAGTGCTGGCTAAAGCAGCCAGGCGGTCAGATAGCACTGCACCTTCATCAGTGACCTTGGGACCATGTGCTATGACCTTGTGACCAAATAGCTGACAATGAAGGAATTTTAAAAAGTGCATCAGTTTACATTTATTGAGTGGTTGTTTTGTCACTTGATCCTCACCACAACCTTATGAGTTCCGTACAATTTATGTTTTCATTTTAACCAGTGGACAAACAGAGGCACAGAGAGTTTGAGTAACTTACAAGTCATCGGCAGAACCAGGGGTTAAGCTCAGGCAATGTAGCACTGGATCATTTGCCCCACTTCATCATCTGCTACTTCTTGATTAAGTCTAGACATCTATTTAACACACACTAATGATTGTCTCCATGTTTCAGGCCCTGTGCCAGATGCTGGGAATACAGCCCAATCCATTGGATCTCAGTGTGGTCCATTGCTTAGTGTCCTGCTATATTAGATGTCATATAATGTATTTATTCCAATATTTAGCACCAGGGGAAATTATGTCAGAAGATATTTGTACACATATTTCTATAATAAGAATGATGTAATTTACATGTTTCTCTTAGTGCTTTGGCCACCAGGAAGCTCAGAACCAAATCAGAGCAAATATATTAGAGTTTGGGTTTAGCATTTTAGTTTTCTGAATTGTTCCTCCTGATTCAGATTTTCTATTTTGGTTGTGTCAGTTCTTTTGCACAAATGTCTTTTATTATAACACAAATCTCAACTCCTTTTTAGAAGAAGGCTGCATGGAAATGACAAAGGAAGGTCTTTACTTCATATTCTTAGATTCCTGCTGGGAAAGGCAGACTTAGTTATCACTTTTATCCTCATTCTCTTAGCGCCCCACTTATAAAATCCCTTGAGCAGTGGTTACTACTGTTCCGAGTCCCCAGGGATAGCTAGGAGCTTCTAAAAGATCACATCCTTACAGAAAAAAAAGTTTCCTTAAATCATGGCTCCAACTTTGGTACCAGATGCACATTTGTGGAGTAGGCGGCCAGTCAGACTCTCACCTGAGCAGTTAATAAAATCTATTGCCCCTTGATGGATTTTTTTCTGCAAGCTAGAATTGATCTGTCGTCTTTGTGATTTGTGAGATGGCAGGAAAACACCAAACACCATCATGACTTGGGCCACATTGGGCAAAAAAAAAAAAAGAAAGAGAAGAAAAAAATCCACGGCCAGGTCTTTCCAGGCGTAGAAAGGCCTGGAACTGCTGGGGTCATTTTATTTGATTTATTGGAAATAAAGTGGATCTTATTAACATTTTAATAAAGAGAAATTTTTTGCACTGGGATAGAAGTGGCTTCCAGTCCCCGGTGCAATTCCATTCTCTGGAAAAGTGGAATCGGCTGGCGTTGCTCAGCGTGATTTGTGAGGCTGAACCCCGACAGTCCAAAAAAGCAAAGGGGCTGCCTCCTCCGAGGGTCTCGCTCTACGCGAGGTGCTCGCCCCGTTATCTGCCATGCAAAACGAGGGAGCTTTATGAAGGAATCCGTCTTGTAAAGCCATTGGTCCTGGTCATCAGCCTCTACCCAATGCTTTCGTGATGCTGCCGCTGATCTATTTGGGAAGTTGGCTGGCTGGCGAGGCAGAGCCTCTCCTCAAAGCCTGGCTCCCACGGAAAATATGCTCAGTGCAGCCGCGTGCATGAATGAAAACGCCGCCGGGCTCTTCTAGTCGGGCAAAATGCAGCTGAGAACTCCGCTCCTGTGCGTTCTCCTGTCCCAGGTAGGGAAGAGGGGCTGCCGGGCGCGCCCCGCGCCCCGTTTCTGCATTTCGATCGCCTGGCGCGGGCACGGCGAGGGAGCTTTCAGGGGTGGGGGGACTCCGGGCGCGGCGGCAAAGACAGCCGGGGCTCGCAAAGGAGGTCATTTTCAGCTCCGGAGATCCTAGGGGTCCCTGGTTTCCCACTCCTGCTTGCCTTTGAGAGAGAGAGAGAGAGAGAGAGAGAGAGTGTGTGTGTGTGTGTGTGTGTGTGTGTACGTTCGGAGAAGGAGGAGAGAGCTCCCGAGTCGTTTTATTTTGCAATCAGTGGCGGCATTCTCGCCTACATAAAGTGGGGTAACTTTGATTCGCCTCCCCCGGAGGTTCATGCATTGGAGACTCCGTTGCAGGCGACTCCAAGGAGTCGTGGTTTTCCCCCAGCCCGGCGCTGAGCGAGGGAAACGCAGCTCGGGTCCGGATTGCGGGCTGCCGGGCTGGAGAGGCCGGCCTGGCATCGCCGACTTCCCGGGGCGCCCGGCCCCCCTCGCCCAGCCCGGCGGCGCGCTGGAAGGCGTCTCGGGCCGGCCGAGCGCCGCAGCCCGGCTGCTGCTGTCGCTCACTGGCGCCGGCGCCGGCCGCGCCCGCATCGGGGTCCTTTCGCTCTCCGACCTCGGGCCGGCAAGGGCCGGAGCGCGTCCCCCCTCCAGGGCGCAGGCCCCAGCCCCCGGCGCCCCCTTTGTCCAGCCAACTGGAGCTCCGGCCCCGAGCCCCGACTACCGCCTCTGCTCCTTTCTCGGGCGGGCGCGGAGCGTGGAGAAAAGTTCAAGCCTTGCCCACCCGGGCCGCAGCTGCCTGTTAACCCTCGGAGCGCTGCGGCGCGAGGGAAGGGCCAGGCGCCCCAGGAGAGGGGGCGATGGGGACGTGGTCCTCCAGCAACCAACTCTGCATCTCGGAGATCTAGGGAAGTTTCTGTGCAGGAAAGCAGCCCTCCGAGGAGGCCAGACCGGAGGTGCTGGCGGCTGAGGGGCACGCCCAGCCCTGCTCGGGGGCCTGTGGTTTCTGAGAGCACCATGACCAGGTCCCCCGAGGCCTCTCTGGCAGCTACGGGACTCGATATGAGCTGGCAGCCTACAAGTGGGTGGGTAAGATCAAGGCAGGGCCAGACAGAGGAGGGAAGGAGCCAGGGAGTGCCTTGGGGTGCTAGGAATGGGTGTTGAGTTCCCGGCCAGGACTTCTGGGGGCCAAGGGAAGAGGCACTTGTGTGTGTCTGCGAGAGGGAGGGTGAGGCAGCTAGGGTCCCAGGTAGGGGCTGACAGGGATGCGGAAATGGAGTGCAGCCTTCCAAGGGGAGATCACTGCTGGATCAGTGTTGGGGTTAGACTTTGGAAATGGGCCAGTGTCCCAGGAATGCAGTGACCATGGAAATTACTCCAAGTGGGGAGTAGAAGGTGAATCGTAGCGCCTAGGGGCAGAGCAAGGTGCCTAGCTGCTGAGCCCTCCACCACACTCACGACTTCCCTCTTCCCTGGAGGCACAGCCCCCATTCAGGACTGCCCAGTTATGGTCCTCTTCTACCAGGGCTTTGCTGGCTGATTCTCTTGGGGCCCCTGTAGTCTTAAGTCCTGCCACAAATCCTAGGCCTGCCTGTGAAGCAGTTTCCAGACTTTCTGGACTCTAACAATCCCTGAGGCTGTCTGTGTGTATGGGTATCCCAATTTAGCGGGGTGGTTCAGAGCATGCCCCTGGTTCAGACAGGTCCTCTCCGCCATATGCTAGTGGCAACACCCTGGGCAAGCTGCTTAAGCTCTCTGACCTTCCAGGTTCTCCACTGTGAAATAATCTATCGCCTTCCTAGGATTGCTAGGCAGATTGGGTTGCATTCAACAGGATGTCCTAGGTAATGAGTTTACCGTGAGGCCTGGCACACTGGGAGCTGTCAGCGTCTGGGAGTGTTTACCACTGCCTTCCCTAGGACTTGACAGTCCTTTTCTCTGTGGGCATGTTGTGACCTCAGTTCGGATTCCAGGGCTTACCCAAAGTTATGCTTCCCTTTGAGCAAGACAGACCACACGACAGCACCCAGCGATCCCTATGCACTAGGGGCTTCTCACACGACGTCTTCTGCAAAGGAGCCGGTGTGTCTCCTCGCCCAGGCCCAGCTGGCACAGGTGGGTTCTGAAGGTTCTCGGCTCACCCCGTTTCTTTAGAATGGGGGAACAGAGGTTTTATGGTGAATTGACTTGCCTGCCCTGAGAGACTTATTCTGTCTTAGATTCTTATGCATAATCAGAGCAATTGTCCACATTAGGACAGTAACTGACATCCCGGTAGCACGGCCACCTCACAGAGAAATCATTTTGGTGCAATTCAGTTAACTTGCAAGAGGTTCCAGTGCAGAGGTCTGGGTGCCAGAGTGAAAAGTGGGGAAAGTCTTGGAGCCTTTGAGTCAACAAGCAAAACAAAACTTTCCTGAGGCAGAGAGAACACAGAAGGAAGGGAAAAACAATGTAATAAAGCAAATTAGTCACTTGGCCCTAGTGGTGTTCAGGCAAGCATGCATGTGTTTTTCCACCAGAGTTGTGATATGCTGGGTCCGGCTTTGGAAGCCGCCAATCTCTGTGAGTTTATAGGCTAGGTTGCTCTTTGAGGCATTTCGTAAGGGGGAAGAGGAATTCTAAGCAACAATGGCTGGAAGCTGGAAAGTTGAGGAACAGTCACCTCTCTTCTCCCACGGGGCGTTTTGGGAAAGACTGGACCAGAAGTGGCCTCTGGAATTTGGCTACCATAAATAATGAGTGTGAAACAAACCAAGAGAGGCATGAGCTGTAAATTCCGCTGTAAATACGCTCTCCCCCCCTATTTGGGTATCACTCACAACTAGCCAAGAGTTCTAACAATGAATGAGTAATCCCCCAAGAATTAGGATTTTAGGGAGCGGTTCAGGTTTGGAGAGCAGTCACTTGGGAGTGACTAAAAATGTTCCACGGAATTCTGAGATGTTGATTTAAAATGGGGAGTTCTTTCTTGGAGTCAGAACCTTTATTTTCAGGATTTTAAATGAGAATCAGTGTCTTCTAGTGCCCCTGCAACTTCGTGGATTATATTTTAAGGGCAGTGTTTATTTGCAGAACCTTTTGGATGAGGAGGAAAGACTGAGTTGCAGAGAGCACCACCTCCCCTGAGATGGGTTCAACATGTAACAACCTTAGGATTTCACAAGCACTGGGGACACAGAGATATAAATGGTGAAAGAAATCGAAGTGGTAGAGTTCACATGTCTGAACAGTTTTTTTAGCGAGTCCCAAAGAGATTTAATACACACAAGCCTGAATATGTGGTCTGGAATTTATGTAATGCCACTGTCTGTGTAAAAAGCCCCAACAGTCATTTTAGCTAATCTCTCCTATTCTGCCTCCCTCCCTTTTCTATCTTTAGCCCTTGAGTTTTATATTAAGTAAAATCTATTTCCTCCTAGAAGTATCCTCTGTGTGTTACAGTGAAATTGCCCAACGAACCAATGTACCCCACCACTGCATTATCTAAAAGTACCAGCATCTGGATGTGTACGTTGAATCGCAGCCTGAAGTCCACTGTTTAGGTAAAAGTGCTGCTAGGTGCTTGAGAATATCCTTCTTTCTTTCCCTCTTTCCAAAAAGACAGTTGCTGGGGAGTCTGGTTAATTTCTATTTAGTGGAAGGTAAGGAAAAGGACAAACTATGGATTCAACACACATCTGAATGACAGTCATGTCGTCTAAATAGCCAGCAGTGTTTTGTATTTCTGTGTGTGTCCATCTCTGCGTGCTTTGATCTTGTTTTAATACCTGTTGAAAAATTTCTCCAGAAGAGGGCTCCATCCACAGCATTACAAAATTCTGAATCTACAGCTCATATTTTAAAGAACTTCAGTGTAGCAGCTCCATCAACACCAAACTAAAGTATTCCCCTTACTCCCAATTATTTGCTACAAGCCCTCCCAATGAGAAGTGCTGTCGCTTTGCACTTTGTGTCTTTGTCTTTCTTTCCGCCTTTTTTCCCTATTGTAGTAGCTTCTGTTCTGTTTTATTCGTCAACTATGTATCCCTTCTGAGTATTAGAGCAGGGAAAATTTCAAAGACCTCTGTAGACAAGGCAATATGGAATGCAAGGAAGTTCTGAAATTTCCTGGCATTTGACTTTGGTTGGACCTGGTTTTACACTTTAGGCAGCCAAAAGGCAGGCACAGTTCTGTCTGTGAAAGAAGATAATCTTCTCCATTAGGTAACTACCCAGAAGAGGGAATCATGAGTCAGATCCACTCACCCTCCAACACCAGTTGAAAAGGAGAGGGAATATCAGTCTGTCATCCAATTATAACAATCGGCTGGGCAGAATCAAATCAAGTGACCAGTGGCTTTGGCATTGTTTCCACTTAGCTGTCGGCAAGGTGCCCACACGCCTGGAAGAATCTGACCCTCCTGAAGGATGCTGCCAATACAATTTCCCGCAGCCTGTCTCCTCCGCAGCCACCTGGAGACCCCAGACCTGGCTCCCCTACCTGAGCAGACTGCATTAATGATGACTGGCTAGACTGTGGGATCCCCGCACTTTCACCAGGGGCTCAGTAGTGGCTTTATTCTAGGGTTAGGGTGGAAGGCACTTTCTTTCTCTACTGAGAGAAGCAGCTAAGTAAGGGCAGACTGGAGAGGAGAAGAAATGTCATTTCAAACATGAAATGCAGACTGAGCCAGGGCTCATGGGGGTGAATGGGCCACCCTTTGGCTTAGCAGATTGAACCTCGATATACCTGCTTGGTGGTGCTGAAGTCCGTCATCCCAGTTCTGCAACCCCGGCTTCCGGGCAGAGGTTGCAAAGCAGCAGCCACAGGCCAAATGTAGCTCAAGAAAGTATCTTGTTTGGCTCAAATGTTTTGAAAGCAGGAAATTGTACATTGAAAAATCCAGGTTTCTTACATTTCTTAAAATGTCAGAAAGTCAAGCAAGCCTGGAACCGCATTCCTACATGGCCACATTTCACTAGAGTTGAGTCACTTCTGCCCCCTTTGGGCAGGACATGCCTCTGTAGTTTGCCACAATCCCCACCACTCCCTACTACTTGCCCAGCCATTGTACTCACTTATTTTACCCACTTGCCCCTATAGTCATTTGCATTGGGAGTTTCTGCTTTCACAAATTTTGAGGCATGATCAAATTAATGCAGTCAATTTTTCAGTGTAGGCTCTTTGAAAAGGAAGGGACTAGCCACTTTTTGATTGTTCTGATTGAACTACATCGATGTGCTCTTTGGAAGAATATGACCAAGAGGATTGCACCTCCTTCCTGAGGACGTTATTACTGTCAGTGCCACGGGGGACTGGGGGTGCTAGGGGTACCCAGAGCAATGTAACACCCTGGCTATTGCTCCGTGTGGAATGGTTACGCTCAGAGAAGTGACACACTGCAGCTTTGGGTCAATCTGAGTGCTGGCACACCCGAGTGAGATACACACAAAACATTGTTGCACGCCAGCAGCCAAGGGGCTCTGGGACCCCTGGATAATGTGTAGGCCCTAGTGCACTGTATGTATTGTTATATCAAGAGGAGCACTGCCCTTGGAGTACAACGACACCCTGAGCATTGTCACCCCAATACTGCTGCTCGCCCACAGTGCGAGTGACATCAGAACATAACAATAACTTGTATTCAGTCCTGTGGGCCCCTGGGAGCACTGAGCTGTCACTCAGAGCATTTGTAACTGCAGGGTAAGGTTGGCTCCATAGCCTTGTTGTCTAGGGGACTTTTATACACAAGACCTGTTACCCCCGGCACCAACTGGGGTCAGGGTGGTGTTTCTTTAACTGTTTTTAACAGTTAACACCCACCACAGACTACACACGGTGTCAATGCTACAATTAGTGTTCTCTGGCTCTGTGAGTGCTAGACTAATCTGTCCACTCGTCCCACACCAGCAGGTAAGCCTCAAATAACTCTTGCTTTCTGTAGCTACAGACCCCAAAGATGGGGGTAGATATAACTACATACATGTACAAAAAAAGAGTGATTGTTTTTTCTCTGTGGGTCGCCAACAGAAGTCAAATTCCTTTAAATTAGCATTAGCAGTAGGCACGTTTTGACATGTCATGTCTCATTTCAAATGCCCCAGCAAGTGTCACCCAATCTGCTGCAGAAGCACAAAGCCCCTGTGTCTTCCAGCTGAGCGCAGGCCAGGCCGGGGTGGAGGGCAGCTGCTCAGCCGACAGCAGCCCCGCCACATGCCTGGGCAGGGCCCGGAAATGAGCTCAGCCTCTGGTGGAGCCTGGGGACCCTGGGAGGAATGTGGCAGCCTCCATCTCCGCCTTCTGCGGCCTCCAGGCCAGAGTCTCTTTCCTCTGGGGGTGGCAGGGAACTGCTTTTCCATGCACTGCAGGAGATGGTGCCTGCAAATGCCTGAAGCTGGAGCTTCGGTGATAATCTCCTTGGCCACTGATGTAGGGTCTGAAGAAAGTTACTGGACCCTGCCAGCAGAACTCATAGCTGACCGAAGCCACATGGGCTCTTCTCTCAACTGCCACAAGCTGCTGGGCATCTGGGAGCATCTGACTCAGGGGTTGCAAACCATGGCCTGTGGGCCAATTCCTGCCTGCAGCCTGTTTTTAGAAATAGTTTTATTGGAACATAGCCATGCCCATTCGTTTATATAATTGTCTATGGCTGCACTAGTGCTATAACAACAGAGTTGACACCATATGGCCCGCAAAGCCTAAAATATTTACTATTTAGCCCACTCCAGAAAAAGTTTGCTGACTCCTGCTCTGATTCAAAATTACAGCCAGAGGGGCTGCAGGGAGCCATCTCAAAGAGCAGGGCAGTGTTAGTTAGGGACTGCCCCTCCTAAGCCCCAAGCACTCAAGCAACTTGACTTCAGGGAGATTCACCTGGGACCAAATGGATTCAATAAATATCTATGATATCCATGGAGGACCTACTATGCGCTCAGGGTACAGTTGCTACTAACACCAACTCAGTCTCTGCTCTTTTGGGGCTCAGACCCCAAGAGATCCCCTGGCAGGGGAGATCAATCTCTATTAATGAATAATTCAAAACAGAAACAACTGGTATGATGGAAGGAAACACAGCTGTGTGAGGTCATGTCATGCTGTATATCCTGCTTGTCTGCGCCCTTCCTCTTTCACTAAAATACAAGCTCCGTTACAGCACATGTTGTTGTCTGACTGGTTCACTTCTGTATCTCCAGGGCTTAGAACAGTGCCTGGCATATAGTAGGCACTCAGCAAACATGAATGAATGAATGAATGAATGCATATAAGAAAGACATTGGGTCCAGATGAAGGATCTGGGAGGCTTCCCTGACAGCCTGATGCTCAAGCCACAGTCTGGAGGAGCAGTGGGGCTTACAGACAAGGAAACCAGAGGATGTGGGTGGTGAAAGGCATGCCAGGCAGAAGGCACAGCCTGCAGGAAGCCCCTGTGCGGGGGGGGGGGGGGGGGGGAAGCACCGCACAGCACAGAGAGAGTGACATGAGAGCAGCTAGGAGGTGCCAGAGCCTCTGGGGCTTGTCAGCCACCTCAAGGATTTTGGTGTTTGTCCTGGAGCAATGGACAACCATTGAAAGTAATGAGGGGAGGGGATAGTGTGACAAGGTCAGTTTCCCTTTTGCAAAGGTCACCCTGGCTGCAGTGAAGCAAATGAATTGGATCTGGGTGGGAATGGAAGGAAGAAGCCGGTCTGGGCCTGGGAGCATGGGAAGAGTCTAGACTAGGAAGTGACAATGCAGATGAGAGCAGTGGACACCCCTACTCAGAGCACCCAAGAGACGTTTAGGGGAGCACATGGCAGGGCTTGGTAGCTGGGTTTGGAGATGGCAGAGTGAGGGCCAGGGACGGATTAAGGACGCAAGCTTGAGTTCTGACTCTTCCAATTGGCAGGAAGCAGGGACCATTTGCCCAAACAAGGAACCCAGGTGTTTGACATCAGAAATGGAGTCTGAGAGCTGTTTCCATGGAGGTGTTAGCCGGGCTGCAGTAATGCTCCTCAGGAGAGGCGTCCCAGGGCCCCTCTTACACTAATGCCCACAGATCCAATCCGTGCTTGCATCTGGGACGGGCTCCGTGGGGGCCTGGAAATGCCCTTGACTGGAGTGACTGATGTGTAGCCTCTATAATTAACCAATCTCTGAGGCTTTTCATGCAAAAGATATTTGAGAGAAACATTGCCAAGCCCTTTAATCGTTTCTTGAACATTCAATCAGCAGCACTAGAAACATTTCTTACATGAAGCAAATAATGATCTACTACTTTCGGCAGTCGCTTCGCAAATGCTAACCAACCTTCATTTCAGCATTTAGGAGACAGCCTCGGTGACTTATGTTTCTGGGTGTAGAAGCAGAATCGGCAACTGGCTGCCAGGCAGTGGTGTGCTGGTAAACGTCTAAGAACCGGCTCTCTCTTCAAAAAAAGAGCAGGGCAGGTACATCATCCTCAAAAGGCGAGGGTTGTGCAGTTGTCCACCTGCTAAGTATTTATTGAGGGGTTTAGGGAATTCGTAGGCAAACACAATGGACATGGAACCAGCTTTCCTGGGACTTGCGGTCAGCTGAGGGCAGCCAGTAAGAAACAATAAAATAAGTAGCTGAAATAATACAAATTTAGAAATTGTTGCAAAAGGCAACAATACGGTCTAAAATAGTATTGGAGTCGGGTTCCAGTGTCATCCCCCTCTTCCCTCCATCTTTCCTCCCTCTTTCCCTTCCGTCTTTTCTTCTTTCTTCCTGTAATTTTTAATATCTACCAAGTGCCAAAAATGGATCTAGAGATAAATACAGCACAGTGCTGGTTCTCAATAGGGACCGTGCTGGGGTGAGTCAAGGCCTATGGTCTGCCAGGACCAGGGGAGCGAGTGTCTTAGACTGCTTAGGAGCCTTTGAGAAGTGAGTTTGAATTCTGGCCCAGCCATTTGCACGCTGTGTGACCTCAGAAAAGTTACTTTGTTTCCCTCCTCTTCTGTTTCCACCTGTGTCTAAGCTAAGAGAGAGAATAATTATACCTACCCAACGGGGTTTAAGTGAGGGTTAAATAAGTGTATGCTCATGATTTCATCCCACGGTTGGCAAACGCCTAAGGAATGTCGGTTGCATTAACTTTCACACACTGTGCTCCAAGGGAGTTTATGGCTTGAAGGTACCATGGGGCCTTGGCCTTGAGCATCTGACTAACTTAGAGGGGAAAAATGCTTGTGTATTTAAAAATGCTTGGATGTTTTAAAAATAATAAAGTTTGCTCCCTAGAGAAGGATTTGCCAATTCCCATATTGGTAGCTCCCCAAAGATCATTCCCCCCGGGGATTTCATGTCTTCATAAAATCATTTGATCTGGTGGGATCACTTTCTAGATATATCTTCCCAGAGGCTGTTTCCCAGGAGGCTTTATCAGGGCAGCATGTGTGTGGGTGTGCACGCTGGCATCATGACAACTTATGATTATTATTATTATTTAAAACATATCAAAATAAGTGCCAGTTGCATATATTATCTCAAATCCTTACTGCAACCCTTAGGGACAACTATTCTTATTTCCATTTTACATTATATATATGATGAAAAGTTCAGAGTGGTTGAGTCATTTGCCTAAGGTCACACAGCCAGTAAGAACTGGGGCCAGGGTTTGTACCCGTGCATTTCTGACTCCTGTGCATGTTCATTTTCCTCCATATGTCACTAGCGTGTAAAAGCTCCCTCCCTTATCCCCTCAAATGATGTAAGAATTCTCTCCCTTGACTATTTTGTTCTCTGGCTCTTCTGGAGTCAGAAAGCCTGCCTGCAGTGACCCCATTTTTAAATTCCTGGCCTCTGAAAGTGAGTCTAGAAGCTGGACCTCCCGTCTGGGTTACTGGTTGCAACGTTCAGAACTGGGTTAGTCCAGGGTCATTTGTGTTCTTTGTTGCTGAGCCCTTACTTTCGGCCAGGGACAAATAACCCACCCACACTGCATGCTTCCTCCAGCAAGAATGGCCGTCCCAGTGCAAACAGCCACACAGATGCCAGGGGCTCAGCCCGGGGGTGGCTCTTCTGTGGCTTCCGACTTGCAGGTAAATTCTCTGGCAGTTTCCTGCCGGCCGCTGAGCTCTAAGGCTGGATGGCATTCCTCCCCAGCGGTGCCAGGGATCCCCATCACCTGAGCCAGTGCTTCCTGAGGGCACTTCCCACCACAACTGTCCCCAGTCCACAGGAAAGTGAGCGACGTACAGCCAGTAGCTACGTGGAGACACACAGGTCTGTAGTGAGTTGCAGTTGGACTGAATCCAACCTGAAGTTTAGTTCTGCTTTACCAGAAGAGTTTTCTTTTTTCATTTTAATTCAATTTAATTGCCTTTAGTTGGGGTAGCCACTGATTCAGTGGACTTTTGTTTAGTACCTGTTACATGCTCGGCACCATTTCACAAACTGGCGGTAGAGCGGTGAGCTCTCAGAGAGCCCCGGGCAGGTGGGTGTGCACACTCCCCCTCTGCCCAGTCCTCGCCGCTCCACACAGGTCCTGGCATTTCTGCCTCCCTCAGGGTGTATGTATCTGGGCACCCCAGTGTATACACCCCATATTTGATAAAGTCATTCGTTTAACAGTCACTGATCGAAGGCTGTATCTCAAGCATGAGGCTGAACACTGGGTAGGTAGTAGTGATTAAGACAGACAAGATTGTCTGCCTTTGTAGATAGAGTCTATGTTCTAACGAGGGGAAGGACAGTCAACAACAAAAATAAGAAAATATGATGATTTTGGACAGTGACGGTGCTATGAAAAAAAATAAATTGGGATAGGCAATTGTTCCGAACTTGTCCACCACCCTCTCTTAGGATGGAAACCTCATTGTTCTGATACATGATCGGTCTGTGTTGTGGGATGAAATGTCCTGTCATTTGTGAAATGACGTTGGTTAATAAATAGAGGGCATTTTTGTCCTTCGTGGTAAAGTGTTGTTGGCAAAACTTGTCCATTCTATATTTTTTGTTTTTCTTGAAATTTTGCTTTTGGGAATCCAAAAATATGGCAACCAATGATTTAAACCACGGGTAGGTAATCTTTTTCTGTAAAGGAAATAGAGAGTAAATCTATAGTCTCTCTTGCAACTGCTCAACACTATCAATGTAGCATAAGAGCAGCCACAGGCAACATGTAAACAAATAAAGTTCCAATAAAACTTTATTCGCAAAAACAGGCAGAGCTGGATTTGGCCCTCGGGCTGTAGTTTGCCAACCCCTGATCTAAACCATTAGCTACCTCACCAGTTGGTCAAACTGGGATAGGGCAGAGGCCAGGGAGAGAGACCAGACATTTTCTTTGGCCTCTTGTCACCATAAGAATTGTGGCACTTCTTTAGGACCACATATCACTGGATCATTCAGCATTAACTTTGATCAAGGTAAAGATACTAGTAGTCAACTTTGGAACATAATTCTCAGATCGGCTCTAAGATATATAATAATTTAGCTTTTGTAGTAATTATCTGGACTATTCTTAAGACTTTCTTGCCACCCAAAGATATATTGGTGTTAAACAGTGTACCTTGGGTTGAGTTCCCCCAAACAGTGATTCAGGGAGCTCATTAGGGAGATGATTCCAGGGCACAGAAGTGAGGACCATGAAACAAGAAAGAAGGAAAGCCAATAAAGAGTATGTCATTGTGCTGGTTACTGTCGTGGGCAACTAGGGCTCATTGCTGATGGGGCCCCTCAGAAGAACTGTGTCAAACTCACTTTAGAATGGTTCTTCTGCGGAATAGGGGGCTGGGTTACATATCCACCTACGCCCATCTTCCACTGGTCAAGTGTGGCCCCTGGGGCCATTAATTCTTTGTACTTCCTGGCTGAGCCTTTGCAGCTCTGGGGAAGCAAGCATGGTCATGGAAAAGTCCTGAGCAGAAAAAGGGAAAGGCATGACAGGTGCTTGAACTGGCCGTATGTGCCCCGGGTAGGGCACAAGTATATATGAGATTCCAGTTGCCATCATTATGTGTTATTGGGAATTTCTTCAGTAGAGCTAATGATAAAGGAAGGAGTTATGGTTGTTTTGTTTTGTGTTTTGGTGAGGAAGATTAGCCCTGAGCTAACATCCGTTTCCAATCCTCCTCTTTTTGCTGAGGAAGATTGGCCCTGAGCTAACGACCGTGCCCATCTTCCTCTACTTAATATGTGGGACTCCTATCACAGCAGGGCTTGATAAGCAGTGCATAGGTCCGCACCCAGGATCCGAACCTGCGAACCCCCAAAGCACAGCAAGTGAACTTAACCACTACACCACTGGGCTGGCCCTCTGGTTGTTGTTTTTTCAAGCCCCAAAATGTGGTTTAGCGCCCACCTGCAAATACTCTCTTTCCCAAAAGATGGTATCAGTATGCCAAAGCCCTGGAATGCTACCTTAGGGCCTCATTTTTGACCTGGAATATTTTTGGACAATTACGGAATAAGCGAGTTGAGGTTGGAGGAACAGACTATGGATGTTTTGGGGACAGAAAATGGGAGAAAGGTGGAGGTTGTCTAAATAATCACCCTCATTCATTCATTCACCAACAAATCTTACCAACCACCCACTAAGCTCTCAACACTTCTCGCACAGGGAATGTGGAAGTGAATAGTGTGCACAGTCTTACCTGTGAGCTTCCACGCAGGTCAGGGCAGAGACAATGAAAAACGAACAGGTAGATACATGATGTCCGCCAGGAGGTGATGAATGCTGTGGAGAAAAACCGAGCAGGCGAAGCAATGGACTGGGCAGCGGAGAGCACACCCTCCTCACGTCTGCCTGTCCTCTGGGCTGGTAGGGTGAGAGTTTATTTCCATCTGTTTTCTAAACCCAGTTCTGACACTCACCAACCTCTTATGACTATACTTATGTGGTTTATTTTCAAAATGAGACAGTGAGCTTGTGGAGGGCAGAAGTGGTGCTTGGCAAACAGGTCTTGACCGCTGGAACCTACTGTGGCCTAACACCCAACTCCACCAATTGCTTGTTGGTTGATTTCATTCATCTGGAATCATTCTGAATTGTTATTGTTGTTGATACACAATAGAGTCGCATTTTACTCAGGAGTTAGATTATAAAGTCAAGGTTTAAGGCAAACACAGAGTCGTTATTAACCTTGAAATCTCTTAAGTTGCCCATTAAATTGCAGTGTGTGTGGTTTTGTGTACGCAACCCTGTACTGTAATCAATATGTAACAATGTATAATGCATGCAGTAACGCACAGTGCATAATAAAGAATATATGCAAGATATCATTTTACAGCATTTAATTGCAGTATGTAAATTGTTCTTTTTTCCTTCTCTTTTTGGGGGAAGAACTAGATTTCCATTAGTTAAATGTGCATATGATAAGACTTTACTGTATTCATTTAAGCTGGGTTCCTAATCATCTAACCCCACAAGCCTGTGCACTGGGGAGGGCAAGAGCTACGTGCCTGTGCTCTGTTCATCTTTGGATTCCCACCACCAGTCACGTGCCTTGGGATAGAGGAACAGCAGACTGGTAATACCACAGTTGTGGCAGTAAGGGAGGCTGCATCTAAGTAGTGCTTACTGTCAGCGAGGCCCTGTGTGAGTAATTTAGGTGCACGTGTTAATGAGTATATTTAATCCTCCGAATGACTCTATGGTATATCTAGTATGATTTTAATTCCGTTTCACAGATGGAGAAATTCCAGGAGAACTTGATAAAATTCACACAGCTTTTGAGCTCTCGGGCTGAGATTCAAACTTGGGCAGTCCTAGATACAAAAGGCCACATGTTGAATGATTCCGTGAAATGGAAAGAACTGGCCTGAATAGGCAAATCCATAGAGACAGAAAGTAGACAAGTGGTTGCCTAGAACTAGGGGGAACGGAGACTGGGGAGTGACTGCTAATAGGGACGGGGTTTCTTTTGGGGATGATGTAAATGCTCTGGAACTAGATAGTAGTGATGGTTGCACAATTCTGTGAATATACTAAAGACCACAGAATTGCATATTTTAACAGGCTGAACTTTATACTATATGAATTATGTCTCAATAAAGCTGCTATTAAATGGAAAAACAAGCCAGCCTTGGGCAGTCCAACCTCAAGGCTCCTGCATGCGCCTCCCCGAGCACACCCAACCCTTCCCACAGGTGCTCAGCACGTGCTCGTAGCATTCTACTTGCTTTACTTGTATTAACTCTGCTGTTCCTCAAAAGGGCTCTATCATCTGTCTGCTCCATTTCAGAGATCATAAAACTGAGGCAGAACGATGCTGAGAAACTTGGGGCTGGCAAATGACCCAGGCAGTTCTGGGCCTAAATCAACTCCTGACTGCTGCTCCAGTATTCATATGCTTCTTTCATTTGTTAACTTTGGCCCATCAGAAATAAAGCAATGGCTCCTCACTTTTGTTTGGCTGAGAGCCATCTTCATCTCACTGCTTATTATTCCCATCCACCCCAGGTGTCTCTGGTGTAGGGTCCTTGCACTGAGACCCGGAGACTGTAGAAGGAGGTGTGTTAGTGTGGCTGACTTTTAAAAGTAATAAGCATCAGTGGCTCAGGAAGAGAGAGGGAGAGGGAGAGAGGGAGGGGGGGAGAGATAGAGAAATGGGAGAGGAGAGAGGGAGAGAGAACTGAATTGGCACACTAATTGTCATTGTACTCAAGTTGATACCAGATTGCTGAAAGGATTTGCCCAAATTAAGAGTGTTTGGCACCCCTTGGCTGGCTCAACTGAAGAATCCCTAAGGTCTAAGGCAGGAGAAGGAGCTCTTGCTCCTTACACTCAGCACTCATCACTCTCAAAATCAAGGACTCCTCATCCCAAGCACACTCCCCCATCAGCACCCCATTCCAGACCTCCAGGATTTGATTTCCAAGCCCCCTAAACATGGAATTCACTCCTCTCTGCCCTTACCCTTGGGTTGATGATTTGTATTTCTCTTTCATGTTTAAAATGCAGAGTGACAAGGTCATTAGCCACATGCAGTGCAACAGGAAAAGGCAGCAGAGCTTGCCCCTGACCAGGCCCAGGACACTCATCTGTGGTGCCCAGAAGCAAGGATTTATAAAGGCAAAGCTAAGGGGCTGCTCCAGTTTAGACGAGCAGCCAGAGTTTGGGCCAGGGCAGGAGCTGGGAATTGAAAGGGCTCTGGCTCAGACCTGGTCTCCCACATGGCCAGCTCCCATGTGGCCGGGGGTCTGCTGGGCTCCCCATGATTCATAAAACCTTCCCAGGGGATCATACAAAGCCACACGAGTGTCTGATTCAGCCCTCCTTGATCATTTTTCCAATGCAGCGTTTTGCAAAGTGTATTCTGAAGAGATGCTGGTTCCATGGGAGGTTAATAAAGGTTCTGGAAAAAATAGGTTGCATGAGCTAATATTTTGGGAAACTCTGGAGTTGCGTCCTGGTTTTCATAACTGAATGTTTCTGAAACTTTAATGTGCATTGAGTTTCAAAGAGGTGCTCCCCAAGGCTGCGCTTCCAAAGCTCTTCTCAAGCTCCCAGGGGGAAGGAAACTCTCACATAGAGTATGTCATGGGGTAGTGATTCACTGGATATGCATGGGAAAACAAACTGTGTGGACTCAGGGGTCTCAGAACTTGGGGCTTGACCACCAGGACCAGCCATGTCAGCATCACCTGGGAACTTGTTAGAAGTGCAGATTCTCCACCCAGGACCTACTGAACCAGAGCTTCTGGGGGTGGACCTAGCAATCTGTGTCTTCACATGCCCACCCTCCAAGGGATTCCAATGCTTGCTCAGGTTTGCAAACTGCTGATCCAGTGGGTCGTGGGGGAAAGACCTACCCGGTGTTCTTCTGAGTGAAGGAGGGAAACACAGGCCTGGGCAGGAACTTGGCCCCCCCCACAAAGAAAATGGAGATTACCAAATGAAGACCACAGAGACACAGGAATACGGGCCAAAGATTCTGCTCGGTCCCATCACGGCCATGGGTATTTACTTCTGCGAGGCCCTGAGCTGTGTTTGCAGGATTCCTTTATGTGAAAACTGTCTACACAGAAAGACCAGAAGATGTGGGATGGTGATAGAGTAGATATTTGGAGAATTCTGTGTAGAGGAGGCAAAACTTTACCTCTACCCATCTTAGGTTTTTATCTGGGGATCTTTAAGAAAAAGACAGATTAGCAAGAGAAAACCCAACAATTTATTAACGTATATATCTCATGTATACATGACAGATACCCAGGGGAAAATGAGTCACTCTCAAGAGGTGTCTTAGATCTCCAGTTTAAATACCATCTTAAGCTAAAGACAAGAGAAAGAAAGGTGTGGGGGAGGCCAGTTATGGGGAGGTGACCAAGAAAAACAGGGTAAACAAGAGTAAGATTTGTTATGCAGGTTTAAGTTGGTGTCTTCTCCATTGGTAAGGATCTAGTTGTCTCCACACATTAACCTTTGTCCTTCTTGGTAGAGAGGGGAAGAGGGCACCTTTGTAAAATTATGTCCTGCTTTTAGGCAAATAGGAGGAGGACAGTAAATTTTTCTTGTATCTGTCTCTTTTCAGTTGCCTTCAGCTCAAAATAACCCTTATAATACCAAAGTGGCATATTTTGGGGTGGCATATTCTGCTACCCTTCATCCGACTTGGCAGCCACCTCCTTTGATATTATATTTAGGTATGAATGTAATGTATAGTATACACATACACACATATATATACATATACAACACACATACATAGCATATATATACATGCATACACACATATACATACATACATACACAACACATATACACATGAATGTATATATACATATATAACATACACATATATAGACATGTGAGTATGCTAGACACACTATACACGTACATACATAACATATACATATGTACACATAAACCCATGTATATTATATACATATATTATACCTACTAAGCACTAGTCACTGTTGGCATCTACCAAATTCTGTGCTCTATTCTTCGCATGAAGGATTCTAAGGCGAACCAGACAGATGTAGATGCTGCAGACGTGATCTTGAGATTACAGATCCAGATTACAGAAGAATCATAAAAAGACAATGACACTGCTGGGTCCATGAGAAGAGCCCAATGACAGCTAGGTCTATAGCCATTGGGTTTTGAAGCCCATCCAGAATAATTCTTTGGGTGCCCTTGGGAATCTTTGCTGATCCTTCAGCCATCTGTCCATGATTCTTACCTGTGAAGCATAGTCTACACCAGTGGTCTCAACCAGGGGCAGTTGTGTCCCCCAGGGCACACGTGGTGATATCTGGAGACAGGTTTGGTTGTTACAACTGGAGGAGGGGGTGCTACTGGCATGTAGTGGGTAGAGGCCAGGGATGTTGTTTAATATTCTACAGGGCACAGGACAGTCCCCCACCATAAAGAAATATCCTGACCCAAATGTCAATAGTGTGACAATAGAGAAAACTTGGTCTAAGTGCAGAACTTCCGAATCACCCAGCACAGGCAGGAATTTTTATCTCTGCCGCATCCTGTTATTACTAGGAAGCCAGAATCCAAACTTCGGTCTGTGAAAAGATAACTGGTAGAAGCTACTACGTGTGTGTAATTTTTCAAAAGGTAAAACCATGACTCTCAGGTAAACATAACATTAATTCATTAATTTATGGGGAAACCAGTAAGATGTGATGAGAGTTTCAAAGGGCATTTAAGAAACTAGGGTATTTATGAACAATTTAACAAAGAAATGCTAGGATGAAAATCCTGAGTTGGAAAAAAGCTAGTTAATGTGCAACATGCCTAAATCTTTGATGTCATCTGTCTCACTAACAGAAAGTATTTGCATCTCTACTGGACGAAATAGGTAACTGGTGACTTCACTGAGTCTGGGGCCTCAATCGAGAGCAAATAATGACATGAAATAAGAACATGCTCCTAGGCATCTTCTGGTGACCTTTGTCCCTGAATGATATTCACAAGATTGCCATCAGTCATTTTGGTCTTGTTTACAAGCTTTGGATAATTGTTTCTGATGCCTCAAACACATGACATTTCATTTACTGGTGCTGCCTTATTAGAAATGGTTTGTGAAGTGTGGGGCAAAGAAATGGAGGTCAGCTGAGGTGGTGAGAGGAGAGGTTACAGGAAGTCAAGGTGATTGTATGCATCGATGTTATTTGTTACCTGCCTTTGATGAAGCATGCTCTGTGCTAGGCGTTTTCATTCAACCCTATGAGGTAGGTCTTACCATTGTCCCCATCTACAGAAGAGGAAACTGAGTCAGCAAGAGAGTCAGGGATGTCAGTAGTGGATGTGCGCAGAGTGGGAAGAAAATTGTGTGGGATCAAGACCATGTTGGGGGAAATAGAATTTAGCCAGACAGAGAAGGAAGGGAGGCTGTTATAAGTCAGAGGGAAGTATAGTCCAAATTCGATGTAGAAAGACTCATAGCATTTTCAGGGGCAATGAGGAGGCTGTTCTGGGTGACAATGAATGTGAATACAGTGTGAAATTGAATCGGTACTATGGGATGGCAGCTATTAATAGTATTAGTGTTATTTTAGCCAAAGGATCTCACTATCGCTACAGGGCAGTGCCTGGCAGTACACCATGGTGGTTAAGGCTCAGGCCTTGGGGGAAGGTGGAATTACAGTTTGAATCCCAGCTCTGCCACTACAGGGCTGTGTGACCATGGGCAAGTTGCTTAAACTCTCTGTGCCTCAGTTACCAGATCTATGAAATGAGGGCAATGATACCTATCTGATGTGGCTGGCATGGGCATTCAAGACAACCCTGTAAAATCTTGACCTAGCAAACAGTAAGGCCTTGGAAAACGGAAGTTGGTTCTTCGAGGAGGTGAATAGACAGGATTTAGCAGATGATGGTTGTTAGTCATTTGTAAGTGTCAGAGTCTTAGTGTGAGTTCCCTCAAAAGCAGATTCTGAGAGGAGGATTTGAGTGCCCTTTTAATCTGGGAGGTGATCCAGGGAAAACTGTAGGGGGTTGGGGTAATGAAACAAGGAAGGGAGGGCAGCCACATTCAGCGTCTGTTATTCAGCCAGTTGCTACTGTAGGTGCCTGGAGCTTCATTCCCCTGGGGACCTTTGGTAGCCAGTGTGGAACATACCAGAATTATCCCACCTGTGGGAGCTCTGGACTTTATGCCACAAATCTGGGTGGGCATTGTTTTGGGGCTGCCCCAGGTGACATTGATTTTGGGCACTACTGGACTGCTGGGTCTGGACTCTGGCCTCAGAGAAAGCCCTCAGCAAAGTGGTGTAGATTCTTGCAGCTGGAAGTTGGGCCAGCCCTCTAATGGAAAGGTCACAAGGGACATGGGCTTGGGAGGTGGGAAGACGTCTCCTGTAGCCAGTATCAAAAGGCATAAAAACAGTAACACCCCTTGCGCCAGTAATCTACACCTGAGAAGTTAAACAAACAGAGCTAAATAGAGAAAAGATGTACAGAAATGCTTCTCTGCATTATGTGTGATAGCCCAATTTGGAAATAATAACAACAGCCAACATTTATTGAGTGTCATGAACCTGGCTCTCTTAAGTGCTCAACAAATAAGCTAAATTTCTAGCAAATGGGAACTGGCTAAGTGACTCATGGAATACTACATGACCATTAAAGAGGAAGGTTATGAAGACGATAATGACAGGGAAAAATCATATAAACGAGAAATGAATACTGAACTGGAGATTTGCATAGAGTAGGATTGCTACTAAGCAAAAAAAGTCTCTATATATGGAAAAGGGGGATGGAGTCTGAAAGGAAATTTATCAAAATCCTAACTGCAGTTTTGTTCATGTAATGGGTTTCTGAGTTACTTTTCCCCTCTAGTTTGCAAATCTCCATTGATGTGCATGGATTACATTTGTAATGAAAAATATAGTAAACTTGAAAAAGTGAAAGAAAAAGAAATTTCAAAAAAAAATAGGTGGTAGAGATTCAGTGGAGGTTTTGAAGAAGGGTATAACATAATGGAAAATGATATTTCAGAAAAATTAATGTAGGGGTGGTGTAGAAGATGGATTGGATCGGGAAAGACCCAAGACAAGAAGTCCAGCTTGTGAGCTAGTAAGGATCGTAGGGCGTGTGGAAAGGAAAGGCCAATTTTAGAGCTTGGTGGTGAATGGGATGATGGAAAAGAAGGAAAAAAATGCCATAAATGATCCCAAGATTTTAAGGCCGATTGAGTGGGAGAAAATTTGCAATGGAACAACAAATATATATTGAGCACCTCTTTGAGCCAGGTTTCTGTATATCTCCTGTGTTGTTTAAGCCTAACAATCCCATAAGCTATGTTCTTAATATTTCTGTTTTATAAGTGAGGTAATAGAAAATCAGAGAAGTAAAACCACTTGTCCAAGGTCACGAAAAATCTGAGTTCAGATACAGTAATTGTTAAATGAACTAGAAAGATGGATGGCTGGAGGATGGATGGGTGAATGGATGAATGGATGGATAGATGGATAGATGAATGAGTGGGTGGGTAGATGGATAGATGGATGGATGTCTGGCTGGAAGATGGATGAATAGATGGATGGATGGATGAACGGGTGGGTGGGTGGGTGGATGATGGATGAGTGGATTGGTAAGCACATAAGGGGGAAGAAATGTAGGGTATTATAATGTCAAAGTAGAAAACAGGGAATTTCAAGAAGGAAGTTGCAGATAACTTAGAAGGTAAATAAGGAAGGGACCCGGGGAAAGTGCAAGATTCTGCAAGAAGAAGGAGTGGTCACTGGTTCTCTTTGAGAAGGCAATTCCCATCAAGTAATGGGAAGGAGGCTTAAGCTGCATGGGGGACTGAGGGGCAAGGACACTGTGGGGGAACCTGTGAAATGACTGGTTAGACCATGTATTAGCTTAAAAACAGGCACATGCCTAAGGAATAGATGCAACAATCTAAAGGAGGGTGATGTAAGAGGACAAAGGGAAGGAGATGGGAAGAGAAGGGAGGGAGAAATAGAAAAAGAAAAAGTAATTATTGGTTAAGAGCGAGGACACCAGACTGCCAGGGCCTGACTCCCAGCTCTGCCACCCTGTGACCCTGAGCAAATCCCATAACTCTCTTCATCTCAGTCCCCTCATCTGTAAAATGGGGTGGATAGTCATAATGCCCATCTCATGGGCTTCTTAGGAGGATGAACTGAAGCATGTAACATGCTTAACACAGTGCCTGGCACACTGTAAATCCAAACGGGGCAGGGATCCTGATGTTTTAACTGTCAAATGCCACTTCTTGGGGAACAGCCCCAATCTATAGATCAAGAAACTGAGGCTCTTAAGTCACTTAAACAATGTGCCCTAAAACTGTGCACCTGGAGCCCCAACATTGCACTGCCTAGGACAGCAAGTGGTCAGCTCTCCCATCCTTCGGGAGAAAATAGATTTTGTGTTAAGACACTGCAGAGCTCTGTTAGCTGGAAACTAATCTTCTGCAGTTTGCAAGAAATGAGGTGTATTGGGTTGCACATGTTTTTCCCCTTTTTGACCAATGAGTTAATAAACAGGCTGCTCATTAAGGCGAAATTAGGAGTTTTGGAGGCACTGGAGAATGGCTGGGGGAGCAAAGTAATGAAGCACTTGGAAGATTCGGAGGGGGCAGATGAAGATCCATCTCTCACCAGTAAGCACCGTGAACTCAGCGCCCTTTCTCCATTCCAGAAAGTTTTATGCTCTTATAATTGATGCTTGGAGAAGTCTGCACGTCGCAGACTCGGCATGCGGAATCCTAAAAGCCTGATTAACCCAGCCACTTGGCTTTCTGAGTGCAAGGCCTACCCTGGCTATTTTGGCTCAGGATTAGTTGAGCCCCCAAATGTTCCGCTACTGGGATGAGGAGGTTCAATTTAACGCCCTTCTCTGGTCTGCTCTCTTCCCTAATCCCCCTGCCTCTCTGGTTCAGCCTGTGCTCAGCCCGCTTGCTTCTACCTCTCACAATCCTGTAACCTGCCGAGGAAGCGTTCTCTCTGAGGCTGAGCCACCAGGAAAATTGCTTGCCCAGGATTGATTTTGCGTGGTGTAAAAATCAATCCTCACACCGGGCAGTAGAGGCGCCCTCAGCGGCTCCAGTCTGCAGGAGAACTGGTTCAGGCTGGTTGGAGGCCCAATGGGGCAGGGCAGCAAGCAGTTTAAGTCAGAAAGTTAAAAAAATAAACAGAAAAAGTAGATGAAATTGAGGGGTGTGCTTTTCTGAGCTAGAATGGGCTTTCTCTTTCTGTGTTAATGAGCCTTATCTGGCACAGCTGGTCTGTACCTGTTGCACGGTTTTGAGGGGGAGAAAGTCGTTGTAAAGTGCACCCCCCACTGGACACATCCTTCTGCTGGTGGGCAGGGCCCCAGGGAGACACTGTCAGCTCAACATAGCCTCTCTAAGGACAAAGTTTCAATTTGCTTTGGTGGTGAGGCTAAGGACAGTCATCATCATTTACGCTTTAATAATTATTATTTAAGTAAATGACACACTAATAATTAATTAAGTTAAAGAATAACTGACATTTATGGAGCATCATCTATGCACCAGGCGCTCAACTAAGTACTTACATAGTCGGTGTCTAACTCAAGCCTCTGATGTTGGAGCTACTGTGATTCATCTCGTTTCATAGCCGAGGAGCTCACAGTTTGTGGGGCATGCACATATACGACATTTTCATTGTTCTTCACTCAACCCCTGGGAGGCTACAGATGACGTTTTGCAGTTAAGGAAACTGAGCCTCAGGGACCTGTCTTTGGCAAATCATTTACACAACTAGGATTCGAGTCGAGATCCCCTGACTCTACATTGTCGCGATTTTGTTGGGAGAGGGAGATGGTATGTGTTCATTAAATTCCTTCTGTGTGCCAGGCCCTGAGAAAAGAGCTTATTGTGCATTGTCTCAATCTTCAGTCAGGGGAGTGTTGCTTTGCCACTTGACAGATGAGGAGACTGGGGCTCCCAGGGGGAAGCCATTGGAACTGAGCCACACTGGTAGTCAGAGGGAGGAGAGCTGGGGCCTATAGCTTCCCACTCTACTCTGCAGGTTTCCTCTGCGATCAGCACCTCGCCATGGCAGTGCTTTCAACAGGAGAAACAACGCCATGTGATTTCCCAGCAGTGACAGGGAGAGGGCGACTCTGGCCTTGGACTTTAGGATTTAGGATGGGTTATTGGTATTGACAATTGAACAGGCTGCTAGAAATGTGATCTTGGCCTGGAGGGAAGACCAGACATGACTGGGAATTCAGGAAGGACCAGCTCTGTCCAGTGAGAAGAAACTTGGGATCTTTCATCTTCTTGAAGACTAGGGGTTCCGATTTGAGCTTTGAAGGCAGCAACTTTCTGGGACAACCTATTGTTGCTGCCTTCCTCTGCCAGGCACAGTCATCAAAGCGAGGTTCTCGGAACATGCTAACAGCACAGCACTTCGTAAGGAGACCATCGTCCGAGAAATCAGTCCCAGGTTCTGGGAAGGAGGGATCAAATTCTAAACTGGGATCTTCATTTCCCTTAAGTCTTGTGCTTTGGAAAAGCATTGCTGGTTTGTCGTTCTGGGCTGTCATGGGTGACACTCCAGGCTCTGAAAGGTTACAGGAAAATAACAGGCCTCCTGGAGGTTTCCAGCAGGTTCTGTTTCTCCCCTGGGCCAGGATTGTGCACGTGCTTTTTATTCATGACAAGATGAGAAGCACTTGGTTAAATAAGGATCAGCTGCTCTTTATACATCTTCCCTCCTGACTGATGGCATCTGAAAGACATTCATCTGGCTTGAAGATAGACAGGTAGTTGCCCTCACTACAGTGTGGGCTTTTGAAGTTTGCTCTGTGATGTGATACGGCACATACTTAGCTTGTGCTCCAGGGGGTGAGGTTGACCTTTGATCCTACTACTCATTTAAAAATCACAGAACTTGGAAAATGAACCAATCTAAGAAGATACTGGAAGCTGCATTTGCTGTGAGGTTGGCTGTCGAACCAATTTAACTGTCCTGCTTTACCCAGAATTCTGGTTTTTCTGGTTAAAATAGATGACCTTTAAAGCTTTTTTTCCCTCTGACGCTCTCTAGAGGACATCTGGTCTTTTGTGAATTCCGATGGGAATCCCAGAATCATGCCACTACTGTGGGTCCCAAATGAGGAAAGTGCATTTAACAACATTGATCAGAAGAAATTCAAGACCATTGTCTGAACTGAGAGGGCATGTTCTTCACCCATCTCATTCATTCATTCAACATTTAAAGAGTACTTACTAGGAACAGTTCTGTGATAGGACCTGGCAATAAGGAGGTGACCAAATTATAGTCCCTAACCCCAGGTCCTTATAATTCAGAAGGTGAGGGAGACAAGACAATCAATGAACATTGTCAACATAGGATGAAAGGGCCTGGGGATACAACCACTTTGGAAAACCATTCGATTTTGGCTTTGATAGATGCCACCAGACAGTTTCCCAAAGTGGTTGTAAGAAGACAGGAGAGCTGCTTCTGAGAACCTGATGGTGTTTAATTTCTTGACCTCAGTGCTTGTGGAAAACACTGAGCTGTGTCTGAGGCTTTCGCGCACTTTCTGTAGTGCCCGAGTATAATTAAAATGAGAAATAAAGAAATAAGGTGTGCTCAGCTTCAGTCTCTTTGAGAGTACAGAGGAAAGCCTGGCCCTCCTTGAGCAGAGAGAGAGATGGGGGACAGCTTTCTGGGGGAGATGATGTTTGAACCAGGTTCCAAAGCATCAGTAGGATGCCAGAAAGTGGGACCTGATGCGCTTGCTCAAAGCCTGCAGCAGGAAGGAAGGCGTGGGGTGGAGGGAGCTGGCAATCGGGGCTTGGGGAGGGCTGTGAGTTGCTGAGTGTGGCTGAGGCCCAGGGCTTGGGAGTGTGGGGAGGGGGAACCACAGGGTGGGGGGCTGGACTGTTTCACAGACGTGATGTTTCACAGGGAGCCACGAGGGAGTTTTAAGCAGCAGAGTGACACTGTCAAGTCTGGATTTTCCAACAATCAGCGTGCTTGTGCCCCCATGGGGATGCGAGGCGGGAGACATTTAGGTGTCTTTTGCAATAGTCCCAGGAAGGAAGGCTGAAGACACCATTCAAGGCTCTGAGGGAGGAGAGGTGGAGACAGATCAGAGATTAGGAAATACAACGCAATCAGGGAGACTTGTTAATAGAATGCAAGGTGGAGGTCGGGAGAAGTCATGGGGAGAAATCAGAGGATTTCTCTTCCAGCCCAGCCTCTGGTTAGAACCACTTGGACAGAAACACTTGGGCCTGAGAGCCGATTTCCCCTATTATATGAAACCATGAAGATCCTCATTAATCATTCCAGAAACATCTATTTCATGCCAATGATGTGCCAGGCAGTGCAGGACATTCTGAGATATGGGGATGGAAGGGACCAGTGCTTGCCCTCAAGGAGCCACCTGTGGAGTGTGTGGAGATCACAGGTCCGATTCTCTCCGCCTTAAACCTCAGACAGCATGTCTGAGTTTACGTGGTGGTGTTGGTTTCTTGTTCTATTCAAGGTCAGTCCTCCAACCCTGACAGCTTCAGTGATATGGCATCCCCAAATCCCTTGCAGAAAAGATCATTCTTTCCCCTTGAGTAGTTTGGAGCCAAGCGTATAACGTTGCGTGAATGTTTGAAAACTTCTCCTGGTTCTCAGAATGCAATTCTGACGGTGCTGAAGGCTGCCAATTAAATGAAGATTTAGATAAAGGCTGTGTGGGAGAGGGAACACAATATTCTTAAACCTAATAATGGTTTCCTTCTGTCTTTTTGAAGCTCTTGAATAATCCTGATTGACTGGCTCTCTGCTTTGGGCATTCCCACTTACTGGACAATTTAATAACATTTAAAGTGTTTGACAACCTTTATTTGAGGGCAGACATCCCCAGGGGAGCAGGCTGTGGGTAAGGATATGAATGCCATGCTGTTAAAAAGAGGAATCAGGATTTTAATAGGTTCTTGCCACACTCAGAACAAACCCCCTGCGAGCTAGATAGCCGGGGGAGCAGAAGGGGTGAGAAGAGGCTCTCAGATATAATATTAAACGTCCGAAACATGTCAGGACTGCCATGTGCCCTGCTGTGTGCTAAATGCTTTCCTCATATCAACTCATTTACTCTTCCTGACAGCATTGAGGTGGGCGCAATGACTGTACCCATTATACAGGTGAAGTGGCTAAGTTGCAAGTCCATGCAGCTAATAAGCCATGGGGCTGGTGGCTCCCCATCTTGTGCTTATTCTCTTGGCTCTGGGGTATAGGGTGGACTTCAGGAATTGAAGAGGGAGTTCAGAAAGAAATCCAAGACAACTTCCCTTCCTTTCCCACCCTATCAGGGAATCCATCTGTTCATCCATTCATTCAACACTTTATCAAGTGTCTACTATGTGGCAGGTATGGTCCTAACCAGGAAAACAGCAATGGACGCAACCAAGTCCCTGCCTTCATGGAGCTTCTGTTTTAGTGGGAGAAGCAAACAGTAAAGTAAGTCCATTAGCCATAAGTGCTGTACAAAATCCGAGGCACTGTGAGGGATCAAGTGTGACGAGGATGCTCTTTTCCTTAGGGGCAGCAAAAAGGTGACACCTGAGCTGGGCCTAGACACCATGCTGGAGAAAGTCAAACAAAGCTGAGGGGATGCAGGTGAAGGGGGGATTCCGAGCAGAGAAATCTGGGGTTCAAAGGCATAGGATGGAGACAGAATGGCAGCCAGCACAGCATGGTTAGAGAGAGAGGCGGGGGTGCACCTGGTTGCATCTGAATGGTGTTCGAGTGTGTATGTGTGTTGACGATGATAAGAGGCTGGAGAGGGAATCAGGTTTGCACCTGGTTGCATATATTTTTTCAATTTTTAAATAGAGTTTCTTTTCAAGAGCAGTTTTAATTTCACAGTAAAACTGAGTGGAAGGTACGGATATTTTGCATATACCCCCGCCCCTACATGTGCACAGCCTCCCCCACTATCAAATCCCTCACCAGAGTGGTGCATTGGTTATAGCTGATGACTCTACCTTGACACATCATTATCAAAGTCCATAGTTCATGTTAGAGTTCACTCTTGGTGGTGTGCATTCTATGGGTGTGACAAACGTATGATGATAAGTATCTGCCATTATAGTATCATATAGAATAGTTTCACTACTCTAAAAACTGCTCTGTGCTCTGCCTTTTCATCTCTCCCTCCATCCTAACTCCTGGCAACCACTAATCCTTTTACTGTCTTGATAGTTTTGCCTTTTCCAGAATGTGATATAATTGGAATTAAACCTTTTCAAATTGGCTTCTTTCACTTAGTAATATGCATTTAAGTTTCCTCCATGTCTTTTCATGGCTTAATAGCTTATTTCTTTTTATTGCTGAATAATATTCCACTGTCTGGATGTACCTTAGTTTATTTATCCATTCACCTATTGAAGGACATCTTGCTTGCTTCAAGTTTTGGCAATTATGAATAAAGCTACTATAAACATTTGTGTGAAGGTTTTTGTATGGACATAAGTTTTCACCTCCTTTGGGTAAATAACAAGGAGTGCAATTGCTAGACCTTGTAGTATGTTTAGTTTTGTAAGAAAAAGCCACACTGTCTTCCAAAGTGTCTATACCATTTGTGTTCCCAGGAGCAATGAATGAGAGTTCCTGTTATTCCAAATCCTCATCAGCATTTGATGTGGTTAGTGGCTTGGATTTTGGTCATTCGAAAGGGTGTCTAGTGGTATTTCACTGTTGTTTTAATTTACATTTTTCTGACAGCATATAATGTCGAGCATCTTTTCATATGGTTATTTGACATATGTACATCTTCTTTAGTGAGATGTCTGTTAAGGTCTTTGACTCATTTTTTTAACTGGGTTGTTTGTTTTCTTATTGCTGAGTTTTAAGAGTTCATGTATTTTGGATAACAGTCCTTTATCAGATATGTCTTTTGCAAATATTTTCTCCCAGTCTATGGCTTATTTTCTCATTCTCTTGACAGTGTTTTGTACAGAGCAGAAGTTTTTAATTTTAATTAAGTCTAGTTTATTAATTCTTTCTTTCTTGGATTGTGCCTTTGGTGTTTTATCTAAAAAGTCATTGCCATACCAAAGGTCATCTAGGTTTTCTCCTATGTTATCTTCTAGGAGTTTTGTAGTTTTTTTGTTCTACAATTAAGTCTCTGATCCATTTTGAGTTAATTTTTGTGAAGGATGCAAGATCTTTGTCTAGGATTCATTTTTTTGCATGTGGATATACAATTGTTCCAGCTGGATAGTCTTTATTGAAAAGACTATTTTTGCTCCATTGGATTGCCTTTGCTCCTTTTTTAAAGATCAGTTGACTATATTTACATGGCTCTCTATTCTGTTCCAGTGATCTTGTTGTCTGCTCTTCCACCAATACCACACTGTCTTGATCACTGTAGCTTTATAGTAAGTGTTGAAGTTGTCTCAGTTCTCTGACTTTGTTCTTCTTCAATGTTGTGGTTTCTGGGTTTTTTGTCTCTCCAAAAAACTGCAGAATCAGTTGTTGATATCCACAAAATAACTTGCTGGGATTTGACTGGGACTGTGTTGAATCTATAGATTAAATTGGGAAGAACTGACATGTTGACAATGTTGAGTCTTCCTATCCATGAACATGGAATATCTCTCTGTTTATTTCATTCTTTAATTTCTTTCATCAGAGTTTTGTACTTTTTCTCATGTAGACTTTGTGCATATTCTATTATATTTATACCTAAGTATTTCATTTTGGGTGTGCTAATGTAAATGGTATTATGTTTTTAATTTCAAATTCCTCTTGTTAATTGCTAGTATATAGGAAAGTGATTGATTTTTGCATATTAACCTTGTCTCCTGCAAACTTGGTATAATCACTTATTTCCAGGAGTTTTGTTGATTCCTTTTGATTTTTTACACAGACGATCATGTTATCTACAAACTAAGACAGTTTTATTTCTTTCTTCCCTATCAGTATACCTTTTATTTCCTTTTCTTGTCTTATTGCATTAATTAGGACTTTCAATACAATGTTGAAAAGGAGTGGTGAGAGGGGACACCCTTGCCTTGTTCTTTATTTTAGAGGGAAAATTTCAATTTTCTTACCATAAATATTCTGTTAGCTGTAAGTTTTTTGTAGATGTTCTTTATTAAATCAAGAAAGTTCCCCTCTATCCCTAGTTTGCTGAGAGCTCTTCTCATGAATAGGTATCGAATTTTGCCAAGTGCTTTCTTTGCATCTACTGATACGATCATGTGATTTTTGTTCCTTAGTCTTTTTATATGATGAATTACATTAATTGATTTTTGAATGTTAAACCAGCCTTGCATACCTAGGATAAATTCCATCCTGGTTGCATTTAATGCACTTGTTTAATGCACTTAATTCTTTCCATACCTGTCTCAAGAGAGAGTTTAGCTTAGTGGCCAAGACTGGAATTAGGCTGCCTGAGTTCAAATTACACCTTATACTAGGTATGCAAACTCAGGCAAGTTGTTTAACCTCTCCGTGCCTCAGTTTCCACATCTTAAATGATGTAAAACAGTGCTGATCCTAAAGAGTAGTTGGGAGGATTAAATTACACCTAAAGAGTTTAGGACTCCACCCTGCACATGGTGGATGCCATGATGGTTTGTCATAATTATCCCTCTCCAGTTGAATGTACACTCAGTGTGTTTTGTTTCTCATTGCATTCCTGGTGCCTGGTACAAAATAGATGCTCAATAAAAGAAAGTGCAATGAAGAAAGTGTACATTTTTTCTTTGTGTGTGTGATGAGGATTCTGTAATTCTTAGATTATATGCTTGATATTCAGATAAATTAATCCCAAAGAAGGTTCTCAAGGGGGTGAATTTTCTTGGACTGTTTTGATCATAGCCCCAAGGCATTCTCCATTGTCTTGTGGGGGCTCTAACCTTTTCCCAGTCATCATCTTGGGTTAGTTCATAGCAGCTGTGAGCAGGGAGGCTACCAGTGAGGTGGAATAGGTATTATTATCCCCATTTTATAGAAAATGATGTCAGGAGAAAAAATATACATAATTGCTGATGGTTCCCAAGGGTTGATACAACTTCTCCAGAGATATAGCACCACCTGTGTTCAGCATCTAGATGATGTAACTTCTCTATTTGACCCTGGTCCCACTCCTCCTCTCTCCCCTTTTATAGCACTGGAGTCTGAATACTCACTTTCAACCTCGTAGAAATTACCCCAGAGGTAGAAACACACCATTCACAAACAGGTGTGAATAAGCATTAATCATAACAATGGAAAGATGGCTTTGGCATTGAGAAGGGAAGGGCAGAGGCAAGGCCACAGAAGCACAGAGCAGCGGTTGAGCCTATGTGCCATCAGTGTGCATTTGCACAAAGTTATTAAACATGGCAGCGTGTAGTCCACTCCCAAGTGGAAACTGGTAAAAAATAATGTAAAAATATAAATTATAGAAACAGAAAGGGTATATACGAACGGTTGCAAACATGTAAAAACTATATGCTATACAAACTCCCCTATGGGAATTTTCCTTAAAGAAATAATCCCAAAGAGATAAAACACCATGTCCACAAGAGCTCATCACAGGCCAGGTACTGTGAGAGGCATTGGGACTACAGCAATGAGTGAGATGGACTTGAGGACTCACGAAAATGTCAGGACAAAAACCTGGGAAAGTCTGAATGTTAAACATTAGGGCAGGGTTTCTCCACTGTAGCACTGTTGTCATTTTGGGCCAGATGATTCTTTGTCGTTGGGGCTGTCCTGTGCATAGTAGGATGTCTAGAAGCAGCCCTGGCCTTGACCCACTAAATGCCAGTAGCAACCCCCCCACCTGTGACAACCAAAAATATCTCCAGACATAGTCAAGCGTCCCCTGGGAGTGGGGTACAAAGTTGCTCCCATTGAGAACCACCACTTTAGAAGAACAGTTAAGGAGTTATGGAACATCAATTCAGTAGAAAATTAAAACTATAACTGGGAGGCTTATATAGCAGCATTGGGAAAAATGATGTTAATTTTATAAAGCAGAAAGTAAGATTGTACTTATTCTATAGATTGCTACCAACTTAGCTGAAGTTCTAGGTCCAGAGGGAGCTGTTGAGGAAAGGAAGGAGAGAAAAAAACTGGCCCAGAAATCACAGGAGCCAGGCAACCTCAGCGAATCGGATATGCCGGCTTGTCTAGGATTAGGAACCCAAAGATAAATGTGGTTCAGGCAGAAACAGTAAAACAATCAATATGGGAATATGGAAATTGGGTATCAAAAGTGAGTTAAGTCAAGGCAGACACAGACGGATATACAAGGGGTGATATTCAAAATGTTTAACAACCGAATATGGCAGAGGAACCACCAATCATAATAGCCATCTACTACAACCACCCAGTGCGGGCATTCCTGTGCCTGCAAGGGTGTGGGGGAAATTCACAAAGAGCCTTGGTTGGCCAGAGTCAGTCAATCCTGCCATGGTCCAACAGGGGCACAGGGATTAATCTTAGAGCAAGACCTGGCAAAACAAAAATGGTCAGAGGGCTGGGACGAAGTGGAAGAAATAAGAGGACCTCGGGCCCGGAAGAAAATATGCCGTCAGGCTGAGTTATATTTAATCCCATTCTCCGCATACCTGGAGGCAAAGGCACCAGAGCAGCTTCAGACATAAATTATGTATACACATGAACAAAGACAGAGAGGGAGCACAGAGAAATGAAAACAGTTTGATTTGTAGGGCTTTCAGCATGGTGGGTGATTTTTTAACTCCTTCCTTTATTTAGAGGTCTGTTGCTGCTACAATTTTTTTCCGGCAATAAATGTAAAATATACGTGGATGTTAACAAAGACGAGAAGAGCTTTTGGAAGGATGTGACTGGTTAGAATTTAATATTCATTAGGTTTTTAAAAAAATCTATTAAGTTCATTGAAGAAGTCATAAAAACAAACCCGATAGCCACCATCTTCTTCACGACCTGGAACGTGGCAGAAGCTTCTTCAAAGCAGGCCCAGTCTCTGTGAAGGGAGGGGCCTTTGAGTGTGATGATTGCCCAGGGGTCGGTGTGATGTTTCATGCTGGAGGGATACAGCTGTCCATTTCCTTTGCCTCCTCTCATCCCGTTCCAGCATCGGCTCGTTCTTTGTGCTGACCCGGTGGGGTTGGCATCAAGCTCTCCGCTTTCCATGTTGTAGCGAGAGAGAGTCCTGAGGACACGCATATCATCCATCGAAACAGATTAGCTCTGATCACAGCCTAATTACGTGAAGTGCAGCCAAACCCTTTATTTATGCTTTTCTGGGGACAGGCAGGAACAGATAGGAATGGGTAATCGAGGGACATTAAGAAATGGACTAAAATATTGCTTGTCGTGCTTTAATATGAGCACTATTAATGACGCATCTTTGCAAGCGCTGAGTAAAGAGGTTGCTGCCGGCTCATCCTCGTGCCAGGCGGCCAGCAGACCCTCTCCCAAGGCGGGGATTACTGCAGGCTCTTCCTTGGTGAAAGCCTGGTCTCTGCAGTAGCACCTTGTGGAAGGGCCAGGCTGTTGGTTGCTGCAGGGCAATCGTGCATCTCCAAAAAGGATGCTAAATGCACATAGGAAGCTCTGTGCCTTCAGGCTAGTTTACAGCAAATATATGGGCGCATCTGCCTCTTATTCTATCAGAAATGAATGCAGATTGTAGGAACCTGGCTTATTATTAATAGAGAACACAAAGTATTGGGGAAAACCTCAATTAGGGAATAATGAGCTGGCACTCAGATATTCACGCACACGCAGATGCGCATCCCATCAGAATATCTAATGGAGACAATTTCGGAAAAACTAATGTATGCCCTTCAATTAGGGGACTCATTAAATCTGTACTGTCCAATACAGAAGCTACTTGCCACATGTGATTATTTATATTTAAATTTTAATTAATCAAATTAAAGAGAATGAAAAATTAACAATTCAGTCCTCAGTCTCATGAGGCACATTTCAAGGACTCAATAGCCACGTGTAGCTAGTGCCTACCGGATTCTAGTGTAGATACAGGACATCTCCATCATCACAGAGAGATTTGTTGGGCAGCGCTGGGTTAAATAAATGAAGGTGTATCCATATAATGGACCACTCTGCCTATTCTCAGATGAACGAGGTAAATACAGATATTCTGACACGAAAGGTCTCCTTTGTGTATTGCGTGTAAACAAGTTACAAACTTTATGATGTTAATTTTACTTAAAAAACAAATGCAATAGGCACACACATGCACACACACGAACACATACTTTCTGTATTAGTGTAGGAAAAAGAGTGAAAAGATGCTCAGTAAGTTGTTAGCAGAAGTTGTCTTGAGAAGGAAGGAGCAGACATTTACTTTTTATTTTCTCCATTTACGTATTGTCTGAATACGTTTCAACGAGAATGTGTTACTTTTGCACTTAAAAAGAGATGAATTGGATGAGAGTCCGTGAAGAGAATTAAGAAACACGAATAAGGAGTTTTCTCTCTTTGCGTCTCTAGCTGGTTAAAGCCCGGTTAATGAGGCCACCTGAGTGGGGTTGACCAGATGCCTTGTTAGGAAGGGGCACTGTGGGAGGAGAAGGGGTCTGGTTTGGAGTAAATCCATCCCTGCTGCTGTCAAGACACACCCACAGGCATGCCCTCCTAGTCTGGAAGGTTCTGTTCTGGTAGGGAGACAAATGCACTTTATAATCAGTTCTGAGGACCTTATGCTGTTAATCTTTGGGTGAGTAGATACGAGCCTCTGCTATGGGATGAGGCAGAAAAACACTGGACTTTAAAGTCAAATAGCACTTGGGAGGCCTATACAACCAGATGCAAGTCGGTCAGGGAGGGCTTCTCTGCCGTTTAGGAGGGGGACAAAAAGATGTCTTCCAGGCTGGTGTAAAAGTATTAAAATTGTGTGTGGGGGGTGGAGAGGTGCCCTTATGCATCTTATCCAAGGGAATTGACCTCTGCCAGCTTATGTACTATGTCAATAAAGCATGCACTCGGAGAGGAAATTCTTTCTGCTTTCCCTTCAGAAATTCATTTCTGCCCTTCAGCATCACAAACTTTCTACTCTGGGGTATGAGTCACTTGAACTCTTAGGACAGTTCTGGATCTACTTCTGCTCCTGTAGCTGTGGGTCACTGGGCACAGTTCCTTGACCTTTGAAATTCAGTCCCATTCTGGGGAAAATAGGATAGCACTAGCCCCTACCTCCTAGGAGTTGCTCAAAGTCAAAGAGAGAAGAAGGGTGAGAGGTTAGGCAGTGCTCGGCACATGGCAAGTGCTACATAAATGTCAGCTTTCATTGAAATTAGTATTACTTTTTGCTAAGCAACACTGCAAAGCAATTTGCTATTACCTGTTCTTCTTGTGGATGCGTCTGTCTTCCCCAGAGGAAGGAGTGTCAGTGGAGGGCGAGAGTCTCCGCCGCACTTCTTTGCATCTCTCCGGGTCCCTGACAGTGGCCTGCACTAGCTCATCTGTAAATTCACGCCGAGTGCCTGGTGCCTGACAGTGAGAGCTGAGTGCTGCCCGCGGAAGCTGCCTGCCCGTGAGCCCAGCGCAATCCTGGGGTCCCGTCAGCGCGGTCGGTGGGCAAAGGAGTCAGCCATGACTGAAGCATTACTGTCTGAAGGAGAAGGCTGGAAGTCTTTCCATTATGATGACAGAGAGAAAGGGTTCACATTTTTCCTGCATGTTTCCTTCAAACAGCCTCACTCTCTAAGTGTGAATTTTTCAAAGAGAAGAAAGTCTTGTTAATCTCTGAATATTGATCGTGTTTAGGATTTCACCTTGCTTTTGTAGTTCGTGAAAAGGAGGATTTACTTTTGCCTCGTGACAGATTTTGATATGAAACAGTAACAAGAACATAACTTGTGTTTTTTTAGTATGTATGGTACAGACAGTGGGCTAAAGCATTTTGTATGCATATATATGTGTAAGTGTGTATATGTATGTATGTATATATGTGTGCACACACACGCACACAGAGTTGATCTTCGTTATTCGAGGATTCGGTATTTATGAGTTTGCCTACTCACTAAAATGTATTTGTAACCCCCAAGTCAATACTCACAGCACTTCATGGTCATTTGCAAACACGCACGGAGCAGCGGAAAATTTGAGTTGCCCGACCCACATGTTCCCAGCTGAGGCCCAACGAGGAGACATTCTGCGTTCTTGTTTCAGCTCCCGTGCTGCAAACAAGTGTCCTTCCAGTGGTATTTTGTGCCAAATTTTTCATATCTTTGTGCTTTTTGCTGTTTAAAATGGCCCGCAAGTGTAATACTGAAATGCCGTCTAGTGTCCCTAAGTGCAGAAGGCTGTGATGTGCCTTACGGAGAAAATGCGTGTCAGATGAACATTAAACAAGTTGGCTTTAAACAGAAACAACGTGAAACAAGGTTGTGGATTGATTGACAGAAATGTCATGACCTATGACTCACGGGAACCTAACCCTGCATTTCCACAGGAGCGCTAGTTCCCCATTTGCTAGTTCATTCTTCACGGTGACTTTATAGAACATCACTACCATAAATGAGAACCAATTCTATATGTAAATCTCCTTCAATCCTCCCAGAGCCTGTAAGAGAGGGAGGAGACTATGATGCTTAAGGTCCTGGACTCTCGGCCAGAGCCATGACGTCCCTCTCTGCGTACAGCTCGAGGGGCTTTCCTTGGTTGTGCGTGCATGAAGGGAGTCCCTCTACAGAGTCAAGAAAGAAGCCCTAGGCAGGAAGTGAGAGGCTCATAGGCCAGACAGGGGCTAGGTGCTATCACACTGCCTGTACCTGAAGTTGGCCAGAGCCACTCAGAACCGGGACAATGCACGGGCAGGCCAGGAGTCTGCAGCAGTGCACACCCTGTGTCTGAGACGGTCGGGAAGTTGCAGTCACTGTCGCATCCTCATCCATTCCCCCGCAGCTCGTTCCTGCTTGCTGTGCCCCTGAGCTTCTCCGTACCTCTGCCCTGCCATGGCAGGCATTCACGACTGTGTTGTTAGGGAGTCTTTTCAATCTTTTTGTGCTCTACTTTCAAAGCCGTCTCAAAATGAGATAAGTTAAAGCCTAATACAGTTTTTCAGAAACACCTATATTTGACTGGCTGACCTAATATTAGCACAGGTTCTGGTCTCCACTTGCATGTCACTCCACTATGGCTGTACCATTACCAGGGCTGTGCGCTGAGTCTTTAGAGCTCATCTGTGTGCCTGATGCCACGAATACAAAGTAGATGACGTAGGATGGCTCACACCCCACAGGGGAGACGTGGCTAGGCTACCCAGTGAGTTTACAAAGACTCACAAGAGGCAGCACACAAACCAGGGGCTCGTAGCTTCCCGGTTGAACTGCTTGACAGAATCCTGGCACCTAAGACTTCGGCTGTTCCCTTGTGTCCCATGAGCCCTGATCACAAGGTGGGTGATGATGGCCAGGCTGAGACAGCACAGTTGACAAGAACTGCCAACCCTAGAGAGGTGTCAGACCCACTGATAATTAAAGGACACCTAGGACACATTGCCAAATCTATTATTGGTTCTAGTGGACTTGATTTCATTCCACAAGGGACAGAAGAAGTTGGCAGTGAGGCATTCAGGGCCTGTGCTGGCATAGAGGAGATGGTTCTTACCCCAACGCTACAACTCAGGGACGCCATTTGGGCAACGTTTTTGTCTTAAGCAGGAGCCTGGACTGAGTGCTTTAGTATCACCTTCAGTGTGAAAAATGAAGAGATTTGGGGGCCCTGCCTCTGACCTACAGATTCAGAATTCCTTGGGGTGTGGCCCAGACATCTGTACTTTAACAAGTTTCCTTCCGGGTGATTCTGGTGCACACTGAGTTTGGGAACTACTGCCCTAGGAGTTGTCAGCAGCTCGGGTCTCTTGGAGTGCTCCGAGCTGTGTCACGGTCCAGCACAGCGTCTGGGAGAGGACAGGGAAAGCCAAGGGGTGGCCATGCCAAAGGGACCATGAGCCCTTGCTTTGGTGTCAGACTTGTGTCTCTTTGGACATTTAGCAAGTTCCAGAATTTCTGTGAATATGAGTTTCCCCCTGTGGAAAGTGGAGGTGCCTGTTATTATCCTAGGGGGTCGAAGGATTAAATCAGATGGTGCCCGTGGTGCGCCCAGCACAGCGGTCCTTCTGAATGTGTTTCTTATTGCTCTCGTTACCATCTGCATTGAGGTGGCAGGATCAGCTGGACCCACAGGCCATGGATGAGTCTCAAATCCCAAGACTTGCTTTTAGGACTTCCTGAGGCCCAGGCGTGAGCCACGCTTCCCTAGGATGAGGCAGGATGCCCACTGCAGACCATCGGGCGCTGCTCAGGGATGCCTTTCCTCTCCAGTAGCCTTTGGGGCGTGGTCAGACAGGGGATCAGTGTGTTGGATAAAACTGAGTCTCAGATTCAAGGACAGTCCCCTTGGATGCCCACCCAGTATAGGGCCCATGGGCCCTGCCCTGGCCTTTGAAGCCCAGTAGATCATATTGCCCTATCAAGCTCCTGAGAACTGTACATGGGTGTGCTATATCTTATCCATGACCATATTAATAAGGTCTACAGAGAAAATAGTGGGTCTTTTAAGACTTGCCCATTGAGCCTTTTATTTTAAGTGACACGTTCTAGTAATAGCGTAATTGTAATTCTGATAACATTACTTGTAATACTGTCTCCAGTCCTCAGAATTAATTTGACTGGAAAAGTTCCAGAAGAACTTAAATGTTTCTCATTAAAAGCATTATAGATAACTTATTAGACATTGTAACTAATTGTAGTATCACCCAATGTAAAGCTACCCAATTAAGATGCTGTTTCTTCTCTTACGATTAGTTGGCAAACCTCTTCCATACAAGTATGCCCTCTAGAATCTGGATCAATTAAGCATATATAATTGGACTGAACCATTTGCTCCCCCATCATCACTCTCTCTAGTGAAATATATCCCAGCCGGGTTGGTAGGCTTGCAAAGACAAATGTCCCGAACTCTCGTTAGGGAGTTGACAAATGGAACTCTATAAGCAGCTTATGTGCTAAATATTTCTCCTGGCCCCTTTGGCAGAGATGTATTCTGTTTTCTCAGTATGGAGCATTTCTTGTAATTTGTACATCTTGCCTTTAAAAAATAAAGAGAAGCCATTATGTGCTCTTCATTGCTGACCTGTCTTGAGTGAACACGGATTGGAAAGCAGCCCCTGTTGGGTAATTGCTGCTTGTCGCAGAGTTTGAGGTCCTGCCTGGGTTTCTTGGGTCACCAAGTATACGGGGCTTCTGGCTGGACTGCCTGTTCCCCATGCCTGGGAATTTATTGGGGAGGTTTAATAAAGCAAAGTAGGGATTTGCCAACTGCCACCCAAGTACTTGACCTCATGCTTAATTGCAAATGCTCTCCTAATCAGAACATTTGAAAAGTCATCTACAGGGATCAGGAAATAACCTGAAGGTTTTGAAGGAGAGTTAGAACACCGGCTGCCGTGGCCTGGTGTTAAGAGGGAGCAACTGAGAGCTGTTTCTTTCCTCTTCCTTCTCTCTACTTTCCTCCAGTGGATTCTCCTTCAGGCACATATGAGTGTGAAATGAGAAAAAAAATCACTTGAAACAAAATCAAAAGCAACAGTGAGTCTGGAATCGATGAAAAGTTCACATCTATAAGGAAGCGTGAGTTTATAGGTTGTGTAACCGTATACCGCCCAGGTTTGCTGGACCTGGATGTAGCAGGGCAGACGTACCCAGGACCAATGGGTAGAAGGGCGGATGGGGCTGTAATTAGGGGACGAGCTTCCAACAGATTCTCAGAACAGGCCAGACGTTTGAGGTGTTCAGAGTATATAGACTGGCATGTAATTTGGGGTAGTTGGATATGAAGCTTAAAAACACATTCCTGAATTTCCCTTTAATAAATCATCTCCTCTAGTAGTCATTTTTCATCAATGGGCAATTCAGTAAAAGTTAGAATTGAGCATAATGTTGCATATCATTTCAGAACATCTGGTCCTAATATGCAGTAACAGCTGTTAGTACCTGAGATATAAACAAAACATTTTTCCCGTGGCTGTCATTGTTTATCCTCCTGGAGGCGCAGTATCACTGAGGTAGGCCTGCTTCCCAGTATCTCCTATCACGGGTAGCAGTAATAATAACAGTATCAATAATGCAATGATGTTTATCATGGGTTGTTTTACTATGTGCTGGACACTGTGCCAAGGACGTTTCATATGTGATCTCATTAAATCTTCATATCAGCCTTTTGTAAGTATTTAGATAAAGAAAAAAAGAAAGTCATACAGCCAGAGACTGGCTCTGCTGAAAGTTGAACCCAAGTCTGTCCGATAACGAAGCTAATGTTCTTTTACCATTACAGTAAACTGCTGCTAAGTAAACTAAATGAGAAAAGGACACAACTGTATAACTCATAAGTGACAAAAACAACAGAAGGGAACCCAGAAGGACTTTTTTATGGTCTTGTTTCAGAATGCAAGACTAATTTTTGCCACTATATTGTATTGTATACACTGTCACCAGGTGGCGGTATTGTGCCTTGGTCACATGAGCCAATCAATAAGCCTTTTATTTATTTATTATTTATATAAAAATAAATTCTTTTCCTAATATTCAAGATGGTAACTTGAGCAAAACCACATTTATAAACATGCCTTTACAAATCTTCAATCAAAACTTTTAAAATCAAATTTTAAAGGAAAGAATTATACCTATATACCCAATATCAAAACAGATAAATCTCTAAAGCAAACATCATAAAAATAGTTTTAAGATACATAGTTGTGTTTTTTTAACACTAACTCTTAACTGTTATTCAAATAGCATAATCTACCCATAATCTTCTACCTAGACTTTGATAAAAATGCTAATCTTTGTGAACCCAGCTGTGATCTTAACTTAATGTCCAAGCTTCTCCAGAACTCAATTTCTCAGATCCCTATTTGGGCTTCTAAAGACTTTAATTGTTTCCTTCTGGGTTTTCTCAGGGCTTTTTTCCACTTATGATCTATTGCTTTACACAAGGGGAGATACACCATGGGGCAGAGATGTCCAAGAGTAAGGGAAAGAGAAAGTCATCCACCTAAAAAGTGGCCTCTTCCTATGAGCATTATTTACACTGTGACTCACTGAAGGAGGAGAGACTTCTCCAGAGGACTTCCTGCCCCCACCCTTTGCCCTGCCACTGTCCCTATGTTGGAAAGAATGGCTTCACTCCCAGCATTCTCCCAGGATCATCCCCATATTCTCTTCTGCACACTCTCTCTTACTTTTCAATGCTTAAGAACCAAGACTTTGAAGTGGGCAGATCTGTGTTAAATTCTAACTCTGTAACTTTCTAATTGTGTGAGTTTGGGGGAAATTAACCTCTTAAGCCTCAATTTTCTCATCTGCAAAATAAGAATAAAATAGAACTAATAACAATAACTACCCCATGATGTTGTTGTAAGGATCAACTGAGGTAGTGTGTGTAAACCATTTTAGCAGAGTGCCATGCTCATCATTGACCCTCAATAAATAATAGTTAAATATTATTGTGCAATTGACTGACACATCTATTTCTCTACCTGCTTTTTCTCCTGAGCTCCCATATGAACACCATCACCTGAACTCAGTACATCAGTATGCTATGATTACACCCTAAAGTCACTTCTAGTCTCTCCCTAGCCACCATATTTCCATCATGGATGTTAATGTTCTTGAAATCACCCAGAGTCAAAATGCTCAGTGTCATTCTTGACTCTTTTGTCACTCGATTTGTCGTCAATCTCTTTGCCCATGTTGCCCCACCCACTTTCCTAAACACACCTCTGAGTAATCAGCCGCTGACTTCCATCATTTCCTCTTTTATCTGCCCAGGGGCTGTCTCTTGTAAGCATTGGTTCCTTCTCCCTGAAATAGTCCTTCCGTTGAATTACCTAGCCTCACTGATTTGCTATTTCCTGTAGAATTCCTTATGACTTTTCAAATAGGTGGGAATGTCATGTTTCACTTAAGAAAAGAAAGAGATTTTTACTTCTGTCTTCTCTCAGTGCCCAATAAAGCACCTGACCCCACGTAGGAATTTGGTAGATGTATGTGGTTGATTAATTTCCACTTCCTCTTGTTTCCCCTCACAGTCATTTGTCCCTTTGTCCTGTCGTTCATTCATTCATTCACTCATTCCACAGACACTCAGTGAACTTCGTGCTCATGCAGGGAGCTGAGAATACGAACATAACAGTTCTCTCCAGGAACTCACCAGCAGGAGAGAAAAGTATCTCCAAGGTGAGAGCCTTGGGAATTAAAATTTTTGGTGCAAGAGACATCTACTGAGCACCGACTGTAACCCTGGCGCTTCACTGGGGACTGGGTTTTCAGTGGGGAACAAGATAGATACAGCTCTGGTGGAACTCACAACCCAGCAGAGAAGACGGTATCAGATACATAATCCCAGGAGCCATGAAGGCTACGAAAGGGGGAATGCGACAGCGCAATGAAAAGGTTTTTATCCTGAGTTGGGAAATGTCTCCTTGAAGAAATTGTATTTAACCTGAAGTTGAAAAATTGAGTATAATAGAGCTAAGCATGGTGTGTGTCAGGGACAGGAGGAAGAGTGTTCACGTCAGAGTGGACCGAGGGACGTTTCACATAGGAGATGTCACTGGCATCTTCTGGTTCTCACTGGTCAAGAATCATCTCACTGGTTCTTGACATAAACACAGATGCTCGTTCATCAGTCCGGGAACATTAGCAACAGAGGCAACCGTACGGGCAGCAACTCCAAATCCTCTCGAATTGAGAGACTTCTTAAATTCCATCCATGTCTGGCAATGTTCTTGCATGCATCTCTAGTATGTGCGTTGGTTTAGAGTGTTAATGGAATCTACAGAATAAAAGTTTTCTTCCTCCTTCAAACCTTTGAAAGACGTACTCTGGGGCTTGAGGAGGGAGAGCAGAGCTGGTTGTGTTGGTTTTTCTGTTTGTGTTTTTTTTCCGCTTTAGGAACATACTTTTGAAGGTAGAACCCTAAAATCTTTATGATCAGAATTGCAAACAGGCTTTCACTTGTAGTGGGAGAGGAATTAGCAGGAACTCCCACCCCAGTTCAACAAACCCCTTATGGTGGCATTTGGCCGTCTTGTATCCGTTTAGGGAAGTCACCCTGTTGATTGGCAGAATTGACAGCTTAAATTTCACCCCTTTCTAAATTGTCCTTATAAAGATCTCTTTCTTCAGATCAGACTAGAGACTGCACTACAACTAATATTGTAACTAGATCACTTGGTTTTCATCTTTGATTTAAGATATTTGAAATGAAGGGGAGGTTTAAGCAAACAAAGGAGCGTGAAAAGTGTTAGCAATTCTCCAGATAGTTAGGGACATTCCTTCTCCCTCTGGCTCGACTATGTCAGAATTGAAATCTTCAGTTAACTGCAGCAGGGCCAAGTACCTGGACTTCAAAATATCTCGATTCTTGTATTTCTAATTCTGCTCCAGAGAAGTCCTTGGATCAGATCCATACAGCCAGAGGCGAGTTCTCACCAGGGATTACATAGATGGTGGATATTTAAATTTGCAAAACATTATCGAGAAATATGAGATGTGTCAGCCATCTCTTGTGCTAACATTTTTTCAAAGTGAATAATTTTGTGGATGTTCGAAGTAGGGGCACACTGGAAAGGAAAAAAGACAGGAGGAACCAAATTATTTATAATTATGATATGTGTGTGTTGGCGGGACGGGGGCTGCCTTCTGAGACACCAGTGGATGACAAAGAATAAGTTCTCTCTTTGTAGATAGAACATGGCAATAATTGCATAGTTTCTGGCTTCAAAAAGTCATAATCTATTAATTTGATGGCTATCAAAAAGCCATAATCTGTCAATCAGGTGTCAGAAGAAAGAGTATCTCACAGCTTTGAAGCATGACGTTTAGAATACTGCTGGATACCTTTATTTTTATTCTGATAGTAATAGGGAAAAAAGATTCAAACATTCTCAGCATAGTTAGGGAATGAATATCATTTTAGCTGGCTTAACAATTTTGCACCTTAAAAGCGGTATTGGATCAGTATGCCGTATTGAAAAAGTGTAAAAGTCACAGTGCGGTGAATTAGAGGGAGATAATTTCATCCTAAGATTTTGCTGACATACCCAATGTAGCACTGCTTTCTTGGTTTAAATGTGAACAGAACCTGAGATAATTTCTTTGCAAATTCCTGTGGCCCATCTGTTATTTCTATATACTATGCGGATATGTCCTTGAAACTTATTAATAGGTAGCGAAGAAAATGCTCTAGTCTGTCAGTGGAATGTCAAATGGATGGAAGGAAAAAATGAGAGATGTTACACACATAAAAAAAAAAACGGAACTTTTCCAGAACCCAGTAAGCCTGCTGGTATTGGTGAACAAATACTTCCTCCTTCTCTGATAGGAAGAGAAGAACTTAACCTTGTAGCCCCTTGATGTTATAGCACATATTTCAAAGCTGACCGGAGTCGCGTTTGCCTCATTACAATTTCTTCTGTTTAAGATGCTCTTCTAGACATTTCAGAAATATTATGCAAAAATATTTCTGGTGCAGAGATCACCAAACCCACCAGGCTCCCCTTCCTGCTCACAACAAGCATGGCAAAGGAACATTCTGTGTTCCCTTCCAGCCTTTCCTCCTGAGGTCCAGCTAAAGTTCAAATTGAAGATGGAATTATTCTGCGTTCCACTTTAGCCTTTGTGGCCTCTGACTTTAACACAAACACCTTGCTTACAAAGCAGGGAGTAGAGAGGGCATCAGGGTTCAGAAGCCAAGAGAAAGGGGTCTTGCTCTCCTGCAAAGAGCTATTTTGAACCTAGACCATATCCTTGGGAAACCAGAGCAGCTCTAAGCAGCAGACTGGCTTTCTCTCCCTCTGCACAAACCAGCTTCCCTGAGGGTTTGCCCACACTCACTCACCATCTTATTGTTCAAAGGACAGTGAAAGAGGAAAGGAGGGAAGATTTATTGACACCCAGTCTGTGCCCCATAGCATTCTAGGTGTTTTGTGTATGAAAATTTATTTTATTTTCACGATGATCTCACCCATGTCCATGGTTTCAATTTCATATACCTGACCACCAATGACTCACATATTTAGCCCTTCAGTTGAATCATCTCCGAGCTCTAGAGCTAAGTACCCAACAGCCCAGTTGACATCCTTCTTCCCTGTCTCAAAGGCATCTCAGACTCAGCGTTGCCCAACCCGATGTCTGATCCTCATTCCCAAACCTGGCTGTTTTCTATTGTTTCCTATCTTAATCCATGGCACCACTGTGCATCCAGTTTTGCCCCTTCCTCATTTGGAGATTTAAACCCTGCCTACTAAATATATTGGGAATCTGTCAATTTCTCTCCATCTCCATTGCCAGCACTCTAATCTGAGCTACCATCCTTTCTTGCCTTGAATACCAACATGGCTTCAGCTGGTCTCCCCATAGTTGTGCTTACCTTCCTCCAATCTGCTTTCTTCTCCCCAGCCAGAATGATCCTTGAAAGCTTCGATAGGATGCAGCTCGTCGTGTATCATTAAGCACACTCTTTTGCTTAAAATCCTTCAGTAGTTTTCCATTGCTTTGCAGATTAAATAAGAAACAAACCCTCAACATGAGCTACAAGGCCTTGCATGGGACACACCTACCAGCACCAACTGCCCCAGTCTCCTCTCACACCACTCTACACTTTGAACTCCAGCCACACCAGCCTTTGTTCGGTTGCTGAGACCATCGTGTACCAAGACTTTACACATACTGCTTTCTCCACCAAGAATCTACCCCTGGGCCTTTTACCTAATTCAGTCTCATTCATCCTTCATATCTCAGCTCTACCCTCAGTCTAGATCAGACCTCCCTCTTATTCTCTCTAGTAATGCCACATACCTCAACTCCATAGCCCGTGTGATAACCACCACTTCCATGTATCTATGGGGAATATGCGATTAATGTCTAGCTCTCCCAACTCAAAGCCACACAAGGGCAAGGACCTTTTTTTACCTCATCATTGAAGCCCCACTGCTGAGCACAGTGCTTGGCACCTTGTAGGTAACTAATAAATAACGACTGAATCAATGCATTAATAGGTAGAATTAGCCCCTTTTAATAACAGATTAGGAAATCAGGACTCACTCTAACTAAGAGCTTAGAAGTATCAGAGGCAGGATTCAGACGCAGGGTCACAAAACCTGACACTGTCATATCTACAGTAGCACGGACAGATTTTTTTTAAGCATCTCTGATCACACTGCACTGACACAGCTGTTTTCAGTTCTACACTCTACCATTTTTCTCTTCCACGCACATAGAATTTTTTGAGGGTAGGAACTAGACACTCTAGTGGAACAAGGCATTTCCTCCTCGTTTTTCACTGTCCCAATGTTTTCAGGGTGTCCTGGTTAAGCCTTTCTTCAAGTGCCCAATCAAACTAATCCGAGTGAACTTGGCTGTTGACCTTGCTCTCACAAATTTGCCATCTCAGAATGATTGATGTCTGCTTGGCCCCTGTTGGGAAAGTAGCTGCAAATATGATCCAGGAAATCTATAGTCGCAAGGCTAGCATAATTTTAACGAGTCATGGTCAGAATAGTAAGAAGCACGGCATGGAAGTCTTGCATGAAAATTACTCATCTTCTGTCATCTTTGCCCTTTACATGGCCTCCCCAAGTCCCCGTGTGAGGTATCCAGCCCAGAAACTTCTCTCTCCTATAAGAAAGTTGTGACCAGACACACTTGTATTGGATGGATGGGTGCATGGATGGATGGATGGATAGATGGGTAGAGGTTTTATAATATATTTTTATGTCAATATAGTTCACATGTCTAGGACCAGAAAGAAAGTGAGATAAATCTAAAGATTACCTTTATTAAAGTTTGTTTAAAATGCAATGCATGGTATGAAGAAAATTTTTTTTTTGTCTTTGAAAGCTCAATTTTCACTTACACTGTTGGCCTGGTTGTAGTTCTTTTTGCAAGTTGTGAGAATTTTCTGTTTATATATCTGCTTTCAATCTAGAATGTTCACTTCTTAAGGGCAAGGACTAGGTTACCCTCTTATCCCTTGAGAAGTGCATAATCCTGGTGGGTCTTAGGTACTCAAAAATTTTCTTGAATGAAACATAGCCTTCTCACGATGACAGTGAAGAATGTTGGAAGCACGAGTGACTGGTTAGGAGGGTGAATCTCTGTTTTGTTTTACTGAGAAATATTTGAATCTCTTAGTGAGTTCAGAGGTGAATGTCTGCTCCTGCACAGATCCTTGGCGAGTGCAGAGTTTAAGGAGACAGCAGTGTGTGCAGTCCTCTTCTTTAAGATCTGGGCCACTCTGTGAGGAAGCCATCTCTCAGGCAAGGAGAGCCTATTATTCACAACAAATATTTACCAAACAACTTTGTCATCATCCCTGACTTAGCCTGCACTCCTCCCAGAAAGCAAAGCCTGATATGAAGGATTGTGTGATTCCACGAGAAAGGATGGGGGTTGGGGAGAATGAGACGGGGAGGAGGGACAACCCACTCAAGGGAGTAGATGCAGGTTAGTCACCACTATGGGCAACTGGGACACTCCTTCCAGAACCGTCTGAGAAGAGCCATAGAAAGTACCTCAAAATGTCTGTCTCTAGGCAACAGTTCCCATCCCCCATTGGTCAAGGCTTTCCTATGGGATGTCAACTCTCTCTCATTCCCAGGCTGTGCAAGCACAAGTGACACCATGGGTTCCCTCAGGCATTCCATTCCAAGGTGTCTGAAAAACCCCAGAGCAGAATGCAGGAATGGGAGGTGTAAGTGAGCCCAGGTGCTGTCTGATCATACCTATGGGAAGCTGGTGGTCACAGCCATGGCTGGGTAGCACGTGGAGCAGGACATAAGAAGTGTCCAGCACAGCCTGCTAGTTTAGATATGGTCTTTAAAGGTCATGTATGAGGTTCCACGTCCTACTAGAATGGGCTTATGAGCCTGGAAAGTCAAGGCCTGCTAGGATGCCAAAGGAGAAAGACTGAAGCAGGGGATAGTCTGGTGGATAAGGTCAGCAGAATATAGTGAATATGAACCCAGGCTCTTGCATCAAACACTCCTGGTTTCGAATTCTACCTCTACTGCTTCCCAGCATGAACTCGAGAACACTATTTAATCTGTCTTGATTATAGGTTCATCATCAGAAAAATGGGAATACTGATGACAACCTCATACTATTTAAGCTTTGGATCTTTTACAAGGAGAATGTATTCGTGTATTACCTTTGTAATTGGAAATAATGATACTATGTTTGAACAGATTTAAAAAATGGATCTGGAGCAGATTTGCAACAGATTTTAAAAAAGGAACCATACCTCATAGGGTTGATAGGCCCATTAAATGAAATATGTTTATAAGGCTATCATCCCAGAGTCAACCTTCAGTACGTGGTAGTCTTCTTGCCGGTGATGAAGAAGACGAGGAGGAGAAGGAAGGCCACCACAACAGCACAGGGTAAGGAGTCCCCAGGGGTCTTCTTTGGAATGGAGGGTCCAAGGTCTATAGGAACTTGTTCATCTCCACATTCCCCACTCCCTCGTCTGGGGAAGAGAACTGGTGCTAGCGTGCTACCAACAGTAGTTATCGCCAGTAGTTATGCGTCTGGGAAGAATCTGGGCCAGCAGAGACGACTCATAGATAGTGCCATGACAGGCTGATAAAGACCAGGAGAGGGGAATGCAGGGCCAGGACTAATGGGGGTTAACACAATTGCTGACATTTATTGAGCACTTCTAACGTGTGGCCTTGTTCTGAGAACTGTCTGCATACTGTCTATTAGTCATGGACAGTCTAGGCACCATAATTCACATTTTACACATCACGAATCTGAGGCTTGGCGAGATTAAGTAATTTACCCCAATTCACAGTGTCAGGAGGTACAGAGTTGAGAATTGACCCCAGAAAATGTGATTCCAGAACCCACATACGTAATCACCCTATTGCACTGCCTTCTAGCAATTGCTGTCTGGTTCACATCTGGTCTGGGAAGTGGAGATAACACACAGGGGCATAGAGTGCTTCTCAATCCCAAAGTTGTGAACATGCTCTATGAAATGTACTTCAGTAATTGAGTAAAATATTGATGAGCTACTCTATCATTGACCATTATTGCATTAGTCAGGGTCCCAGTAGGAAGGAGAGGTACACACAAACTGAAATAATTTGAAGAAAGTTGAATAGGCTACAGGCATACCTCGTTTTATTGCACTTCACTTTACTGTGCTTTACAGATACTGCGTCTTTTACAAATTGAAGGTTTGTGACAGCCCTGCGTCGAGCAAGTCTATCTGCGCCATTTTTTCCAACAGCATTTGCTCCCTTTGTGTCTCTGTGTCACATTTTGGTAATTCTCATAATATTTAAAACTTTTAAATTATTATTATTACATTTGTTATGGTTATCTGTGATCAGTGATCTTTGATGTGACTATTGTAATTGTTTTGGGGCTCCACGGACTGTACCCATATAAGACAGCGAACTTAATTGATAGGTGTTGTGTGTGTTCTGACTGCTTCACTGACCGGCCTTTCCCCAGTCTCTTTCTTTCCCTCTACTTAGGCCTCCCTGTTCCCTAAGACACAACAGTGTTGAAATTAGGCCAATTAATAACCCTACAATGACCTCTAAGTGTTCAAGTGAAAGGAAGAGTCACACATCTCTCACTTTAAATTAAAAGCTGGAAATGATTAAAGCTTAGTGAGGGAGGCATGTTGAAAGCTGAGATAGGCCCAGAGCTGGGCCTCTTGCACCAAACAGTTAGCCAAGTTGTGAATGCAAAGGAAAAGCTCTTGAAGGAAATTAAAAGTGCGACTCCAGTGAAGACATGAATGATAAGAAAAGGAAACAGTCGTATTGCTGATATAGAGAAAATTTTAGTGGTCTGGATAGAAGATCAAACCTGCCCAGCATTCCCTTAAGCCAAAGTCTAGTCCAGAGCAAGACCCTAACTCTCTTCAATTCCTTGAAGGCTGAGAAAGGTGAGGAAGCTGAAGAAGAAAAGTTTGAAGCCAGCCGAGGTTGGTTCATGAGGTTTAAGGAAAGAAGTCATCTCCATAACATAAAAGTGCAAGTTGAAGCAGCAAGTGCTGATGTAGAAGCTGCTGCAAGTTACCCAGAAGATCTAGTGAAGGTAATTAATGAAGGTGGCTACACTAAACAACGATTTTCAATGTAGATGAAACAGCCTTATATTGGAAGAAGATGCCATCTAAGACTTTCATAGCTAGAGAGAAGTCAGTGCCTGGCTTCAAAGCTCCAAAGGACAGGCTGACTCTCTTGTGAGGGGCTAATGCAGCTGCTGACTTTAGTTGAAGCCCATGCTCATTTGCCATTCCAAGAATCCTAGGGTCCTTAAGAATTATGCTAATCTACTCTGCCTGTGCTCTATAAATGGAACTACAAAGCCCGAGTGACAGTACATCTGTTTACAACATGGCTTACTGAACATTATAAATCCACTGCTGAGACCTACTGCTCAGAAAAAGATTCCTTTAAAAATATTACTGCTCATTGACAATGCTCCTGGTCATCCAAGAGTTCTGATGGAGATGTACACAAATATTAATGTTGTTTTCATGCCTGCTAACACAACATCCATTCTGCAGCCCATGGATCAAGGAGTAATTTCAACTTCCAAGTCTTATTAAGAAACACATTTCATAAGGCTATATCTGCCATAGATGGTGATTCCCCTGATGGATCTGGGCAAAGTAAATTGAAAACCTTCTGGAAAGGATTCATCATTCTAGATGCCATTAAGAACATTTGTGATTCATGGGGAGAGGTCAAAATATCAACATTAATAAGAGTTTGGAAGAACTTGATTCCAGCCCTCATGGAAGACTTTGAGGGGTTCAAGAATTCAGGGGAGGAAGTAACTGCAGATGTGGTGGAAACAGCAAGAGAGCTAGAGTCAGAAGTGGAGTCTGAAGGCGTGACTGAATTGATGCATGCTTATGACAAAACTTCCATGGATAAGGAGTTGCTTCTTATAGAAGAGCAAAGAAAGTGGTTTCTTGAGATGAAATCTACTCCTGGTGAAGATGTTGTGAAGACTGTTGAAATGACAACAAAGGATTTAGACTAATACATAAACTTAGTTGATAAAACAGGCACCGAACGAGAGGATTGACTCCAATTTTGAAAGAAATTCTACTGTGGGTAAAATGCTATCAAACAGCATTGCACGCTATGGAGAAATCGTTCGTGAAAGGAAGAATCAATCGATGTGGCAAACTTAATTGTTGTCTTATTTTAAGAAATTGCCACAGCCACCCAAACTTTCATCACCCATCACTCTGATCAGTCAGCAGCCATTAGCATCAAGGTGAGACCCTCCACCAGCAAAAAGATTAGGACTCACTGAAGGTTCAGATGAGGGTTAGCATTTTTAGCAAGTATTTTTAATTAAGTTGTATACATTGTTTTTTTAGACATAATGCTATTGCACACTTAATAGACTATAGTACAGTGTAAACATAACTTTTATATGCACCAGGAAACCAAAAAATTCGTGTGACTCGCTTTATTGTGATACTAGCTTTACTGCGGTGATCTGGAACCAAACCCGCAACATCTCAGAGGTCTTCCTCTATTTACAACAATGTGAGGACATTTGGGGAAAGCTAAGGAAGGACAGTGCAGTCCTTGCAAGCTGTCAGGAGCAGGAAGCTCTTACTTCCTCTAGGCCTGGAAGTGAGAGGAGAGAGGGGCCAACAGAACCTGGAAAGAGAAGCTGAATGGAGAGGACCGCCTGGGAGGAGCCCTGGTGTTCACAGAGGGTCACAGTCAGTTTCCCAGGACCCTATAGAGAGGGAGCTGGAGGGAAAAATACCTGAACTGCACTTGCTCCTATCTGATATCCTGCCAGTCACTTCCTTTAGCCAAATCTAACAGGAAGCCAGAGAGGAGAGCTAGAGGAGAAGGCAGCCCATTAAGGCCAGCATCTTGGAGCACAAATGAGGAGGGAGATGAGAGGCGGGTTGATCTGGTGTGGCAAGCAGGGTACACCCAGCACTATTGTCAACCAGCAAAGACATATCCTTGGGAAACCTCTGTGGTGTGCAAAAAAATGAGAGGGAGTATAATCCTTACTATGGAATGTTATTCAACCAGAATAAAGAATGAAGCACTGACACACGCTACAACGTGGATGAACCTTGACAACATTATGCTAAGTGAAAGAAGCCAGACACGAAAGACCACATAATGTATTATTCCATTTATATGAAATGTCCAGAACAGGCAAATCCAGAGAGACAGAGTAGACTGGTGGTTGCCAGGGCTTGGGGGAGGAGGAAATGGAGAGTGCCTACTAATGGGCACAGGGTTTCCTTTCGGGGTGATGGAAATGTTCTGGAACTAGAAAGTGGTGATGGTTGCATAACACTTTGAATGCACCAAATGTCACCAGTGGTAAATTTTATGTGTATTTACCACAATTAAATAAACAAAGAAATAGAGAGAACTTCCTTCTCACGATGCTCAATTTGTTTGTCTCTTTTTTACTATCTGAGCAGGGCACCAGAACACACCTGACACTTTCTTGCTAGAAAATTGGTGGGAAAGGCAGTGGATGCTCTTGGTGCCCCAGGTGCGCTCCCTTACCTTTATGCCAGCCCAACCTCTCACAGCTAGTGCCTGCCCACTGCCCACAGCAGTGCCAGGGGATTACCAGCTCCCAGGAGCCCAGCCAAGCACTGACAAGAGCCAGTAAACACCAGCCCCCCTGCCCTGTAGGTGGTATCACAGGAGGTGTGTGCCCCACACCTGCTTCTGCAGGCCCCGGCAGGCTTGAGCTCCAGTTGCCTGTAGTGGTTAACTGACAGCAAGACCCCTTCACTCTCCCTTCCCTCCTTGTCTCACTTCCCCACTCACCTAGTGGTTCTGCTTGCACCTCCCAAATCAGCTACACCTCTCAAGCCCTTGTCTAAGGATTTATAACAACTACAAAATAATAATAGATAACATGCATTGAATTCTTCTTATTAAAATAGGTATGAGAAGAGACTGGCTTGTGTTCACTTTGCCTCTTCTGTTCCCAGTGATAAGGCTGTCTTCATGTATCAGGCAAATAACTATCATGGGTTCTTAGACATTAGTATAAACAGAATCCCCTAGGGAGAGTGTTAAAGGTGCAGATGCCCAGGCCCCACCCTTTGATATGCTGATTCAGTGAGTCTAGGTGTGGGGCCTTGGAATGTGCATTTATCAAGCTCTTCAGGTTGTTCTTACACAGAATAGAATAGGAACAGTTTCCAGGTATCATGAAAACTGAGAGGGGAGACCCCTTATCGCAGGCATCCATGGGCACCTGCTCAGGGGTATTTCTGCAAGTGGGGTTCCCTGAATTTTGCAGGGAGAAATACCCCATTATATATTTACTTTCTCTAAAACTGATGGAATCCACACCCAAGTATGGAGTTAATTTCAGTGTTTAATAATCATTAAATAAAGCGAGAGTGGACTATCTACACTATGTAATTACATAAAACGTGCTTCTGGCAATATTTACCCCCTTGGAAATTCAAATAGGAGATCTCCAAGGAGCAAGGTTGTATTCTTGGAGGTGGACACAAAGTAATTGAGCTTAGCTAATGGAGATAATTAATTAGGAAATGGATGTACTCACTTCTAAGAAAAATATTGGATCTCTGAGAGGCCTAGCCCTCGCTCTTGCTTTTTTGGAAGTCAGTGACACCTAGAGAACCTGGTGTTTCCTCTGAGCCACAGCCCAGCCACGCTTAGGAATTGAGAGGGCAGAGAGCAAACTCTGCTCAGCCCAACCCTAAGAGCATCTGGGCTCTACCTGCAGGAAACAGTGCTGATTCGACCTGGGGTTCAAGGACCAACCCTCAACTTATTAGCTCTCTGAACTTAGCCAAGTTATTTGACTTAACAGAGATTTGTGTTCTCATCTTAAAACAAGTTGTAACAGAAATCACAGAAAAGAGTACCAGTGCAACAATACCCTGCAGGAAAACACGTTGCAAATCAGAAGATGCTGCCTTGTCATGGTCTTGCTAAACTCTCTCTCAGTCCTGGGTCTTGTTTTCCCACATCTGGGTCACCTGTTTGACCCTTTCTGCCCAAGTTTGATCTGCCTGAGCCTGGCATTCTGGCCTGATATTTCTACCTTGTCTGCTTGCCAGCCCCCTTCCTGCCCCTTTCTGGTTCCAAATGCTAGTCCACTCTTGCCCAATATGTCTGGCTCTTGGTACTGCAAAGTGGCAGTGCCATGAATCTCCCAGCCTAGCCCTGCAATATGTCACCCTTACGATAAGTAATGGCAGCCCAGGGGTAAGAGATTGCATTTAGACCTTCTAGCTACCTCTTCTCTAATCATATCAGATCAGGATGAGCCAAGACAAGGAGGCAAGCCCACAAATCTGGTTGGCCCGGAAGGACCAGCAGCTCTCATGGAACAGGAGAATAAGAGATTAAGTCATAGATGTCATAGGCATGGGAGCATTCATGGATTGAAGAATGCAGCCATCATATGGACAAAACCACACTGGTTTTGCCCACCAGGCTATCTGCACCATCTTGCTCCATCAATAATGGTAGAGTGAGAGAGAAGCTGAGACCCAGGCCACAGAGGCAGAGAGTTGACGTGGATGATGTTTTTGCTTGTTGGTGGTGGCAGATATTACATTACATATAATTAAGATATGATACAGGAAGGCCTTTGTTTTCCATGTTGGTGAAAGTGTGTGCCTTTAATTCTTTTACAGAACTAATAGAATCATAGCACATTTATCTTTGACTTTTCTATCCCCCCTCTTTACTCTCGGAAGTTGGGTGGGAAATGTGTTGCTTCCTGTCTACCCTTTCCCAATGACTCTATTTATATTGCAACAATCAAAACCAGCAAGAAAGAATTAATGACTGGCTGAGATCAACATGCGAAGATGGAGGGGAAGTATCGGAGAAGTGAAAGACTCAAGTCTATTTGGGGGAAATGATCCAGTAATGGGGAAAATGCCCAAGGTCTGACACCCATAGATATCTCTGAGTGTCAGGGGTTAGAAGGCAGGCTGATGGAGCACAGGTCCAGGATTCAGAACAAAAATGTGACTGTGAGAGTGAGCCGTGGCATCTGATGTAACTGTTCCTGCTACTTATCCCATTAGGGCCAGAGATGAATGTCTCTGGGTCATCAGTCCTTTAGGTGTAATCATGTCCTTCTGAGATAGCAACTAGTTTTCATTTTGTGAGTCAACCGTCATGTAGAGCCTGCCTAGATCTCTGTCCTGAGTAAGATTCTGAAGCTCACCAGGAAAGTGTGCTGCAGTTGATTAGTGATATCTGCCATGGGTACAAGTATAGAAGTTGTGTCAGGCATACTGCATACTCAGCATCTCAGTTTAATGTAACATACAACAAAGTCAAGATCCAGGGAACTAATGCAATAAATGAGGACTCTTCCCAAAATATTTATTTGAAAAATATGTATACTAGGTCCTATCTGGAGTCTTTAGAACAGAACTATTTACATTTGTTTTTGACCCCTTTTCCAAATGATCGAGTGTTTTGGCATAAAAGGGCAAGACACAGAAGATGCATCATTTGGGGAATTATCCTCTATAAACATAACTTGTAGGCATACCCTGAACCTGAATTCAGAGCCCAGACCTCGGCCCTTGACCTAGGTTCTTCTTTCCTAAGTCTACACCCTTCCGAAATTTGAGGATAATGGTGGAGGACAAATAACTTGTGTGTTCTTTGAGAAAAAAGATCACATTAGAAAGCTGCTTGAAAATGACTAAAGTCAACTGTTTATCAGGTAATATTCTGGAGTGTGGCAAATTTAGCGGAGCTGGGCAAAACAAGACAAAGGGTACACCGCCTACTACAGGGCAACACGTGCTTTGTGTGTTTGCCAGTAAACTTATAAGTAATTCAGAGTGCAGCCATTAGCAGGTAAGATCGATTTGGAAGAAATGATCCAACGAGGGGAACAAAATGCTTCAGTTTTATTGAAAGAGCATGAAATCACGTCTACGTTGTAAAAAGTGACATCTGGGTCAGGCACTATTAGTTATTGACAAAGGTGTTTATGCATATATAAATGTGTGTGTGTGTCCCTGTGTGTCTGCCCCTGTGTGTGTGTATGTGTGTATGCACATGTCCTCACGTGTGAGCTTTTGTACATGAGATAGACTTCTCAGGCTGTGAGGAGGCCAGTGGGCATCAACCAGGCTTGACTCAGGCAGCCTTAGCTTTGATTTCCTGACCATGTGCTCAGCCTTTGGGTCCCATGAAGAGGTTTGACCAGTTCTAGAATGGTCACTGTGCCCAGGTGCCACTTCAGAGGTGTTCAAACAGAACTTTGGATTTAAACATAATCTTTTTGATGAGTGTTTTTGGGGTACACATGTAGTGAGTGGCCCCCACCCACATATCATGGAGCCCCCTGGGAGTTACATCATGATGAACAAGCTTGGTGCCTTTGCATGGAGAGCTGAGTATTAAGGTGGAAAAGAGCGTATTTCTTTTCCATGTTATCCCTAGTGAATTCGCGTTACCATTTTTTTCCTAACTGCAAGTGGAAATGATACTGACCCGTAGCACTACCCTTCCACACCCTTTGCAGAAATTCAGGTAATGCATAATCATCTTAATCATCAACATTGCAGGAACATGTGTTTGGTGTGACCATGTAATTTCTAGTTCAAACCAGGGTACCCTTGAGAGTAAAAAGGGCCATTATTAATAATTATATGGGGGGAATTAGACTAAACCAGGACTTTCCTGGGCAAACTGGAATATGTAGTCACCTTAGTTGGGAAAGATCTTTGAACTGTTGCCCTTCCAGTCCTGCAGAGAATGCTGAGAAGTACAGAGCAGAGATTGCTGGATTTCTCAGGATTAACACATTTGTAAATGCAGAGGGTCTTGGCACATATTTGGCTGCTAGCTTCATTTATGTGATTGGTTACTGGTGTGGGCAGAGATCATGGGGGGAGAAGGACTAAGGACTGCAGACTTCCAGTCTGTCTGTTTTCCCCGGAGGTAACATGTGATGTGTGGATCAGAGAATGGTCTTGGAATTGACAAGACCTATCATTTACTTGCTGAGGGATGCTGGGTAAATTATTTAACCACTCCGAACTTCATCTTTTAGATCTAAAAATGAGAATATTTGTTTCCTCAAATGATTATGATGATGATTCCATGTGATAACTTGTGAAAAAGATTCCAGCACCCAGCACACTTTTCTTCCTTGTGTTGAAAACTCAAAATGTCACTTAACACACAGGGAAAATAGAGTGACCAAGAAGAACAGTAATAAATGAGAGTTTATTTTAGTAATTATGTCAAATACTGGCAATGTGGGTAACCATAACACACCCCACATGTGTAACAATTCAGGAAAAACAATGTCTTGCTCATGCTACACCAAGAGATTTCCTCCCTGGACCTCTGTTACAGAGAGAAGGCACTGAGAAATTCTCTATTTTTTACCAAAAAGTTAGAAATGAGAGCTCAGCATTAGTAAGCTCTTGCTTAATTAAACAAAGACATTGTATCTGGGGAAGCCCACTGCTTCTCTCTCTTCACAGACAAAGGGATCTGCCTCATACACTGTACAGATGGGGAGAGAGGGGAAGGGAACTGTCTCTTACATATTACATGTAGGTGTCAGGGATGCAGGTCATTAGTTTACCTAAGGCAGACAGGCCAGGTTCCCCTATAGGATGATTCTAGCTCTAAAGCTGATGTCAGAGAGAGGTTTGCACCCATGGACAGTATTATGCAAGGGATGTAAAGGAGAAGGCAGGGTTTGGCACAAAGAATAACTAAATCATTAGTCTGTGGGGCACTATGCAGTGGGATTTTGCTGTTCTTTATTCCAAATTTGTAACAAGATATAAGTGAGATATCAGCAGGAGACCAGGTTTACTGGTCTGTGCAGGGTAAAGAGATCATTTGCAATATGGTTGTTTGCATTCTGATCTCACTCTGTCAAAACTGTGGATCCTAAAATGGTGGCCCAGCGGGGGCCTCAGTTCAAACTGACCATCTTCGGGGTGGGAGCAGAGCCAGGGCAAATGGTCATGGATGTGAAATGATAGGCTACCTGGCGAGCTTCCCCTTGGATTCAGACATGCTTGGGATTGGGTTGGAAGGATGATTTCTCCTATTCATTGCAACACTGCAACATTGCAATGAGGGATTTAGGTCCTCAGTGATCGCAGACCTATGTGGTAGCAATGGTCCAAGCACAGAAGTGAGACCGGTGTTTGTAGCTTTGCCTTTACGTGAAGTCATGCATAACTGGGTGGCTGCCTGGAATCTCTAGAGTGCATAACCACAGCCAGTTGCTTGGCTTTTGCTTCTTGTGGACAAGCCAAAGGTCCTCTTCTCCAACACTAGTATAACCTGTCAGTCAGTAACCACTACCTCTAGGCTGCATCCTGGATACCCTGCCGGGCTCTATGCCTGTCTGGAAACATGCTTTCTGCCTCACAAAACCAAGCACCTAAATATACAAAGGTCCTAAGTGAAGATAAACGATGTCACTTAAGCACATTTTAAAATCTTTCTGAGCCTCAGTTTGCCACCTATAAAAAGAGGGCCACGAGGACAGGGATATTTGCCTACTAAATTCAATAATGAATGTTACAAGTCCAGCACTGGCTGTTATTACTCAAGACTCAGAAATCCATTAAAGCAGAGTCTGTGTTTCCTTGGTTGTATTTCCTGAGCTTGGCATCCAGTGGGGACTCACAAATATTTAATGAAACATCAACTGTGATATAGTTTAAATACTAATAATCAAAACATCGTGCGTTGGGTGGTGTGTGTCTTGTAAACCATCCTGGGATGTTTCTGTTAGTGTCTGTAAAAGGTAATAAGGATCCAAGGATGATGCACGTGAGTCTTCCCCAATTATTTGTTTTATTTTTCGTATGTTTGCAATCTTTATAAATTTGAAAAGATTCAGTGAAAGAAGGTAAGAAGACTGGAGAGTCCTGGGTTAGTGGTTTGATGACCAGAGACATGGACAACTGAAGGAAAAGGGACCAGGATGACCACGTGGCCAATTGCTTGTTGGAAAAAGAAGCCTGTTACTGCACCAAGGTGGGAGCGAGAGAGGGCTCTGGTCCAGGGTCCCTGTCCATGGCCAATGCCTGAGAACACACAGAGTCAGGCCCCACTGAGAACCAGGGTGCCTGGATTTTTATCTTGCCAGGATTGTACACTTCAGTTTAAGACATGGGTCAGCCATCTTCCACACATCCTAGGTTCATGCGTGGGAGAATAGCGTGCATAAAGTAACATGCATGCACTTTCTAGTAGGTTTAATGTACTTATTCAGATTTACTTCTCTAACTTGCCTGCGTGCAAATGTTTTTCGGGGGATAAAACCAGTTTGTCAAACTCTTCAGGTGACAACACCTGTTAGGTTTGAGAAAATATTTGAATTAGAGATGAGCCCACATAGGTTCCAGTGAGAACGGCTTTTCAACAGGTGTGGATCACTGCTATCGAAAGTTTAGTCCAAGGATGAATTGTTGGTAAGCTATCCCATCTGTCCACCCTCCTGGAAAGCCAATTTTATCAGTTTTCTCCATTTCTATGACGATCACTCTTAAAATCAGTTTAGTAATCTCCTTTTGCATAGCATGGGTTGCTGTGTTGTTTTCAAAGCTCTTCAAAACGGAATCTCAGAATTGGGATGCATCTTTGAGTCTACCTGGTGTGAAGTCCTATGGATCACAGAAGTGACTTTGTCACTTCCTGGTCACCATCCCATTTGCTCTACTCTTGAAGATTGTTATCTGGGCGGTTACTACAAATGACAAGTGTGTTTGATGCCTTAATATTTAGCATATATCAGGATTGTGGATGTGCACACCTGCCCTCCCATTTCTATAAAACTTTGCAATGGGATTCCTGTTCTTGGAGCACCAACCTCACACTGACATTCTGGACAGATGGGGCTGTCTGTTTGAAAGGGCAGAGGACCACAGCTGAAGCAAACACAACTTCTGAAAAAGAGGCAATGTGTCTTCTGTCTCAATATCTCCCCGGACTAGGATCCAATCATGTCTCAGGGCAGGGACTGGGGAGTAAATATGCAGAGAAACAGTGAGGAACCAGTGGACATGTACCGTGTAGACTTCTGACAAGCTTTGGAAATGTGTCCACCCTAAAGTGTTATTATTTTTAAATATTTAGTTATGTTTTAATATTTAGTTATAGATGAGGAATTTGGCTTAGACACGAGAATAACAAAAATACCAAAAGAATTTTTTTTAAAAAATTAACATCTAAAAATAGTGTTCCCTGTGGAATGATACTAGGGCTGGTCTTATTTTACATATTTATAAGTAGTCTGGAAGAGGGAGTGCACAAGTTTGTAGATTCATTTAAAATATTCTAGACTGAAAATACACGGTGCCTCAACACAGCCTCGTGGGCAGAATTCACCTCATGAGAATCTGACCCAGGAGGCTTTCACGTAGATAGCTGTTTCAGCCACAGTGATAACCCAGAACCAGTGTGTTGTGGAAGCCAAAATGCCCATTATCATTTAGGAATAAGGAAAAGAACTGTCCATGGGTCAGTGTCCCCATGCGTGTCCAAACATGCAGTGGACCTGGGCTTGGCACAACTTGCTCACAAGTCTAGGGGTGCTGGCTGATCGAGAGTTGCATGCTGACCGACAGCATCTTCGTGACTGGTCATGGGACAGGAGCAGAGTCAGGGATGAGGGCCAGTGGTTTAGTTGCAAGTGGCAGATGAAGAATCAATCATCTACCTGGGAAGGTGAAGGCTGAGAAGAAAGCCAGCCAATCTTTATAAAGACACATTGGGAATGGGAGGATAGAGTCAGGGAGGGAGATGTAGGTGGAAGTCGGGACATTAGATCAATGTATGTACCTACACTGTGCCAGGTACTGTGCTGGACCCTGGGCATAAAACAATCGGCCAAAGAGGCAACAAGGGCTGACCGTCATGGAGCTGACCTTCAAGTAGAGAAAGGGAGAGCAAAGTGTTTATTTAACACACTTATGACATTTACTATGCTCCGGGTACCCTCCAAAATCATTTACAAATAAAACTTATTTAATCCTTACAGTGCCATATATGGAAGGTAAAATGAAACATAATGCAGGAATATGAAGTATAATAAAAAGTCCATTTTACAGAGAAAGAAACTGAAGTACAGAGAGATTCGTTTACTTGCTGAAGGTCACACAGCTGGCAAGGAGTAGAACTATTTGCAGATTGTGAAAAGTATTCATGAAGGGAAAATGGGCATGCTTCACGTCAGTGGTTCTCAAACTTCAGCATGCATCAGAATCCCCTAGATGGCTCATTAAAACACTGGTTGCTGGTGGCACTGCCAGCATTTATGGTTCAAGAGGTCTGGGGTGGGGCCTGAGAATTTGCATTTCCAACAGGTGATGGTGCTTCTGCTGGTCCAGCATCACCTGGGACCCTACTTTGAGAACCACTGCTCTAGGTGGTGTGGTAGATCCTGTCGTGCTCTGTCCAGATCCCTTTTCAGAGTCAAACCACCTGTTTCCCCAACTGCAGGGGTGTTGACTACCGACAGTTCACAGCTGCATCTCTTGGTCATTGCTCTCAGTCATCGCCGTGTCCAAGGCTATGCTTCTCTCATGGAGGGCAGTTCATCACAAATAACCCAGCCTTCTTACCTCAGTTTGAGAGAACTCTAAAGGGCCATCCGGCTGGGAGCTTGCTGTAGGATCTACAGAGGCTTTAGGTGTCACCTCATTGTGGGTTTGCTTGTCCTTTTGCCCATCCCTGCCTTCCTCAGATCCTTATGGGCTCTCTCCAGGAAATAGTTCTCAAAATGTTCTGGATGCAATAGTTCTGGATGCAACTCTCTGTCTCAGAGCTGGACTCCATGATGGAGAGCGCTGGCAGGAATGGCTCTCTGAGGCCCAATCCTCAGGCCAAGTCCTGATGGGATCCTGTGAAGAATCTACCCACAGACAGAAGAAAGAGCAAATGCAAAAGCTCCACAGCAGAGAAGGGCCTGGGGCTTCTGGGCACAGAGAGCAGGCCAGGACAGCCAGAGGGAGCTATCAACAGGCAGAGTGCTAAGACAGGTAAGAGAGGCAGGGAGGAGGTGGTTCCCACTGGAGGAGTAGGGCTTGTTCATAGTGCAATGGAAGTCATCAGTGGGTTTTGACTAGGGATGTGACAACATCTGTGTGATTCTTTAAGAAGGTTTACCTTGACCGTGGAGAAAGTGGATTGTAGGAGTACAGTTGGCTGAATAATGGCCCCCAAATATGGCCAGGTCCTAATCCCCGAAACCTGTAAATGTTATTTTATATGGTAAAAGGGATTTTGTGGATGTGATCAAGTTAAAAATCTTAAAGTATGGAGATGATCCTGGATTATCCAGGTGGGCCCCATGTAATCACAAGGATCCTTTTAAGAGGGAAGCAAGAGGTCAGAGCTGGAGAAGGGGATGTGATGATGGAAACAGAGGCTGAAGTGACGTGGCTACAAGGCAACTAATGTGGGCAGTTTCTAGAAGCTGGATTAGACAAGTAATATATCCTCCTCTGGAGACTCCAGAAAGAATCAACCCTGCCAACTCTTTGATTTTAGCCCCTAAGACTCATTTTGGACTTCCGACCTCCAGAACTGTAAGAGGTATTATATTATTTTAAGTTGTTTTAAATTTGTGGTAATTTGTTACGGCGGCACAGAAAAATAATACAAGGGGTCAAGAATTGGAGGTGGGAGATGAGAAAGGCCCGGGATGAGTGCAGGTGAGCTCTAAACATTCAGGCACTGACTCCGACATTAATTTATGGGGCGTAAAGGGGCGCGCATCTTCCTGCACTGAGAGCTCTGCGAGAATCTCCAAGTCGGCAATAATACAAACACACCAATACGTGGGCCTACATCAAAAAGATATTTGCTATCAATAACTCATTAATGAGCGCTGCTTTGCACACTGCCATGTGTTAAAAGGCATAATTACATTCCAATATTCATTTGAGTTACCGCCACTTTAGGTGTATTTCATGGAAAGGCAGGAGTAGGAAAAGACATTTGTTTTGTGTTATTGATCCAAGGTGCTATCAGAATCATAAAGTCCCCAATAAAATTCCAGTGAACTCTTAGATTCTGCCGTCCCTGGATAATCTTGTTACTTTCTTGGTTCAAATTCCTCACCTGTGACTTCATGGGACACACCAATACACAGTGAACACCTGGATTAAACGCTGTCATTTATTTACTAAGTATGTGGCCATGACCAAGTAATTTAAACAAACTCTGAATCACAATTTCCACATCTGGGTAACAATTAAAAGAAAATAACATACACTTACACAATATAATCATAAAAATTCAGTGCATTGCACTCCGTAGGTGCTCAATAATACTTCCCCCCAATTAATTTATTCACAAGCACGTGGAGCTATTTATGCAAAAACTTCATGTGACAACTACCAGTCATGGCTGCTTTTATAGAAAATGTCTCAGCCTTCCACTGTATGATAAAAAATAGTGTTTGTCTCCAAACAGATGAGATTGAGCAGAGTTATTTGAGCTGCTTATAATAAAATGTGACAGACAGATTTGGTATTTCACTGCCCCAAGATTTTTTATGGACTGCTTACCATCGCTGCAACATTCAGCACTTTTGTCTGTGTCAGTGTGATAGACAATATTCATATTCTTCTTGGGTAATTGTCTTTTTAGCTGAATCAATGGCTTGCCGGCTTGAGAAGGAGGCTGTTTTCGCTCCACTTTATTTATGTTATGATTATACTAAGACTATTAAACTGAATCACCCCTCCCTCCCCTCCTCCAGGCCCATTCCCAACCATCTTCCCAAATCTCTTAATACTTAGCTCTTTTGTGAATTTTCCCACTGCCAGGCCTCACATTCCCCAGATGTTTCCCTTCCCTGGCTGAATTCCAAATTTAAGTAAGGGCCCGTTGAATGAGTGAACCACTAGTATTATTCACTCATTCATTCATTCAAAAAATATTCTTTGAGGGTTTAAGTGGGAAGACTCTGGGAATACAGGAGGGAGGAGAATGTTATTATCCCTATGTGTACAGGGGATACAGCTGTGGTATGTTCTAGAAAGGAGAAGTTCCTATAAAGGAGGGGTCCTGGGTATTCTTAGTGAGCATAATAGATGCTGATAACTGACTAGTCAGGGAGGGAAGAGGTGACTCTTGAGCTAAGACTTGAAAGGAAAACACATGACCATTCGTGTGTGTGTGTGTGGACACCAGAAGCAGTGGAGGAGTTAAGTATCGCAAGGCAGAGGGAGCAGCATATGCAAAGTCCTTGTGGCTGGAGGAGGTGTAGTATGTTCTTGGAACTGGAAGCAGCTCAGTGGGCAGGAGTCTGAAGGGGGCGCTGGCAGGCAGAGCCCAGACCCTGGGGGGCCTGTGGACCTTGTAGCACATTCCGGATTTCACGCCTGTGAGAAGGGGGAGGCCATGAAGAATAAGCAGGGAGGTGGCGCTATTAGACAAGGATTTGCATTTCACAAAGAGCTTTCCCGTGGGAGGGCAGAGATTGGAGTGAAGATGACCAGCTTGGATGTGGGGCTGTTGCAATATCCAGGTAAGGTGTGATGGAGGCCTGGCCTAGCATGGCAGCAATAGAAATGGAGCAAGGTAGAAGGCATTTTGTGTTACTCAGGAGGTAAAATCCACATGGTAGGGTGGTGGATTAAATACCGAAGGTCTAGAAGAGAGGGGCTTTCAGCTTAACTTCTCTATTGCTGGCTTGCCTCCTTGAATGGCTGCTGTTGCTTGCCATTCAGCTGTTAGAAAGCACTGGAAGAAAACCAGATTTGAGGGAGAAAGGGTAAATCCCTCTTGTATGTGGCTTTAGCTTCCCAGAGTGATTAGACTTCAGGAAACCAAAGCTGAACTGATTAGAACTATGCTGAGTGAGCACAAGTTTTATTAGTTTATTTGCTGCATTCTCCCAGAGACCCCACGGTTAACGAGCAGGCATTTCCCCACCAGTCTGTAATGAACAGGCCACATCATCAGTTACAGATCATCCAAACAACAGGTGCAGAAGTATTTGATCTACTCTTTCTTCCTGGCTGCTGGAGAAGCTAAAGCTCTATTTTCCTCCTATTTGTTCACTAATAAAAATTTGACCTCTTCCTAAAAGTGTGTTGGCAGCCTTCCCTTTCCTGTAACCTGTTTAAGACCCCAACATCCTTAATGCTTTTGGAAGTGACCGTTTAGTGTTTCAGGGTCCTTTGAACCAATGAATTCAGGCAAACAGGCTTTGTCTGACAAGCCAGATCAGAATGAGTGATAGTGGCTGCCCGGTATATGTATGGAAGAAGATTCTGGAGCCATATCTCGGCTTAACAGGAAACAATCCTGGGATTAATTGGTGATGTCTGTCATGGGCTCAAGAGGGGAGAATGGTGTCATATGAGCCATTCTTTTTTTTGGTGAGGAAGATTGGCCCTGAGCTAACATCTGTGCCCATCTTCCTCTGTTTTGTACATGGGATGCCGCCACAGCATGGCTTGATGAGCGGTGCATAGGTCCACGTCTGGGATCTGAACCCGTGGACCCCAGGCCGCCACAGCCAAGTGCGTGAACTTAACCGCTATGCCACCGGGCTGGCACCTATTTTTTATTTCTCCTTTAGTCTTTCCCAATTGCTAGCACATCTCTTTAATCTATTGACATATTAGATACAATCCCACTATTTTGTTCTTTGGATAAGTCTGTATTCCCTAACACACCACAAATTATGACAGCAAGGGTCAATTTGTCTGTTTCTAATTCTTAGTCTCCTACTCCTTAGTCTGGGCACTTGGGTGCCCAGAAGGGGTTTAATAAATTATCTTTAACTCTACTTTCCCATTTCCTTTCCTTTCAACTTGTCTCTATATCTCTACCACCCATTGTAGGGTTAGCACGTGGCTTCAGGGCTGAGCAGGAGGAACTTCACCTCTTGTCCTCCCTTGGCTTTTGTGAGTGCGGTTCCCAAAGAAACCTTGAAGTCCAGAAGAGGAAAATCTGACAGCATCGTTGGGTTAGGTGTCCTTTGTCCCAGCCCACTGTGGCCTCATAACACTCTTTTCAGAGCCGGGAAGCTGTTTCACTGAGATACTGTCAAAGCCCCTGTCAATTCTTACGAGAAGTATGTTGTTAGGTCATTGATTGGTTCTCCGTAGGGCTGGAACAGCAGGAGATCTGAACGCGAGGGTGCAATGCTATGCGCTGCATCCTGACATAATTGAGCTGAATAATTTTTGGATGTATAAGAGAGTACATTTAATTTTTAACAGATTATATACAAGATATTGAATGACATTAAACCCATAGTTAAATCAACCATAACCCATTCAAAGCAGCCTTGCAGATAAATGTCCCCAAACTACTAGCCTGCCAAATATATTCTTTATCTGCACACATTTGTCAATTCTTTCCACAACACTAAGCTTTTCTAATGCTTCTCTGGGAGTTACATTTTTCCCCTTCATTGAAATACAGGTGACAGCTACTGTTCGTGAAATAGATGGGACTGATAAGGGGAAACCCCTGGATTTGTGATTGTTCATCTTTTGGTGACCATAGACCCATTTGAGACTCTGATGGAGTCTTCGGACTGCTCCCCAGTCAGAAAAGAAATGACGTAAACATTTACAAACACATTTTGGCTACAATCTATTGTGTTGCTTTTGAGACTGGGTCCACTCACATTCACATTATAGAGTACCAAAAACCTTTACCAAAAAACAAGTACCACTCACTCTAGATTCTTCAATAGAAATTAAGGGCTACTTTCTAAAAAAAAATAGAACAAACATAAACTGTGCAAGTTAAACAAAAAGCAAACCTCAATTATGTTCAGAAGTAAAAATTAGTGAGAACACTGTTGTTTTGCAAATATAAGAAAGGTCTTCGATATGGTAACATGGATGTTATCTTTCACATCAAGTCATCTTCTGCACCTTTGGTTTTGATGGCGACAAATATCTAAAAACAGACTCGTTTGTGCAGATGGTAGCAACAAAATCAGAACTCCCATAGCTCACTTCACCAGAGAAATTTAGGCCAATGTCAAGGAAAGCAGACTACAAGACCCTTCCTAGTCACGTCCCATGATTTCTTTGTTCTCAGGTCACTTAGGTCAGTTATGACTCATTTTAACCATTTAATACTATCTACATGTATTAAATGTCTATTGCTGGCATAAAAATTATCTCCAAGCCCAGTGGCTTAAAAATAATATTTGTTATCTTAGGAACAGCTTAACTAGGTTCAGAGTCTTTCATGATATTGCTGTCAAGATGTCAACCAGGGTGGCAGTCTTATCTGAATGCTTGACTGGGGCTGGAGGATCTACTTCCAAGATGGTGCCTTCACATGGCTATTGGCAGGAGTTCCAGTATCTTCCTTATCACATGGGCCTCTCCATAGGACTGCTAGAGTATCTATGCAACATGGCAATTGGCATTCTCCGGAGTGACACATCCCAGAAAGCAAAAAGCAAGGAAGCAACCAAAATGTCTTTTATGTCATAATCTTGGATGTCACACACCATCGCTTTTATCATACCCTATTCATTAGAAGCAAGTCACTAAGTCCAGCTCCACACTCAAAGGGAGAGGAATTAAGGTCCATCTCCTGAAGGAGAAGTGTCAAAGAATTTGTGGGCACATTTTAAAACCACCACACAAAGAAAGAACTATACATTCATGTTTCAGTTTTAGGGTGGTTTGAGCAAAGTTAACTATCAGAGTGGTTCATCCATATTTCCACGCACTGGAGATGCAGACAAAGTGATGAGGCTTTGTCTTTCTCACTACATATTGTCTTCCAACATCATTTCATCATCTTTAAAGGGGCCAAGATATTTCATGGGTGTGTCTGTGTGTGTATTAGAATTTTTTTATGCTAAACATAGCCAAATGATTCTGAATATATAGAATCTGTACTTGCACTACTGAGAATAGATTATAATAAAGTTATGGAGCTACACTATCTGCTGGTACTCCACCATGGCAGTGCTGATGAGGAAGAAATAGGACTGGAGGATATAACTTGCCCCACAGATAAGCTCCTTGAGATCAGGGCTCTATGTAAGTGTTAGCACAGTGCTTGCCACATAAGAGCTACAAAGAAATATTTGTTGAATGAATGAATGAATGAAGACCCATGGAATTCAGCTTGAACAGGCTGGTTCTAACCAGTGATGTAGGCTTGGTAATACCACATCCAGAGTCTGGAAGATTGGAGCACTGATAAGAATGAGAGCTCTAATTCCAAGGCCATACCCTCTCTAGCGTTTAGTGTTCTCTGCCAGGCGTGGAGAGTCCCGGGATCTCAAGCATAAGTTTACATCCAAAATCAAAGATGGGAGGTGGTAAGAATAACTTGTTCTTAGTGAAGACTGAGGCAGAGAACTGTATCTTGTTGGACATCCTCTGTAGGTGGTGGACAAAAGGAAGAAAGTGTATCAGATAGATTTTGCTGTGTAACAAAACCTCAGTAGCCTATTACAGGTAGCATTTATTGCCCATGTATATGGGGTCAGCCATTAGCCAGATGGCTCTGCTGATCTTGGCTGGGCTTGCCCACACATCTGGGAGTCAGCTGACTGTTGGCTGATCTATTCTTGTTTTAGCTGTGATGACTGAGGTGACGTGGCTTTGCCCCATGGCTCTCCCATCCTGTAGCTCGCTAGCTTGGGCATGTTATCAGAGTAATGGCAGAGGCACGAGAGAGGAGGCACAGTCCAGCTGGTGTTTTTCAAACCTGTTTGGCAAACATTCCATTGGCCAAGCACCCCATGGCTGAGGCCAGCATCAAACTGGAAGGGCACTGAAGAGTTACATGGCACAGGGAGTGGTGAAGCATCGGGGCCATTTTTTGCAATCCACTACAGGAAGGCAAAGAAATAGCTGTTTTTGTTTTGTTTTTATTTTCATTTTTTAAGACAGGGATCCACAAACCTTTTCTATAAAGGGACAGATAGTAAATATTTTAGGTGTTGCAGGCCACATATGGGCTCTGTCGCATATTCTTGTCATCTTCTTCCTCTTTCTCCTCTTCCTTTTCCTTCTTCTTTTACTAATCCTCTGGAAATGTAAAAAACATCCCTAGCTTACAGACTACACAAAATCAGGCTGCAGGACAGATTTGACCCATAGGCCATAGTTTGCCAACCTCTGGTTTAAGAGGAAAGAAGACCTTCATACTGATAATTTATTATGTTCTATTTACAAAATACATTCGCATCTGTTGTTTTATTTGCTCCTCATGACACTCTGGTTGTTGAAAGTAGGTATTACTAATATCATCCCCTTTCGTATGGGGAGAGATGTGAACTGTGTTGATGAGACTGGGGTCCCGCTGGGGCGGGGGCTGGGAGGGCCATGGATGTTCACCTGAGGTTGCCCTGCTAAGAGCAGCTGCTCCCCTCCGCTGCATCTGAGAGCTAAGCTTCCAGGGGGTCTACTAGAGTGAAAGAGTGGCCAGCTCCCCCCTCCAGAGAACACACATAAGGAAGCCATCTAATCATGTTAATTTCCACCCAACAGAGGTGGGGATGAGGCTGATCTCGAGGATGCAGAAAGTGCGACAGTTGATTCCCAGGTCTCATTTCCCAATCTCCATCATAATGGCCACCTTCCATGTGTTTCTTAACTCTGCCTCCCAGAGAGGCTTCCTCTCTGCTAGGAATCTTTTAGAAATGACGCTTAAGGGAATGTGTTTAAAACAAGTCTTCATAGTGATTATGGCATTTTTTTTTAACCCAAAATGTAATCAGTACGCACATTTTGCATCTTTATGCTTAATCCACAAATATAGCTTTCGGCATTTTTCCTTCTTCTGCCCACAACCCTAAACAATGTCGTAGTATAAACATAACAGAATATTAAAATATTCTCTTTTGTCTCTGCTAAGTGTGATTTAGCTGTTGGGAGAGCAATGTCTAATCTAGTTTTCATGAACAGTAAATAATACAGATTGTACAGGCCCATGTAGGTGGTACTAACTCGATGTCTCAACAGTCCTCTGAAAAAAGGGAAATAAAATGAATCGGCCAATTAGTTGACTGGGCACTTGCCTGCAAGTTGTCAAACAGAAAGCTTTGCTCATTTATTCCAAATTGGCTAAGATTGGCCTACTCCAGAAATTGGCTTCCTTTAGAAGTATGGCCTATGGAAGCCTTTTCTAGGGTTATACTTTATGGCTATTAGTTCCTCAGGATGCCGGAAAGTGTTATGGATTCAAAGATATATATGTCTAAATGAATTGGGGGACACCTATGTTAAACAAAATTAAATGATTGTTTTTGCTGCAGGACTTCTCAGAGCCTTTAATACATGAAGGTGCATCCTGAATTTCCTGGAGGTTAGAGTGTGGGGCAGTTTCCAAATTTACTTGACCATGGAACCTTTTTGTTCACAGAACAGCATGAGACAATATTCTATAGGGCAAACTTTGAGAATCACTACCACAGCGAAGTGTCACCAACACGCTATGCCAGAGGAGAAGACTAGAAATACCCTTATCCGTGAAGAGTTACAGAGTATAAGTGGACATTAACTATTTTTTCAAATAGTCAAATCAAACCTCAGTGTTTTCAAGAAGATATCATCATAAAGATCAGGCTAGTAATTGTGTAATATGTATATATATCCCTAGGAATTAAGAAGTTAAGATTGTGGGTTAAGCTTAATCATTTCTCAGATTCTGAGATGTGAAGTCCTGTCACAGAATTTTGCAAGCAGCTGGAGAAAGCAGCTGTCAGAACATCACAGCTTCTCATCCTGTTTTGAGTCTTATTCTCCTCTTTGCCCTTGTGCAAGATTTCACTGATGGCATTGCTGACAGGATACATTTTAATTGCTTTCTGGTATGACTTCCCAATACATCAAGCCTTGTTTTCTCCATAAATAGTGATTATCCACAATGATTACCATTCAGAACACTAATTTGATCTCTAGAACTACAAAAAAAGAGGTAATGTGGTTTGCTTCTCTTTATGGTGGCTGATCTTTCTCACTGAGCATTATAAGCTTCACCATAATATTGCTTTCCGCCCACACGGGGCATCTCCAACCTGTCGTCCTGCGAGCAGCTTCAGCTCCTTGTGGCTAAAAGTGAACTCATTTTCTTTACTGTGAGTCAGTTCCGCTTCCTGTTTTGTCTCTCCCCTCAGCTAATAGCATTAACATCCCCTCAGCCTCCAAAGTTAGAAAGTTCTGAGTCATTTTTTTTCTTTTTTCCTCTTCCTTGTCGTCTATTAGTTGCCAAACCCTGTTGACTCTACCTCTGAAATAGTTCTCAATTCCACCTCTCCTGTTCATTCTCATGGGCAGTGCCCCAGTTCAAGGTCCTGTTTTTCTTAGACTATGTGGTCCCTTTGTCATTATCTTTTCCCCCACCCAATTGATACTTCCACCACTATTACTAAGACCCTTACCATTTCTGAGGGCCTGTTATTATTTGTCTCTGAGGGTTTTACATGCATTGCCATTTAGTCTTTACAATGGCCCTCTGAGATTGGTGCTGTTATTATCCACAATTTACAAATGAAAAATACAAAAAACAAAACAAACCCAAACTGAGAAGTTATGCAATATCCCCAAAGTCATACAGCTAATACAGCGGTGGATCTGCAGTGTGAATCTGGAGGGTTCTGCCCAGATATCTAAGCTCTTACCCACTACACAGTGAACTCTGACAACCTATGGATCTTCTGAAAAACAACACTGAGTAGGGGAAACCCTCATCTCAAAACCTTTCACTGGCTCTTCCTTTCTTATGCAACAATGTTGACTCGTTAGAATGGTACATATATTTTTTGTCTAAAAATGTTTTTATTTTGCATTCATTTTTTAAAAAAATCAACTTTATTAAGGTTTACATTCAATAAAATGCACCCATTAAGAATACATTTCTATGAATTTTGACAAATTTATACACCCATGTAACCACCACCACAGTCAAGATACAGAATATTTTTATCACCTTAAAAAGTCCCTGTGCCCCTTCTCAGACTATCCCCACACATGCTCCTGGCCTCAATCGCTGATTGACTTTCTGTCATTACAGATTAGATTCCTATTTCTAGGATTTTATATAGATGGAATCGTTCAGTGTTTCGTGTCTGACTTTCTTTTCTCAGCATAACATTTTTGGGATTCATCTACGTTGTTGCAGCTTTCAGTAGTTTATTCCTTTTTGTTCCTGAGTAGTATTTTTATGAGTATACCACGTTTTGTTTATTCATTCACCTGTTGGTGGACATTTTGGTCGGGTTTTGGCTTTCACGGATAAAGGTACTCTGAACATTCACGAGTGAGTCTTTCTGTGGTCACACGTTCAGTGTGGTATATTAATTAGGACTTTTGGTTGCAAGTGACAGAAATCTATCCCAAACTAGCTCAAGAGGAAAAGAAAGGAGGCTAATTAGGTTCCACAACTGGAAGACCTAGAGTTGACTTGGTTCCCGTCACAACCTTAAAAGTTGTCCTTAGGAACACGTCTTATTCACTTCCTCTCTCCGCAGTCCTTCCCGCTTTGTTAGCCTCACTCTGACATGGTGATAACGCAGCTTCCTCCAGCTGTCGCAGACTTACAGTCCACCCCCTCAGCAGCTCCAGGGGAGAGAGGAGCTCTCTTTTCCCAACACATTCAATACAGATCTTTGAACTAAATTTCATTGGCTCTCATCAGGTCATGTGCCCATCCTTCAACCAATTGCTGTGAACAAGGGGATGGGATGCTTTGTCACATGCCCTCTTCTGAAGCCAGAGATTTTGGGTAATCATTTCCACCCAACCACGTGGACTTAGATTGCATGGGGTGGGGTGGCTCCCCAAGGAAATTGAAGTATTGTTATCAGAAGCAGGGAAGTAGATGAGTGGCTGGCAAGGCAGCAAATGATCATCACTCGTGACACTCAGAGTGTTCCTCCATCCCATTCTACCAGTCTTCCCCAGCCAGCCTTCTGTTCCTGAATGCTAAGGATCAGATTCTATGGGCACTGTACATGACTCACTCCCCAATATGTGCTGCAGTTTTCCTCTGCCTGCCCCCATCCATGCTGCTCTCTTGCCTGTGACACCCCCAATGGCTATGGCGAGCTTACTCACTCTGTAAGACCAGCTCAAATGCTTCCACCACAGAAAGCCTTCTTAAACTTGCCCCTGCCTGGATTAGTCTCAGGGCACATCATCTGTACCCTGTCATGGTTCTTTCCATGAAGTGTCTCATCACAGAATTGGTTTCCTATGATCCCCACCTCCCCTACTAGCCATGGACAGCTACTACACACTGACAGCAGGTCACTGTCTTGCTCGTCTCAGTGCTCCCCAGGGCCCAAGCGCAGTGCCTTTTACACACTGCGATCTCCATAAATACTTATTGATTGGTTCTGGGCTTGCCATCCATTAAGAGAAGTTAATGGAGGTTTTCTGATTCCCAGCTGATGACCAATTTTGGAATGTTGTATCAGTCAAATTCTAAAAATCAATAAAGTCTTCATTTGGGCTTTTCTTTCTCTCACTCAAAGGATAATTTTAAAATAATTTTATTGTATTTTACCCTCTGATTTTAACAATATGTAAGCATGGCAGAAAATTTGCAGATATAAAAGTATAAAGATGACAGCAAGCTTCTTTCTGGCCTAGGGCCACTGCATGGATGGTTCCCTCTGCCTGGAAGGCTGGAGCCCTTCCACCTTCTCCTACCTGGTTCCTTAGCAGTCACATCTCAGCAGGAGCTTCACTCTCACTTAGAGACCTAACCTTGCCTCTCCGTTTTTTTATAGCATTCATCCTGATACAAGTGTTGACTTGCGTCTCTCTGGACTCTAATGTATGCTCGGTGTGGTTAGAGACCTCCTTTAGCTTGGTCACAGTGTGTCCACACTCCTGGAACACCAGCTAGTACACGGTCAGTGCTCCGTAAATATTTATGGTATCAATTAGCGAATGCTCTTGCACATGCAGAGGCAGCCGTTGCTTATATTGTTTTGTTTCCTTCCACTCACAAACGCTTACACACTCAGATGTATGTATGTATATGTGTTTTATACACACACACATATACAAACACATAATATACACATACACATAGTATATCATAAGGCATAGGTAGTGTAATTCAAGGCCACCAGACACCCTGTTGATGTCCCGCTCATATTGCCTCTTTACTCGCTGCTCCTTCTGGCAGCTTGTCCCTGCAAACCCTGGACGTGGTCTGCCTGCGTGCTCGCCCTGGCTGCAGGAGCGTCCTCAGCCAGCATGCAGGGTGAGCCAGAAGTGCCAGGGAACTCACACCTCTGGGAGCAGCCTCGACCAGGGACGGATAGAGATTGGAGGACAATTTCCCCAGCTCCTTTGCCCCTTTGGAGGCACATCTCTGGGGGGAGGGGGTTCCACACGCTCTCTTGTAGTACTCAGTGGGATTGACGCCCACAGTGGTAGCTAGACTGGTACTGCTTTCTCAGCTTCCTTCCCATCCCATCTTGTGTCGCTTCCCGCTTCCATATCACTGCTTCTTGGAACCACCTGTTAAATAAGAAACTTGCGCTTGACAACTAAGTCTGAGGGTTTGCCACCCAGACAAGGGAAAACTGTAGAGACAATAAAAAAAAATTGCCCTTTGCTCCCCTCAAATCCCAGTATATTTTGCCTTCCTCCTCCTCCCTTTATGTCCCTCGCAGAGCGGGTGGGCACCCATTCAACACCAGTGTGTACCTCCTTCTTTGGGAAGCCAGCGGGAGAGAGCCCCCTCGGTGCTCCCCTGACTCGGAGGGTAATGTCGTCCGGTACCAATGGCTTCAGAAACGCCTGAGGCATCCATGTTATAGACGCCTCTGCGTCCAGCTTCACTGTTATCTGTTTCCAATTTCTATTTTCAAGGCATTCCGTTTTCTTCTCCTTTCTCCCTCATCTTGAGCCCCTCTGCAAAACAGCACCAAATACAAAACCCGTCACATTGTCGCAGATGAAAAAAAGCCTTTGAAAAAGGTGGGTGGAGTGGCTTGAATATTCCTAAACTCTAAAACCGCAAGTTACAAACAAATAAAGGTGTGGGGGACGGGTGGGAAGGCTCCTAGCCCCGTGGAAGCAGCCCCCTGGGTCACAGCAGGCTGTGGGAGGCACGACGCCTCCAGTGTGGTTTGAACACGTGGATTGGGGCATCTGTCTTACTGAATTCGAGTTTGAATTATAGATGTTACTGAATGAAACATTAAGGCTGTGTCCATCGGGATTGCACTGGCTGTCTCGCCTGTTAACTTTCATGCAGCATTGTTCAATTTTATCTAAGCATTACTTCAACATTTTGATTAGATGCTCTTTTCATTCATTCATTCATTCATTCCACAATGACAGTGACTAGTGTTCAACTACAAAGATGTCTAAGACCCATTCTTTATTCCCAAAGATCTCAAAACTTAATTAAGGAAGACACACAAGCAAATCAGTAACCACAGTGTCCTGTGGTCGGTGCTGTCCCAGGGTGGGGGCTAAGTAGAATTGCTTAAGAGCAAGGGCTGCAGAGTCAGCCACAGCTGGGTTACTTGTCTTGGCCTGTGGATCCAGGAGGGTTTCTCAGAGGATGAAGCAGGGTTCAGCTGTCAAGAACTAAAGATATGGATCAGATAGCTCTGGCTTTTTAGTCTCTGCTTTGTACTAAATTGACTGAATTTACTTACCCTCCTTGAACCTCAGTTTCCTGATCTGCTGTCAGGCTAGAATTATATTTACATCATGGTTTGTGTAAAAGTAGATGGAATAGTGCCTGAACTGTGCTATGCCGAGTTCATAGCATATAATAGCAACTAATAAATGTTTTTAATTTTTTTTTTCTGAGGAAGGTTCGCCCTGAGCTAACATCTGTGCCAATCTTCCTCTGTTTTGCACGTGGGGTGCTGCCACAGCATGGCTTGATGAGTGGTGTAGGTCTTCGCCTGGGATCTGAACCCGTGAACCCGGGCCACCAAAGCAGAGCACGTGGAACTTTAACCACTTGGCCACGGGCCTGATCCCAATGTTCATTAATTTTAACAATCCAATCAAGCACAGGATATTGGGAAACACCCACTGCAGACTGGGGAGGCAGGTCTAGATTTGCTGGATGAGGTGATGCCTTCCTGGCTCCTGAGGAAGGTGAAGGGCAGGGCACTGGTGGCTGGATGGGCAAATAAATGATTTCCTCTTTCTATTCTCGTGGGCACCAGTGAGACCCATCATATACCTGTGTCAAAACCTGCAATTTATCAAAAATAAAACCAGGGGTAGTAACAATCTTGCTGGCCACAAAGGCAGTAGGATCTAGGCAAATAGGCTTCTTCCGGGCCATTGTTTCACGATGGGCTCTCGGGTATGTACCAGCACGAGAGAGGAGGAGGTGCACCTGCGCTTCTGGGCCCCGCTGAACAGGTGAGATGTCCAGTGTACTTTTATTGAAGATTTGATTTTCTCCCTCCTTCTCTCCAGCAGGGGGATATTCAGAGATGTAACAATTAGAATTCAATATGATAACACAATGTCTCATTAGCAGAGCCACACAATCGCCTCTAGAGGTACATGTGCGAAGCAACGCGTGTTACCGGAAATTAGCTTGGCTTCCCGCCGCCGTCCCCATCTGAATCTTTCCTCAACTACTTTGTGATTTCAGAGTCAGTCTCATTTCAGCAGTGGTAATTTCACTGGGCTGGTGATCCCAAAACTCATTCAAAAAATTAATAAATTCTCCTCTCCCTTAATTATTTTATTTTGTTTGGTGGGGACATATTTCATGGCACATATCTGCTTCTTCCTTGCAAATATTTCATTCAAACTTAGTCTTCAAATTTTCAAATTTTAGATTAAAAAAAAATCAATCACAGTTTAAGAGGATTAAGATGCTGTGCTTATGTCAGCCTTACACAATTCTGAAGAGAAGAGGTATTCCCTTGCGCTTTTCATTTTGTTTATGATTCTGCAAGGTATCACCCTTTTCTGCCAAGTGAATTCTGACTGCATTAGGAAGGTGTAGATGATTTTTCAACAGATTTTGGTCGTCTGGTGTATTATTTAATGGATTCAATGGTGTTTTCCTTTGTGTACTGCAGCCTTAAATACAGATCAGGTCTCAAGTTCATATGCATGTTATCCTCCCTCCCTCCTTCCCTCTCTTTCTCCCACCCTTCCCTTATCCTTCCCTCTTTCCCTCCTTCCTTCCCTCTCTCCCTCCCTCCTTCCTTCTACAAACATTTATTCAACCCTATTATATACCAGGCACCATTTGAAGCACTGGAGATACCCTGATAAACAAGGCAGGTTGTTATTAGTACAATGATGGGGGAGACAGGTGGTAAACAAATAAACAGTTAACGAGATAAAAGCAATTCCCAATGAGTGTTCTGAAGAAATAGACATGATAGGGAGTAACTGGAGGGAGCTGTGGGGTCACAGAAGGCTAAGAAAGAGCCAGCCAGTAAGCCCCAGAGCAGAGAGGAGCCTGTGACTTCCCAGTAGTTAGAAAGGAGGAGAAGAGTGAGGGGATGGAGCTCTACGTGGGGGTTAGATCATGCAACATGGTCGTAGCAAGTCACCATTCGAGATAGTGTTTGGAAGAACAGGGGACATTTTTATTTTAGAATGTTCTCAATGAATTAGGTATGTGTGCTGACCACATTTTCCAAACCAAATCTTTTTTCTGACTATTTAATTTCAATCTCCATTCCAAAGTTAGAAAACTTGTAACTCAGGGGGTGTTGCAGGAATCTTAGATTGGAGGACTGAAGTACATACCATCCACCGATCGGCAGGAAAACAGCTTCTGTTATAGGCAGTTGCTTTGCTTCCTAAAGCATAAACTCGGAGGTACGATAATTTAGTCAAGTAGTTGATTTAGTTGTATCCAGCTTCACTAATTAACGCTAATTCCATGCTTGATTTTTTTTTTCCCATTAACCGAACAAAAGCCATCTCTAATGAGGTATGTATACAGGGCCAACTGACTGACTTTCTTGTACGATGGCAAATGAGGAGGGAGCTATAAACGTGTGTAGGAAATAGGAGTAGACATGATATTTAACATATTTAACAACCGGTGCAATATAGGCCCTGACCAATCAGAATGCACAGTGGTGTACGGGGGCCACCAGGCAATTTGGAGGGCAAGGAGTGAGATGTATTCTCCAAATACAGGGAAATGACAGCAGTACGTTCATTCCCTCCCAGTAGCCCCCAAAGTCTTAACTTGTTCTACTCTCAACTCAAAAGTCCAAAGTCTTATCTAAACATCATATAAATCAGATACGGGTGAGACTTGAGATCCTGAGGCAAAGTCCTCGCCAGCTGTGAACCTGTGAAATCAAACAAATCGTATGCTTCCAAAGTGCAATGGTAGGACACACATAGGGTAGGTATTTTTATTCCAAAAGAGAGAAATGGGAAAGAAGAAAGGGGTGATGGGTCCCGAGCAAGGCCAAACCCAACGGGGCAAAGTCCTTTAGACCTTAAGCTTTGAAATAATCCTCTTTGGTTTGATGCTCTGCCCTCCATGACCCCTGGGATGGAGCTCCTGCCTTCTCGACAGACGGGGGTGGGGCTCTGTCCCCCAGGCTCTGGGCGCCTCCACCCCAGTCGTCTGGGGGGCTAGGGTGGCCATCTTGCTGTGTGTTGCTGAGAGAGAAGAGGTAGAACTAACAGGGGAGAAATCATAGGCAGACACATTTCAGGTCAACAAAGAAAGGTGCACCAGACAGCTGCCCGAGAAAGGAATAGGTTTGAGAGAAACGAAAGTTCTCTTTTGCCAGGAGGGCTCTAGATGAGGCTGTGAGGTTGGATAACCTGTAAAGGGTTGTCTCAAAGTCAACACCGTCTTCTGAGCTTGGCGTCATATGAGTTAGGATAGATCGAGAAAGACTGCCTTAAAAAAATATGTATATATACTTTAAATATATATTCATATATTTGATATACATATATCAATATTTTATATTGATATACATAATATGGATATACTCATATACATGTATAAATATTTAAATATATACCTTTCAGAATTAAACAACCTCATTCTAAGCACGCATGAAAGAACAGTTTGATTTGGTATACCTTATAAATTGTCACTTGCTTTTTTCTGTGTCCGATGTTAACAAAAACAAAGCTGGTGCATAAACAAGGTGGAGGAAGGAGCTGCTCATCTAATCTTTCCCTGTCCAGTATCCACGTTGTGATATGCTGCAGTGGAAGTTCTGGGCAACTCATCTGCGTTACGTCGTGTCCAAATACCCCCTGGCATTTTCCACTTCCCTCTCCAGGTCTCTAACTGAAATCGACATGAAAGGGCAGCGTGTAAGTGACTGCGATGTGCAGGTTCTCGTTACGATTACGAAGGGCACAGTTTACAAGGAGATCTTGCAGAGTTTATCACAGACTCCACTTGTCTTGCCGTTTGGACGGCCCCTGTTCACCTCCTCCTGTGAGGGTAAGATCTTAGAACTCCAAATGATCTTGGAGGACCCCAATTCCACAGTTTTTAAACCGTGTTCTAGTATCGAGAGGGGAGGAATTGGGATCCTGAAGTGATGAGGTTGCAAGAGGAGCGGGGTGAAGGAAGCATCTGGGACTCCAGCCGCGGGAGCAAATTTCAACCAGGAGAATTTTGCTTTTATCTGTTTCAGATATGAGGGTTCAGGAGGGGATTACATTTGATAAAAAGGTAGAGGGCTTTAAGAAAAGGATTTAGAATTCCAGTATAGACCTACCTTCTCGTTGTGCAGACATGGAAAACTGAAGCTCAGAAACACCAAAGGGGGTTCTCCTCGGGTCACCCACCTTGTCCATGGTCAAGCCGGGACTAGGATCCAGCACTGTGATCCTGGAGTATGGCTCTTAAACATGGGGACTTCCTCTCAAATGTCGGCACTCAGGAAATCCCCCAGGTGGTAATGATGATAGATAATGCTCACGAGTTCCTACTATGTGGCCAGTGCCTCAAAGATATTATCTTATTGAATCCTCACAACAGTGCACTGAATTAGGAGCTCCTATTAATCCCATTTTATGGTTGGCGAAATGAGGTTGGAAGAAGTTAAATCACTTGCTCGACATCACACAGCTTCCAGACAGTGGATGTTGGATTTGAACCCAGGTGGTCTTAGTCCAGAGGCCTCAGCATCAACTACTCTGCTCTCTTGCCTTCCTGCACTCCAGACTTCTCACGGAGGACAGATACTCTCAGACTGTTTCATCTCACATTGCCACATTTTTTACCAGCATAACAATATCCAGCAACGTTTCCTCATCAAATGTTCTACCTCTGTAGTGTCACGACATCATGGAGCATGACCTTGATGAAGGTAATAGCCCTTCTTGTATCAAAATGGTCAATGGTCATTAATTTTTACCCATTAGTTAAAGGCTAGTGTATTTTAGAGAAAGTCTAAATTATAGAATACATTTTACTTTATTACTTTTAAACACATACCTTAACAAAAAAATTATGTAAGAATGCTCCCTTCTGGGACTCACTTCAGTGAGTTGTTAGCATTGATCCTACTTATATGTAAATGAAAGGAAAGCTTAATATGAGCACCTTGCTTGTTCTTCTCCACTCTAACTAATCCTGCCCAATAACCTATGTAAATGGCCTCATTACCTCTTACCAGGCCTACTGTGATGGCTTCCAAGCTCACTGCCCTGAGCCCCACCCTTCATGTCTTTTCTATGTAACTTTTTTTTTCTTTTTCTTTGTGAGGAAGATTAGCCCTGAGCTAACATCCATTGCCAATCCCCCTCTTTTTGCTGAGGAAGACTGGTCCTGAGCTAACATCTGTGCCCATCTTCCCCTACTTCATGTGGGATGCATGCCACAGCCTGGCTTGATAAGCAGTGTGTAGGTCTGTGCCTGGGATCTGAAACTGTGAAACCCTGGGCCACCACAACAGAGTGCATGACCTTAACCACTATGCCACTGGGCCAGCCCCTCGATGTAAGTTTCTTAATGGCTACTGATAAAATTCAGCATTAAAGCAGGTCATGAGCCATGATCCACACCCCAACCTGCATTAATGTTTTATTCCTCCACCACCTTTTGCCATCCTGCCCCTAAAGACTGAGCTAAATGGCTGACCCCCTGTTCTCTCAAATTCTTAGTTGTTTCTGTAGCCTTGCTTGGGGTTACCTCCAGCAAGCGCCACATGTTACAAGTCTGCTCACCCTCCAGTAAATCTTCTTGGGTTCCAGCTCTCAATCATCATCAATTTCTCTTGGGAACTCCCCTAGAACTTTGCTCCTCCCTGGGAGCCACCCTCACATTCAGCTTCATGCAGATCAACTGTTTACTTGTCTTACTTCCTCGGCTAAACTCTGAGCCCCATGAGGGCAGCCCTCTTTATAGTCTGCCACCTGGGTACTTAGTAAATGCTTATGGAGTCAATAGGATCCTGGGGAGGTGAGTGTGTGTGTGTGGGGGGGGGAGACAAACGATGCTTGGCAAGAAAGAGGAGTCAGGGGAGAGGATACCATCTCTAAGGGATTTCCCCTCAATTTGGGGCCCCTGCACCACCCACAGTAGAATTCTTTGGGGTGCTGAATAAACATGCAGATTCTGCAACCTGGCCAAGGCCTACCGAATCAGGATTCTTGGGTGTGGGGGCCAAGGATCTGCATTTTTAACATGTCCTCCAAATAATCTATACACGTTAGTGTCTAAGAACCACTGCCCTCTGAACTAGGATGCACATCAAGTCTGGTTTGAAGAATCTACGTGAGTCCTCGTGACGCAAAGAGAACAAGAGAGCTTCTGGATCCTCGAGAGTCTGGAGCATGTCTTCTCCTGTCTTTTGCCTTCCCCAAGAAGGGTTGAGTGGCCCCTCCTTTGTGCTTCCTCTGCCAACACTCTGGAACATTTCTGGAAGGCAGAATAACAGAGCGGTCAAGAGTAGCAAAAACGTAGAGACAGTTGGACTAGTGATCATTATGATATCTCCTAAACATAAAATTCTATGATCTTCTCTAAGTCTTCATCAAAAAGCCAACAAAAGCAAACACATATAAAAAAGACCAAGTTTTAGAAAGCATAGGTTCAAATCTCACCAAGGCCCTTACTGATTCTGTGACCCGCGGCAAATTAGTTAACCTCTTTAAGGCTTCTGTATCTGCAAAGAGGGCAAAACAATAGTTCCTCTGTCACGGGACTATTTTGAGAATTAAATGAGATCGTATATTGGAAGTGCTGAGTTGAGGCTCTGGAGGGAATAAGTGCTCACTAAATGTTCTTGTGATAATTATGATTAGTGTCAGTAGTACTCAAATCATGACCAAATTTTTTGTGTGATTAGAACCTTCTTCCTCATCTCCGTGTCCAGGCTCAGAGCCCAGGCCTCAGGAGGACCAGACAGTGCTCGGTGCTCAGTTAATGTCCTATTGAATGAAAGGAAGACTGATCACAGTGTGGTCAGGAGGTGGAACCAGAGGGCAATTGAGTTATGACTCCGATGAGCAAGAGGACACCTCTCCCACCTCTGGCCAAGCTCAGCTCATCATCCTGAGGGGACATGCTTTCCAGCATCTTCCTGCCTACATGACAGAGCCCCTGACTGTCCCTCCTAACACCTGACCCTAGTTGGGAACTTGAAGACGGGATGAGTCCTGGAGTCTGCCGTCATACAAGGAACTCCTGTAAGGCCTCCGCCTGTGGCGATGGGCAGAGAAAAACTGCCTTCATCACACGCTTAGCTGGAAATGATTTTTAGTGGGTGGTGTCTGGACTCATTAAGATGGACTTGGCATATCTATAACTTGTATTACCCAGCAGCAACGAACCCCTCAGAAATCTGTGCAGGCAACTAATGATTTTAAAACTACTAGTAACCCCTCAGTATCCACTCCCTCTGCCAAATGGTTGAGATTCCAGGCCAGCTGGGTGTCTGCTTATTTACATAATTAATCTAGTATGAGGTCTTTATATGTCCCTTCTCAGCCTTCTCTTTTCCAGGATAAATAACCCCCAATTCCTCCATCCATAAGCCCCAATTTTACAACCTTTTAATCATTTTTGTGACTCCCTCCTGGATCTTCTTTGGTTCCTATTTAAGCCTTATCTAAATTTAGCAGACATGCTACACAGGCAATTGGGAGAGATGAATCCATTAGAACCTGGGACCATCTTAGCCCCAGTTTGGATCTGAGTCTCTATTCTTTGTCCGTAAGTGTCGCATGGAGGATTCTCATTAACTGTCCCCCTGACAGACAGGCTTGGGATGCTGTCAGTCTTGCTTTCCCACAGACATTCTTCCAGGGTCCTGAAAAGCCAGTTCCCATAAAGGCGGGAAGCAAAAGACACGTCCGAGCCCAAGAGAGAGGTCTTTCTCAAACGAGTTTCATGCGCGTGATTTCAGTGCGTGAAGGTGGCAGGGGTCTGCTGTTGGCTGGAGAGAGAGGTGATTGATAACCTTGAACCCCAGGCTCCTGGGGGACTTGAGGAGACCAGGCACTCTCTGACAGCTTTTGCAGTCTCCCAGGCAGGGAGACTGTGCATCCTGTGATCTTATCTGATCTTCCCTGGAAGGTCATTTCCTTGTCCGACTTCAGGCTGAGCCAAAGAACTGGGCCGCCAGCAGCCTGGGGAAGGCCCGACTCTTGAGTTTTCAACACTGAGTAACCGCCAACATATGGCTTAGCTATCACCAAACAGCCCATAAAAGGCTTTATTGATGGCACAGCTAAAAAAGGGAGTGCATTTCTGGGGTTCTTAGATTGGGGGTTTTCCACCTAGGAATGTTTTTTTGTTTGCTTGTTTTGTTTTTTTGAGAGGAAGACCAGCCCTGAGCTAACATCCATTGCCAATCCTCCTCTTTTTCACTGAGGAAGACTGGCTCTGGACTAACATCCGTGCCCATCTTCCTCTACTTTATATGGGACGTGTCACAGCATGGCTTCTGTACTGCCTGGGATCCGGGCCCTCGAATGCCGGGCCACCAAAGGGGAGTGCGCAAGCTTAACCACTATGCCACCGGGCCAGCCCCTAGCTAGGAATGTTTTGAAAGAAGAAGGAAAACAAAGGAGACAGGGCTGACTGAGATTGTAGCTTGTCATTTTGTGAAGACAAAACCCCGTCATTGCCACTTTGTGCTGCTCATCTATGTCCTCTGGTGATTGTAATCTCTCTTCTGCTGCATCTTCCTCTTCCACAGCATGGCCTGATGTTTCCAGGGATTCATTTGACAGGGTGCAGGCAGCGGGGATGCATATTTGAGCAAGGATTAGCAAATATAGACATTCCTGTTTTGCTACCCTGTCAACAATTTCAAGGTGAAACCCCCACCAGTCCAGCAGGTAATTTGGTGAGAGAGATTATTGTTCTGCACAAAAATCAGATAAAATCCTTTGGGGCTTCTCTTAGGCAGCATCACACGCAGCTCTGGTCCGAAGATCAATAAAGCAGAACCTTCTCTTCATTATACGTTAATAACGTGCAAGAGAAACCAGAACAGGGAGCGGGGACTCGCTTGTCTCCCAACAGAAAGATGGCCTGACTTTGTTGTAAGTGGTGTGGGACCAGTGCTGATGATGGCTACGTGATGTATTTGCAGCCACAATTGACTTTTAGCCTGTGAGTCTCAAAATTAGAGTGCCTTCTGCAGCGTGAAGAACTTCTCATGGTCCTAATGATGATTTTAGAAAAGCCATATCCTGGCTTAACATGCTTCATAATGCTCACTAACCGGGCCTTAACCGAGTAAGTTAATAATTAATGACCTAGAGAGCATGGCTGTGATGCTTTAGGAGTGAACTTAGCAAGGGTTCTAAGTCCCCAGTGCTGCCTGAAGCCAGACCTTTGGGTGACTTTGGATCTAGACATAGCAGAAAAGGTTTGAAACTTTGTGTTAATGTCTTAGGGTTACTGGAAAAAAGTATCACAGACTAGGTGGCTTAAAACAACAGAAATTTATTCTTTCACAGTTCTGGAGGCAACGAAGTCCGAAATCAAAGTGTCGGGAGAGCCACGCTCCCTCTGAAGGCCCTAGAGGAGAACCGATCTCATGCCCCATTCCCAGCTTCTGACGTTGCCAACAATCCTCGGCGTTCCTTGGCTTGTAGACACATCACTCAATCTCTGCCTCCATCATCACCTGGAGTTTTCCTCTGTGTGTCTCTCTGCCCCTTCTCCTCTTATAAGAATACCAGTCATATTTCATTAGCCCCCTTCCTGCAAATAATGATTACATCTGCAAAGACCCTCTTTCCAAATAAGGTCACACTCACAGGTCCTGGAGGTTAGGACTTCAGCACATCTTTCTGGGGGACACAGTTCAATCCTTAACAGACTTGGACACAGATGTTGTTGGTTCAGCCTCAGGTAAGAGGACTTAAGAGGAGCCAAAGGTATCAAAGAGCAGAGAAACTGCCTTTATGGGTGTATTAGTTTCCTACAGCTACTGTAACAAATTACCACAAACTTATTGTCTTAAAACAACACATTTATTCTCGTACAGTTCTAGAGGCCAAAATCAGTTTTGATAGACTGCAGGCTCTAGGTGTCAGCAGGCTCTGGAGGAGACTGTGTTCTGTGCCTCTTCCCGCTTCTGCCTTCTGGTGGGATTCCTCGATTTGTGGCCTTATCATTCCAATCTCTGTCTCTGTGGTCACATTCTCCTTTTCTCTGTCAAACCTCCCTTGGCCTCCTTCTTATAAGGATATTTGTGATTGCATTTAGTTCCCATCCAGATAATCTAAGATAACTTCCTCATCTTAAAATCATTACTTTAACCACACCTACAGAGTTGTTACCTCATAGGTAATATTTACAGGTTCCAGAGATTAGGACGTGATGTCTTTGGGGGCCATTATTCAGCCTACTACAGTAGGGGCTCACCAGTTAGTGGGGGAGATGACCAGGCATCAGACCATCCCCCGAATGCACGTGTAATCACAAACCAAGGTGAGTTCCCTGAAGGAAAAGAACAGGGTCCTGGGAAAGTTGTCAAAGGAGACCTGACTTAGCCTTTGTGCTCAGGGAAACTGTTTTAGTTGGATTTCCAGAGAAGCAGACTCTGCAACAAGGGTTTGTGTGCCAGCTGTTTATTTAGAGGTGATTCCAGGAAACACTGGTAGAGCAGTGGGGAAGTGAGAAGGGAAGAGAAGGCAGCCTGCACAGGGGTTGTTATCAGGCTAGCTGGTTACTTTCATGGGCAATGGGAGCTGATCCCACCAGAGACTCTGGGAGACAGTGTGAGCATGCTTCATAATTATCCCTGCCCAGGAGCCAGGGGGCTGGGGTATTTGTCCACCGACTCCCCATCTGCTGCTAGTGGAGGGCAGCTCCTAGGGGAGTTGTAGGTGTCCCCAGTAAGCAGCCTCTGCAGAATAGAGGTGAGTGCTGAGGGAATTCACCACTGGCAGCTCTGTTCTGGAAGCCTTCCCTGAGTATATGACCTCTGAACTGCAACTGAAGTATGAGTAGGAGGTGACTAGCAATGGGGAAGAGAGGAAGGAGAAGGTATTAAGGGAGGAAACAGAAAGTGCCGAAGACCTGAGGTTGGCAGGGCCTGGTCTAGTCACTGGTGTGGAAGGAGTTCAGGTGGGACAGCGTCTCACCCAGACCTGAGAGCTGGCAGCACGCCTTAGATGGCCCCATCGGGTCCCTATGGCCAGTGTCTGTTTGGATCGGTTGGTGCCCATGCTGTAACAATTGTTAAATATTTTAAACATCCTCCACGTCAAGGTCAATATCTCTTTCACTGGGTGGCTGAGAAGAGTAAATCAGATATTCCACGGCAAAGCTGTTTGAAATTTGTGAAGTCCTATGCGAAGGTTGTTGCTGTTTTGCTCTTGGGGAGGGTTCACATTGAAATCTGACAAGACAGAAAGATTCAAGCCCTGGTGCCCATTCACAGGGGTCTCTGTGAGCAGGACACTCGTAAGTCACCGCCATCAGCCTGGAATGTAATTTTGGCCTGAGGCTTTCTGGGCCAGGCTGTGCAGAGAAACCCCGTCACCGAAGCCCTCAAGCTTGGGAGTTAAAAGCCCACACTTTCCTTGGAGTCAGGCGGTCCCGAGTTCAAGTCCTGCCTCCACCAGTGATTGCGGAGTGGCCTTGGGTAGGTCTGTGAGCCTCTCTAAGCCTCAGTTTCCTCATCTGTAAAAAGAGGTACTAACACCTAGCTCACAGGTTCCATGAGGAGTGAATACAGTGATGGACACAGAGCAGGGTCCTGTGCTTCCTCCCTTTTTAAGCATTTGATGAAATACACGTCTCAGTGTATTTATCGGAGGGCTTTTACACACTGGCCAGGTCTCCGAGTCAGTTACAGTGAGCAGCAAGCACCCATTCAGGTGGCATCACTACAAGTCACTGACTTACCTTGAACGGCCTTCTTAAATCTGATGCCCGGGCCCCACTTAGCTCTCCCAGATGTATTTTCAGTAGAGCAACCTGGTGTAGGAAGATTGGTTTGGGATCAGGCTCTGAGCCAGCTCCTATACTTATAACAGGTGTGAGGTTGGCTGAGTGAAACCCTCTGCCCCTCAGTGACAAATCAGAGTCCTACCTCTCATGGCTGAGGTGGGGACTCGGGAAGTTAATGTAGGCAAAGCTGTGATTTCCATGCTAGAGTGCCACAGGGCCTCAGTAAGAGTGAGCTAATATGATCCCCGGAATAGAAGCTCAATGAGGGCAGGCCCTGCCCTGGCTCATTCATAACTGGGTCTCCTGTGCCTGAAATGAGGTCAGGCAAGTAGTAAGTGCTCAAGAAATGTGCACTGGAAAAATGAATGAATGGTGTTTCCTGGAGGTGAGATCAAGAACCTGCATTTTCTAGCTCTTGCCACATGATTATGGGATGCAGCCGTGACTGAGAACTACTGACACAAAACATTTGTTTTATAGGCGATGACATTGCAGCCAAGGATGCTAAGTAATTTGCCCCAGGAGAACTTGGTTAATTTACTCAATAGTCATTTCTTCCTTTTATTTAACAAATATTCATTGAGCGCTTGCAATGGTGCTGGTGGTATTTAAACCCCAGGTTCTAACAGGAAGAATATGAGAGTGCCCCAGCCCTTGACAAGCTCACGGCTGGGTAGAAAATTCAGATATATAAACAGATGACTGCATTGTTATGTGCCATGGTGTGATATTTACACATGAGGTGCTGACGGTATATAGATAAGGGAGCTTTGATTCTGCCATGGGGCCACTGGAGATCAGCTGGAAAGTTATATTTAGAATGACTGAGGGACAGAGAGGCTAAGAGGTCCTCAAGCAGCTAAGAGGGAGGGGTAGAAGGCACAGGATGAGCATAGGCACATGGAAAGTCATGGAACTGGTGAATAGTCCAGTGAGGCTAGAGCAGAGGGCCAAAGTTTCTGAGATTGCTCATGTAGGCTGGGAGAAGGGCACTCCAGACAGAAAATAACAGCAAGGTCAAAGGCCAGGAGTCAACAAATAGATTGATAAGTTTGAAGAATTGAAAGCTAAACCATGTACAAGAAATGCAGTTTGATGGCTAGACAGGGGCCGGATCATTCCGGTCTTTGTAGGTCATGGTAAAGTGTTCAGATTTTACTCTAAATACAATGGAAGCCATTGGTAATTGTAAGCAGGGGACATTCAGTGAGTTAAGTTTTAGGGTCACTCTTGTTACTATGATGGAGCAGAGCAGGCAAGCCTGCAGTGGGGAGAGGCATTGGGAGGCTGTGAAGGCAGCCCAGATAGGAAATGACAGTTAGGCTAGAGGAAGGTCATGGCAGTAGACATGGAAGGAAATGCACTCATCATGATATGCTTTCAAAAAATGTAGTGGGAGTATGCTGTGTGCTTGAATTCTGTACCCCTACCCTCCTCCACTGCCCCATCCTCAGACAGACAACACTGTAACTGGGCCCATTCCAAGGCAAAGACATGGATTCAAGGAAGACTCCTTGGTTTGGACTGAATCCCAACAGGGCATATATACAATAAAAAAGTTTCCAAATGTTATTTCAATTTGATTCAACAATCGTTTTGAAACCTATTTTCATCCGGACCCTCTCAATTTTAAGGGAGTAATGCCCAAATCAAAATGGGAAATGTATAGTTCACTTAACTGAAAAAGTCCAGGGAGGTGAGTTTCAGCAACAACTGAATACAGGAGCTTGACTATCAATAAATGGGACTGGTTTCTCTCCGTCTCTTGGCTCTTTCTTCTGTGGTGACTTCACTCTTAGGCAGGCTCTCCCCATGAGGTACCAAATGGCTGCTGGCAGGCTGAGATTTGTAGCCTCATAGTTTCACAATCCAGCAGAAAGAGAGCTGTTGTCCCCCAACCACCTTTGCAGAGGGCTGACCGTGATTCACCCGGCTAGGGTCCTGTGTATATTCCCAATCCAGGCACAGTGCCAGGTGGACTGCTGAGATTGACAAGGCCAGGGTCAAACTACCAGCACTGGAGCTGGAGATAGAGTCAGCCCTAATCTCACAGACTAAATGTGGAGAGTGAGGTTGTTTCCCACAGGCAAGCTGGGGCACTGCTGCATGGAGAAACAGAGAGATAGGGGGTAGACCTGAAGGACAGATGTCCGCTCCAGCACCTGCCATCACGTGCAAGTCTCTGTTCATCTCTCCTGCGAGGGAGTCAGAGACGAGTAATTCAGTCCCTGCCCTCCAGATGCTTGCAGGGTATCGAGGGTGCAGATGCATACGTAAGACTTTTTAATATGTGCTTACCTGAGAAAAGTGCCCTGATTTGATGACATCTCTAGCACCATAAAGTTCTGACTGCTTATTCAATTGACACCTGGGGCTTGGCACATGTTTCCCCACATTTCTGTTTTAAAAGTCAATAAATCGTTTCTAGTACCTTGACTGGAAATTAAATCTGGGTGTTTTTCTTTCCCCTGATTATGGTGTTGAGATGTTCAAAGTTGGCTCCCGGTGGTAGCATTGGGTCAGTTTGACCCAACCTCTGAGTATCACAGCTGCAGCCACCAGTGCAGGTATAAAGATAGAATAGGTGGGCCTGGGGAACAGTACGGGGAAGGAGGGGCTCCACGTGAGAAGGGACCCACAGGGAGCAGTGGGGCAACCTGAATTCCAGCCAGACAATGACTGTAGTCAGTCTCCTTAGGTGTGTGTGTGTAGGGGGACGTTCTGCTCCTCTCTACCACTATGTGTCATCCACTCATAGGACTCATACATTTCTTTGCTTCTTATAGGCATTCACTTTTCCATTCAACACATATTTAGTGAGCCCTGTGGTGGAGACTGGCTAGTTATTCACCAAATCATTTTGTTCTTTGTTCAGGGCACACAGCTAGGTTACATTTCCCAATCTCCCTTAGGCTGGATCCTGGCCAGCAGAGTGGGTGAATGTAAGGGTGAGCCTTCCTTCTGCAAAGCCTCCTGGGTAGTCCTCCATGAGCATTTGCTCTATTGCCCGGTCTGCCAGCTGGAGGCAGAGGATCCGGTGGGGGACAGTGGAGCCACAAGACGGAAGGAGGCTTACACGACGGCAGGGAGTCATCAAACCCCTTCCCCCCAAATAAGAAGGTCCACACAGATTGTGACAGGAGTGATAGATAAATCTTCACAGTATTAACTTATTGAAAATGGGAGTTTTTTGTTTTGCTTTAGACTCTAGAGTTTAGCCTACCTTGACTAATCAGAACTACAAAATACAAGAAACTGTGCTATGTGCTAGGGATGCAGTGTTAAGCAAAGTAGGTGTAGTGCAGTCTTCCCTGTTATTTGATCTGTTCTCATCTCCTCCCCACCTTCCTGTAGGCATTAACAAATAATGCTGGGAACAAGAATCTTGAAATAACTTCGGTGAATGTCCAGCAGAGTCAACTGCTGGGCTGGGTTTTGGAAATGGATATCCTGTTTATCTGTGGGTCAAAGCTTGATCCCACAGGCCTCTTGCAGTTTGAGAGATTCTTCAATTGTGCAGATTAAAGGCCTTTTTTATTACATACAAAAACTTTACTTTTGCTTCTCTCTCATTTTCTCTCTTTAAACCAGTCCTAATTAGCTAGAATTTTATCTATCCAGTCATCTATCCACCCATGCATCTTTGCATCCATCCATCCATGCATTCATCCATTTTTTCAACCTAGTTTTATAAATAATAGTTGTCTTTTGTCATATACTCATTTGCCAGGTGCTGTGCTAAGATATTGTCATGCATAGTCCTTTTCGATCCAAACGATGATACTACATTATGGAAGATGCCATAATTATCACTCAATAAATGAGGAAACTGAGGTCCTGAGACATAACTTATCTAAAGCTATAGGGCTGGTAAGTGGGGAGGCAGGTATGAACCCATACGTGTCTTTGATAGAGCCTAGATTCTTGGTCACTATGCTGTCGCTCGTTCCACTGTTTATCAGGATTCTTGCAAATGGTGTGTGTGTGATGAATGCACACGTATGTTTTTGTGTGAAGACAGGGTGGTTGGAGGAGATGGCCATGTAAACAGCTAATACAACTGGAAAGGTGCTGTGAAGAACAGCTACGAGAACCAAGGGGCTCTGCAAGAGATTGGAAAGCATCCTGAGGATCCCAGGTGAAGAGAAACATTGAGGTCCCGGTCCACAAAGGGAGGACTCAGAGAGAAGCAGGGATTAAAAGTGTGCATTCTAGAATCATACTGTTTGATCTTACCCCCTCAAACTTCCAGCTGGATTTCTTAGGACAAGGCACCTCATCTTTGTGACTCAGTTTCCCCATCTGTAAAATTGGGATAATATAGCTCATGCCTAAAGGGGGGTTTTAAGGATTAGATGAAATGGCATTGTAAGGATTAACTGAGGTAATACACTTTGGACAGGACCTGGCACATAGTAAGTTCTTGGTACATATTAGCTTCTTTAATGATAATGATGATGATAATGATGATGATGACCTGAGATTGGAGGCAATAGAATAAATGTGCCTCCCCTTTCTTTCGTCACAAACCAGTGCATGTGTGTCCTCACCTCCACTATGGTGTTGTCTCTCAAGCTCTGACTTGTTCTAGCTCTGCCACTAACCAGTTCTGTGGCACTGGGCATAGCAAGTAACCTGTCTTGGCCTCTTTTTTTAATCTATAGTGAGTGTGGTGTAGCATGCCCTGGAGCTAGAACTGCCTGGATTCAAGTGCTAGCTCCTTCATTTATCAGCTGTGTGCCCTTGGGCAAGTAATTCAACTCCTCAGAGCCTCAGTGTTCTCATCTGAAAAATGGGAATGACAATGGTAAGCATCTCAATGGGACATTTTAAGGAATGATGAAATGATCCACACGAAGCTATTAGCCAAGCTCCTGGCACATGGTAATCTCTCAGTGAATGCTAGCTATTTTCACTATAAAATTAAGAGGTCCCTTCAACTTTACTTGGTGGTTTTTCCTTATGTGTTTTACCTCTGTTTTTACTTTGGATCATTGTATTCCGTGCCCCTGGCGGTGCATTCTCGATTTGTAAGCTAATTTTGACACAATCTACATATAGGTTGGCTCTCCGAGAAACGTTCCTCTTTAATGAATATGATAGCAGGGCTCACTCATTACCAGGTTATTTCAGGCAAGAGTGATTTTTAACTCATCACCCAGGTAATTATTGCAGTTTTCTAGGTGCCTTTCTATGCACAGACTTAATAAACTCTGAGGATGTGTGGTAGTGCTTTTCTTGGCTGAGATGAGAGAATTATTGAGGCTCTCACGTGAAAATGTAAAACCTTAGATGTGCAGGGAGTGGTCATACCAGACAAGTGGCCTCTCACATGAGAGGGACTCAGCTCCTTTGGGAACTGGTGCAAGATTCTATCGATTTCATATCATTTTGATGGGCCACAAACTATCATTTTTCTTTTGATGTTTTTCACCAATTACAAATGTAAAAACCATTTTTTCCTTGCAAGCCTTAGAAAAACAGGTGGTGGACTGGATCTTGCCGATAGGCATAGTTTGCTGACCCCTGGACTATAGTCTGCATCTGTTAAACCCCTACTTCTTCCATTATTTGCTGTATGACCTTGGGCATATTCCTTACCTGTTCTGTGTCTCAATTTCCTCATCTGCAAGATAGGAATAATACTAATAGCACCCTCATAAGGTGGCAAGAAAGATAAAGAGTTAGCAGAGGTGAAGGACTTAAAACGGTGCCTGGTGCATAGCATACCCTTGAGAAATATTAGCTGTTGGTGTCATTTTTGCTTTTATCATCTCATTGAATTCCCACAACCACACTGTGAGGGAGGTAGTATCGTTATCCCCATTTCCCAGATGAAGAAACTGAGGCACAGGGATGCTAAGTCATTTGTCTGAGGCCAGAGTTAGGCCAAGACTTACTTACACAAAGCAGTGGGGACCTATTTTTGATAACTAACAAGGCAGAAATCTAAGTGCTGCAAAACTGTTTTTGTTCTCTTTCCAATGATGCTCCAAGGATCCCCCCATCCATCAGAATTTGCCAGTGACTATCAGAAACAGGCCTTTGGCAAGGGGATGGGGTAGTGGAGACAAAACAAGCAGGTGGTCATGAGGAGGGGGTGACAAAACAAATGACAGCAGTGGAGCAGTGGTTGCTGCATTTTTTTCACTTTCTCCCCATTATCCTCCTTTTTGTATATACTTTGGAGTTTCTGTTTGGGACCTCCCTGTCAGGTTTGCAAATTGCTGGAGGTTACAGTCATAAGACGTGCATTATCCTCTCCCATCGCATGATTCTTCCCTCCCTAATGCACCAAATTAGATGATTGGTTGATTCTCATTTTCCCTAAAAAGTAAAATTTCAGCGAAAATCAAGCGTGTGTGTGATGCACTTAGCAGCTACAACAGCTTCTGACTGGCAGCCATTCCTCCCTATTTCCTCTCCCCCCAAGAATAATCGAATCTATCACGAGTTAGAGATGCCTTCGCTCCACTTAGAGTTAAGGATCAACTTTGACTTCTGGGGAAGTTACCCAACATTTAAATGGTAAGAATCTGACCAATTTAGAGCTTGGTATATTCCTTCCTTTCCCTCCTTGCTCAGATCATTCATGAAAGGATAGAAGATCTGAGAAAGTGCCAGAGTAGGTTCCAGAGGGATTTAAATTACTGGGACAAAAATCACATGTGATCAGTAGCTGGCACATTCTGCGTGTTCCTATGTGATCAGTTTCCAAAGTTCTTCCTCTCGGAGACAGATGGCCCAACCTGTAGGAATATGCTCACCATGGGATGGTTTCCGTGATGGACCCCAGACCCACCCCGCCTGTTTTTGCCATCCGTGTCTGCAGCATCTGGACAGACCTGTCCTTTCTGTGTCATGAAACCCCTCATGCATGTTTTGGAGACAGCCTTATCTCTCTGCAGATTCAAATTCCCCTGAATGAGAGAAAAGTTAGAATCTTTCCCACATATCCCAGCATCAGCACTCATTAATCAAGACCTTGGGCAAATGCTTAATTGCTTACTGTCTCTGTAAAATTGGGGGGTACAACCTTTCCTCACAGGGTGGTTGTGAGAATTAATATTTGTAAAATCCCTAGAATTGTGCTTGACATAGAAATCACTCCAAAAATGTTCTCTGGGATTAAAAACATTCAACAGTAGTTCCTGGGAGAGATCAAAGTACTTCCCAGCTGCAAACCTTCAATGGCAACCCATTTTTTATAGGATAAATTTTAATCTCCTCGATCTGGCTCAAAAAGCTTTGCTTAGTTCACCCGCCTGGCCTTATTCCACACATCCGTCTCTGCCCCCAGCCACACAGTATATCTCTCAATTGGTTTAGGGCCTTGACATGCGAAAGCCAGCTCTTACCAGCTCTGAGAGTGAACTGTTAAATTTTCAGGAATGCAAGGTGATTGTTAAATATAGCTATCATTAAAAATTAGATTATATAAACTCACAATTAACTAAGTTATATTATAAACACGAGTAATACATACACGTAACTTATCACTTCCTAATATTTTACTACATTTTACTGTTATCGAGGATGTTGAGGTCAAGTCTGTTGTATCTGTATGGTGAAATCTACAGAAGGATGTGCTACTGCACATCTCTTTCCAACACCTCATTCAGTGACGTCTCGATGGCGGCTTGAAATCAGTCAGGCTGGGAGCGTTTACATCACAGAAACTGGCAAACACTACAAATCGGGGCTTGATTTATTGTTTTGCTGATGATCTAGAACAGCAGTCAGCAAACTCTTTTCTGTATTGGGCTAGAAAATAAATATCTTAGGCTTTGTGGGCAATAAGGCCTCTGTTGCAATTAATCAGCTCTGCAGCTGTGGAGCCAAAGTAGCCACAGAAAATACATACATGAATGAGCATGGCTGTGTTTCGGTAAAATTTCATTTACCAAGACAGACAGTAGGCTCGTAGTTTGCTGACCTCTAGTCTAGACTTATAAAAGTGATGGAGAAAATGTTAACAATGCAAATTAAATTTAAAAATGTGTTGTGTCTGGTAGCTCTTACATTGTGTATAGCCCCCCAAAATCTGAAGACATGTTTTTCGAGCATTTGAATACTATTATACAATTCAGCAAAAAGCTGCTCATATTATTGACAACCAAGTGAAGTTCTGACTGACGTCTTCATTGTTTCACATTCATCTTATTTGTTAAGTGAAAATATCAACTAACATTGATATGGGAACTACACTCACTCATTATTTGTAACCGTAGGTTGACTACAGATAGAAGAGTTTGGCAAAAAGCAACAAAAGCATTCTGTGAGAATCAATTGGCTATGTGTGGAATTTACAACAGAGAATATTACATATTTTGTTATTATTTGTAAATTATGTGTTACTTATCTCAGATATCAATAACATTCATAATAAACTTATGCGTGCATGGACACGCACATATTGGTTTTTGTGCGGAGCCAGTTAACATTTACAAGCACACCGCTGCTTGAAGGCGGCAGGTTCGTTCCAGCCTGCAGGCTTTTGTGTGGTCCCTCTACCCAAAACAGCTCTCTCTCTTCTTCACTTTGACTCACTCCTACTTATCCTTTGATTTGCAGCTTAAATGTGACTTTAAAAAAAAAAAATCTTCCTTGATTCCCCCAAGACCAAGTAAGTTCACCCCATTATGCACATTTTTCCTTGTAATACCTGCCTTAATTATAGTTGAACTATGAATTCTGTGGTGGCTTATTATCTCCTTTCATCAAAAGAAGGCAAGTGTCCCTAGGCAGGGGTGGCCCATCATGTTTATCATTGTGTCTTTGGAGCCTAACACAGTGTCTTGAAAATTGTAGGCATTCAGTATATCTGTAGCTGAACTGAATTGTCACTTAAAAGAAAAAAATGAACTCTGTATTTAAGAGTTTTAGCATCAACTTCATCCTGCCCAAGTTAAGTATAAATTCAGCAAGTTAAGTAATAATTGGCTCTCACTCTACTACAACATATTTGAAATCCAGTTTGGAGGCCCCTATCGTTGTTGAAATCGATGCCCACTTTCTCCGGGTATAGTAATCATTTCTCATATCGTTATTGACTGTCTCTTTAACTACCAGCCAGGACAAATCTATTTCTCAAGCTGTTGTAAATGGTTTGAAGCAGGAAAATGAATGCAATGGAATGAGGGTTGTTTGAAAGAGATTTCTCCCTCCTCAACCTTGGTCAAGAAATGAGTGGTCGGTGGCTACCATCCCACCCCAGGTGAAAGCTAGAAGCATTTTCCAACCAGTTTACTAGTGACTACAATCATCTAAGTGCTAGTTTCCAAAGGTTTACTATAATTCGACTGGCAGCACATATTTTCAGATACACCGGGAGTCTGTTTACTTGCTTTGGATTTCTGGTTTCATGGAGACTTGGTGTTGGGTGTCTGAGGAGGAGGTAGGGGTCTGGGACCCCATTCTGGAGGAAGAGTCTTATTGGGAGACTGGAGAGAGTTCCCATCTGGGATTTAAATTTAAGTTCATGGCCCCAGAAGAAGGGATGGAGGTCAAGCAGGATAGCTCCATTTCTCTTTCTTCTTTCCCTACCTAAAGCAAGTGTCCGTGGGTGACCAAGTTTATTCCATAGGTATATTTGCAGTCCGTGGGCAATTGCTTCCATCAACTGTGACAAGGTCTTCAAGAATGGGGCAGAGAAGTTTACATCTCTACACGCCCTGCCAAGGGGAGGACATGTGGACAATCGTTGCACTGGTCTTCCCCGTGTGTTAGTGGTTATGTGGAGGCCAAGCACATCAATGGGCACAGAGAGGGCACTTAATAAATGGTCATTATAATTCTTCAGTGTTTCTCATTAGACTCTTTTTAAGCTGTACTTAAAAAAAAAAAAAGTGAAGTCAAGCACGTATATGTGAATTTTGGTTAAAGGCACACGAGGACCCAATTCGTGAACGTGATGCTCATCTGACCCAGGCAGAATGCTAATCAAGGGAAAGAGCTAATGGTTTGGCCGATTGTAGCTCCCGTGTACTGAGTGATTTCTAGATGATAGGTTCCACGCCCAGTGTTTTCCTCACCATGATCCTGATATGTTCGTGTTATGACCCCATCTTACAGATGAGAAAAGTGAGGCTCAGTGAGGTCATACATATGCACAAGGTCACAGAACTAGAAGGTCACTAAGCTGGGGTTTAAAACTCAGGGAGTCTCACTAAAGGGCTTGTGCTTGGAAGCATCTCACTCTACTGGGATATAAAAGGTAAAAGGATCCTCTTAGAATATGAAGAGATCAGAAACACAACCACAGACTTGCGCACACACACAAAACAAAAACTGGAGAAAATATTGAATTACCTGAATATTCATTTATTCATTCATTCGACAAATGTTTATTTAGCACCTATTTTGTACTAGTCACTGTGAAGGGCCTCAAAGCGACAAAATCCCTGCCTTGATCTAGCTTACCTCTCAGAGGGGGAGGACCGAAGGTAGACGAAACAATGAGTAGAATACAGTATGCCAGGGAGCAACGAGAGCTGCCGTGGAGAAATAAGGCGGGAAAGAGATATAAGTGCTGTTGGGAGTTGGAATTCCAACAGGGTGGTCAGGGAAGGAAACATTTGAGTCGGGACCTCAGGAGAAGAGAGAGCCAGCCACGTGACTGTCTAGGGCCGGGGTCAGCAAACTACAGTGAAAGGCCAAATCCGGCCCACCACCTGTTTTTGTAAATAAGGTTTATTGGGATAAAGACAGGTGCATTAATTTATGCATCGTTTGTGGTTGTTTTCCAGCTAAAATGGCAGAGTTGAGTAGTTGCAACAGAGATTTCGTGGCCTGCAAAGCCTGAAGTATTTACTATTTGGCTCTCTACAGGAAAAAAATTTGCCTGTCTCTGACCAAGGTGAAGACTTTTCTAGCCGGGGGGAACAAATGGCAAAGGCATAAGTCTCATGATGGGAGTGTGTCTGATGTGTTTGAAGAGGCGGGTGTGGCTGGGGCCGAGTGAGCAACTGGGTGGGTAAGAGGAGCTGAAGTTAGAGAGGGAGTGTGTTGGGGGGCAGATCCTGTGGGGCTCATGGGCCATTGTAAAGCCTCTGAAGACAGGGGGAGGAGAGGGAGGGTGCTGAGGAAAGGAGAGTCCTGGCTGAACTTAGAGTTAACAAGATGACTCTGGCTGTTTGTGATACATGGACTGACACAGGCTGGGGAAGCAACTCTGAGATGGAGTTTAGCAGGAAGGATGTTTCTGACTCCTTGGGATCAACTCCTGTAGAAAAGAGGGGCAGGAAGCAGGAGTGGGTAGAGGGAGAAGTCCAGCTATGACGCAGCCCAGCAACAGTCTTAGCCGCTCATGTGGGAGCTTTAGAATTGTCCGTATTGGACATGGGGTGGCCAGGCCTTAATTTTCCAGAGTTGATTAGTCATCAAACATAGGTCGCTCAATGGCCATGACAATGACAATGAAGGAGCATCACCAGGCTGATCCGTGAGGGGCTGACAGCTGGAGACTGTCTGCTGACCACAATCTTAGAAGCTGGGGCAGTGGGTCCTTCACGGAAGTGGGATCTTGGTGGCACATTATAGTGTCCACCACATAGAGGATATGGGTACGAGAGATAAAGCAAGATTAATAAGTAGGCTGCTTGGTAACCTAACTGAGAGATGGAGGTGGGCTGAACCAGGTGAGCAGTTGGCAAATTCTGAGTATTTTCTGAAGTTAGAGCCTTCATGTATTCTTCATGCCTTCAGATCGTCTCAGATGAGTGAAGTAAAGGGGAGTAAGCAAAAGGGAAAGGCTCCAAGGATTTGGTCTAAGCCATAAAATCTCTGAAGCCAATGATTATTGTCCACATCTTTGGTTCCATTTAACCTGAGATCATCTTTTTCCAGGGTGTGTAAACAAAATATGACATAATCACCAATGCTTCAATGACCTCCATGAGATGGAGCCTGTCATGGTATACATGGCCTATCAGTCCTCATTACATGGCCGGGTCTGTCCCAGCAGCGACTGTACTATTCATAGACTGGCCGGCAAGAATGTTGTGTTGCTAAACTTGGCACGAAACAATTCAGTTACTTACTCATCTAAATGGTGTGGAGTATTGCTTTGGATTTGAGATTCTGCTACAACTACATGAGCGGGAAAATCAAGAAATTGTATTGCATAATTTTTCTCCAATCTGACAAAGACTCTTGTGTGTAAAAGGAGGCATAAGCTTGTAGATTTTCAGCACACTTATTGCAGCAGGATGTGGTTTGACATGATGTCTATGAGCCTTGTGGGGTGAAATGGAAGGTTTAAATGGATTCCAATTTCATTATCCCACCCTGATCTGCAGAAAGCCGAGACCAAAATGTTGCCACCCAGTGAAGCACTTCATCAAATTCCCTCCCGGGCTAAACAGCAGCACTGTTCTGCCCAAGAAAGCTATCTGTTGGGTAGACAGTTTAGCAAGTTGTATTTCTAACACAGATGCCCAGGCAGCCAATGGCGTCTAACAGGCTTTGCTTACAGTATGCATGGCTTGGCTGTTTAAAACAAGATTGACAATATGAGAAAAACCAGATTCTACACTCCTGAGGCTGATTTAGAGGTGACTCTACTCATTTGAATTCAGCCGAGCTGGTCAGGCTAGCCCCGGACAACCTGCAGGAGTGAAATGAGAACCAATGGGAGTTATTCATGAGAAACCTGAAGTGCATAAGAAACTGATTCCCCTGAGTTTCCAAACCAGTCAGTGAGCCCCACTGTGGTTTTGCTGCCTCTGTCTCTCCCTTGCTTTAGGGCTCGTAAAAATCTTGGAAACACTTGTTGTCTTGTTTTTCTGTCTTTAGACTGAAAGGTAGATGGAGGAACGCCCAGGGTGTAATGGGCACACAGAGGCAGTTGCCTAACTAGATCCTGGAGGTTGAAGAAGATTTCCTGGAAGAAGAAAATGCCTAAGTTTAGACCAGAAAGACAAAGGGGAGTTAGCCAAAGATGGGGAAGAGCCTCTTAAAGGTTGGGACTGTGCCGTTCACTGACTCCACAGAAGTCTGCTGAGGGTCTATCACTCGTCAGACATTGTGCTAGGCAACGTGGATACACTGACAAACAACTTACACAGTTCTTGCTCCAGTGAGCAAATGGTCTGAATAAACAGAACGTTACGATACATTGAGCCATGTGTAGAAGTCTAGGTCTCGTCCTGCGTCATATTCTGGTTCCTGGTATTCAGCAGTAGGAACTCACTAAATATTTGTTGGACTAAAGTTCCTTGTGTCAGAATATTTTTTTCTCTCTCTACTAGTTCCTTGTGTTCTGTTCAGGTCTTCCTTACTTAATCCTCTATCAGTGTTATCATTTTTCTTAAATTTTTCACCAACAAATTTTTAGAAAGAATAGACTACACAGTCACTATCTCCACCTCATTATGATGCACTTACCCTCTTGCCCCTTCATTCGTTCAAGCACTTGGATGTGATATCCACCCACACCCTCTGTTAATGGGCATCCTGGATCTCCATGTTGCCTGGTCTCATGGCCTCTTTCATTCTCTTCTTCCTCACCTTTTATTGTCTGGTAGTTTCTTGGTTCCTCTTCCCTTTGCTTCTCAGATTCAGCATAACGTTGGTTCTTCTTCCTCCTTTCTGAATATTCTCTGCCTCCCTTGGTTTCTTTCCTTCTTCCCAACGCTCAAGTGATTTTTTTAAAATTCTACTCTAAATTTCTACCCGTTCTTCATTAACTCTGGTTTCAAGTATCCTGTCATAGTTTCATTTAGGAGATAATGCCTAAATCTCTATATTAATCCCTGAACACTCTAGAACAGTTTCATCTGAGTGCTGGGCATCTGGATATCCCAAAGTCATGCCAACTCATCGTGTCAGGAACCGAATTCATTCTGACTTACTGATTTCATTTAATGCTATTGCCATTCACTTAGTCATTCAGGCTGAGGACCAAGGGTCAAGATGGAGCTTTCTCCCACTCCCCCCGCTTTGCTGCCGGCCAGAATGACTCAGTGGCCACATCCTGTCAATTCATTCGTCTCTTTATTTCTCCCCTTTGCCTTTCCATGACATTTCCATTTCACCCCTGCTCTCATTGTGTGATACCACAGGGTCTGTATTACCTCTCACTGGACAAAATAAATATAACCACAAAAATATGCTCCTTATTGTGGAAGGCAGAGGTGGTATGATGACCCTTTCAAAATGATCTTAATGTTAGCCAGTCACGGATATAAACAGAGTCCCAGAGAATGCCCCATAAATCTTGTATTTCATATTTAAGCAATATATTCCAATGCAGAAAGGGTCCATAAGGTGATAAGAATTTGAGGGCAGCTTCTCAATTCTAGTCTATTTGATTCCTGAGCTCTGCCCCCAGATGCAGAGATTTACCCCTGCAGAGCCTGCTCTGGGTTCCACAGAGGGCACCTCCCAACACTTCTTTCTTCCTCTCTTCCTCCATGACCTTTAGGTTCTTTCACTGAATTTCTTTTTCTTCTTTAAAAACAGCTTTACTGAGGTATAATTGATATATGAAAAACTGCATATTTAATGTATACAATTTGATAAGTTTGGACATATGCATATACCCATGAAACCATCACCACAGTCAAGGTAATAAGTGTATTCATCACCTCCAAAAGCTTCCTTGTCCCCCCCTTTTTTTGTGGCAAGAACACTAACACGAGATCTACCCTTTTAACATCTACCCTTTTAACAATACAGTATTCTCAACTATAAGCACAATGTTGTACAGCAGATGTCTAGATGTATCATCTTGTGTAGTTATCTACTCATTGCACATTCACTAGCTTCCATGTGAGTCTGTCCTCTGGGATGGGCTAAGAGTTCGTCTTTGCTCTCTAAGAGTCTCTTGCCAGAATATGATGGGTGTCTCATAGTGAAAGGTGGAATAGCTACAAGTAATCAGTTGTTTTCCACTATGAAAATAAACCTGTGTCTCCAATACCTTATTATGCTAAAACAGAGTCTGGCTTCTCACCTGACTTGAGTTATAGCACACAGAGCCCCTCAGTTTTTGTTGATGTCAAACTCCAGGAAAGTGAAGGTGTGGGAACCCACCTCAAACAGTCCTCACCTAATGTCTCTCTCATTCTAATCCACTCACTTTTCAAAAGGGTGCTTTTAACACATCAACCTCCTGCTCCGAAACTTTTAGGGGCTCACAAACTAGTTTCCAAATTCCTTAGCCTGTATTTAACCCCGCCTCCACCCCATCTTTTCTTTAGTACACATTTCTACTTTCCTTCATGTTGTAGCCAAAAAACACTACCTGCTATAACAGGAATACAACTTTCAGATTCCTGACCCCATGTCTATATCTACCATTTCCTTTTTCCCAGAAGGCTTTCCTCTCTTTCCACATTTAAATGCTACCCATTCTCTGCATTTGGGGGAAATGCTATCTCTTTCCATGAGAGTCAGCTCTCCATGCCCTGAAATTTCACAGAATTTTGGTGGTACCTTCCATCTCACATTTATCACCAATTTTTTTTTGTCCCAGCCCCTCACCTGTAAGGTGAAGTTCCCTGCCAAGCAATCCTATTTTAATTTAAATATAGACACATTTTTAATCAATGAATCTTGATCTGCCTCAGACTTTTTGAAGTTAGTTCATCATGAAACATGCTTAACTGTTTCACTACATTTAAAAAGTAAGAGAAGACCAAGTAACAGTTTACAAAAATAAGAAATCGCTTAAACCAACTTATACTCTCTGTTTAACTAGTGAGGAAGATTTGACTTATTTACACAAATAAAATGTTAGAAGAGGACGTACTACTTCAAGTTAATGGAAGGCACAAGTATTTGCCTCTAATTGTTTAAAACAATTTAAATCTCGGTTCAACTATACTTCAAAGAACCCTTGCCTTCACAAAAGAAAAGAGAAATGTGGTGACATTCAGACTTTTGTCAGCCTTTTCAAAATATTAACAAGTTAAAAAAAAAAAGTTGGTTCTGAATTGTGAGCTAAATATATGCCACCTGTAATGTTTACCTGACTAGCGTACATTTCAAATGGAATATTGTTTAATCTCTTTTAACTTTCAAAGAACCTTTCTTTTCTCTGAAAAGATACTTGAACTTTCAGTGTTGACTACATATGAAAATATGTCAAACACACAGATTCTACATCTCCAGATATTCAAAACTAATTATCCCTTAATTTGCATGTGAAAGCAAATTACAACCTAATAGACCATTTCCCTGGCAAACCTTTCTTTATCTTAATGAGGAGAATGAGGAGGCCTATTACGACCTGATTAAAAAGACTCCATGCCAGACTTCAGGTTGCTGCTTATATATAGCATGATCAGAAGGAGACAGCAAAGATGCAAATATTCTTATTTACAACAGGGAGCTGAGCTCATGTCTGTCTATTTAGTATTTTATTATAATGCATGTCAGGATCAATAGTCAATTGATTTCTTATGTACAACATGTGAGTACTTTAATTCTGGGTGGAAGTTCATCAGCAAATTCCAGTTGATGAGATGATGTCCTACATTTGGAAGGACTGGGCTACGTTTAATCATTACAAACTTCCAATTGTATTATCCCACTTTCCAGATAATGCACAGGGTATTAGCCCAACTCAGTTCTTTAAACAGAGATAGGCTGCATCTAGAAATTAAAGGGAAAGGAATATGCCAGTGTATCAGTTAGCTGTTGCCATAATAATGCTGCATAAGAAATCGTGCTAAAATCAGTGGCTTACACACTGTAGGTCAGCTAAGGGTTTGGCTGATCTAGGCTGAGCTCAGCTGGGCTTGGCTCCAAAATGTGGGTTTTGTTCAGGTCTGCTCCATGTGTGTCTGTTCTTCTGGGAACAGCAGGCTCCCTGGGCACGTCTTTTCCTGGTGTAGATTGAAACTTCCCAGTGGGCATGTGGAAACACAGCACACTTCTTCAAGTCCAGGCAGGAACTGGCACATGGTCACTTCCACCCACTGACCGAAACAAGTCATTTGAGAAAAATAATGTATTCTACCACAGAAACAGTGTTTTAGGACTTTTAAAAGAGGGACGATTATTCATGCCTATATTCTTTAGAGTAAATATACCACTCTACATTAAATAGCTCAAGCTAAACAGATCCTGTAGTTATCCTTGGTCTGATTCTTTCTCTCTCATTCCCAAAATGAGTCCAGATCATCCTTTCCTTCCACTTTCTAAAACCCCAAACTTATCGTGTCCATTCTCTGCTCAGAAACATGTCAGAGAATCCCCATTTCCCACTGATATAGCTCACACGCCTGGTTGGCTTCATAATATCATTCACAATTCATTGTCTCCTCTGTAGGTGTCTTCTGGGACACGCTCTTTCCTCTCCCACCTGCCCGGTGAATTCCTATTCATTTGTCAGAGCCCAGCTGAAAGTTTTCAACTTCTGCATATCCTTCACTAATCCCCTGTAGAGTTTTCTGCTTCCTTATCTGTGGTTTCCTAGCATGTTATGTGTACGTCCATATAGCACTTCCAATAACAGATTGGAATTAGTCACTCACATGTCTATTTTTCTACGGGACTGGGAAATCCTTGAAGATGAAGTCCACGTCTCATTAATTTTCTATCCTCTGCACTTATCTCTATGCCTGCAACATGGCAGACTTCAGATAAAGTGATTGGCTGGAAATGAAGGAGATTTTTAAAGTGACTTTTTAAAAAAAAAAGAAAAATGGCCATGGCACGGCTGTATATATTCAATCTCGCTAATAATTAAATAAATCATGAAGAAACAAATGAAAATTTCAGGAGATGCCATTGTTACTTTTCAAATTGGCAATTACGTTTTTAAAAAGCTAAAACAGCTTCTAAGGACGAGAATGTCTGGAATTGCTTGTGGGAGTCTTAACGACAACTTTGAAAGATTTTTATCTTTGCATTTCAGAATTCTTAAGTATATTTGTATGTGTTGACCCAGAAATTTGATTTTGAATAATTTGTCAAGTGGAAATAGAGATGTGAAAAAAATTTTTATATAGGGTCATTGATTGTAGCATCATTTATAATAGGAGAAAATAGAAACACTAAATTTCTAACAATAGGTGATGGGTTAGATAAATCATGATGTAGATATAACACTGGTCAGGAGAGTCTGCAGTTATTAAGAAGGATAGTTAATAAAATGGGGAAATGTTTACTATATATTTTCCAACAGAGAAATTAGGTTATAAAACAGAGTGTATAGAGTATACTGTATGATGGCAATTTTGTAAAATATAATGGGCTATTGATATTTGTATCCAATCTGAGCAAAAAAGTAGACTTGAAGGAAATACAGCAAAATATTAACAGCGGTTACATCTAGATGTAATGATCACAGGGTGATCTTTATTTTTGTGCTTTTGTCTAAGTTTCCAAATTTTCCATAATGAGCGTGCATAACATTTATAGTAAGTGAGAAGATCTAAAAATATTTTTCTTAACATATAATTATAATACAGTAACTTGTAATGGTTAAGTGGGCTTGTGAGAACTCTAAATTATTGATTATATGTAGCACTTTATATGTGAGTTCTGCTACTTTTGAGCTTTTACTCATTTATTTTTAGAATGGCTTCCATTTTTCTTCTGTAATTAACCAAGGACTGAAATGAATTTTCTAAATAGAATTGTTCTTAATATAAATGCAAAATCCTGTTTTCTCTAACAGAATTGTACCTGAGTGAAAGTAACTATAACAAGGACTATAAAGGAAAATAAAGTAGGAATATGATGTATAATTTCCCTTTGCATAATTGTAACTCTGAAGAATGCATGCTTCTGGCAGAAAAGTAATTTAAATTATATCACAACAAATGTCATATTTTAAATTATAGACTATCTATCATGTACAGAGTAAAGCTGCTTGCAACCTATAAGTCTCAAGAATATACTGAAAATTCCTCCATGAGTCCATTAAAAATAAATTGATTGGTTTAATTCCAGCACATGCTAAAATAAAAAGTGTAAGTGACGTAATATAATTTTTAAGTGCATAAAATGACTAATTTTATGATAACATTTAGGAAACATTTTATAAGATAATAAGTAACCATTACAAATTTTTTTATTATAGAAATATTGAAACATACACAATGTAAACAGAACAGTATAATAAACTCCAGGTATTCATCCCTCACACCATTTTTTTTTTCTTTTTTGGCACAATCTCTCTTTTGAGGATGATTTTAAAAATCTGAAACTTAATATAGAATGCTTACTTTTTGGCTTCATCTTATGGACACAGCTAGTTTTGAACAACAGTGTACATTTTAATAATTGTAGACTAGTGCTAATACATATTTTGAAGGGATTATTTGGTATGTCTTGAAACAAATGCTCTAGCAAGGAGATTAAAAGGTTTTTCATCTAGACAAAGAATGGACACATCTTTAATTCATTTTCACAATTTAAAATACAGACCCAAGCACTCAGCATTCTTTCCCTTAGTCAGCATAAAAGGTATGAATGTGGAGGTGTCAAGCATTGTTCCTACCCCCACTATTAATGTTTTCTCATATTCCCTTCCAATGTTTCATCTCTGCATGTTTTACACAAAAGAATCATGCCATATATGTGTTTTTCAAAATAAAAGTTTTTTTAAATTTTATAGACATAAAATACTTAGAAAAAATATCAAGCTATTCAGACTGTGTAAACTTGATTTTTTAATCAAAAATTTTGAAATGGTTATATTAATTGATTGCTTTGTTCATCCAGTGTGTATTAGGCACCTCCCATATGCCAGATGCTGTTCTAGATTTTGGAGAAGACAGTGGACAAGATGGATAAGGGATTCCATCTTTGAAGCACAAAATTTTCTTCAGCTATTTCTCATTGGAGAGAGAAGAAAAGCCATCAGCTTAGGAAATTTTGAGTCTAGCTCATCTCCACTTACTTGCTCTGGCCCATTTTTCCACCTCAGCTCAGCTAGCAGAAAGACAATGATGCCCTATCCCAGCTTGTTTCAAGAATCTCCAGCCTCGTCCTAAGATGTAAAGCAAATACAGGGTTGGAACAATCCCCAAAAACAAAGCAAAAGGATGCCTGTTACATGAGTAATTATAGTAAACACTGAAAAATGGTGTCTATCTGGGGGTCTAATTTTCTCCACCTTGTAGTCATTTTTCACAGGTTGAACTTCCTGCACTCCAGAGGGAATGAACCCAAATGTGCATTATCTGTGGGGAGCAGTATCTTGAGTTGGAAATAGCTTCCTCCTGTTCCTAGTGATTTTTGGAAATACAGGAGGGGATTTTGTAAACCCAACTGGTCCAGTTGTTCCATCTATGCATCATGCCTTTCTCTTTTCAGATATAAATCTCTGGGCTGGCTTCCAAGATTTTAGGTCTTTTTCCCCCTTCAATCCCTCTACCCCCTACCCTTCAAGCTCCAAAGAGGATCTTTGAAACAAAGTTCAAAGGGTTGAAGCAGAGTTGAAACAAAGATCCTTCTTCCCACTATTTCTGGATAAACAATAGTGGTGGTGATTTTTGTGTGCTTACCATGTGCTAGGCCCTGTGGTGAAGGCTTCTGTACACACTATCTCATTTAAGCCCCATCACGTATTTCCTATGGGAACATTTGTGTGCATTTATATCCTTGAGGTATGAATGGGGAAACTGAGACACAAATAGCATTGATCACTTGCACAAGGTGCAGAGCCTGTAAAATGGCAGTGTGGCAGTGACAACCAGTTGTGTCACTCTAATCTCAGAGCTTGTGGTCACCAATGAAGGGCTGCCTCTCCCAAGACACATAAATAGCCATACGGCTCATAGGCAGCATCTGTAGTCACTTCTCTTGTGCAGAGAGCGGTAAATTTTGAGAGGCTATATTTGTGGCAGAAAGGTAGTCTAATTGCAAAGCAACAAATGGTTAAAGTCCAGATTCAAACTCAAATTCTCTAACTTTAGAGTCTACACATTAATCCACCATGCTTTAAGGGCTCTGTGAAACGGAAGGATGCGATTTGATCAGACTTAGGCAGTCGTGTGGGTAGAACCAAAGATGGCAGCTTTGGTTCAAGGGGATTTGTGAAGAGATTCAAGCTTCAGTAGCATTTCCTCACTTAATGCATTATTAAATAAGGACGTGATGTGTAGCTCAAGACTGATTTTGATTTTTTGAACATGATTTTTCTCTGTTAATAAAGTCCTGTAAAGTCAGTAATAAAGCCATTACAGAAAGTTTGAAAAAGAAAGTAGAAGCTAAGACTATCCATAATCCTGCAACCTTGATATAACTATATTTTTGTACACTTCTATCCTTTTTCTTAAAATTTCTTACATGGTTATCATTAAAGATGCATATAATTTTTAATCTTCTTTTTCTTCCTTAGATATGATCATTTTTCCATGTTATCACACCTGTTCATAGACGTGACTTTTCATAGTGACATATTATTGAGTTAATAAACCATAACTGACGTGGCCATTTCCATATTACTGAGTATTTAGCTTGTTTGTTTATTCCCCTACAGTTTGATGCTGCAAGGATAAAATTTAGTCTTCAATTATTTTACTTCCAGAGAATAATTTCTAGAAATAAGATTACCAAGTCACTCAGCACACATATTTTTGTGGTTTTTAATGCATATATATTGCCAACTGCTTTCTAAACCTATGGGAACATTTGATAACACCATAAAAATGTATCCAGTCATAAGTCTAATTATGCCATCCTCAGCATTAGGCACTATTGCTTTGGAACATAATTGCTAACTTAACAGGCAAAAACATATTTTTCTTTTAGAGTTTCTAAATCATTCTCAAATAGAGAGGATGGTGCTTTGCATTTTCTTCAAATTCTAGGCAAATCTGGAGTTGCTTTCATTGCTGAGAGGAGATGTTCCCATTATTGGTAGAGAAATAGACTCTCGAATTTAGGATTCTTTTCAGGCCAGCCATCAAAAATGAGAACCAAAGAATGAATCTATGGTATTTTTTCCATTTTTAAATATAGTATTATTACTTTAGGAGAAATATGATTTTTGCCTTTATAATTAATTGTAAAAGTTTCATTTATGAGGGGTTTCCCATCAAATAATAAATTTTTATTTAAAATACCAGGGGACATACTATAAGAAATTATTTCACTTATCTTATTCTTAAGTAAGTTGTTTACTTATACATATATATTGCAGAAAATCTCATTTCCCTAAGATCCAGAAAAAAATCCCAGACCTGCCTTTTACTTTGAAAAATTGCCTAACTTGCACAAAAGTGGCAAGAATAGCACAATGATCAGAGCTATTCTTAACTGTTTTGTGTTGTTTTGTCTTGGTATGATATAGACATTATTTTTGGTGACTGCTTAAAATAACTTAACTTCCTGGAATATTAAACAATTATTAGGGAGTAGGTTTGTGATTAGAGCATCCCTATCTCCTTCATTTTTGTATCCTTGACAGTGAAAATTGCCATGCCACTAGTAGATACTCCAAATATGTTGTTAAATTGACTCAGTTCTCCTCCATGCCGGGCACTTTCCAATAGAATGTGATTGATCCAAAAAAGTAGAAAATATGCTCCCTCCATGCAAGTAGTTTATTTCCAGTGGAACTGTTTACTCAGAACGAAATGTTGCACCAAGGATAATTGCCCTGCCCAGAGGTCAACTCTTTTATTATAGAGAGAGCAAACTGGGGTTCTCAGGCCAGCAGCATCAGTACCACCTGCGATCCGGTTAGAAATGCAGAATCTCAGGCCCTACCTGAAACCTACAGAACTGGAATCTGCAGTTAACAGGATCCCCAGGTGATCTGTATGCACTTTAAACTTTGAGGAGTGCTTATTCGGTAGCTTTGGTTTCTTCTTATAAACCCTTTAAGTATCAAGGAAAGGACTGGATTCTTTCATATACCAGGAGACTTCTTTTTCAGTGCAGTGCTTCTCAAAGTGTAGTTCCCAGACCTGCAGCATCTGCATCACCTGGGAGCTTCTGAGAAATGCAGATGCTTGGGCCCTACCCCAGACCATCTGAATCAGAGACTCTGGGGTGCTGTGCTACTATTTAACAAGTCCTTCAGGTAATGCTGGTGCCTAGAGTTTAAGAAACACTGATTTGATCCTAACTAGACCTGAATTAGTCGCTAAAATAGAAAACTTAGAGGCTTTGAAACCATTTACAAATTAATGTCCCCAAAGATGTTTTTTAAGAAAATGTCTGAATGATGCAAAGGTTGTGAGAGAAGGCCACTCTGGGGAATTAGGAATAGCATAGTATTAGCAGTCCAAAGGCAAGATTGTAACTGTCTTTTCCACTTGTTTTTTTCCCATAAATGACAAAAGTCTATGATTAACAACAGAAAGCCCATTTGTTTGCACCCAGGCAACCTCCATATTTTAAAAACCAAGGCATGTTTTTAGAGAGTTGCTAATACCCAGGAAAGTTTGGGCTCAAGTTTAAGATGTCGGTTCCACTTGGCTTTCCCTGTATTTTGCAACTGAAGAAAAATCCATTTATCTGATCTCTGTGGTCCAGAATTTTTTGCTTTGTTCTCTGTACCCTGATGTCCCCCATCTGACAGAGTAGCTGGTCTGTAATATATGACTCACTGGCTTTTAGCATCATAGCTGGGGGCTCTCCTAAAACCTTTGATGCTTCTCCCTGGTGTGACGTACAACTAAGAAAAGAGACTGGATCCACAAATCCCACAGGAAATCAGTCTCGTTACTGCAACCAAATTCATACTCCCATCCAGAAGAAGAGGGCTTCAGCTGCAATTGCACATGGCAGTTAATTTACTAAGCAGAGTGTGTTTTGCTTGGTATCAGCTTTTATCCTGACTTCCAGGACAAGATGATCGCCTGTGTCCTTAATTGTGTGTGCGATTTAACAGTCAAAATGGGCTTAAGTAATCTCTTGGCAGTGTCATCAGCAGAGAGGAAATTCTTCTCTGAGTTGGACTTTGATTCCATGTGACAGGTATCTGTTTATTTATTTATTTTTTTCTTCTTGGACTGTGACCTCAATATGAGTCAGCACTGTGATGCATCTGCAACGAGAGAGAGAAAGAGAGGCTACTCTAAACTCGGTTAATAATTGTATGTTGTATGAAAGTGAGGCATGTTGATCTTCCCATGCTTGCCACAGGTCAGAACCAACCTAGAGGACGGGGTCATGGCAGAAGCCAAAGTGTAATAGGCGATCCTCTATACAAGGCCAAGATGGTAGAAGACCTGTGTGCTAGACTTCAACTACTTTTTTCTTTGCCCAGCACCTTCTACTTCCTACCATTGACTATTTCAACAATTCTACTTGAACTTTCAAATGTGTGCCTCTATCACCTCAACAGATACCTGCACCAAGCTGGCCAGTCAGATCGCTAATTGTCTGGGCTCGGTGATTGATCTAGAGACACATTTATGACCTACATAGGGCAATGGAGAGTTCTTTGTGGAAAGTAATTTGAGTGTTGCAGACAGTTGGCCACTTTCGGTCCTCTGAAATAATTAGTTCCAAATACTAGGAAAGCCTGGGGCTGTGGGATCCAACTTTCCTCTGCATGGATACAGTGAGTTGGATAAAAAGCCCCACAGAGACAAGAAATGGAGAGAGAAAGAGAGAAGGAGCAAGGAAGGTGGAGAGAGAGACTTGACAGTGTTATTGAAATCCTTGGATCCAGCTACACCTAAAGTCCACACCTAGGACTTTCCAGCTACATGCACCAATACATCCTCTATTTGCTTAAAGTTCAAGTTCACATTATTCAAACAGGCTGGACTAACATAGCCTGGAAATCCCATGTTTGAGGAATTGTTTAAAAACAGAGGCAAATTTCACCAAGAAAAATAAATGAGGCTTGATGGTGGCAGGGGTGGAGAAGGAAACCTCACTTCAAATGTGTCCAGGTTTAGAATGCAGAAGAAGGCCTTCACTTGCTCTTGGTCCATCCAGGGAGCAGGACCAGAAACAGTCATGGAAGTGGCAGAGCAAGGCTGGCAGCAACAGTGGGGCAGACACACAGATCTCAGCCTCATGGAACCTAGGTGCTGTCTCTAATTCTGCTGTTTTCAAACCTTACTCAAGTTGGTTAACTTTTCAGACTCCAATCCTCATTTATGAAATGGTTATGATACTTGCTGCTCCTTTTTCTCTCTGTGTCAAGTGAAAATGACAATAAACATTTATTGAGTACCTAGTATATGTCAGGCACCGTAAAAGGTATTAGAGACTGAGGGACGTACAAGGAAGACAAAACCTATGCCCTCAGGGGACTTTGAGTCTATAGGTGGTGAAATGGATATGAATGAATGCCACAATCAAGCACATGAATGTAGAGTTGTCACCACGATGAGAGTGAAGGAGAAGTGTGGGGGCTGTGACAGCCTGTGAGAGGGAGAGCTGACCAGTCAGGGGACATGGAGGAGGAGGTCATGCCTAAGCTGAGATCTGAAGGGTCAGGAAGAGTTTAGGGGTCGGGGAAATGTTTCCGGCAAAGGGAACAGCGTGTGCCGAGTTGCTGTGATATGAAGGAAGACAGGGAATCCACAGCAGCTGGGCTGGAGTCCCAGGGGGGAGCCTGGCATAGATGAGGATGGAGAGAGAGGTGGGGACCATACCATGCAGGTCTTTTGAGTTAAAGGAAAATGGGAAGCCAAAGGAGGAATTAAATAGAGGTGGGCATGTCCATATCATTCTGGTAACCATGGAGGAGACTGAAGGTGGGCCAAAATGGATATGGAAATGCACATTATTCAAGAAATATTTATAAAATTACATTGAAAAGCATAAATACCAATGCATCAATAGCAACCATGGTGATGATGATAGCTACCTCCAAGGTGAGAACTTTATTTATGATAACTCATCTATTCTTCAAAAGAATGCTCTGAGATAGGAGTTATCAAGCCTGTGCTATAGACATGGAAACTCAACATAAGTTTGTAACTTGCTTCAAGTCATGTACAAAGTGGAAAAGCTGGGATTAGAACCCAGGATTATGCAATTGTTTCAAGTAGGTGTCTTCTCCTGAGCTCTCATTGCACTATAAACTTAGCTTCCTTAAATCTCCTTAAAATTAATATATTTTAATTATTTGCATAGTCCACTAGATTATGCCTTGACAAGATCATTTTTTCTTCCCTCTCTCCCTCCTTCTCTCAGTGTCTACTTTCCTTCTTTCTATCTCTTCTCCCCTCTTTTCTCCCTTCCTTCCTCCCTTTCTTTATTTTTGTCAGCACCTAACACCTAGCCAGACCCATTGAAGGTGCTCAATGATAGATTTTCCAATGACTGATTGGGAGAATTAAGGTATGCTAAGGTAAGGGCTCCCATTCCCTAGAAATATAGAGCTCAAGGCTAGTAGGATTCCGTTGAGACATTGTGGGGAGGGTACCCTGGGTTGGGTCAAAGATCAGATTAAGGATCCTCAACTACCTTTTACAACCAACAGTCCATAGAGGTGCTGCACCAGAGGAAGCTCATTCTAAACACCTGTGTGTGATTCCTGACGGACAGAGGCTGAGCGGAGGGAATGGAGGTTAACTCGGAAGGCAGAAATGCTCTAGGGGGCAGTAGTAAACAGAAATCGGGAGGCAGTTGGGGTGGGAGTGGGGAATGTCTGTGGCCAGAAATAAGAATATTCCTGAATAAGGAAACAAGCTAGGTGCTGATCTAAATGAGCAGAGGTTTCCTGAACATTCAGGAAGGATGTCTGATGGTTAATCTGTTTTTGAAAAGCCAACCTCGGAGAGCTGGACCTGAGACTGCATCTCACCCAGCCTCCATCTTTATCTTGTGGTTTACTGCCCACTCTCTCCTCTTGGGGGCGCTTGTGGGTTATTCCCCAGTGGAGGCATATGAGAGACCCTCCGCTGCTTGCTAACCCCCTTCAGGTCTGAATGTTACTAGACTAATGATGTGACACAGGACTGAAGAAGTTTCCAAGGACGCGCCTGAAAGCTGAGCTCAGTTGTGGTCACGGTTCCCTTAAGAAGGTCCTCAGTTGGGGAAGGAGGGCCTTAAATGATAGCACTTCTGTTTTTTTGATAATGAAAGGAAAAACATATCTGAAAGAGTGCTTCCAGCAGATGGGGGTTGGCCAGAACAGCAAGGAGAAATTCTCTAAGTCCACCTGGATCTTGTTAACATTGAAAATTGCCAAGAGATTACCTTAAGCGGGTTCCTTTTCCCAAAAGCACAGGCAAAGACTGACTTGATTTCCACTTTTCTGTCATGGCTGAGTGCATTCTTTTGGCAAATACTTACTGAGCACTTTTAATGCCAGGATTGGTCACTTAAAACGAGTGTCTTCAAATATTCCTCATTTAGACACATAGGCTTCAAACCGTAACAGCGATGGAAATAGAGCCAATCGTCGATGATTTGCAAAAATTGTGATGCTGGTCCTTTTCCCAGCCAACTCAGCTGGGCTTCTCCCATCCTCCCCTCTTCCTGGGAGTCTTTCCCCTTCACTGCTTAATCATATATAATCTTCAGCATGTCCTCTTACATACAAAGCCAGATGTGTACCAACTGGTGCCACCACAAAAGACAGGAGATAGAGAAGTTTACAGTGAGGGATGGCTTTATGGGCATGTGACATGTGCAATTGCATAGTGCCCCTTGCTCAGAGGGGGCCCCATGTTTGGGGGTTAATGCTCTATGGTTACCATCTTGAAATTCTGAATAGATTTTTTTCTTTGTGTTTTGTAAATGAAGTCCAGTGGGACAACGGAGCATGATCTGGGTCTTGGAGCCTCACTTCACCTGCAACCCCACCTCTACTGCCTCCTCATCTCCCTGAGATGGGTTCTTGGCTACCTGCTCCGGGTACCTCTGTAGCACCTCACTCCCACCGGCGAGCTCTGGGGCAGAAAGGGTTGAGTTAGGTGTATGTGGCCCACTTGCAGAATTGAAAGGCAGAGCTCCAGGCACCTGGGAGGGTTTATACTCACCCCATAATATCCTGTGCCTGAGGGAGCATGACATTAAATAGCAAATAAAAAACACATGACAGATTTAGAGAGCGACTGTGGAAAAAAGGGAAAAAAAAGTTCTGCCTGTTTTTCAACAAGAGACCCCACATTTTCATTTTACACCTAGCCCTGCAAATTACACAGCTGGCCCTGGTCACAGCCTTTAATGTTTACCAGCACACAGGGTGGGTGAGTGGCTGAGAAATGTGGGTCCACCCACGTGTGAGTGTGGGAAATCATTCTCCAGTCTGAATGCACAGAAAGCAGGCCTCCGTAGGCTAGTACTGCTCTCAACTGGCATGCTTGTTGGTTGTATCTGTCTCCCAGAAACACACTGACTAAAGCACCGTCAAATAATGACCATGTCTAACCGTCTGATTAGTCCTGTAAAAATTCTGCTGCCAAATTTGTGGAAAACAAGATGATGACTGAAGTTAACTGAATGTCCCCCAAAGCGGCAGCATGGGAAACAAGCACGTTATTTACAGTATAAACTAACAAGGCAGACCCACGACAATCGATCCCTACCCCTCCTCTCCACCGAATCTCTTCTCATTATGTAAATAGGATAGCCCGAGGTGCAAGAACAATGAACAGAATTATAACTGGAAATGTAATGGAGCTAATAGTGGATTTCTCCGGACTGTCAACTTCTGTTCAGAGATCCTGGTGATGAAGGATAGAGAGCAGCATGTAGAGAGGAAATCTTTCTCTGGCCCTGCTTTGGTGTGCTGCCTTGTGCAGGCTCCTTTCCCTCTCCTCTCCCCCTCCCTCATCCACCACACCTCATGTGTCTAGAACAATCTCTTCTGTGATCCTTCACTTCGTACATGACATAGCCCAGAGCCTTGTTATGAATAGATGCTTGCACATTTCTTGATTGGTTGATTCAAGTCTAAACTGATGCAAGTCCTAACTCTGAAACATGTGACATGACCTTTCCTTTGGAAAATGCCCAATTCCCGGTCATTGGTTGTTCATTCGAAAGCAGCAAACGTCTACTCAAACAAGTTTAAGAAAAACGGGGGATTATTGGGAGGACACAGGGGCAGGACATTCAGCTAGGCCTTTCAAAGGGCCCGGACCAGTGGGTAGAATATTGGGTCTCAGGGAGGCTGGTCATCTCTCCCCAGAGGTGTCCGAGTCCTGATTTGTAGCAGTTGCCTATTTCCACAGTAAACCCTTCCACCATGGCTGATTTCAAGCTACCAACGTGGGATCACTGAACACAGAGCTGAGAAGAAATGTGCAGTTGCATCCCATTATGTAGTATTTCTATCATATAGATATAATAGCCGTGTCACCCTGAGAGCATAGATAATAGTAAAATATAAAGCAGTGAGGCATTTTGAATATTTGTTGCCTTTGCTTTTGGGACAATTTAACCATAAGTGCATATAATTTAATTTTTAATAACATCTGTGTTTAACAACTGGTTCACAAAATTCCTGAAAATTTAACAGTCAACTTTTGGGAACAGTACCTACTGGCTCCCACATATCATTGTTTCCTCCACACGGGGCTGCGGGAGCAGCTTTTGTGAGAAGAAAGAAAAAGGAGAAGGGCGATAGATACTGAAGGAAATGACTGGCAGCAGAAGCAAATGGTTGGCATCTTCAGTTCAGTCTCCCACAGATATTTTATTTTGGCATAATTCAAAATTAATATCTCACTCCATCTCAAAAACAATATCCAGATCTGTTCTTGTCCTCATTTTTCTGTTACCTCTCCAAACATGTCTTCTCTGGTTCTTCTTCCTACCCCTTAACTGAGGACTTTCTGTCTGTCTTTGGACATCATTTATCCTCTCTATGATGACAATACCTAAATCTAAGAAATTGGTACTACTCCCCTGCTGAGCTACAGACCTGCGTATTTAACTACTTCCTAGATATAGTCACATTGCTGTCCCAAATCATCTCGAATTCAAGGTGTCCAAAACAATTCCATCTCTCCCTCCAAAAACCTTCTTCCTAATCAAATGGCAGTGTGCTAGAACGGGAGGAATAGACTTTGAGTCTAGCGCCAAACTGTATCCCTAACTTGGCTCTGTGACCTTGGGCAAGTCATTGATTTTCTGTGACCTCAGTTTTGCCATCTAAGTGGGCTTGACTCTGATTAATGGTCTTTATGGAACATTCCATGGAGATCTTGATTCTGTGGGTTCACCTCAGAAGGGGTCCAAGCATCAAGAGAAGATAGATCTGCTGGGGTCATGGGCGCCCCATCCTCCCTTCGGCCAGGAACCCTTCTCTTTCATCCTTTTCTTATGTTGAAAGTTTCATGAAATATTTCTTTTATGAAACAGTTTTTCAGGAAATTTTGTGAATCACTGTGTTGGATTACCTTTTAGGTTCCCTCTAGATCTAAGCATTCCATGGTGGCTGCAAAGCTACTGGGATGGCAGCTCTAGATTACAGGATGGTCTACTGCCTCCTGTAGTTCGTTGCGTAGGGTCAGGAGCGGTAACTCCTCAACTTTGAACATAGTCTATGATCATTCTAATGCCTCATGTTTGATTCTTACTTAGCATTCTACAAAATCCTTTACATCTATTTCAGCCCCAGGGACCTAAAATATAAATTTTAACATTCCATTCTTCTTCTAGTCTATCATTCCCAAATACAAATGGACCCTCATTGATAATCATTGTTATGATTATGAATAAATGACATGATATGAATATCATTTGGATATGAATATCATAAGGATAATGAATAAATGATTGTTGATTGAATGATTGAATGAATACCACCAGGGAAAATTACTATTTTGAATTCATCTTGGGGCCTGAACTTTAGCAGAGCAAATATTTGTTGCAGTATTGAAGAAGTGAGTTGTTGAATCGGCCTTTCTAACCGGCTTCCTATATTCTGGAAAAGAGGTAAGTTTCTTGTGGAAATTGTTTGGGGTTCCTGAGAACTGCCATGAAACGTATATTTTGCTTTCACTGATGCTAAGCATTATCAGGCAGAGACAAGGCTTTTGCACAAAGGGAGACAGTAGGCCATTCTCTGTTCAGGGCTGCTGGATCAATATTGTTATAGTTTGATTTATTTTAATTTATTTAGGTTTCTAAGCAGCTCTACCTTTTGTTGTGATGATGATACGGCAAAATGCTAAACAGCTTCCGACAGGCCTTTGCTATCTAGACTCTGGATAATGATCTCTAAAAGCCAACTCATTTCATTTGCATCCTTTTATTAATAATACAAAAAACCCCAAACCTCAACTAGTGCTTGTCACAGTCAGTGGATACTTCACGAGCCAAGAGTGCATGGGAGGGTATTTTCAGTTCATTATTGGGTTTCTGTAATTGAAATGGCATTTTGTGAGAGCAATCATGTATTTTAAGGAGAAACTCAAACCAATGCAGTAGTTTTAAAGTCCTCATTACTATAACCATGAAAAACAAATTTGTTAGAAGTGTATATGTGTGTGTGTATATACATACATGCACACACATACACAGGCACGCACATACCTTGGCATGGATGGACCTGATAAGACATATGCAGCATTCTCTTTGTTCCAAATCAGTTGGTTCTATAGGTACTGTATAGACAATTAGCCATCAACTACAGCCCTCCTCCATCTTTCTCCCTTTCACTGATGCTTTTGGCTTACGCACAAGGCCTACGGGGGATGTGGCCTGCGCATTCAGCTCCAAATGCTGGCTCACGGGGGACGAGCATTTATGGGCAGACTTCCCTTTTGACTGTCTGGTTAGATGGCAGTGATTGCGTTGAGAGAAAAACCAGAGAATCACAAAGGAAACTGCTTAAGCAAGTTGTGTTGGGGAAGATTAGAGAAGGGAGTATACGGAAGGATTAATTTGAAGTCTCTAAGGAAGTCATCTTGTTCAAATAACAGTTTTTTGGTAACCATATTTTCTCAGGTTGGTTATTTCTGATGGGTCTCCGATTTTCTGAAATCTTTTAAAGCTTAGATTCTAGCTTCCTTCCTTCGATTTCCATATTCCTATTTTCTCATTCTGGTGCATCGTCTGTTTATTTATTCAGTCCATTGTTCATTTAGTCATTCATTCAACTGATATTTACTGATGATTAGGAGGAATAAAATCCCTGACTTCAAGATATGGGGGCAAAACCAAACCAAAACCAAAACTCACTGGGAATCTATTGTGGCAGGGCTGACCCTTAGGTGGTGCGGGTGTTCGCTGGTCTCATCGGGTGTTTAGGCATTTGTTCGGATTAAATGCCTTGTTAAATATTTTGCATGTCAAGCTTGTGGCAGGTGTTATGGTAGTGATGTGAGTACAATGAAGAAAAGATGGGGAAAGTAATTAAAATTATAGTTGGGGCTCAGAGGGGAGTCAGGAAGACTTCCAGGTTGTGTTGCTTTTGCCTTAGGCGGAAAGGAAGTCGCAGAGCATTCTAGGCGGGAAAAGCTGCTTGAGTAGAGGCTGGGAGGCAGTAAAGCAAGCAGCATTTTCAAGTTCAACTGTGTCCATGAACTTAGTTCGAAATCTTCAGTGTTTAAGCTCTGTCAAGGAAAGGTGTTTGATGAGGTGGCTCGTGAAAGTTGCATACTTTCATTTGTTGCTTGGGTAGCTTGGCCAAGAACCTGTCGGTTAGGTGTAGAAGAACCATCTGTCAATTAGACACACCAAAAAAATGGGGGAAAGAGGAGAAGACCCCAAGCTCCCAAGAAGGACAAGTGAAACTGATATCCTTCTGATAGGGGCAGAAGTAACGATTCATGGGTTTGGACTATTCTAGTAATAATAATAGTCACCATGTGTTAATCACTTATCACAGACTAGGGCCTTTGTTAAGTCTTCCCACGTACTGTCTCCTTTAACCCGCCTGGCAACCAAGGTGACTGGGCAGCGTAGTAGTATAGCAGTTCCCTGCCCCAGTTGTGTAGCCTCTTTCAGCCTCCGTTTCCCTGTCTGCAAATGGAGATCAGAGGAATGTGGGGACGTTAAATGAGACAGTGCTTGTTATGGGCTTAGCACCGTGTCAAGCAGGGAGTAGTAGGACAGTGAGTATTAGAGTATTAGCTAGTATTAGCGCTACTCTCCCCCTGTTACAGACAGAGGAACAGGGGCCCGAGAGGACCATTCTAGATATGAGCAGTACCTAAGCGCAGCAGTGCCAGATCATGCTTTCGTGAGCTCCTGTTAGAACTAAAAATTGTCTGATGCGCAGAGTGACAGCCGAAACAACCCTCACCAATGCGTGACCATCACCTTGCCATTATTGAAGCACTGTCCACACACTTGACCTCATTTGGTTCTCAGGAGCTTTATGAGGGCAGAGAATTTGGTCTTGTCTACTGCTGTATTCCCACCGGTAGCAGTTCCTGGCACATTATCTTTGCTGAAGGACCAATCTTTAATTTTTCCTTCTTCTTTCCTTGGCGAACTCCTACTCATCCTTCAGGATCCATGGGGCATCGACACTCCCCTTTCCTCCTAGTCTTGCCAGGGGACTCAGTCATTCTGTCCTCCATTCCCACTCAGCTCTTAGTGCACACAGTGGTCAGAGCATTTTCACATTGTATGTAATGTATCTACCTTCCTATCTGTAGCCCTACCGGTTCAGACTCCTCTGAGACAGGGAGTACTTTTTACCCCTCTCAGTGCCCCTGGCTCCTTGCTCAAGGTTAGCTCACAGCAGCTACTTAGCAGATATTTGAATAAATAACCACAATGACCTTCATTTGTATCTGAACAGTTGATATTTGAACTTCTCACCAAAACCCCCAAACCCAAAGAACTTTGCCATTTGCTCAGAGGTGTTCAAAGAATGTCTACCTGGGGACTGGGCAGCTTTCACGTGCCTGGAAGGAAGGCTTGAAGCAGAAGCAGGCTATGGCTCTGAAAGAATTATGTCAACATTTAATTGCAAGAGATAGTTGTACTGCCCGGAGGGCTTGCAAAACAACTTAGCTTTTAGTTTAAAGCTCAATTTCTAGGTAGGTGATTGAGTGGAAGCAATTTTACTATTGTAGCTTGGAAATGCAAGCTTTGGTAATGTCCTAGCTTCTTAAAATGTCACTATCAATCCATCTTAGGACTGGAAATCTCTCTGGCAGATGTGTGAATGCCAAGGTAATGGCCTTGCCTTTTGGGCTATTTGGAGATGATCTACATCTTTGTTGATGACCCTCCAGCCTGACAAAGGCAAGAAAGACTGGATCCATGATCCAAGCAACAGTTTGGTGGGTGCCAAGACCAGCACTGAGTGCATAGATCCCAAGGGACATTTTCCTTGTGCCAAATGGGAAAAACTCTGGGCAAAACCAGGGAGTTGGTGAAGACTCTCCTGGCATGTGTTAACTTGGCTCTTTGAGCTGCAAGAAAAAGGGACATCCTCAGGTTATATTGAAGTAACCAGAGATTCCAGAAATAAGGGCAAAGAGAATCTCAGAGAACTCTGGAATAGTTGAACATCCAGGCCTCCTGGAGATGGGAAGTTGGTTGAGGACCTGGAAGGAGAGTTATGTCACTGCCATGTCACCAGCTTGGCCCAGAGGACTGTTGATATCACTCTATTTGCTTTACTTCTGCATCTCTTTTGGTATGTGTCTCCTTTCAGCTGAGCAATCTTTTCACTTTTGCCTAGTTCAAGTTCCTGGAGAATCTGATTGCGTGGAGCCTTTATCCTATTGGACAGCCTATAGATGGGCTGCTCTTAGGTCACTTGCCACAGTAAGCCAATCAGCAGTGTCCAGAGGGGGTCACAGGGTAATGAACATGGCCACCTATTCTTAAGGAACCACATAGAGCTGCTTCCTCAAGAGGGGTCATAGACTTGTGCATTTTCTTTTAAATGGTCTATGAATGTGGCAGGCATTGGGATATTTCTACTTCATCAGATGATTGAGTCATGATTAATCCAATGAGCATTCACTAATCATTGAAATTTAGGCATGGTAGCCTGGGGTGTGACAATAACTTGAATTGGCACACCTTAAGTTTTCTCACAAGTAAATCTGTGAACCCCCTGCTAGTCTTTCCTTGAATGTGTGCAACGGCCACCATGGATCTCTTCCTCCTAGCCCATTGGCCCACCTAAGTTCACCTACGTGAGGTGGGCAGTCTCACCTGTGCAGCACCTCAGATGCCTCTCTCTGTCTTCTCTGTCTAAGGGCTTTCTCAGCACTGGGAGCTTACTAAGCAGCAAGCAGGTGAGTCCTGGAAATGTGGGGGAGTTAACTCCCTGGGGTCACTCTCAAAAGATGGGAGGCAGTGTTAAATGCCTCAGCTTCCCCAGCCTCCTGTGAGACAATTCTGAGTCATATTCCACATGGTTTTGCAGAGGGTCCCGTTTGGGTTTGGGCTCCAGTTGCCCACAGCAGGAACCTGATCACTAATATAAGCTTTATTCTTGTATCTCCCTTCTCCTTCTCAGTTTCTCACTTGTGCTTCTTGAGTAAATTCCCAAATATATTACCTGTATCAAAATCCTTGTCTCAGGCTCTGCTTTTGGGGGAATCCAAACTAAGATAATGAAATATGATACCCATTTCAAGGAAGATCATGGGCTATCTATGTAGGGACCATATGTTAATGGTCTTCATCTAAATAGAATCTGCTCTACTATACTGAATGTTTTTATAATTCAAACCAGTCCATAGGCAGTTGATTTAATATGGGAATATCAGGATAGCATAAAAATTACTTTGGTCCATATGCAATATTCCCCAGAACACTGATATTTTGCACCACCAAGAAGCAGCTGGATGAAAGCATACTAACATAGCTGAATGCAGCAAGCCTCAGAGGTATACAGAATGGTGCATGTGCAGTTCACTCCACGTTCCTCCTTTGACTCACTTGGCCAAATCCTCCCTCTCAGAAGTCCTTAGTGAGTAATTTCTCTTCATCTTGCTTCATTGTGCCTCTATTTCTGTAATTTGGCAGCCTCAGTCTTTCCTTACAACACTTCCATCAATCTGCATTCAGTTTTTTTAAGATGAAGTCCTATATTTATTGTACTTTTAATTATTAAGAATTTAATATGTCTTTACAAATATGCCAGTTTAGAAAAAAATTCAATTCTTATTTGCATTGATCACATGCCTACAGATTTGCAAAGATCTGAAGTGTCTGCCCTAACTCTATCTTTTCTGAAAACCCTCTGATTTTATTGCACAATCCTCCCAAGCATGGGATTTTTCTAGAACACAAATCTTGTCCAGGGCACCTACTTCAGTGCTGCTCCAAGCATAGGACATCTGTGTTAGTTAGATGTTAAGTACACAGCTCATCGTTGGTACTTACTAAGGGGTGAAGGGAAGGAGCCCAGTACAACCCTGGCCATCACACAGAGTTAGATATGATGAGATTGGAAATTGGCAATTAGCTTTGGTCCTCTGCCCAGCCAGTCCTCAATGGGGAGAGTTGAATTCCTATCTTCTGCTGGGAGGTGGGAAGGGACACTGGGTTTAGGAGGTGGCCACATCACGATCATTTGGTGTACTGTCACTTATATTCAGTATAAGATTCACCGTTGTTTCTTTTATGATTTTATAACAATGTAGACTAAGTGAAAAAATGTATTTTTATCAATATTGTAGTGTCATAACACCTTATTTTAAATGATTCATATTTGGGACCCTATTTACAAAAATGTGGCAGGTTTTACAGTATTGATTAAGTATCTCTACTGCATGCTAAGAACCATGATAAAGGGGAACATACATTATTTCCATGTGACTCTCATAGCAACTCTATGGGATAAACATTCATATTTTCATTTCTCAGTTGAGAACATTGAGGTGCAAAGAGTTTTTGTGGGTTAGTCAAGCTCTGCTATTCAGAATCAGCACTGTCTGAACTCAGCTTCCATATTCTTTCCATCCAGGAGGCTGCTCCTTGATAAATTATTTGGTCAGTTGCTTTCATTGCATGGCATTGCATTATGAATACGCTGGCTAAGCTTAAGAGAAGGTAACGGCAAACTAGGAGTTAGTAGGATTGTAGTTTAGGCATGATTAAAAGCCATGCAAACTTTCAAACCATATTTTATTCTTCACTTGTTTCATATCCCAACAACCTCCGTTCATTTGTTAGCATTTTCCAAGTTGCCTTGTCGTGAGTAGAATGTGACATATTTTTGAGGGGGAAAAATGAGAATGGTTCAAAGCTGTGAAATTTGGCGTGATGCCTTAAAGTTCTTTTCCCCTAATTTATCTGATTTTACATTTATATGTAAATCCTAGTGGAAAAATATCAAAATACAATAATTTTAGATAACAAGAAAAATGGCTTCTGTTTGCACTGAGTTCTCAGAGATGAGATATGCTTTAAGGACACAAAAGCTAAAAGACAAAGAGGAATGGTAATTTCAGCACTTGAAAGGCTCCCTGAATTTTTTGTGGAGTATGTCAAAGGGAGTTGCAAAGAGAAACCAGAAATCAGCGGAGAGAAGAGAAGCGACCCTATAGAACATGCTACAGATTAGTGTTTCTCTTCTGTTCCCCTGGCGACCTCCCCCTTGGACTTCACCCATGTCACTCCCTGTTTTCTCCAAGATAATACGAGGATTGAACACAAGGATTACTAAGCTACTCTTTCTGCTCAAAAAGATACTCTGATTCTCAGGATTTTTAAGAGTTCTCTGTCGTTAGAATCGATTACCTCTATATTGTTGTCTACTATTCATAAAAAGAAAATTATTCAAGCTTGTACTTTTTGGCGCAAAATTTACCCGTGACTTTTCTAAAATATTATCTCTTAGTGCAGATGGTTCTCAAGCACTGAAGCTAACTGGAACTACCACAGAGTATTAACAGAAAATATATGTGAGAGGACGTTATTTAATAAACCCCTAAGTCAGTAATTCTAATGATTCAAACCAACTTGAACTTTCCACTAATTAGAAGCCAAACTCTCAGCTTTGCTTCTTTTATCTGCGGCTCCCCCCGTCTCAGGCTGCTCAGTGGTGGCTGTGCCCCTGGCGGGGTCTCTTCCTCACGTCTACTGATTAAAGTCCCCTGCCCGAACAGTGGGCAGGCTGGACTTGGGGATGGATTCCCTGGAAAGCTGTGAGCAAAGACTTGGGGACTAAAAGCAAAGATCTGCAATGTTGGAGGAGGAGGAAGGGAACTCTGCTCTCCTTGCGTCTGTTTACGAATTAGAAAATCAGCAGGCTCTCAGTCGTGGGGATGCCCTGGGTGGTTTGGGTGCGCAGTCTCTTCATTATCCAGCCATTGTTGTGGAGTGATTAAAGTGGCTTAATGACTTGTCAAGGAAAAATAATTGTCTCTTGTGCTCTCCTGGAGGTACATGAACTGCTCTAAGATTGCAAGTACAAAGCAGGACATCCCTGGTGCAACTATGTGAAAAATAACCAGCAGCACTTTGATGTTTGTAGATTTCATTTAAACACGTGAATATGGGATTTCAGCTGCACCCATCTCCTCTGCTAGTCCTAGAACACAGCAGGCACCTGTCCAGCTCAGGGCCTTTGCACATGCTGTTCCCCCTGCTTGGAATGTACCCCTCTCCACCCAGTATCCTCATTGCTTCTTACTTCTTTTAATTAGTTTTTGCTCAAACATCACCTTTTTACAGAGGTCATCCTATATAAATTAGCATCCCCTCTGTCTCCATCAGTCTTTGCCCCTTTACCATGCTTTGCTTTTTCTTCACTGCATTTATCACATCCTGACAGAGTAAATGTTTGAAAGTTGTTTATTTTCCATCTCCTCCTCTAGAATGCATGCTCTGTGAATGCAGGTTCTTTTCGTCTCTGCTTTATTCCCACCTCAGGAGAGCAGAGTGAGCACTCAGTAACTGTTTGCTGAATGAATGAAAGAATGAAAAGATGACACATGGAGATCTGAGCTACTGACCAACAACTTAAACAATTTAAGTCAAAAGACAATCTTTAGCTTAAAAATGCAGAGTGTCTGCACATGTTTGGCATTTAATAAATATTTATTGAAAAAAATTGAACACATGAATGGATGCCCATCCATTCAATAGATATATAAATGATGAACCCCTGAGTTTTAAAAGGAGAGGAGTAGAGTGACAAGACCATGGTCTTGGGAATTATAGGGTTGACAGCCAAGTTCAATTTCTAGATGCCCCAATTCTAAGCCCCATGACAATGCAAAAGCTACAATAGTGCATGGCCTGTTTCATAATCTGTAAATGATGGATAACTATTCTAACAATAATAATAATAATACAAAGAACACCTACTTTGCAGCTTCTATTGAGGATTAGGTGAGGTAACACACGAAAATCAATAAGCCGGGTCTGAGATCTGGGTAGTAGTAAAATTTCCATGTATTATGCATATTTTAAAACAAACAAATGGTTGGAATGATGGAATGCAATCAGCCCCCCTCTATCTCTGAGCTGCTAGAGAATTCTGTCCATCCAGATTTTTCCCTTTCCCCACCCTCAGACAAGACTGGGAGGAGAAGGTGAAGGGGCAAGCTCAGATCTACACCTGGAAATGGGATGGTAGAACCTGAGGATGTGGCGGAAGCAGATGTGACAGCAGAGAGGACATTTTGAGATCCAGTTTGCCTCCTTTAGGGGGTTAAAAATTATAAGGTACAGTTTGTATTCATTGTTTCACAGATGTGTCCAAGGCCATAGCATGGGGCCTGGCACATAGCTGGTGCTCCATAAATGTGTTTGAACAATGAATGAAGGACATGCATCATTTTGGAGTTAATTTTGGTTGCAGATTCGTGTCACTTTATCCTGTGAGGTTAAACCAAACTCACAGTCAGTTCATTCATCTTTATTCATTCATTTCTTCATGGAATCCCCTCACCTCCACCTAGTTTGTGGATGCATCGGGCCAAATTGAAGGTCGTTCTTCCTTTCACTTTTTAAAGAGGCTGGTATTTGGGTCCTTTGATCGTCAGTGAATTTCAGAATTCTGTCGGCTAAACACTTCTTGAGGCCCCAATTAGCGAGACTATAAACACCTTTAGGACCAAAAGGGTTTCCTTGCAAAGATACTGCCATTATGCTTCATGTGAAAAGCCCCCTCATCTTTAGCTCGATTCAACAAGTTTCCATTGAGTGCCCAGCACTAAAAGTCTTAAATGGAAATTGATTCCCTATTCCTTCTATTTTAACTGTCAAAATCATAGACTATATTGTTTCTGTCTGAAAACCCACTAACAGCTCCTACCGATCACTCCATTTCCTCTTCCCAGTGCTGGCACTGCTGATACCAGTATCAGTGGGGAATCTATGCTGTGAATAGTATTTATTACAAGGAAATCATGTGGCATAAAAAAGAGTAATTGCCTTCATAAGTGTGTAATTTTTTATACCATGAGCTTCTCAGTGGAAAGGCATTCTAAGAGGCATAATCGCTAATTCCGGTGTTACACATACCTCTGAGGAGTATTTCATGGTCTGGCTCTCTGAGCATCATTTCTTCCTGTAGGCCAGAGAAGAGAGTGGGAAGGAAATAAACTTTCATTGAGCGTCTACTCAGGGCAGGCCCTGTGAGCTCCCAGACATGGGTTGCTCCTTAAAATGACTTGAGAATTACATGGAATTATCCTCATTATAAAAGAAGACAGATTCTCACAGGGCTTAAATAACTTCTCATAAAATGACCTTCCTAGAGTTATGTGAAGTCGGAATGTAAGCCCAAGCTTCCTAGGGAATACACAGTGACTCTCTATCCTACAGCAATGTATGTTTCACCAGATTTAAGAAGTGGGGTGTCCCCAAGAGCTGCCTGCCCCCAAATATTTTCCTCACCACCTCACTTCACTGTCTGAAAGTCCACCATTAAAATTACTCCTGTGATGCAAGTCTTCTTTAGGCTTTTGCTAAAACTTCTAGTGCTATGTGGGATATCTAGTGTAACCTCTCTTTTAAGTCAAGGAAATTTTGTAGAATTTAGGTCAAGATGCACTGAGAATAATTTGCAAAATCCATAAATCCAAAGCTGATATATTTAACACCAGGTCCAGACTGTTTCTGATGGATTGAAACTCTCTCTTTAACTCTGGGAGGAATTGAAGTCCAAACCGAGACTAGGGATACACCGCCTTGCCAAGGACAACTGCAGAGTGTTGTGACAAAGATCAATGATGCTACATGGATTCTGGATCATATAGACCAGGGTTTACATCCTGATCCTGCCTGTTGCCATTTATGTCCTCAATAGATTCTTGCCCAAGCCTAGTTTGAACCTCAGCTCCACAACCTTCTGCCTGGTTAGCTTTGGGCAAGTTGGTTAATCTATTGAGACTTAGTTTCCTCATCAAAAAAATGGGGACATTTGTACTTCTCTCTTAGGGTTGTTGTAGGCTTAAATGAGATGGTTCTCGAAAGCACTTAGCCTATTGCTTGACACAAACAGAGTGGCCAATATGTGGCAATAATAGTACTAGCCATTCCTGTTGTTGTCTTTACTATATATCATTGGCCAATAAATCTGACTATATTCTCGAAAAATTGCTTCCTTCTCAGCATTCCTCAGTGCAAAATGCGAGATGTCCTTTGACAGTAAAATATAATATTTACTTTAACTTCAAGGTCCATCTGTGTACAACATACAATATTTTGAAAAACCAATATTTTATTACAAAAATCTTCAAACCTACAGAACAGTTGAATTTTGCAGTGGGCACCTGTGTACTCACCACCCAGATTCGACCATTAACATTTTACCACTTGCTTTTCCCCACCTCACTTCCTCTATGCACCCCTCTATCCATCCATCAATTCATTCTACATGTTCAGTTTGATGCATTTCAAAGTAAATTGCAGACACTGATATACTTTCCCCCTAAATACTGCAGCATGCATATTATTAACTAGAGTTCGACATTTGTGTATAGTTTTTCCTCTTTTGATGTAAAATTTACACACAGTGAAGTGCATAAATCTTAAATGTGTGCTCTTTGAATTTTAACAAATGCATACCTCTATTTAATCCAAACCCTTGTCAAGGTGTAGAATATTCCCATTACCCTAGAAAGTTCCTTCAAGCCTCTTCCTAGACAATTCTGACCCCCACCACCCCAAAAGCAACCACTGTTCTGATTGTTGGCTATCATGGGAGAGTTTTGTCTGCTCTAGATCTTGGTATAAATGGAATCATGCAGCATGCACTCTTATGTAAAGTGTCCTATGCTCAACATGTTTTTAAGATTCACCCATGTTGTTGCACCAACATACCCACTGAACAAGGACAAACAGAAATTTTTAAGTTCCTGCAAGCAAAAGACCTTCTAATCTCACCTCGCCCTGATGTCAGACTTAAATTCCCTGTGCCAACCACACTGTATTCCCTCATGCCTGGTCCTCTGCTTGCCCAGCTCAGTGCCTTTGCTCACACTTGATCTCCCACCAGGCCCTGGCCTCCGCCTGTTCCTTCCCTGCCCTTCCTCCAGGGCTCAGCTCCAGTCCCAGCACCTTCCTGAAGCCTGTGTGGACCGTCCTGAGTTTCTGCCTGAGCTCTCCCTCCTTGAGACGCTGAATTGCTGGCACTCTCATTGCTGATGTTGCTGTCGGTGATCAGTTCCTGGTCATGGACTGGGGAGGATAAGAGCTGGAGAAACTGGCACTGAGGGTCCATATTCTGGCTTAGGTTCTCAGGGAGGGGAGTTTTTGTCTTCAGAAATATGATGTAGTTTCAATCTCTGTTTTGTTTCTCTAAAATTAAATAGAAAACTTTGTCCCCCATATTTTGTCCATCACACTTCCAGCCTAGTGCTTAGGCCTATTTACAGCCCAGTATGATCTCTACTGGAGGAGGGAAACGGTCCGACAGCCGCTTACCTCTTCTTCCTTATCCCCCTAACCCAGCAGACTGTCCTCAACTAAGACGGACTCTGATTCGGTCTAACGAAGATCAGAAGCCATTCAGTATCAGCAGACTCCCTTTTACACCTTTAATATTTTGCATTTTGCCAACATTTCAAGGTAGTTTGAAGGGCCCCGCTTTCTCATGAGGGCGGGGCACGGATGTCCAGGAGCGATCATTGTAATGACATCTCTCTGATTAAAAAGACAGCTCGTGAAATCGAGATAGAACATCAAATTCGGAAACATCATTAGCAGGATTCTATTTTGGTTAGGTCTAATTTTCTGTAGGGTCACCATGTTGCCTTCGACGAACCTGACCATTTTATATCATTTAGATTGAAACAGACCCGTCATGTCACAGGCAAATGGCTTTATCATATTTAATTAACCCAACACCGTGTAATAATCTCTCTGGTAATTATCCCTTACCAGTGCTTCAAAGCATGCTGCAACAAATAAATCATCAAAGTTGTAGGTATGCTTAAACTGTTATTTGGTGCCATAGTGGAAGAATATTGACAAGTTACTGTGCAGTACTAATTATACTAAGAAAATGTAAATGGGGCTTCATCAAAAAAAGAAAGAGCCAGATGGTGGGTTTTATATACTGTATCTTCGTATGTTAGGAAATGGGGTATTAAAAAGACATCATGCCCTCTGCATCAGGGAAAAAGGAGGAATAAAGGAAGATACCTGGGTCTTTATGGGTGCCGGACTGAACCTCCAATTGAGGAAGCTGTCTCAAAAGTGGTAATATTTGAAAGGACATTAGTGGATGTTGACATTTATGTCTCATGATGCCACCCAGGATATAGATGAGTGGATATTACTCAGGATGAATGCAACCTTTTTCTTGAGATACTGCTTGCTGGAGGGGGCAGGGGGGAGCTGACTTGTTCCATGATGCCCTAGCTTTTCCTTCATACTTGCAAATGATGAATTGTTCATGGAAAGACATGTACCCACCAGGTGGTGAATCAGTGGGCCTCCATTGAGCTGGTTTTTCTAATGCATCAGCAAGAAAATAATTACCTGCACACATTGCAATTAAAAAGCAAAATTCAGTTGGAAACAATGGACTTAAACCTACAGAAGGCAACAGCGCACACAGAGGAAGTTTGATTTTAAAGATGAGATTTGGCAAGCCCATGAATGCATGGTACAAACTGCACAGGTCAGGAAGACTGACGTGGATTTTTAATAAGCAGAGTTCTGAGCTCTCTTGTGCTTGAATTGCATACCTTATCACCCAGCTGCTCTCCCCAGCTAATGCTGCCAGAGCTGAAGTGACAGCCAAAGTGTAACTGTGGCCTGGGAAGTTATCCTCTGAGTCGATTCTCTGGTTAGGTTGGGCCGCTACCTGCCCTAGAACATGGCTGTGATTTAACCTTATTAGAAAACAAATTTGGAAACCATTAAAAGAGAAGAGTGTTTGAATAGTAATGTTCTCCTTATTATTTCATCTCTGTGTACGTGTGTTTGTACGCACATTTTACTGTTGTTACTCAACCAATCAATCAAAAACTCTGTTTATTATAGAAGTGATTTTCCTTAATTAAAGAAAGTTTGGAACATAAAAAAGGAAAAGAAAGAAAACCACTCAAGGGTTGCAGCCCAAATATGATCATTCTTAACTGTTTACTGTAGTTACTTAGAGTCATTTTTCCTTTATGCAAACATTTTTAAGTTGGTTTAGTTTTTATATAGTTGGGCTCATCACAAATCATATATTCAATATTCTGGTAAGAAATCATCATATGTTTAGTCTATATAATTACATTAGCAATAATTATGCTTCAAGCTATATTGCCATGGACAGATACTGTTTCATAATTTTTACACAGTCGATTTTCAGTGACGTAGATTAATGCTTAGATAGACCATATTTTAGTTAAGCATTTCCTTATTTTGGCACATTTGTTTTCAATGTTTCCAATGTTCTTTATTCATATATTTTTTAAAAAGTAAGTTATGGCTTTAAAATTTGTTTTATTCCACTTCATAAATCTTTTCACATTGTTTTATAATTTTTTACAAACATAATTTTAATAGCTGCAGTTTTAAAATCAAAAGTCAGCATCATAATATTTATCTATTCCTTTATGTTTAACTATTGAGATCAAATAGTTACAGGTTTTTACAGTGATAAATAATACCCTAACTCAATTAATTAAAATGTTATGTGTGTCAATTGTATACAAAGCACCAGGCTAAACTGGTTATCTTTCACATGAAGCTTTTCCGAGTTTAGGATTCTTTACTTCGGAAGGACGTCTAAACTGGATGTCATTGGACCCAATGGGAAGGGTGTTTCTAAGGGCCTGGGTGGAGGTTGTCTGATGGCTTTGGTGAAGGACGGTTACTAATCTGTTCTGTCCCAGCATTTTATGAGCCCTCATTTTACCTTTCCTGGGCAGTTAACTTCTATTTTCCCCCATGAGAAGGTAGAGACACTGGGGCGAGGGATTTGATTGGGTCATGAGCAAAGAGGCTGGCCCTATCCCTTCTGGGGATCCAAGTGGCTTGTTGCCCTCCACTGAGCCCTGTCTGGCTGTCCAGGTTTGAGGGGGCTGAGGAGCAAGGCATGCTGGGGTTTCTAGATCTCAGAGCTGGTCAAGTGGGAGCAGAGCGCCTCCAGAAGACCCATTCCCTCTGCAGTGGGGAAAGATGGACGGGGGCCTGTCCCAGGAAAGGACAGCCAATGAGCCTAAACTCTGATTCCAAAGGGCAGTGCAAGCTCAGGTATGGGCGAGGATGACACACCGCCCCACTAGGTGGGAGGGCTCTATCCTCAACAATTCCAAGTGAAGCTCTGACCTGGAGGCCAGTCCAGATGCCCTCTTTAATAATAGTAACAATAACAACAATAGCATTTATGGAAGATATATCATGAGCCAGACTTTGTGCTGAGCCCCTTAGATGATTTATCTCTTTTCATTTTCCCAACAGCCGTTCCTACTTATTAGGCCCATTTTATACTTGGAGAAACATAGGCTCAGAGAGTTTAAATAACTTTTCCAAGTCCCACACCTTGTATGAGAATCAGGATTTGCACTCAGAGTTTTAGAATGCAAGAGCTTTAGAATGCAAGCTCTTAAGCACCGTCTTCAGTTTGGTTTCCCAGCAGCAGACTCTGGGATGAGAAGTCACGTGAAAGGGACTTCTTAGAAAGGTTCCCAGGAAACACTTATGGGGAAGTGGGGAAGTAAGACTGGGAAGGGAGGAGGGTGTGGTGTCAAGCAAAGTCCCCCAGAGGTAAATTTGGCCTAATCCCCCAGGGAAACTGGAGATGGCGTGGGCTACACTTCAGTGTTGGCCCCACCAGAGCTGAGGGATCTTGAGTATTTACACCTCTGAACCCACCAATCCTTGGTTAAGGGCTGCTGGGATGGCAGACAAGCATAAATGCCCAGACACTTCCTGTCTTCCTTGGGTGCAGGCAAAGCATATCCTAGCAGCCAGGATGCAACCTTTCTAAAAGAGAAGCACAGATGCCTGTAGTGTGCAGGCACTGGTTCATAATGGCTCGTGAGAGCTGGGTGTTATATTGTTAGGGATTTAGTGAGCTAGTTAACCTCACATTGATAGCTTGAAATGAGCCGTGGTGGGAGTAGTCACAGCATGGAAACTGGCTAACATTACACATTAGGGCTCTCCCATCCCCGGAGATGATTGTTAAATATTTACCAGCATACCACTGCAGGTGCTGGCTATCAGCAATGAAAGCACACTGGGAATCAGTGTGCAGTAAAATGGCAAAGAGATCCGATGGGATGTGGGTGGAGCAGTGATAGTATTTGCTGCAGCGCTAATCTATACCAACTACAAATGTAGCAGGAAGCCCACTCCAGCCCGCCCACATGCAGCCTAGGCAGGGGGTCTGAGAGAAAGGGAAGTGGTGAGAAGGAGGGTGATCAGCTGGATTTCAGCGCAGAGCCTCTAAACCCGGAGGTGGCCTGGGTAGGAGAAGTGCTAAACAGACAAACCCAAGGAAGAAGTGAGATGATAGCTACCGAAACTACTGAGCACTTACAGTGCCGGGCATGGAGTGAGATGCTCCACTTTGGTTTCTTGTCACGGGAGCCCTAGGATGTAGATGGTATTATCATCATCATCACCATAATCACCACCATCATCTTCATCATCCCTTTTTTACAGATGCTGAAACAGATTTAGAGAAGTAAAGTAACTTGTCCAACATCCTAGGGGAAGAGCTGAGCTTTGAACACACTGAGTCAGATGCCAAAGGCAAAGCTTTTAATAACAAAGCCAGATGCTTCTCAGGTCCACTTCCTATGGAGTGAACCAATGCAATGGGGGCATAAGATGGTAAGGAGGTCATCAGGATGCCCCAGAGTACACTAATCTTACATGGTCTAGTTATCAGAAAAGGAAATGTAGAGGGAGCACAGGAGCCCACAATTAGTGGTTGGGCCTATCAGTGTGGAAAGGATGGTACCCAAGTCCCATCAAGTGATGGAGCTCTGGATATATTCCTTTCTTCCCTCAGAATCAGCTCAAGGCTGGGTCTCAAGACAAAGGATGTGGAGACTGAGAAAGGCAGAGAAAACCTGGGAGATGGGCTGAGCCAGCAGAAACATTTACAGTCAGGCTGTCTAAATTCTCTTGTGGCAACAGAGATAAATGTCCCTCTTATTCTTTGTGGTTTTCTTTGCTGTGAGAGCTGCCACTTTGTGAAAGTTCCTCCTTTCCTCTCTTTGGTTTGCCCATCCCTGGATTGATTTGGTGGTCCGCGGTGAGGAAATGTAGAGGGGTCTGGAAGACTGCCACTTGAGCTTCATTCCTGCCATACACTGGCCTTCTAGGCCTGCAGGATCCCTTGACGTAAATAGTCCTGCAGGGGGAATCAGTAGATGGACTTGTCCCTGTGACATGGTGGAGACACCTCTAGTAGTTTCCTTTGAACATTAACATGTTACAACTTTGTGTTTAGGGTACTTCTATCTTGTGTTTTATGCCATAACAGTCTAGAGCTGCCTTTCAGCTGTCACCGATCTGCAACACATTTCACATTTTCTTCTATATATGTATATTCCTATGTATGTATGTTCACTTACCATTATGAGGTAACTTTGCTGAAGTAAATTGAAAATAAAATCTTTCTTATGTTGCCAAAATTACCTTTTTTTCTTTTTCTGAATTCATCCAGGAATATTGTTTTCCTTTACACGTAACTACTCAATGTAGTTTCCTTTTTTAAAAAAATACAATTTGTGGGCCAGCCCCAGTGGCCTAATGGTCAAGTTTGGCATGTTCTACTTTAGCAGCCTGGGTTCAGTTCCCAGGTGCAGACCTACACCATTCATCTGCAGTGGCCATGCTGTGACAGCGGCTCACATACAAAAGAGGAAGGTGGGCAGTGGATGTTTGCTCAGGGTGGATCTTCCTCAGCAAAAAAGCAGGAACAACAAAAACAATTTATGTTCCAACCACTAGGTCAAGAATGTAGGCTCTGGGGCCACACTGCCTGGGTTTGAGACCCATATCTCCCACTCACAGTTATATGACTCCAGTTCTGTTCCTTAATTTCTATATGCCTTGGTTTGCCCATCTGTAAATCATGGATACTTATGGTACTTTTCTCATAGGTTACTGTGAGAAATAAGCGAGTCTGTATGCACAAAGCCCTTAGAAGTATCCCTGGCACAGAGTAAGCCCTACATACTGTCAGCTATCGCTGTTTTCTTCAAGGGGTTTTAATCTTGACCTTCAGAAAAAGAATTCTTTTATTGAGCATCTACCATGTGCTCAGCTCTGTGCAATGCCCTTCCATATAGATTCTATCTGATATAACTTGATTCTCACCACCACCCCGTGTGAAAGTTATTGTTCTCATTTTCTAGGGTTTGAACTCTGGAAATGGCATGCACAGCCATGTCAGCCAGGATAGGTGAGGCTATGCCACGATCACAACCAAGCACGGGTCTTAGAGCCTGTACACGATACAGGGTTAGTGCTCCCTCATGAAAACCAAGTCAGGGAGCACTCTGTGAGGTGGCTGAGCAGGCGAGGCTGCCGGGTCTGATGGCCCCGCCGTTACCAAATGTGCTCCTACAATTGCTACAGCTGGGAAAAGAGCAGCGGAGTGTCTTGGCGATTAAATGCTTTGACTTGGAAATGAAACAGGTCACTTCTGCCTACAACCCATGAGCAAGAATGAGTCACAGGGCCCTGTCTAATGATCCTAGGAGTCATAAGTCTCCCGTGTGCCTGGAAGGAGAGCAGGACAGGGTACGGCGGGCATTAGAAGTCTCTGCCACCCACTTGAGACTTTGAGTACTTTGCTTAATTGACTCTTCTAAACCTCAGTTTCCTCATCTGTGAAAGTTGCACCCACTGCATACGGTCATGATAAAGAGTGAATGAGATAAATGCATGTGAAGCTCTTAGGACAGTACCTGGCACACAGGAAATGGCCATTTTGTGGTCACTATTGTCATTATCTACAAGAGAATCATCAGAGCCTCATAAGTCAGTAGTTACGTCACCACAACTTTGGATTCAGTCATGTGTGGGTTGGAATTCCAGTTCTGTCACTGACCAGCTGTATGAGCTTTGGGAAGCATTTTGCCTTCCCTGACCTTCACTTTTCTCATCTGCAAAATGGAATGGAATCACACCCACCCTGCAGGCTGTGTCAAGGGTTAGATCGCTAACTTTTATTGGTTATCTGGTAATATGAACTAAATATTTAAAATCTGTGGGCTGCTTTAACCTCTATGACAATGTTATGAGATAGAACTCTATTGTCCCTATATTACAGCTGAAGAAAGTGAGCCACAGAGAAGTTAAGGTGCCCAAGGTTCTCTAGGAAGTAAGTAAATAGTGGAGTAAGGACTAAAACCCAGGCAATTTGGCTCCTCAGCCAATGATCTTAACCCACACACCTCACAGCCTCCCTGAGACCCTCTGCAGAAAGCTCCCAGCACAGGGCCAGGCACACAGTGGATTCCTGCAATATTAGCACCTTCCTTCTTTGCTTGGGTGCATGTTAGGGGAAATATCCTTTAGCCCGTTCCTAGACTAGACTCTGTTTGGGACATATCCTGTTGGCTTTTGTTTGTGAATGGATGCAGGTATGAAGGGTGCAATAGGAAAGGGCACTATTTATTCCATGTGCTTTTGCAAGAATATCAAACCTGTATGCAAAAATGCCCAGCACAGAGTTGGTGCTCAATTAGCAGGAGCTCTTTATTATTTTTTAATAAGCAGTTGTTCTTAGTGGGGGTCTTTGACTCTGTAGACATCACTGTAGTCACATGGGGACACACAAAAGGACCAGCTGGACGGAGGAGCAAATTTAATAATGTGCAAGCAACCTGCAAATATGAACCTTCTTTTCGAATCAGAATCTATTTGGTTTAGGGAATCACTGGTTTTAACTGAATGAGGAAGTTAAATCCATGTTCTGTTTTCTGTTTTCATTGTACCTAGATGGGTTGACTATGGAGTCAGTTTTCTTTCCAGATTAAACACCTGGTACTTAATGGTGTAATCAAACACCATGGGGGAACCACCTAGGGAAAGCAGAACTGGACTGAGGTGACTTTGTTCCTCTCTTCTTCTGCCCGAGAAGAGGTGGGAGGTTCCACCTCCAGCTGGAGTAAAGAAAGAGAACTAAGTGTCCTAGCACTTTGCACAGAACCAAAGCCCTGGAAATTCTGGTTGAAGCCAGAAACTCAGAGTTATCAAGCTCACAGTCAATTTCTGCCATGTGCCAGATACTGTGCTTTTCACAGCCATCTGGTTTACCCTTCCCAGAAAGCTAATGAAGCCAAGATTCTTACGCCCACTTTACAGATGAGGAAACTGAGGATCAGTGAAGTGAAACCTGGTGCAGGTCAAATAGCTAATATGTTGCAGAGCTGAAAATCAAAAAGATGTAAAGTAAAGATGTGAAGATGTAGTGTAAAGGTGGTTCCAGGGCTTTCATGTAACGTAACTCTGCATCACGTTCTTTGTGAATGGTGCCTTCTAGAGTTGTGCAATTCAGGGAGCCCTGTGTGGACATGGACTCCAACGCTAAGTAGATGCAATAGGCCTTGTCTTTCCTGACAGTTTTGCACCCTAGTCCATACTATATCTACATTAGTTATCTGTTGCTGCATAACAAATTACTCTAAAATTTAGTGGATTAAAATCTCAACATTTATGATCTCACAGTTTCTGTGGGTCAGGGATCTGGATGCAGCTTAGCTGGGTCCTCTGGCTACAATCAAGGCTGCAATCAAGATGTGGGCTGGGGATGCAGTCATCTCAAGGCTTGATGGGGGATGTGTTCCCTTCCAAGCTCACTTGTGGGGGTGTTGTCAGGATTCCGTCCTTGCAGGCCATTAGTCCTTGCTGGCTGTCAGCCTGCGGGAGCTCTCAGTTCCTTGCCTTATGGACTTCTCCACAGGGCAGCTCACAACATGGCAGCGTGCTTCTTCAGAGCAAACAAGTGAGAAGACTCAGAGAGCCAAAACGCCAACAAGACAGGAGTCGGCTCTTAGTAACTTAATCACAGGGGAGATATCCTGCCACTTTTGCCATAATCTGTTCATTAGAAGTCACTAGATCCACCCCACACTGAACGGGAGGGGATTACCCAAGGGCGTGCACATAGGGAGGTATGGAGAGTCAGACACTGCCTACCACAATATCCGTGATTACTTTAATGCAAAATAATGCTTCAGATTACTTACACTGAGTAGAATTGTCTCTCCAGAAAATCTTGCTTGTCTTGAGAAGTCATGCATCCTCTTATACTTGTCTACGTACCTTCATAGGATAAGGGCATCCCAGTCTGGAAGACCCAGGATAGCGATCAAGTTTTGCTGGTCTAAAGATATTAAGTCTCTTTCAATAACGTTGCATCCACTTGCTTTGTTCCATCATACTAATGCCAACCATACTGCTAAGTTTTGGGTGCTGGGGGCCTTTCCATGTTGCTCCTCTGTGCTTTCTACACAAATAAGTTGACCTTTGAAATAGTCTCCCTGGAATGGAAGGCTTTGTGCTCATTCATGATCCAAACTTTGCTTAAGACCTTGTTGCAGCTTCTCTATGGGAATGGCCTTTGGAATCATACACACACACACACACACACACACACCTGCCTCCTTTCTTTAAGATGTGATCACCAGGAAGTACTTATTAGATGTGGTTGGCGGGAAGGTGTCTCCTTCTTTCTTTATTATTCCATGCATTTCCTTCCTAGAACTAGAAGATTTGAACCCAGACCTGTCCAGAGCCCTCATTCTTTACAATAGTTTTATGCTTTATGCACACAAGGCAATAGGAACCCATATTTAATCATAAGACATGGAAAAGACTACCACCTTCCTTCTTTATTTCAATAGTGGATTTAAGATGCTTAGATTGGCTGAGTCTCAGGGACTGAAGTATCTTTGATCTTCAATTCTGTGATAGTTTTGAATACACGTGTAGGTCTGAGAAAACAGAATGATCAGGAATCAGCCTTGAGGACTTCTGGGTACATTAATCAATCTCAGATAAAGATTGAGATCTCAGAGAGCAAGAAAGGTGCTCGACTTTGTAGCAGAGATGAAACGAAACCTCGAAATGTGTAAGACTAGGGAGGGAGAAGGGTGAGAGGGTGAGGCTCGAGTAATCAGCTGATTAGAAACTGTTTTTAATGTGACAAATATGTAAAAAAAAAAAAGCAGTTACTGTGTGCTAAGTTCTGTTCTAAGCACTTGACAAATTTAATCCCTAGGATGTAGGTGTAATTTCCCCCATTTTATCAGTGAGGAAACTGAGGCACAGAGAAGTTGAGGACTTGCCTAAGATCACACAGCTGGTAGGCAGCAGTCCAGCTTCAGAACCTATGGTCTCTACCACTGCACTTTGCTGCTTCCCAGAGATATCCACCCAGGCAGGACAGAGCAGAGTCTGCTCCAGCAATTCATGTACAGTCCAAGGGTCACTGTCAGATTGGGCTGCTGGCACAGCAGGGGTTATTCCCTGGTGTTCTGTAGGAAAGATTCTTGTTCCCTTGGGACAAAAGGAATCTGAACTAGACTGTGCGGAGAGAGAATTTGGAAGTGGACCTAGAAGGATGATCAGTGACTCCAAGGGGCAGGGTGGAGGAAGCAGGAGAAAAAGCTGGAAAGAACCGGAAATAAGGATTTAAACTAACCTAGTAATTTACCTGTAACCGACTAGCTCTACTTCGGGAGCTTATCCAGACACTCCTTCCCACCAGAACCAAATGTTGGAGTTGTTTAAACTGAGGGCTGTAGCACTTCAGTCTGTGTGAGCACATGTTTACCCTTGCATATCTATTGTGTAGCAGATGGTGGCAGAGGGATATTGGGGGGACGTAACTGCAGGAAAGGGAAAGCGGGAAGGTCATGGCTCTCATCCTATCTTGTCACACAGGCACCTCTGACAGCCCCACCAAATCCATCAGTCCCGCGAGGAGCCGAACACATCTGTATCACATGTATCACATTAGCTGCACCTTTCTCTGACAGGTACATTTTCGGGGATGCTGCCTCTGCCCTTCTGTGCCAAGAGCAAATTCGTTTTGCCCATGGTTTCAGGTACACAGGTGATTTACCCAAACAAAACAAGCACAGCTGAAACCTCGACTTAAAATCAAGCCATGGTGTTTGCAATATATCTAATTACACAGAATCATGCTCCCTTTTCACTTGCAGGAATTGGGGGTGGGGGAGGGTCAATGCTATATATTTAAGAGGAAAACCACAGCTGTAGACCCCAAGTGGTCACAATAGAACTGGTATATTTGAAAGCTCTCTCTCCACTTCCCCTGCAAAAATTCAGGAGGGACCTGGGGATTCAAGGAGGTGGAGGAGTTGTCTCCTTGCTGGTCCTCCCCTTGCTCTCTGATAAAGGGTAGCGAGCAGGCTAGAAACAACTGCAGGGGAGCAAGAGATACAAACACACAGTTGTGATGTCCCCAAAGGATAAATGACAGCGGCCCATGCAACGTGCCTTCTGCACATTTTGAACTGATTCTTCTCCTCCATATCCGAGCTGACATATTAGTAAATTGATTCCAGGTGATGCTGACATTTTGTAATTATCACTATCTATAATTTTCATCTTATTCCATTGAATATTTTGATCATTTAAAATAGAGTAGCATACCTAATAGTGGTCATTAGTTTAGCTCAAGGGAAAATTCATGGTTTAATAAACTCACATTAGAAATAACTTACTAAAATTACAATGGGCATGATTAGCTTCCTGTTTTTTTAAATAAAAAATTAAGCAGACTAATTTTATCCAAACTGACAGCTTTTCTGTTTCAAACTGTTTCATTGTTCTATTGTTATCTTGGAGGAAGGAAAGACATCTATAACACAGTGGTAGTAATAAAATATGTAATAACCCAACACAGAAAAACAAGGATGATGTTTCATTCTACATTTGGCACAGGCTGAATACCATACATTCTCTTATTTTCTGACTAACCGTGGACTGGAGTGAGGAAAAGCATGTGGCTCTGAAACAAGGTCACGTTTGGAGGAGTCAGTCTCCTCATCCTGCTGGTCTGAAGGGACCGTTTTGAGGATTGCCCGGAAAGGCAGGCAGTTCTGGGCTTGACTCCCTTATTTCCCTTGGTGTCAATTTTTGTTTTAAGCACCTCTTCTCCAGCTTGCCTATAGGTTCATTTTAGGTATTATTTCTGAAGAAGAAAAGGGGCAGTTTTAATATGCAGGAAATGATTCTTAAAAAGATAATGAAAAAGATTTGACTGTTGCCAGAGCAATGCTGGTGGATTGCCACAGGGAAACATTTCACCTATTGGCCAATGGCCTGAAATTACAGCAGTCTTCATATTCCTTCAGCTCCAGCGAATGCAGGCCACAAGGGGCCTGCCTACTGTTTCACTTGCTGGCAGTTTGGGTTTTGTGAGTTTATTCAAGAGATTAATAGTTGGAGATTATCTTCCTGGAAGTAAGTTATGTTGTTGATGGCACCTTGATGGTTGAGGTCCTTCTTCATCCATTCGTCTATCTACCCACCCACCCACTCACCCTCACTCACATCAAGCATCCATTCATCCTCTATTCATCCATCCATTCATTCACCAATTAACCTATCATCCATCCATCCATCTGCTCAGCTATGAACTCACCCAACCATCCACCCACTCACTCATGTGCCCACTCATTCATCTGCACTACCTATCCATCCATCCACCCATTTACCCACTTATTTATTTACCTATAAATCCATTTACCCATTCATCCTTTCATGCATCCACCCACTCACCTACCTTCTCATCCATCAGTATACTCTTTTCTATACATCCGTACAACCACCCATCCTTAAAAATATCATTTAGCAAATATTTATTAAACCTCTAGGCATTGGTAATAAAGAGACACATAAGTCACAGTTCTGCCCTTAAGGAGCTTACAATCTCATATAGGAGTCATAAATAAACCAAAAATTACATAGCAAAATCCTGAGTGTGACTGCAGAGGACTATGCCATGTTGCTGCGGGAATTCTCAAGGAGGACTGACTCACTGTGTCTGAATGACTCAAAGCAGGATGTGCACATGTGAGTCCAAATGCTACACGTGGTGAATATGGGAGTGACCACTGGGGATGGGGAAAACGACAACAGGGATTGAGCAGTGGATGAAGGCCCAGGCCCTAAGTTCTCTCCAAGAGTGTCAGGTTGCTGTTCAGTGGGACCATCTATATATGGGAGGGGACCCGTACCAGGGAGCAGAGAGGATGAGGGTATTACTAAGGCACCAGGCAGGTGAGGGGAACTGAAGTAGGGACTCAGGGAGCCAATCCAAAGAACTGGGATTCAGGATGGGCCTCTGGTTGGAAATGGAGGAGAGGAGAAAAAAATAAACAAATGGCTGGATGAACAGACGAACAAATGAACTATAGGTGGATAAATACATCTTAGGTTACAGACCAAAATGCAAACTTGCATTCAATCAACACAGACACTTAACATAACTTTGCCTGGTGATGTCTTTGACCAAAACCAAAACCAATAACAACAAAAGCAGCTCCACCACCGATCGCATGCCTGAACCCGGCCTCCTCTCTGCTTTGCCCCTGCTGTTGGTGAGTCTGCAGGAATCCTAACAGGCGTGGGCTGCTTTTCGACTCCAAGTGCCTGGCAGTTAGCTCTGCACAGGCCTGGGTGAGGTCTTTATGACTTTTCCAGAGGCCTCTGGTCTCGACCGAAACACAGCAGCTGTTACCAGGGGCAACTCCACTTCCCAAACAAGATCATAGACTTTGTGGAGCTTTCCCAGGTGCTGTGGGCCCAACATTGCCAAAAAAAAAAAAAAAAAATGCCCGAGACCCACACAGTCTCCTTCCCCCATGGAGCTTAAATAGATTGGAAGCAAATGCTTGTTGACAACAGGTGTGGCTCAATGTGAGAAAATGTTCCGTTCCGTTATTGTAGGGTTGGCACCAAGGGACATTTCCTGTGGAAGAAACGGGCTTCCAGGAGCATGGAAGATCCATACTTAGAGCCAGAAAGTTCCTCCCTTTTAGTGCCAAAGGCCCCACAACTCTGCGAGCAGGTGCTCCTAATAAGTACAGAGGTTTCCACAGCCAACAGGAGGCTAGGCAGGGAGGGGTGGGCTCGCTGGCCTCGAAGCTCCAACCAGTTGACTGATTAGGCTCTCTGTGATGGTGATAAGTGGCTGCATCGTCATTAACTCAGCGAGATTAACTTGCTCAGCAGAAGCTTGCAAAACTGTGTGAGGCTGCCTTCCTCTCAGCTTGACTTAGAGATTGGGCTGTGAGGGCACAGAGAGGCAACCTCCAGGAGGCGGGGCCCCAGCCCTGAGATTACTTGACAGAAACCCCAAGGACATAGAGAAGAACTTTTTATTCCTTTGAAAAATCTGTCCAGTGATTCTTTCTCTCCCTGAACTGTCTTAGGGGCAGCAGTAAGTTCTGCATTGAACTAAATGGAATTGCTTGCTAGATGAGATTCTAATTTCAGTGAGAAGACTGCTCAACTTTCTGTTGCTCTGGGAAGTCTTCCCTCCTAACTGTGAGGGCTCATCCATACCCAGGGCTTTATGTGGAATTACTAGGGCAGCACGTAAGGACAGGGAGAAATAGAAGAGGCGGTGGTGGCTCTCTTACAAGGAAACCCTCGTAATCAAACTATTCTCATAGTTATTGGAGATTGACAGTGGAGGGAAAGAAAGAAATAGAGATGAGTAGAAGAATTTAAAAAATACTAATTTTTTCATGATGTTATACTTTGTCAGAAATTCAATTTGTTTTTTCTTCCACCTCCATAGGATCTACTAATATGTTCATGGAGGTGTGAGTGTGTGGGGGCAGGGCACCCTTTTCCACTCATATCCAAGGCTTGCAATCCTAATCAATATGCTAATGTATTAATTTGGGTGGGCTAAGTTGCAGTGACAAATTGACCCTGAAATTTCAGTGGTTGGACAGCACAGAAGTGTATTTTCTGTTCATGCAACAGTTCTTGACCAGCAGTTTAGGCCCAAGACTTTTTCCCACGAAGTCATTCAGAAACCCAGGCTGATGGGTGGTCAACACATAGCTTTCAAAGTGACCCTAGACATCGACATCCCAGTCAGCCAGAAGGCAGAAATATGGAGCACTCCAAGAGGTGTGTGTGTGTGTGTGTGTGTGTGTGTGTGTGTGTGTGTGAGGAAGACCAGCCCTGAGCTAACATCCGTTGCCAATCCTCCTCTTCTTTTCTGAAGAAGACTGGCCCTGAGCTAATATCCGTGCTCATCTTCCTCTACTTTATATGGGACGCCGCCACAGCATGGCTTGACAAGCGGTGCATCTGTCTGCGCCTGGGATCCGAACCTGTGAACTCCGGGCGAGCACATAAACTTAACTGCTACGCCACCGGGCCGACCCCAGAGAGGTTCTTATGGTCTGCACCTAGAAGTGGCACACGTCATCCTCACTCAGTCACATGACCACCTACCTGCAAGGGAGGTTGGGAAAGGTAGTCGAGCTGTGAACCCAGGAAGAAAGTGGTGCTGATTTGGGTGGGCAGCTGGTGGTCTCCCTGACACATGGCTTTCATCATTGTTGTTTGACCCCCTCATTTACTGAGGACCTGCCATGAACACTTCATTATACTAGGAGCTGAGGACATAGCTCATGCAAGGTTAGAATCTAGGGAAGGAAAAAAAAGTGCTAATGACTAATTATAAAATTAATTAATGACAGTTTTGATAAGGGCTACACGGGAAAACTCCAGGGCACTATGAGAGCTGGCAACTCTCTCTAGGGCAGGTGGAGGGGAAGCAAGGAAGGTTTCTGGGAAGAAGTGACATTTAAGCTACAGGCAGGAAGACAGAAAGACTTATCCAGGCAGAGGCACGGCAGAAGAGGGACCAACGAGTGAAAAGTCCTGAGGCAGAAAAGTTGGAACATTTTAGACCTTCCAAAAGGGCAGTGGGGCTGATGCACATTGAATAAGCCAGAGACAAATGCAAAATGAAGCAGGAGAGGTAGGTTGGTGAGATTGAGGAGGTCTTCACGGGCTGGCTCAGAGTGAGGGCTTCTTTCTAACAGCAATGGGAGCCATTGAAGGGCTCAAGATAGAGTGTGGTATGATCAGCTACGCTTTTCAAAGACCTGTTCTGGGGCCGGCCCAGTGGCGTAGTGGGTAAGTCCGCGCCTTCTGCTTCGGTGGCCCGGGGTTCACAGGTTCGGATCCTGGGGGGCTGGCAGACACACCGCTTGTCAGCCATGCCGTGGTGGCGTCCCATATATAGCAGAGGAAGATGGGCACAGACGTTAGCCCAGGGCCAGTCTTCCTCAGCAAAAAGAGGAGGATTAGCAACGGATGTTAGCTCAGGGCTGGTCTTCCTCACAAAAAAAAAAAAAAAAAAAAGACCTGTTCTACTTCATGGAGCCAGAGCAAGGAGGCTATTGAAGGCTTTAAAGAGGGAGATGGGGTGCTTGGTTTAGGGAGCTGGCAGTTGAAATGGACAGAAGTGGGGTGGACTGGAGAAGCAAGTGGGGAGGAGAAGAGATGGGACTCTCCTGTTTAGACATGAGTGAGGAAGGCAGCCCTGAGGTCCCGGGAATGCAGGCTTAGGTTGGCACTTGGTTCATTTGAGAGTGAGACAGCTTAGCCATGACTGGATTATCCTTTTCGTCTGTAGTTTTATGGGCTTCTTGACTTTAGGCCTATTTAATAAAAGTCAGCTCTTTAAAATGGATGTTCGGTGGAGCTCAAATTCACCCTCAGTCTGCACTTTTGTGGACTTTGATTAGTATGCATAATAAAGTGGTACACCTGACATCCACAGCAGGCAATTCCAACACCAGTGGAGAGAGGTACAAGATAAATCACTCCAAATAAGTGACTAATTAATCATGCTCTTGATTTTAATAACATATACCGTCTGGCTCAAGCTTCATCTGTCTATAATCTTGCATTCTATTCCAAAAATTTGATAATCAGTAAAGCCACCCGTGGATTCCTAATTGGTGACAATTTCTTTCCTTTCTTTTAGAAAAGTTAGGAATCAAGGCATATTCCTGTGACTGTATGAAGGGGGTGAAGGGAGGAGTGTGTGTTTTTTAATCTATCTTAAAAACCATCAAAAATATTTCAGGATAATCTGTGGGATAAAACTGACTCTATCTCAATGAAAAAGTGTAAACACATTTCTGGAAGCATCTTGCCTGCAATGTATCTGTGATCTTCCAAATCAGAAAACTGATATTTTCAAGGGTAGTTGGACAAGAGTTGTGAATACTTAGCAGTAAAACATCCCTCACACATGTGTGGCCTCAAAGACTTGTAAATCAACAAGGGTACGAACCATGGGAGGATTCATAATTTCCAGTGAGTCATGACTCTGCTTATTTGGAAGAGAAAGCTCCATAAAATAAAATGCAATTCACTTGTGAAGAGCTCTTTTGTCTCATATGACAAAATGAGCCCATGGTCTTATTACTAAAGACCATTCTCCATTGACACTGATCTCAGGCTGGGCAAGGTAAACATCTGCAGGTGGAATTCTTCTGGAAACAGACTCTCCAAACTTCTTAAATAATTGGTTTGACTTCTTCACCCCACCCATTCATATAACTTGGCATGGTGTTTATATAACTGGTGTATATTACACTGTCAAAATCAAAAACCAAAAACAAAAGACAGCAGAACATATGTCCTGGGAGAGAAACAGAGAGCACGTCCCATTTGACTCATTACATTATTTTGAATAAATTGCCCTTGCAGGGGGGTGATGTGGGTGGGCCGATGCCTGATGATGATAGAGAAATTCTAAGTACTTACTATGTGCAAAGAATTGTGCTGTGGACTTTAATCAATAAAAAAAATAGTTTAGTTGCTACTTATTGAGCATTTATTGTATGCTATACTTATGTATTACCTCACTTAATCCTCAACGCTTGCCTAAGAAGGAGGAATTATTATTACCCTAAATTGGCTTATTGGAGAGCTATGTAGCCCAGAGAGGTTAAGGGGCTTCTACAGGGTCCCACAGCCAGTGGAGGAAGGCAGGACTCAATCCTGAGTCAGCCCCCAGGAAAATGACTAATTAATTGTGCTCTCGATTTTAATAACATATAACATCTGGTTTGAGATTTTCCTGTCTACAGTCTTACATTCTGTTCTAGAAATTTGATAACCAATAAAAACACTCACAGATTCCTAATAGATGACAGTTTCTTTTCTTTCTTTTAGAAAAGTTGAGACTCAAGGTGTATTCCAGAGACTGTATGGAGGGGAATGGAGGGAGGAGGTGTGTGGTTTTATCTCAAAAAAATCGCAGCTATTTCAGGATAACCTGAAAATTAAAATCTGCAAATCTAAAGCCTGACATGTAATCCCTGTGCTGCATCTAGGACACAATAAGTAGGAGAATGGTGTCATCTGTTTTCCCCCAAAGCATTCTATTGCTACATACTATTCACAAGATGTAAAATCAACTGCAAGAAGTACTCTGTTTGAATAATAAGTCAGTGCCCTCTGGAGACTATGACCAAATACCATTTGGCATATAAAATTGGGGAAACGTGTTTCCAAGAAACTAGGAGATGCATCTAGGAACTAAGTATCTCTTTCAGAAAGGAAAAAAAAAAGTGATGTGTATCCTTTGCATGTATCTTCCAGATTATGTTCCCAAACCCTGCAGACTTGGCTTGGCCTGGAATTATCCTCTCCAAGCAGCAGTGTAAGCTCATTACTGCCCATTACACTTCCAGCAGGAACCTAGGCTTTGGCCAGGCCCTGAGAGCCACATGAGACTCTGGACACCACCTCAATGTCATTCAGAGTGACCTTCATAAGGTGACTCTGTTTCTCTCATCAGGTACCATGGCCTCCGCACATGCCTGTCCCTCTCCATCACCATAAGTAGACCCTTCCTCCACAAGTTCATAATCGCCATTCTTTAACTCCCAGCTTAGGGAATCAGACTGAATTAGTTCTTTGTGTTATTAACCAGAGGAGCACTTACATTTCCTGACATCTCTAATCTTGGAGCTCAGGGAATAGCACAGAGCATTTGCATGAAATTACCCCTCATTCTATCTATAGGCTTAGCTGCCAGCATTTGTGAATTTGGCAGAAGCCGGCAGATCTCACAGTTAATGTCTTCCTCTCCTGCCAGGCTCTTCGGAATGGGGTGCATTAGAGGGCCGTGTGACAAAGAGCAGGACGGATCCTGGGATGTGGAGCCCAGGTGATGCTATTTGCATCCAATTAAAGTAGCAAGAATCGGTGGCATTATTCACATGCACGGCTCTTTATGCCTTTTGGCTCATTAAGCCTTTGGATCAACTTTTGTAACAGGATGTTGGCAATAAGATGGGCAGGGCATGGGCACAGGTAGATGTGAGTTTCCAGGTCGACTCCCCCACCAGGCTGTCAATGGTATGTTTCCCTTTTGGACTTGCCTCTGGATTCCACAGGAGGTTTCTTTTGCTGCTTTGCTTCTTGTTACGTCCGTAGAGCTAAGGAGCTCAGGCTAGATTCAAGCTGATTGGGCTCATCCTGATGAGCCCTACATTTGGCCTTCTCCCATTTGTCTTGGGAATTTCACACCCCACCTCAACATCAGAGTGTCTTGGGGGGGGGGTTGGGAGGCAATCGGGGTTCGTTCAGTTTCTATGTGGTTGGGTTGCTCACAGAAATTTAGAGATGTCACAAAATGTCAGTGCTTCTCTGGTTAATTACACAAAGATCTAATTCAGTCTGATCCCCTGAGCTGGGAGTTAATGACAGCGATGGCGAACTCATGAGAAGGGTCTTCTTAAGGTGATGCTGGAGGATACACAGTGTGTGCAGAAGCCATTGCACCCCGTGAGGAGACAGAGCTCACCTTTGAGGATCGCTGTGAATTTATCAAGGAGATGTCCTGAGAATGGATGGTCCAGATTCGGTGGTGTGGCTTTGACAGGACATTTCGCCTCCTGGGTGCTCAGTTTTTTCCAATTTAAAATGAGAGAGCTGAGCAAGAGAGGCCATTTCAAAGGGCATTCTGAGTTGCACAAAGATGGGAGGGCAACTGGAAGTTCCAGTGGGCAAGACGTCCCTATTTCTACCAGAGCAATCTACTCTTTCTTTGTTGTTGTTTTAATCAAGAGAGTGTCAAGTAATATTTTATTTGAAAAATAGAGTTTTACTGTGCAAAGCCCACAGATCTAAATGATCTCCTCCCATTCAAAGACTCTTAGGCCAGCTCTAGGCCACTCTCCAGATTCTGAGAGCCACCATGTCTCAGGACCCAATCTCGGTCTCCGTTTCTGACCAGTCGGCACAGTCTCCCTTCTGTGGACAGGCATTGTGGGCATGCTCCTTGGGAGAGTCAAGTGATGAGGCTATAAATAGGTGTTTCCCAGTCTTGACATCCTCTGTCTCACTGACTAGTGAGGTTTAAAATTATATTTCACACGCTCTTTCTCACACACACACACACACACACACTTATAAAATACATGGAGAGACTGCAATATGTCAAATTATACTGAATACTTTCGATCAACATTTCTCAAACAGGGCTTTTTGATGTATTAGTAGGTACACAAAAGAATTCTTTGGTCAAGTAAGTGAGAGCAAAGCATAGACTGTACCTGTGGCAGACAGGGTGGCCCACGTGATTTTTGCCCCCCATGTTCACGGCCAGCCTAATCCCCTCCTTTTTAGTGTGGGAAGGACCTCTGACTTGCTTCTAGACAATAGAACATGGAAAAGGAGATGGGATGTCACTTCTATAATAACGTTTTGCTGTATACGACTCAGGCTTAGCTCACTGGGGAGACTCTCCATTGCTGGCTTTCAAGAAGTAAGCTATCATGCTGTGAGAGAGGGCCCTGTGGGCAGCCTCCAGGCATGAAGAACAGCTCCTGGCCAACGGCCAGGAGGAAAACAGAGACTTTATTCTACCACCCTGAGGAGATGAATTCCGCTAACGCCCTGAAGTAGCTTGAAAGTGGATCCTTCCCTAGGTGAGCATCTGATAAGACCACAGCCCCAGCTGACACCTAGGTGACAGCCTGGTGAGACTGAAGCAGAGAAGCCCCCTAAGCTGTGACTGACCTCCTGAGTACAGAGACTGCAAGATAATAAATGTGTGCATCTTAAGCAGCTAAGTGTGTGATGATCTGTTACACAGATAGAGAAAACCAACACTGTGTCCTTAGATATTTACAGAGAACAGTAGCAAAATAAAAGCTTTGAGTGGTCATGAAAAAAAGAAATGTATTTAACCTTATTCAACACGGCATTTCCCATACCAATAAGAACATGCCCCTCTCTTTTTTTTTACACAAAACACCTAGAAACATCTTACAGAGATCTGTTATTTCACAGAACAAAGTTTAGGAGAGTGATTCTTAAACATTTTGGTCTCAAAACCCCTTTACACTCTTAAAAATAATTGTAGACTTTAAAACCTTTTGTTTATGTGGATTTTATCTATTGATATTGACCATATTTGAAATTAAAACTGAGAAAATTTCACACATATACTTATTAATCTATTTTCAAATGACAAGCCCATTAAATGTTAGCATAAATAACATATTTTTGTGAAAAATAACTATGTATTCCAAAACAAAAAAAAAATAATGAGGAGAGTAGCATTGTTTTACATTTTTGCAAATCTCTTTAGTGAATGGCTTAATAGAAGTCAGCTGGGTTCTCTTATCTGTTTCAGCATTCAGTTTGTTGTGATGTGTTGTTTTGGTTGAAGAAAGTGAAGAAAATCCTGCCTCACACAGATATGTAGCTGAAATGGGGATGAGCATTTTCATAGTCTTTTTAGATAACTATGGATACTCTTTGATACTCAAGAAGTGCTAGTTTCTTAAAAGCTAGTTGCAATGTGGAATCTGAAACCCTATCAATAAACTTTTCATACACTCTGCATTTGTGAGAGAATAAGAGTAAAAAGGCAATTAATATCTTAGAAGTATTGTGAAAATAGTTTTGACCTTATATACCCACTGAAAGGGTTTCAGGGACCCTTGGGGTTCCTCAGAACACACTTTGACAACCACCGGTTTAGGAAATACTCCATTAATCAATTATGGATCGTAGACTGATCTTAACTGATTCATCAATTGTGTATTGAATGTCTTTCATACAAGACACTGAACCAGATGCTGGAAAGATAGAGAACTAAATAATATATGGCACCTGCCTCAATGAGATAATATCTAGTGGGAGAAGAGAAAAATAAGCAATTAACTATATATTAATAAAAAGCCAAATGCAATAAGGGCTTGAAAGCTAGTTAAGGTGGAAAGAGAGAGACAGACTAGATGATTTATTTTGGTAGGTGGCCAATTGCAAGAGTGTGTTCCAGGCACAGGCTGTGTAAACATGTGGCCCCTTCAGGGAATAACTGGTGGTAAGTTGGTTCAGGTGTTTGGAGAGACACGGTGAGAAGTAAGATCAGGAAATCCAGTTGGGCCAACTTATGAAAGACCTTGAATGCCATGTGAGGAATTTGTTCTTTATTCTGTCAGGAACAATGTTTTCACAGGACTTCATGTGAATTGGCGATGTAGCAAGATTAGTTGTCCAGCAATGTAGGGGAGAAGTAGGAGAGAGTAACTGGGGACAAGGAGCTCCATCATGTGACAACTGCAGTCATCCAATGACAACTAGCGAGGACAGTTGCAAGTGGATGGAATTGCCAAAGTGCAGAGAACACACATGGTAGAGCTGAATCAACAGGGCTTGGTAGCTGCAGAGAGGATGGTGGTGAGGGGAGGGAGAGCAGTCGAATGGAGAGTGGAGAGCATTCTTCTACCTCATCAGATTTCCTAATAATTCTCTATCAGGAAAGTAATCATCTTCTCAAAGGGAAATGGAAAAATTTCATACATGGAGGCTTTGATTAATACAAGGAAAGAGTCAATTTAGTTCAATAATAGGCAGTACCTTGCAAAAGCCACATGGGAGGAGTGAGAACAGAGAGGAGCAAGAGAAATGAATGTGAATAGATTTTTGGAACACTTAAGCGGCATCAAACCATGGTAGCAAGTGTCCATTCTAATTGTAGCCCTTTAAAGGGATCTAATCCTTCCCTAGAATTCAATCAAAGCTCTATTCTGAGCAATAGCTTTGTGATTTGTATGAGTTCTCTCATTTATTCCTCTCAATAATGCTTTGAGGAGGTAATGCTGTATCTCCATTTTGCAGCTGGGAAACTAAACAGAAAAATTAACAGAAAGTAGAGGCACAATTTGAACTCAAGGCTGCAAGATTCCGAACCCAAGCTCTTAAAATCTCTTCAGATCCCTCCCTAAGAATTTATTGTCCACCATCCTCCCATACTGCCCTCCTACTTACATAGTTTGCCCTATTGCTCCTGACCCTATATCTCAATGTTCTTTGACCACCTGGTACCTGCTCTGACTTGAAGTACCTGCGCAGCCTCTCCTTGCTTTGAAGGCTCATTTTGACCTCTTTCTCAGTTTCGCTTTTCTTTACATGATCCATTCAACTCTGAACTTTCCCAAATTCCTTGGCTTCTTATACTCACAACCTCAGATAAGAGATGATTCCACCAACTTTCTGTCCTGCAGCCACAGGACTACGGTCGGCCAGCCTGGCCTGTGTGCCCTTGCCAACATGGAAATCATCACTTCCTCATTCAGCCATCATTCATTCATTCAAGACCCATTCTCATGTGTCTGGAGAATAGAGATTATGAAGATACTAGACTAGTAGTAGTTGGTAGTTTTGTGCGTGTGGGTGTCATATACTCCTCTTAGAATCTGATAAAAGCCCCAAGGCTTAACCCACCCATTACCCAGAAAAACGTGCACAGCCTGATTTATACTAAATCAGTTTTTGTACAATTCTGGAGGTTTCTGCACTCCCTAAGGACCATTAATAAGGTCTCTCCAAGTCCTTGACTCTAGGTTAAGATCTCCTGCTCACTCTCCTAGACTATAAGAGCTTTAAGACAAAACCTGTGTCTAATATACCATTGCACCAAGCACCAAGAACCAAGCACCAAGCCTGGTACCCATAGACCTTCAATCAGGGTGAGCTGAATTGAATTGGCTGCATGGCTGTGTCCTCAAGAACCCTTTATCCATCACACTCCTGTCTTGTATTCCTCCTATCTTGTCATACTCCAAGAAAGAAATGTATACTTCTGCTAGTCCAATGACCATTAATTTTGAAATCATCACCCAATGCCTGACTACACACAGGCTGTGTGACATCATTCCAGACTATAAAGTACCAAGCACTAATTGATTTGTAAGAAAGTCCACAGGGAATTCATGGCACACTCCCCAGGGCCCCCAAGGGAGGGACAACAGCATTGGACTCTTATGTCAGGAAATCACTCCCGCTGGCCTGTGTGGGACAGGGTGACATTCTGGCCAGGAAGCAGTCTTGACTTTGGATTTGAATCTGCCCCTGATGGAGTTATTCACAGATGGGTAAGTTAAATGCAGCCTTCATAGCACTAAGGCATTTCAGAAGCAGCTAAGCAAGTGGCCCATGAAATGGAGGCACCAGAAACCTCTGGAAGCATCTCCAATGCATCACCCAGTGAAGCCATTGTGTCTCTCCTTGCTAGTGATCATTTCCAAGGGCAACGTGGGGGATTTCCATCAACCAGTGAGAAGGCAGGGTGTGCGGGCATTGTGGATTGCAAGGGGGAGTAAAAACAGGCAATAAAAAGCAGGAAAAAAAAATGGAGCCAGGAGCCAAGAAGATACTTTCTGTGGAAAAGAGAGGGGGAAAAATAGCTCCACCCCTCCGGTCCAAATGAAAAAGCATTTAATTGAATGTTCTTTATAGAGGTGAAGAAATACCCTGTGGAGTTCCCAGTGTTTCATTATCCAATTGAGTTCGGCACCTCAAGTTTCAAAGACCATTCTCCTGAATGATTATTCTTATTTCCGTGTCAGTCTGCCCTGTGCTCAGTGAACCCCTACTGGGCCGCATCATTTAAAAGTCAAAACCCTGGAAGTATTTTTATGCCCAATATAGTAACAGAGCAAACTCTGGTATCACTCATTTTACTCTCCACAGCCTGCATCCTCTTGTCTGTCATGTAGATTTCTGTGCTACTGAGGTTGCTTGGAATCAACAGGGCTGCTCCCCAAACCCTTTCTTAATTCTGTAAATGGCCTCAGAGGGAGGGAGATTAGAAGGCTTAGAGATGGCGACATCGCAGGGCAACCATTTAAGCAGAAGATGGGCCTCTCAGAGTGTTTCTCTTGAAGTTAGAAAAATAAGAGATGGCCTGGGGCAGTGGTGAGTGGCTTTATGTCAGTCAGTCTATCAGGAGACACCAGGCCTTTGCTGGATGGAAATGGCCCAGATAAAATTGTCTGCCAAAGCTCCTTCAATGAGGGCAGCCTTTGCTGGGAGACTCCGAGAAGGGAAATAGGATATAGACCCTCCCAGCAAACGCACCATTTCTGTGAAATAATCCTCTTTGTTGTTCTGGAGAACACTCTAAGTCAAGTTAAAATCATTTGAACATCAAGGACGTTATTTTTTTTCCCTCCCTTGAGAGGGAAATCTAGGGGTAGGGTGGAGAATTATTTCAAATATTTCCCTTCAGAGACAAGCTACTAGGATTGGCTGATAAATGACATAAATAATTGTTTAAAAATTTCACATCTGACCCGCATAACACCTGGCACATTTTGTTAATTTAGAAAATATTTGATGATACTGAATCCAATCCCATTTTCTCAAATGAAGGCTTAATTTCTCTTTGACTGAAATGAATAGTTATGTTGTCATACCTTAACCAAACACCTTATAAATATAATACCCCTTCAGCCTTAATATTTCAAAAACTATAGTTTTCATTTCAAGCTGTTATGATATTTTATTTCTGAAGTTGCAGAATAATTTAAACCAATTTTTCCTACTTCAGTTCCTTCGAGGTTGATTCTTCTGGCTGAATTCCTCCCTCACAGAACATGTAAACTGCCTCTTACCTCTTGCACTGGCAGAAAAGCAATTTGTTTCCAAGGTTTAGGACTAGAAAAATGGCCATGGAATTGTCTAGGAAAACTGATTTCTCCTAGTGCTCAGGGTTCTCTGCTCCCTTCGAAAGGTAAACAAGCACAGGTCTCAAACCTGAAGAAATAACGCCCTCCCTGCTCTTTCCTTAACAGTCTCTCGCGTTTGCCTTGCACACTCACCTCCAACAGGCTCACACAACCCTTTGCCAAATGGCACATCCAGTTGGGTGGGAGGAGTCCTTTTATCTATAGTTAGTTAACACAGGTCTCTACTTGGCAGTTTTAGCTTCTGATGTGAGAGCCCTAGTTCATGGACAGTTGTCCCAGTGGACTGGAAATCAAGGGTCTGTGCCAACTTCAGCCTCAGTGGACCCCCTCAGTTGGTTGACATGGAGGCTACATTCTCCATCTTAGCAACCTCAACTAAGGAGAGGGCCAGTGGTGAGGGAAACTGAGAGGGCCAGTCAAGTGACAAGTTGGAATCAGCCTAGAGGGATCAGAGAACCTCAAATTGTGATCTCTACCTAAAAATCATGACTACTATTTTTGAAGGCTCATTGCCACGCACCAGCTGTTTGCCCTACCTTGTTTGGTCAAATGCTTGAACCAACCCTATGAGTCATGTACTATATTATCCCCATTTACAGATAAGGAAGTGGAGGTTTAGGCAGGTCGAACATCTCACCCAACTTGATACAATGAGTAAACCGTGAAACAGAGCCCTGTACACAAGCAGGTTATTTGTGGACCCTTTGGCCTTAACCACCACCCTCTCGATCCCTTCCTCACCAAGGTCCAACTCTGCGCTGCTGTGCCCACTTCCAACGCCCACCAGGAGGAAAACAGCTGTGGTCAGGAACCGGCCCCTCTGCCAGGTTCTATCTTGGATCCTGATAAGCTCCTTGGCCCATTCTGGAAAAGTACCCCAATTCCTGACTCCTCATCTCTTATAGACCCTGTGGGCATCCAAACAGATTATGTCCCTATTCGCTTAACACAATGAAAAACATTTGCCACCATTCATTTATTTGGGGTTTTTTTTCATTCAACAAACATTTATTGTGTCTGTTGTTTTTCAAGAATGCTTCTGGGCCCTGGGATACAACTCAGCAAACAAAATGGACAAACCCATTGACCTCTTGGAAGTTATAGCCTTGTGATTGCTTCCTCTGTGTCAGGTTCCTTACATGCATTGTCTGATTAAATCTGACAGCTTCCCTGAGAGGTGTTTTACAAACAGATAACAGAAATTCTGAAAGGTGGAGTGTCTGGCCCAAGGTAATAGGGCTAATAAGTAGCAAAGCCAGGTGAACTCAATTCTTTGACTCTAGCTAGAAACCTGCTTTTTTGCCACTGGTCTCTATTGCCCTCTATGGATGTGTGGAGGGAGTACATGCGCACCTGTAGGTATCAAGTCTTGCCTGGAATCCTCTCTCCAACCCTCTTCCTGCTCATCTCCTCACTTTAGAACCACCTTCATTTACCGGTGATTTCAACAGGGAAGGACAGACCTGGTCCCCACTCTCATGAAATTTATGTATTTACATTCTAAGGGTACATTTTTCCATGTTGATTCTTCTCAGGGATTATCTTTTCAGTTCATACTTTTGACTGTTATTATTCATTTGTGATGTTTTGGCTTATACGCATTTCCACACTTGATTCCAGGGGCCATATTCAAAATACTTAACACTAAGTTCAGTCAGAATGGACACTGGCCCTAATGGCCACAGAGAGTTCCTGGAGCTTCCCTGTTGTGACAAGTATTAACCATTTAGTTGCTGAATTATAACAAGGTTCTGGGGGATCCCAGAGGAAGCCTAGGGCATTAGGGCAGGGGAACTCAGGGGTCTTGGAGTGGGAGCTTTTAACCTAAGGTCACAGGGGTATTCCAATGTTTCTACAATGGCTGTACCTGTGTGTGCTGGCTGGATGTCAGCCCTGCTCACGTCACACATGGGAGTTTGCCCTTTCCAACCACACTGAATGCCTTTGGGGGAATCCTGTCATCATTTTCTTCCTCCAAGCAAGCCTGGCACAGAGCACAATTGATCCGATTTATCCGTGACTGTGTACGTGGCATAAGTTACTCCTCGTTATTTCACAATTTCACCTCAAAGTTGAGCAGTCCAAATGAGATAAGGCTCCGGTTTTTATATTGTAATATCTTCTAATAGTTTTTCCTATAAATTTCTCTTTCATTGTGGGAAAGAATGGTGATTTTTCAGTTGCTTTTAAATGAAGTTTGCCATATACCGTGTGTTACCAGCGTGATTTGAGAGAACCCGGCTTTTGGAGCCTCATATGGTCCACAACTCAGCTGTGCTCATTTGCACACCCAAGAGGCAGTTCAAAACTAAGTTTGGAGCAAGGGCAGCGGTAGCCACAGAAAGAGCATTACCAACATGAGCTGTCAGCCCAGAGTCATGGACCAAAGGTAGCAAGTGGGTGACACTTGTGCTGCCACCAGTCCCCTACCCAATTCAAGGGCAGACATTACTAATCCATGACTGCACTTCTCCAGACCTCAGAAAACTTCTCATCACATCACTTCAGGCAGCTGCTGTCAATGGATCTGAATTAGCTCCAGAAATTAAACTTATCACTGTCCCATATCCCGGCTGCCGGTAAACTAGAAAACAAAGAGACCTCCTCTACCCCACCCAAAGAGACGCTGATAATTATTTACTTGTTTAAGAAAATATTTAATTCAGGTTCATATACTAATTTAATTTGATGCTCAAGATATCCTGTCATTTGGGTGAGAATCTAGTAAATAACGGTAAGATATACAAGGGTCCGTGTAGGGCTGTGTGTATGTGTGTGTGTGTTACCCTGTGGTAGGATTTCTTTAGATCTGAGGCCTAACAAAACAGAAGGAGACCACAGCCTTCTCGAGAGACATTTGCAGTGTGTCCTTATTGCTGGCTTGTGCTTGCTTTATCAAGAGCAAAGCTCACGTGCATGCAGTGGTCACTTCTGTCACCAAGATGGGTCCAGATATAAGATATCATTGAGCCTTCACAAAGTCATCAGACACTTTCTCCCCCAGGTAGCTCTGAGTAGAGAAAACTTTGATGACTGAAGTTGGAGTAAAATCAAATGCAGACTTAGGGTCTTGAACTGGAACCATGAGAGAAAAGAGGCTGCATTTATTGACTGTCTACTGGAGGCTGGGTTACTCCTGTAATACCATTTCACTTAATGTGAATAATAACCCCATGGAGCGGACATTATCATCCCCATTTCACAAATCTGGAAAACAAGAGCATCAAAGTGATTAAGCATTTAAGTAGGAGTCGCACAACCAGTAAAGCTAATATCAGAACTCAGGTCTGTCTGATTTCAAAGCTCTTTCCACACTGCCTAAAATATTCATGCACAGATGAAACTTTTCTTTTTTTTCCCCCTGGACTGTTTCTTAAATTTGTAGCTCTGCTTTCAATACAGGGTTTCTTGAAATGTGATGATGTGATTATACTTCTGGTTATTACTCCGCAACCATCCTTGCAAAGGGAATTGACGTGTGAGGCTGAAGGGATAATGGTGGGGTGAGCCATAAATGCAGGTCAACCTTTCTAATGTGGGCTGGGTAACGTCTGAGTTACAGCACTGTTTTTAGAAGTTGCTTGCCCACTCCAGGACAGAGGTTATAAGCCAGGTTGTTACTGTAAATAAGTGCTGTAGACTGGCCTGTGGCAGGAGGTCAGTGGGTGTTTGGGGGCCTGGGCATTACAGGAAAACACATGCCCCAGATGGAGTGGGGGTCTTTACTTCACAAGGATGACTGCTAGGTCCCAGCAGGGAGACCATGGCCAGCTCCAACTGGGGCATTGGAAGTGCCCCATTGAAGCGGCTGTCTACAAAGGTGTGAGCAGAGAAATACATCCCCCAAAGTCACTCTTCCTCTCTCCGGTTCCCTGCCGCTGCCCCCCATTTCAGATTTGGAGAAACAGCAGAAAATGCAGCCTGGGGAGCCAAAAATTGTTCCCAAATTGGCCAAAGTCTAAGAGTTGCATATACAGCAACTTACACATTGCTTAGTATTTAAAGATGTGGCTGTGGTTCATTTTCTTTTCATTTTAACTGTAGTTTACTGTTGGGGGAGAAAAGTTGGCCATAAGATAAGGATCAAGGCTGACTGGACCTGTTTTCTCCCGCATGATTGACTATCAGAGTTCCTGGTGGGTAATTTTAAATCTGGTGTTTGTAAAGGTGGTAGAAACAAATGAAGAAGGACACTGGTTGACTGAGTGCCTAAAACAGCTCTGTTTACTCTGATCTCTTGTAAAGACGGGTCAAACCCTTCGTTTGAAGATGGCGACTTCAATCTCAATGTCTTGAAACTTACTGGCAGCTCCCGTGTGTTGTGTTCCTGTAACTGCAGATTATAGGAAGGGTGAGCACATCACTCAGTAGTTTTTGTTGTTGTTGTTGTAGCACTCTTCAAATCTATGCGTTTGAAAGCATCAAGTATGGTTTTCAACAGAGACATGCTCAGGAAATATCATTTTCTTCACTCTTTCTTTATTCTTTTCTCCCTCTTCATCCTTCTTTTCCTCTTCATTATTAGAAGCTGCAGCAGCAACATAGCTAACACTTGTCAAACATTTGCCATGTGCTGGGCACTATGCTAAGTGCTTAAAAAGGATCATCCTATTTAATACTCACAGTAACCCTAAGAGATGAGCACAGTTTTGTCATTTTGCAGATGAAGAAACTGAGACCCAGAGAGGTGAAGTAATTTTCCCCAGGAAGCCAAGATATTTAGAACTCGGCAGAGGTGGGATTCCAACCCAGGCTGTCTGACATCAGATTCCTCACTTAAACACTTAAATTTCATACCTCTTATGACCGTTCAAACCTAGCAATTCCACTCAGAGAACACAATGTATAAACTTGGAGATAAAAGCCAAGTCAATAATCTCTCCCCCATCCCAATTCCTTTCAGCATCTTAAAAAGCATTGGGTGAATAAAGCTAGGTAGTGATCAAAGAAAAGTTTAATACATGTTATTTTTTGTTGTATGATTCAGTTGCTTACACATAATTCATTTGTAAATTGATACTAATGAAAGTGGTCTTGAAATATTGTATACAGCCCAAATTAGGAGCTTGGCACCAAATCCCCACTTGGACCACAAATCATTTACTCTTGCCAAATTAGAGTCTAGAGTAATTTACCATAAGATGGGCTTTTAACCCTAATATCTAGACATACTCAGCAGTTTGCTATGAAAGCTCATTAGCTTCTAGAAGCAGCTCTCGTTAGGGGGATGCTGTCAGGGTAAATGCATCACTTTAGTCTTTTTTCCAACATTACTAATTCCACTTTGTAAAAAAGGAAAAAACAAATGGAAAACTCTTGTTTAGTATTAATTCATTTGGACCCATTTATTTTTCTCAGTGGCTCCTGAGAGGAAGTCAATTCAGTTCGTTTTCCCATGTTCAGTCTCTGACGCAGTGTGGGATTTTGTTTCCATAATTAACAAAGACATTTTCAAATAGAAAAAAAAAATGGGTTTGTGCTTTTTGGAAAAAAAAGAAAAAACATGGTGGCTACTGAATATGATTTTCCAAATGAAGTGTAGATTTTTCATTTCCAACATATGTCTCTGTCTATCTCCTGATGTTATGGATTTTGGCTTTGTGGCAACCCACTACAGGCTCCTGGCTGTCAGAATTGGACAATTTATTGGCTCCTAAATAGGAACAGTGAAACTACTCCATTATCATGATATGCTGTTGCAAGCAAAGAGCATCTATTTTCTAAGCAGATGTTTACTGAGGACCTGCCTACTTGCACACAAATGAAATTGCACTTTGTTTTAGTGGATATGGTCGGTGCTGTTGTGATTAAAAGATGGGCAGACTCTTTGGTTGACCATTAACTATGGTATATTTGTCTGTTTGTCTTGTCGATGAGATAAAATTTGCTAGTCTAAATCTTGCTTTTCATTTATTTGTTTACTTCAGGCTAACCAAATTTGAGATTATGCCAAAGTCCTTCACTATTGAAGGAGAAAGTTGGGTCTCATTCAGTGGGCTACGTCTCTTTCAGAACTCTATGATTCTCCTGTGTCAAGACCTAGTTCAGTGGATTTCTCAGCCAACTTGAGACAAAATGATGGCTATGCACTTCTAAAAGGTCTTCCCTTCAGTGAAGAGATCCCCCAAACATAAATCAGAGTTCTTAACTTGAGATCCATGAAACAGAGACCAGGGGTGGACTTTAGGAGGCCCAGCAACCTTCAAATGTATTCAAAATGCTTCAGGGATGGATAAGTTTCGCAAAATGTCACCACATTAACAAGAGCACCACATTAACATGACCCAGAAAGGTTAAGAACTATGATCTTAGATAAATCTTTTAAATAATGGGGTCTGGCCAGTGATACGTGATTTGGGGCATATTTACCATATATTAGCTTACCGCTTGTTCTTGGTTATGCCATTCGACTACTGCACACCTCATTATAGAAAAGAAAAAGAATAGGATTTACCTAAAGCCCAAAGGAATACTGATCCTGTGCTAATTAAAGTTTGTTCTGGGATTTGGGAGTCTCAGATGAGAAACACAGTCCTGCTGAGTTTGGTTCGTTCACTCATTTGCAGTCAGTATTCGATTATTTAAATCGGGAAGCTGGAGAATCAGTCTACCAACTCCCTCTTATTGGTTGAGGGCTGTTCCAAGGATGTTATCTCCTGATGCTTCCAACCTGCCAAGGGAAAAGGCCAAACGTGGTCCTGTGGCCACAGAAAGAAGATGCAGATACTGTGAGAATAGTAAACAGGAAGATGATGTAGGTGGGGAGACGACAGTGTCTGCTACACCCAGCACTGCAGATATCTGAGAGTTGATCTTGATGAAGCTGGTGGCTTTCCCAGCTTTCCAGAATGCTCTTTTCTGCTCCTAGTGGCAGAGACAAAAAGAGGGGAGGGTATCCATCTCAAAGTTTTCTAAGAAAGGGGAACAGGGATCTGTTGAGAGATTCAGTGGATCTTTTTCTCTCGTGTTACTGTATCACAGAGTGATAGGTCCTTAAGTTATAGCAAAAGATGGAAACACCCACGCAATAGTAGCAGCATGTCCACAGTGTGGGCAGATGTGCCCGCATTTCAGGATTTTTGCTCTGTGGCTACATCTCCTTTTCCCCCTTCTCTGGCTGCACCTTTCTTCTCCCTGTCATGTACCCTGAAGACAAGAAATGCATATTAGGCAAGCACACGCTGAGGACAGAGGATCCATCGGCGGGTGAATGGATAAGGAAATGTGATACACACACACACACACACACACACACACATACACAATGAACAGTTATTCAGCCGTAAAAAAATAAGGACATCCTTCCATTTGTGACAACATGGATGAACCTGGAGGACATCATGCTAAGTGAAATAAGCCAGTCACAGAAAGACAAATACTGCATGATTCCGCTTGTATGTGGAATCTTAAAAAGTCGAACTCATAGAAACAGAGAATAGAAGGGAGGTTGCCAGGGTCTAGAGGTGGGGGAAATGGGCAGGTGTTGATCAAACTTTTAGTTCTAAGCTGAGTCAGTTCTGGGGAGCTGTGGTACAGCATGATGACTATAGTTAACAATACTGTATTGTACACTTGAAGGTTGCTAAGAGAGTAGATCTTAAGTGTTTTCACCACACATTAAAAAAAAATGTAACTATGTGAGGTGATGGAAGTATTAATTAACTTGATTTTGGTAATCACTTCACAATATATACATATATTCAATCATCAGGTTGTACATTCTAAATATATACAATTTTTATTTGTCATATAACTCAATAAAGTGGAGGAAAAAAGTGCAAAAAAAGAGAGTACCTGAGGACAGAGGAGCTATGACTGGACGTATGCAGCTTTAAAACTGAGTGTCCTGGGAGAAGTGAACAGCGACCCTGATCAAAATATTCGGGCAACATATCTATCTTCCTCTTTTGGCTTCCTGAAAGTGTACTTAAAGTTGTCCAGGAACAAACTTCCCTGTGGTTCCCAACAATCACAGGTGACTCTCTGCTTCAGTGTTTCTCGTATGTGCCCATCACCTTTGCCATCCTCCTCGCTTTGAAATAAACTCCACTGAGGGTGCTGTGCAGTCTCAGGGACTTTAAGGTATCCATTTGGATCCCCAGGATGGAGTCATCAATCTCTGGTTTCTTCCCTCCAGTTGCTAGTCTATGGCAGAAACACTGCTGGCTGCGGAGTTCAGATGGCACAAGTACCCCAGTTTTGTAAAAAGGCAGAGACTGTACGCAAGTGTTTGATTTTCTACTTGTCGGCCAGTTCCCCTCACTGACCTGGGTGGGTCTAGACCACTCCGAGCTCAGCTACCCTGTCCTTGTTGGAGATGTGGTCCACAGTGCTGGGATAGTTCCCTGAAGACTGAGAGTTAAGAGATTTAAGCTGACCTCAGCTTTGAATAATTCTCCTTTATCCTTGAAGGGCAACTATTATTTGTTTTCTGTAACATGCACACTCATTTACCCTTGCTTGTTGGGCCTTCTTCATCTCAGAATTCAGGAAGAGGCAGGGGATTCTCTTCTAAGTTGCTGACTTTCATAGCACCCAAGGCTCAAACCACAACGTTTATTTGAGCAGCTCACACTCAAAATGTTTTTAAATGCCAGTATACAGACAGAATGTGAATTTCTCATCATCTTTTCTTAAATGGAAATTAGACAGCAAGTCAAATACTTCTACAGTCAGTTTAAGTCTTTTAGGTGTGGTATAGAATAAAAAGGAGAGAAAGAAAAGACACTTGGGATTCATATTATCAGATCATCATGGGTTTGGATCCGAGTTCTACTATATGCACCTCTTCCTCATATGAAAAATGGTGGATTTAATATACACCTTAGAGAGTCACCATGTGGATTAGAGAACACCATAAATATGGAATACCAGGCCTAGGACATAGCTCATGGTAGATACTCAATATTCGCTTGGATTCTCCCTGCTCCTACTGTCCAGGGCACATAGCAAGCAACTGAAAACAATTCCGCAGATCAGGTGTCCAATGGAGAAGAAGAGACTATGAATTGGGATCTATCAGCACAATTTAGGGTTAAAAAAACTGTATCAAAATTGGAAGATATATTAAGAAATTTATAAAAAAATAATCTAAGGTTATCAAAGAACATGCCTTAGTTCCTCAAATGTGTTTTTTCCACCTTACCTAAATCTATATTTTCATTTCTAGTTTAAGAAGAATTACTCATAGTTATTTATTTAGAAGATGTCCAAGGTTGGTATCTTAACTTATCCATATTCCTTTATCCAGAGACTTAAAGGACAACTATCAACACAAAGCACAAAGCGTCATTAAGATTCCCGAGAGTTTGTTGTCACAGAAGAGAGTGTGGACTTATTTTTCACTTTCACTGCATCTTTTTGGGAAAGCCTTGATTTTCACTCTCAGCCACCATTTCCATGTATTTTTCTCTCTATTAGAACTGCAATATTATAGCCCTTGATGGGGAGATGGGTCATGTAACCCAAGAGGAAGGGGACCATGCACAGAAGAGAGAGGTGATTAGATTATAAAGTTGATTGGTGACCCTGAAGACCAACGTAACTGTGAATTTCTGTATTTTCTGGCCTTTGTGCTTATTTGATGATTAAATCCTACAGCCATCCAAATCCAGTCTTTGGCTTATCTCAGCTATGCAGAGTGGCATGGCTGGTTCAAGCTGTCCATGGAGAAACAGATGTATGAGGACAAAATCTAGCAAAATGCCAGAAAAGTGTATTTAGGCAGGATACCAAAATGTAGTTCAGGAGGCCTGCATGGAGCTGGGACCAGGGCCAGTGGCAGATAGTTGGAACTGCAATGAGAGATGTCCAAATATGAGTATGACAAGTGGGAACGTCCGTGAATCAGAATCAAAGTCAAAAAGACTTCCTAAAAACACGATTTGGGGACTGAGCGTGAGAGTCTGATTTGGAACTTTTCTCATAGCCTGGTGATTTCAAACAATGCTTTGTTGGAGGGAGTCCTGGGTGAGTCTAAGTTCTATCTTAAAGGCATGGCATTGCCAGTGTGACGTGGGTGTGCTATATTACATCAGATAGAGACAAGGATGTGTGTGAAGGTACTAATCTCCTGTTTACAAACTCTGGGGTACAAATAAGACAACAGCCTTTGTCTCCTAAAACTGTAAGTACATTTCTATGTTGATCACCCTTTCCACCAGTTGGTGGAAACTTAAGCTAAGTCCATTCATTGCCTCCAATCCCCTAGGTTTCTGTCTAATTCCTATTGATCTCACATGCTGCCATGGCATACGATGGGTGGGAGGCAATCTGGCATCCATTGAGATGTTAGTATACCCATCTGGTCTTTGGTCTTCTCCTCCTTCCAAGCTTAAGATGATTCAAGTCTTCTCGCTCTCTCTCCACTGTTTCAGTCCCTTCTCAAAGCATGCGGGGACCATTCTGTGCTGTCTTGCTGAACTGGGCTTGGAGATGCAGCTCAGACAGAAGACATGCCATTGTCTCTTTCGTCATGTCTGCTGTATTCCTCCTTCTCCTTCTAACCCAGGGAATTTTTATCTGGACAATAGGTGGGAGTACTGTGGATCATAATCTATTCTTCCCTATCTACCATTTAAAGCCCAGATGTGTACCCAAATTCCTTTTAGATTTAGAGTTTGAAATACAAAAACTTGGGCTCTTACAACAACAACAAAAAACTTGGATGTTTAAAACTTTAAATTTATTTATTCTTGATCTCTTTCTACTTTTTAGCAACAACATCTCTTTCCTGAGGCAATTAATGATGGGAAGTGGTGTAATGAGTAGAAAGAAATTTTGGGGAAGATCTCATTTAATTCTTGTCTAAACTTTCAGCCTGCTTGATTGGACCCTTGGTTGTAAAATGATATTTTTTCTTGAACAAAGATGAGTCCTAAGCGCTCTCAGGCAGGAAGAGCTGGAGAGTTTGCATATTTGTCTTGGAACTCATGTGGAACAAGGATGAGTAGAATATGGCTGTGTTTCTCCAGCAGGGAAATTTTAGGTCCAGAGAGACAAAAGGCTTTCATTCTAACATAGTAAAGAAGGACAAAGCATAACTGAGGAATACAGTGTATAAGTAATATGGTGAAATTTGCAAAGAATAATATGCTCTAGCATATTCCAGTGAGGACTGATGAGATGTGGGCGTAGCAATCATTGCGAGAGTGATATCCAAGACAACTAGAGGTAGGAGAGGAAGGAGAATCTTTGAGAGAGCTAGATCAATAAAGTTTTCAGTCCAAATGACAAGTTACATCTAGTTTCTAAGTATATGCTTTTGCATTTGAGACCATGCCTTTTTTTTTAAACAAAAGACTTAAATTGCTTTTCCTGACAACAGACATTGCCAGATTTATCCATACAACTAGTGTTCCAAATGCCATGTAAAAATGTAGCAACTGGCCAGATTGTTAAGTAACCTGCTATAATTGCTTTTATTTGTTTAATCTTTTTGAACAAATGGCCTCTTTCATTTTTTGCCCAAAAGACAAAGGAGAGTTGAAATTTTATGGTCACTTTGAAGGGAAAAGAAAATAGGAGGTTTGTTGGTTGAGGACGGAAGATCATTATCTCTAGCAGTTTGGACATCATAACTGATAAGGAGAAGTCTGGTAGCTGGGAAGGGCAGAGTGAGAAAAGAGGAGGATTCTGAGGTCTCAAGGGCAGAGGTCAGGGGCCCAGGATTCCCAGTTGGAGTGTATGAGTGGGAGATAACACTTAACTAAAAGGAAGAAACAGAAGAGTAAATTTATCCAGGTAAAAATGACATTATGTTTTGATTTTGGTGCTAAGGATACCTGGAAGATGGAACCATTGGCCTCTTATCCTGGAGACCCCTCTTTGTGGGTTCAAAGATTACTCTCAAGCTAAAGGCTTTATATTTTGCAAGAAGAGAAAGGATACTCTCTGTTTCTTATAATGTGTGAAAGGAACAATTGATCTCAAGATTTTACCCCTCCAAAGCCAGAATGAAGTATTTTGAATGTGCAGGAAAACTGTCAAAGGGTAAATATATGCAACTAGATCCATAGCAATGATTCTTGGGGATTTTAACAAACTCTATTTAGGCTCTTCCAAACTTAAGACATCATTCTCAACTATATCTCAGGTCATTTTCAAACTGTGTGTTCTTTTTCCCTTAAAATGATCAAAGAGACTTGCTTAGTATCTAGGGTTCACTTATTAACTGGAGACAGAATATTCCCCAATTATAGTATCTTTTGAATGTATGTCTTACTGAGCTCTAGGCAAGGAGCAAATTGGGGAGGAGAGGAAAGAGTGTAGTTAAAAATCCCAGGGTCTTACTCTGGTCTCCAGCTAACTAGCTCAGTGACCATGGACAACCCTGTGACCTTTTGGCACATGTTTCCTCATTTGCAAAACGAAGTAAGTTGAGGTAATTCCAAAAACTTCTTTCTCTCTGCCTTCCCTAATTTTTTAGAACTACTGAATTATTGCATGCATGACATGATTTACTTCCTTCCTCTTTGAAATAATGGAGCTCATTTTCTAGGATCTCCATTTCCCTAATTTCTGTTAAGCAAGTTCTAACAGCCTTTGATATCTCTCTGTCTACTTTCTAGGGAATTACAGATATAATATCATTTGATTTTGTGGAGACACTTAGTCAAAAATTGTCACTGAATGCCTTATGTTTTCCTACAATGCTATCAGAGCTGAATCCTTACAGCACACAAGCCAAAGATAAAATAAGAGGGATTGACAAGAAAGGGAGGTCGGGAGAGCTGTGGACACGAAATGAAAAGGCAATGAATAGGAGCATGAAAAAAGCCACAAGAAAGAAGGCTCTTTCTCTATCCTCGAGGACATGAAAATATTTATTTATTTACTCTTTTGAAAGATGGTATTGTAAAGGTGCTAAGGGAAAGGCTTCCGGTACTCAGTGAGCACCTGCTGTATGCCAGGCACAGGTTAGGCACAGACATTTGTTCCCACTTTGTAAATGAGAACACTGAGGCACAAAATCCTTCCAGTAAGTGAGTAGCACAACTGAGATTTTAGGCCAGAGGGCAAGTAAAAATGAAATAATCACAGATAAGGCTTCTGCTAACCCCTGAATTTGTCCCCTCCCCTCGTTCTTAGATGTCTCCAGCATCACCATTTCACTCTACAATGTACTTTAGGCATCTTCTCATGTTACTATATGTGGAAATACCTCATTCATTTTAACTGCTATATCATATTCATGGCAGGGGTCTACCATAAACTACCTCATTTAACATTTTCCCTATTGGTTTTCACTCTTAAAAATGATCCTGTAGTAAGCATCTTTGTACCTGTTCCCACTATGCACCTATAAGAGTGTTTTTGTGTAGGTGGATGTGAAAAAGTAAATATCTACATGTACATGTGTATGTGTATGTATGAATGTGTATGTGCATACATGTGCATGTATATATGTACATGTGTATGTGCGTTTCATCTATATTTGTGTAGGAGCACACATATATGTATTTTTTAAGATCCTGTCAAATTCCCCTCCCAAAGGGGTTGTGCCAAATCACACACTCTCCCACCCAACGTTGTATCAAACTGTATGTTTCTTCATGCTTTCACCAATGCTTGATATTATCAAACTTTAAACATTTGCCAAGCTATTATTACACTATTTTTTCAAGTGCATTTCTCTGATCACAAGTGAGTTTGAACACCTCTCTAGTTATTTTCCTTCAGAAAGGGTTCCCGATAAATGAAGGGAGAGCAATTGAGACCTTCCCTGTGCTGTGCAGAAAGCCAGTGAGTTTCTTTGTGGAAAGGATGTTGTGGGTCCTTTGACTTGGAGATCCTGGAGAGGAGGGGGTGGTAAGATCACACTCTCATTAGCAATTTGCCTGGAGGTAATAAAGAAGGCTGAGCAGATCCTTTAAGCATGTAAGTGATAACACTCAAATCTATCAGAATACTAACCCTGAAATCAGGTTTGAATTTACAGCCATAATATCTATCTTTGGATTCGGTTTTATGTTTTTACCCTTGATTTATGTGCATACCTTCCTTAGCATCCCATATCTCAAGCTACATAAATGTATGAAAGTAATGGAATTTAGCAAATATGTTACGGTTACCATCTTTGTTCCCAAGAGGGAATTTGGAAATCTGACAAATATTATAGCTTTCATTTTCAGGACTCATTTTCTGAGCAGTTTCACTAACAAGTCTCCTGATTTATCATGCCATTAACAAAAATAATTCTTTCTGGACAGCAGTAAAAGAAGTGGATTAGCACAATTTACGGCTTTCTCAAGAAACATATAAGGTGCCTGTTAAGGAAAAAAAGGGACAGGTTTTTGATTAACTGGTACATAGACTTGCTTTTAAGATACCTCAGTTCATTCTCCATAAGCCCATATATTAAGAACAGCATCCCTCAAGGAGGAAGGAAGGCTGCCATCGCCCCATGTCTTGGCACAGTCTCGTGTGTGCCAACAGTGATTAGAAATTACTTAGTTGCTGACAGCCCTTAGTCATTGAAAGAGGAAAAAACCTTTTCCACTTCAAGCTGAAGACATGGTGCCTAGTTTTTTCCCCTTTAAAAGAAATGTTATTCAGAGACAACCCTTTGAATCTTTACGCAACAACACACACAGTTCAACAAAAGAGTAACTTGCAATGAGCAGAAATATAGAATGGTTGAGGGACTAGGACAGTGGATTATTTGGTAAAATCTGTCCTTTTTCTTTGCTGAAGTCATGGAGGAAATAAATGTCTGCCAAATAGGAGGAGCAATGAGAAGATCCTGTCAGTAAGGAAGATATACAGCTACGGGGAAAGCGTTGGAGACGTTCTTCTAACCCTGGGGAACGTTAATTATCTCCTCCATGACCCTTGAATTCAGAGGATTGCAGTGTTTGGGGGGCCCTTTAAAAACTTCTACTGTGGCCTGGTGAGGGAGATGCCCAATGTGACAAGGGTGCCTTTCTATGGCAGCATAAATTGATGGCCATCCAGGTTGTGGCATTAGCCCACAACTCTGAGAACCTGAGATCTAATTCCTAGCTCCCACGGTGGTTCATAGGGTCAGCAGAGGAGATTCTCAAGTACGTGGTGGTGGCAGTGGTGGGGCTCCGGGAGAGATGTGCAGACCGATGTTTGTAATTCCACCTTCAGTCAGTCCTGGGCTTTGGGTGTAAAGACCGTGAAGCAGGAGAAAGATGAGATGAGCTTGACCATGTGGGGCTTTGTAGGTCATTTGAAGGATTTTGCCTTTATCCTAAAAGCAGCAGGAAGCCATTAACAGAATTCAGTGTGAGTGTGTGTGTGTGTGTGTGTGTTTGTGTGTGTCTGAGAGTGCAGCCACTGGGACACGGGGGTGACAGTCTTAATTAGATTTCTCCTTGCAACTATTATTCTGAGGATTTCAAGAGTTCTTAATCATTTTTGTGCCACGGACCCTTCTGTCAATCTGGTGAAGCCTGTGGACTCCATCTCAGAATATTATGTTTAGATGCATAGATTAAAATACTTAGTATTATGATAGAACCTACTTATACTATACTATATGCACACTATAATATTTTGATACATCTTTTAAAATATTAAAGAAACATATTTGTGATAGAGTAATACCTATGCAACAGTATGCTGGAGCTGGCTCATTCCTACCAGCTCATGAAAGCTGATTGTGTGCACCTCTTTCCAGCTCTGTGTTCAGTGATATCATGTTGGTAGCTTGAATGTGGCCATAATGAGAGTATTTACACCAGGGAAATTGGCAAATACTAAAAATCAGGACCCCTCCCACCAAAGAGACAGTTGTTAAAACATTCACCAACATACCACTGTGTGTATATCTATATATATACACACATGCACATATATTGTGTAAAACTTATAGGATTACATTAAATCTGTAATCAAATCCTGTTATTTAGGGCACTAATAAAGAAGTGTATGGATAAACTTTATTAATGCCTTAAATAACAGGATTTAATCACAGGTTTAGTAACTACCATAATTTTGAAGTAGTGATGAGCATAAATTGTATTTCAGGATATCAGCAACAACTGTAATGTGATATAATATTTCTTTCTATAATTGATGACAAAGTCACAGTTACTGCTGATTCTACTGTGATTTGTCGCCTACATCCATAGTTAAAGGAAATGATAAATTTCTATTAGAGGTTAGTGCAAATAAAGATGCATTTTTTCCCATCTAATGAACCCCTGAACTACCGTATCCAGAAAATGAGAAAAAGAGGGAACAAGGAGACCAGAAAATGAGAAAAAGAGGGAGCAAGGAGACCACTTAGTAGCCATAGCAATATTCCAAATGAGCAGTCCTGGTCTTGTACTCAACTGAGGAGATAGAGAGATGTATATGGACTTAGGCATAGTTAACAGAAAAAGTCTACAAAAGTTAGGGATGCATTGATATGGAAGTGAGGGAGGTGTCAAGAGTCGCTCTTAGGGTTTTGGCTTATACTACTGGATTTACTGAGAATGGAATATCAGAAAGGGCCAGGTTTAGGGAAGATGACTCTGAGTTTGGTTTGGGATCTGTTGAGTTTTAGGTACCTCTCAAGTATCCCCATGGATATACTAAATAGTGAGCTATATTTATCTGAAATAGAGGCATAAGTACATTTTGCCATCAGCCTTGGGGTGGAATCAGGGGGATGTTGTTCCTTGGTGGAGAAGCAAGCTACATAAATATGTGCCACCCTTTCGGTAACTGTTTTCACATAGCATCCCTTACCTTCTTTATCCCTTAGCAATCACTGTGTCAACAGACTGCCTTTAGAAACTGGTGAGATGGCCCTGCTTTGCGGGAATCATACTCACCCAGTTCCTGCACAGCTACCTTGCTGGATCTGGAAATCCAGGGGAGAGGTTGAGACAGTAGATACATACTAGGGAGTTATTAGGATATTTATGATAACTGGAGCTTCCATCCTATTTGAAACTGCCCTGAGGAAAAGGACTGAATGAGACGAGTGGCAAACAGTAACCTTGGGGATTTCCAAATTTAGTGGTTAGCAGAAGCAGGCAAGTCTAAAAATGAGACTAAGGAGAAGCAGCTACAGAGATAGGAGGAAAGCCAAGTGAGGTTGTGGGGAAGACAAGAAGAGATGGTGCTTCAATAAGAAGAGAGGAGACAAGTGAACTAAAGGGTGAAAAAGAAGACTGAAAGTTCTTCATCGGATCTAGTGATAACAGAGGTTGTTAGTGTTTTGGGAGCTGTGTTAGTGGAGTGATTGTGGTGGAAGCCAGTTGGGATGAGAAGAAATGGTGACAGAAATTATAAACACATCTTTTAAGAAGTTTGACTGCTAAGAAGGAGACGGATAAAGCGATAGGTGGAGGTAGATGTAGATCCAATAAAGGTTTTCCTTCCTTCCTTCCTTCCCCCTTCCTTTCTTCCTTCCTTTTTTCCTTCCTTCCGGTAGGAGAGACTAGCCTATAAGAAGGATTCATTTGAGACAGAGGTGAAAATACCTGGGAGAGAAGGAATCAATGATGGTAGAAAGCTCCTGCAAAGCTGGGAGGGGATAGACTTCAAAACACAGGGGGAAGTATTCACTTTTTATGGCAGAAAGTTGAATGAATGAAGGATGCAACCACCTTAAAAGGATGTGTGTATAGTCCCATCTTAAAGAGTTTTGTGGCTCCAGAAGGCAGTGTAATTGGCTCCAGTTCTTGCAATGGTGGAACGCAGACTAAAGCCGGTCTCCAGAAAGGATGTAGGTCCCTTTGTCTGGGAAGCACGTGTTGGTGGTTTGGGGGCATTCAGTTCTGAAGGTGTCTCACCTGTGGGACATGTAGGTGAATGTGTGCTGAAGTGAGTTGGAAATTGAGCTGCTTTGTTGATGTTTCCTGAGTAGGTTGTGAAATTGGGATCAGGAGAGGCATTATCTGGGCAAGAAAGATTAGATTTAAGGGCTCTGGGTGCTGTCCTTGGGGGAGGGATCCATGATGCAGAGGGGTTTGGAATGTCAGAGCCGTGCTGTCCCTCTTTCTGGGCGCAGAATTGCAGTATCTCTGAGGTTTTCAAACCTTTCTTTTGACCCCCACATCCAGCTGGGGCTTACAAGCCTCTCAAGTCTCAGATATTGAAACCTGATTGAGTGATGTGGACTCTTCTATGCATCAAAGGGCTCGGTAATGGCATTAGCTGGCGGGCTCTTTTTTAAGTGCAGAAAGTGCTTCTTTGTAGATAGCATGCCAAGCTACCTGGGGTTAAGATGAAAGGCTTGAAAAAGGAAGCAGCTTCCTGGGGGCTGCCTGTGGCCACTCACCTTGCTGCTTTGGCCATGCTGACCCCAGACTGCCAGTGCCAGGCTTTGCATGTCTCAGTCACCTTGGAGCTTGCAAGCTCCAGATTTCTAAGCCTTCACCACTGAAACAAACTGAAACGAAATATGAGTGTAGACTGGCTGACGCTACCCTTGCCTGTGACATCTGCCACCTGCGCCATTTTGGAAAACATAGATGTCAAAGTTCAGTCTGTCTTGGTTTCAAATATCAGCTCTTCCCTAATTGACTGTGGGAGCTTGAATAAGTCTCTTGTCCTCTTTGAGAGTCAGTTTTATCATCTATGCAATAGAGATAATCTTGCCTCGTGTAGGACCATTGCAGAGACCCATCCATTCAGCATGTACCTGAGTACCTATTCAAACACTGGCTGCTGTGCTGGGCGCTGGGTCTAACTGCACAAACCAAGCATGATCCCTGCCCTTGTGGAGTGTCCAGTGTGAGAGCGGATATGACAGAGTGCTAGACCCTGGGCACACATTTAAGAAATGTCTCATTCATTTCTTTTCTTGTCCTTCATTCATGCTCCAGGCTCAGCTGAAACTACCCCCTGTTGCCCCATCTAATGCACAGTGGGGTACTGAGAGGCATTACATGGGTAGTGGACAGCTCTGCAAGGAGTAAGAGTGGTGACGCAGTAAGAACTTGGGAGTAGAACGGGGTAAAAGTCAAAGACCTCAACTGAAGACAGAATGTGGGCAGCCACAGCACAGGTCCACCTGGTCCTAATCATAGGCCCAGAGACAATTTACTTGCCGCTTTCCCTGTGCCTCAGTTTCCTCACCCATACAATGGGGACAATATGGTACATACTTCTGAGAGTTGTTGAGGGGCTTAAATGAGTTAGTGTGTGTCAAGTGCCTAGAACAATGCCTGGAAGTTGGAAAGCTCTCGATAAGTTAGGTATTATTTCCATTTTCAGAAACAAGCTACTTTCATTAGAGCCCACCAATCTCAAATGGTAGTCAGGTGGGAATAGTGATTAGTTGAAATTCTGCACCAAACTGACCCCCTTCTGAATGCTGTTCCTTTCATAGTCTCTTTCCTTTTCCAATCCTGGGTCTCCTATGCGGATCTCCCACTGTGAAGAACATTGGTCCTAATAGTAGAATATCACTTTCCTGATACTATTTGTTGGCTACCCATTATATCGTGGGGTCTCAACAGCTTTAATTACAATAATTTGAGGTTTGTTCAAAGCATTATATTTCAGAGAGTTCATGGATGCTTTTAATTTAATTATGTGCAGTTTCACACCACAGATGACCGTTCGGAGAAAGGAAAATGCTGTTCTTTCTGAATGCAAGACATGTGTTTAGGACTGATAAAATGCATTACTGTGTTTTGTTTCAGAATGCAAAGAAATGTATTACAGTAAGCTGATGCTGGGATGCTTGGTCTGGGGCACTGTAGACAGAAACAAGCTTGACTCTGGTCAAAGGAAGGGTATGTGTGGGATCAGCCATGCACACAAGTTAGGGGCCCAAAGGCCAGCTCCCACGGGGGCCTTGGAGTAGTCTCTCTCCTACAGAAACCCACATTAGCCTCCAAACTGGCACATCCCTGTTCTTTCAGCTCTCACTGTTACTGTTTATAGTAATAATTATTCATTGCCATCTGAATTCATTCATTCAGTGAACATTTAGTGAGTACCTACTATGTGCCAGGTGCTGTTTAGGCCCTGGTGATACAGGTGTGGACAGACAGACAGAAGTCTCTACCCTCAAGGAGTCCCTATTCCAGAGAAGAGGAGGGAGAAATTAAGTAAAATGCGGGCATGTGCTTGTGTGTGAGGTTGGGGGAGGCCTGGAGAAGTAAAGGGGGGACACGGTTGGGGACAGGTGGTTGTAACACTGATAAGGCAGTTGGGGGAGGCCTTACTGAGAAAGCAATATCAGAGCCAAGACTTGAAAGAGGTAGGATGTCCAGGCACAGGTAACAGTCCATGCAAAAGTCCTGAGGTGGGAGGGTGCCTGGCGTGTCTGAGGAAGCACTAGGAGGTCACCGTAGAGTGAGGGGGAGATAATAGAGCAGGTTCAAAAATTCAAGGAGGGAAAGACTGTGTTTAGACTTTTCATCATCCTCGTCATCACCGCCCTCACCGCCACCACTCCCCCTACTGAAAACCTGCTGGGACTTGGAAGGAAATAGGCCATAACTCTGCACTGAAACTCACACTCTGCGAAGGAGACAGTGGAAGGACAATGCGATCCTCGCTACCAATAGAGTGAGCACAGATTTTAAGGGAGTTCGGAGATGGGCAGAGAGCACGGTCAACAAGAGAGAGGATAAGGGAGACTTCCTGGAAGATGAGGTATCTAAGCCTCCATGTACTTCTGAGGCCAGTAGCAATCAGCCAAGTCAGCTGGTCAGAATAAGGCTAGCTTTACTGCGAAGAGAACCCTAAAATCCCATCCCATAGCTTATCTTGCCTCTTCTTTCACTTCTCCCTACCCACTCTCCACCAGCTCTACCATGGGTATCCACTCCATTTCCTGACCACGACTCTGGACTTGGAGAAGTTTCCTCTCATAGGTTATGATCCTTCCCTTCTTCCAACAGCATCCAGGTCCACCCCCCCCCCCATCCCGGTTCACCATATTGACGAGCAGCTCTTTTCAACTCAGCCACGCTCACTCTGTTTAGGAATGTCTTTCTCCTAAATCTGTTAGCTCTGCGCGTATAGCCCGGTGAAATCTACACTTGGGGCTCCAGATGCCTCCAAGGAAAAGGGATGATGACTATAACAGTGACAAAATATTCACACACACAAACACACATACTTATACTTAAATGCATGAGCACACACATACATGAATACAAACACGTATAGTTATATATAAATGCATGTATGCACAAATACATGAAGATACCCATACACATCTATATTTATATGTAAATACATGCATATACACATGCATACACCCTTTAATTATATATAAATACATACATACACATGCACACATGCACACACATACACATTTATATATAAATGCATACATAGTCACATACATGAAGACAGAGTTGCACACACATTTATATATAAATGGATGTATACACACATGCATGTATAATGTGGGAGTTTATGTGTTGTGTGTGTGTATATTTCAGAAAGCTAGTCGTGCCAGGAGCTTTGCATCTAGTCTCCCTTTTCATGTCCATCACTACCCTGCTATGCATGTGCTACCATTATTCCTGTTATGTAGATGAGGACTTTGAGACTCTAGAAATTTAAATTTCTTTCCCAAGGTCATGCAGCTGATAAGTTACAAAGCTGACATTCAAACCAAGGGCTAAAAGACAAGAAAGCCCATTTTATTCCAATGCTTAAATGATGTTAACAGAAAGAGGGCAAAAACAACAACAAATTGAATAAACTGTGGGTTTGGTCCTTGAGCTGCTCCTAGAAAATACACATGGAGAAATGATTAGTACATAATGTGATAATTTCCAGGAAAGAGAAATAAAAAGCTAAATGGGAGCATAAGAGAGACTGGCATTTGAGTTGGCTCTTAAGGATGAGTAGGAGTTTGCCCGAAAGGGGTGGAGGAGCTAAAGGTTTTGCTTTTCATTTAAAGTTAGAGGTATCATTACAATAAGATAGACGACACTGACTTGTTAGATGTGCTTAAAAGATTCTAAACACCTTTGGCCACAGAAATGGGGACATTTTACAAATAAAGGCAGAGGCGGCACCTCAATTCTGGACTCAAGCATTTTTCAGCTGCATGCAAGTGATTTAGGGCAAGTCTCCCCAAACGACTCTCTCTCTGCCGTTGTGTTTGCATATTCATATGTCTGCACACAAAAAAACAAGTCTGCCATTGGTGGTGTCATAACTGAATAAGGAAGAAAACATGGTTAAAGGGAAAATGAGTTATGCCTTCATAAAGCATTTTCAATGGCAGAACCTGCTCCCCTCGGAGCACTTTTCGAGGGTCGGTAATCACAAACTGCTGCTTTGCCAGGAGGTGCTGCCGAAGACTGTGGGGACGTTCTCTCAGCAAAACCACTGGTCATGTGTGATTGCGTCTATTTATTCAATACTGAGAAATACAAGATTGAGTTTTATGAGAGAGAGAGATGGGAAAAAAGCACATTCTACACACAGACTGAATAGGCTTCATTGTTTAGGATGTTTTTATTGCTTCAAAGTAATCTCCTGATTGCTAGATGAGTAATCCCGTAATTACAGAAACAATCAATCAATTGATCTAAATTAATTGGATAACATATTTTATCCTGCTAAGTGAAGGTACCTTTCAGGTAACTTTCCAGAAAAAGGAGGCATTGAACGTTGATAGCCACCAGCCAGGGGTAGCGATACAAATTCAAGTCTCAAATGCTGTTTCCTAAATCAATATGTTTTAGAATTAATATGTGAGGAGCAATGTCCTAAGGACTCATGAAGTGCCATCTCTTTCATTGTGTAAAAAGCTCCTAAACTGTCACAGAGTTGTCGCTGTCTGGGGATGAGACTTCTGTAACTCCTTGGCTGCCTCTTCCATTTCCCTATCTCTAGCCAAGTTGTATTGGAAGGATGGCAGCCCCCAGGGAGAGGGGAAAGTAGGATGTGTGCATTATTGGTGCCAGAGTTATCTGGGAGGAGATGCCACAGAGCAGGGACCAGACAGCACTGAAGGGGTTGGGAGGAGTTTCCTTTCCTCCCTCCTCTCTTCCCTTCTTCTTTTCTTTCTTCCTTCCTCAATATTTATTGAGCACCCTTGAGGTACCAAGAATATTTTAGGCCCTTGGAATACATCACTAAACAAAAAGAGCAAAGATCCCTGTACTTGTAGAACTGACATTCTAGCAGGAAAGGCAAATAATACAAATAATAAGTAAGTAAATCACATAATACTTTAGAAGACAACATGTGCCATGGGAACAGCGAAAGTAGACCAGAGTAAGGGACTGGAGTTCTGGGCTAGTAGGCAGAGCCACTTGCTAGTGTTGAAACGGGTCTGAGAAATGTTTCAGAAACACTGCAGCAGGCTAGAGGAGAGCACCTGCAGTCAGATGGGTCGGAAGTCCGTCCTAGCTCTGCCCCATACATATCATTTATATGAAGACACCACCAACTTCTCTCTCTGTTCCTTCATTTTTAAAGCAGGGATAATTGTATCTGCCATGTAGGGGCGTGGGGAGGATTAAATTAGATACTGTTGGGAATATTGTCAGTTTGTGTCTACCACTCCTCATTAAAATGACAAGAACAATGACAACGCAAAGAATTTGAGATGGTCCATAGTGTGTGTAATGCACCAAGCCCAGGGCCTGGCACATACTGGACATTCAGTACAGGTACAAGTCTGTAATCATCAAAAAACAACAATAAGAAGAGCTCGAATGTTGCACCATTACAATGCATAAGACGCCATTCTAAATGCTTCGTGGATATTAGCACATTTAATCCTTACAACTCCATGAGGCAGGAACTACTTTATGCCCATTTTATAGATGGAGAAACTGAGGCACAGAGAACTTAAGTAATTTCTCACAGGTCTTATAACCAGGTAATGGTGGAGGCAGGATTTGAACCCAGGCATCCTGCTTCTAGAACTACACTGCAGTTACTCCCAGGGTCCCAGGATATGGAAATCATTCATTCATTCATTAATTCAGCAAATATTTATTGGTCATCTACTTATGTGACAGGTCTGTGATAGGCACTGAGGATACAGAGATGAACAAGATAGACAGGGTCCCTTCCCTAAAATGTGTGAGTAAATGTGAGACTCATCTCTCACACTTCATCTACCTGAGAGATTTGCTTCTGAAAAGATATTCTTCAATAAGGATGAGACACTTATGCCCTGGGTTTTCTGGGTGTGGCCCTGAGTGTGAATATTCCACCCCTTCCTTGGACCACGAGCACTAATGTTTGGCTGCGAGCTTGTGGTAAATTGTCTTTATTCATATGAAGAAGGCTGCCCATTCTCTTGCAGAGTCCTTCCCAGTAAGTCGGTGGGACCTGCCTCTACCAATGAGGGGCCAGCCTTGTGACTTTTAAACTGTGATCTCCTCATTAGATCAAGTCATCAGTTACAGCAGAAACGATCGTTATCGGCAAGCTGGAGACCGGCTGCTGTCAGGGAGGAATGGGCTCCCGTGGAAGGTTGCGAACTAATGACTATTTAATCCTTGAACCTCGACAGCAACAATATAGTTGAAGGTCTGTAATGCGTTCGCAGTTCTCACCTGACATTTTCCCCCACATCATTATTTGTCTGGTTTTACTTTCAAATTCCCCACAGGATCGTTGACAAGAAATTCTGAGGGGAAATTTGGAACATTAATGACTATTTAAAGCAAATGAGTAAGTGTCCTTTCCAAGAGGAAATTACCTTTATGGTGTTGGCATGAGGCTATTTTTAAAATTTATACTAATGAGGAGGCAACGCAAGGTAGATGACTAAATTTCCCAGACTTGGAGTTGGCCCATGCAGCCCCTGTGAATTCGGCCTGGGGTGAGCTCTGTGTGGCCTTGCAAGGCCGGTTCTAGGTGCAGGGGAAGGCCTGCCCTCTCAGCACCCCTTCTTTTCCTAACTGATCGTTGAGAGCCTTGGTGAGTCAGGCACAGGGTAGGACACCGGGCTTACAACAGTGAGCACAGACAGTCATGGAGCTTCTGTCTCCTACAGAAGGAAGACCCTCACCAAGTAACAGCACTCCTCGATGTCTAATCTACAGACACAAATAAGTGCCCTGAAAGAGGGAGAACGATATTCTGTGGCCTTGAATAACAGTGGGCTCTGACACTGTTTGGGAGTTGGGTGGTCATGGGGGGCTTCCCCAAAGAAGGCATATTTGCTCTGAATTCTCAGTGAAGTGTAGGGTCTAGAGAGGCAAAGAGTCACGTGGGAGGAAATCATTTCAGGAAGAGGGAGGAGCAAGAGTTCTATGAACGTACGTTCCCCTCAGAACATCCACGCTGCCTAATCCTGGGGTTTGCAGCTCCAGTGATGTGAGAACCAGGCTCCCCACTGACGTGGCTCCCACCCACAGAACCAAAGGGGTTTTCCTTGGTGACATCTATAGCTTACACGTATTGACTGCCTGCTATGTAACAGGCAGTGGTCCAAGGGCTTTACATGAGTTAACTCATTTGACCTTCTAGGGGCCTCACCTGATTAGAAAAAGTGACATTGACAATGACCCAGCAAGAACTCACATTATTCATTACAGCAGTATTTGCAAACGAGCAAATAAACAAAATGTGAGGCATCTCAAATGTCTATCGCAATGGCGCTGGTTGAACAAACAATGGAATTTCTGCACAAATCAGTGCTGTGCAGCTTGAAAAGGAATGAGGAGAATGGCTAGAGACTATTTAGGAATAACCTCCAGATACACTATTCAGGGGAAAGATGTAAGGTGGAGAAAAGTGCATCATGTGCTGTTGCCTACCTACAGAGGGAGGTAGATACAGATTTATATACAAATTTGCTTTTATTTTTTAAAGAAAATGTAGGTTAAACTTTAATGTTAAAAAAAAAGGTTACTGTTCCAGTTGTCTATTTCTGTTTAATAAAATTAGTGGCTGTAAGTATGGACACTATTTTATTATTCTCTCTCATTCTCTGGGGTTGTCTGGGCTCAGCTAGGTGGGTCGCATGCTTGCAGTGGGTAGTTGAGGCTGGAATCATCTGGATCATCAAGAAGCTTGCTCACTCACATGCCCTGGTCTGGAGTGGGAAGACTCAGACAGCTGGGGGTGGGGCTGGAAGAGCTGGGGCTCCCCAGGCATCTTTCTTTCTCTCTGTGGCCTCTCCAGCCTGGAGGCTTCTGTGTAGCCGGTCTTCTCACATGTTCACTCGGGCCCCAAAGGTGTCTTTCCTAAGAGTGAGGCAGGTCAAGCTGTATTGCCTTTTATGATTAGTCTCAGAAGTCACACGGTGTCACTTTTGCCACATTCCACTCTTTGAGACGTTTATAAGGCCCACCCAGATTCAAGAGAGGTGAGCGGGGAATAGCCTTCCTCTTAGTGAGGAAGTGCTAAGTCTGGAAGAGCATGTACGACTGAAAATATTGCTGTTGCCATTTCTGGAAAATATAATCTGACACAGTTACATGAGTTGAGAAGTATGGAAAAAGTACAAGGGAACAGGAAAAAAATAGGTTTTTCTGAAGAAACCTTATCTCGTAACTTAGAAAATGAAACTAAATAAAAAGGCAGTTATAAAATTCAAAAGTCAGAGAAACAATTGAACCTAAATGTGTACTCAGGTAACGACATAACCCCAGAGAGGAACTAACTCCAGTGACTTTAAAACACAGTAATTTGCCTGCATCCATTAGTGGGGTATAATTTAAAGGTTGTTAAAAAAAACTGAAAAGGGAAATCTTAACTGTTTTCAGTAATATTATTGTTGGAAGTAGCTTTGGTATTGTTATTGCTATTGTTCTGTGTTTTAAGAGATAAAGCAAATGAGTAATTACATTAGTTTTGAGGAGAATTAGAATTTTAAGGTATGGGAGGAAGATACAGATGTAAGATCAATGAGGTTAATTAAAGATGTTAGAGCCCAGAAATGGAAGTAGCATTATCAATATGAATTCATTATATATTTTATCTTAAAAATTCATATGTTCTGTCTCTGTTCTTTAATAAAAGCCTAGAAACAGTGACCAACCCAATGGCAATGAGCTTCCTTAGCAAATAGATTATGGTCTCTAATCACCATTTCCCAGCAAATGAAACCAAGCCTCCCTGGGAAAATGGTTGATTTCATGTCTAGGGCAGGAACTGTACCAGATAAATCTGTGAAATCTTGTCATATCAAAAAGCAAGGAAGTTACCTGATGCTATTAGGGTCATGTCATCATTTCATTTAGAGACACAACATCAGTAGGCCAAAGATGAGACAATTTGAGCATCAAAACAAGATTAGTAATTTCGTAATAGGTTCATAATAATAGGAGAAAACCAAAATTACTTATTGGTCACCTTTCAAAGATGATAGAGACCAATTTATTATTTTAGAAACTGGTAAATGAAGAGAAACAACCAAACACTTATCCTGCCTTTCCTTTAAAAATTCCACATGGAGATAATTAGATAGTTCATGAAGGGAGTTTCTTTTTACAGTTAATAAATGGTGATGAAATGATAGAATTTGAATATCATGAATTCACAACTCTTACTTTATGAATGGATATAGACAATGGCCTCCAGTGGTGTCTAACATAAGAAGGGAGACCGTCTGTATTTCCTGAAGGAAATCCACACCCCCACCTATGAAGTGGTTTTGAGCCAAAAATGTTAAACCTGAATCTGGTCGAGCCGCCAGGATATAATCAGCTCGTTATAAGAAGCAGAGTAGGCAGGTGAACATGTCCTGTGACACCACAGAAATGGAATCAGCCAAATCTACACTCTGAAACAACCCAGATTAGAATGCGGGCTCTATGAATTAAAAAAACACTTAAGAGATATATCAATTCATCATAATGTTTGGTTCTAACTTGGATCTTGGTTAAAAAATAAGCTGTAAAAAATTATAAGACAGTCAGGGAAATATGGACACAGACTGGATATTTGGTGACATTTAGAGATTCTTGTTATTTTTGTTCAGGTGCAGTAATGTCTTGTGCTTGTGTTAGAAAAAATATCTTCAATCTTTTATTGGCACGCTATAAATATTTACAGGTGAATGGTATGATATTTGGAATTTTCTTTAGGACAATCTGGTGAAGTGGATGTATGTTCAGTTGAACCGAGGGCAGCCCTGAGTTTAATGTTGAGATCAAGTGACGGATACAGGGAGAGGTTCATTGTATGATCCTCTCCACTTTGGTTTCTTTGAAATTTTTAATATGTAAATATAGCAAAACAAATGACAGGCATGAAGGACTTTCTTCTTTTCAAAAGGCTTCTCATCTGTGATTTGGTCAGTAAATATTAGAAAATGGTCACACAGCACAGGTATGTTTCACCTTAGCCTGCTGCAGCAGTGAAGGGCCAGTTCTTGAGCCCCATTCGTGAGCCTGTTTTCACAGCCTGAATTCACCAGGAAAATGCCAGAAGTTTACTTTGTGTTGTGCTATCTTTAAATAATGCCTTACTTTCCAGGAACAAAGCAACTCATTCTTTTTCTTGATGCTTCAGAAAACAAAATGATAGAAAAATTTCTCATTAGCTGAAAAGTGTTTTTGATCCAATATGAATTTAGTAAATAGTGAGGACTAAGATCTCCTTGGCCTATTTCTCCCAGATCTAAACAATCTTAACAAGTATTTTTAAAATGTATTGTCTGCTAAGACAGAGGTGATTCTGATTCTGAATTACTTTGCTATAAATAGCCACATAAGAGCCAAATGAAAACCTGAAATCAGAGTTGTTTTTGCATGAAGTCAGACTATTTTGGATCTGCAATGCCTCTTACATGGCAGGAGGCTTAAATCGTCCAAGTTGAAATTCTGATTTTAATAATGAATGCGGACGAGGATATAAAATGGTAGTGTGGTTTTTGTTTTCTACCTGCAATCTCAAATTCACTCCCAAACTTGAAGCATTGATAAAATTTTAAATATTTTAGTAATTTTAAATTGTTCAATGCTGCATGTGATCAGAACCCCAATCATTTAAAAAATAGGTGCTTCTATTACATGTATATGTATAAAAAGTCCTCCAGAAAAGTTAAATTACTTCACTCATCTCAGGAATAGAATCCCAATAACTTCCAGATTGAAGCACTTATGGGAAAAAAAAAGCCAAGTGCTCCAGTAATTTTAAATTGCTTTGTACAATGAAAAGTGCCTGTAAATTACTGAATATGGCAATTTGTTCCATAAGCTTTTTTGATTTGTAAGTAACTTAGTGGATTTGCTGGTGAAATAGTTTAGCAGCTACCTTAGATAATTTCGAGATCGAGCATACACATCCAAATGTGGTTAAAATGTGGTGTTAGCAGACATTGACCACAGGAAAGTGAGATGGGTTTTCAAGTTTCAACAGCTGGAGATGCTGAGAAAGACTGTAGTTGATTCTCAGGGGACTGGGGAAAGGTACTAAGAATGCAAAATTGATCTAATTACAGAAAAATGCCACATGGCTGGCTTTGGAATGATTCATCAAGCTGGCATGTTCTGCTTACCCTCTGCCTGATGATAAAGTAGAGGTTATTTCTGTCTGTGGACATGTTTGGCTCCTATCTCACCCAGGCAACACGGCCTCAGCCCTGCTTTGCTGGTGCTAATTTCTTTAAAAAAAATAATGCTAATTTCTTTCAAATAATAATACTAATTTAGGAAAGTATGCTCATTGGGCTTTTAGCAGGGGATAGGGAGAGTTTCCGTTGTAATTTTCTAGGTAGATTGTGCCTTAATAATCTTGTGAACTCCTTTCTGATAGGATGTCTTCATCTTTACTGTTTTGGGTAGGAATTTATGGTTTAGCCACAAGAGGGCTTTGGTTACCAGCTCTGGGATCCAGAAACAGCTGCAGTCCCCAAGGATACAAAGGGGTCAGTCAAGGGGTCTGCAACCCAGAGAATGAGGGGGATGGAGAGAGGGGTTCTGAGCAAAGAAGCCGATTGGGAAGGGGCCACGTGATGATTTTCACGACGTAGTGATAAGTGCTATAAGTGAGGGTGGAGGGGAAAGTAGGTCCCACTCTTCTTAGAAGTATGCTGCAGAATGAAGATAATCAGTAGACAGAACGTGGCTAGCTTCCTTTCGGGCGGTGTCTGAACTCTTTAGTCTTTGGTTTCAAGAAACAGTCCCCACTGTGGGGAAACTGAGGCAAAACTTGGAACCTCTGGGGAGGATTTGGGTCTAAAACTGCTGAAAAAGATCATCAGCATCAATGCCCTTTTCACTCCAAGGGACCAGGCCAGGTATTGATTGGATTATTTGAGCAGAACAATAATGGGTAAGGGGGAAATAACTGTGAGAATATATGGTGTAGGATGGTCACGTGCGGTGTGCGTACACCATGGAGACAGAGCTTCCTGTTTGTTCACAATCAGATTTGTCACCCTGAGGGAGATAGAATACTCTACCTTAGGAGGTGGGATAGGAGTACAGTGACCAACCATTCTGTGTGCCCAAGACTGTCCCACTTCTAGCACTGAAAGTCCTGCGTCCTGGGAACCTTTCAGTCCTGGGCAAACAGAGACAGCTGGTCATCCTATCTTGAGTAAAGAGGAGCATTTTCTGGATGGGTTTAGACTGGTAGTTTAGCTCAGTTGTATTTGATTAGAAAGCCTTCCACTAGGACGAGGCTTTCAGTATCATCACAGAACCATTTCCGGAGTGATATCTAGTAAGAGGGTGCAGGAGTTAGACCCCTGACATCTGCTTCCTCCACGATAACTCCCTTTGTGTCTGTTTTGTGTACTGGGCCTTTAGATCAAGTTTCATGGACTAGAAGCTTCCACAGTAAACACAGGGTTGGAATTTTTAGGATAGGGTCATGGGCTTTAGAAGAAGGCCCTAAGTAAGTCCATAAGTATGAATGGTCCATGGAAAATGGTTAGAAGGGGTTGGGAGAATAGAGTCAAGTCAGCCAGGGGTTGGCAATATACGTGCACATGTGGACTGGAGAGAGACTGAGAAAGAACCATCAAGGAGGAACCCATTTGTTCTTTTGAATTAATTTTTTTTATCCCCTCTCTCCCCATCCCAAATGCTTCCCCTGTGGATCTAGAGCAAGGGAATGTATAACCTTTAACACCATCAGACTATGATGATGGATGTAGAAATATGCCCATTGGGAGCTTTGTCTGCCTCCCTGCTAAACCATTTATACACTCTTGGGTTCAGAACACCTCCCAGGCAGCAGGGGCCAGAATTGTTCTTGCCTACATCCCACTTCTGCTTTCACTGCTACCCAAGAGGAAATAATTTGATTTGGGGCTGCAGGGGGTAAGGCGGGAAAATGCAGTAGGAAGCCAGAGAAAATCAGCAAGAAAATTACTAAAAGGGGGGAAAAAATCCAACCGGCTGCATATTTCCTACAACATGAGTTAATGAAATTCTGTTCCTTCTTACACAGCTGTATTCGGTTTGTTTTACATTGTTTGGTATGTAAAAGGATTTGGCTTTGTGTTACAGAACTAATTGCTTACTAGATATTACACGGATATCAAAATACTTTATAAATATTAATTAATCTTCACCTAATTCCCTGGCAAGCACAAATAACCAGTGGCATATTTATTGAATGTGTAAGCAATAATCTGATTCTTAAAGACTTGTTTTCTCTGCAGAACCTTTCTCATCATCTCCCTGTGCCAAAATGCTTCACCTGCTTTGAGGGCCATATCATATGCCACTTCCATAATAATCATGGGGAAAATAATGTTAAGAGTAACCCGCATTATCATTTACTGAATACTCACCATTTGACTGGCCCTGGAGTAAGCATTTCACAGATATTATCTCATTTAATCCCCACCACAATCCTGGGAGGAAAATGTTATTATCATCATTTTTTTCTTCCAGAAGAGAGAACTAAGTTTCTGAGAGCTGGATGGTGGCAGAGCTGGAATCTATACTCCACTCTGTCTGCATGTAAAGCTAATTAAGAGTCACTATGCTGGCACCTTCTCTGATTCTCATTTGGCCCTTAGCACTTGTTGACTCCTCCATTCATTTATTCATTCAAAAGTATTTATTTGAATGCCAGCTCTGTGACAGACAATGTGCTAGGCTCTGTTATGACGTGCGTCGCATAGAATCTTGAGTGGTAATGTTGGAAGTCAGCATCTTTTCTATCCTGCCATCCTTTGTGGTCCAGTCATTTGTATCAGGCATAGTGACTGGTTCAAGGAACATTCTTGAACAAATGGAAACTGACACAGTGAAAGCAAAGAAGAGGATCTACAGTTTTGTCTGCACATAAATGGGTGAGATGTGGGAGCGCTGAGAAAAAAAGAGAATGCGCTCTTTTCTTTCCCCTTTGTGTTCTTACCTGCTTGGTGTCTTCCTAGCTTGACACTCCCTGAGGACAGGAACTATGACTACCTACTGCTTAGCATAGTAACTGGCACATAAACATTTGTTAAATTAATCTATGAATCATTCCATGCATGGAGGAAGTCTCGTTAAAAGGATGTTACATACATATCATAACAGCCATGGAAATAATCCCAATCCCAGGCATAGTCTGGCTTTTTTTCTGGAATGCACAGAACTTTTATGTGGCAAGATGTGGAATGCACCATCGAAGGAAAGATTGCCCCATTAATATATTGCATATAAAAATGTACCTGGTGTTATAATGGGCCTGGTACACAGAATGTGCTTAACAAATTTTCCTTGGAGCTAAAACTGAACCACACCTTGTAACCAAATTCGCTGTTTGCTCTCCCTTATTATCCAGGGCCTTGCTTCTCAAAGTGTAGTCCATGTACCAGTGGCATCAGCATCACTAGGGAGCTTGTCAGAAATGCAGACTCTCAGGCCCCACCCCAGACCCACTGAACAGAATCTGCATTTTAACAAGATCCCAGGTGATTTGCAGGCTGAGTGGACTTAATCTAGGGGCTACTTTGCAGTCAATGATTGTGGTTTGCCAATTGTCAGCATTTCAGAGATATCAACTGAAATCATACATTTATCCTGGGCTAGATCGACATCAAGTTTCTCTGTTTTGAGCCAGAATTCTATGAACTCAGCTTGGTTGGTTACCTAAGATGCATCTATTTGACAATTACGTATATCTTTGACTTTTTTTTTAAGTGGCGGGGATGGGGAGGCTCTGGGAAATGATGTAATTATTACTTAATAACTGCAGTTTGCTTGGAAGAACAAAATTTTTCAAAGAATGAGAGGCATCAGAAGGAAACAACCCAAACAACAACACAAAGGTCTCCTGATGATTAAAGGGCTGAGGACTCCAGCTGTGGGTCATGCTACCCCAAGAAAAACCAACCACAAAATAAATACAAGAGAAAATAACAATAACATCCAGGTCATTTCACTTATGAAACAGAAGGGGAGAGAAGGAAACACATTCTCAGATACAAATATTTCTGTTGATCCATATGCGTCCAGGGGATGGCATTGTGAAGATAACCTTCCTAATGATTAATTGAATTTCTCACCTTTTGTTCAAATGCCTTGGCCCCTTGGTTTTTAAATAACATCTAAGGGCAAAAATGACCCAGGACTTTGCCGAATGACTTTTCACAATGCAATGACATACAGGAACACCCATGCTCCTAGGTTCCCACTGTTAACGGTGAAATTATATCAAGAATGACCTTTTGAAGGAATAAAACCCATTATCATGTGCAATGTGGTAGCTATAAAAGATCAACACTTGGAAGCCAAAGCAAAGTCCCACATATGATAAATTAATTAGAATAGAAGTTACACAAAACCTAGACCTTCTGTGTGACCCCTTTCTTATAATTACTTCTTCTTTGAAAGCAGAATTGAATCTTTTATGGATGAAGATGTTATTGTTGACCCTAAATGCATCAAGAGTCAAGGAGACATTTTTCACATATTGAAAATAAGATTTGATTGAGTGCTTGCAAGTGGCCTAGTGAAATCTCATTAAACCACTGTTTATTTTAATTCATTATAAATGGCAGAATGTTAGCCATTAATTATGAACATGAAACCAGTTAGAAAATAAGTTTTGCAATGTCTAGAACTTGCTTTTTAATCCCAATTAATGCATTGTCTTTCTTACACCTTTAAGTGTTTTAGAGCAAACAGGTACTTATGGCTTAGGTGTGACTTTTTTTTTGTTGGTGGTGAGGAAGATTGACCCTGAGCTAACATCTGTTGCCAATCTTCCTCTTTTTGGTGAGGAAGATTGGCTCTGAGCTAACATCTGTGCCCATCTTTCTCCATTTTGTATGCGGGATGCTGCCACAGCATGACTTGATGAGTGGTGTGTCCGTCTGTGCCTGGGATTCAAACCTGCAAACCCCGGGCCACCAAAGTAGAGCACACAAACTTAACCACTATGCCACTGGGCCGGCCCCACTTAGGTGTAACTTTTGATCTCCTCCTCCTCTTCCTCTTCCTTCTTCTTTTTGTTGCTCTATCAACATGGTTGCAAAAATCAAGATGAAAATCAGAAAATGCAGTCTACTAAACATATCTACAGGCTATGTGAAGCCTGCTGTCAATATCTGCAGTTATAATTAGATTTATACATGCAAGATTCACAGTGAAACATATGAATCTACTACTCTAACTACTACCACCACAAAAAAATAAAAGCAAAAAAAATAATTTAAAATCATTTTGATAACATTGCCATGTTACAATAAGCTCACACATCTAGACCAGTCAGCACTGTATATCCTGAAACACAAATGGATAGAAAGAAAATGAATGTCTTGATCATCTACTGGGTGCTAACCACTGATGATATACAAATTTGACTTCACCAAGGAAGACGGGCAGATTTTGACTCAGATGACAACTCCAATTATTTGGTAGCAGATGTTAGGAGATTGTGTTGGGAAGAATTCTGATGTTGGATCCAGCCAACATCATAGTAATGTAGCAATGGATTAGCAATGTCTGTTACATGGGCCAGCTAGAAAGATATGACACATTTGCTACAAAATTCCCATCCTGGAATTATACCTTCTTACTCCTAAAATAAGTCAGTATGTTGTGGTAGCATTTCCAGATGGCAGGCAGAGAGAGAACCGATGTGAGCAGCCAGTTGACACAGATCCATCTCCCAAGAGCCTTCTTTAACTTGTATAGCAACCAAACATCTCAGACTTGGCAGGTCTCAAATGTTAATAATATGAATAAGTATGTAACACTTCCTTACTATGCACCAAGTACATTAATGTTCCTGTTCTTCCACTGACCCTTCAAAATAATTAAATTTGCTCTTATCATGGATGCACCAAACTTCAGCCCTGGAGAAGAAAGTGCCTCAGTAGAAGCTGCATAGATAATAAATGGAGGCATGAAGATTCATATCCGGGTCTGCTTGACTTCAAAGTCCAAACTCAATCTAAGAACCCAACGGGCCTCTTGCCATATCACTTTGACCCCCATGGACTCACTGAGTTGTCAAATTCTTAGTTTGGAAATCATGGTCTAAAGGCATCCCTTTTGGCCTTCTATTAATCACTGAAGGGATTTGTGTTGCTGTTGAAATCAATGGGGATGGAAAGTGATTCCATTCTCTCCTTCTCTGATCTACTCTGTGTCCAGGGAAGAGCCTAATGTCAACCCAATGACTTTGTAGACTCTATCGTCAATCCACTCCAGTCCCTTAGAATCCTCAGGGGACACCTGAGCCAGAATGAAGGCTTGAAGGAAACTCCAGTTCTAAGCAAGTCAACAGCTCAGGGGCTACTAAGGAGAGAATATGGGGTATGACCATGGTGAGGGTGTTTTCACAGCTGATGCCATTACAATATGAAAATATTCTATATGGGAGCCTAGAGCAGATGAATAACAATGCTATTGGCATTTTGTATTTAACAAAACACCTTTCTTGAGGAAGATATTATTCGCTCTGTGGGTGGCGAATTGTCTCCGAACCCAATCAGGATTAGTCACTGGCCCGTGACTATCTCATTTTTAATAAATAATAATTTTCTCAATTCAGCGCTAGCCAGCTCATCTGCTTTCAGAAGATAGGATACGACTTCTCTGTATTTCCTATATTAATAACCTTGGCATCGGAGGATTAACTCTTGATGCACTGAATGCAATTCTTGCTACTGGTCCCCTGGAGGTCTTTTTTCCCTCCACCTGACAGCCTGCTTGTATCTTTCAAATGAATTTAAAGGTCAGTGCCTGGTGCATGAAAAGCAAGGGCCTGCACTAGATGGCTGAGTTATAGTCAATCCCTGTTCACTGGTGCCAAAGGAGAGGCAAGAGAGAGATTTCAAAACCACCAGGAGGCCCCAATCACTCCTGCATTCCTTTTGTTTACCCATCCAAAGAGCACCCATTTGGGGCCAAGCATGGTAGCCGGACTATCTGACATGGTCATGCAGACATAAGAAAGACTCCCCAAAAAAGAGAAGAGGAGAAAACAAGAAGGCAGCTTTCACTGTGAAGCATGGTGATTAAGAATAGGAACTTTGGGGGTCCCACACACCTCGCTTCAATTCCACCTTGCCTCTTTGCAGCAGAACAACTTTGGGTCTGAGTCTCAGTTTCCTCACAGTTGTCACACGCCTGATACACGTCTGCTCACACAATCGGCTCCACAGAAGAGGACTGCTGGATCTATGGGGCTGTACGTTGGATGTTTTGAAACATGTTATGCTCTAGAACAGAGGTCTGCAAATTGTGGGTCACAGGCAGCCTGCCACCTGTTTGTATACAGTCACGAGCTAGGAATGGTTTTTACATTTTTAAACAACTGTGTTATAAATGCCTATATAAGTACCTACATTATATCCTCAGTTTTGACTCTTGGTCTACAAAGCCTGAAATATTTACTACCTGGCCTTTTATGAAAAAGCTATCAGACTCTTTCTTTAGAGCAATGCTGCGCAATAGAAATCTAATCTGAGCCACATACATACTTTTAAGTTTTCTGGTATAGCTACGTTAATAGAAGTAAAAAGAAACAGGTGATATTAATTGTAATATATTTTCTTTAACCTGATATATCCAAAGTAGTATCATTTCAACACGAGTAATATAAAAATTACAAATGAAATATTTTTCATTCCAAGTCTTTGAAATCCAGTGTGCATTTTGGACTCACAGCACATCTCACAGGCACCTGTGGCTTCTGTATTGGACAGCGGCGGCTCTGGGGAGTTTGAGCTCATTTATGTCCCTTCTGACATTCACAGAGAGACACTATGCTGCGTAAATTTCCATTGCTTCTCTCTTTACAAGGTCACATAGCGCCTGGATTTAAAACCCACGGCTGCCCTCCCTTTAGATGCAGGGGCTGCATTCAATGCAGCAAATATGGTCCCCACTCAGCAAATATCCCAGGGAAGGTGAATCCAGTTGCTGCATCATTTGATCAGATGAAATGATCCTCTTTCTGCCCTTACTCTTGCTCCATCATTTCCTAATCCACTGCTGGTTAGTTGATTGACAGGGGGCAGTAGCTGTGCATAACCCTAGGATGCTAGATTGTGCAGAATCGCTCTGCCATGGCAGAGCTGACCAGTGGCCTCCACTCCTGGTCTCCAGACAGAACTCTCCCCAGAATCCGGAGGTCTCAGCTCACACACAGGAGGAGGCCGGAACGGCCTTGCTGTGATGATCAGTCTGTACGCATGCTTGCCTCCAGCAAACCACAGACATTTAATTCTTGGCCAGAGTTTCAGCTCCATCAGTCTAGGACAATAAAATGAATATATGTCTTGGTCACACCAGGAAGTCTTCCCTCCAAACACCCCGGGAGATAGATCAACTCCAAGCCCCAGAGCCTCAGTGGACAGCAGAGCCTCATTCTCTCAGGCCCTGCTCATCAGAAGTTCCAGGATTCACTCACAGCCTGTGTAACGTGTCTTTAGTAACATGCATGAAACGTTTGCTTCTTTTGTGGCTAACCAGGGCTTTGAGTACCAATATAAGCTTTGCATGTAGAAGATGCTTCATTCACATTGATTGAATGAATGAGTGACTGAATGGTGAATCATTTCCTGCTGTGGTTCTCAAACTTGAGCAGGCACTGGAATCATCCAGAGGGCTTGTGAAAACACACACTGCTGGGTCCCATCTCTAGAGTTTCTGACTCAGAGGATCTGAGGTGGGGCCTGAGAATCTGTATTTCCAACAATCTCCCAGGTTGTACGGAAAGTGCTGGTCCAGAGACCACACTCTGAGAACCACTGATCTAAAATTTAGTATGGCTTTACTTACTTTCAGTTCTGACTGATATCTACCCTCACACCATTCTTTCTACCTCTGGTTGAAATTCCCTGTCTGCAAACCTTCCCAGATAAGTTATCCAGTTCAGGGTTTCTCCAACCTAAATCTTTCATATGTATATTTTTAATGGAACCACATTCTCCTTAGTGTTTACTGACTTTTATTTAAATCAATTTACTATTTAGCACAAATATATTTAGAAAGGAAATTTTCTACCATTACCATACATAGAAAATCAATACCTCTTACTATAAATAGGAGATAAGTGTTACAATAAAGACTCGGTTATTAAAACAGAAAAAAAAATGTTCATCTGAGTATACTGCTTGAAATTATCCCACATACTACAGTGGTATATGAAACTCACCTGGAAGTCAAGTCTAAAGAGATTTTTAATTTTCTTCCCAAAAGAATACAAATAAGTTCCAGAGCAATGGATATGAAAGCATCTTGGCACTTTCTGCTGCTGACTTGAACAGCAGACATCACACTCCATTATAGGCCACTAATGCCAAGTTCCTGCATCCTAAGATGCCTTAGATTTGGCTTAGAAGGGGCCTATCCCACTCATACTTCTTTGTGACAAGACAAGCTGAATTCAATTCAACCAATAAAGTCATTCTAATTTGCATTTTCATAACCCACCCTTCCATTCTCCAAGTGTGACTTTCATTTTTAGGACAGAGTTATTCAGTCAATGGAGCTGCAGTCCCTTTAAAGGCATATTTATCACCCTTGAAGAATCTTATTGCCAAATCTTAATAGTCTTTCTTACAACAAAGGCTCAAATTCACTATCAAGATTAAGGTGGAGCTTGAATGAGCTTTGCTGGAGCATCTCATGATAAAATATTAAAGTCTTAAAATGGGCTAACCCGTTGCGGTGGAAGTCAAACAAATATGCAAAAATATCCTTGAGTCTCCTGCAGGGTATGTGTGCACTGTGGGTGAACCCAGAGGGCAAATCCTTGGAGTGGGGGTTAAACCACTTTGATTCTCCATCAGGCTTAGCTGGGTGATCTTGAGTGAGGTACGGAAACTCTCTGAGTCTTAATGACTTCATCTGTAAAATGGTGGTGCGGATGATGTGGAGGGGCTGCCAACCTCAGAGACTTGTGATGAGGATAGGAAAGTCCATGTAAAGTGCTTCCCTTGGGTTCTGGCACAGAGAAAACAAATGAAATACTGATCTGCCATTTGTGTCAGGGGTCCCCAATTCTACCTCCAGGCTCAATGATTTCCTAGGAGGACCTGCAGGACTCAGGATATAGTGATGCTCATAATGGCTAATATTTATTACAGGAAAAGGATTCAGAGCAATATCAGCAAAGGGAAAATGTGCATGGGATGAAGTCTGGGGACACTAGACACAGGGGTCCTCTCCCAGTGGAGTCACTCAGTATGCACATTCCTCCAGCCAGGAGTGGTGACAACATGTGGGAAATGTTGCCAACCAGAGAAGCTCACCAGAGACTGAGCACCTTGGGTTTTTATTGGTGGCTGGTCACATAGGCACCTTCTGCCTGGTATGCAGCAAAATTCCAGGCTCCCAAAAGGAAGCAGGTTCTCAGCACAAACCACACTGTCTGTTCAAACAGTTTAGGCACACTGAGACACCCTTATCAGTTAGGGTGCTGGGAACACTCCCAAAGTCCAAGTTCCCATATGCCAGCTGAGGGACAACCTTGCAAGTAGGCCATTCCAAGGCTGCAGTCCCAGATCTGCTATGTTAACTCTTTCTGTGCAGCATTGTAGGCCATAAGGCCTCACCTAACTCTCTGGCCTTGCCCATTGTGCTGCCCTCCAGAATGCTCCTGCTCTGACCTTGGTGTGACAAAGTCCTCATCATTCTCCTCATTGAAGACACCTGCCCAACCACCATCTAATGTCCTTCCTCTTACCCCAACATCCAGTTTTAATTTCTACATAGACTATATCACTCAAATTATTTTCTGTAATTATTTTTTCACTCATTCACTGGTATCTCCTCCACTGAAATTGAGCTCCATGAGGGCAGAAAAACATCTCTGTCCTGCTTACTGTTACTATGTTATCTCCAGTGTCTAGTACAGGACTGGCAGGTAGTGAGTGCTCAATTAATATCTGTCACATGGATATTGAGAATTATTATGAAACATACAATTGTTCTCTATCCCAAAGAATAAACATACCTCCTACATCCTTCTTGTTTATTAATTTAAAGTATTTTCTTTGAATGTTGAAAAAAGTTTTTTTAAAAAATTGAATTTACAGAAAATTGACCCAAATAATATTGTGAAGAGACTGAGTGATTCTGGGCTTTTCAAATCCCATCTTTCCATAATTGCACCTTCTCTGCAGGAGCCTAATTCAACAAGGACTGGTTCACGGAAGGCTGCTTAAGAAGTTCATAGTTTTGTTTACACTCAGGATAATTGTGGGGTGCCTCTGTTTTCAACATTTGGGCCTAGATTCTCCCAGCAGTTCTCCAGTTTTGTGATTGATATCACGGGTAAGGGGTAGCTTCATCGGCCCCTCCAGGTCTGCTCTTGTTGCTTCTCCACCTTGCCTCCTACCCTATATGGAGCTCCCCTGCCCTCTGGCTTCCAGTGGGCTTAGCCCAGGATTCTGCAAACTTGTTCTTAAAGGGCCAGATAATACATATTTTACGCTTTGCAGGCCATAAGGTCTCTGTCACCGTCACTCAACTCTGCCATTGTAGCATGGAGACAGACATAGATAATAGGTAAATCAATGAGCATGGCTGCATTTCAATAAAACTTTATTTACAAATTTAGGCAGTGGGCTGGATTTGGCCTGTGGGCTGTGATTTGCCAATCAATGCTTGAGCTAACGGGGTCTAGGACAAGAGCTCAGAGGGAGGGAGAAGAGTAAGTTTCTGTAGACTGGTGCGTCCCTCCACTGGGGATCACAGCTCCTCTCAGGGAGCCCCCTCCATGCAGCTCTCTCTGTCCGGTCTGGAAACTGTCTCCTCTCCCGGACCTTCAGGCTTAGACTGATCATATGTCCCGCTGTTACTGGGATGTTTCCCTATGCCCTGCGCCCCTTCTCCCCAATTCAGCCCATACTTTTGCTAGTTCCTATATCCCTCTCTCCTTAAATGGCTCAAATTTGAGTGTGGCAGCAATTTCCTGATGGGGCTAGGGTACCTGGGACTGGGGAGTTTCCTGGGATATGGGACTTTAGGTGTGAAATATCAGACAGTCCCAGGAAAACCAGGGTGATTGGCCCCCCTTGCTGGGACCCAGCTCTCCCTCCTCCCCAGTCCTTTCCTCACTGCCTTAGCTCTGGCCCTCAGCACCTCCCATTCAGATGCTGGCCTTGCTGGTCATCTAACAGATAGCAGGGCAGATGGGGCCTGCAGCTATCACAACCAGCTCCTCTCTGCTTGAGCTTATTCACCCTTAGAATAAAGTCTGTAACTGACTTCTCACTTTCTAGGAAGACGCTAGTGTAGTCTCCCAGCATAGGGTGAAAGGGCTTCATGTGATCAGAGTTTACATTGTACAATTTTTGAGGAAGATCTCTTCTCCTCCAACTTTTACTTTGGATGAGATATACTATTTTTCCATAAGAAAAATCAGACTTACTGTGAAAGAGAAATAGGATTATCAGAAACTTTGACTATTTCATTAATCCAGCTTGAGTTGAAAATATACCAAGGACCAACTAAGGAAATTTCAGATAATTGAACGTTTGGACTCAAATAGACACGAGAAAAAAATACATATCCTTTTCAAACTATTTTGGCTCAGATATTTCTTTTTTCTTAACTCAAAACCTGACAAATGTTTGCTTGATGGGGAGAAGAGACTGACTTATCCACATTTAAATTTAATGCAGTGATGATAATAGGAGGGGTTTGTGAGTTAATATGTTTGTATCTACATATATCTTTTTGTTGTCTTTAGTGAGAAGCAGGTTGATGAGGCTTCCTGCCTGTTGTAGAGATTAGTGAGGAGGGTGATCACTTGACACTGCTATGAAGCTGAGGGAGGGGACATCCTCAGTCTTTGGAGACCAGCAATAAGCCACTTTTATCACCCTAAAATGTCTGTGCTTTTGAACAAGCAGGCTAAGAGGAAGGGCCTGTAGCTCTGAAAAAATGTGAACTTGAGTAATGGAGCAGGCTGACTCAGCTCCCCCAAATCTAGAAGACAGTAAATATGAAAGCAGTTTCAATACTGGAGACTTTTTTATGGTGACGGTAGTTTCATTGTAACAGAGACAACTCTCTGCGATACATTCAAGGGAGACTCTTTTCCAGGGAATATTAGTAGATGAAGAATGGAAGCTCAGCTGCTTGGGGAGGCCAAGAAGGTAAGGTAAAAGAATGAAGAGGCCTGGTTGTGAGAAAAATCTGTATAAAGACATGAATGCAAACCAAAAATCACTTTTAAGTTTGATTTAGGAAGCCAGCAGCACAACTGAGATCATAAAAGGCAAATGGTACTGTTTCTGGGGACAGATAGGGAGGGACATGGACGCTGGTCGTCTGAGGATGAAGCTCTGCCCACCAGGAGAATATCCTTATCATCTGTGGAGTGTCAGCCTGTTTAACACCAATCCCAGTGCTGTCTCAAATCCAGATACTTAGTGAAAATCCTTGATATTTAAATGTTAGCAATTAAACACACTAAAGGCCATCTAACAGATATAGCGGCCACATGGGGCCTGCTGGTCATCATAATTTGCACCCTCTCTGTTAGATCCTGTTTGTCCTTGGAACAAAGTCAGTAGCTGATATTTGAGTGTTGAGAAAGACTCTAGTGTGGCTGCCACGCCTGTGTTCTGAACATTAGTATGGTACTATAGACAAACTTTCAAGGTCAAATTGATTATCCTCTAGCTTAGCAAAGCAGCAGCTTCCTAATTATGTCAGAAGGCAGGATTATCTCTGATCATTTGAGCTAGGACTCTGGATAAAACATCAAAAGCAATATTTAAATAACACACAGTCATGAATCAAGGATCATTGCATTTTCTCTTAGTATAACACCAAATTAGGGTGGGCCATTTTGCTCCATTAGTAAGGGTTTCCAGTCTGTTTTAACTTATATATACTGTAACCCCCTCCTTGATGACAAATGTCATCCTGGGAAGGAGGGAAGCTCTACTTGGTGTCATGGTGGTTCATATTCATAAAGGCCCTGCAAAATCCAGGCAAGTTCTTGGCCCAAACAACCCAGAATTAGGAACTTTCGTACCCAGTGCTGTGCTGAAGCTGCATAGCTCATAGCAGCCAAGTGTGTGCATCTCTCCCCAACTCTATATCCACTGACTTCGTGTTGGTGGCTTGAAATTGGCCATGATGGGAGTATTTACACCATGGGAATTGGCAAACCTTACAAATCAAGGCATTTCTTTCTTGCAGAGACAGTTGTTAAATATTTACCAGGATTTCCCTGGGTATTTCTCACCACGGAAGGGCTTCCCTCTATATCTTCCTTGCCATTACATTACTATCTTGCTTTCTACTCCAGAAATATAAAGCAGAAAAAAAATACATATTAATTTATTTTCTAGTTCTTCTCAAGAATTCTTACTTTTTAAAAATAAAATTATGCTTAAAGACTTGAAGAAATTTTTCTCATCAGGGTAGCTCAGTCTTGAGACATCTGAGTCCTGAGCAATAACTAGTAGCAGTGCTCAAGTGGGAGTTCAATAATTACCATCATTCATAGTCCTTCCCACTGTGCATCTTCTTATGTTTAAAATATGAGGGTACACAAGGGGCCGCCCGGTGGCGCAGCGGTTTAGTCCGCGCTTGGCAGCCTGGGGTTCGCGAGTTCGGATCCCGGGCGCCCGCCGACGCACTGCCTGTCAGTCACGCCGTGGTGGCGTCCCATATAAAGTGGAGGAAGATGGGCACGATGTTAGCTCAGGGCCAGTCTTCCTCAGCAAAAAGGGGAGGATTGGCAACAGATGTTAGCTCAGGGCTTGTCTTCCCCACCAAAAAAAAAAATAATAATAAAAATAAAATATGAGGGTACACAAGCAAAATCAACTAAATTGTTGTGTCTAGGACAGTAGTTTCTCTAGTGACATTGCTCATCCCCCAATATTGAGTTAATTATGTTCTCCTTTTGCTATTTCTACTAGATTACTTCCTTCTTACACTTTGAATTGTGTTTTAAAAGTAGGTACTTACATATCAGTCTTTCCTATTGTGCTCTGTATTCCTAAAGGGACCTTATCTTACTAGGTTTTGTCTATCTTGGCACTGACACATAGTAGGCCCTCAATTAATGTTGCTTACATCAATGAATGAGTCCTTCAGAATATGATTAACTGGCATGTAAAGAGCAGTCACTGCAATTCCTTCTGATTTAGACAGTTGAGCATTTGGAGAAATTTTTATCTTAACTGTACATTAGGCAGTTAGGTTTTGAATAAAAGATGCATATTACACTTGATCCCGTGGGAGGATATGTGGTGTTCTGCTTAACAAGATCAGTTCCTTGACTTCAACACCAAGTTTTGCTGGGTTTCTTTCTTTTCTTCTGGAACTTTCAAAGCCACAACCTTTAGCAGAAAAAACAATTTAACAAGATAGACATTTAGTTCAATAGAAGAATTTTCCTGGTGTGAAAAAATAAATTACAGAAAGGACTTTGCCTCTGAAAGATAATTAATAAAAACCTTCCGGTGTGATGACAAATCTGACATCTTGTCTAATGTCTGGCAGAGAAGAAAGTGTTGAGAGTTGCACGGTTAGAATAAAATGATCCACTTCACAGCAAGGCCAGGCAGGATCTGATAATTATTTCTAAGCAAGAAAAGGTCATAGTCTCGTTGTTAAACTGACACAGCAGCAGGCCTAGATATGTAACTATTGACCATCAGTGGGGTCTTCGTTTAGATTTTCCTGATTTCAGAGGTAAATTGCCAGAAATATGGGTGATTATAGAATGACTCCCTCTTGGACATTTTGGGGGTTTTGTTTGTTTGTTCATTTGTTTTTATTTCAGCTTTATTGAGGTATAATCAAGAAACAAAACTGCAAGATTTTTACAGTGTACATCATGGTGACCTGACACACATACACATTGTGAAAAGATTCCCCCAATCTAGTTATCTAGTTAATTAACACATGCATCACCTCACATATCTATCCCTTCCTGTATTTTTATTTTTATTTTTTGGGGGGGAGAACATCTGAGTCCCACCCCCCCCCTCCAGCAACCATACAACACGATGTTACCCACCAGAGTCGCCATGCTTTGCATCAGATCCTCAGACCTTATTGCTTTTACAGCTGAAAGTGTTCACTTTTACCAACCTCTCCCTGTTTCTCCCACTCCCTAGCCCCTGGCAACCACTCTTCTACTCTCTGTTTCCATGAGTTTGACTGTTTTTTTTTAGATTCCATGTATAGTGATACCATGTAGCATTGGTCTTTCTCTGTCGGGCTTATTTCACTTAGCATAACGCCTTCAAGGTCCAACCATGTTGTCACAGATGACAGGATTTCCTTCTTTCTCATGGCTGAGTAATATTCCATTTTATATGTATATATGTGTATATATATATCACATCTTCTTTTGTGATATATATCACAAATATACCATTTTGGACTGAAATTGTATTTATAGAATTTTTCCTTCCCCTTATATAAGCTACTTATGGGTTGTAGTAGGCTGAATAATGGTCCCCTGAACATGTCCATGTCCTAATTCCTAGAACATGTGACTATTGCCTGGATTACCCAGTGAGCCTGATGAGATCACACTGGTCTTATAAAAGGGACACAGGAGGAGTCAGTTAGAAACAGAAGGCAATATGATAACGGAAGAAGAGAAACAGAGAGAAAGAGATGAGAAGATGCTATGCTGCTGGCTTCAAAGACGGAGGAAGGAGGCCGGGAGCTGAAGGAGGCAGATGGCCTATGAAAGCTGGACAGTGAAATGAAACAGGTTCTCCCCTGAAGCCTGATGAAGGAACACAGCCCTGTGGACCCATTTTAGACTTTTGATACCCAGAACTGTAATATAATACAATATTTTGTAAGCTACCAAAATTTTGGTAATTTGATACAGCAGCAAAATGAAACTAATACAGAGGGCATGTCTTATTTTGGGTTCCCCTGAATCAGAGACTGTGACAAAGGACTAGATACAGATAGTTTTCTTTGGGAGGTGACCCAGGAAGCAGGAGTGAGGGGCAAGAGGGTGAGGCAGGGAAGGAGGGAGAGAGCCAATGCAATGAGGTGTCATTGAGGTCACTGCTATGGACAGCCAGGGCTCAACCCACTGGGACCTCTGAGTGGTACACGGAATGTCTCCCAGAGGAGTCCCTCTGGAAGAAGGCAGTTGGGGCATTTAACTACCTGCCATTTCCCAGCATTGAGGGCAGCACTGTGGACTGTCCCTGGAGCATTAACTCCTCCGCATTTCCCAACTCTGCCTGACCTCACATTAACCAGGCTCCTGCAGGATAGCAGCAAGCCCCAGAACAGAATGTGAAAAGATTCCTCTGCAGGGCAAGTCTGAGCTCTTAGGGAATTGTCCACAAAGCAGTGGCTGAGATGGGAGGTTGGCTGAGGTGATGGACTCAGGAATCGATCTTCTGTTGGGATGAATCCTCAAACACAGACCTATTCATTTAGTCAATTTCCTACCTGATATCTCCATGGATTTAGGGCTTTATGTGTAGACCAGACAAGTCTTCCAGTGCCTGGCACACAGTAGGTATTTAATATTTGCTCAATTGAATTTTCTGGGGCTGCCAAAGCTCACCCAAGAGTATCTCCTATAAGGACTCCTTTGCTTGACTGAAGGGAAGCAGGTGTTAGCGGGCACTTGGCACCACTAGTTTAATTACTAAAATGTCATAAATAGACATAAATACCATCCACTCTAAAGCAGGTACAGCCTATAGTTTCTACTAAGGGCCAGCAAGCCAAGTCTTCCTAATTGCATTAACTAAAACTTTTACAAAACTCTATTTTTCTTCTAAAATTTACCAACTGAGTCTAGTTGATTAATCCTGGAATCTTAATAGTAAAGAGTTAATTTTATTTAGACAAAAATTGTTATTTCATTGAGTGGATTCTTTTGGCTCTGTTTTAGCCAGTCTCAAGGAGGACATGCCTGGTCAGTTCAATCCTATTTTGAGACGACAAAACACTTTCAAATAATCTTGAAAACAACCCAGAGCTTATTATGCCTGCCAAATTGCTCCCTCTTTCTTCAACTGGCATGCCTTAGTGTTTGCATTTACCAAACCCCCACATGAAACGTCCTTTCTTATACTTCGCCACTTGAAAAATGTCAATCATCTTTCCAATACGGCCTTATCCGTGATGCGGTCTCAGTTCCTGTTCTCATCCGAAGTGTGTGTTGTTCATTCTTCTGCATTTCTGTAACACTTTACACATACTCCTCTATGTTAATATAAATAATAATAACAATCTGTAGCATGTAGCACCTATTACGAGCCAGTGCCTGTCAAACATTTTGATTTATGTTAACTCATTCAACCTCATAATCAATGATAGTAGCTACAATTATTGGCTGTATTGTACAAATGAGGAAACGAAGGCACAGAGAAGTTAAGTAACCAGGGCCACACCACAACTGAGTGGTAAAATTGGAATTTGAGCTCAGGTAGTCCAGATCAAGAATCTTTGCTTTGAACTCCTTCCTAACTAATTCCCAATATACAGAAACTTCATATTATACTATATTATATTATATTGTATATTTGCCTATGTGTCTGCCTTTCCTCTTAAATAATAAGCTTATCAAGGGCTTTGTTCATTTCTCCATCTCCAGCATCTAGCCTAGGGCCTGGCAGATAGTAGAAATTTTAAATTTTGACTAAGGGAATTAATGAAAAAAAAAACCCAAAAACCAACCAGTCTGTCATAACAGCAGATCAAAACACCCTGTCACTTAAAAAGAACAACTGCTAAGACAAAAGAAAAGGTATTGTGCCTATTTATGCTCAGGAATGGAGCACTTAGACAGTTATTTCTACATCATGACTTTCTGACGACCTTGTCCAAGGGTTCCAAAGTCATGACTCTTTTTTCATCCTTCCTCTCTTCCTTCCTCTTTCCCTCCTCTGTTTCTCCCTTTCCATTGGTTTGCCCAAATTATATTTGTATATTGAAAAACCAAGTAAAGGGAACCAATATTTTCTGAATGCCTACTGTGGGGCCAACACTATTGTAGACTGTATCAGTTTCCTATTGTTGCTGTAACAAATTTCCACACACTTTGCAACTTAAGACAACACAAATAGATTATCGTACTGTTTTGAAGGTCGGAAGTCCAAAATGGGTCTCAGTGGACTAAAATCAAGGTATCAGCAGGGCTACATTCCTTCTGCAGGTTCTAGGGGCAATTTTTTTTTATTCTTCCTTTTCCAGCTTTTAGAGGCCTCTTGCATTCATTGGCTGGTGGCCCCTTCCTCCACCTTCAGAGTCGGCAATGGCAGGTTGAATCTTTCTCACACCACATCACTGAGACCTGGCTTTCGTTATCACATCTCTCTCTTTAACTCTTCCTTCCATTTTCAAGGATCCTTGTGATTACATCTAGATAACCCAGGACATTCACTCTATTTTAAAGTTAGCTGATTTTCAACCTTAATTCCTCTTTGCCATGTAATCTAACATATTCACAGGTTCTGGGGATTAGGCTGAAGACATCTTTGGGAGATCATTATTCTGCAGCTTCCCTTTCAACAATTTGAAGAAAAGATACTGAGTAGCATTCAACTAAAAATAAGGTCTAGAATATCGGTCTCGAATTGTGTATGAAGGCAACAACAGGACTCACTAAACTGGAAGTGTTCTCCCCCTTTATCTTCCCAAGAATCACAAAGTCATTTCCAAGTGTCTGTTACATTAATGGCCAAGAAGGTGGCAGGCGTTCTGTGTTCCTAGGGCTACAAAACACCAGGAACATTCTAAGGTCAGACTCAGGGGGAGTGTGGATGACACGAGCTGACTCTCACAGTGAGGATATCGATATGTGCCTCTGTGTGTGTGCATGTGTGTGTGTGCATGTGGGTGTGCGTGCATGTATGTGTGCGTGCATGCATGCATGTGTGTGTGCGTGCGTGCATGTGCATGTGTGCATGTGGGTGTGCACGTGCATGTCTTTGAAGTACTTCTTTTCTCCATGCTTTCCCTGCAGGCAGTGTGACGTTATAAATGCTTCCAGGACTCTGGGTTTTTAGTCCCTGGCAGGATAAAGAATCAATCAAAATACACCGCTGTAACATTTTTGTATCCTGCAAGTCAGAAATAGTAGCCTTTCTTCCCCGCCAATCTAAGCCCCTCCAAACTGATTCCAATAGACCGACTTTCACAAGAGTAAAGCAGAGGTGTTTTGTGGCAAGGATAAAGTAACTGTCCATCCACGCTAATAGCAAAAAGCAAGTGAGTCAGTGAAAGGAAAACAACAAGGGTCCAGGAGACAGTAGTGAGTTCTCTTGGAAAAATACCATTTTGGAGTTGGCTTAAGAGAGGATGAGATCCGAGGTTGTTCACAGCCTGCTGAGAGAATTACTTGTGGCAGGGAGTGTCTCCCTTTTTATTTACAGCTGCTTCAAATACAGTTGTATTAAGCTTTTCTTCAATTCTGATATTTCTCCCTGGCCTCTGGGACATATCTGTGATGCCTTGGTATAGAAGACCCTCTGCCCTTGTCCCTTCCACGTTTAGTGTATGGTCAGTCCGGCGAGCTGCTGTAACAAATAACCCCCAGTCTCAGGACTGCACTGTCATGTGGAGTTTCCTTGTTGGGCAGCTCTCCCAGGTACTTGTCCCCTAAGCAGTGACTGATTTCTGGGCTCCTTCTATTGGATGACTCTACCATCCTGGAGGTCCTTCCTTTCTACTTTCACAGATGGGGAAGAGAGGGCATTTCAGGGGCCAGGCCTAGAAGTGAAAATCTTTCCGCCCTCCTTAGGCAGATGGCCAAAATTACTGCAACAGAGCCAGGAGCACACGGCTGTGGCTACTATTATGAAAGTAACTAGAGACTCATAGTAAGGAGAACTCTTTGCTTGAAGACTCTATTTCCAAAGTCTAAAGCAGGGGCTGCAAACTCAAATGCCTAGAGGGCCAGACAGTGTGTAATTGAGTCAAGTGAGCGGGAGCAATACCATAGGGAGTGATGCAGACAAGGACAGCTTGGAGAGGTGCACTCTATAGAACATGATAATTTAACTTTTATGACAGATCGCTCTGGCTAACCTAACCACATCTGTTGGCCACATCCATCCTATATGCTGCCAGTTGGCAACCTGCAGTCTGGGCCAGAAAAAAAATCACTTTTCTGGAAGCAACTTCCAAAGTTGGCTATGTTCTTGAATCACTATCTGTCAGGATAAACACAAACCCTTTCTTTTTAAAAGAGAAAGCTCTGAACAGCAGCAAAGAAACAGAAGCTAAAAAGAGAAGCAGGTATAAAGAGTGTGATGTGAGGATTTGCCATCCATGAGTAAGTTTAGGGCAGCGGCTCTTATGAAGGCAACAGAGCTCTGAGCCGCCATTTTAAAGGATGTTTGGTGACCTGCAAAAGCAGCACGTCTCAGCCCACAACAGGCACTGATTTTTTTATTGTGCAGCTGATCCCAAGATGCAGATTCCTCCCCGATCTTCTACCTGATTTCCTGTTTCCCTTTGAATATTTCTGAGCACAGTCTATCCACTGAACGGTTTTATAATAGGAGCAAAAGCAATATTTTGATGATATTTATCAAGGTCTACCCTGGGGAATATCGGTGAGTCATGTATATTGGTTTAACCATAATATATAGAAGTAATAATAATAATAGCAGACATTTATTGAACAATTACTGTGTGTCCAGTACTACGTAAGGCTCTTTACAATAATTAACATAAGATACTCTTATTATTCCCATTCTCCATCTGAGGAAACTGAGACACAGAAGGTTACTAGGCCAAGGTTACAGCTGTAAATGGCGGCTCGTAAACTAGGATTTATACAAAACAAATGTGGCTCTGTCCTCATAGTGCTTATCTGTGCTTCCAGTCTGTCTGAACATGAATCTGCTTTCACAAGCAGGCTGATTGTAATTTTCAAATAATAGAAATCCTTTGGTGATCATAAAACTTGATCATTGCTGAGCTTTCAAAGGTGTACTGGTTGCCTATTGTTTACGAGGTGCAAGCTAATGCATAAATGAACAAAAGAACCATATAGGAAGACCATTATTGCCATGGCATTAAACATAAATCTGGAATGTTGCTTATAACATATATTCTGGAAATGTTAAAGAGGGTTTGGGGAAAAAGTATGTCCAGGTAGTATATTTATGAGTGACATCTGATGATGCTGGAGAAGAAGCTTTCCTAGCTTTGGCGTAATGTCCATGCACTCATTTTTAAACCATTGAGGGATGATTCTTCATATCCCACCACCAAACTCAGTGAGATTGAAATTGAAGAGTGGGTATCCAGGATAGGTTCATGCACAGATACTATTTAAATTCTGCTAAAAAATCAAGGGGCAAGAACAGTAACTAGACTATTCTACCCCCACTGCCCAGTCAGACATTTAGCTTTGGAGGCCCTAAATTAGTCTGGATTCTTTCTTAAATGCAGTTTGGTAATTTCAGAGATGTGTTACATGAAACCCAGACAGGCACAAAGGACTTTATGTGAAAGCAGAGTGTTGGTTAAAAAGACAAGTGTCTATTCCTCTCAGCTAATTCTAACCCATTTTTGAGATAGAAGCAGAAATGTCCCTTCTGTGGGTTTGCCTTCCTTGAACCCCTAGACGAAGTTAGACTCCCCCATCCCCACCTTTTACATGCTCCCAAAGAGATCTATAATTTCCTTTCAAGTTAAAATTTAATTTTAGTTAATCAGTTAATTAAATGATGATTTGTTAATGCCTCTCACCTTCTCTAGTCCACGTTAACACTTACTGATGACTTATCCTGTGCAGCACTATTCTAACTGCTTTATATGCATCATCCCATTGAATCCACACAGCCCCTCTCAATGCACACCTTGTTTTCCATATTTTTCTAGATGAGAAGGCTGAGATACAGAGTGGCCATGAAAAATGCCAAGTCACACAGTCACTAAAGGACAGAGCCAAGATTTGAACCAAGTGAAATGAGTCTGGAGTTTGTGCTTTTAACTACAGTGCTATTATGCTTCTCTATACGCTCCAGGACAACACCTAGCAAAGTGCTAGCTGAATCCCAGGAGTTTAATAAGCATTTGGGAGTAAGTGAATAAATGAATGCAGGGAGGGGTGAGTGAATGAATTATTTGACTAGTTCTTACCTCTCTAAGTCACACCTTGCCCAGGAGACTAGAGCATGCTTTTAGATTATAAAGCATTTAACCTGAATTTTGTTGGATGGAGTGACCCAAGAATTTGCAAAAACAAAGCTGTGCTTCTGGGGGTCCTCCCACCACTCCGACCCTCCCTGAGGGTCAGCAATTGGAAAAGGTTTATTTTTCCTTTATGACTCCAGAGGAATCCTGAATATGGTCTGCGAAGGAATCAGGACAGAGACTGAGCTGCAGAGAGACGAGAACGGGGGACTCAATTCACCTGTATTCTTGATCGGTTCTGGATTCTTACACTCAGGATCCCTGGAGAAACTTCATCTCCCTTGGTTCCTCAGGGATGACTCGTTTACTGGTCTGGGATTGGAGGGCAGAATTAGCTGATTAAAAGGTTAAGGTATAATTGCAGGCACAGGGTGCCTGGGGGCAACCTTTGACCATTTGCTGTTTAACCAAATTAACGTTGGCCAGTTATAGATTTTCTGCTTGCAAAATTGCCAGCAAATTATTCTGAGTCCTGAATCTGCATTCTGTGTAACATTTGGGATGTCAGCATTACATTTGCCTCAGAAACGATCTAACCGGAGCCTGCTCTCAAGGCAGGGGAAAATTTTACAAGTGGACCTGCTCTGATTCAGGATGATAGCATCCTTCCCCCTTTGATTTTAGAAAGATGATGTCGGTCAGGGTGATGACTCTCCCATTTCAATTTCTTTGATGTTTCTTAGGCCAGCCACGCCTAAGTGAACCTCTGGAGATTGATTCTTGCTCTCATTCCTTGGGGTTCAGTGCGTTTCAGGGGGCTGGTATTTAGAAAGAAGCCCATCAGCTTCCAACTTTTTGTACACTCCTTGAGATCGCTGGTGGGGATGATAATGAATTTTCTTCAACAGTCTGTGTGCAGTGGTTAAGAGTTTGCATTCTGGTATCAAAGTTTGGTTTCCCAAGAAGCAGACACCAAGTCAAGGATCTGAGTGCAAGTGGTTTTATCTGGAGAGTGGTGTCAGAAAAGTCCCGACAGGGAATGAGGAAATGAGCCAAGGAAGAGAAGGCAGCTAATAGAAAGTGAGTTATCAAGCCAGAGATCACTGTGGCCAACCGAAGCTCAAGTTCAACTGGAAACTGGGAGACAGAACACTTGCCCCCAAGATATCTCACCTGGGGGGTGAGGGAGCTGAGATGTTTGTGCAGCAGTTCTCACCAGTTATGGTCGAGGGCTGCTCCTCCCTGTTGGCGCCATGCTCCGATAAAGCAGCCTTCCACAGTTTCAGAGAAATATCTCAAGCAAAAAAGTGCAAAGTCCTGCCCCAAGACGTGGAAGGCCTGAGGTGTGTGGGCGCAGCTCTGATAGTGGGTCAAATCAGTGGACACTTAAATTTGCATTCAAATCCTGCCTCCACTCACCCTAACTGTGTGATCCTGGGCAAGTGTGTTAGCCTCTCTAGAATGTCAGGGCCCATGTCTGTAAAATGTATCTCATAATATACGAAATACATCATAGGGCTGTTGCGGAGATTAAAGGAGATAAGGGATGTAACGAACTTAGGACAGCGCTTGCCATACAGTAAAGGCTGAAAAATGTTAACAGTCATATTTTACGTATCATGGAGCATCTTCTCTATGCCAGTATATGTGGTAGATGCTTGGTATAAAAGGTGGGGAAAAAGAGGTAATCCCTGTCATCACAGAGCTTAGAGCCTTTGCCTACTAAACCTACGACTATCTCTTACCTTCCTAAACGGCCCCTTGTCCAGGAGTGGTCACACACTTTTGTGTTTCAAAACATATAACCTAAATTTTTGACTCCTAAGTCGCTACAAGGATTTCAAAGACAAAGCTGAGCCATTGAAAGCAATTACAAATTTTAAATTTTCTGGTAGCCAAACTTGCAAAAGTCAAAAAAAGTGGTGATATTAATTTTATTAACATATCTATTTAGTCCAATCTGTAAAATATTATCATTTCAACATGTAATCAATGTAAAAATTATTTAGAGATTTTAGTTTATTTTTCTTTTTGCTATTTAGTCTTCAAAATTCAACATGTATATTATGCTGACAATTTCAACCCAGCTATGTTTTAAGTGTTCAGTCACCACGTGTGGCTCATGGCTGCCATATTGGACTGTGAAGGCCTAGTGGCTCTAGATTCATTTTAGAAGTAACTTCCAATGGAATAGTTCTGCTTTCCTCCTCATAGATGACACTGCTCCTTTGCATCTATGAAAGTGAAGTTGGTTTTAGCTCAGGCATCATATGAAACTGACAGTTTCTGTAATGAAATTTCACACATGGAAATCATGGTGAGATTCTTAGCAGGTGTAAAAATCTGATGAAGTTATTTCTTTAACTGCGACTTAATGGAAACTGCAGCAGCTGTTCCCATTTGCACGTTTTCCAAATCTCATTGCCAAAACGAATTGTTGGCAGCCGCAGGAAAAGTATCAACTTACCTCTTCATTTGGGAAATGAAATTAAAACGTCAGCTCCTTTCTGAAAGTCACAGATTTGGTAAAAGTTAGCAGGGCAAACACACAAGCCGCTGTTAAAATATTGATGGCTTTTGTTTCCTCAGGTGCTGCTGCTAACATCTGCAGAAGATTTGGACTGCACTCCTGGATTTCAGCAGAAAGTGTTCCATATCGATCAGCCAGCTGAATTCATCAAGGACCGGGCGATTCTAAACTGTAAGCAGCATCACTTGATGATGATTTTGGCCTATTCTCATATTTGAATTCACCAGTGTCTAAGAATGTGTCTCCGGGTGTAGTATTCTGTAAACTATTTTCTGATCATTTTTCTTATGTCACTGCTTGACCCAGGGTGGAAGGTCTTGAATTAGTGCCTTGACAGGTTAGAGGTGAATAGAGAGGTGTGTATCTCTTTTTAGTATTTTATCATCAACGAGCATTTTCCGACCGCTCCCAGAAAAGGGGGCCGCCAGCCTCCAACGTGAGTGCAAACTACTCTGTGCGAAGGAAATGAAATCCATTTCCCCTGAGCAGATCCCTGAGAGCGAAACCATTGCCTTCCTGTGGATCGCTGTTCTACCTGGATTTCTCATATGGAGCATTAGACCAAAATAGGGGTGAGAGCAGGATGTTGGCTTCTGGTTATTTTTAGGCACAGGAATTCTTATTCTTAAGGCTGATAAGATGGTCTTCAGAAAGATTCAAAATCTCTACTGGCTGTTCTGTAGGTTAAACTCAAATACCCCCAAATTCCAATGGATTTCCTTAAAATATACTTCCCTCAGATATGTGGTTATAATCTCTTCTTATTTTTAATGCCAATATTATATTGTTTTATCTTTATGAGGGCATGGTATGCATCACTAAATGCAAAACAAGCGTAGTTTCAGCACAATAGAATTTAAAATGGGTGGTAGACAAATAACCATTTAATTGTAGGCTCTTCAGCACCATTCTTTAACATTTGGGAATGAAAGCTATGAAAACAGTGGTTTAATTTGGTTAGATGCTCTAAGGTCCCTTTAGGGAAGATAATTGTCCATTTGCCCTTATGGTCTCAGGTCTGCCTTCCAGGCTAAGCACATTCTTTTATTCCTGTGCTGTGTGGCTGGCATGCTTAAAGAAAAGGGGGGAAAAAACCCAGCCTGCTTGACGGGATTGTTCCGTGAGGCTGGAACACAGTTTAAGAGTTGAAAGGAAGACAATAATGAAGACGCAATGCTGAGCATCATGGGAGCTCTCCGAGGTGAAGCCTACTCACATCTTGATGCAATTATGCCAATGAAATCATTTCAATCATTAGCGTCTGTAACGACAGGGTGCAGGACTGGCACAATAAGTGAATTCCAGTACGTGATTTCATGTTAACTTGATCCCTGAGTGTGACTCCTGGGTCAGGCCATCAGGAACCCTCATTTGTCTTTTGATTCTTCTGTTATCAGAATCAATATATTTCAAACAGAACTTGGTTTAAGAGAACCATTTTTCTGGCTCTCCTCTCTTCTTTCTCTCTTCTTTTTCTCTTCTTTTTCCCCAAGTGATCATCGCGAACAGCATCTATATTAACACGTGTGGAAATGTGAAGCCACCCTGAGTATGGAAATTAATAGAGTTGGTATGCAAAGCAGGCCCATAAATGTGATTGCTTCTGTAATCTTCACGACACCAAACAGCTTTTAATGCACCGCTGAGAAGCTGGAAACAATCATACTTTGGGGGATCTTTTTAATTTAAACTAGACCATACTGTACATTCCAATATCATAGTTTTGTGTGTGTCTCTGTGTTTTTTTAATCCCCTAAGTAATTAAGTGGGTTATGGTTGTTGGTTCTGTGTAAGCTAGTAAATGCTAAATGCAACTGGGTTGACTATCAAGGATAGCACCTTCAGGAAAATTCAGTGATAGGGGAATTGAGGATATTTAAAATTTCATATGTGAATTTGTGTGTGAATTGTTGGATCAGCAAAATCTGACTAGCCCTCTCTCAGTGAAACTGTAGGTCCATATATATTATTAGGGTAAAAAAAATACAAAGAGCAGATCTAGTCGGCTACTTTTAAGTTCATCTCAAAGCAATGAACATAGGTTATAATGAGTTTACACCCTGTGAATATGGTTAATTGTGCCTAAATTAAGAAAGTTTTCACAGACTTGATAATGCCTGTTGAATATTGTTTGGGGAAATCTGGATTTTCAGAAGTAGTAGCAATGTATTTCTCTATTCCACTTGCAAGAGGAAATACAAAGCCCAAAATATTGAATGGACTTTTCCCCCTAACTAACTAACATTTTAAGCCTCTTTCTCTCTCTATCTCTTTCTCTCCCTCCCTTTCTCTCCCTGTTTCCTCTCTCATTCTCAGTTTCTTTCATGATTTCCTTTTAGTTCAACACAAGATCTTTCTATTTCTGAAAAATATGATTAAGCAAGAAACCAATGAGAGGTGGATGCTGTCAGAATGGAGACCATATTGACAGGAAGCTTATATCTGGATGAAGACTAAAAAGAATCAAACAGAACCAGAAAGTTTTAAAATACTTAGATATTTGAGGTCACACACCAAGATCCAGGAAATAGTTAGGGATATTTTAGTGACATATAAATGTAAGCTGATGTTCTGGGTAACAACAGAGGTTAAAAGAAAACAGATTAGTAACATTATCTTGGACTCCACTTATGGCATTTGCACTTTCCACTTTTTCCTTTGTCTTTGCAATATTTAAGAGTTTTGGTTTCCAATCATTGTGTATTTTGTCTTGCAGAAGGTATAAACACAGCGTAATCAACCAGTTGGTGTCTACACTTCTCACTGTTCTATAAAGTTCTCTGAAAGTGTTGTCTCTTTGCCTGACAGGCACAGTATATCTGCTCACACCTCAGACTTATCTTCAAACAATTCTGTGTTCAGCTTTAAGCACATTACAGGGAATGTTTATTCTGTCCATGGCTTCCTGCTCTTTGTTCAGACAGTTATATTTCCTTTTATCCTTTTTCATCTTTCTCTCAATTCTCAATGACTTATCTTTTTCTACTTTTAACTGTTACTAATGGTCACCTCCACTCCTTTTATTTCCCTAATATTTTATTCTCCCTGATACATCTTTCCCTCAGTTGTTCTAAAGCCTTTTATTTTCTTCACGTCCAAATAACTCTTTATTCTACTCTCCTTTCCACTAACTAGACTCGCTTTCGTCTTTAAAAGGCCATTTTTCAACAAGCTTCAAGGATCAAAACATGGTATCCCACTATTTCTTCTAATGTAACCAGGGGGGCTCTTTTATTGTGTCTTTCACAGTGTGATGTGAAGCCCCCGACTCATGATAACTTTGAAAACGTTCATTCTAGAAAGGTGAGCTGGGAAGATGTGGTTATTCCCATATTTGATGAGAAGTACGAGAAGAAAGGGGAGGACAGCTTAGAATGCAGAAACTCAGAAAAGAGACATCCATCCATTCACGGTCTTTGGACCCAGGGAGGAATCTGAGGGGTTTGTGGCAGGCCCTCTAGAGGCCTCCAACTCTCAGAACTCTGTTAAATTGGTTGGTGTGGTTGCTTCTCCTGCAGCATGAAAATCATGTGACTGTGGTAGCCGCCATCTTGGTACCACAAGATTGGATAGCCACCCTGGTTATAGCCTCCCAGTGGACACCCAGGCTCTGGAAGAATAACTGGCCTGGAAAACCAACCAGCCACCCAGCTGACATGGAAAAAGACCAAGAGATAAGCCCCTGACTACCTTGTTTTCTGTAAAATTACAGAACAGAATATTCTGCCCTGCCCCCATCAGTTCAAACAGACCTTCCTGGCATTATGGAGGGATCTGTGATCATCAAGTTCACTAGGTGATCTTCCAGCCTCTATTTGTGGGAGACATCTCCAACCTCCAGTGTCCAGAAAGGGCACCCCATTGGCCACCCAGCCACTATTAGGTCAGCACTTTTCTTCCCCCCTTGTTCATCCTTCATGGATTACTCCTCTTGGACCACAAATACACAAACACACAGACACACAGATACACAGAGAGAAATTGCCACACCTGAGTTCACCTAAAATACCATCTGTGTAATTACACTTTTAATAAAAACCTGCATTAGTCAGAATAGGCTTGGTATCAAATAACCCCAGTAACCTAACACAAAAAAAATTTATTTCCCATTCAGGTCATGTGGATGCAAGTTGGCCTGCTCTCCTGGGTAGCTCTCCTCCAAGTGGCTGCCCTCCATTCAGGAACTTGAGGACCTAGGCTACTTCCAACTTGGTCCTTCCATCTTGTGCCTTCCAGTCGCTATTATGTCACCAAGCTGGCAGAGTGGGGACAAGAAATACTGTGGGGAAGGCACCCCAGATGCTTAACCACCTTAGCTCAAAAAGGACATGTATCAGTTCTGCTCACATTCTATTAGCCAGACCTAGTACACAGCCAACCTCTTCCCAACCTACGAGAGAGGCTGGGAAATGCAGGGAAACACATGCATATTGGTGTATACTCACAGTCTCTACACAGATCCTCACAGGACAATGTGACCCAAGTCAAAAAGAGACTCCTAAAAGAGACAGAAATAGACCACAAAGGAGGCAGATGTCTCAGAGTAACTTGGGCCTATGTGAGAGAGAGGGCAAAGTTGGTCCTTCAAGCAGGAGAGCAAGGTCGTGCACCTGTGACTACCTCCTGCTTTTCTTATCAGGGGATGCTTCCCACTGAGTGGAGTCAGCTTCTTATCTGCTCCCTCTCAGAATCACTCAGGGGAAGGACATCACCTTCTGATGGTTCTAATAAGGATGGGCTCCAGTTGCATCCTCTTGATGATTATAATATTGCACTTAAGATCACAAAGTTTTAAATTCACATTGACTAGAGTTTAAACACATGACAGAGTCACCTGCTAGCTGTGTGACCATGAGGGAGTTGGTTAAACCCTCTGAGTTTGACTTATCTCATCTAAGAAGGATAATGGCAGTCTTTACTTCTAGAGCTGTTGCAGTAATTGATGGAAAAATGCTGAGAACATTGTTATGAATAAATGGAAGCTGCTATTATTATTACTATCATTATTACTATTGTTGTCACGATTGTTATTATTGTTATTCATAGACCTTAGATAGGTTCAGCTTCCTTATAATGGCCATCTAAACCTAGCTTTTTAGAAGACAAATAATGCACATTAAAAATTTGAAGAGATTAAGAAACATCTAAATCAGTGATTCTAGGATTTGAACTTCATGGACCAGTAGAATTAAAAAAAAAAAATCTTAGGTTGATGACAGCTTATTTTTAAACATTTTCCTAAGTCTGGATATGAAAAAAGAAAAAACAAACAAATAAATGAGATAGAGGGAGAACGCGACCATTTACTTTGACCAGAATTCTCTTTTAAAAGATGATTTGGCACCAAAAAAACAAACAAAATAGGAGTAAGGACTAATTGCAGAAGAGAAGGCAGTCCTTTAATTTGAGTAAATTTGGCTTTGTAAAAAATGCACCAAATGTTCCTATTTACCTCATTTTGGTGGGAAATCACTGCTCTAAGGTGTTAGGTTGATGTTCCTTTTTTGCTCTTGACTTTTCTGATATTCTTCTGAAATTTCAATATGTTCATTTTTCTGGAGAGGCAGAGATAACTCTTAAGTGACTCCTCATGAAGGGCTGTGTGCCTATGCTGACAGAAAGAAGAGAGAGAGAGCATTTCTAGAAAATGTAACAAGTGTGCGTACGTTAGGAACAGATGTTGGGGTTTTCATAAGGCACTACCAGTGCTGACCAGCACAGCATCTGTGGCCTTCATAGCTGGCATTTACTGTGCACCCTCTAAGTGTGAAGAGCCCCCTTGAACCTTATAACAGCTTTTTGGGGAAAAAAAATGCTCTCATGTGCCCATTTTATAGGTGAGAATACTAAGGCCAGGCTGGGTGAATCAATTTATCCAGATGGTATTGCTCGTAACTGGTGGCATTAGATTTGAATCCAGGATTCCAGTGTCCCAGCTCTTATCCAGAGTTCTCTGGTCTAGTGTCTTGTAGATTTTGTTGATGTTGGTGGTGACATGTCAAGGCAATTTGCCACTTAATTTTCCCATCTACTTTCATCAACCTGGATAAAGAGAGAACTTCCATTGCATTATATTTTTCCCGTTCATAGCCAAGTTCATTCTTCCTCTGTATAGAAAAATATAGTAAAAGTACCTATTTTTCCTTGTTTTGGATGGATCCAGTGCCAGATTGTCCGTGAGCCTGCACTTTTGGCTTTCCACCCTCCCTCTGAGTTCCTTTCACCAAGACACTGCTTAGTCATGCCACCTTGATGAGTGGCCAGGTCATCCATGGAGTGCATTAATCATATTTGTACTTAACATACATGAGTCATGACTTTTGAAGGTGTTTTTAATTGACTATAAATCAAACAGGAAACTTGAAAAATGAAGGCAATTAATGAAAAAGCACTGTGAGAGGTGTGTTGCATCCTAACGCAGGAAATACATCGCCAATGAATTAAACGTCAAAACAAAGGCCCTGTTGACCCTGCTGGAAAGATTTCATTTGGATAGTAATAAATGGATGAACTTTCCAACCTAGCAGGTAGAGAAATGCCTGTTTCCTGAGCTGAAGTTGACTTAGGCTTTTGTCTGTGTATATTCTCCATCCTTAAGAACATCTTAAATTCTTTTGTTTCTGTTTTCAGTTTTGGTGATTAAAAAAAAAAACAATGATAATTCCCTTTCCATTTGCTGGTTGTCCTTTGCACTACTAACTTGTATTTACTCTCAGATTGGGAGACTGATTAACTGATTAGTGAAATTATTTAACATTACCTGTTACTGCAATCGGGATAGATCTGAATAAGGTTGGGGTTTAAGTAGTGTATTTGCTTTAAGCTGTTATATGCCAAGGAAAATTACTCTGGTGTCACTTAACTTACTCCATCGTTATGAAGGTGATTATAGCTTGGGTCAGAATGTGGACTCCTATTTACATCAAGGAGAGTTTTCCTATATTTAAACAGAGTCCTGTAGAAATGTAATATTTTTACAGGTTTGCCCTCCCCCGCCGAACATATTTGTAACACTCTAGTAATCAGTCAATTAATATTCATTAGCATCCTCGTAAATGTATTATACTAACTACCTCATTTCGTAAAGGGGAAGTGATAGAATAAAAAAACTGCAGAGTAAAAAGAACACATATACAGAGATCCTTCCATTGGACTTGGGTCCTAAGTTGTACTTTGAAGGTTGGGAATCATATGGAGTGACAGAACGAGAGGGCCATAGGAGAGGGGGAATGAAGATGCAAGTGGAGCTTTCTTGGCACAAGTTTTCTTATCAGTAGAGTGGAAGAAATAAATAGACCAGAGGGATCACACTGTCAGCCCTTGGGCTAAATTTGCCCCAGAGATATGTCCTCTTTCGCTGCTCATTGTGGGGGGCTGTGAAGTGTTTAATGAAAGGAATTTGTTGTCAACACCGAGAACTGCACTTTTAAAAATTTATAGCGTCTGGGCAGTATTGGGCCTCCTGAATATAGACCCCAGAGGCAGGCTGCCTGGTTCAAATCCAAGGTCAACCCATTATCAGCTAAGTAACTTGGGCAAGTTGGGGGGGGGAGTCACTATGCCTCAGTTTCCTCATTTGGAAAATGAATATTATAATTGCAGCAACTTCAATAGGTGGTTCTGAGGATTAAATGTTAATCTATGTAAAGGGCTCTGAATAGTGGCTAGTCTATAGTAAGCACTAAAATATTAGCTGCCAGAAGTAGTGTAGCAACAACAGTCGGTATGGCCTTCCCTGTGGCCCTCTGATCTCTACTATCTTCCTGTCACCCAGTTGGCTACCTCGTTTATTCTGCCTGCCCCTCATAAGCATCTAAATTTGCCACCCTGAAGTCACCATTGCTCCTAAGACTGATGTGTAGATCAAATGATATGCCACAAAAGACCAAACACACATGTTATTTTTATCAAACTGTTGCTATTATTGACAGTAGCTGTTATCGGTGGTCAAGGAAGCAGGAGACAATGCTAAGAAATGGAAGGGTATGGGCTGGCTGGCATTGACTGAGACTTGGAAACCTATTTTCAGTGTTTTGAATTGTCAATATAGATAATGTAGGAAAAGGGAGCTATGTGATCAGACAGCGTGCTGGCTTTCTGGAAGTTCAGAATAGGAGATAGATGAGAGAGATGAGGGGGGAAGGCTAAGGCTTGCATGGAGCCATTTCAGAAGTTCTGAGATGGAGATGATTGGGAGGTATATCAGAGGAGAGATGGGCAGGGGAGAAGGCAGCATGACTGAGGAGCACCTGGATATGAAATAAGGGTGAGAGCAGAGCCCCAGAGAACTCCAAGGGTCTAGACTGGGAACAACACCTAGAGGAGAAGTTTTCTAAAAGAGATGCAGAATCAGTGGAGTCTGTCCCAGCTCAAACATGGACTTGCACGACCCTTTTTCTCTCTGGACCTCTGTTTCCTGATTTGTATATTGAGGGTATATTAGTCAGGGTTATTTTGGTTATAATCCAAAGTAGCCCAACTCCAACTGGCTTCAGCAAAAATATATAAAATTACCAGCTCACCTGATTAAAACTTTTGAGGTTTGAGCTGACTTTAGGAACACCTAGATCTAGATGTTCTAATGATGTCATCAATATCACCCTTCCTTTCTCAGCCCTGCTTTCTGTGGTGTCGGTACCCCTCACTCTCAGAGGGGTTCCCTCCAGGAGGGCCACCAGCGGCTCCAGCCTTTTATTCTTCCAGCTTACCAACCTGGAGCATCTCTTTTCCAAGTGTTCCAGCAAACATCTCAGGACTAACTTTCTTGGTCCAGCTTGGGTCATATGCCTATCCCTGAACCAATCACGGTGTCCAAGATTTATTATCCCTGTTGGCCAGGCCTGGGGAAATGGAGATGCTATTCCCTGAAGGAAAGGAGAGATGCTGGGCTGGCAAAAGCAAGACAGTCCACCAAGAGGGTGTTTAACTCTATGCTAAGGCCCTTTTCAGTACTAATAATCTATGACTGCAGGCTGTGCTCCATATATGAGAATTTTTAGAACCCAGGGCACATGCAAATGGAAATGTCTCTTAGGTGGCAGGGGATAAGGACAGCCATCAAGCCAGGTTTCTCACTGGTGATGCTGGGGAGCAGATTGCCTAATTAAGACTGTCAAATTCTAAGTGCTGCCATATGGCCTCACTCTTCAACCTGTTGAGTGCCTTCACTCACACGGTTTTGGAGCTGGTATAAATCTCTTTTATTTCTATTTTTCTTCAAGAGATTAAGAATACAGGAACATACGGACATTACTGGAGCATCTCCTAATTTAAGGTATTAGAACCACATGAATTGGGCTATTTAATGAGTAAGTCATCAAAATACAAACTGGGAAAGGTTAAGCATGGCTTTAAATAGTTTGAGAGGGCAGCAGATCTTATTATCTTATAACAGATCAAATCCACACACATTCTAATAATTGTGGTGCCCTCTGTCCATCCTCTCCATCTTAATTTTCATGGAAATTTTTGTTGGCTTGAAAGCAAAAGGGCAAGAGGTACAAATACTTGCCCATCAAAATAGCCCCAAGCACTTTTTATATTTGACCGAGTTCACATTCTCCTTCTGGAGATAGAAATAGGAGATAGGAAAGGAAATGAAATGCACTGAGTCTCTATCATTCACTTAGTCAATTATTTAAAAAACACAGGATGGTCACCTACCTTATTGCCAGACCCTGTACTAGGTACAAGGACACAGCTTTGAAATGGATCAAAAAGATGCCTCCTGTGTTGGAGCTTTCATTCTACTGGAGAGAGAGACATATAAGTAGAAATAAACACCTAAGAAAACATTTAGGCAGAAGGACCAGGTAATGTAAAAGCCCTAAGATGAGGACAGGTTTTCTAGATTGAGATACTCTGATCCAGGAAATCAGCTACCATTTTATCCATTTAATCAGATCAACTGCCCTGCTAAATAGGATTTTAAATCTCATTTAAATCTCATAGATGAGAGCATAAAGGTTGATTAAAGGGTCCAAGATCTCAAAAGCAGGGCCAGTGGTGGAAAATGTGCTCTGATTTTGTGACTCCAAAGTGTATCTACTCTCCATATGAAATGCTACATCCAATGTCCTCCCACTGTGAGGCACTCATGTCCTTCCCTGTGAAAACAGACTGGGGTGTCCCTGGGAGCCTCACAAGGCATCGCTGTGGGCTTCTGAGTTGGACTGCTTGCCTCCATCACTTACGCTGGCTGGTATTTCCTGTCACTCAACCTCTCGGCTCCTCAGTTTCCTCATCTGTAAAATAGAGGTAATATTTTGAGGATTAATCAAGATAACACATGCAAAAGTGTTAGGACAGTGCCTGCTGCATGCAAGCTCTATGTAAAGGTCAGTTGATTTTATCATTTGAAAGAATAAAGCCAGGGAGGAGAATGTCTGCAGAACAATGCTGTTGGAACAGGCAGCCCTGGTATCTACCAAAGGTGGCACGGAGGATTTTCAATAAAGCTTGGTTCCTCTGAAATAGAACACATGTCCTTCCTACTTCCTCTAAGTCTCCCTTTTAGGCATTTTCATGTTCTTGGGGCACGTGCTCTCCTCCTCCCCCAAATTGCTCTTGTACGTGTGGTCTCTTTGGGCTAAATGTTTTAAAAGGAAGCTCCCTGAAAAGCATTTGAGAAATGACTCTTCTCAACCTTAGATCTCAATGTGTTTCAGAATTTAGGAAGCTAATAAAGTGCATGTGCTTGTATTACACAACTCCACCAGGGGGTCTGGGGCAGCACTCTGTAATAAAACAGATATTTCTGCAGTAAAACATATGAATATTTACCCTACATAGGATAAATAAGGACCACAAATATCATCATGTCACTTCAGGTTGGGTTTTGCTGCCAAATGAGGAATGAAAACACTTTTGGTATGCTAAGCCTCTTGGATTTCAGAATTGCAGGCTGCACTCCTTAGGAGAACATTTCCTTGAAAAGTTGCAGACCTCAATCCTGCTAAAACATTCATTTGGCCTCTTCTCATCCCAGCTGCTTCTGGGGGCAGCAGAGTGTGATGGTGGCCCAGCCTCCAGGTTCCAGCGATCCCCCACAACCCTGCTCCTACTTGTGAGCGACTTGGTAAATGCTGTCTTGGCAGGCCACGGCTGAGAAGTGGCCAACCACTGCACTAGGCTATTTCATTCCCATTTGAAGCCAAAACAGTTGTCAGCCATCCAGCTTCCTCTAAACTGTGCATGTTAGCTGAGTCCGGAGACCTCCCAGAGGACCTATTTTTAGCTAAAACTGGTTTTAATTTCCATATGTATACATTAAATTCCATGGGGGCAGGATGGGATTCCAAATAAGGAAACATTGACTCTGAATAACATGGAAGAAAGAATTAGCGCTTGAAAAACAGTTGAAAATATGAGTCAAAACCTCCAAGGAATATGGTTAGCACGCCATTTTTCAGTGGAAGGATGTTTGTGGAAGTAAAAATAGAAAGCAAGGGTGAGTGGGGATAAATCAGCCTAGGAAGGGGGTTCAGGATCAAAATCTAGGCACTGAGGGAGGAGACGAGACTAAGAAGAGGGAGGACTGAAAGTAGGGGGCAACCAGAATTATCAGGTGGATGCTCATGTGGACGTGGCCTAGTGGTCACTCCCCAGGTCCAAAGAGGCGTGGAGAGCATGGGCTAGAACCAGGCTCTCGTCCATACTCGGGAGGGACAAAAGAGCGACAGCTCTTGGGTAAAGGCACAGAATCTGGTGCATGGCAGCTCTGATTAAGCTTCTAGGTGTTTCGTTTATTTTAGAGCAAGATCAAGGCAGTTCTAGAGCGAGTAAAGCCTGAGATAAAGATGTACATAAATTGTGTGTGTGTGTGTCCACAGTTGCCTGCTTTGCTTTTGGGATAGCCTAATTCAAACATTTTTGTGATGGGTATAGCCTATTCGAGTACCCTAAGGAAAGGTTGGTTTGTGGTCCGCTATAAACTACTTTGTCAGCTACAATTACAATTTAGTGACTTTATCAGTTCTGTGAAACCCATACCAACACAAGACTTTAAAGAAAGGGATTTAGTGAAAGAAAATCATGCAGCTCACAGGTTCATCCAAAGACCTGAATGACAAGGCCTCAGAAAGGACAGAAACTAGGAGCGCCAAGAATTTCAGCATTGGGAACTCAGAGAGAATTAGGACAGTGCTTTTCAAACTTTTATAGTGAAAGCCCAGTTTTTGTTTCACTGCATCACAGACTAATACTTTTATTAAAAAAAACCTGTCAAAATATAATTTTCAATAAGTTAAAACATGACTCATATAGAAATACACAGTGAACACAGGTCCAAACTCATCAATTAAAAAGCAAACCAGCTAAGATGATAAGTCTGACTCAAAGAACATTTGAAGTCCTGGGTATTTGTAGGCGATTTAATAATAAATGTTAGAATAAGTTTCCCAGCTTATATACAAAGTTGGTTAATGTCCAACCAGGCAAGTAACTGTAAGCTTTGAGGTTATCTTTTCTACTGAATAATAGTCACATCTTCGCTATACGGAAATCTACAAATTAACATTTTAGTGAATGTTAATTTAGTGAATGTTAATGAAATTTAGTGAATGTTAATGAAACCTTCACTAAACCTGTAACCTTCAATGAGTAGTAAACAATGAAGTGAGCAAATTACATTTTCCTAGATAATTGAATAATCCTTGAATGGACCTGTTAAGTAATGCCTGTATATGACACTAAAAGAACATCTCCTCCCCCATCCATATTTTGTCATACATTCAAGTTTTAAACAATTTTCTCAACAATATAATAAATTTTTTACTATAAAAATGAAAACCAAAAACATACAAAATGTAAGCTGTAAAAAACTAGATTCAATAGGTATAATATTGATAGGCATAAAATTCAATAGGTATAGTCTATCAAATTGCTTTCAATTGCTGTACTTATCTTGTCTTGGGCCTTTTACAAGAGTTTGGACACTGGGTCTGTGGACCATACTTTTTAGTATTTGGATACCTTTACAGGAGTAGTCGAGCTCCACTTACCTTCCAGTTTGGGGTGTCTTCATTCAAACTCTTGGAAGAGAAGCTGATCGACTTGGCATTGAGTCAAGAGTCCCCTCTGTGGTCTGGGAGACAGGTCCAGTTGTTGGAAGTCCATTCCCTAAAGAAAGGGCTCCTAGCAAACAGACATCAGAGGCATTCATACAGTTACTGGGTTCTGAAAGCTGTGGCCCAAACAAGCTGGCGACCTGGGCAGTGCTGAGGTCTGGCCACAGGGGAAAGGTATCTGTGAGCCATCATGTTTAAACATCATTTAGGCTCCCACATTCAGGTTTGCAGTCACGGGTCCAAAAAGCTCATAGAACGACTTTCCCCAATATCACCAGACAACTCATGTTAATAAAGCAAATGTTCATTTATTAAAGCTCACTTCCATGAGGACACCACCTTGACAGAATCTTAGCAATGTTTCAGAAGGTGGAAGTCAGAATAGATATTTACAGGGTTTGGGAGGAGTCCAGGATCTTGTGATTTAAGGTAGGAAACTGGCATCAGGTAAAGTTCATGACATACTGATTTAGGATTGGTAGGCATAGCAAGGTCTTTAGGTCAGTCTTGAAGTAAGTCTTGTATGTAAGTCATTTTTTGATAAATGAGCTGTTCGTCCAGGTAGCCAACTGTTCTCACAGGTAAATTGATCTTCATGAATTTCCTGAAACAAACAGTGAAGTTTTTACTGGTTTAGAGTCTTATCTTTCTTGGACATAGGTTTCTGGGAGCAAACAAGTCAGGTGGACACAGGTGGTCTCAGTTCTTTGTCCTAATAGCTAAGCCATATTGATGCAAGTGATCTCGGTTCTCAGCATGTGCTAGTTTGTATTTGTTCTAAGCCAGCATTTCCCAAACTTCTGTCTATGGATCACTGTTCTACAGAATGGTAATAGGAATGCGTGATGGGGAAAAAAATGGTTTGAAGTTAAATAAGTTTAAGGAATGCTGGATTTTTTTTTTTTTTAACTGTAGGACGTCTCAGACTTTTAAAATGTAAAAATGCACAGTGAATATTCCAGAAGGCCTACTGACATACCTCAGAATCTAACCCTTTTCCAGCCTAAAAAAGAGCTCATTTAATCTTCCCTAAACTGCAGAGCTTTACCCGCCTCCATCCTGTCCATTTTTTTTTCATTGAGGAAACGTTGGTTTATAACATTATATAAATTTCAGGTGTACATCATTATATTTTGAGTTCTGTATACATTTTTTAGAAGCGTCCGGTAGCTTCAGCATGCAAACAAGACACCTTTCCGCTCTCACCTGGGGGCTAGGGAGGACATGAGCCTCTGAGACTCAAACTTGCCTTTCTTCTTGAGGAGAGGGGAAAGTGGGAGTATTTTCCTTTATTATCTTTCTCATTCTGCTGAGCTCATAGGGGGAAAAAAGAGAGTAAAATGCTTGGAAATATACACACCTTTAAAATACAAAGCTCGGTACCATAATGGCTGTGGACTTCCTGAGTAAGGCCAGACTTGCGGAGACCCGGGGAACCTTCCTGTCTAGTCTCTGTCCAGCAGCGTTCCCGTCTCCTTCACCCAGGTTAAAAAGGTCTCAGGGGGGTGGGAAGCTCTCCTCCAAGAAATCTTGAGTTAGCTCTGCCTAAGGCTTACAGTAAAATATTTGCAAATTAGAAAGCTCATTTCTCTCCTGGTAAAGTCTGGCTTTCAAGACTTTTGTCTCACTAAAGTCGTTCAGCTGAATATTGAATCTTTCACTCTCTTTGCATTCCTGATTCAACATCCTAATCCTCCCCACGGCAACAGAAGCCTCTGGCAAAAGAGGCGAGAGGTCAACCAGGAAAATCTGAAAAGAAAGGCACACAGGTAAATTTCAATAAGATGGTCCCTTTTACTTGAGGCACAAACCCAGGCTGACAGTAAGGTGGGATGCCACCCTACAGACACCCAGGAGCTGAGAGCAGAGAGGGAGGTTCTGGAACCCCTCCTGTGGACTGGGGCTTCTGACAGCTGGCCTGTCTTGGTCAGAATGTTCACAGGGACTGGATGGGTTGGAGTGGAGCTTGTGACCACTGGCAGGGAGTCAGAGAGACATGGGCAGCCTTTAGGGAATTGACAAACCGCTAGGAAATTGTCGGTGAATTGAGCACGAAAGTCCAGGCATTTTTGTCTGTCCCACTCCAAAGCACCATGACTCCCTCTTCAGCATTTATGTCCTTCTAGGAGTCCCTGAGTAGCTGAGACTGAGATATTTAAAAGTAGGTCAGGTCTGATTTTACTGAACATTTAAAAAACAGCAGCAAACAGCCTTTGCAATATTCCGTGAGCTGCCTAACTTCTCCGAGGCCACAAAGGGCTTTCTATTTTCTCAAGTGCCCCCATCTGCTGCCACAGTCACCTCCCACCCCATAACCATGACACCAGCTACATCCATAGACTTCTGGTGTGTTCCTCCTCTTCATAGTCAGCTCCAACCAGCTCCATACCGTTCCAGAGAGAAGAGCAAGTGCTGCCTGGAGCTGAGCAGGCCTGGCACACGCTCATTACCAACCCCGCTCTGGTCCTTGTAGTGTCTGTGGCAGGCAACCAGGCTCTGGGGTCTGAACGCTTGGATTTAAATGCCAGCTTAACTCTTACTAGCTCTGTGACCTGGGGAAAGTTACTTACCTTCTCTGAGTTTCTTCTAAAAGGCAAGCCTGCAGTGAGATGCTAAAAATAAATATGAGGCTAACACATAGCCTCTGCTCCGTCAATGGTAGTTATTTATATCAGTTAATGTACTTTGATGGTGAGCTCCCAAACCTCGCTTTGAGCTCTATGAGTAAATGGTATATACTCATAATACATATAGATTTTGTTCAGCTTCTTCTTATCACTGCAAATATTTTCCACTTTGTAATGGGAGTTGCTCACCTCTCCAGTGCAGCATCCTCTTTCTCCTCTGACCTACACAATTACCCCATAAACTGGCTCTCGGCACAGGTACCTGGCTGAGGGGTCTGAATGTTTTTAGTTTATTATTAAAATGTTGGCTGTTACATTTACATAGTACCTGGCTGGGTTGATTGCTTCATATATCGACAGCACTAAAGTGGATATGGAATGTTTTGCCTGCCAAGGGCCTTCATCTCGTTCAGCCTGAGCATATATAAAAGGGATTTGAATGGGAGCATTTGCTCTGTTATTTTGGTGATGGATTTAGGGAAATGGAAAGTAGCAAATTGCTTTGTTTCTGGACCTTTGCCAGGTCCATCCTGGTTATGGATAACACTTGTTTGGTTGATTGAAGAAGGCCAGCTGCTATTCAAATAGCCTGAATCAATGGCCAACGGTGCCTATTTGCAAGCATGTCATGCTCACCCTAGTGAAAAGCATCTTATAATTATAAATTATTAACTTTTCTGTTATACATCAATATGATGCTATATTTTACAAGTTGATCAGCCCTTTAATACTAATGTTGATGTTAAGGTCAACTCCACTTTTATGATATTCTTCAGAAGATTTAGATACAACTCCTGGTCTCCAGTGAGGAAGTTCATACTCAGAACCTCAGTTTCTACATCTGTAAAACAGGCTGAATAATTTCCAGTTCTGGGGACTGTGAAAATCCAGTGAGATAAAATCTGTGAGAGCTTTTTTAAAGCCTTTAATCATTAGCCTCTGATGCCTGATGCCTCTTCAGGACAGATTTCCCTCTGTATTTATGTTGACTCTTTCAAATGGAATGTGGGGTTGCCCTCGCTATTTCCAGCATCAGTTTCCAGTGTTTTGTTGTTGTTTCTCTTTATTCCTGTGTAATATTTTTGAAAAAGGCACATGGCTAAGGGTGACTCAGTGGCTGGGCGTATCCAAGACTCGTGTGAAAGCCTTTGGGTCTGTAGAAGCTTTAGTCTGCACCTCTGGGCCATCTTGCATGGGGGTCCAAGCCTACATTTTGGGTGATGTCATGGATTGGGGTCTCCAGAAAGCCAACTCAGAGATGGAGGTTGGTGTGCAGGAAGTTTATTAGGGAGTGCTTTCAGGTTCGTCCCTGTGGAATGGAGAGGAAGGAAGCAGGATTGGGTAGAGGAGAAACCGGGCTCTGATGCAGTCTCACCAAAGGCTCAGCCAATCTCCCAGGGAACTCTGAAGCCAGGATAGCTGTTCAGAGTGGTCCTGAGTTGGGGCAAGGGAGCCAGGCTTTATAACTCAATGGTGATCTGTCACTGGATGTGGGCTGTGAGAAAGGAATGCAACCTTAGGGGAGAAGATGGTCTTTAGCCAAGAAAGTTCCACAGAGAGCTGACAGCTGAAGGCTGTCCCCAAAGGCTGGGAAAATAAATCCTTCAGCCCTGAAGAGGAATCTGACAGGTGCGTCACAGCATCCATACAGAGAGGAAGAAAGCGAAGCCATCTGGTCCCCAGTGAGATAGCTTCCGTTAGTCACCGCTGCCCTTAGAGACAGACTCCCACGTTCCTCGTGTTGTTACCTGGCACAGTGGTGGGGAGGAGGAGGAGGCTGTGTGGCCGCTCCCTCTGTGGTACCACAGCTCCTCACCTGGTTTGTGGCCCCTGCACCCAATTCTCTTACCAGCCCCCACCCCTTCTGAGCATGACACCACCCACTTTCCATAGAACTACTTGCTTATTTTTTAAAATCTATAATCCCATCTAATTTCTCTCCTTCAGGAATTCTATCTTTCAGGTATCCTAATATTAACTTCCATGTGTGACTATTTATGTGTGTGTGTGTTTTCTTAGGCATCTATGTTTATATCATGGGGTATGAGGGAGTTCTCAGCTCAGTCTACCATCATGAATAAAAGCCTAAAGTGTTATAAAGCAGGTGCATTTCAGTATATAAAAAAAGAAATACTTTTTTAAGCAGAAGATAAATATAATAATTTTAATTTGTTAAATGAAATAGACTAGAATTTTCTAGTCTAAAGAGACATAACAAGTAGAATGCTGCAGCTATAAAAATAATTTTCTTGATCCATCCATCCAAACTCTTAAGGGTAAAGGCAAAATCAATCAGGGACTTGAAAATGGAAATTAATTCTGGCTCTGATGGAGCATGTTGTTTTAAGGTGTATTAGGCTGTTTCAGATGATCCTCCCACTAGAAAGGACAGGCTGGATGCTTCGGGAAGCATCTCTCTTCCCCTTGCTCCTGCTATTACATGTTCAGTTTGAACTCTCTATGGATAGCAAATGCTGAAGTTGAGAAAGACTTCTCAAGACAGAAAAGAAATCCTGTTTAGTCAATGTCTAATGGTGATTGTCATAAAGTCACCTACGGGCAATTCATGGTCTTCTACAGGTTCACTTTGCTTATTTTACCACATTTGATAGTGTGCTCTATAGAGCCAGTTTATATTAAAACTTTCAGAACTAAAAAAAAATGCAAATTTTTACGGACAAGCATGTTACTTGGGGCACAATTTATAATAGGCAAAATTCAGAAACAACTCGTGGAAAAGTTAAATAAATTCTGGCACATCCATATGATCGAGTATTATGTAGCCATGAAAACAGGTTTCTTAAAAATATTTAAACACATGTAAAAATGCCGTGATCGAATGTTAAGTTAAAAAAGCAGAATGCAGGGGCCCGCCCGGTGGCGCAGCGGTTAAGTTTGTGTGCTCTGCTTTGGCAGCCCAGGGTTTCGCAGGTTCGGATCCAGGGTGCCGACAGAAGCGCCGTTTGTGAAGCCACGCTGTGGCGGCGTCCCATATAAAGTAGAGGAAGATGGGCACGGATGTTAGCCCAGGGCCAGTCTTCCTCAGCAAAAAGAGGAGGATTGGCAATGGATGTTAGCTCAGGGCTGGTCTTCCTCTCAAAAAGAAAAAGCAGAATGCAACACAATACATTTGTAAAACTAACTAGATTTTAAATGCTATCTTTGTTTTTAAAAAGTCTGCTAGGTTATATTCCCCTGGCAATTCCTCAGCATTGATATTAGGCTTATTTATAAAATGTTATTTAGGTAAATATTTCACATTTTTTGTAGCCTAATGAGTACATGAAGTGTCAGCATAGAACTATTTTCTTAACAAAATGTTTATTTTTGAAAGTAGAAGAGAACCAAATGTATTTCCTATACAGAACTCCACACTTTGGAGATTTATTTCATTATCCTCTGTGTCACCAAGTCTCTCTTCCCCATGGGCATCACCTGTTGGGTGGAGCCCACTCAGGGAGGCGGCACGGCCAGTCTGACAATGCTGGGTCGATCCGGGCTCTGCCACTTACCACTGGTGTGAGCACAGGCAAGTGAACCTAACTTCTCAGAATCTCAGTGTTCTCATCTGTAAGATGGGCACACTAATTGTACCTGTTTTCTACTTGTCTAGTGAAGATTAAATGAAATGATGCACTACAGAGCAGAGCACACACTAAGCACTCAGTAAGTGTTTGTTAGTATCTCCATAAGCACTGTTATCATTATTATTATTAGCCATTACTTGATGTGTTTTGAAGGCAAGAAGTGATTAGCCATAAACAAGAAAAAAATGACCAAAAAGTGTTTTTAGCTTCTTCACCACTCTACCCCTACATCAGACCTGGGAGTAGCTGAGGCACGTGGGAACACAGAGCTGTCATTTAGCTACAAACAGAGTCACGCATCTGTAGATCTCCCCTCCCTCCTCTTTTTTCCCCCTGCATTTCCGCAGGGGTGTGACTCTGAGATGTTTTATCCTCACAGCAGACTCAGGAGAAGTGGGAGGTAGTTATGCTCTGTTTTGAGAAGAACATTCAACAAAAGCAAATAGCTATAAAGTATAAATATGATAACATTTTGTTATCTGGGTTTCAATATTAAATTTCATTGTTATGTAACTTGTGTTTTATCATAGTGGGGACTGATGTCTCTGAAAACTGGGTTCCAGAATGTCTTGGCCGTCTGTGGAATTTTCTAGACAGATATTCTGGATTGGTGTTTTGGCATTTTCTTCACGAAAATAACATCATATACATTAAAAAGATATAGAAGTCTGGAAAACAGTATGTCAAAATATTAGCAGAGGTTATTTCTGGGTGTTTGGGTTGCAGGTAGTATTTGACTTTCTTTTATGTTCTTTCTTTTTTTTTTACAGTGACGCTGTATTATTTTTATTTTACAAAAAATGATGTGACTTTTTTCTAATCCCTCTGTCTAACAATAAGCTATAGAAAAATACCTTAAGTTCAGTAAACTTGATTTAGAAAAGCCTGAATACACACACACGTGTGCACACGCACACACACTGGAAAATTTTTTTTCTTACATAAGGTTCACATTGGAACTTTTAAAAATAAGTGGCAGGAATTTCTGGAACATGTAAACTATGATTCAATTTACACTCTGTTTTCAGATGTTAATGCCATGGTGTGAAGTTACACAAGTGTACAAAACATTAACAGCATAATAAGTGCGCGTGTTTACTAGCAGAATATTACTGGGGGCAGGTAAGGTCCAACAGCCGTGCCGTGAATCCTCCCGGCCTCCTGGGAGGCGGATACTAATATCATCCCATGTGACAGACATGGAGACCAGGCGTGAAGAGTCACTGCCTAAGGTCACACGGATTCAAATCCACAGAGTCTGGCTCCAGAATCTCCACCTCTGCTGACTGACAAGTGTGAATGCATGTAAGGCAAACCAGGCCAGAGGAAGGGTAGCCAGCCAGCTGTTTACAGTGGTCACCTCTGCAGGGAGGGGGCCGGAGGATCACAGGTGTTCTTGCATTTCTTCATCACGCTGGGGGGATATGTAGGACGAAGGGTGATTTTTATTTTCTTTGGCATCTTTCCTCCTCCCTCCTCCCCTCCCTCCTCCACTCCCTCCTCCCTTCCCTCCCTCTTCCTTCCTTCCCTGTTTCCTCCCTCCCTCACATCCTTCCCTGCTTCTTTCCTTCCTTCCTTTTTAAAAATGAAGTAAAAGGGCATACAAAATCTGGTCTTTAATTAAAAAAAAAAGAATTATTCATACTCTTAGTAGGATTTTTCCCCAGCCATTTTGTTTTCTGTCCACTCTCTCTGATATTAGGAGGAAATATTAGGAGATATTAGGAGGAAAACTAATATTTTGATTGCTTTAAATGGAGCTGTTAAATGAAGGAAGTACATGTAAGCCTACCCCTTTAATGCAGGGATTCAATAAATCCTAGACTCTGCCTCTAGCATGTGGAGGTCTGAAGAGATCCATCCTATGAAAGAGTTCACTAATTTCAATTATCTGGATTTTATTATCACCTTCTATGAGTCAGAGAGACAGGATTTTATAGAATGCCATCACCCGAGGCTGTGACAGTGGGGTTTCACACCATTAAATCCAGAAAGCGTAAGAGAAGGGATAAGAAATGAGAGGGCTTAAAAGCCATGCCAGTTTCATCGTGGAAAATATGACCTACTAAGGGACTATGAGAAAAAGAATGTCCACTCCTGAGCCATGCCATTGTATGTGAACTACTTTCCGTATTATTTCATATTAATTATTAGCATCATCATTCCCATTGTATCTAGTAGCAGGAGAAAGAGCAAGCAGCACGATATAGGTAAAGTTCTCAAACTTGAGTGTATATCAGAATAACCTGGGGGTGGGGAGGCTTTGCAAAATGTGGGTTGCCAGGCCCAATGCCCAGTGGTTCAGACTGAATATGACTGAGGTGGAACCCAGGAATCTGCATTTTTTCAAACATCTCAGGTGATTCTGATGCAGGTGGTATGAGAACCACACTGAGAAACACTGATACCAAGCCCATGCTTTGTCACCTGTCAGTCTAGACACTATGTACCCTCCCGTCACCTCTTGCGCACAATGTTTAGTCTAAATTTCAGATCCTTACCTGTACGAGGGGTTCATAAACTCCGTTTGCTCACAGAACTGCTGTGAGAGTTAAGTTAGAGTATATCTGGCATGAGGCAGCTTCTGATATTCATTGTGTTGTTTCTAGAAGGCAAACGGGAGGCGTGTCCATCATGCTGATCATCTTGGTCATCACCGCATCCCCAGTCCTCACTCTGTGCCTGGGACAGTGTCGGGGCTTAATGAGCACAGCATATTGCTAAAGAGCTCACCGCTGGAACCCAGCTGCTCCGGTCCAAATCTTGACTCTTCAATTTGCCACATGATCTTGGGAAAATTATTTAACTTCCTGGTGCCTCAGTTTCCTCATCTGTAAAATAGGCATAATTATAATGCCTGCTTCGTGGGTTTTTTGGGGGGTGTATTAAAAATTACTATAAGTAAAACTCTTAGAACAGTGTCTGGCCAATGGTAAAGTCATATAAGTGTTAAATAAATAAATACAAACATCATTGATTCCATGCATCCACACATGCTAAGTTTCTTTCTTTTTCCCTCTTTCTTTCCAACATAATGCAGATGTATTCTAGTAGGTGACAGACTTTTAAAGTAGAGACCGCTTTTAAAAGCCTCTGCTCCTGGGGGAAGGAAATCTGCAGGTATCAGATGGGTGTGGCAGCTGGCAGAGGCATGCTGTTGAGAAAGCAAGGCTCCCTGGGGCGGGGGTATTAGGAGAGAGAGCTGGATTCAGCTCTAACTAGGAGAGCTGACAGGTAACAAAATGAGACTCCCTCAATTGTCTGATGCAGCAGACAAAGCAAGATATTTAGTTAATAGCAGCAACCTGGTGCCTATAATTTTCAGGTCCTTAGAGGCACATTACGTCGCAGAGTAAGCCAAGGGACGGAGGAGGGAAGGGAGAGAAGTCAGGGGGAAGTAGAATTTCCCGTGTCCCTTGTTGAAGCGTTTGACTCACCTAAAGTTAACACTAATAGAACATTTGCTCAGAAATGTCATCGCTGAAATAAACACGTTAAATTTAAGCTCTAACTGACCCAATTCATCTATTATGCAATTGGACTAGAAACAGCTCAGACTTAAAAGGCATGTCCACGTTTTTCTCAGCCAACAAGACAGGCCACTTTGTTTTCTCAGATTGTTCAGCTTTGTCCAATTTTTGGTTGAAAGTCCTTGAATACTTCAGCGACCATACTATTTTCCCTCCAAGCATCAACTTACCAAAGTCGAAGCTGTGAAAAAAACCCAAAGTTCCTTCTCATCCTTATTTTCTAGCCAACTGTGGCTTTAGACTAAAGCTCTCTCTTTTAGGGAGAAAAATCCCATTTGCACATTTTCTCTTGGTTGGCTGGACTTACCCATAGATTCTTGGATGATATTCGGGAGACCGCTTTGTGTTTTAGCTATGTGTTGGAATTTTTCTGCTGGGACTATGTATAGCAGTAGAAGGGGGATGCTGTTCAGCTCTTGCTCAACCTGGAACTCAGTCACTCTTTTGCAAGAGATGAATACAAAGACCATGCCGTTCTGAGCACTATATTTTGCTTTGCATTGTAATTCATTTTAATGTAAAATATATTTCTGTCGTCTGGTTACAGAAGCAATACATTGTAGAAAATTTGGTTATTCCTGAAAAAGCAAAAAAGAAGGAAATAAAACCATAAAAGAATCACTAAGAAATAACTAGTTTTGTTTTTTTTTTCTTTTCTGACTGTTTATCCATCCTTCCATTTATCCATCCATCCACTCCTCTATCTGTTTATCCATACATCTACCCTTTCATCTATCCATCCTTCTAGCCAGCCATTCAATCATCTATCCAGCCTTCTCCACATCCACCCATCCATGCTTCCATGTATACATCTACTCATCTTTCCATCTATCCATCCCTTCGTGCTTCCAGTCATCCTGGGAAGAAATAATAGTACCTTAAGAGTATGGGATAGTGGTTTAGGGTGCAGGCTCTTCAGTCACTTGCTTTGTGCATTCCAATCCTGGCTGTCCCAGGCACTTTCTGTGTGACCTTGGACACGTTTTTATGGCTTCTTTTCCTCCTTTATAAAATGACATTAATAATAGTGCCTACCTCATACAGTTGTGTCAGGATTTAATGATATAATCCATATAAGATAGCTGGCAAAGTGCCTGGCATAAAGGAAGTTCTCAATAAATATTAGCTATCCTTATCCTTATTGTGACTCTTCCTTATTTAGTAGAGTTGCCAAGACCTGATAAAGAAACATATAAAAACACTGAATACAGTGTCTTCTTATAACTATAATTATAAATGCATTAATAGACACATGTATATTTTGTTTATGTTACTGATATCCATCTGTTTCATAAACTCATTTTAAATGCTATTTTAATGGCTGAAAATCTTCTATAGTACAAGTATTTGTAACCAACTGTTACAGCTATTCATTTAGATTATGTCAAATTCCTGTTGTTATTAATAATGGTGTGATGAATATCCCTATTCATAGTTGCTTCCTTAGACCAAATTCCTGGAAGTGGGATTGCTGGTTATATGCTGTACACATTTCAAAGCTTAACAATAATACCACAATGCCCAGCAAAAAGTCTGCACCACTTTGCATTTCCATATGGACGTGACGGCCTGATTTTTTGCACTCTTGCCAGCCTTCTGTGTTATCTCTGCAAACATTTGCCATTCCAGTAGACAAAACATAGGCTCTCATTGCTATGTTATTACTTGTTTTTATTTAATTGCCAGCAAAGTTGAACTTTGCCATATGTGTTTTGACCATGTTTATTTCTATTTCTTGAAACTGTCAACTTGTAATATTTGTGCATTTTTTCATTGGGGTGTTTGTTCTTTTCTTAGTGATTCTGCTAGAGTTTAAAAATTTGACTTGCTGATGGGAAGGTTCTGGAATTTACCGTCTTCCAATTGTTGAAAACTGGGCGTGGGCTAGCTGCAGTGTTCTGGATCTTTCCATGTGTTCGCTATGATTTCCTAAACTTTACTGGGTCCCTTCAGTCAATACCATACTGAGCCAAGTGCTGTTGGACTTGAGCCCATTCCTAAGTGCCTCGGGGTCTTTTCACCTCCCCTGCTTTAGTGGGTCTCCTTTCATTTCGTCATAACGTTCTCCTGGTCCTTCTAAATTTCATGTTCATTCCGCTCATCGATGAAAAACAGTAGGCTACAATAGTGAATAACTACTCCTTTTACTATGCCCTTTATGTGTCTTTTCTTGGTTGCATGCTCCTCTTTCTTTGTACTTCTTTTTAAACCTGTGCTTGTTAGATCTCTATTCAATGACCCCAGAAGCCTCCCCTTAAATATGGTGAAGAAGCTACCGAAAGACTTCCCTTTAATATCTGGAGAAAATTGTTTTAGACCTTCTGCCCAAAGATTCACCTTCAGACTAATGGTCTAGTGCAGAAGTCGTCAGACTTTTTCTGTCAAGGGCCAGATAGCACATATTTCTGGCTTTGCGGGCCATACCATCTGTGTTGCAACTACTCGGCACTGTTGTAGCACAAAGGTGGCCACAGACAATAAGTAATGAACATGCCTGGCTGTGTTCCAATAAAATCTTACTTACAAAAGCAGGCAGAGGTCCAATTTGGTCCATGGGAATAGTTTGCCGACTCTTGGTCTAGATAGGAGAAGAGAATGGTAAGAGGGAATAGCGTGGGAGGAGAACACATTTTAGCTCATTGCTCTTAACAGGAAGGGCCTTCAGCACTACGGTGGCTGTGGGCTTGATTAGGTAGAGACCTCCCTAGGGACTGCCCTTCCTTCCCCCCGCCCCAGACAATCCAGCTTGGAGAGGAGGACCGGGTAGAAAACACCTGAGGAGAAGAAGAAAAGAAAGGGAGAAGCTTGTCCAAAAGGGCTACTTCAGCAGGGGACCCCCGCCACCCATGGCATCCTGAAGCTAAGGGTGGTTTGAAAGCACCGTGAATCCCACTCTGGGGGACAAACTCTGGGGAGTGGTGGAGGTTCTGGGCTCTGAATTGCATTTCTGAACCTCAACAGTTTCCTTTTAACACAGTATTATTCCAGGAAAGTATGGTTTTAGCTAAAAGGGCTTTAAGTCAGGTGTTTTACTTGCTGATCTTGGTGAGTTTCCTTTGTTCGTTTTTGTCCCTTTGGCTAGCCACCTAAGGCATTATTCTTCTGAGACCCAAATTCCAAAAACCACCTAAAAACCATTTGGAAAATGGCATGTATGCCACGCGGGCCCTGCCTGTCCATATTCTCCGTGGCCTTGTCTGGGAAGGTAAATAAGACTGGCGCCTCCACTGCCTCATTACAGGCTGCCCTTTTCATGGTGAGCTCAGTGAAATCTAGAAGAATAAAGGCAAACATTTGACATGGTTGTGGCGGTGACTATCAGGAAGAAACCGGACTGGGGGTCATGGGAGCCCCATGACTTCGATCAGATCCCTTCTCCTCTAAATGTCTTGATATCCTCCTCTGTCAAATGAGGGGACTGGACTAGACACAGAATGGCAGATGTGTGGCAGGTGTCCCTCTGACAGGCATTGCTGCTTCTTCTCTGTGTTCTTCCTGGTCACCTGGAGAGCAAGCCTTCTCAAGGCAGGCCATTCTCGCCCAGCCTGGGGATAGTCCCGAAGGCCCTGGCTGCCCCTGAAGTTCTGTGATTCTCACCACACATGGATCTCAAACATGTTCCATGCCTAAAGGGGAATTATTCTTTGCTTAGGACAGCAGCAGCTCTGAAACATCATCCATTTAGCTACCCCTAAGTGTAGTTAAGCTCCTTGAAATGCAAACTTTGCCAAATGAGTAGACCATTGCAATTTGCCTCTGTTTTCTAGGTGCAAGGGTTTCCCATTTTCTGTCTCGTGGCCTGTTATAAAATGTCTGTGTTGAGAAAGCTGGGCAGGTGGGGGCTAGCTTTCCATTCACCTGAGCCTGTGAATGTTGCATTGCCTGTGCTGTTTTAAGATCCTGTGCCTTTAATAGATTTCCTGAGTTAATAGTTTGCCTATTCACTTCCCTGGGCTGTAATCGTTATTGCGTTATTCTGGCTGACCATTTTGATAAGCTACTTCTGTGAAACGTTCTCATATGAATGAGAGTCACTCTGGGGGTGGTTATTCTCCTTAACCTTGTTTTCAATCACAGAAAATAATTCCCAGGGAAAATCTTCTTCTCTTTTGTTCAAAACATTCCCCTCAAATATTTAAACGCCATCATCTTTTCAGACCTGAATACTTTTGAATTGATTTATACGTGAAATTAACCACAGCACTCTTGGTTAAGGAAACTCATGCTTGTCTGTCTGTCTATCCATCACTCTCTCTGCCTCAGTTTTCTTGGCTTCACAAATGAATTAGGGTGACTCACTTCCAGTGGGGTGGGGTGGAGGGAAAGATAAGTAGCAAACCAGGGTGCAGTTGGGGGCGTTGGTGCCCATTCTGTCTGCTGTGTAGAGACACTAGAGATGGTCTAGTGTGGAGATCTTATTAACAGCCGAAGCAAAGAGGAATATTTCTCCAGGTCTTTGGTTCACAGTATCCATAGAATGAAATTATCGATCAAATGATGCTTCCAAATCTTAATCGCTGGGATTAAGACCTGACATTTCTGCTCTGGGTTCCGACATAGGCAGTTATGATAGAGTTGCCTCCATCTGCATTATATTTAAGTACTGCTTTAGACAAAAAAAAAATCTAGTGTGTCTTTTCTTTTCTAATAGTTCAATCTAAAAGTCTTTTACTTCCAAATTAAAATAAAGAGTGCAACTAAAATGCAAGAATCTGAAGGGCATGACTGATTAAAGGTTTTCGAGGGGGAAGACTCTTCATAGGCTTGTTCGAGAGAGTGAAGACTCCTCTTTGGGAAGTGGTACGGGCCACCGACCTCCATAGGAAATTTATTTAAATCATAAATGCAGTTTGGGATACTGCCTCCCAGTACTTTGTTTTTCATATCTTTGACCCTTGACAGATTCAGTGCTGTGTCTAATTAAGTTGGCTCCAAAATACAAAGCATTAGCATTTCAGCACATTTCCAGTCTTCATGATTCTGGAGACACTGATGACTGGGTGCTGGTCTCAGGCACAGGGGATATTTTCCCAAAATCTTGACGTAGATAGATCAGGAGGGGTCACAGTTGGTGTGGGTAATTACAGACCTGAGAGCCTGGTCCAAAAGAGAGAGATGCTCAGGGTAGGAGACCTTGACCAAGAGCCATTCAGTGAGGAGTGTGAGTTTGGCCATTTCGCTGCCAGCCCCAGCCTCCTTGGAAGGCCTGGGACTTAACGACCATCTCAAAGCCCCTTTTTTATAGTTCCTTTGCCAGAGTTGGAAATAAATCACTGAGGTGAGCTCTTTGAGGTCAGCTCTTCTGGTACCTCACTGGAATCTGAGGTCTCAGCTGTGGAGTCACCGATAGATGAAATCGCTCTTTACAAAGAGAAAAATAAATGGAATTCTTCAAGTGGAGTTTACGAGGTCTGCTCACATTTATCATCCTACTTACTCTGCACGGACATTATAAATCTGGCAGGGCAGAGGTTCTTGACTCCTTTTGGAGCGTAGGCACCTGAAGCCCGGGAAGTCTAAGTGACCATGGCGTTAAGTCATAGAGGAGGGCTTTCCATAGCTTGTTTTTGTTGTTATTATTCAATTCTTTTAGGGACTCACTTCACACTGCCCCCATAGCAGCAGCGTCTAGCATGGCTCTCACTAAATCCCATCCCGACCAGAGGCTCTGGGTGACATGAATTTCATGCTGGAATTTATCTGGAAAATCTGTGTTCTCTACCTCTCTCTTGGCGACTCTCAGTTTCCTGGATATCACAGAGGTCCTCCAAGAGAGGAGCGGGGTTTGTGGAGCCCAGCATTCCCCAAATGCTTTTTTTTCTCACAGCGCCTTTAGAAGGTAGAAAAATAAAGAACACATTTAGGAAAACCCTGTTCTAGGGCTGTGGGGACCTCTGTGAGGCTAAGATGCAAGGACCGTTCTGTATTCATCTTAGATTCCCCTGCATTTAGTACAGTAGGAACTCAACACATTGTTGAAAATACTAAATTTCTTTGGCCGCATGCCCTTGATTGTTTGGAAGATTCCATGTGTCGAGTAGACTGCTCCATTGTCCCTGTACCAGATCATGCAGTTTTCAGACACCTGTTATCATTTTTGGATCAGAAAATGCCACCCTAGTAGAACCAGGAGTGATCAGCGTTACAGAGAATTGCGTGTTGTGGTGGTGAATACCAGTGAACACCACGGTTGAGCAGATAATGGGTTATGCTTATTCTAGTGGTCCTGACCTGAGGAATGGGCCACACTTTAGGTTCCCAAATGATTAAGCAAAATAGCAATCCACTCAAGAATGAAGTGACTTAGAAATACCAAGCCCCTATTGTGGACTTGCAGGAGTGTGAGTATTAGCACGTATGAGTGCTTCTTAAAGCTGTACTCTAACCTAGGAAAGTGCTTGTCACTCATCCTTATCATACAGATGGGGAAGTTAAGTCTCCGAGAGCACCACTGTTGCTCAGTACAATTTTGACTCCTTGTTCATAACAATTGGCTCAGAGCTCTGTGACCTTGAGCAAGTTACTTGAACTCTCTGTGTTTCAGTTTCCTCATCTGTGAAGTGAGGATGATGATATTATTTCCCACTAAGGTTGTCATGAAGATTAAATGAGTTAACACACATATAATGCTTAGAACAGTGGCAGGCACAGAAAGCACTCAGTAAGAATTAGCTGTCGTTATTATTACATATACATGTTATTTTCTCACATATACACAGCACATGCACATGCACGCTCACACACCCTGGTCTCACCCAACTTATTCAGCGAGATTGATTCCGGATGACATGTGACTGTTTCCAAAAATCAAACCCACTTTCCAGGAGCAAAGATTTTTCCCTCATAAAGATTATTCAAAGGGAGTGTGTTGTCTCCTCTGAACACAGTTCTCATGGAGCAGACCAAAAATATTTCTGGCAAATAAATATTTTGGCAAATAAGTTTGCTTAGAGTAAGTGAGTCCCATCACTAGATGTCTACTTTGAAGGGGAAAACAATCATTTCCATATACAAATTATTGTCTCACTACTTTATTACATACCAGAAGGGAGTTTGGTGTGGAATGTCTAAAAGTATAAGAAAAGCACTACAAGTTGTTCTGTCATTTAGCATTTAATTAAAAATAACTAGGAAAACAACTAATTGAAGTGCTCAGTGCAATTTTTTTCTTTCGTGCAACAATATGTTGACTGAGTTTTCCAAATTACTAAAAGCACCGAAGCAGTTCTGGGAATTTGGATCTCGTAACCCATCAGCACTTTTTATTTAGAATGTTGGCATTTTACACTCGTGTCAAATACGATAATTATTTTTCACAGATATTGAACTTAATAGGGTAATTTCTCAACACATTTCCACATTTGGCTCTCCAAGACAAAGTCTTTAAAATTTTCAAGCTGTGAACAGTGACTTTACTATATATACTTGCCTGACAATTGTCTAAGAAATGTGTCCTCGATGCATGAGAAGGGGGAAAAATGAAACCAGACATCAAAGTCATTGCAATTGTAATTATGGACAACCACAATCCCTGAGTTCCATGTAATTGGTCATCATAGATTGAAAACAAACAAACAAGCAAACTTCAATAGATAAACCTCATAATCACTAGAGCCAATTAGACATTCAGGGGAAAAGTCTCAGTCTTTAATAAGTTATAAAGTCACACAAATACATATGTGTTGGCATCAACAGTTCTGACAGATGTGGCTTAAAATAGGAGAAGTACAAAAATAGATCCAGGCAATTTGAATGTGGCCTAAGAAATAGCAAGAAATATTAACAACATGCTGAACTTTTGCTTCAGAATGAAGTGACTGCAAAGTAAACAAAATTGGAATGTAGACTGAATCAAGTGGTGAATCTCCAATATTGGTAATGTACAAGCATGATTAATTTATGATAAAGTCAAATTTTCTCTGTCGATAATTGCTATGGACTGAATGTCTGCACCCCCGCCCCCCCAAAATTCCTATGTTGAAGCCCTAATTTCCTATGTGATGGTATTTGGGGGTGGGGCCTTTGGGAGGTGACGAGGTCATGAGGGTGGAGCCCTCATGGTGGGATCAGTGCTCTTAGAAAAGAAGAAACTTCAGAGAAATAGTCTTTCTCTCCACCACCTGAGGGCATAGGTCATTTTATCTCCCACACCTGGGGGAGAAAATGAGGAAGGAACCAGGAGTCTGGGAGAGCCTTCAGACCGAGATGCAGGTTTGACCCTGAGTACAGGAGAGAGGGAAGGAAGAAAGACTGAGCAGAGGCACCTGAGACTGTCATGCAATTCTAAGGAAGTTCAGCAAAGCTGTCAGGGGGTTCTTGGGCCAAAGCTGCCCAAAGTCATGAATCCCCCATTGTGAACAGCCTTGGAGTCCTTGTTGTGCTCAGTAGATGGCTGCGAGCAGCATGTGAAGCATGGCCTTGGCAAGAAATGTAGAAATGGATTTCAGTGCACAACAGCTGGAGTCTTTGATCAATATACTCCTTTCAGTTAGAGAGCTGAGAAGTGCATCATCATGGCCACCACAGAGGTGTATACAAAATATTCGTTCAATGAATAAGTGAATGAATGAAGGGATTACTCCCTCATGTTGTGTTTATACCTGCCTCTTCCTCCAGGTGGTCAGCCTCACTTTAGGCTTTGTTACTGAGCATCTATTATGTGCAAAGTCATTTGCCTGCAATGCCTCCTTTGGTTCTTATAGCAACCTTAGGTGCCATGATTATCCATTCCCATTTCGTAGATGAGGAAAATGAGGTTCCAAAAGGTTACGTAATTTGTTCAAGCTCAGAAGCTACTAAGTGGCAGAGCTCTGTCTTCTAAAGTTTATACTTAAAGTCCGCACCCTGAGCTGTTAATGCTCACGGTGTTAAGGTATAATAGATGCAGGTACCCAGAGATGCACTGCCCTGCAGAGGAGGGTCCTGAAAATAGTAAGGAGTGGAGGCATAGGAGTGAATCCCAGGCCTAGGCCAGGTAACCAAGATGTCCATTCACGAATTTGTATTGATCATTCTTTTATTCATTCCTCTATTCACTCATTCATTCATTCAGCAAACACTTATCAAACACCTTTGTGTGCCAGTCCACGGACTATGTCTTAATCTTTGTGTCTTGGAGGCATTCATCATCTGCACTATCCCATACAGTAAGCTACATGGGGCTATTAGGCACTTGAAATGTGGCTAGCGTAAACTGAGATGTGGTGTGAATATCAAATAGATGCTGAGTTTCAAAGAGTTAGTATGGAAAATAATTTTTTAAAAATCTCATGAACAGCTTTTATATTGATTACATATTGAAATGATCATTTGCGGTTACATAATAAAAAATTAAACAAAATATATGATTAAAATCAACTCCACCTGTTTCTTTTTACTTTTTTAATGTGTCTATCAGACATTTACAAATGCACATGTGGCTCATATCAGTGCTGGTCTATTGAACAAAGACAAGTACTTTAATAGGTACAGGGGGCTCTGAGAGCACAGAACAAATGACTGTGCGGGATGTATACAGAGATGGGACATTTGCACTTGACTTTGATGAAGGAGTTGGGTTTTGCCCAATGGATCTGTGGGGAGTGACATTCCGGATAGGTGGCATAGCACAGACAAAAGTGCGGAGGAATGAAGATGGAAGCTGCATCCAGTGATTTGGGGCTGAGATTCTGGACAAGACTGTTGTCTCAAGTTGGGTTCCCTGGGAAGGAGACACTGAGCTGGAATTAGCATGTTTATTTATTAAATTGCTTGTTTATTAAAGAGTGCCATTGGCTTCAACTAGTATTTGATATGAGCTGCCTGGGGGAGGGGTGACACTTTGGGTGAGGCAGCTCTCTGCAGCTGAGGCAGTCCCTAAAGGGACCAACATATAAGGACTATCCACGGAGCATGCGCATCAGCTGGGTAACAAGTCTTTCCTTGCAGGGTGAGCTGCGCAGGGCATCACTGTGTTACCTTCAGTTGTCTAGGGAATAGGGGACAGAGAGCGAATGCAGTGACCCCTGCCTCATTCCGTGCTCAGCACAAGGTCTCACACTGGCTGAGCAGATGGGAGGAGGATTAAGTCTCTGTGATGTCAGGTGGTACTTTGGAATTTGTATAAATGACAGCCAGGGCAGCGGTGACTTTGTATGTGTAATGCATTTACCCACGGCCCCTAGAGTCCACTAGAAGACAATTTCTTGGTGTTTAAAAGATTATCTTTTTAATAATTCATTGATCTTAACAACACAATACATCAATGGTGACACCAAAGCCATGTTTTATCTGCAATGCACTTCTAAATTGAAAGGTACCGTAAAATAGCACTTAGCTTTCGGAATCCGTACGTTATCTAAAGCTCAGTTTTGTATTTGTTTGATGATAACAAATACCCCGTCTATTTTATTATCTAGTATAGCCCTAATTTAGGAGCTCAGGAATAAATGAGACGATGCCTGCAGGTGGGGAGCACGTGTGTGTATGTATGTGTGTGTGTGTGATGGAATGTGTTTGTGTTTTTGGCCTTATAGTTTATTGACAGCATTTTCACATCAATTGATAGTCATGCAGTGAAACACATCTGCATTCCTGTTTCAACTGACCCATTTGGTGTGAACACATTTAAAGGAAAACTATTTCTCTACTCACAACACTTCTGATACCAAATATGTGGCTTTTCCACACCAAGCAATTTCCCAGTTCTCTGCACACCAACTGGGTGTCCTACAGTTTAATTCATGCTGACACTAACTACCCAGAGTTAGCACAGACCCCACAGATGAAGGGCTCAGTCCCACAAGACTGCCCTCACTTCAGATGCCAATCGCAAGTAGTGGGTCCCCAGATTACCTACACTTCTGTCTGATCTGACTACAAATTGAGGGCTCCTACAAACCACTCCTCAGGTTCGATGATGCACTGTAATGGCTCACAGAACTCAGGGAAACACTTACTTATGTTGACCAGTTTATTAAAGGATGTGATAAAAGATACAGGTGAACAGCCAGGTGAAGAAATACATAGGTGAGTTCTGGAAGGGTCCCGAATGCAGGAGTTTCTGTCCCCCTGGAGTTGGGGTGCGTCACCCTCCTGGCACATGGATGTGCTCACTAACCTGGAAGCTCTTTAACCCCATACTTTAGGAATTTTTATAGAGGCTTAATCATGTAGGCCTGATGGATTATTAACTCAATCTGGAGCCCCTCTCCCCTCCCTGGAGAATGGGAGGTGGGGCTGAAAGTTCCACACTTCTAATCATGGACTTTCTGGTGACCAGCCCCCATTCTAAAGCTATCCAGAAGCCACCAAGAGTTGTCTCATTAGAACAAAAGACACTTTTGACATCCAGGAACTTTCAAGGGATTTAGGAGCTCTGTGTAAGACACTCCTGTCACCTCCACCACTCAGGAAATTATAAGGGTTTTAGGAGCTCTGTGTCAGGAACCGGGGCAGAGACCGAATGTGTATTTCTTATTAGGTCACAGCATGCCTTTGACAACAAGGGCGTGGACCGACAATCTCCTCCTCTGAAGAAAACAAAGTGAATGGAGATGTTTTCAGCATAACTAGAATTGAGCAGTAGCTAGATTTCTCTTTCCTTTTAGTTGTTCTCATTGGTGTCACTATTTCCTGGCACCTGGCATTCTGGGTGATGGGTGTGTGCAAGTGGTTATGAGGACAGAAGGGTCACCAATGTTCCCCATTGCCTTGAGAAGGAAAGTCAAAACCTGTACCTATGGTTGATGCATCAGCCCCTCCCTACTTCTCCTGCCCCATACTGCTCTCTGCCTGTCACTCTCTATGGCCCAGACACATGGCCCTGCTTTCGCTTTCCCAAACATGCCATGTTCTTTCCCACCTCAGTGCCTTTGCACCTGCCATTCCCTGGGCCAGGAGCACTTTCTCCTGAGTCCCTTTCAGATCATGAATTCTTACCTATCCCTCCATGTAAATGCTAATGCCACCAGAAAAACCTCTGACTCTCCAGATCGGGTCTGAATGTTGCCCAATCCCACGGCACTGCCCCTCTTCATAGCACTCACTATCCTTGCCAATATCTTTATTCTTGATGGGCAGTAGAAACCAGGAGGGCAGGTCTATACTTGTCCAAAGCATAGCCAAGTGCTTACCACAGGAGGAATGTGAATAAGTGGATGACCATAAGAATGAATGAGATACCACAGACAGGCCAAGAAAAATAAACTCTGGAGTTGAGTTTTACTTGGATATTGATGATCTTTACTTCAAGAATTTCAGTGAATTGATGAGGCCACAAGGCAGTTTTCTCTGGTTGGTGGAGTACATGGGCATTGATATACACAGACAGACAGACAGTGAATTCTATCAAAAAGCTCGGCTGCTTTGGGAAGGTAAGAGATAGGGAAATAACTTCAGAGGCAGGTAGAACTGAAGAGAGGACTTTTATTTTTTTAGTTTCCCAGAATAAATAAGACTTAAACATGTTTGTAAGCTACCAGGAAGTAGCCAGTGGAGAGGAAGTGATTGAAGAATGGGAGAGAAAGAGGGGGTAATTGATCGAGCAATGTCCCCAAGGGGACATGAGGGATGGAATCAAGAGTGGGGGTCAAGAGGTGAGCCTGGGAGAGGCCAGTACTGAGGCAGGTGATATTTCTGCCCAGCCTTTTGGCTTTTGCACAGAAAAGTAAGGAAAGCATCAATCACTTCCTTTCTGGCTGGGTAAATGCCAAGAAATTCTATGGCAGAAACTTCCCCAGGCAGGAGGCTCAGAATTAATTGTGAGGATTAAGCATAAACCAAAAGGAGCAGGGAAGTCCTAAGCACTAAATCCCAGGCATAGGGCCTTTTCAGATCAAGGAAATGCATCTGAGAATGATCCGGTGCCCAGAATGAGGCGGGAAATCTCTAGGTACTTGGAGATCACGTTAATGCCGCCTTATAAGACTATTTCACATGGGCCAAGATGTATATTGATTTTTTTTTTTTTTTGCTGTGATTATACTTCCAGAAAGAGAATGTGATCTCTGGGATCTGTTGGGGGAATAAAAATGTCTGTACAGGAGAAAAGGATGTTTTTCAACCTTCTTCTAGCATTGTCTTGTTCTTGTAATGGCTTGTTTACAGGCAATGCAAGGCCCCCAAATTAGGAATCTCCTTGCAGTCCTTCAAATATGATTAAGAAAATCTTGGTGGAATACAGAGGATTTGCCTGTGTGTGTGTGTGTGTGTGTGTGTGTGTGTGTGTGTGTGTGTGTAAATGAATAAATGAGGTTCTTAGATAACCGAGGATCAGGGTTGAGGGCAAGCTGACCTTGTGTTTTATCTAGCATGATGGTAGTGGGCCGAGATAGCAGTGTAAATCTAAAATATAAACACTTGGTGAGCAAGAAAGTGCATGGGTGAATGCAAGAATGAATGGATCAAGGAAAAAATGAATCTATCCACAGCACTTGAGACTTTGGAGGGGTTTCTTCCCCAAAGAGGCACATTGCTTAGGGCATAGTAGATGCTTTATATATCTTTATGTAATGAATAAATGAATAACAGTTAGTCAGCAAATATTTCTTCGATTAAATGAATTAATACCTGATAAACACTTAGCACATACTAGGTACAGTGTGAGTATTAAATAGATAAAATGGACAACTATGTACCAGGCCCTGTGCCTACTGCCAGGATATAACTCAAAACAAAGTAGACACAGGTCCTGCCCTCATGGAGCTTGGAATCCAGTGGATGGTTTCATTGCACTTGTAGGACATCATGTCCATCACTCCCATCTATAGAGCAGGTTTTCTGGTCTGATACCTTTCACACACATGACGCTAATCCTCCCAGAAAATCTGAGAGGCATTAGCAACCTCATACTGCCTGAGCTAAATCTCAGAGACTTCTTTTAGTTGACTTGTCTAAGGTCACACAGGTATTAGGTAGCAAAGCTAAGAATCAAACGTGTCTGTCTGATTCCAAACCTTGGGCCATTTTGCCCCTCTTAAATGGCCTCTAATTTGCCCAGTTTAAAGTAAGAGGGAACTAAAAGGCTCATGTTGATGGATTTGAGGTGATTTGTAAATGTTTAAGAGACTGCCATTTTTCATAATACCCGCAGACTTTCCTATCCACGTGCTCTAACCTCCTAAACCAGTGTAACGCAGTCCCTTATTTTCTGAGGGTATTCCGCTTCTAAGTTAAAAATTATCAAACCTACCGGGAAGAAGGTTTCCCTGGGGATTTGCTTTATAAAATAAACAGAAATCAATTTTGACTTGTTTTCTAATCATGATAAATGAAGCCAGGTTAGGGGAAAAAAAAGTCCCAGCATTAGTTGAGGATCATTTTGCCAGGATGCGTTGATCTTTGACAAGCAATTAAGAAGTCCTCTGATTGTGGCTGGCAGTGCCACGGCTCAGCACATTCCTGATTAATTCTCATTTTCATTCTTTCCTTGGGATTTATTTACTCATTTCACCTGGAATCGGTTTAGCTTCTTAACCTCTCCCTCCCCTCTTTCCTTGTGTGCTTCTTTGCTTGGCTCCCAACAAATTCGCCTACCCATTAATCAGTGCAGTATTCATTCCTGCTGGCAAAATACCATCCCATGTTGGCATTCATTCTTTATTCATTCATTCATTTATTTTTTTTTCTTCCATTGGAGTCTTTCATGGTAGATTTCTCCATTTAAGCCTGCCTTGGTTGACCTTCCTTATATCTGTCTAGATATTCTTTTAAAATCCAGAGGATGTCTGCCTTGGGTTGCTTGGTGGGGAGGGGGTTTATCCAATATGAGCTATCAACAGCAGGTTTTGAAATACATGTCAGTGGGAAGTCTGAAGTCTGGACAAGATCGAAGGGTCTTGAGAAGCTGCAAGAGATGGAATCAACATCACCATCTTCATATTCGTAGTTACTGACTATTGAGTCCTTTCTCTAGTCTAGGCACTGTCTGCATCTTTCATCTATTTTTTTTAATCCTTTCAACAACCCTATGAGGAAGGTAAGGGTGACCTTGCTTTATAGAAAAAGTGATTGGGACTCAGAGAATTTAAATCACATGAGCAGTAAGCAGTGAAACCAGGCTTTAATCCTCTGTCTGCTAAATTATTGACAGGACAACCCACAGCAGACACTAATTCGCACGTGTCATTGACAACAGCAGGGGTACTGGACACCTTCAATGCAAACCATTTGACCCAGCCCTGGGTTAGACTGAGTTCACATGGACACCCTACTGAGTCATGAGTTTCCTAGAGCTGAGATGTGTACCACACCATCCCTCTCAGCCTGCTCTACCAGGGGACAGAAGTGACTTGGTAGGTGTTCGGGCCTATGAAAGATCTTCAAATGCTCTGCCTGTTCCCAGTGGACTGTCCCACATATGAAGTGGGAACACTATGTCATGGTCTCTGAACTTTTGTCCTCAGCCGTTTCTCCCATCTAGTTCCTTCTTGATTCTGAATCTGCCATTCCCTTCCTCTCACCCTTGGGATTTGAGCCTTTTCCTCATCCTTTTGATAATTCTGGTTTCCTAGCCCTGAAAACCTCTGGAAAATGCTTCTCACAGTTCAATTGCCCCGAGAACTATCTACGTGGAACCCAGACTCAACATATTTTCTTTCTCCTTGGGGGCAGCGCACGTAGAGAAAGGCATTTATAGTGTACCACATGTGTTGGGGCTTTACAGTGATGAGCCTGGAATAATCCTCAGAGCATCTTAATAAAGTAGGTTTCTTATCTGTGTTTCATAAATGAGAACACCAAGGTCTGCAGAGGTAATGTAGATTGCCGGAGTCCCCATAGGTAGGAAGTGGCGAGTCAGAGTTGGGCCCTGGTTCTGGGTTCTGTCTACTCCAAAGCCTGGTCTCTCTCTCCTCTGTCCTCTCCTGGAAGTCATAGGAGCCTGTGATTTTCTTCTAAACTGCATTTTCTATTAAAGTTATAAGCTGTCATTAAAATATTTAAGCACACAAATTAACTGGTGCTAATTATGATATTTCAAAAGGTGACAAGCAATTTAGAGTGAGATTTAAAGGGAAAAAAACACACCTAAATATAACTTGACATCTTTCGCAATAAATACAAACCTTTGTCAATCAGGACTTGATCTAACCCTGATACCCTCGGGTCTAAACAGAGTAGGACATTCTGACTCATCCACCATTTTACCAGGCTCAGAAGCACATAAACAGTTTTTGGAAATTCTGGTACTTCCGAACATCTTGGCATTCAAAGCTGCTGCAAGTAGCTTTCTACTGAGTCTCTAGCCTTCTCTCTGAAGAGAGGTTGAAATGGTGACGTTCAGTTTAAATTAGGAGAAGACGTTGAATTTTCTCCCAGACACCCTCGTTAATTCACATCCCTCTGAATCATTAGTCCCTTTACACTTTGTGGTAAATTAAGACAGAGAAACATGACTTCCCAACAGGCTGGTGTGGTCTCGGGGAGGAAGGGAGCGATATGTGGATGTACAATCATGTGTCATAGTCTCTGCTCTGCAGTTCGGTGTCACCCGAACCTCCCCTCTCATGGGAGCGCCGTGTACCATGAAGCATGTTTAACCATTTAACTAGTGGTAAGTGTTTACCAGAGCCAGCCTTCTGCTCCTGACCAGCTGGGTGACTTGACTAGCAGATCATTACTCCTTCTGGGCCATAATTTCCCGTGAGGAGAGTGCAGCATTTGAACCAGATGAACTTACGTTTCCTCAGTGACTTCAGCAGTCTATAGGCTCCGATTCTAATTACTGCACTTTGACTCTTCCCTAGAAATTTCTTACTGAGTCTGTGGAACAAAGGGCAATGATTCTCCAGGGGAAAGGGAAGAAGCAGAGGCAGCGCTGTTAGCACAGTGAACTGCTGTTGCTGATGGCAGTTTTCTAGTACCAGCCTGTATGTTGAGAAGAGAGGGAGAGGTTGAGAATCACTGCTCTGTGGATCATCTCTAGACCAACTTACTTTACAGGTGATGATGTTGGGGCCTAGAGAAGTTAAGTAACTTGCTCAAGGTCACACACAGCAATTCATAATACAGTAGTCCTCCTTTATCCACAGTTTTGCTTCCACGGTTTTAGTTACCTGCCATCAACCAAGGTCCGGAAGCAGATGAGCTTCTGTCAGAAGGTCAGTAGTAGCCTACGTCATTTACCTCACTTCACCTCATCAAGTTGGCATTTTGTCATCTCTCATAGTCACAGAGGAAAGATGAGTACAGTGCAATAAGATATATTTAGAGAGACCACATTCACATAACTTTTATTGCAGTATATTGTTATAATTGTTCTATTTTATTATTAGTTATCATTGTTAACCTCTTACTTACCTAATTTATAAATTAAACTTTATCATAGGTATGTATGTGTAGGAGAAAACATAGTGTATATAGAGTTTAGTACCATCTGTAGATTCAGGCATCCACTGGGGGTCTTGGAATGTATCACCCATGGATAAAAGAGGATTATTGTATACCTAAACATTTAAGAGCAAAATTAATCTTATTTTATATCTCACAGTTACTTTTAAAGAAGAGAAAAGTCATCACAAAAAAAAGAACTTAGAGTGTTATAATATGAATCTTATGTGTGCGTGAGAATTCTTCAAGCAAATTTTTAAAAAATCACTTGTAAAGGAAAATTAGAACTTCCTGAACAAAAGTGTTCAAAATAGTGACTAAATAAAAGATATCAGAGACCATGAACCCTTAGATCAGTGCTGTCCACTGCAAATATAATGTAAACCATGTTAGTTTAAATTTTCTAGTAGCCACATTAAAAAGTAAAAGAATCAGGTGAAATTAATTTTAATGATGTACTTTAACCCAATGTATCTAAAATATTATCATTTCAACATATACTCAATATAATTAATTGCTGAGATATTTAACATTTTTGTACTAAGTCTTTGAAATCCAGTGTGCATTTATTTTATGCTTTAAATGCATCTCAATTCGGACCAGCGACATTTCAAGTGCTTAATAACCACATGTGGCTAGTAGATTTCATATTGCACAGAGCAGCACAATTTCTCTCCCTACTTTCTCTTTTCCCAGTTCTATTAAAATTTATCTTTCAGAAAATATTTAAATAGACTATACTCTGATTTAAATATATGTATATATGTGTGTGTATATAAGTATACATGTATATATATGCATAGAGAGAGAGAACTTTTTCACAGCATCATGTAAAGAGAATCCTTTACATTGTATTTTCTTAAACAAGGTGGAGAAGTTTCTGTAGATTCCATTTTTCTATTTCAGGCTTTCACATTTTCAAAAGCTCTTTCTTACAGGGCTTGTAGCTTAGCAGTTTCCCGGCTAAGTTTGTGGCTTCGCAGACCCTCAAGGTGGCAGCAATGAGGGTACATTTGGCACAAGATTGGTCCTCACTCCCCATTTCTCTGACATGAGTTATCAGCTTCAAGAAGTTAGTTTTTGTTACCACATCAAAGTTTTGGCCATTTGTGCAGGAAATCCCTCAAAATCAATGACAAGGCAATTGGCATTGTAGGAATTGGTATTTGCCATGTCCTGAAAAAGACGAGAACCTTAAAAGGATATTTCCTTGCTAAAGAACTGGGGGAAGAGGAATGAGATCAAGTCAGGATTCTCATTGCAGGGATTTAAATGAGAGGAGGTGCCTGAAAATGCCTCGCACTATTAGGTGCTCACACTAGTGTCCTAGAGCTGCGGTAGCAAATGACCACAAACCAGAATGGCTTAAAACAACAGAAATTTATTTTTTCACAGTTCTGGAGGCTAGAACTTTGAAATCAACCTGTCAGCAGGGCTGTGCTCCCTCTGAAGGCTCTAGGAGAGAATCCTTCCTTGCCTCCTCCAGCTCCTGGTAGCTCCCACAATCCTTGGCTTGCAGATGCATCATGTCCATCTCTGCTTCTGTTTTCACATGGCCCTTCTCCTCTGCCTCTCTGTGTTTCGTGTCCTCTCCTCTTTTTATAAGGACACCATTCATTGGATTTAGGGCCCACCCTTATCCAGTATGACCTCATCTTCACTTAATTTCACCTGCATCCCTATAAACCTCTCTTTAGTTGTAATCCCTTTATTGTATAGATCAAGAACGGATGTTTGGAGAGATACAGTGAGTTCTCCAAAATCACACCACAAGTTGAATCTAGCCTTGCCTCAGCTCCGAAGTGTCCAGACACTCGACCTGTCCGTCTCTCTATTACTAACAGGGACGGGTGACAGAAGCCAGTGGTACATTTTTCTTTGGAAAGGAAAAAACAAAACAGTTGCAAAACATCTCCTGTTTTGCAAAACTGTAAAAGAAAGTTCATGGTGAGGTCGAAGCCATGACAACATCTGTGTTGCCTCCTGTAGATTTTCTGTTTCCAAGTAGAGGAAGAAACTGGAGTGGCCACCTTTGGGTCAGTGAGTGAGGAGGGAGTCCCTCATGTCAAGGACACTGCTCTCAATTCCTCCTGTCTGTGCTGCGCCCTGTTTCATTCCCATTGTTTGCCAGTATTTTGGGTATTTTCCCCTCAAAGTAGAGATAGTGTGTCTCTGAATCCAAACCATGGTCTGAGCCTTCTAAATTCCTTTTCTTGAAGAATTTAGCTCCTTCAAAGTTTTTTTAATTAAAAGCCTTTATTTTGTAGAGCAGTTTTAGGTTTACAGAAAATTGAGGCAATAGTACAGAGAGTTCCCATACACTCCTACTTCTCCGCTTCCTCTATTATTAATATCTTGCGTTGGTGTAGTACCTTTTGTTACAATTGACAAAGCAATATCTATACATTTTTATTAACTGAAAACATAGTTTACATTAGGGTTTACTCTTAATGTTGTCCATTCTATGGGTTTGGGCAAATGTCTAATGGCATGTATCCACCATTACAGTATCATACAGAATAATTTCACTGCCCTAAAAATCCCCTGAGCTCCACCCATTCATCCTCCTCTACCCCCAAGACCCTGGCAACTGCTGATCTTTTTACGGCCTCTATAGTTTTTTTCTTTTCCAGAATGTGATATAATTGGAGTTATGTAGTATATAGCCTTCTCAGACTGGCTTCTTTCACAAAGAAATATGCATTTAAGGTTCCTCCATGTCTTTTTGTGGCCTGATAGCTCGTTTCTTTTTCATTGCTGAATAATATTGCAATGTATGGATGTTCCAAGTTACTTTTCATGATTTCAACCAGTAAAACCACGATTTCTGGACCTGAAAGCCAGATCTACAGGAAGATTAGAGGATCCTTCACGAACACAGCCTCTTCTGTAGGAGGCCATCACTTTAGCCACATACCAATTCCCCACTGGCTTGCCTTTGTGTCTGAAATACAATGGTATTTCTGCTCCAAAACACTTCTAGAAAGTTGTATATTTTGCTTAGTTTATGACAATACATTATTTGGGAGAAATAAGATATCTGCTGGATTTATTGTGCTCATGATTCTATTGGATCACATTATCTGTTGCCTAGAGAAAAAACTGAAGAAAGAGGAATTAGAGATGAGAAGAGGATAGGTCAGTTTTGAAATGAGGAAGGGAAAAGAAAACCTCTGGAACCTTGAGATTCCCCAGGATATTACCCTGTTGGTGCCAAAGGTGGTAAGTAGATAGAACCTGAGAGAAGAGGTGCCTTCGTATGGAATTAAAATTCCAGAATGTTCCAGAAAGTGCCAGATGCAAGACCAAGTAGGGACAGCTAGTAATGAAAATTCCTCCCATATGGACAAGATTGCTGCACATATGGCTGGTGCAGCTTATGGAGGTCAAAAGTGCTCTCAGTCACCATCCTGCAATCAACATGCCACCCAGGTTAACACAGGGGCTGCCCAACCAACAGCCATGGGCAACAGATAAGTGCCTTTTTAAAACACATTTTAAAAAAAATTCAGAGGCCATCTATAACTTCATTTTCATTTTAAATAATTCAGAAAAATGGAAGTCCCCTTTTCCTCCCTGCAACCATATTCTTCTCTTAGAGGCAACCACCATTATTAGTTTGATGACATCCTTCCAGAGGTTTCTCTGGACATTTGGATACACATATATACATCTATTGATACACGGAGGTTTGTGATATGGGTGAGATATGTATAAAAGAGATACTACTATGTGCAGTTTTCTGTAATTTCCATTTTAACTTTTCAAGTCCTTTTTAATTGCTGCATAATATTCTTTCATGTGGATGTATTTACACATGATATACAGATGAGGAGATAGTTAGACATTTCTTCCCAACTTTTGCCATTACACATGTGGTAGATGTATTATTGTTCACCAGTATCCAGTCCTTTTCTACTTCCTGGTCATAAGAGATTATACTTCCCTACCTTCTGGATGTTAGACATCACCTTGTCACTGGATTTGTCCACTGAAATGTGTGTGGAAGTGGCCTGTGTCACTTCCAGGCCAAGACATATAAATGTCAGTGCTCAATCCTCCAATCTTCTCTTACACCCCATAAGATGCTGCCATCTTGGTCACCCGGGTCCCTGGGTGTCTATGATCACCAGAATCCTACTGTTGACCTGCAGGGGGCATGGGGCATAGGCAAGAAATAAATCCTTGTTCAAAGTCACAGAGGCTTTGAAGTTCTTTGTTATCATTGCATAACCTAGCCAATTCTGGCTGACACTCAGCCGTGAGCAGGCTTGTGCAAGCTTCTTTCTGCACTGGTGACGTCACTTCTCCAGAAATGAATGTCTATTGCAAAGTCAAAACATTAAATTGACTCTACAACTATGATAGACAATTATGTACTGGGGCTTTGGGGAGAAAAAAGACAAAAGGGGAAAATTGGAAACAGATGTTAGCACAGGGCCAATCTTCCTAAAAACAAAACAACAAAAAAAAAACCACACATTAAATTGCTTTTAAAGTATCTTCTTATACATCCAGTCTGTACCTTTGTCCCTTGGCTTCTCTGCATCTCTTGACTTCAGAATCCTTTCTATTATTTATTCATGGTTTATTAGATAAATGTCTTCCCCAGACAAACCAGGAGCTCCCTGGAGTCTGCTGGTTCTTTTGCCCAAGCCTCCAGTGTTAGTGATTGTTTCATTAAACTCTAATCTCAAGGCTAATCCCTGCTGGAAAATGTGTTCCGTCCAAATAGAAGGCTCCCAGGCTCCGAACCTCAAACCACTAAACAGGCCGTGTGGAGGTTTAGCGGCGCTTATTGATGGTCACGTGACATTGTTATTTCTCTCTGCACATTGCCAGTATGATTCACACTGTATGAAAGGACTACCTTTCAGTTTGGGAGGTACTGAATTCGAGAACGGAATTTCAAAGCCCTGTGTTCTCCTTCAGGGCACAGCAAGGGTGTTCGTTCCTACCCGGGGGGCCAAGGATGCTGCAGGCTTCCCCGCTGATGAGTTTATTCAGCTCTGACCTGTGCAGCCAGTGGGGCAGAAGATGGGATAGAGGTTTCTTTGAGGCTGGTATGATCTCCACCAGAAGGTAGCAGTAGGGTAAAGATGCTGAGGTTGCTGTAGACTCAGAGCTCAGCCCAGCTGCAGGACAAAGCCAGCCCTATCACTTCTGGGCTGTAGCCCTCGAGGTAGGAGGCCCCCAAATCCTGTGTTGATGGGAAGCCTAAGAAGGTCAGAACCAAAACAGAACTTTGAGAGCTCTATAACTGAATTTCGTAGCTTCCCTGAGTGCTGAAATTCTTTGCAACTTTCGTTCATTCACACATCTCATCAGGATGTGAGGCATAATGTGGTTTGTGTGAAAAATAAACTTCTGCCAAAGGAGGAAAACCAAGAGTGGATGGCAGCTTCGGGGAAAGATTTGTCAATGCAGCCGAGTATGACCACTGTATATATCATTTCCTTTTCATCATGCCTCTCCCCTCACCATAAAACTGCAGTGGCTCCCTGACGTCCAAAGCATTGTGGCATTGCCTCTTTTAAGACAAAGTGACCTAGAGGGTGCTCTGTGGACACTGAAATCTGAACCTTGGTGTTGCCTCCTGCTTGCTGTACAATCCGGGATAATTCCGTCCTCCTCTCTGACTCTGTATCTCCATCTGGGATAGTAGCGGTGCCTGCCTCCCCCACAGGATGATGGTCAGGATTAAAAGAGCTAACCCCAAAACAGATGATAAAGATGTTCTGAGGTTTCACAGGGGAGCAGGGCTTGGGCAACTTGATGCAGAGAGCACCCAGTAAACATGGGCATTCAGAGGGTGTCGTCCTCCTCTTATGCCCCTTACTCACTGCCATACCTCATCCGTGGGGCCTGGATCCTCCTCATACCCATGTCCCAGGCGTCTGGTCTGGAATCCTGACTTTGGCCACCAAATTCTCCAAGACCCGTATCACCTCTGCCTGTTTTGAGCTGCCCCCCTACCAAGGTCCTATCGAGGTCCTGAAGCCTAGCTGTGTCCAGTGCTCTGGCCTTGCCCAGCCACCCGGGACTTCCAGATGCCCCTCTTGAACCCAAAGTGCTCGTGATTCATTTTTTGACTGTGGTCCGGTCCAACTCCTCATTGCGCAGCCCTCAGAGCCCCCAACTCTAGTGTCCAGTTTGACAGCTGCTCCTGCCTCTCCTGAGTATCCCGTTCTGCCATCACCATGGTTACCTGCAGGGAGAGCAGCTTTTCTTCACTAGTCTTTCCCCCCAAATCTCCAACCCACTCTTTTCTCCCATTCTTTGTCTGTGTCCCTCCTTTGAAACTTATTCAAGATCTGCCTCTTTGCGTTAATATGCCGCTTTTCAAGTTTGTCTTGTTTTCTTAACTGTTTAGTCAAGGGGTGGCGGGGAATTGACATTATTGGAACCCTCTGTCTCACATCGTAGAAACTAAATTTGAACTGGCTAAATTGAAATATGCTACTCAACTCCCAAACCTTTATGGGTTTCCACAACATGTAAGTGGAATTCAGACAATTATGAAATTAATGCATGAATGAATGCAAACAGGCTGACATTTTCTCAAAAAACTGGGGTCTTTCCATCTAGTGTAAAATTCTCTGCCAGGTAATAACATCTCTTGAAGTAGATGAGTGATTAATATGAAAGGCAAAGAAGTACATCAAATAGTTTGATTAAAATACTCTTAACTGGATATACTTCATTGACTCCCAGAAGGAAGAAACCAACTATAATTTGTGTCTCTATTATTGCATTTAAGGACAGTGGTGCCTAAAAATTGTGTCTCTTCAAATGTTTGTTGTCTCAACATTGTAAAATCTGTATTTAGTCCTAATTCAAAATGTATGAAATTGTGGGTGGGGCCGTGGAATCTCATTATTTGCATTGGTGAATGAAACTCTCTGAGTAAATGTTGGTTTAATAATAATAATAATAAAAAAAGCTCAGTAGAAATGGAACTCAGACTTTAAAATGGACTTTAAGATGGTCTAGAAAGTGTTTTCTGATACAAAGTGAATTACATGTTAACCTTATTTCCAAAGGGCAGGTAGTAGGACTAACAAGAGAGGGAGAAGTATATGGTGCTGAGATATTCTGGGAGATGTGTGCTGCTGGCTAATCCAGAATATCCACAGATATTCAGACAGGTGCATGTGTTCTTCCAGCCACACAAGTGCCTTGACCCACTGCACTTAGAGCTTCTCTTTCCCAGATCTGGGTCTGATACCTGACCCCCACCCCCAAGGCTATCTCTGAACGAAGTCCATGAGGTAGTCATGGGGGAGACAGGTCTAAAGGGGACAATACCACCCAGGACAGTAAAACAGGTAAACCAAGGCACAAGATGCTGGAGTTGACAAATATGCCAGTGGATGAATTAGGGTGAGAATGGAGAGGAGAGACCATGGAAGATTGTCTTCCTTTGGGCACCTCATTAGCAGACCATGAGATAAGGGTTCAAAGGTGGTTAGTTTATTTGGGAGACGGAGGAGACACAGGTGCAGGAGTGGAGGGTTGAGACAGGGAAGGGAAGGCAACCAGCTAGTCAAGCTTGTAAGACAGTCACCAAGGAGCTTCAGTGGAGCTTAGTCCTTAAGGGGAACGCTGAGAAACCATGTAAAGCATGCCCAGAGAGCCCTGGGGTATTTATGCCCCACCTCACCATCAGTCCTTGGTTAAAAGCTGGCAAAGCACAAGTGAAGAGAAAGCTCTCTGGCAGTGGAAGGCAGTGCTGCATTGAAGAGCAATGGCTAAATTAAACATATTCTTCTCATACGATCTAACCACACGACCCAGCAATCACACACCTTGGTATTTATCCAAAGGAGTTGAAAACCTATGTCCACACAAAACCTGCACGCAGATGTTCATAGCAGCTTCATCCCTAATTGCCCAAACTTGGAAGCAACGAAGCCGTCCTTCAGTATGTGAATGGATAAATAAACTGTGGCGCATCCAGACAATGGAACATCATTCAGCACTTCAAGTACATGAGCTGTCAAGCCGTGAAGAGACGTGGAGGAACTTTATGTGCATATTACTAAGTGAAAGAGGCCAATCTGAAAAGACTACATACTGTGTCTTTCCAACCATACAACATTCTGAAAAAGGCAAAACTATGGAGACAGTGAAAAGAGCGGTGGTTTCCAGGGCTTAGAGGAGAGAGAAGGATGAATAGGCAGAGCACAGAGGATTTTTAGAACAGTGAAAATACTCTGTATGATACTACAGTGATGGCTACACGTTATTACAGATTTGTCCAAACCCACAGAATGTACAACACCAAGAATGACCTCTCCTGTAAACTATGGACTTGGGTGATAATGATGTGTCAATGTATGTTCATCAGTTGTAACAAACTACCCTCTGGCGGGCAAAGTTGATAATGGGGGCACTATGCTTATGTGGGGCAGAGGGTATATGGGAAATCTCTGTGCCTTCCTCTCAATTTTACTGTGAACCTAAAATTGCTCTAAAAAAATTGTCTTTAAAAAGAAAAAAAGAGCAATGATGTGGTCAGGACAAGGATGGGAATGGAGTGCTGAGAAAGGGAGCTGAGAGAAACGAAGACAGAATTCTACCCATGGCCTCCTTTCTCCCAGGACTCGGCAGGTTCCTGTTAGAACAGAGATTAGATTCTGGAGCAGGCTTCTACCTGGTATAACTCATACCACCCTCCATGCAGTCCCCCACCATGGCCCACTTACTAGTAATAATAATAATGCATCAGATGTGTTGAGTACTAACTATGTGCTCCATATAACATCTTAACCCACGTAGTCTTCACAACAATGTCTTCAGGTAGAAGCTATTGTTATCCCCATTTTACAGTGGGGGGAGGAGAAGCCTAAGGTTCAGCAATTTTAAGCAAATTGTCCATTGTTATACAACTAGTAAAAAGTGGAATTTGTTAGCTTTTTTCAACTCAACTGCCTGCAAATTTCTTAACCATGATTCCTGCCAGTACCGTTCTCTCTAAAAGGACCCAGGCACCTCCCAGGAGTTAACAAGTCTGATTTCCTCAACAAATGAAAATATTTCCAAAAAGTAACGGAGAAAAGAAACTGAAGTGGAAATGATTTTTTAAGGCTAATCCTCCTTTCTCTCTTTTTTGTTTTTGGTGAAGAAGATTAGCCCTGAGCTAACATCTTTGCCAATCTTCCTCTATTTTGTATGTGGGTTGCCACAGCGTGGCTTGATGAGCGGGGTGTAGGTCCACACCTAGGATCCAAATCCACGAACCCTGGACCACCAAAGCAGAGCTTGAGAACTTAACCACTATGCCACCGGGCTGGCCCCAAATCCTCCTTTCTTGAAGTGGTCAGAACTGGTGCAGGCAGAAGGACATTCTGATTCTTAGTGTGTGGAGGGGGGAATGGGGCCCCACCATCCTGGAATCTACAACTCATGAGAGATCAGAGAATGTGGAAGTTACGTGCTCCATTTAGACATCAGTGTTCTCTGTTACAAAATGGTCCCTGAGTTCATTAATCAGACTTTCCAAATTTGTTTAACTCATTATTTATAACATCATTAAATCCAGTGACACCAAAAGATGTCACCATGAGCAACAAGCAAGTCTGATTTAAATCCTTAAAAAGTGTATAAAATGTCTTCCTCTCTCCCTCCCCCACCCTTATCAAGGATGGTGGATGGAAGCAAGTATTAAATTTGCACAATGTGCAGTGGTCTAAACTTTCACTGAATCCTAATTGACTTGATATCCTGCTGCCTTTTTGAAATTGGATGATGAAATGTAACCCTGAGTGGCTTAAACAGAACTCAAGCCTGGATGCTTTCCACAAAATGGCCCAATTTGGTGGTTGTGGCACTAGTGTCGTACGTGCAGTGATCAAATCCTGTGTTTTCAATTGTCCTTTGTATGGTCAATTAAGACAGTCTTAGGATATAGATTTAATATCAGAGTAGTCTAATGTAACAGACTAAAGCGTGCCCTCCAATTATGGGGAGAATGCCTTTTTGTGACAGTGGTTCTCCGGGTAAGTTTTACAGGCTTCTATTTTTGAACCCGACTCGAAGGGCCAAGGCAGCACATTTTGGAAAATGGTTTTGTAAACCATAACGAAGGTATCTTTCTTTAACAGCCTCCTGCACAAAGACAGCAGAGTGCTTTACAAACTTATCAAAGTGATATATGGGGATCGTTTTATTTTCTGCTGAAATACAGGGACCCGGGGGGAACTGCAGTCACTGGTGAAAAATCTTAGAAGAGTTCCAGGTCGACAGTGGGGATGGGGAGTGTACAGCATCTAAAACACCCTCCTAAACTGGCGGGCCTGTTGAGGTGCGCGGAAGAGCTGTGTTCTGGGATGCCACGTTCTCCAATGTGACACTTGTGCAGAAAAGGGTCATGTGACTTTGGGGGATTGTCTATCCCAGATGGCATGGTTGTACAGCTCTTTGTACAGTTGATTCTTCCCTTGAATCATTCATTTCCTATGAGGCACTTTAAGATACCTTCTGATATACACACTCTAAAAAATGGGCATGTTTCATTGCTCTTCATTTTTCAGTATAGGAGATCATCAGAGGGGAACGGATACATCACAGCTTCTCGAATGCCAATTAACTACTGGGAAGACTTGTCTGAATTACCACATGAAGGAAAGGCAGTCTGGGCTTTAAAGGATGTGTTCAAAGCATTTCTGAGCAGAAGCCTTCTTGATTCTGTTTTAATTAATAGTTTAAAGTAATTCATATTTAATATATCAGATGTTTCTGTGTATATGACAATGTTTAAATGCCTCCAGACAGTGCATTTCTTTTTATCCTATTGATTTTATGTAGAGTCCAAAGTTCAGTTCCATGGAGTAAGCATTTATTTGTCATCTTCCATATACATACCATGTTCAAGATGCAATGGGGGATGCAGAAATAAATTAATCACAGGCTCTGAGGGGCTCAGTATAGTAGGTAGAGACTCGTGTATAAATGATCCAAATAAAAGGAAGACTCTGATAAACATCATGATAGATACATACACACAAAGCACAGTGGCATATTTGGGATGTTGTCAGCATTTTTACATGTTTGTTGAAATATTTAATTGTCACATATCTTAATTTTAGTTGTGAATTAAGAAAGCAGGAGACCTAAAGAATCTTCCCCATTGGAAGATGGTTGTGAAATATATAGAATTTATATTTTGCATTTTTATGTGACATATTTGGGTATTTCTTTAAATTGAATTTACCATAGTTCTGTAATATTAATATGTAGCAAACTGATACATGTGGAAATCTTCAAAGACAAGAGAACTGGAAAACTCCCACATCCACACTCACACAGCCACTCATTGTAAAAGTGATTGTTGAGAAATATAAGGGGCAGATAAAAGTGTAGGGCCTTTGTCTCTAAACCAATATGACATAAAAACGGGGAGTGTTTTTATAATGGGGAGCGTGGTCAATGAGGAAGGAAGGCTGAATGTCACTGCTGTCATCAGAAAAGGTAAATAGAAGGAAAATGCTCACAAATGAGAGGGAGGAAACAGCCACATTAACTGCCCAGAAGGGGCTGGTAGGTACTGCAGGGTCGATGGGGCAATAGAAAAATGTGACCATGGTGGTTTCATGTTGGAAAGTCCAACAGAAGTGCATACAGGTCTAAGCCAGACAGGTGCCCCAGTTTGGAGGAAAGAATATCTCAACTCAAACACAGAGAAAAATGTAGACTGTTTTTAAAAAAACAGATGTACTAACACAGAGCAGAGTAATAAAACAAATAAAGGTTCTTAAAAGGGAAATTCTGATTATAGAACTGCAAAAACGTGAAAGATAGTTGAGAAAGGAGAGAGAAAGAGAGAAGAGAGAATATATCCAAGAGGCATATTGTGACAAAATATGGACTTCTCTAATAAACTTGGTTTAAAAGAGCATATAAAATAAACTGAGGTGTTTAACACCATAAACTTTATGGTGTTTCTGTATACGAGGAGTATGACCCATCACAACTGTATGGGCACCAGAAGCTTCTTGACAACACTAAGTTTCAAATAAGCCAAAGAAAGTGAAAAGAATTTATGCGGGCAATGGTGAACAGAGCTGCAGTCGGGCAAATGGTGCCCCAATAAAAGATGGCCAAGTAAATGCAGAGCCACGCAGGCTCAGGTTACCTCCGTCTTTGTGATCAAAGAAAATAATCATCACCCTGTAAAAGGGTTGAAAAAATGTAAATAGGAGAAAATTGGAGTCCAAGATAGTTGAGAAGATGATAAAAGTGCATCCTATTGATTTAAGGGAGTCACATTTATGGGACTAGATGAATTATTTCTCACAGAAGGCATTGAGAAAATTGTGGTTGCAATCTCAGCAACAGTTTCTGTAACTTTTGAGACATCATGGAGAAGAGAGATGTGAGTAGATAGGACGTGGACATGGCCAATGGTTTAAAAAGAGAGAGAAGACAAGTTCTGGAAATTAAAGACTGATGAAGCTAAACTTAAACCCTAGTAAAACTCTGAACAGATTGATCTGTTCATCATCATTCACCCCTCCGTCCATCCATCCCTCCGTCCATGAATTTCTATTCATTCAGCAAGTATTGATTGAACACCTACTGTGTGCTGGGCACTGGGAATATACTAGAAAACAAAATACAGACAGTCCTGATTCTACTAGGACTTAGATTCAAATGGAGGGATTATAAAAGCACCATCTGTGAACTCTGAGAGGGTAATGGCGTGATCTTGCAAAAGTTAACGTCAAAATCAAGGCAAGGGTCACAATCCCTGTGTTAGTCAGGACTTTTCTCATTGCAAATGCCAGAAACTCTATTAAAATTGGCCGGAGCAAAAGGTTACTTCATGGCTCAAGTATACAAGAAGTCCGTGAGTAGCCCTGACTTCAGGACTGGCTGGCTATACAAGCTCAGACACCACCTGTTGTCAGAACTTTGTCTTCATCTCTCTGCTTGGCTTTCTCTGCTTTGGCTCCATTCTTCCCACTTTTTTTTTTTTTTTTTTTTGACAGTCAAGATGGCTTCTGGTAGCTCCAGGCTCAAGCTCTGTCTTCACAGCAACTCCAGTGGAGAGAGTCTATACTTACCCAACAGCTCAAACAAAGTCCAGAATGAAGTTCACTTTTATCAACATGGGTCATGTGTACCTTCATGAATCAGCTATTTGGCTAAAGAAGACCAAATAAACTGGTGGTCCTGGCCTGAGTCAAAGTCAAATGTCCCCTCCTGCACCAGGGATAGAGTCAGCCCTTCTACCCACATGGACTGAGAGTCTGCAGGGGGTGGAGAGGAAAAGGATGCTGGGCAGGCACAGCCACGTCTCTGCCTCCGTGCCCCCTGTCAACTATGCTGGTCAAGAACCTCCCAGAGCATCAGGACCCATTTTCTATCTTACATCTTCTTTCTTTTCCCCCCTATTTGCACTGGTTAGAACCTCCAATACAGAATAAAAGTGGCAAAAGTGGACATCGCTATCCTATTCCTAATCTCAGGGGGAAAGCATTCACACCACACCTGTTAGACGCAGGGGTTTTGTGTACACTCTTTATCATGTTGAGGAAGTTCCCTTCTATTCCAAGTTTCTTGAGAGTTTTTATCATGAATGAATGTTGGATTTTATCAAATGCTTTTTCTGCACCTATTTCTTAATTTGGTGATCTGTGTCTTCCCCCTTTGTTCTTGGTCAGTCTAACTAAAAATTTGTCAACCTTGATCATTTCAAAGAACCATCTTTTAGCTTCATTGATTTTTCTCTGTGGCTTTTCTACCTCTACTTTAAAGAGGCCATTGGCAAACTAAATTTCATCTGGCTGGCTAACTATGTCATACAAGGAAATGGAAAGGCAGGGAAGGCACATGAAAATGGAATTCAAGTCTCTGAAGGACTGCATTCCAGGAGAAATGGGAAAATTCTTTCACCCTTCAGAAGATAGAACTCAGGTCAGTGCTCACAAGTGACTGAGAAGCAAACATGAGCAGAGTCACGGCCTGTCTTAGAACACAGGCTCCAGAATCATACAGATTTGGACTGAAACCTGGCCTTACCCTCTGCTTGCTGTATGTGTTAGTTAGATAATGGGTGCTGCTGTAACAGATAAACCCCCAAAACTCAAGAGTTTACCAAGCAGAAGTTTGTTTCTTGCTCTCAAGAGAACTGTCCGTGAGGATTTTATGACCCAGGCCTGAGAGCGGTGAACTCCACTCCTGTGCACATGCCATTAACCAGACCTAAGAGAGGCTGGGAAACTAGTCCAGCCATGTGCCCAAGAGGACAAGAAAATCTCTTTGGTGAATCACTAGCTTGGGCCGGGCTGTATAACTCAGGGTTTCTCTTTTTGGGCTTCTGACTTCCTGTGTAAAAGGAGGATAATAATGTCTGTCACAGGAGCGTCCCGAAGCTCCTCAGTTTCTGGCACCAGGTGGCAGTTTAATCAACATTTGTTACATGAATGAATGAATCAGTGAATGAATGACGGTGCTGTAAGGGCTGGTGTATGTAGCGCACTTAGAACCATGTTTGGTTTATAGTAAGGGTGCAGTGCATGAGGGTCATTGCTGCTGCTATTGTTTTTGAGGCTTTATAAAGGAATAAAGCCAGACAAGAAAATTTCAAGCTAGAGTTTGAACAGTGAAGTCTTTCTCTCTGGAAGGTCACGGAGTGGTGTCCTGCCCTCCCATGTCCTTTGAGGCTTTGTGCTCTAGGAGGACATCAGACAAACCTAGTTTCACTTGCTACCTTGTGACTTCAAATAAATCACTTTACTTTCCTGAGACTCAGTTTTAAAAACCTACTCAGCAGGCTAACCATGACAATTCGCTGAGATAAACCGTATGAAACTGTGGGATAAAGCCTGGTGCATGGAGACTGTAGGTGCTTAATAAATATCTGTTTTCTTTCCTTCTACTTTGCTTCTTTGTTGTTTCCTGTTCTGTAATACAGACAAGAGCCTTTATTAATTGCATTTGAAATGATTGTTTGTTGTAATTAAAGACAAAGAGGAAATTTCTGGGTTGGAGATGGGGATTATAGTTCTGTAGTTTCCAACCCTTCCTCTCTGCAAATGATTACAGAGTTGCATAATCAGGGCCCCAAAGGTGGTTTCTATTCCTTGGACTCAAGGCATGTGTGCCTCTAGCAACTGGCTTCTCAGAACTTCTAAGAACTGTTAATAGGCAAACAAGTCATGACTCAGAGCTTCTTATATTCAACCAAAGTTGATGGAGGGTCACCCAGTAAGTAAGTTATTTCCTAGGGAAACTAGTTACATACAGTTTTTCTGTAAGAAGATGGTAAATGTGAATCTAGAGACTTCAGTTTAGCAAAACAGAAGATAATAATTAAGGACTCACTTTCAGTCTGGTTATTTTTTTGACAAAATGCAGACTAGCTGCCTTGTTCATTCACAAACAATGTAAAACCCCTCACTACCCCCCTCCACCCAATTGATAAAAGTCAACATTATTTAAAACAAAACAAGTTTAGAATTAGGACAAAACCCTTCAAGTAATTAAACGGTTTTGGGGGGGGAAAACCAAAGCAGGATATTTTCTCAGGTTGTGGTAGTGGTGTTTCAGCTAAACTTCAGCTGCCATGCGTTTGTGATTTTCATTTCTGCAATACCACTTTTACTTGTAACCATTATACCCCAGCCTGTGTTGTCATTTGGGTCCTGAGTTTATTCCAGCACCTAAGAAAAGCCACCGTCTGCCTACTTTTAGAGCTTTTAAGATAAACCCGGAGAGCACTAGGAAAGCGGGTGATTACCGTTATCAGTCTGGAATGTGAGGTTTCCTGTACAACAGCACCGCCTCTTCTCCGTCCCTGTGGCCAGCGCCTCTCAGAATGCATAAAGATATAATAAATAATGCGTGTGCCGAGTGAAAGCTGTGAGTAATGGAACCAGCTAACATTTAGAATTTTATCAGGGACAAACTGTCTCAGATGTTCTTAGTGCTGTTATTACCCCCTCGTTAAAGCTGGTAATTCTTGTTTTGAAAGCACTTTGGAGACACTCATTGATACATGCCTGAAAAAATATATAGATAGATCTTCCCTTTTTCCTTAAAAAAGAGTTCCCGTGGGACTTTAGAACTGTGTAAGAATAATACTCTGATTACTCGAGTGGGTGGATTTTGTAGTCTCTATTTTTCATCCCTTAATCGTTTTAAGAGATCCGAGTTTTCTTCACCGTGAAGTGTAGACTGAGTGCTGTATGATTCCCCTTGTTGAGAGAGAGAGAGAGGGCAGAGCTCACCAGACACCCTGGCCCTCTTGGTGGCTGTCTCTTCTCTCTCAGTAACATCCAGCAGCTCCTTATGGAAGAGGGAAGAGGCAATACAAAATAGAGATAGGGCCCAGAGCCCACAGCTGGTGTTTAAAGGGGAGCAGTTGCTACACTGTTCCTGCGAGTAATTATCAGGTGGGAGTGTAGACTCAGTGTTGCCGGATCCACCCACTTATCAGGAAAAGCTGGACATCGGCCGTGGTATCTGTACTCGAGGAAGGAAGAAGGGAAAAAGGCCAACACTTGCCCTGGACACCCCTAACAGACTTCTGCTTAAATCTCATGGGCTAGAACAAGTCCTGGGGTCACCCCCGCTGCACAGGAGGCTGGGAAAGTATTTACCTACTCAGCCGTTGTGGGAGAAGCAGGCCAGGGAGAGGGCAGTTAGGAATGGGTGTTGGGCCAGCTAACCTGAACTCCCTCCAACATGTAGACATTATATTTAAATATTGGTTCTATATTAAAGGAAATAAAACATAGGGCGCCAGATATGGCCTACAAACCTCAAGTTTATGACCTCCACGTAAGACAAACCAATGTCTATGCTTGGTATCTCTGTCACTTCAATAATACAGTTTCCTGATTCAGCGGCTCTAAGTCTCCTGCCACCAAGGACTTGTCTAACTTTGCTTTTTCTGTTTCTCCATGGAATCCATCTGTTGGAACATTCTGTCTACAAATTCCTTTTGTTCGGTAATAATGAGTTTTCCCATTTTAAAAAATTCAACAAAGACTTGTAGAACTGCCAACCAGAGCCTCTGATCGACACAGGATAACCAGCAAGAGAGTTGGTATAATTCCAGACAACAGTAAAAAAAAAAAAAAAGGATATTTTAATTAGAGTGCAGCTTTATCTTGGATAAATGGATACATTCCACTAGGACAGGGGTTGCTTACTTTTCCTATGAAGGGTCAGATAATAAGTATTTTAGGCTTGGTGGGCCGTGTGGTCTCCGATGCGACTATTTAACTCTGTGCCTTTGTAGTACAAGAGCAGTCACAGACAGGGGCCGCCCGGTGGCGCAGCGGTTTGGTTCGCACTTTGGCAGCCCGGGGTTCGCAGGTTCGGATCCCAGACGCCAGCCCATGCACTGCTCGTCAGCCACACCGTGGCGGCGTCCCATATAAAGTGGAGGAAGATGGGCACGATGTTAGCCCAGGGCCAGTCTTCCTCAACAAAAAGAGGAGGATTGGCGACGGATGTTAGCTCAGGGCTGGTCTTCCTCGCAAAAAAAAAAAAAAAGTAGTCACAGACAACACGTAAATGAATGGGCATGGCTGTGTGCCGATAAAACTTTATTTCCAAAAAAAGGCTGTGGTTCAGATTTGGTCAGTGGACTATAGTTTGTTGATCCCTGCACGAGGCCTTTAAAGGTATTAAAACATTTTCACACCCCGGTTCCTACTTTCCTGAAACTTTAGAGGTCCCGACTGGAGAACACCGACTTGAATAATAAACCTTGCCCTGAATCACTCTCAGCCTGTCCTGACTTTGCTAAATTCCTCCCTGCACTTTGGATGCCAACAATATTCTTAGAAGTGATGTCCCCACTTTCTTCTCTCTGCTATAAAGCTCATTTTTGGCTTTGGGTTTGACTCTTTCTCTAGAAGTCTTCACTAGATCACTAGAGGGTAGAGGCAAAATCTCTTAGTTCTTTAGGCACACAAACTTTGGAGTCTGACGAGCTTGGTAGAAATCCTAACTCTGCTGTAGTTTGTAGCTGTAGTCAATTTGTTTGACCTCTCTGAGCAATCTGAGGCATGGACAGGAGTCCAACTAAATCCGAGTTCTCATCTTAGTTATGTTGGTGAAGGGTTGTCACCAGTCTGTGAATAACTAAAATAAAATGCTGTACTTTGCTGTATTTATATTGCAGTGTCCATTTGTTAATTGCATAACAAATCATCTAAACTTAGTGGCTTAAAGCAACAGCAATCATTTATTTTACTCTGCGATTTGGGAGGGCTTGGTGGGGACTGTTCATCTGTGTTTTTCACACAATTTCAAGTAAGGCAGCCTGCAGGCTGGGATAACTCAACAGCTGGAGGCTGGACTCATTTAAGATTTGTTTCTTAATGTATCTCATGGTTGATGCTGGCTCTTGCCAAGACACCCACATATGACTGCTTGGGTTTCCTCACAGCATGGTGCCCGGTGCCAAGAGTGAGCATCCCAAAAGAACAAGGCAGATAAAAATGCATGGTGTTTTATGACCTAGGCTTGTAAGCACCACTTTGCCATATTCTATAGTGGATGAGGCAGTGAAAAGTTCCACTGAGGTTTGAGGAGATGGCACATAGACCACCTCTTGATGAGAGGCATGTCACTATCACCATCACATTGCTATAAGATGAAGTTGCCATTAAGCTTATAGTCTAGTTGGGGAGACATGTGGTTCTAATAATCATTTACATTTATTAGTTCTTCCTACATACGGGGAGCTAAGTGCTTTTACTGTATTATTAATTTAATTCTCACAACAATCCTTTGAGGTTAATCTTAAATTTAACCCATTTGATAGACAAGGAAATGAAGCCATAGCTAGTAAATGGTGGAACCAAGATTCAACCCAGGTATAGACAATGGCTTTCTCCCACAGTGTAGATAATGAAGTGAAATGCAGTGCTATAGGTAAAATGACAGGTGGTATGGAGAACAGTCAGAGTGCAAAGGAGGGAATAACTAGTTTCCTTTAGGGATGGAGTTAGGAGAGTCCCTGGAGGAAGTAGATGAATGGCTAGGGATTGGCCAACTCTGCTAGGATGGCTATTATGGAATTTTCTGGGAAAAAAATCAGGAATGTGGGAAACCTGTATCAACACCAGGCGGCTCGTCAATGCACCAAAGAAGCTTTATGGGGATGAATGGGAAGGTATGGGCTGCTGGTTTAGTATATCAGAGTAACACCAGGAGCCTGGGGGCGTGGACCCAGAGAAGCTGATAAGAGCCAAGAAGCAGAGGCCTGGGAGAAATGCATGTAGTTAAGCATGGCTCTGAAGGTGAGACCACAACTTTACGGGTGTGGCTGTAGCTTCTGAAGAAAGCAAAGGGGGGAAAATGAAGTGATAAGATTAATCAAAAAGTGAGGGGCTTTTAGTAGTCCCCACAGAGACCAGGTAGATGCCACCAAGATGGAAAATAAAACTACACTCTCAGTTTTAAAGTTCTGTTGTTTTTCTACTCAGCAGTCCCTTCATAAAGACAGGGCCCTTCAGAGCTTCTCAGACCTCTCTGCTCATTTCTAAAGACATGCCAGAACTACATACATTTTGTTTCTTTTTTTCAAACAGCAATTATTCATTTATTTTCTCCTCCTTTTAAGTTTTTCAGTTTTTGTAATTACAAACACCACGTATGCTCTTTGAAAAAAAAATGCAACAATAAGGAAGTATAAAAATTTAAAAAACTGAAAATTTCCACTCTTCACCACTCCCAGTATACCACAAAAGGGGTAACGACTGTTAATAACTTGGTGTATGTTCTTCTAGATGTTTGTTGAGCTGTATACAAGCAGATACAAAATACAAAAATAGTTTCTTTTTAAAAAACAATGTAATCATACCATTAGTGCTGTTCTGCCATTTTTTCCCGTTCAATAGTGTGTATTGTGCAATCTCTACATCGGGGGGACCCTGTTTGATGATTGCATATTACTCCCCATCACTGTGCACTCTTATTTGACCACTTCCTTAATTGATGGGCATCCAGGTTGCTTCTAGTTTTTCCCTCTTAATAAGCACTGCAAAAATGGCCTCTCTTCTCACAAACTGTTGAATGTGGGATTGAATTCTAGAAATGGTGTGGCTGGACTGAAGATAGGGCCATTTAAAATTTTGACAGATGCTACCAAATTGCCTTCCCAATTGTCATACCAAATTTTACTGCCACCAAGAACATTTGACAGTCTTCTTGTCCTCATACACCTACCAGCTCTGGATAGTATCAACCTTGTTCAATATTTGCCCATCTTTTGGGAAACATGAACTATTCCACTGTTGTTTTCATTTGCATTTCTCTAAGACCTTATCTTGATAATTAGTTTCTTCCTACATAAATAAGAATCATCCAAGATGAGAATTTTATAGGTTCTCTTAAAACCTCTCAAGTGTCAGTAATTCACAAATTTGAACGGTTGAGCTTCTTTATTGTCTTTAAATACTGAAGTAGTGGAGGATTTATAAAGAGCTTACACTTTTTATTAGACCTGACATTTAATGAGAAATCCCTGGAAAGGTTGGGGATTGAGGTGAACACTGTGTTTCTGAGATTAACTGAAACCCCTCATCCTCTTCTCTTTGTGTGTCCACTCTTCCACTTATTGATCAAGCCTCTATTTTCCTGACATTGGAATGGGAAGAACTATCTCATAGTATTGCTTTCAGTTGAATGCTACCAATACGGATAGCATTGTGTTCAATGTTTGCAAGCTCTCTTATAGATTTCTGACTTGGATTTGTATGGATGGCTTTCATTATCCATTTTGGGAACCATCGTGTGTATTTTTAAAATTATTGGATCACCTTCAAGAAGTATTTATGTTAGAATTTGAATTGGGTTGACACTCTATGATTTTAACTATTTACTGAAGTTTAACATAATATAGAAAAGTGTAGAAGTCACAAATCTACAACTTGGTGAATTTTCACAAACAGAACACTCCCACATGTAACCAGCACCCAGATAAAGAAGCAGCACGACCAGCCCCTAGAAGCCCCCTGTTCCTGTCCAGTCACTATTCCACATGGTAACACTGTTCTGACTTTTAATAGTGTGGATTAGTTTGCCTGTTTTGTACTTTATGTAAATGGAATCATCCAGCGTGTTCTCTTTTGTGTGTGGCTCGCACCCTATCTTTTTAAATACTGAACTAGATTGATAGTTAACATTTAACACTCCCTCGCGATGCACCAGGTACTTTTCTAAGCACTTTACAGGCATTATATTAAAGCAGGTGTGTTAAATATGGATCTCATTGAGCGTTTTACATTTTACTTTGAAGTAACTCTACAGCTGCTACAGGGATGTCAAGATATATATTTCCTTTACACGTGTCCAACTTATATATTTTCTTTTTATAAATAATGTATTAAAATGAGAAACCTCTTTAGAGCTGTGATTGCACAAAGAGCTCCCCATCAGCTCTCTTTGCTGTACAAGTTTGTAATTATCCTTTAATAAACATGTTAAGATGTTCTTAGGATTCTGAGAAGTTATGCCCCTAAATATATCATTTTAAATTGAGCACCTAAAATGAATGCCATGAAGCTTTGTAGATGCCTAAACAAATCAATGTCCAAGTTCACCCTAGGAAAGAAGGGCAGTGAGGATAAAACACCCTCCTCTGTCCATTTCCTTCTCAGGAAATGATGACCTATCAGGGAGGATATAAATCACTCCTATTCCCCAATTAGATTAAAATTCTGAGGCTTACACGTTGCCTTTACCTACCTACTCGAATATTAGACCTCTGGCGTTATCATTTCCCCGCAGGGGCAACTCTTGCTGGTACTCATAGAACAGTTCTGCTCTGTGTCTCTTGCTAAAGAGGTTGAATGCTCTACTGAAACTAATTCCAAACAAAGAAGGCACCATCTCCTCTTGTGAAAGATTCCTGGGGAATAACCCTAAAGAGATTCTTGTGATTAGGTAATTACATGTACGGCTTTGCCCAAGAAACCTGCTTTCAGCCTCCCTTAGACTTAGGTTGCTGCCACACCCTGTGCTAAAAGGTGTAGCTGCCCGCATTTATCTGACTACCCCACAGAGCATTTTCTCATGATAGTACAGGTAACCAGAAAATAATATTAATTTCTATTTTGAAACTATGTCTGATAACAAACAAATATGAAAAAATGGTTATAGTCACTGGTAAATATGGAAAACTCTATTTTCCAGTGCTAAACACGCACGTCTTCTGTGGGAAAGATTTGAACCCACGCCAACAAATGCAGAACGCCTTGGCCATTCAACCCTTGATGTTCTGGGCATAAACAGACGTCTCGCAGTTCTGTAAGCAATGTGAAAGCAGGAAGTGGACTTCAAGGATTTCTTTGGTGTTGGGAGTTAAGACAGTCTTATAAGACAGTCTGTGGCATAGGGAGCTCCCCTCCACCTGCTCTACGTCTAGCACAGAGCCTGGTCATGAGTACACATTCAGAAAATGTCTGCTAAATAAACAGGGGCCATGGACCAGCCTCCTGCTAAATTCTGTGCTAACTTGTGAAAAAACAATCACTTTAGTTAGTGAGAAGAATGCAGCTGCTTTGCATGAGGACAGACACGTGGATTTACGAGTTGAAGGAAGCTTTCTAGGATGGCATCCTGCATTAGTTGTCAAGAGCACAGGTCATATAAATGTAGGCAAGTAATTCCATAGTTTTTCTTTAGTATATTTTTGGCGTAAGTATGTCTTGTGCAACATTTGGGACACACTTTTACTAAAAAAAAATTATTTCTTTCTTATCTGAAATTCAAATTTAACTTAACTGGGCATCTTTTTAAATTGTTTTTGACAACTCTAACTCAGTTCCACTAGCCCCATTTTTATAATGGTCGGTTTTTAGGCAGTGATTCCTAAAGAGGTGAAGGGATTATTTTTCAAGAGTCATGTGAGTTTAGCTGTTTCCAGCTGATCTATAAGGGAAAATCTTAACTTTTTCCATGAATGTCTCCGTTGAAATACAGGATGATTCAGTTGTTAAAGAATTGATGTAGCTTCCCAAGATGATACTTATGGACAGAGTGGAGACTATCATCCAAATGCTGGTCAAATGAGATCTACTCAAGATTGTGCAGAACCCTTACTGAAAATATGGTTTTTCATGAGACATTGTCTATCTGAGAAAGGTTTCTGGTGGTATACCCAGTATTTATCCCTTAGCATAGACCTTTAGTTTTAATAACTGGTATCGATGAAGATATGATGAGTAGAAATATTTGATATATTGATGGCACATCATTCCAGTTGTGTATGTGAGGAAGATTAGCCCTGAACCAACATCTGTTGCCAATCCTCCTCTTTTTGCTGAGGAAGACTGGCTCTGGGCCAACATCTGCACCCATCCTCCTCCACTTTATACGTGGGACGCCTGCACAGCATGGCCCAATAAGCAGTACGTACGTACGCACCCAGGATCCGAACCCACGAACCCCGGGCCACCAAAGCAGAGCGCACGAACCTAACTGCTATGCCACCGGGCCGGCCCCTCTAGTTGATACTTTTATCTAGTTGATAACAGATTCAGGAATCAAAAATAATTTGGTAGGCTGAAACAGTGAGCTGAATTGTTAGCAATGAATATAAAAGGAACAAATGTAAGATTCTGTATTTAGGTCCAAAGAATCAACTGCACTAGTTAAATATGGTGGGAGCTATGACTTAGTAGAAGCATGGATGAAAGCAAGAGATAGCATTTCAATTTAGTTGTAAGGTCAGTGTGTTGTATTACTGACTTTCTTTTCTTCTCTCTCTCTTTTTTTTGTGATATACCTTTGAGTGAGGGGGTTGTATGAACCTTTAGGATGGCTGAATCAAATGATTCTGGGGACTGGTTTTCAGTTGTGTGGTAAAATAGCTCACAACTATTTATGTGAAGTCCCTTTGGTTTCAAGACCTGTGTGCCATTTGAGTAAATGAGACACAGTTGCTTCCCAACACGTTTTCCTACTACTAAGTGCTTGAAGGAGAAAGTTAAAAGGACTGACATGGGAAAAACAATTCAGAAACCTCTGGTTCTTGGGCCAGTGGTTCTCAAACTTAAATGTGCATCAGAATCACCTATAGGATTCATTAAAATAGTAGCCCCACCCTCAGAGATTTTTACTCAGAAAGTCAGGAATGGGGCCCAAGAATTTCCATTTCTATTACATTTTAAAAATGGTGGTGCTGCAGTCCAGCCCAGCCCAGGACCTTACTTTGAGAACCACTGCTGTAGGCCGTAAAATTCATATTAAAGTTCCTGCCATAACTATGAAAGTCTATGGCCAAGGCAAATATTTGGACCTGCACTCTGAAAATACATAGAATTGACTCTAATTGTGTGTATTACCCACACAAGGAGTCAGACTTGTGTAGGTTTAGGGCAAGGATAGATGGAGCGGGGGAAGGCTTGGTCCATCCATTGGCCCCTTGGGTGTCAAGTTCAAGGATCTTCATTGATTCCTCAAAGGGTTTTCCTTTGAAGTCCATGGTAACACAGTGCCAGGAGCAGAGATGCTTTTTCATCAGGGCCTCTGTGCCACGACCTCAGCACAGCATCACCATAACCAAAATGGTGCCACAGGATCATGTTCAGTTTCTTATCAAGACCTCATGTACCATTAAACAGATGGCAACCACAGAGTTCTCCATTCCGTGGGTTACGAAAATAAAAATAATAAATGGCATTAAACTAAACCCATAAATGCCTGTTCCCTGCTGACAGGGTGGCCACACTCATTACATTGCTTTCTGGTTTTCTTTTCCGGAGCAGCTATAACACAAGCCATGACTCCTGCAATGTGACAACCTCAGAGATATCAAGACCCATCTACACAAATGTCCACAATCGTGTTTCCAAAGCTGTTTTCTTATTTCCCTTTGTTGCTGTTTTATTTTTAATTGGGGGTCAGGTGAAGCAGTCTTTAATTGAGGCTATTTTCTCACATACGTGCGCACATACACACAATCTAGCTGAATTTTGAATTCCATGAGAACAGGGTCGGTCGGCATCTGTTTTCTCAGAGAACTATTCCTAACCCTAACACAATACCTAACACGTAGTAGACACACAGCGTTTGTGACTGACTGACTGAATAAATGTGTATATCTTTGCAAGCCAGTGATCATGGAGGTTACCTGTTGATCCTTCATGTGTTATCTCTGAACACGCGAGGGCTTGGTTTTTGCCGACAGCCAAATGCAGACAATCTTGAGTCAAGCCTTAATAATTTCTACTTGTTCCCTTCTAAAGCAATTTTGTAGCAAAGAGTATTTTGATTATTTATAGGTGTAATGTTTATTTGTTGATCATATCTACTGCATAAATTATTTTAAAGATTTTAAAATAGTTTATTAAAGTACAATTGCACAAAGGTAAATATTTTTAAAAGACAAAAAGTATAATACAGAAGAACAATAATGGGACATAATTATTAAAATTTAGTACCAAATTTGCTTTGAGTTTCCACATAACCATGGGAAAAATGGAAATATGTTGGCTTAAGTAGTTCTGATTGTATGATTAAAAAGAGAAAAGAAAGAAAAAGAAACATGCCAATTAATAGGAAGAGAAAATTTTTCCCCTTGGCATTTATTTCTCGTAGGAACGTATCCAAAGAGCCCTTGCTGAAAAGGACTCTGAGTTACATGAGGAATAGCTTTTCCTACTGCTTTTCTGCCAGAGGTGTAAAAACACACTTTGCCTGGTTACTTTGTGTATCTTACTTCAGTAAAGACATGAAAAGGAATCATGATAAGGTGAGCGCGTTCCCACAGAGAGCTAAGAGTCCTGGTGATCGGACTTGATTCGGGAATAGAACTCAGCCAGCTGAGAGGATTAAATGATCAATCTTTTAGATTATCCCTCTCAAATATCAATGGTCTCCACCAGCCTTAGAGGAGATAATGAGGTAATTTCACTATTGAGCGTTCCACAGAGTGTCTGAAGTATGGAAAGTCTGTGGAGTGAGAAAGATGACTCAACTTCAACATCACGTGGACTGCATCAGCGTTGGCCTTTTGTGAGAACACGGCTGTCCAAAGCCTGAGACACTGGTCCACTGGGGACACATGAGACCACATGAGTTTGTGTGTGTTTAAATTGGGATCCTCAAGAAAAGACAAAGATGTGAGTGCAAATACTTCATTAAGGAGGTGCAGGGAGCACCAGAAATGGACAGGAGACAAGGAGAAAGGAAAGAGAGTCAAGGTAGGGTGCAACATTAAGCCATGGTAGGTAACTAACGTTTAATCGCAGAAGAAAAACTCTGGAAAGAGTGTAGAAGACATGCTTCATAGTAAAACTACCTGAGGAAAGAGGGAAAAGGGATATTGATACATCAGTTCCCTTTAGTTGAGTGTATTTACTACACCTCCCTTGGCTGAGGGCTAATCCCATGAAAATGGTGTTAATTCCAGGGCACTTTCCACCAGAGGGACTTCAAGGCCGCCATATACACGGGCAGAGCAGTCTTCTGTGGTTCTGGGACACGTCTTTAGACAAGGAGCTACAGACTCTGCAATCAGAAGTGAAGTGGGGTGGGGTCTGAGGGATTTGGGCAAAACACTGGCAGTTTCTCCTGTAGTGTGTAAAATGGCTTTAGAAAGTGGTGGTCACAGTATTAAATAATTCCAGAGTTCTTCAGTTCTCTATCAGATGAATCTTAGCATTTGCCTCTATCAATTCTCTTTATCTCAAGTAGAAAGTCTCACCATAGTTTTTGTGTATTTTTAACACCTCTCCATACTTCCTAATCTCCCATTTTTCAGAAGAGAAAATAGACCTCAAGATCGTTAATTTTTACAGGCACCATTATCTAGTTAAGAATGTTCCAACACTGTTTTCTTTCCACTGGGATTTATCTTTAAGCATGTCTTCTATTTATGTAAGACCATATTGCTTTTCTATCTAGAGTAGTGATGTGGTTTCCTTTTTAAATGAAGGTATTTAAGCAAAAATCAAAAGTCAATGTGCAGAAAAAAAATTAATGACATTAGAAATATGTCTAGTGATGTGCTAGTCTATGATTGACAACTGGCTCTCTGGGGAAAAAAAAAATCTGTGATGTGTGGTGTTTGCCTATTTCTGGGGTGTAAATACTCCCACCAAGACTCAAGTCAGAAATAGCTCCCAACATGACATCACTGAATGTGGATTTGAGGAGAGTCATGCACAACTGGTTCTCACAAACTGGAAGAAGACAGCTCCAGCACAGCTCTGGATGCCACACAAAGATAATCAGTCTCACAAAGGTCATGTGACACTCACAAAACACTCTGTGGGTGAAAAGTGGGGGCAGACCTGTGTTCTCTTCCAAATCTTCCAAAAATTTGGTAGTTAGGTGAGTTACAGAAGTGCCAACTGACAAAGCAGTAACAATTACTCATATAACTAAACCAGTATTCAGGTGAGATCCTTGAGTACACACTTTCAAGTCAAGAATTGATGATTTCAACTTATGACAAGGTAGAAATTGTTGCCAGTCAGTCTCCTCCATAATTGTAGGGTATTTTCCAGTTTCCTCCAAAATAGGTGTTTTTTAAGAAGCACTTCCTGCAATGGTTAGCCCCAGTCCCTAAATGGCTGAATTTTTACCCACTTCCCAAATTCAGTTTGTTATTGGTTTTGTTGATAATATTTACGAGTTCTTGGCTTGTGTGGGTGTATTTCATCCCCCTATAAGTTAGATGCTAAGCCTAAAATTTGAAACTGAAGATCTCAGTAAAAATCCTGGTTCAACCACTTACATATGCTGCCTTGGGCAAATTACCGCCTTGCTGAATTCCATTTTTACACCTGTAAAATGGAGATGGCAAAATTAACAACCAACTGATGGAGTAATTATGAGACAAGAATGAGCTAATGAACATCACTGCTCTTGCTCACTGGTAAAGCTGGGTACAAACCTTGCCAGTTACAATCGTGGTTGTTACTTTTATCATTACCATTTACCCTGTAGATTCACTTGGATGTTGCAATCCGTTTAGTACCCTGTTCCATGGTTTATTTTTTAATTCCCGATTCGATTCAGGTGAGGTTGGCAAAGCAGAGACAGCTGAATTCTTCTTATTTGCCTCACCTTAGCTGGTTCCTGCTTCACATATCTTTCAAGATGTTTGTAGAAAACTAATCAGCATCTTCATTTGTTTCCTAATTTTCTTTTGCTCTCACATACCATGGCCACTTGATTAGCAATCAGCGCTGTGTTGGCAGTCACATACAGGCCGCATTCCTCCTAATCAGGGATGTAGGAAGCAAATGCTGGTGTTTAAAGGGAACCCGTTTTTGAGCTCTTGTCCCATGACTCCTAATTGTTGTATTTCTCAAACTCGACCCAGCTGCAGGCTTTATTAGGGAAACATTTATTCAGATAACAAGCCTAGGATATGAAAGAGGAATAATTATTTTGCAAATGCATTTGAATCACTGTATGCTATAGTGCAACTCATCTCCCAAATGGAGAAGGTACACATTTGGGCTGAAATGCTGCTTTGTAGATGGACAATATAGCAAGTGTATGACTGGGAACTTCTGGCAAGTGATAGAAAAATGGACAAATGAAAAGACACCAGCAAAATAAAAGATAAAAAAATGGCCAAAACTCTGAAAACTGACCAGAGTGAACAAAATGCCTAATTTTCATTCATGAACACATTCATTCATTCATTTTCCATGAAGTTTTTTTGAGTTCCTATTATATATCTTGCCCTCAAAGAACTTGATGGAAGAGAAGAAATGAAAATATAACTGATGTCACCTGGGATCATCCATCCTATGACATCTAAATAACATTGGCCCAAACCTCCATTCCATGCCTAGTGAATATTCAGTGATGCCTATGACATTTTTGGAATGTCACATACCAATGGTCACCTCTAGATACAAGATCATGCTTCTGCTTATTTAGTTGTTTTGCCTGACCATCCTCTTCATATTCTACATTCCACATGTCGAAGACAGCCCCTCCCATAACTTTCACAAAAAATTTACATAAAGCATTGTGTGGGTAGCACACTTCATTGAAATTCTAGAAAGTTGTATTTGGAGATTGTGCCAACTCCCAATGAATATTAAACATGACTATTCTTAAATGTCCTTCAGGCACCAGGCCCATTTTCTTTGGCTGCCTCCTTCTAGCTCTCACAGTTTTCTTTTGCCACCTCCCTTCCCATCTCTCCTTCCTTTAATTTTCTATGCACTGTGCTGGGCCTGTTACATGGTATGAGTCTATACTCTATTCTTGCCCCTTCATGGGTTCTAGTCTCAGCTACTTATATCCAGACCCAAGGTGCTCTCCAAAATAAAGATTTTTTTCCGTTTAAAAGGAACTTCCCTTAGTGGTAATTTAAGGCATTCTTTATATATTCTGAATTTAAGTCTTTGTCAAATCTGTGTATGACTCTCTTAGTCTGTGGCTTGTCTTTTACTCTCTTATTGGTGTCTTTTGACAAGCAGATGTTCTATATTTTAATGAAGAACAATTATTCATTTTTTATATTATACATATTGCTTTTGGTGTTTTGTTTAAGAATTATTTGCATGCCCCAAGGTCATGAACATTTGATTTCTTTAGCTTTCATGATTAATTTTCATCTCAAATTAATTTTCTGTGTAGTATGAGGTAGGGATCAAGATTTTATTTTTCCAGTTGCTCCAGCACCATTTATTAAGAAGATCATCCTTTCCCCCACTGAATTGCCATGATCTCTTTGTCATAAATTGAATGACTACATATCTGTGCTCTATTTCTGCACTCTGTTCTGTTTCCCTGGCTTTTATATCCATCCTTGTGCCACTACAGGATGGTAACTTTTAATCATTTTCCCTTTTATGTAGGCATTTAAAATACCCTGTGATAAGTGCACTGATAGTAGAAATACAGGCTACAATACATGCCAGAGGTATAACCTAGAGGGATCAGAAATGGCTTTCCCAGTGGACATGTCATTTAGGTTGAGAAGTGCTTCACAGGTTTGCACTGCAGGGCATGCCCACTCAGCAGTTTTTTCACTTTATGATGGGTGCACTGATTTGGCTGATGTAAACCATGTTGAATATGCACTGGCCTGGAATAATAATGCCAATAAAACAAGGAAGATACCCAAGTAGAGGTAGAATAACTTCATTGTAAAGATGTGAAACTGAAGCTCAAAGAGAATATTTGATTTGCCCAAAGTCACAGAGCTTGTGAGTTATGATGTCTGGATTGGGACTCAAGTTTCCCAGTAGATCCGGCCTCTTCCCATGATATTGCATTGCCTCTGGTTACAGGTGCCCAAGGTCACTAAGGTGGAATATGGTAATCCCTAGATTTGCACTCAGTTCTGTTTAACTCCAAAGTCAATGCTCTATCCAGTATCCTTGATTGCTCCTCTGGAAAAGCTGAATTATTTGTATGCTTAAAAAAGAATGAGCTAATTGATTATTATTTTAATATAATAACTCTGCTCTAACACTATCAATATGTGTCCAAAAAAAAATCTTATGGTGTAGGACTAATTGCACTTTTGAATTATATACATTTAATTACATATTTGACTGGATAGTTTAGCATTTAGAATTATTGTCATTTCCCACTTGCTGATCTTCCATTCTTACATTCTAATTGTCTTTGTTGCAGACTCCTTTCTTATAGAAATGAAATATAGGCATGATTTCTTCTTTCCATACATATATATTATATATTGCTTCAGTGGCGTGAGTCAGATATGATAATGTAGAACAGATCGGTTCTCATAATGTACGCTTTGCAGGATAGACCTCCTGAAGTGTAATTTTGTTGAAATGATTGACATGCCTGAAAGATTGTGTCTTTTAGTGTATAAAACTAAGTATCCAATTGTGAAAGTTTATATGACTCAAATGGAAAAAGAATTCATGATAAAAATGTGTGATTATTAGCAAAAGACTCTGAAAATCCTTCCTGGATGAAATAGGCACCTCCTTCCTTCTACATGAGGCTCTGACGGATGACTTGGCTGCTTCACACAATGTATATTTGATGTAGTATCTGTGCATAAAACCATCAGCTTCTATCAAGTCGATCAAATATTTATTGAGCATTTATTATGTCCAAGACACTGTGGGGAACAGATAAATATAAGCCTACCCTTGCCCTTAAGGATATATCAATTGAGACATAAATTAGGCTGCTGCAATCAATTACACAGATGTCTCTAAATGCAGTCTCTGGATGACTGGTGTAAACAAGACAAAACGTGCTAATAATGAACCAAGTTTCCTTTGTCAAGTGATTTTACTTCCTGCGTCATTAAGGTAATCTCATATTTGCTTGCATTTTCTTCAGTTATCAGCTTCAGCTGATTCCACAATCGACAGAAAGAGCATCAGGCAATATTATCGGTCTCTGCCTCTTATTCAGGTCTTGCTTCCACTGCTGTGAAGGCACTTAAATAGCCCTTTATCAACTCAGACCCCTCGAGATTGACTATTTAATTTCTCCTGATCTTCAGCCCTAGGAAATAACCCAATTCATTACTTAGCCATTATTTAATTCATTACTGCCATTAGAGATCAGGAGAAGCGTCTTACCAGGGCTGAGAGTACATGACAGACCTCACCTCTCTTTGTCCAGCACAATGAACGAACGAGCTGTGGAAGGGTCATGGTTTGAAATCCCATTTATGGGATTTGGTTTTATTACAGTCTCCAGTCCTGGGCTTCTGCTGGATGACTCGCAAAGGCCTGGCCTAACCTGGTTGAAAGAGGATTGCTGCCCAATGCATTCACCAATACTTAGTGTCCTCAGTGAGCTTTGGTAGACTCCATGAGATTGCTGATCTCTTAATAGAACAGAACAAATGGACGGAAAGGGGTATCAACAGATAATGCACAAAGAAGCTGTGTTCTCTAGATTGGGGTGAGGGCAGGGGTGGAGGGTTGCTTCCCAGGGGACATTCGGCAATGTCTGGAGATAATTTTTGTTTTTATAGTGAAGGAGGAGTATGCTACTGGCTTCTAGTGGGCAGGCCAGGGATGTTGCTAACATCCTACAATGCACAGGGCAACCCCCTGCCCCCTTCCCCCAACAGAATTATCTGGCTCAAAATGTCAATAGTGCTGCTGTTGAGAAACCCTGGGTACGTGCCCATTACTGTCCCCTTCTAAAGCTATACATATTTTGTTATATGTCCCTGTGGATTTGTTTGTTTTTAACTTATTAGCAAGACGGAGATGGATGGATTTATAGCTGTATCTATCTATCTATTTATCTATCTGTATCTCTACCTATCTATCCATTCCCTACTTCATTTCACAAAGTAGTATGTAAAGTAATTTATACAAACCACATGCAATCAAATAGTTAAAAATACATCTAAACAACAGAAATTTTGAAAAATACACAGGGGGCAATATAAAGTCAGTAGTATCAACTGTACAAAATATATGACACTGGTAATCTGACAATCGTGACTTATAAAATTGCTTTAATTTTCTTTGAGCTTCCTGGTAGCCAAAGTAAAAGTGAAAACAGTCATTATATTTTATTATTGTTATCTATGAGGAGAAAACAGATAAAGCAAGATTTTAGTAGTTCAAAGACATTCTCACTTGGAACTTGATGTAGGTCAGAGAAAGCAAATGTTTTTGGCTTTTGGGGCCATCAGGTCTCTGCTCCAATCACTCAGTGGTGCCACTGTAGCCCCAAAGTGGGCATAGACAATATGTAAACAAATGGGAATGACTGTGTTCTAATAAAACTTTATTTATAAAACAACCTGCTGAGCAGATTTGACTCTTGGGACACCGTTTGCAGATTTCACTGTAGATCTCAGCAACACCTCTAGATCCAGTGAGAAATAGGTTTTAAGATGATGTTTCTTAGACTACTGAGTAAAAGCTGAGAGCATAATGCTACAGGATGCAAAGCAGACTTTCTGCACCATTGGCAATTTCTGTAAGGATGAAAGAACGATAACGACTACAACAAAAAGCCTCCTCCAACTTTTATAGCAATTTCCCTGGTATCTTGTAACTTCTCTTTCCCACAATTGATTGAACTCCTTAAAGGAAGATTATGCGTCCTTCTGATCTTATATTCTCCCACCGTGTCTATTGCAACATCTAGTACATGGTAGATACCATAACTACTTGTTGACTAAATGAGTGAATGAATGGATGGGTGCAGGCATGGATGGATGGATGAATGGAGGGATGGATGAGTGATGGAGAGAGAGAAGGAAGGAGGGAGGGCGTGAGTGGATGGAGATAGGGAGGGAGGGATAGGTAGATGGATAGAATAATGGAAGGAAGGACATCAGCAGTTTTTCAAAAATATAAGTTCAAAGATAAGTAGCAGTATTACTTATAAAATATTTTACTGATAGGCATCCTGACTAAAATTGTCCTATCTCTTCATGTAAAATTAATTCTAATCTTGGTTCAGTAACAAAACAAAATCTCAAGTCAACATATCTGATTTATATTTTAGTAACATAAGATACATATGCCTAGAAATTCACTGAAAGTCAAAATGATTTATGTGTACAATCACTAGAGTGAAGTTTAAAGTGTTTTAAGCAGAATCTACATTTAGACTGCATATACACTTATAAAGGATGATATAACAGATTAGAAAAATACAATTGAATTATGCTAATAACACTAGGCCAAAGTCTTTATAAGTATATCTATATATTAAAATATATCAAATGTTATAAGAAAGTATGGCTGTCTCTTTTCCTTATTCCTCACTGATTACTATCAATGCTAGCTGGCTGATATCAACAACCAGAGTTTGTATTTTAACTTTATATTTACCCTTGTAAAATCTATGACTCCTCAACCAAAGTTGGTCATTATTCCTCCTATCTGTTTGGATGTCATGTGTCAATCTGCATTTTGTATTTCTCCAGCTTTTTCCCTTCTGTCGTCTATATTCACTCTACCTATCTAACTACTTCTACCGCCCACTCACAGAAGGGTGATCAAAAGTAGCTGTAGAGCTATTTTTGTGTAATCTTGGAGAAAATGGAAATATTGGATCATGAAATCAGGTATTATCCTTCTGTGCTTTTGTCTTGACTAAACCATAATCAGATAGTCTATACATGTTTTATTCAAACATTAAACTTGAAGGTTGGGGGTGTGGGGACTTTTACAATGTACCAAATTTATTTTGCAGCTACTTTCCCAGACTTAGAGTTCATCTTCTATATTTCCAATGAGAATCAATTCCTCAACTGGAATTTTATTATGAACTGCTGAAAATACTATGTAAAAGGGAAACCCTGACAAGAATGGGTGTCACATGGCAGTAATGAATTCGATGGGACTAGTTGGAAGCATGTGACATTTTAAGTGCCTCATCACTCTGCATTACTTTGGCATTTATTGTAGTGGAAATGACCATATTGAATCCATTTGGCATTCATATGGACTTCACATGTATTTATGGAGATATGACATGGTAATTTAACATTTACTCTACTAAGAATTATTTAATGGACATTGAAAGACATTGTCATATGATGCTAAATAAAGCCAGTACTTCTAAAGTTAATCTGTGAAAACAAAGAAATGAAAAACCATTTTGATTCCCCAAGAACATGAGTAAATTATTTGGATAAGCCAAAATTATGTATTTACTCCCCCAAATCTGCTTTCTAAATTTTTAAGCCAGGAGGTTGACTTGGGACCAAGATAATAAAGCAGATGTTCACTTTATACTCCTTTATATTCTAAAATTGTCTGCAAATACATTAATCTCAGCCTAAAAATATTAAGGAAAATTTTCTTGGAACATCAGCAGTAAATTTAACACATGGCATGTCTTCGATAGATTTATCTTTTCCCCCTTTAGAGTTCAGTGTGCCCCCGGAAAATAAATTTCTGTTTCATCCTTGCAGAAGAACTATTTTTAGACCAAACAAATCATTATTTGCGAACAATCAGAAGATCAAAGTCCCAAGGATCTTTTCTGGAAAGTGAAGGAAGAGTTCTTCACCAACCACGATGGCAATCTTTTCTTTTTCTTCTAAGAACAGGATTTAATGACACAACATAAGACAAAGTTTGCTCTTAGTCACTTTCAAAGATGTTGCTGAGCCCTTCCTTGAATTTTCTCAGTTGTCTTCCTTACTCCACTCGAAAGCAGAACTTTTACTGAAAATTTACCAAAAGCCATCAGATAATTAATCCTCCTGGCTTGAATTCAACGAGTGCTCAGCTATGATTGTCGAGTATTGCCTATTTTAACATTAATTTATTGAAAACATTTTAATGAGGATTAGGAAGAGAGAGAAAAAAAGTTACTTATTTTTATATATATCCTATGTAGACTTTTTAAATAATATAACTTTCAATATTACCAGAAGGGATTCAGTTAATGTGAATATCTTCTAACTCTATATTGTGAGAAACTTTACAAATTGCTATCAAATTACCCCAAGTAATCCTCCTCTGTGACCCAGGGCAAGATTTTGAGAGAGGGGATGTGTGAGTTTCCTAGGGCTGCCATAACAAGGTAGCACAAGTTGGGTGACTTAAAACAACAGAAATTTATTGTCTCACAGTTCTAGAGGCTAGCAGTTCAAAGTCAAGGTGTTGGCAGGCCCGTGCTCCCTCCAAATCCTCTAGGGGAGGATCCTTCCTTGCTTCCTCCAGGTTCCGGTAGTCCCTGGTATTCCTTGGCTTGTAGTTTAATCACTCCAGTCTCTGCCTCTGTCTTTACATGGTGTTCTCCCTGTGTGTCAATGTCCTCACGTGGCATTTTCCTCTTCTTATAGGGACATCAATCATATTGGATTAGGGCCTATGCCAATGACCTAATCTTAACTTTATTACATTTCCAGAGACTCTATTTCCAAATAAGGTCACATTCACGGGTATTGGGGTTTAGGGCTTCAACATATCTTTTGCAAGGATACAATTTAATCCATAACAGGAGATCTCCTGCCAATTTTTAATAGGGTTAATATTTCAATGCATGCCTTTATTTTTATAATTATCTTTTCCATCATAGGAGTTGAGACAAAAAACAATTTATTCACCCTTAAAGATTTCTTTGTTTTCCGCCATTGATGCTGGCAATAGTCAAAGAAATGAAGCTTTCTCGACAGCAAATTATTTTTCTCATGCTTCACATGCCTGAGAAAGCCAGATCTGTGTTCATCTCGTCTTTGGTCTAAGTGTATCTCCTTGGTCTCTGTGATATAGCATCTTTGTGTTAATTATGAGTTGCGTTGCTTTCCAAACTCAGTTTTTATTTCATTGTTTGGTAGGAGCCACAATCCTCACATGAACAATTGGATACTTCCTTTGAAATCAGAATCAATCTTCACCATGGTTTACCTGAGTATCAGTTAAGTTTCTCTTGGTAGCAGGCAACAGGAATCTGCTCTGACTAATATTAAGCAGATATGGAAAAAGAAGAAGAAAGAAGAATATTGTTGGTGTGTGTAGTAGTTTGCTAGGGCTGCTCTAACCAAGAACCACAAACCAGGTGGCTTAACCAATAGAAATTTGTTCAGTTCTGGAAACTAGAAGTCTAAGATCAACGGGCAGATAGGGTTGGTTCCTTCTGAGAGCTGTGAGAGAGAATCTGTTTCATGCCTCTCTTTTAGCTTCTGGTGGTTTGTTGGAAATCGTCAGTGTTCCTTAGATATATTACCGCAATTTCTGCCTTCATTTTCACATGTCATTCTCCCTGCATGTGTGTCTGCATCTATGTCCAAATGTTCCCTTTTTATAAGGACTCCAGTTGTACTAGATTAAGGCCCACTTTAATGATGTCATTTAACTTGACTACTTCTATAAAGACCCTTTCTCCAAATAAGGTCATATTCTGAGGTACTGTTAGCACCCCAACATATTTTTGCAGGGGACAAAATTCAACCTACAACAGTGGGATACTGGTATGTGCATGGAATCAAAGGAGGGACTAACTCATAAAGGGAAGGAAACAAAATCATGTTTGAGTGCTGGAATTTGTGAACCTTCTAGAACTCCCCGATGACATGCCTCAGCTTGGATGTTGCCCATCACCATGTTTCTTTGTCCTGAATTTCAAATCCCTGAGGAGAATTTTATTGGTCCAGTTTGGTTCAGGTACCTTTCCTTAGATCAATCGCCTGTGAGAGTACTGGATGGAATAGTCATGTTTTGGGGTGTCTGTGAGTGTATAGGGGTCTTGTCTCTAAGTGGGTGGAACTATGTTCTGGTAAGAGGGTATCTCCTTATTCTACTTTCCCCACTCCTTTCAAGTCTCTGGAGAGGAAAGGTTGTCCGTGCTCCCAAAGAAGGGATGGCTTTTCATTGATTCAAAAAATATTAATTGACCACCTATGATGTGCCCCCCTTTGTGCTGGAGGTGTAGATGTGAGCAGTGGATGCTGGTATTCAGCCATCTGCACTGGTAAGACTGAAGCAGAACAGATCTTTTCATCTCCTCGCAAGCCCAGAACATAGCTCACTATGAGTGTATTGAGTACCCTGACAAGCAGCACCAAAACTGACCACATTCAGATTCTCAGACTAGACCACTACTCAAGCTCAGTCCATGACAGTCAGTCTCATTGTGTCAAGATGCCCAGTTCTCCAATATGCAGCTTCTGCAGGACTCCCGCATGTTTTCCCAGACAGTTGCAGGCCTGGCTTGAGTGGAAGGAGACCCAGAGAACTCCAAAGAGGGGATCCATTCATCACCAACCCATACTCTCGCTGGTGTCCCTGACTGTCTCCCCAGTGGGAAGTTTGGTAAATATTCAAGGACATAAAGGATATATCCTCTTGCTGGTATAGCTATCATATGCCCATGGGGTCTGAAATGGGGGGGCTCAGTGTGTCTTCCTAAGTGTTTCACTTCCTTCCTGGAAGCCACAGAGGTGCCACAAGGAGATGAGGCCAATAAACCACTGCATCTGTTTGTCATTTTTCTTTAGCACAAATTTTACAAGACTCCCTCCCAACAGGGTCACAATCTCAACACATGTCACTTTGCCGTACACTTCGCTAGAATATTGTCTTGTGCTGGAGCTGAATTAAATGTACAATTACAGCATATTTTCTGGAAAGGAGTTTTGACAATGATAAATGCATAGACATTTTTCCACACTCAGACAGCCTGATTCCATGCCCATCAAACTGTTCAGGGTTCACTCTGAAGAATCAGTCTCTTGTAAACAGGAATCCTGGATACTGGCTGTGGATACATGGGCCTGGGTTCAAATGCCACTTCTGCCAATTTTGTACTATGTGATCTCGGGAAGCTTTCTTAATCCTACTAGCCTACTTAGTTTTCTCATCTGTAAAAGGATGATTTTAAATTACTTCCCTAATAGTACTATTGTGGTGAATGAGCCAACACTTGGAAAGTAATTAGCACTCTCCCTGGCAAATAGTAAGCTCTCAATGAGTGCTGGCTAGTGTTCATGCAGGTAATTTGTCCTCTTAACTGCAGTGATGGCTCTAACATGAGTTCAGATCCCAAGTATATGGGAAAAGCTGCTTCTTGTTATTCACAAAGCGGGGAATGAACAGGATTTTTCTACAGCTGCTTGAATGTAACAGTAGTTAATGTCTATTAATTATTTGCTATGTGCTAGACAGTATAATAAGTGTTTTCTGTGGATCATATTGTTTAGTTCTTATACCAGCTCTATGAATTTTATGTAATATATCTATCTTACATAATTGGAATGTTGGTGGGCCAGATATAGCCCATTGGCACCTCCAGAAACACTGTCCACCATTTTCCACTCTCTCTGTGTCACAAGACACTGGCCTGCATAGACCATATCAACCTAGCTCTCTTGTCCTCTAGTTTCTGGTTAGATTCTCTGAGTGTATCAGTGAGGGTCCTAGGAGAGAACAGATGACACAAACTACTTAACTTGAAGAGAATGTAATAAAGTGGCTATTGACAAAGATGGGGGGCAATGTATAGAGAAATCGAGAGGTTGCTCAGTCTCCTAGGCCTAGAAATGGTGGGGTACTATTATCACCACAAAGCTTATGGAGTAAAGGGTGAGAGTAGTTACCAGAGCCAGAGTCAGAGAGAGGGGTGTGGAAAGGGCTACCTGTGACAGGACTGTGGTCTTCAGGTGAGGGATGCAGCCAGCCTTCATGACTTTTAGGAAGGAAACCAGGAGAACTGGCACCCTGCCTTGTTCTTCCTCTGTCTCTGATCTCTTGCTGGTGCTCTTCACTTGCTGAACCCAGCTGGAGGCCTGAGGACAAGGCTTCCAGGTGATCTACTGAAAGACAGAGCAGGGTAGAGAAGGGAGAGTAAATTCAGAGGGATAGCGAGTATTCACAGCATATGTGCCTATGAACACCGCACCTGTGACATTTGTTTTAAGCAATGGACAATTAGATATTCCCTTTGGTCTACTGTTCTAAACTGCTCATTTTGTCCTCCCTCTTTCTCTCTTTTATCATCTTTTCTTATAGACTATGATCTCTAAATGTTGATTTGGGAAACTTGAAATGGCTCAGAATCTTAGAGGAATCCAGCCACTCTTAGATTTGAGGATATTTCATTGTGGAAAGGTCAAGATAAAAAAATATATTACTGAAAATCCATTTATCCTTTATTTTCTCATCATGTAAGGAAAGGTTACTGCCAAATATGGCAATAAAAGTTTTATTGCTGTGATGTTTATAACAAAAACAAGCATATCTCTTAATGAATTTTGGTTTATTAGATCAGCAATTGCCAATACAGGGTCCATGGATCTTAGGAGACCGTGACGGTAGCAGTGGAGGTCTGGAAGTTCTTTTAAATATTTCAGAAAATCTAATATACTCATACTTTTACAAGTGGTAAAGCTTCACAGACTAACAAAAACATCAAGATTCTTTGCTTTTGACTGAAATTATATTAGCTCTGTGTGGTGACCCTAGTAATTTCATGCTGATCAGAAGCTCTGATTAGCAGTTATATGTGTCTTTGATTAATAAAACATGGGAGAGCAAATGAATTATTACTTAATCTGTGCAGTTTGCTAGATGAAGTCTTTGAAAACCTAGCATCAGTTGGGAGAAAAATAATTAACTGCATGCTCAGTAGTGAAAAGACAAGCACAACACATTTCTCTTACATGTAGGGAGGCTGAGGCAGGCTTCTGGATGATCTGATGAAAAATTCAAGTCAATTGTTTTCTTTCAATAATAATAACAACAGTAATAATAATAGTGATGATGGCTAACAAGTGTCCAGGCACAGCACTGAAATGCTCGATGTGTAATATCTCATTTAATCCTCCCAATAGTCCTACGAAAAAGGCAATCTAATTATCTCTTGTCTTAGGTTGAGTTTCCTCAGAAGCATACTCAAAGAGAGGGGTTTTTGTGCAGGTAGTTTATTTGGGAGGCGATGCCAGGAAGCACTGGTAGGGAATGGAGAAGTGAGTTGGGCAAGAGAGGCGAAGAAGTATAGGATACGTTAACAAACAGGATGCTGCTGTGGGCAGCTGGGATTCAGGCCTCCTTGGTATGCCTGAGAGACACATAGATGTACCACATGATTGGTGAGGAACATGGGGTATTGATCCACCAGCTCCCGTTTGTAATTAGTTGAAAGCTACTTCCAAGGGCATTGACTCCCAAGAACATTTGGTTTGTTCTGCATGGGGCCAAGCATGTCCCTATGGCTGGAGAAAGCCCTCAGGTAGAGAGACACAGAGGCTTGCAGAAAGAAACCTTTGGCAATGCATGAGGATATGAGCAGGTACCAATAGCACTTACGATATTCCTGTCCTACAGATGAGGAAGCCAAGATTTCATGAGTTAAAATAACTCGTCCAAAGTCAAAGAACACTTGTTATGATGTGCCCTTCCACAGAATTTTCTTACTACCTATGATTGAAGCCTACCTGTATACAACAGCCTGCTAAATGAGTTCTTATTCTTGGAGTTTAATGTTTTTTACAACAGCTTTATTGATATATGATTTACATACCATAACATTTACTCATTTAAAGTGTACAGTTCCATGATTTTTAGTATCTTCAAAGAGTTGTACAGCTATCACCGCAATCAATTTTTGAACATTTTCATCATCCCCAAAGAAACCCTATGCCCATTAGTAGTCATGCCTCATTTCCTCCATCCTACCCCTAGCCGCTGAGAACAAATAACTTTCTGTTTCAATGGATTTGCCTTTTCTGGACATTTCGCATGAATGGAATCATACATTATGTGATCTTTTTATCTGGCTTCTTTCATTTAGCCTAATGTTTTAAAGGTTCATTCCTTTTGTAGCATGTATCAGTACTTCATTCATTTTTATTGCCAAATAATATTCTATTACGTGGATATACCATATTTTGTTTATCCGTTCATCAGTTGATGGACATATGAGCTGTTTCCATTTTTGGCTAGTATGAATAATGTTTCTATAAAAATTTGTTTATAAGCATTCATATAGACATATGTTTTCATCTCCATTGAGTGGAATTCCACCTAGGAGTGGAATTTGCGAAACTGCCAGACTCTTCTCCAAAGTGGTCCTGGAGTTTATTGACTACTTTAATCTGCTGTTCAACTGAGCTGGCTGCCTGCCTCGCACTGTTTGGCAAAGGAGAAAAATCACTACCATGCACTTGCCAACGTAGACTTCCAGAATTCCTAAAGCATTCACGGAGGACGTTATCAGTGCATTATCAGAGTGGACTTAAATTGGTCCTGAATCTCAGTGCCTGCACTTCTTGCTTTTTGGTTATCAATGATTAATACTTTAGCTTCATCATTATCCATTTGGTTTATGATTATGGGTTGTCTGGTTAACCCTACTGGGTGTAGTGATGCATGTTTTCATCAAGAATATTTTTGGCCTGCAGTTTCTAAATAGCCAGAATTGAAAGCGGGTGGCAGTTCATTAAACATGCATTCATTTTTGTTTTTATTCAGCACTTGCTGTGAGTCATACACTGTGTTAGGTTCTGGGAATACAGTGAGGGGACAAAAACATACACAATTCAGTTAGAGAAAAAGAAACTTTGAGAAGAAAAGCACAAGAAGGTGTACTGCTGAGGCATTGTTGGGGTCTTCTTCGTAGCAATCAGCTAGTGCATCCCCATAATTCACCCCGAAGCTAAGGCAGGCTCTGCTCAGAAATGCTACACTGCCGATTAATGCTACTGTATGCCTAATTATAAGCCACACAAAAAAGAAATGGAAAACCTCTTCCCCACGAGGAGCTTGCGATTTAAATAAAGAAAGAGAATGCTCTGCAGAGTGGCTTCCACCTAGAATAATCAAAATAAATAAAATATGTTAATACCTTTGAGGACAGTGATGATTGGCAGGTTCTGTCTTGCTCTCACAGTATTCTTAGTATGACTTATTTAGGAAAAACAAAACAAGTTTGGTGGTTCCTATGGACAGAAGAATGCTAAATCAAGGTTCTACATAGCAGTCTATGCCATCACTGTCCTTGCCATGGATTTATTATTTTTTGACTCTGCCCACTGAATACCACCACTTGGATGTCCCACTAGCATGTCATATTCTACAAGTACGAATTAAACTCACAATATACCCACAACTCCACCCTCAATCCAGCCCCAAACCTACTATTTTTCCTGTGCCTGCTTCCTATTTTAGCATATTAAAGGTGTCACTCACCATGCTGTTGCCCAAACCACAAACTTGGGCATGGCTCTTACTTATTCCTCCAGCTTCCCTCACCCATCCACCAGTCAGTCATCAAGTCTTAATGATTTAGCCTTCGATGTATCTCTCACACAGATTTGCTTCTCTCCATCCCTGTCTCCACCCTACGTCAAGGCCACCATCATCTCTTGACTGCTAATGCTTTTCCCTAATTCTAGACCATGCTCTACAATCTTTGCTCCAAAGGGCAGCTGATGAATCATCACAAAGCTCAGAAGGATCATGTCACTCTCTTTTAGAACTCCTCTGTGGATAGCCATGACCCCCAAGTTCAACCCCATGTTCTTTAACACAGAGGAGCACACCTTTCGTGACCCAGCAGCTGATGATCCCTCCAGTTTTATTTTCACCAACCCCCTTGCTGGGTGCTCTAAGTTCAGCAGAGCCAAACCAAACCTCTTATCATCCCTAAAATGTGCCAGGTTCTTTTGCATTGGAGACTTTGCATGAGTTGAACCTTAAAAAGTACTTTTTTAATAGCACATGGCTCAGTGGATTTCCATCCTCTCCTTATATTAGTTATGATGTGGATCAGATGCCGTCGCAAAGATCTCAAATGGCAGTGGCTTCAATAAGATGGATGTGTATTTCTCTCTCAAGTGATAGTCCAGGCATAAGCAGTCCTGAAGTGATGTGGTGGCCCCAATCTATCATTTAGAGATCTGGTGGACAGAGAGATGGGAGAAGAGAATCTGTCCGAGAGATATACGCAAGGCTGAATCTAGCTTCTTTCTTGTTTTCTGGTGTCCGCGGAACATTGCTTCTGTCTTCATGGTCCCAGGTGGCTCACTACCACCTCTCATTCCAGTCAGTGGGAAGAGGTGACAGGAAGGGCATATCCCTTTTCTTAAAAATATGCAATTGAGAAGTTGCATCCGTCACTTCTGCTCATATCTCATTGGCCAGCAACTGGCCACACAACCATAACTAGCTGCAAGGAAGATCAGGATATTGGTCTTTCTTTAGAGAACAAATAGCAGTTTCTGGTACATTCTTTTATGTAAAACTAATCTGGAGAAATAAGTAACTTTTTCTTCCAGTCATGGGCAGTGTTGGCAGAGTTGTGGGCATTGCAGTCATATCATTTTTTGCTAATTGGACAAATTTCCAAGCCAGTGGTGTCACTGTCCAATAAATGTCACTAGGAGATTGGCAGTAGCATCACCATTTTACAAATGATAAAATCGAGCCCAGAGATGTTAAGTACTTGCCCACATATGCACAACTTGTGCATGCGAACCGCTGTCCTCTGAATCCTTATCCTGTGCTGAACAAACATGTAGGGCAATATATCGTAGGGGTCAAGAACATCAACTTTGGGCTCAGAAAGTTCTAGATGCATCACTTAGTGATGTTATGATATTTACAAAGTTTCTTAGCTTTTCTGAGCTTCATTTCTTCACAAGGATGTTATATGCATTAAGTGGGATAATGCATGGAACGTGCCTAGGAAAATGCCCAGCCAATGACAAGCACTTAATAAATGGTAGCTAGTATTAGTTAATACAATTAACATTTCTTAAACTTTTGTCACTTTTGTTATAAGTGATTGCCACTGTTGGAGACATGGCAGCCAGAGAATGGATGCTCATACCTTTGTGTGTGTCCATTTCTTCATGAGACAAGACAAAAGAAGCCCTGTAACAGAATCCTCTTCACTTTCTGCTTATTCTACCTGGCCCAAGGTATCCACACTTGTCTAGGGGATGACAAAGGTGGATTGAGAAACCACTGCTTTGTCCCACTCTCAGTATAGTCACAGATTAGTAACTAAGTACTCTGACTCTGGAGTGAGACATGCCTAAGCTGGAATCCCAGTTTACTTGATATTTGGCCTTGGAACAGATACTTCACTTCTCTTAGCATCAGTCTCTGCTTCTAAAAATAATAATATGATTATCTACTTCAAAAGAATGATGGGAGAAATTGCTGAGATCATTCACATAAAAGTGCATAAAACAGTATCTAACATATTGTTCATGCTCTGTAAATGTCAGCAGATTTAAATTCCCCCCTTTAAGCATGGATCTCAGCAATAGGGATAGAAAAGAGGGGATTCAGAGAAGAGAAACTTAGCAGGTAGAACTGAAAGAACCTGGTCATGGTCCAGTGTTGGGGGTATGGCATAGAGAGAAATTTAGCAAATTTATCATAAGAAAATTGGTTTTTTGATAGAATGGTTCACCAAGGTGGGAAATACGGGAGAGGAGTAGGTATGAGAGGAAGACAATGAGTGCAACATCAGACATGTTGGGTGTTAAATAGTCAAAGGATTCACGCATGGAGATATTGAACAGGCATTGGATAGCTGGGTCCCGAGCTTTGTAGAGAAGTCTAAGCCCAAGACACTGACTTAGGAGTCATTCAACTCAGAAGTCACTAGGCACAAGTCACAGGCTCAGTTGTCTCAGGGACCAGCGGTGGTCAGGTGTAGGGTAAGAAGGAGTGATGTTTAACTTGGGGCCAACCAGACAGGGCATGCCCTACTGAAGGCCTTTGGATGCTTTTATCTGAGTGAACAAGCAAATTTTAGGAGTATTCAGCCTGAGGGCTGAATGTGACCTTTCATCCAAGCAGGTGTTGAAGTGCTTGAAATGACTGAAATCTACCCCAGGAATTGCCTAGTGTGGAAAGAGAAGATTAAAGATCAAATTGAAGTATGCTTATACTTCTATGGTGTCACTGAAATCTACATTGTATGGTATTTTGGCAAGGAATGAGGCTGTCCCAGCAGTGTTCATGATCTGACAGCTGTAACCAATACCTGACATTTCCCTTTCAGATACAAATAATTATCTTTCACAGCAATGGTATATACAGAGTGAGAAAATTCCCTCTGTTATTTGGAAGGCCTCTACTTCACAACTCATGTTTATCTTCCTGCATCCTTCCTAGATTTCAAACTCATGTTTTGTTTAAAAGTAAGACAGAGACAAGAAAGCATTGTTAATGGCAATTTAATTAAAAGACATTCATTTCACTCAAATCTGAATGACATTTTTGGAGGGCCAGTGATATTTTGCCCCCTGTGGTAATTTCCTATTGCCACTGTAACAAAATACCACTAACTTAGTCAGTTAAAATGATCCAAATTTATTCTTTTACAGTTCTGGAGGTCAGAAGTCAAACATGATCTTACGAGGCTTAAATCAAGGTGTCTGCAGGGCTGCATTCCTTTCTGGAGGCTCTCGCAGAGAAACTGTTTTCTTTCCTTTTCTAGCTTCTAGAGGCTGGTGTCCCCTTCTCTTTTCAAAACCAGCAAAGTTACATCTCTCTGGCCATTTTTTCTATAGTCACATCTCCTCTTCTGCCTCTGTCTCCACTGTTAAGGACCCTTGTGGTTACGTGGGCCTACCTGGATAATCCAGGACATTATTCATATTTCAAGGTCAGCTGATTAGCACCCTTCCACCTGCAAAGTCCCTTTTGCTAGGTAAGTTTACATATTTCTTCATGTTGCTGAATAGTATTCCATGGTATGGATGTAGTGCAATCTGTTTAATGAAGGACATCTGGATTATTTCCAGTTTGGGGCAGTTAAAAAACTACCAAACTCTGTTTAAGCATGGCTGGACCATTTTATATCCTATTAAAGAATTTTGAGCAGTGAAGTGATGTGATCCTATGTATGTTTTAAAAACATTCTCTGGCTGATGAATCAAGCCTGCCTGTAGGGAGGGCAAAAGTAGAAGCAGGGAAACCAGCAGGAACATTAGCAGTGGTCCAGGTGAGGCATGGTATGGGCGAGGTTGAGGTGGTGAGAAGAAGTTGGACAAGAAGCATACACTGGCAATAACTGACGGTTGCTAAAGAATTGCTCATGGGAATCAAGAGAAAGAGAGGATTCAAGGACTCCTGTGCTTTGGACTTGAATAGGTTGATGAATGGTGGTCCAGTTTGTCCTGAGAATGGGAGGACTTGGGCAAAAGTGAATGTAGGGAGGAGGTGAGGGCCATGTTTAATTTGATGTGCCTGTCAGATTTCCAAGTGGATACATTGAGTAGACAGAAACAGGAGTCTGGAGCCTGGGGGAGGGTTGGGAGGCTGGAGAGACAGAGAAAAATGATAAAGTATACGAACATGCCCAACACAAAGCACGGCGTAATTGAGAACTGTGCGCTCAATCTGGATCTCAAAGAAGAATTTTTTTCATCCTCTGAGATTCACAAGGAAAATAGCACATTAGGTTTCAGTTTCAATAGCAAGTACAGTAACTACATGAATGTACAGATCAGAAACAAAGAGCGGTGGGCACCAATGTGTCCATTTTGGTTTATTTCTGATATCTCCTAGGGAACATCTTTGTATAAGCACAGCCTAGAGGGTTTTGTCTTTCATTTGTCTGTAGCAAGGTTTAATGTTTTCCCTTTTTTAAATAACAATTGTTAATGCAAACAAATCCATTGTGATTTGTAATTATAGGAAAAACTCAACACAAATAATTTTTAGTACAGGTGTTTCTATTTCATCCCCTTGTCTGTTCTGCAAGGAACTTCTATCTCAACACCTGCCACACAACTCTTGCCTGTCCTTATAGTTTCACCCCTTCACAGCCTCATAAACTCACCTCTAACTCCACATTTTAGGTGAAGGTGTTCCCTCTTATGTTCTCTCCTAGTCCATCTTCCCTTATATCTCTAATCACAGCTCTAATTACATAACAAATTCCATAATGATTAGTTTAAACCCTGACTTCCCCCTTAGAGTGTGAGCTCCGTGGGGACAGAGCCCATATCTGATTCGTATTTGTCCCCTGAGTCCTCACCACCTACACCAATCCCTGGCGCACAGTAAGGGTCTGTAAAGTTAGCCGAATGCTCCGTATGTACTGATGAAATGCAGGAAATCCCCATTTCCCCTCGGGGTGAGAAGCCCATGGGAGCAGCCTTTTCCTGCCCTCCTTCTGAAGCCCTTGTAGTCACACTTCTCCAGGAGTGGTAGCGAGCCCACTGGAAAGCCACATGGAAGAACAGAAACACCCAGCTTGTTCTCACAGTTGGACGCAGCCATGCGACATCAGTGGCTCCTTTGTGGGAGTCCCGTGCTCTGCTTTTCACACAGGGAACAAACAGCGCCTGGTGGAACTTCCGGCTTTTGAGACCTCCAGAGTCACTTGGTGTGCACAGTGCTCTGCCTCTCAGTTTGTACAGTGTAATCCTCAAAACGCCGGAGAGGAAACACATGCTAAATGGAAAAAGGAATGGAGATGGCTAAGATCTAATAAATCCATAGTGAGCCTGCTCTGTACTTATAAAACAATCTGAACAGTAGAGCACCATGAAAAAAGAAGCATGGACTAATGTAATTTTCTTGAAGTCTCCTATAAACTATTTTATTCTGTAATGCAGCTACATTTATGAAATGGCTTTATCTTGAAAGATCCCAAAGAGTTTACTAAGCTGAAAAGGAAAATATCAAGTATATGGCAATCTCAAAACACCACCAATGTGTTTTTGTGATAAGGACTGGGGACTCTATGACAGCAGGTAGCCATCTTAGAGAGCAGATAGTGGCTTATCCCATTAAACCTTCAGGGAGAAGTAGAGAGAGAGAGGATAATTGCCTACATTGGGTAAGAGTCACATAGGCTTTCTGCATTTATCAGTGCTGTGGAGTTTTTCCATCCACCATGCGAATTCAGGTGAGGCACTTCTATCAACATCACTCTCCCCATTGAAATAGGTGGTGGATATCAACTTACAACACTTCTTCATAGAGAGAGAAAATGTATGTAAACCTTCCAGGGGTTAGTGGAGGTCAGGGGTAGCCAGCATAATTTAAAAGCCATGCATTTAAAAAAGTAAAACATAACAACCTACTGTGTATTCAACAGTTAAAATATCATGTCCCACTCAACTTTTACCTAATCCCGTTCCTGCCAAAATGCCTGATACTAGATTTTTCTTCTTTATCACTGTCCTGGTTTGGATATGGTGGTACCAACTTTCAGTGCATTAAAGGAGGGTATGGGAGGGGTACCTGGCAGAAAAGAAAAGTCCTTGATTATCTTCCAGGCATATCACCTGGCCAGGAGCTAAGAAAGGAAAGTGGAAACTGCAGATGGGGTATCTTCGGTAATCACCGTGTGCTGTCAAAGAACGCGCTGTCCGACAGTTAACAGTACATAAAACTACCCCTTCTCTTCAAGAATATTAAAACTGATCCACTCTCTAACCCTGAGCAAGACTTCCTCACGTCTTCTCCTCTGTGATTTCTTCCAGCCTACTTCTACTCCCAGCCCAGACCCCTCACTGCTCTCATTTCCCAGCCCAAACCACCCCTTATATTTTTATTCTTCCTTCTTCCTCCCCACATTCTCTCTCAAAGGTCTAGAAACTAGGTTAGCAAAGAGAACGCTCTTCACAGCTGGAGAACAAGGAGCCACACTGGGAAAGATAAAAGTGTTAACTTGTAGTCTGACTATAGTATTATTCATGATTTTTCTATGAAGTATTATTTTAAAGAGGAAGTTGGAACCTAGGAGCATGGCAATCCAATGGAGCAAGTGCACAGGTAAAGCCTGAATGTTGCAAAAATGAAAAAAGCCCGGTGAACCAATCAGTCAACAAGTTGACTGAGCGTCTTGGCCACCCCCTGAGGTGCCAGGGGAGGCAGGCTCAGGAGCTGTCCAGCACTGTGTCAAGTGTTTGTACACAGTGACTGCATTGTCTTGACATCAATCTGAGAAGTAGATACTAGTCTTTCTATTTTATTATTGAGAAAACTGACGCTCAGAGAGGCTACATAACTTGCTTCAGGTTACACAGGTAATCGATGTGGGCTCAAACATTCCAGTCCAGATTGGTCTGACTCTAGAGCTTTTGTTCTGTTAGTCTTGTCTTCCATAACACAGGGTTTTTATTTTTAACTTTTTAGTTTGAAATGAATTCAGACCTACAGGAAAGTTGCAAAAAGAATATAGGTAATTCATTTATACCCTTCACCCAGATTTCTCAAATGTTAACATTTTGTCACATTTACTTAATTATTCCTACCTCCTCCAACCATTTGAGGGTAAATTGCAGACCTGATACCCATCTACCTCTAATCTGCAGAGTGGTATTTCCTAAAAACAAAGATTTTTTTTCTTTTATGGAAACATGGAACAATTATCAAATCAGTAAATTAACACTGTTGAAAGAATATTATCTAGTCTACAAACCTTATTCAAATTAGGCAATTATGGCACTAATGTTCTTTATAGCACAAGAAAAAAAATATTCTGATCCAGGATCCAATCCAGGATCTTACATTATGTTTACACTTCATGTCTCTTTAGCCTCCTTTAATTTGGAAAGTTCCTCAGCCTTTTTCTGTCTTTGGTGACCTTGACATATTTTGAGATTATAGGTCACTTATTTTATAGACTGTCACACAATTTGGGTTCTTGTGATGTTTGCTATGATTAGATCCAGGTTATGCGTTAATGGCAACAACATCGAGAAGCGTCAGTGTGTCCTTCTAGTGCATCATATCAGGAAGCATGTAATATTTACTTGTGTCAATACATTAACTTCGATCTCTTACTTAGGGTGGTGTCCGCCAAGTTTCTCCCATATAAACTTAACAATTTTTCCCTTTTAATTAATAATTATCTTGTAAGGAGATATTTCCAGACTACACAAATATCTTGTTTCTTTTCATACTTTCATCCACTAGTTCTAGCCTTTATTTATCATCTTTTTCCAAAACAATCATTACCAACCTGCTTGCCAAATGGTGATTTTTTAATTCCCTGGTTCCTTCCACATTTATTAGTTGGCATTCTATTTTAAGGAAGAGCTTTCCCTTCTCCCTAATTTGTTAACTTATTTTCATTTTTAAAAGTTATCGGTATGGGCTTACTGATTCTTATTTTATTCTGTGGGGTTATGATAGGTTGCTAACATTATTGATTCTCATGCTCCAATTGTCCACAATTTGGCCAGTGGGAGATCTAATGCGCAGTTTTTATACCCAAGGATCCTAACACTTCATCTCTTTTTGCTTCACTTAAAATCTGCCACTTTCCACTTTCCTGTCTTGAATCCTTTATCTAGAGAATTTGTTATTTTCTAAGAAGTCCTCAGACCCAGTGATCCAGTTACTGTCTGTTCTTGCTGACTAACTCTTAAAATAAATTTTTTTAAAAAGCTGGTGGTAGAAGTGAAGGGAGTTAAGTGGCAATTCTCCCAGGAGGCCATACTGATGGCCCTGCCAGCTGCTTGGAGGCATAAGAGGGACTGCAATCTCTCCTGAACACTTTTTGCTTTCTCATTTCCCTATCCTTTTGAACACATTCTACGCTCTGGCCAGATTAATTCTAACTCCCTACATCAGCCTGAAAATGGACTCACTCTGAGACCCATCTCTTCCTCTGTGAAGCTGTCTCTATTCCCTAGGCAAAATTAATTATTCTCTTCTTGGCAGCTCAATAAACCCTTGGTATAGCCTTTTATTAGAGAATCAATCACATAGCATTATAGGTTTATTTTGTTTTGTTTTTGCCATTTTGTTCCCTTTAATAGTCTGTGAGCTTTCCACAAGTGGGTTCTCACACATGTCTGCATTGTGATAATAAACATTTTTAATGGTTTAAACTGCATCAGAATCTATTTCCAGGTCATTATATAAACCATAGGTCAGCAAACATTTTATGCGAATATCCAGGTGGGCTTCGTGGGTGACAGTTTCTCTCACATCTACTCAACTCTGTCGCTGTATGGTGAAAGCCCCCATCAACAAATATATAAAAGAATGAATATGGCTGTATTTCAATAAAGCTTTATATACATAAATAGGAATCGGGCTGCATTTTGCCCTAGGGCCATCCTTTATTGACTCCCGGTCTCTCTTACTTCAAGATCTTCTCAGTGTTTGAATCACCTTCCATCAGATATCCCTAATTTTCCCTGACTAATGCCTGCACATCCTTAAGGACTCCACTTAAACCTCACCTGTTTGGAAGGAGGGAGGAGCTCCCTTATCTGTATAATGGATTAAGTCCCAGTACTGTATTTTCCATAGACCCCCCCCCATTAGTTCCCCTCCTAGCACTCTTCACTGTTAACTATAAATATTTGTTTTGTCTGTCTTTCACACTTCCGTGAAATTACCACAAGAGCAGGTCACTCACTTCCTATGCCAGGGTCTAGCGCAGGACTCACTCAGTTCATGGCACTCTCTAAGCATAGAATGCATAAACAAGCAACACAAGTAGCCTGCACAATCTATAGCAGAGACTGTGGCTGCTCCACCCACGTCCCCACTCCCTACTGCTCTGGGGATTGCTGGCCTAATTTACTTGCTAGGGAACAAACACACTCCAGGAGCATCCCTTAACCAAAGACCAGAGGAGCAAGTATATAAATACCCCAGCTCCCTCACCCCTCAGATGTGATCACTGTGAGGCTTCCGGAATTCCCCAGCAAGATTCAGCTCTAGTTTCCCACACTGACAGTTGATTTGATAAAGCTTTTGTTGGCTGCATTGCCTGCCTTATCTCATTTCCTATTCCCGTATCAGGGCTTCCGTTACCTCCCAAATAAACTACTTGCACTCGAATCCTTGTTTTCAGGTCTGCTTCTGGAGGAGACAAACATCATCTTCACAACAGCTCTGTGGGGTGGGTATCCTTACTTGTATTTGAAATCAAGGACCACAGGGCAGAGGGATTAAGGCCATCCAGCACGAGCATGGAAGAGTCAGAATCTAAGCTTCAGACCCCTGACTCCTGGACATGATCCCATTCACCATGTTATTCCCAACAGGCATTCAACCAGTGTGCATCCAATGACTGGATTGGATGGCTGAATATAGTTGTGATATCAACTTATCTCCCCAAATTCAACCCTGAATTCAAATGGTTTCTTTTTAGCCATAACACAGTGCCGAACAGATCACTCTGTTTAGATAAGAATGAAATGTAAAAAAGCACAAACATTTTAAGTCAGTTGGATTATCTCCCCATAACTGCCTGTGCCCTTAGGTGCTACCTCTTCCAGATCCTGTTTGAACAGAGAAGTATCTTCTAAATCCCAATCTTGCAGTGATTGATTCTGCATGGCAATTAACTTTGTTTGCAATGATTGCTCTGCTCCGAGGAGGATTACCTGGGAGGGGAGCCTCATCAGGTGTTTAAGGCATTAACCCTCTAGTCCAGGAAGTCCCATATTGCTGAACCCAGCTCTAAGCTTATTTGTATGTATTTCACAGCACCTTGCACAGATGGATTTTGAACAGAAGGTCTGGCCTCTCTAGGTGAGGGCAGCATGCAGTGAAGTTGAATCCCAAAGCTGAAGCTCAGGGGCACTGATTAGGCATGGGGTGGGACCAGGGGTTAAAACCATGTGGGAAACAGATCAATGCAAGAGAGAACAGTCATTGAGCAGACTCCATCACAGAGAGCTGCTATAGAGAAATGGATCTGCAGACAGAATCAGAGTGTGGGAGCTCTATTTGGGTGAAAAGAGGCAGTGGTTGGGGTCGCCCGGTGGCACAGCGGTTTAGTTTGCGCTTGGCAGCCCGGTGTTCGTGAGTTCGGATCCCGGGCGCCCGCCGACACACTGCCTGTTAGCCATGCCATGGCAGCGTCCCATATAAAATAGAGGAAGACGGGCACGGATGTTAGCCCAGGGCCAGTCTTCCTCAGCAAAAAGGGGAGGATCAGCAACAGATGTTAGCTCAGGGCTGGTCTTGCCCACAAAAAAAAAAAAAAAGAAAAGAGGCAGTGGTTGAAGAGTAAGACAAGGGAAATGTTCATTCCATTTCTACAGGGGCTCATGGTTGCTGAGTTCCATTTCTAAGTTTGCAGCTTCTGTTGTAAGAATTCTTCAGCTGAATAGCACACTGGGCTAGCTCAGGCTCTGGAGCCTGAGTCTCTAGTTACTGCTAGTCACGAGACCTGGGGAAGATATTTCACCGGTCTGTACCTCACTCCTCTCCCATGCAAAGTGGGATAATAATAGCACCTTCCCCACAGAGCTGCTGGGGGGAGAAAATGACTAACTCCATGTGAATTGCCAAGGATAATGCCTATCACATGGAAAGCATTCAACACATGTCAGCTGTTTTTGATTTTATGGGTGGTAGTATTCTTCCAGGAACATTCATCAAGATTGGCACCATTCCATGAATCAACGCCATTTGGGTATGATCAGTGAAGTGGTTACCACGGCAAGCATCTACCTAATCCTTAAAACCACTAAGAAAGAGCTTGTCAAATTCTTTGCTGAAATTCACATAAAAGTTCCACCACAGGTCTGTGTTTTGCTGCTTAACATCCTTGAAGGAAACCGGGTCACCCAGGCATGACTTGATTTTAATGAACCCTTGCAAGCTTACAAAGATGACCCCTTTATTTTCTTTTTAACTGATCAAAACCATCACTTTAATGATCCGTTCTGGAGTCTTGACCCAGAACAATGTCAGTCTCATTACTGAATCTCAGAATCTAGTGCCACCTTTTGAAGTATTTAGAAATGCTCTTTCTAGCCCCATCTCAGCACTCCGCCATTTTTCTGGATTGAATTTATTTAGAGACACTAGGTGCTGTCTTACAATCCCTTTACCCAACTTCGGGTTTCTTTTCCCTTCTACTGGTGTTAGTTCTGCATTTTCATTCTGATGCTCATTTTTCTTGGCACTTTGTCTTGAGAGGTTAGAGGCAAAACAGATGTTTAGGAGATCTGCACTCTCTTTGCCATCCCTCTCCTTTGCTCGCCTGGAAGAAACAGGCTTTATGATTCAACTTTCTGTTCCAAACTTAGCTTTAAAGCCCATTTGGGTGTCCTTAGAAATGTTTCTATGTGTCAGCTCATATGAGACACCCCACTCCAGATGTCTTGTTTTCCCACTCTTCACTGTTTAATTCAACAAAACACATATTAGGTACCTACTGTGAGGCGGGCATTGTGCTACGCTTCAAAGATACAATGGAAACGAGATGTAGCCCCTGCTCTCGAGAAGCTCGTGGAGAAGTGAGAGGAGGAGACAAAGACTAGACAGTGTGCAAGAACTCTGCTAATGGTCTACACTGCAGAAGCGAGCACCTCCACCTCAGGGCTGGAGGGAGTCAAGGGTGGCTTCACTGACGAGGTGGTGTTCAAGCAAGTCTTTTATTTTTATTCTCCCTTATTCCCTTTATTCTGCAACCCACCCCATTTCCTTCTCTAGTCCTATAGGCAGCCATCAGTAGTGTATACAAGTAGGTCTTTTTGCTCGTATAGTATTCATGCAAAATGCATATTGCCATTTTACGTACATGTATTTAGTTTTTAAATTGATGTAAAACGATCCTGTGTTATGTGCCTTATTTTATTATTTTTTTTCCTTCAGTAAGTAGAGTACTCTTTTTAGGATCCATTCATGCTGGTGTGTGAACATCTAGGCTGTTACTTCTAATTGCTGTGTGTCCCTCTGGGCTGTGCGTCCTCCACATTTCACTTGTCCACTGTTTCAGTGCGGAACACCTATTGTGGTTCCTAGCACTCCAAATAACCCTACAGTAACACGCTTTATGACTCACCTGTGGGTCACTATGAGAAGTTTCTTGGATCTTATATACCCAGGAATATAGTTGCTGGGTCATAGGTATGGCAGGCAGAATAGTGGCCCCCAAAGATGTCCACTTTCTAATTCCTGGAATTTGTGAATATGTGACCTTACACAGCAAAAGGGACTTTGCGCATGTGATTAAGTTGAGAATCTTGAGATGGGGAGATGATCCTGGATTGTCCAGGTGGGCCCAATGGAATCACAGGGGTCCTTATTAGAGAAAGGTGGAGGCAGAAGTCTCAAAGGCAGAGAGAGATTTGAAGATGCTACATTGCTGTCTTTGAAGTTGGAGGAAAGGGCCATTAGCCAAGGAATCAGGCAGCCTCTAGAAGCTGGAAAAGGTGAGGAAATATATTCTCTCCTGCAGCCTCCAGAAGGAACACAACCTTGCCAACACTTGATTTTAGCCTGGTGAGACCCATGCAGATTTCTGACCTCTAGAACTATACAATCATACATTTGTGTTGTTTTTAAGCCACTAAATTTGTGGTAATTTGTTACAATGGCAAGAGGAAACTTACACATAACGTATGCCTAGACTTATTTTGACTGAAATGGTGCCAGATTACTCTCCAGAATACCTATCGCGGTCTACACCCGCTCCAGCTGCACATGAGGTACCCCTGTCTCCACACTCCTAGTATCATTTAACCTAATCCAGCTTTCTGATTTCTGTTAGCCTTATGGGTATAAAGCACAAATAAGTCTTGACGAGAGAATCAGAGTTCCCCAAGCCAAAGTGGGGTGGGTGGAGTGGGATAGGGATTGTCTTGAGCCCCTGGCCACTGTGGGTGGGTTGGCTGGTCTGGGGGCAGTGGTGGGGGAGAGGGGCGTGTAAGTCATCAGGGCACCCAAGATGGAGCTTCTAAGGGGCCTGCATGGAGAGTACATGGAGACAAGACCAGTACTCCTCATGAGGACACAGGGCTTGGGGACTCAGTGGAAGAGAGAACCCCAGACAGTGGGGAGGCAGTGTGGGGTAGTGATTGGGACAGGGCTGGGCAACAGTTCCAGTTCCACAGCTGCCATGTGGCTTTGGGTACATTCCTAGGCTCTCTGACCCTTGGTTTCCTCCTCAGTGTGACAGGGATAATAATATAGCCCACCTCACAGGACTGCTCTGAGGATTCCATGAGATTATGAAGGTAAAACCCTAACACAGTGAATGGTAAATAGCACCCAATAAATGATGACAGTAATAATAACAATATTCTCATCACAATAACTATAATAATAATTACAGTTTCTTACATTTCTTAAATCAGTCCTTCCTAATTTATGGTATCTGTTGCTGACCTTGCTCTGCTTGCTGGAGAGTAATGTATTGCAATCAATTTTCACATATGTAAATGCAAATAATTTGATACATTATTTTCAAGTGAATCTCCCCCTTCTCGACTACTCCCCTCACACACTCCCCATCCCTAAAAATTTAGTGGTCTCTTTTTATGGCTGTTCACAGCATGAAGCAATTTTAGACAAAACTTATTCTTCTGACATCTATCCTGCAAGCTCTCTCCCCCAACAGTTTTTGGGACTAAATAATGCACGAGGGGACAGAATAACAGGGACTGTATAAACAGCAGAAAACAACGCTGTAAGGATTCTGTGCTGTGAAGAGATGAAAGCGCCTGGTCAGAAGGCCAATAACAAAGGGAGAGAGAAATGCAAAAGCGTTGACAAGGGAGGAAAGGAAGGTGTTTTTGGAGATAAGATTTGCTGGAAGTTGAAAAGGAGACGACTCAGGAGACAGTGGAAGAGTCTTCATTAGACAGGAACTCTGGAAGAGGCACACCAGCGGGCACCCGGCTTTTGCAGGGCTTGGGCTCTGAAGAAGCTAACAAACAGGAGCTCCCACTTCCCAGGTTCTCTGACGCCTCCTTTGACTTGCCCACGTGGAGGCGGCTTCTTCCTCCTCGGGGTCCCACGACTCTCTTCTTACCTCTATCAGAGAGCAGACCGCCCTCAGTTGTAACTGTGGATTTGTGTCTCTTTTCTTCACTCTACTGGAGCACTAGGCAAGACTGTACTTCAGAGAGCTTTCTAGTCATCCTCATCACGGATGACTTTGTGCTTTGCGTGCGTTATATAAAATATGCCTCTTGCCAACCACAGATGCCATCTTACAACTGTGGAAACCGAGGCAGGTGGAGATTGAGACTTGCTTACAGACACACAAGTGGTGGACGATGAAAGTGGGATTTGCACCCGGGCATTCTGACTCCTGAGTAGGGCTGCTGAGGTTCTCTTACCTCCCAACAGAACAAATTATTCACAACAGCAAGTATTTGCCTTGTGAACGAATTATAGTGCCTGAACTCAGCTGGCTAGTTGGTGGTACCAGGAAACAGGACTTCCGTCTCTCAGGCCTGGCCACATCAGGGAGCGGGGGGCAAGGGATGGGCACTTTCCAGTTGCCAAGGCAAGGCTGGTGGCTTGTCCTAAGAAGAGGGCCTGAAACTCTTGATCCCTCAGCCTGGCTTTGCCGTGTCTGTTCTGGGCAGTGTGACCATCCTGAAGAGACAATGACAAGAAGGGAAGAGCGACAGTTACGTCTTTCCTCCTAAAGGATTTTTAAAACAAATAAATACACAACTGGAATACATTTTAAAAACCTACCCTTCAAATAGTCTTAAAGGCTTCTGCACCAATTAGGTTAGTAAGTTCCCAAGATTGAGTTTCACTTGAGTTTTCCCTGGCCCTGCCCTCTCAGGGATTGCTAGATAGAGAGTTCCAGCCGTGGGCTTGACATCCTTTACGGGCTGCAGGGTTGGCTGGAACCTGATGAGTAAGGGAGCCAACCCCCAGTCCTGGGAGGCACAGAGACAGCCAGGCTATTAAGCAGGAGCTTAATAGTCATTTTATTCTCAGCGTTAAGTCACTCAGACCAACAAGGAGAATGTGGTGAGCCTTTTCCTGCCACACTTTTCCTAAAGAGGAAAACATAAGATCAGAACAAACCGCAGCTGAAATTAGCCGAGAGCGGTGTAGCATAACAAAGACACCAATTATAAGCGTGTGGGTGAAATGTAGGGAAACCACAAGGGGTGGTGCAGCACCAGGGGGGCTAGCTGAGGCAGGGAGCAGTCACCAGCCCTAGTCTGAAGGGGCACGAGGAGGGATCCCTCCTGGGAACTTCTGGAAGAGTGAGGCCAGTGTGGAGAGGGCCACATGACAGGTACTGAGTCCTTCAGTTGAGAGACACACCCCCTCGGTGACCCAGCAGAGAGGGAGCAGAGGAATGAATACGTGCATTTTCCTCCCTGTCTTCCCTCTCTGATGGGTTTGCCCATTGGTCAAAGTCAGAGGGTCAGAGAGCAGTTTGACTGAGTCCATAGAGGCAAGTCTTCAGGATGGAGAAGGGAGGAGAGCAGGTCAGGATGGGGCAACTCGAAGTTATCCCAAGTGCCAGATGCAAGACGACACACTGAAGATGACTGAATAAAACACAGGATTATAAATTTAAGATGACCAGACAATATATCTCAAAACTCCTATAAATGTGATGTTTGATGGCTCTTTCCATGGTAACACTGTGCTGAACTCTTAAGCAAAACATTTCCTTTAATCCTCCCAGCAATCTAGTAAGGTAGGTGACAGTTGCTTTCCAGGTTCTGTAAAAGAAGCATCTGAGACTTAAAAGGTTTCAGTGACTTGCTCAAGCAAAGTCCCATACACACAGCCAGAGCCCCCCCACAAACTTCGTAAAATGTGTCTTTTGGGGTGTGTTTGTCTCCATGAACCTTCTTGTCTCCCCTGGTCCTCATCTCAGTGTTCATGACTTCATAATAGTCACGAAAAATGTTTGTTTCGTGGCCAGGCATTTTTGAGAGCTACAAGGAAACAACAGTTGGCTAAAGTCTCTATGTCAGGAAGTTCCTGTTGGCGGCTCCCTTTGTTACTCGAGTGTGTTGAGACCCTTCTGGTGCTTTGTACTTAGTGATTCAGGACAAAACATGACTGTTGCCTTTTTTCCCTTCCTCACATGCTGTCATTTCAGCACAAAGGAAGGCTGGGAGCCTCAGAAGCTCCATCATCGGAGAGCTCAGCCACTTGTGATTGGCTTACATACATACGAATTTCAGCCGGAGGCGATTTTCAAAAGGGATTCCATTTCTATAGGGGTATTTTCCATTAAGCTGGTTGCTGACTTTCACTTAGTCATTTAAAAATGATTCAAAGGGAGGGAAATAATAATAAACTTCCATTTTGCCTTTCACCAGCATATCTCAAAACTAAATTAATTCTCAACTTTTGTGAATAAAGTTTGTGTCCCGATAAATTCATTCCCTCAAGAATGCTCTATTCAACTTTTCTCAGTTCCCCAGCTCACATACCACAATTCCAGTTCCAAGTCTCCAATCTCGAGGGCCTCTCCCTGAACCCCATCCCTGGAGGGCGATGGGGTAAATCAAGTCAGCTCTGTGTGGACGCCCTCATCCTCCTCTCTACCCCCAATTGTGTCCTTTCCTCCTCCCCTCTCAGAGGGAAGAATGTCTTTTCTTGCTGAGGCTTAACCTTTTGAGCCAATCTTTCCATCCTGGCCCATGGGGAAGTCTGTTCTAGCATTTGGTTCCTTTCTCTCCATCACGTTCTGGTGATTTCTTTCCTTCTTTTTGTCAAACCAAAAAAAAAAAAAAAAAAAAAAAAAACTCATACATAGTGCCCATCCATAACATGAAAAAATATATAAACATGTATTTTTACCCGATCTCACTTTCTGCCTCTCTTGCAAGTGCTGTTTTATTTCTTGATACAGCTCCCTACATGCAGTGCCCACAGCCAGCTTTTGCTGTAACATGGCACCCTCTTTTCTGAATGTTCTGCCCAATTCCTTCATTACAATAAGCCTCTCAAAGGCTACTAGTGGCTTCCTAGTGACCATTCCACGGCCCATGCTCCTCAGTTTCTGCAGCTTCCAACACTGTCGTCTTCCTTTCTCATCCCAACCTTGAAATCAGTCCTCTCATGGCTTCTACAGCTTAACATTCAGTCCCTCTTCCTACCTTGCTGTCTGAAGGCTGTTCCTTGCCATCCTTCCATTCTGGGAAGGGAAGTCTAGCATTCTATTTAAGAACATGGAATATGAAGGCATTTCTCCTTGATTCGACTTCTAGCATTAGCACTTATTATCTGTGTAATCTTAGGCAAGTTATTCGAAATTTTTAATCTTGGTTGATTTATCTGTGAAATGGAGATAATAATACCTACTCTATAGGGTTGTAGTGAGAACTCATTTAAAACATTTAGAAAAGTCCCTAGAAAATAAGAATTTATGCCATTAATATCTATAAATTGATATCTTTCAAGATTCTGACATTGGAACTGTGTTAGTTTCCTATTGCTGATGTAACAAATTACAATAAGCTTAGTGGCTTAAAATAATTTAAAAAATTATTGTCTTATAATTTTGGAGATCAGAGGTCCTAAATAGGTCCCACCAGGCTAAAATCAAGGTGTTGTGTAGTTCCTTCTAGAGGCCCTAGGGGAGAATCCATTTTCTTGCCTTTTCCAGCTTTTAGAATTTACCCTCATTCCCTGGCTCATGATTTCTCCTTCCATCTTCAAAGATGGCAGCGTGGTATCTTTAAATCCTTCTTTGACCCTGATACTCCTTCTCTGTCTTCCCCGAGGACTCTGATTACATTGTGCTCACCCAGATGGTAATCTTCCCACCTCAAGGGCAATTGATTAGCAAGCTTAATTCCATCTGCAAATTTCTTTGCCATTTAACCTAGTGTTGTCACAGGTTTCAAGGATTAGGATAGACATTGTTTGGGGAGACCATTATTCTGCTACTGCAAGAATTATTTTGTCTTTACATTGTTTCCTTGGACAATCATCTGAATTCGTCTGGTTTCAACTCTGAATTCTATACAGAAGATTTCTCTTTCTGATTTCAGCCCAGTCTGTCTTTACTGCAGTCTTACACCCCCAGCTGGTTACAGGACATCTCCTGGCTGCATTCCACACCAACACAAGCAAACTCATCATAATCCCATAACCAGTTCAGTCCCTTCTCCTAATGAACCTCCTTCTACAAATGGCCCAGGTATCCCCCAGATTTCTCAATATTTACTGAAGGATGAAGAATCTTTCTGTCCACTCTGGGTGAGCAGAAGTAAGTAAAAAAGTTTTGGTGGAGATCTCCATCAACCTGAGTAGAAGGGATACCCCTTTACATAGTAACTTTTAGGTTTGCTAAGTGTGGCGACCATGAGAATGTGCCTCACAGACTTCTAACCAGAGGGAGCATAACTGACTGTGGCACCAGCCACCAAGCTCTGAAGTTCATGGCAGCATTTGGGCTGAGGCCATGATCCTTATTCGCTGCTCTCACCAGTGACTCAGCAAGGCAGGGACACTAAGGCAGACCTGTTCCCAGGAGACTTGAAACTTGTCTGACAGCTGATCTTGGCTCTAGGTGTCCCCTACGGCCTTGTAGGACCTTCCTTAGACTGCAGGGCACTTCCTCAGACCCTAGGATGCTTCTGTCTAAACTTCCTTCCCTCTCTCCCTCACTCAAGGTCAGACTTGCAGTTTCCTAATGGCTATTCCAGGTCCTCCCAGCTTCCCCTCCATTTTCTCTCACCAGATTTTTCCTTAATACAATTATTGATCTTTAATTCTATCTTACATCTGCTTCTCAGGGATCTGGACTAACACGCTATGTGTCTGAACTGGAGGGTTGAAAGGCCAAGACCTGAAGGTGAAGCCCACCTCCTTGGGTTCCTTGGGTTCCGGGCAGACAGAGAATTTACAGTTGCCAGTAAGGCAGTACTCAGACAATGCAAACTCCCTGGCACCACAAGGAGAAAGTGGGAGGAAAATGAGATGTTTTAGAAGCAACAGAGGGATCCGTGAGACAGGACTGCTGTGGGCTGATGTCATACTTGACATAAATTGACAGTTAATTGACTAGAGATTTTGGAGCATCTCAGCAGGGTAGAGGGTGGGATGTATGAGAGAGGGAACGTACATACCCTGAACAATTGGGACCAATACGTGTGCTCACTTCAGAGCGTGTCTCTCCGAATTATTCTGACTGTCCACTTTGTGCACCATCCCTCCTCCCCTACCTGGGACTGACTGTGAGGGGGAATGGATTTGTTTACCGAGCTTTCAACAGGAGGAACAATGGGTAGAAGCTGCCAGAAGCAGACCTGGATTCCCATAAAGAATCCCCATAAAGGGCTTTTCCTATAGACACCTCATAGCTGGGGGCACATCTGCGAAAGACACAAGGGCTTCCAGCCGTGGGTAGGAAGTTGCACTGGCAGCTCATAAGACCTTCCATGTCAGAGACTTGAATGGATTCAACAATCATCAGTGTGCTCTATGCCAGCAGATTTCCAAATGTGGTGGATCATCTGAATCACCCGGGAAAACATTAAAAGATATCCCAAATGTTCTAAATCAGGATCTAAAGGGAATGGGACTAGGAAACTGGATTAAACTATAACACATGATTTTTCTTGCAATTCTATTGGCCAGTCCAGTTTGGAAACCACACTGACGTATTCAACAAAACCACCCCAGATTTTAGAGATGGTTCACCAGTGTCTTCTCACTGGAAACACTGTATGCTATCAGAAGTTCATTTGTTCATTTTAATGTGCTTAAGAACATGTACATCAGAATCGAACAGGAGTGAATTTAATTCCGGCTTTGCCACTTATCTCCTGAGTGATCTTGAGTAAGATATTCAATTTCCTAGAATCTCAGTTTTTTTAGCTGTAAAATAAGGATGATAACAGTACCTTTTTCCCAGGTTTATTGAAGTGATTAAATGGGATCATGATAATAGCTAACACTCATATTCAACTTGCTATGTGCCAGTCACTCTTTCGATGACTTTACGCCTATTAACATATTTATTCCTAACAGTTATCTGAGTTAGGTTCAACTATGGTTCCCATTTTACAGATGAAAAAACTGAGGCACCAAGAGGTTAAATAACTTGTTAAAGGTTGCACAGCCAACAAGGGATCCAGATGAGATTTAAACCTAGGTAATTTACCGAGAATATTTTTTAAGGACTCTGCTATCCTATGTGTGCATAGAGCACTTTACCCAGAGCCTGGAACATACTATGTGCTTAATAACTATTAGCTAATGTTATAATCACTGCTTTTACCCTGGGGCTTATAGTGCAATTGTCACAACTCTCTAGAGTCTGCAATATTGTTGATAGTGACTTGTGAAGCCAGAGCACCTGTATCTTCGTATCCCCTCCTCTGTGTGCTCAGCCCAGCCTGGGTGATGAGAAAGGCAGCATGCACTGAGGTGTTAACTTACTGAGACTAAGAATATCCAATTCAAAACCTGTTCATGTTGAATCAGGTCAGTAGTAGTAGTATTTGCTCTATTTCTCCTAAGCATTGAAAAGGAGTCCTTACAGAAGTAAAATATGAGCCCTTTAATCCTAATGTTCTTTGACCTCTGCAGGACACACAGATGTCCAGGGAACTGCAGTGTCAGTATCTCTGAGACCTTAGGAGAATTCTTTTGACTAGAAAGGAGGGGGACTTGAAACGCATCTCTATTACTGCAAAGAGAAATTAGGGGATGATTCATCCTATTCTGTAGGAAAACCAAGAGATCTTGAAATAAGTAAGACTTGGTAGTTAGTTTTAGAGGAAAAAAAAGTACCATCAAATTTATAATCTGATGGCTCCACTGAGGATAATAAATGGTGCTTTGATGACCACCCTATTCATTAGGTGTTTCCCAGCTTTCCCCCTCATTTCCCTCACAGAGAAATTCTCACCCAGGCACTCCAGAGATAAGTGCACAGGTTTTAGAGATAATCAGATCTGAGTTTAAGACTGGTTTTGCCACTTCCTACGTGGGAGATCTTGGGCAAGACCCTCACCCTCTCTGAACCTCAGTCTCCTCCTTTCTGAAGCATTGACAATACTCTTACACATACTGTAGAGTTGCTGTAGGACAAAATGTGATGATGTATAAAATGCAATTTGTGCCTGGGCTAGAGCTCAGCCAAACACTCTGTAGACGTTAGTGATGTTCATGTGAGGATGTGAGTTTTCATGTTGGTACATCTGAGCCTCTACAACACTAGGGAACCAGAATGAATCCCAGAATTGACTTCCACGGAGTTCGATGACAATCCTTTGACATTTGGTGCATTTAGATGAGAAAGCTTTGTTGAAAACATCCATTCTTGCTTTCATTTTCATTTTGTTTACCTACCATCCCCACCGTAAACATATAAAGTCCATGGTCACAAAAGCTCTTCATCCCACTCTTTAGCTTGCCAGTTCTCTCAGATTTTCACCATCTTCAGCGTCAAAAATACCTCAAAATTTTAGTGCTTTATCACAACAAGCATTCATTTCTTGCTCATGCATCTGAGGGTCCTCTGGAAAGTGGTTGACCTAAACTGCTGAGTTTACCTCTAGACCAGGAGTGGGTCTTAGGACTGCTCCCTGTGTCTGTCATTCTTCTGGTTATAGCAGAAATGCAAGAGGCAAGCCCAACTTGGGACCACATCTCAAGCCTCTGCTTGCATCACACCCAATAGCACCTATTGGTCAAAGCAAGTTAAGAAGGCTAAGCCCAACTATAAGACTATGGCAAGGGGATGAGTGTGTACAGATACTACAAGAGAGTGAAGAATTGGAAACACATCTCATTCTACCATACCCAGAATTCCAAATTCCCTAATTCTTTTACACTTTTATTAATTAGTGCTTTCAAGTTTTGTAAGGCAGACCCAGGTAGTTCAAGTAACTTGAGTCTATCAGAAGGTCACATAGACAATACAAGGAAATACTAGACACCATCTTAGCCTGATGGAATTAGGAGTTAGTAATTTTCTTTTCAGAAATCGACAGCACCCACCAAAGTGCCTGGTACAAAATGGCTGCTAAGTAGATGTTTCTAGAAAGAAGAAACAAGTGAATCACCCAGAAGCCCCTCTAGTGTCTGGTCACCTTGTCATTTTCCCAGAATCTGCCTCCATTGATCCCTCCACTGTGGTCATCACCATACCCACGGTTCAGCTCCTCTGTCTTTGTTCTTTCTTGCCTTCTGTCTTACTTTGCCTTTTTCTCTTAAATTCCCCAAGAGGAATGGTTCTATTGAATTAATTAGGCATCTTTCAATCTATTGGGCAGAGATCTTGCTGCCTTTCCTTGGCACAAATCAGCCAATAGATAGAGGCTTCTTTTTAAGTTGCTCTTCACTGGGTCAGTCATAAAGAATGGTAAAGAACATGCAAGGAATTCTCTGTGGCTGCATTTCTCAGCAGGGGTCTGTGGGATTCCACTGTCACATGGAGACTCAAGGACTTTGTGATGGCTTGTCCCATCTCTCTCTTTGTGCTGTTGTCCTGTGATTTAAAAAGATAACATCTCTCCAGCACAGAGAGGTCTTTCTCCCTCTGAAGTGTTAATCACAATCTGATGAGTCAATAGCCCCTCATATCATCATTTTCTACCACTAACTGGGTAGGACTCCATCCCTCCCAGCAGAGCCTTCCCTGCCAGAATATTGCATTGCCCCAGCCGACTGAAGCAGAGCTATTTTTTTGGTTTTTGTTTTTAATATCGTGTAGTGACAACCCTCTTCCTTAAATTATTGAAGATTGATGGGGACTCAAGGCAGCTGGGACAAAACTGAAGCAATAAGCGTGCTGTGTGTGTGTGTGTGTGTGTGTGTGCATGTATGTTTCCTTTTAAATGTAAGGAGTTACTTTTAAAGAAAAAAAAAACATGTTACAAGCCTCCAAAGTGAGAGAGTAGAAGGAATGGGGGTTTTCTTGGCAAGTCAATGGAGAATGGGAGGGTGGGGGCAGTGACCCCTGATATCAGGCAGAGAAGTTGGAAGCCGGAGCAATGGGGCCAGAGCTTGAAGAATGGAAACTTCTAGCTAAGTTGGAAAGGCCCAGAGAGTACAAATAATCAAGGGCAAATTCAGGATTGCGATTGGATGCTCACTCAGTAAATTACTGTGTTTCACAAAACAGGAGGTACTCTGTGGGTGACAGGTGAAGACAGAAATAACATCAGATGAAGACATTACAGGTTAGACCGCAAACTCCATGAGGCCTCAGCTGTCTCATTCCTCCTTATATCTCCAGTGTTGAAGACACTGGGCGGCACCTAAATGAGCCCTGTGGATGTTTGATGACAAATTGATGTATTAGTTAATTAGTTAAGTTAATTTGAAATTGAAATCTAGGACGAGCTTTGCACTTACACAGAAAAGATTGACTTTAGAAAATCTACAAAGATGAAAGAGAGGAGAGGGAGAAAGAGAATGAATAATGAATAAATGCATGAGTGAATGACTATTCAGCCTGTATGTGGAACATGGCAGTGTGAGTAGTTGAAAAGGAAAAAGGCCCCAAGAAAGACTAGGCTTCACCAGCTAGTGATGTTACAGAGACTTTTTTCTCTATTAATGCAGAGTGTGAAGAAATCTCACCTCTCGTGTTATATTCTGGATACTGGGTAATGCCCACTTTTGCGCTTGTGCTAGCTCTCCTAGCTTAACACTCTATCTAGAACTGATTTGTTTTCATCCCCTCCTGGCCAGTTTTCTCATTAACCAAGCATCGTGATTTACATTTAGACTTTAGTTTAATCCCTTAGTGTCAGAATGAAACTGCCCTTGTTAAAATTCCTGGGATCCTACTATAGAAATTCTCTCTAGCCCCTTCTGAAGAAGCTAATTTGTCTGCTTCAGCCCCTGCCTTCCTTGACCAGCTCCCCTCAACAGCCGTTTCCTGCCTCCAATGTTTTGAAGCCCAGGTCCTTTTCTTGTCAGCCAATGCCCTCATGTCAACCCAGCTAGTGAAGTGTCACTACTCTCTCTTTCCCAGTGAGCGTGCACTGGATCATCACATCATGATTTTTCTTTCTTTCTCTGCATCCACTCTCCCCTTCCCCAAACCATTTCTCTTTCTCTTCTTCCCAACCAAAATGCTTTGTGGCTGGAAGTCAAGGAGCCAACTGCCAATCACTGTTGAATCCAGCATTTCCAAAGTTCACATTTGGAATGGATAGCTTTTTGTTCGTAGAAAGGCAAGGATTCTAGAAAAATACACACTCTTCATTTCAAAGAGGATGGTATATTCTTCACGCTCCCCTTGGAATGAGTCAGCAGTGGGGAAGCAGGAATACATTTCTATGGCTCCCACTTGCCTTTGCCCAACAATCTCCTTCTATCTTTCCAGGTACAGCCCCATCACATGAGAGGATTCACTTGGGTCCCTTCTGCACTTTTTCAGGATTTCAAGTCACTTGTATGACAGTCTAACAAAGGAGGTTAAGAAGTTCCCATATCTTTTCAATTTATGACTCTCTTATCAGATTTCAGCCTCAAGGCCCATACATCTGTTGGCTCAAGAATGAAAGAAAACTTTTATTTTGTGTGGCAGCACCAATCAATGGCTGTGCTTTGAGAACAATTCTGAAGCCATACTGATCTCATTGAGAAAGAAGGCAGTAATGGCTCCTACCACAGCCTCTACCATAGAGGAAACTGTGGTAGCATTTCTGCCATGTACATGCCTTCCCTGGTTTGATAAAGTCCAGAAGTGCAAGCATCTGGTCCTTCATTTGAGGGATCACCCCATCTTGCACCCTGGACTTCTGGAGATCTCCAGGGTCGTAACTGACATACCATTTCAAAACATGCCTCTTTAATGTCTTCATCAGAAGTTTAACATAGGTCCCAGATTTTTTTTTTTTTTGAGACTTTTAATTGTTCTAAGTGTCTCTATGATAACATTGTTCCTTGTCTTCCGATTTACCGTTCTTTAAGCAAGAATGACAACTTCGATGGCCTGGAAAACCTTTCAAATGAATAACAACACATTCATCTGAAAAGCTGATCACACATTCTCATTAGGTGTTGCATGGGTCATATTTGTAATTATTTTGGTTTTTTTTTAATACTGAGAGACAAATTTAAGGCAAAATCAAATATTTTTTAAAATCTGTATTTTTAATATACCTTCCTCCTTATGCACCCCTTGTAAGAGGAAGATTTAGTTTTGATCTAGATTGGTCAATATTACATTGATTCATCTTCAGCTCAGATTTCAACTCTTTTACTTCAGATACCAACTGCAAGACTATTCTCCAATCTGGCTTTTGTCTCTTTCCTGCCCATCTCGAATCCAATTTAGCATTTATGAAACTACCAGTCTGCTCCAATCCCTCATCCCACGGCCATCTCTGGGGCATAATTTATAAAACTTTCCCTGTGGTATGTGGGTGGCTGAAATGAGCTATCAAGGGACAAAGCATAATCTGGGGCATGGGAATCTCAATCAACTGCTGATAGGGACATTACACCTGGCACAATGCAACTTACAGGACTGCTCATTTCAGCAACAAAAATGACTGTGTCCATGAGTGGGGAGAATTACAGAAGTTTGAACACAGCCAGTCTCAGCCTTGAATGTGGTAGAGGAAGAGAGGAGAAGAAATTTAAATTTTTAATTCTGCTGATTTAACAAACCGACTGCATATTGTTATCTAAGATGCAAGTTTTACCAGAGAATTTTATATTAATCAAAAAGAATATAGTGCAGGAACTATCCATAAATATCAGAAAGGGATGAGGAAACCATTTCTAGCAGATCATATAATAAATGTGCATTTTCACTAAGAGGAACAGTAGGAGAGGGGCACTGGGGGGTGGAAGAGAGTGTTATGAAGCAAAACTCCACTGATTAGCCTCATTAAGGACATAATTCCCTCACACTGCAGTAGAAAGTGGTAAACTTCAGAATGATAAAAGGTGGGGTTTTCCTGCTGTGTAGAAGTGTGTTCTTGCCCAGATTTGGTCACAAACTAGCTGGATACATCACCCATCTAAATTTCAGTGTCCTTATTTGTGAAATGAGGAGCTTGACTTGGAATCAGTAGTTCTGAAACTTTACAGAACATTGGAATCACCTGGGATGCTTGTAAGAAATATCAATTCTCTAGACTCCATCCACTGGAGATTCTGATATATATAGTCAGGACTCAGTATATGCATGTGTAAAAAAAATTCTTCAGGTTAGACTCTCATGTAAGTGAAACTTTGTTCTGTGCTCGGAGAAAGACTTTCCTAGAAGTTATTGTGGGACAGTGTGTGGTGGGATGCAGAAATTTAGAGATGGTCTGACTTTCTAGGAGACCAGAGTTCTGCAGTGGTCCAGAACCACAACCCCTAGGTCAAAAAGTTGTAACTATATGCTTGCATGATCGATGATTTGGTCTGATTGAACTAATTAATCTATAAATACGTTTTGTAAAGCAACTGCTCGACTCAGTATGGGATGCCAAGGGGATTATATTCAGAAAAACGTTGCACTATGGTTCTTATCAAGGAGGTTAATGTCTACTCTGAAATAAAGAAAGTAGTAAGTAGTTAACCCCCTAAAAATGTTAACAGTAATGAGCAGGAGCTCAGAGGGACAGAAAATCAGTTCATGCTGGGGAGATAATCAACCTATTGAGAAGAGAAGACACTGGATAAGCATGACCTTGGACAAAGAAGAGTTTGACCTTTTGAGGTTAACGGCCTCTGGGTGAGACCACCTCACGTGTCCATCTCCCCCAGGATCCTCAAAGTCTAGTGGTCAGAAGAGGTGTCTTCTTTGGACAGAGCTTATACCAACTTATTTCTCTTTCTTCAAGACTTCCCCGGCCCTGTCTTCTGATTCATACATTGGTTCTTAGGTAAGTTAATACAGTTAATCCAATAACTATCTACACTCTTCCTGGTCTTGGAATCTGTTTCTTTCTGTTAACATCACATGACTCTTCTCTGAGGGCTAATTTTACATTTTATTTCCCAAGGGCAGTCTGTGTTCCCTCCTTTGCAGATGCCTCAGGGTCTGTCACCATAGTGCACTGGCACTGCCTATACCATTGTTCCTTGGATCGGCAGAGCATTTTACACCCTATAAATACTTACACTTATTACCCTGTCACTACTGATTTAAATTGCTTCAGGTTTTAAGTCAACACTGGCTTTTGACTCAGAAAAAAAATAAAGGGCCATGGAGAGAGAGGTATGTAAACTGACCCTGTGCAGACTCTAGGAATTGATCTTAGACTTCCTTGGCAGCCTCGTTGCTGAGCCAAAATCCATCATCACCATCATTGCAAAGTAGTATTTTGGATGATGTCAGAGGACTTTTCCCACGGGACCTTGTTTTAGATTATTAGCAAACAGTTGCAGCAGAATTATCATCAAAGGCATGTTATATCGGACGGTGGTTCGTGGTTCAGAGGGTGCTGCTTCTCAGATAGGATTTAGCTGAGCCCTTCTTCTCACATCAGGGGAACATCTGTATCATTGTACTATAAAACACAGACTCCTGAAATGGACACCAGCAGGAACAAACATGGCAGGAACTAACAAGCCAGATTTCCTGAAATGTCTTTTGATAGGGTTAAGGTCAGGTGGAATCTCCTGAGAACAGCACTCATCTAGCACTCAGCTCTTTGTGCCTAGAGAGGGGGCTGGCTGAGGATGAACGCTGAGGGAAGAGGCACCCCCCCACCACTGTTACCCCTCCCTCCAAGAAACCCTGAAGCCCTGATTCTTCCCCAATATGATATCCCTTTTCAGGAATGGAAATGCCTTCTGCAGGCCAGCCCATTCCCTCTGGTGCTGGTCTCAGGGGAAGGACAGCATCTGGCTCCCTCCCTCCATCTAATTACCCATCTGTTTGTGGGGAAGGAAGGAATGTTCTATTCCCCTTTCTTTCCCAAACATTTTAATGTGCTGATGCATGAAGATGACAGCAGCTGCACCTCAGAGCCCATCCTTTTCGCTTGTCACTAACTGGCTTAGCTGTTCTGTTCAGTTCTTGGCCAGCACTGCCTGACACTAGAGACCCACATCTCTAACTCTCCCTCACCTTGACTCTGTACACAACTCTTGCATTGGATTCACCCAGGTTCCATTTTGCTCACATGACCGCTCACTGATTCATTGTTGCAAGGCTAATCAGGGTGCCTGAGGTCACCTCCCTCAGGGATGGTCAGGGATCTCCCTGCTCTGCTTTGGCTTACACCTTCTGTCAGCACCAGCAAAGAGGCCCTGCCGTGGATAGTCTTTGCATCCTCGTCTCCCAGCCTCTACTCAACCAATGACCTCTTTAGTTATTTCCCCCTCACTCTAGAAGCCATGTTTAGAAAGAACTTATATGTCAAACAAATTGCATTTAATAAATACTCATTCATTCATTTTCCTACTTTTTAAAGGTTAATGAAGGTCTCTGTAAGAGCCAAAACCTCTTATTAGTCTTTGATAAGTGGAAAGACCAATCTAAATTGGTTATATTCAAGCCCCAAACAAACACCTTTTGGCTAGCTCAGATGATCTGCTTATGGAAAAGTTTGCAGTTTAGTTCAGCTTCTCGAAATATTGAAACATTTCAGACCACCATTGACATCTTAAGCAAAGTGGTTAAGAGAACAACTTTAGACATAGAAACATATGGGTTTAGATTCCACTTGGCCACATACTAGTTGCACGACCTGGGGCAAGTTTCTGAACTTAATGTATCTCAGTTTCTTCATCGGTAAAATTGGGATAATTACATATATTATATATAATTATATAGGGTTATCATGGAGTAAAATAGAATAATGTTTACAAAGCACTTATTATAGAGGGGGATAAAGCAAGAAATCAGTAAATGATAGCTGCAGCTCTCTTTATTTCCATCATTTTTATTATCACCATCAATTATCATCACAACCCACGAGGCTTGGGAATGAGGACCCCAGATCACGAATCCCTCTCTCCATTCTTGGGCAAATATTTGTTCAACTCAACTGTGGTTGAGACTCCTAGTGATTCCCACTGTGTCCATCCTCCCTTCTGCAATAGCAACAGCAATTTTAGCTGGGCACGTGGTCACTCAGCTAAAGACTACTTTCTTCAGGCACCTTTGCTAGGCATTGCCATATAACTAGGTAATGGCCAATAAGACATGAGTGGACATGATGTATGCACTTCAAGTCATGCCCTTGAAAAGGAAGAAACATGTTCTCCCTTCCTATTTTTCCCCTCCCCTCCAGCTGGAATGCAGACATGGTAGTGAGTCATCTTCAGTTAAGCCAAGGAGGACACCATTAAGCCACGATTCCAATTCTGGGCCACCAACTCAGACTGTTACATGAGGGAGAAAGAAACCTTTTTGTTGCTTTAAGTCACTGAATCTTGTGGCCTCTTATTACAATATCATAGTGTGTCCTAAAAACACAGCAAACAACTATTTGTGATATTCTCCCCTAGTTGTACAATTTCCTGAAATACAAAGCCACATCAGCCTATCATGGCTTACTCTTGATTGGATATAACTAGATGACAACAGAGATCATGCAGCATCCATTGAAAAGAAAGATGACCCAGCCCCACCGTGGGCTGCTGGGGAATCAATATATTTTAATTATGAGAAATCACACTGTGTTTACATTTCACACAGTGGCAAGAGGAAGGTCATATCACAATCCTAACAGCCTTTATCAAAACTGTGTACTGCTGTGTTTGGCAAGTGGGATTCAAAATTGGATGAACCTGAAGAGTTTTCATCTTCCTGTTTTCTCCCTTGTTTGTTTATATGGCTATAGCTTACGAGATTAAAAGGCTTACAGAGCAAAGTATAGTAAAGGGAAATGAAACCTTTGGGCAAATGAAATAACTCTTTCATTTTAGGAAAAAAGGTGATTAGTGACTTGAGGTTTTCTGAGTGGGGCAGTGACTGGGAGGTTATTATATTCCTTTCCTGTTGTATACCTAAAAACATTTGAGAAATGATTAAAACTGTAAGTACACACACAAAAAAAAGCATGGCAAACCCCTTTCCTCTTCCCACTGCCACTACCCCATGACTCATAAGCTTCCTGACCTGGAACAGCACTGAGCTTTATAAGGATGGAAATGTCAGCTCTGGGAACAGCGTGTGCTTCTTTGTGTGAAATCTTAGGCAGCCTTACAAAAGCCAACCCAGGCCTCAGAGTGGCCCTGCTCTATTGCTCTGCGTGACTGGTCTGCATGTTCAGTAGAGTCGTCTGATTTCTTGGCAAGCACTCACTGGCTTTTCTGTGGAGCCAGGTCACACACTGGAACCAGCAATAACAGTAATGGTAGCAACAACAAAAACAACCATGTTTAATTTTTACACCTTATAAGGAGGTAGTGTTAGCCTCATGATAAAAATGAGGGAAAAACAACTCAGAAATATTATGATACTTACTTCAGATGACTTAGAAAATCATAAAGAGTGATATCATGGTGATGGCGATGACGATAAAGATGGTGATGATGATGATAATGGTGATGGTGATGATGATGATGGTAATGATGGTAATCAGGTGATGATGATGATGATGACGGTGATGATGGTGAGAGTGGTAATGATGGTAATGATGATGATGCCTTACTAGGCACCATGCTAAACATTTACTTATAGGCAAATGTGTGAAATTAAAGTGCTTAGTATATTGTTTGATCCATTGTAAGTGGTCAGTAGTTGCTGGCTTCAGGAGCCGGGACTAATATGAGGCAAGTTAAAGTACTCTCTTTGGGCACAAAATTTAAGAAAGGATGCTAAAAAACTCAGTAATCGAAATAAATATTTTAATGCAATATTTTACAAAACTTAATGTAAAAGCTCATACTAAACAAAATATCATTTTAAATAAAGACAAGTTCAGACCTTGTATTTGCACAACTTGCTCCGCTCACCTCCCCCATTCCTGTCCCAATCTCCCATCTGATGTTAATTTCATTTCATCCTCAAAACAAGCCTGAACCCAAGTTGTTCTTATCCCCATTTTATAGATGAAAATACTGAGGCTCACAATTAACATGGCTAATGTGTGCCAGAACTGGGATTTTAACTCCAATCTACCCAACACAGAAATACAGGTTTTGCCCATTAGTCTACCTGGCTTCTAAAATAAATTTTCTGTCACATCACTACAATATTCACTGTAATTTTCTGGGTCATTTTTAAAAAGTGGAGACTAGACAGAGACTAACTACCAGCTGCAGCTCTTAGACCAATGATGTCAGCTGGGGTAACACTGATAATTACAGAACTCAAAAATGTGCTTTTATTAAACAACCCCTCGTAGAAGTAATCCATTTAACCGCTTAGAAATTCTATGTAGAAAGCATCAGTGTTCCATTTCACAGATGGGGAAACAGAATCTCAGAATTGGGCGCTCAGAGCCAAAGCCAATCCATAGCAGAGCTAACGACCAGCTCAAATCTTCCGGGCTGATGTAATTCTTTTCTTCCTGCTGTTCCAAAGTTTTCTACATTTGTCTTTTGAGCTCCAATGCTCTTTATATTTCAGCATAGAGACCTTCCTTGGAGAAATCCAGTTTGCTTGTATCATGCATCATTTTCCCTAGAATTACTTTTTTTTAAAAAATGCATTGATTTTAATAACATCTTGTGTCTTATGTGATTTTAAAATTGACATATATTAACTGAAGAAATTTTGAAACATAGTGAAAAAAAGAACAAAGAAAAATTGCTTCCATCATTCAGAAATAAACAAGGGCATCATTTTGGTGATGTTTTTCCTATTTTTTTGTTTTGTTTTGTTTAGAGTGGATTGTTTTTTTCTTGACAGCCCATCCCCTTAGCAATAATAGAAAATGGTGATAGAAGAACAAGTAAGATCTCAGGTCTAGACTTTTCTGCTCAAGGCATATTCTTGAATCCTTCTACTCTCACCTCTGCTCGGATATTGTTCAAGCCGTACCACTCTCACTTTCCCAATATAGGCCCTTCTATTGGGTCATTTTCCTCTGCTATAAATTCACAAAAGTTGCTCCCATCCTCTAACAAAGTAGTTCTTAGCACTTATAGATAATTGGATAAGAAAAGTTACATATCCTTAGAATAACAAACATACATATACACAGAAAAAATTAAACATAGTTTTAAGGATCTTATAGAGTCCCTTAAATCCTATTCATGCACCCCCAAAATGTCGGTGGAGTCTAAACTTAGAAGCCCCATTACATAGTTTTCCCTTGATTCTTTTTTTTCCAAAGATATTGTCACTTCTCATTTCTAATCTTCACCAGCACTTTTCTTGATAAAGAAGTTCTACTCTGTGCTTCTAGATTTTTCCTTATGCACATGACTATTTACCTTAATCTGTTCACACACTGGTAACTCTTCTCTTCATTCTCCCCAAAACATCTCTTCAGACACCAAAATGCACATTCTTTCAGGTTCTATCAGCAGGAACTTTACTACTGCTTTTGATGCTTGAAGAGAGTCACTATCTTGGCAATATTCTTTTCTTGGTTTCCATTATGTTATATTTCTTTGACTTCCCTCCTTATCTAACTGTGTACTTCCTAACGCCCTTTTTATCTCCCTTTTCTCTTTCTGCTTCCTCATTGCAAATGTCCCCCAATGTCAAGAGTATTTAGCTGTTTTCCTTTCTTCCTTGTCAGTCTCAAAACTCTGTATAGGTGCAGGTACCTATACATAGGTGACTTGAAGAATGTTTACCAAAATGTTGTGTAGCTATTTCCAAGTACTAGGATTCAGGAGAATATCAATTTTTCCTTACTCTTTTCTCTTTGATTTTTTTAATAAGGAACAAATATCATATATAGACACATAATGCACGTTTGTGTGTGTGTGTGTGTGTGTATATATATATATATATATATATATATATACATATACGTGTGTATATATATACATATCTGCGTGTGTATGTGTACTATATATATACATATACACACACATATCCTCACATTAAAATAAATTCCTGATGGTACCAAGCTATATGTTCAAGAAAACTATAAAAAACTGGAAGAAATCAATCAAAGGCAAATTTTTTAAAATCTTGTGGTTAAGCAGACTTTAAGCACATCACCAAAAGTCATAATCATTAGCTGAAAAATTATATATATGATATTATATATGATAAAAATGATAAAGTTGACTACATAAAATTTTAATGTTTCTGTACAGCAAAAAAAAAAAAAAACCCTCTATAACTAAATATAAAGCAAGTGACATATTGAAAAAAATATATATTTGTACCACATATGCCAAAAGGCAAGGATCCCTTTCCAGTAGTGTGTCCTTCAACACATACTTTAACCTTTACGTTTCTCCCTTTCCTCATCAATGAGGCTAATAATGATGCCTCATGTGGTTCTCGTAAGAGGCAGATGTCACAGAGTATTTATCAGTGGTTCTAAACCAAGGGCAATTTTGCCCCTCGAGGGGGCATTTGGCAGGGTCTGATGACATTGTTGGTTGTCACAAATGGGGATTGCTACTGGCACCCAGTGGATAGAGGTCAGAGATGCTGTTAAACATCCTACAATACACAGAATATCCACCCAGAACAAAGAGTTATCCAGCCCCAACTGTCAATAGTATTGTGGTTGAAAAACTCTGTATATAGATGATGTTGCAGAGTACCTGGCACATATTAAGTGCTCAGTGAGTGTGAGTTGTCATTAATCTCTTCTTTTCTTTATTGAAGTATAGTTGATGTTAATCTCTTATTATCAGTCACCTCTGTTTGCATGTCCTGTCCCCAGGCAGTTTCACTCCCCACCGTTTACCTCTTAAGAATGAAACATAATTTGAGGTACATCTTACTCATTCTGCACCCGTTTTCTGTTCTATATTTCTTTAGAGCTTTTCATTCTCAGTTTCTCCTTCCAAGCTTCCAGGATTTTACTATGAACCAAATGTATCATCTCTTTCTTTCAAATTCCAGAGAACTTCCTTTGTGAATTCTTACTACTTTAACTTCCTACTTTTAATCTGGTTATGGGAAACTGTTGTCATGACCTTCTAGATAGACTATAAATCCCTGAAAGGAAAAGAGGACTTTATATTTATACTTAAAAAACCCTGCAGGGCCTACTCAGTGTAGAAACCTGCACAGAGGAGCAAGCAACTCATGTTTGTCAATCTAAACCACTTTAGTAATTCCATTTTTTGATCGTTCTTGCAATTGAGAATGCATTCATAGCCTCTATTTGGAGCACTTAGCACAAGTCATCTTGCATTGGTTTGAATTCCTATAATCCATTTAAGTGAGTTTATTGTCCATGCAAGTGAAGGTTATTCAGTATGTTGAAGCAAATAGTGACCAATGCTGATAATGGATCTTTTTTCATCTCTTCCTGCTCCAGTGGCCCAGTATTCAAACTGTCATTGCTCACACGAATGTGGAGCCACCAGACCGTGGCCCGTGCCTCAGCCACAGAGCTGCCACTTTCATTTTAATTTAAGAAAAATAGAAATTGACTGGGAGGTATTTATGCAAATCAGGACAATTCTGAATAATTATCTGGCAACCGTGTTAATGGATATGCCGTTCTTAGAAACGAATCTCACATTTTGCATCTCCTGTCAGAAGGGGCTCTGTGTGGTCCTTTACACCTAAGGATAATTGGATTCGACCAGAGGACACTTGATTAAAGAATGCTTCTTGCATGGCAATGAATCCGAATCCTGTCCAGTCAGGACAATCCTCAAGCCACAGTGTGGGTCACTTTTGACTGACAGAGGGGGTCATGGGAGGGCCTTCCAAGTGGCAGAATGTTCTGCATTTGCTATCTCACTGAATTCCTCTCAGGACCACTGTACACTTCAGGCTCATCTGAAGCTGTACTTCTTCAGGTGAGAAAAGGGAACTTACCTTAAATTCCAACCATGCCACAAAGACTGCTTGCATTTGACTGTCATTCATTTATTCAACAAATGTGAACGGAGCACCTCTACGTGCCTCTCTTGTAGGCATTGAAGATACAACAGTATATATAGTCGGTTGAATGGTGCCCCAAAAAAGATATGTTCACATCCTAACCCCCAGAACCTATGAATATGACCTTATTTGGAAAGAGGGTCTTTGTAATTGTAGTGAGTTAAGAATCTTGAGATGAGATGGTCCCAGATTATCCAGGTGAGCCCTAAATCTAATGTCAAGTGTTCTTACAAGAGACATACAAAGCAGCAACACACGGAGAAGGAGGAGAAGGCCTTGTGAAGATGGAGGCAGAGATTGGAATGATGCAGCCCCAAACCAAGGAAAACCTGGAGCCACTAGAAGCTGGAAGATACAAGGAAGGATCTTCTCCTAATGCCTTTGGAGGAAGTATGACCCTGTCAATCCCTTGATTTCAAAGCCTCCACAATGTGAAAGATTTCTGTTGTCTTAAGCTGCAAAGTTTGTGATAGTTTGTTATAGCAGCCCTAGAAAACTAATACAGTGAACTGGACAGACAAAAATCTCTGCCCTTGTTATGTTTTCATTCTAGCTGGGTGCAGACAGACAAGGAACAGGTAAAATGTATTGTAAATTGGACTGTAATCAATGTGATAGAGAATAACAAAGCAGGCCAAGGGGACTGGGATTAGGGGAAGGGGTGTGGTTGTAAATTAAGGGATCATTAAGCAGGACCCCACTGAGAAGGGGGCATTCGAACAGGACTTGAAGGGGGTGAGGGATCACGTCATGTAGGTGTCTGGAGGAAAAGCCCTGTGGACAGAGGGAAATGCATTGGCAAAAATCACAAGACTGGAGTGTGCCTGTGTATCCAAGGAACAGGAAGGAAGCAAGGGTGATAAGACCAGATCATGTAGAGCTTTTACTATTTATCCATTTACTCAGCACATATTTATTGAGAATAGGCTATACGTTTTATTTCATGACATTCTTACAACAGCCTAGAGAGGTAGGTATAAAATTCCAACTTACCAAATGAAAGCACTGATGCTCTGCTCAAAATTACTCAGCTCATATATGGCTGCACTAGAATAGGAATCCAAATCTCATGCTCTTTCTCCAACACAGGAATGACTTATATAATTATTTGTTATCTCATTTAAAATTTATCTGTAAGTGTTCAGTCCCATACGACTGTCTTGATAAGCCCAGCTTGCCTCTGAGGCCAATGCAGATGTGTCTGGGGCTGAGAAGTGCTGTTGGGAGGTGAGAGGGACTGTTATTTCTGCAAAGGTCAAGGGCTGTAGATCACTATCTCTCATGATGTCTTCAGAATGTTCCAGTAGCTTTGTGACTCCAGGTAGCATTGGACTGATAATTTATCTCTTTAAATAGCTTAAGTGGTTTTCATTTTGTTCTGTCTTATGCCTGAAAAAGCCAAATTCACAAACAAGGACCAAATGAGGAATGCTGTGTAGGGAGAATAAATAAATGTATAATCAGGGTAGTCGCGTATTGTCATTGATGCAGTCACTGAACATGGGAAAGAGAACAGAGAAGGCGCCTTATTTCTTATGCAAGCAAGTGCAACCCAATTGCGAACCTCTTGGGCTAGATCACACTGACCTCTCACACTGATCACTTTGTGTGCTGGGATGTTACAGGAAGAAGCCAGAGAGAAAGACAGGTGGAGGAACCAAAAGAATAGAGTAGGAAGAGCTCTACCTACTGCTCCAACATCACATTAGAGCAGAGAGGATACTACACCACATGGGCAGCTCTGACTATTCCATTCAAAGGAGGGATGTTTGATGAAAGTAAAGATCTGTGAACAGTGATTAACTGGCATACTCCGTCTTCTAAATAATTCTGTAAAAATGGGAACTTTCATATTTATGATGCCTCTCTGCCACGTCTTTCATATTCTCATTTGGTTTGTTTTGGGGGAAATTCCAAGTGGATTTGCTTCATGTAAATATTGTACTTCTTCATCATATTAATAAGAGAAGAGGTAGGAGAATCAAAACAACTGAATGAGTCAGCCTAAAGTAGACAATAAATACTCTCTGAAAAAAAAAAAAGATCTCTCTAAATGAGAGGGAAATTCTGATTCAGTGAGGAAACGTTCATGGGTTAACAAATGCGACTGTAGAGTACTGAGTCTGGCAGCAGCAACATACTGCACAGGTGAACTGGGTCCCATTCCTGACCTGATGGATCCTGGTGTGCTGTTACAGCCATTCTTGTAGATGGCAGGGACACAAATGGGGAAGGAGAAAGAGAGGGATAGGGAAGGCTGCCAAAATCTCTGTAGGCTCAAAATGATGTGTGTTGGGAAGAACTCTGAATTAACAGCACGTTGCACTAGCTCAGGGCTGGGCATCCAAGTTAGTTAGGGTACTGGCTGATAGCTGTAATAAAGATGCTTCAAAAACAGAGGCTTAAACCAAATAGAAATGTATTTCTTCTTCATAAACCAGTCTGGGGAAGGTCAGTGATGCTCCTCCACAATGTTATTCAGGGACCCGTATTTGAAAAAGGTCAAGGGCTGTGGATTGCCATCTCTCATGGTATCTTCAGCAAGTTGCAGTAGTTTTGTGATCCCAAGTAGCACTGGACTGATAATCAGACCTATTCTGACATCCTCTAAGGTGCTGCCATCTTCCCTATGTCCTACACCATATCCAGCCTTCAGGAAGAGGGAAGAGAGGAAGAGAAGAACATCTTTCTTTTGAAGGATATTGACTGCAAATCCTCCTCTCACTTCCCTTCATGCTCCATTGACCACAGCTGAGTCACATGATGATACCCAGTTGCAAGGGGGTTGGAAAGTGTAGTTTCTAGCCAAGTAGCCATATGCCCAGGTAAATCCCAGAGGGTGGAATGGGAAATTCCATTACTACAGGAAGGCACAGTTTCTGCCAGAAAGCCCCAGTCGGGGGCTCTACCCTTCACTGCTAGATTTTGGATGAATATTTTGCTATCTTCACTTAATGATTAGGTCAGGAGAAGAGAGAATTTTTCTACCAAAGCCACTGATCTCCAGGCCTCAGCCCCTACCCACTCTTTCTCCCCCTTCAAATCTCATCTCTTCCCACTTCCCTACCTTCAGCTACACATAGATATACTAAAGTGCCATTCTAAAGTCTCTTAATTGTAGGCAAGGGACCCCCATAGCTCAGTGTCTCCCTCACGTTGAGCTAGGTCACTCCTACCAACAGCCTTAGGCCTTCAGATAGCCAATTCCAAGTAGAGCATTGAACGATGTCTTCCAAATGTGTAAGTCAAGGTCAAAGGAGAATCTCCAGTTATGTGTGCACTTACTTTCTCTTCCTCCCAGATACACAGGACTTGTTTCACAGTGTAGTTTGTTTCAGAAGCCGTGTTGAATTCTCATCATAACTCATGCTCACGTTCTCACCAGGAGCATCCTAATTTGTTCTCTATCTCAGACAGGAGGGCTAGACTTCCATGTGTTTTTCTTCGCTTTGTTTATTTTTAAAATGTTTGTGGTGAGTTCAATTTCTTTAAAATAATTCCTGCCAGGCATTTAAGAAGCCCAAGAAAAATTATAGAAGATTGTAGGGTCATCCTCAAAATGAAGAGCAGACATTGAAATATTTAAAATATGACCTCTGCTGTATTGTTCAGAATATCCTCGTCCTATCATTGGTGTTTTGTTTGTTTGTTGTTCATTTTTAATGAGGCTAAAGTCCTTATTTGCAATTTACAGTGTAACAAAATTATTTTGAAATGTACTCAGGCAAGGGTCAGCATTGCATTTAGTGTCCTTGAGGTCAATAACTTAAGATGGCTGGTGTTTTAGGTGCACAATGGTGAACTCGAGTGTTCTTTAACTCAAAACTTTATGGTAATTTTCGTCTTCTGAATGCTCAACGAGGATACTTTCAGGTCTCAATCACATCTTTAATATAGAAATAACACCCCCCCCCACAGTAGTTAATTACCATGAAGAAGTTTATTGCCATGATAGGTTTTCGTTTTTACATTAATTTTCATTAATACAGAGAGAGAGAGAAAAATGTGATCTGAGATGCTTTCTCCCCGGTGCATAAGAAAACAAAATTCAGACACATCTCATAAATGGTTTGGACTGACACAACTTACTTTTGGGAAAAATGCTGAAGCCTGCCTGTCCAGGGTGAATCAAAGACTAAGCCCGAGAAAGATGGGTGGATTGGGGAAGGCTGGCCCAGCACTTGACTGCTGGGTGTGGCTTTAATAACTCTATTCATTCTCTGTGGCGTCATTTGCTCAGTCCTTGTTGACAGACCATATCCGAACGAGGATTCTTCACATTTGTAATCACTGGTCTGCCTTTGATAGTGTCTAAACAAGAAAATAAGTGAAGTGATCCTTAACTCCAATAGAGTTTGAAGGGAGTCAGGAGGCATTACTGATGTTTAAAAACTAGGTCTTTTCAAAATGGTGGCAATTTTATTTTCAGAAACTTGTTTCATCCCTGTATTATGTTTGGGTGAGTCAGAGTAGAATAACTCCAGTCCCCAAAATTCACTCAAATAGATATGATCTGACTTGCACTTAAAATGCTGCACCTGTTTCATTTTCTCCAGAACACCCACATTTGAGTGGCTTAAATTCCAGTGATAGCTATGGCAGTATTTACTGACCCTTAAGGCTAAACACCATGGCAAATGATCAATGAACACTCTCTCACTTAATCTTCACTCTAGTCCCATGAGTTATATGTATCAACGTGCAACCCGTTTAACAGAGGAGGAAACTACAGTTCAAAAATGTGGATTAGCTCATCCAAGTTTCTATAACTTGTCAACTTCTGAGCTCTGATTCCAGAGTCCTCACTCTAACTCTACTGCTTCCTTGGGAAACTTTCCCTAAGAACTAAAAAATATCCTGTGAGAAAATGCCTTAAAGTTTTTATGCATTTAACTTTTTCTTTTTTTCCTTGTTCTACATCCATACCTGGCCAAACAACAACTATAAAAAGTCACTTTATATTTTCCTGTTCTCCAATTGGTTACCCACCTACTTACTTTGCTAACTTCATTTGTCATTAATTGATTGGTAGATGATGATAGCTAAGTAAAGGAATGAAAATGAAGGAAATTAATCCACTCTGATTGATTCACTATGTACTGATTCATCATGTGCCAGGCACTTTTCCAGGCTCTTGAGATACCCTGAGCTTACATTCTTGAGAAAAAGGAAGGCAATAAATAGTATAAAGAACAAAAATGTGCTATGGGATACATTTTCATAATGGGAAGTGCTAAGGACAAAAAAAGCAGAGAAATGTCAATGGGAAAGTATTGAAATGATAGGGAAGGCCATATGACCAAGGTGACATTTGAGTAGATGCCTAGAGCAAGTTAGGAAATAAGGGAGGTAGCCTTGGATATGTCGGGGAAGAGCATTGTGGCAGAGGGTGTAGCAAATGCAAAGGTTCTGAGGCAACAACATGCCTGGGAGTTGGAGAAAGAGCTAGGAGACCAGTGAGACTGGCGTGCCTAAGTGAGGGTGAGAGTAGAAGGATGTGATGCATAATATGAATTAGGTTATGTAGGGTGTTAGAGGTCAGAGTAAGAACTTGGCTTTGACTCCAGATGAGATGGTTTTGAGGAGAAGGGTGACATAAACATAAAGCTGTACCTGGACCTCTCTTTGCTGTGTTGAGACCACTGGGGGTGGGTGTGCATGAAGGGGGAGACTGGGAGACCAGTGCAAAACCTTCTGCAGTAGCCCAGGCAGAAGACCCTGGTGGCCTGGGCCAGGATGAGGCCTTCCTCCTTCCTTCCTTTAAGCTTCATAGATTTGTGCTTCATGTCTACCTCATTCAAGAGAATGAGTGACTAAATGACACTTCATTGGCCTTTTTGATATTAGCATCTGTTATATTGTATTTTCTCAGAGAGACACATCTCCTTCTGGAGACAGTGTTACAGGCAAACGATCCTCTCAATTTGAGCAGAGTGGATCAATAAGGACTATTTTTCATTTGCTTAGATTATGATATTTATTAAAAGAGAACGGCTGTGAACCAAGGGTGGTCGAGTCCATAATTTTAATAAAACTACACATGCAACTATTTTAGGTGTTTTCCTATGTAACAGCTGCTTCACATTCTCTCTCTTTTTTTCTCAAGACAATCTAGGCACTAGGCATCATTATTCCCATTTTACAGACCAGGAAATTGAGTGTCAGAGATTCTGTGTAAAACCTCGTAGTGCTGGGAGGAAGGACCCTTCACATCTGTGCGCTCTGGCTCCAAAGCTGATATTCTCTCTGTGTATTTAATGGATATTCTTTTTTTTAAAATTTAGTATCAAGTAGGGCATACTTAATACTGGATAATGTGTTTTTAATAGAATCATTGAGTCATGTAGCTGTCCAATCATCTGGAAGATGATCTTTGCTGAGGGTTATCACACTGAGCATGAACCGAAATCTCCTGGAGAGCATATTCAAACAGATTATCAAGCTCTGCCCCCAGAGCTTCTGATTTAGTGAGTCTCAGGTGGGGCCCAAGAATCTGAATTTATAAGAAGCTCCTAAATGATATTGATGCTACTGGTCCTGGGACCAGACTTTGAGAATCCCTGGTCTATGCCAATCCTGTCATCTTCTCAATGAACAAACTGAGGATGAGAGGTTAATACTATTTTCGACTGTCATTAAAAACCCCTCCTGCCTGAATTAACTGCGAAAGAAAACTTGAACTACAGGTATACATAACTAACTCTCAGAAATGGAAATTTAGAGTTTGCTGGCTTCTTTGCTTATTTTAGTTCAAGAGTATAAACCATAGGACTGTCTTTGTTCTTACATTTTTTTCGTAATTTATTATCTTCTTTTGAAATTTAATCAAGAAGAACCCTGCCCCTCTCACACACATTTCATTTCTCCTGCCCTTTTTTTTCCTTTCCACTTTGAAATTTGTCTTGTGCTTTGAAGTTGCTCGGAATATTTTCAAAAACATCACCTTGTGAATGGATCTGCTACAAACAGAGCTGATGAAGTCTTTAGTGATAGCTACCCAGACCCCTACTGAATCAAAGAGATACTTTTTTTAATTTAAGGAATTAGAGATGATTTGTGAACCTGAGACTAGAGCATCCCTTGGCGAGATCTATCAGTCTATTTTCGATGTCAGTCTCCAGTAGTAGGGCTTACTTGCAGTCAGTTGTGGAAAATGACTGCCGTCACACGTCACTTAACGATGGGGATATGTTCTGAGAATTGCATTGTTAGGCGATTTGTCATTGTATGAAGATCACAGAGCGTACTTACACAAACATGGATGGTATACCTACTGATACCTGGGCTATATGGCACCCACCTTATGGGACCACTGTCATATATGCAGTCTGTCATTGACCAAATGTTCTTTTTTTCTTCCCAGAAGACTTAGTTCACACTTTTACTGCATTCCCCATTATGAAGCATTGTTACCTTATTTTAAATGGCTCACTGACCAGCCTCACTATTATTATTATTTTATGTATTTATTTTTTTGGTGAGGAGGATTGGCCCTGAGCTAACATCTGTTGCCAATCCTCCTCTTTTTGCTGAGGAAGATTGGCCCTGGGCTAACATTCGTGCCCATCTTCCTCTACTTTTTTATACGTGGGTCGCCTGCCACAGCATGGCTTGATAATCGGTGCATAGGTCTGTACTCAGTATCTGAACCCACGAACCCCGGGCCGCCAAAGCAGAGCGCACGAACTTACCCACTACGCCACCAGGCCGGCCCCCAGCCTCACTATTATTAAGGACAGGGCCTGAAAAATCTTCTGTTTTATGCATATGGAACCCAGCATAATCCTTGAGACCCCATATGCTGAGCAGGTAAGAGACAGCAGAGCCAAGTAGTAAGAGGTGTGAGCTTTGAAGTTGGACAGACTTGTTTGGAGACCACGTTCTTCTATACCTATCACACAGTTTCCCTTTAGGTTCAGTTTCTTCATCTGTATAATGGGGAAACAATACTAGTATCACATACAGTTGTGAAAAATTAATAGGCTATTGAGATAATGCATGCAACATCTTAACATACTGCCTGGCTCTTGGAAAGAGCTGAATAAATGTTAAATGTAAGTCAGATGTTCACAGACTCACTCAAACCCCTGGAGGGTTGTTAGTTAAACTGAAATTGAGCCCCTATCTTCCGTAAGTTGTGGAAATCCAAAGCCCCCCCTAATTTATACGGGGTCCTAAGGGCTTGTGTCCTCATGAATTGTCTTGCCTCTGGGTCCTGTGCCTTGAAGTCTGCCTCTTTCTTGACCTAGGCAAACCAGGCAGTAAAACATGGTGCCTCTACCAGGTTGCCCAAGAAAGACACACACACACACACACACACACACAGCATTTGTGAGCAAGGTACATTCTACTGAGGGTTTAGGGATCCACAGATATTCATGATCTTCTTCCATGTCTTCAGCTTTCCCCTCCCTTCCCTCCCCTCCACTCCCAATTCTGCTCCTCACATCCCTCCCCTCCTTCTTGCCTGAATTGTTGTTTTCTCCCAATTAGTCTTTCATTATGCAGAGCTCTTCAGCAGTCACTATGTTTTACCCTCCCAAACTTCCACACCCAAACCCAATGAGAGGCTCGGTAGAACCAAGGGTCTTGCCTTTATCTGGACCCACCTTCCTCAGAGGGGCTTAAGGTTGAGCATAGCAACTGTTTTATTCATTCCAGCTATTAGTAACATTTACAAAGTCATTACTGGTGAAAGAGTGAAACAGTGACCCTACGTCATTCTCCCTTCATTTCTCACTCATTCTTGTTGAGTTACTGTCACCAGATTTCATTTGTATACCCCTTTCCCGGCATAGAACTGGGTCCTTGTTGCTCAGGCCTTTGAATGCTGAAAGAAGCATTCATATCCACGATTTCCAGGCTTACACGGCAATAAGTAAGAATCCAGGAAACCATCCAACTCAAGCTTATAAAATTGCGGAGGTAATATGTGCTATAGTTTGAATGTGGTATGTGGTACTTTTCTGAGTTCGTTGGATCTTTAAGTACTTGAAATATACAGTGAGTACCCCTTTTCAGTGTTGCAATATAGCATCTAACTTTGTGGAGAAATTAAACAATTTGAGGATTTGGGGGGGTTGTCTTTCTTTCTTTTTGCCCCTTTACTCAAAGAAACGGTGTTTTGCTTCTTGCTAATGAACCAAGCCCTCATCACAGAGAAAAGTAAAACAAAATCACTATTTCCCTACCACCTTTGGGCTGGATAATTCCCATTTCATTTTCCGGGAAGCTAAAATTTCAAATGGCTCCACTTAGAGAATGCAGAAAATCAGACATCTTAGTCATTTTGGGGAAAAGAATGACAGACTCACTACAAGAAAAGAAACAAAAATTAATGACAAATCACATTAAAAGATGACAGATTACTTTAAGTGTGGGAAATAGACCTTGAAGATAAACAGTTTTGTGTGTGAACTTGATCAAAAGCATGATTCTCAGCTAATTTCTTGGTTCTAAATTAAATTATTGCTTTAGAGACATAAAAAATATAGATATACACAATTCCCTTCTGCTCCTCTGGGTATATTCATCTTCTCTGTGAGTGCTTGTCCATATATTTAATGACTGCAGATAATGGATTTTAACAGTGTATTTAAAAAGTGAAACCTCTTGAGACTCTATTTTGAATGGAAAATATCTCCCAGCAGATTTTATTTTCAAAAATTAAAGGCAACAAACACACAGGCGTTGAGGTAACATTTAGGTAAGTGTTTATGAGTCATTTTCCCCACTCTGCTGATTGTCTTTGCAGCTAATTATGAAAAAGAAGTGCAAAATCCATTGTCGATGAGTTTACGTGCCTAACACTCAGATGGCTTGGAGTAGATCTCTTGAAAAATGTGGCCTTGGCCCACAGCAGGGATCAGAAAACTTTTTCTGCAAATGGCCAGAGAATAAATATTCTAGGCTTGTGAGCCAGATGGTCTCTGTTGCAGCTATTCAGTTCTGCAGTTGTAGAGCAAAAACAGCCGGAGACAACATGTAAACAAATAGTGTGGCTCTGTTCCAATAAAACTTTATTTACAAAAACAGGTAGCAGGCCAGATTTGATCAGCAGGATATAACTTCCTGACTCCTGGTTTAGAGGGACATGTGGTCATAAGCTGACTCACAGGCTCTTTGTTTCTCTCGGCTGATTTTAGACCCTCACGTCAGACTATATGAGTATGAATTCAGCTCATGGGTTCAGCGTCTCAATGGGGCCCACCCTAGCAAGTTTCCGGTGCAACTTTCTCTATACAGCTGCCATAAAACACCAAACAGGGCAATGAAGCCCATTTACCAATGTCATAATAGCATTGTCCTTGCAAAAGCTTTATACACACCCCAAATTCTGGTCCACAAGATCAGATTAAGAATCTTAGTAAGAGTCCTGAGTTTCCCTGCTGTCCGTCAGCACAGGAGACATACAGAAAAGCAGAAAGAACAGCAAAAACTCCAGTCCACCTTTCAAAGTCGGCTGCGCATGATATCGGGTATAGAAACAGTCTGACAGATCATGAATCAAGGCTGATGCATTCAGAAAATATTTACTGAATGCCTACTATTTATCCGGCTCTGTGCTAGTACTAGTGATACAAGGGTTACTAAGCTGACCAAGTCCCTGCAAGCGTAGAGGTTTTATTCTGGTAAGGGAAAGGCACATACAAGAGGGAAAATAGAAGGGGGCCCAGGGAAGGGAGGAAGGGGTTGGACTGAGTCTCTTCTTTGAAAGTGGGACTCTGGGAAGCAGCTGTGTTGCAGCAGAAAGAAACATCAGCCTCGTCCATAGGAGCATGTATTCATTCAACAAAATGCATATGCCTGGTCTCTGCAAAGCACTGGAGATAGAATGGCAAGCAAGACAGTTCTTTCCTTCAAGAAGCTCACAGTCTAGTGAGGAGGAAAGCAAGGGAACAAGCATTTACAATTTGAATTCCTAAGTACTCTGACAGACCATGAAATTCACAGAAAAGGAAATAAAAATTACCATGAGACAATACCTGACATCAAAAATGTGCAAATTAACAATGTACTTTTTTTTCCAACTATCCAATTGGCAAAAAATACAAACATTATATTATCTACTGTTAGTGTGAGGAAAGAGAATTCTAATACACTTTGCATTAGAGTCCAAATTGATAATACAATTTGTCAATGTCTAACTAAATTTTAAATGGGTGGTTCTTTTGAATCAGCAGTCTCCAAGATGAGTCTCAACGGTAGAAAAATACTTGCACATATGCACAAGTATAAAGGTGTTTACTACCACATAGTTAGCAGTTATGAAACAGGAAAAAAACCTGAGTGTCCAGCAATAGGGGACCACTTTAATGACAGTATATTCATACTAAGAGGTGTTATGCAGTCATGGAAAAGAATGAAGAAGTCTATATAAACTGACATCAAAAAAGTTTGTAATAGCTGTTAAGAGCAAAAGTACTTACTGAATTATATGTGAGTATATATAGTTTGTAAATCTGGTAGATACATAAAATTATGTAGCTAATAGGACAAGCGAGGGATGAATGGGATGGTAAATGGGTGCATTTCCCATTTCACTTCAGTGCAATTTTTAACTGTTTTTTGTATTTAAAAATGACCATTAAAATAATATGTGTTATAGGATGGGTGCACAGTGAAAGGATCTCCACTGTGTAAGTTCACCCTTAATTCTAGAAGGGGCTGCAAGTCAGTTATCAATAGAATAACCAAATCTACACCTTTGGAATTTCTTGGTTGCTTTGAACACTCTGTTTCTTTTAAGGTGGAAAAAAGTCATTCTTTTCTGCCTGATATTTTCCCAGGATATGTAAAATCATATTCCTAGTGATCGTATCTGAAAATCAACATAATCCAAAGGTCCTTGCAATGTTTGCAGTAACATTCCAGCATCTTAGCATTTAAGTGTCTTCAGATTACATCCATTTAAACATCTGTGATTCATTATCGTAAATATCACAGTTGTGTGGGACCATATGCTTCAGCTCGCAGCATATATATATAAAGAAAAAGCACGAGCAATAAATCTCAGGAGCCTTAGACTCGCCATGGGTATGTGCAAAAAGAACATTTCCAGACACGTGGGGCCTTCTATAATCACAGTAATATACTTGAGATCCCATATAAGAATCCTTCAGTTGCGAAAGTTGCCACTTTTGATGGAAAGCTATGATTTACATTTGGCTCATGAGCTTCCCGTGATAATTCAGGTGGGGTGGAAACCAGCACAAAAGCCTTCAGTGCATTGGCTTTTACTTCTTAAGGGAATGAACGTGGGCTATTGTTGTCGAGTAAAGAAATCACAGGAAAATGAGATACCTTTAACAAGTGATGAGACACTCTTGGCAGGCATCCTCCTCCATTCCCACAAGGCTGAAGCTAGAGACAATGCCATATGGCATAAGGGAGGCAATAAAAATCTCTTGGCACCTGGAGGATGAATAGGCATGACCTGTCGGGCTGATCATTTTCTTGCTTACATCAGACACCCATATATGCATACAAGAATTAATTGTGCTTCATGTATTGGAAGCCAGATCATTTTATTTTAATTTCCTGATAAGGTCTTGTCAAATAGACAGAACCAATTTGTAATCACAGCTGGTGAGCATCTCACCCACTGCAATTAGGGAGGAGGTGAATGAACTAATTGGTTACAACCAAAAAGAGTCCACTAATGTTTCTGATTGCCACCTCTTGCCAGGGCTTGGACTGAGCATAGCCAGAGAGAGGAAGATGAAGCTGCAGGAGGCCTTTGCACTCAAAGTGCCCCCAGGCTTCCCAAGGACAGGTCAGGAGAAAACTGTGACGGTCTGGAAGTCAGTGTTGTCCAGTCTGTTGCATTTTGATTGGCATCACTGCTGGTCATTATCAAGCCACCAACCTTGTCCATACCTTGGGCATACCCTTTAGGAAGGATACTCATTGTCGCCTCAGACGGTGTACTTGAGCCCCCAAATATTACTGTTTCCTGGAAACATTTTTCTGGAATGCAAGTAGCATAAGGCCATCTCTACATAAAAGCACTCTAGGTGTCCATAGGGAATATAGGGTGGGCTCACTGCCCGACATGTAGAAAATGTGCAAAATGCCTCAAGATTTTTTTTTTTTTACAGAAAATGTTTATCCACACACTGGCTACAGAGTTTTATGAAACTCATATATCCATGAGTTTTATGAAAATCAAACCATTCTGAAGATCATGGATCAAACTTCCATGCTGTGTTTTTTCTCTCCGTAATGTTTTGTTTGCTGTGATCTGGGGATCTGTGATGACTTTGTAGTAGGATAGCAGGGCATTGGTCTGCAGAAGGTCCAAATCTCGAGAGTTCTTTGATAAAAGTTATAGCTAGATCAATGATAGCAAGTTCCACACTTAGCTTTTCTTCCAGCCTTAAAAAAGCATACTAATAAAAGCTCTTGAATACTTTCAGATGTTCTGGGGCTGCATAGCAGTCGGGCTAGGCCCCATTCATGCATTTTCTTCACCTTCTTCAGAGCTTAAGTGTTCCCTAAACTTGACTACAGGGTCTTCTGGCTTCCGCTCTATGGGTTTTCTTCCTGATGGATTTAACCACTTACTTCAAGGTTCCACTCAACTCCATCTTTGACACCTCTTTCAGCTCTAGATCCGTACTGTTCAAGTTCCTGTTAAGCCATATTCTCCTAGGCTATAGAATAACTTCTAACATTACTTTGGATTCTGCCATCCTGGAATAATCCATCCCCCGCCTCTTCCCCCAGGGCCTGGAAGAGGACTCTGCAACAGATGTAAAAAGCAAAGTTCCAGCTTTGCTATTTACAGATGTGTGACCTTAAGAAATTTTCTTAATCTCTCTGAGCCTCAGTTTCCTCATTTATAAGATAATACCTTCATGAGACTGTTGGAGAGTTAAAAAATAATGTTTATCAAGTGTTTGGCCCACTGCCTTACATATAGAAAACATTCCATAAGTGTTAACTATTATAGAATATGGACATCAAATGTGAAAAGTCGGCAGCATTATGGTTCTGTAGAGTGACTTTAAGATCTAGGGAAATGCTTCAAATAATTCCCAGTGTATGTTTATATGAACCAACACCCTTAGCTTTGATGACACAGCCATTTATAGTCACTGAAGTAGGGCAGACTGGGTGAATGGTGCCTTGCTGGCATTCTCATCTAGGTCATAAATCAAAGTCGGAGGTTTTGCAAACTTTTGATACCCAGCCAATTTGTCCATTTTTGTGAATCAAGTAGGTTGGAAAACTAACCCAGTAAAGATCGGTTTGTTAAATTTTATGTGAAATTTTATCTCCTCTTTTTCACTCACTAATTCTTGGAGAATTTTTCAAATATAGTAATTGGAGGACACAGAGCCGTGCAATGAAAAGCGTGGAGGGTGGTGAAACTGCATTTGAATCCCAGTTCTATCACTAACCTTTGCACCATGGGCAACACAGCCTCTCCAAGCATCCCTCATTTCCCCTCCTGTAAAACAGCTGATCTATCATATGAGGATTGGGCTGAGGGGGTATCACTTATTGAATGTCTATTACATTCTTGATATTTTGTTAAAAGCTTAATGGTTAGTTGTTCCTCTCCCAGAACCCACCTTTGTCTTCCAGGTTTGAACCTCTACAGATCGTTGTTTACTGAGTACTGCTTCAGATCACAGATTTTTAAGCTTTTTATGAGATGGGACCGTGTCTTCTCTGTTCATGATAGCATTTTATACATCTATTTTAATATTTATAAATGAGAAGCTGATTCAATACACATTCCCTGAAGACTCATTTCACAGGATTTTTGTTTGTTTGCTCATCTTGGACATTCTAATCTATTTCTAAATGTTAGGTTACCACTGCTTCACTCCTCCCTGCCTTCATCTCCAAGTCATCTTCATCCCTTCTAAAACCCAACAGCTTCTATGGAAGGCTAGAAAGAAAACCTTTGATCATCCTGCTTAGAGTTCTAGGGAGGACAATGAACCAAAACTAAAGGATCTTTAGATCCAAGATGTTTAGTTTTGCTAAATTGATAGTGATCATCATTACAATTAGATCTTCAAACTCTCATAGCCAATTTAAAAATTTGCTCACGTGATTTGCATACATTTACTATTTGCTGTATGGAATAGTATCAATATTTACCTGAAAAGTTAAAATTCATCCCTTCAAATGCTTTTAATGTGTTTCTGTGTTCTTAAATACAATTTTATTGTAACTCAAGGCCAAAACATTGTCTAGAAGAACACATTCAATTTTGTAATAAAATATAGGAAAATTATACAGAAATTTGCTTTCTAAGCAATTTTTAGAGAGCACAAGTCTTCAGTGAAGTGAGATATACTTGTTATAATCCCTCACCTCGGATGCTTCTGGTAATGACGAGCCTGCTCATTGGTTGACTTTCACTCCCTGCTAAAAACAATTTGTTATATTGAACTATGATCTACTTGCTTGTAACTTCTACTCTATGGTTCTTGTTTAGTCTTTTGACACAATGAAGAAATGGAACACCCATTTTTCAACTGCGCAGCCCTCCAAATGATTGTGTGGTCCAACCTTCTAGACTCTGAATATCATTAAGGCAGATAATACACCTTATTCATCTTTTTGTTGTCATTTATCCCTTACTGCCTATGGTCTTGCACATTGTAAGTGAACAAATATTTTAATGGGTTAATGGATGAATATGTTGAGATTTAGAATAACAGAAATTCCCAACCATAAGAGACATTTTTCCAATGCTAGAATCTCTTCCACAACATTCGTGCTGAAGTCATTTAGGTTGCACATGAAATTATCTAGTGACAAGCAAATTATATCATCCAGAAAGAACTAGACTTTCCAAATGGTAACCTGAATTTCTTCAGGGTTTTGCAATATTTGGACGATAATGAGGTCATGTAAATATTAATGTTTGCACTGCAAGTGCTTGTACCCCCATCTGCACAACTGTGTGACCTCCACCCATGCTCCTCCCTTCGCTTTTATTCCGGTTATTTCTGGAAGACCCCAGGGAATCTCTCATACAAAGGGACAAGTTCTTTTTTTTTCTTTCTGGCATCTTTATTGATTAATGTTCCTGGGAAGTTCTTGAAGAAGGTGCCTCCCCACTGCCCTCTGTGAGAAGGCTTCTTCTCAAAGTTTATCTCTAGGATCCCCAAAGCCATGAACCCCTCAAGATGCAAAAAGACACCAAAGCTGCATTAGTTTTTATCACACCAGAGCAAAGCTAAGCTGTATTCCCTTCAGAAATGGGGCCAAGACACCATTTACCATGATAGTTTGTTATTAGGAACCAGAGGAGGAGTGCTTGAGGTTACCTAAATCACCTGTGGTTTGTGATTCTTTGAGCTGGTGTGTATAGTTTATTCTCTCCATGAACTACAGACCATGACGCTGGACTAGGAAGCCAATAGTGTGTTCTCCTCTCCATCTTTCTTCTGGTTCTGCATCTCTCTAGGTGCTCACACAGAAGCTGTCCTCCTTGTAGGTCCTTTCCTCCCTATGTATATCTGCTCATGCAGAGGGGTACTTGGGATGTCACAGGACTGCCAGAGTATCAGACACAATCAAGATCCGAATCTCAATTTAGGCCCATCCAGGACACTCGGCCACAAGTCTCCAGACAACTCTGACTGCAAGGCCATATATCATAAAAGTCATAAAGAAGTAAATCTCTTTTCTCACTAACATACCCTATGGACACACATGGGGAGGGAGACAGGTGTGCACACAATTACTAGATAAGTCAAAAACTAGGGGCTGTGTAAGAGACAAGTGCTAGTAATATGAAGACACTGAGAGGGGATCTCTAAATTTGAGATTTGATGATTCTCAAAGTTGCTGAATCTGTGATTGCTGTTTCGCTGATCGAGTGACTTTCAAATCAACTTACTCAAATCTTCACATGAGTTTGGGCCATCATTCTCAGTTTTGTTTGTTGAGTTTCAAATTTGCTTAGCAGTCGAGTTGCAGTTCTGTTATTTATTCAGTCAGCAAACAGGGCTGAGTGTGTATTGTGTCAGGCGTTATGCCATATAACGTAATTCCAATTTGAAATACAAATTCATAGTGATTATAACCACCATGGGATAGACGATGCACAGCATTCCCTCAGAAAACAATCTGCCATAATTTAAAGAATCTATAACAAGAAGAAAATGTAAGACCCTGACAGAAAAGACTAGATTCAGACCTAGCAGCTGAGTTTTTAATGGTAGGTAGAGAAAATCCCCTGATGTGGGATTTTCTGTCTTTTTCCAAGAGGAACCCTTGAGGGTTTACACGGCAAAAATAGGTTTCTGCTGAAGATCACTTGACGGAGTCATTCATTATGATCTCTTTGGCTGACATGGTAGAATTGAAGCTCTATTTTGTCAAAGCTGGAACTGAAACATAAGATGATATTAAGAATGTTTTATGTGCATTCTGCACCTATCAAATCTCCAAAGTCTTTGGAGGTGAAATCCACTCCTGGGTTAATCTGTCACAGTTAGGAACACACCCAGAACCTTGGAGAAGCTCTGCAGATGTCACTGCTGACTCCAAGCCAAACACAGAGCACAGAATAACGTTCAGTGTGCTCAGGAATCAGGAGGGTGGAATGAATCAAGGCTGGTGGATATGCCTGTTGTATCATCCAGGGATCTGGCCCACTGTGGTGGGACAGAACATATGTTAATGAAAGCTTGATTGACTAGAAGGCTTGAGAAATGGGAGTGTTCAGGGAAACCAAAGGAAATGCTTTCGGTTTCTCTCACTTTGGCAGGTCCAAAGAGCCTCAGGACTAAGCCCTGTGAGTTCTTTTAAAGGAAGTTGGCGCCTCTGGTCACCAGTGGGATACTGAGGGATGTGAAAAGCAATTAAGTCTTGGTCTGTATCCTGGGGAGAGTCCATCTGATGTTTCTGAACTAAGCGCTACTTCAGTTGTCAGGCAGGCATGGCTTTCCATGCCCCAGCGAAGACTGCAGACTAACCAATATGCAGGTCCTTCCTGCTAATGGAACAATTGAATTCTGTTTTACTAACTGAGCCAGGAGTACTGGGATGTCTGGTACAGTCTAAGGGAGAGCAAACAGTTTACATTCTGCCGCATGGTCATTGCCTGGTCTCAGTGGTGTCCTGGAGCCAGCTAGTACTCTGACTCCTGAGAGACAATTGATAAGTTTTTGAAACATTTGCAAGCCAATTGGAGGCACAGTGGTAGCTGAAATCAGTCATGTTTAGAATATTTACACCACAGACATTGACAAATGCTATAGATCAGGACTTTTTCTTTTACCAGTGTTAAAAAAAAAAAAAAAAACAGGCCCCAAATGGAGTCACTTGTGCTAAGCCCTACAGCACGACCTGAGACTTAATACCTAACTTAATTACAGTTTCCACCTCCCCCGGGAGTGGAATCTTAAACCACTCAATCTGGAATTACCTGGTCAGCACTAGTGAAGTAATCTGCCTGACAACCCCTGCCGTCCCCTAAAGGAAGGTGACCTCGCCACAAACAATTTGCTCTTTGCTGGTCACTTCCTTGTCCTACCCGCTTCTGTCTATAAAAGTCTTTCATTTTGTACAGCTCTTTTGAGCTCCCTTCTATCTGCTGGATGTGATGCTGCCCAATTCATGAATCATTGAACAAAGCCAACAAGATATTTAAAATTTATCCAATTGAGTATTGCTTTTTAACACCAGCCTCCTACTGAAACGAAGCCACTCTCTTCTGCGTGCTAGCGTAGATTGCTAGAAGTAGATGCAAGCATATCTGTCTGCGGGAGGGATACAGCTCCCAGGATGGCTGATCCAGAGCCCCCAGTTCTGCTGAACCACACACAACCTCGCACCAGCATGCAAGAAGTCTGACCCAACTCTGAGAGGCCCGCACACTTACATGCAGACCGATTTGCACGTCTCTACACATGTATATAATGTATTTAGGACCATTTGCTCATCTAAGATGTGTGTGTATAGATCACAGACTGACCCCAAAACACTTGTAAGAATAACACAAATTCCATAAATTAGTTCACACCTGTCTACATGAGCAGGACTGCTCCATATTTTGCAGATAAATTTAAATCCCTGTGCATTTTCATATTTCCTGGGATCATAATACAGCTTAGTTTACTCCCTCACACATTTCTGGATGGTAAGAAATCCATGCTTTTGGATTTTCATCCCTAAGAACCACATTCAAAAGAAAGAAATTTAAAAAGCATAAAATCAAGGTCAGGAAGATTAAGCCCTTTAATTCTCATGCCAAACTTCCCATTTCAATTGTGGTTTTGTCTCCCTGCTAAAGTTTGTCTTTTTGTGACATTTGCATTAAGCCCAGAGGACATTTTGAGTGGAAACATGCTGAAAGCATAATTGAAACGCTGAGTGGTGCCATTTGTCTAATTTGCATTTTCCCCCAGGTGGGGAGTTTTCACTTCCCCCTTCCTTCTCCTGGGGTGTTCAAAGATTATCTCAAAGAGTGATGTTGTGCAATTGATTCTAATATGTCCCCATGTACAGTATATTATATGTATATATTTTTTTTCTTTCCAGAAGCTATTTTAAATGTCACAGTGATAAACTCGTAAGGAAATCCTTTGCAGGTTCAGAACAGCACAGACAGTTCATTTTCCCCCTCAGATAGAGGTTCTGAATATTTGTTCACAAGTTTAATTGTTTATTAGAATTTTTCCCTTCAATTATCCTTATGGTGTCATTCCAAGCTACTTAGGAGGTTGTCTCTACAGAAACAAACATCTTTTAAATAGATAGACATAAACTATTCAATTTCATCTTTAATATGTTCTTTGAACTCTGTGCCCTGAAATCTGCACTGGCTGGATCTCTATTTAAAAGTTTGAGAATCATTGACATTTTGGTTGTGTCAAGTTAATAATAGGAGACGACGCTGGGCTGATGCTATCAGTTACACCCTTTAATAGGGAATTTAAAGTGAGATTATAATCTGTGGGAAGTAGAGTCTATTTTCTCCAGGAGGAAGAAGAAAAAAACAGTGTGGTGAATTATTTCTCCTTTGATTAAGTATTCATATATTTCACATCTGCCATTTAGATCTTACCAAAGTCGCTATCATCGGCACAGTCTAGATTTGTGCCTTTTCTAAGATTTGTGTCTTTCCCAAGCCTGCATTACTTATCTTAGATTTATTATTTCACATATCAGAAGCCCTTCTAGTTTATATCAGATAATCATACGTGAATATATTAGATCCCTCCTAGATTATAAGCCTGAGTAGGGTGGAGCCGGGTATGAATTTGTCTCGATGAGGGCTATGCAGAGAGGCATGTGGCCCAGGCCAGCATTTACTGAGGGTGGAACTCACATCACTGTAAGGGTTCTGGGGCCTATAAGGACAAACATATGTTTTTATTTGACTCCTTAGACTTATTTTAACCTTATTAGGAAGAAATATATCTGGCACATCTAACGTGTATTATAAAGGGCATCTTCAAAGAATTTTATAAATAATATGAAACAGTTAAAAGAAAAATATTAAGTGAATAGTAGATCAGGGATGAAAGTATGGTGAAATCCTGAGGCTGGAAGCTGAGTGAATGAAGGAAGGAATACAATTGCCCAGGCAGACTAGCATGAGCTAACTGTGTAGCTTTAATCTTATTCAACCTCACTTAGTCTCAGTTTCCAAAGAGGGAAGTAAAAGTATGAACCTCAAATCAATAATGTGAAAATTCATTGCAATCACGAATGTAAAGCTCTCAGTGTAGTGTCATTCTTTTAGGAAAAATGATGCCTTCCATTTGTAGGAAGTTATGTTTACAAACAATCCACTTGAAGTATGTTTAGTGAAACTTGGTTGAGTCTGCTATGAGCAGGGCACTGTAATTTCACTCCTTTGATGTCATGTTTCCTTTATAGCCTCTCACATGAGGTAGGCAGGGTTTTGCCCAGAAAAGTGGGAGAATTCAAAGATGGGTGAAATTGGATCTGAATCACCTGCCTCACTCCTTTAGCCTCAGCAGAGATGCCTATAGTAACCATCTCCATGGTAACTGCACAGGGCCCAGCAGGCAGGAGCGCAGGTACCTGACTAGAAAGAGGTGGAAGGACCCAGAAGGCAGGCGGAAAACCAGCTGGAAGAAGGAAGCTATATAGGAAAAGGAAAAGGCAACTTGCTTCATGCCCAGAATTACAGGAATAATGATGAAAATCATTCTTATTCAATGAGCATCAAGATCTGTCCTAAGTGCATTATTCACATAGGTACGTATCATCTTGTTTAATGCTCACCATAAGAATTATCGTACCTATGAGGGAGGTACTACTATTTGTCCCACTTTACAGATGAAGACATTGAGGTGTAAAGAGGATGGACGGTTTGCCTAAGGTCACAAGGGTGCTGCACATGAGCCAGGATTGGAAAAGGGTTTAGAAACCTACCATGAAAACTGCCCTTTTGGGGCTGGCCCAATGGCATAGTGGTTAAGTTCGCACGCTCCGCTTCAGCGGCCCAGGGTTCTCAGGTTTGGATCCCGGGTGCAGACTCACGGCTCATCAACCCATGCAGCGACAGTATCCTATATATAAAGTAGAGGAAGATGGGCACTGTTAGCTCAGTGACAGTCTTCCTCAAGCAAAAAGAGGAGGATTGCCAACAGTTGTTAGCTCAAGGCCAATCTTCCTCACCAAAAAAAAAAAAAAAAATCTGCCCTGTCTTAGGGCATGGGAATAGCAATTCCTGGCATGCTAGGTCCCCAACCTCCTCCCTATGCCAGGAATGGCTGGAAAATGTGGAAACCTGGCATCTTGACAAGCAATTCATTGTCTAAGGTCCTGGTTCTTGGCCCTGGCTGTATTAGATTCAACTGGGGAGCTTTAAAGAGATACTTGTGCCCAGACCCAGGCCAACACAGTTATACCAGAATATCAGAATCTCAGCTGGGGGTTGGGGCAGGTATTGCTATTTTTTAAAATGCTTTCCAGGTGATTCTCACAGCCTTGAAAAAGAACCACAGTTTAAAGCACCTGCTCCTGAATTGGTAAAAGTTGTCTAAAATAGACAAAGACCTAATCATGTAATCTGTAGCTATTTGATACAGCACGTCGGGAAGAAAGCTAGGGTGTACTGAGTGCCTACGGTGTGCCAGGCCCTGAATGTAGGTCTGGTCTCTCAGTATGCCCTCACTTGGTACCCCTGACGACCCTGGAGGGATTAGTGAGTGGCCTCCAGGAGTTAGAGCAGCTGCCCTTTTATCTCTGTCATCCATTCCCCAGAAATGGATATGCCGAGAGCTTGAACTGTAGAGGCAGACAGATCAGGCTGAGGACAGGTTCCTGTTCTTCCTGGACGTGTGACCTTGAGCAAGTTAGTCAATCCCGCCAAGGCTCAGCCTCGTCTGTAAACTGGGAAATGATGCTTACAAGCTGCGCATTCCCAGTGGGGCTCTATTGCCCCCAAAGGGATGACATGGGGTCTTGGGGAGAGGCAAAAAATTGTACTTGTGTGTGTGTGTGTGTGTTTGTAAAGTACAGATATACACACAGAAAATAAACAGATATGCAGTACATCCATGACATTAAAATTTCATGAGAGTGGTGGCAATTAGGCAAAAATTTCTTAAAAGGCTACTGAGGGATGGGTAATAAAAAACGTTGGGAAATGCTGCTGTAGATTAGAATTGCTATGAGGCTAAAAGGAGAGACTGCGTGTGCAGTCCTTGGCACAGAGCCTGGTGCTCAGATGCCACTCAGTAAATGGTAGATGTCGTTACTGTTATTTGTCAAAACTTTCGTTTATTCAACATGCACACACTGATCCCAGCTGTGCACATGCACAGCTTTAGAGACATGCACAGCTTTATTGGGATTATGGAGAAAGATAAGGCACCACCTCTGACTTCACCAATGAGCTAAGTCAACGCTAAGCGCGGGAGGCTAAGTGCTCTCATGAACGGATGCATGCAGGGCCTGGGCACTAAGAGGACAGAGTGGTTGAGTCCTTCATTTCCTACCCATCTCCAGTGCTGGGCTCAACCAGGACAAGAAGTGACTAGGGTCCTTTGTTCTCAATTCCTCGCCTTGCCTGCAGCATCTCCTGCTCCCAGCATGGAAGAGATATCCCACTCCACCACCACCAGAGCATCATTTTGCCCCTGGAGAGTAATTAAGTTTAGTGGAATTGTTATTGATGGCCTCCTGTATGGAAAAGGATTCTGTTCATTGCTGGAGATGTAGAGGTGAATAAAAGAATAAGATTCAATTTTTGCTCTTGGTTCTGATGGGGAAAACAGATATATAAAGTGGACATATTTGTATAACATGATATAAAAGGTCCTACGTGCAGGAAACTCTGGGAACACAAAGAGGGTGTTTGGAGAAGTTGCTTGAGCTGACCCTTCAGGAATGATGAAGAGTTAATCAGGCAAAGAAGGTGGGAAGTACTTTCTGCACAGGGGAGAATTACGAGCCCAGGGGCAGGAAAGGACAGTAGGTGTAGGCAGGCACAGGTGTGGGCAATGTGCAAGGTACCAAGTGAAGATGGAGGCCAGAGGGGAGGCCAATGGACAGCCTGGACGTGGAGGACCTTGAGTGCTGGCATCATTTGCAATGGGGAGCCATAATTGTATGAGACTCAAGTGAAGGCAAGTTGGTTCTGTAGTTGCAATGGGAGGATCCAAAGCTTCCTTCAGGGAATAAGTCTTTAGGTGACCTTCCAGATGCCACATTTCCCAGGCCCAGCTTATTTCCAGTCTCTCTTCCTTGCTTTCTCCCTTTCTTTCTGTGCCCATATCTCTGACTTATTTGCAGTTCCCTGAATGCCACAGGATCTTTGCACATGTTGTAGTTCTGTCTGCCTGGAATAGGTCCTCTATTACTTATAAGGAGTATTGGATTAATGTCTGTCTCCCCCACTAGACTGAAAGCTAGGGACTGTGTCCATCTTTGCTCAACCTCAGCATCTAGCGTAATATAGGCTCTTAGTGAATATTTGTGGAAGGAAGGAATGGAGGTAGGTGGGAAAGAAGGAAGGAAGAATGGAAGGAAGAAGAACCCCCAAAACTTTTGTATGTCTTCCCTTGCTCCCAGTCCTCCCCAGCTGAGACTGTCTTCTTTGATCCTGCCTGGGGGCCAGGGCCAGAACCAGCATCCTGGCAATCTAGGCAACGTGTTCCCAGCGGGCCTGTCATTTGAGCCGTGTGCCACCAGGGGATGAACGCTCATCGACGATGACAATGAAAGCAGCCTCCGTGTCTCTCCTTCACAGTTCACTTCCCAAAACTAGACCAGACATGCCCAGTTAATCTTGGCTACCACGATGGTCAGAGAAAGGGGGCAAATATTTGAGAACTGAGACTCTCAAAAGGCCACTTGTGTGTCCATACAGAGATGGTCTAAAGCCGACTAAGCCGCCAGAAAAGGCACTGGAGCCCTGAAGCAGAGGGATCTCGAGGCAGCACCGTGCGATACGCTTCAGGGCTGGGCGGGAGCGTGAGAGCAGGACTGAACTGGGTGCTCAGGTCATGTGTTCGGGTTCTGACGGGATGTCAGAAAGGGTGTATTCCACACGGGGCCTCGTCTTTATTGAAACACGTAGTCATGAAAGGCAAACGGACCAGGGTTCAAATCTTGCTTTCATTATTTACAAACTGTGTGTGTGTGTGGCACCTCCTTTGCCCTCTCCAAGCCTCAGTTGCCTTATCTATAAACTGTGTGTTGGGGGGGTGGGGGAATAAAAATAGTACGTCTTTCCTTGTCGTTGTGAAGATTAAATAAGACAATGTATATAAAATGCTAAGCCTCCCCAGTGGAAAGTGTTCAATTCACATTAACTATTATCATTATCAGCTAATATGGTTATTACCACGATAAGAATTATCTTCCTAGCATAGAAAGTTCAGCTTCATTCATCAGACATTTATATGGCTTTAACAGTGTACTCAGACCTATGTGGATGTTGTTACCAAAAGACACACAAGAAAGTTCCTAGTAGCAATCTTTTAAGAGCCCCAAACTGGAAATGGCCCAGACGCCCATCAAGAGTAGAACAGACAAGCTCGGTATAGCCACATACTGGAATCCTATATTAGGATAGACTGCAGTGACTCACAGCCATGTGGATGGATCTCACAAACATAATGTTGAATGAAAGAATCCAGACACAAAGGGCACACATTGTGTGATTAGTGCAAATGCGGGTGGAATCAATCGATGGTATTAGAAGTCAGCATGGTATAGCCTCTGAGGAGGAGAGGAGGAATTTTACTCAAGAAGGGAGGGGAAGGGGGACTGGTGATATTTTGTGTCTGAACCTGGGTGCTGGGTATATGAGTGTGCCCACTTGGTGAAAGTTCACCAAGTTGTACTTTCTGATTTATGTGTTTTTCTGCATCTACGTTGTGCTTCAGTTAAAGGTTTACTAAACAAACAAATAAGCCTATTCAGCAGAGAGCTAAGAAGACAAAAGTGAGGTGGGCGGAGAAAGCAAGTAATACAATTCTATGCTTACCCACAAGGACAGTTGCTTTCCCCTATTCCTTCCTACACCTGACTTAGCCATTCAACTATAGGAATTTCACTCACAGCTATTCAGCCACTGCCTTAATCTGGGCCACTGGTACAACACTGGACTAATTAGTTTTCTTGGCCTCTCTTCTTCCCTTCTCCAAACCACTCTCTAGAAACCAGAGCTACTAAATTAGAGTCTTTGGATTGGGTCCCTGGGACTTTTAAAAATCTACCATGTGGTTCTGATGCACCCCCATCCTTGAGAAGCACTATTCTATACTGGAACCAGAACACACACCCGACCTTGACCCTCTCCACACTAAAAATTGTCCAAGACTACTGAGCAACACCATAACTCTGTGGCATTTCTCAATTTGTCCCAAAGGACATGTTCATCTCCATTTCCAGCCTGTCCTTCTTCATCCCCAACATCTCTGCCCTGTTTCAAGTTTGCCTCTGACCCAAGCGCACCAAGTTAGTTCTCATTTTCTGAGTCCATTTTGTTGTTTCCCCACCACCCCCATGCCGCTGAATAACCTAGAATGCCGTCCACCCTTGTGGAGGAGATCTAATCGCCCACTCATCTTCAAGAGCTGGCTCAAATATGGTCTCCATGGAGCTGTCCATCAAGGCAACTGAGCTCTGGTTCTGCAACAGCGCCTCCTACATCCAGCATTGGACCACGTCCCCTACGTCACCACGTAGGCTTCAGCTACCGCACTCAAGGGCAGGGACAGGATTCTGTTTATTTTGCATCCTCGGTGCTTAGCACCTGCCTGGGACGTGGACGGTGATCAAGGACCTGATTTAGTGAAGTTCTTCAGCACAATCCAAGCCACAGGGCTACAAGGGGGTGCTGTGTCATAGGGGAAGCATTTGAGGATCTGGGATGGGGAGCAGTAATCCGCATTTAATGGTCAGAGATACCTGGAGGACTAAGCTGCCCAACCTACTCACGCTCTTTCTGTTTTTGTTTGCTTGTGTTTTTTTGTTTTCCCCAGTGACCTTCAGTGACTGTAGAGGAAATGACAAGCTGCACTATGAGGTTTCGAGCCCATACTTCAAGGTGAACAATGATGGCAGCCTAGTGGCCCTGAGAAACATAACTGCAGTGGGCAAGACTCTGTTTGTCCACGCCCGGACTCCCCACGCGGAAGACATGGCAGAACTCGTGATTGTCGGGGGGAAAGACATCCAGGGCTCCTTGCAGGTAACGCAGCTGTTTGGGATAAATTGGATCCAAGGAGAAACATCAGGGTCTGTATGTCTTATGTGGAAAATGAGTCTTTGGTTTATTATTGGCTAAGATTCTTCTGTTGTTACAAATGACAAAAACCCAACTCAAAAAATTATGAGGGGTGGGAATTGATTGGCTCATGTGACAGATATTTTGGGGATAACTCTGCCTTCAGGCATGCCTATGTACTTGTGCCCAAATATGACATCAGCTTTGCTCCTTATCCATCTTGTGGTTCTATTTTCCTTCTGTTGGCTTCACTCCTAGACAGTTACATCCCTCACTGCCTCACAATGTGGAGATCTCAGCAGCTCCACTTTATTCTCCCAGCCCAAAGTTGCCTGGGGGAGCATCTCTTCCTAATAATGCCAACAAAAGCTTGAAATCAAATCTCATTGGCTCTTGTTAGATCATACGCCCATCCCTGAACCAATCACTGTGTCCATTGGGCCATGATGCTCTCGTTGGCTAAGTCTAGGTCACATGCCTTGTCACTAAGGCAGGATGGAGTTAGCCCAACCTAAAACATATGGACTGAGAGTGAAGGATGGGTACTACTCAAAGTAAAATAGCATGCTGTTGTCCAAGGAAGGAAAATGTATGTCGGGCAGGCAAGACCACAGTGGCCCACTAGAGTTGTGTAGGTAGGCAACCATTGCATATGGCGCTGTTCCTTTGCCATGCACTGGTGCCCATTCCTTTCCAGATGCATGAGTATGCTGATCCCTGCACCTGCACACATGTACACAGAGTGCCACAAACTGCCCTTCAGGCTTCCTGATTGTGTCATCCCGAGATTTTTTTGCTACAATGGACTTACCTACTCCTCCTTCCCCAAGGGCTTGGAGACTCTGTGGCTTCTTGATAATAGAAAGGGAAGGTGCACAGGAAGATCCTGGCAAAATAAGAACAACAATAATGGCGTGTCCCCAGCTTGGTGTGGGGCCAGCTTGGTGTGCTGGCCTTTTCTCCCACCTGGTGGCTTGCCCTTGTCCAGTTTTTCAAAGCCTCAATTTTTGCTGCCTTTCTCCATCTGCCACACTCCCCATAACCCTGCTTTATCTTCTAATTTTGTTCAGTGGTGGAGTGTGGGTGGTGGAGCGAACACCGATTCCCTAGCTGGGGAGAAGAGACAGCACAACTGACAGTGTGAGCGTGGCTTTCCTGCCAGTGTTCTCTGTGGATGATCTTGAAAGAATCATACAACTTCTTTAACTGCAGCCTAGAGGGGTTAAACGGTCTGGGATGGCAAATAAGTGGCATGTGCATTGCCCCACTCTGTCACCGTACTCATGGCAGATATTGCTAACCACCCCTGGCTTGACCTGAGTATCATCCCCAATACAGTGCTTCTGGAAGCTACTATCCATTGATCACTTAGAGGTGTTTCCAGAGATGGCATCTATTTGCCATCCCTGGTCCGGACAAACTTCATAATTCCCCTTTGTATCTGTGAATCTGTGAGTTAAGGGTAGATAGCAAGCTAAAAATGAATTCACGTTGTGTCACTGATGCTTTCAAAGAAAAGAGATGTTGGTGAATATATACCAATGTGGAAACCCATTGGCACCACAAAAGCAAGCTTTTCTTTTACTTAGCCATGGTCATTTCCACAGCAGCTCACTAACTCGTGATATAAATGACTTGGCAAATATCTAAAGCAAAAAAATTGCCAGGATATGCAACACAAAGTGCTTCTTGAGAGCAAGTAAACAGCACGGAGATTCACGTACGGGGGTTTGCGTGTGGGATGGAATGTATTTAGATGGACATTGTTCATCTTGATTGGCGGCTCATCTTTAAATCCAGAAAAGACAATGTCATAGTATTTAGCTTAAAGGAGAGCAGAAGGGATTCTGGGCACTTCCCAGGACAAACGTCGCCTTGACGGGCTGGAAGACCCAAGGTTCAATGTGCAGAGACTCCGCTTTGAATTGCTGGACTCTCGAGTCCCGGAAAGACACCCCTCTGGAGGCGAAGCCCCTCAGAGTCCTGGCCATTTCTCATTTGCCACTGTCTGAGCACGTTGTCAACAAAGTCTGGCTGCGACTGTTCGCTGCTTATAAAGCGTGGTGGAGGCTGCTGTGCCATTCACTTTGCCAGACTCCGGCAGAACGGGCTGCTCATCTCCCACCTCCAGTAATTGTATGAGGTTTGAAAATAGGCCTTGTGACGCTACCCAGGTGTCCGTAATAAAAAGTCCAAAAAAATGAAAAGGAAAGGATAGGAAAACAAAATAGCTAGCCAAAGAATCGCTCTGAGGAGAGCACAGTCCTTAAGAGACATTCAGTTGGTATTTTTGAGGCCCTACTGTGTGCAGCCAAGTGAGCCAGCTGCTAGAGAGGGAAAGCAATGAGTGCACAAGTCCTGGCTTGGGAGGGAAGATGAACGTGTATGTTGATCCGGTACCAAGCAGGGAGACAATGGTGGTTGCTGCTCTGTGCCTTTAGAGAAGGGAAGCTGGGCTTCCTTCTGTAATGACAGCCAAAGCTTTCATGGCACTCGCTGCGCTGATCATGGTGCCAAGTGCTGATCTCATGGGCCACAAATGCTGACTCCTTTAATCTCCCCACCACCCATGAGGCACATGCTACTGTCCCCATTTTACAGATGGGGAAAACTGAGGTACAAAGAGGGGGGTGAGGACCTATATTATTTAGTGGGACTCTCATATGTGTGCATCTCAGTGTATGCTTTAACGTATTTAATGTATTTTTAACCCTTACAACCTCCCTGTGGGGCTGCTGACATTACCCGTTACTACACATGTGAGAACTTGGCCAAGATCCCCTAGCTTGAAATTGGCAGAAGTGAGATTGAAAGTCTGGCCTTTCTGTCCAAACATCTATTCTCCTTCCTGCCACTTTTCTAGCCAGATGGCTGTGCCATCTGGGTGACTGGGGCCACTGTCCATACATCAAGAGATGAGGGCGTGAGTTAAAGCAATACAGTAGAAATGGGAGCACTTCTAAACAGCAAATGGAAGGTGTGATTTGAAGGAAGAAAGAGCCAAGATTCAGTGTCTGGATGACTCCAAATTGTCTAGCCTAGGAGGATGGAGATGGATTGGACCAGTCAGAGAAGGAACAGTTGGGAAAGATTACAGTCAGGCTTGGATGTGTTGAGTTGGTTGCTCCTGGGGACATCTTGACAGGGATGTCCTGAAGACAACAGGGAATATGGAACTAGTTCTCAGGGTAAATATTTGAGAGAAGAACAGCTTAGTGGTATGGTTTTGGCTTTCATGCCAAACTTAAGTGGGTTCAAATTTCTGTTCCACCACCTATGATTATGTGACTTTGGGCAAGTCACCCGACTCCCTAAACCTCAACATCCTCATCTGTGATACAGGGATAAGAATAGAGCCTACATCACAGAACTGTTCTGTTGGGCACACTACCAGACACCAAGTGACATGTCCCATCAATGGTATCATTTTGGAACCTCTAGAGGATAAGGAATCAGGGGTTAAGTGCCCTCACTGAGGCCAGGAGATGGGAGCCAGAGATTGAGGGCAGGAGGAGAAAGTGAAGCCAAAGAAAGAAAGAGAAGGTTCACTCAGAGAGGGCAGTGGGACACCCAGCATTACTAAAACAGGAGAGATGTCACTGTGGCTAATTCCACATCACTGTGTTTTGGAAGGAAGGATTCTCTAAGATAAATGTAGAAGCCCGGTGAAGCCTAGCTCAGCTGCGGTAACTGGAGCCCTGCTCTTCCTTAATAAGAGGATGTGCGTCTCTCATTTTTACCTGCTACCTGCGATCCCATTTCACCCGAAAGTCTACAGCCCGAATCTGTGAAGTCTAATGGTTAATGGTTTAGTTATAGACTCCTAAGCTATTTCTGCATTTTCATTTTCTGCAGAAGCTTTCATACCACTCCCCACATTGAACTCGGAGCTTCCCCCACCCAAGACTGAACCACTTGTGGTTTCTTGAATCGGCCAAGCTCTCCCTCACGTTCACACTGGCTGCTCCTCTTTCTGGATTGTGCCCCCCTCACCATGGCCCAGCTGCCCCATGGCCGACACCAACCAACATGGCTAACTCCCGTGATACTTCCGGACCTGCCAAGATTTCCTCTTCAGGGATACCTCTCTGACTGTCCCCTTGGCTTTTTAAGTGTTTTCTCCTTCATGCTCCTCATAGAATTCTGCCTGGCTCCCCTCATGATGGCACCAAACTTTAACTGTCTGGTTTATTTGTGCTTGTTCCCATCTCAATTCTGAGCTTTAATGCACATTAAAGAATACCCTGAGATTCACACACATAAGAAAGTCCCACTATAGGTCCTCACCCACCTCTTTGTACCTCAGTTTTCCCCATCTGTAAAATGGAGAGAGTAGCACATGCCTCTTAGGGACCTGGCTTCCATGCAGGGAGACTGAGAACACTGCCCTGGAGCCAGATGCCTTGTCATGATTCCCAGTGCTGCACTTACCCCCTCTGCTTCAGGTCGGTCCATCAGCTATGTAATGGGTTCATAATAGTATCGACTCCCTAGAGATGTTGCGAGGATTAAATGAGTAAATATAGGCAAAACATGTAGAACAGTGCCCAGCACAAAGTAAGTGCTATGAGAGAGGGAGCTTGTTTGGAGGTTCTAGCAGGGGATCACGGCTACTTGTATTCCCTTGACCGAAGAACCATCCTCCTCTATTGCAGAAGATTGTCTCTTCCACTGAGCCCCCATTTCGAGAGGGGCACACATGGAGGCATGAGGGAGGAAGGGGACACCCGCCTAGCCAGCCAGATCAGCCGAATCAATGCTGGCGATCAATGGGGTGACAGATGTGGCAGCCAGATCTCCCTCATACCCACAAGTGCTGTGAAAATGCCAGGTACTCCCCATTATTGTATCATCAGAGCCAGAATATAGTAAATGCTCAGTGAATGAGCCAGGCAAATCGAGGCAACTCAGTCCTTCCTCCCTTCCCAGTATGACCCCATGCTACGGCTTCCACCACCCATAGAGGATTCAGGATTGCAAGTGAACTTAAATCATCACCATTCTATTCCCCAGGTGCCTGCTTTATGTGAAACACTGACTAAACTTCCAAGAGAGAATTCTTCATTTCTGTGGGTCCACTTAATAAACACCAAAAGACTTGGCAGTATTTAAAAGTTAATTATGAACAATTTACACTTCTTAACTGGGTCAATGCATGGTATTCTCAGTAAAGGGAAACTGGTCTCTTAATCAAGTTGCTTAAATTAAACACACACAAAAATTATTTCCCCTCCCCTTTTTTTTGCCATTTTAAAAATCCCTGAAAAAATAAGATGAATAGACAAAGTTCTGACAGAAATCGAAAAAGCTAAATTTAAGGCTTGTTTATCTTGGTTGATCATCATCACGGTAAACACACAATTTAAAAGACATAATTTTGGCTCCTAATCCAGTTTCAAGAATCAGGATGGAAATACTTCCAAAAAAAATAAAATAAAAGGAGCAATCAAAGGAAGGAACCACTTGAGAGAAACGGTTGTTTTTGCTTTTAATGTTTAAAATAAAAATATAAACATGTCATCAACTGCTCAGAAGCCAGTATTAATAATTGCTGCTAATGGTGTATCTTGACCCTGGAGGGGATTACAACTTTTAAATCCATTGCTTCACAGAATCTCAGGTCTCCATCTACTAAGTGTCTCTAGGGAATGGGGGGGGGGGTCCAGAGGCTCAGAAGCAGCAGCTGGATCCCCTCTGTTACATTACTCCGCATATACGTGCTCTGGGTCACTTAGCTCAGTTGCTGTGGATGATATTAAAGCAGATGTGGAGTGACCCCAAATTGGGATCTAATCAACATTTAGTACCTATCAGTCATGCAGCACTGAAAAGTCACCTAACTCCTTTCAGTTTTCTCATCTGTACAGGTGATAAAACTCTGGCCTTGCTTCGATGCCATAATGGGGTGCACAAAATTTTTAAAAGTACTGTGCCTAACGCAGTGCTAACAGAGGATTCTCAATCGCGGATCCTTTATGCTTCACTGAAGCATCCAGGGAGTTACTGTCACCTCTGTATATTTTTTTCCATCTTTTCTGATCTCACACATTCTAGACAACAAATGTTTTTGCATGTTTGTTACTGAGATGGACTCCAGTTTTTATCAACGCTGAACCAACCATTTGAATCCTCTCTGTTTGTTTTGGCCATTATACCATCTAACCTTCAAGGTGCCTGTCACACTGCACACAGGTGACTTGACTGCATTTGTTTAAAGCATCCCTGAGCATGAGAGCAACCAGCTTAGGGTAAAATTAATTGCCTTGTCTCAAGATCTTATCACATTGCCTGGGAGTGGCTTGGAGTCTGCCCAGCTGGTCAGTGATATTGATCTTTGTTCACATGAAGCATGTTTTACAGCCATCCCAGAGGACAACCGATCTGTGCATTCGCTGTCGCCAGAAAGAAACGAGCAGTTAAAGCTGAGATACTTGATATGCTCCAATTTAACAATTGTGAAAACTTCAAAAACCTGCAAAGTATCACTCTTCATGGCAAAAGCCTCCCCAGTTACTATTAAGGAAAATTAGTATCCATTTAACTGTCACCCAAATTGGGGAAAATAGATAGCTCGAAAATTATGGTACAGATCTAAGAATTGGGCCTAGAACAGGGTATTAGGCTGTTACATTTTGACACATGCCTAAATTGTTGTGTTTATGACTCTTAGCTCCAGGATACTATTCAAATATCGATAAAAAGACATCCTTCGATTCATTAATTTAAGTAGATAGACTGCTTCGTGGATCAGAATCTAAGAAAACTATATGCTGAAGATTAATTTTAATTGAAATGCTTGGGGAAAAATAACTGATCCCATTGAAAGTCTAACTAAAAGCAGCTTCTTTTTGGCTTGTGAAAACTCAAGATTTCATATTGTATAGCAGTCTGGTCCCATAGAAAAATAATGTGAACCACATATGTAAATTTGTTTCCTTATAATAATATTACAAAAGAAACAGATGAAATCAATTTTAACAATATATATTATTTAACCATGAATATATTTAATATATATATTTAACTATATATAGCCAATGTATATATTATATATTTCCAATTTATATGTTATATATTTTACACACACATACACACCACACCCAATATATACACATTGGGTTAAATTTCATAGATATAGCTACTCTATATATTTTTTCATATATATAAATTTAACCTAACATATATATAAAACCCAATAGATATATTATGTGATTTCTCTAAGATATTATGTCAAGTAATTAATGTGAACATTGTTAATGAAATTATTTTATGTTCTTCTTTTTATACTAGATCTTTGAAATTCAGTGTGTATTTTACACTTACAACACATCTCAACATAGATTAACTAGATTTTAAGTGCATAATAGCCACAGGTGGCTGATGGCTACCAACTGGACAGGGTTGCCCTGAAGTTCTACTGGAACATTTCTGTATTTTGAAAGAAGAATGAAAGAGCCATTCACTGAGTGCCTACCACGTGTGAGGGCATTGTCTTAGGTGCTCTCACACGTGCGTCTGTTTCTCTGATCCCCATAGCCAACCTGTCCATTGATGATCTGGTTCCTGCTCTGCAGACCGGAAGCAGTGCAGGCTCGGAGAGGTTGATTAATTTAGCCAATGTCATCATCTGTCAGCAAGTGGCAGAACTGGGAGTTGGGCCCAGGCCTTCTGATTTTATGCAGTCACTGCTATTTTGGTAATACTGACATTTACAACAGAACTAGTACTTTTCTATGCTCCTGTAAAGACTATGAAATGACAAAGGAAAGTTAAAAAGTGGTTAGAAATAAAAAATGAATCCAGAGCCGAGCAAAACTCCTAAAGAGATTTTAGGTAGGTGACAAGTCCTGTGTTGTCATGACACTTTTAAAAAGCTTTCCTCTTGAATAGACTCTTTGAGGAAAGAACCTGGTGGAAACAGCACAAGGTTCCCAAATGTAAATGTCTCCTAGGCCGCAAGTTCCTATAGTTCAGACCTCATCTTATTCATCTTCATAGTCCTCGCTCTAGGGAAAATGCCTTACATTTACATTAAAACTTATAATTTAAAATTTTATTTTCATATGTGTTATCTGGATTTGATCCTCACAACAATGCCTTGAAGCAGATGGTGTTATTCCTGTTTTCTGAGTCAGGAAACCGAGACTAAAAGAAGTCAAGAGGTAGGTCTTCGGTCATAGGGCTGGTCAAGAGGCAGCCCCAGCATTCAAATCCACAGCGATTCCCGAGGTCCAGGGTGCTACCCACAGCTAGCTTTCCAACAGCTGCTTGGGGTTTTTCGAGTAAAAATAATATCATCAGAAATGAATTTTCACCTAGCATCTTTGATGGAATAAGATAATGTGATAGAATGGACATTTTTCTAGACTCTCTGATATGCTTCTAACCTTCTATCTTTTATTATTACCATAAATCAAATAAAGTGAATCCTAAGTGTAAAATTAGGGTAACAATCACTTTTTCAAACTCCCTTTTATCTGGTACATGGAGATACTTGGTCACCTCAGGGTGTGCCAGTTAGCATGGCTGCTCTTATTAGAGATGGAGTGACATAGGAAAATTTCAAAGTGATTGGAAATAAAAAAATAATACAAAACTGAGCGATAATCCTAAGGAAATTTTAGGTAGGTGAACAAGCCCTGGGTTGTCATGACAACTTTTAAAAACTTTATTTTTTGGAAATAGAACCTCATGGAAATAACACAAGATTTCCAAATGTAAATGTCTCCTAGGCCATTCCCTAAGAGTCTGGTTCTCATTTCTGATTGAAACAAACAAAAAAACTCCAGTGATGAGAGAACATAGTCTTTGATAAAGACCATGGATTGTCTCCATTTAGTTCTTTGGTCTCAATTCTCAAAACTTAGGTAGCCAAGGAACAGGGAGTGGATGTACCACTTATACAGTCCTTCTCTACCCAGCACATGGGTCAATCAAATTACGTGGTCTTCACCCAAACTTTTAAGGCATAAGCCTGAGTATTTGGAGAAAAAATAGCAAAGAAGACCATTATAGCCCCAGCCAACCGTATCCTCTAATCTACCAATATTGGGTAGACCCCCCATGTTGGTCTCTGTTGCCTGGGCTCGATTTGTGATAAATGCCAGGGTGGCAGTTCCTCTTGGGCCACATTGTTGATGCTGTTTGACCCTCAACTCAGTTGCGTGATCAGGTAAAGCCAAGGTACCACATAAGCAAACAGGGAGCACTTTCAACCTGTGGCCACCGCCTAATTTCATCAAAGTTTATTTTGTCTTTTTTCTGGCTCCTGTTAACAGAAGTAGAAACCCTCAGGTCCCCTGGCAGTGTTTCATTAAAAAAAATAATAATACTAACAATAACAACAACAAGAGTGCCTACATCCTACAGGGTACACAGCAGGGGCTGATATTTTTATTTGCTGAATTGCTTCTATCTTTCTTAATAAGGCAAGAGGTAGCAACAATTGAAAAGCAAATATTATGTGTATATGGTCACCGAAGTATGATGATTTTTTTTTTTGCAGAAAATAGATCTTGTTAACACTTGCTCTTTCTTCTCTATTATGCAAATAAAGATCAATTCTCAGAAAAAAGTACTTTAAGTAATACCCCATATACAATTTCAGAATTTGACATATCAAAGGACTTAACGTTGGCAGAGAAATTTCAAATGCTGACAAAGATAGCATCTCAATGCTCTTGGCAATTCCGTCTCCAAAGACTGGTGGACACAGCCAGTTGGGGAGGCCTTTATAGGGAGAAAGAGCTTCCCTGGGGGATGGAGTAATACCAATATTTGAGGGCCACTCAAGGCCAATAGGGTGGGAAAATTTGAGACTGTCCTCCAAGCAACAGTTCCAAATAATCGTCCTTGACTGAGAGGCAGCCTTCAGTGGGACTCAGCTTGTTGCTCTGATCCCATTGACCCCAGCAATTTCTCTCCAGCCTTCTTTGCAATGCAGAAGGGAAGATTGTGGAATCTTCCCTGCTGTTCTCTGTTTGTTCCACCAATAAGAAAAAATTGGACCTGAGATCCAAGAGGGGTTTTTCCTTCCCCTGAAGTCTACACAGTTTCTCCTGCCTCCCAACTATTTATGGGAATCAGATGGTTCCTTCAATTTTCCATCTTTTTGCAGCAAATCCTTTTGACCAAAGGTGTGCATTGTCAACCAACCCCTTCATTATGTCAGGCAAATTGGGCTTCTGTTGACAGCAACTTTTTACAACTCTTTTCCTTTGAAGTTACAAAGTTATAAACAATGGTAGTTCTCCAAGAGACCCAAGGAATAATCAGAATAACTATAACCAGACTTTTTCTGAAGGCTGGCGCCTGCCCATCACTCTCACTCCAGATACTTGTGTATGCTACTATTTTTTTTTTTTAGCCTCTACCTGAGATTTAAGACAGCTAATCAAGATGGATTATTTTCTTCCTTTCATTGTCCCTTCTCACAAACCCCAGTTAACACAGATAATTGAGTCTTGACTGCTTTTCTATTCCAAGTCCCTTATTCAGTTTGAACCTTGTTAGCAAAGCCTAGCCCCTAAGAGCAAGACCATCAGTCTTCTTTGCCTCGTTTTCCTGTGACTTCCTCTTCCATTCAGGTCTTTGGATAATAAAGAAAGTAAGAAAGAAGACCCAGAAACTGAATCAAAGAAAAATAAATGCAAAAAAATTAATAATCCCTCCTATATTTTTTCAAATTCTACATAAATCTTATAATTTTGCTGTCAGTTTTTAGATAAAGTAAAATTATATGCTCCGTATGAGTAGGAACTATGACTGACTTGTTCGTTCCTGTAAATCTAGCACTTAACAAAATACCTGGCTCTGAATAAATACATATTGAGTGACTAAACAAATGCCAGAAATGGAATGAATATTGATGTTAATAGTGCGGATTAGAGCCGACATTTATTTAGCTCAAATTCTGTGCCAGGCACTACGCTCAGTGCACTTCTCATGTTAAGCCATTTAATCTTTACAGCAATTCTATGAAATCGTCACTATTATCTTCATTTTACAGATGAATAAAGTAAGATGTGGACAAGCTATGACTTGTCCATGGTCATACAACTAGAATATTTCAGAGCCATGCTTTGTACTCAGACTGTTCAAAAAAGCATTTAACAAAACATCGTATGGTTTTTTGGTCAAAATGGAGAAATATGAGCTGAATATTGTTACTGAATATTAGTAAAGCAGGTTCAGATTGGTTGAATAGCTGCACCCAATAGGTCTGAAAAATAATCTATGTCAGCCTAGACAATGGTTTCTACATGCACTCAGTGGCCCTACCTGATCGAGTTCATCCCAGTGATGGAAATGACGGTATGGAGACATGTTTTTTAGTTTGTAATTATCACAGTTCTGGGATCCTAACTGGGTGATAGAATTGAGATTCAAAAACAACTCAAGTATCTGCAGGAATGGACTGAAATTAATAATGCAATATCAATAGGTATAGATGTGAAGCCCCATTTGGAGACAAAAGAATTTCTGGAGAACAGGATAGGGGTGATGTGAAAATAACTTGGCAGATGAGACATTCACTCCCATGGAACCACAGCAACTCTCTCCTGCAGGTTTCTGCCCTTATTGCTGTCTGTAATTATTCATTCTTAATTTATTGCTCATCACCTTGAGCACCACTCCAAGACTTTTCCACTTACGTTAAGCAATAAGCCCTACCCCACTGCCTACAATTTTCTGCAGCTGGCCTTGCATTTATCTCTGCTGAAATGTTCATACCATCCAACTTGAGCTTTCTCAATTCCCTCTTCCATCTCTGCCTGCCTCCAATCTTTCCCTCCACTCTCAGAGGAAGACCAACTGTTTTTCCTCTTTTTGACACATCCCTTCACTTGTGCTCTTGAAACCACTCCCCTCTGCTTCTATTTTTGTCACGTGCTCCCCTTCTCTCTTACACCCTCAGTTGTTTCTTCCTCTCTGAATCCTACCCTCTGCCTTCAAACATGCTCAAATTTTCCCAGGTTAAAACAAATTTCCACAGATCTATTTCACCTTCTAATCACTGCCCTTTCCTTCACCAATCTTCTTGAAAGTATAGGGTGAAGACTATATCTCTACTTCATTACAGACTCGTACCTTAATACTCCAGAATGGGGCACTCACCCTCAGCATTTTGCTGAAATTGCTCTCTTTTGAAGGTCATGGAAACTGAGCAGTTGATTTCCTTAAACTTTTTCTTAGTCCTGAGCCTACTTGAATTCTCTGAAACATTTGGCAACTTATTTTTAATTTTTAAATTTTAATTTTATTGAGGTGAAATTCAGATAACATAAAATTAACCATTTTAAGTGAACATACCAGTGGCATTTAATACATTCATGATATTGTACAACCATCACCTCTAATTCCAAAATATTTTAATCACCTGCCTCATACCCAATAAGCATTTGTTCCCCCCGACACTCCTTGTCCCTGGCAACCACCAATCTGCATCCCGTTTCTGAGCATTTACCTATTCTGGATATTTCATGTAAGTGGAATAGTACAATATATGTTTTTATGCCTGGCTTCTTCCACTTAGCATAATGTCTTAAAGGTTCATCCACGTTGTAGCATGTATCACTACTTCGTTTCTTTCTATGGCTGAATAATATTACTTTGTATAGATAGTCCACAATTTACTTATCCATTCATCTGTTGATAGGCATTTGAGCTGTTTCCACCTTTTGACCATTGTGAATAGTGCTACTATGAATATTCATACACAAGTATTTGTTTAACTACTAGTTTTCAATCCTTTTGTGTTTATACCTAGGAGTGGAATTGCTAGGTCATATAGTAATTCTATGTTTAACTTGTGTGTGTGTGTGTGTGCAAACACTTATTCTCATAAACCTCTAAACCTCAACTTCCTGGGTTCTCTATTTCTTGCAATGGCATCCTTGTCTTCCCAGGCATCCAAGCCCACCACTTAGATTTGTCTTTGATGCCTCATCACCTGAGAGGTCAGTGACACTTCTCATCCTTTCTCTCTCCCATGTGGTTTTTACCCGTATACTTGTCTCCATTCCAATAGCCACAACTGGTTTGGGTGTCATATCCTTTTATCTGGCCTGTGACAGGGCCTTGTGAATGGCATCTCTCAAGTCCAACTTCCTTCCCTTGTGATACAATCCACAAGCCTATTACTGCTGAATTTTTTCCCAAAGAACAGCTGGGAACATATCACGCCCTATTCAAAGGCTACCAGGGGCTTCTCATGCCTACCAAGCAACATTCAAATTGACCCCAACCTTGCTTTGTCATTTTTAACCCCTCACTACTCCTCATCATTCATGTGATTCTACCACCAAAGTAAGCTGCTTATCCTCCATGTTCACTTAAAATGATACAGTCTCATCCACATTTATCTCTCAGGGTGGTGTAAATGGGTTGCAATAGGGTTACAAGAATGAGAACCAGAATAGGAGTTGTGATAATAACAAAAGCATTGACTTATAATTTAATACAGAATGTATATTTTTAACCAAACAAATGCTATTTGCCAATAGGTGAACTAGTTGCTATGGATTTATTTTTTTGAGATTTGTAATTAATCATGGTGAAAATAATGCTACAGAAACGATATATTTGCAAGTCTTATGAATTACATAACTTACCATCATTGGGTGTGGGGGGGCTCTATAATCTGGATCTCATTAAGACCCTTTACAAACATGCTAGGGTGACCCCTTGGGGTGAGATCTCTCAGGAAACCTCTGCTTATTGACCACAGCAGCCAGATGTGAGTCTCACTCTACCTACCATCAAACATAGCTCTAGGTAGAACCTGCAGTACCTACCACATTGTTTATTATCTCATTATGAATGAGGTATTCAAATTCCCGAGAGAAACTAAGACCCAAAATTGTGTTGTTTTCCCTTAGGGATTCAGTTCTCTTTTCTAGGACTTCTTTCTTTGATTGATTTATTTTGACTATGGCTTCTTTAGTCAATAATTTTTTTTTTATTTTTTTGGTTAACTTTGTCCTTGTTGATGCTAATGCACTCCTCTCACGTGGAAATGAGAATAATTCAGAGATTGTAAGAGAAAGAAAATGGTTAGATAAATCAGAAGCACAAATAATTTACAGAGAAATAATTCAGGCAACTAACTATATCGCGCATTCTCTGCTTTCTTTGTGAATGATCCATATGCCAAGTCCATATGAGTTAATGTTTATTTCTAGAAACCTTTACCAAAATGAGCAAGAAGTAGTAAATGCCTCATTATCCTTTCAGATTGCCTAATGATACATTATTTTCTGTTTTAAAACCTCAAGGTTTCTGAAAGCATTGTTATAAATCCAAACTGTCAACATTTCTTTGACAAGAAAAAGCACAGCACCCTCTAGAAATAAGATGTAAGATTAACAATTCAGGTTCATATATTTTCATCTCTCCCTGAATTCTGCCACACATGGCAGAAAACTACAATCCATATTTTTATAAGAAATATGCTATCAAGACCCATAAAACATTTAAGACCATTTAGAAAAGCAAAAATGGAACTTTCAGAAATAAAACTTTAAATAAGAACAATGGAAAAGACAGACAATCAGCAATTATTAATAAAATAGACATTTTATAAAATGTATTTGGGGACATAATATATTGCATATATTGAGCCAAAAGTCTAAAGATACTCTGATTTTTCTTTCCACACAAGAGATCTAGCAAGAAAGGCCAAAAAGTGAGGCATATAAGAGCTAAGCCACTGAAGTCAAATTTCCTGGGTTTTAATCTCAGCTCTGGAATTCATCAACCTTGTGATTTTTGACAAATTATTTTTTACCTTTTAAAGACTTAACCTTTCCTAGCTGTGAAATGGGAATAAAAATCGTACTTACCTCCTAGGGTTAATATAAGTGTTGAATAAGATAATGCATGTGAAGTTCTTAGAACAGTGCTTAGCACACAGTAAGTACTAAATACTATTACCCGGCAAAGAGAGAATGACCATAGATTATGTCCTAATATGGTACATATCGTGAAAATGCCCAGGGTGGGGAGTTCTAGCTTTAACTGTAACTTACACAGCAGCTCTCTGGGTGTCATAAACTTAACAGAGAGGCTCAATAGGTGTCACAAGGAACCGGTTTTCCTTTTGCCACTTTTTTGGCTTTCTATGTGTCCTCATTTTTAGACAATCTCTCTTCTTGTGTATCAGGAGACACACTCATATTAGGATAATGCAAGCAGGATCTATTCACGAAAAGATGATCTACCAAGGGAAAGTGGAATACAGAAGAATCACATGAGGACCCAGGGATATAAATGATAAATACTCCAATCAAAAGCAAAGATTATTAGACTGGATTTTAAAACAACAGCCATATATTGCTTAAATTAGATACACCTTAAATGTGAGGATACAGAAATATTAAAAGTGAAAGAATTTAAATAAATTTACCATGTAAATATTAATCAAAAGAAAGCTGGTGCTGCTATGCTGTTATCAGAGGAAATAGATATTAAAGAAGTGTTACTACAGATAAAAGGGATATTTCACAGTTATAAAACCATACAACTGGAAGATATAACAATCCTAAATTGGATGCATCTGGTAACAAATATAAAATAAAACTAATATATAAAGCAGAGGTAATGTAGAAATAGAAAAACCCATACTCATAGCTAGGAATTTTAACACACCTCTCAGTAGCTGATATAACAGTTAATCTAGATATAAAAATAAGGATAATGAAAATTTCAATAGTGTGTATAGAACACTGTACCTAAAAACTTCAGAATATACATTCTTTTCAAGTACACATGAAATGGTTACCAATATATCATATGCTGGTAATAAAGTACATAAAGTACATCTAAACAAATTTTGAAAGATAGAAATCATACAGAATATATGTGCGGACCACTGCACATTTAAACCAGAAATCAATAACAAAAAGAAAACTAGAGGATCCCCACGTTTGGAAATTAAGCAATATACTTTGAAATATTCCATGGGTAAAATAAGAAATGATAGTAGAAAGTAGAAAATATTTTGAATGGAATATAGTGAAAATATAACCATAGTTGTGGGATGCAAACAAAGTGAGGAAAAACTTATAGATTTGAATGCATAATTAGAAAAGCTGAAAATGAATGATCTAAATCAAAAAAGAATGGCAAATTTAACTCTAAGAAAATAGAGAGAAGGAAATAATAAAGATAAAAATAGAAATCAATAACATGGAACATAGATATAAATGGGAAAAATGCAATAAAACCACAAATTGGTTTTCTGAAAATTCATAAATTGATAAGCCCCTAGTAAGGATAACGAAGAAAAAGAAAAAAGACGCAATTACCAATCAAAGGAATGTAAAGGAGACATCTCTAGGGATCCTCCAAATATAAAAAATACAAGAAAAGGGCATTGTGAATACATTTATGAAAATCAGTTTGAAAATTAAACAAAATTGACAAATTCTCTCAAAAAATAAAAACTACACTTACCAAAACATATACAAGAAGAAATCGAATCTCTGAATAGTCTTTTATCTGTTAAATTAAAGGTCTACAGCCTACAAAACTCCAGTCCAGAGGAATTCATGGTGAATTCCAGCAAACAGTCAAGGAAGAACCAATCTTACAAAACTCATCCAGAAATAGAAAAAGTGAAACCCTTTTCAATTTTTCTTTTAAGGCCAGCATAATCTTCATCACAATAGCTGACACGAACACTAAAAGAAAGGAAAATTATAAGCCAACTTTTCTTATGTATGTAAATGAGAAGATGAATAAATTGGACTTCACTAAAAGTAAAAAATTAGACTCATCAAACTATACCACTGAGGAAGTAAAAATATAGGCTACAGGCAGGCTATCGGTCATCAGGGAAATTCAAAGTAAAACTACAAGGAGATGATACAGAGATACTGTCACACACACGCCAGAATGGCTTAGAAAGAAAGGAACTAACAATACCAAGTGTTGACGAGGATGTGCAGTAACTGGAACTCTCACACCTGCAAACTGAGCCTCCTATGACTTAGAAATTCGACTTCTAGATCTACGCCTAGAAGAACTGTGTACATATGTACACCAAGAGACATTTACAAGAAAGTTCAGAACACTGCTCGGAATAGGTAAAAACTGGAAACATCCCAAAAGCCCATCAAGAGACATATGGATAAATTTTAATATATACATAAGATGAATATTATGTAGCAATAAAAACCCCTACTATTATGCTCAAGAACCTCGTAGATATAACATTGCATGAAAGCAGCCAGATATGAATGAGACGATCCCATGTAGATAAAGTTCAACAGTGGGCAGAACTGGTCTATGGGGGTAGAAATCAGAACAGAAATCCAACACCCTTTGGAAGGGTGATGATGGAAAGGGGGCGTGGAGGATGTTTCTGGGCGATGACAGAATTGTCTATCTTGATTTCCGTGGTAGTTATACAAGTGTATTTACTACAAAAAAAATTCATCGAACTGTACATTTATCTTTTTTCATTTTGTATATAAATGACAAATATTATGCCTTAATTAAAAAGTTGAAAGTAAGTAAAAGAAAAGTGGCAGTTGGATGACTCTTCTTTTTGGTGAGTTAGCACATATTTCTTATTGTCACTCTCTGGGGTGAGAAGAATGAATGCTCACCACTAAAGATTAGTCTGAATCCTTAGTCTAACACACGAAGCTCTTTAGAACCAGGTACTAGCCTCCTCTCTAGACCATTCCTTCTGGGCTGCGCCATCTTGAATCTTCTTGAGAGCTGATGATGTTAGTTTTAAACCTCCTGAGAAAAAAAAAACGCCTCCCACTACAGAAGTGGGAGAGGACAGGAGTTGAGACCAGAGTGTGAGTCAAGCATACCTGTATTTTAGTTACCACTAAGAAAGAAAAACGCTGATACTTAAATTTGGACACAGTCCATCCTTAACGTCAATTGTAAGATATATCCCTAATTTTTAGATACATTAAAATGGACTAGGGGAGATGTCTTAAAAATAACTTACAAAAAAAAAGTGTCTTAGATTATCATGGCTCATAAGCAACTTTACTTTTAAAAGCAAGAATATTTATTTAACTCCATGAAATCTTTATTGTCTTAAAAATGCAAATCATTAAATAATATTTTTTAGCTCTAAATACAAACTTGGTTTGTTGTGCTTTGTCAGTTAAGCACTATATCAAGTTTGGGGTGTGACTTTAGCCCTTTCCCTTTTTCAGAGCCCTCTGAAGATTTTTTATTTTTTATCTTTACCATTTATTATAGAATAACTAGGTTTCACTTCACTTGTCAAATAAAGAGGCCCGAGTAGCAGGGCCTCTGTATTTGATTTGAGTGGGGTTTCCCGTGTGTGCCACCGGCCAAATTCTTCTAGAAAAATATTTGTCCTTCCCTGGTGGTTTGCAATTTTTGTGTTATAATGTGTGGATGTCAAATAATTCATTTCTCTTTTTTCCAAAGTATCTGTTTTTGTAACCTCACAGATAACAGAGATATCTTTTGTGCTGATAAATGCTCTCACCTGAATTCCTATCACAGGGCTGAAGGATGGCCTGGGTGGAGGGTTTTGACTGCCAGGAGGACAGGGCTGGGTCCAGGAGCCAGTCTCTTCTCCCCCAGCCCTCCTGACTGGCATCAGGGAGAAGATAATAATGACATTTTTGTGATAATGATGTTCTTCTTGTATGCCTCCTGCTGAAATGGAGTTGAACATACAGGAAAGAGCAAACAAAGGCTTATGTAGCACATAACAAACTAGAAAGCTTTGGAAGTCAGCATCTGGGATGGTCCTAAAAACAAATGTGTGGTCAGAGAAAATGAATTACTGCTGACACAGCTTAACCTCAGAGAAAGTGTCTGGTGATGTGATTATCTTCCTTCCAGGACTCTGACAAAGTGTTGGAAGGATATTTTCTTTCTTGCTTTTTGCTTCCTCTCCTTCCACCCGCCCAACAGTACCTCTTGCTATGTGCTAATCCGTTCTCATTCAAAGATGAATGTACTGGTTGGACTGCATCTGCTTTAATGTGGGTTCCCCAGAAAGCAAAGCCTGCGACAACGTCTTCGGTGCAGGAAATTAATCTGGGAGGTAGTCCAAGGAAGCAGAAGTTAGTGAAGGGGTAGAGTGAGACAGGAAAGGAGGAACAGCCAATCAAAAAGTGTATCATAGAGGTTGCTTCTGTAGGCAACAGGATTAATTTCTCTGATTCTATCAGAACCTCTAAGAACCCTATGAAATACCTCCCAGAATCATCCACCCGAAAGATGGAGGGGCTGGAGCCTTTGTCCACAGGCGTCCCCCTCCCTCTGGATTGAGAGTTGCCCTGTGCTTTGTGTTTAGAACAAGTTCCTCCATGTGTCAGAGAAAGGCCTGGGCAGAATGGCTTGCACTCACGTGAGCTTACGGTAGGACCCTGGGGCACACAAAGAAGTGTGCACCACAGCTGCCGCTAAAATCAGAGGTGGTTGAGAGGACACGACATGGGCACAGGCACTGCGGGGTGCAGTGGCACAGCCTCAGGGAGCTCCCACTCTTCAGAGATGTCATCATTCAGACTGGGCATGGGATTGTTGGGCCACCAATGTGGTTTGAGCCAGGGTGTTCCATGACAAGTCAGTCAGAGGACAACCCAGGCTTGGAGGGCTGACTTTCTGGATCCATAACACACGTTACTTCAGTGGAGCTTAGAGACAGAATGTTCCTCCCTCTTGAAATGAGCAGGTAATCAGTTAACTCAAACCTCTTGGTTTCAGCATCTTTCCCAATCCAAGACTTTAGGCCTTCAAAATCCAAAGGAGATATGGCTTCAGAAATTCCCAAGTCCTCCTCAGGAAGATAATTTCCTCTGTTTATCAGTGTTCTTAAAGTTGATGAAACAGTCTTTTTTGTGTGTGCATGCTGAGGAGGACTCGTCCTGAGCTGACATCTGTGCGAATCTTCCTCTATTTTGTATGTGGGTTGCCGCCACAGCATGGCTGCCAAGGAGTGGTGTAGGTCCACACCTGGGAACCAAACCCGGGCCACCAAAGTGGAGCGCACTGAACTTAACCATTAGGCCATGGGGCTGGCCCCCAAACAGTCCTTTTGGTATAAGAGATATGGAGCTGAGCCTTTTTCTTGCCGCAACTTCAATGGACTGAATTAGAGAAAACTAGGGTTTTGACCCAGACATTCAATCCATCTGAAAAATTATGATGTCACCAAATCTGTAAATCTGCATTCCTAAAATATCAGCATTTTTACGTAGAACCAAAACCTGGCTTGGATTAGGAATTGCAGGACTCTTTTGAAAAGAGGAAGAGTGAAAAGGAAGAGAAGTGTGAAGGGCTTCCTGACTTTTTCTGAGCCCTTACTCTGAGCTAGGTGCTTCCCTGCATAAACTCGTGTTGTATTATCTAATTCACGGAAGATACAAAGAGAGGCAGCCGAGGTGTAGAAAGGCTAAGTAATGTGCCCAATATTTCATAACTTGTGAGTAATGAACTGGCCTGTGAGTTGGGCTCAGGTCGAGTCCAGGGCCTGCACTTGTAAACCCCACGCACTGCTATCTTCGCCTCACTCTATGAGCCCCTTGGATCGCTGAGTTAAGACACACTGGTTTAGGTAAAATAATGAAGTGGGTGAAAAATGCCTTATCTCATACTAGCCTTCCATTTTCACAGCCTGCTGTGACCCCATGGGTTCCAGCTGGGACACTGTTGTCCTCTGCCATGCCACACACAGGCTTGGATTGTCTCTACTTAGCTTCCCTTCATTTCCCCCTAAATCACCTATTCCAGCCTGGACCCCTTGCCTAATGACTGTCCATTCCTCTCACCTGTGAGCAGCGTGCCCCTGCCACCGAGGTGCTTACCCTCATTAGCTAATGACCCTCTTTCCTACATTCCTTGGCAGAGGGCCTGGCACTTAGTGGGTGTTCAGTAAATCTTCTTTGGCAGAGTGAACACAGAAATCAATGGACAGACTCATGTGTTGGTCTCTCTAGTTTATGGATGTGAAACCTAGTCTTGTGTCTCTGACACTGAGTCTTGCCCAAAGGCACACCACACAATGGAGGAGAATTAGAACGAGAACTCAGGATTCCAGGCTCCTGGTCTAGTGTATCTTCCAGCTCTGATAGTGTGCTCCCTCTCCACAGACATGAACACTGTAGTCAGCCTCTCCTGGAGACAATCCAAGAAGTGACTCTAATGGTAGACAATTGAGGCTCCACACCAGGGTGGCAGAGGGGCCATTTTGGGGTGGGCGGACTTTCCATGCCCCTTAAATCATATCCTGTGAATTCCTGGGATCATGGTTTATGTGAATCCTCTTTCAAAAATGGTTTCCCAGTGACCTTCTCCCTGTGCCAACCCTAGAATACAGTAGAATGTGTAACTGGCAGGAAGAGATGCAGATGATGAGTGAGCAATGTCTTTCCAAGCTGAAAATTCCTCTTACACACCCATCATTGGTGTGCTAGGGGAGATGCTCTGCCATGTGCCAAGGGACCAACATCAGAGGGTCCAGGGCACCCACTGCAAAATCGTTACCAAATGACTCTGATGCTGAAGAGCTCATGTTGCTTTTTCCACCACAGCTAAATGAAACTAGAGACCTCTGGTTATAAAGTTAGTTGAAAACTATGTAATAATATTTATAAATACATGAAAGAATGAGCAAAAATAAAGATGCCCTACTCTATCCCCCAAATATGGCAATTGGGAATAATGCCTACCCAACAGAATTGAAAGGTAATTGACTTTGGGTTTGCCAATGCTTGTGGTAATGTTCATGCTAATCTTGGCACTGAGGTGTCACAATAGGCCAGGAGATGATTATCGGAGAGAAGGGCCCTCTAGGGAGGTTGTGGGGACTGGTATTGGAGGCTGGACACCAAGACAGTGAGTCTGGGCAGAGATACAATTTATGGAACAGAGGAAAATGAAGAAGGAGGTACATTAGCAAAATAGTGTCAGAATGGTTGAGACTTTAGGAACAGGGGGAGTTACGTGGCCTCTCTTGGACATTAGTTCTGGACATTGCATCTGGAAAGATAGAGCCTGGTCTGGGAATAATGATGTTGAGCTCTTTCCCTTTGAAATGTCTGATTAAACATCATCTCCTCACCTTACTTAAATTGGGTACACTATTAATTTTCTATCACAGTACCATCTGTGTGTGTGTGTGTGTGTGTTCCAATTTTTTAATGTTTAAAAGCATTGTTTCTTTTCTTGCTTTGTGTCCATCTCTTCTGCCAGTTTGTTCCCCACTGTGCCCTTAACACTTACCTCAGTAGCTGGCACATAGTCTGTACCGCATAAAGAGGTATTGAGTTAATAACTGCATTTCTAATAGAATAGCTGTTAGACCATAAATATCCAGTGCTGCTTGTGACGGCTGATGGCTGGGCTCCAGGGATCAATGGGAAGAGTGACAGAGGATGGAGGTTCAGGTTTCCTCTTAGTACAATGGGAAGCAAGGGAGTGACCCTTAGAATAATTGTAAGATGACCATGCTGGCCGCTATGTCACAGGTGGATTAGCACAGTCACATGAGTGGGAGAGAGGTGTTTCAGTTATCTATCACTGTATAACAAATGACCCCAAACTTAGAGACTATTTGGTCATGTTTCTGTGGGTCAAGAATTCAGGCAGATTCAGCTGCATATCAGCCGGGTCTTTCACTCAGCTGCTGACTTGGCTAGGCTGGAAAATCCAAGAAAGTTTCACTCATAAATCTAGCACCTTGGTGCTTCCTCACGTGGCCTCTTTCCATACGCAACCTTGGGCTTCCTCCAGCTAAGCAGAAGCCTTACACGTGGCTGGCTTCTATGGGGAGCAGTCCACGCATGCAAAAGCAGAGCTGCACCTCTGTTAAGGCCTAGCCCTGAAAGTTACACACCGTCACTTCCGCTATGTTCTATTGGTCAAAGCAACTCAGAGTTACCTTAAATTCGAGGGGAGGGGAAATAGACTGCACCTCTTGATGGGAAGATTGACAAGAAGTTGCGGCCATTTTTAATTCATCCCAAGGAAAGCCTGGGTAGGAAGTTGTTACTGTAAACTCGGCCTAAAGTTGTAGCAATGGAGATAGGGAGAAGTAGATTGACTTTAATGTAATTGGAGGTAGACATGGCAGGGTAGTGTCATTTATCTCTATTGGTTTCCTAATTACTCATATAAAATATTATCACAAACATAGTGGCATAAAACAATACAAATTTATTCTCTTACAGTTTTGGAGGCAGGAGTCCAAAGTGAGTCTTACAAGGCTGAAATGGAGGTGTCAGTGAGGCTGCTTCCCTCTGAAGGATCTAGGGGATAATTCATTCCTTGCCTCTTCCAGCTTCTAGAGGTTGTTCATGGCCCATTCCTCCATCTTCAAAGCCAGTTTTGTAGCATCTTTTTTGGGAACAGTAAGATAAATTTGGGAAGGGTGAGTTAAGGGGACAAAATCAAGATTTGAACAGGCTAAGCATGAGAAATTTCTGAGATGTTCGAGCGGAGATATCAAAAAAGTCAGATGGATGTAGGAGTTCTACATTCAGAGCTAGAAATACATGCTTTGGATTCTAAAGTTGTCTGAGGATTGCTGAGGTGATTTAGGAGAAGACTTGAAGCATTGCCCAATGGAAGAATAGCGTGAGTCACATAAGTAAATTTAAATTTTCTGGTAATCACATTAAAAAAGTAAGAAGAAACAAATAAAGTTAATTTTAATAATATCTTCTTTAGCCCAATATATCACATAATTATCATTCCATCATTTAATCAATATAAAAAATGTGATATTTTGTATTACTTTTTCCAAACTAAGTTTTAGAAACCTAGTGTGTTACGCACACTTCAATTCAGACTAGCCACAGTCCCATTGCTCAATGGCCACGTGTAGCTCATGGCTATGTATTGGACAGTGGAGCTTTAGAAAGAGAAGAGATACCAGAAGTTAGCCCGGAGGAATCCCAACATTTAGACATTGAGCGTAGAAGAAGCTTGAACGTAGAAGACCAACCAGGAAAGAGTGGTATTTGAGAGGGAAGAAAAGCCTGGAGAAGTGGGTGTGGTCAGCTGTGTTGGATACTAGAGCCAAGATAAGCAAGATGGGATGGGGCGTTAACACAGAACTGCTGCTAAGTAGAAGAAATGGAGAATAAAGACTAATTGTGGGTGCTCATTCTTTGGATGCGTTACTGTCTCTCCCACTCTCGTCCTACTCCCTTTGGGTGGTGGAGGGAAGGGTCAGCAGCAAATACAGCTGGGGAATCTTCCATTTGCAAAACCTCTGCTAGGTCATACCGCACCACCACACAGCAACTGGCAAATGGCTTTGGGATCTAAAAATAAGGATGTAGACTATTTCAGCCAGGAAGAACTGCAGTTTGGATGTGGTCCAGGTATAAAACAATCATCTTAACTCCTGTGTGCTAGTGTAAAGCTTGCCTTCTGTAAAATGTCTTAAGTATAAGAGCTGTAAAATAAAATACTCATGGATGATATTGTGGTGTAACATCTAGAAGTCGCAAGACAGTAACAGTTTAAAGGTCCTTCTAAAACTAGATATGAAATTTGAATTTGGCACGTGTAGGTAACTTCTGAAGCACTTTGGCTTTTTCTCAGCTCCATGGTGATGTTGGGTTTTCCTCACTAAGTGGCTAAGCTGTAGGGTAATCAAGGATTGAGGGGCTTCTTCAGATGTGGAACTATCAGTTTTAAAACTGAGAAAGCCCCGTGCAAGCTGTCCTGGTTTTCCTGAGACAGAAGGGGTCCCCAAGCTGTGGGACTTTTAGAGCTAAAACCGGGAAAGTCCTAGGCAAATGGGGACAAGTTTGTCACCCAGCCAACCAAGGACCTCCTGATATTGTCAACTGAAAGAGAAGAACCACCTTTTACAGCTGATGCTTACCAAAGGGATTATAAAACCTGAACGCCAATTTATTAATTTGCAAAGAGGAATGAGTGTGACAAGGACCGGAACACTCAAAGTCCATGTGATCAGCATTTTCTCTTCTATATGAAGCCAATCTATTAATTTAAAAAGGGGAATGACTGCCATAGGGGCTGAGGTACACAAAGTCCAAATGATCAGCAAATTCTGTCTCTGTGTGGAGTCGATCTGCTAATTTACAAGGAGATATTACTTCCAAAGAGACCAGTTATTCAGAGTCCACATGGTCAGCACATTTTCTGCTTCTACTCCACCTTTTCTGGAAAGCCAAATCATAATCAGTAGACAGCTCAGTGAGCATGAAGTGTGGTTAGAGTGAGTGTTAGAAGGAGTCGGGCTAAGAAAGCCGGCTAACTTAACTCCACCAATGGGCTCAGACTACCTTTGCCATGCAAATGCTGGAGGTCTTTGTTTGACTCAGCAACTCTTTTCCCAGCAACTCTGGGATGGGTACTGCCAATGTTGCCTCTGTGAGGCATCTTATTTTCTAAGCTTCCATTGGTGACCAACTTCTTCAGGCCTGACTCATTCTTTAAATGTGCTAACACGGGGCCAGCCCAGTGGCGCAGCGGTTTAGTTCTCGCTTGGCAACCCGGGGTTCGTCGGTTCGGATCCCGGGCACCTGCCGACACACTGCTTGTCAGCCATGCCATGGCGGCGTCCCGTATAAAGTAGAGGAAGATGGGCACAGCTGTTAGCCCAGGACCAGTCTTCCTCAGCAAAAAGAGGAGGATTAGCAACGGATGTTAGCCCAGGGCTGGTCTTCCTCACAAAAAAGTAAAAATAAAAAAAGTAAATAAAAATAAATGTGCTAACGCTTTCATATAGAAAGCTGAGTTTCATTTCCCTAGGAGCCATTTCAGCTTGGTTACACCTATCTTTGTTTTCATTCATTATTTGTTGATTTATAGATTCCCTTCCAAAGAGCAGCCTTCATTCCCTTACTACCAAATCTTAGAGCAACAGAAGGCAACTCACTACAGCCCTCAGTAATCTTGATCAGTTTGTAGGGAGGTTGTGTAAGGCAATGATTAAGAGCACAGGCTTAGAAGTGAGAAAAGCCTACTGTCTACTTGTCTACTGCCATTGAGAGCTTGGGCAAGTCACTATATCCCTTTGAGCCTCAGTTTTCACATCTGTAAAGTGGGAACCTTCCAGATTTGGTTGTGTCAAGAATTAAATGATAGAAAATATGTAAAGGGACTAACGTACTCTTTGAGACAAACTCGATACTTAACAAACGATAGCAAATAACCATACAAAGGGCTATCATTTTTTGTTGAAATTATGAAGTATTGACAAACTAAGATTAACAATCCAAGGGCCTAACTGAATATTTAGCTTTAGAGATAAAATGCGCATCATATAATATTGTTAGTGCTGTTGGTTTATTATAGTCAAAGGAAACAACTATTTTAGGAAAATCTTGATTGGACAGATGAAGAAAGGTGTTTTAATAAAAAAGAAAAAGCAATGCAGTAACCTGTATTGGTTCCTCTCCTTCCTCCCCGGCCAGTCCTCCTCAGCCTGCTTTGGTTGTCGCTCCTCTCCCTGGCCTCTGCGTGTTGGAGTGTCTCAGGTCTCACGCATCCTCCTTCCTCCATTCTGCCACTTGCTCAAGCCAAAATCAGAAGGAGGACCTAACATGAGTACCCACAGCTTGGGCTAGGAAGCCCTCAACCTTCTTCTAAACTCCAAAGCTACCAGAGCATGGTCAGCACATCATCTCATTAAATCGTCCCAGCTGCTTTATTAGATGGAGTACCACTGCCATTCTACAGCAGATACAACTAGGGCTCAGCAAATTGGCAGCCTCAGCCGCAATGGACAGCTAAGAACATCAATCGGAGACAGGTGCCCACAGTCAGATCTTATGGGTTGAATCATAGCAGATGCCAAAATAATAATAATAATGTTTTTATACATTTTATAAGTGCAGACATTGTCCTAATCAATTTATACGCATTATCTTACTTAGTCTCTAAAAAGCCCTAAGAGATTGCCATAATGATTTTCTCCCTCACTTTACAGATAGAGGAACTGAGGATTATGGATTAAAACTAATGGACTCAATGTCACATAGCTATCAAGTGGGACATCTCAGGGCTCTGTAACTTCAGAGAGCAGTCTCGTAGGAATACACCGCGCTCTAACTCACTCAGTGGCATTCAGAATCTGGCAGATGTAGGTTGACTAAGAATTTGAGGCAGTAGGATTCTCACATTTGTTGCTCCTTTCTGTTGCACCCAGCCTCTTTAAATAATAGGGCATGGTCTTCTGAACCAGCTCCTTGACAGTGCTCCTGACTGGCCAATGCGCCCTCGCCATCACCGAATAGAGACTGGCCCCCACAGCCCTTTAATGCCGTTAGGTTCGAATATGCCCATAGCTCCCCAAGAAGAATTAAGCAGGCGGTTGGGATGGGAGGGGTTGGAATGTTTTACATCCCTGCAGCTTCACTGTTTTATTTGAAGACTGCACGCTCATTGAGGGCATGGTCTGTGTCCATCTTGCTCACCACTTTTTTCAGCCTTATCCACCTCCTACTCCCTTGTCCTTCAATTTCTGTCCAGTGTCTAAAGTGTCCTTCCTCTTTCCAAAGGAAATATGGCCTTTTGCATCATGACACATGATTGCCACCCACTGGTCAGAATGTTTTCGATGCAAAGATTTTTAAGGTTTGGGGTTGGGGGCAAAAAGAGTAACATTTCCCATGCTCCTCACTTCAGTGTCCAGGTACCCAAGAATAAGGGGCATTAACTGCTTCAATTTAAGGTAGATTCTCAGGATCCCAGATGCATGTTCTTAAATTATCCTGTAAAACATCAAATAAAATGATTTCAGAATCACACATCTTGAATTATTTGTGTCGATGTGCTCCTTCCCTTAGAGGGATAATCAGAAGTCTCAACCTCATTCAAATAAGACTACTTGTATTTATCAGGGTTCTGTCACTGGCCACAATTCACACAAGTGGTTCTCTAACAGAACTGTGAAGCTGAAGGTGTGTTTCAGATTTCTGATTAATAAACACCATTTGTAAATATAATTTGATCACTTGGACAACACCATTATTTTCTTTGTAAGAAACACCTGTAGAGGTAGCACTTACTACATTCCAGGTATTGTTCTATGCACTTTACAATTATTAGCACATTTACTCTATGTAACAACCCTCTAAGGTAGAGACCATTAATTATCATCCTTATTTTGAAGATGAGAAACTGAAGCATGAGAAAGTTAAGTCACCTATCAGAAGAGGTTAAGTTACAATCTGAGGTCGCCTGTCTGGAAAATACAGAGCCAGGATTCAAGCACAGGAAGCCTGACACCAGAACCTTAGCCACTAGGCTGTCTTGCCTCCTAGGAACCCTGCCAACACTTCCTCCAGCCTCACTGACTTGGGGCCATCCTCATCCTTATCAGCTCTTCCCAAATGCTCACTCTGACCACAGATCCAATGATAACCCTGGTCAGCATGGACAGGGCCTGGTCCAAGTGTCTCCTGAGACCTCAAGTTGAACATACTTGGTCCAGTCTCTCACAGGGGCAAGCAAATATCTTTTAGAGGAAAACAGAGCTTTTGAAATAAATGTTGATTCCTGTCCTCTCTCTTGAGAGATGGGTAAAGTGGGCAGTCATTGTAGTTGCTGGGGATCAGATAGGGAAATAAAAATAAGGAAAGGAGTGAAAATTGGACCAATGGCACTTGAAAAATTCCCCAAATCTTTGAGGACAATTTCACTTTTTTTCTAAGGGACTTGGTGATTCTCTGGATAGAAAAATTGTTTTCACCTAAAATATCATGCTAGCTGCTCTGGAATCCTCTTGCTTTTTGGCATGCTTATTAAGAAATTCTGCTCTTGCAGCAACAAATCTCAGCTTTCTCAGCTTCTGGAAAACTGTAAAATCATTAACTACTCTTTAAAAATGTATTATTGGAAGTACATGTGATCTCTATTCCTATAACTAAATATTTTGACATGAACTACTATAAATTTGATACTGACAATTGGAGGATGTTGGATAGAATGATGTTTGAGTCCCTTCTGGCCACAAGCAACAATGGATCCATGAATTTGGATTAAATAATAACAAAAAAAATTGAAATTCCCCTTTATCTTCCTTTGTTCTTAAAGAATAGGTTAACATATATTGATTTTATTTCACAACTTGCACAAAAATGAGTGTTTCACTGTTGACATTTTTATGATCTGTAGTTTCCATTCTTTTTAATAGCCTTGGTGCAGTATTAGAAAAAAGTGTCTTGGTCATAAAAGCTGTTTTAGAAGCAGAAGTTGTTTTAGGAAAGTAACCATGACTTATATAGTCCACTTTCTCAAAAGAAAGTCTTGGGAGTAACTTGGTTCAGGATGGAAAAGTTGGTGGGAGTAGATGAAGGTGAGACACCCAAGATGACTGAGCTTCAGTTACTTCGGAGGGAATGATGGGACTATTTAATTCATCTGTGAGAGCTGGTAGATCAAGAGCTGTGGGAAAGCCTTGGAAATCCAAATGGAAACTCTAGCTCAGCGGAGGAGTTGCTTTAGGCAATAATATGTGATTCAGGTTGGGTCAAGTTATGCTGCGGTAATAAACAGCCCTCCAAATATCAATGGCTTAAACGACAAGTTTACTTATTGCTTATGCTACATAACCAATCTTTGTTAGAAGGGCATTCTGTTCTCTGCAATCATACCCAACGATGTCATGACAGCACCATTCATGTGAGTTCTCCATGGCAAAGGAAGAGAACATTCCAGATTCTGCATTCACAACTAAATGCTCTGTCCTAGAAGTGACAGATCACACTTCTTACTATAATACATTGATCATAATAATGACATTGCCCCATCTAATTGCAAAGGGGACAAGAAAGTATATTTCTCCATATCCTCAGAAGAGAGGAGACCTGATTATGTGTGAGCATTAGCAATAACCAGAGTAGACTGGGCACTTGGTCTGTGCCCGGCAATAAGCAAAGTTCTCTACAAACAGTACATTATTTAGTCCTTCCACAACCCTGTAAAGCACGTGCTTTCATGATTTCCTTTTACTCAGATAAGGAGACTGGGGATTAAGGAGGTTAAATAATTTGCCCAAACGTGCTCCCTTATGTATTAAGTGGAAGAGCCGGATTATAAACCTGTGCTATCGAATACTTCGCTGCTCTGCTGTGAGAGCTCCTCCAAGCCTGTCTACAGCACCAGACCATTTGCTCTCTGAGGGGGGAGGAGGGCATCTGCCGCCTCACGGACACACTGACCGACACACATCAGTGAGGGAGGGAGGTGTGTTCACTTCGGGGAGCTGCAGGCCATCTCCCCATGCTGTTGGGAAACTAAGAATTCATGAAGTCGCTTTCAAGTACAAGCATGTTGGAGTGAGTAGTCATTGTTTCAAGTCAGAAACAGAGAAAGGCAATTTTCATGTGAGAATATGTGGGAGAAATCTAACCATGTTAAATGTTTGAACAAACATTTTAAAATACATATCAGGTATGGGGCATATATAATCAATCTGAGAGGGTAGATATGCGTAAGAGAATTCTGAAATAATTTAAATGTATGTGGTTATACATATCTAATTTATAGTAAGTGTAGATTGCAAATCAAATACATAGGATTGATTCTATGCATCTATCATCCCAATAGATGATCGATCCATCCACCTATAGGCATCTATCCATCCATCTATCTAAAACAAATTTCAATAGAAATATAATTTAAGCCACATGTGCAATTTTCACTTTTTTGTAATTGAATAATGTATTTTATTAGCCCAATACATGCAAATATGGTCATTTCAACATGTAATCAACATAAAAATTACTAATTTACATCCCTTTTTTGTACTTCATTTTTTAAATCCTGTGTGTATTCTATACTTAGAGCACATCTCAATTGGATACTAAACGTTCACTGGAAATACCTGATCTGGTTTCACAGTTCATAAAATGTACAGTTGAAAAACAAGGTTCACATATTCAAGACATTCCATGTTCTGGAGCATGTCCCCTACCATCTCCCCGAAGGTCCCAGTGGGACTGAGCACCACAGTTGCAACCTGTCCATTAAGGCATCCTTTATCCAGTATCTCCCCTGCCCTGCCTTACTTCCCCACTCCCTCTCTTGTGCTTCCTGGCATCACTTCCCAAATGAAAGACTTTTGCCCAAGTCCTTGCCTCAGGGTCTGCTTTGGGGTCTGCCTCGGGATTCTGAGGAGAGAGATTAAGTGGCCCTGTGAAGATCAATGGCCTTGTGACAATGGCCTGACCAAGGCTTACCGCCTGAGATCTCCCTGTTAGCATTAAAGTTACATTTCATCAGAAGCACTTGAGCTGGGCTTTCCGTAACCAGCCAGTTTCACCTGTCTTAACCTTGGGGTGAATGACAACATTTTTGAGCTAGAATGGCCCAGGCAGAGTCCAATAATATTGATGTGGATGCAAAGGGAACTGGGTTGTGGTTTCTGAGCATTACGTAAGATGCACACCTTGTTACCTTTCCGCACTCTCAGAATATTCGGGTTCACATTACCTTCTATGTTCTCTGCGAGGCAGACTTCAGCACTGTGTCTATTGAATTACGCAAGGGGTCTCTGCAAAATGGTTGCAAGGAAATGCTTTATCTGGGATTTTGTGAATTTTCCAGTAGAGACATATCCATCTTATTTGGGAAGGCTTTCTCTTCTCCTTTGTGATCAGATTTTCCCTGTGCTTCTGGCGAAGCTTGCAGATTCGTGAATTAGCTCTGCAGATGGAAGGTATATTTTAGAAGTCAAACCAGCAAAAGCTCTTTGATACTGAACATATTCGTGGGCAGAATTGCTGCAAAAATCCCCTTAACGCAGATGTAGAGCTAGATTTTACCTTTAAGTGGCAGAATCAGCTTTGTGACCAAACCATGAAAGAGAGGAAAAAATAGTCTAAATGTGTTAAGGAAAGTATGCAAAATAGCTGCAAGCTGACAAATGGCAGAGCCAGGACTCGGGTCTACTGATTCCAGACATCCCGCCTGATGAACTTGAAACTGGAAGGAAAAAGACAGAGCTGTGAGGAGACCAAGTGCCCCATATGGGCGTCAAACTCGACAGGATGGCATGACCAGGCTATTTTTCTCTGGCACAAAGAGCTTTTGAGCATTGTTTGATAATATTCCAAAAAGAGTTATAGAGCCAAGTTTCCCAAATGTTCCATAGAAGACCAGGAAATGACTAAAACATTTATCCTGTCTTCTAAGTACTCCGAGTGTCTGGATCAAAACTCATCCCTGTGCCTTGTTCTTCTAGAGCTTACATCTGGGTTAGGGATGCTTAGACCTGCAAGGCTGGCTAAGACCTGCAGGATCCTTAGACCTACTTGGCTGGATGCAGACCTGTTCACAGCATTAGGGGAACCCACCCTGCCATTTCATAAAATACTTTCCAAACCATCATTCTTCCAAAATTTTGTTATGAACATTTTCCATCTTGAAGTTGAAAGAAGTTCATACCGAACAATGATATACTCATAACCTAGATTCTACAGTGAACATTTTACTTGTTTTATCATGTATCTATTAATACACACCAATATATACACACACCAGTCCATCCCTCTATACTTCCATCAATCCATCTCATTTTTTTTGTGCATTTCGAAGTGACAAATATCTAACACACCACCCTCTAAATACTTCTGCATGCATATTATTAATTAGAGTCCAATATTTGTTTATGGTTCTTCTTTTCCTTTTGAGATACAATGTGTATACTGTGATACTATGACATCTACAAATCTTAGGTGTAACATTTGCATTCTGACAAATGCATACAGATGTGCAACCCAAACCTCCAACAAGATAGAAACCACTGGGGCCGGCCTGGTGGCATAGTGGTTAAGTTCATGTGCTCTGCTTCGGCGCCCCGGGGTTCACAGGCCTGGATCCCAGGCGCGGACTGACGCACCGCTTGTCAGCCATGCTGTGGCAGTGTCCCATATAAAGTAGAGGAAGATGGGCAAGGATGTTAGCCCAGGGCCAGTCTTCCTCAGCAAAAAAAGAGGGGGATTGGCAATGGATGTTAGCTCAGGGTTGATCTTCCTCACAAAAAAAAAGAAAGATAGAAACCATATCTATCACCCCGGAGAGTTCTCTCATGACCCTTCCCAATCACTGTCTGCCTCACGCCCCAGAGGCCACCATCAATCTGATTTTTCCCACCATAGATTAATTTTGTCTGTTCTAGGATTCTATATAAATGAAATCATACAGTGTGTATATACTTTTTATTTTACTTCTGATACTCAGCATAAGGTTTTTGAGATTCATTCATGTTGTTGCACCAGTCAGTAGTTCATTCCTCTTTATTACTGACTATTATTCCATTGCCTAAGTTTAGCACATTTTTTAGTCCACCCTCCTTATTAATGGATGCCTGGGTTGGTTTCCAGTTCTTGGGAACCATGAATATACTGCTATAAACAATCATTCACATACAAATCTATATATGGACATATGTTTTCATCTCTCTTGAGTAAATACCTTGGGGTAAAATTGCTGCATCATGGGGTAGATTCATAGTGAGTGTCATAAGAAACTGCCAGTCCTTTTTCCAAAGTGGTTGTTCCACTCCCCAACAATGTATGCGAGTGGCAGTTGCTGCACATTTTCACAAATATTTGGTGTTGTTGGTCTTTTTAATTGTAGTTATTCTTGTGGATATGTAGTGGCATCTCATCGTGGATTCAATTTGCATTACCCTAATGACTCACGTGCTTATTGGCCATTCATACATCTTCCTTTGTGAAGTATCTTTTCAAACATTTTACCCATTTTTCTATAGTTTTTTGCCTTTTTGTCATTGACTTGTAGGAGTTCTTTACATGTCCTGGGTACCAGTCCCTTGTCAGGTATATATTTTGCAAATATTTTATCCCAGTCTGTGGCTTGACTATTCATTTTTTTAATGATATCTTTTGATGGGCAGAAGTTCTTAATATTAATAGTCTAATTGTAATGTTTTTCTTTTATGGTTATAGCTTTATGTGTCCAGTCTAAGAAATCTATGCCTACACCCGTAGTTAAGAAGATGTTCTCCTCCGAAAACTTTTACTTTTAGGTCTATGACCCATTTAGACGTAATTTGTAAGAATGAAATAGAGGTCATGAATGTGGGCTTCTGGCTGCTCTAAAGGTTTTCTGTTTATCTTTGGTTTTCGGCAGTCTGTCTATAATGGGCCTGCATGTATTTCTCTTTATATTTATCTTTTTTTGGATTTGACGAACTTTTGATTCTGTAATTTTATGTGTATCACTGTATCTGGGAAATCTTCAGCCACTATTTCTTCAAACGTATTTTTGCTCCAGTCTCTGGCACAAAAACTACCCATGTTAGATCTTTTGATATTTTCCCACAGGTCCCTGAAAAGATCTGTTCATGTTTTTTCTTCCTTTCTGTTTTCTTCATATTGAACAATTTCTATTGATTTATCTTCAAGTTGACTGACTTTCTTCTTTCATCTTCACTTTGCTGTTAAGATCAACCAGTGAATATTTTATTTCGTATATTTTATTTTTCAGTTCTAGAGTTCCCATTTGGTTCATTTTTGTTGTTTCTATTTCTCTGCTGAGATTTTCTATCATTTCATCATTCTAAGGATATTTTCTTTTGGATCCTTGATCATAGTTATAACAGCTGCTTTCAAAGCATTGATTGCTAATTCCAAAATTGGGGTGGCCCCTGGGGTTGGTCTCCATTGATTGCCTTTTCTTGTGAGAATGGGTCATATTTTCCTGCTGTTTTCTTTTCAGGGCTAATCAAATCTTGGATCATATCCTGAACATTATAAAAGATATGATGTAGAAACTCTGGACTCTGTTCTGTTCCCCCAAAATAGCATTTCGTTTGTTTGTTCTGTTTTGGTCTCAGCTTGGCTAAACTCAAGTCTGCATTCTCTATCTCCCCTGCAGTGAGTGGCAGCTCAAATACTGATGCTGGGAGATAGCCCATTCATGCACGGTTTCAGGGGTCAGCATCAGCAGAGTTTGGGCCACAGTTTATACACAGAAGTTGGACCCTCTGTCTCTGGGTCTCTCCTGTCTGGGTTTTCCCCATTTACTGTCCAATGGCTGTTGCTCTGAACCCTGCTCTGTTGGTCCTACCCTCAGACCGAGAGCCATAAAAATGGGAAACTCACCCCGTACCATCTTCTCCCAAGTGCTCACTCCCTCCACTCTCTTCCTGCTTTATTTCACTCTCCAGGTTTTCTGAGTATTTATTTATTATATGTTGTCAAGAATTTATGGCTTTTATCTACAGGAGGGTTGGTCAGATAGGAGCACTCAGCCTTCCTGGAAGTGGAGTCTCCTGCACTCTCATTTTCAGTGGCTTCAGAATATTCCATTGTAAGGATGTACCATCATTTATTTACTTTATCTTATGTTGATGGTTATTCATATTGCTTTCATTTTTCACTGTTATGATAACTTTGGCTCTGACATAAAATCAACCTTACTCTGACGCATACTTGATTGGAAACTGAAGCAAGGGACAACTTCTCTGAGCTAAAGTTTGCTCATCTGTAAAATGGGGTGATAATAAGAATAGTATCTATAAATGTGCTTCAATGAGACTTAAATGAGGATAATACTTCCACCAATTGCAAGCGGTAATTTAATGAAACAATATATTCTAAATGCCTGGTACAACTCTAGCATGTAATAAACTCAAATTGGATGCCAGTTTCCTCTTTTTGTAATCATTATCCTCGTTATTAAATTTTTGCTCTCACTCATAATTATTTAAATAAAAGATTGGAGAACAAATGGCATGTAACCAAATGTGTTTCTTCCATTTTTATAAGTAAATATATTATAAGGGTTTTCTTACATCAGTCAAGTTGGTTTTGAGAACATGAATTTAATGGCTGCATAATACTCTACTAAAAAGATGTCATTTATTTGGATGATCTATGGTTTCTGAAAAAAAAGGAAGTTATGTATGTATATTGTGCAAATTTCTCTGGAGTAAAAAAACTCTACAAAACAACTTTATTCGTAATTATAGCCTAGTACTTACTAGATAATGTCAACTAGATAAAGTTAAGTAGTAAATTTCGGAAGCTAGGATGCTCATTAAAAGTACTTTCATATTTGGACTAATAAAAATGACATAACTGCCTCATCCCTTTTTAAAGAAATTGAAGTGCTTCATCAGCTTTATTTCATTCAGATCCCCACAGCAATGCTGTGGCATGGGTGAAGGTCAAGGAGGCTCTGCCTTTGCAGATGGAGTGTCAAGTGTCATGATGATTAAGTGCTCTCTCCAGGATCATCCACGGTGAGGAGGAGCCCTTTATCTCATTCCCCAGGTTTCTCTACTTTGGAGATGCTTCAAGGCAGCCACAAGTCTCAGATTGGGGATGAGAGCCAGCTGCTTGGTTCCAATTAGCTAAGGTTAGAAATCCAAACCCGGGAAAATCTGAATGCCCATGCGTGAAAGTGTGGAGGGGAAATTTGGTTTCCCTCCCACTCACTTTCATTCCAGATATTTATTGATGAGTACATGGACGGGGAGAGGGATTTCCACTACATCTTCTCCTCCTCCTCCTGCATCCAGGTGCTCCACTAAGCACTTTGCAGGCACTGCGACTATCTAATGCCATTCTCGTGACAAATCTGTGACATAATACCCTAATATTAGCCACATTTTATTTTATTTTTTATTTATTTATTTGTGTGTGTGTGAGGAAGACTAGCCCTGAGCTAACATCTGTTGCCAATCCTCCCCTTTTTTTCTTTTTTTTTTTTTATTTGCAGAGGAAGACCGGCCCTGGGCTAACATCCGTGCCCATCTTCCTCTACTTTATATGGGACGCCGCCACGGCATGGATAACAAGTGGTGTGTCTGTCCGTGCCTGGGATCTGAACCTGCAAAAGCACGGGCGGCTGAAGCAGAGCGCATGAACTTAACCGCTATGCCACCCGGCTGGCCCCAGCCACATTTTAAAGATAAGAAAACTAGGATTCAGATAGTACCCAGCCCCAGTGTCCACAGCTGATATATATTTGCTGGGAGTCTTGTGCAATTAAAATTTTAAAAACGTCTGCTTGTGTCTTGCACAGCCTTGAGTATTGAAAAGTGTATCCCTCAGAACATGGAAGAAGAAATGAGAGGAGCCTTATTCTAACCCACAAGGAAGATCATGGAGTGAATGGTGTGGGAACCTTGGCAGAAAGTTAGTGGGTTATTTTGCAGTTCCTATTAGTAAAGGAGGATCTAGGGAGCCAAATAGAGTCAACTTTAAGAAAGTAGATTCAAAACAATGTGATCATTTTAACTAGTATTTACTGAGCATCTACTATGCATCAACCACAGTGGCAGACCCAGAGGATACACTGGTAAATGAGATAGAGGTGGTCTATATCGCATGAGCCTAATGGGATAGAAGTGAAGACAGGCATCGAACAAGGAATTATTACAACTGTGCTAACAAGGGGAGTTACAGCGTGGTTGGGACACGTATCAAAGACATCCACCTAGACTAAGGATCCTGTTTCTAGAGCTTAAAGGCGAGGGTATGAGCATGCTTTTACACAAGCAGAGAGTATCAGCTAATACCAGAGAAGAAAGCTTTCCAGATTCAGAAAGATCTCACCAAGTTGGAGCAATAGACTGGAGCCACAAAGATGATATTTCAGTTCTAGAATTAGGATGCACAAGTACAAAATCATGAGGTTTGGCATGAGAACATAGGAAAGACCAGAAAATGTTCCTCCACCACAGGGTCGATATTAATTAGCAAATCATTAGATGTTGCTGCTTTAACAGCAACAATGAATTCACACATTTGTTTTACAAGGCAGGCAAAGGAAAAGAAAAATCTTTTATATCTATTCCCAGATGGTGTGTTTTGAATGGTGTCTTCCCTTTCAACAGACTTTTCTGGTAAAATGGTTTACTTTTTTTCTGAGGAAATAAGTAATAAGTTTGGGAGCAATTAACTTGGTCCTTAATAAGAACGATTCAAAACCACAAGAGAAGCTGATATGATTTTATACTCTCTAAATATCTTAACTAAATATATAGTAATTGGATATTTATAAGAGTTCAGACTCTCCCATGACTAAAGTGGAAATTATAATGCATTGGTGTGGGATGCACAGGTTTAAATACAGTATGTTACTTGATTCTCAAAATACCCTTGAGGGGAACTCCCAATGGGTATTTTTATATATATTCACTGTATGTCCTGTCCACCCATTTCAATAAAGCATTAGAACAATTTACACAACTCCATACTGAACAGGGTAAACAAGGATGTGATGAAATTAGAAAGAAAGGATAATAAGAATAGGAAAGCTAGGGGCCGGCCCGATGGCATAGCGGTTAGCTTCACGTGCTCCACTTCAGCTGCCTGGGGTTTCGCAGGTTCAGATCCTGGGCACGGACAGATGCACTGCCTGTCAGCCATGCTGTGGTGGTGTCCCATATAAAGTAGAGGAAGATTGGCACGGATGTTAGCCCAGGGCAGTCTTCCTCAGCAAAAAAAAAAAAAAAAAAGAGGAGGATTGGCAATGGATGTTTGGATGTTTGCTCAGGGCTAGTCTTCCTCACACACACAAAAAAAAGAATAGGAAAACTAGAAAGAAGGCAGGATAAATGCACATGTTCTCGCCTGGGCAGTCCTCCATGCTCACTGGGGAGAAACAGCCACTGCTCCGTGTTGTGGATGTGGAAATTGAGATTTGGAGAAGTTACTGACATGCCCAATATCACAGAACTAGTGAGTAACAGATCACAAACCACATCAGCCCCACTAAAATTCTGTTTTTCTCTCTACTACTCTATGCTGCCTTCCGATAATATGAAAGATGAAATTGGTATTGGAACAGATGCCAACTCAAAGAAAAACTCAAAAGAACTATAGTTGAAAACTTCTTTTCAATATGCATCTCAAGCTGTGAATTGATGAGAGTTCTACTCCCTCAATACTTGGAACTTTCTTAATCGAAGTGGCTCACTAGTTATTTAACATGCTTAATATTAATCATCGGATCGGGAAGCTAAATATAATGAAGGGCATGAGGCTATTATAACACTCTTCTGCCTATTCCAAGTTATGTTTTATTAAGTTGAGTTGTCAATATTAAATCATCAAGAAAGATGGCTCCAGGTAGGTCTCACCATCTCATCAATAATACTTTACCAATGGTGGCTCTTTGGACACCAGAAATTTACAGTGAGTTTAGCATGCTGCTGCAGACCCATCATAATTTTTATTATGCTTTGAGGCTGTGCTGACTTCTAGAAGAGGCTTTCCTAAAATCCTAATGTGACAAAAATCAATTTTCAGATGTAAATTTGGGTGCCATAGGTCTCATTTTTCACACTCAACAAATTGCTTGTCTCTGGTTTTGAACTGATGATCACATAAACAAAAGATTGGAGACAATTGATTGCATCATGGCTGGGGGAAATTTATGTGGTTGGGGCAAATTTAGCAAGGGGTAGTCAGGGAGCGGATCTGTGAAAAAGTTTGTTTTGATATGGAATGTCAGGAGTCTTTGTTTGCCTCTTCTTGCCTTTTTTACTTTCATGTTTATCCAGAAATACTCACCTTCCCTTTGGGGTTTAGATACTCTGTGTATTGGAATGACTGTGTGACCCCTATTCTCAGAGCACATTTGTGGAGGAGAACCCGTGTCGCAACTTCAGAAAGCAGTGACCTTTCAACTTTCAAGATCATGGGAAAATGTATTCATTTATTCAACAAACATTGAGCATCTATCAGTTAGGGATGCATCTGGCTGCAAATAACCAACATGCCTGATTAAGAATAGCTTAAATAAGTAGAGATCATTTTTCTTGCTTAACAAGAAGTCCCAGGGGCCGCCCGGGGGCGCAGCGGTTTAGTCCGCGCTTGGCAACCCGGGGTTTGCGAGTTCGGATCCCTGGCGCCCGCCGACGCACTGCCTGTCAGCCATGCCGTGGTGGCGTCCCATATAAAGTGGAGGAGGATGGGCACGGATGTTAGCCCAGGGCCAGTCTTCCTCAGCAAAAAGAGGAGGATTAGCAACGGATGTTAACTCAGGGCTGGTCTTCCTCACAAAAAAAAAAAAAAAAAAAGAAGTCCCAGGATAGATGACTATTGGAATTGACTCAGCTGATCAACAATGCCATGAAAAAGCCAGGTTATTCCTCTATTTCATCCCACCATCCTTAATTTGCTGGCTTTAACCCTCATATTTGTCCCCTCATGGTTGCAAAATGGTTGCTGCACATCCAGCCTTCATTCCAGTGAGCCTGGGAGAAGGGAGAAAGGATGAGCCAGCCATATTTGTCCTCTTTGCAGTAATGATATTCTTTCCAGAAATCTACTGTTCATTTCTCACAGCTCAGAACCTTGTCATACAGCTACCCCCAGCTGCAAGAGAGGTTGGAACAGCAAGCATTTATCTGTTCCACTGGTGCTCTGAAGAAACTCCAACTTCCATACCAAGGAGGAGTGGAGAAATAAATGGTAGGGAGGCAATCAAACAAGGCACTATAGATGTGGGGAACACTGGCTTTGTTTTCTTGCTTACAGGACTTCTCAGAGCTTTCAGTATGCTAATATACATTGAGACCCTCGATGGGGGATAGTTACTATATTCAGCATTCTGCCAAAGAAAACACAGAAATCCTAATTTTTTCCTTAGAATACCTATTAATTCAGAAGTGTTCTGAGTGACACTGTGCAATGCTGTGTTATTTCCAGCTCACATCCTTTATTGGGAGAGTTAAACACACTCGTCTCAAACCAGCACAGCCTCCTACGCCTAAGGCACATGTCTGGCTGGTCCAATTGAGGGGCATCAGGGCCTTCGAATGGGTTCCATGATGAGTAGATGGTGGCCCAAGAGCAAAATAATTAATAGAATACCAAACTCAGACAGCAGGCCACTGATGTCCTCAAATTCACATCAGATTTAAGACAAAATTAAGAGAGAGGTTTTCTCAGACATAGCCGTGACACTGCAAGACACTACAGTCACTACTTTTCCCCAAGAAAATTCAGTAAAACCTTAAGCCTAGACAATATATAGTGCTAGTGTATACAGCTCTTAGCTGCTGGGTTCATATCCCAGATCTGCCATTTATTAGCTGTGTGATCCTGGGCAAGATACTCTGAGTCTTGGTTTCCTAATCTGTAAAATGGGGACAGTTTCTGCCTGCCAGAGCTGTAGTAACAACTCCATGAGATAATGGTAGTAAAGTGCTCATCGTAAGAAAGGGGAGCCATTTTTAGCCCAGATCCTTTGTTAAGGGCTGAACTAAACTAAATCCCTAACATTGTTAAGTCTAAATTGGATTCTGCCTTGCTTAAAATCTTGTATAGCTTTAACTTCTAAGATATTTAGACCTTGGCATTTGGACCATACTTTGAACTCAGGTGTTATGTCTTTGCTTTACTGATATTCTTCACTCCAAGAAGTAAATACAGACCACCAGTCTTGAATCTAATTCATAATGTATTACTTCCAGAAAAAATACAAACAAAATAAAACAGGCAGTGGCTAAAACTGCACGTGGTAAAATTTGTTGTAGAAGGAAAATTGGATGAAGGGTCAATTATTGCTGGCACCACGGAAAACCACAAAATAATGTCCTATGAAAAATTAGACTTGGTTGAAAGAATGAGAACAAAATAAAATGACAATGGCCAAAACTGCACAGAGGAAATTTTATTATTGACTAGAAATGGATGCAAGAATCAAAACTTCTCATCAAAAATATAGAACTGCAAAATTGGTCTTGGTAGAATAAAGCCACAAAACAGAACTCACAAATCAGAAGTTGCCATTGGCAAAATTTAATTTGGCAAAAACCATCAATGAATCAAATAGTTGGCATAAAATTTATACACAGCACAGTTAATCCTGATGAAAATAATTTCAACAAAGTAAAATTGAATTTTTTATTTGAAATTGTTTAACTATGCTGTGTAGAAAACTGAACAATGATTTAATTTGACTTAGAGTTTTCTTGAGAAATCTTACTGGACGAAAATTGTTGTTATAATTCTGATTCATTTTAACCGCCTTGAAATATATATAAAAAGCTACCAAGTTCAAAATAATGGGATTAAAACATTCTATATTCATTGTAAGTATAATGCTTACGTGGCAACCACACTGTTAACAAGTCCCTGTTGTTATTTATTAACGTTCTTATGCATTCATTGAATTTTTAAATCTAAGAACATTTTCTTCAAACGCTTAAGTACATTTATTATTGCATACGAGGTGGATGCTAATTAATAATGGTCTTATCTATACATTGAGGGATGCTTAGGAGGATGATTTCATAATGTTAATAAGAAGAGAAGCAGGAGGAAGAAGTTATCGCCTTTATTGAAGACTTACTTTGAAACAGTCCCCATTACTGGTTAGCTCCCAGCCCCTACACACACCTGGGTATCATAGAAGTATTTAGAAAGTAACTGCTGTTCTGACTTTGCCTTAATTCAGGTGTGCGCTCCCCCTTTTGGCTTGTGACAGCAAGACCCTTCTAAATTCCTACGTCTTTAGCTTGTGTTGACACATGGCGGGTTCAACTTTCTTTGACATGTTATTTTCCTATGCTGAGGGTGTCTTGTTGAGTTTCATGGGTTTTGTGCTTTCCTGCTGCCTATTAGGCTTATAACTCACAGAGCTACGACTTTAAATGTCAGCATTGTCACTGTAACAACGGAGCAAAAAGCAGGCTGTTGACATTTCTTTGGACGCAATTTGCAATACCCTTTTTTTTCCATTAACATTTTCATGTTTCCAGGTGACACTTGCCCACAGAACCATGCCACAGAGCCCAGGGTTTTAGTGAAATACATCTGACCTAGGATCAGTAGCCCCAGGGTCCAAAAGCTATTTCTGATACAACCTCGTGTAAACTGGTTTTCCTATCTGAGCCTGGGCCCCTGTCTTATAAAGTTAAGGGATTGTTACCTACTTCATGGGATTATTGTGAAAATAAAGTTTTAAATACCCTATATAATCAGAGCCTTTCCAATTTCATCTTTTACATGACTCAACATGTTTAAAGCTCTCTCTGTGTGCTTATCTGATCTTTTAAAATTTTATAGGTTAGAAAATACTTCAAACAAATAAGTGAGCTCTATTGCAAGTTTCTTGCCAACTATTAGAAGCTGGTGGGTAATGATTACTAATATATATACCAATTTAGAACAGGAGTTAACCAACTACAGTCCATGGGCCAAATATGGCCCACTGCCTGATTTTTATCAATAAACTTTTATTGGAACACAGCCATGTCCATTCATTCGTATATTGTCTGTGGCTGCTTTGGTGCAAAGGCAGAGTTGAGTCGTTGCAACAGAAACCATATGGCCTACAAAGCCTAAAATATTTACTGTCTGGTTCTTTACAGACAAAATTTGCTGACCCTTGGCTTAGAGTTTTACAAATTACTTTCCATCTCTATAGATTTAGATCTAAATACACATTTGGTTAAACATCACAAGCTCTAAGAGATGGCTATCATCCCCCTTCTACATATGTGTAAATGAAGGTGTACAGCTTATAAATGGCAGAGCCAAGGTTTAACTCCAGCCCGTGAACACCACACCCTATATCTGATCATTAGCTCATAGCCTTTTAGTCCTTCATAATTTTTACTTTATAAAGACATTTTCCATTGTATAATTAATGTTATGGCTGTATCAATTAATCTTCACTCATTAATCACCTCCTGTGTGGCAGGCACTGTTCTGTGCACCGAGGTACAGCAGTGGACAGAAGACTTCCTGCTCTCATAGAGCTTATGTTCCAGGCTGCTATGCAAGTACCTCTTGGGCTCCAGGGGTCTTAATTACACTCTCCCACTCCATCACATCAGCTCACCAACAGTGACCATATTTGGTGCCAAGTCTTGCTGCTACAACAGTGAACCATACAAATTGGCCCTTGCCTTGGGGTGGGAGAAGGAATTCACAGTCCAGTGGGATATTGCCTTTAGGGGATGCTCTTAATTTCTAGAACATGATATGGACTAGAGATTTCATGAAATAGAGTGTGATGGCTTATTTGCCATGTACTTCTATCTCATGACTTTGCTCTGAGGACTGGACATAGGAGATGGGATCTGAGTAAACACAAACAGAGGCAAAAGGCTTCAGAAATTAGATGAGTGCATCTCCAGATGTGCACACAAATCACCTGGGAATCTTGTGGAAATGCAGGTTCTGATTCCAGGTCTCTGGGTTGAGGCCGAGGGCTCAGCGTTTCTAACAAGCTCCCAGGCAATGCTCTGAGAACCATGCTGTGAGTGGCAAGGTGCCAGTGAACGGCCCAGGTTCCTCTAAGACCCTTCAACTTCAATGCTACAAGCTTGGAACGTGAATGGGTTTTCAAACTTAAAGGCCAAGATTCAAGCAAGCAAGCTTGGGGGCATGGACTAAAAGTGTGATCACTCCATGTAGACCTGAGACTTTGGCTAGTGGTCATCTTTACCCCGTAAAACGTTATAGCTTCTGCCTGCCCCATCTATCACTTTCCCCTTCTCTCTTGCCAGCTCCTTTTCCTTAATCTCAGGCTCTTCCTTGCCCCCAGCCAGCCCACACCATGCTCTTTGGTTCAGACCTCGTCAGCCAGACCTCTGGTGGAGATGCTAAGACCCTCCTTTTTCTCTGCTCAAGTTCAAGCAAGGAAAAGCAGCGGCGTTTCTAGTGCAGACTCTTCACTCTCAATAATTCTGTCAGACTGACTCGCAAGTCTTCCCAGCCTGTCTGCTCAGACACCACAAGCTGGTGATTAAAACTCAGAACAATAATTAGCCCCTTTATTTTCAAAGCAAATTTGGTTTCCAGACCAGATTTCGACATTCATTACAATACAGCCTAATAAAAACAAATCTGGGAACATATGCTTTTTAAGCTTTTGTGTTATAAAATCTATAACAGCATTAAAATCATTTTGAAAAAAAAATCATTCATGATCTCCCAGCAAGTCTGTGAACATTCCCTTCTGTTTCTCATCCAAATATATCACACATACATACACATAGTATATACACAGGTTTGTAGCATAATTTTTCCATGTTATTATATGATGAACATTTTCTATGTTGCTACACGATATTACTTTTAAAGGCTGCACAATGTTTCTTCTGGTTGGCAAGCCATAATATTTGTAAACAGTAAACAGTTCTCCTTTGTGGAATATCTCCGTGGTTTCCTTCTTTCTCTCTTTTTCTTTCTTTCTCCCTCTTTCTTTCTTTCTCTTTCTTTCTTTTCTTTCTTTCTCTTTCTTTCTTCTTTCTCTTTTTCTTTTTCTTTCTTTCCTTGCTTCCTTCCTTCCTCCCTTCATTCCTTCCATCTTTCCCCTCCTCCCTTCTTTCCCGCTTCTCTTCCTTTCTTCCTCTTTTCTCCTTCTCCCTCTATTGGCCACCTCCTCCTTCTCCCTACTTCCTCCTTCCTCATCTTCTTCCACTATCAGAAAAACAATGAACATCTGATGACTCTATCTTAAATTAAATTATTTCCTTAGAGTAAATTCTCAGCAAGCAGTAGGAGAAGAATTTTTTCGTCTTCAATACAGTTTGAAAAGCCCAATTGTTAAATCAGTACAGTGTTGTCATTTTATGAAAATCTCAAATGATGACACCCTAAACACATTTATGTCTACCAACCCAACTGGCTAATTCTGATATTAGTTCTAGTCCCTTTTAACTGCACTTATTCCTGGGGGCTATTGAAATGAGTCCCGACTGGAAGCTAAGTTGACTCAAACCACTCAACCACTAAGTCATGGGTTGGTCTTGCACAACTTTCTGTCTATTCCTGCTTTTCTCTAAATATAAAACTTAGATAATAAAACCTCAACACATGAGGTTATTCTGAAGAATAAGTAAAGAATATTAGCTTACTGAGGGAAGGATTTTTTTTCTCTGTTTCTACTGTATCCCCAGCATCTAGAACAGTGCATGGCACATGGTAGGTATTCAATAAATATTTGTTTTATGAATCGTTATAAAAATTATAAGATCAGAAACAATCTAGAAAAAGGAAAGAGATCTTTACTCCAAAGAGTTTAAAGCAGTGATTCTTAAACCTTTTGAGAATAAATCCATCCCTCACACCTGTGCATTAACAAATATAATTTCACAGATAATTTCAATAGGTCCAACGAATCTGGACATTTTTCCATGGACACCAGGCAATGCTGACATTAAGATCCCTGGTGCAAAAGAACCTCTAAGTTCTCATTCGTTTGACATCATCCTACCAAGCAGAAGAACTTTGAAATAGCAAGTAATCCATACCTCATGGCACATTCAATCTTTATTATGATCTGTCAGTGTAGGTGTTATTAGTCCCATTTTATAGAAGCAAATCTTAGGCTCAGAAAGATTCAGAAGATTTATTCAAAGTGATGCAATTACTAAAGGTAAAGCAGGGACTAGAACCTAATCTTCTAACTGGAGTCCAGCCTGGTTGAATGAAACACCTGAAACACCTCCCATTACTGCGGCATTGATTTGCACGACCTTTGTCTTCTTAGCATTTGATTGCTAGTTATTGTTAGTGCAGATAATTGGGGCTCCCTTGTAATGATCAAGATGTTTTCACAAAGCAAAGTCTCAGGTGATTAGGACAAGGCAGGTGCTAAAGCCATTCTCAGCTTCATCTGGAAATTTCTAACTAGAGTTTATTAATTTGTCAGCCCTAGTTCATTTTGAGCACCACACTAATAGAATAAAATAGTACAAATTGATAGAAACCTTAAACATGCCTCATCTGTCTTCCTTTGTTACTCTTTTTTTCTCTCTTCTTCTTTTATTAATACTTTCTTTCTCTGCCACTTTAACAGTAAAATTGTTGTGCCTCTCATTGGCTGTGCAATTCTATTTTCATTGTATATTTGGAGTTATTGGAAATCGAGGTACATCAGCTTTTCCCAAACACACCTGTTATTGCCCCAAAGAGTAGAAAGCTAATCTTATCTAGATTCATTCAGCAAATCTAGACTGTCTTGTGAGATTGCAAATCTAGTAAATTAATTTTCCTAAGTTTAACATAGCTCAATAACTTTGTGAGTAAAGATTTGAAAGTTTTGCAGAACTGTTTTGCTTATGAAATTAATTATTTCTGCCCCAGCTTTGTACAGAAGCAAAATGATCCTCTGAGTTGATAGTGGAAGGTTGAGGTTATTATCTACTGATGGGAATGTGAGGGTGAAGATGGTTATAAAAGTATCTTATTTTTCTCTTCCTCCTTAGTATTGCTCACTTAGTTCTACTAGGAATTTTTGGGCTCATTCAACCTCCATCTACGAAAGAAACCATCACACCCTGCCTATTCCTGGTGAGATGAACTTTTTGTTCTCTCTTCTCCCCATTCCCTACTCAGTTTCTGTCCTCTCCAACACTTATTACATTCGTGGAATAGGTAACTCTGAGACGTGGATTTCTTCTGTTGGACATATTTGGATTTGTTCTGAGGAAACACCACGGTTACTTCAATATGCTAATTTCTTACCAACAAGAGGAGAATCATTCCAACCATCGCGAGCTGTAATATGGGTCCACAGCCCTCTCTGAGAGAAGCCCAGAGACCAAACAGGACACCAAACATTACCCCAGAGACAAGGCTTGGTCAGGGATCTGCAGCTGGGACCTTGTTTCTTTGACAATTTCCCTGGTCTTGGAGAAGTTATCCAACAGCTCCTGTAGTACAAGATGGGAAACATCCTCTCTGCACCGTAGCTAAAGGACCGATCACAAAAATGAAAGTGCAATTACAGAAAAATTATCCCTGGGCTATGACCACATTTCATGAGCATTTGATTGCCATCACGATTCATGATTTCAATTTTCAGGACTAAGAGTCTCTCCTGAAGCCCAATTTAAATCCTTAATATGAGAGTCTGTGCTTTACAGGCATGTGTCAATGCAGAGCCAGTCAATTTGGATTTGATTCCCTTGGCCTGACCACAGTTATGTGCTGGGAACGGACCAACGAGGTGGCATACGTAAACGATAGAGTGCTAATCACGTGTGATATTTTCTCTTTTACTTCTGATCAACCACAAGAGAGATTCAAGGCCACTGTTCAATTTGCACTTGAAAATGATGATTTTTACACCAGAGTTCTTGACATCTGAGTTTTAGTTTAAAGGGAAAATTGCCTATGCCTGTGAAAGTCAGGGCCATGCTGAAGTATTTTCTAAGTCTCATTTAAAAAAAAAAAATCCCCTGAACACCTTCGAAAACAAAAAAAATCTTAATCTTGTCCTTTGAATAATGTCAAGATAGAGTGTGCCTCTTGAGAAATATTGATATAGACTGAAATCAATGTGTCTCCACTTTTCGGTGATTCTCCACATGTCTTGGACAAATTGCTTAACCTTGCTAAGCCTCAGTTTTGCTCAACAAAAGCTGATATTACCATATAGATGGGAGATTCAGTTGCCTTTGTTTTTATCCTTAAAAAGAAGAGTTGAGTCTAACAGATATGAAACATCCCTGCCCATACATACACACAGCCCAAGATCTGTTAAAATTCATTTAACGAGAATGTGTGATTCTTGGTAATCCAATAATCTGGATTTCCCTCTAATCTATTACAATGCTGTTTTTTTTTTTCTTCTGAGTTAGGCCCTTTGTACACCTCAAAAAGACCTAACAGAGTTCAGGATTGTGGGGTTACTGCCATATACAGCATTGATCTTCTTTAAAAAGCAAATAAGACTTTGCAAGCTAAAACGTCAGAGTCATGCATGATCAAAGTCCGTAAAATAATTAATCATCTCACAATTGCAGTACAAATATAAAAGCCCTTATATAAGGGGGTTCTAGGGGTGATCTCGTTGGTACAGCCAATACCCCATTAATTTCTAGGGATAGTTTGGCTGCCAGGGTGACAACTTCTCCCTCCCTAACTTCCATGACTCGCTCGACCGGGGTGATCAAAGAAGGCCTCTGAGAGGAGGTGGCATCTTTGGGATTTAAATGGGAAGGACATTGCAAGTAAGAGGGATGCTATGGGCTAAGATATAAAAGCAGGAAAATATAAAACTTGTTCAGTGAATAATGTGCCATAGCATTTGATCTAAAGCAAATGATTCCATTAAAGAAAGGAAATTAGAAAAGTTGTCTGATCTCCAGTTGTAGAGGGTCTTGAATGTCAGGCTAAGAGGATAGAGTAGACCACACTATAGGCAAAGAAGAATCGTGACTTCATTTGTTCATTTCTTCTTGCAACAAATATCCACTATGTTCTGTGCTACCTTAAAGGTAACCTCTGATAAATAGTATTTCAGAATGCCTAGTCTAGAAGCATATCTAGGTGTACCGAAGGAGGATGAGACTATAGGGCAAGAGGGGAAGCAAGTTAGGAGTCTATTGGGATGGTCCAGATGGGAAATGGCACTGCTTCAGATGGGAAGGATCTGGCACATAACAATAGCAAGTAGTATATCTTTAACTCATCACAGTTTGCTTTCAAATAATATTGCAGCACTTCACATACAGTGTAAGAACCTTACAAAGTGTACTTCCATTTCCCCCTTCCCCAGCCTTTGCAGTACTGCTGTTATACATTTTATTTCATCACATGTTGTAAATAAACCCCACAATACATTGTTATTATTTCTACTTTAAATAATCAATTACCTTTTCAAGACACATTAAAAAATAAGAAAAAAATCATATTTTCCACATATCCACCATTTCTTGTGCTCTTCATTCCTTTGTGTAAATCCATATTTCCATCTGATATCATCTTCCTTCTGGCTGAAGGACTATTTAACATTTCTTATGGTGCTGTTCTGCTGGTGGCAAATTCTTTCATCTCCTGTATATCTGAAAACGTTTTTAGTTCACCTTCCATTTTGGGAGATATTTTCACTGGGCTTACAGTTCTGGATTGACATGTTTTTTCTTTGGATATTTTAAAACTTTGCTCCACAGCCCTCTGAGTGGCATTGTTTCTGACAAGACATCTGCTGTCATCCTTATCTTCTTTTCTCCATAATGTGTCCTTTTTCCCCCTGGCTGCTCTTAAGATTTTATTTTTTTAACTGGTTTGAAGCATTTTGATTATGATAAGAAACACTCTAGGGGTGAATCAAGAGACTGTTGAAACAGATCAGATGTGAGCACTGGGAAAAGAGGTAAAATAAATGTGAGCCTACACAGATTAATTGAAACTGATAGTTGCTTCTTTGAGTCAAGTACTATCTCTTCAGATAAAAGAGAAATATCATTACAGAATGTACCCTAAAAGAAAAGGAATAGCTAACACTTGAAGAACGTTGCATATACATATTTATGTGAGTGTGTACATACATACACACACACTTTGTACTTACAACAACCCTATGATGTAGGTACTATTATAATCTCCATTTTGTACGTGTTGAAACTGTGGCACAGAATAGTTGAATAATTTTAGCACATAGCTAGTAATGGGCAGAGCTGGGATTTGAGTGCAGACCATCAGATTAACAGTCATGCCTTCAATCACTATTCTAAACTGCCTCATACCGTAAATGGCAGCCGAGTATACCAATAGCAAGATATTAACAGATCCAGAGGGCACTTGTGTTATAAATATTCCATGTTAAAGGGGAAAAAGATGATGCTTTTTGGACATAGAAGATGCTGCTTTCAGGGCAATGATCTCCTCTCTGATCTTCCAGCTTCTGGCTTAGATACTGAGATTCCTTCAAATAGAAAATGTCCATAATCTTAGAGACTAGACATCTAGCTAGACACTGTAGTGGACTACTGAGCTTCTACTCATTGGTGTTACCCATGTGTCAACAGAAGATAGAAACTTCTGCCAGTGAGATAGAGGGAGTTCAAAAACATGTCTGAACTCATGTATCAGCTTGACTAGCATAGGAAAGAAAGGAACTAACACCAAAATTCTAGTTATAATCTCTCTGGCCTACCTATTGCGCTGATAGTGATAGCCATCATTTAGTGAGAATCTTCTGGGAGCTAATTGTTTTGCTTCCAATCCTTAGAATAATGGCCCACACTGCCACTATTCCAAACCTTAGGTTTCTTTTAACTTTGAACCATTTTTTGCGAATGACTTAACCTCCTTGTGCCTCAGTTTCCTCATCTGCATTGCGAGGTTAATAATAGTAACTACCAAAGCACTGTGTTGAGGATTAAATGAGAAGATTCACCTGTAAAGCACTTAGGATAGGACCTGGCACATGGCAAGCACTCAGGCAGTGTAAGATGCCGGAGTCATTATATCTGTTGCTTTCTTCTACCTGGGAATTCCTACTTTGTCCATCCAAACCTTAACTGTCTTGAAAAACCAAGTTAGCATTCAGTCCAGCACCCTAATCACTTCACTCGGGCACAGTCTCTGTCTCTGCTGACAGTCAGTAAAGACAACTTAACATCTCAATGGATTGTATTACTCCATATAGGCTCATTTTGCCTTCTCAACTGAATTAATTGATCCTTCACTCAATTCCTATGTTGTCTGAGCACTTACCAGGTGCCAAGGACTGTTCTGGTTTATTGGGGTTAGAATGGTAAATAAGAAAGGTAACAATCAAATCCCCGCCTCATGGATCTTCTGTATTGGTGTGGGGGTGGGGGGCACAGACAAAAAATGATATAAATAAGTAAAATGGCTGGCATGTTATATGGTAACAGTGATACGGATGTAAATAGAGTATAGGTGGGAGATAGGAAGTGTTGGGGGAAATCGTGCAATTTTGGATATTGGGGTGTACTTCACTGAAGTAGGAGTGCAGGCCATAGAGATCCAGGTGTGGAGCATTCCTAGATGAGGGTACAGCAAGTGCAAAGGCCCTGAGGTAGCAATGTTTATGATCAAAGAACATCAAGGAGGTTAATACAGCTGGAGTGGAGTCAGTGAAGGGCAGGGTTGTAGGCGACAAGATTGGAGAATAAAGGGGTGGGGCAGATTGAATAGCGCCTCCCAGGCCATTGTAATGATCTTGCCTTTCACTCTGATAAAATGGACAGCCACTGATGCCCTGAGTGAAGGAATGACTGAGGCAGGAGCCATGTTTTGTAAATGATGAACCAATATTGGAACAGAGTTTGATGTTGAGAAAGCATTCTCATGTCCCTCACAGGAGCCCCGTGTGAGCAGGATTATTGCACCCATTTCAGAGGTGAGGATACTGATGGTCAGAGAAGAGCAGTAAATTCTCTAATGTCATGCAGTGTTGGTGGCAGAGGCAGGATAGAAACCAAGAGTCCCCAACCTTTAGTCCAAGAAGTCTTTCTACTGCAGGCAGGAGCTGAGCTCCACTCCCGTCCCCAGACTGGAACCAGTGGTTCTCTGGTCCCGTTCACCATTTCCCACATCTGAACCAGCCTTCGTCTACCTCCTCTTCTTCCCCTCCCGTGTCAAACAAGCTTTGACGCCTCCTGGAGTAAGAAGTTAGGGCTAGCTCACGCCAGGTGGGTAGCCCCAGGGTAGAATAGATGTGACAGTACCTTCACAGACATGAAGTAGAAACACCCATCCCCTCGAGGGTCACAGCCCCCATAGGCATATGGCTGCATAACACAGAGTGAATTTCAGCCCTCGCCCACCTCCTCCATGCGCCTTTGTGCAGTGCACAACCTTTACCACTATAAATGGCAGCCTGACACTTCTTTATGAATTTTTGTATTTTGCACATTATGTAACAGAGCGGGAGTCACATAATAGGTATTCAGTGACTCATGGCTGATTGAATTCTTTCTCATTTTTCATCTCCCAATATGATTAAGATCCTCTATATGTCAGCTCATGGCAAAGGACATAAATTATTTCCAAAATATTTTTTGAGCACCCACTCTATGCCAGGCACTAGTCCAGACACTGGAGGTACAGCTACCAAAAGAATGACAAAAGTCCCTGTATTTATAGGGCTTATATTCTAGTGGAGGAGACAAACAGTAAATGAAATAAATCAGTATAAGTATGTTAGACTATTATTTTGCAAAGAAGAGAAAAATAAAGCATGGAATGGGTATAAAGTTCTAGTGAGAGATAGAAATGCTGGCTAGAGTGGCAGGCAGGCTTCACAGAGAAAGTGACTTTTGAGTAAAAAGCCAAGTGAAGTGAAGAGGTACTGTGGTAGACAGAATAATGGCCCCCAAGTTGTCTACATCCTGATCCTGGCAACCTGTGAATGTCACTTTACAGGGCAAAAGAAACTTTGCAGATGTGATTAAATTAGGGATTCTGAGATTGGGAGATTATCCTGGTGGGCCTAATCTAACCACAAGGGTTTTTATTAGAGGGAGGAAGGAGGCCAGAGCCAGAGAGGGATTTGAAGATGCTACACTGCTGGATTTGAAGATGCAGGGAGGAGCCACAGGCCAAGAAATGTAGGTGTCCTCTAGAAAGTGGGAAAGGCAAAGAAACAGAATCTCCTCTAGAGCCTCAGGAAGAAGCACAGCCCTGACAGCACTTTGACTTTAGCCCAGTGAGATCCATTTCGGACATCTGACCCCTAGAACTATAAGATAATAAATTTGTATTGTTTTGAGCCACTAAGTTTGTTGTAATTTGTCACAGCAGCAATAGAGAACTAATGCAGCACCCCTGTGAATAGCTGGGGGAAGAGCATTCTCGGCAGGGCAAACAGGAGGTGCAAAGCCCCTGAGGAGGAATGTACACGGTGTCCTCTGGAATGCAAGTGTGACTGGGCTGGGCCAGAGTGAGTCAGGGGAACTTGAGGAAACAGGGGGCAGGGGGCAGATGACATAAAACACTGTAGGTCAGTACAAGGATGTTGGTTTTACTCCGAGTGCTAGAAGACCCCTGGAAGCGATGAAGCAGAGAGGTGATGCGATCCAGTTCTCTCTCTCTTTTTTTTTTTTTCGGTGAGGAAGATTGGCCCTGAGCTAACATCTGTTCCAGTCTTCCTCTATTTTGTATGTGGGGCACCTCCACAGCATGAATGAGTGGTGGGGAGGTCCGCACCCAGGATCCGAACCCGCAAACCCCAGCCCACGGAAGTGGAGTGTGCGAACTTAACCTCTACGCCACTGAGCCGGCCTCCAGTTCATGTTTTAAGGGAATTACTCTGGCTGCTGTGGGGGTGGAAGAGAGGATGTGGGAGCAAGGGCAGAAGCTAGGGGACCAGTAAGGAGAATTTTGCTATAACCCGAAAAGAGAATGTTGGCTTGGACCAGGTTGGTGGCAGTTGAGAGAGGACAGGGGGGTGAGAAACAGTCCAATTATGAATATATTTTGAAGATGTATCTCATGGATCAGATAAACAATAAAAGTGGTACATGTAAGTTTAACTAGAAAAGATCCTGAATAAAATTCTTTTGGCAATTAAAATTTTAATGTAGAAAGAGCACGTGCAAGAGATAAGAGGTAGAGTGGATGACAGTCTGGGCTCCAAGTGAAATGGCCAGGGTTCAAATCCTGGCTCCTCCACTCCCCAGAAGTATGTCCTTGAGCAAGGTGTTTGACTTTTCTGGGCCTCAGTGTTCTCATCTGAGGCATGGGAGTGTAATGGTACCCACATCACATCATCAATGTGAGCATTAAGGGAGAAAAGTGTTGTTGAGACTTAGTGTGTAACCCAGGGGAAGCGCTCAAAAAATGTCTCTCTCGTCATCTAGAATTCATTGATTTTCAAAGACATTTTCCTATTCACAAAATGCTTGAAGAATTTAATGTGGAGAAGTACTTGAAAACAAATGAAATTGCCCCTTTCCTGTGGGGCAAGTTCACAGAATAGCTGGGATGCTAACATATTTCTCTGGGTCCCATAATAGATTTTCTGAGCTCCACTATCAAATAGTTGCTGTATTTGTCAATCTTGACTTTGAAAAAGGAGCCTGATCCTTCAGTCTTTTAAGGAAGAATGAGTATTATATGGCAATTGAATATTCATAACACGCTCTCCTCTTTTTTAAGCAATTGTTTTACCATCCTAACATCAAAACCACTGGACCCAGGGAAACCTCAGATATTGGAGAATGTCAAATGTGGTCTTTTTTTCCCCCTTTTCCTGGTAGATCTGACACACCTTTGAACCTTCAAAGGCTGCAGTAATCAATGACGTGTGACATCGCGTGCATCATTGTGAAGATGAATTTATTAATGTAAACTGCATAGAGTGGAATAGCAATGGGGCTGAATTAAAATGTAAGGATCTGTAATCTGACAAGAAACACAGAACAAAGGGAGGAGAGAGACACGGAACAGGCTGATGAAAGACACTGCTGATTCGGGACTTCACTGAAGAGAGCTACATAAAAGGGATATTATTGCTTAAGTAGGTTAACGTAACCCTGGCGTCTTAATTAAAATGTCTAACAAAAGAGGAAGAGGAATTGTACTGAAAGTTTGGGAGAGGCTTTAATGAAAGAGAAGAAATTTACAGAGGGGGAAAAAAGAGGATAACTTAGGTTAAATATTAAGAATAACTCCCTAAGCAAAATAATCTTGAATTTCAATCATAAAGGGTAGTTAAAAACTACCCTGGTTGGACAAAGGAGGCAATTGACTTTGGCAGCAAGTGTGGGAAATAGCTTTCTAATTTTAGAGTTTGCAGCCATACCATCGAGAAGTTAACGACCGAAAACAAAGCAAGTAGATAAAAATGGGTGGAACAAGGGTCTCAAAAATAGACCAAATCCTGAGAATGAGTCCTGGTAATGTGCACTTCCTTTTCTTAAATACCAGGACACTGCTCAAACCTCCTCCCTCTGTTCTTGTATCTGATACAGAAACACACCATTCCCAAGGGGAGGGTCGTTTCCCTCCTGATGTTGGAGAAGCTTGATTTGGGGCCCTCCTTTCCCTGGATAACCATACGATTCTGCCCGAGAAGCTGGGTTTTTCTTAGGGTGAAAAAGCAAAGAAGCACCTCGTTTTACATTTGATAAAGTCATGCACTGTTTTTCTCTGAGCCCATCCTGGAATAACCGGGTGATGTCCATCACCATCCAATCTCTCCTTGAGCCGGGCACAAGTCGGCTCAAGCTTCACTGCAGGGTGGCCACGCCGTCCGCATCCACAGCTGGCACTGTCTTCTGCCGGTTAATGAGGAAATTCAGCTGCAAGGGAGAGGAGAATGGGTGTCCCTTCCAATCTGATGATTAAATGCATCAGGTGTTAAGTAGAAATGCAAGGTTTTTCTCTTCTCTGAGGTCGCCTTAAGGAGTGGAAAACTCAAAAACTCCTAGAAAAAGAAGAAAAGAGAGACTATCAACTTGCCATCTGATGTTAGATAGCATTTATTAAACAGATAAATATTTATTAAATAGGTAATCTTTTATTAAAGTTTAAAGAGTGAAGCCTGCATCTGCATACTAATGGGACCTGGCACAAGAAACCCGAAGTTATTAGAAACTGTCTAGATCCCACCATCTAACCTGAGCTGGAGAACGACACACATAATGTGTAATAGGTGCTCATTGTCGCATGTGTGTGTGTGCGCACGCACGTACGTGTGTGTCTGCATGTTATCACGCACGTAGAGAGGACTAGAGGTGAGTGAGGGAAGAAGAATATCTTAGAGGGACAGCATAAATAAAGTCATGATAGAGCCTGGCATGTTTGGACAGAGGCAGCAGGGCTGGAACTATATGAGCTGTGGCCAGAGAGATGTGTGGGAACCACTCGGGGATGCCCTGCCATAGTGAGAGCAAATCTGTTTCCATGGTGATTGGGGGTTTGGTAATATGTCACAGATGCTTTAAACTGTTCATAACCTTTGACCTAGTAATCCCACTTTTGCTAGTTCATCCCGAGGAATCTTTATTAGAGAAAAACAAACAAGTAAGCAAATAAAACTTCATATACAATGTTTTATTTGCCCTTTATTTATAACAGAGTTGGAAGCACCTAAACGTATGAGCACAACAACAAGGGAATGGTTAAATACATGCCGATACAGCCACGTGAGTTGTTGTACAGCTACTAAAATTATGTTTGCAGAATCTGTGTCACGAGAGGGAAGAAAGCTTGGCATTTATCATCAGGTTCAAAAAGCAAGATACAAAACTGTTCAGACCCTTCAATTTCAACTTAAGCAAAAAGTGTATTAAAACCCAGCAGGGAGGACGCCGAAATGCTATTCTGTTTGTGCTATACAAGGTTGTGAGTAAGTGAATTCATTTTTTTTTTCTGCTTCTAAATAGAGTAGGTTCATTATAGAAACTTTAGAAAATATATTAAAATACTACTTGCTCTCAAGTCCTTATCAGAGTATCTGCTTCTGGGGAGCCCAGACTAAGAGTGTTGAGGTCCTTGGATTCCACTGCCCTGTAGGCTCATGTGTAAAAGGCTCACTCAGTCATGAAGAACCCACTGGTGGGCTACAGTAGAGCAGGTGAAATGTGATGATCATGGCAGAGAAGGTGGCACTAGAGAAGGAAGGGGTGGATTCCAGGGAAAATCCCCCAGGTAGAGTCTATGGAGTTGGCAACCACTTAGGAGTACAGTATGGTGGAAACGAAATAAACCATCCATAGGATATACGTGTCTAGCCCTTCAACAGCGGAGAAAAAAGAGGCAGGAAACCTTGCGGGTTTTGGCAGGAGTGGGTGGGAAGGACAAGATTCTCAGCTTGGTTTAGCACATGTTGAGTTTGAAGTGTCTGCAGGATAGCTGTGCATCATTTATTGTGGAACTTCCACTGGGAAACCATACAGCAAGCACCCAACAAATACCCACTAAATTGAAAAGCATTGTTTTTCTACGTGTGGATTTTCTAACGGGGCTTTCTTTAAAGGCTCACATGTTTATGAGCTTATGCAGACCAGAGAGATGTGCTCCCACATCTAGAATACATAGATTAATACAGCTGTGGAGGCAGGAGTACACGTGTGTATTAGAAAAACAAGCCCATCTGTAAAACTCTGCAAGATGCCTCCAGGTGTTCAGAAGTAGCTATTTAACATGAATATTTTATCAATGCCAGTGCACATAGAGGGAAACTGTATCCATTGTATTCCCATCACCGTCACATGTGGTTGAATGGACCTCTGACTGAAGAATCTAAATATGTTTAAAACATTTTTCCCCTCCAGTGAAACCAGCAAGTCCGGATTTGTGTTGTTATTGCTGCTGCTAGATTCATGAAATATTTCGGAGGCAATCGCGTGTTGGAAGTGTGGTCTGGCAAATATTCATCCAAAGTGTACGCTTTGTTTTCTTTTTTTAACTGGCAGTTCAAAGGTGGGAAAGTTGACGTTTTAGATCATGTGGCAGAATATGTGTACGGAGGGGAGAGTTTGTTGTTTCAGTGTGTTTTGTTTTCAAGTACAACTTTTCAAATATAGAGATGGCTTAAGAATAACTAATAGCAGGAAAAAAAACCTTTTTAAGAAAATGTGCTCTCCAGGGATGGCTCCTCAGCTCCCACGGGGCAGGGTCAAGGGCAAGGTCAGATCCTGGACTTTTATTGAGAACCCTTCAGCGGCTTCTTGTGGTCCTCAGAAAAGTCGTATGTGGATGGATGATGTCTGGCTTCACCTCCCCTTCCAGCCTCTTCTAGAGTTTCTGGAGTCCTACCCCCTCTGCTCCAGCCCTTCTGGTCTTTGGCCATCTTCTGCCTCATTGCCTTCTCACAGAGAGGCCTGGAACTCTTCCTTCTCCTCGCCCTTTACCTGGAAGAATTCCACTTCACCTTCAGGTTTTAGCTTAATTGTCATTCCTCCTATAAAGCGGGTAAATTTTCTAAAAAATTTGTGTAGATTCGGTTACTTCACAAAGCGCCGATCACCTGGGATGAAAGAATCTGCACTGAGTGTGGGGCTGTCTTGCTATTATAGAGGAGATTTCTATATCAAAGAGGAAATCAAAGTGGAATCTCAGATATCCTCTCCATTTATTGATTAGACGCAACCGTGGAGCAAACACCCCGAACCAGGCACCACACCAAACCCGCTACCGAGATTATCCTAATTCTTACAGCCTCCCCATATCCATTTAATAACTTTTTCATTTAATACTATTTTAAAAATACCTTTTGGACACCTGCTACATACCTGGGCTTGTGCTAGTCACCAAGGGACCCAGCGCACACCAGGAAGACGTGGCGCCTGCCCTCACGGGGCCAGTAGCCTTGTGTGGAAGAGAGAGGTTGATGAACTAATGACAGTGAATGAATGTGTAATCGGAAGCTGAGACAGGGGCTCTAGATAGAAAGGGCAAGCTGCAGGCAATCACCATAGCGAAAGAGACTGAAGAAGCCTAGAAGTGGTGCTACAGCAGAGAGTCAAAGGATGGGTTGGGGGTGTCAATCAGGCACCAGAGGGGAGGGTTAAGGAGGGACATTAGTAAGTGAAAAGCCCTCAGGTAAGCATTTACAACCTGGAGATCCTGAGGGAGCTTGTGTCGCAGAAGAGCCAAGAAGACAATGAGGAGCCAACCCTGACGCCCTAGTGGCTAAACTCCACGTGCTCTGCCTGGGTTCCGGACCCTGGCACAAAACCACACCACCCGTCTGTCAGTAGCATGCTGTGGCAGGGGCTCACATAGAAGAACTAGAAGGACCTACAACTAGAACATACAACTATGTACTGGGGCTTTGGCAGGGGGAGGGAGAGGAAGATTGGCAACAGGTGTTAGCTCAGGGCAAATCTTTCTCAGGGAAAAGTAAAAGAAGACAATGAGGGTGCTTGAGGTCAGAGATGTTGTCAGAAGCCAAACCTGCTGGCCATCCCAGGCCTTGGTGACATTGACGGCTTCATCCTTTAGCAAGGTGAAGCAAATATGGAATTAATGAGGGGAAGGAGAATGTTTTAAAAGATCTTTTTGGCTGCTGGACAGAGAACTTCTGGAGTCACCACCCAAATTGCATTAATTTATTAACAATTGTGCAAATTATTCAGATGCTCTGCTATTGGACCTTCCATTGCAAGGTTTCTTGTTTTTATATTGACCATCCCCGAAGTCCCTGATAGATGACTTTCATTACTGGAAAAATTGTTTCTGATGTCATTGGTGATCACTTCTAGAAAAGCATGCGTGCATGGGGATTCTAGGAAAGTGGCTTGCACCCATTTCTCCTGGTTGTATACTAGTAGCCCTTGAAAAGCACACAAGACATAATTTACAATAGCAGACTGGCTTCACTCCACCCTATGGATCCCCCAGCCACCATCTCCCCGCCACCCTACCTATAAATGAGCTACATAATACCAGCTGCCACGCCGTCAGGTAATATGTGGGCAATTTCCACATCATCCCATTTTATTGTCAGCATAACTCCATCCAGTAAACCTACAGCAGATGACGCAGTTCACCTGACATTTGGCCTCCAGAATATTGGGGAAATAGATAGTTGGAAATGAAGCAAGCTTAGTATCTTAGCTCTCCAACTTCCTAAATTTGCTGCCAAAAGTTTGGTGTTTGTTGACTACTTCTTCCTTAAGGAGGCAAACTTCAGCCGCAGGAGGTAATAAAGCAAACTTTAAATCTTGCCCCGGGTACAGCAAGGCTGGCTGAACCATGCATTTGATTACATACGAAATACGAACTGAGAAGCAGAGAACTCTCCTCCTAGCAACTTTCAGCACAATGAAATCAGCCACAAGAACGGAATAAATTGGAGATTGATTTCTGCAGTTCCCTTCATTTGCAGAAATTTGCAGACAATTAAGCTGTCCCTCTGCAGTATAGGTAGCTGCTTCTTTTAGCCAGAGGCTGATTGAGATTTGCTCTCCATCTTCCACAAACGTAGAGGTGTGATTCTCCAGGTACACTTGAGGAAACAAGGCTAAGTGACTCTCTCCAGGCATAGAGCTCATTGTAAAGCTGGTCACCAGCAACAGCCCTGGAGAGGTGAATAGCATCGTGCTTAAAGCAGGGGGCTCTGGGGTCACAGACACCTGGGTTCCCATCTCTCGCTTGAGCTAAGTGACTGTGGATAAGTCTCTCACATCTTTGAACCTCATGAAAACGGGCATGGTGATTCTACCTGCTAGATGTTGAATGGATTAAATGAGATAATATTACTGTGTGCCTAGCACGGTGCCTGGCGCATAATAACTCCTCAATAAATGGCAGTATTTCCTATGGCAGACTGGATGAGTCCAGGGCCAGGATGCCAAGTAAATCTTAGGATTAGAAAGATGCAAAAGAAACAGGCTATGTGACCTTGAGACTTGAGTCTGAAACACAAGCTTCAAAATCTCCAAAGGAATAATCCTCAGGATCTTTCATCCCAAAATCCAAAGCATCACACCTTTGCATGAAACCTGCAAAGGCTCCCAGCTTCCTGGGAAGTTCATCTGACCTTCTTACCTTGATCTGCAAGACTGTCCACAATTGGGCCGTTTGCCCGCTTGGGTCTCACCTGGCACTGCTCTCCCTTGACTCCCGGCTATGGCCAGAGAGGAGCGCTTCCAGCTTCTGCAGTGTTTTGCCTTGTTAAAATATCTCCTCTTAGGATACAATTTTTGCTCAAAAGTAGGAGAGAGAACAAAGGCAGAGGCTTGTGGCTTCTTCATAAAGTCACTGCTATTTTTTCCTCTCGTTTGTTACCTGATGCGAAGACAGGACCTAGGAGATGGAGGCAGGGGAGGAAGATGTATGAGTTCTCCGGCCACTTCTTGCCCATTTGAGTGTTGGCTCATGAAGACCTCTGACAGGTGGCAGGACAGGTCCAAGCTGCTTTCTGGCCTTACGTTCAGTGTGAGGGGAGCAGGGTTGTTCCCCTCAAATCCCACCGCTTTCCTGGCATGGCCGGCTGGAAGACTTAAGCCCTCAGCTGGGTGTGGTGAGAGGGGCAGTGGCAGCCAAAACATGGAGTATGATTCCAGCCATAGAACGCCAGTCTGGCCCAAAACCTTTCTGTTCCCTTTTGTTAGCGCACAAAGGGCACGATGTGCTCGCCGCAAGACAAAAAGCCAGTCATCATGAGGCAAGATGGTGGAAAAAAGAAAGAGTTTATTACAGTCTGCTAGCAAAAGGGAAAATGGCTGAGTCATGTCTAAAATAACCATCTTCAGGGGGCACAGAATCTTACAACAGTTATATAGGCTGGTGGGTTACAGGGGAGGGGCTTAGGAATGTTGACCCTTGGGTGCTACAGACTGGGAGTCGCCACACCAGATCTTTGTCAGTTTTCATTGATGACGGCTATCAGCATAGACTCTCTGTTCGGGGGTCATTACATTCCTAAGGAACTCAAAAGAACAAAATGATCATCTTATCACAGCTGGGAGGTACATGCACAAGCAGGGGTCTTAAAATCTACAGAGTGATTAGATCTCCTGGGGGTGCAAATCCAGCAGGGTTAGTTAGTCAGAGGTCATTCAAAGTTACAATAGGGTTGCTTTTCTACGGTATGGCTTCCCTCATGTCAACCTTGTGTTGAGTCAGCATCACCTGCACTTGTGGGGCACCTTGCCCTTTTAGTGTCTACTCTGGGCACCTGGCTTTGACAAAGGTCATAGGTGGGTTCTCTGGGAACAAACCTTGTGACTAGGAGATCTGTGTGGAGGAGGTTTATTGGGAAGGGGTCTTGACATCCACACCTGTGGGGAGTGCGGGCAGCAGGATAGGGCAGGGGGTGGCGATTGATTGAGGAGTAATTGACTGTGGTTACAATGGAGATCTCAGCCATCATGGGGCCATTGGGGACTCTGGATGCCCCCGAGCATGGTCCCACCTGGAGGCCAGGTTGCCCGGCCTTTACACAACCCCTTACCAGTCGCTGGATGTCGGCTGCCTCCTTCTCTGCTTCACATCAACTATGAAATGGAGGTGGAGTCCATGAAAATACTGTGGAAACATATTGGGATTCCCTGTTATGAAATGTCCAGAGAAGGCAAATGTGTACAGACAGAAAGTGGATTCATGGCAGCCGGTGGTGGGGGCTTAGGACAGGGGGTGACTGCGTATGGGCATGAGGTTTCCTCTTGGGATGATGGAAATGTTCTAAAATTAGATTGTGGTGATAACTGCACAACTCTGTAAATTGCCTGATTATCACGGCACTGCACACTTAAAATAGGTGAATTTAATGATACTTAAATTCTACCTAAATAATACTTTACATATATTGTGGGAAGTAAAGAGAGTAGAGGGACTCCAGCCAGGGAAAGTTGACCCACCTCTCCTTTTCCCGAAATCAAATACTCAGATTTGCATTTTAGGAGGAACCTCAGTGCCCTGAGAAGTCAGGGTTGGGAAAAGGAAAGAAACCAATAAATAAGCATTTCTTTACTTTTACTCAAGTCTATTCTCCACATAGCAGCCAACATGGTTATTTTTTATTGTAAGGGGGCTTATGTCATTCCTCAGCTTAAAACCCTCCCATGACTCACATCTCACGCAGAGTATAAGCCAGGGTCCTTCTGCTGTCTACACAGCTGGCCCTCCGGGATCTGAATTACCCTCACTGGGCCCCAGGACTGTCTCCTCCCCGTCTCCCAGTGCTCACCACCTGGGCTGCCTCCCTGCAGCTCCGACATGCCAGCTATGTCCCTGCTGCCTGGCAGTCCCTCCTCCCTGTGCCCACGTGGCTCCCTCCCTCCTGCGTCCTCCAATCCACCTTCCCAGTGCGCCCTTTCCCTGGCCTCCCGCCTGCCTGAAATGTCAGCCTCCACTGCCCCTGAGCATGTTCAGTCCCTCTCCAGCTTGTTTGTCCCCATGCCATCGTTGTTTTCATTGTCTGTCTCCTCCCTCTAGAACATGAGTTCCATGAGTTTGCAGGGGGGGTTGTCATTCCTGTGTCCTGCACTTTCCCAGATGCCTACCATTACTCCTGGCAGGGAGGGAGGAAGCTCTCCACAGGTTGTTTTTGAAGAAATGAATCTGAATTGAATCTGAATTCTTCATTTCTTTCTGCCTTCCTCTTTCCCTTGGCCCCCACCCCTTCCCTGTCCCTCACCATTGCAGGGGCCTCCCCTTTATTTCCAATACATGCTTTGGGACTGTGTGATGTAACACCCCCAGGTAGCATGAAACTTGCTTCTAACGTGCTGGCAATTTCTCCAGAGACCGAGAAATAGGGAGGAAAGCCAATGAGATTATAAACCCAAATATCCTATGACAGAAAGGTGAAGGTCCCAGTTAGCCCACAGGAGACAGGAGATGTTTATGTAAGGATGGCAATTCTCCTGTAATAAAATCCAGCAGAAGTGAGTCTCCCCGGCGACACAGTAATGCCCTTTGACTTAAGCAAGATTGGATGAGGCTGCTGCAGGCCTCCGGCTCTTTCAGGCCCAAAGACGCTGACAGATCATTGTCCAGCAACCACAGGGTTGTAGGGACAGTCCCACAGGAGACACACACCTTGTATGTGTGTGAATGTATGGCTGTTCCTGTGCCTGAGGGAGCTGCCTTGGTTTGAAGTGGGAAAGAGTGTGGTATGTGTCCTTGGGTTTAGGCTTGTGATGTGTCTGTTGCGTGTGCATCTGTTCATGAGTGTGTGTAAGTATGTGACAGTGTGTGCATGTGACCCTATCAAATGGATTCTGGATGTGTGTGTGCGTGCGCACATGCACGTGTGCATGAGTGTCTGTGTTTGTCGAGAGATTTTGATGTCCGTGTGCGTGCATCTAGTGAATCTAGAAATCTGGGGGTGGCTGCGTGCCTTCACGTGCTGCGTTTAAGATCTGGCCCTGGGCCACCCGCAGCTGAATTACTCACTCCGACAAGGGACGGAGTGGCTCACCTTCGTTTCCTCACTTCTGCTGTCCTGGTATGAACAAGACCCATCCTTCTCTTTTGTGCTGTTCTTTGGAGAGCACGGACCGCTTCCCTGCGCAGTTTCTCATTTCATTCTGATAACCAAGGGTACAGGCAAGTTATCCCCATTTACAGATGAGGAATTCCCCTTAGACCTCTTTGTGTCCTCCTCAAGGAAAGCAGCTTTCACCCTCCTTTCTCAGGCTGGCTGTGCTGCTGACCCACTCCCTTCCCTCCTCCTTTGGGCGTCCATCTCCATCACTTGTCTCCTCCGCACTGCATCTTCATTCACCCAACACCGTGGCTTCCTTCCTCTGACCTCTTCTTCCTCAAGCCCAGCACCCTTCCTGGTCTGCCCGTTCACTGACAACCTTCTTCCCATTTCTCTCCTTTCCAGTCCTCACTTCTCCTTGGTTCCTCTGACACTCGACCCTCACATACTCTTAAAGCTGCTCTTCCTAAAACTATCAGTTACCTGTTCATCATCAAGCCCCACAGCCTCCTTGTAGCATTCAGCCTGTTGGAGGGACATCTGCACTGTGTGATATGGCCACGCACTCCTCCCTTTTTGAGATTCTCATCTCTTCGACCTTCTGGTTTTCCTCCTTTTGCCACCTAACCTTTCTGTGGCCTTTGCTGGCCTTTCAGAAACTCATTGAATGCTTGAGTTCCTCCTTTTTCCCTCTCCTCACAGTCTGGATGATGTCAGCTTCTCCTTCATGTCCAGCTACTCTTGTAGGTGGGTGACTGTGACATTTCTCTCCCTCATTCATCTCTCCTCCTGAATGCAACTCTTTATCCACTCTCTAAAAATCTCTGTTGGATGTCCAATGGCCCCTCAAGTCGACAAGTCTAGGGCACCCAGCAACTGTGCCCAGAACTGCTTTTTTTCTCTTTGCCCACTGTTATCGTGATGACAACACAGAAGGCAGGGAGTCCTACCCCAGCCTCTCCTTTGCCCTGATGCTCCATTCTTCCCCACACCCTATCTCTTCTCCTATAAACATCTCTTGAGATAGTCACATTCTTTACATCCCACTGCTTCTCTCTTGTCTGTCCCTGAGGTTATGGCCACAGCCTGGTACAATCAGAGGCTTCACATGCTGGGTTGACAGATATAAACACACACACACGGTTGAGCATAAACATGGTTACACACACATGCCTAGATATGCATGTGGTATGTGGTTGTCAGTCAAATCAGAGGCTATGGCTCCTGCATGGTCCAGTCACACAGAAGCACATGGCTTCAGAGCACACACACAAACTCGTTAGCACAGACCTGATCAAAGGTAGACACAGCAGCAAATACAAAGGTCGATTGCTGACAAACACATAGTTATAGATATACACGTAAATCACACACAAAGACAGAAGCAGAGCCATAGATGTAGAAACACAGCCATGGACCAATGTTTATTGAGATTCCTGCCATTGTAAGGCAAAAACCTGAGATGAGAGACAGAGGATGTACTGGTCCCGGTCATTCTTTAACATGCCCACTGTGGCAGGCTAAGAGAGTCCCGTGCACATGGAGGCATCTCTACAACGGCTCACTCTCACTCCCGCCCCCTCCTTTCCAGATGCTGTTTCCCTTCCTGAGACTCAGACCCTCCTGCCTCTCTTCTTAGGCACTTAGACCCTGGGGTTGACACTAGTGCTCTTGTTGCCAATCCTCTGGGATGCTGTGAGAGTCAGGGAAATGGACTGGCAGCTAAGGCTGTGCTAGCTAGTAAGCCAGGAGGACACCAGAAGTAGGACTGGGGACTCGGGGACCTAACAACTCTTGGCACCTACGAGGACAAAGATTCACAGGCTCACAAACACGAAAAAGCCCTTTATGACTAACAAGGAAAGGTTTGTTATTGACCATACAGTACGCTTTCCATTACTTTAGAAACATTTACACGTATGTTGTCATAATGAGCTGAAGCCCACGTCTGCTCTATCATAGAGCGGAATCACCAATCCCTTACATTTGCATAGGACTTTAACTTTTTTCAAAGCGCTTTCCTAGAGATTCTCTTGTCTGAGCCTCAAGACTTTTTTGTTGTAAATGAGATTCACATATTGCACATATTTTCCATATTTCTATTCTTTTCCTATCCCCTAATAAACCAGCAAAATCTTCATAGATGTTATGCATCAGTTTTTAAGAATATAACCCACTCTGTTTTTCGTTGTCTTTTCATCGTCTATTCTATTCTCTCTGTTTCTTTATGGTATTTTTTGCTTGGTTGGGTTGTTTTTGGTTCGGTTTGGTTGGTTGATTAGTTGGGTTTTTTTGTTGCTGTTATTGTTTTAACCTTTTTACTTGTCTTCTCTCTGTCTTACATATATGCACTCCAGTTTTCTGTCTCTGTCTGAATATTGATTCTTTGGTCTTCCTAGAAACCAAACAGCCTTTTATTTGGACTCATTCACTGAGATGTTGAATATTACTCTTCTATGCTTAATATAGTTTATATAAGATAGAAGGTGCCCAATATGGTATTCTATATTTTCCTACACATTTTATCCTATATATTCTCTCTGCTAGTGACGTGAGTTGGAGCAACTTACATAACTTCTCTGAACTTGATATTCCTCACTGGTTAAAGTGGGCTCAGATTTACTTGGGTGGTTTATTGCAAATAGTAGAGCTGACACATGAAAAGTGCCTAGCTCACTGGCCAACACACATTTAATATATTGTTATTACTACAGTAGTTCGTGGTGGTGATTGTGGAAGCAGTTGAATGATAACAGTGGTTAGAACACAGTCTTCACAACTGCCTTATTGGTAACTGCCTAAGAGTGTCTCCCGTTGATGGACCCAGATTTAACCTTTTGCTGCATTGAACATTTAGGTCATTTTCTATTTTTGCCCTTTGTAAATAATATCTCATAAAACATCATACCGCATACAGTTTTAATTCTTCTTTTGAATTTAGCATTTGGATGTATTCCTAGGAGTGAAATTACAGAGCAAAGGGATATATACATTTGTAAAGTTCTCGATAAATTAATATTGCCCAATTGCTGTCCACAAGAGTACTATCAGTTTACGCTGCCACCAAAATCAAGAGAAAAGACTATTTATAGAAGTTTTCATAGCATTAGCTGGTCTTATTTTCTGCTTGACTTTTCTCATGTAGATTTCCCCTTAAAACTACGCTATATATAGATAGATAGATAGATATCTCTATATAGATAGATAGATCCACACCATATATATACATTTATCTATACATATACATACACATGCTTTTATGGGGCCTGGGTCAGTGATGGTATTTAAATATCATTTGCCACGTGATTTGATAGGAGGCTGTTACCCAAAGCTTGAGATGCTTACTTTTGATGATACGTAAGATAGTTTTAGTTAGTATGTGGCATTAAGTGAGCTTGGTTTATATATTGCAAATGATAGTCCATCTTCAGTTCTTTTTCTGTTCTCTGACCAGATCAAGGAGAAAGTCTCAGCTCAGTGCTGACCACCCTTTAAGACTCCTCTCATCCCCTCTTATCTCCCTTTTAAAAAGACGAGGTTTTTTTCTCCCTGAGTTTCTAGCTTAAATTTAATAGCCTCATTTGTTCTCCAGTATGTTTATTTTTATGTTTCCCCACTTTTTATGAAGAGTGATATTGGTACTCTTTTTAACATAATGATACAAAGTTTCCCTTTTTGCACACATTTATTTAATTAAAAAGATGAGTGACAGACAGGACAGATAGCCTGACAGTGCTGTTCCAAGGATCGACCTTTGGGACATACTACCCGGGGAGTCCGCATCCCGCTAATAACAATAACAAATGGTCCTTGAAAAACGTTGACTACGAGTCTCGTAATGCCTGACGTAATCTGGAACTTTGTGATTGGCCCTTCATCCTTGATCATTTGTGGGTAAGGATCTCACAGTTGTCCTTGAGGAGAGTCACTTTTACATTCAGAGAGTTCTGTGGGTTAGTGACCAGGTGAGTAATCTCCTCACTTGCCAGATTAAGAACGAGAATACACAAGCACTTAAGGATGTATAAATCAAGACTGACGTTGTGAATAGAATGATTCAGAAGATGGGATTAAATAGCTTAATGATAGTCATTGTGAATCACAATGTCAGCTTTAGTATGATTCTAACGATGTACTTGCTAATGCTAATGAGGTTTGATAGAATAAAATTAACAATGTCCAAACAGCTGTAAGCTTTCACAACAAAGGAACCGTATCTCAGAGCAAACTGATACATCCTTTCCATGGGGGATTTTATTCAATTGAATTTGTTTTTTTCTCTTTTAGGATATATTTAAATTTGCCAGAACTTCTCCCGTCCCAAGACAAAAGAGGTCCATTGTGGTATCTCCCATTTTAATTCCAGAGAATCAGAGACAACCTTTCCCGAGAGATGTTGGCAAGGTAAGTCAGACAAAAGACAAATGACAAAAGCATGTTATTATTAAGAGATGAGCATGCAGGAGGAAGCTGACTGTGATTGTCTTGGTGACCAGCTGGAATTGGCCTCAATTCCTCTGCGATAAGAGGCCAAATGGTTTTGCCAAGAAAAGAATGTCAAAAGGTCATCAAACAAAAGAAAAAAAAAGAATTTACAAAAAAGAATAATAACACTTTTGAATATCATGATTTGGAGGTCTATATGGTAGATAATGATGCTAAAGTTATGTCAGGAGGATGTCATTGGTTAAGAAATAGACTCATTACTTTTATAGATGATGTCCAGGCAACCAGCCAGATAAATCTCCTTAGCAGAGCAGTACAATGGCATGTGGCCTTTTTATTCAGATCCTAGTTTTCATATGTGCAGGTCCAGGAGCACCATGGGGTCAACTCTCTAAAAACTAAAGGAACTAAATCATATGAACCCGATCCAGAAAGCACTGTTGCGTGAATCAGAGCAACAGCTTTGCTAGGAAGAAATATTCACCGTTAAATGGACAGAAATACCGATGTTTCGTGGTCAACACATTCTCTCTCCATAGGAAAGTCAACATGGAGAATCAAATTTTAACCAGTTTGTCTTTTGTGGTGATCTTGGAATTTGAGCAATGGTGGTTAGTTCAACGAATGATCTTAGTGACTGATGCTATTGGACAATTTATTCATTCATTAAATAAATAAGGAGCACATGTTACATGTCGGACTCCAAGATTGGGACCGGGTGAATACAGGTGTGAAGAAGCATACAAGTTTCTATTGTGATGGAGCTTGTATTCTAGTGGGGAGACAGGTATTTCAACCAGTAACTAAAAACAAAATTGCGGAGGATAAGAAATGCTGTGAAAAAGAGAAACGGGGTGATGTGAAAAAGAGTAAATGGCAGGACCAAGGAGTAGAGGGAGGAGGGAATCTTTACACAGTTGGCTGGGAAAGGTTGGTTGGAGTTACTGACGTTTGAGTGGAGACTGGACGGATGAGAAAGGGACAGCTATGGGAAGATCTGTGTAAACCGCATTCTTGGCAGAGGGAACTGCGTGAGCAAAGCCCTGGAGGTAGGAGAGAATGAGGCATATTGAGGAGCAAAATGCCTGGTTGGCTGCAGTGTCGTGAGCAAGGAAAAGAGTGAGAAGAGTTGAAGTCAGAGAAGCTGGTCTGTCCTATGGACCTTGGAGACAATGATGAAGAAGAAGGATTTCACTGTGTGTGCAGCAAGAAACCTCTGGAATGGCTCCCAGGTGTGTCTGTGTGTTTTGAAAGGTCCCTCTGGCTGCCTTACAGGGAACGATTTGTGGGATCAGAGTGGTGGGGAGAAGGGGACACAAGAGACCCACCAAGAGTAGGGTTTTGTGGTGATCTGGGCTAGAGGTGAGGGTGACTTGGATGATTAGAAATCTATTTCTATTGGAAATTAAAAGCATTAATAATCCAATATTCTGGTAATCACCATGTTTATGATTATTAGCTACCGCTGTGCCAAAGATGCCTTTCTTTAAGTAAAATCTTGGCAGGAGTCCAGAATGTGATGCAAAGAGAAGCAGAGCTCTTCCAAGTGGACAGTGTTGGGGCTGATGAGCCCTGCCCCTTTGGACAGCCCTAACCACTCTGATGGGCCTTGGGTGGGTTTCCTGAAGCCAAGGATGGCACTCACCAAGGGACCAGAGTCCTCCAGTCTGCAAGGTTCTGTCCCCAAACAGTTTTAGAGACAGTTGCATCCTTGTTCTTTGGGTCTCCTTTATCTAAGCTTGGTGTTCTCAACCCTCACTAAGCATCAGAATCACCTGGGACAGTTTTTGAATACAGGTGCCAGGATCCACCCTTAGAGGCTGATTCAGTTAGTCAGGTGGTGAGGACCAAGCATGGATATTCTTTAAAATATCCCAGGTGACACTGATGTGCAACCAGGGTTGAGGGCCACTGTGCTAAACCAGCCTTACTTCAAGAGTGGCTGTGGACCAGCAGCGTTGGCATCACCTGGTTGCTTGCTAGAAATGCCTATTCCCTGGGCCAATCACTGAGCCAGAGACTCTGGGGATGAGGCCAGAAGTCTGTTTTTACAGGCCTTCCAGGTGATTCTGATGAACATTCAAGTTTATGGAGGTCTGATTAAAATATGTTCTCTTCCTCTGCCCAGCGCTAATATATAATATTTCCGGTGTTGAAGTTTCAATTCCATTAATTAGGTTATAACAAAGGTGATCATACATTTCAGTTGCCTGGAAATTTGGTTGTCCAGGTATAATTAGGATTAGCACCACCTTTCCCCTTAAACGTGTCCAGATTTGGACAATAAACATGTGGTCATCCTAAGGCTTCCTTCAATCCCACACATTCACCCCGCTGAGTGTATTTAGGGAGTTTGCACAAGACTCTTTCCTTGACATATATAATGGGTCAATAAGTGTGCAGCTAACTAGGGACATCCTTCCACATTGTTTCTTACTTGTTGCAGCCTCAAAGCACAGTTTTGTTTCCAAGCTGAGGATTCATTTCTCCTTAGCCCCTTACGTCCTGCCCACGCAGGATCTCAAGCTGGTTTCTCTACAAAGCAACTACTTTTCTGAGTGTGATAGTCTACTAACATCGTAATGTGTTAAAGCCGCCCAAACCTCCAGACGGTTTTTGCAGAATAACTGCACTGCCTTGCAAAAACTAGTTGTTTGTCTATGCTTTTCATACCTTTGAAGGAACATGTTTTTCTCTTTGTGCCTGCTTGTTTTTATTCAGTCATCTTATTCTTTTCTCTATATCATATCTTATCCACCAGTCGAGTCCACCATAGTCAACTCCACCAGTAGCTGACAAGCGATGCTCTGCAGAGCTGTGAGAGGGTGTAGGTGTCTGCACTGGGTTCTGGGGAGGTGGGGAGGAGGGAAAAGAGGCCAAAGAGGCAGCGCTTCGGCCTCCACATATCACCCCCCTGACCCAAACTCCCTGAGTCAGGCAGCTCTAATTTTGTAAATATTACATATCATTTAAAGAAGAGATTCTTTGGTTATAAAAGTGTACAGACACTTGTCTTACTTTGGGTTCCCTGAGACAAGAATTCAAAGGCAGGTAGTTTATTTAGGAGGCAAAGAGAATACTGGTGAAGGAGTGAGGCAGGGAAGGGAAAGCAGCCAACTGAGATGCCTGTTCATCAACACGTCTACAACTGCTGGTGACTGGATTGTAATCCCACGGGGAAATGCCATGAAATGATGTAAGGCACACTCTCAGGGTTATCCCTGTCCACAGGGGAGGGAGCTGGGGTATTTGTATACCAACCCCATCAGTCTGGTTGAGGCCTCTCCCAGAGGTGCAAATTCTTCAGCACATCCAGTCTGTCTTCTGCTCTGTGCATAGGCACAATGGCCTTCTCAGGCTTTGGGGAGCACCTTCAGGCATCATGGCTGGTGTGCACTGAAAAGGTGAGGTCCAAGGGACAGGGACAGAGCACTGATAAATTCTGCCCTGTCACTAAACTTGATGTAAATACTTTTGTTTTGCAGTCTAGGTTTTCTCTGTCTTTGTCTCATCCTCTGCTCCTACCTTGTTTCCTGAACTAACTTTCTTAGGTCTCATGCTTTTGAAGCCAACTGTAATTGGCTCTCTCCATTACTAAGTGCTTGCTGGATCCCAGAAGGGAAAATCTCTGAAATTTAACCCAATTCATGTCAACAAGCATATATTAAGCATCTGCTATTTACAAGGCACTGTGTTAGGGGCTGGAGGTTTAATGGCAAAGGAAGCAGAGAGAGTCCTTGATCTCAGAGGACTACAGAAGAGTGGAAAAAATCATCACAAATCCATTATTTGCCCAGTACTGTAAAGTGTAAGCACTTTTCATCTGTTATGTTGAATTCTCATAACAACACCGTGAGGATCATCTGCCAATGTGACAAATGAGGCTAATGAGACTCAAAGGGAGGAAGTAACCTGTTCAAAGTCACACAGTCACTTCATAGCAGAGACAAGCTTTGTGCCAGCTTTTGAGACTTCAAAGCCTGTGCTCTTAACCAATATGTTCCATGCTGCTAAGTGCAATCTAAGAATTCTCTTCCATGGAATGAAATATCCTTGCTGACAATTACTCTCTTTAAAACAGCATTAAAATTAAGTTTAATTCTTTGAAATGGGCACCAAAAAAAAAAAATAAGATGGATCAAGGCATGGATCAATGGATAGATATATGATAAAGCAAGTATAGTAAAATGTAAATGTTAGAATCTAGAGGTTGGGCATAGTCGATTGCTGTAAACTTCTTTCAACTTTCCTACGTGTTTGAAAATTTTGTAGTACAATGTTAGAAAAAAATTGTTTCAGTAAATATAAAATTATTATAAAAGGCACAAGAGTTGGCATGCTGGCACAAAAAGTACTTTTTTTGTTTGTCTTGCACTTAAAGAGAGTGAATGAAGATTAAATATCTGTTTCTTTATTTTTTTTGTCATATTCTATCACATTCTGGATTCTTTAAAGAAAGGAGACTAAAGGGTAAAGTTATCACAAGCAAGGTGCTGCAGCAAATTCTCCCTCTGTGGGGGATTTTCCTCAGTTGAGGGTCATGACAGTAGAACCGTATATTTACAGAATGGCTATGCGGACAGCTCTAAGGATTAGAAAAAGTTTTCACCGGTGCATAATGTATCTATCTGCCAAATAATTAATTAGCTGATAAGTAGCCAAATTCCTAGAACTGGGGAGGAGCTTTTCCATCATATCTCTCAATGTTTCTGAAGAAAGGATAAAACACACAGTGTTGACCACACTTCCTCAAACCTGAGATTTCCTTCCTGTTTTTGAATTCTAGACAGCAGAGAGCATATGGAAGTGTGTGCCCCGGAGAAAAATGTGTAGTTCACAACTTGTGCTTTTTTTCTCTCCACCTTCAAAGTGTGACTATTTCAAAATTTGGGCCATAAATAATTTCTCATTTTTACCAGCTTTCACTGATAAATATTTGATTGCATCTTTAGAGATTTTTGAGTTCCTGGCCCAACTGATTGAGAGCAGGGGACTTTAAATCTGTGAGGCAACAAGGAGGTCTTTGGGAGACGTATTTTATTCTGTTTTATATTAAGTTTGAAAGACAAGTCATTTATGAAATGCTTATTAGAGATTCTACTTTCATCACAAACCCTTTCCATCAAAACCAATGCAAGTACATTTTACTGAAAATCCTTTTTTTATATCCCCTATAAATTGGTAGAATGGGCCTTTAGAAGGACATCTTTAACCCAGGTTGGAAGAAATATGTAATTGGACCATGTGCTCTCCGTAAAGGGAATCAACATAGATCATTAGACCAAATCATGAAAACCACTCAACCAGGACTCTGCTTTGATTGTGTCATGAATGTAAGTCATACATGAGGATAATTTATGGCAGTTCCTATATATTCCTCAGAGTTCTGAATATATGATTTATTCGAGGTCTCCCCACATTCAAGTACTCTGCACCTTCCATTTATGCCCACCTATGCAAATAGGTGCTAAGAAGTCTGATGATCTTGGAATTGAATTTGTTTTACTCCATTTAGTCATTTGCATCACTTGAGAAGCCAGGGGTGCCAAGCTGCATCTCCAGAAGCTGGACCAGAAAACTGATCCTGGATCCCCAGCATTGCTCCATCTCACCCTCCTACTGATATGTGGACTTAGCGTGCCTTGCTCCATCTTCTTGCCTGATTTCTTTCATGTAATCACCATCAGCCCTCCACCCCTTTTAAAATCCATTGCCTCACACCTTTTGTACAAGTCTAACTACATGCCTCTTCTCAGAAATTTACATCTGTTTAACGTCCTCCTTTTAAAACTAGCAGTCTTGTTTAATAACTAAAACTTGCCATTGGCTAGTGTATAGAAGAGAAATTTGAATATGGGAGATCTAAGATGTCCAGGAGCTCAATACTGAAGAATTCTTGTTGAGACGAACAGCAGAATTTATTTCCACATTCAGCAACTCCGGCTGTCATATGTCTTTCCTATTTCCATGACCTTGAACTCTTCCCTTTTCCTGGGACACCCACTTCACTCTCACTTCACTAGGGCTGCCCCACTTACATTATAAGGCTGCACTGTCCAATGCAACATTTACACTGTTGCAGAAAGTTCTACATCTGCACTGTCCAGTATGGTAGCCACTAACTGCATGTAGCTATTGAGCACTTGAAATGTGATTAGTGCAACTGAGGAGCTGGATTTTTAAATTTTATTTAATTTTAACTAATTTTTATTTAAACTTAAAAAGTACTACTTGATCCAATTATTGGAACAACTTGGCATGTGAATCTACCTTTTCAACTGTAAATTTTAGTCCTAATACAGATCAAATATTTTTGCTGAAAATATAATGTCCAAAGTGAGATGTAAGTGTAACATACACACAGGATTTCAAAATCTTAGTACACCCACACAAAAAAAGAATGGACAATATCTCGTTAATAAGCCTTATATTGATGTCATGTTGAAATAAAAATATTTTTAATATATTGGTATGATTAAAATTAATCTCATGTGGTTTTTTAACTTTTTTTTAATGTGGCTACCAGAACATTTAAAATTATTTATATGGTTCGCATTATATTTCTGTTGGACGGTGCTGAGCTAAAGCCTATTTTTGATATAGTCTCTTCCATGAAATTTTTGTTTGATCTCTTTTACACATTGTTGATGCCTCTTTGATGACACTTAACACATTTTGAGTAGCAATATAATTTATTTTGTACCTTTCTTATCTTCCCATTAACTGTGATTCATCAAATTAGTGATCCAGTACAGTGCCTAACACACAGTAGGGACTCGGATATTCTTTGCTTGAATTCCAGCCAGGTCTATGGCTGGTTGGATAAGGCATTCACTGGTTACTGATTAATTAAAATGATCATAGCCTGGTTTGTTGTTAGAATGGAATTAACAGACCATTATATGATCAGTCTGGATATTTCCAGCAAATTTTAATTTTCCACAATGGCAGTGAGGCTACCAGATAAATTGCTTGGCAGTCAACCATTATGTCAGGTCATATAAGCATCCTTAACAGATTGTGATAGATTTGATGTTGATGGATTTTGCTTGCACACACGTGCCTCTGTGTGTGTGTGTGTGTGTGTAGACAGAAAGAGAGAGCGTGCCTGTATTTCTGGATTTGCTCATACATACAATGATATTTTAAATTCACTTAAATAAGAAAAACTCAGAACTTTTATCTTTATTCACAACTGAAAAGAGTTAATTCTAACTTAATTTGACAAAGTCTAATAAAAGCTTATATTCACCATGAGCAAGTGTTGCTCTCTTTCCACAACGTTTAATTAATGATAATACATAATTGAGTTGTTTTGGTTTTTTGCCAAATACATATATATGCAAAGATGCACTCCATGATATACATCCGGCAAATAAAGGGATCTGAGCGTATGGAGGAGGCAATATTTTCAGTCCTGAGTTTATCACCCTTTCAGTTCTCAATTTGAAAGATTCCCAGGGCTTTATTGTTATGTACATTTGGCCTCAGACTGAATTTATATTTAATTATTCGTGAACATTAAAAGATCTGGCATTTCAGCTTGAATTAGCACCCTAGAGGTAGGAGTGTTGAGGAATTTTCAAATTCAGCTAGAATCTTCAACATCTAATGAGTGTTGGGATCTAAGCCAAACATGGCTCTCCCTGTTGTCCTGTTTAGTTCTCACAACAACCCTATAAAGTACTACACCCATTTCTCACATGGGGAAACTGAAATTGAGAGAAATTAAGTAACTTGTCCAAGGTAACTCAGTTAAAAGAGGAGCAAGGCTGGCACTGAATCCTAGAACTCTTCAACGTAAATCAGTCATCGCTGCACCATAACGTGCAAATGTTTAGTTTCTGTGGGTCTTTGCTGTTTGTGTAGCTGTTCACGTGAACTGTCATTTGACTCACACATATTCTCTGAAACCAATATTGCATCCCCATTATACCATTGAGGCAACTGACATTAGGCGCCATGCAGGATGGACTACTTGTGGTACAAATTGAGTTGTTGTCCAAACTGAGTTCTTTCTGTGTTGCCACCTGCCATGCACCAGGGTTGCGATGGATTTCAAAACAGCACATGACATGGGTTAAGGAATAGGCTTTATTGGAGAAAGAGGATACATACAAGCCAGGGGCCAACCAAAGATGAGAATCACTGCTCCCTATTCCCCGTCATCCCGCAGAGAGGAATGCCAGGGCCGGGCAGACAGCTGAACACGTTGCATAGGTTTGCCAGAACAGGCTCTCTGCTCTCACAGTTCTCCCTTCTTAGTTGGCCGGCTTACAGACAACCTTGTCAGTGAACAGATAATCAAACTCCTGGGGTCTCTGGCAGCCTGAGCACAAGTTCCCAGATTTATAGGAGTTGCCTGAGATTCCACGTGCTCAAAGCCAGATATGCCTTGGGCAGTGGCATGCTGGTTAACTGGCCCTTGGTGGGTGACGGGAGCCCTGATCTATAGTGTTTGCCACTTTCTTTGGTGTAAATACTCTCACAGTGGCCAATTTCAAGCTGCCAACGTGCAAAATTCTTGAATATTGAACAAATGGCTTTCGTGAAGTAGTAGGAGCTGGCTCCAGCATGCCACTGACCTTGGGGCCCATGGAATGGGATACTGGATGGGGTCAAGGGATGCATTGGCCCCATGGGGAGCTATGCTTGAGTGGAGCTCTCCAGCTTGGAGAAGTGGCTTAGCCATCCACCCATTCACCCAGATTTTAGCTAGTTTCTAGTCCAGGGTGAGCATCGGGGGTCATTTTTGGATAACTCTTCTCCTTGCATCACATTAAGTAACTTGCCTAAGGTCATGCAGCCAGTGCAAAGTAGAAGCAGACCTTGAACCTTTGCTCTTTCAGCTCTGCCACACCTCTCCTCCTTTGCACAAAAATCCCAAGTCAGTGTCCTGAGGCTGATAAATTTTGTGACGATTGTCCCAATTCTATCTGGAAAATGAGGAAGGAAGAGATAAAATTCTCCATGAAGTGAGGAGAAATGAGGTCAACCTCACAAACATTTATTTGATGTGCGTGTCTGCACACTGAGCCAAGGCCGGAGGTCATGTCTTAGTTTAACAAATAGACCACATGTTGACAAGCAGAAAACGGCTTTCTTCACTGGGGGAGGAAAGCCACCGTCTGGCTTCAGACAACACATTTTTTGTTGGTATCTCCGCTGACAACCTTGTTTAAAGGGAGCCACAAGGAACAAAAATGAAAGCAGAAACGGCCAACTTTGGTGTAATTAAGAGATATCACTGCTCGTTTTTCTTGGCGAAGAGGCCACAGCTGATTCATTCAATAAGGGCTGTGAAGGGGCAGAGCCCAGGGCACATGGGGAAAGTATTGATCTTTTCTGGTCAAACTTCCAGTCCCAGGTTTGAAGAGGATTGAGGCAGAAACTGGATGGAGACAGCAACAGGCCATTAAAGGGTTTGCTGAAGTGGGAAAGAGATGAATGAAGAATCCACCTTTATTTCCCTTTCTGGCTTGGAATTAGCCCTGGCTTCCAAGGGCCATAAGGTAGAGACTTCGATGTGTGTTGGGGCCACCAGGAATAATGCCCCCCAGGCATCTGGGCTTGTCCTGCCTCTATAAGCAATAATAGTGAGACTATGGACATAAAGACCTTCTGTTACAGGTTTAAATGGCCCCATCTGTGGATGTTTCATTGGAGATGCTGGTATTTCCTGTTGCTTTAGGTGGTTTGGATCAGCAGATGAAGAAAGGGCCTCTGCTTAGGCCTCTTGGGAAGGCAGACATTCTTCCTAGGCTGAAAAATTGGGTCTCATTCATTAATCCATTCAGGAATATTTATCAAGCAACTACCACGTGCCAGGACACCCATTCTAGTCAGGGCATAGACCTGTACACAGGCAGGGAAGCACTGCGACAGGAAGCTGAGGAAGGGTGGAGAAGTTGAGACGCAGAGGAAGTCATTCCCAAGAGAATTCCTGAATGATGGTACCAGTAGGCAAGGTGAAGGTAGGAGGGGAAGAAAAACAATTCTCCAGGCAGTGGGAAGAGCGTGAACCAATGTCTAGAGGTGAGAGAGAGGATGGCATGCCTGGAGAGCTGAGAATAATTGAATGTGGCTGTGATGCAAGGAGTACTTCTCCCAAATAAAATTAGAGAAATACCCAAGGCCTAGAAGATGAAGAACCATAAAAACTACTTTGGGGAGGTTGTACCTTATTCTACAGGTGACAGACAGTTATAAATTGGGGAACGACATGACCAGATTAGCATTTTAGAAAGATTAGTCTGGTTGCAGTGGGTCTTACCTAAGATTGAGAAAGCTAGGAACAGGGGAGATCCAGATGTAGGGTGTGACAACAGTCCAGGGGGCAATGAAGTGTGTCTGGGCAGGGGAGGGGCAGGGGAACTGGAGAGAAGACAGAGTCAAGAGCTACTGTGGGGGAGAAGGGTAGTGCAGTGGGTGAGGGTGTGGTGGGGAGTGAAGGAAATAGAGGAGGGTTCCCTCTTAGCTGGGAGCATTGTGCCTCCATAGGATGCTGAAGAAAGCCACCTGCACAGAGGGTTCAGCTGTGGGTCAGTAGATCTTTCAGGAAACTAAAGGGACTATTTTATCCTTCTCTCAAAAGTTTACTCTTTACTGAGGCTGCTGTGCTGCCCTTCTCTGAAATAAGAGAGAATTCCTCCCCGAGGAGGCAGATCTACCTGCATGTTGTGTAGAGGTGGACAAACAGACAGGAGGAAGAGCTGTTCTTTTAGGGAATGGATTCGTTTTGCACCAGCAGCAGACTTGTGGGGACACCAGAGTTTGAGATGCCCCTTCCACATGTCTTCACAGGTTTGAACACAAACCCTGCCTGATCCATGCCTAGGGATTTTAGTTTAGTGCTCCATTGCTGTGGATTTGAAATCTTTTTTTTGCCTGCCAACTCAGAAAGGCCTAACATCTGTGTTCACTGTTGGCCTTCTAGCCTCAAATTCATTCTGAATACATTTCTTCTAGTAATTTCTTCTTTGAATGCTGATGTTTGGCTATTCATTAGTATACACAAGTCACAGGCTCTGTGTTCCTCAATTTTTACTTCATTTATTTGACAACTTGAAATTCCTCACAAGTGGTGCTTTTATTTTGTTATTTGCATCTGGAAATCATCCCTAACACGCCACAGAATAAACCTGTCGTTTCTTTTTTTTAATAACTTTCTTCCTTATTATAAGAATAATAGATGTTCATTGTAAAAACTTTACAGAAAAATATATATTTGACAATAACAATATAAAAATCTCCCCAAGTCCCCCCCACTTATGATAATCACAGTTGACATCCCAGAGCGGTGCTTCTCAACCTTTCAAGTGCCTACAAATCTGTGAAAACACAGAGTCCTGGGCCTCATCCCCAGCGATGTGGATTCCACAGGTCTGGAGTGGGGCCCGAGAGGTAACATTCTTACAAACCCCTGGTGCTGCTGATGCGCCCAGCTCTGTGGCCCACACTTTGAGAATCTCTATCCTAAACATACAACACCCACACATGACCATCTGGTACTCCTCCATTGTTTGTTCACCAATGTCTCGGAAATGTCTTTCATGTCCTCAGATGTCTTTTTTCTACATCATTTTGAAAGGCTGTGTAGTATGATATGCCATTGGTACAGCTGTCATTGAGTTCCATGGGTCCCCAGTGTGGAATCTGCAGACCCTGAAGGGACCATGGATAGGTGGGTTCCCTTTGTAATCTGATGTTACTTTTGTTGTGCTTAAAATATTATTCTGAGAAGGATGCCACATGATCTACCCACTGCCGAAGGAGATCATGACACAAAAATGGTTAAAAACCTCTTATACTATCCCCAATGATAGGCATTTAGTTATTTTTCTCTCACGTCTCCTAGTTGTAAATCATATTGCTATGACCATCACCATTTATAAATCTTTGCATAGATATGTATGTACATAGGTATATGTACACATGATATCAATCATTACCTTATATGAAATTTCAAACCACACACAAGCAGTCAAGAGATGGGTGAACAGCACATCTCAGGAAAACAGCAAGCTGACTCCCTCCTACCTGGGAGAGGCTTAAGTCCACTGTGTCCCCATTCTTATGAGTTCTTTGTCCATTTCCACTTCAGCTCTGCTTCCCTGTGGCACCACCAGCTTCCAGTCTCCACCCATCCCCATACCCCCTAGGTCTAGAAAATCTTTGTTCTTATTATTCTGTGCAACTGTTATCTGGGGCAATATATCCTCAGCCCTGTTGAGGATAAAAAAAAAAAAAAAAACAACTGATTGGATGTATACATTCCGTACATTTTGGGGAATGTAAAGGAAGACACCTGAAGCCTTCTACTTCCACCTATGGTTCCTGCATCATTCTCACTCACAATCTCCTGTTTATCATTAAAAACAGCTTCATTTGTGTTGTCTCCTCTCCACCACTAAGAATTGCCCTCTATGACTATGTGTAATTGTCACTAATTCTCTCAACATCCATGCAAAGGTCTTTTCATGGCCTTTACAGAGGAGGAAACTGAGTGATTTGTGGACTTCTCTGATGCCTGAGTGATGAAGCTGGGATTTTTAAAAACTCTCTATTGACGTATAATATATAGACGCATAAGTACAAAATCATAAGTGTACAACTCAATGATTTCTTTAGAGACAGAATACAACCCCAAGGTCAGCGCTCAGATCACAAGCTGGAACATGACCAGCCCCAGAGCCCCCTTCATGTCACCTTCCAGGTCCTAACTCCACATCCCCCAAGTGTAACCAACCCTGACCTCTGTCACCATGAGTTAGTTTCACCATTTTGTGCAGTATATAAATGGAATCATGCAACATGTATTTGTGTTTGGCTTTTTAAATTTTTTGCTCAGCATTACATTGGAAAGATCAATCTATATTGTTAGGCACATTTATAGAGTCACAAATGTATAATATTCCATTTTGTGAATATAACACACTCTATCCTTTCTACACATGAGGGGAATTTGGCTCATTTCCAATTTTTTTCCAATTACAAATAGTACTGCAATAACATTTTTGTGCATGCCTTTGAGTGAGCATATGTACACATTTCTGTTGGGCATATACCTAATTATGGAATTATTGGGTCAGTTTTAGTAGATTCTGCCAAACAGTTGCCAAAATGGGTTGTGTAGTAGCTGAAATTTGAATCCATTATTCTGACTCTACAATGAATTGTGAGAGTGGAGTAGGTGGCATATTTATTTTTTTCTAAAGAAAAATATATCCAGCTTCTTTCCTACTCAGGAGTAATGGCTATCAACATCAGCCAGGGTAGGGCCTCTTCTACGTCTTTTGGATCACATTAGAACCCGTTGCCTTCATTGTCAAGAGCTGGAGGTCACTGGTTCTCCACATGTGTTGGTCCTCACGATATTGGTGCATGTCCAGGTTTCCGGGGTCTTTTCTCAGGAAGCAGACCCTACTAGAACTTCCTCCCTCCCACCCCCAAGATCCTGAGAATGAGGAAGTCTTTAAGCCAGTTTTATGGGAATTCTTGGTCAAAGTTGAGGAGCATTCCTTGTTCTCAACAGGCTTTCATTTAATCTAATAGGCTATTTTATGAGCCAAAGGATGAAAAGTTTAAGACCCGAAGGAACAGATATCAAGTCAAAGGATTTTCTAACAAAGTTTCTTTTTTCCTTTGCTAATCAAGATGTCATTAAGAAATATCAGATGTTAGCCACACTGGTTTCTCAACTCTGCTGGGGGGAATTGCTTCACACATCTGAGCTGCCCTTCCTTAGGTGGGACTGGCAACAATAATAATAACAGTAGATTCATCTATGGTCAAGCTCCGTGGATACAACTTGGTTACTACTTCTTTGTACTAAGGTTTTCCAGCTCTTCCTGATGATTGACAATAGTGGCATCCAATCACAAGCTTTCTTTCTCTCTTGATGATTGACAATGGTGGTATCCAATTACAACCTTCTCTTCTCAACTGGGACACTGAAAGCCCACCTTCTTCTGTTGTCTCTTAGAAATATTACTAAGTAGCCATCATGCAAAAATTCTTAAGACATGGAACATGATAAAAAAAAAAAGACTAAAGAATACTACATGATTTTTGTTTCTTCCCCTTGTTTCTGCTTCCTGGGAATGAAATGACCCAAGGCTTACGGTACCAAGGACCCCTAGCAACACATTTTTCCCAGATAAAGGAAGATTTGCTACATAGTGAATGACCAAGAGTCCTTTCCTGCTGATGTAGTTGTAGAACAGACAATTCACACATCCCTCTTCATTTGACATCCCTGGTGAACCAGTGAGTGTCTACAGTGTCCCCTAGTCCCCTTCCTAAGTCTGGGGAATTCACCTTGAAGCTCTTGCTGCTCTTAGATTGTGTTTACAGTTATCAACATTTCAATCTTCTTCTTCTCTCAGTTCAGAGATCATAGGATATTACAGCTGGAAGGAACCCTGGAGATGACCTGGTCCAGCCAACTCACTTTATAAATAAGATGGAAAATGATTTGTCCAGGATCAAAAGATAGGGAAAGTCCTCATCTCCTGCCTCTCATTCTGGTGTCCTTTTGCCTGCACCTGGTCTTCTGAGCCTTCATCGTCCTCAGAATGGCTGCCCCCAGCCTGGGGACTTCCCAGCTCTTTAGGAGGCACAGCACAAACTCACCATGATTGGTGTCAGGTGTTCATAGTCTCTGGGACCATTCTTAAGGCTGATCTTGTCCCTCACCTTTTCAATGGTCTTAGCAGCATTCTTAGAGTCTGGTCCAACCTTAAGTGCTCAGCCGATGGCTTCACATGCCCTCCTGGGGTCGGAGCACACCACAGGACCAACCCAGCCTTTGAACGAGAAAGAGCCAGCAGAAGAACCCCAGGAAGTGGGAATATATCAGTGAAGTGCCCCACCAGTGTGAGCCCCTGTTTTGTTTGGGGAGAGTGACTTACATAACCCAAACAGGCTCATCTGGAGAGCATAATTCTGCACTGAGTGTTGTCCAAGTTGTTCCCGTTTTATAGTTGGCATCTAGCATATGTCTGACACAGACTAGGCTCTCAGTAAATACTTGTTGAATGAATGAATGGTCAAAAAAATGTCAGATCCAGTGGTTTCCCCACAATGGGTTAACAGTAAAGGATGCACCTTTACCTCTGCCTACAGGTACTTATATATTCTTTTACATGCAGAATAAATGCTATTAGTTTGGATTAATAAAAATAAATTTTCCTTTATTACATCAGTTACTCCCAAGGGGGTAAAATGATGAATTTGGTAGAAGAAAGGAGATATTTGGGAAAAGTTTCAGAAATTTAAATGTGATATGCGAGTATGTATTTATACACATATCATATAATTCATATTATGTAACATGTTGTGTAAAGTAGATTTTCTGTCATGGGGTCACACTTTCTGTAGTTAGTTTTGTGAAGAGCATGGTTCCTTGCAGGTAACTGAAGCAAAAACGTTTTGAAAAAGTGAACCACACGAATGCCAATATCTTTGTAAGCTCTCATACAGTAATTCCCTGCCTTAAAGGAAACTGGAGTTCACATACCCATTTGCTACTGGAAAGGTGACATTTATCATTATGAGTATCCCAACGAACTGTGTTAAACCCTCTGAGACTGAGGAGTGTGGGGGCATCACATGCTCCCTACATTAAGTGGCTTCGTTCTGGTGTGTATTTTTGCTTGTGCTTTTTATACTTTTCTCATCTGCTCCTCCACTTCCAGGCTCTCTCAGGTGGTGCTCTTCCTTGAAGTCCCTCTGTTTGCTTCTAATAGAATTAACTAGTCCTTGGAATTTGCTGTTTGAAATTGCTGTGGGCTGGGAAATTAGTATCTATGCATGTCTGAATCCTGTGGTCTAGACTCAGAAAAATGGGGTGAGACAGAATTGTATTTGGGTTCTGTTCTGCTGGTGACCAGCTGTTTGACCCTTGGGCAGGTCCCTTAAACCATCTGAGTTCTTTTTCTTCTTACATGAGACAAAGTTAATAACACCTACTGTCCACATTTGGGAAAGGATAAAAGGAAATCACCTCATTGATCATGCTGGGTACATAGCAAGTGCTTTGTCAGTGTGCCCTCCTTTTTTTCTCTCCCTTCCTGGCCAAAATCAGCCTGCAAAGATGTTAAGTAGTTGTGAAGATTTCTCCCATGAGGAAGTGACTTGTACTTATTTAAGTGCTGGAGGCATCTTTTGTTTCTGCAGTTGACACCCTTCCAAAGGGTCAAAGTTACCATGTAAGTGAACATAATTTAACCAATATGCTACTGTACTTATAGAGGATGCTAGCTTGATTTAACATTGCCCAGGCAGAATATATTAAAAAAAAAATAGGGGCCGGCCCTGTGGCATAGTGGTTGAGTTCAGCACACTCCACTTCAGTGGCCCGTGTTTGCAGGTTTGGATCCCAGGCATGGACCTACACCACTTGTCAGCTGTGCTGTGGTGGCGACCCACGTACAAAGTGGAGGAAGACTGGCACAGATGTTAGCTCATGGCTTCTTCAAGCTAAAAAAAAAAAAAGTTTAAAGCCATAATCCAGTCTACCCATCTACCAATTTCTCTGTTCTAGTCGAGGAGATGGGAACACATGATCAGCAATCAATTCAGATGTAAGCACCGTGAGATCTAATCTGTTCACAACTGTACATTTACAGCCCGGAGCGTCATTGATGCACCATAATTTTTTTGACTGAATAAATATCTATTTCCCACAGATGTTGTATTGTTGATACTGTGCCCACGTCCTGTCAAAGGGGAAAAAAGGGCCAAAAGAGAAGCACTCAGATCAGCTATTTGTCTATTTTTTTCTTGCTCAGGGCTAAATCTCCCTGAAAAATCACATAAGATTTCAGCTGTTGAAATGAGTTCATTATCTGGTGTAGAGATTCTGGCTTCTGTGAGCAGAAGTCTCCATTCACTCAGGTGTCTGTTTCAAGAACAGCATCCTTTTTTGCAAAACGTTGGTGGAAATGGCCTTCTCTCCTGATAAGCAGCAGCTACAGAGCCTGCTTACCATGTGCTACACAGGGTAGGTCAATGGAGACTGAGGAGCCTGCACTCTGCCTGGAGAACTGCAGCAGGAAGGTGATTTCACTCCACTTTGGCATCATAGGGTTTGCAATACAGATGGCCCGTTTGCAAATAGCGACACCGTGGATGTGTTACGCCTTGCCCTGGCTGATATGAGCACGGGGACATTATATTCAATTTTTGGTCTCTATCCATATGCTGCTTCTCCAATTTATTTGTCCACATGAAGGGAGATGAAGCACAAAGCAGTAGGACTTCCAATTCTGCTTTAATTACAGTGATGAGCTGTTTGTCGGGGCGCCACGAGCAGCAGTGCAGCTTTGTTCCCTGACAAACTCGGAGCAGGGGTGACACTGACTCCCATGTCAGCCGCCAGTCACCAGTCTTGGGCAGCACCAGCATTTGGTTTGATATTTACTGTTTGAAACCCAACGGTTATGACTCCGCCAAGCCTAATGAAAAGGAGAAAATCGCTATAGGAGAGGGTATGCAATTTTGAAGATCAAAGGCTTTTGAACAAAGTCACGAGGCTGGGAGCATTCCCTGGCATGTCACTGGTGATGTTGCCATTATTAGCAGCAACAATGCAGTCATTATTTTTACACTGGTTTAATTGTTCAACCAACACTGAGGGCCATGTCAACACAGATCAGCAAGTGGAAATAAATACACCGTCATTCAGGGTCCTGTTTTGCTTTGCACTTATTTTATTTACTTTTTCTCTGAAGAAATTACTATACTAGAGGGCTTCTGTTTGTTCACCTGCTCTCTCCTTCCCACTGGTCTCTGAGGTCACGGAGAGCTGGGACCTTGCCCTGCTCATCTGGGATCTCGGCGCTAGGCACACCACCTGCACGCCGACCTAAACGGTGACTGTGAATTCAGTGGAACTGATGTGACGATCAGGAGTCAGTAGGCTCTGCTTACTCTCTGAGGTGTTATCCTTCCAGAGGCCAGAGAGATGATGTCAGGCACAGGGGCGGAGAGGACATAGCACCACGTGGAGTCAGAGCCCTTTGTGATTGGCTGGCAAAACTAAGAGAGCAGTAGGAGCAGTGGATAAAATCATAGACTACGGGGTTGGACTGCATGGGTTCGAATCCCACCCCTCCCACTTACCAGACACATGACTTTGGTCAAGGTGTGCAATGTCTCTATGCCTCAGTTTCCACATCTGTGCAATGGAGATGATAACAGTACCTACCACATAGGATTTTCCTGAAGACTAAATAAGACAATTCTTGAGAGTATTCTGGCACACAGTAAACTCTCAAACCATGTTAACTATTATTGCATAGTTATTGTTATTGTGAATATCTACACAGCTAATGTCCTCATACTTAGGACTTACAGTGGGCAGGTATGAATGTCACTTTTGAAGACCCAGAGATGGATTTACCCTTGTGCTCCTAATATTTATCCTCAAAGATACTATTTGGCTCATTCAAAAATATTTACTCCTTTTTAAAGACCCTTTTCAGCTCCTTTTAATACAAAAAATAGTTTTAATCCTGTTCTAACAATAATGGCCTAAAGAAAATCTTGTTATACTCATCATCTTAAATTAAGGTAATTGAAAAACACTGTTGAAAAGTGGGGCCCAGATGTATCAGAAAATTAATTCAATTAATTATAAGTAACAAGACTCAACTGTACTTGAATGTGCGTGAAGTATAGAATAGTAGTTAAACATTTAAGGAATATGTCCTTATCTTGTTGCTATGGCTACAGGTTACTCCAAGATACAGTGGTTCTATGGTAACAATGGAATTACATTATTTCCTCTCCATATTGAAATATTAATATTCAGCAACGAATTTCCTGTAGCTTCATAATAAATCATGGTAGTGACCTCAGAGGTGGAAATCAAGGAGGTGAGATCGTCTCTATGCTCTCGGTTTCTTCCATTAAACAAAGCAGAGCAGACACATTAAGACTCATTTGACCTGGAAGTACAAAGCTCTTTATGAGAAAGAGATGGCAATGACATCTCATAGGTAGGTGCTAAATTTAACTCAATTGTTTAAAATTACTTATTCATTGGGTCTATGATAGGATCACAAGTGTGAGAAAATTATAGTTTCATATGAGTAAAGACTGAGAAGGAATATGGTAGAATTCAATTCAATTCCAGAAATAGTGGAGACCTATTGTGTGCTAAGCACATATTAAGTAGGGCCTGCCCCATACCCTATCCTTTGTCTATTAAAATTATTTTAGTATTTTCGTGTACCACCAAACATTCAGAACAGTAGCAATAATGAAGAAAGCAAGTGTAACTGGCATCCAAAATTCCTATCATCAGTATTAGTTTCTCCCAAGACCCTCATGAAATCCTAGAGACACCAAAGAATTAGAAGCAGAGATATGCTGGAGCTGGCTCATGCCAGCTCGCACCAACTGGTATGCATCTATTCCCAACTCTGTCTTCAGTGATGTCACTTTAGTGGCTTCACGTCAGCCATAATGCGAGTATTTACACCATAGAAATGGGCAAACACTAGAAATCAGTTCTTTTTTTTTTCCTTCCTGGGAAGTGGCTGTTAAACATTTACCAGCACTCCAGTGATTGCAAGTAGTGATTTGAGATTATATCTTCATATTTCACAGACTACTCCCTCCCCTTTCTGTGTCTGTTTCTCTCTCCCAAACCCTCTCCACATTTACCTGTGAGATTCATTTTGCCTCTGTAAAGTGACTGTGTATAAAGTAACTGTAAAGTAAAGTATGCACTGCTGTGGATAACAGCAGTTTTCAGCTTCTCTCCATTCCTCTCACCCTGATTCAAGCCACCATTACCTCTTGCCTGAACTTTCCTGTAGCCTCTTAATTGGTCACCTTGTGTTCGCTTGCTCCATTCCAGTCCAATCTCCATATAGCAGCTGGAATGATCTTCTAAAACTGTAAATCAGTTAAGCAAGCAGGAGAAAAGAAATACAAATGAAATCAAGGCAGAAATCAATTAAACTAAAAACAGGAAAACAATAGAAAAATCAACAAAACCAAAAGCTGCTTCTTTAAAAGGACCAATAAAATTGATAAACCTCTAGCCAAGCTAGTAAGAAAAAATGAAATAGAGATAGAAATTATCAATATCAGAAATGAAAAAGCATTCATCACTACTGGTCACAGGGACATTAAAATGATAATAAAGGAATACTATGAACAACTGTAGGCCCACAAATTTGCTAACTTAGATGAAATGGATGAATTCCTTGAAAGATGTCAACTATTAAAACTCATACAAGGAGAAATAGATAACCTGAATAGCCCTATACTTATTAAAGAAATTAAATCAATAATTGATAACCTACTAAAGAAGAAAGTACCAGGCCCAGAAGCCCAGACGGTTTACTGAGAAACTCTATCAAGTATCAGGCCCAGATGATTTCACTGGTGAGTTCTACCCAACATTTAAGGGAGAAATAATATCAATTATTCACAATATCTTCCAGAAAATAGAAGCAGAGAAAGTACTTCTAACTCATTCTATAAAGCCAGCATTACCCTAATATTCAAACCAAATAAAGGCATTACAAGGAATTACACTACACACCAACATCTATATGAACACGGATGCAAAATTTCTCAAAATATGAGCAAATCAAATCCAACAATGTATAAAAAGAATTATACCCACGACCCAGTGGGACTTATTCTAGGTGTGCAAGGCTGATTCAATATTTGAAAATCAATATAATGTACTACATCAACAGGATAAAGAAAAAATCATATGATCATGTTAATTGATCCAGAAAAAGCATTTGACAAAATCCAATACCAATTCATAAGCAGCAAACTAGGAATAGAGGAGAACTCACTCAACTTGAAAAAGAACATCTACCAAAAAACCTACAGGTGACATCATACTTAGTGATGAAAGACTGGATGCCTCCCACTAAGACCAGGAACAAGGCAGGGACAGTTCCTCTCACCACTCCTATTAAACACTGTACTGGAAATCCTAGATAATGCAATAAGACCAGAAAAGAAAATGAAAGATATACATATTGGAAAAGAAGAAATAAAACTATTTGCAGATGATGTGATTATGTAAACAAACTCAAAGAATCTATAAAATAACTATTATTTGAGTATAGCAAGGTCACAGGATACAAGATCAATATACAAAAGTCAACTAATTGCTTATAGAAGTAGGTGTAAAACTCAGTATAAATCTAACAGAAAATATATGCTGAAAACGGAAAAGCTATGATGGAAGAAACCAAAGAATATCTAAATAAATGAACAGCTATTCTGTGTTCATGAATTGAATAACTCAATATAGTTAAGATGTAGATTCTTCCCACTTGATTTATAGACTCAACACAATTCCTATCAAAACCCTAACAAGAGACTTTGTAGATACTGACTTACTGATTCTAAAATTTATATGAAAAGGTAAAAGATATAGAATAGCCAACACAATGCTGAAGGAGAAGAACAAAGTTGGAGGACTCACATCACCCAATTTCAAACCTTAATATAAAGCTTGAAATTAGGTAGTATGAGTAATCAAGACAGTGTGGTACAGGCAAAAGAACAGAAACATAAATCAATAGAACAGAATAGATAGTTCAGAAATAGGCCAAACAAATATATGCCACTTTATTGTTTTATAAAGGCACAAACATAAAGACAATTCAATAGAGAAAGGATAATCTTTTCAATAAATAGTGCTGGAACAATTGGATGTACATATGCAAGAATAAATAAATAAAATAATCTAGATGAAAATCTTATACTTTGCATAATAATTAACTCAAAATGGAACATAGATCTAAATGAAAAATGAAAACCTATAAAACTTCTGGAAGAAAACATAGGAGAAAATCTAGGTGACCTTGGGTTTAGTGATAAGTTTTTAGATAGGACAATAATGACATGGTGCATGAAAGAAAAAATTGATAACTGGGCTTTATTAAAACCTTCTGCTCTGCAAAAGACACTGTGACTGAAAAGAGATGTCACAGACTGAGAGAAAATATTTGCGAAACACATACCTGATGAAGGACTTGGATTCAAATACATAAAGAATTCTTAAAAACTCAATGAGAAAACAAAAAACCCAATTAAATAATGGGCAAAAGATCTGAAAAGACACCTCCCCAAAACAGATATACAGATAGGAAATAAGCATAAGAAAATATGCTCAACATCATTTGTCATTGAGGAAATGCAAATTAAAACAATGAGATGCCACTACATACCTATCAGAATGGTGAAAATAAACAACAACAACAATACCAATTACTGGGAAGGATGCAGAGCAGCAGGAATTATCATCCATTGCTGGTGGGAATACAAAATAGTCCAGCCACATTGGAAAATAGTTTGGCAGTTTCTTATAAAGCTAAACATAATCTTACCATAATTCCCGGCTATTGTACTCCTAAGTATTTACCCAACTGATTTGAAAACTTACATCCACACAAAACCCAGCACATTAATGTTTATAGCAGCTTTAATAATAATCACTAAAAACTAGAAGCAACCAAGGTGTCATTCAATAAGTGAGTGGATGAACAAACTGTGGTACATCCATACAATGGATGCCGTTTAACTATGAAAAGGAATGCACTGTTAAGCCATGCAAGAACATAAATGAATCTTAAATGCATATTTTTAAGTGAAAGAAGCCAGTCTGAAAAAGCTATCCACTATATGATTCCATTTATATGACATTCTGGAAAAGGCAAAACTATAGAGGCAGTAAGATCGGTGATCGCCAGAGGCTTGGAGGAGGTGGTGATAAGGGTTAAACAAATGAAGCACAGGGGATTTTTTTTAAGATGGAACAACTGTACTTTACTGTATGGGTCTGAATGACACTGCAACGGTGAATACATAACACTATGCATCTGTCAAACCCATAGAATTTGACACAAGATCCCAGGATGGAATGCAGAAGACGGCAAAAGAATGTAACTGTTTTACAAACGCATGAAATGACCTCACAGAAGGGAGTACGGGAAAAACCGATGACCTAAATAACTTTAGAAATGAGTGGAGTCCTTAAGACTAAAAGGAAATGATGTCTCCAGGATTTCCTCCAGAACTCTTAAACTTACTATCTCTCCAAATAAGCTCATTATTTAATTTTCCTAGTTCCTAAATCTGTTTCTCTTACAACATATCTATGTACATAAAAATTCTGAATCGCACAAATAAAAAATAAATCTCAGAATCACCTTGGAACCTTTCCTCTGCCTCACCCACATTCAACCTCTCACCAAGGCTTGCTAACTACGTCTGAAATTCTCCTGCAGGAGTTCATACTCCCCATCTCCACTCACTCCGTTACCTTCCCTCCAGGCCACAATCGGAGGGACCTCCTACTGCCTGTCCTTCTCTGGTCTGATCCAACTATTCTCAAAATTCCCTCCAGAGTAATTTTACTAAAACCCAAATCGGATAATACCAGTCTCCTGCTTACCACCTTCAAAAGGCTGACACTGAGGAAGGATGAAGTTTAAACTCTTTAGTGATCCAGCAGCATCTCAGTCTCACCTGGGCACCCTACCTTCCTGCCACCTTAATTCCCAGCATTCCCACCCCTGTTCTGCCTGGATATGATACCACAATTCCATAGGTGCGCTCCACCTGGGATGCTGCCACACATCCATACATGCTCTCTCTACCTGCAGTCCCTGTAGCCCCCTTCTCTGCTTGGCCTCATTGGAGACCCGAGTGTAAGGCTATGAAAAGTATTGGTGCCCAGTTGATCTTATCTTCCAGCCCTGTTCCCCTCAAATGCATTCTCCACGCAGCAGCCAGATGGCGCTCTCCACACCACAGATCTGGTCCTGTCACTCTCCTCTTGGAATCATTTGAGTGGCTCCCTGTTTCCCGCAGTAGAAAGACCAAACTTAATGTGGCTTATAAAGCCCTCACTCTCTAATCTCTTCTGCCTCTGTGTTTCTTTCTTTCTCAAACTCCATCCCTTCCTCTCCCCATCTTGCTTGCTCCTTCTGTTTCTCTCCACTTCGCTCTTCCTTTCTCTCTTCCACTTATTTCTTTTCCTTTGTCTTTTTATTCCTGCTCTTTCTCCCTCTCCCCCTTTCTTTCCCTCTTCATTCCTTTGTCCTTCTCTTTCTGTTACCCCCTCATCCTCTCTCTGCCTAACTCTATCTCCATGGTCTCTCCTTTCCTTTCTCCCTCTGTCATAATTTCAGTTCTCAAAATATATCTCTACATGCCTCATATTCTGAGTTTTTGCCTATGCTGCACCCAAAGTCTGGAAAACACTTCGCTTCTTCAGTGACATCACAGTCACCTTCAACTCCAGATTTGCTCACACACTCACATACCGATTCACACCTATGACTATAACTCACACCTGTCTATGTCTTGTTGATCCAGGTCTGAGCCTCTAAATTACTTCCTCCAGGAAGCTACCTCTGAACCTCCCAGTCCTGTTCAGTTATCTCTCCTTACAGAACTGCTTCTATCCCATATAGCAGCTTTTATTAATTAGAATAAAGTGTCCCTTCTTGTAAGGCAAATATTCAAGGCAGGACAGATGCTTGATGAGGGACACTTAGGCTAGATTTCAATCTCCCCTTCCCAAACTGCCTTGTGGCATGAACAACCTGCACAACTGGCCCTGCCCCCTAACCATTCCCACTATAGCCTATACTCCCCCATCACAGCATCTAACATATTGTGCATTTGTCTTTATTACCTGCTCCTAACCCCCACTAGATTATAAACTCCACCTGTTATTTACATTCCCCATGTATTTCCAGTGCCCAGCACTTGGCCTGGTGTGAATCTGATGCTAAATAATTGCCTCTGAATGAACAAATGAATTAATGAACAAACAAATGAACCTCCTATTGAATGACTGAATCAGAATGTAAATGAATGCACAAACCTCTTCTCATCAAAGTTTTTACCACTTCTACTAGGAAATTAACATCTTTTAAGTCCTATGTTATTTTTTATGCAACTCTATTCTTGAAACATCATTTTTAAACTGAAAAGATTTCCTTACTGCTTTACCTCTGGTACTAGACTATATGTTTTCCAATGGCAGTGGTCAAATCTTATTCATTTTTATGCCCAGCATACCAATAAGCACATAGTAGCACATTGTTTGAAATAAAGTGAAATCAATTCTATTCTCATACCACTCGACCTTACCATCCTTAGTTGCCCAGACACTTATCAAGCACTACTTTATTTCAGGTGTTTACAAAGATGAGCAAGGAACAGAATATCCCTGCAGGAAACTCATAGTCCCATCAGGGAGACAGACACATAATTGAACAACAGTGGTACAATATGCTCCAGGACAAAAGTGGGATCCATGGAGCAACAGCATTAGAATTACCTGGGATGTTTCAACAAAGATTTCCAGACTGCACCCCCACCTAATGAAGGAAGGTCTTTGGAATACTGCTTCTGCCCTCTTTGTACCTCTCTTCTCCTCATTCCCAACCAAGTCCCTCAGTCACTGCTCCCTTCAGCAGGGCACACACCCTTGTAAAGTGCATCTATGAGATGATGGCCATCATTGCCTAAAACTGGAAACTGATTATTCTCAGCCAACGTGTGTTAAATGAACTGGAATTTGGACAAGAAATTCCAAGGAGTATTTTCTAAGGGGTGTTGATATGTTGCAAGAAAATAGTCACTCTTTTTTCCAGTATAGCCTTAGAAAAATAGAAGCCTAAACTGCTTAGTCTACTAGAAATGAAATCAGTATGAAGCCTTTTGCAAAACAAAAAGAAAAGATTTGTGGTTCAGTCTATAGCCATTGACTTCTGGAAACTCTGTCCTTCCTAAGAAAAACTAGACAAAAAAGAGCTTAAATCCCTTTGTAAATGTACATGACGAATATCGTTTGTGATTAAACTGTTATGAGAAACATACTCAGAAATTCTTGCCATATCTTTCTAAAATTTCTGTTTGATGTTTTATATGCCAAAAGTAACTTTGTGAAATAGTGCTTCCTTGGAAAGCACCTAAATGACCTACAATAAGGAAATCATTAAATAAATTACAGGGTGGATATAATGGACATTATGCCATCATTAAGAATCATGTTCTCAAAGAAGTTTTAAGCATATAGGAAAATGCACAAAAACATTATTAAGGGAAAATACAGGTTACTAAACAGTATTATAGCACTGTCCCAGTTTTGTCAAAAAAATTATGTGTATACTCCAAAATGTTAATAGTAGGATTTCAAATTGGCTGGTACTTAAAGGTACTTCCTTTTAAATTATCTACTTTGCTTCTATACTTATTATTACTATACTATACTTATGATTATAGAGAATTTAAATTCTCTATAATGACTGTGTATTATTTTTAGGGTAGCTGTTTAATTGATCATTCAACCTGGGACATTTTTGAGAGTGAAAGCGGGATCTCTAGTAATAATGTCACCAGGACCACAGAAAAAACTGGGACTGTTTTGGACAAGCACAATATGTGGTTGTTATGGGTTGAGCTGGCCCCCCAAACTTCATATGTTAAAGTCTTAACCCCAAGTGCCTCAGAATGTGACCGTATTTGGAAATAAGGTCATTGCAGTTATAATTAATTAGGATGGGGTCATACTGTATTCAGTGGGTCCCTAATTCCAGTGTAACTGATTGCCTTATAAAAAGGAGGAAGTTGACCGCAGACATACACACAGGGAGAATAGTGTGAACACAGAGACAGAGATTGGGGTGATGCATCTATGAGCCAAGGAGTGCCAAAGATTTTTAGGGAACTACCAGAAATTAGTGAGGAGGCATGAAACAGAAACTCCTTCAGAGTCTCAGAAGGAACCAACACTGCCCTCGCCTTGACCTAGATCTCTGATCTCCAGAACTATGAGACAATAAATTTTTGTTGTTTAAGCCACCCAATTTGTGGTACTTTCTTATGGTCGCCATAGAAAATTAATATGATGGTCATTGTAGTTATTTTATATTTGGAAAACAAGAACAATTTCTGGGTGGGTAGAGTAGAATTCCATGTAATAAAAGAAGCTTGTTCACTCAACTGATACTGTGAAAATTTGCATTATTATTCAAAAATATTTGCTTCTTCTCCGTGTCTGTCCCTTCCCTGGGAAGCCCTGCCTTGGTGATATCAGGCTTGAATAAGTGACTTGCTTCAGCCAATGAAATGTGAGTGGAAGTCACACGTGCCACTTGGAAGTGAGAGCAAAGCCATGTCCATGGTTCTGCGATCTTTGCCCCTTGTCATAAGACCAGCACATCCTAGAGAGGAGCTGCTTCCTTAGCCGGGATCCTGAAATGGAAAAGACGTACAGCAGAGTCGAAACTGACCTGCAATGGACATGTAACATGAGATAGAAATGGATCTTGCCTAACATAATTCACTAAGATTATGAGATAGTTTGTTACTGCAGCAAAATTTAGCCTAAGCTGACTAATAAAACATTTACTGAGCAACTATCAGGTACCATGCTGTGAATGAAATAATAAATTACACACAGATTTTGCAACCCAGGAGCTAACATTAAACTGTGTATCATTTGCCTTTAAAATATGACAATTTTTGGCCCCAGGTGTGTTCTGTTTTTTTGTAACACCTGCAAGTAAATGTTAAATCATGTTGTTTCACTTGGTCTTTCTATAGAAAAAAATCTTTAAATGCTCTCATATTCAAAGTGGTTCTCGAAATCTTGAACTACATGCACAGATATAAAGTTTGCCAATTAAAATTTTATAGTTTAGGGAAAGAAACTCCTGTGAAAAATAAACGTAAGTTAATTATTCAGTTATTTAATTCTCATTTGGAAAATGAGATGTTCAGACGCTATTAAAAGTTATATTAAGGAGTAAAAACCATTTCTGTGGAAACAGCCAAATTTATTTCGCTTACTGTTAAGGAATATTAATTTCAAGGAGCAAGCTCTGAAAGGAACCAAATAAGTTGTCAAAGGCAAGTAATCCCTCACTGAGAAATATTCAAAAGCAAAAGATTATATAAGGAAAGAATAGAGGGAAGACACATCTCAAGCGGAGGTCTGAATGGAGGCAGAAGGGTCATTTTCTTAAGTTAGCACCGTAAAGCAAAAATTGCATGGTGTCGAAAGTATCCAAGAAAATCCCTTACATGGCACTTAAATTGCCCAGTCCTGAGGCTTCAGAAGTTTGAAAGCCATTAATTAATGTAGTTTGTTTCTTTGGGGCAGTAAAGTCCAAGGTCTAATTTGAAAGGGGTGAAGGTCAAAGGGGAAGACAAAGGGGCTCCATCTTTCTTGGTTCCTCTCTTGGTCTTCTGTTCTTTCTCTGGGTGAATCTCCCTCAAGCTCCTCTCCTGCTCCTTCCCTCAATAGTGCATACAGCTGAAGTCAAATAAGTTGCACACGCACATTAAGCAACTGCAGTCTTTACTACAGTTTTAAAATGTAAAAGGGAATACACTGGGGGCCTATTATGTACCCTGTCCTGGCCTAGATGCTGAAGAGATAAAGGAGAAAACAAAAACAAAAAGAACAGAAAAAGGAGACCTCAAAGGCGTAGGGAAGACTGAAATGCAAACATGTAACATGAATACAGCGTGGTTCGGTCCTGATGAGAGAGAAAATTGCACCAGACAGAGTTAAACAGGCAAGGAAGACTTGAAACTACCGCAATTGAGTGGCCAGCCCAGTGGCGTAGCGGTTAAGTTTGCGTGCTCCACTTCAGCTGTCCGGGGTTTTGCAGGTTCAGATCCCGGGTGCAGACCAATGCATCGTGTGTCAAGCCATGCTGGGGCGGCGTCCCATATAAAGTAGAGGAAGATGGGCAGGGATGTTAGCCCCGGGCCGATCTTCCTCAGCAAAAAAGAGGAGGATTGGCAACAGATGTTAGCTCAGGGCGAGTCTTCCTCACAAGAAAAAAAAAAAAAGGAAACTACTGCAATTGAGGAGAGAGATTGAACTCAATTCCACTGGGGAAAAAAAAAGGCAGGAGGATTTTCAAGCACTGGGATGAGCTATTGGAAAAGTACTGGAGGATATTAAGGGGCAGGTTGCTCAGTGTAATTGGGCCATCTGTATTTGTTAATTGTCACTTCTGGAGTTAGGCTCCGACCCTCCCACAGAGACTGGGAGATGGGGGCACCATCTCCTTCAATGATTACATTTCAAAGGAATGGTTCACAGGTCGTTGATAAAGACATTCCTGGACAGTAAAACTGGCAGAAGCTGGGAGAAGATTTACGTTTCAAAGGGCAGAGAAGGAATTACAATTGCAAGTTTTCTAAAGTAAATTCTTTAATAAAAGGCAGGTCAGGGGCCTGTAGTGGGAAGGAACCTGTCTAAAGTTTAGTCAGGCTGAGGGTGAACATTAAAGCCATCTTGGTCAGAGGTAAACACAAGATGCTATAAACAGTAGTTTTCAAAACTTCACTGTAGATTAGGATCATCTGAGCTTTCAAAATTCTCAATTTCCAAGACACATCCTAGACACAGCCCAATATAATTACATGCGAATTTCTGGGGTGAGCTCAGGCATCAACTGGCTTAAAGTTCCCCAGGCGAGTCAATGTGTAGCCAAGGTTGAGATCAAGAGCTACAGGGAAGAAGAAGGGTGGTTGATGTGAGTCTGAGGCTGGATAGAAATTAGCCAGGGGAGAAAAACATTCCAGACTAAGGGAACTCCAGTAGCAAAGGTTCTTCGGTAAGAAGTGGTTTTGTTTGTGCTTTGAACATAGTGTTGGTATAAATTAAAGAACAACCAAGCTCCTTGAGTTGAATCAATACAGTCATAATACATCAGCTCGCTTCAACATGTCAACATCTTTTCATTTCTCTTTGTTAAGGGTCACCGGTTCTTTAAAAGCATGAGTATTAATGGATTCTATCTGATGATGATTCATTCCACAGTTCCAACATGCATCCCTAACCACTATAATGAAAGCATTTCCCTTTCAAGGGTCTAATCCTAGCATCGTGCCACATCCATGGCACTCTAAAGTACACACCTATCTACAAAGGTGACATGTCCTCTTAAGGTACAAAGCATTTCCTTTAGGGGAGTGGTTGCCTGTGTGTCCAAGCTGATGAAGAGTGCTCTTTTAAGTTGAAAATTGATTTTGTGGTGGTCGTTGCACAAAGGTTGATGTTTTCAAAGACTCCAGATAAAAGGCACCGAGGGCAGCTAATAAGCTCCTAATAGGACTAGATCACGTTTTACTCACCTGCTTCCAAGACTTCACTTTGGCATCTTGAAGACAAGAAACCAGGCTTTGACGGTGCTCATTTTTGTTGCCTCCTTCCATAAAACCCAGGCTACTTTATCCCTTATTCATTCAGCACAGATGTCGTTATGGCCATAGTGTGTTTATACTAATTCGCAGGCCTGCCATCAAGTAGATAAGCACATCTCTCTGATCCGGAAGGCAGCAGAGCCTCTACTTCCAATATTGCAGACGGAAATAAGGCCTGCCTTTATCCCCACAGTGCTCTTTGATGGAGCAATTTCCTAAAATTCAAACAAGAGTGCCATGGTGTTTTCCTTCTCTTTTTCTTATCATCTTGTCCAAATCAAGGGCGGTGGGTGCCAAAACTCAAATGACGTCAAGCCGCTGTGGTTCCTCTGAAAGCTACTCTCAATCAAGTTTCTTATTATCCAATCCTGGTTCTGTAGATTGTCACGGAATTGACTTTTTAGATTAATCTGAGTCTTTTTTATTGCTTTTTAATAGCTAATTGCCACACAGTCCATCTCATTAACAGTATTGTGATTCAGATCAACCGTTGAGATGATTACAGATAACAGACTAACATTACCAGTTGGGTGCTCTATAATGATCACCAGCCACATGATGAACCGCGTGTGGACTCACTGGGTAGGGTGTGGGCGGCTGTGAGATATTAAGGATGCTGCAATTTGGTATCACTTCCTCCTTTGGATGAGTCAGAGAGATTTGGGCAACATCTTCAGGCTAACCCAATTTACATTATAGTTCCATTTTAATTGCATTTTAAAGTCTAAATGCAGTTGATTGTGAAAACTGTGTCACATCCTTCAAGGGAACCGTAGTTTTCTCTTTACGGACATGCAAAAGGACCCCACAGGAGAATACCACATTATCTAAGCAGTGAAGGAGATAAATCTGGCCTCAGAGCCCCCTCAGATTCTCCTAGAAAAGGTCACCAGCAGCTCCCAACCAGCACATGCCATTCAGGTGTCATGCATCTTTGATCTTTTTATTCTTTTATTTAGTCAAATAGATATAGGGTGGGTTCTCTGTTCCAGGCATTGAGCTAGGTAAATTCTGGGAATATGACAAAGAAAACAGAGGTCCTTTCCTTATTTGGGGAGCTCAGTCTCTTGGGGAAACAAAGGAGGGAAGAGGCAATTCCAAGTCTCCATCCTTCTTACCTTATTTTTAAAGAAAAATTTCTCATTCTTGTTATTCTTTGCTTTCTGCCTCTTCACCAAGATGTTTTCATGCTCCCCCACTACCTCTCTGAATGTTTCTTCTTCTCACCCTGCTTTGCTGCAGATGCTTTTTGCCCTGGAGTAATGCTGGGCTTGCTTTGGGTTTCTTAGCCGCCTTCCATCTGTACTTTGCTCACTCCTCCTGGATAACACCGTTTACTCTCAGGGCCTTGATCACTACAGGTACATCAACAATTCACAAATCTGAATTTCATCCTTCACCTCTCACTTGAGCTCCAAATCTATTTTCACTCTCAATCCCTAGATAGTCAGATACCTTGAAGTTAAAATGTTCCAATTTTAATTCTTCGTTTTCCCTTCCATGTCATGTAGTCTGTCTGTTTTCTCTGTCTTGGTAAAATCGCCAATTTGCCCAAAGTGGAAGATTGAAAATAATCTGGCGTTTAAAAATACCCTGGAAAAAAATAGACCATTCATCAGTTTGCTGATTCTGTATCTCTAAGCAACACTGTGAATTCCTGTGACTCTAGATGAGTTAAATTTATTCCTAGCTTTTGAAAATAAAGCCATTGAAAGACCAAAGAGATTATTACAAAGGCTGCATTCTGGTGAAATTGCTGAATCAACAGCTTTATTTTAGTCAAATCACATTTTCATATTTCAAAAATACTTTCTAAACAATTAATGAGTACCCTGGGATCAGTATTGTGGGGTTTATGATTTCGTAATGATGAGCTAAAGTCTGTATGAGAAAGATAATCAAGTTGACTGGAGAAGCAAACTGGTCAAGAAGTAGACATTGATGCCTAAATCTCTCTGATGAATTTTTGAGCAGATATTAAAATAGACACATAAAACAGAACCTTCAGGAAATAAGAAACATAGACTTTTTAAATGTTTGGACACTGTGGTCACTAGAAGGGATGTAATTTTAGTTTCTCATTCGAACATGCATGACATTGATTTAACTAATTCATTAATAGTGTGGTCTATCAAGCACGTAAAATTACATCAAGTTGGGCTGGATTGGTTTTAAGGTTCTTAGATAAAGCATGTTAGCACATGTTCTCAGATATGTCGATTCAAATTATGAATTCTGTAAGAAAGCTGTATAACAACAAGTTTGATTATTGTGGTTTTCAAGCAGGTAGCAATTAAGATTGTTGTTGTCATAGGGACAGATCTATGACAATGGAAGTGAAGGATGACAGCTTTGCTTTATCAGAATAGCAATTCTTCATATTTGTGAATGTCAGCAAATTAATTTGAACTTAAATTAAGTCCACCACATGTGGACTTAGAGCAAAGGCCACATTTAGCATATGGTCAATGTGGCACTTATGTGGCCTTTCCAAAGGCCAGGTCCACAGTGATAACCACCACTAAGAATCCTGCAAACCTCTCCAGCTGCGTTCAGTGATGTGACTTTTGATCTGGAGGAAGAAAAGAAGGGTGATATTTTATAAATATCAGTTTTCAAAAATCTTGGATGTGTTGGCATTAACTGATGAGCTCAGAGATGCTTGGAAACCTTCCTGCCTGCACAACAACTGTCACCATGGCAACCTGCGTTTTAAAGGATGTTGAAGATGTTTTTAAACATACGGTGAGAAAAACAGTTTCTACGCACATGTTTGCCTGGGACCTCATGTCTAATTCCACCAATACACTTGTTTTTCCTTTACTGGAACTTGATGCAATGCTAGAAGCTTTCTCGTTGGAGGGGAAATTGGACAACACAGGGTGGTCACAAATCTTGAGACCACTGCATTGCTATGAAACTGAGATTTGCCTTTTCACCAAGACAGTGTCAGCATGACCACCATTCCTATGTATTATACATGAGAAAGATTGGCAGCTCTTCCTGAAAGCTTTTGAGTTTTTATGCTATTTGTTCCATGGGATTTTTAAAGGCTGTACTGGACTACCATACATTCCAGAATAAATTAATTTAAAAAGACCTCAGATTTCCAAGAGGGATGTGCTAATATCTCCATAAAGTGCCAGGTCTGAGTAGAAGATTGAGAATAGCCATTGTGTAGTGTTCAGAATTTGAACATTGAACTTCAATATTAAAGAAATCATCAAATGAACAAAGTTTTCTTCATAGTCAGATTTTATTTTATTTTTTAAAGAAGCAATTCTAAATCTCTTTGAACTGGATATAGAGAGGGGGCATTTTAAGGAGGCAGATGATAATCAAAGATTCCTGCTAACTTTTTTGGAGCTAGAAGCAGATTTCCTTTAAACAAACATGGATACTAAACAGGCAAACAGAATCTTGGGTTTTCCATTCTATCTGCCGCTTATTCACACCTCTTGTCTTGGCAAACTATCAGCATTTCTCTCCTCACCTTGACTCTGCATGGGTTTGCATATTTATAGAGTTAAAAGTGTTGCCCACCATGGTTCTATTTCTTTTCCACATTCTCTATTTCTTACCCATCCATCTCTGTCACTCTTACAATATAGCTCTCCCCAACTAATTACATTAATCAACAATGACAAACACCAACTCTAAAAATCTGCCCAAGATGGGAGTTTTCAAAAGCCTGAGATACTCTGTCAAATAACCTGTCATGGTTGTTTGAGGACACTGCAACTCAAAATTGAAGTAGCAATTGAACCAGAGAAAAATATTGATCATTATTAATATGACTCTCTTCTGTACTTAGGAATCCATGTTTTTCTATTGATGCCAATTTCTCTCTCCACTTTCTTGGCTTGAATTCAGAAGTAAGTAAAGCCAGCTAGCCCTTTTGTTCAAGGATTAGGTCTCTTTTATGAGGAATTAAAGGAAAATAGAACCAACGTTTGTTAAACATGAACTACATCTCAAGCACGACATTACATATATTCCTGGTACTTCCTTACCTATCATATAATCAAGTCCCAAACTCCTTTTTACAAACAATAAAAAATAGCCATGCATTCCATCTGTTACACATGTGAGGTCCAGACACTGACTAGAAGTTCTTCATCACCATTGTCTGCACCACCATCATCATCGTGCTTTTTTCACATGATATCATTGAATCCTTCCAGCAAAGTGCCAGGCCATTTTATTGTACACATTTTACAGATGAATAAACTGAAGTTTGGTCTGCTGAGTGCTTTGCTCAAGAATACACAGCAAGTAATTGATAGAGCTGGAAATTGAATCTGAATTTTTCTAGTGCTAACCCCCAGTTCCTTTACCCAGCTTCAGCAGTTGAACAAGGCATGGTGTTGAAGGGCTGCCCTGAGTCTGAGAGTCAGAGGTGGTGTCAACGGGGAAGTCAAGGACAGGAAGGGTCTGTTTGCATGGTTCTCAAACTTCAGTTTGCCTAAAAGTCAGTCACTAAGTGAACTTGTTAAATTACATATTGCAGACTCTATCACCCCCCACCTCCAAACACACACACAGATTCTGATTCAGTAGGTCTGAGATGACTCAGAAATCTACAATTTTTTACAGATACCCTAGGTGATTCCCATGGAGGTGGTTAGGAATGGTGAGACTCTAAATTGGTGACTACAGCAGAAAAGGACAAGGAAGTGAATATCTGTGACATAGGCATAAATTAAAGAAAAGATGGAGGCAGCACTAGTTTGCAAGATGGCTTAGAAATAAGCATGAGGTGCCAGTTTGACCTCAAAAGAGACATTACAGACCTGGAATTCAGGAGCAAAGTCAGAAATAGAAATGGCGGCTTAGGTCACTGCCCTCTCCTTCTCCTGCAAAAAATGTGGAAAGAGGTAACAATGAAGAGGGCCTTGGAAAGAACCTTCAGCAAGATCTCTCTACAGGATGCAGGAGACGGAAGAGGAATCTGAAATAAGCAGTGATCAGACAGGTGGGAGGTCTGCAGAGAATCCAAGGCACAAGGGTGTGTAGCTCAAAGCATCATTTTTTTAAAAGTGGAAAAATGAAATTATGGGGAAATGAAGATTGAAGTTTGTGGAAAGATCGAATCTTCCTCATCAGAAAGCATCTTGCCACTAGCAGTGGGCAGCGATGCTGACAGTGTGTAGTTGGTGACTGGATCTTAAACCATATCTAGGGCAAGAAAGGGTGTTCAGCAAACCAATTCACAGCAGCAGATCCCCGGCATTAAGGGAGTGAATTTTTAATACTGTAAATGAATAACCATGTGCTGCCCAGGTACAATGAGGAGTGAAATTCCAGACCTGACTATTTTATGTAAATCTCTAAGGCTGTGTTTAAGCAGAAGGGAGCAAGAGGTAGAAGGGTCTCAGCGGAAATGGGTTTTGAGGACCTGCCAACCTTGGCTGGAGGAGTAATTGGGCTAAGATGCGAGAGGGGCAAAACCAAGCCCATCTCCAGAGCCATCCAAGTCAGTGGGTAATTAACCTCTTGATTCCTCCCTCCTCTCCTTCCAAGATCAGATTTTTATTATCTCAGAAACATTTAAACTTCAAGAAACTGTGAGGAACACAGGCTTTCCAAGCCAGCTTCCGCTGACATGCCATTTGATTAATTTATGTGGTTGGGCAGGCAGTTCAAAGAAATCTGGACTGTGCTCTCACCAAGCCTCATTTCCATACTCAATGTATTCAGGCACTGTTACGACAGAGCATCCTGCGTTTATACCCAACTTTGTGTCTTTTGAAGTTCACATTTAAGTTTGCATTGATAACATACCATTTTCCAATTCAGATTTTTTTAAAAATGCTCGTTGGGCATCAAATATCTTTTGCAGAATGAGATGCTTTTAGCCTTATGATGAAACAAGAGCAAACACACATTACTCCCATTCATGGAACATATTCAAGGGTTTGCAAATCTCCCAAATATTTGGAAAAAAAAAAAAGGAGAGCCTTTTGATTGAAAAAGTTGCCTCTTGCACCCCATAACTTGCTCCTTAAGATTTTACAAATAAAGCAATTGGATTCTTGTATTTAAAAATGCCTCTATTTGCAGCATTTTTATTTTGAGAAGTGGGAATGAACATGAAAATGAATGCACTGTGTAAGGAAACATGGCAGGTTTCTCCTAGTATTTTAATAATCTCACTAAGGTTTATGAATATTTTAACTTAGTTATTGGCAAACATATTTACAATGATACTTTCCTGCTCTTACTGATGCTTTCATTGGGCACAAGATTCTCACTGGTAGGTACAATGTGGTAGTATTAAAAGAAAAAAAAAAAGGTGTTAAGAATTGGAGAAACCTGGGCTCACATTGGTTTTATTACAGAGCTGTGTGCTGGCGGACATGTGGCTTAACCTTTCTGAGTGTCATTTTATCATGCTCCCTCCTCTCGTCCCCTAAACCAAACCTCTCCTCCCCTTACCAAACTCTTTCAGGCCAAACTTCATTTTCAATCATTTCTTTCTTAATTACAATGTTTTCAAAATTTGTCTCCCTCCCTCTGGTTTCCATTGTCAGATAGCTCAGCTGCACATTAAGCACAATCTAATGGATGGTGCCATCCAAAAATAAAAAATTGGGGGCTGGCCCCATGGCCTAGTGGTTGAGCTCGGCACACTCTGCTTCGGTGACCCAGGTTCAGCTCCCAGGCATGGACCTACACCACTCGTCAGTGGCCATGCTGTGGCAGCGACCCACATACAAAATAGAGGAAGACTGGCAACAGATGTTAGCTCAGGGCGAATCTCCCTCACCACCAACAACACAATTGTGAATAACTATATCATTCTTTCCAGCAGAAACAGTTCTCCAAATGTCTCTGCCCTCCCTCACCCACGCTAAGATAATAGTAGCCATTTTATAAATGCTCATAAAATGACAGAATAAACTCTACCTAATTTACCATAGATGCTGACTTCAGTATTTTATTTTTAAATTAACTTATTCTGTTTGTAAAAGCAATGCATACTTTTTCTTAAACAAATGAATGAATGAATGGCTAAATAAATAAAAGAGGAAAATAAAATTAGCTTGTAATTTCACCACTCAGAGACAGGCTCTAATTAAATTTTGGTTACTTTGTGTCTATTTTTTTCTATCTGTATGAGTATAATTAAAAATAAATATATCTGCATGTGTGTACATATACATTTATATATATGTAGCATCAAAATTGTATTCTGCTTTTAAAGTTTCGCTTTTCCTTGTGGGAATGTTCTGTTCACTGAGTTCTTCAAAATCGTGATATTTAACGTCCACATAAGAAAATATCCTATGGGCTATCAATTTATTTAAGTTTCTCCTTATTGTTGGTTAATTAGTTTTCCACCAATAAGTCATTATTTTAAATAATTCTGTGATGATGATTTAGGTGCATAGATGTGTGTCCAAAGTTATCTAATTTCTTAGCATTGATTCTTAGAAGTTGATGTTTGTGTTGGAAAAAATAAATTTCTATGACAATTAATACATAATTATCAAAATGCTTTGCAAAGAAATGAACTAAACTTTATTCACACCAGTATGAAAGTTCCTGTTTTCCTCGCCAGCATTAAGTGCTCAAGTTTGCTTAAATCTCCAAGAGATGAAAATGATAAAGTACGGTTAACGTTTTTTGCCATTTAAAAATTACTGGTGAGTTTTTTTTCTTTCTTTTCTCCATGCCTTGTGAAGTAGCTGCCTTCTCAAGCCTTATTCCCTTTTTCTATCTGGGCATTAATGGCTTCCTTATTGATTTGTAAGAGCTTATTACTTATTGTGGATATTAATCGCTTGCCTGTCATATATTTGTTGCAACTTTTTTGCTAACTTATTTGAGTTAATTTTGTTTGATGTTTTGAGATACTGATTTTTTAAATCTTTAGTCAGACACAATATCATTTTTCTTTATGACTTATTCCCTTGTTTTTACAGTTAAAATCTTTGGCCTATTCCAAGGTTAGAGTCATTCTAACACATATATTTTTTTCTAATTTTTAAGGTTTCATGTTCACATTTGATTCTTTAATGCATTTAGAAATTATTTTGATATAGGTTTAATGTAAGACCCCATTTTGAGTTTTTACCCTCCAAATTCATTTTCTGTCCAACTGCTTTTTAAAATATCCACTCCTTTTCTGGCTTTGTGATATACCTTTTGTGCAATATTAAATTATAATATACCAGAGTTTACTTTGAGACCATCTCACCTATTAAATTTTGCAATAATGGCACACTTTCTGAACACTTGTAACTTTATAATTTGTCTTAACATGTGGTAGGGCAAGCCCTTCTGAAAAATGTGCTATTTTCAAAATGACTTTAGTTATTTTTGCCTTGATTTTTCCTCTAGAAGGAAAAATCATTATTGTTTTGCAGGTTCCTGCCTTCAATGACTTGTTACTTGTTTTCTCAAAGCTGATGTCATACTGTGGACATAGACAGGAGGTCAGGGGTGGTGAGCAATAGAATGTACAGAAATGTTTCCTTGGCTCTGAAAGAGAAACAGCATTCCTGAACTGAAGGACAGACCACAGATGGGGCGCCATGGCATCTCCCTATTTTCCATTTGCAGATACTACTCTGTTTCATGAGGCAAAGCATGGAAAAGTCCTAAATCATTGTTTCCCAATTCCGTTCTATCAGTCTTTGAGATTTTCCTGGTAGCTATCTATCAGTCTTAGTACTTAAAATTGTCGAAGTTTTGGACATATTTTATTTCTTCAAAAATATTTTGGTGAACAAGAGATTCTACTTTTGGACATCCTGAACAGATTCCTTAAAATATAAAAAAAGTATTTCTAAGCACCCATCTCTGTAACATATCTAAATTTTAAAGGCTTATTGATTACGGAGTAAAATGAAAATTCCAAGAATTCATAACATTATCTGGCAAAAGTGTGGATGAAAAGTATGGGAGATATAGGCATGTGCTCACTTCCTGATTGGACTAGATTTTCCAAGATTGGTGGAAACTAGGTTCTTGAAAACCAAGAGAGAACAGAGGCAGCATGAATTAAAATTTAAAAATTGTTAAAACTTTGCCTTACCTCTCTTCCGTCATTTCTATTCCCTTTCCCACCACTCAACCTCTCTCCTCCAGAATTACCTTGTCTTTCGTATGACGGAAAGTTTTCTAATAGGTTACCCATTCCATTAAAATAGGTTGCTCATAAATAATCTCAGTTCCCTGGATTAAGATTTGACGAGCACTGTGTCCAATACTTTGGTTGACACAAGATAAGTGCACAGTAAATTTTGAGATATCTGGGTCCCTGTCTTCATTTCCTTGTTTCTGCCTCTGATTTCCTCTATACCATCAGGGAATTTAGTGACTGCAAATACCATGCTCATTTCCAGGCATGCATCTCCCATTTCCTTAGAACCTGTGTGGCTCTCTGAAATGTGGAGTGCCTCAATATACGCTTCCAGGCAGTATTGTGGGAAGATTAACAGTTTCCTGACATCCTTCTTGCAAAGATTCGAATACCACTTCCTCTGCGGATCAACACACGAAATTAAATGTTTACCTTGCAGTTTTATAGTGCTACCAAATTTCTCAAAATCTATTTCTCTACATTCTCTCATTTAAGCCTTATTACAGACCTGTGTACTGAGAAAGGCAGCTGTTATTAGCCCCATTCTAGAAGGTAGCTGTTAAGGGCTGAATTGTGCTCTCCAAAAATTCACATGTTGAAGTCCTAACCCCTAGTACCTCAGAATGTGGTCCTATTTGGAGATAGTGTCTTTGTAGAAGTTATAGGTTAAAATGAGGTCTTTAGGATGGGCCCTGATCCTCATAAAAGGGGAAATTTGGACACAGAGACAGACACACACAGGGAGAATGTGAACAACAAAGCAGAGATCAGGGTGACATGTCTGCACTTCAAGGAACACCCAACATTGCCAGCAAACCACTGGAGGCTAGTGAGAGGCCTGGGACGGAGTCTTCTCACGGGCCTCATATGGAACCAACCCTACCGACACCTTGATTTCTGACCTTTGGCCTCCAGAATTGTAAGACATATAAACTTCTGTTGTTTAAGCCACCTAGTTTGTGGCGCTCTGTTATGGTAGCCCTAGGAAACAAATTCAGTAGCTAATAAAAGACTGAAAAGACTAAGTAGCCCCCCCCCCTCCATGGCAGGGCACAGTTTCATTAGATGATTTGACCTGCTGAAGCTTCTGCTGTACCACAAGTCCTCCTTTCATCAACCACGGTGAGCTGGGTTCGAGGCCAGCCAGTCTGACAGTGAAAGAGGTTCATTCAACGCTGGACCAAGGCAACCCTACCCTACTTTGATCTACCTTCAGCACGTCCCAGATTGCATCTACAGTTTCCACTCGTTGTTAATAGCCATTGTCAGGGAAGCTTCCTGCCGCTGATATGACAGTTAAAGTGAAGGCCCACGGAGCCGTTACCCTGCACCAGGCTCGGGCGGAATGCTTTATGCTGATTATGTAATTCTCACGCCAGGCCTGTGAGGAGGTGCTGTGACTGTCCTCGTTTACAGATGCCCAATCCCAGGCTCTCTTATAACTTATCTCTGGTCATAGAGCCACCCCCTGTGTTGTGACTCCAGTATTTGAACTCAGGCTAGTCTGACCCTGGAGCTGGCATTTATACCACTTTACCGCTCGGCTCTATGTTCTCAAAAGTTTGGAAAGTGTTATGTTAAAGAGAGATTTGCTGTAAAACTTCTTACAACTTTTAACCTGCTATTATCTTTGGGAATCTCCAAGTCAGTGATAAAGTAAGCAGCATTTCCAGCTCATAGTTAACCAGGGGGCCCTTTTTACTGTGGGAGATCTCTTGGGACTGGTTTTTCATAGATGGAGTTGCCAAATAAAGTGTAAGACTCAATTAAATTGGAATTTCAGATAAATAATGACTAATATTTTAGTACAAGTCTGTCCCAAATATTGCATTGGACCATCTTGTATTTTTATTTGCTAAATCTGGCAACTTACATGAAAGATGCTTTGTAAAATTTGGGGTACACAGCCCAAATTCCATGACTCTCCCTAGCTTCTGGTGACATCTGTCTTTAGGAAACAAACGAAGACGGTCTGCCCCAACCTGAGGTTCTGCCCTGTCGCTTTCCCAACAACCACCTTGTGAACACCCTCCTTGCACCATGGAGTTCTGATTGGACTCTGCTTCTGTCTTTTATGACCAAGGGCATGCTATCATAGACCCAGGGAATAAGTGCATCCTTGGTTGTTCCAAAGTGACCATCACACCAACACATAGAGGTATGGTCAGATAATCACAACAATCCTCCAGATTTCACCCAGAAAAATGGACTTATGGGGAAAGATGCACATAAACCCCAAATCTGATGCCTTGAGGTTGGTTGGTTGGTATGAAATCTCTCCTACTGTATCTCTCTGCTACATTTCCATTCCAGCGGAGTTGGAGGCTTATTGGGATTAGGAGGAAATGGGTTTCTAAAAAAGATCAGGTCAGCTCAGTGCCTGTCAAATCACTGGAGCATATCTTGAATCCTGAATCCTATCATCCATCTCACTTCAGAATCCATCTTTTCCTATTAATGCTGCATCTAATGATACCACTCAGAAACGTTCATAAGTCACATCTTCTTACTCGGCATTACCTTTTCGTAAAAAAAAAAAGATTCGGTTGTCTTTCCAACATGGTTCGGTTATCTTGACCAATACTTCAGAATTGCTTAGGCTTTATGCGTTGAAGCAAAGCAGAGACAAATGACCACTTGTGTCACTCAGAACCTCTCCAAGCCAGAATAAACTTTACCCTTCCTGGCCATGAACGGGGCTCTTCCTGCTACTATGCAGAAGCTCAGTTCAGACTCCAACCCTGCACTGTTCAGTAAGGTAGTAGCTACTTAAATTAATTTAAATTACATGAAATTTAAACTTTAGTTCCTCAGACACACTAGCCATATTTTAAGTATTCTATAGCTACATATGGCTAGTGACTACTGTATTGGATAGTGCCAGTAAAGAATATTTCCATCAACATAGAAAGTTCTAGTGGGCAGCCCTATTCTAGAGTCTCCCCTTATTCTCAAATGTACCAAAGAATAATGTGTATGATTTGGGGCCATGAATACCAATTCTCTTTGGTTTGAGACAGAAGAAATTAGGATAGATGTTTCTGACACAGGGAGAAAATTTAGATTATTTTTTATTTTATATGGAGCTATTCACAGTTAGTTTACTAGTATACTGATTTGGTTAAAGATGCCAACTTAAGTTCTCAACCCCCACTGTAGGCCACTGGTGAAAGCAGAACCTCACAGACATGATTAATTTGATTCTATTTATTTTCCTAATGAGCCAGTGTAGAGACTGGGAAAAAGGGAAGGATTGACTGAAAAGATCTGAGGAGCCAGGAGAGGCTATATAGGGTGGAGGGGCACCACTGGCCAAATCAGAGATCCTAATTCAAGCTGGGTGTCTGTTAAGTGACTGAGCAAACCCCTATCTCACTGGTCCTTAGCTTTGAGGATAGCATTGAACAAATAGATCTGTTTATTGAGAAAGCATAAGAAAATGCAGATAAGTAAAAAAGCCCATAGCATTCTTACCCTGTTGGCTAGATGGATCACCGACGCATCAAATGCTTTATAGATCTCTACACCTTCCTTTGTGCATATGTAAATAATATATTCACAAAATTAATGTCATAATATACATACCTTTTTGCAACCTGCTTTTTAAATTAATATGCTTCCTCACCTTTCCAAGTCAAGATGACTTGTGCAGCACTGGACTTGGAGGTGTGCATTAGTCTGTCCTGTAGGTGTTTTTAACTATTGTTGAACATCTAGTGGATTTCCAGTTTTCCCCAATTATAAAAATCATTCCATTGAACATCTTTAATGTAGTGCATATCCCTAATTATTTCTAAGGAATAAATTCCTGGAAGGGGAATTACTGGCATAAAAGGGGGTTGGAAGTGGATATATATTATCAAGGTTTGGAATATAGGTCTTTAGTTTCTTTATGAAATGAAGGCATTGACTACAATCTTTAAGGACCCTTCTCATTCCAAAGTTATCCAGTTCCTGGACTGTAGCTCATTGCCTATGGGTGTCTGAGTCTGAGCAAGCCCTCTGCTCTCTTCTTCCCCAATCAGCCTGAGCCAGAGATGGCCTTAGGTCCCAATCTATGGCAGAAGAATGTCATCCTGGGAACAACTACTAAGATGTCCCTATCCCTGGATGCTACCCCAAGTTCTAAGGCAGCACTGTCTACCAGAAATTTCTGTGCTGATGAATGTGTTCTATGTCTGCACATCCAATATAGTAACTACTAGTCATATCTGGCTGCTGAGCACTTGAAATGTGACTGGTGTATCCGAGGAACTGGATTTTTAATCTTATTTAATTTTAATAGCTACATGTAGCTAGTCACTGCCATTGTGGACAGAGTAGTTCTGAGGACATATAGCCCCAAGCATCAAATATATACTAAAATCTTTGCCACTTTGTTTTATCTTAAATACAGCAGTTGATAACATTGCCCATAAACCTATATCATGCTCAGCTGGTTGCTTCCTACTACCTTTACTTCCCCCACTAACTCCTCAAGGGTTGCGATGAATCACCTAATCACCAATTACACCGTGACCCTCCAAGTCTGCTACATCACAGTTGGGGTCCTTATTGAAAGAGCTAGCCAAAGTCAATCACCTTCCTCAAAGTTTAACCCAGCTATGATAGACCATGGCATATCCCCAAGCCAAGCTACTCATCCAAAATGTGGGGGTTTCATCAATTGAGAATTGTAATGACAATTATACCTACCCTTGGTGTTGTTGTGAGGATTCAATGTAAGGAGAGTACAGTGCCTGTTATATGGTAGGTCTCCAGTGAGTGGGGGCCATTACTATTATCTCTAATCTTGTTGCAAGTTTCCCTCCATAATACAGGATAACTTGTCAGGACCCATGCCTGGTACCCAAAATCTCTTTCGAGGGTATTTAAATGCATGGTAGAGTATTAGTACTAGGAGAGTTGGCTTGAGAACAAGGAGATGTCAAACCGAATTGGGGTCCCCTGGCTGTGTGCTCTCATATGGCACGTCTCACAATGATAATTCTTCACATTGTTATTATCTGTCTTACATCTGCCTTTCCCATCATGCTATAAACACAAAAGAGAAAGACTGTGTTTGTCTTGTTTGATTCTATATTCCCAGTGCCAAACACATATAGTAAGCATTTAATAAATTTTGAATGATAGATTGAGAATAAGTGGGTAGATAGGTGGGAATGAAGGAGCTATGTAAAACCTACTAGAGAAATAAAAATAGTACCAAGAATCCTAAAATCTAGTCAACAGCTTACTCTATTGAAAAGCCATGGTTGTGACGTCTCCATTGTGTATAGTGAAAAAAGTTGATCTAGATTATGGTTTTCTAACCTCAGCACTCTTGACATTTGGGGCCAGATAGGTCTTTGTTGTGGAAGCTGTCCTGATTTGTCCTATGCAGCATCTCTGGCCTGGACCCACTAGATGCCAGTAGCACCCTCCCTCCAGTTGCAACAACCTAAAATGTCTCCAGACATTGTGAATGTCCCCAGAGGGAGGGGGTCACCCCCAGTTGAGAACCGCTGATTTAAATCATATCTGAGCTTCCCTCCACCATTGATAGTCTAAGATTCTACTTGGGAGAATCTATTTCTGAGCATGTGAATTTCCTGGCATTTCATAGATCATTATAGAATTACAAGAATGTTTCCAACTACTCATGCAAATCACTGTGGCCTGATTATCAATTTAATATTTGGATCACTGGGCCATTAAAATGCTGATTTGAAATTCAATTTTCTATTTTTAAAAATGATCACTTCATGAATTATATCTGTTATGCAGTTGATTTTATTTAAATGGATAGTATAATTTCACCCACTCTGTGTTCATGAATAATGCTTTATACTTGAATGCCAGAATGCCTCCTAATGACCCTAACTATCATAGCTCATGTCTATAGAATCCATACAGTCACTGACAGATCGGCTTTATTTTTTTCATCTTCCACTGTTTTTTCCCGAGTAAGACCTTTAATTAGTGCTCATTAAGATACACAAATAGCCTGGCCTTCGCCCTTTCTGCCTTCTGCATGTTTAGTTTACTCCCCTCTAACTTATTAAAGTGACTTCTGGAAGCCACAGAGAGACATGCACTTATTTTCTGGAGCAGTGTGTTCATGCACTTCTTTGTCTGGAGAAAATATACCTTGGCCAAACATGGAGGTATATTTTTGCAGAAATATTTGTTGCATAGAACCTGCAATGCACAAAGACTCAATAAATATGCCACTATTTTAGTGACTATGGAATTGGAATCTCACATCGGAGCTTGTGTGGTGGTGGCCTGGTGGGACTGTCAAACCCCTTAATTGGAAAACTGTTAGTAAGGGGGTCAAGGATTCCCAGAAATGCAGGGCAGCCTTTGGAATGTGTGGATCCCATTGATGTGAAATCAACATTTCCCGTAAGACTGAAATACTTACTATGTTCTAAGCAGTGTCCCAAGTACTACCTGCTATTATCTCATTAATTCTCCCAACTTTGTCACATGAATACCATCATTACCATCATTTTACTAACAAGAAAAGGGGGTCCCACTGGGCAGGTGTTAAGTAACTTGTCTGAAGTCACAGAGCTGGTATTCACTGAGCCAGGGTGTGGATTCAGCTTTCTTTATTTCTAGAATCTGCAAACTTCTCCATTGCCTATATTGCCTCTAGATTCAGGATAAAATAGAAATCACTTACTTTGTCCACTTAAAAGAAGTGTCCCTTAGCATCAAACTAGAAGTTGATTCAACACATATTCAAAGCAAAGCAGGTTAAGTTTTTTAAATTTGAAAGTGCTGATAAATGGGAAATGATTGGAGAAAAACTTACTTTTGACGATCGCTTTGGGCACAGGATTTTAATCCACAGATTTATTGTAGTTCACTGTTTGTAGCTTTGAGAGTGTGATTTCCATCCCTTAAAAGTAAGCTTTGTTTTATTTCATGAGAAAACATGACTTTGCCAAAACACAATGACTTCAGAGCATGGTGATGATGTATTTTTAAATTTCATCAGGATCGTGGTAGCTTAGAAGTAAGGTTTTTATATGTGAAATCATTCTCTTCATCACACAGCACTAAATCCATCAACATTTTTAAAGAGCATTGAAATGATGCTGAGGTAAGTTTATTTTTGCTGTAGTCTTTGGAAGAAATAAGTGAAAATAGAAACTCAGTTAAAATCAGATCATCAATATATTCCCTTCCAGGTCTTTTCTCTCATGAAGATGTGATTAGAAAAAAAAACACCTTGCTAGAAACTTTCTTAATAGAGGATATCATAATCTCTTTTCTTTAAAAAAGTGTCAGGGAGCAAAACCAGTTAAGTGGCCCATAGTTTCAAACTCTTATTCCAGGACTCACAGTCTGGCAGTAACCACATGGATGCCAAGATGCCTCAGCTCTGTAGAGGTGTCCACCATTTAGGCATTCTTCAGTCTAAAAGGAGTCAGATGTTTGAATTGGGTGCATTGCACATCCTAAGTAAAACACATAGGGCCCTAGCATCCCAGATCATCCTGGAACCGTCCAAAAACCATGCCCCATTTTCATATGCATAATTGTTAGACTATGCATGCCAATTTTAATTCCACAAAAATGGTCACTCTAGATAATGGTTCTTTAAAACAAACAAACAAAGGCCACTTAATCTTTGCTGCTGTAGTCATTTGTTCGTTTGTTTATTTTAATCCACAATTTGCAACCAAATGTGGCTGTTTTTTTTTTCCTCGTTAGAGAAAAGACAATCCTATTAAAAGCAGACTTCTTTTCTAAAATGAAGCTATACTAGCAGATTTAAATTCATGCATTACTATTTTGGGGATTTAATGAACATCCTATTTGGGGACATTATTGGTTTAGAGAAATAAATCACAAATATTTCATTTTGCACCAGCGTTGAGTATTTCAAATTCATTTTCTCAACACAATGATGTGTTTAAATGAGTTGTTCCGTTGGCTGAATTTTGATCACACTATTGGGTATTTGAGATAGAAATGTGTGGACGAGTGTCAGGAATCATTGCATCTAGGCCCGGCTCTGCTGCCAACAAGAAATGAGACCTCAGGCAAGTCATTTAGTATTGGGGTACGTAGTTTCTTCTCAAAGAAACTAAGTCAAAGTCAAAGGGGGTGTTTAACTGCCGTGCATCCTGAGTCCACGAGGTGGTTTTGTTCGCGGTGTTGAGCGAGGCCCCATCCCCACCCTCAGATTTGGATTCAGCAGGTCTGTGGTAGGGTCCAGAGCTCTTGATAACAAGCTCTCGATGGTTCTGGCTCAGGTGTCCAGGAACATCATGAGGGAGCCCCACTGCTGTGGATAATGCCAGAAACCCATCAAGCTTGAAGCTTCTTTGACCACATTTCGGTCTGAAGTACTTGACATTTTTTCTTTTCTTCTGTAAACCAAAAACACCCAGCTTAAGCTGGAATCTTATGTCTGCTGATACAAAATCAGCCCCAAACAAGAGAAATTAAGGAAGGTTGAGTTGAGCTAGTTGTTGAAAATAGAAGAAGAGGCAGGGACAAACAGGAGCCGAAATATTGTGGAACAAAAGTTCTTAACCTGGTGGATCTGACCCTTGATCCATAGAAGAGTGTTAGGGAGTCTCTGAACATCTGAAATGACAGGCAGTGTGTGTGTGTGCATCTGGAGAGAGAAGGACCACAGTTTGCATAGATTCCCTATGGAGATGTTGACTGCCGAATGGGCAGAACTGTCCTTCTCACCGCATGGTGGCTTGGAGCCCAGGCTTTGGGCATCAACACCCTGACTTAGGACGCATCTGCCCTATATATTAGCTGGAAACTTGAAGTGAGTTACCTCCGAGCATGCTCTACCAGAGTCACAGGGTTGTTTATGGCCCTATATGAGAACATATGAAAAGTATATGTTGCCCGGTACTTAGTAATTGCTCAATAAATATTAGCTATAACCTAATTAATATTTTATAGAGGCCCTTACACTGAGCAAAGGCAATTTATGCATCATTCATTGAGAAAGGAAGTAATGACTAATGTCCTCCTGGCCTCCTGTTATTCATGCCTTATGTCACTTTATAATCTCTTCCTCCTGATCTGGATCTTTTGCTAAAGAGCAACCAATAAAGCTTGTTTAGTCCTGACACCTCTGATCTCCCACCGAAGCCATAAACTGTACTGTTGAGGCTGCAAGCGAAACTGAAAATGTTTTAATGCCAGGTTTAGACCTCTAGTTCTCTCTGCCACAGGTTTGCTGTGCTCTGCTGGGAAAATAACTCGTCTTTTGAACCCCCTGGGATGTTTCTGTGTGTTTCATTGGATGGTGGTGTCTGGTTACTTTATGATCTCCACGTGAAAGGTGGAGAAGATCATGGCTGCCCCGATCCCTCTGCTCTGTCGTTTAAAGTCTGCGGGCGCTTGAAAACCTCAGTTAGCCCTGCCACACTGTGATCAAAATTGAAGAATTTATATTATAGTCTCTAATTGAGATAGCTAACATTTGTATAGCTCTTTGGGGTTTACAAAGTACTTTACTTACATTTTTCCATTTAATCCTCACTTAGGACTAAAAAAAGTTAGTGGTACTAATGTGAAGAAGCAAAAACCAATTTCAGAGAGTGTTAAATACACAAAATTATAAAGTAAAATGAGACTGATTTCCTCTCATCATAAGGAAAAATTTGTCTATTTTGTGATCTCTCTTTATATATTGAAAGGCATTTGCATTTTCACTTTTCTGAATTTTCTGCTTTTAGTTTGCCCTCTTGTTTTAGGTTTTCATTATAACCGGCCAATTGTGACTGTTTTCTGCATGATTCAAGATGAAAAAACATCTTTGACCTGCAATGTCCACTTGATTAAAATGAACTTGGATTTTTCAGTTAATATTCCCTTTTTTTAAATTATAAACATAGCTTTTATCTTAACTGAGCAGGAAGAAACATTTAAAGAAACGTCTCATCGTATTTATATTTCAGCCTTAAAAAGGGCAAGATATATACTGAAAAATTTCAGTCGTTTAAGTGGGAAGTGCTTTATTTGAGATAAACACAAAAGGTTTTAAGTATCGTTGATATTAGTCAAACATTGCAGCTTTTGGCTATTGTCTGAAGAGCTCTCATCTGCTGACTTGCAGACCTGTGACCTCTAGATAAAGTTTCAAAATGCAGAAAATATTTATCTTCTCGCTATGACCTTCCATGCACAAGACATGAGCCATGGATTTGTTTCCTAGGGAACTGGTGACTGAGAAAGATCTATAATTAAATCTGTGAGTTAGATGCTACACATGGGAATTGGGTACACACCAAGTCCTTTAGAAAAATCCAGTAATATTACCGTAGCTTCAACTGGTGGAATTAAACTCAACTTTTCTTGAGATGTTTTTAGCAGCATCATTTAGAATCTGAATATTAGAAAGCTCTGTGTTTCTTTCAAATATCAGTATGTATTCAGGCTGGCTTCCATTTCATTCTGGCCCTGATGTCCCTTCCCGATAGGACAGCACCTGTCACTACTGTCCTAGGGGCACCTTATGTAGAAGGCTTGGACATGTCAGAAGCCATCTGATCTTAGAGCATCACAGTGTCAGAGCTGGAAGGGATCTAAGCCAGTGGTTATCAAAAGTTTCCTGAGCTTCAACATTTGTTCTTCAAATAAAATTCTATCCAAAATTCCATAAAGCAGATACAGGTGAATTGGTTTTGGCTGGAAGTAAGAGAGGAGGAAGGATGGAGGCAGAGCCTAATCTTATTAGGCCTTTCAGCCACCTCCCCAACCCAGAAAATCAGGGGCAAGACCTCTGTAAGGCATCACCATTTCTCAGTTTGCACATTAACATCCAAGACCAGTCACTGATTGGAGAGGTGGAACTGAGAGCCAAGAGGGGAAGATATTTGCTGTCTCTTTGGTCACCCATCCTATAGCCGCTAGAGTTAAACACTAGTCAGAAAAAATTTTAAAAGGCCAGAGAAATGAGCGTGTTTCCAAACCTGGCTCAGATACCTTTTCACATTAAATTTCCCCATCTGGAGACTCGTGAGAGTCAACCTTTCACGACAGCACTTTTATTTCTCATCTGTTGAATCTAATAATAGGCCTTTTACTTTAACTCTTAAAAAATAAAACCGTTGACTCTTTTTCTTTCAATGGGACTGTGCTCCCTGTATCATCCTGCAACAAAAAGAAGGACCCTAAAAAAGTGAAGGAGGACCTTGAGAGAGGAGATGGTCATAGACATCAAGGCTGGAAAGTAAATGGAAGGACAGAGTGGACGTTGGTGACCATGGTAACAGTACTTGACACTTACACATCTTTCCCGTACTATACATATATTTACTCATTTAGTGTCTGTGATGTGTAAACACTTTATATGTGTGTGTATTTTATATATTTATACGTTTATTTACAAATATATATAAGTCGTATGTGTGTGGTGTCTGTCTATATCTATCTATCTATTCGTCCGTCCATCCATCCATCTATCTATCTTTTCCCAATAACCTTATGAGTTAGATACTATTATTATCCCCATTTTACAGATAAAGATACTGAGGCACAGAATCCTAAACATTCTGCAGCTGGTGATAGCAGAGCTGAGATTTGTATTCAAAAATACTGGCTCCTGAGTTTGTACTTTTTACTGTGCTACATTGACTCCCTTTTCTTGGAGTATAAGCTATGTGACCTTGAGCAAATCACTAAGCCTCTATCAAATTCTTGATTTGAAAATGAAATAAAAATAATAGTACTTCAAAGTCTTTCTCTAAGAATAAAAGGAGTGAATGTAAAACATCTAACCCACTGCTTAGCACAGAGTAATTTCTCAGTAAGTTACTGTGTTGCTGTGGAAATAGTCAACCACGGGCTCAGACAGATCGTTAAAAAAATTATTTTAAAAAATTCTAAAGTAAATTAAGGTGAAAGACTTCAGGATCAGCTTGTCAAATTTGATGCTAAACACTATATTTTCTCTGAGCAATTAAAATTCTGCAGGTAGTTTAATCCCACTCAGTGGTGAATTATGATTTTTCATATTTGAACCATATCACTTCATCTAAGGAACATTCCTGAATACAATCCAATCCCACTTGTGTCCCTTAAAATGTTGAATTAAATTTATTTCTACCACTTTCATTTTGACCCAGCCTATTTCTGGAAATGTTTTGTAGGTTATCATAACAAGAACAGGAATAATCAATAAAATGAGCAGGCACAGTTGTTTGGTTTAATCACCAGGAACAGGATCATAAATGGCAACAACTCAGAACCGCCGACTCCTCATTCCTCCCCATCCCTGATGGACGGATTCATGCATTTGACACATTTCTCACTGATTCCCTGCCATCTCCCTTCCATGTGTGCTCTGCCAGCTCTATATCGTATCCATGAAATATGTCTGGAAACCAATTAGCATCTCGCTTTTGTTCCTGAACTGTCCTGTGGAAGAAAAGAAATTATACTTTAGATTTCTTTTTATAAAGTAGCATTTAGTCATGAAATTAATGCTTTTAAGATTGTATTATCTTATTTTTGGAAGGTATCTTAGTTGCTGGACTTCTCAAGACAGTCTTATGATCTGCTTCTGGTGTTTTTGTTTCTCTTTTGTTGTTTTTTTTTTTTTTTTTTTGCTGTTGTCATTGTTTTGTTTTTGTTTTTTGTTGAATACCATTTAGGAGTGTATTTTCTTGGTTTGAGTCATAGTTTATAAAAAAGATCCGCAATACATCCAAGGGAGAAAAACCAAATTGGGAAAATATTGATCGCATGCATGTCTTGTATGATCACATGCATGTCAGCATCACGTGGACATCAGCACACTTTCCCAAACATATCCACAGGGCAAGTGGGTGAAATATGCCCCAGGTTTATCTTGAGCATCCGCTATGAGCCTAACTCTTTGCTCACTCTTCTTCAGGATGGTCAGTATGGACCCAGGTCTTGTCAGGGGCTCAAATGGATCCCTGGCCATCAAGGTGGACTCCACCAACACCAGTGTGTCCATTATTGATCTAACTTTTGCCTTCACAGCTGCCTCTCCATGATGGTAGCTAGAAAAGCACACTTTGGGGATGTTTTGAATGAAGCAGAAAGGCTAAGCTGCCCTGATAATGCCTTTAGATATTCACCTTTGGGGAAAGTTCTATATTAAGGTGTCTTGTCTCATTTACATCTAAAAAATGCCTTTCCTGGAAGGGTTAACAATAGTGGTTCTGAATCTGACAGCACATTAGAATCACCCAGATTCTAGACAAATCCTGGCATCCAAGTGCTACTCCAGCCCTAGCAAACCAGATTCCCTGAGTTAGAGTTTGCACATTATTTTTTTTTTTTAATCCACTCCCACCTCTGCAGAAGATTGTAGCAGACAGTCAGTGTTGAGAACCACTGGGTTGAGAGGTACGAAGAGTTTAATTTCTTGGTGCAAAAATTGTATCAGATGAGATCATTGTAACCTAGGAAAATCGAAAGCTTGACTTGAAAGAGTGGCACAACAGGGTGATAAGTTTTGATGGAGAGCATGAACTAGAGAATGAGATGGTACTCACCGAAGCAGGCAGGCGGTGGTCCCCAGTGAAGGAGAAGAAGGACAAATGCAGAGACGGAGATTTTAAACAAAACTTGTAATCTAGTATTTCATAAACAATTTTATTTAATCCTTACCACACTTATTGGAAGAAGGACATTCACATTACCAGAGCACCTTCGTGAACCTGGCATTTATATGTTTCTTGTTGAATCTCCTCAAATGCCAGCTTTGGTAGTTCCACTGCCCCTTTCTCAGTGATGAAACCATGGCTTGTGGCAAAGCTGACTATCCAAACCCAGATGCTCTGATTCTACCACCTTCTTGTACTGTCTGGATACAGCTCAGCCTGAAGCCTCAGGGCCTGAGGATGTGCCGGCAAGGGAAATGTCAGACAGGGTGCTCTTTGATGGGACAGGTTTCTGTAGCCCAGGAGAAATGGCTTGCAACCAGGAGCTCCAGAGTGACTTGCAAGTTAAGCGGCTAATTCCTCTATTCAGCAAAAATGTGTTGAGCTCTGGCTATGTGATGAAGATTGCTGTCAGTTCTGTGGATACAGCGGTCAACAGAACAGGCCAATCCTGCCCTCTTAGAGTCGGCCTTCTAGAAAGGGAAGCCGACAAATCAAAAGTTTACAAAATAAAGATCGTGATAAGGGATATGGAGAAACAAGGGCTGGAGATTGGGGGCAGGTTGCAGTTTTAAATAATCTTTTCAGAGAGGCCCTCAATGAGAACACCTGGTGAAGGGGGGAGGCAGGGATGATCTGCCTGGGGGGTGAGCGTCCTAGAGAGAGGGAACTAGGACAGCAAAAGCCTGAGGCAGAAGTGTGTCTAGAATGTTCTGGAAACAGCAGGGAGGCCAGTGGGGCTGGAGCAGAGGGAGCAAGGAGATATGAGAAACTAGAAGAGCTGTGGCCAAATTGTGGAAGGCCTGTAGGCCACCGGGAGGACTTTGACCTTTATTCCAATCGAAAGAGAAAGCCACACCACAGAAGGGTTTTGGTGGAAGAGAAACATGATCTGTGTATGTCTTTATAGGATCGGTCTGGCTGATGGATGGAGAATAGACTGTGGGGAGAGGGAGAGGAGGTGGGCAAGGGGGAGCATTTGTAGTCATTCGTGTTCTAGAGCTAATGGGGGCTCTGCCCAGAGCCATGGTGGTGGAGGAGAGGAGTGATTATGATTGGCTTCTAGATATGTTTGGAAAATGTTCTGGAACTGATGATTACAATTGTGTTTTATTGAGAGCTGCTGCCTGCATGCCAGACCGTGTGCCTCTGTGAACTTTTCTACATTCTTTCCTAGTCCTTGTCTCAGTTTTGCAAAGAAGCCAGCATCACCCCCCATCTCCCAGACTAGGAAACTGAAGCTCAGAGAGATTCAGTGACTTGCTTAAAGTCCTGTACCAGGCTGACTCTCGACCCTGTCCTTTTTCCACTACAACAGGCTGCCTCTACTCCAAAGACTGCAGAAAATTTAAGACTTTTGGAATTTCTTATTGCATCCGCATGAATATTATTAAATTTCCCATAAACTCAAATTTTGTCTATTGAACAAGACCATGAATCTTTCTTTTTTAGAAATTGAAGTGGTTAAGATTAATGACCAACCATAAAATTTTATAAGCAATTATTACGGTTTACTGTGCTTTCTTCATCTGCTTGATATTCTACCTCCTTTTCTTTCCCTTGTTTGTCAGAGTAGGTTTGCACGTCACTGACCAAGACCTTGGGACGGGGAGAAGTTGGAGCCAGGCTATTGTGAAACCATATTTTTAACTTCCACTATGACAATGGGATCTCAGTCATAGAAGTTCATTGACATTTGCTCATCTTGCATTAGTAATACAGCATGGTGCATTTTCCATACATTTTCATTAGCTATGTTGATAGAATCTTTAGACAGGAACTCAATTCTCTATTTCAACAAATTAAATTCATTTTTTTGCTTTGTGGCAGTTAACATAAAAACTTTCATTTTTTTCCTGTGTGTGGCTCCCATCCTAATTTGGGGCCCCTTTCTGACTTTAGGATTCCATGGATTCCTGCCTCCTGTGTCCTTCCAGCATCCCAGACATTCAGCTGCAAGCCCATCCCTCTAGCTCCTCACGTGCAGTAGCTCCTTTTGACCAGGATTGCTTTGCACCCAGCTTCCCTGGGGTTTCCCAAAGTCTTATCTCCAAGTTTTAACTCCCCTCTACAGCCTACCTCCTAATTCTCTTCTCAGCCTCTAGCTCTTTCTTTTTCTGATTACGCCAATATTAACAAACTGAAGTGAAAGTAACTGCAGTAGCTGCAAAGGGATTCTGTTAGTCAGGACTTGGAGGTTGTATGTGACAGAACACATTCAAATAGCTGGAGTAAAGGGTCTTTATTGACCCCCATAACCAGGAAATCCAAGGGTGCATCTGGCTTTAGAACAGCTGGATCCTGGATTCGAAGAATTGCTCTTTCTGCTCCCCCTTTGCATGTTGGCCTCACTCTCTCCTTCTGTACAAAGAATTTCTCCAAACAGCCTCCTTCTGGCATCATCGTCAAAGGCAAGAAGGCTTCCCCACCAGCCCTCACAGAAAAGCCCTGGGGAGAATACAGTTTGGTACAACTTCAGGCAAATGCTCGTTGCTAAAGCCATCTCTGTCTGAGGCTGGAGAAACGGGTTCATTCTGGCCAGAAGCACATCCTCGTGTGGGTGGGAGTAGAGGGATGTCATGAGAGGATGATTGCGGCACCAGCTGATTGTCATGGGGCAGGAGGGAGGGTTGATACCAGAAGAGGTAGGATAGCCTGCTAGTTACAGAAATCTGTAGCTACCATCCTTCACTATATTTATACCAAAGTCAAATTGCACACACATCTCTAGAATTTCACTTAAAGGGAACTCAGGTTGGGGAACACAACCCAGCCTTTCTTTTCAATTTTAATTCAGTTTAGCCAGCTTGTTTTGAGCATCTACCGTGTCCCCACACTGTACTAGGTACACACAGATGATAAAATGACGAATGACACATTGACTTTGCCTCAAGGAGGCCATTCATTAGGAGGAGGTCTTCTTAGATTATAGGAATTGATCAATTTACATGCCTCTCTTTGATGCTAACTAAGACAAAGGAGAAACAGCCCCAAGTGTTAATACTCCGTCTCTTGAATTGAGTTATTTTTCCAAGGCAATAAAATTTGAAGATTGCAATTAGTTAACCATTATGAAGACAAATCTTCAAATATTTCTCTCACTGTGGTGACATTTAAAATGCTTCCTGCTCTACCAAACAGTCAATTGGATTTTTTTTTTATCTTCTTATAATGGCTAATTGTTAAGTAATTGATTGAATCCCCTTTTGTTACTATATAATTACTAAGCCAGCTGGAACAACTGCCCTGACAATTTCTCGGTCTGCTCATTTTGGTCACCTAAAGGGCAAGTTTGGGGTAGGAAGGTTCTGATTTGGTTAGTCTCTTTGCAAATTATCGATCTGATTGCTTAATGTAGTGATTCAAAGCAGAGATTCAGTGGGCAGAAAGACCTCAATGATCCTCAGGGAAAGTTTCTCAACCTAAGCCTCAGTAAGTAAAATGGAGATGATAAGAGCCTACTCGTAATGTTTTGGGGAGGGTCATATGAGATAATACATTTTAAGTGTTTAGCACCGCTGGGACATAAGCTTGTAATAAATCATAAGTGTCTTTATTTCATCTAGACTGCTGCTGATGCATGCTTATGGGAACTTGGTCAAAATTTTTAACCTCTCTGTGCCTCAGTTTCCCATTCTGTAAAATGGGGATAGTAAAGCCACCCATCTCGTAGAGTTGATCTGATGACAAAGAGAGACTGAAAAGCATGTAGGATTAATGTGATGGTCAAAAAGGATGGGAAAGGTGCCTAAAGCACTGAGCCCAGTACCAATCCACACCGACTCCTAAGTCACTGTTGAATTATTTACAGCACCGGGCACAGTTCCTGGCTCCTAGTACCCGCCCAGGGGAGAACCCTTCCTCTTGCTTCTAAACCCTTGGAAACACCTTGTAAATACAAGAGCCACTGCTTCTTTTGTGTACACAGTGTTCCTCCTTCATGCGTGTGTGCTCACAGTATTCAACAGGTAACTGCCATGTGCATGCTGGGACTGGGTTGTGGGTTCATCCCCGCGGAGAAAGAATGTAGGGAAACAGGGAATACAGGGTCTTCTTCCTCCAGCTGTCCAGAGTTGTGGCCTTTGAAAGAACTGCCCAAAATGATCCCATTGCTTTTTCGACATTTCCAGCTATTATTACAAGATAAAATCTTGCTTATGGTGCTTTGTGTGATCCCAACCCTCTTCCCACATAAAAAGGACATCATGCTCTGAGAAAAGTAATTTCCCTGGGGCCGTATCCAAGGGAGTTTAGGGGCCGGCCAGTAGCGCAGCGGTTTAGTTCGCGCTTTGGCAGCCCAGGGTTCGCGGATTCGAATCCCAGGTGCCAGCCGACACACTGCTTGTCAGCCATGCTGTGGCGGCGTCCCATATAAAGTAGAGAAAGATGGGCAAGGATGTTACCCCAGGGCCAGTCTTCCTCAGCAAAAAGAGGAGGATTGGCAACGGATGTTAGCTCAGGGCTGGTCTTCCTCACAAAAGAAAAAGAAGTGTAAAAGAGGGCCCTAGCAGGACCTGAGTTTCTGTGGTTAATTGCAGGGACCTAGATTTGGCTGCTCCCTGTCGCTGCCTTTAACGAGGAGCTTGAAATGTGCTACTGAGTGGGTATCTGTGTGGTGTGTGACCCGAGCCGTCCCCAAGGCTGTGAATTCCGGGAGGTTAAGGGGACTTTCTGGGTGGCCCAAAATGTGTACATCAGTGCACTGTTGCCCCAAGTGCCCAGTAAGTGTGGACAGGGTGAGAATTATATTAAACACAGAGGAGACAATACATCTAAAAGATGAAGATCTGATTTTCTGTGCAGAGTTTAAGTGGTACATGTGTCTTTACCCCAAAAAACACAGAAACAATTTCTCTTAAAGAGAAGAAAGGATGGAACTATGTACTTGAGCTTTGCAGTTGGAGGTTTGGCCAAGACGGAGGCTTCCGTGGGGGTGTGAGTGGAATCTGGGTGTCAGAGGGCACATACCTGGCTGTCCGGCTCACCTGATGAGCACAAGTGCTTCTGCCCTGATGGGTGGCACTGTGAACTGGAAAACTGCCGGCATCCTGGGAAGTGTGGAAGTTATGCTGGAAGAAAAGGCAGCAGGGTATCTGTGATAACAGCTACCTTGCTAACAGATGTTGGGATATCCCAGGTGACAGCTCTTTACCTGCTTTATCTCGATTTTCATCTTCAAAGCAAGCCTCCAGGTAGATATTATCCCCGTTTTACAGCAGAGGGAACTGAGGGTTAGAGATCTAGTAGGGTGTTTTCCAACGCACAGAGAATTGAATGGCTGAGCAAGAACTTGAACCCCCAGTTCTACATGCCAGCTGTGTGCTCTGCACCCCACTCCCTCCGCACAGGATGGGGATTGTTTGTGTTTCCCTCTCTCCATTTGTGGGAAGGGACTCTATTCTTTCAGAGGAGACCTGGTTCTCCGCAGGATGAAGGAGTACAAGACTGCATCGACTACCCCCCACCCCCAGTGGAAGCAGGCAGGTCTCCCTGAGGCCCTTCCCACAATCTCTGAATTCCATTTATTTGTGCAAGAGTGAAGTTCAAAAGCAGAGAGTTTGAGGGCTTAATCTTCGTCTCTTGATTAATTGCCATATCTGCTCTTCTAACTTAAGTCACTGGCTCCTTTTCTGTCTTCCTCTGCATCTTCACCAAGCAGTGGTAGAAAAAAGAAATCGACCTGGCATCACACCAGCCTCGCTTTGACTGACAGCTCTTCTTGGAAAATGCACTCCAGCTATTTAGTGTTCCACTTCTTCCTCTGTGGAATGGGGCTAACAATGCCTCTTCAAGATTATGAAAATTAATATAAAAATATGAGAGAAGTCCCTATTAAATTCTCTATCCCAAAACAGACACTTAACTAATATCAACTTCTCCCTCCTCCTGTCCCTTACCCCCATGATATGAGGGGGAGAATCAGATATATCCATTAGAAAAGCCGCCATTCACACAAGGAATTTTTTTCTGCATCCCAGTGTTTACAGTTTGAGTGATTCTCCATCTTATAATTCTCAAAGACACCTGATCCCAATATTTGAGAGTATTAATGTCTTTTTAAATAATATAATGTTGGTGTAGCACACAGGTGGCCTTGGGCTTTCCTTTTTTCTGGCAGCAGCCGGTGCTGCATGCCAATAAGGATTTACGTGCACTCTGACATGGTCCCAGGGGCGCCTCTGTCCTGAATCCTCAGAAAAAGAACCTCAGCTTTTAGGACTGTCAGTGCAAGGATGATCATGTGTGTTGTTAGCAGTGCAGATCCAGCATAGTTATAAAAGCCAGATGACTACAGAGAAAGAAAAACCACATTGTTTTCTTATCTCTCCACGGAAACTCTACTTCCATTAGAGAGAAAGGAGAAAACCCAATTAGGAAGGATAGCAACGTAAATGGAACTGGGTCAGCCCTCCCAAGCTGTCATTGATTATTCCACTGAGCAGATAGTTCTCACCTCCCATTCAGGGCCATCTCCCGTAACAGCCATTTTCATGGCCAAAACAGTAAAGAGATAGATTAGGCTGGTCAATTTGTCCCTTTCCCTTCTTGGTTAAAAGAAAATGACTTAACTAAATCTTTTCTCTTTAGGATGAAAAGATGGCGTCACAGTCATCCTCATTTTCGGAGGCACAGTTGTTACGTTACCTGTCATTCCTACAATCTCCTTTTTCTTCATTGATGAGCATATTTCCTACTTTGACCTATAAATGAAAACTATTACCATTAGCTGTTCACATAACAAAATGAAATTTTACAGCTAATGGTAGTATTTTTCATATATAGGTAAACAAACGTGAAAGTATATCCAAATAGAAATAACTGTAAGAATATTCTTCCTCTTTGAGCAATCTCGCTTCTGGAAATCTATCTTAAGGAAATAATCCAAAATGCAGAGAGTTTTCTTTTTTTGCAAGAAGATGTTCTTGGTAGCTTTATTCACATTATTCATAATTGAAAATAGTCAAATACCCATTATTATTGAAAGGTTATTAAATGATGGTATATCTATTTTAAAATATTGGGTAGCCATTAAAAAGGAGTTAGTGATGATAGAGAAAATACTCATCATATATGTAAAATAAAAAAGAATATAAAGATATATTCATGGTTTAATGCAATTCTTATCAAATCCTAGCGAAGTTTGCTACAGGCATAGACAAGCTTATTCTAAAATTTTCAGGAGAAGGCACAGGCTCCAGGATAGCTTAACAATCTTGAAAAAGAAGAATAAAGTGGGAGGAATCACGCCACCTGATGTTAACGCTATATAGCTGCAGTAACCAAGACCACATGGTACAGCAGAGGAAAAGGCACCTGGATCCATGGAACAGAATACAGAAACCAGGAATAGGTCTACACAAATATGCCCAACTGGTTCTTAATAGAGGGGCAAAAGCAATTTGATGGAGGAAGGCTAGCTCCTTCAGCAAATGGTGCTGGAGCAATTGGATATCTGCAGGTGAAAAATGAACCTCAACTTAAACTCATGCCTTATACAAAAGTTAACTCAAAATGGATCGTGGATGTAAATGTAAAATTTTAAACTATGACATCTTTAGGAAAAAAATGGGAGAAAAATCTGAGAGATTTAGGGATAAGCAAAGAGTTCTTAGACTTGACACAAAGGGCATAATATTTAAAAGGAAAATTTGAGCCTTATCAAAATGTAAAACTTTGGGTCTAGGTAAAATCCTGTTAAGAGGATGAAAAGACAAGCTACAAATTAGGAAAAAACATTTACAAGCCACATGTCTGACAAAAGATGAGTATGTAGAATATAAGAACTCTCAGAATTCAACAGCAAAAGTCCCCAATCAACCTAACTAGAAAATGGGCAAAAGACATGAACAGACATTTCATCAAAGAGGATACAGATGGCAAGTAAGCACGTGAAAAGATGTTCAACCTTATTAGCCATGAGGGAAATTAAAGCCACAATGAGCCGTAAGTACACATCTATTTGGATGGTTAAAAAAAAAAAAGAAAAATAGTAACTACATCAAATGCTGGTGAGGATGCGGGAAACCAGATCCCCTAGACGTGCTGGTGGGAATATGAAATGGCACCGACACCCTGGAAATCAGTTTGGCAGTTTCTTGTAAAATTAAATGCAGTTACCATAAGACACAATTGCATTCCTGGACATTTATCCCTGAGAAATGAAAACTTGTGTTTACACAAAAACCTCGACACACCTGTCCATAGCAGCCTTATTCATAATTGCCAGAAACTGAAAACAGCCCAGATGTCCTTCAACAGGTGAATGATTAAGCAAACTGTGGTACATCGATATCATGGAATACTGCTCCGCAATAAAATGAATGAATTGTTGATACACAACAACTTGGAAGAATCTCCAGAAAAAGATGCTGAATGAAAAAAAGGTTACATACTGTAGGATTTTATTTATATGGCATTTTCTCAATGACAAAATTGTGGCAACAGAGAACAGATTAGTGGTTGCCAAGATCTAGGGGCGTGGGAGAGGTGGTATATGGAAGAGAGGAGGGTGTGGTTATAAAATGGCAACAGCGGGTCCTGTGGTGATGGAACTGTTTAGTAGTTTAAGGGTGATGATGGACACACAAACCTACACGTGTGACAACATTGCATAGAATTAAATACACACACGCACGCAAATGAGTACAAATAAACTGGGAAATCTGAATGGGATCAGTGGATTACATCAATGTCAATATCCCGATTGCAATATTGTTCTATAATTTTGCAAAATGGTACCATTGGAGGAACTGGGTAAAGGGTATTTCTTGCAACTGCATGCAAATCTACAATTATCTCAAAATAAAAACTTAAAAATATATTTATGCAGTTGTATGCATTTACAAGACTAGAAGGGAGCCATTGATATGTTAAAATAGTTGTTAACTATCAAGTAGGACATCCAGCATCTTGTTTTTCTACCTTTTACTTTGGTTTGTTTTCCGGATCCTTCCGAGTGTAGGTGTGTTAGTTTTGTAAAGGGGAAAAAAGCAAACCTAATTTTTTATTAAAAAAAAAAATTTCATTGTCAATTAAAACAATCTACAGTAAAATTTTCAGTTTATTCTGAAACAGGCTCCTCATTTCTTCTTCTCTTGCATCTCAAGTGTCAAGATGGAGCGCAGACATGTACACACACTCACACTGACACACAACATTATGACCTGCTCAAGAATAAATAGATTGGGAGTCAGTATTCAAAGCTGAACATGGACAATTCTCAGCTGAAGGTGTAGGGAACTCTTGTCAGCCTAGGGGGTGTGTGAAGTTTGATGCTTCATTGCGGCTTCTGTTTGACTCAGCCCCAGCCTAGCGCAGAAAAGGAGGTGTATCTTGATGGATAATAAAAGAGTAAAGACTTAGGCAAAGAAAAGAATGAGACAGGGACTATTTAGCAACACATTTTACCCTCTCCACCCCACTGTGTGGCCCCCATCCTTCGGTGCAGACATAATTTGAAGAACTCAGAGCATATGATTGGTAGTGATCAAATGAATTCATAGTATGGAACAGGGCTCAGGAGCCTATTAAAGATTCAACTCCTGCTTCCCCTTAGGAGAGGTATCCAACCAGTATTAATATTTTAGAAATACTAGAAGGTGGAAGAGGAGCCATTATTCATCACTAGCACTTCCGTGGTACTAAAATTAAATAATGGATTTTTTTTTAAAGAGAGAATTGCCTGAGTTGTGGAACTATAAAAAATATTCCTCTCTTGGGGATGTTGCATTTTTTGCTTTTACCTTTTCTTCTCCTCTTGAGAACATTTTGATTTACTTCTGTGATAAGCTTATAACAACTAAGGAACTTGGGAGGCGGGATGAGCTAGGCGGGGAAGGAGCGGGGTTACGGCAGCTGACAAATGAGCCTGGGTAAATTTGTTTGGCTTCAAGTCAGAAGGCGCCAGGACTGTGCATGCATTCGTCTTCCATTGTGTAGCACATCTATCTGCACATATGGGCCGGGGCCCCAGGCCCTGTCATAGGGAGCACTCACTGCGCTGAGCAGGCTTGGGGTCTGCGCATGCTTGTCTGTTCAACAGGAACCCTGCAAAGAAGACCCATCTGTCCCCCTCATAATCCAGTCAAAGCCTTGAAACAATCAGTCCAGCTCCTTGAGGAGGCATCTGGTTGAGCTGTGAGGAATTGAGCTGCCAGGAGTTGGCATCGGACCAGCATCCATAGTTCTGGATTGACTCAGCTGGTCTGGAGGTTTCCATGTCTGGTCCTGCCTCCAAACTAGCTTTGTAACCCAGTTAGACAAGTGACTTCACCTCACTGAGTCTCACTTTCCCCACCTTTGAAATAGAAATAATAGTAAATAGCTGGTAAAATGCACATAAAGTTTTAGCATGGTACCTGACACTCATAAGACCTCAGTGAAAGCAATTATCAGCTAGGATGCAACTTGAAGGTTTTAAAAAATCCTCTTAATTATAAAATTCCTCTTCCTGATATTGACATAGATATACGTGGATGATAATTGTTAGCATTTATTGAGTACCTACTGTTTGCCAGCCACAGTACTCTGTACTCACGAGGACCTCAGGAGCTTGGGTGTATCATCTTCATTTAAGTGAAGAGGGAACTAATGCCCAGATGGATGAAAAGATTTGCTCAAGGTCAAAATGCAAGGACATATCAGAGTACAAACTCACTGAGAAACCATTTTCTAAACCATTGCACTGCCGAGGCGGGAATGATGGATATTGCTCAGCACCTAGAGAAATGGAGGCAGAGGGAATGAAAGAGAATCCTTGCCCAGCTGATGGGTAGAATTGTTGGGCTTCCCTGGAAAAGCCATATTTTAGGCAGCCATGAGCTTTCAGAGGAAGAAAGATGTTCACCCAAGTTGGGTAGAAAGTGACTGAGTTGGGTTTAAACAGGGATCCCCGGACAGTGCCTCATTCCCCGCCTGCTTCACACAGCGCTGGTCCACACATGTTCAGGACAGCTCCGGGCTTCACACTCAAGTCATCAGAGCAGCCAGGAGTGAGAAACGACCTCAGAGTCTATCTGGTATTGATCGCCTCTGTAGCTTCTTTACTAGATGGTGGTGTGAGCCTGGACACCGCAGTGTCAGCCTTCTCCATCACCAGGCAGCCCGTGCCATCAGCTAAAGCTCTTCAACCTCAGGACGTTTTCCTTCTTTTGAGCTGAAATCTGTTTGTTCAGTAACTTGCATTGATGGACTTTTCTGAAACAGGGAAACTAAGCCAATCTCCTCTTCTGCAGGTCTTTAGATGATGCCCAAAACTATGCCTCCTGTCCCATCTTTCTATGCTTCTGATCACTTAAGGGGCTTCACTGTGTTAATCTTATAGAGAACAGACCACCTTGCTTCTCTCTTAAATTCGTGCTTCCTCCTGGGTCCCTACCTCACGTGGCCTCTACCCATTCTCATGTCCCTGGGATAGAATGCACCATACAACTGATCTGTTTAGGACTGATCACCCACAAGGCAGTTATTGGGCAGTTGTGTTTACCCAGCTGTTGTAGAGGACTAGATATCATAACTTGAGAGGAACCTGAAACCCATACACACACTACCAAGAGCCTCCCATTTATGGTGCATCTTCTGAAACACTTTGCCAAAGTCTTTATTGACTCACAGTTTTTATGATCCTCTCTTGTTGGGATTCCCTTGGAAAAGCCATCTTTTAGGGAGCCATAAGCTTCGGAGAAAGAAAGATGTTCACCCAAGTTGATCCCATTGTACTCACGGGCCTGTGAATTTTCAGGGAGCACACTTCTCTATTCTTAAAAATGTGTGTGTCTTATTGGGATCACTTTATTAGGAGGATCACTCAAAGTGACTCTGTTGGCAGGATATCAGAGCATCTCTCAGAACTCAAGCCCAAGAAGCAGAGCTAGTCTTTACCAGAAATCGATAAGCCATATCAAAACCAAGGTAGTTATACAAGTTCATTGATTTATACATTAATTCTCTTTCTTTTCTGATCATATGGTTTCTCATTTCAGCTTCTGTTTACATAGTTTCTTTATTTATTGTGAAATATTTGTGTCTACTATGCATCATGCACTATTCACAGCAGGGAACAAAAGTATCTGCTAAAATGGTAAAAAGAGAAAACAAACAGATACCTATATCAGGTGATGATGGATTCTGTGAAGAAAAACAAAACAGGGTAATGGGCATAGAGGGTGAGGCTGGAAGGGAAGACACTGTTCTTTTAGTAAAGTGGTCAGGGAAATCCTCTCTGAAGAGATGACTGTCCTTCGAGAATTGAGGGACAATGAAGGAATGAGCCATACAGATATCCATTTGGTAATATCCTGGTGAATTAAAGCCACTTACCAGACACCACTGGGAGAGGGGATTGTGATACTTTGGTGGAAGAGTATAATTTGGAGACCAAGCCTGAGGCATAAGGTTGAGTAACGTAGGAGAGGATAGTTTACCTTCTGTAGGGTGGTAACACTTTACCATACTCGAGCCTGAACTGGCTCCATATACACTCAAGGATTCATTGCTCTGTCTTTCAGTTTTCTCAGTAGACTATTTTCTTTGTCAAGGTCTGTACTTACGGCCCAAAAGGGTCTTCCCAAAATGTCAGCTTTCAAGCTGACAAGACTTTAAGGGTCCATAGCCCTTAGCTAACTGACTCAGTCTCCACTTGTCCCCATCCTTGGCTTCCCAAAGAGATGATCTGATTGGCCACCTTTCAGATAGGAGCCTCTGGGTCAGAAGAGGGTAACACCAGGGCTGAAGCAGGGGTAAACCCAAGCATGGCACTCCGGGGGAAATGGGAGCAAAACAGGGTAGGGAGATGTGTGTGGACACAGCAACAGCTGAGGCTCAAGACAGAGGCAGGGGGCGGGCTACAGAGAGCCTTGAATGCATTCTTGAGGAAGCCTGAGTTTTCCCTGCAAGTGATGGCATCTGGGGCCCGTGAAAGGTTTTAATCAGGCGTGATAGGATCGTGGGAGATGCGGCCTGCCTCAGGGAATAGGATCTTCAAAGCCACGCACAGGTCCTACCAACCAAGGAACGTGCACGGCGGAATAGGATGTCAGGCTTCCAGTTGAAAATGATGGAAATACTTGATTTATGTTTGACACTGCTTGTGTTTCCAAGCATCAGACTTAACTGTAAAATTTGTCCTGAATTATAAGAAGAAGAAGAATAAGCATTGAAACTCTCAGTGAAAGGGCAGCCAACATACATTTCCAGGGAGAAATTGTTCAATTGTTCGTGTTTATTACTTCCAAATGGGAACAGCTCCAGGTTCATAATGCTGATTTTGTTACATTGCTTTCTCTGAACTGTGGTTCAGATAAGTGCATAAATATTTGGTTTAATATTTCTTTGGGAGCCATAAAAATCTGAACTGATGGAAGGGAGAGGAGCAGAGCAATGGCAAGGAAGGAAAGTTTGGCAAGTTAGTAAGAGATTAAGTGTGTATATTTCAATAGCGCCCAAGGGCATGATTAATTTATTTTCCTTTTAGATGGCAGAATGCTTGTGGAAACCTCCAAATTATGCCATTACTATGGCAAAGCAGAGAGGATGTGAGAAGATAAAGATGTTCCTGCCAGGAATTTGAAGTACAGAGGGAATGGGTGACTCATTGGATACATATAAATCTGGGAATTGAGAATCCAAAGTCCCTAATCTTGGCTCTGCCACTGACATAGGCCTGAGATGAACATCTTTCCTCCCAGTCTTCATGGGGTGGGCATGTCACTAGGAGTCCAGACTGGGAGCACTTTCTTTCTTTTTTCATTTTTCACTGAGGAAGATTCTCCCTGAGCTAACATCTGTGCCAATCTTCCTCTTTTTGCTTGAGGAAGATTCACCCTGAGCTAACGTCTGTGCCAGTCTTCCTCTATTTTGTATGTGGGTGGCTGCCACAGCACAGCTCCTGACAAGTGGTGTACGTCCGAACTCGGAACCAAACCCAGGCCGCCGAAGCTGAATGTGCCAAACTTAACCACTAGGCCATGGGGCCAGCCCCTAGGAGCACTTTCAACAGTGCCAGGTTCCGATGCTTTGTTAATTCTACTCCTGGGGCACTCCAACTCAGCCCAACGTGAGTTGATCAGTTGATCAGATCAGCTGGAGTAGGGATTCAGGCCATGGGCTCTGGAAACTTGGATTCAAATCTAAAGTCATTATCTACCTGACTTTGGCAGTTTGTGGGACTCAGTTTCTTCCTCTGTAAAGTGGAGGTTAATATCAGTACCTACCCTGTAGAGTTGTTGTAAGGATTAAATCAACAAATGTATGTAAAATTCTTAGAATAGTGTGTGGCACAGAGTTAGTGTTCAGTAAATAGTAACCTCTGTCATCCTCATCATCGCCATCATTTAATAGTTATAAAAAGAACAATTGCCTTACATTATTGAGCATGTTTATGTACTTAGGCATTTCATATCTCTCAGATCATTTGCTTACCATAATCCTTTTAGGATAGGCATTATTTGCCCCATTTTGCAGAGGATAGGAATGAGGCTTGGCGAGGCCACATGACTCCCAGTAAATCCACACTGTTTGTAGGTTCTGAGCTGCAAACCCTATTCTCCTAAGTACTCTGTGCATTAGTCAGCATACGTTAGGCTCTGTTGTGGTGACAGTTCCAGATTTCAGTTGGTCGAAGCAACAAAGCTTTAATTAAGCTCCAAGTCCATTGAGGGTTCAATGGGGGCTCTGCTCCTCGTCATTGTTCTTTCTCTGGGATCTACGTTGATGTAGTCGCCACTATTTGGAACATAGCTGGTCACCATGGAGAAAGCAAAAAGAACCTGCGTAAGCACACCATAGCGTTTAAAGCTTTTGATCAGATTTATCTGAAGTGACACATGTCACTTTCTCTCACACTTCATTGGCTAAAGCAAGTCTTATGGCCACAACCAACTTCGAATGGCCAGGGAAGTATAGTTCTACTATGTGCCTGAAGGGAGAGGAGCCAGAGTATTAAGGGACAACCTCAGTGACTACTCCCCACTACCATAAATCGGATTCATAAATAGAAGAGACAGCAGGTATAGAAGATCTAGAGTTTTCACCAGAGATTTCAGGGACCACCTTGATTTTTGGTAAAACAAGAGGCAAAGTTAAGGGACCCAGTGAGCAGGAGAGTGAAACTCACAGCCTGCATTAAGAAACCAGAAATTGGTGAAGTGAAACATAGGGATCCCCAGTTATTCTCCTGGGCAATAAAGAGATGCAAAAGTGTGATACTGAGGGACAATGAATGGACTTTGGGCCCAGACAAGTCAAGCACAATGACTGAATGACCCAAAGATGACTTCCTCTTTCTCTGATCTGCTGTAGCATCTTTCAGCACATCTCCCATGTTGCACGATATAGACTTCATAGAGTGTATCAAACAGTGAGCCCTTGAGGACTGTGAATACTCTGGAACTCAAATGGTCAATAAATATTTTCAATGGAAGAAAAGAACGTGGAGGGAGACAATATGTTAGAGGAAATCGTGCTCAGGAAGGACACGTCTTATTAAATGTCATGGGAGGGAAACTGACCATCAGGCTGAGTGAATGGTGGTATAATTTTGGTATATATTATCAACAAACATAAGCTGAGCTCCTGCCATGGCAACAGGATTGTGCCAATTACATATTTAAATATGTGGAATCATACAATGTTTATCCTTTTGTAACTCGCTTATTTCACTTAGCATAACATCCTCAAGGTTCATCCATGTTGTAGCATGTGTCAGAATGTCCTTCATTTTAAGGCTGAATAATATTCCATTGTATAGATATACCACATTTTGTTTATCCACTCATCCATCACTGGACACTTGGGTTGCTTCCATCTTTTGGCTATTATGTATAATGATGCAGAATATCCACTCTTTCTATGTGTCAACAGATCACTTAGTAAAGATGATATTGCACTTGGCCACTAATAAATTTTCTAAATGCTCCAAAGTAGAAATTTCATAAGCTACATTATTATATGATAAATTGGAAATAAATAATTGAAACATTGTAAATAGTTGGAAATTAAGAAATACTCTCATAGAAAGAAAATTCTACAGCCTACCAAAAATAACCAAAAAATTATAAACTATCAGAAAATAACGCAAAAAAAAACCCCACCAATTATCATTGAATCCTATGGAACTCAGCTTAAACTGTGCTTAGGCATAATCTTAAATGTCTTTGTTATAAAAGAAGGGAAACAAAGCTTGTGCAATGATAATGCTAATAGGTGGAAGATAAGGATAGTGGATTCAGGTATCGCCCATCTTGTGTTACTGGAGTTTGATTTTCCTTCCCAGGTGCACCATCCTGCCCTTAACCTTAGTAACCTCCACGGAACAATGGAAACCATTTGAAGTTGGTGGTGAACACAACCAGCTCTAGCTAGTATGAGAACAACTGGTCTACACGGTGGGTCTCTAGCTCTCATCCTCCTTCGGAGGATGGCCGGGGCGTTGGTTCAGTGTTTCTACACCAGCGTATCAGGACTCTTGGCACTGGTCTTCCCTTGGTTCCCTTTGTTAATTTATGACCTAGTGCTTGGCCAGCATGACGGTGAGAGGAGGACTTGGATCTAACCGCTGCCCAGACTGCTGAATGGCCAAGTGTCTTCAAGTTCAAAGTCATGTCAAAGACTAAACCACAACTGAGAATTAATTAATGCTTCCAGATCACCTTAGAGGCCAATCTAATGATAAAACAGATGCCTTCTAATAACTAGAGGTGAAGGCAGTGAGTGGGGTTTTCTCCTGTTTAACATGGAGCAGAAAACATCTTCTAAATTAGCACGTACATCAAGCTCCAATCATGACTCTTAACCTGTTTAGAAAAGTTTTTTTTAACCTTATAAGCAAGTGATACAGGCTCATTTTATGAAACCAAAAATATTCTAAGGGTAAAGGAAAAAAACATTGCCCCCAAAGACCTATGCTGTTCTCATGTGATTTATTCCCTTTGGTAATTTTGGGGTGGGGAGTCTAATTATTTTCTAGTTTTTCATCCTTTTGATCATATTGCATAAGTATGTATAATCTTTTATCCTTTGAAAATAAGTGTCTCCTCATTTTCTAAATAGGGGAGAATTTGAGGCATCCGTTTAGTTGGAAATGACAGGGAGGAAGTGCTAGGGCATTTGTGTGGGAGCTGCTTTGCAGAGCAAGCACTGGAGGGTCTTCACACAAGGGGACCCTTGCAGACTGTAGGGACGGGGAAGATTCCAAGTCCCTTCCTGACTCCTAGGCATTACCACTGCCTGGAAAGTTAACTTTGGGGATTTGTAAAAAGAGAAATGAAAAGGTACTGATGTTGCACAGGTAAGGTGACCGCATTTTCAAAAGAAAGGGGAATGCAACAGATCTTATTTTTATTTTTAATTTGTGAGTTTATGAAGCATTTTATGATCATATAAAAACATGCAAATAAAGTTACACTTCTTCACTCAAAGCTTTAATCCAGTGTCTTCTGTGTTCCAAACCCATGCAATGTTAAAGGAAATAAGAAATAAATAGCCCAGGGACAATTAGCACCACCAACAAAGAGGCCATCTGCTCTGTGCTATAATAGACCTCGCTGGTGAGCATGGCTAAGCCCGAGGAAGAGGTTCAGTCTCCAGGGAGCAGGGCAGGAGAAGGGGTCAGGAGAAGCTCCAGTGAGTGGACCATATCCGGTGCCGAGCCCAGGAAGACAAGGAGAGGTCTCCAGCAGACATCCTGGGGGAAGGGGGTCCAAGTGACATAAGTCTGAAGAAAGTGGGCAAAGTTCAGAAGGGCTATAGCTCATGGTTTTAATCTGGGAACTGTCTTGGTCAGATTTGGGTTTGCATTTTAGAAGGATCATTCTGGTTTCAATTAGGACAGGAGGGGAAAAGAGAGAAACCGGAAACCCGGAGGCCAGTTGGGAGACGACGGTAACATCATTTACTTATACTGTGTACCACCCACTGTTCTAGGCCCTGAGAACAGAGCAGGCAAAAATCTCTAGTGGGGATCTGAGTGAAAGTGCAGATACTGGAGATCAGCAGAGCTCTTTCAGCAAGAGCTGATATACAGAACTTGGTGACTATGTCATTTTGATATATATGGAATATATTTCCATAGGGGAAAAAACCCTGATTATCAGTGGCAATTAAAGACAAGTCTGAACCCATGGAGAGGCACCAGAATGGACCATTAAAAACCACTCTCACTAAAGGCAGTGTGGGGTTCTGGATTGGATTTTGAATCAGAAAAACGGTAGAAGTAGAAAAATTGGTGAAATCTAAAGACGTAAAATCTGGAGTTTAGTAAATTAATAGCCATGCGTCAATGTTAAGTTTTCAGTTATGACCAATGTTCCATGGTTGTGTAAAATGTTAACCTTAGGGGAGATTGGATGTAAGGTGTATGGAAACTCTGTACTATCTTGGCAATGTTTTTGTAAATGTAAAATGATTCCCCTGCAAAAGTTTATATGTATATATAAAATCTCCCAACCACATTGAATAGGAAAAAAATGTAGAATAATTTGTACGGAATGATCCTATTTATGTAAAAACGCTCAAAACTACCATGTATTGTACAAGTACATATGTACGTATGTAAATTCATACAATACCTTAAAAATATATACAACCGGTATCATTGGTTGCTTGGAGCAGAGCATAGAGGTGGAAACAGGACTTAGAAAGGGGCCCTGGCTTTGCCCACCATGTGCCACGTTCTGTAAGAAGTACACAGTAAGAATGCGCTTTGAAACTCAGATCAGGCAGTCACTGCCTGCTCCAAACCTCGGTATTTCCTGCACCTCCCCAGGGGCAGAGAACTCTGATCCCAGCTGTGCCATGCCCCCAGCACAGCTGGCATGCTGGCCACCACCACTGTCTATCTGGGAAGTCACTTTACCCAGGTATGCAGCAAGACCCCTGTGTGCTATTTACGTGCCCTTACCAGGGTGCTGGCACCCAGAGTCCAAGTTCTTTCTCTTATTAGCTATTTTTTTCCTTTCTAACTCAGAGGATAAGGAAAAAGAAATCCCACTGTGAAAGGAAATGTTGAATTACAAAGAATAATGGGGAAGACCAGCTAATTGTGAAGCCCTGCTATGTGGTATAATGGGTGTTAACAGCTGCTGCAGGAACAGGATTTGTCCTGGGCAGAAGGAGTGTCCTGGATTTCTTACGTTCCATCACATTAAACAGCAACAACAAAAGGACCACAGCCCGGGGAGCCACAGCTGGACAATTTTCAGGAGTTTAACATAGTATGAAAAAGGTCATCTGGAAACCCACTTGACTTGCGTGGAGCGGCTTCGGCGTGACTGAGGGCCTCCTTGGGTTTGTAGCCATTGCACATCTCCCCAGCTCAGTGATGCGGGAGTGGGCCGGGGTCCCTCTGAAACCCTACTTAGGGACCAAGAAGTCAGAGAGGTGGTGGGTGATTCCTGAATCTGAATTGAGCCAAGGCTCCGGGCTTTTCCCTGGAAAGTGACCCCCACTCCCATGCCTTCCTCTCCAGGGTTCCCTCAAGCTCTGGGGTGACTTTGACACAGGTGGAGATGTAGATCTTGGAGAAATACCAACTCTGCTTTCCTGGTGTTCTAGAAACAGGTTTTCAAAAGCATTCCTAATCATGTTATATGTTAAAAATAGGTCTAGATAGAAGGTAACAAACAGACTCTGCCTTTTTTCAGCAGAAGGCTCCCAACGGTAGCAGTGGAAACCAGCACCAGTTATAATGAGCATGGATGGCACTGAAATCTGTATAAATTAGTGGTCCTCAAACTTGGGTGTGCCTCAGAATCATCCAGGGGGCTTGTTAAAGCACAGATTGCCGGGACCCACCCCCACAGATACTGGAGATCAGTTTCTGATTCAGAGGTCTGGGTGGGGCCTGAAAATCTGCATTTCTAACGAGTTCCCAAATGATGCTGTGCTGGCCCAGAGAAACAGATCTCCTTGCTCTGGGGAGAATGAGGCCCCTCACTTCCCCGTGCTGGTGGCCCTGTAAGGCTCATCAGCCTGGGGGCACTGTGGCTGGAGCGGCTGTGGACACTCCTTCAAAGTGGACACAGCTCTGAAGACCAGGAGGCAGGTTCAACAGATATGCTAAAAGCCAGAGCGTTAAAAACAAAAATATTGAGAGAAAGAAGACAGAGAGAAAATGTTGAGAGAGAGAAGACTCGTGCAGCACTGAGCAGAGGTGCTCACAGCGGGGACTAGCTCCTTCCCTAAGGAATAAGTCATTCAAATCCAGCAGCCTGCACTAATTAAATGGGGTCCTTGCTCCAAGACCCTGCTTCGGTGAGATCAAGTGGCTTGAGCTCTCTGAGAAAGAGCAAAGATATGACCCAGAACTTGACAGCAGGAGGAAAAGGTGCCTTGGGAGAATTTCTGAGTCTAGAATTCAGCTTTCCATGCTGAGTTCAGGTGGAGAAATGGGAGGATGGCAGTGGTCACCCCAAGAGGGCTTTCAGGGCCATCTCCCACCATTTCTTCCAGAAGGTCTGGGGTTCTGTGCTCCCAACCCTTTCTGAGCAGAGGAGGGTCAAGAAGGGAGATCAGAGCACAGGAGTCTTCTCTTGGCAGGTCCTCAGCAGTGAACCATGTCTGGTAGACAGATGCGGTCAGAAGTCCATTCTTGGGAAGCAGGACAGCTCCATAGCTCTTGTAGGTTTCTCATGTTCATTTCCCATTAGATTGACTTCTAGGTTAATATGGCCTTTTGGAGAGGATCTGCCTATCTTGGATGTGCTTAGGGGAGCAAGAGGAAGAGGTTTTAATCCACATTTGGGCCAGAGTGGTAAGAGGGGGAGGGCAGTAACAGAAAACATGGAGATGACAAAGAAGAGCAGCATTTGCTCAGCTGCCCCTTCCCACAGTAAGTCTGTTTCCAGAGCACTTCTCTTCTCAAACCAGAGACATCTGTGACTTCTGTTTTTTAAAAGGAAATTTTTTCCCTTAGAAAGGGATTTTTTTATATTATGGCTAAGATGCTTGTTTATGCCTGGAAGTGTCAGTCTTCCCCACTAACAGCAAAGGCATAATTTTGTTATGATTGTTACTATTAATATTGCTATGATCATTAGCTATGACTTATCGGGCCCCTTCTATGTGTCAAGAACTGTACTTTACACACACTATCTCATTAAACCCTCAACCAGCCTAGGAAATAAGTGGTGTTATCCTCATTTTACAGATGAGGAAATTGAAAGCCAAAGAGGCAAAGTACCATGTTCAAGGTGACACAGCTGATCATTGGCCATGCTAGGACTGGAACAGCGTTTGTCTGAACAGTGGTGCTCTTCACTAAACAGATATGGGCCTTGGATCCTGCTGTATGCCAGACACTGTGCCAGGCCCTGGGGTCTGGTGGTGAGCCCGACATGCTGAGCCTGTTGACCTCATGGAACTTCCAAGCAGAGGCGGGTGGGTCAGGGGGGAATGTCAGTTGGATTAAATCAAGTCAAGCAGTGACTAAAAATTCTTTTCATCTGAAGATATCACATACCTTATTTTTAGTCTTGCTTTAGGTGATATTTTCTGTTAATCTTAAAAATGCAAACAGGGACAATTGGTGTTAATCAAAACTCTCAGTGTATTTTAATAAAGACTATTTTAGATGAGAAAACAACTGTACTGCCATATGGAACTGTATCATGCTCTTCCTCAACTGGTCATGGCAGGGGAACCTTGTCATAGATGTCATGCTGCTTAGGCACCACTGCCACCTGGTGGCACTCATCAGAATTGCAGGCTTGGTGGTGGCAGAATCGGCCCCCAGAGGAGGCTAATTCCACTAGGAGAAGGCTTATTTCCTGTCCTGGCCACCTAAACCGGCAGGGCACAGTTGACTGCGTTCCAACAGGTACCTGCTCATTTGTAAATTGGTTGCAGCTGGATCAGTATCCGCTTTCTGTTCCAAATGACTATTGTGTTCATGACCTTTCAATTGTTGTTATAATGGAATTAATGTTCACAGATATTGATGATAAAGTGACATTAAATATAGATGAATACTTGGGCAAACTCTAGAACAAACTTATGCAAATGACAGCTCTCTCTTTAGTTGGACACCTTCAGATGCCATAAAACAAGCAAGAACCATAATTTGGCCCCTAATTACCTCTCGACCTCACCTCAACTCAAACCATGCTCATGACCCAGTTTCTGGAATTTTCTGGGGTCTCTCTCGACAGCCTGCTGCCTCTGTCTGTGCTGCCCCTCTGCCTCGAACTACCTTCCTCCATCTTTATCTTCTGAGTTTAGTCTTCAAATGTCAAGTCAAGACTGCCAACCTGTCGGGGATTATCTTAAAGTAAATTTAGAGATGACAGTGTTGCGTAGAAGCATCTAGAGAAATGAAAGATGGGTTCTGAATCTCATTTTCATCTCTTTGATAGTTGTGACCATGGCCAGCTCGCTTAATCTCTCTGTATCTCAGTTGTTTCATCCATTAAGTATGAATAATAATGTCCCCCGCCCCCAGCATTGCTGTGAGGTTTTTAAAAATGTATGTAAAATGCTTCCTGAGCACTGTGACTAGTTCCTGGTAGAAGCAATGGGGCAGGTGGTGCTGTTGGTGGCTGATATATATAAATACTTAGAAGCTTGATCAATGTCTGCCCAGTATAGGCTTGTCGAATAAATGTTGTTTTTCCATTGCCTATTTGCTCTCACTTGCAGGAAAGAAAAGTCTGTTTCTCTGGAGTTAAAAATAATATAAATGTCCAACCTTGAACTTCCTGGAGTTATTTCCCTCCTAGATCCATCACTATATGGGAGTTTTTCCCACTTAGATCCAGCACCGGAGTGCTGGTGAACTTCCTCTGCTGTAAGCTGCAAAGATTTGCATATTACAATGAAAGGTGTGAAGCAATGATTCTATTTTTGGCAGCGCTGCTTTAGTCAAGTTCATCCAGCACCTTTGTGTGGGCACCTGTGATTAGTGGATTGTTCACTGAGATATGTTTATAAGGCGCTTTCTCTGTTTTCCAACAAAGTCTTAAATGTCATTCTGTTTCTCTGACCAGGTAGTCGATAGTGACAGACCAGAAGGGTCTAAGTTCCGGCTCACTGGAAAAGGAGTGGATCAAGAGCCTAAAGGAATTTTCAGAATCAACGAGAACACGGGTAGCGTCTCCGTGACACGGACCTTGGACAGAGAAACGATCGCTACTTATCAAGTGAGTACCCCTCAAGTGCCCACTCTGTGAGCAGAGATGTGGCTTTTGAAGATTGTTTTCTTCCCACTGAGCTCATTATTTCTGTGCTTCATCCAACCCGGGGCTGTGCGGCTTTAAGTGTGCCTCTGCGGGAGCTGAGTGGAGTTGGACCCCAACAGGGCAACCGTGGGGATTCCTATCTCATCAACGGAGCCCCCCCGGCCTGCGTGAGACTTTGGGCACTGGAGACCGAGAAAAGGGCCCCTGGGGGAATCACAAGGAGGTCAGAACCCTTAGGTCAGCTTTGGCTTTCCAGAAACCAGCTTGATAATCAAGAGCTATAAAAGGTATATAAATCCTTGGACTCGATAATTCTACTTTTAGAAATCTATCCTAAGGAAAGAGGGAGGATTTAGATTTTTGTACAGTGATGTTATAGCAGGACATGGTCCCTAAAATGGAAACAATTGCTAAATAGTCAGCAATAGCATAGCGGTTAAATTATGGCACAATTTTGCAAGGAAGTTTTCTACAACCGTTTAAAATATTTTTGAAGTGGTTCTAGTTATATGGGAGAGATTCAAGATATCAAATGGGAACAGACACACAAACACACATGGAATCGTCATTACAGATCGAGTGTTTGCACATATCATGATGCCTGTATGCTTAGGAAGAAAAATCAAAGTGTTAATGGTTGTGTTGGAGTGTTATTGATTTTTTTCTTTGTTTTTCTGATTTTTCTACAATGTACTTGTATTTCTTTTATATGGAGAAATAAAAGGCTATTTGTAAAAGGCTACTTTCAGAAGTTGATACCCATTCAGGATGCAGAGACCAGAGCAGTTGCAAACAGAAACTGGGGTGAGCCCTAAATCTCATAGAGGCTTGAGGTCATTCCTATCCCTCCTCTACCACACTCCCAAAACAGGTCCATGCTCACAGCCTGTATTATGGACCCAAGCCTCTGAGATTAGTAAACTCATCCTTTGTGGAATGAGATGAAATTCCCAACCATTTTCAGGAAAAGCCTTCCATGGGATGCAGGGCACTGAGCTGGAAGCAGGCACTGTGGGAACAAGGCCCAGCCAACAACATTTGCTTTCCATCACCATGGCCTGTCGTGTGTGCATTTTCCTGGATTGGGGTCAGAGGGTGGTGGCCAATTTCTAGGGCCGGATTTGGCATCTCTGGTTTTCTTGGTCAAAACACCACATAAGAGCATCCCAAAACCACTGCAACAACACTCCTCTCTCTTCTCAAAAACTCTTTGTTCTTTTTCTGCAGACAGGGGCTGGAGAGACATTGCATTGGAAAGTTAAATGCTCTGGCTGGGAAATGGGTACCCTGAGTCTAGCCTCCTCAGTCACCATGAGCTCTTGACCTTGGGAAGGCCAGGAAGGGCTAGTCCTCAGGATCCCATCCATAAAATGTGAATATCTCTTGCCTATCTACCTAACTGGATTGCTGTGAGTTTTCAGTGAGGAGAAGTCAGTGTGAGGGCATTGAAGGCATTAGAGTGCTGGTCAAATATAAGTAGTGGCATTATGGTATCTCACGCTGAGCAATATGCTCAAGGGTCCCAGGTCCCGGGAGGATGAAGGTGCCTCTCAGCATCCTTCTCAGCAGCTCACCAAAGGGACATGCTGTAGGCATCCACAGAGGGTTCCATCTGCCAGGGAATGCCAAAGGGTGAGCAGTGTGTCCTCATCATACACCCCGGGAGGAATCTGGCCATTATGGAAACTGAATGCTGGCATCCTCAGAAATTCCCAGGTCCAGCTGGCCTTGACCAGAGGTGACCTGGCAGCTGTCAGTGTCCAACTGCTGCAGGAAAAACCAGCAGTAGACCATGGGTAGATGCGCTCTTCTCTTTCCATGCCTATCATGGGAATATCCATGAAGTTTCAGATACAAGGAACTAAGGATATGATAAATTTCATGATTTCATATCATAGTGATGAAGATTAAGAGCTCTGGGGTTGGAAAAAATCATGATTCAAATCTCAGCACTGCTGTTTAATAAACTGTGTGACCTTGGGAAACCCACTTACCCTCTCTGATCTTGTGATTCTCACCCATAAAGTGGCAATGTACTAGTACCTCTATGGATTATAAAAGATGAAATTACTAGTTTTTGCTAACTAGTAATTGCTATTCAGCTAGTAAAATAGAGACTAGTCTGTAGCTTGGAGCTCCTCATATGAAGCCATATAGTATCACAGCAGTTAAAAGCATAATTTTGCAGGGCAGGCCTGGTGGCATAGTGATTAAGTTCATGCGACCTGCTTAACAGATTAATGGTTTCGGATCCCAGGCACGGACCTACACACGGCTCATTAAGACATGCAGTGGTAGCATCCCACATGCAAAATAGAGGACGGTTGGCACAGATGTTAGCTCAGCAACAATCTACCTCAAGCAAAAAGTGGAAGATTGGCAACAGATGTTAGCTCGGGGCCAGTCTTCCTCACCAAGAAAAAAAGAAGCATAATTTTGCATGCATACACTGGCTGAATTCAAATTATAGTTGTTATGGACTGGCTGTGGGAACTTGGGCAGGGTCTCTACCTCAATTTTCTCATCCGTAAAAGTGGGATAATTATAATAATACTGATCTCACAGGATCTTGTGAGGATAAATGAGTTAATACGTGTCAAGCATTTAGAACAGTGCCGGAAACATCGCATGCACCGTATAACCTTACCACATGAGTGAGAGAGATCAATGACTTTAAAGGCAGAGGAAGGTAAATGGAAACTCCAAGACCTCTGGGTTGTAGCCTAACCTGCCTATGTCAAGCATGAACTTTCCTTGAGTAATCTTGAGTTCAGAGTTTCGTAATGTACTTCATAGTATATTGACTGATTGATCAGTTCATTCATTCTACGTTTGAGTACCTACAGGGTGAGATGCTCCCTCCAAGGTGGTAGGGGAACAAGATGCTCCAGCTTCCTGCCTTCAGGGAGCTTTCATTTTTGTGCCTCAGCTTCATTTCAAAATAAATTCCTCACCATTGTGTACAGATGATGTGCCTTGTTCGTTGTCTGGCTGGGTTTACCCCAGTACAGGGCCTCATGCTCCCAGTGGAGAGGCTGCCGTGCTTGGTGAAGTGCAGCGTCTTACACAAGCACCAGGGCTCCCTCAGCCATACTGCACCTGGCCCTGAGCCACTCTTCACCAGCATCAGGAGGGCCCAATTTCTATGCCACTTCTCTCTCTGCCTCTCGCTCTTCAATTCCACCTTTGTCCTCTTCTCTTTGTGTCCTTGCTGAGGAAGGTGCCCTATTAGTCTGTATTTGGTGCTCCTATTTCTAGATTTAATGAGAACTGGGTTACTGTCTTGTTAATATGCTTTGGGCACAAGCGTGTTGCAATTCCGGTCTATTTCAAGCACCTATGTAGAAATCATTTACTGTCTTAGTACTACAGTTAGACTCATCATGTTCATGGTGGTTATTGTGGTTGGAACAAACCTACTTCTTCGAAGAACTGAATCCTAGGTCTCCAATCCCCCCATTTTCTTTTCCCTCTTGCACGTTTAAAAAGCAGAGAGCATGTAGGTGAATGGATTGCCATTATAATTACTCCAGTGTTGTTGTTGTTGTTGATTTTAAAGTTAAATGCTACTCACATGCAGGTCCATGCTATTGTGTTAACATTTCCCAAATCCAACAAGAAAACACTGTTAACCAACGCTTGGGGATTTGCATGATAAGAAATAATCTGGGGGCCAGCCCCAGTGGCCTAGTGATTAAGTTCAGTGCACTCCGCTTCGGTGGCCCCGGTTTGGTTCCTGGAAACGGACCTACACTGCTCTATAAGTGGCCATGCTATGCTGGCGGCCCACACACTAAAAAATAGAGGAAGATTGGCAAAGGTGTTAGCTCAGGGAGAATCTTCCTCAGCAAAAAAAATAATAATAATCTGCGGTAAATTTGTCCTTGGTCCCCTGAATGTGTATCATTATAGCTACTGTTTATTGAACACTATGTGGCTGATACTGCACCAAACACTTCATATACATTCTCTTACTTCATCCATTTCACACAAGAGACTTAAGAAGTAAGTGTTAACACCATTTTACAGATAAGCAAATAAGTGTTAAACTACTTTTTCAAGGTCTTCCAGCTGGTGTGAATTGAGTCTGGGATCCATATCCATTTCCCTCCACACCAAAGTCATGCATTTTCCATCACTAAGAAACAGTTCTTCCTATTTTACCCCCAACTAGACTCTCATATCTAATCTGCAAATTCCTAGGCCTCTTTCCCAGGAACTCCACTTATTGGGGCTGGGAAGGAAGTTTGATTGGCTGGCTGATCTATTTCTTCTTAAATACCATGTTTTTCCATGACCCACTGCCACCTGCCCACTCTCCCTACCCCAGCCACCAAAACGGTTTCCAGTGCTTCTGACCTGAAGTGGCACCTGACAAAATAATGTAGCTCTTGCAGTATTGGAAGCTGACATATTAATGCAAAGCCTCCTGAAATATTACTCATTATTATGTATTTTGCCAGCATTTGAGTGATTTGTGAACTCTTCATTGGAATAAAGTACTGTAAATGATTCATGAATGACCAAGTTTATGAAATTCTATAAAAATATTAGCAGGTGGCAATGATTCCGTCACACTGGGAGTACAGTCTGCTGGCTGCAAATTTGTCAATATGGAAGGATGGGAGTGGAGTGGGAGACGGAGTCTGTTAGGCGGGTGGGGGGCCTGCGGAGGGTTTGGACTGGGCTCACCAGGGGGTGTAAGGCAAAACAGGAAGGAGCACCATGGTGGTGGGCGGATGTCGTGGGCGGGAGACTTTCACCATGGTCTGTTGTCCACTGTGGGAGATGCATTGAGAACTGGGAACATCAGAATTGGGTGGGAGAAGAGAGAAATGCTTAGCAGAGAGAGAACTAACATTTGCTGAGCAGTTATTAAGTACCCAAGACCTCTCTAGAGTCCTCCATACACAACCCTGTGACGTTGGTTTATCCCTTATCTTTACTGATGTGTTAGCTGAGGCCCAAAAGTGGTTCCCAAGATATGTTAGTGTTATTATTATTGCTGTTAGCATTTATTGAACACTTACCACATGCCAGAGCTCTGTGCTAAATACCTAAATGATGATCTCATTTAATCTTCATAAAGATGAGCTTGTCACTCTCATTCTCAATTATAAACCTGGGAACTGGAACCACCTGTGTTCTCTGCCTCAGAACATGAGCAGGATTTCATTGTCTGCTTCTGACTATTAGTTCACATCTTCTGGGATATAACTCGTTCTCCTTGGAGCCAATTTCTGGAATAAGTTTTGACTTTGTGATTAAGAGTGTTGCCGTAAAATTGGAAATTACCTGGCAGACAGAGGGTATCCTTGCTCCTGTGTTTGCCTCCTCTCACTTGGCTTGGCCTCAATTCTAACCCATGTGTAGTTCCAAGATAATTTAGCAGAAAATACAGTAAGGTGAGAAACGCTGCTGTCACGTGGAAATACATGTATCATAACGTTACTGATCATAAGACAATTGGGAAATGTGGATTTACCCAGATTAGAGTTTATTCAGGTGATTAACCTGTTTATAATCACATCCATCTCATGCATGGACAATGCACACCTCCCCATGACAGGATTATGCTGCCCTGGATGATATTTGTGCTTGGAATGTGCCCCCAGCCCCCAATTGTAGGGACAAGCTACATAAGTCTTCTTCATCCTCTAGTCTGGTCTCCCCCATGCCCATCTTTCTTAGTCGGGATTCTTGGTGGTAATCAACAAAATCCCCTCCAACTAATTTACAAAGAAAGAGATTTTTTAAAGAGTGCAGGTGGTTTATAGACTTGCCAAAAGGACCCCATAACCGGTTTAAATGTGACATGACCAGAAAAGGTGGCACACAAGAAATACCATATATGATACTATCGTCACACAAGAGTTCTCAATCTCAGCACCACTGACATTTTGGGTTAGATCGTTCCTTGTCATGGGGGCTGGCCTGTGCATTGCAGGATGATTAGAAGCATCCTGGTCCTTTAACCCCGAGGTACCAATAGCATCCCCCACCCCGGTATTGACAGTCAAAAATGTCTCCAGATATTGTCAACTGTCCCATAGGGGTAACATTGCCCCCAGCTGAGAACCAGTGTTCTAGAGGAGTCGTCACTGCTGCCACCTCTTTCTGCCACTCTGCTCCTATGATGCTCAAAACAGGGTGGTAGCAACTCTGCCTTGGCTGCCCAGAAAAGCCAGGTGACACCATGATTTCCGGAACCTCCAATCCCCAAAGCAGAGCCACTGCACTGGCTCTCACTTCCATCACCAAGTCTCATGCTGGGATGTCTGCAGGGAAGAACCTAGATCACATGAAGGACTGTAGCTAAGCTGGTGGGTGTTGTCATCTGTAGCCTCAGCCACGTCATCAGTACAATTCCACGTGAGGCAGTCAGTGACAGGCATGGCTCTCTGACAGCAGGTGAGGAGGCCACGCTTGGGAGAGTGTGGCTTCACACCTATCATCTTCTCTCAATATCATGTCCTGTCAGTCAATAACGCACGTGGCCTAGGAAAGGGGCCTAAGTGGGAGGAGACAGAGAACTTGGGTTAAAAGCTCAGGCTTTGGAATCAGACCTACCAAGGTTAGAATCTTGACTCGGCTATCAGAAGAACCATATGAAATCGCCATTTTTATAGGTGAAAAGGGGGTGAATATTGGCCTTTTCATGGTTTGTCCTCATACTGTGTCACCTTTGACAAGTTATTTAATTCTCTGCCTCTATTTTCTCGAGAATGAGAGTGAGAATGCAGTATCATCTCCTAGTGGTGCTGTAGTTAGTAAGTGGGACGTATAAGGGAACCACTCAGTACAGTCACTTACTAAGTCCCGGGGTTGGGAGCCATCACCTCATGTACCAGATTCATGGTTGAAGTTCCCTGCTGGTGAACCAGAGGTGAGAGCAGGTGCTTGGCATTCAGCTGTTAAACAGTTAGGTTGGACATCAGTAACACTGTGTGCTGCTTTGTAGAAAGGGATGATCTAAATGTGCGATTTTCAAAGTGTGGCCCCCCAGACCAGCAGCATCATCTGGGAATTTGTTGGAAATGCAAATTCTCACGCCCGTCCTCAGACCTATTGGATCAGAAACTCCGGCCCCGCAATTGGGGTGTTAACAAGGCCTCCGGGTCGTTCTGATGCTCACTGACATTTGAGAACCCCAGGTTAAATATGCTCCTAAGTGTTAACATCGCTACAGCTGGCTCAATTCATTAATTTGCCTCAGTGAAGGTAGCCTTTGAACCAATTCCATTACAGTCCTGCTGGGGTAATGCGTTTGTGCCTTAAAGGTGCTTATTTCTCCAGGTGCTCTGGTATGCCATTTGAAATCCCTCTAAATCCAATCCATACTCTTCAAAACGGCCTTTGTTTTTGCTTCGTTAATGGCTCTGAGAGCAGGGGAAATTTGTCCTAGGCTTCTATGCTCCATCCTGTCTAGACTTTGGATGACTGTTAAATGCCATGTTGCTGAGTGTTTGCTTATTTCTCAGAAACCAACCTTTTAGGCCCGAGATGAAAGTATCTTCAGAAGATTTGAGCCGGTACAGGCAAAGATAATTCCTGACAGGAGGAAGCTGGCACTGGGGTCAGCAGAACCAGCTTTTCTGCCTTATTAGGTCTGTAACCTTGAGTAAGTTATTTGTGGTTCTCAAACTTTGCTGCACATTAAAATCATCTGGGGAGCTTTTAACCACCCCCCCCCATGCCCAAGATGCACTCCAAACCAATTAACTAAGAATATCTTGGAGTGGGACCAAGGGTCAGTAAGTTTATAAACTCTCTAGGTGTTTCCATGGTGAAGCCAAGTTTGAGAATCACTGAGTTAATATAACCCATCTATACCCCAGTTTATTCATAATTAGGACTGGGGATAATGACACCAACCAAGTAGCTTTGTCTTGAATATCAAAAGAGATAATACACACAGGAGTTCCTAACACATAATTGTGGAAAATCAAAAATCTTATTTCCCTTCAATCAGCTGCTTCACTTTGAGCCAATATGTGAAGCTAACTACTTTCTGACGGCTCTTTTGACACAAGCACTTTCAAAATTGACATGCAGAGAAACAGAATTTGATAAACAAATGAACAGGTTGTCTTCTGACTCACTTTAGAAAAAAATCCTTCAGAATTTGGTCTTAGCTTCTCCCTGCTCCAGCACCTCCGAGCATTTCCATCTGCTTCTTTCCAGTTCGGCTCTTCACATTTCTGAGCACTTCATTTTGCAACCTGGCCTTATCTGCCGGGTGCAGCTGGTGAAACTGAGGCATGAAGAGGTGAAACGACACTGCAGAGGCAGCCACGTGCCTCGATTAGACCACCAAGTTGCTCCTGACTGATTATTTATTTGGTCCACTAAACAAAGCTGCTTCCTCACTCAGGGCTAGGGAAACATATTTCTCTAAACTTCATCAGCACAAACTCCTCAGAAAAGGTTCAACTTGAACCTTGGCACGTGGGAGAATCCTGCATCCCTCAACCTCCTTCTCCTCACTCTGGGCCTCGCATCCAAGGCACCTGGCCACAGGCTGGACCTACCTCACGTTCATGGAATGAATGTGTGATGGTCAATTTTTCTTTTTTGTTGGCTTTAGTGGTCTAACTACAACTGAATCTACTTCATCACAGCTGCTTTTCCAAATGGCTTGGCAGCATTTTTTTGAAGATACTGAAGAATCACTATATGTCAGATCTGCAAGAGCTTTTAGACCCATTTTATATAACCTGCTAAATTTACAAATAAAAACAAATTAAATAATCAGCCAAGGGCTCTGACTCCCAGGACTGAAAATATGTTGCTGATGTCTCATTTTCCCTCAGTAACGAGCACTGTGGCGACCCCTCTGGGACCAGATTCTGCAAACAGAGACAAGACATCCATTCTAGCTCCCACCGCTCACTCTCCATCTATTTGCATTCATCAAGAGGCATAAAGATTTGTTCTCATTTGGTAAAAATGAGCAGGGGAGGGAAGGAGGAGTTTGTTTGGGGGCCCAGACCAGGAGGAGAGGAGTAAAAGAGAAGGTAGAAATAGGCTGTCCTCCTCTGGCCTCAAAGTGGGTTTGACACTCAGGTTAGAGGAAAGAAAATGATGGAAAAAAATTTTTTTAATGAGATACTGTGCAGAATTGGAGGCAAAGACCAGAATCTAATTAAACCAATCACAAAAGATCAGATAACATTCTAGGTTCAAGCACTACAGCTGTGAGGCCACTACAGCTGTGAAGTGACACAGGATGACACAATTGGAAATAGAGCCACCCCCACAGAGACTCCTGCAGCACCTTGGCTGGGGAAGGCTGGTAATTAGGGGGTGGATGACCATGGTGAAGCTCCCTTCAGTCACCCAGATGAGGGAGGAAGAAGTTGACATTGGCCGGGGGCCCTTGTGAAATCAGCTTTGGGCCACCCAAGAAATACCTGGGGAATAATGTCATACATGGACTGAGTTCCCCGTGAGCAGGTCGGAAGCCAGGGGTTCCTATGATGGGAGATGAATGCACATGTGACCCATGTCCTCCTCCAAACTCTGGGTTACCCACCTCAATTCTGGCCAGCCCACTGCTTAAAGTTTAATTGGAGCAGACCGCTTGACTACATGGATTTGAAACAAGGAGACTCTGTGGGCAAAATCCCAGGGTAAAAAGGAGAATTTGGAGGAGCATGGTCTTTTCCCAGCTGAGCCTTCTCTTCTAAACAAGAGGAGTGGAAGGAAATGGGCAGCACTGTGGAGAGGCAACTTGGGACCGCCCAAAGGATGTGTAGACATCGAGGCCAGCAGACATCCAGTGGCCCCATCAGGCAGATTCAGATCAACCACAAGATTGATTGATTCAGCAGACAGTGATAGGATGCCTAATTCATGCCAGACACCGTTTCAAGGGCTGGGGATAGAGCAGCCAAAAACCACCAAGTTCCTGCTTCAGGAAACTCTCAACAAGCAGACATTAGTGAGTGTGTAACACATCAGGTGGTTATATGTGCTGGAAATAAAAATGGGGCAGATTAAAGATACAGAGAGTGACAGGAGGGGCTGCGTGGTCCAGGAGGCCTTGCTGGGAGGTAACGTCTGGAGGGAGGCCTGATGGAAAGTCTGAGCGCAGGAATACTGTCCTTACCTCTCAGCTATCCTTGATAGCAGGGCTTCTCAAACAGGGTGAATGTGCCCTGCAGGGGACATCTGGCAATGTCTGGAGACATTTTTGGTTGTCACAACTCGGGGGAGTGATGCTACTGGCATCTAGTGAGTCGAGACCAGAGATGTTGCTCAACATCCTGCAATGCACAGGACCAACCCCATAGGTCATGCTCTGCAAGTATCATCAAGGGGCTGACCCCTTAGAAGTTCTGGAAATATATCATGGTTTGTTCACTCAAATATTAAGCTTAAATAGACAAGAGGTCTGTGTTCATTTCTGGGGCACCACGGCAAGGGACACTGTCCCTGTCCTTGTAAAGCTCACAGTCTAGCTGGGGACAATGATTTATAACAACTACACCACTATGGAACAAGGGCCAGGGCTGGATACAGCCTTACAGAGGATGTGTATTCAAAGCAAGTACTCAAGAATGAGGAGGAGTTAGCCAGCTGACAGGCAGGGGACAGGGCAGAAAGTGTGTCAGAGAGAGGGAACAGAAGGAAGGTCTTAAGATGGCTCTGATGTGGGAGAGCGGGGCTCATGTGGGAGACAGGAAATGACCTGACTGAGGAAGAAGGCGGGACCTGTGTACAAGCAACGAGCTTCGATATAATACCCCCTAGTGCTGGGCGGATGTTAGAGGGTTTGGGGCTGAAGAGTGACATGATCAGATATGGATTTTGCACAGACCACTCTGGTTGCCAGAAGAGGATGAGCAGGAGGTAGCAAGTCCTGTCTCCAGGTCTCTGAAGCCAGAGTGGCACATCTCAGATAAATGGCATTCTCACCCACGAAGACCTGGGAGGTGAATCCAAACTAATAGTGAAGATATTAAATGTACTTTGGGATGACATGAGTAGCAGGAATTGGGGGACCAGGTCCTGCCAGGCCTTGTAGGGTAGGGTAAGGAGCTTGGACTTTCTTCTAAGGAAGTCTAGGAGGGTTTTCAGGAACGGAGTGACATCCAATTTGCGTTTCAGGAAGATAAGATTTGAGCAAGTCAACAATAATATGCAAAATGCCATGAAATAGAAATTAATTCAAAAGTGCATTCATTTGTTGAGAACCCACTACCTACCAGCCACTGGGGGAAAGAGATAAAAGATAAAGCCCTGCCTTCCCTGAGCTCAGCCTTAAGTTCCCTTCTCAACAGAGGGAACCAGGAAAACTTTAATTCTAAATCCTTGTGTGGAGGGGTGGGGAGTACTTTGTGTGTTGCATGGCCCTTCCCATTTAGTTTGGCTCAATCTCCAGGCCAAGTGAACATTCTCTGTTAAAATTCCAAGTTTTTAGTTCTTTCTCAGTGGGCTATCTCAAAATTATTTATCAAACAGAGTTGGCCAGAGCTGTTCGCTGTTGATTCGTTTGATTGGCATCTGTTTTAAGATCTTTATTGTGAAGAAAGCTTATCTTTTCCTCGCAGTAAGTCATTAGGTGCCAAGAGATCATTTCCTTATTATTTTTCTTTCTTCTGAAGGTGTGGATGTTTGCATACAGGCTCCTCTAAGCAAGGTCCATCTTTCCTGGTACCATGTTGGAAGGATTCCGTGCTCACTAAAAAGGACTTGATTGCACTGTCACCTGTGGATGCTCATTTCCTGTCTGCAGCTGGGGCCAACTTGAGCCTTGTTCAATGCACCAGAACAGGCACTCTGGAGGTGAAACAGAGTGAAAGCAGACTGGAGAGAATGCATCCTCATTAGATGATGGCTTGGCATGTCAAACTACATTAATGGGATCCAAGACCCGGTTGACAATATTTGACAAGAAGAAGCTGGGAGGAGAGGCTTGTGCTCTTTCAAAGTTGATCTCACCCTCCTGGCTTGGGCTGCACATTCAGTTGATTGCTAACACCTGAGGGTTAGCACAGGTAAAGCTCATAGACCCGAGGCAGAGGTCTTGGCCAGCTGGTCATAGAGACTCAGAACTGGGCAACTGGCACTTCACAATCAGTTGTGATTGCATTTTCTATTCCTTTTGAGTTTTTCATGCAGAGACTAATCATGAACCCTACTGAAGTCACATTAGTTCTGTTTAGTGTTGCTTACTTCCTGTCACGTAAGGCTCTTTGATTAGCAGGGCTGTTTCAGCTCCCAAATAAAAGGAAATATATTTCCGGAAAGTAAGTGTTAACTCAGGAGAGCAGGGCGCATGAAGGACCACGAGGGGTGTGTTTTGCGTTGCTGATACAGCCTGGAAGTCAGTGCAAAAGTTCTGCACCATATGAGAGCTTTCTCCCCGACCCCCTCATCCAACTGGACTCCCTATTCCCAAGTCTATGCTTATTTCTAGAGAGCTATCCCAGAGGGTATGGAACTGATGAGACAACTGTTTCTTAGGAATGCCACAGTGTGGGTGGGATCATGTGGGGTCAGCACCGGGAAGTCCAGGTCCTGAGTCAGAGGAAGGGAAAATTGCAAATTCTATATTTGGAAGGTAGATCAAATATATACCAGCATCTAGGATGCATCTTGGAAATACCATTAACATCCCGAGTGGTTGCTCCATTCTTCCATGTGCCTTCATCTTCCTTGGGCCCTGATCTGCACCCAGCTTCCCAGACTTGAGCAGCTTCCCAGGAGCAAAACCTAGAGCTAAGGATTGGGGCAGGGAGGACACACGGAAATGAAAAAGGCCATCTTCTAAAGAACCTGTACATCATGATCCCCTTCCTAGAACGATCCCCTTCTGCATCCTCTACCTCCATTCTCACTCCCCTCTCCCTCCATGAACAATTCCATTAATTGTGTAGGTCAGATCATGACACGCTAGTCTCCCGGGGAGGAGGGATAGTTATCTTTCTACTGACGGTCTTCTGCAGAAGGAGCTTCATTATGCTGGCAAATCTGCCATGTGTAGGCTTCTCCAAGAGAACCAATGGGAGAAGAATTTTGCTTTCACTTTTGGCTCACGCCAATCATACCTCCTGATTGGTGTGAGGAGGAAATGCCAGGTAGGAAGCACAGATCAAACACAGAGTGGGCATCTTGTGTGACAAGGAGTCCACAACAGTTGACAGGGGATTCATACCTTGAGTAGTTAGATTAGAAGTAGGGGGTCTGCAAACTGTGGCCCACAGGCCAAATCCACCTTGCCTGTGTGTTCACATGTTGCCCGTGGCCTTGGGCACCACACAGTGGAGCAGAATAGCTTCTACAGCCATGGCCTGCAAAGCCAGAAGTATTTACTCTCTGCCCCTTTACAGATAAAGTTTCCTGCCCCTGGACTAGATGGGTGCTCATGTCCCTTAGGATTTGGCAGCCCCACCATCCTGTGGTAACCTGATTTCAAGAATTTTTGAAACCATAATCAGTCTGAAAAGGGAACTTATAAATTTCCCTTTTCTAGAGATTTTTGAGGAAAGGCTAAATGTGTGTATGGCACAGAGGTGAACTAAGTCCGCCCTGGGCCAGGCTCCCCAGAGGCGTCTTCATGGAGACTCCAGTGAACCCCACTTCCAGATCAAGGGCAGCAGCTGCCTGTGTCCGTCAGCACCCCAGTTCCTGAGCAAATGGGATAGTGGTTGGAAAGGCTTTGCAAAGGGAGAATGACTGTGCAGATGTTGTGTACAGATGAAGTTTATACGACAAAGAAGTTGCTTCTTTCCCGGCAAGCTTCCCTGCAGACGTTGCTCAGGGAGCTGCCCGGGAGCTGTCTTGCCCGTGGCCTATGTGTGAAGGCGACTCTTACTCCAAGCAATCAATAGCGATGATGATAATGGTGATGCTTTGTGGGTCTTGCTGAGCCCTTCACAGACCCATCTCACTGCTCCTTGCACTGACTCAATGACTTAGGCACCTGTATCAGTCTCCCTTTTCTGCCGTAACAAGTTACTACAAACCTGGTGGCTTAAAACAACCCAAATTTGTTATCTTACAATTCCGGGGGTCAGAAGTCAAATCTGGGTCTCAGGGGGCTAAAATCAAGGTAGCAGCAGGGCTGTGTTCCTTCTGGAGGCTCCAGGGGAGAATCACTTCCTTGCCTTTTCCAGCTTCTAGAGGCCACCCTCGTTCCTTGGCTCATGGCTTCTTCCTCCACCTTCAGAGCCAGGAATGGTGAGTTGAATCTTGCTCACACTGATATCTTTCTGGTTCCCCCTCCCACTTTTAAGGACCCTGTGATTACATTGGGTCCACCTGGATAATCCAGGATAAGCTCCTTATTTTAAATTTAGCTGATTAGCAACATTAATTCCACACAACCTTAACTCCCCTTTCCATTTAATACAACATATTCACAGGTTCCAGGCATTAGGATGTGGACATCTTTGGGGGCTATTATTCTGCCTACCACCATACCCCTTTTAGAGATGAGGAGATAGAGGCAGAGAGCAGGTTAGGAATTTATCCAAGGTCACACAGCTGGTAAGTAATGGATGATCATAACCTTCGGCCCCAGCTACAGTTACTCTAGAACCTTGAGATGGATGGCATAGCCAGCAGTGTGAACAAGGGGCTCCTCTCATCTGCTGGCTGCAAATAGAGTGGTAACTAGAGGGAGAACTGGCTCTCAGCAGACCCTCGGTGGCAACTCTGGTTCTCTCTCTTCAGGGCTGGAGGCAGTGGGTCATCTGATGTGTTTTCCTACCAGAGCTCTAATGTCCAGGCTTCTTTCACGCTTTCCTCCTTTCTCTCCTTTAAGTGTCGTCTTTGTGTTTCATGAGGATCATTTTCTCCAGAACAAGTGAGCATCAGGGACCGGTGGGACACCTGATTTCCATTCGTGTTTGGAGCGGTCTCAGTCTCAGAGCTGCCTTGGCTCCATCACTTAGTCCGAGGTGGGCCCCGATATCCCCTGGAGAGGTGGTGGGGAGATGGGATGGAGTACTGATGACTCAGCCCATGTCGGCAGGTACCAGCACACCCGGTCCTGACCCTACGCTAGTCTTCGCTTTGGAGGAAAGCACCCCGGCGTTGGGCCCAGGCAACTCCAAGTCCAGATTCCCGCCCCCGTGCAGCTCACACACAAGAGCAGGAGCCGAGCCTGAGCGCACACTGACGGTATCGGGCTCAGGGTAAGTGAATTTTCTGAAGGATCTCCACAAACCTAAGTGCCCCCAACCGTGCCAGGGACACTTCTGGGCACGAGGGATGTGAGCGTGAAAGAAACACATTTGCTGCCCCCTCCGGGGCTTATCCTCCTAAGGACATTGAAGGTGGGGACTCTTCATGAGAGGCTTAGGGAAGCGTCAGGAAGCAGGTCACACGGCTGGTAAGTGAAAAAGCCAAGTGACAAACCCACTTCCTCCCCCTCAGAGGCCAGGCTCCACACGCTGGCTCTGTCACATGTCATTTAAATGCCTGGTTTGCTCACTGTGAACCAGTGGTTCTCAACTGGGAATGATATTGGCCCCCAGGGGACCATTGGTGATCTCGGGAGACATTCTGGTTAACACATCTGGGGAAGGGGAGCTACTCATATCTAGTGAGTGGAGGCCAGGAAATGCCACTAACCATCCTACAGTTCACAGGACAGCCCCCGCCCCAAGGAATGAACCAGCCCCAAATGCCAATAGTGCCGCTGCTGAGAAACCCAAGTGCAAAATGAGAATGGTAAACCCCGCCCTACAGTGCTGCGCTGAGCTTTGAAGGTAATGACATGTGTGCTCAGACGTGGTGAACCTTCCATCTAACCAAGTCACGTGTTCACCAACCAGACTTCACGTGAGCTGGACTCTTGGGGCCCCGGGGCTCCACCTGGCTAGAGATTGCCCCCCACTTAATTCTGAGAAGCACCCAGTAATACAGTTCTAGCTGAACTCGCCAATGCTCATTTTTCATTCTGCGTGGTGTTTTTACATTTTTTTTTTTCTCATTGCAGAAGACAAATTCCATTTCCTTACTCCTGAGGGAAAACTAATTCCAGCAAAGGCCATTTGTCTTTGGTACCTTAAGATCTAGATAATTTACTGCAAGTTTATTTTTATTGAAAATTATGTAGATATTATTCAGAAACACAATTTCCAACTATACAGCACACTTAAGCAGATTATATTTTAAGTGTTAATACATATACTGAGGATATATGCTGGAATGTGCATTTCTCAAAGATACTTTTTTCTTTTTTTATGACTGCCTTTGAGATCCTCAAACTTGTGTACGATGAAGTGCTGAAGGATTAAGATATTTTCCAAATGGATATTTTGTTATAAGTTATGAGTTGTTACCGTTCGACTGCAATTCAAACTCATGACACTTTATATAGCTTCTATGATTAATTCAGAAATATTTGCATTTAAATGCATTTAAGATATTTAACTTGTGATTCCAAATGAACCTATTTTAAGCCTGGCAGAAGCAATCCAATCTCTCAAGTGTGTGGACTCCCCCCCAATTACGTGGACCTGAAAAGGATTCAGATATTAAGATAGCACAGCTTTTTCAAACTGTTTCTGAGAAACATAAGACCAGAGAGATGTCCCCCAACACACATACACACACATACACTCCCTTGGGAACATTTGGGAAACATTGAAAGTTTGGGAAACATTGAAAATTATAATTACTTCTTTAAAATTCACAGTGCACATTTGACACAGTCAAGACATTTTGAAGACCTGCAGTTGAGAAATCTGCTTAAGCTAGCATATTCCACGCTTCTAAAAACCAAACTCTTTAACAATCTTCTTCTACAAGAACTATTAGCCATTATAGAAATCATACTTTGGATAATGTTGATGAGAAAAAATTTAATTAACAAGACCAGAAAGAAACAGCATGGGGATGCCCAGTTGATGCCAACATGCCTTCCGGAGATGCTGCATGGTCCATTCTGGAAAGATGATTCTAGAGACCGTTTGGCATTAACTTTCTGCGTTAATGTAGTGGAAACTCCCACTTCCTGTTGTTTCAGCTAATCGAGAGGTAAGGGAGTCCATGAACTGATGAATGGATAAACGAATGTGGTCTATCCATATAATGGGATATTATTCAGCCATAAAAAGGAATGAAGCACTCATGTAGCGTATGCTACAGCATGGGTGGACCTTGAACACATGACACTGAGTGAAAGAAGCCAGACACAAAAGGTTACATACCGTGTGATTCCACTGATACGAAATGTCTAGAATAGGTAAACCCATAGAAACAGAAAGCAGATTACTGGGGACAGCTAATGGGTCTGGGGTTTCCTTTTGGGATGATGAAAATATTTTGGAACTGTCTAGTGGTGGTGGTTGCACAACATTGTGAATGCACTAAATGTCATTGAATCGTTCACTTTAAAATGATTAATTTTATATTATGTGAACTTTACCTCAATTTTTAAAAAATCATGGGAAGTAAAAAGTGACAGGACAGGTGTAAGGACCAGGAGGGAGAGGCAGGGCAGAGGGAACTGGAAAAGTCAAAGGGGGCGTCCTGCATGTTCTCCATAGCGGCCTAGAAGACTTGTTCATACCTAACAGCAATTTGAGGAAATCATAGCCCAAAGAGATGTTCAGGACAGAGAGTGGCCAGTGAGAAGCAGAAGAGCAGGGTCCACCTACCTCAGCAGAGAGCTGGCCGGGAACCCACACCGTGATGTGCTAATGACTGCAGCCTGCAGACCCACGCTTCCATCTTTGCTCCCCAGGTGGAAGCCAGTGACCATGAAACTAGGAAGCTGGACTTTCCAGGCCCTTTGCTTGTAGCGGCCCCTTCGGAAGCCCTGTTACCAGTGTTGTATTGTGACTTCGTGTTCTTCTGCTTCAAGGAGATCCCCAAATTGCATAATGTTTAGCTTCGCCACAACCCTGATCAGCACCTGTGACCTAGCCTAGTGGAGCCAGGCTGAGGAACTGTCCCAGATCTATTCTGACATTGTGAAACCTCACATTCATTAATGCCTACTAAAAGCCAGGCACCTGACATATTGGAGGACTAGACCAGTGTGGTCCAGTAGGACTTTCTGCAGTCAGGGAAATGTTCTATATCTGCACTGTCTAATATGGTAGCCAGATATGTGATAGTCTAATACAGTGGTTATTGAGCACTGAACTATGGCCACTGCAATTATGAAACTGAATGTGTTTTTTACTTTATTTAATTTTAGTTCATTTTAAGTTAGTCACATGGCTGGTGGCTATTGTATGGGAAAGGCAGGTCTAGGCAGTCATGGGGGAAAGCGCTATCTTTAGCATAGACACAGGTCTGTGTTTTAATATTAGCTTTACCTCTCACTAGCTATGTAATTTGGGGCAAGTTGCTTAATCCGTAAGGCTGAGTTTCCTCATCTGTAAAAAGAGAGAAATGAGAAGACATACTTCCTAGAGCTGTTGTCAAGATGAAATGAGATATTCCATGTTAAGTGCACAGAACTGGGCAAATAAGTGCCTCGGTGAATATTGTTTGTGCCTTTTGCTATTGGCGATTTATCTGTGCTTTGCACAGCAGTGCCTTGAAGAAATGAGGCTCAGAGAGGTGAAGTAGCTATGCTCAGGGTCGTATAACCAGAAAGGACAGGAGTGGGAACTTATTCCCACGTGTTCTAATGTCGAAGTCCTTCGGCTTGCTGCTGCACGGTGCTCTCTCCCCTTGGAATCCTGGTTACCAAGCTCATCTCCACCTGGAGAATGAGATGGAGACTGAGGAATGGGTCTTGTTTTCCCCCCAAAAGCTGGTCCGTTAAGTATGAGCTGCTCTGTTCTTTGTTGAGATGGGATTTCTGGTAGCAGTTGAAATTCTAGGGGAAACGTGAGCATGTGACTGGGTTTCTATCTCCACGGTGATCCTTGTTTCTTACCTCAGTTGGTTCTAGGTAGGTTCTGGGCTGGACTCGCAGAGAAGACCCTGGTCTGTGTCATCTCAGCCACTTGACGGTTCTGGTTGAGTCAAATCTTTCAGACACACTAATTATTCAATCTTGGTTGTGTTTTAAGACATTGAATGCCCTCTTTTGAAGGCTTTCTTCTTCATTCTATGTAAAGTTGTCTCCAAGTCATAGAGAACTAGGTCCAGCAGAGATAGAGGCAAGACAATCTATTTTCACTTTAACTTAAGTTGTGAAGGCCACGTGCATCCTGTCGTCCTCACCTCTGGGCTAGGAGCAGAGTCAGGGCGTGGAGTGAACCACTTATTCAGATCTGAGGGATGAATCAGCCACTGCAAAACGCCTGGTGTGTGCTAATGCCAGCATCTCGGTTGCATTCTCAAGGAAAGCAAAGAAGCCACAGATCAGTGCTGGTCTGGGGGCTCATGCTTCACTTCCCAATCTAAACACAGTGTCTGTCTTGTCACACTGGCTGCTTCACAGCCCTGCCCGTGTCATTCTTAAGAGAAATAGAGTGAGGTTTCATTAACGTGAGAGATCAGCAGTAGTTCAATTATAAGTTATCACTGCAGAGGGACAGCAGCAGGGTTAGCTCCTCAGGGTGGAAATAAAGAAGATGAATGGGAGGAGGAAATGAAGTCAGCGCTTCCCCACCCGAAGCTTTGCCAGCGATGCACAGGGGGAGGGGGGATCCCTTTCTAAACACAGAGTGTACACCAAAGGCACCTACTATTTCCTAATCTGCAAAAGATCCACTCATTGTGGTAAGCTTCACATATGCCTCTCTCCAATACCATGACCCCGCCATGGTCTTATTTTGTGACCCATCAAGCTGGGGGCTTAGTCACGCTGGCTAACTCTCAGCACCTGCGTATAACTGTGAACCTCTCCCGAAGGCTCTAGGGTTCCCAGCATGTCAAGGAGACAGAAAGGTATGGCATCCTTCCAGTCAGTCTAATTCCTGTGACTGAGTTTGTTTATTCTGAAGTGTGCTTATCTCTTCCACCTGCCCCACTCATTCACTCGTTCACACACTCATTAATTCAACAGACGACGATTCAGCTCCTACTACCTGTCAGATACTGTTCGAGACACTAAGCAACGACCCAGAGTTTCTGCTCTCAGGAAATTTACAACAGGAGAGCAGGCAGGTGATGATAAATGCCCTGGAATAAAATTAAACAGGGCGAGGAGGATGGGGAAGCAGGGAGTGGGCGACATCCTATTTTATACAGATGGTCCAGGCTGGCCTCTGTGAAGAGACATTTAAGCAGAGACTTGATGAAAGAGAAGGGTGTGACTTATACAGATATCTGCAGGGAAAGAGAGCCACACAGGTGAACAGCCAACCAGGTTGGGGACAGAGAGTGTTACAAAAGACAGGATCCTCCAGTCTGGGAAGGAGCTCAAGGAAAACCCTATGGAAAGATTTGTAGCAGCTCTGCCTTTGCTGGGGTGCCCCCAGTTGTTTTTCTCCAGGACTTGGACCCCTTCTCAACAGCCCTGACAGCAAGTGGAAAGGCCCTGGGGTGGAAGTGAGCTTGATATGTTTCAGGAAGACAGGAGCGGGAGGGGGCAGCTCACGCAGGGCCTCGTAGGCCTTTGTATGGACTCTGGCTTCTGAGTGAAAGCACTGAAGGTTTTGAGCAGAGGCAGCATGCAATCTGACATGTCTTTTACCAAGAATTCTGGCAGGGCAGTGGGAAATAGACTGAAGGAGGCTGCAGTGGAAGCAGAGAGCCAGGCAGGAGACTATTGCAATAAGCCAGGAGAGAGAGCTTGGATTAGGATGGCCAAGGTGGAGGTGGAAAGAGGGGGTTGGATGTAAGATATGTCTTGAAGAAAGAGGCAGCAGAATTTGCTGCTGGATTAAATGTAGGATGTGAAAGAAAGAGGCTTTGAGGGTGATTAGGAGATTTTTTTTCTTGAGCCAAAAGGAAGGACAGATTGCCATTAACTGAGGTGGGGATAACTGGGAGGAATGGGTGCCCAGAAGAATCCCGTGCCATATGGAGATGCCATTAGAAAATTAGCTTGGTCATCTGGTGCTAAAGAATTTCCTCCAAAATTTTCTGAGCTGCAACCAATGTAAACCCAAACAAAGGTTTTCTCAATCAGATGTTTTGGAGGAGGCAGAGGGCCCAGTCAGGATGGGCTGGGCTTGTAGGGTGATATAGAGGCCCAGGCAGAGCCAGCCCACCAGAGTCGGTCATAGGATCCTCGGCGCCTTCAGGGAGTTGGATCAGCAAAGGAGCGTCTCCACGGAACAAGCAGAGGTCTCTGTCCCAGGGACAGTAGCGACACTTGGGAAAATTCCCAGAGAGCGATTGTTTTAGGGGATTGTCTTCTTGGAGACTGTCAGTCAGCTCAGGCTGCCATAACAAAATACCACAGACTGGGGGGCTTGAGTCACAGGAATTTATTTTCTCTCAGTTCTGGAAGCCAGAAACCCAAGATCAAGGAGCCAGCAGGGTTGGTGTCTGGCGAGGCCTCTCTCCTTGGCTTGCTGACGGCTGTCTTCTCACTGTGTCCTCACATGGCCTTTCTCCACGCCTGCATCCCTGGCGTCTCTTCCTCTTCTTGTAAGGACACCAGTCATATGGGATTACGGCCCCACCCCTTATCACCTCATTTACCCTCAATTACCCCTTTAAAGTTTCCAAATACATTCATATTGGGGGTGAAAGCATATGAATTTTAGGCGGACACAATTCAGTCCATAACAGACACCTGTGTTGAGGAAGCTTCTGAAGCTGTCTCCAGACTGACAGGAAAGAGAAACAGCACCAACTGACAACATCTTTCTTGGGAAAAAGACATACATGCCACTGGCACGCTTGTCCCGCCTGAGCTGATTTCACATCTTCCCTGGCTCCAGCGGAAGTACTCTCAAAAATAGCTCATGTTTTCAAGCACATACTATATGCCAGATACTGTTCCGACAGCTTTTCTCACTCTTTATAAGAACCCAGTGAGGCAGGTACTATTATTACTTTCCTTTGACTGTTGAGGAAACTGAGGCACTGAGAGATTAAATGGCTTCCCCAAGACGTGGTTAGTAACTGGTGGAGCCTTGTCCTGGGCAAACTGGAATATAAGGTCATCATACTTATGGTCAGCTCGTGTACGAGATCTTAGCCTCAGTGAAAGTGAAATTTTACTGGAATGAAAAACCTATCAAACAGACACTTTATCCAACTGGCTTAGATTTAGATATTTTTTGGAAGTGTAGTATCACCATTTTAGGTGTGTTCGTCTTCATTAGCTGTGAAGCCTTCTCCCATATGGGTTTATTAACTCTGTGGGAAAGGCTTCTATGAGGCCACCTAATTCACATCTATAGAAATGGAGAATTCTAAAGTCCATCCATACTTCTGCTTCCGAAATTAGAAACATACATAAGTGTCAAGTTTTCCAGTTGGTGAAAACATTTTGACCACTCTTTTTTCCTGCATCTATTTGTTTTTTATTGCCTAATCTTCTGTCTGTATTTTCATCTACACCTCTGTCTTTACTGATAGTGTTTGTTTTAGATTTGTGAGCTCCGAAAGGGCTGAGACAGCACGCTTTAAATGGGCTTTACTGTGTTGGCACAGTACTTTGTAAATAAAGGCCCAGTGATTCATTCCACAAACATCTAGTGAGTGGTTACAATGTGTGAAGCAGTGTGCAGATTCAAAGGTGTAACAAGGAGGATTCCTATTTTTCCAGAATTATATTATTATTAATAAGAATGTTGGAGTAACAATATTAATGGCTGCTATTTATAAAGCCCATTTTGTCTGGTAGTAACCGTGCTCCATGTTTTACACACATTCTCTCAATTTATCTATGCTATTGAGCAGCATTTCCCTAAGTGTGTTCCTTGGAACACTATAACTGGCAAAATGTTAATGGATGCTGGGTGTGTCCAGGGTCCCCAGGTCCACCCTTCTCTAGAAGAACTCACGGACTCAGCATGTAGTCACACTCATGGTTGAGATTTATGACAGTGAAAGGATACAAAAGTGCATGGGGTGAAGTCAGGGGGAAACCAGGTGCCAGCTGCTAAGGGTCCTTTCCTAATGGAGTCACACAAGACGTGCTTAATTCCTCCAACGAGTTGTGACAACACATGAAATGTCTACCAGAGAAGTTTACTGGAGACTCAGTGCCCAGAGTTTTTACTGGGGGCTGGTCACATAGGATCCTCTGCCTGTATGTATGTAACAAAATTCTAGAAAGAAAGCAGATATTCAGCATAAACCATATATTTTTGCACACACAGTTCAGGCACAGTGAGCCACTCTTATCGGTTGTGGGAAGAGTGTGAATCCTCCTAAAAATCCAGGTTCCCAGACGCCAGCCAAGGGCCAACCCTGGAAGCAGGCCTTTCTATGGACAGCTGACTCAGGCCTGCTGTGTTGCACACTGTGCCATAGGTAGATAGATAGATAGATAGATAGATAGATAGATAGATAGATAGATAGATAGATAGATAGATATTCATATAATCAAATTTGCAAAACCTGAATTGACCAGAGTTAAGCTGGTTTCCTTACCTCTGGATTCTAGCACTCCAGACTTATTTGACCAAAGGCAACCTCCATCATCCCCCAACAGAGCATCTTAGAAGACTTTGCTTTATAGGAAATGATTATAAGAAGTTTTGGTGAGAAGATGACATCGGTCTCATTAAAGTTAAGATCAAACACTGGAGAAAATCCATTGCAGGAAAAGACACTTTCGTTTTTTTTAATTTATCTTTTACTTTACACTTCAGCACTGACAGATCATTGTTCATTTAAGTAGCATCTCAGACGTTGATCGGAGGCGCTAAGAGAAAGAAGTGCTAAAGCTGAACTGGCCTCCTTGGAACGTAAAACCTCAGAAATCCAGTTAGACTTAGAATTTTTAGTTCTGGTTTTCACAAACCTGTAATCAAGGGGTCACCTGTTAACTAAATAATTAGCTTTTTCATTTGAAATGTAAATTCAAATTGTTTTTCCATGCAGAGGGCATTAACCATGAGTTAGACCTTGACCTTTGAAGTATAATTTAAATGTATTTTTAGCATATTAAAAACCTAATGTAATTCTTGTTTCTTGTATCACCAGGAAGTTTTTTGCCTAAACCTGAGTTAGTTCTTATTTATTGTTACAATTAAATTTTTAGAATACACTCTTATTTAGTTAAGTATTTGGACCAGAATTTATTCATTCTCCAGATGCATTAGTTTTAGAATCATTGATAAAACAGGAACCAGATTTCCACTAGCATTTCCAAGAGGGAGTTCTAAAAATTCACCCATGGGAAATTTTTATGTGAAGTCTTGAAAAAGACATAGTATTTTTCTGCTAGTAAATTATCATTTTTCCCCTTAGAGTGGTTGACTATTTTCTTCCTTGACTTCTCCCTCCACCTGCATTTGCAAACATCGCGTTCCTAACCTTATCCTCATCAGCAGCCTCATTTTGATTTTCTGCTTTGCTGACTTCTGCGCTCCTTAAGATTCTGTAACCTCTTAATCCTACCCCTGGCCTGGCGTTCTTGTTCATCTCTACACTTCTCCATGGTTCATTGGTCTCCATTGTTTTCATTTTTGTTTTTCTTCTAGAATGTATACTTTTAGAAGCAATCACTAATTCCTGTTAGTTTGATCTATGAACTGTTTCTTCCTTGGTTCCATCCTTAGCACCACTTGCTCAGTTCTGATTTTCATTATGACTCACCTGTACAGGTGAGCCTCTCCCCTTCGGCTATTAGACACCTGTCTCTACTCTTCCCCAGTGTTGCCGCCAGGGGCATAACACTGGATCTGATCCCTTCTTTGCTTAAGCCATCAGCACTTCTTTGTTGGGTCCAGATGGAACATAGACTCTTTGCCATCTGCATCCCTCTTCAATTCTCCTTCCCATACTACTCCAGTCCTTCCAGATACTGCTTCTGCTCCTGCCACACTGAACTGCTTGTCATTTCCTTAATGCACCTTGCTGTTTCAGTGCCTTTGCACATCCATCTCTAATGGGGAACTGGGAGGGCTTCTGCATCCTAGATGACAACTGGGATGAATCCAGAAGGACATCTATTTGCGGGAGAGGTGAAAATGGATGTAGGGATGTTTGAGTCAGGTCATTAGTGCTAGACAGAGGGATTCTGTGAATTTTAGAACTGGAGATCATTTGATCTATGCCATCCCAGAAAGGAGGGGAGAATAAGTTCACAGATTTGGTTTTAAAGGAAGGAGAGAAGAGGTTCTGGCAGGTCATTTAAGCCCACTGAAAGGGGGGTGGGGGACAGAGGCTGTGCATACATGTTCTGCACCAGACATAATTTACTGGGACCCTTGAGGAGAATGAGCTTCCAGATGGAGATCTCACTGGCTGAGTTGTGAAGAGTTGGAAATGTTAAAAGCAGATCTGATGAGGGGCCAGGTTTGCGTGTGCTTCAGTATGGCACACACCCCGCTCTTCTGTCATGATCCGGTTACCCTTTCTGCTACATTCTGGACATCTTGAGGATGGAGCCCATGCTGTTGTCATTTTTATTTTTTAAAATAATGTATGCAGTGTTTGGCACGCTGCCTGTAAAATATTTATTAAACATGTATGTTATTCAGATTTGGATATCACCCTCCACCACCACCCTGCATTAAATCACCTTTAAATACTTGGCATATTGTTTATTTTCCTCTGGGTTTACTGTTGGATTTTCCATGAAGCCTGGAAAAAAATGAGAAGTTGTTATCTGTATTATTTAATTTAAAATAAACCAAGTAGTTAGAAATGATACAGACTATTTGGTTTATTTTAAATTCAATCTTAGATCCAAGAATTGGCTTTACCCCTTCGTGGTGTCCATCCCACTCGTAATTTTAAATCATTTCAATGGGCAAACCAAGCAATGCTTCAATAACAAATCCAGAAATCAAGAAGCATCAATGCACCCTCTGAATATCAGCTTAGTGAGTCGTGGCAAATAATAAAACGTGCTTCCAAAGGACAGATGATTCTTAAAGAGAGCTGCTGCTCTTTAAATGTCACCATGTATTAGGGTCCTTTGTTCTGTTCTGTCTCCACAGCTGCGTTTCAGAAGTCCAGGGGACACCAGGCTGTTGAGTAGAGGGAGTAAAAAGGGGGGGAGTGAGAAGTCAAGATAAACCTGGAGGGGAAGGTTGATGTTTTCTGATTTCTGAGGGACCCGACCAATCAGCGGGATGCTGAGATGAGAGGGGGTTGAGCACTGTGAGAACCACCAGCTTTGTTGTCTCCACTCACGGCCCCACATCGCTCCATCAGCAGGGACAAGGGAAGGGAGAGCTACCAGGAGGGGACAGAAAGAGGAGATCGGGAGGGAGAGGACAGTGTGCATGTGTCTGCGTGCAGGTGAGAAGGAGAGAGAACAGAGGAGAAATAAAAATCCTAACCTCTGGGGCCATGTTCTTCAGAAGTGGATGTGTATTTGCTGCTGTTCGAATCCTTTCCTACGGTCTCAGGAGCTTGTCAGAGACTTCCCCTAGATCCCCAGCACCGAATCACCAATAGGCAGTACTGTTATCTACAGGTGTAATTGTTTCACACTATAAATTACTTCATAGGTTTAAGAACTTAAAGTGAAAGTAAGGCCAAAGAGTCATCAGCAGGTTGGTGGATCAAGAGATTTCATACAATGTAGCAAAACTCTTTTCTCTTGGGTTCTGAGACACTAACTTTTCAGGTTCCCTTTCTGTCTCTATGAACTTTTCCCCAAAAGCACTCATGAACTTCTCTCCTTCTAATCTTAAATGGAGCCTTCCCCTAGTTTCTTCCCTTTCCATTTTTCTGTTTCTGTCTCTTCCGATCTTAACCAAACCCATAGCCTCACCCGTCACTCTATGCGGAGAATTTCCCTGTCCAGCCCAGAACTCTCTCCTAAAATCCAGTGTTGTCAACTGCCCATGTGTATCATCCCCAAATGAACTTTTGCCACCTGCCCCTTGGTGTATCCCAAAACCGAACTCAGCATTTATTTTGTGCCTTTAATTCTAGGAAAGAATCTGCTAGGGGCTGGCCTGGTGGCGTAGCGGTTAAGTTTGCACGCTCCACTTTGGCGGCCTGGGGTTCGCTGGTTCGGATCCTGGGTGCGGACCTACGCACCACTCATCAAGCCATGCTGAGGTGGTGTCCCACATAGAGCAACTAGAAGGATGCACAACTATGACATACAACTATCTACTGGGGCTTTGGGGAGGGAAAAAAAAGCAAAAAAAAAGGAGAAAGATTGGCAACAGATGTTAGCTCAGGGCCAGTCTTCCTAAAAAAAAAAAAAAAAAACAATCTGCTAGTATCTTTCATTCTTTGAGTCCATAATCCCTCACCCATTTCTTTGTCCTCAAGGACTGGACTGGAAATTGTGGTCTCTCATATGACCCTTAGGAACAGTTTTGAGTGGGGAAAAAAAATTGCAATTTCACATCCAGTGTACCTGAGGGATATCCCCCAGGTTTTACTTCTAACACACCAACTGTTCTGTGTCTGGACCTTGACCTCAGCTTTCCCTGAGAGATTCCCAATACTTGACCCTCCTTAGGAAGGGGTGTGTCATGCAGAACCTGTTTTTGAGATTTGTCAACCAGACAAAGAGGACATTGTGGCCTCTAACCCGGTGGTGGGTGTGCTGGATCCGGTTAATACCAGCTCTCCTGAAATGATTGTTAGAATCTCTTTCCAACTCTACGTTCAGTGTTTGTAGCTTGATCTCAGCCGTGACAGGAGTGTTTACACCATGGGAATGGGCAGACACTACAAACCAAGCCTTTTTCACTTTTTCAGAGAGCTGGTTGTTAAGCATTCACCAGCATACCCCTGCCCCTACCAAACTTATAATGTTCTGTACAGTTAATAATGATGTTAACTCTCTCTGCTTGAGGCACTGTGTTAAAGCTTCACTGATTTGTCTCATTTAATCTGCATAACAAACCTTATGAGAGAGGTGCCATCATTATAGCCAGTTTATAAGTGAAGCAAATGGATGCTCAGAGAAGGAAATTTTAAAAACCCAAGGAGAAACCAAGACTCAACACCATGTGACCAAGAACAGGTCCGTGTCATCTAAGCAGATTTATAGTAGAAACCCAGTCAAGGAGTATTTGTCCCAAAAATATCTCTGTCTCTGAATGATGTCCATTCTAAGACAATGTTACTGGAAACTGTGATGGGCTAGACTTTACACATTTTGCATTCTTGGAACAAGTAGCATTTGGGAACTTTGAAGTTGGTGTTAGCTGTTATCCACAAAAAGAGTTCATGAGACAGGTCCAGTTTCCTATTGGAGGAGAACTTCCCAATAAAAGATCCACATCTGTTAATTAAATAGCATTTTAACTCCAGGTTCTTTCTATAAACGCTTTGCTAACAACCCCCCAAATCAGCACTGTCACTGACCAACAAAGTAGCTGATTCTTTGCAATAGGGACACGACAAGAGACAAGAGAGGCCAATAACTCAGTTATCTGAAATCATTAGTAGCAAACTCTTTAGCCAAGTGACTGTACCCACAGGGTGTTAGAGTGATGGTAATTGAGAATTATCACCACCTTTAAGATATAATGCTTTTGATCTAGGTTAGGTTTTCCATGAATCTGAAGACATATTAGGAGGCAAGTCACCCGTCTCCGGGGTCTTAGCTGAGAGACCGGGCCTCTGAGATCTAGATGGCTGGGCTGGGAACAGAGACTCTGTCTCCCCAGCATAGTGCCCACCACTGGATGGCAGCTGGAAGCTTCCTCCCGTCAGAGGAGCAGGCACATTCCGTGCTAGAATCAGGTCTCTGTGCAAAGTTGCCTGCCTGGGACATCAGAGCTCGGCCGCCTGGAGGGAGGCACACCCCTCACCCAGCTGAGCTTGTTAAGCATTTAGTGTGTAGACCCAGAGGGTGCACCTCTTTCCAATCCCCAGGAATTCCGAGAGGCTAGGTGCACCCCGCGTGGAGTGACCTATGGCGGGCGGGTAAGCTCTGACATTATCCCAGCTTTTACGATGTCCCCCTTTACATTTTTGCACTCCTACAACAAGTATGTGTATGAGCTAGCCTCCCAATCCCAAGTGTATTTTTATTTTAGGATAAGAGCGACATTTTTTTAAATTTGAAGAGAAAGTTTTAATTTCTCTTGATGTGTTTACTACATCTTTAGGCAAGTATTTATTAGGATATTATGGTTAATATAATCATGGCCATAACTTCCTAATGAATGCAAATGGGAAAATAGGACTTTATTAAGCAAGGATGATCATCTCAAAACCATTAAAAACTAGTGTCTACGGAAAACATTTTTAGGAGTACACCTGTTCTTTACAGTGAATCTTAGCATCCCTTCTCGTGCTTGGGACTGTTGGGGACTTAGCCGAATCACGTGTAACACGCGGTTGTGCGATGGAGCTGAGTGGTGAGTGCTGGCATCTTGGCCGCAGTGGGAAGGTCAGCATGTTGACTAAGACTCAGCCTGGGCTGGGGGTAATCATCCCTCCGGGGGACGTTTGGCAATGTCTGGAGACATTTTCGATTGTCGTGAATGGAGAGGGAAGTGCTACTGGCATCTGATGGGTAGGGATGCTGCTCAATATCCCACGATGCACGGGACAGCCCCCGCAATAAAGAATTACCTCGTCCCCAGTGCAATAGTGTAAGAAGTCAGTAGGGTAAGAGGTCAATAGTCTGTCAGGTAAGAAGTCCTGAGTTAAAATAATGGGCTCAGGAGTCTCGTGGACTTGTTTTCAAATCCCAGTCTGACCTTGGGCCGGTGACCTCAACTGTTGGAACTTCTGAGTCCAGGTTTTTAAAGTGGGTCTGATAATTATACTAAGCTCATAGAGTACTAGGAGAATCGAGGTGCTGCATGTCAAATCCTTGCCACAGCTCCTGGCACAGAGTAAGTACTCGACAAAGACCTGAAAACTGTAACTCTTATTATCGTTGTTGTTCTCCTGTATGTAAAATCATTGGGGAAAAGTTTCAAACCAAGTTTAAATTCTGCTTTTAGAAGTTGCCTTTTTTATATCAAAATCCTCCAAGCTGGATTTTTTTCTAGTTCACAATTCTGGAAAAGGCTTCCTATGAGCGTGTAGTTTGGAGGACTTGCTCTCCGCTGCTGCTAGGGTAGGGTGTCTGACAGTAGTTATGCCTGAGACAGCCCATTCTGTGTGGATTCCACACAGTGAAGCTCAGAGTGTTATGTGATCCTAAAAAGCTTCCTCATCACCTGGGTTTCTTCCCAATTAGTCATCTTGATCAAAGCAAGAGACAGTCTGTGTCCAAGGCAGAGAGATGTGTGGTCACACTGAGAGACCCAAGCATATCAGCCTTAAGATACCTGTGTGTTTCATTGTAAAGCAGGTCCGAGAATGTGACAGCAGAGCCGAGCTGATGACATTGATGAGCTGTCAACCTAAGGGGCTACCTAGCCCTTCAGGGGACTTCGCATGTCACAATGCCCTTTCAGGTGTCACTTTGCTGTGGTTTGACAGAGAAGGCTCCTGCTCTGCTCCAAATACCCTTAATTAAGATCACGGGACGTGCATAAGGCAGAGCCTGGCACACAGTGAGTGGTCTAGGTGTTGGCTCTTATCCTTATTTCCACATTATGTATACACACCTGCCTATGCACATGTGCAGGCGCATCTATGTAATAGATTAGCATACTTAAGAAACTGTTAGGGGCACTCTGTACTTTGTAATACATGCATACACATGGGCATATATAGTACATACAGATAGAATGGAATTAACTCTCCCAAACCTTTGTGGTAAGAACATTCTGCTCTGAATCAATCTGTGGATGGAGAGCTGGCCCACTGAGACCAAGAGAGTGAGAAGCCCTTGGATCTGCTCATTTTCCAACACAAGGAGGGGACATGCTGCTGTTCCCTTGACTCAAAGATGGAGGCAAAAGAGGCAAAACTCTGAAGAGTGGGAGTGAGCTGGCCACTGTTGGAGCCGGTTATTAGTTACGTGACCTTGTGCAGGTTATGTCACTTCTTGGAGTCTTAGCCTCCCCAGCTGGGGGATGGGGTCACAACTATGTCACCGGGCTGCTACATGATGCACGAGGAAGTTTGTAGCTCACTACCTGGCATCCAGCCATCAGCTGTCACTTGACATAGAGTTTAGGGCTTCTGGTGCCAGGATTCTCTAAGACTCGCGATCTAAGAATCAGGAGTCCCTTTGGAAAGGCGCTTTGTGCTCTCCCTCACCACCACCATCACTGAGAGCTACTTGCATCATTTACTGACCATATTTCTCCTTTCACTTTGGCTGACAACACGCACAGGGTCAAATTTGGGGTCCAAGCCTAATAAATACATCTGTGGACGACATGCAGTGTCGATCATCCCCTCCTTTTCTCTTCTCTGATCCTTCTTTTCATCTGCTTGTAATTCCACATTATTGTACTTAGTTGTGCAAGCTACCTCGAATTTAGTGTGGATTGACGTGGGGTGTAAATACATTTTTTAAAAACCGAAACCCTGAATGTGTTCAATTATTCTCCAGGATTTTGCTTAGCTTCTTTGTGCTTCTTCTAGTTTGAGACCAACAATAAAAGTGACTCACCCAGCTTCTCTTATTGGCTGACTGTAACTATAAAGATAACTGATTCCTATACCAAGTCTAATAGGATCAATTAAATTCCTTGTAAAAATGTCCCTAGTAGGGAAAAATGCTGGGCGAGATGCTAAAATTCATCTGTCCAAAAGCAAGAGGCCAGCTCTTTCTTGTTTTTCTGCAGCTGATCAAAGTGCTCCTCATGCTTTTCGTAGCTTCTTTGCCCAAGGTGTCTGTGACAGATGGCTCGTGAAGCAGCAGGAATGTACAAAACCTCTTGCTATTATTTTTAGTAAAACATACTAACTATAGAGGTAATTGACTATTGAAAAGATCGAGGATTCAGTTGTTGAAACTAATCGTGCCGAGTCCGGGCACATTATGACTTTCTCAGCATGGGCTGTGAGGCCATGACAGTGGGTGTTGCAATTAAACAGAGAAGTAGAGAGATGCTCCAAAGGCCAGACCTCCATGCACTTCCCCAGCTTTAAACTAGGGTGGGTTGCAAGGTGCGTATTTGTATTTGCGTTAGAAAATTAGGAATGCATGCAGAAGATGGCTTTCCCACAGATCAAGACAATTAAGCCTCTTAAATGTTGGGAAACGTCTTCATGAGCATATTCAGTGACTTGGTACTTACTCCACATGAGAAAGTCCCTGTCATCACGCCCAGCAAAGAATGGCTCACACGTCCTGCAGACTTGATTACCCCAGCGTGCCTCCTTCTGTAAGGGCTGTGCTGGTCCAGATGTCAATATCTCATTCCACCCTTGAAAATTACCTTCTAGGCATCTAGACTCATTGCTTTCCTGGTCCAATAGCAAGATGAATACGGCATCTGGGCTGACGTTGGTTGTGATATTTTTAATATTTGTATTAAAGTGGCCCTACAGTGTGGACAGAACTGGGTTCAAAGCCCAACTCTTCGTCTTCCTGATTAAACAAGCCACATAGCTTTCTCTGTCTTCTTACTTGTAAAATGAGAATATTGGCTCCTATTTCATAAGGTTGTTCTGAAGATTACGTGAGACAGTGTTGGTAAAATACCTCACAATGTGCTTGGCATATAGTGGATATCAGAAAGGGGGAGCCGGCAGCCTGATTATGGTCAAACCTAGGAGGATTTCATATAGACCCAACCTCATGGGGCTGTAGAAGAATACCAGGTGTATATAAATTAACTCAAGCAATTTTTTTAAAAAATTTTTAAGTGAGTATTTATGAGAAATTGATTCTCTGAGATCATCAGGACCCAATAATGCCTTCATTTTAAGTATTGCCGACTCAGAGCCCTTCCAGGCCACAAGGACGTCAGGGCATAATCTTTCAAAATATTTTAAAAATTCCCAGGCACCCACAATGAAGGGGATGTGGTCCCTGCTGTCAAGGACCCCAGTCCCTCCTGAGTCCCTCAGAGACCTGCAGCCTGGCCTTGCCCTTGGGAAGCTGTGAAGGCCATGACGTATGTCATGCTCCCTAACGTTCTCTCTCTCTTATAAGTATTTATTGCTCACCTGTTATATATCTCTCAGTTCCTGTATGCTATGTGCTGTGGGGAATAACAGGCAAAGGTGGTTGCCCTTGGGGCTTATTAGCTGGCAAAGAAGCAAACAATGAACAAGTAATAATAAGTGATGAGTGTTTTTGAAGGAAAAGTACAGGGCACCATAGGAACGCAGAATGAGAAGTCCTAATCAAGTCTGGGGGTGGAGGAAGGCTTCTCTAAAGAAGGAGTGTCTGGTCCTTTTTACTTGAGGGTGAGCTGGAGTTAGCCCGACAAAGAAAGTGGCGCTTCATGGACAAAGGGACAGAATGTGCAAAGGCTAAGAGGGAGGAAAGTCATGGTGTGTTTCACAAATTCAAAGAAGCCCCGTAGAGCTGCAGCCTAAGTAGAATTCATCCGTATTTTCTTTTTTTTTACTAAAAGTGAAATGATAAGATAAATATAAGGAGCGTTCAAGCCGAACCCAAAGGCCAAGTTTCAAGGATGTTGGTCTCCCCTTCGTCACCCCCTTCAGCTTTTACGTTCAAATCTTTGTCTCCATTTGGTCCCAGTTCTCCAAGCTGGGTCCATGATATAAGAAGTTTACGAAAGGAAACCTGTCAGGGGAAGGGACATCGTGAATCTGTTAGGAAGGCGAACCCCAGTGGGGCCACACACCAGCAATGCTGATTGTTGTCAAGATTTATTTATGCATACTCTTGATTAAATGTGCAAGATGATAAATTAAACTGGGCCTTTATAACCCAATCACAAATTGGTGAATGTTTAGGGGCTATTTTTGATTTAGATGATGAATTGTACTAACAGTGTTCACTAAGATGAGGGAGGGCATCGACTCAACTGAAAAGCACAGCTCTACAGCAGCATAGCCAAAGTCTGACCATAAAAAAAACATTTTTACCAGAATATTTTCAGCTGAAGGAGCCAAAAAAGATGTATCTTATTTAAAATGGCAACATCCTATTGAGAATGGCTTGCTCTAACAGTCCTGGTTCCTGATTATTAAGATGAACCTTCTTAATGTACCCAATAAAAATTAGACTGAAAGACACCCAGCCAGCTTTAGTGGCTGCACTAGGAAAAAAAATGCCAGCGAAGCTGTAGTGCTGAAAAGAGTTGCTGCTGCTGATCAAGATGAAAGAAAGGCAGGCTGCGAAAGATGCGGTAGTGTTCTGTCTGATGTGTGGCTTCTGGGGCTGCATTTGCACTGGGGAATGTTGGTGCGTCTCAGATGTGACCAACATGTAGGTGCCAGGGACAATTAACAGAGCCAGGGTGGCAAACCCATTAATGCAAGAAGAGAATCTGCCATTCAGAGACATTAATTTAACATGACACCAACAGGGGTGTTTATACGTGCTCATTGTGGTGTCAGACATTCTGCTCTAATTGAGTTAATTAAAAGTTAATGGCATAGAGCACATCACAATGCTATAAATGACAGGCACGTGATCGGTCCTCATACTCTCTCATTTGAATAAATCTTTCACTCACCGTCAAATTCCACCTCTGAAAGATTCATTCCACATCACTGCCTCTCCTTTTCCCTTTGAAGAGGGTGAGTGCTGTTCCATTTGATATATAAACAAAGGGAACTGGAAAAGATAAAAGGAGGCTTGTGCTCTGTGTCATATATATCACCCATAATTGCCAGCCACGTACTTAAGCGTCTTGGTGGGAAGGAGGATGTGTACCCCTACTATGGCTGCAGTGGGATAGGGAGATGCAAATGCCTGCTGGAGGCAGTGTGAGGGTAGTGGGATGGGATAGTGGCTAAAAAACAAGGTTTAAATCAGGTTGGTGGGAAAGCGGCTTATCCTCTCAGAGCTTCAGTTTTCTCATCTGTGAAATGGAGATAAGAAGAGGATACAGTGTCTACATCAATGGATGCTTCTCCCGATGAAATGGAAGAATCTCTCTAAAGCACCTGACATAGAGGTTGGCGTGTAGTGAGCCTTCCCTAAAGGGTATATGATGCTGATTGGAGAGTCTGTCTCCTGTGCATGAGGGAAACAAAATCCTTAGGCATAGTGTTACCCACTTCCCTTTCTCAATGTCCTTGTTTGGGCAGCCAGTGGAGTTCTCTGTGTTACAGTTTTTATATGTTGGGTTGTTTGATTAATTTATGTTATAGATGCCTCCAAAAAGGGGCGTGCAACATATAGTTACACACACAGCTCAGGCAAAGAAGCATTTGAAAATCATTCACATAAGATAAGGCAAAGCCAAAGAGAAAACGTCTCAGTCTTGCATCCTGAATAAGGAAACTCACAGGTTGGGCCTAAAACTTGACTCCGGGCCTCCCGGCACTGAGGCAGGGACAGAAACACAGCAGCTCACTTGGCTCTCTTGTTTCCTGTGCCATGAACGAGAGCACCTCTTCCAAAGAAAGAGGCAAACTGCTTTTGGGGTCTAAACTCTAAGGAGAATCTGTGATGGGTCATCATGGAACCCGAGGAACATAATTTTTGAGTAATTTTAACAAGTGAAAGATGGAGAAATGAAGCAATTCGTATATGGCTCTTTCTTAGGCCAACTCTTGGTAAAGGTCAAAGATGATGACTTTCAAACATTTTTGATAGAGCCCCACAGTGAAAAATAGGTTCTACATCACAACCCAGCACCCTCAGCACACATACACACAATTGAAATAAAGTTTTACAAATAATTCTTATTATCCTCACTATGGACGGTGCTCACTTTCTAGTTTTCATTCTACTCTCTTTTGTTATTGAAAACGCTGGCCATGACCTACAAATTGATTTCATGATCTGAAAATGAATTGTGACACCTGGTTTAAAAAACACTCATCCAAGGTGTTGGGTAAGAACATATTTCTATGAAAGTACTTAAGTGGAGGGACAGGGATGAGTGGGGCTAGGTGTCTGGGGTTTTGGAAAGAATTAAATTTTTTATTAGTGTCTATTTCTCATTCTTCTCTGCCTCCACAGTGGGTTCTGCATGGCCCAGCATTCCACCAAGGGGAGCCTATGATTGCGTTGAAACTTCATCTCTCTTGGGGCTGGGGGAGTGAGTGCTTCAACAAATGGATGTCCACTAGAATCACCTGGAATCTTAGTGGGTCTGGGTGGAGCCTGAGATTCTGCATCTCTAACCAGCCCCCAGGTGATGCCAATGCCAATGCCACTGGGCCCTGGACCACGCTTTGAACAGTGAGGGGCAAGAAAAAAGATGAAACTTCATGTTTCCAAGCAGCCACTCACAGCCCCATCCACTAACAGCCCCTTTTCTCTTTCAAGGTCATCTTGTTGTCTTGACACTCACTTTTAGAGACCGATTATGTCACTTAATATGCCTTTGCTGAAAATTTTTTAAAAACCACTTGGATGAAGTTAAAAATAAAAAAAAAAAGAGTGTATTTGAGAAGTTCCTAGAACTGACAGTAAAACTGAGGAAGCAGATCCTTAGAGAGGCCGTCAACTGGGAGAGTTCTGGGCTGGGGGGCAGGAACTGGTGGCGCTTTCTCCAGGTGAGGCCTTTGGAATAACCAACACCAAGGGCCCGTTGAGTCCTTGCAGGGGACACCCAAATTCCAGAGAGAGGGTCCAAATGGCCTACTTCGCGTCCCAGGTCCACAGGTTCCATGCCGAGGGAGGATGGGGCATCTTGACTGACAGTCCCACCAGGACTTTGTTACAGTAGGGCAATCACAATTCAGTCACCATCCAAAGGGGGGCCTGTGTGCTGGGCAGGGAGATATGGCAATGGTGTGCTGGGTTGTTGACAATCTAAATGGCATTGAGGGGAGAGAAGTACTCTTTGCTGAGTTCCAACTCTGTGCCAAGCACATTACAGGTGCGTTAACTTAATCCTTAATAAGCTAGTGGTTCTCAACTGGGGTTGATCTTGCTCTCCAGGGGACAGTTTCAATGTCTGGACACATTTTCAGTTGTCACCATTGGGTTGGGGGTGCTATTGGCATCTAGTGGGTGGAGGCCAGAGATGCTGCTAAACATCCTACAATGCACAGGACAGCCCCACCACAAAGAAGTTATCCGGTCTAAATGTCACCTACTCTGCAATAAACCTGAAAGATAGTGGTGCTTTTCTCTATTTTCCTCATTTTATGGATGACAGAAAGTTAGGTAATAATTACAAGGTCAGAGAGCTGACAGGTGGCAAAGCCAGAACTTGGACCCAGATCTGTGTGGTTGCAGAACATGCTGCCTCCTTTGCTGTGCCTTTGAAAAATAGCCTCCCGCACCTGCCCGACAAGAAAAGGTAGGGGTGGGAGAGGCATTCGAGCAGGAATCTTATAAACTTCATAACAAACGCAGGAGTCCCCCCTTCACTAATCAGACTTGTTCTGTTCTATTCTGGAGTCATTCCAACCTACCAGGTTTTAATTGAACGGTAACCTGTGGAAAGGCTTCCTGTCTGAGGTTCCCTAGTACAGCTGTCTTCTCGCTGGCACAGCAAGAAGTTACCAAGTGATTAATAGCCGTGGAGTTTCCTGAAACACCCAGGTGGAAGACACACAACTGGCTTATCCTCTTTTAATATTCAGTAGTTTAAATTGAATGTAACAGGGTAACAGCAGGCACCCCCGGGGACCTGGGCCTGAGGTTGAGCCTCGTGTGACCTCCTCTACCTGTAATTTCCCAGACCGCATGGTGGGTAATGGGCCTCCATCTCTCTGATTTACTCATGAGGGCATTAAGTCTGCACGGCTGGGCTATAACCAGATGTGCCGGGAGACTCAGAGCTGGAGGAACTTTTTCCCCATGCTGTATCTCCTGAAATGCTTGTCAATAAAAGTACACTTGGGGAAGGCATTTTGTTTGAAGGAAATTCACTTCCTTTCAAATATCGTATGGTCCAGGTGAAGAGCCTAGAGTTTCTCTAATTACACCTTGAGCCATTGAAAAGCATGAACATGTTTTGCACATTAAAAGCCCTGGATTTTCTTGGAGACTCTGGGGAATCGTCTCACTGGAGTGCCCCATCTTCACCTCGGGAAGAACTATCCGAATTAAAAAAGAAATCTGAAGCAGGAAAAAAGTACAAAGAAAAATGAAAAAATTTCATGACTTTCAAGTGAAAGGGTTTCCTAAAAAATTCATGAGATGGGCTCTAATAAGTGGACTGGAATAACTCGAACAAAAATATCAACAGGTTTTCTTTTGCAGATGTTTCTAAAATATTTGGGGTGGTTTTTGATGGTATGTGTTTTCTGTTTTAAAAACTTTCTCCCATCATTTTTATGTGGCCTACTTGGACTACCAATTGAGTAAGATTTTTGCCAATTAATAGTCAAAATTCATTAGGCATAAATGTAATTATATCTCAAACCAACAAGCTAAGTTGATACAGTGTTGTTGTCCTAGGAATGACTATGTGACTAATAGGAAATAGGGGTATATTCTTTTAAACTTGGTATTCTTAGATCTTGGCATACCATCCGCTATGCAATAACATTTTGTTAAATAAATGAATATACTATAAGAAATAGATAGAAATAACTAAGAAGGGAAAAGATGGGTGGGCTGAGTGTGATCATACCAGAAAAACAGAAGCCATGTTTCCTATAGAGGCTTAGCGTTCATTTCTATGAATTCAATGATACAGGTGTTTTCATAAGTTCTCAGATGGAAAATAATTACAGAAATCAACTATTCCAACTTTTTGCACACAACATCCTCTTGCTCCAGGTGATTGTCTAGTTTCTTCTCAAACATTTGGAGTATTTCCAGTGATCAGTGAATATGTAATAGTAACCTTTCATGTACACAAGATCGGGCTATTAGGAAACTGCCTTGTACTGAGCTCACATCTACCTTTTAGAAAATATCCATTTCCTTCTGGTTCTTCCCTCCTGAGATACACAGAGATCTACCAGCCATTCTGCATGACATATCCTCAGATATTTGAGGGCATATTCTTTGACCATTCTTCGTATGAAGAGTCTTGACTCATTCCAAGTAACCCTCCACTGGATGGTTTGATGAGGAAAAATAACCCCTTAAAATATGATCTTCAGGATGTGGTTTGGCCACAACATAGGATATTGTTAAAAATTGGATGCATCACTTAATGGCAGCCACAGTCTAATTACAACATCCATGTCTGTGTTCACCCGTGTGTCCCCAGACAGTCCCTTTCCAGAAATTGGCTTCTGCTGGCATGCTCTCCCGTCTCAACACTCCTGGAAACACCTAAAACAATGGAAAGGCAGACTCTGCTTTTTACCAAACCTCTCAACTCAAGGCAAAGAAATCTAAATAAGGGGAAATTATACAGCAAGCATTAGGCCAATAACTCCCATATGGATGTTCGAGTTCCCAGCACCACAGACATCACAAGCTGTGGCTGCCTTTCACCGCATTCATGATGTTGGTAAAGTGCACTTTCTCCTCAAGTCCTCTCTTCCACCCACCTCTAAGTGCTTCCCATTGAAGCCCAGTCTTCACTCACTGTTCCTGGTCTCAAGTAGGGGTGTCTCCTCATAACCTTCTGTGATGCACAGGCACCTCTACCTCAGCCTAGCCTTCAGCCAACTTTCCCATCTCTATTCATTCTCTGTTGCAGCTGCCAGCAATTGTGATTGTTTTTGCTCCAGAACTCCTTACCTACTGAAACGTCTTCACCTGCCAGTATTTCCAGCCTCACTTTCCTCTTCAACATCAGGGATTTGGAGGGGGTAGGAGCTAGTGAAATCCAAAAATACAGCAAAGACCTGCATTCTTTGTTGAAACAGTTAGAATGCCATTGGAAGTAAGTAACAGAAAACCCCAACCCCAAGCAACTGTTATAAACAATGAGGAAAATTTATCGTCTCTCAGAACAAAGCCTGGAGGTGCAGGGAAGCTACAGGGAAGGTTAATTCAACATCTTGCCACCATCAAGGATCAGATTCTTTCCAGGTCTCTGCTTTGTCATTCTTAGCCTGCTGGATTATCCTCAGGCCAACTCCCTCCATGTGTGCAGGACAGCTGCACAGCCACAGATGTCGCAGACAGGCATATCAGCTTAAGGTGAAAGAGGAGACCATCTCTTCTTTGGTGTCTCTTTTGTCACCAGTTTCCCAGAGGCCCCTATCCCTGGTACATGTGCCCTCACGCCTCACTGGCCAGACCAGGTGAAACGTCTACCCTGAACCAATCATTAGCAAAGGAAATGGGATGACTATGAATGGTAGATAATCAGGATTTATCTCTGACTTTGGATGGGGAGACCTTCCATGGCCACATGGCTGTGTGGGAAATGGTGGACACCAAATATAGCTGATTATTCTCCCAAGAAGGAAGAATTTCAAATACCTAGTGAAAATTGCCTATGTTTACATCGCCTCAACTTCCTTCCTTTGTTAAAGTGTTTGCCCAAACTTCTAGGCATCAAAAACACAGTCATAAACAAGACATGATTCCTGTCCATGACAAGGAGGCAGGATAGAGTGATAGCTAATGCGCAGGCTTTGGAATGAAGCACCTCTGATTGTTAACCCCACCTTAGTTCATCACAGCTGTGGAACCTTGCACCTATTCCTTCACCTCTCCAAGACTTTGTTGCTTCGTCTATAAAACAATGATAACACTGTCTCCTTTTGAGGGCTATTGTAAAGATTAAAAGTTTATAGATAGATAGGTAGAGATGGGTATACATACACACACACACATACATACATACACACATGTGCACACATGCACACCCACACATGGGTAGTCACAGTGATAGGACCGGAATAAACCCCTGATAATAGTAATTGACATAATAATTATGAACATTAAAAGTAATTGCACTGCAATTTGACTTTGATACAGTGATATATACGAATATGTATATATGCACATACATATATACATGTGTGTGTCCGTGTCCATGATACACGTGTCTTTGTAATGTGTAAGAAAGATATTTAGTAAGTTCCCTGGGAGCGCAAAGAGACCACCCGACCGGTACCACTCCATGCACGGGCTGTGAGCAGCTGATGTGTCTGGCACATCTTGGTTCTGTTCATAGAAATGCTGCCTCCAGTTAGTTCAAGAATGCCAGAGCAGGCATCACAGCTGTTCCTACAGTCATAGTTTTTTCTGAACTAACAGGACACACAGTCTGATAGATACTTTTTTCTGATTTGCAAATTCATTTAAGTGATATGAATTATAAAAACATTCCAGACTGTGTTTAATTATATATAAACTATACATTAATTATATATGATATATAGTGTAATATTTACATATTATATGTAAAAACATTTTTCGGAAAGCATTAATAAAATGAATTAAACATTTTAGTGTGTGTGTAGATCCCAGTCTCAATAATTTTCTCAGGTATAGGCATTCCTCCTACGCTAAAAAGTTGTCAAAATTTGAATTGAACACAATGAGATTGACTAATTAAGGAATCTGATCTACACTCCATGATCCACTCTTGGATACAACAATGGAAACTGGACACGGGTTCATAGGAGATTAGTGGCTGAGAACACAACAGAGAGACCTAGAGCTGCTTTGCTTGCATGTCTCGCTCTTGGGTTCTGGCCGGCATTCTCTGATTCTCCATGGTTGGAGGTGAACTTGGCCAAGGCTGAACTGCAAGAACAAGGCCAAAGCAGCAAGACTGGAGAGTTGTCAAAGAAGCATCAAGGCCAGTTTTATTCCATTCTTACCAGTCAACTTGCTCAGCTTTAGCTGTCAGTAATCAAATACACTTTTATCTGTAAAGATGCTTTTATTGTTGATGTTTAAAACAGAAAAACAATGACTTCACGAGTCCAGAACTCTCTAGCATCTCCGTCACTGTTAGAAAAGCAATTGCTTTTCTATCCCGATTTTTGAAAACATGAGGCTTCTTAGAAATTCAGCCGTTGTACTGTAGCATAGCATAATTTATATCGTTGCAGAGAACTCACTGGATGGCATGCTCCCATGTCACAATGCCCCTTCCCAGGATGCCTGAGAATACCCAAGTGCAGGACAAATCCTGTCATCACAGATTGTAATATGAAATTTCATTAAAATATTATGCAACGTATTATTGCTGTGAGCATAATAAATAGACCCACTGTCCTTTGTGTCTCAAATATTGATTATCTAAACTGTGCCAGGTCATCCATTTGGACCTGGGAGTGGAAGATATAAAGATGCAGTCTGGTGAGAGAATAGAATTCCTAACCAGTTATTGGAATAGTATGGAAAGTGTCACAGCAGGGTACAGAGTGCTGTGGGAACTCAGAGGGATCCCTAGCCCAGTAAGAATTCTGGGGTCACCCCAGTCCAGAAAGCCCACAGGGGACATATGGAAGTGCAAGGCCTTGATGATTCTGGCTTCATGATGCTCCCAAATTCACAGATCGCCACTGACTGTGCTTACCTGGTCCCAACCATAAAATGGCTAATTCTGTTGGCACCAGGAAGATTCTTGGGACTTTGTGCTATCAGTCAAGGTTGCTGCCTTCAGTTAATCTACCACCTTGTGTACAGTTTGAATAACTGGCTTTTCTTTGCAACACACATGCTTCTGTATCTCTACATCTTTTATGATTCCATGGGAGGTGTGGAAGAGAGCATAATCCCTTTGTTTTAAGTTAACACCATCTTTCTCCTCTACCTTTTTATTCTTGTACCAAAGAACCACTCCCTCAGCCCATTGAATCCTCCCAGCCCACCTCAGTGATTGTAAATCCTTACTTCCGGGTCTCGTTTCACCGTTGCTATAGTATGGAACTACCCCAGAAAATCCTGAGTGGGCATTTAACAAAGCGAATGTGGTATGTTCTAAGAACATGGAATCTGGAATAAGTTTTGTGTTTGAGTCCCAGCTCTCTAATTTACCACCTATGATGTTGGGAAAATCACCTGATTTCTCTATAGCTGAATTTCCTGAAGTATAAAATGAGTTTGATGATGATAGTACACACCTCCTAGGGATGTTTCAAGAATAAATATAATATATGTAAAGAGCACTTTGTAAAAAAAAAAAAAAAAGGGTTATGTTGACCTTAGTGGGTAGTGGTAGTAGTAGTGAGTTAGGTCATATCACTTGGTATCCTGCCCATGTCTACCCGGCAACCTAAATGTGGTTTCCTACGACCTCATCTTTGACCTTGACTGTCTTCCTTCTCCTAAACTTGCTCTCTCTTCACTATATAGCCCTATACACAGGACAGATCACCATCCAGAGAATTTGCCTGCTGCAGAATCACTCACTTCCTCTGTACTTTGGAGATGGTCCAATCTGGTTTGTCTTCCCTGCTTCCTTAAACCCCCTAAAAAGTATTTCTATGCTAAGGTAAGCAGAATTGATTGAAGCTCGATTTACTAAGTCCTTTGAAATGGTTCTATTATTTCAAATGCAAGAAAATAATGTACTACACCTCCTGAGAAATATATCTTCTGCAACATTTTCATTAATCTCTTTATTAAACTAAACTGGTTTCTCTTTGGAAATTAATTACTGAAGTAGTATTGAGAATTTTAATTTCCACAATATACCAGCAAGAGATACTGCTGTTTCTTTATACAGTGTTACGCAGCAGGGCAATAATCTATTGAAATAAGCCCGAAAAGGGGGCAGCTTGTAATTAAAACAGTATAACATGAGTATTTAATGCCTCTCTTAGTGCTAAGATGGCCCTGTCATGCTGTGTTTGGGTGGAATAAAATGTATATTTAGGAAACAGCTCTAGACAGAGAATTCAAAGACCTCAGGGTTTACAGTTTGGGACGTGCCTATGTTTCACTGCAGTAATGAGCCCACAAGGAAATATGGTTTGTTTTGGGCATTTGAGAATTACAGCCCTTGCTGTACAAAGGGAATCTTCTTTTATTAAGCCACCCCCATTGTGAAATTTAAAATATTTAAATCACGAAGTAGAGAGCATGAATTATGGATGTCTGTATCCATGGAAAAGATGTGAGTGTGTAAATCCTGGGGCACGTGCACAGCACATACGTGTAGGTATGAATCCATGTATGAATGCAGATCCTGTCTGTGTGCATGAAGGCATTCATCCACGCAGATTTGGCACTTAATCATTCTTCCTAAAGTTTAGAGGATGCTTCATATTTTTCAAGACACGTTCCTATCTATCATCTTCTATCCTCCCAGGCATGTTTTCTCATGATAAGAATTATTTACACATCATTTACATTTATAGATTTGCTTCTTTTCCTAGTGCCAAAGACATTTTTACAGATTCTATGTTTTCCTTCCCTTCCCTTCCTCCCTTTCTTTTATAAGAACAGTAACTTAAAATTACATTTTCCCTACACCTGTCTCTTCCTCCACATTTCTACTACCTTGTGAGTCACTCTGTCTATAAAATTTCTGCAAACAAAACCTCTTTATTCAGAGGACCTCCAGATCCAGCCCCACCAAATTTTTTAAATAGGCAGAATATAATCCCTGAAAATGGCACCATGACAAGACAAAGCAGCCTGTACATTTCAAGGACTCAGGGTGGACCCTCAACAGAAGTGCATAGGGTTCATTCACACGGGACCAAGTCAGTCAACTGGAGGCTCAACCCAAGTCATTTAGTGCTGCGTGCTTCATCTCTTCCATGGGTATGTGAGGTGGACTTGCTGTAAGCATTAATGCTGTGTTTCCTGACATCAGTCATTCACTTCCAAACTTCATGATTTTTGCTCCATTTGGGCACCAACTCTACCTCATCCTAATTCTGTAATACCATAGTAAACATAATTTTTGTGTAATACTTATTGTTGGCTTATCACACATCAACATAAGCAATAAAACTCAAAATTTTATCCTCATACCATCTAAAATAATTTTGCAGACCACTGAGAAAAAGTGTTTTATTATAGTCCTCAAACATCTACTAGTTTCCTTTTGGACCAAATATTTAATGATTGGTTTTAGAATTCTACCCAGGATCAGCATCAAGTCATGGGCCCATCCTTCCTCTGTTCTTATTTCTGTCTGAGAATCAGGCCAATGTGCAACACAGTGAAACTCCAGAAATCTCTGAGGTGAGAGAGAAGAGGAAGTGGTACCTCTCTGTGAACCAGGAAACTAAAGCACAAAGACATAGCAGTGAACCAAAGCCCACATATGTGAAAACATGCCTTGAACCAGGAGACTCCTGCATTATCCAGTGATTCTTTTTTTCTTATATGAGGGAAGAATCAGGCTCTTGGTCTATCAGATCCGAACAGGAGTTGATGCTTAGAGGGATTAAGCATTGCGGAAATTGATAAACTTCAGTTGGGCAAATGGGGTTGAATAGAGTTATGGGTACCTCCGACAAGCTAATAATTTGGTGTAATTTCAAACTTTAGTCTTTAGTAATGCGGAATATTTATTAAGGAGAGGGTGAGCCCTGCCTGTGAGAAAAGAAGGGGACCCTCTGGTGGTGTCCACACCATTCCTCCCTTGCCTTTTGCAATTCAACTCCAGCCTTGAATTTATAAACATTCCTTCCACAATTATCTACTCTGTGCCTACAATGACAGGCCCCTCTCTAGATGGTGGAAATACAGCCATGAAGAACACCAGGTACATTCTGTCCCACTTAGCAAATAAAATACTACAGTTACTTCTTCTTGGAAGGAAGTTTGTTGATTGCTACCAGTGATATGTGTTCCTTTGAGGGCTTATGTCCCATCCCCAATAGTTTTTCAAAGTAAACACGGTACAGCTGAATCACATATATTCCCTCTCGATGAAGTCTATGAACTAAAACTTTGCTCATCTCAAGAACAGTGATATTTTTATAAGTGATATTTTAGTAAATCTTATAGATGAGTGCTCAAGGGAGCTCCTAATCTGGGCTTCTCCTTATTCTGGCTTAAAACCACCAGCACTGTTCTTGAATTGAATCTAGACAGTAATTCTGCCCCCAATGAGTCAAAGTTGACCAAAATTATGGCTGCTGTTTGAGCTCCAATCCAGGATAACGGGCTTCTATAAAAAAGGTGTTACCTGGAAGTAATAGTCAAGAAAAGAAGGACATAGTGCACACCCAAGACCATAAAATGCTGGAAATCATAATATAGCTGGTTTCTCAATGAAAATAAGGGAATAATTCATGGTACTTGAGTGGAATGTAGCACTTATGAGTCAGTCTTATTTATAGAAGCCCTTCTTTTATCTGCCTCTGCAAAGTCTTTGACCAGAATTGTTCACTTAGGATAATTTGAGAAAAATTCCATAATAAATTTTATGTAAATATTGACTACAAATCAATTTCAATAAAAATGCTACTGTCCAATCATCTGTGCCACTGCCAGTGGGAGGTAATAATTTATATTCAAGCATCTTTAGCTGGATTAATCTCTTCAAACCTAAGTGATCCATATGAAGATCCTGTCACTGCAAATTATTTTTGATCTGACGCATCCCACATAACATAATGGTAATAAATGCGCTGTGCCTTAGAGTTTACAAATGCTTTCCCATCCATTCTCTCTCTTAATTTTCATAACAATTTTTTGGTAGTTAATTCATTTAGCTGATATTTGAGTGCTTCTCGTTTATTCATTCAACAAAAATTTATGGAGTACCTCTCTGTCAGGCACAGTGGGATGCGGTGGGGAATGAGAAAAAGTCTCCATCCATACAGAAACTATATTCTGGTGAGGGAGACAGACGATAAATTTTAAAATTACACAAATTATGACTCAGTGTTAGGGAACAATGAGGCCTGTGAAGGATTGAGAGGCCAAGGGATAGAAATCGACAAGGAATGCTTGTTCCCTCTGCAGAGGTGAAGGGTGAACAGCTCTGAATGACATGAAACAGCTGGAAGGACAGCATTTCAGGCAAATGGAATATTTGGTTCACGCCTCACATATAGTATTGCATTCTCCACTTACAACTTAATACCTCATGAGTATTTTTCCATGTTGTTAACACTTGAAATTTTAAAGGCTGAAAAATATTCTGTTTTATGATGTCCTTATAGATTTGATAGCTGTCCAAAAGTTGCAGTCCAGAGCTCATCAAATTCCTCTACTCCTTACTGAGCATCAGGCCCATGAGGCTGCACAGACACAACCACCCAATCATAATCATTTGGGTTAATAGGCCTGTGTGGCCTCTAAAGATTTACTAAGTTGGAGAAACTACCCCCAGTTCTTGGAGATTGGGCTGGACACACTTAAATAGCTTTTCTCAAAAATTGAAAAGAGGGATAAGCTGTGGAGGAGTCAATGTGGGGAATTCGGTCTATTGAATGGGCCTAGGCATTTCAGGCACAACGGTTCTGTGTGGATCAGTCAACCATGTGGGGATTTTAGAAGTGGATTTCACTGTCAGAGCTAACTGATGAGTTTGCTGGAAAACAACTTTTCCATTTCCGTATCCAATTGTTACTTTGTGACAGTAAGCACACTGCCACTCACACAACCCAATCTCTGGGGCCATTGTTGTGCTCCATGCTCGTGACTGGTGCTTCAAGAAAGGCTTTTGTCTCATAATGTCAGCACTTGTTTTCAGGGAACCACAAAGATGATATTTATTGAGCATTCTTTCACCTTGGTCATAGTGCATATTGCTTTTTTGATCATGCAAAATGGCTCTAAAACAGTATTAATTCTTGAGAGGCCTACAGGGTGGCCCATTTGAAAGTAGTCACATAGGGCTATGTAAGAGTGAAGACATGTTTAAAGGTGTGGTTTCAAGTTAACCCACCGTCTGTTGATCTCTCATGAGTCCCTGGAAGGAGTCCTTCAGTGCGATGGAGCGGTCATCACCGTTTCCATTTTCACAGCTATCCAATAAGACAGGTTTAATTATCTCCACACTCAACAGATAAGGACACTGAGCCTTAGAGGGGTGAAAAAACTGCCCTTCATCAAACAGTTGGTACAGAACCTGCAGTTGAACCCCATGTGTAGATATCAAAGCTCTTAACTATTGACCCATATCAGGCCACCACATGCTGAAGTGCAAATTTCACCTCTGACTTCATTGCTCATATTTTCTGCTCTTCCTCTGCGTCACTTACCTGGAGTTAGGCCCTCCTTTCTCTGGCTTAGACCATTACAACAGTCCCTTAAAGCCCATCTCACACCCTCCAGCCTTCAACCCTGGCCAACCCATCTTCTGTGTAGCCAACACCACAGTCCTTCTAAAGGAGAGGCCCATCGAGTCATAACCCTGCTTAGAAACCTCAGTGATAACAGTTCTAATGGGCAGGGTTGCAGGCAGAAAGGTGGCCTCATGGCTGGAGGTGGAAAGAAAGTTCTAGAAAGTCCATATTGACGGAAGGGGTTATTGATCAAACACCTCTCATTTATCTCAGGCCTTTGTTTTTCCCTCTTTCCAAAATGTTCTTCCTCCCACTCATTATTGGACTTCTACCCTGAAGGAGGCCATTCCTGACCCCCTACGCAGGATGGTCTGCCACAGGTTCCAGTTCCTTACTCGAGTCCTCCTTAAAAGCCCTTACTGCCAATTGAACTTATGTTTCTGTGGATATTTGATTAATTTCTATAAATCCCACTAAACAGTGTACTCCTTCAAGAAAGAGATTCTGTCTTTTCCCAGAGAAATCCCCACTCCCTGCCCAGAGACTGCTCCATGGAACTTGCTGAATGCATTGGAAAAAAAAAAAAAAGTTAATTATTATGTAAATTTATTCAAAGTATATCTGGCACCTAAAACTGTGGTTCCCAAACACCCTGAGGGCAGCGAGTGTTTTGTTAAATATGCAGATTCTCAGGCCCCATCCAGGATCTACTGATTAGAAACTCCCAAAGCAGGAACTCTCTAGTATGTTTGTTAACAGTCTCCCAGGGTAAATCTGATTTGGATGAGAGTTTGGGGACTTCCTTCTTAGCAGATAAAATCTAGTCTGTGCACCTTTATTCCACACAGGTGAGCTCAAATGGTATCATCTCAGTGAGTCCTTCTCTGAACCCCCTGTTTAAAATTCCAGCCTTCCGCCCAACCCCACCCCACCCCACTCTACCTCACCAAGCACTCCCTATGCTTATCCAGAGAACTTGTCTATCACCACCCACTAGTACATAAACCCATGAGGGCAGGGATTTTGGTCTAGGTTGCTCCTGCCACATCCCCATTCGCTAAGCAGTGCCTGGAATATGGCAGGCACCCAGTAAACGTTTGGATGAATAAACAATTTGCCCTATAGAACATTTAAAATGTCCAAAGCCCTATGCATCTGGGAAAGGACAGTTGCTGGGCCACTGTAGCTTGAGATAATATTGACATTCTTTTCTCATTTGTTTCTTTTGATTAGATGACGCTTGAGAAATTAGGTCAGCCATCATACTTTCTCTCCAAATGCTGTTGGGTCATGTCCACCGAATAGAAAGACAATTTTTGCTGCTAATTTCCTGTCTGATCAGATTAACTGAATTCAGATGGTCATCACAAAGTGCTCCTTTAGGGTAAACAAGACAATGCTAAAATAATCCTTACCCAGGCTTCCTAACTTTTCTCTGTTGAAGACCTGTGTTTTATTGTCCCAATATGTTGAAATTCCTCAGAAGGATGACCAAAGAAGTGGGAGAACTAACAAAGTATGTAAAAGGGGCTCAAGGAGAGGGGGTGCCATTTTTTCACTGACATCAGTGAAAACTCAAGGGTGAGCCTTATGGCTCTAAGTTGGCAGATAAGGGATGTCCACTTTGCTGACTGTAACTATTAAAATCTTGGGTTATATATATGTGAGTTCTGAACTCAGAGTGCCTACTGCCTACTTCATGTGAATTAGACCCTCCATTGAGAACAAATACATCGAGTGCACGGACTGGGTGCCAGGCACTGGGGGTGGTGGGATGGGTGGGGGAGTGAGAGGTGGGAGGAGAGTCACAAACAAGACTTAGTGACTGCCGTCAAGAACTTAGAAACTAATGAAGCACTTTCAATTTTATGCTTTATGTCCTATAATGGAAAAAAAATTGAGATGGCTTTTAATGAAAACCACAAGTTGATAATGACCATTTAAATAATCATAATGAAAGAAAACATGTGTGTAAGGAAAGGAGCCAACAGACCCTCAATACCCAGGGCAAGACTAGTTTATAGGATCGTGAAACATCAGGGTTGAACAGGCTGATAATGAGCACTCAGTTCAAAGTCTTCCCCACACTCTCAGTCTGTTGCCTGAATCCCTTTGAGGCGTAGCCGGCTGCATCCCAGTCACTCCTTCTCTGAGTAGCTCTGTTTGAAATGTTTCATTTAACAAACCAAAATCCATTTTCCATCCATTGGTCTTAATCCTACTCCTTAGGAGCCACCCAGGAAAAACAATCCTTCTACAGGTTGGTCCATCAAGGAGTACTTTGAGGATGTCCTCATATTCCCTCTATGTTCTCCCCACCAGTGCCTTTGGTGTTTCCTCTATGACTTGCAAGCATCTCAAGCCAGTGATGGTGTCTCACACACTTCTGAGTTTCCAGAGGTAGCACAGTACCTGTTGCATAGTAGGTACTCAATAAATATTGACTAGATGGATGCCTTAGTACCCTTCTTCTGACAGGAAATCTCTTTCACTATACAGAGGAAATATGTGGTATTCAGTTGGAAGTTTTCTTGCTCATGGTTTTGACCTTGCATGTGGATGGGAACTCATCTAACTTACAGGTGTGTTTTAGCCTTCCCATGGAAGATTGAACAAAGCCTGCCTCAGGCTATAACATGAGGATCTTCCTCAAAGTATGGGAAGTTGGTTAAAAATGCAGATGTCTAAGCCTACCCTCTCAATAAGGAATTCTACCTGTGGGGCCCAGCAAATCTTGAACTTTAATAAGTCCCTGTGTACAATACAGTGTGGGAATCCTTACAGAGGCTTAAAAAGGGCAAGGATGTCTTAAAATCTGGTCCCTGGGAATCCCTGAGACCTTTTCAAGGAGTTCATGAGGTCAAACTTATCTTCATTATAACACTAAGATGCCATGTGCCTTTTTCCCTCTCATCTCTCACAAACATACCATGGAGTTTTCTAGGGGCTACCTGGTGGGTGCTGTTGCAACAGAGTGAATGCAGAAGCACATAAGAGAAGGTAGCTGTCCTTGTCAATCCAGACATTACAGCCAAGCAGAGTGCCACTGTTCTCATACATTTTCTTTTGATATGAGTTCTGGTATTCCCCCTTCTCCAAGGATTCCGAGGGGTTTTTGCAGTATTGCAGCAAAAGAAGGAATCAGCCACCAATTTTTTTTTCCTTTCTTAGAAAAACTATATCATAATATCCCCCAAGACTTCCTAAAAATTCAGTAGATTGGAAGTTACCCAATTTTATGTTATGTGTATGGGAGACAAACAAATGTAAAACCTTGGGGATTTAGCTTTAAGACATATGTGATCACATATCTGTCTGGCTCATTTTATCTCTCGTTCCCTATGCCTAAACCAGAGCCAGCTTGAAGCCATCCCATGATTTCCTTCTTGTCCCTCGGCATCCACCATGTGCCCCTTGAACCGAAGGCATCTTCTAAACAAAAGATGGCTCCAAGACTTAAGCCCCTGAAATAGGACTTCCAAAACGAGAGGCAGCAGTGTAGTGATAAATGTTGCACAACTGGCTCAGAGGAGGTGGAGAGCAGAGCCTTGATTTGAAGCACTTGCCAGTTTCTGTGGTGTCCATATTGTCACCATGGCTGATTTTCAGCTTCAACCTGGCACCACGGAGCACAGCGTTGGGAAGGGATGCATGCAACAGGCTCTGGAGGAGGAAGCAGGAAGGCTGTTGTAATCCCTTCGCTCCTCTACCAAAGACACTGCTCCTGTGGATTCTGGCAAAGCCGGTGGGTGTGACATTAGCATTCTAGGGGAGTCTTTCACATGTGAGCAGAGAAGAAAATACAAGGATACAAGTGTAGCAGAACATGTTGGAAGATAGCTGAAGTTCCTTGAGGACATCTGTTTCTCATTCTATTAAGAACTCTCACCTGGAGCAAGAGACGGGCCTGAGAAGGGAGACCAAGGTCAAGGGAGTTTGGAACCTGCCTTTAGTTTGCTGGGAGAGGGGCATGGGCCAGGTGTTTCTTCGTTAATCTTATCAGAACAACAGTAGCCAGCCTGCGGGCTGCTGTGCAGACTAGATAGAAATAGAGCACACAGCACTCTGCCTGGCTCATAGTATGGTGATTTCCTTTTTATTTTTATTTTTTATTGTAATAGGTGCTCTTTTTGGAAGAATGAGTCAACTAATTCTGAATTCAGGTTTTGACTACTTTCGTGCAGATTCATCTCCTTTTCACATTTGTTTTCCCTCACATCGTTAGATTTGAATTGAATATTTAGTCACAGGAAATTGTTTTAAGTTCTCTGGGAACCCAGTGGTAAGAATTCTATATAATAGATACAAACGGATCTAATGTTGGGGTTAGATTTATTCTCATTAAGTCATCGTAGGCCACATATATTTATAGGTCTGAGGTAGAAGAGAAAGTAAATACACCATCCCTGAGGATTTGTTAGTGAAGATTTACATGCCTCCTTTCCACTCCTAAGTTTGAATTTAAAATATTCCCAATGCCAAAGGCCTCCTGGATGCACATACAAAATAATTGTTTTAAAATTCTGTTAGGGGAAAACCACAGCACAATAGCTAAACTGCGAATGCCAGAGGTTAGGGAAAATGTTAGCATCATTCAAACACCACACATATCTGCCACATTCTGGAGATCATTGCTAAAAACGAGGATTAAATCTCACCTTAAAGGTCAGGGGCAATTTAACCATCCTTGTTAATGGATCTAAATTACCCCGGAAGGAGCTGGCTATTCAAACACATGGGGCTGGGACAATTGGCTATACATCTGGGAAAAACATTGTTAGCTTCCTAACTCATAACATTCCTGACTCATGACATAGAGCGATACACACTTTTAGATGGATATAGGATCTAAAAATGAAAAACAAACCAAAAATATACCAAAAGATAATATAGGAGATGCTAAAAATATAATTTTGGATTAGAGAAGGCCTCCCTAAGCGAGGTTCCAACCCCAGAAATTATCAATGAAAATATATAAGCAACTAAAACGCCTGTATATGTGGGAGACCATAAGGTTACAAGATATATGACAAGATGACAGCTGTCTTTAATATAAAAAGTGCTCCTGTAAATCAATAAGAAAGAGACAAATAACATGGAAGAAAAGTTGGCAGAGAAATAAATTCCCCCAGTGCCCTGAGAAAGTAAGTCTTCCCTCCCAGCCAAATTGGAAAACTCCAGGCTTCTAAACGCCTTCAGTCAGGGCTGCTGGTGGATGGATTCTCATCAAAGCATATTTTCATCCTGCCCTGTTGGCCTCAGTGTATCTCCATGGTTGATAGGCTAATATGAAACCTCATAAATTTGACATTCAACTAAATGAGATAATTAATATTCCTGGCACAGTTTTAGCCGTGGTCAGCTCCCAATGAATTCAAGTTTTTTTACCCCTTATTTATAGGATTGTTGAGAGGATTAAGTGAGATACTGTGTGTTCAGTAGCAGGAAAGTTCTCACCCCATGGTGGGGCTACCCAGTAAATATTGGTCCCCTTCCCTCGAGGCCCTCCCTCCTCCAGACCTCGCCAGGGGTCCTCCACCCTAGCTGCACGTTTGAATCACCCGTGGAGCTATTGGACAACACCAGTGCCCACACTCCACCCCAGATCAGTTGAGCATGAACCTCTGCTTGTGCGACCCGGTGCGTTTAAAGAAGTTCTACAGGAGATTCCCATGTGCAGCCAGGGCAGATGCTCGACCTTAAATGTGCTTTGGAATTCTTGCCATGGTGCCTTTCTCCCTGAAGTTCCATCCCCATTCCACTTTGCCATCGTCTGCTTCTCTGCCTAGCAAAGGCTTCGTTTCAGCTGGAAATCATCTCCTCCCCTCCTCTGAACTCCTGTAGCATTCGCATCCATCCTATGCATTTGCCTTTTAACAGCCTTTTGTTGCAATAATATATACTTGTGAATTATCTTCTTGTCTAAAATTGTAAACTCTTGGATTCCAAGTATCTTATTTTACTCGTCATTATTTCTGTCTAATGTGTGTTTTAGCACTTGACACATAGTAAGAACTCAAAAGCTATTGAATGAATAAATGAATGTAAGTTGAGTGAGGACAGACACTTATCTTCACACGAACTTAGAACCAATCACCGTGCTCCCTGGGATCTGAAGCCAAGCTCTTGTAGGCTCTTCATTATCGTCATAGAGACAGCCTTACCTGCCAACTGAGCTGACACTTTTTAAGAGTATGACTTTACTGTCAACGTTGGAGTTGTTGCCCATTGTGGAATTGGATCAGATTCACTATAGTTCTGGGGCTTTTGGAAGACCCTCACTTTGGCTTCTCAGTTTGGGTTTTCCATCCTGAACAAAGTGACCACCTGGGAGGAGACTGCATAGTCAAAAGCAGGGAGTTGATACTAGACGGTGCTGGAGTCACTAGCTGTTTGACCTTGGACGAGTTGCTTCTTAGACCTCAGTCTCCTCATCTGCAAAACAGAATATAATCCTATTACCTTCCTCACAGGTATGATTGAAATGAGACCATTCACTTGAGTCTATTTATCACAGCACCAGGCACATGGTGAACACTCAAGAAATGATGACCTGCAGGAAATAAAAAATAGGATTAAGATTAAGGATCACAGGCCACTCTGAAGAGAATTTGAGCACTTTTCAGTGGAAGGAGGGAACTAATATTTCTTAACTGCTAGCCACATTCTAGAATAAGAACTTCTCTGGTTAATTTAGTGCAGGGAAAATAGCAAATTATTTAAATATATAACATATCATAATACAGCATAACATGATATAACATGACATAATATAATAAACATGAGTATAATATAATTGGTATGATTCACATAAATATAATTAGTATACTTAATATATAACAGATACAATATAATTAACATATGATTAATACAAAATAATATAGTATAGTATAATGTTACATGATATGATATGTGTCTGCCTTTTTAAAAATCCTTTTCAGGATGAGTTGAAGTAAACAAAGTCCCAAGTTTGGTGGTGCACTGATTGTGGTAATAAAGTGAGGAAGCCAGCCAGGTTCTGTGGGGCTGTCTATAGCTGTTTTGTGACTGTATTTTAATGATAAAAGATCTGGCAGGCTTCCCTGCACACTCTCCCTGCACAAATGTTAGCTCTGGATCAGACACCTTCCTTCTACATCCAGTTATTGTCACACATGATTTTTCCCCCTTTGTTTTTTGTTTTACTTTGGAATGGCTCCTTAACCTTTAGAGGAAGTACATTTGGGGGACCAGGATCTATCCGGGTGATCCTATCTGCTGAATCTCGGCCAGAGAGCAAACGTCCTTATTATCGCGTGACGCGTCCTACACAAACAGAGACAAGGTCTCAGGGGGAAAAGTCATTACATGGTTTTATCTGTGTTCATTGTTCCCTGAAGTGCCCTGATCCTTGTCAATTTCTCAGTGGTATTTTCATTTCTGTCTATTAGAAGTGAAATCTTGAGAAAGTAATGATGTGGTTGGTTGAGACTCAAGTGGTACCTTTGTGGCATGACTGGGCTGACAATCCCGTGGTTCATTTGGTTATGGGCATCTATCTTAGCACTGCATTAAGTGACTGAGGTAACTGGATTCTAGGACATGTTCTGGGTTTGTTGGTTAATTTAATGGCCAGGTTTGTATTACAATATCCTATGAAGTATTGAGAAAAAAAATTATACACCATTCATTGTTGCCAGGCATCAGAGAGCAGTGGGAAGAATGGGACCAAAGAGGAAGACCAAGAAGTGTGGGAAGGCTTGACAGTCCCTGCCCTTTATTGCCCCCTTTCTGCCCCAGGCTTCAAAGGAGCAAAGAGCTGTTGCCCACGAGCTCTCCAGCTCAGCCATCTTGACTCAACTCTAGTCCAAGTGCGCTTGCCAGGGAAGTCTGTCTGAGCTGTTTTCCTGCCTCTCCCTCCTTCCTGGTGTTGGAAGCATGAACTGGATTCCAGATGCTGACTCACCCAGATGTGTCTAGCAGTTCCCCCTCAGTCCAGGACCTGGGCGAGCCCTCATTCTTCCCACATCAGCCCTGGGAACCCTCTCTGCATGCTGTCAGTTTCGTACCATAGTAGAGTTGGTTCTACTTTGACAAATACTTTTTCCATATTTATGGGTGAACCCAAAGAGTTCTGTCCCCAGGGCTTCTACTAGCCCATATGGTGTTTTTGTGCAAATGTAAAAAGGCACCCCCTCTGGGCCTATGCAGCCCCACAGGTGTACAAACTTGGGCTATAATAAGATGCCATCGTCAAATTTAAAAATACATTCTCTGCCTGTGGGTGGACTCAGTCCCATGGGCTGGATTTTCAGTCCACTTGGTATGTCCACCCTCTCATGCATGTCACAGCCTTTAAAACCATAGGTGGTACCCCTGAGTGCCCCCCTTCTTCCCTCCAACTGGAGATGCTTTTCCTCCATTTTAGGGTCACCTACATGAGACAGAGCTTTCAGATTATCCTGGGAGATTAAAGTACACTTGTGAAAAAGCCACAAATGCTTGCAAAGCCACAAATTACTTTATAGGGCACACTCATTCAGCAAAATCAGTGGAGTGGTTGGGAAGCTCTGCGTAGAGAAGGGCCCCCGAATGGCTGGGGTGAAATCAGGGATGTGCCATGGGACCTGGTCATTGCCAGCAGAGCCCAGACTAAGGTGAAGGGAGTGTGACCATTGAGACATTCACCTCAGAGGCCAAAATCCTCAGTCGCCAAGAGAAATTACATTTTAATGCAACATTTTAAAAACTCAAAATTAATGCAAAAGAAATCCATGATGAACAAAATATCAAAATTTTAAATAAAGATGGGATCAAAATTCATGCAGAAAATCCATAATGAACATAATATCAGAATTTTAAATAAAGACAGCATCAGTGTCGCTGATTTTTCCTTTTGCCCTAGGCTCGAATATGGCTTGTCTCCGAACCATGACTGATCCAGTCTTTATTTAAAATTTTGAGGGTCTCTTCATCAAATTTTGAGGGTCTGCATTAATTTTGAATTTGTAAAATATTGTTTATCTTGATGACTGAGTTTTTGATACCTCATTTCAGTTGGGGCAGGAAGCAAGTGCCCCACTCTAGTGCAGCCCTGATCACTAACTCACTAGTTAGTCCCTCATTGAGGGCTGTGCAAGATATCGTGCTAGGAATTTAGCATTGCACCAGCTTGTTGTAATTCCTAACAACCTTATGCTATATGGTCTCTTATTAACGGACGAGCAGAGAAGTTGAATAACATGCCCAAGGTCCACACTAGGAGGAGGAAAAGGGAATCAAACTATGTCTAAAGCCCACTGCTTTCACCATGTTTGGTAACAAGGAAAAGGAGAGCATGGGGAAGCAAGAGCCAGTGCAAAGATGCAGGAGCAAGCATATGGCAGTTACCTTAGTTTCAAGGAGGCTGTCCCCCCAGCTGAAGGGGTCCCACAGAGCCAGCTGTGCACACAGGGCCTCTTGGTGGTGACATTTCACACAGCGGGAGTTACCAAAAAGAAAGCGTGCATCCAAGCCTTGTGTATGGAAGCTGATTACTTAACCTTTTCCCATGGAGTCTTCGACAAATATTGCATACCCCCAAAACAAATTATTTTTTCTTTCATAAAATTCAAGTGGATGCATCTCCATTTCTCTGCAAAAGGAGCAGCTGCAGTGTAATCGCTCAAAATGCACGGTCTGAATGGAAATTAATGCTGTTGACGAAACCAGCAGTCTAAAACATTAAAGGATATTGGACTGAAAAGACGATGGTGTTTGCATCCTTTTGAACATTCGCCTAGATTTGCATAATGGAGATGTCAATTGTATTGTGGGAGAAAAATCAGCCTGTCTGGGCTCACGTTAACTCATCCTGCTTGCTACAGCTCCCTTAAGGGGTTGAAACACCACCACCTTGCCCTTTTGAAAGAGAAAAATGTGAAACTCCTACATTCAAGGGAGTCTTTGGTGAAACAGGAGAGAGATGCATCATGAGCTGGTAACTGCTCTCCCGTCTGCAAGAACCAACAAGACAAATTTCTGCTGGAGGCCAGGACTAGGAAGAACTCACTGTCTGCATATGAATGTGCATTACTTTGGTTGTGGGAAAGAATCAGGACATAAGCCAAACTTGGAATCTATTGGCCTCTACTGCTAGAAATCATAGCATCAACTTCAAGACCCAATTATGTTAATCTCATCATTTTTTGGCATCTACTAACCGCTTCCTCTTAGGCTTCTGTTTAGAGCACTGTTCAGCAACAGTGGGTGCACATCAGATTTACTTGGAGTGCCTTTTAAAAATGCAGATGCCAGGGTCCAACTCCATTGTTGGACCCAGATATAGATATTTTTTCATTTGCATTTTCAAAGAATGCTTTGTTAACCCAATGGAAAGACAATCCACTGTAGATTTTTAGTAGATTTATTTCCAAAGGAGCAAAGAGAGGTTTCCTGGTAGCCCTCCCAGTATTTGATGGAACCGAAATAAAACTAGCCCTGACTACTCATAACTCAAAACCAGTGGGGGTTACAGCAAGGGAGAGGTGGGCAATTCAACTCCAATTCAACTTGACCTGAATTTGTGCCAAGTGGGACTTTTGCCTGAATTATTCAGAAAAATGCCCTGAGTTGCCCCTTAATACATCTTGTACAGCTGGTCCCATGTATATTCAAAAAGTGTTTTCTATGATTATTTTCCATGTAGCTAATGTCACCTTGGCTAGATCAAAGTTCCCCAAAGTTACTTTTTAATATACAAATTTATTATATCACTTGTAATCACACCAGCTCCCAGTGGAGGTGAGTGATTGAATTCATCTACATAACAGAGTTAATTTAGGATGCCCTCCAGGTATTTTTCGCTGCTGGCTTGTGTTACCACCTTTGTTTACATTTAGTTCAGAAAGTACAAATTTAAGAAGTGGCAGGTTGTAACTAGACATAAGATCAATGCAGTTAGTTTCTGTTTAAGCTTGAACAACTTGGTACCTGTCAACTGAAGCATGAAGGCAGACATCGGTAAATCCCAATTAATATACAGTCTTAATCACTACGGGAGTTAGTGCTATTTTCTCCTCTACACAGGAAGCTCTTAGAAGGGGCTTCATTAATATTATGTTTCTGGTTTTGTTCTCATTTTTTTCTCATTTTACCCAATTCTAGGCCTGTCTGTCCTCTGGCCTGGGGTCACTTTTTCACGTGGAGCTTTTTTGGGGTTGATGTCTTTCTGCTACTTTTGCTGTCCTTCTGTCCACAATTGCTTGGAGTGTGTTATTAAAGGGAGCAGCTTTCAGCCACAATGACATAAAGTTCAGATCTATCTTTGTCTTGCGACCTCTATTTCTGTTTAAAACAATCTGCCGAATTCAAAAGGTAAGAGCTATTCCTCTCCTGGATAAGGCCTATCCAATACTCTCACCAAATTGGCAATTTCTTTTGGATGATAAAAATGATTATGAATATTTGAATTAAAGTCACTGGGATGCTCATTAAAAAAAAACTGTCAATTAGGACTGCGTTTCTGTGGATTTCCTCTAGGCATATTCAGAAAATCAGTGTTGTAAAAGCTTGAACAGTTATATTAGTTTACCTTGATTGTACACTTATTCTTTTTTCTTTATTTATACTTACATGGAATAATAGATCAAAAAGAGTTAAGTAATTTTCTAATGAAAGAAATGAGTGTGCTTTTGGAAAACAGTTCCTGTTGGGTAGTTAGGTCCTAATCCTTGATGCCATGGTTTTGATATTGGATAAATGATTGAATCTGTAATTAAACACATCTGTTGGACTGAAGTTACTAAGCAGGTACTTGGGTCAATTACACAACAGCAGTGAAGACTGAATTAGATGTTATCACAAAAAATAATTACTGCACAACATTATATTCTATTTTAAAGTGCTCTTTTTTAAAGATGGGTTATCAGCAATAGAAAATGCATTGAGCTTTTATGACAAATTTTTGCACTGCACATAGATGATAAGGACCAAATCCTTTGATAAGAGGTTGGAGACCTACCTGTCATAGAAAAAGGGGCTTCATTAAGTTATTTTTAACAGCAAACATGTATTAAATGCTTACTGCATTAGGGGCTGAAGATACAAAGATATGTGACCTGACCCACACCTTCTGGGGCTTGCACTCTAGTTTGGGAGCTACGGCATGTGCAGAAAAAGATAGATATGGCATCCTTGCCATTTGAAGAAAAAGGAGCTCAAATTCCCAGTTGTTGCTCGTTGTGGTCAGTTAGCATCTGGGGAAGGTCAGCTATTTTCTGAGACAAGACCACTAAGGAATAAGACCTTACTGGGTCAACAGTCAGGGGTATAGTCATCTTCTTTATAGACTTAGAGGCCTGATTTGGTGTCTACGTCCAGTGATGATTTGTATCCTGGGGATGGACTTTTACTAATTAAACTCATGAGAGATGAATGTGTAAGCCAGAATGCAAAAGTATTCATTTTCAGTGAGAAAGCCAAGGATCGTCTGGCTTCTGTTGATAGACTATTTTGAACTGAGAGAATTAAAGTTGTGTCTGGATGAATCTATTAATCTTTCAGAAAACTAAACTCTGGACATTGAATGAAATCTCTCTATTGCAGAAGCTTCTATAACCCTCCATGTACAGATGATTTCATAGAGTGAATTTCTCTGATCAGCAATTTTCCACATTCTTAGCATTCTTTTCTCAGTGACGATGCTTTCAGTTCCAACATATGTCCATTCTCCTCCTGTTCTTTGCGCTCACCTCCCTTGATTGCCTTCTTCCTTTGCATCACATTTATTAACCATGCCAAGCGTTTCATTTGCATTTTCTCTTTTAATCTTCATAATTTCCCCATGATTTAAATGACACCCCCATTTTAGATGAGAAAGTTGAGTCACACTGAGATTCAGTAACCTACCCTAGGTCAGATGTACAGTGCCACAGCCAGGAGGTATATTCTGTGGTCAGTTCCTGGAAAATAAGTGTCAAGAAATGGTATCGATTATAGGAGTTCAGGGTGGGGAGGAATAAACCTGAAGAGTAATGAGAATGGTTTAAGAGCAGATGTGTTTAGAAAGGCGAAGGGCATATGACAGGAGAGCGGGAAAATGGAAGAGGTCTGCGATCCGTTAGTGATGTTTGCCTAAGAGTGAAGTGGAGGATGTGGTAGTAGGAATGTCATGTATCTACCATCCAGGCTGCAAGTTTTAAGTTCTCAATCAGTACTGAACAAATACCCCTCATGGGATCCCCGTTGTCTAGGTAAGGTACACAGTTTTCATGACAGAGGTAATGGTTTCATAATGAAATAAAAAATAAGACTCTAAGAAATCTTACTATAATTTGAATATTCTGCAACTTATTCCAACTATTAAGTACAATAACAGATTGCATTTAGACCCAACAGCATGTAAATGTACGTCCTCTTGCGGGGAAGGGGTGCTTTGTGTTTCCATCAGGACAGAACCCAGTTTTGTGATGCATTGAAATATTCTGTAGATTGAGAACAGTTACTGGAGGAAGTGGGGGGCCATTGGAAGCTTTCTAAATAAAGAAATGATGAAATCAGATATGTGTTTTGGAAGTAGCTCTGTGGAAGACAGAATGAGGGAGAAAGGGACACCTGGAAGGCTGTGGATCCATTTGCATTATAATAGCACCGACAGGAGGTAAAAAAGGTATGAATAAGAGCAGGGAGATCTAAGGAGAGGAGATGAATGCAAGAAACACTGTCCTCAATCGTTCTAACTTATCTCCCATGCACCAGTGCGTTGTTCTTCATGGAACAGTTTTTGAATGCCTACTGTATGACAGGCACTGGTCTCAATGGTTTTTGAAGTTAGATGCCTTTGCCAACATGTTGGAGAGAGCTCTTGATATACAGCATATGTCAGGCTTTCAGTCAAATAGAACTTGACATACTTCAACCAGTCAAGGAGATTTCAATGTCAAATAGTACTTCGGTGTGAATCCTTGAAAGCCTTGCCTCCTGCATGATGCCTATCATGTAAATGCTTACTGTATACCCTGTGGGTGAGTAAATGGACAGGTGATCAAAGGAATAGAGTAAATAGACTAACTGAAGGACATTTAAGCTAGACATTTAAATGCCCGAAACTGTTTCAAAGTGAGATCCAGACTCTTCTTGAGGAAGCACATTTCTGTATTCCAATCTGTGCAGTTGGTGAAAATAAGAAAAAAGGTGGAAGACATCAATACAGATAAAAATATTATTTATCTTAGAATGTAACCAAGCCAACAAGAATGATAGTTTTTGAAAGCAGTATTTCTCCATATGGAGCCCCTAGACAACAGATATCGACATTTCTTAGGTGCATGTGTTAAAGTGTGGATTCCTGGGCCCTTCCCCAAACCTACAAAATTGATCCTCACGGAGGGAAAGAAAACTGAAATAACCTCCTCAGTTCATTCTGTTGTACTGAAAAATTGTGAGAATCACTGTTCTCGAGTTAAAACCAAGTTTTCTGAGGACTTAAAAATCCTAAGAAGTAAGGGTCTGTTATGGAAGCTTCTAATATAGGCTAAATGGATCTTCTTTGAAAGACTTTTAAAACAGCAGGGGCACCAGTCTCTCTTGATTAATCTTTGAACCTGGACAGACCTAAGGTTCAGGGGCCCAGATGGCTCCAAGCACGAAACCCTTAGCATCTCAGCTTCACTGACTATTGCGTGACAATGTTACAGCTGTAGAATCCTTAAGTAAGAAGAACTGAGGGGATTTCCACTCTACACAATATGATGTCTTTTCCGATAGTAGTATTAACAGGAAAGTGTTATCTTTAGAGCATCTTCCTTGTTTTATGTTTTGGGGAATAAATTTGTATAACCTTAACTGTTTCTGAGTGTAAAAGTAATGCATGTTTGTTGTTAAAAAAAAATTAGAAAATTCTGAAAAGCATAAAAAGAGTAAAAATCCACCCATAGTCCCATCACCAAAAGATAAGCAATGTCAGTATATCTCCTTCCAGAACTTTTCAGTGTATAAATACACATATAATTTTACCAAAATGGAATCATGCCATATGCTCTGTTTTGTGACCTGTATTATACAGTCTGAGTGGAGGTAATATCTTTCTAAGGCTTGTATATTGTCATTTTTTAATGACTGTAGAGTATACCACAGTGTGGATGTTCCTCTTTGTTTTATTATCCCCTTATTTTTGATGTTTGGGTTAAGTTCCCACTTTAGGCCATGAAAAAAAAAAAGATTAATTTGCAAAAAGATTGTAAGGGAAGGTGTATGTAAAGATGGCAGTGCCCTATTGTAAACTTCCTGGCTCATGTCACAGTCTAGTAGACACAGGCTTCCCATGGTTGAGGTGCATACACTCTTGCTATTTTCATTCTCCTTAGGAGCCACCATCTTTCCCCCAGGTTCCCATCACTCACCTACTTGTCCACGGCATGTCACTCAGCTTCACTAGAAATCATCTTGCTTCACTTAATTATTCATCTTTCATTGCACAAACATTCACTGAGCACCTCTTGTGTGTCAGCAATTTGCAAGACCCTCACTTTATTTAGTGTTGACTAAAATATCTATTATCCTGCTCTCATTTAGGTTACAGACTAATGATAAAACCAGAATCGCTGACCAAAAAAGGCTGACTTGGGAAGTGGCAGTCATTATTATTGTAATTTGAAGTACTAGAAATTCATTGAGCTTGTATGTTAGCTATTGCTGCATGACAAATTATCCCAACAGTTAGTAGCTTAAAATTATTAACTTATAGGTTTATAAGTTAATTATAAACTTTTATAATTATTAACTTAAAGGTTTTCTTAAATCAGGAGTCTGGGTATGGCTCAGCTCTCCTTCAGAGTCTCTCACAGGCTGCAACTGAGGTGTCAGCCAGGGCTTCAGTCATCTCTAGGCTCAGTTGAAGAAGGGTCCACTTCCAAGCTCACATGGTTATTGCAAGAATGAGCTCCATGTGGGCTGTCAGATTGAGGGCCTCAGTTCCTTGCTGGGTGTTGGCTGGAGGTCACCCTCTGTCCCCTGCCATGTGGGCCTCTCCCACATCGCAGCTTGCTTCATCAAAATGCGCAAGCCAGTAAGGCAATAGAGAGAGTGCCAGTGAGAAGGGGGTCACAATCTTTTGTAACCTAATTATAGGAGTGACATCCCATCACTTTTGCTGTATTTTGTTGATTAGAAGCAAGTCACTAGGTTCAGCCCGCACTCAAGGGGAGGAGATGACCCAATGGTGTAAATACTAAGAAGCAGAGATCATTGAAGACCATCTTTGAAATCAGTGCCACTTTCATAGAGCTTAAGATAGTGATAAAGTCAAAGCTATTTAATAAAAAAAGGTTAGCTTAGAGAATGTCACTCTGTAGTCTGAAGTAATAGAAGTTCAAGGAGTTTCACATTTAGACTTACTTTTAGGTTTAGGGACGTGAAAGAAATAGGTCAAAATATTTACATTTGCTAAATGTACATTGAATGTTATTTATATAGGGTTTTGCAGCTTACTACACATACTTTTATGTCAACATTTTCATTTGATTTTCTCAAACCTGGAAAGTAGAAAAGGAAGATGTTATCACAAGTTTAAAGACCAATGAACTGAGGTCTGGCAAGTTACCAGCTGAGTTGGCTACATCTTGTTCCCAGTTCATTTGCTGGTTCCACAAACATGTATGAACAAGTCTTACGTGCTCAGCAGCATATCAGGCAGCATGTGGGACACAATGTTGAACAAAACAAAAGTGACTTTTGCCCTCTAAGAACCTAGAATCTAGTCAGGATGAGATATTAATCAAAAAACATGATTGCAAACTTTTAAAATTCTATGATGGATGGAAAGGTTATAGATCATGGTTTGTGCAGTGTTTATGCATGTTTATATATTAAGTCTCACCCAACTGCACCCTTAAGATTTGTACACTGGACTGAGTGTGTGATGTTTTTAGAACAATCTAGGAAAGAAAGATACATGGTCCTAAGATAGTTTGTTAAAGAAGACATGGCTGTTGCCCTCTTTATTATTATTATTGTCATCATCATCACCATTTTGGAGGTGATGGATATGTATTTGGCATAGACTGTGGTGATGGTTTCAGGGATGTGTACTTACCTCCAAACTCATCATGTTGTACACATTAAACATGTACAGCTTTTTGGATGTCAATGGTACCTCAATAAAGGAGTTTAAAAAAAAGAATTGAAACTACCATCAGTCACCTGTCCGTGGATTAAATTATAATTTCAAATTTCAAATTAATTTTAAATTATAATTTCAAACATCAGTCTTTAATTCGGTTTGCAATACATCATTATTCATCTTATAATTAATATTCTATACCCTTTTCACTCTGATTTATTTACAGATGTGAATGCTAAAAAATATGTACACAATGTTATTCTACTTTGAAATGGCTCACAGTTCATTTTTAACATATAATGAATTTTTTCATAGAATTTTACAATATAAATCTCAATTGTAAAATTGTATCCCTTTCTATAACAGTTGATAAAACGGTCCAATTTCATAATATTTTGAAACAGCATAAAGAAAAAAGCCTACAAAAATAAATAAAGACGTGGCTGAAAGCAAGGGAACGGGAAATTAGTTCCCCTCTGCCAAGTGGCACACGTGTCCTGAAGGTGTGTAACGGTGGGTGCTGTATTGCACATGTTGACCTGATACACATAACTTAAGGTTTTCTTTCAGAACCACACTCCCTCAATAAATGTATCCACTCCACCCCCCTCTCTGTGATTTTCCCTTTTCAGCTGCATTGTGCTGCTTTTACCAGCACCTTGTTTAATTATGGAGTTCCTCGTTTCTGAGTTTTTCCTTCTGTGTGGCTGCCACACGGGTCAGGGCTGTCCAGTCATCACAGAGCAGGAGATGCGAGTTGAGCAGTGGCAGCACTGATGGGCCAGTGAGGCCAGACCAGAGCCAGGCCTTCTCTGACCCAGAAGTCACTCTAGGGAAGCTGCCTGCATGGCCCCGGGAGGCTTTGTGAAGCACAGTTGACTCCTCCAGCTGGGAAGTTCATTTTTGTAAAGGCCATGACTGGTCCCATGCTGCCCTCTGCCCTCTATGAGCTTAAGGACTCAGGATCTGGAGTGAAACATGCGAGGATTGGAATCCCAGCTAGTCCACTACTTACATTCTTTATCTGGAAAATGAAGGTAATCGTGGTACCTACAGCATGCTGTGGTCGGTGTAAGTGATATAACACAGAAAGAATACTTAGCACACTTGCCAGTGCAGAGGAAGCAGCTGAAACGCACAGCTACTGACTGCACATCATAGAAAATGCTCTTTACCTGAAGCCAGAGCCCTAATTTTATGCCCCGCTTCTATTTACTCAATATGCATCCTTTATCAGTCGCTGTTAGTTTTCTACATCAGTAAAAGGGAAATATAATGCTGACATCATAGGCAATGCCATGACAGTCAAATCAGGCAAAATATGTAGAAGTTGTTGATACAGAGTAGATGCTCAGGAAATGTTAGTTGAATCCAACTCAGCATTGCCAGGACCCAACATTTAAGTCAAGAAGGCATTTTTCACACTGCTACTTATATACAAACAGGGCTACTTATATACCCACAAATAAGCAAGCATAAGAGAAGATACAACATAATCTTTCTCCCTACTCTTATCCCTTGTCTTGTAGCTATTCAGAAATATCGATTTTGCAAAATGTTATAAACATCTACTATTCACCAGGAACTAGGAGAGGAGAGACTAAGATCATAGTGTTAGGGGATTCATAGTCTAATGAGTGGAGTCAGACGGGTCAAAGGAGAATCACAAAATAAATGCCATGAGAGGCGAAGGTAGGAGTAGATGGAGGAGGGGTGTGGAGTCAAGTCGAGGTAAGAGTGGGGGTGTCAGAGAAGGCAATGAAGTGAGAATGCTTTTAGCTTCAAGTAACAGAAATCTCTAACTGAAACTGATGTAAACTTAAGTGAGAAAAGAAATTACATCAAACTGGGAGGTCAGAAGAAGGGCAGACTCCCAGGTGTAGTAACTATAGTGGCTCGAAAATTTCATCAAGGTCTCACGCTCTTTCCATCTCTCTGATCTATCATGGGCACTGTCATTTCCAATCTAACATTAACTCTTGGTTGGTATCAAGAAGTCAGCGATTGCTGACATGATGACACCAGAGAAAAGAGAGGATATCTCTTTTCTCTGTCTTTTTGGGGAGGAGTGGATGGGAAGGGGACCCCCCCAACATACATGCTTTTCAGCATAGGCCAGAATTAAGTTATCTACCCCCCCCTTAGCCTAGACCTTGGCAAGGGCACAGGAGTCTCATGGCAGGCTTGGATGGGCATCTTGAGTGGGAGGAGCAATGAGCGGTAAGCCTTCACAGTCACCAGGAAAGGTTTTCCCCAAGGACTTGAGACCCGGCTTGCCTTGTAGGAAGAATAGGACCTTTTCTAGTCTATAACTGTTAGAGGTGGAGAGAGAACCATCCCAGGGTGGACAAAAACAATGGGCATGGAAGATCACAGTTATTTAGGGAATTCCAAGTCCTCTTGTTTGACTGGACTGTAAGAGTGGCATAGAGACGAGACTAGTGATAGATTAGGCTGTGGAGGAAGATAGGATTTGAGTTGTGAAGGACCTTATAAGCCAAACTAAGAAATATGGGTTTTTCTTAAAGGATCTGGCAATCCCCTAAAAGATTTGAAGCAGGGGAATACATGAGATTGGATGTATGAGTCCAATCTGGAATAGCCCACTAAATGGAATGGAGAGTGGGGCAAGATCAGAGTCTTGGAGAACAAAATTGTGTTGATTATTCTAGGAGTCTGAATGGGACCAGGTAACTGATTAAGTGGGAGATTTGAGGGGAAGGATGAGAGCTTGAGGTGATGATTGCAATTTTTCCTGGGGTTTCCAAAGTTCCCAAGAGATCTAGGTAAAAGTGTTGACACATCTGAGAAAATCAGAATCTAAGGGTTGACTACTTAGATCTGACGCAGTCAATATAGAGAGACTGTCAAGTAATAGATATTGGTTCTCAATGCATATAGGATATTGACCAGCTGGATAAATAAATGAATACCTTTTATAAATGCCCATTGGCACAAGTTATTGACTGACTTGAGGAATAATGATAATACTTGTGTTATACAAGGGAGAGAGTGGGTGTGATATTTGTAAGGAAGGCATTGGGTAGATACCCTATGGGTTAACAGGCTATTAATTAAATTCATTTGACAATCTCCTTGGTGAAACTACTAATAAGGGTGAGTTAGGCTTCAGTAGCAATCTCTCTCTCTCTCCCTCTCCCCCCCCCCGGGGTGCATGTGTGTGTGTGTGTGTGTGTGTGTGTGTGTGTGTGTGTGTGTGTGTAGTTTATCAAGTCTTAAAGCATTCTATTCATGGCAGAACTTACCCACTTTGCATATTTTGCAAAAGAGCCTTTTCTTCAAGCTTCAAGTATGTGTAACTGGAATGAGCTATCATTCCCCCAGACCACCAAGCTTTTGCCATCTAAAATAGAATGCTCCAATGTAAAATCAGTTTATAAAACCAGAGCTGACTCATTTGTAGGCATTCCTGTCCTGATGTCGAAAGGATTGTCCTGCTTTTCATGACTTCCCATTACATAAGCATGGTTCGACAGAAGCAAGGAGTAGTCAATCCCTTGACATATTTACCAATATCTGTTTCTAGGCATCCAGCCGTGTGTAGGAGGGACCTGTTGTCCTTAGAGGGCCTCTTGCTTGGGCACTTCTGTCCAGTGTGTCTTCTCTGGAAGGAGTTTTGATCTACCTGTGTACCTAGCAGTTTTGATGTCTTGAAGTTTTCATCTAATCCCGGAATATTTACGTCATGTACTTTGGGAGGGTTTTGTCTTTCCTTGTATGGCAACGACGTATCGTGGAGAAAGTCTAGAAGTTGGAATTCCTCCTTCGGAGCTTGAATCCTAGTTCTGCCCCTGAGCAGCTATGACCTTGACTCAGTGGGGTGTAGGTGAAAGGGCATGTGATTTGGATCCAGGAAGAAGGGAGTTTGTATCTTAGTTCTGCTAGTTAATAGCTATGTGACCCTGGGCAATTGATGTTGCATTTTCTTTCATCTGTAAAATGGGGTTAAATACTATTTAATTTATAGTGTTGACCATCAGCTGGTATATACCACATAGAACAATTAGCAGAGAGCCAAGCACATAAAAGAGACTCAATAAATTACAGCTATTGCAATTTTTGACCTCTTAGACCCTATGTCCTAATCTGCAACATAGGAATAATAAAAATACTTAACTTGCATTTCTCGTATGAGCACTACAGTAATACTTCTAGAGCAGGATTTCTCAACCTCTTGACATTTGGGGCCAGATATTTCTTCATTGTGGGGAGGGTGGGCTGCCCTGTGCAGTACAGGGCATTTAGCAGCATCCCTGGCCTGTACCTACCAGATGCCAATAGCAACCCGCCCCTCCCAATTGTGACAACCAAAAATGTCTCCAGATACTGCCAAATGTTCTCGGGGGGAGAACTACCTCCAGTTGAGAATGACTGTTCTAGAATATAGAAGAAAGTACCTAGCACTTAAGAAGTGTTCCATAAGCAAGGGTAGCTACTATTTCTAACTTATCCATAAAGCTGTGAAAAGAAATAGAGCAAAACACTGTTTTTGAGCCCCTAGATAGTAATGAATTAATGAGAATAGTGGCACAAATTAAACCATTTTAGCATGAATAAGCTCTCCCAGGTTCAGCTCCAGATACAAACCACAGTTGGGTGGTGCTACCAACCTTCAGAGAGAAGTCGTGGTAATGGAGGGGTTTGCAGTCACCTCTGCTGTAGCCTGAGGTGTCCAGGGAGTGGAGTGGTGACCCCGCACCGGCCAGCCCCTCCCCAGTCCTCGTTGGATGACTGTGTGGATCAAGCTGACTTCCACTGTAAGCACACATCTGGGATTCAGCACAGCCTCTCCTCCCTGGCATGATTATTTTTTCCCCTTCTATTATTTTATTTATTTTTTTCAGCCCTTCCTCTGGAAGGAGAGAGATCAGTTCAAACCTACATTCTCTTCACTGATCAAATCTTAACGGGAATATTCCAAAATTCCTCCACCCTGCCATGAGAGCTAATTGCACATATCCACAGATGTGTGGGTAGTTTTGAAGCAGCCCTGACCTGACATTTTAAGGCAATTTTACTAATAGGAACATCCAATCCTTCTGGCCGTGAAAACTTTATTTAACGATGAATTTGCTCCCTAAAGGTTTCATTATGTTTGGTAAAAATTAAAATTAAAAACAACACTGCTTCAGTGTTTGGAAAGGTCTGGGGGTACAATCCAGCCACTTTATTAATAGAAATGGAGAAGTATTGTAAAAGGTATTTTTGTTAACCTCGAAGAGAAAGGAAAGATACCCCACTTCTCTCTGTCTCATACAAGCGTGCGTGCGCACGCGCGTGCGCCCACACACACACACACACACACACACATACACACACACACAAACCTGCCTCCTTTTTTTTTTTGGCTTTCAGATTAAATGAAGAAGAAATTTTCCTCTCCCCAGAAATGTTATCGCTCAGAACAGCATTTTAGCACTATTATTGTGTGATAACATCAGAGCTGGGGAGTAATTATTTTGCGCTGCACTTTAGCTGTTTGTAGCAGTGTGCTCCCATGCTGAGATCTATGAAGTATAGATTATACATTTCAACACTTGTTCAAAATATGTATTTTTTTATGATTGATGAGGACATTGCAGCATGCCACCTTCCTAATTTGCATTTTTTAAAAATGGTTCTGTGTGTAAATTATTGGCGTGGATTATCTCAATCTAAAGTCAAATGGTTCTCATTGTAAATACTCTAAAACATGATTTGGTGAAATATATCGTGGAAAAATCAGGGATAAATATGCCTTAACACACTTTTTATGTTTTATTCCTTTTCAATATATAGTTTTTGCTACTTTAACAAAGAAAACCCCCAGTTCTTATAATACCATTGCCGTCAAATTAAAGATTAGCCTTTCTCTTCCCAAACATTTATATTTTGTGCTTAGCTCAAGGATTTATTAGCAAGGTCCTTGATGGAAAGTAAAAATTCTCTCTATTTGATCAGAGGAAACATAAATGATGAGGCTAAACTGAGCTTTAATAAGTCCTGGTGCTTTTTGGGGTAAGATTTCAAGCCCCAACAGGGGATTCTAGTCTTACCTGGAGACCTCCTACATGAAGACCTTCAAACCCAAAAATTGCATTTAATCTCCTCATAAAGGGAGTAGGAGTTTTTCAGTATGAGCCAAATGGCAGGAAAAAGACACTTGAGATCACAAAGGCAAAGACACTATTACTTTTAAAAGGCTTCAAGAAAATGTTAATGCTGAACCTGGATGATTTATATGAAAATCCAGGTAAAGAACCCTTCCTGAGCCAACAGTTGAGCTAGGGCTTTGGCTGGGGGAAGAAATGGAACCCTTGCTTATAACAGGCTCCCCCTGCTATGTGGGGTTCAGAGCCAGGTTAAAACCAGGAGGAGGTGCCAAGACTCTAGACACTTACTCATTTGAGGGAGCTTGGGCATCTTTGCTGGAGCTGAAGCTAGAACAGGTGCTTACTAAGACACTGGAACTTAAAGAATAAGTCCACAACTGGAATGGAGGAGTCAAGAATTTGGGAAGGCTCCAGGGAATCCACAACAAGAATGTTCAGACAAGGAGGGAAAGAGGGAACCAGCCCAGGCCACGCAGGATAGTTGCTGAGGGAAATCCTTTCCTCTGTGTCCTGGATCCATTCCCTCCTGTCACCTCACTATGACTCAATCCCCAGAACCACTCCTCTCTCTGCCTTGGCGTTCACCACTCCATATTGTAATTCTATTTTGTATTCTATCAGCTTTCCTGTTTCTTCTGCATGAATGTGAGCCCCGTGTGCATCGAGCTGGTGTCTGCTTTGTTTACAGCTTTCTACCAAGTGCTTACCTACTAATAGGCTCCAAAGTGATTTTAGAATGACTGAGGCTGATGTTGAATTGGGGGTACTAGGGAGTTCAAGAGAAGATCTATATCAAAGTCAAATCCACGTGCTGAGGTCTCTATCTTCAGCAGATGTCCTTTAAAGGTCCAACTCGGCCCATGGAGGCACCACCTTCCTTTCTTAAAGTGGGCAAGTGGTGTGTCTGATTTCATTTCTGGGTACCTATACCAGGGTATGAAATCACTTGCCAGTGCATTGGCTTCAGCTTTCTAGAAAGAAGACCTTATCTCTTGCTACAACTCCCATGGAATTTTTTTAAAACACTGCATTTGTGGGCTCCAGACATCCTTCCAGACAAATGGCTGCTACATTTTTGAGGTGGTGATTTATATCCCTGGCAGAATAATCCTCGTGAAGGTGTCTCGCCTTCATCATAAAGGGATAACCAAACATTTATAAAAGGGAAACAGAGCTTCAGATGAGTGGGTATAAAAGTTCTGCACAATATCAATGGTTGAAAGAATATGCATATAGTAATTAAGAATTCTGACATACTTCTTTTACAAGGTCCCTTATGAAAGATAGACTATTTTCCACATTTACTTTGTGTTAGAAGTGACAGATGAAATTAATATGCTTCATAAATTGCCATCACGGAGGGTCAATTAACAAGTGAACTAACCTTGTGAAAGTCATTTTGAAAGACTAGTCGTGTCTATAATAATCCCTGTCAAATTAGGTAAAAGTGAGAAAATTAGAAGGCTGTCAAATAAATAGCATCTAAGATACTGAGTAATTGCATTTTTGATAAGGTAAATTAGTTTCTGTGGTTGTTAGTTGAGAAATAGGAAATAATGGAACTACTAAAGATTTAAAACTATGCATGTGTATATACATGTGTGCACACATGCAAGTATATAGAATGGATGTAGGGATGTATATGTACATGCACATATGTATAGGCAGAGAGTCACACAAAGGTTCAAACTGGAAGTAAGACATGTCCATGCTTCTTAGCCAAACCTATTCCCTGCTGTTCCACCAAGGTCCTTCTCCTTCAGGTACTTCACATGCTTGTTCCTGGCAACTCCCACCTCTTTGTCTTTGCTTTCAGTCTCCCCCTTCAGTCATTCCTACATCTTTCCTACAGTCCTTCAGAATTAATACTTGTCCATGTGCTATGGCCTGGGCAGTGTCCTTGGCCATGGACAGGACCCCCCGCCCTCATGGAGCTAATATTCCCATGGGAGGGAACAGTGTGGGCTGTGACTGCAGTTGAGGTTCTTTCCTTGCAAGCCATTTGCTTCAAGGCTGTAAAAGGACCAGAGGGAAAAACGCAGTCGGAGCAAGTTTAGACACTGTCTGTGATGTCCTGGTTGTGCCAACTAGATCCTTGACTGGGTCTCAAGTTCCCATTTGTCATATGAATCAGTAGAGCTTAAAATTCATCTGGTGTTTCAGTCCCCTGTCCTCATCCCTCCATGACCTTCTGTGAGACTTAGAGCAAGTCAACTCCCTTATCAGGACTTGCGCTCCCTGTGTGTGAAATGAGGCTGCTTTGCAGCAAGGAGGTTTGTTAAAAATATTTTAAAAATAAAAAGTGTTATATTTATATGCACACCGGAGCCCAGACATACATATGTATGCACAGCAAATACTTTGTATCAAATCCCGTTCCTTCCCCTAGATTGTCTCCTTATGTCTTCCCATTGTCAGGGAATCTCCAAAGGCATACATGTACTGAATCTGTGTGTATAATGTGTGTACACATGTATTCACACATGCATACACAAACATAATATCCCCATTTTACAGTCAGAAGCTGAGTCTCAGTGGGGGGAAGTGAGTTGTGCGAGGCCACACAGTAAGGAATGGCATCGGGGGTTGAACCCAATCAATCTGACTCCAAGACCTGTATTCTCTATTACACCCAGAAGGTTCCTTTCATTGCAGCCGACTTCCTCAGCTTGGACAAATATAACGTCTTCCTAATGAAGGAAGAATCTAGGGAAATAATATTCCCTGACTTTTTTTTCTGTTGGCAGTCTGACACGTTCCTATTCCACATTCCCTTTAGTGTTTTCTGCCCTCGATTGTACAATCACCACTCTCCTTGGTCTGCCCAATGCAGGCAGATGCAGATGAGCTGGCCGAGTCTGTGTGCACGCAGATGTGGACCAGCACGGAGCAACGTTCTCATGTGAGCTGCTCAGGTTCTGCGATTGAAGGACAGACAAGAACTGGCCAATTTAAGCAGTAAGAGAATCATTGGTTGAATGCTGGCCATATTCTACAAATTAAAAATCTGACAGCTGGGTCTCAGAAAGGACAGAAACAGGTTCAGTTCTGGGGACTCCAGCCAGGAGCTCTTGAAGACTGTCTTTTAGGCAGAACCAGTGGAATAAAGCCTCTCCACTCACCGTCCATCCACTGCCCTTTGCGTCATGGTTCTCGTTCCCAGGAGAAAGCTTCTGATTGGCTTAGATTAAGCCCTAAGCCCGCCTCTCTTGGACAGGATTGGAGGAAATAACATTGTGATTGACAGTCTCACCAGAACCACAGAGAACAGACAGAGGTAATGGCCCAAAGATAAGCAAGCAGGTCACTGTTACAGAAGACGGACAGGGGTGCTGGGAAGTCAACTTACAGATATCTCTCACACTATGTCATGAAACAAAATAAAACCGAAAAAGCTTCATTGCTTCTCTGTTGCTTCCAAACCTAAACTACAAATCTGCACGTAAAATTTGGCAGCATGAAAGGGAGCAGCTTTTGGGTGTGACAAAAGCCAGGAGTTTGACTCCAGAAATCTGCGCTCAGATCCCAGCCTGGTGCCTCTAGTTGTGTTACCTTGGTCTCTAACGTACCATGCCAGAGCCTGCTGTACAGTGTGGGTTACCCCAGTACTCCTCTCAGGGGGTCACTAGGGGGAATCACATGAGATGCAGCTTCTGGAAGTGCATGGAAAGTCAGCACCCACCCCATCAGGGTCTAATGTAGGAAGGATTGCCATTAGGGTTACAAACCAAGTGAAGCCCATGCACATGTTCATGGGTTTACAAACTGTTTTAAACACTTGTAAATATCTCTTCTGAGCCGTTTACTTTTGCATAGTTCGGAACATTGAATAAATGACAGCCTTTTTTTTAAGAGTTATTGAATTCTGAAGGACTGTCAGATTTCAAAGCTATTGATATTTTGACACATGCATTGGTGACTTGAGATCTTTGAGAGCAATTATGTTTGAAATTGTAGATGCTGCAAATATAGATATCAATATTCAACTTGATACATGCAATCTTCTCTATGGGCATACCACTCAATGTATCATAGCCATCCTTCATAAGTGTGTGGCCACTAATCTTTCAGCTGGCCAAAAAGCTAACAACTGCCTTTGCAAGAGGGTTACTCCATACTAATAACCCAATAAAGCAATAAGACCACTCAAAAAGGAGTGAGACTGCCATTTTTAGAAGTTCTCAGCCCAAAGTTGAAGAGCCACAGGCCATGGAAGATTTTTAGAGGAAATTTTGGCATAGGGTTGGATGGGTACTGCCAGTCGATGACTCCCAAGGATTTTTACCAACATAAAATGTTTGAAGTCCCTGGTATTACCAACTTAAAATGTTTTAGAGGGACACAACTTATAATGAATTACAATTGCCTTATTTCCCATTATTTTAGCTGATGTTAAACAATAGAGTCTGGAATTGGCTAAGGAAGAACAGTTATTTGAAATATGTGCTGTTTTGAATAAACTGATCCTGACTTAATGAGCTTTTACGGGGTTTTATGCATGACTTACTACTCATATTACATTGCTAAGGTAAGCTACTTAAAACTATGGTGCAATATGATGTTTTTCAGTTCATTTGTCTGTTTCATTAATGATGGAATGTATTTTCCAGCACACAAATCCTATTTATGATCAAGACATTGTTGTTCTGTAGATCAACTTAAACCCTTACACTCTGTAATTTACCTGCTGTCAAATCGCATTTGAAGAGCTGTTGTCTGGCATTGCCCTAATCAAAAATATGCCCGAGTGTAATGAGCTATGCATGTTGTGTCTAGTATTATTTATTTTTAATAAACTTTTGTTCACCCCCACCACACTTTGGGAAACTGACAATCTATAATATTGCTGTGTTCTTCTTTTTTAACCAATTATCTTCCCAACTGGGGTAATGATTCACAAAAATATGAATGTTTTTATTCTGTTACATGTGTCTTAATGGGTAATAGCTGATTAGAGAAATGTACAGGAGAACTATCAAAATGATTTGGTATTAAACACAAGACTGATAACTAATAAGACAAGTAATTTTTTAAACTAAGATAGCTGGGATAATATGTAACCTTAGATCAACTGGCTTCAAGGACACAGGGTTTGGGGAGCCTGGCTGGTTTGTTAGATGTGATCAGTATGCCCCAAGATGGGAAGAATATCCCCTAAAATTGCATGTCAATGTGTTCATCTGCACAGTTTATTGAAGCCATTTCTATTTGCTCAAATCACAGGGCTGCCCCTAAGTGGGCAGATAAAACAATGGATAGATACCCTTCACCTTCACATGGCCCATTCTGACAATGTATGTCCAATGGACACCATCTACCCTTCATTAGAGGCAGAAAATCCAAGCCTCCAAATCACTAAGGTATAGTTACATCATATGCACACTGAGTGTATGCAAAGCCAAATATTTTGCTTGGAAAAATGGAGAGAGAGAGAAAAATCACTTAAATAGTGTGGGTGGTTCTTCTCCATTTCCATTCAGTAGACACAAGCCCTTAGTGAGGGGAGACACAACCTGGACAACTGCTGTGGTTTCAGAGTGAGAGCATCTCAACGAGCTGAGTGTGACTCTAACATCTAAGATATGGTATTTTTTTTTCATCTACACCCCGTAAAGATAAGCCCACAACTTCATCTGGGGCTCAGCTGAAGGTCAGCCATCTGTTCCAATAATAGAGGGAAAAATGATTGCATTGGACTTATTGAGAGATGATTCTTCACTGTATTTTCTGGGTGATTTTACTGATTTCAAGAGTAAGTTTTGCTGCAGTCTTCACTTCACATGTTGATTTTACATTCCAAACTTTGCATAAGATGCCACCTCACTCTAAGAGCTCTGGGACGCTGCACATGAAATGGGGTCTGTGCACAACCCTTTTACAATAATTGTCACTCTAGTCGATGGTTCCTGTGGGTTCTTGGGCATTTTACTTCCCATCATCAGCCTCTGCTCTGGGCAGCAAGGTATATCCTAGAAAGGACTTGAGAGTTTGATTCCTGGCTCCACCCTGTGTGTCCTTGTGTCCTTGGGCAAGGCACTTACCCTCAACCACAAAATGGGTGCTCCTGCCACTGGTACAAAGGGACAGTGAGGGATAACTGAGTTAAAGAATGCAGAAGCATGTCCACCCCAATGGATGATGCTTCTGATCATTGTGACCACTGCTTATCCTAAATTCATACATGGAAGCCCAAGTAAGATAAGATGGCATCTAAACAGCACTTCTGCTGAATCCAAGGCAGACCCCAAGGTCCTTAGGCAAGGTGAGGTTCATAGTCCTGAGAACTACTTACATGTGGATTGACTTACCTGAAGGTGAATTGATTACACTAAACTTTGATGTCACAGCTAGCTTGTGCAGGGGGCAAAGAACCAAATCCAAAACAATAGTGCAGAACCTTGGAGCTAAAGATATGCATATCTAAACCTTACCTCCAACCCGCTGTGTGCATACCACTTATTTCCTTTGACATCACTGCTTCCTTTTTCTGAATGACTAAGTGGTGGTAGATGTTGTCCAGCTTAATCATTCTACAGAAGACCTATAGACATGTACTTCATCATCAATTCATTCCTTGTGAAAGATTTTCTTTTGGGGGAAGTAAAGGAATGATCAAATATATTGCAAACTCTGGATTTTTTAAAAAAAAAAACAACCTAAGCTCTAAGAAAACTTTGATTTTTTTCTCAATGTATACTTCCTATCATGGAGTTCTGAGTGTTTCTTTCCACGTTACCTAGTGACATTGACTCTGGGTCACCCATTTGATCTTGTGTGATTTAAACAAGGTTCTTAGGCGATCATCAAGTTAGATCTAAATTATTAGTGTGCTTGCTATGATGGGTGAATGTTCTTCCAGTTCATTTACTCATTCATCCATCTAGTCCATCAGGACTCCATGCCAGGAACTGTGCTAGGTTCCCTCTTTACATAGAGAGCAAGACAGACACAAAATGGTCTTTCCCCTTGTGAGAGGTTAATATTTGGAAGTCATAGATTAAAACACACACATACGTACAAATACTGAATAATTACCATCATAATTGGTATGCTGACCAAGTTCAATGGGGATCTCATTTAAACTATACGAGTCAAGGCTCTGGGTTTTCAGTTCATCATAAACTGGGAGAAAGGAGGAGTAATGCAAAAGGCAGTCAAGGCTACTGTCTAGAGCTGGAGGAAATTGCCTGGCTATGGATGCTGGCACCAGAAGTGGAAGTGGGGCAAGAGTAGGATGGTTGGATGCAGTCATAGATGGACTAGGGAATGTGGTCCGTGGAGCAGAATAGTGAGGGTTGCTGAAAAGGCTTTATGGCGATAATTCTGCAGTGGAGAGGTGAGATACATCACAAGCGAACTCACTACATAAGACAATCTAAACAGAGTCTAATGATATTTATAATACCAGCGGCAAGTGCCTCCAGTGAACTCAGGAATGGAATTCCACCATATATTTGATTTTGTCCTCAAGGCTAGAATGTTAATGAGAGGTTTTGCTGCAAAACAAACTTCAAAATCACAATGGCTTACAACAATAAATATTTATGTTTCTTGTCTACATTGCTACTGTCAGCTGAGGTTCATCTGTGCTATGCTGGGCTCTAGGTCGTTTTGGGGTTCCAGTACTTTCCATGCTTCCTCTTTCTCCTTGAACAGTGGCTACTCAGCTATGAGGACGTGGCAGAGTAATACTTAATCTGGGGTAATTTTGCCTCCCAGGGATTATTTGGCAATGCCTGGAGATGTTTTTCCGTTGTCATAACTAAGAGGAGGGGCTTGCTACTGGCATCCAGTGGGTAAAGGCCAGAGACGCTGCTAGACATCCTACAATGCTCAGGCTAGTCCCCTAGGATGAAGAATTACCCAGCTCCAAATGTCAGTAGTGCTGAGGTTGACAAACCCTGTCATGGATGGCAGAAGCCCAAGAGGCCAAGAGGCCAAACCAAACCACCTGAACACATTTAAAGCCTTTACTCATGTCAGATCTGTTTGAATTTCATTGACCAAAGCAAATCGCATGACCAAGTCCAAAGTCACTGGTGTCAGGCTGTATTCTCTTCCAACGTTCCTGTAGGGACTTCAAGATACATGGCAGTGAGAGCCAGCCAAGAGCTACAAATAATCCAGTCTACTGCAGCAATGCTCCCATTCACAAATGAGGAAACTGAGGCCCAGAAAGACTGAGTCGTTTGCTCAAGGTCATCTGCTAGGAAGTGACAGGGCTGGAACTAGAATCTGAGCTTTATCCCAGCCTCTTCCCAGGTACTCCACACTGCTTCTGTTTGGATTTGGGTTTTTGGAGTTTAGCCAAAGCAGAGATCACTGAAGGCAGCTGCAGTCAGCCTCAGTTTCCTCTCTTGGTAATGTGGGTAATAAGATACTTATCCAATCGAGTAATTGGAAAGATTGAAAATATAGTGTATTTATGATGACACAGTGTCTAAAACATGCAGAGTATTTAATAAACTTGAGCTGTGGCTACTGCTGCTGCTGTTGAAACAGACAAGGTGATCGGGGTTCACTTCCAGTGAGGAAGCTCTTACTGTGTTTTCTTGGGCGTGAGTTGTCTGGGGAAATTGATTCACCTCCTCTTTTTTTTTTTTTCAAGTTTTAAATTAAATCACTCCGTTTCTGGTATCTTTTTGGTGAACTTTAGCCTTTGAAAGCTGTCTAACCTTCCACTGTTGATTAAAAGTCATTTCTACTATCAAAACTGAATCACTTATTTTTCATCTTCCAAAAGCAATAAGCTAGGGATTCACAGGGAGTTTAGACAATCAGGACCTGTTGAAGTTTGATCTGAATGAACAATCCCGAGTGAAACGTTCTGATTCTATCTGTTTAGCACAAGTTTCTGCTTTCATTCTGTGGCTCCAATGTGGTCTCTAGGACATCCTGAAAGGAATCTCAGCATGACACTGTAACTTAGAGGCAGTTCCTGGCCTCGATGAGTTAGCTACACAAGCACCTTCCTGCGTGGTCTCATGGAGATCAAAGGAGGGGTTGCTTGGTGAGCTCCAGTTTTGTCCTTCTGAACCATGGGAATGTCTGCCAGGCACAAATGGATGGGCCTCAGTACTCTTGGATACAGGCAGTTTTCTCTCTCAGTGGTCGGACAGTGGTGCCACCTCCCTCGTAAAGTCACTGCTGGGATTTTATGGGCACATTTGGTCCAACCCAAATGATTGTTCCAGACCCTGTGTTAGGTACTTAGAAAATCAAGGATGGGTAAGACCTTGCATCTGAGGGCTCACAGAGACAAAAAATAAAAAACAAAAATCATTATTCAGTCATTACTCATTAAGACATGTATGAAACCATGTGAGGCACAGTAATAGACTTCGGAGAGACTGAGTGATGTCTAGTGTGGTTTGAAGGAGGGATAAGAGCTCTCTAGGCAGGTGTCTTTCTTGTCTCTTGTTGTCTTTCACCTGAGGACAATTGAGAAAGGTATATTTTATTTTGATGCACACATTTATCTACTAACATGATAGCTGCTGTTCTTTTTCAAAAATCTTGGCATGTTTGGGTATCAAGGGCTTGACATCTAGGATTCTCTTTGACATTCCCTCTGCTGGTCATTATTCCCCAGTGTTTGCTGCCTGGGAAGGAAGCATTGCAGTTTTCCTGTTTGCAAAGTAGAGCCCTAGAAGTCACCAAAGCCAGGATGGAAAGTAGATGCAGCTATTTCCAATGAGCTTCTTCCTCTTCTCCTAGCAAGAGCATCCCTGTTGGTTCCCGGGTGCGTGACAAATAGAATGAATCGAGTATCAGAGAATCGTAAATCATGTCTTTGCAATTCACGTCTTGGAGAAAGAAATATAAAATATTGAAATCATCAATATTTTTCATTAAAAACAGGGAGAATAAGATTTAAATTACTAAATAAAACTAGTGATGGAGTGAAGCAAGTTTCATAAAACATTATGTCATATTGTCATATGTGCAAAGCTGTGACAGAAACAGGGAAGCAAAGAATTATGGCAGGTAATGGAGAAGAGAAAGAAACTCTTTTAAGAATGAAAGGACAGAGAAAGCTTGAAAAGGCTCTAAGTTAACGATGCAGTCAAGGGCAACCTTGATGGGATAAGTGAGCGGATTATTCTTTCCAGTTCTCCACCTGCTCATTCAGAACCTTCAAAAACTCCAAGTAAATGAAATGATTGATACAGCCCACCTGCAGCAGAGGAGAGGCGTCCCAGGAAGTAGGCTTTGGTTAGTTCTAGAGTGACAGCAATGCACGTGGCACAGTTGGTCACATCTGGATTGGACTTTGGCCACCTTGAGCTCTACTCTTTTAAGAACCAGTCCAAGAAACAGGACTTCTTGTCCAAGACCCATTTGGGGAAAGTATAAACCATTTTGAGACCCAGACGTCATTCGGGAGCAGTAGGGTGCATATAGGACAAAGCAATTGTCTGATTTAGAGGTAAAACAAATAGGTCAGAACAAATGACAGAAACAAGATAAGAATTTAAAAATGTTTATCACCTGGGAGACTGTTTTCCTGCTCATCTCCATTAAAACAAACATAGAAAACCCAGTTGTTTCTATGAGAACTGATTATTTTCCTGATAAAATATTCTGAAGATTTTCTTTCAGATAATCAGTGCTGCAAATCAAAAAAGTAAGAAACCCAGCTGCTTTTGAGGTTCTCTTGTCATTTTTTCCAGCTGCAGATTAGAGGGTGTAGATCGAATGTGAGGAACAAGAATACAAACATAACACTGCCAGCCAAGCAATCAGCCCCAAATTGGAGCCCATTAGATCTCTGGGTTGGGTTATAAAAGTTGGCAGTTGTTGAACTGACTTAGAGATGCAAGGGTTTAGGAACTGTTATGGAGTAAATCTGAGAAGAAAAAAAATATCTCAAGGCCAATACCTGAGTTTGAATTTGAAGTCTTTAGAAAGTACAAAGTTATGCAAGAAACATGCCATGTGATGCTACCAGATAATACTTTACTGAGAACTGAAGGTTAGTGAAACATTTAGTAAAGTTCATTGAAAAAGTGTGTGGAATACAAATAGAAAGGAGATTGAAATTAAGGGGACTTGCTGATGTCTCACCTTATGGTGTTGAAAGCTGCTTTGTAAAGGGCTCAGCCTGAAGTTGCAAAAACAGGCATTGATTCCCTGTGAAACAATTGTCCGTTATTAACAGGACAGTTATTAACAGTTAATAATTGTTGATTATTAACATTAATAATTAATAACAGTTAATAATTGTCCATTATTAACTAATTTAGGCCAGGTCACCAGGAATTACCTTTCTAAAGTTGACTGTCTCTTACACCACTTTCTTGACAGAGTTGGCCAGAAAGCTCATGGCAATATGTAATTTCACAGAATTAATTAGTAGCATAGCAAACTGATCAATTTGCAAGCATCTCACACATCATTCATTGGCAATGGAATTATTTAAATTGGCATTGACTGCTAATGGCTACACAGCTATTTTTCTTGCAAAATGCTAAGATGTTAGAGAAAGAGATGACAGACATCATCTTGAACCCAAACTATGGAAAGATTTCCTAGCTTTGGAATGTGAAAGGAAGGGAAGACTGGTCTGGAACCCACTGGTCGCAGATGTCATAAGCTCAAACACCCATGACTTAGGAAGTTACTGCAATTGAGTGCAGGTATGAGAAAACCACAGGGCAAGCATGGAAATAAAGGGAAACTCAATCAGCCTTAGTTCTAGAGAGGAAATCCAAGTTGTAGGGACTGGGGAAAATAGAGGAGTGTCTGAAGAAAAGTCACTGCCATTTTAGCAGGTTGTTACCATATAGGAATGACAGTGACCAGGCTGTAATACCTTCTGATTTTTTTTTTCCTGGAAAATCTGGAAATCTGAAATCTTATTTAAACACTCATGTTTTAAGATGGTCACAAATGGGTTTTTAAACATTGAGAGGACCTACTCCATGTGAATATGTCAGGGTCAGATTCAGCCCATGGGTGGCTGGGAGCCTGGGTTAGGAGCCTCTGGGGCAGGTGTGCAGGGCAATCAGAGAGAGCAGGAAACTCAGCATGGCTGGAAGCTCACTGAGTGAAAAAATAACTGTCCTCGGGAAAATAAGAGGCTGTTACCAGTCAACCCAGAGCTCTGGGATAATTGGGAGGGCTCAGGAGCACCTGAGGAGTGAAACCAAGGCCTTCAGCTACAGACACATTATGTCTGTTGATGAGATAAGAGATGAGATTAGAGCCTTTGACATTTGTGGGCCAGTGTCTCCCTGGAGCAGCACTTGAGCAAACTGGAAGCAGCACTGGCTGCCCTCCATGGCAATGGAAATGATGTGTAAGGCCGACAGTGGGCATCCTTTGATGAGGCCTTTGCTTCAATAGATATGGAGCAACCAGAAAGCATATATGGATTGCAAGCTTCAGGGTCTATTGCTCATGTCTTATTTCTCAAAAAACAAGCACAAATGCCCTCTGGTGCATTCATCATTCAATGATTGCTCATCTGCTGATTGATTTCATTTATTCAACCAACAAATACTGAGCACCAAATATGCTAGACGTTGGGGAGCCAGAGATGAATACAAAACCAGTCCTTACACTCAAATAATTCAGGGTCCCGTGGGGGTCACAGCAGTGTATGCCTGCAAACACTGCCCCAGGGGCCATCCTAGAGGTCTCTGCAGTGAGCTGTGGACTCCCAGAGGAGAGATTAACTCTGGGAGTGTCAAGAAACCTGCCAGAGGTGTACCATCTAGACTTTCTGCTAAGATATTCATTTTTAAAAGCTTCATCCAGCCTGTGACGCTACAGCCATTATCTTGTCAGGACTGTCTCCTACTTTCTCTAAACTACAGGTTACAATTGATTGTTGATATTCATAACAAGGATTCGAAGGCCCTCGGGAGTTTAGAACTGCCTCCTGAATTCTCAGAGAATGATTACAATTTGTTTAATTTAGTTGGTATTGAGCGTTTATCCTTGAAACCTGTTTATCCTCTGAAACCTGTCGTCCACATGGAATGTACAGCTCTACACGGAAAAATACTTTTCTATCCATTTATCTAATTTGTCCCCATGAAAGAGGTCAGTCGGATGTTACGATTGCCATTTTGCAAATGAGAGAACGGAGGTGATGGTTAGCTGAGTGTCTCCAAACCAGCTACAGTTGTGACAGATCCGGGACTAAAACCAAAATTTCTTACTCTCAACCTCTGATTCCAAAAAACAAAATTAAGTAGAACATACCATTCTCTAAATATTCTGAATAAATGCAAGTTTGAGTCCCCATTATTCTATAAAGGAAATTGATACCGTAGTGCAAGTCCTCACCATCCTTCCCCTGAACTCCTTCCATAGATTCTCAACTAGGCTGTCCAACTTCCTCTTGTACCTCTTCAGTCCATTCTCCACATGTCTTCCAGAATGATCTTTTAAAATTCAAATCTGAGTTAGTCCCTCACCACCATCCCCTACCTCCTGACCCATTAGAGGCTTTATTTTTAACTACTTTATTGAGATAGAATTTCTACCTATGTTGCGAGTTTAGCTAAGCTACTCCATGGTATTCCTGCCTCCGCATCCATTCTGTTTGGCCAGGCAGCCTGCGGGGGGCTTAAACTGACACTAGCCCCCTCCTACAATCGCATGCCTTGTATTACAGCCTGCATAGTCACAGCAAATGCAACTTCTCTATTTCAGTTCCTCTTGTGGTCCTGTTGAAACACAGCCACCATCAGACACAGCATGCTCCACTTAGCAAGTGTTCATTTAACAAAGTCATAACGCCACACATTTCACTCATTTATAGGATATGATTCAATAGTTTTTAGTATATTCAAAGTTGTACAACCATCACCACAGTCAATTTTAGAACATTTTCATCACCTCAAAAGAAATCCTATCCCCATTAGCAGTCAGTCTCCACTCCCTTCATCCCCCCAACCCTGAGCAACCACCAGTCCAATTTCCGCCTCCATAGATTTGCCTGTTTTGAACATTTCATGTAAATAGAATCATATAATACACGGTCTTCTATGACTGGCTTCTTTCACTTAGCATAACGTTCTCAAGGTTTATCTATGTTGTAGCGTGTGTCAGTACTTCATTCCTTTTTATGGCTGAATAATATTCCATTGTATAGAGAGACCTCGTTTTGTTTATCCATTCACTGTCGATGGACATTTGTGATGTTTCTGCCTTTTGGCTCCTATGAATGATGCTGCTGCGGACACTGATGTGCATGTTTTTGTGTGGGCCCATGTTTCATTTCTCTTGGGTATACGATTAGGAGTAGAATTTCTGGGTCCTACGGTAACTCTGTGCTTAACTGTTTAAGGAACTGCCAGACTGTTTACCAAGGTGGCTCCAGGAGAGGGTTCAGTGGCGTTAAGTTGCTCTTAGCAAAGAGACCAAAACGCTTAACATTGCCTACAGGGCCCTGCCCACCTGGCCCTGCCCACCTCTTCAATTCCAGCCCATGTCACTCTCCCCACTTCTCTCCTTCTGCTCAGTCCCTCTGTCTTTGGTGCAGTTCTTCAAAGGAGCAGGCACCTGCACAGGCTCTTTCCCTCCTCTCCCCTTGTCAACTTCCATCAGAGAGGCCTTCTCTGAACATCCCCCACCCACAGTCTAAATGGAATCTTTTTCTTATATCCTTCCTTGTTTAACAATTATTTACATAATGCTTGTTTAACCTCACTAAATGGTAGCTCTAGATGAGCTTTAAAAAGTCTTAAGACTCTATTTTTAAATATTGTAGATCAAGGATCTTATGTAGAGCTTGAGGTACAATAAGGACATAAAACATGTTTGTTGAATGAATAAATAATAATGAGAGAAAGAGAGTTTCGAGAGACCTCAAGTTGGGTTTGTAATCTACATGAAAACTCTTACTTCTCCCTGAGTTTTTTCTTTCTTCTTCTTTTGCACTGAATGTTCTAGAATAGGGGTTAGAAAGCTTTTTCTCTAAAGGGCTAGACAAGAAGTATTTTAGGCTTTGTGAGCCACGCAGACTCTTTTGCAGCAACTCAGATCTGCTATTCTAGTGCGAAGGCAGCCTTAGACAATAGGTAAATGCATGATCATGGCTGAATTCCAGTACTTCAATTAGGAAAACAGATATCAGGCTGGATTTGAGCTGGAATTACCAATATTTGATTGTCTTTGACCTACAAAATTTGCAGCTTCAACCTAACAAAACTCATAAGAGAAAGGAGATGTCAGCTAAGTTATTGCTTACTAGCACTTAGCCTTTGCATGGCAGTGGCCGGCTTACTGGGCCATTTGCTGTACAATCTAGGTGGTGGATAGGTCTATGCTGCCATTGTCTCTCTGCATGGCCCAGAAGCATGCAGAAAGGGACATCATGAGCAAAGTAACAAGTGACATTGGCACTTTCATTCTGGACTAGCCAGGATACTTGAGGAAGTTGGGTGGCACTGTGCCAGGGGGAGTCTGGATGGTCCAGAACAAAGCCAAACGCAGGCTGATTGTAATGTAGACAGTCCATACTCTGAAGTACAGGACTTGTGCACCAATGTGGGATGGGGGCATCTGACTAAAGGAGAGAAGATGGAGCAATCTGGGCGGAAATCCTGAAGAATCTAAGAGAATGCATCTGATCACGACACAGTCATGTCTGGCTATTTGACACATTTTCATGCACAAGTAGAAAATCAGAGAAGAGATGGTGAGCTAGGTTATAAGAATGGTAAAGAGGGATTTATGTGAGAAATAGGAATCAATTCCTGTAACTTGCCTTGCCTCATTTATAAAGGCAGGGACAGATGGGATCACTTTGGTGAGCCAGAATTTGTATTAAGTTCCACTTACTTTATTTTCTTTCATTTAAATATGCTTATTAGTAATATGTGTGTCAGAACAAAATCATTTTCTATCAGTCATTGCCAAACAGTGAATAACCCCACGTAAAATATGTTTGCGCACTTTAGACAGCTGTAACAACTTCACTGAACTTGGTTCCTTCCTCTGAAACAAGCAGAATGTGCTTTTGTTGAATCCTTAATGCATTACCTTTTAGTTGGGTTCAGTCTCAGGTAATTCTCGTAAGGTAGGTGTCACTTCTTTCTTGTCTATTGATCTGTCCTCTAGACTCTTCCCTGTAAACTCAAAACCCTCAGCTCGTCCATTGTTCATTTGTTACATTTGTTGAAAACCTACTATATAAAAGGCACTGTTCTGCTGTGCTGTGGGAACCAGACAGGCAAATTCCCTGTCTTCTTGAGCGTACATTCTAGCAGGGGTGGCAGAGATTAAAGAAATAGCTGCATAATAGGCCTGTAACAACGAGCCATGGAAAGAACACAGGGATAGGGGATGGACATGGATGGAGGGATGACTATTTTTGATCAAGTAGCTAAGGAAGGCCTTTGTTTTGAGGAAAGACACGAATGGAATAAAGGAGCAAGCCATGGAAACTCCTCCTAGGTAAGGGAACAGCATCTTCAAAGACCCTGAAATGGAAATTAATTTAGCAGGCTTGAAGAACACCAAGGAGTGTATGGCTGGACTGGGGTGATTCCAGGAGAGTGATGGAAGATGTGGTCAAGGTTATATGCAAGGTTCATGTCAGGGGGCTGTGGGCCATGGTGAGGACTTAGGACACAATTGATGTGGGATGGCTGGGAAGCAGAAGAGTGAAAGGTCCAATTTACATTTTTAAAGATAACCCAGCAAGCCACGTGGTGAATGGAGTATGAGTATAAGAAAAGGAGCAGAGACGGCAGTTAAGAGGTACTCACTGTAATGTGGTGCGAGATGGTGGCATAGCTGAGAGGGTAACCAACAGATTGTGAGACATGGTCAGATTCAGGAGAGAGAAGGTACCAGCTGATGGGCTGGATGGGGGTGAAAAGGATTGAGCATCAGGATGGTGGGCCCCAGGCTTCTTCAACTCAGTGACTGTACCACCATCCACCTAGGAGCTGATACTGATTCCTGTCTTGCAAAGACAGTGTCTTGGTTTGAAATGCTTGAGGAAGAATTGTGGAAGATCAAAGGGAACAACTCAGCTGCATGCAGGCACTGATGACAGTCAGGGGGTCCTACCTATTTCTGTTGCTCATCACCGTGAGGGTCTTATGCATAGTAAGCAAGTTTGTCAAACCTGTGCCCTACTAGTCAAGCTGGCCCAACCAGGGATAATCTCTGTTGGGTCTTAGCACCTGCTGTTTGATGATAAAATGAGGAGCCTCAAGCTGCCCCAGAGCAAGTTTTCCCAAAGTGCAATCTTTAGGCCACTGCATCAGAATTAAGGGGATGAATTAACAGAGAGATTCCTGAGCCCCACTGAGAACCTACTAAATCCCTTGGCTTGCGTCCCAGGAATCTGCATTACTCAAGTTTCCAGGTATCAAATTTCCAGGCAAATTAAAGAGTTTTTTTATTGTGATAAAAAAGCATGTAACACAAAATTTTGCATCTTAACCATTTTTAAGTTACAGTTAGTAATGTTTATTACATTCGCATTGTTGTAGAACAGATCTCCAGAACTTCATGTTGCAAACCTAAAACTCTATGTCTATTAAATAACAACTTCCTTTTCCCTCTCCCCTTGATAACAATGGTGGTTCAGAAAGTAAAGCTGATGAGACCAAGTTCCATATTATAAAGTCTGTCAAGTGCTTTGAGACTTTTTAATCCAAAAATTAGAGAACTGTGAAGACTGAAGAAGCCAGCCACTCTCTATATTCTGCTATAACCCTGACGATCTCTAATATACCTGACGTTCACCTGTTTCCCATTAGTCATCAATACTGAGCAATGCTAGATGTCCAAAGTTTCACAGACTCTCACCTCCCCATTTATAATACACTGTAGCCAATCTGTAGTCACTGTCTGAATAAGCTACAATTTTAAGATAAATTTTATAGATTCTTTTTTAACTCTGAAATTAACACATGCTCATTGTAGAAAGTGTAGAAAAGTATAGAGAAGCCAAGTAAAGTCACTTGCAATAAAACCAGTGTTAAAATCTTAGTATAATCTTAATAGTGTAATATCTTTGTCTATTTTTCAAAAAATGCATTATATAGTACATACTATTTTGCAATCAGATATTTTACTTCAAACCATGAACATCATACCATTAATATATTTTTCCATTCCCTGAAGTGTTTCTGCAGTATAGTGTTCTACTTTGTGCAGATAGCATAGTTTATTTCATCACTATCCTTTTAGAACATTGTGTTGTTTGTAATATTTCCTGTTTTTAAGCAATATTGAAATGAGTATACATGTTACTAAATACCCCCCTTTCATACACATGCAGCCCCCAGGCTAAATTTCTACAAGTAAAATCACATGTTTTCAAGGCTTGTGATGCATATTGACAAATTGCATTGCAGAAAGATGTTTTAATACCATCAGTGATGTATGAGAATTTGTTTCCTCACAAGTTTCCCAAACACTGACTATAATTTTTCTAACTATTTTAACAATTTTATAAGCAAAAAATTCTCATTTTAATTTCCTAATATGTTTGTTGCTTTTTTTTTCTTGTTTTGCTAATTGTTATTTTTTTCCCTGTTGGTATTCAACCAGCTCTTTATATATTCAGGATAGTAAGCCTCTATTTTATATGATGGAAATATTTTTTATCAGTTTTCTGTTTATTTATGATATTTTAGTCATGTAAGGAAACTTGCATTTAGGTAGCTTAGTCTCTCAAGAACTCACATATTAACTTATACCATTACTGGTTTAGAAAGGCCTTCCCCGCTCTATTACTTAAATATTCCATTGCTTTTCTCTCCTAATACTTTAACCCACCTGGAATTTATTAGGCTATACTTTAAATTTTTATATATCAACCTTAATTTTTGGAGAACATCATGTTTTATAAAACACATTTTAATACATATTTAACAAAATGACTTTAGATATGCAAACTAAAAAAACAAGAAAAAGTGTTCTATTTCATCCCATTCCTCTGAATTTCACTTTTGGAAAGGGAGAAGGGCAAATGAAAATAAAATCCCCAGTAATTTTCTCCTATGGCTTTGTTTTCAAAAGTATTATGTTTCTCATCTTTGCACAAAAATCCCCTTAACCCTTGTACATATCCTTAATGGATCTGGCATAATTCCAACATCCATGATTTATATAAATTATACTTGAACCAATTAAAATTTTTAATCTGTGTCCCCTCTTAGGTTAGAGGATATTCACTGAGACTTTACCCAAGCTGCTTAAATAAAATTATTTTGAATCTCTGCGTAGATTTCTTCCATGTAAGTAAAGTTACTTCAAAAGTTAAACAGAAAAATGCCCTCAAAGTCCAGGATGGTTGTGAGCATGAATACATAAGAAAAATATGCTTTCATTATGTTTGGTGAAAAAATACTTTAAAAGAAAAATTTCAGATTGACAAAGGAAATCCTACAGCTCTAAGCAGAGCAAGCTTTTCAAAGACCATTTGATTACAGTATTGAGATCTTTAATTAATAATCTAACAGGTAGGAAACTTTGATCACCCCTTTGATCATTTTTAGAGGGAGCTGTACACACCACATCCAGTCCATCAAGGGGGAGGTTATACACAAAGCTGTGTAAATGAAGGTGGAGGAATGCTACAAAAGGCTCAAAATTCTTTTCCCTGGGAACTCTCCAGGAGTTGGTCCATAATGAGATTCAACTTAGATAAATGAATAAAGCTGAGAAAAATAACTTGAAATGCAAGTGATTGGTGTCAAAGAGAAACCTGGATTACTGTAATAGAAAAGCAATTTCAAAGGGTTAATGGTTGACGAGTAGGAATTGAATCGAGAGGACTGATTCACCTTTGCAGAAGTCTAAATAAAGGTCTATCGGGAATGAATGAATGCCAAGGGAAGAAACCCTCCTCTGATCTAACAAACCTTTGCTTAGAATTTCTATGTGCCTGGGATTGTGCTACACATGCTCATTTATCTTTTTATTTCTTTAACAACAACAACAAAAAAAAAACCTGAGAGTGATATTCTAAACACCCTTTGTTACGTGTGCAAACTGAGACCTGGAAACTGAAGTTACCTTATAAGATAGGATCACCATGTGGCCCGCTTTGCCCAGGACAATTTTGTTTTGCACTTGTTGTTTTGGCTTAATTGTTAATAGTACCTGCTTTCATTCTAAAAAGTGTTCCAGTTCAATCAATAAATTATGTGGCCACAGTATTAATTTCCAGTTGCTGCTGTAGCAAATTATCACAAACATACTCAATCCAAACAACTCAAATTTGTCTTGCATTACCAAGGGTTTAGAGTCCAACGTGTATCTCACGGGGCTAAGATCAAAGTGCCAGCAAGCCGGCATTCACTTCTGGAGGCTATAGAAGAGGATCTTTGCCTTTTCTAGAGTCTAGTGGCTGCCTGCATTCCTTGACTCATGGCCTCTTCCTCCATCTTTAAAGCCAGCAATGGCTGGTCAAGTCCCTTCTCACCTTGCATCACTCGGACCTTCCTCTCTTCCTCCTTCTCAAAGATACATTGAACCCATCCAGATAATCCAGGCTAATCTCTCAATTTAAGGTCAGCAGGTCAGTAACCTTAATTCCTCTTTGCCATGTAATCTAACATATCCACAGGTTCCAGGTATTAGGACATAAAAATCTTTGGGAAGGCCATTATTACACTGCCAACCAAGCCACTCTAAGGGAGCAGAGCTGAAATTTGAAGGCAGGCTTTCTCCTTCAAAATCTAGTGTAATTTCAGTGATCGATGAGGGTGTCTTTGGCAGAGAAGCCTTGTTCAATCTTTGTGAGATGCTGGGAGGTGGGGAGGGTGTGAGAATTGCAAAGAGAAGCTCAGTAAACATACCTATCGATGCTTTCTTTATTCGAGGCACTTAATTAGGTATAAAAGGAATACCTAGTGTTTCTGCCTTCCAGTTGTTTCTGATCTAATTGGGCCATAAGTATATTCTCATCTACATGTAGAATACCAAAGGAACCTATAATAAATGAATATGATATTGTGTTAATTGAATATGTAAGAACTCAGATGCAAAAAGTAAGGGCAATGTAAGTTTCACATTATCAAATAAGTTAGGATTCGTTTTATCATTTTCTTTTTCTTTCCTAACACAACAAACATTATCCGTAGTGAAAAATAAAGTTTTAAAAAGTCTTCCAACCATTCTCAGCCTTTGGAGATCATCTGTTATAAATAAACGCACAATAGCGTACTTATCCAAAAATCTCTGTGGCCTTCTTTATTTCCATGGAATCTTTACAGATTTTTTTTTTTAAGCTGTAAACATCTTTGAGGTTCTCGAGACATACTTCCAAACTGCCTTCCAGGAAGACTGTATCAGGTTGAGATTCCACTAGCATGGAGCCTGCTGCTTAGGTCATAACACCTTCATAATCATTCAGTCGCATCTTTTCTTTATCTTTGTCTGCTATGGAGGCAAATACTGGCATCTTATTTTTCATATATATTTCAAAGTTTTGTGTCAGTCTCTATGTCTGAATTTACAGTCACGTTCAACTTGAGATGTCCAATATTTGTTAGACCTATGTATATCCCTACTTGCATGCAGCAAACTTCAAGTTATCATTTTATATTTCCAGCATTTTAACTATTCTTTATCATAAAAGAAGGCATTTGAAATGAAAAGAATGAGGCCCATCTTCATTTGTGACTTGTACACTCATCCAAGCAGAAGTCCCTAAAAGAGGTATTACAGAGTTGGTGTAAATGGCGGCATCCATGTCACAAAACGTTTTAGTGCTGCAAAGAGGCAACTTGGAGGGCACATTCTCATTCAGGTGGGAGACATCTTATCAGTGTCCAAAAGAGAAACTGAGTCACATTATGTTAGAGTCGTAGCTCATATATGCTCCTCATTTTATGTGATCCTAAAACATATGGCTGGAAAGCACGTGTGCACGCACACAGTCCGCTGATAACCAGATGTTGAACTACATCCTCTCAATAAGCGATTTACTGTGAGTGTGTGTTTTATTTCATTTGGATATTTGGCCCAAAACAGAAATATCAGAGTTCAAAAAAGTCGTTGAAGTGTTTTCTAAATTGTTTTACCTCAGAATGACTCATGAGTTCATAGACTGTGTGTGTCATGCTTCGTTTCTTATCCCATTGATCCAGGTTTGACATCTGTTGCTTGGGTCATCTCATATTATCAAAAATATTGGCTTTTAAGAGCCAGCTTCTTCAATTTGGCCTCCACCCAAAAACCTTGTAGCACATTTTGTTTTTCATCAGTTCATCCCTTTGGGTTAGATCACAGTATCAAATTTTGTCCGACTAAATTGTGTCTTTCATAAACAGAGATGAGAGGATGAGCCAAATGTTAATTGTCTGCTGTGATGCTGAAGGCCAGTGTGCTTGTACGTGCTTGGTAATTAGGTTCATTATGTTCCTGGTTTTTTTTAAGAGATTCCTGTCTACGCCTTGCGTACAGCCCCTCTCCATTGTTATGGTGCATTAATTGGTTTGAGGAGTCATTGGTTTGCAAGATGTGACTTGATAGCTCACACCTCTAGTGGAGGTATCCCCGAGATATGGAAGGAGAAGAGAGGAACCTAGGTGCTGGGGTGCCGGAAGGGTGACCTAGGGAACCCCCACATTCACGCTTCAGCTAAAGCTATTCTGGCAACTTTGCTTCCACTCCGGCTCCCGTGGTTCTTCATCATCCCCTCCCTATTTCAAAGGTCAAGCCCTCTTGCCTCCTACACACAGGACTCAAAGACCAGCATTCATAACCTGGTGGCCATCTTCCACCACCCCCAGAAGTGGAGCAGTTAGCTCAGCGTCATGTGCTACCTTCACACCTCCACCCTTGGGTAAAGTCTTTTTCCTTCAAACAGATTAGGGGTGAATTGCATCCCCTGTTCCCCTCCCCATGCTATTCACTGTGGTCACTTAAGAGCTAAGTTTATAAGAAGGACAACTGTTTTCTTTTCTTTTAGAAAGTCTGTGACATCCCAGAAGGGAACATGTAACTAGGCTGATACTGTAATATTCCCCAACCTGTCATTTGAGGCAGAGTGTTATATTATACACAGAGGCTCACCATGTATTTTAATATGTATTTTAATGTGTTTTGGAAAAAATTTATAATAAGTTCATTATACTCCTAAATTCATGGATAATTTTGCCTCAGATGAGGCAACAGTGAAACATAGCAATCAATATAAAGCAAAACTATTAAGTAAATAACACAGTTAGTAAAGAGAATGAAATAAAAATTTAGGGAAGTCCATGAAAGAGCATTTGGCAAACATGGGCATCGTTGGGGAAAGCATGAGCTTTGGAGTCAGACCTAAATTTGGACCCAGCCAAATCACAAACTAGCTTTTGACCATAGACCACGTACTTAAATTTCTCTTAAAATTCTCGCAATGCGTATTTCTCCAAGTTGTTTTGAGCCAGATGAGACAAAGCATAAAAAGCTCAGGCATGTATCGGACGTCAAATAAATGTTAGTTTCCTTCTTTTAAAAGGCAAGTAACCAATTTAATGTGTTTAGGTATTGTTTGCCGCTGTGGTTCTTGCTCATGAATTAAGACGGCACAGAGTCAACTGGCACAGTGTCCATGGAGTCAGGACCGACTATCAGCTCTCATATGCCAGGCATGGAGAGAAAGGACAGATGGCCAAAGCTGTGGTCGAAACTTGAGATCCAGTCTCTTAAAGAGGTATTGCCTCTTCAGAAGGAGGCTGTATGCAATCAATATTAAATCAGATGCCTGTTATGTGCTAAGCATTGGGTTTTGGCCTTGAAGATTCACTAATGGGCAAAAACATCCATCACACCTCTGTCTTCATGGGGCCAGACAGAGAGGCAGACATTAATTGAATTGTCACACAATTAAGTAAGTGACTACATATTGTGGAAAGTGTTATAAAGGAAAAGTACCAGTGCCATGGGAGTACTGGTCTCTATCTCCCTTCACGGGGTGGTCTCTCTGTCTCCCTTCTGTGATAGGCTAAGCTTTTCAAGAGTGTGGGCAGGGAACCACTAATACCAGAATCTCTCGAAGTGCTGGTTAAACATAGATCCCTAAAGAACCTACATTTCTAACAAGTTCACTGGATGACCCTTAGGCCCTCTAATTATAAAACTTAATGAGTTACCCCTTTCAGGGCTATTCCATCTCAATGGGGGAGAATAACACTGCAGTGTCGGGGTCCAAAATCCACCACGGCTAAGGCAATTCAGTGCCCCCAAGCCTGGTGTGCCCTCCCCTGTGAGATCTCCCATCTCCAGGACCTCTCTCTTTTACTTTGTTTTCTGCAACTTTTCACTTTTCAGTTAAAAAGCAATTCTCTTCTCCTTACTTTCTGTTTGACAGCTTTACAGACACTGATTGGATAAAATATGCTTTAGGTGTTCATTACACATAATTGAAGATTAAAAGAAGATGGAAAAGATGGATTTTTATGGGAAATCTGTATGTGTTTATATGTTCATGTGTGTTTTATATGTGTGGTATGTATATGTTGTGTTTATGTGTCTGTGTGTTTGTGGATTATGTGTATGCATGTCTGCATGTGTTTGTGATGTGTTTATGTGTATGTGTTTGTGTGCATGTGTGTATGCATGTGTGTGTGTGTATGTGTGCAAACGCTGCTCCTCCAACAGATCCACAGGAAATGTCCCCTCTGCCTGGCCTGTGTGTTTGGGGTGATGAATGAGTTCAAGTGCAGGGCAGTGAAATTCATAGCAGATGGTATGGCTCTGCCTTCTGTTTGGAAGTTATTTTCATGCATCTGAACCCGGGAATGCTGCTCCCATTATCTACAAGGCCCTTGAGCTTCCATCTCCAGTCTCTGTGTCCCAGTGCAGCATCACACAAACAGTAATGTGCACCTGAGTCCCCTAGAAATGGGATAAAATGCAGGGGCTGCCTCAGTTTCGGGCAGGGCCTGAGAGTCTGCATTTCCAACCAGGTCCCATGGGATGCCAATGCTGATGGTCTTGTGACTGCACTTTGAATAGCAATGTCCTACAACACACAATGCAGAGGTTGGTCAAATGTATAACTTTGAGTTCAGGCTACATGTCATAGAGTAAGTTATTAGACACTACCTTGTCCAAGAACCTTGACCAACTCTTTCTACCTGTAATCTATCGAGCATCTCCTCTCTTTCTGTGGAAACAGATATCTCACCCCTCATTATTCCCAAAAAGATCAAACTAAGACTAGAAGTCCTCAAGTCTGAGAAGGTGGTATAGAAATAGGCAAAGAGAGGTTGGGTGATTTCCATTTCTTTTGAGCAATTATTTCATTGCTTTCTGCCAATGGCTGTCTGTTTTTCTCGCAGTAGGTTTCTACTAAGTGGTCTCTCGCTTCAAACATAAAGAACGGGCATTAGAATGCCTCCCTTTGAATGCATTCCCGTTTGTTTGTTTCTGCAGCCCCAAACACAGCCCCTGGAGTATATCTTGTAACTCAAAAGAAATAAACATCACTCCAGTCTTTTCAGACTAAGGATTTGTGTGTTTTGGATATTTCAGTTAGGAAGAGGGAAGGAAGGCGAGAATTATTGAACATTTATTCTCTGATACTGGAGGTACTCTCTGAAATTTAAGAGCCCCACTTCAGAAAATTTGGCATTTTCTGACTGTGAGTCTGACCTTCATATGAGAACAGTTATGAAAACTCACTGGAATGTCAAATTTCTTTACAGTAAATGACTGGGAAGATAAGGCTGTATTTACTAGTAACTTCTTCATGTAAATCCACATGCTTAATTTTCATCCACATTATTAATATGCCTTTTGAAAAATATATGGACTACTTAGAAAGACACTGAAAGACTACCTAGAAAGCATTTCCTTTTATTTATTTTATTCAGTCTACTGTGTTTTCCTTTGTAGGGAACAAGCATGATATACTTTTTCCTTCCTCATCTCTGCCTACTCAGTAATTCACAGAGAAAAAGCCTTCTCTTCTCACTTTGCCCAAATTCTTTTATGCAAAGAATGTTAAAGCAGGGCAAACCTCAGTCTACTCCATTGGATTTGAGTGGAGCCGCAATTATTTGACTTCCTATTGTGCCAATACCATCCCAAATATAATGCCGAGCTTGGGACCTTTGCATTTGCTGTTTCTGCTACGTAGAACTCTTTTTCCATGCATTTTTTGCATTGTGGCTAGCTCCTTCTGCTTTCTTGTCATCCAAGTCTCAGCTGAAATGTTCCCTCAGCAATAAGGCCTTTCCAACTATTTATCCAAAATAGGTGCCTCCCCCCACCGACACACATACACTCTCTCTCTCAGTCACACTGTAGCCCTGCTCTGTCCAATAGAACTCTGCAATGAGAGAAATATTCTGTATCTGCGTTGTTCAATGTGGTAGCCACTAGCTACATGTGGCTATTGAGCTCTTGAATGTGGCTAGTGCAACTGAAGAACTGGATTTTTAAATTTTATTTATCTTTAATTTAAATTTAAATTAAAGATATGTGGTGCTGGCTGCTTTAACATATCAACCTGTTTCATCCCTTCATATCTTTCTCTCTAATTGAAACCATCTTATTCATATCTTTTACCTGGCTTATCATCTGTCTCTTTATGCCAGAATGTCTTTTTCTTTAACTGCTGGATAGCCAATGCTCAGTGTAGGGACTGACACACAGTAAGTCCTCAATGAATTTTTGTTAAATTAACTTTAAAATTAATAAATGCCCCTTAAGAGAACAGTGCTGTTTTTAAATGCTGTTCCAAAGGTCTTGGCTTCTAAAGATATTGTTTTCCAATTTAAAAAAATCCAGGAGTCAAACTCTGGGTAGTATTGTAACATAAAATTCTATCATGCTGTCTACTTGTATAGTTGGCTTTATGAGATTCAGCTCAACATTTTGCATTTATCCAAATCAATTGTATCTTTTTAGTGTCTGTTCATCTTTGCATTATGTTGGGATGGATCTGGAGTCTGCCCCTCCCAGTTCCAACATATCTGAATGTTCAGCAAATGTGAATTCTGCTTCTGTATCCTAGTTGTGGCTTATGATACTGGCCAAGTCTTGTAGAATGTGATAGCTTAGGATTCAGATCCAAGATATTTGTTGTCTTTAGACATAGGTCATTTTGGTTGAAATCAAGTCAACTCCTTGGCTATTTTAGGAGGACAAAAGGCCAGAACTTCATTATTACGTGAAATTTCCCTAAGCATTATTTTGATTTCCTTTGTTTAACGGTATTCTCATAGTAGCTTTAAAAAGCAGCATAAAAGTCTAAAAGTTCACTCTCTGTAAGATCTCCTTTATGTGCAAATGTTAAAAGCCTCTGCCCATTTAATTTCTTCTTAATTAAGGTACTCATGCATTATTTTATTGGCCCCAGAGATCGAAGTGTATGTGTGTGTGTGTGTGTGAATTTGCTAGTGAAAGGATGAAGTAATGTTGAAAAAAATGAGAAAAATATTCCTCTATGCAAGCATGCCTAGTTTTATTTTTGCTTACTACCTTCAAATTCTGTCCATGTGTGTATGTTACATATGTATGATACACATGCCATTTTGCATATTTTCACACAATATTCTAAGTAGATCAACAAGATTTAATAATTATTTTATCTAATGGCTGGATTCTAGCATATTGTTACAAAAACGTTCATTCCACTGGACATTTAGTGGATGCCAGTGTTATTTCATCATTAGAAATAACAGTCCAGTGAATATTTTCATGTATATAGTGCAACTGATCTCAAATAGAACCAGGAGTGGTGTCCACATGAGACGGTGTAAGAGCCCTTCATAGCTTCTGTTGAATTTTGTCCTGCTACTTTCCAAAAGGATGATACCAGTTTACAATACCATCAGGTAGGGTGGGAGTGTGTTGATTTGTAACAAAGTATTTCTTTTGTTTTCCTAATTTCGGCTAGTTTTGAAGATAGTGTTGATAATGGTAACAGTAGCAACAATAGCAGCAGTTAACATTCTTGAGATACATTATGAGACAGGTATTATAGTAAGTGCTTTAGAAACATTGTGTATAGTGGTTAGAAATGTAAACTCTGGAGACTGACTTCATGGGGTCAGATTCAGACACCACCACTTAACCTCCGTTTGCTTCCATTCCCTCCTCACAAATGGTCCATAGGGGTACAGTGAAGGTCAAGTGAGTTAATAGAGATCCCAGGTAAGCACTGGATAATGTTGGTTGTTATTCCTAATAAGGGATGTTTTTACTAGCCCCATTTTATAGATAAGAAAACTGGGAGATTAAGTGTGTCGCTCAAGGTCACAAGCTAGTGAAGAGTTGTCCTGGGATTCCAGCTTCTTCTGAGGCCCTTCTCTGACTGAAATACTCAACCACTCCCAATGCAGGGGCCACACTGATACCCAAGGAGAGGTGTTACTATTGCTGCTGAGTTAAATCAAGACTGAATTAGGCACAGAAAATGAGAGCATAAAGTCACTGTGATTCACTGGAAATTCCATGACATAATTCCTTGTTTCCAAGATAAACAGTAAAGTTGGGGGGGGCAGTTTATGCTGTTTTCTTCATTCTTGAGATCTGAAGGTAGTTCCGTATGGAAGCGTTTCATGGAACTGTGAAATCCTCCCTAGATTATAAGGGCCTGGTGGGCAAGAATACCAAGGTCTCGTTCAGGACCCCTGTAAATGCCTTCCTTGCCTCAGAAAGGCTCTCTATAGATACTTACTGACCTGAATTTCTCCTAAACATTACCATAAACAGTTTCAGTTAGTCCTTAATATACCCTGTTCATAACTTCTTAGTCAATTATCTTTATTAGCATAATATTCCTTTTAGGCATAATGATGTTGGAAAAACAGAAACAATGTAAGCACATTTTCTCAGCTATGGCTGGCTGTGAATGTTTTCTTTTTTCTTTTTTTGGATTCCCTTTGCAGATTTGATGAATTAATTGTAAATTTCCCAAGGGGGACCTAACATGAACTGATCTTTGTCTTTTCTTCTGTAATGTTTAGTTTCTATTCTAGCCCGAGTGACTATCCATTGAGACCAAAGCTTGAATATTGCCAAGGGCTCATAAAATTGCTGATATAACCTACTTTCTCCAGAGAGCCTGACTTCAATTTTCCTAATGAATTAATGCCTTCTTTCTCCCTCAATCTCTTTGCTTCAATAGCTATTTGTGGAGACCACTGATGTCAATGGCAAAACTCTCGAGGGGCCAGTCCCACTGGAAGTCATCGTGATTGATCAGAATGACAACAGACCGATCTTTCGGGAAGGCCCCTACATTGGCCATGTCATGGAAGGATCACCTACAGGTCTGTTAAGTTGGCTTACCATTAGCATAATGGCTTGGGAAGTGGCATACTATGATCTTTGGGGATTCTAGAGACTGTTTTATTTCTGCTCTGACTTGTTGGTATGCATCAACATTGACGTATTATTTCCCTGGATAGAAGCAAGAGCTGGAAAGCTGCAACTCAGAACATGAAGGGGGTGTTGCAAGCTATGAAATATCTTCCCTTGTCTCTGAAGGTGATCCTTCAAGGATGACCACATCTAAGTCTCTAATGCGTGACTGCTGTCCGACACCACGTAAACATCTAGCTCACCCTTGGGGGGCCCAAGGCTGAAATTTGTGGTGCAGCAGGGCTCTGAAGAAAATGAAGGTCCCCACTGCAAGCTCCTCCGTTATTTCTTTTCATAATTGCCTTTTAATAAGAACCATTTTGGAAAAAACGGATAGGACTTTTTCTCACTTTCCTTAGAAGATGTGTATGGAGAAAGCTTTTGTCTTCAGTCAAAGGGCCAAAGGCAAGACTTTTCCTTTCTCTCTCTGGAAATACATGTACCTACTGTTATGGAAATCACTCATGGTAGGACAGAGCACCTGTTATCTTTTTCCCCACATTTAAACTTTCTATCAGGGATGGTTTTAGAATTTAGAGCTTCCTTTTTGGCCCAATAGATACTAATTAAAGCATTCTGTGAATACTCGGCAGCAGAAGTACACCTGAGTATAATGAGAAAGTGAGGATCAAAGTAGAAAAATCCCTATTATAAGGCTGGACTTTGATTTTAAGCTTTAAAATGCGTTGGAGAAAAAAGCTCCATGTTAAGAGTATCACTGCTGACGTGTCTAGATTGTGCCACAACAAACAAGTGAAAGAGTCATCCGCCGGCCGACAGGAGACGGAAACTCGAGAACTGCTTCGACTGGTTTGTTTCTCCCTCTCACCAAATTGATGAGATATATCAATGACATGTAGACACACGAGGCTCTGGAAGTGTCGTCATGGTAACCTGCTTAGACTACCCGGTGAATAATTGTATTCAAGGTGCCTTAAACCTCCCTTCAGCTTAAGCAGCTGGGTCTCTATGCACTTCATCAGATCCCCCGGGGCAGGAGGACCCCTCTCCTTTCTGGGATTTGAATGCATTCTGTAAAACGGAGAGGGCTTTTGGGGGAGTGGGTGGAGGCACAGGAGTAATAACAGGCCTGGAGAGATGGAGAGTGGGCAGGGGAAGGCAGGTCAGATCACTTTGGGGCGCCGTGGCACCGCTCAGTAGGCTGCTTTTGATGGGGAGATGGCTTCTGGTGAAAGAGACCCTGGAATTTGGGGTTGCTGTTTACAGAAATTTTCTTAAACAAGCTGACGTACAAAACAAGTTAGGAAAACTGATGGGGAAAACTATCAAAGAGGCCGGAGTTTGAGCAGAGCAGAAAATGATTCCTGGTTTCCATCTGTGGTACCCAGACCCTGTGTGTGAGTGATTAGAATCCAAGATGGGCCAGAAAACTGTTCTAAATGTAAATGACAATGGTTACATTCGAGGCGACTGTGAGCATGTGCATGTCTTTGTATATTATGTGTGTATATGATTAGACTATGTCCAATTTTCCTCCGACTGTGCCCTTCCTTAAAGTTTCAGAAAGAATTTCAAATTTTACTGCCTTATATACATGTCATATTTTCAAAGAAAAATGGACTCCTTTATGCACATTGAATTTCTTAAAGCACAAAGCAATTCGGTTGGGAGGAGGGACGCATCTCCAGCAAAACATAAACCACCTCAAACTTCTGTTTACGGTTGGTATTCTCCTATGAAGATACATAAAGGCTCAGATATCTGTACAGAGTAGTTTCTTCCAGCTATGCAGAATTTGGCCTGAGTCATTGTTTTCTTTTTCAGCACCCTCTGGATTTGACTATAAAGCAGGAATTGAAATGGAGTCAGTCAAACTGGGGTCAAGAATGTGGAAATGTTGTGGAAAAGTTTTAGAGGAAAAACCACTTAGCTCGCTTGGCACCCTGTGAGAGAGCTCAGACAGAGACCCCCGGAACATCTGTGAGGACAGTAGGAATCTGGGAAAGGAGATGGTATCCCATTTCCAATCCCCCTCCCCAAACTAAGCCATTTATAATCTATAACAACAAACCCTGACTGGCTATAAAAATGATCACCTCTCCTATTTCCATGATGCCCTGTTAGTTGGTGGCTCATAGAATCCTATGTGTTGTAGACATTGTACCGGATCCATTTACAGAGGGGGAGGCTGACCCTGGAAAGACATCACCTTAAATACCATCCTCAGCTAAAGACAGTGACTCTGCCCAGTTCACACAAATAATAGATGGGGGCAGCGTTCAGGACTCAACCTGCGTCTTCTACCTTCACGTGCTCTTTCAACCATCTCACACACTTCATGATGAAAACAGCCATCAAACTCTAGTAGCATTTAGTCGAGCACTTACTGTGTGCAGAGAGCTTTATATACACTGTATCATTTCCTCCACTATCCCACTTCCTACCTTCAGAGGTGGGTACCCATCACCCCATCATACTGGTGAGAAAACCGAACCTCGAAGACATCGGAGAACTTGGCCAAAGTCACACAGCTGGTGGACAAACCAGAATCAATGTCCGCATCTCTGGCTTCAAGGCACAGGCTCTTTTCCATGTACCATGCTGGAGTCAGCCACCTTCCCTCACATTCTTCACCATGGATTGTTTGCAGGCCCAACTGGGGGAAGCGTTTATGCAGTTCTATCAGATGAACTGATTTAGCTCCCAATAGAAAGTCACCAGCTCTTCTGACCAAATAGCCGGGCTCATTGAATCACGTCTCATCTAATGTGAGTTGTTGCTCAGTCTCTAGGGTTAAACACAGTTAAACACTGGGGCCCTTGTCATCCCTCACGTCCTTTTCTTCTGAGTCCACATAACCAGAGCCAGCTTCGTGGGGTGTGAGCTGTACAGCCTCAGAGAGCCCCATGCAGAGAAGGGTCCCATGCTTGGTTTAAAGCTCTGCTGTTACCAGATTAAAATTCTAAATAATTGTTGAACAAGGGGCCCTGCATTTTCATTTTGCACTGAGCCCTGCAGACTATGTAGCTGGTCCTGTGCACAATATTGTGGCCTAGAGCTGGGCCTCAGCTCCTTAACAAGGTGAGAACTTGGGCAAGTTATTGAACCTTCTAGAAGCCTCAATCACTTGGTCTGTAGATGAGGTGGGTGTATAATAGTACCTACCCTAGAGAACAACATGCGAGGATGAAATGAGACAATGTGCTTCACTCAACACTTTGAACATAATAAATGACAATGTGTACTCATACACCATATAATGACATTTAGGTCAATGATGGACCGCATATACAACAGTGGTCCCATAAGATTAGTACCGTATAGTCTAGGTGTGTGGTAGGCTACACCATCAAGGTTTGTGTAAGTTTTGTAGAGGAGGAAGAAATTTTCCTCTACTCTTCCAGGTTCTCCTGGCTGGTCTAAGAATTAAATTGACATGAGACAGATTAACAGGAGAAAAATCAAACAAAAGTTTAATAACTTGTATACAGGGGAGAAACCCAGGAAAATCAAGTAACTCACCAAAATGGCCAAAGACCTCAACTTAAATACCATCCTCAGCTAAAGACAAAAGATGTTGGGGGTGTGGAGAGTCAGGGACCTCAAAGGGAAGGAAGACAGTTCACAGGTAGAAGAAAAAGAGCAAACGTTTGGAAAACAAGTGTTTGGCTGCACAGAAACAGAAGAACACAGAGTGGAGGCCAACAAACAGGCTTTTCTGGGTTCTTCCCTGTCCACCACCCAGTTCATGTCGTGCTAAGGTGACAGCTCGCTTCCTGAGACAGGTTTTTCTATCCGAATTCTTTTAGACAGTTAAGGGGGAGGTAACAAGAAAAACTTTGAGTCTATTGTTTCTTAAAAATAATCAGCCTAAAAATAATCCTCATGCTAAAGAGACACATTTTGGGGTGGCAAATTTTGTTCCCCTTCAGTACACTCTATGATGTTCGCACAACAACAAAATCGCCTTCCAACACATTTCTCAGAAGATATCCCCACTAAGTGATGCGTGACTGTGTTGCTAATGCTGCAATCATTCTTACTATTCCAGCAGCGTGCCCTTTAGGGAAGGTAAGGCAAAGAGACATGCAGTTTGTGCGAAGGAACATTCGTCTCCCAACAAACCAAGCATCATTTTCACGTTCCAGTGTACCCGGATGCCATCAGCACCAATCCATCACGGAGGAAGGTCACCCATATTTATCTGTACGTGCAGACAGGAAACCATTTCCAGCTGCTCAGCACTAAACTGCAGGGTATTGTTTTGGGGAATCATTACTGGATGAAGGAAGATCGACAGAAAATGATGGTCTTTGAACCTTGTAGATTATAAACTGTTCCTTTTGTGGAGTCACAAGGCATTGATTTATGCAACTTAAGCCCAGGCCCTGGCTGCTCCTTGGGGCCATCCAGATCTCTGTATGAGTCTGGTGTTTTCTGAATGCCCAAGGCATGCCAAGACCTCATGAGCAGGGGACAGAAGGCTGGGACCCTTGAAGTTCCTGGAGGGTACACATGCCAGGGCCCCACAGTGCCTGCTGGCACCAACTCCCCAGTGTTTTGCCACCAGTAGTCCTCTGGGCACCTTTGCAAAGGACTTATCACGAGGAATGGTGTTTCCATTCTAGGGAACCCTTCTAGGGTTTCCTCTAGAAGCAGACCCTGAGATGAGGATGGAGCACATGAGGTTCATCTGAGAGGTGCAAGATACCAGATGCTACAGGAAAGGGAAGCCAGCACCTCCAGGTGCCACATTAAGCCAGCCACCAGAGTGTGCAATTGTGAGCTTGATCCCTTGGGGGGCAGGAAGAAGGGGTCTCTAGGAAATGACATAAAACATACACATTAGAATTACCTGGGCCCAGGGCCCAGGAAGCTAGGATATTCGTCCCCCCGTGCCCACCAGACATTGGTTAAGAGCCATCCTCAGAGGGACTTTAATTCCTCAGGGGCAGCCTTCCAATGAGATACAGGAGCTGGCGGTTGGGCTGGCCTCAGCTCTGCTCTTCCCTCCATGCTTTTGGCCACCCTGAATGTCAGCTGGGGTGGCTGGGAGGATGGAACTCACCACCTGGATGGGTGGGATGGCTTTGAGAGATGTCAGGGGAGCGAGGTAATGGGAGGAATATCCTAGTCCCCAAACTGCATGGCTGAGAAAGATGAAGGTGATGTTGACCTTTCTCTTTAAATAGACACCAGGACGTAGAGATGCGTGCTCTGACTCATAAGATACCCATTGCTTAGCTGTGTGCTGATACATCTTCTTGAGCAGCTGAAGAGAAGCCAAGATTAGCGGCTAAATCCTCATCTTCCAACTTCTGAGAGGTGAAGGACTCGCCCTCTCTAGCTTCCTCTCTTGCTCCCTTTATTTTTTTCCATCCAATATTTTTATTGAGCATCTGCTCTGTGCCAGCACTATTCTAAGCTCTGAGGGTACAGCTGTGGACCTGCCAGATGCTGTGCATTCCCCCCTAGTGTGCAGAGCCAAGCATGGAGACTGGCAACAAATCAGTAAGATTTGAAATGTGCTGAGTGCTACAATGTAGCCATTCGGGATGCTTATCCCGGGAGGGACGGACTCAGGCCTCCCGGAGCAGGTGATGTGAGGAGAGTAGGGGTTTCTCTCTCTTATTTTTCCCCTGGGATTCACCTGAGTTTCTGTTCTTCAAGAGTCAGTTACTTTAATTTTTAAACAAGCCTTACCATGCTAGACACGAGGGAAAACAGCCCATCAAGTGGCCGGCCTTTGAGACATCTGGCTGTCCTGAGAACTCAGCTTTGCCTGGGAGTTGCTATTTTCCAAAACGGCTTGGGCTAAATAAAGACGGTTTTGATATTTGATAACTGGTATTTGAAACCGAGGTCAGTATAAATCCTCAGTTTGTTGGTGTGACCTGGTGGTAAAGTCCCTTTTCTGGTCAGCTATTTACTTGTTGCCGTAGCTGCAACGTGGCTCTTCAGTCCACCAACTGTCCCGTGTTCCTTCACTGGTATTTTTGGACTTTGACACCGTTAGTTCTTCTATTCTCAACTATCTCAGCCAATCCCATGGGCTTCTGGAATATCAGGCATGTGGCTATTTTGTTGTTTGTTTGTTTTCTTAAGTAGATACATTTCTTTAAAAAATAAAACAATTCAGCTTTCTTTCAGCTTTTTTTAAGTGAAAATGTGCAATCCCCCTCACATCTCACCATCCAGAGAAAACCACAGTGGCCTTCTTGGAAAGTGTAGTTCCAGGGCTCTCTCTGGGAATCTCCAGACACAGGGATGCACGTACACAATTTTACAGAAATGCAGCTCTACGTACTTTGCTGTAACACACTTTCTTCACTCTGTAGAGTCCTATGGACATTTTTGTAAATCAATAAATATCAAGCTACTGCATTGTTTTAAACATCTAGTGTCTGGATGTGCTGTCATCTAGTTAGCCAATCCCCTGTTGATTTAAGTTGTTTCCACTTTTCCTTACTTATAGTCAATTCTATAGGGGAGAACACATCTCTTCCTACTTGCATGACAATTTCTCTAGGATAAGTTCATACAAGTGTGATAGATGGAATAGAGGATATGCTTATTACATTTTGATATATATTGGGATGATGCTTCTAATCAGAGGATTATATTTGTATCTTGGCTCAGTTCATGCATGAGGATAAAACAATAGTCTTTCTTTTCACATATGAATGGACTGGTGGACATTTTTGTTTACATCCAAGTCTTTGTGGTCATTTCACTAACTGTATCTGTAGATTGTGAACTGCTTTGCTCTAGCTAGAATCCTCCCTGGATTCTGTGTTCAAGGAAGAGGACTGAAATTGTTGATCCTGATCTCTCTCCTGGAGGCATCACTGGAGTCTTAACTGAGGGATGTCATCCAGGAACAGATGTCATTAACCTGCTTCGGTGTCTTTCAGATTGGATTAGGTAGCACTTGAATTATGGTACAGATCACTCTAGCACAGTTGACCATAAAACAAAATTTAGAAAGAGTTGCATAATCCAATCAGGGACATCTTCCCAAAGGGAAAATTCCACAAGTAAAGCATATCAAAAGTGTTGAGTTATCTGAACTTTGCCAGCTGCTCAAGAAACTGAATCTCTGACAAGTTTCTCCTGACCATGACTGGGGGTCCCCAGGTGATGTCTCACAGGGGAAACCAAGCCAGTCAACAACCTTGTCACGGCTACTAGGTTTTTCCCTCCTGTATACCCCAGCCCCACTCTGATGAACACCATTGTGTATATTAGGACCCATTGAAGCTAATCCACTGGAGCCTTCGAGATATCATAGGGGTTGGTGAGACAGGGGAGAATGCCTGGACCCCTTTAGTCTATGAAAAGAAAAGAATACCCAACCATTAAAACTGTGCGTCTCATCTTTAATGTGGGTAACTTTGAAAACAGCTCCTCTCATTTTCCTTCATAGCCCTCTCTCCACCTGAATTCATGTATGAGTCCGTGGGGTTGGAGACCAATTCAAGAGACAGACAGCACATTGTCTTCTCTCTTACCATGAAGTCCCTGTTCCTGGCCAGCCTTATGTGTCCATCTCTCCTCTGCCGGTCAGCCATCCTCATCCTCATTCACCTCAGACCTTCACATTCTAGGCACTGAAGATAAACTGGTGTACTGCAAAGATGCGGCTCCTGTCTCATGGAGATTACTTCCTCGTAAAAATAAATGTTTGGTGGCCCTGCCCCACTCATTTGTTGGATATATTTTAGATTCAAGCTGGGAGCCATCCTTTTGTCACTTTACATTTGGGAGAGAGAAGGATTTGTGACATCAAATATTAAAAAATTAAAAGTAAATTAATTATCTCATTATAATTATTAAAATAATAATTTAAAGTAGAGGGAGGATAAAGAAGCATCAGGAGTTTCAGAAACCTAGTGATCATTCTACAAACTTTTGAAAGAATGAACCTGGTAGGAGTTTCCACCCAAAATGGAAATCAGGTGACAGTTGAGCAGCTGCAAAATAAACATGAAAAAGTCCTTGAGTTGCTATGGCAGAGAGCACAGCGGACACCGATGCCATTGAAATCCATCCCTGATACCTAAGATCAACTCTGAATAGTCCAGGAATTTTTAGGGCTACAGATGAGTGAAACAGAGTGGTAGATCCACAATGGCATTAAACAGTTACAGTTTCAGGGAAACTGCTATTTCAGATCAGTTCCTGATGACCATTTCACTCGGCAAAATCATTCAACAAATACGTATTGGGCAGCTTCTATGAGCCAGATAATGTTCTGGGTGCTGGAGATATCGCAGTGGCCAAGACCATTTAGGACTCTACTCTTTAAGACATTTGCATTTTACTGGGAGGAGAAAGATAGTCAACAATGAAATGAATAAACAAGATCATTTAAGTCCTTTGGATGAAATAGAACAAGGTGGTGTGATCGAATGACAATGAAGTCAAGAAATGCCTCTCTAAGGAGGTGTCTAAGCTGAGGCCAGTGAGAATGAAGGAGCCCACCATGTAAAGGTATTGAGCAAGGACATTCCAAGCAGAGGGGTCAGAAAGTGCAAAGGTCTGAGGCAGAAATGACAGGATGGAGGGACAGAGAAGAGGCCAGCATGGTGGGACAATGTCAGTAAGAAGAAGAATGCCAGTGAGTTCAAGGAGATAGGCCAGCGCAAGATCCTTTTGAACAGAAGTCAGCAAACTATGGGCCATGGGCCAGATCTGTTCCACTGCCTGTTTTTTCTTTAATGAAGTTTTATTGGAACACAGCTGTGCCCATTCATTTAAGCATTGACTACAGCTGTTTTCAAGTGATGCTGGTAGACTTGGGTCATTGGGACAGAAACTATATGTCCCACAAGGTCAAAAGTATATACTACCTTAAAAGTATATATTTTATTATATGCATTATATATATATATATAATTTTAATATATATATATTTCACCTGGTCCTTTACAGAGAAAGTTTGCAGACCCATGATTTAGAAGTTTCATAAGTTTTGATTACATTTTAAATTTAGTAGGAAGCCTTTGGTGGTTTAAGTAGGAGAGTGGTAAAACCTGATTTTCTGTTAAAGGTTGACTGGTGCTATTCAGTGGAGAATAGAATAGGGCTAGTTCATAATTCCAGGCATGAGAGCACTGTGGCCTCGGTTGGGGTGGTGACTGTGGAGGTGGAGAGAAGAGGTCACATAAGATTTTTGTGGCGAGCCCATGATGAATGGGGAATACTAAATATTGACTCATTTCATGGTGCTGGCTTATTGTAACTGATGCCTTCTACGTGGAATTATGGTAATACGGTTTATAAATTTTCCAAGTATGAACTGGATTTTACCTTCGCTTTTCTTTCTAAGCGTAAGCTTAAGCCCAGGGGACCAGATTGTCTTCTCTTCATCCTCGATTTTCAGCATTTAGCAGAGTCCCAGGCACGTAGTAACCACTCAATAAGCAAATGGCCCCAAATGGCAGAAAGTATGAATCATTATAAACTTCCCATTTTAAATAAATGTTGTCTTTATTGGCAATTTATTCATTCCTTCAACAAAGATCTCTGGAGTGCCTGTTATGTACCAGATACACTGCTGCTCAGTGAGGATGAGGTCTGGGGGATGCACAAAAGAGTGTGCAGACTAGTGAGGAAGACAGACAATGAATGCATCCTGGGCCTTGTTGCTGCTGCTCTGGAGAAAGGCAGGAGCCACTGGGAGGTCTCACTAGGATTGAGGGAAGGGGACGGTGCCTGCCCCCGGGGAATGAAGCAGTAATTACCACCAGTATAATTCTTCTAGTACTGGTTGCTGGTCTAGGTTCTGTACCTGTCTTTTAATGAAATCCTTACAGTTGAGGAAACAGAAGCTCAGGGAAGTTAGGTTGCTTCCTCAAAGTCACACAGCTGATGGGTGATAAAGCTGGGATTCAAACCCTGAGTCTAGAGAGCATTTCCTTGTATGCATATATGTGCATGTGTGCATATGTATATATATATATATTTGTGTGTGTGTGTATAAGTGTGTAGGTATGCATGTGTGTGAGTGTAGATGAGAGAGAGGAGGAAGGAGGAAGAAAGAGAACACCACCAACCTGTCATAGTGCAGTCATAGTTCCTGTCAGTGGTCCTCTCAAATAGAGCCAAATTCTCCCCCTAGCGGTAGTTTGGGAGACGCCCAAGGAGGACTCTTCCTGGAGATTCACAAGACATGCTGGGCCATCAATCAACAGTCTACAAACGTCGGTTAGAAAAGATTTATAATCAGCAGAGAGCTTGATAAACCAGCTTTTACTGCCGCACCGTCACGCTAAGAATACCGTCCCTTCTAGGGGCGCGTCTAGAGCAGCTGCTTCCATCTGTCTATACAAATACATTTGAATCCCTTCACTCTTAATATACGTACAGTATACTAAAGGAAGCCCTGAGTAGTTTATGTATAGAGCCCCTCCCTTCTTAAGTAAGTGGAAGAGATTCAATATTGTAAGTTCAGTGGGAAAAGGGCATATAAAATCTCTTTCAAATATATGTTTATAAAGTATAGGTCATGAATTGAGTTTTCCAGTATCAAACAAAAAATTTTAATAGACTTACAGCTTTCTTGCTTTAATTATGGCTGCATTTTTTTTAAAACCAAGCGTAGTACCCAAAGCTATTTTATTATTCAGAAGACTGGGTCTTTTCAAGATATTTCTCAAAAGTTTGTTTTGGGGACTTTTCCATGTTTTCTTCTTCCTCTGGTTTTCTTCTTTGTTTTATTGTGTTGTAGTTTTTATCTGCTACGTTCATGGTTAACCCGGGATTGCTAACACAGACACCATCTTTCTGGGAAGGGCAGGGCAGGGCTCGTGTTTGTGTAGTTGGCCTCTGTATCCTCAGGAAAGGTCTCCTTTCAGAATGATGGAGCACCCCACAGGTCTGTTCCCTTGGCCGTCAAAACCAGACTCTATGAGATGCTTGTCATCTGTTCCTCTGCTTTTCTTCTCACTTCTGCAATCTCACCCTCTCTCTTGCTGAGGAAGCTCTATGTGCGTTGGCTCACACCAAAGCCACAAGCCAGGGTTAGAGGTGATGACTTGAATAGTAAACCAGATATCTGAAATTAAGTCAGTCAAGTTCTGTCTGTGATTCAAAAATGGCTGGGCGGATTTCCACTAGTTTTGGAAAGTACGTTTGACGTGGTTTAACTTGAAATGTTGACCCATACAACTAAAACAAAGATAAGTCAAGTGGCCCATGCTGCTGCTGGCAGAGAAACATGTTATACAAATTCAGACACTGCAGAGCAATGGTTTGGCCCTCTGGAGACACTTGGTTGCCACACTGGAAGAGAGGAGGGTGCAGCTGGCATCTAATGGGTACAGGCCATATATTACCATGCACAGGACAGCCCCCACAACAAAGGATTATTGGCTTAAAATGTTAATAATGCCAAGGCTAAGACACCCTGCCCTGGATGGAGAAAATGAAGAGTTTCGGTTATGAAGCCCAAATCTAAAGTCTGGAGGAGAGATGCTGTGAAGTGTAAGCATTGTACCTCTTTCCGGTGAGCTCTGGGGTGAGCGATGGCAAGAACCTTGTCCTCTAAGGATGGTCAGTTAGCATGTAGCTGATGTCACCAGTGAGCACTTTGTGAGCGGGAGCTCGTGCTGAGCCCTGTGCTGTGGGATTCCTGTGCATTATCTCATTGACTCACCACAGGAATCCGAGGAGATCGTGGGATCATCTCCACGTTTCCATTGAGGACACTGAAGCTTAAAGAAGTTAGAAGACAACTTGTCCAAAAGGGCAGAGACCTCTTCCTCAATATCTATTCTGCTCTCCCTTAGTAACAGACCCCAACACACTGCAGTGACAGTGTGTCCACATACAAACTATATTGCCCAGCATCCCTTGCAGCTTGATCCAGCCACGTGATGAAGTACCAGCTATTGAGCTGTAGCAAATGTTGTGCTAGACTTCTGGGGTGACTTGGGAGCCAAATCAGCAGGGAAGAGCACCCCTTTGTCCCCCTCCTACCACCTATTTCTTACCACTGCCTGGAATGAGGATGTGGTGGCTAGAACTCAAGCAGCCACCATGCTTTATAAGGTGGCTTTGAGGATGGAAACCATGTCCTAGGAAGGTGGTGCAAAAATTAGAAAGAGACTGGATTCGGTTGCCTATGGAGTGTCATGCTAGCCCTGGACTGCCTCTTGCCAGAATTATTTTACATAAGATCTATCTTATTTAACTCACTGTTACACTGGGTTCTCTGGATTTGTAGGCAAATCTAATAACACTGACATATCTGGTGTCACTCAAACAATAAGAATTATAGCCCAGACAATTTGACTCCAAACCATGCTCTTTAACTGCTGTGCTATGCTTCCCAAGACATTCAAACCCACTTACTCCTCTGAATGCATTTCATGCCACCAGTTTTTGTATGGTAATCAGAAAATTGAGCTGTTATTGGAACAAAAATGGTCTTTGTCTCCTCCATTATCTTAGAGTTCTTTCCAGAAAGCATTCTGAGGTCTCTTTGTCATTAGATATTTTTATTAGATTAAAAACATGCTCAATGTCTTCTGATGGAAACATTCTCAGCATAGAGGTTTTGATTCGCTCCCATTACTGTAATTTCAGATCATAGTCCAGGACCGATTATCTGAAAATACTCCAGTAATGCATGTCATCATGTGGCTGCCATTTACGTCAATGTGCTGGCCTCATGTCTACATCCCAAGGACTAGCGAGGGAGTGGAAATGTGCAGGGACTGTTAACAGGGCTCTAGAAGGTTTTCAAAGAATATTAATTTTTTTTCTTGCTAGTGAGTCGACTGGAAATGCGTCATGAGAATGCACCTGTCAGTTCATCAGGGAGATCAATACGTTCTGACAGGTGTACACCACAAGGCTTGAGACCACTGGTTCTTGTGTCCAAAAGACCTGGTTTTCAGTTACGCTTCCACTACTAATTGGAAGACCTTGAATGTGTTGTTTACTTCTCTGAGCTTTGGGTAACTCCTATGCAAAATGAGGATAACAATAATGCCCCAAAGGGTAGTTCTGACGATTCAATGAGAAAATGAATATCAAGCTTTGAGCACCATGCCTGACAAAATACTATATGCACCATAAATATTAGTAGCAACTGACCACTTTTTCTTCCAATGGTAATAGATTCAAGAGTGCCATAGTGCCGTCTCCCAGCATCCTGCAGGGGAGGGAAGAGCTCTGCAGACCCGCAAAGCTGAACTCCAATCCTGGCTCCTTCTCTTATCAGCTGGGTTAATCTGAGCCTCTGTTTCCTCATTGGTGATAATCCACTGTGGAAGCATTTTGTATGCATTTGAATTAGGCAAATTTGAAAGGATGCAACTTTGCAATTGAAAATATTAACAAAATCTCATTTGTGCACAAATTTATAAACAATGTGATCTCCCAGATTTTAAGCATTTATCCAGAATTACATAATTTCAAAGTGACTGACAGGGATTTCTCTCTCTTTCTCTCTCTCTCTCTCTATATATATATGCATGTATATATATATATATATATATATATATATACATATATATATATCAACTTTAATGAAATATAATTCACATACCATACAATTCACTGTTTCACCCATTTGAAGTGTATGATTCAGTGGTTTTTAGTATATTCACAGAATTGTGCAATCATCACTACAATCAATTTTAGATCTTTTCCATCATCCCCAAAGGGAAACCCTGTACCCATTAGAAGTCATTTCCCATTTCCCCCAAACTCCCGAGCCCTAGGCAACCACAAATCTACTTCCCGCCACTATAGATATGCCTATTTTGGACACGTCACATCAATGAAATCACACAGTACATGGTGTGTTGTGACTGGCTTCTTTCACACAGCATAATGTTTTCAAGGTTCGTCTGTGTTGTATGGAGCATGAATTAGCATTTCATTCCTTTTTATTGCCAAAGACAATTGATTTTTTAAATAAATCTTCTCTTGCCACAGTCGATGCTGCTTTAGCTTGTACAGATGGATAGGCACTATGCTTTGTCAAGATTAGTCTTGAATTATTCACATTCTGAATTATTTGAGATATTTAAGAATGTGTCCCTTACATAAAGTGTATCTGTACTCTACTTGCCTTGCAGTTTTGTTGTAGAATTAAATGAGATACTATGTGTAAGTTCTTGGCAGCAGGCCCCTGTATATGGTGGCCCACAAGAAATGGTGCCTTCCCTGTTTTGGTTTGTTTGTTTCTTTCCTAGCACATCTATTTGCATCTGCTTTTGTGATTCTCTCACCCTAAGGAATCCCCATCAATAAAGATTCCAACTGATTAAGTAAAAGAATTGCTAAGAAGTATTTTCTCAGGAGTTTGCTTACCAGGTATCCAAAAAAATGCTTTTTGGAAAAAAAAATCCAGTTTCCACTAAAATGTCAAGTTTTTGGAAGCTCATCAATGGTTCAAGTTAGATACCTCCTCAGATATTTCCACCAGTAACCGTATATTCATAAAGTAATCTGAGACTTTTGCTTTGTCAACCTGAGTTCGTTGCTATCATGGCAGTGTTATCATTGGGTATACAAGTTTAATGAAAGACAACTTTGAAAACAGTCATTTTTCCTGATATATTTCAGCAAAATGCATAAGTGAAAGACATTCGGCCATCCTCCGTCCTTTACCATCTCCTTTTGCCCTAGGCAATTAGGTCTCAAATCAAACAGACATCTCTGCTCTTTCAGTAAGCCATCACGGCTTGCCTTATAGATGAGAGACATCGGGATGGGTACTTTCAAATTCATCGCCCCATTTCATCCTCCCAGTGATGCTGAGTATTATCATCTCTATGTTTCAGATGAGAAAATATAAGCTCAGAGAGGTTGGCACAGATGATCAGAGGAGAAACGATGTGAGTCTAGGTCTGCCTGACCTCAAATCCAAGGAGTCTACATTTCCTCTGTCTCAATGTGGGTTAATTACTTCTTGGTATGCCTGCTTGTCCTCCTCAATAAGACTTATTTACCCATATACAGTGGTCTCGGAGGTAAGCATTTAGTGCTGTTCCCCAGCCAAGGCTGTGCATCTAAATAGGAAATGTTTATTTTATTGCTTATGGGAGATGCAACGGACAAGCAACGAGAACTGCAGTGTGGTGCCAGCTGAGAGTCTGCAGGCTAAGAAGCTGCTTGAAGTCATGCCTGCCCATGGAAATTTCTCCTTATAGCATAAGACAGTCCAGCTGTGCTTGGTCCTATTTGCAACTTAAAGGGTGAGGTCAAGCTACATGAAAAAGAGCAAACATTGGGGCCAGCCCAGTGCCATAGTGGCCAAGTTCACACGTCCTGCTTTGGCGGCCTGGGGTTTGCAGGTTCGGATCCTGGGTGTGGACCTACTCACTGCTCATCAAGCCATGCTGAGGCAGCGCCCCACATAGAAGAACTAGAAGGACGTACAACTGGAATATGCAACTATGTACTGGGACTTTGGGGAGAAAAAGAAAAAGAGGAAGATTGACAGCAGATGTTAGCTCAGGGCCAATCTTCCTCAAAAAAAAAGAAAAAAGAAAGAAAGAAACTGTCTTCCAAGGTGGCTGTACTATTTAAAAAAAGGGAGCAGACACCACCAGGAGAAAAATTTCTAGAGTTAGAAAAACTGTAAATAGGGATCTAGAGATTAAATTCATCCATTAAAGTATCATCAGGAATGCGTTCTGCTGCAGGTAACAAAATCGCAATTAAAGTGGCTTAAACATCTCAGGTTGATTTTTCTCATGTTTCCAGAACTGAGAGGTGGTGGCTGCTGCTTGTGCTTCAGTGATCTGACAGTCAGCATCTCTGTGAGTCATTGGCCTTTCTCTCATGGCTGCAAGACTTGTCAGAGCTCTCAGCATCACAGCTATATCCACATTCAAGGGAAAAAGAGACAATATCCATGCATTTCATCAGGAAAGCAAAGTCTTTACCACAGGCCCTCAATGGTCTTTCGTTAACAACGCCCTGAGCAGAACTGTATTGTATGGTCACTCCAGCTGCAAGAGAAACCATGTTTAACCCGGTATTTACATATGTGTATATGCATATGTGTCTGTGTGTGTGTACATGCGTGCATGGTGAGCTAGGGAGTAGGGGATTGGTAATAGATTTGAGATTAGCCAGTGACTGGTCCCCACACAGTACCCAAAGCTTAAGAGATTTACTTAACTTTTAAAAGGTTAAAATGCAGGAGAAACCAGCATTTTCCAAGATTTTGTTATGTGTTTGAAAATTAGTCGGGGAAGGAGGGAGGCATCGCTGAAAGGATTTCTTCATTAAATAAATGAAGAAAACAGTCAAACTGGTTTCTTTACTGCTCACGTTCTCAGAGACTTCAAGATGCTAAGGGTCATGTCAATCTCCAAGATGATGTGGCACCAAAGGTTCTGTTCCAAATAGCAAGTTCTGTGAGCCTGGCATGCAGGAGGCAGCTGGATCATAACTGCTGGATCATAGTGAGGTCCCTGAGTAGGCCCGCTGCCCTCCGCACAGGAGCTGTGAGTCCCAGGCTGAGTGTGAGATGGTCTGAGAGCAAGACGAAGAACGTCAGAGAGGGTTGCAGAGCATCAGGTAGACCTCTGACCTGGGGACGTCAGGAGCAGCAGTCGAGGGAGGGGAGCTTGTGAGTGACTTGAGCGCAGGGACCACACCATCAATACTTCGTGACTCCCTCCCTCCACACCCACCACCCCCCTCCCCAGATTTAACTAGCCTCTTTCACAAAGCCAATACTCAAAGAATCAAACTTTGCTGAATGAATTTAAATGTTACATCAATACTAAGCCAAGAATTTTGGAGTTTCATTTGTTTTGAAGGAAATTGACTATCTGGGATCTTGAAGGTGGACATAGGTCCAAATAAAAAATGACAGACAAGTTTTCTGCCCGTGGATCTAACCAGAACTATTGGTAGCTTTGTTTTGATTCTCCAGATAGTCTCTGCCTCTCTCTCCTCTTTGCTAGTAAGTGCCCAAATTAGCTGTAACTATAGTACACAGGATACAGAGCTAAGAGTTTCATACACATCACCTCACTTCAGCCTTGCATTACCTCTAAAAATAGATAAAGGAATTCTCATTTACAGATAAGGGCCTGGAACTTAGTGGGCAGGCAACTCCCTGGAATCTCACAACTTCCCTCCATGTCTGCCCTTATACCATGCGAATACATCAGGCTAAAATAGAGCATCTCCGTGAAAATTGTTACCCAAGACGGAAGAGGTGACTTTAAACTCACAGTGGTTTTTACCATTGGTCACAGGAAAAGTGGAGCCAGAACTGCAGTCAGCTGGATTAGTCTAGGGACCAATGAAAGTACGGTGATAATTTTGGACTTTTTTATGAATGTTGTATTAGTCACAGTTCTCCAGAGAAACAGAACCAATGGGATATATATATTTTAGATATGTATAAAATAAGGAGTTGGCTCACACGACTATGGAGGCTGAGAAGTCCCACGATCTACAGTAAGCAGGCTGGAGACCCAGGAGAGCCTATGGTGTAGTTCCAGTCCAAAAGCCAGCAGGCTCCAGATCCGAGAAGAGCCCATGTTTCAGTTCCAGTCTGAAGGCAGGAAAGACCAGTGTCCCAGCTCAAAGCAGTCAAACAGGAGGAGCTCCCTCTTCCCCTACCTTTCTGTTCTAGCTAGGTCTTCAAGTGATTGGATGAGGCCCACCCACTCTGTGGAGGGCAGTCTGCTTTACTCAGTCTGTTGATACAAATGTGAATCTCATCCAGAAACACCCTCACAGACACACTCAGAATAGTGTTTGATCAAATGTCTGGGCACCCCATGGCCCGGTCACGTTGACACATAAAACTTACCATCTCAATGTTGTACACAGAATTTTGGCCCCCATGATCTCCATGCCCTGGTCTTACTCCTTTGGTTATGTTACCTTACATGGAAAAAAGAGACTTTGCCAATGTAGCTAAGGTTACTAATCAGCTGACATTAAAACAGGCAGATTATCCTGGATGATCCAGGTGGATCCAAATAATCACATGAACCCTTAAAAGCAGGAGAACAAGGCAGGAGAGTGAATAAGAGAGATGCAGCAGAAGAGGAAAGTTAGAGAGATGAGACAGGGGTTAGCTTGGAGAGTTTCAAACCCTGAGAAGGACTCAACTTGTTGGCCTCAACAGGGAGTTGGGCCATATGGGACACGTGAGAAGGAAATCCATTCTGCCAACATCCTGAATAAGTTTGGAAAGGATTTTTCACCAGAACCTTCTGTAAGGAACCCAGCCCTGCTGACACCTTGATTTCAGCCTTGTGAGACCCTAAGCAGGAAACCCCGATGAGCCCCACTGTGCCCAGGCTTCAGACCCACACATACAGTGAGATAACAAATGGGTGTTCTTTTAAGACACTAGGTTGGTGGTAATTTGTTACAGAAGAAATAGAGAACTGATACAGTATGTGGTTTGCATTCTCTGACACACCAGTTATGAGTGAAGTTGCTTTTCCCAAGAATGAAAACTAAAATAGCCAACCAAATAACAGAAATAGGGAGAAACAAACTCCTAAACTGTTTAACAATTGTCAAAAGTTCAATTTCAAATGAATTACCAACTCATAATTTTCAGGTATTCCCAATACCAACCTTGTTCTTAAATTAAAACGGCATCAGAAACAATTTTCAGGACATGTTTAGCAACACATCGTAATGAAGCTCCCATAATTATGAATTCTTTTGATATTCATGTGATGCCACTAATTACCATGAACTCTCTTTTGAGGAGGTCATGCTGACTGCATTAAGGAGCTTTATGGGCAAGTCCCCAGGTCCATTCAGCTTTCAGAGGTAACATTACCACTTGCCACAGTTTTCACCTCACTTTGCTAGAGTACATCTTTCATGAGATGCTGGGAGTTGAAGAAGAAACAACACTGACAAAACAACATCATCCCTACTATTGGGATAAACTGCTACCATTAATGAAATTCAACAAAACCCTAGTTGAGTTAGCATAGCACTCGGTGGTCTAAGGATGGTGCAGCTTTTCAATGTCTCCCTCCATATTCTCCTACAAAATGCACATGGAGCCCATGTGTTGGAGGTAACTCTTCCTGATAGGCCCCTTAGCAAACTTATTTAGGAATATAACCTCTCCTGGTTTGTCTTCCATTCCAGAATTCTTAGGATATCTGAATTATGGAACAAAAAAGGTCACAGCATGAACTTCTTGGGAGTGCTCAATCCCCAGACATAATCAAAAAGACAAACACACACCCCTTTACTTAGCGCATATTACATGCAAGTTATATTACTCACATTTGGCCAACAGCATGCTTGATCCTGACAGCCCTCTTTCTTTTCTTTATGGTAATATAATTCACATAATATACTATTCGCCCTTTTAAAGTACGATTCAAAGTTTTGTGTTATATTCATATAGTTGTGCAATCATCACCACAATCCATTTTAGAACATTTTCATCACCCCCAAAAGAAACCCTGTACTCATTCGCAGTCACTTCTCATTTCCCCCCAAATCCTCCCAGCCCGAAAAAACCACTAATCTACTTCCTGTCCTTTGGATTTGCCTGTTCTGGACATTTCATATAAATGGAATCATACAATATGTGTCCTTTTGTGTTTGGCATCTTTCACTTAGCATAATGCTTTCAAGGTTCACCTATATTGTAGCATTTATCAGCACTTCATTCCTTTTTATTGCCAAATATTCGATTGTATGGATTATTATTTTATTTACATTTTTACATTATTATTTTATTTATAAGTTGGTGGACTTTGGGTTATTACTAGTCTTGGCTATTATGAATAATGCTGCTATGAACATTCGTGTACAAGTTTTTATGTGGACCTGTTTCCATTCCTCTTGGGTTTACACTTAGGAACAGAATTGCTAGGTCATAAGGTAACTCTATGTCAACCTTTTGAGAAACTGCAAAACTGTTTTCCAAAGCAGCTGTACCATTTTTCATTCCCACCAGCAGTGTGTGAGAGCTCAAGTTTCTCCACTCTTCACCAACACTTATTATTATCTGTCTTATAGCCAGCCTGGTGTGTGTAAAGTAGTACCTCGGTGTGGTTTTCATTTGCCTTTCTTTTTCAGGATTGTTTTGGCTATTCTGGGTCCTTTGTATTTCCATACGAATTTTAGAATCAACTTGTCAATTTCTGCAAAAAAAAAAAAAAAAAGGCAGCTAGGATTTTGACAGGCATTGTATTGAATCTGGAGATCAGTTTAAGGAAGATTGCCTTCTTAATAATGTTGAGTCTTCCAGTCCATGAACACAGGATGTCTTTCCATTTACTTAAGTCTTTAATTTCCTTCAACAATATTTTATAGTTTTAGTATACCAGTCTTGCATTTCTTTTGTTAAATTTGTTCCTAGATATTTTAATTTTTGATGCTATTGTAAAATAAATTATTTTATTAATTTAATATTTGAGTTGTTCAGTGTTATTTTATAGAAAGGCAACTGATTCTTTTTTATTGAGATATAGTTGACATATAACGTTGTGTAAACTTAAGAAGTACAATGTGTTGATTTAATCCATTTAAATATTGCAATATGATTTCCACCATAGCATTAGCTAACACTTCTATCATGTCACATAATTATCATTGCTTTTGTGTGACAAGGACATTTAAGATCTAGTCTCTTAGCAACTTTGAAGCATATAATACAGTACTGTTGACCTGCAGCCCCTGGTAACCACCATCCTACTTTCTGTTTCTACAAGTTCAGCTTTTTTAGATTCCACATGTAAGTATACTGATTATGTATCCTACAAACTTGCGGAAAGTTGTCTTTTAATGCAGATATCATTATGCTTGTTTTTTAGGTTCACTGAATTGCTCGTTTGTCATAGTTTAGCTGCCTGAGCCCAAAGCTCACATCCTCTTTCCTATACCTTCGTAATTCTACACATGTATGTGTATGAGACAAATATTAAACTGAACACATTACATATTAATGCAGTATTGCCCCAAAGCCCCATTGTATTTGGGCTCACCTTTCCTACATGTTAACTAACTAGGGGAAAAATGTGATTGTTTCTTTTTAGTCATAACTTAGGACATGTCTTTTATTCCTGAACCATCTTCTATCTCTGAGCTGCCACTGAATTGCTCACCGTTAATTCCAGTTGTTTTTTTCTTCAACGTTTGAAAATTGACTCATTTCCTGATGGCAGTGTTGTTCCAGCAAAAATGCCACCCGTATCTTCCTGAATGTACCTCCCATCATTCTTGATGCTAAAATGTAGGCACTTAGATCCAGTGTTTCCCCCTTCAGAGCCACTGAAGCCCCTTCTAGTCTTGATGCCTCTTCCATCCACCTATAGACCCCTTCTCTAAGGGCACTTCCCATGACCCACACCAGCATCCTTTCTCTAGAAACAGCAGCCACCCCACCCAGTGAGCCTCACGTGTGCATCTGCCACACGTGTGTGACGTCTAATGTGAAACCAAAGTCAGAGTGAAAGGATCTCAAGTGTGGCTCCGTGGTGGATTTGTGTCTACATCCCACTCCCTGCTGTCGGTCTTGCCCTCTACTTTGAGAACGCGGTGGAGCCCATTGGGCATGATCTCCGCAAACTTGGATCTCTTCCACCTGTATTTCTCTGTATCGCCAACATCTCTCGCCTCTCAAATATCTCAGGAAGGAAGCCTTCCGCTTCCTTTTTTAATTCCCGTATTTTAGTTCTAGATTCTCTTGTCTTTCCCTGCTCTTTTGATTACACACTCTCTTTCTTGCATCTTCAGCCACATACTTCATCATTTCTCTCCCTTCAGCGGACAAACATACAGGATCTCCCGATCCTAATAAGAGAACCAGCCCCCTCTCACTTTCTTTTCCTTGCATGCTGCCTACTATATACTCTTTTTCTCTTACCTGTCACAGAAATACTTTCTGAAAATACAGTGTTTCTTCATGTAAGCACTGTATACCTCTGCTAGCGTAAAAGATAACTTTAGGTGGCATAGTAATGAACTTTTATTATTTTAATAGTTATTTACTTTGATGTATAATTAAACAATACCTGGTACATCATTCCCAGGATTTTATTCACATTATTGCTTTGAACTAGGTTAAATTTTAAAAATCAATTTAAAGTACATTGAAAAATAAATAAGGAGGGGAACCTATTTATTAATAGGTAGTTTTCACATATGATAAAGTCCCTGAATGGCTGAAATGTGGGAAACCTTTGTGTGGTAAACGAAGAAGTTTAAAGATGGGCAGACTTCAGAAAGGACAGCACTCCACACTTCTCTGGGTGACACTGGAAAGTTAGTGTCCTGCAAACCTACACTGCAGGAAGGCCATGAAGATTAGAGCTGATGTATTCAAAGGGACAGGCACATCATCCAGAAAAAAATAGGTGCTCAATAAACGGTATCTAATCATCTCCCAGCTCCTGCTTGAGACTTGGCTGCATACACACAGGGAAGACTTTGGGGAAGGAAGGATGGCGTAGTACCTAGGCTATTCGGGTCTACCTAAGTGGACGTTCAGGAGACATTTACTGAATTGAAGCATCATCATCAACAGCATTTATTGGCGCTCACCACAGGTTTTCACACACACGGCTCACTCATTTACCCTTTGCCACAGTCTCATAGGGAGGTTCTCTTACATCCCACTTTATAGATGAGAACAATGAGCCTCAGGGAGGTGAGGTATTTTACCCAAGATCACTCGGCCAGTAAAAGGCAAAGCAGAGATTTAAACCCAAGCAGTCTGGTTTCAGAGTCGGCTCTCACGCCCCCTGTGCTGTATGTCACATCGTGAAGCTTCTAATCTACGTGCCCTGCTACTTGGCATGAGAACTTTTTCCTCCCCATGCCATTCTTCCCCCAAATTCAGTGCAGGAAATATTCATGCAGAATTCTTCATGAGCCAGATCTACTCTAGACGGAGAAGACACAGGAAGACTTAACTCACCTCTGCTTTCTGGAGAGAACCACGCAGATGAGTAAAGGGGACAGACAAGTAATGGCATTAAACCGTGCTCTCATAGAGAGGGTCTTCATGCCTCTTAGTTTGGATTCAGAGAAGCCAAGCGATGGACATTTTACAAAGTCAAATAGAATCTTTATAAAAGATCAACAGACATTTTATAGAAATAAAACACTAAAATCATTTTCCCTAAATAGTTTGTTGTCATAGCAATAGAATTGATCATCTACATCACCGATTTTAATGTTGGCTTTGACAAATTTTCCAGGGTCAGAGTTTGGGAGCATTCGAGAATTTCTGTGATATTAAGCAAATATCTGAAAAATGATACTGAAAATGTTTGCCTGGTGTAACAGCATCTCAATGAGAAACAGATGACACACTCAAATTAGGACAGTTGTAGGAGGGCCTATTTTACAAAGGGCCTATTTAAAGGGGGAATTTCAAGGGACAGGAGTGTAACCCCACACCAGGGAGAACGGAGCTGTTATCATCCCTAGTCCTAGGGAAAGAGGCAGTGCTTACAGACCCGGAAGGAGAGAGTCGTGTAGAGGGCCACTTGGGAGGAGCAGAGACCTTCAGCACGGGATACAGCCAGCCCGAGGCAACCCAGAAGAGAGGGATCCCAGGGAATAAACACCCTGACCTCACTCACTCCCACACCTCTGACCTCCAACAGGAAGTCAGAGGGCTGGTGTGGTCCATTCAGGCCAGCCTCCAAGGACAGCGAGTAGAGTGGGGGAGGTTGAGGTGGGCATGCTATAGGGTCAGGCTAAATATATATCATACACAGTGTAAACCTTCTTGCATGTCCTTGCTGCTGCTCCCTACAGCAAAGACTAGAACCACATACTTGGATGGAGAAAGGCCTTAATCCAACCCCTTGGCCTGCAAGTTCTGGAATTTTGGAACAATCAACAGTGTGCCACACATGTATTTAAATATAATTACACTGTACTCAAGATAGAGGGTTTCTTTGTATCCATTTAATCGCTGTGAATGAATAACCACTTAACCTTTGAGAACATTCCCAGCCATATTCCACTAGTGTCTAAACTCCTAGAGATACTTGCTTTTGGCAAAGTGAAGAGTGTCATTTATTTTTTATTCATGCCTTTAAAGTAACCACATTTTCTTTTCTGATAAAGTCCACTAACAGTCCATGTGCTGCTGCATTCACTAATATTTGACTATATAATTTAATATCTATGTAGAAGATGGTTCCCTCACTGGAGTTTTCCTGGGTTGTGCATTTTGCATTGTCAAGGTATAAAGAGCACCTGAGTTGGAACCCATACCCCCTTCAGGATGTGAGAGGATCCAGGTCAGTGAATTGTTTCAAGGTAGAAGAAGTTTAATGAATACCCCTTGAGCCGTGTGTTCCTCCATTAGTGTTTGTTATTACAAAACCATTAGTCTGTCTCCAGATGCTTTCCCACACACCTGATGGGGTTGAAGAATGACAGGTCTCTCATTAAGGATGCATAATATCTTGCCTCCTGCCTCCTCTCAAACTCCGACTTATCCTAGTGTAAATATAATGCTTCCGTGAGAGCCTGCTGCAATCCAGCTGGATCCTATTCAGAATATCTCCTTCCCGCCATATCTCCACTGGACAGCGTGCATGTACATATATATAATATATATGGATTTGAGCTGCAAAATGTTTGAGTCAACTCTTTCTTTAGTAACCATGGGGATTTCACATCTCAAGAAATTCTGAAAATGATGTAATGATATAACGCAGCAGCAATTTAATTTGCTAGGTAGAGATTAAGAGCTGACAAAGTCCCTCTCTCTAAGTTCCTTTAGTTCCATCTATGCAAGTCAGAGTTTTCCACATATTCCCCAGCCTCCCAGCTGATTTGCTAAAAATGGTTTCACTGCCTGCTCTCAGACATGCAACAAGCTAGGCAAAGCTGTTTAGTTACCTGTGATCTGTTTACATTACATAGAAGGTTGGTTAATTAGAAATAAGCATGTTTCTTAATTAAGGAACAAATTAATTTTTAAAGAAGTGCTGAGACCCCCTTGGGTTACAGCAGATAAGGGACTGAGCACGTGGTCTGTGGTTTTCTGTGTAATTCTTTGCAAGGAGGGTCTGAAATGTGCAGTGATACAGACAACAGCAACTTTGGAACCAAATATTTGTGGATTAAACATTGTAGTCGTCCCACTAACGGGGATGAATGTGTGTTGTGAGTGAGGAACTGTGCTGGGGGCCTGGGAACCCAAAGATGAGGATGACCAAGTCAGGTCCTTCAGGGACTTCAGGGCAAAGTGGAGGAAACAGGCTCGTATGTACAATACTTAACAAAAGATGCTAAATGCTGGAACAGAGGTGAGTAAAATACCCCAGGAGAACAATGAGAGCAAAGCAAGCTGATGGGTTGGGGATAGAGGGCAGACAAAAATCTGGAAAGCTCCCAGGTAGAGGTGATGGGTCAGCTGAGTCTTGAGAGATGAGCACGAATCTCCTGTGGATCACAGAGGGAAGCTTGTTCCAGGCAGAACAAGCCACACATGTTGTGCAAAGATCTGAAAGAGTAAGGCATGATCTGGGAACACAGGTAGAGAGGCTCTGACTTGGACATAGGCTGTGGGGATGCCAGGGACTAGAAAAGGGATGGAGACGGCAATATGATCCAAGTGATGAAGAGAGGAAGGCATCATGAGCATGTTTGTTTGGGTCCCTTTGGTTCCTAGTGACAAAAACCCAGCCTCAGTGAATTTAGGCAGGGGGAGTATTATATTGGCTCATTCATGTAAAAGGCCAGAGGGGACTTCAGGAATGGCTGTATCTAGGTGCTCTAATTATGTTGTCAGAAATATTTTTCACTCTATTCCTTGACTCCATTTTTATCAGTGTTGGCTTTCCCCAGGTGGTAGCAAACAACAATGGTCACCTGGCATTTTCCCTACTACCTTAGCAACTACAGCTGCCCCTCATACTTTATAAAAGCACTGTTTACATATAATTCCATTTAAAGTCCTAGGTGTGACTATTGGCCCAGTTTAAGTTGTGTGCCCATCTGTGAAATGAGCAATATGTGCACAGGTGTGGATGATTGCCAGGTCCAAGTCATATGCCCACACCTAGAGCCAGAAGTGGGGAAAGGTGATGTCAGCCCTCTCTGAACTACAAGGACCAAGAGTGAAAAAGGTGTGGTAACCCAAAGAAAAATCAGAATGCTGTTACCAAGATCAAAGGGAATAGATGCAGGGCATAAATAGAAATAGATGACTACAACACAAAGAAGAGCCAGCCCTGGTGGTCTAGTGGTTAACATTTGGTGCTCTTACTGCTGTGGCCTGGGTTCATTTCCCAGTCAGGGAACCACATCCCCCATCTGTCAGTTGTTATACTGTGGCGGTTGCATGTTGCTGTGATGCTGAAAGCTATGCCACCGGTATTTCAAATACTAGCACGGTCACCCATGGTGGACAGATGTCACTGGAGCTTCCAGAGTAAGGCAGACCAGGAAGAAGGACCTGGCCACGCACCTCAGAAAAAACTGGCCATGAAAACCCTGTGAACGACAGCAGAGCATTGTCTGATACAGTGCCAGAAGGTGAGAGGATGGTGCAAAAAAGCCCGGGCAGGGCTCCACTCTGCTGTCCACAGGGTCACTAGGAGTCAGAATCAACTCGACATCCCTTACAAAAAATGTGAATAAGTCACACTGAGATGAGATCTCTTGATGAATTTCAAATAGAAACAGGATATAGACATATTTGCATTGGAAAAATTATTGTAGCTGCAGTGTGGAGAATGTATGGCAGAGAGAAGAGATGGAAGCTGAGTGGGCAGTTAGAGTGATGGCAGGGCCTGGTCTAAGGTAGTCATGGCAGAGATGGTGAGGGTGAGGCATATTCTGCGGAGATTTAGGGGATGGGAGAGATGGACTTGGGAGTCTCTTGTGGATTAAAATGGCCACAAATTCTTGAGGGTCTGTGTCCCCTCCCTTTGAATGTAAGTGGGCCCTGTGACTGCCTTGACCAATAGATTATGGTGAGAGTGACACTCTGCCAGTTGCTGAGTCTTGGCCTTAAGAGATGGGCAGATTGCATTTACTGTCTCTCATAACACTCTGGTGGAAGCCAGAGTCACACAAGTCTGGCTTTCTGGAGACTGTGCTTCTTGGAGAAGCTTAGGTCATATGGGAGGCTTTGAAGGATGAGAAGCTATATGGAGAGAGAGAGGCCAAGGGCAACGAGGTGCCAGCCATGCAAATACAGGAGCCATCTTGGAAGAGAGTCTCCACCCACAGCTGACCCCACGTGGATCTGAGATGAACCATCCAGCTGAGCCCTTCCTGAATTCTGACCCACAAAATAAAACGGTTGTTTTAAGTCACTAAATTTGGGGGGTTTTATTTCATTCTACAGCACTAAATAACCAGAACAGGAACTGAATTAAACATGATAAAGAGGGAAGGGTCAACATTACCAAGTAATGGCAAGCACTACTGCAAATTTTAACAAATGCCAAGACAGAATGTTAGACCACACACCTCGTCCACCCTGCCCTGTGTTCCTAAGAAGCATGGTCCATCCCTTACTCTCCTTGCCGAGTCCCAAAGCCTGTCTCTGCCTGTGGGTGTAAATTACAGGCAGGCTGCAGTTTCTCTTCCTCCTGGGATTTTCTCTTTGATGGAGCTGTCAAACTCTTTGGTGAGCTTTATTTTAAGTCACAGGGACTGTCAGTCCTCCCATAGCTGTATTTCATCCAAGTCTTTTAATATGCCCACTGGAGGTGACAAATCCTCTAACATGCAATCACAGGCCACAAATGTAAAAATAAAACAGAAGTTATTGGGTTGAGAAGCAGGAGATGCTTTGTGAGGCTCCAGCCAGTGGGCTCTCATTTCTTCCACCTGATCGTGACTCCCATACTTATGCTACTTCTTGAGAATTGTAACCAGTAAGCCTTGTTTTGGTGTTAGCAGAAGAGGTCTTGGAAAAGACCAAGGTAGGAGAGGTGAGGTTAGGCTTTTCTCTGGTTCCAGATGTCTGGTGGGAAGGTCCTAGGACACAGCTAATTGTGGGAAGACCCTAGGACACAGCTAACCAATGAGGCACTTCATAAAAAAAAGTGCCCCTCCGGATAGAAGCAGACCATCGAGGTCTTGGTTTAATGAGCGGAAGATGAGTTTGTGTAAAGAAAAATATACCTCTTCCTCCAGGAAGCTGAGTAATAGGAAGGCAGGCTGCTCACAAGTAGCCTTGGGGCCCCGCAACCACATGTGGAAGCTCTGAAAGAGCTCGTTCGTTGCTCCCACTAAGCATGCCTCCCAGCAGCGGCAGCTTCGCCATTTTCGCCACCATTTATTGATGGTGAGCAATGGGTGGTGGGCATCGCAGTAGGCTTTGCATATATTAACTCTAATCCTTGAAACAGCCATGAGATATAGACGCCACTATCAATGAGGAAACAGACCGAGAATCTTTATGCCTTGCCCTGAAACAGACTAGGACTAGCACTGGGAGAGCTGTAAGTCAAACTTGACCTTTCTAGTCCATGTGTTGGCTTCCCTTAAATGGAGGGCAGTTTCTTGCAGAGGTACACTGAGAGTAGCACACACTGTGGCCGTGAGTTTGTGGCAGTATCGGCTCTCATGGGGACATTATTTCGTTCCAGTGATGATTAATGTAATATGGATGACGGTTGTTTTGTTTCCCATCCCCAACAAATGGGCCCCACTGAGTTGGACTGGCTGCATCTTCAGGTAGGCTGCAACTACAGATTCATCTACACGAACAAGAGGTGATGTAGCATAGCAGAGTGGTTAAGACTCTGAAGCCAAATATGGCTGGATTTGAATCCCTGCTCGATCTCTTATTATTGCATAACTTTTGGCAAGTTACTTGGCCTTTCTTAGCCTCAGTTACTTCCTCTTAAAATTGGGATAGCTGTAGTTTCTTGTAAGAATGCTATTGATAGCTTTGATTTGTAAAACCACATATTAAACAATAGAACTGTCATTACCATTACCCAAGGGTTGGTAGAAACACTCCATTTCAGCCTAGAATCCGGCTAGCGTTCTTAGCCTTCTAAGCTCACACCATTGGCTCCTGCTGAGCTTGTGCTCAACCAGAAACTTAAGTATATATTTCATATAATTAATGCCAAGATAGATCACCCCAACTTAGAACTAGTATGTACATATGTTTGTGTATATATTTGTGTGTGTATACACATACGCTTATTCCTGATGTCACATTTACCCACAATAAGTTTTATTTAATTAGCTTTATGCTTTGGAAAGACTGATGTCTTAGCTCTTTAACCTGGCTTATTGCCAAGCATTCCTAGTCTCCTTTTTTTCTCTTTAAATCTTGAAATCTCATAAGCGTGTGTTCTGAATCTTCAGCAGTCATAGCAACTCTGTATGGTTTAAGAGGGCACTGACCACATCTCAAGTGTCAGCTAGCAAGTATTAATTAGATATCAACCATGTTTCAAGAACTGTGCCAGGTGCTGTAGAATCTTCACTGTCCAGTGTCTACCATGGCACCTGGTACAATGTCACTCAAAACATTGGATGGATGGATGGATGGATGGATGGACGATAGATTATTCAATAGAATAAAGTTCTAGATGTCTGTCACACCGCAAGAGATCTTTGCCTAGAAATCAGTTACACAGTGTTTTGGTGAAGGTGATCCACCAGTTATAAATTCACCTACGAATATGATCACTCCGCCCACATTTTTCCCACTGTATCCACGATGCGGTTATGAGAGGAGTTTTCAAATGCCTTGTTTGTGTGTGTGAGGAAGACCAGCCCTGAGCTAACATCTGTCGCCAATCCTCCTCTTTTTGCTGAGGAAGACTGGCCCTGGGCTAACATCCGTGCCCATCTTCCTCTACTTTATATGGGACGCCGCCACAGCACGGCTGACAAGCGGCACGTCCGTCCGCGCCCGGGATCCGAACCCGCGAACCCGGGACTCCGGAGAAGACCGCGCGGACTTAACCGCTACGCCCCCGGGGAGGCCCCTTCACATGCCTCTCTGAAGTAATTATACTACATCTTTGTCATTCTCCTGGGTTATCGATCTTGTAACAACAGGTTTTAAGGAGGAAACTAACACGTGTGCACCAGGGGACACATAAGAGGGTGTCCATTGCTGCCTATGTTAATCAGCTTGATTGTGGTGGCCATTTCATGATATATACGTGTATTATAACATCAAGTTCTACGCCTTAAATATATACAGTTTTTCTTTGTTGATTTTACCTCAGTAAGGCTGGAAAAATAATAATTTTGATTGCATGCAGGAGTAGAATGTCATGCAAAAAGAATAAATTTTTTTAAAAAAGATGTGTGTTTTCTGGTTAAGATGCCATGTTTCATTTATTTTCCCTGGATCTTCAAGTCATCATAAGAATTTCTATGAATCAGGCTCACAAACTGCCTTGTGGGTGTAAGTTCTAGTACAACAGCATCATGTTTACCTATTTTAAATCTGTTTTACACAGAGAATGTAACAATATAAGCACCTATTCAATTCTTTTACATTTCTTTCTGAAAATAATGAGTATATTGACTGTTGAAATAAATGGAAGAATTAATCTTAACTTGCCCAAAAAAATGGAAAAACAATAAATTGGAAATTTCCTAAATGTGCATCAATGGGGGAAAGGCTAAGTAAAATTAAAGGAATTAAATATTAAACTGCAATTCAAAGGAATGAACCAAGTAGTTTGTTACATATATGTATATTCAATGAAGATAGAGCTCAGAAACAAGAAAGCCAATTTTGGCGCCTATTTCATATTGCAATTTATTAAAAATTTAACAAAAAATATATATAATGTAACATATTATTCATGGAAACAAATACATGCCTGAGATGACCTGAAATGGACTTAAGGTTACATACCCTAATACAGTGGTTGTTGGTGGCGAAAAAGTTGACAGGGATAGAACAGGGAATGGCAGATAAAGGACTTAAGCTAGATCTGTAATGTTTTATTACTTTGAATAAAATAAAGACAAAGCAAATATGAAAAAATGTTAACAGTTGGCAATTCCAGATGGTACGTACACAGATTTTTATTATGTTGTTCTTTGTGCTTCTCTGTGTTTTCTTAAGATTCTCAAAATACAGAGCTGCAGAGGGAAGTTAACCCTCACTTGGTTACTGATCACCAGCCCATTCTTTCTATTTTTGCCCCTAGATATTTTTTTCTAAGATACGAGACATGACAGATACAGCTGAAACCTTCCTATCTACCTACATCATTTAGGACTATGCTCATCTGCATGTAACAGAAAACCATCTGAAATAACAGTGAGAAGTTTATTTTTCTCACATAAAAGACACCCAGAGGTCATATAGAACAGCCTCGAGATGCCATTTGGGACCAGGTTCTGCCATCTCAACGTATGGCTTCCACCTTCAAGGCCACTCCATTCTTCAAGATGGCAGCTGGAACTCCAGCCTGCTCATCCATATTTCTGACCAGCAGTCCCTTCTCCTCCCAAACTGCACCTTTGCTTCCACCGCATTAGCTGTAATCAATCACATGACCACACAGCTACAAGGGAAACAGGGAAATATAATGTTTCATTAGGGGACATTACCCAAGTTTTTTGTCACTTTTATTTTGTGTTTTCTTTTTTTTTTTTTTAAATTAAAGAAGAAGAGAAGAACGTGTATAACTTGTTTATCCTTCTCCTCTATTTATCTACTTATTCATTTATTTTTATATCAATATGAACCATGCGATTTTAATTTTATTCATTGGGTTGTTTTGTGGCTGTCTTTATTTTAAATGCTGTGCTCAAATTATGCCATATTTGGCCAGTGGGAGCCAAATATTGGGGGCTTTTGTTAGTTCCTCATCATTTTTTGACCACTTTGTTACTTTCTTGTATAAAATATTCTGGGCTCGTGTTGTACTTTTCCTGCACCAACCCTGGACTTAACCATTTCACCAAGGAACCTGGGTTTCTTTTGGTAGAGACTGGTATTTAGAAATCAAGGACTGGGTGTTTGGTGAGCTTATTACTGTTCCGTGTCATTGCTTCTAGGCCCTCTCAGCAGACAGAGCGAGGATACACACACATAAATATATACATATATACATATGTGTATATATACTCATATATATATATGTGTGTGTATCAGATGAGTATATATACGTATATGCATGCACATATACATACGTCTATAAGTATTATTATATCTATGTTTTTATCCATACATCAGTTTTTAAAACACAAGCTCAAATCAATATCTCCAACTCCAATCCAAAATCTCAGAGCTTTTTCTAGCCATCCCACCTTTCCATGCTTCTGCAACAGTGAGAAACCTGAATGTCATTATCCTCGATATATTTGCTAACTGACTTGATCAAATCACTGAATGTAACCAGTCTCCCAACCATGCCAGCCATCTCTTCCGCCTGCCACATCTGCTTCACTCCCCCCAGTGCTCACATCTCAGGCGCCAGCAGGCACTGGTCCCTCCCTTGGTCCTATGAAGCCACGCCTCCCTCAGGTCTCCATCAACTCCTCCACGCCAGTGAGGAAAGGAAGAGGTGAATCAGGTATAGTTATAGACAGAACAATGTGGGGTCACTAGGGGGGCTGAGCCAAAATAGGGAGGCTTCTTGCAGGAGTCAACACCTTGAACTGCTTCAAGGACAAAGAGGCATCAGCAAGGTAAACACCAAGAGGAACGGAGAAGAATGTGCATTCTAGGCAGAGGGAAGAGCTTAGACAAAGGCGAGGGGGAAGAAAGCTTGCTGACTTCTGAGAAATGCATGTGGGTGAGTGGAGCAGGAGCAGAGTAAATGGAGAAGGGAGAGCAGTGGAGAGAAGATTGGACAGGTGACAGGGCCAGATGGTGAAAAGCCTTATAGGTATCAGTTTGGGGTAATGGTGAAACCTTTCATTTCTCTCTCTTCAGACACACACTGGCTTTTAGACTTTCTGGATACCCTCAAATTAACTCATCTGTCATTTCCAAAGTTCATTTCCATCTATCAGATGCAAATCTCATGAGGTAGGGACTCTGTCTTATAGGAAAGTGCCTGGCACATAGTATATGCTCAATAAGTATTTGAATCACTGATGTATACTTTTATTTCAAACAGTCTCTTCTGGCCCACTATTAAAACCAGGCAGTTGGCAAGCCTCAGCCAATTCCCAGCTCAGGCAGCCCCACTGTCTACATTTGCATGGAAAGTGTAATGGGTCATGAAATTGCATCCGTTAGCATGCAGATGCTTATACATATATTTTGCAAACATTTCACCCTATAAAAATATGGGACCAAAGTACAAAATTCTTGAGAGGCAACAGCTGGAAGTATTAGTTGAAATTAAAGGGGATCATCATTTCCATTAAGTAGTGCCAAATTTTGTAATGCAAGTAACATCTTCATGTTAATTCTAAGAAACTCTCTGGCTCATTAGGCAGATACGGCATTCTGTGATTTGGATACAGAATAACCCCAGTGATAAATGAATCTCCTGTTATAATAGCTTCCACATTATGATCATCTCTTTTGCAAAATTGCTACAAGCAAGGTGGCCTGATCGCATTTCAGAGGCCCGTTTTAATAGTCAGGATAAGCTCAGCTACGCTACAGTAATAAACAAATACCATAAACAAATATGTCTTAGCATAAAATTACTTCTTCCTAATGAAATTTGGGATGCAAATAGGGCTACCCTTCTTCATTTTGTGGTTAATACATCTAGAACATGTGGTCTCTATGGTCACTTATGGCGGAGGAAGAGGGGTGAGGTGACATTCAGCTCTTCCCTCCCTCAGCCCAGGAAAAAAATCATATCACTTCTGTCCTTAGTCCAGTGGCCAGAACGAGTCCCGTGGCCCCAACCTCACTGCACGGGAGGCTGGAATTCAGGGAAGCACATGGACTGTTTGGTGAACACCAGCCCTTCCCAGCAGGTCTCACTATCCCCTGTTTGAACAGAGAAAAGGAACGAGAACTGAGACACCTTTTAGGTTGACTTCGTTCTAACCTGTGGCTCATCTAAGCTACATTGGGTGGTTATCAAGATGCAGTTTATCGTAATAGTGTGGAGTGTGAACTTGACAACAGGCAGCCCATGATTCCAGTCCCAGCATCTCCATTTCTAGCTGTGGTTGCTAGGACAATCACTTTAGCCTTCTCAGTCTCAGTTTCCTCATCTGAAAGTAGAGTAAACAATAGTATCTACCCCGTAGGGCTTTGAGGATTAATTAGGTAGAAACATGTATATGTACAGCAAACATGTGCTACTGTTTTATTTGAAGCGATGCTGGATTCAGAATCCCATGACATCCTTTACGATGACAGGAATTAATCGGTCTCGATCGGTGTGAACAAAGGGTGTGTGGCCACAGTCTCCTGACCAAACCCGGCATCAGAACCATCCGGATAAATCCAGCAACAGACCATTGGCCACAGAGGAATGAGATTCTGACGGAGATTCTGATGATGGAATGTTGGAGGCAGAGATATAATTTACAAACACGTGGACACTAACCCTGCTTTCCTCCCACGGCTCAGGACGGGACCTGATAGTAACAACTCCCTTAAGTGGAAGCAACTATATTTCTTGTGCAAGCTCTTCTAGTTAGGTAGCAATAAGTGGGATTCTCAGTTCCATCTACCCAACCTGGGAGGTGTTACTAGCAAAGTCCTCCACTGAGGACTCTAGAAGCCAACTGAAACTACAGTGAAATATAACATCCTTGCTCTATGCAGCCACTTCACTTCAGGTAAGATTTTGTATCTTTGTCTAATTTTATCAGAAATTGTACATGTTAGGATTATGTTTTGCTATACATAATAGAAAATATGACCACTGTGGCTTAAACAATTTGGGGGTTATTTGGTGGCTGCTGTTCAGCCTCACAATGATGTCAAGGCTGCCTGCATTGTGATTCTCTTAATCCTTTCCCTCTAGATTAGAAGGTAGCTGCCTCAACCATCACATCTGCATTCAAGATAGAGAAAGAGGGAAGAAGTGGTGTCTATCCTATCTTTTCCAATGCATCTGGAAATCCAAAGATTCCCTGAAACATCATCTTTAGCCCTCTGCTAAAATAGACTTCTGCCTATATTTCATTGGCCAGAACTGTCTTATACCCACCCCTAATTGCAAGGGAGGATGGGAAAATTAAATACTTGTTTTCTTAGAGTCTATCATAGAGATAGGAAAGGAACTACAACGGTTGGAAATGGGTGTTAGATCAACCAACCTACAACGTTTGCCCCAGGAACTTATCCAAATATGTTATGTGGGAGGGAGAGGAGGCATAGCTTCCATTCCTTTAGTCACCCGAAATTTTTTAGTCAGTTCCCTTTAGCCCTGTAATTCCTCAATTTGAGGGTTACGTCGTCTTCAGGGAGAAAGCATGAGATATGGTCTGGAAGGTTCTTTCTCTCAACTGAGAACTGATGCCTGTGGCAGGTCTTGGCTCACTTCTGGTTGTTTACTGTTTTCCAAGTCACTGTGATTCTGGAAGGTACTGGGCCTCAGTGGAGCTCAAAATGGAGATTAGCTCTTGGGTGCATTTTATTGATTTGGGCACAGGAGGGAAATTATCCTACTGAGGATTGTCACCCTGGACAGTTAAAAATCCAAAGTAAATGGACTGAACAAACTCCCCCTTTCGCAGTGCTCGGAAATCAAAGAGCTGAAAACATGTAAATGGAATTCATTAAGAGCTGCAGAACGAGCTTTCTGGTGGTGCTTTGATATGTTTTTCTTGCAAATCTCAAGAAAGTTAGCTCATGGCGAGTTTTGGACATGGTTGAGATGTCTGATTTGTGAATGGCTTAGGGGACCGTGGGAGCCAGTGAGAGGAGGTTTTTAACATGCCTATCTGAAGATGCCCACTGGCCCTGACAACGGCGCCCCTGACACTTCAGCTGTGCAGTCCCTTCCTCCACCTTGGGACGGTATTTACACGGCACGGCAAAGCGCGATCTGGAGTTAACTTTCACTGTGCTCATTTTAAGACAAAGGAGTGGAGTATTCAGGAATTCCTGTTGTGTTTGGTTTTTTGCCTTCAATGTCAGCAAGAATAATTGTTGGTAAACTTTTATCCTGTAGACTCATTGGCGTTCAGTTATCAGGACTGGGGATTCTACTGCTACTCTGGGGGAGACCAACAATCTAGCACTGATGGCCCCAGGCTGGAGCTAGCGGGCGGATGTATTTTGTTTGGCCTGTGCAGTGTTTTGAAAATAGGAGATTTCAGTTAAGAATCCAATTTCTGGCTTCTTTTGGAAAAAATGAGAAGATTTGATGATACCAGAGAAGTGTTTACATGTGACACCACTGGGCTGGAGCTGGGTAGCCATTGTCTGTTTGAATTAGGGCAGCCACACTCCCCACCATGCCCTATTGCCTTGCACTCTGCCTGTGTTGCCTATTCATTTTACTGCACAGCCACTGTAGGCATTTGCATTGCGTCCCCTGTTCCAGACTGCCTCCACTGCAGAGCCATTTCTAAGGGCACAAGGGAGAGTTTGTGTGGTGAGCCAAAACTTTTCTCTTCCTGTCTTCATACTATCCTCTCCAGCCTTGCTCTCCAGTGTGGTCAGGATGCAGCCACCTGGGAGTTGTTAGAAATGCAAAATCTGAGGCTCTGCAGCAGACCTACTCAATCAGAATCTGCATTTTATCAATATCTCCAGGGGACTCACGTGCTCTAAAGTGGGAGCAGGGCTGGTGTAAAGCAGAGCTTTTCAACTTTGGCTGATAATGGGAATGACCAGGGAACTTGTGGACAACCCCCCTCCCCATCTGCACCCCAAAACCAATCAGATCCTGCGGGGCAGGGGCTGAGAACCCGTGCTCTTAACAGGTGCTCCAGGTGACTCTAAAGCCCAGATAAGTTAAGAAAGCGATGCTCAAAGAGTGGTTCTCAAATGTGGACGTGCATCAGAATCACCAGACAGCTTCTTATTTTTTAATTTAACAAAACATTTATTATTACAAAAACATCACATGTGCATTGTAGAAATTTAGAAAAGTCAGATAAGCAAAAATGAGAACTAAAAACACCATTGTGGGGGCCAGCCTGGTGGCATAGTGGTTAAGTTTGAGCACTCTGCTTCCGTGGCCCGGGGTTCGCAGGTTTGGATCCCAGGTGCAGACCTACACATCGCTTATCAAGCTGTGATGTGGTGGCATCCCACACACAAAATAGAGGAAGATGGGCACAGATGTTAGCTCAGGGCCAATCTTCCTCACCAAAAAAAAAAAACACCCTAGTCAGCCCACCCAGAGACTAACAATCTTAACACCTTAGTGTATGACCTATTTTTCTAGGCAAAGATATACATGTATTTTACATGTTATTTTCAAGCCTGCTTTTCTCGGTTAACAATCTCATTTTTCTATGAGAATAAAAAGATTTCATATTCCCAAGCTGACCCAAAATGTTCTTTATAGTTAATTGTTCTGTCTAAACCAAGAAGCAATTCAGGACCACACAATAGTCCCGATTATTCCACCCCTTCTGTCTTTTATGATCCAGCACATTCTTCTCACTCCCCCATTACACACTTTATTTTTTTCTCCACATAATACTGACTTGTTAAGGGACTAGACCATTTATTGTACAGAAAGTCCAACCTTTTGGTCTTATCTGGCCACTTTTTCATGGTGTCACTTAGCTTGTTGCTCTATCCTGGAGTGATTTTTCTTTTTTTTTCCTGAGGAAGATTTTCCCTGAGCTAACATCTGTTGCCAATCTTCCTCTTTTTTTTTGCTTGAGGAAGATCAGCCCTGAGCTAACATCTGTGCCACTCTTCCTCTACTTTATATGTGGGTTGCCGCCACATCGTGGCTGACGAGTGGTGTAGGTCCGCGCCCAGGATCTGAACCCATGAACCCAGGCCACCGAAGCAGAGTGCATTGAACTTTAACCACCATGCCACAGGGATAGCCCCCCTGATTTTTTTTTTAATGCATATTCCAGGACTCCACTGGCACCTGCATGAATTAAAGTCTTCAGGGGGTGTGGCCTGACCATCTCAGTGTTCGTACTTCCCCAGATGGGTCTGAGTTTGAGAACCAAGGCATCCTGATTCATTCAGCAGGAAAGATGACACAGCTCGTAAATCCACCAGGCACATCACCTCGTGTGTCTGGATGCAGATAGGGTGCAATGACATCAAAGTCCTGAGTCTCTCTCTGATGCTTTAACTAACGGGATTCGAGTGCAGCTGTTTGTTTATACTTATTCTATGATAAGAAAGTCAACTTTGCTGGAAGGAGCCGCGATCTGAGGCTTGCACCTGGGGCACTTTCTAAGGCTTTAGCTATGCTTCTAATTTTCCCAGAAAAATTCATTCTCTCTATGAGTTCCAGCTCATGATAACAGGTGATGTGTGACTGAGTAGGGGCACAAGAAACCTAGAGCACTCCAGAAAATCTTCAGACACTGGGTTTGAAGCTGAGAAACTCAAAAAACACTCACCACTGCCAAAGTCCCTTCACACAGCTTTGAACAGATGCACTATGAGGGCTGCAGGCCCAGAGGTATGAGTGCTCAGAGCAGCCTTCTGCTCTCCCAGTTGGGCCAGCGGGCAGTGTTCAGGTCAGGAATCGAGGGTACTGAAACCTTGCATATCCCAAAATCTACATATACACCAGAGAGGCAATTCCAGGTATGGTTAAGGCCGGGGACCCAGGTAGAGTTGACCTTGTGTCCCATTTCCAAGATAAATATGTTTTGTTTTTCCATGAGAACGTCCACAAAGATTTTTAATTTGCCCAAAAGTAGTGTGTGATTTTGAGATGTGATTAGGAATGATCATTCCCACAGTAAATGTATTTCCAACAGGAACTGCTGGCAGTCACTGAATAGAACTCCCAGCTGAGGTCCTGTTATCCCGCCCTCCCTCCCCGACAGCCACACTTGACGATGAGATTTTCTCCATTCATTCTAATGCTCAGAGAGGTTAAGCAAACCATTTTCAAGGAGCTGGTTCTCAAATTTGGGCGTGCATCAGAATCACCTAGATTGCTTTTTATTTTTTTAATTAAAGAAAAATATCATGACTACAAAAATTATATGTGCATTGTAGAAATTTAGAAAAATCATATAAGCAAAACTAAGGACATAAAATCAGCATGGTCATGCCACCCAGAGATTAACACTGCCAATACCTTACGGGATGTCCTGGTAGATAGTTTTCCCAGGCAAATATATATGTGCACATCTATGGACCAGCCTCTTCTTTGGAGTTTCTTCTTGGTGGAGGGTTTGATCCATCTCAGTGCAGCTTCCCTCCCAAGGAGCTCACACCACTGGCTCACCTCTCCAGGGTCTGGATAAACCGTCTGAAAGGCCAGGTTTACTCTTGTTTCTCTGGAGTGGTACCCAAAAGACACTTCATGATGACAGCCAGCTCGTCAGCTCCTTCCATGATCAGAAGGTCCTGTAATCCATGGATATCTTCACCCTTTGTGTATGCTGCTTCTCCATTTTCTTCCAACAGGGGCTTCTTCCTCATCTCAAAATTGCACAGCACTTGTCTAAATCAGCTCAGGCTGCCATAACAAAATGCTGTAGACTGGGCAGCTTAAAGAACGGACATCTATTCCCCACAGTTCTGGAGGTTGGAAGTCCAAGATGAGGGTGCTGGCAGATTTGGTGTCTAGTGGGAGCCCTCTTCCTGGCTTGTGGACAGCCGCCTTTTCCCTGTGTCCTCACATGGCAGAGAGAGGGAACTCTCATCTCTTCCTCTTCTTATAAGGATGCTAATCCCATCGTGGGAGCCCCACCCTCATGACCTCGTCTAAATCTAATCACCTCCAAATGCCAACACATTGTGGTTAAGGCTTCAACCCTTGAATTTGAGGAAGATACATTCAGTCCATAATGACACCAAAACTGAGCAAAGCAATGATGGGGCCCACCCTAGCGAGGGTCTTCATCACTATGCCAGTTGACACTGTCCTTCTGGGGTCAGTAAAAATTGTAGAGTCAGGAGGAAAGGTGTGGCCCATGTTCTCCTCAACACGGTCCTTCAGCAAGCTCAGCCCTGGAGGCCACCTCTCCAGCTAATCTTCTGTTTCCAGAGAGAATACCGGCCAAAGTGAACAAAGCCAGGGAACAAGCATGCCCTCGAGATGCCCGTGGGTGACAAGATGGTTCATGCACACCCTCCCTGTCTGTCACCACGGCTCTGGGGCTCCCTGTGCTCCCAACTGGGTTCCAGAACACAGGTGACGCTCCTTGTTTCCCAAATCTGACCAGACCTCAGGTGGAGATGGCTCCTTGCAGGCATCGCTGAAGCAGGAGTGGGGGAGCCTCAAACCAGGGCGAGTCTGCTCTCGCCACCTGCTACTGAGCAAGCGCCAGTAACATCCACTGGAGCTGATCCCAGGCTGAGCAGTGGCCTGGCTCTTAGCAGGCTAGCTCCTGCCCTCAGACTTGCTCTTCTTTGCTTTCAGAAGGTTTCCTTCCTGATTCAGACTATACAATGGTATCTGCAGGTGAGGCTGGGTGTGTGGGTGCAAACCCACCTGGGCCACGTGGCCTCTGCTGCTTCCAACCCACCTCTCCATCTGCTGCCCCAGGGACCCTGAGAGGCCAGTAAATACCTTCTAAGACATGCTTTAGTACCTCTCTGTGACATTCATGAAATTTTAACCTGCCTATACACATTTAAAAAAATAATAATAGGCCGCAAGTATAATATAAAGAAAAAAAATAATTTACAATAGAATGTCTAGGTTAATATGTAAATGCTCAGACACGACCACCCTGGAAGACACAGTGAAGTTGTCCAAGGCAAGAGTCCTTACACAGGGTCGCCACAAATGGATCAGCTACAAACGCAGACCGACAGAGTTCTGTCTTGCTTTGGTCACTCAATGACACTCAGCAAGACCATCAGTTAAGGGATTTCTCTAGAACTGGAAGGGTTCTGAACCAAATAAAACATAGCTCCCCTCTGTTGACACAGTTGCACTCTGATGAAATGCAGAGTATGTGTAGCTGTGCAAAGGTATTTGGGGTTTAATGAAAAATTGAGTTAAGTTCTAGACTCAGATAATTATCAATGAGAGCTTTTTTTTTTCCATCAAAAGATGTCCAGCAGAGTCATTGAAAATTTATGTGGGACAATTCTTTTTTCTTTTTTTTTTTCGGGGGAGGATTTGCCCTGAGCTAATGTCTATTGCCAATCTTCCTCTTTCTCTTTTTTTCTTCCACCCAAAGCCCCAGTGCATGGTTGTATATCCTAGTTGTAAGTCCTCCTAGTTCTTCGATGTGAGCTGCTGCCACAGCATGGCTGCTGACGGACGGGTGGTGTGGTTCCACGACCGGGAAATGAATCAGGGCCACCAAAGCAGTGAGAGCACCAAATATTAACCACTAGACCATCAGGCCTGCCTTTATGTGGGACAGTTCAACATGGTGCAAGACCCCTGTGCATCTCAGGATATCAGCATCCATTGCCACCTCCCACTAAATGGCAGTAATACTCCCAGTTATTGTACATATAAACCAAAAAGCACCCCCATGCATTTTCAAAACATGTCCCTGGGCATATTGCTCCTGTTGTCTCCTTTGAATGACTTCAATAGCCTGATTTCCCGTCCTGACTCCACTGCCTAATAGCTGCTTGGCCCTGGGCAAGCCTCAGTTTCCTCATCTACAAAGTGGGTGCATGGAGGAGGTTAAACAACAGCTCCAACTCCAAAGGATACTTAACACAGTGCCTAACAAGTTATAAGTATTAAATGAATGTGAGTTATTATTTATAACTTATATATTACTTATGATTGTCCTTAAAGTTCCTAGGAGTGAGTTAGTGCTTAAAAGCAATGAGCTAAAATTCTGAATGCTATTTCATGGATTTTAGAGAAATGAATTAGATTCTAGAGCCTCAATTATTATCGTAATGGCTCCCCTGACGGAGTTCTGAAGCGGTTTCTCGATGAGGGTTCACAGCAAGAACATCACAGGAATATCCCCTGTCTTAGATGTGAGCTCTGGAATCACTTGACCGTTCTCACTGAAGGGCTTTGGGCCTCACCTGCTACCACAGCTTCCCCAGACCAAGCCCTGGGTTGAGATATAAAACAACAAAAGATGCCAAGACTGTCGCCTGGTTCAAAGACAGAAGCAGCACACATGACAGAATAACAATGTAAGAGCTTCTGCAATTACACGCTAGATTATTTGGTGCCATCTTTAAATTATGTAGGAAATAGAAAAAGGAAAAGCTCAGTGTAGGTGGGAGAAAGCTTCGAGGAGGAGGGAGGCCTGAGCTGGCCCTGAAGGATGGAGGGAATCTGGGTCAGGAAGGAGGATGGAGGAGAGCATGTGTGTAGATGGAGGAGGCTGGGCGGAGGGAAGCTCGGGCAGCCTAGATGGAGGGTGAAGGGGTGTTGGTGCCTAGGCCTGGGAAGTCAGACCTGCCAACGGCCCTTTCAAGAGCCAGAGAAAGTTCCCTGCTAGAAAAAAAAAATACTACTTACAGTAAAATCAAAGTGTTACAGATGTCCTGATGGGGTGTCCCCACAGATGTGCCTGCCGATATTTCCTGAGACCATGTCACCCAGAGCTGGTGCCAAACTGATGCCAAGACATGCCTGTGGAAGTGCTGCCTCTGGGTGGGCAGGAATTTCTGTTATGGTCTGCTGCCAGAGCCCAGTGACTCAGAGACAAAGGTCACATTTGCTGGAACGCCCTATCTGCCAGGGACCGGGGTGGCTGCTAAGCCACTACTCCCTAGCCCAGAGTTTTGTGGGAAGGGAGCACAAGCGTGTATGTGATAGCAGTGGTATGTCACCTGACGTCAGAGAGCCAGGCTAAGCTTCTGCATTCATTCATTTATTCATTTGTTCACTCAACAAATACTCATGAATGCCAGGCTCCTGACCTCATGGACTATATGTCTTCTTCTAGTGGAAGGAAACAAACAATAAACAAGGTGAATAACAATAGAGTATATTAGGCGATGAGAGCTATGGAGAAAAATAAGCATGAAAACAGGTGGGCAGAAATGGGGTACGGGTGGCAGCAGTGCAATTCTCAATAGAGTGGGCAGCGAAGGCTTGTCTAAGAAAGTAACATTTGAGCACAGCCTGAAAGAGGTGAGAGAGTGAGTCACATCGATAACTGGAGGAAGAGCACTCCAGATAGAGGAAATAGCATGTGCAAAGGTCCTGAGGCAGGGGCACATCTGGCATGTTGGAGGGACTGTAAGAAGGCTACATGGACAGTACAAAGTGAGAAGGGAGAGAGAAGCAGGAGGTGAGTTTGGAAAAATCAAGAAGAGCGATCATATCCATCCACGTAGGCATTGTAAGGAGCCCAGCTTTTACTCACAAGGAAAGACGAGTCATCAAGGATTTTGAGCAGAAGAGTGACATGGCCTGACTTTCATTTTATAGGACTTCCCTGCCTGATATTTGGAAAGAGACCAAAGTGGAGGAGAACTTAAGCAAGGCGACCAGTGAGGAGGCTGTTTCAGTTTCACAGGCGAATTGAGCCAGGGTGGAAGCTATGCAGGTGACGGTGATGGTTGGGTTCTGCGTTTGGAAGGGAGAGCTGACAGATTTGCTGATGAATTATATGCATGGTTCAGGAGAAAGAGAAAAGCCGAGGAGGACCCAACACTCCTGACTCCCAGCAGTCGGGTAGAGACCCAAGTTCTCCAAGACGGTTCTGTGGCCGGCAGCCACCCATCTCCTCCATCAGTGATACCCGGAAGGTCTGATGGAGAGAAGTTACCTTCTTTCAAAGAGGCTTCTCCTGCCAGCAGCAACGGCTGTACAAGGCTTGACCTCCTGAAGGCCTGGGGTGTGAGGTGTGGTGGTTTGTTTTTCTGGAAGAACCTCTGTCCAGCTCTCCCATGTTGAAAGCAGGGCAGAGGGCCTTCCAGAGTTTTCCTGCAGCCAGATCACTGTTCAGAGGTGGTAGAATATACACAGGTGTCAGCAGTGACAGCAGGCTGCAGGTGTTGGTGTCACGGGGTGGGCATCATGAAGTGATTGAAAGCTGAGATCAGCTGGAACCTGAATTCTAATTAATTTCCATATGGGAAATTAACAATTAATTAATATATTAATAATTAATGAGTACAGGTGTATTTATTTCCCCCCGTTGAGCATCAGTTTCCTGATCTGTAAAATGAGGTAAGCCGTCCCTACCTCCCAGGATTATTGAGAGGATGATAAAATACTCAGCACAGTGCCTGAACCTAAAGTTCAAGGATCAGTTATCGAGTAAGTGAATTAACGGTCTTCATGGGCTACCTACCAGCTAACTCCCTCCCATCACCTCCAAGAGTTGTGGAAGGGAGCCCAGGCCCACCTTCTCTGCTGTTTTGCTGACCTTCTCCCTTTCAAACCCTTCTCCTCTGTGTTGGGTCACACTGATTTTATTTTGGATCATAGTGGCATCTCTTGTTTAATGTCTGTGATGGGTTAGGCCCTCTCTTAAGAGCTTTGAGTGAACTCTCGCTAGTCCTCACCGACCAGCAAGGTAAGAACTCGGACGGTCGTGTCCACGTGAGGTTCCTGAGGTCTACAGATTTTCCAAGGTCACAGGGCAGTTGAAGAGGGAGAATCAGATTTAAAACGTGGGACTGCAAGGTGACATCAAGGATGATGATGATGATGATGATAAGAAGGAGAGGAAGTGGAGGAAGAAGAGAAGGAGAGGAAAAAGAAGAAGAAATAACAACATATATTGCCAGGTTTTGTCATTAGCACTTTCTATGTTTTAACTTTCTAATCCTCATCACGACCTTTTAGGGTAGCTCCTGTCATTGTCCCACATTACGGCTGAGGAAACTGAGGCTCTGAGAGGCTAAGTCACTTGCCCAGGGTCACACAGCTACTGAACGGTGTTGCAGGGTTTGGGACCCAACCAGCCTTGGCTCCAAAGACTGTAGCCTTGATGTTATGCCATTGTGCCAGCCGCATGCCCGCCATTTGTCTGTGATTTCCTGATCTTGTGCCCGAGCTTGTCCCCCCTCGGTCATAGGCAACCTCTCCTTCTTCCCAGGGCGCACTTCTCCCAGCAGATTGTGTGTCCCCAAAGAAATTTGAAGATCACATTTGTACATTTGTCACTTTAATTAAGAGGGGATTCAGCCGGTGAGAGATAGCCCCACCTTCTTTATGCTGAATTTAAACCAGTCAAGAAGCTCCACTCTTCGGTCAAAGGCAGGGGGCATTTTCATCAGCTGATGTATGTTCTTGCTCAGTCTGTGATGTATTTCAGGTTCTCTCAAGGTACCCTCAAACGCTCTGATTTGAAAAAACACTAGAAAGCGTATCCACTAGTGAACATTCTTCTGCTCTGATGTGACTTTTAGAAAGCCTAGTTATTCTTGATATGCAAACTAATCTGTAAGGAGCACGAACATGGGAAACAGGATGCATTATTCATTGGGAAACAGCATCTTGTATTTTAGAAATGAGAGCAGGCCAGTGTTGATTTACTACCACCCCAGTGCTTAGGAGGAATTCAGTTAGAGATACACTTGTAGCTTGAAGAGTTGCTTATTTGATGAGTTATGAGAGGTATTTCAAAGGCATTATGCCCATGTGAAGCTAGAGATGGAATTGTTTATCTTTGGATCTACCTGTCCTGTTTCTCAAAGGAGTTGGCAGAACTCTTGATGTCAAGAATCAAGTCTTTACCACTTATAACTGCAGTGCCTGACTTATTGCCCTGTCCCGATTCAGAGCAAAAGGAATGTTTGTTGTGAATGAGGAAATGGCCAAGAGAGAAAGCTGTAGAGAATGGACCGGGAGCAATTCACTCACTGCTCAGACTCTAGTCTTGCCTTAGACGTTCATTGTCAACACCTGGTCTATTTGCAGGTCCGGGGAAGGCCTTGGCTGTCTGTAGGGAAAATGTCCATGTCTGTAGCCAGTCATAAACAGAGGCTTTTATTCAATTACTCAATGGTTCTCAACCTTGACCAGTGGTTCTCAACCTTGACCATGCATTGGAATCACCAGGAGAGTTTGTTAAAATACCAATTGCTGGGCCTTCTACCCAGGTTTCTTACTCAGTAGATAATAATTTCTTAGGGCTGCCATAACAAATCACCACAAAGTAGGTGGCTCAAAACAGCAGAATTCTCTAACAGTTCTGAAAGCCAGAAGTCCAAAATCAAGGTGTTGGCAGGGCTGTGCTCCCCGCAAAGACTCTAGGGAAGAATCTTTCTTTGCCTCTTCCAGCCTCTGGTGGCTTCAGGGTTTCCTTGGCTTGTGGGCGCATCACTTCAATTCCTGCCTCCATCTTCATGTGGCCTTCTCTTCTCTGTCTCAAATCTCCCTTTGCTGTTCTCTTATAAGGACATTTGCCACTGGATTCAGGGCCTACCTGGGTCATCCAGGATGATCTCATCTTGGGATCCTTCACTTAATTACATCTGCAAAGTCCCTCTTTCCAAATAAGGTCACATTTACAGGTTCCAGGGATTAGGACCTGGACATATCTTTCAGGGAACCACCACTCAACCCACTACGGCAGGCCTCAAATGGGTCTTAAGAATTCGCACATGTTCACAATTGATGCTGAAAGTTGCTCAGAGGTTGGAACATGAGGGCTGGGCTGCTACTCTGAAGAGAGAGAAACAATACAATGCCTTCTTTGAAACGGCACCTTTTCTGTAGAGTTCTTAAAATAGATTTTATCTCATGAGATTGATTTATGGGATCCATTAAGCCAGATGCACAGCTATACCACTAGAATTAATTTTTAAGTTGCTAACCCTTAATTATTTGTAGAAGATAGGACAAAAAAAATGTTGGAGGCAATTTGGAAATAGTCTTTATATTCAGTCTATAATGGATGCTATTTAAAACAATGGCTTTTTATATTCTCATATAAATGAGGCAGCTAACATTCAAACCCATAGGCTGTTCAAGTGCTTTGTATCCTAAAAAGGATACAAAGTCTCAAAAGACTGCAAATTTTGATTTTTCATTGCCATGCCATGTTTCAGTAGAATAGTATGTTTCTGTAGAAAGAACACTTAACTCTGTGTTCAGATCCCACGTGTGCTCCCGTTTTGGCTGTGAGAAGCTGGGTCTTAGTTTTCTTGTCTAAACAGTGTAGGCAATAATATCTTGTCCTAATAGTTAGGAGGCTTATTATGATGATCAGTTAAGAGCACTTTGTAAACTATCAAGTGTTTTGAAATATGTTATTTCTATAATGATGAGGTGGAGAATAAATATAAAGTGAGGCTAATTTATGGAAGTTTATGTACTAAAGATAGTTCTTAAGAAAAATTCCAGTCCAAAGTTTGTTAATTTGGCTTCTCCCATGTCTCAGATTGCCTTTGTCAAAGATGACCACCATATCTCCCATCTCACATGGTCTTCTTCAATGTGACCTTGACACGCCTTCATTGAGATGGAACTTTGTCCCATCCCCTTGGATCTAAGTGGACCAGGGACTCACTTATAATCAATAGAATGTGGTGGAAGTGACTTCAGAGGCGAGGTCATAAAAGGCCACGTGGCTTTCACTTTGCTCCCTGGGAATCTTACTTTGGGAGTCCTACCACCCAGAGGCCACCATATTGTGAGGAAGTAACACTAACCCACAGGGAGAGACCTCATGGAGAAACCTTGAAATTACATGAAGATAGTGAGAGAGAGATGCCCGGCCAGCCAGTCCCCACCCCACTGTCCCAGCTACATCCATCCTCTGACTGCAACCAAGAGAGATCCCAGGCTGGAACCCCAGAACCACCCAACCCAGCTGAGCCCTTCCTGGATTCCTGACTCACAGAAACCATAGGAAATAACAAAATCATTGTTATTGTTTTGAGCCTCTAAGCTGTAGGATGATTTGTTAGGCAACAACAGATAACTATTGTAACCAGTGTAAACCATTGTAACCAATGGTCTGATTATCCATTGTGGGTTGAAAAGACCATTAACACCGTAGTTAATCAAAGGTGCAGTCCCTTCTAGCCCATCACATCCAGCCCCTTTGCTACTTACTCACCCTTTTTATTCAAATACACCTTCTAGTAACAGTCTAGATGAGATTCCCTTTTTATGCTTCCATGCACGCACAATCCTTTGCTCACCCGCCCTACTTTTTCAGTTTGTATTAAAGCCTTTATTTGGGTGAAATTGATTAACATTATGTCTCTTCCAAAGGACTCTGGGCTCTAGAATGGCAAGGACTCTGTCGGTTTGTCCTCACCTTTATATCCCCTGCATAGTGCCTGATGCTAGTCAGCATTCAAATAAATAGCCATTATATGAATGAACAAACAAATGGCAATTGTACCCAACTCGTTCTAAAATATTCTCAAGTTTATACAAAGGACATAAATAGGACATCATATGAACACATGCCAAGAAAAAAAAAAAACCTGTATGATGCAAAACAGTACCTTATTAATTGTTTATAATTCTATGGTGCCTAATGGTGACATGTTTTCTCAATCTGTCCCTTGAAATTCCTGCCTTAGGATCCCACAAGAAATCAGAAGGGAAGGAATATTCTCAGGCCTGGAGAATTCAGAAGGGTTTCTTTGGAAAGAATTTAACAGATATCTGAGAAAACTCAGAGGGCATCTTGGAACTCCCTGATGGTCACAAAAGGAATGACTTTTAAAGAAATTGATCCAGGAATGTCTGTGCGGCTGCCCTTTTTCTTCTCATTGTAAATTTTCTCACAGTAAACACAGACATTGGCTATCACGTGTTTGGTTTTCCTGCGTCCAGATACAGGAAGTTTGTCTGCTTTCTTGGGTGGGCTTCCCATCTCTTGAAGAGTAGCCTGCAGGCTGGGAGAGGCACCAGATGGCCCTACTCCAGGACACCCAATCACAGTGTAGGCTCTGAATGGCAGCCCTTGGAAGACAGGTCCCACATGAATGGAGCCTCCTGAACTAATGCCACTTACCAACCCTGGGTCCTCCCCATTGCTTGAAGATATACAAACCCTCCCATCCCTGTGTGTTATCCATCCTCTGATCCTTCACCACCCTGAGGTTCCAGCAGGTCCCTGAAAACACAGGGTTAAATGTAGGCAAACTCAAGATGCTGAATTGAATCAAGTGTGAATTGAGTCCCATAAATCCGTTTGGCCCACGAGTTGTCCATGTTGCTTAGAACAACTCATAGCCTTCACCCGAGATTCACTCAAGCCTCCTGAGATTATCTCAAGCTCTGGTCTTGTGAACCAGTCTATTGTATCATTCCTGGGACTAACGATGATAACGATCACCAGTGTTTCCTGAGCACACCCTTTACCTCATGCGTCATGTTAAATTCTTTACACAAATCATCTCATTTACCCCTTACGACAATCCCGTGAAGCGTGTATACTAGTAATAGTCCCATTTTAGAAATTAAAAAAGAAAAACAGAAGCACAAAGAGGTTCAGAAATGTTACCAGTCACACGGCTAGTAAGTAGCAGAGCTTGAACTGGAACCCAGTCTGACTCCAGAGCTCGAGGTCCGAACAAGGAGCCCTGGGACTCCAAAGGCCGCCAAAGGAATGATTTAAAAAAACAAAAACAAGAGAGAAACAGAGAGAGATCCCTGAATGTGGATGTTGCTATCTTTTTTTCTTCACATTGTATATTTCCTCATAGCATACACAGGTGTTAGAGATCAAATTTTTGGTTTTCTGGCATCCAGAAGATTCCTTTGGACTGTGATTCAAGTTGTAAACTAGCCTATTATCATTATCATTATTGTTATTATTATTCACTCAGCTGAACTGCCTAGCTCCCAGAACACCCCCTATGGACCAGTGCTCTCCTGCCTCTCTCAACTTTGTGCCGGACACAAGCTCGTCCTCCCCAATTACTGACGAGTTATAGAAGAGGGCAGAGAGCGGAGACCCACCCTCAGGAGAGCTCACACTGGTGCATTGTCACTGCACCGTGGGGACGCGATTATCCAGGCCGCCTTAAATCCATCAGGTTTTATTAGCCAAATCATGTGTATCAACCCACAGAGACAATGCAGACCAATTCCTTTTGCTGAAATTAAAATACACCTGACCCCATCACTCTCTCCAGAAAGGCCAGCCAGCTGGGCACGATTTGTGTGCAGTGAACTCGGATTGGCTCCTGCACCTCGTTCTTCCCATTTACAAAACGGCGATAGTATCTACCTCATAGACTGGTGCCATTTAGACGATATGACGCCAGTCAAGCACCAGCATTGTGCCTGATGCGTAGGAAGCTAGCAGGAAGCCAAAAGTTATCTATCGTTACCATTATTAATAAGCAATTTGGGTCTTAATCTTCTTCGAATTAAATTTAAGTAATGGGTTATAGCCAGCCCTGGTCGGCTAGTGGTTAAGCTCTGGCTCTCACCGCTGCGGCCCAGGTTTGTTTCCCTGTCAGGGAACCACACCCCCCGTCTGTCAGTTGTCACACTGTGGCGGCTGTGTGTTGCTGTGATGCTGAGAGCTCTGCCACCGTGATTTCAAATACCAGCAGGGTCACCCACGGTGGACAGGTGTCAGTGGAGCTGACAGACTAGGAAGAAGGACCTGGCCACCCATTTCTGAAAACAATGGCCATGAAAACCCTCCGAATAGCAGCGGAGCACTGTCTGATACCGAGGCAGAAGGGGCAAGGATGGTGCAAAAGACCACGCAGAGTTCTGCTCTGCTGTCCACGGGGTCACTTGGAGTCGGAATCAACTCCACGGCACCAACAACAACAAATGAGACCATATTTTCTCTTCTACCCCATTTCCTTTAAACTTAGATAGAATAAGTCCCCTTCTCCATGTTTGTGTATCCAAATTTTTAACTTTAACTTGGATCCTAATTTTTTAATCTCATCGCTAACCAGTCACAATTTGCCCTTCTGGAGGACGCCGCTTCTGAAAGCCTGTCTGAGCTCCCTTTGCCACCTGATTTATAATGTGGTGTTTAGCACCCTCAGCTGCTTCTAAAACCCAAGGGGCAGATTGGTTACCTAGCAACCACATAAACGCAATTGCTAATGGTACAGTTTAGCCCCATTTTGTTATAATGAAATAATATGTCTTATTAGAATGAAAAGCCGAGGTGTGCTATATGAAGTCGGTGCCTTGGAGAAAAACTGCTTCTTCAGGACAGATTAGCAAAGCAGGAATTGTGCTGGTCATTGCCTGGTTCTCAATTTTCTAGAATGGAGGTCCCACCATGGGAGTCCTTGGGCTGGGAGGAGACAGTGGCCATGTTTGGTTTGCCCAGCTAGCTTTAAACAGAATACAAATTTGAATACTTTTGGGTGGGGTGGGCAGTCCACCACTGGTAGTGTCATTTACAGGCCACCTCACAGAGGCCCGTCTGGTCCCCAAAGCCATCTGACTTCACATCCCTTGGTGAAAAGCCCTTTTCCTCTCCCAAAATGAAATCCATAAATAATATTACTACCTATGCACATAATTTGAAAACAATTCTCAATAATATGCCATGATTTTAATATAAAGGAGAAATAAAAGGAAAATGATTTACAGAAGTGATACGTATTCTTAAATGTAAGTGTTCAGTCAGGACTACCCTGGAAGATAAAATGATGTAGTCAGATGTTTGCACCTATTTACAATGTATCAGCTTGGATTTAGGAGAGGTAGGAACGATGCCTCAGAAACAGTTGGGTAGAAGAGATCCTGGAAAGAGAAATGCAGAGGGACAGATGGACAGGAGACTGAAACTACCATACTCAGGGCAGATTAAAATCTCACGAAAAATCTTTTGTTTATATAGAGTTAGTTTCTTCACCAAGAGAATTATAAAGAAGTTTTTCACCTATATGAATGCTGAATGGGAACCCAAGAGTCGAGTACAAAACGAGATAATTCTTTGTGGAGGGGACTGTCCTTCAAATTTCAGAACTTCTGGCATCCCTGGCTCTGCCGCTGAAAGCCAAAAGATTCCTCCACTGATTGTGGCGACCAAAACCACCCTGCAGACTCCAAATTTCTTGCCTTGCCTTTCCACGCTGGCCCATCCTACCCGCTCAACCTTGTTTCTCACTTCTCCCAAAACATTAATCCATTCAGCCATTCATCGATTCATTGATTGTTCTGTTAACAACGTCATTATGGCTTTGTCTGTTTTCTCATCAATGGGGGTAAACGACTTCACAGGACCTTAAGAAGGATTAAGTGATCCGTGTGAAATGCGTAGTTAACAGGGAGCCTTGGGCCAGAGGAAGAGCTTGATAAGGGTTGTTATTACTGCTATACTGGATGCATAATTTAGTACTTCCTTTTCGTATTGTACCGTAAGACATGGGCATGATAAAAATTCATACACAAATATAGTATCTTACACGCACAAACATCAAATATTTCATAGGAGTATATAGCAAAAAATTACATGCCAAAATCCTCCTCGGCACCCCTCCCCCGGGCAGCCACAACACAATACACAGTTGTACTATGTGTCTTCCCAGAAATTTTTCTCAGAAACAAACACGTATGTCCTTTTGGCGGCACTTTCCCAGTGATAGAAGCCTTCTCTACAACGGATTCTGCATCCTGCTTTTTCACCAGCACTTCCTCGTGGGTACTTTGTACGGATCATCCTCATTCTCTTCAATGGCTACGTGGTAGTTTATTTTATGGATGAACCATAATTTTTGAAAACATTGGTTAGGTTGTTGTTTTTATAATACAGAAATGTCTAAAGCAGAAAACAAAGTAGCCCGTAACCTCAGGGTCCAGAAAACCAAGTTAACATTTTTATTTTAACAAAAGAGAAGTAACAGATGCAGATGATAAAAATTAAAAGGGGGCAGGAGTGACAGCATAGTTCAAAAAGTAAAAATCTCCCTTTCTCTTCTAAAGTCCCAATCCCACTCTCCCAAAACAACAGTACAAGAGTCCCATGTGCATTCCTCAGAAAGAAGAAAGGAGGAATATGGATATACTAGCTTTGTAGGCTGAATAATGCCCCCGAACCCGACCCCGACCCCGCAAAGACGCACACATCCTAATCCCCGAAACCTGTGATTATGTTACCTTCGATGGCAAAGGGGACTTTGGAGATGTGATTAAGTTAACGATCTTGGATTAGAGAGATTATCCCGGTGGCCCCAATGTAATCACAAGGGCCCTTATGAGAGAGATACAGGTCAGAGAGGAGAGAAGATGCTATGCTGCCGGCTTTGAAAATGGAGGAAGGGGACCAAGTGCCAATGCATGCAAGTGGCCTCTAGAAGCAGAAAAAGGCAAGGAAACAGATGCTCCCCTAGAGCCTCTGGAAAAGGCGGCAGCCCTGGGGACCCATTTCAGATGTCCAACCTCCAGAACTATTAGAGGACAAATGTGTGTTGTTTTAAGCCACTGAGTCTGTGGTCGTTTATTACATAGGAAACTAGTACTCTAGCAAATATTCATTTTTATTTGCATAAAGACCATACTCTGTATGTGTACTCAGTTGTTTTTTACCAACAGTACCTTGTCATCTAATTTTTCCTGGGCACATGCCTTTCCCCAAATGAGGTTTCCAAGCACCTTGGAGGCAGAACTGTGCTTGGCATCACACTGTGTTCCTCTTGGCGGGAGGAAACATAGCTGTTTAGTTGAAACTAAAAAGGACTCAGATAAGTCAGAGCAAGCAGTGGACCCTTTTGGTGTCTTTGTGCCCGGAGCCCTCAGCCCACCTGGATCTCAGCTGCAGCTGTGGTGGATACCCCTCCCTCCCTGCCAGCATCTTCCCACTCCAGTGATTTTCCAAAGCCGAGGGAGTTGCGTACCAGCACAGGGACACCCAGAATCGGGGAAGTTAATGTCCCAAGAAGTAGCCTCCAGCTTTTGGGGGTCAGGGGTCAGTGGATCAATATCCAGCCCCCTGTCTATGACAGACAATTTTGAGATGCACTCTACCTGTTTCCTCAAAGGTACCCAGTGCAACGCAGTGGTAGCCAGCTCCGTAACACATCTACATAGACTTTTCTGCTTCCTAATCTCCTTCTTCTGCTCCCTCGCCCCTGCTTCCTGATTCCACCCCCAAATAAACCCCCTGCACTCATGTTCTTGTCTCAGACTCAGCTCTAGGAGGAACCCAAGTTAAGATGGAAACCCAGCTTTGCCTCTTTTTTCCAGCATCCTTTACCAAGTCATTCTCCTAAGCCTTAATTTTCTTATCTATAAAATGAAGATAACAGAATCTACCTCAATAGATTTCTTGTGAAGTTGAAAAGAGAGAATGAATATGAAGGGTCTAGCACATTATTAATAAGCTACTGTTGTTAAAACTGATAACTATTACATAATAGTAATTGCTTTAAAGAAATAAATTAATAAAATACATCAAACTCCTGATAAAAGCTGACTTTTCTAAAATCAGTCTTGACCAATTTAGGATTTCCCATTCGGTCCACCACGTTCATTGAGCAGATCATGGTGAGCGCCCACTCTGTGCCAGCTGCCCTCCAGGAGCAGGAAGACCACAGCAAACAAAGAAGACACAGCCATGTCTCCACGGAGCTCGGGTGCGAGTGGGTTTCTTTAGCAAGTGGTATTTGCTTCCTGGAGGTACCAAGGCAAAGAGAACACAGTGTCGCCCCCATCTCTGCCCTTCCTCTGCCCGTCTATTTAAAATGTACACAGCTGAAAACATTGCTGTAGGTTTATTTATTTTGTATATGTGTATTAGGCTCCTACTGTCTGCCAGGCACTGTGCTGGGCACCCTCCTTATATAAAGATAAATAATCTTGGCCCCTGAACTTAGACAATGTGCAGGCTGCTAAACTACGTTCATGAAAAAGCTCTGCCCACTTTTTCCAGCTAGTTTACTGTGACTCTAACTAAAAAAAAAAATGCCTTCTAATCACTGGTTCTAATAGAAATAAAATGTAGTGATTCATTAATCTCCTTAGCCTATAATTGCAAATTGGGTTTTCTCTCGAATGTACCTAAAGGAGGTAGGTGCCCATTAAGCAGTTCAGGGGAGTTTTATTTAAGCTGCAAATAAAATTAGTTTACTCGTTTTTAATTTAATTCCCAGGAGGCATTTTGGAAGCCTTCCCTTCTCATTTGACCTAAAACCATTTTTTAAAATTATTGTTCTCCTAAACCGCAGCTCTTTCCAGCATTGCGCATAAGTCTTAAAACTCATCTGTTTTCTTTTTGTAATTGACTTACAAATGCATAATTGACTCACAAATGCATAATTGACTATGCATGGCATTTTAAAAGGGCAAAGTTTCCATTTGCTTCTTGATTTTTTTGGAGTTTTTCCATTTTCCTAAGACTTCTTCCAACAACATTCCAAATGATTCCTTAGGTCTTCTCTCGTTGGTAGAACCATCCTGCTGGCAGGATGGAAGGGCCCCTTCTCTTCCTGGCAGTAATGGCACAGAAGATTTGGCTGAGTTGGGGACAATTTTCAGAGTACTTATTTGCAACCAAGTCCTTATGCCCTCATTCTTCTGAAATATGAACAATTTTTTCATGTCATGTGACTATAACATCACTGTGATCATTGTTAGAAGAAAAAATCTAAACCACAAAGAATTCTATGTTTTCCATTGGCAAAACTGTAAACTTCTTTCACATATACAGACACACGCAAACCATATACTTAAGTAACTTTAGTTGAAGCACAAGGAATGTAGCAGTTGTCATTTGAAAAAGGACTGTCTAAAGATAACGTTCAGTTAAAGCAAGCAAGCCTGGCAGTGAATGGTGGCTGCTCTTGCTGGCTTTTGTGAATGTGAACCCATATCTCCACTCCGAATAAAGAGGAGCCATGCAACAGGAAGCATGGGAGAGGGCTAAGGAGAAAGAGGAATGCAAATGCTAAGCAAAAGTTAGGAACACAAGGCTTCTTTACTTAATCCAGGTGTTTCTGCTTGGGAAAAATGGGAGATTGATGCTTTTCAGTGGCATGGTTGAATCAGGGCAGGTGAGTGGGTGGAGTGGGGAGTCTTATTTTCGGTTTGCCAGAAGCCAAATTGAAGGCAAGGATTTCAATGGAATTTGGTTTATTTGGGAGGTGGAGAAAATACCATCAAGAAAGTGAGGAAATAAGATAAGGATGGAAAGGCAACCAAGAATGGGTGATTATCCATCCAGTTACTTCCATGGGAGACTGGAGCACAATCCCACCAGGAAACCCTAGAAAACAGTGGGGAAAAAAATAAGGCTTCAGAGAGAGATGTGGGAGCTGGGGTGTTTATACATCAGTTCTCATCAGTGATTAATTGAGGGCTGCTCCTAGGGGATGTTAATTCCCTAGTCCTCCTGGCTTGCCAGGTGCTAAGCAGAGTTGCTTTCTATGCTCTGAAGAAAGCCAACAGGCAAAGGATGAAAGTACTACAGTCGTGCGTCACTTAACAATGGGGACATGTTCTGAGAAATGAGTGGTTAGGCGATTTTGTTGTGTGAACATCATAAAATTACTTACACAAACCTAGACGGTACAGCCTACTCTACACCTAGGCTGCTAGGTACTAATAGTACTAGGGTACTAATCTTATGGGACCACTGTCATATGTGTGTTCCGTTGTCACGACTGTATAGTCAAGAGTCTTCAGGCAGGCAGGGAATGATAAGACCTGGGGCTATGGATGGGGCACAAGCAGAGCCTGCCACAAGGGATGTAAAGAGTTCAGCTGCGGATGCAGAGTTCAAGCTACCCTAGAGGCACCTGGATGATGTGACTCAGATCTCAGGAAACACTTATTTGAGTTTCACTATTGATCTTGATCCATCAACTAATCTACCCATTGCTTGTGCTTCATAATCACTAAATTACCAACATACACTTCCCTAGTCCATTTCCTTCTTGAAAATGACATCTCTCGCACAGTGAAACTCCCTCCTTGATGATATAGAACATGACCCATGAGTCATTCATCTTTTCCCCAGAAGTAGGTTCTTCAGTGGAACAATCCGGGTCATGCCATTTCTCAACAGGACAGAGGGGATTTTATGCTTGGAATATCATTAAGTCTGGGTTATTTAACTGGCTTCTTCTAAATCCTGACTTGTGTCTGGTTGCTTGTACATGTTAACATGAAATTTCTGAATTACAAGCTGAGAAATGTTTCTGGAAGATATTTAAAACCTCCTTAAGCAGGTTAGCGGGTCTTATTTTCTGTCTGAACCAACTGTTATCAAAATGCACTTGACATTGGGCACGTGAGTGAGTTGGTAAAGGGGTCCCTGGGAGTTCCAAGCACAAATCCTGTTAACAGGTAATGAGATTATGAGCACAGCCCATGTAGAGAAAGTGGTTTTATCAGCTGAAGTGAAGCACCAAGATGCCAAGTTGTTAATGGAATTCAGCATCTGTGTCTTTCATGGGTTTCTAAATAGACAAAGTTCACTGCTGTCCAAATTACCAACATCCAGGTGTGGAGTAGGTATTTATTTATCTCTTCTACTCTTAAAAAAAAAGAAGCTTTTTTACTTTCTAACCCTTTTTCTCTCTTATACTGTAATTTCCTTCCATCTACAGAAAATGAACCAAATATGAAAACTTATGTTGCATTTCAGAGTGTCTGACCACAATCTATAAACCAAGAAAATGCCAGACTCTAATTTCACTGTTTAGGAGGATAAAGGTTATTGGCTAATGGCCTTTTGAGAAAGGAGAAAAAATAGTATGTGAATGCAATACAATCCCGCATATTTTGGTTTAGTATCTTTTGTAAGCTCTAGCTATACCATTCAATCAGAGCATATTATTTCTTTCTTCTTTTATGTATTTGTGGGTTGCTTTAAATAGCCCCATTTATATATACTACTCTTAGAAATTCTTTTTTATCTCCATTGACCTTTTTTGAAAAATATTACAAAAAATGTTCAATTTAATTGCATTCAAGCAACTGAGTCATTGGTAATTCACTGCCAAAATTTTGACCGGTTTCTTGTGGAATTCGCTCATTCTATTGAGTACCCACCAACTACTGCCCAATTCAATCGTCCAAATCACAATGATGATAAGCTACAGGTATTGAAACATCAGGATGGGAGCAGCCACTTATGATCCAATCAATCTTTTCATCTATTAATGCTTCCAGTCTTTTTGCCCAAGTACACAGTATTGAAAATTCAAAAGTCGACTCATGCCTATGCCTCCCTTGTCTCTCCCCTATCCAATTGGTCACTTGATTCATGCTGATCCATCCATAGCAGTGGTGGCTCCCACTCCTGCAACATCCTCCAGATACACCAGGCTCTTTCTACTGCTCAAAGGTGCCAAGCTCATTCCAATTTCGGGGGCTTCGCCCCAGGTGCTCCTTTAGCCTGGAACAAGCACCCACTGATCTCTGCAGGGCTGAGTCCTTGCTATTCAGCTCTCGCCTCAAATGTTACTTCTTTGGAGAGGTCTCTTCTGGTTATCCCACCTAAATTAGCATCCCACTGCGTTCTGTCCAGCCTCACACTTGCATTTTCTCCCTAGCATTTTCCACCATCTGAAAGCATCTAGTTTGTATGACTATTGCCTGGTTTACTGCCGGCCTCCCCATTGCTGCACCAAGAGCCCTATGACAGCAGAGGCATAGAGCTTAGCACATAGCTCAATAAATATTGGAATGAATATTTGTATTCACTTGTAAATAAAATACATTTGTGAATAAAATATTGAGACACATTTATAATTCCTTTGGCACTTAGCACATGGTGCTTTTAAACATGATGTATCAAATAGCCTATGACACAGCAAATTCCATTTTTTATCCCTTTATCCTTGGTACATAGTACGGTGCTATGTATAGTAGGTGCTCCTATATACAGGTTAGTGGGTGGTATGATAATGCAAGAAAATCACGTACAAGAGGAGGGAGCTAACAAGTGTGGAGCATCCGTATGCATGCTAGCATCTGCTTTCTCATTTAGTTCCCAGGACAAGCCCATAAAGTAGATAGTAGCAGCCCCACGATATGATAAGAAACTTGAGCCTGCGAGCACACAGCACAGAAGGGGGCAAATCGGGGGTCCGAACCCATGTTCCGGCAGTGCTTCATCGAGTCTCTCACAACATGCTAAGAGCAGGGTCTCTGTGGATGTTTTTAAAGGAGGTAGAGGAAGGCGGGTAGAGCCACAAGTTCATGACTCTGGCTGGAAACGCATCCCAAAAGGGACCACTTAAGAAAGAGCTAAATACGCTTATGCACACGGAATGATGGGTCTCCTTTTCACACTGAAAAGGTGTCTACAAACATAAAGGTTTTTGAAAGTAAGATATATCACCACCGTGGTCACCATGCCGTGGTCACATTGTTGGAGCCACCCTGGAATGGGAGGCAAGTGACCCATCTATACTTGTGGTTCCCCAAAGGAAGAAGACCCCGGGATGGGGGGGTGGTTCATCGCAGGCAGACATCAAGACTGGGATACACAGTCTGCTCAAAATTCTCATCATCCATGGTTCTTATCCACTGCAAAGTCATGTGTTCTCTTGAGAGCCAATAAAAGCAGAACAATCCCATGTGCACCTAAGCCATGCATTTACAGTTTCAGGACATCTGAGAACCCAGGGTAACAACTGCAGCTTTAGAAAATTCCCAGAACTATAAACATTAGAAATTTTCAAATAAAAGGAGCTATAGTTTGTGTGATCTCCCTTTTTAAGAAATGTAACTGTGTTATGTAAACAACAGACACATTTGAAAAGAAACAAAACAAACCAAAAATCGCTTATAAGCCCGTCATTGTAACATAGCTACTGTTTTTCTTTGTCTGATATATAGACATTTTATTCCACTGCGCACACACAAGTCTACACTTGGCTTTTTTTACTTAACACATCATAGCGTCAAACAGTCGTAATGACATTTCACGATCAGTGTTTAATTGGAAGTATTTTAGCCTAACAGTTTTGTAATATTCAAATGCAGAAGCATGGTGATGTGGTGAACATTGGTCTCTGTTTCATCTGAAATTATTTTAGAACCTATTAAATTTTGTAATGCTCATTCTCTTCCATCTCCAGGTCCCCCATAAAAAGGCTTCAGATCTCACAATCAATGATATTTTGAAACGGCACATGAGAGTATTTAGCTTTAATGTGATCACCACCTCAGGCCATAATGCAAACAGAATTTTCTCCCAATTATTATCAGTCACTCCTCCTCCACTCTACACCACGATAAGACTGAGCAACTTTTCATTCCTCACCAGGCAACTAATCACCCCTTTGCCAGGCGTTCTTTATAAATGGAATGGAATAAATTTCATTATGCAACGTGGTAATGTTCCCCAACTACAGATGGGGGCGGAATGATCTTGGGGAAAGTCACGATGTGTGTTAAAACACAGGGAACGTGAAGAGGAACGTAGCCTCACCCACAGCCCGTAAGCAGGCTGCACCTTGGCAACTCAGCCTCAGACAGCCCTTCCCGGCCCTGCCCACCTCATCCATCTGCAGTCCTCTCTGTCCTTCGAAAACTTTGGAAAAGTTGACAATTCACTTCTCTAACAAATACCCACGTGCCAACCTGCTCTGGTTTTATGAAAGTACTTTCCAGGAAGTTAACAAAAGGCGTCCTAACTGCTAGACCTAACAGCCACTTCTGCTATTTGTGTGGGCCTCTCCGTAAGAGTGATCGTTTCTTCTTGAGCATCTTTCTGGTTGTGCCTGCCCTCGTCTGGCTCACCAGTGGCCGCACCTCAGTTTCCTCGAGAGGTCTTGTTCCTCCTCGGATAATTATCCTCCATCATTCAGTTAGTGGTGCTTCCTTTCTCCATAGGTGGAAATTCCATGCCCATAGGTTGAGCCACGCCATCCGTACTGATGCCTCCCAAAGGAACCACTTCAAGCTTTAACCCCTCCCCTGAGCGTCCAGATTTGAATTTCCAACTTCCTATTAACATCTCCACACAGATGTCCTTGAGGCACTGTTAATAGCTTGAAAAGAGATGCAGAGTAGAGAGGTGGATAAAAGCACAGGTGCTGGAGTCAGACTGTCTGGGTTTGAACCCTGACTCTGCCACTAACAAACTGTGTGTCCTTGGGCCACCTAATTAACCTCTCTGTGCCTCAGTTTCCTGATCAGTAAAATGAGTATAAAAATACTTGCCCTAAAGGATTCTTGTGATTCTTATAGGATTCTTCTTATTAGTTATGCTAAATAATATGTGCAACTGTTTAGAACAGTGCCTGGCACATGTTAAATACTCTTGAAGTGTTAACCATAATAAAGTTTAGTATTTTTTTTTATCAATAATATTATTAGGTAACCTTTCCCAAGTATTATCTAAGTGCCTTACGTGGATTATTTTGTTTATCCTTAAAACAATCCTATAGGGCAGCTGCTATTATTATTCTCACTTTACAGATGAGGAAATGGAGGCACAGAGAAGTTATTTAATTAGCTCAAGGACACACAGCTTTCCCAAGGCCACATAGTAACTGGTGGGGCCATGACTTACACTGAAGCAGCCTGGCTTCAAACCCACACTTCTGGCCACTTCACTCTGCTACCCTCCCTGCTCAGTTAAAAAGGCTGAAATCATCTTATTTTCTTCTCCTTTAAACTGCCATCCTTTCCTATTTTCTCCCCTCCCAGAGACCACCTTTATGGCCCCTTTCTCTTTACCCGCTAGTCAGCACATGCTGCACCCAGAATATTCCCTTCCTCTTCTCCCCATTCTATTCTCACTGCCACTGGCCAGTGGAACCCTCTTCTCTAGCCTAACCTGCTGTAAGGTTAACCTCCTGGGAGACCGGTCACCTGTCCTTGCTCTCTCACCCTTAGAATCCATCTGTCTCACTGACACCACGGTTACTGTTTGGGACAAAAAATAGAGAGAGCCTTCAGCTTTACAACATTAAGTCAGAGAGGCTGCAGCAAACAAGCACTTAAGCAGGCAAGACAAATATGTTTTAAATATTTTTGCAGCAGCTTGAGAAATTCCAGGGCAGCAGCCAATGATTTAGACCTGTCACCAGAGACTTTTCTCATGAAGCAGACAGGCTAGAGAGACACAATTCTGCACTCAGCAGACATATCCCGTTTTGCCTGGCATGTAAGCAATCAGGATTCTGTATTCTGTTTGGTAAATCCCCCTCTGCTTTGACGGGGGGCCTGAGATGTCACTGAAATAAGAAATCTGTTTCACAGCAAAATGGTTCCAGTCACTTGGAGAGAGAGAGAGAAATAATAAACGTTTTCCCTCCCCACCCTAGCATCCTTCTCAACCCCTCAACTTGGAAAACTCCTACATATCCTTCAAAGTCCAGGGAAAATGTACCTTTTCTATTGAAGCATTTTGTCAACTCTGCCAGAGTTGAACACTTCCTTCTTTTTAAACGTCGGTAGAGCATGGTGGTTAGGAAAATGGGCTCTGCAGCAGCAGCCAAGGTTGAAATACTAGTTTTACTCTTTATTGGCTGAGTGGCCTTCAGTGAGTTATCTCAACCTTCTGTGCTGTGCTTTCCACATCTGGAAAATGGAAGCTTGCACCAGCTCTAGCTTCATATGATTGTCAGGAAGATTTTTAAAAAATTATGAAAGCATTTTAGCCTCACACACTGTAAGTATTCAGGAACTGTTACCTGCTGAAATTTATAGCCCAAAGTAAATACAAACATCCTGGAAAATTATAATGCCCACAGTAAACATTGGATTTTTTTTTTATAAATCAAAAGAAGACACAGTAGTCTCAGAGTAGTTTCCATTCTCCTTAAAGGAAAAAGAAAATGTCAGACTTTCTTATACTCTTGTAGGACAGTAGGTTGCTCCTGCAGCTTGGCGGCAAGGGGACAATATAGAGAGGGTATGGGGCAGACTTCCAGTTACAAGCAAGGGTTTGATCCAATGTCATGGGCATTTGATTGGATCTACACAAACCAAGATTCTGTCCCAGAACTTCTTTGAAGAGGAAGTGATGTTAGAACTTGGCCTATGATCTCTGCCTCCTGGGAATTAGTTTTTTTAAAAAAAAAAGGAAGAAGAGAGAGAATCAGAGTGATGAGGGCTAGGACATTGTCATAGCTCTTTTAAGTGTGACTCACCAGGTGACAGTAGGAAAGATGGGGACGACAGGAAGAGACTTTCAGTTGAAACTCGAGTGATGAAGGGTTTCCTTCTTCCTTCTCTTCTCTCTGTGAAGGTTGTTTTCCTTCTTTGGGGAGTTGCAGGCCCCTTTGGTAAATGAGGCGTCACATGGAGAATTTTCAGCAAATGCGTCTGTTCTGGGAATGGCAAAAGTTCCCTAAATTCATGAAACACCTGCAGAAGCCACCCAACTTCTAACTGCGTTTGTGATACTTCCCGTGTGTCATGTGAACAGTGAAGCCACACGCTGTGCCCCAGTGAAGTGAGCAGAACAGGGGCCAAAGGGCAGCGTGTGAGAGCAACTGCCGGCCTCCCTGAAAACTGTCCTTCAGTGAGGCTGACCTTCCCCTTCCGTGAAACTGTGGCCAGCTCCATCCCCATCCCACTCCACCCTCCGTGGCCAGACTTCTGCATCTACACATGGTTTGATAGAGACAGCATTTAGTTCTTCGTTAACACCATCTACAGAAGACTTCTGCCTACCCAGCCCAGAGACATCTAGGAGATGCCAGATTATATGTTTCATTTTAATTCATTTAAACCCAGAAAACTGCCCTCCATTCGTTGATTTGTTTGTTGGTAGAGTCTACAAGCGTCCATTGAGTCTGTTGTGTGCCTGGTATTGTACTAGGTACTGGATGCCAATAAGATGTCTGAGATGCTCTCCCTGCCCCTAAGTGACTTTGAGGACAGTGGGAAATCCAGGTATATGGATGATGGAAGCTCAACAGGCACATCCTATTGTAATAATGAAGATTTATTGAGACTTTACTACATGCCATGTTCTAAGCCGTCAGTCTTGTGTGAATTCTCATTTAGGTCCCTCAACAACCCAGTGAGGTAGATTCTATTTTTACCTCTTTCCAGACCAGGAAAATGAGCATGAACAAAGTTAAGTAACTTGCTGGAGCTCACCGTTAATGGGGGGAGGGCTGGGGTTCAAATCCAGGCGTGTGTTGCCTCTGCTCCACACGGAACCTGACATGCAAAGTGCTGTAGGTGTGCAGACAAGAGCAACCAGTCCTACCCTGTGGGTAGGCTGCGGATGACCTCAAGGAGGTTTTTCACAGGAGGTAGTATTTGTACCGGGTCCAGAAGGATGAAGTAGGAGTTTGTCGGGAAAAGAGGCATTTCATGTTAGAGAAGGAGCATATGCATGCAAGTGCCCAGATGTTTGAAATGGCAGAGTACACCGCAGGACATTCAGCTGGAAAGGGTTTTGGGGGCCAGATTATGAAGAGTCATCTGTGGCATGCCAGGGGTTCATCATCACTGTGTTCTCTAATGCCTACCATAGTAACTGGAATAAATATTGAATGGATGGATGGATGGATGGATTGGTGGCTGGCTAGCTGGCTAAAGTATATGGACCTTACTTTGCATGTAGTATACACAAAAATTAATTAATTAAGTTAATCATTTAGTGCATATGAATATTAGTTAACTATGGGTTGATTGCTCCACTAGAGACCTAAAGTAATAGTAACATAAAGAGATAGAAATGTATCTCTCTCCTCTCGCATGAAACAGCCCAGTGACAGGGGAGTTCAGGGTTAGTGTGGTAGCTCCATGGGGTTGGAACCCAGCTTCCTTCAGAATTGTTGCTCAGCCAGTGCTAGGTACCACCCTCATCCACATGGCCCATGATGGCTGACCACCACATCCGTGTTTCAGAAAGCAGGGGAGGGAAGGAGTTAAGCACCCCCTTTAAAAGAATAACACAGACATTGCAAAAAATAATTGTATTCACATCCTATTGGCCAAAGTTGATCATATGAATGCAACTAGCTACAAGGGAATCTGGAAAATGAAATATTTATTCTGGACAGCCATATGTCTGGCTGAAAATTGTATCATAATGGAAGAAAGGAGGGAGAACAGATATTGGAAATAACCAGTCATTTCTGCCACTACTTGTATACGTGGTCAGTCATTAGATCCTCAGAAGTGATGGTGTCTTGTATGTGTGGTCAGTTACCCTTCTGAGTGCCAACTATGCACCACACCCTGCATGGATGGAGGAGATGTCAAGGGCAGGATTCCAAGTCTTAGACTGACAGCAATTGAACCAGGCATTACAGAACAACTGCCGTACTCTACCGATAATAATTCTAATGTTTATTGAGCCAGAAACACCTGTCAGCCCCTGTGCTTGTCATTTTACATTGACTAGGCAAGTGCTATTAGATTCCTGTTATACCAGTGAAGATACTGAAGTCTTGAGGGGTTAAGTGTCTTGTCCGAGGTCACACAGTAGGAGGTAGTGGAGGCAGGATTCATCCCCAGGTTGGAAGAGCCGTGCTATATTTTAGGGATACATTTGGGCCATCCATTGATAATGATAATCATCTCTTGGTATCACCCACCATTGTTTTCACACTGGACCATGCATTACACTGGACCATGGCTGTAGCATTTTTCCTATACGGAGGAGAATTTACCCAACCACATTCCTGATAAGCTGCCCCAAACCCATAGTAGATGATTTCACTGATAAGCTACTCCAAAGTATTCCCATAGGTATACTGATATGGTGGTTATATACTAAGAAATAAGCAATATAAAAGGAATTTTTCTCTGGTTATTTCTTCCCAACAGGTTGAGGAGCCACCTAAAATTATTGGACACTTTACTTCCAATCCAAATAACCTATGTGGCATATGTAGCTCTTTATAATAACAGGAATTTCTTTTCTCTGAATAGTCCAATCTTTTTAAAAGGTATTTTTAGTTCTGAATACTATATACATAGATTCAAGTTTGAGGGAATTGATGACTCAAATTTTATCTTGGGAGACAGATTAACTAGACATCAATTCTAAGGAATGATATTTAAATAGAGGACAATGAATTTCCTACTACAGATGGACAGAATGAAAAATATATAATAGAAGAGAAACTCTCACAACATGGAGCTGGGTGCTGTAAATGTTACAAATTAAAATGAAGCTTGACCCTCACCCTCCAGGAACTAAACTGAGCTGTCACAATCTCTACCAAGGAATTAATTGTGCAGGTGATTAAAAACATCACTGAGATAGCCACAGGTGAGGGCATCAATTAAGGTCGTTTAATGTGTAATTTGGAGCAGAATGTCTGGCTGGACACAGATTTGGAAAATTAGAAGTAGTTGAAGTCTCGTGCAGGTTTCAGGCAAGGAGATGAACGTTGGTTAGAGGAGAAACTATTCAGCACCCAGGATAGCTCCCCACGCCGCTATTGTTCCATGAGATCTGTGGATACAGTCTCCAGGAATATGTCAGTAGACTATTCTCTCTCAAGGTAGTTCCTTGTTCAAGGGTTCTCACGTGATAATGTGTGCACACGACTCAGCACATATTAGGTGCTGATTAAATGGCAGATGTTACCATTATCTCAGTGTTTCAGGGACAGCCATGCCTTCAACCTTGGCAAGAGGCTCCACCAATGCCCCATGTCTCCTAATCTGTTAAGAGCCTCCTCTTGTTCTCATCAATAAATTTGTTGTCTAATATTCACTTTCTTTCGTGATGAAAATATAGAGAGGGCTTTGGTAAAGGTTAGGAGAAAATGAAAGCTATATAATGGTACAAATGTTAAGAAATAGTCAAAGGAAAAGTAAGCAATGTCACATTGTTAATTCGCTGAGTGAAGTTAACGACAGGAAGTGCTATAACAATGGAGAACGCAGAAACAAAGAAGTGGGAAAGTAAAAAAGAAAAAGATTTGACATTTTTTATTGGAATTGAACATTTTGCACACTTCCTACTTCTTAGGAAGCAAAAGGAAAGTGAATTCTTCATTCAGAAAACTGAGATAGCTAGGAAATGGATGCCACTGATGCCTGCCATCTGCTGTCTCCTGCCCTGGAGAGCACAGTGTCACTACACAAGTGGGAGTTCTTGTGGGTAGAAGTCCCCAGCCCAATCCACCCACTATACCTTTATGGTTTATATCATAGGGATTAAGGAAATAAGGTCTGGAAGTTATTTGCATGTAGGTGATAGTAAAGGCTGGGGAATTGGTTAGAATTAATCAGGGAGAATGGAAAGGGAAGTGAGAACAATGGCTTTATATGGAACCTAGAAGGAATATTCATAGTGTGAGATTAGAGGAGGAAGAGGAACTGGTTAAGAACTCTTTCAGAGAAGAAGAAAAACACTCAGGAGAGCCCAGGATCAGTGAGGCCAAGGGAAGAACGAATACCAAGAAGAGAGTTGATTGTTTAGGCTATGTCAAGCTGCAAGTAAAGGAATCCATCCTACAGTAGATGAAACAATAAATACATTTAACGAATTCACATAAAGTGACTGGAGGTGGGCAGTTAAGGGTAGTTCAGCAGCTCATCATATCATCAAGAATGGAAGCTGTCTGCACCCTTCCACTGCATCATCCTCAGCGTGTTGGCCTTTTATCCTTGTGTTTGTTACCTAATGGTTGCAAGATGGCTGCTGCAGCTCCAGACACACCAAGATAACCCTGAAGGGAGTGAGGTGAGGGTCGGCAGTGGAGAGAACATTCAAGATCCTTTCTTCTTCTACCAGGGACAAAAATCCTTTCCAGAAACTTCTCATGACTTTAAATTGTCCAGGACCGATCGTGTGGCCACTCCTACCTGCAGAGGAGGCTAGAGAAGCTTCTGGATTACTGGGCTCTATTCTTAGTGTGCAGTAGAAAAGAAGCAGTAGGAGAAGGGCTTTGTGGTGGACAGCCAACAAAGCCTGCCATGGTGAAACTAATATCAATGTTCTTCTGGGCATTAAAATGCTTTTTCCATGGTTAGTTCTTTTAAATCAGCTAAAAAAAATAGTCAAGATTACCCAGAGCACCTTCTCATAAAACCAGGAAACAAAGTTTTGGCAATTCTCAACCATGATATTTCAGTTGTTAAAATTGATGGCCTTTCTTGTTTGTTAAAAACTATCACCATATGAACAAGCATTTAGCTCATGTTTTTCTGACATAAAAGTTAGATCATGATTCATTTATAGTGGAGGTCTTAGTTTTTAAGAATCAATCATTTAGAGAAGTTGGTAAATTTTGTGGATTTATAGTAGAGCTACTTAGCTGAGAATTTATGTCTACTTTGAAGGCCATTTTCCCTTTCAATTAGATATTCTAGGACCTCAGGATTTTTCCATAATACTATTTTCCATAAGTTATATTATACTGTGTAAAAATAATTTGTCTTGAAGATGTCACATCATTGAGCTAAAAATCATGTTGACACTCATCTAAGAAATCATAAAGTCATTCTCTCCGACAGGGAAACCTAATAACCAGGGCCATTTCATATTATGTTTAGGAGATTTCCAGTGAGTTTCAGTCATGGTGAACACAAGCATCCAAGATTCTAAGGTGGACCAGTGGTTTCAGAAAAAATGATGGCCTGGGAAGGTCTTTGAGATGATGAATCAGCTGATTCCTTATAGTATTAATGCTTATAATTTGAAACATAATTGATTTTAATTTCTTGCATGAATTAATTAAAACATGATAAATTCCTTTAAAGCTCTTTCTGGTGTCTGATCAAAAATAGCAGTTCTTCAGATCTATTCATTTCTTTTGAAATGGAAAGGCTGCAAAAGGTTGAGTCACTGTGCTGCTAAAGTGATCTGTGAACTAAAGAATGTTTGACTTTTCCTCTGACCTCTAAAATCATATAACTGGGGCCAGCCTGGTGGCGTAGTGGTTAAGTTCGCGTGCTCAGCTTCAGTGCTCTGGGGTTTGCAGGTTCGGATCCCAGGCACAGACCTACACACCGCTCATCAAGCCATGGTGTGGCAGCATCCCACATACAAAGTAGAGGAAGATGGGCACAGATGTTAGCTCAGGGACAATCTTCCTAACATGCACACCCCCAAAAAATCATATAACCATTTGCTGACATGACATCTCACGTATGTCTAATAGGGATTGCAAATGCAATGCCACCTCAGTATAAATAGAACCATCTGCACCCCAAAACCTAGGGGGCATCCTTGTTTCTTCTCTTTCCCTCATGTCCCACAATCCAACCCATCCAAAACATATCTCAGATCTGTCTTCATCTCCCCATCCCATGCATGATCATGTTAGTTCTAGATGCCATCATCCCTCTTCTGGATTGCTACAATTACAGTCCTTCCTCCACACTGAAGAATCTCCTCTTTAAAACAGATGATGACAATCTCTGCTGAAACCCTCAGAAGGCTTCCCATTGCCCTTAGAATAAAATCCTAATTCTTTGCCAGGGCTCAGAAAGCCAACCTCGCAGTCGTCATCCTTCCCTCCATTACAAGCCCCCCCACCCACCCACATCACCATGTTCTTTGTCACACTCCCAAAATGCTCCCTGGCTCGAGGCCTTTGCCCTGGGTGTTTCCTCAGCCTCCCTCTGCCTCCCCTTCCCATCTCCACCTGATGGCCTCCTTCTTGTCATTGAGGCCTTGGTTTAAATGTCTCATCAGATGGGCCACCTTGACTGACTGTGTTGGATATTTTCCCTCTAGATGCACTCTCTATGCTTGGCAACCCTGCTGTGTGCTCCAGGATGGTGTGCTGTCTGCACTGTATCAATGGGCTCCCTTGTCTTCCGGCTTCCTGTTGTGTTCAGCCAACAAGGAGTGTCAGCAGGAGATGGGAGGGAGGAGTAAGAGTGAGGTCATACACTTCATTCTCCCTAGCTCCCTCCCTGTGGAGTTATTGCTGCCTGGCTGTGTCCCTTACCCAAGGGTCCATGGCTCCTACCCAGCAGCCCTTTCTCTTTCCCCTCCTCTCCCCCGCCCCCGTCCTCTCTCTGTTCCTCCTCCTCCTCCTTCTTCTCTTTTTCCCCTTGTCTCTCCCCTCTCTCCTTTGCCCCACTTCCCTCTCCCCTCCCCCTTCTGTTCTGATAACCATTCCTTCAGGTTCTGGAAAGGTAGATGTAACGATGCCTTGTGTATTCCCTACATCTCTCCCACATATTTGTAAATAATCTCTTTATGAACTTTTCTCACAGTATCCCCACTGAGTGTGCCATATATTTCCTGCTGGGACCCTTACTGATACATCATCTAATAAAAACAAAAAGTGCTTGTCATTCTTTTTCACATCATCCCATTTTAACTCTTAGCACAGCTCTTCACTAATCTCTCTGATCCTAATTATTTGTTTGTTACCTATCTCCTCCCATGGGAGTGTAACTACCAAGAGAACAAGAATCTTATCTGTCTTGTTCATCATTGTGTTTCTCCCCAGTGCCTAGATGGGGGCATTGAGTAACTGAGTTAATATTTGATCAAAGTTGCATGTGAATAAATGTTAGAAACATAAAGTAAGGATTGGCTGTAGGACTGCATTAATTTTGATTGTTGTTTAGTAAGCTGTTCATGGCATATGAACCAGAGAGAGAACAGAGACCAGATAGAATGAATTCACAACTGAAGAGATAATTGGGTACCAGACAAATTCAGTGTAATTTCATCACTTAATGTATTTCCCAGGAGTGCTAATATTTTCAACTCCAAATAGAAAGCCAGGAGACAAAAATCTGAGATGGGAAAATATATCTGAGACTGTTCACTGGCAAACAGGTGATTCACTAAACTCTTGTCTTGGAGCATCTTACTATGACTACTTATAATGTCACTCATCCACTTACTCCTTAAGAAGTTGGTTATTAAAAGGACTGAAAGTCATAACTGAAAAACAGTCAATGCAACAATTTCCTGAACACCTCTAGTGGAGGTGGCATGACCTGAATTCCTTACAAATTGACCGGGGATAGTAATTGTGACAAGACTTAAGTTATGGTGGGGAGACAGACAGAAAAAAAAAGACTTCAGCTGGTTTCACTGTTTTTAATGAGGTTACAGAGCAAGTGGATATTTTAGGACTTAGATGAGCTGTTATAGAAATCTAAACTTCTTGAGATGGAATGAATTTAGGATATCTTCTCCTCTCTCCATGTGCCATGACTCTAAGGACAAGATTCCAAGATTCCAAGATTGTTGTGTTGACTTTGGGGAGAAATTGGGAAACAGGGTAAGCCTTCCATGTTCTTCTTTAGTCATCCATCCATCTGAATTGCAGGCGCAGAGACTTTCCTGTAAACTGAGTCCAGTAATGGCACGTAGGTGGACACTGCCTCAGTTAATCCATATAAAATTCCAGTGAAATAGGACTTAAATTTCCCATTTTACAGTAGAGAAACATGCACCATAAAGAGCTCAGTCCTACACCTTCTGAGTGACAGCAGACACAGATCTTCTAGCTCCAGGACCAGTTGTAACATTTGTTGAAGACACATCTTTCTTGAGATCTTGAAACAGTCACTGCTGGAACACACAGAACCTGTGCTAGGGAGTGATGCAAAACCAGAGTCTCCGTTCGTCCAAAGACACATTTTCAGATGGTTTAGGCCTTTAAAGAATCAGCCTCCAATCTCCCATCCTATTGAGACAAAGTAGATATTTTCTAAGAAGGCAAAGATTTCCTAAAATACCCAACAAGAGTTTCTACTCGACTCAGAACACATTTTGAAATAGCTAAGGATATCCCACTAGGCTATAATTTTCCATGTTGTTTGCATATTATTCAGACTCTGGGTACAAGTCCTCAGTCAGTGACTTACTAGCTGAATGGTCTTGACTCCTAGAATGTAAGCTCTATGAGGGCAAGAATTTTTGTCTGTCTCATTGACTCTGTGTCCTCATGCCTAGAACAGTACTTAGAAATACAGGTGCTCAGTAAATGTTGGAAGGAAGGGAGGAAGGGATGGAGGAAGAAGGGAAAAGTTAGTGAGCCCTAATTTTCCCATCTTTGAAAGGAGGATAATAACGGTACTTTCCTCATAAGACTGTTTTGAGGATTACCTGTGATAACACAAATAATGTGCTTAGAATAGTGCCTGGCACCAGAAACATTGGGTCAGGATGATGACATGATGAGGAGGAGGAGGAGGAAGAGAACTTGGCTGTAATTTCCTGAATGCCCACTATATGTCGGCTACTGTGCTTAATAATAGGGTACAAAGATAAATTAAACATGTAGGATTCACGTTCTATAAAGCTTCATTTTTTTTCATTCTTCAATTCAGTATTATTGTAGATTTACATATTCCTGCAAATTCATTGGAAATATGTTTTTTTTTCTTTCATTTTCTGCTATACTGAATTTGCACCTAGAAATAACAAGGGTCCCACAAGGATCTCTTTTGTTTCCTTTTCTTTACTGATGGTTAAAGTTTAAGAATTAAATACGTTCTCGGCAGCCTCTAAATCTTTGCAGGCATTTTCAACATAACATGTACATACTTACCCCAGACAGCATCCTCTAACTGCATCATTATTGAAAGTTCTCATTGTATTCGATTCTTATGAAAACACATAGAGGAAAAAAAGCCTAAAGCAACTCACTCTTACTCTTTCAATAGTATCATGATTGAGTGCCTATCTTCTGCCTCTAGGAGGAAATTCCAGTAATCCTAGACCCCTCACCTTTTAGAACTGATTTTCCAGAGGGCAATTCACCAAAAAAGACAGTTGGTGCCCCTGTCAGGAAAAAAACAAAAAGCCTGGGTTGGATGAACCTTTTCTAAAAGTCCAAAATAAAAGTTTAAAACTGATTTTCAGAATCCCTACAATTGCACAGGCATGCCTACATAGCTATCTGAGGAACAGAATTATAAATTCCCACAAAGACATCTACTGCAGTCACGGCCATGCGTCTATTGCAGTGGAATTCTTTCTTATAAATGATTGTATACGAAGCTCTAACAAATGTATTGGATCAAAATGTATTTCTCTGTTTGAGGGTTGAAAGATCCACAAGTCCCTTTGTCCATCTGATAGTGGCCCCTGGAGCATCCCTGACAATCTTTAGGATTCCAGTGAACATCAGGACTGGGAGGAGAGTGAATCCTGGTTGCCCACTCACCTTTCCCATCATCCTAAGGCAGCCTGGGGCTGGGCTGGGGACTATGACTGTACTTCAAGCCACCCACAAGTAAAAGATGTAAATGAGAACTTCACTTGGGAAAACCACTTCGGGGAGGGAAATCTAATAGGGACTGAAGGTTTGCTTGCACCAGCTGACCCCTTACTCATATAGTTAGCATTCGTTCTGTATCTGTAGTGGCCCAGAGCTCCATCCCAAAAGCATCTTTGGAGCCTTATTCAGTTGATTCCAATTGTGCACACCAGTTGGATTTCTGAGGCCCCTGCCATGTGCCCCACTTGGGAAACCTCTCTTGCTCACTATTTATTTTTGACGCTGCTGTAGAAGGAGGTAAGGCTGGATGGCACATTGCCTAAATGGAAGTAAACTAATATAAATATCATTTGGCTATTTTCTTAATTTTGGAGAGATCACTAAGGCCCATCAAAGATAAAAAGGAAGAAATTAAACATTTTCAAAAATGGCTTTTCAAGAAGAATGAAAAAATAATCCTTGGTCCTAGACAAATGCCCTGGGAATATTATTATGTAATGTCTGGTTTTTCCCCCTCTCAATTATAGTTATTTCATGCATGTTACAGATGAAGCCATTCTATCAGTTGGAGACCAATTTTAATCCCAAGGTTGATTAGACACTTAGCTCTCCCTGGCTTGCTCACTGTCTCTTTGTTCTGCACCCCTATACCCACACCGCCATTGATTTACACACAAATAAGGATTTGGCCTGATTCATTAGTGGAATGTCCTAATGAACACTTGGTTGCATTCAACCTTTTGCTGAAGCAAAAGTCTCAAGGTTGCCATAGTAATGGAAAATTAAATCCATGGAGCCATTCCTGCTCTGTGAGTGGCTCGGGTCTGCTGTAGTACCATAGCACGCCTGCAACCTGGGTCAAGTAAGAACTGTGATTCCGCTGTTTGCCGATCGAGTCCCAAGCAGTGGGCGATATTTGCAAAAGGTCATTCTGCTCTCCAACCATTAAAATGAATGAAACAGCTAGAGTGTAAATTGGGAGACGGGGGGAAGATTGTCCCTTTGGCTATTTGACAACTTAGGAATTGAAAGGAGCCCAAGATGTCATCTAATATTGGTTTCAGCCAATGTTTGACTTAGCCATAGGACATCCCTGAAAGACGGTCCTGTGGCTGTTGCTTGAAACTATCCAAGAGGGAGCGACTAGCTCTGGAGTTGACCAGCTCCTGGTATTCTTCCCTCCAATCAGCCACTTAGCCCTTGAGTGTCCACTCTCTGCCAGGTGTCAATTCCTGAATAAAAGAAGCTGCTTGTACTCAGGGGCTCACGGAGAAGGGTGGCCAGGTTACAGTGTCCCCACTCAGATCACATTCACCAAATATTTCCCACTTAGCTCATCAACTCCCTCAAAATATCTTTCTCCTGCTAATTCCTCTCCCTTATCCTCCCTCTGTTGCCTTTTGAGCTTTCTCTCTATTTTCAACTTTCTTATGTCTTCAGTCATCTCCTAGAACGCGTCCTTCCTCCTCACCTTTAGAGAAACTTAGCCCTTCCCCAACTAATCTGCAATGTACAAATAGATTTACCTTTCTTTTTTCCCCTTATTTCTTCTCTTCTTTCTCCCTTCTTTCATTTCTTTCTTTCTTCCTTCTTTCCATTCATTCATTCAACAGTTACAAAGGACCTAAAGTGTTCTCAGCACTGTTATAGGCACTACAGGTATAACATTGAACGATGCTCATTAAGCTTACATTCTACTGGGGACACTGAAAATAAACAAGGTTAAAAAATAAAATGTATAGTCAAGTCAAATGATAAGTGCAGTAGAGAAAATTTTGTTTTTCTTTTTAAATGCAGTTGGTTCTTTCTCCCATGCTCTCAAACTCAATATTTCAAAGCTAAGAGGTAAAGTCAACATTCTTGGGGATCCCTTGGAAGAACCTTTCTTCTATGACCCTCTTTTATCAACTCCTTCCCTGAAACTCATGGCATCTGTTACACTATGTCCACACCTCCTAGCCTCAAGGTCTCTCCCCGATAGTCATCGAGATTCTAGAACTCTGGGTCCTGGTTCAAAGTTTCCGTCTACCATTTTTCTCCTTTCATCATCAGAGTGATTTCAGCATCTGATTTGAAGGCCCAGCTTCTTGATTTCCATTATGCCACGATGTTTTTCTCCGTTTCACTTGAGCTTGTGAAGACCACACTCTAGACCTTGCTAATATTCCAATTCCAGTGTCTCCCACTGCAAGTCTCCTCCTGGACCATGACTTTCTGTCTATCCCCTTTTCCTCTCCTGCTAAACCAGCTCTTTGGCTTTATCAAGGCGCTACACACGCACACACACACACACACACACACACACACACACACACACACAGAGTCTTATCTTTTGTCCATCTCCCAGCCTCCTGGACTCACTGCATTCTAGGGTCAATGATTGTCTTCATTCTCCCCTAATCCCTCAATGACTATGAGCGCTTCCCACTGGTTCTGTCAAACCTAAACTCTTTAGTAACACAATCCATCTGTTTTTTCCCTCTTGCTCTTAAAGTGTGTGGTAGGCACAATGATGGCCCCTCAAAGTTGTCTTTGTCCTAATCCCCAGAATCTGTAAATATGTTACCGTATGTGGCCAAGGGGATTTTACAGATGTGATTAAGTTAAGGATCTTGAGATAGGGACAATATCCTGGGTTATCCAGGTGGACCCAATGTAATCGCAAGAACCCTCATAAGATGGACATAGGAGAGTCAAAGTCAGAAAAAGAGATGTGGTAATGGATTTAGAGGTCAAAGTGATGCTACCATGAGCCAAGGAATGGGAGTGGCCACTAGAAGCTAGAAAAGGCAAGGAATGGGTTCTCCCCTAGAGCTTCCAGAAGGAACCAGCCCCACTGACACCTTGATTTTAGCCCCTATGACACCTATTTCAGACATCTGGCCTCTAGAACTATAAAACAATACATCTAAATTGCTTTAAGGCACTAAGATTGTGGTAATTTGCTACAGCAGCCACAGGGAACCATACAAAGTGCCAACAGCCATAGCTAACACTGCAAGACAGGCAGGGATAGTGGCCCTTTGCACCTTCAGGATCCGCACCTCGGCCTGGCCTGAGTGTAATTAAGCATCTTTGTACTCATGGTCAGCTGCCCGTCCCCTACCACCTCTTTCCCGGCACATCGAGAACTAGCCACGTAGTTGACTAGGGCCCATCTGTAACAACACGAACCTCTGTTCCTCTAATAACACTAATAATTATGCTTCTGGCGCTCCTTTCAGGGCCATGAAGATGTATCTTAAAGCCAGTCAAGCGCCTCTGACAGCTTTGGCAGCTCTGTGTCACTTCACTTCTGAAAGGTGACAGAAGGGCCAGAGTGATCTATAGCTGACCCTCTGGTCAGTCCCACAGGCCTGAACTAAAACCTTCAACAGAAGTGGCCTCTGGTATATTTTCTATTTGTGCACAACACAGAGAGGAGTCATTCGTGTTCATAAGGTTAATGTGAGAGCTTCGGTGGCTAGGTATCAGCATTTTAATAGAGGGAATGTGGTGCATTTTGACTGCTCATATTTATCCTATGGGAGGAAAAATGGGTTTTATTATTGAGCTTGATGTGACCTTCCAGGGGACTCGAGGGGATTCAATGCCCGGGAAATGCTGCAAAATAGCAGGAGACATAAACAGTTGACTATTGTGGAAAATTCATTTTTTATTTTTAAAAGCATTGGAAACACATAATAAGTCCCCATTAGTTTGACCTCAGCAGTTGGAATTTTTTTAACTTCAATATTTTTCTGGGTTGTTTTCAGATTTGGTTGTTTGTTTTTTCATTGACGAGATTTTGTTATGTTGTCAAGTTAGAGGATGGAATTCAGCTTTGTAAAGAAGTGCTGCAGAGTACAGAGGTGACAATGACATTTCATGATTTGTAATGCTTTGTTAAGTAACTCTCTGAAGAAGCCATGAAAATGAGCACTAGCCCACAAAATCAGCACTTTTGGTGCTCAGCATCTAGAAGGTGTGTGAAATGCTCAAAGTGTTTGCTAAAAGTGTGATAAATAAGTAGACGTGTAGAAAATCAGTCTGTAAGACAAGGAAATGGACGAGATTCTACATCTGCTTGCTATTCTCTTCTCGCCTTTGTTTGTTTCTGGGATAAGCTCCACATATGTATTTCTTTATGTTTTAGGGGAATTCTATTTAGAGTATTGATTCTGTTGTTTTCAGGTTAAATCAGTTGTTTCAAATCTCCCTAGCCTCCAATTCATTCAGCCACTATTCTTGGTTTATTTGTTAAAATAACTACAGCACTGGACCAATCCATTGCATTTATCTTTAATAACCAATTCTAGGGGTTTGTTCTGCCATGAGTTTCCCTGTTAAGGGGCACAGATATCTGTTCTCAATATATTTCCTGGAGGCAAATGTCTTTTCTTCTTGGCATAGTGAGACAGTTACAGAAGAAAGTAGAAAGCCTATCATTTGAAAAGATGGTATTGATATATGTGTATTTGGTGGTAGTGTGGGTCAGTTATGACTTCTGGTGCTCTCCACAAAACTAGGTCAGAACGACAGCTTTCACAAGAAGTCTCTATTGTGTGTTGTGAAATCACTTCATGACCCAGAACTGTTATCTCATTTGTGGAAGGAGAAGCCCATTTTCCATGATCCATCCAGAGCAGGTCTCTCTGACCCCTCTCTGACTAGGGTCAATCACAACACGATTTCTTTATGAGGCATGAGTGTCTTTTGCAAATCTCTCCTCTGGTAACCAATCCTTAAGGAAAAGAGTCAGCACCTTCAGGCCAGAGTTTGTTCATCATTGTATCCCCCTGCCAGGTGCAGAGTAGACCTAGCATCATGTTTGTTGAATGAACTGTTGAATTACGCACTAAGAGACAATAGAGAAACACACACACTCAAACATTCACACACAACATTGAAGATGATCCAAAAGAGGGAGAAAAGAGCATGAGGAAAATAAACAAAAGTGTACTACCTGGTTTCCTGGCAAACAATCTAGTGTGTCATTTGGTGATTAGAACAGTTCCCTTTTCCTCAGTTAGCATGGATCGTTGGTTCCATCTCCACTGTGACAATGGTTTCAAACCTTTCACTCTGCCCCATCCCAACTCCCCTCAGAATGCCAAGAAGCAGGTGTCAATTTTGGCTTATCTTTTCAAGGAATTAGTGTTTTGCTCAGTAACTTGGCCCAAGCAGAGACCCTCCTGTAAAATATCTTTGCAATACTCCACTATGACATGCAATCTCTGTCCACATTTAATTGCTTTACAATTGTTGGAGCTAAAGTAGTTGATTCTTATTCATTTCTAATCTCTTCTTTAGTGTTACAAACAGTAGACTCTGGATTAAAAGGGAAATTAAATATAATCTCATCAAATCTGCCTTCTGATGTTTGAAATCTTGCTTCTCTATCTCTTGCCTATATAATTTTTCAGTCTCTGCTTGAGTGTTTTCATTGGGGGAGCACTTACTCTCTCATGAGTGTTCGCACCATTCATTGTCAATTGAGGTTGTAAGAAAATTCTTTGTCAACATTGATCTGAAATTCCTATATTCCCACACAGTAGTCATATTTCTGCTTAGCAGTTCCCCCTTCCATATTCCAGATATTTGAAAAAAAAAAAGTTTATCACGTTCCTCGTGTCTACATCAATCTAAACACCAGTTCTTTCCATCGTTACTTAGTTGGTTTGATTGAACCAAGTGTGCCAAGGCATCCATGAGTTAGAGTTCTCTTCCCATCCTGTTCCTGTCTCCTTATCGCTTCCTCTCTTCATCCAGGCACTGGAGCAGGAGATGACGGCAGAGAGGAAATGGGGAAGAGGTGTGCAAATTGCGGAGGTCTTTGTAGGTCATTTTATGGACTTTGGCTTTATTCTGAGTGGCATGGGGAGCCATGGGAAGCTTTTGAACAGAGGAGGGATGTGATCTAACTTACGTGTTAACATGATCCTTTGCTCCACTGTGTTGGGAGAAGGACGAAGAGGGGAGCAGGGGAGGAAGCAGGGAAACCAGCTAGGAGGCTCTCACAACCACCCAGACCCAGGAGGTAGGCACTTGGGCCGCAGTGAAGGTTTAGTTGCTGTGAGAAATGGTCAGATTGCAGGTATAATGCCAGTCACTCATTTGGAAACTTCTGATTCCCAGGGAACAGGGCTTGGAAACAAACTAGGATCCCAGTCACATGGAGCTCTGTTTTGTCTACCAAGTTGTCATGCATATTGAATAAGAACAAATGAATTGTCAAAATGAGCTGCTGTAAAACCATTGATCTATATGCAGAGTATCACTAACTGCAGTGGTCATTGTCAGTGCCTCTCCAGGCACAGAAGTGAGCACTTTCCACTGTATTATACTGTTTAATCCTGTGACCTACCTGAGTGGTAACTGATATTCCCTTATTACGGATGAGGAAACGGAGGCTGACAATGTTTAAGAAACATGTCCCAAGTGGAATGACTAGCAAATGGCAGAGTGCTAGTGCTACACCTACTTCTACACTTGAGATGTTTTTCCTGCAGAGTAAAGTGAACAAGGATCCTCAACCCCCTCGATTGCAGCTACTGTAAATAGTGGGTAAAAATTGAGGTTAAGGAAAACCTTTAGCCTGAAGTCAAGGAGAGCTCTGGCCCATGGGAGTTACCACATGTCTCTCTGACTGTGGATGAAGAAATGTGTAGCAGACTCTGAGGCTCACATGAATGTCATGAGCGGCCCTCAAGGTCTCCAAGAAAGTTCTAGAAGGCAAAGTTGCATGGCACAGGCAGCTGGGTCTCTGCAGCTGCATCTCACACAGTCTTGAAGGTGGACATACCTGATCAAGGAGAGCAAGCAGGTTTCTGGGAGTATTTTCCTCACTTTAAAAGCTGCCATGATACCTTAAATGTGTGCTGTTTGCAAGAAACTCTCATCGTCCTCTTCAGCTTGATCCTTTTGTCTCATCCTCATAGTCAGGCCTGGTGGGGATTATTTTAATTTCACAGAAAAGAAACCCAGGGCTAAGGCGGCTCTGTTACTCACCCGTGCACTCATGGGAGGGCTTGGTATTCTGCTTTCCAATTCCTCTCCCTCTCTGCTGCACCATGCTTCCGGGAATGAGAGCCACAGAGAAGCCATCAGCAAATATTTATCGAGCACCTACTATGTGTCAGATACCAAGGAGCAAAAACAGACCAAGTCCCTGTCCTCCTGGAACTTACTTGTGGAAAGAGCGTTGGGATCAGAGGAGTTGCCCTGAGTTGTAATCCTAGCTCTTTTATTAATTTGGACGTGACGATCGGCTGGTTATCAATATCTCGGAGCCTCACTTTCTTTATCTGTAAAATGGGGGAAATAGGACTTGTCCTGCCTTCTCTTTAGGCTTGTCAAGGGTCCAACGAGTCAGCAGGAGAAAAAAAGCTTAGATGTCACAAACTCAGCAACCATGTGAACAGGGCCGTCTATTTGTGATGTGAAAAGGCATGACGAGCGGACAAACCACACTGACTCAGTATAAACAGGATCATACATTGTTTCCTTCGTGCACCTGCTAATTTTACCAAAGGGCAGTTGGCTTCATTGCCTGTGACTGAAAGAAGTTCTTTACTTCCATTTTCATTAGCTCAGGGACCAGTATGGTTTCTCCCATAAATCTCTGACTCAGGAGCACTGCTGCCAGAAGATTCATTAGCCTGGCAAGAGAGAAGGGGAGCCCTCCCAGGTCCAGCAGTGTAAACCTGATGACAAATGTGGCAAACTTAGGCTGATGTGGATTCCTTGAATATACCATTAGCTCCTGTCATGTCACATTACACTGGTTTATGCAAGAACCATGCAGGCAATGAGAGGGTTTAAATACCTTTATTACTTGGTGTCATGATATCGGTAATAGTTTGCAATGATTTTTTTTCTCAGTGCAAAACACACTTAATCTCAAAATCCAAATTACACTTAGAGGCTCATTGAAAAGTATTTTCTTTGCATGGGGGGGAATCAATCTTTTCTACTGCTTATTTTTCTTTTCTTTCTAGCAAGGTTAAAATTCAGAGCATGATCTGATGGACTTTATTTTACAAGGTGAGAGGTTTCCCAGAAGTGCAGTGCAGGGCTCATTAGTCCAGCGCAGAAAAAATTGTTCAAAGCAATTTGAAGGGGCATCGTTAATAGTCCAGTCCTCTCTGTACATAAGCTGAGGTCCCACCTTGCAGCTCAGGTCAATGAGGATTTTTCCAGTAACTAAACTCACTCTACCACAAGTACAAGCTGCACTCTGTTAGAGCTAGTTTGTGTTAGGTCGTGGAAGGACCACAGGACTTGGCTCTGTAAGACCTGGGTTCGAGTCCCAGCCATGCCATTCACTAGGTGTGTGGCATTGGCTCTGAACTTATTCCGCATTGGGATGATGGAGATGGTACGTAAGAATGCTTTTCTTAAGGGTCAACAAAAGATCAAATGATTCAAGTCCACAGGCTCAAAATTTAACTTAGAATCTCTCCTCCACTCCCTCCATCCCAAACTCAAGAAAAGGCCCCAGGATCCATCCAGTGTCCAAAGTAAGAAACCACTTGGTAGTAATGTCCTATATTTCCCCCAGAGCCTACCCATGTCCCAGCCTTGTTGATGTCACCCCTTAATATGTCTGGAATGTGTCCATTTCTCTCTGTGTCCACTGCCACCACCCTTGCCAAGAATACACCATCATTTCCCTCCTGAACTGTTATAAGAGCCTCAGACCCGGCATCCTGGCATCTTTTAAGCCCCCATTTAATGTGTCCTTATTGGTGCAGCAAAGTGATCTTTTTCCCAAACACTGACATCAAGGCAATCCCTTCAAAGCCTCCTGTGGCTTCTCATTGCTTCTGTCTGACTGTGAAATGGTCCAGTCCTTGCTTTCTCTCTTCGCCCCACGTCGTTCCACTCTCCCATGCCCACTGCACTTCACCCTGGCCTTCTGTGGACATGCCATCCTCTCCCCACCATATCATGGGGTCTTTGTTCATACTGTTCCCTCCCTGTACCTCACATCCAAGTCTAGGTGACTCCTGCTCACCCACCAGACTCAGCTCAGCTGACACACCTTGGCTGTGCCCCTAGGTGAAGGCCAAACCCCTCTGTTACTCCCTCTCTCCTCATTTTACCACAGTTGTCCTTCTACATTTACTGTTGTCACTGGTTGGTAGTCTGTCTTCCTCACCATACTCTAAACTGTCTTGTGAAAGGGTAGGAATCTGTCTGTTTTGCCCACCATTTCACCCCTGTTAACTGGCTAGTGCCAAAAGCAAAACACACTTAATCTCAAGTGTGTTGAGTGCCTGGCACATAGCAGACATTCAATAAATATATGGGGAACGAATGAGATGTAAAAGCATGTCATATATTTTTCATTCTTCAATAAAATAAGCTAATTAGGGTTTACTTTGTACCAGCCACTGTGCTGAGGGTTTCCTCATAAGTGGAGTTGTACAGAAGCCAGCTTGTACCTGGCCATGAGAGATAATTATATATATATCTCTTCCCAATGCCACCTTCAGTGACATTGTAGCTTGAAAGCAATTGGCCATAGTGGGAGTATTTACACCACAGAAATTGGAAAACTTAAAAATCAGTTTCCCCCCCACCCTGACCCAAGAAGAGCTGGTTGTTAAACATTTCTCAGCATACCAAATGAAGTGGAATTTCAGATCAAAAGCATTTGGTATTATTATAAAGAGGTGGTATTATAATAATAATTCAAAATTTCAGTGTAGTTGATATGTCAATAGAGAGAAGAATGCAGAGGAAAGGGAAAATGCCACTGGATGACTAGGGTTGAAAATTGCTCTTTGTCTTCCAATCTATTCTCCCCTTCCTCCATAGGAACAGAAAACTCATTGGAGCATACGGCCACCCAGAGGAAAGACTGCATTTCCCAGTCGCCCTTGCAACTGGATGTGGTCATATGACTAGGTTTGGGCTGATGGGACATGTGGCTGCCTCCAGGGATCTCCCATTATAAAATGATGGTGCTTATCCCTTGTCATTCTTCTTTAATCCCTGTTTTCCTTCCTACTGGGTGAAGTGTGGGCAAGAAGATGAGCACATAAGCAGCCATCTAGGGAATGGAGGGCCCACATAAGAGCAAGAAGGTAGAAAGAGCCTGTGTGCCTCCAAGATTAAACAGTCCCACACCAGCTTGGGACTGCCTACACACAGACTTTTACGTGAGAGAGAAAGAAACATCTATGTTTTCTTTAGGAGTTCTTTATCACAGCTGAACTGTTTGTTGAGAAGAATGGGCGTGTATACGTGTGTGTGTGTGTGTGTATTTAATATGTGTATTTATATTTATGTATGTATATGGGGTGGGAGGTGTACTGACGATATTGACTCTTCTACAACTAATGAAGAGATCTCAAACTACATCTGTCAATAAGATGTTTGCAAAGTATTGTATTTTGTTTTATTTTTTCTTTTGAATACTTACAAATCTGATCTATCTATAAGAGATGTCAAAAGAATCAAATCAACCTTTACCCCATCATTAAGCTACAGCCCATGTTCACTGCATTTGTTCACTACTGTTTCCTCCAGCCTTTCACTTCACCTCACATATAATAAGCACTCGATAGATGTTTGTTAAATAAATGAACATGTGGTCTCATAGACCCCTAATGGTAACCCTTCACTGAACAGGTTTTTATAGCCAATCCCATTAAATAGAATATTCTAGACCAGTGGTTTTATCCTGGAGTGATTTTGCCCCCCTCTCCCCACACAAGACACATGTGACAATGTCTGGAGGCTTTTTTGGTCCTCACAACTGGGGAGTGCTACTGGCATCTAGTGGGTGGAGGACAGAGATGCTGCTTAATATCCTACACAGGACAGCCCCACCACAAAGAATTATCGGGCCCCAAATGTCAATAGTGCCAAGGTTGAGAAGCCCTGCTCTACAGATCGCCAGAGGGGCTGTTGCCAAATAAAAAATATAAAGAAGACTGTAACAAATGCTTTTGACCTGAAATTCCATTTCATTGGTGATTTCATTCTGGAGCAATTTCACTGCATATGTTCCTCCATATTGGGCTTTATAATGATGTACCACGTGTAATGTTTATCCTCAAGGATCTGTCTTTTTAAAAGGAAGTATCAAACAATGAATAGCAACATGCCCAAGCACTCAGCTGTTTTCTTTGTCTTGGGAGCCTTCATGCTTTTTTCAAAGCCGTATGAGCTTGTCAATCCGAGAGCGGATCTGTTAGACTCACCCGGACTGATAAAGTTTGATCTTTGGAAGAACTTGGTGCCTTTAAATGCCTGTCAAACTGTGATACACTGAATAACATATTCCATGTGTAATTTCAGTTCCATGACAATAAAAAGGATAGTTTGAAAACTTTGGTCGACTCTGGTGCGTGCAGCTGGGAGACCTTCCAGAGACTTTCAAGGTCTTCAGCGAATGTATGATTTAGACCACAGCTCCTCAATTGTGACATTTAATCCATAGAGATAAATCATCATGCACCATTGGGAGGGCTCTTTATGGATAAACAGCCCTAAAATAATTATGTTTAAAGCTCCATCAGAGCCTCCATCAGAAATTCACCACCATTTTTTTGCTTTTGTTTTTTATGTAAGAGACTAGGATGATGAAACTGTTTCCTGACTGTTGTGCTTGGAACCAAATTAAATCAAAGTCAAAACAATAAAACTAACTTTCCCCTGGCTGTCCTTGAGGAATACTGGGTACTGTTGCTTTCCCACCAATAGACTGGGGTTTATAAGGATGTAATCCTGACATCAGCCTCCAAGAAGAGTCTGTGATATATAACAGTTAAGAGCATAGACTCTGGAAGCCAACTCTCATTTGTTGACTGTGTGGCTTTGGGCAAGTTACTTGACCCCTCTGTGCCTCAGTTTCCTCACCTGTTAGATGGGATAATAATTGTCCCTACCTCATGGGGATGTAATAAAGATTAAATGAATTAATATCCATAAATCACTTAGAACAGGTAACATGTTCAGCTTAATATACTGAACGTGATTTGAACACGTTTGATTGATAAAATAAAGGCTTCACCCAGTGACTCACCTATCTTTATGATCTTTCCAATATGCAGCCCACGCCAGAAAAAAAAATGGACATCCTTGATTGCCCCTTTTTCCACTTACCCCAAGTCCACTCGGTATGACATGCTCTGATCTATAATAGTTCAGGACTAAATGTCCATTGTTGGATGAATGGATAAAGAAAATGTGGTATATACACACAGTGGACTATTACTCAGCCTTAACAAGAAGGAAATCCTACAGTAATCAACAACATGGGTGAACCTGGAGGACATCATGCTAAGCGAAACTAGCCAGTCACAGAAGGACAAATACTGCATGATTCCACTTACGTGAAATATCCAAAATAGTCAGACTCATAGAAGGAGAGAGAAGATTGGTGGTTGCCGGGGGCTGGAGGGAAGGGAAAATGGAGAGTTGCTGTTCAACCAACAGTTATACAAGATGAATAAGTTCTAGAGATGTGCTACTCAACACTGTGCCTATAGTCAACAATGCTGAATTGTGCACTTAAAATTTTGGTAAGAAAGTAGATCTCATGTTAAGTATTCTTACCACAATGAGAAAAAAAGGTAAAAACTAATGTGGGATTCAACTGAGGGTAAAAAGCAAATAAAGAGTATTTGTTCTATATAAATGAATTTTCTCATTCCAAGGTAGCCAGTCAATGCCCAAACCCTCTCATGTCTGCTCCTCAATATCTCTGCCATCTGCTCCATCCCTCCGTCCTCCCAGCGACTCCCAGCCCCTCTGCCACAGCCTTGCACTCCCTCGACAGTCTCCCTGCAGCCTGCCTTCCCCATTTCATTCCACTAGCCCCTGCAGCTAGAGCAGCCTTTAAAACAGATCATGCCACTGTCCTGCATAAAGCCCCGAGATGGCTCAAGAGGTGGCACATAGCCAAATCAGAGACCCTCAACTGCTGTATCAAACTGTCTAGAGGAGAGCACCAGGGACTCATCCACAAGGCTGTTCTAGAATCAGATGAGACTAAAATGTTTCATCTTTGATATTCACCAAGCTCCATCAACCCAACTCCAGGAGTGATTTCTAGCTCATGGACATTTCACATCACAGGATGGAGCAGGAACTGAAGCTACCGAACGTTGCCTAAACCTGATGGCACCAGGTCTATATGGCTGACTTCTTATCTTCCTGCAAGTTCATTTAGGAATGTCAGCACTGAAATGAGTGTATTTGAGACGGCACAGATGGAAACAACTAGCACAGGGCCAGGTTCACTGTTGACTCTCAACAGTAACCTGTTAAGTCAAGATATAAATTTATTCATTTACTGACAAACTTGAGTCTTAATTTCTGGGAAAACTGAAATTCAGATTCATTCATTAGTCGGATTTCAAAGACAAGAGATAGGAAAGCTTATTTAAAGAGCAATAATGCAAAATACAGAAAGCTAATGAACTCTCTCATACTAAAGTCTGTACGTAGAATGTCTTTCCCACAAATCTATGTTTTTTAAATATTTTCTCCATTTTACAATTGTACTCCCCAAAATGGCAGAACCATTGTCTGAAAAGATTTCTTCTGATGCTGAACATATTCTGCACATTTGAGATGGTGTCAGAAACTCCACGCAGCGGTGATGTTGAAAGAGCAGACATCTAAAATGCAAACATTCACAGAGGGTTGAGCATGTAAAATAACCATCAGGAAAGTTATTCATTTCAAATGGAGGAATTAGTCAAGGCAACAAGTTATCATGTGCATCCTCGTTACCAGCTTTGAGCACCTGACATAGTTTCTAAAGGAAAAGGAGAATAAAAGCAGGCCGGCCCAGTGCCATAGTGGTTGAGTCCGCACGCTCCACTTCAGCGACCTGGAGTTTGCAGGTTCAGATCCCAGGTGCGGACCTACATATCGCTCATCACCCATGCTGTGGTGGCGTCCCACATACAAAATAGAGGAAGATTGGCACAGATGTTAGCTCAGTGACAATCTTCCTCGAGGAAAAAGAGGAAGATTGGCAATGGATGTTAGCTCAGAGCCAGTCTTCCTTACCAAAAATGAAAAACAAAGAAACACTACAATAATGAGAAAATATACAAAATTTGAAGTCAGGATGGCACAGTGCAAACTGCAGCTCCCCCCACCCCCATAGCTGTGTGACCTTGGGAATGGTCCTTATCTGATTTGAGCTCAGTGTTTTCAACGTTAAAATCAGAATAATAATAGTAACACCTATATTCCAAGGCTGTTTTATTGGAAATAGTGGTATCTGGCACCTAGCATTTACTCAAGAAAAAGAAGCTACTACTTATTATTATTTTCCCACTGTCATTGCCCTTCAGCCAGAGACCACCAAAAATATACCCCTAGTTAAACAAGTTGGGTTTATTACTCATTGCAAGAAAGGAGAACATACTTTGGGGAGCTGCAGGGCATCCTTTTAAGAGGGTGTTAGGAAAGACTTACAGAATTTGGGCTCATATTAGCTACCTTGGGGGAAGATTCATAAAAGTGGAGCATTGCTCTGAATTGGATGCTCTTGGGAAGCAGGGGTAATTCTATGACTGGAACTTAATAAATCTGTCTAGAGGTCAGGCAGACTAGGCTGAGGCTACAGCTGTAATTGGCAAAGCAGCAGCCATCACTCACAGGAGCCAAGAAGGCGGATGGCTTGGACCATGTTCAGATCTGTCTGACTTCAGACTTTTTTACACAGTGGTCTGTTTTTTTCCTGAGCCGTCATGGTCACACAGTGGCCTTGTCTGGTGTTGACGATCTGTGAATTTGCTCATGTTCAACGGGAGAACGCCAACATCTAGCTAATGGTACCAGGCCAGATCCTAGATGTCAACAGCTACCTTTCTCTTCCTCCCCACATTCATTCAGCAAGTACTTAGTGAGTGTTGTCAATCCCAGTGTCCTCTCTCTAACGGAGTTTCTATTCTATAAAAAAATAGCAGGTCAATAAGACATGATAATGTTAGTGCTAAATGCAAAGAAGAAAATAAGATAGTACAGTTAAGCATGACCGAAGAGGAGGGCAACTTGATTCAGTGTGCCCAGATGAGGCCCCTCCAAGGAGGCGATTTCTGAGCTGAGACCGCAAAGACAAGAAGAAACTGATACCACCCGGATTCAGGGGAAGCATGTTCCGGGCAAAGGGAATAGCAATTTCAGAGGCTGAGACCCAAAACAGCTCAGCCAAGGGAAGGTCTTGGGGGAAGAGTATGCCAGGCAGAAGGAACAGGATTTCAAAGGCTCTGAAGTAGGAATGAGCTCGAAAACAAGTGTGGCTTTCTGCCAATGTAGTGCCCAAAGGGGAGAGTGGAGCTGGAGGGGGCAGGGGTAAGACACTGGGCCTGTGCAGGCCACGGTAGGGAGTCTGGCTTTTATTTTAGATGAGGGGAGAAATCATTGGATGATTTATGTTTTTAAAAACTTGCCTTGGTCCCAGTGTGGATGGAGAATGGATTGTTGGAAGGTGTAGAGGGAAAGAAGAGGTGGTACAAGAAATGAAACAAAGTTCTCACCATTAAAATATAGTAGCATTAGAATGTGGGGACACAAAAATTGTAGACTCTTAGGCTGAGAACACTGAAAGGGATTTGATTATTGGTCTAACCTGATCATCTCCTTTACACGTAAGAAAATCAACCCTGAGCAGGACAAAAGTGACTTGCCCAGGTCTAAATATTTAGTTAGTAGCAGAGCTGAAAGAGGCAAGCAGCGGCTGGGGCCCCAGAAGAGTCTTCCATCCTAGTGCCCCGAAGCACTGTGAAAATGGGGGCTCACTATATTGAGGGGGAGGGGGCTCTGCAACTAGAAGTTCCTCCTAAGATAGGGCAGCACAGTCAGGAGGTGGACAGTAAGAGGAGGAGAGGAGTCCAGGTGCCCTGCCAGATGCCCATTTACCTTCCTTAATGGTGCACCTGGAAGGGTCTACCAAGGAAAGGAACATGAACCCATGCCCATGCCCTCCCTGCAGGGTGGGTATCCCGGAGAGCTCGCCCTCCATCCTCATCCCCAAACCTGTGTTTGCTTTGACACAACCATCACACTTCTAGGAATTCAACCTCATAATATACTTAAGGTTGCATGTCAGGATTTTATTATCTGTTCTCTCATCAGAAAGGCGTTTATGTTACCATAAAAATTTTTAAAGAAAAATGAAATGTTTTGAGTAAGAAACTAGTTAAATGATAGCACATCCACAGCCAGTAGTCATCTGGTTTACCGTGTATAGTTCTACCAGCTGTTTCTCCCCATTCTGATTGGTTGGTAATCATAATCTAACAGTTGTTCAGTACTTAAAGCACCACCCTGGTAATGGCATATGTGAATTATGGAATACCATATAGCTAATAAAAAGATAACTCTTTAATTATTTGGGAAAAACTTCAAAATGCATTTTTTTTTTTTGAGGAAGATTGAGCCCTGAGCTAACATCTATTGCCAATCCTCCTCTTTTTCACTGAGAAAGATAGTCCCGGAGCTACCATCTGTGTCCATCTTCCTCCACTTTATATGTGGGACGCCTGCCACGGCATGGCTTGATAAGTGGTGTGTAGGTCCACACCCAGGATCCAAACCTGCTAACCCCAGGCACCGAAGCAGAGTGCACAAACAACCCCTATGCCACCGGGCCGGCCCCCATAATACATTTTTAATTGACAAAAAAAATAAGCTACAGACCATCAAGACCCATTTTGCTAAGTCTATGTAAAACTTACGCTCCTCTCAAAATGTAACAATGACTTTTACTGAGTGGTGGAATTATGAGTGGTTTTTATTTCCCACTTCTTGGGCACTGATATTTTCTACATTTTTCAAAAAGGAACATGAATAACTTTTGTGATAAATGAGGAAAGTTTGTTCATAAATTTTTGCATGCTATTCTTTGGAGTTGGGCAGCTGCTACAAGTGGCACTAAGCTGAGCTCCTGCTTTCCCGGATATGGCTTCTGACCGTCACAGCTGCCACCAAGATCCTGGTTAGCACTGTGAGAGTTAAATGCCTGCATTTCGCTGAATGAAAACGGATACGGTGTCTGAAGAGTATGGGAGTCCCCGCTGGAATGCTGCAAGTAGATTTTATGATGATTCAGCTCTGGAAAATCTAGGTTTTCCATAGTGATGGGCCCCATACCCTAGTCCAAGTGAAAATGTTTTAGGGCATCAGAGGAGATGAATCCTTGTGTGATCCTTCGTTGAGTACTAATTATACAAAACTTCATTCTGAGTATTTTTAAATATAGAATTTGAGTGATACAACATCCTTATGAGGTGGGGATTAGTGATGGGGCTTTATCTATGAAGAGGCTGAAATTGAGAGGGTTTGAAGGATTTGGCCTGGGTCACACAGTAAGGTCAGCTCACAGTGTAGAAGCCACATATTTTTTTGCACACAATCAAAATGGTTTTCCTGTGCCTGTCAGCTAGGTTAGAGGAATACACAGGCCAGCTCTGATCTGTGTCCTCCCCATGCCCCAATGCCCCCCACGTGCTGACTCTGGCATTGTTACTAACTGAGTACATTAATGGGCACACATCATTAATTCTCTCTGGGCCTCAGTTTCCCCATCTATAAAATGGACAAAGAGGTATTTGAATTAGACAAACCTTAGCATCCCGTCAGCCTCAAAGAGCGTAAGATTCTGTGTGAGTTTAGATGAGATCCACCCAACAACCTTCACATCCTGTCTTCCACCTCTGTGAGCAGCTATTTCCAAGCCACCAATCTGGTGACTCAGACAAAACACTCATCTTCAAGGAGCACAAAGAAATCCTTGGCCAATATCTTTCTGGATGCAAATGCTTTGCTTCTGAATTGCATGTCACCTTGAACAGACTGATGATGGATGGGAGAGATTCAGCTTTGTCCTGGAAAACTTTTACATGGCATTTTTTCACCCTTTTCTTTACAGATTTGTAAAGACAATACTTTAGCTTTTCCATGACGTGAGGCTTGTATTTTCCCGGGCTAGATGTAACAAAGAGCTTTCCAAATGATCAGTGACACCTCAAGTTAGAGCTGCTTTTTGAAATTGTTCTTTAGAATCCCTTACTTCACTGGGAACAGTGAAATCAGAATGTTAGCTTAATACTGCACCAGAAATGCGTGGAGAAGATGTAGAATGTTTATAAATGAACATCCAGTAATGCGCACTTGGTAATTTCATTCAAAGATGTAAAGGAAGAGATATTACAAGGGACACTTCTATTATTTTGTCAAATGCGATTTGCCCAAAAATAAAATTTCAACCTATATTCTTGACCTTCAGGGACTTATTTTAAGATCATATGGCTTTTCCTAAACAGCTGAATTATTTAGTGAGATTGAACTGTCAGAGACTTTAAAATAAAGCCCACCAAAATACCAGCCACTCTGGAGGGCTACAGCTGTTCAGGCCTCAATCTGCATATTTCATCTCAGCAGACTGAAGCTTGCAACTGAAAAATAGCTCAGAAAATACATATCGCCTTCCATGCCAAACGCAAAAAGGAATTCACCCGAAGCTGAGAATTTGATATAGTGGGTGACCTGCTCCTACAGCGACGCTCAGAATGGCTGATGGAGTTCTAGCTGCCTTCGTGCTACTTCACCCCTGTCTAGCCCACACCTCCAAGAAAGTGATTGGCAGCTTCTTCCACAGACGTATTGGGACCCCTGTGACTTAACACAAGGTGCAAACTTGGAGCACTGCCCCCGCAGATATGGCCATGATTAACAGCACGTTTTCAATGTAGGTAGAATGTTATGGAGAAGTTTAATTTATACATTTTTGGCCCAAACAGAGTGAAACTAACATTTTTAGCTCATAAGGGATTTTTGTAGATTGTTAGTACCTCCCTTTTCCCAAAGGACAGAAAACAGAACCAAGAATTCAAGATTCTCATGTTGATTACCACCTTCTCGGGGCTCCTTAAAGGAACCGCTGGCACCTCCCACAGAGGCAGGGGCCAAGGCGAGGTCTTTGGGGGGCAGTGCGCCAGAACCAGTTTGACTCTCTGTCCACCAAATTAATTTCAGTTTCACTCACAATATTCTAGTCTGTGGAGAATATGCTTGCGGTTGTTTTAGCCTGAAGGTATAAAATTCCAAGCAAATATTAGCTGCGTTTTAAGTGTCTACAGTAGTTAGAACCCTGAGTCCTGAGAGGTGGTGACAGAAGGACACGACATAGGGGGAGACTCACACTTTCCCAGATGAGTCCTCAGAGCTTCCCTCTGGTGAGAAGTTCGTGGAGAACCCCCCAAAGGCCTCTATTCCCAAGTTTCAGGTAAGAGATTAAAGCTTTTAAGAAACGCTGGCAATGTCTATCGATGCTCCTAATCCAAAAGACTGGGATTTTTTCAAACAAGGCCATGCTAATTAATTAAGACTTTGTCTCTCAGGGATTAATTATATTTTTATTTCACTTTTAAACTAATATATTTCCATGGAAAATATTTTCAATATTTTCCAATGAAGTCTGATTAGACTCACATGTGTGAACTCCCTCCATGCCAGCTCCTACTTTCTCATTTACTCCCTATACAACCCTGACAACGGGTAATAGTGTTCCCGTTTTGCAGATGAAGAAACTGAGGCTAAGAGAAGTCAAATAATTTTTAGAAGGTTCATAACCGCATCATTTTCACCCAGTTGAGTCATTCGTATACAGAAGAGAGAAAAGTTAGTTCAGAAAATAGTGTTCCCTAAAATGAATTTCTGGCCTAGAAAATCAGATCCTGCCACTTCCACACTTGGCCTCAATTTGCGCACACTTCCGTGTCATTAAGGAGGTGGCTTTATCACCTGGCTGCAGAAATGAGGAAGCCAGGATTCCAGACTGACAGCCGTCGCTGCTGCATTAGTATGCCACAAGGTGTCAAAGAGTTCTCACACTTGGCTTTAATTTCTCCCCACACGTTTCTGTTGGAGATAACGATTATCATGTTTTTCCTCTGCCTGTCTTTTTTTTTTTCTTTTCTTTTTGCCTTTAGAATTCAGAATGTGCCTTCATCACTGGGCTGAGTAAAACTGAAGGGTTGGGATTTCTAAACTCCACAGTTAGAAGCTATCATTAGCACCTCAAAAATTGTCGGAAGGAAGACAGGAGGAATGTTTGGTCTGGAAATACAGCTCAGCACTCCTAGTCATCATTGATGTGGGTACCTGGGGAGACGCTGAATTCGGAGGGACACTGTTCCTGCAAACATACTGAGGCATCAGATAGTTCATGAATATCTGTGCCTATTGATCCAAAAATGCAACTAAACATTTTCCAAGGAATTATCCCCTTCCACCCACCCCCAACATTTTTATTAGGTATAAAAATACACAGGGAAGTGCATTAACAAAATTTAGAAAGAGGCGCTTAGACATAGATGGATCAGCTGAGCCTTTTTTACCGGAAGTTTCTGCCATTCAGCATTAGAGTCCCATGCGTCCACTTTTATAAAATAGTACATGATTAAATCATCCCAGCCTCGGAGAGGAAAGGGAGGGGCAAAAAGTGAAAGTTAGCGGAGTCAAGATGTTCTTTCCTCTGGACAGTAGAAGAAAGACCACGCAGAGATTTAGCTCCATTGAACTCTGAGGCTGTTCTGTGTCTTTTTCTCCATCTCTTCTCTTTCTGGTGGTGATGAAAGAAACTGGAGCTCCAGATAGAGAGGTCTTCCCTCTAATTAATTTAAACAAATTTCAGTAGACTTCAGTTGTCTAGTCTGCTGCAACATAGACAAGTTGCTGAGAAAGGAACACCTGGGCAACTTGAATGAATTCCATGATGATTTCATTAAGGAGTTAATGTAACAAACCCTACCATAAGTCTTCAAGCTATGCTGTTTGGGCTTTTAAAAAGTTATATTTTTATAATAAAACGAAAGGTGGACCATGTTTGCCCATCTCTCAAGTCTGTGGCTCAAGCATTGGTTTGGTTTACTCTAGTGCTGCATTACTGCCACCTGGTGGCAGCATACCTGCATTGAAGGGAGTCAAGAAATAGGGAAATGTTTTCAAGAAAACAAATCCATCACCATCGCCACCACATCACACCCTCCCCCCCAAAGAAATCTGGTAGTAATTTGTGTCATAAGAAGTTAGACAGAAGAAGGAGATGAGTTGAAGTGGAGCCAGACTGTGGAAAAGACTGATAGAAGACAAGGGGCTTTGCCCTTCATCCTATGAGCACATGAACACCATTGAAGGTGTCTGAGCAGAGGGGGTTCCAATGAAATCAGAGCTTTAGGAAGATGAGTCTCACATCTGTGTACAGGAAGAAGAGTGTGCGACAGGCAGATTGGTCAGGAGGTGACTGAAATAAACCAAGTGTGAGAAGCTGGAGGTGATGGGAAGTGTAGAAGCAGGAACATAAGTTGGAAATATACACATACTGACTGCCAGGCACTCTGCTAGGCCTTGAGTAGCTTACAACTATGAGGAAGACCAGTTCCAGCTCCCAAGAAGCCCCCGAATAAAGTTGTGTTGATCCTAATTCTAGCACCCACTCTGACTCCCTCCATGGTCTCCGCAGGGGGCTTCACCTCCCTGGACCCCAGTCTGCGCCTTTGAAACAAGGACGGTTGCACTTGGGAGTCTGCAAAAGCCCTTTGGGTTCACACACTCTAGCATCAGTTTGCCTAGAGCAGATATTTCCAAGGGAAAATGTTAGGAAGAAGGCTGCCGGACTGCATGTAGGAGATAATGGAACTGAGTGAGTGAAAGTGTTTGTTTACTTGTTTGTTTTAATGCCAAGGCCCAAGCTGAGCTATGGGGGGAGTTATGGCATCGCTGCTATATAGAGAAGTTGGTAAGGAGAGGTTCATTTGCAGGCAAAGAAGAAATAAAACCAGGGTAGGTGTGAGAGCAGCAGCATGGCAGCTAGAGGTGCCAATGCAGAGATCCAGAATACTCTCTTCCAGCTTGAAGGAGAGGCCAAGTGTGGAGGAAGGGTGCAGCAGGTGTGTGCAGAACATTTGGTTAAAGTGCAGCCCATCAAGCCCCAGATTCCTGGCCTGCTCTTCCATAGCTGTGTGCCCTTGAACAAGTTACTTAACATCTCTGAGATTTCCTTTTCCCCCTGTGTAAAGGTGACATGATGACAGCGCCCTCCACAGAGAGCTGCAGTGACTATTCCATGGTCAACCTGAGAAGAGAAACAGTAAGATTTCCCAGGGAGAAGTGGTGGAGAGAAGAGTAAGAAGATATGTCCATGCCTGAATGAAGGCCCAGCTGGAGAAGATGAGCTTGAGGGAGAGGGAGGAGGGAAAGGGATGGAGGAGAGAGTTTCAGGAGGAGGAGGAGGGGGCTGGATTGGTCAACACCACTCTTGAAGGAGAGTCTGAGAAAGGTCCCAGGACTTGGTGACTTGCAGGTTGTTGGTGATTTTGAAAGAGCAGTGTGCAAAGAGGAGAGGATTGTTCACATAGGGACTGAGGAGGTTACAGAGGAATGTGCAGTGAAGGAACACACTCCTGGACACAGGCTCGCAGCCTGGCAGTCCTCGAGGAGGGAAGACTGCGTTTGTTTCAGAGCATCAAGGGCAAAGTGTGTGCGCTCTGCAGGCTGCACCTCCATATTCACCTGCATTTCAAATTACGTGCTTTCCTCAGGACAGACTAAACCAGCCCTGATGCAATTCATTTCTACAAGGATCTATAATGATCTATGATGCGTCGTCTCGGTTAGAATGTCAAGCCTTCAGGGATGGGGTCCTGGATGTTTCTTTGAGACCCAAGATGAGAGGATGGTCAATAAAGGTAAATGATGAGGTTAATGGTAAAGATCTGATGGAACCAAGAGAAAAACAAGCGGCAGACAGGAATGACTCAGTCCCTGCCCACATGGCTCTCCTGCTGTGTCACACGTCTTTGCCGTGTCCCTGGGGCCCAGGTGCAGCTCCGATGCAGGGCAGGAATATGTTGACTTTTTGGTAACGTGCTTGCTCTGTAAATATCACTCCGTGTATCAAAACAGAAATTAATTCTCTCCTCAGTCACTATGAGCCTGGATTTCTAATCTTTGGCATTTCACTTCTACCAACTGTGCTTTCAGTTTTTTATGGTTGGTACACAATTCTCACGTCATCCTCAATCTAAAGATGGAGCTGGCTGTTACTCATGGTGGCGACAAGACTCTGGAGCAGGATTGATGGGGTCAGGTCCCTCTTCTATATCTCACTCGCTGTGTGATCTTGCACAGGTCATTTATCCTCGCTGTGCCTCGGTTTCCTCATCTGTCCAATGGGGACATTCATTAATGCTGGTACCAACTTCACAGGGTTGTTTTAAAAAGTAAATGAGTTACTGCAAATAAAGTGAAGCTCAGACTGGAGCCCGGTGCATGGAAAGTGCCTTATAAGTGATGGCTGTTGTTATTTTTTTAATTGTAAGAGGACCTCTAATAGAAAGAGCACTCGATGCCTGCATCACTGGTCTTCACTAGCAGAACAGAGATGAAGCGCTTCCCCCTCACTGCATATCACCGGGGATGCAGAGATCAATCTGGCCCCAGCTCTGTCCGGTGGGGAGCCGAATGGGGAGGAGATGTGAATGCAGCCCTCTGTGACTAATGCTCTGCCCGGGGTGGGGGGACAAAGTGTGCGTTCTCTGGTGGCTCCTGCAGGGAAGTTGCATGTTGCCCAAACCCACCTGTGAGACCCACAATCCTGGATGTTCACTCTTAGCTCTCTGGGCTCTGTTTCTGAAAGACTGAGATGTGAATGGAGTGGAGCATGTTCTGCGAGTCAGAATTACATGTGACTCAACCTCTCTGAGCCTTCCTTTGCTCATCTGTGGAATGGGTAGAAGGGCAATCTTCCACCTGATAGGATCCTCGTGAGGATCTTTGTAAAGGATAGAATCTGATTCATTACAAAGCCTTTGTATATTTTACAGGAATGTCCATTGCAGCTAGATCTTACTTGATTACATCAAAGAAAAAATTTTGAAAATCAAGTTCTATATTAAATTTGATAAATAGAGCTTATGACTTAAAACAGTGGTTCTCAAACTTGCATATGCATCAGCATTAGCAGGAGGATTTTTACGATCCAGATTGCCGAGCCCCACCCCCAGAGTTACTGATTCCATAGGTCTGGGCTGGGGCCTGAGAATCTGCACCTCCAACCAGCTCCCAGGTGATGCCGATGCTGCTGGTCTAGGGACCCCACTTTGAGAGACACGGATTTCAAGGAGTTCCATGCTTCTAAAGCATAGGAGAATCACTTCTTTTATTCCTATCTCTTTCCTCCTAATTTTTATTTTCAAACTTAAAATTTTCATGTTTGAGTTTAATTTAAAAGGAAGCTTTCAGTGCATCTGGTGTATGTGTGAATTGGACCCAGCTCTGGGATCTCGCTCTTCTAATTAATCTTGGCTCATCCCTGTGGATCCATGAGTGTCAGGGCTGATATTTCTGATCCCCTGTTTGTGCCAATTTGAGGCTCATCCGCCCAGCCAGGCCCAATGCCACATGCCCCCATCCCCCCGTGATATGACAGGGGACACATTCCAATCCGAGCCTCCACAAATACGGTTACTCCCAAGACTAGAGAAAGAAAATTTATTTGAAATATTTTCTTAAAAGTAACGTTTGTAATCAACCTTGTGACAGTTGGTTGCGTGCCAGCAAATCAGGTGAGGTTGTGCTTTCTGCTTTCATTGTGCATTTGGTTTAGCTACTCAAAATCAGTTTCACCAAAACTGACTCTACATAATATGATTCCTTCCTTCAATTACTCACTCATTTGTTCAGAAAGTGTTTATTGATTATCTACTGGGTGCCAGACTCTATGCCGGGCTATGAAAATAGAGACAGACATAGACATTGTCTATTCAGGCAATAAGAAATTTATAATGGTTTTAGTTGTTGAAGGACAAAGGCATTTATGATCTTTGTTTTGTGTGGCTCTTCACTAAGTTGGTTAGTTTCGTGTTGGGTTGGTTGTGTCGTTGCTGTTGCTGTTGTTTGTTTTGGAGTGGTATTTGTATCCTGCCCAGCGATTCTTGTAAGTAATAGTATATACTAGGCAGATTTCTTGGGTTCTCACAAAGATGAACAAGATATTTAAAGAACGTTGCAATTAAATTAAAAAATTAAACATCTGAAAATGCATCTATATGCAGTGTGATGAGGAAGAACAGAAGTAGCTCAGTGGGGGAAGTGAAAACCATTCCCACATTAAGTGTTAGTTTAAGTCCATTTGCCTTCATGCGGCTCCAGCAGGGGCAGCATCCCGCCAGGCTGAGACACACTGTAGCACATGACTTCCGTCTGTGGGCGAGAATCCCAACCCTGCTACTGTCTAGCTGGGTGCCTTTGGCCAAGATCATTTCATTTGCTGAGTCTCAGTTTCCTCCTCCAAAAAATGGGAATAACATTACATCCCACACAAGGATTGCTGAAAGGGATAAAATGAGATAATGTTTGAAAAGTACTTAGCATAGTGCCTGACAAGTTATAAGCACTTAATAAAATTATGGTTGCTTTCATTATAATTATCACAATGTTGATGGGTGTCATAGGATATAAAGTGGATTGAATCGAGTCTGAGAAATTAGACCAGTTTATGGTCTGCATGTCTGTTTAATGGTGAGTGAGGTCTTCAGAGCATTCCATAAACAAAGGTGCGTTATGAATCAAGAGGAGGAATGTTCTCTGCTGTATTCCCAAGTGCGTTTGAAAGGAAACCGTTTATCCGTGGTGCATCTGTCAGACTGGGGTTCCACAGATCACTTTTTGGTTCATAGCTCTCCAGATTAGCCCCCTCAGCCTGGAGGACTATATTTGTCTGATAACGGCACTGTCTGTGTAGTCATGGTTGAAAGCTGACCAGGAATTTACGGTTCCAGTTCAAAATGGCGCCGTACTGTGCTTCCTTGCTCTCCCGGGCAAGGTGTGCCTGCAAGCGCCTTCTGAGGAGCTGGGTTATAAAGACCTTCTCACCTTTATCTCAGCAGCTTTATCTACCATGGCCTGTAAGGCACTTGGGCATGCCATTGTGGCTGTCTGTGGAAAAATTAATTCAATCCATGCACTTCGTGAAACACTAAGAGATTCTCCTAAAGAATCCCCAGGCGGCAGCTGCAGAACAGGCATATTAAGGGATGACGGTTCACTGCAGGAAAGATCATCGCTTTTAAAAAGATTCACCAGAAGATGCCCTTAAATTAAATACGTTCCTGGGCTTGTGTGTGTCTGAGAGACCGACTCAAAAGTAAGCTGTGTTTTGTATGTGGGGTGCACATTCCTGAATAACTTACATTTTTAATGCAAAAAAATGCCTTTTCAATACTAACATTAGAAAAATGCCCTGATTGTTCCACTCTGACATTGCTATTTTTGTGTCTTTTCTTCTGATCTGTGTCCACCTTCAGCCCATATACATCATTTTATATTTTACTTTGTTACCTAATGTATCATAAGCCCGTCCCAGATTGCTGCCCAGTCATTATAATTATAACCTTTAATGACTACGTAATGGCCCATCAAGTAGCTGAATCTAATTTATTTGCTCATTTTTCTCTGGTTAAACATCTAGGCCATTGATTTTCAGACATTTTTAGTTGCAGAAACTGTTTTAAGAAACCATATGTAGAACCTGAATATGTTCCATTGATTCTTTTTTTTTCTTTAATATCCAAAGTAAAACATAATTACCTTCATGAAAATACTCCCAGGCTATAGTAATGAAAGCCAAGATCCCATTACTGCTGCCTCACACCTAATTCCATATCCCTGGTCAGAGATCATCCCTGTATTAGTTTAATATCTGTCCTTCTAGACATTTTTGTCTGCATTCACAAACAAAATAGACATAGTTTATATAGTATATGGGATTATATGGGGCATATTGTTTTTAACTTGTTTTTTCACCCACTTAATGTGTCTTGATGATATCCCCTGTCATTGCATTTAGATCTGCCTCGTTCTTTTTACCTGCTGCATAATATTCCACAAGATGGATGTACCCAGGGCTCTTTCTTGGGCCTTTCTGGGTGTGCAGTTAGGCTGTTTCCCATTTGCTCTCGTTACACACAATGATGCAGAGTGTCCCTGTATGTGCTCTGGGTCCTTTTAGCTCCTGCCAAGACCGCTTTGTGGAGGTGGTTCCAGGAATTCATTTTACAAAATCCCAGCTGGGGAGGTTTCCTGTTTTCAGCTGCTGCAGATAATGGTGCAATGAACATCTAAAGCATATCATACTTTTTTTCCCTTTCTTCTTCTGAATTTCACCAGGAAAAATGATCGGACATAGGATGAAGGGGGCAAGGAATTAGTGGCATTTTTAAGATGCGCGATACCTACTATTTTCCAAAAATGGTTTTACCACTTGCTTTGCTGGTAGATCGTGTGGAGGATCCATTTTCAAAGTTCCCTTGCTTTCCTCTCCAGGGCATTACACATGACTCGGTGGCTCCCAAGCAAACACATGTGCATCTGAAGGAGAACCTCTGTATTCCTTACTCTACAAACTGTGGCTTTAACTGCTTTTCTCAAAAGTGTCTAATGCCTTTTCCAAATGAAATAATGATAATCGTAGCAGCAGCAGCTAATACTCACTGAGTGCCTTCTCTGGAGCCGGCATGGTGGTGATGCCACTGCAAATACCTCAGCTTATTTAATTTTCAAAAGTAACCTCTGAGATAGGAGCCATCATTATCTTGTTTTCCAGTGTGAAAACTGGTGCTCAGAGAGGTTCCAGGGTCTGCTCAAGGTCACAGACCTAATAGGTTATGGACTTGGGACATGAACTCAGGTGTCTCTGACTGCAGAACTCAGCTTCTTTGGTTTTTTTTCTTTTTTTTTTTTTTTTTGTGAGGAAGACCAGCTCTGAGCTAACATCTGTTGCCAATCCTCCCCTTTTTTTGCTGAGGAAGACTGGCCCTGGGCTAACATCCGTGCTCATCTTCCTCCACTTTATATGGGACGCCGCCACAGCATGGCTGACAGGCAGTGCGTCGGCGGGCGCCCGGGATCCGAACTCGTGAACCCCGGGCTGCCGAGCGCGGACTAAACCGCTGCGCCACTGGGCAACCCCCAGAGCTCAGATTCTCAATCAGTGCGCAACACAATTCAGACCACGTGGTGTGGGACAAGGAAAGGGGCGTGATCCAAGAAATTCACCATCATCCGCTGTACCTGCACAGCCATGATGGATGGACCCGGACATTCAATCAACAACCAATCTTTGAGCATCTACGATACATGGAGCCTGGTGTGAACACTGGTCCACTTGGGGGTCTGTGGGAGGCCCCCCAGCCCCACTCATTCTGTCCTGTTTGCCCATTCTCAGCCTCTCTCTCTTTGGCTTCCAGAAGCCATCCTCCTCAGGGTTTTGGATGTGCATTCTAGGGCACCACCTTCTGGATTTTCTCTTCTTCCCTAAATATTTGCTTTTGTGTCTTCCCACTCGGGAGGCCCGGCCATTGTTCCAGGTGGATTCTTTGTTTGCCGTTCGCGGCTTCCGGCTGCGTTTTCCCCAAAGGCCTTCTGGTATCAGCAAATCCCTGGATCACCAAGAACTCCAAGCTTTGCAATATGTCCCTCCTCAGAATGCTTTACGTCGGTGGCTTTGGGAAAGCCAGTTGCTGCTGCTTTTCAATTAGTTGTCCTTTGTCACTCAAAGTGCAGACCCAGGCAGCATCCCTCCCCATCAGCAGCACTGCGTTCCCCATGGACAGATCTCCTTTTCTTCCTCTGTGCTAGCTGGAAGCAAACCACTCATTGAATTTCACCTTTCATAGCTCTGGAAACATGGCAGGCTAATGCTTCCAATTAATTTCTTGGACGGTGTTGAAGAATAGGCTTCTTACATCCTCACAAACACAGCGGGGCCGAAGGGGAGCAGTCCCCACTGCATCTTACCCCGCTGTTTTCAGGGAGTTTGCACTTGTTCTGGGCCTTTGGAGTCTGCAGCAGCTGACCCTGGCTTGTTCAGAAGTTGGGACGGCTGCATTCCTCATTCACAGTATACTGATGGGGGTTGAAGATGTGCCAGGCACTGGGTGCTTCCTGCTGGCCATACAGCAGCGAACAGGACAGACACATCCCCTGCTCACCACAAACCACCCGACAAAGTGGGGAAGTCATGATGTGGCCATTTCAGAGGTCTCTGAAAGTTAATGAAATCAAATGTTCCAGGGCCAAGTACTTGGAGAAAGAAAGAGGATTGGTTGAGAGCAGCAGGGCCCTGTGTCAGGTACTGGGGATACAGAAATCAACCTGCATGGCCCCTGACTTTGGGGAAGCCAAAACTCTGGTGAGACAGCTGCCTAGAGATCAATACAGTGGGACAGGAGAGGCGCCGTGACGGCAGAATGCACAGGGAACTGTGACTCCTGGAATGGAGGTTTCACCCTTTCGTGAGTTCAGAGCTGGCTTCAGAGAAGAGTAGATACTTGAGTCACTTTCGAGAGTTTACCAGATGGGCTAATGGGAGGAAGAAGACTTCAAACACTGAGAAAAATTTATGTAGAAATCCGGGGCAGGGCGTGTTCAGGAAGCAGTGAGTAATTGGATGTACGGGAGATAGACGTGTGGGAACCTGAGGGAGCTGAGCCCAAAAATCGCAGAGGGTCTGGCAAGGCCTGACTTTGTCTTTGGGCTTCATCCCAAAGGTGGTGGAGGATGAGCCAAAGCACCCGGGCACAAGCCCTGCCACTGCCACTTAGTAACCACGTGGCCTGGCAAGCTGCGGTTAACCTCCCCAGCTTCCTCATCTGTTAAATGGGGATAGCAATTGTACTAACACCATGAGGTTCTCTTAGGGATTAAATCCAATAACGCACCTTAGTACAATGGCCTCTTAACCAAGTGTTCAATAAATAGCTATTATTATTATTATTACCGGTTTTAGACTCTATCACCACGGAGGGCAGCAAGGCGGAGTGGACGGTGATGGGTTTTGAAGTCAGCTGGACCTGGGTTCGAATCCTGCCTCTGCCATCACTCATTGCATGGCCCCAGGCATGTTACTTAATCTCCCTGGGCTTCCCTTACCCCCTCTGCCCTTCAGTTAGGGCAAGCGTGTGCCCACCACCCAGGCCCATGCTCACTTGGCACATAGAGCTTCAGTAAACGACAGGCATTATCGTCATCTATCTCTGGTATCCTCAACAATGACAATGCTATTAGTAATAGTCAGCAGGGGAGTAATTTAAGGTGGACTGGAGGAGAGGAAGCCAGCAGGCCAGGCCAGGCCAGGCCAGGCCAGGCCAGTGGTTGCTAAACCTCTCCACATAGGAAATACCGGGGAGATGTCTTAAAATACAAATGCCGAGGACTTTCCCCAAACTTCTGATTTGACAGGTATGATGCGGTGCCCCTAAATTTGTGCTTTTAAGTTTTCCCCAGGGAAATTGGCTTCTCAGCAGGTGGCAGGTCTGGGAACCCTCCTCGGACATAAGTGGTAGGGCTGGCCTGGCCTGGAGCAGAAACAGAAGCTGGTGCCAGGGATGGAGTGGGGGCTGCTCTGGGAGTCTTAAGTACGGCCCTGGGACTCTAACTCTATCAGAGGTAACCTCACCCATCACCTCCACTCCCGGGGGCGCGCTCCTTCCCAGCCCCACCCGACTGGGAGCTTCTAGGAATCCCAGGGGGTCATCTGCATCCCTGTCTCTGCCGCATCTGCTCCTGCTGGATCCCAGCTCCTGAGCTGGCAGACCTGCTTCTCCTCTGGCTCTTGACGCTTGGTTCCTTGGGCTCTTTGCTGGGCTGCTTATTTACTTACTGTTTACTTCTTTATTTCAGTCCTTTGAATTCCTCATTAAACCCTGCTTTGTGGTAACAACTCAAAGCACAGAAATGACTCAATTAAAATGAACGCTTCCACCCCTTCTAATGTCAGCCCCACCCTGTCCGGCACCACTGCCATTAACGATCTGTGCGTGCTCCTCTACAGATATTTCCCTATTCTTGTCTGTACACACGTACTACAGACAGGGCTTTGTTTTGTTTTGATTTGATTTTACAAAAACATGGAGTTACAGAACACAGTTTATCTTATAACATGCCCCCCCCCAAAAATTGTGATCATGTTTCCATGACAATACAAATTCTCCCTCTTTTTTTAATAGCTTTATAACACTGTGATTTATTTGCCCATTTCCCATTCTCAGGTTTCTTCCTACTGTTTTGCACACCTGAGCACTCCAGCATCAATCTTCTTCGTGGACTATTTTACATACTGGTGCTTTCAGTCCTATTGGATAAATTCCCAGTAGTGGGACTGCCTATTTCTGGCATTCAGTCCCCTGATCCTGGACCCCAACACCTGATGTCCCCTCCCCTGACCCAACCCAAGTTTGATGAGATCTCAGTTTCATGCCAGGGTTGTAACAGTGAGAAAACAGCCACCAGGGACCACCCCTGGACAGTGTCAAGAAATGGAAATGTTGTCATGCAAAACCAGTGTCTTTACCAACTATGAAATGACCATTTTTCATGGATTTTTTTCTTTTTATTTGACATCCCTACTGTCAATCCCAACATAAACACTTGGCTTTTGCTCTCTGACTAGTCTAATTTAAATACCAAAGTGGCCAACTGTACAATAGTAAGATTTTTTATCTTGTAAAAACAGCAAAATTATGTCCGGGATTCCCATTTCACAGTTTTATAAAAAGAGGGGAAAAACACTTATCATAATGAAAATAATAGAACTCAGAAAATCCACTGGCATTTTGTACAAAAATATTTTGTTAGCACTGGGATGTAGTAACACCACTGATAAGAAACCCATCTAGATCACCTTGTTTATCCTTAAATAGCTCTAAGACCTTTCTTCTTGCATGCATTCGACTGGGAGGGAGGACAGAGAGAACGAGACGAAATTATCAGGCAGAAACACACGACTATAAATAATTGGCTCTCTCATGTTTCATGAGCCTTAACCTCATACTTCCAGATGTTTGTTTCCTTTATTTCAAAATGTTTGTTTACTTTTCTCCATTGACTTTAATTAATTTTGCCTTTGGCTCATAAACAGGTGAAACTGAAAACTTTTTTATTTGCATTTTTATCTTGAAGCAAGCTCGCTAATTAAACTTTCCAATTTGGTTTCACTCTGCCCTCCCAGAGCCGTAGGAAAATGGCTGACAGAGTCAGAGATTTGTGACTGTTTTTCTAAGGAAGAAGCGGAAGGAGCTTCTGGAAATTACGATGGTTTTATGGAAATGCTAAAGGTAAAACCTGCATTAAGGTTCTCTCCATCACAGGAAGAGAGATGAGCAAATGAGGAACAAAAAGAAGTAAAAAGAAAGTTCTAGAAACTACATACCAGTGAACTTCCCTTGAGTTCTAGAAAAAGTGTGGAATGAATTAATCTGGAAATGGATTTTGAGCGTGTAGTTTTCAATAGTGTTAGTCAACTAGTAGAAAAGAGATTACCCAGCCTCATTCATGACAAGTTCGTCTATAAAATCTTAAGAATTAAAAAAAAATGAGAACACCATTTTTTTAAAAAAGGTAAAAATTCAAGGCACTATCTTAGAGAAGATATTTGTAACAATTAATTGATAAGGGTTAAGTAACCAGAGTATATTAAAAAATCCTAAACTCAGTAAAAAATATAGCATAAAATTTTGTTTAAAATAGCTAAGAGATATAAAGTCACTTCACAGAATAAGAAACATAAATGATCAATAAACATAAAAATCTGTTCAAACTCATTGGCCATCAGTGAAATTCGAACAATGACCACAATTAGATATAATCTTACGTCTACCTGATTGGTAAATATTAAGTCTAGAAATACCAAGTATTGGCAGTAACATGGGAAAACAGGGACTCTCATTCACTGCTGTTGAGAGTGTAAATTGGAACAACTTTGAGGAACAGTTTGTCATCATCTACTAAAGTTGAAGATGTGTAATCTATTCCTAGCTCTTTTCTGCGAGGAATGTCCACATGTGCACCCGGACACATGGACAAGGATGCTCCCGGCAGCATGGCCAGCAGTAGCAAAGAAGAAGGCCATCTCCATGCTCACTCAGCAGAGCACAGCTGGATAAATGACAGCACAGTCATCTGATGAGCTGCTCTGCAGCGCTGATGGCGGATCTCCGGAACACACTGTGCTGTGAAAAACACAATTTGCAGAAAAATACATACACGATGGTTCCATTTATAGAGAATTCAAAAACAGGAAAAACTAATGTTTAGAGACAGATATAGAGTAAAACTATGAAGCAAAACAATGGATTAAGAGATGCAAAATTCCTGATAACCATTTCCTTGGATGAGATCAAGGGGGAACATGCAAGGCTACCGTGGCATTGTCCATGATAATTCCTAAGCTGGGTAGCTGGAAGTGTGATTGTATTCTTTCGTACACCTTGCTCTATGTCGTGTATGTGTGTGTGTGCATATGTGTGTATATACATACGTGTGCATATTTGTTCATATATTCCTGTGGATGTATGAAATTATTCATAATTTAAAATAAGGAAGAGAGAAATATGGGCTAGACGACATTTATTAGGCACTAATCTTATCTCATTCAACATTTATATCAATAACTTATCAAAATCGTGGCTCATCCAGAGTAGATGAGAGAGAGCTAATATGTCAGAAGATTGAATCAGATTTCCTTGAAGGCATGGACACACTGCAACCGTGAACCGATGATTTAATGTCACAGAGACGAATGTAAAGTCTTCTCCTTGAGATTCTTAAAAGCCAGATCACTAAATCAGGGTGAGATCCCCTATTTTAAATACCAATTCATGTGAAATGGTATTGGGGTCTTAGTCGACCACAAGCTCAAAAGGAACCTTCTGTATAAGTGCCTGCCCAGACTGCGAATTTCCACTTTAGGAACAGTGATCATCTTCCCACAGTCAGCAGAGGTCAGGCCACATTTTGCATATTTCACTCCCAGCACATTAATTTGAGTAGGAAGTTGACAAATTGCAGCAAGGTCAGAGGATGTGACTAGCAATGAAAGATACATCAACATATACGTTCCCAGTTCATCAGAGGGGGATGTGGAAGAGCCAGAGCAGAACTAGAGGTTTCCAGAAGATTGCTTCTGGCCCAGAGTGCATAAGATGTCACCAAGGGTCAGAGATGCCCAGAAAAGCAGTGGGGTGCCTTGCAAGGTGTGAGCTCGGGTCCTCGGATGTGTTCAAAAAGAGACTAGATAACTCTTTCTTCCTACAGTCACACAGCAAGGTGGACATGATGGCTCTGCCATCCCTTCCACCTCACGGCTTCCGTGAGTCTGTAAGAATGACCAAAGAGAAGTCTCAGAGGACAACAGGAAGCCATTTTGGCTTAACAGAGCCCGAGGGGGAAGCGTGGAGCACACAGGACAAATGGCCAAGTTCAGTACCTTCCATACCTGCCCTGCAGCTCTTTCAAGCAGCAACAACTGCCCTGCAGGTGAAACCTTGATCCAGGACCTGTCTCTCTGCTGACTTTGGCCCTAGGAAAGGGACAGCTGTAGCCCAATTTCCAGCTCTGGACGAGGAATAGACTTTGGGCTTGGGAGTCTGAAGATCTGAGTTCGAATCTCCCCTGCCTCCTGTCTGACTAAATGATCTCAAATCCATGACTATCTTCTTCTGAGTCTCAGTTTCTCCCGTTTAAACAGGACGAGGATACCTGTTTCAGGGAGTAGAGAGGATTAAATAAGGAATAGGAAGCACCTGGTGTATCCCTTTCCCAGTACCCCTGAAAACTGAATAAGAATGTTTCTAACACCCTCCACACATTCATTCATTCACTCATCAATTCATCCAATAAAAGTTGCTATAATGCTTATATCTCAGGTACCTGGTGGCCTGCGAGCCATTGGAATATGCCTGTGGAGATGATAGGCCCTTCCCTCAAGGAGCCTACAGTCTAGTAACTGAGACTGATCACTAAGAAGAAAATTGCAACCCATTGGGCAAAGGACTAGGCTGAGGATAACCAGGGAGAGAAGTGGGGTCAAAGAGAAAGACTGGATAATCCTGCCTCAGGAAGGCGGTCTGGGACAGACTTCCCAAAGTGTCTGAAAAGATGAGCAGAAATTATTGAGATGATGCAGGACTGGCGGGGGGTGGGAGGAGAGGCAGTGTAAGAGTCCATGCCTGAATGAATGGCACGTGCCAAGACCCAGATATGATATAAAATGGCAAGTTTGGGGCCGTCCAAGTTCATTGCATCAGCCAGGACGAGTTAGTTTATACTGCTCTAGCAAACAGCCCCAAAAATCTAGTGGCTCACAAAAAAATATGTTTATTTCTTCTCATGATAACGTCCAACCAGGGCTGGTTGGGGCTCAGCTCCAGGTCACCCTCTCTCTGGGATTCAGGCTGACAGAGCAGAGAGGCCACTTTCTAGAACACTGGCAGTGGCTGTGCAGAGGGAGAGATCACACAGCACATTACACACTGCCCCTTCAAGCTTCCGATTGAAAGGGACACTTTTCTCATGCTTACATTTCATAGGCCAAAGGAAGTTGCGGGACCACAGCTAAGTCCAACAGAGGAGGCTAGTACAGCGCTTCCATGGGCCAGAAGGAGAACTAGAAGTATTGTTGAGAGCAGTAATGACCTCTCATGCAGTATGGAGGAAGGGGAGGGGACAAGCATGGCGGGGAGAGCAAATGAGAGATAAACACCAGTCAGGTCATGGGGATCCATTATGCTATGTTCTAGATTTTTTACCATATTTAGCAAGAGCCTGGGATTGACACAATTAACTGCTCATTTTAGAAAAGTTAAATTGGATCTAACGAGGATGGTATTCATTCATTTGTTCTGCAAACATTTGCATGGGTGATGCAAAGCAGACAAAGTCCCCATTACATTTGGTGAAGGGAGGGGGAATCATCAACCAACAAACTAAACAAGGGAATTTATAACATTTCAGATGGTGATGAGTGGTAGGAAGAAAAGTAAAGATGGAGCAACAGTTTAGAGCCTGTTGCAGGGAGACAAGCTGGCAGCATTCAGGTGAGAGAAGTGATCACATTAGGAAGCTGTTAGGAGGTGAAAGCAACAGAAGTGGGTCGCCTTATGGAATTGTAGAGAGTAAATGAGATAAGATATACAGGAAAGCCGAAAGCAGGAGGCTTCAGTAAACATTAGCTGAATCTGAATGTTGAGTTGGAATAGCTCTTCTGAAGTGTTCCGTCCCCATGGACATAGATGTGACATCAACTTTTCAGGAGAGTGGATAACAGACAAGCCACTCAGCTGGTTTATTTAGATGGAAATTTTCACCAGGGCCTAAATAAAGATTCAAGCCAATAGGAGCTGCCTTTCTAATTGATAAGAGCTACTCGGAGGTAAAGGAAACATGGGATGCTTGATGCCCTGTGACTGTGGCATTGGGGGAGTTCTTTAGAACACTCAAAGCAGACCTCCTCTCAGCTAGCCTTCAGCTAACCGTGAATTGATGGTCTGTATGTGACCTTGTGTGCCTTTCTGTGGAGTAAGTGGATGAGATTAGAAGCAACATTGCCTCTTCTACACCTCTCTTCCCATTCCTCACTCTGGCAGTCAGCACAATTCACAGGCTTATCGGCTGAGGAAGCATCTAACATACTCTCTCCTCTCCCACTTCCATGCCTTTCTGCACCATGAACTTGAATATCACTGGTGTTGTTCTGTGCACCCTGCTAGAATCACCAATGCAGAAGTTGAGAAGACCCCCAGAGGTGATCTGAAAGTCCACCTTCTCTGGAGGGCAGGATTCCCTTCTAATACCCCACAGCCAGTATCCTTCAACTTACACACATAGGCTCAACCATGGGAGTTCATGGTCTCACCAGACAGCTCTCATGCCCGCCATGTTCTTCCCCAAGACCCATTCACTTGTCCTAACTGGGAGCCACATGGAATTATTCTGTTTCAGTTTAAACATGAAATCCTTCGAGTATTAGAAGGTAACATGCTCCCATTTTAAGGCTCCTTCAAATCATGGTAGCCTATTCTTTTCTTTCATTGCATCCTTTCTTCCCCTTAAGTCATAAAAAGAAGACTTAGGACTTCCCAGCAAGATAGGCCCAATTACTACAACTAATCCTTATATTGCAAGACCCCCACCATCTAGACTGCCCAGCGCCCCCTCTCCTCCTGACGGTCTCTGGCTTGTCTATGTCCCTCACATACTATGGGAACCAGGATTCCAGTCATGACCCAGTACAGCAGAGTCCAAGGGCGGGGGTGGGGGTTCTAACCTTTCTCCATAAATCTTACTTCTCAGTGCAGGCAAGAAATACAATTCGTACCAGTTGACATTCAAGGAAAACATTCTTATCAAGCCCCTTGCTCTCAATAGACTCCAAAGCTTCTTTCTGCTCAAACATTTTGTGGTTCAAAGAGGGGGAAAAAAAACACACTGTGCACATTTTTCTTTCTTTAAAGATTGGAAAGAAACGAAGAAAAGGCTTGACTTGTCCATGTTTTTATAAAAATATAAAGCATGTGCCCTCTGTGACAGAGATATTTCTTTCTCTCTAAATCTAGCAGAGCCCATGATAGAGCTTAAGCGTGAGCAAATGTCGCACATCCGTCTTCCTGAGCCACTTTGCTGCATTTCTGAAAAGATAACACGGCTTCCGCAGGATCAGAAATCTTGAGATTTAGGAGCTGGCCTCTCATGTGCTTTGGGAATTGAGCTTGGAAAACATGTCCATCATTAGCTGACCCCAAGAACATAATTTACGACCTCTGAGGGCAGAGGCCCAGCAGCCATTCTTCACTAAATTGCTACTCAGGAAACTGACCCCAAAACATTCTTTGGGCCGTAGATATGTGTACATCTCCCATGTTGGAGCCCACCCTGTTCTCGCTGTGTGCCTCTGTCTGTCTCGTTCTTGGCTGTAGGACATGTGTCCAGCACAGACTCTGGGTCATTAGATGCTCACATTCCCACCCCAGTTCCACCAGGCACTGGCCGTGTGACCTCGAGCCAGTCACCACTGTTCCCCCATGGACAACATGGGGAGGAGACTGGAACCTCTGTGAGGTCAAGTACTGGTTCTAGGGTTTAGCACACCTCCCTGCATATGGTGAGCAGTCAGTGTGGTAGGCTGAGTCATGGTCACCCAAAGATATCAAGTCCTGACCCCCAGAACTTTTAAATGTGACTTTCTTTGGAAGAATAGTCTTTGCAGATGTGATTAAGTTAAGGATTTTGAGATGAGGAGATTACCCCAGATTATCTGGGCAGGCCAATGTAATCACAAAGGTCCTTAGAAGAGAAAGGCAGAGGAAGATAACAGACACATAGAGAAAGAGGTGGTGTGAAAACAGAGCAGAGAGAGATGGGGCCACACGCCAAGGAATGCCAACAGCCACCAGAAGCTGGAAGAGGCAAGGGACAGAATCTACCCTAGGGCCCTCGGAGGGACAATGACACTGTCAAAACCTTGATTTAAGCCTCCTGGCCTCCAGGACTGTGAGAGAATAAATTCCTATGGTTTTAAACTGCCCAGTGTGCTAATTTGTTACAGAAGCCCTGGAAAACTAATGCAGTCAGTGAAGGGTGAACCCTGGGCATCACTGGGATAAAGCCCTGAGGGGACAGAAACCCGGTCACACTGTGGACAGCATATGGCAAATCCTCAATAGATGTTTGCTCCATTCAATAATTCACAGACTGCTGCCTTTCTTCCTCTCCCTTTCCATCTCCTCCTTCTACTGTCTCTCTCTTCCCTTCTTCTGTCCTGATGAAATTTAACTGCCTGTAAATCATCCCCCACTATAAGCTTTAATCTCTCATTTAATTGCTGGCTGATTCCTTTCCCCCATTGCCCACAGGGGGTGAACTTCTGACTGCTCACCTGTTTGGTAAAATGAGTTGCCTGGGATGCACGAAATGCACGGGACTCGGCAGCTAATCTCGGTGCGTCTTTTCTCTACTGAGATAGTGTCTTGGGGTCTGCAATACTTTCCAACTTTGCTGGGCCATATCTGGGCCAAGGGTGTGTGTGAGAGGTCAAATTTAGAAGAAGCCGAATGTCAAGAGTGTGGAAGGCAGCAGTTGACATGATGGGTGCTTTTTCAACTTGACTTGCAAATAGAGCCTCGAAGTTTCCAGCTCTTAAGACTCTTTCACGTGTGCACTCTCCCAGCAGGAGGGAGGATAAGGACAGACCACAGTGCTGTACTCAGGCTTTAATGCCTCTTCGTGCTCAGGAAATGGGCAAGTTATTCTGTGGAAGAAAGTGTTTTCAAGACTTAAATGCTAAGAAATAATCAAATAGTCAGGGAACAAGGAGACCTTTTACAGTTGGTGAGGCAGGAACTTGAGACTGTCCCCGCCCTAAATCTGAGCTGGGAGTCGCTACACACAATCCTAAGTCCCCTTTCGTCAACGGTGGTCCACAGTGCCCGGCACGTGATGCTTTCAGAGCGACCTTGAATGTGGTTTTTGTCTGGTGCATGCATCACGCCGCAGTGCAATTTTGTGTTCAAGAGTCTCTGTCTTGTCTCTCCAGTTGATTGTGGGCGAGTCGAGAGGCCGAGACTGTCTTATTCATCTCGGCATTCACAGTCGGAGTGCAGGGCCTGCCGCGAAGTCCGCCCCGAAAGAGGGGAGTTGAACAAAATGGAATGTTTGCAACACACGGGCAGATCTCTTACTTCTTTCCTGGAGTGGGGACAGGACTGGGCTGGGAAAGCATAGCTTATATTTGAAACATGTGAGATTCTTGGATTGTGCAAATGGTGAAGGGTGCGTTGCACACTGGTGAGGCGGCTGTGGTCTCTCCAAGCTGCTGTGGTAACGTGGCTGACAGACCATGAAGAGACGCTTCCAGGGTGTCATGTTTGACTCCTGCCATCTTCATGAGTCTCTTTCACCTGTACACAAACGCCTCTGGGTGATTCTCCTCTGTAACAGGGAACTATTACAGCACGAGAGGTCCTGTTTCAGACCTGCACGGCTCTCTTGGGCCTCTAGTTGCAGTGAATCACCCCACATACACACATACCCATTCACACACCCTCACTTGAATGTCCAACTATCTGTGTATTTCCTGCCTCCAGAACCCCCTGCCACCAGGGTGCTTATAAGAGAAATGCAGGAGGGTCAGAGTCAGAGAGGGAAGTGTGATGATGGAAACAGAGGTCAAAGATTCAGAGAGAGATGTGAAGATTCCATACTGCTGACTTTGAAGATGGAAGAAAGGGCCAAGGAGCCCAGAAATGCAGCTGGCCCCTATAACAGCACAACATTCCCTCTGCCTTCTTACTCATGACATCAGTCCTTTAGATAGAGGAAGGTGGCTCTCCTGGCTGTCCCTTTGCAGGGCTATAGCAGACATTTATGAATGGATCTTGGCTAACAGCAAGAATTTCAGAAAGGACAGACAAGGCTAAGGGAAAGACCAAGATCAATTTGGCAACTTGCAAGAAGGGGCTGCATTTTAATTATCTCTGAGTCACTCGGTGCATGAATATTGGTTGAAATATTGTTGAGGCTCAATATTGAATATAAATGATGATCAGCTCCCTTGTACTTGATAGTCTGCCTCTATTTATACAACCTAAGATTGCCTTAAAATAAAAAGAACCATTTCACACTCACCTTGCATCCATCTAAGACTTCTACTTCTTTATCAAAAGTGGAGCCCTTGAGCCATACCGCTCCCATCTTGTAATAACAATAATATTCTCAAAGAACACAGAGCCCTGGACTGGATATTACATATATTAACTCAGTTAATTCACACAAGAACCCCAGCAGGAGAGTACCATTTTCCAGGGGAGGATCCATAAACTGGCCTGAGTCACATGCCTGTTGGCCCTCTCGGCTTGGGGAGCAAGTGCCTTTGGTCTCTTCCCTACCAGACTATTTCCAAGAAGAGAACATTCCAATCTAGAAAAGGAGCACCATTGGGAGGCTGAAATGCACACACAGGGAAGACAGTAAAAACATAAAGGAAATGAGAAAATATTCATACACGGTGAGCCGGATGCTGTTAGATCTATTCTCCATTCAGCCCGTAGCTAAATGTCTGCAGAGGACCTACTGTGTGCCTGACTGTGTCCACTCTGTGGGATACCGGGTGAATCAGTGTGTGCCGTTTAGTTTTATGTGTCTAAGTGACTCTCTGAGTGGCGTCCTGATGGCCTGGAAGAGGAAATGCAGCTTTCAAAAGTGACATTCACCACGGAGAGAAATGAACCACGGCGAGTGGAAATGACTCTTTGGTTCCACACGGCATGGATTGTCAGGGAGAAGCTTCGCCACTCGTCTCCAGGCTGCAAGCCCAGACGTCCAGAGGGCTCCCTGTTACATCTCAATCCCAGCGCGTTTAATTTCAGATTTGTGTGACCCTGATAAAGCTCCTTCGTCAAGTTTTATTCTTCATAAAAGATCCATTTCCCCAGACACGTAAAGCAACTCCTTCTAATTCAGTGTTATTTTATAAATACTTTCATCACTAGCATCAATCACAGGCAGCTGACTTCCCCATAAAACAACAGCTTGCAACATCACCATGTTACCCAATATGTATTTACTTATCAAGTTGAAGAACACATGTTTGCAAAATCAGCAACATTACTGCTCTACTAGCAATTTCCCCGGCACTTTCTTCCCATTGAACGCAGTCTCAAGTCTCCAATGTGCAGTATGTCAGCATCCTGGCTCATTTGTATCTCGTTACTGCGGTAATCACCAGCCCCCCCATCCCCAGGCAACCCTCCCTGAGCCCCTCATTCATCACGCATGTGACTTCAGGCGGGTTATTTACCTAACAGGTGCATTTCTGGAGTCATTGATCATCTGTCCTTCGCTGCAACTTGGGGAAGCGAGCCCTGCTTGTCCCTTGGGCTCCCCGATGTGGCTTAGAGATGCCCTAGACAAGTTTTAGTGAGTCAGGGTTAAGGTGTTCTCTAGCCAGTCTGCAGGGAGAGTTCCTGACAATTAATTATGCCACCTGCAAAATGCAATTTGAAATGCCTAAGTGACATGAGCTGTGCTGGGGAGAAGTGGAAAGAACAGGCATCTTGGCTCAGCCACTTACCACTTACCACTTCATGACCAGGGTAACCTGGTCGATGGGCAAGTCGTTTCACCTTCATCCACATCAGCTTCCCTCTCTGTAAAACAGGGCTAATGACACCTACCTCACAGGATTGTTGGGAAGATTAATGGCTCCAGTGCCCCAACAATCTGTGTAATGGTGAGAACCCCCAATAAAGGTTAGCTCTTCTTTCCTTACGTAGTCTTCCACGTGCCCTCCTGAGACCTGCTCAGCTGCTCGCCAGCAGTGATCTGGGGCGAGTTATTTGACTCCTCTGAGCCTCTGGTTCTCCTTTAAAAATGCAAATGACCTAATTACCCTGGCAGGGTTATTATAAAGACTACTCCTGGCACACGGTAGGTCCACATGGTCATTTCTCTCTCTGTGAATTACTGCAAAGGCTGCCACATCAGGCCCCCTATATTTTACATGCATCTTCAGACCGACTTTACACAGTGGCAGGTGTCAGCCCATTTTACAGGTGAGGAAACTGAGGCTGTGTGAGCTTGTATGTATTGCCCAGATCACATAGCCATAAGTAGAAGGTCAGAGTCTACATCTGCCTGGCGCCTGTCTACTACCAGGATTTCACTGTCCAGACCCCACACCAGGCCAGTAGATTCAGAATCTCCGGGGATGAGTTTCTGGCATCAGGAATAATTTTAAATCTTCCCAGGTGATTCAGATGAGCAGCCAGGTTTGCAACGCATGTCATACATGTGTGACCCAGATTGTCAAGGGAAAAACTAGGCAGGAGTAAGTATCTAATTAAAAAGAAGAAGGTGGCCTAGGATCCGGCAAATCAAGGCAGAAGCCAGGAAAACAGCAGCTGTCTGGTGTCTAAAGCGAGCTTAAGAGCTGGGAGCTGGAAGAGAAATGAAGAGTGAAGCACGAGCAGGTCTCCGGGGACAGGGAACCCAGGGCCCAGGGAGGCAGGAGCCACCACCTGCGCAGGTCAGATACTAGAGCAGACACTGTTTGACTTCTTGTGCTGTTCCATAATGCATCTCACCTAGCAGACAAGGCGCAGAACTGTTGGGGAGCCAAGAGTTCGATGAGCAGCAGCGGCGAGGGCCCTAATGATGGAAATGAAGGCCTCTGCATTGTGGCTTGATTGGTGGGAGGCAGGAACACTGTGGCCAAGATGCTCACAGCCCACAGGGAGTCTCAGTGCCCCTGGACATTTCCCAGGCCTCTTGCAGTTCTGGCTCCTGGCTCTTGACCCAGATTGGCTGCGTAATTTGTAAAATGAAAACGCAGGGCCCTTTGTTCAACAATTAATGACTGTCAGGAGGGTGGTAGCAGAGCATTAGACAGAGGACGGGGCCCTTTTGAGCACAGCCCTGGAGACTGCACAGGTCACGCACCTATGAAGCCAGCCCGGCTGTTGAGATGGCCTTAGATACCAGATCTGGCCAATGGATTTCAGGCAATAGTGACACATGCCATTTCCGGCTGTCACATTTGATGAGTCAGCACGTGGCTTTGCAACTCTCTGCTTCTCCCGCAACAGTCAGGAAACCATGTGGCCCCAGTGGCAAGGCTACAAGATGCCAGGGTTTGGATCCCTGAATCACAACTGGAGAAGGAACTGCCCTTGGAAGGGAGGCCCTGGAGTGGACTGGCTCTGAGTTTCTAATATGTTAATTAACCGTGTGTTTTAAGCCATTGAAATTCCAGGATTGGTGTGTTAACTCAGTCTAGCCTTGCCTAATGGAGTCCATGTTTTTAAATAGCAAAACTCAGGACTGGCCCAATGGTGCAGTGGTTTAGTTCACGCTTTGGCAGCCCGGGGTTCGTGGGTTCAGATCCCGGGGGCCACTGACGCACTGCTTCTCAGCCATACTGTGGCAGCATCCCATATAAAGTAGAGGATGTTAGCCCAGGGCCAGTCTTCCTCAGCAAAAAGAGGAGGATTGGCAACGGATGTTAGCTCAGAGCTGGTCTTCCTCACACACACACAAAATAATAAATAAATAGCAAAACTGTTTCACTTTTGCCCTGAAAATAGATGTAAATGATAGGGACAACAGGCCTAGGGAATTTAGCTGGGAATTAATATTTAGTGCAAGTCGGGCATTAATTATTTACCTGTTTCCTATTCCACCTTCACCATTACCTTAAGCTGTAATAGAAGAAAGGTGATAATAAAACTATTCATCCTTTATTCATTCACCTTATTCATTTATTTATTCTCACATGCATTCGGCAAGTGTTTACAAAACTCTCACTACAGACAAAGCGTTATCCTGGTAACTTGGAAGATTTTCATGCTTTGAGTTATACAAAATTTAACCAGGAAAACTAAATGATACTAGAGTTACCATATTCTTAAACATTATATACTAATGTGTATCTGCATATTCAATGGTATTAATATTTGGGCCATTATGTGGGGAATAAATACAGAAGAGAGAGTATCTCTGCCCACAGTGAGCTTCAAATCAAGAGGGAGGCAAATTGTTGCTTCAGTGGGTTGAGTGTGGGATTCTAAAAGTGCCATGACTTTAGGGACACTGGTATGAATGACTCTAAGATGGGGTTTCTCAACCTCAGCATTTGGGGCAGGATCGTTCTTTGTGGTGGGGCTGCCCTGCGCATTGTGGGATGTTTAGCAGTGTCCCTGACCTCCACCCACTAGATGCCAGTAGCACACCCCCCCACTCCAGTTATGACACCCCAAAATGTCTCCAGACATTGCCCAATGTCCCCTGGGGGATAAAATCACCCCCAATTGAAAACCACTGCTCTAAGGAGACCTAGAAGTACTCTTTAAAAATCTCTTAAATGTGTTAAACAAACAAAAAATACACATACAATTTCGTTTTGTTGTTACTAGAGTTTATGGAAAAATATTTTCGTATTTGAGAATTTTAGTGACTTCATACTAATCCAATGCAAAGATTTCTGATTATTACCTTGGAATATTAGGGATAGAGATTCCGCTTAAAGTTTCTTTTTTGAAGCTTTTAGGCAAGATCAGTTAATTCAGCATAGAGTATCCTGTATCACTTTAAAAGAGCTGCACAGAAAGGAATGATGGATAAAAAGATTAAATGGAATTTTTCAATAGGTTTGAGAGGAGTATTACCTTAAAATTTTGTATGGAATGAAGAAATTAGGGCAATAAAGTGAATCATGATAGGAATGACCCCAGTTTTAGCCATGCATTACCTTACATCTCAAAAAGTTATCTTTCCTAAAAGCTAGCCTGCTGCAGCTTAATTAAACATTGGCTCACCAGAAAAGTGGAGCAAAGGCGCTGGGAAGATGGAGTGATGAGCAGAGGCAACCAAAGGATTGAGCTAATCACAAGGTGGTTCTGTCACCACTGTCTCTTTATCAGCATAAAAATAAACAACCTTTGAAACAGATGGGAGACAACCATTGCTCAGCTTGTCATAACTTATTACATATTTGACTGTCAATTTGTGCTTAAAAACCCACTAGCTCCAGGGAGGTAAAGGGAACTCGAGAGGAGAAGTCTATAGCATTTCAAATCATGCCTGTGTAATTGCAGCTACGCACGAGCACTTATGGCTGCTATTAAACGAAGTCAGCAACTGTCTCAAACTGTAAGTCGTTCTCGTTTTTAAGAACAGAGTTGTCTTCCTACTTGAAGGTACTTAGCTGAAACCTGCATCAGGAGTATATACTCTGTGCCAGTTTGAATCAGTGCTGTTCGAAAAAAAATTTATTAGGCAACGGAAACGCTCAGCGGTCAACATATTGCAGAGACTTAGCAGTGACATCGTTAGTGGTCCCAAAAGCCCAACATTTGGGAAACGGGTTACATTTTATTCTCATAAATTTTTTGCTTGCATCTGTCCCTTTTTAGTTTGTTCCACCCCCTGAATATGCTGTGCTGTTTGGTTTTTTAAATGGCAACTTCCACATTAAAAATAAACTCTATTTTTTTAACGATACAATATTTTCTAGCTTGTATGTGAAGACTAACCCACTTAAACTCCTTTACCAGTTATCCGTTGCTGTATAATGAAACACACCAGAATATAGTGGCTTAAAACAGCAGCCACTGATTTGCTCATGATTTTGTGAGTTGGGATGGGTTCAGCTGTGTGGTTCTCGTGCTGGTCTTGCCTGAGGTTGCTCCCATGGCTGCTGTCATCTGGAAGCTCAACTGGGGCTGATGATCCAAGGTGGCCTCATCTTACATGTCTGATGGTCATTTAGGGGTGTCGGCCAGGGAGCATTCATTCCCAGACACGTGGCCCCTCCAGCAGGAGAGCCCAGATATCTTTAGATGGTGCCTGGGTTCCAGGAGAACAAGCTCCAATTAACAAGCACTTCCAGGCCTCTGTTTGTATAATGTTTCCATGTGTCCCATTGGCCAAAGAAAGTCACATGGCAAAGCCCACAGTCAATGTGGAAGGGACAATACAAGAGTGTAGTTATGAGAAGGTGTGATATGCTGGGGGCCACTAATGGGACAATCTTACCACCTGATAGAAAGATTGTCTCTGGGTTCAAGATGATTTAGGTGAGTGGAAATCAATATGAACGTTTGAAAATACCTGAGGAATTGACGAGATATTTCCACTTTTGTCTAAATTAGTGTCCTCTAGCTCTAGGCTAAAGCAACAAAATTTACTTTCTAGGGCATGATTAAGTATTTAATAGAATTATTTATTTTCTTCAATCTTTACTTCCTCCTTTTTCAGAGAAGATTGGTTGTGGCTGCATAGAACAACAAAGCCAAAATGATCATGGCTCCAACAAGATGAGCTTTTACTTTTCTCTCCTTTATTTCTTGCTCATGGAAACAAAGCTGGAGGGAGGCATTCTAGGCTTTCCTTGAAGTGCCATGGTCATCAGAGACTCAGGGACCGAGACTTCTTCTGTCTTTCTGCTCTACCCTTCCATCGTGTGGCTTCCACGTGAAGGGCTACCTCATGATCCAAAATGACTGCTGAAGCCGTAGTCACCACATCTGTATTCCAGGCGGCAGGAAGTGAGGAGGGGGGTGTCATACACAACACATAATTATATCTCATTGTCTAAATCTTATTCCACGGCCACATTAGCTGACAGAGAAGCTGGGCCATCTAGTGCCTCAGCTTGTCAGCAATGTGGTCAGCTAAAACTAGGGTTATGTTACTAAGGAAAAAAGGGAGAATGGGTACTGGGCAGCAACTCAAAGTCTGGGTCAGAGTCCCTTTAGCAAATCCTGGCTCAAGAGGTGACTAGCTATGTGGCCTTCCCAGTCTTTGTTTCCTCATCTGTACAATGGGCTTAACAACATGACACACGTCCTGGGGTTGCCATAGGATCAAATAAATTAGTGCATGACACATACATTGTGTATTTATATCACTGTGTCTCTAGTGCCTCCCACTGTGCTGGGCCAGGGCCACATAAAGGAACACCCCTGCTCCGAAAGAGAGGTGGAAAGAAGAAGGGCGAACTATTTAGAGTGGATGTGCCACTTTCTTAAGTTGTAGTCTAACACCAGAGGACACATTTACAACATTTAGTTCATGTCTTTGGGGAGAAGAATTGGCTCTACCTACAGTCAAGGTCAAAGGTTGAAAACTGGTGAACCTTGGACCAAAGTCTGCCATAATCTATTTTGTTTGGCCTTCTTAGTTCTACTCAGTGATCTTTTATTTTTTAAATTTGAACTAGCATCCAACATGAAAATGTTTTGACAGTTTATATGAAAATCCAAATTCTGACCTTTCTTAAAAAATCAAAAAGTCTGGCTTCTCCAGATTTACATTTTGGAAATGCATAGATTACCTTGAGCTAAAAGACAGCTGCTCCCTTAGGCAGGACATACGCCCTCCACTTTGCCACAGTCCCCACCACTCCCAGTTGTCTTAAAATCACTTCAGTCATGTAAGTTACCTGTGTGGGTATCAGGAGGGTGTTTGACCTTTTCACACCAGACCCAGCTCCCACGACCCTGCTCTGGGAATGAGGCCAGAGAGTCACACCCTCGGAGCCAGTGGGTCTGGGCTGCTGTCGGAGGAGAGGCCAAATGTCGTTGACATCTTCTTCAAAACTCACATCATCAAGAACTTTCTGGGTCTAATGCACAGCCTGGCCACCATATGAAAAACATAAGAGGAATCTTTGTGCTGGTGAATGGTGATCCCTAGATAATTGGAGGAGAGAGGGAAGGGACCCCAAAAGGAGCATGGGTGACAAAGCTGAATCTCCCCGGCTTTGCCTTAGGTTGAAGCCTGCTTCCCCCCCACCCCCTTCCCAAAGCCAGAAGGGAAGCTCCCGTTCTCTCTGCCACTTTGCGTCTCTCCTCTGCCCTCTGAGGATCTGCACAGGGCTTTCTGTGACAGTCTCCACACCCGAGCAGAGAGCCAACTTCCTTCTCCCACTCCGTCTGCTGGCAGAGTGTTTTAGAGATAAGCAGAAAAACTTAGTGAATTATGAAAAGTGGCTTCCAACTGGACACCCATAAAATGAAGGTAAAGCAGGTCTGAAATGCTAATGTAGGTCAACAGGAAAATAAGACAGTCACCAGTCATTACATGGGTAACTTTTCTGAAATGCACACACGGCAGAATGTGGGCTGCCTCTGGAAACCTATCAGGTTGGTTTGGTTATCTCTTGTGAACTAATCATTTGACAGTTTCCTTATTAATTCCTGTGTACACGGAAACATTGACAAGACCACAGGAAGCTGATTCATGCATGCAAGCACTCAACAGAAGTTTCCAGGCTTGTCGAAGGGAAGAAAGGAATTGTTTATGAGATTTTAATTAATTCCTCCTCCTATCGGTCCTGAGCGTGAGTCCTAGAACTAGTACGAGTCAAACTCTGAGAGGCTGTGTCCCACAAGCTGTTTCACTCATCATCCTTGCACACAGCAGTGGGTCTCCAGAACTGAGCTGCAAATTGTGGCAGTCAATAAAAATAACAATAAAAAGTACATCTCTCGAGTATTTACCATCATCCAGGCATTGAACTTTATATTCATTAATTTATACAGTCTCAGCAGGGTCAATAACACCCTCCAGGGGTAGAAAATTGGTGCGTGGGGGAATGTTAAAAAAATTAGATATTATAATGGTTTGTGATCCTCCATAGGGCTATAGTACATTAATAGATACACTGTGTATCTATGGCGGGGGTAGCAAGTAGGAAAAAATGTCTAAAAAGACTCTTGCAGGGGAGGGTGATAATGAAAAAAAAAGGTTGAGAAAGACTACATTAATTCATTCCCTGTCCACATTAGCCCATCAAGGGAGGTGCTGTTTTGTACATGAAAACGTTGAGGTTTGGCGAAGTAAAGGAATTTGCCCAAGGGTGCCCAGCTGGGAAATGGTGAGATCAGGATTTAAAACTAGATAGCCCGCATTCCTTAACGGGGCCTCTGACACTTTTCTGCCATGAGTTTGCACTCCTAGGTCTCTCTCTTCACTCTTCAGGACTGTTAGGAGAGAGCTGGGTTATGTCCACCTGCTTGGTCAGAAAGTGACCCCAGATTGGTATGACTGATGGTGAGTCCCAGGCCACTAAAGTAACGTTCACAACAGCCCTCGCGCCTGCATTCTGAGGTCATGGCCATGAGATGAGTCTATGTCTGAAAGCAAACCTTGGCCTCTAGGGTGACAGGCTCAATCTGGCTTGCCCAGGACTTTCCGGGAATCCCCTCTGTCCCGGGCAAACACGTAGAACTCTCTGGTTGGACGTTTGGAACCAAGATGCCCAGGACCCCTTCAACCTGAAGGGTCCTCAAGAGACATTTAGTTTCAAATTAGCATCAGTCCAACTAGATATACCCCAAGATGCTAGAATCTTCTATGTCCCTCTCACCTGACTGAACAAGTGGAGATGCCATTAGTCTAAGGGCTTTTCTTCTGACGTGGGGAATCAACACTCAAGGAGGAAGTTATGCAACGCAGTATCCACTGTCACAGTCTCTTTTTAGTAAGATTTGAGGCTTGTCTCCGAGATGATTCAGTCACAGAGATTGGTGTTGGGTGGTGTTAGAACACACCGCCTTCTCTCAGGATTTTGATGCTTTATGACAATGTGCCATTTTGTCACGTCCAGGGAGCTCACTTGGCGATGTGTGCCAGCTCTGCTCATGTCGGTTTTTGTATCACGCATCTCCTTGGAAAGACACAGTTGCTATCAGAAATCCGGTGAAAATACAGACCTGAACAATGGTGTCTCGATACATTATTCCCTGATGGGAATATGGCAAAAAAAAAAAAAAAATGGAGTCTGACACTTTTGATCTTGTGAAGGAAATGTGTTGGGAAGAAATCGAAATTTCAACAACAGAGTAATTTTGTCACCTGTGGCACAGAGCGAGCTGTCCTTTGGAGCCACCCACTCTTGAGGCTGGCTGCCCTTTCTTGGAGGCTGAAAGCCCCTCGCCTTCAGATCTGTGCTCCGTTTCTCGAGGGTATGACTGTGCCTGTAGTCACAGCCGTGCAAAACTTCAAACACCGGCGTTCGAGGTCGCAACAGCAGGCGGCACTTTTCTTTAATCAGAGAAATACAGCCAAGAGGAAGGGGCTATCTGAGCAAGACAAAACAATCATGATTGTTTATCAGCCTGTCACGTGGGCAGCCATGTCCTTCCTCAAAAGAAAATGATGCCAGATTTACGACTTTCAACTAGCAGCCTGTGAGTCTTTTATTTTGCTTTGGGGGGGGGTGGGCCACTGCTAGTTCCTCTGGGCTCTGGGAGTGACAGGGTAATTATCATTTATTTTGACACTCAGGAGAATATTGTGATGGGGAAGAAGACAGAAGTGTACTTTGTGGAGGACCCACAGCGTGTCTATCATGTAGTTATCATTTCTCTGCCATGGGGAAGCATGTATGGGCACGAGATGAGCATGGATGGGGAGCCGCTGGGCTGATGTAAACGAATGAGCCCTTCTTCTTAGAGTCTAGGATGTGGGCTTGGGCAAGGGGTGAGGCACAGGTGCCACCCATAGGCATTGGAACAGGTGTCCCAGTGCCTGCCTACTGAACATCAGCCCTGGCCTTGGAATTGGAGTATGACTGCTGAATCCAGTTGCATCAAGGGCCTCCAAGGGGCAAAAAGAGCTCAGAGTGGTGTAAAAAAAAAAAAAGTGGTAATGAAGCTTGCCTGGATATGAGAAACATCCAGGCAACATTGCCCGCTCTTCTCAGTAGACAAGTTACCCATGGCTTCTGGTCAGTGTGGAATAAGGCAAAGCTACAGTGATTGCAAGAATGCAGTTCTAATCAAAGCACACTGATAGAAGACCTACTGTGTGTCAGACACTGAGCTTACAAAGATGAACCAAACACTGTCTGTACCCTCCGAGAGCTCATATTTAGGACCACGTGGCCCATCACATAAAGATATTCATTAAATGAAGATGTTCCGTCAGTGGAGAAGTTTGGGAAATGCTGCAGATTTTACTCTCTCTTGGAGATTGATGATACGCATTTGCTTATTAAGGACACCAAGAGTCCTCCAGCAGGGAAACCTGCTTAACTGAGGTTGCTGTGTATTTCCCCAAAGTGTTTCTCTGCTGAGCCCATGGAACCAGAGTTCCTTGGATACAGTTGAGGAAACACTGGTTTAGGAGGTTTATCCAGCCATTGTAGAACCTGGAGGTATGAAAATCATGATCCAGCCCCCAGGGTAGGGGCTGGCAGAGCAGGGTATTGAGCCCACCAGATGGACTGGGACTTAGGATAGAGCCTTGATCCTAGGGGAAGACTATGTACCGTATGGAGAAGCAGTGAAGACTACAGAAAGTATGTGTAGTGTCTGTTTGTTTGGTGTGTGTGTGTATGTGTTGATATAGAGTCGTGATCTCCACAGGAGAAACACAAATCTACAAACTAAGACCATGGGCAAGTGGAAGGGAGAGGGTGAGGCAGGGCAACCCAGAGACGATGGGCACCAGGACTCATCCCACCACACCAGGTACCAGGTTCTGTGGACAACTTAATTCTAAGCTCCTTTGTCTGAGGCCATTGCCTGCACAGCCATGATGGGCTCAGAACCCAGGGCAGATTTGATAATAAAAGCCATCCTCCTCAGAACGCTAACGAGCCAGGCACTGTACCAAGTTCTTTCATATATTATCCATTAATTCCTGACAATGACCAAGAGAAAAGTGTTACTAATATCCTCATGTTGCAAATGGGGAAACTGAGGATCGGGGAGAGTTGAATGACTTGCACACATTCACACAGTTAGTAAAGACCTGAACCTAGACATGTCACCCCAAAGCCATTGTCTTCAACGCTGCAAACCTGTTTACGTGACTTAGGCCCCATTCAGTCTCTGTAGAGGTGAGCCTCAGAAGTACATCCAGTTATGCATTCACGTCTCAGTTAAGAGGAAGGCAGGGCTTAAGACCAAGTTCACTTGCTCCCTAACAATTCATTAAAATAAAAAGCACTTTCTGTTTAACCTTGGGAATATTCCAGGATAACCTTTTAGTACATCATGTGATCAAATCTGTAAAAATGGCAACCAAAAAAGACAATATCAGTAAATTTCCTGGTGAAAACTGAAAATTCATCAACCCGAGAAGCCTTTCTTTCTTTCCTCTAATCGTTTTAATGCAAGCCATGACAGTTGCAAACCAGATGACTTCATTTTTATACTTTGCTTGTTCGTCTACGACTTCAATTAAAGGCAGATTAAATAGGGCACAGATTCCATCAATCAAGCGTTCATTAGACACTAACAAAGTGCAAGACCCCGGGTCAGGCCCACTTAACCGGAGACTGTTTGGTGTGGAATTGATGAGGTTGCGTCCTCCTAGCATGCCTTTGGCCACACAGAGCTCACTTAGCATGTCCCTGGGTGAAATGTGGGCCTGAAAGCTGCCTCTGATTTCTGGCAGAGATCCCCAAAGGCCTGTTTTCCTAGACGAGAAAGGCAAATAAGCGTCACCCTTCAAGCTAACTCTGATGGACTGGGAATGGCTGCCTGCAACACAGGGCTGAGGTAGACCCCTGATTCCACAGTGTGGCTCCATGGGAAACAGATGCTAGATTGCTTGCTGACATCTCCCAGAGACAAGGGGGCTGCACATGTCAAGAATTTTCTATTCTTGCAGTGGACCCTGAGGCTTGCCCTGCCACAATTTCACAAAGAAACAAAGAAAGGCAAAGAAATAAGGTAGACGCAGCGGGCGTAATGGTAACAGTGGTGAAATTAACTGAGACTATTTAACAAATCGAGCCAGTGTGAGGGTGGGCAGGTCTCCTTGTTTGTCTGATCAGTCAGACCTAATGGCTCATAATCTGACTCCAATGGTGGGGAAAATAAACTGGTTTTGATAGCTTGAGAAGCACTGTTATATAAGGAAAAGGAATATGGGGATGGTGGCTGAGCAGAGGAATTGTGTTTCCTTTACTCTTCAGTATTTTCTATATATGAATATTCCCTCCAGGAACCATAGGTCTACTGCTGTCATTTCTCACCAGTTATCTCACACTTTGTGGGTCCGGAAGGGTTCAGAATCAGAAGCTGGGGTTCTATGTTCATAGAAGAGCAAACTGCTGTGACAAACTGTGGTTGGGCAAGTCACCCTGAGCCAAACACAACGGCTCACAATTGTCAAGACCAGCATGCCTGATTCTGCTCTGACCATGCTTCTATCAGTACTTACAATTATGCTCTTTTTAGATTAAAGTTTAATTGCAAAAGCAATACATTCTCCTTGTGAAAATGATCAAAACACTACAGATTGGGTCAACATCTTCCCTCGTCACCATCCCTAATGCCAGTCTCCTCTCTCCTTTCGGAGATTTAACCACCATAACCAGTGGAAGTTCACCTCTGTAGACCTTCTTCGCTGCATTTATGGATGTAAACTGTACCTGCAAAATAGATGTATAAAGTATTGTGGAATTTTCTACGTGCAGTCAGTTTCACAAAAATGATATCATACTATGGGTAACATTCTTCAACTTGGTATTTCCCTTAATACTCTATTTTGGAGAATCTTCCATGTTACAACACATTAGATCTACACCCTGTTTTAAACTGCCGCAAAATATTTCGTAGTTTGGGGAGACCATCATTTTATCAATTTCTCTGTTTTTGGACAGTTCGGTTGTTTCCAGATTTTTCACCATGATGGATAATCCTGCCGCGAACATCCTTGCAAAAGCCCCTTATTGACATGCGTGTGTGTTTCTCGAGGGTGGATACTAAGAGGGTGAATTCATTTTTTTTTTACTAGTTGTTGCTCATTTATCCTCAAAAGCGGTATGCCAATTCCCCTTCCTGTGTCTGAGCAAGACTTGTGTCTTGAGCAAGACCTTATCAACCACTGACATAATCAAATAGTCCACACGTCATTCTCATCTTTATATCATTCTTATACCTCAAGTGCCTAAGACAGCGTGGCTGCCACACAGACGGGGCTCAGTTAACGTCTGCTCTTGCTCCCTTTAACTGGAATATCTTTTCCCGTTGAGTTCCCCCTCCTTCACCTTATTTAACCTCCTAACCCCTCGGTGTCTGCACCAGGGACCGTTTCTGAACCCCAGGTGAGATAAGGTTGTTCTCCTGGGTAGTCATAATGCCGTCTCTCAGTGCACTGACATGCTTTGTTATTCTCACCTTTTTATATGCGCTCTCTCCTACACATCTCTGCTGGACACCAAAGAATGTGCCCTTTTTGTATCTCTATTTCCCCAACACCCGGCCCAGCACCCCACACCTAGTCGGCATTCAATAAGAGCTTTCAAAATGACGGCTGTTGTTACGGAGCCACAGCCACAATGGAATGAAACCCGTGAAAATGAACAGCATATCAGCAGAAGGAAAGATTAAGCTGTCAATCTGCTGAACAGCAAAGATTTCTTTATATCAGGTCTGTTAACATGATGGGGGCGGGGTGAAGAAAAGCTAAATCATAACAGAGCTAGGGAAATGCTTTGCGTTTTTAACTTGAAAAGTGATTGGCACACCACTCCATCGCCATTGCCCGGGTTGAGGGGAGGGCTCTGCCTGTCACTGTCACCCGCGTGACCATCTCCCGCCCTTCTGTCCTGCCCCCGCAGGGACCACGGTGATGCGGATGACAGCCTTTGACGCGGATGACCCAGCCACAGATAATGCCCTCCTGCGGTACAATATCCGTCAGCAGACGCCTGACAGGCCGTCTCCCAACATGTTCTACATCGATCCCGAGAAAGGAGACATCGTCACCGTCGTGTCACCTGCACTGCTGGACCGGGAGGTGAGCTGAAAGGCACACATCTTCTTTTTCATGAGAATCGAATGCAGCTCTCACCCAAGGGAAGATGTGGGGCTTCGGTCAGGACACTTTATACAGCAGAGGTGGAAATGAGTTGTTCACACACGGTTGGCTGGGGAATATCTATTAAGGGAAATGGGATATTATGTGAACGAAAAAACACCCACTGTAAAAGGCCATACTCTTTGGAATTATTTGTTTTCATTCAACCCGATGCCTCTGTTTCTTCACCGACCACCTGTTCCTGAGGCCCCTGTAATCTGGACTCTACCTCTCCTTACCTTCCTGCCAGGAGGGAGAGGGAAGGACAAAGGAAGGAAGGACAGGGAGGGAGGTGGGGGAAGAGGATGGCTCTGTCCAAGATCACAGAGTCAGGTGGCTTCCACTTGGTCCTCTGCTCCAGTGCTCACCACTGTTTTCCCAGGCAACTCTCCCCTCCTCCAATCTCTGCTCGTCTCCCATTGGGCTGTCTCTGTGAAACCTCATGCCTCTTCTAGGTCAGATGTCACAAACAGGTGACCCTTGGACCTCAGTCAGTCCACACTCTTGCTTTTTGGGTTTGCCCAGGGTGTTTTCACATGAGTGGCTATGTCAAAATACTTAGATTTCATATTTCTTTTTAAAAAATTCCAACTTCCAGAATGTCTGGAACTCAGACATTCTGGAAATGTTGGGCCCAGTTTCCACATGTGGACAGTTGGTCACATCAGATGTGACAGTCTGATGGAGCTGGTGGCAGCTGTCCCGTTTAGGTGGGGCATGTGCTCCTGTCCCACTTAGGTCCCTCTACATGCGCCCCTTGGCCCTGGCCTTTCTCCCGAGTTCTGGGTCCACTCTGTAGCTCACTGCAGGCTACCTTCAGTAGGAGAGCCTCTTGGCCCTTCAGACACAGCACACTAAACTGACTTGAGGAGTCCCCTCTGTCCATCACCTCTTCTGCCCACCCCATATTGCTCCCATCCTGGAATTCCTTGTTCTTTGCATGACATCATCCCACAGGCGTGTCCCCCTGCAGTCACCTTTGACCTTCTGCAAGTGCCACCTGCCCCGGTACCTGCTGGATTTCCCTAATGGGCTCCGTGCATTTTCCTCTCAGTGTTTTTGCTCAAACAAATCCCTGGGTCAGAAGTGCCTTCTCTTCTCCATTCTGCTTTCTATGCTGTGTCTTCTCACAAGACTCTGGGTTAGATCCACCCCCTCTAAGAAGCCGTCCTCCTCCACCTGAGTCTTCCACAGTCTCGTTCTTCCTCCAAACTGCACTTACCTGTAGACATCACATGGCGTTTGTCATTTGCCCCTTTAAGTTACCCTTTGTCTCTTTAAAGAATATCCTGAGGGCATGGGGGGAGGGCAAAAGCGGTAAAGGGGCACGTGTGTACAGTGATAGAAACGACTTTTGGGTGCAGTCTATACAGAAGCCAAAATATAATGATGAATGCCTGAAATTTACACAATGTTGTAAACCAATGTGACCTCAAAAAAAAGAGGAGCCAGCCCCAATGGCCTGGTGGTTAAAGTTCGGCACTCTCACCACTTCGGCGGCCCGGGGTCATTTCCCCGTCGCAGAACCACACCACCAATCTGTCAGTTGCCATGCTGTGGTGGCGGCTCACATAGAAGAGCTAGAAGGACTTACAACTAGGATATACAACCATGCACTGGGGCTTTGGGGAGGAAATAAAAAAGAGGAAAACTGGCAACAGATGTTAGCTCAGGGAGACTGTTTCCTTGCAAAAAAAAAAAAAATCAAACTGACATAATCATAAAAAAAAAGAGTAGCCCCTTCCTCTAGGTCTAGACCTGCAGTGTCCAACACAGTAACCACTGGTCACGTGTAGTTATGCGAATTTTAATTTACATTAATTGAAATTAAAATGTAAACATCAGTTTCTCGGTCAGACTAGCCCCATTTCAAGTGCTCAGTAGCCACATGTGGTTAGCGGCTACTTTTTTGCCAGGACGGGTATAGAATATTACCATCATTGAAGAAAGTGCTGTCAGGCAGCACTGGTCTCCACTGCAAATTTTTCAAGAACAGAGACTGTGATCATATGCGTGAGTGTATCCCCACTGCCCAGCACAGTTTGAGCACTGCTAAAAATCCTAATTATGTGTTTTTTGGAGTATAGGCAAGAATGAGTTGGAAATGACACTAAGATTCTACACTCGAGGGGTGGGACAGAGTAGCTAGAAATGGAAAATTATTGGAAGGGAGTGAAAGAATGAAATTTGCATTGAAACTGTGGCTGTCACTTGGAAAATGTAATTGTTTCTGGTTAAAAATAGGAAAGAAGAAAAAAAGAACATATTGAGTCTATTTCCTTCATTTTTCTCTTCCACTCTTTTTCCAACCCTCGATTTTTTATGACTGCCTGACTGCCATATTATCTTCTTTAGAGGCAAGTGATGACTTTCCAACTCTCTCTTTATTCCCCACCACTCATGCCTGTGTGTGCATACCCACATGCACGCGCACACACACACACACACACACACACGCTTTCCTATAACCTCTAATTCTCCCAAAGGCCCTCGCAAATTCTTCTTACAAGGAAAAGATGAAGTGCAGTGATTTCTCCATCTCAACTTCTCTTTTTACTGACAGAAAATGTTTTCTAAGTCTCTATAAACCAAAGTGATAAGATAGTGGATAATTCAATTCTTAAGGTTTATTTTGAGGACAAATGTGTTTCAAGCTCATGACCTTTTCATCTGGATTTTTAAGTTGCAGTAAGTATATAATTATGGGAGTTGAATTAAGCATTTCTAGTCACAAGACATAAACAGCTCTCTCCCCTAAAAAAAAAAAGATAAACGCAATTTAACCAAAATTGGAAAATCAATGAAAACGGAAGAAGCATGTCACTCCTCCACGAGGGTTTCCAGAGTTCAGTGCTGACCTGGGCGACATCGGTGCCATCTGAAGGAAAGAAAAGTCCCTGGGTTTAGGCAAGCCTTGTCTGTTGGCTAGTGCTGCGAGAAGCTTCTCTTCTCTTCTGCAAGTTTGCTGAAAGGGTAAGATGTGACTCCACGTTACTCATCTTTAAAGGGACAGAGCGCACCTCAGACTTCCAACCGGTGTTTTCCCGTTTGCAATGTTCTCCTCTCACTGCGCCTTTCCTACGGGTCACGTGCACATGACGGGTTCCTGCAGCAGGATGAGCAATTCTTTGTCATTATTTCTGGAGACCTTCTGAGGAGGCATCCTGTCTTAGGTGTGGTTTTAAAAGTCTACTTCTGGACCATCTGGGCAGAAGAGATTTGTGCACCATTCATTTTTAAGAAAATATCTCATTGAGACTCCTACAAACTTGGATATGAGTCAAACCGACATTGAGTAACCCTGTCTTCACTCATGGTATCTCAATAGCGTGCCTGAGCACTGAATGTGGTGAGTGTAAATAAATAGGTTGGAGACCCCTTCTATAGGGCAGGGGCCACGGAGACTGTACAAACAGTTTGCCCCCCTCCGGTCCCCACTCTGTCTGGAGTGGAGGCTCCGGAAACCCACTGGTTGACATGAGCTCAGTTGATGGGGTGTAAATTTTTCATTTTGCTTTTCCATTTAGCACCTTTCCTTTTGTGGGAACTTTCCCAAAGAGGACCCCAGCAGGGGTGTTTATCCAAGAGAGAGATGACGTAGGACTTCAGGGGAAGCGGCAGGCACTGTTTTCTTTGAACCTGCCTGTTCACCTTCCCTGCCTTTCACATATGTACTTTGTAATGCAGCTTGTCAATGACAGCCAAGGACACCAGTAAACAATTTTTAATATGTTACCATTTTGGTTGTTGCCCTTTCTTCCTCCCACCATCCCCCAGGATGTCTCAAGTGGGGCCAACTGGGGCAAGTGGCCCCATCTGATCTGCTCCTCTCCACTCTCCAAGGAGGAAAGGGATTGGGTCCATCTTGATCCCTGAGATTTTCCTAGTCCTTAGCACATGAGAGATGCTCAAAAAGTGTTTGCTGAGAAGTGAAAGAAAGGATGTGAGGAAGAGAGAGAGGCAGGCAGCATGAAATGTATGATATCTCTGTGTGCACGGGCCACTGTCTCGTGGGGTAATCTCCTTTCATTTCCTGGTGTGTTTGGGGTGGTGCAGCCTCTGGACCCAGCGTGCACTCACAGAGCCGGGAGCGAGACCACCCATCTCTCACCCACTCTGGGCAATGTGAAAATGCTAGAAGGCAGCTCACTCACTTTCTCCATCTTCTGAGAACCCATAACTGACTCCCCCACCTCCCTCCTAACCACGATCAGCAGCTGACTCAGCTGTCCATTCAACGGGCCAACATTGCCCAGCAGATGCCATCCAGTGGGTGGGTTAATGAGAGAGTTCTCCCTAAGATGTTATTCCCCCACTGAGCCATGGAGACCTTGGGGAGAACACCAGGACTACATGGAAAACGATATGGAGAGTGGAAGTGACAACGGGTCAGTTCCTGCTTCCCACTATGTCCAAGGCTAAGCTATACTGTGGCTTCCCCCAAAACTGGTGCACTTGTAGTCGCTGTGATTCAGGAGTCCTCTGGGGCAGCACGGTTGACTAAGCTCCTGCCTCGGACAGTGGCCCCCCTGAGGATGTGTAGCCTGAAAAAGAGGTGCTCAGAGGGAACACAAGGGCTGTCTTCATGTTTAAGGAGGGCTGCCTTTTGTGTTTAAGGAGGGCTGGCTTTTGGAAAGAGGGAGTGGATTTGTTCTGCTTGGTCCCCAAGTGGTAAGAAGTGGAATCAGCTAGGACAGTGGTTCTCAAATTTTGCTGAGGGGCCTTAGAAATCCCAGTGCTCCTGCTGAAGCCCGGACCCATAAAATCAGAGTCTCAGGTGGTAGAATACAGGCATGAATAGTTAAAAAAAAACCCAGAATCCAGGTGATTCAAATGTGCAGCCAGTTGGAGAATCCCTGTCCTTGGAGACCATGTTTCAGTGTACTCAGGAGGTGGGATCTGGGGTCAGAATCTTGGCCCCATCATTTATTTGGTTTTTGACTTAGGTGAGCATGTTATTTCCTAGGGCTGCTGCAACAAAGTACCACAAACCGGGTGGCTGAAAACAGCAGAAATTTATTCTCTCACAGCTCTGGATTCAGGAGTCTGAAATCAAGGTGTCAGCAGGGCCAGGCTCCCTCTGAAGGCTCTAGGGGAGGATTCTTCCCACCTCTTCTAGATTCTGGCGGTTCCAGCAATCCTTGGTGTTCCTTGGCTTATAGACACTTCACTCCAACCTCCACTTCCGTCTTCACACGTCCTTCGTCTGACTGTGCGTCTTCACGTTATCCTCCCTCTGTGCGAGTCTGTCTGCTTATAAGACACCAGTCCTATTGGATTAGGACCCACCCTAATGACCTCATCTTTACTGGATTATATCTGCAAAGACCCTATTTCAAATAAGGTCACATTCACAGGTACTGGGGGTTAGGACTTCAACATATCTTTTGGGGGGAGTTCAACCCGTAACAGTGAGTTATTTGACCTCTCCATGCCTTAGTTATTCATCTGTAAAATGGGAATAATAGCACCTACCGCAAATGGGTTGTTGGTAAGGATAAGATGTGTCAAAATATGTAAAGCACATTGTCTACTCTAAATAAACACAAGCTGTCATATTATCATTATCAGTTATCATAGTAAATGATAAGAGTGGGTAGTGAGTTTCCCGCTATGGAATGTATTCAAACATAAATTGCCCTTGGACATCACTGAAGGGATTCAGTTAACCAGTAAAGGTTATATCCTTAATGTCTTTTCCAACCTTGAGACTATAATTATTTAAAACATTTACTCAATACCTTCGACGTGCAATTTGCTCTGTAGGATGCTGTCCGGGAATGTCAGTTCCCCACCTGACCAGCTGTGTGACCTTGGGCAAATCATTTAACCTCTCTGAGCCCATTTCCTCATCAGTGATGACTAGGATAATGACATCTGCACTACCAACTATATTACCTTCTCAAGATATATACAACCTCCTCTCCTTTTGCAAATAGCAAAGCATTGTACAAAGCCATAACCATTTGTCACACTTCCTATGGCTGCTGATAACCCAGGTTCCAGTTCCCATCAACTCCTGCTGAGAGCTTCACATACTGTTTCTACCTGCATGTCACAGATATAAGACGAGTCTCCCCAAATTGCACAGACTTCGTTCCCTTTGTTCTGAGTCATACCTCTTCATTTTTGCTAATGCTGGGCTGGGGTTTTGCTGCAATTCCTCAGACTCACAGCTGGGTCGTGAGAGCAGCTGAGGGACCACTTATTGCCCTCCCCTTGTCATAAGCTTGGTGTTAATAGTCATCAAGTTTCATTGGAAACATGGTGCGTTTTCCGTTACAAGCTGGTCTGTTTACTTTTCTGAAACCATACCAAAACATACATTTCTTAAAGGAAGAGATCTTGGATCCTTGTCCCATCTCTGTATTCCCATTGCCAAACATAGTGCCAGGTAATAACAGGCACTCAGTAAAGATTTGTAGAATGGATAGATGGATGCGTGCATGCATGGATGGCTGAATGAATGGAAGACCGATGTTCCTTCAATTGTATTTATGACTAAATAGCTCACAGATTATCTCAGGATTTACTGCAAGATCCACATCCTAGGGTATATAAACAGAGGAAATTATTTTATTTTAGTTGAGAGCTCAGTCTTGCCCTTGTGTAATCATCCAGTAATCTAAGGTATTCACCTTATACCTACCTTGTGTCAGGAACTGCACTAGCCTCTAAGAAATCCCTTGGTGAACAGAATGGGCATGAAGATCTCTGTCTCTTGCTTAAATGTTTAGGGAAGCATTTGGAGAAAATACAAGCCATATATCCTACTAAACGAAATGGGTCCATTTGGGGCACCGTTTTATTCTTTTCCATAGCCGTACTCAGCCCCTCACTCTGACAGCTCTGTCTATGTTTTTAAACTATGTCTGGCTGCACTACAAAATAAAATCACATAGAGGTCCCTAACATTTGATTAATGTTTTATTTAGTTGATCATTTGGCCGCTAGACTGAAATTCATCAGCTGAAATCTGCCAGCTTTTCTGAACACAGCCACAATTTGCAACTACTCACAGCAGCTAATGGTCAGTTTTGGGGGTTGTCTTCCTTTTTCTTCTTTTTCTGCAAATGGAAACAGTTTCCAAAAGAGGCCCTTAAAATGTGATCTTAACACTTGCACTGTGAGAGTGTTAGCCTTTTTAAAAAGTCTGAGCTGATTTTTGAGCTGAAGTTTGAGCTTATTACGTATTATCTAAAGAAAGCGATAGCCTGCCTGTAAAAATGTACATGCAATAAAAACTATTAGGACTGTGAATGTAATTTATTTTCTATTTTCAGCTGGGAAAAGATTTTCTGAAACTTTATAATGCCCCCAATTTTTAGGCCAAATGTGACAACTGAGAGAATTTCCTTCCTTCTTTCCATGGTAAGTGTCACATAAGGACTTATTTTTAGATTTATGTGCATTTATTTGCTCTGATAGATTCAGGAGTCCTTGAATATGTCAGAGAAGAAAACTGAAGAATGTTAGGGGGAATATCCTATGCAAAATTCTCAATGGAATTGGATGTGTACCAGTGAGTCGAAAGAGAACTGTGTGTTTGGTCAAGATGATCCAACTTAAAATATCATCACGTAGGCTGCATCTCCAGAAACGTACTAAAGAAATGTGTGAAAATGATGATATCAAGTCAAACTGCCTGAAAGAAATCACCATAGTAATAAGGGATAGCATTTCCCCCATGCCTTGAATGAAAGCAAGAAGTAATCGTCATACTCTCAGGAAAATAAATGTTTTGAGGCTGTTCTGATCTAATGCTAATACTTTTCTCATTATCATCATGTTTAAAACATTGGCAGTAATTACACACTATTCAATCAAGCTGTCAGGAATATTCTCTTTCTTTGTTTTGGTAGGTGGGACCAGAATTATTTGGTTAGTAGCATCCTCGCCATTTCTGCAAGTTATTTACTCATAATATTTTTGTTGGGATAATTTCCTCCTTTTTTTTTTGTATCACTCACTGCTGAGAAAACAGAGGGGAGAAAACACAGATGTAAATAAATTGTCGTGTTTTTAAAATAATGCATCATCCTTGCAAATGAAACATAGATGGTGACCCACGCTGTGGGAATCGTCCCTGCTCTGTTGTGTCAGCACATAAAATAGAATGGGGCATTCGTAAGGCATGATGCCGAGCCCTGGGGCCTGAAATTCGGTTGCAATCAGGCAGGCCTCCTGCTGAGGGCAATGGGTTAGAGACAGGGAGGCCAGGGCCTTATCTTGTGGCCTCCTTCACTTCTCCACTCGGGATAAATTCTAGCGGGAGAACTTGAGGAGTCTCAGAACTCTGTTGGTGACCCCAACCATTTCCCCCATACCTCCAAGGTCCGCCTATCAACCCATGAAAGCTAAGGCTGTGTCTGGTTGTCTGCTATGACCTCAGCTTACCTGAAACCTGGTCTGAGAGGCACGGACAAAGGGCATGGGTGCTGACTTTGACCGATGGATTCTTGGCCTTCCTCCACCTCTTGTCCGCCATGAGAACCCAGGCAGGTCACTTTACCTCTCTGAGCCTCAGTTTCTTCATCTGCCACAGTGAGGGTCAGCACAGTCTCTCTCTCTCATGGGCTTATCGGGAAGATGCAATAAGACGTGTCAAGCACTTAGCACGGTGCTTAACTTATCCACAGGCACCCTGTGAATAGTAGTTGGTATTAGTTATTCTCATGATGGACGATGAGACTGAAGAAGCAGCATGAAGGTGGGATTTCTTTCTCCTGCAAGAAGTACATTTATGTTCTGCCCGCACAGCAGAGAATCTGGCAGGCTTTTAAAGTTCAGTGAAACACCAAGGTAATCTAGCTGCTAAAACTCAGGGACAAATGTTGACACTTCTGTATTGAGCACCTACCAGTATCTGCTGAATCCGTGACACAGTGCTGGACATCAGGGGTGCAAAGATGGAGCTGCCTGGTAAGGAAGGGAAGCAGACGTGTCAACAGCAAACACACACAGAGATGTGCTGTTTGAGCTAAGCCTTGAAGGATGAATGGACTCTGCAAGGAAGAGGTTGAGGGAAGGGGATCATGGGGATGTCATCCTAAGGATTATGGAAATATCCTACCGTAAACGTAATACCACCAACCATATTTAAACATTAAACACAGCTCTGCTAAGCACAGTGTTCCCATAGCTGTGACTTGGGGAAAAAGCAGGGTAAGCTAGAGGAGAGGGGGTCAGCGGCAAAGCAGAGGCATCTTGGAGCAGACTTGAGAATGCTTGGTGAGTGGGGTTGATTCACAGAGATCTCTAGCCTGATCCAGGGGAGAGATGGGGGGTCACCACTGGGATCTAAATTCCTCGGGCTGTTAAATAGATTGTTAAAAACAACAGCCTATTTTGTGTCTTCTGTTCTTATGCCTCTTAAAGTATTAGACCGTCAGCGGTTACTTGGCACATGTTGAATCAAGAGCACTTAACTCTGTCATTAAGAGAGATTCATCTTTTTGGATTTGACAAATGTTTAATTCTCTAAGCTTTTTCTTTCTCTTTTTGTTTTCATATGGTAAAAATAACTTAAAATGCAGGGAGATGATGAATTTAGAGTACTTGTTTTTCTGTCATTTCAGATCTCTCCATCTTGTGTTATGTGAAGTACCCTAAAAAGCTGAAGAACTTTTTCTTTTTTGGAAAAAGTTCCTTTAGAGAGTAGTTGATTTCCCTTTACCAGCCAAGAACCATCAGCAGCATGGTAAGGCAGGTTTTACTTCATTGACAGATTTTCCAGTTATTGAACTTAAACAACGTTGTTCTCAATCCCGTCCCCGTTAATAGTCCTGGTCGGAGAGATAACCTCCAATTTAGAAGGAAGGCCTAGTTCAGTTCTGGCTTCAGACTGATGGAGAAAATGGGGAAAAGCTTTGCTCCTACTATGTTGAGAACAACCATCATTTAAGGAAGAAAAAGCTAGTTGAAAGTCTTTGAAAAGTAGCTATTTTTCATACTTACCTTTAATATGTTCAGCTTCCAGCCAGGACCTGGGTTGTTACAACAACCTGGGTTGTTCCTCTGCAAAGCATTTTAAGGGAAGGTGACCAGAAGCTAGGACACTTAGATTAGGGCAAGCTAGCAGTAGACCATTTTAAGACATGATGACATCTCAGAATGTCTGGGATCCATGTTCTTTCAGTTTTGTTTTAAGGACATATCTCATTTGCTATACTTTTCCATAGGCTAAAAGTTCATTGATAATATTACATGGTGTTCTAAAGACACAATCAACTTTATTGGATATATGGCACTATGATGTCACATTCAACAATGAAAGGACTTGATATTATAGGATCTTCTATTAGATTAGAGGTCAGCAAACTTTTTCTTTAAGGGTCAGATTCTAAATGTTTTAGGTTTTGGGGATCAAGAGGTAAAATTGAGAACATTATGTAGGTATTCATATCACCATTTAAAATATAACCATTAAAAAATATATAAAATATAACCATTTTTAGCTCATGAGCCATCAAAAAACAGACAGTGTCTGGATTTGGCCCACAAGCCATCGTTGGCCAACCCTGATCTATTAAATCTTTGGTCAAAATGATCAAGTAGTAGCAGTTTCATCTATTGATTGTTGCATATAGTCACATGTCTATATCTGAGGCCCAGTCTCAAAATATTGAATCACATTTATTAATCATCACCTTGAAGTTGGTTTATAGGGACAGGAACTAGGTCATGAATAAAGGGTTTGGTTTTGTTTGTTTGGCAGAACAATCCATTTCCCCTGTGATTAAGAAGCAGATAACCTCAGATACTTAGTAATTAATTCTAAACCCCAAAATTGGTTACAATAATTAAAACAAATAGTTCAATCTAGAAATAGTAAAACAGAAAGTGCTGTCTAGACATAGACTAAACACTGGATGAAACGGCTTTGGAATAAATACTTTTTGTCATGTCAGAGCCCTAAAAGCAGGAAGAATAGTGTGCGAGAGGACCCAGAGGTGGGGACGGAAGACTTCCCAGATGAGGGAGTGCTTCCTTGAGCCGAGTGGGAATCCAGGTGGAATTGTTCACACCTGCCTGGCTAGCAAAGGGAGAACCAGAGGAAAGGGGCTCTCATCCTGTCTCTCTGGGCTCTGAAGGAATGTCTGAGGGAAAACAGATTTTTCTAGGATTACCAGAAGACAAAAAGAGACATCCCGGACCAAGCTTGGGACACTTCCAGAAGGTTTCTCAGACCTCTCAATGCCCTTTGCTGTCAGGCTGAACTTGAGAGTAGGGCCATGACACAAAAGAAACTGAAATCACATTTTTGAACATCTGCTGCATGTCACCATGTGTCAATCACTATTCTAGATACTTCATGTTTAATTTCATCTTGATAACAACTAACGAGGTGGGGAAAGGACTCCTAGTTATAGATGGAGACTCCTGAGGTCACTGAGATGTGAACCTTTATCAGCCCATCTCCAAAGCCCATGCACTTTCTTCCTCCCACTATGTGAATCAATGTTATTGATATTTATTTGGATGGTAACCTCACAGAGGAAATAAATTTTGAACGTTCTTTTCAACACAGGAAAGCAAAACATGGTGAAGTTTTGAGGCAATTTTTGTTCTGTTTAGGTTGTGGGCTTCAATGCCCGCCATGGTACTGGACAGGTGGCCTTCTTCAAGGTTACTGAGCCCGGGCGGCTCCTATAACTCAGTGTGAAAAGGCTCTCTCCTGCCCTAGCGTGGAAATACAAATCAGTCCAATTTGTTTGTTGGATATTTTGGCAATAAGAATCAAATGGCTTTTTAAAATTCCCCTAATAGTCTCTGACCCAGCAATTCCACATAATCAAATATGTGTGTAAGCATCCAGCAATGGGGGTTTTTGTTGAATCTTAATTTAAAGAAGAAACTATGTGTCCAACCATCGGGGATTTGTTTGATAAATTATGCTATATTCCTACACTGAGATTCCATTAAATCATGTAAAATGGTGTGATAAAAGAATATTTAATGATACGGAAAGTTGTTCACAGTATGTTCACAAGCAGTTTGCAAAACACCACATAAGCTATGATTCTTTTTGTTTGTATATGTACATCGTCTTATTCTGTTTGGGCTGCTATAGCAAAATACCATACATTGGGTGTCTTAAACAACAGAAATTTATTTCTCATAGTTCTGGAGGCTGGAAGTCCAAGATCAAGGTACTGGCCAACTCAGTTCTTGGTGAAGGCCCCAAATGGCCCCCATCTTGCTGTGTCTTCCTATGGCAGAGAGAGGAAGCTCTGATTTCTTCTTTTTATAAGGACACCGATCCCATCATGAGGTCCCACCCTCATGTCCTCATCTAAACCTAATTACCTCCCAAAGGCCCCACCTCCTAATACCATCCCATTCAGGGATGGGTCTTCAACACATGCATTTTAGAGGGACACAAACATTCATGGTCCATGAGGTGAAAGGATTTGTGGGAATGTGTTAGGAAGGTCATTCTAGGACCACAAGTGATCTTAATTTTCTTACAGTGCCGCGTCTAAGACGACAGTCTTCCAATTCAGATGCTTGAGTTCGAATTTCAGTTCCACCTCTTACCAGCTCTGGGGTACTGGGAACCATAGTAGTTTGAACCACTGGTAGCCATAATTCTGATTTCCATGTCATTAAATATTCTTCTCCCACATCGTTGTTAATGCTCCCCAAGGGCCCCATTGTATGGAAGTAGCATAAAATAGACGACACACCCCTTATGGTTGGAACTGTGCCTCAGTTTCTTTATCTGTAAAATGGGATCATAATAGTGCCTCCCTCAAAGGGTTGTTGTGAAGATTAAATGAATTAGTACAAGCACATGCTTAGAAGAGTGTGGGTTAGCTATTGCTGTTACCGGCATTTGCTGGTTTGGGTAGAGTGACCACGTATTGTTTTTGTAATAAAAATATAATTCTGCTCATCATTTTAAAAAGCAGTTGTATTGTGGCCCTGAGGGCAGGGATTCAAGATTAGGACACCACACCTTGGTGGACGGAGGACAGCAGGACTGTCACTTTTGAGTGCAGAGACTGGTTTCTACGTGAGCCAGTTCGTTGACAAAACAGTGGGGGTCCCACCGGGCATCAGGGCCTCCACCAATATTGCTAAGATCACAGGCGACACACTTCAAACGTCAGAAAAGAATGACTTTAGGGGTGAACTGAGGTAAATCGTGTCAAAACGTGCCCACTTGAAACGATAAGCATTCCCATTTCTCAAAGCGACGCTGCCGCGGCAGTGGCTGTCCTCATCGGAACACACGCTGACCAGCTGCTTGCTTTTCCTTCCACCAATTCCAGCAGGCAGCTTAATAGACATATTGTGGTGTGCGTTTCTGTATTTTTAAGACAGCCTTGGGAAATGAATTTTATTTTGACCTTTGCAAAGAACAGCTGTAGAAATGACTGTTAAAATTCAGCAAACGGCATCTCTATTTATGGACCTCAAAACAAGGAGCCAAAATTAAATTCCTTTAGATAGTCTCTCCTGTGTCTTCTGAATTGTTTTGCAGATTTGCTTTTCTCGGTGGAAGACTCCCCGGGTCCTCATTCTAGTTTCCTATCTCCGTGGGCTCTGGATTTCTGGGTTTGGGAAGAATTGAGAGACTTCTAGGCTCTTACCTCTTCAGGTGTGAGATTACCTGATACACGTGAGGGAATGTGTGTCGTCCCCGCACGTCCCCAGCACTGCCTTCAGGAGGTGGCTTCCATGAGCTCCCATGGAGGGCACAGGACAGCCTGCTGGTTCTGTTTAGTTCCATACACCCAGCCTGACAGAGGCTCCGCAGGGAGGGTGGTTCTTGGCATCCTATGGAGTTCTGTACACAGTAGGTGCTCATTATATGCTGATGAGAGTGGTCACATCCTCAGGCCTTGATTCATTCAGCTAAGTACTATAGAATTGAGGTGCTAGGAGTTCATGAATAGCACCCTTTCTTCCCCTCCCAAATTAGAACCCCCTGAGGAATAAGACACAGGACAACTGGAGACCAAACCATAGGCTTGGTTACCAGTGAAACTGATTGATCAGAAGAGCGATGAGTCTGTGGCCAAACAAACTTGCTAATACTTTAAGCTTTAATTGGAGACTCGGCCCCACCCAGTCCTGGGCAGGGTGGCACAACCACAGGCCACACGCACCTGGGTGGAGCCCACCCTAAGGATCCGCTGCCTGGCAGGAGGGGCAGAGCCTGGGGCAGAGAGAGAGAGGAGAGAAGAGAGACTGGGAGAGGGAGAAAGAGAGAGAGAGAGAGACAGGATCACTGGGAGAGAGCTAGCTGGGGAGATGCCAACTCACAGTCCAATGTCTCCACCCCTTCCCCGGGGTGGAGTGGGGCCAGGAAGAAGCTGCAGGGTGGCCCCTAGCCCATAAGCCACCTTTGTACAAGATAGGAAAAAGCGCCCTTTCCTCTGGATGGACACGGAACGCTGGGGAAGAGCCCAGAGTGTACACAGCTCGAGTCCCTCCACAAAGAAACCTGAGGACGGAAAAGAGAGCTTCCAACCTCACCCCTAGCTCTTCTCTTCTGGGGGCCCGCTGTGCGTGAAGAATTTTGGAGGGGTGTCTTGAGCCCAGCACACAGCAAATCTCCTGTTAAAGAGAGAAAAGGGTTAACGCCATCAGAAAGCACTCAACACGCCAAATGTCCCTGCTGTTGGACCGGCAGAGGGGGACAGTCAAGGCTTTGCTGACAACTTCTTTTGTTGTGGGGGCTGGAAAACGAGCCGGATGTTTATGATTTGGACTTGGAGTTCTCCGCCCTGGCAAGATGGGACCCGCCCCCGGAGCTGCGTCCCTTCAGTGTAACCCCGGGCCGTCTGCCTGGACTGCGGGCAGGAGATAACAGCTTCATCCTCCGCTGGACGCCCAGGCAGAGCTCCGGCCCTGACGGCAGCTGGTGTTGGAGCAGATAACGAGATCACCTGGGCTCCCCGCGTGACAAGAGTAGCGGCTTCAAAGAATGTTTTCTTAAATAACATTTGCTTATAGTGGTGTTTTTAAAAATAGGAAACATAGTCATACAAGTAAGCAATTAGTGTCCTGCCAAATAAATCCCATGGTGACATGTGAGTGTAATTTTTAAAAAGAAAACTCAGCCTCAAATAAAGCTCAAGATTTCCTGCTTTAAAAATCTCCCTTTTCTGTAAAAAATTCCTGTAACTTTCCCTAGAGCCAGGGTCCTAATCGGAGATCTATGGACAGACTCTGAGGGGAAGGACATGAACCCAGATAAGAAAAACAACTCTTGTTTTTTTGCACTTGGTTCCTTGGGGAGTGTAGGCACACCAGGACAGTGTTAGCTGTTCCTTGACTGTTAACTGTCAAAGTCGCAGATATTTTCATATCACATCAGAGTGGATGCAGATATATCGACAAATTGCCCTGCTCTCTACTACTTTGAAATCAATGTAATTATTAGATTTAACACAAGACCTTGTTATGGATGAGTTAATAAAGAAGCACATGTACCATATCATTTTTCTACTATTTTGATAACTGTATTTCAAAATAATTGCCTTCCTTTGTCATCCTATGTATTTATTTTATGTGTTTAAAAACATATTCTGAGAAGGGGTCTGCAAGCTTCATCAGACTGCTAAAGGTGCCCCTGGCACAAAAAAGTTTAAGACCCTGGCTAGGAGAAACCAAGTGAAGCTTCACCTCCTTTGGTTAATGCCCCCTCTTCCCCCTGGGGGAGCCCATATACACTGGGCACATTCTCCTGCCCTCCTTCTCACCAGACACAGACATTCTTGAGGGCCACTCTATGCCTCTGCCTTCCCTGTGTCTGCCTATCAGAGAACCCGCACATAACGGGTCCCCAGGGACACTTCAGTACACAACCTTTCAATGATCCTCTGAGTTGATAGAGAAGGAAATGAGAAAACTCATCAGATTGCAAATGTTAAACTTTAAGTTTGTGTGGCCCCCAAATGAATCCATTTATGTAGTCCAGCAATCAGGTCTAGGGAAGGAATAGTAACCTGTATGTTAGATCGGAGTGGTGCATGGTGGCTGGCATAGCTCGTGGCCAAGGGCAGAGGCAGCCATGGTCTACACACTCAAAAATGAAAGATAAGCTTTCAGTTCATACTCCCGCTCTGAAGGCTGTCGGTTGTTGCCTAGAGTACTGTGTGGGGAAGGATTCTGAGTCACATTTGGGTTTTTCAGTAGTTGATTGGTGACGTCTTCCCTGGGAATGGAAGGTGGGAATGGGTGTACTCTTTGCATGTAATTTCTCATCCATGATCTGGACCAACAGATCAGGAAAACATGGGATGATTGAGTCTTTGGCGGAGTTTGTCAGTGTTTAATGAGCTCATCTCCTCTCTGGCATACTCGGCGCCAGGTGCTAGGGCAGCAGAAATAGATAAGTCATGGGTCCCACCTTTGAGATGTTCAGCCAAACTAGTGGGTCTCGACTGCAAAACGAGTTACAATGTAGTATCTACACATTTGTGGGTACAATCCAGGGCCATGCCGGGAGGGAGAAAGAAGGAACTGTGGGTTCACTGGAAGAAGATGAGAGCTATCCTGTTGGCACATTAGCCACTGAAATCTGCCCCCAATATTCTAATTTTGATCATCCAAAAACATCTCCCAGACTGCTGCCTTCTGCATTCCGAAGCAACACAGTGATCCTTCATCTGAGCAGAGGTGCCGAGAGAACCATAACAAACAGCAGTGCCTCCAGAAAAGAGAAATATTACTTCAGTGAAATAATAGTATCTAGAAAAATGCCTTCTGCACAACAGTCCTACTTGATGATTTGCCCTATTGGTTGCAATTAACAAGTCAAGAGAAGACATTTAGCCATTCACAAATGCTCATAAGCTTCCCATTTATCACTCTTACCGGTTTGCCTGTGGGGGAGGGGAGCCAGGATGTGGAGAAATGGTGAGGGGAAGGGAAAGAAGAAGAAGAAGATGGGCAAAATCACCCAACTGTGGCACCACCTCTGTCTCTGCCTCTCACTGTTGTGCAAGGAGGAGGAAACATGATTCTACTGGCCCCCCAACTCTGAACTTGGACTTGAATCTAAGTGTCCCTGTCTCTGTATTAAGTTTAAACAAATCTGGTCTCCTGATCCCAGACTCCCCCTCCCACTGCACCTGGAGGAAACAAGAATTCCTTTCCGAATCCTAACCATCCTGATCTCGAGCAGGTGTTAGCCTACAACGAAGGACAATTCAACCCAACTCCATCTTCACGGCCGCTGGACACAGCTGTGTTCCAGGAGAGCCTCACTCCTGACTTTGAAAGGCTGATGGAAATCCATGCAAATTCCTCACCCAGGACCCTCACAGCCAGCCTCATAATTAATTTATGGGAACTGGCCAATATGTGAGCACCAAAGGGAACATGTTTGGTAAACCCTGCCAAAAGAGAGCAATTCTTGTTAGGTTGATAAATTTGCAGTAAACACTCATCCCAGATTAGTAAGATCAGAGAAACAGAAGAGAAGATCACCAGCTACAGACGTGATACGATTACTTAAAGGTTGCGTCTGTTGCCAGACATTGCACGTGCATGACCACACTCATTCCTTCAACAGCCCATGACATAGTGCATTATTCTCACCTTACCCACGAGGAAGCCGAAGGTCAGAGGGGACACTGACTTTCAGGGACTGGGGTGCAAGTGGAATCCATACCCGGGTCGGTATGAGCCCAAAGAGGCTGTCATCGTGATTTGCTGTTCCACTCATGGCAAACAGGATTTGAAATTGTTCCAGACCAAGACAGGCCATCAGGCCATGCAAGAATAGAAAGTCAAAGAGGAGAGAATAAGCCACTGTCTTCTGGGGCCCTTAACCTCTTCGTTTGGGTCTGGAGCAAGGCTGGTCAAAGTGGAGGGTGTAGAAAAGCTAGTCTGGATCCTCTGATGTGGAGCCACTTGATCTCTCTGGGAGGCCAATTCATAGGTAGGGACTCACTGCCGAGAATCCAGTTCTGCCACGGGAGCCCATGGCTCCTGAATCCAGATCCCAAGAGACGAAATGGAAGAAAGACCAGCAGGTGCAATGGCTTCCTTTGTCCAACCTCCTTGGTCTAAACTACAGCCTGACTCAAGCTTTCTGATTTTATCTCCTGCCACTATTTCCCTAGCTCATCCTACATTCCAATGACGTCAGTACTTTCCTTTTCCTTGGAAAATGATGCACTTCTTACTTTTGCATGTAATGGCAGCCAGCCCCCAAGCTGGCACCAAAGACTCCCACCTCCTGGTATCTGTGCCCTTATGTAGTCCTCTCCCAAGACAATTAGGGATGAGCAGTGCAACTAATGGGATCTAGCAGAAATGGCTTATGTCACTTCCAAGCTTAGGTTGTTCTTTCTTCTTATGGGGGACCCCAACTGCCATGTGATGAGGACACTCAAGTAGCCCTGGAGAAAGCCACGTGGCAAAGAATTGAGGCCACCAACTCACCAGCAATGTGACTGATCTGTCTTGGAAGTAGATCCTCTCGCCCCAGTCTAGCTTTTAGATAACTACAGCCTCACCAACATCTTAGTGGCTAACTCACGACAGACATGGAACTCCAATCACCTAGCTAAACAGCTGCTAAAGGTCCTAACCCACAGAAACTGTGTGAGATGATAAATGTTGATCATTGCTTTAAAGCACCAAGTTTGGGGTAATTTGTTATGCAACCATAGATTTGTTATGCAGCAATACACATATGCTGTGTCCTCTGCTAAAATTGCTGCTCATTTCTCTGTTACCCTTCTAGGTCTGGTTTGAATATCTCCTCTACGGAGTCTTCCCAGCCTTCCTTGGCTGAATTGATTGCTCCCTCTTCATTTTTGGACACAAATTAGTTATCATCCTATTAATGCAGTTATTACAAGGAAAAACAATGTTTTGATTATAATCTCTCTCCTCTGTCAACTCTGGCCTTCTTGAAAAGGTTTGCAATGTATTCCGACTTCAAAGAGGTATTGTTCCTAATAGAGGCTCAGAAGATGGTTGAATGAATGAAGAGCACCCATAGGAACCTGGGGAAATTTAAGCCAAATACATTTGAAGCCAATGGTATCTTCAAAGCATATTTGACTAGAAAGACTAAGTCCTTTAAAGGGGTTTAGAAGCAGCATTAACTAGTGCATAGTCTTAATCCCATTTTTAACAGTAGAATAATGATAATTGGTTGCTTCTTTGGAAGGGAATTAGAGAACCAAGAAAAAAATCCAAAGGCACTTGGAATGTTTAACTGAACTAGATTGTTAATATCTGATGCCACCCTACCGATTGGGACAGCTCTCTGAATTGCCTGATCCTGCCTAATGTGCTCAAACATCTTTGTTTTTAAATAAAAACTAAGAGCCTTATCAATTCATTTAAAAATCATTTTTGTTTAGGAAATGTAGAGTCTACCTAATCAGGGCAGTAATTGCCTTCCAGTGTCCCTGGTTCAAAAACTTACTTATTGGGGTTCTCAAGGGGAGCAGTGAGGAGATGAAATGGAAAATTAGAAGTAAATTGTGCATCCCTTCACACCTGTTTATGAACAGTGGTAGCATCAACCCTCTGACTCTTGAGTTAGATAATAGTATAGCTGTGGCCACTGGTGCCCCACCAGATTCCCTAGTGCTCACCACTCCCATATGGGCTGTTGGCTTCTTAATCCCTGCAACTATCTTCCCAGGGACGTCCTCTCCCTGAGCATGCTCAGTCTGCTCGGGGAGTTAATGCTCAAGGAGCAGCCATTAACCTTTGAGAGACAAGAGTTGGTAGATGAATATCCCTTCCTCACCCTGTGACTAGGACAGCCCAGGGATGCGTTCTGCCCAGCTCCCTGTGGGATTGAACCCCCGTTTCCCACAGTGATAACCTGTCCATTACTGCCCCAGATATTGATTATTTCCCATTTTCTGCCTCACTTCTCCCACTCCCTCATTTGTGCTTCTTGGGATCACCTCCTGAAGAAGCTATTTGCACCCAAATCCCTGTTTCAGAGTCTGCTTCTGGAAGAACAAAACAAAAACAGAAAGCTAGCTGGATCTGGTGTTTCCTCCCAGCCTCTGTATTTAACTTGTGATACCACAGGCACGAGGTGCCGTGTGGGGCTGATCTGTGTGTGTCTGCTCTTTGTCACGCTGCTAATGCGTGTGGGGAGTTAAGGGCTCATGCAAAATGGTGTGTTTACAGTCATAGCTCTGTGCACAGATGGGTGTGTGCTTGTCGGTACAGGCACCTGTGGGGTGTAGCATGCACACATCACAAAAGCCCCCTGTCCTTCCTCCTCGTACCCCTCCTTGGAGCTAAGATCCCAGAGTCCCTACACTCAACCCTCTTCTCACCCCGACTCAGGGCCTGCCCTCTCTGAAGCCTGCGCTCCCCTAGCCTGGAGTTTCAGATATGAGAGCTGGTGCCCCCACGGTGGTGCTCACACAGTGTAACAGGGAGGCAGGTGTGGAAAGGATTCTTTATACAATGTGACATGCGGGCCAGGGCCAGGCTGTGGCCAGAGAAGTAACTTTGTCTCAGGGGGCTGGGGAAAGTGGCCAGAAATGGGATGACTTGAGCTGGGGGCTTAGATCAGTGATCTAGAAGCTTTCTCTATAAAAGGCCACGTAGTAAATAGTTTAGATTTCCTGGGCCAGATGTCCTCTGTTGCAAGTATTCAACTTGGCCATTGTAGCACAAAAGTAGCCACAGACAGCACGTAAACAAATAGGCATGGCTGTGTTCCAATAAAACTTTATTTACAAAAGTGGGTGGTGGGCCGGATTTGGCCTGTGGACTGTAGTTTGCTGACCTCTGACTTAGAGAGTAAGAAAAAGGTTTCTGGGAGGTGACTGTTCCTGGCAGAGGTAAGAAAACATACCAAGGCAAAGATTAGGAAATCAGAGGGAATGAAAAACTTGAGTTATCAAAGAGTCTGTGTTTGGCAATAAAAAATAATGCTAATAACAGGAGTTAACTTTTATTGAAGACCCAGAATGAGCCAGGCATCGGGCTAAATACTTTCCATGAAATCTCATTTATTTCCTAATCTCTCTGAGTCTGGGGGATTATTGTTTTCTTCACGGTACACATGAGGAGACTAAGCTCAGAGAGGGTAGATAACTTGCCCAGGGACACACAGCTGGTAGGTGGACAGAGTTTTGGAAGCCTGGTATGATGTTGTCGGCACGCTCTGTTGTGTCTGTCATTAAGTCAACTTTAATGGATTTTTTTGAAGTTTTTTTGCTTTGTTTTACAAGTGGGATTTGATTTCTTGACTCAGCCCAGTAGCCTTCTGAATGGATGGCTGAGATATCTCTCATGGATTTCCCCCCGGGGCTATTTTGTAAGAAAGAGAGGAAAAAGAGTAAGATATTTAAATTCTTCAGGGATATTGGTTTCGAATAGATAAAGTGAAGAACTTTTTTATTCATGTTAGAAGTGATAGTTGGATGTGTGTAATTTTTCGCTCTCCGAGATGGAGAGAGAACACAGCCCAGATCTTAGAATGTGAAATATGAATTTAGATGACATTTTGAGGAAACTGATAAACACGCCGTGCCACAATTGGACTTAACTTGCCTGTGAAAATCCTTTTGCAGCCCATAAATGATCCAGTACAATTTGAAATTACAGAGATAAGTGAACTAAGTCTAATGGAATATTAAAAATACACAACACACCAATGGGAGAATAATTTTATTCAGCAAAAGTTTCCATTTCTCAAAATGTTATCAGGAAATTAGAGGTGTCTTGACAGCTAGCAGTAACCCTTGGACTAAGGAAATGTTAGACAAGAGGGGCTGCAATAGTTGTGAAGTCCTGCCCGGAATTCTCCCCCAGAGAGAAAGAGACCCAGGGGATGGGACTAGAAGCTGATGTCTCAACACCAAGGTTCCATTTCCAACATGTGCTCGGGGTGTTTGTCCACCTACTTACAGATAGAACCAGACTTTCTAACCCAAATAGCATGCTTTCTTCCACCCATCTGCGTAGATGGTTAGTTAAAGTGTGTTTGTGCGTATGTGTGTGTCTTGGAAAAGTCAAATGCAAAGAACTAAGTGAGAACGATTATATATATTAAAGGTCTTTCAGAGCATCAGTGATATATATCCATGGTTCCCAGGATTTGAAATTTCACCAAAACACACTCCCTCAAAAACTTTGAGGGCTGTCAGAAGTCTACTAACTTTTTATTCTGCCAAGTAAGAATATTTTAAAAAGAACCTGCAACATCGTTATTACCTTCTTCTCATGAAAGAAAGGATAGTTCATACACTCACTCAGACACTCACATACACACACACACAATTACACACTGACACACATACACATATTCATTCACACACTACACGCACTCACACTCATAGAAGGAGGCAGGTCATAATCTCCGAGTGAACAAAATTGAGTAAATGTAACCACATGAACAAATTCCTTATGCTTATCTTGGTAAAGAGCAGTAAAAATTCTGATAGAGATAAACATCACATAACTTAATGTAAGACACTAAGAAGAAGAAGAAAATATTTCAACTGTCATAGGAGACAGAATGAAGAATGAAGTCCCAAATAAAAGTGGAAGGAGTTAAGGTAGGACACCTAGAAGACTAACAATGGAAGCTAAACCTTTCATGAGAAATAAGCCCCACGCCAGCAATCACTGAGGACCTAGGCTCTGGGGTCTGTCACAAAACACCTACCTCCCAGGGCTGTTGCCTGGTGAGTGGTTCCAGCACGTGGTTAGCCCTCAGCAGGTGTTAGCTGGTAGCACTGCAAACTATTTAAAAAAAGAAAAAATAAGAATTACTTGGGGAAGAAATATATTCCACACGAATTCATAGAGGCATTGATCTAGACCACTGATCTAGACTGTTCTCCAAGTGCACCCCAAGAACGTCAGCATCACCCGGAAACGCCTTAGAAGAGCAAATCCTCCAGCCCGAATCAGACCCTTTGGGACTGGGGACCCACAGTCTTGTTTCCAGCAAGCCCTCTCGATGATGCCAATCCACACTAATGCTTGAGGACCACCGATCAAGCCCAGTAAGCTTTTCAACCCTGATCTTGCAAAATCAGCTAAATCCAGAAAATATTTCACAGATCGGACAAAATTAAAGGAAGAAAGGAAAGCACGGGTCTTTTGGGGTTGAACCTCACTTTAAGCTCCAGGATTATGGTGGTAAAACAATTCAAGGTTATCTTTGAGCCTGTAGTGTCTGCCATTACCTCAAGGAAATGGATTTTGAAACAAAGTAAGTTGAGTTGGATTTACTTTTTTCCCAAGTTGTGAAGCGTCAAGCAAAGATAAGTGGTCACACCAGCCCTCACTCAGATCCTGATCACAGGATGCCAGAGGGAGAGGCTGGCAACAGAAAACCAGAAATGTCATTTGCTTCAGAGTATTAGAACCCCTATGCAGACTCTGATCGATGGTGGTTGTGTACCTGGAAAACTTCTCCAAAGGCACAAAACAAACTTCTTCATTATCAGGTTCAGAGAGAAGCACGCCATGAATCAGGTTCCAGATCATGTTTTTGCCAGCCCTTCTCCAGTCTCCAAATAGTTGGTAAAGACTTAGAAGGTAGCCAAGTGAAGGGCAGAAAAGATAGGAGAATGTTTTTGGCCAAAGTTTGCCTCAGATGTCCAATAGGAACTGTCCTGGAGGTTATGAGTCTGTCACCAGAAGCTGAAAGCATTGACATTAGAATGACCATATCTTGTGTGCCAGGTAGGAATACAACCTGGGCGTAGAGTTGATGACTAATACAGCCAACACGTGTCGTGCTTTTACTAGGTGACAGGCACTGCTCTTTGTTCCCTGCGTTTATTTACATACATTCAGTCCTCACAGCCACCCTATGCAATAAGTGCCATTATCACTGTCTGTACTGGGTTGAATAGTGTCCTCTAAAAATTCATGCCCTTCCAGAACCTCAGAATGAGATCTGATTTGGAAATGGGGTCTTTGCAGATGTAATTAGATGAAGTCATATTGGATTAGGGTGGGCCCTAAATCCAGTATGACTGGTCGTATCCTGAAAAGAAGAGAAGAGACACACAGAAGACAGGAAGAATGCCACTTGAAGATGGAGGCAGAGATTGGAGTGACGGTCTACAAGCCAAGGAAGGCCCGGATCGCCAGCAAACCACCAGAAGCTAGGAGAGAGGCGTGAAACACATTCTTCCTCAGAAACTCCAGAAGGAACCAACCTTGCCAACACCTTGACAGCCTCCAGAATTATGAAAGAAAAAACTTCTGTTGTTTAAGCTACGCAGTTTGGGGTATTTTGTAATGGCAGCCCCGGGACACTCATACGCCCCCATGTGGACATGTAGAAAAGTAGGTTCAGAGAGGTCGTCTCCTGCCCTGGCTCACACACCTCCTTGGGGTCCAGTGTACTCGGGGTCAGCTGGGGAGGGCTGCGGGTAAGTTGTTTCACGTTTCTGGACTCAAACCTCATCTGGGTGGTTGGACTGGATTACTTTTAAGGATTCTCCTAACCAACTTTGATTAGAATCCTGGAAGCTCTGAAACAACCACTGCAAAATCCATTTACGTAGCATTTCCCATTTAAGCATTGCTCTTTTCTCTGCAGTAACTTCGGGGTTACTGTCGTTTTATGAACTTAGGAAGAGGTAACAAGCAGTAATAAACATCAGGACTGGTTCTTATTTCAAATGTCTGCATGTGCTTGGTCTTTTCAGTGACACAATTGAAGAGGGGTTCCGTAATCAGGAGAGAAACCTTACATTGTATCATAATTTCCCGTGATGCAAGCTAGAAGAAAATACCGGTTTAGATTCACTGGGGTGAATGACTAGAAAATTGCCCCAACTGTCAAAGTTTTCAGTGTTAAAAAGCAATGCAAAATTTCTCAAATGCTTAGAATTTCTAAATGTCACAACAGAGATATTACCAAAATATGAGAACCAAGTTTTTATAAGCAAGCAAGAAAAAAATACGTTCTCTTTCCAAAAGCCACAATATTTGTTTGAGTGCATGAGGGAATAAAAAACACCTCAAGCAAAGCATTCATTTTGTTTAGAAATAAAATAAATTAATAAGTTGTTTTTGATAATGTATTCATGTCCTCTTCTGTACCATTAAAAAACTGTGTGTGTGTGTGTGTGTGTGTGTATGTATACAGACAAGCTAGAAAAAAGAAAAGAAGTGAAAAGCTGATATGTGGGTGTAATATTATCTTGTTATCCATGTTCTTTATATTGGATGAGTTGTTTCCATTTCTGTTCCAACCCAGAAAATTGATTCAAAAATTGCTCCTAGTGATTTATTCAAAAATTTCGTTTTCCTAGACCCCATCCAAGAGTATGTGGCACCATAAAAGTGTGTAACAGAAAGGGGTGTCCTCAGATAGCTCCTGTCATTTGTTGATTCAGAGGGGTGGGTAGAAAGTTTCCTCCAAGTATTTTGCACTGTTTGAACATTTTCTTTGTAGTACTAAAGAATGAAAAGTCAAAACAATTCATCACTGAGACTGTCTGGAAAGCATTGCTCTGTTCTGAGGTTCTCTTCTCACCAGAGTTGGGAGCGCTCTATAATTTTGAGATCTTCGGTCAGGCTTTCATGACACCTCTTTTTGTGAACACTCCACTAATTTCTAGCCCATAAAAATAGTGCCAACATCACAGTAAGCTAATGTATGAGGCAGAATCAAGGAGCCAAGGATCTGATTTTATTTCACATTTTCAAAATGGAATTAAACTTTGCAGAAAGCAATTTGTGGGAGACAACTCTGTACAGTACGACGAGTTACAGACTATCTCAAAGGATAGTCATCTCATTCTAGATATGGGGTTTTAATGTGAGAGCTTGCTTACTTGTGTTGAGAAGGACAGCTATCTGATTATTCTCCCTCTTATTTATAAAGGCAGGTCATTTTTATTGATCAGCAGATAATTTTTAAGCACCTACTTTCTTCCAGGTGCAGAATTTGGAAATGAGAGTATAGTAGTAAATAAACCAGCTGCAGCCCTGTCAGTATGGAATTTATAGCTTAGCAAAGAAGGCATCAAACAAGAAATGCAAATTCTCTGAGTGTTACCTAGAGGAAGCTTGAGTGGCATTGGAAGCCACAAGAGATGGATCCTCACCTAGTTGGGAGAATCAAGGAAGGCTTCCTGGTGGAAGTGGCACTTCTTGCGAACCCTGAAGATTGTTAACCAAGAAAGAAAGTAAAGATGTAGGCGTGGGAGCAAAAGTGTTACAAGCAGAAGGACCAGTGAATGTAAGAAGTTACTGGCATATTTAAAGAATGGAAAGAAGTCTAGACACATTGACTATTATGTTTTCCTGGACGAGAGTCTAGTAATTCTGGCAAAGGTGAAAATGAAGTGAGTTCCTAGAATCTCTTATTGACCCCAGAAAGACTCTTCTGTGTTGTTGGCCGTGACCAGATCTTTCACTGGGCATAGTCAGTTCTAGCATAAGAGGATGCTCAAGAGGGTGGCTCTGAGAAGGTGCTGGAGGAGTGGGCTACGTTCAGCCTGGGAGACACTCCAGGACAGTTCAGGAATGTGGGCTGGCCAAAAGAGGCTCATTAATAGATTGCCAATCTAAAAACAGTCAGTGTATTAGTCAGGGCTAGACTAGCTTATGTTGCAGTAACAAATTAACCCCAACATTTTAGTAGGCATAACACAGCAAAGTTTCTTACCTGCTCAAGCTGCATGTCCGACATGGGTCTGCCGGGGAGCTCTGTTCCACATAGTCATTAAGGGACCCAGGCTGGCAGCGGCTTTGCCAAGCTGTACTGTATGGAGCACATGGCCTCCTTTGTGGCTGTGGGAGAGGAAGAATCTTAAACGTTCTGAAATGCTTCAACACCGAAGTGATGCTTCCCATTGGCTGGAACTAGTCATATGGCCCTACCTCAATGAAAGAGGGATGAGAAATATGAGGAAGCACAAGGATAGTCACTGGGAAATCACTATTTCTGCTGCAGCTGGAGTCTGGGAAAAAGGTGAACTGGTTGAGAGGCTTGAAGCTGGATCAAAAGGGCAAAAACTGTAAAGGAGAGAGAGAATTGCTGACAGTCTATAATAAGATGGTTAGGAACAAAGTAAGAAATGAATGGAGGAAGTGGACAGTTTGGAGACTTCCTTTTAGCATTAGTAATAATAGTCAACGTGTTGATTGCTCTCACTGAATGCTAGGCATTGAGCTTTACATGGATTGTCCCATTTAATTTTCACAACAACCCTCTGAGGTAGGTGCCACTATGATGTCCATTTTACAGATGAAGAAACTGAACCCGAGAGCAGTGAAGTGACTAGCCCTAGACTCTGCAGTTAGTAACATCAGAGTTAGGATTCGTTGATCCCAGATCCCAGAATTGATCCCAGTTCTCAGAGCCACTAAATTTTACCATTTCCCTTCCACCACGGCCTGTCAAATCTGGAGGGATGGAGAATGGAGATTGAAAGGGATTGGACACGTTGGAAATCCAAGGTTATTTGGTTAGGTTGAGAGGCAGTTCCTACGTAGGGATGGAAGGAGAAATGCTAGGAGCCTTGTCTCAGCCAAACAGGACAACATCTGAGGGTATCGTCAGAAACGTGGATTTCCAGGGCCCATTGTTAGAGCCCAGTGATATCCAAGGGCCTTTGTGAGGCAGTTTGCGACACGTGAACACAAAGCAGCTTCCACCCCAGAGCCTCCAGAAGCACTGTTAAGTGGCCTCAGTAATATTCCAGTGACATGGAAAGAGCTAATACTTTGAAAAAACAAATACTTACATGAAAATGAATTTCATATCACATTTTTATGTTCCTCATTTGAAGGAATTTCAGTGAGTTAACAGAGAGAGAAAATTAGCCACTTTAACTATAATACTTTGAATATTAGACTAATCCAGTTATGAGTTTATAGACCCTTTGATGAGGAGCCAGAGAAGTTGCCTACAAAATGAATTAAAGCCATTTCTAAAATGTCCAAAAAGAGCTGCTTAAAGAAACCACTTTTACTGAACTTAAAATATTCTAGGCAAGAGATAATGAAGGCAGAACTACCGCAGAGGTGGTGGGAGAGGAAAGAGGGGAGACCTCAATACAAGAAACAGGCAGAGGTACAGTCCTCCAAATTTGAGTGGTGGTGGGAACAAGAATAACCGAAAAAAGTGCATGAGGAATTTAGCTGTTAGTGAGTTTATTAGCACTAGGAAACAAAGGAAGACTTGTAAATGGTCAGAAAGGAGATATGAAGGCCTCTGCTGGCAGTGTTGAGTTTGAAAGATATGTGAAAAGAATTCAGGTGGGAACAGACTATAAGCAATAAAAAATAAAGGTCTGAAGTTCAGGAAAAGGGGCAGGGTCTGGGGGCTTCAGCTTGGGTACCTTCAAGGTATAAATGTTGACCAAAGCTAAAGTTAAAAGACTGACAATATCAAGTGTTGACAAGGATGCAGAACAGCTAGGACTCTTGCATATTGCTGGTAGGAGTATACACTGAATCAGTTCGGAAGTGTTTCATAGTATGTACTAAAAACCAAATAGCCGTCTGCCCTATAACTCAGCAGTTTATCTCTTTGGTATGTCCCCAAGAGAACTAAATGCTTATATCCACCAAAGACACACACAAGAATAGTTTCAGCAATGTTTTTCATAATGTCCCCAAACTGGAAACAGCAGAAATGTCCATTGACAATAGAATAGGTAGAGAAATTGAGGTAGAAAGTAATGAAAAAGAATGACTATTATTATACACAACATGGGTGACACTCATGGGCTCGATGTTGAACAAAAGAAGCCAGACACAAAGGAGTATATTTTGTACGATTCCATTTCTATGAAGTTCAAGAACAGGAAAAAATTGACCCATGGCCATAGAAGTCAGAATAGCGACTACTTTGAGAAGGCTGGCACCTAGAGGGTCTGCTGGGTGGGGGAATATTCTATATGTTGATCCGGGTGGTGGTGCCATGGATGTATACTAAATTGGCCTGGAGGTTTTGCCCTGTGAGAGGTGCTTGGGTTGTGTTTAGTCTTGGAGACCATGAATGCCGTGTTTAAGCAAAAATAATCTGTCTAGTTGTCACCACAAGCAACTGGTCTCTGGACGGCATTAGAGCCACATTCTTGTTTGCATGCGATTCCACCAAAGTGTACATGTTTGCTGCTGGATTGCCAATTTTGAGTACGGCTTCCCAGTCTGTAGAACTGTACTGGAAGGGTACAGGAACGCTCGCAGGAATGTGGCCTCATAGACTTTAGAGCCAGAAGGGGACTTAGCTAGCTTTGCAGCTGACCCAGCAGACCCTGGAGGGTGCTGAGGGGCATGGGCTAGAGAGGGGCACGGGGACTGCCATACGGCTCCGCCCTCGGCCCTGCCCAGCTCACGGTCTTCACCCAAGGGAGAAAAAGCCCTCGAAAGGAGAGTGACAGGCGCCCCACCAAGGGCAGGCTTCACAGGAAGTACCTCTCCTTAGGTTTCAACTATTGTGTCCTAAACTTCAATTTTTTGAGTTTATCCTTCATGATTTCTGCCATATCTAATATCTGATCTGGTATTTACTCCATATAAAACATATGAAAGCAACACACTTTCTGTGACTTCAGTAAACATATCTAAGTAGGAAATGCCACATCAGCACTCGCCAACTGTAAGTGGAAAACCAGCATTTTCCTAACACATGTTGAATTTAAATTATTGCATGTGCCGCTTAGTGTAGTAGGTATCAGTAATTACTTCTCATCCTCTTAAGTTCCTTCCAGCTTTAAGTCTTTGGGTTTTAAATTATTAAGTAATCACCCCCATGTGTGACTGTGAAGTCTCTCAAAAAAGAGGGTACTCTTCACTCTCTGCAGTCAAAAACAAAACAAAATAAAAATGGAGAAACCGATCATCTAAACAACAACAACAACCCTGAATTCTTCTGATAATAGTAGTAATAGCAGGGACCTTCAGCAGGTCCCTGAACTTCGTGCTGTCAACAACAACAATAAAATATGGGGTGAAGATAGCTTATCCCGCCATCTACTGTGCAAATTGGACGTCGATACTGTCAAACCCCCTCGTGAGGTGGAAAGGGATGTACAAGTTTTACAAATTTTGCATGATCAGTGGCGGATGCAGCTGGATATTAGAGAAATCAATCTAAATCGTGTATGGAGAGACCAGCCACCTGCAGAAAAGAACGTGACTGGGTAATTGTTACGCCTGTTGATTTTTCCATGGGACACGAGCTGGCTTCAGAGCCCGATGAGCCTCATTAGTGCTGGTAACGCCACTGACCTCGAGCTGACCGACCCCGAAAAAGAAATTTAACCTCCTGGATTTTCAATATCCTCACCTGTAATGCGGGGCTAATAGCCCCACTCTATGAGGTTGTTGAAGTTGAAATGAAACAGCGTGGAGGCTGTGCTCGGAAAGTGTTGTTATTTTTCAAGTGATTTTCTGCGAGTCGGCACCTCGTGTGATTGATGCAGAGAGAAGTGCACCAGCCATCAAACGCCTGCGCGCGTTCCTCCCCAGTGAAGGCTACAAATCCAGGTCTTCCTTGCTGCAGAGAGTCTGGCGGGTGCTGCCTGCTTAGGGAGTCAACTCCAGCTTGCCCCTGGCACGTCATGCTGGTCGCCCCTCCATTGCAACCTCCATGTTTTTTTTGAATCTTTATGGAAAGGCCATAACGATTGCTTCGGATCCATTATAATAATCACATCAAAATGTGTCCTGCCATTTTTTGTAAGTCATCTATTACTTACCTGATGGAGCATACACATATCTTACATCAGTTTGTGTTACGGACTGTGAAAAGTTAAGACCAGAACATATAATAAGGCGTATTGGGGAAGAAAGTCCTGCAGCACAATATACAATGACCGAGTTTCCAGTGTTAATAATTCAGCGGGTGCCAATGAGACCTGGTCTCTATTACAGACTTGAAGCAGGTAATACTTCATTTTAAAAAAATGTAACCATTTTTGAGTTACAGGAACACAAAAATGGTCTGTGGCCCATAAATGTCTAGTTTTATACCATTCAATAAATGAAAATAAAAAAGAACAGCAAAGTAGCTGAGCACACCGGGTTGTAAACACCTGTGGAGTCGTTCGTCATCAGCAGGTGGGTGGCACTGACTTCACAGCCACTGGTCCCATCAGGGTCTGACCTCCTCCAAATTCAGGTGGTGACAAATGGTGTCAGGCTGGCCTGTATTCCAGCCTCGGGGCTGTACGTTCTTCCCGGACTTCCCACAGGGTCCATCTGGCCTCCACCTATAGGTTCAACCCCCCTTAATCCCAATGACTTAAATAATTTTTTCCCAACACTTTAGACCCCAGCCCCGGAACTCATCACATAGTGGCTATTCTCAGCGCCATCCCTGCTAGCAGCACCAAGCCCCTTGCAGATTCATGACCTTAGCAGGCGCTGTTCCCTCTACCTAGGACTGTCTTCCTTTGCATCCTCACCTGGCTAACATATAATCAACCCTTAAGTTCTGGCTAAAGAGCCACTTCCTCAAGGAAGCCTTTCATGACCCTCAGACCCACTATTACACGGTCCTCTAGCACCTCGTTCATAGGTGCTTCTCCTTCACGCACCTGAACCTGCCGTATCTAAATAAATAATGAAGGTGTGGTGTCAGCCTCCCCACCCACAAGTAGTAAGCACAGGGCACGTGTCTGTGTATTTGCCCTGTAGCTCCAGCACCTACCACTGTGCCTGGCACGTCCACAGTAGGTGCTTGTGAATGAGTAGATGAATGCAGGGGTGGAGGGAAGCCGGGTTGGCTGGTCAGCCCCCTTGGCCTAACATCATAGTCCACTCCTCATGACTAAGATGTGGTTCTTTGAGCCCGATAGGTAAATCCTCTTTAGGCTTTCTAAACCCAAGCCCCATCTCATCGTATGCCCTGATTTTTTCCATTTTCCTTTGATGGAGACTCATGTCTATCCCTAGAATCCATTGAGGTGGCCTGCACCATGCCAACAAATGCTCCCCATACCAGGACTGCCTGCTCTGTGTATGCATTCGCCTAGTGGTCCTCAATTCCCCATTCCTGAGTTGGATCCACTCCACAGACATGGTGGACCCTTGATGTTCATTGTCCATGGTGGACCCTTGATGTCCATTGTCCATCATGGACCCTTCTGTGCCCAAGCTGTCTTCTGAGTACCACTCCCTGGCGGCTGGCTGGGGGTCCTCCTGGGCCCTCTGAGTCCACCCCAGGGGCATATCCAGTTGCACATCCCACACCCTGTCCATTTCCCCCAACCTGCTGTATCACTCCAGCGCCCACAGTGAACACTGGGACGAGGAGGCCAAAGCAACAACAAACCCCATTCCAAACACTTGAATCCCGCATTATATGTCTCCTAGAGCACCCACTGTTCCAGGGAAGATGACGCAGCCAGAGCCTATATCAGGACCCTAGAATGCAGGTCACTTTCTCTGCCCCCACCCAAAGGTAGAGCCTCCTGCACCACCAAGGCTCCAGTGTAATGGGCACCTTCCAACAAGAGCCTCAGATCGTAGCTCATAATCATTTTCCAGCAGCCCACCCACAGGAGGGGGGTGTTATTTCCGTGTAAATTAATAAAACAGAGACTCAAAGAGTTGAAATGTCACCATATCTGTCACGACCTTACCATTTAACAGATTTGTTTTCATGGAGATTCTTGTGGATTTGAATTATGTGCAGTTAAGAGAATGAATAATGCATTATTAGAAGAACAAATCAGCATATAATATGCATGAGTAATGTATTCATACCAGGCCCAGTAAGGGAGTAGATACTTATTTAGTGTGTTTATACAGAAATAAATTTAAAGATGTGTAACCACATTGTTATGAGTCCTTAACAGTTACAGAAGCTGAAAATTCACACATGACTTCCAAGCAGCATAGCGAGTAGACTGAAGGGGCACAAGTTTCGTGTCTTAATACCCGCCTCTCACTAGCTGAGAGATCCTGGCAAAGCCCTTCGCCCTCTGAACATCAAGTTTCTTCATTCTTAAGTGGAGGCCAGAATACTAACCTTGCAAAGCCACGAGGCTCAAAGGACTGTAGGTAACAGTTTGGTGGGCTACAAACTGCACATGAGCAGGAGATGGTAAGGTCAGTAGACCAAAGTTTTTCTCTTGACAGATTCTTGCTGTGTCGACTTAGACAAAATACTTAGTGTGTTGGAGTCCTGGTTTTCTCATCCGTAAAGAGAAGTTGTTGATCTGATGCATGCACAGTGGAATCAGAGGGCTATTTGCTTAGAATGAGAACTTCTCTCTCCCAACTTCCCTATACCAACCCCAAGGGCAGACTCCCACTGGCTCTGTTTGGGTCACATGCCCACCATTTGGACCAATCACAGTGGCTCACAGAGTAGAGTACCTGAAGGACCAGCCATCTGAGGTCTAAGACAGCTTCCATCAGTTTCCTGGTAACTGTCATGTATTGAGCACCTTCTCTATAGTAGAACCTGTGCTTCATGTACATTAGCTTATTTAATCTTCCGAACAATAGCAAAAGACAAGCTCTAGTGCTACATCCATTGTAAAGACGAGAAACTGATACAAAGAGAGGTTCTGTAACTTACCTGAACTTACACAGCTAAAAAGCAGTGGAGCTGGGATTTGTTAAACAGGCTTCTTGGACTCCAAAATCTACACTTGGAAACTGACTTAGCTCTAATACTGGCAGGAAAGGGGGTCCCAAACAGCATCTGCTTGTTGTCAAGCCCTTGTTGATTTAAGCACACAGTTCCTTCCCCAGACCTTGTCCCTGCGAACCTCGGCTCCGTCTTCACATCTGCAGTTGGCAGGATAATGACCCCCAGAAAGGTCCACACCCTAATCCCCTGGAACCTGGGAATATGTTACCTTACCTAAGGGCCTCTGCAGAGTGATTAAGGGCCCTTGAGATGGGGAGATTATCCTGGGTTGTCTGAGTGAGCCCCATCTAATCAAATGAGTCCTTTAAAAGCAAAGAAGCTTTCCTGGCTGGGTCAGCAAAGATACGAGGCTTGAAGAAGAGAGCCAGAGAGATCACAGCATGAGAAGGACTCTACCCACCATTGCTGGGTTTGAAGATGGAAGAAGGGGCCACAGGCTAAGGAATGTGGGTGACCTCTAGAAGCTGGAAAAGGCAAGAAAACAGATTCTTCCCCAGAGCCTCCAGAAGGAATTATCCCTGCTGACATCTTGATTTTAGTCCAGTGAGTCCTGTGTTGGACTTTTGACCTCTAGAACTATAAAATAATGCATAGGTATTGTTTAAGCCACCATATTTGGGTTAACTTGTTACAGCAGCAGTAGACAACTAATACAACACTCAAGGCAGAACCAGAAACGCCTGGAAAGGCTGCAGCCGCCACCCTGGAAGGTCGGCCAGTCATCAGAGGCTTTCTTCAATGGTGGCAGAATTGTCAGGGTACAGCTGTGTGGGGTTTTTGGTTTGGCTTTCCTTAATTTTTTTTCCCTTGGAATGGGCTTATTTTCCCACTACAGGGTGCCGGCTCTCAAGAAGGGGAAAAAAATAGCTTCATCCTGTAGCCTAGATGAGAAAATTTGCTGCCACTCAGAACCGTGACTTAAACATCAGAAGTAAAGGGATGGGAATATATATCCTCTACTTCTCATTTTTTGGTCTTCACACTCTCACTGCTCAGAGAGGGACTGTGCCACAGGGGTGAGGGAGGTGGGAGAGTGACGCTCTGGGGCCAGACAGCCTGGTTCAAATCCCAGCCCTGCAGCTAACCTGCTAGGTAGTTTATTTAAATTGTGCTTTGGTGCTCTTATCTGTAAAATGGGAACAATAATAATAATGATAATAATAATAATACTTGCCTCTCCAGGATATTGTGAGAATTAAGTAACTTAACCCTACGAAGTGCTGAGAAGTTAGCCTAAGGCATAGTAAGCATTTAACTATTGTTGGCTATTATTATTACCCTACGTACTCACATAATTCTCCATGCCCTGTCTCCTGATATTTCAACCCCAAACCAGAGGCAAATAGTAACAACGAGCACTTGTCCAGCATCATATGGCTGGAAGGACATCGACTCACTTCATCCTTGCAGCATCCCTGTGAGGTGGTACTATTTGATGCCTACTTTACAAATGTAGCTCAGAGAAGTTAGGTCATTAAATCAAAGTCGCAGACCCATTACGTGGTAGTATTAGGACTCAAAATCAGTTAATCAGGTAGGAGCCAAGAGAGAAGTTTGAAGGCCACCTTCCTTGCCTCCGCCAGCTCCAGCCAGCACAATTTCTTGTTTGCTTCAATCCCTTGTCCCAAGCGGGGGTCGATGAAACTTCTGTAGCAGTACCAATTATTGTCTCAGTGCGGAGGCAAAGAGAGTTTCCTTAATTGCCTTCATTGCATTACAACGGGAGAAAAATTCAGAATGGTCAGTGATTTTTTTAAACTGCATCTACCCATAGCATTATAGAGGTGACCCTGGGTAACCCGACTCTGCTTCCTCATTTGTAAGACAGGCATCATCGAGCCACCTGAGAGGACCCAGCAAGTGAACATGGGGGCAACACACAGCGGCGGCTTGGCCCCAGTGAGCAACCCCATCAACACCAGCCACTATTACTGTCACTGCTATCATTAGGGTGACAGTGGCACTTGCCAAATTAAATGTCTTTGAGATCACAGGTTTCAATATCAGACTGTAACATGGGAACAGTCTACATTTTCTCACTAATACTTTAATATTAACTTACCACTCAAGTACCAAGAAAACTTCAAGCAATCTTAGAACCAGAAGAGATCTTGAGGATCTTCCCTTGGACGGGTTCAGTGACTTGCCCGAGGGCCCAGAGGTAGTCCTTTGGGAATGCCAGGGCTCTCCAGCTTCCAACAGAGACTTTAACTGAAAGCACACATGATAAGCCACAAGCATGCTCCCCACCACACACAAGCATATATTTAGCTCCATCTGCATATCCAAAACTTGCACAGACTCCTTAATAATCCTCTTAATAGCTGTGATAACTAAACGTTTTCAGTTTTAATAACAGTTTCATGCATGTTTTCTCCCTTAACTCTAAATAATGCCCCTGCTGCTATTCCAAAAGGAATACTATAACTGGCTATTTGCCGTAATAAAGATGGGGAAACTTTGGTTAATCACATTTTAAAGGGGAAAGTGTATTTAGAGAGATTTTAAATTGCAAAATTACAAATACAAACGTGAAATGATTTTTCCATTAATGTCTTCTCCTTAGGGAAATGTCTCCTACCGCAGTTGGGCTGTCTGAATGGGCTTGTGATCTTCTGTAGGGTTTATAGTAAAACATGAGCTCCTACAAGGCTCATTCTCAGGGGCTCAAAGCCCTGATGGGCTCTTCTAAGAACCTCTGTGATAGCACTTGGATACCCGCGTATGTACTACATGAATCTTGTTTCGAAAGGGATTTACTGCTTTAAATATAAGGTCATCTATTTCTAGATACCCCAACGGTGCTTAGATATAGTTGCATTGAACAATATTAAAAATATTACTCATTGAAAAATATTTACTGTGCTGGACGCAGTATTGTTTTCATCCTTATTTCTAAATAGTCCATTTATGGTTCAGCATTGGTTTAGTTAAGATGGAGATCGCTCAGTGCAAGTTTCTCCAAGTTTTTTTTCTTTGTTATTCATTATGGTTAAGGAGTTATGGCTGTGTAACTATTTAATTAGCAGGAGTCACCTTGAAAAATGTCCCAAGAGTGGTCATGCTCAGTTACCAAAAGGGTAGTTGTAGCTAAACTGCTTGGCCCACCTGACTGAAGTATAGTGGGTTCATTTTAGGGAATATGAAAATCTCATATTAGAAGAGAAGATGGAGGTCATTCCACCCAAACCATGTCCCTGTGAATCCCTCTGCCTCTTTTTGAACATTGCACATCTAGGCAAGCTTGCTGCTTTGAGAAGTTCAGCTCCATGGTTGAGAGGTAACATAGTATTAACGGCTGGGATTTCAGACTCTGGAGTCCAGTGTACATGGATTTGAATCCTAGCTCTGCCACTTACAAGTCACGCACTGCAAAGAGACGGTCAGTCTATGATGGACCACATATGTGATGGTGGTCCCATAAGGTTAGTGTCATAGAGCCTACCTAGTAGCAGGCTATGCCATCTAGGTTTGTGTAAGTACACTCCATGGTGTTCACACAACGACGAAATCGCTTACCAACACATTTCTTAGAATGTATCCCTGTCATTAAGCGACACATGGCTGTGTATTAAAATGACTAACACTCATTGCCTTTTACCCAGCAATTCTACTTCTGGAAAGCTATCCTAAAATAAATAAAACCTAAACTTGAAGATAGATGTACAAAGATGTTTCTTGAAGGATTGTTTTCTGTAGGTGCAAAAAATAAAGGGAAAGTTTAAGTCCATCCATAGTATGCTGCATTACATTCTTTCTATGAAATTTTACATGACTTTTAAAAATAACTGGTAATATCTCTGAGTTACTGGCCTGGAGCAATGTATACAGCTTGAGCAGAGAAATGTACATGCCATTTTTTGTAAAAAGAAATCATAAAAATTCCTTGTATATGTTTTTGTAGGACTCTAAGAATAGTAAAAGACATGAATGATATATGCTACTGTTATCTTTGAATAGTATAAAAGGAAATGGAGATTTAAAAAACAAGCAAAGAGGAAAATTACTCATGAGATAAGGCTACAAATGAAAATTTTATCTATAAAGCAACCACATGTAAGAAAAAAATGAATATGCATGTTGAAAAAAGATTAAAAGGAATATCAGTAAACAAAATATTTATTTGATTAGGTGATTGTGGAACTGTAGCCAATGTTTTCCCCTATTTTAATATTGTATTTGTCATAAGATAATGTTAGTAAGATCACTTGTAAAGAGAAAGTTGAAAATACAGTCCTAGCCAAGTAGGGGAGCAAAGGGCTTGTCAAGAAGGTCATTTTAAAGGGTGAGAAAGTCTAATAGCTTCTCTGGATTTGCAAGCAGGGGGTGGTTGATTCAGAGGCTGAGCTGGCCATGAGGAATGTTCTCCAAAGATTCTTACCTGTCCTCTATCCAACCCATACTCTGCCTCCTTGTTCCTACTGGCCTGCAAAGAGGTTCATATATTTGAAATGAGCATTTGGGGGGTGTTCAGCTCAGTGCTATTCGTGATGATTTGTAATAGGTTAAACACTTTCAATTAAAGCTTAAGACAGGGAAGCGCTCAGCTGAGAAATATCATCAGATCGAGTGGACTGTAAAGTCAGTCTCTGCAGGTCTCCATTGCTGGAATTTTATGGAGTTACCATCGAGCTGACCTTGTGCTGAGTTTTGTGATTCTCGTATCGGACATTTTCTTAAACATTTGGATGGCATTTCCAGCTGAGCGAAGTCACTTTGTTATCCTCGAACAAAGGCCTCAGAATAGAGGGCTGCCATTGGGCGTTGTGTCCTGGCAGCATTGTGGCTCTCTCCCTGAGGACCCCAATGTGATCTGCATGAAGTTGGTGACAAGCTGGTAGGATAAATGTTCTTAGTCCGTCTACTTCTTCCACCACCCAGCACCCTGCCTTTCGCTTCAACCTCTCCTCCAACCAACTTCACAGCAGTTGCTTTTAATCTGCCCACGGTCTTGAGTACACATAGAGGGCTGCAGAGTGAACAAATGGCCATTGGTCTTCCCAAATAGACTGGAAGCTCTGCCTCCACCATGTCAGTAAAATTCACTACTCTCTCTGCAGCACCTTGCACAATGCCCGGCAGCCAGTAGCAGCTTCGCAATTACTTGTTGGTCATCTGCCAGAATGTCCAAGCTGGTCAGACTTGAGCAATCTTCTCCCTTTCTCTTTTGCAGTAGAGGTTTGGTCCCATTAAGCCATGTGAATCTCACTGGTATGTGTAACAAGCCATGCATTGCACCAACACCCCAGCAGATGAACTCTAGCAGTGCCACGGGAGACAGCCCACAGCCTCTCCTGCATCTGAGCAGTGTGGCTTGTTAGTTCCCATTTCTTCAGCCACCAGCTGTTTCTAACACAAACCCATGGCGGCAGAGCCCTCTGTCGGAGAAGCTAACTGCAGTTGCCGGTATGCAAGGGCAGCAGGCGTTGTGAAAAGGATCCCCATTATTGTTCTATTCTGCCTGCTCCCATTAGTGTCTGCCCCAACGTCAGCTCTTATTTAGGGAGAGGAGAGCAGACCACTCAGCTCTGCCTCTACTCGCCCTTCTGCCGGAGACCAGTGATGACAGCGGTCAGTGTCATGCTGGAGAAGGGCAAACAGCAGAAAAACTAGCCTCGACGTGACATTCCACTTTATGCGGGTGTTTGTTACATGTCAGCGTGCTCATAAAAGCTTGGTCCAGGGCTATTCCCAAACTACCTGCTGATCTGCAGGTAAATATTGATGCCCAGAGGCATACCTTTGTCACAGGGCATCCCCCAGAGACAAGGGGCCCCCACACCCTTTACCTCCTCCCACCTGGAGGGCAGGTGCTGCCTGAAGATGACAGCCAGAAAGTCAGGCCTTTCTCCTGGTATTTGTAGATGGAGTTGGCAGGCTTCTCAGCATTCATAAGGATTCATGTGCATCAACATAAAGACCCCAACATGAGGAGGTGGTGGAATGGTAGAGCATACTGTTTCCTCAGCTAGGAAGCTATAAGGATTTAAGCATTACTTACATTATCAGTTAAAAAAGAAAAGTAGTGTACATTTTTTATCGAGGTAAAATTCACATAACATAAAAGTAACCACTTTAAAGTGAACAATTCACTGACTGACAATGTGTGCAACCACCACCTCTATCTAGTTCCAAAACATTTCCATCACCCCAAAAGGAAATCCATACCCAATAAGCAGTTGCTCCCCCTTCCCCTCCCCCAGCCCCTCATAACCATTAATCCACTTTCTGTCTCTATAGATGTGTCTATTTTGGACAGTTCATATCAACGGAATGATACAATATGTGGTCTTTTGTGACTGGCTTCTTTCACTTAGCATAGTACCTTCAAGGTTCATCCATGTTGTAGCATGAATCAGTATTCCATTCCTTTTTATGGCTGCATAATATTCCATTGTATGGATAGACTGCATTTTGTGTATCCATTCATCCATTGTTTGGGCTGTTTCCACCTTTTGGCTATTGTGAATAGTGCTGCTAGGAACATATGTGTGCATATAGTTGAGCTTATTTAAATGTGAATTAGCAAATACACATACACACCCAACTAGGTCATCAAATCCACAATTTTATGGATGATGATGGAGCATTTCCTCTTCACACAAATTCATTAAAGCCCAAATGTCACTGAGTAGGATGATATTGTAGGACAATATGAAGAAAGCAACAGCCCCGGTGGAATGCAGATGTGATCAAGATCCTTAAGTCAATCACATCGGTACAGTCCCTTTCGCCATCTAAGATAGCATTCCCAGGTCCCAGAGATTAGAGTCTGGATATTGCTGGAGTCATTATTCAGTCTACCAGGCTGGGAGGTCTGTTAAGGATGACCTAGGAGACCAGGGGGTGAAGGGTGCTCCGTGCAGAAGCGCAGCACGCACAAAGGCCCTGAGGCAAGAAAGAGGCTGGCACCTGCAGGAACAAAAGAAAAGTGAGACTGGGAAGAGACACCATTGTCCTTTGCCAAATTTAGCACATGGGTCAGTGTCCAAAGGGCAATGAGAAGCCACTAAAGAGTCTCGGGAAAGGGAGTGATGGGTCCGAGTGGATTTAGAAGTTGGTCTGGCTGCAGAGTAGGTGGGTGAAATAGAGGGAGGGACGAGCAGATGCAGGGAGAGGAGTTAGGAAGCTGTGATAATAGTTGTGGTGAGAAGTGGCCCATGTGTAGATCAGTGTGTGAGTGCGAGGACCAAAAGAAGTGGGTAGACTGGAAAAAAGTGTTTAGGGATCAGTGCCTTAGGATAGACCAGCTCTGCTACTTCATCTATTCATTCGTTCGTTCTAAAAATATTGATTGATTGAGCCCTTAGCATGTGCAAGGTGTTGTGCCCGGTGCTAGGAGTATAACGCAGAGCTGACTGTGTGATCGTGCACAAGGTAATTAACACGGAGGCCTCCGTTTCCCCATCCATAAAATGGACACAGGATGCTGTCCACCTCTTAGAGTGCCAGGAGGATTAAATGAGTGAATGCAGGCAGAGCTGAGGACAGACACAGCTGAGGCACAAAGGAAGTGTCTGGAACAGCTGAAAACCAGAAACAGCCATCCCAGCTTTGGTTCACCTCTCTTCAGAGTGGTCAGTGAAAGGAATCCACCCAGGAAAGCATTTGCATAACCACCCTTGAATAGCCATGGCTCTCTGTGGCATTATGCATCATTGAGAAATTCATTCCATAAATACCGATTGAGTATATACTATGAGCCAAAACTATGCTAGTTGCTATAGGGGGGGAAATGAGCAAAAACTAAACAGGTGTTGTCTTCGTGGGACTTACAATCTGGTAGGGGAGACCAACACTAGTCAAATAAACATACCGACCAAAGTAACACGTGTTAAGAGGGAGTTGGTCATGGTTCCCAGAGAGGCTGTAGTAGGGCGGGTTGACCTGACCAAGGAAGTCATTGAAGGTCTTCTTGTGGAAGTGATACTTGGGGTGAATCAAGAGGATAAGGTGGTGTTAACTGAGTAAGAACGGGTAGAAAGAACAGGCCAGGAAGAAAGAAGAGTCTGAGCAAAGGTCCTGTGGCCAGTGTGAGCCTGGTGAGTATGAAAGACTGAATGAAGGCCCATAGGCTGGAGCATGGAGAGGAGCAGGTGCCCGGGTGCAGACGAGGCTGGTGAACTGAGCAGGACTGGACTCTAGGGGCTTGTAGCCACGCTGACAAGTTTTGTCTTTATCCTCATGGAAATAGGAAACCCTTTAAGTATTTTAAGTGTTTGGGAGACACATGCAGAGATGCGTTTTGGAAATATCACTCTGGTTTGAATGTTAAGAAAAGACAGGGAGGGAGGTAAGCAAAAGATCAGCTAAGAGATGACTGCATTGGCCCAAACAAGAGGCACGTTGATGGTGGAGACAGAGAGAAGTGGGCAACTCCGAGGGCTGTTTGGGAGACAAAAAACAGCAGCACTTGTGGTGGATTGAATATGACGGGTGAAGGAGGGACAGGTGGCAAGGGTGACACCAGCATTTCTTGACTGGTGCAAGGAGAAGTTGAGATGGGGAGGTGGGGAGTGGCGGGAACTCACGTCACAGTAAACTCGTGATCTTCTCAGTAAAGCTAAAGCGTGGCTCATTCGCTGAGAAAGAGGGTATTGAGGAAAAAAGTGCATCCGAAGGCACACAAACATTTCGGAATGGCAGCTGTGGGGATTCAAGTAACAAGAACGACTTGCAGAAGTGATGACTTAATTGAAATCAAATTGAAATACATAGAAACCATTGAGTTAGAGTAGGCATTGCATCCGCTATGTCTCAAAAGGCCCAGCAGTATACTCTCTCTACATAGCAGGTACATAATAAGTGTTTGCTGAGCAAGTAGATAAAACCAAACAGAAATTTTGCATGACTTTCCCTGGCCACCTGAGACAGTAAATTGGCCCATCTATACAAGTCAATTTGTCCTGCACTGTTTCTTTCAGTAGCAATCCCTCTAGAACTTTAGGCTGCAACCTAAAAGGTGAAATATGCTTCATTTGGCTTGAATATTTTATTGAAGTGTTTTCCTTATCAGTGAGACCTGAATATGTAATGTGTTAGAAACTGAATTTGGTAGATATACGATTGTTTAATTCTTAGGAATTGGAATATGGGTGAGATAGAAAAGGAAAAGTAACCATTTGCCCACACCCTGCCTAACCTAAATAAGGTTTCACTACTGCAGGACTTTCCAGAACCTTTATAATTCTAAGACAGAAGCTTCTTAGACATTATTAATTCTATGTGGAAAAAATGAGTTGCAAATAAGAGCTCCATATAACTATTACATAATATAGTGGCATTCTAGGGGAAAAACATAAGTCTATAGGAGATAGATTACCTTGAATTTTATAATATCAAATTTTAGCCTCTTGGGAGGGATTGTACTCCAAAATTATATCTTGGGAATATCTAATCAGGCCATTACACTATTCTTCCCATGTTTTCCACCATATTTCTAAAAGAATATTATTTTATACCATAACTATATTCAAGATTGTGCCTATTTCTCTATTGCCTTCCTAGGAATTTAATTTTGTTCTCTAAATGGGGGAAGTCTGTTTTCTTTCCCAGTTATGGCCCAAATAATAAATGTTGATGTTACCGTGCTATGAAAATATGTCCTCTATAAATTGCTTTGCTTGTCATTAAGATGTTTTCTAAACAAGTTGAGCACGCACTATGTTTTTGTCAGACACTTGCAGCAATCTTAAATTACCTGCTGTGTCTATACATATTCAGAAGGCCATAATGGAAATGTGCCAAGTGGCTCAGGAGAAAATCATTTATAAAGATTAGAGGGGACTTGGGAAGCTTTGGCTCTTGTTGCTTGAATTGGACTGTGCACAAATGCGTTTGTTTCTGGGTAACTTTAGGTTCTTTCTTTCCAGATTGATTTCAGCTCTCACAGTTTCCCAGGCATTAGTCATCAGTGTCGCCCTAAGCATTTACACTCTTCTCATCTCCATAGACAATCAATCAGAATCTCGAGACTGAAATGACCAGTTAAGACAGACCAACAATCTGTTGATCCAGTGGAGAAAAAGAATGTAGTCTCAATTGAAAGGAATTTTATGGGATTTCATCCAGGTAATTGAGTCCAAATTTATAGTCAAACTACGGGGTGAAACTTTAGAGAATATTTTAAAGAAGGAATGCAATCCTCAGATAATAAGATGTCCCTGCAGATGGGTTGCAGAAAGTGTGGTAGAACCTCAGAGAAAAAGTGTAGATTGGTGGATTGGTGTCAACTTAGTGCTACCCTGTAATCACAGGATATTATCACATGTTTATCAGTGATTTGGATATAGGCATCCAAAGAAAGAAAGGTGTAGTTATCATATCAGCAGATGAAGCAAGGTTGGAAGGGATGCTCATCCAGTTAGATCTGTAATGTGTCTTCAAAGACATATTAAACTAGAATGATCCATGTGCGAGATTTCTGGGTTGGATACATGGAAGCGGAACTGCTGGTTGAAGGGTATATACAATTTTATAAAAAATTATATTAGGTAGCTAATTGCCCATCACAAATATCATGTCAACTTATATTTCCACTAACAGGCATGCACTTGAACCCACATAAACAGTTCCCTATCCTGAGAACTCTTCAGGACCTTTATTATACCAAGATACATTTTAAACCTCCAAGGAGGGCACCTGGTATACAAATTCTTCCCAAACTTTGTTTTTCAAGGAACTAATACTTTGGGGATCTAGTATTCTGAGAACAAAATTGATAGTCCAGATGAGAGTGAAAGGCTTGGAACTACCTCTAAGAGAAGGAACAGCTGAAGAATGGAAAGAGGAGAAATAAGAGCAGAAATCTAACGGTGGGGGGAGGCACAGAGGCAAGCTCAAGAGCTGTTTTTGAAGGGCTGTTAACAGCAGTAATGATAGTCCCAGTGGTTGTTTTCAGAGGACTTTCTAGGTGTCTGACGCTCGTTTTGTCCTCACAAGAACTCCATGCAGGACGTACTGTGATCATTCCCATTTTATAGAGGTTGATACTGCAGCCTAGAGAGGTGAAATAGTTTGCCCAAGGTCATGTAGGTAGATTACACTCATTCTCTATGTGTGGGGATGGGGTTCCAGAGAAAAAGATTTCAGCTCAACATTTGAAGTAGGGCTCAGGCAGTCAAAAACGGTGCACCATCTACCAGGAATAAGAGAGAATTTTTGTGTGATCCGGGCATTGTCCATGCAATTTCCTGACATTGCATCTGTGATCCATCCCTCTGCAACTCTTTCTTTGACCTTAGATACAATTCTCCTGGCTCTGAATCTTTCTGACATTTAGGTGGCTTGTCCTGGACAATCCTTACTTAAAAATATTTTGTGTGATTGTCAAACCATTTGCCAATTTGTCTGGTAAAGGTGGCTGTGGAGACCACTGTGAAGAGATGCAGACATTGCCTTGGCTTCCTCTTCACATCTCCTGGTGAAATCTTTGTTCTCATTTCTGTGCCAATCTTGTCTCAGACTCTGAACGCAGCCATCAGATCCAGCCTCTGGCCTGTGTTAATGTCCAGTGGCAACCAAGGACGGTGGGAATAAGTCCAGATACATCTAACCCATCTGCCTGTTGAATATTAGGAAGGTGTCAACACGCTTCCTTAGATTTTTTTTTTCAATTTTTTTATTTTGGTAAAATACACAAAACAAAAAATTAACCATCTTAACCATTTTTAAGTGTCCCGTTTGGTGGTATTGCTACATTCATAATGTTGTGCAACCATCTCCACCAACTATCTCCGTAACTTTTTTCATCTTATAAAACTGAAACTCTATAGCCATTAAACAGTAATTCTTCATTCCCCTCTTCCCCAGCTCCTGGCAATCATTTCACTTTCTGTCTCTATGATTTTGATTACTCTATGTACCTCATATAAGTGGAATCATATAGTATCTGTCTTTTTGAAACTGGCTTATTTCACTAAGTATAATGTCCTTAAGGTTCATCCATGTTACATATCCTGCATATTGCAGAAGTTCCTTCCTTTTCAAGGCTGAATAATATTGCATTGACCATATACACCACATTTTGCTTACCTATTCATCCACTAATGGACACTTGGATTGCTTCCATATTTTAGCTGTTGTGAATAGTGCTGCTATGAACATGGATGTACAAACATCTCTTCAAGACCCTGCTTTCAATTCTTTGGGGCACCCAGAAGTGAAATTGCTGGATCATATGGTAAACCTATTTTCAATTTTTTGAGGAACTGCCATAGTGTTTTTCACAACTGCTGTACCATTTTACCTTCCCACCAAGAGTGCACAAGCTTCCAATTTCTTCACATCCTCACATCCATTTGTTTTTCTGATAGTAGCCATCCTAATGGGTGCGAAGTGGTCTCTCATGGTGGTTTTGATTTGTATTTCCCTACTGATTAGTGATGTTGAGCATCTTTTCATGTGCTGATTAACCATTTGTGTATCTTCTTTGGGGAAATGTCTATTCAAGTCCCTTAGAAATGTTTTAACATGCCATACTATTGAACCATTGAAGATCTAGGTGGAGTACCATAATTGTTATTCTAAGGAAAATGATAACCAGAGAAGCTATGGAAATCTGATTAGTTCATGATCCTCCACCAAACATTCATTGTGTGTTCTTGCTTCCTCACACTTTCACCATTCCCTCCCATTCTTCATCTGACCTAACTGACTCATCTTTCAAGACACATAGTAGAGAAAATGTGTTCACCAAACCCATTTCCTTTTCCTCTGGCCGTAGAGTTACACTTAATTAAGCATTCTTTGCAGTTAGTCAGGGTGATGTATCAGAGACGGTGGAATTTGGTGGAAGTCATCAGACCACTCTTAGGCCTTCTCACCCTCTTTCCCCATCCACCAGCTGAACTCAGAGCAGTCTAGGGACCTAAAGGAAGGCATAGCTCAAGATAGAAGGACCTAGATCCCAGAACCCCTCATGACATTGAGCACACTGGAAGAAATTAATGTTAATTTGTTAAGCTGTTGAGAAATTGTGGTTTATCTGTTACAGCAGTTACCATTGTTCTGCCCAATATAAGACTCAGCTCTACCTTATCAGATATCTTCCCAGGTACACGAAGGCCCTTTCCTGTTGGGATGCATAAACCCGAGGCAGAATGCAGGCCTCTCATGCAGAGGCCATGCCTTTCCCATCTGTCATCATATCCCATTCCCTAGCATGGTGGCTGGCATTTGGAAGGCACCCAATAAATGTTACCTATTATTACTATCAACTTTAGTATTTATACTACACGATTCTCTCTTCCTTTTTTTTTTTTTTTTTTTTTTTGTGGGGAAGACCAGCCCTGAGCTAACATCTGTTGCCAATCTTCTCCTTTGTGCTGAGGAAGACTGGCCCTGAGCTAACATCCGTGCCCATCTTCCTCCACTTTATATGGGACGCCGCCACGGCACGGCTAATAGGCAGTGCGCGTCCGTGGGCGCCTGGGATCCGAACTCATGAACCCCGGGCTGCCAAGCGCGGACTAAACTGCTACGCCACCGGGCGGCCCCCCGATTCTCTCTTCTTAAAGTGTAGGCCATGGACCAGCATGGCATCACCCCAGTGCATGTTAGAAATGCAGTCTCAGGCCCCACACCAGCCCTACTGGATCAGAACCTGCGTTTATGCATACTAACATTTGAGAGACGTTGCTCTAGACCAGCCATTCTTAGCCTTGATTGCACATTAGAGTCATCCTATCAGAATTCCTATCAGAATCTCTAAGATACTGGTTTTGTTTTTGTTTTAAGTCTACCCAGCTGAGTCTAATATGCACCCAGGTTTGAGAACCACTGCTCTCTATCAGTTCTCACACTCTAACCTGCATCAGCATCCCTGGGAGGGCTTGTCAAGACACAGATTGCTGGATCACCATACATAACCACAGGTTCTGATCCAGTAGATCTGGGATGGGGACCAAGAATTTGTATTTCTACCAAGTTCCCAGATGCATTGGTTCCCTAGGGCTGCCATAACAAAGTACCAAAAACTATGTGCCTCAAAACAACAGAAACTTATTCTCTTACATTTCTGGAGGCTGGAAGTCTGAAATCAAGGTGTTTTCAGGGCTGTTCTCCCTCTGAAGGCTTTTGGGGAGGATCCTTCCTTGCCTCTTCCAGCTTCTGGTGGTTGCCGGCAATTTCTGGTGTTCTTTGACTTGTAGCAGCATCGCTCCAGTCCTCTGTCTTCACATGGCATTTTCCCTGTGTCTTCACATAGTGCTCCCTCTACGAATATCTGTCTCTGTCCTAATTTCTCCTTTACATGAGGGCACCAGTCATATTGGATCAGGACTCACTCTAATGACCTCATTTTATCTTGCTTACCTCTATAAAGACCCTATTTCCAAATAAAGTCACTGAAGCGCTGGAGGTTAAGACTTCAACATATCTTTCTGGGAGTACACAACCCAATCCATAACACTGGGTGATGCTGACGCTGCTGGTTCTCAAAGGAGCCCACTTTGAGAACCACTACTTTACTATAAGCTACAAGAGTGCAGGAACAATATCTATTATTTTCAGCACATTCTACCCAGAGCCTAGCTTGTGGCTTGACACATAGTAGGTTTTCAATAACTATAGGTCAAATTAATTAATATTTTTTCCATGAGGCAATTTGTTCTGCATAAGGACTTCGGTCTTTTCCTGATGCTGTTAGAGACTTAATATGTGACATTTCACGTAGCAGGCACTCAATAAATGTTGGGAGAGTGAATATAGCTGTCACTTCTCATTAGAAATGTAAAAAAAGGAACTTACTGGGTCCTCATGCTTTCATTCCACCTTATGGAGCCAAATGAGAGAATGCTTATTAAATGACATGGCTCCTTGAGTGGGAAATTAACAATCTACAAAACACTGGGGATTGGTAGCAGGAGTTCGACGAACTAACTGGCTATGGTAATTTGTTTCTTGCCCTGCGTTGGTGCCCCAGTGAGAATTCATCTCCATTTAGCAAGTGCTGTGAACTAGAGTAAAGGGGATCTCCCTCTTGGAATCCTAGGAACCTCTAGCTTGGTGTTCAGCTTCATAAGTCACTTAATTTTCACCTAAGTCAGTCGTCCTTAACTGGGGGTGATTGTGCCCCCCAGTGGATATTTGGCAACATCTGGTGACATTTTTGGTTGCGTCACAATTAGGGGGGTGCTACTGGCAGCTAGCGGGTAGAGGCCAGGGATGCCGGTCAACATCCTACAATGCATAGGGCAGCCTCCATCACAAAAAAATTATCCAACTCCAAATGTCAAGAGTGCCAAGGGAGAAAAACCCTGACCTAAGCAAAGATAAAATGGACATGAAGTTACCTCAATGGGCAAGACCATAGTTTCTGAACCACCCCACCAGTGACATTCAGCGTGGTCAGAGCAGGAGTGTCAGGGAGAGCACCGCTTTGCCATCGAGTATCTGGCTGTTTGGAGCAGAGCTGGATCTCTTAAGACAGAGACTTTTCAATCACTACTGCATTGTGGAGAATGAACTGCATTGAGTGGTTTCTAGGTTTTAGGCTCTGTGCAAAGTGCTTTGCATACATCCTCTCACTGAATGTGACAGGATACCTCTACTCACAATGTCTCAGAGGTAGGAACTATCATGATCCCACGTTCCAGATGAGGAAGCTCTGGCTTTAAGGCTGAACAGTTGGCCCGATGTCACATGCTGTTGAGTGGTAAAGTCCTACAGCCCAGTCTATAGGACTCCTGTGTCTGTATTTTTAATCCCTGTTATAGTCTGTTTGAACTTGGGTTCAAATCCCTGCTCTGCTACCTACTAGTTGTGTGGTCTTGGGCAATGGATTTAACCCTTCACTGTCCTTGTTTCCTCATCTGCAAAATGAGGATAAATAATAGTTCAAAGCATTTCTACTAGGATTGAAAGATATAAAATACCTTTGATGATGCCTGACCACAGTATGGGCTCAAAATATGTTAGTCCTTCTCCCCCTTACCAGACATCACACTTATAGATATTAAGAAAGGGAAATTTATAAGTATGATGTGTAATTCTCTTAGTTGATGGGACTTTCTTTAAACTAAGAGACTCCATTTATTGGAAACATACTTAATGATGAATCTTTGATTCTGTTCACTTCCCTCGGGGAGTGCTTAAAAATAACTCACAAATTCACTGTTAGAAACCCATGTTCTTTACCCAATTGGGACTTAATTAGTCCTTCAGCTTCTTAGCCCTTCTTCTAAGTTGTTCAGCATTAAACCCCAGATGACCCCGGTTGGGAAGATGTGGAGACCTTCCAAGCACAGTTCAACATGCTCAGTGCCTAAGCTTTACAGTAAGAGTTGGGGGATTTTTAAGAATTTCTGATGTCAATGGAGAAGAAAAAATATATTTTTGTGGGCATGCTTGATTAGCTGCTTAGAAATTATGTTCCTCTCTCCTGGGAAAGATTCATTAATTTTCTCCATAACCAGTCTTATTCTATTGGACCACCAAAGGAGCATTTGTGGGTTAGAGAGCTGACCCCATCTTTCTCATGCTTAAGGAAGTCTCATTATGCAAATGTACATAAAGGGAAAAACCCGCTCTCTGTGTGTGGCCTTCACACATGTTCACAACCTGCCCCAGACTCACGTCCGTCATATCTCTTCTGCCGTCCCTTAAACTCTACCATCCCTCTTCCTGCTACCTCCAAGTTTATAAATATTTATATCCAGTGGTTTCCTCCTCACCCACCCACACTTTGTCTGCCAGGATAACTCCTACTCCGAGACCCAGTTCAAATATTGCCTCCCTTCTGCGGTGTTCCTCCACTTCCCCAGGGAGACTTGGCTGCTCCTTTCTTTGAGCGTATTTATCCATCCATCCATCCATCCACCCATCCATCCATCCATCCATCCGTTCATTCAATGCCAGCCCCTACCAGGTGCTATTCTAGGCACCAGGGTATGGAGGTGAGCAAGAAAGTGTAGAGCTTACATTCTAGCTGGGCAATCAATATAAAATTAAAACAAACTAATACTTAAGTTCAGAAAATGATAAGTGCTATGAGCAAAATAAAATGGAGTGATGAGAAAGAGTGTAACTGGCAGAGGAAGGTCTGATGTTTGATAAGGTGATTGGAGAAAGCCTTTTAGAGGTGAGGTTTGGGCTAAAGCCTGAATAATGAGAAGCACTTATACCACAAGGATAGTGCTTGGGACAACCTTGCAGATGTTTACGTGGCTCCTTCCCTCTTAAGAGGCTGTGAACTCCTTGAGGGCAGGGCTTTTGTACTCCTTGTCTTAGAATCCCCAGAATTTTGGCATCGCTAGCACCTAGCACAGAATCTACAGGTAGCAAGTACCTGCAGACGATTGCTCAACTGACTTGCTTCAATTTAACTCAAAGCTTTATTTCCAACTCTACCAGTTATGCATCTGTTGGCCATGATTTTTTTTTAAAAATCTAATGATAAAAAAAGCTATTATTCTTTATTTCTCTGGGTTTAAGACATTCTGGAAACAAAATTTTGGAAATCCATTTGGGGAATGCAATATAAGCGCTAAATAACATCTTGGGATGGGTGCCATTTCTACCAATTGACGACATCTGGGTTAACTAATGTTTTATGCTATGCCTGCCAGTCTCTGCTCAAAGAAATCCAGCTCCTTCTTCCTGGGGGGTCAAGTCCGGGAAGACACAGTAGTGTGGAGGGCAGAGTGTGGTGGCTTCTCTTCCCCTGGCCTCAGAGGACACATCATCAGCCGTCCGTGTATCAGAAACACCCCTCCCAGCCCTCGCTGGGCTGTCGTTACTTGGCTGATGTACGAAATGACTTGTGAAATGAAGAAATGAATGAATGAAGGCACAGACACAATAGGGAACGGAAGGGACACTTGTGGTCCTGAAAATCCTTGGCTCCAAGTTCAGGGGCCACCACTGGCTTGAATTTTAATCCATCACGCCATCTCCATGTGTCCCATCCCTTCAACAGAGGTTTATGTCTCAGGCACTGTGCTAGGACCCAATGATATGATGATGCACAATAACCCACATCATCCCTGCAACTCATGGATCTTAGAGTCTAGTGGGAGAGGCAAACTCTAATCAAATGATGGCACAGATAAATGTGGAATTATGAACTGTGCTAAACACTAAGAAGGAAAGACATATGCTTCTTTGAAAATGTCTAACTGAGCGCCTTGACACAGGAAGATCTGGGAAGACTGGAACCCTGGAGAAATGATTTTGGAGGCTTGATCCAAAAGACTGAAGGAGATGAAGGAGTGAGAAGGATGTGTGATCAGAGGGAGCATGGGGCATGGAGGAAATTTCATGGGGGCATCAGGAACTGATGGGAGGAGGAGAATGGTGTGAGACAAGCAGATGAAGCGGGCTGTGCCTGGATCCTTTTAAGCTCCACCAGGAATCTTCATCTATATCTTCAGAGCATAGGAAAGCTTTCAAGGGTTTTAGATGGGGAGATGATATGAGCGTTGATTCTGGAATCATCAACTAGGCTGCTGTCTGGAGAGTGGATTGCGGGAGGCAGGTGTGGGATGAGACGATTGGCTGGAGCAGGTGTCCAGGTGAGAGATAACAATCCTTTAAACCCAGCGATGGTGGTGTGGTGGGGAGAGGTAGGCAGATTTAGGAGATATTTAGGAGATAATCTAAACAGGACTTAAGGGTAGTTTACTTTAGATCAGTGATCCTAAGCCAGGAGCAGTTGTACCCCCCAGGGGTACATCTAGTAACGTCTGGAGACTTTTGGTGGTTGCAACTGGTGGGGACGGGTGGGAGGTGGGGAGGAAAGGTGAGCTCCTGGCACCTACTAGGTGGAGATGAGGGATGCTGCTAAATACACTATGATGCACAGGAAGGACAGCCCCTCCCCTAACAGCAAATATTTACCTGGCCCTAAAAGTCAACAGTGCTGAGGCTGAGAAACCCTGCTTTAGATGTAGGAAGATCAGGGACACAGAGTCAAAGACAACCCTCAGGTCTTGTCTTGCCATCCTGCCATTTTCTGAGAACTGGAGACCCAGGAAGAACCAGTTCTCATAGGGGGAATGTGGGCCCACTGAAGACGATAGATGAGTTTTTAAGGCATTTGGGAGGCATCCAAGCTGGTTGATGCTTATTTTCCTTCTAAATTTTCACCAGTCCCAGGAAGGCAGTCTTTCCCATTAATGCCATTTCCAGCCACCCTACTCTGGAATCTCCCCTCCCCACGCCCTACCTTCCAATATCCCATTCACCCCCTTCTTTCTGCCCTTGAAGAGAAACCTACAGCCCCTTTCATTATAAGAGTTTTACTGCCATCCCTGTAAACAAAATAGACAAGAGTAACAAAACGCTGCAAAAGCGCTTTCATTTGAGGGTTTTATTTGCCTCCTCTTGTGTCATTTTCTCCTTGAGAAAACTGAGGAAGTGTGATTTGTTTTCCCCCATCTGCGTAGTTTCCTTTCCTGTCTAGCTGAGTGCTTGTCAGCACGTCGGCAGATCAAGAGCCGCTCTGAAAGCCTGGAGAAGCAGAAAGAGTCCAAGTGACCGGGTGAAAGCCAGGCTTGACCTCTGTTCACACATCATTAACCTGAGTCTCTCAGCCTCGGGGACATTGCCTTGGAGGGAAGGACGCAGACCTGCTGTGACGGAGTCCTTGAGTCTCGCCTGTGAGAGCCCGTGGACGCTGCTGGAAGTCAGTCCCCAAAAACAGCCCCCTCTCCAGGTCGTCCATCCCTGCTTCACCCCATCTGTCTTCCCTCCTTTGTGCAAAGCGCCTATCTGGAAATAAGTGAAAGGAAAGGAAAGGAGTGTCGGAGGAAAGTTCCATGTCAGCATTTTGATTGGATTAAGTTGTGTGCAAGCTGAGCAGCCCACATCATAGGGAACAGAGGAACCCCCAGGCAGCGCTCCGCCCATCGCAAACAGACTACCACATGCTCCGCCAGCCTGAGCCCTTGAGGGTCCCCCGGGCTCCCCGGTCTGGCTTGTGATAATATTCCAGCACGAGCACCACGTCCTCTGGAACACTGTGACCGCTTCACTTCTCACATTATATTTGTCCACATTCAAAAAAAATTCTGCACAGCATAAGAAATCAAGTTAATGATTGAATTTAAGGCAAAGCAAAAGTAGTCAACTAAAGAAAGAGGCCTTCTCTATAATCCTTTAGAGGAGAAGTGGAAGCAGGAGTAATATAAAAGCTTGTTCCTGTAATCAAAGCATTTGTAACTGTTGAAGGAGGCCACGAGAGGGGAAAAATATAAAGTTGATTTTAACTGTGTGTGTGTCTGTCTTTCCTGCTAGCTTGCTGATACAATCAGGGTTGTTTATACGAAAAGGAGATTTAGCTGACCAAGCAGAAAATACCAGTTAGCACCAGCTGCCCAGGGTTGGAGGCACTCTTGTCTGCTAGAGAAGGGGTTACAGCTCGTTCTGAACTTTTCAGGATTCACAGGCTTGGAGCACAGAATGCACTTCCCAGGAAATGCTTTCTACAAAGTGGCCAAGAGCATTGGTGCTCCAGTATTGGTAAAGCCACAAGTGTTTGACTGAGACAAACAAGAACACCCGTCACATTTCTTGGTCAGCTGTCCAGCAGGAGCTTAAAGCCAGGGAGAAACATCGAGCCTCCTAAAGAAGCCTCTTTAATCCAGGGAGTCTGGATGGAAGTTGTCAGTGCTCTTGGCAAAGCCTGTGAGCATCTGCTTTGACGTCTTAATCCCCCTGTGAGGAGTGATAGAGTTTTACAGTAATATGCAGTGTGGAGCCATCAGTGACATTTGGTGATTGAATGCTGCTGAGAGCAGTGTCTTGATGACAGAGACAATTGATGGATAGGAGGTCAACTGCCAAGCAGTTAATCAGACAGCAAGTTCTGCTCTTAATGGAGGAGTTGGCCCTGGTAGGCAAACTGGCTTGGGGAGAAATTCCTGGGGATTCCAGGGTAGGCCCATAAGGAAGGGGGAAGATAGCCATCCTTCTGGTAAAAGCATAGCGATATTTTCCTTGTGAAAACGAGACAGTTCCATGAAGGCAGGGTCATGTCCATCTTGTTCACCATTGTATCCTTTGTGGCTGACACACAGTGGAAATTCAATAGGCATCCCTTAAATAAACGAGATAGTGAATGAGTTGGAAGCTACCATATTTAGCCTGTTTCTCTTCAAGGACTCTCTGTTTCCACTGATGGTAAACCCAACCTCCCAACTGAGAAATCTCTGAGTTGCCTTAAATTTCTCCCTCTCCCTTCCCTACCAAGTCCCATATATTCTACCCCAGGAAATGCCCCCTTGTCATCTCCCACTGCCTGATGAATGAACCCACCTCCAATCTATGCGTTGTGCCCCGCCCCCCTTAGTCCTTTTAACATAAATTCCATCATGTTATAGTCTTGCTTTAAAACAATCCAACAGGGGCCGGCCCAGTGACATAGTGGTTAAGTTCGCATGCTCCGCTTCAACGGCCTGGGATTCGCAAGTTCGGCATGGCATCCCACATATAAAGGAGAGGAAGATGGGCACGGATGTTAGCCCAGGGCCAGTCTTCCTCAGCAAAAAGAGGAGGATTGGCAACAGATGTTAGCTCAGGGCTAATCTCCCTCACCAAAAACAAACCAACAAAAAAACCAATCCAACAAACAAATGTTTTTGACCATAAGATATGCTCTTAGGCCATCACAACCTGCCTCCTTAGCACCTCCCCAGCCTCCTTTTCCCCTCATTCCAGTGCACACACTTGGTGTGTGCTCACTCAGCCTGCACTTCCATTCCTCTCTTCTCTACCTGGCAGAATACTCTGGTTTTTAAGACATGTCATCTGGGAAGGCTTTTCTGATCCCTCTCCTCCCTTGGTGAAATCAAATCATCTCCCTTTCCTTTCTTCATTTTTCATCACTTTGCAGTATTGTTATCAGTTTGTGTATCCATCTCGCCTGCTGGCCTATGAGGGCATCAAGTCAGGGGCCATGGCATCTTCAGCAGTGTCCCCCCCCCAGTGACTAGTATGGTTCCTGGCACATAATTATTTAATGTTAGTTGAAAAAAACTGGATGGATGGATGGATAGGTGGATGGGTGGATGATCAGGTAGATAGATAGATGGGTGGGTTGATGGGTGACTTTATAGATGGACAGGTTAGATGTATGACAAAATGAATGGAAGAGGTGGTTGGATAGATAATAAATTGATTAATTCCAGGAAAATACTAATAAAATAATTTGACAACTCCACCAGCCCTCACTATGGGATAAATGACATGACACCATCCAAGGACAGCTGAGTGTCCTTTTGGTCTATTTGCCATTTGGACTGGCAATTCTGGGATTCTGGGTACAGAATGTGACCTAGAAAGGAGCCCATGGGACCCAGCTGGGCACATTTCCTTGGTCTTGGGGACTCTTTGTGCCATAGAGAAGGGCACAATTGCCTACATCTAAAGGCATCATCTCACCAGGAAATATTGAAGACGTGGTCAAGGAAACGTCAATACACTAGCCAATCCAGTGACTCCTGTGACTATTAGTTACAGTGAAGGATGGACTAATTGCTCAGTGGTCACATGATAAGTCCTTTCTCAAGACATCATCCTGGAGCAGCCCTCAGTCCCCTAGTCAGACATTAACCAATAGGGGAAATGCAAAATGTTGATGCAGCAGAATACAGAGACAGAGGAGACCCACACTGAAAGTGCAAATTACTTTCTCTGCAGTGAGTGGAAAGTCACATTACTCTAAGAAGCTGCCTAATTATCTGTAATTACACCCAAAATAGTCAAGCTAGTTTGCTAGCCCGTTGAGGAATCGCATCTTAAATGAATCTGTCGCTAGAGAAAGAATGTTGGAACATGACAAAAGAGATTACTATATTCAGGAGAAGGATGGGAACAGATCACATCCCAGTTCCTTCTCCGAAAGCCTGTGATTGTGTGCAAACATTTTTGCTGAGGGAGCATTTATTACAGCTATTCAATTTAGTATTTTACAGTATTCAGTGGAAACTCTAATGTGAGTTCTAAGCTATCCTAATATTCAAATAGTTAAAATCATCCATGAGTAGGATCTGATATCTAAATTCATAAAGTAAACTCTTTATATTTAACATTTTTTCCTAAATATTAAGATATTTGGAAATAAAGGAATGCAGTTTCACTGTAGAAAACACAGGAAATACAAAATTATAAAAATAACGTCTATAATCCCATCATCTAGACAAAACTATTATTATTAACAATTGGGTATGTTTCCTGTTAGTTCTTTGCTATGCATATTTTTAATAACCTTGGAATTTTAATATATGCATCATTGTCTAGTTACATTCACTCAACTTTTTTGAGCATTTTCACCTAATCAGTAGGCATTAAAGTGTAGATGTTTAATGCCAACATAATACTTGCCGTTTTGATGTACCATCATTTACTTAACCACCAGTTTATTTTAAACAATTTTTTTGCTATTATCAACAATTCTGAAGTGGACGTCCTGGTACAGATATCTTTGCCTGTGCTCTGCCTATTTTCTTACCCAATGCCTAGGGATGGAATGACTGGATCAAAAGCTATGATCCTTTTAGGAGGTTATAGGTTTAGATCTCAATGCGGTGGTGCCACTCCTGTTTGAGTCTTGCTTCCTAAATCTTTCTATACCTGGCTGTAGAAATAGGAGGTGAAAGTCTTGGGTGGAGAAGAAAGAAAGCTGTGAATACTGGAAAACACGCACACACACACATACACACAAAACAAGGAGCGTCAAAAAGCTGGACTCAGTCTGTGAATCATGGGATCCCTGGAGACAGGAAGACTTACTGAAATGAGATGAGATGAGCAGAACAGAAATGAGACTGAAGCAGACCCACACATATCTTAGAACCTCGCTACGCAAAGTGTGGTCCGTGGACCAGCAGAGTCAAAAGCACCTGGAAGTCTGTTAGAAACTCATCATCACAGACCCCGCCTGCCCCAGACCTACTGAATCACAAGCAACGTTTTAACAGGATCCTGCAGGTGATTCATACCGCATTAAAATCTGAGAAGTGCTGTTGTAGAAGACATCTTTTCATCTGGATTTCAGACTTTGCTGGTGCTTGAATTTAAAAGTGCTGATCTCTCTGATTCCCTGCTCACTGGAAAAGCCAAAGATTTATGTGAGCACTCGTAGTTGCTTTTAGAAGAGTCGTTTCCAGATATAAAGTTAAAATGCGAGGTAAGATGCTTAGCACAGGAGGAGAAAACCAGTCGGTAAGCCCAAGGCTGCTTGAAACCTTTCTGGCTTTTTGAGAAAAGCAATCTGCTTTGGGGATACTTTCCACAGTCCATCAGAACAGGTGTAACTATCTCAGGTTTAAGCAAAACAGAGCAGACTGACTAATGTTACGTGTCCTCTCAGCTCCCAACCCCAGAAAGTAAAATATTTTGCAATTCCAAGAACTTGACATAAAATATCCATGCAAGTATATTCTATTCTGTTTATATCATCTTTTTATGTTTCTTCAATGAAAAATAATTTTGGAACCATGGGCTTACCAGAGGCAGGCAACACTGAGTGAGGCCTGGGAAAGCAAGATTAGCACGTGGGATGTCTTAACTGTTTTCCCTGCCTTCCTCAGTGACTCAACCTGTGGACCAGCATTAATTTTAAACGTAATTACAAAGAGGTTTAATGAGAAGAGTTACATAGGCACAGGGCAAAAGTTTCTATTTTTAGTTTTGTTCCTGCCTGCAGTGCTGTTCAAAGTTAAACATGAGGAGGGGTCTGGAGAGAATTTGGGTCTGGCATTGAGTCAGATTAATTATCATTTTTAATTATTGTTATTATGATAAAGACTTCATAGGTTTTAAAGTAAGCCAGCCCTAAAAATCCTTGCTCATGTTTTGAAATGCTAAGGGAGATTCCACAAAGTTAGTTAAAGAAAGGGAGAGGAGGAAGCAAATATTAGGGAAGAAATACCTTGAGATAAAGAAACCCACCAGTCATCACCAACATCGTGAACAGACATTTATTGAGCATCCGCTGTGTGCCAAGCAGGACACAAAGCACTTTACATGCATCCTCTCATGTAGTGCTCAACCAGCTAAAGAAAGGTGATGAAGTTGAAGCTTGAAAGGGTCAAATAACTCGTCCAAAATCACACAGCCATTAGGAGCTCAGCCAGGATTTGAATCCAGAGCTGAAGGCCTTCATCAGCACACTCTCCTCCCTCTCTCATTTTGAGTATTTCTGACAAATCTAGGGACAAGGAGAGCAACAGGAAATATTTCCACAACATCAAGAAAATCGCTTAGAATCAACATTGGCCCTGACTGCAGTAACTTGTCTAGCAGACGGGCAAGCTTGTCATGAGCTGCCCCACACTTCACTCCACACTTGAGCAACTGTGCAAATGTGCAAGGTGCCAGCTGAGGCCAGCGAACTTCTCAGTAAAGGAAATGTCCCAGTGTCTCTTGCGCTGTGTCCTTCCCAGCCTCGTGCCTCCGTTGCCTGTCCACAGCTTTGCACAATAGCTGATAATCACAATGACAACTCAGTCATTGGCAACGTGTTCAATTACACGTACTCTTCTGTGTTGAAGCACATCAAGTTGTCTGCAAGGCCGGCCTGAAACACCCAGCACATGTATGCAAACTGGGGCATTGTGAAGTTTGCCATCCAGGTCCCCAGGGGTGCTCAGCCCCGCCTTGCCCCTGCCCTAGGAAATCAGCCCTGGCGTTCAGTCTGGGAGGCACTGCGGAAGTGTCCAAGCAGGGCAGAAGCAGCAGTTTTCCCAGATCTTTTTGTTACTTGGATGGTACCTTTAGTCGCAAGTTTCACTTTGACCCCAGAAGCACCCAATTCCGGGCTTCCCCTCTCACCTGAGACTTTAAGAGATTAGAGAGGCAGTTAGGACCCAAACTTTGATCATTTTGAGTGACAGTTTCCATCTAAAACTACATAAAATAAGAACTGGTTAGGATGTCTGGGGTGAGAGCATATGGATCTATCTGTCACCCAACAACCAGGGTTCCCTTTCCTGGCTGTATCCAGGGACCCGGGGGCGCTGAGCACTGGACGATTAATGGTTTGTACAGCATTATATAGAAATGGATGCCCACCCTTGCTCTCACGGTCTGCAGAGGTCACTTCTTCCTGATGCAGGTGAGTCTTCCTACAGTGACGAGACCCCTTCTGGTTGGACATAATAAATCACCTCTTACTGAAGGGACTAGAGATTGGGGCCATCATATTTGCTTTCTGCAAGCCCTTAAGATTTCAGAGTGAACCCACATAGTTGGAAGGTCACAGGTCATAAAATTGCATCTGGATGTACTAGCAGGCAGCAGCAGTTAGCAAAGAGAGTCAGTGCTTTCAAGAGACCCCTCCCAGCCAGAGACATCTGTGGGAGACAGGGACACATGCAATTCCTATGATAGATTTTTCCATCAGAAACAGAGCTTGAAGCAAAAACTGGAGGGATTCAAGAGCATCTAGAGGTGTCCGTTATATGCAACAGCCTCTTTCCTGACTGGCTGTGTCTTTGGCAGCATCAATGTGTGTATAATGGGCTCTAACGCATGAATAATATGTGTATAATGTATGTGTCACTGCCTCCGAATAAGGAACGTGGACACAGGTCTTGGGCATTTTGAATCCACATCTAGTCGGAGAGTAGTCTGAACTGCGTGTAACATTTATGAACACAAGTGAAACTTCTAGTTTCTTCAAAGCTAAGTTGCCTTCATCTGAGCATTAGTATTTGAGTAAATTTAGTTGGCACCATTTCAATTTTGTTGAAACACCTAGTACTTAAAGTGAGTGGTGTGGGCTCTTGTTATGATTTAATGAGAGCAACTGAGAAATCGCTCTGGGCAAAAGGTCCATCTTCAAATAATTACCCACGTGGGTAAGCGAGAAAATGGGATCTGTGGTCACGCTCAGTGTGTTGGTGTCCAAAGTCAGGGGTCTGCAGTCATGTCGGGTTTTCTGTATCTATGGCAACAGAGCAGAGGGGGCAGTGTCCAGTGCCGTGAAAGACCCCATGCTTGTCTCCCACGTGGGGTCAGTATCTCATAAATAAATCATGCCAGGGGCTGCATAGGAGCAGGAGCCCTCTCCAGGAGCTCACCGAAGAGGCTAAAGGGAACACATACCATTTGTTTTGAACACTGCTACTTCGATTAGAAGCATTGCATGGAAGTAGGGAGACAGAGTGAAGAGAGATAAATACAGAGATTTCATTCCAAAGTTTATGAAGCAATTGGGTGGCTGAGGGTAGCTAATAATAACGTTGTTGAACCAGTCACTGTGCTAGTCTCCATACATGTGTTATTTTATTTCATCTTTATTTAAAAAGGCAAAAACTCTGAGGTAGGCACCTTAATGACTTTCCATTGACAACCCACTTCCCAGATGAGAAGCAGATGGGTTAAGCAACTTGCCTCCTGTCACAAAGACCAGGGTTTTGAACCCAAGGAGTTGAACCATCTTCTTAAAACTTAATGCTTTTGTGCCTCCCCAAATTCTCTGATTGGGAATTAGTTTTTTTAAATAAAAATTAAAGCAGATCAAACAACTGACCAGTAGACAAGTGTTGGGGGCCACATTGTCTGTTACATTCCATAATAACAGTAGAAACATTGGACCTTGGGATTTGAATGAGTTTTGAGCTCATGAAACACTCGTCCATTCAAATTCCTACAACACTCCAGTTCCTTGAATGGAGCCCACTGTCTCATTAATTATTTATATGAAAAATACATGTTGAGTGGCTGCTCTGTGCTAGTCTCTGGGTGAAGTGCTGAGCAAAGTCAAGATCAGGACACGCAAAGTCTCTCCCTCCTGGAGCTTAGACTCCAGTGTTCTATTCATAGATCTAAACGAGCCAAAATCTTCCTTATTACTTTTATCCATAGTTCCTAGCTCTTTACCCTAAAGCCACAAAGTTAAAAGTCACACTGCTGCCACATGACAGCATTTTAAATGTGTAGAAACAGTCATACCCCTGAGTCTCCGTCAAGCGCATCTACCTTTTCTCAGTTCTCTCATGGTCTCCAAGCACGACACCTTCTGCCTAGTGAATATGCAGCATTTTCTCTTTAACACAGCACTCAGAAGTGAAAGCAGAATTACACAATCCAGTCTTTTCATAAGGTACATTGGTTGGGTTTACCCTAGGTTTTAGCAAGGATCGCTTGGTTGGAAGGAGTAGAAATCCGATCTGCCAACTCAGAAAGTAAAGATTCAGAGTGGCCTCCCAGATCTCCAAGGAAAGGTGGACCACCAGGCTCCAGGAGTTGGGGGATTCGGCATGGCTCCAGGGACCTCAGCAAAAGGGGTCCCTGGGCCTCCCTCCTGTGTGCTCTGCCATCAGTGTGACTTGCCTGCTTTCTCTGTGTCATCTTTTTGCCTTGCTACCAACTTACCCAGTCTCTCAGAGTCTCAATTCCAAATTCCCAAAAGGTAATTATGATGGACTCAACCTTAATTAAGAGTTGGTTCCCCTTTGGGGTGTGTCCACCTCTGGCCCAGGAAGCTATGACCGTGCAGCAAGGATACACATTCCATAAAGTTGTCCCCTCCAGGGGCTGACGGTTGAGCAGTAACCTAGAAGGGAAAGGGCTTGTGTAGCAAATTGGAACAACCATGAAGTATAATCACCTATAAACCCATGCCATAGCTTTTAAGAATTATTTGTTTTATTTAAGTCTCCTCTCAAACTTTCTGTGATTCCCAAAACAGTAGATCATTTTTGATTGACTATTCTTCTTTTCTTTCCTTGAAAAAAATCCATTCAAGTTTATCTCTTACTGCTTCAAAAGATACTTGGAGGCAGGGAGAGGGTGCTACTACGGTAGATTTCCCCCCACTTCAGTGGAGGCTCAATATTTAAGTTAATATCAACACAGTATAAGAAGAAAACTACTCACAGTTATTGAGTGTTTACTAGGCTATTGTCACTCTTCAAACACTTTACATGTTTAAATTTCTTTATTTTCTACAATGATCTTAGGCAAAATTGTTTAACCTCAAAGAGCCTCTGTTTTCTCATTTGTAAAATGGTGATAATACCTGACATACAAGGTGGTGATGAAATTTGAGAGTGTAGCTAAATTTCCTATTAGTGCGTAGTATGTGCTGAACAAGTGGTGCCCAGTGATTGCCATGGTGGTGTTACCAGCTACAACCATGCTTAACAGATCAATGGCAATGCTCTTTCGTAGCTCCCGAAGAGACTATTGCTCCGCTTCTGACTGAACAGAAGGCAGAGCACCAAGTTGAGATGGGGATTCAGATATCCAAACAGTGAGAGGCAAATAATAACAATGGTGAAAGTCCACATTGGAATCCAGGACACCTATCGTACTGCAGAGCCAGGATCCCAGAGGGCAGCATTCAGGGAAATCTGTGTCCAAAGACCGTGGTCAGGATCCTGGAGAACTCACGGTGGCACCCAGGTGTCTTCCATAATCTTGATCACAAATGAATGCAAAACTCTGCATTAAGAGCCCCAACCTTGTAAAGGATCTAGTCTTTTGTTTTATGAGGAGACTCTGATGAATGGGAACTCCAGGTGTTGAAGGGATAGTTCAGAACTAGAGTCTTCTGATCTAGAGAGAGCATTGGAATTCTTGGTTAGACTAGAAGGGGCATCGAGATCCATGTTAGGAAGTAAGAACATTTCATTTCTATCTCTGGGGAGTTTAGCTCTAGTCACCCAGAACAGCAAAAAAAAAGAATGGTAAACAATACCAACTTCTTTTCTTACGTGGCCCAGAGTGGACAAGAAGCTAGGATCTCAATCAGGCTCAGGAGAAACACTGGGTTACATTTGGTTCTATATAATATTAGATGTTTAATTTCTATTTGTCTATTTCATGAAAGATTGGTAGCCATACATAAAGCTGCACAAGTAAGAAAAAAACTCATGAAAATAAACAGTCCTGCAGATGTAAGACTTTGGGTGAAACATATCTTGGCTGAATGGATTGTCTTTTCTCTTAATGAAACTTCGTGTAATGTAGGCTGAGTGACGAGTTTCTCTGAAATCAATGTGTTAACACCCACGTGGAGTGTGTCTGCCTGCCTATTTTTCAGTAGAAGAGACAGGATAAAAGTAATCTTGAAGGGAGGAGAATGTTAAGAAATAAATCATGTTTGTGCTACCATAGAACTAACACCAAACATTGCCAACACGTGTCTGAAACAGCTAGAAGTGCTGTTCTACTGTTGGAATAAGTGACCCTGAGTATTGTATATTTGGGACAATATACAACTGGAACAGCCAAAACGAAAGAGGACCTGAATTCTGTCCTGAGCTTGTGGCTGACAGGATGAGGGACCTTGGACAAGTCCCCTTTTCTCTCTTCGTGTGTCTCCTCATCTGTAACAGGAGGAGGCTTGGACTAGCTGGTCTACAAGATCCATCTCACGATCGGAAGTGCAGAGTAAGTATGTGAATGATGAGTGAATGAATGAACAAGCTGCCTCTTGTTGCCATATTCTAGAAAGAGTTGATGGATTTTTGGAGAAGGGCAAGAAGTGTTGTATACCGGTTGCTTCCTTTTCTTAGGAGTGAGGATGCCCAACAGACCCTAGTCATGTGAGGAAGCATTAACTGATGATTATGTGTAGTATTACTAATTTGGAGGTAATGGTTATTTTGGGCAGGAATATAAGCAGTCATGAAACCAGGGTGGTCTCCTGGGATGGACAGTGCATTTATTCACCTCAAACTCAACGTGACAAAATGTTTTTGAAGCTATATTTTTCTGTCCTGGAAAAAGAATGAATTAAAACAATGTTCAAAGAAAAAAAGTGACTATGAGAAAATGTATTAGTTCGATTTTTAATGTTCACTTTTTACTGTCAAATCCGCCCATTGGTTAAGCTGAGGTTTGGCGGGGAGGGGGCAGTTATCCCATTTCTCCTGGTAATCGATGTGCTTGTTTTACACAGATTAATGGAAATCATACATGTCATTCTATGAATCTTCTTGACTGAAGAGAAGGTTTCCTCTAGAAAAGACCATTTTTAGGAAGGCACATATACACTGAACAGCAAGACTTCTAGAAAAACAGATGATGTAGACTGGGACTACCCAAACCAAAGTCTCCTGCCTTGTTTTCTGCCTTCCCTCTGCCTCCTGCCAGGGTTAACCTACCACCTATCTGGGTAACTTGGCACCACAACCATCCAGGAGAAGAAGCAGGATGTGTTATTTTATTTATTCAGTGGAGTGACTGTGAGTGGACTCTGGAATCTGAGAGATCCAGGTCTGAGTCTCAGTCCCTTCAAATCCTGCCTGTATGACTTTAGATAAACAGCCTCACTATTGGTTTCTTCATCTGTAACACGGGATGTAGATCCTTCCTCACAGAGCAGCTACAAGGCTGAAGGAAGTCAAGTACGTGAAATGATTAGCACGATGCCTGGTACTTTGTAAGTGTTCAATGTATGGTCGATAGTACTACTACTATTATTATTATTACTGCTGTTATTTATCAAGTGTCTCCTATGTACCAGGCACCATGCAAATTCCCAGGTTTGCAAACTTGGACCTGGTCTTTGATTTCAAGGTGTTTAGAATCTAGTCGGTAAGAGTGGTGGGTAAGCAAGTAATTATGGAACAATGTGGTAAGTGAGTGCTATGACAACAAAGTGTTGTCATCCCAAATTAGGGGCATAAAGAGATAAAGGAAGTTTTCTTGGAAAAGGTGATTTTGGGCTGAGTCTTAACTTGAGTGGCAAAAAGGTGAAAATATTGTCTGACACACTTGGGGACCTCTGGGCTCATGGGAAAGGCAGAGTGAAGAGGATGGGGATGTGGGACAGATGGGCAGCCCTTCCCCTGACTGGCTCCACAGTTCTCGTTCTCATGTCCACCACACGCAGTTCTCTCAGAGTCCCGTGTGAATCCTGGGAACTGTTCTTTCCAGTGAGAAGCAGTCTCAGGTAGAGATAGAATACTACACAGGGCCACCATGGCAGAGGGAATCTCTTGTTTTGTCTGTCACTTCTCAGTGCCTCTTCTCTGCCTGCATCACTACCCTGCCCTGAACCTGTCAAGTGTCTGGGTATTCTTGCATGTCTGCAGTTCATCAACACCCTTCAGGCCCAGTGATCCTTCTCAGACCCTTGGCCTCTAGAGAAGCAGATCAAACCTGGCCCAAGGCTTATTCCTTGGCTTCTGGCTACATTTGACCTCCTCAAAGTACCCTGACCCAGATGCCTGCTGGACGCCACCCACTGGAGTTCTCCAAGCCCTCATCTCTGATGCAGATGCACACTGCTCTTTGAGCCCCAGCAACCCTGACCTCAGATCCCTCCCGGGCTTCCCATCCCTGCCATTGCTCATTTTTTCTTGCTTGTAGAGCTTTACTGGAGGACTGATTACCAAGCCCCCTCTCTCGCCAGGAGTGCAACATTTGGTGACGTTTAATTCACCTCCTGTCCTCTGCTTGGATGAATACTCGGGAGCTCCTTGGGAGGAAGGACAAGGCAGGAGACATCTGAGAAATGCAATCTTTCTGTGGTGGGTGAGAGCGATGGATTTTCACCTTTCTGACACTTTTTCCAGCCACATGGGGACCTCTGGGCATTCTCCTCTTCCCTGCTTTTAGCTGATTTATTCTTTTCTAGCTCATGACTTTCCTTTTCCATGTGTGACTTGTCTGATTTTTCTTCTTTTGGCATCCAATTCTCATTCTGTAGCATTTGCACTATATCTATTACATGTTGTCCAAGACTAGGGTTTGGCTGGGTTTTAAAAGCATGTGTGAAAAGCTTTGCAAGGCTGGAGAACTGAGTTCATCCTTCTCTTGATCTGAACTATAGGAAATGCCACCTGCTTGGATGTCCTAAAAGGTGTGTGTCTATTGGCCTGACAGTAGTGCACTGCCACTCCCATATCTGGAAGAAATGCAAATGCTCAGTTACCTGCTCATCTGCTTGCAGTGGGGGGAAGGTAGGCACTGCTCCCTAACACCCAGCCTTTGTTGGGAAGGCAGAGACTGTTCTTCCCCTTCCTTCAACTTGTACCTTGATGCATAGAGAATATCTCCCACGTGGGGCAGGGGTGGCCTGCTGGGATGGGGACTTCCCTTCTTCCAATCCCTTACTCCTTCTTCTCATAGGCAGATGAGTTGCTAAATGATTGTGAGTCTGGAACATCCTTTGAGCCATGTTTCCTGTTAGATAAGATCCCTACATCTCAAAGGCAGTGTCCCAGCTCCCTTCTTCATTCTTCCTTTTTCACTTTCTCCATCCAGATAAGCAGGCCCTTTTGTGCCTCCTGCTCTGGGGTCTGAGCACACCCCTGGGCAGGCATGGGATTTGCCCTCATAATCCTTTCTGATCAGACGGGACAGGGGATCTGGTGAAGCCCTGATCTCTAGTTCACTTCATAATAGTGCTCCACCCTCAGAGCAATCAATCTCCCGCTCAGATATTAGTAATCTAGTTCATCACTTCTCACCTGGCTGGTGTTTCTCGCATCTCATCTGCAGGAGCAGCATCGCAGAGGAGAGGAGGAACCTCAAACCCACAAAGCCCCCATTCCCTCATCTCTCAGCTCACGACACCCCCTGCCCGCATCCCTCACCTTTCCTCTCCCCAGCTGCCCACGTTCACTCCCTCCCCGGGGTTCACACCTGCCCTTCTTTACACGTCAGCAGTTCTAGGCTCTGTGCTTGTGTCCCACCCTCACCTGCAATGCCCTACATGTTCTCCACTTACCCTCCGGCCAACTCCGCTTCTCCTTCCAAACTCAGATCCGGCCCCACTCCCTCCAGAGATCTCTGGCTCCCCAGGCTGGCTGCGCTGCCCCTCCTCCGTGCTTCCCTAACGCCCAGCCCATTTCCCTCACAGCTCTCATCACCATGCTCTGAAACGCTTGAGTCTCTGGCCCCATCCCTAACAGTTTGTGAACCTGTTGGAGGAAATGCCATATCAATTTAACATCATATTCCCTGTGGTTGGCACATTGTGGGGAGCCAATAAGGCATCAGACACAAAATCAGAGGTTAACCAACGCCCCTTTCCTCCGGAGCATGTCTGTTAAGAGGAAACAGCTGAACGTCCACAGTGAGGACACAAACTCTGGGCACAGAGAGCTGCTCGCAGACGGCTTAGCTAGCAAGTGGCCAAGCTGGTCCATCTGAAGATTTCTAAGGCAGAAACATATACTCATTAAGTTTAAAAACAACAAAGAAAGAAAATGTTTAGAAGCAAGTTCTCATCCTGTAAGTTCTGCTGCCTCCAGCTGCAACCGAAGCCACATTTTGCCCTATTCTGCTCAGACGGCTGCCCACATTTGCTCTGGAGACCCGTCAAGTGCACGTCCTGCCTCCACCCCCAGACTCAGCTCATGGGCGGGTGGCAGGCTCACCACCTGTCCAGTTAGTTAGCAGAGCTTCACATAGGAATCTAATCCTCTTCTCCTCACAAGCTCGTTGCAAAGGCATTGCATTGGTCTGCACGTGGGTGCTGGTGGAACGAAAGGAAAATCACCCCAAATCAAAAGGGAAAAAAGCCAGTCTGATGCAAAATCTATCTGCATTTCAGAAGCTGTCAAGATGAAGAATGAAACCACAAGCTTGGCCTTTAAAAATATTAATTTCTTGTAAAGATGAACTGGAGAGTGGTAGAGAGAAAATTCCCTTGTCTCCAGGAGGTCCAAACAGGTCCAAACTCCGCTCCTTCTTCCTGGGTCTTGTATGTTGTTTCCAAACCCAGTGATTACTTGTCCATGCGTCATTTATGAGGTTGAGCATAATGAATATCCACACATGTCACAGGGTTATCAATGGGTCTTCTCTCCTGTTCTGAGCTTAGTTGATGTGGTTCACTGTGCTTTGGCCTTGTTGTTTTAGGGTGTGATGATTAACCCAGTAGAAGCAAATCTGGCCAACTTCTGACTGGGGCTGGGGTGTGGGCTCAACTAAGGGCACCAGCAATGAGAGAAGGAACACCTTGTTGCTAATAGATGGAAAGGGCTGAGAAGACAGGGGAAAGAAATGCATTCTGCTAACGCTTTCCCATCAAATTAAGGAGATGGTGTCTGTTTCAATGCAGTGTCTTTTCAAGCAGTTATGAAGGGTCCTCACTCACCCTCTCCTCCCTCCCACCCCATCTGTTCCCCAGAAGCTCCTCGTGACCTGCTCTCAAAGACGTCACTGCTCTGCACCTTCAAGGCCTCTGTCCTCTTTCTGCCCCTCACCTGTCTTGCCTGGACAATTGCAGAGTCTCAGAACTGCCTCTCTGTGCTCCCAACTCCACCATCCTCCCATTGCCTCCAGAACATTCTCCTTTTCTAAAACACCCTCATCTGCTTAAAAATACGGATGGCTCTCTCTTGCCTAGTGCATCAACTCCAAATTATTCAAAATCTGGTCCCAAACCACTCTTCTGCTTTCCCACCTCCTGCACACTCTAGATTCCTACCAAATATAATGTTATTCCACAAACATATCAGGCTCTTTCCTGCCCTCTGTTCTTTGTCCATGCTGTTCCTTCAGCCTGTGTGCCTTCCCTCCCTCGTCCTCCTGAGGAACTGCTATACGTCCTTTCAGACCCAGCTTCCATACCCCACCAAGATTTCTCTGCCTCTTCCAAGTGGAATCGGTTCTGCTCAGCTCACTGCACAGCTCCACCATCACGCCAGGCACACTGCACATGGTGTCAGTTGACTGACCCATTGTCCCTGTCAGCCAGTCTGCTCAGGGCTGTCTCTGATAAACTGGTGTGTCCTCCCTCCCCAGGGACTAACTTTAGGCAAGTTGCGGGGGAGAATGAGCTGTGGATTTGTTGCTATTATTTCTCTGGAACTGATGCTCAAAAGATATTTGGATGAATGAAATAATTGATGTTTAGCAAAGATATTTTTGTTCTACTTCTTCTAGAAGCCTCATTCCCAATTTTTACCAGGTTCAGAGGAGAAAAACCCTCCAGATTCCTAATCATCTTCTTCCCAAGATAACAGGGCTCTCTTCTCCATTCACATAGATTCAAGACATGTGCTCAGAGGGGTCCAGACCTCTGGCTTTCTGCCTGTCTACCTCTTTGCAGGAGCCAGTGATTTTAAACTGATAATCCATTTCCTTTCTCAGACTCCGGCCCCTGGCTCTGCACCGTCTGTGTTTTCTTATCAAATGTACCAATGCGTGGGGAGAAGTTGCACCGTGAGGCAAGAAAGCAAAGCAAAGGGAACTGGGGCGTGCAAGGGCCTAACGCACACCGCTGATTTCATTGGCACAGTCCTGCATCGTCAATGCAGACAGAGTCTCAGCTTCCCTTGGTGGCCACAAAACTGCCTTTCGAGCTGGCAGGAGAGCCGCATGGAGTCTTTTCTGTCTGTCCATCCACCTTCTAAACTCCCCACTCCTCTCAATCTCGGGGCTCACCTATGATGACATTTATCTCAGGGGTTTGAGTCTCTGTCTCCCCCAAGAGATCACGTTCTGATCTGCCACCTGAGCAAACGCTTCCTGAGCTCTGACTGTGCCCCAGCACCATGCCAGGCGGTGGAGACAAAACCACGGAAGGTCAGCTTCCTGCCCTCGCGATCTCATGATCTAGTGCAGGCGGAGCCTCCCCAGTGGATGCCGCGAGAAGAAATGAGTGGAACATTGAGAGGTCACTGGAAATGACAGCTGGAGAACTCAGCAGGAGGAGGCAAAGTCCATCCTAGAATTCCAGACATTTCTTTCTCCTTTTTTTACAACCATCTGACCCCAACCCAGGGGCTGGCAACCCACACTGAATGCTCGAAAGCGGAGAAGCTGCATCCTTTGCCAGCACGAGGGAACTGCACCCACCTGTGAACGTGTACAAATTTCCACAAACGTCACAATAGTGCTTTCCACTCTATGTACTTACCAAATTATCTGGAAGTAATTCGCAGAGGAAATCATGACCCAATTTGCTCTGTATGGATTATTTATGTCATTTTGCTACCAAGAAAGCAACCTAAATGTTCTACCTGCAAGGAAATTAAATGACAGAAAATTATCACTCCCCGGTAGCTCATACAGATTCAGACATGAAGGGGCAGTGGGAACTGCTTGCAGACAAAGGCAAAATTGACAATCGCATGCGAAGAAGGCTTTCACGGTCTTCTTTTCATTTCCCTTTGCTTGGCTTGGTCCAGTTTTTATTCCTTTTTTTTTTTTAATTCTGGCCTTTAAAGCAATAAATATTGATCACCTAAGTGATCTGTACATTGAATTAGACTAATCCAAATTTAAGCAAGTTTGAAAGAATGCTCTTGACCGTGGGATAGCAGACCCTGAGTTAGTACTTCAAGGTAGTGCTGAGCATATGCCTTTACCCGGCCAGATAATCAGCAGATGTCGGGTCTGGCTCTCCCTAATGTGAGGCTGCAGCTGCCATGAGAATCCAGCACAGGCAATTTGCAATGGAGGAGGAACAGGGGTAACGATTATTTGCCCTTCTTTCTTCTCAGGTTTAACTCATCCTTAAATTAACCTCTTTCTGGTCCTCCAAACCTGCTTTATCTTTTCACCTAATCCTATGATTGGTCTTGACTCCAGTGACGTAGGTGCCTAAGCTACAAAGTGCCCACCACATTGACACCTTGCTTCCTCACTCGTCACATCGAATGCACACATTGACTGCAGAGCTGAGTGGTCACTCTGCCTGAGCGCAGATCCTGATTCTGTTACTTCCTTCTGGAGTAACTTGGAGAAGTCATGTAACAATTCTGAACCTCAGTTTTCTCATCTGTAAAATGGGTGTGTGTTGTGGCAATATCCATGTCACAGGATATACTGAGAGTCAAATAGGACAAGGTGCAGACAATTCACAAAGCTTAGCATATCTTCAGTGATCAATAAATGTTATCTATTTTCATAACCATCATCATTACCCTAATTGATGTCTAGGTCTTTTTGATCCATTTCCTAAAATTTTCTTTCATTTCTCTCCTACTCTCCCTCCTAAACCATCCCATCTCACCTGGATGGATATAGTATCAGTGTCTGATTCATCTCTTAAGTCCCCGGTGCCAAGCATGGGGCCTGGCACCTCATAGGACCTCAATAAATCCCTATTCCATTGAATTGAATATTCTAGCCTTAGCTCACCAATTAATTTGTGTTATTCATGGGTTCTTCCAGGATATGGACAGAGGAAAAGCTGTTGAACATATATAATGGCCAAACATGCCATTCCTGATTTGGAAGAATCTGTAACAGACCCAAAATATGCTTTGGAAATTCAAATAATACATCACTTCTCTTATAAATTTCAGTAATCATTTCTGTTTAGTTTGTTTTAAGGATTTGATGCATTTAAAGTTTAAATGTGAGAAAGTTATGCCTTTTCCCCTTGTTTTATTTCCTAGCACTATGACCAATGAGGCAAAGAATCCAAACTCGTTAAATTTCACACATAAAGAATTGAAATGTATACAGTCCTTGCAGAGACTGCGGGCTGAATGATGAAGCTCTCTTTTTAGGCCTTGAACATGTTGACACACTCAATATTTTTCATCCACAGAATGTAGTATGAGCATCGTCTCGCACCACGTAACATTAATATTATTTTTATGACTACACAATGCAGTGATACATTGCTGAGCTGCTGAGAAATTTACAGAATAAAAAAGATTTAGACACTGAATTTGGAGAGGTAGAGGAGAAGGTAGGAGTAGGTCTAAGAGCTGATTACACAGCTTCCATCAAATGAATTGGAGTCAACAAATGTATTTCTTAGATGGCTTGGATCCTTGGATTTAATTCTAGTGGGTGTTGCTCAGCTCAGCACGGTCAGAATTTAGTGGGTTGAGACTTGCACTAGTTCAGCAGAAGGACCGGGCCACCCATCTGTCAATGTGGAGACGACCATTGAACTTGTAGAAAGTAAGGAAATCAGCAGGGGAGGGAGACTAGTAGACGCTCGCACTCACTGTCCCTTCCTGCCCCCATGGCAGACGTCACTAATGGATCATGGCACTCTTGCCCGTTGAGTCCACATGCAACCTCAGGATCCTGCTCCACACAGCACCTGGTGCACAGTTGTCATAATTCATGTAAATAGAAACCTATCGAACATTCCTACAACTACAAAAAATAGAAACAAAGGCAGAAGGAATTCCAACATTTGTAAACGAAGCTGCATTTTTTTAAGTGTGGATAACTCTTTTCTTATTGCCACAGCAGATTCTTTAGAAGCAAAAAGACCAGATTTGTTTAATCAACTCACTCATTTATCTGAGAAGCATTTATTGAGGACCTACTAGATGCCAGTCACATCCATGCTAATTGGGCAACTGACCATTTGTCTGGGCAGTTCTTGGCGCTGAGCCTTGGAACAGGGAAGCCTGGACCATCTTGCCCCACATATGAGTGAATTGGGTCTCCTGGGTTTAGGCAAGACACTGGGATCCCTAGAGACCCTCTACCCCGTCTCCAGGTACACGAGTGTCTCCAGGCCATAGCTTTCCCAGGACACTCCTTTGAGCCTCGTGCCTCTTGATTTTCCCAGTTACGAAATGGGAATACTACTAATACAGGCCCTGCAGTGTTGTCACGAAGATTCAGAAGAGGGGTATAAGCGCCTGGCTCCGTGCAGATGTTCTAAAGATCGCGGCAGATATTGTCACTATGGTGACGTTGCTATTGTTGTCATTATCCTTCCTTTTGGTTCACACCCTCAATGGGTCAGACCTGAGCACCCAGCTCTCTGAGCTTAGAAGCCATGCTCACACACTTGAGCTTGAATCTAAAGTCTAAAGCCTCGATTTTGGCCTCACTATTGACACATTGGACTGCCCAGCTCCGAGCAGAGAGGACCCACAGGGTACTGTCCTCTTGGGAGACTGTACCTCAAAAACCCCGGTGAGAAATAGCAGCTGGGACCCCAGGCCAAGAACCAGATCCCACAGTCTGGATAACGTTGACCGTTTATGGCTGCTCTGAGGTCAGACCGAGGCTCAAGTCTTGACCTCACCGCTGACCAACTACAGAATTGTGAGTCGCTTCAGCTCTTGTATGTGTCCTCAGTGTCCTCATCTGCATGATGGGGACTGAGTTTAGTGATTCATAGTGAGTCTTGACATACAGGTTCCCTCTCTTCCCAAATCATGACCAAGTCCTGCCAGGCCCTGTTAAGAATGTGATGTAACATCTCCCCAGGAAATAACATACAAGGAACCATAATTTCACATACAATTTCTCGGGTCAACAGATCTCCCAAATTCATCCCTGGGGTGTCCATGAACCCCAACCCTTGAAGAGTAATTTTTAAAGGGATCAATTTGTATACCTACTTTAAAAAAGCCAAATGATATGACCTAGAAATTCCACTCCTGAGTGTACAGACAAGAGAAATGAAAACGTAGGTCCACATGAAAATGTGTCCATGAGTGCTCATAGCAGCATTATTCATAATAGCCAAAAAGTAGAAGCAATGCAAATGTCCATCTATTGCTGAATGGATAAGCAAACTAGGTTATATCCATACAATGGAATATTATTTGGCCATGAAAAGGAATGAAGTATTGTGAGACAATGAATGTCTGTTGCTTTAAGCCACTCAGTTTGCAGTACCGTGTTACAGAAGCCATAGGAAACAAATAGGGGTGACTGCTAATGGGCATGGGATTTCTCTCTGGATATAGGGTGATGAAAATGTTCTAAAATTGATTGTGGTGATGGTTGCCCAACTCTGAAAATATTCTAAAAACCATTGAGTTGTACACTTTAAATGAGTGAATTGTGTGGTATGTGAATTATGTCACAAAAACAAAAAAAAGACAAGTATCCCACACTACAGCCAGAATGATCTCACCTTCTCTTTGAAATACTCATGTGGGAGTCCTGTTTTTCCTAGGAGACCAACCCACGTCCATCCATGGGTCCGCAAGACCAGCATGGTCTGGTCCACCTCTGTCCAGCCCCTTCTCACACCACATCTCCATCCCTCTCTATCCTCCAGCTGCGTGGGTATTTCTGTTCCTCACCCACTCTCATCACAGGGCCTTTGCACATGCTGTTCTCAACCTGGAACATCCTTCCCATGCCATCCCATTACCCTAATCTTCCTCCAGATTTCAGCTCAACCATCAATCCCCTGAGAACCCTTCCTGGTCTCTGAGAGAAGCTCAAGTCCTTCTTGCAGTTGTTTTCATAGCGCCCGAACCTTTCCTTCATCTCTCGTTATACAGTTAGAACTTAACAGGAATGTGTATGATTAATACCTGTCCCCCTACACTGGGTGGTAGTCTACATAAGAGCTGGGTCCATGACTGTTTTACTCACCTTTGTAGCCCCAGCAACTAGCACATGGTAGGCACTTTATAGTATTTTTTTATTGAGATGAAATTTACAGAACATAAAATTAACTGTTTCAAAGTGAACAATTCAGTTGCATATAGTACATTCTCTGTGCTGTACAACCACCAACTCTATCTAATTCCAAAACATTTTCATCATCCTGAAAGGAAGCCTCAGACCCATTAACCAAACTCTCCCCACCCTCCACTCCCCCAACTTCTGGCTGCCACCAACCTGCATTCTGTCTCTAAGGATTTATCTATTCTGGACATTTCATATAAATGGAACCACACAATATGTGACATTTTGTGTCTGGCTTCTGTCACTCGGCATAGTGTTTCTGAGGTTCATCCACGTGGTAGTGTGCATCGGTATTTCATTCTTTTTATGGCTGAATAATATTCCATTGTGTGAATATATCACATTTGCTTTATCCATTCATTCACTGATGGACATTTGGGTTATTTTTACCTTTTGGCTATTGTGAATAATGCTGCTATGAACATTTGTGTTTATGTATTTGTTTGGGAACCTGTTTTCTATACTTTTGAGTATATACCTAGGAGTGGAATTGCTAGATCATAAGGTAATTCTATGTTTAATTTTTTGAGGAACCTCCAGCCTTTCCCACAGTCGCTGAACAATTTTACATTCCACCAGTAAGGTACTAGGGTTCCAATTTCTCCATATCCCCATCAACGCCTATTTTCCTTTTAATTTTCTTTTATTAAAGCCACCCTAGCGGATGTGAAGTATCACCTCACTGTGGTTTTGATTTGCATTTCCCCAATGACCGCTGATGTTGAGCATCTTTTCACGTGCCCATTGGCCATTTGTATGTCTTCTTGCAGAAATATCTATTCAGTCCTTCGCCTATCTTTTCATTGGGTTGCATGTCTTGTTGGGTTGTAAGGTTCTTGGTGTATTCTGGATAGTAAACTCTTATCAGACACATGACTTGCAAATATCTCTTCCCCTTCCGTAGATTGTCTTTTCACCTTCTGGACAGTGTCACTTCATTGTATTTTAACTGAGGAAATAACTAACAAACCCAGTGGCAGACATTTAGATGGCATTTGTGGACAAAACAATCAAGTGCTCCTGTATTTGATCACCACATTGTATCTCTCTGAATCTTAGTATTTGGAATCACGCTGCTGACTGGCCACAGGTTTTCATCTCCATCCAAACGTTAGGCGTCATGGCGCAGTCACGGGCGCGGAATATCATAGGGTAATGGGTGTCTTGGAGTAGGAAAGAGTTCAACAGCCCCTGTCCTCCTGTGCTCACTGGCCAGATCCTCCTCCTGGTTTATGGGTGACCACAGTCAAGGAAGCAGAGAAAGGAAAAGAAAAAGACAAAGTTTCCCAGCATGACCTTTTAAGGACCCTCATGTCACACCTTGGTGCCAATTAACATTTAGTCAAATTCTTGGTTCGCTCCCACCAGCTGTCAGGCCGGGCTCTGGAGAAGTCTGTGTGTGTGCTGAGGGCCCGCACACGGACATTTAGAGAGCCAACGAAAGGAGTGTGTTCTTTCTTTAGTGCCTTCTTTGTATTGTAATATGAGGTCTTCACAGTTGCCCCCATTGGAATTACTAATGGCCATCACATCTTGGTTCAAGGAAACGGTTGTCTGCTTTCAAGCAAAACCTGGGTCTCGGGACCCACAGGTTTGCACTGGTGCCCAGAGCAGCAAGGAGGAGAGACGAGTAAGCGGTCACACCCAGAACCACACACCGTGTGAGACGTCCCCATCAAAACCACTTGTTCACATCCCGATCACCTTAACCCTTACATTTTGGTTCTGCTAATAAAACATATTCTTTTTTTCTGACCACTAAATAATGGTGTTGTAAAAAAATTAGAAAATTAGAAAAGGACACAAAGGATAAAATAAAAATTGCTTAACTACACCGCTCAGAGATAATTCCTGTTAATATCTGACTGTCTATAATTCTCCTGCTCTATTTAAAACTTGTGTACACATAAATACATTTTTTACGAAAATGGGATCTCAGTGTTCATACAATTTTGTAACCTGCTTTTTCCTCTCAACAATGTAATAGAAACATTTTCCGTGTCGTTAAATATTCTCCGACTAAGCATTTATTTTTAATGTGGGTGCCTCTGGCTTAAACAGCAGCAATCTTCAACATGCAAAGAGCTATGCCTGCTGGGTTTGAATAGATTTTTTTTGTTGTCGTTGGAGAATTGTGAGGGTATTTAAAAGGTACGTATGTGAGAATACCGCTGGCCAGTCATTCCTGCATGGGGAAGGTGTCCAGCCATTCTTGATTTGCTCAGACCCTGTAAAATTATCCATTTCTCATAGCCACAGGGCATTTTCCTGGATGGTAAAATGTGCTAGGAATTAGGGTCCCGGGGTGCAGACGGCAGTGAGTGTCTGGATGATTGAGAGCTGTGTTGAGAGGACGTGGCGACCCAGGCACACCGCATCTTTTAGACTGGTTGAAATGTAAATAACCACTGAAGGTTCCAGGCTGAAATACGTTGTGAGGAAATGGAGAGATGTGAGAGACACAGAAATGTTGGGGGTGTTCAGAAGCAGAGGATGTCCTGCAGCAGGAAGAGGGGAAGGCTTTCCAGATGAGAGGCGAAGCTCGTCCTGAGCCCTCAAGGATGGGTACAGTCTGGAGAGACAGAGGGCAGTAGACATTTGTTCCGGCACTGAGTCAGCTAATGAACATCCACTGCGTGCCCGACAATATGGTAGGTGTCAGGGATATGACATGAAAAGACATAGGTGATCCCTGACTTCTAGGTTTACAGGTTCACCGACATGTCACAATTCAGAGTGATGAGTGGTACAATGAGAGAAGACCGGTGCAGTCATATTAATACTTAGTGATCGGTAAATGTTCACTGTGAGATGTTGTGCTTGTGTCAGTTCATTTAGTGCTCACAACAACGCTGTGCAGTAGATACTGTTATTCCTCCTGTTTTACAAAAGGTAAAACTGAGGCTTAGTGAGGCTGACTTGTCCACGTCAACACACGCAGCTGTGGGTGGTGTTCCCCACCTGCTGTGCTGAGCACTCAACAGGGATCCTCTCACTGAGTCCTCACGACAAGTTTTCAGGGTAGATGATGATATTCCTATTTTCAGAGGAGCTACTGGAAGCACAGAGAAAGTACTTTGTCCAGGACCACACCGGTACTAAGGGGGGAAGGGGGCTGCATCTAGCCCTGTCTGGTGCTAAAGGCCACTCTGTCTCCATTACACCTCATTATTGTGATCTCAGCAAGAGATGGGATCCTGGCTGGTCCAGGGGACTGTGAGTCACCAAGAGAGTTTCCTAAGGCCGACTTCATACTCTATCGTTCTGTCCAATCATAGATGTTTATTAGGCACCTATGATGTCCAGGAACTGCACTGATGAGCAGAGTCACAGCCCCTGAGAAGCTCACAGGCCAGCAGTGAGCCAAATGTGCAGTTGTGATAAGATGGATATTGCTTTAAATGTAGGCAGGAACAAGGCACAGTGTGAGTATAGAAAAGTGGACTCCCAATTAGACATGGCAGAATCAGGGCAGGCTTCACGGAATAGTGACATGGGAGCTGAGACTTAAACAATGAGTAGGCACTTGCCTAGGGGGCTCATGAGGCTGTCCCAGGCAAAGGGAACAGTGTTTGCAAAGGCATAGAGGTGGAAAGAATGTTTGAGAAACCACGGCCAGTGACTAAGTATCGCTGGTAGATAATGGATGAGGAGAGGCGTGGTAGGAAATGAAAGCAGAGGGAAACAAATTTCCAAGGGCCTTTGGTGCCATTCCACAGAGTTTAGACCGTATCCTGGTAGCAACAGGGAACCACAGAAGAATTTGGAGCAGAGTAGCCAAGTGATCAGAGTTAAGTGTTAGAAAGATAATTCTAATGAAAATGCACTCAAGGTGGTGAATGGGATTGAGGGAGACCACAGAGGCTATATTTTGTGCCCTGAGCTAGAGGAGAAGTCATGAGAATGGAGAGAAGAAGACAGATGTGAACACTTCAAGGAGACAGAATTGATCAATTTGGTAATTGATGAAATTGGGTCCGGGAAGTTCTTAGACCTGAGGTCAATGTACCACCCAGTTTTCATTTCTGTCCATTTCGTCCCTTTACCATTTCTTTTCTGCTCTCTTATTAAAAGTTTCGTGGTGTGGGAGTTGACTGTAATAAGGAGTTTGAGAAATGCCAAATGTTTGCGTTCGTTGCTGGGCCGAATATCAACACTTGGCATCTCTGTTAGATAACAGATCTCTGTCTGTGGGAGGCAATATTTATAAAAGAAAGAAAAGTGCCCTCCCCATAGCTGGTGCCATCTATTCTATTTATTTTTAAAATACTTTTCTGTTGTTAAAATCCCAGCCTTTGATTTTATATCTACAGTGAAATTTGGGCAGATTGCATTTCAGCTGCCACTGAAGGAAACATGATTTTCGCTTTTTTTTTGAAATGATGAAAATCTTTTTCTCTTTTACAAAAATTACAACGGTATTTGTTCATTCATCCAACAAATGAATATGGGACATTTGGAAGGTGGGTGTAGTCTCTGCCCTCATAAAGTGTACAATAGGGTCATCTATCCAAAAGCACATGCTCAGGATTCACCCCTACTTTAAACGGGCACTCCGTTTGAATGTTTGAGAAACCACGTCAGAAATCAGTTCTCAAAATTACTTTCCATGTTTTTTAAATATTTCAGACTTACTTATCCATCCCTTGTGCCTCTGCCTCAGGACCCTTGCACTTGCTAGTTCATCTGCCTAGATTGCTCTTTCCCAGAATATCTTTGTGGTTCCTCCTCTCTTCATGGCTTTGATCAGATGTGACCATCTCAGGGCACCTTATTTAAAACTAAACCTCCCCCCTCACCCCAGAACTCTCTATCCCCCTTCTTACTTAGTTGTTTCCTGTAGCGTTTATCTCTATCGACCTGGTTTACAATCTGTCTCCTCATCTAGAATGGAAGCTCCGTGAAGAGGGGATCTTTGTGACTTCTGTCTATGGCTCTATCCCCACCAGCTAAGTGGCCCTGGAGAGGAGTTGTGGAATGAACGAACCAGTTCCTCACCTGAAGCCCAGGGCGTCGGGGGGGCTTGCTGAGATGTGAGTGAGAGGAGAGCAGCAGAGTCTCAGGACGCTTGGCTCCACAGGGACCCCCGCCAGCGCTGTGGGCACCGTCTGCTGCTGCAGGACGTAGCTCAGCTGACGTCTGTGTTGCTTTATACAGATGTTTCTGGGTTACAACTCTTGGCTTATACATCTTTCTCCATTAGGCCCATAAGACCATTTAGAAGGGACAAAAAAATGTCCTAAGGGTGTAGATCTAATGTCATAAGCATCACTTTGGAGAGGTTTTGTGTTTTTGTTGTTTTTCTTTTTTTTAACATCGTGTGTTTTAAAATGTAGGGTATTACCTTGTTACCCAAATCACATATTCCTCTAGCAGGAAAAATATATATAAATATAGATAACAAAAAACAAGAGGAAAAGAAGAACATTTATCTGTGATTCCATCATACTGAGCTAACCACTGTTACCATTGTGTGTATGTGTGTGTGTGTGTGTGCGTGCGCGCGTGTGTGGATAGATGGATAGACTTTTAAATAGACATGTAGAGAGAGATCTCACGAATTTATATACAATTTGTAAAAGAATTACTTCAATTAATATTTAAAGAATATAACCACCCAAGGAGAATGTAACCATGGTGTCTCACTTTGCTCTTTGGGATAGTGGGTGTGCATCCTAGGGTCAGTAATGCTAGCTGCTGTGACAAGCCTCAAATCTCAGTGGCTCAGCCCAGTAAGTGTTACTGCTCGCTCAGGTCACAAACCAATGAGACTGGTCAGACGCCAGATGGGAGCTCCATTCCACAGAGATTCTTCCATCTGCGTACCACATCTTCAACAGGTGGCCCCCCAGGTAGCCACAGAAAGAGGGAACGTGGAGGATTGAACCTAGGAGATCTGAGGGGCTGAGCCTGGAGGTGACATGCATCCCTCTGCCCACGTTCCACTGGCCAGGATGCAGTGATGTGGCCATTCCTAATTGCAAGGGAAAGTGAAATGTGTGCTCAGGGAGAAAATGAAATGAGTTAGGTGAACACATAGCGTTACCTTCCCCACGGTGCATAAAGTCAGAATGTTTCTTTGCACACAACATGATATCGTACCACTGATACTGTTCTGTAACCTGTTTTCTTCATTAAAAACACGTGTAGTGTTTGAGGAGATACCGTTCCACTGTAGACATTTTGTGTGCAATGTGTGGACCACGTACAAAGTTGCAATGCACATGAACTTTTGCTTGATGTCTTCATCGTGGTCAAGTCCTGTTAACGCTGGAGGATGGCCTTGGAATTCACTTACTCCACCCCCACCCCCGTTGTGTTGAAGAGTAAACTGAGGCTGAGAGCTCAAAATGACTTGTCTGAAAAATCACACCACTCAGGAGTTCTATTTCTCCTGAGGCTCACGGCGGTATTCTGAAAAACACAAATTCACTGAGTCCGTCTAGAACCCAGACACCATGCTAGCAACTGAAGATTCACTGGGTTAAAATTACCAGTAAAATGAGTGGACTTAGCCTGCTGGTTCCTAGAGCAGCCGCTCCCTTCAGAGTCTCTGAGACAAACGGCTAATGAAGGTTCTACCTTCCCCCCTTGAATTTTCCCCAGTCTTCCCATCCAAGGATAAGTGGATTCTTCCCACCCCATCGTCTGCTCTGAGGCATGCTGCACGTGAGGGCTGTCAGGACATACAGGAGCCTGGACAACTGGGGACCCTCAGCTGGGTAGATGTTTCATCTCCTTGCCGTGGGACATTTACCCAAACCACTGGGAAGAACCACTGCTAAGACAAGACAGTGTGTTGACAGACAATGTGAGTGGAACTCGTAGTTGACAGAGTTCCCTAAAAACTGAGCTCTCTCTTGAAAATATAAAATTCCCAAGGCCCCTAACTAGATGCCCAATCAACCATACCAGTGAAGCTGGGTATTCAGCCTGAACTCTAAGTGTAAGGCATGTGCTCCATTCCCCGAGCAGAAGGACCACTGGTAGAGTTTGCATTAACAGGTGTATTAATTTCCTAGGGCTGCTGTAACAAATTACCACATACTGAGTGACTTACAACAAAAATTCATTCTCTCACCGTTCTGGAGACCAGAAGTGAAAAATCAAGGAGTCAACAGGGCCGTGCTCCTTCTGAAGGCTCTTGGGGAAATCCTTCCTTGCTTCTTCCAGCTTCTGGCGGCTCCAGGCTTCCTTGGCTTGAGGCAGCATCGCTCCAGTCTCTGCCTCCGTCTCCATGTAGCCTTCTCCTCTGTGTCTGTGTCTTCTCCTTTTCTATCTCCTATGAGGACACATGCCCTTGAAATTCATCCTACATCCAGGATGATCTCATCTCTACAGCCCTAACTTAGTTACATCTGCAAAGGCCCTTTTTCCAAGTAATGTCACATTCAAGGTGCTGGGGCTTAGAAGGTGGACGTTTGTTTTTGGGGGCCACCATTCATCCTACTCTAGGTCATGGAGATAACTCTCATTTCACTTTGAGAAGCCTCCATCTTTAGTTGCTTTGATTTAAAAGCTCATGGACCTGTCCGGGATTTACGGAGCAACTATTCTGTGATTGTGACTATAATGACAGCTTCCACCTGCTAGGTTCATTCTGTGTGCCAGGTCACATGACTGGCGATGTAGAGGGGTTATCCTATTCCGTCCTCACAGTAGTCCTGGAGAATAGGTAAGACTGCATTCTTTTGCAGAACCAGGGGACCTGGGCCTCAGAGGGTAGGATTTGTCCACGGACACACAGCTTTTACCAAGCAGAGCTGAAATTTGTCTCTTTATTTTGGCTTTAAAGTCCATGCTATTTTCACTCTGCCACAAGTTAGCAGGAGCAAATAATTAAAACATGGCTCCTGCCTCCAAGCGTCTCACGGCAGGGTGGAAGGGACAGAGATCTATGGTTTATTGTGACACAATGTGATGTGTGCTACAAGGGAGCCTTGGAAAGACCTCTGCAGTCTTTCCACTCTGTTGATTTCAGCGAAGCCTTCAAGAGAAGGTGACATTTAAGATGGACACTTGAGGGTAGTAGAGACTGGCCAAGTTTGAGTGTAGAGAATTGCATTCTGGGCAAAGACAACAGCATCCATGAAGAAATGAAGGAGTGAATGGACCACCCACGTAATCCCTTAGATAATGTCCAGGGGCTTCTGTAGGATGTAGTTGTATGATGTTGGGATGCTCTGGGGCCTGTATTTTGCACATAGGAAGTCAGCCTGAGAAATCTCCCACTGGCCAATGGCTACGACTTTTGGTACACCATATACTGGGCTAGCCGAGGTGGTCTTTCCTCCCTCAATGGCATGATGCTGGTAACCAGGACCTCTTTCCACCTTCCTGCATCCTATAACCCCTTCCCAAATTGCTCCAAGTTTGTATTCTACTTATCTCAGGAAATAGCAATCAAGGTGAAACATGACACTGACCCAAACTAAGACGAGGGCAGTGGGAATAGGGAGGATGGGGTAATGTGAGGCTCCCAGAGAGAATCAGTGGGGATGAGAGAGGAAACCAGGGGTTTCCAGTCTGGTTGCCCGGGTGGAGGTGACACCAGGGACCAGGGCCTGGAAGGCATGTGCTGGGCGGGGAAGGTACTGAGCCTGCTTTGTAATGGCTGTGTTTGCAGCACTTGTGAAACATCCAGGGGGGATTGTCAAGCAAGTAGTTAGAAGTTGGGAATTAGGAGAGATTTGGACATAAAGGAGGCAGGCAGGAACTGAAGCTGTCAGAATCGCTAGGGGCGGGTAGAACTGAAGCTGTGGGAATAAACGGGGTCTCCAAGAAGAAGGCAGATATTTAGAGACTTGGTGGAGATTGTTCAGAGCTGCCCATGACTGGTGACCTACCCAAAAAAAGCGCCCGTCCTTCCAAGCCCAATCCATACAGGGCTGGCGGGAACAGCTGGGAAATAGGTTCCCATATGGAATCCTTAGGCCACCACTAAGACAGGCTTTGGTCTACAGTGTAGGTGACAAGGAGACTCCAGGGTGTAGCAATTAGGAGTGTGTGTTGTGGACCCAAGAACTTGGGCTCCGCCACATGAGAGCTGTGTGTCCTTGGGCAACAGAGTCCTCACTTGTACGTGGGAGCAACAACCTCACCCACCTCACAGGTGTCAAGAGGAGCAGCTGAAGTAATTCACACACAGCGTTGAGCACCATTTCTGGCATACAGTAAGTGCTCAATGGATGTAGCCATGATTATTATAACAAGAGAGGATCTGAGTGGAACCCAGCTGGACTGGCAAGGAATGGGCACCTGTGGACTAGAGTGGAAAGGTTCATAGGATGAGGTTAGAGCTAGGAGGGATCATGAGGCACAGAGGTCTGTTCTCACCCCAGGGCTGAGGTCTGTCCCTCCACTGGGACAGGAGCTGAGGCACTGGGATTCCCTCCCAGAGAGATTGGCAGTAGAGTTCAATTCCCCTCCACTTGGAAAATAATTCTGGAGAGGAGCTGGAGAGAACGCAGAAAACCCTATTTATTGTTATTTTTTTAAAAAATAAAATGGAAAGAAGCCCTCCGAGGGCATGTTTGTGGGTTTTATTATTTGTGAAGAAAACACTCATCTTTATCAACATTCTGTCCGTCTGCAAGGCTGAGCCGGCAAGAGGCAAGACCAAATGTTAAGTCATAACATGTGACTTCTTGTTCTTTGCTCGAGTAACATTCAAGGGTGTTAATAGGCTTAGCTCTTGTCAGCAGAGCCAAGACAATTTCAAGGACAAAATGAATGATGGAGCCAAGACCACAAAAGGGCTGCCTCATGCGTGCAGGGTGGGGGGTCGCAGTGCATCAGGTGGTCTTGTCCAAATAATGCTGAAGGAAGGTGATCAAAAGGACTGACTGTGTCAGGTGTGAAATCAGCAGGCAACCTTCCAGAATAAGCCATGGCTGGGTTATTCGCATTGCCTTTTCTCCCTGGTATATGAATTCGCTTTTGGAACAACAGTAGTGGCATAATTGGAACCCATCTTGTGTGATTTTTCCCTCGGATGATTTAGAATTATTTCAATTTATTTTCAAAGAGGATAGCCCAATGACAGCATAAAGGCGGGTGGAGTCTTGAATTGCTTTCCTGTCCACGGGTAGTGGGTGGGTGTCGTTTGCTGATTCATTGCTCTCTCAGCAGGCTCCTTTGTTTCGAAAGCTACCTGGAATTATTACCAGCAATAGAACTCTAAACCAAAGTAAGCTTTGCATAAAAATGCATTTGACTTAAGGGAAAACATATAATACTGATTAAAAGGAGCCCTGGATGGCAGATTTGATTAGGAGATCACATCTGAACGGGAGCGGGGTCTGAGAAACAGTGGGCAACTCAGGCTTGACAAAGCCCACTTAGACTGCACTTTTCTAAGTTGAGGGTGTAATACTGATTAAGCGCCTGAAATTAATGGCAGGGGCCGTTAACACGCAGAGGACCGATGTGGGTAAAGGTTGTGAAGCTGAAATTGCTCCAAGTTGTAGGCATTCAGAACCTAATTTTAGAAACATCCTCCAACCCTTGGTGGGCTCATGTGCTTTTGTCATTGGGAGTCAGTAATTGAATTTTCTGGACGTTTCGACCAGTGTGTAACTTTGTGAAGCTGATTACCCAGCAGAACGCAATTTTCAGTCTGACCTTAAAAGCATTACATTCTGCTGTGTGATTAGAAAACACGCAGAGTGCCGCCCTTCTCACTGGCACTTGATTTGGGGGAGAAGAAAGAAAAAAACCACCTTGCTATTCCATGTAACCTAGTCAGATTCATTTAGAGTCTATGCAGATCATTTAATAGCAGATTTTGTAAAACCTTAACATAAGGAGCCACCATAAAACGTATTATCTTTTATTACCCATACAGAGAAAGACATTTTAGATGGTAATAAATCGAAACCCAAGGAAAGCGATTTGCTTTCGGAGAGTGCTTGGCGAATGATAGGAATACGGGTTTCCTGATTTTATCCTGTGGCAAATGCAGTCCCCAGGGTTACCTGAGGCAGCCCACAGCTGCATTTGCTGAGCCTCATCTGAGCAACCTTCTCCCACCCCCTCTTTTCTAGATAGATCATTCCCATCCAAGCCTCGCCACTGGGTTTGGTTGTCCCCCCTTCCGTCCCATGCACTCAGGATGTGTGATAGGCCAAGAGCTGAGCCCAGGGTTGGCCCAGCCATGGGATGTCTGCCGTGAGATGGAGGAGAGCACAACCCACCAGCACCAGAGCATGCAAAGACTCCCTGGGCTCGGACACCGCTCCAAAGGGGAAGGACTTTCCTGGAAAGCCGGAGCCTTGTCACCCTATCCTACTGTGCGTTACCTGGCCTTCTAGAGAGCAGCTTAGCCTGTCCAACCCTGCCCAGGCCCTGCCTTTGGACCAGTAACCTCTGCAACCCAGAATAGCAACACTGAGGCCAAGTTTTCTGTGTAGCGATCAGCATAACCATCCCTTGATTTATTCATTCATCAAACATTAACGGAGAGTGCCAGACACTGTACTGGCTGTGTGATTTTTCCCCGGGGGGTTGGGGGGGTGGTTAGAATTAGTTCAATTTATTTTCAAAGAGTATAACCCAATGACCACATAAAGGCAGTGTCTTGGGGCCTCAGTGTCTCAGCGGGCCAGGCATTGGGGATATAGCAGGAATGAGTCAGTGACCGGGTCCTTGCCCCTAATCGAGGGCCATAATGAACACTCAGAAAGTGACTGACATTTTGGGAGCCACACACATTGAAGAGAAGATTCTCCAGTGAACTGGTTTGGTATTTACCATTTCATAGATGGGAGAAAATTCATCTTCCTACCAGACAGATTTTGTGGGAAAGGTCTGGTTGACATTACACTTCAAAGTCTTGAAATCAAAATATTTTCCAGAGGAAAGAGAAGATGCTATTCTGGGAAGATGGGCAGTCCTGGGAAGGAGGCAGCTGGGAGTGAAGTGAAGGTGGCAGCTGGTGACACTGTGTTCCGCACAGAGCTGGGAGGCTGCTGAGCACCTCAGACCTCCGGGACACTCAGTGAGCACTCTCCAGAGAAGGCGCAGTACTTTCCTGCGGCTGCCCACACAAATGACCACAAAATCTGTGGCTTAAAACAACACACATTTATTGTCTTACAGTTCTGGAAGTCAGAAGTCCAAAATTAATTTCACTGGGGTAAAATGAAGGTGTCAGCAGGGCTGGTTCCTTCTGGAAGCTCTAGGGAAGAATCTGTCCCCTTGCCTCTTCCACCTTCTAGAGGCCACCTGCATTCCTTGGTTCCTGGCCCCTTCTCCATCTTCAAGACCAGCAGTGTTAACATCTTCAAATGTCTCTCTCTCTCTCTCTCTCTCTCTGTTTCTCTCTCTGCTTCCATTGTCACATGTCCTTCTCTGACCCTCCTGCCTCCCTTTTATAAGGGCTCTTGTGATTACTTTGGACCCACTGAGATAATCCAGGATAATCTCATCTCAAGATCCTTTACTGAATTTTGCCATATAAGGTACCATATTCACAGGTTCCAGGGATTAGGACATGGACATATTTGCAGACCATTATTCTGCCTGCCACAGAAGGTATGAAAGCTTCCAGGGCTGAAAGCTTGACAGTATTTGGAGCTCACTTCCACTGTGCACTGTGCTTGACACAAGAACCTGACCCCAAGCGTCTCACAGCATAATCACAGAGACAGACATGAGGAGAGAAAATTGCTGTGTCATTAAGTCAACCAGGGGAAAAACATTCACCATGATGTATAGATAGAGCCAATACAGCGGAGGAAGGAATAAGTATGGGAAGGGCAGGAAAGCTTTATGAGGGAAGCAATATCTAAGCAAGATCTATAAGGACAAGTAGTAGTTTTCCAGGGGGAAAAAACATGTGTAGAGAAGACCTCCCAGGCAGAGGGCACAGCATGAGCAAAGGGGTAGAGGAGCGAAAGAGCCTGAGATGATGAAATTGCCTATAGTCTGGTGTTCTAGGGAGGTAACACCGTGAGTGAGGAGAACTGGGAGATCAGGCCACGACGAGTGTGTCTTCCACACTTGAGGAAATTGAACATTATCCTGTAGCCACTGAAGGGCCACTGGGGCATTTTGAGGAGGGCCCCGTGGTCAGATGGTAGTCTAGACGGCTGGCTCTGGATGGCTTTGGGGTGGAGAGTGGTTTGGAAGGTAGCAGAGGGACCAGTCTGGGTGCTGTTGCAGTAACTCCAGTGAGAAAAGATGAAGGCTTGAAGTCATGCGATAGCAGGGATGCTAGAGAAAAGAGGATGACTCAGGAGAGTTGGGAAGGAGAAATCAGTGGCACTTGGTGATCAGCTGTTTGAGGGGAAAGAAGGAAGAGCTGAGGGCATCTCCCCGGCATCCAGCCCCAGCTGGTACCTCCAGGAGGAAGGGCCATGTTGCAGGGAAGACAACAAGTTCTGTTATTGGCCCATGAAGGTGGAGGGAGAACATCCAGATGGGGACTTCTAGAATGAGATTCGAAGCAGACTGCAGAGGCAACCCTAGTGCTGTTTGGTGCTTAGAGGGTGTACATTTTTTCTAGAAAGGGAGATAAAAAGGAAAATTTCACAGTCAGAAAATGAAACTTTGGTAAACTATGTTTTCTATTTTTCATTTAAATTGCTTCGTAAATAGGTGAGTTTTAAACAAAAATATATAAGGGTACACGTTGACCTCCTTTTAGTCAAATATTCATTCAGAACAGCAATAATCAAAGTGTAGTGCCCGAATCAGCAGGCTTAGCGTTTCCAGAAACTTATAAGAAATGCACATCCTCGGGGCCCCCCGCCCAACCTCCTGAGTCATAGGCACTAGAAGTGGGCTGAAAAATCTTTGTTTTAATGCACCCGAGGGGATTCTGATACAGGCAAGTTGGAGAAGCACTGACTCAGACAATATGTCACAAGCACCTACTGTATACAAGGCATAATGTTGCTATGACAGTTCAGGGCCAAAAGGTTAGAACAGGCTGATATGGTAAGCAGTGGATTGTGAAAATATATAAAAATCAGAGAAGAGCACTCTAATTACATTTTACTTTTCTTCAACTTCTAGGGGTCTGTACTTCTTTGTCTCCATCAAAAAAATAAAACCAAGAAATTCTTCAGCACATTCAGATCTGCCCCTAACCAGCCATATGCTCCTTGGGATTCCCTCACTCTGTTTCCCATGCAGTGGGTTCCTTGAAGAAGGGGCTGGAATAGATGATCTCTGAGGAGCTTTCAGGAGCCAATGGGCTGTGTCTGTTCACCTCACAAACCTTGACTCCACACACACCAGTGGCCCTGTCACAGCTGGCCACCTCCACGCTGCTTCCCAGGTTCTTCTTCCCTCTGAATTCTCTCCCCTCGTACCCATCCTTCAAAGCTCAGCTCCAGCCTGCATCAACCTTCAAAGCCCCTTCAAAGCCACTGTAGCCCTCCCAGCCGTACTATTCACATCTGAACGTACTGGGTACAATTAGCACATACTGTCTAATGGAGCCACTTATACGTGTTCCATCTTAGCCAAGCTGGGAGTTCCTTGAAGGCAGAGAATATATTCCATACTTCTTGTTCCCACAGTGTCCTGACCAGAATCAGGATCAGCCTTCAGTTCTTACTGAATAATTGAATTTAAGAGTATTTTAGAATTAAAATCTCCCATCTTTTTCCATAGAAATTTACTTCTACATCAAGACCCTATTTCTAATCCAGTAATGGGATATTCTCTTCTGCAGGAATGTCCCCTTAATCCCCCACCAATGACCAAGTCAGGTGGCCTCTCCTTTGTAACACCACAGCAGTCTTCCCACTCCCATCTCGTTCTACTGAAAGTATCTGGGAATTATCTAGCACTAGATTTGGCTCCCTTCACTTGTCGCTACCTTGTAGCAGGATGCCTAATGCAAGTGCTCAATAAATGTTCAGTAAATTAAATAACCTCCGTGTAGCCTTCCTGAGCACCCCACGTTCTGACCCCTTTCTCACAGACCTTAATTGGTACACTTCAGGTGACACTTATCGCATCATGCCTTACATACTAGCTTTTTGTTCATTTACCTAGAATATAAATGCTCCAAAGGCAGGTTCTATATCATTCATCATGTCCTAGCGGTGTTACTCGAACCAAGTAAACACTACATAAATGTTTCAGTGGAATCAACCTGAATGTCAAATATTTGCCGCCTTGGGTCTGAAGGGGGTGATTTCTCCAGGTATGCTATGAACGCCATGGGCACTTTATTTACTGTAACTCATCAGTAACATCGAGAGATGTACACTTCGCCTGGAAATGTTTTATTTGATTTTGATGTCCCTCAACCTGAGATCTATCACTTGGGTTATTCCAACTGCATATGTCTAAGAGGCACTGTTTATTTCCCCTGTTGCTTCCCCACCCTGCTGGCTTCATCAGCAACCAGTAAATCTGGGGAAATGAGCTCTGCCTTCTCCTCAGCCACTGGACGCCAGCTGGGAATGAAAACACAGCAGGTGACAGCCAAGAGCATGAACGTTCACATTAGCACTGAGGAGCACGGGAAAGGAGGACTAAAGACACACACGTCAAACCCAACTCGCCCCATTGCGTGGGAAGATGGAAGAACGTCGCTCACTGTCTGCAGTGGGAATGAGGCACATTTTACGAGGGAATGTGTGCGGTTCCTGCTGGATTTATGGACTACGAATCCCCAGTGTTATGTGGACAGAGTGGATAAATCAAACTCCAGACAGACAACAACTCGTCCAGCTTCAGATAATGTTATCCCCCATCTGTTTGCAATATTTATGGACCAGGTGTCAGGTGGAGCTAATCTGGAGAAGAATGTGGTCCCTACTCGGGTGCCATATTGCAAGGAGTCTTGCTTTGCTCAGCCTCTCTGGGCAAAGCTGATGAGTAAATAAATAAATGAATTCCATTATATCTTTGCTATAAATCCCATGTTAATATTTCTCATTAACAATACCTTAAATGTTGGACAATGAAGGGACTTGTTGAAGAAGACTTCTTATGGATTTTCTTGACTCTTAAAGTACAATTTATAAGCTGGAACCAGCTCTTACCAGCTCCCAATAACTGATTGTGTACATCACTTTCCAGCTATGCACTCAATGGCATCATATTAGCAGCTTGAAATCAGCCCTGGTAGGAGTATTTAAACCACCAAAACGGACAAACACTATAAATCAGGAAAATCTGTTGTTAAACATTTTCAGGCATGCCACTCTATGTAATTCATTATTTTATAAAAACATATCTATAATTGACTAATTATTGCATAACTATGATGTGCCAGGCCCTGAATTAGTAGCTGGGAGATAAAGCTGTAAACAAGACAAGGTCCCTGACCTCATAGAGCTCCAATGGTCAGAGTCAAGATAGCCAATAAACAAGTAATCAATAAACAAGCATATTAAGGACTGTGATAAGTACTGGGGAGAAACTATATTAGTTATTTATTGCTGCATAACAAATTGCCCCAAAACTTAGTGACTTAAAACAATGGATATTTATTTTCTCACAGTTTCTGTGTCCAGGAGTCTGGATATGGCTCAGCTGCATCCTCCACTTAGTGGGCTCTCACGGAGCTGCAGTCCATGTGTCTGTCCAGGATCTGCAGCATCATCAGAAGTTTGGACTGGGGAAGGGTCCACTTCCGGGCTTATTCATGGTTGTTGGCATCACTGAGTTCCCTTTGACCCTTCCACGTGTCCACCCTCATTTCTTGCCACATCTTTAGAAGATTTTCCAAAGATTCTACTACATAATAACATCAGCCATCTATTGAGTATTTACATATGCCAGGCTCTGTGCTTAGCACTTTATGTTACCTATTTTAATCCTCACTTACCCTAGAAGTATAAACATTCTCCCCATTTTACAGGGGAGGAAATTGAGGCAATGAGAACTTAAGTAACTTGACCAGGATCACTCAGCTACTAAGTGGTGGAGCCAGGGGAATAGTACTTGGTCAAATTTTGACTGTCTTGCTAAGTGCAGCCATGCTGTTATGCAGGAAGGTCCCGGCCTTCATGGAGCTTCAATGCAGTGCAGAACGACCATCAGCAAATGAGCAGGAATTAGCCTGGAAGAAGAAGCAGAGGTGAAAGGTCAAAAGTAAGAAAAAGCAGGGTAGAGTGGGAAGAAACCCAGTCTGGACAAAGTATAGAGAGAGCTGTGGAGAGCGGTTCAAGACGAGGCAAGAGAAGGATGGGGTGCTGCGCAGGTTGATGGCGAAGCCTTTCTCTGTGTAACGTTGATTCGCTGATTTCCCCCCACAGCTACCATTATGCTTGTTATTAGTGATAAATGTTCCGTTAAATGCATACTCATGTGGAAGTCGCTGTTGCTGTGTAAATTATCCAGGGTCCGGTGATTGATTATGTGCCATATTCATTTCAAAATGAAATGTTTGGTTTTCAAATCAGTGTGATCAGTGAACCTGGCCTGTGTCGTGGAGATACACCCGAGGCTTTTTCTTGCACACACACCATCTTCCTTTTGTTTCTAGGATATAGATTAACCAGCTAGCAGACACCCAGGAGGAGGGGGCACATGCAATAGCAATGCATGACTGCGGAATTCACGCCAGGAGAGCGGCTTGACTCTCTTCGATATGTCTTACAGATCAGATAGCTTAAAATAAAATCAGAGCAGCCAATTTAATTTTCCCAGTTTTGACACAGTGCCTTTCTTGCTCAAAAGAAAATCCTATCTCCTTGAGCTAGAGCTCCCCAAAGTATAAGCCATTCGCTAAGAATAAATGACTCTGGTTGGGAAATGCCACTGATACGCTCAGACCTTCAAGATATAATTTAGTTCAGGGAAAAAGTAATATATCATCATTATCAATAATGAAAGTAAATCGCCCACCTCATGGGCTGCGTACTGGTTAGGCGTGAGGGTCAAGGGCACGGGCCCTGCCCTTGAAAACTTTGTCATCCACTTAGAGAGATAGTAAATGGGCGTTCAAAATAAGACCAAGCAGGAAACATAGGCTTCATACTAGTCAGAGTAGGCTGAGCACCGTAATAAATGTCCCTTAAACCTAAAGAATGGCTTGTTTCTTGTTCACATCACAGTCTAAAGCAGGTCAGCGGAGGGGTTCCACCCCACATAGTCATTTGGAGATCGAGGCTTCTTCCTTTTGGGAAATAGGAAATATGGCAGATTCAGTGGAGGGCTTAAGGGCCGTGCCAGTACATCACTTCCGCCCATATTCCATTGGCCAGAATAGGTCACACGAGTTTGTCTTACAGTCTAGCCTTATGCCCCAGAGTCAACATACAGGATTTGGTGAACAAGTAACATTCGCGTCGCCATAGGTTCCTTTGGTTGCAAGCAACTGAAACTGACTCTGGCTGGCTTCAGTGCCAAACAGAATCTCCTGAATAAACACGGGGGTGTGTTACAGGATCAAGGAAAGAGTGGAAGTCAGCAGCTGGCACAGTCCCAGATCTCAGCAGCAGAGCTCACATCTTGCTGGTTAGAGCAGCGCCTGAAGGCTTTCTGTTGGAATTGATCACACCCATCTCCCCTCTGAGCCTTGAATCAATTGAGAGAAATAAACCCAAATATCAGGTGCGATTCTTGCCATAGAGAGCACAGCTTGGCCTTGAGAGGACAACGGGTCTCCCTGCCCCCTGTTCAGTTCACTCCCCAAGTGGCAGAGCAGCTGGACAACTGAAGGTCTCATCCCAGAGACAGAGTGTCTTCCACAGGGGCAGAGAGGAGCTCAAGGGTGGCAAGTTTCCTCCCAAAACATTCAGGAAGGCAAAAATCCTTCTATCGGGCTTAGGAGTAACCTGGAAAGAGGCAAGAGGGTTTGCCCTACATCTGTCTCCATGCTGCCTGGTTCCACATTTCATATTCCCAGAATCCGACTGTCCCGGCTGGGATTAGGGAGTTAATTGTCAATCAGTCAACCAGTGCAGGGGAGACAAATATGACACATGGCCACTGGGGTCTATTTTTCTGTATCAATGGTTCTTCCCAGAGAACAGGGCTGCTGTGGGCTGCCTAGGAGTCTTTCCCAGCACAGCGACAAAGACATAGCAGTTCAGACTGCTGCGTGGTACGGAAATGAGTATGGGTATGTATATTTCAAGTAAGGGTGAATACAGGAGCTAGGGATTTAGGGGAAGACTTCCCGGGAGAGGCTCAGCTGGGAAGTAGGTCCGAGGTGAGTGGAAGATGTTCCGGTGGTGCAGGAGCGAGGAGATTCATGTGGCGTCTTCTCTAAGTCTTTTACATTTCAAAGGAGGTTGTTTGGTTTTTGTTGTTGTTGTCATTGTGAAAACAATAATGTTTATTACAGAAAAATCCCCAAATATTAATAGGACAATGGACTTTTAATCTTAGAGTTGCTTTTAAATGTGAAAACTTGGAAACAACTCAAATAAATTACCATCCAATAGGAGATGATTGAAGAAATTATGATGGGTCCAGACAGTGGACTGTTATACAGCTGTTAAAATGAATAGACAGACATATAAGCACTGAGATGAAAATGATATAGTAAAACAAGTTGTACAAATGTGTGAATGGTATCATTTGTTTAAATATGTGTGTGTATAAAATATGTGTGTGTGTGTGTGGTGATATGTGTAGGAAAAAGGAGGGAGACAGACAACAGACTCCTAACAATATTTACCTCTTGGAGATGGGGTTGGGGAAGGATGGAGGAGAATCCTCACTTTCCACTTTAGAAATGACTGTATAGTTTCTATTTTCCTTACAATAATTGGCTATTTCTTCAATAATAAAAACATTTTTAACGGTAGCCTTAAGTTTACCAGAAAATTGAGACTTTTGGAACATTTCATCCCAAACCTTGCAATTTATCTACTTAATAGTCTAAATTGATTTTCTACTATTTCCCATTGCAGTCATAAAGTTTTATTTACTTCAGGAAATGGGAATTGGCTGGTTCATTTTTTAAAATTATTTATAAAATGTGTTAAACTACAAGATAGTTAAGCCGATGGGTCCTTCCTTTGTGCTATCACAAGAATGCGTACACACCTCTGCTTGGCTGGGACTCTAGTGTATGGCAGTTATAGGTGAACGTGCCTGTCCTCAACCCTAAACTTCTCTGAACTCCTTGAAGAAACAGACCCTGCTTTCTCATTCCTATATCCCCATCACCCAGCACAATATTTAGACTAGGTATTCAATAACTTTCAATTAAATAGATGCATAAACTCATGAAAGAAAAATTGTAATAACTTTCTCCGGTCCCCCAAAAAATGTTTCTGTGGATGGGAAAATGTTAAAAGGAAAAATAATATATTCATGAAATGATTGGAATGCTGTTGTGAAAAGCCTATTGTGACACTGTAGTATGATATGATAGCTCTTACACTTTGGAAATAACCAGGTAATTGATCATAGCATTAGTTACAATATTAGTCAAAAGTCCCTTGTTGCTATTCATGGAACATCTAATTTAAGTGTCTTAAAGAAAGGAGAAATTTATTAACTCATGGAACTCACAAAATCTGAGGTGTAAATACTGGCTTCAAGGATGACTACGAAAGAGGGCAGATGAGGTTAAAAGAACTCCATCTCTACCCCTCAGTTCTGTGTTGTCTTCTTTCTCAGGCTGACTTTCTCTGTGTGGTTACAAATAGCCAGTACCAGCTCCAGATTTATGTCCTACCACCTTCAAGTCCAACGGAAAGAACTTCTTTTACCTAAGAGTTCTAAAAGAAACATGTCCTGGAACTGAGTTTCAATTCTGGGTGGCCTCACTTGGGTTTTGTGCTCATCACATGGCCATGGGAGTGGGAGGTCCTGATTGTCCGGGCCTGAGCCACATGACCATCCCTCAGTCAGGAGTAGAGTCAACTCTACCTGGACTCCACCTGTGCTGAGAGTGAGGGAGAAGTGATGCCCCCAAAGGAATGATAGCACAGGTACCAGAGGAAGAGGGAATAGACACCGGGAAGGCAAAGCAGCACACACCCGCTATAGTTAGTGCTTGAAGCAGTCCTGTTGTGCGTATCCATAGCAACCTGTCCTGCAAGTTGGAGAAGAGCGAATGTTGTGAGAATTTACATCCTTGTTAGATACAATCATAGACTCACGCTTGTCCCCCAGTTTGCTTCATGGGCGAGATCAGCTGTTCTTTAGGAACAAGCCACACCTGGGATCATAAACTAAACGTTCTGGCAAGACTGATATGAAAATTAGTAGGATCTTCTTGGAAAGCAATATTGAAATATGAATAAAGAGCCTTAAAATGTTCATACTCTTTGACCTAGTAATTCCACTTCTTGGAATCTATCATTAAAAAAAAAGTTAAAATATATTGAAAGCTTCCTGAATAAAGATGTTTATTGCTATGTGACTTAAAATTGTCAAAATTTTTAAAGATTAGAAATAACCTAAAGTCTTAATAACAGAAGATGAGTAAATTATAAATTATGCATGTGATTATATTTTATGCAACCCTTAAGATAGTGTCAAGGAATTATGTTGGTAAATGATATTACATGGGGAAAATGATATTAAGTTTACCATGACCTCTTCAATATCAGAAAAAAATCCACATAATTTCTTATTTTCATGATTACATGGTTCAAAAAACATGCAATGTTTTGTTACAAAAGTAAAAATGTTATACAAGAAATTAGACCTGGCTAGTGGTTAGTAGGTCCAGAAACACCCAGAGAAGATTTTGAAGATGGATCGATTTATTGGTTTTATATGGTCGAGCTAAAGAATTTATGGCAGATAATAAATCCAATCCAACTTGTCAATGATGATAAGTAGAAAGTCACTTACATTAGGCTGATGATTTTCTGGCTTCAGCTTGAGAGTAGATGGCATTTTGAGCATCTTCGCAGAGAGGTGCCAACTGAACCAGGCAGAACCAGAACGGCCCAGAGCTGGGTTCGTTTTTAAATTCTCTTTGCACTCAGCAATTACAGAATTGTGTGACCTTCAATCCTGGTGGAACTCATTTTGAAATATATATGTATATCAAATCATCACATTGTACACATTGAACTTACACAATATTATATGTCAATTATATCTCAATAAAGCTGGAAAAAAAAACATTGTGAGTAACCCTGACCAAGGAGTGCATCAGCATCCCACTCATCCTCTCGAATTTAAGAGTTCAGACCCTTCCAACCCGTCCAATAGAGCTACTACTCCTTAAGTTAGTAGCTCAGAAGCTCTTAGTTAAGAAACAACCACTTCAAGGTACCCTAAGAAGCAAACAGCTAACCACCCTTTAAAAATACTTAACAGGGGGGCCGGCCCGGTGGCCTAGCAGTTAAGTTCACGTGCTCCACTTCGGCGGCCCAGAGTTCACAGGTTTGGATCCCAGGCGCGGACCAATATACCACTTGACAAGCCATGCTGTGGCAGCATCCCATATAAAGTAGAGGAAGATGGGCACAGATGTGAGACCAGGGCCAGTCTTCCTCAGCAAAAAAAGAGGATGTTAGCTCAGGGTTGGTCTTCCTCACAAAAAAAAAAAAAAAATACTTAACAATTTTGGAGACAGCTAGCGTTGAGCTATTAAAATTTATCATGTAAACTTTTGGCTTTAGAAAGAAATTACAGATCCCCATTGTGTTTTTGTTCTTTGCTTCCCGTGGTATTTCTTAATTATCAGTTGGTATAAACAATGACCCTTGAAGCTGTGGTACTGGTAGGACTGTTTGCAATTGGTAGGACCTTTAATAACAAAAATAAAGTATTTTATTATTTACTTTATTTTTGTTATTGAAGGTAGTTCAACTCAAACTCTCTGGGTGAGTAATTACAAAACCAACCCAAACTGGTTTCAGCAAATAAGGAAAATTAATGCCCTAATTAGCTGAAAAGTCCATGGGCAAAGGCACGACATGATGAAGCGGCTCCAGTGCAATCACTGGAAAATATTTCTTTTTCTCTAGTGTTCAAGTCTCACTGTCTCAGTAGACTGGCTTTACTCTCAGAGAGACTTCCCTCACCCCACCCTGCCATGGTGTGAGATGGCTCGTCTAGCTCCCTGACTAAATGCTTCCGGGTTCACACGACAGGGAAACAGAGCTTCCTTCTCCCAACTGTCAAGCACAAGTTGGGACCCGGACTAGTCTTTGTGCCCCTGGGATGACACGCGTTTATTGGCTTCTTCTAGTCCAGGCTCATTCCAAAAGTTGGCCAGAGTGGAGGGTGGAGAAAATCATCCAACCCAAACCACATGGGCAGAGGATAAGTGACAGGTCGGTCCCCAAAGGAAATGTGGGGTGCTGCCTTACCAGAAGAAGAACAGTACGCTGGTTGGCCAAGACAAGCAAATCCACCAAGGATGACAATTTAAATGCAGGGGTTGTAACTTACCAACCACTACACTCTTCATCTTGGAATCAGGCCCCTTGGTTAGCTGTTTTGAGTGTTTAAACATGGTAGCAAAATATCTGTCAAATATTCAAATGAAAAACTTATGTCCATTGAGAGACAATAGTGCAATATTGTTTGTGTTAAAATTATCAGATCATGGCTGAATAAAAATGCATCTTCCAAAGTTAACATGACATGAAGGACTAAAAATGACATGAAAGAAGTGCAGTATGAGTGACTCTAAACCTCACGTGGTATTTTTTTACCTGTAAAATGGGAATAATAAATGCAATTTAACATGCTTGTTGGAAAGATTAACAACGATTTCTGAAAAATCCATTAATCCAATGCCTGGCCCATCAGGTTATTTAGTAAACATGAGTTCCTAAAGCTGCCATCTTGTCCTAATATCCTTATCAAACTCAGCCTCATTTCCAGATCAGTTTCATGAGGTTGCTGTGAAACGACATATATGAGTGTCAACATCAAACATGCAATGTATACCCAAAGCCTGGAAATGAAACATTCTGGAATGTATCAAATGTCCCCTTAAATAAGGACAGAAAATAGATTTCATCCCCACAGCCAACTCCAGTCTATGAACAGTGACCGTCTTGCAGATTCCAAAGGCTCATCTATGACAATAGGTAAAATTGCCATGACTCATTAAAGATACCTAGATGGAGGAGAGCGTAGAGGCAGCCTGAGCAACATGCTTGCCACCTCTCCAAAGTGGAAACCCAAATCTAAATACCACCTTCTCTGTTGTGTTTTTGCTTTGTAGACTCTGGAAAATCCCAAGTATGAACTAATCATCGAGGCTCAAGATATGGCTGGACTGGACGTTGGATTAACAGGCACGGCCACAGCGACAATCATGATCGATGACAAAAACGATCACTCGCCAAAATTCACCAAGAAAGAGGTAACCCCCTGCTGAATACCACCCTTGCGGTCACAGCCACGATTGCTGATCAATATTAATTCCATGGACCACCGCCCCTGTGTGCAAAATCAAAACGCTCTTTTGTGGAGAGAGGTGGTGTTTTGCCGGAATACATTTTCACATTTTTATCTTTTTTGTGTGTGAAGCTGAAAATACTGGAGCATTGTGAGAACAAAAGCATTGAATCTTGTTAAAGTCCGTGAGAAAATAACTTCTAATGGCAAAGTGCCATTTTCATGGTTTTATCGGTGTTATTTAGTGCTGAGTCACGTGAGTCCCATTGTGATCGTTGCATAACAATAACTATTTTTTCAGCAAGTACAGATTGAGAGGCCAGGTGGAAAAGCAGCAAGAAGGTAAAGCGGATTTTCTTGGCAATAACAAGGTGGCCAGAATCTTATAAATAACAGCCATGTTAGCTTGTCTGGGAGAGCCATTCTTTATCCTCGGCTCCTGTGCTTTCATGACTATGGATCATGGTTGTCGTTTCCCATTTATTCCAGTGGAGCAATGTTTGGGTACAGGCTGAATATCCAAGATTACATGCAGTTGCTGAATTTGTATCCAAACAAGGAAGTCATTTGCACTATGCTTCTGAAGGAAATGTGCTAAGATCATGGTTTCTTTGGGGGTCAGGGCCAGGGCCAATCTAGATGACTGTTCCAAGGTCATGGGCAGAAGAAGTGACAGAAATGGGATGTGAACACAGCTCCCTGAGAGCCAGACATTTAACTGCAGCACTGTGCTTCCTCATTGGCCATTGATGTTTTCCACTCTCCCAGGTCTTCAGAAAAAAGACTCAGGTCTGGGGGGCCGCCCGGTGGCGCAGTGGTTTAGTCTGCGCTTGGCAGCCCGGGGTTCGCGAGTTCGGATCCCGGGCGCCCGCCGACGCACTGCCTGTCAGCCATGCCGTGGCGGCGTCCCATATAAAGTGGAGGAAGATGGGCACGATGTTAGCCCAGGGCCAGTCTTCCTCAGCAAAAAGGGGAGGATTGGCGACGGATGTTAGCTCAGGGCTGGTCTTCCCCACAAAAAAAAAAAAAAAAAAAAAAAAAAGACTCAGGTCTGGATCTGCAATTACCCCACCCCTGTCTTGAGAGTCCTGGGGCTACCCAAGATGCTTGGGACAGCTGGGCCCTCTCAGTCTCTGGCTCCCCAGTGACCCCCCCACCTCAGCAGCCCTGCATGACTCATTCAGGAGGGGAAATCTCCCCCTCTCCAGTGGTGTGTTGGGCAGTCAGGATTGCAACTCAAAACAGCCAAGTCCACAGTTGCTGATGTGGCTCCATTCTATTGCTCCCATGACAGTGTTGCTATAACTGCTAATACAGATTGCTCATTATTCCCATGTTTCTCAAACTGGTGTTCCAAGAAATTAGTTCTACAAGGTATGTCATTGTAGGGCAGGGAGTAGGGTGAGACTTCAGGGTCAAACAGACATGGGGAACGTCAAGTTGAATAGTTTAAAAGATTTCTTTTACTGCAGGATTTCTGGGTGCCTTTAGAATGTTTTGTGTTTCTCTAAGAGGGGTAGGCGTGGGCTGTAGGGTTTCTCAGACTTATTTGGCCTGGGAAGAATTTTTCCTGGACCACCTCATCGTGTCTTATTGAGCTGGTGTTCATGGAATATTCACTGGGGATATTGGTTTATCTGTAGAATTTCTTGTGAACTTATTTCAAAAAAAAGAGCTTAAGGCACATTGTAATATTCAGTATAGACATGGTAATGAAAATAAAAATGAGATAAGCCCAATCTAAAGTAAGAAAACCTATCAACATTACCAAGTGGGTAAGATTAATTAGCTCCTTCAGTGCAGCCCTGAGTCGAGCTCCTGTGACTCAGGAAGAAGAGAAGTGTGTGCCTAGTCATGGACTAAACACTGTGAGCGAGAGACTTTCGTTGTTGTCCTTCATACCACTGAATTTAAGGAAAAATTTAATGTAGATCTTAAAGTGAAATAATAGACCCTGAGTAGCATAATGGAAAATGTATTCACCTGTGGATATTGACAAGAGCACAAAAATTCTCTTCACATGGACATTGGACAATGAGCTTGGGACTCCTGTAGGGCAGGGCTGATGTCTCACCTTGCACAGAGATATATGTAGTAAAATGAGAGGAATGGGTAGCTACCAAGTATCACACTCTCTCTTTTAGATATTAGATGTCCCAAAGGAGTCTTTGGCCAATGTTGGATAAGTTAAATTCACAGTTCAGCTTTCTAACATGTTCCTGAAAGGCTGATGCTCTTTGTGTTGTGGAGGGATCCATACATTTTGGATACCAGAATTGCCAGAGGCAGTGTAACAGAGATGTGCCCAGGTGGGCTCTGGTATCAGAACTGGATTCAAATCCCGCTGACCAGCCACAGGACATGAGCATGTTAACCATTTACATTCTCCTTTCTTTGCCTGTTAATGGGGCTGATAATAAAGCCGACCTCATTATGTTCTTGTGAGTGTTAAGTGAGTTGACGATGAAAAGCACGGAGAAAGTGCTTGTCACCTAGTATTCTCTAGAGTGTTGGTGATGAGGATAGTGGTGATAAGAACAGTGGTAATTAAGAAGGTGGTGTGGAGACAATGGTGCTGAGGATAGTGGGGTAAAAGCAGTGATGAAGAAGATGGTGATGAAGAAGATGGTGATGAGGAAGATGGCAGTGATGAGCAAGATGATGATATGATGACAATGATGTTTCTAAAATTCAAGAGACCAACTGACATTCTTAACTAAACGGCCATCTCCCCTCTATGTTGAAAGACTGACATTTTCCTTTAAAGTAATCTGTGAACCTGCCCAGGCCTTGAAAATATGTAGCTAAGACCCTAGAGTTCTAGGGGAGAAGGAATTCTGGAGCAGAGGTGGCAGAATCTGCAAAATGTGTCACTATGTATGAAAACAAAAAAGGCCAACAGAAACTTGTTAGGGGAGAAGGAGAACTGATGAGGACTCAGCCCAAGGGCAGTGGTCTCTAGGATGTGGAAGAGGTGGAATGGGATGTACTAGGAACACGTTTCCTGACAGGAAACACAGAGCTTGTGATCTTGAAGTTGAAATAATGTTTAGACATGAAGGTCAAGGTTCAGTCATTCCAGAATGGAAATGATGGTCATTTGGGTTTGAGGGTGTCTAGAAAGCTGTCCAAGAAGATGTTGTTTCATACAAGTCTCTACATATATTAGGACATTTCTTAGGAAATTCATAGCAATGCACCGTTATTGTTGTTGTTTTAATTCTTTTTGACATGATCTTCCATTTCCAGAGAAATGCATTTTTTAATCTGTTTCAAAGATCTGTTGAAAAGAGAAGTTATGGGTGGTCATAAATAACAGAGACTAGAACTAACACTGTGTTAAACGAGATAAATGTATAGTTTCTCTCACATAGAAGTCTGTAGGTAAGCAGTCCCAGGCCAATATGGTGACAACATGACATTATCAGTTTCCCAGATTCCTTTTATCTTTCTTCTCTGCCTTCTCCAAAGCTGCCTCATAGTCCAACAGAGTCACTGCAGCACCAGCCATCATGTCCATATACCAGGAAGAAAGAAGCAGGAAAGGAGAAGGGCAAAGGAGGACATTTCACCTAAGTAAACATCATTTAAAGAGCTTCCCCATAAACTCAAATGACTTCTGCTTGCATCTCCTTAGCCTCCTTAGCCTCCCTTATCTGTAAGGGAGACTGAGAAATGACTCCAACTGTCTTTAGTTTGCATGTTGCAGCCCTTGATAATATAGAGTAACTAATGAAGGAGATATTTTAAAGATTATTTTAAAAAGTAAATTCTTAGTGCGAAGTATTTGTTGTTCCCCTTCTGTTTATTTACACTGACTGGAAGCTTGCTGAGAAGCAAGACCCACCCCTCTCTTATTCTCTGTTGCCTTTCCAGTAGGCATTCAATAATTCAGTATTTGCCAAAAGTTTTCTGAAGATAATTTTAAGTTGAGAACAGTGTCACTGGATATGATGAATCAAGGTCATACTTAAAATTGCTACTGATACATGAAATCAATTTTCACTCATTGACTTGCATGAAAATTTGGGTTGGAAGAACTAGTCTCCCTACGAAGAGTCTTCTGTGAGTTTTCCTAATAGTTTTTACAAATGGCTTTGACTGAGTATTAATTTTGCCTATTCTAGACTAGGTATTTTGAAATGATTTTAGGAAATCTAGTTAAAATCTCCAAACTCGGAGTTTGAATTGTAGGTGAGAATCTCAGTCCCATTTAGATCAAAATGACTTGTCCATTCCTCTCTCTAAAGTTTTTTTTTTAGAAAAGACTTCTGATTTGTGCCTAGAACAGAGTTGATTCTCAGCAAATATTGACTGAATAACTCATATTTTCACATAAACCCAAGGTCATGAGGATTAATAAACTCTCTATTAATTTTAAAACAATGTGTTTGTAAATGATTATAAGATTTAAAAAATACATATTGAGTTTTTCTTCATCTATTCAGTCAACCGATTTTCAGATTTTACCTTAAAATCACAATTGGTAATTTAGACAATAAATCTTTTTGGCTATTTGATGAATTCTTTCTAAGATAAATGTTTCAATATTTGAGCTATAACATTGCAATACCTGTAATAAAAGTGGCATAAAACTTAAAATGTCCTGTCCTCCAGCTGGAAGATGAGAGATGGGTAAAGGCTCCAGTTTTCACAAAGGGGTGAAGATAAATGTCATGAGCTGGGAGCCAGCAAACTGAAACTGAGCCGCCAGCAGATATTCACATTCGGTTATCAAGAGGATGCTGGGGTCCAGTCTCCAGTTCCTAAAACCCAGTGTCAGGTCTTCAAGAATCTTGATGTCTCAAGAATCTTATTTTCTATAGACTATTTGCTTTTGTAATAAAAATATTTTATTAGTTAACTGCCTAATTCACCCCATGATACTTTTTCTCTTACAATGTTTTACTGCAAACTCTATGGTCTCTTTTTTATACAATAATTATGTAAAATCATTTTCTATAGAAAGAGAGCAAAAAGTCTAGTCTTCCCCCTAGCAAGGTTGATAGAAACTTGCTCTGTATTATTGACAGTTAAGAAATATATTTTTTCGGGGCCAGCCTGGGGCACAGTGGTTTAGTTTGCACTTTGGCAGCCAGGGATTCATGGGTTCAGATCCTGGGTGCAGACCAGCGCACCGCTTATCAAGCCATGCTGTGGCGGCGTCCCATATAAAGTGGAGGAAGATGGGCACGGATGTTAGCCCAGGGCCAGTCTTCCTCAGCAAAAAGAGGATTGGTGACAGATGTTAGCTCAGGGCTGGTCTTCCTCACAAAAAAAAAAGAAATTTTTTTTCACCTTCATGACACATTTCATTATTGGAAAATGCATGTAAATTTTGAGAATTGTTAAATTTGAGAAAATCTCTATCAAGTTTCTGTCATATATATACATGAGCTATATAATTTCAAATGCCTTTGTGTAAATTGATGACACTTGTTAACCATTTCATCCATGGTAGTCATCCATGTTCTCGTTTTGAGGCATATTAAGAGTTTTATATTATCTTTATTGATATTGGCATGGCAAGTCAAATCACAAGAAATTTAGATCTTTACCAATGTATTCATTATGATCCACTCCTCTTCATGAGTAGGTTTATCAAACAATCAGGCAGCTATTTTATTTCTTATGTTAGAAATTTACTTTTTCCTCTTAATGAATTATCTGATGCCGAATGATGTCAGGATAACATCTATTTATTTCATTCCTTAACTTTATTACTTTTGCTTCATATTCCATTGGTTTTTTTAATTATAACTTTTTTGAGATATAATTCACATACCATAAAATTCATCCTTTTAAAATGTACAATCATTGGCTTTTAGTATACTCACAAAGTTGTGCAGCCATCACTACTATGTAATTTCAGAACATTTTCATCACCCCGAAAGAAACCCCAGGCCCATTAACAGTCACTCCTCATCTGCCTTTCCCCAAACCCCTAGCAACTACTAATCTTCCCTGCATTTCTGTGGACTTGCTTATCCTGGACATTTCACATAAATGGAATCGTGCAATACGTGGTCTTTTGTGACGGGCTTCTTTCACTTAGCGTATGTTTTCAAGGATCCTCCATGTTGTAGCATTTCTTTTTATGGCTGAATGATACTCCATTATATGGATAGACCACATTTTGTTTATCCATTCAGCCACTGATGGGCATTTGGGCTGTTTCAACTTTTTGGCTATTGTGAATAATGCTGTCATGAACATTCGTGTACAATCCACTAAGTTTTTATCTGAGTTTTCTCTTAATTCCTTCATAGTTAGAATGAAAAGAAGTTACTCATAATGTCACTCCAGATTAGGAGACTATAATTTCTCACTTGTTTTATTGAAACATTCCACAATGTCTTTCTAAATTGCAATTAATAGGGCTTACTCAAGATTTATGGACTCCTTTTTAATAAACATATAACTTCCATGCAAAAAAGTACACAAATATTGAGTGATTTTATTCTCCACAAGTCAAACACGAAACCAAATAGAAAGTGGCTAGCAGCTCAGAAGCTTCCTAAAACCCCTCTCAGTCACCACTGCCTAGAAGTGTATTGCTAATTTCCACATATTTGGGGGTTTCCTTGTTATTTCCTTGTTATTGATATCTAGCTTAATTCCACAGTGGTTAGAGAACATACCGTATATGGTTATAGTCCTCTGATATTTGCTGAGACTTACTTTACAACCCAGCATGTGATGAGTTTTGATAAATGGTCCATGTGCACTTGAAAGTAATGTGAATTCTATGGTTAATATTCTTGTTCAAATCTTCCAGATTTTTTTTTTGTTAATCTTATTCTATCAGTTACTGAAAGAGTAGATATGATATCTGTGATTGTAGATATATCTATCTATTGTATCAAATTTTTCTTTGACTATTTGAAGCTATGTTATTAGGTGCATACAAATTTAAAATTATTATGTCTTCCTGATATATTGACCCTTTATTATTACAAAACTTACCTCTCTATCTCTGGAAATGCTTTTTGCTTTAACATTTGCCTTGTCTGGTATTCAAATAACTACCCCGGCTTTCTTTTGTTTAATGTCATCATGCTATATTTCTTTCCATCCTTTCCTCTCTCAAATTTTCTATAATCATGTATTAGTGTGTCTCTTATAAACGTATATATTTGAGTTTTGATTTTTTTAATCAATTCTTATTATTTTCTCCATTTACATTTAATGCAAGAACCATATATTTAGGTTTAAATCTACCAATCCTAATATTTGTTTTCTATTTGTTGCACCTTTTGTATATTTCTTTTTTTCTCATTTCTCACCTCTTTCTGAATTAATCAAGTATTTTTTATCATCTCACATTTTGCTCTAATAACTTATTTGTTATATTTCATGTTTATATTCTTCCAGTAGTTTCTGAGAAATTGAAATAGACATCCTTGACTTATAGAATCTAACATAAATTAGAGTTTTTACCACTTCCTGGATTCTTCAAGGACCTGAGAACATTTGAACTCCCTTTATCCTCCTACTATCTTTTAAGATATTGTTGTCATGTTTTAATTCCACATATATTTCACATTTGACAAAAATATTATTTTATTTAATAAATATCCATTTATATTTGCTCATGTATTTACCCTTTATATTATTATTTATTCCTTCATGTTTCTGCACTCCCATGTGGGATAATTTTCCTTCTGATTAAAGAATTCCCTTTTATTTTAAAAATAGTACAAGTCTGTTGGTGATAAATTCTCCCCTCAAACATCTTTTTTGCCCAACTTTTTGAAGCATATTTTCACTGGATGCAGAATCTCAGTTGACAGTTATTTTTTTAGTAGCACTTTAAAGATGACATTTCATTGACTTATGACATCTATTAATGTTTGTTGAAAGTTCGGCTGTCAGTATTACTTTCTTCTCAATTGAAAGAGCTGTGGCTCTTTTCTCTGGCTGCTTTTAATAACATCTCTTTGTCATTACTTTTCAACAGTTTTACTACGGCATGCTGAGTATGCTTTAATTTGTATTTATTATACATGTTCCTTAAGCATCTCAATTCATAACATTGCTCTTCAAATACTTCTTTTGACCCATTTCCTCTCCTCCTTCTTAAATTCTAGTTTTATATATATTAGACTCTAATTATATACATATATAAACTTTCTATGCTTCTGTTGACTTGTTTTCCAGTTCATCAATCCTCTCTTCTGCTATGTCTAACTGCTATGTCTAATAACTGCCCGGCTTTTTTTGTTTAATGTCATCATGCTATATTTCTTTCCATCCTTTCCTCTCTCAAATGTATACCCATCTATTGATTTCTTAATTCTACTTATTATATTTTAAATACAATTTCAATTAATTTATTTTATAGATTAAAATTCTTTGCTGAAATTTTCCATTTTATCTATTTCTTGAATATTTTAGTCAGAGTTCCTTTAAGTTCAATGTCTGATAACTCCAGTATCTAGATCACTTCTAAGTCCACTTCTATTTTCAGTATTTTTCACTTGGTTTTCGTCATTTGTTATGGTCCCTTGGCACGCCTACAAATTTTTTTTTATGTAATTATGAACAACATGTGTGAAGAGATTTTAGAGATAATTTGGGGCTCTGGTTGGTGCTATATTCCTCCAGAAAGGATTTACTTTTCCTTTCTATAAGCCAGTAAGAAGAAAACGATGACTTCGAATCAGTCTGGGATTGGGTTGGTTCATAGCTGGATTTCAGTCTTTTATGAGGGCTAATCTACTTCCTGGTTCCCCTTTCTCCTTGGGTGCAGCCTTTCTGGGGTCCTAACTGAAAGTCTGGTATGTTTACAAGGGCTCTTCCACCCTGGAGACCCTGAAGTTCAGTTGTTGTCTTCTTAGCCCCATGAGACTGCTGAAAGCTCTGCTTGGCGTCCCTCTCTTGTCCCTCTTGTCCCTGTGCCGTTACAACTTAGAAAACGCCTTCAGGGTAAAAGTTCCACAGAATAGTGGCCTCAGTTCAGTGAACTTCCCTTCTCTGCAGGACCCTGGATCCTCATGTTCTGGTCGCCTTGGTAGTTCTCCAGTGCTTTCAGATAGGTGGGGTGGGGGTTTATGTTAAGTCCGTATTCCCAAGTTATTCCAGATCTGAGGGTTGGTCTAGAAGAAGCTTGCCCCAATTACCATCAACAAAGAAAAGATTCTGGATTACCTTTTTAATATGGAATATCAGAGAAAGCAGTAGACATTGTGTATCTAATTCACTGTGGCACAAAACATCATAACATCTTCATTAAAAATATGGATTGAATAAATATAATTAAATGGTTTGAGAGTGCCCACCCCTTTCATATCATTTGCTTTAAAATCAACTCATTTTAGTAAAAAGTTTAAATATGTTTATGTCTTCTCCTTGATATTGATAATCAAGAAGTGACTTTAACCCCAGGGCAGTTGAACGATGTAATTAAAGGCAAGCTTTGCTTTCTGATTCCCTGACTCTTGAGTTGACATGAATATCTGGAGTTTTCTCAACTCTTTTGGATCTTTTCACTTGTTTTTGGTAATTTGTGGGTTCCAGATACGAAGTTAGAAAATGTACATTTGTGTGCCATCTTTCACCAAAAGCCTAGTTGAAGTGCATGTATTTATCACGCCTCCAGGATTCCATGCAACATATTTGAAGGATTTAAACGAAGCTCTTCTACTTCTGTAATAGTTTATTTCCCTTAGGAAAGCCCTTTAAATTCGGATGTGCCTGTGTCTAAACACTGACCACAAAATTACACATTCTTGCTTGCTCAGTAGAGAGTAATCCAGAAAGCCAACCACATATTTCTTAGAAGATCGAACTCATTTCAATTATTTGACTCAAGTGACTTTTCTGGAGGGCGGAGTCCAGGACATTAAGAACCAGATAAATCTTTAAAGATGATGAAATGTTATTTCAAATAGTCCAGACTCCCTCTTCCGATGAAGCTTTTTATAGCCATTATGGTAAAATATGTGAGACTTTTTTCTGTGATGCTGTGAAGTCACATATCCGACAGTTTTCTATGTGGCTGAAGTTTTAAATAAAACCAAACATACACTATTGGGATCTTTATCCTCTGCTTTGTGCAGTGTGATGGGGGAATCCCAATATGTAAAGAAATGGAATATTTGGAGAGAATAGAACAGTGTGATTTCAGTGCATGGGTACCACCAATTTCCAACTGTGCAAACAGTACCATCACTCCCGATTACATCAGTTCCTGGTCCATCTTTGTCCAGGCCAACACTTTGTCCAAGGACTCTAGGAGCCATCTATTGCAAATTGGATGCCCAACCTCCCACCATGCAATTAAAGAGGGGTTAGCTGACACGGCCAACACCCACGTTCCCCATTTATCTTCACTTGGAAGGGGTGAGTTCCTTGCTTTCTTCTCCTGCACCAAGGTCATAGAACACGTGAAATCATCAACTAAATCTTCTAGTGTTCAAATTTCAGGAGCACTTGAAACAGCAGGACTACAGCTGGATTTTTTGACTAAAAGAGAGCGAAGGGAAACATTTGTACAAATATAAGCAGTGCTCTATAAATAGAAGCCATCATCCAAATAGGATTCTTCCAGCTAAGGAAGAGAGGGGTGCATGCTTTCCCAGATTTAATTGTTCATAGACAGCAGGGTGAGAAATTTTGCATTGTTGACAATGCCCATGCCAACTACATGTGTGATGCCAAAACATCTGGATTTTTTTAAGTGAAACAATGTAATCTACCCCTTGGCTGGTTCTTCAAGTCTTTCGCAGAGGTAGACCAGACAGCCAGAGGATTTACTGCATTAATCACTCTTTCATAATTATATTCATGATGTGTTGATCCCCATCACTCCTGCATGAACCTCTGTGCAGATTCTGTGCTTCTGCTAACTCTCTGGTTATGCTCTGAGGGTCAGCAGCAACTCAGCGGCAATAAAAGCAATTTTTTACTGCAGCTGGCAGAGGCTCCCCACTGAGCCACTCCCTAGCCCAGCGGCCTCCGAAGACTTCATCCATCTGCTTCTATTCGAAGACAATATCCTCACACTACGAGCAACAACCACAAAGCTATAAAACTTCTATTTTTTTAACACTAAGAATGTAACATTACTACATCTCCACAATGCAGCTTGCAGGATGAGAACTTAACGAGTTCAGAAATAGCAAGCCAAGAACAACAAAAATGGAGCACGTTGGAAAATGAATCACCCAAGCCCACATTGCACCCGGAAACCATTCTGTACTGAACAATGTTAGAAATAAGATCATCGGATCTTGTGTGTGGATGGCTTTAAACACTGTCCACCTGCTCACAGCCTACCTTCATCTCAGGCCACACTGAAACTATTTATTCCCCAAACATGCCAAGCTTTGGAATGTCTCCGCACCACTGCACATTCTGTTCCCTTCTTCCTGGAATGCCTTTCTTTTCTTTCGTATCTGGAAAACTCCAATTTGTCCTTCAACACCCAAATTATATATCCCCAAGGCAAGTCGCTGCTTCTTACTCCTTGTTGCTACACACACTAGGCATCCCCCCATGGTATTATCACGTTGCCTTTTAATTACATACTCATACTATATCTCCCTAACACCGTGTGAATGCTTTGATATTTAGGGGCACAACCTTTTCATCACTGCCTCTATGGCCAAGCACAGGGGTGACATCAAGATGAATTTATTATTCATGCAGCAAATACTTATTACAGCCTATTGTGTCTCACCTTCTAATACATTATTAAATTTTACTCTAGTCCAGATTAAATACAATGTTACATTTGTACCATTAAATGTTGTTATGTAATATTCTACTATGTATGCTATTCTATTCTAATATGTACATATTTTTTTCTAATATTTACTTTCTAATGTGCCATATAATTATTTACTCGCTTATTGTCACTCTCGCCAAATTAGAACGTAAGCCCCAGGAGAAAGGAAACTTTGTCTCTAGTTCCTGCTCTGGCCCCAGCACCCAGCCTAGCACGTACTAAAAGACCAGATAGTGGGTGGATGAGTGAATCCATTATCAATGTTTGACAGTAAGCCACAGAGGCAACCAAAAAGTTAAAGAGTCATGTTGTTGAAGGGACTTTAGAAGGAATCTCATCCAACCCAGTGGTTTTAGAGATGAGGGATGCTGCTCAAGGCCGATAGCAGATCCCAGCCCAGTCTCACTGTAGCACAAAATGCTGCTGCTGGTGAAAAATGAAGGCTGAGGTTTATCGTCTCATGTGGTGCACCAAGAGCCGAGAGGGTGGAGTTAAATTCCCTTCTAGAAGTGAATAAATGAATCTGCATGAACTACAGAGAGCACTAAATCTACTTCCCTATAAGTCAAGTAAAAAAAGAGAAAAGAAAGAAAGAAAACTCAATGTTAATAAATAATACGTAAGGGAATCATTAGAGTGGAGACAGGCTCCACTTATCCTGCAAACTTAAAAACAAGAAAGAAAGAAAATATTGCACAGCTCCAAAGTTCTGTATGGGTTCATTCTTCCAAGTAGGATGAAACAAGATAATCCAGAATTGATTTTAATATATTCATTCATTTCCAAACTAAAATCTATTTCAGTTTCAGACTGAATATCAGTTTTCCCAATGTTGGCAGTATTTTATTTAGCTGTTGACCTGCCAAGATCTGAGAAGATAGGAATTTATAAGTATCTTCTTCAGCCTGTCTTACCTGATGTACCTATATTTGTATATTACACATCATAACATTATACTGTTGCTTTCCAAAGTGCATGCATTCATTCACTCATTCATTCATTCAACAGCCCATCCATCAGACACGTATTCCATGCTTCCTCTTTGCCAGGCACTGTGTTAGGCTGGGATGCAATGTGGTGAACACAGCAAACATAGTCCCTGACCCCATGAAGTCACAGTCTAAAGTGTGGCAACCAACCAGCAGATAGCTAGGGATGGCCCCTAGTGACAAGATGGAATGGGGTGAAATCACCACAAATGGGGACCCACCGTGGAGTTCAGGGAGGTCCCCTCTGAGGAGGTGACGTTTCCAATGACTGTGTTAGTGTCCTAGAGCTGCTGAAACAAAATACCACACACTGTGTGCCTTGAACAACAGACATTTATTCTCTCACAGTTCTGGAGGCCAAAAGTCCAAGATCAAAGTGTCGCAGGGTGGTTCCTTCTGAGGAAGAATCTGCCCCTGCCTGTCTCTTAGCTTCTGGTGGTTTGCTGGCAATCGATGGCATTCGTAGACTTGTAGATGCATCACCTGACCTCTGCCCTCATCTTCAAATGGCCTTCCTCCTGTGTGCATGTCTGTGTCTAAATTTCCCCTTTTTACAAGGACATTAGTCATATTGGATTGGAGCCCACTCTAATACCTCATTTTAACTTGGTCACCTCTGTAAAGACCCTATTTCCAAGTAAGGGCACATTCTGAGACGCTGCTGGTTAGGACTCCAACATATCTTTCTTGGGAGACATAATTCACCCACCACAGTGAGCCTTGGGAGGATACGGAGCGTCTATGGGCAGTCCCCAAGGCCAGGGAGAGCATGCCTTGCTTGAGGAACTGAGAACCATCCAGTGGGGCAAGATCAGCATGAGACGGGGGAGGGATGTGAGACTAGACAGGGACCAGATCCTGCAGGCACGGCGAGGGGGCTGGGTTTACTCAAGTGCAGCAGGAAGACAGCAGTGGCCGCGAAGAAGGGTAGAGGGTAACCTTCCGAGATGTGGAGACTCCACACTGCTCCAGAATATTATTGTTCCACAAGGATGAATCACTGGCCAGGAGATTGCTGGGGATGACGCCACCAGTCACACATGACCCCACCACCTATATCCGTCACAGAATTGGGAATAACACCAACAGCGGGGAAGCAACCTCAGCAGACATTTACATAGTCATTTTCAGCCCATGAAGACTTCGCACACTCCACATGCTCCCTCTCACCTAGTACCTGGACAGTCCAGCGAGGAAGGTCTGGTTGTCACCCCTGTGCAGAAAGAGAGCTGAGGCAAAGCAGGCCAATTCCTTCCCCATGGTCACTGGGGAAGTAGATGTTGAAGTCCAAACTTTGCATCTCCTTTTTCCTTGCAAATTTAAGGAGACGTCTTTCTTTAGTGTAGCAAGCTTCCCACTAGCAACAGCAAATGTGCAATGAGTTCTTACCAAAGGCAAGACGGATCACTCTTTCTCAGAAGCTCTGTCGATCCGTCACTCCCAGGATCTGCTCTTTCATCCTCTTCGTCGTTAAATAAACATCCGGAAGCCAAAGCAAACATCTGAAAATCCTTGCTTTGTGCCAGGCAGGGTCCAAGAGCTTTACATACACTCCATCATTCACTCCTCCCACCAGCCCTGAGACAGGGACTGTCGCTGTCATACCCGTTCCTCGAGTGTGGAGGCCGAGGCTCAGAGAGCTGAAGAGTCTAGCTCCCACACTCCCAACCCTGCACTAAGCTGCTTCTGTGCCGTGAAAGGGTTAACAACTCGCCCACTCGGCGCCACTAGACCCAGCTCTCACAGTGTTTCTGGCTGATTCAGCCCCGGCTGCTATATTCCTGCTCCGTGGTCTTGCCCTTTGGGTCAGCTCTCTACGATTCCTCGCCAGGGCTGTTCCTCAGGGAAAGTCCATCCAGTTTTTCTCGTTACACTCGTGCACCACGGGCTTGCTGAAGAAGCCCAGGTTTATAACCTCCAGTCTCAGCTCTATTTGAACTTTCTGAACTTCAACTCACTGCCTCCCACCTTCTCGTTGCCTCCCCTACCTCTCCGTTCAAATCAGGAGAATGTTTTGTGCAAGCCCTGGATATAACTACAGCACACAAAAAAATGCTCTCCTGGGGGCTGGCCTGGTGGTGTAGTACTTAAGTTCACATGTCGCTTTGGCGGCCTAGGGTTCACGGGTTTGAATCCTGGGCACAGGCCTATGCACCACTTATCAAGCCATGCTGTGGCAGAGTCCCACATATAAAGTAGAGGAAGATGGGCACAGATGTTAGCCCAGGGCCAATCTTCTTCAGCAAAAAGAGGAGGATTGGCAACAGATGTTAGCTCAGGGCTAATCTTCCTCACCAAAAAAAAAAGAAAAGAAAAAATGCTCTCCTGGGCTCACCAGGACAAGTCTAAGCTACTCTTTCTCCCTCCACGGTTTCTTCAAATTAAAAAAAAAGAGAGAGGTCTTTTAATAGCCAATGAATTTGCTTAGCAGGCTTGTATCTTTATTTTGATAGGTCCAGTGGGCAAATATAATAATTTCTTATGAGCAAAGAATAAATGAAAAATGTTTTCATCCATAAAGCTAACTTTTTTAAGCTCACAGTTATTAAGTGCCTATCTGTGTGAGGCACTGTTCTAAATGCTTTTGCTTTAGGCATCTTAATTCATTTAATTCTCACCACAGCCCTCCGATACAAGCACTCCTATTACCCCCATTTCGTAGATGAGGAAACTGAGGCACGGGGAAGTCAAGAAACGTGCCTGAGGTTACAGTGTGGTGGGGCAGGGATGCCAACTCAGGGTGTCTGTTTCCAGAGCCCAGCCCTCAACCACTACACGATACTTACCTTCTGAGTTCACACACATGGTTCCAGCTCTGTGGGATTCGGAAATGAAAGAAGCCAGGCCCCTGACAAGCTAGCCTTCTCTTAGGAGGCCTCAAAACCAAGTCAAATGGCCTGTGTTGACCACAGCAACATTCTTGAAAAGGCAGTGACATTTCCACTTTATATACATCCCCGTGCATCTCTCATTCAAAATCTTCCTGCATCAACATCAATAGCTTATAAGTACACCAATGATTAGATCTCTCGATTGAAATCCAGGTTTTACTCACTGGAGAATTCAGACAAAGGTCTATAAAGCAAGAAAATTCTTGGTTCATTAACTAGGGTCATTTTTATACTAGCCTGCTATCTCTGATAACAATTTTTAAATCTTTTAAATTTATGACCATCATGACTGCAGTTCCATAATCATTAATGAGATAATGTGCTCCTTCAAGTTCGCCAATCTCTGTGCATTTGATAGACTTGTTCCGAGTTAGCAGGGTTGAAAGTGGCCTCAGCTCTCGTTCACGCACTTCAGCTCACATGCTTGTGAGCTGAAGGCTGAGACTTAAATAAGATGGGCAAGTCCCCGTCTTCTTGAGGCTTAGCAGGGAGGACAGATACTAAAATATTGCAAAAGGGGTGCATTCCACAGATAAATCCAGAGAACTTCAGGAATATGACCTAAGGAAAACAGACCTAGTCTGGGATCTGGGAAGGTGAGGTCATGAAGTAATTTCTCATCCTTTAATTCTTGGCTTTGCTAAGTGAAGTGAGGAGAGGCGGCACTTGGACAGCTCATTCTGGACAGAGCGCACAGCATGTGCAAATGCCCTAAGGCACGCAAGAGGTGTTTGAGGGGCTAAGAGAAGGAGCTGGGGCTAGCCTGTACAGTGTAAGCACAGGAATGGGCAGGAGAGGTGGCCCACCCTCTGTGAGTCTGTTCCCCGCCAGTGACAGACTTCAGGAAGCCACGCATTTCCCTCAGGCTCCTGAGTCTCCCAGTGAGAATTAACTGGCTCTCTCTCACCTGTGCTTCTCCAGCGTTTTGCTCCTGCCTCAGTCGCAGCATTCTTCCCAGCATGCATCGGATCAGCATTGTAGGTACCCATTTCTGCCTCCTCCAGACTGTTGCTCCCTGAGGGCAGACACAGCTTCATTTGTCACTGTCTCCCCCTTTGGTCACAGAGCAACGTACGCAGAGGGAGCACAAAGAATATTTGTTGCATTAAGTCAAGGCTAACAAACAGCGCTCTTTCCCGGCAGCCCTGCAAATGGGAACAGATGCATTTGCTAATCGCCCCTGGATGCCTGGTTTAACACAAGTTCAATTTGGCGCTGAGAATCTACACATCAGAGCCATCACCGGTTAGCTGTCTGGTTTATAACAGCCATGGCTCCCCATGATGGGCACTGGGCCCCGTCACTCAGGGGACGCCTCCACAAACCTGAATTGACCACTCGTACCAGCCTCGTATAGAAATGATCAAAATGTCTCTTTCCCTTCAGTTCTGGGAAATTGAAAAGACAAATCAATTAGAGTAAGGCTCAGACTAGAGGCTCACTCTTTCTCAAGAAAATCTGCTTCCAGTTTCTCCAGAGTTAAAGATCCTCTGCTTGCACTCATATTGTTGTTGAAGGCAGAAACCCACTTTGAACTAGCATGAGCAAATACTGGAATGCATGGGCACTCACCTCTGGGCAATGCACAGTACTCATCACTGAGCAAAGCACTGTACTCATCACTGGGGAATGCACAGTACTCATCACTGAGCAATGCACTGTACTCATCACTGGGGAATGCACAGTACTCATCACTGGGAAATGCACAATACTCATCACTGGGGAAGTCTAAGGGCTTTCTGACTTCAGATTGGCTGCCTCCAGGGCTCAGACAGCATCATCAGAATGCTATCTATATGCCACTCCATCTCTCGGCTCTGCTTGTCTCTCTGTGTTGGCTTTATTCTCTAGTAGTATCTCTCCTCCCTCGTGGCCAGTAAGATGGCCTCTGGTGGCTCTAAGTTCATGTCCCCATAGCCTATGTACAAAGGAAGACACACACACCCTCTCACCCAGCTCTAATGCTAATGTCATAGAAAGACTCTGCTTGTACTGGGTCACGAGGCCACCTCAGACCAGACACTGAGTGCAGGGAATGATGAGAGGATTGACCCACCCCAGGTCACACGCCCACCTCTGAGGAACAGAAGCGAGGCCTGTGGTTGACAGCACCAACGTGACCCCAAGGGATGGGGTGAGGTGGTTCTCCAAAGAAAAGAATGCCCACAGATCAAAGCTACATTTTTCATCGACTCCAGAACCTGTTTAAAGGGAGAATCAATTACCTTAGCCTGGTCGTCACAAGCAGGAGTGCCCTGGGACCACCTTGCACTGGCTTTGCAAAAGTTGAATGAGCACATCTCTTCCCAATTCTGTGTGAGTGACATTGGTAGCTTGAAATCAGCCGTGGTGGAGGTATTTACACCACAGAAGTTGGCACCAGCTACAAATCAGGGCTTTTTTTTCCTGAAGAGTCGGTTGTCAAACATTTATCAGCACACCACTGTGTGTAAGTTATCATGTTTCCCCACCTAAATAAAAATGTGTGTGTGTGTGTGTGTGTGTGTGTGTGTGTGTGTGTGTACTTTAAGCCAAAATGATGAGCCCCTGTGTTCTCTTCGGAGATCCATGGTCTCAGGAGATGGTTAATTCTTCCAGACTTGTTTATTGGCTCCTGTGTTCTGCAGTCCCAGATGCACACGTGTTTCAAGGATGGCCCATTCTCACCCCATACAGTGAGACAGCCTCTCATTGTTTATTTTTTGCCATTCATTCTCTCCATCCCCCCTTCCATATGCCGGTGACTGTGACTAACAGGATTCCGTGCTGAGAGTGTGGCCTATTACCTGGTTTCACCGTGACAGGACTCTCTACTCCCTCTGCCTGTCCTGGGATTTGTTATTTCCTCTCAGACCTGTAGAAAATAAGTTATTTTCTCTTTGCAATTTCCACCACTCATATTCCTCCCCCTTTGGCTACGAAAAAGTGGTGGGCGTCCTTCGCTTGTATTAACCTGGCACACAGATGGCCCGTCATCCCCGAGGGAGCAGCTCAGTTGCTGTTAGCTCGAGAAGAGTCGAGTCCATCCCCTCCTGCACTTTCTGGGGGGAAGTCTGGAGCTTTCTCCAGGAGGCACCACAGCCCAAGGGCCTGTGAATCTGAAAAGACGAGGTCAGCCTGCACCTGGGGGTGAGGTGCAGGGTAACAGGAGATAAACATGAGCAATCTTATGACTGAGGCGGGGCAGAAAATGCAGCATCTCAAAGTCAGGTGAATTGAGGGCCTTTCCCTGGGAGCAACTCTGCCAGAGGTAAAATGTGAGAAAACAGGTTTGCTTCTTATACCTGGGCTTTTTAAATTTCTTTAGTTGCTTTTGCTACACAGCGTGTGGCTGCTTCCTATTCTTCCTCTTTGTAACTGCTTTGAGGCCAGACAATGCCAGAGGCCCAAGGAAGGCAGGGAAACCATCAGCCATCAGGATGTGTGAAGACACGGACCTGTCCTGGGGACTCTGTGAATAATGTGCTTGCAATTGTGTTGCCAGGATGTTGTGCTGGATGGATAAGTGAATGAGAGACCTGAAAGTGCTTAGGACGTAGCTGACACTCAGGTATTCCATGAGCACTAATTAAGCACCTACTATGAGCCAGGCACCGCGATGGGGGTGAAGGGGAGGAAGACCATCCTCTACCCACTCTGGGTCCTTTCTGGCTGGACTACAAATTAAATCTACATGAGACCGAATAGCAGGAGAAAATCAAACAAAGCTTTATAACATGCGTACATGGGAGAGACCAGGGAACCTGAGTTTCTCGACAAAATGGTGGAGGTTCTCCACTTAAATAGAAAGACAAAGGAGGATATTGGGGGTTGGGGGTGTCAGCTATGGGGGGTTACCAGAAAAGCACAGTAAACAAGAGTAAGGTTGTTATGCAGATTTAAGTCCTCGCCTTCCGCACTGACAAGAGTTTCTAGAGATAAGGTCATCACCCTTCTTCGGTGGGGGCGGGGCGAGATACCTTTACAGGAGATTTCCCTTCTAAATGTAAATGTCCCTTACAAAGGATAACTTCTACTTTTACTTGGAATGGGTTTAGCCCGGTCTATCCATACCCAGAATTAAATTCTCTCAGGCAGTTTGGGGGGGAGGTCAAAGTTTCCTTCAGAGTCTTTTGTTTTTGAAAATAATCACCATGGTAAAGAGACATATTTTGAGGTGGCCAATTCTGATCTCCCACAGAAGCAATTTAAAGATGAGTGAATCAATAGATGATATTTGAATGCAAATCATAAACATAGGGTTTCCTAACCTGAGTGGGAGTGGGGTTCCTCCATTCTTCCTATTTAACTGTAAACAGTCCATTAGCTACTTGCTTGGTGGCTGATTTCAACCTTCTCTGCTCTCTTCGAAACTCTCTTTGTCCCGTCTCTCTTTCTCAGCAGGTGACTTTGCCCCTGATTTCCAATTCAGAACAGATCCCACCGGAGGAGGCAGCAGAGCCATGCCCAGGAGTAGACCCTGGGTCCAGACACTATCGAAAACATCGAAGAGATTACTATTCATTGATCCAGTAAACTCACTTCCAGAATGCAGCCTAAGAAACTAGACGTAGATCCACATAGATATATAAAAACAGAACTCCCAGGAGGCCTCTGACCTGAATACTTCCAATTCTAGTCATTTGTTAACAAAAGATGTTAATTGCAAAACTTTCTGGAGTCTTTTATCTTCCTTCATCTGGCCAATACCCACCCCATAGTCCTGCCGGTGGAATTTGGACAGCTTACTTTTTGCCTTTGTCCCATCTCTGTTCTGTCTCACTGATGAGTCATATCCCAGACCCCTTGTCCATGAGGGATTTTGAGATTTTATCTAGATTCCCCAAAACTGGGGGAGAATGTCTTACATCTACAGGCAAAAGCTAACATAGGACAATAGCTAATTGCCCTCGATTCTAAGACTGAACACAACCTCTTCATAATCTGTATCTTTTCATTTGCAAGGTTATAGGCTGAAATGTGTCATCTACATCCATTCGTTATTTCATTAGGAGACAAATAAAATATATTTGAGGCCATCTGGGGTCTTCCTAGCTGAGCCACGTTATCCATGGCCAGTCGGCACCGCTGGCTGGTTTGTACTTCTTTCCCACCTGAAAACTTGACGGGCTGTTTTGTGAAATAAAATTGAAATTGCTTACTCTGTCTAAAAGCTTTCCATGGGCTTAATACCTATTTTTGAAGGAATTTTAATAATGCTTCTGGGTCTTACAGTCAACAGGAAACCTACAATCAGGATTGTTGTGTTTTCCCCAATAAAAAGCACAGGGTTCACATGTAATAAGAAAGTCAATACTATTTGTTGAACGAGTAAATTTTCGTGGTAACTGATAATTGCTAGTCTATAAAAGTTCTCTTCCTTATGTTTTTGCTATTGAGTAAAAGTGATTTTTGTATTTGTAACAGACTAAACTCATTTCAGATGGAAATATTAATCTATAATTGCCCTTGTACGAGAAGCACCAAGTTCAAGGCAGAAATAACGAAGCCAGTTAACCATATGTTTCATACCTGCACAACTTGCCAATGGAGAGATTGCCCAAAGTTTTGCCAGCAATTCAAAACTTTCTCATAAGATTTTAAAAATATATTTTGCGGTCAGGATGCTACAGTACCACCCCTGCAGGACTAACTCATATCTAGCCAAGAAAAATTACATTTTCCCATTTACATTCCAAAGTCTGAACTTTTATTTTATAAATGAATTTTCCCTCCAATTCAGCAACCACTGGCTGCATTGCAAATTTTAATGCTACTATTATAGGACCGTAATTTTAAAAACCCAGGGTCCTCCAAGGGCTCCAGCAGCATGCCATCTCTCTACTTTATTAAAATGAATGAACAGATGTACAATTTATTTCTGCCGAGCTATCATCTAAATTCATAAGCTATTTCTCATGTGTCTGAAACCCACGTTGGTTTCCCATTTTCTTTGCCTTAGAAAAAAATTACACTCCCTCATTTATCACTCTGGGGACGTAAACGAGAAGTCTACTCTCCACTTCATTCACTTTAGACTAATATCCTCGACACAATTTAAATCCCATCTCTTCAAGGCTATTCAACGAGGGCGAAGCGGTGGAACAGCCCAGCATCCAATGGAAAGAGCCCCCGGCCATCAGTGTAGAAGACTGACACGCTGAGTCACGTGAGCTGACGCCTTAGATGCAAAGGAACAGGCAACAAAGCCTGAATCTGTGGAGGTAGACAAGTCAGCCCAGGACCATCAAAGTTAAAAATCGGTGTCAATAATGGAAATGCATTTTACCTTCCATCTTTTCCAGAACCCTCAGTTCACCCTAATTCTCTATGTGCTGCCTCTTGTCTGACTGGCACTGGGAGCAATTAACCCATTCATCTTGTGATAATGGACATTTAACCAAGCTCTGAAAACCCACGTGTTGATCTCAGATCTGCTTTAAACCCCTGCACTGCCATTTTTCTAGCTGTGTAAGCTTAGACATATTACTCAACCTCTCTGAGATCTGGTTTATTTATTGGTAAAATGGAGATAAATGTACACACCTTGTAATAAAAATTAAATAAGGTAGAGCATTTCAATGTCAAAGCCAATAATATATAGTGAGCATAGTGCCTGGCATGTGGCTCAATAAAGGGGCCATTGTGATGACTATAGCATCCCAGAGATGCATCGCTGCCTGGATAACAGTTGGGCTGAAATTACAAAGCACCCCCGCTTCCTCAGCCTCACCTTTGCTGGCATGGTTCAGGGGAAACTTAAGGAAGGCATTTTGTAGCCAGCAAATGCAATCAACGAGTGTAAGTTGGAAAGGATACAGAATGAAGCCCTCAGGTTATCTGACAGAACTCCGCTCCCTGAAGAATTCTATTTATGAAATCTGGAGGAACTGGGCAGTAAAACTTGCCTGAGTTTCTAGGTTGGCATGGAAATCTGCCCTGCGTCTATAAATGCATCTTAGGTTTAGAGCTTTAATAAGATTCTGAGGATTCGTTTTTTGTTTCTTTCCGCGGCCCTGTTGCTTGGAGAAAAACATCATGTTAACTTCATTTGCTTGAGCTCTGTGACCATCCTGTAGTTTCATACATGGCTTGTCTTTTCCCCACCCTCGTAGGGGAAGGTAGGTTCCCTGGTGTCCAGAAGACTGGCATAAAAAATGATGGAGTTCTTTCATTTAGCAGAGACGTAGTTTCACGTGGACAGTGTCAACAGGGCAAGTTCCCCAAAGAGCAGTTAACGCTTTGGGAGGGAAAGAAAGAGGAAAGTGGCGTTAAGATGGGCCGGCGAGATGGCTCCTCAGGAACCATTGGAGTGCCGTTTGCCAGCTTTCACGCAACAAAATATTGTTGAGGGGGGCCAGCCGCGGTGACCCGTAACAGCTCCTGGCACAGCTCTGTCTGTGTGCACTGTCAATAGCCCCCTGATTAAAGCAGCTGTGTTGCCACCGAGGGGTTCGTAGGCTGTTGTGGGATATGGGGCCCCGGGCAATTCCTTAACCTCCACTTGACCAAACCATGTGTCAAGGTCATGGATGCTAGGCCCCTCAAAAGGATTTAAAGGTATCATTCACCAGCTGGGCAAAGTAATAAGATAAGCTGTCCATTCGACAAGTCTGCTTTGGGGCTTTGAAATCCCAGCAAGGAAGCAAATGCCGCCGGCAGAAGTGTAATAGTTTGAGAGTACAGGATTTTTAAAATTAATGAATCCAATTTTTTGACCCATGGAGTCTCAGAAGATAGACTCCAAGGAGGAGACATGGCTGGGGAGGGGCTTAATTTGGTTGGTTCCCAGTTGTCTCTCTGTTCACACCCTTGGTCTGACTGGGAGGACCGTTTTTATTACTTCAAAATCCCAGTTTTGTTTCTGAGTTCTTTTATTCACAAGGCGGAGTGGGGTGATGTGTGGAGATGGTTTGGGTATCAGACGACTCAGCTTCAGCCCCATCTCCATCGTTCACCAGCTCTTGGATATTACATGAGCTCCTTAATTCTTTTGGCCTCGGTCTCCTCACCTGTAAAATGGGGATGCTGGTGACAATGGCAAGCAGCTCTGTGCAGGTCGATGTGCAGAGTGCTTTCTGTGCATGATCACGTGTAATTCTCGTGATCTCTTCATGAGGGAGGTTCGACTAGTCCCTCCAGTTACAGGGCAGGAAGCAGGGCAGGAGGGAGGTTGGGTAACGTGCCCAGGTTACAGCTGCTCCATCGTGGAGCTGGCATTCAGTCAGACACACTGGAGATTATCCTCAAGGTCAGCCATGGATCGTGACATTTTATCACTTTTGAACCCACATTACTGAGCCTGATTAAGATATAGCCCATCGCTCTTGGGTGAATAAAGGCTGCACCAGAGTTAATTTTATTGGCTAAGAACGCCAGAATTGTCCCATCATGTATGTCGGTTCAAGGTGTTGAAAAATATCCTCTCTCCTTCCTCACCATTGAAAAGCGTATCCGAAAATTACTGCTTTGAAGATGTTGATGTGAGTATTTTGAGAGTCCCCACAACTCTTGATCAGCTAAATCAGGGCAAAGGCCGAGTTAGCCAGATTAGGAAAGAGTTGGTTTTAATGTCGCCTGGCGTGATTTCTTATAAGGGGTTCATTTCTCCATTGAAAGATTTTTTCGTTTCGCTTCCGTTATTATGATCCTATTTACTCAGAGGGAAAATGGTATTTTGTTGAGCTACTTGCTCATAGGGGAAACATGCTAGCTTTCTGTGGCACTTTCTCTCTCACTCTCTCTTTTTTTTACAAAAAACTATTGCCCCTCAAAGTGGGGTGCATTTGACTTAGCATTCTGGGCGTGTACAATGTGTGGGAGCCCAACTGCAAAGTGGATTCCACCATGAACAAGTTGGTCCCCCTCCGAATTAACAGTAAAATCAGCCACATAGTCCCAAAGTGTGTAACTTCAGGCTCACGTAGAAAAGCAACCTAATTTTCATTTTTAAATGATTCCATATGCCCAGGAAGTTGCAAACACTGTGCACAGAGCCCCTTGACCCCTCACTCAGCCTCCCCCCTGGTAACATCTCCTGTAACTGTGGTACAGTACCAAGACAGGGAGGTGTGCGTGGGCACAATATCATTACCCAGACCTGGTTCACTTTCCACCAATTTGTGTGTGGGTGCGGGGGTGTGTGTGTGCATGTAGTTCTATGCATTTGATCACATGTAGAGATTTGTGTCACCACCATCAGGATGCAGGGCTCCTCCATCACCAAAAGGGGCTACCTCTTAGTACCCCTTAATAGTTGTACCCACCTTCACCCCACACCTGGCCTTGTCCCCTGGCCACCACCAATCGGTTCTTCACCTCTATAGTTTTGTCATTTCAAGGATGATACATGAATGGAATCATACAGTATCTAACTCTTTGAGACTGACTTTTTTCACTAAGCATAATGCCATTGAGAACCATACAAGTAGTTGCATGTATCAATATTGGTTCCTTTTTATTGCCTAAGTAATATTCCATGGTATGGATATATAAGAGTTTGTTTAACCCACTGAGGGACATTCAGCTTGTTTCTAGTTTGAAACTATTGCAAATAAAGCTGCTATAAACATTTATGTACAGCTTTTCATGTGAACATAAGTTTTCATTTTTCTGGGATAAATGTCCAAGAATATAATTGCTGGGTCATATGTTAAGTGCATATTAGTTTTATAAGAAACTACCAAACTGTTTTTCAGAGGGGCTACACGATTTTCTATTCCCACCAATATCATCTGAGAAATGCAGTTTCCCCACATCCTCACCAGCATTTGATGCTACCATTATTTTTATTTTATCCTTTCTGAGAGGTGTGTAGTGCTATTTCATTATGATTATAATTTGCATTTCCCTAATGACTAATGATATTAAACATCTTTTCTTGTGCTTATTTGCCATCTTTATTCTCTTTGGTGAAATGTCTGATCATTTCTTTTTCCCATTTTCTAATTGGATTTTTTTTTGCTGTTGAGTTTTGAGAGTCGTTTACATAGTTTATATACAAGTCCTTCATCAGAGACGTGGCTTGTAAATATTTCTGTCAATCTGTGGCTTATCTTTTTATCCTCTTACCAGGGTCTTTCACTGAGAAAGTGCTTTTAATTTTGATGAAGTCCAATTTGTTATTCTTTTTTTTGTAGATTGTGCTTTGATGCCAACTCAAAGAACTCTTTGTCTAGTGCTAGGTTCTAAAGATTTTCTCCTATATTTTCTTCGAAAAGCTTTATATTTTTATGTTTTACCTTTAAGTCCATGATCCATTTTGAATTAATTTTTGTACAAGGTATGAGGTTTGGGTTGAGGTCATTTATTTAGCGGGGGATGTTCAGGTGCTCCAGCACCTTTTGGAAAAGGCTATCCTTCTTCCATGGAAGTGCTATTGTCCCTTTGTCAAAATCATTTGGGCGTATTTGTGTGGCTCTATTTCTGGGTTCTCTATTCTGTTCCATGGATCTATAAGTCTCTCCCTCCAAATATCACACTGTCTTGATTATTGTAGCTATATATTAAGGCTTAACACCAAATAGAGTGATTCCTCCCACTCTATTCTTCTGTTTCTAAAGTATTTCAGACAACAACTTAATTTTAAATGCACTTCGAGTTCAATAGCATTTTATCCCCTCCAAAATTATTTTTTCTATTTAAAACATAATTCATTTCCATTATTAAAAAAACATTAAAATATCAAACAAGCATAGAATACAAAAAGTTGCCAGATCTCTCCACTCACCTGAGAGATGACCACTGTTAACACTTTGGTTAAACTCCTCCAGGTGTCTTTTCCCTTAGCATCTATCAAGTCCTACCTTCTTTTTTTTTTTTTTTATTGCTGAGGAAGATTCACCCTGAGCTAACATCCATGCCAATCTTCCTCTATTTTTTAGTACGTGGGCTGCCAGCACAGCATGACCACTAACAGAGCGGTGTAGGTCCACACCCGGGAACCGAACCCAGGCCCCCGAAGCAGAGCATGCTGACGTTTTATTTACAAAACTGGGATCACATTATGCATACAATGTTGCAATATTATCAAGATTTATATCTTTTTCCTTATCAGAACAAAGGGGGAAATCATGCTTCTTATTTCCTCAGGCTGTGGCGGGGATCAAATGATATAATGCACATCAGAAGTTCAGCCCGATGCCTGGTACACAATCACCTGGTAAATATAGGCTGCTGTTGCTGTTATTTGTATTTTTTCCCCTTTTGCTTTTGCTCCCTGCTTTGGGTGATCTTGGCCTTGCTTAGTGGCAGCAAAGGGTAGAGAAACCCTCCATAATGTTTAGTAATTCAAGACAATTCACAGAAGCCTTCCAGAGAACGGATTCCTCCGTCTCCCAGTCTAAGGTTCCTTCCAGCTGGAGTGAATGAGACACGGAGCGTCACATCTTCTTGGCTTGCGTACATGAGAGGTCGTTTCGAGCATGTCAGCAGCATCCAGAGTCTCCACAGCCTTTCTATCTGATTCGGGTTGATCCCCTCGTGACCTTATCCTCTGTCCACAGCACAGCCACCCCCACAAACTCCACCCCACCCCTCCTCTAAGTGTGAGCCCCACAGAAAGGTGCCGCTCCACCTCTAGAGACTGCTCAACTTCCATATGGCTTGTCTCATCTTCACACCTTAATCTAAGGAGCGGCTTTAACCGGGGCAGCTGGGAGCAGAGCCCACCAGGTCAGCCGAGCACTCCCGCCCCCGCACACACCCGGTCGGTGGACTCCAACTGTGTCCTTGGCTCCTGCAGTCTAGGAACTTAAAGATTCCAGAATCTCCTCCTTATCTCAGCTCTGCCTTCAAACGTGCCCCTGAATGGCCCGCGTTCTCCTGATTTCATTAGCTCAACACATTTTATTTCTACTAAGTAAGCCCAAGGTGTTTGCATCGTCCAACACAACAGATTTCCCTTCTGATCAATAATGCCAAACAATTAACTACCGCACTCATTATAATGGCTCTGTATCGTGTTTCGTTTCTAGGCGTCTCACAGTTTGACCAATCCCCTATCGATGGACATTTCGGTGGTTCCTGGTTTTCCCTTTTATGAATATCACAGCAATAAAAATGCTTGAATATGTATCTTCATACACACACAGGAAGGTGTTTGTAAGATAATCTCTCACAAGTGAAATGCCTGGTCCAAAAGGTATGAGCATTTTAAATTGCAGTTTATCGCCCTTTTTCTGATATGACCAGAGTACTTTTAAATTACCTTCACCTATCTCACCCCCCCGAGCTCCACTGGTTTCTGCACTTGCGTAGACTCCTAGCTGACAAGGAGGAAGGCCTGCCCCCTGTGAAGGGGCTCCCAGATACAGAGCAGAGGTGGGATTCTAGACCTGTGAAAGGGCTCACATCTGTAGAGGGGACCCCAGTGAAGTGGGATCCTAACGGCCACACCATTTGGATGGGAACTAAAATGCTCCGTGCCCTGTGGGTATGACCCGAACCTGCAGCCGAAGCCTCTAAGGCCAGCTGGGGAGGGTTGAGATGCGGAAGGAGCCAGCAGGAGCAGGTATAAAGGATGCATCATAGCTTGTTACCCATCTGGAATACAAGGGCTTGGGATCATGGGGAAGGGGCTGGATGTTCTGTATGGACTCCGATTCACAAGCTCCCCACTCTTGACCCTAACCCCATCCCTGAGCTTCCTTCTATGCCCCACCCACCCCTAGACGGCTCCCAAACCCTCGAACTACCCCTGAGCTACACTGTATCAAAAGGGCTACGGCATCAAAGTGTCCCCTGCACCCTCAGGTGTGGCATCCCAGAAACCTGTGCAGGGAAGTCCCCCTGGGGTGATGGCCAGTCACCTCCCCTTGCCCCACCCCATTCACTGGAGCACCTCCGCTGACCACCAGAAGAGGCAGATACATAGAACCTGCTAGCCCCTGCAGGTGGCCTCTTGGGAGTAATACAATGGGAGTGTGGGGTATATGGGAAGGGCTGGCAAAAACAGGAGGAGATGACATCTTTTCCTATAAATTCAGCACAGGCTTGGTGTGCTTGGACAATGGGGATAATAATAAAGAAATCAGGGGCCACCCGGTGGTGCAGCGGTTTAGTTCGCTCTTGGCACCCCGGGGTTCGCGGGTTCGGATCCCGGGCGCCCACGGACGCACTGCCTGTCAGCCATGCCGTGGCGGCGTCCCATATAAAGTGGAGGAAGATGGGCACGGATGTTAGCCTAGGGCCAGTCTTCCTCAGCAAAAAGGGGAGGATTGGCAACAGATGTTAGCTCAGGGCTGGTCTTCCCCACAAAAAAAAAAAAAAAAAGAAAGAAATCAACGGGACCCTCTCCCATCATACCCAAGGAAAAGGGAGGCAAAAATAGAGTTGAAAATCTTTCAGCCACTATGTAGAAAATTGACGGTGTATCCTCGCCTGTTCTTAAACCATAGCCACATAACCCGGGGAAATGCCTGTTGCTGACGTGCTTACCCTGGGAGAGGGCTTGGCGCCATGCAGAGGGGAACAGTGAGGGGCGAGGGTGTGATGCTTTCTCACTGTACCCCCAGGACTGTGGGGCCATCTGTGGATGCCGCCAAGAGGGGGTAGCAATGAACTGTAGACTCTGGCATACCTGTGTGTGAGTCCTGTCCCTCCACTTCCTAACTCTGCGACCCTGGGCAAGAGATTGGACTTGCCCCATGCCTCAGTTTCCTCACCGGTAGGTTGGCGCTCACAGGAGAACCCGTCTCACCAGGTGAGTAATCAGCCCAGCACGTGACACGGAGGAAGAGTGCAAATGTTTGCTTCTGTTGTTACCTTTCCACGAATCACCATTTGGCTGCTATTAGTCTGCAGAGCATGGGTTTCTTCAGAAAACAGGCATGTCTGGCCCCACTCTTGGAGTTTGCTCAGTTCAGCCAAATCCTCATCCTCATCCTACAGCCTGTTCCAGACTGTTCCTGGTGCCATGAAACCCCCTCTGGTGGCCTCTTTTCTAGCTGCTTATTGTACTAGAAGAAGGCAGTGCCCATCTGTCACCTTCACCTGCTAATGATCCCTGGAACTCGCTGACCCCAGACGTCATTTTCTTCTCTTTTCTTCCCGGGAGGTCTACTCCAGACTGTGGTGACTTCAGGCCTCCCCTCTTCCTTGGGGCTTAAATTACACTAACCTTCCACCCTGCCCTGACTGTGGAAAGTGTAAGGTCGCACACAGGTGACAGAAGGAAGCTTGCCTTTTGTTTTGTTCGTGAAGGTTTCTTCCTCTGTTACTTGTGCTCCCATAGCAACAACACTAGATGTTGACTCACTTTGGAAACACCCCCTTCCTGCAAAAGGTGCATGTGTGTGCTCGTGCACATGTGTGTGTGAGTGTCCAGGCATATGTGTGTGTGTGTTGCATCAAGTCAGTTATGAGTTTCCTTGAGACCTAATGGTCAAGGGACTCTGTTTCCATTCAGAAGTTGCTATTTTTGACAGAGAAGACAAAGTAATGGATTTTTCCATATTCAGGGATATCAAGAATGTGTATCCCCAGGAATGGCCCATCTTCCATCCTCAACGATCATAACATGTGTGGCATGTGAAGATAAGTGTTGTCCAGACTGGTGGATGTTAGCAAGGGGCTGTTTCAGGTGTGGATCTCTGAGGAGCCTGACAGCCAAACAGGAAGAGATTCCGTTCAGGTGTCCCCTTGACCAGCTGGCCCCACCTGGGCCCAGAGAGTTAGCCACCATCCCTGTTGTGGTCCCTGTTACAAGTCCCTTGCCATGAGTAGGCCCTCTGAAATGCGTTATAAACATAAACTTCACATAATGTAACTGGAGGCTAGGGACCACAAATTTTGCTTTGTTCCCTGATTCACAACCTCTCCTTAAATATTCCCTCAAAGAGTGCTTTGGATTCAGGATTTGGTAAAGGCAACAAAAAGATGAGTTAAGGGGACCCAAACCCACACCTTGGAAGGACCTACATGGGGTTAATGAAACGTCCAGTTTATACAAGTCTGGCTGTTGGTTCTTGGAGTCACACGTGGATTTTTCATACAAGGTGGCCCTGAGAACAGAACAGCCCTCCCAGGGCCGTGAGAGGCTTCCATACGGACTCTTCTGGAGATTTTTAAGGGTCATTTTGATTACATTCAATTTTGCCTAATGCAGTGATTTTAGAAACTGAGTAAAAAGATTAAACTTTATGGTAGTTAATGCAGAGGCAACGCCCGGGGCTCAGGACCCACCAGCTTCTCTTCTGGGTGATGGCAGTGGTCACTGTCACCCCTCCTCCCAGGGGTCCCGGGCTTAGCCACTGAATCCTCAGTTTCCCCATCTGCACTTGCTCAAAGTGGTTAGTTAGACTGGAGGCTTCAACCACTGAGTTTCTATTGATATGGAAATTTCCATTCTCAGTTTCTACTAGCACAGGCCCCTGGGAATGCTGAAAATGCTGGAACGCAGCTCTTGATCGGCCCAGATTTCCTTATTTAAGAAAAGTGAAATATAGTCCTTAAACCAACCCCCATCTTTTCCTCTCTCTCTCTCTCTTTCTCCTCCCCCTTCTCTCCGCATCTCTCTCCCATCTTTATTTTCTTATTTCTCTCTCCTTCTTTCTCTTTCCCTCTTCCATCTGTTACTCTCTTCTTTCTCTAACTCTTTCATATGTCTTTCCCTGCCTTCTTTTCTTGCACTACCCTCCTCCACTAGTTCTGTCTCTCTGTCTCTCTGTCTCTCTGTCTCTCTCTCTCTCTCTTCCCCTATCAGCTTCTCTCCATCTCCCACACACTCCCACACCCGTGCTACCTGGCACTTCCCTCTGTCCCACACTGTCACTAGGGAGGGAAAAATCAAGCTGGAAAACTTCTCCTTTTTACTTAAAATTCCTTAACTCTGTGAGAGTTTCTGTTTTCCATATTCAAATTACAGCCTGCCGACCCCCCTCCCTTGACCATCCTTCCCTCCCACAGATGGAGCAGCCCAGGAGGCAGCCACAGGCTGAGGTTGGAGTGTGTCTTGCCTGTTATGTGTGGGTTGCACAAAAAAACCTCTTTGGCACCTGTTCAACAGACCCCATGAGGATTCTTGAACAGTATGCTTTCTCCTGTAATTACATCTCAACAATGACCAATTATATTGTTCCTTGATTGCAAATAAATTTACAATGCTTATTTTTGTGCTCCCTAGCCCTCATGGCAACTTTCAACATATTTAATACTCTTGAATGGCGCAATGGGAGGTGAGGAAATACAGGCCCCTCTTGGGAAGGGAATGAGAGAGCTGTAGACTTGCTTTTCCTTTGTTGTGAGTGTTTTTGTTTAATTGGAGAGTCTTGAACATGTTTATAGACTGGAGAGGAGGGAAAGTTGACGGGTGGAGAAGAAGGACAGGGGTTGAGGAGTAGAAGGGGATGGGACCCAGGGGGTGGAGTTCACATTGAGTAGGCGGGAGACGCCCCCTCTAGCCGGAGGAAAGACAAGAACAGGAGAGGGTGCTTGTAGGTTTCCAGGATGGGGATGCTGAGGGCAGAGCGCACCTGCATCCTTCCTCTCTGCCCCTCAGGGTCAGGCAGCACAGACAGCGCTGAGAGGAGGCAGAAGGGGTCAGAAGCAGACTTCTCAAACTTGACATAGCACTGAATCACCTGGATCTGATCCTGAAGGTCTAGGATGGGACCCCAGATTCTGCATTTCCAGCTAGTTCACAGGGAGTGCCCGTGCTGCTGGCTCAAGGGCCACACTTTGAGCAGCGAGAGTTTAGCAAATTGGGAGGGGAAATGGGCCCCAGGTGATAATTCTTCATCGCTGAATAAGCTTGAGCCTGAACACAGTTCTAACCGGCCCAAATGGAAAATGCCCCTATTCTAATTTTCTGAGGTCCATTGAGAAAGCCCTGCGGGGGACAGGGCCACCTCCTTTTGAGTCCCTGCTCCTTGGAGGGACGGTGGAGCTAGACCCCAGCTGCGGGACCCAGGTCTGTTTGTTGCACCTGAGTCCACTTGACACACACGGGCATGAAACGTGTTTATTGAAAAGTGAGAGGCGGGCGAGTGTCAGGAAGAATGGGAAGCAAGAAAAACCACCTTCCTTCTTTTATAAAAGGGATTATCAGTTGCTAATTCAAAAATTGTAGAGTAATGAAAACTACATCAATAATTTTCGTAATAATTACAGTCTTTAGTTTTACCCTTGAATGTTTTCCTGGCAATGTCTGATTCAGTAACTCTGGAAAATGTTATTATGCTATTTCAGCGTTTTCCTGTGAGACTTGACTCGAGGACCAACTTGCTGATAAAGCTTGTCCCGGGGCAGCTGTGGGCTGCTCTTTATAGGCAGATCCTTGTGGGGAGCCCCTGACCTGGTTTAGCTAGGTTAGTGATTCTCACCCAGGGAGGACCTTACGACACAACACACACACACACCACTGGGACATCTGGCCATGTCTGGAGACACTTTTGATTGTTACAACTTGGGCGCTCCCGGCATCTAGCAGGGAGAGGCCAGGGATGCTGTTCAACATCCTACAGTGCACGGGGCGGCCCCACCAAACAAACCATTATCCAACCCCAAGTGCCAATAGTGCTGCGGCTGAGAAACCCTAAGTGAGATTAAAATATAATTGGGAAATAAAAAGTATTGGTCAGGACACTCCTGATTATAAGTGACACCAACTCTAAGTGGTTTAGACATCACGGGAACTTTATGCTGGCAGAAATATTATCTAGTGAGAGACTAGGCTATTGTAACAAAAGACCCAAAAAAAACAAAGTTAATTTCTTTGGTCATGTTCCTTGTAATGATACGCGTTGTAACAAACTTGATTTCTTTGTTCATTTTTTCTGTCTTCATTATAACAATGTGCATATACTGCTTACTATGTGTCAGGCATTCATCTAAACATTTATAAATATTCTCATTTAGTCATCATAATAATCCTTTGAGGGTAGGTCCTATTATTATTCTCACTTTGCAGATGAGAAAATCAAGACACAGGGAGGTTAAATGACTTGCCCAAGGTCACACAGCCAATAGGTGGTAGAGCTTCACGTGGCATTAAACATGAGTAACTGCATCTGTAAATATTTCAGTGTGTGTCTCTAAAAGATAAAGAGTTTGTCCTTTTCAGTGTGAAAGCGTGCCACCTCCGTCCCCACACAGGCTTCTGCTGGTACTCCACTCTCGGATCAGAGCCCAGAAGGGGCAGAGAATGATTTTCCTAATCCTCCTTCTCTCATCGGGTCTGATCCCAAGGGAATGATTCTCTTCTCCCTGTGGGACTCAGATGTTCTCAGAAACTCCATGAGCCACCTCTGGAAAGAAATGTGTGGATGCGCCGATGGGAATTACAGTTGGGCCCATGGGGTCTATTTGAAACAGGAATCAATGGTGCAGACACAGACGATGGATTTAGAGCAGTTTCTTCTGACTAAGACATTTGGGATTTAAATATAAATTAGAAGCTGTGAGTCAATTCCATTTATGAATTTGTACAAATCCCTTGTAATGAGAGCACAAGGTTTCTCTCGTCCTTATTTGTACCGGGGTGTTAGCATCAGGAGCCTAACCAAGTGTGTCGATTTTCCTACAGCTCAGGAGATTAAAGATCTACCTTCTCTAGTTAGAAACGGCTGCAAGTGGCGTGCGGGGAGGAGGGCTTCTTCTCCACGAGCTCCACGGGGTTCGTCTTGCTTCTTCATTAACCTGAGCAATACCCCATGCAAATTGGGACAAAGGAGGCTGCTCGAAGTGGGTTAGTCAAAGGTTTTGAAAGAGATAAGGCTCTCGTAGATCCCTCTCCTTCCCAACCCCTCATGCCATTCAAAGAGAGAAGCCTCATTCTCAAATGTCGCCTTCCCTCACGTGGGACCAGGAGACAGTGGGCTCTGGGAAGTCAGCACACAGCACACAGCCCCATGTGACTGAAAGGTGCAGCACAAGTGCCACATGCATGTTGGTGAATGGTTTAAATCCACACCACCTTAAACAGAGAGTCTCCATATGACCCAGCAATTGCACTCCTAGGTATCTACCAAAGAGGATGAAAACGTAAGTCCATGCAAAAACTTGTACGTGAATATTCATAGCAGCATTATTTGCAATAACCAAAAGGTGGAAACATGTTGATCAATGGATAAACGGATAAATACAATGTGGTCTATCCATTCAATGGAATATTATTCAGCCATAAAAAGGAACAAAGTACTGAGACGTGCTACAACATGGATGAGCCTTGAAAACACTGTGCTAAGTGAAAGAAGCCAGACACAAAAGGCCACATGTTGTGTGATGCCGTTTATATGAAATGCCCAGAATAGTAAATCAGTAGAGAGAGAAAGTAGATTAGTGGCTGTCAGGGGCTGGGAGGGAGAGAGGAATGGAATGACTGCTTAATGGGTATGGGATTTCTGTTTGAGGTGATGAAAAAGATGACCTCCAGGAGATAGCCCTGTGATTTCATTGGCCAATGTATTCCATTGGCCCGCTTAGCACCCCCTAGGAACTCCCTGAGCATCGAACTAAGAATTCTCAAGGTTCCCCACCAGTGGCATCCTTTGGCACTCCTAACACCGGGTCTTCACCCATTAGTACCCAACACAAGTTAGAATGGATCGTGAAGATCTTTTTAACATTTGATCATAGCACTGGGAGGGGACCCTAGTGGTCATCTCAAGAAGTTGTTCTCAGCCCTGCCTGTTCATTAGAATCATCTGGGACAGTTTTTAGAAATACAAATTGCCTGGGCCCCACCCGAGAAAAATCTCTGAATGTGGGACCCCAGATCGTCAGTAGTTTTTGAAGGTTTTCAAGTGATCCTAATGTGTAGTCGACATTAAGAACTACTGCTCTAGTCTGAAACCCTATCTCAGATAAGCAAACTGGGACTCAGAAGCTACAGAATTTACTCATGAGTTAGAGGTAGATCAGAACTTGCCCCACATCACTGAATTTCCCACTCCTGTAAATTAGCAGAATTGCAAGAACCAAATTCCAAAGTCTTTAGAGCGGACCGTGCAATTGTTCCTAAAAAAGTCATTCTTCAACCCGATTCAAATGTTTGTGGTTGAATGCATATCTCTACAAAAAACCTCTTTGACTTCTCAAAATGAAACTGTTTCCAGTTGTCTCCTCAGATGCAATGTAAAAATGTGTTTTGCTTTTTCTTTCATTTTTTAAAGAGAGAAGTTCAACTGAAGGAGAGATGCTAACGTCAGATGAAATTAAGTGTCCACGCCAGGCATTTAGAGAAAAAGGAATGTGGGCATATTTGCTCCTTGGTTTTTATTTTTCTCTCATCATCTAACGTAATATTTATTTCATAAGTTCCCCAAGGCAGTGATTTTCAAATTTCTTTTTAGCAGCAAAACCTTTTTTTCCCAAACAAAATCTTAGACAGGAACTCTAATATACGAAACAGATAAAACATAATTAACAGATTCCTCAGGCTGTTTCAATCTTTATTGTTTAGAAGGAAATACTTGATACGTTGGTAGGACTCCTGCGCCATCTGTCAAACATTCTTGGTTCCCAGGAACACAGTTTTGAGAACCACTGCTCAGCAGCATTATTTGCCTGTCAGTCCTCAGAGGCTAGGTGTTTTCATTTTGTTCTGTAGAGAAAAAGACATGTTTTGTTACTGGAGCTTCTTCTTCCTTAAAACCGACCTTTGAGGTTGCAGATGTGTGCATCTGTATTTGGCAGATTTGAGGAGCTTCAGGAGGCAAGGTCATGGAGAGGAAGAACACAGTCCTTAGAAGGTGGGCTGTCCGGCCCCCAGACAGCCAGACCTGGCCGGGCAACTTCAAAAGTCATTTACTCTGCACCTCGTATGTGTCTGCAGCAACACATGGAAACTCCTCTGAGGAAATGGATCAACACAGAAGAGCGTGCACTGAGAGGGAAGGGGGAGCAATTCCTGCCAGAACATGCAGTGAATATGTTTCCCTCTCTTGCCTGTTGGCTCATCCCCAGCACCTGTAGGGCCAGGAGGCTGGGGGACACTTGGTCTTTCCTCTAGGTGAAACAGGACCCACAGATGGCAGCCCTTCAGGCGCATAGCTCTCCTTCCACCCCAGGGCTTCCCGGGGGTGGGGCAGGTCATACCAACTAGGGGGACATTTGTATCAGCTCTCCTGGATCAAGAACTACACTGCCCAGGGTGCCAGTGAACCATGGAGAGTGCCCATCACTCAGAAGCAAGTTTCTTTGCTGTTGAGCTGCTGTTCCCTATTACCGTTGAACTATATTTCCACATTCGAGTGTTGCATTTCCTCACCTGCATAGTAATGGTGGGTGGCTTCAAACATTTAACTGAGAAAATTCTGGTAATAACATGGAGAAGTTTAATAGACCCCTTGATAACTGTCCTTTACCACGGCGAGTAGGTACTCTCTCTTTCCATAATAGAGGTAACATGCAAATACTTTTAGCAAAGCATCTGGCACAAAAGAAAAACACAGTAATTGTCAGAAGAAATTAATGTTAGCTGGATCAAGAAAGGACTTTGATTATGTTTCCTTAAAAAGTCTTTATCTTTTAGAGACACACACTGAAATATTTACAGACGCAGTGATGTGTCTGGGATCTGCTCCAGATAATGCAGGAATGGGGAGAAGTGGGCGGAGACGAAACACAATGGGGGCGTGAGCTGGAGATCTCTGAAGCCTGATGGCACGTGGGGTTCATTACTTTCTTCTCTCTGCTTCTATAAATGTTTGAGATTGTCCATAGCAAGATGTAAAAGAGAAAAAGAAAAACGATACTTGAGGAAACACCTATGGAACCCAAGTCTTCATCAAAAGGACCGCATTTGCTTGCTGAGAATGGCAGACATTCACCAGAGTGTTTTCCCAAGGCTCCCTTAGTGGCAAGGGGTAGAACCCCACCAAGACAGCTGGTGAAGGTGAGGCTGTGGACAGGCACAGAGCAGCCCCCAGACAAGAGCAGGGGAACCTCGCAGAGGTGGGAGGAGGACCAGGAAGCCAGTCAGAGACCAAGGATGCTTCCTAATGTGCCTTTTGTCTCTAAGTGCCCCGAGATCTCTCAGTTTTTCTGTCAGTGTCCATTCTTTGCTTCCTTATGCATCTGTTCATCAGTGTCCAAATGACAAAAATAGCCACCCCATGCTCAACTGCTCAGAAACTTAGGATTTAAGGACCTTAGTCTCTGGTTATAGCCTCTGTTTCTCTGAGTTCAAATTCTCAGAGAAATCACCTGATCGCTCGTGGAGTGGCCAGTGGATTGGTACCTGAGAGTCAGGTGCGACTTCTGGTCCAGTCAGTTCTGGCCGAGGAAGCTGGGATTACACGATACAAATGGGCTCCTAGGAACAGTCTTTTCAGCAGGAGCTGGGGAGGGTAGAGTTCCCTCAAAATGTTTTATGGGTCACACAGGCACCAGGAACTATATCTACTCAAAACCTCTAAGGATCTTCGGAAAAGGAAGACTGTCATCCGTTTACAAATTCTATCATCTCTGCCATTTGAACTACAATTTACTTTCCTTTATCTCAGCGAGAATAGAGAAGAGCTGGTCACTGTTCTCACTGTAAGACTCTAAGACACGTGTACGCTGTCGTCTTCTCCCCTCAAGTTTTTATTCTCTAGACAAAAATAATCCCAAAATTTAATGTCTACTTATAGTGCTTTCAATTTATGAAAGATCTGGTATTGGGCATTTTAGGGAATCAGAGACGAGATCCCGTCTCCAGGAGCTCACAGTTGGAAGGGGTATGCCCCAAGCTGTCTCTGCTTGAGAGGACAGGGAGGTCTCTGCTCAGGTTGCTGGAAGCCCTAGCTCTAGCATCTGATTTGCTTCTTCACTGTGTGAACTGTCTCCCTTGGGTACTGAAAACCAAAGCTGACACCACTCCTCATCTTCAAAGAGAAAAAGGTATTTAGAGAATAGATAATTTTAACCAGATGGAGAAAAGAGTGACAGGTGCTCACCAATGTCTGGGGCCATTATGGTCTGGTGGGTTCCTGAATGTTCTCCTCCCATCTTGGTCCTACAAGCATTTTGGGGCCTGTCTATGCATGTCCTACTGGGATGTAGCTAGGGAAGGAGTCAGTAGGTCTGGTTGTCTTGAGGGCTGTCTGATGAGCTGACCATGGTTCTCAGCCAAACAACTTCAGAGCCCCTTGTGGGGCTCTTTGCTAATCACTTCTTAGACATAAAGACTTCTTTAAAATACTGAATGAACTTTATTTAGAACTCTGTACACTTATTAACATTTTTATGTAAATATCATGTTATATGCACTCTGCATATATACATTTTATATTTTTGTTATTTTATATATATTATTTTATATTATATTACATATAATATATTAAAGTGCACATAAACATTAACTGTAAGCTGAATTAAAATGTCCTCCTATGTTTTCTTCTAACACCTTTACTCTTTTACCTTTCACATTTTGTGTATGGTGTGAGGCAGGGGTCAAGATTCACTGTTTTCTCCATATGGATATTCAGTTGGCCCAGCCCTATTTACTGAAATGACCATTAGCTGGAAACTAAACCATGTCCACACATAAATGCATCCATAATTGGCCACGGTGCAGCCTTGACTGTATGACAGTAGAGAAATGGTAGAAACAAATTGTCTGGATATGTCATAGGTGAGCAAAACATATAAAGAAAGGGGGTGGCCAGGCAGGACTGTGTCAGTCTACTGAGCTGTAAGCCCCTGAGGGGAGAGAATAGTGTCCCTCTCATTCACCACTGTATTTGCTGTGCCTGGTAGACTCCTCGCATGCAATAGGCACTGAATGAATAGTTATTAAAATGAGTTCTTGCATCTTTCTATCTCAGGATGAATCTTAATTATGGGTAGAAGGAAACCAGATACTTAATACAGCTATCCTTTTTAAATGCAGATGCTACAGGTTAACGTCATTTGCCTTGGCAATGAAAGGCCAGTTGTTAGAGTAAGACAAGAATTAGCAAGCATGGAGTGTTGGGGACACAGAACTGAAAACAGCTTCCACACTAACCCAGGGAAATAGAATATCTACATAGATAACTACATTATAAGGCAGACCGTGATAAGAATGGAAGGAGTCACAGGGGTTTGAACCATATTCTCCAATTTATTAGCAAGAATTTCATATGATACAGAACGAAATCCATCATCATCATCACTAACAAATACTGATTCCTTACTCTATGCCAGGCAACATGCCAAGATCCTTAAATGTATTATCTTATTTATAGTGATCACAATTGCTACCCATTAGGCTATCAGCAAGAGATTAGATTTTTCCAATAAGCTGTATCCTTTATGTAAATATAGACTTGTAAAAGTGTTTGCAAGTTGAATTTCTGATTACCTCTCCCTCACCCTTTTATCCTCACAAATAGAAATTTAAGTTTATAAAACTTTCTGGGACCTTATCTTTTAATTTTCCAAAGCCACGGCCCAGATGACCTCATCCAGCTTTTCAAGTTCAACGTCAGTTCTCCACGAAACCTCAGCTTATGAACCTGGACTCCAACCATCAAGCATGCAAGCTTGCTTGTGTCCAGTCCCTTAAAGTCATCCACTGTCACGTCTTCCCCATCTGCGACTTTCTAACCTGCTGATCGTTATTTCCATTTTCCAGGTTAACTTTAACCCAAAGATGAACTCTTTGCTCTTTGAAGAAGAGTGTTCATTCTTGGTGGGAAATAAAATGTAAATCCCTCCTCCCCCTGGTGAGGGGTGACCTTTGTGGCAAGTCCAGGCAGTCTCTTCCTAAATACCCATCGCAAAACTCACCCACCTTGTCAAAGAAAGGACGATGAAATAATTCTGCTCTGAGTTTAGAGGAGAGAGCTAACGAGGCTCAGGATGTCCCAAGCCAATTGCCCACAATGATTGTGTAAAAATACGTTTTGCATCTGGTATTTGATTTGCCACAGAGCTTAACAGAAAAGTAACTTTATCTATTTTTTTTTCAATTAAAGGAAGTAATGTTACAATCAATAATTCCTCCCACTCTGGTGTGGTGAATTAATGTCTGTCTATTGTTTTTAAATCACAAAGGGAACATTGCTATAGAAATATAAAATGGTACTATTTCATTTCAATCTATTTAATTTTCCATTCTTGAATTACATAATGGGGTTAAAACATTGAATAGAATTAATAAAATGAGTATTTAATTAAGCAATAATGAGTTTCTAAATGGATGCTCAAGGAAACTGGCTTTATAGTTTATGCAAGAACCAGATAATGGTCTTAACAAAGACTAAAATTGCATTGAATATTTTCTATATTTAAAGATTTTTTTTTTTTCTGAATTCTCTCAGGAGTAGATTTAAACATAATCCAGCTCCTTGATTAGACTCCACTTTGCTTTCAAGGTAGAATGCAAATGCCTTTCAATGGCCCGCGAGTCCTACATTATCTGACTCTGTGTTCTTCTGGAGTCCGATAGCAAACAGTTCTCCCCGGCCCTCCCCTGCACTCCTGCCACACTTACCTCCCTCGTTCCGCACATGCGCCATGCTCCCTCCACCACCCGCCTTTGCACCTGCTGTTCCAGATGCCAGGAAGGCTCTCTCCCCTTTCACCTCATGTCTCCTCCTCTTCTTTCGGTTCAGAGAATTCTTCCCTAATGACCCTCCCCACACTGGGCCAGGTACCCACCCCCTCTCACCCACCCTCCGCCCCCCAAGCTGTAGGCTCTCCAAGAACTGTTTTCTTTCCTAGCACTTAACACATTTTTGTAATTATATATAAATCATGTCTGTTTTTTTTTTACTGTTTGTATCCCTAGAATTTAACACTATATCATGCCTGGCACACAGAAGTCACTTACCAAATATTTGTACCACTGGCTGGCTGGAAGATGGATGGATGGATGGATGGATGGATGGATGGATGGAGAATGATGGATGAATGGAGGATGGATGGATGGATGATGGATGGGTGGATAGATGGTAGGTAAATGTGGCTGTGGACACATTACTACCTCTGAAGATATATTAGGGCCACAATATGCATTATGAGAATTCCTAAAACAATACCACCTTCTCATTCCACTTGGATTCGTGTGCTTACACACTAAAAAGGTATTCCATGCCAGCCCCTTTGGTAGGTGCTGCAGACATGAAAAAGTGTCATGAAAGAAGCTGCAGAGGCTTTTCTCACTTAGACTGGCCTAAATATTGACTTTACAAATTCTTTCATCCATCCATCCATCATATCTTCATGTGTCCAGCACTGTGCTATGTACTAGGGATCAGGGCTGAATCATCTATCAGGTGCTATAGGCACAGTGCCTAGGGTCCTAAAGTCAGTAAACAGAGGACTTTAAGTGTCAAAGAAAATTTTAATTTTTTTTCCTTACATCAGAAAAAAATGAAATGTTTAAAGTCCATGAAAATTATTATGGTAGGAGGGGCCAACAAAGGTAAAAGTACGTAAGGTCCATGAAAGTCACAATGCAGCCCTAGAGATGTCCCGGAGAGCAAGGAAGATCAGTCCATCCCTGCCCTTCTGGAACACTCAAGCAGGTGGCAGAATCAGGCATCGATCAATGAGCCAATCTCTCCTAGTCCCACTCCTGTATAGCTTCATCCCTTCATGTTCCTCTCAGCCCTTGCCTTTGGTACCAGGTCCCACTTTCTATATTTAAGATCATTCATTCATCTAACAAATATCTACTGTGTCCCTTCTATGCCCCCAGCATCACGTGAGGGACTAGAGAAAAAGTCATGAACAAGACAGATGCACCTAGAGCCTCCAGCCTCCTCAAATCATGATCTGTTCTTATAGGTCATCTCAGCAACATGACATCCATCGTCTTTGACAAAGCAACTCCTCACCTACACATTGGATGTAATGGCATTTCCACCTGACTGATGGTTTCCAACGTGGTCCCCTCTTGTCTCAGCAGTCCCCTTGTACATGTGTCAGAAGAGCCACAAGGACAGGTTATGAGCTGAGGTCTGCTGTGATCAGCAGGGACAGAAAACTAGTCCTCTGGCTCTGGATCATAGCAGAGAGTGAAGGACTGGCCTAAGCAATGGGGATCTTGAGTGGGCATGTGTAATAGAACTTATTGAAAGCAGAGATTACTGGAATCCGGGAGACTTGGGTCTGACCTTTGTTTCACTAAACAACTTTAGACAAAAGCTTTCCCTCTCTGTGCCTATTTCTTCACCTGCAATCTGAAGGGATTAGACAGCACATGTGCCACCACGTCCCACTCCCAGACCCATGACAGACAGCAGTCGTGGATCACAGTACTCCTTCCTGCTGAGCCCAGATGCACTGCAGGCCCCTCAACACAGAGGTCAGGCAGCCTCGCCAATACACAAGGGTAGGTGCTCACACTGAAAGCCCCTTACCAACCTTGACCTTGGACTCTCTCATGCTTCTCAACTCCAGCTGCATATTAGAATTATCTGGGCAGGTTAAGAAAATTCTGAATCCCTGGCCTTTCCAAGATCAACTGAATTGGAATAGGGCCCAATTATTTTTTTTAAACAGTGTTTTTAAAAAGTCCCCAAGGAGATTCTAATGTGCACACAGGGCTGAGAACCACCAGTCTAGATTTCAAGCTTAGAAATTCCATGATTTTTGTGAGAAGGAGGGAAAGATAGAAGATAAGACTTACTTAAGAAGAATCAGAGGAATCAGGTCAAAATAATGGTCTCCTAGAGCTGCACCTGTGTGACAGCATCCTCACTCCAGCTACTGTCCATCCTGTGTGCGTGTTCTAAGAATTTCCCAGAGCCCCTTTCATGGAGGGGAGACAACTCACCCAGGTTTGCTGAAGTGTGATAGACCAATGAGTTCCCACCCCGCCCCACGCCCCATCCCCCTCAAGGCATCAAGATTAAGGCTCATAATTAATGATTTGCAAGTCAATTAATCAGCCGCTGCTATTGAAATCTCATTTCTCAGATTACTTCTCTTTGAACACAAGGGCTTTTTGACGTCCTCGTACTGTCTAGATTCACTTTCCTACTAATTGAAATTTCGAGATATTTCTTCTTCTTGTCAGCTTATTGGTATTGCTTGTTTGTGAAATATTTGCAAACAGATTACTGCTCACCTATAGTGTGTCAGAGGTAAGCACCAAAACAATTCTTTATGCCTCCAACTCAAAGGAATGTGTTAATGATAGCTCGTGAATTTCTCTGTCTACGGGAAAGCTGATTTATCATTTATTGATTTATCTCAACCACACCTACTTGCAACAAGTATTTGAGATGTATTACAATAAAATCACATGTACAACAAGGCTCCAAACAATTGATTTATATGTTTCCTTAGAAATGCTTTTTTAAAGTCATACTTTGGGCCAGGGGTGGGAAGGATGGAATTGGCTTTCTTTGTTCGAGAAGATGGTGCAACTGAGCAGACGCTCTGCAGTCAGACCTGGGGTTCCAATCCAGGCCCTCCACACACGAGCAATGGCGCTCTGGCTGTCTGGTTACATTGCTGTTTCAGGCAGGTGCAGCTACAAGAACAAACGCAAACCAAAATATGTAAAGGCTCAAACTCAATAGAAGTTTGTTTCTCATTCATTCAACACAGTTCATGACGGTGTTCCCGGCCACCAGGCTGCTCCATGTGGTGATTCAGGGACCCGACCTCCTTCCCCATGAGGCTCCCCCTCCCTTGGGTCTTGTGGTTGTCTGTATTCAGGTAGATAGAAGGAGGAGGGCACAGAGGAGAGGCACAGCCCTTCTCTCCACCCTCACCCCAGCCCAGCCCAGCCCTGGCAAACATCACTTCTCCCCACGTTCCGCGGGAGACAAGTCAGTCTCGTGGCCTCACCTAAGTGCAAGGTAGGCTGAGAGGAAGAGAGTAGCATCTGTCGGCACAGCACAGCATCACAATCTTCCTTTGTTCTTATTTATCATCAATGAGATGATCGGGGAGGTGTACCCAACACTGGGCATATGGTAAGAGCTCCATAATGAGTCTTTGCTATGTGTTTTCAAAATAGTGACAGTAGTGTCTGCTTCGTTTGCAGTTTCAAGCCACAGTGGAGGAAGGAGCTGTGGGAGTTATTGTCAACTTGACAGTGGAAGACAAGGATGACCCCACGACAGGCGCGTGGAGGGCTGCCTACACCATCATCAACGGAAACCCAGGGCAGAGCTTCGAAATCCACACCAACCCTCAAACCAACGAGGGGATGCTTTCCGTCGTGAAAGTAAGGGTACTTCCCACTGCTCCCCCTCCCCATGTGAGCACTGAGGCCCCACGATGGGGCTCATGGCCTCTCTGCCTCGGGAAGGTCAAAGACAAGTCAGCCCTAGTCTCTCCCTCCTGGAATTCAAAAGAAAAAGGCTCCCGTGTAAGGGTGTACGGGTATCCTCATAGCCATAAAACCAACCTGTTGTACAGGTTCTAGGAAACTCAAACTTAGGTGTAACATTAAAAACACCAATCAGTTTTTAAATGAGATTCTCCATACATTTGATAAAGAATTATCAAAGATATGCAAAAATGGGATAGGTGAAGGTTTTTTAAAGACCTATGCTCAAAATGTGGATTATTACATTTCTTCTTAATCTTTCTTAGCAGAGTCTCCTTTATTCTCTTAAAAATAGGAGATAATTACACACATGGGCTAACTTGGTGTGAAACCTCTGTGAGCGTTGCTGGCCAGCACATTGGCCTCTCTCTGGCTGCAGGTGGAACGGGAGGAGGAGGTGTAATAACGGACAGAGAGCCCTGGGTTCCTGCGAGTTCTCTGGAAATGGCGGGTGGGAGCGAGCAGGGTGACAGCAGAACATGCGATGCTGGTGGTCTCGGTGTCCCTTCTAGAAGGGATCTTAACGCACTTCCTTCTCTCTCTGGGAAGGTCTGGGGAGAGCTCTGCCAGACCAGGATGGTCACTGGAGCACAGTTTCTTTTCTGGTGGATGAAGTCATTTGCCTTGAAAGAAGGGAGCAATTGTATTTATAGAAATAGTGGCAGTGGACAAAGCAGGAACATTGATACCTGCTCCCTGTATGTCCGTGGCCAAGGTACCTAACTGTGTTTTCTGTGCCTCAGTTTCCTCATCTGTAAAACAAGGATGATAATACAGTCCACCCCTTGAGGCTATTGTGAGAAATCCATGAGCTAACACATAAAACGTTTAGAAGAGTGACTGGTAGTTAGAGCCCGTGTGAGTTTCCTACGGCTGCTGTAACAAATAACCACAAACCTGGTGGCTTACCACAAATTTATTCCCTTACAGTTCTGGAGGCCAGAAGTCCAAAATCCGTTTCACAGGGCTAAAGGTGTCAGGGCGGGTTCCTTCTGGGTCTCTGGGGGAGAATTGACTTCCTCGTCTCTTCCAGCTTCTGGAGACTGCCCGCATCCCTTGGCTCACGGCCACTCCTGTATCTTCAAAGCTAGCCGTGTAGCATCTTCATCTCTCTCGCTCTCTCTCAGACTCTGACCCTCTGCTTCCATTGTCATATCTGCTTCTTCCTTTGACTTTCCTGCCTCCCTATTTAAGGACCTTTGTGATTCCCTTGGGTGCACCTGGATAATCCAGGATCATCTCACCATCTCAAGTCCTTAGCTTAGTCACATCTGCAAAGTCTCTTTTGCCATGTCAGGTCACATATTTGCAGGTTCCGGGGATTAGAATGGGGACATGTTGGGGGTCATTGTTCAGCCAGCGCAGGGCCATATAAACAACCACACCAACAAAGTTCCACAACATCCCCGGGAGCAGGGCCCAGAGCCACCGAGAATGGCAGGTCTCAGAGACGCTTCCAGCTTGCTCCAGAGGATGAGGGGGTTGGGCTTCTCCCAAGCCCTGCCCTCTTCAGTCCCTCATCCAAACTGACCCTCAACTGTCCAGCTGAGAAGAGCAGCCCCTGGGTCTTCCTGATTCTTTGTCCCTAATAATGCGGGTGATGGCAGAGTCATTAGGAGATCCCGACCCTGCCCTCCCGCATCCACCCCTGCAGTTTCGAAGCTGTAAAAGTCATAAAATAACACAGCCACTGGCTGTCCTCTGTGGCTAGCCCTGTATCTATAAAAGCCGTCAGGCAGTTTTCCAAACCTGCGGCTGGAAGACAAAGCTTGGGTAAATATCCATCCCCATCATAAATCCTGCAGGAGCGCGGCTCTCCCCGGCCTGTGTTTCTAAAGCTTGAGGAGAATAAAACACAAGCAAAACTAGACTCAAGAAGGGGCGTGCTCCCCTCCCCACATCCCCACTGTGGCCCACAGTGCTGTGAGTCTGAAATGTTAGTACATGGAAGAATCACCCAGAATGCTGGTTAAAGCACAGGTTTCTGGGCCCACCACACACCTGCTGGGTCAGAACCTGAGGGGGAGGTGCCCCAGGTGATGCAGGTGTTCACAGAGCACAGCCTTGGATGAGGACTTCCCAGCTGCCAATTCCTGGGGAGGAGGTACCCTCAGGAGCTCTCCTGGGCTTCGGTTTTACTAGTGAGCAGACTTCTTTTGCTTCAGAATTGGGATGGAGACTCCCCCTCCCTCCAGCTGCCCACCACATGAATCCATACAAAGGGACTTGTGCTCTCCCTGCTTCTCAGCACACCTGAGTCAAAGCTCCAGGACAGCCTTCTAGAGGCAGGCCTGGCCATGCACCCCACTCTCTCCACCTTGCCAGCAACCCAGGGCATTAGTTAGGAATGCTTTCGGCTGCAAGTAACAGAATGCCAGACTGGTAGTAATAATAGAGAGAATTTAATGATCTCTGTAACTAGACGAAGGTGAGCCAGGCTAAGATTGGCTGGCAGCCCAAGGAATCAGAGAGCCAGCAGGGGGCACCACAGATGCTTCTGGCTTTTTCCTCATAGACAAAAAATGGCTGCCAAAGCCACAGGCATCAAGTCTTCCCACTGCTGTGTCCCAAGGCAGGAAGCAAGGAGGCAGCCAATCAAGTGAGAGAGAGAGTGTGTGCTTTTGTGTGCCCCTCTCCTCTCATCAGCTAAGAAAATATCTTTTCCACGGGTCCCCCAGACAATTTCCCATGATCTATCGTTGGCCAGACGACACGTGCCCACCCTCGGCTGCAAGGAAGACTAGAAAGTCCAAATCTGACCCTTGGGACCCCTACAGGAAGCAGTGAATAAGGGAGAAGAGAGGCGGGCATGGCCATGAGGCAGCCAGCCATGAGCGGTTCTGCCCGAACCAGTCAGCAGGCAGCGTACTGAAGACTAGCGGAAGTCTCAGGATCGTGTGGTTTCCAGGGGAGTCTCGCCTCCCTGCAGGACTGAATCCTAACCGATCTGGCAAATGAGTCCCCGTTTCCCCTTTAAACCCTTCTGGTCAGGAACGTCCTTAGTTGCTTTGTAAACCTATTCCAAAACTATCAGAGAGTTACTCTTTCAGCTGACTATAAACCACGCTGCATTTTAAGTCAATTTCCTCTTTTGTTCTCAGAGGAGAAGGAAGCATTGAGAAAACAGGCGTCTTTCATCCCCAAACCCGTCATAGGCTTAAAAATCACTGTTGGATCACTTCCAAATCCTCCCTCTTCTGGACAACAAACCCCAGGTCCTTTACTCTTCGCAGGTGGGCCGGCTTTCCCAGCCCTCAAATCCTCCAGAAGGTCCACACCCTCTCTTGACACTTGATGAAATATTAATTGAATTGAATCTCTGTTGCTTTATTGGAAGTGTTTTCAATTTCCTCCCATCCCTGACACGGAGACCCCGCACCAGGCAAATCCCATTAATAAGGTCATATGTCCCAGACGACAGAGGGCTTCTTAATCCGACATGACCCGGGGCAGGCCTCAGGAGGGACTAGGAGCAGAGACACGTTTCAGCAGCTCCAGGTGGACTGGCCCGGGCATCGTACAGCTGGAATTATTGCACCCAGCATTGTGCAAACGAAAGTTCACGCAGGAGAGGTTCTGCTCTCCAGAAAAGGCCAGCCTCGCTCTGTGGGGCTCACTCACTCTCTCTCTGGTCCCCTCCCTCCGTGGCGTTGCTCACATCTCGAGTCCTCGGAAGCCAGTATTCTGCTCAGGGAATGTCAGCCTTGGAACATACCTGAAAATCCAGGCGAAAGGGCAGTGGCTCTCCCAGATATTTCAATCCCACATTCTTCCTCACCATCTTAACGGCTTCTTGTTGTTATATCAGACTCTAGACCATCTCTGTGTGAAACATTCAACTTGCATCATCTCCTCTAATCTTTGCAACAATCCTTTGTACAAGGACTTGGTTGAGGAGAAAGCTGAGACTCTGGGAGACGCATGTGGTGGGGTGCCTGTGGTCCTACAGTTACTAAGCATCAGGCCAGGACGTGACTCCCACCCCTCAGGATTTGGAAGAAAATGGCACTTTCATCCACTAAGCCACATTGCTTCCCAGCATGAATACAGCAGCCCAAGGCAGGCGGGGCAGAGGCCTGGGGCCCTGTCAGCATCACCTGTAGAAACGGCACCTGGTGCCAAAAGCAGTTTACTGTTATCAGCTCAGACTTTCTCATCAGACTCCCTGGGTCAAAACTCGGCTCTGTGCCACTTATTAGCTGTGTGGCTTTGGTGGAGTTACTTAACCTCTCTGAGCCTGTTTCCTCATCTGTGAAACGGGAATAAAAACACCTACTCTTATGAGGGTAAGGTGGGGATTAGGTGAGATGATGCACACCGGCACTCCTAACACATGGTAGGTGCACAATAAGGGATAGATGATGTCATGGAAAATAATGAAGGGTTGTGAGGAAGATGAAATATATATTGTAAGGCACATGTGTGGGACTCGGGGAACTGTGGATGCCCCACTGTTATGAGTTGAATCATGCCTCCCCCCAAAAAAGAATATTTTGAAGTTCTAACCCCTAGAGCCTGTGAATGTGGCCTCATTTGGAAATAGAGCCATTGCAGATGTAATTAGTTAAGGTGAGGTTGTAGCAGAGCAGGGTGGGCCCACAGTGCACTATGACTGGTCTTATAAGAAGATGGCCATATGCAAACAGATGCACAGGGGAAGGCCGTGTGATGGGGGAGGCAGAGACCAGAGCAATGCAGCTGTGGGCCAAGGAACGGCAGAAGTTAGGAAGAGGCAGGGAAGGTTCCCCTAGAGGTTCCAGAGGGAGCTCAGCCCTGCTGGTGCCTTGCTTTTGTAGTTCTAGTCCCAGGACTGTGAGACAGTTAATTCCTATTGTATTGAGCCCCCCACTACTTCGTTACGGTCACCCCAGGAAACTAACGCACCCACCCAGATTCCCTTCACCGGTCAGAGCTCCCTCTCCAGAGCTTCCAGTGCTGGCAGACAACTGCCCCAGCCTCCCTCTTCCCAGCAGAATTGCTCTGACCAGAATGGGAGCCCTGGCCAGGGAGGTTAGGCCCCGGCTCCTGGAGAGAGCCTGCATTCGGGCCTGACTGCAGGGGGATGCAAAAGGCCAGCCCACCTGCCTCAAGATGAGACTAATTCTGTGGTGCAATTAAAGTTCCAGAGCCCTGACAGGATTGGGTGAAGCTGGGCTCCCAGAGAGAGAACGTCCTTGCTCTCCATTCCCTCTCTTCTGAGAATGCACCCTGTTACATCACATACATCCAAATCCCTGCCTCAGGCTCTGCTTCCAGACTCTGCTAGAGTCTTGGGGAACCCAGGAAGAGATAGCTCTCACACACACACACACACACACACACACACACACACGCACCCCTATCCAACATAAATGCACACACATACACATCTAACATAAATATGCACATGTAGCATCTAATACATACATCCATACATCTAACATCTAAGCACACACGTATACACATTTAATATAAACACACACATATACCTATCTAACATACAAAGACACATTTTTAGCAATGCTATTTAAAGGCTGTGTCTAAAAAGGTCAGATTTCCCTTCCCCTCAGGATCCCTGATCGTCTCTACCCGGCTCTGCTCCACTCCACCTGCTGCGAGTAGCTCAGCCTTCTTCTGGCCCGCTGGCCTCAAACCCTGGCCCAAATTCTGCTGTGCGTCTGAGCCCTACAGAGCTAGCAAACTCCAGAAAACCCTGCGCTAGTGGCGTTTTCCTGATGGTAGAACATTCACTTGAGCTAGATTTGGGATTTCACAATATCAGCATGTTTAATTCACTTTACTTCCAGAACGATGTTGTGCTCCTGGGAGCTGGTATAGAAGAAACCCTCAGGGTGGCCCAGTCAGGTCTGCCCGCTGCTGGGGTGGGGAGGAGAAGCTTCTCTGGAGACGGAGGTGTTCTGTGTGCCGGTCCTGCTCAGAGTGCTGACCCGCAGGGTTGTCTCGACCCAGCAAGCCGAAGGCTTCTGTCCCTTTCAGGATCCTAATTGGGATGAATAACTCTGTTACCCGAATGTGGCAGCTCATTGGCCCCTGTTTGGAATGTCCTTTACTGAGGTTGCATATTCGGGTGTCATCGGGATGGACAGAGATCTGTTGTTGGAAAGGAGGAAGGAGAACCAAAATGTAACTGGGTAGCTGCTAGGGACCAATGGCTTTACATCTGTTAGCTCTTAAAATCCTAATACTAACCCTGCTGGGAGCTGTTCCAGGTGAGGAGAGGGGTCCTGTTAGGATCAGGAAGCGTTTCCGGGTCAGCAGCTCCTGTGTGTGTGCTCACGTGCACGTGCACATGTGTGGAGTGCGCTGTAGGCGTGTTAGCTGTAATTGTGATGAGAGACAACATAATTTGCCTGCGGTCATTCCAATTCCACCTGCTGGATTCCAGATTCTCACTCACGCCTGCCGGGCTCTCCGTTCTCGCCTCTGTTCCCCTTGTCCCATGTCCCTTACAACATTTACTGAGGTTGGCTTGCTGCTAGTTGAGGGTAAATCAATTCCTTTACTCCCGTTAGTCTTGTCCTCCCGGCAAGAATATCCATTACGTCGGGTGTCTTGAGTTAGCTACTCGTTCTCCCAGTAACCATTAGGAAAAGAACTTGAAATAAAGTGTCCCTCGTCTCTCCTTCATGTCTCCCCATGCACCCTTGGTGTCAGGCAGTGTCACTCCCGCTGCACCTCGTGGTTTGGAAAGAGAGTGGCCAAGAGAATGTCCCCCATGACATTCTGTGATGGGCTGGACCGCCATATTAATAATGTCTGTCATGAGGTTTCCTTAAGACGATCTGATTGAGTCTTCACAGCAGCCAGGGGAGGTGGCTACTATCCCCTTCGCAAAATCACCGAGAGTGGGTCTCACTGGGGCTGCTCATCGGCCCTGAGGGCACGACAATCCACCTTCGTGTTGGACTGTCCCAGGGGTGGCCGTGTGTCTGGTCTCACCACCCTGCCCAGTATATGGCCACAGAGCCCCCAGGCATGATGACAATTGAAAATGCCCCCACACATTTTCAAATCCCCTCAGGTGGGGAAGGGTCCAGCGGCTTAACCCCATGTGTCTAGGTCTCTCAAATCCTTTCCCCTACGTCACACCCTACTGGAAAATGCACACCTGTGCCAGGAGATCCCAGCCCTTAGACCTCATGGCGAGCGAGTGGGAAACATTAAAAATGGAACCTTGGCTTGGCTTTTCCATTCCATCTCCCATGGTAACAGAGGCAGGGTCACCACAAAGCTGACGAAGCTAGGCTTCAGGGACTCTCATGCAGCCGAGCCCCTAAGAGCGTCAGAGGTGTGGAGTTACAGGTCACAGGTGGGAAGGCTCCTAATGTCGGCATTGTCAGTGAGTCCCCTAGGGAGATCTTAAAAGGGAGGACCCGAGTTCTCTGAGGCTCATGTAATGTGTTGTAATTTATTTCTCAACCTAAAAATAATTAACACCTTCCATACCTAATTTTGTATCTTTATGTTTCATATTCTTTTTCTGAAAGAGGACCCCAAATTGCATAAAGCTTAGCCCACAAAACCTAGATCCGTCCCTGAACATCCACCTCGGCTCGTGGAATGTCAGAGGGACTTTGTGCAAAGGCGTCTGCCCTTTGTGGCGGACGCACATGCTGAACCCCTCTCTCTGCTTTCCAGCCTCTGGACTATGAGATTTCTGCCTTTCACACCCTGCTGATCAAAGTGGAAAACGAGGACCCACTGGTACCCGACGTCCCCTACGGCCCCAGCTCCACGGCGACCGTCCACATCACCGTCCGGGATGTCAACGAGGGGCCGGTTTTCTACCCGGACCCCATGATGGTGACCAAGCAGGAGAACATCTCTGTGGGCAGTGTGCTGTTGACAGTGAATGCCACAGACCCCGACTCCCTGCAGCACCAAACCATCAGGTGGGTGAGCGACTCTCCAACCAGCAGGCAGGAACTGCTCTTCTTTTCTGGTCACAGGGGCTGGTTGTCAGGAGCAAACTACCATTTAATTATAGTTGTTAACAGTCTGGGTGAGTGGGAGGTACGTGTCGTAACGAAGAGTTGGCGGCTGATGGCATCCGGGGGCTGGGCTCACTACAGGGGGACACTGCCCCTGCACCTGGCTCCCAGCAGCAGACCAGCTTGGGAGGAGAGCGGCTTCAGAGCTGTGTTGCCAAATGAGCAGAGGGGTCTGCCAGCTCTGAGCACAGTCCCCAAAGGGAGAGAGAAAGGAGCCACCATATATGGCCCCCTGCATCTCAGACACTTGACCTACTCGATTGTTACCACAGCTTATGAGAAAGGTGTTGGCTAACTCCACGTACATACAGATGAGGGTATTACAAATTCAGAGAGGTTCAGTAACTTGCTCAAGGCTGCCCAGCTTAGTAGCAGAGGAATCAGAATAAAGCAAGACAATCTGCAAAATCCGTGCTCTCTGCTAAGTGCTACGGATTCTGAACTGTCGCAGGGGGAAGGAGCAGGTGTTGCCTGGTACTTAGAAATGGACTGTCTGTTGGGTTTTCGACTGATGAAGAGAGATCAGGCTGGGAAAAAAAAAAAAAAAACGCTTCAAAAGTTTCTGTCTTTAAGCTCTGTCCATTGCTTAGAAAGAAGGTATTTCGATAACGAGATTTAATGAAATGGTCATTATCCACAGTGCTAGCAAAGACAAGATGCCCTCGTTGGTACATTGTTTCACAACAAACTTAAATCAGCATGCAGGTCCAAATGCACGCTTGTCTCTGCAAAGAAAGTTATTAATCTTTCTTTCCAAAATCTAATCTTCTTCTCATATGAGTTACAGATAATCAAGCATTAGACACACTTCTAATAAACATGTGTCATATTGTCCTGATTTGAAACACCTGAAAGTACCTCACAGTCTCCACATCAGCCGCTTCACCGTGGAGCAAGCTGGCAGACAAGCACCAGAAGCTCTTTTCCAATCCCAAAGGGGATTTATTTTTACAACAAAACTTTCTGAAATGCCAGATGAACTAGATAAAGGCACGAAATAATACTAAATCCTATAATAATGTGACTCTGAAATAGCCATTCTTTTTTTTTCCTTTTCTCCTTTTTTTCCCCCTTTTCCTGCTTGGTATCTGGCAAAGGAAATATGCAATTTAAACATCAAAGAGAAAGCTTTCCTTAAGTACCTAGATGGGGAAACCTGTAGCTTAACAGACTATAAGGTAGTTGTACCAATTTAGGATGTCTTTAGGGGAGCGTGACTGTCATTTTGTACTTCTACAATAGGAGGTGGAAGAAGCAACTCCTGGGTGGGGAGAAAATGAATTTAAATGGGTTGATATTGCTAAACCTGGAACTCTGCCATTGCTGCATAACTTGGGACTCTGCCAGGCAGGAAAGTGTTAATGTGAGGGGGAGGGGCGGGTGCAGATGTCCTGGAGGAGAGGTTCTTCTAAGGTGGGAAATCTCCCACAGACTGTGGGAGAGGCGGGTCTGTCAGGGTTTTTGTTTAAGACCAGTTCCGGCTGATGTAGGCAAAAGGTGGAATTTGCTGGAAGATTCTATGTATCCATAGAACCAGGCCCGAGATGGCACGGGAACTAGGGCGTGTTGAGTCTCTAGGTAATGGGAATTGACGGGCTGGCACTTCAAGATCTCACAGGGAGGATGAACCACCTCCAGCCATTTTCCATTCTGCGTCATTTGGCCCTCGGGTCACATGTCCAGGGGCGAGTCTGCTTTGCCTGAGCTGGAGTCACGAACCTCCCAACTCAGGGCACTTGATGGTCAACAGAGATGATGCTCCCAGACTTGGCTGCCCACCACAGCGGGCAGCTGATTGAGAAGCAGGAAGGAAATTTCATCTGGCAAATGGAGTGTGGTGCTTAGAGTACAGTGACAGGCCACAGAAAGCAGTCCCAGCAAACTGAGTAGGGGACAGGATTCCAGCCTGGAGACGGAGGGGGTGCCTGGTGAGAGCCAAGACATTGAGGGATGTCGAGGCCAGGATTTGAGCCACAGAGAACAAGGCCCCAGTTACTGGAACTGGGGTACAAAGGTTCCCCATTCTATCACGGGCAGATTGTCAGCGGCACCCATTGTGTGAGAAAAGGAAGTCAGAGAAAGCAATTTGTAAATTACTAGAGGTGAGACTTGTTGTGGGGGGAGCAGAAATGTAGAAAGCTCTGAAGAGCTTCATGGTTCTACAGTTGGTCATCACAGGTGTGACCCTCCATCGCAAGCTGCCAGGACCCCTCTCAGAGTGACTTCTGCCAGGACCGCATGTATTGGCTCACGTAATTGAAAAGTCCATGGGGACTAGGGCATCCAGCCTGAGAATTCGGTGCTCAGATATAGTCTTTCTCCTCTTCTTGGCTCTGCTTCCCGCTGGGTTGGCTTCATCCTCAGCCATACCTGTATGGACTTAGAGCGACATGGCCACCAGCAGCGCCAGTCCTCGGTCCTACCAGCACAAGGGCCAGGTTTGAGTCTCACTGAGCCAACTCGGACACACGCCCATCTCTGAGCCAAACAGAATGGCAGGAGGATGGATGTGCCTATGGACGACTGGCACATGCCCCCACCCTGGACCCGGGTCCAGTCATGACAGCCTGGGATGGTGGTTTCTCAAAGGAATGCAGGAGGCTTTTCCCAGGAGATGGGAATGGATGCTGAGTCATCAGGAACCACAGAGAGCCACTGTGACAAAGTTCAATTTTGTGAATCCCTTCAGAAAATGCAGCTGAGGTGTTTCTCTGTGGCTGATGTGTCTAATCTAAGAGTTCTCGCATTACAAATTGGTCTGGCTGAGCAGTGTCTGGACAAATCCCTTTTCCAGTCTTGCAGCAAAGTAAATGCAGGTATGCATGTGTATGTGTGTGGGGGGTGGGGGGGGGGTGGGAAACACACATTTCTCTCTCTGGCCTGACTCCTCAGACACATTTCTTCCTGCTGGGATCCAGGGTTGCCCAGAAGTGACCCTTTCCCAGCCTGGCACTGGCTGGACCTCCCCTCCCTTCCCCCTCCACCCTTCTCCCCTCCCCCTCCACCCTTCTCCCCTCCCCCGTTTCTCTCCCAGTGCTGGTTCGAGCTCATCAAAGGCAGGGATAACATGGCTGACAGGTTGAGCTATTGTCACGGGAACTCTTCCGGGAGAAAGGGCTCATTAATTATTTGCACCCTTTGCTCCTGCACGCTGAGAAGCCCTGTCCCTGAGGGGCTGTGTGTGCAGAGGGTGAGCAGGACTGCGGGAAGGAGACAGGCTAGGACACAGTTTTCTAATCATCTGCACTTGGCTCCCCAGAATTCTCAGAAAGACACGATGACCTTATGAGTGGCATTGTTATTGCTGTCTTAATGCTTCTTCAGGGAGCCGGCCCTGGAAGAGGGAGGAGTTTACACTGAGAACTCTTACTTTAGCTAACAAAGGCGCACACAGAAAGATGCTGTCCCAGCCGTCTGCCCCTGAGGGTCTTGATTCCTGGCAATAACCCTGCCTGGGCTCTGCAGTCATGCAGGTTGTTGTGGGTTGTTGCCCCGTCTCTGTGTGTGTGACTCCGTGCATGTCCACGTGTCTTTCTCTCTGTGTCCCTCTCTGTTTGTGCCTATTTCTCTTGGGATATCCTTTGCTCTGTCCATTTCTTCCTTGTCTCCCTCTCCTCTCCGTATCTCTGTCTCCTCTGCCCTTTCTCCCTCCCCTCTCTGTCTCTATTTGCACCTTCCCCCTCCCTCTATGTCCATCTTTCTGTCTCAGCCATCTGCTCCTCCCTGTCTGTCTGAGTCTCTGTTCCTCTCTCCCTTTCTCTCCTTGCCTCCTCCCATTCCTCTCCTCTCCTCTCTTCTCTTTCCTCTTCCTCCTCCTCTCTCTTCTCCTCTTCTTTTCCTTCTTCTCCTCCTTCTTTCTCTTTCTCTCTGTCTCTATCTGCCTCTGTCTCCCTCTCTCACCATTTCTATCTCTATCAATACCTCATTCCATGCTTCCCTTTGACTCAGCTCCAAGACCCCCATTTCATCTCAAATGGCTAACCTGGCACTCAAGGCTTTTTAGCACAGGGGGAGATGCTCCACCTGACCAGGGTACTGACTGCCTCATTCAGGTCCTGGCCCAACCTCGACAGGCACTTTGGCCTCCTCCCTTGTCAAAACAGGGAACCTCCCCACCCCCTACCCCCACAAAACTTAGAAGCTTACTCCTAACTAGTTCCTGATCCTGGCCCGCGACTGGTCTTCTGTGATGAAAAGCGCATCTCAAGCACAGCAATTCCACTGCCGACCACTGTCATGCACTCTTTTATCTCACCAAGGAACGTTCAATCAGCGGAAGGTGACTTGATCCCTGAGAAGCCTGTAACTCTCAAGACAGGTGGTGTCCAGGCATCAGAGGGAATATTCTCACTAAAAAGCCTAAGTTAAAACTTGTTAAAAAGCCCATCACATTGTGCTCTTAGCCAAATCAAAACAGACAGCACTGGGCTAGTGGCAGACGAAATTCTTCTTTTTAATGACTTGTATCTTCTTATCCTTATTATAAAGTTAAGACAGTTCATGGAGGAAACTTTTCAGAAGGCAGTTAAGAATAAAGAAGATAATAAAAAATCTGTAATCAACCCACTGAAGGAAATCCCCTTTTAACAATGTGGGTATGTCTCCTCCGATTGTGTGTGAGTACTTCCCTTTTTTATTACCAAGACTGGCTCGCGTCACCCACCCTGTTGTGGAACCTGCCATTTTTACTTCCCAGTATGTATGGTGAGCAGCATTGGTCAAGAAATAGCCGTTATTTATCACTGAATAATATTCTATTCTATTACATGGATAGACTCATTTATTCATTTCCTTGTTGACAGAAAATTATCATGTTTCCAATTGTATGCAATTATTTTTTTCAAAGTTCAGTGAATATGCATGTAGCTAAATTGTTTAATGCATTATTAATTTTCTGAAGAATTTTCCAAAAATACTTCGCTTGAGCAAAAGTATTGACATTGTTAATGCTTTTTGTCATATAAAGAATTCCTTATTTTTTTATACCTTGGCAATCACATGTGTATTTTCCCCTTATGATTTGAATTGATGTCACGGTTCGAAAGCTTCTCTGCTCCACGGTCATGTAAATATTGACATGTTCTAAAACGGAGCTGGTTCCCACGCCCGTCCCCTCAACATACAATGGCGATAAAACTCGCTTCAGCCTTCAGGGTGCAGCCTGCCTCCACGTAAGTGAGACAGGACTCAGGCATTTCTCCATGACATTTCAGTGTCTCTAATGAGGAGCAGACGTGCAACCGAACTTGTCGGCTAATCATTGTCAGAAAGAGCAGCTCAGTGACAATTACGCTAAAACGGAGATGACTGGATTTGCCCAACGTTCTCCAACAGTGAAATGAATAACAGGGACTGACCCTCGCATCAAATCTGTTGATTTGGTTACTTTGGGGAGGCAACTGGCAGCTTAATCATTTTGAATGGACTGAGAGGACTTATTTCATTCTCTTAACAGTCAGGGGACCTGCTGAGGCAACCCAGTAGCAATTCCTATTCCAAACATTTTTCAGACAGAACTCATCTTGTCCAAGGTCTGTAGCAAACAACTCTGCAGCACAGGCCTCTGCCTACACACTGAATATATAAGATATGGGTTGAGAAAAAATATTGTCCCTACTCGTGTAAAATTACCTACCACTGCTCAATATTTTTTGGAAAGGATCATTCATCCAGGGAGCCCTGCAAGTGTGTATCGAGCAGCACTGTATCTGTGAGGATTAAGTTTGGCTGAATTTAAGAGGAAAATTCAAATGACAGTGGCTCAGGGAAGATAGAAGTCTATTTTTTTCTCACATAAAGTAAGTCTAGAGGAGGCTTGGCAGTCCAGCACTTGTGTGGTGGTTCCACAAGCTGTCAGGGACCTAGGCTCCTTCCTGCTCACCATTCAACCACGTCTAGGCTGGCACTCTCTTCCTCCTGGACTGTTATGGTTGCTAGTGCTCCAACCTTCATATCTGCATTCCAGACAATAGGATAGGAGAAAGGGGAAGAAGAAATATGTCTCCTATCTTTTAAGGAGACTTCCTGGAAGTCAAAAGCATTTCTATTTAAATCTCATTGGCCAAAATTAGTCACATGGTCACACCTAGATGCAAGGGATACTAGGAAATATGGTCATCTACTGGGTGACAACCAGCTTTTAAAACTGGAATTCTTTACTAAGGAAGAAAGGAAGAGTAGCTATTATGAGGTAACTAGAAGTTTCTGCCATGGGCACCTTTGGGGATTGAACCATTCTATGTAATAAAAAAACTACAGGGGCACCGGCCCCATGGTGTGGTGGCTAAGTCCAGCACACTCCGCTGTGGCAGCCCGGGTTCATGGGTTCCAAATCCGGGTGTGGACATACACCACTCATCAAGCCATGCTGTGACGGCAACCCACATACAAAGTAGAGGAAGGTTGGCACAGCTATTAGCTCAGGGTAAATCTTTCTCACCAAAAAAAAAGAAAAGAAAAAACTACATGGTAAATTTTAAAAGATGAAAACATGCCGTGATATTGGATTTTTACACAAACAAAATAATAGATAATTGTGTTGCTAAAGACAACTGCTTGAAAAAAGCACGAGGATTATAGTTACCCATTCATTCATTTACTGAATTCATTTCACGGTATCTATTTAGAGCCCACATGGGCCTGACACTGCTAGGTGCCGTGTATTTACTCGTGAAAGAAATGGTCTCTGCCTACAACCTCCGGGGAGCTTACAGTCACTAGAGCAAGAGCATTTGCTGCAAATGGTGATGCCCCAGGAAAGAAGGGAGACAGAGGGAGGGAGAGGAAGGAAAGAAATAAATAGTTTCCTTGGGAAAGAAGAACCAGTGGTCCCCAGCTTGGGAGAAAGAGCCAAGCAACAGAAATTGCTTATTTCCAAGCATCAGCATGGTCTCATTTGTCAACAGATTCCCGAAATCCCCAGAAACCCTGCTGTCCCCATGCCTTCGTGCAGGTCTGTGCCTCCCGGGAATTGGGAGCCTAGCCAGACCAAGCTAGGCAAAGATTTCCACAATCCCCTGGAGACATGGATTTTGAGAATGATGACAATAATATTGCTAGTACTATGACTGAGATGCCTAACATCTTTATATAAATGTTTACCAAAAACTCTGTCCCCCAAGTCTTATTTAATTCTCCCAACCACCCTGCAAATGAGAAATTGTTAGTCTCCCTTTTTGCTGAGAAGGAAAGTGTAACCTCTCTGAGCCTCTGTTTATGGAAGGAAAACATGCGAGCGAGGTGTGCAGAGGCTGCCATGACAAATCTTGGTGCTTCATTTGCCACCACTGCGCCCACCCCTGGACACCCTTCCTGTTGGTTTAGGCATTAACTCCACAGGTTGTCTTCCCCGACCTTCGGACCATGCTCCCAGGCTTTCTAGACATCTAGTCTAACCCTCATCACACTTTACTGTTATTCCTGACTTAATTGTCCATCTTCCCACTAAGCTTCAAGCTCTGTAGGGGTAACGTTCATGTTTATCTCCTTCCTTGAGGCAGCACCAGGGCCTCATCAGTACCATTTAATTAACTAAGCACTTTAGGCCCAGCACCAAGACCTTCAAACTTTCCAGGGGCCTAAAAATGTCAAGGACCTGAACACATAATCTATTGTCTCCGAAATTTGAAAAGAAAACAGCAAAATTGAAATTAATAAATATTGAGTGTCTCTAGCACCAGTATAACCTTAGCAAGTTAAATTTAACATTTGTGAAAATATCTTTACATTTGCAAAACATTTGTAGATCTCACCTTGCAAGAATGTCTGAGTAGGCACTAGAGAAATCATAAGAAATTAGTAATAAAACATTCCTGGTAGCCAAATAATTCCATCAACAAAAGTCTAAAAATCATTTCAAAAGTTTTACAGGAAAAAAGTGTATTTGCAATGTGGGTACATTTCAATATGTTTGAAATGACTTGGGATGAGGCCACCATAGACAGAGAAAATTCTTAGAGGCTCAAAGGTCTTCAAACAGCCCAAGCCCAGTGCTGGGCCTGGCATATGGAAGTGCTCAGTAAATAGATGGATTAATGAGTTGGGGTTGTCTGTGTCCAAACGTGTTTGTGCATAAGCAGACATAGTTTATTGTTATTACTATTATTTTTCATCTTCAAACATTGACTAATGTCTACCAGCCATGAAAACATTTGCACATGGCCTTGTTTTACACCAGTCCCAGGAGGGAGGCCTGAGCAGGACAGACAGGCCTCTCAATGGACCTTCCAGGTCATGCAAGTTCCATGAAAGAGCCACGTCCGTCAGCCGGCTCTTCTTGATCCAAATTTAGCCTATTCTTTGAACACAGACTATCTGAATCAGATCCAAATTAGATCCTCATCTTTCTGAACACTACAGCCTACTTTGCCTTATTTCTTTGGGTCTTTCTAAAGTCCTTCTCCTCCTCCTTTAGACTTGGAGGCTTTTTAGTTCCACGGTAGAGTCCATTCGTGGCTCCAACAGCTACAGAATGCAACGTGCAATGAAGAAATTCAACCCAAAGGAGTTGTTAAAATCCCCAATTTCAGTTTTTGCTGGTCTTCCTGTGAGTCATCAAGCCCTTCTCTTTAACACCTTGTTTATTGGAGCCCATTGAAAGGAACTCACAAAAAAAGATGGGGAATCGGGGGAAAATCATCGGCTGGTTATGGGACATTTTGTTCTGTATCTTCTGAGACGTTTGGAAGTAGACGGCAAAAATCAGTTCACTTGAAAATTCACATTTTGTCGTCACTGGCATTCTCAGAAACACGGAGGTTCAAAATGTAGAGAAGCTTACCATTTATTGGGAGGAAAGAGGAGGGTTTCAAACTCCTTTTTTGAAAAAAACGGATTTCAAAACCAGATTTAAGAGTTTAATTTGGGGTGACTCCCACCTTTTAAATTTTAATCAGAAGTTAAAGGCCAAATAATAACATTTCTACCTGGGGAAATTAAGAGAAGAGCCTCCATCTTCTAAAATATATTATTAACACCTCATCTTAATTAAATATGGTTACTGATCTCAGTAATAGGATGTGGGGTGAGGTCATTTCTGGTTTTTGTTTTTTTTAACGAGTTATTTCTTTCTTGAGTCAACAAACACAGAGCTTGAAATGTAAATGAATTGTTTACAGTTGTGCCTTTGTCGTTTTTAATTAAAATGATGTTCTTCCATTGGAAGTTTATGGTGGCAATACATTTTATCGCCTGCTCTGCTGTAGAATTTTTAATTATTTATGTAAATATATTAGCACAGCTGACTCTTATTTTTAGTGGTCAGATTTTCTGTTATGAAGATGCCAGTGGGAAACAAGGTCTAATAAATTAAACAACTGAATTTTTAAAGAGTTAACATCTTCAGTGGCTGAAAATAGAATTCCAGCTTTTATAATGATCCAGAGATGGAAGATTTTCATTATTAACTTCAATTAGAGGTGCTCAGTTTGGTTAATACGAACAGGCTCGCCATTTGGATTAACAGTTAAAAGGTTATTTTACAATTCAACCACCTTTTTAACATCCATCTACATATGTTGTTATAAATGTGCCATGGGCCAGACTTTCATTATTGAAAATGTTGTTTCAAATTGATTATATTTGAATATAATTATGATGGTCATTCTTGTCAGCCTGAGAAGTTAATTCTCAGAACCAATATAGAAAATATCGACAAATGTTCATATTGTTTCTTGCCTAGTGCTGTTGAATCTGCTTAGCTGGGTTTTTTTTAATTTTAATAAGGCATATGAAATAGATGAGGATTGCTACACAATCCACCAATATAGCACTGATTCAGAAAGCCGCACATTTCAGGATTGCAACAGAAATAAGTCAATTAGGGAAAATAGCTGATTTATTTTATTATCTCAGTTTGTCTGGCAATCACCAGCACTAGGTACCGGACAAATGCATCTTGGGGTCTCTTGAAGGGCTAATCACGGCCCCAGCACTAACAGGGGTAACGCAGCCGCGGGCCGGGAGTCATGCAACTGAGTCAAGAAATACGTTTACTGATTCAAGAAATACGTTTCGTCATCTGCTCCTAGTTAGATTTCCAAATAATCTCAAAGCTTGTATTTTCAAGTGATAACATGCTACAGTTCTCCTATATATGTTTAATTTGGGGGTTTCCTTGTATATTCTAGCAGTGTTGGCAGGAATCTCACGATAGGATCAGAACTTATATAGCCAGCTTCAGACAACCTCGATCCCCGAGTGAGGGCTGCACACGTGAAATGGGGCCTCTGGATATGGACTACGGTTAGGATGGGATAAGCCACCTCTTCAATCATTGAATCATTCATTCCACAAATGTTTAATGGGCACCTGTAATATGACAGGCCCTTTTTTAGGCATTGGGGATCCAGCAGTTGCAGAAATAGTTAAAAAATGTCAGTCTTCATGGAGGGACCAGGGAAAGCATCGCTGATGACATGACAATTCAATAAACAATTGAAGGAAGCAAAGGGTGAGTCACGCAGGTATCTGGGAAGAGTGGGCCAAGCAGGGGAAATAACAAGAACAAAGGCCCTGAGGCAGGTGCCCAGGAGTGTGAGATGGGGGTGGGGGGAGTCAGGTGAAGAGTAAGCAATGGGGGAGGTGGGAGGTGGGAGATGAGGTCAGAGGTGCATGGGGTAAAGCTTTTACTCTGAATAAGATGGGAAGTTAAACACTCTGGTGGTTTGAGAAAAGAGTAGGTGAGGAGGCGTTAGGGAAGGGAGAATACCAGTGGGGCAGGGGCTGCAATAATCCAGGTGAGAGGTGGCGTGGGTTTGGACTTGGGTGGTAGCAGTGCAAACAGTGAGAAGCAGGCAGGTCCTGGGTATGTTTGGAAGGTAATGGCAACAGGGATTTGCTAACCAACTGTGTGTGTGTATGAAAGGGGCGGGGGGAGTGAAGATTGACTCCAAGGTTTTTGTCCTAAACAATTGGAAGAACAGGGTGGACATTATGAGAGGCGAGCTCACTAGAGAAGTGACTTGGGGGAGGGGGAACATCAGAACTCTGTTTCGATTATGCTCTGTATGAGATGGAGATGGGAGCAGGTGACCCAGATAGCAGGGAGAGTCCGGGCTAGAGATAAAAGTCTGGGTGTCGACATTCAGACGGGATTTCAATCCCTGAGCCTTTGAGGTCCCCCAGAGGTGAGTGAGGGTAGAAAAGAAAGGAGGCCCCGAGGTGGAGCCCAGGAAACACGAACGTGCCGAGGAGGGGCCCTGCCTGGGGTGTTGCACATGAGGCACTGCTTCCTGAGCGTAACTGAGCAGCACAGTTAAATACAATGCATACTCTTAAGCAGCAGATCCAGAGTCCACGCAGGCGCTGCTTCCTTGGGCCCCAGGGTGGAGCGGACACTCTCATCCAGCAGTTGATCAGCCCTAGGTTGGCCTGGCTCTGTCTATCTCCTTCTCTTCCGCCATCAGCGTGCCGGGCCCCCTCCTCTGGTCCAGTTTCCTAACACGGCCCCTTTCTTATAGCCGCACTGATCACAGTTACAACAGAGTAGCTGGCATTTACTTTGTCCCAGACACCGTTCTCCATACCTTAGATGTACAATCGCCTCTAACCTCACGACAACCCCGTCAGGAAGGTGCTACGATGACCCCATTTCACAGGTGAGGACAATGAGGCTCGGGGGATTCAGGAACTTGCCCAAGGTCACACGGATTCCCAGGCAGGAGATCTGATCACAAGACCACCCTCCTCACCTCTCTGCTCTTCTGCCTCCCAAACCAGCTAAAGCTGGAGAAGCTCAGCCCTCGATGTGTGATGACAGATGGACCCAATAGCTTTACTCCACTGGATTTCTGTTTTTCAGGATAAAATTGCACATTCTATTTCTGATTTTCGCTGATAGTCCTGAAATCTGTGACAGCTTTCACCACTGAATATCACAGCAGACATCTCTGCTGCCGGAGCAGCTCAGCCCTCAGTGTGCATGACAAACGAACCACCGGCTGCCTCTGTCGCAGGGCTCTTTACATTTAATTCTTTCATACCCACTTCCCTGTGCCTCCTGTTCCTGTGGTTGCCTGAGAGAGAACAAGGCTCCATCATAAAATCACTTCCTAATGTTCCCAAATTCATTATAGGAGATGAGAAAATCCCAAACTTGAAAGATGAGTTTTCTCAATGGATGCATAGGAAACAGAGGTTGACTTTTCTCCGTCAGAGACTCAAACTTGTCTCCAGAGGCTGCCCAGAGGGCTGCGCCAGAAGGGGGCAGCCCCCGCTCTCACAGGGCCTTGCAGAGAGAAGAGCACAGCCCAGTGGCTCTGTGGTTCCAACCGCCAGTCTAGAGCCAGACTCCCGGAGCACAGATCCTCACTCACCCATTTTCCGGATGTGTAATCTTGGGCAGACATTTAATTTCTCTGTGCCTCAGTTTCCTCACTTGTAAAATGGGGGAAATGATATCTAGGTTATAGAGGTTCTGTGAAGGATAAACCAGATAATTCAGGTAAAGTGCTCAGAGCACAGTGCCTGGCACACAGTAGGCACATAATTATTAATTAATTAATAAGATTATCATTCTTAGCAAAGAGTATAACGTGTAGCCATTCTCTAAAGGTGGCTCTTTGAGGATGAAAGGAGTGCTTTCCTACAATCCATGCTTTTCATGCTCTATGGACTTACAGTAGAGCAAGTCTATGCGAACACTTAGGGATGTTGGTGGAGGTTAGCCACAGCTCTCAGGACTGATGATGGTCTCACCTTTCCTCCTGGAGACCCCTGCTGGTGGTCCACAAGCCTGTCCAAGGCATCTCACTGCTAAAATCTCAGCATGGCAACCTCTTCTTCCCCACTCCTGGGAAAACTGAAGGGGGCAGATAGACGTTTCTAAATATTAAGCTTTGTCATCTGCCATTTGCTTGCCTGCAAGCAAGTACTCAGAGATGACAGAGCAAATGAATGTATGGTGAACCATTATTAAAGATAAGATCAAACTACCAATTTTTTAAGGTTTGCAGCTTGGCTTTTTGGTAGACAGGTATGCTTGATTTCTTTATAGAGTGTACATTATAACATGGTCATATTTTCTGCAGAACTGTTCCTGGTTTGGACATTGGGATTAAATTTATCAATATTTAAGATGCTCGGCAAAGCATATGATGCTGTGCAAATAATACCACGACTTGCAGAGACTATGTCACCCAAAAACGTTTAGGATCTGATTGGATGTTTGAAGTGAGATGCAGCAAAGGAGATCATTACCTATGAACAAAAGAGGACATCACAATTCAGAACCTCTCATTATTTCTAGTCCAATATCTGTCAGGATCCACGGCTGCAAGCAACAGAAGCCAGCATCAGCTATATTAAGTGGAATAAAACAAGAATTTACTGGATTGATATTGGAGATTATAGGACAGACAGGAGGCCAGGGGATAGGCTGGCAAAAAGTGAGTGGCCATCAAATAGAACTCAAGAGGGGTGACCGTAGGGACAACTACAAAGGGAACAGCCCGATTCTCATGTGACACTTCCTGTGCCATAAACGTGAACTCCAACCACCCCCCACATCACTCACTGAAGAGCGTCCGATTTGCTGGGGCTAAATTGCACGTCCCATATCCAGTCCCACTGCACCAGGGCAGGAATGGGAGTGGGTTGCTACCTCCCGCCACCAACACTGCACAGAACAGGTGTTTGTGCAAAGGGAAGCCTGGGGTGCTATGAGGGATGATGAGGGATGATGAGCAGCCAGAAATGACAAATGTCCGCTCCAAACCCCTTCCACAAATTTGAGTTTTCCACAATGCCCAAGACAACGCCCTGCAGCAGACCCTCAGGCAACAGCTGTCCCGGCGGCCCTCTGTGAGGATGGGTGCATGTGACGTGAGGGACAAACGTTTGTACATTCAATTATTGCACTGAGAGTCCCTCTGTCTCAGAACCGGCACAGGCGACATGGGGCAGAGGCCAGGTCAATCTTTACGGGGCAACGAGGGTGGAGAAGAATGCAGAGCAGGAAGTGTGGCTTGTGGAGGAGGGTGGCAAGGGTCTGGGCAGAGTCTGTGGGTGGGGACAAGGAACAGTACCCCAGACCTTCCGCCAGGGCTGGGATTGAGGAGAGGTGAGAGAGGCACTCCCCGTGGGTGCACACTGTAAGGGGGCACCAAGAAACTCAGCCATCAAGATAGATAATTTTTTTTTTTTCTGAGAAAGATTGGCTCTGAGCTAACATCTGTGCCCATCCTCCTCTGTTTTGTATGTGAGACGTCGCCACAGCATGGCTTGGTGAGTAGTGCCTCAGTCCGTGCCCGGGATTCGAACCCATGAACCCTGGGCTGCTGAAGTGGAGTACATGAACCCACCAACTACGCCACCGGGCCAGCCCCTAGGTAATCTTTTAATGCAATATTTTTTAAAAATCAAAATTCATGATAAACAAAATATCAAATTTTAAAGTAAAGTTGGATCAGTGTTACTGATTTTTCCTTTTGCATCCACCCCTAATATGACTCAGTACAGCACTGTGAAAGCCACTTGTCCACTTTTGACCCATTTCTTCTGTAGATTTAAAGGGGGGGATCAGAAACGCTCTGTGACTCTGTCGCCCACAGAAGCAGGAGTGAAAGTGTGTTCAGCCAAAAAACAGGCCGCATGGAAGACCCTCTGTGCAGGCATGAGCCTGCATCCCAGTGGACGAGGCGAAAGTGGATGGCCTTTCTGCGGGAGTTGGAAATGTTGGGTGAACTGTAACCCCTCCCACTCATGGAAATGCACAGCTGGGCTCAAAAGAAAAGGAAGAGAAATCTGTGGATTAAAAAAAAGGCTGGGGGCGGGCCCGGTCGCATAGTGGTTAAGTTCATGCACTCCTCTTCGGCAACCTGGGGTTCGCAGATTCGAATCCCAGGCGTGGACCGAGGCACTGCTCGTCAAGTCATGCTGTGACGGCATCCCACATACAAAACAGAGGAAGATGGACACAGACGTTAACTCAGGGCCAGTCTTCCTCAGCAAAAAAAAAAAAAAAAACCAATGCTAGAGTATTAAATACTTATATTTAAAATGTTTCAAGAAAAAGAATAGGAACCATGAATGAAAAATAGAGCATAATGAAATAGAAAAGGCAAATGTGAAGAATAGCTATAATGACTAGAATTCTGATCCTGCATCATCTCAGTAATACTTTGGGCCCCACGGAAGTGGGTGTGGTCTCTTTGTTCCATAGATGAGGAACAGTGAGGACCGTCATATGCTGAAGGTCCAATGGTTTGTGAGTGGAAGGGATGGAATGCAAATCAGATGTATTTATGCCAAAGAATTTTTCAACATGAAAACATTTCTTTTGCAAGAGGAGAAAGGTCATTTAAAACAAAAAAAATCTGCACCCAGTAGAAAGTATAGGTTCTTTAAGCTCCCATAAAATTTGTTTAAAATTCTATTCCAGGTAGGATCTTTATTTCATCAACTAAGCTAGGGTCACCATTCAGAAGGTCAGTTTTGTCTCTGTTCTCCATTCACTTGGATTCTTTGTGTCTGGGGCTTCTTTTGAAGTCTGTAAAGCTAGGAGGACCAGGGTTCCAGTAGGGTGAGAAAAACATGAAAAGATGGCCTTCGGAGCCCACACTGGCGTCCCTCTGAGCGTCCTTCATGGAATGCCCACAAATGAGCTGTTCCCGGGGGGTGGAAATGAACTGTTCTCTTAGCAGCTGCCAGCAGGCATCTATGGGTGAGTGATTACTGTTTGATGTTTTGCCCTGAATGTCTAAAATTTAAACATCATTAGCTCAAAAAGTAAATACTTCAGAAATACTTAACACATCGGTTGTCTAGTTACTGATGAAATGCATCAACTAGTCTTAGCAAGTCCATCTCCAATTATATCTTCAACCTTGGCATTTCTTACAACTCTGCTGCACAGAGTTGTGGCTTGGTCTAGGCCACATCATCATTCACCCATCACTCACCCAGATGACAGTAATTTCTCCAGCTGGTGTCCCATTTCAATTCTTGCCTCTTTATAACGCACCATCGACACAGTATTAGGGTGATCCTCTTAGACTGTAACTTCGATCTCGTCTCTTCCCTGATTAAGCCCTTCGTTGCCTCCCATTTCACAGTGAATAATGTCCAGACCCCCTGCCATGGCCCACGGAGCCCCTCCTGGTTGGCCTTGCTCTCCGACCCTTCCCCTCTCTCTCCAGGATATCTCTGCTCCAACGCACGGCCTTCCTCAAGTGTCTTCCCCACTCAGGAGCTGTACAGAAATCATTCTGTCTGCCTTGAATCACAGTTGATCCTCACTATTCATGGATTCTGTATTTGCAATTCCACCTCCATGCTCAAATTTATTTGTAACCCCGAAATACTTCTGCTGCTTTTGCAGTCATTTGCAGACAAATGCTGGACAGTGAAAACTTGGAGTCGCCTGACATGCACAATCCCTGCTGAGGTCAGAAGATGCAATGCTCTGCCTTCCCGGCTCAGCTCTCACACTGTAAACAAGTGTGTTTTCGAGATCTATTTGGTGCCAAGTTTTTCACATTTTTGTACTTTTTGTTGGTGATTTCGCTATTTAAAACTGCCCCCAAGCCCAGTGCTGAAGGGCTCTTTCTGAGCACGAGAAGGCTATGACGTGCCTTATGGAGAAAACTTGTGTTAGAAAATCTTCATTCCGGCATGAGTTCAAGTGCTGTTGGCCGTGAGTTCAATGTAATGAGCCAACAATATATAATAAATAAGGTACATTTAAACAAAAACATGCATAAAATAAAGTTATGTGTTATAGATGGGTTGATGAAAATGTGACCAGAAGCTCGCAGGAACATATCCCTGTATTTCGCCTGGGAGCAGCAGTTCAGCATTGGCTGATCAGTGTTGGACGTGACTTTATACCGCGTAACAAGGACGGACAGCACTTGCTTGCCTGCTGGTTCCGCTGCCTATCTCCCCTCTCCCCAGGCTATAAGCCCCTTGAGGGCAGGGACCACATTGGTCCTGAGCAAGCACCTGGCTCATAGTAGGCACTCAATATATTTTTGTTTAATTAATGAATAAATTGCAGATTTTCTCAGTCAATTTTTAACCAGGCTTTAGACTATAATGAATCCTGTTCAGATGTTAATATTTAATACCTCTTTGCAAAGTCTAGAATGAGATTTCCGTCAGGGCCTGACTTTAATAAACAGTGTGAATGAATGCTAATTAAATATCTTTATTTAATTATTACTTGATGCTCTTCTTTTGGTTTGAGCCTCCTCTTTGGGTTGAGAGGATGAAAGATGAGGGTCTACTCTCTCCCCTCTCTCCCAGTGTCCCTGGCCAGGCACCTTGGCTCTGCTAAATCTCCCTGAGGCCACCTTAGGGGAGATGGTGTCATCGGTGCTCAGGGTACTGCTGCCTTGGAAAGCTGGTGAGGGGCCAGGAGCATCTGTATTGCACTTCCTGCTGGGAGAGGGGGGCTACCCTCAGAGGTCCATTCTGCTTCTCACTAACACATAAAGGTAGTATGAGGAAGACTCTTACCCCTAACTGAGCCCACTAGCACGGAACACTGAGAGCTGGATTTGATAACAAGCGGGGTCAGTAACTCCTGAACTTGTTGCTTCAGTCACAGCTTCTTGCTCTGAATAGTCTATTAGAGCAGGAGTCAGCAAACTCCTAGCAGAACTACATTGGGTCAGACGATAAATAATGCAGGCGTGCCACATGGTCTCTGTCTCAACTACTCAACTCTGCCACTGAAATGTGAAAGCCGCCATATCAATGAACAGGCATGGCTGTGTTCCAATAAAACTTTATTTACACAACCAGGTGGGGGGCCAGATTTGGCCTGTGGGCCATACTTTGCTGACGCCTGCAGTACAGCCCCTCCCGTATGATGGTGTCTTTGTTTGTCTGTGTTCTACTCTGCACTGTGAGCTCTTTGAGGAGGCCCCGAGTCTCATGCACTGTTTGCATCTCAACATCTGCAAGCCATCAGCCAACATTTGCTAAATGCATGACTTGTAAGACATGGCCCCCAAAACACAGGTGTTGTGAAACATGCCAACCAGATAAAAGGTGATCTAAGCTCCAGTAACAACCCATCCGTCATCATCCTGCCTCCTGTTCTCAATCCTCAAAATAGCAGCAGTTGTTTTTCTGACAACAAATCAAAATAATGGTCCTATATTCATTCAATAAACAGCCACTGAGTGTGGGGGCAGCATCCAGGTGTCAACTGGAATCTGCCTGCCCTTGAGACCTAAATAAACATGGTAAATCCTGATTCCATGCCCCGGAACAGACCAAAGCCTTCTCCAAGATTTTTGTAAATTCCAAAGGGTTGAAGAAGGAGACCCTGCATTTCTAGCTGTCACTTCTGGCTCTAAGTTTCCACTTCTGACAAGTTAGTTCCATTTCTTAATTGTCTCACTATCCTGTACACGCCAGTCATTGCATGCCACATTGCCCTTTTCCTCAATTCTCCCTCTGCACACCCACAGGCACGCACACACACACACACACACACACACACACTCACTGACATCATTGGAATTTGGTACATGTGGTCCACTTAATTGAGGATGCTTGGAGACAAGAGAAAGAGGCAGTTACATCACATCAAATTACTTCAGTCTGAGCCCCCACAGAGCCCTCAACTGCAAAGTCTCCTCACTGCCCCAACCCTCTGTATTTTTCATAGGACACATCATCCCCTGAAGGTACCCCAACCTCAGCACATATGGTGACTCCTCTCCTTTCTCCAATTTCCCCCTCTCTTCCACTCACTTCTCTTTTATTAACAGCTTTATAGAAATATGATTGACATACAGTAAACTGCACATATTTAAAGTGTATAATTTGGTAAGTTCTGACATAATGCGCACACCCATGAAATATCACCCTGAGCAAGATAGTGCACATACCCAGCACCCCCAAAAGTGCCTTTTTGTAATCCTCTCTCCTGCCCCTCCCCTCCTGCACCACATCCCCAGGCAATCACTGATCTGCTTCAGGTCACTCTAGATTAGTGTGCGTTTTCTGGAGTTTCATATAAATTGAATATCATAGAGTACATACTCTTTTTTGTCTGGCTTCTTCTCAACACAATTATTTTGGGGTTCATCCATGTTGTTGCCTGTGTCACAGTTCTCTCTTGAGGGAAAAACCAAAGACCTTCTGCAGAACAATTCAGTTGTCTCCAGCCCCCGCCCCAGTGACCTTCAAGCTCACCTCTAACAGATGGAAACATGTCCTAAGACCAAGAGGGCCTCACTCTCTTTGGAAGACCCTGGTGATTTTAATACCACATTTCTTCCTCATACATAACCTTTCATCCTTTAGTGGTTCAACAACTATTTAATAAGCACTTACTGTGTGCCAGGCACTGTTGTTGGGGACGTAGTGGGAATTACGCAAACAAGGCCCTTCCTCTTGGTGAATGGTCCAGGAATAAGTGAGTAGACAAACAAGAGGACAGTTCCAGATATAGTGGATGTTATGAAGAAAATGGAAAATGCCTCGGATGTTGTCTGAAAGGACATACATCCAACCAACTACAGTGGTTACTTCTGGGGAGTAGAATGAGAGGGGGGGCTTGGTAAAAGTATTCACCTATTTCTTTTGTTTACAGGTCTTTAGAATGTAATCTCATATTTCCCTTTTTTTAATTATTTAAATGTTTTTTAATGAGCAATATATGCTCATTGTAGAGAAATTCACAAACATAGAGCAGAACAAAGAAGCAAATTAAAAATCACCTCTAATCCCCACCACCCAGATATGGCCACCATTATATTTCATTTTGTTAATTCCACAGTCGAGAGGCACAGGAACACGTTTTGTTTCATTTTGTGTAATTAAACAGGCCATGGGAACTGCTATCAGCTTCCGGGGGAGCTGAGTTGTGTTTATTTTTTTTTAAGAGCTACTAATTTTTGATTAACAAGGATGAATGTAACATTTAAGAGGAATCTAATTACACCCTCTTCCCCTTCTCAACAAAACAACATTATTCCCCACGAAGTGTGGAGTCAAGGCTCTGAGGATGTATGGCTCTGAGCTGGGGAATTATAGGGGACATTTTTCATGTCACTGCCTAGACAGTTGTGTGAGTGCTCCAACAGTGAGGTATCTCAGCTGCAGGTTACATCCCCAGCTGAAGCCAGGCTGGATAATAACTCACTTTGTCATTACTTAATTCTGTGATGGCTGCAGCTACTGAACCAGAATAGAAAGTTTCAGTCACTGAAAAGATGAGGCACGTGGTGTCAGGATGTCTAGGAACAAAAAAGGCAAGGAGGCAGCAGAATGGGGCGATGGGGTGGCTGCATAAAGAAGTCTGATGATGGATGTGCACTTCTGATTCATTTATTTTCTAAATGATATATTTGCATGTTTCCTTCATCAGCTTGTTCAGTAGACACATATCCAGGGAGTGCATCCTGTGTTCCAGTCATAGAGGCCATATCCAAGTACAGGCCAAGCCCTGTGCACAGCAGTTCCCCCCACAAAGTTGACAACCGGCCTTTGAGGGTACAAATGTTTAAGCTAAAACTAGAACGTCCAGGCCCCTGTAATGGATTCGCCAACATCTGATGGTTCCCCAAATATGTCACATTCTTCTATGCTTCTGTGCTAGGACATCTGCCCTGAGTGTCACTTCTCACCCACCCTGGCCTCTCCCGCAGGACTCTCTCCATCTCTGCACTGTGCAGCCTTCACTTCAGCACCACGGTCAGCGCCCACCCATTGCTCACAACCCTTTCTGTGTAGGATGCTAAGTATTTTGCATATTACCTGTTCTCTGTGCTTTTGTTCCTGTTGCTTCCCCTGGCCTCTCCCTCCAAGTAACCGCCACGTGGCTAAACACTTCTCATATACTGGCAGTACAGAGTAGTGCTTAAGCACGCTGAATTTGATATCCAGCCCTGCCGCTGAGAATTGTAGGGCTTTGGGCAAGTTACTTAACCACGCCTGGCCTCATTCTCTCCAGATGTAAAAGGAGATAATACCAAGAGTCACTGGGAGGATTAAATAGGCTAATCTGGCAAAGCTCTTAGCACAGCACCTGGAATGTAATAAGAACACAATGAGTGTTAGCTATTATTGTAATCCTTCAAGAATCAGTCCAAACGTAGCCTCATCCCCAAAATCTTCCCTCATCACCCACTCCCATCCCTCCTTGCATAACTCAGCATAACTTTCATCACACACACAACTATATTGTAATTGTCAGTGAGACTCCTAGCAAGAATAAGTAAAACTAGCTGCTGTGATAGATAACCCCCCAAACTCAATAGCTTAACACAGAAATTTATTGCTCACTCATATCACAATCCAATTGCCAATGGTGGTGGTGGGAGGGGAAGGAGATGGCTCTGCCTCACACCATCATTCAAGGACCCAGGCTCCTTTGTTTCTTCCATCTTGTGAGACTGCCTCTTCATGTGGCCTCCAGGGTTGCCTCGAAGAGAAGAGAGAGTGGGAGGAGGGGTTTTGTGGCCAGATCCAGAAGTGACATTGTCACAAGGCTCCAACCTAGCTGCAAGGGAAGCGAAAAATGCAGCCTACCTCTTTATCCAGGTGGAAAATAAAATTGTCTCTGCCACGGGAGTGCTTCTCATCTCCCCCACGAGGTCAGGAGACACCTGAGGGCACAAACCGTGTGCCCTTGATCTCATTCAGTCTCTGCTCACTTCCCTTGTGCTGAGTCTTAGGAACTGACTCCAGAGATGGCCAGGTGGCCCTGTGGGGAGGGGCTTTCCAAGCCCAGAGAATGGAAGGTGGAAATGTACAGAGAGGCAGCGAGGAAGCTGGCATTTCAGGGAACTGCAAGTAACAGCAGCCCTCGCTTGAGCCACATATGTTACTGCATAAAAATACTCATTGTCACAGCAGTGTAGCATGCATGTAGAGGTGAGCAGGGATGAGGGGCAGCTATTGAGAGCAGAGCCCCTGACCTTCTGAGTAGAGGGCAACATTTCCCAGCCCATATGCCTGGGTTCTCCTACATCTCCTGGGTTCTGATGACAAGGCTGACAAGACCTTTCTTCCTTGGTTCACCCATGTCTTTGAATAGAACTCCATTCCTGCGACAAGAAAACACGTTGTGTTGAGCAGTACTTTAAAAAATAGTTAGGCGCGGGATGCAAATGTGTACAAACTTTCTGAGAGACACGTTGCATTATGTATCAACTTTTTTCAAACAGTCATACTCTTTGATACCAGTAATTCCACTCCTAGGAATTTATCTCAAAGAAATAATCAAAAATGGTGTCAAAAACTTATGTACCAGGAAGCAGAGATTTATGAGCAGAGTTCTTCACTGGAACCTTATTTATGATAGCAAAAAGTTGGAAAACAGCCTCAATGTCCAACAATAAGAGGCTAGATAATAAATTATGGGCCAGCCTTATGATGGAATAATATGCAGCCATTAAAACTGTGTTTTATAAGAATTTATAAGCCAGGGGAAATTGTTCCTGATATAAACTGAAATGGAAAAGTAGGATATCAAAGCTGGTAAACTGTATGACCCCAATTATATAAATCACACGTCGAGAAGACCTTAAATAAAATACCCCACAAGGTTAGCTGTGATTCTCTCAGCTTCCTGGAATTATTGATGATTTTTCATTTTTTCTTCACATTCTTTTGTATTGTCAAGTTTTCTATCCTGAACATTACTTTGATAAACATAAAAATAATTTTTTAAAGCAGCAAGGAACAAGGAAATTGTAAGAACCCCCCCCCCGAAGACCCATTTACAGGTCCCCTTTTCTGCAGTCTTGGGAGAATTCACATGCTGGCCCACATCACCAGGCCCCTGAGCCTCTAATAAGCACAAACTAGCAATTGCTGCCTGGAACACATCCCTCTCAGCTGTCATAACATCCATTCAGCTGCACAAAATATATCATCTAAAACCCCATCCAGATAACCACACACACAGCACTTTTTTTACAAAGAGAAATGAAAAAGGCTTATTCCTTTGTAGGTTCTATAAAGACATTTCTTGAAATCTGAAAAAGGACAAGGACCCTTCAGCATACCCATCTCTAACCTTGGTTACGGTTCAAAGTGTTCAGGGGGATCTGAAAAGCATTTCCCCTTTCCACCTGGAGCTATGATTTCCAATTTAGTCTGGAAGAATAATTGCCTCAACACAAGTTAAAGGATAGATATGTGTTTCAAATGTTTTCTCTTAAGTGGGGTTTTTAATCCGCTGTGGTTAGATTGTTAAGACAACAGATATAATTAATAAAAATAATAATTATTATCCTAAAAGGTACAATAAAATGCACTGTAGTTCTCACCTTGATGTTGGAATATAAATAGTCGGATGGTCCTTCGAATCCCGTGGAACAAGCCAATTACAAGCTTAAACTCATGTCCTAGGAAGGGAAGTTTAGGATGTTCGGGGAAATGTTTGCTGCATGTCCAGTGTGTGGATTCAACAGAGAATGGGCTGCTCCAGACTCCACGGGGGAATCATTCTGAGATCCAGCCCGCCACAGCCCTGCTGCTCCAGCCCCCGATACCGGGGAAGGTGTCGTTTCTCCATCAGTGCATTTCCAGGAATTAAGCACTCCTTCCTTGCCAATTACATAGTGACTATTCTTAGAATTGAATTTAAGCTCCATTAGAAAATTGTTGAAAGCCTTCAGTGCTCATTTTGCACCAAATTGAACTCTGTAATTGTTACCATAATAGAAAAAAATCTTCCAAAGTTCAGTTGGAATTTTTTTCTATTAACTTAGTAATAAGAGTTCAATTTCAAGAAAATGGTTTCAGCGTGTGAGTGAAGTCGTGCTGTTTGTTATGCAGCACCAAAGCTGTCCTCCAAGACACAGCCAATGCCTACACTCCCTGGGTTGGAACTTTCTGGGAGGCCAACACTAATTTGGAAACTTCTGGATTTTTCTGGCATCATCTGATGACTTTTCTATGAAACTGAAGTTCACCCCTTCAAGTGCCATGGCACTGTGTATTTTGACTAGGTTTCTAAAATATATGCTGTCTTGATTCTTAAACTGTGAGAACAGAATTTAAGGTTATTTGAGACAACCATTCTTATAGGTTGATAAATGAACTGAAGCAAGGCTTTACTTCATTTTGAGTTTTTCTGTCTTTTGTGCTTTCAAACTATAATACTATGGTCACTGTATCTGCCTCTAGGAATCACCCTGGAAAATAAACTAGAAAACTAGATTTTTGAAGAATTATGACTTAAAAAGAAAAGCAATGATATCAGATGGAGAGCCTAAGAAAAAGGGAATTAAGCTGTATTGAGAAACTACTAAATGCCAGGCATTTTCTGTGCATTTTATCATTTCATCTTCCCAATAACCCTGAGACACGTCTTATTGTCCCCATTTCACAGAAAATGCAGCTGAGGCTGAGAGGTTACACGCATTTGTTTGCAATCACACCCCTGGGAAACAACAGGTCCAAGCCAGTGCCCTCCTGCTGTAGGTCTCAGGGCGTGGACCTAGTCTAACATCTCAGCAAACATTTTCTATTTCTCCCAAGTTGGGTCTTGCTCCTTCAAGGACTAAAAATGGCCAGTGCTGATTCTCTATATCGATGAGGTTAAGGCATATTTTGTACGCCATCTGGGGCAGGGCTTGCCCTAGGTTTTCTCCTGTTGACAGATGCTCCCAGCTATCTCCTGCTGTCTGTCACCAGAGCAGCCAGAAACCAGCTGCATCTTCCTGGAAAAGGACGAGTGACAGACAGAGGGATGGCCCAGTTGTATCTCCTTTTGGATGTCCTTGGCCCCAAGTTGGTGACAGCTCAGCTCTTCTCAGTGAGGCTAAAGGAGAAGGAAATGGGTGGTGTCCTAAACGAACCTCTTCTGCTACTTGCAGAGGGAGAACTGGGCACAGTATTCATTGATGCATCCATTCAATGGATCAATCAATAAATATTTATTAAGAACCTAATGTATGCTAAGCCTGGAGCTTTCTATCTGTGGTAAGGAAGTTCCTGTATGTGTTTTTGATGTTTATAGGGCTATTTATCCTTGTGTGAGAGCTACAACCTGTTAAGGAAATGTCTTAATCATACATTCACTTAAAAAGCATTTATTAAGCAGTTGTTAATTTTCCAGGCACTGGACTGGGTACTTTCTCCTCCTTTATCTCTCTTCATCTTCACCATCACTATGAGATCAGCATTATAGTTCTTGTTTTTTGGGTGAGAAAACAAAGGTTTAATGTCACTTAAGTAACTTACTGTGCCCAAAGCTAGACAGATGCTAAATGGACACTCCAAAGTGTAGATTCATGGACAACTGAGCTTGTCTCAGAGGGAGACCAGAGCATCTTCTCCTGGGCTTTTGTGGTTGGAAAACATATACCCAAAACCTGCTCTGGAACAGTCTTGGAAACCATGTCAATCCAAACAAAGCAAGAAAAATGATATTTAGATGCATCAAGATTGAAAAGCATGGCATTTAATTGGGAAGTCCACCATGAACTTTCAGCTAAAACTGTCAAGGGAACTGAAAGTGAAGTAGTTGAACTGTAAACCTTACTAGTACTCAAACCTCCACCAACTCCAAGACCTCAGACTCTGCAGGGTCCCTCCCTAGCTGTCCACTCTTCCATTCCCTCTGGCCACTCTTCATCCTTCTCATGAGCTCCGGCCATTGTCCTTCTCAGTCTCATTCCCCATTGAACTCTACCTGCTCCCGACCCATCATGGGGTCCATACCCCACCATTCCAGTAGACTCCAATTCAGTGTGCTCCTGGCTTCCAGATGTACATCTTGAGCTCAGTCATCTCTCTCGTTCCCTTGTTCCATGTAAACAATTTCTGCCGGACGTCTCCACTTAGGAACCTCACAGGCCCATGAAATTCGATGTATTCAGAACCAAATTCACCTTCAACCCTGATGTTCCTTGTGTAGGTGAAGGGCAGGACCATCCCCCATGCTCCAGCCAGAAGCCTGGACTTCACCTCGGTGCTCCCCTGCCCTTCTTCCCCCACATAGCCCCCATCACCAAGTCCTGGGGATTCCATCTTCTTGGCATCTCCTGAATTCATCTACTTGTCTCCAGCCTGCTGCTGCCACCTGAACCCCACCCTCCAGCCTCGCCAGCCTGAGGAATCCAGCCGCCTCTGGCTAATTCTTCCTCTTCCTGCAGGTCTCAGCTTAAACATCACTCCCTTAAACATTCTCCCTTGGAGAAACCTCTCCTTACCTGCCAACAGCATTCCCATAGCCTCCTGCTCATAACTTTCATAACCCAAATCTCATTCGCAAATCTTTGTTTCATGTCTGTTTCTCCCACTGCACTATACACTCAGCAAAGGCAGGAATTGTCTTTATCTTCAATCATTGCATCTGCTGTGACTTCCACACACTAGACCTACATATCTCTCTACTAAATAAGTTGCTAGTGACCATTCCTAGGTCCTCACACCCTTGGTCAATTACTGGCCTTGGGTAGACTCTTGTCTTTTTCTGCCCTCTGCACCTTGGCTATATCCTTGATCCATGCCATGGGGCATCTGTTCCTGGGTATTCTTACTCCCACCCACCCTTCATTCCCAGTCCAAAGGTGTTTTCCTGATTCTGGATCTAATCGTCCCTCCTCTAGGCTACCGTAACAGCCTCTTAACTCATCTCCTTTCCCTCTCCAGTCTGTGTCTGGTACACCTGACACCTGTTCTGATCGTGTCACTCACCTCCTGGAGCAACTGCCCAGTGCCCCATGCAGACTCAACTCACAGCACACGCCTCGGCCAGCCACGGAGCTCCTGCACAATGTGGCACCCAGAGGCAGCTCTCCACCTGCACCTTCTGTTCTACTCCTGATGCTGAGGAGGAAGGAGGGGGAGTGTGAGCTAAGTGATCTCCAGGGTTAGGATCTCTTATCCCAGCTTAAATTTTATAAAACTGAGCATCTATTTAGGCAAGAGAGTGGATCTGCCCTGGGGCCGAGTGCCTCTTTCAGCTTCCACTGGTGCATCACAAATCACCCCAAAACTTAGTGCTTAAAACTTGTCTCTTGTGGTTTGGGTGGGTCAGGATTATGAACAGGGTAGAGTGGAGACAGCTAATCTCTGCGCCACGATGTCTGAGGCCTCAGCTGAAAACCCAGAAGGCTGGGGGCTGAAATCGCCAGAACATCCACACGTGGCCTCTCCATGTGGCCTGGGCTTCCTCACAATATGGCGGCCAGGTTCCAAGGGTGAGCATCCCAAGAGCAAGTGCCCAGTGGGAGCTATATCAATCACCTTTCATGACCTAGCCTCAGAAGTCATGCAGGGTCCCTTCCACTCTATTCTCATCAGGGAATAAGGCCAGCCCACATTCTAGGGGAGTGGAATTAGACTCTACCTCTGGGTGAGAGGAACATGTGAGGTCAGAAATGTTGTGGCCTTTTATGGAAAATAGAGTCTGCCACAGAGCTCAAAGCCTACCTGAGCAGAGGAGGGGTTGGGAGTCAGATGGACCAGAGTTCAGATCCCAGCTCCATTGCTCAGTAGCTCTGGGGCATGAGGGAATCAGTGAAGCCTCTAATACTGTATTTTTATTTGTAAAATGACTGCAATCTCTAACTGATTGGGCCAGGACCTGTTATCATGTCATTAGGGTGAGCAGGGGCCTGGTTGTCCACATATCCAGAAGTGAGGCTGAAGCAGTCCCTTCACTGCCTTAGTCAGTTTCTCCCCTGCTCTCCGTTCACGCACACCTCAGCATGCCGTTGCTCCATTTTCCCCAAATTCCTTGTAACACATGTCCTCTTCCCTGAATTCATACCTTCTCTTCCTACTACCTGTGCTATGCTGAATAATGCCCCCCAACCCCTGAAGATGCCCACATTCTAGTCTCTAGAACCTGTAAACGTGTGACCTTACATGGTAAAAAGAGACTCTGCCAGTGTGATTAAGTTAGGGCTCTTGAGATGTGAATATTACCCTGGATTATCCAGGTGACCCCAATGTAATCCTAAGAGTCCTTGTAAGAGGGAGGCGGGAGGGTCAGAGTCGGAGAAGGAGATGTGATAACAAAAGCAAGAGGTTGGAGTGATGCAAGAAAGGGGCCATGAGACGAGGAATGCAGGCAGTCTCCAGAAGCTTCAGAAGGTAAGGAAACAGATTCTCCCCCAAAGCTTCCAGAAGGAATGCAGCCTTGCCAACACCTTAGAATCTGACCTCCAGAACTGTAAGATAACAAATCTGAGTTGCTTTAAGTCACTAGGTTTGTGGTCATTTGTTACAGCAGCCATAGGAACCTAACACATTAACGCTCATCTATTTCTCTCTTCCAATCGAAGAGAGTTCCCCCATAAATCTCCCTTTGATCAATACTGCTCACTCGACATTCGTCCATGCACACCTAAGATCCCCCACACCAATGGTGCTCGTGTGCTGCATTTGGGAAACGCTGCCTCAGCACAGGAATTGTGTCTTCATCATCCTTGTGACCCCCATGGTGCCCACAAAGGGCCTTGTACAGAGCAAATACCCAATAAACAGTAATTTAATTATTTAGAGAGTTATTCTTCCATTGCTATCCCCATGAGCCTCTTCAAACACGTTCATCACCAGACCTATTTGTATTTGTCCAGAGCCAGTCACGCATGATGGAAGGAGAATGAGATGAATAATTTCATTTTTGCTACAAGGAAATAAACATGTATTCACGGACTTCATCACCCTATGTAACAGAATCTGAGTGATCACTCTGCATTTTGTGTCTGCTGTCTACATCAGGCATGTAGCAGATCTATTTGATATGTTCTTCTCACTTCCTGACCGTGTCTCTTTCTCAGTTCATTATATCTACCTCTGTCTCTCGTCATCTGGATTCATAGAAAGAACAGATTTTAAGAAGCATTTTTCATTCCTCCAGAATCTTGGATCTCTCCAAATAGTAAAAAGCAAGTGGCCCAACTTTAGTTGACTGAAATTTGCCAGAACAGCGGTTCTTCACCAGGGGCGATTTTGCCCCCAGATGACATTTGGTAACATCTGGAACATTCGTGGTTGGGAGGGGGGATGGGCGCCTATTGGCTTCTAGTGGGCAGAGGCCAGAGTTGCTGCTGAACTTCCTACAGTGCATAAGAATGCGGAGCCCTCTGCAACGAGGAATTATCCAGCCCCAAATGTCAGCAGTGCTGAGGCTGAGAAACTCTGTGCTAGAACAACAGGCTGGAGCTTCGCCAAATGACCTCTGATTCAGAACACGAGAGCTGGCTTAAACCCAGCTCATGCAGTTTTTAAGGGCCTGGAGGTTTATCATCAACTGCAAGCTCAGTCTTGGGCAAAGGTACCTTATGGCTGTTAGAAACGCTACGAGAAGCTTGAAGTCCAGCCGCTGGCATGGAGCTAGGGCCGTGTTACTGCATCCTGCCTGGGCTTGTGTTCCTCCTGGTAGCTGTATTTAAGAGGGATGCTGGAAACTCAAGTGTGTTCAAGGAGGGCAACCTGCAAGAAAGATTCTGTGTGAGAGCTTAACCAGGAGGGCTGTGCCTTTCTCCAAAGAAGACATACAAGCACATGAAAAGATGGTCATTGCATTAGAGAAATGCAAAGCAAAACTACAGTGAGATACCACCTCATTCCCATTAGGATGGCTATGATCAGACAAACAGAAGATAACAAGGATTGACGAGGATGTAGAGAAATTGGAACCCTTGTGCACTGTTGGTGGAAATGTGAAATGATAGCACCACTGTGGAAAACAGTGTGGTGATTCTTCAAAAAATTAAGAATAGAATAACCATATGATCCAGCAATTCCAGTTCTGGATACCCAAAAGAATTGAAAGCAGGGTCTTGAAGAGACATTTGTACACCTGTGTTCATAGCAGCACTATTCACAACAGCTAAAACGTGAAAGCTACCCAAGTGTCCATCAATGGACAAGCAAAATGTGGCATATCCAGACAACAGAATATTATTCAGCCTTTAAAAGGAAGGAAATTCTGACACACATTAAAACATGGATGAATTTTTTTTTTGTTTTTTGTTTTTTTGTGGGGAAGACCAGCCCTGAGCTAACATCCGTTGCCAATCCTCCCCTTTTTGCTGAGGAAGACTGGCCCTGGGCTAACATCCGTGCTCATCTTCCTCCACTTTATATGGGACGCCGCCACGGCATGGCTGACAGGCAGTGCGTCGGCGGGCACCCGGGATCCGAACTCGCGAACCCCGGGCTGCCAAGCGCGAACTAAACCGCTGCGCCACCGTGTGGCCCCCAAAACATGGATGAATTTTGAGGACATATGCTTAGTGAAATAAGCCAGTCACAAAAATACAAACACTGTATACTTCTACTTATATGAGGTACTTAATCTAGTCAGATTCTTAGAGACAGAAAATAGAATGGTGGTTGCCAGGGGCTGGGGGGTGGAGGGAATGGAAATTATTGTTTAATGAGTATAGAATTTCAGTTTTACAAGATGAAAACAGTTCTGGAGATGGATGATGGTGATGGTTGTGTGACGTTATGAATGTACTCAATACCACTGAACTGTACACTTAAAAATGGTTAAGAAGGTAAATTTTATGTTATGTGTATTTTACCACAACTTTGAAAGAGTGGAGGGGAAAAAAGAGGACTTTGGAATCACAGAAAAACAGACTTTCCATCCACTTAGCAGCTATGAGACTTGGGGACACTGACTTAGCCTCCCCGAGTCTGAGTTTCCTCATCTTAGATGGATTAACAGCACGGTTGTAATGAGTCCAAGTTCAAGGAGCATGAAGCACTTACACAGTGACGCCACCTCTGAGCACTCAGGAAACAGGACTATTAAGCTTGTTATTAAGAAGAACGGGAGAGGACTAAAAACTTTGTGGCGTGAGGCGCAATGGAAAAAGCTAAGACTAGAAAAGGAGCGAACGAGGGACAAACAGTCTCCATCTTGCAGCATTCAGAGGAGGGAGGCAGTCATCTCCAGGGGGCCAAACCGGGATGAACGGGGCAGAGTTCTAGGGGATGTGTGGGGCTCAAAATGGCGAAGACCTCCCTTCTGGACTGCTGGACCACAGCCCCAGCGACCTGGACCCTGGGACAAGCAGAGGGGCCCTGGCACCCGCTGCCTCGCTTGGGGAAGAGGCAATAACTAGGTGGACCACAGCCGAAGGTGCCCTCCCCTGGGGTTCTCCGGTTAGAAGTTTCTATGAATTCAGGAGCAGGAAGATTTCAAGATATCCCTTTGGAAAGACAGTAGTCTGCCTGCCTCATGCCTCAGCAGTGATGTGCCGTGTAATTAATCAGGAGGGCTGAAGGAACAAAAGCCCCCTTTGTGCACTACCTTCTGTGAGCAAACAATACTGGGGGAATAGACGCAAGATGGGCTGTGGTAGGCATAATAGATGGCAGACTAGGAATCAGTTCATTTCAGAGGGTTTTATCTTAATGTAATCAGCTCATTGAGCAAACTTTCCTAATGGTGGAGAGGCACACCGGCTAGCATGTGACCAGGTACTTAATAGATGCTGTATTAGTTCACTAGGGCTGCCATGACAAAGGACCATAGACTGAGTGGCTTAAGCTACAGCAATGTATTTTTTTACAATTCTGGAAGCCAGAAGTCCAAGATCAAGGTGTCAGTAGGGTTGGTTTCTTCCGAGGCCTCTCTCGTTGGCTTGTAGACGATTGTCTTCTCTCTGTGTCCTCACATGGTCACCCCTCTGTGTGTGTCTGGGTTCTAATCTCCTCTTCTTATTAGGACACCAGTCATACTGGAGCAGGGCCCACATAATGACTTCATTTTACCTTAATTACCTCTTTAAGGACCCTGTCTCAAGGTACAGTCACATTGTGAGGTGCTGGGGGTTAGGACTTCAACGTGTGGATTTGAGGGAGACTCAGGTCAGCCCATTACAGACACCATTAGAATTCGGGGCAGCACCTTGCAAAGGGTTCTTCGATGGAAAAGAGAAAATGCACTCATTACAGCAGCCATCAGAGCTTTTGTGGCTCTCACGGCTTCATGAAAACCCACCTCCAGGACTGTACACACCTGAGCTGTGATGGGCCTGATTCCCATTTGGAAACAGGATCTATTCTACACACAGCAGTTATGATAGAAAATGAGGCATGTAGCTAGAAAAAGATACAGGCAGAATAAAAATCTCTGTACTTTACCTCAATTAATTGTATGTTAGAGAAAGGAGTATGCTGGGGCAGGAATCTTCAGGGCAGCTCTGGGTTCTCCGTTTTGTGTTTTCAGGTGCACGCCTCAAGGTGTGAGAAAACCCAGTTGCTGTGCCTACACAAGCCAGCCAGGCAAAGACTCCTGGCTGCAGGGTTGGAAGCAGTGTTTTATATTTTACCTGCGTCATTCGATTTGTCTAAACATTCCCCTTTCCTGGAAAAATACCATATTGCCACTTGATCTTCAACGTTACAGACATTGTTTTGCTCTGGGTAGCTAAACTCCCTGTTCGGTTCACCACACGTCGTATCTGCCACGAATTATGTTACACACACGCATAATAAAAGTATAGAGAGGTGTATAAAATAACACTGCTTTTCTGAAAACTCCACTCAGTTAAGTTTGTTGGTACATCACCTGGAGTTTTAACAGTAAAACATTCTGCAAAGTGACTTTGAAACAACAGTGCATTTCTAACCCACTAGTAAAGAAAGGTTAAGATGGAGAATTTTGCTTTCAAATACTAGCATGATTCAGGCCAATATGCCTCAGTTCAAACCAATCCAAGCTCTCTGGGTTTCTAACTGATGGACTGATTATAGTTCAAGCGAGTAGTAAGGGAACTGTGCGTCTTAGCCACTGTCCTTGTCACCCAACAGCAAACAGATCAACCCAGCTTAGGAGCAGTTGCCTGCACTTCCTTCACGTGGGTTCATCTCATCCTCTCCATCCAATAGGCTTAGGTCTCTCACTGACAGATCGACGCGTGGAAGTGTGATGATCCAGCACCTACTAGAAACAGTCCCTCCACCAGGGGGAGCTCACCTAATTGTCAATCATCGCCCTATCATCCTCCTTTCCACACGATACTATGAAATACCTCACCCGAGTCAAGGTGAAAGGGACCTCATTTTCATGAGAAATGAGATTCTTTCGAGGACCAAACATTATTGACGAAGCCAGGCTGGTTCCCAGGGAGCACTACACTCTTTTATACAGATTTGGGGAGGGAGGGACGTTTCAGTGAAAGGAAACACAAGGCATGTAGATCTTTGCATCTCTCGAATTTCCCTCCCACCAAAAAAACAAACAAACAAAAAATTAATCCATAGGCAGAAAGGCTTGGTGCTTCATCTTTCACCCTTACTAATGGTGGATTCATCTATCAGTCAGGATTCTTTTAGTTACAAATGAAACCTAACTCAAACTGGCATAAGAAAAACAAGTGAGCTGATTAGCTCACATAACTGGGAAATCCAGGGATCAGTGTGGTTTTTGCCAGAGCCGGATGTGAGCGCTCAAGGGAAATATTCAAATAGCAACCGTTAGCAGTGGGCACCTACCAGTCACAACAGTGCCTGCCAGTGACATCAGCCCTGCATGTGCCATGGGGTGGGCGGCTCTCAGGGGTCTTCCCTCTCCCTCTTGACTCTCTCTCCTCACTGTCAGCTTTACTCTCAAATAGGCCTTGACCTCACAGAGCAAAAAGCCAGCAGTGACTCCAGGTCTACAGCTCACCAGCTCTGTATCCCCATCCCCAGGAAGGTCCTTCCCAGGATTCCAGCAGATTCCTGGATCCAGAGCAGATCAGGGGCCCAGCATGCCCCAATCCCTGGGCACAGGCCTGAGTCAACCCCGGGAACTGTGCAGGAGCAGCCCCACCCAAACCCTGGGGTCAGTGTGGCCGGGGGCTGGCCGCCCAAAGCAAAGTCAGGTGGTCTGCCCAGAAGGGTAGACAGATGCTGTAGAAGCCACGACAGTCACGTCCACTGCAAGTCACGTGATAGTAAATGGTGCTTCGGGCCCTGTCTAGGGTTCCTGGAGACGTCAAGAGGATCTCATTGCTCTAATGGCTTGCCTCAAGTACCATTAATATCCCTGTCCTTAAAAGATTGCTTTTGTCATTGACAGAAATACTTAACAGATGTAAAATCTATACTCTCAGTAATATGTAGATGGCATTAAAAAAAAATTACTATGAAGCATCCTTCCAAAGTGACCAGCTCCCTGAGCATGCTGCCCCAATCATCTCAGGTGTGTCCTCATAGGGGACACATTTGGTGACCATGGAGAAGCTATTTCCCAGTTCCCTACGACTGAGTATTCTGCAAATATCCAGTAACTGACCGTGTGATGCTTCCTATCTCCATAACTAAAGCTGAGGTTTTTTACCTGTTGAGAGAGATTCTCAACCGTCGGTAGGAGAGATAGTTTTAAAACATTGGTTATAGAGACTATAACACAAATTAGTGTCACAAAATAGACTCAGGAACTATTGAGTATTCACGAGTTAAATAGGCAGAGTGTTTGACGTCCTGGAGCCTGTGGATTGTTTTTTGTTTATACTAAGTAGCTTTTTTACTGAAGACAGAATCAGGAAATGCCTTCTTCATCTCCTATAAGGAGAGGGTTCTGACGATACACATCTATTTCCACCTTCAGTGAGAATATGTCTTTATCTTTAATTCTTAGAGTTTTTGCCAACTACCCTTCTCCATTTCTCTTGTGTTTTTAAGAGAAAACGAAAGCATGAATGTGTCCCATACGCCCATCTGTTTCTGCACATCGTTTGTAATCCCAGGTAATTGTTATTTGCTGAGCAAGGGCTTTCCAGCTAGGACTGGGTAAAGCGGCAGCTAGATTCGAGAGTGAGCTTTATTGCTATCATTTAGTGTATTTCTTCATTCATTCATGCATGCCTTTGCTCATAAATGCCCCCACTCATTCCACAAAAGATATGGAATGGAGCTTTATTGCTATGAGTTCATGCTGGCATAAATATTAAATTCTGTGTAATAATCACTTGGGCTATTCCCATACTTTGCACAGAGTTACTTATGGCAGCACAGAGTCTATTTTCTCATCAGAGGTTAATGTCCCCCTTTACTTGATCAGGATTGGATAATGCTTCTTTCGCAGCTGTTCTTTGGTTTCAAGAACCCATCCACTTTATCGTCACTGACCTGCCCCTGGCAGGCATGCCAGGATTTCCTGCAGGCAGTTGTTGGTTTTCACATTTTCAAGCATTTCTACAGGCTGTGGTGAGGGAGCAGGATTTTAACCCTGAACCCGGGTTAAAATCAAGGCCAGGCCTTGAATCTACCGGGCCGTGGCCCTTCTTCCTAGTCGCAGCAGCAGCAGCAGCAATAGTAAAATACATTTCCAAATAGTGTCCTGTTTCTGAAATGGGCTTTTGTCTGTCAGAGTTGGGTGCAAGCAACAGAAATTAACTCTGGAAAACATGCAAAAAAACCAAAATGCATCAGAAGGTTATGCAGCGGCTCAGAGAAGCAGAGGAAAAGTGGACAAGCAGGTGCCACAGCAGGTGGGACCTGGAGTGAGGTGGGGGTGCTGGGGAAGCAGTGTGGTCCAGGCCGAGTCAGATGTAAATGTGATTTTGATGGCTATTTTGGGTCAGGGCCCACCCGTTAGCCAGGAGATGGTTGACCTTGATGACAGACTATGACGGGGGTGGGGTAGCAGCAATCAGGGTATTTTACCAAAATGAAAGGAGAAGAAATGGCATGCTCAGTGGTGGGAGGGGAAATGGGGAAGATGTCCACTACCCTCCCCTTTCCCAGTTTGTGACCATTATCCCTCCATGTCTGATGAATGGTCTATCAGATGCTGTTAAAATCTTTCACCAGTATATGCAATTTACCTTTAATATCATCTTCTTGATACAATCTTCCATTTTTCTGAGTTCATTTTATCTGCTACAAGGCTGGGAAAACCTAGACTTGCCCACTTTTTTTTAATAGACTTTATTTTCAGAGCAGTTTTAGATTCACAGCAAAATTGAGAAGGTACCGAGATTTCCCATATACCTCCTGCCCCCACACCTGCACAGCCTCTCCCGCTGTCAACATCCCCCACTATAATGAGGGGGATCATAAAGTTGTAGTCAATGAACCTACACGGACACATCATAATCGCCCAAAGTCCACAGTTTACAGTAGGGTTCACTCTTAGTGATGTGCATTCTATGAGTTTGGACAAATCTATAAGTACATATATCCACCATTATAGTACCATACAGAGTAGTTTTACTCCCTAAAAATCCTCTGTGCGCTGCCTATTCATCCCCCCACAACCCTTGGTGACCACTAATCTCCACTATTTTCCCCCTGTTGGCCTCTCTAAAAATTGTTTACTTGGGCAGGTACAAACTTCTAGTTTCGCTCATTTTTTCCAAAATCAAAAACTCTGGAAATTGCAGTGTTTTCAGATAGACATCATTGCCTGAAACACTTTCTAAGACATCCAAAATAAAGACTTGTGCTGATGGCTGTCCCGTAATCTTCTCACCTGTTCTCCAACTCCTTACCCCACTTTTAGTGGGAGGATGGGTCTGAATTGCCTACTTCCCTGTTGTTACCAGCCAGGAAAGTCCCAATCTCATCTCTCTCCTGTCACACAAACGGACTCAGAGCACCAGAGAGGTGGGCTCAGCCCATTGTTCTGAAGGACTACACCAGCATGTCAGGAAGAAACAGGAAGGAATATTAAGTGGCAGCTGCTGTGAGCCAAGGGCTGGGCTGCTGTCTATTTTCTCATTTAATTCTCCCACGGACACCATGGGTACTTGACCCTCTCAGCGTCTCCTTATCTATAAGTGATAATGAAATAACTTCCTCCAGGGCTTTCATGAGGGTTGAGCGAGTTCGTTTGGGAAAAGGTAGATCAATTAACCAGCTCCCCTGTATGCAAAGCCTGTTACCTCTCTGTGACCCCCTTGAGGCAGCTCTCTAAAACCTCAGCCTACAGGCCCACCAGACACTTTCTCTGGATTTTCATTCAACAAAATCCCCCGTCTAGCTCCCCCTATGCTCTCCTTCCTCCCATGTTGTTGAGATATTCTGTAGAGCCCAGTGGAATTAACGTGACACTATCCTTGAGGAAGTCATTTCATACTGGTCCAGGAATTGGCTTCCAGAAGAATTAACCACTTTCTGATAGGAACTGTATTGACACAACTGTCTTAGTCTGGGTTACCCCAGAAGCAGATACTGAGATAAGAATATGGGTGCAAATTGTCTATTTGGGAGGCAATCTCATAAAATACCAGCAAGGGAGTGAGAAATGGGCCAGGGAAGGGAACATAGCCAAGGCACTCTGCATTGTCTAGCCAGCCGCCACTGTGGGTGACGGAGCCCAATCCCAGTGAGTAACCCCAGGAGCCCATGGAGGCTCATTCCACCCAGGGAGCGATGGAGCTGGGGTATTTATACACCAACTCCCATCAGCCACTGGTGAGGGTTCCCCGGAGCAGGGCTAATTCCCTGGCATGTCCAACCTGCTGCGCACATGGGCAAAGGGCTCTGGCTGCCAGGGCAAGTTCTCAGGCACAGAAATGGAGCTGCTGGCAGGTGGAACGAGCCTGATGTGCACTGGCAGGGTAAGGGTGCCAAGGCACTGTCAGCATCTCTTAAAACTAACTCATTTATCTCCTCTGATCTCTGCCTCTTTTTAAGACAAATTAATAGTGAGAGGCAAATGGTCACATAAAATTCCATTAAACAGGCACATTTGACAGTGACATTTTGATTCCTGAATTTATCAAGCTTTGCTCTCACTGACTTCCACACCCTGAGAGAAGAGGGAATTCGGCTCACAGGAGCCAGATGTGGACTCGATGCAATCCCTAACCAGTTCATTCTGGAAGATAAATGCCACAGGGCCTGGCGACTGCCTCTTCTATCCAGCAAGGTTCTTACATAATTTTCTCCCTGACACAACCTCCGTGGAGTGGATTATAACTGTGTCTGAGATGGATGGGCTCCAGCAGAGTGCTCCTGGGGGATGGAGGGGAGGCATCAGCCCTCAGGCATGAGCCTTCCTGCCGCTGGGAGTTTTCAGTTTGCCCCTGTGTTATTGGTGGTGCCATGTTTACATACCGTCAGGTTCCAAACTCCATTTCTGGCTTCAGTGGTTATTAATGCAGCCAGAACTGCAGGCTCTGTGATGAGCGCCGAGCATCTCAACAGGATTGGGTGGCCAAAGTACGTGAAGGTCACAACTAGCAGCCATCCAGACCCGCTTCATCTGGAGTTGGCAGCCCCATCTCTCCTCCAAAGCTCTGTAGATTGGAGAATCGAGTTATGATGTAGCTTGTATCCCACACCCAGAGCACAGGAGGGCTTATCTCTTTTGCACACCCTGCCATGGAGACGTTGCCTTCTCTTGCTCATTGTAGCAATTAAATACAGTTTAGAGAGGGGAGAGAATGAAATTTGCTGTTTGAAAATATTTTTTAAATAGATTGATTGTGTTCTCACAGGGTTGCTGTTGGGCCTGAGACCCCACAGTAGCAGCGAACTTCCCTTCAATTCCTCTGCAGTGGGCAACTCAGGTGCATTCTGCTCTGGGCACAGTCAGTGAACACCTGTCTGAGCACGTGATTCTTTGTGGCTCTTCTATAATTGTGTATTCCATGCTGTCTCTACCCTCCAGTAGCTTGTGGTCTCCTGGGAGTGGTAAGAAATCCAACCCAGCAAACAACATAGTTTTTATAAAAGCTACTGGTGTTGAGGGCCAAGCAAGTGGTCCAGGCATAAATGCTGTAGAAGCTCAAGAGAGGAAGAGAACCCAGGGACTAAGGTGGTCCAGGAGGGCTGGTAGGAGGGGACAGGATTTGAATGGGACCATCATGGATAAGCAGACTAAGGAAAAGCTGGTGGGAAAGGGAGATGGATAACTTTAGGCACATCTCGGAACAGTGGGGAAACCCATTTTGCTAGAGTAGAGGGATCGTATGAGGAAGTGCAGGCTGCAGTTTGGAGCCAAGCTAAGTCAACTGGACTTAGTTCTGAATTGAGGGGAATGGTTACATATGAAAAGAGCATCACAGGAAGATCCCAGGGACACTGCCGTCATGGAGCCTGTTAGGAGGCAAGGTCCCAACCCAGGGAAGAAAGAGGCGATGGTGTAGCAGTGATGTCCTGGAGCGGATCACACCAGCTTGCAAGAGCCAGTTGTTACCCTCTCTTCCCAACTCTGCATTCACTGACATAGTGCGTAACCTGAAACCGACCACGGTGGAGGTATTTCCACCTTGCAAATGGGCAAACATTACTAATCTGGGCTTTTTTTCTTTCCTCCAGAAAAGCAGATGGTAATCTTTTAGCAGCATAATTCTGGCAATAGAAAAGGAAAATAAAAGCCAGATATGAATGTTTTCAAAAGAGGAACGCCTCAAATTGTATGCCTGGGTAGACTGGGCACATGCATCCTATTGTCTCACACCCTTGTGAGGTGTTTTGTTTTTACTGATTTTTTTTATCTGGCAGAGTCACAGATGAATCTTCCTGTTCAGATTCTCTGACCCCTCCTTCCAATGCAGAGTTATTTGGAGACTGGGGGAGGAGGGGAAGCAGGGGATTCAATGTCATCCTAGTAAGAATGTTTACTAATAGAAAGTTTAGTGTTAATATAGCAGCTTAAGATTTCTCCCAGCTTTTATTCCGCAGCAGCAGATTGAATCGTTGACTTGATTTTACTAGCTGTAGTTCCACTGAAGAAGGCCAAGTTCCTAAATCAGGGGCCTGACAGGTGCCATATTTCTGAGCCCAGAGCCAAGCTGTGACCTTCTAGTCTCACAGTAACTAGAGCTGGATGACATGCATAATAAAGGGAGTACAGAGAGCATTTTTGAAATATGGAATGAAACTGAAATCAGATAGAGGTGTCAGTCTGAAACTGGTTACCAGAACCGAGGTGATCAATCTTTTCACCTGTGTCATGATGCTGACGCAAAAAGTACAATGACTCTCACTTGGCAAAAGGGTTTTGAAATATCTGGGCTTGAGAACCTACCCCACGCCAAGGACTGTGGTCCACATACAATTTAACCTTCACAACCACCCTATGAGTCAGGTTTTAGTGTCTTCACTTCACAGATGGGAAAACAAATCTAGAAAAATTTAGTGCCTCTCCCAATGACCCACAGATATTAAATGGCTGAGCCAGGATTGAACATGGTCCGTCTGACTGGCCCTCCGTCTGACCGGCCCCTGCTCTACCGGTCGTCCTCAAGCTGCTTTCCAGTTGGAGGCTCCTCCCTGACTCATCAGCTCACCGTGGTTTCCTCTGTCTGGAATGTTCTCCCCATCATATCTCCACTTGACTCCTTTTCATTTAGATTTCATCCATCATCTCCTCTGAGAGGCTTTCCTTGATCACCCTCACTAAAGAAGCCCTCCGCAACTCTGCCTACCCATCACTAGTCACTCCCTGTACTGTTGCCCAATGTGATGGTTTTCAGAGCACATATCACTCTCTGAAATTATTGTATTATCTGTTTACATGTTGCTTATGATCTCGCTCCCTCTTTTAGAGCATAAGCTCTGTCATATATGGAAGAGTATATGTCAGTATATGGAAGAGTACCTGACATACTAGCTATACAATGAATACTGAAAGAATGGATGGATGGAAACATAGATGGATGGATGGATGGATGCATGGATATATGGATGAATGGATGGAGGAATGGATATACTGATGGATGGATACATGGATGGATGAATGGATGGATGGATACATGGATGGATGGATACATGGATGGATGGATGAAATTGAACAAGCTCAAATTGGCCATCAGAGGCTCTTTCCTAGTTCAAGCTTCCTGTGAATACGTTGGAGCCTATCTCGGAGCCTATCTCCTACTGTCCTACTGTCCTCCTGAAGCTCTGGGTCCTGGGAAGCTCTCCTGGAAACCCGTAACCTTACCTTCCCCACCTATACCAATCTAGGCAGTGCCAGCCTCCCCAAAGGAAGAAGATTAGTGCTGAACAGAGATTAGCAGGAACACAGGCCGCTGGTTGAACAACAGCTATGTTGCAACCAGGGCAATTCCAAGAGGAGACCCGGCTAGGAGCTGCTCCCTTGGGATACATAAAGATATCCCTACATATCTTCCCAGCCTTCTACCAGTTCCAGGATCATCCTACTCCTAGGAGTCCCTTCCGCGTAACCTCATTCACTGAACTAATGTGAATTAGCCCCTAATTCACAGATACTGGGGATATATGGTCATCAAGACATGTATGGCCTCTGTCATTCAGGTGCACCTAGTCTAGAGGAAAAGGTAGCTGTATAAACACTTTTTATACAAGAGCTGTGATGAAAATGACATTTGAGGCATAAAAGAAGACAATATGACAAGGGTTTAAAGAAATGCACATCTGTTTCTGCCTGTAAGAGTCACGGAAGGAAGGGACGGCCAAGCTGAGGCTTGAAGGTAGATCAGGGAAAGGATATCCAGGCTCAGGAAGCAGCATAGGGAAAGGTACAGAGGCGAGATCTGTTCACTAAACATGTGAGGAGGACTGCAAGGGCCCTGTGTGGTCTTCTATGGAATTTGAGCCTTAATCTGTAGGCAGTGGGGACACCTGAGCTCAGAAGGATGTCACGATCAGATCTGAATTTTACAAAAAGGTCTTTCAGACTTTAGGAGAAGAGAGAAGAGCTGCGAGGCCACTTAAAAGATGATGCTGGCCGGGACTAAAACAGCAACTAAGAGAATTCAGAGACGTACAGCAGAGCCAAGAAACAAGATCGTAGAATCAAAATGATTTGGTGATTAACCGAAAGTGAAAGATAAAAAGGAAGATTCTTGGCCATCCCCCTGCTGGAAAGAAGGTTTCTTCTTCCTGACCTTCTTGCTGATCTCCTTTAGATCTAATACACTAGACTTCACCCTTGGCCTTAATGCCTCAGTCTTACGGCTGCTTGGAGGAAATGGAGGGCCTCAGGCTCCAGTGAATACTGAATGCCTGTCCCTGGACGAGCTGCATCAAAAGCCCACGGGAGGTGTTAAATCCACAGAGGCTCAGGCCCTACCTCGGACCTGCCAAATCAAGAACTCTAGCGTCAGGGCCTGCAACTCTGTATCTTTGAACTCCACAGGTGATTCTGGGGCCAGTACTGTAGGGCACACAGTCTGGGAAACAGTCTTCTCCACTAATACTTGGGGAGGAGGGTCAGGAGCCAAGCTGTACCTCTGTCTCCACCCCTCTAGGCCAGCAAGGCACCTCCCAGAGATAGGTAGGGGCTCAGAGCACAATCCTGGACCCAGTATCCCATGTGCTCACATGCTGGGTACTAGTTCTCGTCACCCACCTTTTCATACATGGGAGCAAAATCTCTGCAGGGGACAACATTGTGACACATCCTAGGCACAGTCTGGCTGGTGATTTGGTGCTAAATCTAGATGAAGACATTGACCTAGAATGTTCTAAAGCAAAGGCAATAGTTTCCCTGCCCAACATTGTCAGGAAATTAAATGCCTAAAACAACAAGAAAGCAATGGGCCAAACAGTCAAGTCTGGGAACAGCTTCAACAACTAATTTCTAATGAGAATTGCAAAACACTAATTTTCCAGAGCAGAAAACCAAGTTGTGCTCATTTATAACCCGTCATCTGCAATGAGTCAGAGGATATTTCTTTCCGTGTTGTCAGTTAACTTTCAGAGCCTGTCAGGATACAAAATAGGGCGGTAGGGCAATGAATCAGCTCTTTGGGAGCTGATAAATGGTTATTGTACAAATCCTGCATTTGCATTGGATCTGGGGACATAAATCTACTTCTCATGATCTTACTTTAAAAAAATTTTCCCCCTGAAGTCGTGAGCATTTATACAGGCATTCCTTCCCGACTGTTTATTTTTCTCACCTTTAATGACTGCCTTTTCACTTTCTGCACTTACACTGTATGGTAAAATGTCACATGTCATGTAGAAAAAATACTGGGACTTTGGTTGGGATCTGCCCACCAGGAAAAATTTTATAACTTTTTACTCATCCATGAATAATGATCATTTTGGTAAAGACTGTCATAATATACTAGAGTGAGGAGGAAGCTTGAAGACCATCATTTAGCATGCCCTTCCTTTTATAGATGGGGAAACCGAGGCCCAAGAGTGAAAGTAATGTCACAGGCCAAGTGCGTGATGGACCAGGGCTCCTGTTTGGATTTGAGAGAAATAAGGACCCTCGATAGCATGAAGCAACAGCTGTAATCTTCATGTAAGAATAAATGAAGCATTCATTCAAAGGCAATGGGGTGGGTTGATAGAAAAGGCCAAGCAGAGAGCAAGGTGCTTGCTCTCTCATTTGTTCATTCATTCACTCGCCAGGCAAGTATTGACCTTGGCCCATTCTCTGCAGTAGTCACCACTACGAATGAAGATGAGACTCAGAGAGTCCTTTGCTTGGCTCAACATACGCCAAGCAGGCAAAAAGGAAAGAAAATCAAAATACCTCTGTCATTTTTTGGCCTCTGCAATTCAGTAGTAGAATATTCTGAAGAGCATCTCAGGAAGGGTGTTTTTTTTGTCATGTTTTGTTTTGCTTTAGTAACCTCGGAACCATGGAGAACTCACTTCCTTGAAGGTATTTTTCTAAATATCTAATAGCTTTGTTGAGGCCTAATTCACATACTACACAATCCACCCGTTTAAAATATACAATTCAGGGGGCCGGCCCGGTGGCATAGCAGTTAAGTTCACGCACCCAGCTTCGGCAGCCCGGGGTTCGCAGGTTCGGATCCTGGGTGGGGACCAACGCACCGTTTGTCAAACCATGCTGTGGCGGCGTCCCATATAAAGTAGAGGAAGATGGGCACGGATGTTAGCCCAGGGCCAGTCTTCCTCACAAAAAATAATAATAATAAAATATACAAATTCAATGGTTTTTAGTATATTCGCAGAGTTGTGCAACCATCACCGCTATCAGTTTTAGAACATTTTCATCACGCCGAAAAGAAACCCCATTCTCCTTAGCCATCACCTCCGGTCCCTCTCCCGCTGCCATAGATAACCACTAACCTACTTTCTGTCTCTATGGATTTCCCTAGTCTGGACATTGTACATGAATGGTGTGATCTTCTTAAAGTTCTTGGACCCTTGTAGAAGACATGAATATGGGAATGGAACCGGCTTAGTGTCTAGAGAAAAGACACATTCATCATTCTTTTTTTTTCTCAACTTTATGAAAACTTTCAAATGTACAGAAATGTTCAAGGAATTTTACAGCGAGCACCCATTCACCCATCACCTACATTCTACCATCTTATTCTGTTTGCTTTATCTCAAACCTACCCATCTATCCCATGGATCCCCACCTTCATGTGGTTCTCAAGGGAGCAACTTCCAACATTCCCGGATCAAGAAGGAAAAATACTCAATTTTGCAAAGTAAAATGTCAATGTAGGAGACTTTAAAAGCCAAGAATGTTAGTCAATTGACATTAGAGACTTTGAAAGATGAAACTATGTTCAAACGATAAAGAAGGCTTAGAATAGCTATCCAAGAAAGTGTGTGTTTGGGACACGAGGACCGAAGACTGACCAGGCTTGGGAATGAAAAAATCCCTTGAAGGGACCAGCTGACACCCTGCCTTGACAGAGAAGCAGGGAGTGCCGGGGAGTGAACCGAGTGGTTTCAGGAGACGGCAACTTTTTCCTGTTGTCTGCTAATTTGCCCACGGTTTGGGGGTTCATGGGTTTAGTGTAAGTGTCAATTTTGACTCATGCCTTTGGAGGGAAGAATTAGGAAGTGCTTGAGGGAAAGTGCTATTCTTTTTCTCTTGTGCAGCAAAAGCTTTCTAGAAACCTGACTGTACCCAGAGTCAGGGCTCCTCCCAGGAGCGGGACCCCAGCACGCAGCATCACACGCTCAGATGCCGTGGGCTGTTGTCTTGGCAGGCAGGAGTGGACGTGGCGTGTGAAAAGAGGGGTCGAGACACCAGACAGACATTGGGACCACACACCCCTCAGTCTCTGCTTCCAGAGCCCATCCTGGACCTTGGGGGTTAAGTCCTTGGTGCACAACAGGAGCCCGGGGAGAAGGTGCCTGCTCTCACCCACCGGCCCTGCAAGACTGTGTGTGCGTGCATGGTGGGACTGGGCTGTGTTTGGGGTGTGTGTATGTGTGTGTGTGTTTTGTGAAGACACACTTTAATCTTTAATCCTATGAAGTGAGGAGAAAAGGTCTTGGCAAATAGTTCAACAGTTCCTGCCAATATGCACAAGGTAATTCTTTTTAATGAGTGGACACCCCTTGATATAAACTATATTAAGGCTTCTATCAGAACGAGAATTCAAAATGCTCATCTTAGTCATTTACTCATCAGTCACCAATGTTTACCAAATGCCAGTAGATGCCTGGGGAGAAAAGAAAGCAAAGCTACGTGTCTCTGGCCCTCAAAGAACTCCGTCTAGTGGGGGAAACACACAGTTATGACACGTCATTTTTACTGTCCATACGTTTATGTATTAGATTGGGCCACGTGAAATTGCTGATATTTGACGGGTTTTGACCAATAAAATGACAACTTCATGAGTCAACCTCACATTTATATAATATCGTATTAGTTCGCTAGGGCTACCATAACAAAACGCCACAGACTGACTGGCTTAAACAATAGAAATTTATTTCTCACAGTTCTGGAAGCTGGAAGTCCACGATCGAGGTTCTCGCCCATTTGGTTTCTGGTGACAGCCCATTTCCTGGCTTGTAGATAGCCACCTTCTCGCTGCGTCCTCGTGAGGTCTTTCCTCAGTGCGCGCACGCTGAGAGAGAGAGACTGACAGACAGACAAACAGAGAGCACTCTCTGGTTTCTCTTCTTCTAAGAACAGAGCCCCACCTTTAGGACCTCATTTAACTTTCATTACCTCCTTAGAGGCCTCATCTCCAAAAACAGCCACACTGGGGGTTAGGGCTTCAAGATATGAATTTTTGGGGGACATAAACATTAAATCCATAATAAGCATATAATGAATACATTGTGTAAGAGTATATGCACCATATAGTGTTATATATCCTACATGTAACATAACACATATATGTAATACACACACACCATGTATCTGGTGTTTATACCATACACACACAATTTATATATGTATACACACCCACACACACATATAGTGACTATAGCATCTACAGCAGGAGGGTTGCACAGAGGAGAGAAACAGTGACTTTGCCAAGAGGGAAATGGAGATGTGGGGATGTGAAGGAAGACATCTTTATGTTATCAGTTTTTTATTACAAAAAAAATCTTTTTGCAAAAGGACTACAGGCCTTAGAAATTTTAGAAATTCTGATAAACAAAAATAAGAAAGATGTAAATCCCACTAGCCAGACATAGACCCAGCTACTCTTAAGACCTAGACCAGCCCACGAGGCCTCACGGTTAAGAATGTGGGTGCTGGGCTGGACAGTTCATAGTCATCTCGCCATGTCGTGTCTAGCATGGTTGTTAATGTCTACATAGTGTTTCTTTATCTGGATAACTAATTGCTTTCGCTAAGTAGTTACCTGGTATTTTTTAAAATTTTTCTATAAGAAACAGTGAGGGAGGGAACATGCTTGTAGCTAAATATTTCTGCCAAATAAGTTTGAGTAACACTTTCTTGTGAGACCCTGTCTCAGACATTCACAGCACAAATCTGCACGTTCAAGGCTCTGAGAAGCCCTGCAAGGGAAGGAAACCTTTGCCTTTATTAACCCAGCACTCCCCAATTTTGGAAACTGCTCCCTTTAACTATTTCTTTAGACTAAATTATTAGAAGAGGAATTTCTGGATCAAATAATATGTACAGTTTTAAGGGATTTTCATTGATTTCCATCCAGAATGTTGTTTTAAGAACTGATAAACTTTAGAGGCACCTTCTCCTTCTGGGCTAAGCCGAGACTTTCTCTTAATTGCAATTAGACAAAAAGTTCAAGACAAAAAAGGTATATGTGATGTTCTTTTAAAAAATTCAAACAATCAAGATGAGTGTAAAAAATTACCTGGGTTCTCTTTGGGTCTTCTGGGAAGTCAGTTTACAGGATGTTAATTCATCCAGAAAATATAAATTTTCCTTTTTAGATTTCAGACGGGAAAACGTGTGAAATGAGTTAAATTCTCTTACATAGACTATTGCAGACAGTCATGGGAGATTTAAATACTGCATGACAGGTCATGGACACTCAAGAAATGCCCATTGTAAAGGCTACTTTTAATATGAAACAACGAGGCTCAAAGTACATGTTTTGGATGGGCCAACCACTCTTCTCATATTCCACCTCGATGCAACCACACTGGCTTGTTTATTTGTTGAGTAAATACCTGCTAAAGTTACACCACAAACTGAGTCCTAACTAGGCCCTAAGGACAGCAGTGAACAAGACTTCGTCCTCTTACACACCAGTGGGGAGGTGGGCAGTGAACAAGTAAATGAATACGTAACCACGTGACCAGGGTAATTACAGAGTACAGCACATGCCAATGGGAAAGCAAATAGCGCGATGGGGTGGAAAGTCACTGGGAGAGGCCACTTAGATGGGCTGGTTAGGGGGCAGGTAACATTTGAACCAAGGTCCAAAGGGTGATAATGAACCAGCCAAACAAAGACCTGGGGGACTGAATTCCCTACAGGAACCCACAGCAAATATAAAGCCTAGGAAGATGGAGGGCCTGGAGGGTTTGTGTCTGGGGAGCAGGATGAGCCAACGGCGGGGAGGTAAGCAAGTGGAAACAGCTGGCATCCTTGTGCAGCCACAGGTTCAGAGACCTAGGACGCGTCTTGTCTCCCTTGTCAAAAGCTCTGTGCCTCGACACACCTGAACACACCAGGGAGCCAAACCCATCTGCTTCCCACGTGGGTCGGTGCATGGCTGTCCTCACACAGCCCTGCAAACCCCTGGGGATATTGACTCCTTGGAATTTGGTAGGTCGTCCTTCTGATTGCTTTCCACACATCGACATTTTGTTCGTCCACTCTCCCATCTGTTCTGTTTGCCCATCCTTGACCAATGCCTACGATGGGTCAGACGTGTGACTGGTCCCTGGATATAGGAAGAGAGGAAGACAGTCCCTCCCCCAGGCACTCACCATCTCGTATGCAAAGTACAATATCAGATGACAAATGCCGTTGAAGGTAAGCATCAGGCGAGCAGGGAGCTTCCTGCCTTGTTTGCTGCCATCTCCCCGGGTCCTAGCAGAGCACTGGTCACATAGCAGGTGTTCAGAAACTATGTATTGAGTGAAGGTGTGAAATCAACACCCAGAGCTGAGATGTGTGCTTCTGACTGCTCTGGGGGGAAATAACCTGCGCCTCCTTCCCACAGAGGAGCCGGTAGAATCACCTTTTGGGGGCCAGCTCCTCTAGACTACGACCCGCGCCAAGGACACTCTCCAGAAGAAGCCCAGATTCTCTCGGCTCCCAAGAGCCTGCAGCTCTCCCGGTAGCCTGTCCTCCGTAAGGAACAGTGTCTCTGGATCGCTCCATGCTTGGACTCCGCCGGAGGGAGAAGGCCCGTCATCTAAGCCAAGCACGGGCCGCCTGTAGGAACCTCCTCCGTGGCAGTTTGCCAGGCTGTGTTTACTGACCTTCAAGGCGTAATGCAAGGCTTCGCCATCTATCTCACTGCCGTCCCCGTGGCAGCTGGCCTCATCGATCGACTTTTTCTCCAGAGCACCAATACCTCTGCTCAGCTTGGTCTGAGCTGGGCTCAAAGACTCAGGAGCAAAGGCCGTAGCATGTCAATTAATCACCCAATAAAAATAAACTCCAAGAACAAATCTAGAGGGGTTGATTAACTTTCCCGTTCTGGTCTCCTGACATCCTGATTTGCTCTCCCAGTGAGCAAATTCCCCCTGGGAAACTGAGCACCTGGCCCAGACACCACCATGCCCTTGGCTTAAGGCGACAAAAGCTGAACTTGACCTGTAAGCCGTACAGCCCCGAGACCTGGGCGGAGAGGCCCCTGACCTGGCCCACGTGCCGTGGAGGGCCTTGTCCTTCCAAAACTCTGAAACACTAAGACTATTTTACATCATTTTATTTTGCTTTTCCACCTTGTAATAAAGTGTTATTAAAGTTCAGTAATGACTGACCGAATGGGAATAATAGGCAAGTGATGGCCTCAGGAGCCAGAGGACGTGGGGCTGAAAGCACCTGTGTGCATGCAGGGCAAGGAAGAAAACCAAGCCCAGTCCTGGAGATCAGAGAAAGAGAGGCTGCTTTTGTCTGAAGTTGGTCAAGTCTCCCAAAGTGAGGGTCCAGGGAGCCCAGGCCCCCAGATACTGTGCTCTGTCCCCTTCTTGCTCGTGTGATGGTGTTCTGGGAGATCTGCATACACTGGAAATCCTGTCTCCAATCACCAGGGGGGTGCTAGGGCCAGGCCCAGCTTCTGCCCTGCCCTGGCCCAGCAGGTGGGCTCATAGGACGAAGGCTGGCCCAGGGACAGCAGGGCCCCATTAGCCTCTGTGGGGGCATGAGGGAGATCCCTGGGGAGCAGCTGCAGGGCCCTGGGTGGGGATGGGGCCTGGGTCATGGGCAAAATTTGACTGAAACTCTTAAATAATTAGACCTATGGAACGTGGACCTTCCATATTTGCCTCCCTGCCCTGGGCCCTGGGAATGTTAAGGATGGGTCCATGTGCCGCCACTGACAACTTTATCCCCATCACACAGCCTAAATGTCACCTGATGGGATATTAAAGTGGAAATCTCCTTTTAATAAGCCTGATGAGACAGCAAAGTCCTGTCATTGTGATAGAAATGCCCAAAAATCGAAGGTGCTTGTTCGAGGGCGGAGGGGAGGCTGGTGTTGAGAACCCATCCTTTAGCTCTAACCATCTACAAACACGTGGAGGTTTTCCAGGAAGAAGCGGCAGGTTCTGGAACTGGATTTAGCAGGTCATTTCTTCCTCCTGAGAATGTTTTTTGGCACATGGTGAGTCAAGGTCTCCGCCGCCCTGGGAGGAAGCCTGTGGGCCTGGAGTAGCATCACGGGGCACATCTGAGCATGGGGCTCAGAACCCCCCAGTCCTGCCTCCACACCTTTGCCCAGCTCACGTGCTGCAAATCGTGAACCCTTCAAGAGCAGGGACCACCAACGGGCTTTATCTGAGGAAGACAGGGAGTGGAAAAGAGCCACTGACATTGAATTGATTTAAAGTGGGGACCAAAATCCAACTCAAAACTGAAAAAAGGATTTGACTGAGATCTTATTTTGGAAAAAATAAGTGATGAAAATAAATTTATTTGTAAGTTTATTTAACCTTAACCATAAGCTCTTCTCAGAGTGAAGGTGGATGAACCAAGGATTGTTTGCTTTTCACATAACTTTTCCAACAACATCCCTTGACAGGACACTCTCCACTTCACATCCAACTTTCTCGGCACGTTTATGGAGAGGTGGTCCTTCCAAGCCACTCAAGGGTCTCTTCTAATCCTTTGCTACCTAAATCACTCTTTTTTGAGGCCTCTATAAAGTCCCTCTCCTCTCTTTTCTTCCGTCCTTGACTGGCTTCTCTCTGCTGCCTCCTCACTTGTCCTGGTGTCGTGCACCAGGACACCATCCGACATCGCTCTGAGCCTCCTTCCGGAACCTGCGCTTGCGGAGATTGACAGTTGTACTCGGTGCTGCGTTCGTGCTGTATCTGGGTGCTTCCAGTCACTGAGAGGCTGACTCACAAAGTCTGCCGACCTGGGTCAAGCAGGGGGCGTGTTAGAGACACTTGTAGACGTCACCAGTGGAATACTCAGAGGACGAGCAGTCCTTGCAGGTCCTGTTCATATTTGCGTTCTCGGACCCAGGAACAAGTGGAAGCAAGATGAATCTCCATGGAATGAGCACTTGAGTGAACAAATGGGCATCCTCACACCGAGGAAAGCTTACGTTCTCCCAACTCACACCAAATTCCAAGTCCGCCCGTTCATTTCTGAGTGTGATTTATCACGCTTGGAAGGAGCCACCCAACATGGACACACGGATCTGGGAAATTTAACCCTGGTGCACATAGGAGGAGCCAGGTTTGGTCATTAATAAAGAAATTAATATTGATAATGATCAGCAGTAATGAAAACCATCCTGTGGTTGCATTTTAAAGCAGGTGTTTAATACTTTCTCCAACACCGAAGATGTTAACGCATGTTCTTATCTAGAGTTGACAAGTGTGTTCTTGCATTTCAGAAAACTGATGGTTTCTCAAGTCTCAGCCTGTTATTGAAAAGAACCACATTTTTAATTACTTTATCAGAGTCCCAGTTTCCCAACTTTTCTGACACTGTTAAATTCGTGGCTTTACACCTTGAATCTGCTTTTCTATATTTCTCTGTGTTTCTTTGCAATCAATTTGACCTGAGGCATTAAGGAGAGGCCCCCTTGAAGACATTTATAAGCAGCGCTCCAAGGACTATTCTTCCTTTTTTAAATAACGGCCACGTTCATGTAGGTTTCAAAGGCAGGGTGGGAGGCTTCATAAGTAATCTTGGGACATAAGCGTGCAAAATGGGGATGAGGCCTCGACTAGAAAGGGCCTGGTCACAGCAAAGTCCTGTCGCAGACACAGAAAGGTCCTATGTCTGTCGTAAGGACAGCTGCAGTAAATTACAACAGAGGATTAGTGGCCTCTGACAAGACAGCAAGCATGACCTTTGCTGCAGAAGCGAGGAGCAGACTTGCCTTGCCCGGAACAGGTGGTGAGAGGATGTTTAGAGATGATGCGTGCCATCGCGGGCAAGGGGCTGGCGCCTGGAAATGTCAGCTCCCTTCTGTGTGGCTGGGAAGGCTCGGAGCAGGCGGGGCACACACTGAGGGACAGGTTGGGAGTCGGCAGGAAAGGGCTTTCCTGCAAGCACACCCCTGATTCATGACAACCACGTGCACAGTCGGTAGCACATTCGCAGGAGCTCGCCCCTTTCTCTCCCACTAGTGAAAACAGAAAGTGACTGAGTGAGCATTTTTTAAAGCCGATCATCCTCAGACCTCAGTTATTACTGATATCTCCATCCCAACTGAGTAGTTCGTCCCAGTGGTTAGTCTCTAAAACTGACTTGGGAGTTGTCAATCAGCCTTCCAATAAAAGAACAGTTAAAGCCAATATTATCTGAGAATTTCTAGAGATGAGGATATTAAATTCACAACATCTGCTATGTTATATTAAACGTTTCTCAAATGTGTATGATTATTTTATAAATAGAAATATGATTTTAAGAAAGTGTTATATCAATTTAATAGTTTTGGGGATTTTTCTAGGAAATGTACCATGGTTGTCCTCCCTCAGGAAACCACAGGACACAGCACCAGGGTTTCAGCTCCGGGTTTAATCATCATGGGTAGAATGCGGATCTCAAACTTTGGTGAACCAGAGCCACCCAGAGAACGTGGTGAAAGTGAAAAGGCCCTGTCATATTCAACGAGCCTGGTAAATTGGAGAACAAATGGCATAAAAAAATTACCAACCCTCGTGGGCTACTTTCAAGGCAAACAACAATAGAGGCTATATTGAGGAGACAGAGAGATCCACATCGGAACCACAGTTCTGCCGCTTAAAAGCTGCATGACTTGGGCAAGCTACTGGCCCACTCTGAGCCTTTGTTTCCTCATCTGTAAAATGGGGGTGATAATATCTACCCCACAGCTTGATGCGGCAATGACAGGCAATACCGTATGTACATCAGGCGGCACCTCCTCGGTGCTCAGTGTACGTGTGCTTCCTCTTCTGGATACAATAACAGAAAGTAAATCCTGAAAAATAGAAAAGCTTTCCCTGCACAGGATGTGTTATGTGAGGGGAACTGCCTTTGCCGCCCTTATCACGAGTGTAATTGAATAACCATTTGTGCGATTACTAATTCACGTCCTCTCTCCCTGCTGGAGTGTAAGTTCCAGAAAAGCAGGGAATCCACAGCTGCCTTGCCCGCACCACAGCCCATGCCTGGCACGTGAGACACTCAGTCAATAGTTATTCAAAACGGGCGAGTGAACAGTGCGGTCACATTAAAAACATACGTGTACGCACGTATATATCTATACATAGGCTAGAAGCTTCTAGAACAAAATTTTAAGAGTGCTTATTTCTAGAGGTATTTGAGGGTGATTTTAATTTTCTCCTTTTTGCTTATCTATGGTGCCTGGATTTTCTGCAATGAACACAGGAGACCTAATCAGTGTGTCCTTAGGTAAACGTGGGAGGGTTGAAGCCAGCTCCCACCTCGCCTACAGAACAAGTTCCTTCATGATCTCCATCTCCTCGAGGGTTTTGATATGTGGTCTCTTGAATTAAAATGGTTTTAGGAGAAACAGAATTAAATGATTTAAACAAGTGGAATGTCTTCAGATCTACCAGTTTCCTTGCTCTGGTCATGGACCACTCAGGAAAGAAATAACACGCCAGGCCTGAGACTGCCGTCCCAGAAAGGCCTGCCTGCAGGGCTGGCCCTGGGCTGATGTCTGGGAACCTGGATTCCTGGAGGTTCCCCAGCACCCCAACTGATAAGGATGTCTCACTGTGCTTAAAGTGTTTGTGCAAATGAATATGGTTTATGCAGAACACCTGCTTTCCTTCTGGAATTTTGCTACATGCCAGGCAGAGGGTGCCTATGTGGCCAGCCCTCGGTAAAACCCTGGGCACTGAGTCCCTGATGAGCTTCCCTGGGAGACAACACTTCACACATGTTGTCACAACTCGTTGCTAGAGCAATTAAGCACCTCCTTGTGACTCTACTGGGAGAAGACTCTGGAAGCTGATGCCTGGTATCCCCCAGTTTTTGCCCCAGCCACCTGTTCCCTTTGCTGACCTTGCTCTGCATCCTTTCCCTGTAATAAATCTTAGCCACAACAACTGTATCCTGAGTCCTGTAGATCCTCCTAGTGAATCACTGATCCTGGGGTTGGTCTTTGGGACCCTGACACACAGTCTAATCTGACTAAGCTCCCTGTTGACAGCAATTTGAGGTCTGAGCTCCCTGAAGGGACATCTGGAGCAGCATTTTAAGTGGGACTTTGGCTGTAACAAGAGATAGTCTAGTGGCCCTTTGAGAGAAAGGGTTGTCCATGGGGAAGGGATGGATGGGCCCCTTAGTACAAGATTCCTTTTGAATTCTGGGTCACCAGGATATGGATCAGTCAAAGCATGTTGAAGAAGGCTTGTACTTTCATTCATTCATTCAACAACTGAGTACCTACTCGGTGTGGGCCAGGCACTCTTCTAAGTACTAGGGACGGAGGGTTGAATGAGATAGAGGAAGTCACTGCCCCAGGGAGCTGACACTCTGAGTTGGGAAGCTGGCCAGGTAAGGAGACCGACTCAGAGAGGGCAATCGGCAGTGGTCTCTCCAGGGAGTGTGGGGACCTCGGCATTTCAGCCGAGACCTCGATGATGATGAGACCCATGTGAGGGGATCTCAGTGACTAGGTTCCATGAGGCAAATGGAAAACCTTGAGACTAGAACGAACTTGGTATTTTCAAGAAACGAAAGAAAGGCCAGTGTGTCTGTATCTTAGGGAGGGTGGTAAGAGGTACGAAAAGAAGGTGGAGAGTTAGGCAGGGCCCTGGAGACATGGTCAGGAGTTTGGATTGTATTCTTATGCCCAATGGGAAGTCATTGGAGGATTCTAAGCAGGGACTCACCCAATGTGATATAAAATTGGGAATGATCAATTTTTTTGGCTGCTCTCTGGAGAATGGGTTGTAGCAAGTAGAACAGAAGCAAAGAGTCAGGAACAGTGCAGTGGTCCAAGCCAAAGATAAGCCCTAGTGTCTTACCTCCTTTGCCCCATGACAGACCAGAGATAATGCTCTCCCACCAAACCTACCTTGGTTCACTGCAGGGGCGCAAGGTGATCTTAGATATGGCAGGGCATTGCTTGTTGTCATGGTAAGGGTCAGAATGTCTGGAAGGAACCAATCAAGGCTTTGGTCCATTTGCCAACAGAAGATGGCAGCTGCCAAGAGAGTGTGATGGTCAGAATTGTAATCTGGTAGAGACTCATGCAGGATGACCACAGGATTCCACCAAGGGTTCTGGGATGCCTGGGGGGCTGTCCATGGTAGGGTGCAGAGGTGTCAAAAGCTCCTCCCCTGTTCCCAGCTGTTATTGAGCCATGGATGGTCATAGCCCCACGCTAGGCAAACTCTACTCCCATCTTCCCAACCATAAGTGGTCCTGCCCAGGCTACTCACTGGGCAGCTCTTCTTGTCCAAGTCTGCTGGTTGTGGCATCTCCCCAGCCCTCAGAAGTCCTTCCTGTTACTGAGACTGCTTTCCTTGGTTCTGGTTCCCTGGGAGAGGGAGACAACACTGCCCTCCCCCCAAACCCTGCTCTCCACAAACCCTGAACTGTGATGGGCTGTGACTGGCTAACTGAACCAGGATTCTGGAATCCACTGGCCCTTCAATCTCTCCCGTCTGTTTTGTCAGAGGATTTTCCCTTTCCTGTACACTTCGGGCTGTAGCTACATGAGCTATTTTAAAACAGTGTATTTCCTTCAGCCAAGAATTCTATAACTTTCTAGTTCCATTTCTAAATAAAGTGGTTGATTTGAATCACCCAAACAGGTATTTCATCTAACACAAGGGGCTCGTTGGGCTGGAATTAAGTAGGGAGCTGAGTATACGTCTACTCTTTCCATCTTCCCTGTGGTTTTATGAGGTTTACTTCCATCAACAGGAATATTTTGTAAGTAGAAATATAAAATTACTCTGTATTTCTCCTTTCTTAGTTTTCATTTTCCAGGCTCTCTTAGTCTTTCCCGTCCTTACCGACTCCTCTTTGAGAATGAGCTGCAGTTAGGCTGATATGTCAGTCCAGAAAAACCAACTCTCCCTACAACACGTGACATCAGCCAGGACATTTCTGGTGGTCCCCAATTAGAGCTCATTCTAGACCAGCACTTCTCTTATTGCAGTTTAACTACAAAGGCCTCGGGGTCTTGGTCTGGCTTCCTCTGACACGGATCCCACCCAACAGCCTCTCCCCAAGGTAATCCATGCTATGAGTTTGTGACAGACACCCAGACCTCTCTTCATGCATTTATGTATATTCTAATATGCCCAAGGGTCAAAAGGCATCAGAAGGATAGCCAACTTATTTTTTTTTTTCCAAATGGATAATGAGTCAACATAATTTATGAAGTGGTCTAGTTTTCAAAACAATCCAACATGCCATCTATATCAAACAGTAAATTTCCAAACATATATATGGATATGCATATATATAATTATATATAAAATATCTGTCTAGATAAGTAGAGAAATAGATTGATAGATCTCTATTTAGCTATTTATATATTAGATATATTTGTTTAATATTTATATATTAGATATTATATCTCTATATATTAGATATTTATTATATTACATATCTCTATCTATCTATAAACTTGCCCATTTCTAGGGCTCTATTATATGGCATTGACCCATTTGGTTACTCCTGCACTAATAGCACTATATTACTTTGTAGCTTTTTTTGTTTTTTGTTTTTTGTTTTGGTGAGGAAGATTAGCCCTGAGCTAACATCCATTGCCAATCCTCCTCTTTTATTTCCTGAAGGAGGTTGGCCCTGGGCTAACATCCGTGCCCATCTTCCTCTACTTTATGTGGGACTCCACCACAGCATGGCTTGATAAGCTGTGCGTTGGTCTGCACCCGGGATCCGAACCTGAGAACCCTGGGCCGCCAGAAGAGAAGTGTGCGAACTTAACTGCTATACCACTGGGCAGGCCCCACTTTGTAACATTTTTAAGTCTAAAATGGAAGCAAGGCTATGCTAACCCACGTGGTTTGGGTATCTATGCTGAACAAACATGGCTCCCCTACATCACAGAAAGGAAGTGAACTCAAGAAGCTTGCAGAAGGGGCATGCCAAACCTTTGGATCTGTTCCTCTTTCTCACCACTCCCAGGTCCCCAGGAGGGCCAACCCAGCAGCCCTGGTTCTGGAAGTCCTTCCAGGTCAACACCTGGCCCTGGCCTCTCTCCTGACACCTCCCTTCCCCGCCCAGCTGAGGCCCCACTGACAGGGAGCCTGCTTCCCAGGAGGGCGCAGGCCGAGCCCTAGTTGGATGCGCCACCCCCACTTCCCTCCCCGTGATCCTGCTGACCAGCCTGCCCTGAGTCTCCCGACAGGACGCCGGGAAGAGGCGGACCTTGGAAACATCTCAAGCAGCTCCTGTGAAGCTACATCACAGACTGAAATGAGTCCTGTTTTTAATTTGATTTTTCTTCCCCTGTAACAAGCAAAGTTCACATTACAGATAAATTGCCCAGAAATTCCAATTTAATAAGGCATATGCATTTTTCAGGCCTAAAGCACGGAAAACATCTTGCAAGCTGGTATTTTTACATCGAAAGGTTTATTTAAAAGACAGCTTTGAAAATGTCAGAAATTTACATAGAATGCCTAGCTGGTTGGTCCCATTATCCAGAGCCCAAACCCCTTACAACAGTGGTTCACGTTCTTTATAAGCTCACCCAGTCTGTCTCTCCAAACTCATTTACTTTCAGTTTCCCCTGGAGAAGCTATGTTCCAACTACAACCATCCACCGTCTGGTCCCTAAATTTTCGTTCATTCAGCAGCTATCTACGGAGTGTCATATACATGCTAAGCAATGTTCTAGGAGCCGGGTCATGACAGTGAGCAAACTGATATCCTTACTCTCATGGAACTTACAGTCTAGTGAATATCTCTGTTCCGTGTGTTAATTCATATTGTTCTCTCTTCCTGACTTCACCCTATCATTCCCTGACAGCATCCCACCCGTCTCTCCTGTCTTAGCTCAGTTGCTGCATCCTCTGTGAGGTTCCCAGAGTCACTCTCCATCAGAGGTAATGACTTCTTCCTCCAAGTGTCCATGTGCCCCACCTGTACCTTCGTGACAGTGCTTCTCCCACCTGTTCTGTATACAAGATACATCCAAGGTGTAAAAGAAACAAAACTGGACTTGAACTCAGGAGATGGGCCATGAACTCCGCCTCTGTGAGAGCTGGGCAGATAACACCTCCCTCCTCACAGGCTTGTCATGAGGCATACAGGAGGCACGTGTGCAAAGTTTAGCACAGAGCTGGCCCAGGTGGTCAGCCGTTACTTTCTGAATGAACAACTGTAACTGTAATGACGTTTTTGGACGTGTGTTAAGAATTATCTGGCACCTAGCATGGGAGATTATGCCCGGCACTCGGTGAACCTTTCTTGAATCCACTTTGAAAGTAATCTGATGTTGTTTGGGGATTTTTTTCAGGTATTCCGTTTACAAAGACCCAGCAGGCTGGCTGAACATTAACCCCATCAATGGGACCGTTGACACCACAGCTGTGCTGGACCGCGAGTCCCCGTTTGTCCACCACAGCGTGTACACTGCCCTCCTCCTGGCAATAGACAGTGGTGAGTAATTTCTTAAATGCCATCCGGTGTATACTTTTCAGTAATAAATATATTTTTACATTTTTTCCTGATGCTCCTAGAGATGTTCTTGGGAAGAATATAAATGTGTGGGGGCAGGGAAAGCAAATATTTAAATACACAGTGAGTCAGCAATATCCCCGAGTCCTGGACTCTCGGGTCTTTGTCCAGTTAGAGGTCAGAGCAGTGTGCTCCGTCTCGGGCAGACGCCAGGCTAGGAAGCCATGTTCATGTCCTTCCTCTTGGTGTCACGCTCTCATCTGCAGGGAGGGTTCTTTTACTTAGTGCAAGTTCAGAGAAAGTCCCAGAGGACATCACCAGCCCTGACGATTGAACCGTTCCCACAGCCTTTATCCTATTATGATTCAATACCGTGGAAAGACATCAGGTGCCCTCAGCTAGTAGCTTCAAAGCCACATAACAATTGCTGTGCATTCAAAAGCTAATAATGCAACGTCCACAAGCCAGACTCTGTTCTAGAAGCTGGGCATACAGCAATGCACAAAAAAAACGACTGTTCTCGTGCAGCTGACACACTCGTGGAGAGAAGAAGAAAAGTTAGCAAAGTATATAATACGCTTTTTGGAAAAAGGAAAACATACTATTTATGTTAGAAACAGGGAAACAGGAAAAAGAGATAGCAAATGAAAGGGTGCTACGATTTTAACTAGGCAGCCCCAGGGAGCCTCACTGAAGCAGTGACAGTTAGTAGAAACATGAAGGAAGTGGGGAGGGAGCCTGAAGTTCTCTAAGGGAAGAGCAAGGAGGCGGGACTGCAGCAGAGAGAGTGGGTGGTACGTGAAGGGCTTGGGGATGCAGACCATGTAGGGCCGTGTGGCCCCCACGCCACCCTCAGCTTTTACTTTGTGTGAAATGGGACACCACTGATGAGCTCTGAGAAGAGTTCAATGTGCCAGGATCATTCTACTGCCCGGTTGAGATCAGACACAGGGGACAAGGACAGAAGTAGGGAGACCTCTTAGGAGACTGATGACAATGTAGGCACCATGGTGACTTGGACCAGTAACAGGGGAGGGGCAGAGAAGGGATCAGATTCTGGAGATACTGTGCAGATTTCAGACACAAAGCTGACAGGATTTGCCGTTGGCTGAGATGGGGGATCTGAGTCGGTTTGGGGGAAGCTAAGCTGAGATGTCTATGTGTCAATCACACAGGAAGTTTTGCTCTCCCCATTATTCCTAAAGGCCAGCTGTTCATGGCTGAAGGATCGGTTCTGAGTTCTGTATATCAAAGTGGATACTTTCAGGGCTCTTTATATGTGCCTTCATTATATTCAATGACGGGTGAACTGAGAATTCCCAGGTCCCATCTCTATAAGCCAGGTTCTCACATCCAAACCACATCAGAGAGCACGTGTCTAAGAAGTGCACGATCAGCACGGCATATGACAGGCAGAGAGGGCTTCCCAATGAAGCCAGCCTTTGAGTTTGGCCTTGAAAGACAGGTAGGATTTGGAGAAGTGACAGGGCCAGGAGGTGGAGGTGCCTGAGAGCATGGAGCAGAGGAATCAAAACTAGAAGGGAGTGTGGCACAGGTAAGAAAAGGAAAGAGAAGAGTTGTGTCCCCTGTGAGTGAATATGTAGAAATCTGTTTGGATGAATATGGAAAAGTCATCTCTTCAAAGCATCTCAAAATCCAGATGAGTCATTGGATGGAGCAGGCAGCCAAAATGTCCTGTAAATTCTTGAGGAAGAAATTGACAGGATGAAATAGCACAGAGACATTCATCAACTGAGCACTGGACCAGACACTGCTTGGTCCTGGAGACTCAAAGGTGAATAATCCACGATCCTTGTGCTAATGGTCCTTGTGCTCAGTGAGCTAATGCGTGATTTGGGAAATTAGGCAAGTAAACAGAAGACCACAAGAGAGCACCATAACTGTTTGATGGAACTAAGGACAGAGGAGCCCCTCGTCCAGCCCCGGGAATGGTCACGGGGAGCTTCTTGATTGAGGGGACCTCTAACCCAAGTGATGAAGGATAAGTTGAGAAAAGGTAACGCATTCTAGTAGAAGCCTGAACGAATATGGACATGTGGGACACGGAAAAGTTGGTCGGTGTTACTGGAGTCTAGCACAGCAGGCTCCATATGTGCAAAGACAAGAGCAGAGAAGTGGGCAGGCACCCAACTATTCTAAGGTTGGAACTAGGTCTTGTGCTGAATGCCCAGGTCCGTCTCAGTTCCTGACTTAGAGCGGGCGCTCACATGTCTGTGGAATTGACCACAAAGTTCTCTGTATGCTATGCCAAGGAGTTTGACTTGATCGTGTTGCTTCCTTGCCTCCAGAATAAACTTTGTGCTTTAGAAAGATAACTCCTTTGGCCATGTAGAAAATGGATCAGAGGATGAGGAGATGTGAGGCAGGGAGGCATTAGAAAGCTGTGGCAGAGATCAGGGTCAGAGAAGAGAGAAGTGTGGCCCTAAACCCAAGCAGCGCAGTTTGTTTTGGTGGAGTGAGCCTAGACTTAGGAAACATGTTGAAAGCCTTAGCAGGTGTCTTAGTTGAAGGAGGCGGGGTAGGCCTGGTGGCAATAGAAATGGACCAGAAAGGATGAAGCCAGCAAACATCTGGAAGGAAGAAGGAAAGCTTTAAAAAAAAAAAAAAAGACCCACATACTGAACACAAAGTAGAGAAAGGTGATATTAAGGTTTCTAGTCCAGAAACCGGGAATGATTATTCCATTGACAGAAATGGAGCTGGTTTCAAAGGATTGTTCCCATGTTGTCTTTACGGGGTGGGTGTTGAGATGAGGTCCCCTGAGAAGCTGGCAACATGGGACTGGAAGGGTGGTCAGGAGATTTTGGGGGAGTCACCCATGCAAAAGAGATTGGAGCCATCAAACAGGTAAGTTGTGGAGAAGGAATAAATAGGTCTAGACAGGATTGTGAAGGGTGTAAACAGTGGGTGACAATAAGCCAAGAATGTGTAAGATGCTGTTCAAATGAAAAGCATCAATTATGGGTCAGCTAAAGTAAAAATTTCAGAGTTCTGTACTGCATAAAATTGTCTGTACTTGTAGAGAGAATTCTCAGCTAAGAACACCATGAAGCAAGGTTGAAATGCAGCAAATAGTACAGTTGTCATTGCTTTATGAAATGTTTTATGCGATTATTAATCAAAAAGCAAACTAGAAATGAAGTGCACTTTAGTTGTTGCCGGGAATGAGAGTCTTCTCTCCAGGTGTAACTGGGAGAGCTGCTTATAGACTCTGAGGCTGTTTTTACTTCTATAAAATGAGGAAAATAATTCCTACTTGTATGATTGTCGTGAGAAATGAGAGACTGCAGTGCCCCCCTACACTCCCCATCAAAAACCATGGTAAATGCTCAATAAAGGTTAATCCCACCCCAATGGGGGTTACAGAAAGGAAAGAGTGGTCCTCAAGAAAAATACAGCTTGAAATCTTCTCATCTAACTCTGTTAATGCTAATATCAGACAAAGAAATTCAAAATCTGGTGTCACAGATGTTTTCAAAAGGACGGAAATGTCCCTGAGGATGTAATGGTAAATAGAAAACAGGTTGGCATTAATATACAGAACCATCATTAAAGATGATAATCTCGAACAAGGCCCAAAAGGCTTAGAGCAAAAAGAGCGTAAATTTTAAAAGACCTCATAAATCAGAGTAACTTTTGTTTAAAGGCTCCTTTTTGTCATTCACTGAAAACGTATCTCTACATATTATGTTTATCCAGGAAAAACCAACACTTACTTATTAGATCACGGTTAATAGTACTAACTGATGTCTCAATTTTATACAAAGTAAGCATTTGATTTTACTAATTTTATAGAAATTCAATGTATTTGATGGAATGAAAGAATAAGGAATTTTATCGTATAACACTAGGAAAGCTAAAGCAAAATAAATTTGTTTTCTCCAAACAAAGTCTTGCTCAGGAATTTATGCCAAAACATGTCAATAAAATTTATGGCTATAGGAACTTTCAGGTAAGATGTAGTAGACCAATGCCCCACTGGAAAAACTAGAAAAATCTGGATGGATTACAAAAATCTTAATTGTAAAGGCATCGGAGAGCTGCAGAAGCAGTGAAGCCTAGATCAATTAAAATACCAGAGGGAAGAACTATTCTAAAAAGAGTGTAAGACAACCAGCCATTTTTTTTCCTCTGGGGGCATTTTCTGATTCTGGGTGAGGATCAGGCTTGACCTGGGCAGAGGGCCCAGGATAAAGGGAAATAAATCAGAAACACTTGTGACAGTCTGTGGAGCTGGTGTGACAAAGTGAAAACTTGCCCTTAAACACATGGTTCCTTTTCCCCCAAGGACAAATGCCTTTTAAAGGACAGAGCAAAACCTCCTGGGGTCTCATGGGAAGCAAAGACCTAACAAAGGAAGCAAACTCACTTAAACACACAACCATTCTCTCTTTAAGGCATTTGTCAGATTTTGAAGGTACAGGGTTGGAGGATGGAATGGCTGGTGCTACAGACTGAATATTTGCATCCCCCCAAACTCATATGTTGAAACCTAATCCCTAATGTGATGGTATTTGGAAGTAAGGCCTTTGGGAGGTGCTTAGGTCATGAGGGTGGAAGCCTTCACGAATGGGATAAATCTCTTTTAAAAGAGACACCAGAGAGCTCCTTTTCCCCTCTGACCATGTGAGGACACAGCAAAAAGACTCTTCACTAAAAACTACAAATCATTGCTAAGAGAATTTGCTTTTTAATATCCTATGTAAATAGAGAGATATACCATGTTCATGGATTGGAAGACTCAACGCTATTGAAATGTCAGTTCTCTCCAAATTGACGTAAAGGATTCAATGCAATTCTACACAAAATCCCAGGTTTTTGTTTTGAGGGGAAGGGGGAGAAACTGATTATAAAATTCATATGGAAATATTGGGGCCAAAAATAGCCAAGGCAATCTTGAAGAATAAGTTGAAAGACTTACACTACCATATAGCCAGACCTATTAGAAAACTATAGTAATTAAAACTGTGTGATATTTGCACAAACATAGAAAAAACTGATCAATGAAATAGAATAGAGAGTTCAGAAACAGATCCACACACATACAGCTCCTGATTATGACAAGGACAATGTGGTAGTGCAGGTGAGAAAGCACAGTCTTTTCAATACATAGTACCAGGTTAATTGGATACACATACAAAAAAAAATGTATCCTGCCCTCTCCCTTACACCATATGCAATAACCACTTCTAAATATATCACAGATAAAATATAGAAGGTAAAATAATATACCTTTTGGAGAAAAACATCTGAGAACACATTGATGTCCCTGCCTGGGCAAAGATTTTTTAAAGACACAAAAGTACTAACCACAAAAGGTAAAGAAAAATGATAGATCATATTAAAATTAAGAACTTCAGTTCATCAAATGATACCATTAAGAAAGTAAAAAGGGGGGCAGGCCCAGTGGTGTAGTGGTTAAGTTTGCACGCTCTGCTGCGGCAGCCTGGGGTTCGCAAGTTCGAATCCTGGGCGCGGACCTAGGCACTGCTTGTCAAGCCATGCTGTGCCAGGTGTCCCACATAAAGTAGAGGAAGATGGGCACAGATGTTAGCTCAGGGCCAATCTTCCTCAGCAAAAAGTGGGAGATTGGCAGCGGGTGTTAGCTCAGGGCTAATCTTCCTCACAAAAAAAATAAATTAAAAAATTTTAAATGAAAAAATAAAATAAAAAACAGAAAGTAAAAAGGTAACCCACAGAGTAGAAGATATTTACAAAACAAAGAAATCCTACAATCTATAAGCAAAAAACACAATTCCAAGAAGAATAAGGAAGGGACTTGAACAGATACCTCACAACAGAAGATAAACAAATGCCAAGAAACATATGAAGAGATGCTCAACTTCATTAATCAAGGAAATCAAAATTAAATTATACAAATATAAATTAAAATACAAATTAGTCAAGGAAATACAATGGAATGCAATACTACAACACACCTGCAAAATGGCTGACTGAAAAGATGGAAAATACCAAGTGTTGGCATAAATATGCAATTATTGGAACTCTCAGATCCAGCTGGTTGTAGTGTAAATTGATACAACCACTTTGGAAAGTATCAACTAAGACTGGACATATGTATACCCCATGATCCAGGAATTACATGCCTAGCTATAAATCCAGCAGAAATGCGTATATGTGTTTGCCAAAACGCATGTGCCAGAAAGTTAATAACAGCACTATTCATACCGGCCCAAAATTGGAAACTATCCAAATGTCCAACAAAAATAGAATGAATTGTGGTGCATTCACACAATGGAGTCTACACAGCGTTGAGAATAACTGATCTGAAACTCTTCACAACAACATTGATGAATCTCGAAAACATAATATTGCGGAAAAGAAGCTGCCCCAGAAGACCACATTCCGAACGGCTGCGTTTAGCTAACGCTCAAACACAGGCGGAACTAATCATCACTGCCGGCTTACCTGGTGGACGGGCTTCTTGATCTTGGAATACTGGACTGCATGCATGTGTTCAGGTTGTGAAAATTCTTCAATCCGTGTATTTATGAAACATGAACGTTTCTATGTTTCAATAAAAACTGAATAAAAAAATACATGCTACACAGAGAGCCGTGTACCCGGTCCACTGTGCCTCTCCGGGGAGGGCTGTAACCATTCATGTCTTCTCTAAGTGCCTGTTTACCCTGGAGCTAGACTCTCGGCATCTTATCGTTCTAAGGAAGGACAACCCTTGGCTGCTGATGGGCCAGGGCTGCCAGGGAAGGCGAGTGGTAGGACGTCTGCGGAGGGAACAAGCCCAGAGTTCACCCTGCAGTCCCTTCAACACTTCGCAAGCAGGTGAAGGGACACGATCATGACTTGCTACGCACAGCTCTGCTTATGAGGCTCAGAACGATAAGGCAGCACCAAAAGAGAATCTTCTTTTAACCACCTTTTAGAGACTAGACACTGAGATCAGAATGGAGGAAGGTAAAAAGACAGTCAGAAGCAGGGCTGGAAGCCTGTTCTGAGGTTAACAGAAATCAAAGGTCTTTGGACTATTTGCTTGGGGCCCCAGAGCAAGGCCAGATAGATTCTAGAATCATGCTTCATAATAATATTGATAATGCTCAGGTTATAGATGATTTGGGGAGGGAAAGACACTTTGTCCCCTCCCTACAGACAGAGGCTAAATTGTAGCCACAGAATGCTCACAGATGTACAAGGCACTTTTCTCAAACTGTTATCAATTTTAATGAGCTACAAATTACCTAACTACATTGTTTCATTATAACTGAAAGGCTGTTGTTTTGCTAAAGCAGGACTGGCTATATGAGGTTAAATGATTGGAAGAGTAAAGCCTTTAATCCTATAGATTAATAAGGTATGACCTTTCATGTTGGCAAGCATTTTATCTTTAGAGATGAATATCGTCATTTACCTTATGTGGTCCAGACTTTCTGAAAAGGTTAAGATAGTGCCTTCAGAGTACAGGAACTCTTTTATTAAAGACCTCAATGAACACAGAATTGCTGGCCTGTCTTGAGAAAGGGAAAAAAATAACAAGGAAAATACCAAGATGGAGAGGGAACATTCAGGAATGCAGTAAGATGGAATCCCTTTGGGGATGTGCTGAGGATGGGGCAAAGCTGCAGCAATTAGCACTGGGCAAATTTGGGTGTGATTATCACTCCTGCTCAGATAGTCACCACAGAGGTCAAATGTCATTCTCACTGTCTTATGTGGGCTGAAAACTGTCACAAGCAATTTCTCCTAAGAGTCCTGGAATCCCACAGGGGACAGTCCTGGGCAGGAAAGGCATAGCTGGCTACTGCTTCCTGGCCTACTGCCTTTTGCTCTGTTAGGCTGGTCTTCCTGCCTGCTTCTCACCCATAACCTCATCTTTCACCCATCCTTCTGTTCTGAAATTGTATAGGGGTTAGCATTCCACGATTGTTACTGAATGGCTCTTATGCCCTCACAGAAGGTCTAAATTCTGACTCCAAACACCAAAGACAAATATTTCACTTCAGTAAGTCCAAATCCCCTTGCTCCCAGAACCTACACTATGCAGAGAGTTTAAAGAAAAGTAAAAAAATCATCGCATTTGGTTCACCCTAAGGCTCAGTGCATAAGATATAGTTTGAACCAGGAAGCCCATACTATCGCTAGCATCCATATTAAGTCTTTATATGATTATCAAAAGTGTCGCCTTCCCCATCCATTTTCATTTAAAAGAATAAGGGAATGATGATATAAAAACCAGCCAAATTATCGCTAAACTCAGCAGCACGTTTTCATGACTTAGCAACTTCTGTAAAGTATGTTTGAGTGTGTCAGTGAAAAATGTGATGTGGGTTACCAAGAAGACGCAGATATAGAACCGAGCCTAACAGCTGTAAAATTAAAATGGAATAGACTAAGATAATGATTTTTCATAGGCTAAGATAGATCATGTCCCAACCCGTCTTTTCTCTCACTCCCTTATATGATAAGTGTTCTGATAATGCCAGCTGATTCAAAATTGAAATATTGTGCAAAGGACATTCAGACTAATTAGAAGGAAAAAAATGTTGTTCAGCCCCATAGTGAAATGACTACTAACAAATGAGTAACAATGGCCCCCAAACTGGGGGTCACGGGGGATCAGAACTTCAGAGAGATGCCTCGGTTTGGGGTCTTTCTCTTTTTGTAGATCAACCAAGCTCTAGACTGCATGGGGGAATGTAGTAAGATTATTTAGATTAATTCTACTTAAAAGATGCTAGTTTGGATAAAATCAAGCCATTAGTTATGACGGCAACCCAATTAAGCCAGTTTAACATCCTTTATCTCAGCTGTTATAGTAATTGAGGAAGAAAAATAAATTGAAGACCCAGCCATCACTCCTCGTTATTTCAAGTGCAAGTAAAATATCAATCACGTTGAAAATACTAGGTACCATTTTGTCACTGACAAAATGGCCCAATAAAAGAACTCTTGAGATCTGGTAATAGAGAGGGTGCGATCAGAGCCATTTAGAGAGAGCACATCCAGTCGATAGAGAGAATGGGGGCCTGGTGCTCCGCTGCATCTCGAAATGAGCCAGCTCCCCAACTTAGCTGTGCTACCATAAGTGTGAGACTTATGCCCTCTCAGCCTCAGTTTCCCCACCTGGAGAGTGAGGACAATGCCACCTGCCTTGCTGGCTTGTTATAAGGACTGGAAATCATGAATGCAAAATTCCTGATGCCTAGGAAATTCCTAATAAATATTTAAGTAAACTGACTTGAACTGAGTTACGAACTGATTTTCTAAAATTATCATTGCAAAATTATGAGTGTCTGAGGCAAACTACAAAATGCCATCTGATGACCACGCTGATGGCGGTCTGAGCATTTTTCTAGGGAAGGGATGGGCCGTAGAGCCCTCCACTCAGAGCAGGACTTTAAATCAGAAAATTAGCCAGAAAATGCCACCTTTGACATCGGCATCAATTCATGGAGTTTGCCTCCGTCTGAGGGGGGAGATTTAAGCCAATGTTCATCTGCCTGGCATCAGGACATTTCTATGTTGACCAGCCAAATCCACCATCTTAAACATAATGTTTTCAAACATTCACTGGGAAAAGAAACTGATTCAAGCACTAAAATACTGTCTGCAATTCCCATCTACACAAGCCTAATTCATCCTGGCGAAGAGTCTCTTAGCTGGCCCTCCTCTGTATTCCCTGTTACCCAGTTCGGGAAATAGCATCGCCAACTACATGGTCCCCAAGCTAGAACCCCATCCCCCGACACCCCTACCCCATCACTTCCAATCCAGTCGCCCCTGTCTGTTCAGCCTCTTGAATCCAGCCTCTGCTCCTGCATCCTGACTGCCTCCCCTAAGCCTCATTGTCAGCCCGGTGTCTGCACGGGCATCCCGGCTGGTCTTCCTGGGCCCTCTCTCCTCACAAGTCCATTCCTTCCCATGCCTCCAGCTTCCTCTGCTTTTATCAAAGCCATTCTCCTACTGAAAAGTCTAATTGAACGCCTTCTCACAAAATAGCCACATTATTTCCTCCTCCTAGACCAACCTACTCCCTCTCCACAAAACATTCTCATTTCTAGCACACTCAAATGCCATCTCTCCATGAAGCTTTCTGATCTCCCGTAGGATGATCTGCCCCAGGCTCCCACGACACTTCATCCTCACCTCTCTTCCTGCATTTACAGCTGTATCCTGCATCTGTTTACTCTCTGTTCCTGCCACATCGTCAGCGTTGCAAGAGCAGGCACCCTGTAGCATTGATATTTGTGCATATCCACCAGGCACGGGGCAGAGTCCCAGTAAATGGTTATTGACTGAATGAATAAAATGAAACTGTCATGATTAAGCATGGCCTCCAAATCAACTCTCCCCAATTTTTTTTCCTTTTCTCTAAAGTCAGTAAAATGGTAACAAAAAAGCCAAAAGGTTGAACTTTTAAAAAATAGTTCAGGTTTCAGATTATTGTCTCCTCTAAAAGAATTTTTGAGTCCGAATTGTGTGGATGATTGCCTCAGTTCTACATCAAGGATTACACATGGAAACCTGGCATTGTATTTTACAAATCTACCTTCTACCGGGTTTTTTGTTGGTTCACTATTAAATTTTTTCAAAACATAAAATGAAATTGGCAAGATCGCTATTAACAAAGCAGTAAAAAAATGCTTATGAATTAAAAGCAATGAGATTCTTGGCTTATGGGGCACGTGACAAAAAATGATTTGTAAAATGCTGATACTGACAAGCCATAGTAAATGGAACACAGGAATGAACAAAGTGATGCAAAGGAGACCTTATGGGGAAGAAGCCTGGTTCCCTCACTCTTTTCAGCAAAGGCGAAGGTGGGCGCAGAGCCCTGTGCAGATGACATAAAAGATCTGGCATTTATTTGCTCACAGCTGCTTAGGGAAGGTTCAACAGATGCCCAGAAACACAGAGGGAATCTGGGGAACATAGATTGCCCCACTCCTGCAGCTTGCCCCTCTGAACAATCCTCAGAAACTAGCTGGGTGCCTAGCCTTCACTCAGGAGCCCACATCTAAACTTTGGTTCCTCTTAAATTGGCCCATCCTCCTGATTTTCCACCCAGAATTTGGGCCTCAAGCTCGCTTGGGACATCAACTGAGGTCTCTCTCCTTGTCCCAGGTGCAGACTCCCTGCTCTGAGCCCAGTTCCAAGACCCCAGCCCGCACACACACTGTTTTCTCCCCCATGTGGGATGAGGTAGACTTGAACATAGACACAGTCACTGCTCTCAAAACAAAGCAAGATAAAGATGGAAACCTATGGAAATATAAACATACAACTGCATGGATGGAAAGAGCAATGCATCGTTAGCTTTTTCAAATCAACCTGAATTATTTCAAAAATCTACTGATCATCTCTTATATACCAGGACGGAGAACAGTCCTGATGCTCAGAGACCATGGAGCTCAGAAATGAGCTTCCTGTTTTTCCCCCTGCTCCCTCTCTCTTCCTGCATTTTGTTTCAATGTGATTTTACACAGGCAGCCTCACTTTGCATGTCATTCCCCATATAAAATCACCTGCACTCAAGGTTCCCGAGGTAAGACAGGCTGCATGCCTCCAGGCCGAGCTCAGGGAAGATTCTGGACCAGTGCCTGAAAGTTCTTGTGGGATTCTAACACTCTCTGCGTGCGAATCCAGCCCATCCAACTGTGGCAAGGCCAGGGACCCTACTCTTCCGAGGGGCCTCTCTTGAGGAGATGCATTTGAGTCTAATCTTGGTGGTCTGGAGACATTGTAACATGCAAAAATCTGGTCCCTTGTATGCAGATGTTCACAGCAGCATTATTCATAACAGACAAAAAGTGGAAACCACCCAAATGTCCATCAGCTAGTGACGGATAAACACAACATGGTCTATCCATACCATCGAATATTATTCAGCCATTAAAAGGAATGAAGTAGTGGTTCATGCTACCACATGGATGAACCTCAAAAACATTATGCTGGGTGAAAGAAGCCAGACACAAAAGGCCACGTATTGTATGATTCCATTTATATGAAATGTCCAGAAAACACAAATCTATAGTGACAGAAAGTGGGTTAGTGGTTGCCTAGGGCTGGAAGTAGGTATGGAGAGTTGGTACAAATGGGCCCAATGTTTCTTTTTGGGGTAATGGAAATGTTCTAAAATTAGACAGTGGTGATGGTTGCACAACTCTGTACACTTACTAAATATCAATTCATTGTAAAAATAAATAAATGAAAGTGAGAGAAAAGAAAGTAAGGTGGAATTGGAAAAAAAATTTTTAAATCCCTGTATACCCTTTGAGTTTACATTTCCATTTCTGACTATTTTAGTAATCACGGTAATTGTAAAGAAAATTAAAAAGAGAAAACTGTTCTTTTCATGTTAATTACCTGGAGAGATAATCGCTATTTAGGTTTTGGTATATTTCTTTCTAATCTTTTTGTAATCATATGTATTTTTAAATTAGGATCACGTTATGTTTTTCATTGTGTCTCTTACTGATAAGATATAAAGCTTATATAAATAAATACATACATACGTATACATGGCTTCTGAATAATGGAACCTGTCAGAAAAATCTCAGTGCATCTAAGTGGAAATCCTGTTTGGTCAGGATTCTGAACAAAATAAAATTCCTATGATTTAAAAAGAAACAAAAAGCAAAAAACCTAGCCCAGTTTCTCATTACATCCACACTCCCAGCATCGGGGCAGTGACAGGAGACCCACGTGTGATGCCTGTTTCTTTAGGTACCAGCTTTAGCCCCATAGGCCTTCCACAAAAACACGAGATCATGTTGGTCATTTAAGTAAAGAAAGCTTGGAAGATTGTTTTTCACCCTTTCTACCCGTGCTTGATGCCAACCACAAGCACCAAAATACTAAAACTCTGAGCTCCACGGTCTGGCTTAGATGGTTGCATTTCAATCTCCAATCATTCTGCTCACTTGCTGGAGTGCCCAGAGAATTCACGGCATGGGAATACCCAGGCTTAGGCCGTAGCTCTCAGACAGGTGATGCACCAGTCTTAGCCTTGGACAAGTTACTTAATCTTTCTGAGCCCCAGCTTCCTCTTCTGGATAATGAGGAGAAACTAAACAGTAGGACCCTAGATGCTCAAAGCAGCAACCTATCTGGTTTGCTTGGACTTTTCTTCCTCTGAATAACAGCAGGTGGTCAGTTTCTCTACATAAATCCTCACCTTTCCTTACTTACATGATCCTGCGGGAAATGCACAGCTCTGCCCCTATTAAACCTAGAGCACAAAAGTCCAAGTCTAAAATATGGGCCAACCAGACCCGAGGGTTTAACCAGGCTGGCAGTAGTATGAATCAGGCCGGGCCTGGTGCCCAACTCCACCGACTGGACGGCCCACTCGACCACCTCAGGGGCAGGTGTCACCACTCAAAGTGAGGAAATACAAGTTAAATTATCTAGATTCAAAATCAAGCAGTGGATCAGTTGGGTCCCGTCTTGGTCATGTAATGTGCTGAGGGATTACAAGATGTCAGCGCTGAGTGGGAGTGAAAAGCCAGAAATGGGAGCAAGCAGTGGTCTGTGCGGCCAACCCCAACAGGGTGCCAACTCCATGAAGTCACAGCACCTCTGAGGTCTTAAAGTCCAGTCCTCTAGATGGAACAGACTCAGTCATTCAGATCCACAGGAAAGAAAGTGTGACTGTTACCCCAGGTCTTGCCATTGTTTGACAGCATGAGAGCTGGAAGCAAAATGAATAACCCACTAAGATTTGAAGTCTGGAGGGAAGGGAGAGATGGGGACTTGTTGTTTAATGGGGACAGAGTTTCAGCTGGGGAGGATGAAAAACTTCTGGAGATGGATGGTGGTGAGGGTTGCAAAGTGAATGTACTTAATGTCACTGAACTGTACACTTAAAAATGGTTAAAATGGCAAATGTTACATATATTTTACCATAAAAAAGTAGCTCATAAGAAAGAAGATATTGACTATAATAATATTAATAACCCCAAATCATGGTTTAGGGATTTTAGTTTGTTGAAATGAGAGCCTGTAAGAATCAAGCTCCGTAGTAAAAGTTCTGACATAGAAAGTAAAGATTGACACTGGCTCCAGAGAAGGAGGCCTGAGACTCATCAAGTTGATGTGAGCCCGTCCTAAACCTCTCTGGGCCTCAGCCCCACACCCCTAAAACAAAGGCGCCCCAGATCAGCTGCTCTGAACTTGCACGGAGCCCACGCCTGCACTTCCAGTGCCTGCGGACCCACCAGTGTGAACGTAGATGCATTTCCCTGGAGGCAGGCCATGACCTCCATCAGATTCCCAAAGGGGAACCCACCTCCCAGTCAGTTTAAGACCCGCTGACAGGAATGGCTCATCTCTCAGGGGCCCTTCCATCTCCTAATATTACAAAGACGGAAGCCCCTGCAGACACAGGCAATCCTCCCACATGCTCTGATCCTTAAAGCAGCGACCCTGAGAATATGACCCACGGGCTTCCTCTGAGAGAGCTGCAGGGAAGGGAAAGTATGGTTCTAGCTCCATATCCCAGGTATTTTGCTCAAATTGAGGCTTTTTCCCTATTGAAATAGGAAATCCATGAAGGAGGGCACAGTCCCAACCAGGCTTTCATTCTGATGTCTGGTGATGCAGAGTGGTCCCTTAGGGTCTGGGGTTGCTGATGGAAAGGGAAGAGAAGGGGTGGGGGATTTTTGCTAAGTACAGGGGAATACCTTGAAGCCCCAATATTTCCTGGGCTTCCGAAACTATTGGAGCCAAATGCCTTGTGAAAAATCATTACGTTTTGAATTACATCTGAATTTTGGGTGGTAATGTTCTCCAGCCTGTGCATATAAACTGGGAGAGGCTCTTTCCCCCAGGATTTTGAGAATCCAGTCTTTACCTTATCAACCAAAAAAACAAGCTCATTTCACTTGACCTCAGAAAAAAACATCACCAGCCTGCCTGGGAATAACACACGGGGAATTGAAGACAGTGGAATAACTAAGTTCACGAAAGGGTGATTCTTATGGCCATATTTCAAATACTTATAATGCCTTCTCATCCCTTCTACCAAATGACTTTACTTCATAATATATGCAGAGTGAAAAAATATAATGGATTCCTCTGACATGTTCAATTAGTTCAATAAAAAGGGAAAAATAATTTTTCAATAAAGAAATTCAACCAAATGACTAAAGCTGACAGTGAAAAACCAACTTCAAAGTAATTATGCATTTCCTCCGAGTTCTTGCTCGAGCAAAAGTTGATGATATGCCACCGTTAGAAATAGCCATCCTTCTGATGATTAATCACATTTTTGTTCCTATTTTAGCAGATATTTATTTTAATGTTTACTCTGGAACTGTCTTTGGGTGTTGATATGTTGAAATTTCAACCAGTCCCATTAAAGAGTATCTGTTCTCACAGCCTCATGACTCACTGCTCAGCTTCCTGCAGGCTGGTTTCTTCCCCATTAAGGAAACCTCTCCCAAAAAAGTCACCAGTGACATTCTCCTTGCAAAATCCCATTGCTTCTCTTTACTCCTTGTCTTTTTGGGCATCATGACACATTTAACTGTTGATCGTTGCCTCCTCTTCCAATTCATCTCCCCTATGTCTTCTCCAAACTATCATCTGCTCTTTAAACTTTGGGGTTACCTAGGTCTCCACCCCTCTGTCATTCTGCACTTTCTCCTTGGGTAACCTAATTTGTTGAAAGGTTTCAAAAGCATCTATGTTGACAACTCCCCAGTCGCCAACTCAGCCCTGGCATTTCTCCTAAGCTCTGAGCACTTCTGCACGGGTGCACCGAATTTGAGGAGCTAGTAGCACAATCAAAGCTGAATTCATTGTCATTCCATGCCCCACTACCTTCTTCTTTTCTTCTGGCGGCCTGCTCTGAGGGCCTGATCTCCAAGACGAGACACTTCTTTCCTGTTCAGACTGCCCACATCATGACTCAATCTGTGCTGGTCTCCCTGCCTCCAGCGTCCAACATCTCCTGTCAATACCATTATGTTTCTGAAAATAAGTCAGATCAGATTGTCCTACTGCCTTTCTGAAAAACCTCTGGTGGCTTCGTGCAGTCCATAGAATCAGCACAAACAACTGGTCATGATAGTCAAGGCCCCCAAGACCTACCAGACACCTCCAGCCCCGTCGCCTTGCCATCCTTCCATGCCCCTGCAGTAGGGAACAGCCCCGGGATGGCACCTGATGACTTTGCATGTATCCACGTGGGCCAGGAGGGAAGGCTTGAGCCCCAGCCAATCTGAGTGTTGGCAGAACGTCTCGTGATCCTCCTGGAACTGTGGGCACAGGAGGCTTGTGAGAAGCTGCTACAGTGCCCCGTGTCTCCTGGGAGGCTGTCACAAGACAGTTTCTCATCACCGTCCAGCTTCTCATGAGGGCTGAGTCTTCCTGCCCACCCCTCTTGGGGAGCAGCTGCAGGCTATGAAACTGCTGAGAAGCAACAGGGTGTCCCTTCATTTGTGCTGCAGTCATCTGGCCCCTTTTGTTTTGGTGTCACCTGCACAAGGGCCACCTTTGCCTAGTCATCCTTTTACTGTCTATATAAGCAACATATTACCTGAATCTAACAAGGACTCGTTTCTTTACCAACAGAACCTGCCAGGCCTTGCTTTTCCCTCTACACCTGTACTCTGAGCTCAGATACCCACCACCATTCCAGACTTCATGTGATTTGTAACTTAACTTTAAACTTCATGCACGTTTCAAAAAATAAACATAGTTGAGATAAAATAAAATTAAGCTTGGAGATCTGGTTAAGTGCAAATGAGGAGAGGAGAAGTAAAATGGAGCCAAACATTAGGTTAGAACTAGCGCACAAAGTTGAAGTACTGTAATTTTAGAGGTGTGTTGAATCCTTTTTGGATATGAAGGCATATCCGTGCACTTACTATTTGTGGCCTGCCAATTTGGCTCTGACTTTTCTCACAGAAAATTAGAAACTATTAATGAAGGGTTTGTCCCAAGAGCAAAGCTCTAAAGCATAGATGATTAAAAATGAATTTAGAGAAAGGTAAATAAAGTCACGCTGAGTCTTATTAAGATTAAACACCCTTTTCTTTAAGTGGATGACATTATTGCATAGGTGATGATAAGAGCTTCTTAAAATAATGTTCCCTAAAATGGAAAACATTTCAGGAAGTCGCTGAAATATTGAAAAAGCAAGGCTTTAAAAATGATGCCCATGTCTGTCAGTAGTCACACTGTGGAGGCAGCTCACAGAGAAGAACTAGAAGGACCTACAACCAGAATATGCAACTATGTACTGGGGCTTGGGGAGGAAATAAATAATAAATTTTTTAAAATGAGGCCCAGTGATTGCATTATGATTGCTTCAGCTGCCCCAGTAGCCAGCTAGTGATTCCGTTTCTCATAAGTAACCCGCCTTTCTAAATCTGTCCTGTGCTGCCAGGACACCAGGCCAGCCCCCAATGGCACCATCAGCCCTGCCAGACCCTTTTTCACGTGCAAAAGAAAACCCTGGATTAGAGCTTTCTCTCTTCAGTCAACTGCCCAAGCAGTGTGGCGCTTTTCTATATAAAATATGGTCTTCTCTCATGGAATCTCCGTCCTCTCTATACCACCAACGTATGTGAATACTTGGATATTCAGATTAAAGGTTTAATTTGATAAGCGAGCAAAAGTCCTATTTGTTATCTCCATTCTTTGAGTGACTTTCAGTGTGTTAGTATGACTTGTGCATTAGGAGCTGAGCATTCTAAACGTAAAGCCCGAAGAACTTAAATCAAAAGTTTTATATATGATAAAAGGCCTTGTAAACCACTAAGCTTTATGCAACTAGGTAGGCTATTGCTATTAGTCCTATTTGAAACCTGTTCACGGTAATAACGGTGCCTGGCACATTGGGAAAGAGAACTATAGAAAATCACTCTGGCGTTATACCAGCTGCATGCTAACATCTTCCCTTTCCCCGCAGGGAACCCCCCCGCCACTGGTACAGGAACTCTGCTGATCACCCTGGAAGATGTGAATGACAACGCTCCCTTCATTTACCCCACAGTAGCTGAAGTCTGTGATGATGCCAAGAACCTAAGTGTAGTCATTTTGGGAGCGTCAGATAAGGATCTCCACCCAAATACAGATCCTTTCAAATTTGAAATCCACAAACAAACTGTTCCTGAGAAAGTCTGGAAGATCTCCAAGGTCAACAGTAAGTCCAGCCAAACGTTCTGCAGTTATTCTTCTGGCTTTGAAGCCTAGATTCCCTGGCTTGGTTTCTTTTCCCAATCTCTTACTCCTCCTGCTCTCTCGTGTGTTTCCGCGTGGTTTATTTCAAGTTATTCACGCGTTACAGATACAGAAAATTTTCCCACCAGCAAATGAATACAGTTTGTAAGAATACTGAATATCGATCGATTCCTTATGAATGCAAACGTGGTTTTCCCTTTTGCATCTTTTCTTATCTTTTCTCTACACCGTATACCCTACACCCTATACTGTACACTCTGTACTGTACACTTTATGTACACCACCCAGTCTTCAGCCTTCAAAAGCCAGGGGTCTCTGCTTCTCCCTACACATGTCTTGGCTCAACTGTCTCTCCTCTTTCAGAGAAGTGTGTTTACATTAACTTGCACCACTGCTTCGGAGAGATTTTCCACAGTGTGCTTGCTTTCATAAAAGACTAAAGAAAAGGGAAGCACCAGTACAAGAATCTTTAGAAAGTCTTCACCTCTAATCCTCCACCTTCCATTTTATGCTGCAGACCTCCTCAACATTGACTTAGTCTTTATAACGACCTTGGCTTTTCTTTCAAATCCTTGGCTATTCCTTCCAACTTTGATATCTTCTTCCATCTGTCCCGTCCCTCATTTATGAAACTTGCAGGCAATGTCGCTTTCTACCAGTCTTTCCATATGGGCAGGTGGAATTCAAAACTTGGCCCAACATTGATCATCTGCCATTTTAAGACTGAAATAGCAATGTATTGAATTATGAAGTCTCCCTATATCCACCTTCCTCCCCATGGAAATGTGAGCTCAGTGCTAAGTCCACTTTGCCTTACAATAAAACCAAAAAGTAGAACTCACACATTAGACCTACACTCTGTCATCAATAATGAACATATCCTGCGATTGACCCTGTCAGGGCTCCCTCTTCTTACATCACCGGTAGAATTTTCTAGAAGGAGAGGGAATTACCCATTTCATTAAGTTTTGAAAATGTATTGTACAATTGTGCATAAAATTTTCTATCAAAAAATCTCATATATATTGTTATGACCTTATCTCATACCTCATTTTATTAGTGTCTTTCTCTTGGTATTGATTCTATTTGCCTGTTTGTCTAGTTTATTGCTTTTTAAAGAATGAATTCTGTTACACTGATTATTTTTAATTAAAACAGCCCTTCCCTTGTTTGAGGGGTTAGTGTTTTATTTGCTGGTTTTTGTGGCTGTAGCTGATTTGAATAATCATCACAAGTTCTTTCCGGCTGGAACTTTCTCATTCAAGAGTTTCTCCTCTACTTGAGGGAGATGGGAGAATCTTCCTTGAATTAATCTGCCATTACTGGCATAATTATCTACATTGGTTGTCTCTGCTGCTGTCACTTTCTGGTTAGGATAATACTTCATTTCATATCATCACACTCTGTTTTCCCTCCTGATTTTACTTAATAGATAAGATGCCTTCTAAATTCTTTTCCTTGTCCTAAAATTCTTTTCTGAATACTTTGTATTGTTTACACCCAGAAAGAAGCAGTTTAAAAAAAAATCCCTAGTCATCTGAATAACCGAAAAGAGAATAGTCTGTGGCTAAAAACAGTGGCCAGGTGGGGTGGCCGCTTGTGAGTGCTCCCCGTGCTGGGTAATGGCCGATATTGCCACCAAACATGGGCTTGAAGATCCAGTCTCCACACTGTGGGTTGTGCTGTGGATTCTCATTCAAATCTAGGGGTATGGGCCAAGGACTGATACAGACGTACACTACAGAACCCATCCCTATAGCAACACACGGGAGTCAGGCCCATGTTTAGAGGGAGTGGATTTTTTTTTTTTTTTTGGTCCAAGAATTTATTTTGATTATTTGAATTGGGATTCTTATCTAAAAATGCTCTGTGCTGATAATTTCTCTTTTTTTCCTTTTTTTCTAGCTTCATTGAAGTATAACTGACAAATTAAAAAGTGTGTATATTTACAACATGCAGTGTGATGACTTGAGTGTATTTTTACATTATTTTTTTTAGAAGTTGAATGTGATCTTTGTGAAGATGGCTTTACTGGTATAATAAATTTGCAGAGAGGAATTCTTGGTACTCAATCATCTTCACAAAAATGGGGTTCCTTGAAATTGATTATAATAGCACTGAACCATAGAACTCCTTAATGACGGAAACGTTCTGTCTGGTGCTGTCCAGTATGATGGCCACCTGGACACTTGAAATGTGGCTCGTGCAACTGAGGAACTGAATTTGTATTTTTATTTGATGTTTATGAATTTAAATGTAAACACTCCCGTAGTTGTAAACTAAAATGCAGTGCCTGTTTTGTGTGGGTTTAATCGCCAAAGGCTCACTCCTTTCTTTGGAATGGTCTAACCCCCTCTCACGAAGGCCCTCCTTGTCGTCACAGATACTCATGCCCTGGTAAGCCTTCTTCAAAATCTGAACAAAGCAAACTACCACCTGCCCATCATGGTGACAGATTCAGGGAAACCACCCATGACGAACATCACAGACCTCAGGGTACACGTGTGTTCCTGCAAGAATTCCAAAGTGGACTGCAACGCGGCAGGGGCCCTGCACTTCAGCGTGACCTCGGTCCTGCTCATCTCTCTCTTCAGTTTAGCCTGTAAGTTGGCCTAACTCCAGCGCGTGCACAAGTATGAAAATATAGCTTCACTGAAGCCATGTTTTTCCGTATATCTTTCCAAAATAAATTTATCCCAGAGGAAACTTTCATGTTTAGTGTATGTCTATAATAGATAGTATTACATGTGAAAGGGCTCCAAGTAACGTTTAAAGGCATCTTAACATCCCCCTGCCAACCAATCTGCAGAACGGTGCAAAGGCACTCGTGTCCTATAGAGCAGGGGATGAGAAAACTTCCTGCAGGTGCCACCGAACTTGAGCTAATAAAAATGTACCCAGATTAGTTAACTGGTCTACCAGGGCCCTATTCCTCTCTGCACTGTGCAGAATAATCTTTGCAAGGTTAAAGGAAATACTATACCTTTTTAAGAACAATCGTGAGAATTCATGGATGGAGGTTGGGCCATAGGAAAAGAGATAAATGCATAATTCACACATTTTTTTCGCTGACTGATGGTAATGACTATAATATAATGAGGCATTATTTTAAACAAATGAATTATTATGCTGAGTAATGTAGATGTGAGCATAAAATGAATAGATACGTGTATCACATATTTCCTACTTATGGAATACTAGTCCAATTTTAACCTTAGCCATTATTCACATATAGCTAATACCATTCAAAAGCCTTTGGGGCCTTGGTATTTATATTTTGAGAAGGTTATTGGTGTGATGTGAATTAGGAAGTTGAGAAATTAATGATTAGAAAAAAAAGAACAGAAGTTGTTACATCCTGGTGACAGTGGTAAGTGGGGTCAACAGGAAATCACACATCTCAACACCCAGTATTTACTGTGTGTAAAGCTCTGTGCTGGGCCAGCATCCTGTGGGTAGAGCTAAGGAGGGGATGACCTTACAGTGTCTCATTGGATGGGTGGATGGATGGATGGATGGAAATATATATTCCTCTCTCTCATTCTTGTATTCTTTTCTTCTTTCTTTTTTTCTTTCTTCTTCCTTCCTTTTCTTCAAGAAATAAAATATTACAAGTAAAGGTGAAATCCCCTATGTTCCTCTCCCCAGTTTCCTTTCCCATTCTCTCTCCCCAGAAACAATAGCTCTCATGCGTTAGAGTATGTCCAGATGTTGTGTTTTTCGGGTTTTTTTGTGTGTGTGAGGAAGACCAGCCCTGACCTAACATCCTTTGCCAATCCTCCTCCTTTTGCTAAGGAAGACCGGCCCTGGGCTAACATTCGTGCCCATCTTCCTCTACTTTATATGGGACGCCGCCACAGCATGGCTGACAGGCAGTGCGTCGGCGGGCGCCCGGGATCCGAACCCACGAACCCTGGGCTGCCAAGCGCGAACCAAACCACTGTGCCACTGGGCCGACTCCCGCAGATGTTGTTTTATATTTATACACACACACACCCTGCATCACTCTATTTTGTGCAGTTTGTAAAACTCTGTGTAATTCGTATTATATTGAGCGTGATGTCCTGCAACTTGCTTTTTTCCTCTTCACATTACATTTCCAAGATCCATCTGTGTTGTTCTAGTTTGGGGGTCAGCAAACTTCTTCTGTAAAGAGCCAGGAAGCAAATATTTTGGGCTCTGTGGGCCACATCAGGTCTCTGTCACATACTCTTTTTATTGCTTTTTTGTTTCTATCTTTTGTTTTTGGGGGGGTTATTTTTATTTATTTATTTTTTTTTTTTTTTTGCTTTGTTCTCCCCAAAGCCCCAGTAGATAGTTGTATATTGTAGTTGTGCATCCTTCTAGTTGCTCTATGTGAGACGCCACCTCAGCATGGCTTGTTGAGCGGTGCACAGGTCCACGCTCAGGATCTGAACCGGTGAACCCTGGGCTGCCAAAGCAGAGCGTGAGAACTTAACCAAGATGGTTAAGATGGATGCGCCACCGGGCCAACCCCTGTCTTTTGTTTTTCATCACTCTTTAAAAGTGTGAAAACCATTCTTAGCTCGAGAGCCATATAAACACACTATGGCCCACCAACTACAGTGTACTCCTGCACTAGTGTGTTCATTTTAACTGCTAGAGAGTATGAACACGAGGCAGTGTATTCCTGCGTCAACAGATGCATTAGGATGATTTACAATGTCCTACTATGCAGTAAACATCTGGAATCTGTTTTCCACCAGCTTCTCAAGTGAGCACTAGGCAGGTGGCGAGCCCAGCACTGGGTATGTGTTCTAAGAGTAATTGGAACTCACAAAGTTTGGATAAACTAGGGGGCAGTACTTCCTGTGTGATTGTCAAGAGATAAAAATGCTGCACGTGCATGTGTCCAAGCATGCGTGTGTTATGTGTGCACACATGTGTTGCGTGTGTGCGTGTGTGCACAAGTGTGTGAACACACAGAGAGAAGATAATTGAGTGGCCACTCACAGGTCACCCTTGATAAACCCAATTACACAACATCAAAACCTGACTCTCGATGACATCCCTTTGAAGAACCGAGGCACTGCAGGACGCTGCTCACTCATCAGCTACTCTAGACTGCCAGTGAGTTTTTAACACGGAGACTTCCTACCTCTGCTTGTTGAAATACAGATTCCCAGGCCCATCCAACCTGTGGAACCAACATCCCAGGTGACAGTGGCCTCTGGCACACAGACCCAGTGTTTACATATTTTTACACAATATTTTTTATAATACACATGTCTGCTACTACCAATTCAAATATTAGTAAGACAATCTATTCATTTAGATTTAAAGGAATATAAATAGGCATGGCAGTATTTTCTTCTCACCAACAAGGGGGTTTCTTGTGCCCCCTACTGTGGATACCCCGGCCTACAGATATCAATAATGTGCAGGTTCCCGAAGATCGACCAATTCTCTTCTCTCTCAGCTGAGCTCATGGATCACAGTTAATCCACAGCAGAATTGTCTGCTGATGCCTAAAGGACTCACATTCACTTTATACTCAAAATAGTATCATTGAGAAAAGATGGAGGCACGTGTACTATGTCTGAGATATCATACGTGCTTTTTGTTCTCACCTAAATGGAGCGCCTCAATCTGGCAGCACACAGTTATCCCACTGTAGATAAGGGCACCTGTAGGTAAAGCCGAAATCATCCTCAAAAAGGAGCTCTGAATCTCCCTACACTGCTGGAAAGGTCCTCGGTTGACCCTCCAGTGTTACACCACAAGACAGGTAGTTTCAGCAAAAAAAAAACAGTTAAGAACAGGTGTTACCACGCACCTGTTTGACTTCAAAAAGAACCTCAGTCTGGCCCTATATAAAAGGCATAAGATTATTTAATATTGTTCATTTGAACATTAAGATGCCTGACAAATATAATGATTCTTGTTTCGTTATATACCCAACCCAAGATGTTCTCCCTAACAAAAGAGGGATGTATCTAATAAGTCATGTGAGAAACTAGGTTAGAGCTGGCAGGAATAAGCAACCATGGGTGTCCTACAGCTCAGGCACTCTCTCATAAGAACAGAAGTCAAAGTGCCGACCCACCTGTACCGTTAGTAACATGACATTGACAAGAGGCTGAGCAGAAACGGGCCTAAACCATTAAGTAAGGTTGGGGCCAGGGGTAGGGGTGTCTACAAGCACTGAAACTAGATTATAAAGTGCAAGGGTAAGATAACTTCCCTACTCAGCCATACTTCTTGAAAGAATTTTGGGATCTGGTAGGATCTGTTTGCTGTTTCTTTAAATCAGGAGTTGGCAAACTACTGCCCAAGGGTCAAATACGGCCCACTTCCTGTTTTTGTAAATAAAGTTTTATTGGAACGTAGCCATGTCTGCTCACTTACATAATCTGTGTCAGGCTTCTGCTACAACAGCAGAGTTGAGTAGCTGCCACGGAGGCGATGTGGCCTGCAAAGCCGGAGATATTTACCATCTGGCCCTTTACAGAAAAAGTGTGACAACACCTACTTTAAAGCATTTTTCATAAAACTGCAGTGATCATGTCATACAACATGGGAAGAAAACATGGATTTTTCTCCTCCCCTCAAATAATATTCAGATCCAAGTGGACTAGCATTAACCAAACATCCTGATGTTCCCTGGCTTTTCTATTTTCTTCCTGGCCCTTGATTTTATCCCACTTTATAGATGAGAAAACCGATGCTCAGAAAGGTCCCAAGGTGAGTAAGCAGTGAGGCCAGCATTCACCATTAGACGCCTCCCTTAGGGAAAAAGATAAAAACATTTCAGTTTATTAAGATACTGTAGACGGCTTTACTGCAACTGAGAATTGAACTGAGAAATCTGCACTTCCTTCTTTGACATCTCAAAATAAAGGAAATAAAACTGATGACATTGAAAGTAATAAAAAATGTAAACGAAATTCTTTTTACTGCCAATTTTGTTGTTTAAATTACCTGTTGATGACATTGAGATGCATAATTCTCCCCCCAGGACCCTCCCCATGAAGCAAGCTGGCGTCTCCATTAGGCTGTGTCTGTGGGTTTTTGTAGGGCTCTGTGTGATGTGACACAGGCAAGTTTGAGGAAGAATATTGTCCTGAAACCTTTCTGAACATTGTTTTAGGCTGAATTAATCAGCAATAGCAAGAATATAAAAGGACAGATCAGGTGAACCACATAAACGAGTACCAAAATTAAACGTCTCTACATTGGGAAGAAGGGGGCGTTGAATTGGAACCTCAATCACAGTGAAGAATTTTAAAGAGGTGACCAAAATGAGCAAAAAACAGCCACTGAAAATACTTTTTTTTTTTTTTTTTTTTGGTGAGGAAGACTAGCCCTGAGCTAACGTCTGTTGCCAATCCTCCTCTTTTTGCTCAGGAAGATTGGCCCTGGGCTAACATCCGTGCCTATCCTCCTCTACTTTATATGAGAAAATAGTTTTCATTCTAAAGCTTTTTATTATGGTGTTATTTGCATTCCAAAATTCACCCATTTTAAGTTAACAGTTTGATGAATTTTGGTAACTGTACACAATTGTGTAGCCACCCCACAATCAGATACAGTTTCCTTGTACCACGTTGCTACTGACCTCCTCCCCACAATTCAGACCTCCATTAATCTGCCTTCTCTGATTAGTTTCTTGCCTTTTCTAGAATTTTCTATAAATGGAATCATACAGTCCATGTTGTTGAGTGTATCAATATTTTATTCCTTTTTTATTGTGAAATGTGCTGTGGGCAGAGACAGGGCCTAAAGAAGCACCAAACCTGGGTACAGCAGGCTGTCCTCTGCCTGCAGATGACCCCAAGTCATGCTTTGCAGAGGAGCTGTGGTCCCTTAAAGTGGGTCATGGATCATGATAGTTGACCTCCGAGGGCTTTCTATGTGCCACGGACATGCAAAGCTAAGCACTTTACGTAAATTACATAGACTATCTCATGTAATCAACCCAACAGCCTTAGGAGGCAGGATCATTTGTGTTATAGTCTAAACTGACTTAAACAGAGATTGGAGACTTTCTAATTTAGTGGGTTTTATTCAGCCAGAATTTTTTTTCTATTTTTCTCAATGACTAAAATTATTATTTTAAGTCATTGGTACCACACTGGAAAATATTTTTAAATAAAATTAGTAATGCCATTTAATATGTTCATTTCAAGTCTTTCTTCAAATATGGGTGAATCTGAAGGAGACAGTTTACTGCAGCCCAAGTAACCAAAGAGTTTAAGGCAATGGTAGCAAGAGCCACGAGAAATTCAACAGAAAAAAAGAAATTAAATGAGTTCAGAAGACTCCTAGCTGCAAAGGAATTCACTTGTCAAACAATATAACGGTCCCTGGGTGTAGAAAATAACAACCACAAATCACACCTGAATTGGCATATTAATTTCCATGGCCCTTTCTGTTAAAACAGCTTTCACCTTTAACCGTCTTGATATATCTTGTTTATACTTGAGTCACATTATGAGAACTTTTAATCTAGAATTTAGAGAAGCTGCTTTAAATTTTCCAGACAAAGGATGGGTTTAACCTCTAAAAGCAATGGGCTGCTGAGTAGGTGGGCAAGTTGTACATAATGATCCAGCCCTCAACAGGTTTTAAATGAAAAGGCCCAAGCTTTACAGAGTCACCCATGATATTCTAGCCACCAGTTCATGCCAGAATGAACTGCATTTACATCATAGGTCGACCTTTACACATTTTCACTTCTTTGATTGTAACACGAGTTCTGGTGGTACCATTTCTCTGTATAAATCCAAGATATAATGATAATTAAGCAAAAACAGCAGAGAACCAAGCTATTTCCATGCATACTGTTATCAGGCAGAGTGGAAGACCCCAGACTGGTGTCCGCGAGAGCAGCAGAGCTGCAGCTGGGCTACCTCGGTTCAGGCCATGGAGATGGAGAGAGGGCCATGAGCCAAATACAGGCAACTGGAAGCTGGAAAAGGCAAGGAAGTGGCTTCTCTCTTGGAGCCTCCAAAAGGAACACAGCTCTGCCAACACCTTGATTTTAGCCCCATAAGACTCATTTTGGACTTCTGACCTCCAGAACCATAAGAGAATAAATCTGTGGTGTTTTAAGCCATTAAGTTTGTGGTCATTTGTTACAGCAGCCACAGGACACTCATACACCAGATCTGAAGAATCACCAATAGCTATCTTGCTCTCCTCTGTGACCAAAACATATCTGGGATGCTCGTCTATCTCTAAGCTACCAAGCCAACTTGTTCATAAAACAGCCAATCTCTGCAAGAGAGAGGGCTCAACGGCAGCAGCAGTAATAGCTGCTGTGGTCTCACATGAGATGTTTGGTTTTCGGATTTTCAAAGCGGTCCAGCTTTTTAAGACATACACCGGCAGAACTATTCACTGTCTCTTCAAATGTTGTGCTTAAGAAAAAAAAATTTCCCCAAGGTAGTGCAGTGTTTATAAATGTGTTTATTACAGCCTGTCCGTCATTTGTCTAGTATTTAGCCAAAGTGTTTTGAATCGAGTTGCAATATTCCTTGACTTATCTCTGACTCTTTTCCATTCAGGTCTGTGAGAACTCCTGACATCTGAAGCTTGACTACCAAGTTTCCATAGCAACAGGAAAAAGAAAAAAAATCCAAATCTGAAGACTGCAGTTTACAGCTCTCGAACTCCACAACTAGGCCTCAATTGTTCAGATTGTCATTTTCTTTGCAATTTCACCTAGTCTGTATGTCACCATTTTGACAGCATCTTCCTTTCTCCTTTAATTAATGGAATCCTCTGACTTTTCCCTGAATGTTTTAAGATCATGGCATATAACTTGACCTTCTGGGAGCAGAAACAATGACTACTTTTTCTGATGTGTCGCCATGTTGCTAGTCAGCGCTCCATACATACAGCTTCGTCTGTGGGTTCGTATCTGTATATGTATGAGTATCTGTATGTGTATATACACAGTATTTATAGAAAGAGACTATAGGAGAAGCCTAATTTTAATATGTCATTCTTCCTTGAGAGGTTACACAAAGAAGGGATAGAAGCTATGGCAGCTGACCCCTCAGCCTCAGCATCAAGCTCAGCACGAGCACAGCCCACAGAGCTGACACTTCTCCACCATCCCGTTCAGTCTGAATGCTAACGCGACCAGCCAGGCAGGTCCGCAGAGAGCAAGAGCAGAGACAGAAGTCCTTTCTCTGTACTATGAGGACTACAACCAATTTTCACTGCCATCTTATGCCATGATCCTCAGCAAAAGGGGTGGACAACAGAGCAGAAAATTTTACCATCAAATGCACAGAAAAGGGCTGAAATATTCTTTCATGGGCATCTATCTGCATTTGTATGTGTCCCGAATCCACAGTCCCATTGGTTCTTATGGGGACGTGGATCATGGTAGAGAAATCTCTCCCTCCTCAATGTATGTACAAATGCAAATGTCACCATGGAGGTCATTTATGCATATGACGAGGTCAGCAGGTACCATGTGTATACACGTATATGCCCACATGTATAGACATACATTTATGCACATACACACTGTTTGTTTTCATATATACATGCATAAAATAGAGTAAATACAGGTAGTTTTAAAAGTACCCTTTTGTGTGAATTGACTACCGTTGTTTGCAAACCTGAAAATAAAAGACGTTCATTATGTATGAAAAGTAATTGATTTTTATTCTGTGAGCATGTAAAAGAGGAAAGTTAGTGCTTGTACTAAGATTATCTTCTTGTTGATAAACTGTAAACGAACCATCAAAGCTCACACCAAATTTTTCTATCAGATAAAACTAGTGACAGCCTGTGGCTTTTTATTAGAGCTCGCTACCAACTAGGGTAAGGTAAGTGTCTTAGCATATTTTAATGCAGTTGCTTACTAAAAGTTTTAACCACACGCACACATGCGCACACGCACACACACGCTTTCTTATGCAATCTCTGTTTCCACCTGTGCTTTTCAGTTTGCCTTCCGTAGGAAATAGAAGTCATCTGTTGTCTTTATTATAGTGAAATTATGAAGATAGAGTCCCATATATTGTATTTGTTTCAATAGTAAATCTTTTTGGAGCATATAGAATGCAGAGGTTTTTTTTTTCCATTAAAATAAATGGGTATTGGTGGTTAAAACTACTGGACAGTAGCTTTTCTCTGATTTCTATGTTGTGTCTAATGTTGCTGATGCTGGGTCTTGCCTTAATGCAAGTTCACATTTTCAATGGGCCATTTGGGGTCCCTGGTACATCTCTTGTTAGGTGAGGGAGTCTATAAAGCTGGAAGCCCTGCTCACAGCTTGGGCAATGCACTCATCTTGTCCACCGTAATGAACAATTTCAGCATTTCACAACCGGCTGTGAAGATGACCGCATACGCAGAGAGGACCGAGATCATCCTCATTTAGATGATGGCATTACGCAGTCACAACCGCCCGTCTCCAGTCCCAGGACATGGTCCTTCGCTCCTGGATAACTCTTGATGCTCAGTAAGGAGATGCCGCATCCCGAGCCTGAGTGCACGGAGCAGGTACAGGGACCGGGGATCCGAGCCTGCACATAGGCACTTTACGAGACCTCCTCTTCTGGCTTTGTAGGAAGCAGCCTTGTGTCTCCCTGGTGGGCCTCGCTCCCCTCTTTCAGCGAGGCACCGGGAGAATACTCGCCCTGGAGCAAACTGAGGAGCCTCTCAGGCGGCCAGATGGTCGGCAGCCTGGCCCATAGGCTGGCTAACGAACAATCAGAGAGGTCAACTCCTTCACGAATCCGGGCCAGCCCTAGGCAGAAAGACAGCTGTCCAGTGACCCATTCACTCAGGTCGACAAGAGCAGGCCTCCCCCTGTCATCTCGAGCCCGTAAGCTCTCCTGCACTTTGCCGATCCAGCTGGTAGCTCAGCTTAGAACACAGAAAAGTCGAGTCAAGGGCATACTTCATTAACAAGCAGACTATGCCTTAATTTTCCCTTATTTAAGTATACGCCCTACCTGCGTTCTTATCAGGACAGAGAGATTTCCCTCATTTTGTTCTTTCTAATCCTTACAACAACAACAATAGACCAATTCTTAGAAGCCAAAGTAGTAGCATTTCCTGAATCACAGGATGTTTTTAACTTGTTACAACGCATTCACACTGTTTACTGAAAGCAAAATTAGAATCAAAGCGTTATTTCATTATTACCAATGCATTTTATTTTAGTCCAAGTAATTGAAAAAAAAGTCATGTAAGGGCCAGAAATTGCTTTTCCCAATTACTGACCTCAAGACCGAGGACTTTATTTCCATGAGTGAACAGTCATATCTTCTTTTTATTAATACATCAATCACCTTGGTTGATTACAAATTATATTTTCTCCCCATTTTACATATGATAAATTATTTTGGATAATTTGTTTTAACAAGAAGGTGCAAACATTTTCTAATTTCGATAAAAGTTACCTTCAATGCCACCAGCTTTCTCCAAACGAACATGATTTCAGGTAGATGTACCTGCCATTACTCTCGGTCAACACACTCAAATCTGAACATCGTAACAAAAGAAATCCAGCTAACATTCATGGTAGGTATCAAAGAAGACTTTGATTCTTAAGGAACGTTGTTAGAAATTTTGATAATTCATCCCAGATTTTCAAAATGTCATTTTAAACAGTATGCTAAATGAAATAACCATCTACCATCAAACCCTTGAAGTAGATCAGATTGCATTTTATCCAAAGGAAACACCTTGGGTCTTGATTTTAGGATGTGGCAACTAAAAAAATTATTAACAAGACTATGTTTGATGCTGGTTTAGTGCAATTGTAGCCACGCATGGGCTATCCAGGTGATTCTGAAGAAAAGTCTACAGTTCTCCCAGGGTGTATGAACAAGGTACAAAAATGCAATTAATAATAACAATGGTTTACATTTATTAATTGCTTATTATATGCCCACACTGTGCAAAGTCCTTTATACCTATTAACTCTTTGAATCCTTCAATAACCCTATGGGACAAGTACTATTTTCCTCTCCAACCTACAGATAAAGAAAGCTGAAGCTTAGAGAAATCAAATGGCTTTCCCAAGGTAGATGGCCTCCAGACCAGAACCCAGGCCATTTGGCTCCAGGGCTTGTGTTGTTCCCACTGTACCACAGAGCCACGCCCAACCCTGCAGCAAAACCAGACGAGATGTCTCCTTCAGACTAGAAAACCCTGGTCTGAGCCCTCAATTAGCGTGACTGTCTATCCAGACCCACTAAACAGACCTTCTACTGTTGCTTAATTCTAAGAGCTTTCTGTTAAGAACTGTTAACAGTATTCTAAACTAATATTGGAATCTTAGAAAAATTTCCCATACAAGATATCATAGTTTTCTGAAGTATTCCGCCCCCTTCCCTTCCATGGCCCGTGAGCATGTACATGCGGGGCTTCCACCAGATTAATTAGATATCTCAGTCATCCGAAAGTAAATTCACGTCCCCCCCCCCCCCGAGTACCCAGTCACTGCCAAACCAACTGAGAGGAGGGAAAACGGAGGTGGTGTGGGATTTTCGGGAGCTTGTACTACGCTCGGCTATAGACACATCCTAAAGTATCTCCAATCTCTTCCGATTCTGTAAATGTAGCGCATTCATCTATTCACGTGTAGTTGACTTACTCATGAATCAAAAGGTAAATCACGCCAAGGAGAAAAAAATCACACCAAGAGAAAGGTGAACCTGAGAAAGAACTAACTACCTTTTCTGTTTAACTCCTAAATAATAATAATAGCAATCATCATCATCTAATGATCTGGCTATACCTTTCACAAAGATGATGCTTCCCATCCTCTCTCCTTAACTGACTGCTGAGGTCCCACACATCTCATAATCTGATGAAAATGCTTTCATAATTTTTCATCTAAACAAATGAACAATTCTTTTACTATGTAAAGTTTGTGACCCTTCCTATGTTTTCTATTGCTAATGGATCAGCCCACTACTGAAAAAATTCCAGTTTTTACCATGTTTATAGAAAAGCATACACAAGATTTGTGGAGACAGAGAAAAATGATGGGAATGAATGAGTGAACAAGGACTTCAGATAAGAACTTTGATTCTATAAATTAAGAATAAGTCTATAATTTAAACAAAAATAATTTCAATATTCATCAAATTCTGTAGGCAGACAAGCTTCTTCCTGTCACCCGTGCTACATCACCATCACGACAGTAATGGTTGAGGGTTGCTGAGCTTGGTAAGACTTTCAACCGTTTTGTTTGGCTCCCAAGTGCTAGCTGCCCAGTAGGGAGATAGTGAGAAGCAACGGGTGTAGTAAGATGACACTATGAGCTCTGAAGTCTTTCAACATGACTCATAGAAACACTGTGAGTATACGCTGAAAATTTCCATTTTCTGCTACTTTTTTTAAAGCTTTTCCTTTAGAGAGTAAGGAAGTTATTCTTTGTCTATAATATACATACAGTACATCCAGATTATTAAAGAGTCGAAAATGAAGGCCATAGAAAAAATTCTGGAGCCAGCCCCGTAACATAGTGGTTAAGTTCGCACGCTCCACTTCGGCAGCCCAGGGTTTGTGGGTTCAGATTCCAGGTATGGACCTACGCATGACTCAGCAAGCCATGCTGCAGCAGCGTCCCACATATAAAGTAGAGGAAGATGGGCACAGATGTTAGCTCAGGGCCAATCTTCCTCACCAAAAAAACATTTTGTGTTGTCATGCACATGTCAATGCTGTTCTGGTGTCAAATATTATTTATTTCCCAAGATAAAAATTTTCAGAAATTTTAAATGGATTTTTTTCTTAAACACTCAAAGGGGGTAAAGTTTATCATTTTAAAATATTTAATTCTATCACAAATGCAGTTCCTTTGGGCCCTAAGCTTAATTGCTTACAGTTCTAAGCTGTAAATTACCATTTGATTTACTATGTGGTTGCAAAGAAATTTGTAACTTGTTTGTGAAATATACAAATAAAGGTTATCTGGAATTTTTAATGTGTATTTGGTCTTAGACCATCTTTAGTACAGTTTAAACACAGTGACAGAGTAAAGGGATGTTTTTCAGATGGTGCTCTGGTTGGCCTATAATTTTTAAAGACCAAGACTAAAACCAAGGGCTGCCTGCCTCATAATTAACTCTTTGTCTTTCTTCTTTCATAACAGTCAAATCCTTCTGGTTTGGAAAAACATATAGATGATGATGACAAATAGATAGATAGATAGATAGATATGATATTGACAGACAAATATAGATAGAAAGAGATAGAGATAGATAGACATACAGCAAGAAGATTACTTTAGTGAGATCCTTAAAAAAGAGGAGGGAAAGGGAGCTAATATTAATAATGCCTCCTATGGGCCAGATATTTTACATATGTATGTATGTACATATTACATTATACATAATATATGTAATTCATATGTAATATGTAATTATACATTACGTATGAAATTTATATAATTCATGAAATATGGAAATAAACATTATCTCCTCTGTATAGACGAGAAAACACAGCTCACAAAGTTGAAACGATCTTACACCAGGTCTCCCACCAAGTGAGGGGTGTGTATGACTTCCACGCCAGTATCTTTCCTACTCCAACCTAAGAGGGTTTATTCCTGGAGCTTAGTTTTAGCTAGATATTATGTCTACCTAAGGTCTGGGTATGAGACTGCTCCCTGTCAAAAGGAGAGATGAATAAGAGCTAGCGAGGTCTCAGACACGGTAACATGCCCCTGAGACCCTCTGCTTGTCACAAGCACTCAAAGAGGGTGAAGATGGAATGCAGAAATGCCAACTGAGTCTCGCTCACATAGTGCCACAGCCATATGCCATCTAGGATCATTTCAATACATTGTATAGAAACAAAGCAGGCAAAATTGCATAAACAGAAGGTGGGTCACAGATCCAGTAACTGAAGGCAACATGTTCTTCTCTTTCTAGAGCTTGGCTATGAAGCAGCAGCACAAAAAGGCACAGGGTCACCTTGGTTGGGGAGCTTTTATTTTCTATTTGGTTCTTCACCACTCTCATACTCTCCGGGGAAGGAGTCCATGGAAGAGGGGAGTTGAGTGGACAAGGCAAAGTTCCCGGAGCTGATGGGAGATGATGGGATCCAGGGCCCAGCGCTCTGCTCTGGACAAATGTCCAGCCCTGGACAGGAGGAAGGACACATCTTCCTCTAAGGCAGAAAGAACTGAGGTGACACAGGTGTTAATGTAGGCACTTGTGCAGGTACAGAGGGTGGGAATTAAGGGGTTTTGACAATAGTCTCTGCTTTCTCTGCAAAATAGAATATAAGGTCATCCTCTAAGAGTGAAGGGGATGAAACACTGGGTTTGAAGAAACTGGAAAAGTTTGGAATGTCTCCCACAGGGCCGGGAGCTAACATAGCCCAGGCGACCAGAAGGACAAGTCATCATATCCTAAAACTGCCGCAGCGCGTGCCACACCGCAGGTCTGCAATTCTCATCGGCAGCATCCACAACCTGGGAGAAACGCCAGGCAAGTGAACAGCCGCTCGGACTGGGCTGGGCATAGCCAAGCGGATGCAGGTGCAGCTAGGGAAAGGATGAGCTAAAATTTCTCTACAGCTCTACGATGCTCATGCCTTCTCCACTTATGCAAGGCAAACACACACACACATCTCAGCGCAGGGGAGTCACACGTGTGAATCACCACCTTCCTTAGTGCGGATCTGGGGAAGGAGGAGAGAAGGGCCCAGCTGGAACCAAAGAGATCTCATAAAAGGACCAGATTAAGCTCACGTAAAACCAAACCATCTTGAAAGAGGAAAAGAGAATTACTTCAGTTATGCAATTCATCTAGAAAGAGCTAAAAAAAAAAAGAGAAGATAAGACAACCATGACACTTGAAGGTTTAAAACGAGGGTTGTTCAAAACTGAAGTTTAAAAGGTTAAATACTAGTGCTTCACACATAATACAGTAGTTTTGTAAATGGAACAATATTCGGCTAGGTTCACTGCATCAACCCCACCAAGTAAGTACATCAGCCATGACTACAAATTAATGAAGCTTTTGCGTAAAGCAGCTGTTTAAAAGACCTTGGTCTCCACACAAAGAAAGCATGCTGTTTTTCTGTTTAAGTGCGAAAAAAAAAAATGCCTCCTCTAAAATAGTGTCAAGTTTGCTTGCTGTTTCTATAAAGAAAATTTCAATCAGGATAAAAAGACCTCAACTCTCCTGCTAGAAACACACACACACACACACATATAACAAAACTCCAGGTCCTAGTGCTAATTCACGTTCTATGTTGCTCATGGCCATAAGCCAGATCTGGCTAGAAATCCAGGGTGCGGGTGTCCAGACTTCTGTGCTGAGTGTGGGAGCCCCAAGGATTGGGGTCCAAAGGGAGAAGGCCTGAAATTCTACCCAGCCTTGGCTACTCACTAGCTGAATGATCTGAGCTTTATGAAAATGCTTTACAACATAACAAGTATGATACAAATTTTAAGTGGGATTACTTTACCAACTGTTATAGGTTGAATTGTGTCCCCCCAAAAAAGACATGCTGAAGTCCTAGTCTCCAGTACCTCAGAATGTGACCTTATTTGGAAATAGGGTCTTTGCAGATGTAATTAGTTCAGATGAGGTCATGCTGGAGTAGGGTGGGACCCTAATCCAATGTGACTGGTGTCCTTACAAGAAGAAGAGAGACACACACACACAGGGAGAACACGATGTGGAGACAAAAGCAGAGATTCAAGTGATGGATCTAGAAGCCAAAGAATGCAAGGATTGCCAGCAGCCACCAGAAGCGGGGAGACAGGAACAGGACAGATCCTCCCTCAGAATCCTCAGAAGGAGTCAACCCTGCTGACACTTGATTTCAGACTTCCGGCCTCCAGAAGAGAGAGACAATAAATTCCTGTCGTTTTAAACCCCCCAGTTTGTGGTGCTTTGTTACAGCAGCCCCAGGAGACGAATATGCCCACCTTCAATCTCAACACACACAGGGAAAATTCTCAAGAAATGGCCCAAGTGAAAATAAATTCATATTTGAAGAACAAGTGAACAGAATTCTAGGCAATGTCCACAGATCCATCTAAAGCCTGTGGTTCTCAGCTGGGGGTGATCCCCCACCCCCACCCAGGAGACACTTGGCAGTGTCTGAAGATATTTCTGGTTGCCACAACTGAGCAGGGAGGGGATGCTCCTGGAAGCTAGAGGGTAGAAGTCAGAAAAGCTGCTCTATATCCCGCCATGTACAGGGCACAGCCCTCCACACCAACAACAAAGACTTATCTGGACCCAAATGCCAATAGTGTCTGTCGCTGCTGAGAAACCCCGCTCTAAACCCAGACAACACAGAGAATTCTAGAATGCTAGAAAAAGGAGAAGGTGTAAAGTCAGAAAGTCCTTGGTGAGGTCCTGTGTCTCTTACTTCCTAATTTGACAGTCTTGTGTAAGCGTCTTGGCCCCTCTGTGTGTGTTTTCTCAAAATTGTAAAATAGTGGTAATTATATCAGAGGGTTCTTCTGAAGATTAAGGTGAAACATTGAGAGATGTTTAGTTTAAGTAATCAGGTAATGCACTAACCAAATACCAGTTACCAACGACAAATTATAAAGAGTTTTCCCTTTGGCATCAGAAGGAAGATCTGTGTGTGTGTGTTGGGCAATGACAAGGGGAGGGAGGAGGTATAGGTGAAGGAGGGGCAGGGAGGGGCTGGTGAAGAGAGTAGAGTCTTATGCCTTTCAAGGCCAACCCCCCAGGTTTGTTTCAGACGCTGGTGGGTCCCCTTACAGCCTCTCTGCAGCCTAGCTCAAACTGGACCTGACCCCCAAATACAGTCCTTAAATGAGATAAGGAATGTGAACCGTGCTGGAACAGGCCAGGCCTTCAGTCAAGCACTCTCCTACCCCCACTCCAGACCCAAACCCAAGACCACCTGCGGGGCTGGAACTTGAGGTCCCAACTCAGCAGCGCCCCCTCCTTAAACACCCAGATCCAGTCTCTTAACTCCGCACACTGCTCCCTCCTTTACCAAACCTGAAACCGTCCCCACTCAACACCACGGAACACCACGTTGAAGGAGAGAAGCCAGACACGAAAGAGGGATTACGGACTGGGAAATTGGGAATTATGGGAAGTTGAAACACGGGCAAAAGGAAGCGACTGTGTTAAAGGTCAGGACACTGGTCACCCTCGTAGGTGGGTGGCTGGGGGTTATACGAAAGGGGTTGAGGGGCTTCCAGGGGGCTGGCCGTGTTTCTCGACCCGGGGGCGGTTACAAGGGTGTGTGGACTTTGTGAAAAGTCACTTAGGATTTCTGCACCATCCAGACATATGGTATGCCTGAAACATAAAAATAGCGTGCGCGTGCTGGGCGCGTCCCTCACCCCTGGGACATCAGTTTCCCCTCCAGAGACCCGACTCCCTTCACCAGGTTTGTGGGGTTTTGTTGGAGGGCAGGCGGCGGCACAGGCCTGGGCTTGGCACCTCGCAGGTGCCCAATCAGTGCGTCCCGACAGGCCAAGAAAACCAGAGCCGCCTTTAACGACAGCCTGGGAGGAGGCCAAGGCCCCGCCTTCGCCCCATTGCGGTGTTTGTTTCCCTTTTTTCCGCCCGGGCAGTGTGAGGGGCGTGGCTGGGGCGGGGAGGGGGCGTGGCTGGGGGAAGGGGCGGGGAAGTGCTGGGTGGGGCGGAGCAAGACAGAGCGAGGAGAAGAGGGGCGAGGCCTCGCCTCGGAACGGAAGCGCGAGACCTCAGGCCTTTCCGGCGCGTGACGCGAACTACAGCTCCCACAATGCCCTACGGTCCCGCGGTGGCCTCTGTCTTCGCGAGAAGAAGTCGCTAGGGGCGTCTGCGCGGACGAACGGAAGTGTAGGTGACGGTCTGAGACATCGCCGCCAAGCTGGGCACCGGGGAGATGGCCGAGACTGACCCCAAGACCGTGCAGGATCTCACCTCAGTGGTAAGGGACTGCTGCGCGGGCCCGAGGCCACGGCACCCATGGGCGGCGCCCTCTCCGCGGCCGCGCGGGGCCGGGTCTCTGGAGGCCCCGCTTCTGGAGGTTTCGCTGGCCGAGGCCCCCGGCCACCTTGACCCCCGGGCCGCTGAGGGCAGGCACCGCGCCTGCTGACGCCCCCGAGCCCGACCCCCCTCCTTGGCCCCCTGCCCTGTCCCTGAGCCCCCCGTGACCCCGGGTCCCCGCCGGTCCCCATCCCACGCCCTCAGCTTTCCCCGCAGCTCCCTTCCTCCTCCTCACACCCCGAGGCCTCCAAGCCGTCAGAACTACCAAAGACCCCACGAATTCTGAGTCGCACTGGGCCCACACGGGAGGGGGCTTCACAGCCCGTCAGTCTGGTTTGACAGCTGTGAAAGCAAACCCGCAGCTGGAGATGCCCTGCTGGAGGCCACGGAGCTGCCCAGAAGCCGCATTGGGGCTGGACCCGGGATCTGGTCTCGCTCTGGGACCGGGATCCTGTCCCGATCCTGTGAAGGTGTCTCCAGGTGAGCGTGAGGTGTTTGTTTTGTTTTGTTGTTTCTTAGGTGCAGACACTCCTGCAACAGATGCAAGATAAGTTTCAGACAATGTCTGACCAGATCATTGGGAGAAATATCCTTTTTCTTTGTGGTCAGCCTGTTATGGGCCTTTGGATCCTGTTTTCCCGGTCGTGGTGTGGATAAATGGGTGGCTTGCAGGCCAGCTTCAGCCAGTCATTTACCGAATTCTTTGCTGAGCTCGATGTGCTCTTCCTGAAGTATCGTGGGAGGAGCTGGGGTGCAGCTGGGCTAGACAGATCCCTGGCGGCACTGAACTTCGAGTCCCCCAGTCCTGTCTGCTATGATTGACGGTTGGCTGTGAGTGGAGCATTTATGTGTGTCCTCCTTCCATCCTCACCATAACCTGGTGAAGAGGTCATAATGTTCCCTTTATTTAACGGATGAAAACAGAGGCTTCTAAAAGTGCAAGAACTCGCCTAGGTCCCTTCACTAGTATAGGGCAGGGCTGGGATTTGATCCTTGCCCCAGACTCCTGTGCTCTTAACCACTAGATTATAACAATATCCAAAGGAAATTGGGAAGCCGGTTTCATTAAGACAGTTGTGTTTAAGGCCATAGGCTCCAGGGCCCTGGAGGAAAAGGATAAGAAATGGGATTTGGTGGTGCATGTCGTCTTTAACTTCACTACTTGATGACATGAGCAGTCGCATTGATGACCTGGAGAAAAACATTGCAGACCTCATGACACAGGCCGGGGTGGAAGAACTGGAAGGTGAAAACAAGATACCTGCCACCCAGAAGAGTTGAAGGTGAGGGGGCCAGTGTCAGTGTGGTGAGCGTCAGTGTCGTTTCCATGTAGTCAGACTTTCTCCAGATCAGCTCCCAGCCGTGATCCCAGCAAGCATCCCTTTTATTGTTCCCCACGGTGGACTCCATGTATTGACATTTTTTGTGCCAAACTAATTCATTATGCAGAATTTGTTTTCCCAGTTTTTATTAAGTAGACCTATATTACTGTCAGTTGAGACCATTGGTTAACATCAGATAACCACTGAGTTTATATCATTGCAGCCCAAAACAAAGAAGTCTGTCTTTGTTGGCCTGAGAAGTCTTTTGACTGGAAGATTTTTCCATGTTTGTTTTTTTAAGTAGATAAGCATCCGCATTGCCACCTGCATAAATGCCTTAAGTTCTAAGGATTCTCTTCAGAACCCCCCTCTGCACTAGATAAATGCGAGGACAATGACTGATTATTTCCTAGGTGAACTAGATTATGGCCACAGTAAGCCTTCACCCTAGAGTTAATTTAAATTTCCACTGCGTGCTTGCAGGTATCAGAGGGAAGACTGACAGTCAGAAATGGCCGTATAGCAGGGTAGCTGGATGCGCAGTTGGCTGCTCTATTCTCACACAGCGTGCTCTTCATTATAAGCCTTTTTGTGTTTACAAACAATTTTTAAACTCCCTTTCCTCCTATCCCATTTTTCGCATTTTAATTCCCTGTAAAAATAAAGTTTACTGAGAATTTTTAGGTAATAGAATACCAAGCAGAATATACAGTAAAAGATACCAAATTCCTTTTTTATTTTCTGGGCATGTCCTGGCTGGACCAAATTATAAGTAACTATGAAATACAGGTTGCGTTGAAGTCCAAGAAAATAAGTAGAGGTTTGGGAGGTAAAAGACTTTTAAATTTGCTGTTATCTTAACAATAGGTTGGGTTGATTCCCTATGTGAGTAAATCACGTAATTGTTTTGTGTGGGTTGTCATCTTAATTCCTATAGAGAGATAATATGGAAAATGTCCTGCCGGCCTTAGAAGCTTCTCTGGGTCTCATATTATATGGCAGTTAAAAATCCCATCAAGTGAATGAGAACATGCTTTCCAGAATTGCAGAATTAAAGACTTTCAAGTGACAGGGACAATATAAAGAAAGGGGTGGGAGTAGGAAATGGATTCAGAATTTTTTTTACTAATGATTTCCAGTTACATCTATTGTATTTTTGCTAGACTATGGTGCAAAGAAAATAAGTCTACTTCAATAGGACATTCTGAAAGGATTTCTAGTTGAGAATTCTATGTATCATTTTTGTTTGACCTGTAATGAATAACAATGTTGATTTCTTTCCCTTTTCAACAGGTTGCTAATTTACACTGAAATCTGGAACACCGTTTTTATCAGCCAGGAGAAGACTGAATGGCGTTTTGCAACTAACAACTCTGTGTAGACAGGTTTTATATTACAAGGTGTGCATTCTTCTTATCACATCCTATATAGTTAGTTTATAGAGTGGTCGTCCCCCCCCACCAGTTTCTTGAACATGGGAACTTCTCATCCTGGACCTTGGTCAGTTGTGCTATTAAATATTAAACACTAAAACTTTGGCGGTTCCTGCATAAAATTGTCAAATTTTTTAGTGTATTTTTGTGAAGTCATTTTTTTTCTATCATTCCTTTTGTAGTAGTTCCTGTTTGATAAAAGTTGCTGTGTAATGTTTTTTATTAGACATAGAGTAGATCCTGCTATTATAATTAGACTTTGTGGAGTAAGACGTTTATAGAGTTTAGGGTTCTTTAATTCTCAGCACAGAGTGACTGTTGAGCTGACACCAAATATTGTGTTGTGATACTTTTCAAATGGTTAAAAACATTGAAAAATTGTTCACAAATATCAGGCACTACTCTGTTGCCAAAACTCAGAATTGAACCGCAATTTTATGTCTCAGTCCCTGAGGTCAGTTGCTAAAGTCATGAAGAATAACCACTGCCACGTTCACGTGTGAGAATTTCTAAATATGGAGAATGGCAGGCTTGCCTGATGGAATGAGGCATTATTAGTTAGAGTTTTGCATGAGATTTGAATACTACAGTAGGACCCTATGATGTTCATCTACAATAGTTACCATAGAGGATCTGGCAGGATTTTAAAACTCCATTACTCCCTCTTTTGTTTGAGCTACTGATTGGGCAAAGACAGAAAAGGAAGACAGACCAGATTAAGTCCGTGCCAGTTGCTTGGCTAGAAAATGACACATGACTTGTAGTCGGCTCAAGTTTTAAAGAAATACTGTTCCGTTAAACTGCTTCTTACCTAAATTGTTACCGAGTGATGGTTTTATTATTGATTATAGAAGACAGGGATAGTAACTCCTCCCACTCAAAAATGCAGTGTCAGGAGTGCTCGGCCAAGAGGCCAGTATTGACTGTGAAGGAGATCCATGTGATTGTCACAGCAAAGTGATTTTCTATAGAAAAATTGAGAAAAGTATAGTGCTTCTTAGAGGGAAACCCTTAATGAACGTGCGATTTTTTTTTAAGTTTCCTGTGTCCCCAGTCTTGATCGTATTGCAAGTACGTAGTATATTAAGAAATGGTTGGTCCTGTTAATGAATTATATGGCGAACACAAGCAGTCGGTTTCCTCTGGGACAGAATGAGTTAACCACTGTTACCACCCAGCTGCAGAAACTCCTCTGCCGGGCCCATAGGTTTCACCCTCAGAGCCCCAGGGCGAGCTGGACTCCAGACCCAGAACCAGGTGAGACCTGGCTGCAGGGTGTCTGCGAGCCCGTGAGTGCAGTGGAGACGCTAGGGCTGCTGTCAGGACAGTCGGACCAGAAATACTGCCACGAATAAAGGTGCCGGAAATCCTGCTGCTGCAGTTGCCTTTGTGTCAAAAGTGATTTGTTTGGTTTTCCAGGTTTTCAGATTAAAATGCATGTGCCATTTTAGATTATCTGCTGAAACCTCTGGAAGGGTTAAGGACAAATAGCCAGAGGCAAACAGGAAGGGGAGGTGTGGGGGGAGGTTGTGTCTCGAGACAGCCCAGGAGCCCGGTGACAGTTTGCCCTGAACTGATCACAAAGGAGAGCTGCTGTTTCACACGTTCCGGAGGTGAACTTTGCCAAGAATGTTCCCCTGAACACTTGTCCCTGCAGAAGCTCCAGAAAAGGAGGGTTTACTGTCACTTGGGTTTAGAAAACTTGCCGGGAGTACTAGATTGACTTCATGAAGTTCACGGTGCAAATTAGCATATCAAAGGCTCCAAGGTCCCAGAGCAGGGAAATGGGATTTAACTTTCTCACCTGCCAGTTTCCTAGTTATTTGATGGAGGATCTTTTTTTACACTTAGCACCTAATTAACATTTCATTGAACTAGTGTGGTGTAAAATACACACAGGGAGATACTGGTAAAGTGATCCAATAAACAGCTTTGGGTTCAATTTATAAAGGCCCTTGTTGCCACGGACTCACTTGACCCGTCCTCCAAGCCTCCCAGCAAAGTCTTGTATAAAATAGGGCCCTGGTGAGGCCTGCGTTTGTACAGGAGGGTGGTTCTTGACTCCTAAGACAGTAGCTGTCTGAGGTGAGAAAGGCGGGTGCCTGCTGGGTTACATGTGACCAGTGCTCACTGCCATAGCCTCCTGGCCAGTCTCAGCCTTTCTGGCACAACCCAAGCCCACCAGAGAGACAGGTCCTTCCCCTCAACCCGCCCCCGGGTTACACGCGCCCTCCCCGTCCCGGAGCCTCTGCTCCCTGTGACCCCTCCATGAAGACTTCTACCCACGGCCTGTGTTTGCACCGCTCGGCACTGCCCATTTCTACTTCCAGGCACGGTCTTTTTGTGCAGGAAAATCTGTCTACCTCTCAGTCTCCAACTATTTTTTGTTCATTTAAAGACCAATAAAGATCTTTCTTAGGGCTCGTAAATAAAACCAGTATGGAGGCACTCGTGCCTAGCAAACAGCCTTGCGTTGGATTCCCTGCCCTTATCTCCCAAGCCTGGAGGCTCATCAGCTTCCTCATTTGACCTCTAGTTCATCCTCCTTTCCCTTGGGCCACAGGGTTTTAAAATACTTTAATCTTATTTTCTTATCAATTTTGTTTTTACAGTTTCATTTCTAGTAAGGTACTACCATATTTGACCTTATCAGAACCATCATACAGAATTTAAGGTAATTACAGTGAATTTGGGGACCGGCCCCATGGTGTAGTGGTTAAGTTCACCACACTCCACTTTGGCGGCACAGGTTCGCGGGTTCAGATCCCGGGCACAGACCTACACCACTCATCGACAGCCTTGCTGAGGTGGCGTCCCACATACACAATAGAGGAAGATTGGCAGCGGATGTTAGCTCAGGGCAAATCTTCCTCAGCAAAAAAAAAAGGTGAATTTGCCTTTACGAGTTGGAATCCTAATCGCACTCAGAGCATTGTTATGAGAACAAAGTCCCTCCAAACAATCAACTTAAAATGAACTGAACATCCTGTTTGTAAATTGAAGTTTTCCTATGTAGATAATTAAGTCCCTCTTTTTTTTATGTTCTGTAGTTTATATATTTTCAATTAGGTTAAAATGAAGGCATTTGCACAATATGTTGTCCAAGCCAACCCTGAAGATGAACTGGCCATGGTTAACAATTAGTCATCGCCAGCACCTATGGAAGTGTTATTACAAACCACTGGGCTGGGCTAGGCATTTGGTGCACGATATTGGCTGAGCCCTCACGACCACCTGGAGTTGGGATTTGCCTGCTCAGTCCCAGTGTGAACAGACGGAACGCAAGGTTGGGTGTCAGTTGCCCAAGGTCACACAGCTGGAAGCAGAATCTCCCCACAGCTGTCCCACCACAGAGCTCAGGCCCACAGCTCACACTCTGTCCACCTCTCCAAGAGCTTGGGTTTCCAAATCCTCGTGTCCGGGCTCTCTGGGAATCATCAACCCGCTACCTCGGTGGATCTAGAAATTTAGTTTCAAAAGGCTGATTTTGCATTTTCAATTAAACACGACTTAAACATTCTTGATGTGAATTTTATTCCGAATTAAAACTACTCAGGGCTGGTAGAAAGTGTGTGCCCTGGACTAGTCTTTCTCTTTTTTTTCCTGGATAAGTTATTTGAGAACAACTGTGGAAACAAATCCAGTTCAGTTTCTCAAATGTTTGCCCTGACAGAACTGCAGGGATTTCTAACCATGGTTTTCACATTCGTTTCCTTGCTCACACCCCCATCATCTCTCTCACACAAAAGTTACCCCTTGAGACTCACCTTGGGGGAAACAAGAGCCCCTCCAACAATGACCTATTTGCTTGCCATCTTATCAGTTCACTTTGTTTAAAAAAAAAAGTTGGGCCAGCCACAGTGGCCTAGTGGTTCAGTTCAGTGCACTCCGCTTCAGTGGCCGAGTATGGTTCCCAGGCACGGACCTACACCGCTCGTCTGTCAGTGGCCATGCTGTGGTGGCAACCCACATACAAAAAGAGGAGGATTGGCAGCGGATGTTAGCTCAGGGTGAATCTTCCTCAGAAGAAAAAAAAAGATGAGTATAGAAGTCTTAAAAAGGTGCCCATGCAGCCATCACCTGGAATCTTAGTCTCCTGTTAATGATGTTAAATGTCTGCGCTTGGTTGCAGCCTCTTTAAAACTCATTTTCGATGAATGAAAATGGTGGGGGATGCGAGGCACAGCCCAAAACAAACCAGAGGTACTGTGATTGAACATCGCACACATCGAGCCCACAAATCACTTTGGAAATGGGGAAGGAGTTTGCTTCTGTAAGTCAGGTTGACCCTGTTATATGAGAATCCATCCTCACGTGCAGAGGCTTTCACCAAGAGAGGTGCCAGGAAGTTCCTCAGACACCTCCCTAGATTAGATTTATATCTGACAGAGAAGAACATCTGCTTCTGCGGGTCCCCAGCGCCCGCTGGTGAGATGTGAGGTTCTCTTGCTCTCTCCTTGAGCAGGGCCACAGCATGTTTATATACCACACAGGTGAACTCCAGGCACGTCACAGAGATGCTACCCTGCTCCGTGGTAACGATCATGGCCGTATATTTATGCTTTCCCACCTTGTGGACACATGTTGACCAATTACTCATATTGGTCACTGGCAAAATGCCCACCTTCCAGAGAGGAACAGTATTGTTTCCCGGTAACTAAGAACAGCCTGAATTCAGGATGCAGCAGCTCGGAAGCGTTAAGCAGCAGGTGACGGAAAGCACAGCCCCGTCAGCAGAAGGGGGCTGTGTGGTTGCCACAGCAAGGAGTCGGAAGGGAGGCGGGGGGTGAGCTCCACACCCCACAGGACCATCAAGGACCCAGCCTTGTCCAGTCTCGGTGCCCACACAGAGAACGACTTTCTCCTTTCCTTTCGTCTCTTTTTAAGAGCCAGCAAAGCGTTTCCTGAAGGTGCTCCTTCTCCACTCCCTGTGCCCAAATGCCCGAGCCTCGAGCAGTGCTCAGCAGGCCACAGCCCCGCGCGATAGCTGAGCCCAGCGATCCTCGTCTTCCGGGCGTCACACCTGGGGGTTCCTGTGCTACTGGCATCCTACAACGCACAGGACGGCCCCACCACAAACAACTACCTGGCTCCGAACATCAATAGTGCGGAGGTGGAGAAACCCCAGCTTAACCCACTCATGATCCAACCTGCGCCTGGTCTGAGGCCTCTTTCTGATTGCTCCCGGGTCCTAGGAAGACGGGAGATACGTGAACAAAAGCAGGATTCTATCAGAAAGGACAGGGATGGCTATTGGGTGGACAACCTCCAGTGTCTGTCACAGACCTCTTACATGTAGCTTCTAGGTTATCAATTGTAACACTGGAGATAGATAAATCAGGAATTAGCTGGCTCTCAACCTCGGCTGCACATTGGACTCACCTGGGGAACAGCTCGAAGCCCCTATGAGCAGCCAGCACCCAGATCCACCACGTCAGAATCCCCGCAGGTGGACCCGGACAGGGGGTTTGTTTTAAGCTCGCTCATGCAGTCAAAGGTGGGAACTGCGTTCGAGGTCTGTCTACTGCTGCTCACTGGGGGACGTAATCCGCCAAGCAAATTAGATGAGATTCTACCAACCTTCTGTCAACCCAGCTGACACTCCTGACTTGGACAGTCGAGATTGACACACGTTATCTGGCATTCAGTTCAACTCACGTGTCATTTTTGCTTCAACGACTGGATGGTGCCACCACGGTTAGAATAAAAGGATTTCTGATTCCCTGACAGGTGACGTCTTGTTAACCAGATTCAACTTCAGATGTTCCCGACGCTTCTGACTGCCTGCCCTGCCTGAGCCCCACGAGCTGCTTTCACCTGCCTCATCTCATTAACTCCCCCAAGCTCTCGAAGGTTGTTGACATTATCAAAAAGTTCTCCAGCTGGAATTCTTCTCCCTCTAATCAGCCTTCAAAAACTCCATTCCTAAACCATTGCTGTGTTTTATTACCTCTTACTTTTTATAGGTCCTTAGAAGTTGCCATCAAAACCCAGTGAGTGTTTCCAGAAAGAAACTTTAAATATTAAATATGTTAAAACTAAAGGCCTGTTATGCAGAAGAAAACCGAGTTAATTTTGATGGGCTGTGGGTAATCAGAAGAGTCATTTCTGGAAATTTAAATAATATGGTTGTTTCTTTTAATGATGCATTCTCCTGGAAATATAAGACCACTTGACTGATTCTGCTCCAAATTCCTGTTAAGACAGATGACCAGTCCAAATTCTTCATGGAGCAGAAGCCTGGGACTGGCCGGGTACACAGATTGCAAAGCTGGAGACACTACAAAACCACGTCCTAAAAAGAAATCAGCCTCTCCCCTCAACAGGCAGAAGTAGCTATCGTGAGCCAAACTCAGATGCTCCTCAGTTAGAACCAGGGTTCACGGGGCCCATAATTAAGAGTCTTAAAGGAAAAGAAAATTTTGAAAACAGCTGTCAAAATCATGCTGTCTTGCTACCAGAATTTTAAAAAGGTTTATGATTACCACAGGCCAGTGCTGTGTCTCTGAACCCCCTCACTGTGGCCAGACCATCCATCAGGTCCTTTGTCCGAGAGGTTGATTGTATGAAACATACATTTTGCCAGCATCATTAAAGGAAATACGGTAAGAGTCTTTTAGTGGGTCAAGCTCATTTTCTCAAGCTCCAACAAGGCTTAACAGTGATCTGTTAAGACTCGACTTGTCTTCCCCACAATGAAAAACAGACCCTGTAGGACCCCTCTGGCACAGCTGGGCCAGGATTTCTGGAATCACTGACTGAAACATTTTCCTTACCGTGAACTCTGCCAGAAATGTCTTGGGTTTATTCAAGTTAATTTGTATTCCCGAACCATTCTGGACAAGATTCATTAGTAATGCTTTAACAAGTCACTGTTTGGCAAGTTCAGAAGTTAAAGAATCTCTTTTGTATGAAGTAATATAATAACTGGGTAAGAATTCTTTGAAACTAAATTGGTGTAGTAATTTGTCTTCTCTCTGCCAGATTTAACACCATCAAAATGTTAAGTGTTTTCTTGCTTGGGAACTAACAACTGTTCTCTGGGGTTTTATAACTTCTTCAGATGACCCTGCATTTGGTCTTGGTTCCAAAAGGTTTGCAGTGGCATCTGGCCGGAATCGCTAAAGCTCTAACGATATTCATTCTACTCGTGTTTGCTTTCCATATTTTGGTCTGAGAATGGGTATTTGTTCTGCCTTGGATTTAAACAAAACCTACATCAAGAAAAATTCCTTTTTTCGCTAGGAGACAATTACTTTAGGGCAGCGGTTCTTAAAATTTGGTCCCAGGCCAGCAGCACCAGCAGCACCTGGGAACTTGTTAGAAATGCGGATTCCCAGGCCCTGCCCGGCTCCACGGAATCAGAGGCCCTGGGGTGGGCTGGGCAGCCTGTGTTTTAACACAGGGGACTCTGATCTCCCTCAAGTGTGAAAACCAGGGCCTTGGGTGTCAACTCTGGATGTCCAATAGCTTTGGGGGTCAGACGACTTGAGATATCAGAAGCCCCCTGGGACATTGATTAACACGCAGATTTCCAGCACCTCTTTTGTGGGTCCCGATCCAGTACATATGGGGCTGAGGGTCCATGTTTTTAATCAATTCCCCCGTTGATTATTCTTATATATTATTTCCTACGCAGGAAAACACTGAACAGAGAAATGAGACAGCACAGAAGATGCTGTCATGCTGAGTCACTCAGGCCCAGCCTGTCCTAGGGTAATTTGCAAGGAACTGATTCCTAATTACCCAGAACATCCAAGCGCTGGGGTAGAGCATGACCTTTGCGGCCCTGTGCAATGATGGTTCGCCCTCCAGCCCAAGGAGCTGAGCCTGAAGGGCCCTCACTCCACGAAACTTGCGTCACTTTAAATCAATTTGCTTCTTATTAAAATGCACTTCAGTACAAAACCATTTCGACTCTTAAGCCACAAAAGGATATCCAATCATTTAAAGCTTCCTGAGTGTTTCAGTTGATTAAAAAGGTTTTAAAGAGCATGGTAAATATTTTACCAGAAGGATAAGTTATTCAATAAGGAGGTTATTTATTAAAAACTAGTAATTTATTAGTTCATTTGTCTTTATTTTCCTGAAAGTGCATTCTTTTAATCTGGGCACACTCTTTTTTCTATTCCCACAGTAGGTTAAGCTGTGAGTTGATAATTCTGTAATACATAAATATATTGAAATATAATTTAACTTGCGGCGGTAACAAGATTTTACTAATAAGAAAGATTATCTGTAAAATTACTTTTTAAAAGAAATTTTGGAGGGTTTTCAACATAGTTTTCATGTACTTAAAAAGAAATCGTGTTCGCTGTTTTGAAAAAGAACAAGTTACTCATTTGTCTTTTGAGTCATTCCTCCTAAAGGAAATAATGAAGGTATGACGTTGTTTTCTTCTTATTGGTAGAAAGGAATTGAGCTTAGAGCCTTTGCACATGTAATCAAGTTAAAATGAGTTCAGGATGGATCATGATGGGACCTAATCCAGTGACTGGGGTCCTTTGAAGAAGAGACACAGGGAGCAGGCGAGGTGACGACAGAGGCAGAGACGGGAGTGACGCGTCGATGAGCCAAGGATCACCAGCAACCCCCAGGAGCTGGGAGAGAGCCCAGGGGGACATTCTCCCTCAGAGCCTTTAAAAAGGAACCAACCCCACTGACACCTTGGTTCTGGACTTCCGGCCTCCAGGGCTGTGAGAACACATTTCTGCTGTTTCATGCCCCCCAGTTTATGCTAATTTGTCATGGCAGCTGGAGGAACTAAACAATCTCCAATATAGAGGCAAAAATGCTAAACGTGCTCTTTTCCAGTTTCCCTTGCACACCCACTTCCCGGGTGTGGCTGTTTGATACAATTCTCATTGATGAGAAGTCACTGAAAATCTGCCGAGTGGCTCGGGGAGGCCTTCGCTCTCCTGGTAAATGGGACAGACGCTGCCAGCACTTCCTCTTCTCCCTTTGTCTTGCTTGAACTCGAACAGTGCCGGGGAGCCCTCTTTTGACCTTGAGGTGGCAAGCGTGCAGTAGACCAGAAAGATACAAAAAGACAGAGAGCCTGGCTCCTTGAAACCGTCATTGAAAGTTGAATGATGTCTGCCCACCTACCGCTGGACCTGTGAGAAACACAAACCCTGAGTCAGTGTCTGCTGTTTCTTGTGGTCTAAACCATCCCGACGTGGACAGTCTCCCGTGCCCCATCCAAGGCAGGTGGGCAGAAGCGACTGCCTCGTTCACTCTCTTCCTCCTTTTCTTCCTAGGCCACCACCCCCTCTTCCCCTCCTCTCCTCCCTCCCTCCCTCTCTCCCTTCCCCACCCTCTCTCTCAGAGATAGTCTTTCCCGTAATCCCCCAGCCAACGTCCCCTCACATCTCATAGCCAGGGACTGGTCACATGCCCACCTCACACCAGTCACTGGCAAAAGGGGCTGGGGTTTCATTGCTGGCTAAGGATCAACTGGGGGACAGCCTCATCTGGTCTGAGCCCATGACACAGTTTCAAGAAGCGGGGTGGGGAGGCACCTACCCAAATAGGTCACCCCAGGCTGGCCCAACCTTAGTGAAATCATTGAGTTCCCAGGTGTGGTCCAAAATGGCAGCATATTCATTTTCAATGAGAAATAAAACTATCATGGAGCTCTCTCTGCCAGCCAGTCTGCCCAGGCAGCTAAACCCTATTCAGAAGGCAGCTTGGAGAGCACGCCCACAAACTGAGCCAGTGCAGTACCTCCACCACAGGGAGTGACCCATGGCGTGGACCAGACACTTGTCTGTGGTCCAGGCATCCTTTCCCCGCAAGAAGGCCACGAAGCACAGTTACAGGTGGGTCCTGACGCTCTAGGATGATGCAGAGGAAGGAAGAGAGGAGTGAATGGCTGGGCGTAGCCCTGTGCTCTGAGACAATGTGTTGGTTGTTTGGGCTCAAGAAAGAGAAGCTTAAACTGAAAGGATCCTGGGTCTCACCCCGCAAGGCTGGGGAAGAGCAGACCAAGAGCAGCCAGGCTCCAGCCTCCCAGCAGCAGAGCCTGCAGAACCCCCCCACCCCCCCCACCCCCCCCACCCCGGGATTCCACCATTACCCATATATTCCTGTCCTCTGGCTGCATAACAAAGTAGTTCAAACTGGTGTCTTAACACAACACAAGTGTATTCTCTCCCAGTTCTGGAGGCTAAAAATCCAAAATCCAGGTGTCTGCAGGGCCGTGCTCCCTCTGGGGTCTCCAGGGGAGGATCCTTCCTGCCTCCTCCAGCTGCTGGTGGTTCCAGCGATCCTTGTGCTTCCTTGGCTTGTAGACACACCACTCCAGTCTCCATGGCCTTCCTCCCTCTGTGTATCTGTGCCTCTTTACATGCTGTTCTCCTCTCTGTGTCTGTGTCCAAATTAACCTCTCCTTATAAGGACACCAGTCGTTGAATTAGGGCCCACCCTGATCCAGTATGACCTGATCTTAACTCAAGATCCTATTTCCCAGTAAGGTCACATTCACAAATACTGGGGGGGTTAGACTTCAACGTATCTTTTGGGGCACACAGTTCAACCCACAACACTGTGCCTCAGCTTCCCCAACTAATCCAGATGTTAAGTACAGAGAGAAGCTCTAATTGGCCCCACGTTGCCGGTGTCTGCCCCTGGCCCAGTCAGGCTGGTGGGCGGTTCTCAGGGAGGAGTGAGGGATGTGAGCTGGGAGCCTCCTTGTGGGTCCCCACACACGATGTTGGTTGGAGTCCTGGAGGCATTTGTGATGCTTCCGTGTATTGCCCACCTTTATCCTACCTCCTGTCTGCTGGTTTCCTTAGAGATTTGCACGTTTCAGATAGTGGTTAGAATGTCAAACTCCTCAGCTATATTTCCTTGGTTCCCTGTATCTCAACCCAACCATTACTGGGCTGATTTGCCCTTGCTTTTTGGAGCAGCTGGCTTCTGACAGTCACCTCACTCCCTACATCCCCACACACACTCTTGGGCTCACCTTGATCTGAGCTTGGGAACTGCCATTTGTCCTGGACCCTCTGAACACCCTTTCTTTTCCCAGTCCTCATTAGTGCATTCAGACCATCTCTGAGTGACTGGCTTAGCATTTCACAGCCGGCTTTATAAGAGAAATCAAAACTGGCATATCAAGGGTTGATTTGGTTTGGAGAAATTAAGATTTTTTTTTCATAAGCAAGTAAATTGAGAATCAAATTAGGGCTAAAATTTATTTGAGGCTTCTGACAACTTGTTTGCAGGAAGTAATTGCTCTGGTGCTGGCAACTTTAATAATCAAAAAGAAGCTTAAGAAAAACTGAGCATTGCAAAAGAAAGAGGGAAATAATAAATTTGAACTGAGTTCTTTCTCCCAAATATTTATTTATAAGGATTTTCAAACATATGGCAAAGCTGGAAGAATTTCTTCAGTGACCACCTGTATATGCACCACCTGGAATCTACCATTAACACACGACTGTACTTGTTTTATCATATCCCTATTCTCTTTCCATCCCTCTCTCCCTCTGAGAATTAATTTTTTAATTAGATGATCACCAAATTGCTCTGGGGACTCTTTCTAGGGAAAGTGCAGAGCAGAGTCCTAGCACTCACTTTCCAAGTCCGTCAGCCCAGGATAGAAGCCCTTTGTATCCAATCCCCTGTGATACCGTGATTTGTAAGAAGAAACATATATTTGGCCTTTGTCCTGTCTCTGGCACACAGCTCCTAAAACCCTTGGAATTTCCTAAGTGCTAAGAGCTATAAAGGTGTGTTGGTGTTCATGACAAACCCCTTTCAAGCAAATGAAGTGACTTTTGGGAAGCACCTAAGGATGGGGCCTGGTTGCCAGGGGAACCAGCCATGTGATTGGAGGGTTGGAACTTTCAGTCCCACACCCAGACTTCCGGGGAGGGGGGGAAGGGCTGGAGGTTGAATCCATTGCCAGTGGCCAATGATTTAATCAATCATGCCTAGGTAAGGAAGCCTACATAAAAACTCAAAAAATGAGGGGTTTGGAGAGCTTCTGGGTTGGTGAACACGTGGAGATGCGGGCAGAGTGGCACTGCTGGAGATGGCATGGAAGCTCCGCGCCCTTTCCCCATACCTTGCCCTATGCAGCATTTCCAACTGGCTGTTATCTAGTGAGTAAAATGTTTCTTTGAGTTCTGCAAGCCACTCTAGCAAATTAATCAAACCCAAAGAGGGGCTTGCGGGAACCTCTGATTTATAGCCAGTGGGTCAGAAGCACAGGTGACAACTTGGACTCGGGAGTGGCGTCTGCAGGGAAGGGCAGTCTTGTGGGACTGAGCCCTTCCCCTGTGGGACCTGACGCTATCTCCGAGTAGACAGTATCAGAATTGAGTTGAATTGCAGGACACCTTGATGGCGTCGGAGACTTGCTTGGTGTGGAAAACGTTGGAGTTGGAATCAGAATCTTATCCCTAGAACACATTTCCCTGTTCATAGCCCCTGGAATGTATCCCCAACCTAAATCCCATCTCTGCTTGGTAACCTCCTATTCAACCTTTAAGACCCCCCCTTCTCTTGTGATCCCCAAAGTATTTACAACATGCCTTTATTTAACACTTGTCACATTGTCCTCAAATTCCTTGCTGTGTGTCTGTCTCCCCATGACTGAGAGACCCTGGGGGCCTCTCGGGACTTCGTCTTATTTCTCTTCACGTTCCCTGTAGCACCTCGCACATGTGCTGGCCACTGCAGGTATGCAGGTGTTAAGCAAAGGGACCATGAGAAAGCTAGTTGGGACTCTGACATAAACTAAGCAGCCCCACTTCTAAGAAGGCAAACCAGATCACGTAAGAATTTCTTGTCCCTCCTGTCTTCACTCCCATTAGAGAACCAAAGTTCATACACGCCCGCTCCTTCTGTGTAAGGGCTAACTCTGTCTAGGAACATGAAACAATGTCATATTTAAGCAAGTACTTTCTAAAAAGTGGATATAAATAGCTGCTTCTCAAAAAAAAAAGTGGGGCGGGCCCGGTGGCGTAGTGGTTGAGTTCGAGCACTCTGCTTTGGCAGCCTGGGGTTCACGGGCCGGATCCCGGATGCAGACCTACACACCACTCATCAAGCCAAGTTGTGGCGGCGTCCCACATACAAAATAGAGGAAGACGTGCACAGATCTTAGCTCAGGGCTAATCTTCCTCACCAAACAAAAATAAGTTCAGTGGTTAGGTTGGGGAAACATTGCAGTGAGCAACGTGCACAGCTTTCTTTCACACCGGACTTCTCAGAACTTTCAACCCACTAGTGTCTCATGTGAATTTCCAAGAAGTGGCTACACAGAAGGTGTTTCCAGAACAGAACCTTTTGTTACAAAGCGTGGAAAGGCTAGCGAGGCATGGGCACACCCCGGGAGACCCTGCCCTCGATTCCGCTTGCGTGCTTTGCTTCTTGTCCTCTTGACCACGTTCGTGACCTGCATTTCAGGCTTAAAGTTGAGTTTCTTATACTAAATGTTGTGTTCAATGTGGAGTTGGTGGATTTACACTGGGCTTTGCTATCTTTAGGTCTGGACAAAGCCCATCATTTAATTCAGGGGATCTGGCATGGCACGAATCAGCAAGAGGCTGCCAGGAGAGGAAGCTTCCAGGCGCCCACTGAGATGTGTCAACATCCCGAAAGAAACTTGTCCTCGAAAGAACCTGTGTTATCAACGTCCGAAACCTTAAAGAGGCGGCATTGCCATCGGAATCCCTGCAGAAATGTCCCTCTGTCTCTCCCAATAACACCAGCCACCAAAATCTATGAAAAGATTTATTGCACGTTTCTTCTTTTTGTCAATTGCATTTCATGACTAGTGTAGTACATTTGGCTACCTACTACCTATCTGGTTTTTAAAATGTGCAGTAGGTTTAAATATTCTTGCAACTGTTTAAATAAACAAAATTTTTAAATGAAAAAATATAAAGAATGCTTCCATACCCTGCAGTCTACAGTTCTAGAACTGTCTGACTGGCTGCACTGGCTTTTCCGGGCTGACCTGGAAACACAACTGTCTTCGCAAGTCCTGTGCCCAGCGCAGTGCCAAGCAGAAAGTAGATGCTCAGCAAACATGTGACGATTGGATAAATGTGTGGAGAGAGAATGGATCCTGATGGTCAGACTCAAAGGTCGGCAATTGCACCCACGGGGGAGAAAGACTCTCAGGACGTCATCTTGGCTGAAAGCAAGACTGAGGCTCAGGCGCTGGCTCCCTGAGACTTGGAAACCAAGTGCCCCTTGAGCGTATGTGTCTCATCTGACTCTGGGCTGGATATTCAGCTCCCCACGAATCCCTGTAGGGTGAGTCAGGAACCAAGGCACAGGGGACTTTGTTCAGGGTATTCACATTCCTTAGCGCCAGCATGACCAGTAATCTACTCCAACTCACAGATGCAAGAAAGGGCATTTGTTGATTCTTGTAAGTGGGAATTTCAGGGTGGATTCAGGCATGGCTGAATCCAGGTGCTCAAACATAGTCATCAAAAGTTGGCCACCACCAGTCTTCTCTGCTACCCTCTGTGTTGGCTGTCACCATCATGGTACAATGACCACCGGCAGTTCCAGATTGCATCCAACCTTCTCAGGTGCCAATCCCCCTGAGAGAGCTTCTGTGGACCAGAGTTCCCACAAACATCCTGGAGTTGCATCTCATTGGTCTGGCTTGGGGCACATGCCCACCTCTGAGGACTGTGCCAATCACGGCAGCCAGAGAGGTGGAATGATTGATTCCTCAGGCCTGGTCAGCGCCCTCCATTGAGACCAGGGTTGGGGTTAACCCACTCATCAAAGCATGGAATTAAAATGGGAGAGAAGCGTTGCCTAAACAGAATCGGGTGCTATTTCCCACAAAGAGTGAACCGAACATTCAGATCAGGAAGACGCACCTAATTTCCACATCTTTCCCACTCTCTCTCCCCCTCCCTCCCACTGAACCACCCCCGTCTCCGGCCAGCCCCAGCTAGCTTCCCCCGTTGCTCCATAAGCCCTGAGCTCCCTTCTGACACAAACATGGAACCAAAGCCGAGTCTCCTCTTGTTCACAACTCAGTTAAACTCTCAACCTGAGCTCTCTAGTCAATTCATGGCTCTAGAAAATTAGAAGACATTTATTAAACCACTGAATGCCAGGAACTAGGTCAGGCCCTCCACCAACCATGCCCCATCCTGGCTCCTCACTAGAAGCACCTGGAAAACTGATAGACAGTTTGGCCCTCCCTGCAGAAGTTCTGACTTGATTGCTCTGGGCATGTTGCCCAGGACATCAATATTTTCCCCCAACCTTCTCTCCTCCGGGTGTGCACAGCCGGGGTTAGGAGTCCCTGCACTGGGAAACGAGATGCTTCGTCCCACAGGGAATGGAGAGCCGTCTTGGGGGCTAGACCGGGAACGACAGATGTGCGGTTTAGAAAGGGCCCTGGGGAGGCGACGGGGCACTGGGTTTGGAGTGAAGCCACTCTGGTTTGAAGCCCCGACTCTAACAGCAGGACTGGCCAGGTGATTTGCAGGCCAAGTGCAAAATGAAATGCAGGGCCCTTCGTTCAAGAACTATTAAGAATTTTGACATGGTGACAGCAGAGCATTAAACGGGAAGGGGGGGTCACTTCTGAGCTCAAAGCCCTGTGCACAGATCGCACGCCCATGAAGCTGGCCCAGTTTCAATGCTCACAATCTTGGGAAAGTCATTTGACCACCCTACACTCCTGACTCATTTCTGCCAAGGGGATAGCAATGTTTACACAATCACAGTAAGATCACAATAAGATCGTGGACGTGCAAAGCTTAGGGTGGGGCTTACGTAGCCAATTAGTGGGTGAGGGGAACAAGGGGGAAGAGGGGAAGGGAGGTGGATTGACCATCCAGCATGAGTGGAGGCCCCATCTCCACTGCAAATTGAAAGATGCAAGTTATCCTGCCCCTGCCTAAGAGCCGCCCCCAGACCTCTAGCTGTAGCCAGCAGAGGGCAGTGCTGCACAGCCAGGCCTCAGGAGTCTGGCAAGTCCTCAAACTCAAGAGAACTACCTCGAAAGGAGGTACGGCAGGGACCCTGCATAATAAACTCCTAATTCTCAAAACTAAAGCAAACAAAGATGCAAGAAATAATCCCTCCCAGTGACCTTCAGTATGAGACTAGGAGAATAGATGGATTAAAGCAAAAATACACGGCCCAAGGCAGCATGAAGTAAACACTTTCCTGGGACCTGTAACCCACCTCCCACCCTTCGATCCCCAGGGTGAGGGACTTCAGACCCTGCCCGGTTCTCCCAAGACTGGAAAGAGGAAGCTCTCGATGGGCAGCTCCCTATATGGTGTTTTATCTGATATTCACAATGACCTGGAGAGGCAGTCATTTTTATGTATTCCTTTGTTTCTAAACAGAAGAGTAAATAACACTCCCAGAGTTATTTCTAGGATGTGATGGCTCCCTTCCACCCCAGTGCCTTTGCATGTGCTGTTTCTTCTCCTGGAATTGCTATTCTTCCACCCCATTCCTTACTTGGCTGACACCTGCACATATTTACATCTCAGCTCAAACACCACATCGTCAGGGAGACCTTTTCAAGTCTGGCAGATGTTACCAGATATCCTTGTTTATTGCTTTCATATCAACCTGTCTTTACCTTTCAGAGCTCCTAGCGTGGTGTGTGCATATATCTGTGTGGTTATCTGATTAATGTCTTTCTCTCTCACTAGTCTGTAAGCAGCAAAAAGGCAGGAACCCAGCAGAGACTCTCCAGTATCCTGGACATGGCCTGGCACGTGCCCACAAATGCCTATTTGTCGAATGAATGGATAAACTTGCCCAATATCACACATCTAGTAAGAGGCAGAACTGCATTCAACCCAGATCGCCTGACCCCTTAAGTCAGCCAACTTCCCGCTTTATCTTGTTGCCAAATATGAGCAAATGTCAGTTGCAACCAGGATAAAGAAAATCATTTTTTTCTCTTACAGTGATAAAACTTTCCACTGCTACCGTGTCTTGTTTTCTTGAACCCATACAAAAAACATGAGCCTGCCCCTCAGAGACAAACCCCAGTTTCTACGCCTTCTCTGCCTCAAAACATTAATAAATAAAAACTGTGATAATAAAAGATGAACCTGACAAAGAAGTTGTTGAAAGCCAGGGGTGGAAAGGAGCAGGCTGCGGGATTCAAGAGTCCCAGAGGCACAAAGGATTCTACATGTCATCTGCCCCCCATCACAATTCTAAACGGGGGGAACGGAGGCACAGAGAGGTTAAGTGTCCTGCCCCAAACCACACAGCTAGTTAGTCCAATGTGAATCTCCTATTCCCAGACAGATGCTCTTTCCAGCTTCTGTGTTTCTGCAGTTAAAATTTGTAGAAGCTTCTTGGGAGTTCAAGAAGATGCTTGCTGTGTTAAGCCCTACACGGCTGCACTACCTCCTTCCCTCCTGTCCCAGGGGAAGGACTATTGAGTGTCTATTATCATCTTATGTGGGGTTCCCCCAGAAGCGAACCCTGACTGAGGATTCTGGTATGAGTAAGTGAGAGGTGAGAGAAACACTTCTTGGGGAATTGGAAAGCGAGAGAAGGGAAAGGAGCTGATAAAGAGCGTGTTGGCCAGCCAGCTACCCCCGTGGGCCCTGGAGCTTGGTACCCCCAAGGGACCAGCGTTATCCCCCGAGGGAGAAGGGGCTAAAATACTCACACACCGACTTCCGTCAGCCACGCTTGAGTGTGGCGGGGGTGGCGGGGGTGTGAGCAGTGTGAACTCACTGGCACAGGGGCAACCTAGGTCCCAGCGGCAAGAGAAAGCCCGGCAAAGAGAGGCAGGTGCCGGCCATCAGACGTCAGGCTGGTGTTTACCGAAGTGGCCGAAGGGGGGGCATGGAAGGGCAGTGTCGTGATCAGAACTGTGTCCCCCGCTGCCTGTGAATGTGGCCTCATTTGGAAACAGGGTCTTTGCAGATGTGATCAGGTTAAGGGGAGGTCAGATGGATGACTGGGGTCCTTATAGGAGGGAAATTGGGACAGACACGAAACACCTGGGGAGGAGGCCAGGTGAGGATGGGGGCAGAGACTGGAGTGATGCTGCCGCAGCCGAGGAGGAGCACCAGGGATGGCCGGGAGCCCCCAGAAGCTGGCAGAGGCGAGGCAGGAAGGCAGTCTCCCTTCGAGGCTCCGGAGGGAGCGTGGCCCTGTGAACACCCTGATTTCAGACTTCTGGCTTCCAGACCATGACAGAATAAATTCCTGTTGTTGCCGGCCCCCCGTGTGCGGCACTGTGTTGAGTGGTCCCGGGAAAGGAATACAGGCCTTTCAGCGCAACCATTGTCAACTGCTGGAGATTAAGATTCTCGGTAGCAGATGGCAGAGGCAAAATGCTCATCCAGGAATGGCTGCCCCTCCAGGCCATAGAAGAAGTTTCTCTCCTTTTCTCCCGTCAGCTCTTCTCCCAACTTTTAGCATGTCCTTTCATCTCCCAGGGGGCCCTCTCCCCATCTCATCTCCTCCCCACCTGCACTATTAGCAGAGGCCGCAGAGAGTTAGGACGCACATGGGACAGTCCCAGAGGGGCATTGCCATCAGAGGAACTGCACACGAGTCTTTAGTCCAGTTCTCGACCACGGTGAAGAGGCTGCAAGGACTCCATGACACAACACGGTGTCAACCGCCTCTTATTTTCCATCCACGCCCCGGCTCCACACTCCACATCCCGATGCCTGGACCTCCTCCCCCTCCTCGCCCAGGAGCCTGCAGCCCTTCTCAGCTCCTCCCTCTCACAGAAGCACACCCCACAGCTCTGGTCTGTCCGGGCAGGACCCTCCTCGGAGGGTGGGGAGCCGAGGCAGCCACGCTGACGCAGCCAGGGTCCCCCTTGCAGGGTGGAGGGCGGGTGGGTGAGTCAGGAATATCACACATGGTGCTCGTTTTAATGCTCCGACCACACTGAGGCAGAGAGCTTTTTAATACTCAGTACTCGGTTGAGAGGACGAGAGAAGGGGGCTGGGGCCATGGTACTGAAGGTAAGTGGAAGGTCAGGGAAGAGCCAAAAGGCAGAGCCAGATACTAAACAGTGGTCACCGTGCAGGAGCAAAGGCCTCTGGGACATGAGCCATTCCTGCCAGACCACCCTCCCCCACCCCTGACAGCCCCTCCTCCACCAGCATTACCCGTTTGTGGGCACAAGCACAGCAAAGAAGATGCTTTGCACCTGCCTGTCACGGGACAGCAAAGATGGACTGGCTCCCGGGCTGGCACTGGGCCCGTCACCATCAGCAAGAAGGAATGGGGGGGCTGGCCTTTTGTGAAAGGGAGAGCCCGTGTAGCATGGCATAGCTGTTCCCTCCCACGGGGCAGGTCAAACTGCACTTTAATATAAGGGATCCTGGCGTATCTATAGACCTCCACCTCTGCGTGACTCCAGAAGCTCCAGAGAGGCAACAGCAGCCTGCAAGGAGGGAACGAACCCTTCTCCTAACAACCCCACAGGTCAGAAGCTTGGGGACCTCTGGATTCTGGAGGGAGGTGTACTCAGGGACAGCAAGGAGACAGAGGCAGGCAGGAACCACGATGGCCACCCACAGGGAGGCAGGCAGAAGGGTGAAGGGCGAGTTGATATCTTTATTTTGTGCAGTTCCTTATTGTTGGACTTTTATAATGGGCAGATGCATGACTGACTTCTAGAATCAACTTTTTCTTTGTTTTTGTTTAAATCTCCAATGTGTACAATGGCCCATGTCCCCAAGTTTCCTGCTGTTTTCCGTGGTAACCGACCCCCAGTGATTAGCAGGGGAGGCATGCTAACAAGGCACTGGTACCAGGTCCCTGGAATGAGGGAGAAATCATATTTGAAAGGTGCATCTGGTCGGTTCTACTCTGCTCTGCAGCAGGCTGGCCTAGGGCGTGGCAGCACCGTGTTGAAGGACGGTCCAAGTTCACAGACACCACAAACAACGGTTGTGGTTTAACAAACAGCCTGGTTCACTGGACTCTGCCTCAGTTCTTCACTCCCCTTGCTGGGTGGTCAGGGTCACATCCACGGCTGGACCAGGGCTCGTGGTGTGCATGGTACATCCTGCCCTCTCAACGTGGGGCCTGACCACAGTGACGCTTTGGCCAATGGGAAGTGAGCACAGTGACTGGTGGCCCAGGCCTGGATCGCTTTACTTCCGTGGTGAGAGGACCATCCCTGGGCAGTGCTGTCCCCGCTTCCTGGCCCCGGTGACTCATGTACAGCCGAGCTTCCAGCCGACATGCAGACATACGAGTGAGAAGCGAGCGCTGAGTGCTGTGTGGCCAATGATGTGGTGGGCAGGTATGTGCGTCCATCTCACTCACGGGTGGTCAGTAAGTGAGCACTATTGCAGGGACAGCCAAGCTATGTGATGACCGCTGAGAAATCCCCTTGTGACGTCGAGCTGTGGTAGGGCTGCCCCTTTCCCGTGACGCTGGCCAAACCGTCATGTGACCTACTTGGGTCACATGTCACAACCCCTCCCCCTCCCATCCCCAAGGCTCCCGGTCTCAGGGTGGCCATGCGGCCCAAACAGGCCGACCAGAACCTTTGTCAGAACCTTAGTCGGGGCTGGAGAAAGGAGGAGGGTTTGGGGGGCCCTCTTGCAGTCCTCTTGCTACTTTGTGGGGAGTCTGTCCAGTGAGGATGAGCCCTCCTGTGCAGTAGGCCTCAGTGGCCCAGGACGGAGAGCCTATGAACTTTTCAGGACATTTAAGCATATTGGAGACCTGGAAGAAAGTGGTATTGACCCAAAATGCAAAAGGGACATTGTGAAGACCAGCACATATTAAAATAAATATCTATAAAATACATCATTGATAAATAAATAAAAAGCAATACGGTATATTGGAGTATAGGAGGAAGCCATTTGATTTAAAACTAATTTGGCCTGACCTTGTTTTTCCAAAAGGGCCTGATGTGGCCTATTGAGCATGCATTATACATCTGCTTTAAACAGTTACAATGTCCCAAAGACAAGGATGATGCCCTTAAAGATAGGGATGCAACCTCCCCCATATTGACATTTTTTTAAGGATAAGCATCTCTCCCTAAACTAAGGACCGATCTGCTGTGGCAGCTAGCATCTCATGACAGTGGTCAAAAGGACATTCCTCTCATATGTGAAGAATGCTCTTTGTTCCAAGATGGTATATAACCACTCTGTACACCCCACTTCTACGGTGCCCTTCCTCCCTTGGGGAATGAAGGCCCCAGGCTAGTCCTAGATCTGGCTCATAATGAACTCACCCCAATTTTGATTTATAGACAGACTATGGGTTGTTTGCATCGGCATCATCATGCCAACTTCATTAATGGTGACACTGAGCATTCATAGAATGTCATTGTGTTTGACAGTGAGTTACAGCTTTCGTTGTCTCATGTGACAAAAATTCCCAGGTAGGTAGGGTGACTGCTGAGAATTCCCAATTCAGTTGCTTGTGGTGCAATAATCTAGTTAGGAAGCTTCAGTGGTGAGGATCAACCCCTGCCATGCTAAGTCAGACAGATGGGGGGTAGGTTCTCACATAACAAGAAGTCGGGGGTGGGGGCAGTTCCCGCTCATGTCTTTTTGGCCAGAGACAGTCACATGTCCACTCCTGAACCAGCCACTGGTACAGAGAACCAGGCTGGCTTTACGGATCTCACAGAACACTCCGTGCCAGGCATGATCCTAAGCACTTTACAGTGCTAACTCAATCCTCTCACAGCCCTATAAGATGGGTGTAATTATTATCCACACTTTACAGATGAGGAAACCATGGCCCAGAGAGGTTAGGTGACTGGTCAAGGTTGCACATCTTGTAAGCGGAAAAGCTGGGATTTGAGCCCAAGCCATCTGACTCCGGAATTTACATGCACACTCTGCTGCCCCTCGATGCCCTTGGATGATGCAGATGCATCCTGGAGCCAGCGGTAGGCACAGCTTCTCCTGCAGGGTGGCTGCTTTGAGGACGGAGTGGACGCAGGAACAAAATCAGAAAGCCCTTAGGAAGAAGGGAGCACATGTGCCCAGTATGTCCAACAGCGGCCCCTCCTCTCTCCCTCCTCTCGCTCCCTCCTCCCCCTGGGGACATGTTGGCATAAAGTGGACAACTGAAAATCCAATCATTGCTCCTCTCCCGCCTCTGTGACTCTTGTCATCCCTTTCGGCCTTTCCCCTCACTTTCCACGTCTCACTTTGATTCATGTTATGAAATGACTTTTGCAATGTCAGCCATAAATAGATTATGAGAAGAAAATCTTTTGTTTAAACAGAAATTCTAATTTTCCGAAAGGTGGTGGATAAACACTCCGGGATGCATTAGAGATCAGCAAATCTTGTTTGCGTAAAATCATGCTTTAATTTCTTTATATGATCAGAAAATAGCAGCTCTAATGTCCTTGCCAGGAGCCTCTTTGTGTCAAAGGATTGGTCTCACCACTTCAATTTGTGTCGCTCAGAAGATGCGTCTGATGGAACCAGGTGGGTCGTAGGCTTGCCCCAGGGGCACTGAGTTGCTCTTTCCTCCCTTTCTACTGCAATAGTCCAATCCCTTCAAATAGATGCATTTTCAAGGTTGAGGGTGAATTGTAAATTGCCTTTACCAAGGAGGAGAAATGCCTATGGCCTGCGTCCAGGAGGACTGAGCCCCAGGCTGGGAAGAGCCCCTGTGCTTGTCTAGTTTTTGCTGCCATCAAAAGCAGAATGTTCTTTTCAGCACCTCTCACCAGTAGCCCCAGCATCTGCTTAAACCAAGGTCAGGGAAGGTTTCCAGTGAGACGCTTCAAGGTGGATGTCACCAAAGCCACCATGGCCACATAAGCAAAATAGGGAACTTTATTATATGTTCCCAGACTCTGTGTGTCAGGAATTTGGACAGGGCACAGCAGGAGGTCTGTGTCACTGCTTCGTGACGTCTGAGTCCTCCGCTGGGAAGGCTGGGAAGGCGTGGAGGCTGGGGGCATCGTCTGGCAGTTGCTAGACCTCAGCTGGGACTGTCAGGAGCACCATATGTGGCTTCTCCCAGTGGCCTGGGTTTCCATGAGGAGCTGCCTCGAGGCTCTCCGACTGAGGGAGGGTGGCTGCTCCACAGCCCCAGCTGCACACCCTGAAACTCACTGCCACCTCCACACTGAGGCCACACTTGCCTTGGGCTTTTCCCAGAAATACTGAGCCTGGCCCATTCCTGGAGGACGCAGGGCTCATGGACTCCCTGACAGCCCTGCCAAGCCTTCCTTAACTCTGCACTACAGGGAGCGAAACTCCCCACTCCTTCGGTGTGGGCTGCACAGAGTGACTTCCTTCCAGAGAGTACAGTGTAGAATGGGGCAAGGAGCTGTGCGGGGAGGAAACCGACAGACACCTCAGCCAGGCAGTCAAGGTCAACATCAACAGCGACGTCAGTCATAGCATGCGCCATCGATGTGATGAACAAGAAGGACACTTCATCTCTGAAAGTCTTTGTCCCAAAAACTCATCACCAAATTCTTATCATGAGAACATCAAACACATTCTAGTAGAGGAACATTCTACAAAATACCCAACCAGTCCTCCTCACAACTGTCAAGGTCGTCAAAACAAGGAAAGTCTGGGAAACTGGAAAGAGTTACAGGAAAGTATAGGGTACAGTGAGAACCTAGAAAAGGGGGACTTTACATGTCGGGGGGCACACAGGAAGATTTTACAGGGGCTGGAAGAGCTGGTGGACAAAGAAGGGGGTGGAAAGATGACTGCAGCAAGCAGTCATTATGCATGGAGCCTCTGAGCCCTTGGATCTTCTAGAAACTCAGAGAAGACCTCTGTGGCTGGAACCCAGAGACAGGGAGGGGATGTCTTGAGTATAAATTAGAGCATTTTTCAGAGGACAGATGATGAAGGACCCGATCAGGACTTTATTCTGAGGTGCAAGGAGCCATTGAGAGGTTTCAGCTGAGAAGTGACGTGTTAGGATTTGTGTTTTTTATAACCCCCCCCCCATAGTTCCAGGGTAGAGACGGCATGGGCACCACAAATATTAGGTGCTCTCCCACAAGTAGTAGGAAACCCCAGACTCCAGCTGATTTCAGGAAGAAGTAAGATTCCTGTCTCCCTTTTCATGGAGCACGGAGGTGGAACCGACTCAGGCTGGTGTGTCTGGGATCCAGATCAGTTCCCTTTAATTTTATGGACTCTGACCCCACTCCACCCCCAGTATGTTGGCCTCATCCTCGGGCTGGAATAAGATGGGGTTCCTCCTTCCAGGCATCCCATCCAAAGGCAACAATATCCATAGGAAAGAATATCAACACCTCCAGTAACTCTTTTTCAGGAATGAAGAAACTGTTCCCAGAAGATCCTGGAAGAATTCCTCCTCAGGGCCCACTGGCCAGAACGGGATGATGAACTGACTCCAAACCATTCACTGCGAGGAAAACAAGGCTACCTTAATTGGCTTAGACTGACCGAAATCTACCCCTGGGTTGGAGATGGCATGGCCCTCCCTTGAGTTCTTGGGCATTCTTGGCAAGGAGGACTTAGCAAGGAGGGAGATGGTTGGCACCAAACCACACCCAGCACCCAGAGCTGGAGTGGAAGCCAGAAGACCCCCAGGAGGCTCCACAGCGGTCCAGACAAGAGGTGATGGTGGCTTAGACTAGCAGTAGACATTTAGAGAGCTGGATGAATCAGATGTATATTTGAGAGGTAGAATCAATAGGATTCTTTGACGGATTGGATAGCTTGGTGCAAGAGATGAATTCTTTATATGGATTAAATATTACATGGTTATTTGCCTAAATTCAATTTCCTAGTAATCACATCCCCAAACCACCACAGAAAACACTATTCTATTAGAAATATGAGCCTTCAGAGAGGGGTGTCCGCATTCTCTATTGTGAAATTCCATAAGAATAAGGACCCAGTTTACTGGGGGTATTTTCTGTCTCTATCAGTGACTTCACCAATGTTCTAATCCTGAGCACTTAGAATCAATTCAACCCAATCTGGAGTAATTTTTAAAGAAAAAACACCCCACTGAATTCAAGTTCCACGTTTAATAAAATTACGCCACTTAAGACTTTGACTTGATTAAATTGAAAATATAAATGTCTACATATAAAGTAAAACATAATGGCTTCTTTAAAACCAGCTCCAGTCAAAAGCCCAGTTCAGACTTCATGTGGTTTCATGTCTGCGTGTCCTGCTGAGTCATTCTTTTCATAAACAGCTTCTGAAATGATAAAGCCCACACTTATCAACGTGGATATTACCGTCCTGTCTTGACAAACAAGGAGCAGAGCTTTATCACATTTACTCTGCTCAGAAGGAAAGGTGACCTGCCAATATGTGTTATTACCCCCAAAGGAATTCTGCAGTGAATCAGCCCTAGACCGAGCGTGGACCCCCTGTCCACACATGCACCCATTCTGACAGGAGCCTGTAACTACTTTGGAATTGCTCTGAGCTCTTACTTTGATATCCTTCAGAGCAGACGTCGTGCTATAAACCTTAAACTTCATTTGGAGGCAATTTAACCGTCAATTTATCCACAAACTTTTAAAGAAAACTGGGCAATTTCCCAAAGCAAATTACTCCTGAAATGTGAGATAGTGTCTCATAAACACAGCACTTTAAAATTGATAAGGACTGCAAAGGAAATTAGGACAATTCAAATTCAACCTAACTCAACAATGATAGATCAGAATTTTTGTTGTTTTTTGTTTTTTGTTGTTGATGTGTTGTTTTGGCAGGGGAGGGGGTTTGCCTTTCTGATTGTTAAATATTTTAATGATTGGTGTTGTCTAGTATTGGCAAAGATGTGGATACTCTAATATGTTGATAAGATATGAACTGGTACAGCCTTATTGGGAGGTATTGTGGCAGCAGCTATTAAGATATTTAGAATGCAACACCTTCATTTCTAGATATTAGACCAAAGAAAAACTCACCCACGTGCAAAGAGACAAGAACAAAGATGTGCCTGGTGGCACTGGTTGCAGTAGGAGATTACGAACAACCTAAAACCCATCGAGATTTAAATTAACAATCGTGTACATAGATTCAAAAATAATGAGCTAGACCAATCAACAATCGGTGATGATTTGATGATTATCAAGACGTCGTTAAGGAAAAATATGTACAAACTGAATCAAGTTTGAGCTCATGTTAGATAATGCCCCCCAACTAATTTTCTATATGGGCGTATATTTCGGTAGATGCTTGGAAAGTGTCTGGAACTGGAGAATCTTGTAGGTAGTCAATAACTGAATGAATCAATGATTGGACTAACACACATTGCCAATATTTTTTCCCATTTGTCATCTGCCTTTCGAACTTTGTTCATGGAGTTTTAAACAATACAACTTATTTTCAAAATCTGCGAGTGCTTTTCCTAAGACACAGTGAATGCCCTTCAGTGTTCCAGACGAGGTTCCTGTCTTTGCTGCCCAGCGTGGCGATGTCCTTTACCTGGTCTAGGTTTCACTCCAGTGTCAACAGTGGTGGTCCTCAAAATTCTACCTCCCAGTGACTGTGCACACGGAAACTTTCTCTTTTCCCCGCCCTTCTCCCTTTCCCTCATGACTTCTAGTACCCTTCAGATGGGAGTCTGAACATCCCTTCTGTGGAGAAGCCTCCCACAACAGACCCCAGAATAGGACAGGTCACCCTCTCACATATGCCCCGATGCCTCCACGTACCATCCCTCTTTGTACTCAGCATAACTGTGATTATATAACCATTATGTAGATAATTATGTTAAACTAAGAAATATTTCTAACCTGCAGAAAATAATGTAAGTAGACTTGTGTACAGACCACCTAGACTTTCGTATGTTTCATTTATTCAATATCTATCTCTCCTAGACTTCAAGAGTTATAGAACCCCTTTGTGCTTCTGTTTATTGATGTAAAAAATGAGGCTCATACTGTTAAGTCATAAGGTTGTTGTGAGGATTGAATATCTTTTTTTTTTTTTTGCAGGGAAGGATTTGCCCTGAGCTAACGTCTGTTGCCAATCTTCCTCATTTTTTTTCTCCCCAAAGCCCCCCAGTGCATGGTTGTACATCCTAGTTGTAAGTCCTAATATGTGAGCCGCCGTCACAGCACGGTGACTGACAGACGGGTGGTGTGGTTCCGTGACCCGGAAACAAACCCAGGCCGCTGAAGCAGTGAGAGTGCCGAACTTTAATCACTAGGCCATTAGGGCTGACCCAGAGGATTAAATACCTTAATACTTGTAAATCACTTAAAACAGCACCTGGCACATTGTACTATAGGAACTCAACAAATATGAGCTATTGTTACTAATTGTTATCACTAGACTCTAAGCTATGTGAGGGCAGGAACCCCATCCATCTTCACTGTGGTGAATTGCAAACTATGGCCCCGAATTCCCCTCATCCTGGCACACACAGCCCTTTGCAATGTGATTTTGTGTCTCTTCCCATCCAGGAATGGAGTCCTAGTTCTCCTCCCCTTGAATCTGAGTGGCCTAATGACTTGTTTTGTTGATCCAAAAATGCTGCAGAAGTGACATTATCCAGTTTCTGAGGCTAGGCCTTAAGAGTCCTTGCAGTTCCATTTTCATTCTTGTGGAAAGCTGCGCTCTGAGGAAGCTCACCTACCCTAGCCTCCACGTGGAGAACTGAAGCACCCCACCAACCCCCAGCACCAACCACAGGTGTGAGTGAGGCCGTATCAGGATGTCCAGCCTAGCTGACCTTCTGGCTGAGTGTAGCCACGTGAGCAAGCCCAGGTGAGACCAGCAGGAGAATTACCCAGCCAGCCCACAGAATCATGAGTAATAAAATATCACTGTTATTTCAAACTAAGTTTCAATACTAAGTATGGGGGTAACTTGTTACCCAGCAAACACTAACTGATACATTCACCATTGTTTCCTTCATGCCTAGCCCAGGGCAGGCCTAGTAAATGCTTGATGAATATTTGTTGAGTGAATGAATGAGTCCATGAGCAAAAGAAGGAATTGATGAATGAATGAATGAATGAATGAAGAGAAATATGAGGGATGCAACCCTCTGGTCTGTTGGACAGATTAATTCCACAGAGTAGGAAGATCAGGTTACAACAACCATGATCTCTTTTTAATTGCTGATTTCATAGACTACGTGCTTAGAAATAGAAATGTGATTGAACATAATCTTCTAAACGCATTAGAACAACTTGTCATGCCTTTTCTATGGGTTGTAAAAGAACATCCAAATGTCAGATGCAGGTCCCCTGACTGCTTTAAAAACTAAACCATCCATTAATACATTTCAGGAAATTACGCTCAAACTGGTGATCTTAGTTATTAGTAAGGTTGATATTTCTTCTTCCTTCAACCACAGATAAAAAGTGCCACTTGGGAACACTGACAATAATTTGAACACTATGGAATTCTTTAGTTTATCTTTACCATGTATAAAAGAAATCTTAATTTTCCACTTATATTCTTATATAAGTTCTTACTCCTGAGGCAAAACCAGAAGGCAAAAAATCTTCAAAGCCATTGAATTGTGTTCCTGTCTTCTCAGATTTCAGCTTTAAGAGAGAGTTGAGAAGACAAAACAGATTAATTAATTCAAGTGTCACAATTGTAATTGTCTAATTTGCTTTACTCCCTAGATTTTCAATATTTTAAATTCAGCTAATAGTTAAGTTTTGAGGATTTATATGGCATAAACATTTGCTAATCAGCTACCACAAAACTCAGTTTTCTTTTTTAAAATGATTTCCTGGGGCTGGTAGGGTGGAAAGTAGGAAAAAAATATAAATGGGCCAATTTTCTCATTTTTCATGCCAGAGTCAATAAATACTAAGAAATAAATGAAAAGCAATAAGATATGTTGGAGTATAGGAGGATGCCATTTGATTTAAAACTAATTCGGCCTGACCTTGTTTTTCTAAAAGGGCCTGACGTGGCCTGTTGAGCATGCATTGTACCTCTGCTTTAAACATTTACAGTGTCCAAGGACAAGAACGATGCCCTTAAAGATAGGGATGTAACTTCCCCCATGTCGGTATTTCTTTAAGGATAAGCATCTCTTCCTGAGAACTAAGGGTTAATTACTGATCTGCTGTGCTCACCTTGTGACCACTGACCTACTGTGCCAGCTAAGCATTCTTATGACGGTAGTAAAAGGGATATTCCTGTCATATGTGACATATGCTCTTTGTTCCAAAATAGTATATAACCGCTCTGTGCACCCCACTTCTTTAGTGTGTTTCCTTCCTTGGGGAAGGAAGCCACCCCCCCCCCAGGCTATAGTCCTCAGACCTGGGTCATAATAAACTCACCCCAAATTTTGATTTATCGATTGATTATGGAGTATTTGCACCAACACTACCATCTAGAGTTAAAACATGGAGTCTAAGAAAAAGTTAATGACTTCAGCATCTGTGACTTTTATAATCTTTTTTCTTAACTTTAAAGGGCTAGTTGATTCTGTTGAGTGTGTGTGTATGTGTGTGTGTGTCCAAAGGTTAGCAATTTCCTTAGTTCAACTTCAGATCCTTTCATTGTCAAATCTAAGTAAAAGCAAATGCTTTCTCATTAAAAATAGTATGTATGGTAAAATTCCCCAATTTCAACAAAGCATATTATTTGGTTTTTTTATCCATGCGGCAGAGACCAAATACTGATAATGGTGATTATTTGGGAAGTAGGATATTGAGGGTGTTTTTTTCTTTGGCATTATTCAGCTTTTAAAAAGCATAACCATGTATTATTTTATGAAAACTATAAAGTCATTATTTTTTAAACCAAATAACTATTTTTCCTAATTTGCTCCAAGTTAGACTTCTACCTCAAAAATGTCTGGCTTTAAAAGCACACAGCGAAGATAAGGGGTTTGGCAGCAGTCAGCATATAGAGGGTTATTGAGGAAATTACCCCGAGGGAGAGGGAGAGGGAGGAGATCAGAAGTGGAAGCATAGAACAGCAGGGCATCCCCTTTATAAGGGGTAAGTTGGCACAGAAGAAAGGAGTGAGCTGAGAGGCAGCCGAGAGGAAACAGACACTCCCGTGGTCAAGGGTGCAAAGGTTTCCAAGAAAGGGTCGCGCAGGATCTCCCACCCTCATGTGTATTCTCTGGTTAACTCATGTTTGGATTTCTTTGAATGACAATGATTTAGAGATTCCAGAACACCACGTGGCAAAGACCTATCACAGGATTTCACATTCCCAATATTCTTCTGTATCAAATGCAATGTCCAGAAACATCCAGAGACGCCCAGACTGCCTCCAGCCCTGTGCCTGAGGGTGGAAACTACGCTTGCTGACACTCTGGACCTCCAGGGTGGCACTACCCCCGTGACCAGGCAGCCTTGGATGGCCTTCCCACACGCAGCCTGCAGTTGAGCCCCCAAAGACACCACTGAAAACAGCTGCTGACCACAAATGTGGTGCTTCATTGTCTTTTTGGTGTTTTCCCCAGGACAGACATTATGGGCTCCTGGTAAAATTTAAGTATGACTTCCTGTCCTAGTGCAAGGTATACAAAGAGACAAGTCTACTCCTGGTCTGAATGTCAACATACGTTAATCAGAAAGCTAGTAAAAGGACCGCAAGAAAATGCAGGACACTTTTGGTATAATCCTTGAGTAAAGAAAGCTTTTCCAAGTATAACACAACATATGGCCCTCTTTCACCTATCAGACCAGCAAGGGGAGGGTCTCCTCGCCTGGGGTGGGGGGCCTTCGTGTTTTCCGGGTACACTGAAGCCTCATGTCCGTTTCGAATTTTATACCGGGTGCACGTTTTGCCTTTTCAAAAATAAATGTTTTAAATTCAAGCAAGCAGAATTCCTAAGCAAAAAGATTTGAAATGGTGAATTTGCAGGCGTTAATTCCTCTCCCACAGGGCAGCCCTTTGGCCAGCTCACTCATTCCTGCAGCAAACGTTCTCTGAGCAGTTGCTGTGCCTGGCGTTGTTCTGGGCCCAGGAGACAGCCGACAAAGCCCCTGCGCTCACGGCCCTGCACTCTGGCGGCGGAGACAGACAACGAATAAACAGGTTAGTATACGGCACACAGGGGACGACGCCAGATAGAAAGGCGGGGAGTGAAGGTAGAGAGAGCTGGTAGCGAGTTGGGGGGGCCTCGTTTATTTTTTTACATAGGGTTCTCAAGAAAGTCCTTAAGGAGAAGTAACATTTGAGCTGAGACCTTAAAGAAAAGGACCAACCAGCCATGGGGATATCTGGGGCAGGTGGAAGTGTTCTAGACAGAGGGAACCATGAGTGCAAAGGTCCTGGGGCAGAAGCGAACCTGGTATGCTCCAGGAGAGAGGGAGGCCCACGAGGCTGGTGCTGAGTGGGCAAGAGGAAAATGGGAGGAGACGGCGCCAAAGAGGCACCACAAGGCTGGAGCAGGGCCAGCATGTGGCTGTAAGGACGGGGTGAGCTGGCCAGAGCTCTGGCTCTCCCATAGAATGCCAGAATGCGTGTTCTTCCCTAAATATCTGTTGGACTTGAATTGCAAATGCAAAGTGTCATTGTGTTAAGGGAAAACTCCCTTTAACCATTGTTTTCCCAGTCTTTGTGAAAGGGGGGCGTCGAATCATTTTTTAAATTTCTGCTTCAATTATTAATGCTTTTAAACATTTTCTCTTATTTAGTGATAAATTACATTCAGAACAAAGCCAGTTTGGTCTGGGTTACTTTTCTCTAATGAGTTTTTTTATGCTGGTTAGTAAAGATTTCTGCATCTATCATTACAAGTGCTATTGACCCGGAGTATTTTTCAGAGATAGGATTTTTTCATGGTTCTAGAGCATTCCATTATAAGAAGCTACCATAATAAGAAGCTACCATAATCATTTAACTAGTTTTTGGGATTGAATATTAGAGACGGGTTTGAGTGAATGATCTCCCTCCTCCTCTCCCACCTCACCCCCCCACACACACACACATGCGCACACACACACAACTCACACACCTTTACTGGATCTTACTAACAGGCTGTCCAGAGGGATGTTCTCTGGGGAGGCAGAGGGCACGGCTGCTGGCATGTTCGAAGGAGAGTTCTGGAATTTTGACAGGGAGTTCCACGTGCACCTATTCTGGAGCCCTGTCTGTCCTTGGCATAGAGCCAACATCAACCCGGCCACCCTCTCTCCTCTACTCTCCCAACCAAGCCACCGTGAACTGCCCACCAGTCCTGACAATGTTGCGCTCTTCCCCCATCACGCCTTTACCCCAGCTGGGCCCTGGGCCCTCCACTGGAACCCCCCTCTTCTCTCCATGCGCTGTCCCTGGCCGGGGTAGCCATTCCCTCTGCTTTGCCCCATGGCGCTGGTTCACAACTTTCTAGGGCATTCCTCCCGCTAGGGTGGTGGTGGAGCCTAGTGTCATGGCAGGGGCCCCGGAGATAGGCAGCTCTGGGTCATAGCCAGCTCTTGTTGTTGCGTACCTGATTGACGTTGGGAAAACACACACATACCATATACCACATGTGTACCACACACACCACATACCACGCCACACATGTACCACACATGTACACCACGCACACCACACATGTGCCACACACACAAATGCACCACGCACACCACACAAACACACCACACAAGTACTACACAAACATACCACACACACAGACTACATACTACATACCACATACTACACTTACACATACGCCACACTCACCCCACACACGTACCCCACACATACCACATACACACACACACACCACACAACACACATGTACCCCAGACACACACCCCACAAACACAAAGGGCGGGAGGACAGTGAAGCAGGGTGTTGTTCTCAGTCTCTGGTTCCCTCTCAGCTGGGTCGTCTCCCCCAGGCCGTCGGGCAGCCTCTCCCTCCATCCCTGTCCCCTTGCCCATGCAGGCCTAGGAGGGCCATGGCTCCCTGCTCTCGCTGGCTCCAGGCCCTGCACGATCCCTGGCTGGCGTTTCCTCTCCTGCCCACATCTTCGTCAGGTTCCCAGCTTGAGTGGGTCATCTCTTTCCTGCCAGGAGCCGGCCCGATACTCAAGGCCTCCTCTTCTAGTCTCCCTGCATCATCAGCTTCACCCCAATATGGCCAGGACCACCCAAGACACAGCCCCCTCCAGATCCGAAGCAGGAGCCAGAGCAGAAGCCCTCCACCCTCAGGTCCCCCCGTAACTCCCTAACGAGGGTCTCCTCCAAAGGACCCATGGTCTGACCTTCCCCTCTGCCCCCTACATGTTTCCTGCTCTCCTGTGGGGTCGTCAGGAGAGGGCTGTCCCCGGGTGGCAGCCTCCACCGTGTCTCTGTGCCTCTTAGAAAGAGGCGCCCCTTCTCTTCTGTCTATCATCCACGTGTTCTTCCCAACTCTACCGTCCTGACTCAGCAGTACGCATTTCTGCATCTTGGGAGGAACTCTAAGGTCGAGTGGTCAAAACCAACATCTTGCTAGAAGGATGAAGCCCCTACCCTGTCCAGTCCTCTCCAGAGCTGAGCTGGAAACTTGGCTCATCTCCATCCTCACTAGCTTGTGAATTCACTCTTTCTCCCCTTTTACAGATCTAGACATTGAGGCTCCCCCCAGCTCAGCAACGCCCCAAGACCCCTCGGGAAATGCTGTACTGTGTGGTCTTCCCACCTTCAAATCCCAAACTGGGATAAGAGACCAAAGAATGAGGGAGATGTGTCCGCTTGGACTCTCGGCTCCCCACCCTTCCTGCCTTTCATGTGGCTGCTGTGCATTCCGGCCATCTGAACACCTCAGACGGTGAGCTGGGATGTCACTTTCCACTTAGAGAAAATTTTCTTTCCTGCAGTCAAAAGCCATTAAGAAATGAATGCCGAAAAGATGACAATGGAAGTACCGGTAACATTTAATGACAGCGGCGCTTGCAAAACCTACAGATCAGGAAGGCTGACGCTTGATGCAAAAAGCTCTTGTTAAAATCCAATCATCTTCAGCAAGGAGCATTAGCAGGAAATGCCGGCGAGAAACAACACAGGAAAGGTTAATGGCCTCCTTTGCTGCTAAAATGATTCGGGGTTTTATCTCGCATTCCAACTCATCCTCAGATCCTGCATACGCGGAAGTTTTTTTTTCTTTTTGGTAATCAGGAGAAAAATTGATTACCAAAATTATAATTAAGAGCTGGGAAAATATGCAACAATTTGGCTGCTTCATTTAGCACATATTTCAGGTTAATTGCCTGATTTTACTAATGAAGATATTTGCATGAATATTTTCAGTGGCTACGTTCGACTTATTGTGTAATGGATACATAGTCTGCTAAGCAGACGACTTCCCTGTTGGATTTAGGACAGGATAAAGTCTGAAACTCCCCGTCTGAAGACTGCCTAGCATCACGTGTCAGGATTTTAATTAGCAATCCCTCAGACTCCCCTGGAGAATTTCCACTGCCTGCTTACACAACTGTATCCTTCTCTAACTTTGAAAAAGACTAGAAGATTCCAAAGAAAGTGGGAAAACCATCTTTATTACCACTGTTTGAAAAGTTATATTAAAAAGAAGTATTTCACCCATACCTATCCGATTCTACTCCCTGCAGGTAATCACAACTTATTTCCATTTTTTAAAAATAAGTGTTATTCCTATAAAATTATAGAGAAATTAAAAAATGTAAAAAAAAAAAACAAAATAAAATAGAAATAACCCATACTTCAACTACTCAAAGATAACCACTGTTAAAGTTTGGGCATGTACTGCTCTAAATATGTTTGCTTTGCATAAATATATTTTTCGTTTTTTACCAAAATGGATTATACTATATAATAGTTTCTTATTTAAACTATTTTTTCACTGGACAATAAATTGTGAACACCTTTTATATCAGTAAACATTTTTTCTAGTGCTGTGTAACAGTATAAAGTTTTCCTTAGTGTGGGTGTACTGTAATTTATTTAAATGGTCCCCTTTTGTTGGACATTTAGGTTGAATCCATGATTCACTATTGTAAGAAGCAGGCGGTGGAAGCTCTTGAAGCCCTTTGAGCTCATCTACCATTATTTCCTTAAGATAGATTCATAGATGCTCAATGACTGGAAAGCCTTGATAGATGTTGCTAATTTGACCCTGGAAAGATATAAATTTAAAATCCCACCAGCAGTGCGGGATGAGGCACATCTTCCTGTAATCTCATCAACACTGGGGACCAATGTTATCATTTGAAAACAATAGCTAAGAAATTTCTCTTTCTTGATTTAATTTGCATTTCTTTAGTTACTAGTGGAGCACATGATTGTTTATCGGCCATTTATGGTTCTTTGTGAATTACTAGCACTTTGCCCATTTTTAAAAATTGGGTCGTTAATTTTTCCTTTTCTGTTTTATAGGATCTTTCTGTGTTTTAAGGATATGACCATTCATCTGTGTATATGGTCCAAATGTGTTTCCATTGATTTTAATATTCTTTACTGATGCAAAAAATGAAATGATCACATTTTGCTTACCATGTTCATTCTGTGGGAGAGATCCAGGCCCTTAGGTACCAGCTGCCTCTGGAAGGACCGGCGGGTCAGTGTAATAACACCAGCAGCTGGTGTGGTCCCTGCTCGCCAGGCACGGTCACTGTCAAAGGGCTTTACTGCCTTTGTTCACTTAATATTCACAACATTATTATCTGCAATTTACAGATGAGGAAACAGAGGTTCAAAGGGCTTCAGTACTTGATCCAGGTCGCTCAGGGACAGAGTCAGAATCTGAACCCAAGCAGTCTGTCTCCAGGGCCAGCATCCGACTGCAAGATGTTGCTAGTAGCAATAGATGATAGAGCAAGCATCCGCTGCTGTGCAATTCAGGTTCCGGCCCGCTGTACCTATGGGAACTGGTATCAGTTAGGAATGTTTGGCACATGTGACGGCAACTCCAACTATAACTGTTTGAACAAATAGGGATTTTCATAAAGGGATGTTTAGTTATTGCTACGTGTGACATGTGAACACTGAATTGTGTATGAACATGCCTGTCAAAACCTTGTGGCATCTCTGATGGCGTCAATGACTGTGGGTGTTTTATAGATATGGGAGCATCTTGTGCACTGCTTCTGGGTAAAGGCTTGAGAGAGAAGTCAGCAGCTGAATAAACCTGTGACGTCAAAGGCGTGGTTGATGGCGGAAGATGGCTTAGGGCACCAGCTGTTGGTGTGCACTTGGTAGAAATTTCAGGGGCTTCTGCTCTTGGTACCAGTTCCAATGGGCATGCCAGGATGCCCTGCGGGGCTGGAAACAGTGGGAGCATCTACCTGGGTTTAGAAGCATCACTACCCACCTCTGGCCAACCTGAGGTGCCTATTCCTCCAACCCAACAACCCAACTCAGGTTCTCAAGTGCCTGAGAACCCTAGTGAGGCCAGGCTCTCCGTGGCTCACTCTCCTGCCTGCTGTGGAGAAAGACAGCAAGTCTCTGAGAGCCAGGAGCCAGGGCAGACTTCCCCCTGCTCACCATCAGCGTCCCGGGAGCGGATGCAGAAGAGGAGAGTTGATGGAGAGAGAGAAGCGGGGGCTTGGATGCTCCACACGGGGCCAAGCTAAGGTTGGGAGGCAAGGCTTCTCCTTCCGAGCTGAGGACCCCCATGAATTGAATCTGGAAAACGTCAGGAAACTTCAAGAAAGCACAAAATATTGTTCCTTTAAAGAGTGATTTCACGTGACTCTGAAATGCAATGAATGATCCTAGATTGGATCCCGGATTAGGGGAACGATTGCTACCAGAGTAGTACCGGATAACGGAATATGGGTTATTAGTTAGAAAATAGTATTGACTCGATATTACGCTTCCTGAAGCCGATGCTTGTACCGTGATTATCGAAGAAGAAGGCCTTGTTCCAGGGGGACCATGCTGACGTCTTGAAGGATAAAGTGACGTGATGCCTGAACTGATTCTAACTCAGAGGTCGAGGAGGGCTTCCTGAGAAAACTTGGAACGATGACATTATTTGTAAACGGCTTGTACTAACACGTGATGAATCTAGGTGAGGGTATGTGGGTGCTCATTGTTCTGTTTATGCAACTTCTCTGTAGCTTTGAAAATTTTTCAAATCAAAGATTTTTTAAATATTATTTAAAATTCTAGGTGTAGCGACCATGTGTGCAAAAGAACGACAATTGTTGAGAGAACTAAGTCCAGATTCCTGCCTGAGCCCTTCATGAATTTGCCCCAAATGACCTGTGGTGACAGGTCACCTATGGACCTGCCCAGACCTCCCTCAATGGGGACATGTCCTAACCACTGGCAGTGCTGTCAGCAGATGGCTCAGTTGTCACCCCTCAGGGTCAGCTGTACCCAAGGCTCTTTCCAGGTGGCCCACGCTCAGTGACCCATCGACGCTGGTGCATGAAGGCCCAGCCATCTAGGCCCAGCTGGGGACAGCTCTGAGAGCCACTCCAGCTCCACAGCTCCCAGGGGCCGGCCAAGGCTGCATGACAGCTTGACGCCCCCTGCCCAGCCTGCTCCCTTCCCCCCATGGTGCTGATCCCAGGGCACCCCAACAAACGTCCACATGTCTCCCTCCCAGAGTCGGCTTCCAACCCGCCATAGACACCCCGTCCCCGTCCCCTCTCCCCCCACATCCACCATCTCATCTCCACCATCATCCCTTATTCTTCCTCACACACATCATACACCATGGACACTTCTCTCTTTAAAGCAATTTTGTCTAAAATATTCCCAACATACAGACAAAAAGAGAGAAGAGAGGATGAATGCCTGTGTGCCCCTGCACAGCTTTATCAAATCTCAGCCGAGTGTCGCATTTGCTCCAATGTCTGCTTTTTTCAGGAAGGAAGCACCACCGATTCGGCCGAGGCCTCCCGAGAACCCAGTTCCAACCCCCTTCCTCCCCCACCTCTCCTGAGGGTCTTCCATCATGGATTTGGCGTTTCTCCTTCGTGTGTATGTTTTTATACTTTTAATACATATTTATGCATCCATAAACAATATGTAATATTGGTTTTTCAGGTTTTTAACTTTACACAAATATTGTCATTCAGCCTGCGTCATTCCACAACTTGCTTCTCGGCCCCACATTGTTTGTGAAATGGATCCAGGTGGATATGTGTGGTTTTGGCCATTCAGTTTGCCTTCTGTTTTGTATTCCATTGAATTTTAATGTACCCCGTAGATTTCATCCTTTCCTCTATGGATGGGCCTTTAAGTTATATCTAATTGTGCAATCGCTTCAATCAATACTGCAGTTATTGTCCTCACTTTGAGCACCTGTGACAATGTCACCACACTGTATCACCTATCAGGGAGATAAACTGGCGGGAGGGGGGTGCATTTAGCAGGGAGCCGCCATCTGGATCTCAGATGAAGCCTCTGGCTCAGAGTCTGGGCCCCGTGAGGCAGATGTTCATTCTCAGTCCCTTCTCCACCTCTGGTCCCCCAGTGCCTGATACAGCGACTCTAGCAGTCAGGTTGTGCTGCAATAACGCTGCATAATAAACAATCCCAGATTCCAGGGACTCACAACAGCTATTTATTTCTCACTCACACATCAGCCAGTGAGCTAGACTCACCTGTGTTCTGGCTGTGGGCTGGGTCCCCATCTACTTCGTGGGTCTTTTATTCCTGAGGGGCCAATGGCTTTCGGGGACATGCTCTTCTCAAGGCGAATGTTGGAGGCACAAGAGGCCCAACCAGGAAAGCTCATGTAAAGACTCTGGTCCGGTGGGGTGTATGTTACATCTGCTCATATTCTATTGGCCAAAGCGTGTCACGGCTAAGCCTGAGTCAGCTGTAGACTCCACCCCCAGCGACATCTCGGCACGGGCAGGAGGGTAGAAGAATCGTGTACACATAATGCCACCTACCACAGGTGTGACCTTCTACCACTGCCTATGTTCCTCCTACCAAACACACACACACACATACACACACACGCACAGGTGTGCACACACCCATGAACTCGCACACACACATTTTCAGTCACTGTCCCTTCTCACCCTTCCTCTGCGGTTACCTCCTGTCCACTGGCCCGATTCCTGCCAGTTGTTTCCAGAGCTGAATTGGGTTGGGGAGTGATCAGCCAGAGAGGGGCTGGCGCACTGATAAATGGGAGGGAGCAAAGGCACCATCTGAATGTGATGTGTGAGTCGGTGTTCTCCAGAGAAACACAACCAATAGGAGATCTATACATACATATACGGAAATTTGTTATGTGGAATTGCCTTATGCAGTTATGCAGGCTGAGACGTCCCACAATCTGCCATCTGCAAGCTGGAGACCCAGGAAAGCCGGTGTGAAATTCACTCCGAGTCCAGAGGCCTGAGACTCAGGGGGCTGGTGGTGTAGATCCCAGTCCACGGGCAGGAGAAATGAGAAGTCCCAGCTCAAGCAGGGAGGCAGGAAAAAGGGGCGAATTCCTCCTTCCTCTGCCTTCTGTTCTATTCAGGCCCCCAAGGGACTGGATGCTCCCCTCCCACCTTGGGGAGGGCCATCTGCTTTCCTGAGTCCCCCTAATCTCATCCGGAAACACCCTCACAGACACACCCAGAAATAATGTTGACTCTGGGTACCTCGTGGCCAGTCAAGTTGACACATGAAATCAATCATCATATATTCCTCTTGCCTGATGATATGGAACAAGGGCTATTTACTAAGGATTTGAAGGGAGTTGGTCTTATACAGGAAGTGGAAGGTGAACTATAGATTCGACTCCAAATTGTCAAGAAGCCAACTGTCCCCACGTGCACAGAGCTATGACGAGTATGCGGTGTTTGTACATCTTCCCATTTAGCTTGTTAATGAGGAAGAGGCTGGGTCGCCAGCCCACACTGAGGGACTGTGGTTTGCTTAATTAAATGGTAAGAGAATGTATAGAAATCAATACTCAATTCCATTCTCAAAAGCCAGAGATACCCAAATTCTGCACAGGTCACTCATGCTTTGGATTAACATGCTCCAAATAATAAGCCACATCGCCATCTTCCCACATACTCTGGCCTCTTCATGTAGTCCTGTCTGGGAAAGAGGAGAGCCATTAGCTGCATTATTCAGGGTTAGGAAATCGATAACAGGCCAGTTATTGATAGAATACACTGCTAATCGGACCGAAAGAGTTACACGAGGGCTCTGGGAGAATGATTGCTGTGTTCTTTAGAGCAATGGCCATACAATTCCAGCTTTCAATTCCCTCTAACACATTCACCAAGATTTATGGGGCTTTTGTAATATCTAATTGGGATTGGTAACAAGACCCTTGCTCTCACACTGTGGAATATTTTAATCATTCATCAAATCTAGATGAAAAGGAAAGAAGTAAAATCACACCCAATCTTAGAAATTATCGGGAAGGGACCTCAGAGCAATTGAAGGCCCACCTTCTCTTACATATAAATCATCTCCTTTAATCCTCACATGTTGTTATCTCCACCTCCCAAGTGATGGGACTGAGTCTCAGAAAGGTGGACTAAGTTGACCAGTGTCACTCAGCTAAACAGTGGTGGAATGGAGATTCAAAAGGACAGCTGGTTAGGAAGCCCACCCCCTTCCACTGGGCTTTATCCCAGGTTCTCTCAAAGCCCTGATATTTTAGTCATGTCAGTAAGATGCCTTAAGAGTGGGAGGGGAAGGTAGGGGGACTCAGTAACAGTAATAGTATTAGTATGATTTGCAAGTCAAGAATAACTGCCTCTATCCCCTCCCTGCATCTGGACCCAATACCTTTTTTAATATAACCAATGGGTTGCATTTACTTTATGGCCAGCACATCCCATTGCTGGTCTGGAGGTACCTAAACCCCCAGGGAGTTTTCATATGAACTTCTCTTAAGCTAGGTCTCTGTCCTATATTGTGGGGATTGGGAAAGGTATATAAGACTAGTTCTTAGCATTCACCCTCATTTGATTTACTCTGGTTCTCCAACCATCCTTTCAACTTGTTAAGATTTTTCAAATCTTAATTCTATCATCTAGTGTAAGAGCCATCTTTTTGTACTCGTCTCCAAATCTGAAAAATATGTCATCTATTTGATCCGAGTTGGGCAGACGGATGAGTATACATGTGAAAATGAACTGTCAGGAGCATCTTCTATGCAATAAACCAACACTTGGCCAAGAGGTGCAAAGTCCTGCCAGAGTTCTATCACTCTTTCCAGCACATTCTAACCAGTAGTGGTGCAAAGTTCCCCTCCATCCAAATATCAAAGACCCTCCATATAGCCCATTATAATTCTGGATGGGAAGCCCCATGAAGGCAGGGATCGTGTCAGTTTTTGCTCACCCCTGTGTCCCCAACACCCAGCCTGAGCAAGTACACACACAAATAATTGTTGGGTCAATGAAAGGATGAAGGGAAGACACCACGCTGTCTCCACCCACGCTGTGCCTCCCAGCAGGTCAGTCTCTTTGCATGTAGCCAGTTCTGTTGGCTTTCTAGAGAGGTGGCTGTTGAGTGGGGGAGCTGTCACTCCCCAGGCGCTGCTCTGGAAGCTTCTGGTTGTCACAATGCCTGGCGTGGACAGTGGCCTTCAGAGGGATGCTGGATATCCTGCAATGGATGGGGCAGTCAATCAAGGAAACACGTTGAGTCAACAGGACCTTCCATCATCTTGATGGGCACTCATGAAGGTGGGCACTCTGCTCACATGCTAACACAGGCCATCCTTTACCCAGTTTTAAAATACGTAGAATATATGGTTTAGGGGCTGGCCTGGTGGTGTAGCGGTTAAGTTCGCATGTTCCGCTTTGGTGGCCTGGGGTTCCCTGGTTCGGATCCTGGGCACGGACCTACTCACTGTTCATCAAGCCATGCTGAGGCAGCGTCCCACATAGAAGAGCTACAACTATGATACACAACTATGTACTGGGGCTTTGGGGAGAAAAAAGGAAAAGAGGAAGATTGGCAACAGATGTTAGTGCAGGGCCAATCTCCCTCAAAAAAAAAAGTTCATTTAAAAAAAAGAATATACTAGTTTACATTCTTATTGGATGAGTACAAAGGTGAGCAATAAAGACACTGCTGAGGCCTTCAAGGAACTTTCCATCTGGTTAAGGAATTGAGTGTGTAATGAGAGTGCATAAGAGGAACTCGGACCTCTCCCAGTGGAAAGGAAGTGATGATGGAACAAGGAAGGATGAATAGCAATTATCCAGATGAGGGGGAAAGCCAGAGTGAGCCAGGCAGAGGAAACAGCATGTGTAAAGGCCCTGTGGCAAGTAGGACAAGACATTTAATAGAGGTCACTATTTTTTTCCATTCTGCCTTATATCATTACTAATTTCCTTTCATGTCTGACCTCACATCGGATTGAAAGCCTCTTGAAGGCCAAGATCACGTCTTACCCATCAGTCTATCCTCCCAGCACCTTGCACAGTAACCGAAGCCCAGTACACACCCCAAAAATGCTAGTTTCATTGACGTGAAGTCAGGAGATGCTATAAAGACCAGCCTATACTTTGGGGGAGGGGCAGCGATCAATGTTCCCTGGCTCCTTCCATAACATACTGTTTCTTCATTTGATGAACCATTTCCTCCCTTTGGGCTCCAGTTTCCTCTTCTATAAAATGCAAGCGTTAGGTCAGCTGATGGAAGGCCCTTCCTGCAATGGCAAATAGACCCTCGTTGCCTCGAGTTACCTGAAATGTGCAAATCTGGACCCTGATACAAGAGTGACCACAACTTGAATGACACTGGTTTTAATACAACTAGACGACTGGACATCAGACATAGCACTCTCTTTTGAAATGGCACTGACCATTTGGGAGACAGAGAGAGACGGGGAGAGGAGTTGTCACCAGCTGCTATGGCCACTCGGCTCGTGGTTACTTTGGGGCTCCAGAGGGAGAGGGTCTCCATCTTCTTGTTTCTTATTCCCTCTACAGAAACCAAAGGGCTTTCTCGGACTGAGAAAACACCGCAAAGGGACCAGGAAAATGCTCTGGGGGTTCTTTGTGCCACCCCACAGGCTTTCAGATGCTCACCATGATAGACCTAGTCGTAAGGAGAACGCTTTCTGGAGATCTCTGCATTAATTACCATCATTGAGAGACATCATATTTACATAATAGCTTCCCAGCTTTTGCTGGATCCCAGTCAAGCTAACAAATTTGTAGCTATTAAGGAAAACAAATTGCTCTGGTATGTTTTAAATTCTGCACATGGAAAACTTTGTCTGTTTAGAGAGGTGGCTAGAACCCAGAGCAATTAGTGTCTAATAATTCGTTAATGTTGGAGATGCACAAAGATATGGTTTAAAATGCCTGCCCTAATGTCTTAAGTGAAAAAAGAAAGGCATTTGAAGGAACCATAATCAGGTTAGGCATATTAATATAATAGCATATTTTTACAAAATGTAAAAGGCTTCTGTTATGTCTTTAAAAGGGACAACTGAAACCGGCGTCCTTATTTTTACTGCTTAATTGCCCTGTCTTGGATACTAACGAGCGGCTGATTTCTGTTTAATTATGGAGGGATGGGGTTGGGAAGGCCGGCCGGATTGGGAGGGAGGGGTCAAGGGTTGAAAGACACTGGCTGGGAATGCTCCTGGGGAAGACTGATCCTCAGGCCACCCCACCCCTGCCCGGGTCCTGGTGACGTCGCCACGCTCCGTGGTCTGAGCTCTTACAGGCTCCGGGATGTAATTTTACCAAAACATCAAGAGAACTCATGCTAACTCGGTTCCGAGAGGCTGGTGTGGTGAAGGATAACCATTTACTGTTTTCTGCCCAGAACGCTTCTCCTCTTCTAGGAAGAGCAGCTCCCCCTTCAGAGAGGACGTTGCTTCTCCACCTGAGCGCGCATCAGCCTCAGGTGAGGCTCCTTCAAGCAGATTCTAATTCAGCACCTGTGAGGCCACCAGGAATTCCCAACAAGTTCCTGTTGATGCCTCTGCTGCCGTTCCAGGGACCACACTTTAGGGACCGGTGATGTGGGGGATTGCTTCCCTATGACCTGAGATGGGCTTTCCCATGGATTGTTCTCCAGTCTGAATAAAAGACGCCACCCCTCCATTGCTCATGGAAAAGTGAGAGTCTGGGAGCTGGGTCCATGGACGGAGCTGACGTGAGAGAATGAAGGTGGTGAAGAGGGAGAGAGGGAGGATTCCTGGTCCCAATCCTGGGGCCCGTCCTTGCCAATGTTTGACAACATCAGCTAATGAGCGACCTAACTACTTTACGTTGGATCTCTGTCACCTGTAATCAAGAAAATTTGGACTACTACCAGAATGCCAATTTATGAATCTACAATGAGGCCCGATCTGATACGGTGGTCTACGCAGTGTGGTCTCTTCCTGTAAGAGGTGGGGGGACCGGGAAGTGGAAAGAGGGAGAACATAGGAGAGGGCTGCCCGAAAAAGCTCAGGATGCACAGCTAAATTGGAATTTCAGATAAGGAATGATTTACTTGTATTTCTTTTTTCTTTTTTTTTCTGAGGAAGACTGGCCCTGGGCTAGCATCCGTGCCATTTTCCTCTACTTTATATGGGACGCCGCTGCAGCTTGGCTTGACAAGCGGTGCGTTTGTCCGCGCCCGGGATCCGAACCTGCGAACCCCAGGCCTCCGAAGCAGAGCGCGCGAGCTTAACCGCTATGCCACCAGGCCGGCCCCAAGGAATGATTTTTTTAAAATAAGTATGTCCCAAATATTGCATGAGACATACTTATCCTGAAAAAACTCATTTGTTGTTTATCTGAAATTCAAATTCAATTACTCATTCCGTATCTCTATTCACTCAATCTGGCGACCTGAGCGTAGGAGCAGGGCAGACCCGGGTTTACATCTCAGCTCCATCACTGAGCGGGTGACGCCGGCAGTATCCATACCTGACTTCCAGGCTCCCAGGCAAGCTCGTCTGGGCAGTGGATGCACTGGCCGTGATTGGAGGACAGGAGGGAGGGAGAAGCCAGAGTGTTTCTGGACCCATCTCTGACAGTGGCTGCCTTTCCTCCAGGGTCCCAGCTTCCGTGGACAGCCCACCATGGACCAGCACTGCAAAGACGCATGTCCCGACTTTCACACCCCAGATCAGTTTGTCTGTCTAGGACTCCCTGTCACTGAAGTCATGCTCTATGCACTTTGGGGGCCTGGCCTCTTTGCTGCAGCATAATGCTTTCGAGAGTCATCCATGTTATTGTGTTTATCAGTTCATTCCCTTTTTTTTTCAGTTTTGAGTTATAATTGACCCATAACATTGTGTAATTTTAAGATGTACAGCATGTTGACTTAATACTTACATATTGCAAAATGATTACCACCATAGCGCTAGGTAACACCTGCATCACGTCGCATAATTACCATTTCTTTTTTTATGGTGAGAACATTTAAGATCTACTCTCTCAGCAACTTTCAAGTATACAACAGTATTGTGAACTATAATCACCACGCTGTTCATTAGATCCCCAGAACTTATTCATCTTATAGCTAGAAGTTTGTAACCTTTGACCAATGTCTCCCCGTTTCCCCCACCCCCCAGTCCCTGGTAACTACCATTCTAGTCTCTGTTTCTATGAGTTTGGCTTTTCTAGATTCCACATATAAGTTAGATCATACAGTATTTGTCTTCTCCGTCTGACTTATTTCACTTAGCATAATGCCCCCAAGGTCCACCCACGGTGTCACAAACAGCAGGATTTCCTTCTTTCTCGTGCTAAGTAATATTACATTGTGTGTATGTATATATGTGTGTGTATACACATATACGTAAATATATATATATATACACATATACACACCACGCCTTCTTAATCCATTCATCCATCATTGGGCACTTCGGTTGTTTCCATGTCTTGGCTGTTGTGAATAATGCTGCAACGAACACGGGAATGCACGTATCTTGAGATCCTGATTTCATTTCCTTTGGATGTATATCGAGAAGTGGGATTGCTGGATTATATGGTAGTTCTATTTTTAATTTTTTGAGGAAGCTTCATACTGTTTTCCATAGTGGCTGCACCAATTTACATTCCCACCAACAGTGCACAAGGCTTCCCTTTTCTCCACTTCCTTGCCAATGTTTATTATCTCTTGTATTTTTTTTCTTTGGTGAGGAAGATTAGCCCTGAGCTAACACCTGTTGCCAACCCTCCTCTTTTTGCTGAGGAAGATTGGTCCTGGACTAAGATCTGTGCCCATCTTCCTCTACTTTATACGTGGGACGCTGCCACAGCATGGCTCGATAAGCAGTGCATATGTCCGCGCCTGGGATCCGAACCTGCGAACCCCAGGCTGCCGAAGCGGAGGGTGTGAACTTAACCACTACACCACCAGGCCGGCCCCTTATCTCTGGTCTTTTTGATAATAGATAATTCTAACAGGTGTGAGTTGATATCTCATTGTGGTTTTGATTTGCATTTCCCTGATGACTAGTGATGAGCATCTTTTCATGTACCTGTTGGCCATTCATTACATCTTCTTTGGAAAAATGTCTTTTCAGTTCCTCTGCCCATTTTTTGATCAAGCTGTTTATTTAGTAGCTCATTCCTTTTAATTGCTGAAGGGTATTCCATTGTCGGAATATACCACTTTTTTTTTAATTCATTCTCCTGTTGATAGACATTCAGGTTGTTTCCAGTTTGGGACTATTACGAATAAAGTTATGGAGAATACTGTGTACACGTCTTTGTGTAAACATGTTTTCCTTTCTTTTGAGTAAAAATCTAGGAATGGAATTGTTTGGTTGTAGGGTAGGTGAACATTTAGTTTTAAAAGAAGCTTCCAGACCTTTTTCTAAAGAGTTTTGCCATGAAACTATACATGAGCATTGAATTTCTGTTAGGATGACACAAGTCCTCTGCTTATGAGGCCACAAATCAGAATCTCTGAGGTCCTTTCAAGTCTGGGCTTCTCTTGTAACACCTGTGTCACAGTCTTCTGACACAAACTGCTCCAGGTAATTAGGTACAGAAGGTGGCTGAGTTGACAAATCCTCCCTTTTCCCAGAACGTCTGTAAAGATCAGAAATAAGAGGCGAGTGCTCTCACCACAGAGTTCTATTTTTTCAACTTCATTAAGGTATAATTAGCAATTAGAAATTGTATATATTTAAGGTGTACAACTTGATGTTTTGATATCATATGCATTGTGAAATGATCCCCACAATCAAGCTAATTAACGTACCCATCACCTCACATAGTTACCATTTTCTTTCTTTGTGTGTGGTGAGAACACAAGACATACCCTCTCAGCAAGTTTCCAACACGCAATACAGTACTGTTAACTGTTGATGTATTGAGTTGACATGGTCTGAGAGGTGGACGTGAAGCTGGCGCATTCCTGGTTGATGCCATCCGCTTGAGCTTAGAGAGCAGACGACGAGAAGGGCCTTTCCACTCAGGCCATCTGGAAGCCTGCCGATCATAGATAACCCACAGGAAAGCCTGAGATGACACAGTCGCTCTGCCATGTGGGGACCTTTATAAACAGGAAAATAGCCTTAAAGATAAAGAACAGGGGCCAGCCCAGCAGCATAGCAGTTAAGTTTGTGGGTTCCACTTCAGCGGCCCGGGGTTCACCGGTTCAGATCCTGGGCGTGGACTTGCTCACCACTCATCAAGCCATGCTGAGGCGGCGTCCCACATAGAAGAGCTACAACTGTATAACTATGATACACAACTATGTACTGGGGCTTTGGGGAGGAAAAAAGAAAAAGAGGAAGACTGGCAACAGAGGTTAGCACAGGGCCAATCTTCCTCAAAAAAAAAAAAAGATAAAGAACAGGGTTTTCTGTTCCTCAGATTTAGTTTGAAAATGACCGTGAACATCCCAAATAGCCATAAACAAAAAAGGGGGCATTTTTTGGTTTGCCTCACAGAGGGTGGGCAAGGCTGAAGGAGGAACTCAACCTGCACCATCAGGGCCCCTGTGTTTAGGCAGACTCTCTTCCTCATGGTCCAGGCATACATCCTTGTGTTTAGCAACTGCAGTGGAAAGATTCTCTCTCCTAATATTTCAACAAAACTCCAGAATTGAGTCTCATTGGCCTGGCCTGGGTCACGTGCCCAGCTGTGAGCCATCAGGGCCAAGCAGATGGAAGAGGCTGGTTGGCTGGGCCTGGGTCATGTGCTCACCTCTGGATCAGCTGGGCTGGTGTCAGTTGTACAAAAACTCCATGTGCTGAGAGTGAAAGGGGGTGATTACTCCAAATCAAATCAAGGTGCCAATGGGGGAAGGAGGAGTGGACACTGGGTCGGCACAGCACACCCCCTTCTCGCCTACCTGATGATACCCCAATAGATTTTAGCTAATGAGAGTCAAAGCTGTCATGATTAACAAGACCTTGGAAGACTAAACATCCAGGGCATGAAGACAAACCCCCATGATTTTTTTTTCAGTAATATGTACAATCAGACAATACTCAGTCTAGTACTTCATAAAATTTTACTGAATACAATTATAAATATACAAAAGTCTCTTTTGAGATTTCTTAGTAAAAGGCAAAAGACACATATGCCATTGGGGAAATACTTTTTCTTTCTACTGCAGGAAAAATGAGTAAGATCATTTAAAGAAAAATGCAAAAAGCAAAATCCATCTCTTTGTCAGCCTTGTCATTGGAAAAGGTATAGGGAACACTGAAGATCTGAACAAACTAGAATTGGAAGGAAGTATCTTGGGTGGGAGATTTTCTATACAACTGGATGAGAGCACAGATTTCAAAAAAAAAAAACATGTCATAGCTAATGGTATTTGCTAGATTTTGTTTCAATAAAGAAATACACAAAAGGCCACTTTTTGTGAGCTGTTAAATGAAAGATGTACCAAGGAATACATATTCTCACTAGTATATTACTTCTTTAATAAGAATGTTTTATGGAAGAGTTGTGTAAGTATAACTAGTGATGGCATAGCAGAGCTCAGACCCACGGGTGTGTGTGTGGGTATGTGTAAGAATTTAATATACAATAAATGTGGCACTGAAGCCAGGTCTCTGAGGATTACTGTAAATATTCCACAGGAGCATGGTTATCCTTCAACCTTGTTCCCAACACAGCCACCAATGAAGAGAAGTTACTACCCACATAAATCCTAGATAAATACCCTCAATCCCTGTTAGATGGATTGTTGAGCCCAAATGCTTGCTTCACAGTCCATGCATAATTATAGCTTGCTAATTTGCTGTTTTCTTGTCTATCCAGAGAGGTGACTCAATGGTCACAAGGATTTATGAGCTTGTTTTGCAGAGAAAATGTATGCCTTTGAGGAAGTTACCACCACCAGGGGCCCGACCCCAGCTGCCGCTGATGCCAAGAATTCTAGTTGCTCAAGGGTCTTATCTGGAGTGAAAGACACACGGACTTCCCCTTTGTTTCCCTGAAACTCCACTTCCCAAGCCCCTTAGCCCTGTAAGACCCCCTGCTTTCTTCTCTTGTTAAGGCAGATCTGAGAAAACCCGCTCTCCCACCTTCTCATTTTGGCCAATTTGAATAAATCTTTCTCTATCTCCAAGCACCAGTGTCTCAGTGATTGGTTTATACTGCATATTGGGCATGAGATTAAGAGGTTCGGTATCAGCACCACAAATCAGTGGATAAAAGGTAGATTGCTTAACAGATGGTAATAGGAAAAGTAACTCACTAAGACGAGACCCCCACGTAGCACTTTATATAAAAGTGGCCTCCAATGAATTAAAGAGTTAAAAGTGAAAGATGGAACTATAAAGCTAATAGGAGAAACTTCGGAAAACATCTTTGTGAGCCGGAACAGAGGAAGAAATTCCCAAAACACATTTCAAAGCGTAAGCCATAAGGCAAAAAAATCAATGAATTTGACTACATGAAAATTAGGGCTTTTTCAAAAATGAAGGATACTGGGAATAAAGTTAATAAAAAGGGGACAGAATGGGAGAAGACGTTTACAATGTCTAAAACGGAAAAGGGCTTAATATCTAGCCCAGCATTTTCACCAGAAATATAATGCAAGCCACTTATGTAATATTAAATATTCTAGTGTCCACATTTAAAAACATAAAAATAAACAAATAAGTTAATTTTGGTAATATATTTTATTTAACCTGATACATCCAGAATATTGTCATTTCAGCCTGCAATCAATATAAAAAAAATTAGTGAGGATAAGTATGCTTTATCTTTTTCCTAGAACCTTCAAATGGCTTCAGATGGCTTTCCTGGAGCCATCTCAGTTGGACTGGCCACATTTCACGCATTCAGTAGCTACGCATGGTTAGTAGCCACCATGTTGGATGGCAGAATTATAGACGATAGACAGAACTCCTTAAAATCAGTAAGAACAAGAGAGTAATCCCAATAGGAAAAATGGACAAAAGACATCAATAGACAACTTATAAAGAGGAAACCCCAAAAAGCTCACAAGCATCTGAAAAGATGCTCAAATTTGTTAGTAATCATGGAAATTGAAACAATGAGATAGAATTTTACACCTATTAGACCGACAATAATTAGAACGCTGAATAATGGCAAGTGTCAGCAAGGATGTGGGTAGGTGGGACCCTCTTGTCCCATAGGCAGGAGAATAGAATGACATAGCTCTTCTGGGGAGCAGAAACCAGCACTAGTCAAACAGAAGCAGCACACACACCTAAGAGCCTCGAAATGCTACCCTTGGGTAGCAAGAATATTTCAAAGAAGGGCTCACACAGCTTTATAAAGGGACAGGTACAAGGGTGTCCAATGTATTCTTTTCTGTGGTGGCAGAGAGTCAGGCAAGCTGGATGTCCATCCCTTGGAGAGAAAGAAAGAAAATGCAGGGTTGCATACTGTGGCAAGGAGTTTAAAAGACCAGTTTAGATGCACACACAGCAATGTGAGTGGATTTAAAACAGATGCTCAGTGGAAAAAGTAGTGAGATATAACATAATCCCATTTACATACTTTAAAAATACATCACACAAAACAACATGTATTTTGCAAGGACGCATACGCAAAAAATCCCACATTAAATACCCAAGAAGTGTTGCTTGGTAGACTTGAGAAATGGGAATTGTCTATGGGGATGCAAGAGAGTATTTTTTTTTTTTTTTTTAGTAAGGAAGTTTTGCTCTGAGCTAACATCCGTTGCCAATCTTCCTCTTTTTTTGCTTGAGGAAGATTAGCCCTGAACTAACATCTGTGCCAGTCTTCCCCTGTTTTGTATGTGGGACACCACAACAGCATGGCTGATGAGTGGTGTAGGTCGGCAGCTGAGATCCAAACCCACAAACCCCTGGGCCGCCGAAGAGGAATGTGCAAAGTTAACCACTATGCCACTGGGACGGCCCCTGAGATATTACACTTTTTTTAAATAAAATGACAAATGTTTAAATTTGCTGACATTTTCGTAATGACAAGTAGCTCTGAGGAATATATAACCCAGCAAATAATTTCAAAAGAATAAAAGTATCAATCTGTCATTTAAAGATTCTGTTTTTAACACACATGAGAAGGAAACTGCTTTTCTAAAGAAACTCCTGCTATGGAGAGGGCTTTTGGAGGAAGTTTTTCATTATCACATCAATTTTTCCCCCAAAAAAACACCACCTTTAAATGTATCATGTGTAAAAGTGCTCACAGCTGCATGCTTAAAATCTTGGAAATAAACCATTCTAACTATTTATAAAATCTCTCAAATAAAAAATTTTAGTAGTAGAAGTTTTGATAGGGGAAGTTTAGTAGAAAAAGTTTTAGTGGGTCTTGAACCTACTTGTTAAAAATATCAAAAGAAGTACCTTCCAATTAGTTTGCAAGGACATCAAGATGAGGAAATGGGGAAATTTACTAGCCAGATGTCAACAAAAATCTCTGCATAACTGGCGGTTGGGATTGAAAAATGAGCATCATTAGCTTCTTACACATAGAGCCACGAATCTTTGTGGGGAATACGTTTCAGTTACAATAGTCTTTCAAACCATGTATTAAAATCTACTGAACCTTTAGAGTCAGATCTTTAAATTGTGGTATAACAAAGTGTTAGAGTTTAAAATATAATAAAGCTGAAATTTATATAATGTAATAAACCAATGTTACCATAATACAAAAAATAAAATATAATACAATAAAGCATACTCAATCCTTTACTCTAATTAAAAATATTACTATTATAACACAAATAATTTTAATGATAACCAAAAGGGTTTTGTACTGCTAATACATTTAAACTTAAAAATGCATTTTAAAGTATTACTTATGTCCTCTTTATTTATCCTTTTAAATTTCTATGTTTTTGTATGCTCTGTAATGTACATGATATATCTGTGCCGTGCAAATTTTTTTACTGATGGGTATTATGATCAAGAATGTTTGGAGACTGTATCGGTTTCCTGTGGCTGCTGTAACAAACTACCATAACCTTAATGGCTTAAAACAACGCAAAGTTATTGTTCTACAGTTCTGGCGGTCAGAAGTCCAAAAGGGGTCTCAGTGGACTAAAACCAAGGTGGCAGCAGGGCTGTGTTCCTTCTGGAGGCCCCAGGGGAGAATCGCTTCCTTGCCTTTTCCAGCTTCTAGAGGTGCCTGCATCCTTTGGCCCCAGACCCATCGTCCCATCTCCTTCTCTGACTCTGACGCTCCGCCTCCCTTTTCCAAGGACCTGGTGACGACATGGGGCCCACCCAGATAATCTAGGGTCATCTCCCCATCTCAAGGTCTTTAACCACATCTGCAAAGTCCCTTTTTCCATGTAAGGAAACATATTCACGGGTTCTGGGGATTAGCGTGTGACATCTTGAGGGGTGTCACACTGCTTGCCACAAAGACCTTAAGCAGAAACTATGAAATTGACCTAAGGAAGAAAGAAGCTGTGATGGTCAGGGTCAGACGGGGCGTGGAAACTCCCCAGAAGGGCAGGCTCCACCTTGCTTTGAGGGGCGCTGGACCTCATCTTCAGCTAATGCACGTGGTATTTCTTTCGTCACATTTCTGTCCTTTTGGCTAAAAGTAATAAACTTCCTCTTGTCTAGGCAACAGGAGGTTGGGATGATTATTTCTTTCGCTTCCTACTGAGTCAGGTAGACCGAGGTTCAGACCTTGATTCAGGCACTTCCTCCCTCCCTGAATGATCTGGGCAATTTTCCTAGACCCTCTGACCCTGAGCTACCCTCCACCCTGGGAAGACTAAAGGCTACAATGTATAAACTGCTTGCAGAGGGCGGCTGCTAAAGAAATGTCCGATTCTCTCCCTCTTCCAGTAGAATTTCCAGCGTGCAACTCTGCATCCAGGAAACAAGCCTCATCCGTAAGGATGCGGAGACGTGAGAGCAAATTGAGTCCAAGAGTGAACGCCACTTTGCAACGATTTCTCGTTTCATCTGACAATTAAGAGCCATACAGCTTCGTTCACGGCTTCCTCGAAACAGTGCCAAGCATGACAATGAAAGTCAACCAACTTAGAATGAAACGCACACTTGACATGGCAATGGGAGTCAAAATAATTTTCTTAAAAACAAAGATCTTACCAATTTAATAGCGTTGCTCTTTGGCAGTTCCCAAATTCTCAGAACACGAACAAAATCAGCCAGTGTTTGTCCTACAGAGTGCCTAGATTCTCTTCTGACATCTCTGAGGGTGGGTGGTGGAGCAGCCCTTTCACAGGTGGACATCCTCGTAAAGGAAACATCTTCATTTTGCTGCTCTGGAAAGTGGGGTTTGTCAAATCCCATTTTCCTGCCAAAGACTTGTTCTTTCATGTACTAACATCCCCCTCTGCTGGAACTTGTAGATTTTGCCACAGTATTTATTAGGAACAAATAAAAATTGAATCTGGCATGTATTTTGCATCTAAACCTGTGATTCTTAAACGTTCATGTATGTAAGAATCTTCCAAGGTGCTATTTTTTTAAAAATGGAGATTTTTGTACCCCACGCCCATCTCCTAAGATGCAGAATGAGTAGGTCTGGAGTGGGACCCAGACCTACATTTAAGGCCCCCTCGACCCCCACCCCCTCCCCGCCTGTCCCAGTGAGTCTGTGCACGTGGACTTCCCAGGAGAATTTCGCTGAATCCTAGACAGTGGGCAGGTGGTGGAGAAATGGAGGTGAGGGCATCAGAGTTCTCCCGCTAAGAAGATTCAGCAGGAAAAGGGGAGAGATTTTCAAGATCAAGAAATCTGTATCTTCTCTTCTCCCAGCTTTATTGAGGTATAATTGATATGTTTAAAACTGCACATATTTAATGTATACAATTTGATGAGTTTTGACATATACACAGACCCGTGAAACCCTTGATCACCACAATCAAGGTAGTAAACATATGTGTCACCTCCAAATATTCCCTTGTGTCCTGTTTGTTTTTGTTCTGTTTTTTGTTGTTTGTTTCTTGTGGTAAGAACACTTAACATGAGATTTACCCTCTTAGCAAATATCTTAAGTGCACAATATAGAATTGTTAGCTATAGGTCCTATGTTGTACAGCAGATCTCTAGAACTTCCTAGTCTTGCATCACAGAAACTTTATATCAGTTGAACAGCAATCTACCACTTCCTCCTCCCCTCAGCTCCTGGAAAACATCAGTCTGTTCTCTGCTTCTATGAGTTTGATTATTTCAGATACCTCATATAAATGGAATCATGAAGTGTTTGTCCTTCTGTGTCCACCTTTCTGTTAGCTTCATGTCCTCCAGGCCCATCCGTGTTGTCACAAATGGCAGGATTTCCTTCTTTTTTAAGGCTGAATAATATTCCTTTGTATATATATACCACATTTTCTTTATCCATTCATCTGTCGAAGGATATCTGGGTTGTTTCCATGCCTTGGCTATTGTGAATAATGCTACAATGATCATGGGAGTGCAGATATCTCTTCGAGATCCTAATTTCAATTCTTTTGGAAATATACCCAGAAATGAGATTGCTGGATTATGTGGTAATTCTATTTTTTATTTTTTAAGGAGCTGCCAAACTGTTTTCCATAGCAGCTGCATTCCCAGCAACAACGCAAGGGTTCCAGCTTCTCCAGATCCTCACCAACACTTGTTATCTCTTGTCTGTCTGACAATAGCCATCCTAACAGGTGTGAGGGGTTAGCTCACTGTGATTTTGCTTTGCATTTCCCTGGTGATTAGTGATATTGAGCACCTTTTCACATATCTGTTGGCCATTTGTATGTCTTCTTTGGAGAAATGTCTATTCCAAGTTCTTTGACTATTTTTTCATCAGGTTATTGGGGGTTTCTTTGCTATTGAGTTGTAGGAGTTTCTTATATATTTTGGATATCAACCCCTTATTGGATATATGATTTACAAATATTTCCTCCCATTTCTTAGGTTGCCTTTTCACTCTGTTGTTTGTTTCCTTTTCTGTGCAGAAGGTTTTTCGTTTGACGTAGTCCCGCTTGTCTATTTTTCCTTTTGTTGTCTGTGCTTTTGGTGTCATATCAAGAAGTCGTTGCCGAGACCAATGTCGTGAAGATTTTCCCTATGTTTTCTTCCAGGAGTATTACAGTATCAGGTCTTACTTTCAAATCTCTAATCCATTTTGAGTTGATTTTTGTGTATGGATATCTACCTGAAGTCAGACAGAAAAAAGGGAAGGAAGAGATATGGAAAATAATAACAGCAATAATTGTAATAATTGTATTAGTTTCCTATGGCTGCTGTAACAAATTACCACAAACTTAGTGGTTTAAAACAACAGAAATTTATTCTCTGACAGTTCTGGAAGTTATAAACTGCAGGGAGTGTTTGGGGAGCTGAAAGCAATGGAGTTGTGGGGGTGAGAAGGAGCCAGATCATAAAAGACTTTGTGTGAAGAGCCACTGTTTTCTCTAGGTCAAGGGTTCCAACTGTCTAAGCGAGGGATGGACGGTATTCCAAGCCAGCACAGCCTCAGTGGGCACTCCACTTTGGTGCAAATTCCAAAAGAACTAACTCTAGCTTCACCCCTTCTTCTCCTCACACCCCGAAAGTTCCTCAGAACGCAGGTGAGAATGATGTGACGATTCACACGAGGATAACTTCAAACCCACTGTTTTTATGGGGCTATAGTGCACAAATCTTAAGGGGACAATTCTGTGGTTTTTGCATAGATGTCCGTCTGTGTAATCCACTCAGACAAAAATGCACAGCTTTTCTGACACCCCAGAAGGCTCCCTTCTCAGTGAATACACCCACACAGACGTAACCACTGTTCTGACTTTTGTCACCATAGATTAGTTTTCCCTGGCCTTTTATTTGATATAAATGGAACACACATTGCACAGTCATTGTGTCTGGTTTCTCTTGCTCATTATTACATTTATGAGATTCATTCATGCTGTCGTGTGTATCAGTGGCTTGTTCTTTTTCAGTGCTGAGTAGTTTTCCATTGTATGGATATTCTACAACTTATTTATCATTCTCCTGTTGATGGACATTTGGGCTATTTACAGTTGGTGCTATTATAAACATTCTTATCTATACATCTGTCAGAAATCTCCAATTAAAAACATTTTAAGTCATCTGCAAACAGCCATAACTTAACTTTTAACAGTAACACGTTATGTGTGACATAAATCACAACTGCTCCAAACTCAACATGCTACAGCTTTGAACCACTGCTGAAAAATCTGCTTTGGGTGACCAAGGGTGTTGACAAGCTTTGAGCAGGAGAGTGACGTGGTCGTTTAGAATTTTGGAACAATCCCTCTGGCTGCCGAACACCACCGTTTCTGTGCCTGAACGGATGCCCTTGTTGAGGGCGGCCCTGGGCTTGGCAGTGAACGTGCAGAGGATGAAATCAGGAGAAGAGAATGCCCACTGCTGTTAGTCTGCTTGTTTTGCCTTTCACTCCTGCCGTTTCTCATTCCCTTTTGGAAAAGCCTGAGCTGGAATTGAACTTTCAGCTCAAGGAGCAGATCTGTGTCTCTTTGCCCTGCGTCTGTCAGAAATGATATTGATTCATCCAGCTAATGTCCCATCCCGTGGTGACAGCACTTCACTTCCATTCACACAGCCAGGCACTGAGGAGAGCGTGGAGCAGAGAGCTCTTTCTCCCTGCGGCCTGAGCAAATGACTCGGGGATCGGCCACCTGTCGCTGCCTCCTGGGAAGAGAAGACACACACCAGTGTTGGTTTCGCCAGAGAAACCCAGAAAGGATAGGCAAGGAGTTGTCTTGGGCTCGGAGGATGAAGACATGTGCAGTGGGAACTTTGGGAGGTGTCTCCACTCCCACTGCCTTCGGAAGGAACTGCCTCAGAGCTCAGCTCCTCTGCCATCAGGGCTACACGTCTGCTTCAGAATCTGGACACAGGGTTCAGAGATGCTCTTCAGCCTCCACTGGTCCCTCTCTCACAGGACACGTGAACTGGGAGATGAGAGAAGCCCACGTGCTTCCGTTCACCCAGCAAACACCACGGGGCAGGCGCTGCTGTACGCCCTGGGATACGAGAGAGAGCAAGGCTCGTGTGGTCCCTGCTTGCTCGGAGCTGACATCTTAGTGGAGAGGACAGAAACAAAAATCAAGTTGAAAATCAATCAATAACGTAATTCTGTGTTTGTGATGGGTGCTATGACGGAAACAAGCGGCTTCGACAGAGGGAAGAAGGAACGAGCGATGGTGAGGGTAAGGGAGATGGTTTGGTAAGGCTTGACCTCTCTGAGAGGTAACAATGTGATGGAAGCACCAGCTGGAGGATGAGGAGAACGTGTGTACCAGGCAGAGAGAACGCACGGGCAAATGCCCAGAGGTCGGAAAGAGCCTGGCACGCCAGGGGTACTGAGCCCTGCAAGTGTGACTGGGGCCTCAGAGCATGCGGGGACAGGCAGGAGATGGATTTGTGGGACTAGACGGATCAGAATGCAGAGGGTCATGTAGGCCGTGGCGTGGAGCCCAAATTTTGTTTCGAATGCAGTGAGAAATCATCACCTAGCATGAGCTGGGGAAGAATTATGTGTCTCGTGAAGATTTGGTAGAACTGAGTTCAAGGTGCCTTTGTGGGGGAGGAGAGGGTAGGGAACGGTTATAGCTCTTTTACTGTCACTTCAGTGTCATCTGTGGCTATTCAGGTTTTCCACTTCTTCTTGGGTCAGTTTTTTAAAACTTGTGATGCACAACATATGTACAGAGAAGTGAACCTATCACGACGAGTTTTCAGTAAGTGAACACACCCTGTAGCAAGCATCCAGATGAACAGAACATTACTACTCCCCCAAACCCCCCATATCTCATCTCCCACCCCCGAGTACCCGCCATCCTGACTTCTAACAGCAGAGGCTGCTTTTGACTTTTATTGAACTTTATATAATGGAATCACCCAGCATGTACTGGCTTCTTTCACTTCCTGCTGTGTTTGAAGATTGGTCGCATTGTCATGTGAGGTTGAGATAGCTCATTCTTGTTGCTGTAGAGTATTCCATGATGTGATATCCCACACTTTATTGATCCATTCTACTGTTGATGGATGTGGTGCACAGACTCTAAGGTGGTCCCCTGTCATGTCCCCTCCTGGTGTTCATGCCCGGTGTGGTCCCCTCCCCTTGATAGTGGGCAGGGTGTGTGACCTGATTCTAGCCAATAGAACACAGCAAGGATGATGGAATTCAGTTCTATGATTACATTACATAGGATTGCAACCTCCGTCTCGCAAGAAGACTCTCTCCCTTGCTGACTTTGATGAAGCAAGAGGCATTTGGTGGAGGCCCATGTGGCAAGGAGCTGAGGGAGCCTCTAGGAACTGAGGAAGACACTGAGGCCCTTGGTTTTCCACCCACAAAGACCTACATTCTGTCAACAACTATGTGAGCTTAGAAAAGCACCCTTCCCCAGTCGAGCCTTGAAATGAGACCACTGCCCGGCAGACACCTGGAATGCAGCTTTGTAAGATTCTGAAGCAAAGTCCATGCCCCAATTCTTGACTCACAGAAATCGTGAGGTTAAAAATGTGTGTTGTTTTCTCATCAAGCCATGCTGTGGCGGCATCCCACATACAAAGTGGAGGAAGACTGGCACAGATGTGAGCTCAGCAACAACCTTCCTCAAGCAAAAAGAGGAAGATTGGCAACAGATGTTGGCTCAGGGCCAATCTTCCTCACACACACACAAAAATGTGTGTTGTTTTAAGCCACTAATTTTGTGGCAATTTGTTATGCAGCAATAGAAAACGAATGTAATGGACGTTTGGGTGGTATCCAGGTCTGAGCTTTTAAAACCCTGGGCTCTATGAACATTCTAGTTCATGTCTTTTGGTGAACATATGTAAGCATGTCTGTTCGGCACATACTTGGGAGGGAACTGCTGGGTCATGTGGAATGCACATGTTCAGCATTAGCAGATTCTGCCAACAGTTTTACCACCAAGTTACATTTACCTTGGTAAAGATGGGGTTCAAACCCAGGTATGCCCAGCTCAAAAATCTTCATGTTTTCAACTACCGTATTTACTTCCTAAGCTATATGGCAAGGGATCCTTACTAGAAAACAAATGCTTCTTCTTAGGCATTTGAAATGAGCAAAGTTTCCATGTGTAAAGCACTTTAAGGCAACAACACTCTCTCTCATATAAATCTCATTGAATTCCCACCAAGATCCATTAAGGGAAGTGCTATTACTATTATTCCCCATTTATAGATAAGAAGCCTGAGCCCAGCAAAGATTGAGGATTTCCCTGAGACCAGATAACCCAAGAGTGTCTGAAGTCACACACTCCTGGGCCCAGAACCTTCTACTGCATCATGTCATTTTTTTTCTTTTCTCTCCCTTTCTTTTCTTTCTTTTTGTCTCTTCCTTTATAAAGATACCATAGCCTGTGTCAGGATTTGGGATGAGCCGAGGAGACACAGGACAACTTTTCTTCCCTTAGTATCAATTGCATTCGTCTTTATAGCTATGTAGACACTGGTCATCATAGTCATTTCTGCTAATTTGGCATTAGGGGTTTCATAATTTTGAGTCTCATAGTCTCATAATTTTAATCCCAGGTCTCAGAAGCACCTTCTGTTTCTTTAATCAACAAATGTTTGGAGAGTGTCTTAGAATGGATCCTCAGTACAATTTAATTAGAAAGAAAATGTTTTCGACTGCTACACATGTATTTCTAGGCAGCTCAGAACTAGTCTGTATTTATAATCCTATTGAACATGCAAAGCAGTACTAACGTGTATTGAAGATCTACTTCGTGCCAAGCTCTCAGACAGCAGCCAAGATGCTGAAGTGTTACGAGAAGTGGCAGGCCGCAGGCCCACATTCTGCTGTCCATCGGCCGCTCACACCAGCTATCCATCGCTGCGTGACAAATCAGTCCAGACGCTGTGACTTGAAACAACCAACAACAGTTTGCCTCTCGCAGTCTCAGTGGGTCAGGAATTTGGGAAGGGCTCAGCTGGGCAGTTCCGGCTTCGGGTCTCTCGTGTGGTTTCAGTCCAATGACGGCTGGAACCAGACAGCAGGGGATTGGAGTAAGTGGTGGCTGACCAGGCTGAGCCCTCTCCCTTCCCCTCCTCCTCTCCCTTCCCTTCTCCCTCTTTCTCTCCCTCTTTCTCTTCATCTCCCTCCCCCTCTTCTTCCCTCTCTCCCTCTTTCCATCCCTCCCCCTCCCCCCTTTCATGTAGTCTTAGGACCTTTCTCTCTCTCTGGGCTATTTCGGGCTTCCTCACAAAATGGCAGCCTCGGGGAAGTTGACCTGTTTCCACGGCAGCTGAAGGCTTCAAGAGCGAGCATTCCAGTGAATAATGCCTCACCTTTTATTTCCCAGCTTTGAAAGTCATGAAGCAACGTTTCCACCACATTCTCTTGGTTACAAGACAGCAAAGGCTGTGTCAGATGCGTCCCCCAGGAAGCAGACCTTGAGATGGGGTTAGGAGTACAAGAGGTTTACTGGGGGTAATGTCTGAGAGAGAGCAGGGGGATGGAGCAGAATGGGGCAGGAAAAGCCTTCAGACCACAGTGTGGATCTGACACCTGTGAAGGAAAAGGCGGGGTGCAGGATGGGGCAGGGAGAGTCTCAGACTGCAATGCAGTTGGACAGTCGTGGCCAATCCAACCTCACGCTCTGGAGCAAAGACTGCCCACTAGAGGACGCCCATGTTGGACAGAAGTGGCCAGGGCCTGGACCCCTGCCTTGTGAGTCGTTGGCGGGGCTGCCCGGGAAGAGCATGGCCCTGGCTTGAAAGCTGAGGTGCACACTGCAGGTGCTGACACTTGCAGACATTAGCTAACTGCATTCCTTGCAGCTGAACACAAAGTCCTTTCTTGAAGGGAGATCTGAGCAGCGAACTCCATGGCTGCTACACAAGCCCACTCAGAGTCAAGGGGAGGAGAATTAGGCTTCAGGCCTTGATGAGGAAGATTCTAGAAGAACAAAGAGGACAGGAATTATTATTAAGGCCATCTTTGGAACAATCTGCTGCAGCCCATGAAACATGGGAAAGTGGTATAGCACAGAGATCAACATTTCATGCCTTGGAATCAGCCCGAAGGCACTCCACTAGCTGTGTGATCTTGGGCAAATTATATAACCTCTCTGAACCTCAGTTTTCTCCTCTTAAGATGGGGACATAATAAAGCCCCTCCTTCATGGCTTATCTCAGAATGAACTGAGATCAAACATGTAGAAGGCTTAGCACTTTTCCTAGCAGAGCGTCAGTGCTCAGATGTGAATATCCTCACCATTATTACCGAGCAGCAAGAACATCCACACGGTCTAAGACCACTTAGTCTGAGGAGTCCGTGACCCCATGTGCTGCAGAAGCCCCCGGGAACATGACGAAGTGCACGTCATAAAACACTCATTTAAGCCCCACAAAGTATCTCACAATAACTTGGGTCTTGGTGAGACCCTGAGTTATCAAGAGGAGGTTGGACTGTATTTAATATAGTTACGAAGGCAGAAAACGCGAGATTTTACAAACACTGGAGAGAGGGCTTGTGCTGTCGGAGCTCTCTGGACGCAGGAGCCACGCTTCCTTCCTCCCGGCACAGAGGAGGCCTCTCCAAATGTTCATGGCAGCAGATCGCATCTAACAAAGGATGAGACTGAGCTCTCTGGAGGATGCACAAATTATGAAGCTAGGTAAATAGGTTCTTTTTTCCACCCAAAATGGAAATGGGGAAAATATGGCTTTCTCTTATTATTAAGAGTCATGCATGTTCATTGTAATAAAAAAGATTCAGGCAACTCAAAAATATATTTAAAAGGCCGTTTTAAAAAAAATGCCGTCACCCAAAAATAGCTACTATTACCATTCTGGTGAACTTTTTTTCAGAATGCTTTTTTTTCAATAAAAATAGAATCATGGTACAATGGAGTTTTGTAACCGGATGTTTTTCACGTGGCAACGTACAATCACCAGATGGACGAGGGCTGCCACGTGCACTTGCAGGAAGTGAAAGCCGGGGACCTGGGACAAGGAGGACACTGTGAGCAGCCCCTCTTCTCTCACCCCTTGCACGACCACCTCTGTGTAAGCCGCGGAAGGGCCTGCCCACCCTCTGTCCTTGGAAATGCCTGGGTCTCTGGCCCATGTCCCCCTGGTTCCTCTCAGCCTTTCCCCCTGGGTCCCCGTTACAGTAAGCAAGTGGTGGCTCTGGGACTTGAACCCAGGAGCTAAGACTCAGCGTCCTCTCTCTTAACCACTTACCTACCATCCTGCACTGTAGAACGAAGGGGCAAGAGTGGAAGTACATTTACTGAGTGCTTTCTCATACTTTTCCTCATGTCACTGAAATGCCAACCCTTTAAGGTAGAGTTGTGTTAGGTGTTTTTTTTTGCTATTTTTCTGGCGAGGAAACTAAAGCTCAGAGAGGTTAGGTAACTTGCCTGGAGTCTCACAGCTACTAAGCCACAGAACCATCATTTCAACCCTCACCTGCCCGACGCAGAAGCCTGCCTGCTCCACAATAACACAGGCTTGCTCCTCGCCGCACCCACCTAGAAGGGCTGTGGTCTTACCAGAAAGAAACTGACCATTTCGAGTAACCAACCCCAAGCACGGCAGTGCGTTACATGGACTCTGGAGCCAGACTGCCTGGTCATCTTTGGACAAGTTACTTAACCTCTTTGTGCCTCAGTTTACCGGATCAGGAAAAATGCAGATGAAAGTAAAACCTGCTTCTCAGAGTTGTTGTGAGGGTTAAATGAATGAGTTTATGCGGGGTGCGCAGGACGACGTCCGGCACCTAGTACGGTCAATACCAGCGTTAGCTCCTCTTACTGTTAATGGGGGCCAGAGTTTGATACAAAACATACTCTTCCCATCCCGTTTCCTTTTGGAGCAAACCAAGCAAACCTCGGGAGGTATGTGAGCATCCTGTGGCTGCTGTAACAAATGACCACACACACAGTGGCTTCAAACAGCACAGGTTTATTCTCCGCCAGTTCTGGAGCACAGAAGTCCCACCGAGTCTCACGGGGCTGAAATCAAGCTGTAGTGGGGCTGGTTCCTTCTGGAGGCTCCGGGGGGTCTGTTTCCTGGCCTTTTCCAGCTTCTAGAGGCCGCCTGCCTTCCTCGGCCTCCGGCCCCTTCCTCCGTCTTCCTCAGCAGCATGGCAGCTTCAAATCCCTGGTTCTCGTTCTCGTTCTGCCTCCATCTTCACCCGGATGACTCGGGAAATCTCTCCATCTCAAAGTCAGCTGATCGGCAACCTTAATTCCCCTTTGCCGTGTAAGCCAACAGACTCACAGGTTCCAGGGATCAGGACATGGACATATTTGGGGGGACACACTTGCTGACTACAGAATGGTACCCAGGAGTCCCTTCTCCCCCATCTCCATTCTACTTCTCTTTGCTCGGGCCTCCCCATCACAGCCCTGACTCCTTTCTACCAGCACCCCGGAGCCCCTCATTCCTGGCAGCCCCTTCGGACAGCAAGGAGGTTCCTTATGGCCGTCTTAGTCCTCAGGGTCATCAGAACGAAGCATCTACAAGTCCTCACACTTGCCGATATTGACCACCTGTCTTAACTTGACGCTGAGGAGCATGTGAAAGACTCCGTGGGGTGCTGACTCCCATCTCCAGTCACTATATTCTGCTTCCCTCTCTGTTGGCTCCAACAACAAGGAGTTTTTAAATTGCAGCAAAATTATAACCCACTTCCAATCATTCAACAATGGATACACATTAAGCAGCTACTATGTGGCAGCTCCTGGGTTAGGCAATAGGAATCAAAGATAAATGAGACACAGACTCTGCCTTCCCGGAATTCAGTGATGGAGGCACAGATGCGGGGAGGAAGGCAGACATGTGTAAAAGACAAGGAGGTTGGAAAACAGTTTATCTTTATTTGGTAAAGTGAGGGCCTGCAGCAATTCTGCTCATAGGCATTTGCCCCTGTGGTTTCAAATGTGACTGTACACTAGCCTCACATAAGGCTTCACTTTTACGAATCCCAGTGCCCGGGCCCTACTCCAGACCAATTAAATCAGAGCCTCTGGGTAGTGGCCCAGGCATCAGTATTTTTTAAAGCTCCCAGGTGACTCCTGTGTGCAAACAATGCGAGAACCAGTGTCTAGCAGTGCACCCCCAGGGGTTCTGATTTAATTGGACTGGGGTGCAGTCCAGGCGTGGAGTATTTTTAAAGCTCCCCCATGTGATTCTAAAGTGCAGCCGAGTTTGAGAACCACTAGTCTAGAGCAGTGGTTCTCAACGGTGGGAGGGCAGTTTTGTCCCCCAGGGGACATCGGCAATGTGCGGTGACATTTTTGGTTGTTGCAACCGGGGAGTGCTACTGGCATCTGGAGGGTAGAGGCCAGGGATGCTGCTCAACGATGCACAGGATGGCCTCCATCACAGGAACGATCCATCCCCAAACATCTGTCGTGTCAAGGTCGAGAAACTGGTCTGGAGTCTTGCACACGTGCTGCCCAGGAGACATGTCTGAGGATGTTCATGGTAGCATTGTAACAGCAAAAAGAAACCAACCTGGATACAACCCAAATGAAGAAAGAAATCTCCACTAGCATATCCGCAGCACAGACACTTCGGTGAGCCATTGGGGAGAGAGGCGCACACCCACCAGGTTGGGAGGACAGACACTTCCCTGAGGGGAGGGGTCTCCAGGAATCGCAGCTGCGTTCCCAGCCAGCCCATGAGTTCAGGAGTCTCTTTTCTTTCTAGGCTTCTTGGTGAGTTTAACATTTCATGGGAAATTTTATCCTATTTGGTCTTTTTCAGTAATTTGGGCAACTCCAGTAAAGAAAAAAATCAGTATGCATGAAAGTATTTCCTGCAGTATGATATATATATATAATAGTGGAAAAAAGGGAAAAAATGAGAAACCATGCAAATATCCAGAAATGGCAAAGTGATTAAGAGATTATGGTACATCAACTCAATTGAATGTTACGCAGCCATTAAAAAGGATAATTATGAAGGTGATTTAGAAACATGGGAAATGTCTGTGATATGATGGGAAGTGAAAAGAACAGGAAATAAACAGCACAAACACAGTGATTACAACTTGAAAAATATGTTGGCCTGTGGACAAATACTGGAAGGATTTGCAGAAATAAAAACTGTCATAGTTAAGATGCTAGAATTATGGGTGATTTATTTTTTTTTCCAAGGTTTTCTTTAATGCTATTTTTTTATACTTAAAGTAGACATCTTTTGGGACAACTGCCCAGCCTATACTCCTCTCCTCTGAACACTGTGTCCCCATCCAAAAGGATGAGTCCTCCTCAGCCCCACTTCATCCGTGTGACCCTGTATCCGAGCCTGGCCACCTGATCCAAGCTGGACCAATCAGATTCTTTCTACTGAAATTGGCTAGAGAGATGCTAACTCCTCTGGGGTAGTCTTCTTTTTTGAGGTAAAATTCACATAACATAAAATTCATCATTTTAACCATTTCAAATTGTGCAATTCAGTGGTTTTTAGTTTATTCACAATGTTGTGCATTCATCATCATTAATTTGAGAACATTTTCATCACCCAAAAAGAAACTCTGTACCTGTTAGCAGTCACTCCCAATTCTCTCTTCCCCCAGCCCCAGGCAACAATTAATCTAATTTCTGTCTCTAGATTTGCCCTATTCCAGATATTTCATATAAATGAAATCATAGAATATGTGGTCTTTTGTATCTGGCTTCTTTCATTTGGCATAATGTTTTCAAGCTTTATCCATGTTGTAACACATATCAGCATTTCATTCCTTTTTATGGCTGAATAATATTCCATTGTATAGATATGCCACATTTGGTTTATCTTATTCAGTTCTTAATGGACATTTGGGTTTCTACTTTTTGGCTATTATAAATAATGCTGCTATGAACATCCATATACAAGTTTTAATGTGAACATATGTTTACATTTCTCTTGAGTACCTAGAAGTGGAATTGCTGGGCCCTATGGTAACTCTACGTTTAACTTTTTGAGGCACTGCCAAAAAGACTTCCACAACGGCTGCTCCATTTTACATTCCCACCAACAGTGTATGGGGGTTCCAATTTCTCAACATCCTTACCAACACTTATTTCCCATTATTGTTACCAGAAAACTGGGACCTTGTCACCATAGCCGAATCAATGAACACAATGACAAGAGATTGAGGAAGAGAAAAAAGTTTAATTTTGCCAGCAAAATGAGGGTGCGGTGGGCTCATGCCTCAAAGTCCACAGTCCTACTCCAGCCCTAAGAGCTGGGGTTTTTTAAAGGAAATCTACAGGAAGGAATGTGCTATCTACATGACTTTAACCACCTGGTGAGAGAAAATTTGAGGGTCCCAGATGTTCTGGCACCAGGCCAGTTGTTACCCCTATCTACAACGGGAGGTTTAGGGCCCTATCGATCAACCGTCCCGGGCCACCCTAAATTGGGCCTGGGCAGGGGAGAGAAGGAAACTGCCACCAATTAACAGTTACAAAATTTACTTGTAGATGGGATCCTTCTATCAGCTTGCGTTTGGGGGGGATGAAGGAAACTGCAGGTGTCAGCCTCCGTGATGAATGGTGGATCCCGGTGCCAGGGACGCCAAGGAGTTGGGAAGCTTCAGCTTTTTCATATGTTCCGGACGCCAATTTCCCTGCAACAAGACTACAAAGGATCCATAACTAGTCTAACTTCAGTGTGAGTCCCCCGCATGAGGCCACCTGGGTTGTAACAATTTGCTACTTCCATTTGCCTTGTGGAATTTAGGGCTGCAAAGGTTAAAACAACCGTATCTACATGTGAATCTACCTCAGAGGAGCTGGGAAAGGAAACAGTGCCTTTGGTTTCAACCCCATATATGCTGGGTTCAACATAGGGGAACTGATATCAGGGCCGGCATCATCATCATTATTATTATTATTATTATTGCCTTCCTGGTGGATTTGAAGTGATATCTCATTGTGGCTTTGATTTGCCTTTCCCTAATGACTAAAAACGTTGAGCATCTTTTCATGTGCTTATTGGTCATTTGTATATCTTCTTTTGTTTATTCAAATCCTTTGCCCATTTTTTAATTGAGTCATTTGTCTTTTGATTGATTGTTGAGTTGTAGGAATTCTTTATATATTCTGGATACTAGATCCTTATCAGATATATGATTTGCAAATATTTCTCCAATTCTATGAGTTATCTTTCCATTTTCTTGACAGTATCCTTTGATGCATAAAAGTTTTAAACTTTGATGAAGTCCAGTTTGTCTACTTTTTTGTGTGTGCTTTTGGTGTCATATTTAAGAAACCATTGCCTAATCCAAGGTCATGAAGATTTACACCTATGTACCCTTCTAAGAGTTTTAAGGTTTTAGCTGTTAAATTTAGGTCTTTGATCCATTTTGAGTTAATTTGTGTATATGGTGTGAGGTAGGGGGTTCAAATTCATTCTTTTGCACATGGATGTCCAGTTGTTCCAGCACCATTTGTTGAAAAGCCTATTCTTCATCGAATGGTCTTCGAACCCTTGTCAAAAATCAATTGACCATAGATGTATGGGTTTATTTCTGGACTCTCAATTTTATTCTATATGTCTGTCTTTTTGCCAGTACCACATTGTTCTCATTACTGTAGCTTTGTAGTAAGTTTTGAAATCAGGAAATGTGAGTCTTCCAAGTCTATTCTTCTTTTTAAAGATTGTTTTGGCCATTCAGGGCCCGTTGCATTTCCATATGAATTTTAGGTTTAGTTTTTTATTTCCGCAAATTGGAATTTTGGTAGGAATTGCACTGAATCTGTAGGTTAATTTGTAGAGGACTGCCATCTGAACAATATTAAATCTTACAATCCATGAACATGGGCTGTCTTTCCATTTCTTTAGATCTTATTTAATCGCAATGCTCTGTAGTTTTCAGTGTGCAAGATTTAAACTTCTTTGGTTAAATTTATTCCTAAGTATTTTTTTCATTTTGATACTATTGTAAATGAAATAGTTTTCTTAATTTCATTTTTGGATTAGGGCAGTCTTTTGAACCAAGGGCATGAGCAGAGAGAAGAAGAGAATGGCAGTTGACACCTAGAGAAAAAACTAGTATGAACACAGAGAAAAGCAAAAACAAGAAATTATGTGAAATGGGAGGGAGCTGGGAGAGAGATTGAGAACTGCACTTTAAGCAAAATGCATAAGCAAAATAGAAGATTTAGAGACAAGTTTCCTGAAGCAAGGCAGGAGTATCCCAGGATAGACAAGGGCACGTGGGACATGGCAAATGTGGACAAGCACCAGAGGAGCCCATCTAGACCAGACTGACTCCTTTAGCCAGCCAGGATGAGGTTTCAGTTCCTTAGTAAAGAGGGACTGGAGTGTGCTCAGAAGCCATCACCAGGCCTTCAGAATGCTTTGTGTGTCTCTGTCTTCGCAGAACAAGGCAAATGTAGTTTCCTCCTGCCCTATAAGATCAGACATGCCCAACAAATGCTGTCCTCATACAGAACTACCTCCCAGTATTTTTACACTGCAGTACTCAGACCAGAGAGTTCTAACTATAGAAATTCTGGCCCCTAGAGATAGTCAACCAGGTACACAGCTCCTTCATCCTTGAACCAAAGATACCATATTTCCATCTGAGTGAAACAATCCCACACTGTGTGTTCCTAATGCCTCCTGAAGTTTTGCTGCGTGGGAGATCTGGTTGGTGTGTGACATTCTCTTCCATAAATGTAGTGGTTTGGGGAAAAGGGGAAGGAGAAAATGGAGGGGGCTTCAGACCCTGACTCCCTGGAGGATAAAACAAACCTCCCTTGATAACTGTACCTATTAGAAAATCGTTTCAAAAGAAAAATCTCTTTTAGTCATTCTGGCCATTGCTCAAGGATATGGTTTTCCATCAGCTCCCCTCCCCCCTTCCCTCTCTCTCTCGCCAACCCCTTTTCTCATCCACAGCTGCCTCTTCCCTCACCTATTTCAGAATTCTAGGAAGAAGGTGCGCATGAATCACAGTGTCTCAGAGTTATGGGGAAATAACCCTGCCCTGGGTTATCACTTCGGACACACGCAAATATACACCTACCCTCAAATATTTCCATTTTATTACACATAAAATAACTTAGTTAAAATGTTATGGAGCCTTTACTACTTGCCATGTGATTGACATGAATTGTTTCATTTAATCCTCACAAGCCTGTGAGGTAGATATTACCATCATCTACATCTCATGGATGTGGAAACAGCCTTTAAAAGGTGACCAAACCTACTCCAGGTCACTGAACTAGTAAGTGGCAGGTCCAGGATGCACACCCAGGGCCTTCTGCTGACTTCGGAGCTGACGATTTTTATTAATAAGCTATTCTGCCTCACTGCGCTTGCCTCTGCAGATGTAGCTTCTCCACCCAACCCCCGCCCATTTTTCTGTCTTTTGTTGGCAGAGAGACTCCGGGTGAGAGTGTGCGTGTGTGAGGAAGACCAGCCCTGAGCTAACATCCGCTGCCAATCCTCCTCTTTTATCTGAGGAAGACTGGCCCTGGGCTAACATCCGTGCCCATCTTCCTCTACTTTATATGGGACACCTCCACAGCATGGCTTGACAAGCGGTGTGTCAGTCCACGCCAAGGATCCAAACCTGCGAACCCCGGGCCACCAGAAGCAGAGTGCGCGAACTTAACCACTACATCACCGGGCCGGCCCCCAGAGGAGAATTTTTGAACCTGAGTCCCAGTCACCACCAGAGATGGCTGTTCCACCCTCACCTGCATCTTCTTATAGGGACCCTGCTGTTGTCCTGGTCTTGGTTCCTGTCTCCGGTCCTGCTGATTGAGTGTCCTGGGTCTGATCCAACCTGTCATTAACCCAGTCAGCAGATGGAGTACTTATTTGGAAAAACTGCTGGGCCAATTTGTAATATTGACAAATATCGCAAAGATACCCTTCACGGGGGTTGTACCAAGTTACACTCCCACCAGCAACGTAAGAGAGGCCTGTTTCCCACAGGCTCACAGACACAGGGTATTATCCAACTGTTGATCATTACAAGCCAATAAATGAAAACTGGTAGCTCATTGGAGCTTTAATTTGCATTTTCTTATTATGAGTGAAGTTGAGCACTTTTCCTGTTTTTAAGAGCTGTTTTGATTTCCTTTTCTAAGAACTCTCTGGTCATATCCTCTGTCCATTTTTCTGATGGGTTGACAGTCTCTTCCCATAATGCTTTGCAATTCTGTATATATTAGCCATTTGTATGGGATACAACTTGCAAATATTTCTCCAAGGTAGTGTTTTCCTTTTGACTTTGTTTTTAACCATAAAGAACTTTAAAAAAAATTTATGTGCTTAAATTTATCAATCTTCTCCCTTATGGATTCTGGGTTTGTGTCATATTTCAAAACACCTTTCTTGTTCTAAAATTATTTTCTTCTAACACTTTTGTTTCATTTTGTAAAAATGTAAATCCTTCAGCTATCTGGAATTTATTTTGTACAGTCTGAGGCTAGGACCCAACTTTACTCTTTTTTCCCTGACAACCTCTCAGTTAACTGTCACATCCCCCCATGACATGGAATGTGACCATTCTCACATCTGAATACCAGGTGCCTCTGGCTCTCTCTCTGGGCCTTCTGTTAGGTTTCATAGATGTTTGTCTATTCATTCCATTTTAATTACTAGATTTTAAATTTTAATTCATAAATTTTAATAGCTATTAGGGCTGGCCCCCTAAATTTTTCCCCCCATAATAAAATCATAGCTGTCATTTCCCTGTTGGTTCCCATCATCACTGGGATTGAATTGGGGAGCAAATGGATGATTCCTATGGCCTCTGAGGATGGTCTTAGAAGACCTTTCTAGAAGCCTGACTCAGGAGAGTAGAAAAAGCAAAAGCTGTGGAGTTGGTAGACAGGGTCACACCTGAGCTTTGTCTCTCACTAACAGGATGACCTTAATAAGTCACGTGACCTCATCCAGCCTCAGACTCATCTGTAGTTGGGGACAACTACCTGACTGAGTTGACGTTAGGATTAAATGCAGTAAATCATATGACCTGTAAAGGGATTTGGTATTTATGAGATTCCTGTCTCTTTTCTGTTTTCCTCAACATTTCAGCATGAAAACAAACTCACCTCTAAATGATGCAGAAACCCTCATTTGAGCAAAGGCAGGGTCCTGGGGTGGAACAAGCACAGACGTTGGAGTAAGACCAGCCTGGGTCCAAACAGTCCTTCTACACTCCAGCCTCGGAGAGATCTAGGAGCCCCAGCTGCCATTTACTACTTGTGAGCCCTTGGGCAAATCCTGCATCTCTCTGTGCCTCGTTTCCATCTTTAGAAAGTGGGAACAATGGTTCTTGCCCCCCAGGGTGATTGTGAGGATTAAATGGGACAATGCATTTAAGTGCCACGAACAGTGGCTGGTATTTAGGAAGTGCTAAATAATGTGTTGTTAATGTAATGAGGTATGCAAACGGCTTAGCCAGTGACTGCACACATCTGTCTCCTCACAGGCACATCATGGAGATGTCAGAGGGACTTTAGTGGGACACGGGTTACCACTGCGTGACTAAGAAGGGAAGGGTCCACCCTCCAGTGCCCTGTCCATCCCCTGCCCCAGAGCCCATTTGTCCAGGTCGGACTGTCCACCATCTGTTCTCAGCAGGCTTTTTGTTGTCCTCCTTCATCCTTTGTGCCTCGATAAGGCTTCTCTTTTTCCAAGAGCACAGTGGGCTCCTGGCTGGGTTTTCATTTGGACTCCACTAAATTTGGCATCAAGCCCTGCAGACTCCCTGCAGTCTCTCACTAACCACAGCAGAAAGCTCACTCCCGTCGGGAGAGACTGTCTGAAACAAGCGTGTGTTTGGAGGCTATAGACTGAGCACGTTCCAACTACCATCAACACCACCACAGACAACCACCTCTCCTGCTCCCAGCTCTGCATCAGTCCCCCTAGGGTTTTAAAAATTGACCCCAAAATCTAAAAGTCTGGGAGCCACCAGGCCACAGAGTAAAGGACATGAAGTGGGAAGAGACAGACGATGGGGCTAGAGAGGGGAGCAGGGGCCATTGGTGTGGGCGCTGGCTGTTATGCTAAAGCATCTGGTTGTTGAGCAAGTGAATGGCATGGTTAGCTGGATAATCTAGAAAGTTCACTCAGCAGCTGATGCAGAGAATGGATGAGAGGGATCAAGCCTGGAAGCAGAGGTTGCTGCAGTGGCCCTGGTAAGAAGTGGCATGGGCTATAGGAGCAGTGGGCCAGAGAGAAGGGATGAATTCAGGAGTCCTTTTAAAGTAGAAATCAATAAAACTTAGATGTTGGGATGAAGGGCAGGGCAGAGGTTATAAAAATTGTGCTTTTGAACTTGGAAGAATGGATAGTTCAGCTTTTCCCTGCCTCTCCCTATCCTTACCCCCAACCCTTAACTAGCTGCTGGTCTCAACTTAAATGTCACCTCCTCATAGAGGCCCTCCCTGATGACCCTGTCCACAGCGAAAAGTCCACCCCAGCCCTGCTATATTATATCACTCCACCCTGTTTATTTCCGTATAGCACCTCTCACAATTTGTAGTTATGTTATTGTGGGGAATCCAAATTGGTCACCCCAAAATGTGTCTCATTACCTTGATAATTGTTTTTTTCTGCTGAGGAAGATTCTCCCTGAGCTAACATCTGTGCCAAATCTTCCTCTATTTTGTATGTGGGTTGCCACCACAGCATGGCCGCCACTGAGTGATGTAGGTCTGCCAAAGCGGAGAGCACCAAACGTAACCACTAGGCCACGGGCAGCCCCCGCCTTGATTATTTTTAAAAGATTCTGACAGAAACTTAGAGCTTCCCCTCTAACTGCCTAAAAGAACTTAAGATAGAAGGCTTGTTCCAGGAAGGAGCTAATACCACAAGATAACACTGTCTATAGATGGCCCACCCAACACTTGTTTAACAAACATTTGCATTTCCACCTCCATGGGAATTGCCTTCCTCCCCTTTGATGTCCCAAACCACTACCCCCAACATCCTGTTTGTCTCTAGCTGAAGATGGTATTTAAGGTGGTGGCTTCAGCCATTCTGTTGAGTTACTCAGTTTTCCTGGGTTTCTCCCTTGTATACATGTTATTAAACTTTGTTTGATTTTCTCCTATTATTCTGTCTCATGTCAATTTAATTCTTAGATCAGCCAGAAGGACCTAGAGGGTAGAGGAATTGCCTTCCTCCCCTACATTATCTTCTGTCTCCCTCATTAGACTGTAAACTCTGTGGGGCACCATCAGATCTGTCTGGGTCATTATGCTATCCCCGGGCCTAGTACAGGACCTGGCACACACCAGGCGGTTAATAAACACTGTTGAATGAATGAATGAATGAGGATCAAGGAAGGTGGGACAGGTTGGAGAACAAGATGCTTAGGGGAGCCCCGTTTGCTGCATCCATGTAAAGCTCTCCAGCAGGCAGCTGGAAGCCTGGGTCCGGAGCTAAGGAGAGAGGAGGGCTGCAGCTTTGGGAGTCAGCTGTATAGTAGGCCTCCGACAACGAATTCAGAGGGCCCAGGCGGGGTCAAGACAAAGGCTATCTTGCCGGAGAATTACCACCACGAACGCTTCGTAAGCACGCAGCTTCCTCGGCTCCTCCCCAGTCATCGGATGGGAATCTCTGGAGCAGGGCCCAGGAGTCTGCCTGCGCGACACGTCCCCCCGACGGAGGCACCTGGAGGTTGGAGAGCAGACGCGGACGCGGCGCGGGAAGAGGCGGGGCTGAGACAGTGACTTCGGACGGCCAGGTGACGGGGTGGGGGCGCTCTGAAGCCGCCGTCTGTAGCGGTGCCGCCGCAGCCGGCCGGAGAAGACCTTTGGCCGCACTTGGCCTCGGGCCGCGCTCCGCCCCGCCCCCGCCGCCCCGCCCTCCGATTGGCCGCCTCCCCGCCCGTCCCCCGGCCTCGGCCAATGGGGCCGGCGCGCGCCGGAAGCCGGAAGCCGGAAGCGCGGCGGCGGCGTCCCCTAGGCAGCTGTCGCCCGGTGCCATGCGAGGCCTCCGGCCAGGGCTGAGGGTGCGGCGCCTCCTCCCGCTGCGGCTCCCCCCGCGGCCGCCGCGGCCGTCCGGACCCCGGCTGTCGAGCGGGCCGGCGGCGGCGGCGGGCGCCCTGGAGCGGGCCATGGACGAGCTCCTGCGGCGCGCCGTGCCCGCGACGCCGGCCTACGAGCTGCGCGAGAAGACGCCGGCGCCCGCCGAGGGCCAGTGCGCCGACTTCGTGAGCTTCTACGGCGGCCTGGCCGAGGCGGCCGAGCGCGCCGAGCTGCTGGGCCGCCTGGCGCGGGGCTTCGGCGTGGACCACGGCCAGGTGGCCGAGCAGAGCGCCGGCGTGCTCCAGCTGCGCCAGCAGCCGCGGGAGGCGGCCGTGCTGCTGCAGGCCGAGGACCGGCTGCGCTACGCGCTCGTGCCGCGCTACCGCGGTCTCTTCCACCACATCAGCAAGCTGGACGGCGGCGTGCGCTTCCTGGTGCAGCTGCGGGCCGACCTGCTCGAGGCGCAGGCCCTCAAACTGGTGGAGGGGCCGCACGTCCGGGTAAGGCCCCGTCTGGGCCGCCCCCGACCCCCCCCCCCTGGCAGCGCGGACAGCCCGGGCCGCGCCCCCAGGTCCGCGGGCTCTTGGCCATCCTCCCCGTGTGGCCTTCACCCGCCCCTCAAGCCCCAGACATTCCGCCCTCCCTGCCTGAAGCCGTGCACACTTCGCCCCAAGTTACAGCCCCCTGAACCCAGTCCCCTCCCTCCCACGGCTTTCTGAATCCTCGTCTCCCTCTAGTCTTGCCTTGCTCCAGTCCTTACTATGTAGTGGCTACCTCTAAGGTGACTGCCGCGTGTCGTACTCGATTAGTATGCTCCATAAAGTCTCTTCTTTGTTATTTTAGCTGAGAGATTCCGTTAACGTGATATACTTGAACGAGGACCGAACTGAGCATCAGGCAGCCTTCTGAAAACGTGGATGGGGTCAGCAAACGTTAATTGCCTACCCACTATGCCTTAGCCATTGTCCTAAGAAGTCCTGTGAATGCGCAAAAATGACTAGAACTGGAGGTTACCACCGTCCACAAAGCTCATTGCCTGCTGGTCTTCTCTCTGCAGCATAACTTCGGGCAGGGCGTCTTACCTTCCTGAGTGCAGCCCTAAAATAGGAGGATCCTAGGGTGACTTCTTGAGGTACCCAGGTGCTTAGCACAGTGAGCTCACGTTAGATGCAAATACATACTTTAAGATTTAAATAATGATGGCTTGAAAGACTGCTGATAGTTGAATATCGTCCTTTTATATTGGTATTAAATATGAAGGGACCACTAACTTGCCCTTTTAGTGAACACAAAATTATGTAAATGTTTCAGGAAGTTTCTGACATTCCGAACTTTTTTAGGTGCAGTTGGCTTTAAAGAGTTGAACAGTTGAAGGATTACGTCCTAATTCATTTAAGAACTCTAACAGCGGCGTAATAGTTTTCACCTTCATTCCCTCATTCTTTGGTGGGTGATATGCTTGTTCCCTTTTACAGTAAAGGAAACAGATATGGAGGTTGTGTGACTTGACCGGGAACTCAGAGCAAATAGGTATGTCTCCGATCACCCACCGAAATCCAAACCCGGGGTTCTTTGCACTACACTTTATAACCCCATCATGCTATGTGAGTTATGGTGTATCAGAGACTTTCTTATCTTTCCTGACCACTTAGCCTTAGATGCATAAACAATGGGTATAGTTAAGGATGGGATTAATCTCAGTGATCATAGTGGTATGATTTGATTGCTCATGATAGCTGCTTAATTTACATGCTAAGGGTTACCTAGGGCCACAATCTGAACTGACCACATCTCTGGCTCAAGCCCAGTCTGAGTGGCTGTGACTTTGTGTTCGGCACACTGCATGCTTCCCCATCTGATTCCTCTCGAGGGAGGCTTGCATTCAGTCTGCAATCCAGGCAGGCTTTTCTTTTCTTGATGCAGGGACCAGTGCTCCATGGTGGTCCTTCTGAAACTTGATTCTTATTGCACAGGAGGCTGGAGAATTAGGTAGAATGTCACCTGTCCCAGAATGAAATCACCCACCCATCCATCCATCCATCCAACACTTGGCCATTGGGTGTGTATCTTGTACCAGACATATTCTAGGCCCCCAGGTCGCTTGGTCCAGGAGCCTCCAGTCTAGTATGAGAAAAGTTAGTAGCACTTGCTCACTTCATCCTCAAGAGCAGTGCCCAGAGTCCCGGGCTGGTGAGAGCCACAGCTCAAGCCCAGTCTCGATGACTCCATAGTTGTGTCTTTCATCACTACACACTGACTCTCAGAGTTGGTGATTTAACTAGATCTAAAATGGGTTTGTTCTCTTAGAATTTGCCTTTTTTTTTTTTTTTTTTTTTTTGTGAGGAAGACCAGCCCTGAGCTAACATCCGTTGCTAATCCTCCTCTTTTTGCTGAGGAAGACCAGCCCTGGGCTAACATCTGTGCCCATCTTCCTCTACTTTATATGGGACGCCGCCACAGCATGGCTGACAGGCAGTGCGTCGGCAGGCGCCCGGGATCCGAACCCGTGAACCCCGGGCTGCCAAGCACGAACTTAACCGCTGCGCCACCGGGCGACCCAGAATTTGCCTTTTTTTAATAAAATCAAGGGCAAAATAAAACAACCCAGTTAACTGAGGGCTTTGTTTTATTTAGTGTCACTCAATCAGGAGTTTAATCTTCTCTACTTGTGACTGTGTGTACTCTTTCCAAGATTTGTACGAGCTTCTGTTTTATCAGCAGTCTCCATGCCCATCTTTCTCTGAAATCACAGGTCAGCCTTTAGTCCCTGCTGCAAATCCTCAAACCTCACGTGTCCAGAAGGATCCCATTTAGTGTCTTTCAGCATTTTGGGTGCACACCAGACCATCCTGGATGACATTTCCAGCTTCATCATCCATTGCTCGCTCCCCTCCATAGGCCCTCCTCTCCAGCCAGGCCGGCTTTTGAACCCATGTCACTGTGATTCCTGCTCAGGAGGCCTGTTAGAATAAGAGCTGCTCTGCTCCCAGCTCATTCACTCAGCTCTTCCAACCACTCCAGCTCAGGGAGTCTCACCCAGTTTTGAGCTTCATAGCACATGTTATTATCTGTACCCCTCACTTGGATTTTATACACTAACCACAGAATTTAGTGTTTGAAATGTATTATCCCCGCCTCCCTCAACTAGATGATCAGCTGCTTGTCTTCAGTTTCTTGCATAGCAAAATGACGAATGAAGCGTGAGATGGACTCCTGGGTGGCCTGCCATGAGACAGTCAGCACACTGATCATTCCCATTTGTCCTGACATCAGACTGCTCCACTCTCAGAGTTCTGAGCCTGGAAGGAAACCCAGAAAGGCTTGGAAGGTTTTTGCACAGCCAAGAGAGACATCATATCAGACATCTGGACTGCCCTGGGCAGATCGCAGCAGGCAGTGGTCCTGGGTGATTTCTAATGTCCCTTCAGTTCTAAATCCTCCAGTTTTGTGACACTTCACTGAATGCATCCCCTTGCTGTTCCCCACACGAGAAAACTCTTGTTGTCATGTAGTCAAGAAGGAACATCCTGGCAGCTGAAAGCTGTGACATTGAGACTTGACTTGCCGGGAGAGAGGAGCTTCCCCAGGGAAATTGCGAGCTGCCAGCAATGCCAGGTCCTCAGATGTTCAGGGCTCCCTTGTTTTTTTTAACCAAGGCTGTCCACACGCATAAGGGAAAGAACATCGTGTACCGACAGGGAAAAAGTCACGTGTAATAGAGATATTTCTTGAACAGAGGATGAATAAGGATAGCCTGACCTGTGCCTCTGTGCATGGTCTGGACAAGTTGGGTGCAGAAGCCTTTTCTTGCTGCTTGATCGTGCCTCCTCCATTTCTCTACTGGAAATCTTGTCATATCTTATATCTAGTGCATCTGTTAGTGGCTGAATCTGTTGATTCCCTTCTCCTTTGCTTTATAGAGTTACATAAAATTTATAAAAATCCTTATCATTGAAATCATTCAAAGGATAGTTCTTTTAGTCCAGAGAAATTGTCACTGGGACCTATCACCTATTGTAATCTGTCACCAGAATCACTTAAAGTTTGCAGTTCACTTTGATTCCATTTCTTCTGCCTCAATCTGGATTTTGCATCCAAGTTAAAGGGGCAGTTCAGCTAGAGCTTTTTGCTATTAGGAATTCAGTGTTAGAAATCACCGGCAGTTTGGCACGCAAAGCTTTCGAGCAGGAGTCCCAGACCCCCATGGGCATGTGATTCCCTGGGCTGCTAGGGGAGCAGGGCTAAGCACCCCTACTGTGTGCACATGGCACTCTGTCACACAGGTATGCTACTCCCCAGCCCTTGCTGACCGTGAACCTGCTGGATAAAGTCAAGTGAACGTGCAGTGGTTTCCTGGAGAGCTGCTGTGCGCTTGGCCCTGAGCATTGACTCCGGAATGGATTCAGTCCCCTGCACGCCCGGCACAGGTTCCCGTTCACTGAATCCCATAGGGTGCAAAGGCACGTTTAGAATAACCGGCAAGTGGGAGGCCACAGAAGGATGCTGACTCAGTATCTTTTACAGGACACTGGCTATAGAGGAAGAAGCACGGGTGAGGAAGGAGGGGCCTAGTTCCCAGTCCTGTCTTTGCCGTCCACTGGTTGTAGGCAAGGTTTTAGGTGATTTTAGCCAAGCTGCGTATATCACCTGGACCCATTGGCTCTGTACTGAGGCGAGAGATTCTGCAGGTGGTCCGTATGCTCAACTCAAGGTCAGCCCGCTTCTCTTCTAAGAAATGCCCTGAGGGATATTTGGAGTAAAAACACGGTTTACAAATGAGAGCACAGTTCGTCAAGACCTTGGTCTCTGACCAAGGGTTGTGATTATTGGAAATGTGGGAAGACCCTGAAGACTGGCATTTCCATTTCAAGTGTAGCCGGCATGAAGACCAAAGGCACGAGGCCAGGTGGGGTGTATCTCTTTCCTTGGATGTTTCAGATCAAGTTTCTTTTCTCTCCCACGGGGATTCTTAATCTTTTTTGATATGAAGTTCAGAGTTAGTTTCAAGTCTCTTGCTGAGAAGATACAAGCGCTACGTTGAAGAAAGTTTTTACAACCTGGCTAAGGTCAAATGTCTGTTGTGTTTCTTGAGATGGCAGATCCGATAGGCAGATGCCATATGCTGATGCCTCCGGAACAAAATGCCCTGTGAATTTGTAGGGGTGGGTGGGTGTGTGTGTGTGTGTAGGTGTGCTCTGCTTATGGTGGGGGCAGTTCTGTGTGTCTGTATGGTCTATCAGAGACTTTTTCAAAGGCCCATTTAGGTTGAAGACTTGAGTTTCTTACAGACAAAATCCCCAATGAAACCGAGTTGAATCCGCATTATAGGAGAAGGTCTGAGCACTGTTCAGCGATTTGTGGCACTAGAGGGAAGCTGGCGTTTAGAAAATGGAAGGGTTTCTTGATGGGTGATTTGAACACAGAAATTCCAGTGACATGGCTGGTATGCAAGCCTTAACAGAAACCTGGCTGGAACACAAGAGAAGGGGCTGAACTCGTATCAGACACGGTCAACACCCCCACCGTTGCAGTGCCCAGCTGTATTAGACACTTATGGTACAACCTCTTTTGGTGGCTTGTCCTGCTTTTAGTTAATATAGCAGTCCTTTTTGGTTCTACTAAATTCTGTGCTTAGCTAGCTAAAAGAGAACTTATTTGTAGATAGGACCATGTGTCCTTGTCACCTGGGGGCTAGCGGCTTATATGAATTGAAATTGTACCTAAAATGTCTTAGCTTTGGCCCTGTGACCTTCTCTGATTGCTTTCAGCTCCCTTCCCCAGCTCTGGGCTTCTGAGCAATGAAAAGTAACTTTTCTTCACATACCAAAAATGAGAGGATCTTAATAGCCAAAAACTTCAGAAGAGAGCATGGGAGACAGCTTTTTCTCTGCTGAAAGGGACAGTTGGCTGGCCTTCTAAATGGTGTCATTTAAGAGGACTGGAATCAGTGGTACAGAAAGAACTGAGAACTCCCACTGACTTTGGTGTCACCACAATATTCCCAGTAGTTGTATGTTTGAGGCTTAGATTATTGATCAGTGATAGCTGAATTCACAAGCATAAAGCATACGTGGTTTCTTTCCCTCCTGTTCTTTGTGATCCAGTCACCTTGCCGCATGCCGCAGTTAATTCCAGCTCAGCTGCTGATGTCATCAGAACTAAGCGGTGGAGGCTGGTAACCTTTACCCTAGATTCCCCGTGCTCGTGTACCAGTGTCACATTTTATAGCTGTCAAAAGCCCAAAATAGAATGAAGAGACTTTTAGAGGAGGAGCTTTCTTCAGCCAAGCCATTTCTTTCATAATTAACGCTGAACTAATACGAAACTAGATATTTCCAGCTTTTTCCGATTATGAATATAATAGAGATGCCAGTGCATCTTCCACGGGACTCGGCTCATCCATTCCTAACCGTTCAGTGCAGAGGTTCCTAACTGGGGGCCGTGAACCCCTGGGGATGATCCATAGATGAGCTTCAAAGGGGTCCATGAACCCTAGGAAATTGTACGCAAAATTAACGTGTCTGCGGTTTTCTAGGGAGAGGGCCCCTGGCCTTCAGCACATACTGAAGAGCGTGCGAGGACCCCAGGAAGACTAGGAACCCCGTGGTCAAGTGCAGTGAATACGATTTTGTAAAGAGCCATTCTGTATTCTCTAGCAACTGCCATCTCATCCTCCCTTCCTGCCACTTCCTGGTCACCATCCTCCTAATTTCTCTCCTCTTTTTCATTTGCTGTCAATATGTGAACCATCTTCCACGTGGAATGCCCCGCAGAATGCTTTGGGAGCTGGAGGAGTGAATCAGAAATGACCTCTGCCCTTACCAAGCTCAGAGCCGAGTAAAGCAAACGAGATTGTGGAACCGGGAGTTAAAAGGAATTGCAAGGTCGTCTGGTCCAGCCGCCTAGCCGATGCTTAAATCCTTTTTAAAACGGCTCCACCGAGTTCCTGTCACCCCTGTGCTGGATCCCTGTCGGGGCGGGGCTCCCTCTCCCAGGATGACATCTGTGGACAGCCCGAGCTGTTCCAGAGTTCTTCCTTACGTTAGTTCAGTCCAAGTACGGTCTGTGACTTCCCCCAGGTGGTCCTACATCTACCCCTTCTCCTTGCCCCCATGGGGTCACACGGGACAAATCTGTGGCCTCTTCTCTCCCCCAGAACTTAAATATTTAAAAACGGATCTCACTTCATTCTGAAACCTTCTCTGAGCCACCAACCCTATACCTGCAGCTTATCCTCAGGGGACAAAGTTCTGAGTCTTCTCACCTTTTACCAGGGAGTAAAATGGGAAATGGCCCTATAACATTTTTACAGCTTTTGTGATAACTGCTCTTTACAGGTGTTAACCATCATGGTCTTTGTGATCCTTGTACAAAGTTCATAAGGTCAATTCTGTATCAGATGTACCGAGATGTTTACTATTATCCAATAGTAATAGTCAATGTATCTGTTAGTATGTAGTTCATCTCTGAGTAACAGAGATCCAAAATAATAGTGATTCGAGTAATAGAGAAGGTTGTCTTCATGTAACAATCTGGAGGTAGGCAGCTCAGGGCTGATTCTGCTCTGTGGTGCCCTCAGTTGACCCAGACTTCTGTCTTATTGCTCTGCCCTGAAGAACCTTCATCCCCAAAGTTACTTCTTGGCCCAAGATGGCTGCTCCAGCTCTAGCCATCACATCACCTTCCAGCCTGCAATGGGAAGGACAAAGAAAAAGATGGGCAAAGGGCATGTTCCTGCCCTCTTTTAAGGTTCCCTAAAGCTGCTGCAGGACATTCCTGCTTATACCTGATTAGCCAGAACTCAGTTGCATGACTGTCCTAGCTGCAAAGTGATCTTTATTCTGGACAGCCATGTGCCTAGCTAAAAAACAAGGCCTCTATTCATTTGGAAGAATGGGAAAACAGCTATTGAGGGACAACATGCCACATCTACTGCCCTGGGCGTCCTCTCCACTGTGGCTCTCGGAAAGCTTACTGCCATTACCTGTTCAGCAGTGGTCACGGTCGGCTAAACCGAGATGGTTCTGCTCCTGCACCCTCTCCTTTCCCTATGTACCTCCTGTTCTTGCTTGAAAGGATTCAGTGCAAATGTGCCTTTGATGGTAAAGTGGACTCAAATCATTTTTGGAAGCAGATTAGATATAAATAAGTGAAGTGAAATTAGAATAATTCCATCAAATCTAAATGCATTGATTGCCAGATACACTATTATTTTATGTCCCACTAAGGCAGAAAAAAGTGCTCCAATTAAATTGTGACCCACCATCATTTGAAAGATGCAGCCCAACTTCAGAGAAGTTAAGATGGGAAAATGCGCATCTCAGAGTTGAGGAAATGCGGTCCCCGGACCAGCACTTGTTTCTCTTAGGACATATCAAAGACTGTTCCCGAGGGGATGAGGGCTTGAGTGTGTGCTGCCTGTGCCAGCGTTTCCTCTCTGACACCCCGTTCACTGTCACGTTCACTTTCTGTCTTCTGCCCGATCATGACAGGGAGTGAAGGGGAACGTATCTGATTTGGAGAACTCAGTTCAGGCTGAATACCGCCCTCGGGTGTCTTACAGATTAGAGTAGTGAGTCTGAATGGAAAGCTGACTTCAGTCCACCTGGGTTCGAGATAAGAGTCCAGTAGGGCTCTCTCCGAGACGGCCTTGTGGAGAATCGGCTCGCACCGTCTTCTTGTCCCACGTTTTGGTGTTCTCATTCCCTGTGCTGCCGACGCTGCAGAGATGGCACCGCTTCTCGGAAGGCCCACACTGTCTCTTCTCCCCTCAGGAGATGAACGGAGTGCTGAAGAGCATGCTGTCAGAGTGGTTTTCTTCGGGCTTCCTGAACCTGGAGCGGGTCACCTGGCACTCGCCGTGTGAGGTGCTTCAGAAAATCAGTGAGTAAGTATCGAGGTTCTCGCTTTTCTTACGTTTCAGCTGAAAGCCAGTCTCCATTCACGTGTTCTAAGCCTGGTGACACCCAAACGCAGCGTACACAAACGCTGTGGCTGTCCTGGGGGTGATGTCTGGATCACGGAGGAGGAAAGGGGACAGAGGGAGACTGATCCGTCTGCTGGTCAGCCTGCACGGGGGTCTCATTTGTGTCCTCAGTTAAAGCACACAGGCTCACTTTTTCCTGAGACCCCGTTATCAGATGTGCGAATTCCCCGGGCCAAGTATTTGCATTAGCAATCCAAGCAGCATCTGTCTCCTCTAGTTAAAATTTCCCCCTTGGATAAAATCTGTCACTAACTATACCATGCATAATTTACTGTGTCTCAGGCACAGCAAATACAGGCTAGCACCGTCCTGCTTGTCCTCACGAGGCAGGAGACCTTTCCACCTCAGGATGTCCACCTTGCATGTTTCATGGAATCGAAGGTTTGAAAAGCGGCGTCCTGTTTGAAGTGTGACAGGTTCAAGGGGCTGATGGTGCCCGCTGCCGTGTCACAGGCTGACAACAAAATCCTGGTTTTCAGCAGGAGTTTGCTGGACAAACGGAACGAAAGATGTGTTTTTGCAGCATTGACTTCAAAACTGCAGAGGCCCAAAGGGAATAAAGGCAGGGTGTTCAACGACTAAGTTCTTCTGTGTTAAAACCTGCAGCATAACTGCTTCCCGAGGGCTTTGCACACTAGCCTTCAGGCTGGGTGTTAAGAGTGAGAGCACAATTTTGTGTGTAAAATAGTCATTAATTGGAGTTCCTCTCAGTCAGCGCTGTTTCACAGTAAAAAGGTTTTCTTTGAATTTTCCTGAAGATCAATGAAAGCTGTATTTAAAGGATTTATTTGAGTTTAGTGAGTAATGTGGCTAGGAATAAGGAATAGTTATTGAACTTTTAACTTGTACATTTGTCTCATTTCTTTTATCATTTTCTCGTCAGATCCGAGGCTGTGCATCCTGTAAGAAACTGGATGGATATGAAACGGCGTGTGGGACCTTACCGAAGGTGCTACTTCTTCTCTCACTGTTCGACCCCCGGGGAGCCCCTGGTCGTTCTGCACGTGGCCCTGACCAGCGAGATCTCCAGCAACATCCAGGTACCTGCGCACAGTCGACTCAGACGAGACAGGCGTCCCACAGAGTCCCTGACGCTTTTTTTAACTTGGTTTTATCCCCCTTTTTAACTAAATTGCTTTAGGCTTTTGCGGATTTTTGAACTGGCTAGACGACAATCTCTAAATATGTGGCTACAGAACACAGACGTGCCGCATGCAGACAGCTGGGGCCGCGGAGGGCGGCGCCCTGTGTGCTGACTGGGGGTGGGGACACGGCGGGGTTCACTCCCGGAGGGTTTTGTGAGGCGGACGGGGGCTGCGGGCAGAGAGGTGGAGGGCGCATGGGTCCCCCTTTCAGTGTTTGTTAGTGGCCTGTGGGCAGTTTTCTAAGACGTGATTGAGACATTGATGAAAAGGCCCCGTGTCTGGCGGCCCTGCCTGCGGCACGCAGCATCTCCTACAGGAGTTGGTGTGACTGTCTGCGACATTCCTGCCAGGCGCGGGCCGGAGAGCCGGTGCAGGGCCTGGAAATAGGGGGCAGGTCTCGAGGGAGGTAAAGACCAGGGAGGGAGTGGCCGCTCCTGGTCACAGCAGGTTCGCTCAGACCACAAGGCCATGGTGGGCGAGACTTTGGGACCAGAGTAGCCTGGGAGGAAGCTGGAGAGACGCTGACAGGGCACAGGGTGGGCTCGCCGGGCAGCGCGTCCTCGGATCAGGAGAAACCAAGGAGGACAAATGGGCAGGTGTTCTTGATCCCCAGGGAGAAATCCCTGTAGATGGTTGTGTTTGAAGGAGCCAGCCCTCTCATGCACTGGAAGTTATTACAGCCTCTCCGAGGGCAATTTGGCGATATCCATGAAAATATAAATGTGCCTTCCTTTTGACCTAAAAATTCCACTCTGAGGAATTTATCCTGGGGGCGTAAATACCCAGACCTAGAGCGCAGGATTGTATTGCAGCACCGTCTACAGTTTTGAAAGGCTGGAAATGATGACCTACCTGTCCCTCAGTCGAGGATGCGCTAGAGCAGCGACGGCATATACGTCTGGTACGTCCTCGCGGACACTGCGTTTCTACACCCGTATTTGTGTGTTGGTGTAGTTGTATATTTTTGACATGGGAAGCCAACCTTGACTTCCTATTGAGTAAAACCTCAGGTTACAGCAGAGCAGGGATAGTGTGATCTTGTTTATAATATTAATCATGTCGATTGAGCGTTCACCCTGTGCCCGTCATCCCGCGAAGCACGTTCCATGTCACTGCTCACGGCGCCCGGTCAATAGGAATTTTTAGTAGTAGTGTCTTTGTTTTAGACTGGAGAAAACCAAGGCTTAACAGAACTTGAGTGATTTGCCCACAATGATGGAGCAAATAATGGTGGAACCAGGGTTCAAACCCAGCCTGCCTCCTGGCCGTGAGGACAGGCACATTCCGTGAGTGGAGAACCAGGCCTCTGGGCATGTGAGAGGTTTGTGTGAACACGATTTTGTGTGTATGCATATTTAAGTGTATACGTAGAGCCAAGGAGACAAACCTACAGAGGTGTTCATCCAAAGGTGAACAGCAGGACTTGGGGTTAGATTTTGGAGTAATTTGTGATTTCTTCTTTAGGCATTTATTTTTTGCCTCTTTGACATGCAGATCTCATTTGTATAACCAAAGAAAGTGTCATTTTTACTTTGAAAACAAAAAAAGGTTTGCTGGAAATTTTTAAATAAGGAACCACAAGATAACCTACAGACTTCTTGAAAAACAAAGGAGATAATCCAACAAGATGAAGACTAGGAAGGAGGGGAGGTGAGCTCTGTTCTGAGTTCTTCGTGCAGAGTCTGGGGGCAGAGAGAGGGCCGGCGCTGGCCCAAGGAGGTGTCAGTGCCTCTGTTTCACCGCCTGCCCCACTTTCCTTACAGCAGCAGTTCTTAACTTTTCAGAGGTCACAGAAAAGACCCTTTGAGCAACCAAAGGGAATGAAAGCTGAGGACATTTTCCCCAGGGGGATATGCGCAGCCCCGCACATTCCACACTCAATTCCAGAAAGTTTGTGGACTCCCAGACCTCACCGGGGCCTCTGGGCCAAACATGCAACTTCAAGCATCAGGGTAGCTGGTGGAAGTTAGAGAGGTTTAAATGTGTTCTTCAGAAGCAGGCTGCTGTGCCTGCATCCGAGCAAACTAAGGTACCCTCCTGCTATTCCACTCCAGTCAAGTGACCTGCAGGGTACCCAGGTTCAAACCCTGCAGTCAGAACTCAGAGCTAATGACATCAGACGTGGCCAAGGGACTTCCAACGCACGTTGTTTCTAAGACTGCTTCAAGTGTGTGTCTGTGCAGATGTGTGTGTTCACTGAGGAAAAACAAGGATGTGGCCAAAATCAAAAAGGTACACAGAAAAGTCATAAAAAGGCAACTTTCCTAAAAGAAAAATTAAATAGGACTGCACTGGCCTGTTAAGAAATCTAAAAAAACTAGAGTTCAGAGGAAAGGGGGGGAAATAACCAAAGGGTGGAAGAAGCAGCCTTTTCGGAAAAGCTGCAGAAATCGGAGCCATTTACCCTAGTTGAGGATCGGTGTGTTGTCTCTGGGTTGAGGGGGAGCAGATGAATCAAGTTTCAGTTTGCACAAAGGCCTGAAAAAGACAAAAGGGACATCAGCTGCCATTGAACAAAGTTTGCGCGAGAATTTCAAAGCGATAGAAACGATACAGCGTGGAGCACACGGCCGGGGAGGTCGCACAGCCCGGCCTCCAGAGAGGTTTCCCCAGGGACAGGCGGCGTGTGAACAGAGGGGCCGAGTCCCTTCCAGCTGCCACCCATGAGCATTTTCTCGTGGCCCGAAGCCAAGGGTGGGATGCGGGCTGTGGGAGCGTCCAGGCCCACCCATCACCTTCGTTGCTGTTTTCCAGGCAATAGTGAAGGAGTGTCCTCCGTCGGAGACAGAGGAGAAGAACAAGATCGCCGCTGCCATCTTTTACTCCATCAGCCTGACGCAGCAGGGCCTGCAGGGGGTGGAGCTGGGCACCTTCCTCGTAAAGCGGGTGGTCAAGGAGCTGCAGGTGAGTGAGGCTGCTGGCGTCAGGGCCGGCCCGCCCTGCCCCGGGGGGTGGAGATCGCAGCCGCAGGGGGCGAAGTGCCCCTCCGCACTCCGGGAGCCCTGAGACTCCCGAGAGAAGGACCCAGGGCTGAGACAGGCACCCCTGCGGGCACCGGCTGCTCGGGCCTCCCGGAGGAGGCATCCGCGGTGGCTGCCGCGCCGTCCCGCGCCGCCGGCCCCGACTTCTCAGCTCGGCGGCGGGCGGGGGAGACCCGGCGGCCTGGCTCCTCCTTCGCCTAGCGTCTTCCCCTTTGTCAGCCCCACGGCGGAGCGTGCGGGCCCCCGCTGGCTCTAGGCTGTTGCAAACCGCCTGCTGAGGGCTTGAGGGAGCTGGAGCGAGCCGGGCTGGCCGTCGGGGCGCGGACGGGCGCGGTCACCGGGGAGTCCCCGCATTGCCGCGCCGGTGCAAGTCCGCATCGACTGAAACCTGAGAGCCGGCGTCCAGGCGGCAGCAGCTCCGCCACCTCCCCGGAGGCCGCGTCTAGTTAACCCGGCCCCTCGCCTTCTCTGCTGAAGGCGTGGAGGGGCGCGCGGGGCCTGTGACGCGGGAAGGGGCGGGCTCCGGGTGGTCCTCCGCAGACTCCTCCCCGAGTCACAGCCGCCCCTCGCCCCGTCGCCACCCGGGGCCTCGGCCGCTGTCCTGCGCTCGGCCCGCAGCCGGTGTGTCGGCGGAGAGGACCCGCTGTGCGCGCGTGCGCACTGGCCCCGGGGCTGTCTGAGCGGAGGCGGGGGAGGCGCCTCAGAGGCCGGTGGAAGGAGCAGGGTCAGGAGGATCATGGCCCAGCCTTATCTTTTAATGTGATTCTGTTGGTAAAATTGTGTTTGAATTTTAATGATAATGAGAAAATGCTCAGTATGTAAGTTCATAAAGCAGGATATGAAATAAATGTCTCATTCATGTAAAACTTGCCTAGAGAAAGACCAGAAGGAATTAGACTTTATCAAACTGTTGAGAGTAGTTAGAGCAGTGGAGTGTCGTGGTTTTCTTTACTTCTGTCATACGTTTTTAAAGTTTTCTATAGTGAGCATATATTACATTTATAATCAGAAAATACTGGGTTTTTTGAAATGATTATGGAGATCTCTATGTAATGAACAATAATGATTGAACCGTGTCATCTGATGTGGAGAAATACCCGTTGCCTCCCCTTCTATCCCATTCTCTGCACCCACTGTGGTATAGCTGGGCAATCAATTATTCATTCAACAAACAGCCATTGAGTACTTGTGTGTCAAGCACCAAACCAGGTTCTGTGGCCACAAAGAAGTCCATGGGAGGGGCATGGTGTGCTAGAAAGACAAGATCTGTAGTCAGAAGACTGCACACCAACTCCCACTTCACAGCAGCCCGGCTCCGCTGTCAGTCAGGTCCCCCCAACCAGCATGAGCAATGGTGCAGATGGAGACACCATTGTAACGGCTTGCCTGGGGGTCCCCTCCAGGGCCTGGCACACATCAGATTCTTAATAAATGTTCCTTGAAAGAAGAAAATTAATGCGTATCCATTATCACTCTGTAAACTCTACAGCAGCACACAGAGGTTATGACACAAACGACAAATGGGGAGGGGTTTCTCTATCGGCGATGCACCTGCTGAATTGTGTGTGTGTGTTTTCTCCACCTTCCTCCCCCACCCCCCAACCCCGCCTTACAGAAGGAGTTTCCTCACCTCGGGACATTTTCAAGTCTGTCTCCTATACCCGGCTTCACCAAATGGCTCCTGGGGCTCCTGAACTCGCAAGCAAAGGATCACGGGAGGAATGAACTGTTTACAGATTCTGAAAGTAAAGAAATCTCCGAGATCACAGGCGGGCCCGTCCACGAGACCCTCAAGGCCTTTCTCGGCAGCAGCGAGTGGGTGAAGTCTGAAGAGCTGGTGAGGGCGCTCCGGGCCCCCTTGATGAGGCTCTGTGCCTGGTACCTCTACGGGGAGAAGCACCGGGGCTACGCGCTGAACCCCGTGGCGAACTTCCACCTGCAGAACGGGGCCGTGATGTGGCGCATCAACTGGATGGCCGACGTGAGCCTCAAGGGCATCTCTGGCTCGTGCGGGCTGATGGTCAACTACCGCTACAACCTGGAGGAGACGGCCACCAACAGCACCACCTACCTCGGCTCAAAGGTCATCAAAGCTTCCGAGCAGGTCCTCAGCCTGGTGGCCCAGTTTCAGAAGAACAGCAAACTTTAAACCTTCCTAAAGCAAGATGTCCCCGACTTGGAAAAGGATCATTTTCTGGGTGGGTGAGGGGGGTTATGTGTCAGAAGGAGCTTTTTCAGTGAAGCAAGTTAACCTGTGTTCTCCTGCCCATAGTGGGGTTGCCCTGCGAGGCCGTGCCCTAACTGTCATTGCACGAGGAAAGGTCCAATTCCTGGTGCAAGATGGCGGTGGGCACAGGTGGATACAGACTGGGTGGGGACACTGCACTCTCTTCAGGAGACTCTGTCATTGCCTTCAGCCTGGCTCCCTGCCAGGGTTGGTGCTGTGGCACGTCCTCTTCAGAATGCTCTGGAGCTTCTGACGGCTGTCGTCCCAGGGTGGATCGGTCAGCCTCGCAGGGACCCAGGCGGACGGCCCAGGTGAGAACAGGTTTTCCTTCATGCTTAGAACGGAATTCAGCCACGGTTGCTTTAGCCATTTCTGTCCACTCATTGCAAAGGGATAGAGGACTATGCTATGTATTTCTAGGTAAATTTTGGAGATTACGAATGCATGAAAAGTCTCATGACTTTCGTGACACAGAGTTTTCTAGGTTCAGTCACTGAGCACAAGAGGTGTTGCTTGGGGCTTAAATGGAATTATAGACTTTACAAGTACAGTGATTCAAGTTCATAATGAACCTCACAGTAAAGAACAAGTCTGTTCTCTGCGGCATTAAACGTGTGGTTATGTAGGACGGTGTGGTCATCTTTGAGATCTGAGACCTCGTAAGCTGGAATCAGCTCTGGAATGTCTCTGTGCCCTTGGTCCCCAGCCAGCGCAGTGGCATAGGAAGAGGGCCTGGAGCGTGTGGCATGAGAACAGGGCTGAAGAGGGCAGCGATCACTGGTGGTGGGAAGAAAGAGGGGGTGGGTAGGGGCGGTCACCGTGGTGGGGGGAGGGAGGAGGGGGTGGGCGTCTGCGAGGCTGTGTTCTCAGACAGGCAGTTTCCTTGCTTCCATGCTCCTCATCCTCCCGACCCGTCCTCTGTCGTCTTCTGCATGTGACTTGTTGCCTGCTAACAAACGCATGACAGTGGTCACTTTTCCTGAATCCCGGTGGAAGCTGTCGAGTGCTTCTCTGCGTTGCTCTGAGCTACTTCTGAAAGCCCTCGAGCTCTGGAGTTACTTGCAGGCCTAGGATCACCGCCCTCCGGGAGCTCAGGAAGAGTTCACACATCAGCTTCTTCTCTACAGCAGGCGGGCCCTGAGACAGCAACTCCTGATGCCCACGTTTCACATCTTATCTCTATCTAACTTCTTATTGTGGAAATTTTCAAACAAAATACACAGTGGAGAGAATAGTATAATGATAGTGTGTATTCATCACCCAGCTTCCACAGTCATCAGTAATTTTCCATTTTTGTCAAACCTTATCTTATTTCCTACAATGCCTTACATTTAGCAGGTGCTCCACGAAGACTGGATGGGTGGATGGGCAGATAGGTGGCTATGGATGGTGCTGTGGTCTGAATGTTTGTCCCCCCAAAATTCACGTGTTGAAGTCCTAACCCCCAAGATGATGGTGTTAGGAGGTGGGGCCTCTGGGAGGTGAGGAAGTCGTGAGGGTGGAGCCTTCCTGAATGGGAGTAGTGCCCATATAAAAGAGACCCCACAGAGCTCTGTAGCCCCTTCCACCATGCCTGCACCCTGATCTGGAATTTCCAGCCTCCAGAATTGTGAGCAATGAATTTCTGCTGTTTCTAAGCCACCCAGTCTGTGATATTTTGTTACAGCAGTCCCAACAAACTGAGAGGGATGGATTTGGATGGATGGATAAGGATGGATGGGGCTCCCTTCTCCATGCCTCAGTCCAGATCACTACAGGGAGAGAGTTGGTGATGCCTCGATTACACTGCATTGAGCCGAAATTCCCCTCACTTCATGTATGTTGCGGGAGACCCCTCACTCTTTACTTCTCACACTTACCCTACGACCCCTAGAAGGGCAGAAGGTGCTCCTACAGCCTGGCTCCCCACTCCCTCTGAGGGATGGTCAGACTGCACAGTGTACATACATCGTCCTCGCAATGGCAGCAGTCAAACCAGACAGCAGCCAGATTTGGAGGCAACAGAAGCTTACTCACCGCATCCTAGCATTGTGGATGTACATCCTACAAGAGAGTGCTACCCTCTGCCCAGGTGATGTCACCACGCAAGGGGGGCACAGTAGCTAGGGGCATAGGTGCTATCTCCCTGACCTGGTTTCCATCCCACTTGCTCTCAGGGGATCCTGGCAACCACTCTGACCACAGTATCTTTCTCTGTAAAGTGCCCCACAGTGTGGCAGGCTCACAGCAGATGCTCAATTAATTGTTACTAGTAGTTGGTTTCCATAGCACCCCAGGTTCAAGGCTGAAGCCACACACTGCTCTCCCCACCGTGGACCTGCTCCTCCTCAGCGCTCCACCCCCTATTTTACAGGCCCCGTCTCGGAGCAGCTCTGCTCCCCTGCTTTCACAGGGCTCTCCTCTCACTGCTGTGGAGTCTGTGGTTCAGACAGACCCCAGATCTCTCCATCCCTTCCAAAAGGGTTTCACCGGGGGCTCAGTCCTGGGCTCTGCTGGAATTCCGAATAATTCCGATTCACAGGGTGCTAATGGACTTGGGCCGACCTGCCCTGACTTGTTCACGGGCCCCTTTTTGTTCTGAAAGGCAGTGCGTGGCAAAATGGTTGAGGCCACCGGCTCTGGCTGTGGCCAGTGCCCAGTTCAAATCTTGGCCCTGCCACTTGCCAGGCGGGTGGCCTGGAGCAAGCCACCTGCCCTCCGTTGCTCTGCCTCAGCTTTCCCATGTTTAAACAGGGACAATGCCACACCTACCTCAGGGCTGCTGAGAAGCTCAAAGGAGACGATGTACATAAGCACTTAAAGCACACCAGTTATTGTCTTTAATACAAATGTGTGTACATCTGGACTTGGATTGGACCACTGCCATCCTCACCTGAATATGGGTTCTGGAATCTATCATCCCCGTATCTGGGAAGTAGAGTTTTCATGGTTTTCTGGCTTCTGTTCACAGTTTCTACAAGGTGACTGAGTGGAGTAATTCATTCCCTAGGAGAAGAGGCAGGAGCTTCTGCCCTGTGCGCTGCACAGCTGCTTGAGGTACCCACCTTCAGATGAGGTACCCACCTTCAGATGAGGTACCCACCTTCAGATGAGGAGCCCAGGCTCAGCTGGGCCCAAGCTCTCCTAGCTGGTACCTTGTCCAACAAGCCCTGAATCAGCTATGCCTCGGTGGCTGGAGTCGCTCTGCTGCCTGCCTCTCCCTCTCTCTCTCCCCCCGCCCCCCGCCCCGTGTCTTTCTCTCCCCTCCCCACCCTCCCTCTTCCCTGCTCTCTCCCTCCCTCCCCTCCCTTTCTCCCTGTAGAGCTGAACCTTGACTGCCCGCCAGGTCAAGAGCAACTAAGGGTTACATAGCTCTGCCCTCTCTTGGTCATCTGGGGGCATAACACTCCCGTAAAGGGGGCTGCTTTCTCCTTGTTCTGTATGTGGCATAAAAGGGGTGAAAAATCTCAACATTTTTGCAAGCATCAGCTTATTCTGGACTTTGTTTGAAATTAAGCATAAAGCATATTTAAGATTTAAACGGAGCGAACATCTCTTTCTGATTTTTAATTGGATTCCCAGGCGTTCGTTGGCACGTGAAGTCCATTCTGATCTATTCTTAGAAACAAAGGCTGCCCTGTGGGCTCTATTCCCCACAGAAAGTTTCTGCATTATTTGCAATTTAGCAGAATTGATAGAGGTGACCCCAAGTCTCTTTCTGGCCTTTGTTTTTTGTGTTTTCCAAGTTGCATCTGCATTTCCTGACTAGCTAATTTGAGACCATCCAAGGAAGGAGAAAGAAACAGCATCTGTCCCTGCTCTGGGCCAACTGTTCTTCATACCTCCCAACCCTAAAAGCTGAGGGAGTGTTTCTTATTTACAGGTGAGGAAACTGAGGCTCAGAGAGGGCTGAGTAGCTAGTGAGAGTGGAGCCCAGGCCTGACCAGCACCAGAGTCTGTGCTTTCCCCCGACACTGACCTGCCTCCCAGCCAGACAGACCCGAGCAAAGCCACAGAGAGGAGGAGACCAGAGACCCGACAGCAGGGGGGATAGAGTTGGAAAGGCAGCCACCCGGGGCCAGGTGACCAGGGACAGGGATTGTCATGACACTAATATTCTGGCAAGGGGGAGGGGTCCTGGGAAAGACTGTCCTAAGGTTTAAATCAAGTGTCTTCTCTCAGATCCGAGCAGTCAGTGTTTGCCTGTGGGTCAGGCAGACGCCCAGCTCCAGCTAGTTCAGGGTGAACAGGGAAGTCGGCTCAGAAAGTCCACGCAGGGGTAGACGAGCTGAGCACACAGCGTGGAGCTGCCGAGACAGAGGAGTGGAGCCAGGCCCGCTGCCACCCAGGGCCCGCCTCCTCTCCGCGCTCTCCGCGGATCCTCTCCAGCCTCGGCTTCTTACTGGAGACCCGCTTCTGCCCTGGGGCACAAAGCAGGTCTGCCCACAGCTCCCCGCCCGAGACCACCTCTGGATCCACCCAACTAGTTATCCCAGACTCAACCCTGGCCCAGGTGGAGCGATCACGGACAATCGGCCCAGTTTGGAGATGGGGAAACAGCCCTATGATTGGTCCTGCTAGAAGCCCACTTTGTCTCTGGACCAGCCAAGTGGAGTGGTTTTCATGGTGTTGTGAGAGATGAAGGCCAGAGGCAGTTCCTAGGAGAAGGGAGAGAGGAAGCAGCCGTGCCCACCTAGCATGAAGCCTCGTAGGTGTCTGTGACAAAGGCTGGAACCCCGGGCTTGTCCATTTCAAGTATGTTGCTGTAAGTCTGCAATGCCTGGCACGTAGTCGGGGCTCAGTCCTCACTCCTGCTCATTAGACAGCACATCCTGCGCATAATTGAGTCTCTTCTTGACAACTTTGGCAGGGAAGTGGGGAGACCGCAGAGCTGCCTCAGATATTCCAGATGCTATCTTTATGGACGAGGGATTAGACTGCTTTGCTGCCCCAGAGAGAACTGGCCATTTGCACTCGCTCCACTTCCTCCCCTCCGCTGGAGCCCCCTGCAGCGGGCTCGTGAAGCCACCACTTCTCCACAGCTTTGCCGAGGCCCACGCGCCCTCCAAGGGGCTACCTCCAGCAGGTGCCCTGCGGCCAGTGGTCAGGACTGCGGACCACTCTGAGCCCCAGACGCTCTTGGCGCCCTGACAGGTACGCAGTCTCCTGGCTGTCCTGCTGTCTCAGCGCCCCCACCCCGACAGATCATCCTTCAAGACCTGGTCCCAGGAGTCCCCTCTTTCCCCTAGAAGATCTCATCTCCAGCCACGTGCACACCGATGACAAGCGTGACCACTGTCCCTGCTTGCCTGGGGCAGTTCCTGTCTGAGGTGCTGTTGTCCTGGCATAATTGCTAAGAGAGCGTCCCTTCACTCTCGGAAGGGTCCCGGTCTGGACAGTCAGTTCTGTGGTCTCTCCGCCGACGACGCACACGTGTGCATGGACAACTCAACTCTCCAGACTCGAGTTGTCACCTCGACATCTCCCAGATCTCTCAGCCGTAGCTCAGGCTCCACATAGCCAAGGCTGCAGGCTGACGCTTTCCCTCCAAAACCAGCTCCTCCAGTCGTCCCTTCCCAGTGAGGCCACCCAGACATCCAGCTGTGTAACCCACAGACCCAGGGGTCATCCTGGTGCCTCGCTCCCCTCATCGCCACATCCCCCCCGCCCCCAGGCCCCTGGATGAGCCACTTTCCGTCTCACCACCGTCTCCCTAGCTCAGGCCACACCCTCTCTCACCTGATCTCATGCAAGAAATAGCCTCCCAACTGGTCTGCCCACATGTCTACACTGAACCCTTCCAGATCCTTCTCCAGCCCAGCAAGCAGAGGTATCATTCTGAAATGCAATCAGACCCTGTCTCTCCTCGTCTCCACCCCACACCCAGCCTTCTGGAAACTCCAGCACCTGCCCTCCACTCTGGTTTTCCGGAACTCTCTTCCCTGTCCAGACACCATTCCCTCCACCTGAAATGTTCTTCCCCACCCTTCCCAGGGAATGCCTACTCCTGCGAGTTCTACCCACGGCCCCTCCCTCAGGAAGCTTCCTCGACCCCCTGACCCTCAGGCTCCCCATTAATGCTCTCCTAGGATTGCGGGCCTGTCCCGAGAGCCTTCGCAGCGACGTATTTACCTTTGTGTGTGTGTGTGTGTGTGTGTGTGTGTGTGTGTGTCTCCCCCTGAGGGCCAGGAACACACTTGGTTTTCTCACCGACGTGGCACAGCTCCTGGCACGGGTCCTGGGGCCTCGTCCATCCAGACACCTGCTTTGACCAGAAGGACCCCTGACTTTGCCCCCACTCGTCACCCTGATAAGCCCCATGCTCCAAGCCTCACTCACCCTACAGGCAGGGTCTGCCTGACCAGGCTTGGCCCTCGGCCCTGGATCTCTCCAGAGTCCTGCCCCCCTAGGGGTGCTGTGTGGCAAAAGGACACGGGCCCCTGGCACCCACAAGACCCCACTTCCTCCAAATCCAGTCCCCGCCCAGGAGCCATCATCCCCGCTGCTGTTGATGGAGTGTGGCTCCAGACAGGCGGGATCTGGGCGCTGACTTGCATTCGCTCAGGAAGATGCCGCAGCAGCCTGTGAAGGAGCACCATTGTCCCCACTTGACAGTTGAAGACACTGAGGCCCAGAGGGACTGGCTCAGGAGCTCCTGCTGTCACAGCACAGCTGTGCAACCGAGACCTATCAAGGGGTGCTCCCATTAAGCACAAAAAGAGAAATTGAAAGACACACTTCCCTTCTCCCCAGTCCCACTTCCACCTCTCCCAAGCTGGACAGTGTCCCCAAACCTCCCTGGATGTGGGGCTGCCCGCCTGGCTGTGAACACGGAACGCTGATGTCAGCAGCCCCTCCTTCAAGGCTGATCTGGAGTCACGCGCGGAGCCTGCCACACAGCAAGCTCTTGGGTTGCATGGCTCCTTGGGTTGTGGCAGAGCCGTGGCTGGAAAGGCGAGGAGCCATGCATCCCCATTCTGTCTCTGGTGCTAAGGATGGTTTTGAGCCTGGAACAATTGGGCCGAATCAGCGGTCATCATGGGCACTGCCCACCACATTAGCCACCAGATGGCGGTGTTGCCTCTTCCTTTCCCGGACTTGGAGTTAAACCTAAGTTCTTAACAGATAACCCACCAGGGCGTGAAACCTGGACCCAGATCCCGCCCAGCAGCCTCCCCATTCCCTCTCAGGGCCTAAGTAACAATACTCCAAGCCCTGCAGTGACCTGGGGCGGCTTTCACGAAGCTTCCCCCCCAGGTGGTCACTTACAGTGGAGAGGGTGGAGTCATTTGCAAATGTCCCAGGGGACCCCTTCTCCAGTACCTGGGGGGGTCTCCACTCGGGCTGACTGACGACGTGACTTTCTGGTTCAGGCCTGGAGCCCAGAGCACAAACCCTGCTAAACTGAGGGGTCGTGGCCTCAAACCTCAGTTATTTGGTGACCACTGTCGCGATTTTTGTATCACTGCTGTAAATAAATACTCAGTATTTCTAGTCAATAGAAGTTAAAAGTAAAAAACTCATGATAAAAACAAAACAGTATTATTAAATTCTAGTTAGATATGGTTGCCTTCTCTCTCAACAAAGAGAGATGTGTAAATGTGAGGCCATGTTAACGGTAGGCTAAGTAAGCGGACTTACAGATATTCTCGCTGAGGACCCAGAGTCCTCTAAAGACTTTCAAAAGAACGAGAATTGGAAGAGGATTCAGTAAGAGGACTACTTCGTCCAAGAGCTGCTGGGTTAGCACATGTCACGCTTCCAGAAATGCTCTGAAGGACCCCGTCTCTGGACACACAGCATTATCTTTTCCCTGGGGCTTATTGAAGGCGGGGTCTTTAGCTGTACGCTCGAGAGCCCGGGGATCAGAGGAGCTCCCCTCCGTGGTCAGGAGGTGGTGGCTCCCCAGGGCGACCTGGCGACCACTTGGCGCAGTGATGTTGCGGGGGCTGGCCATGAACACTTTATTAGCTTTCACTTAAAAATCGTATTTCTAACTATTTTTAACTGCGGCGAAAACAACCTGTTCATAAATGGGATGTATCCGATATCAGCACATCAGAGCCACCAACCCATCAGTTTGTGGTACAGGTGACCTCAGCCTCCTTAAGCCCTCAGATCCCCAGGCTTCTCCCCAAATCTGTTGAGTTGAAGCACCCACAGAGAACTGTCTAGAACTAGGATAATTTGCAGCTTTTTGTCTGCGTGACTCAGAGCGCTCTCTTGGTCCTGTGCAACCACAGACACAGGTCAGCTTTTTGAATCAAGCACCGGACATCCCCAACCCCTCGATTCCAATTTTTGTAATTCTCCAAACAGCCTTATTGCTGAAAATTAAGCTTTTTACCCGAGACCTTAAGATCCTGCAGCCACCACCCTCCAGTGAAGCAGCTGGAGCTAAACTTCTGAAGAGGACTGTGATGTATTAAAACAACGGTAATAATCAGTACCAGCCTTAGACCCGGGCAGGAGGCGCCTGCCCTAGCAGAGGCCTCACACATCACAAACACGCGCGAGAGAAATACGGTAACGAACGCAGGGCACCTCTGTCCCTCCAGACTCAGCCTCTGCTCGTGCCCTGACACCAGTCGAGCCCCGGAGAAACACTCTTCATGCCTCTTGCTTTTCGTCCTTGAATCAAAAGGCCAGTGCACCCCAGTGCCGGGAAGGTTGGCAGGTTGAGCTGATGCCATCAGACACGGGCATGGCTTCAGAGCAGAGGGAGGATTTGAGCAGAAGGGGGAAGAGATTAGATGAGAGGGAAGGACAGCCATGCAATTGTCAGGTCCCTCCTTTCTGCCAGCAGAAATCCAAGAGTTTCTTGCAGGACATGCGTAGCTCCCCATGGTGTTGGTTCAGTTTATGAATTATATGTGCCTGCACTTCGTTACTGGTACAAACTCACCCGCCCATCCACACACCCCCGGAAGAGACTCTGTTCAGTCATCTTTGTTATACGGATGACGTTCAGACATATAGAAATTGTAGTAGCTCTACACAGTTGTTGTTAATTATGTCATTACAAAGGACTATTTGTGACGATAGAGGCTAAGATATATTTTATTTGAACCCAGATACGGGTCCTAATCCTGGCCTCATCACTTATGAGCTGTGTGGCTATTACTGAATTGACAAGTAAATGTACCCTTTTTAATTTATAAAACAGATGTGAACCACTAAAATAATTTTTTTAATTTAGAATTTTTCGTATTGGTATTCCAGGTGAGTTTTTTTGTTTATCAAAAGCCTCTTGGTGGCCGACAACAGTTTGGAAATGTTGGAGGAGGTGATTCGCAGGCCCTTCCAAATGGCAGTGGTGACCCTGGCGTCCGGGCAGCCTCCTCCTTCCGCCCATCTGTTCTCACTTCTGCCTTCGGGGCAGCTGTTTGGGTGGTGGCCGTGCTTCCGGGCTCTGCTGGCTCCAGCCGCCTGCTTTTGGAATGAGCTGTGATCTTGCTTCTCCTTTTGCAGCTCTGTCCAGAAAGCTCCAGTAAGTAGAGGACACCTGCCCTGTCCCGAGGGTGGAGGGCCACCTGTCTGAGACGCCCAGGATGCCCACAGGCCTGGCACCCTGGGTCCACTCCCACGCTACAGACGGAGACTGAGTCCTGCAGAGGTTCCGCCTTGGCCCCAGGCCGCGCCTCGAGCAGGCGGTGCCCGCCCACTTTCAAGGTGCCACCACTGAGGCTACGGATACTCTGGTGGAGCCACCGCAGAGAACGGGAGCTCGGCCCAGCCAGGCCCCTCGGGCAGAGCCCCTCTGGACTTCCCCCAACTGACAGGCGCCCCGGCCAGCCCAGGGCAGGACTTTGTGATGCAACAAACAGGCCAGCCCGGCCTCTGGTCCCCCGCCTCTCCTGCTGCCACATCTAAGCTTGGGGGGGGTCCCCAGGGGAGGGCCAGCTCCTCTGTGCCTGCTCCTCCCCGGCTAGTGCTGGCCACCTGTCAGCTCCGCAGCACCCAGACTGTTCGTCATCAGGTAGGCAGGGGCCGGCAGTGGGGAACGATAGGGTCTGGTGTGGGGCCTGGCCTGGCCTGGCCAGAGCGGAGGAGGGGGCTCCAGAGAGGTGGTGGCCGGGCCCTCTGGGCCTCTGGCCCTGGAGCGAGGAGGGTTAAACCTGTGGGCTGTGGAGTCAGGTGGCCTGGGTGGGAGGCCCAGCCCCTGATTGCCGTCATGGGGTCTTAGGAAAGTGCCGTGACCCCTGAGCCTCAGTCTCCCCAGCAGTAAAATGGGCTAATGCTGGTTAGCCCTTCGCAGGGCTGCTGGGAGGGTGAAGGGACGGCCTCTGTGGGAGGCCCTAGCACAGCCCCCGAGTGTGGAAGGTGATCAAGACATGTCGTCGGCCATTGTCACCAGGCCCCGGTGCAGGGGCTCTCCTCAGGTGCCAGCCCCTCGCTGACTCCCAACACCAACTCCTCATGGAGCAGCCCTCACCTGCTGTTCCTCCCACCTGCCACTCAGGGAGTCGGGGGAGAGGACAGCCAGGGGCAGCTCTCCCCCACCGCCCCCATCCTTCTGGGCCTGTGGCTGTCACCTTGGCTCTGTGTCAGGCTGACCTGGACACCTCAGGCCACAGAGAGCCTTAAGTTTTGTGACTTGGGGTCTCTGGGGTCAGGCCAAAGCCTGACACGTGGTGAATGAGCCCCCAGGCGACCGTGTGCTCCAGGGTGTGGGCCTTCTCCAGACCCTGCAAGGAGGCCCGCGGGCCCATCCACCCCCACTGCGGGGGACGCCGCAGCCCCATGGGGCTCCTTCTGGTTCTCAGTTGTTCGTGCCTGCTCCCCCCCGCCTGGTTTCTCTGTCCAGCTCACCTCAGTCAAGGCTTGGCCAGGGCCCCGCCTCCCCTATCCACGAGATAGGGCAGGGCTGGGGTTTGACTCAGATCTCTCTGGATCCACCACATCCCCTGGGTCCCGTGAGCATCACCTGGGAAGCTTTGAACAACACTGCATCCCGCCCCACCCGGTCCTTGTCATCCCAGATCCACCACAGAGAGCACACAGCTGGGCCGGGCAGAGTCCAGGCCCCGTCTGCCCTTGTCCTTGACTAGTTGTCCAGCCCTGCTCTCCCTGAGCCCTTGGCCTTTGCTCCCCCAAACTCTTGGCCTCTGCTCCCACTATGCTCTTGGCCTCTGTTCCCCCTGGGCCCTTGGCCTCTGCTCTCCCTGAGCTCTTGGCTTCTGCTCCCCCCAGGCCCTTGGCCCCTGCTGGCCCCTGCTCCTCATGCCCTTGACTTGGTCAAGAGTCACTTTTATGCCTTCTCAGCTGCTGAGTCAAGATTGGGGTCCTCCGGTTTCTGACCCCAGCCCTGCCACTTCCTGTGAGGGTGACTTTGGGAGGGCCATGTTGTCTGTTTCTCATCTGTAATGTGCCTCTAACTGCAGCTCCAGGTGGGGATGCTGAGAGGCTCCGTGATGTAATGCGGGTGAAGTGCTGAGCTCCGTGGGGTGCGGGGTGGGGTGTCTGTAAATGGTGCCCCCCCTTCCCATCCCCTGGTCTCTCAGCATCCTCCTAACGCCTTCCTGGGGAGCAGCAGACGTCCGTGTGTGCTCAGATTCACTCGGGGGCCCTCGCCCACGACTGGTAGAACATCACTTCTGTGCGATCTGTTTTCCTGTTTTCAGCGGCCTCCAAGGCTGACAGCAAAGCTGCTGGGGCTTCAAGGCCACAGCCAAAGGCTGATGAGGTCAGGCAGAGCCAGGCTGCACCTCACGCTGCCCTTTGTTCTCTGCCTTCCTGTGACTCCACCCTGGGCAAACTCGAAGCCCAGGATGTTCTCCCAGAGGGATCAGGCGCCCAGGTTCCGGGAGGAGGTGCCGCCGGCCACACCCCTGAGCCGCCATCCCTGCCTCAGTGTGCCACGCCTCCCCAGCTCCCAGGACCCGGAGCAGGGTGCACGGCTGAGCAGAACCAGGCTTAAAGCCCAAACCTGAAACGGGGAAGGAAAGGGAATCCTCAGCGGAGTCACCGCTCAGTCAGGTTTCAGTCCCCAGCAACCTCTGCTGGGTGAGTGTCCTGGGGCTGCTGCGACAAATGACCGCAAACTGGGGGCTTAAAACAACAGCAACTATCCTCTCACAGTCCTGGAGTCGGAAGTCCAAACTCCAGGTGTCAGCAGGACACACTCCCTCCGGAGGCTCTAGGGGAGGGTCCTTCCTGCCTCTTCCTGCTCCTGGTGGCCCCAGGCGTGCCTGGGCTGTGGCTACAGCCCCCCAGTCTCTGCTCCGAGGTCCCATGGCCTTCTCTGTGTCAGATCTCCCTCTCGTAAGGACCCTTGTCCTTGGATTTAGGGCCCGCGCTAAACCCAGGATGATCTCAGCTCAGGGTCCTTAGCTTGATTACGTCTGCAAAGACCCTTTTTCCCAGGAAGGTCGCATTCACAGGCTCCTGGGGTTACAACTTGGACATATCTTTTGGGGGGCCCCATTCAGCCCACCACTCCTGCTCCTCTCTCTCCAGGAGGGCATGCTGTCTCAACACCGACTGGAGACGCGGGGGTTTGCATTGTAACGGTTCACACCTGTGACATACTCCCGCCACTCCCCACTCCACTCAGTGTTAGGACGGGGGGAGGGCGGGACTGGAAGAGCAGACACCCCTAGTATTTGAGATGTGAAGTCCCGTGGAGAGAGCCCAGGCCCCCACCTCGTTTGCAGACGAGGGACCTGAAGCCCAGGCTTTGCTTCCAAACCAAACTCTCTGAAGCCCCCCATCACCACCATCGTATCTCCCCTGACCGTTCACCTGACCATGGCAACAGCCTTTATCAGGTCTCCCTGCCCCCAGACTTGCCCTCTGCCAGGCCCTTCTCCATTCTAAAATCCCCACGGACCTGGCCTGCCCCAGGACCCCTCCAAGGCCCACCTCCCCACAGCCGCCCTCTCTGCTCTTACACCTTGACCTCAGCCCTGGAGGCCATCTCCCGCGCCCCCAGCTTCCTCCGGCTAATGCCTTCCAGTCTTGACTCTGCCTCTTGCAGACAATCTCCTGACTCTGCTAGCCGGCTTACAGGTTTCCTCTGTGCCCACCCCCCCGCACGGTCATCGGTTTTCATTTTCCTTTCGCTTGCTCCCCCGCCATCCCCTCCTCTGGTCCGTGAGCTCCACCAGGAGTCAGCACCACGATCTGTCCCCTGTGCTCCCGGCCCTCACCTGCACGGAGCACCAGCCCCTTGCCGGCTGGATGAATGCGATGTGACCTGCCGCAGTCCCCTGGCCAGAAGGAAGCCCAGCCCAGCCTCCTGGCTCCCACTCTAGTGTTCTCCTTGGCCTCCGCCGGAGGGAAAGCCGAGTGGCCACTCCCAAGGAGCCAGAGGTTTGAGGGTGCCCTGTAGAAACTGACCCCTCTGATGTTGTGTCTCCAGGGACACAAAGGTCAGCCCCAGAGGAAGGTGCCCAGGAGAACATGGTCCTAGTGGTAGTGGTCTCTTGCTTAAGGAATGCTTGGGGCTCAATTCACGCAGTGGTATTTATTGAGCACCTACTGTGCGGCAGGCCCTATATTAGGCTTGAGATCCACCAGGGAACAAAACAGAAAACACCCTGCCCTCCAGGAACTTGCATCCCAGTATGGGGATTCAGACAAACAAATGAACAAGTAAGCATGAAGTACCTAAGGTGGTGAGGGCCATGTAGAGAAACCCTACTAGGTAAGGAGGGTCAGAGTTAGTATTTTATCAGGGTGTTCTGGCCTCTCTGAGAAGACGTTTGGGCAGAGACTGAATGAATTGAGGGAACAAGTCACGTGGACATCTGAGGGAAGAGCATTCTAGATCCTGGGAACAGCAGGTGCAAAGGCCCTGTGGTGGGAGTGTGTCAGGAGCAGCAAGGGGCCCAGAGGTGGAGATGGGAGAGGAGACCAGACAGGCAACACCAGGTCAGAAAGGACTGATTTATCCCTGAGTGAGAGGGCAGTCATGGGAGGGCTAGTGACGCCATTTGGCTCTGCTTGGTGTGGTTATCTCAGCTGCTGTGTGGAGTATGTGTGTGGTCAGAGCAAGCCCGGGTGCCCCCTTCTGTGAGGAGGCTTTGCAGCAATCCAGGGCAGAGACGTGGTGGCTGCAGGGGTGGTGCGCCGTGGTCAGACTCCAGGTGTGTTTGCAGGTGGAGTTGGTGGGACCTGCTGATGGGTCAGGGTGTGGAGGAGCGAGGAGCCAAGCTTGACTCTGAGCAGCTGGAAGGAGGGAGGAGCGATCTGGGAGCGGCTGTGGCATCCTGGCAGGAGCCGGCGTCCTGGTGCAAGGAGCCATCCCAGCCCACAGGGAGCCAAGGCAGCCAGGCAGGTCCTGCCCTGGAGTCTCCTGTCTCCACCAGCTGCACCTTCCCTCTGCCCGTCGCTGCCTGCCCTGAGTCAGAGGGCCAGACCCAGCCCCACCCGGTCCCTGCCCGAGCCGGGAGGGATGCCGCCCTGCTGCCCTCTGAGCCTCAGCAGGGCTGCTGTGTCCCCGTAGCCATCACCACGCCTCCCCGGGCCATTTGCCAGCTCGTTCCCATTTGGAGCAGGAGGTGGCAGGCCTGCCGGGGCACCCGCAGCCCATAGGGGTGGGTAGGCCGGCCGAGCCCTCTTTCCTGGGATGTGGTCACACTGTTAGAGACACAGAAGCTCCCAGTTAGAGGCCTGGACAGCATCCAGACCCGGGGCCTCTGCCAGCTGCAGACTCTTCCAAATCAGGGTGTGTGTGCAGGGAGAGGTGGGAGGAGCAGTCGGGATGGAAAAGACCCAGAACCCCAGGCCTGACTTCCAGGCCTGGTTCCTAGGCCTGGCTCTGTCTCCTGGGCTCCTCCATAAATAATAATAATAATAATAGTGGCAGCTAGCACTTCTGCTGGGCTTACCTTGTGCCAGGCCCAGCTCCCACTCCTATGTATGGTTGCTATTTTTATCCCCATTTTACCCATGAGGAAAGTGAGACCCAGAGTGGTTAAGCCGCTTGCCCCAGGTCACCCAGCTGGGAAGTGGCCCCTGAGGCAAGTTTCTTCTCAGAGCCCTGTGTGGTCGGCCCTCTGCCCACCTCTCGACATCTCCCATTCCTCACCCCCCGAGTGCAGTACCCTCAATCCCGCTGCCACCCTCACACACACCAGGCTTCCCAGCCCCAGGGCCTTTGCCCATGCTGCCCTCTCTGCCTGGAATGCTCTTCCTGGGGCTGGCTCCTCACCCATTCTTCAGAACTCAGTGGAAATGTCACTTCTTCCGAGAGGCCTTCCCTGACCACCCACCTTCCCCCCAAATCCAGACCTCTTCTTGCTCTTCCGACACCTCATGTGTTCCATCAAGCCCTCCTGAGGCTGGGAATCCAGCAGTGATCGAGGAGAGCAAGGTCCCTCGTGGCGTCCTGACCTCAGGGACACAGACCTGCTGCCAGCATCCGCCCGCATGCTCCTCCTGACCCTTCTCCTCGCTCCCCCACCTCTAAATATGCATGAACTCCTTGAATTGTGCCCCAGACTAGCTGGTCTCCCCACGTGACCCTGGAGAATCATTGATCGTCTGTAAATGAATTAACCCTCGCTGTCCCCCGGGACCCGTCTCCGCTTGGTTCTCCCCACTTCCCATCCGCAGTTTCCACCCTCAGTGAGTCTCTCCGCGGAGCTCCTCGGCAGTACAACGGGAAAATTAGAGTGGCTTCAAGAGTGCTTCCACTGCTCTGAGGAGCACCTGCCTGTCTGTCTGTCTGTCTGTGGAGTTCTCCAGGAGAAGAGGCCCACTGTCAGCCCCTCAAGACCCAGTCTTGAGTCTTCTCACCATATGCGTTCCTCTTTCCTGAACTTTTTCCAGTTTTCAAGTGTTTCTGTTAAGATGTGGGACTCAGAAGCAAATATTGTTAATCAGTGCCACGTCAAGCAGGACCATCACCCCCCACAGTCTGTAGACGATGCCCTTATTAATGTGACCCAAGATTGCAGTAGAGAAGGACCACGTTCTCGTCCCTCCCGCTGTGTGGTTCTCAACCCTGGCTGCACCATGGGAAACACCTGGGAAATTTTTGAAAACCCCAGTGTCCGGGCCACACCCCATGCCCGTTAAATCAACATCTCTGGAGGTGGCCCTGGGTGATTACTGTGGGCGACCAGGGCTGAGAGGTGGTGCTGCTGGTGTCCCGTGGCCTCTCAGTCCTCTGAGCCCCAACCATGGTCCCTGACTCACTAAGTCCCTAGTCTCCAGGCCTTTGAGGGTGACAATGGTTATTTAGGCAAACTTCTAACCAAGGGTTCCCAAAGCGTGTTCCGGGGAACACTAGTTCTGCAAGATGCCCCATGAAGAAAGGGTGTGTGGTCAATGAGTTGGGGAAATGCTGCTCTGAAGCCATCCCCCTAAGCTAGGTCACCAGATGAGTCAGGGTGGAACCTCCCCTTCCCCAGAGGGGAGGGCAGAAACACCTGAAGTCAGGCTTCCTGTAGAACTAACCAGAAGGGCTGTCCCCACCAAGAGCAGCTGGATCCTGTCTGGAGTCAGTCGATCCACAGACATTGCCAGCACGCCCTGAGCCAGGCGCTGACCCCACAGTGCCCCCCAAGCTGGTTGTTAAACATTTGCCAGCACACCTCCCCCCACCGACCACTCTCTCCTCCTGCCCTCTGACCTCCTGCCACCATCTCCCATTGACCAAATCCAACGGGAAGCCAGCTGGCCAGGGCACCAGCCTCCGGGGCTCAGAGCAGGACAGAGAAGGTAGAGAACAATGGAAAGTCACCGGCAGGCCAGGGCCCCCTCTCGGGGAGACAGACCCCTTGTGACCCACGTCCCTCTGTGTGGGGCAGGCACGCCCCGTCTAAACACTCACCAGCACTGACCCGGGCAGCCAGCTGGGAACCAGCCAGTCCGGTGAGGAGGCTTGGGCCGGTGCTCTGATTACTACTCACCAGAGCACGGCAGCCCGCCTACCAGACCCTCTGCGCGTTCTAGAATCATGATAACATCCTTCTACTTAAGGAAAGCGACGTCCCCATTTCCAGTGATTCGTCGCCAACACATTCACATGCTCAGTCAGTGGTCCTCGCACTTGAGCTGCCTCAGAGCCCCTGGGGGGTTTGTGGGAACACAGATTGCCTGGCCCCAGCCCCCAGGTTTCTGGCTCAGTGAGTGTGATAGAATAAGAAACACAGATTTTGGTCCTCGTCCCCAGCTCCCGGCCAGAGCCCCTAAAACCTTTGTAATTCCCTAAATGATAAAGGTGCTGGGAGCATCTTTTATTCAAACCATTGATCTTTGACCCCAGCGCCTGATGCAGAGCTCCTAATTCCCTTAGAATTTCCTGGGTGACAGGAGCATCTTTTGCTCCAAGGAGATGACTCTGGGTGGGCCCCCGGACAGCTTTGGGATGGGGGCTGGTCACCAGGAAGACCCTGATTAGAAGCGTGGAACTTTCATCCTCCAGGGAGGGGAGCAAGGCTGGAGATTGAGTTAATAATCAATCTTGCCTACGTGAGGAAGCTCCATGAAAAATCCCTCAAGTATGGGATTTGGAGAGATGCCAGGTTGGTGAGCACATCCAAATGCCAGGAGGGTGACGCACCCCAACTCCATGGGGACAGAAGCTCCTGCGTCAGGACCCTTGCAGACCTCACCTATGTATCTCTTCATCCGGCTGTTCCTCTGTATCCGTTAAAATGGCCTTTGTAGTAAATCAGCAATAGTAATAAACTGCTTTCCTGGGTCTGTGAGCTGCTCTACAAATCAGCAAGCCCAAAGAGGGGGTCGTGGGGACCTCTGATTTATAGCCAAGTGGGACAGAAGTGTGGGTGACCTGGGGACTCATTACTTATGCCTGGCATCTGAAGTGGGGGACAGTCTTGTGGGACTGAGCCCTTAACCTGTGGAGTCTGTGCCATCTCTGGCTGCTGTCAGAGTCGAACCGAAGTGTAGGACGCTGGCGGTGTCTGAAAATTGGCTGGGGTGGGAACACACTCACACCTCTGGTGTCAGAAGTGTTGAGAGCTTGAGAGGAAAGGAAAGAAGCAGTGCGTTCTCCTGGGCGGTGAGTCTGGGGGCCCAAGAACCTGCATTTCTAAGTTCCCAGATGGTGCCGACACTGCAGGTCTGGGAACCCCACTTTGAGAATTCACAGCACGGAGTGGGCTGACCTGTAAGACCCTCTACAAATACAAAGCGTTTCGCTGTGTTATCACACCAACGAGCCCAGGGTGTGCCAGGTGGACCGAGGTGACACGTGTGGACTGCAAGCCCAGGTGATTGCAAAGAGGGGACGCAGCGAGGCACAGGAAACGGGGAGGCCTGGACAGAGAGCTCGGGAATCCTCGGTGAGCGGGACGGGACAGGGCCGCGGCGGGGGTCCCCTGAATTTCAAGGATAACTCGCCAACAATAGAAAGAAGAGGCTAAGGATGGAAACGAGAAGTGGGAAGAGAAATCTTGGGAGAGAGAGGGAACGGATCACGTGGGGCTGCCCAAGGCGCCGGCTCTCCAGGCCGAGGGACTCGGGCGCAGGGGATCTGCCCCTCAGAGCAGGAGTCCGAGAGTCCGACCAAGCAAAGGAAGGCAGACACGAGAGAGCACTTTCTGTGTGATTCCTTTCATGTCGGTCCAAGAACACACAACACCGATCCACGGGAACAGAAATCAGACGGAGAGCTGTGCGTGTCCACGTCTTGACCTGGGTGTGGCCACACAGGCGTGCGCTTCTGCAAAAACTCATCCAGCTGCACACTTAGGATGTGCGTGCTGTACCCCACGGACGTTCACCTCCACGTGCGTCCACCCAGACTCGGCCTCGTTGATTCATCTATTGCACCTTCACTGAGGCTCCCTGAGTGCCAGGCATCCTGCTAGCTGTGAGGACGTAGCTTGGAGAAAAAGCTCCCCTTCCTGCCCTGCCTGGATGGCATTGCCACCACGATGCAAACCCAGTGCGCTCAGAGGAGGCGGGCGGATGTGGGCCAAAGATGCTGGTCAGGGCCTGGGAAAGGTCAGCAGGTCAGCGAGATGCTCTAGTGAGATCTTATACCAGGAGACGGTGGCCAGCAGGGCGATGGAGGGACATGTGCTCCGGGCAGAAAGGGCAACTCGTGCAGGAGGGCAGAAATGATGTGCGTGCAGGGAAGTGCGGGCCTGTGATAAGGAATGTGAGAGTCAAGGTGGGAGAAAGCCAGAGACAAGCAGGGCTGGCCGTGGAGGGCCACGCGGTGCTGCTGAGTTTGAACTTTTCCCCTAAAGGCAGGGGCTGCCTTCAAAGCACCGCAAGCAAAGGAGTGGCCTGGCCAGCTTCGGATGGAGAGAGAGCGTGGGCGTCACGGGGCTGGGAGGGGGCTGGCCGGGAGGCAGGTGCGGACACCCGGACAAGGTGGGTGCACACCTCCGGAAGCCACGTGCAGTTTCTAATAAACTTCTGCACTCATCTTCCACGTGACCCAGCAGTTCTATCTCTAGGTGCTCACCCCAAATAAATGAAAGCAGATGTCCACACAAAGTCTTACGTAGAACAGTTGCAGCAAAAAGCTGGAAATAGCCAAATGTCCAGGAAATGGGTAAACCAGCTGTGGTGTATGCAGATGGTGCAACTCTGTTCGGTGATAAAAAGGAGGGAACCACTGAGCAAAAGATCCAGACACCAGAAAACATTCTGTGTGATTCCATCCGTGCCAAGATCAAGAGCAGGCAACACTAATGAATGGGGACGAAAGGCAGAAGAGGGGGCCTTCGGGGGGCGGGGCGTGTTCCACGTGGTGGTCACACGGGCATGCAGATCTGCAAACGTCAGAAGTGTGCACTGAACTGTGTGTGTTACACCTTGTTTCATAAAATAATAATGATAATGCAGGCGAGACTGAAGGGGGCTGGGGTAGGGGACAGATGGAGGGATGTGAAAGGTCAGGAAGTGCTAGGATGTTGGGTCCCACTGCTCTGGGGACCCTCCCAGGGAACAATGCCGTCAGCCACTGAGTCCCAGGGCCCTGGACTGTGCCAGAGGAGAAGCTGGGTGGGTGTTGGAGGTCTGGCGAGGAGGAGTCGCGGAAACCCGGGTGCGGGGCACTCGTCCAAGGCCAGCCCAGCATCAGGACCGACTGCATCTCCAGTCTCAGGGCCTCAGTGGAACTTGGTGCAGGGCAGGAACTCAGAACCTGTTCGCAGCAGGAATGAAGGAGGGATTGAGCGAATGAATGAGTGAGAGGAAAGGTCGGGGCCAGACTCCTAGCAAATTCTTTTGCTGTGAGGCATTTCTTACCCTGAAAATAACTGGCTGGCAGACCCCGACTCCCGAGCCTCTAAACAGAGTCTGGGTACGACGTGCGGCTCTCAGAGGGCCCCACGCTGGGTCTAATGCTCTGCTGTCGCTGTCTTGATATGCCTAACAATTGTTGAACAAGGACCCCACGTTTTCGTTTTGCACTGGCCCTGCATATGCTGTAGCCTGCCCTGGCTCTGGCCCAGGGAAAGGGTAGGGCCAGAGGATGGGGCAGCTTGGAGTAGGGTAGAGGATGCCGAGACTGATCCAGAACAGCTGTGTAGGGGATTTGGGGCTCCCAGACACACACACAACCACACCATTGCTGGGGACAGTGGGAGGTTCAGGGACAGTGGTATACTTAGGGTGACAGCAGGGGAGGAGACCCCCAAGAACCAGACCAGGCTAAGACCTGGGCTCCTCTCCTCCCCATAAGGCCCCCAGAGGAGGTGCCAGCACAGTGGGTGAGGGACATCTGATATTGCGGGCACCATGGCCCGAAGCTTCCTGCAGGGTTGTAGGCTGGGGCTGGGCTTCAGGAGTTCTGCCTGGTTCTCCCCAGCCCTGGCCCTTGCCAGACACCCAGGCCTTTCTGCTCCCGTGGAGGAAGCCACACACACCCAGTCCAGAAGGAAGAGGGAGCTCGGGCGCAGCTTCCCCCGCCCAGGACGGGTCATGCAGACTCAGGGAGGAGAGAGAGCCTGCTGGACAGCTCTGGACCCTCGGGAAGGAGAGACCACACCCACATGCCCTGTGACCTTTATCCCCTCAGCAAGCTCTACCCACTGTGACCTCTCCTGTCTGCCCCTCACACCCCCAACACACACACACACTCACTCGAACATTTGTACACATACACACATACACATCCTCACACCCATATACACACACCCGCACACACACAGCGTCCTGGAATCTGGCCAGTCCCAGGTGGAGCTTCTTCCTGGGGACAGGAAGTGGCTGTGACCTTGATGCTTTCTTGGGACAGCTGCTCCAGCCCCTGACCACACTTACCCTCACCCTCCCCAAGATCTTTTCAACATGCAGGTCCGATCCTGTCCCCCTCCTCTGGGGTCTTCCCTCTGCTCTTGGGAGAAAGACCAGACTCCTTCCATGGCCACCAAGTCCTACATGACTTGATCCTGTCACCTTTCCAGACTCAACTCTCGCCCTGGCTCAGACACACACCCCCTGTTTCTCCAAAGACTCCTTCCAACCTTAGGGCCTTTGCCCCTCCTGTTGGCCCAGCCTGGAAGGCCTTTTTAGCCTGGTCAATCCTCACCCACCCTCCGTCCCCAGCCCCGTCGTCTCTCTCAGGGGGCTTTTCCCGACATTGCCAGATGGGGCGGTGAGGGACAGTAATGTATTCACGTGCATGTTCACTCCTGTCCTCACTGGATCATCATCTCCTCAAGGGCAAGACCTGTGTCTTTTCCTCCACCTTCATATGCCCACCGCTTAGCACAGCACCTGGGGTCAGACTGAATCACTGAAGGGGGGACCCCCTCCCCAGGGTCACAGCCACTTGAGGGGGGAGCAGCACGGAGCTGACTCCACGGCACCTTCCTGTGTGTGACCCTAGATGAGCCACTTCCCCTCGCTGGACCTCAGCTTCTCCACCTGGGAAGTGAGGCATTGCTGTGGGACAGCTCCCTCAGCGTAGATGTCCTCGTGCCCAGGATTCTGTGCCTAGGCTGTCCTTGGGCCACAGGGATCCCAGAGGAAGATCTGCTCCTGCCCCCTGGAGGCCAACCTTGATTAAATGGAGGGTGGAGGGTGGGGGTCCCAGAGGGAAGAAGAAGACCACGGTGGCCTCGAGTCAGGTCTGGAATCCTTGACGGCCAGAGAGGGACAAGCCCATCCTTGCACGGACCCGTGAGGAGAGCAGAGCCAGGCCCAGCCCGATGATGTTTTCAGCTCAATGCCTTGGATTCCACCACTCAAGCGTCATCGCCTGTAGCGCAGGAATTGTCCCGAGGTGAGGACGGCGGGGGCCCCTGCTCGTGCAGCAGGCATCTCAGCAACTCCTCTCTGCAAGCCAGACACCAGGCTGCTGCTCCTCCTCCATCCACACAGCAAGCACGCGGAGCCTCCAGCGCCCTGCCCGGACCTGACTGTGCCCGCGGGCGGCACCCAGCGCTGCAGAGAGCAGGGAGAGTGGGGGGCAGATGGCAAGCCGCCCAGCGTGCTGGCTCTCCAGCCAGTCCGAGGAGCCCGGAGCCTGTCAGGTCCTGCTGGATGCGGCCTTGGAACAAGGGGGGATCTTGTCGATTCAGACATGCATCCCCTGGTTCCAGACAGCTCCTTACCCCAGCACTCATCACAGTGCCTCTGTTCCACCGTTGGGTGGCCCCTCTCTGAAAATGTGCAAACAGTACTTGGTCATGGCAGAAAACTGAGAAATACAGATAAGGAGCAATCCCGTTATCCCACTATCCAGTGATGATGCTGAGGAAGATGGTGATGAAGACGGTGGTGATGAAGATGATGGTGATGGTGGTGGTGATGATGGTGGTGATGAAGATGATGATAACGATGAAGATAATGCCGACAACTAACCAGAAGCCAGCTGTGGTTCAGTTTGGTCTCAACTCAGGGTCGTATCAAAGGAGGCCAAGGAGGCCTCGTTTCCTCAGAAACCAAAGCCACTCACGAAGAAGGCTCCGTCTTGTTTTGGGGAAGGAATTGGGCAAAATCAGGAAGATAAGCTGCGGGGGGTGTGTAGCCGTCACACTGCCCGTCTCGGCCCCTCGCTGTCCCTTGATTTGCTCCTCTGTACATGTGGCTAATGATGCCACCTGCCTCGGAGTGGGGTGTGAAGATTAATTTTACAGAAAGTGCTGAGCACCGGCCTGGCTTCTGGTTAGGACATAATAAATCATAGCTTTTATGATTATCATTTTCATCCCGGTCTTTCCATCCTCTCCAGCTCGCCCCCTCTCTGCTGCTGGTGCTACTTCTCCCCCCTCCCCTGGGCTGTCCTGTCACCTTGGCTCCCAGCCAGTCGGGCCTCTAAGCTGCTTTGTAAGATTCTCACGGGATCTGCCTGCGGTCCAGGGGCCTCCAGACTCAAAACCAAAAGAAGGAAGTCACCGGCCCCGTGAAGATGCATCCGCTGAGCACTGCTGGGCTCCAACGAGAAGCAAGACTCCATCCTCGCAAGTTAGTGGGTGATTCGAGCACCTAAACAGGCTGTTAGCATGACGCCATTTCTCTCCGCTCCATCCTGGCCTCCTCTCCCTCTCTCTCTCTCTCTCTCTCTCTCTCTCTCTCTCTCTCTCTCTCTCTCTCTCGGTGATCGCCTCTGATCCCCATACTTTCAAAATCATCTCTTTGCCAACAGCACCCACACTTACACTCCAGCCAAGACCCCTTGGTCCCCACACGCCAACCTTCTGGACCCAGCTGGAGAGGTTGGCAGGCATCTCAGCACGGAAAGAGAACCCTCAATTCCCCACCTCGCCCCAGCCTCCTCCCTCTCAATCTCCTCCACCCGGCATGCTCCGTCATTGTCCATTGCTCGCTCAAACCAGAAAAACAGTTGACATTCTTGACTGCTTCTCGCCCACCCCAGTGGTGGCTGGAGTCAGCTCACGTGTTGAAAGCCAGCTGTGCACATCCCTTCCCAACTCTGCACATCAAGTCGGTGGCTGGAAACCAGCCGTGGTGGGAATCTTTACACTACAGGAACTGGCTACAGATCAGGGCCTCTCTTTGTGGGGAGTAGGTTGGTTCACATTTAGCAGGACACCACTGCTCGCTCTCGTTTAACCCATCACAAGTCACACTGATGCGAGCTCCAGAACGGATCAAGAACCATCCATTCTCCACCTAAACCGCCAACATCCTGGCCCAAGGCACTGCCGGCCCTCGCTGACCAGCTGCCCCAGCCTGCCAGCTGCCCTCCTGCTTCCCTCTGCCCAGTCCCGCCGTCCCCAGCTCAAAGCCCTGCAGGGGCTCCCACTGCAGCCCCATCATATCCAAGGCTGCCTCTGGGCCTGCAAGGCTCTGCACGGCCTGGCCTGGGCCGGCCCCTCAGGGCTCCTCCCACACTCCTTCCCGCTTTCTTCCCGTCTCCCTCCAGTTCCTCAAACAAAGCAACCCCAGTTCCTACTCTTGGGCTCCTGCGTCTCTGCCCTGCCTCCCCTCGGCCTCCCCCTCCCCAGCTCTTGGGGCAACTGAGCCCACCTCAGTGGAAGTGCTACCCGTCCAGAGGGCTTCCCGTGACACCCACCGCCCCCACCCCCTGATTCCCTCCCGAGCTCCCTCTTATTGCCTTCACTCCAACTCAGGACACTTGGGTGAGAAGCGCTGGTTGGCTTGTCTGGTCTGATTTGCAGAGACTGGAGCCTCATCGGTTAACCGAGAACATACACATAAACCCCAGCGCACAGTAGGGCTCGGGAAATGCAAGCTCCAGTTGCCCCCCCCCGCTTCGTCTGAAGAGCAGAGAATCAGAGATGGATCTAGAGAGGTTCACCCAGAACCAGAGGAAAGCAGGGCCCAGCATCGCGCTGGGAGACAAGGAGGGCGGGGAGAGACGGGGTGGAAGAGGCCCTTCCAGGTCAGCTCCTGCAGGGGCCTGCCCCGGTCTGCCTGCCAGGCCCATGCGGCCGGGGCCATGAGGCCAGGGCGGGCCTGAGGATAGCCGGGGCTCCTGCAGGTGGTCCAGCAGGGAAGTGCAGGGGCTAATTTGCAGTTAATAGGTTTATAAGAGACTCCGGAGGCATGTGGGGTCTCAGTAAAAAGGACAGGGCTCGGGAATCCTGCTTCCCCTGTCGACAGGGCCCTGGAGCCCCACAGCCTTCTTCTCGAGACTTCCAGGACTTCACCTGCAGGCACAGTTGCTCGTCTGCAGAGAAACATACAAAATGCTCCTGGGGCTGTTCTCCGGTCCTGTCCTGGGGGAGGGTCTGGCTCACACGACAGTAAATTAGTCGCTGAGGCCCTGACCCCACCTGCCCAGGAAAGCAAGGCCTGAACGGTCTGTGAAACCTGCTAACGGAGGCAAACAGGCTTTTTTAAGCAGCATGTGAGGCAGAAAAAACAAAGAAAGCAATGTTCCTGCTCCCCGGGCCAACGGGCGACAGCCATGGATGCCAGAGAGAAAACAGCTGGGCAACCCCGGGCTGCCGAGGCCTCTCGTCCAGGACAGCGAACGTGGACGAGAATGAGCCACACGCCCGCTAACAGGGCCTGGAAGCTCGGAGGAGGAGCTGGTCAGACAGGCCTGCAGGCCTCCTCGTGCTGCCAAACCGCCTCCCCGCGGGTGAGGGCCTGGACACACCCTTGGAGGAACCACAGGGCACGGCAGGACCCTGGAGGTCAGGGACAAGCAGATGAGCCCCTGTCTTCCGGGGCACGAGGGAGGCACATGCTGGAACTCCAGCCCCGGATCACAGATTATTCACAGATCACCAGCCTGTAGGGACAATGGAGCAGCGGCCCAAGGACTTCTCGTGGATGTGCCAGGAGTGGTCACGTCAGATGACCGTCAGTCCTCTTTGTCTTCTGGGGCCCACGGGGCCTGGTGACAGCAGTGGTTCTCAAATTCAAGGGAGCATCAGAATCACCCAGAAGCCTTAGGAAAATGCAGATTGCTGGGCTCACCCCCAGAATTCCTTATCTAGTGGGTCCAGGATGGGGCCCAAGAATCTGCATTTCTAAAAGTTCCCTGCTGCTGTTCCGGGAACCACACTCTGCGAACCAGCTCCCTAGAGGATGTTTTCGGGGTGGGGGGTAGGGGGATGTGGGCTGGATGTTTGGAAAATCAGCAGGTCCAGAGCTATGTGACTGACTCTGCCCAGAGTGAAGATGTCCGGACGGTGGGATGCAGAGATGAGGGGTACCCACCATTTACTGAGGACCCACAATGTGCCAGGCAACAAGCTACCCTGGGGGACAGGTGTTACTGTCCCCATTTTGTAGACAAGGAGATTGAGGCTCAGAGAAGTGAAGTAACTTCCCCAAGGAGGCACAGCTAGTAAGTTCCAGAGACACACCCAGAATCTCTGACTGCACAGACAGGACCCTTTTCACTCACCCCTCTGCCAAGAATAGAGTCATATCCACTGGAGGAAACATCTCTGATGATGTACCACAGGGCTCTGTCTTCAACCTCGGCCAATTCAAAATTGTCATCAAAGATTTAAATATACAGAAGGCATGCCAATCCATATGCATATGATATAAAGCTGAGAGGGGCCATTCATGCTCAAAAATGTTTTAAGAGTCTATCAGGAAAGTCTGAAAGCAACAAGATTCATTCACTCAGTGGCTTAATATTTATTGAGCTACAACTGTGTCCCAGGCCCCGAGTTAGGCATACACCAGTGATCAAAACAAAACACACAAAATCCTGGTCTCGAATTGCCTTTGCTTATGATTATTATTATTGATTATACAAAGATAATGAAAATTCAAAATTTAAAAATCCATCTACGATTCCTTGGCCCCTGCAATCAGTCATCACTACAGTTTGGTCGTCTGCTTCCCTTGTTTCTCTCACAGCTTATGCCAGAACTGTAACTGCCATTTCCAAAGGCTGCAGAACATTCCTCTCCAAGCATTCGCCACCATTTCCTGAACTGTCCTCAGGAGCCAGCCCGAAGTTGCTCACGGTTTTTGCTGATAATATCAACACGGTGGTGGCGTCTCCCAGTTTATCCTGGCAGGTTCTTGCTTGGGGGTTTTCCCTTGGGACTGGGACTCCAGGCTCAGGGAATGGCCGTGCACACAGAGTGAGAGGAAATGCCAGGGGGTGAAGGTCAAGTCCTCCATCAAGTTCAAAAGCCAACGTCATGGGGGCCGGCCCAGTGGTGCAGCGGTTTAGTTCGCGCTTGGCAGCCCGGGGTTCGCAGGTTCGGATCCCGGGCACCTGCCGACGCATTGCTTGTCAGCCATGCCGTGGCAGCGTCCCATATAAAGTAGAGGAAGATGGGCACGGATGTTAGCCCACGGCCAGTCTTCCTCAGCAAAAAGAGGAGGATTGGCGACAGATGTTAGCTCAGGGCTGGTCTTCCTCACACACACACACAAAAGTCAACGTCATGAGAAGCGAGTCAGGGAAACTGAGTCACAGTAAATGAGCAAGGTGACGTTGAGGTGTTACCGTCCAGTTGGTCAAGTTGGTGGTTCTTTGGGCTTCTCACGAGGCCCCCATCAGGGTCACCAGCTGGCTCCCGCTATCCCAGTGGTCTGGCTCTTCTGAAGACGTATTTCTCTCTTAGACCTCAGAACTGTGCCTGCGATCGCATAAAGAACGTGGTTTACAAAAGGATGGGCCACCAGGCTGAAGGGGTTTAATGTATCTGGCACCTCCCTGGGCCAGGCGGATTCTAGGCTGCATCTCAGCTCATCCTCCAACAGCCGCAGAGACAGGCTCGCAGCCCCGTCTGCACGTGGGAAGCACTGGTGAAATTCCCCGTGTCCAGTGGCACCCCAGCCCAGTGACGTCAGAATCTCTGGGGCTGGGCTGGGCGTTAGTGTAGCTTTAAATTCTCCCCAAGTGACTCTGTGCAGCAGAGATGAGAAGCACTGCTCCGTCATTTTCTGCATCTCAGAGGCAAGGAACTGGAAGCTCAGAGAGGTTAAGTCACTTTCCCAAAGTCACACAGCTGAAAGTGATGGAGCCAGAATCCCGGTTTGCCTGACAAAGTGGAAGCCTTTTATACCCTGGGCTGAACCCCTGTCCACCCTGACCGTGCAGCACGTACATTCACTCCCCGCCATAACTTTCCTCCCGGTTTTTAAGGACAAGAGTGGGGAATCAGGAAGCAGAGAATGTGGCTGGAGAACCCCCGGCCTCAGCCCCGTGCAGATGCTCCTCCCCAGGCCCACCGCACATCCTCCTCTGGCTCCTGACCTCCCCATTCTCTCCCTCGCGGGGCGCAGGGCCTTCCCCAGCTTTGACATCCTCCCCCGGGGTCCGCGGTGACTCCCCGGGTCGTGAACCTGCACTAAGCGCTGCTCTCTGCCCTGGACGGTTCCCATGGTTGTCCTGCAAGCACGGGCTCTGCCCCCACACAGAGCAGAGTCCGAATCCCCTCTCCCCACCTCATTGCCGCATGACCCTGGGCAAGTCTCCCCGGCTTCTCCATCTGTAAACTGAACGTGTTGCTGAGAATATTTGCCCACCTCCCTGGTCGTGGGGGAACCGACAAGATAAGTGGATGTCAGGGCACTGTACACGGCGAGGAACAGGGCAAATATTAGTTCTCTGTCATGTGCTGGTCGGGTCAGGCCGGGGCACTGGGCGAAACTGGTCACAGTCCCAGCTCCTCTGCTTCCGCGACTGGGCCACATCTCAGACTCGGGGCCTCAGTTTCCCCACCTGTAGGATGGGAGACTGATAGCACTACGCCTCCCTCACTGGACTGGGGTCTGGATCAAATGCACGGGTCCCCGAAACGCCTTATAGCATGGGCATCTTGTCTAGGGGGAGGCCCTGGGGATGGCGGGCCCTTCAGGAGAGTTCGCGTCCGTGCCTTTGTGTCTGAGACGGGAAGGTGGCTTTGTTCCTTTGATAGTTCCTTGTCGGCCTTCTTCCTCGAGGTGCCCAGGCTCTGCAGTTGCAGCCCTGGGGTCCAGCCCCAGCTCTGCTGCTCATGCTGTGTGACCTCAGGCTCAAGATCAACCTCTCTGAGCCTCAGCAGTGTGTAAAGAACCTTCTGTCCACAGTGCCCGGCACCTGGAGGTGCCCAGCAGGTGCAGAGCTGTGGGAGCAGCCACAAAGAAGTAGGGATGAGGAGAGGCCAGGAGCCAACCTTTGAATGGTCCTGGGATTTCTTAGGAGAGAGGAATGGTGGATTTGATATAGGGGTGAGGGAATCCATTTCAATACCAGGACTCCCAGGGAAGCACCCTGAGGCTACCCCATCCTCTCTTCCGCTGGTTCCCCAGCTCCTGAGCACCTGCAGCGGGCGAAGCATGGGGGCGGTTGAGGGGGGCTGCCACAGCAAGCGCCACAGGCCAGTGCTTTTGAGCTCTTCCTGCATCCAGGCCACACTGATCAGCTGTCACCACCTTGCGAGTCCCACGTTGGCAATACCAGGGCACAGATGGGCACACTGAAGCTCAGCAGGGAAGTGCCTCTCCCAAGGCACACTGCCCGGCCGCCTGCAGTGTTCCAGGGGGGCCAACTGTGCTGGTTTGCCTAGGACTGAGGGGCTCCTGGAACATGGGGGGCTTTCAGTGCTGAGACCAGGAATGTCCCATTTGCACGGGCAGGTGCCGACATCCAGCAGAAGCCCAACCAGAGTGGCATGTGTGACTTGAAATTTCCCAGTAGCCACGTTAAGCAAGTGAAAAAAGGGGTGAAATTAATTTTAATACTCTATCTTATTTAACCCAAGATGTCCGAAATATTTTCATTTCAACATGTAATCCATATAAAACTTATTAATGAGACATTTTACCTTTTTCTGTTCTAACTCTTCAAAATCTAGTGTGTAGTCTCCACCTACAACAAATTTGCCAAATAAAATACAGGCTGCCCAGGCAACTTTGAATTTCAGATAAACAACGAATATTATTTTTACTATAAGGATATCCCAAATATTGCACTTATACTGGGGCGCACTTATACTAAAAGTTTATTTCCTGTCCATCTGAAATTCGGGTCCCTGAGCACCTGCGTTTGCATCCGCTGCCCTGCAGCGTGCTGACTGCACCCCTGACTTCGCGGGCTCACATTTCAGGGGCATGACAGCCCCCTGGACTCAGGGCGGAGGAGACGGGGCGGGTCTGGGGAGTCGGGGCGCCAGTCCCCCTGCAAAGACCTGTCTTGCTCCTTGCTTCTCCGCAGGCCCTCTAACCTTAACCCCTTTGTCTGCCTGTGACATTACCTGCCTTTGTCATAGTGGAGCTTTCTAGAAGCAGCTCCACACGTTCTATTTCCGATAATCTCTTGGCAGACGACAGGGAAGAAAGTCCACACCTCGCCCACAATTCTCTGTATCAACAAACACTGAGACTCTGGAAAAGGGGTCAAGGCCGCGGGGGCGGCGGGGCAGGTCGGGGAGGAGGGGGCAGGCCAGACCCAGAGATGAGTCCGGGGGGCCCACCTCCTTCCCGGGCTCTCCTCTGCAGACCCCGAGCCTCGGCCCTGCCCACCGTGGGCTGAGACGCTCTGGGCGGGAGTCTCTGACCCTGGGGTGTCTCTCTCTGCCTCAGTCTACACGTCCAAAAACACTGGGAAGTAGCAGACCAGAGCCCTGGGATGGGAAAGTGGAGACAGCGAGGCGGCTGCCGGGGAAAGATGCAGCCTGCACGAGAGGTACGTCCGTCTTCGGGAGCTGCGCTCCCCGGGCTGTCCCTGGGCCCCCGGTGTGTTCAAAACTCCTGGTGTGCATGGGTGCAGGTCAGACAGTCAGGGAGTGTTGGTAACAAAGCCACGTCTGGAACAGAGGCCCCGAGAGGTAGGCCACCGGCCCAAGGTCACACAGCACACCTGCAGCAGAGCTGGAAGCCAGCTGGGGGCTGAGGCCTGGAGCAGTGGGTTCCCGTACTGTGTCACATGATCCCAGGGGCCGCTGCTGCCGAGGGCCCGAGAAGGGAAGGACCCCTGGGTAAAACGAGGCTCTGAGGGGCAGTGCCTCACCAGAGCTCGCCCAGTCTGTAGGGGTGAGTCAGAGGCCAGTTCTCAGACTGTGTCACATTCAGGGTACAGCTCAGCCCCGACCGGTCACAGGATTCGTGGGGCCCAGTGCAAAATGAAAACGTGGGACCTCTTGTTCAAAAGTTATTAAGGATTTAAGGTGGTGACAGCCGAGCATTAAGCCAAGGGCAGGGCCCTTCTGAGGGTGGGGTCCTGGGCGAAGGGCACACACCCCGGCGTCCATGGGGAGGAGAGGGTAGGCGGGAGGGAGGGGGCGTGCGTCCCCAGCTCATCGCCCCAGCCCTTGAGACCCTCAGCCACGGCCCCAAGTGTGCCTGACCCTTCCCTAAGCCCAGGGTCTCCCTTCTCTCCCCAGCCCCTCAGGCTGCCCCCAAACCCTCAGGGCGGTCACCCCCAGCCACCACCCCTCCCCATGCCAGCGTCCTGCGTGCACACGGGCTCTCTCTCCAGGTCTCTGCATCCTCAGACGCATCTTTCACTGGGGCCCCACCTCCCGTCCCCAGAAGAGCCCTGCAGTTAGACCTGGTCCCCTGTGGCCAGCACCAGGAGAGAAATGTCACCTCAGGCACCAAAGCACTCCATAACCAAGGCACAGAGCGTGTCGCTAAAAATCAAAAGCATGGCGAAAATCCAGGATGAACAAAACAGCAAAGTTGTAAATCAAGACAGCACCCGTGCTCCGATTTTCCTTTCTGCACCAGGCTTCCGCCCGGCTCTGCACAGCACTGTAGAGCCTGTCTTTATTTGAAATTGTAATATTTGATTGATCCTGGATTTTTTGCACTAATTTTGATTTTTTTTAATTGCATCAAAATATTGTTTTCTTGATCACTGAGTGTTTTTGGTGCCCCCTTAAGTTTTGCACCCAAGGTGAGTGCCTCACTCGCCACCCACGGGCCCCCCAGCCACAGGGCAGGGCTGGCAGGGACGTCCCCAGGGAAGAGAGGACTGGGGTGGCAGTCACATCGATGATGACAGTAACAGCTAATATGCACTGAGGTCTGGGGGCCAAATGCTCCCCAGCTCTGTCCCTTCCTTCCTTCCTTCTTGAGCGCCTACTGCATGCTGAGCACTATTCTAGACACGGGATAGAGCAGACACAGATACACTTCCCCCCACACGGCACCCCCATCCTGGTTGGGGAGGGAGACAAGAAAACAATAAAATAAGTAAGAATCGGCAAAATGATGGGTGCGCAGAGCTACCTGCTAGAGAGAAAAAATAACGAAGACAAGAAGCTGGGAGCCAGGGAGCAGGCTTCACGGTTTAGGCGTTTAGGTGCGGGAACCGCGAACGCACGCCACACCCGCGTGTCTGTTGCTTAGCCACAGGAGGAAACTGAGGCAGCTTGCCAGGAAGTGGCAGAGCTGGGTTCTCAGCCTGGGCAGGCTGGTGCCAGAGGGCTTTTTATTGGGGGGAGGATGGAGAAGTGGAGAGACACCAAGTGGAACCTGGTGGACAAGGCAACAGGGACTCTCGACGCTTAAAGGGGCCGCCTGGTATGTTGGGCCAAGCTCTCCGCCTCCCCAGGGGAAAAGACCCGGTTGGCTCATTCAGGAGTCCGTGGTTCCTCTTCACTGACCGAGCCCCAGGGGCGGGGGCCAGCCTGGGGCCCTGCCGCAGGGACGGCCCAGCGGGGGCCCTTTTAAGGCTGGCCGGGGGCTGGCAGCGTGACCGCCCTCCCTCAAGAGTAGCAAGTTCATTCATCCCCAGGCCTCTGCTGACTCATGCTTATGAAAGTGATTTTTCTGGCCCCGCCCGCGGCCCGCCTCCTCCCAGCCCGTGAAATACCCTCGCTTCCCCTGGCCTCCCACAGCCTCTCGGATCCCCACGGGGCACTGGGCATCCTGCTCCCGCAGCGGGCACTGTGACCCTTGGCCCTCCCAGTGCCCCAGCTGACCAGGCTCACCAGTCTCCTGCAAGCCCCTGCCTGGCAGGTGAGTAGCCTGGGCAAGGTATGGGGGTGGGAGACAGTGGCACATCCCGGGCAGGGGTGGCCAGCAGCGCCCTGGAGCCAGGCAGGGGGCCCCCAGGTGGTCCTGAGTGGCCGGGAGGGATTCTGCCTCCACCCCAGGTCTCTGCTCGTCTCCTGGCCGCCCATCTCCAGGTGCCTGGCACGCTCAGCCCCCAGCTGCCCTTCTGCCTGCGGTCCCAGGACACCCGTGCCCATGTGACGCTGTCCTTGGCAGGAAAGAGAGGTGTGGCCAGCCCGGGCAAGCTGCCCAGCATCCGAGGCCACTGGGTCCCGCAGCCAGGCTGGGTGCTTCCCTTGGGGTCCCCGCCACCCCCACTCGGGTCAGGCAGAGCCCCCCGGTGCCCACGCACGGCCCCCACCCCAGGGTCCCAGGGACTTGGCTTCCCACAGAAGGCCTGGGGAGGCTGAGAATGCGGGGTGGGGCCCCAGGCAGTCTGGGCGACCTTGGAGCTCTTGGGGCCCCAGGCGGGGAGGCTCCAGAGGGAGGTGACTGAACGGGAGGCGCCTGTGCTGAGGGCTCACCCCACGAGTGAGTGCTGACCACCGGCAGGTGGCACTGGGGTCGACAGAGCCCCTCCACATCCTCACCCGGCCACGGCCTCATGTCACCCTCTCGGTGACACTGTTATCACGCTGTTTTCCTCCGAGGGGACTCGCCCACCCTCTGACAGGTATCAAGGGGCAGGATTTGCGCTCGTGGGCTCCGTCTCCGACATCCCTGGGCCAGACGCCTCCTCCTCCTGACCTTGGTTTCTCCCCCCGGGGCAGCCAGGGTGGGAAAACGCACCTGGGGAGGGGGCTCATCAAAGCCCAACGAGCAGAGGGCCACCAGGTGCGCCATCACTGCAGCCACGCAGGCGGCCCCGAGTCCCAGAGCAGTTTCAGGCTTTAGTGACCCCGCCAAGCACCCGCGCTGCAAACGTCCAAGAAACATCATTTGAAGGTGCAATTATTTCCCTCTCTTTTATGCTTATTTGCTTCTATGAATTTGAACTCGTTTTTAATGTTAACATCTTTTGGTTGACATTTGCCGTCGTCAGCCAGAGGGACTCGAACAAATAGTGAACATTACAAATTGGCCGTTCAACTCCACAGAACTAAAAAGCATAAAAGAAGTGGAAATAGGTAAACTTTCAAATGATCTGTTGTAAATCGACAGTGTGTGTTCTTCGGAGGCGAGGAGAGCGTTAAGCTGCTCAGGACCTTGGGACGTCTGTGTCACTGCACAGGAAGTGACCTCTCGGGTCGGCCTCTGGGTGGTGACCTCGTGTGTGTGGCATCGAGGCTTCTGGGAGGGAGCACTGGGCTTGGAGTCCCAAAGCCCTGGTGGTGAGCGGGGCCCTCCACCTCCTGCGAAGGTGAGAAGGGCCATCAGTTCTGACTCCTCACCTGTGAACGAGGCCCCTGCCAGTGCCCGCCTCACAGGATGGGGGGAGAATCCAAAGGGAGAGGGACGTGAAGGGTGCGGCCGGGGTGGGTGCACTGTGGACTCTGGGGGCACGTTGTCACACTCATTTCCAGGGGCTCTGGAGTGTCTAGGTGGTCTCAGCCCACAGGGATAAAACTCTAGTTTCATCACCCACTGACTCTGTGACCTTGGGGGCGTGGTCTCACCTCCCTAGCCTCAGTCTCCTCGTCTGTAAAGGGGGTTGCCATGAGGACTAAAGGAGCCAGTGCATAGGAGCATTTAGCACAGACATCACATGCACCCCCATTTCTGTCAGTCATGGGACAGTGAAGACGAGGAAAATACCAGGGGAAAGTGAGAGAAAGGGCTCTGGGAGCGACAGTCCCATCCGCAGGGCCACCAGGCACACCCAGCAACCGTGGTTGGTGAGAAAATGTCCCCTCCCAGCTGGGAACGTCGGCCCCGGGGCCTCTCTCCCCGCCACCAGCGCTGGGACAGAGCAGCGGGTGAGCAGGGACGGATGCGCGTGCTACACTTTCAGCCCGGCCGGGAAGGGCCTCTGGCGGGAGCTGTCATACCCTGTCACACTGCACTCGGGGGCACAGAGAAGGCTCTGGAACAGGCTGGCCTGGGCTCAAATCCAGTACAGGGCTGTGAGAAGCTCGCCGGGCCTCAGTTTCCCCATCTGTAAAATGGGAGCGATTGGAAGAGTACTAATAACAATCCCGTTAAATTAGTTAATGTGTATCAAGTGTTTAGAACATGCTTGGCACTGAACCATCTCCACAGAAGTATGGAAATGTTACCATCCGCTGTTATTATTATTAGTGGTGGTGGTGTCGCCCCCGAATCTTCTCCCCAGGCAGACAGCACAGGCCCTTGCAGGGAACCAGGCGTGGAGACGGCCGTGCATCCCCGATGTCAGTGGATGCCACCTTTTATCTCCCCACGGAGATGCCAGGGGCACCTTACCAGACGGTACCCTTATCTGGGGCCTCAAGCAGACGGGAGGGGAGGCTGTCGTGGACCCAGGCCCCAGCTGAGGTGAGGAAGGCCATTCTCAGGGGACCTGAGAGTACCCACGAGGGGCCCCTGAAATGCCACGTCCTGCTGTGTGACACCAGAGACATCCTTCACCCTCTGGGCCGCGCTCTCCTCACCTGCCAGACGGAGGTGACACGGCTCACCTCTAAGGGTTGCTGAGAGGACCGAATGCTCTCACTCAGGTGCAAGCTCCTTGCAAACTGTAAAGTGCTGTGACAAGGTCCGTTGTTGTCGCTGTGGGAATGACACCCGCATCCTCTCACCAACCTGTCTGGGCAGCCGTCTCTTGCCCATCTGCTCAGGACCTGCCTGGTGTTTGTCACCTGCACGCTTCAGAGGTTGTATGCTGGCCTATTCAAGATTTTAAAAACATGTGAATTAGTTGCCCACTTTTCCAAATCAGATAATTCACATAAAAATCCAGATTTCCTCCTTCTTTGAAAGAATTCTGAAGGCTGGTGACCGAGGGCCCCCTCACTGGTTGCTCTGAGTGGCGGGCCCCACGCCCACCCACTCACTCTTTTACTGTGAGTGTGTGACCCTGTGATGCGCCCGGGGTCTCCCTGGGGACAGGCCCAGTGGCACGCATAGTGCATACAGAAAACCTTGGCACCAGTTGAGTTTAAAGTCGGCTGCATGACACTGAGCAACTGTGTGACCTCTCTAGCCCCAGTTCACACATCTGTGAAGAGGGATAATGACATTCACTGATGGTGCTCCTGCATGGGGTCAGTGCAAGGAGGACAGGAGAAAATATGTCAAATACCCCTACATAGTAAGTGCTGAACGCCCGCCTGTCCCTCACCCACTCACGTGCATGTTGCCTTGTGGCCCCAGGACAGCAGGGCTACTGGACGGTGGGGGAGGCCCGGGCCCTGTTGGCTGGGTTTGGGGGATGTGGGGAAGGTGGGTCTGGACCCTCCTCCAGCCCCTGCAGCTCTAAGAACTGAGTTTGGGTCCCTGTGAGTGATTTGGGCCTGTGGCCAGGAGAGGGCACTGGTGCTCCAGAGACGACAGGCTCACAGGCATTTTCCCCAAACCAAGTCACTGGGGCTTCCAGTTTCCACGAATCTACCTGTTCTATCCCAGCACCCGGAGCAGGCAGGGAGCTCTGGCCTCTTCCTGGTGGCAGACATGCTGCAGGCAGGTGCTTCACGTGTGTTGCCTCACATGTCCCTCAACAGCCTTGCAGGGTAGAGACTATTATTGTTCCCATTTTACAGACAAGGAAACTGAGGCCCAGAGAGGTCCAGAAAGGGGCCCATGGTCACCAGCTAGGAAGCACCTCTCCAGGGCCAGGTGATGGCCCCAAAGTCCACCAGGTTACACCAAAGACCTGAGGGCTGGATGGTGGGGTGGGGGCTGTGGTCGTCACAGAGAGCTGGGCAGGGCTCCCCGGGTTGGGCAGAGGAGGCCTCATGGAAGATGGATAATAAGCGCTGGGTATTGTTACTTCCTCTTGATGAGGTGGGGAGAGCAGAGTGAGGCTGAGAGAGACGGAGGTGGCCAGGCTGTGGGAGGGGAGCCTGCACCACTGGGATAGGGAGATGGGCCAGTTTGGAATGCAGCAGTGTGAGGAGGGGCGGAGGAGAGGGAGTGGCATCCTGCTGTGCCTCAGGGGGACCTTGCACTTGACCCCAAGGGCCACAGGAGGCCACCCTGTAGCTGGGAAGTGACCGCATGACACCCAAGGCTCACCCAGGGTCCCTTCCGCCCCTCTGCCCCCAGGTCGGATGCCAGCCCCGAGCCCCCCACCAGCCACAGCTATGAGCAACTGGAGGAAGGACCACCTGGGCACCAGCAGCTCGGAGCCCCTCACGGTCATCATCATTGGTGAGTGCCGCCCAGGGTGGGGGATGGGGGAGTGCACTGAGCCCCTGGGGTCGGAGGTCAGGAGCCAGGCAAGGCCAGGCTGGCCTTTCTTCACAATTGTCGTCTTTAAAATTGGCCACTGAGCAAGCGTTCACTGTGTGCCGGGGGCGATGCTTAGCAATTTATAAAATGGCATTCCAGGGCTGGCCCTGTGGCCAGGTGGTTAAAGTCCCACGAACTCAGCTTGGGCGGCCCGGGTTCACAGGTTCAGATCCTGGGCACGGACCTGCTCCACTCATCAGCCAGGCTGTGGCGGCGTCCCACGTACAAAATAGGGGGAGATGGGCACGGATGTTAGCTCAGGGCCAATCTTCCTCAGCAAAAAATATATATATATATCATTCCACGTGATCCTTCCAAGAACCCGCGAGGCAAGAACAGAGCTGTCTGCCAGGGTGGCCCTGCGAGGGCAGGGGCCTGGTCCTAAGCCTGCGCTGGTCCCCGTGCCTACCCAGGGCCTGGCACTGCACTAGGAGCCGTGTGAGGGTCCTGGGGTCCCGTCCTCAGATCTCCAAAGTGGGGACAGACGGCCCCTCCCCTCATGCAAGCGTCAGGCTGAACCACATGAAGTGGCCATTCTTGTAAGTCAGAAACAGCCGAACGTCATGATTTCATATGGTTCGTCCTCACACCATTCTACACGTGGGTAACATTCTGAACAGCGTGAGACAAGAAGAGGGGAAAGACAGACAGAATGGAAGCCATGTCACGAGGTGAATTGCCCAAGTGCCACAGGTAAGTGGTGCAATTCGTTCAGACTTGGGGGCAGGTGGCCCCATAGGTGGCACCCCTCCTGAGCGCCCACAGGCCCTGAGCTCACCCCTCAGAGCATGTAGCAATCTGTATCAGAATATTTTACTCGTCTTTCCGACGGAAAAGACTGTCAGCTCTGGGAGGATGGGACTAGTGATCTCAGAATATCGGTCTTGTTGCTGTGTGACCACAGGCAAGTTACCTAACCTCTCTGTGCCCCAGCCTCCTCAAGTATAAAAGGAAGAAAACAGTAGCATGCGCCTCACCAAAGTCATCGGGAGAGCTCAGTGGGGCAGTGCATGCTCTTCAGGGCTTCCTAGGGGGCCTGGTGCAGCAGCAGATCTGCCAGTTTCTTATTATTTTGTTTTACTAACATCCCTTGACACAAAGCTTGACCCATGGTCAGCCCTCCACAGATGCCAGTGGTGACGACCCCTCCTTTCTCGTTGTTGGAGCAGCACAGTGGCACAGCGTCCGGCACACAGTAGGCTCTCAAGCGTTGCTCATGACTTTGTCATTGACTATTATTATGCACAGCGCCGGGCCCAGGCCGAGGCCTTAAAACGTTTCATTTCTGGTTTATGAATGGAGAGCACGTCAGTGAGCGAGTCAGATCAGGACCAAAGCCCTCGGCGGTGGCCGTGGTGTCCCGCACGGAAAAGCGCCGCCCTCTGACCCCGCCCTCTCTCCCCAGGCAACGGTCCCTCGGGCATCTGCCTGTCCTACCTGCTCTCGGGCCACACCCCCTACGTGAAGCCGGACGCCGCCCACCCGCTCGCCCTGCTGCAGAGGAAGCTCACCGAGGCGCCGGGGGTCTCCCTCCTGGACCAGGTGGGCCGGAGCTGCGGGGCGCGGGCACCCACTCGGGGACACGCCCAGCTTTCCCGGCGCAAAACCGAAAATACGCGCTTGTAGACCCAGGACCCATCACGGAACGCGAGAGGCCACGAAGTCAGCCTCGGAAGTTGTGAGAAGGACCCGGGGCTGTCTTTCGAGACCCACAAGTTCTACCCCAGCCTGTCTCACCCCCTAGACCAGCGGTTCCAGACTCGGGGACCAGTTTACTCTCCCGGGGACACCTGGCCACCTGGAGACAATGTCAGTTGTCACACTTGGAGTGGTGGAACTGCTGGCGTAGAGGGTCGAGGCCAGGGAGGCTGTTAAATGTCCTACAATGTACAGGACAGCGTCCACCACAAACAATTACCCGGCCCAGATGTTGCAGTGCCAGAGTTGAGCAACCTCGCCCCAGATATTTCAGTCCCTCCAGCCCCTGCTCCAGAGCACTTCCCAGTCCTCCTTGCCTTCCCACGGTCCACTCACCGTCCACCGGCCCCTTCGGGCTGCATCCACCCTCCCAGTCTCCCACCCTCACGTTGGGGATGAGGAAGTAAGCCAGCATGTGGCCTAGATCGGCATTGTCCAAAATGCCTTCGACAGGACACTAGTCCCTCGGTATAATACGCAGAGAAAATGTTCTTACTCCAGTAAGTCCGAGAGGCGCTGGATTTGGCAAAATTAAACAGGTAAATGACAGCTACAGGACTTGTCAGATCCTTTAACGTGCTGGTGTGCATCATTTCCTTCGAGAGGCAGAGTTTCTCAAGCCTATCTGACCACCCTGATATTAGGGTGGGAATGCAGGACCAGGGGGCCTTCCCCGGTTGCCCCTCTGACCTGCGCCCCCCCTCCAGGACCTGGATTACCTGTCCGAAGGCCTCGAAGGCCGGAGCCAAAGCCCCGTGGCCCTACTCTTTGATGCCCTCCTGCGCCCAGACACAGACTTTGGGGGAAACCTGGAGTCTGTCCTCACCTGGAAGTACCAGAAGGAGCGAGCCATCCCCCACGTGGTCCTGGGCCGGAACCTGCCTGGGGGAGCCTGGCATGTGAGTGGGGCCAGGAGGGGGTGCAATGGGATTGGGGCCAAATCTACGTGAAGTCTCGGGAAATTCCCTCCCTAACTGGGGGCTAAGACTCTTCCATTTCCCACCCTACTACCTCCCCTCTGCCCCTCCTCTCCCTCCCCCTCCTCCTCCCCTTTCTCTAAGGCCTCCCATGCCCTCCAGCCTCGAGTGGGTTGGAGGCTAGCAGAGGCCTGGACCGAAGGACTCCTCTCCCATGCAGTCCATTGAAGGCTCCATGGTGACCCTGAGCCAAGGCCAGTGGATGGGGCTCCCGGACCTGCAGGTCAAGGACTGGATGCGCAGGAAGCGAAGGTGAGGCAGCCCTGGAAAGCCCAGGGTGGGCAGGGAAGACCCAGGCCCAGCCCCCACATTGAGCCCAGGAGCCAGAGGTAAAAGGGCTTTGGGGCTCATCTGGGGTGACTTCCTCTTACTCCAGCGGGGGAAACTGAGAATCAGATGGGGAAAGAACTTGCCTAGGACCACACGAGGAGTGAGCGGCAGAGCTGGATTCGCCCCAGTACTCCCTGTCCAGTGCTCCCTCCCCCTGCCACATGACCCCCTGACTTGGCCTCCCCTTAGCATCCCAGCCTCCAGGGAGGGGGTGACAGCTGGACCCTGGCCCCCACGCCCTGCCCCGAGTCTCTAGCCCAGGCTCCCCAGTCCTCTGTCCTCCCTGCCGCCCCCCTCACTCTTCTGAGCCTGGCCTGGAACAATCTGTTTCCTTCTAGGTCAGCAAATAGGATGCACTTCCTTTTTTTTATGCTTTTGCTTTAGAAACATAACCACACTCTAGAAAACAGAAAATTGAGAAAGGAAGACAACTCACCCCAACCCCCCTCTTCTGCCTTTCGCTGTCCCATCTGGGGATATTTTCTCCCCATCTTTCCTGCTCCATAATGACCACCTTACACACCTCTGACCACCCTGGGGATGGGGCTGGATCCTTGAACAAATGAATCCCACCCTGCTCATCCTGGGGCACGAGGCGTAAAGCTGCCCAGTGCTCCAGGGCAGGGGATGTCACTGGGTGGCATCTGCCCTTATACTTGAAGCCCTGTTTCCTCTGGACTCGGGGGCTGTGACAGGGGGCCTGTCACCCCCACCCACCTGGCACCCAGCCTCTCTTGGCACCTCAGTTTCTGCCTCTCCAGGGTCCACTGTCTGTCTCTTTGACACAAAGACTTCTGTCCCTACAAATGTGGTAGGAAGATGTCCGGGCTTGTTAGTGATGTGTTTGCTAACAGACAGGATTTACATTTCACTTGTAAACATATGCTTTCACATCCTACTCTTAAAATTGAACACGATGTCATAGCATTTCACGTGACGATTACAGCATTTGCACCATCCTTTACATGGCCACCTAATATTCCTGAGGGAGCGCCAGCATCTCCACTGAATAGTCCCTACGTGTCAGGCCTTGTGCTTAGATGTCAAAGCCAAAACCCATGACAGATGGGCTCCCTGCCCTCGTGGTGCTGCCACGGTCCCCAAACCACAGCCCAGTCGTGGGGCTTCATTCTTTCCAACGTGCATTATTATCAATAACCCTGTATGTAACAATCCTCTTAGGCCAGCCCTTTAAAACAATTTTTATTAAAACAGAGAAAGAGAAATGTTAGACCCACAGAAATAACCTCCAGAGCGCCAGTTTCAGTAGCAGACCAACGAGTTGGGTTGGCTGGAGTGGCCTCGGGGTATGTGGTCTGAGTTCGTGACAATTGGTCATGCTGGCGGGTCATGCAGGATTCCCATTAAGTGAGCTCGTCCTTCACAATATGTCCACAGTTGGGGACAGTAACGCACCTGAAGCCACACTGCTAGATGTGGGGAGGAGCTGAGATGCTGCAAAGCCTGGACCTCGGCCACCAGCAGCACTGGCCCCGGAGAGGGTGGGCATAATAATTACAATAATAAAATTGTCCCTGCTGTTACCATGTGAGCTGGGGACTGTGGGAAGTGCTTTACATGGGTTATTTTTAATCAGCTTGTTTACTGAAATATAGCCTACGCCCAGCAAAGCACACAGCTCACGTGCGTGGGGGGATGGAATGTCCCAAAGTGGACCCACCTGCCTTCCAGCCACCAGGAATCAGGAAACAGACTCCACACTCCTGTCCCCAGGACCTCCTTCATCCCTCCCCGTCCCCACCCCCACCTCCTCCCCAGAGGTGCCCACTCTCTTGACCTCTAACTCCATAGGTTAATTTTGCCTGTTTCTGAAATTTATAAAAACAGAATCCTACCAAATTTATGTGGAATATTATTCAATCCTTTGAGGTAAGAATAATGGCCAACTCTTATGACTCTCCTATGTCACCTACTACCTGTCAGATTCTAGTCTGAGCTCTCTGTTTACATCACCATCGAATCCTCCCAATAACCACAGAAGTAGGTGCTGTCCCCATCGTCAGCCTCACGCTGCAAATGAGGAAACAGGCACAGAGAGTTTCAGGCCCACAGCTCACAGCGGCAGAGTCAGGATTTGAACCCGGGCCGTCCAGCTCTGGAGGCCACACTCTGAACCCCGCCCTAATGAGGTGCCCTCATCAGCTCCATTTTAAAGAAGAGGGGACTGAGCTTCCGAGAGGTTAAACCACTTGGCCAAGTCCTATGGCTGGAGCCACTGTCCAGCTCTAGGGCCTGACACCAGCCTGGTCATCCCCCGTCCCACCTGATTGTCCCCCAAACCCCAGTCCACTCTCTAACACTCACCCTCCTGCGTCCTCCCCCCCGCAGAGGTCTTCGCAACAGCCGGGCCACAGCAGGGGATATCGCTCACTACTACAGGGATTATGTGACCAAGAAGGGCCTGGGCCACAACTTTGTGTCCGGCGCCGTGGTCACAGCTGTGGAGTGGGGGATACCTGAGCCCAGCGGCTCCGGGGCCCAGGACCCCAGCCCCCTCTTCCAGGTGAGCGGCTTCCTGACCACCGAGGACCAGAGCCAGCAGCCCTTCTCCCTGTGCGCCCACAACGTGGTCCTGGCCACAGGCACGTCTGACAGTCCGGCCCGGCTGGGCATCCCCGGGGAGGCCCTACCCTTTGTCCACCACGAACTGTCGGCCTTGGAGGTGGCCACACGGGCGGGCATGGTGACCCCGGCCTCGGACCCTATCCTCATCATTGGAGCGGGGCTGTCGGCGGCCGACGCGGTCCTCTATGCCCGCCACTACAACGTCCCCGTGATCCACGCCTTCCGCCGGCCCGTGGACGACCCCGGCCTGGTGTTCAACCAGCTGCCCAAGATGCTGTACCCCGAGTACCACAAGGTGCACCAGATGATGCGGGAGCAGTCCGTCCTGTCGCCCAGCCCCTACGAGGGCTACCGCAGCCTCCCCGAGCACCAGCTGCTCCTCTTCAAGGAGGACCGCCAGGCCGTGTTCCGGGACCCCAAGGGCCTCCAGAAGGTCTTTGGCGTCTCCCTGGTGCTGGTCCTCATCGGCTCCCACCCCGACCTCTCCTTCCTCCCCGGGGCCGGCACCAACCTTGCCGTGGACCCTGACCAGCCCCTGAGTGCCAAGAGGAACCCCATCGATGTGGACCCCTTCACCTACCAGAGCACCCGCCAGGAGGGCCTGTATGCCGTGGGGCCGCTGGCCGGGGACAACTTTGTGCGGTTCGTGCAGGGTGGGGCCCTGGCCGTGGCCAGCTCCCTGCTGAGGAAGGAGGCCAGGAAGCCACCCTAGCACCCAGCCTGGCATCCTCGCACCCAGGCCCTAAAGAGGAGGGGAGATCACCACAGCCCGGGGGACACGGGGCCCATCCCAAGGTGCCCCCGTGAGGGAAGGAGGCCTCTCCTGGCAGGAGCCAGGAGCAGCCACGAGCCCACGCAACAGGCCTTGCCGATGAAGAGGAGTGGGGAAGCCAGGCCAGGGCAGGCCCAGACCTGAGTGGGGGTGAAAGCTGCCAGCCTGAGCTGGAACACCAGGGCCAGCTGAGCACTGAGCCAGGAAGACTCGAGGCCCCATTCCTTCCAGAATCAGGTCCCAAATAAAACCAGAGCCTGCCTCCATTCACGCGTCTGAGGATTCTGTGCTGGGGGTGGGGCCCGGTGCCCAGGACCCTGCTCTGGGAGCGAGGGGGAGGGCACAGGGCCATGTAGGAGGAAGTCCTTGGGCTGGGGGGTTGGGTACCCCAAGGGATGGTACCCCAAGTGGGGGGCAGCTGTGTAGAGAAGTGAGGGGAGGGTGTGCAGGAATGGGGTGCTGGGGAGCCTTCCGCAGCCCTCCCACCCCTCCAGCCTAGTCCCTGCTGCTCTCCCACTTGGTTCCAGCCACACTGTCTCCTTTCAGTCCCTCACCAGGCTTGTACCTGCTGCAGGGCCTTTGCACAGGCTGGTCTCTAGCCCAGGGCACCTTCCCTCCTCTCTCTAACTCCTCCTCTTCTACTCTCTAAGCATAAGGATCACCTCCTCTAGGAAGCCTCGTCTGACACAAACCCCTCCATGGCCACATGGCCACCAGGGCAAATCCCCCACTCATGGCCCAAGGTGCCACCTCTTCGTGGCAGTTCAGCTGTAACAGTTCATTTATTTGTGGAATCATTCCAGTATCTGGCTCCGCCCACTTGGATGTAAGCTGGTGGCCAAAGACCCGGCCTATTTTGCCCATTATTGTAACCCAGCGCCTAGCACCGGGCCTAGCACCCAGCGGACGCTCCCTGATTAATCTTTTGGACCAGTGGGTGGGTGGATGGATGGATCATGAGTGATTGGATGATGGGTGGATGGATAGAACGTGAGGGGAAGAGGATGTTCTGGGGCGATGCCTGGTTCTGGGCGTTGTGTAATGGGAGGGGGAGGTCTGAGGGAGCGTGCACGCCCGCGGGAGAGAAAAGTGGGTGCCAGTGGGAGTGATGGGGGAGCCCGCGCGCGTGGGCACTAATCCCGCGAGCTGGAGCCGGCAGAGGGCGCTCCAGGCTCGCCGGACACCTGCGCTCCGGCCCCTGCCGCGGCGCCACCGGTGGGGTGGGGGGACCTTCGGGAGGGCAGCCCCTAGGGACGCCCATCCCCCCCGCAGCCAGACCCCCACCAACCCCGCCCCCACTGGGCAGCCCCCTCTGCGGCCGGGCCGGGGTCCAGCCCCCAGGCCCCGCGCCCCCGCGGGCATCCCCCTGCCGCCGCGCCCGGCCGCGGGGGGGCGGGGAGTGTGGGGGGCTGGACACTGGGCACGTGGCTCGGGGTCCGGGCGGAGCGCCCCCCCCTTCCCCGGAGCCGGCCCGTCCCCGCGGTGGCCGCGGCCGTGGGGGCCGAGAGAGGGAGGGCGGGGCGCGCGGGCGGCGGCGGCGGGCGGCGCGGGGAGGGGGTCGCGCGGGGGCGGGCCGCGGGCCGGGCGGGGGTCGGCGGGCTTCCGGGCGGCGGCGGCGGCGGCGGCGGGCGCGGCGCGATGTGCGAGCGGGCGGCGCGCCTGTGCAGGGCCGGCGCGCACAGGCTGCTCCGGGAGCCGCCGCCGCAGGGCCGGGCGCTGGGCGGGCTGCTGCGCTGGGTGGGCGCCAGGATGGGCGAGCCCCGGGCGCCGCTAGCCCCCGACGCCGCCGCCGCGGACCCCGGCCCCGGCCCCGCCTCGCCGCGCGGGGGCACCTCCGTCATCCTGGACGTGAGTACGCGCCGGCCGGGACCCCGAGCCCCCTCCTCCCACGGGGGCGACCCCGACGCCGCCCTCCCCCGCCTCCGCCGGGACCCGCGTCCTCTCCTCCCTGCGCAGAGGACCCCCGACCCATTCCCCTCTGCGCCCCAGAGCGCGAGCCCCCAGCCCCTCACGTCCTGGCCGGTCTCCGTCTCCAAATCAGGAGGACCCCTCCTCCCACCAATCTCCCTTCACTTCTCGGGACCCCCACCTTCCCGGGGCCGGGACCCTGGAGCTCGTCGACCCGGCCACCGCTCCCCTACTTCTGTGCTGGCCAAACCCTCATCCTTTCCCCAGCCCAGCACCTCATCCTTTTACCCTCATCCCTTCCCGGGACCGGAGCCCCCTCCTCTCCGCCTCGGATCTCTGCCAAGTCGCTACTTTTCTGAGACCCCCCCCCCCATAACCCTAGCTCCAGTGCCACCTTTCTGGCTCTAGACTCTGAGCCCGTGTTCTGGTCCCCAAAGACCCTTTCGCTCCGACACCGCCTCTTTGAAAGTGAAGCCCCCTCCCCAGCTGTCTTCCCCTCCCCTTTCAGTGGAGCTGAACCACCCCCATCCGCCCTGAGCCGGGACCCCCTGGGTTCCCCCCAACCACCCCCACTCCACTCGGAGCCCCCGCTGTCCTCCATTCCCTTCCCACCCTCCCTGTACTCACCCCAATCCCCTCTGGGGCCCAAACCCTCCAGCTCTGGGAAGCTCATCTTAGCCTCCCACCCACTCCCCCCCGGGTGGGAGGGAGATTCTGCAGGGTGGATGGCCGCTGGGGTGGGAGACACCCTGTAGTGCTGGGAGGCAGGCGGAGGGGGCTTCATCCTGGGGTTCCCGCCCCCCCAGGGAGAGCTTGGTGCTGGGATGTGCTTGTCCCAGTGAGGGTCCTGTGTGGTGGGTGGCCGGGAGATGGGGTGCTTCACGTGTGCCTGGTGGGTTTCTGGGAGAGGTGTGTGTGTGTGTGTACTGCACATCCCTGTGAGCGTGCGGGAGCGTGGGTTTCCTCTCCTGGAACCATGGGTGGAGAGGGCTGGGCAGCGAAGGGGGAGCTGTGCTGTGAGCGCCCCCCAACACACACACACAGCCTGACACCCTTGCACAGCTGGACTCTCTCTCTTTCTCTCTCTCTCTCTCTCTCTCAGGCTCGGTTTCCTCCTCTGTGAAATGGGGTGATGAGCGGGTGTGGGGGGCTCACAGGCCCGTCCACCCTCCTCGAGCCGCATCAGCTGTGGTCCTGTCATTCGCTTGTTTAACACCTGGGCCCAGAGCAGGCACCTGGGGTGGGACCCCGCCTCTGGAACCTTGCGGTCAGGAGCAGGGGTGTGGGCTGGGGCTTTGAGGAGGGCCTGGGGTGGTCCCATAACTGCCTCCCAGCCACAGTGGCTCCCGCCCAGTACTCCGGGCTCGGGGTTCAGCTGAGGGAGGGGTGATGTGTGAGAAGCGGTGCCTGAGCTGCTGCTTCAGTTTGTCCCAGCCCCAGGTGCCTGACCATGGAGCCCACCCGGTTGCCTGGAGGGATGGGAGGGCATCTGCCCTGGGCACCAAGGCAAGGACCTAAGATGGGAGGGTCACAGGGGGTGGGGCCTCCCCCTCCTCCTTCCATCAGCATGGCTTACCTGGTCCCAAAAATAACAAGAGGAGTATCTGGTCTCAGCCCAGGCATGGTGGCGGCTGGGGGGGGGGGCTGTCCCCTCCCCCACCCCCCCATGCAGCCAGAACCTTGCGTCTGCACCTGGTTTCCTGGCAGCGTGCCTCCACCCACTCCCCCACCCCAAAAATAATCCAACCCTGCCCATGGCAGGTCCACTCGCCAGGTCTCGAGGTTCTCTTAATAGACCCCTTCTTTCAGACTTAACCCAACCTCCCTGAAGAAAACCGGGGCTCCCAAGGGGTTTTGGGAGGGGTGTGATGGTGTAAGACGTGTGGCTGCATCCATAGGACACAATTCTGAGTGTGCGACTGAGCACAGGACAGTGGGTGAAGCCACGTGGACCGGTAGTTCTGGGAGTCCACCCGCAAACATGTGGATGGCTGTGAGCGTGTCCATGCGCGAGTGCGTGTCTGTCGGCGTGGCCGTGGGCAGGCTGGCGGCACAGAAGGGAGAGTGGGCGGCTGCTTCCGCGCGGGCGGCTGGGGGGGGGCCTCCGCCTGAAGCATCCCTCCTCCGTCCCTGGATCCCAGCCGGGGTCTCCCCGCTGGGGAGGGGGAGGGGGGCTCAGCTTCCCCTGCCCGCCTCAGAAGAGTGGGGTTTCAGTACCGATCAGAACCGTTGGAGGGCGCCTGCGCCTCCCAGCCCAGGCTGACTTGACCTCTCTTCTCTGCAGATTTTCCGCCGAGCTGACAAAAATGGTGAGTTTCCCTCCCCCACCGTCCCCTGAATGAGGACTTGGTTCTTTCTGTCCCGATGCTTTAGGGAAAGGGCTCAGGGGGTAGGGACATGGACCACCTGGCACCTGAAGGTTGAGAGTGTAGGACCCTGAAGTCCAAAGGCTGGATCCTGGCTCTGTGCCTCAGTTTCCCCATCTGTACAGTGGGACTCCCATAGTTTCTGCTTAGTAGGATGCCCTGAAGATTCAATGAGTTGATGTCTGTGGTGCCAAGATGTCTTGGCCGTAGTACAGGCTTGGTGTGTGTTAACCCTAATGCAGCTGGGCTGGACCAGAGCAGCCCGGGCAGGGGCCCAGAGATCACCCTTTAGGAAACCCCCAGCGTTACTCACTCCAGGCCCTTCACAGGCCCTGGCACACATCCTCCTCACAGCAACCTGCTGCAGTCGATGGTGTTCTGTCAACTCCGTAGTGGCCCAGAGAGGTTAAGTGACATGCCCAGGGTTGCCCAGTGCGTGAAGGCAGTCGAGGCTCTGCTACAGACCCCTGGCACTTTTGCCCACATCACGCAGCCTCCCCAGCCCTGTGAGCAACACATAGTTGTGGCCAGTGAATTCGTGATACTCCACTTCTCCTGACTTCTTGGAATGGCTCCACCCTGCGTGAGGAGAGCTGGGGGCCTGAGAAGTTCATCAGGCACACCGGAGCCTCCCAGCTGAAACAGAGCGGCACAGCTTCGTATGAATGCTGTGGTCATTATTCTCGGGCCCTCTCCGTGGACTTTAACCGAGGCACCTTCCCTCTCCAGTCGTCAGTTACCCCATCTGTGAAGTGGGGTGATAACACCTACCCTGTCTGTTTCCCTGGCTGTTGGGAAAATGCAGGGAGGAGATTGGGTCACAAACTTTTAAAAAGAGAAGCAGGCTGGGTTCAGTATTTTTTTGTTTGTTCATTGAGAAAACACTGAGAATCAAGGCCCGGGCTGGGGACAGATGACCTGGCACCTGTCCCCAGGGGCCCTCAGGTCCCCCAAAGCATCAGTCTCCCATCCCTCTCCCACGTAGGTTGGAGATCAAAGTGGCAGCTCTAGCCCGGGTCCCCAGCACCGCCCTCCCTCCCTGACCCTGGGAGTTAGTGTTGACCTGCCCCCATGGTGTTGGGGGGAGAACTTGAGGCTTTGGGGGACAGGGGAGTGCACTGGCCTGGGCTGGAAGTCAGTGCCCAGGGGTCTCCATCTCTTGGCCCCCATCCCTGGGTGTGACGGTGGCCCCTCCCAGGCCTCTTGGGATGAAGGGCCCTTGGCAGCAATTCCACATGGAAGAAGGAGAGGTATGTGGGAGGACTTCAGTGCCCTCGATAAGTGTTTGTGGCATCGTGTCCTGAACAGCGTTAGAGACCAGGGAAGGGGGTTAAGGGGCTTGGTCCCTGCCGCAGCCCTCTGTCTAGTACCTTCACTGTGGCCAGCCCGGGGCTGCGTGGTCATCGCCGTGTGCTGGCCGGGCCCCTCCAGCAAACTGTGAGGTCTTCACAGGTAAGAATTTGGGTTGGTCTGTGTCGTGGGCCCGATACCCAGCACATAGTAGGTCCGTGGCAAATGTCCGTAGGCTCACGGCTAGTGGATTTCCTGTCGGTGAGAGTGCGGCCGTGTGCATCACTGGTCTGCAGCAGTGGGAGTCCGCCTGCGGGTGTCTGGACGCGCTGCGGGAGTGTGTGCGTCTGGGGTCTGAAGGCCGTGCCTCTGACTATTCCTGTCCCCACCAAATGTGTGTGGAGTTGGGGGGGGGTGTCTTTCTGATCGTGTGGCTCTGTAGGAAGCTCTGCAGAGTGTAGAGGTGTGTGTGTGTGTGTGTGTGTGTGCACTCGCCTGTGTGGGTGGGTGGCGCCCTGGTCTCCCTTCAGACACAAATGGGGTTTCATCCTCTTTGCTTGTTCCCCATCAGAGGCCATGTTTCCGCCCCCTGAGCACAGCTGCGGGGACCCTCGACTTCGCTCCTGCAGCCCCCACGGGGGCCAAGCTTGCTCCTCCTCTTGGGGCCTTAAGTCTTCCCGGCCACCGCCGAGTGGCCGTGGGGGCTTGTCACCAGGGTTAACATGGGTGTGTGAGGCAGGTCCAGGGGAGCTCCCCCGGCCTGTGAGAAGGAGGCGGGCGCCCCCTCTGTCGCGGGGCCCCTCCTCTGTCGCGGGGCCTGCCTGGGCTCAAGTCCTGGCTCAGCCACTCGCCGGCTCAGTGACCCAGGCCAGTCTCCAACTCCCAGGCCTCAGTCTCTGCGTCTGTAAGTGTGGGTGATAACACTATCCCCGCCTCCGGGGGCTGCCGTGAGGGTGGAGAGCAGAGCCCGGGGTGGCCGGCTCACTGTAGGGGATCAGGGAGCCCTCACACCAGTTGAGGAAGCGTGGCCGCCTCAGAGAGCGGCCGTGGTCCATCAACAGGTGTTTGAGTCCCACCCTGTGCTCCACGGGGAGTTCACCATCGGGGGGGGGGCCTGCTGTCTATTGTGCCCCCAGATTTCAGTAGAGCTTCTCCTTTGATTTTCACTCTGCTCCCTCTGGGATAGGAAGCATCACCCCGTTTTTACAGATGCAAAAGCCAGGCTGGGAGAGAGCAGATGCAGGACTGCAGCCCTCAGCCGGGGGCTGGTGCATCCCGGTTCGACTCAGCCCGGGGCAACCTGAAAACATCGTGGGGGCGGGGGGAAATGGAGTCGGGACGGAGGTATGAGGGTGGGCGGAGAGGTACATAGAGCTGCACACAGCAGGCACACACACGGTTGTGTCCCCAAGAGCGAGACACTTGGGGGGCAGAAGATGGGCGTGTGGAGGCTGAGGGTTGGAGTGGAGGCCTTCGGGATTACAGGAGCTCGGGCTCGGGCTGGCCCTTCCTGGTGGCTCCCAGGACAGAGACCTCTGCTCGGAGGAGCAGCCGGGGCCTGGCTCCCGAGGAAAGCTGGGCGTGAGGGGCCCGCCCGCCACCTGGGCTGCGGAACCCAGAGGGGCGGGTGGCAGCCAGTGGAGGGGTGCGGGCCGGACTGCACTTCCCTCCCGGGACGCGGACGCTGGCAGGCTCCTGACATTTGAAAGGTCACTGCGACAGAGGCTGAGCTGCTAATTAGTGAAGACGCCCGCACACAGCCCTACTCGGGGTCCTCGCTGGAGGGGGTGCCAGGCCCCTCGTCTGATTGGGCAGAGGCCTGGGCAGGAGAGGCTGATTCCCTCGTCAGCGGAGCTGCATTCATTAGGGCTGCGGTGGGATATTCCAGGTAAAGGTCAGCCGAGGAGGCTTTGTGCTCAGGAGGCCTGGCCGGCCTCCCTCTGCCTCTTCTCCTGAGTGCAGACTGGACGGAGATGCTCGGACAGGCAGGAGGAGAGGGAGGCAGGAGGAGATGGTCCAGACTTGGCCTCAGCTTTTCCGTGGAGCCCTGTGGCTGGGGGTCTCCCCACAAGACCCTGCCCCAGGTTGGGTTGGGAGCATGGACTTGGGAGCCAGATGGCCTGAGTTCAGACTCCAGCTGTGGGACCTGAGCAAGTCCCTTAACCACTCTGTGCCTCGGTTTACCGCTCTGTAAAATGGGGCAGTGGTCCTACAGAGGCCATGGGCGTTATGAAGCCTGAGTGTGCAGCATGTCTGCCGTGACTCTGCACTGTGGTTCCCGTGTCTCAGCAGTCCTGCCACAGGACGCTTGGAAAGTCTCCTCTTTCCCAGAATGCAGAGAGCCCCGACTTTGAGTTTATGTATTTACAGCTGGTGTCATGCGTTTCTCATGGCTGGTTTCTGGGTCTTGTGTGTGTGTATGGGGGGGTTGTATGTTTGGTTTTTGGGGGGCACTCTTGTTTTTGAAAGTTACAAGTTCATTCTCCCTCTGTGACCTTGAAGCCTGGGCCGGGGTGTTGGAGACACACGGGCACGTTGCCCCAGCCCCCATGCACATGCGCACACCTTCTCCCTCTCTCCCAGCCCAGATGCTTTATGGCTTATGGGGCCAGAGGAGACTGGTGGTGGGCAGCCGGGGCAGGAGTTGAGGCTCTTCCTCTCTGAGCTTGTCCTTTTGCCCCTCCCTGAGCTCCCGCAGAGCTGCTGGGAGCAGGCAGAAGCTGCGGAGTCTTGACAGTGTGAGAATGACTTCTGCTCTGGGCCCAAGTAGGTCTGCTGTGTATGGTTGGGCAGGTTGTGCCCTGCACAAGAGCAACTACCCGAGGGAATTGAGGGCCTCAGATCCAGCCTGCATTCTGCTCCCAATCCACGTGCCCTGACACTGGGCTATATCCCCCCAAGCGAGAGGGGGTATCTCTTTCTAATAGACACAGAGGTGCCACGTGGGCTGGCAGAGGCTTTGACTGCAGACTGGCTGGAAGTAATGGAAGGGGGTCCACGTTGTCGGGGGCTGGGAGCCTCGAAGTTTCCTGGGTTCACTCTTCTCCCTGACCTCCACTGCCTCTCACAGACTTGGCTCCTTTAAGGAGGAGCAGGAACCCTTGTAAATCACTGAGGAAGCAATGGTGGCTGCAGGGCGGGGGTGGGGGGGGGACCAGCTGCAGGAGTGTGCCCAGCAGGTGGCCCGGTGGGAGAAGCTGAGGGTGGAAGCCTGGGGACAGCCACTCCTGGAGTCACCGGTTCTGCTGGGAGCCCCTCCCTCAGTGACCCATCTGCCCCTCACCCATGAGAACGTCCCTAGGGGACGCTGGTGATGGGGTGACTGCAAGTGGAGGGAGAAGACGTGAGACAAAGGGAGAGAAAAGCGGGGACAGGTCGCCTGCATCCGCTGTGAGGGCCCCTTTACAGAGCCCCGCCCCCTCCCCATCCCAGAACGGCAGCCCCAACCCAGAGGAGGGCCAGGCACCCCCTTCCCTTGTGGTGTGGCATCCTCACACTGCATGTGGCACGGTGAGAACTCCATGCCGACCGCTGGCAGCTGTCTCACATCAGACCACGCGAAGGTTCGGACCTGAAGTTTGCTGTGTGGACAGGGCAGGGTGGAGAGGGGCTGTTCCCTCTCCCAGAACCCAGACCCAAGTGCCGGGTTGGAGATGATTTAAGTGTGGGGAGATTATCTGGGCGTTTGGAAGCAAGAGAGAGAGGTCATTAGACTCCTGGCTTTGGGCCTACCTCTCCCAGGTGTGGTGCTCCCTTAACTAGTACCTTCCTCCGGGTGGTCGGTGGGATCAGAGGCGAGTGCCTGGCAGGGCGCATGTGTGTGGAATGCTGCAGAGCGAGCCCAGCACACCCGCTACTTCTTGTCCTGGTACTTGTGGGTTTGGGGATTATCTGTAAATGGGTGTTGGGCTGTGGGTTTGGGAATTAGCTGGAGGAGTCAGTGGTTCTCTGTGAAGTTTACTAGTTAATTGGGGAATCCGCTGGGCGGGCACGGATTATCTGGAGTTTATCTGTTTGGTGGGAATTGTCTGGACTGGGGGATGTCCCGTCTCCTGGACACCAGCTGCCCCTCCTTCCTCTCTGCCTTGCAGATGATGGGAAGTTGTCCTTGGAGGAATTCCAGCTCTTCTTTGCAGATGGCGTCCTCAACGAGAAGGAACTGGAGGATCTCTTCCACACCATCGACTCTGACAACACCAAGTGAGCTGCGGCCTGGCCGCTGAGCAGGGGCATCCGGCAGATCTGGGAGGGAGCGTCTCTCTTCTCACCCAGGGGCCAGTCTCCATTTTCCACTGCCTGGAGGGGCGGGAGACCTGGGAACCCCCAAACTCGCTAGTCTAAGAGTCAGATCCGTTTGGCCCCACAGGCCCCAGAGTGAGTTGGGGAGGGCAGATGGATCCTGCGCTGGCAAGTTGGTCTTTTCTGAGCACACGTGGCTAAGCAGGGAGAGACCCTAGATTTTGCACAGTTCACAATGAAAAGGGGATGCTGGCAGCGACATCGCCCTCCTGCTAATGCAACCCAGTCCTGAGCCCACCGCCTCGTGCTTGTTCCCAGTCCCATAGTCACTCGTAATCTCGATCCTCACCGATCCCATCTTCAACCAGACTGTCACCAAATACTCATCCTAACTCTGACGTCGACACTACTTCTAACTCTGCACTCTTTCTCCAAGCCGATCATAACCCTAAACAGTGTCTCAGAATCATCCAGAAACTCTGGGCACCCAACCCATCCCTAAATCAAGTGAAAGCACACATTCTCCCCAAACTTACCCCCCAATCCCAACCTTAACTCCAGCCTCACCCTTTCCTTGGGTTCCCTGAGTGGAATGAGGCCCGACCCCCTTCTCCACCCCACACCTGGTCGCCTTCCTCAGGCCCCCTCGGGTGATGAAGACCAGAGTTCCTGGGGGCTGCTTGGGGCAGTTTTGCAAAGTTGGTGTCCCCTGAGACAGGCTGGAGGTGGTCTGGACGAGGAGCTGCCACCAGGCCCATTTGCAAGGGACCCAGCACAGTGGTGGCCTGGACCAGAGATTGGGGCTGAGAGTGGCCTGGGAGGCAGGCGCTGGGGACCAGGGTGGGGCAGATGGAGCCAGTGTCCTTGTCTGGGAAGGCCACTAGGAAGACACAGCTTCCCCAGAGAAGGGCTTTGTTTCTGGAGCCAGATGGAATTTCTGAGGGTTCCTGCAGCCCCCTAGGGAGCTTCGAAAGGTCTGAGGCAGGTACCCACTGATTTATTCATTCTCATTCCGTGCCTTTTGTGTCGGGCTCGCTGGGGGGAGGGAGGAGGAGGTGCTGGTTTGAGATTTTAACCAAACGTGAGAGTGTGTGCGGGGGTAAGGGGGACTCACCAGGATAGAAGGTCAAAACTCTAAAAGCCTTTAGGATTATTTTCCAACATTCCCCAGAGCATGAGCTGTAAACCTTCGCTCCTTGGGGTGCTAAGTAGGCTTTCTGCCCGAAACAGGTCACGCAGATCAGAAAGATTGGTGAAATGCTAGTTCAAGCACAATTAAACAGGCCTCCTTTCTGCAGGACTCGTCAGAACCTTTCACATGCGATGCAAATTGAGGGAACCTCCAAGACAGAGCTTGCAGGGCCTCTGAACCCAGATTTATTTGGCCACAGGAGAGGTCCCAGAAGCGTCTTGTTGGACCTGTTCCCTCTCCTCTCTCATTGAGGGAACCAGGTCCTAAAAGGGAGGATTATCAGAATCCGTACAAACGCTCAGGTCCCTCGGCACCTGCTCCCAGCGCGCTCCACCATTGCTTCTCTGTCCGGAGGCTGCTGCGTCCACCTTTGCAGTGTGGGTGGCCTTCTTGTGCTCAGCCTCCTCCAAGGAAGGACAGGATCCTTCTCCACGCTGTAGGAATGGGGATGTGGACCCCGGGGCTAGAGCAAGAACAAGGAGGGCTGTCCCAGGACCCAGCAGGCAGGGGTGCCCAGGGGCAGCATGTCACAAGAGAATTTTGTTGACAGCCTGTAATAGTCATGGGACCCCCGTCCCTTTCCCCCTCCCTTTCCTGGCCCCTGGCTAAGGACGTGGTCACAGACGTCGGGAGGGGAAATGTGGCGGCGTGGTGATCAGGTCAGACAGATGTGCCAACAGGGATCCCTGCGCGGTCCTTCTGAGGGGGTGGCGTCATTTACCTGCTGCAACCTCCCCTATAAAGTGGGGCTCGCGGTGCCAGCGCATACGATGAAAAGACGGAAGGCACGCAGGTGGTCTGCCAGGTGCACGGGGCTGTGCGCACTGTGGAGGGAGGGCGGGTGGGACAGGACGGACCTGCTGAGTCTCCCTCGTTCTCTCTCTCTACAGCCACGTGGACACCAAGGAGCTGTGTGGTAGGTGCCCGGCTATGCAGGGACCAAGACTGGGGGGTGGGGTGGGCATATGGGGGACCCAGGCTGGACTGGTGGGAGGGCCCAGGGGGAGGGGCCTATGACCCCCGACCTTTGCTTTCCCTTTCCCCAGATTACTTTGTGGACCACATGGGGGACTATGAAGACGTCTTGGCGTCCCTGGAGACCTTGAATCACTCTGTCCTAAAGGCCATGGGCTACACCAAGAAGGTCAGCAGCGGCCGTGGGTGGCCCTGGGGGTCCCGGCCCTGAGTGCTGATTTGGTTCTAGACTTTCTCTGGGGCATCCTCACCCATAGGTGGCTGGGTTTGTGACGACAAGTGTTGGGTGGGCCTGGCTCTGGGGTGGGCTTTGCTTGGGGCTCTCAGAAGGAGCTGAGATAGACTGTGAAGTGAGTGAAACGGCTTGGTGAATGGCCCTGTCCAGCTGGTGTCTGGTTGGGAGCATGAGGCCCTCTCCCAGAATGCATGGTCCTGGCATGGAGTCCTGGAAAGGAGCAGCAGTCACTCCCAGCCCTCCAGGGTCCTTGGACAGGAGTCATGCCTGATGAGCCCATGCCTCTCCACAGCAGGGATACAAGAAAGGGAGGGGAGGGAAAGGGGCACGTTCGCACATCTGAACTTGACTGGAATCTGTTGGTGTCTGGGACGAGGACGCATGTCCAGGCGGGAGACGTGAGCTGGGCAGTAGAAGCACTAGGAGTGTTGGGAGGGGCGAGTGCAGGGCTTCCCTGCGCCCGGAGAGAGCCCTCTGATGTGCCTCCACAGCCTGCCCACAGTCCTGTCACCTCCTTGTTTGCACATGTGCCCTGGAGGAAGACAGAAGGCAGGGAGGTGGGGCCAGGTTGTGTGCTGGGCGTCACTGTGCCTTCTCCCTTGTAGCTCAGACGAGCATAAGCACCCCGTCCCCCGAGCTTCGTTCCCCCCTCGGAGCCTGCACCCCCACTGGGCTGGCAGCTTCTGAGGGACAGGGTGGGCGTGTCCTCCTCTGCGTCCGCGTCCGCAGAGAAGGGGTGCAGTGAGTGTCCTGAGGTCCTCCAACGGCCTGGACTAACCGCTCTGTTTCATCCTCACAGCACCCCTGTGGGTGGCTGCCATCACTCCCCCCATGTCCTAGCTGTGGGAACAGGCTCAGAAGGGTGAGCTCTGCAGAGTCACAGCCAGACAGCCACAGCTGCTGGCTGACATGAGAGGGGAAACTGAGTCAGGGGCCTGGCAGGAGGTATGGAGCACAGCATGGGACTCCAGGCCCACCCAGGCAGGGAGCTGGGAGCCGGCCATGCTGTGAGGGACACGTAGACGCCCACAGGCTTGCAGCCTACCAGCAACGTTGTGGGAACTCAGAAGAGGCTGTCTGCTGATCGAGGCCGGGGAGCTTAGCTGATAAAGTCAGCTAGACCTGGCTGAAGGACCCTGAGCTAGTCATTTCCCTTTCTGAGCCTCAGTTTCCCCATCTGTGAAATGGGAGCATTCACCTTATAGAGTCCTTCTGAGGACTGAAGGAGGGTCTCTGAGTTGCTTAGCACAAGGCCTGGCACAGAGCAGAGGTGCCTACGAGTTTTTGTCATTAGGCCCCTGTTGTGTGCTCAGACGTAGGAAGGATCAAGTCTATGTTTTTTTTCAAATTCTGCTGTTACCATTCCGCCGTGCGTTAGAGAATCCCTTTCTTCCCATATATCTGACAATGGCTGGGCCTCACCCTGAGCCTCCACTCAGTCCCGCTTCCGTTTCTGTCCTAGCGTCATGCTGTTCTGAGTCCTGGTGTTTTACAGTATATTTTAGTCACGTGTGAGGCCGATTCCCTTTCCTCGTTCATCCTTGTAGACTATTGTTGGATATTCTGGAAGTATCATGGCCAACTGTGGGTTAGACGGGAGCTCGGAAAGACCCCAGACTCAAACAGAGTCACCCGGACAAGGGTGTCAGCCCCAGCTCCACTGTGGGGGGTGCACCGGATGCCACCCAGGCCTGCTTGTGACTGACACCGCCTCCCGGGGCCTCAGCTCTCCTCTTGGCAGGGGCCACGTGCCAGCAGCGTGGTCTCGAGGCATCGTCACATCCTGAGTTGCTTTTTGGTCTTTGGTTGTGACTCTTCAGAGGTGTGACCCAATTCTCCATCAAGGAGAGGGTTTTAACACAAACTGTACAACTCAGACCAGCTCTGGAGATTTCGCTCTCAGAAGTCACGCACGTGAATGTTCGGTGCGGCCTCTGGTGCGTTCCCAGTGGTGGGGGGATGGTAGGTTGTGGCCGCGCTGGTTAACATTTATTTTTCTTGCATATTTTCTAACCGACTTTTGTTCAAAGAAATGCAACTCGTTGATCGTTGTTTCCAGTGCTTCTCTGGCACCCACTGGTTTTAGCTGACTCGTTTGCTCTTGCAGATGTGCAACCGCGGCATCCGTTAACCTTTGTGGGACCCTCCTCATTCTGATCTCTGTTCCTCTGTTTCTCTCGGGTCCTGTTAGAAGCTCCCCCACGTTCTAAATGACTGGAATGCTGCTACGCCAGGCGTCCTTGCTTTGCTCCTGAAGCTCCAGTGGTCCCCTAGTATTTCTCTGCTAATTATATTGTTAATACCAGCTCTTGTTTTAGAATCCTCTTCAGCCTGTTAAAAAGTATTTTTGCCTTCCCTTCGTTAAATTTCGTCTTAGGAGGTGGTAGTGAATCTTTTCAAATGCCGTTTTGGTATTTTTAAATGATCATCTGATTTTTCTGAAGCTATTGATGGGGTGGATTCTATTATTAGATTCTCTCCTATTGAACAATCCTTAGCTTCCTGTGATAAACCCTAATTGGTGCATTATTCTTTGATCACACTGCTGAATCCTTGTCACTCGCTGAGCGTTTTATCTCTGTCTTTATCGGGAATTGAGATCGGATGACGGTTTGGGAATGAATTATGAGGTGGTTTTGAATATTTTCTGTGTGAATCAGCTTCTCTAACATAGAATCATTTTTCTATTCAAAAATAGAAAGAATTTATCCATAAGGCTTGGGTCGAGGTGCTAAACAGGGGAGGAGATTATTTTTAGTTATTTTAGGGGCCGGCCCAGTGGTGTAGTGGTTAAGTTCGCGCACTCCGCTTTGGTGGCCTGGGGTTCGCAGGTTCAGATCCTGGGCACAGACCTACGCACTGCTCATCAAGCCATGCCGTGGTGGGCGTCCCACATATAAAATGGAGGAAGATGGAGGAGGATGTTAGCTCAGGGCCAGTCTTCCTCAGCAAAAAAAAGAGGAAGATTGGCAACAGATGTTAGTTCAGGTCTAATCTTCCTCACCAAAAAAATAAAAGTTATTTTAAGGTCAACTCTAGTTTTAGTTTTTTACTTTTTGTGTCCATTTTAGTATATTTTTAAACAAAATTATGTGGACATGTTCAGTTTTTTGATCAGTTATGCATAGTATGTTCTTATGGGTTTTTTTTTTAAATCTAAAACATTGTTTGACACAAAACAGGCACTTAATGCAGATTAAGTTCAAAAAAACACCTGCTGTTATAGCTCAGGTCTTATTTTAAGTTTTGTCCTATTTTGATACATTTTAAAAACATATTTGACAGAGTTTTGCCTGTTTTAATTAGTTATTTCTAATAACCAGCCCCTGATACATTTATTTAAATTTCATGATATGTTTCCAACTGTATTTATAGTTTTCACCATTATTTTTTTCTTCCTCCTATTTCCTCAGATTTGTTGTTCTTCCTATTCTTTTTCATATGTGAAATGGAACGCTTCAAGTTTTTGTGATAATAAAGTCTGGAATTTTAAAAATTTACCTTTGAATGATACTTTCACTGCAATCATAGATTTTTTTTTTTTTTTGAGGAAGATTCACCCTGAGCCAAAATCTGTGCCAGTCTTCCTCTATTTCATATGTGGGTCACCGTCACAGCATGGCTGAGTAGTGTGTAGGTCCACGCCCGGGATCCGAACCCGTGAACCTGGGCCGCCGAAGCGGAACACATGAACTTAACCACTAGGCCATGAGGCCAGCCCCATGCAATCATAGATATTAATATGTAGTACTTCCTCTCTCAATATTTTCCAGTAATCTGTTATGCCCTCACTCATTTCTTATTTCATGGTGTTAGGATAAAACAAACCAAGCGACTGGTAGTTCTATTATTTTTAATGTGTTGAGATTTTCTCATTACATATTACTTGATTTGTTTTTATAATTATCTCATGGATGCTTAAGAAAAGATGTGGATCATAGTTTCAGAATATAAAATTTGAAAATAGCTATCCTTTCTTTGTTACGAAATATATGCTGTGAAAAGACAACTTTGTAAAAAGGTAAAACCATATCTCTTGTACAAATATAAAATGCACACATGTCAAAGATTGCATTTAACTCACTAATTAATGTGAGACCCGTAAGATGTTACAGCTGGCTCAAAGGGAAATTCAGACACACACCGTGGATACAGACAACCAGGAATAATGAAACGAATTTGTGAACAAATGCAAAACTGGTTGCTATCCACTGGGCCACAGTCTGTTGCATTCTACCAGGCAAAATTCATGTGCATTTCTGTGGATGAGAATTATTTGCATTATCATCAGTTTTTTACACTTTACAGTTTTAAAAGTAGCTCCAAAACAAGGAAAGACTTAGTTAACCCGGAGGGTGTACTAGACAAGAAATGCAGTAATCTTTTTTGCCCATTTTAAAGACTTTCACACTACTGGGAATGCCCTTTGCATCCCTACTTATTTTTGGCTAACTTATCTGTCCTGTAGGACAATGATGAGGTAATTTCTCACACTAAATTGTATTTTGTCATTTAATCTTTATATTTCCAATGTTTTTCCTTTCTATATATTTAGCCACGTTGTTTGATACATATAGACCTTTGTCATAATGTTTTTATTATATAAATGGTACGTGTTCAATATGCAGAATTTAGGAAGTAGAGAAAAGTATAAAGAAAAATTTCAAATCACTTCTAATTCCCACTATCCCTGACCACTGTTAACATTTTGGTTTATTACCTTTGAGTCTTTTCTCTATGTATATTTCTTTCATATACTTAATATCATTCTGTGGACAAAAATTTATTTTCTGCTTCTTTTCACCTAATATTTTACAAACACTTTTCCCATGTTATTAAAACTGTTCAAAAGCATCACTTTAAGTATTCTTGTTTAAATTTATTTACTATTCCTCGGTTGTTGGGCCTATTAGATTATTTCCACGTTTTTGCTATTATGAATAATACTTTAACCTTGTGACATAAATATTCACATTTTTCATTATTTCTAGAGGATAGACTATCAAAAGTGGAGAATTACTGGGTCAAAGAATGTGAGCAGTGTAAGGCCGTTGATATAAAGCAAAATTGCTTTTTAATGTGGTTGTATCCATCTAAATCCCCATAGCCGGGTTTATAGCAATATCTTCTGCCGTTGCTCGAAGATTTAATAATGTCATGTCCTTGTTATACATTCTGCCTTTGTCGTTCTATTCTTACCCTTCTTATCTGGTGTAATACTTTCTCATTGAAATTCTGCCTCCTAGTGGTATTGCCGCTTGTCCTGTTCATTTGATCAAATTTGGTTGCAGAATCTTCGCACAGGCTTTTCTTTATAAATCCTTGGGTGCCATCTTGGTTTAGATATGCCTCCAGCTGGATCTCATTTCATCAAATCTGGGATTGTGTCTTTACATGGGGGAATTTAGGCTGCTTTTCTTCATTGTTATGATCTCTGTGGTCTGACGGCTGTCATAATCTTTTATGCTTCCTTCATCTCTTTGACATTTTACCTTCTGCTTTGTTTATAGCGTTGATTATAATTTTGAAGGTAAACATTCTAGTTTTTATTTTACTAGTGACTTCTGAAACACACATTTTTAACATTCTTAATTCTATTTTTATGTTTAGCTAATTAAAAAAGTACTTTGTATTGCCTTTTGTGGAATTAAGGGAATTTGGGGCATTTTTATCTGTTTTCTCCATACTTTCACACTCTTTATTGACTCAACCCAATGTGATTAAAATTAAGCAATGAGTGATTAATGGTTTTACTTCCTGACCTCTGTAACCATAATGTTTAATGTGGGTGATCACCAACGCTTCTTTTCACAACTCCCCTGTTCAAGGATTCTTCTCCCTAATTCAACCCTAGATGAGAAATTGGGAGAAATTCTGAGGCATTTTTTGCAGGAAAGGTGCTCATCTGATAAAATTTCAGAGATTTACAGATTTCTGAAGATCTCCCTGGCATCCTACAAACGAGTAACTTGTCCACATGCTGCACAATTCCTAGACCTGATCCTTTCCCTCTGGGGTCCGGGGAGCTGGGCTCTTGGCTGAGGCATCGATTGCAGCGGAGGAGAAATCTGTCAAAGCTACACTTTTACTCCTTTGAAAGTAACTTGTCTGTTTTGGAACTCAGCTAGCCAGGTACACTTATTGACCCCTGACCACGCCCTCGGTCACTGACCGGGTGCTTGTAACACACCTCAGCTCGTTTTTCTACTTGATGGCTTCTGGCAGCCCTTCTCTTTGTGTTCAGAATTTTACCACATTGTCTTCTTGTTCGTTTTTGGCCATTCGTTGTCCAGAGCCCATCGATCACTGGATTGTGTGTGGGTCCACCTGTCTGACAGCTAGGAAGGATAATCGACAGTTGCAATCCGTTAGGCTTCCAGAACCTGACGTACTCTCTGCGCACGTTTGTTCTCTGTCGGGGTCTGTGTCCAGCGTCCTGGTCTGGCGGTTGGCGCAGGATGTCCGTCTCCACTCCCCCCGTCTGCGTGTGCCTCTCCTTTCGGCCTCTCCCCACCCCCGTTTCCATGTCTGCCTCCATTTCTCAGTCTCTCTGTCTCCAGCCATGTCTCTCGTGTGCAATTATTGCTAATTAATTCCCAGTCAGAGTGATGGATGTTTTAATTTGCTTTCCTTGAGGAAGCCCCGTTTTCCTTTCCTTCCAGGGACTGGGCAGAGTTCCAAGGTGCCAGGGCCAGTGGCTCAGGAGGGTGGGGTCTTGATGGAGGAGCCGGGAGAGCAGCACGGGGTTTGCAGGACCAGCATCCCCAGCACAGCATCATTTTGATCGTTGCCCTTCTTGAGTGACCTGGCTGAGCCAGAGCTTCCTCCCTTCCACTATAAAGCCTTTTGAAGCCCAAAGAAAGTCAACTGGATCCAGAAACCTTGAGAAATGTCTTTGCTGCAGACTCTTGACAAAGGGGGAAATTCTGTCTCACACCACAGAGCAGAACTTGTGGAAAATCCTCTTCATCCATCTTTTCCCCAGAACTCCTCTCCTCGTGGCCTCGAAGTCTCCCTCTCTCAGTTTCTCCCTGACTCCCCACCCCCCCCCTCCTTCTGAGGTCTGAGCCTCGGGCACTTTCTTTGGGGAGCTAGTTTAACCTCTGGCTGCTTTTGATAGCCTTCTGTCATTTCTTTGAGTAGCAGCATGAACACCCAGGGACCCAAAGAATCCTCGGAGGAGGAGGAAGGAGGGAGAGGAGGTTGTGAATTCTTCTTCCCTAATACTTCATCCCTGTCCACAGCCATCCCCACCAAGAAGAACCCCACCAATCCCTGTTGTCACCACAACCACCGCCACCATCCTTCCACCACTGTCTTCACCATCACCACCATCTTCATCACCATCATCATCACCATTGTCATCATCATCTTTCTCATAGCAGCTACTGTTCATTGAGTATTTGCTATGTGACAGGCACTGTGCTGAGCATTTTATATACATTTTGTCATTCAGTCCTCACTATGACCTTGTAAGATAGAAGCTACAGTGACTCCCATTATGGTTGTAAAGGTCACAGAGCTAATAAGTGGTGAAGCCAGGGTTCAGACCTTGGTCTCTGAGTCTGTAGCCCCTGCCCCGATGCAGGAGCTGTACACCCTCCCGGATGCAGGAGGCACTGGGGTCCCCACTTCCCGACCCCAGGTGTCCCCCCAACTCTGTGCCAGACCCACACCCAAGTCCCCTCCCCAGCCCCTTTCCCCTCTGTGCCCGTTCCCTTCCCTCCACAGGTGTACGAGGGCGGGAGCAACGTGGACCAATTTGTGACACGCTTCCTCCTGAAGGAGACGGCCAATCAGATCCAGTCGCTGCTGAGCTCTGTGGAGAGTGCGGTGGAGGCCATCGAAGAGCAGACCAGCCAGATCCGGTGCGTCCGTGGGATCTGGCGGGGTCATGAGGGAATATGCCACACACGTGCACTTGCCAGCTTGCTGTTTGGTGGGGTCATTTGTGTACTTGCGAACTGGGTGACCTTGGGCAAGCTGCTGTACCTCTCTGTGCCTTCATTTCTCCAACTATAAAATGGGGACAATTATTTACCAAACTCCTCAGTCATTGTGAGGACTGAGTGAGACAGTGTATGCTTAGAAGATTGCCTGGTGTGCATGCGGTACGGGCAATACATACACAGACAGTTGAGACTGTTTCCTAGACACTGATCAATTCGCCACATCCCCAAACCTCTCACAGTGTTTACCTAAAACTATCCTGTTGTTTCTCATTTTTTAAAACTGAAAATAAATTTAGGAAACAGTATGTGGTTACCACAACTGGAAAACAAGTGTCACGTGCCATAAATGAAGTACATGTAAACTCAGCACCTGTTGTGCCTACACAGCCGGGACCCTGAGGCTGCTCCTGGTTGTTAGGAGAGACGGGGAGATGGTAGGGAGGCGCTGAAGACGGAGGGTCCCCAAATCCTGACTTTCTCAGAAGGATTGAAAGAGCAGTGAAAAGACGTGGTTTTCTCCCAGTGTTATTTAAGGCCGTGTTTGCATGTCCTTGAAGCCATGGGAAAGCATCTGGGGTCCCGCCACTCTGGTGGGGAACACTGCATCTAGAGAAGAGCACTTCTCCTTCGGGTTCAGCAGTGCCCGTCCCCGGGGGCCACGAGCCCTCGCATTTGCTGTCCCGAGTTGAGACGCTGCCCTGTGCCTGTTCTTCCCAGCACAGCTGATGTGCCTGGTGTAAAGGGGAGATAAAGAAACACGGACGGACGGGAGCAACAGCGGGTGTCCGGGCCCAGGCGGGACCGAGCCTTGAATTTCCGTGTGCGGCTTGGGCTCCCAGGCAGAGGCCCCGCACGCACGGCAGAGGGTGGTTGCTGTGGGGGTGGGGGTTTGAGTGGGTGTTTTTTGGTTGGTGAGGGGCTGATCCCCATCAGACAGGATTGCGGAGGCCACTTGATGACGCTGCCCCCAAAGTGTGTTTGCTCTGAGCGCGGGCAGCCCAGTCTCCTGGGAAATGTAAAATGCAGATTCCTGGGCCCCGGGCTGTGCTGGATTAGGATCCCTGGGAGCTGGGCCCAGAACTCTGCATCCGTGATCCGCCTTGTGACTCGGAGGGTCCCCAAAGTTAACAGCCACAGCTCTGGGAGCTGTCACTTAGATTTCCTCCGTTTGTCACTATCCTGATTGGAAACTCGCCGTTTTTATCCTGCCACAGAGCAGATAGAAGGGCTGCACGATTTTTTGTAGCTGGTTTCTTGCGCTTTGCCGGTTCGTCACGTGTCAGCAGTTACACCTGTCCACCCCCACGTTGGGACCTTACTTTGGGATGTTGGTGGTGGGGGTGGCACGTCGTGATGGGAGACATATCTGTTTCGTGTGCACTCCCACCTCAAACCACCCCAAATCTCAGTGTCGGCTGTGAGTCCCCTGCCACCCCGTCTCCCAGGCCTGGGGATGTCGGTTCCAGGCGGGAGCCGCTGTTTCCAACCCCACCGCCCCTGGGGGACTCCTGCAGCCCCCATTCGTGGTCCAAGGGCCACGTTTAATTTGCTGCTGGTTGTAGAGGCGCCAGGACTGACACCTCCAACACTCTGCCAGCCTTTCCCTCCCACCAGAGAGGGGGCTTGCTGAGCATTCAGGTTCACAGGAGACAAATTCCAGAACGTACCAAGGCAGCACTGCCCGAAGGCAGAGGAGGGCTGGGGACCGGGCCTGTTGGCAGTGCACACAGGAGTGTGTGTGTGTGTTTTATGTGGACACGTGTGTCTTATGTCCTTGTATGTGGTGAGTTTTCCAGCCATCTCTGCACGTGGGGACTCGGGCATCCACTGAGTGTTTGTTGACTCCCTGCTGTGTGCCAGGCACTGTGCTCAGTGGGCCATGTGCATGCCAGGGGCTTTGCACATGTGTGTGCACAGCTGTGTGCGTGGGGTGGTGTATGAGGACAGGAGAAGGGCCCGGCTGAGGTCGGGATCGCAGAGTTCTCTGTCCCGTTAACTGCCCGCTCTCCACTGTGTCCTGGGGCTCCCTTTCGGAGAGGGGAGTTGTCTAGCTCGTGCAAACCCAGGATTCCCCACCCCAGAGGGCACCGAACACCGAATGGGCTCCTAGTGAGGCAGGCAAAGAGGGAGGGGCAGGGGAAGCTGGGAGCCATTGGGGTGGGGGCCCGGCTCAGCCTTGCCCCAGCCCTGGAGCTGAGTCTCCTGGGAACAGGGCCGGGGCCATGGGGTCCTAGAATGGAGCTGAGTTCAGATCCTGACTCTGCCCCACCAGCTGCGTGGCCTTGGCCAAGTCGCTTGCCCATGGGCCTCATTTCCTCCTCTGTAAAACAAAGGCCACCGCGCCCACCTCACGGGGATAGGGCTCCACAGAGTAAACCACACGTTTCAGCCCACAGTCCGTGCTTAGTGTCTGTCAAAGCTGCTAAAGTGGTCAGGGCACTGCGGCCTCCCTCACGGGCGTTTCCCCCACTTGCTGCAGACAGAACCACAGCAGACGCAGCCATGGCGTGGTGGAGACCTGGTCTGGAAGCCCCACTCCCCCCAACGCCCCCAACCACAAGCTCATGGCCACGGAACAAGGGAAGAGTCTTCCGTCAGGTGAGAGAGCGGTGGCCTGGCCTGGGGGGCACTGGCTGGGGTCCTCAGAGGAGTTCTGACAGTGGCCTAGATGGGTTCTGGGCCTTCGAGTGGGACCGGGTCTGAGAGGCTGAAGGCAGGTCTCAGCCCCTGGGGAGGCTAGGGGCTCCTCTCCCCACAGACCTGGCCCTGCCCACCATCAGTGTCTGTTCCTCTTTTCCAGTCACCACGGACCCCAAGGAGGACGGCCTGGAAGCCCAGATCAGCCGGTTAGCAGAGCTCATAGGACGGCTGGAGAACAAGGTAAGGCCACTGACCCCTGCCTCCATCCATCTGCTCTCCCCACCCCCCACGGAGTGCGGAGTTAGGCCTGGAGTTTTTAGGAACAGAACTCGGGGAGCCTTGGAAAGACATCACAGGTGGAGCGTGGAAATGGAGAACACGACTCCATGCGGATAGACCCCCCCGGGAATATGTCCATGGCACAGCCCAAGGAGAGGGGCCTGGGGGAGGGGCAGCTGTGGAGGGGTGGGCGGGCCGCCAGGAGGGGCATCTCAAGGAGCCGATAGTGGTCAGCAGGGTCACGGGCAGCAGGGGACAGAGCTTCAGGGTGGCTTTGCTCTGAGGCAGGGTGGCCTGGGCACGTGGTGCCAAGATGCAGCGTGGGGGTAAGGAGGGACAGGGACGTCCCAGGAGAGGCTAGAAACACCCTGAATGGTCAGCAGCCTGAAAGCTTAACTACAATATGGCACAGCCACAGGTCACAGAAAATGGCACAGCCTTTACCGAGTCGTGTTTTCAGAGGACGTTTCGAGACTCAGTAGGTGCTCACAGAACAACTGTAGGAGCTTCCCAGGGCTGCCGTAACCACGTACCGCAGGCCGGGGTAAAACAACAGTCATTGATTCACAGTTGAGGCCAGAAATCTGAGGGTGTTCGCAGGGCTGCCTTCTTCTGAGTCTTCTCTCCTCGGTTTGTAGACAGTTGTCTTCTCCCTGCGTCCTCACACGGTCTTCCTTCCGTGCACATCTGTCCTAATCTCTTCTTATATGGACACAAGTCACACTGGATCAGGGCCCATCCTAATGACCTCATGTCAACTGTTACCTCTTTAAAGGCCCTATCTCCAAAAACAGTCACATTCTGAGGTACTAGGGGTTGGGGCTTCAACATATGAATTTTGGGGGGACACAGTTCAGCCCGTAACAATGACTGTTCCTTGGAAGAAAGAAAACAGGTTGCCTTAAGGTTTATCAATGGGCTCAGGTATCACACTGCCCATATTCAGACCAGGCTATACCACTTACCAGCTGTGTGATCTTGGGCCAGTGACTTACCCTCTCTGAGCCTCAGATTCCTCCTCAGACAATAGAGAAGCTAATCAGAATAGTACTCCTCACAGAGTTGTTGTGAGGATTAAATAAAATGATGTCTTCATGAGCCTGCTGTGTAGTTAGCAATTACTTTTAGCAATGTTAGCAATTATTATTGGACATTCTGATACCAAAACCTGTATACACGCACACACTGTACCCATATGCCCACATAAACCAAGATAGCAGGTTTCCAGGAGCCCTGGGGTTGGGTGATTTTTACATTTCTCCTACTGTTTGAATTTTTTTCACATCTTTTGCAAAAGGGCAAAAGAATTAGTACTTTGATGGGTTTGGGGGTTCTGAGGGATTCGTGGGGGCAGGGGACAGGGCTCCCCACACACAGGGAGGCTGAAGCAGCGACTTGGACGGGAGTCTGAGGGAGGAGGCGGCGTTTCCACCTGCAGGGCTGAGGCCCAGGTGGGATCGCTGCCCTTAAAGCTGCGGGTGGGAGCGGCGGAAAAGTCTCCCGCGCGGCCCCGAAGCCCGGTTGTCATAACAACTCCGCGGGCGCCTGCGCAGGGAAGCTCTTGGAAGCTTATTTTTAGCGCCCCGGTTGCCCTAACAACCGGCTGGCTGGAAACCGAGGGGCACCTGGGCGTCCTGGAGACGGGGCGGGGCCCTCCTCGCTGGCCTCTGATTGGCCCAGGCCGCGAGCAGGAGCCAATGGGGGGCCGGCTCCGGGCCCCGCCCACCGCGGTCCAACCTGAGTCGCTTGTGTCTCCGCTGGAGGATGGAGCGCTAGGTGGCCGGTCTGGGAGAGGGGCGGGGCAGACGTGGGCGCCACTGTGCCTCCCCTGACCTCCCCTCATCGTCACCCTCGCGTGGCCCTGCCGGCCCATAGAAGCCTAGGAAACCAGATGCAGCCCCTGCCTTGCAGGAGCCCATCGACACGGTTGTCACATGACGGAGACAGACTTGCCCCTGCCAGGCACCCCTTGGCCACCCACAAACCAAGTTCACGCCGCGTGTCCCTGAAATCAGTACCCTCTTCAGGACTGGCTGTGTAATTTACGGGGCCCAGTGCAGAAATGTGCATACAGGGCCCCTTGTTCAAACATTGAGAATTTCAGGATGGTGACTTGCACAGGTCCCAGGCCTGCACATCTGCTGCTGCTTTCCTTCACAACCAGCAAGTGTGCCTCACACACGTTCTTGTGTGAGGGGAAAGATCTGGGTGTGTGATTTCGGCTGTCCTCGGGGAGGCTGGACAGGGATAGGCACAAGTGGCGTTTATAGGGGTGCCCAAGTTAAAGGAAGAAAAGTCATGATTCTGTGTGCCAGACGAGAGAGGCCCCGGGTTCAGACCAAGGCTCAACAACCAGCTTTTGTGGCCTTCAGAGTCCAGGGTTGTTTGCTGTGAAATAGTGGCCACTGAGCAGCCATGAGGTTCTGGATCCTGTTCTAGGCACCAGCACGTGACGTGAACAGCATGCACGGGGTTCCTACTTTCCTGGAGCTTACAGTGGGTCACACCTGTCTCAGGGAGTCTGGAAAGTTCAATAAAATGTATTTGTAGAGCGTTTAGCCCGGGGCCCACAGAAGGCCAGAGAGAACAGACCACCTCATTCAGACTATTAGATGAGGTGCCAGGGCTTACAATTAGAGTGACACTGTAAGTTGATGGGGAATCTCAGGGCTGTTGCCAGCAGTTGTGGCAAAAAAACAGCATCCTGATTGAGGACTTGAGTCCCCACTGCTGCCTCTCCCAAGACCACCCCCCCACTAGCAAAATGGAGCCTCCTTCCTCCATGCCCTCGGCAGTAGGTCTGCTCGGCCGCCTCTGAGCCAGCGCCGTGTGTGGAGGGTGGATTGAGCTCTGTCCAGCTGGCCTGACCCCTGGGAGCTCCCACCAGTCCGGGGACTCCAGAGCCTCTGGAACCTTGGGGTGGAGGGGCTGGCGCTCTGTGGTGGCCTGGGCACTCCAGTGTCATTGTGTCCCTGGAGGCCTCCCTGGCGGAAGTGGCCTCTGTCTCCAGCATCTCTTTGTGCTTTGCTGTTTCAGACCCTCTGGTTTGACCTGCAGCAGCGCCTCTCGGATGAAGAAGGCACCGACATGGTGAGCCCGTCACCCCGGGCCTCCTTCCCAGGCCCTCTCCTGTGGCCCCGTCCCTGAGAACCAGGACTCAAGATGCTGGTGGCTCTGTTGTCCCTGACACCCAGCCCCCCGGGGACCTCCAGGAAGGGAGACGCAGCCCCAGCACTTGGCCACCCTCCCCTCCCAGGGGTGTCCTTTGAGGGACTAGGGCTTTGACCAAAAAAAGTTTGGCCCGGAGCAAAGTGACCAACAGGACAGAGATGTCAACACACTGACTCTATCAGAAACGACTTCTGCTGGTCACTGATGTTGTGTCTCAGACCCGAATGCCCTGCAGGCAGCCCCAGACCTTCGTAGGGCCTGTTCAAACTTCCTCGTCTGGAGCATTTGTGGGACTGCTTCTTGCATTTGACTTAAGTTCTAGTTCTTTTTTAGCCAGTTCTTCTATGTAAGAAGAAAAAGTGTGTATGCATGTGGAGTTGGTTTGGTTTTATTTTGACCAGACTGTCCCATCCTCTCTGAGGGGCGGTCGGGGGTGCTGTGCCGCTGGGTGGGGTCCTGGGAGGAGGGCTGGCAGGGAGCCCGGGGGGTGGCGGGCTGCCAGGCCCACGAGCGCCCACACTCACTCGCCCTGTGGCCCCGCAGCATCTGCAGCTGGTCCGGCAGGAGATGGCCGTGTGCCCTGAGCAGCTGAGCGAGTTCTTGGACTCCTTGCGACAGTACCTGCGGGGCACCGCCGGAGCCAAGAACTGCTTCCAGTGAGTCAGCCAGCCGAGGGGGGTGGCAGGCAGCTCTGCCTGGGGGTGGAGGGCAGGGCAGGACCCGCCTCACCCCGAGAGCAAACCATTCCCCCGGGAAGCACCTAGCAGGTGGCTAAGAGGGCTGGGTCAAGTCCTGGCTTGGGCTCTTCCCCGCTGTGCAGATGTGGTGAGTGTCTTCATCTGCTTGACTTCAGCTTACTCACCTGTAGAGTGGGACCACGAACAGGACCCACTCCCTGGGCTGACCGGTGTAAGTGGAATAATGAACGTGAAGCACCCCTCGGCGCCCACTCCGCATTAGCGGCCACTGTCACTGTCGTGGCTGCCCCTCGGGGCCTCACCCGCTGGTCCCCGCTGCTAAGCCTGTGTTGCTTAGCAGAGCTGAGCCAGGCAGCCGTGGCCACGTCTGAGTGGCCCACAATAGACGATAGCCCTCTTGCTGGCGGTGGTCCACGAGGGCTGCGGGCACAAGCTGCCAGGCTCTCTCCCTCCCCGTCTCGGGCCCACGCGCCAGTGCCCAGCGGACAGTAGCTGTAGCCCCCGTGTCCTGCCTCGAGTCTCTCCCTCCCCACTTTGCTTTTTCCACCTCAAGAGCACATGTGCCTTCACCCTGCTTCCTGGGGACCTACCGTGGGCCAGGCCCTGGGGACACAGCCGTAAATCAGGTTGCTGCTCTTGTTGACTGCTTATTCTAGGTGGTGGGAGAGGGACAGACAGAGAAGGATGATTCTGACTGGTGACGGACGCTAAGGAGGCCAGGACGCAGGGTCCTGAGAGAGGGGGCTGCTTTAGGTTGAGGGGCTGTGTGTGCACTGAGGAAGGGCAGTCTGGGTGGGGTCAGCCTGTTCTGAGACCTGGGGCCGCAGCAAGAGTGTCACGTTGGAGAAAAAGCAAGCCGCTGGTGTGTCTGGACGGAGCCACGAGGCGGCAGAGGGACAGGGGAGACGGCAGGGCTTGCTCACGTCCACCCTCCAGGCCCTGCTCGTTTGGACTGTGGAGATGCGTGAGCAGGAGTGAGACATGGTCTGGTCTCCTTTGTGTGCAGAAGGGGTGGGTGGGGACTAGAGTGCTGCAGGACAGCCAAGGAAAGGCCCTGCAGTCACCTGGAGAGGGGGCGTGGCCTTGGCACAATGTGGGTAGAGCTGGGCTGTTTTGGAGTAGGGCTGACTGGACTTGCTGGTGGCTGGGATGAGGGGGTTGTGGAAGGAGGAGGCGAGGCAGAATTCGAGATTCTTTGGCTTCAGAAACTCGATGGAGGATGGTGCCGGGTACTGAGGAGGCCAGGTGTGTTGGTGGAGAGAGCCACACGGGCCACTGGGCCATGTTAAGTTCGAGATGCCAGTCAAGGTGTGCATACAAGTGGGGGGATCCTGGGAGAGGGTGGGCTGGGCAAGGTCGGCATGCTTGCTGCAGGGAGAACGTGGAAGGAGAAGGGGGCCCAGCCGCCCCTCCTGTACACACAGGCGGCACGCAGTAGGGCTTCACGCTCCATGTCCTCCCTGCACCCCAAGCCTGCCTGCTTGTCTTCCCGCCCATCCAGAGCACCCCCCACCCAGAAAAACCAATCAGTACATCGTCAGCCTAGCAAATGCAACCACCGTGATTGCTTTCATCTCGCTACAGTAACCAGACTTAGATGCACCCAATTGCTCTGATGACCTTTGTCTGTCCACAGAAAGGCCTGTAAGCAATGCCTCCCGCGTCTGGGGAAGGGCCACGGGGTACGTCTAATTGGCGGGCGGCACGCACCCCCTGTCCTTTCATGGAGCCATAAGCCCATAGCTCCACGTGTAATTCTAGGCTGGAGCATAATGAGCTAATGACACCATTAGCTGCCTGTTTCCCTGCTTCCATCCTGTGCGGCAAAACCTGGAACTGCCTGTAATTATACAGCAGACGCCACCCAGGACAGAATTCTGCTCCCCAAGGAATGTTCCGGGGTCCTGTTCTGCTGAGCATGTGAAAAAGAGAAGTGACCAGGAGAGCCGTCGAGAGGCGAGAGCGGGGCAGTGTTAGAGACAGTGTAATCCTGGAGGTTGGCCCTCCATCCCCTCGAGGCGAGTGGCCTGCCACTATCACACAGCTAATGCAGGAGTGACCTGGGACTCGGTGTCCAGCCTGCAGGACGGTCAACTCCCTCAGCCTCAGTTGGGCCAATTCTGACTCAGGGGAGTGTTTTAAGGATTAAATGAGGCGATGACTACGAAGGAGAACATGCAGGAGGAAGTGAATATTGTCTTTCAAGATGACATGTCATTATAATTCATTCAACAAACACGTATTGGCCGCTGTTGGGGGCCAGGCCTTGCCCTGGGTTGGGGGCCCACGGGCACCGAGCAGACGACGGCTGGCCCTGGAGGCTCCGAGCTGTTTGCTCAGAAAGGCAGCAGTGCCATCAGGAGCAACCTCGGGCTGGCGACAAGCGAGCTGCCTGTGCGGGAACGCCCCGGCCCTGCCAGGCTTGCCTTTCCAGGGTCTTGGGGTACCCCCTAGCCTGGCTCTGAGGGTGCCCTGTCCAGGCTCGTTTGAGGGAAGGGGGTGGTGGGGGGAGAACGAGAGCAGCTGAGGGAGCAGGGACATGCGTGGCCCAGGTTAGTCCGCGACTCCGGCCTCTCCTCTCCCCTCGCAGCATCGCCGCCGTGAGGCTGTCGGACGGCTTCACCTTCGTGGTCTACGAGTTCTGGGAGACGGAGGAGGAGTGGAAGAGGTGGGCACGGCCACGTCCTCTGGCGCCAGGCCGCGGTTGGTTAGGTGATGGGACGCGGGGAGGTGGGGCAGCCCCAGGCCCTTTTCCAGGGCTCTCAGCTCCTTCCCTTGTCCCAGAGTATCCTGGGAGGGGAGGGACGGGAAGGGAGGGGATGGTAACAGTGAGCCCAGGTTCTAGCAGCCTCCACCACCCAGAATGCTGGCCTCTTTCGGCAGACGCATGCCTCAGTCCAGTTGGAGGCAGCGTGCAGGGTGACCCTCATACACTCAGCTGGGCTCCAAATCCAGGTTCCTGGCCAGCCCCGGGATTCTGTTTGGAAACTGCTGCCCCAAGGGCTAAAAATCCAGGGAGAAAATTCTCATTAAGGACACTCCCTGGAAAGTAAGAACCAGGCTCTGCTCCCCTGGAACCTGCCACTCGCTCCCGAGGCCCCAGCAGTCAGCCTCGCCGCGGCTGGCCTTCTCCTCGTCCCACGACGGCTCTAAGCCCCGAGGGGGCTGAGTGTGGTTTAATCCCCCGTCCCGGGCGGAGCCCCAAGAGCTCACCTGCGACCCCCTGGGTTGCAGGCACCTGCAGAGCCCCGTGTGCAAGGCGTTCCGGCACGTGAAGGTGGACACGCTGAGCCAGCCTGAGGCCGTGTCCAGGATCTCAGTGCCAGGTAGAGGGCAGGGGGAGGAGGCCGGGACAGCGGCGGGGGAGGGGTGGGGGTGCCGCCGCCCGGGTTCCAGCAAGAGCAGCGTCTCCAGGCAGAGATGGCTGAGTCGAGGGAAGGACGAGGCCCAGATCTTCCAACGACTCTTCTGCTCCCTTAGCTGCCAGGAATTTCAGTGAGTGCTCAGCACCAATGCGGGGGCTGCAGAGAGGGTCTTAGAGGCGGGGAGACCGAGGGCCAGAGCGTCAGGCTAGCCCCCGAAATGGAAGGACAGGGCCCAAGACATAAAGTGGCCGTACAACCTCAGAACAACAGAGTGGGGACGGGGCAGAGGGGGCATGACCAAGGGCCGGGGGCAACCGGGACGTCAGCCCAGAGCCCAGCGTGTGGTGGGGCTGTGCGAGAGGCCCAGAAAACCCCCCAGGGAAGGCCCCCAGTGTGGTCCCCCCACCCACATTCACAGCTGGACTGACATCATCTCCCCAGGCATGGGATTTGCCACCAAGGGGACTGGCAAGCACATTTGCATCCCACAAAAGGGCCCCCAGCCTCCCCCTCTGCCTGACACAGAGCTGGCAGCAGCCAAATGAGGGGATGGGGTCCAGGGGTGCCTGAGAGGCGAGGTCTGCCGCCTGCCCCCTCACTGCAGCCTCCCCGGGACACTGGGTTGGGGCTGCCTGTTCCCAAGAACCGTCTCCACTTAACATGTCTCTCCCACCCTCGCCAGCTGCTTGGTGCACTGTGGGCCGCAACTGACCGCCTCCTGGAGGCCTGCAGATGAGCCTGCCGCCCTGCCCCTCTTCTCACAAAGGACGTCCCCTCTTTTCTAGACACTTTGGTATACGAGCTGTCTTTTCAGTATACTTCCAAACAAGAATGTATTTCCCCGCTCTCAGAAGTGCAGGAGACCCTTCCCCCGCACCCCACACCCCCCACCCTTGGCAGAGGCACGTCTGCGCCGCGGGGCCCTGCTGAAGCCGCAGCCCACCCCTCCCCACCCGAAGGGCCTCGCATGACCAGCCCCCAGGCCCCCAGCCTGCCGTGGCCTCAGCAGGACTCGCCCCTCCCTCCCGTCCTGGTTGACAGTCCTCTAGCTGGTAGGAGCCGAGCCCCATAGAGCCCAACCCAGGCCTGTGCCGAGCGGCACACGCAGTAGAGCCCACGTAGCCAGTGCCCCGCCAGGCGACCCGCCGCCGCTGGACAGGCGCCAAATAAACTCTGGTTGGGAACGGCCGTGTGCAGTGTGGTGCTTTCCCGTTTGCCAGCTGTCGGGATGCTTGGGGCCCCTTATGAGCCAGGAAACCTGGACCAAGTCACCCCAGAGCCTCAGTTTTCTTATCTGTCAAGTAGAGGTGACAACCATGAGGTATGTATTTTGACAGATAAGCTCGTGCCTGTTGCAAAGTTCAGGGGTCCCCAGGACCACCCTCTGGCTCGATAAGTCACTCGGAGGACCCACAGAATTCAGCAAAGCCACAAGGCTCGTGGTTACAGGTCACGGCAGCAAAAGGATGCGGACGAAAACCAGCCCATGAAGAGGTGCGGGGCCCGCGCCGGGGAGACCGTTGTCCCCTCCCGTGGCGTCGTGCAGACGGCTCCTGTCGCTCCCAGCACGCGCTGACGTGTGGCGTTCCGCAGAGAGCACTGCCAACCAGGGAGGCTCCCCACGGCCTCTGCGATCCGAGTTTTTAGTGGGGGTCGCTCATGCAGACGTGGCTGAGCCTAGCCTCCAGCCCCTCTGGACGCTGGCCAATACCGCATGGCCCAAGGCCCCAGGTTAACAAAGACACTTGTATACGGTCCTAGAGGTCACCTCCCAGGAGCCAACAGCAAAGGCCAGATCTCTCGGGGCAGTTAACCCTTCACTGCGCCCCTGGAAATGAGCTGTTCCCACCATCCAGGAGACCAAGACCCCGGACTTGAGATAATGCTCAAGTCCTATTCTGGAACCTTTGTAACTCCCCTCTTCTGTTTCCCTGTCCTGGTTGCAGGAAAGATGTCACATACAGAAATCTCAAGGGATCAGGAAGGAGAGAGCCATGGGTCCCTCTCCGAAGGCAGGATGGAGGGCGGGCAGTGACCAGGGGCAGCGAGGCCTGGGGAGGAGGGAGGGAGGAGGCAGCAGTGGGTCAGGCCGCGTGGGAGCCCTGGGGCAGGCAGGACCGAGGAGGTGCATCCTTCCGCCTCCTGCCCCGAGCCTGGGGCAGCCCGACTGTGCGATATGGTTGTTATAAAGCTGTCACCACCGAGCGAGGCCTCCGCCCACACCATCCCTGCCCGAGCCTTGAAGTCCCTGCTCCCCATGGCAGGTCCCACCTTCTCGGTTTAGGTCTTCGCCTCCCAGCCACCTCCTCGAAGGGTTGAAGGATGCTGGCCGCTCGTGCAAAACTAGTGCAACACAACGTGGGCTCGTCGGAAGCATAAAATACAGATTCGAGCGTAAAACGCAGCTGTACATCTCAGAACCGAGTGTCTTTGCAGCCAGCCTCTCAGAGCCTCTGTTTTCTCGTCTGTAAAGTGGGGAGCAGACCCTTCACTTTGAAGGTCAGGACTGCCCGGCCCATGAGAACGCTTGTTACCCATTGGCAAGCACAGAGCTGCCCCCACCCCGAAGCTGGGACTGTTCCAGTCAGCTCAGCTATTTTGAAAATAATATTCTTGGGGGGTGAGGCTCTTTGGGGTGCAAGTGAGGAACTCCGTTAGCTGGGCATGTCACACTTCTGCCACACATCACACCCTCTCACCCGAGCTCTCCCTGTGTTGTAGCATCTGCTGATTGCAGCCCACGAGCACTTACAGCCTCCTCGGATTCTGAGTGGCTGGGCTCTGAGAACCAATTTCAACCCTAAAAGGTATACGAGCTCCCGCTTAATTTACACTTCAGTGTCAGGCAAGCGGCAGGTACCATCTCCCTCGACGCTGCCTGTGTCATCCTGTGATCAGCAGGTGGGGAAACAGAGACACAGAGAGGGCAAGTAACTCACCAGAGGTCACACAGCAAGCAAATGACATCACTTGTATCCAAACCCAGAGCTACCTGCCCCCAGTTCTGTGTCCTAACCACTGCACCACGCAGCATAGACACGTGGAGAGGAATGGCTCCAGATTAATACACTAAGATCCCTATCAGGTTCCTCAAACAGTTAAAGACAGAATTACCATATGATCCAGCAGTTCTGCTCCTGGGTATGTATGATGCCCAAAAGGATTGAAAAGATGCATTTAAGCAAATATTTGTGCACACATGTTCACAGCAGTTTATTCACAATAGCCGAAAGGTGGAAACAACCCAAATGTCCATCAGTGGATGAACAGACAAAATGTAGTCTATCTATACAGTGGAATATTATTCAGCAGTAAAAAAGGAATGAACTACCGATCCATGCCATAAGGATGACCCTCGAAAACATTGTGCTCAGTCACAAGAGGCCACATATGTATGTTCCATTCATACGAAATGTCTGGAATAGTTAAGTCTATAGAAAGAGCAGAGCAGTGGTTGCCAGGGGCCGGGGAGGAGAGAGTAGGGATGACTGCTGATGGGTGCACGGTTTCTTTTGGGGTGATGAAAACGTTTTGGAACTAGAGGTGGTGGTTACACAACACCGCGAATGCACTAAACGCCACTGAATGTTCACTTTAAAATGGTTAGTTTCATGTTATGTGAGTTTCACCTCAAAAGAAAAAATGCCCATCAACTCAGCCGCCCAGAGCAGCTCACCACCAGCATCCACCTGGCCGTCCGCACGCTCGCCACGTCCGGTTCAAAACCCAAACCTCCGCGGGAGGCCTGTGCGTGGAGGCGGGCAGCTCCTCCGGCGCTCGGGGCAGCAGCCCCGGGGCTGGGGGCCCCGCACAGTACTCAGGGCTCCTGAGTCGATGGCAGGGCGTCCCCAGGACACTCGGAGCCCCGCAGCCCCTGCCAGTCCGAGCAGAACAGGTCACTTGCACTATGAAATGTCACTTGGCCACATTCGCAGCTGTCATTTGAGACATGAGTCTCTATACCCCAGCACAGGTGTCACCATCGATCGGGCGCCTGTGCCAGGCCAGGCTCTGTGCCCAGGGCTTCGCGAGTGTATCTTAGCTTGTCCTCACGGCCGTCCTGGGAGGGAGGGGCTGTCCTTATGTCATCTTAGAGGAGAATGAAGAAGACAGAAACCAAGGGCCAGAAGGGAGGAGGGCAGCTGCTGACCCAGGCCCAGGAAGGACGCTGAAGCTAAGAATAGCACTGACGGGGGGCTTCCTGAGTGAGCAACCTCAGGACAAGAGTGGATCAGAGGGGACAGGCCTGGCCGGGCTCACACAGCTGGTAAGTGGCAGGCAGAGTCAGCTCAGATCTTCCAGACCCAGAGGCCTGCTCGAAGCCCTACACCATACCACCTTGACCTTGAGGACACACTTCAGCTCTTCCCTCATCCAGCTGCTGTCAAAAACTTGAGGGAGCCACTTACTACTGGAGCAGGACAGTCCAGGAGACAGACCATGCCTTCCTTTATTAGATCAGACGTCAGAGGGTGACGTCCCAGCCTGCATTTCTCTGACAGCATTATGTCCTTGTGTTATGATGGTTGATTTGAGGCTTAATCATATGAAGATCAATCTGTACCTGTCACAGAATCAAGACGGAAACCATTGTCCCCAGTGGTGATATTTGTCACCCCTTAAAGAGCCCCACTCTTATCTCTTCTTAGCATTTGGTGCCAGTCCACTTCCTTCCTGATGTGTTTTCCTGCTTTTGGGTGAGCCCTCATGCCTATTTCCCTTTTTCCCTTGGCCACCAGGAAGCTCAGTGTTCACCTGCCAATCTCAACCTAGGTTTTCTGGAAATAAAACTACCATTTCTTGGGACCTCAACCAGCTGCTGTAGATACATTATCACTTTTTTTTTTCACTCCTCACAGTAAGCCCATGTTGCATCATACACAATAAGCCTGCTCCATTTTGCTGGTGGAAAAACTGATTCTTAGAAGAGGCTCACAAACGTCCCGAGATCTTGAGACAGCAAATGGCAGAGCCAGTGTTCGAAACCAATAGTCTGACTCCAAAGCCAGTTCATACACTGCCTCCTTTTATGGCATGATCCGAGCCCTACCACGCTTTGTTCTTATGCTAGGACTGTCCGTGAATGGTCCCATCACAGCCCCAGCCTTCCCAGCCTGCCACCCAGTGCTTTTAGGAAGCATACAGGCAATAAATAATAAATGACTGACTATCCATTCTTGCTGCCGACTCTGGGGGGATAAATGCTCCACTAAAGCAGTTCTGCCCGCAGCACATCCTGGTTCTGAGGCCCTTGTCCGGGATGCTGTGGCCACTGAACAGGGTGCGGCAGCTGGTGGGGAGAACTCCTGAGTCCCCCTCACTGGGTCCGAGTCTCCACCAGCGGCCAGGGTGGAGGAGGGTAGAGGGTCCCCTCCTGCCCCGGGGTCGGGCATACCAGCTCCCACCCCCTTGGCTGCTGCTCCGAGTGGAGTGTGCAGTGGAAAGAAACGGACGATGGACTTCAAGCCCAAATCAGTCCCAGCCCCAACTCAGCACCTCACAGGACAGGCAGCCGTGACTTTTCCAAGCCTCATTTGCCCCAACTGTAAAATGGACGAGTTTGAAAATGGTATGCCAAGTCAAAGGAGCCAGACCCAAAAGGCCACATGTCACATGAGCCCGTTCGTACAGAATGTCCAGAACAGGCAATTCCGTAGAGACAGAGAGCAGAGTCGTGGGGCTGGGGGAGGTGGATGGGGAGTGACGGCCCCCGGCACTGGTTTCTCCATGGTGAGAAAATGTGCTGGAGTCAGATAGTGGTGACAGCTGCACAGTTCTGTGCTTCTACTAACACCCACTGAACTGTACGCTTTTAAAGGGTGAATTTTATAGCATGTGAATCATATCGCAATTTAAAAAATTCATGCAGGGGGCCGCCCGGTGGCGCAGCGGTTTAGCCCGCGCTTGGCAGCCCGGGGTTCGCGGGTTCGGATCCCAGGCGCCCACCGACGCACTGCCTGTCAGCCATGCCGTGGCGGCGTCCCATATAAAGTGGAGGAAGATGAGCACGGGTGTTAGCCCAGGGCCAGTCTTCCTCAGCAAAAAGAGGAGGATTAGCAACGGATGTTAGCTCAGGGCTAGTCTTCCCCACAAAAAAAAAAAAAAAAAAAAAAAATTCATGCAGGTGGACAGGCTGGAAAAAGCCAACAAAAAATGGTTCTATCATCTCCAGCCTCACACGGTCATGTACACAACATAACAAATAAACCCAGACCCCTGCCTCCCCCCGGCGAGGTCCCCTCGAAGGTCAGCCCCTCCTGGCTCTGGCAACACCGGCTTCTGGGGACGTCCCAGGCCAGAGAAGAGCAGCCTGAGTCCAGCAACATCCAGGATGTGCAGGCCAGTGCTGGTGAGCACAGGGCCGCGAGAGCAGCTGGGCTCCTGTGGCCTCTCCACCCACTTCTCCCCACTCCGTCTCCTCTCCCCTCCCCGGGCCCTGGGGCGGACTATCGGTCCCCTCAACCTCAGCTGCAGGTGTGACTCCTCATCCCAGAATTGGGGCGAGGTCAGGAGGGAAGTACAGAGTGACAGTCCCTATGGCTTCCAAGCCCTCCAGGTCCAGTCAACGGAAGGGAAAAGGGGCTCTCCTTGGGGTTCCCCCACCGGAGCGTGGGCCAAGTGCAAGGTTGTGTGGCCAGTTCTGGGTGTACCTCTCCTTGGGGATCTCCGGGTCCAGAGCAGGATTTCAGCAGTGCCCACACCCCAGCCCAAGGACCAGCTCGAGTCCACCGCCATCCCCAGTGGACGCCACCTGAAATCTCCGTTTGGGCTCTCACACCCTCACCTCTTATCTTTGGTCCCGACACCCCCAAAGCAGGGCCCTCTGGGCCTCGGCCCCTACTTCTCTGTTAGGAGTTGAACTGTGTCCCTCAGGAATGTTAACTTGACGTCCTAACCCCTGGAACCTCTGAACTTCACCTTTTTGGAAACAGGATCTTTGCAGCCCCTAATTAAGTAGCCACGTTAAGAGGAGGTCACGCTGAATCGAGGTGGGCCCCAACCCAATGACTGGCGTCGTTCCAAGAGGGAAATTTGGTCAGAGACCAGGGAGAGGGCTGTGCGAGAGGAAGGCAGAGCCCAGAGTGACACATCTACACGCCTGGGGGGCGGCAGCGCGAGAAGCTGGAAGAGGCAGGAACGGTCCCCTGGAGCCCTCAGAGGGAGCACGGCCCTGCTGACACTTGGATCTCAGACTCCTGGCCTCCAGGACTGTGCGAGTCCATTTCTGCGGTTTGAAGCTACCAGTTTGTGGTCATTTGTTGGGGCAGCCCCAGGACACCCCCGCACTCCCCTCACCACTGCGCCAGAAACCCTTCAACCAGCAGAAGCCCAAACGAGCAGCCTGAGAGGGCCAAAGGAATCAGTTTCTCCTGCATCTTATGACGAAGTGACATCAGTCTCACAGCTGGACAAGGGCGGCTGCACCACGATGGCTCGGGGAGGCCCCTCCTGCTCAGGTGTGGCCGCCCCTCAGACAAGCTCTAGGACGGCCACCACCGTGCTCTGCCCGAAGATGAAGGTGCCGACCAGCACGGAGACCACGCCCCAGACCTCCAGGCAGCACCTGCCAAGTGCAAACCCACGTCAGCACGCGCGTCTGCAGTTTCCCGCACACGACCAAGCACATGCAGGACACTTATCTGAAGCCCAGCAGAGTCACCCATTTGGAAAAAATTCAGAGTGTTCTCCCTTACCTGTAGGGTGGGTTTCTGAGACAACGGGAAAGAATGTACCCAGGCAACTAAAAAAACCCTCACTCCCTCTGTTATTTCATAACCTCATTCCTCCTCAATATTTTATCAAAGCCAAAGAAATGGGGGGAGGGACATGCTAGTTTCAAACTCCCTTCCTTTCCTCTCCTTTCCTTTTGGGGTGGGGCATGAAGTCCCCCAGAAATCAGGAAGGAGAAGAAAGCCCTAAGTCACACACGATTGGAACAGCAGCTGGGGGACGAGGGTGGAGGCGGCAGAGGTAGCTGGAACTGGCGGCCACTGAGGCCATGTCTGCGAGCTTCGTGATGTAACTAGAAGAGACGACGCAGACAACGAAAGGAGGGCGATGATGATAAGATTCCCACAAGATGGCAGGGCCACCAGAGATCTTTCTGGCCCCATTAACAAAGGCCACAAAGCTCCATTGTCATGGAAAGACCATCTCTCTCCAAACAGCATCTTAGAGCGGCCACTCTGTGCCATTAACACCCACCCTGGGTGGGAGAGCAGGGCGAACGTGACCGGGGGCTGCAGGGCTGGCGAAGCAGCTTTCATGGATCGGAAGGCCCTAAAGCAGTTCCAGAATTAAAAATATCCTGAAAGCCCATCAGTAAAAACTGCTGTGAGCTTGACTGAGGGACAAAACAAAAGCAGCAAGAGGCTTCAAGAGAGCTACAGTGAATGAACCTCATGGGGGCCACCTGACAGTCGGGGCCAGCCCTACGCCCCAGTCCTAGAGACATCCAGAAAAACTCTCCCCAACCCAGAAGGGAACCAGCCGAGCTTGCCACCTTCGGAAGACCGAGCTTGGGCTTGATGCAGCTGGAGGGGGGGAGACAGAGGCCCCGCCTACACGTGGGAGTCAAGTCTGTGGCTGCTGTAACTTAGCGTCTGGACTGGGCTAAATGGTGGTCCCCCAAATTCATGCCCACCCAGAACCTCTGAATGCACCCTTATTTGGAAATAGGGTCTTTGCAGATGCAATCAAGTTAAAGATCTGGAAATGAGATCATTCTGGATTTGGGGTGGACCCTAAATCCAATGATAGGTGTCCTCATAAGAGAGAAGGAGATTTGAGACGCAGACCCAGGGAGGAGGCCATGTGAAGATGGAGGCAGAGATTGGAGGGATACGGCCACAAGCCAAGGAAAAACCTGGAACCACCAGAAGGAGGAAATAGCAAGGAAGGGAATTCCCCCTAGAGCCTTCAGAGGGAGCACAGCCCCGCTGACACCTTGATTTCCCACTTCTGGCCTCCAGAACTGAGAGAATATATCTTTGTGCTGTACCACCCAGTTTGTGCAATTTGTTATGGCAGCCCTTGAAAACTAATGCAGCGTCTCCTTACCTGTCTCGGCCTCAGTTTTCACATCTGTGAAATGGGAATATCAAGTCACACAGACTCTCTCAGGTTCCCCAGGACCAGCTGAGGTTTGGCGCATCGTCTGTGCGCACGTGATCTTTTTCAGCAGGGTCAGACTGGCCCCTCAATGGCAAAGTACAGGGTGCCAGTCACATCTGATTCACAGGCCAACCCAGAGGAGGAGGGCACTCTGCTGAATAAAGGGACCGTCCAAATTCTCTTGTCTGACCAGCAATGTGCAGCAGGGAGGAGGGTGAGCGTGGGGCCTCCAGATCCACTTGGCCCGGGTTGAGTCCCCTCTCTGCCCTCACTTGCCACATGCCTGTGGGCACGTTTCTGCCTCCTCGTCTGCAGGAGAGAGACCCCCACACCGTAGGGAGATGCGCATGCAAAGGTGCAGAGCATGGCGCCTGGTGCCAAGGAGGCATCCACCCAGGACCTGCTACTTGTGGACAGAGGGGCCCTGGTGCCTGGGGGGGCACGTGGGCTGCATAACTCAGGGCTCTGTGAGGTGACAGGACCAGCTGCACCCATCTCTCCCGGGGTCTGAGCACAGGCAGTGAGAGGAGGAAGATGCACGCTGGGGCCTCCAGAGGCCAGGAAGACCCCAAATCCACACAGGGCTCCGACCTCAGACCCCCAGAGTGGAAGGGAAGGACGTGCACGGACCGAAAGAGCGCCGGCCCCGGCAACGCTGGCCTGGGTTCGAGTCCTGGCTCAGACACCTCCCTCAGGGCCTGTGGCGTCCTCATCGCAGGACCGCAGGACCTCCACGGCCCTTGCAGCAGTCACAGTCCCCACCCCGAGCCCTTCAGACGCCTCATTTGGAGACACTTACTTGACTCGTGGTCCCACGGGCTCAACGCCAATGGCGCAGATGAGGCACAGGCCTGCAAAGAGACACAGGCTCACGCCAGCTCTTCATTCTCAAACCCAAAGCTACCCTGAGCCCTTGAGAGCTCAGTCAGCACCTGGCAGTCCCCGGGGACCGAGAGGCCAGCAAGGCCTTTGCCCACAGTGGCCCCAACAGCTCACCCCACTCCTGGCAGGGGGGCCACAGCGTGGTGGCTAAGGGCCCACATGGGGTCCCAGCTCAGCATTCCCTAACACCTAGGCCTCTGGACCCTCAGTTTTCCAGATGACAATGACAGCACACCTCCACGGCAGTGTCTCTGCCATGAGATGGTGCGAGGCAAGGGCCGGACAGGGCCTGACACCCAGGAGGTGGTCAACAACCAGCGGCTGCCACTGTGATGTTTTCCTTTCTTTCTCTCTCTCTTTTGCTCTTTTTTTCATTAGTTCTGCTGGGATTCAAAGCCTGTCAGCTCTGCCAAAGTCTCCCACGGCATCTCCCTCATCCCAAACCTGTCCTGGCCGGTCCCGGCCGGCCCGGAAAACAGCTGGAGCTAAAACGCAGCATCCAGGACATCGCACTGAACCGACTCACCGCGTGTTGAAGACTCCAAATCAGCACGGCCGAGTCCAGCAGACCTGGACCGGGGGCCACGGGGGAGGCGATCTGCCCACACGGCTCACGTCGAAGTGCTTCCCAGCGCCGGGGGCAGAAGGGACCTGGGGTTTCTACTCTGAGCACCAGTCGGCCACCAGTGCCCCTCCTCCTCCAGGGTCTGTCCCCCTCCCCGCCTGGGCCCCCTTGGGTTTCCCAACTCAGGATAACCCTCGGGCCGACTGGAACGTCTCATCACTGCTCAGTTACACTGGGAAGGTTTCCTAAGAAACCATCCATCATGGAAACCGTGTTTGCCTCCAAGGTCGGGGGACAAGGTGGGAAGGTGTTCATGGGACACCTTCGAACCATGTGAGTTTCATGTAATTGAAAATATTTTTTAAAAATAAAACAAAATCCTGCAGGAAGCGGCAGCAGTGGGACGGTGGACAAAGCTGTGAGGTCGACTCAGCTCTGCTACCCACTAGCTGTGTCACCCCGGAGGCCTCTGGGCCTCAGTCTTCTCGTCTATAGGATGGGATGACGACGGTACTCCCATCTGTACGTCCAGGGCAGGCCACGGAGATGTTTAATGAGAGGGGTGTACCTGGCTCAGTAAACAGGGCTGGGAGCCGTCCTACCTAGGTGGGGCACCCACCCTCCAGACCCCTGACCTCCAACACAGGGACTCCCCGCAGAGAGAAGCCAGGAAGGACGCGCAGGCGGGAGGCCCGGGAAGTGGGCGCCTCACCTGGGAAGATGAAGATGAAGAAGGAACTGATGCCGCCGATGATGCCAATGATCTCGCTGAGGTCGGGCAGCAATAGGGCCATGGTGAGCGTCACGGTCACCCACAGGACGGTCAGCGGCATCCGGACCCACGGCCCCGAGGGGTCAGCCAGGGCCCTGGGCCCACAAGCCTGGCAGCAGCTCCTCCTCCAGAAGTCCTGCATCACTGACCTGGAGGCCAGGCCACCACAGGCTCCCAGGGGCCCCAGCCCAGCCCGCCCGTCATCGGGCACCCGGAGTCCCCTCCCCATCGCCCCGCACACCTGGCAGGGCTCTCCTTTCACACCTGGTGCTTATTCCCCAGGGACCCAACCCTCAGATGCGTCAGTCCACATCGGGCAGCCCACAGAGAGGGGCCACCACTCAGGAGCCACGCTCCAGGCCCGACACTTTCCAGCTGGGCGACTCTGGGCAAACTGTCTAAATCCTCTGCCTCCATTTCCCCTCCATGAAATGGAGGTGATGGCAGTCGCTACGACACGTGAGCCAGCACCGTGCCTGGCATACGCTAAGTGGCGATAACTGTCAGTGGCCTGCGTTAAACGGTGTCCCCGCCGAGCCAGGCCTCACCTCCCCAGGAAGAGCACGATGGGGTAGACAGTCACGATGGAGACGGCGAAGAGGACCCGGGCGACGATGAGGACCACGTCGTTGCCTGGGTAGGACATCAAGATGTCGGCAGAAACTTCTGCCCCGAAGGTCAGGAAGCCATAAACGCCTGGGAAGGGTGGAAGCCAGGAGAGTTGGGAAAATGCCGTGTCCCCCCTCAACTCCGACACGCTGACAGCACTGGGCTTCTAAGGCTTTCCCTAGGAGCTACGGAAGGTTCTGGAAGAGCTCTCCGTTCTACTGTTTCCCAAGGCTTTCCTGTCCTCAGCGTACATGACACTCTGTTCTGATTCAAAACTTCTCTGGGGCAAAACTGTTGCGTATCCTTCTTTCAAAGAGCTGACTGTGCTGGTGCAGGACCCGTTCACAGAGTGTGCGCTGACCGGAAGCAAGCGGCACTTTGAGAACCATAACGACACCTTCCCGTGCCCCATCCGTCTCACTCAGAACAGCACCTGCCAGGGCGCCCATTTTCCAGATTGGGAAAACCAAGACCCAGGGTGTCAGCAACCGCCCAGAATCACACAGCTAGTTACGGCAGAACCAGGACCAGAGCGCAGTGCCCTCCTCTACCCCAGCGCAGTGCTGTCTCTCAGCACCCGGGTCGCCTGCACTGTCCTGAGGTATCCATCTCTGGCCAAGAGCAGTGGCTCGTTTTGGCCTCTCTCCGGGCCCTGTCCGAGAGGTCCCATGATCCTGCTGGCCCTGGACCGGGGCTATCTGGAGGGGACTCTCAATCACTGGGTCACGGCCCTCTGACCCAGGGGCCACAGACTGACAGGGCCTCCTCTGCTGGAGAGAGGGCACCCACTGCAACCACAGGCAGCCAAGGTGCCTGACACACCACGGTAGCCCGAGGGCTTCCTAAGTCAGAGGCTCCAATAGGTGGATGGAAGAAAGAGCCGTTGGGCTGGAGGAACGTGGCCGGCCAGAAGTCAGCCTGAGCCCAGGACCTGGGCCTGACATGGGCGTGCTGTGTGACCTTGGGCATGCCACAGCTCCTCTCTGAGCCACACCTGTCACCTTTGAAGACCCTTCTGCCTACCACACAGGTTCGTGAATGCTCAAATCCATCGCATCCACCAGAGCATTTTGTCAACTGCTACCCAGATATAACGCTACGATGACCTTCATTACTGCCATCCCATCAGACAGCGGGCAGGCCAGGGGTGGGCGGATATAAGAGCAGGGGCTTTGCAGGCAGGTGGGCCAGGGCTTGGTTTCAGCTTTGTCACATGTAGCTGGAAAACCGTGGATGAGCGTGGAAGTCCCCTGAGCCTGTTTCCTCATCTATGGAGAGGGGACTTTCCGACGGGGTGTTAAGGACTAAATGAGCGCAGACACTCGATATGCTCAGCACGGCGCCCAGCACACGGTGAGCTCCCTATAAACACCTTATATTCTCTTTCTCCTGTCGCTCCCTCCCCGGCTCCTGGGAGCCCCAGACGGGCCTCACCCGTCAGCGAGTAGATGAGGCAGCATGCCAGCAAGGACAGCACGGAGACTAGCGCCCAGTGGGAGAGGCTCTGGGTGCGCATGCTGCAGTAGATGGAGACGGCAGCTTCATGACACTGGAAGACAGAGGCGAGACATGGTGAGACTTGGGCCAGCAGTGTGCTAGAATCACCTGGAATGATCTAAAAAGTATCAACATTCCAAAAGATGGGAAGCAACCCAGAGGTCCACCAACAGTAGAAGGCATAAGTGAATTGCTGGATATTCGTATGTGGAATATTACACAGCACTGAAAAGGATGAAGACAACTACACACTCAACACGGAAGAACCTCTCTGCTGTAATGTTGAGCAAAAGAAGCCAGATGTTTCCATGTACATGAAGTTCAACTTACAAGACAAATAAGCCAAGAGAGGGATTCTCAACTGCAACACTAGTGACATTTGGGGGCTGTCTCATGCACTGTAGGGTGCTGAGCAGCATCCCAGGCCTGGACCCCCTAGATGCCAGAGCACCCTCCAGTAGTGGCAACCAAAAATGTCTCCGGATGTTGTCAGATGTCCCTGGGGGGCAAAATTGCCCCAGTTGAGAACCACCATGTATAGTGATAGAAGGCAGAATAGTGATGGGGGTGGGTGCGACAGAGTGGAAAAGGTCATGGGGAGCATTGCGGGAGGTGGAGAGGCTGACGGTGTTCTATATCCTGATCGGGGTGAAGGTTGTATAGGAGCGCACAAGTGCATATATGCTATGTTACGTTGTCATAACTTTTTAATATAAAATACACATAGCCGATGCCCAGAGGCCACCTGTGACGCGGACTTTATTTGTCTGGGGCAGGTCCTGGACAGGGTCTTTTATACGCAGCCCAGGAGCCCCGATGCGCAGCCAGCGTTGAGAGGCGCCGCTGTATCTGGACGCACTATGGCTCTGGAACTTCCTGGGCTCCTGGGACAGCGTTCCCGCCATCTTGCCCATGTGCTATCTTCCCATCAAAGCCAAACATGCTGACCATCTACTCCTGCCCGCCCTCTAGGGTCCTGGAGAGCCACACTCCCCTCACTCACTGAGCCCAGTCCCGCTCTGTTCCTCTTCGCTGCCTCAGGGCCTTTGCTCACACTGTTTCCTCCGCCTGGGACTCTCTCCTGGTCCAGCCAGCTCTTACTCACCCTTTGGAACGCCCTCCCCAGCTGGGCCACGTTCCTGTCTCACGTGACCCCATCCCCCCAAGGGAGCAGGTCTGGGTTTGCTCGTCCAGCACGTCAGCGACGTGGTGGCAAGGACCACATCTGCCTCAGAGCTCACACCAAGCACGGAGCCTGGCCCACAGCTGAAGTGCACTCCAGGGAGCACTCACTCACCGGTTCCTTTCACCCACCCGGCAGCCACAAGGCCTCCCTCCACCCAACCCGGCTCTCCGGCACTCGAATGCTTGGCAGTCCTACCTGGTACAAGTCTGGGACACCACGTCAGCAGGCCCCACCTCGTGCAGCACACACTAGGGAGGGGTTGGGGGCGCTGGCCTCAGTGCTCCAGAGCCCAGTGGCGGTGCAGTGTCCAGCCAGGGTGAGCTCGGACACACCCTCCACCACAGACTAGCCTCAGGGCACCTGTGCATCTTTGGCTGCCTGCCCCAGGACTTCTCTGACTTCGCAGGAGCCCACTGGCCTGCAGGTCAGCTCAGCCAGGTGGTGGGGGCTGAGCAGCACACTGTTAGGGTCAGTGCTTCCGCCTCCTCCCTGCCCTCCTGATCCCAGACACGGGGAGAAGATGCTTGGCGGAGGCAGGACGGCGCCCTGCCATCCTTCCTCTGTTTGTCCTAAGACTCCAAGTTGTATTTCTCTTGGTTTCATGCAGGAAAATAAAGGGCAGGGCTTCTCCACTGGGACAGTGCCTGGGACGCCGGCTGGCCACGTGCAGGCTCACTGTTCGCTCAGTGATGGGATGCAGGGCAGGGGAGCAGGTGATGGCTGAGAAGTGGAAACAGCCCAAACGCCCGCCAGCTGAGGAACAAGCAAACGTGGTCTCTCCATACAGAGGGATATCACTCAGCCACGGAAAGGAACGAAGTCCTGACACACTACAACGTGGATGAACCTCTAACACACGCCAAGTGGAAGAAGCCAGCCACAAAGGACCACACGCTGCAGGATTCCACGCATATGAAGTGTCCAGAACAGGCACATCCATGGGGACACAAAGTAGATTCGCAGTTGCCGGGGCTGGGGGAGGGATGGGGGGAATGGGGAGTGACCGCCAATGGATATAAGTTTCTTTTAGGGGTGATGAAAATGTTCTAGAATTGACTGTGGGGATGGTTGCACGACTCTATGAACATACTAGAAACCATCAACTTATACACTTTAGGTGAGTGAATTGTACGCCATGTGAGTTATATCTCAATAAAGCTGTTTAAAAACAACAATGGAGAAGTACCAGGTGTGGCCAGGGTGGCTGGAAGCACAGCCCGTACCCCACCTCTGCTCCGCCCAGGCTGCTGTCACCGACTCGGTGCAGGCTGAAGGGGGGGTGCCCCATCACTAAATGTGTGTGGGGAGGGGTGGTGTTTGAACCGGTGGAGCTCCTGATGACAACAGGTCACCTCCCCTTCCCTGCGCACCCCTCCAGCCTTGCGCCCACTCTGCTTGCTACCATCTTCTTCTACGTCTCTTCTCTCTTCACCCCCAGATCCCTGACTCTCCAAGCCAGAGCCTGGCAGCTCCACCTCTGGTCTGAGTGGCAACTAGTCCTCAGCCCGCCCCCACCCCGCAATTCACATCTTTTCCCAACTCCCCACTGCCACATCCCGTGTCCCTGGAAACCGCAGCCAGGCCTTGGTTGCTAGGAGAATTGGATGAGGGAGCTGAGGCAAAGGTGAGGGGGCACCCCCCCCGGAAGCATCTAGAAAGCAGCCCCCCCAGCGCAAGCCTGCCACACCATATGGCGCTTGGGCACAGGAGAGAGGGATGGTTACACTACATCCAAACAGTTGACAGCAAAATCATCTCTTTAGATCTTTCAAAATATTGGATATGCAAGAAGAAATGTGAGAAATTCCTGTAAGCGGCTTGCTAAGCCCCAGAAGCGATACATTGACTCATTTATGAGGAAGAGAAGTGGAAACGTTTCAGGACTTTTTTTTCAAAAAAAAGAAGAGAAACAGGATCTGGTTGACGGACAAGGGAAGAAAATGCTCAGGGTAGGAAGCTGAGACAGTCGTCGGTCCTGAACCACTTTCCCTTGGGAACTTGATTTCCATTTGGGGCGGTTTTGGTGGTGTGGTGGGTAGGTGGTTGTTTTTAGGAGACAGGCAAATTATTCCCAAAATAAACAAGGAGAGAATGGAGTCAGCTGCCACCTGCTCGGAGACTGGAAAACCCCCAGGGGGACCAGAAGGCAGGGAGCAGAGCCATGCCCTCCACCACACCCCTCCTGCACCGTGGAGAGAGCCCTTCACAGCTTGCCAACCGTGCCCGGGACCCTCTCTCTCTGTGGCTCGCCTGTGCCGTCCTCTCTAGGTGGGATGCCCTCCCCTTCACCTAGCCACCCCCCCCACAACAGTCTTCAAGATTCCTTTCAGGCATTAGCGCCTAACAAAGGGGGTCTCTGGATCTGCCCCACCCAGAGGCCCACATCAGAAGCCCCTCTGCTGGATCCACACACAGAACCTGTCCTCCCTCCATGACATTCTACCAGAAATTCTGTATATTCTGCCCCATACGCCCCACCATGCAGCCACCTGCACACCATCCAGCCCTCCTAGCCTACAGGCCTCCTGGGGCAGGATCTTTCCTCTCCCAGGCCCCGGGGGCAGAAGCCACCTGCGGAAATGAGTTCTGTTTTAGCAGGTGGCTCTAGGTCTCCAGTCATGGTGACAGTCCTGCAAGGATTTTGCAGAGGAAGAGACAGGTCCTGGATCCCCACACTCTACCCTGGACCCAACAAATGTACTACTGCTGTTGGCTGTCACTGGGGGTCAGGTCCCCAAGTTCAAGGACAATTCACACCTCACTGAGCCCAGACGCCAACCCACATGCACGGTCTCCAAAAGACAGCCCATGTCATCCTAGAACAAGTCTTCAGACTTCTCTCCTGATGGGGAAGCCACACTCTCCCAAGGGAGTGGGGAGTCACCACAGCCTGCAAATGCCACACTCTTCAACACAGACACTAAATTACCTGAAATCCAAAGCAGATGGTGGGGAAGACACTAAATACGGAGGTCCAAGAGGAAGGACTGTAAATAGACAAGAACAGATGTTTATCACAAAAAGTTAAACTCAAAACAACCTTCAACTTGAAGACGAGTTTTAAACAGTATCAGCAAGATGGACCTAAGCATGACTGTGAGACGTATTTTTAATTATCATGTCTGCTACCAGGTTGGGGGGATGGAAGAGGATGCATGTTAAATGCTACTCTTTCTAAATACATCTGTGCTGACATTGAACCTTGACATTCTCCATGCAGGCAGAACTTGGGCATGGCATGGCCAAAAGGAGCTCCTGACTTCCCTCTGAGGCTGCCTGTTCCCCAAGAGGTTAGGGGCTGGGAGCACAGGCAGCATCCATCAGACAGGTCACCAATTGTGCAAGGATGGTTTGACCCCATCACGTTGCCTGAGGACTGAGGTGTGCACGGGGCAGAATCTTCAGGTCAAGCCCTCTCAGTGGTCCCCGCCTGGTGGCCCTCAGCTTCCTCTGACAAGCAGCACTAGGCGCCAGCCTCTGGCACCTTTGGGGACGTATAGTGGAGTAGGGCATAAACAGCACCTGCTATGGAATCAGGGTTTCCTGGTTGTGGAAGAATAACGGCCTCCGAAGAGGTCCACATCCTAATCCTGGGAAATCTGTGAATACGTGGCCTTACAGGACAAGATGGACTCTGCAGACGTGATTAAGGGTAAGGACTTTGAGATGAGGGGAGTATCCTGGATTATCCAGGTCCAACTTTTCACATGAATCCCTGAAATCAGAGAACTTTTCCCGGCTGTGATCAGAGGGAGCTGTGACTACGGAAGCAGGGTCAGAGAGGTGGAACACTGCTGGCTTTGAAGACGGGCCACGAGCCAGGGCATGCGGGTGGCCTCTAGAAGCTGGAAAAGGCAAGGAAATGGATTCTCGCCTAGAGCTTCCAAGAGGAACACAGCCCTGCTGGCACCTTGATTCTAGCCCCGTGGGATTCCTGTCGGACTTCTGTCCTCCCAAACCGTGAGATAATAAATTTGTGTTGTTTTAAGCCACCAAGTTGGTGGTAATTTGTTATGGCAGCCATAGGACACTAACAGTGGCGTCTGCTGCTCCGTGTTGTGTGCTGGCCGACTCTTAACTCTGGATGCTGTTCATGGCGCCTCCTGGCCAAGTGCTGCCTTCCCTGACTTTCCTCAGTGGCACCGTCAGCTGACAGCCCAACTTCCCTTTCACAGCCAGAAGCAAAGTGCCCACGTTTCCACCTCTCCACCTGCCCGCCTGCATCCTCTGGGCCCACGGGCACTGCCCTCCTGTCCCTATGAGCCAGAGCATCCGAGCTCCAGCCTCAGGCCACATCTCCAGAGAGCAGAACCCTCCCCTCCTACCGACTCTGACCCCCCTTAGCTCCTGCCCACGCCTCTCCTACCCTCCTCAGAAGAACTCTTTCCCATCTTCTCGCCTCTACTCTCTCCTGAACCCAATCCACCCGGGCCTTTGCCGCTCTCCTACCCTGACCAGCAGCATCCACAGCCAGATCTGATGCCGGGCTCCAGCCCTCATGACACAGGAGCGGCATTTGTCAGCAGTCACAGAACCTTCTTGAAATTTTGTTCCCCAACTTCTGAGACCCACCTTCTATTACCCTCTATCCTGGGTTGAATAGTGCCCCTCAAAATTTACATCTACTGGGAACCTCAGAATGAGCCTTATTTGGAAATAGGGTCTTTGTAGATGCAATTAGTTAAATTAAGATGAGGTTGCACTGAAGCAGGGTGGGTGCTAATCCAACGACTGGCATCCTTATAGGAGGAGAAAACTGAGACACAGGGAGAAGGCCACGTGACAATGGAGGCAGGGCTGGAGTGAGGCATCTACACAGCAAAGGTTGTGGCCACCACTGGAAGCTGGAAGAGGCAGGAAGGATCCTCCCCTCGAGCCCTCAGAGGGAGCATGGCCCTGCCCACACCTTGATCTTGGACTTCCGGCCTCCAGAACTAAGAGATTAAGAATTTCAGGATGGCGACAGCAGGGCATTAAATCAAGTGTGGGGCCCTTCTGGGCACAGGGCCCTGGTGACTGCACAGATCACATGCCCATGGAGCTGGCCCTGCCACCAGATCCGACTCAAGCCCCTGCTGTGCTAAAAATCCTGCAGTGGTTTCCCAGCAAAAATGAAGTCCTCACAGTGGTTCCGTGTCCCCCCAGGACACTCCCATCCCCACCCCCACTCTGGCCTCACTCAGGCTGGTCCAGCCCCACTGGCCTCGGTGCATCCCTGTTCCCTCTGCCTGGGCAACCGTGTCCTGCTGGCCGGTTCTGCTGCCTCCACACCACGGAGGACACGTCTGCAACAGCCTAGGAGTCGCAGGCTGCTGTGGTGTTTAGTGTTCTCATGTCCCTTGGCCTGTCCCTGGTCCTGCCCAGCAATAGCTGTGTCCATCCTGAGGGCGGCAAGTGGCCTTCGCTGGGGCTGCACCACATCAGAGACAGAAGGATTTCACAGGGGGATGGAGGGCTCTGTGCAAACCACAGTGGGGAGAAGTGTCCCTCCTCCGAGGAGCCCCTTGAGGCCCCCCAGGAAAGCCACACAAAGCCATCCCCTGACTCACCTCAGCACAGGGCGGGGCTCACGAGCAAGGCCCTGGGGCCCGAAGTAGTACTGCACCACGATGACCAGGGCCAGGTAGCAGGCGGCCAGGGTGCCTAGGATGCTAACACAGAGGGTGTGCAGCGTTAGGGGGCCTCCGCAGCGAGTGACCTCAAACACACGTGGACACCGGCCCCTCCAGGTGGGCCTGGGAGCCACACGGAGTGGGATCTGAGTGGCCACTCTGCCCATGCTAGCGAGGTGTCAGCAAAGTTGTCACCACTCTGAGCCACCATTTCCTCATCTGTCCAATGGGGACAGCAGGAAGACCATTTCGGGCAGGCTGTTCTCCGGCCCGGAGGTCAGCTGTGTCGAGTTCCTGCCTCCTGTTTCTCTGTTCTGTTCCCAAGGTTAAAAGTCTATTGTTCACAACACAACAGGGAAAAGCAGGTTGCAAACTTGTATGAATACTTTGCCAGACTTTATTTTTTCAAAAAGCTTTGGACCATAAAATGAGAAGAAGTCTGTGTGTCTGTGCGTCTCTCTCCGTGTGGGTGTGCACATGTGTGTGCACAAAAATCTGCAAGGACTAAACAACGAAGTGTCAGCAGTAGGCACATCACTGCAGATAGTTTTCTTTCTTATCTCTACTTTCTATCATGCATACGGATTCCTTGTGTAATTTTTTTCCCTTCTCCAAACAGGAAGACCAGTGCCAGAGCTCCCCCATCCCAGGGCGACAGAAGCCCTGCCACAGACGCGGCCCAGGTGGGGGCCCTGCCAGGCAACGTGTGTGGCCCCATACCTTGTATGTTTCTGGAACCCAATCTCCCGCGGGGTGGACAGGGGCAGGATGACCAGCACGGAGAGCAGGGTCAGGGTGAAGCGTTGGTCCACGTACCAGGGCTGCAGGGTGGGCGGAGTGCCCGGCAGAAGGAAGTCACACACTGGCGGGCAGGAGGGAAGGAGCGGCCGTGAGCCCCGGGAAGGTCTCACCCAGCAGTCAGAGCCCCGGTCATGGTCCCTGGCTCTCAGTCCCTGGGTGGGGTTCACCACGGGCATTAAGTCAGCCCTGTGAGCCTAAAGGGATGGGATGACAAGTGTGATGGGGATGCTGTCACGTGCCACCACGGAGAAAGGAGTCCCACCACACAAATTCATTCAACACATGTTCATGGGGCTCCTTCCGCCAGCTGGGCTCGGCTCTAAGGGCTGGAACCCAGTGACAAACAAGACAAAATGGCCTGCCCCCGAGAGCCCAGGCCCATAGGTTCTTGTAAAGGATCCTTTTTGTTTCTGCTCAGGAGCTCACTGGGCGTGTGGGGTCAAGCCGGGGCCTGGAGTGGATTTTTGGTGCTGGGGAGAGCCGAGCTGTTCTGCATCCTGGCTGCCGTCCACTGTCACTGCTACACAATACACTGTCCCCAGACAGTAGCCTAGAGCAACCACTTTATTATTGCCACCAACTGCAGGTGAAGAGTTAGGGCAGGCTGAGCTGGCCACTTCTCTCCACGTGGGGTGGGCTGGGGTCACGTGGGGGTATTTGGCTGGCAGGAGGGCTGGTCTGGATGGTCTTCCATGTCTCCACACCAGGTACCTGACGGGGACACCTGGGCTCAGGTGGGCCCTCCCTGCAGTCTCAGAGTCTCTCCCTGTGCACCCTCCAACAGGCTTGTCCACAGCAGCCAGGGGATCCTGGAGACCGAGGGGGAAGTTGCCTGTCCTCTTAAAAGCCAGGCCTGGAACTGCCACGATGTCACAGCTGCCATACTCTGCTGGGCCAAGCCGTCACAGAGCCCACACTGATTCAAGGGGAGGGGACACAGACCCCACCAAGCTCTCAGTGGAAGGAACAGCAAAGAACCCAAGACCGTTTTTATTCTGCCACAGTAAGACAGAATTTGGAGTTGATTATAGCAAGAGGCAAGACAGATGGGGGAGGGGAAAGCAAAAGAGAGACGGCAAGATGGCCTGAGGTTGGAACCACGTGGGGTGAGGTGGCCCCCACGGCCCCACGATGGGGCGGAGTGCTGAGACCCGGTTCCTGATCCATGTGGAGGTGCTCACACTGTGCTAACCTAACCCCTCCTTGTTCTCACCAAATGTTCAGTAAAGCCAGCCAAGCAAGAACACACACCTCGTGAGAACTACCTATTTCACGGAGATGACACAGGTGGGAGAGCTCCACACAGAGGTCATCGTACACAGGCACCCTGCAGGCAAAGCAGGCATTCTGGACCAGAGATGCCAAGAGGATGCACGCACCCAAAGGTGCACAGAGATCTTGGCGAGTGCCAGGCCCCACGTGGCGTGGGATGGGGTCCTTCGTATCAGGGCTACACACGCTCCTTCCTGAACCTGCACTTTCCAGGCCATTCCTTGACCCTCAGCACCAGTCACTTATAATCAAGTCATTTATACCCAACACATGCAGTGATGCCCCCAAGCACCCCAACCCCTATTTAGCCCTCCTCCCAAGAAGCGTGGACTTGCCTACAGAAAGACACATCTCCAAATTCCTAACCAGGGACACACAAACAATGCTCTCTCCACCCCAGTCAATCCACTCAGAGCCGGGTGGCCTGTACCCCAACCAGTGCCCTGATCACCCCAGGTGCTCTCCCACTGCCTGCACGCAGCCGTAGAATCCTTCTCAACACAGCAACACTACCACATGACCAGAGCTGAAATGTGACGTGACCTCTACTCGCCACTGGCAGACAGGGGATTTTGTGCCCATTTGCCCACCGGGGGATTCAGATTTACCGACCTTGACGCTTTGGGGATAAAAGTGCTTCCCGAGACAGGGAAGCCTTTCACTTCAGTATCCCAACACCAGGGCCTATGGTTCAAGAGACAGAGAACAAACAAAACAGCAAGATGGCAGACGGAGATCCAACCATACCAGAAATTACATCCCAGTTAAAAGCCTAAACATTCCAATTAAAAGTCCGAGACTGTCTGGGGCCGGCATGGTGGCGTAGCGGTCAAGTTCGTGTGCTCGGCTTTGGCGGCCTGGGGTTCGCCAGTTCGGATCCTGGGCGCAGACCTATGCACCACTCATCAGGCCATGCTGAGGCGGCGTCCCACATACAGCAACCAGGAGGATGCACAACTATGACATTCAAGTATCTACTGGGGCTTTGGGGAGAAAAAAAAAAGGAAAGAGGAGGAAGATTGGCAACAGATGTTAGCTCAGGGCCAATCTTCCTCAAAAAAAAAAAAGACGTTTGCACACAAAAAAATTTTAAAAAAAGGTCTGAGACTGTCAAGATGATAAAAAAGCAAAACCCAAACATATGCTGTCTACAAGAAACGCATTTTAAAATCCCAAGCCACACTTAGGTTCAAAGTCGAAGAATGGAAAGAGGAATAGTGCACAAACAGTAATCTGAAGGGAGCTGAGTGGCTGTATTCACAGCAGAGAAGGCCGATTTCATGACAAAGTATCACCAGAGACAGAAAGGGACATTTCACAACAATAAGAGGGTGATTCACAGGTGTGTGCCTAATAACAGAGCTTCAAAGACCATGAGGCACAACTCGGCAGAATTAAAGGGAGAAACAGACAAGTCTGCAATCGCAGTTGGAGATTTTAACATCCCTTCTCTCAGAGACTTACAGAATAACTAGACCCCCCCCCCCCCAAAAATCTCGGTAGCACCATGGAAGATCTGATCCAAGTTGTGGATCACCTTGACCTGATGGAGAGTTCTGGAACACTGCACCCAATATCTGCAGAATACACATCCTTCATGAGCACTTTGAATGATCACCAAGACAGATCATGGGGGGCCATACAGCAAGTCTCAGATGCCCAAAATCTGACGTCGCACAAGGTATGAAATCTGACCACGATGCAGTTAAGGTAGAAACCAAATAGGTATCTAGAAAACTCCCAAATAATTGGAACTTAAACTGCACAATACTAAACATCCCATGAGTTCAAAGAAGAAATCACAGCAAAAAATTCGCAAATGTTTTGAATGGAATGAAAATGAAAACAGAACATATCAAACTGGTAGGATGCAGCTAAAGCAGTGCTTAGAGGGAAACTGATGGTCGGGGGACTAGAGGCCACAGGGGCATGGGGCTGAGTCTCCGACTTCCCAAAACTCAAGGTTTTATTGGTTCTCTCGATAGGGGTTGACTCTGTTTGAGGTTGGCTCTGTTCTCCATCTGTAAAACGGGTTGACCCCACTAGACATCCCAGCCTCAGCCCCCTTCCTTCTCTCTGACCCTCGATGTGCTGGTAATTACCAATTCCAAGTCTCCCTTCCCCACGATGTTAGAAGCTCAGGGGTGGTCTCAGTCTCTGCTGAGCCCCCAGGGCCCAGAGTCCAGAGTCCATGTCCTGCTCATCAACCAGGAGCCCCAGGCATCATAAAGGGCTCCATACCCTGGGGCCACCCCGACCCCAGCGCAGGTACTTACGCTTCTCCAGCTGGTCCGCGATCACCCTGAGGAAGGCCACAGAGACCATGAGCAGGTTGACCAGGAAGCAGGCCTCGCACAGCCTCCCTAGGGTGGGGCCGCACAGCCCTCCAACCACGCCCTGGTAGGTGGTCTGGCCGCTGACGGAGGCGGCATAGCCCAGGATGACCAGCCCGCTGACCAGGAAGACCAAGGAGACCTGTGGAGCAGGACCATGGGGCCAGGGCACGCCCACAGCCAGCCACCTGACCCAGCCACCCCTCGGGACTCTGACACCACTGTCCACAGGGCCTCTCTCCCGTAGAGGCCACGGCTGCCTACAGCCTGAGGGCCTCCACCCGATGTGCCACCAGCCCCTCCCCTGCCCTGAAACCAGAGCTGCAGAGCAGGGGCATCGCTGAGACCTTGCAGGCCTCTATGAATCTGGGATTCACAGCACTCTGTCCAGTTGGACAAATGAGGCATCAGAAACTCAGAGTTTAAATCACTCTCCTAAAAGTGCATGGGTTGAGGGTTACGATGTATAAAGGTGTATCCTTGGAAGAGGTACGACAAAGGTCCACATTGCAACCCAAACCGTTTCAAGACACAGAACACATGACCACAACCCTGAAGTGCCCCCCCGTCCCTTCCCAATTACTTTCTGCCCCATCCTTTCCCCAGAAAAAACCACTGGCCTAATATTTTTCCACTTTTATACATTTTCTTATCTGGCTTCTTCCACTCAGTGTAATGTTTGTGAGATCCAGTCATACTGGGTGCATCAGGAGCTTACTCCTGTTTTTGCTGAGTGCTCTTCCACTGTGTGCCTATCACCACAATTGGTTTATCCATTCCCCTGTTGACAGACGTCTGGGTTGTTCCTAGTTTGTGGCCACTATGAATAAAGTGCTGAGCATTCTAGAACAAGTCATTTTGAGGACATACATTTCATTCTCCTGGACACACACCTAGGAGTGGAATTGCTGGCGGATAGGGTAGACATGTGTTTATAAGAAATTGCCAAACTGCTTCCGGAAGTGTCTGTGCTCCATGCATGTGAGCCCCACTTGCTCCACATACTTAAATGTGTTTAAGCCTCTCCAGGACTGATGGACCTGTGCCCAAGCTAGACTTGGTCTCCAGGCCAAACTCCCATTCCACGTTTTCACAGAGGAGAACAATGCGTTAGCTGAGAAACGCTCAGCCTAGAAGCCTGGGGGAGCTAGGATGGTTGTCCTCAGACACAGCTCATGCCACCGGACAAGAGATTTGTTCTGTATTACTCCAGAAGCCAGAACCAGAGCTGCTGAGTAGAAGCATCTACCTGAACCATGTAAGAGGAACTTGACACCTTGGTCAGAAGGGACACGCACGCTTCCTCCAGCCAGCCGACCGTTGCCCCTCCCGGCTCCTCAGACTGGAGCACCCTCCCCGCCTCAGCCACTCCCCTTCGTATGGGGAACCAGGGCTCTGCTCCCCTCCTCTTCGAGGCCACACCTCCAGAAAGCCTCCCCTGACACCTCACCCCCAAGGGGAGCTACTCCCTCCGTCTCAGGCTGACAGAACCACGCCTTCTTGGGCACACTTGTGCCTGTAATGGGTTGAAAGGTTGTCCCCCAGAAGATATGTCCACATCCTGACCTCCAAAACCTGTGAAGGTGACTTACTGGGAACAGTCTTCACAGATGTACATAAGGAAGATGCAATTTAATGAACAGGGTCTTTGCAGGTGTAATTAAGGACCTTAAAATGAGGTCATCCAGGATCATCCAAGTGAGCCCTAAACCCAATGACAAGCGGCCTTAAAAGAGACAGAAGAGGAGAGGAGAAGGCTGTGTGACCATGGGGCAGAGATTGAGGGATGTGGCCACCAGCCAAGGGCCGCCTGGGGCCACCAGGAGCTGGAAGAGGCAGGAAGGACCCTCCCCTGGAGCCTCTGGAGGGAGCGGGGCTCTGCGACACCTGGATCTCAGACTCCTGGGGTCCAGGACTGTGAGAGGATAAATTTCTGTTGTTTTAGGTGCCCCAGTTTGTGGTCCTCTGGTGCAGCAGCCCGAGGACACATACTCACAACTGTACTCATATATGGGGGTCTCCAGCGGCTCTCTCACCCACCAGACGCTAAGCTCCAGGAAGCCCGGGATTGTGTGTCTTTTTTTGCTTATCATTTAGCCCCCAGACAAGTGCCTGGCACATAGCAGGCACTTGGGAGCTATTTGTGGACCAAAGGAAGGGAAGGGGGTGGGGTCAGAGGGAGCTTTTGCCACCGAGCCACGTGCACCAGAAACCCTGAGCCTCCAAGCTAGAGGGTCACTGGAGACCAACAACCTCACACCACTGCCCTCCCGGGGGTGGAAACGGTGATGGGGATGTTTCAGTGCTCCCCCTGCCTGAGGTAGGGCCTTGGAAAGGGGGCAGGGGCAGAAGTCTCAATGGCTAAGAGGAGAGGGGAGGCAGGAGGGGGTGGTTGCTGATTACCAGCCTGATTCCCTCCCCTGTTGGGAGTTTCCATTTTTTCACGCCTGGGTCCCTTCAAGGCAGGGATCTTTGGACCATCCTGCACAAGTGCAAGCCACACCAGCAGCCTCCGTGTCACCCGGGAGCTCGTCAGAAATGCACCATCTAAGGCCCACCCAGACCTCCCAAATCAGCAGCTGCATTTTTTCCGCACAGTGCCCGGGAGACTGCAGAGTGTGAGGAGTGGGCATCCATCTCTGCCTGCCACCCTTGGCCTGACCACATCTGGGCCTGACCACAACCCCACCACCACCCCAGCCCCACCCGCTTTATCATTAACCCTTTGTGGCTGGAGATGCAGCCTCCTCCTCAGTGTCTGGAAGGGCAGCCTTTCTGCTGCACGCATCCAAACACAGTCAGGTTGCCCCTCACGCGCACCTAGACAAGCTCTTCCATTTCCGCTGGGGATCAGCTCAACATCACCTCCTCAGAGAGGCCTTCTCTGACCACCCTGTGTCATGGTGCCCCACTTCTCTGTCACATGACCCTTCTAGCACAACCACCATAGGAAACTCTCTTCTTTGACTCCTTGTATCTTGTCTGAGTCCCCTGTTAGAACAGGCTTCCTGAGGACAGAGACTATGCTGTCTTGGCCATCCAACACCAGAGCCGGTGCTCGGCCCACACTGCGGGTGGCATGGGTTACACTGGACACTACACAGGACAGGATTTGGAAGTTTCCGGAAGGACACGAAGGGCCCTGAGGCCCACAAACAGTTAGAACACGGCCATTATCAGCTGGCTGCCATAAAAAAGCATTTGAGATAATGCCTGTCAAAGAGCTTACTCCAAAACGCAGCGGTTCCTATCAGCTGAGAGAAAAGACTTTTTGCAAATAAAATGAAGCCATGCTAACCAGTGGCTCTTCTTGGCTAAGGATGCTCGGCCCCAGGACTTTCTGGGAAGAGAATTCAGGCTCGACACGCAGCCAACAGAAGTGGCTGCACACCTGACACCGCGGCGGGCCTGGCCCAGCTCGGTGTGGGGGGGGGTCACAGCCAGTCCTGGTCCTGATCTGATCTGCACACGGGATTTCAGCTTTAGATATTGAGCTGAGACCAAGCAGGCAAGAGGAGTCCATTGGCCAGTCCTTCCCAGCTGAAATGCCAGGTTCAATGGATCCAGGTGACCTGTGAACAGCAGGGTTCTGCCAGCCTCTGCCTCCCCACCGCCTGGCTGCAGACAGACCTCAACAATGCAGAGCATGTCCCTTGCCTGGGTCTATGGTGGCATTGTCTTCTCCCCTCATGAGCTGAGTGGGACAGAAAGTCAGATCCCACACATGTAGTTTCTAAGACAGGCAGCTCTGCAGAAGCATTGCCGAGGATCCCGCTGGCTCCTGCCCCAGGAGACCCCCAAAACGCTTCCCGGGGCTTACCAGCTCCACCAGGAAGGCGGGGGCCACCCCACCCGCCTTGTGGAAGGCCCAGGGGAAGTTGAGCAGGCCAGCCCCCAGCGCGGATTTCAGGAGGATGAAGACGGCGCCCAGCGAGGACAGACCGGGGCTGGCGGCCGTGGGGACAGGCTTTTCCGAGGCTCCTCTGCTTCCTGGGCTCCGTCCCTCCATGGCTAGAAGCAGCAGTGGGGCGGACAGAGGGAGCAGACTTCGCACTTTCTTCCCAGTTCATGGTGTCATTCTCGAGGTGTGATCGGTCTATCTCCCCAGTTTAGTCAGAGCCCGGGCATCTGCCTCAACGTCCCCAAGCCACCACCTACCTCTTCCTGCGCCTCTGCTTCCGTTGATCCCATAACTTCTGGTCCTCACCCATTTCCCCTCAAGAAATGTTGCCCCTTCCCCTCTAGCTTTCTACCCCTTTTTATCCTCACTGCCTGCCCTCCCACTCAACCCCAAGGCTTCCTGACCCTTCCTCCTCCTCCCTTCTCCTCCAAACCTCCAACTCTTTCCTGCCCGTCACTGCCCTCATGCACTCCGTCTGCCTCCAGCCAGGCTTCCGCACTGACAGCGCCCCAGCCCCTAGTCCTTACCGCCAAATCCAGACTTCAAGGTGAGAGACGGTCCTCAGCCATCGGGGGGCAGGACTCACTCCAGGTGGTCCAGCTGCATATTTTGGAGGGGTGGAAGAAGGAAGATTTGAGGTCTGCCAGGGTGGTAAAGGAGTCATGAATTAAGGGAGACCTAGAGAGTGTGTGTCGGGGTCATGTTCCAAAACCTAGGGGGACAAGGACAAGAGGTCAAGGCCATCTGGCCCAAGAACTTGCAGCTTCTGAGACTTCTGGCTTGAGAAAGGGAGTCTTAAGACTCCAGGGGCGGGGCTTTCCCGGCTGCCCTGAGGTTAGCAGAAGCTCAGCCCAGAGAGATCAAGGGGCAGGCCTGCACCTGATCTCACAGCAGGGCCCGGGCCACTTTCTCCAAAGCCTCCTCCCGCAGATGTCTGAGGGAGGGGATGGGGAAAGGGCTTGGAGTTCAGAGTCCGTCATTTGCTAGCTGTGCATGATCTCGCCGAGCCTGGTTTCCCCATCTGCAAAAGGGGGTCTGTATGCCCACCTTGCAGGGGGCTACAGGGGGGTTTAGACTCAGGCATGCAAAGCCCAGTCAGCAGGTGCTTCATTGAGATGCTCCCCATGCTACCTGCCCACGAGTCAGCTGGGGGTCTTGTTAAAAATGCAGATTCTGATTCAGTCCATCTTGGGTGACTCCCCAAGATTCCACATTCCTCACATGCTGGGAGGGGGGTGCTGCAGGACCACGGACCACACTTTGAGTGGAGACCACCTCCCTGACCCGGAACATTGTCAGCTAAGATGGCAGAGTATTGGAAATGGTCCCATTCCAGAAAATACAGGCCCATGAAGGTCAGATCTTGAATTCAGATGTGAGCCTGTTATTCCTGGCATGCAGGCTCCAATCCGCCCAAGGCTGTGTTAAAACACGGATGCCAGACCCCATCCACAGTGTTTCTGATGCTGCGGGTCTGGGGTGGGGTCTGAGAATCTGCATTTCTCACCAGCTGCCAGGTGATGCCCAGGACCCCATCTTGAGAACCGCTGCTTTCAGTTAAACATCTTCAATGACCAGAACCTCACCCAACCAGACCCTATCTGTCGGACACCAGATGGGCCCCCAAGGCTTTTCTCCACACGGTTTCTATCGGTCTCAGTCTCCTGACTGTGTCACCTCCTGTGGCAGGCTCTGCAAGCGGGTGCTCAATAAACGCTTGCCCTGTGGAGTGGCCAGCCTTGCAGCATGGGCTGAGGGAAGGGGAGCCGGGATTGCGGCGAGGAGCTTGGAGCTGGACCACGTCTCGGGCAGCGTTCACGCCGCCATCACGGCTCACTGTGACCCGGACCTCGGAGTAGGTGCTGGGCATCCCACTGAGTCCTCACACTGAACCCCGAGGGGGTGTCACCCTCGTCGCTCTGCACACGGCAGGAACTGGGCTCAGGCAGGTGGAGCAGGTGGCTCAAAACGTGACTGCTGGCAAGTGACAGGGCTGGGACTCAGCCCCGAGTGCGTGTTGTCTCAAAGCCTGCAGTGCTGCCTCCCTGCCCCGCCCTGACTCTGCCCTGGACAGGAGGTGCCGAGTGAATAGATGAGTGAATGAATGAATGAACAGACGGCGGGATGGAGACATAGACTCCCAAAAGGCGAGAAAAAGGGAAGTCGCATGGTTTCCCCCATGTATGACTCTCCCGAGTCTGCCACGACACATCGCCACCAACTGGGTGGCTTAAAGCCAGAGAAATGTATTCCTTCATGTTCTGGAGCCGGAGTCTGAGACCAGGTGCCAGCAGGGCCGCCCTCTCTCTGGAGGCTCCAGGGGAGGGTCCTTCCCGCCTCTTCCAGCTCCTGGGGGCCCCAGGTGCTCCTTGGCTTGTGGCTGCGTCCCTCCAGTCCTGGTCATCACACAGCTTCTCCCTGTGTCTGTGTCCCCTCCTTTCCTTATGAGGACACTTGTCATTGGGTTTAGGCCAACTCAGACAATCCAGGATGATCTCATTTGAGACCCTTAATTACACCTGCAAAGACCCTTTTTCCAAATAAGGTCACATTCACAGGCTCCATAGCATGGACATACCTTTTAGGGGCCACCATTCAGCACATGATACCCCAAGGAATCTGGACTCTGATCGTGTTCTCCATCATTCCATCAGACAGTCATTCAGCAAACACTGATTGATTGAGGGCCTACTGCATGCCAGGCCCTGGGGATTCTGAGGTGAAAGAGAAGGTCTGTGCTCCGCACAGGGAACAGACCATGGGGAGATGAAGACTAGACAAACAACCGGGGTCCGACGGGAGAGGGAGTGGACCATGAGACTCCAGGAGGGCAGGGATATCTGGAGGCACTTCCCGGAGGTGAGAGGTCTGTGCACCTTTGGCGAAGGGCGGGGGGATGTGGGGGGAGGCATTCAGGGGAGGTGGAGTCCCTGTCCAAAGGCTCAGCCAGGGGGACAAACCAGTGCTCCAGGGAAGGCCTCGGCATTCTGGGGTCTAGGGTCCCCCAGGCTGGAGACCCAGGTCAGAGAACCTGGGAAAGGCATTTCTTGCTGCACCGGGGTTTAACGCCCACCTCCTAACAGAGTGGGGTCATTAAACCCCTGAGGACTGAGGACGGCACGCAGGGGTGGGGGTGGGGGTGGGGGGCGGCCCAGGCAGGTGGGGGCGCAGGCCAAGCCCAGGTTCACCCTGGTCAGGATTCACCCAGCTCTCACTCTCTCCCCAAAACCCGCCCCGGGGGCAGAGCCCTGACCCGAGGCTGCTTTGTACTCCTTAATCTTGGCTCTGGGAGCCTGGGGCCCCTCCCTGTCCCCGCCTGGGTCCCTCATTAGCAGCCCATTAACGTGCATGACTTAGAAATTGGCCACTGGGCTGTGAAATTCCACTCAATGGGAAAATCTCTTAATTCTGAGGGGCTTTGATATGCTCTCTGCCGGCCTCCCAGAGTGGGTGACCTTTCCTGAGCTGCGGAGAGCGCCCCGCAGGGCCCCATCTGTGTGGGCGGAGGCTCTGGTGCAGAGCTAAGGCAGAGAGGTGGCACATCGGTGCCCTGTGGAAGAGGCAGGTGGCGGCTCAGCCCGGCACCCTGCACGTGGGACCCGGCTCCCTCTCGTGCATCACCCCACTGGGCGAACACCCGTCATCAAGGGTTTTTTGGAGCGTCCCTCCTTCACAGAATGTGGGTCACGTGACACGTTAGGAACTTCCAGGAGAAAGCCACCTCAGCTGTTTCCCTATACCTTTGTGCTCACACCTGTTAGAAAGTTCTCGAAAACAGATGAGGGCAGGTCTCAGGAACCAGAGTGCCTGGGACTGAACAGCGATCTCGTCACTCAGTGGCTTTGTGATCTGGGCCTGGGCCTCGCTGGGGTCACCTGTGGAATGAGGTCACAACAGGGCCGTCAGGAGGAGCCAGTGGGATTGCTCAGGGCACAGGTGAGCAGTGCAGGTTATTTTGAATCACTATCATTGTTGAAATAAGTGCACTTCAAATTCCATTATCGGTATTCATGTGTTTCTACCTCCGATTCTGAGTTTCTAGAACAGCACTCTGAACCGTGGCTACACAAGAATACGCGAGGAACTCTTCAAACTACCAGTGCCAGACCCACCCTCAGAGCTTCAGATGAACTTGGTCTGGGGCGGGCCAGGCATCAGGATTTCTAGAAAGCTCTCCAAGGAATGCTAATGTGCCGTGAAGTGGAGAACCTCAGTTCTGAGGGACCCTGTCTTATCCCCGCGTCCTGGAGCCCACGGTCCTCTCCTTTCTCTGCAGCTTTCTGCCCGGGCCTGGTCCACATAAACGCAGGGCGGAGTGAAACAGACCCTGGAGTAAGGCCTCAAGTCTTCAGATCCTGTCAGCTCGTGGACTTTTCAGGGCAGCCCCACCTGCAGCGGTTAACCAGGGACCCAGAGTCCTGTGGAAACATATGACAGCTCAGGGCAGAGAAATCCAGCGTGGTTGGCTGAATGATGGTCCCTAAAGATGTCCTCGTCCTAATCCCAGAATCTGTGAACATGTGAACTGACAGGGCAAAGGGGACTTTGCAGGTGAGAGGGAGTTAAGGATCTTGAGGTGGGGTCAGTATCCTGGATGATCTGGGTGGGCCCTGAATGTGATCAGTGTCCTTACGACAGGGACGCAAGAGGGATCAGAGGTCAGAGAAGAGAAGGTGATGTGTTGATGGAAGCAGAGGTTGGAGTGATGCACACGGAAGAGGGAGGAAGGGCCCACGAGGCAAGGATTGTGGGAAACTCTAGAAGCTGGAAAAGGCCAGGAACCAGATTCTCCCCCAGAGCTTCCAGAAGGAACCAGCCCTGCCCACTCCTGCTTTTAGCCCCGCAAGACTGATTTTGGACTTCCAACCTTCAGAACTGCAGGAGAATGACTGTGTTGTTTTAAGGCACAATTTGTGGTGACTTGTAACAGTGGCAACAGGCAACTGACACACCTGGCATCCGGAGATCTGATTGGGGGCACTTCCGAGAAGCGGGAGGCCCATGGCCCCTCTGTCCTCCCACCCCCGGGCTTAACAGCAGGGGCTCTTCTGCAGAGCCGAGGCTGGGGGCGGCCAGGTGACACACGGCCCAAGGGCGCGGGCCTGCCAAGTCCTGCTGTGCCCTCCTTCTAATGAGGGGCTGGTGCCGGAGTTGTGACCCGGAGTCCCACTCGGGGTGAAGGAAGAGGGAATGGCAGTGAAAGGGAGCATCTGCAGTCTTCATGCTGACCTTCCTCCCGCCCACTGCATCCAAAGGAGGAAGCAGCAGGCAGGCTCAGCAGCCAGCGCGGAGGCTGAATCACAGCGCCGCGAGGAGGACGCCCAGCCCCTGCGGGGTCTTCAACCCCTGGTCCTGATCCCCCGGGTGATGCTGGGGTCTGGAAGAGCCCGTCCCAGTCTCCAAGCCAGGGGCTCCCACCTTGCCTGTTCAAAACAACCTCCTGGGGACATTCGTTCTTTTGGGGGGTGAAATTCATACAAAATTCACCATTTTAAAGTGTACAGTTAGGTGGTGTTTAGCACATTCAGTGTTGCACAACCACCACCACGATCTAGCCCCAGAATATTTTCATCACCCCAAAGGAAACCCCACATCCATTAGCTGTCACTCCTCACCCCCTCCCCCAGCCCTAAGCAACCACTAACCTGCTTTGTCTCTGCATTTTCCTATTCTGGACGTTTCACATAGATGGAACCATACACTACGCGGTCTTTTGTGTCTGGCTCCTCTCACTCGGTATGTTTAAAGTTCACCCACACTGTAGGTCAGTCCGTCATTCCTCTTACGGCTGAGTAACGTTCCATGGTATGGCTGTGCCACATTCTGTTCATCCATTCGTCCGGTGATGCACATTTGGGTTGCTTTCACCTTTGGCTATTGTGAACCATGCGGCTGTGAACTTCCATGTACGAGATTTTGTTTGAACGCCTCTTTCCAACTCTCTTGGGTCGACACCTAGCAGTGGCACAGCTGGGTCGTACGGTAGTTCTGTCCGCCCTGCGCCCCGCAGGTGCCACGCGCTTCTTGCTGGGGCAGATTCACGGACTGCAGGACCGCTCCCGTGGGGGGTTTCCTCAGGGTCGTCGTGCATGGGGCCTGCTGCTGTGGGAGCTGGGATGGATGGTGCACGTGCAGGGAAGACCTCAGACCCGTGTGTCCCTTACACAGCGGGGGCTGGGGGTGGGGTGGGGTACCCCACTGTCTCCATTTCCGGCTCATCTGCATGCAGCACCTTCAAGGTTCCTGTGGTCAGGGTCCTTGCCTGGCTCTCAAGGGTGAGCTCGGTTAGGGATGAGGCCTGGGCCTGACCTCCGTGCCCCACTCCCTCGGGGCCCCCGTGGACTCTCAGGCTATCTGTGGTCGTGGTGGATTGGTTGCTCATGTTTTTGGTTTTTTTAAAAAAAGTAGCCTGTTCCCTAGGACGATGAGGATCCATGCCAGGGCAAGAAAGAGTCCCCTTAAAGCCCATGCCCACAGCCTTCAGGCACACCTGTCACCATGAGGTCACCTACCACTGACCACAGTGGACATGACTGAGTGCTGGCTCTGTGTCAGGCACATGGCCCGATACCCCGTGCTCAGGGAAGTGAAGGCCCACGAGCTGGAACCAGACCTCAGGCAGCCTGAGTCTAGGGCCAGGGCCGTAGTCCAACACCTGTGTCCTGGATGGTGACATCCTCTCTAGAATGTTCCTCCCAGGTGGGCCCCGGGTATCCCACTGCAACCACCCGACAAAAGCCTGTCTCCTCTGACAGGGCACTGCACGCCGGACCTCACTGATCAGGTCTTCCCGGAGATTTAATCCCCTTCCTGTGTAAGCGCTCCCCACCGAAGACCTCTCTCTCCGGCTCAGTCGCACCCACTCCTTCCTCCACTTCACTCCTCCCAAGACTGGTCATTTCCTAGTGTCGCTGTCCCTGTAAAATGAGGCAGCCACGGATGTCACATGGACACCAGAGGCTTAGTTCCCATCCTGCTGCTCTACCAGCTGTGTGACTCTGACAAGGGACCGGGCCCCCCTGTCCGGGACACTCCCTCCGTGGAGCAGGCCCGCGATGCCTTCCCTGTGTGTGAGAAGGAACGAATGCCGCTGCTGTCCTGAGCGCGGTGAGCTCCGTTCTGGCCAGCAGACAGGAAAGCATCAGCCTTCTTTTTACATGTGGCAGCTCTAGCAGTCCCTTTTGGGGGGCGGGCATGCCCCAGCCGTGTCCCAGACCTTCAGACTGCCGTGAGGCTGCCCTTTATTCGCAGGCCGACCACAGTCCTCACGTGGTTGCTACTGAACGTCACTCACAGGTTACCCCCGTGCAGCTTCCCCCCTTGGAGCCTCAGGAACCACAGGTGCCTAAAGATCTCGGCACCTCAACCCCTCTCTCCTGTTCTTGGCTTAGTGTCAACATGCAGTCTGGGTGTCCACGCCTGTCCGTCTTCCCCCGTCTTAACTACGCAACCCTACAAATGCCCAAATCGGGAGCGTGCACGCATGCCCCCTGCGGCTGCCGTGAGAGCACTCGCTCCAACCTCAACAGGCCTGCTGGGCGACTCCAGCCCCATCTCCAGAGACAGCAAGCAGGGCAGCGACCGGTTGGCAAGGGAAGACAGGAGGAGAGTTGGTCCCAAAGGCAAGTAACATGAGTAGATGCAGACCTCGAAGGCCAGGCCAGGGACCCTCCCAGCAGGCAGGGACAGGAGAGACCCCCAGTCCAAGTTCCTTCTTTTGGGGAGGAGGTATCCAGGTCCCCAAAGAGATAGGTGAACCCCAGGCCCACAGCCAGCATGGGGACTAAGCCCCAGCTCAGCGCTCCAGGATCCAGAACCCCATTCCACAACCATATTGCCAACACTACTAGGAGGTCCTTACAATGGAGAAACTTTGTCCAGTTTACAAAAAAAAATTCTCTGATTTAATCATTTGCTAACATTAAAACTGGGAGATTTCACATTCTCCCTATTTCAGGCTTCTCTAGAAAAATCAAAAGATGTGCTGTCCCTGAGACAGGGTGTGGGCACTCCAAGGAGTCCCAGCCCCCCACAACCTGCTGTCTTATGCCGGGGCCATGTCCTCACACCCAGGACCTGCCTAGGCCTCTGGGACGAGGACGGGCTGTGACCAGGGCTTTTATGGTGCTGAGGAGCAGATGGGGGTCTGTCCATGTCTGTGCAGGGCAGGCTGGGGGAGCAGACGGCTCTGTAGCAAACAGTGCACAAGCCCCTCGTTCTGATATGTCAAAGCTACACTCAGATCCACAGCCCACGTATGAAGATGACATGCTACCATGTGCCTAAATGCCTACACCCTCAAGCCTGCTGGGGACGGGGAGATGTTGCTGGGCCCTCAGCAACACTCAAAGCCTTGAAGCAATAGCAGCCACAGAGTGCAGTTAAAAATCGCAAGGTCACCAATGTGAGCTGCCAAGGAAGACCCATCACATAGAGAACTGGGCCTTAGTGACTCCCCCCTTGTCCCTTGGCCTGGGCCTTTTTCCTCCCAGGACCTCATCAGCACCCCGATCCCACACAGCCTCTGCCCTTTCCGGTCAGTTCGTCCTCACCTGTGATGTGAAGGCAGATGTTCAGCCAGTTGGCATACAGAAAACAGACTGGACAGGCAGAGGTGAAAAATTAACGGCTATCTTGGTTTAGGCAATGGTTTCTTAGAAATGGCACCTAGTAGATTAAATGGGCTTCAACAAAATTTAAAACTTTTATGCTTCAAAGGATACCATCAGGAAAGTGAAGAGACAACCAACAGAATGAGAGAAAATATTTGCAAGTCATATATCTGATAAGGGACCAGGATCTAGAATATATAAAGAGCTCTTACAACTCAATAATAAAAAGACAACCCAATTAAAAAATGGAGCAAAGGATCTGAATAGATATTTCTCCAAAGATATACAAACAGCCAATAAACCCAATAAATACATGAAAAGATGCCCAACTTCATTAGTCTTTAGGGAAATGCAAATCAAAACCACAATGAGATACCACTACACACCCACTAGGACGGCTATCATCGAAAAGATGGATAGTAAGTGTTGGTGAGGATGTGGAGAAATCAAAACCCTCCTATACTGCTGGTGGGAATGTAAAATGGTGTAGCCACTTTGGAAAAAAAGAATTTGGCAGTTCCTCAAATAGTTAAACATAGAGCTATATGATTTTACTCCTAGGCATACACCCAACAGAAATGAGAACTCATGCCCACACGACAACTTGTACACAAACACTTGAAGCAGCACTATTCACAACAGCCAAAAAGTGGGAACAACCGTCTATCAGCTGAGGAGGGGTAACCACGGGACAGTATACGCGCCATGAAGTGGAGTGAGGCGCGGCCACGCCACTCCGCGAAGGAGTCTTGAAAACACGCTCAGTGGAAGAAGCCAGTCACAAAGGCCAGGGGTTGTACGATCCCACTTACAGGAAACATTCAGAATAGGCCAATCCAGAGAGACGGCAAATCAGCTGTTGCCATGGGTTGTGGGGGAGGGAACAGAGGTTGATCTCCTAATGGGTACGGGGTTTCTTTTGGGGGTGATGGAAATGTTCTGGAATTACAGGGGTGATGGTTGCACAACCATGTGAATATACTAAAAACCACTGAATAAACAGTACACTTTAACATGGAGAATTTTATGGTATGCGAATATCTCAAAAAAAAACGTTAACAGGCTGACTCAGAACCCATTCCAGGTTGTCATCAAAGAGAAATGGGTCAGGTGGAAAAAGAGCCTGTTACACAGTTCTTTTCAGCTTCATACAGGTAATGCATATTTATTGAAAATTTTCTTCACCGACAATGGTGAAATCAAGACCCCAAATTACAAAACATGATGGCGGTTGATACTTATAAAAATAAAGCAAAGGTCTATGTTTCACAGATTTGTGCAAGTTTCCTTCAAATCTCAGTCTGTCCTTTCATCAAAAAGGAGACCATGGAATCTGTGTCATTCCTCATGACGTAATAGTAAAAAATTGCATTCCATCGACAAAAAAAATAGCTTTGCTTCCAAATAGCACAAGTCTTTAAAGTGACTTTTCCCCAACAATAAATATAGAAGATAGCCTTTAACGAGCGTATTTTAGCTTGGTCAGAGTTGTTTCACTGTTGAAAAGCACGGCCTCCCTCTCGGGTCGGGAGGCCGCAGGCAGCCTTCCGAGCTTCTCTGAGTCTTTGGTGCGCGCAGCGGCCAGACGAGGCCTTCCTCGAGGCTGCTCCACCGCGGCCTCCTGCGGCCCCCGGCCACCAGACACTTCACGATGTACCGTGAGCACATCACATGGGGGAGGCCCATTCAGAACGGACTCGAAGACACTCCCAGCTGAAGACTCAATCCCTTTTAGGCAGGTGGCCCGCCTGGCGGCTTCCCAGCTCCACCTGCCCACCAAGGCTGCCCACACAGGCCCTCTCTGGCTCTCACGGTCGGCGGTCTGAAGTCACACCGAAGGGGTCTTTGGCGGGTGAACCTGCTGCATGAGCTGTGGGCGCTTCACCCTGGGCTTCCTCCGCTTCGGCCTGCTTTTGGCCTTGTTGATCTGTACCACAAAGAAGGCCAGGACCACCATGGCTCCCAGGAAGGCAAAGACGGGAATGGTCTGGCCCACCTCCTGGTTGTAGCGGCCAGGCATGATCCCTGCAAGAGGACAGTGGGGGACTGGTCAGTACGCCACAGCCTCTTCCCCTAGGAGAGGCGGGCTCATCGGAAATGAAATGCTAACCAATTTCATTAGCTGGGCTTGCAGGGCAAACCATTTTTAAACGTTAGCGACAGTGACTCAGGCCATTAGGAGAGAATGACCGAGAAACCTGCAGCTGCGTGCTCACTCAGGTCAGCAGCTTCCTGGGCGGCAAGGGGGTTGCAGTGAGATCTTTGCTCCTCCTCCCTGCTGTGCTCACCTCAGACAGAGACCAGGAAGGGCCTTTCTTCTGTCACAGACACTCTACAATAGGGGTGCCCAGGGCTGCTTTTTGTTTCCCTAAATACAACGGAAGATGGAAAAATCTGGATGCTGGCGGGGAGGAGAGGGTGCTGGTGTCGTACTAGCTGAGTGAGAGAAGAGGGAGGAGGCCACGCAGGGAGGTAAGGACAGCTGGTGTGCCCCGTCCTCCTGGGAAAGTCTTCCACAGAGAGGACAAGTGGTCAGAAACTGAGTTTATACCATCAGTATGACTCTGAGCGATGCTGGGGTTCCAGAACCATCATTGATGCACCCCAATGACCTGCAGGCAAGACCCTCAGGAGCCTGGTGTCACCACACAAAGTTCCCAGGGTTGGATCACACGAGCCTTGGAACCCCTTCCTGATCTGCAGAGGTTCTGGTCAATTCCTGGAACCAGGAGAAATCCCCCTGGGGAGCTGTAAACTCTTGGAGGAGCACATGGATTTCCAGAGTGAAAGAGCTGCCTACACTCTGCTGGGACGACTTGGTACCAATCATCCCAGGTAAGGGAGAACCTGTCCCCAAGGGTCTAGTCAGGCCAAAAGCCATTACCTGCAGAGGGGGACAACTTTTGTCACTTGGGGTGATGGGACAGAGTCAGATCACCTAAGGGGCACACCCCCACATTTAATGGAGAACCCCAGCCCGGGAAAGTCCTATCTGCAGTGAGCCTAGGCAGAGAATCTGGGCTGAGGGTTTAGGGACCAGGGTGGCTAGAGCCATTGGCTGGAACCAAAACCAGCAGATGACAGGCACCCCTGGGATGCGTAATACATGTTTGTTTGCAGAACTTTAACAAGAGTGCACAAGTTACTCTGTTGGAAAAATTTTCAGTGTAATACTTGGACATCATAAAAGAAATTCAAATCTGAAAATCCAGGCAGAACTGTCTGAGAGACAGTGGTGTGATAATCTTTTAGGCCTGCTTTTGGCCTTGCTGATTCGCACAATGATGGCTCCCAGGAAGGCAAAGACGAGAATCATCTGGCCTACCTCCCGGGGGAGGGAAGGAGACCTTGAATAAACTACAGTATGATTTACACAGTAAAACAGCACCTAAGAACTGACCTCCAGGAATGTCCCAGGCACCACTCTCTCCGGGAGACAAGGGTCTCACTTGAGGGCGATTCGATCGAAAGTTGGGTAATACCACTTTGTCCAGGTCAATGGAGAGTAACTTCTGATGTTTCCAAAGATTACTTCAGGAAAATGGATTAAAACAAAATAAAAATAAGCAATTGTACTAGCCTCAGCAGCTTAGCCAATATCTAAGAAACAGAAAGTGATTTAAGGAGAAAAGTGCAACAACATCCCATCTGTCCTAGCTAATGCAACTGCGTAACAACTCCAGTGACACCTTCCAGGCCCCAGGACAGAAATGTCAACATCGAGTCCACGTGCACACGAGTCTAATATTCTGAGAAGGGGTCAGTTCTACGGGGTTTACAGCATTGTTCCTGCTGAAACTGGAAATCTTCCAAGCAGTGGGAGAGGAACCTATACATTAACCTCTGAAAGGAGCCCGCAGACGGCAGGAACCAAAGCCCGGGCTCCGCGGACACGGGCCGGGCTGGAAGGTGCAGCAAGGTCTCTGCCGCGAGGCACCGGAACCGGCCGAGCCTGCTTTCTGATGAATGAATGCAAACCAATGCAGCAAAGGTGGCTACACGGTGCGGGAGCCAGATCCCATCTCTGTCCTCACAGACACCACCATCAGGAAGGAGAACAGGCAGACACACAAGTAACCGAGTAGTCGGGAGAAGCAACCAATGGGAATAAGCATCTGCCTTGCCCGCTGGGCCAGGATGATGAAAGAAGGAAACACGCGCTTTGTCCAATGTACTGGACTCACTACAGCAACATGTTGTCATTAATTCTGAGACCTGAAGAACTTGTTCAGGCCAACGTACAACTCAAGAACAGAGAGGGGGGACACCTGGGGGGACACCTGGATGAGAGCAAAGAATGCAAATGGAAGATGTGAAGACTATTCTGGCTAAACTGAGAGAAAGGAATAAAACACGTTTGCAGATTATGAGTTCCCCATTCTTCTGCTTCTTATTCATTCGGAAATGGTTGGCCTGTCTCTCACTTTGGCCACCTGAAAGCAAAGACGCTCAGTTCTATCAGCAATCGGGGGAAGGTCAGCAGGAAGCCAGACGACGCCAGGTCTGTGAAGAGGCTTTCTGTGCAGGAAAGAGATAAACTACTATCGTCTCCTTCCAGCTGGGCGACTGCTTGGAAGATGCCTCGAGTATTACAACTTGTTCTACTTTATGTGATTTAACCTTACATTTCAGGTTTCATCAGTCTGAAAATTAAACTGACAACGTTAAGTTAGGGAATCAATGACATTTAAGCTTTATGACCCTGTAGCTGAATATAAATGAGGCTATGTTTTAACTCTAATAGGTGACGTCCTGTTCTGGAATTTAATTATCTGGCAATGGTGCTTTCTAGTTACACAGTCGTGGTAACAGTGCACTACGTTACCATTTGGGAATTTCACAACATTCTGAGGGAGGGACAGAGGGTTGACCTCGGCCAGCAGTTCCCCTTGGGCGTGGCTCTCCTGAAACTGCTTCAAGTAAGGACACCTGACGCCCCACAGAGGACCGGGGCAAATGAGTCTCCCTCTCAGGGAGGGACCGGAAACCTGCACTCCACAGCGAGCCCTCAAGGGCTGTCTGCAGCTCTCTGAAATTGTCTCAGATCCCGTCAGAGATTCAGAATCTAGACCTAGATCCAGGTCTCTCAGGACTGAGAATAGTTTTCAACAAGACGTGAAACGTGAGATAAAGGTGAAGCCTGGTGGCAGAACTACACAGAAGCAATTCCTGAGAGACGGTGAAAATCAAATCGTGGGGGCTGCACATTATCAGCCTCCTCAGTGGGCCAGGCCGGTGTCTGATGGGTTATTTCATGTGGACACGCAGAGAGCAAGGATGTTACCTGTTTCTCCGAGTCCTGCACAGCACCATGGAGAATAACTGGGTTTTGGGAACTCTAGCCCACAGTGACTGTCCACTGAGTATGAACTGCTGACCACAGCTGGAATTAACATCTGGTTTGAATGCTAGGATAATGGTAGGTTATAAATAAATGGGATGTAAAAATGGAATATTATCAGAAATTTTTAAATGATGGGATGTTAACTGGAATGGAAAAGTACTCAGTCATTAAAGTTCCAGGAAGAAAACTGCTGATGGAGGACAACGTGATGATTCCACCGTCTTCTACTGAGCCTGCCCTAAAGAAGACATATGGTCAGTGAGCGGTGCACTTGTGCTTCTGTGCACGATGACAGGAGAGGAGGCTTCAAGTCCCTCCTGCAGGCATCCTCCTCTTCGTGGCTCACAGCACAGACAGTGGCCCTCTGTCCCCTGCCATGCCTCCCTCCTCCCTGCAGCCAACCAACACTTGTACACACTGAGACCCAAGCCAAGTGGGTAGACTGGTGGGGGAGAGAAGGCGGGAGCCTCCCTACAGGGAAGCCTGCTGCCTGGGGGATGTGCGTGAGGTGTGCTGCCTGACGGGAAGACGCTGGCTCACAGCAGCGTGGCTCAGAGGAGAAGGAGCGGGCAGACTGCTCCCAAAGTTGTCCCCGGGACGCGGGTCCCTGCTTCACTGTGCCAGAACCCCACATCAGGAAAAGCCCTCCTTCTCCTTGTCAGAGCAGAATACTGTCCTGGAGGGCCACGGATGCCAGAGAGAATCAGGGAGAAGGAGTGACCTGGAGAAAACCTGGGCACCAGTGTCCTGAGCTGGCTGTTCTGCCTGAAGACAAACAGCAGGGATAACGAGTTCTGGCTTCCGAAAGGAAATGATGCAAATTAAGAGATCGAGTCAGATAGTTAGATGGAGAAGCAGGCAGATCACCAGCGTCTGGGCACCATGACACAAGTGCCACGACAGTGACCCACAGGGAATGAGGTAGCTTCCCCAGGGACAGCACTGAGCAGAGGAGAGGGCACGCGCACTCCGGGCCAGGCTACGACCGAGCAGCCTCAGTGCCCAGCACGGCAGAGGGACGCCCGTCTGCACTGCAGAATCAACGCCGCAAACAAGGAGCGCCCGTCTCCCAGAGCCCGAACCAAGGGAGTCAGAGCTCCTGCTCAAGTGACATCACTGTCCAACCACAGCTTTGAAGCAAGAATCAACCAAACCTAACAAAATGCTAATTACCCAAAGCACTTCTTCATGCAGGATGCCACCAGAGAGCATAACTCTAAAGGGCAATACGGGGGCTCACTGATTTAAATAAGCATCACAAAATGACAAGCCAGAAGATTTGATTATTCGATAACGATGTCAGTAAAATTCCACTCTCTCTTATTAAAATAGAATGAATCATACACCCTGTGGAAGGAGTGGAAAAGCACGGGGAGACACTAACCTGGGAGCCGTCTCGTTCAAAGGCTGTGGCTTGGCCCATGACAGGTGTGGACAGGCTGGCAGAGCCCGAGGCGCCGGGCCTCCCAAATGGGCCTCGAGGACCTTGGAGTACCGGTGCAGGTGGCTCCCTGGCGGCGGCAGCAGCACCAACAGGAGGCCACCATTGTGATGAAGATGCGAGGGCACAAATGAGGCTGTGTTAGTTTGTCTGCTTTCCTGCCGACAGGCCCACTTCACATTCTCTTAACCTGTCTTCCGGGTGCTTCCGGAGCGGGACCCGACTGGTGCCTCCCCCCCAACACGCGCTCACTGCCAAAGTGACTGAACAGATCAGAACAGCTGTTCCCTTTAAAGTGGCCACGCTGTTCACATGGCAGTGACTGGGCAACCTTTACTGACCACGAGGTTATACTTGAGGAATCTAACCTGTAGATACGTTTCATGGAAAAGTCTCTCTAAGTATTTAATTCTCAGGCAAAAAAAAATCTGCATTTTCAAAATTCAAAACTTCTTTTATTTCTTACCTCTGCACTGTCCAATACTGTAGCCACTAGCCACATGTGGCTATTGAGCAACTGAACTGGGGTGTCATGTTTAAATGGTAATATTCTGGTGTAACGGGCTAACAAGTATTTTATTAAAATGAATTTCGCCTGTTTCTTTTACTTTTTTAATGTAGCTACTGACCAATTTAGAATTACACCTGTGGCTCACACTCCACTTCTATGGAACGATCACAACGCTCGGCCTGAGGGCCCACAGACCAGCCCGGCCTGCGCAAAGCAGACGAGCCGCAGTCAGCACAGAACCTCCTCTCAGGCCCCGCTGTGCAAGCGCCTGGTGACCTCGAGTAGTTACTTAACTTCTCCCAGCTCCCGTTTCTTCATGTGTGAACTGGAAAGAATACTATTATTCTCACAGGGTTCTGAGAGGACTTAGGGAGGTAATCCGTGTGAAGCACCCCAAGCTTGGTGCCTGGTACCTAGTGAGTGCTCAAAAATGCTGGCTGTGCCTCCCACAGACCCCAGGAGCCAGTGTCTCCGTCTGTGAGAGTGGGACAGCAAACGTTGCGGGGGACAGCAAGTGCTGTGAGGAGCAGGGAGAGAGCAGGGGGAGCAGCTGGCACATGAGGCCCTCGGCAAATGCCCACTCTGAGCATGGGTGAAGGTTAGAGCCACTGGCTGCTCTTCTGCCTAAGGTCATTAAGAAAAACCATCAGTGGCACAGCTAACCGGCTCCATGTTCCGGCAGGCCTGACGATTTCCCAGAGCAGCCTCAAGTCAGGCTTCCTGCAACTACCCTCTGCTGAGCACCCACGGGCCCACTCACCTTCCATCCTCTCTGGAGTCACCGAGCCCGCTCCGCTGGGAGGGCGCTGCCGATTCCCAGAATGACTGAGGCTGGGAGGGGTCACCCCATACGATGTGTACTGAAGGAGTGCGTCCAGGAGCCAAAAGCAGTCTGTGGGTGCAATAAGCAGGCTGTTTAGGAATTCAATTTTTTTTTAAGGACTCTCTACAGGAAAATAAAAGCCCCCAAAATGAGGGGAGAAATGGGAGGTGAGAAGATTAGGTCAAAGTAAACCCCTATTCTTGAGAAATTTGCCAGCCCACAAAGGAGCAGCAAAACAGACAGGACCTGACTGTGGGCTTTCACTCCTGGCCCGAGGGCTCAGGACTGTGCACTGGGCTGGACAAACGACCCGAGTGCCACTCAGCTCTGGGCCCCTCACAACGAGGACAGAACAGAGTGCTTTCAGGGAAGATGAGACCATGTGACACCCATTGAGAGAAGAACCACCCAGAAAGCAGAGCCCAGGCAAGAAGACAGGAGAACGGGGCACCAAAACTTCTGCCAACACCCAAAGGCTGTCCTGGGGGAAGGACCTAGATTTCCACTGTGAGGGTAGAGCCAGGACCACCATGTGCACTCCACAGGGAGGTGGGTTCAAGGTCAACAAAGCGCACAGTCTAGCAACTTGGGCTGCCCTTTGAGTGAGTAGGCCCCCATCACAAAGTATGAAAGCAGAAAATGGTCTGTGATTTGGTGGCCACCACAGCAGGTCTAGGTGCTGGGCTGCCATCACCAGCTCCTCTCTCTCCTTTCTCTCAGGAGCCTGAGATGCTGCAGGTTCTAAACCTGGGGGTGCTGCTTCCATCCTGCTTCTCCCCGTGTCGGCCACTCCAAGTCCCACCACACCAGCCTGGAACCGGCAAGACTCAGGAGAGAGACACCAGGGGGCACTTCTCTCAGTAACGAACGAGAACTTCTGGTCCAGTGCTTAAGGCCCCTAAGGGCCCTCCACACTGCCACCTGAAGTGTAGGGACCAGGACAGTCCTCTGAGGCATTTAAAATGTTAATAAAGACTGTTACCAGGAGCTCCCAGGTCTTAAAAGAAAATCTCTGTGGAAATAAAACATTAACCTCCTTTCAATTGTGACTTTAACCTTCACTTTTGATTTTTAAAAGAACCAATCATTGTCTAAGAATTTACATAAAATGCTAGGAATTTAGTCAACTTCAACTTCGCATCAGAGAGAAAGGTGCACCACACAACTCCCAGTCCTGCTCTGGTTCAGCCTGCTCACTATTTGCAAGTATGAGGATATAACTTACCACCCTCCCCATCACCCTCAGTTCTCCAGGGGGTTAGAGGACTAGGTTTTAGTCCTGGTTTGGTCGTCACCTTACCAGGTAAAAAAGATAGAACACTTCCAGCATTCCGTTTACCTCCTTTACAAAATGAGAAAAATAAAGTCTGTGTCCAAGCTTGAAACCCCCAAATTTAAAGGATGCATCAGGAGATGCTGAAAAAGAAGAGGGGTGCTAAGGACTAGCCCCTCCTTCACTGATGAGGGCGCCACAGCCAAAGTTCCCAAGTCTGGGAAGAGAGCCAAGTGCCGGCCCTTCAGGAAAAGACTGGGTCTGACCCAAGAAGGGGCTCCTGCAGGGCAGTGCCAGTGAGAACAGACTCCAGAGGGGGAAGCCGGGGAGGGAGGGTAGAAACCAGGATCTCTCCACTAAAACACAGTGGTCTTGGCACCTGCTGTCCTAAGGATAATGAACACGGAGGGGAAGGCAGTATATAGACTGAAAACCCAGTTTTTTTGCTATTAAATGTGTCCAGACTCAGACACCTATCAAAATATTCCAAGTAATCAAAGCGGCTGGAACTTCCCCAGCTGCATCCGGGTCTCACGAGTAGGTTTCTGTTCATTTACCTGCATCTCACTGGGGCCTTTTCAAGGACAGGGAGGAGAAAGGATTTGTACATCAAAGTCATGAAGCACACTGCTCTTCAGGCACACCAGCAGTTCTCACCCTTCTGTCGGTGACTGTCATCCAAGCAATTGGAGTCTCCGTACAGCACAATCCGGCCTCCGCCCTCAGCTGGAATCTGATAAAGTCCCAAAATGGGGACATTTTCAACAACTGCTGTTTCCTGCTTTAAAACCTCCAATCCTGAAATAACACAAAACAGCCATGAGAATTTTTGTTGAGAATTGGATTATTTTCTAGTTGCCACTTAACTTGACATTTTGTCCATACAACAAATAAAAAACCACAGCAAAATCTAATATGCGGTCACAACAGTGCAAACTTCTAGGATAGGAAAACAATATCTTAAGTGCCATTAACTTGGGTTTTAGCAAAATTCACTTACATGTATATACATATTCCATGTCCAAACTCTTTCGTTTGTACTGGAAATAGTGGTATATAGTAATTACAATCCTGAAGGTGCCACTTATCTCTTTTTATCCTAAAAACACAAATTTTTGTCCCTTCTTAGTATGCCGGAAGGCATCTCTTGCCCAATACACAGGTACCTCTGTGGATACAGTTACATATACTAACACCCAGGTATCATGTTTTATTATTAAAAGCTAGGAAAACATAACTAATTTTTAAAACAAATGCCCACGTATTTTAAATCTAGATTTAAGATATTTGTCACATTAATGTCACAAACACAAATGTCCCCACAGCAGAGCTTTCTCACCTCTGCCCAAACAGACGACACAATTTACAATGTTTAAGGAATCAAGAAGACAAGAACGCACGAATGCCTCAGGCAGTCACGGCCAGACAGCATCACATAATCTAGGAGTCTCCACCCTTGAAGCAAGTGCTTCCCTCAGCACCGATGATGCACAGCATCAGAATCCAGGATTTACTGTGTTGGTAACATCTAAAATGTCTGTGGCTATAAAAATGCAGCATTCCTGCCTTCTGTGTGTAATCCCACTAGGAACTGAGTGGAAGAGAAAACAAGATCTCCTTTGTGGGAGGGAGAGACAGAGCAATGACAGAGTTTTGTTTCTGACAATAGGGTCCTTTCTGATCCAGCATAACCCAGATTTTCAAATTCCTATTTTGTACCCAGAAGATTATTCAACTTAAAGCCTGTTTGGAAGTAAAAAGCCCCTTAAAAAGGATTTCAAGGTAATTAATCTTTATTTTCAGACTAGCAGAATGCCAGAATCAAGTACGCACCCTTAAACCTTTGATTCCTCTCCCCCTCAGAATGAGGAGCTACCAGACGGCAAGAAGCCCACGAGACCACGGCTTTCACCCACTGTGCACACGGGGCCAGAAACGACACTGCCCTGTGAGACACTGATTCCAGGGAGAATCACGACCCCGTGGGAAATGGAGCTCAGTGAGTGGGAAGACGTGATCATTTATGTGCTTCAGGTTCACATATAACCTTATGAACACAGATCTATTTACTCACTGACCTTGCCTTCACGAAGGGGAAACAACCCTTCCAGGTAACACAAAAATAAATTCTACCTTGCAGCTGCAAATAGATGAGGGAGAAATCCTGCCTTCTTGTCATTTAATGAAAACTGTCCCTAACTTCCAATTACAGAAGACGGCAAACTTGATAATGGAGGGGATCTTCCATTCTCAAATACAAAACATCAACTTGCAGGAGCCATCCCGTAAATTTCCACAAGCCTGTCACGCTGGGCGTGGAATCAGTCTCACAACTCTCGGCACAGGTGACAGAGACACGATGCGAAGCCCGGGCTCTGGAGTGCTGGGCTGCAGGAAGCCTGTCCTCCACCAGGGCCAGTCCTCGGGAAGGCAGCCCAGATGGCTCTGCTCCTCCCGGCTCCCGGGTCTGCTCAGTGCGCTCAGCATGGGGTCACGGATTCTAATGTGGGGGAACTGGCACCACCTGACTTCTTAAGTGATGCCTGTCCGTAGTTACAGCAGCAAAACTGAAGGGGGCCTTTCTTCCCTTCAAATTCTAAGGTGAATTTTAAAAGATGACTCTGTAATTAATATTCTTTACCTTTCAGTTAAGAACTTCAAAACCTGGTCAACATTTTTCTAACATTTTAGTAACCTGGCAATCATAGAAGCAGAAAAATTCACAAACAGTAACAAAAATTTCAAGTAACTTTGGAGGTAGTTTAAAAAAAATCTATAAATATTCACGAGCCTCTCTCCTGTAGGAAATTCAATTTATTTTGTAAAAGTCAATATATATACATATTCAAATTATTAGCAAGAGGCTGTCTTATCTATCTCTGCACCCCCAAGAACCACTACCCAGAAGTCTTGCCTAAAAGTAGGTACCAAATAATATTGCAATAAATTTTTTTGTGTGTGTGAGGAAGATCAGCCCTAAGCTAACATCCATTGCCAATCCTCCTCTTTTTTGCTGAGGAAGATTGGCCCTGGGCTAACATCTGTGCCCAACTTTATATGTGGGACGCCTGCCACAGCATGGCTTGATAAGCCGTGTGTAGGTCCATGGCTGGGATCTGAACCTGTGAACCCCAGGCCACTGAAGCAGACCACTGAACTTAACCACTACACCACCGAGCCGGCTCCCACAATAAATTAAAAAAAAAAAAAACAAAACTGCTAATGGGTAGATGGATTTCTTTTTGGGGTGATGAAAATGCTCTGAAAGTAAAGAGTGGTGATGATTTGCACAACTTTGTGAATACACTAAAAATCACTGAACTGTATACTTTAAAAGGTCAATGTTACGGTATGTGAATTTTTTGTAATAAAATTGTTATTTAAAAAGAAAGAAGAAAACCACAAAGCATATGAATAGCACTCCTTACCTTGGTCTTTAAAAGTCTGTGTTATCACAATGCCATCTTCTGGAAATTTAGCAATACTGCACCCTGACGCATAATACACTGGAAAATAGTTGTTCAAAGTTACGAGAACACAGAAACACTGAACGCTTTATCAATAGCTACTCGCTTACCTAAGACACATTCTTTAGACATTAAGCTGCTTTTAATCCTAAGAAAGGAGCTGCTATTATTACCTGGTCACACTTAAACTACAATTACCTCAAAATTCAGGCTGAAAAATGCTGTTAATATAAGGTATCTGAACAGATTTCAGCAGTCAGAGCTGTCAGAGACCTGAAACAAGTCAGGACGAGCAGAATCTGTAGTAATGATGCTCAAGATGTTGTTCTAGAAACTAGCGACCAAAAACTAATCTGTGCGGAGACTTCTTCAATGAGATATGCAAAATTACTTCATAAGCAGAATTTTATAAATAACCAGACCCTATGAGGTTATTTCCGACTTGGGAATATACAGGATATAAAGAACTGTATATAGGTGGCACTAAAATTAGGAATGCTTGCACAGAATATTTTTGTTTTAAAAATCTGGACAAAACTGGAGTGGTTAACACCCTGCTTTACAGAAGTCCTTTCTGAAGACACGGAATAGTTCTCTCCATAGACCCTCCTTATTTAAGAACCGTGCCATTCTCTCCCAAACCCAGACTCCCCAGACACCCGGCTCCTGGTCTCACATCCCTGCATAACGTGCCCTGCTAAAACGCAAACACAAAACCTACTGTCATGGTTTGCCAAGGTAAAATCCCCTTCGTACAGGCCATCGCTGAACCCCATATTCCACACGGACAGAAGTTCGTTCAGAGCCGGGATGTTAGCTCCTCCGGTGTCTGGCATCCACCACTGCCTGTGGAAGTGATAAGGAGGCACGGAGAATGAAGGGATTAAAACACCCCATTTACACTTAATCTTTTCATGACCTAAATTTCACCTGCCAGAATCCAGTCCATCCACACTAAAGCTGCAGCTAGAACTAACTCTCTGGGTTTCAGCAATACTAAAATGTAAATGCTTCAGTCAGAGTGCAGAATAAATCAAAGCTCAATTTATTTCATGAAATGTACTACATATAACATAAATGCACTGCACAGAAAGCCTATGACTCAAAAGGATCAGTGAAGGAAAAGAGATGAGAAAGAAGCTTATAAAGTTCAAGCCACAGACTAAGGAAAAATTCAGAATGTTATAGGGATGATATATTCATAATACACTGAGAATCTTTGATTGATAACCAATATATTGGAAGGTTTCTTTACATAACAGTTCCTTGGGTGCATTTAAATTTGTATAGATTCAGTAATGGAGAGATAGAAGGATAGAAAATAACTAAACAGAAATTGACAGCTCAAGTATCTAAGATCAAAAAGGAAAGACAATGAACCCTTTAATTAATACCTGGAATGAGTGAGCACTTCCTTTACTTTACAAGCAATTTTCAAGAGCATCTCCACTCTAGGAAGACAGAGTTCTCTCTACTCAAGAGTCTGAACCTGTCTCTGACAACCACGAAGACCATCGACAGGCCAAACAGTCACTTTAAGTATTTGCTGGGTAGAATTTAATTCCCCAAAAGTCAAATTTCTTATCCAAATACCAACTCATGTCAGTACCTCGTGTTTTCATCGTAAAACTTGACTTTTCTCATAACGGACGTGTTGTACCAATCACTGAAGACAATGAGTGAGAGGCCGTTGTCCACATCCCTCCTCAGTTTGGCAACCTCCTCGGGGAAGTACTCCTCCTCACTGTCCACCATGAGCAAAGTCCCTGAGGGGCAAAGTGCCAGGTGTGAGAATGTGCACCTCCGAACGACAGGGACATCACTGCTTCAGAAACACAGTGTTTTACTGGCGTCCATATCTCAAGTTGGCAACTTCTAGTATTTTGGTTTGTGCCCCTGGACCACCTTAGAAGGGGGAAAGACAAAGGACCAGGGCCCAACAGTACAGACACCAGCTAGCTGTGGCCTTTTGTCTCATTGATGACGCTCAACATAAGGATATTTCACTTACTTGAAAAGAAGCAAAATTCAATGCCAGAGTTTTTTCTAATTAAAAAAATAAGTAAAAACGTACAAACGTCGCTGTCCCAAGTTTAATAATTTCACACTTTAGCTGAAGGTTACACCCATCACCACCAAACAGGAACGTACGCCACTGTCTTCAGAGCCTCGTCCCGGCCTCCACGAGGACCAGGAGACCCTACACACGCTCCCTTGCTGGCCCCTCATTAAACTGTGATTCGCCTCTCAAAATTTTCACAAACGCCCACCTGGGCGGAAAGAACATTTGGCTAGCGCCTCACTGCTCACCATACTGATTAGCGTCAAAGCACGTGAAGGGAGAGCCAAGGACTTCGACAAAGTAGCCCATGCTTCTCAAGTGTTGGTACATGTCCCTGAAGTTGGTGTGGATGTGGTCACCATTCCTGAAAAACAGTAAGCCCAGCACTAAGATGATCAGTGTTTACTTGTAATGAGGCTCATCTAGAGTTCATTTCCGAAACCCGGTCGTCTCTGAGGGACCACAGCTCCACCCCCAGCAGAGGCCTGGGGAGTCCGGCCGAGGCACAGGAGTCAGCCTTCAGACCCGTGTTCGCTCGGCTGCATACACAGCGGAGATAACAGGAGATCATGCACACGGCTCTGGCATGAAGGAAATGAGATGACGAGAAAGAAACGATCCGTCAAGTGCACTGACGCATCACTTCAGCGGTGGCGTATGTGTAAATGGCTAACCCCACCCCAAATGCGGCACGGGAACACAGAGATGCCAGAACAAGCGACCCGGGGCGAGTGAACTAAGACAGTGACATGCAGTAACCTGGCATCACTCCTGCTCATTCCCTTTCCATCCTTTCCCCTCCTAAACATGCTCGTTTTCCTACTGTACACTTTCTGTAAGCCGCCAAATAACCCACAGAAACACAGGGCTCACTCTACCCGCCACCCCACCTCACAGCCTGCAGAGTCCACCACGAGCAGGGCTGAACCCACACGCCCCTCTCTGGGCCCAAGGCCACTACACCTCGGTCTATCACCTTCTCACCACTTCTTGTCTACCTGACTCTGGTCTCAGCCCCTCCAGTCCGCCTTCCAGAGATGCCTTAAAAAGAGCAGATCTGACCTTGTAAGTGTCCTGCTCAAATCATTCAACGCTCCTTTGTCCCTCCACTTTCGGCATCAAGTCCAAACTCCTTTACTTAACACTAAGGCAGAAATGAGCCTGGCGTATGGGCCAAGAGAAAGTCGACCAGCTGCCCTGGAGGGAAAGCCAGGGAGGGGGCGGGTGGGGGGCTGCACGGGGGCAGGGTCTGGAGGGTTGAACAGGACACACCAGAAGTCTAGCAAGTGAAGGAGTCTGGATAGGCAGCCAATGGAGAGTTCCAAGCATCGTGACAGAATTAACGTTTTTTAAAGACCACCCCCAGGGCTACTACACGCAGAGAGCAATTCAGGGGAGCAGTGAGACTCGTCAGGGCTACCGACGCCATCCAGGCAAGAGATGATGACGGCCTGAACCAGGGTGGGAGCAGAGGCAGCGGCCGGATAGGGCAGGATTCGGGACATACTTTGGAGGTAGAACTGACAGGATTTGCTGACAGATTCAACAGAGAAAGTAAGGGCAAGAGAGCAATTACGGACGAGTTCAAGGATTTTTATGCACAACTGTGAAAGTCTGAAAGGAGAAGAGCAGGGTGCCCTGAGAGCCTAACAAGGACCTGCAAAGTTGGGGGGGTCGCGCAAGTCTGGGCTCAGCACGGAGCAACGACTGCTCCCCAAAGGGAAGCGAGCCCTGGTCCTGCTGTGGAAGCACAGGTGCCTGCTCACCAGTCCAAAGGGTCATTCTTCATTCTCAGATTATCCCTGGGGAAGTAGCCGGGAGGGTAGCGGAGGTTGTGGTACTGGTCCCAGAGAACTCTCTTGCTTCGAGGAGGAGCAGGAATGATCTTCACCTTAATTGGGAGCTTCACTGTCGAAGTCTGTTCTGCACCATTTTTTGACTGAAAAAAATAAAAGAAACTTGAAACACCCCTTTTGCCCAGAAGAAACTTTCAGGTTTTTGGGTTTAAAAAAATCACTTCTATTTATCAACTTAAGCCAAATAATTTGAACACAGGAATTTCTAACAAACATAGGAAGGAACATTCACGTATCACAATTAATTCCATTCAAATTCTTCTTTTAACAGTTTAAGACTTAAAATTTAAGGCACCTTGTTCCGAAAAACGACTAGACTACATAGGATTAACCCTATATTCCCCTTCAGAGAATGCATACTATTCGCAATCATTTTGAGCTTGAAATCTGGCACAAAATCGTCCTATCTGCTGTTGCTCAGCAACAGAATCGGAGGCACCATCACTCATTTACTGAGCGGGTTCCTAAACCCCAGCTGCTCCACAGGCCCTGAAACTATCAATCAGGCCATCCGTCAACTACGCTTCAAATCCGAGACCCCAGGCATTCAGCCTGCCCCTCCTCCCCCGCAGGTGACGTGAAAGGTTAAGGAAAACAAGCGCTTCCCTCCACGCACTTACGTCCACCTCTGCTGGGGATGCCACGGTGATCATGACATGGCCCTGCGCAATGCCTTCCCAGGAAGCCGCTTTCTTGGTGACAGAAATGGAGATAGCCAGGTAGCCTGACCAAGGCCATAACACCGAGGAATAAGAGAAAGCGACTTCGATATTGTCTCCGTTCTGGGGTAAATAGGGCTGCCAGTCAGGCTGCAGGAAAAAAACAAGCAGGCTAAGGTAAGATGCTCAACTCCTAAATTACCTACACTGGTTTTTGACAAGTATTTCACTAAATAGGGAAAAATGAAATGTATACTCAGATACTCAGCAACCTAAACCAAAGTGGCCTATGGAATGTCTGGAACATCATCCACTAGAAGAGTCTAGAAACCACGATTTCTGACAACCTCCAAGTTCAAAGAGAATTTTTCCCAAGCTTAAAGAAAAGAGGACACATGGTTTGACAAATAACTTTTATCTGACAGAGAAAGTAAATAAATGAAAACTCTCAGATTTAAGGTTAGATTCTAATTAGTTGTATGCTTAAAAAATCACAGTAATTAAAAGGAATAAAATAATAAAATGACATGGATGCAAACTGCCCCAGTCAGATTCTGAAGCTAGTGACAGGCAGGTAGAGGTTTACAGGACGCCCAGAGAAGAGCTGGGCTGGCTGGAAAGATGACGGACCGCCCTTTCAGTCTCTCCAGGTTTGAGGAAGCGGAAAGGGAAGCAAGAGAGCAGACATCTGGAAGGAAGATAAATTAGCTCTTATAATGAACCAATATTTCAAACTAATCTAAATTACTCATTTCCCTCACAAGCCAGATAGCAACAATATATTCCCCAAGTGAGTCAGCATATTTAAAAACATTCTGAAAAAAGAAGAAAAAGTATTTATAGGACACAGCATCACAAACAATGAGGAAGGAAAGAAGATTTTTAATAAATGCTCTTGAGACCACTGGTTAACAATTGAGAAAGAAGTTAATTTTCATCCATTTCTTAAATACCACATATCAAATTAACTCAACACTGATGAAAAAATTCAATATTTAACAAGCATTAAAGGAAAATTAGTAGAAAATAAAATTGAGATTTTATTATGTGTCTGGAGAGATAAGTTTCTAATTTTTGAAACAACAGAAATCACAAAAGATGAAAATTCAAACTACATGAAAATGTAAAACTTCTACAGAACCAAAAAAATAAAAACCACCACTAATATTAAAGAGAAAAGAAAACAATAACCTGGGAGAACTTTTTGCATAAAACAGAACAATGGTTCATTTCTCCATGACGTGAAGATCTTGTTCAAATTCACAGGGAAAATCCTAAACTGCAGTAGAAAAATGGGCCAAGGAAATGAAAAGCTAATTCACAGACAAGGCAGCACAATCAGTAAACAAACCTAGAGAGAGCCCTGCAGAAATAACTGAGCAAGTGCACATGGAACAGGATGCCCACTTTACTCCCTCTAAATTTAAAGTTAAAAAATTAACCACCTAGAAAGAAACCAAATGTCCATCAACTGATGAATAATTCAAATGAGGCATATAAATACAATGGAATACTCTTCAGCCATAAAAAGGAACAAGCACTGATTCAACGTGGACGAACCTGTAAGACACTATGCTGAGGGAAAGAGGCCAGTGACAAAACACCACACGCTGTATGATCCCATTTATATGAAGTGTCCAGAATAGGTAAATCCATAGAGACAGAGAGTAGGCTAATGGTTGCTGGGGGTAGAGAGAATGGGGAGTGGCTGCTAACAGGGGTTTCTTTTTGGGGTGATGAAAATGCTCTAGAATGATATAATAGTGATGGTTGCATCGCTACTTGTGAATATACTAAAAACCACTGAATCACACAACTTAAAAGAGTGCATTTTGTGGTATGTGAATTTTATCTCAATTTTTCAAAACCTCACGGAATTAAAAGAAAAAAAAAAAAAAAAAAAGATGCACCATTCAGTGCGGGCCCCGTGGAGACACCACCCCTTTGCATAAAACCAGCAATACTGCCAGCAGCAGTCTGAGCTGCTGTAACTCTTCTTGTGGAAAGAATTTGGTAGTAGGTACCAAGGGCCGTAATAACGTCCATGCCCCAGACACAGGATTCCAAACGAGGGAGTTTATGCTAAGAAAATAATTCAAAAGAAAAGAAAACCACACGTGCAAAGTAATTCAGTGAAGTGTTGTCCATAGTTGAAAACCACCTAATTGTTCAAGCAAGGCAAACAGTAAGCAAATTATGATTTAACAATTCTATGTAATACTAAACAACCATCAAAAAGTACATTTCTAGGGGCCGGCCCAGTGGTGTAGTGGTTAAGTTCACGCACTCTGCTTCAGCGGCCCTGGGTTGGCAGGTTCAGATCGCAGGCGCGGACAGACGCACCGCTTGTCAAGCCATGCTGTGGCAGCGTCCCATATAAAGTAGAGGAAGGTGGGCACGGATATCAGCCCAGGGCCAGTCTTCCTCAGCAAAAAGAGGAGGATTGGCAACGGATGTTAGCTCAGAGCGAGTCTTCCTCACCAAAAAAAAAAAAAAGTACATTTATATATAGAGTTACATTTTAAAATGTTTATAACATAATGAGAACTGAAAGAAAAAGACTGAAGTTTTGGCTACTGCACAAAGATAACAAAAAAATATCTATTTCAGATAAAAGCTGGAAAAGAATATTTAAAAAATAGTGGTTACGTGAGTGCTGGGGCTGGAAGTGATTTTTCTGTTCTCTCTCTATCCTCTATCGTTGTGATAATGTTTACACAGTATACATAAAAAAATTACAGAAACAAAATTCAAATAAAGACAACATCTTCTAAACTCTAAAGCCTGTTCATGCGCATTAAAGAATAAAATAATTACAAGTGGGCCTTTAACTTCAGATGAGAAATTGTAAAGACAAAGAATCAAATGTAATCAGTTGATTCGGGAGCCACCGTCAGAAAGGAGCACACTGCTTCCACTCCTTCCTCGCCTTCTCTGTAAAGGGCTGACAGGAGAACAAAGCCCTCTTCAACGCCCTAGCCCCAAACCTTTCCTCTTCTAACTTCAGGAGAAAGGGCGCAGGCACAAAGGTCTGGGTGGTGTCTAAGTTCACCACAAGCCCGAGAGCAGCCTCACCTTGTCCACGATTCTTCCTGTGACGCCCATGCCGTTGAGGATCGTGACATTGACGATGGTTGGCATTCCTCCATAGTAGATGGGCTGGGAGCAGTACGGCCACATGTAGGGACACTCAGTCAGATCTATGTAGCTGGGGCTCAAACTGAAACAAAGAATCGAGTGTTAGAGTAGAGCATGTAGCAAACGACAGCCAGCAGAGCGACACAACTGTGCAGGGAGAGTCAGCCTCTGAGGACCTGAGCTTACAAGGGCCTGCCTGCAGAGCTGCCCTCCTCGGCAGTGTCCGGGAACTTCCTGTGGAACGCTCCCTGCACTGAGGCCACTGGCCAGACTGCCTAGACAGTTGGTACGAAAACCAGGATGTGTGGGGACACCTCTTTCCTTCTGCGAGTCTGGAACTCTGGTGGTTGTGGCTGGTGGAGAATGGGTACGTGAGTCCCAAATCACAGCCTCTCAAATTACTGGGCAAAGATGGACTTTTTAATAAATGGAGCTGTGACAAATGAGTGGCCATTTGGCAAAGATAAAATTAGATCCATACCTCACATCATACACAAGAATAAACTCCAAACGGATTAGAGAGTCTCAATTAAACAAAAGAAAGCAAACAGGTATTAGAAGAAAACATGGGTGAACTTCTCTTTTACCTCGGTGCAGAACAAGGTTTTCTGTGACTCAAAATCCAGGGGCAACAACAACAAAAAATGAACAAATTTGGCTATAAGAAAAAAAGACCTGCACAGCAAAAAACACTTTACACCAAGTCAAAAGACAACTGACAATACTGGGAGAAATACCTTCAGTACATATCACTGACAAAGGGTTACTAACCCTAATATACAAAGACCTTTTAAAAACGAGGGACACGGGTGGAGTGCCAGAGCCATCGGCTGACCGTGGAGGACCCAGTCACCGTGGAGTACATCACCCGCTACATCGCCAGTCTGAAGCAGCGCTACACACAGAGCAATGGGCGCAGGCCATTTGGCATCTCTGCCCTCATTGTGGGTTTTGATTTTGACGGCACCCCCAGACTCTATCAGACTGACTCCTCAGGCACATACCATGCCTGGAAGGCCAATGCCATAGGCCGGGGTGCCAAGTCAGTGCGTGAATTTCTAGAGAAGAATTATACTGACGAAGCCATCGAAACGGATGATCTGACCATTAAGCTGGTTATCAAAGCCCTTCTGGAAGTGGTTCAGTCAGGCGGCAAAAACATTGAACTTGCTGTCATGAGGCGAGATCAACCCCTCAAGATTTTAAATCCTGAAGAAATTGAGAAATATGTTGCTGAAATTGAAAAAGAAAAAGAAGAAAACGAAAAGAAGAAACAAAAGAAAGCATCATGATGAATGAAATCTTACTTGTATTGATTTTTAATTCAAATCATGGATGATTTTCAGAATGACATGTAGGCATTTCCATTCCATTTATCCGTACTGTCCAAGTGTCCTACAGTAAACTTCCATATTTAAAAAAAAAAAACAAGGGACAAAAAACCCCAGCAAAAAACGGGAAAAAGAAACGAATCGACACTTCACAAGAGTGGTATAAAAATAGCCCTTAAACACAGACAAAGCGTTCATTCTCACTCACAACCTGAGAAATGCAAATGAGTATCACACTGAGACCCTGCTGCTCACCCATCAGACTGGCAGAAAGTACAAAATATGACAGAACTGCTGGTGAGGCTCTGGGGCAACACGCATGCTCAGACACGGCTGTGTAATGCAAGTGGGCACAACCTCCTGGAGGGGAGAGAGCCACAGCTAACAAAGCCACACATGCTGTGAACTTTGACCCAGCAACCCCACTTCTAGGAACCTTCCCTGAAGACACAGCGCCAACACAACTGAAATACACAGGCACCAGATCATTCACTGTAACTCATTCACTGTAATTTTTTAATTTTATAATTACAAAATACTGGGAACAATTTAAATGTCCATATATAGACAAGTAGTTGAATAAATAAGGGTGCATCCACATTATGCAGCTGTAAAAAGGAGGAGGAAAATCTCTATCAATTGATATAGAGTGATTTCCAAGATACTGTTAAGTGAAAAAAGCAAAGGGCAAAAGAACATTCATAGTCATGCTATCCTTATATAAGGAAGGGGACGTAAGAAAATAGCTATGTGTCTGCTCATTTGTGCAAAAAGAAGTACAAGAAGGATCAACTGAAAACTGAGACAGTTACCCACAAGGGTGGGTGGGGACAGGGGAGAGAACAGGGGAGTGGGGACGGGACAGAAGGGATGCGGGAGCGACACTTCCCAGAGGTACTTCTGCGTGCAGTTCTGACTTCAGAGTCATGGTATGTTTCACTAATACATAACTAGCTGGAATCAACCAGGACATGGGGGGAATCCAAAGGAAACACAGACTAACAAATGAACTCAGCTATACTAACAATGAATAGGAAACCACACTGAGGCGGAGAAGAAAAGAATTAACCTCAGTGACTTTGGAGAACAGGGTGACTATATTCTGTAAGCCAAAGACAACAGAACTGTACACAAATACTGCCCTCGAGTCAGTACATTTGATTTTCAGAGGAATGGGTTAACGATTCTAAACCACTCACTATGTATATACCAGGACTCAGCAAATAGGTAAACACACAATGGATAATGAGCAGCAGGCTTCTCCTTGTTGGAGAAAAGAGCTACAAATAAGGAGAGGGAAGACTAGAATGAGAACCAGCATGTTGGGTGGGATCAGCTATCAATCAACTCGTGTTTTCATATAGGTACCAATGGACAGATGCAGAAATAGGCCTGGATGGTGTGTGCACAGACAGACATTTCCTAGCTCTGTCTGCTGACTGTGAGCCCAGCTGCCAGGAGCACCTCTCGTGCCCAGGTCTCAGGTTCTAAATACCACTCTCCAATTCAAGGACCAGGGCTGCCTGGAGAGAGTAATGACACCAAGGCTCAGGCCTGGAGATGCGCAAAGGATCATCCTGTGCTGCGGAGAGGGAGAGAGTGCTCAGAAAAGCAAGGAGACATGCTGAGAAGACACAGGAGCCAACTAGAAGGAGCTCCCAATAGCCGAATCTGGGACAATAAGAGCAAAAAAATAAACAGTGATATTAATGGAATATAATCCCCAGAGTAAAATAAGTATCCATGTGTCCATACTGATATAATTGAATAATAAATAAGAGAGAAAGGACAGCTCTTCCTTACAGCAGAATTCCAATTAATAAATGTAAAAGGAATGAGAGAAACAGGAAATTCCCAATCTCTACAGTAACAATCGGTGCAGGCAAGAACCATGAAGGGATGCTAAAATCAGCGAGTGAAGGTATGTTAAGAAACAAGATCATCCACGTGCACACCCAGAAGACACTCGGTAGTCAAAAGCGGACAAGCAGTAACTGCAGTGGAGAAAGCTGGCAGACGCCACGATGGCACCACGAGCCACGCTGCTCAGACCTCCTGCTGCAGCACAGCTGCCCGGCCCTCCACCATGCCTGTGGAGGCCAGGCTTCCCCTGGGCTGCTCCTAGCCAGTGACCGAGCACAGAGGGGTGCTAGGGCAGGCTCCTCCAATGGGCGGCTTTGGTTCAAGGACTCCCCATTCAGTGGAACGTTTTGAGACCTGTGCTGCGGTCTGAGGCTCTTCCTCCCCAGCCCTCCTGCCTCCCACCTCCTTTCACAGGCATCAGATCAGCATGGCTGTCCTAAGCCTCTTCCTGCCTCCTTCCCAGGTCCCTCTCCCCCCAGCAGATCTCTGGGATGTCTCACCCCATCTTGGCGTCTGCCTCCTGGAGGGCCCAGACTGACACATCACCTAAATCAAATGATGCAAATGAATACCACTAGTAATAAGAGGAAGAGAACCGAGGAAGTGTCCCCGCCCAGAGGAGGCCAAGGAGACGAGACAACTAAATGCAATGTGGGATGCTCAGCTGATCCTGGACCAGGAAAAGGACAGGAGTGGGACAACAGGTGAAATCTGAATGCAGTCTGTAGATGAGTCAATGGTAATGAATCAGTGTTAATTTCTAGGCTTTGAGGCTTGTACTACAGTTATGTAAGATGTTATCATTAGGGAAAGTTGGGTGAAGGATTTATGAGTCCCCATGTACTGTTTTTGAAACTTTGTTGTAAATCTAAAATCAATTCCAAATGAAAAGTAAAAAAAAATGCTTACCAAAAATCCATAACCTCAACCTAACCCTAAGAAACCATCAGATAAACTCACGTAAAGAGACAGTCTACAAAGTAAATAACCAGCACTCCTAAAGAAGTCAGAGTCATGAATGACAACACAAGACAGGCGAACGGCCAAGGGTTGCAGGAGACTAAGACGACACCACACTGAACATGACGTGGGGCCTGGACCCTGCACCAACAAAGAGCACGAGGGGGAAGCCAGCGAATGCACATGAAGCCTGCAGATGAATCACAGCACCGTGTAAGCGCGCATCCGTCAGTTTCAGTAGTTGGATGATTGTCAGCTGAGATGTTGGCACTAAGAGAAGCTGGATAAAGGATACGTGACAACTTCTGTACTACTTTTGTAAATTTCTGTAAACCTAAGATTATTTGGAAGGAAAGTTTTTTTGGGTGTTTTTTTTTTGGTAAGGAAGATTAGCCCTGAGCTAACATCTGTTGCCAATCCTCCTCTTTTTGCTGAGGAGGACTGGCCCTGGGCTAACATCCGTGCCCATCTTCCTCTACTTTATCTGGGGGCTGCCACAGCATGGCTTGATGAGTGGTGCGTAGGTGCACGCCCGGGATTCAAACCTGCGAACCCCGGGCCACCAAAGCGGAGCACGCAAACTTAACCATTACGCCACAGGCCGGCCCCTGGAAAGAAAGTTTTAAGAAGTAAAAAGAAAGCAGGAAATCATTATTTCAAACCATTTGTATTATAAAGAGAACACCAGGAAGCGGAGAGCAGTTAAAGTTCTGCCAGCGGACACCCCCGTGGAAGCAGCAGTGTGGCGCTGCCCTGTGGGCTGAGCACTGTGTGATCAGTGATCAGCTCCTGCTCCGAGGCAGAGGGAAACACCCTCAGAGCCCAGGGGAGAAGAGGAGGCCCACTCAGAAGGGAGCTTACCAACCTTGCCTGTGGTCTGTAGCTGTTGAGGATCTGATAGGCTCTGAGTAGATCAAGCTTGCCATGGCCTTGCTCAAACATATTGACACCGGGAAGCCTCCGGGCAGATGCAATCAGGGCCTGCTTCATGCTGGCCGGATTCACCAGTTCACGTTTCTGGACTGTGCTGGGGGAAAACCACATATTTGCTCATTTTCTCTCAGTAAAAGAATGAAAATCAGACTATCCCTAACCTGTATCTGTACGGGAGCTTCTCTGGTAAAGCCCAGGTGAGATGAGAATGAACGAGTGCACATTTCTGCACCTGCCATGGGACTGACTGCTTATTAACCTCCTACGTGGCTTGTGCGAACAGTGACTCACAGGCTAGTGCCTGTCTGTACTAAATTTATCAGAAATACATATTTTCCCAGTAACTATGTAGACCTTAGAGGTTGAGGAGGCAAGAACAGGTAAGAGCTACCAGCTCCTCAGGGGAGGGGAAGCCTGCTGGCAAGAGGGAGGAAACAACATGGGACGTCACCTTGCTGGGAGGAGGAAAGGCAGGCAGGTGGGTCCTGGAGAGGGAGCTTCATGCAGCCTGGGCAAGAGGCACAGCATCTGGGCAAAGCCTCCTGCCTCCGCATGCCTGTGTTTAGGAGGCCTTCGTGTGATGTGTCAGCCTGGTGGACAGGGCCTGACAGAACCATACAGACTGGAGGCCACCTTGACAGTTTCATCATCAGAATGCAACTGGACAAACTTGAATACACAGTTCTACTTGGCAAGGAACTTGGTGATACTTAAGCATTATCAACTGCTTAAGAAGACTAGTATTAAAATACTGATTTTTGTATTATCTATGTACTATAAATACAAGTAAATTTTAATCCCTAAATGCAGGGGAGAAAATCCAGTAAGCAAAAAGGAAAAACTTATTGTCTTAAGTATTTTTTTATGATGGTGGTTGGTCTTGGAGTGTAGGCAGGTTTTTCTAACAGGTCTAGATGGGAACTCTGACATAAGGAGAAGAGGAGATAAAGTGGGATGGAGTCTTAATGACAGAATAAAAGAATTGCTAAAAGCTCAGCCATAGGTCACCCATCTTCCCCCTCTTCCTGCTGATAAACCAAGATCAAAGGTTAGGTCCTAGTTCTTTACGGAGCGCTGTAAGGCTGGAAGCTGAGGAAGCACTTCCTTGGTGCTTGGCATCTATTATGAGCCATCTGTCACGCCATAAAAGTATTTCTGAAGTATCACAATGGCATTTTTATCTGTTGCAGGGAGATGAGGAAAGCGAAAGGTTTCCCTGAAACTGAAAATATCTGTACTTAGAGATGCTGCTGGGAATGGAAACACAACCTCCTCATCTCCCCCTCATTTGACAGTGAGAGATTTGATGGGCTCAACAGTGGAGCCTGAAACCTCCTTCCTGCTGACGGTCACCGCAGGCGGAGAAGTGAACAGTGTTTACTGTTTCCATAATCAACAAGAGGGGAAGCAGGAGCCCCGGGGGAATTGTTTCCTCCTGGCGAACACAGAAGCCTAAGTGAACCAGGTAACTGCCTGCCTTCTCGTCCCTCCTTTTCAGCGTGTGCAGCACGGGTGAGGAGAACCACCAGAAGAGAAGGACAGCGCTTCTAACAAGTGCACGGTCATTCTCCAACACTCTCCAATGTGGTACTCTGGCCACTGCCAACATTTCCAAGAACCTGGCTCTGAAAAGGAGGAAAGAGGTAGATGTCTACCTTTATCAAGGATTACTAATAAAAAAAGAAATCTCTGGCATTAGAAGCTAAATTAACAATAAAAATTTACTTGCTTTTAAAGAGAATTTTAAATATAAAAACACTTACTACCATTTGCCTGTTATTTAATTTTGAAATTCACATAGAGTAAAATAACTTTCAAATATGCAAAGTTTTATGTTATCACAACACAAAAGCTCAACTAAAGCCTCAATTTGGGGGGAAAATACAAAGTAAGTGCTGGCTCCAAAGACATCTTTTTCTAACTTTGGGAATAAGGCACCACGGCCCATCCAACTAAGTCAGAGCACGTGAGCGTCAGTTCTGGTCAACCACCTTTGCAAACTTCCGCCCATTTCACTATCTGCAAAATTAAAGGCCCATCACTAAGCTCCATTCCAACTGCAAGTGGGATTCAACGAGACAAAGAGAACGAATAAATTACATCAAGAAACTCGTCTCTCATAACGGAGTGCTGACTATATTGTTTTCTGCTTTCATAGCTCCTTAGCTAACAGAGTACATTATAAGATGAATCCCCAAGGAAATGGACATGGCAGTGAAATAGCTTACTTTTTGTTCCCTGCCTGATACACACACTTGTTTGGATATAACATGTACAACTGTAGCACAAAAACAGTGTATTAAAAACAAACTAAATGGGGGCACAGAGTACATGGGGAATCTCTGTGCCTTCCTTAATTTTGCTGTGAACCTAAAACTGCTCTAAAAAAAAAATAAAGTCTTTAACCAAACCAAACAAAAACAGACCTCAAACCTAACAACAGTCATAGGTACATGCCCTCGTACAGTGCTCCACGGGGAGAGTACAGTGTGTTCACAGGTATGTCATCTACTCTCACAAGAACCCTCTATGAAGAACGGACTCCACCCTCTTGTCGAGACGAAGAACCAGAGACTGAGCAACGTCACGCAATGTGCTCCTCAACTCTCAAACCTGGTTGGTGACAAGCAAGACTCGGCTGCTGTCCACCAGCACCACCTTCTCTCTGCTGAGCAGCACTCACCTGACCAGCAAGGTGACAGCACCAGCGACCACCGGAGAAGCCACGCTGGTTCCCGAGAGGGCCCGGCACCCCCCCTTCACACCGGAGCCCCTCACTCCAGCACCGTAGGTGACAATGTCAGGTTTCACACGGCCATAGCCTCCCGGGAGCTCCTATGAATAAAAGCAGCCTGGTTTCTCCCACAGCACACACACTGCCACACAGCTACACACAGTCACGAGTGAATAAAACCCAGACAGAAATATGGCTTATTTAAATGTGTAACCTTAGTAAGGTGCTGTCTTTAGTCACTGCAATACAGAAAACAAGCTTAAATAATAACATAGAAAATAAAATGGGTTTTGGTGTGTTTTATAATAATCAGTATGATAGTAATGCCATAAAACAATTAAAAAGTATTTTTAATTTTGCTAATGTGCAAGACAAGAAACTGATTTCTCTCTAGATACCTTAAAAATCATAAATAAGTTAGAAAAATCAGAAAATTAAAATTAAAAATTCGAAAAAATGAAACGTTTCTTTACAAGGGAAAAAAGTACATGATATGCCTGGATATTTCAATCTGTCACCTGAGGGGAAATAAGAAAACCATTTAGAATGATAAATGTAACCATATGAGTAACCCGGGATAAAATTTTAACTGAGTACTCTCTTAAATTTCCTGGAAATTGGGACAAAATGAGAATTACAATAGGAAATTATATTCTGTAAGAAAGAAGTATACCAATTTGAAGTGAAAAAATCTTTCCTGGCAACCAAACATAAATGAACCTTGGATCTATACATGTGGGACACTGAGTAAAGATATCTTCAAGGGCAACTCTGCAGATTATTCAGGAATACTTCTCAAAATGCCACTAAAAAACAAGGCCTTGATAAAGGCCAAGGACATACACTGCACACAATCCTGTGAAAGCACTTCCAAGGGGCTAGAGAGAGACCAACTGGTAGAGGTATCATTTCCTAGTAGCATGAAGAGAGTGCTGAGGGAGCGCAGACGAGAGGATACGAAACACATCCCTGGGACTGACTTTCTCAGAGTGGGATCCGCCAGACCGTGGCATCAACTCAGTGGGCATCACTCAAGGAGAAGGTGTTTGAGTGTGCGAGGCGTGGACCCCTGGGGGGGGCGCTGATCAAAGAGGGCACCAGGGGAATGGATACTGTCGTGGTACCAAGGTTCAAGTGGAAGGCTATCCTATAAAGTGGCGCCAGTGTGCACAAGGCCACGCCGTTCTCAGGAAGCCGTGACTCTTTTCTAGGACTTCCCAGAGACCTCTGAGCTCGGCAGCCATGAGCCAGAGCACCTAAGAGATGATGTGACCCTCAAGACTGAAATGGGCAGGGACGAGTACCCAAGTCTGCCTGAGGGAGCATCTAATCTTGAATCCAACTCTGTTCTGATGGGTAAAGGAGGATGAATTAGTTGCATAGTTAAACCCTAAGTAGCTGAATGAACTAACTTCTTGGAGTTATTTCAACTTTGCCCACCTAAATACAATTATTCCCGTGGTAGCAGAGTTGATACTAAGCTGTTCTCACTGGGTTCTCCCGCTTCTTAAGACCAAAAAAAGTCACCTCAGCACTGAGGAGGACTGATCACCTTCCTACCAGTTAGGACAAGTGGGCATGAATCTAAGTGACCCAAAAAGTGAGTTACTCAGAAATATGTTAAAAAGAAGTGGAACCGGAAACACCACTCAGAACCGGCACCTGCCTGACGCACCACTGTGAGCGGCAGACGTGGAAGGGGCCAGATTTCTTGTCCTTGTGGCCAGGTGAGCACCCACAGCCCTGGCTACTCCATCTGTGAAGTTGACGGTCGGGCTTACAAGCTGCTCTTCTGTCTGCACTTACAGATACACCCGAGGCTCTTACACAAATGACTGTCAGGCACATTCGACTAATGAGAAAAGCCTACCCAGGTAGTCATTCCCCTTGAAGAGAAGCGGGCGATGTTATCCTCAAAGTCAATGCCACCTACTCCAATCACATCCATTTGATCAGCAGGGTTATTCAGAGTGCTAAATTGAGGCACAAAAACACAAGGGAAGAGAAATAATTTTAAATGAATAATGCAAATTAGGGCAAATACTCCCAGAAGAACCTAAGACTGTATCAGGTTCTTGCGGCTGTGACAGACTGCTGTTCCTCACAGCTGTCCTCACTCACTGCCACCTTTGCGCTGGGCTCAAATCATTTCCTGCCACTGAAAGACCATTTCTTTCTTTCCCTCCCTGTCCACTCATCATACTTTTTCCCTTACCACTTCCAGGCTTGAAGGAACTCCCATTCTCCGAACTTCACAAGACGTAACACTATCGAATTCATCACCTACTTACACATTCTCACATCACTTTCAAATTGTTTCAAGGGTATTCATCTTGCCTCCCTAACTAGATTCCACATTTCTCTAGGAAGGAAGCGTTACCCACGCATCTGCATCTGCCACGTCAGAAAGTTCAAGTTTTCAACTGATCTTTTGCAGGGTGTTCCACCTTCCTCATGGGAACTGTGGGAACACGTATCACTACCCTGTAATCTTGAGCTCCTCAGAGGCAAGACACAGATGCAAAGGAAGAAACCAGACAGTTCTCTTCAATACGTCAAGTGTGCCAGATCTGCAAAGAAATTATGGCAAAATGAATAATGACAGAAAAAGTTTAAACTGTAAAGTCAAGGTGCAAGACAAGATGAAGCTGAAATGTTTGAAAGTATAAAACAACCAGTTATGAAATTGCATTTCTGAGCTTCATTATAGCTTCGCTACCAAAAAAACGAACTCTTTGACAATTCAATAACCACAGCTTATTCCAAGTGGCTTAGGCGATACAAGCAGCAAGATTCTAGAGCAAGTGCTTTTAACCAACTATTTTAAACCAGAGTCAACACCTGCCATCAACATGCTACCAGGTGCTTGTTCAGAGGCACCAACGGTGATTTTTTTATTGGTTAAAAGTTTATAAACTTCTATGAAATCAAGGAGCAGAGATTAGTATAGAAGTCACTGACAGAACTTCCCACTGAAGTTGACACACAAAAAAATGCCACCTTCCCACCCTCCCTCTACCTGTCAATCCCTACAACACTTAGTGTGCTTCAAGCCCTAAAAACATGAGGGAAAGCATCAAGAAACTTTTGTTGGTGCTGAAAAGGGGTAAGTGTAGCTGCAGACTCTTAAGTGTCAGGGTGCAGGACCCCGAGAGAGCTCATAGCAAGAGCTGCCTGTGGGGACGAGCATCAAGTCCAGAGCGGCCAGCAGCACACTGCCTGCGATCAACAACTCAGCTCTGAGCAGGTTCCTGTCCTGACTAGCCCTGTGGCGTCCAGGCAGTAAGCAGTAACCACACAGCTGTGCCATGGTGATGACGCCGTCCCAGCACTACGAAGCAGCGGGCAGATGCCAGACCTCTGCGGCTCTGTGAGCAGACACAGCCGACATGGGCCTTCCTCTCCAGGATTCCCTCCAAAACACTGAAAAAGAACAACTGCTGCATTAGAAGCCACTGAGTGCAACTGCTGGAAGTCACGGGATGTCAGAAGAGTGACCAGCGTGTGGTAAAGCGGTCAGAATGGCACGTGGAAGAGCTGGTAGTCAAGAGAGGTGTGAACAGAAAGGAAGGCAAGCTAGGAGGGTCAGCGGCAGGAACGGATGATGGGACTGAGATAAACCTGGTTTCTACCGGGAGACCCAGGGAGGAGACTGGATTTGATGAAGATGGACATGGGATAGTGGAAAATAAAGCTGAGGCAAGAGCTTCAGGCTACGGTTGGAGAACTATGGCCGTGGGCCAAATCAGGCCCACTACCTGTCTGTGTAAATTAAGTTTTACTGGAGCATAGCCACGTCCGTTCATTTGCACGTGTCCATGGCTGCCTTCAAACTACAGGGGCAGTGAGTAGCTGCAACAAACACCATGTGACCCACAAAGCCTAAAACAGTCACCATCTGATCCTTTACAGAAAAAGTTTGCCAACTCCAAGCCAGAAGACTGAGGACCTTGAAAACCAAGAAAACCAAGAAAAATCTGGATTTGACTAGGCAATAATGATCCACTGCAGATTCTTGAATAAGAAAACTGCTAGAATATGTTTTTACAGTAGAAACACAGAAGAAAAGGAAGGAAAAAGCACAGCCAGCACTTACAGAGGCTCAGTATTGGGGGGCTCTCCCTCCGTTGTCTAATTTCATCCTCACAACCACACGCGGGGCAGGTCTCACGCCCTCCCTGACAGGCAAGGAGGCTGCGGCCCAGAGAAGTGAGGCCGCCAGCCTGCGAGGGCCTGTCTGCTCCATTGCTGTGCTCTTCCCACCACCCACAATGCCACGTCGGCCATGCGGGAGGAGCTGCGACGGGCAAAGACTGAAGGCAGGAAGACGGCTAGGAAACCAACTGATAACCTAGTGACTGAATTGATGAGTGCTGGCCTCGAGTGGGGACACCAGAAAGGGGAGAAACGTGAAAAGGACAAGACACCCTGATGAGATTACTTAGGACTTGGTGTTTTTCATGGTAGAGCTATAGTCAGGATATGTCTATGCCACTTACATCTACAAGTCACAACACACATTACTGATGACACAAAAATCCAGAACCCTGGACCTCTTACAAGGAGATAGGGCCACTGACTGAACAACTATTAGACTGGAACCATGTGACTGCCAACATGCAGGTTTTCTGACCTATAAAAACATTAATTTCACACAGTTCAGCCGAAGCTCAGTCAGTCCTCCAGGCTGCTTGCTTCCCCAGCAGGCACTCTTAGGGACGTTGCTGCAAGACGCAGTGAGCAAGTGTTTCTAAAGGCACAAACACACCCACGCCGTGTGCACCGCAGACACGCGGAGGGAGTGTGCACAGCCACCCGCCCTCTACTGCATCAGGGCTCGTTGAGGGCCGTCTCCATATTTCTCTTTCTCCTTTGTGGTTGCCTCTGTCACAGTAACGAACTGCACACCTCGGGTACCCAATAAAGGAGGGATAGACATCCCACTGCAAAAGCACTTCAGCACAACAGGTTATTTATATACATTACCCGGAGAATGAAAATCAGAGCGGTAGGAGCAAGAAAACTGGGATCTGCCTGTGATTCAGTGACTGATGTCCCGGACCTCACACTGCTCCAGTTCCTGCAACAGCCAGCACACAGGACCCTTCCCGTGTCGCTGCTCTCTCGTCCATCCTATCCGATCCCTCTGCGCAGTTTCCCAGTCTGCTGTGGCTGTGTCTCTGTTATGCGCCCCACACTTTCTCCCCTGTATCAGTTTCATTGTGTCTGTATCTCATTTTTCCTACAAAGGCAGGTGCCTCATCTTACTGACCTCTTCACCCCTGGGCCTCGTACACAGCGGGTCTCAATAAATACTGTCGAATCCATTTATTTCTAACAGATTTACTTTCCTGATTGATTTGCTGGGGGGTTGGGGAGACCTAGAATAAAAAACTTTAGGCCTCTAAATTGCTATTTACAGCAAAGTAAAAAAAAAAAAAAAAAAAAGAGAAACAAGATTGACCTTGAGTTGACAACTGCTGAAGCAAGTGGTGGGAACACAGGGTTAGTGAATACAAGGTCTATTTTTCGTATGTTGAAAATTGTCACAATATAAAGTTTTAGATAGATAAAAACAGGTATAGATAGAAAGAGGGGCAAAGAGACAACAGTTTTTCAGTTATTTCAGGGGAAAAAACCACCTCTAACGTCATCCCTGTTGGGGATACTTACCCATAAAGAGGCCCATCGTTGCCAATAGCAGAGACCATGATCACGTTGTTAGCTGTTAATTCCCACACCTACAAGATGAGCAAACATTTATGAAAAGTACACCACTTTTAACAATCAACATTGTCAAAAAATAGCCACAACTTCCAAAAATAGTCCTAAAAACAGAAGGGATCCTCCTCAAAATGTAACACTAGCCCATTCCAGGCACGGCTGTCTGGTAACTGGCGTGCTGAGATCTCGGTGATAAAATCGAGGCCACAGCCCTGCGCGGCACCAAGCAGACACCAGCCTCCCAGGCGTGTTCAGAAGACAGGCTGTGCGCTTAGATGAGAAGGAATCAACAAGGTACCATAGGCCACTTCTAAAGCATGAGCTTTAGTGAGCTGTCACCCATCTGTCCTCAGAAAGCTGTTACCATGCAGGTGACAAGCCACCACACCCTAGAGATGAAGCACTCAAAGTCGGGCATGCGAAAAAGTAGCAGCTGCCGCCAAACACAATGTCCTTCTGTGCAGGCACGTGAGCAACCTTGTCAACGAAGGGGTGGTCCATGAAGTCGGGGCCGCCGATGCTGAGGTTCAACACGTCGATCTTCCTCAAGATGGCGTAGTTGAAGGCGTCCAGGAACCAGGACGTGTAGGAGACCTAGTTAAGTTTAAACAGGCCTTTAGGTGTTCCAGTAAAAGTCTTCAAGGGCTACAACAGTTTTATCTTTAAGGGTAAAGAACAGCCTCTTAGCAACGTGGAGTATTAAATTTCAGAAACAAATCCAAGAACAAACAATGCTCTGAAATGTAAACTACTTCACCCAGAAATGCCACGTCCCTGGAGCTGGAGTCCAGGCAGAGCGCTGTGTTCTGAGGGAGGCATCTCCCGCTCTAACGTACAGCCCCGTATACCTTAGAGTACACCGCCCAGGGTAGACTCCTACACTTCTAACTGCCCGTCTTGTAAAAGGATTTATCCTAAGACAACTGCTATTAAGTGTTTCTAAATAGTTTAACGTATTTGTCTAATATTTTTTATTCCTAAATAGACTGAAGGATGAACGGCATCAATAAAAATTATTTCACAGAATTATTTCTCTGATGTTCAACTCCTCCTAGTTTCCTTACAGAAGTTACTTTGTGTATCACCATTTAGATGTTTCTATAAAATACAAAATTAAACATACAGTGGAAACAGAATCAGTGTAATGATTAAGAATTATGCTTTCTAAGGGTTTTAAAAGACTACATATTTATATTTGCTTAAATATGCAAAAGAAATTCTAGGAAGAAGGGTACAACAAAATAGGAACTCCCACATGAGACGTGGGGAAGTGAGATGAGTACCCACTGGATGGGGACAGGGCTGGGACATTACCCCAGGCTGCCTTTTGATATTTCTGAACTATGAATTACCTACACAAAAATTAAATTTTAAAGATAAATAAATACTAGGACCCTCCCCATTTGCTACAAATAGTTCTCAAATGAAGAGAGAGGGAACAAGGTTGTCAATCCACACTGCCCAACATGAGGCTAGGTGCTAGGCAACAGAGGCGACCCTCAAGGCGGACACGTGCCAGGAGGGGCGCCAAACACACAAACGTGCGATTATTCTCTCAGGTCGAAAGTACAAGAAATGTGCCTGAGACATGGAGGCACAGGAGCCTTAGGCAAGCCCAAAGAAGAGGAAGAAACGGGGGTCAAGGAAACCCTGAGCACAGTGCCCTGGAGCAGGGTGTTTGGGGTTCAAGTGAGGCCAATGAAGAGGGTGGTGGGAGAAGGGCAAAGCCACCCAGAAGGGACAGTGGAGAGACAGCACAGCACACGGGACGCCAGCAGCTCAGCATCACTGACCTGTGCTGCTTTTAAACCAGTATGTATTCTCCAGAGATTTTATTTTTCACACTTTAGTATCTTTAACTCTTGAAGCTTCAGAGGTCCTCAAAACACCTACCTGGTTGTTGGTAAAGACCCTGAAAATATGGAGTTCTGCATCTGGGGCAAATCCTTGGCATTCCCTCATGCTGGCGATCACACCTGCCACAAAGGTGCCGTGGCCCAGCCCTGCTGCCCAAAAAGCAGAAGGTCATAAAACAGCTAACAATGTGTCAAGACGCAACAGTTCAAATCACCAATCAAACAGACTCATTCTTCCAGTCCTCGACATATCACCTCTGTTGCCTCTCCACTGTCGTCCACTCAGAGCCCACCCCACACCTACTTGCCCACTTCCGGGTCTAATCACTCCCCGTCTCTCCCAAATAGGGAGGTGCTCCTCCCCCAGGCATTCTCCCCTTTCCTCAAACTCTTCTTCCTGACATCCTCTGAGATATTTAGAAAAGTTTCTGCCAAAAGGCACAACAACTTGGGTTTGTCTGAGTAACTGTTGTACACAGGCAGTTTCATCATTAACACATGGAAAAATACACTCTTAACTGATGAAATGGAGGATGGGAGTGATGTACGAAGCCCACGTGTGACCAGAAAATGCATCACTCGTGTTCCTCTGCTACACTGCCACCTACCGTCGTCCAGCGTTCGCTCATTGGTCCAGTTGGTTCTCTCCTTCACATTTTTGAAGTGGGGATGCTTCTCGCTCAGCCCAGTGTCAAAAACAGCAACCCTCACGTTAGCACCTTATTCCAAAAAGCAAGCAAGCATAACCATGTTTGGAGAAATCATCTTTTTGAATTTTTGTCTATAAAATACATCCCTCCTTGGGACCCACAGAGAACGATATGTCATCGAAGGCCAAAGCCTTCCCAGAGTGCACAGGTTAGGTCACTCAGCCAGGGGCCCTGGCTGAGCCGAGACTAAGAAAACGGGACAGCTGGGGAACGCCATCATCTGCCGCTAAACAAGACTTGAGGGTAAACAGAAAATCTCTCTGGACCCCCCATCTGTCACCAATGCTCAAGAATTGAACCACTCCTCTCCACTCCTCCACCTATGACTGATTCCCACTTCTGGTAATTTCCTCCAGGCCTCCATCCCCTCATCTCCTCAGAGAGGCCCTTCAAGGCAAAAGGCACCCACAAAGCACACCCCTACGGGAGAGGGGGAAACTAACCCCTTTCCTGACAAGGAGGGCAACTTGATGCTGCCCACCAGTGACAAGAAACTGCAGAGAGCAGCTGTCAACAGCACACAGGGACAATCACATTTGAGGAAACCACTCTATTATGCACTTTGCTAGAATAATAAGTCTATTTCAGACAATGGCCAAAAGCCATCTGTACACACGACTGATGCTGTCAGATCAAGAAATTCTAGAAAACATAAAAAAAATACAAGATACTTGTACTATCTAACGGCTAACAGACGTAATGAAATAACGCCTTTCTGGTATGAGAGTTGTATTTACGTATCAATACTATGTTAAATAATCAATTACACTGAGATAACTATCAAAAAGTTTTCCTTTTTAAAAATGTACACATAAAATTAGAAACCATTTGGTGTGGGGGGAATAAAAAATGCTTTTCTGATGATTAGAGAGTTTCTGTTTTGTGAAGCAGTTTTCACCCTAAAAAGATGAGATGAAGAGGAGACAATCATTTGAATAAAATGCCAGTGGCCCGGGTGTTGAAAGTCTCAGGGTCTCAGGCACTCTGAGGCAATCAAAGGAGGGGAGGCTCTAAGTCCAGGAGGTGTGGGTAGAGGACCTGGACAAACCGGGATGGCCTGGGGGCCAGGGAAACAAGCCTACATTTAAGTCAGGGTCCAGGGGCCAGCCCAGTGGCTTAGTGGTTAAGTTCCTGTGCTCTGCTTTGGCAGCCCAGGGTTCACAGGTTCGAATCCCAGGTTCAGACCTACACACCACTCATCATGCCATGCCATGGTGGCATCCCACATACAAAATAGAGGAAGACTGGCAACAGATGTTAGCTCAGCACCAATCTTCCTCACCAAAAAAAAAAAAAACAAAAAAAGTGAGGGTCCAAACCTTAAAACAGGAATTTGCTGCCACGATGAATCAGTAAGGAAAAAATCTTACTGTTTTTGAGGTTTTTTTCATGGGAGATGTCATTAACATTGTTTCCTGCTCTGAAACAAATGATCAACAAGTGCAACAGTCTATGACTTAGCCATTCTGCATACAGGGCACCACACTGGAGTGATAAACTCATCTTCATGAAATCGCCCAAATCAAGGACACTATCTTTAAATTTGATCTCTTTCCCTGAGAAATTACAGAACTTTGTTGGACTGCCAGCCAGCTCTGGCTCATGGGCAGTGCTTTGTTTGCTCACGTATGTGTCACAGGAGAAAAATGCTCCACAATCCACCCCTTCAAACCTCAGAAATGGTACAGAAAAATAAGACACAAAAGCAAATAGGGTTAAACAATTAGAAAAACCACAGAAACAGATACCCAGCACAACAGGAGTCAAAGACGAGGGGCAGCCGACTGCGTCCAGCTCACCGACAGTGAGAAGGATAGATGCGTGAGGCTGCCAGGCACTTCAGAGAGAGAACTCCCTGGACAGCAGACCCTCCTCGGCTTCCGGGTTAACAGCACACACCTGTATATCCCATCTGCCAAAGCACGTCTGCCTGCAGCGTCTGCGCCACCTGGCGTGGGATGGCTCTCAGCAACCGTCTGCTCGAGTGTCTTCCTGTGGCGTGCCAGAACCCAGAGCCCAGGGAGAGACTGGCTCTTCGCAAGGGACGGGACGACTGCCACTTCTGGCTCCATCGGGTTTCATTACAGGGCACTACGGGGTCAGCTAGAGCGAAGGAAGAGAAAGATCAGAAGAGGAGAAAATGCTGAAAGGATACAACACTGGTCAGGGAAAAGAATCATTCCGGACAGAGCAATGATTACCTTCTGAAACCCTGTCTGAAGAAAAGTGGGATTCTCTCCCTTTGCTAGAAGTATTGTCTCAAAGCAGTAATATTTAGAGGATATTATTTAGCCATATCATATTAATCCTAAATGGTTTTTTACCCGGAATTTTCTAACCAATGTAAGGCAGAGAGACTGATAAAATAATCATTTTTAAGTCGTGATACTAAAACTGAAGACTGATTTTTCATCAGCAACTTGTTCTCACTGAAGCAGAAGAGGCAAAAATTGAAGAAAATGGCCAGTAACCAATCGTGAAGTTTTATAGCACTAGATTTCTGGGACAAGAAAAAGCTATGTTATCCCATTACACCTATCTCTGGCCAAACATCAACAAGACCTTTTTCCAATTGCATATTGCTCAATATTCTCAATATGCTTATCTACTAGAACGTCTCCTTTCAAAAAGCAAAAGAACTACAAAGGATCGGGGGGATTTCTGAGGGTGATGGAATTATGTTACATCTTGATTTTGTTGGTGGGTAACTGTACACTTTTATCAAAACTTGCAAAACTGTGCAATAAAAAGCATAAATTTTCCTAACTGTAAATGCCTTACTTATTTTAAATGGAAGAAAAAAGCAAAAGAAATACAAGAATCCCTTCACCTTTCAAAGCCCATGCTACAATAAAGAAAAATTGTATTGCAAATCCGTTTTAAGAGCAAATCTGTAATACTACTGAAGTTCTGTTTCTAAATCAAGTCACGATCAATTTTATTCCAGTCTTACCAGGCTACACCCATGAAAGTACAGAGACCTGGAGAAATAGATAGTCATGTCAATTTCAGTAATTATTTGCACAGTCCAACTGAAATTATTCTGTACTGAACTTCCCATGTTGATTCTGTTCCTTTAAGTCAACAACATGGGACAATACGGGAGGTACTAACTGAAGAACAATATTTAGAACAAGGGAGGGGACTGTTCTGCTTCACCATGAGCAGACCAGACTACACCCGAAGTACTGAATCCAGTTCTGGCTCCATTCTTAAAAGCAATTTAGAAAAACTGGAGAGTATTCAAAGGAAGGCACTTAAAATGGTGAGGGGACTTGAACCATGTCACATGAGTAACCGCTGAAGGAACTGATGATCTTTATTATCCCAGAGAGAAGAAACTGTCAAGGAGACACAATGGATATCTTCAAAATAAATCTTTAAGTACCGTCTTGTGGAAAACAGTTTAGCTCTGTCTCACAGCCCAAGAGATAGACCCAGGGATGGGGTCCAGAGTGAGACAGGTTTTGGCCTAAAATAAAGCAAAGTCTTCTAACAATAGAGCCATAGAAATAATTAATATTTAATGTCTACTTACAACATCCTAAAAACTCTGCTAAGCTCTCTTCACATGCACTATTTCATTTCACCTCCAGAAGAACCCTGTGAGATAGGTAGTATTGTCTCCACTGTTTGGAAGAGAAAAGTTGCTTACCACACAAGGTCACAGATAACAAGAGACCAAGCCTGTCGGGAGGTAAACTATTTCCTTCTGGGGTGTCAAGCACAGCGCTTGACAACCACAGTGCAGTGTGCAGAAAGGAACCCCACATGAGATTCTGATTACTGTGCTAAAATTAGGCATTTCCATGTTCCCTAATATAGTCTAGAGCTCAAAATAAAAAAAATAAAATAAAAAGGCACAATGTATTAATATTTGGCTAATTATACAAGGTTTGATTTGTTTTTATTTTCCTGTTTTGTAGTTATTGCTTTTTAAAGACAAAAAGCACCACAAAACACCTGGACTAGCAGAGAGGGCTCTGAAGAAGTCCGATACCTGAACTGCAGAGCTGACTCGAGAACCAGCTTGTCACATATGCAAATTAGGTAGCCTTTTCCCTGTGTGTTTTTTCAAACCTCAGAGGCTCTCAGGCCTAATATACAACAAGGGAAGAAAAGACAAATTGTATTTTTTTCCTTCCAGTGAAAGAAATGATAGGAAATAACAGAACTAGCAATCTGTAACCCCAGTTTATGACAAATAGAAAAAAAAAAACTTTCCTTTGGTAATACATATGCTCTGAAAAATACTATGTAATAAATATGCAGTTTATTATTTGAGGATAAACTCTCTCCTTGCAAGCCCAAGTTGTAAAAAAGCGGGAAAGAGTAAGCCCTCAAGCTGAAAAGGGAATAATCAAATTCTTTCCATCCTCACACCTGCACAGCTTAGGATTTAAATAAGCCCGGCTACGGCATGACCGTGCAGGGTCAAGTGGCTCTGAGAAAAACAAAATGAAACCCAAGGAAAAGGCATTTTGCAAGATGCCACAAAAAGTAAAAATCCATACTGACAGAGGCAAAACGCAAGTAGAGGAGACAAAGCCGTCATCTCATTCCAGAGTGAGAAGAGGCATCCCGGCCTCAAAGTCGGGGGCTCTGAGACGGGACGCAGCGGGTGAAAATCGCTCCCAACAGAAACAGACCACGATCGTCCTCTACTGCCAACTTGCAGATTTTTTTCTACCCGAATAGCATGAAGCTTCTTTTTTGGTTTTTAAATTCCTGCCAAGAAAATGTTCACAACTGATGAAACTCGATGAAAGGACATGGGTATTCAGTATACTATTTTTCAACTATTCCGCCAGTTTGAAATTTCTCACAATACAGTCAGGGCGCAGACGGAGGGGGCAGAGCGCATGGTGTGTGAATGCGCACACTCTAAATCCAAGAGAAACAGCAAGTGACACAGATGAGCCTGGATGACAGTACTCACACTCAGCGTACTTGAGGGAGCGAAAGACTTTCCGTTGGGGGGTCACTCGCTTGATGTTCGGATGATCTTCAAGTGTCAGCAGCCCCGCCTTCTGTTTTTCTTTTATCTGAATCACCTCAAAATCACTAGGGTAGTCACTGGATGGATTGTTTCGAGGGATAATTCTCCAATTGTCTATTTCACTACTTTTCAGGGCACTTGAAATAAATGAATTTCTAGCTTTGGCTGTAAAGTATCCATTGAATGCCACGATATATTCTGAAATCAATGACCATAAATAAACATAAGAATTTATGTACATATATTGTAAGATTATATCTAGAATTTCTCTGGTAAAGTAAAATTAACATATCTTAAAACCCACAGCACAAAGAGCAGTAAACAAAAAATACTGGTTTCCACATCCTGGACAGCAGTTTCCAGAGCTTTGAGTTAAAATGATCCATCTGAACCCCCATCACAGATTACATCACTCAACATCAGACAGCTGTGCTATGTTTAAAAAAGCAAATATTAACAGAAGTTTGAATGTATGGCAAAGAAATGAACGTAAGTTTTTCAAATAGGAAAAAGGAATTCAGAAAAGTAAAGGCTCAGTTTTATTTTACTCAAAATAACAACAAAATTTAGAGTGAATTATACGACTATCTGCTTAGTTCTTCACGTCTGGTCACCTGACCCTCAGATCATAAAACTGCGGCACCTCCAGACTTCCCTACAGCTACAAGGCCCCTGCTCCACAGAATCACGTTGAAAGGAACTCATTCAGAACGTCAATTTCCTAGCTTCAAAAGCCAACCATCCTGGGAAAACAAACTGCAGCAGAGGTAACATCCCAGCACTATGCACTCATCCCACTTGGAATTTACTATAGAAAAGATAGAAAATGTTTTCTGGCAAAAGCTAATGTTTAAATTAAGTTTGGAAAAAAACATGGGGCGAGGGGTCCCTAACATTTGTAATAATATTATTACCATATTCCACAACCGTTGAGGAGAATTCCACCTTCAGAGTCAGGTGGGAACAGCCAGGGCACGGGGCCTTCTCAAAAGATTTCTTTTCCAGTCTGTCACCCAGATGTTTCTTCCCACAGAGCAAAACCACCAGCAGAAGCAGCCAGATGTTGACAAGCTTCATGGTCATAAGTGAATATGATCATAAAATTGCATAAATTCAAATCGCACTTTTTTCTTCCTTGACTAGGAGTTAATTTTTGCTTCAGCTAAAAGCTGAAACATTACCGATCAGCCGTTTTACAGTCTTGTCCAACGTAAATAAAAGTTAAATTTCATGGCCTTTTGTGGTTTGGCCTGAAAAGAGGCTTTCATTTCTTTCTTCGTTTCTTCTCCATCTTGGACATCCAGCTTCTCTCACTCTGGCCCAGACAACTGAGTCCTACACTCCATTTGCACCACAGAACCAAAGTCCAACGGGGATGAGCAATCACTCTGGGAGCCAATCTACAAAACACAATGAGCACACACAGACATGAGCAGCACACGGACACAGCCAGGTAAGATTTAGTTATATGTGCAGTTTAGATAAGAGGGTCAAAATGATAGCCCAGTTATGAGCAAAACGGATGCACGGCACAAACATGAAACATCTTATTATTTCATTTTTATTTAGTTACTCCTCACCTCTTTCATGGAAAAAAAATTTTAAGCTTCAAAAATAAGAAAGGATAAAATAAATGAGAAAAATGGAGAACACTAAGGAGAACACCACCAGGAATATTAAGCACATTGGCCCTGAGCATCCCACACCGAGGAGAAGATGGAATCATGATCCTTTGTTTGTGATCCTTCACTGTGCTTCTATTTCCGAGTCTGTATCTTCCTATCATTTACAACTCAACTGCAGGGCATTTCCCCAATGAGCGCTTTAATTCCCCATAAACTTCACCAATTTTTCAGGCAAAAGCTTGGTATACATCCTAACTTTCTGCTAAGAACAAATTAATTTCCATACAAGTCATGTACTTAACACCTTCTTTAAGAGACACTGTGCTTTAAAATTACTCAAACTACACCTTTTCAGATTTTGAAATATTTTCTGCCAATTCTATGAAAAGAGCATACACGGGTTTTTACTGTCATTAAATTTATTTTACCTCAAGCCTCAACTTAAAGAAATTTAACCTGCTAAATATGTTGTAAAACCAGATTATGTCTTTACTGGAAGTAATATGAGAGGACAGTCTGCGAGATAAACTGTTGCCAAAGAAAAATGGTATTTGAGTGTTGAACAACATGTGGGCACAGATGCCTTTCAAAATATCTGAATGGTAGGAAAAATGATCATTCTTCACAATGAAAAATATAGCAGCAGTAAAAACTATGCTGGCTGTAGCATGCCGAGAAAAATCAGTCACACAGATCACACCAGAAACAAATAATCCAGCAAGGGGAAGACAGATTAATTAATGAAACAAGATAGGTCATATACTGCTACTTGTTTCTAAAAAGAAAACACTCTGGACAAGGGTTAGCCCCCTTTCCAGAGAGCTATGCCAAGTTGTTAAACCCATTCTTCCCACAGAAACTGGTGCCTTAAAGCAATGAGGAGTTTGTAGTTTCTGGAACCATTCATAGGTGCTTCTATAAGCAGGAAAACACTGACAAAGAAGGGGATAGTGTCTAAAGAATGTTTAAAAGTTTAATAATTAGGACTTTCATTGCTGCAATAACAAATGATCCTGAAAAGCGGGCCTATCTCTGGAACCAGAGACTAAGGTTGGGAGAATGGAACTCATCAGATAGAAATGAAAATTTAAGTTATTTCCATAACAACAGGAAGAACAAGGAAAATGCCAACCACAAGGACAAAGAAATAAATTAAAAGCGAAGACCAGAACAGAAAGACCAAAGGAAAGCAAAAGGGGACACCGACTCCACTCCAACCTGAGAGTGACCCACTTGGAGTGAGCCTTGGTTTGCTTTCTGGATTTTTTGTTTTTGTTTTTGCTGAGAAGATTAGCCCTGAGCTAACATCTGTGCCAATCTTCCTCTACTTTATATATGGGTTGCCGCCACAGCATGGCTGACGAGTGGTGTAGGTCCGCGCCCAAGATCCAAACCTGCGAACCCAGGCCGCCAAAGCAGAGCGTGCCAAACTTAACCACTACACCATGGGACGGGCCCCAGCCATAGTTTTTCTGTTTATACTTGGCACTTGTAGCAACGGGGTATCACAGAATATAATTACATGAAGCACATACCTCACTTAATTATAGTATTACTGGTCCAAGAAGATAAAGCTAATCACTGGTGATAAGAGTTCTCATATTATATTACATAACTTACAGTTAAAAGATTTAAACGGGTCTCTCAATTATGGCAAGTTTTTTAAAAAATAAAGAAACAGAAAAAATCTCTTAAAACTCTTCTGCCCCAAGCTAAAGAATCCATGACATATTTGGGCTACACATAACACAAATATCAGTGAGAGATGAGCAAATCTTAGACCTAACTGGGTTAGATCAACTGTAATTAAACCTGTTCCAAAATAATTCACACACAGGTGAGGAAAGTGAACTTATAATGCAGCCTATATGGAAGAGATGGTTGATGGTCTCCTACAACTGAGGCAGGAGCCTGACTTCAAAAGAAAGAGAAATGGAAGGAGAAAGTTGGGGGGTGGGGGTTAAATTTTAAAGTACCTAAGGTAAATCAGTTCTCTCCCAAATAGAAAAATAAAACTTTTTAGCTTTTTGGAAAATAGGACCCTGCAATATCATAAGACATTCTACCTTAATTTACTCATTAAATCATACAAGTGTATAGAGTGCTAACTAAGCCTGAGACACCACCAGGTGTTGCAGAGGAAACATGTACTGTTAGTACGTGAGGGACACGGCCCTCCAGGCGGAACCCAGCAAAGCAGTCAACCACAAATGCCAAGAGCTAAACAAAGCACAGGAAAGGAAACCGCTAAGGGAGAGACACACGCACAGCGCCAGGGACGCTGCACTAAGGGTTCTTTCTGGGGTGTAAAGAGGATGCTTCCGTTGATGAGGTGGATGGCAGCTGGCTCTGGCGGAATCTGAGCTGGGAGGGCTGAAGTATGGAAATAAGGAGGGAGAAGTGGGGCATCCTCATCAGAGCCACATGACAGAGGAAAACACAGGACGTACGTAGGATCAGCAAGTCATCCGTATGGGAAGGGACGCACTGGGATGCCAGTGTGGAGAGGCTAAAAGACTGTGGGGGAGCAGGAACCTCCAGCAGGTGTGAAGTCTGAGCAGAACACACAGCAAACAAGTGGAAATACAGACTCTCTGCATCCAATGGGAGTGAAGGGCACAGAGAGGAAACAGAGCCAGGCAGGACTGCTGAGCAACTCTGTCCACTCATCTGACTCATTCACTGAGCCACCCTGAAGAGGCAGGCACTGCTCCAGGTGGTAGGTACAGAGCAGTGAACCAAACACAACAGCAATCTCTGACCTCAAGGAGCTGACCTTCCAGTGAAGGGGACAGGCAATACACAGGTTGGTAAAACATACAGTACTTAGCCACGAATACTGTATTTTGAAAGCAGAAAAAAAAAAAAGAAGAGGAACATGACATGTCAAGGGAAGGGTTGAATTTTTAGATGGAGTGCTGCAGAAACCTTTGAAATGGGGCCTTCTGAGTAAAGGACGCCTGCCAAGCCATCTGGAGAGAGTATCGCAGGCACTGGGAAAGCAAGTGCAACAGCCCTGAGGCATGGAGCATGCCTGGCTGGGTACCAAGGCAGAGGCCAGTGTGGGTGGGGAAGAGGAAGGAAGGAGAATCAGAAGATGGAGATGAGAGGGAACTGCGGAGAAGACCAGGGAGGGCCTTGTAGGTCAGAGAAGGACCCCAGCTTTCATCAAGAATGGGAAGGGAAAGCATGGTCTGACAAGAGAAGCAACCCAAGCTGGCCTGCAAGTTAACTGGCTCACTCCGGCTTCTGCACAGAAGGGGGCACAGGTAGAAGCAGAGGACCAACTGGAAGCCCCCTGTAAAGACGGTGGTTTGGGCCAGGGTGGGGCAGGAGAGGCGATGAAGATGGTCACATTACGGACGTGAAAGCAGAGGTGAAAGAATCTGCTGACAACCAGATGTGGGAGTGCATGCAAGTGGGGAGCCAAGGACAACACCAAGGCCTCTTGCCCAGACACTAATGGTGTTTGCCCCTGAGATGGGGAAGGCTGCAGGAAAAGCTGGTTTGGGGAACACTACTAGCAGGAGCTGAGTCTGAACATGTGAAATTTAGGACGAGCATTAGTTGCAAGGGAATGGCTCAGGGCAGAAGGGAACAAGGAGATCAAAAAAATCCCCCAAATCAGTGTGATCCCCAAAATCACTTCCCTGTTTTGTCTGGATCTGGTTGACCTGCTTACATTCTTCAAAAGTGAACTAAAACCTGGGCTCTAAGAAGACACTCTTTTCAAAGACCTACAGCTTGTAAAAAATGACAACAGATGCTGAGCTTTCTATGGTTTCCCAACCCCAGAATAAGAAAGCTTCAAAATATAAATTTGCTTTAAGGAAAACAAAAACGCCACCAGGGGTGGAGTTGGGGAGCTACAGGCTAGTGAGTGACGGCATGGACACGGGGATGGCAAGACTAGCCATTTACTACAGACGTCTGTGCCCTTGGCCCATTTGTTTTGAAGACAGCCAGCCCCCAGCGACTCGTCTCCTGCGGCTTTAATGACCCAGCCCGCACTCCCCTTGTCTAAAACATCTACTCACCCGTGTCAACAGTGGGGCCTGCTGCTCTCACTACACAACGCAAACCTGGTGAGCATTTTCTCCAGGACAGGCTCACCATGCGGTAGCAAGGAGGGAAGTAGCAACAAGTATAAGATAAGCACAGAGTATGTAAACAGACACACACATATACACACATGAAAAGAAAAACACTTTTTTTGTGTGTGTGTGTGCGTGAGGAAGATTAGCCCTGAGCTAACACCCGTTGCCAATCCTTCTCTTTTTGCTGAGGAAGACTGGCCCTGGGCTAACATCTGTGCCCATCTTCCTCCACTTTATATGGGACGCCACCACAGCATGGCTGACAAGTGGTGCATCGGTCCACACCCGGGAGCGACATCTGTAAACCCCGGGCCACCAAAGCAGAGCAGGTGAACTTAACCACTATGCCACTGGGCTGGCCCTAAAAGAAAAACACTTTTTAAAAAAAGTTCTTTTCCCTTTCTTCTTCCCTTTCTGAATAATTCAGCTGATGACAAGAAGGTAGGCCATGGTGGGAGAGTCTCACTGGCCCAGTGTGGGGTGGAGTCTGAGAGGGTGAGGAAGGTATGTGGGGTATGTATTTGTGAGGAAGGTATGTATTTGATTTCATCGAATACATATTTTGCAGTTAATGGGAGGCAGCTTACTCACCGTCAGGAAAGGAAATCACAAATGAAAAGGGAAAAAACTTGAATGAACCATGCAGGATCAGCCTGAAATTGGAAGTACTGGTGTAAACTCAAGATTTTCAATATACAGACAGACAGATGTAGAAATAAATATAAGCAAATGTGTGTATACATACACCCATACAAACACACGCATACATTTCCTAGGTCTACTGAAAGGACGTGCTCCCAGTAGAAGGGAACCCACTGAGAGCCCAGAACCAGTTTTCTTACTACCATTCTCCACTAAAAGAAACCAGCTCCTCGGAGACAAAGGTACTTCCAGGCTGGGCAGGGTAAGAACAGATCAGTCTGGAACATCTTCTGGTGCCAGAAAATGAGGAACTGCTCAAAGAATGATGGGGCTGTGTCAAAGGGACACAGAGGCCAGCTTGAGACAATCTGAGCATCAAAATAATGAAAATAGGGGGCCGGCCCGGCGGCGCAGCAGTTAAGTTCACACATTCCGCTTTGGCAGCCTGGGGTTCACTGGTTCGGATCCTGGGCGTGGATCTACTCACTGCTTATCAAGCCATGCTGGGGCGGCGTCCCATATAGAAGAGCTACAACTCTATAACTATGATACACAACTATTACTAGGACTTTCGGAAGAAAAAAAGAGGAAGATTAGTAACAGATGTTAGCACAGGGCCAATGTTCCGAAAAAAAAATAATGAAAATAGCAGATCCTATAGCCCACTGAATAAAATAGGAAAGCACAAGTCCCCATTGACATGTATAAATAAAATAAATTGAAAGTCTGAAGAAGAATGATATTTACATAGCCTCAGAATGCCTCCCAACAAAATCCTGATTTACAAAGGGAAAAAGGGTAACTTGACAGCGGAGAAGCTTCGTCAGAAGTTAACCAGCAATGAGACAAACAGATCCGGGTCCACCAAGCAGAGGAGGAGCCCGGCATCACCTGTGGGGCTCCTGCCAAAGATGCACAACCTGATTCAATCATGATGGAACATCAGAACCCAAAGCCAGAGACACTCTTCAAAATAACTGGCCCAGAATTTTCATAAGTACCTAGGTAATGAAAGCCAAGGAACGGCTGAGACATGGCTCCAGATTGAAGGAGACTCAAGAGACACGACAACTAACCGCAACTCAAGACTGGGAACCGGCCCCTTCTGCTGTAAGGACATTACTGGACAAGTGGCAAACCTGAGTGAGGCCTGCCTGTGCTTGGGCAGCAGTGGTGCATCAGGACTGATTTCCTGATCTGGAAGGCTGTGCTGCGATTATGTAAGAAGGACCTTACTTGTGGGAAATGCCCACTAAAGTATCTGGAGATAATAGGCATCGGGTCTGCAACTCACTTTCAAACAATTCAGATTTTTAAAAAAAGGTTTTGTACTGTTCTTGGAACCTTTCTGGTAGGTTGAAATTTTTTCCAAAATATGCAAAAAAAATAAGTCCTATATTTAGTCTCAGTTGCTAGGAATGCACTGAGAAGGGTGGGAGTTTAAAAAGAGTTGGTGGGGGTGCAATTACAAGCCTTTTATATTAGACTCAGTCTGCTGACCACTGTGTGCATAACAAACCATATACCATGTCAAACAGATTCACACACATCAACTGTTACACAGAATGACATCCTAAAATCCCAACAGATGGGAATGAGCTAGTCAAAATGAAATTAAAAGTATTCCCCATTTTAAGGAATTGAGAGAACTCCTGAAAAGATTCATGGTAAATTTCTGTTAAAATTAACCCCAGTGTTTCTATAATTTACATCATAAAAATCAAGTAATATTTTGAGACAGACACTGAGATACCCAGTTTAAAATCCAAATCATGTTTAAGAATTCAAGCCAATAAAATGAGTACTCTCATATGCTGATAGTGAATGAAAAAAAATCCTTATAACCTTTTAGAATAGTAATTTGCCAGTACATATGAAAAGCCTTAAAAATGGATGTAAAAAACTTTTGGTCTAACAAATCCAGTATTAACAACGAAAACTGACACTTACTGAGCATTTATCGTGTGGCAGGCACATGTATTAACTCATTTAATCCTCACAACAACCTGTTACTACCCGCATCTTTTTTTTTTTTTTTTTGTGGGGAAGAACAGCCCTGAGCTAACGTCTGTTGCCAATCCTCCCCTTTTTGCTGAGGAAGACTGGCCCTGGGCTAACATCGTGCCCATCCTCCTCTACTTTATATGGGACGCCGCCACGGCATGGCTGACAGGCAGTGCGTCGGCGGGCGCCCGGGATCCGAACTCGCAAACCCCGGGCTGCCAAGCGCAGACTAAACCGCTGCGCCACCGGGCGGCCCCACTACCCCCATCTTTAGATGAGAAAACTGAGGCCCCATACAGCTCAGCAGTGGCCTGGAACGATGTGACCAGGGCATGGGAAGCTGAGCTGGGAACTTGGCTGGTCTGGCTCAGAGGCCACACTCCTGAGAGGTAGGGTAGAGGTCCCCTGCTTTTCGGAAATCTCCCCTAGAAATTCATTCCATGGAAGTGTGAATCTGAAAACACACAATGACTGATGTCCAAGGATTATAACTGGGAAAAATTAGAGACGATCCAAATATGCAATAGGGGACTAGCTAAATAATTACGGTTCATCCATACTATGGGATGCTATGCAGCGATTTCAAATCATTTTCCTTTGGAAGGCTGAATAATGGTGCCCCAAAGATGTCCATATCACATCCTTGGAACCTGTAAATGTTATTTTATATGGCCAAAGGGACTTCACAGGTGTAATTAAACTAAGAATCTCGAGATGGGGAGAGTATCCCAGATTATCCAGGTGGGTCCAATGTAATTACAAGAGTCCTTATAGGAGGGAGGCAGGCGCTCAGAGCGGGTAGTAGCAGATGTGATGATGGAAGCAGGAGGCTGAAGCAATCAGAGGAAGATGTCAGGAGCCAAGGAGTGCAGCCACCTCTAGAAACTGAATAAAGAGAAGGAAACAATCTCCCCTGGAGCCTCCAGAAGGAATGAAGCCCCGCCGACACCTTAACTTTAGCCCAGTGAGACTGATTCTGGCCTCTGACCCCCAGAACCATAAGATAATAATCATGTTGTTTTAAGCCATTAAGTTTGTGGAAATTTGTTACAGCAGCAAAAGGAAACTAATATTTCCCAAAGAATATAGGGAAATGCTAATGAAACAGTTCATGTACAGTGTGATCCAAACTTTGATTTTTAAACCTGTATATGCGCAGGAAAAAGGAACGTGAAAAGATATCTACCAAAATGGCAAGGGTGGTTCCATCTTTCAATGGTATGATAACAGCGGTTATTTTCTTCTTCACTTACATTTTTACAAAGAGCAAACTTTACACTTTTCTAAGTGTATAAATCTTTGTGCTCGGCACAAAGATTCAAAATATGTTAAAGATTTCATTTTATTTGTACATATGGCAAAGCTTTAAAGGTAGCTATTTCCTAGGAATTGTTTTCAAAAATCTGCATCTAGCTTGAGGCTAAGCTTTCAGCCAGTTCACTGTGAACAAGCTTATCATCTGTAGTATCACTTACTCACAGGACCTAGTTAAGGCTGTTACTGGATCCACTAAGTCTTCACCGGATTTAATTTCTATAAATTCTTTATGTAGAAGACCTGGTTATCTTTCCATACAAAGGTATGTACTAAAAGATGGTATTTACATAAGTATGGATTTTCCATAAAGAAGTATAATTAGGCCTCTAATACAAGGTGTAATCAAAATTTTTGACATCAATTACTAAATGGAAAATAGTTCAAATAATATATGCCAGGAGTAAGATTTAATGAGATGTATGCGTAAAAAGGAGATAAAGTAGAGAAAATCTACGACTTGGAAACCAACTGGTCTAGCAGACAGCTAACATTCCTTTCAGCGCTGAGATTCTGCTGTGCGTTATAAAAGAACATCACTAAGATTATAACTCTGGGCATAGTTAAGGTACACCTGAAACTGTTTCTCTGCAAATAAAGAACACAATTCAGGTGAGAGGAAATTATCCGTATCACCCGAAAGACATCTAATTATGCAGATATGCCTTGCTTTTTAATGAACCTTTACTGAAACAGCTCCAGAGAAAACTGAATTGTGTTTAGACCATGAAAGGGTACCATTCAGTTCAATTAAAATTTGGCTGTAAAAATACCACTTTCATAACTAATTGTATACTTGGCTGTATTACCATTGTTTAACAGGCTAACATTTAAGCAATGCCAGACCACACTTCTTAAAGGTGTATTCTTAAGCCTGAGTGAACCATTCCTTCTGGCACATTCTGTCCATTAGTAGATTTTGTAGGTGGGGGGAAACACAAATAATTCAGCCCCAAAAGTCAACAGTGCCAAAGTCAAGAAATCTTGGTCCACACGGCCTTTTACTGGCCTATTCTTTCAGCTATGTTGCTCCTGCCCCCTCATTCTCTTTATCTTTCAGTCAGCTAGTACTGGTTAGCCACATATGAGGCACCTCCAAACTTAGTACTTTCCTCATTTTAAACTCATTTCCTTAAGCAGAAGACACCGACAAGATTAATAAATGGAGTTAACACACTTCTGCAGCACGTCAAAACTGACTAGGCCACAGGGAAGGGGAAATTAAGTCTCTTTTTACCATCTCCTTAACCTGTCTCAGGCAAAACAATGCAAGAGACCAACGCCCTCTACCCAAATACCAAATACAAGGTCTAGCCTCCCCTTCTTTATTTTTCAAGTCACCAAGGGTTGGAAGTTGTCAAGTTTTCCCAATAAAATATAATCAATATCTCAACTCTCTCCAGGTTCAAAGAGACAGATGCCAAATCTCCCCCTAAAACCCCACTTAAAACTCTAATGGGAGCCATGCACAGTTTACCTAAGGCCTTCAGCCTTCCTAGCTCTTGTTACTCTAATTAATCTGTGGCACTTACTATGGCTGCCACACAAACAAAAGATGCAGCTGGCAGGACAGGGCAAAGAAACTACCACCAGAATGAAAGAAAATGGAATCAAAGAACATGTGAATTTAACGAGAATGCTAAAAACCTCTCAATTAGAAGAGACCCCATGGGACCCTAGGTGCTTCAAAGGCTCCACAAGCAATAAATCAGAATTTCTTTTTTCATAGATATGACCAACTCTATAACGGATGCTTGGGGAGTGCAAAGGAGAGACCAAGTGGGCAAGAGTCCCACTCAGCACGCCCCCCCCCATAAAGGGCTCTAACCACCTGCATCATACACGGAAACATAAAATTTTACTTGCAAAAAGTGTTCTGCATGAATGGATAAACAAAATGTTATCCATACAATGATTACTGGGCCATAAAAAAGAATGAAGTATTGATACATGCTACAATGTGGATAAACCTTAAAAACATAATGCTAAACAAAAGAAGCCAGACACAGAAGGCCACACACGATTCCACCTGAATATATGAAATATTCGGAAAAGACAAATCTAAGGAGACAAAGTAGAGGTTGCCTGGGACTGGGGTTATAAATGGGTAGTGACTGCAAATGGGCACCAGAAATTTTTCTGGGGTGACAGAAATGTTCTACAAGTGGCTTGTGGTGATGACTGCACAACTCTCTAAATACACACAAAAAAAATCACTGAATAAGTACACTTAAAACAGGTGGCCTTTACAGTATGTTAATTTTACCTTAACAAAGCTCTTACAAAAAAACGAGTGCTGCAGATGAAAAAGTTAGGAAGAATCACTGTCCTCCAAGCCCGTTTTTTGTACATATGCAAACAGACCTTGAAGTCAGAGCGCTACTTACTAGCATAGTTAAGACTAAAGGGCCATAGGAAACTGAATTCTCCAGAGTTCAACTCCGAGATCTTATGCCACGCTCTCACTCGGAAGTGTTGCTCAGAATCTAAAGTAAATGTAAATATTTAACTTCATCTGCGTAGACAAACAGGCCAAGACTCTCAGGGGCTCTAACCAAAAACACGAGGCAAACATCTTATTAAAAATGCTGTTGATCGATAACAGTCGTAGGTGGCACAATCATTACTGGGCGAGGCTACAGGTCTGAAAAGCTTTCTGGTTCTGAGAGTAAACCCGAGTCTCGGGGGCCCGACTGGCCCACGAGCTGCTGCCACCGCATTTCTGCGGCGAAATCAGTGGAGGCGTGTAGAGACCGAGATACGAGAAAGAACCCAGGTCATTCAAAACCCGATGCCAGCACCCCTCTGGGCGCAGACCTGGAATTACGGGCACGCTCGGAGCCGAGGGCCGGGGCCGAGCATATTGTTTCACTCGACTCAAGTTTATTTCACATAAGGAAAATGATGAAATCGGGCAAGCCACCAAGCCGTGTAAACGCGCAGACAGGGCCACCAGCTGCAGCCGGGGTTCTGGGCGAGCGGAGCGGACCGCGCTTCCCGCGAGCCTGCCGCGGCGCCCCGGGCTTCCGCCGCCCGTCCCCGCCGCACGCCCGCAGCGCGGCCCCGCGCCCCCGCGGCCCGCCCCCGTCCGCTCCGGGCCGGTCCAGGGTCGCAGGGAGGCCCGGCCGCCCGCGCAGACCCCCGCCCTCGCGGCCTCGGGCGCCGCGGACACACCGGAGAGCGCGAGCGACCGCGCAGGTCGGGGGCGGCGGCTTCGCGGAGGGGGCGGTCCGACGTACCTGCGGCCGCCTCAAGCACCGGTCCGGCGGACCCGGGATAACGACGCCTCCGCAGCGAGCACGCCTCGGGTCTCCATTCGGGGCTGTTTACTCCCAACTCTCGCGCGACTGCGCGATAGGGGCGGGGAGAACGACGGTTGGGAGCGCTGGCCCCGCCAGCCGTGCGCGCCCTGCGTAGGACCTGCGTGCGCGCTCTGGACGCCGAGGGCCGTCGGGCCCGGGCCAGAAGGACGGACGAAGGTCTCGCGACATTTGCGGCCCGGGGGCGAGGCGGGAGGCGGAGGGGCGTGGCCAGCTTGCTTGGACCCCGGCGGAATCAGGGGAATGGACTGTTGGGACGGCCCGTTGTGGGATGCGCTGGGCTTTGGAGCCAGGAACTCAGAGAACCGGCACGGGCCCGAAGGCGGTCGCGCCGGGCCAGGTCCGACGGAAGACGATCTCGGCGGAACGGACCCCGGCTAGAATTTGCATTTGCCATTAATGCCTGGAGGCTCGAATCCCAGCGCTCTCTTCCCCGGCCTTTGGGTGTCCTGATCCAGAGCCAGGCTCGGGCGGCACCCCCAGCACCCACTCTGCAGACCTCGACCCATCTTACCGACGCGGCAGCTGAGACGCTCAGGCGTGAGGATTCGAGTCCTCGCTGACTCCCACCCTGGCAGGGGAATCCACTGCCCTAAATCCCGCCCGCTCCACCCCTAACCTCTCTCTGTCTCACCTGGATCACTGTCGCCTTTCTGAAGAAACGAGGATCAATGTGTTCAACTCTGAAAAGTGTGCCTCCCCACAAAGGTCTGGGTGATTTAGATCCTAGGATCACAAGCTGTTATCTAAATGCTGAACTGGTCCACACTTGGCATTGGGCACAACTGGGGGACTGGAAGCTTGTTTTAGGTAATGCTAATTAAGAATGATGTGCTATCTAGTCAGATAAAACTGTTTAGCACCCCGATAATGCTAAATGGCATCAATATGACAAGAAATCACAGCACTTCAATATTATTTAACCAAACTGATAATATAGTGGATAAATACAGATCACCTACAAGCTTTGTGATCCGAGCAAGTTGTACCTTAGCTCTTTGTACCTCACCAGCTTCACAAAAAGAAGAGATACTAATACCTGCCTCATCGGATGAGAGTTAAATGAAACATACACATTCAGGGCTTGACTCACACATGTTCAATAAATGGTGGCAGTTATACGTAGACCAACCCACACCTGATTAAGTTCTTCACCCATTTTGAGATTGTGTCAATCTTAGAAACTTTCAGAGAACTCTTGACCCTTTTGTATTTGTAAATCCTCCAAGTTAGGCACTCCCTGCTGCCACCATGTAATGCACTTGAGGTGTATTGTTCTAATTTGGGGTAAATTGGTCTTGGCCAGGGCTCTTTTAACAGCCCTGTAAGTCCTTATGCCACTGAATACACAGCCCAACTGTCAGGAACTGGGGTAGGCTAGTGAACTGCAAACTTCCTTGTCACGTAATAATGAAGTCCCAAAGCAGGGAAGAGGAGAATGCTGCCAGCTCCTGAGAACCCTATAAACTGACAGGGGCTGGGGCATGAGAGAGAAGTGGCTTGGAAATCTACCAAGGCAGGCTGAGAGCCACAGGATCCTGGTCGACCAGTTTTCCACCACTCCAGGTTCTATAATAACTTCCTAAACTCATGCTTCATGTGTGTAAGAAAGCATTCACAATTCCATGGGAAGGTAAATCTTTATTCAAACTAAATGCTATTGTAAAGAGTAACAGCCGAGCCAGTACTGAGACAAAGACACAGAGATGACTTGGTTTTGGAGGGCACACAATGTCAAGACTGAGGATACCACCTAACCCTCTGGTTCCTAAATGTGACAAGATTTTAAGTAACTGAGGTTAAAACAAAAGACTCCTCAGCTGTCTCTACGTGCTATCTCCCTTTATCTTCCCATTTTTTCTTGAACCCACTACAGTCTACCTTTGATGCCCACCACTCAAGGAAATGGCTCACGGCAAAACCACCAGGGATCTCCACATTGCCAAAGCCAATGATCAAAATCAACCTCCATCTTACTCAACCCATCAAGAGAATGAGATTAAGAAATCAACGTAGTAGTTTCAAAAGACTTATTACACACATGGTTTTGTACAATTTTCTTGCTGAATTACCAGCTCTTAATGAATCACTACCACAGGTGTTCATAGACTAATTTTTTAATGAGTGTTTCTATGGGAAAAAATGGGTCTCTCATTCCAAACAATCAATTTACAAATGTTTGGAGCAAAACCTCTTCCAAAGGAAGAAGAAGCAACTGCTTTTGTTGTTAAATTTTCAGTTCACACATTGTTTTAAAGGTTCTTATTTCCCACATTCTTAATAAGAAACCCCATCCTACAGTGGCCCCAATTATGATTCTCAAATGAGCTCTGGGGAAAACTATTTTATGAAAGAGAAAACCTAAGGAAGATTCTTGGTTTTGTTCTTTCACTAACTTTGAACCAATCAGCATATTTACATATGTCCTGTCAAGTAGAGAATTTTAAAACATCACTGACATGGTTTACTTACTCTTATCATAAAGCAATGATTCAACACCTAATCTATAAATATAAGATACTGCTGTACCACATAACACTTTAGATATAAATATGGTATTTTTACAGAAAGTTGCTACTGCTTATTACACATCAATTAAAGTTCAGGTCAATGTGGCATGAAGTCAGATTTTTTCTAGTCTTAATGACCATAAGTTAATTGTTGGGTGAGGGGAAATGCCAAATATGGCAAACAGGCTTCCAAGCTAATTCCAGCAAAACCTTTAGTGTTACATGGCATCACTAGTGTGTAAGTTTTCACACCTGAAGGTCTTCCCCTTCTGTGACAAAGACCTGATCTATAAGTGGAAGAGCTTCTGAACTTAACCACTGATCTTCTGAGCCCAAGTCAGAGCTGGAAAAACTGAGGCAATGTCACTGGCAAAACTGTGGATATAACATCAAGCATGCTTATGCCGACTCACAATGGAATATCATCTAGGGAGAAAACAATTCCATAGAAGTCCTGATTTCAATCAACTTACTAGTTTCTGCATCAATGTCACAATATTAAACTCCAAATTTTTAATTTGCACTTTTCATCATATTCACATAGTGATTTACAATTGTCAAAGCACTAGACAAGTGGTCCTCAAAAATGTTTGGCTTTCTAGGACCTGAACCAGAAACATTTCACAGTAGGTTTCAATGCTAACCCATCTTGTGGGGAGCTGTGCATACATATCCTCACATCAATAAAAGTATTCACCATAATGTGTAAATTCATTACACGAACCAAGAATGAGCTTCTAACTTATTTCAATAGACACAATACATCACCACACACATAATTTGTCCATTTTTTTAACTACTATTCCATAAATACTTGATGTTTACACCAATAATGCTACTGGAATGGAATAATATTACATAGAAAAGTGTATGAAAACCAGATATAACAAGCTCTTTCTAAAGGGCTAAAGTTCAGTTCTAAATAAGTCATGGTCATAGGCTGAGAAATCACTACTTATCCACAATAATTATAAATCAAGAGATGACTGAGAGTCAACCATTACATATCCAAATCTAGGAAGGAATTAATTCCATAGATTAAAAAAAAAAAAGAATGTAGTAAGTAATATTCTATACGGCAAACCTATAGCACAAAATTGGGTAGCCTTGTTTAGTATGAAAAGAAGTAATCTAGAATTTCAATACTCCATAAGGCTCCACATTAAGCCATCTTGACAAGAGACCTTTTTTACTTACCATAAATAAAGTAACGTACCCATAAATAAAGTTGTCCAGACGCACACAACATACATACATACATATATGGTTCTCTAATGAAGGATCAGTTGAAGAGAAGCATTTTCATACACAAATAACTAGAGCTACACAATACAATATACACAGGTTTCTACTGCTAATTACACCAGCAACCTTACTTATACACTTTTAAATGGTCTTTCGTGATGAACATTTGAAAACCAATACCATAATTCATCGACTGAAATAATTTCCCTTAAAAAACAACATCTGAAATTATAAGAGCTGACAAGTCATATTATAAGTGTATTTCAATACCAGATTGCTGTAGCTCCTAGAACAACATAAACCACACAAATTTTGAACAGCTTAGGAAAAAAAGCACTGAAATTCAGGTTTCCTCAATCAGTTCTTATGCCTTGGTCGTTATTTACTCTGCGCCATCCACGTGGCCGTTGAGGTTTTTCCACAGCATTCTCTAAAAGTATTATGTTTGCCTTGCAAATGATGAGTCAACAGTATGCTAAGTAACCAGTAAGAAAAGAAAATACAGAAGATAAATGTGTTCTTCCAAATGTCAGAATACTGCAGGTTTCCATGAGTTGGCAAAGCTTCCCAAACCATCTTCCAGTTTCATGCTTTGCAGGATAAGGCCTCCTTACGTAAAGAACGATGGAGAACATTTGCTCCCCACACCCAGAGCCACTCAGGCATATACTGTGCAAAAAGAAACTAAAAATGAAAGAGAGAAAGGTTATAAGGTCAGAACCTGAAGCCATCGGCACTGAAGAGTACAGATCAGCACAGGATTGCAGCCAACAAACATCAGCAGTCCCATTCAACACTGCACTGAGCACCCATCTCTGCATGAGACCCTACGCTAGACCGTGGGGACAGAAAAATGGATCACACCCACCGACCCCCCTTCTCTAGTGAGGCTGGAGAGAGCTACATGCAGGAATACGACTCCGTCTTTATGTAACATGGTATGTTCACTTGGTTAAGAATTACAAACTATTCCAGGAAAAGGCAGCTGAAAACAGATAAACGCATATATGCTAGTAATATGCGAGAAAACGGGGGTTTGAGGGCAGAATGGAGCTAAATTAAAGGAGAACTGAGTCAAAAACACCAGGACCCTGGGACACCATCTTGAGATGTGATGAGGACAGCTCGGGGGTCCAGGGAGGGAGTCCTGCTGATGCTGCTCTCCCCAGGGGCTCTCAACCAGGGCTCCTTCGCCCCCCAGGGGATACATGGCAACATCCAGAAACATTACTGGCTGTCACAACTGGGGTGGTGGTGCTACCAGTATCTAGTGGGTAGAGGTCAGGGACACTGATGAACATCATACAATGCACAGGATGGCCCCACGACAAGGAATTATCCAACCCCACGTGCCAATAGTGCTGAGATGAAGAAACTCTGCACTATGCTGACGGATCTGTCCGAGACTGAGTGGAAGTTCTAACACCGTGCATGTTTTTTTTAATTTTTCATTTTTATTGATGACTTAATAGTTTATAATATTGTGGGGTTTTAGCCGTACACTATTTTTTGTCCGTCACCATGTGGATGCAATCCCTTCACCCCTTGTGCCCACCCCCCACCCCCCTTCCCCCTGGTAACCACCAACCAGTTCTCTCTGTCCATGTGTCAGTTTATATTCCACATGTGAGTGAATTCATGTGGTGTTTCTCCTTCTCTGGCTTATTTCACTTAACATAATACCCTCTAGGTCCATCCATGTTGTTGCAAATGGGACAATTCTGTCCTAACACCTTGCATGTTAAGGAAGGGAGATGGACAGGCCTCTGGCCCATGCTGAAACTCTAGCCTTGAACAGAAGTATAACAATAGAGGTCACCCCACCTCTCCTTAACAAACAGACTCAGGTTACTCTGCAACTCCAGGGACCACACGAGCAAGGAGGGCCCCAGCAGCACGAACCGCAGCACGACAGTCCCGGAGCCACAGCCGTTCACAGCAGGCTCACGGAAGCTCCCGCTCACCACCTCAGACACAGCAGCCCAGGATGTGGCCTGGAGCTGTGGGTAACTTTCTGGGAAAATAACTAAGGTCTCTTTGGACCTCTTTCAAGAGCTAGGATTTCATGGAAAAAAATACCAGGATACTTCTCCTTGGAGCCACTGTCCTAAAAGGTTCTAAATCCAAGGACACAAAAGAGGTCAGTGAACAGTCCCTTAAGAGGACCTGTAGGCAGGGTGGCACTCAAACATATAGGCACCTGGGACAGACTAGATAACTGGATCCCCTCACAGCACATTTTTTCAGTATTTATTTAGCGGAGAAAGGATCAACATGTAAAAATCTGTTTAATTTCCATTCATGACCACTGTCTACTGCAGGGAGACCAGCACTGAGGCAGATTTTACCCATTTCCTAGGGTGCTACATGCGGAGACGTCACTGGCACACCTTTTCTGCCTCATCCCAAGGCACCCTGAGCAGCGGGGTGGAAGGAGCTAATGGAAGAGGAGAGGAGAATTTCATCCCCTGGGTATTGAGAGAGAAACCAAAGGGCTGACTCATCGCCCTGTCTAGATAACAACAGTTACTGGAAAGGAACGCCAAGTCTCTGGGTACTCGGAAGGGGGCGAGGAAGATAGAGACAGACAGACAGAGAAGGTGTGGGTGTGTAATAGAGAGGGGAGGGGTGGATTTCGGGTTCTGTAAGGCTTTGTGCATGTCCAGGGCTCCTGAGCAATGTCCAGGCCTAAGAAAGGAGCTGCCCCTCCTCTGTATTACAACCCGACAGTGACCAATCCTGATGCAGCACGGGGACCCTAAGCCGAGAGGAGAAAGTCAATAGCAACGTACATGTTCAGCTTGTTGGAGATTTGCAACAGCAATTAAAATGCCATACATTTCCCAGAGATGGAGGCAGGTGGGACTTAAAGAGGTAAGAAATAAATGGGGTGGAAAGGATGGAAGAGGCCCCAAAGAATGGGAGTTGGATTCTTAAACTGGAGTGATTCCAAAGCGGCTGTGAAAGCGTGTAATTAACAGTCTCCTTTCCAGCTGGCATGGGAAATGGGGCTGGGGAGGGGCTTAACTCTGACACAGTCGTCAGCCTGGCCCCCTTGGACTTTCACCCACATTTCCACATGCAGCCCCAGGGCCTTCTCATTTCCACCCAGCCCCACCTCTCCCCTAAATGCCACATGCTCTTTTCCCAATAGCAACACGCACGGCGTATGTGTGAACAAACACATCAGAAGCAGGCAGAAAGTCAGAGCAGACTGCGAGCCAATCCAGAGAGCCGATTCCCAGAGCCTTCTCCAGCAATCCTACGACCTGGAGCACGGTCCTCGCATTCATAAGCAAGACACTTACCGACCAAGATGTCAACTTAACTGTTTTTTCAACCAAACACATACCAGAAGGTTTCTGGCCTCTATGTCGCGTCACAAACAGAAAGCTACACTGGAAAGGCTCTTCTTTTTCTCTCAACCCTACTAAGTGTTCCGAAGCTGATAATTTAATATTGCCTAATGCCACTTTTAAAAATGAGAAGAAATGCTCCCAAATCAATATTAATAACTAGTTAACAATCAAAGCAAATACAATTTGACTCCTTTCTAGCTGTTTTTTAAGTCCAAACCATTTTTTTAATCTTCTGCTTGCAAATCTTTATTAAGACAACTTGCGTAGGGGCCGCCCGGTGGCGCAGCGGTTTAGTTCGCGCTTGGCAGCCCGAGGTTCGCAGGTTCGGATCCCGGGCGCCCGCCGACGCACTGCCTGTCAGCCATGCCGTGGCGGCGTCCCGTATAAAGTGGAGGAAGATGGGCACGGATGTTAGCCCAGGGCCAGTCTTCCTCAGCAAAAAGGGGAAGATTGGCAACAGATGTTAGCTCAGGGCTGGTCTTCCCCACAAAAAAAAAAAAAAAAAAAGACAACTTGCGTAATACACAGAAGATGCAATTGTTAAGTCATATGAATGGTTGTCGAAAAAGCAAGAAGTCATGGACGTGAGTCAGTTCTGATACTGCTCCTGTTTAGTTTCACAGGCAGCTGGGGGGCAGTGAGGACATGTGTGAGGAGGCTGAGGCCCAGGGAAGGAAGAGGAAACCAGCTCCCCGACCTCCGTGCAAGTTCAGCAAGAACACAAACTTAGAGATGTTCACTTAACACACGGTGTTCTCAGTAACACGTGGTGACATTCCTTTAGATGCCATCTTGAAGTGGCTTCAAGAGGGTAACACATACATATGGAATATGCCGGGCACTGCTGGGGAAAAGCCGTGCAGACGGATGCCCCATCACCACTCAGGGCCGCCTCTCCGCTCAGCCACCCTCCACATTTCCCCAGGCGTCTCTCTCTCCTCTCCTCACAATGACTATTTCAAACCGCCTCACCCTCTGCAGGCCTCTCACTCCCTCCGACTCACCCTCGCTCAAGCAGACCCCTGCCTCACAGGAGCCATCAGACAGGAGTCCCTCCACCGCCAAGTGGACCTCCAGCCTCTCCTCTCACCTCCGTCGCTCTCTAGTTGTTTCTAGTTGTCCACATCACTTCCCTTCTACCTGTGCTCTGGGTCGTACCCCCTACTTCCAGGGACCCATGCCTTCTCTCTCCTGTCTTTAAGATTTCTTCTCCACGTGCCCCTTTCCTCCAACATTTAATTACAATCGAGTCTCTGCTAACAGATTAACTAACAAAACTCCTTCCTTGGACCCAACCCCTCTCTCACCACAGCCTGTACAGCCTTATTTCTTGAGCACACTGTTTCCACGTCCCCGTCTTCCCCACACTCATCTACTCACTGAAACCTGGCTGCTCCCTCAAATGCCTCCAAAACTGCTTTCATCAAGCTCACTGAGCATCTCCAAGATACTAAACCCAACATACACATGCTGGTCCTTATGCTATGGGACAGACAGCATCACATGTCACTGACAAGTATTCCCTCCACTGAAAACCACCTCTCCCCTTGGTGTCCATGATCCACTCTTGGCCTCTCCTACCAATCCCTGTGGCTGCCCCTTCTCAGTCTCCTTTGCTGGAACTTCTCCACCTTCTCCTGGAATGCTGGAGTTCCTTGAGTCTCTGACCACGCTGTCTTCTTCTCTACATACTCCGCCTGGATGGTGTCACCCACTCCACGGCTTACCATCCAGCTAAATGCTGCTGACCTGTAAGCCTTCACCTCCACACAAACCTCTCACACGAGCGCCCATCTATGCAGCTGCTAACTCCACTTCTCTTCACTATTTCCCAGAACCTTCAAATCCAGCATGTGTGGAACTCATTATTTCTCCCCAAACCTGATCTCTTCCTCTCACTGCTATCAGAGTAAATCGCACCACTGAGTTTCTGATGCCAAAACCTGATACTATGTTTTGCTTCTTCCTTTCCTTCAACCTCTCATATTCAGTCTATCACCGTATCATATCAAGAAATAAATACTATCATTCTTTTTTGTGTGTGTGAGGAAGACCAGCCCTGAGCTAACACCCATTGCCAATCCTCCTCTTTTTGCTGAGGAAGACTGGCCCTGGGCTAACATCCGTGCCCATCTTCCTCTACTTTATATGGGACGCCGCCACGGCATGGCTTGACAAGCGGTGCGTCAGTCCACGCCTGGGATCCAAACCTGCGAACCCTGGACCACCAAAACAGAGCACGTGAACTTAACGGCTACGCCACCAGGCCGGCCCCCTAGAAATAAATACTATCATTCTTTTTAAATTTATAATGTAGAAGACTAACTGAAATAAACAGCACAAAATAAAACTTTACACAGTAAGTTTGGCATATCAAACTTCATACAGTAAATTTCTTATAGGCTAAAGATTGACAAAGAATTGAAATCTTGACAAAATGTAGATCTTTGCAACCTGAGAAAACTGCATTCAGAAGAAATGACGATTACAAAAGAAAGTCATCGTAACAAAAGCTATCAGAAAAATCTGCACTAGACAAACAGCAATCGAGGAATCAAACCTTTGTTGTAAAATTGAAAAAAAAAATTGATATCGTTGAAAATAATTTGAGTAAGATAAAAATGAAAATAAGAAAAAAATGGAAAATTTTAACAGCTTTGTATAGAAAACTACTCTAGGAATTAAAGTAGCTTAACAGAACTCCTTGGAAGAAAAATACACATTCTCAAGAAAAGTTCATCAATGTGAACAAAGTTTAATTGTAATTAAAATGCTGGTGTTTTATAAATGCAGTCAAAATATCTACGGCATCTGAATCCCATCCTCATTATATCTTCACTTCTCAGGGAACTTCAAGGTTGGTGGCTTCTAAAACTACTTTTTAGCCTTCTCTGCTTTTCTCTAGTAATTAAGGACCTGGAAATAACCACTTAAATAAAACTGCTTCTTAGTAAGGAAACTTTTAGCCAAATCTTTAGATAAAAGTAAAAATTAACATTAATTTACTTATCTATTTATTTGGTAATGGTAAATTTAATAATCTTCATGCAAAGAATCCCAAAAATATTTGTTTGGTAATTAAGAAAAGTCTACATATTAAAGAAAAAACAATTCTAAACTAGGGCACATTTACTTACTACACCAGATAAAGAAACACAAGTCTATTACAATAAATCATTGAGGTCTTTATCTAGTACATAGAATCAAATGTTCGAATGTTTAACAGTTACTCTTTAAAGTACTAAAGACCCAAATCTTTGTCATGCCTGAACAATAAACTTAAAAACAAAATTCTACTCTTCTTGAACAAATGAGTCCAAGAATATACTGAGATATTATCTGACATAATAGTTACATGAAATACAGACCTATTTTGTGGTTTATGTTTTTGGATTACACTATTGACTTAGAGGTACTCCTTCAAGCATTACTAGCATCTTTTTTACTTTGAAATTCCCATATATACTGCTACCATCTACTTATATTAAAGCAGCATATTTCATCTCTTAGGTGTCATGTAGATTAAACTTTCAAATGTTCTTAATATACTAATTCCACAAAAGAGAATTTAATAACCAGAACCAATAAGAGTGTCAGGTTAAAGAATCAGAATCTGCAATTCTCATCTTTCAGCGTGAGGCTTCAATCAGATTCCCATGTATCATTTAGAAAGGTTTAGGATGCATTAACCTAATTACAAGAGTTGAGCACATAGTGTTACCTGGATAGAATGGGACCAGTATCCTGTGGTCCTTTTTGAAATGCCAAGGGTAGAAACAGCATGATGTGCGTATACTTTTGGCGAAGGCACCAACCACGGGCACTTGTGCAGGAAGCTGCCAGGTGTGGTCATGCTGGTGGCCACGTAGAACGGGATTAGACTCTGTACAAAGATCCCTTTAGAAGCATACTCATACTGCAGTGCTCTGCTGAAGTGGTCTAAATAAGCCTGTTAAAACGGAGCAGGGAAGACTTTTAATTTTTCAAGAACTTGGAAGAAAATTCAGGAAAAAAAAGGCTTGCTTATTACTATTTCAGGAGAAGATACAGCTTACGCAAACACGACTTGCTGAAAAACAGCTCAACAAATTGGACCATTGTGATAAATGTCCTTATTGCATTATGATTTCATTTTCCAATCAGGAACGCATTACCTTAGAAGCAGAAAATGCAGCCAGCTGGGGAGTTGGTTTGCAGCAGGAGCCAGAAGAGATAGTGACGACTGCGCCCTTCTTCCTCTCCACCATTCCCGGTAACACTATGTGGACCATCAAACTGGCCGCAGCAATGTTTACATTGATGATGTCCCAGAGTTTGTCCTCGGAGACCTGAGTAAAATACTGGGGGTAGGGATAAAACACGCCTACGTTATTTACCAAGATGCCAATGTCCTTGTCTTTCAAGGCTTCTCGAATCGGGTCGTAGATCTCACGGCCGTTGCTGAAGTCCGCAACTATAATGTCGGTTTCCACTTTGTAGGTGTCAGCTATGTCTTTAGCAACCATCTGCAACTTCTCTTGGTTCCGACTAATCAGGATAATATTGAGACCGCGGCTTGCTAACTCTTCTGCATAGGCTCTTCCAATCCCATCTGTTGCACCTACAATACAAGCCAGGAAAGGTGAGCACAGCCGTGTCATGGTTCGACCTTTAAAATGAACCTTAAGTACGGGTTTAATCAGAGAAAGAGTCACATGAGAAATAGACCGAATTTTAATATTGATTGGTCAAGCACAATGTCCAATCAATAATATGAATGATACACGCTGGTCAAACACTCTCCCAGCCATCCTGACCGGCAGAGAAAGAGCTGTTTACATTCACCAAGCTGATGATGAGCCACAGTAGGAAACTGTTTTCAAACTTATGTCTGGCTTGAATGAGTGCCAGGAGGTACTTCCCTGGGAAACAACGATAAATTAAAATGAAATTTAAAATAAGGGAAGCATTTCTGAAAGTGGTGACAGTTTCTAAGGACAATTTCAACACAGAGAGCAAAAAGGAAAAGCAAGCAGCAGAACGGTGGGCTGGAGCAGGCCTGGGAGAGGTGGGCAGTATAAGGAGGACAAACCACTGGAACAGTCTCCCAAGAGAGGGCAGTAAGGAAATGAGAACAGAAGCCTAACAGAAGTTTTACTTCTGGGGGCATGTTTCCATGAAAACATCACATTAAATTCAGTAACTCCTTGAATAATGCATCCAACTTAAAACACAACTTGAACAGGAAAGATTAATTTTGATTTTAAACTAGACGAGAATTGAAATCTCATTCCGTACCGCTGACAACCGCCCATCTTCCATACTGCTTGATCAGATCTGCTCTGCTCACCAGGCGAGGGATAAAATGCAGCCTGATCAGGCTATAAAAGTCACAGATGACTGTGATGCTTTTCCTGGCCGTATACCAGGCTCCAACCAAGGCTAGAGCTTCCATGTAGCAATTGCAGGACCTGGCGATTTCCCTATACAAGAGGTAGAAGCTGTCAACAGCAGCCATGGCGGCCTGCAGGGAAGGGGAAAGAGAGAGGTGTTCTTTGCTTAGTAAGTTAAAGGAACATGCATCATCTGAGTGAAGAAAGACATCAGAGCTTAACAATTCTGCATTCAAATAACAGTAACTTTTCAAATGCATGTAAGCTCATGGATCCAGTCAATTTATGATCTCATTAACATCTGTAGTTTATAAAGTTTTCTTCCAAGGAGATTAGTCAACATAACTACCAAGAGTTACCAAATTCCTACTAAAATGCAGACACTGTGCTACATGTCGTGGATACAGAGATAAACACAATATGCTCTGTGCCCTAAAAAAAGTCCTAGCCCAGTATAATGACAGGCACAGACTTTTAAATTCATAGAACAGCTGAGAGGTATGTTTATTTCTTTGCTTTATTCCTAATCAGCAAGTAAAGAGGGCCTACTACCCATATGGAGATAAAGGAGAAGAAACAGAGGTAATATTAAGACACGGCCTTGGTCAAAGAGCTTACAGTCCATTTGAGACATAACTAAGCTTTAATAAACTTTAACATAAATTAAACATAAATTACATTATGTAGAAATAATATACATAAACGTATATTTGAAAAAAGATACTCCCCAAACTTGAAGAAATGGTTTTCTCCAATGACAGTGGAGTAAGCACTCCTCCATCTTACTAACGTCGTTTGTATCCCGTCAGCTTTTCCCTGCCCCTTACATTCAAGGAAGGAAAAGTCCAATATGATTCTTCTAAGTATCCACAGAGCAAGTGTTTACAAAGCATGTACTACGTTCCATGGACAGTGACAGATGCTGAGGATTCAAAGATGAATTAAATACTTGTACCAAGGAGAAGAGACGACATTCAACCATACAATTTTAAATGCCATATGAACTGGTGTCTGTGTGCCTGCGATCAGAAATAACCCTGCAGAGGCAGACAGAGGACAGGCATGAGCAAGGCTGATGAACCGCTTCCCAGACTAGACCTGGAAATTGCTGCAGCCTGATCTAACTGCTTGCTATCTGTGAGGGACAAAGTATCAAACAGACCAGAACAGGCTACAGTTAAATTACAGGGAGTTCAAATATACACAAACACACAGAGACAGCATTTATTATATAAAAGAAAACTGATTTTAAGCCAAAAATATATACATAAATCTTCTGGAGTGCTCCCTCTTATAGAAATCACACTAAAATAGAAAAAAAAATTCTGAAACTAAGAAAACACCCAACAGCAGCAGCAAAAATTGACATAGCTTAAGTAAGAATGAGTGAATTCTCTCCCGCTCCACTGCAATGTAATTTGAGCTCAATCAAGTTTTGCAGAATAAAAAATGAACTAAGCAGGAGAAAACAAATTAAGCACTGAAATGGAACATGTCATATGAATGATACCATACTGTGATAAAAGGCACATAAAATAATGAAAAAAAATGTTGAAAATATATATACAAATATATATATATATGTTGAATATACATATGAGTGTGTAGTCCAAATTACAAATTAACAAAACACACAAAAGAAACATGACAGAAAACTGAAGAAATATGATAGAAAACAGTAGGATTCCTAAATGCCCCACGATAAGGACAGAATCTCGCAAACAATAAGTTACATATTCTACCACAGTACTAATTAAGTTGATGTGGTAGAAGTGAGTTAGAGACATGTTTTTCTCAAATAACAATATAGAAAATGAGTGAAGTTGGTCCACCTTATATCCTACAGGTAAAATGCTATATACAGGGGTTCTGTTCATAGAAACTCATCTCCTACAGTAAGAATGCCAAAACTGATCATGAAAAGAAAACATTATAAACTTTATTAAGTACACAAACCAAATACTTAACATAAAAAACAACTAACTGCTTCTCTGGGGTAATTTTTCTTCATGGACCACACTGGCTGAGATTTCCTAAAACATGAAGTATCAAGGTCAACGAAGTTTGGACTGAAGATGCCCTTCTTTTCCTGTTCAATCCACCACACAGCAGCCAACAACACTCCTCGTTGCTCCCAAATCCTCTGAAATACATTTAAAGTTTGGATCATCTGGCTCAAAACTATTCATCTTCTTTTTGCTGTAGATGAATGCCTCTCCAAGTTTCCAGGCACCAGAGAAGAGGGGGTGACGTGACACCCCTTTCCAAGGGCCCTGCTCTGCCATCTCAGAACACAGCAAAGCCCCTGCGGAGGCTGGCTGGCTGTGCCCCGACCCGGCATGGGATCCAAGTGTTCACACTGGCTGCAGTCCCTGAATGGTCACAACTGCAAGATTCCAAAGAAACAACCAAAACACTAATTTCTTATAAGAAAGAACACAAAATAACTGAGATTCCATGTTAAACCATCCTAAGCTGGGAATTCCTGAAATAACTTTTTAAAAGTGTACATGTGCCTTCTGTTATAACTAATCAAATACTTGGCCATGAGGAAAGTAAATGCAAAAAATAATCACTTGTATGCACTAGTACTTTTCAAACAAAATATAAAAAAATCAGAAATAACCACGATAAAAAAACTAGATATTTGGAAGACTAAATCTGTTCTTCTAAATAACAGGTGGGAGTATATCTAAGATGTGAAAACAATGTTGTCAATGAAAAATTAAATACCACATATCAAGACCTAATGGGTTGTAGCCAAAGCAATACTTGTGGGAAAGTTAACCACACGAAGTGTCTATGACAAGGTTGCAGCTAGAAAGGAGGTCAGATACGTCTCACAGAGGACCTCATCCTAATGGGAAGCTGTGTAAAGGGAACTTTTTCCCCCTCAAACAATTTTTTTCAAGAATTTGAACATTTGTGAAGGAAAAACTCCAGCAGAAGATGCCTGACTACAAAGGAGCTTCCTGATTTTTCTGCTCTAGTCATTAATGACCTGTGGTGTCGTCTTACCTTCTCTCTGCCAGTTCTGGGCCTTCAGGAATACTCTGTCTTCTCTTAAGGCCAATCTGTGAACAAAAACCAACATGAAACTAATTCCTTTCCTTTGTCCTCATAGCTCAGCTGGGAAAACTTTACGTAAAACTGAGACCAAAGTTTTTAAAAGTTAAGAAAACACAAAATTCTTACGCCGTGAATCCCTGTATAGGGAGCAAAGCATGTCCTGTCTCAGAATAAGGAAGGCACCACCAGCACCCATCTGGTGAAAGGCTCAGCTGGAATGTGCTGCTTTTCCTGCACCTTTTTCTTAAGGAACATTTCATCAAATGGGACAAAACCTGTTCAATAGCTTGCACAGACACCGGGAGCTCGGGACCTAAAGCCCAGGAACGGGCCAGCAGACATGGCCATCCCCTCTACCTCTCTCCCTGGTGTCCACCTGGGCCTTCAGCTGGCCCTCATCTCTCTCCCTGCAAACCCCCTTCCTCCGCTCCACCGGCGGAGCACTTGAACTTCCACGTGACGGCGGCCCCCTGGCCTCTCTATTCCAGATTCCTGGCAGAGAGTCCGGCTGGCCCACCTGAGCTCAGGTATCCAGCACTTGTCTAATCAGCTGGCAGAGGTGCAGGGAGGAAGTGTCTGTGGTACTGGGAGCATCCCCTTCTAGTCTGTGAGTGGGGCAGGTGCTGTAAGAATGAGGAAATGAAAGGACATTCTGGTACCTTTTCTCTCTCTTTCCACCCTAGACACTGCATTCTAACTGTTTTGTTTTTGAACCACCCCCAAGTAGGCTGAGTTCTCTAGGGCTGAGGCCAAATCTTATTCCTCTCTGTTCCTCCAGCACCTTCCACAACCCCTGGCACACAGCAGGAGCTCAACAGATGTCTGCATTAAACCGCACTACCCAGTCTCTAGCTCAGCTCACAGGCTGTTTTTTCCTGTCTAGCTCTCAGTCTCCACACACCACCTTGTTCCCCTACTCAGGAGAGGCTCGCCAAACAAACTCCTTTGATCCTTGACAAGAAAAACCTCGAGTGCAAAACCCACCAGGCACCTCCTGCTCAGGGCCGGCAGAAGAGATACACCGACTTCAGAAGAGAGTGGAGAACAGTGGTGTCAAGGGCCTTCAACCCCGACTTGGCCCGGCTTCTGAACTCTACCCATTAGATGCCCCTTCACCATCTCTTCAGGGGGATTCCATTACGATACTCTAACATTACCGTTCCACCATAGACTAACACCTTAAACAAATATTATCATTGTTCTATTTTTTTAAAAACCACAGAGGATCAGAAGGCTGACAGCATGCTGGGTCTAGTCTTCAGCCTTGAGGTACAGAAATGCAATCTGATCATTCCCTAGAGGCAGCTCAAGAGAAAGAGGTCTGACTCACGCTGACCAAACTCACAGAAGACTGACAAACTCAAACCCCAATTTATTTATGAATAATGAACAATACAGCCAAGAAGCCTAAACACACATGGTCACTGATCTGTAGGAAAGTCCACATGGAAAACCAAACTACTAGAACAGAAACAAAGAAAACGACCAAGTGCCAGAGGCTGAGGACCTGTCCCGAGTAAGCCAGGAGTCCCTGCCATCCCTACGTACACAGAATTCACTGCAGATAAACGGAGCAATTCAGTGCAGCGTGGCAAGGTGCTGTTGAAGAGGGTGTGAGTAAGACGCTCCTGAGCAGAGAGGAGGCAAGGGCCCAGCACTGTAAGAGGTCCCGCCAGCCAAGAAACAGTGACAAGTTCAATGTGCTTACAGCACAGGACAGGCACCTGGGTGGAAAGGGGGCTGGGAGGGGAAGCCAGGTAGGGAAACACCTTGACACCAACAGAAGTATTTGGACTTACTCCTTGAATAAGCCCCTGACACCCAGGGAGGGAGCTATTCGGGTTTGCTGCGGAAGGGGGCGGGCAGCAGTGGAGGGGCAGCGATCGCACAGGCAGAAGCGAGGAGTCCTAAAGCCTGGTCCGTCCAGGTGTGGACGAAGCAAGCCTAGACTAAGAGCACATGGCTTTGCGACTGATTCCTTGCTGCTCCTCAGACACGCCAGACATTTTCACTCACTGTTCATACCTTGATGGACCATAAATGGAAAATAATAGGAAATTATCCACTCCTGATATCCTCTCAATCCTCTTCCCCACCCTTAGGTATGTGATGGAAAAGCATGTCTTTCTAATGAAAGCAGAAATCAAGATTCCCCCATAACCACTAAGTTCCAGGAAAGCTCATGGAAACACAGTTTTGAAGAAGTTTCTTACACATTTAAGTCTATAAGCCTGCCCAGATATATATACTTATCAAGCTGCATTTAACTTGCTTTGGGGTTTGACTAGTTAATTTTTCTGTGGATAGGTATTTGTCTAAAACTTAGAGAAATCCATTATTTAGAAAGCAACACTAAAACGTAAAATTCTGGTCCCTATACAGTCTACCTGTAAAAGTTATCATAAAGCTTTGTTTTCTTGCCTCTCCAGAAAACTAAAACATCAGTGAACAAAACAAGAGAGAAACAGGTGGAAGAAAACAGTCAGAACCGTCCCCAAAATAGGAAAAGAGCAACTCCCTCTAGTCTGTTAGGCATCTTCTCCTTTCACAGGGCAATATTCATCAGGGCTGACTCATCACACACTCAGATGTCTCTTAGGTAAACCGTGGACGTGGGGTGATTATGCTGCGTCGATGTGGGCTCATCCTTGATAAAGAATGGTGAGTGATGTTGAATGGGGGAGGCTCTACACGTGTGGGAGCAGAGGGTATCTGGGAAATCTCTGTACCTCCCTTTCAATTTTATGGTAAACCTAAAACTGCTCAAAAAAAAAAGAAGTCTTAAAAAAAAACCTTAAAGGTAACATTACAACTATAAAAGTGTCGTAGCAAAATTATGGTCAAAACTGCTAGGAGCAAAGTCACCTCTTCAGAGCACACTGCTGGGGCCTGTAACACGATCCCAACCTGCAGTTCAGCTGAGTCAACTCAGCAGTGAGAAAGGCCATCAAACCTAATAGAAAAATCTTCATGAATCAAGAGTTCTGGGAGAAGTGCCTCGGCTGAAACACAGACATCACCAAGCTATCCCAATGAGTGAGACCTGGGGAGGGCAGTAAAAGAACATAGGACAGACTGGCCAAAATGTTTTCAAAGAAAAGAAAGCAAGCCTGACGGGAAAAAGACAATTGGAGCACTCCCAACGAGAGGCAGTGTGGCTGGCTGAATACTGGCCTTCCAACATGTCCACAGTCTAAACCTCAAACCTTGTAAACAAAGGGGACTTTGCAGAGGTGATTAAGTTAAGGATCTTGAGATGGGGAGACGATCCTGGATTATCCAGGCAGGTCCAGTGTGATCACACATGCCCTAACGAGAGGGAAGCAGGAGGGTCAGGGTCAGGGGAGATGTAATCAAGAAGCAGTGGTCTAGCCCAGCGAGACTGACCTCAGACTTCTGCCCTCCAGACCGTAAGAGAATAACTTGGTGTTGCTTTACGCCACTAAGTTTGTGGCTATTTGTTACAGCAGCCATGGGAAATTAAGGATGGATGGACAGACGGACAAACAGACTAGCAGTCTAGTTTTCAGCACAGTGAAGAGACAAGTTGCAAATCCTGCAACATCCCTTAAACCAACCCTGTCAAGGGTATTCAGGAACCAGAGAGGGGCCTTGGAGATCTTCGACTATGGACTTCACTGTCATTAACGTCTTTTCATAGGAATCCTACTACTTTCACAGAGTCTGGATGCACCTTGCTCTCAGCATTCAGATCCTATCTGTCCTTCCAAGACCAGTTCAAGTCCCATTCCTTCTTCCCAACTCAATCCCAGCACTCACTGACCAGCACCAATGACACACCAGGCCCTGGGGATAAACGGGGGGCCTGCGCTCCTCCTCCCTTGCCTTCCTAGGACCCTCGCCTCTGTGCTCCCCTCTCTCTACCCCATATGGCACTTAGCGCACTGTTCTGTGTTCTATTTAAGTGTTAACTTGTCTCTATCTCGGTTCCCCAACTAGAGCACAGGTGTCCTGGGAGCAGGAAATGTATCTAAAACTAATTTTTCTGTAATTTAAAAAAATAGAGAATACACACAAAAGTTGTAAAACCTCTTAGGCACAGTTCAAAGAATAATAAAACAAAACGCCCACTAGCCACCCTACCTCAGAAACAAAGCCAGAGTCTTAGAAGCCCCACCCGCTTCTTCCCTGATCAGATCCCCTTCCGCCACCCTGGGGGTAACCACTCGCTCAATTCCAATGTAATCAGGCCCTTGCTTTTTTTTTTTTTTTTTAATAATTGTACTATTACTCCAGCATGGATCCTGAAACAACAGTATTCAGTTTTGCCTGGTTTTGAACTTTACGTAAAGGAATCACACTGCACGTATTCTTTGGTGACTTGACGCTCTCACTCAACACTTCCCGAGACTCAGCCACACTCCTGTAGCTGTAGCTCCTGCACTCTCACTGCTGCACACTATCTCATGGTACAAACACACGATTCATATATCCATTCTACTGCTCGTGGGTATTTGGGTTGTTTTCGTAGATTTTTACGTTTCAGTTATGAACACTGGTGCCATGAACATTCCTGTGCACGTCTTCTGGGCGCACGTGCAAGAGTTTCGCACAGGGATACGCCTAAGAGTGGATCTGCTGGGCCACGAGGCATCCATACGATCAACTGGACACCACCAAAGCGGCTGAACCATTTACACACCCTCCAGCAGCGAGCGTGAGTTCACACTGCCTGCTCAATGGCTGGCTACGTCCACCAGTCACCTTCTGCCCACGGGGTGGCGGTGAAATGGGATCTCATCACGGTTTTAATTTACATTTCCAGATTACTAATAAAGGTTGACTAGCTTTCTGGCGATGTGTATGTGCCCTGTTTTCTCATCTATGAAATGCCACTTCCGAGCTTCTGCCCTAATTTCTCTTGTGTTGTTTCCTTTTTCTTTCAGCATTATAAGAATTCTTTCTGTATTCTAGATACCAGTTCTCTGTATGTTTTGTCTGTTTATAGTGCTTTTGATGAACTGAATGTCTTAATTTTAATGTAGTCAAATTTATCAATCTTTTTCCTGTATGGTTTGTGCTTGTTACGCTTTATTTCACTTCCGAAATCCTGTCTTAGCCCCAGTCATAAAGATATTTTCCTATATTATTTTCTAAAAGTTCTTACAATTTTGCTTTTCAGATTTAAGTCTTTAATCCTCCTGCATGTGTGATGGTGTGAGGCTGGGATCACATCCATCTTGACTATCCCTCCACAGCACCTGGTACAGTCCTATGGACAATATCTAATAAATAGAAGCAACTACTGCTTTTCGTTCAAGGCTCAAATTTCACTCTTGAGGAGAAAAAAACTTAAGAAGCTTCTCAAACTTGGTGTCAGCACTCTGACAAAGCTATTATTGGTGTCTCATGATTGTTTGGAATTTCCTTACCATCCTTTGCCAATTTTTAGTATACCACTAAACTGAATTAGCAGGAAGCAGAATGGAAAGAGCAGAACACGGAAGTTCTCATCCAAGATCCAATACTCGTTTCTGGTCTCCATTTGTGCAGTCAGAATTAAAATAATACGAGCATCCAGTCCTAGGTATATACGCAAGATAACTGAAAACTTATGCTCACACAAAAACTTGAAAGCTTTGTTCATAGCAGCATTATTCACAAGAGCTAACCATCCAAAAGGAAACAACCCAAATGTCCATCAATTATCATCCTCATTATTCAGATGAAAGGATAAACAAAATGTGGTCTATTCACATAGTGGAATATTATTCCGCAATAAAAATACACGCCACTACATGGACAAACCTTGAAAACATGATGCTGAGTGAAAAAAAGCCAAACACAAAAGGCCACATGTCATAAGATTCCACTTTTATGAAATGTCCAGAAAAGGCAAATCCACAGAGACAGAAAGTAGATTGGGGTTTCCAGGGACAGTGGGAGTGGGAAATGGGAAGTGAATACTAATGGGATGGAATATCTTTCTGGGACATTCTGGAATTCAACAGTGGTGATGGCTGCACACTGTGAATATGCTGCTATGAACAGTACCCTTTCAAATGGCTAAAATGGTGAATTTTATGTGAATCTTATCTCAATAAAAAAAATCTACTAAAAAATACTAATTTGTTGAACTCTATGCCCCTGGAATATTACTACAGTGATTAAAACCACAGACTCTGAAAACTGACTTCCTGGCTTTGAATCCAGGCTCCCCACATAAAAGCTGTGTGTCCTAGGTGAAGGTGAACTTACTTCACCTCTGAGCTTTCCTTACATCACCTGTAAACATAGAGATAACAGTTCCTACCTAAGATCATGATAATTAAATGAGATCATACATATACAGCACCTGGAACAGAAGTACTCGATAACTCTCAGCTATTAGCCACTATAATTCAGCGTTCACTGTTAGCTATCAGCTATTTGTAGTGGTCAGGGTTAAAACTGAGAGCTGGCTTTATGCAAAAGACCCTTCTAAGTGCTTTATTCCATCATCCCACCTGTTCTCTCATCAACCTTATGAGGCAAAGTTATAATCATCCCCAATTTACAGATGGGGACACTGAGGCTTACAGAGGTAAAGTGACATACCAGGACTCCACAGCTAGGAAGTGGGCGGTGGGAATTCAGATCAAGGTCTATCCAAGTCCAGAGCCCTGGCTGGCTACCCCCATCGTGAGACCTCCAGGTGGGCATCCTGCAAGCACCCCCGAGAGGGCCGCAGGGTCTGGGTTTGCTGAGCTGTGTCTGGGCCGCTCGTTCCTTTGGAACACGAACAGCCTCACTAGTCTCCAGAACCCTTCCCCTCCAGCACCCGGCAGGGCGGAGCAAACGACCGCCGGCTCGGGAACCGGCGCTGCCCTTTCTTCAAGACATCCCCATTCTGAATTACTTCTAATTCAGAACAAAGACGACGACAAACCCCACTCAAACCAAGTCCTTTGGAAACGAGAATAAAGAAGCACGGACAGGGGGCTGATTCTCAGAGCCCCATGGGGGGGCTCCCGCGTTAGGCTCTGGGGGGAGGGGCCCGCGCTCGGGGTGGGTGGGGCCCCAGATCTGCCGGGTCCCGGGGGAGGGGACGGGCCCAGAGGAGGGGGTCCTCTGGGACTGCAACGCCGGGTGGAGGTGGGGAAGGGGCGCTTGGGGTTGGGGGTCGGGTCTGGGAAGAGGGGTGCTCCGGGCGAAGGGAGGGACGAGAGGGCCCGGGATGCCGACGGCGCGGAGGGGCGCCGGTCCCGGGGGGCGTGGTGGGGCGCGGAGGGAGGGCTGGGCCGAGGCCCCGGAGGGCGCCGAGGGGACGAGGCGGGCCTGGGGCTCAGAGACCCGGCGCGGGGGCAGCGGTACCTGCATATGCGGCGCAGTCTCCGGAACCGCTCCCGCCAGAGCCGCGCGGCCGCCGCCCCCGTCACCACCGCCGCCGCCGCCGCCGCGGGCCGCGCCCCCACGTGACCCGCGCACGCGCCGTGGGCGGAGCCGTTGCTGGTCCCGCCTCCGGCATCCCGACGCGCGGGCCCGCCCGAGTGCGCGTGCGCGGCGGTTGCCGGGGAGACCGGGGAAGCGTTGGGCGGCCAACGATACGGGCGCCGGTGGCCAGCGGGGAAGGAAAGCGGGGCCTCCCTAGCGGCGCTGGGGGCCTTAGCGACCCCGCGGAGCCGGGCTCCCCACTGCTCTGGGTGTTCGGTGTTTCCAGAGTAAACATGCACCCCGAGGTCTCGGAGCCCGTGGCGGACGGGGGAGCGGAGCAGGACTGCGCGCGGAAGCCGGACGTGGAGCCGGGCACGGAGCCGGTCTTGGAGCCGGGCGTGGAGGAGTCGGCGGGTGACCACGGGAACGCAGGCCAAGGGGGCCGCAAAGAAGGTGCAGACACCGCCCCAGGGAAGCGAGGGGGGCGACGGGCTGCGCCAACACCACGCCTGATCTTCACCGCCAGTAATAACAATAACAGTAATAACAATAGCGGCCCACACTTAAATGGTGCGTGCCAAGCGCTCGCCGCATTTGAGCCATACACCCGCCCTCTGTCGTAGGCCCCCCCTCTCCTCATACAGACAAGGAAACTGAGACTTAAAGGGGTTGTAGAACTTGCTCCAAACAGATTGCCCTCAGCCAGTCAATGACAGAACAGACACGCCTGGACAGTCTGACTCTGGAGGTCAAGCCCTTACCCAACACACCATTTTCTCCTCACCCAACTTTTTAACCTTTTGAATTTATCCCCTTACCGCTATCACCATGTAAGATCAAAGGCTCTCTCCCCCTCTAGCCTGCAAGCTATGTTGGGGCAGGACATCCTGACTGAATTCGCAGTGTTCAGTCCAGTGTCTGACCCATGGCAGAGAGAGTGAATGAAGAGCTGGTGGTTCTGAGGTCAGCGGGTGACTCCTCAACAACATCTCCTGGGATGGGCTTAGAAGACAGGCTTTAACCTCTGCTCCCACTTGGCTTGGGGCCCTAAGGAAAACCTTTTAATGACTAGATAAAGGAACTACGTTGATTTATGTTTCACTTTTTGAACCGAATCAACAAACTGGAGCATCAACTTTCCAGGCAAGCCCTGTATGAGAAGCTGTAGGAAACCCATGCTGCTCTGTGGAAAGACACGGATTTTGGAGACACTCACTTCTCTCACTATATACATTATGTGTCCTTAAACAATACATAGCATTGATTTGTGTACTTTTAATTTATATAAATGGTATCCTGTGTTTATTATGAAAGTTGATTTTTTCATTCCATATGTTTCTGAGAATTATCCACATTGATTGGTGTAGCTCCGGTGCATTCTTTTCCAAGGCAGAATAATAATTCATTGTTTCATTTAACCAATCCCTGTGGATGCACATTTGCATTGTTAACATTTTTTGGCTAAGAGTAATGCAGAAGTGAATATCTTTGTACATGTCTCCTCCTCGCCTGTACAAGAGCTTTTATAGAGGATCAAACTAGAAGTGAAATTTCCATAGTCCTTATCAATGCTTTAAAAATTATTATGCATTTAAAAGAGTACTGGTGTTCCAGACCAAAAGTGGACAGTGATTAATCAAGTTGAAATTGGGGGAATTTTTTTATACATTTCTTAATCTATATAGAACTAATTATCTTATTTTACAGAAATTAATGGTCCTAAGGAAGCATGTGCGGGTCCCTCTGACACATCCTACCAAAATGAGCAGAAACAGAGTGGTGATAGCAGGTCAGACGGTTGCTTAGCAAACCAGAGAGATGACAAGGAAGATCGCGGCCCCAGGTATGTGGGCATGCTGCTGCCGATTATAGCACACGTTTACAGAGTCAGGTAGAGGGTGTGAGCACCCTTTTGTACAGATAAGGAAACTGAGGCTCATGGAGATTAAATAGTGTCCCAGTGTCTGAGAATTAGTAGTGGAGTCAGGACAGTGCTGCCTCTGTGGCACACTAACCACAATCTATTCAACTTTGATTCCAGACCTGGAGAGAAACGTCAGTAGTTCTTGATGACACTATTAAAAGTATTTTTGTTAGAACATAACCTTGCAATTTTTAAGAATGCTGAAAGTAACAATATTGGGTGAGGCTCTGAAAGCTACACACACAAAAATGAAGAACTTAAAATAGTTATCAGGCAGAGAAGATGGTGTGGAATTTGGGGAAGGAATGGATATGGTAAAGAATTTTTGGAAGCAGCTGACAAACTGAAATAAATTTCTTGTTCATGTTTTTCATTTAACAGAATGACTAAAAGCTTCCTGCAAAAACTCTGCAAGCAACACAAGCTGTATGTTACCCCAGCACTGAATGACACGCTGTATTTACACTTCAAAGGTCAGGATCTGGGAGAGGAGATGTCTCATGATGGGTGGAAAGACTATCATGGTATAAAAAAATTACTTGCAGGCATCATCTGGAGTTCTCAAATTATATTTAAGTAGAAATTTCGGAGTTTAGTGGAGATTTATGGAAAAGCAATAATGTTTCTTTGAAGGAAAAGTCGCACCTGACCAGAGTTCATAAAGGGGGCCACGGTGACTCTATGGACACAGGGGAAACACCTTGGTATCTTTTATTTATATTTTCTAAAGGACTCATAGTTTTTCTAACTAGTTGTAAATACTTTGGGCTTGGGAGGGACATGCTGTGAAGGATTGAAGACTGGTATAGAAAACAGAAGATGAGGGTGATTCTCTCAGAACAGAGAGGTATGAACAGTGGCATCCCCAAGGGCTCAGGCTTGGTATCCAGTATCACATAACCTTAAGATCAGGTTCACAGACAGGGCTGTTCCTAGTGAGGATAAAGAAGAATGATACTCTGGTCTGAACGTGGGATGGCCCACCTGCTCCATCAGTGGTTTATGTGTTCATTTATGTGGTCAGTGCATGTTTGCTGAGCGCCTCTGTGCTCCTGGCACTGTGCCCAGTGCTGGAAATACAGATGTGGATATGGCAAAGAGGCCTCTGGTGTCCTGGGGGATGGGCAGCCACTGGGAGGAGTGCGTGCCAGGGAGGTACGTGAAGGGCTCCAGCAGCACAGATTCCTTAAATGTTGGGAATGACTCCTAGCTGGTCTCCTCACCTCCACATTGCCCCCTCCAGAATTCTCTACCCAACATCTAGGTATAGCGGTGAATTAGACGACTTAGGAGGGCAGATCCCAGGGGACTGATATTTAAGAGGTGGGAAGAAGACGACACAGTGGGTGAGACCAGGTAGGAAGAGTCAGAGAGGCGGAAGAGCTAGGAGAGAGATGTGCCTCTGTGATCTACTGCTGTGTAATAAATTATCCCAAACTTAGCAACTTAAAACGCGCTCATTCTCTTGCCCTGTTTCTGAGGGCCGGGAGTCTGGGAATGTGCTAGCCGGGGGTTCTGGCTTGGAGTCTCTCATGAGGTTGCAGTCAAGCTGTCGACTGTTTTCCTAACCCTAAGTTTGACTTACAAAACTGAAAAATAAAGTAAAACAAGACTCACAGTTTGCATCAGCTTCAGGCTTGGCTGGATCTTGGTGTTCATACTGTACTTTCACAAGGCTGTCTCTCTGCTTTTCTTGGTCCTGCTTTCCTCTGGTTCATTTCGGGCAGGTCACCCCTCACCTCCACCCACTCCTGGCCATGAAGGGAAGGTGGCTGCTGCGATGCTACGCTCCCCCTTACCAGGCTGGCAATTCCAGCAGAAAGACTGCCTTTTCCCAATGGAGCCAGCAAACTCCCCAGGATCAAAGTTGGCCCCACTTGGCTAAATGTAACCGGCCCGGAATGAATCGTTGTGACTCTGATTGGCCACCGGAGAGCCACGGGGTAGTACCAGGACAGGGATGTTTCTCAACGGAAGGTGGCAGCACTGTTACTAGAGGAAGGAGGTGTGGCTGCTAGGCAGGTGGGCGAAAACGAGGGTGACCCCTGAGCCCCCGCGTGTGAAGGAGCCTAGTGGACGCCCTTCCTCCTTGCTAGGTTTCGGTCGCATCGAGAACTTGGAAGAGTACACGGGGCTGCGTTGTCTCTGGCTCGAGTGCAATGGCATACAGAAGATCGAGAACCTGGAGGCCCAAACTGAACTACGCTGCCTCTTCTTGCAAGTGAATTTGCTTCGTAAAATCGAGAACCTAGAACCTCTGCAGAAACTGGATGCTCTGAACCTCAGCAACAATTACATCAGGACCATTGAGAACCTCTGTAAGAATTCCCCAAGGGCTCTTCTGTATGCCGCCGTGTCGCCCACCTTCCCCTGGGGGAGGCTCCGGAAATTTATATTATGGGGGAGAAACATTTGTATACGTTTGTTGCTTACCTCTGCTCACCTCCCCTTCCAGCCTGTCTGCCAGTGCTCAACACACTCCAGGTGGCCCACAATCACTTGGAGGCCGTGGAAGACGTTCAGCACCTGAGGGAGTGTTTGAAACTTTGCGTCCTTGACCTTTCCCACAATAAGCTGAGCGACCCCGAGATCCTGAGTGTTCTCGAGAGCATGCCCAATCTGGTAACACACAGCTGGCGTCATATTATGCTCTTTAGATGTCAAATCTCTTTTCTCTTTACCCTCCTTCCCCCTTCCCTCCCTCCTTTCTTCTTGCCTTCTTTCTCACTCTTCTCCTCTTTGTATTTTTAGCTGGAGTATCCTAAATGCCATATTGTTTCACCCACAAATATTCCAGTGTATCTTTGACAGATAAGGACTTTTTTTAAGCACAATCACAATACTATTATTATATCTAAAATGTTATAATAACCACATGTAATACTCAGTCCACGTTCCGTTTTCCCCATTTGTCTCAAAAAGGTGTTTTGACCATTGGGTTGTTCAAATCCACCCAGATCCACACATCGTGTTTGGATCATTTGTCCCTCAGATCTCTCTTGATCTGTAACATTCCCCTTCCTATTCCCCCACCCCATTAATCTGGTGTAGAAACTGGGTCCTTCCTCTGGGAGGTCACCACATTCTGGATTCGGTCAATTGCATCCTCATGGTGTCATATAACATGTCCTGCTGTACCCAGTGTTTCTTGTAAAATGATACTGGAGCCAGTGGCTTGATCAGACGCAGGTTCAGTATTTCACTTTGAGGTGTGCTGTTGGCTCACATCACAGGGCAGGTAATGTCTGGCTGCCTCTCTCTCTGTTACTTGAAGATTGATCAGTGGGACCAGGAGTTGTCAGCCTGGTCCAGTCGTCACGAAGCTCCCCACTGATCTTTCTCCAGTTGTTGTGGCAGCCGTGATGCACGTTGCCTCCGTGCATTATTTCATTAGGAGTCGCACATGATCATTGTCTAATTCTCTTATTCCATCTGCATTTATAGCTGGAATGCTTCTACAAAGAACTTTCCCTCATCAACTAGTGGTTTCCTAATATATAGTTCACACAGACAAGGCCGGGATAAATATCTGGCTCTTTCCTTTTAATATCTGTTTTCAGAAAAGTGAATGAAGAACCTAGGAACATCTCATGGTGACAAAGAAGGGTTTTTCTTTTTCCGGATCGTTATAAACTCATGGGTTTATATATACAGTACTTGGCATGGTTTAACCCTTGCTGTCATTTTAACTTTGGATGTTCAAATGGTCCCATATTCTGTCCTGTGACAACCCCTCCAAATGACTCCTGTGTCCTTTTGACTCAACTCCAGTGGCCTTTAGTGGAGTGTGTGTGTGTTGTCACGTGTACCAGGAAAAGTATTAAAAGTAGTACCCAAAACCCTTGAGTTCACTGTTTCCTGCTTAGGGCATGGATAAGTAAGGAAAAAAATGTGTCAATTTAAAGAAAAGTAGTAAGCAAATCATAGTTCAGGAATAATCTGCAGAGCGGACTGTCAAGAAGGACTAGTTTAGAATTGCCAGCATATGGTGACAATATGAAGCTGTATTATATCATAGTACTTTTTCTTTTTCTTTTTTTTTTTTTTGCTTGGCTGCCATAACAAAGTACTGCAGACTGGGTGACTTAAACAACAGAAATTTATTTTCTAATGATTCTAGAGGCTAGAAGTCCAAGATCAAGGTGTCGGTAGGGTTGGTTCCTTCTGAGGCCTCTCTCGTTGGTGTGTAGACAGCCGTCTTCTCCCTGTGTCCTTACATGGTCTTCCCTCGATGCGTGTCTGGGTGTCCTCATCTCCTCTTTTTATCAGGACACCGGCCAAATTGCATTAGGGCCCACCTTAGTGACCTCATTTAATCTTAATTATCTCTTCCTAAAGGCCCATCTCCAAATACAGTCTCATTCTGAGGTACGAGGACTTGAACATCTGAATTTTAGAAGGGCACAGTTCAGCCCAGAACAGAAGCAGTCTGCCTTACAGTTGTCTTAGGATTGCTTTTAAATTCTCACACACCATGCTCCCCTTTAGTGCCTGCCGCTGGGGCACACTGCTCCCACCAGCTCAGCCCCCATGGGATAGGCCACTTGAAAATATGACAAGAACAGTGAAGGGGGTCTGAGAATGAAGTTTGGGAAATGCTAAACTAACTACTTTACAATATATTTATTTTTTCCAAAAAACAAAAACCACTTCAGATATGAAAAATATTTCATCAGTTTAACCAATTTTAAATGGTTCATCCATATGTCCCCTTAGAGTTCACCTTCTTTGAGTTTTCATAGGCAAGAGAGGAGGTGACAGTATTTAAAGAAGGGGGGTGGTACACTGGTACTGCTGCATCCCTTTCTCTTTCCTGGTCCCAACTTGACATCCAGGAGATCTGTCAGCCTGGCGAGAAAGGCCCTTGCAGTGGATAAGCGGGCATTTTCCATTCTTTTCCCTGAGTCACTGCTGCTTATCTGTCCAGCCGCTGTGTGTGTTTTCTTAAAATGGGTCCTGGCTGGGAAGGAGAGAAAACAATCAATGAGACTGAGATTAATTTCAGTAAAAGAGATTGGGTGAGCAAAGCCAATGTAATCACTGCACTGGGAAACGGCCTCCGGAAATGCTTTCCAATATTGTTCTGGAAGGACAGTGAGATTGAGCATCTGAAGTACAAGTAGAAGAAAGGGCAACGCAATAAGCAGGACAGTTCTGAAGGCACAAAGACAATGAAAACCTTCTGGTTTCTCTTATCAAGTCATCAGGACATGAGGTTAGCACTTCCTTTGCACTTAAGGAAATACATTTTGTTTATTTATTCTTAGAGCACAGCACATATACTATATTTTCATCACATCCATTTTTTAGTAATTAATTTCATTCTGCCTGTGTGCTTACAGCGAGTACTGAATTTGATGGGAAACTCAGTTATCAGGAACATTCCTAACTATCGAAGGACAGTCACTGTTCGACTAAAACACTTAACATACCTGGATGATAGACCAGTCTTTCCAAAGGACAGGTAAGGAAGAGAAAAGCCTTTTGACCACATTTTAGTATGTAATAGTTGAGCATGCTTAATATTAAACTTTTTTAAGATTCTGATTTTTGAGTATTTTCATACATCATTAAATATTCTTTGGAAATAGGTTTAATGGCTACATAATTGTCTATAATAGGAAATTCCCTTTTTTTAAACACTTATTCATAGATATTTCATAATCCTTTGATAACTGTCCTTGCATATAAGTCTGACCTTATTGCTGATTATTTCCTTGGGATGAAATTCTAGGAGTTGTCTTATTGGATTAAAGAATGTGGTTTGAGCCTTTTTAAAGATGCTTATAAATATTTTTAAATGGTTTTTGAGAAAGTTTGTAACAATTTATAACTTCACCAGACATAGCCATGTAAAAGAAATCTTTGCCAAGTTAATTGATGAGTGAAGATGTTATCTCATTTTAAATTTGCATTTTTGGATAACTGATGAGGTTAGTTATTTTTACCATCTTTGTGGAACATTTATGTGTCCTCTTCTATGAGTACTCCACTCATGATTTCCTCCCAGTTGCCTTTTGGTGGGCTTTTTCTTATTGATTCATAAGAACTCTTTTTATATTAGGAATATTGAACCCGGACTGCCGTGTGTGTTGTCACTACTTTTATTTGTGTTTTTAATTTACCTTTTAATTTAGGTCACTATTCATTCTAACCTAGAATAAAACATCAGTAATACGGACTGTTTGAAGGGAAGTGCAATCTGAATTTTGAATCATACAACATTTAAAAAGAAATGTAGCTGGGGCCGCCCGGTGGCGCAGCGGTTTAGTTCGAGCTTGGCAGCCCGGGGTTCGCGAGTTCGGATCCCGGGCGCCCGCCGACGAATTGCCTGTCAGCCATGCCGTGGCGGCGTCCCATATAAAGTGGAGGAAGATGAGCACGGATGTTGGCCCAGGGCCAGTCTTCCTCAGCAAAAAGGGGAGGATTGGCAACGGATGTTAGCTCAGGGCTGGTCTTCCCCACAAAAAAAAAAAAAAAAAAAAGAAATGTAGCTGGTAATATGTTTTTGAACTCACAAATTTAAGTCAAACTCACAAATATTTCAAATAGAAGTGAGAGCTTCTATTCTAACTAGGTGAGAAAGCAAGAAGATCTGCTTCTGGAAAGTTGGGCAGAGATGCACCCAGTTTCTGGGGCACCCAGCCCTGGGGGTAGCCAGGGACAGCGAGCGGGGCCTGCGTGCTGACTTCGAGGTCCAGCTCTGCAGCCTTGAGCTGTGTTCCCTTGGGTGGGCTCACTAACCTCCCAGCCTCACATTTCTCATCTGTAAAGTGGGGACAACAATTGTTATCCGAGTCCTTGTGAGTACCTGTGAGTAACACGTGGGCTTGAGCAGGTACCAGGCTCATAGGAGGTGTGAACCAATGGGAGCAGCTGTCACTGGGGCAGTGCTGACCAGCAGGAGAGTGTAAACAGGGATATGAGCCGGAATATTTCCACTGCCCTTTATAGTAGCACGACTCCAGTTCAGAAGTCAGACTCACTTGGGTTTGACCCTAATTCCACCACTCACTAGCTGTTCCACATTGGGCACTTGCTGTTCTCTCTGCCCAGGATGCTCTTCACAGGTGTTTGCAGGTGTCTGCTCACCTGTCATCGTATTAAGATCTCCATGACCAAACACCCTGTCTAAGGAGCACCTTTGCCACCTGATGTCTCTTAGCCTGATTTCTCTCCTTAGGACTCATCAGCCTCCAACACATATTTGCTTCCTTGTTGAGAGTCTGTCTTCCCCATGAATGGGCAGCTCTGACAGGGCGACCCTCATCACCTCTTATGTGACCTGCTATATCCCCAGCCCATAGAATAGTGCCTGGTATCTGCTGGATGTCTGCTCCTAGATAAAAGGGTCTGAGGGTTTCCCACTGATGTGGTAAGTGGACTTGAACATAGTTTATGCTTTCTGGCGTCTTCCGTCCTGGTGACTTGTCTCCTTCTGCTATAGTATACTTTGCAAAACTCTGTCTCACAATTTCCGAATATCTTCTGTACCTTTGATTTTCCAGCATGGATCTGCTTCCTCTCTCTAAAGTTAAGCCTCCTGTTTTTGTTTTTTGTGAGGAAGATTGGCCCCTGAGCTAACATCTGTGCCCATCTTCCTCTATTTTGTATGTGGGATGCCGCCACAGCGTGGCTTGATGAGTGGTGCATAGGTCCATGTCCGGAATCCAAACCTGCAAACCCTGGGCTGAGACAGGCAGGTTAGCATAGAGATCTGGCACCGCAAAGGAACAGGAGGGCCGTGCAGGGCGGGGGGGGGCATTGCTAGGACATTGCTAAGACACAGGTCTGCATTATAGCTTAAGATAGCTTAGGTAACCACAAGTTTCCTGAACCTCTTTTGACCGTCTGTAGGGGGACCAAACTGCTTGATTGATGGAAGCTGCAGCCCCGCCGCTCTTCCCCTGGCTGCTGCTGCTCTGACTCACAGTTGCCTTTACTTTTACTTCTGCCCTATGCAGGAGGACCCCCTACCCAAAACAGGAATGTAAAAGATGCGATGGCAAAACCGCTCGGCGCAGTTCCTCCCTTGCAGTGAGCCCACTCTGTCTGTGGAGTGTATCTTTCTAATAAACTCCTTACTCTTTGTACCCATCCTTGCTGTTCTGTAAATTCTTTTACAATGCGACATCGAGCAACCTGGACCCGCAGTGTGGTAACAGGGCCACCGAAGCAGATTGTGCGAACTTAACCACTATACCACCAGGCCAGCCTCTTGTTTTTAAACTAGACTTAAAAAAAAATATATATATATATATATAAAACAGCTTTATTGACAGATAGTTCACATATCATTTAATTCATCCATGTAAAGTGTATAATGCAATGGTTTTTAATATATGCACAGAGTTGTGCAACCATCACCACAAGCAATTCTAGAATATCATCACCCCAAAAAGGAATCCTTACCCATTAGCAGTCACTCCCCTTTTCCTTTCTCCCCACCAGACCCTGGCAACCATAAATCTACTTTCTGTCTCTATGGATTTGCCTGTTCTGGACATTTCATATACATGGAATCGTACAATATGTGGTCTTTGGTGTCTGGCATCTTTCACTGAGCATGGTGTTTCCAGAGTCCCTCCATATTGTGGCATGTGTCAGTGCTTTACTCCTTTATATTGCAAAATAATATTCCATTTGGTTATGTCACATTTTATTTACCCATCAGTTGATGGGCATTTGGGTTTTTTCCACTTTTGGGTTATTATGAATAAAGCTGCTGTGAACATTCCTGTGCAGGTTAATCTGTGGACATATGTTGTCAACTCATTTGGGTAAATACTTAGGAGGGCGATTATTAGATCATGCGGTGAGATTCGGTTTAGCTTCCTAACTGCCAGACCGTCTTCTACGGTGGCTGTGCCATTCTGCGTTCCCACCAGCAGTGAAGGAGGGTCCCTGCTGCTCTCCATCCTCACCAGCATTTGCTGCTGACAGTGTTTTGGATTTTAATTTAACATTTTAATAGGTGTGCTGTGGTACCTCGTTGTCATCTGCAGTTCCCTAATGTCACATGATGAGCTTATTCGCCGTCTGCGTGTCTTCTTTGGTGAGGTGTCCAGATCTTTTGCCCACTCTTATTGTGTTGTCTGTTTTTTTAATTTTTGAGTTTTAGTAGTTCTTTGTATGTTTTGGATACAAGCCCTTCATCAGTTAACTTTCTTGCAAATATTTTCTCCAGCCTGTGGTTTATCTTCTCATTCTTTGCCCATTTTTAAATTGTGTTGTCTGTGTTAATGAGTTATGAGTTCTTTTTTGTTTTGTTTTGTTTTGCTTTGTTTTGTTTTGTTTTTGTGGGGAAGACCAGCCCTGAGCTAACATCCGTTGCTAATCCTCCTCTTTCTGCTGAGGAAGACTGGTCCTGGGCTAACATCTGTGCCCATCTTCCTCCACTTTATATGGGACGCCGCCACAGCATGGCTGACAGGCAGTGCGTCGGCGGGCACCCGGGATCCGAACTCGCGAACCCCGGGCTGCCAAGCGCAGACTAAACCGCTGCGCCACCGGGCGGCCCCGAGTTCTTTATATATTCTATATACAAGCCCCTTATCAGGTATATGATTTGCAAATATCTTCTCACATTATGTGGGTTGTCTTTTTACTTTATGGCATTCTTTGCATTACAAACACTTTTAATTTTTTTTTTTTTTTTTTTTTTTTGTGAGGAAGACCAGCCCTGAGCTAACATCCGTTGCTAATCCTCCTCTTTCTGCTGAGGAAGACTGGCCCTGGGCTAACATCCGTGCCCATCTTCCTCCACTTTATATGGGACGCCGCCACAGCATGGCTGACAGGCAGTGCATCGGTGGGTGCCCGGGATCCGAACCAGCGAACCCCGGGCTGCCAAGTGCGGACGAAACCGCTGTGCCACCGGGCCAGCCCCTCAAACACTTTTAATTTTGATGGAGTGCAATTTCTTTATTTTTCCTTTTGTTGCTTGTGCTTTGGCATCACATCTAGAAGGCTTTGCAAACCATTCGACTTTAAAGATTAAAATAAACGTGTTAACTTTATTGTTAACACAATAAAGTGGTTACATGTCCTGTGTGCCTTTAGTTTGATTTTGGGGAAAATGAGCAAGTTTGATCAGAAAGTATATGTTTTGAATTTACTTTCCACCTGTGAAAATTCAAGCCTCCCTGATTTCTGTTTCTTTCTTTATCCTTCTCAACAGAGCTTGTGCAGAGGCCTGGGCGAGGGGAGGGTATGCAGCTGAGAAAGAGGAGAGACAGCTGTGGGAGAGCAGGGAGCAGAAGAAGATCAGAGACAGCATCGAAGCCCTGGCGATGCTCAAGCGGCAGGCTGCGGAGAGAAAACGACAGAAAGAAAGTCAAGAGAAAGGTACTCGCTCTGGACGGAAGGAGCACCCGGAGCCCCGTTCAGATTAGAAATCCGGGCTGTCGACCGCCAGTCCTTCACCTCTGGGACTTGTGTGTGTGTTCTGACCATTTGCTCACATACCTGCAGATCCATCTGCACTTGGCCTCACCCACCTGCCAGGGGCAGCGAAAATTATGACACCACTTTTAGTGGTTAAAACACAATTTGTTAAAATAGCCTCAGTTATCCAAAATAAATGATGTATTAGTTTTCTCTGAGTGCTGTAACAAATTAGCCTACATTTAGGAGCTTAAAACAACACACATTTATTATCTTACCACAGTTCTGGAGGTCAGAAGTCGATGTGTCTCATGGGACTATTTTCCTTCTGGAGGAGCTAGGGGAAAATCTGTTTCCATGTCTTTTCCAGCTTCCAGAGGCCGCCTGCACTCCTTGGCTCATGGACCCTCACTCCATCTTCAAAGCCAAGAGCACAGTGTCATCAAATCTCTCTCTAGCTCTGACATTCCTGCCTCCCTCTTTTAAGGATCCTGTGATGACACTGAGCCCACCCAGACAATCTCCCCACCTCAAGAACCTTGATCTTAATCACATCTGCAAAGGCCCTTTTGCCATGTGAGATCACATATTCTAGGATTAGGACGTGGACATCTTTATGGGGCCATTATTCTGTCTACCACAAATGAATCTTACGACTTCATATCAAAGCGATATGGCATTGTACTAATTTCATAGGTACCATATCTAGTGCCATTTACAGCAATAAAACAGCCAGCATGTGTTCTGGGGCTTCGTCAGGGCCCTTTATGCCTTGTTTCAATCAGAGAGTTGTAGTAACCTTGATTTTTCCATTGTTATTAAGATTTTTCATTACTACTATTGCCCTTTTAAATCCAACGCTTTTCTGCACACAGAAAGGTCTCTCTGCATGTTGGGGGCACCGTTTATAAGTAAACAGGTTTCTGCACACAAACCTCAGGTGCGGGCTCTCACGCACACATGGAGCACCATGCAGACACTGTCGCGGATTCCACCAGAGGGAGAGGATACGCTTCCGCCTCCTGCAAGGAGCCCAGTTTCCCTGGGGAGGCAAAGAGGAGGACCAGATACCCTGGTTTGGAATTAAGTTGTAAATTGGGAAATCATATTAGGTTGGCTGGGTTGGGTGAGATCATATCAAGAAGGGCCTTGAAAAGCAGCCTTGACCTGGAAGGTGGCAGGAAGTCGTGGGTTATGAAGAGGACAGCCGTCATGGAAGCGATGTTGGTGGCATGAGCTTGGTGGCAGGGGCGGGGGGTAGGATAAATGCAGGGGGCAAGGTGCTCCTGCTCTTGGGGAGCCAGGCAGGGAGCTGCAGCCCCAGTGTTGGAGAGAGGCCTTTTGTGCAAATCCATGGAGAAGCATGGAGGCCCTTGCCCTTTTTTTCTGAAGTGAGATGAAATTCACATAACCTGAAACTAATCATTTTATTTCTTTATTTTTATTATTTTATTTATTTTATTATTTATTTATTTATTATTTATGCTGAGCCAGCATCTGTTGCCAATCTTCCTCCTTTTTTTTTTTTTGCTTGAAGAAGATTAGCCCTGAGCTAACATCTGTGCCAGGCTTCCTCTACTTTATATGTGGGTCACAGCCACAGCATGGCTGACGAGTGGTGTAGGCCCATGCCCGAGATCCAAACCTGTGAACCCCGGCCACCAAAGCGGAGCGTGCCGAACTTAACCACTAGGCTACAGGGCCAACCCCCAAACTAACCATTTTAAAGTGTCATTTACTACATTCACAACATTGTGCAACCACCACCATTAGGTAATTCTTTACTGCGTCCCTGACAGCTTCCCCAGTGCTCATTCTCAGCAGTTTGCCAGTGTCCCCGAGAGATGCACAGACACCCTTGTCCTCCCAGGACGGTTCCCAGTTCATCTCTGGACTTCTCTTTTTCAGAGGAGGTGCCACCAGACAACACTGAGAACGTGGATGCTGGTACGGAGGGGAAGGCAGAGCCCCGTGAGGATGCAGAAAGGCGGCAGAAAATGGAGCTGTTTGTCAAGGAAAGCTTCGAGGCCAAGGAGGAGCTATTCGGGGACAAGTCGAGCCTGATGGCGGAGCCGCCTGTGGACGTCGGTGGAGAGACTGAAGCTCTGGAGGCAGGAGGGGCGCTCCCGGGCGAGGCCCCGCCGCCAGCAACCCTTGGAGCCGCCTGGGCAGGTAACGGGACTGCGAGCAGTACAGGTGCTGGTTCCTGTGGCTCTCCCAGGAGCCGCTGCCTCCGGGTCAGCGTCGGTGCCACCCGGGGCCGGCTTCCGCTTCTGACTGCTGTTGCTGGTGGATGAAGCACACACGGCGTCTCCTTCTCTGGAGTAGCACTGCCCGCAGAACCACAGGGGCCAGGAGTGCATTTTCTAGTAGTCACGTTAAAGTGAAAAGAAACGGGCGCAACTACTAATGTATTTAACCCAATATATCTAGCATGCAATCATTTAAGCCAACATAAAATTATTAATGAGATACTTTACTATTTTTTGTACTAAGTCTTCAAAATCCAGCATGTATCTAACACAGCACATCTCAATAATTTGGATGCTAACTTTTCAAAGGTTAAAGTGATATGTACTCCTACTAAAAAAAGCAAGTTGTTTTATACTGCTTCAGTTTCTAAATTTAAATTAACTAAAAATAAAAACACGTATGGCTCAGCAGCCATATGTGGCTATGGGTACCGTAGTGGATGATGCAGATCTAGAAAAAGAAACCCCTGGCAGGTTCTAGCCAAGTTCCGTGGGTCCTGCCGAGCTACAGATAAACCCAGGACTCACTCAGGACACCATCGCTGTTGCTGTGGGTGGTGAGGATGAGCTCAGGCCTGGAGCATGCCCAGTCCATAGGGCCTTGGAGGATGGCATATTCTGTCTCCAGCCTGAGCAGCATTTGAGGTCTGTTTGGGGAGTTGAGCTGGTCTGGCCCAGGACAGAAAGCCCCCCAGAACGAAGGTCCCCATGTCTAGGAGAGACTTAGAAGGAAGCCCGGTCTCCAGACCACCAAGGAGACCAGCCAGAGAGGTAAGGGCTGCACCCAGGGCACCAGACAGGGCTGAATGATCTTTCCAGCTAAAGGATGTGGAGAGCAGACCAGCCTAGACGATTAGCCCAGCTGAGCCCTATTTTGATTAATCTCTTCAAAACCGTACCAGCTCCACCCCACCCCCACCTCCAAATAGTTAGTGCTCCATTATTCATTTGGGTTTATTTTCCCCCGCTTTTGTTCAGTAATGTCTGAAAAATGTATCTCATGGCCTAGAGTCTTTAACAAAATTTATGTGGGAAATAAAAACGCACCTTAGGAAGGGGGTGTGGGGAGGTGCGACCTTGTGTCTCTGCTGATGTCCGTGGACCTGACGTCCCATCAGGAGGTCAGAGGCAGTGTCCCTCCAATGCTGGGACTCAAGGATTTCCAGGGATTCTGGCAGGTGAGGCGAGAAGCAGTGGGCGGGAAGAAGGGAGGGAACAGGAAAGGGACAAAGGAACAAGATGACCGAGGTCCAGCTCCAGGGGCACAGGAGGAAAGGAGCATCAGTGTTAGGTTTCAACAACCACAGTCACCAGAGAACAATGCTCTCGGGGAAGGTGGGGGACGTGCTCCCCGCCCCATCTCTCCGATGCTCTGCTCGCACCTTTCAGCTGTCGGTCACAGCTCTTCCGACTTTGCTATGAGACGCCAGCTGGAGGGGTTCTCTGGGAAGCGTGACTTGTTCTGATGTGTTTTCCTTAGGAAACGCTGAAGCGCTGCTTTCTATAGCTCATGGCTCCACTTTGCTGGATGGATTGTAAACCCCAGGGCCTGGTCATTCCTTGGTTTCTGGAAGAGAATTTCTACCAAACAAGGGTCATGTTTTTCTTAAAGCTTTCCGTGGAGACGTTACAGGTTGTATTATTTCAAAGGTGCCATATTCATGTATCAAACATGTGGGCGAAGTACTGTCCTCTGAACTGCTGATTTAGGCGTTGTCACACGTGTATTCCTGCAGACTCACTCTCCCTTCTGTGATTTTTTGCTTTGAAACTGCACCTGGCCTAGCATGGAGTTTCCTACGAGTGAGACCAGCCTCTGCCCTGCTGAACAGACACAGGGCACGTCTTAAAAGGAGCTGGTCAACTGCAGTAGTGGCGGTCGGGAGAGTGGGACGCAGCCAGCTCTGTATTTATCCAGCATGCAGGTGCTCAGTGCAGGCCGTGTCTTGTTTAGCCTTCCCCACAGCCCTGTGAGGCAGGAGCTATTATCGTTACCCCATTGTGTGGAGTTGGAAGCTGAGGCTCAGAGAGGTGAAGTAACTTGCTTCAAGTCACACAGCAAGGAAATGGTGGAAGCAGGAATTGAGGCCAGATCTGCCTCCAGAGACCAAGCTCGTTTCCACCTCACTTCACTGCCATCATCCTTGTTTTATCTGCCCACCCATGGCCTTTGCTTTCTGCCCCCTGCTTCCCCTTAGACCCTCCCCCTCCTGAGCCGACCCCTCTGGGTGTCCTGAGTCCCCAGAGGTGAACTGGGCTGTCAGAGCATGGAGCTTCTTCCTCCACCTCAATTCAAGTTACTCAACCCCAAGAAAGGCGAGTGTAAACATAAAACCTGCCTGTTTAAAAAATCACTTTTCCATTTACCTTTCTTGCATCAAACACAGTCTTTCCTTGCAAGTCACAAGGCCGTAGTGAAGGATGGAGAAAATGAGGAGATAAACCGTATGACCGGCTTTGCTGCGTTTCCTGTGCCAATTCTCCCTGCGATCCATCCTGAAATCAGGAACCTGCGAAGGCCGCCTGAAGAGCAGAGGCCGGCCCCGCTTGCTTGAAGAGCTCCCGCGTTTGAAATCTAAATCTCAGGGCAGCAGGAAGTGTTATGTGAGGCATACCGTTGTGGAAATACACATTTTCCATGTCTTTAATTACTCCCTCTGGAGGAGCTAGAGCTCCTTTCTAGTGGTCACTAAAATGGTTCAGAGAAGGACACGTGCGTCACTGAAGCACCCTGTGTCCACGCGGGGCAGCGCAGTTTCTAGACAGACGCCCTGAGGGCGACCCCAAGCCCCACCCCTTAGCCAGCTGAGCGACCTCAGCACACTGTGAATCCTCTCTCCCCCAAGCCTGTGTCAGCCTCTGTGGAGCGGAAACAGTCCCTGCCATGGACTGAACGGGTCACGTAAGCAATGCCCCCAGTAAGTGCAGTCCCTTCCCCGCCGCAGCTTTTCCCAACTAGCAGAATCAAGCCTCAGCAGACGGTGTCGGGAGGCAAAGGGCCTGGCAGCCACCTTGACTATGAGCTGCTGATGGCCGGGAAGCTGGAGGAGACAGAGCCATGACCAGGACAAGGGTGCAGGAGGCAGGGCTGGCTGGAGGGGACGGAGTGTGGTCGTCATTAGTACTGAGTTTGAGAAGCCACGGGGACGGCCAAGTGGAGACCACCGTAACTGGGCCTTGTGAGTGGAGGTCAAGAGGGGCCAGGCCGCAGTGGGGGCCTGGGGTCATCCCCAACAGCAACCACAGAAGCCCTCTGCCTGCTTCCTTGTTTCATTCTAAATTGGTGCCCAGTGTGGCTTTTTGAGTCACACTGGGCATGGCCAGTACTCAGGGTGGACACATTGGACCTACGTGTGATGAGAATTGGGCCACTAATCTCTCACATCATAACTGAAGCCATGAGACTGAAGAGAAAGCAGAGAACAGGACCCAAGGATACAGCTGTGGGAACCTTGAAGAGGGGGCCTGAAGGAGGAACTCCATCTCCATTCCACATCCCCCGGCAAACAGGTCTCCCCGACACTTGTGCGGGGGAGGGGCGTGTGCCCTGACAGGGACAGGTAGCCCGGGGGAGTGGGTTCAGCCCTTCCCTGACGGCTATGAAATGTGACTCTCCCACTTGCCTGTCCTCCGGCTCCCACGTTGGCCTTTGACCCTGTCAGCTTTCTTCATCTCCTTGCCCATCAATCATGCCTTTTCTAAGGCTCCTGCGTATTCTGCATCTCTCCCTGGCTGCTACTTTCATCTCATCGGTCATCTCCAGGTTACAGAAAGGGGACAGCACTTTCCTTTCGTTTCTTAGGAGCTATAACCCTGTCCTAATCTGGGATTCTAGCGGCTTCTGTCACAGGGGCTGGCCTTTCAGACCTGAGGAGGGTTTTGTCCTTCCTCTGCTCTTGGGATCCATCTTAACCTTGGCCTGCCAATCTGACAGCTACATATAAAAGTAATTCCAAGATTAATAACTCTTTGTTGTTGTTCCTTAGAATCGACTCCCCAGGCTGTGGCCCCTGAGGGTGCATTAGGTACAGAACTTGATGGAGCTGAAGATTTGGAAACCATTAACCTGGAGACAGAGGAGAAGCTTTTCATCGATGTACGTACATAGTTGCATTTGGAGAAAAGTATCTGCTTTATACTTGGTATCAGATCAGATACAAACCTGCAAAATCCTCCTGACGTGTGGTCCCTGGACCAGCAGGCTTGGCATCCCTGGGAGCAGGTTAGAATGCAGGATGCCCAGCCCCCCTGTAATGAGACCTCCCCCAGGTGGTTCATACCTGTGCACGTTTAGGTTTGAGAAGTGCTGGCCCAAATGATGCTCCTTGAACGATGTCTACAAAACTCTTGATTTGTTTTCCCCAAAGAAGTTACCCTGGAAAGCGATTCTGTCTAGCTAGCCTTACACAAAATTATTAAGAAAGTTACACTTCATCATCAGAGCCTCTAATCCTCCTTGAACAGCTGCCCAGCAGGCGGCTACTGCCCTCTGCCTGGCCTGCGCTGCTCCGGCTTCCTGACGTGACTCTCCAGCGTCCTGTCCCCTGGGGCCAGTTCAGTGAGGAGCTGCTGACCTCATGTTTGATCACGGCCTCGAGAACGCCCCTCGTCCCTGACGCTCTTCCCCTTTTGATAACAGTCTAAACCGCTCTGGCCACAGGCATGGATTCACACCTTTTGTCACGACCCCCAGGACCTGTACTGCGGTGGGTCAGGAGTGGGGAGGCATTCCTTGCACCTTTAGCCTCACACCCAGTGGGCAGCCAGTGCTCACTCTGCTCACACGAAGGATGCCTGCTTGTCTGCCCACGAGTGCCTGCAGTTTAAACCCCTGTTGGCGACTTTGCCTGCCCTCTGCCCGCTTCCTTGTTAAACTGCTAAACTAGTGTTTCATTTCTAACTTCACAATTTCACGTAGCTCAATAAGAGTTAAACTAAGCCTGGTCAATTTTCAGAGCAGGTTTCTAATTTTCTGGGCCTATGTATACTAAGAAACAAAACTGGGCAATTAATCTCTAACATTTGAGAACCAACTGTATACAGGACAACTAATAGCTAACACTCATGGTTCTGACTCTTTGCCTGGCACTGTTCTAAACACATCTTGATTTAACCTTCCAATAACTCTAAGAGGTAGGTACTTTTATCATCCCCATTTTACAGATGAGGAAATTGAGAAACAGAGGGGTTAAGCAACTTGCCCAAGGCTACACAGCTAGGCAACAGTGGAGCAGGAATACCAACCCCAGGCAGTACATAGTCCGGCTCCAGAGTTCATGCATGAAACCACACACTGTGCTGCGTGCCTCACATGCTGGACCAGTTGCTATAGATGAAGATCCCCAAATCACAGCACAAAACAGAAAAGCCCTCCCAGTTTGGGGGAGGTCCAAAAAATACTCATTTTATACGACAGAGTTCTTAGACTAAGTTGTACACAGGAGGTGCACGTGCTTTAGGCCCCATCGTTTCCCCCAGATGAACTGGCTGCGTCTAATGACAAAGTGAAGTGGAGAGAGATGCTGGAATTCCTCAGACGTGTGGCACCTTGCGTGTCTCCTTCACTGGCCAGATCCACATCCTACAGTGGCAGCGTGTTTGTTGCGAGTGTGCACGGGGCTCTCGAGTGGTCTGGGTCACTCCTCACTGCTCCACGCACTTGCACATGACTCAGGCTGAACTGACCGTGGGGATGCGCTTGCCTCGCCGTCACCGTTCGGGGTGTGTCTGCCCTCCTCATGACGTGGGCTCGTTTGCTCTTTCAGGACCTGCCTGACTTGGAGGATGTTGATGCGGGCGAGTCTCTGGAAGACCAGGACAAGGTTCTCTCACACGTTCTCCCGGCCGCATAATTCCACCTTCCCTCCCAGTCTTGTCCCTGACAAAGTGCATCTCCTTAACTCGGAAGTGGAATGCTCTTTGTGACTAACACACTGCACCCCTGAGTTTTCACCCGACCAAAGGAAATGCAGCTGTTGGCTGTTGCTCACTTCTTTAAGCTTTTATGATTAACCACTTGGGTTTTCTTGGACAGACATCTTATCACTGATTTTTAATAACTATGTACTGTACATAATTAACTGACAACATTTCTCTGTCCTTGCAATGTATTTAAATGTTCATTTATGAATGTCTGTATATAGTGACACATAGTCAGGGAAGGAAAGGAGAAGGGGGGAGGGAGGAAAGAGGGAGAGTGTATGATGAGGGAGAAGACATGACGGGGTGTTCTCCCAAACTGACCTGACCCTCCTCCCTCCAGCATGACCGAGGGCCCATGTGTGCCAGCCCCATGCCCCGAGGGAGGGGCATGTGTAAGACCTAATCTCTGTGCAGGACTAACCATCGAAGGAAGGAAAGACACGCGAGAAAGACCACAGTTCCTGTGGGGGCCTGACCTCCAAGGGACCAAGTCCAGGTGGCTGGGTTAGGCATATGCCAGAGGCCAAGACTCACAGATGGGTCCATTCAGGGACCCCAGAGGGTACTGGTATAGTGGGAACAGCATGGACGGAGGGGGTGCAGCGTGGAGACCCGACAGAGGGTGGGAACAGAGTGCAGACGTGGCTGCAGAGCTCACCATGACCTTGGGGGCTCAGAAATGGCTGGCCAAGCACTGTCCATCCTGAGGCCTGACTCTCCCAGGGCAGAGTGCTATGCCTCCTCAGCCTTTCTTGTATGTGTCAACAGAATATTCTGGGATAGATGAAATCATGGAATTAGCACTGTGCATTTTAGAGTGACTATTGTGAAAAGAGAAATGATCAGACACACCTTTTTTCCTTTTAACAGATGATGTGCTTTCCAAAGATTACAGCCATCTCGCGCTCGAGTGATGACAGTGACTCTGAACTGGATGACATCTCCCTCCCAGTGCTGGAAAACGTGTCCACAGACACCCTGTCAAATATATTCGCAATCTCCAGGGACCCCTCCAGGAAGACTGAGACGCCCTTTACAGACATACTTAAAGAGGCAACAGAGAGGGACTTGGGAACGCAAAGTAGAGACACCAAGTCCCCACGCCCGCTGGTCCAGGAGCTCAATGACCACGGGCCTGCAGGGCCACCACCAACGCCCCCAACCTGCAAAAGGGATGCCACACCACCCCCTTCCAGTGAGGACGGGGACACTAACCTACTTTCAGCCTCTCCTCCAGGTAACGCCACCCTACTTTAAGATCACGGGGGCCAAAATCTTTCTTTGACAATGGGGAAGTGAAATGTCCACTCCCCAAACGCAGAGGGGGGCCTTTGCCCTAAAAGTCCCATGTTCTTGGGGAGGGTCATTCACGACAGACACGGAGATGGCTGCAGGTCACGTTCCTAAGTTGATGCCTCTGAAGCTGCCACTTGCTGGTCGCTGGCCTGGGCCGCCCCATTCCCGGCGGGCAGCGGGCATCCCCAGGACGCTTATGGCCGTGCAGATCGTGGCAATCTTGTTCAGCAGGTCCAGGCAGGGCTAGGGAGCCTGCATTTCACCCCCTTCCTCACCCACCCCATCCAGACCAAGGATTCTGAGGGAGGGGAGACTGGTGACATGGCTGGGAATGTGGGACAAAACGAGGGCGACAGCAGGCCTGAGGGTGTGGGTCCTCCATGTGAAAGCCCAGGATTGGGAGGAATGACGTGCAAGGCAGTGCTGGCAGGGAAGGGAGGTTCACCAGGCAGGGACCGTGTCCAGAGTGCCTGGCTGGGTGGGACAAATGAGGTCACAGACTGACAGCCTGGCCTGGCGCTGGGGGCGCATGCACGGTCCCAGGGAGGTGCACTGGGGGGGAAGCTGGTTAGTGCTGACAAGCCATACTGGGGCAATCTGCTCAGCAGCCGCCTCTGGGCACCCACACTAGGAGCCTGCTGGGCCGACAGCGCCTGTTCTCTGACTAGTCGGCAGCCAGGGCTCTCTGGAGGCCAGCTCGCATGGTTGACTCGAGGAGGAAATGAGGGGTGACCAGTTCCCCAAGAATACCGTTACCTTCTTTGCTAACTCTCCAGGAAACGGCACTGAAAAGGATGAAGTGCAGTCTGAGGTGGAGCCTGAGGAGCTGGTGGCGCCCGGGGCGGGAGGCCGGGAGGACGTTGGATTCGGCTTGGACTGAACCCCAGGGCGGCCCCTCCCTTGGACTGACAGACAGGGAGCCGGCGGCTGGCCCGGGCCTCACGGTGGTTCCCGAGAGCTCCCGGGGCCTCGGCTCACTCTCCTGCCCTGGCAGCCTCTGCAAGTGTGGGCTGCGCTGTGTTCCTGGTTCTCAAAGCATGACCCACTCCCCGTTATCTGTGGTAGAAATGGCATACTGTCATGTCTCGTTTGAGTAGTATAAACATTTTAGTACCCACGTGAGACCATGTGTTAGTGGATTATTTCATATCCGCGTGAGTTACATGTGCTTCATTTCATCTGCTACTCCGAGAAGAACCGTTCCTCTGTCCACCTGTGATCAGAACCCTCTCTCAGATCCTGGGGTCCGGCACAGTGCTGAGTGGGTGTTCTCCTCACAGGGGAGCAGTGTCTTCCCCCAGAGCTACAGAGCGTCAGAGGAAGCAAACCCTATGCATTCGACATCAAAAGCTATGTAACGGGATGCCGCCCAGTCTAAGGAACTTGACCATTGAAAACCATGCTCAGCTGACAAGTTTATTCAGTCCCCGAATGCAGGTCGTGTCTCCCTCTACGAAACATGAGATCACGGTACACACAGCTTAAACACAAACCACCCACCAGCGGCTGGTGACTCCCCCGGAGTGCTGGGACCAGCAGCTCTTCAGTGTCTCATTTCACGTCACTGGCCACAGCAAGGAGCTAGCACTGTTACCCCGACGTCACCCCGGGACACGGAGGACCCAGCTCATGTGCAGTGAGCCCCTGCTTTCAAGCACCACCCTGTCTCCTGGAGGGAACCCAATGACACTGACTTTGAGGACAGGACCCCAGCCTTTTCAACGTGCCTTTGGAAGCATCTTTGGGCAAAAGGACAAATGACAAGAGAAACTGCTCTGTGGCTGTCCCTAGTCCTCTGACTTGGCCCCAGATAGTTTCTGGATGTCTCCCATAGGCACAGTGGCCTTCACAAAGTAGAAAGGTCTGCACCCTGGAGACTGTTCTCTTTTTTTTTATTTCCTAAGTTTCAGTCATGGAAGGCACAGCTGGTTCAGGACAAAGGGCTCCCCAGAGGAGGGGGAGCAGCTTCCCTGGGCCCTCAGAAGCCCATGCGGGGCTTCTTCCGGGGTGGCTGAGAGCCAGAGAGGACGGCCGTCCGCTGCCTGGAGGGGGTGGCCCGCATGCTGGAGGTCTGAGAAGAGGGCACGGAGGCACCTTCCGGGGTGTCCCTTTGGAGTGGCAGCTTGGCCGTGTAGTCCCGGAGGGTCCGCTGACTGGAGGGGGTGGCCTGGATGCTGGGGGTCAGGGAGGGGAGCGCAGAGGCACCTCCTGGGGTGTCCTCTCCGAGCGGAAGCTTGGCCATATAGTCCCGGAGGGTCTGCTGCCGCTCCGAGGGGACGCCCCGGGCCCACTGCTCCTGGGTCAACTCCTGGGAGGGCGGGGTCACTGGGGGCCGAGGCCTGGCCTCAGGGTCTGGGCTGTGAGGAGGGCTGGTGGCGTCCGAGAGCTCCAGGCGGCCGCTGAGCGAGGAGAAGGTGCTGGACAGCTGCGTGCGGCGCTTGTGCCGCTTGGGCTGTCTCCTGGGCCCTGAGCTCCTGCCCTGCCGCCTCTCCCACCAGGCAGCCGCCCCGCCTTCCCAGGCTGCCTCCAAGCGCTCACTGAGCTCGTCCTTGGGGCCCGGCTCGGGGGCGGGGGGCGGCTCTGCAGTGGGGAGCAAGCCCAGGTCCCTCTGCTGCAGGAGCCGCCCTTCGGCCATGGCTGCCCGGAGACCCTCTGGCACTTTCCCCTCAACCTTCCTCTGCTCCATACAGCCCAGCAGACAGCGGTGGGAAAAGGTGGGTGCAGCCCACACAGGGGGAGCCGAGGGCACCTCCAGCAAGGCCTTCAGCCACTGGCTGCAGCAGGCAGTGGCCTGGGGGGTCCAGGAAGCTGTGGGGGCACAGGAGTCGGCCCCAGGGTCACCGAGGGGTCCAGGGTCTGCCTGGAGGCGGAGGCACTGGTGGAAGACATCCCCAGCTGCCGAGAGCTGGAAAAGCGACAGGACTGGTGTGGAGGTAGAGGGTGGGATGGCGGCGGCCAGACCTGGAGATGGGAATGACAGTGACCCCAAGGCCTGGCAGGGTACAGCTACCCAAACTCCCTCCCCAACCCCAGCACACCTATGGTTGGCGCTTTCAGGCGCTCCTGCAGCCGCCGCTGACTCTTGGGCTCCAGCAGGGGGAATGCAGAGAAGGAGTCGCTCCTGGAAGGAAGAGACTGGGGGTGCCCTGCCAGCCGGGGTGTGGAGGCCTCCTCACCTGGAGGAAGGACAGACAGCTGAGGCCCTGTCCAGGCCCCAGCCCTGCCTACCTTCCCGCACAGCTCCGGCCCTTGCCCGGACCCTCACCTGTGATGTGCAGCAGCTGCAGCTGCCCGCCCTGGCCTCCCAGGAGCAGTGGCCGTGGGCAGCCGGGGTGGGGCGGAGGCAGCAGCCGGGCCAGGAGAGGAGCAGAGGCGAGGCCATGGTTCCACTTCAGCATCGGCACCAAGGGGAGGCGCTCATCCACCAGGTAGAGCGAGAACTGGGGCCCAAGGAAGAAGCAAGATGGAGAGGACGAGACTGAGGTGTGGGAGAGGCGTCTGATGAGACAAGTCTCTGGGTGGCCCATCTGACCCTCAGGATGAGTGCAAACTTCTGAGTGGTCACAGCACTCCGTGCCTGGCCCTGACCGCCCCTCCAACTTCGCCTGCTCGGCCCCTGCAGGGGGCATGTCCTGAGCAGGCGCTGCCATTGGTCATCCCGATGCTACAACTGGGAGAAGAGCTCTCAGGACAGACACAGAGGAGTCTCATCACAGAGGGCCCACCTGGCTCTCAGCAGCCTTCCCCCAGCTCACCGGCCCCTGGAACTGACGCTTGAGACACACCTGCCAAGAGCCCAGGGTCCCGGGGGCAGGCGGGGAGCAGGAACCCTCAGACCTCCTCCCCCTTTCCTGAACACACGGGGATGGTCCGGCTTTGCAGACTGCTCTGATGCCCTTCCTCCTGCACCTGCTCCACCTTCAGTGGCACCTTAGAGCCCTGGTCAGACGCCACCTCCCCGTGAGGCCTTTCCCACCCCGCAGTTAGCATGTTTCAGACTCAACAAGGGTTTGTGATTCCTGTCTCACCTGCAGGTGTCCCGGGACCGTCTCTAGTAACTGTGTGAGACGTGCACGAGGGAGAGGAGGGAAGAAGGGGCCATTCACCTGTGTGCAGATGAGATGGAGCGTGGAATGCACAGACTCAGGGCCGCCCTCTCCCAGGTACTGGGTCAGCAGGACACGTTCCCCTTTCTGGCATGACGCTTCCGCCCCACCACGAAAAAGCAGCAGACCACAGCCTGGCGGGCCCTGGGAGAGAAACCAGGTCAGCCCGTCCGGTCTGAGGTCAGGGGCACCCATCTCTGCCAGCTGGCGAGACTCACTGGCCCTGCTGCTTTTCACAGCCTCGGGGAGGTCTCCGCCCCAGCCCCCTCCACGTATCTGCTCTATCCTGCTGCCGTGCCTGTGACGGTACCTGCCCCTCACCTGAGTGTCGATAATTTTCACTCCAGTGCGGTCACCCACAGTCAGCACCCGAGGGTGGGCGGTGAAGTCTCCCCAACGCCAGGGAGAGGGATCCCGGAACACAAGGGTCTCAGGGTCCTTGTAGACCCGCCGCAGCCTTAGGGAGACAGGGGCAGGGAGACGGGCTGATGGGGTCGGGGAGACCAGGGCAACCTGGCCCTGGGTCTAGGACATGTTGTATGGGGAGTGTGGGCCGTGGTTCTTGGGGGAGCCATTTGGGGGGGGAGGGGTTTTACAGGGAAGGGGCATTACCCATCCTGGGGGGTCCACAGACAGATGGCTCCTGAACGGCTACAGACGACCAGCTCCCCTGGCAGGTGAGGGCTACAGGGCACAAGTGTGATTAACGCTGGGCCGCACACCTCCCGACGCCCATCTCCCTGCAGACCAGCCAGATTCAGCCCCTCACCTGAGGCTAATCCCTGTGGCCCCCTTCTCGACCTGCAGCACCTGGAGAGGGGCCGGCCGCCCCTGCTTACTGACCTTCCACAGGGCACAGTGGTAGTCAGAGCGGACGGCCAGCAGAGCTGAGGGGATAGAGAGGGTCAGGATTAGGGTCAGGGTCAGGCAGCGGGCCAGTCAGTGAGGGAGGGAGGCGTCTAAAGGCCTTACCTTCTCCCTGCACAGTGCGGGTCACCACCTGCCGGACAGGTCCTCGGAGCTGAATGTGGCCAGGGTCCCTGAGGACCCGCGGGTCACCACCTGGGGTCAGACTGACCTCTTGGAAATCTGGGCCTCTTGCTAAGGATAGGTGCACGAGCTCTGGTCACTGCCAGCCCCCTTGGACCTGCTGAGAGCACCTCCTCTGCCAGAGGGAGCCTCTGGGATCCTGCTCAGCGAGAAAGGATACACAGCTTGTCCAGGGTGCCTCCTGCAGGGTAGACCAGCTGCCCGACTCGGGGTGTCCTTCCGGGCACCCAGGCCAATGCACCCCCGGTGAAAGCGTCGTCCAGGAGCAGCTGCTCCCACCGCATCACCAGCTCCTCATGCAGCAGCTCTCCCAGGAGGTTCGCCACTGACTTGCCCAGGATCGGGCCCCCAAGGATGGAGAACCGGCGCTGCCGGTGGCTGAGGTAAGCCCAGGGACACCTGGGGACAAGAGGACAGCAGGAGGGTCAGGCTGTGGTGGTGCTAGGGAGGAGGACTGGTACCATCCCAAGGGAGGCCAGGCCAGTAGACACATTTTTAATCAACCTAGAACTTCTTCCTTTGGGAAACCACGCCACCCCATTCCTGTGCCACAGGGGCAGTCACGTGACCCAGACCTGGCCACTCAGAGTGCTCTATTGCCTGGACCAGTGACTGGCTCACAGATGGCGGGGACACCCAAGTCAAGCCAATCACACCCTTCCCAAGACTTCTGCTTGTGCCTCAAGGATACTGGCTCTTTCCTTGAAATCATAAGCCATCGTGCTGCCCCCTGGAAACAGTCTGTCTAGGAATTAAGCCAGGCAAAGCCAAAAGGCTGAGAAAATAAAAAGAGATAGAGCACTATTAACATTAGTTGAACTCCTGGATGCAGCCATGCCTATAGTCCGTGAACTTAAATTCCCTTTTCCCCTTAAGCTAGTGGAGCTGGAGTTCTACACGAGAAAGTATGGCTCATGACTGCATAGTGGGGAAAGGAAGAACAACTGTGCCGGGAACCTGGATCCATGTCCTGGCTCCTTCCATCCCCACCACCAGCTAGGCCTACCCGCCCCATCCTTTCTCACTAGCCACTTGCCCCCAGGGCTGGTATCCATCGAGGTCCTGGAGCAGCCTCCTCACACTGACCACTGTCGTCTTCTTAGAGCGGCTCTGCGTGGAAAGGCCTCGTCAAGCTCGCACACCCTCAGGCTCACCCCGACATGAAGTGGGGAGTCCCCTCTCCTGGCCAGCCACGGGTTACTCACCCGTGCTCCCTCCAGTTTGAAATTCTCCAGCATCAGCTTCCCCAGGGGTGCAAAGGCTATGTCCCCATGGTCCCACAGGAACCGGCTGAGCTGCAGGAGGAGAGGAGGCCAGGTCGTTAAGCAGAGCCCCACGCCACACAGCACTGTCCACCGCGGGGCCACCCACCTGTTCAGTAACATCCAGCACAACTCGGGGCTGTCTCCGGAATGGGTGACCTCCCCGGAAAAGCAGGTCCTGGGCAGTCAGACCCGGGTGCCAGGGATCTGAGGGAAGAGTGGGGTTAGAGAAGAGGTCTGTCCTGGGGCAGGGAAGGGCCCAGAAGTGGGGCCAGGTGACCGACTCAGAGTCAGGGGGGGAGAGAAGTGACAGGTGGAGCGGCTGGGGAGGGAGCCCCGAGGACCAAGACCCTTACCGGGACTAGGAGGCAGCAAGGGAAGGGGCCCAGGGGTCTCCGGCTCCCAGAGCAGGCCCTTGGCCACGTGCGGCACCCCATTCTGAGGAAACACAACCACGACAACAACACAACAGTGAGCGCCCCTGGGCCGGGTGGTGTCGCCAGCACTTGTGTGTTATTAACTCACTCAGTCCTCGCGAGGAGCCTGCCAAGTCAGCACGAGGGTCACATCACTTTATCGATGAAGAAATGGAAGCACAGGGAGGCTGTCACTTGCTCCAGGCGACAGAACCAGTAAACAGAAGGGCTGGGACCAGAAGCCAGGCAGCCTGACTCCAGTCTGCACTTTGACCTCCAGGCCACACCGGCTCTCAAAGGAGCCCCTTGCGCCATTACTGCTGACCCGGATCCCAGTAGTTCTCACTTCCACTCAGGAGACCTCATGGTTACTTACTTGGGGAGCCCGAAGGCCACTCTACTGCCCACTGCTGGGCTGGCCTGAGACAGCTCAGCTCAGACACTCAGGGGACGGAAATGTGGGCAAGCCGGGCTCCCAGACGGGGCCGATGTGACGTGAAGCCCTTCCTTGTCGAGGAAGCCCCTCTGCTTCACTCCCCTCCCCACCGCTGTCTCTTTTCATCTTTCACCCCCTTGCCCTGCCCGCCATAATCCTTGGCGAGCCTGTGTCCAAGTGGCAGCCGGATGGCTTGGGCTTCCAGGGAAAGAGCCGGTGTCCTTCCTGTCCCGGGAGGTCTCCCCTCCCCACCCTGCCTCATCCCCGCTGTGCTGTCCCAGCATCCTTCTGGTGTTGCTCAAAGCTATTATCACACTTGGCAACGATTTCACCCTTTGGTCTGTTTTCACTCAACCTAACTCTAAGTTCCACGAGGGGTGGGGGTCACATCTGACTTATTCATGCTGGGTGCCCTGGGCCTAGGAAGATGCCTGGCACAGTGTAGTGGCTGTGCAATCAGTATTCACTGAACAAACAGAGGAATGAAAGGCTGGGGGAGAGGGAGGTAGGAAAGAGCAAGCCAACAGCTCCCGCTCAGTAAACCCTCTATGGATGGTAGGGCGTCCCATGTACCCCCAAGGAGGGGATTCCGGCTCAGCTTGTCTTAGCAAATTTGTGCCAATGCCACCCCACCCTGTGCTCCTGCTAGAAAAGGGGACCAAGTGAAGGCACCCACCCTGGAGCTGCCAGGGCTCTCCACACCATCCTCACCTCGGAGTTCTGGGGCAGGGACTCTGGCAGGGTCAGTGCGTCTCTCCAGCTGCACATGAAGGACATGTCAGGGACATCGCTCAGACCAAGGGGGCCGGATGTAAATAATGTGGGGCGGAGGGAGCCAGGGAAGTCCATGCTAGAAAACAAGAACCATGTGTCACACTGGTCTTCTCAGAGACTTAAATCTGACAATGGCTTCCAGGGTTCCTGGGAGAGTGAAAAGTGCCCTAAGAGGGGTATACTGTTTTTGGAGAAGCAGATAATAAAGAACAAATGAATATGAAGCCTAATGCCAGATAGTAATAAGTACTATATTAAAACCAGTCAACCAGCCAGGAGGGAGGGGATGGCAATGTGCCGAGGCCATGGTTTTAGCAATGGTAGCCAGGGAAGGCCTCTTTGAGAAGGCGGTGTTTGGCACAGCCTGAACCTAATGAGGAAGAGAACTATGTGGACAACTGGGAAGAGGGTTCCTGGCAGAATGAACAGCAAGTACAAAAGTCCTGGGGCAGGAAGTGCTTGAGAAACAATCAGGAGGCCACAGAATGAAGAGGAGGAGGGGGTAGGGGATGAAGTGAGACAGGTGGTGAGGGGTCAGCTTCTAACAAGCTCTACGTATTATAATTACATATTTGTAGACTACACACCCTATGCCCCAGGCTATACTCCCAAGACTAACTCTAGTTCCCCCAAAGCCAGGGACTGAGTCTTATTCGTCCATCTTCCCATTGTCAAGTACATTCCTTCCAAAAATGCACGAACTGCGTGCTGAACAAAACTAAATTTAGGTCAGAGGTCTTTGGTAAATACAAAGTGCTCTAGAAGCATAAGCAGCCATAGCATCCCTCCTTTTTATTAACCACAAAAATGATAGCGGCACTCACTGAGCGCCCGCATCTGCAGCCACAGTACCACATGCTTTATTCTCCTATTGCCCCTGTTTTGGAGTTCAGGAAACTGAGGCTGCAGAAAGAGCGACCTGCCCAAGGCCACCAGCTGGATTCCAATTCAAAGTCCGAGCTCTGAAGCACCGCTTCCTGTGCCTCCAAAAGCAAACATGAGCGTTAGAGCCTTAATAACGAAAATCTTTTCCTTTGGCACTCCTGCTGCATCGAATCAGTTTATCCCGTAACCTCCATACATCCATGTACCTGCAGCACCATGCAAAGTACCCATCACACAGTAAATACTTGTCAAACAGTGAATATGTGTTTCTCAGGGCACGTCAGCCTCGTTCTAATTGTGGTTTATACACATAGTCTTATCTCTTCCACTAGACTGAGAGCCCTCGGGGGGAGGGACTGTATCTGATTCATTCCTGAGTTCCTGGTGTCTGGCTGCTGCTTCATTTCCTTCCCATGACAGGAGAGGACAGTGGCAGGAATCAAGGAGGTGATCACTGAATCCTTGTGAAAACGCTGGCTTCCACAGGACTGACGGTACCAACTGCAGTTAAGGGCCTCCCCAGGCGGCCTCGTCCCTGGTGAGCCAGCAGACACACACAGGTCCCCAGCTCATCTCTTGCTCCTGGGCTCCCATTACTCTGCCCTCCTTTGGGTTCCTCCTCACCATACTTCTTTCCACCACGGGCCTCTGCACACTCTCTCTCCGCCTAAAATGAATGCCAGCACCTTTCCTACCCATCCCCAAATCCCACTCATCCTTCAGATTTCAAGTCAGGGAAGCCTCTCCCAGTTCCCCCAATCCTATCCTCCCCCAGCACCCTGCGTGTCTCCTCCAGAGCACTCACTGCAATGTGTGACTACATACTTAAAGATGATGCTAACTTAAAACTGCTCTAACAGTCCCCCCCGGGAAAGGACTTTATATATCCCCAAGGCCTTGGAATTTTCTACATGGTAACAATCAGTACACACAAGCCGAAGGAACAAATCTCGGAAGGAATGAATGAGAGGAGATAGGAAGCAAATAGCCTCCAACAAACCCGGGCAGGCTGAGGGCTCTGGTGAAGCCCACGACCTCAGAACAGCCCTTAGACAAGGCAGCCTCCCCTTCCCGCCTTCGCCCTCAGCTTGCCAGGCCCCTTGAGACCTCCAGCGCTGCAGAAGTCAGTCGGGTCTGCGTTAATGCTAGGCCGAGCATGGCAAAAGGCGAGCCTGTCGCAGGGATGGGAGGGGGGGATCCGACGGTCCCTCCCCTCACACATCTACTCGGCCACGTCCTCCCCAACCACCTCCTCCCACTCCCACCCCAGGCCCCAGAATTTCAACCCGAGGCCTTGCACCAAGCGCCGTGCGCCAGCCAGCCGCTACCAGGCCTCGCATTTGCGGGCCCCTCTCCACTCCATGAGCCGGGGGCTGCTAATAACCACTTTGCAGGTGCTGGACGACTGGTCCCAAAGCCACGCAACTCGGGGCCCAGGACGTGCGCAGGCGGACCCTCCTCTCCCTCCCGTCCGACGGCGCGGGCACTTACGCGCTCGTCTGGGAAAAGGACCTCCACGCGACGCTCGTCTGGCCCTCGTACCGCGAGAGAGATCGAGAGCCGGACCCCGGCTCCGACGCCCTCGGAGCAACAGCCCCGCAGCAGCGATGAACGGTCTTCCTGGCCGAGCCGGAAGTGCTCCCTCGAAGACAGGAAGTCCCGCCTCCCAGGCCGGCCTCACGGTCACCCCAGAGCGCCACCTCCCGGGCGGGAGGGGGAATGGGAGTGGAGTCGGCCGTGGGCAGTGCAAGTAAAGCCCCATCAAGTCCCAATAGCGAAGGGCAGGTTAACGGCAGTTCGAATCCCACATCTGCTTAACTAACTTCCTATGTCACAGGATTGCTGTATTAAATTAAGTCACTCAACAAACACCTACTGAGCACCTATGATGAGCCAGGCACTGTATTAGTCAGTTGGAATCCTACTGATCGTCCTTACAGCCCTATGAAGCCAGCTTTACAAATAGGGATACAGGTACCCCTGGCAGTGCATGAGGCTTTCCCAGTAGCCAGGCAAGTATAGCTTTAGGCATTGGTTCTCAAATTCCAGCGTGCATCAGTATCACCCGGAGGGTGGGTAAAAGAGTTTCTGATTCAGTGAGTCTGGGGTGGGGCCTGATAATTTGCATTCCTAAGTTCCCAGGTGATGCTGATTCTGCTTGTCTGAGGGGGGGGTCACACTTTAAGAACCACTGTGCAATCATAAATCTTACCATTATCTTAACCCAGCAGTTCTCAGACCTGAGCGTGCATCAGAATCCCCTGGAGGGCTTGTTAAAACAGTTCGCTGGGACCCACTCCCAGAGTTTCTGGTTCAGTAGATCTGGGATGTGATCCAAGAATCTGCATTTCTAACGAGTTCTCAGGTGATACTGATGCTGCCAGTTCTGGGACCTCACTTTGAGAACCATTACTTTAAAGAATCAATTTCCAAATTCTCAGCTTCCATCTATATAGTTTTTATCTGGGAGGTGCTTGGAATTGGATAGTTCTCCTTTCACCTCTCCTTTCTCACTATCCCTTTTTTCCCCACTACAGAGTATTCCCTAAGGTGGACGCTGACCAAAGAGGTGATTCCAGAAAGCAGAGTCCCTACAGGAGAGAGTCCCTATAAAACTAAGAAAAGCAGGTTCAGTAAGAAGTAATGATAGAAGGGTGCAGGACGGGGGTTTTGGGGGCTGACAATATGTTTCTTCATCTGAGTGCTGGTTCAGTGTGTGAAAATTTATCGAACGATCTGTACACTTTTCTATATGGATGTAATATTTCAATAAAGAGTCTTTTTGAAAAAGAAAAGAAAAGGGCTGGCCTGGTGGCGTAGTGGTTAAGTTCATGTGCTCCGCTTTGGCGGACCAGGGTTCACAGGTTCGGATCCCGGGCGCGGACAGACACACTGCTTGTCAGCCATGCTGTGGCGGCGTCCCATATAAAGTGGAGGAAGATGGGCACGGATGTTAGCCAGGGCCAGTCTTCCTCAGCAAAAAAAAGAAGAGGATTGGCAACAGATGTTAGCTCAGGGCTAGTCTTCCTCACAAAAGAAAAAGAAAAGGAGAAAATACTGCTGGCTGTGACACTTTATCTCATTGAGACTCCAATGGTTAGGCTACATGCCTTCTCAGCCATCTACCTCAGAAACAGAATTCACTCTATGCGGGCAGGAGTTCTTCTGTCTGTGTAGGTCACTGATGTTTCCCAAACAACTAGAAGAGTAGATGCTTGATAAATATTGAATCAATGGAAGAGGGAATGAAATGATACGGTTCTTCTGAGAAAATATCAACACATTTATTTAAATTGAAAAAATGAAGTCAGACTTTCTGACAGGAAGTAATTCTGGTTTAGCTGATAGGTTTGACTATGAGGGTAGGCTCTGCCAATTAGGGCACATGGAGAGCATTTTTCATAAATGGAATAAGCTAAGTCTGCATCTCCATGGTTTTGGTGAAAATATATTAAAAAGATGATTATAATATATAATAAATCAGAAATTACATCTTTTGTAAACATTTAAGCTTGTGATTAAAAATTGAGGATACATAGCTTTTCAGAATTATTTTAGGAGTATGTATGCAAAAAAACATTGACGATCATGTATTAGTGTCCTATTGCTGCTGTAACAAACCACCACAAACTTAGTGGCTTAAAAGAACACAATATTGTACAGTTCTGGAGGTCAGAAGCCTTAAATGGGTCTCACTGGGCTAAAATCAAGGCATCAGTAGGGCTGCATTCCTTTCTAGATGTTCTAGGGGAGAATCCATTTCTTTGCCTTTTCCAGCTTCTGAAAGCTGCCTGCCTTCCTTGGCTTGTGGCCCCCTTCCATCTTCAAAGCCAGCAATAGCTAGCCGAGTCTTTGTCATGCTATCGTCTCTCTGATTCTGACTCTTCAGTCTCCCTCTACCCCATTTAAGGACCCTTGTGATTAAATCGGGCCCACCCAGGTAATCCAGGATAATCTCCCTGTCTTCAACTCAGCTGATTAGAAAACTGAACTCCATCTGCAACCATAATTCCCCCTTGCCATATGATGTAACATATTCATAGGCTGTGGGGATCAGGACATGGACATCTTTGGGGGACCATTATATTTCCTACCACACCACTATTCCGCATCACCCTTATGGGACACCCATCCAGCTTCTGGGCTGGGAAGCCAACTCCACTTCTTCCTGCCTTCCTTCTTTCCTTTCTCTAAACAAGATGTTTGGTTTCCTTTTGTTACTAATGTAAATTAAAATTAAATTAGTGAATTTAAGCTTACTAATGTACACTTAACATGCAGTAAAATGCACAAGTCTTAAGTGTACACCTCATCGAGTTTTTACATACATATAAACCCACATAACCACCGCCTAGATCAAGACGGAGAGCATTTACATCACTCCAGAAATTTACCTGGTGCCACTTCCCAGTCAACACCCACTTCAAGAAGTAACCATGATTCTGACTCATCACCAGAGATTAATTTTCCGGTTCAAGACTTTATATAAATAGAATCATGCAGAAGACAGTCTTTTTAGTCTGGCTTCTTTCACTCAACACGCCTATGAGATTCACTCATTTTGTGCATGTAACAGTATTTTGTTTCTTTTTATTACTGCGTAATAGTCCACTGTATGAACACACTACTTGTTCATGCAAGTTCCTGCTGGTGAAGTTTCCGGGTACGTCGACTCTGTTAAAGTCTCTCTGTAGACATGTGCAGCCATCGTTCCATTTCTGAACACCTGCTGTCCTGTCCCTTCCTTCTACTAGGCCTAATTCTGCTCTCTGGCCCCACAAGAAAAAAAACAGGATTGTTCTTTCTGATGCCAATTCTGAAACATTTGGGAGATTGAATCTACTCTGTCCTCCGCACCTGCTCTTCCCTAATCAAATGTTCCCGGTTCCACCAACTGCTCCTCATACGCCCCAGTGTCTACACTGCCACAATCCTGGTCAGCAGCAACTGGTCAGGTAGCAATCAGCAGCAGCAACAAAGGCGGCGAGTCTTACAGACTGTGAACTCAGTATTGGTCATGTTTTCCTGTGTACTGGCTCCTCCAAGACTCAGTTACATTTTCGGCCCCCTTCAAGCAATTGTGTTGCATCATAGCAGGCCATATGTAAACTGTCTTCATCCCTAACATCTTATTTTTGTTATTTCTCCTTCATCCCTAGTCCCTCATCTGAAAGAACTGCTGTCTTGTGGTACTGCTACTCAAAATCCCTCCTGAAAAGAAAAAGCGGGGGCAGAGTGCCGAATGGCTAACTTCGGCTAGAGAGCACTTCCGCTTGGCTTCGGGTGAAGTCTTTAGATGTAGACCCTAAAGATTCTGTGGGGCTGCTACATTTGAGAACACCCTCATTCATCGGATGAGGACCCCCAGGCTCAAGCCGCTAGGGGCGGGCTGCCGTGATGGGGTGTGGTTTGGGGTATCCTAGGACAAGAGCAAGGGTGAGGCACTGGGCCCAAGCCTCCAGACCCCTTCCCCGGCCTTCGGTTCGCCAGGCAAGAAGAGAGGCTGATGGGAGTTACCCCTTCCCTCACCCAAAGCCCCGCCCCGGCAGTGGGATGTTGGCCAGGCGGCTGTGCTTCTACATCCGGGCTGCTGTTGTTCGGTAGACTGTCCTTCCCATTGGCTGGGCGCACTGTCTGCCACAGCTCTGAGAGCTCTCATTGGTCAGCAGAGAGGTGGGGCGGAGCTCGCCAGGCGCTGTCTGCCGTGCCGCGTGCACCTCACGCGGAGCCAGCCAGGCGTGTAAAAGGGCACAGGCAGCACGAGAACGAGCCCCTTCTCTTTTCTGGTCCTCGCGCCGGGGCCATGGCTTCAGCGGCCAGTGCGGCCCTGGGCTCGGATGACAGCGGCCGCAGGAAGCCCCGTCTCGCAGCATCGTTACAGATCAGCCCCGGGCCCAGCCCCAGGCGGCCCCCAGCCAGCCTGGGCCCAGACACCTGGGAGCCCGTGCTCGCCCCCAGCGCGGAGGACAATGAGGGGGACAGGCAGCACCAGGCCTCGGCGGGGGACGGTGGGCCCTGGGCAGGGGCCAGAGTTGGGGAACTGGGAGCAGCCCGGGCTCGGGAAGGCTTGGGGGGCCGGATGGGGAGGTCCCCGAGGGTCTTTGTCTCACCCACAGGGCCCGCCAGGGACTTCCCAGCGGCAGCCGGACAGCTGAGCCTGCAGCTGAAAGACCCTCCGCCGGGCCAGGCCGTGGCCGTGCTCGCTCAGTATGCGGCCAGTCTGGGCGTCTCCCTGACCTTCAGAGAGGAGCAGACGGCAGGTGAGGCCACGGGGCCCTGGATGTTGGCGCGCACAGGCTGACCCCAGATGAAGCAGGGGGACTGTGAGCTGGGCCTGAGCCCGGGGCCCCAGGTACACCTTGCCATGAGCAGCGTGGTGCTGGGAGCACCGCTCCACCGGACATCCAACGGGCGGGTCATCTGGGAACGTTACCCCATCTGATGCCCCAAGCGACCCAGCCTTTCAGCTTGCCTTTTTTGAGGGCCAATTACGTGCAATTTCAGTTGCCACGCCAGCATTGGAGACACCTGGGGACCAGCCCCTGACTTAAAAACATTATCAAACGCAGTTTGCTAATGGCAACACTGCATAGAGATGTAATCATGTTCTTTCCATTTCCTCAGTGCACCCCCTCACCCCCGACTCAGACACAGACACACAGCAATACCCCAGGTCCTCAATTCAAGTTCCCAACCTTAAGCCAGCGTGTTCCCACTTTCTAAGGAGATAGCAAGAGAATCATCCCTCAAGCTGTTGGGAGCGTTTGTAAAACTACCTAAAAGAACCCCAAATGAACAGCTTAAAAAGAGGTGATGTATAAAAATGTACCTGGGATTTGTGTTAATCAGGTATGGTAAGACAGCAGACGCGGAAATAACGGTCACGAAGGGAAAAGTAAATAGTCACAGATCCCTGGAAACAGGAGGCACAAGTCGCCACACAGGAAAGGGCCAGGGTGGTCAGGAGGTAGAGGAGTAGGGGGAGAGCCCAGCCCAGAGCCTTCTTTGGGGTTTTCTTGGGAAGGAATGGCTGAGGCAGGGTGGGTACATTGAGTAAGCTTAGGGTTGAGCAAGGCAAGACACTGAGGAAGTCTGGGGTTCTAGGGGTGGTCCCTAGTTGTCCAGTACCTGGCCCTGGGCGATTTAGGGTAGGGGCAGTATTGGCTTGTGTGAGAGTTTGGTGGTTAGGGAGTGAACTCTGGATTGGTTGGTTTCTATCTCAAAGATATACTTGCAGGGGAGTCATCTGCTGTCTTTAGGAATTAGCCCTGGGAGGGACACTCTCTCCAGGGTCAAGGCCCCAAATGCCAGAGCATCAGGAATACAGAAAAACAGATACTAGAGTCAACACAGATGATAATAGCTAACATTCGTGAGTTCTGGATGATGGGCCAGGCACTGTCTGAGGGCTTCAGACACGTTAATGCACTGAATCCTCACAGCTGTTCCTTAAGGAGGTACAGTACTGTCACCATCATTTTACAGACGGGAAGACTGAAGCCGGAGAGGGTGTATCTGCGGGGCACAGTGTGAATCCAGGCAGTCTGGCTTCAGAACCTGAGCTGAACACGGGATTATATTGCCCCTCCCTTTTGCTTACGGTTCCCTTTTTCATTATTTACATGGGTAGTTTTTTTCTTGTGGGGAAGACCAGCCCTGAGCTAACATCCATTGCTCATCCTCCTCTTTTTGCTGAGGAAGACTGGCCCCGGGCTAACATCCGTGCCCATCTTCCTCTCCTTTATATGTGAGACACCGCCACAGCATGGCTGACAGGCAGTGCGTACGGGGGCGCCCGGGATCCGAACCTGTGAACCCAGGCTGCCAAAGCGCAAACTAAACTGCTGTGACACAGGGTGGACCCTCAAAGACTAGTATAAAAGAACTTCTATGGGGGCCGCCAGGTGGCGCAGCGGTTTAGTCCGCGCTTGGCAGCCCGCGGTTCGCGGGTTCGGATCCCGGGCGCCCGCCGACGCACTGCCTGTCAGCCATGCCGTGGCGGCGTCCCATATAAAGTAGAGGAAGATGGGCACGATGTTAGCCCAGGGCCAGTCTTCCTCAGCAAAAAGAGGAGGATTAGCAACGGATGTTAGCTCAGGGCTGGTCTTCCCCACAAAAAAAAAAAGAACTTCTATGAACTCTCCACTCAAATTTTCCAGTTAATATTTGCCACATTTGCTTTGTGTATGTGTCTCTCTCTCCCCTCTATATATTTATTTATATTAAAATATCCAAATTAATTTTTTCTGAACCATGTGGAAGTTAATTTACCCCTTAAGCATTTCAGTGTGTATTTCCTAAGAACAAAGATGTTGTCTTATATAACCATAGTACAATGATCAAATGCTGGAAATTTAACATTGCTGTAATACTGTTACCTAATTACCATTCACATTCAGATTTTGCCACTTGTCCCAGTAATGGCCATTTTTTCCAACCCAGAATGACCGGTTACATTTAGCTGCCGTGCCTCTTTAATCTGCTTTTGTCTGAAACAATTCTCTGGCCTGCCGCTGTCTTCAGGACATGGATGTTTCTGAAGAGTACTGGCCGGTTGTTTTGTAGACCGTCCTTCCACTTGGGTTTGTCTGTTTCCTCAGGACTGGTTCAGGTCATGCGTTATGCAGGAGCAGACGCGGTAACCGGTGTCCTTGGCCGTACGTCCCACCAGGAGGACTGGGATCTGTCTGTCCTACTGCTTGGGGATGTTAGCTGGGAGGGTGGCGTCCAGGTGTCTTCCCTTCCCCTTTGTGCTTAGTCAGTCACCTGAGGGGGCATCTGGAGATGGTGTGGCTCTCCAGTTCCCCATAACACCGTTACCTTGTGGTTTTAGTGGACTTTGGTGGTTGTAGCCAGATCTGTTATGACTGCCAGTGGCCGCGGGGGTTTGCCGCTGCCAGCGCTCCTTCTGCATCTCCTGGCTGGCGTTCTCCACGCTCTCTTAGAGCAGAGCAATCTCCGTGCTGGCCAGGCATGCTGGGACGCGGTTCTCTTTGAAAAGGGCAGTCCTTCTGGGAAACAGCTTAGCAGCAAGTACCGTGAACTGAAATAAGTTTATACGCTTTGACCAAGTGATCCCAGTTCTAGGATTTTCATCTGTCTCTTTTGTGCCATAAGTAACATCTGAAATGAGACTGGTGGACGAAACTTTCAAACGTAGGAAGGAAATAGGGCAGTGTGTCTGGAGGAAGGCAGGGGGCTTCATCCTGAGAACATTGCAGCCCTGGTTGGGTCCTGGCACCACGTGGGCACGCTGCCTGCCCTTTGTGCACCCCCTCGGTAAAATGGGGTCATGTGCACCTATTTCAGAGGGGCTTGTGAGGATTTCTGAGTGACGATGGGCAAGCATGCCAAGGTACACACCAGCGCCTGGGCAGGGGTTAGCAGTCCCATCTCCTGTCGTCCTGGGTCCTGGTCGTCAGGACATCAGTGTCAGGTGTCAGGAGGAAGCGTAGCTGGGAGAGAGCTGCCGTGGCTCAGGTGCGGCAGGTGTGGTGGCCATCCTAGAAAAGGCCCATGACGGGGGTGAAGCGCAGGGCACTACTTCATGGTCCCCTCCTTCTCCAGAATGCTGCTTCCCCTTCTCTGTGTGCGCCGAGCTGGATGGGGTGGTCTGCCCTGCGGGCACTGCCAACAGCAAGCTGGAGGCCAGACAGCAGGCGGCTCTCTCTGCCCTCCGCTACATCCAGAGTCAGCTGGAGAGCCCGGGTAAGGGGACAGCCACCCCGTGACCGAGCCCCAGCTGGGGGTGCTGAAACGCTGTGTGTGTGAGCATGTGGGCGGGTAGGGGAGAGTCGCTGCAGAGACCGTCTGGGCACCAGGACCCGGCCTTCAGGGATCTGGGGAGGGGGATATGAGCCCACCCCTGCCCTAATGTCCTTTGAAGCTTGCCCACCCCGGGGCAGGGTCTGCTAGAGGGGTAGCCCAGGAACTTTTGGCTTCTGGAATATGAAAACCTCCCCCCTGCCAATGGAAATTCTTGGCTTCCTGAAGGAGAAAGGGCAGGAGGGCAGACCCTAGCACCCATTGCGATTGCCCCCTTGTCTCTCTTCCAGAGTCCCCCAAGTCCCCCAGCAGGCCCCCACTCGCCTCCCTGAGCATAGGTAGGTGGGCTCCTGTTGACCCCACCCCTGTGGTGAGGGAGGGGAACAGCCTGTGGGGCCCCCACCTCCACCCTCTCCCCCATGTGCAGAGAACATCTTGACCCACGAGCAGCGCTGCGCAGCCGTGGTCAGTGCCGGCTTTGACCGCCTGGTGAACAAGGACTCACCGTACCAGGCCTGTAAGGGGACTGTGGCTGCAGTCATCCTGGAGAGAGGTAGGGGTTGCCCTGCCCCCCCTCAGAAGGCCCTTGTGGGCCCCTTGCCTTAGACCATGGCGTCTCTGCCCTCTTCCCTTGCAGAGGTCCCTGGTGCCAGGGGCCACGCCAAGGAGATCTACGAGCTGGTGGCACTGGGCACAGGCAGCAGCAGCTGCGCTGGCTGGCTGGAGTACTCGGGCCGGCAGCTCCACGACTGCCACGGGGTGGTCATTGCCCGCCGGGCCCTGCTGAGGTGAGGGGTGGGCTCGCAGGCTCTCTGCCACAGCCTGGGCCAGGACGCTGCCACCCCTAACTGCTCTTCCACCCATCTCTCCCAGGTTCTTGTTCCGGCAGCTCCTGCTGGCGACCCAGGGTGGCCCCAAGGGCAGGGAGCGGTCCGTGCTGGCCCCCCAGCCTGGGCCCGGGCCCCCCTTCGCCCTCAAGCCCCGGATTTTCCTGCACCTCTATGTCAGCAACACCCCTAAGGGAGCTGCCCATGACATCTAGTATGTGGGGAGCCCGGATGGGGAAGGGCAGAGTGGGGTCGGGGGAGGGGTCCTGACTCTCGTGTCCTATGTCCCCACTCCTTCCGCCTGCCTCTGCAGCCTCCCGCCGCCATCCTCCAAGGGCAGTCTGCTGCACAGCCCCCCCTTCCGCCTGCAGGCCCACATCCGCGGGGAGCTGAAGCCCGTGTGCTACGTGGCACCTGCGCTCCGTGATACCCACGTGAGCTGCCTCTCGGCCAGTGACAAGCTGGCGCGCTGGGCTGTGCTGGGGCTGGGCGGTGCCCTGCTGGCCCACTTCCTGCCTCCCCTCTATGCCACCAGCCTTGTCCTGGGTGAGGGTCCCGCAGGGCTTGAGGGTGGAAGGCGGGCTCTGGGTGGTGTGTGGGAGAGGGTGGCAGGGACTCTGACCTTGTCCTGTGCCTTCTGCCCCCACAGCTGACCCTTGCCACGACCCCCCAACTGTGAGCAGTGCCATCCACGCCCGGCCCAGCCTAGACAGTGTTTTGGGGCCAGGCCTGCCACCCCCCTATGCCCGCACGGTGCTGCACCTGTTTTCAGGTCCCCCTGTCGCCCCCTCCAACCCCACCGCCAACACCTGCCATGGCCTGAGCTTCAACTGGAGCCTGGGGGACCCTGACATCGAGGTTGTGGACGTGGCCACTGGGCGTGTGAAGGACGAGTGAGAAGGGCCCGTGGGCAGGCTGGAGAGGGGCCTGGGGGTGAGGGGTCCCTGTCTCCCTGCCCAGGGGTGAGAGGGTGCATCCAGGCACCAGCTGGGGTTCTAATCCCAGCTCAGCCTCTAACTAGCTCTGTGGACATGGCCGGTGCTCCTGTCCCCCACCCAGTGCCATCCCCCTGCCACCCCATGAGATTGTCGTGGCGTGAAAGGAGAAGGTGCGAGGGGCACGGTGCCGCCTGTGAGCTCGGGTCCTCCTCTCCCTCTTCTGACCTTCGTGTCCTCTCTCTCGGTCTCCAGTGCTGCCCTTGGGCCTCCCTCCCGCCTCTGCAAGGCAGCCTTTCTCTGGGCCTTCCGCCAGGCTGCCCAAGCTCTCGGGAAGTCCCATCTCCTGGCCTTGAAGACCTACGAGGCAGCCAAGGTCAGCTCCTCCCCTCCCCGCCAGCCCTCTTTCTTCTGTGCCCCCAGCAGGCACCGTCTCCACCCTGCTCTTCTGCCCTAGGCTGGGCCCTACCAGGAGGCTCGCCGGCAGTTGTCGCTCCTCCTGGACCAGCAGGGCCTGGGGGCTTGGCCCTCCAAGCCGTTGGTGGGCAAATTCAGAAGCTGAAACAGACCTCCAGGGGGCCGAGGTCCCTGCGCAGAGCTGGACCCCGCTGGAGGAGTGCTGCTTCCGGGGAGGGGTGGGGGGAGTGGGGGTGGAGCTCTGTGGGTGAAGTTGGGAATGGTGGGGGGGGCTGCTGCACATTTGGGCTTGAATAAAGAAGCTGTTTCTGGTGCTTCTGTGTCTGGTTGGCTTTGCGGGGAGGAGTGGGTACCGGATCCCCTCCTCACAGTTACTTTATTGTCGCACCAGCCCTGGCTCCTCCCTGCCTTCCAGCTTGTGTGCTCCGGGGCAGGCTGTGTTGTGTTGTGTTGTGTCGTGTGGCCGGGCTGCTGGCAGCAAGTGTGGGAGCATTTCCTCTTCTGGTGTGATGGAGGCTCTGGCGTCCCTTCCTTTCCCTGGGCCTGGACCTGGGAGGAGTGGTAGGCAAGGGTGGCACCTGCTCTCGGGTCCCACATGGGCTGGTCGGAAGCTTCAGCCGTGCTGGCCGTTGAGCAAGATCCGTGGGTCTGAGCTGCCCCCTGTTGAAGGGTGCCGGGAGGATGCGGGCATCGGTAGTCCCGGTCAGGAGGGGAGGCAGGATCCTGGGTGGACAGCAGCCCCAGTGCCTGCCCTTGAGGTCCTCTGGGTTTCTGTGAGTGGGTAGGGCCTGGAGGGCCTTCCACTGGGCTTGTAGGTATACTGGGGTGAAGGGTGTCCCCCAAAATTCACATCCACCTGGAACCTATGAAAATGATCTTGCTTAGAAATAGGGTTTTTGCAGATGTGATCAAGTTAAGATGAGGTCATACTGGATTAGGGTGGGCCTTAAATCCAATGACCGGGGTCCTTACAAGAAGAGACACAGTAAACACAGGGGAGAAGGCCATGTGATGGTGGAGGCAGAGACGGGGTGATGCTGGCGCAAGCCAGGGAACCGCAAGGGTGGCCAGCAACCTCCAGAAGCTGGGGGAGAGGATGGAGTGGTTTCCTCCCTCGAGTCTCCAGAGATAACCAGCCCTGCCAGCACTGCAGGCCTCCAGAGCCGCGAGAGAATAAATGTCTGGTCGTTTGAAGGCAGCCGGTTTGTGGTACTTGGTCACGACAGCCCTGGGAAGCTAACAGAGGGTCACGTGGAGCCAGGCCCAGCCTCTCTGCTGCCCCAGCCGTTCCACCCGGGTAAGCCCTGGGACTGCCCGAGCCTGCATACCCGCTGTGGGGAGGGCCAGGGCCTACCTCTCGGAGCCCGGGCGTAGGTCTCCTTCCTTTTTCTCCAGGGGGCTTCAGGGAGTCCGCGGGGGCTTTCAGACACTCTGGGGACCTTGAGTGGGGAGGGAAGACTGTGTACACCACACGTACGCACACATGCATACGTCTGCAAACCTGGGCACCTCACCAGCTGGGGCAGTGTCCATTGAGCAGGAGCACAGGCAGCTTTGAAGTCTGGGGACCTGGGGCCAGGAGTGGTGAGGACCACACCGGCCGCACACCCTGTGGCCCAAGGCCCCCTGCACTCCAGTAGCTTCAGGGTTTGGAACTACAGACTGCCTCCCAGGTGGGCCTTCGGGAGCTGGGTCGACATTCAGGGCCAGGCAGTGCTGATGTTGAAGCCCTGGGATGGTGTCCCCTCCCTCCCAGACACCTCTCTGCCCCTGGGTGTGTGTGACTGTGGCCAGCCACTTAACCTCAGTGCACGTTGGTCAACTCACCTAGAGAAATGATCAGAAGGCCGGCCCAGGTGATCCGTCCTTGCCCTGCTCGCTGACCTGCAGGCCTGGGCTTTCCCTCTGCTTGTCCCTGGGCCTGTCCCTCTCTCCTTATCAACCAATGCCACTGCTGAAGAGGGGGTCCCCGAGGGAGGGGGTGGAAGAGGAAATAGCCGAGAGGTCTGAGGTCCAGTGGGCCCTGCCCCGGGGCTTTACGTAGACTGTTGTGTTTAAGCCTCCCACCAACTCTGCATGGCAGATGCCGTCATCACCCCATTTTACAGGTGAGGAAACACGAGGTGAAGTCGGGGGCGCGGTGGAGCTGCGGTTCACGGGCAGGCATCTGACTTCCGAGCCCCTCAGTCCCAGGCGCGGCGTTGGCTGCTGCTACATTTGCTTCCGTGACCTTGGACAAAACTCCCAACCTTGTATAAAATGAGACCTGGACGGTTTGACTCCTAATGTTCCCTCCCGACTCTGACGTTCTCGCCTCCGCAGTCTCTGCGTCTGGAAGATGCAGTCTTTGCCACTGAGAGAGCCGCGGGCGGGCGTGCTTGGGAGAGGGCGAGAATGGCTGGTGGGAGGGCAGGCGGGGCGTGCACATGCAGAGGACAGGAGGCGGGTTAGAGGAGGGACGTTCGAACAGGAGGGAGGGTCTCAAAGGCCATGTCAGCACTGGTTTTTCATTTAACTGAGAGAACAGCTAGGTTATTTGCCCTTAGGTATATCATTTTAAAAAACAAAAACTTCTCATGCCAACTTTGAAATAACTTTTCCTCATGGTTATTTTTTTCAGGGATGTGGAGGATTTTTAAAACACCCAAGCTTATTAATTAGCCCATTTATTACACATTGTTTTCTCCTAGGAGATAATTTAAATTGATTTACTTTTTGTACTGCAGTGGTGACTACAACCAGATGCAGAAATATTCCAGCCATTCCAAACTGCAGTTTTATGCAATGAGCCTTTTGATATTCATTAATCACATAATCACTGGGTAAACAAGTTATTCAAAATGACATTAACTCTGCTGTGTTCTGCCAAGTAAGTAATATTTGTCCCCACGTTGCATAAATCTGCCTGTCCAATCCTTTCCTCCCAAGACAGTCCTCATTACACAATATTCCCTCAGTTCCTTTGACTCAGCTTATTTATTATTGCAGGTGGATGAAGAACGCTGCTTTTGAAATGGGGAGTCTGTTAATGTCTTCTTGGCCTGATCCCCTCTGGGTGAAGTTTTGCCAACAACAGCATCTTTAGATTGGGAGGTGATGTCATCTAGCTGGTGGGACTCCAATGCTGCTTCCTCCAGGACGCCTTCCCCATCACTCCCCTCCTCTCTCCCCTGCATCCCCAGCTCTGGGGATCTTTCCTGGACCCTGAGCACCCCCTCACTGCTGTCCCTCCCTGTGTGTGGTTTGCACCGCTGAGCAGAAGTGTGGACCTGGGAGGCCAAGGGGCCACTCCACCTTTCCAAGCCTCAGTTTCCCCATCTGGCAAATGGGAGTCGGTCACAAAGGCTTGGCCCGCAGGGTCACGGTGAGATGAACTGGGAAGGAGTCCAGCACAGTTCCTGGCTCTCGGCAGTCCTGAGGCAGTGGCTGTGGGCAGGCCCATCTGCCCCCAGCTCCCGGAGGTGGGCCCATTGTTGGTTTCTCCGCCTCCCCTCCTGTGGGTCTCTCGCATAGAAGACGTTGACAGACAGGTGTTGAATGGGAAATTAATGAGTTATAGGATCTTCTCCTTACAGGAGTGGGTTAGAGGGAGAGAATCGAAACCCGGTTCTAAAAGGTGGTTTTTGAAGACATTTTGAGAATTTCCATTTTATTGGCAGTCCTTTTTTTCTCTGCCCTGTAGAAGCATTCAAGAGACCTTGAGAAAAGTTAGTGAGAGTGCAGAGAAAGAGGGTCTGCTCTGTAAACTGTCACGTGCCCCACTGGTCAGTGGTGAAATGACAGTTTAAAAACATCGGGTGCCTGCTAAGATGCCATGACAAAGAAAGCCACATACTCTGGGTTTTGTCAGAGTTGATTCCTCCACCAGTCCAGAGGTGATGGTCCTTGGATGGCTGCCCACCGTCCTCACCTCAGGAGAAGGTGGCCTCCTGTTAAAGGAGATGACCCAGAGGGTCCCCACATCACTTCTGCTCAGTGCCCATCGGTCACGCCACACCTAGCAGCAGGGCTGGCTGGGAAACGAGGACTCCAGCTGTAGCTTGGGTGGGTTCCATTACCAGAAAGGACGTAGGTGAGAATGGTATTGGTGGTGGTTAGTGGGCTTTCCCACACAGAGCTGGGAGGGACCGACAGGCCCTACCCCTTGAGGGAGGACTGGGCACTGCAGGGAGCCTCCTGCAGCCAGAGGGGGGCACAAGCAGCCTCCACACAGGCCGCATGTCCAGCACCACGTTAGGGAGCCCCACCTCTGCCCCCACTGGCCCCTGACCTCAGACCTCCTCCGCTCCATCACTCCCTCCACTCCAGACACGGTGGCCCCCATGCTGTCGCTTGAATGACCAAACGCATTCCTGCCTCAGGACCTTTGCACCTGCTGTTCCTTCTCCACAGATCCACATACCCACTCCCTTCACTCCTTCACAATTTGCTCAAATGTCCTGGCTCAGAAAAGCCTTTTTGGTCACCCTTTACAAAATTGCAACCCCTCACTCTAGCAGTCCCATCCCTACCCTGCTTTCTTCCCTGCTGCTTTGTTCCCTGCTGAACCCCCAGTGCCAGAACAATATCTGGCTTGTTCAATAAAGACTTATCATGAATGAATGAAGAATCAATTTGGGGAAAACATCAGCATGTCCTTCTGTCACTGCCAGGCAGCCCAGCGGGTCACATCCTTGACACCCCAGCCCCTTTCTGCAGCCTCACCCACACCCGGCGTCTTCCTCTTCCACCCTGGTTTTCTCCTGCTGCTTATCCTAGCACTTTCCCAGGGAGAGCCTGGAGCTGGTTCATTTACTTTCTAAAGAGCCCAGTGTCTTCAGCTCAGACGTGGGAATTAAGTACACGAGAGTGTCTGTGTCTGCATCCCAGAAGTTTGATGGAGAGGCAGGAAGGCCCAGCCTCCCTCTGGACACGACCCCCCGTAGGTCCCGCTGCTCAGCACCTTGTCCCTGGGGCTGACACGGTGGCAGCACACAGGGGGCACCTGGTAAGGTGAGAGGAAGAGAATAATGTTTCTGGGAAGGGAGGGGCATTTGCTTGCATTTGCTGCCCACCTACTGTGTGCCGGGCCCTGTCACTGAAGGTAGAAATGGGCCGGGGGCGGAGGCTGGTGGCTTTCAGACACATTTATCAGACTGAACGACTGTTTGGGTCATCATGAAAAGGAACTATTTCATTGCCTGGAATAGGTGTCGGCTGAGAAGATGTAACACATGGATGTCGGTCCTGCCCTGGGGGATGCGGTCGCTGGGTTCATGTGGGTGTTTTTCCCCATAGAGATTTGCGGATGCACTTTGGGTGCAGCTTCTCATTCCCACAGTGGCAGATCACCGAAGCCAGCCAAGGCAGCGGGAGACAGGCTTCTCATCCCTGCCAGGGCCAGCGGCCAGGGTTTGGAGTGGATGTCTGGCCCAAGGACACCTTTGGAAGCTTCTACAGGAACCGAGCACTTTGTCCATGGCGTGCAGGGTGGGCCAGCTGCTGTGACCAACAGCCCAGTCTCAGTGGCGCACGCAGAAGTGTTTCTCTGGCTCGTACAGTCCATCAGTGCAGGTGATCAGCAGGCAGGAGGCCAGGGCAAGCTGCTTCCAGCCTGTGGCCCCACCCTTTAGGGCAGGGCTGGCGAACTTTTCCTGCAAAGAGCCTGAGAGTAAATATCTCCAGCTTGTAGCCCGCACAGTCTCTGTTACTCAGCTCTGCTGTTGTAGCCAAAGCTCCAGAGACAATACCTGAATGAATGGGCCTGACTGTGTTCCAATAAAACTTTATTTTCAATAACAGGGGCTTGGGCAGGTGTAGTTTGCAGACCCCTGTCTTAGGGCGTTGAGTCTTCCTCGGAATCTGCGTGCGGCTTGCGGGGTGGGGGTGGGGGGAGAGTGTAGAGGATCAGGCAGGGGAAGTTTGCGGCTGGCCCTACAGTGGCGCGAGCCCCTTCCACCATATTCCACTGACCAGGACTCCTGGGAACGTGGAAGAGGAACCAGATGGAAGCAAACCCACTGCCACCTCTGCCTCAGGGCCCAGCAGGAGGGAAGAGAACCCGAGTGTGAATCCCGGCTCTGCCCGTACTGTCTGTGGGATCACTCAGTGACTCAGCTTCCTCACTCACAAAATGAAACCAACAGGGCCTCGCTCACACAGTCGCGTCGTGGACGAAATGAAATACGGTGCGTAACGTCTTGGCCCAGGGCCTCACACAGGGAGAGCCTCAGAGCCTCGCGGCCTTTTGACAGGCGTTGGAGCCCCGACAACCAGCCGAGCCGGTGAGTGTGAGACCCAGAGCGGAGCCGAGGCTCTCTCCGCCGGGTCCTCTGCGCCAGGCGGCTCCCGTGTGGAGCATGTGGAACCCAGGACGTCCTTTCCCATCAGCTGCACCTTAAATGGCCTCACGTGCTCTACGAGGTGCCGCTGAGGCCTCTTCCTTCTATGGGACTGTGACCTGGCCTGACCCCTGACCCAGCCCCTGGCCTGGGGAACTGGCGGGGGTGGGCTGGCTCTGCCTCCCCCTCCCCCCCGTCAGGGCCTCCCCCACACAGAGCTGATGATGGCTCTGCTGCTTCTCTTCCCTTTGCTTCCTCCTCCCTCTTTTTTCAAGATATAATTCACAAATCATGAAATTCACCTTTTAAAAGTGTACAGTCCAGTAGTTTCTAGTATATTCTCAAGAGTTGTACAGCCGCCACCACTATCTAATTTTACCACCTTTGCATCACCCCAAAAGAAACCTGTACCCATTAGCAGTCACCCCCATCCCCCTGCCCTCCAGCCCCGGCTAACACTGATCTGCTTTCTGTCTCTATGGATTTGCCTGTTCTGGACACTCCAAATCCACGGGGTCATATGATATGTGACCTTCTGTGACTGGCTTCTTTCACTGAGTATGGTGTTTTCAAGATTCATCCACATAGCAGCATGTATCAGTACTTCATCCCTTTTTATGGCTGAATAATATTCCATTGTATGTATGGACCATGTTTGTTTATCCATTCACCAGTTGATGGATATTGGATAGGCTCCTTTTAAAAAACAAATATCCCAGCTCTGGAATACTATCTTATAGAGAGAATTGGATCTTAGCATCATTTTTGTAGTGACAGACAGAGCCCCAGATAGCCCATTTGGGGATATATCTGTTTGGAACAGGGGCTTGCAGAAGGCAGTAGGAAGTAGAGGCTAAAAGCATACAGTCTGGAGCCAGGCAGGCTGGGTTTGAATCCTGAATCCATCGCTGACAGCCAAGTGACCTTGGGATAGTCACCTAGCTGCCCTGTGCCTTGGTGTCTTCGTCGGTAAAATGAGGATAAGAGCCATCCTCACAAGGGGGCTGTGAGGATCCAGGGACGCTTGTGAAGTGACGGGCAGGAGCTGGCAGGCAGCAAACACACATGGGCGCTACGACTGTCCCGATAGACACCTTGCTGCCCACACCGATTTCCGTCTCTTTGGGAACAATGCACTGATTTTCCTCCGGGAAGCCTCGCCCTCCCCTTTCTCAGCCATGTGGTTTCGACGGGATTAGGCCTATTTTGTGCTCCAGGGTGAGCCCCAACTCACATCAACCAGTTAGCGCAGCCACAGTGGTTGGTTCAGGGATGTGGCCACAACCCACTCAGAGCCAGTAAGACAAAGAAAGCACATGCTTGGGAATCCGGGGGACAAAAGCCTTCTCTCCTTAGTGGGCTTGATGGAGTAGGGGTGTGAGACCTGGAGCTCATACAGCCATCTTGTGCCCATGAGGAGAGCCTGGGGCTGGAGCTGACACAGCCAGGGAGGCGGAGGGCAGATGCTAACAATCTGAGCTTGTTTGACGTTGATGACATTGGTTAAACGCCTGGATTAAAACACACCTGAATTCCATCTGGACTTTCAGTTATAAGAGCCAATAAGTCTCCTTTTATTTGTTTGTCTGCTTGTTTAATGAGCCTGAATAGGGTTTCTTGTACTTGGAAACAAAACATTCCTAACTGATGTTTATGGCTGTGTCCTAGAAGGTGTTTAGAGCTGCTACCACTGGGACACTGGAGTGGGAATCTGGTATGGGAGTGAAATTTACTTTCATGCAATAAACCCTGGGCCTTTCCCCTGGGGTCACTGTCTCCCAGAGAAGTGGAGTGTGGGCCTGACACTCCAGCCCACACAGGGTAGCAGGTCTGACCCCACACCCTGGATTGGCTGCCTTCCCTTCCCTGTCTCACTTCTCTCTCCCCAACCAGTGTGTGTTGGGATCACCTCCCAGATAAGCTGCCTGCATGTAAATCCCTGCCTCCAAGTCTGCTTCTGGGGGAACCGGAGGTCTGGAAGAACCAAGATAGGCCTCCTCAGAAGCCTGTCCAAATTTGGCAACCCCGTGCCCCCCATAGGGTTAGTCCCGTCACCACTGTGCCCTCTTTCCCTGGACTTATCACAGCCATGCCGGTCCTGTGCATTTCCTTCTGGACTTATTTGTGGTCTGCCTTCCTGCCTCCCCTGCTCGCCTCTACCAGGTCCACACAAGCATCCGTCTTGCTAACTAGTGTCTCCTCCCGGCTAGAACAACGCCCGGCACACGGCAGGTGCTCAAGAAATAATGCCCCAGAACCCAACCACTGCCCCCCGACTTCTGACTTGGCAGTGGCCCAGGTGGGTGACCCCTGACCCCTGCCACCCCTCACCTGGGGGCCCTCCCACCTCCTCCCACATCCCAAGGTCAGCCCCAGCAGGCCCCGACCTAGACCTGCCCAACACACCAGAGAAGCCACAACATCACTTCTTAACACTGTTTAATGTTTTTCTCGGAGCTGCAGCGGGTGGGGGAGCCCCGAGAGCTTAGTTATGAAGGCGCCAGGTAAAACTGCTGAGCTTCCCAGGGATCTTATTTCAAGCTGGTCATTGGCTGAGGACAATGGAAGCCTTTGGAACAGCAAGATTGGTTAATTTTAGCTCAGGCGCCCAAATTTGTTCCCTTTCCCTCAGCTTTGTCCCCCTGACAGCAAAGGTGAGTTATGAAAGTCACACTGCGTTCTCCACGTGTCACCTAGAGCAGGCTGGCTGCCATGGAGGCAGGCTGGGCTCCCGCAGCCTCTGCCAGGGCAGCTCCAGGCAACCAAGGAGCTGCAGGGCCTGCGGGGACAGCAGTGTCCCTTTATCTTGTTTTATTTTTAACTGACATTGTGTTCTTGGAGGTGCCCCCTGGTTAGATGTCAGATGCTGGACGAGACAGGCGCAGGAAGCACAGAGCTGAGGGCCCTGGGCACAGCCCTGGCTTTGCCGTCTCTGACTGTGTGACTTGCCACATTACATCCCCACCGGGGGCTTCGCATCCACACCCGTAAAATGGGCAGGCTGGACCCAGTGATTGTAAAGGTCCTCCTGGCTCTACGAATCTGCGAGGCAGGCCACTCCTGAGCTGGCAGAGTCCAGGAAGGGCATCAGAGGGTCCCCTCCTTGTGGCAGGTGGAGAGAGAAGACCAGCTCCGGGCCTTGGGAACTAGTTCATCTGCGAGGCGGACACTCGCTCCTCCTCACAGAGGCAGCCCAGGGTGGTCTGTGCAAGTCCGGCCTTCTGGCATGTTCTATCTGGCCTGCATGGGAGCAGGGGTTAATTTTGTCTCTTATTTGAATGCCTTTAGGCCTGACCAGCACACCCCAGCTCTCTTTCTCTTTCTCACTCTCCAATTCCCTGCCAGCATTTCCTAGGGTCACCTCCCAAGTAAAGGGCTCGTACGTCACCAATAAGGGGCATGGCGCCCCCAGATGTGATACCCCGAGAGGGACACAACCTCATGGAGGCAGTGTCAGGCCAGGAACACACAGCCTCAATCGAAGCACGAGGAGACATGGGATGAACACAACATGAGGCACATTCTGTTACAAAGGGGGGCTCTATATTCATCCAAAATTTCACTGTCCTCTATGTCAAAGAAAGTCTGTGGAAAGATCCAGATTACAGGAGCCTAAAGAGATCGCCAAGTAAATGCAACAGCCGATTCTACGCTAGACCCTGTCCTGGAGGGGAAAAGGATATTATTAGGTCAGCTGACAAAATTGGAACAGACAGTAGATTAGATTAAAATATTGCATCAAAGTTAAATGTGCTGACGTTGATAACTGCCCTGTGGTTTGTAAGAGAAGATCCTCATTCCCAGGATCTGCAGGCTGAAGTATGTCACGTCTCCTTGGGCTCTCCATCTTAAAGTGGGGGTGGGGGGATCGTGGGTTCCTTTGAGAATCTGATGACATCATTGGACACTTTGCACTTTGAAATGCACATAACCTACACATGCTTGCTTGCGTGTCATCTCCAGAGGGTCACAGGCCCTCCCGGAAGCTCTCGGCTAAGACTCCTTGGACTAGTGGTCTTCAGATAGCCTTCCGGTTACCACATCCTAAAGTTCTGAAAGCAAAGGGCTAGGATGTAGTCAACCTATGCAAATGGTCCAGAAAAACATACTATGTATATATAATGTAAAAACAGACAGAACAAATGATAAAGCAAGTGGGACAAAATGTTTAAAAAAGAGGTGTATGCGGGTGTCCTATGTACTATTTTTGTTCTTGCAACTTTTTTGTGAGTTTGACATGTTTTTCAAATGAAATGTTAAAAAATCAACTGCCTGGTGCCTTGTAATCATTCAGGAAGTGATGCCCGTTGTTAGCACTTCAATACGAGGAAGGGGAGGGAAAGAGGCAGGCAGCTGGGCATGGACAGCCATGTAGCCAGGCGCTGGCAGGCGCAGGGCCTTGGGGTGGGGGTGACGAGGAAGGTGGCAGACAGCTGGGGGGCGGAGATCTCAGTGAACTTCTATTCAAACTTGAACTACTTGCTGGTTTTTGCTAAGGGAGCAATTCTGTGGACAGTCAGGGACACGGTCTGTTTTCCTTCTCACCTCTCTCCTTGTTCCCCTGCCCCTCTCCGTGGTATAAACTGTCGCAATTAACTCTACTTCCCAGAATCACAGGCTGTCCACGCCGGGAGGGACCTGAGCAACCCTCTCCTCCACCCTCTCACGGGATCGAGAAAAGAAAGGCCCTGACATGAATTTCCGTGTCCACTGTTACACGATGAAGGAAGATGAGTGTTGGTGCCCGAGATGCCCTGGGAGAACCCTACTTACTCTGCTCAGGATAGCACAGCATAGGGTTATTATGATCTCATCTCAAATATTTTCTTGGAGGGCTGGGGCACTGATACAGAGGAGCCTAAGAGCTGCAGCATGACATACCAGAAAGAGTATTCTGCTGGGAACGTGTACCTGGATCTAACCGAATGAACTGGCTGTGTGGCCTTTGGCAGGTGGGTTTCCCTCTCTGAGCCTTGGTCTCTCCATCTTAAAATGAGGGAGTTGATTTACTAAAGAGTTTCTTATCCTTTTTGAGAGGTCATGGACTCCTCTGATGATCTGATGAAATCACTGGACACTTTTTCAAAGATGTGCACTTTGAAATGCTTGTAATCTCCAAAGGTTCACAGACCCCCCTCATGGGAACTCCCTACTTGGACCATCTTCTGATGGACCTTCCAGTTACCAATTTATCAAGTCCTAAAAGCCATCAAAATAAAGTCAGTGGGTCCCCACAACAGTCCACGGTGGAGCCCTATTTGCCTTGTGTTGAAGACTTACCCCATCCATCCAAGTCACTTCTTGGGCTCAGCTCTGTCTGGCTGGAGATGTTGGACCAACATTTAAAGTTACCTCCGGGAGCCACATCCACGATACAACATGAAAACAGCTTGACGTCAAGGGCCATTTGCTCCCCGCCTTCAGCTGGAAAATTTCTCCCTTTGGCTGCAGTCATGCCCATTGGCCTCAGAGAAGACAGCCCTTCTGGGAATCGCGAGACTCCTTTCAGCCAATGGGGATGAAGAGACGGCCTAGCAACTCGCTGGTCATCCCTGTCCCATCCAATCAGCATGAAGGAAAGGCTGCTGGGCAAGGCTAGACCAACTCAACTTAGACCAGTCCCCCAGAGCATTACTGGGGAGAAAAAATAGAGCATCTAATTAAGCCCCACATGCCAGCAATCAATTCCAATTTTCCACTTCTAATTTAGTAAAGAATTTCCACTGGGCATGTACTAAGACACTATAGAACCTTGTAATGCCGATGATGGGCGCACCTATTTTTCTTTGGTCCGGATGCCTGGTGTGGGAAACAGGGAAATGGAAATGCCTGCATGGAAGCCAGTCACGGCAACGGGCAGAGCTGGAGCGAGGAGTTATTGCCCCAGGCACGCAGCACAGAAAGGGTCTTCAGTCAGAAGAGGGTGGGCCCATGTGCGGTTTGGGGTGAGCCCCAGGCCTTCCAGTGACTGTCGAGGATTCTTCCCTGGTTCCGGCTTGAGCCCACCACCTAAGTTCAAGGGGCCGTGGATGACACTGACTGGAAGGGGGAGGGTGTCTAGAAATTTGCACACTCTTAAAAATCGTTACTTATAAATGCTGCACCTTGAAATGCAGAGCTCTCTACCCACATGGCAGCCCTGAGGGTCTTCGTGGAACCCTGGCCAGAAAACCACAGATCTAGGCCAACTCCCAAAGCTGACAGAGAGGGAAAGGGGCCAAGGTCACAGGTGGATTTTACAGGGGGTAGGGCCTTTTTTTGTGTGACTGGCCACCGTGCCACTATGCAAAGAGCTTACTCGGTGAAATGTCAGGATGGGGACACCCTGCCGACTCTTGGGGGTCTAGAGGGATAGGGACATGTGCCCCCTCAGTTGGGCGGGCACCTGGAGCAGTCAAAGGGAACGAGGGCTCCCCACAAGGCCAAGGCTAGCTTGAAGCTAGATGCTGGTGTGCAGTGCTCCCTGGGCCAGAGCCCACGGCCATGCTGACCCTGGCAGTGAGGTCAGGGGGAGGCGGGTGCCTGGCCCATAGCAGGCCTGTGCTAAATGCTAGCGGAATGAATGAGCACAAGTAACTGTCCCCAGTGATGAAATGCTGATGCACTTACTCACAAACTAAATGAGATCCAGGTCCCCACCAGCCTTCCCATCACCCATTTGCATCCCAGTGCACTTTCTCCAGTGGATTTACATCCGACAGTGAGTACTTGTGGGAAGTGCCATCGAGACCTCTCCAGGTGTACTCTACTGGGGAACAAGAGACAAGATGCCAGGACTTGGCACCACCTCGATAATGTGGAGGGGGTGGGCCCTCAGATCTTGCCTGAGTCGCCCAGTCGTTCTCTGTTCCAAACTGGTCTTCCTGCATCCCACCCAATCATCATCATCATCCACGCCTATGGTTCCTTCACCAGGAGGCCTTCCTCCAGCATCTCTACCATCTCTCCATCTACCAAAAAGTCCAGATCCTCTACACAGCATCCACAGCTCACCACCTTCTCATCCCAACCCTCCTTTCCAGCTTGTCTCCCCAAACATCCCTCCACACTCTACCCTCCTGTGTCTTTGTGAAGCCCTTTGTGAGCTGACTGCTCAGAATTCAATGCTTTTTCTGCTCTGTTCTCAGCATGCACTGCTTTTATCTCGAACAACTTGGTCCTACACTGGATGCAAAGGGCTGAATCTGCTAAGGAATGAATGGATAAATAAATAAATACATTTAAATGTAAGCTGAGGATGTCTATCCTCTGGCATCAAGAGGCCTGGTCTGGGGGAGCTGGCAAGGGGCAGATCCTAAGGCTGCCCTCGCTTCTGCACTGAAGCTATACCATGTCTGTGGGGGCTTAGCTGAAGGTGGAAAGCCGAGGTCCCCGCAGTGCTGGAGGAACCAGCAGCAGGAATGGTTCTCTCAAGGGACAAGGGACAACGTGGTGCCCTGCAAGAGTCAGCCTCTGTCAGGGCCAAGGACTGGATAATGAGAGAATGTCCTGCCAAGAGTCCAGTTGGCCAAGGAGGGCCTGCTGTGCTGGCAAGTGTTGCTCCTGCCCAGGTCCCAGGCGCCTCAGGCAGGATGGCAGGCCACCAGCCCCCGATGGGGGATTTAACACAGAGGCCAGTTCTGCCCTCTTGGCTAAGAGCTTCCAGAGCTGGGGCGGGGAGGAAAATGCCATTGGTGGTGACAGTGAGCGGAAGGAGAACATACTGATCCCTGTTGGAACCAGGAAAGGGCTGATCTGGGGAGATCTGATCAGAAGGGTCTGCAGTGACTGGGCCCTCAGTTCCTGGCAGTGGGGTGGCCCAGGAAAGAGGGTCTTAGGGGAGGAGTGGAATTCTGTAGGTTGGTTCTGAGGGCATCTGGAACCCAGCTTGGGATATTGAAGACTCTGCTGGGAAGGAAATGAGGATGAAGGGAGGCTGGTCTGACCCAGCGAAACTGGATGTGCTCGGCGATGGACAGGGAGAGAGGAGAAGGCAAGTGACACGGATAAAGTCAGCCTGGACTGTCGTGGCCAGGAGCATCAAGAATCACAAGGACCAAGTATGTGTCCTAGAGCCCCTCCCAGCTTCTGGAGTGCTCCTGAGTTCTAGAAACATACCACCAGATGGTCTGCATCCTCCTGTTCTCCAGCCGTGTGAGCCGAGGGCGACGGGTTGCAGCCCCGAGTGCTCACGGGGGTTTGGAGTTAAATGTATGCGATGGGCGAGGTGGGTCCCTCCACGAGCAGGTCGTCGGCGTCCCCCAGGAGTTGGCGTTCACTGGCCGTGGCCGCGTTCTGCAGGCGGCGGAGGCGGGCCTGGAGCTGCTCCTGCTCCTTCTTGAGCTCCAGGTAGGAGTGCGAGAAGGTGTGGAAGATGGACGTGGCCGGGAAGGCCATGATGAGGATCCCGCTCAGGATGCTGCTGAGGGCCACCATCTGGCCCGGCACGCTGCGCGGGACCATGTCTCCGTAGCCCACCGTCGTCATGGAGATGACGGCCCACCAATAGGAGGCCGGGATGCTGGTGAACTCCAGGACCCGGCCGGACTCATTCTCGGCCACGTAGACCAGAGGGGAGAAGAGGGTGACGGCCACGCAGAGAAAGAGGAGGAGCAGGCCGAACTCGCGCGTGCAGCGGCGCACGGTGAGCCCCAGCGTCTGCAGCCCCAGCGAGTGGCGCGCCAGGCGCATCACGTAGAGGATGCGCAGCGCCCGCAGCACGCGCAGCGCCAGCCCCACCTTCTCCAGGTAGGAGCCCCCGCCCGGCCTCTGGCCGTCCTCCTGGGGCTCGTCCGGCACCGCGAGGGACACGTAGTAGGGGGAGATGGCCAGGATGTCGATGATGTTCAGGGGCTCCTGGAAGAACTGGCACTTGTTCCGGGCCTGGACAAACCGCAGGCAGAACTCCAGGGAAAACCAGGCCACGCAGACAGTCTCCACGACGAAGATGTAGTAGCACTTCCGCGAGCACTCCCCCTAGAGAGGCGACAAACGAGGGTAGAGAGCGGGCGGGCGACAGCGCTGGAAATCGGGCGAATACCCGTGCTGAAAAGCGATTCCTTATATCTATATGGATATTGATATCAGGATAGACAGATATCAGCATATCAGTATAGATATATATAGATATCGATATATATATTCCATATATTAAATATATTCTGTGTATATTCCATATATACTGTATAGTCTCTCTATTCTGTGTGTCATCTATCCGTCTATTTATCTATATCTCGATTGAGCTCTAGACTCTTAGTAATCCACCAAAACCCCCTTTCTACAAAGCTCTCAAGTTGTGGCTGTGCACATGGCCGGTCTGCTAGATCAGACACCACCCTTTCCAGCCTCCCCGACAGCTAGGTGTGGCCAAATAACTAAGTCCCCACCTCCAGGATGTAAACAGAAGTGACGCGTGCCACCTCCAGTTCAGGACTTAAGATGTCGGCATGGGTTCCTGCTCACTCTTTCTCCCTGTGAGCCTTGACAGCCCAGATGGCCCTGCAACCCCGCTTAGAACCGGCAGATGGGACAAGGCCCCAGGAACGATGGAGCATCCAAGTGGAAGAACATCTGGGTCTCAGAACGAGTGCTGCCCGCTCACCTCGATTCCTCTTTGCGAGAGAAATCAGCTTCTATTTTGTTGAAAGCCATTCTATCTCGGGGCCGCTCTGTTATAGCAGCTGACCTTCACCTTTACCAAAGACGCCGCTCTTGTGTACCAGGCGCAGCCCTAGTGCTGTCACTTAAGGCCCATAGCGATGCTGTGAGCAGACGGCACAACCTCACTTTACGGCCCAGGAAGTGGTTCCGAGCAGTGACAGGACTGAGCTGACATACACAGTAGAAGGTCTCTCAGCCACTGTAGGCTATTTTGTAACTTCTTTGCCCACCATCCCTCATTGATTCACCCAACAAAGATGTATGGAGGCTCACCATGTGCCAGGCCCCCAGCTAGGCTCTGGGGGAAAGCAGTGGAGAAGCAGATGTTTCTGGGGGCTCGGAGGCTGGGGTCAGAGAGGGCTCCCGCGTCCCCAGTCCAGCCCTGTGATATGTGATTGCATCTCTTCACACGGGGTCTGTTTCCCTCGGAAGATTCCAGCCAGGTGGGGGCTGTGGTGGATTCTTTGTTATGTCGGTCCCGCCCCCTGACCCAGGCTCCTGACACAGAGTGCCACTGGCCCCTGTGCTGCTCTAAGTGTGGTCCTGGAACCAAACACATCAACCTTCCCTCAGAGCTCGTTAGGAACACAGAATCTCGGGCCCCACCCTACCCTGGCTGAATCAGAATCTGCATTTTAACAAGACCCCCAAGTGACCTGTGCTCATGTTCAAGTTTGAGACCCTCTGGTCTAGTGCAGTGGTTCTCAGCTTCAACTGCATATTAGAATCACCTGGGGGCTGTGGAAAATCCTAACGCCCAGGCTAGGACCTCAGAGAGTCTAATTTAATTGATCTAGGTTTGAGCCTGAGCAGAAGAATTTTTCAGAAGCCCCACGGATGATTCTAGTGTGGAACCAGGGTTGAGACCCTGACTCTAAATGTTGCACACATCTGTCGATGATGGATGAGTGAGTGAATGACCGAAGCCGGCTGCCTGAGTGAAAAGCAGGATGTTGACAACTGCAGTTTTCTTTGGATTAAAAAGCTCTGAAGTAGAAAAACAAATTATTTCCAGTGCTTGGGCCCACAGGAACACTAAACTGAAATATTCTTTATGTCTGGCCACTGGAGAAAGAAATGGGCTGGTCTGTTCCGATCTCTGCCTGTCCAGGGCTGGGCAGCTTTCCCCCTTGTCTTCTGTCTGGTCTACCAAAGGGGGTGGGAGGCAGCTGGGGTGGTGTTGGGGTGTAGAGTGCAGAGTCCCTGTGACCTGGGCTCAAATCCTGCTGTCCAGTGGCTCAGGCCAATAATTTGTCTCCTCTGGACTTTGTATTCGCTGCTCCAGGAGAGTCATTGTGATCAGTGGAAATGATGCGTGGAACAAGGATGTAGCATGAATGGAAGTGACACAGGCAGAAGTTAGCAGGCAGCTGCACCTGCAGGCACGTGTTACCTTGTAGCTGTCTTTATGGCATGATTCACTGGTCATGGACAGTAGCCTGCCTGGTCAGTGTAAGGGTAACAACACCCTCCTCCCATTACTGGATGTTACAGGAAGCTGAGGAAATTCTGCAACACACTGAGAGGTCTTTGCCACAACACGTGGGGTGTGCTTCAGGATACTGGAAGGCTCAGGAGTTTGGGATCCTGATTTTCCCGTCCTACTACAAACTTGCTGTGTGACCTTGTGGTAGTCACTGCCCCCCTCTGTTCTTTAGTTTCTGATGAAGAGTTTGGAACAGAATCAGTATTTCTCAAAGCTGATTCAGAACCCCTAACAGAATCCCCCAGGGTGTTTGTTACAAATGCAGATTCTTGGGTCCCCATCACAAAATCAAAACCCCAGAGTGGGGCCCAGGAATCTGCATTTTGGCAAGCCCCCACCCTCACCCCATTGACTTAGGCACCTGGAAGTTTTTCAGACTCTGGGCCAGATTCTCCCTACAAGGCCTCTTTCATCGCTGACATTTGGGGAGTTTTCCTTTTGGTTTAAGAGCCCCTTGTGGCCTAGGAATAACCTTTCCAGACCAGTCCCAGTGCTCAGGAAGGTGACTCCTGAGAGGCAGAGAAGTCTCTGTGGGTCCCGCCTCTACCTCCAGTGCTGGCATTCAGATATTCAAGGCATGCACCACCCACTCCCTCCCCCGGCCTGGCCCGCCGCTCCCTCCCTGCACTGCAGCAAGCACTCTGCAGAGTCACCCCTGCCGTGCTGCTCCGCTCTGCATCCTTAAACCAACCTCCCAGCCCTGGTCCTCAGAGAAAGGCCCCATTAGCGGCCAGTGGCATTGGGGTGACAGGGATTTATGGGGCTCGGGCTGAGGAAATAATCCCCAGGCCAGCCAATATTTGAAGAAAAACAGGAAGGAAGGAAAGAAAAAAGTTATTTTTCTCTCTCTGAGGAAGTTTCTGGTTATATGTTGTAGATAAGGTGAACAAGTCACCCTGGTTTGCCCAGAACTTTCCGGACTTGAGCTCAGACAGTCCCAGGTCACGGGAACCCCCTCAGTCCGGGGCACACCGGGATGGCTGGTCACCCTCTGGGTGGGCCTTGTCCCCAGCGGGAATGTGGTGTGCCCTGCTTCCTCCGTGCAGTGAAGGAGAAGCTGAGGCAGCCCTGAGAAGACCAGAGATGCTAACGATGCACGACACGGACGGATCTCATCGCAGGAGGCGGCAAAACAAGCCAGACGCAAAAGAGGATGCGCTGTGTGTTCCCACGTGTGTGAAGTTCAAGGAGAGGCAAAGCTCGCGTGTGGGGGACAAAGTCACCAACAGCAACCGTGAAGGGAGGTGAGAGAACTCCCTGGGGTAGTGGGAATATTCTCTGTTACACAGGGTGAGAGCTACATGGTGGATCCATTTGTTAAATTGCACAGCTAAGATTTTTACATTTCAAAGCATGTGGATTTTACCTATAAAACTGTAAAATAAAAATAAAACGGATGACTATAATAATAAACGATGGGGGGTGGGGAGAGGATGCAGAGAGAGCAAGAATGGCAGTGTGGACAACTGTGGAAGCTGAGTCATGGCTACTTGAGTTCATTACATTATCCTACTTACTTTGTAAGTGCCTGAAATTTTCCATCGTGAAAAGTTAAAAAAAAAAAAATGAGGGTCAGAAATTAAAACCATATTGAGATGCCATTCCACGCTCACTAGGATGGCTATAATTATAAAGACAAAAAAATAACAGTGTTGGCAAAGATGCAGAGAAATTAGAATGCCTACACATCGTGGTGGGAATGTGAAATGGTGCAGCTCCTGTGGGAAACAGGTTGGTGGTCCTTCAAAAGTTGAACATAACATTTGCCATATAACCCAGCAATTCCACTCCTAGGCGTATACCCAAGACAGATGAAACATACATCCCCACAAAAACTTGTACACAAATGTCCACAGCAGCATCGTTCACAACAGCCAAAAAGAGGCAACAACCTAAATGCCCATCAGCCGATGAACGGACAGACAAAATGTGGTCTATCCGTACAACGGAGTAGTATTCAGCCACAAACAGGAATGCTCTGAGGCGTGCTACAGTGTGCGTGAATCTCGAAAAGCTTATGCTAAGGGAAAGAGGCCAACATAAAAGACCGCACACTGTGTGGTTCCATTTCTATGAAATGCACAGAAAAGGCAAATCCATGGAGATAGAAAGTACGTTCGTGGTTGCCTGGGGCTGGCGGGATTAGGAAGAACAGGGAGTAGCTGGTTGTGCGTGCAGGGTTTCTTCTGGGGTGATGGAAATGTTCTGGAATTAGTGGCGATGGTTGTACAACTGTATTCTAAAAACCACTACCTGCGCACCTTGAAAGGGTGAGTGTTATCGTGTGCGGATTATATCTTAATAAGAAGAGGCCCAGGCTCGAGTCTGAGCAGCTGTCAGTGCGGGCGAGGCTGTGAGCGGGGGTCCCGCAGCCTTGCCCCGACCCCTTCCCCAAGGGTCCGCAGCACAGCTGCTCTGAAGGGCCCCGGGGTCAGAGGGCAGGCAAGGCTGTCTGAGGGCAAAGCCACTGGCCTGGGATCTGCTCGGGGATGGTCGCACGTGCAGAGAGGGCCAGTTCCAGAAGTGCCGTCTGGGAGGGACTCAGGGCCCACAGTCTTGACCTGGGAGCCTTCCTCTCACCCTCAGTCTCTCACAGAAACGCCTGCGTCCCCTTCAGCCGCTCTCACCTCCTCCTCGGGAATATGGCCAGAATCGGCCCAGCGCTGCTCCCACAGCCCCACTCAGGAGCTCGGGTCTCCCTCCCCCTCCTCCCTCCTCCTGTGAATTCCATCCTTCCTGCCTCTGGCCCCGGCGTCGTCGGGTCCCAGGCTGTTTCCTGGAGACTCCCCAGTGCCTGGCCATGCTGAACCATTTCTCCTCCTGCCCCTCCCCTCCCCAAGAGCCAGTTCTCTCTTGGGCCCCTGCCCTCTGCCATCTCTCCCGTCCGTTATGTCCCTCCCATGATCCTCTCCCCCCGCCCCCTCACTTGAGCCGCAGTCCCTTCTCCCCAGGTCGTCGCCCTCCCCTGGGCTCCCTCCTCCCGGCTGCCCCCACGCCGCAGCCCTGGGACACAGGGGCTCTGACAAGTGTGTGGACCTGAGCAGATGGGCGAGGAATTGGGCGTGGAGACGAGGGGAACGTGATGAGGCGGGAGGAAGAGTGCGAACTACACTGAGTCAGGAAAGGTGGGCCCCGTCCGGGAACGAGGTGGACTTCTTGTTGGCCGGGATATAGGGAGACTCGGCTGGGGGGAAAAGAACCCAAAACCCAAAAAGCCAGGTTAAGAAGAATTCTTTAGAGCAATTACCAAATGTCAACGAACACAGAGAAGCTACAGAGAGCTGGGCAGTTCCTTATGGAGCTGATTCATGATCCAAGAAAGGGACGAGGGTGGAGGGAGAAGCTGGCTCCAGCAAGAGGCTTTCATTAAAGGGCAGGGAGGCGAGGAGGCAGAAATTGCAGCCCAAAAGGTGAGGGGTCCCCAAGAGTTCCACTTGGTCTTTAAAAATCTCTCTGTGCCCTCCTTCCCACCCTGGCCAGATGCCGAAGCCACAATATAGGACGTGAGGGAAAGCGAGCGCAGAGCCTGGGGGTTCCACCCTGAGCCCCACCACCCTGAGCCCCACCATGATTCTACAAATTCTGCAGCCACTCTGGTGTGATGTCCCTTTACAATAAGCTTGCAAGCCCCGAGCAAACCTTTGGGGCAGGAGCAGAAGCTCAGGTGGGAGGAGAAATGAGCGAAGGCTGACGGGCAGGTAGAGAGCAGGTTTGTGCTGCACTGGTCACCACCGGGTCTCCAGCACAGAGCAGGTCCTCAGAAAAGGTCTGTTGAATGCATGGGTGGATGAAGGATGATGATGGGCAGAGAAGGCATTTGAGCCAACAGGCCACTGACTTGGCCACTGCCATTTGGGTTCGATGAACACTGGAGGTGGGCGGGGGGAAGGGGTGTGAGTCCCAAAGGGGGGGTAAAAAGGCAGTGATGTCACTGTGCCAGCACATGGTAAACGGGATCACTGAGTCCTCAGCACCGCCATCTGAGTAGGTGTCCTTGTTACCCTCCCCTGCAGGGGAGGAAACAGAGGCACAGAGAAATAGAGCGACTCATCCAAGAGCAGAGCCAGGGAACAGCAGAGCGGGAGTCGAACCCCGGGCTCAACAACTAGAGATTCTGGCTCCTTTCCGTGATGCGATACTGTCTGCAGCTGTTGAGGACGTCATGGTAGCAGTAAAGAGGAAGAAAGAGGTCAAGAGAGGAGGAAGGGTGATCAACTGCAGCTGGCCAGTGACCGTCAGCCTCCCCCAGAGGGAGGGAAAGTGTGCTGGCCAGCAGAGCTGCCCGGCAGGAGCTGAGGCCATGTGGAAGGATGCCAGGGGTGAATGGCAGGGTTGACCACTGTGGCAGAGGACTCCGGCAGAGGGAAGCAAAGAAGCTGGGAAATTGCAGCATTCACCACTGGATGAATGGATAAACAAATTGTTTATCCATTGCATATACTGATGATGGAATATTACTCAGCCATAAAAAGGAATGAAGCATTGACACAGGCTACAACTTGGATGGACCTTGAAAACACCATGCTCAGTGACAGAAGCCTGTCCTGAAAGACCACATCACATGTGATTCCATTTATATGACATGTCTGTCATAGGGAAATCTGTGGGGACAGAAAGCAGATGGGTGGTTGCCCGGGGCTGGGGGAGAGGAACGGGGAGTGACAGCCTAACTGGCGTGGGTTTTATTTTGGAGCGGTGGAAATGTTTTGAAACTTGATAGAGGTGGTGGCTGCGCAACATTGTGAATGTACTAAATGCCACTGAATTGTCCACTTTAAGATGGTTAATTTTATGTTATGTGAATTTCACCTCAAATTTTAAAAAGGGAGCAGGGGCACTCAGAATATAAGCTCCAAGAAGTTATGAAATTGGTCTTGTCTCCAGCACCTAGGAGAATGTAATCAGTAGGCACTCAATAACTGCTGTTGAGCGAATGAGAGGACAAGTGTGATTTCCTGCTAACCAGCACCTGATAAGTTTTCCAGACGAGGAAACTGAGGCACAAGGAGGTTAAGTGGCTTCCCTGAGATCACTGGAGGCCAGGATTCAAACCCAGCTTGTCTGCCCTCTGAGCCATCACGCCGGACAGAGAAGTACTTCACGAAGTGCGGCTGCCTCAGAAACGCGAAGTGCCGCCATGGCCGAGGATCCAGACTAGAGGCAGAGGGGCCCGGCATTGAAGGATGGTGTCGTGGGGTCACAAGGGGTCAAGTTTTAGAGCCAAGCAGAGGTGAGCTCTAATCTTGGCTCTGCCCATTACTAACTGTGAGCTTAAGAAGGTGATAACACTGCCCTGGCCTCAGTTTCCTCATCTGTTCAATGGGGAGAAGTAATAGCCATTTCCCAAAGCTGTGGCAAGGATTAAGTCAGCCCCTCCTGTCAAGCGCCAGCCTCACACGGGGCACCTCGTAAGCATCTGTCCTGTCATGGCTCTGGGGATGCGCTCCTCCCAGGATTGCAGCAAAGTCTGATGCTCCCGGAGGTGCTCAGGCACTTGGTTGGTCCTTTCTGTCTGCACTGCCTCCTCCCTCCTCCATTTTAATTTGCAATCTCAGGCATGGACCTGTCACCCGGACAGCTAAGTTTACTCCAGTGGGTGTTGCTGTGAGAGGTTAGAAGAAAAAGAAAAAGGAAAACTCCTTTTTTCTCCTGTCTTGTAACTCTCCATCTCTCCTGTGTCTGATGGAGGAGTTCTGTGGGTCATAGCCCTGGGGTGTTTGTCCCCCCATGTGTCATTAATTCATCTGAGCAGATGCTGCCAGGCCCCTTGGGACGACTCGGGCCCCCACGCCTCCCGGGCACAGCTGCCCCCCAGAAGCAGCTGTCCGGTGTTCGCAGCTGGCTCGCTGAATCGGCCGCGTTTAGACTGACGTCCCCGAGGGCAAATCCGAAATACCAGGCTCCCGTGGCAGGAAGAGAACATCATCTTTTTATGTAAATGTAAGGACAGTCTTGAAAGAACAAAGACTGCCCGTCCTCAGCCTCCCAGCTCTCTGAAATAGACACACTTCTCCTGAGGGCCGCACCCCCCAGTCCCTCTCCCTGGGCAGCACACCCAAAGGTGGTTTCACAACGCAAAAGCACAGAGGTGCAACTGGCCCTGGGCATCAGGCCCTCTGATCCAGGAGAGAAATGTCTGCCTGCTTCCTCGGCTCAGACTCGGGGCAGCCCCGCTCTGCGTGCCTCTTGCCCACCTCTGATTTCCTGAGTTCCCGTTAAACCAAGCCTGGGTCACACCCTGGGTAATTTTCAAAGCATTAGGCTCTGAAAAGACCTTGTCCCTCTGCGGTGTCTAAACGCTGGCTCCCTGGATCCCTACAAGGAATACGCTTGTGGAAATCAGGGGTCCCTCCACAGCCGGGGTCAAGGGCACTCATGGGGGACGGGGAGGGAAGCCCCTTATGTTGTCCTAATCTTTTCCCTGCAGTGTCCACGTGGAAATATTTCTGTGAATAAGCAGGCTATTAAATCACGTGAATTTCGTGCTCAAGAATGAAAAATGTCTGTGATTGGAGCTGTAGTCTTCTCTAGAGGGAAAAAAAGCCATTTGAAAGACGAAACATTTTGGTTGGTTTTCTTTAGGACAAAACATTTATAGGTTGGACAAGATACATTTTATTCAACAAATATTTACTGAGAGCCTATTCTGTGTGAGGCATGAGCTGGTTCTCCATCTAAGTCCTTTCTACCTGGAAAGTTCTCTGATCCTACCATATTGCCCTGAGATGTATCTTTAAGGGAAGAGAATGTACGTGGACTGACAATGGTTATGGGCCGCATTCAGGGTGCACTATCTTATGCATGTGTTCTGTTCATCGGCTCCCTCCGTCTATCATAATGTAAACTCTGTAAGTTAGGGTGATGGGGAGCCATGGAGGAGTATGGAGCACGACAGGGCAACATTTTAAAGTGGGAAACAACCCAGTTCTCAGTTTGAAGCTCTCCAATAACCTTCCCAACAAAATGTTGGGTTCTCGTTTCACTTCCCAGACCATCTGGCTCCCTGGGGGGGTCTTGGGGGTCTCTCACAGCTCCCTGGAAAGAGAATGCAGGAGTGGGCAAGAATAACTTTTTGCTCTGATTTCCTGGGACAGAGTCACTTGGAAGTAGTGGGACTGATGAGAGGCTCAGGAGCAAAGTAACAAGCAGGAAAACCGAGGGCCCAGAATCTTTGCCATCATCGGCATCTTTACTCTGTAACTCAAGGAAGCTGGAGCTGGGTGCCCCCAAGAAAGTTGGCTCAAGAAGGCAGGGCCTTTTGGCCTGGCGTAGTGCATGGCACAGAGTAGCTGCTCCATAAGCACAGGATGAATGCATTGAATGTGTGAACTTTCATAGCGATGCTGCCCATTTTACAGAGGAGGAAACTGAGGCTCAGAGAGGTGAAGCAATTTGCCTGTGGTCACAGAGCCAAGAGAGGCAGGGGTGGCTTTGTCGCTATCCAAGGTTCAGAGGCAGGGCCACCCCATGACTTCCGTGGGCCCCAGGCACTTTCGCCTTCCTGGGCCTCTTCCTCCAAAAGTAACATTGGAAGTTATCTTTCACAACTGCCTTGCTTAAAGCTGAATACAATCCATGCTAGATCATATTCTTTGTTTTCTCGTTGTAAAAGAAATTAAAACGTTTTCACGGGCCCTGGGCGCTGTGCCCCATGCAGAAATGGACCCCGGGCAGAGGTCACTCACCTTGTCCTCCTCGGCCCTCAGGTCGGGCATGGTGCTGACACACAGGCTGACCGCCGTGGTAGCCACGAAGAGGATGGACAGACAAGCGAAGACCTTCCCCGGGAGCCCCGACTGCGGGTTTTCCACCGTCTCCCGCAGCCAGTTCATGAAGAGCCCCCAGCGCGAGGTGTCGGCGGCCGGGCCGCACGCGTCCCTCTGACGCTGCAGGGCCTCCTCCCCGCGCAGCTCCGCCAGCTCCTCCAGCTTCTTGAGCAGTTTCCGCAGGCAGCACCTCTCCAGGTGGGCCTCCTCGATGCCCCAGTAGGTCAGCTCCTCCTGGAAGGACAGCACGCACATCTCCCGCAGGAGGGCCAGCTTGCCGGCCGCCAGGAAACTCACGATCACCCCGAAAGCGCTGGGGCTCCTGTCGAAGAAGAACTCCTGGCTGTCCTCGTCGTAATCGTCGCAGAGCTGCGCGATCTCCTCGTGGTTCCGGCAAAGCCGCAGCTTGCTCAGGCGGCTCAGCGGGAACGCGTCCAGCGTGCTCCACGGGAGGACGTACCTCCTGCCCCCCACGTTCACCAGGATCTCCTTCTTCAGGTCCGCCGCCGGGGAGGCGTCCCGGGCGCCCACCCTCCGAGCCCTGCGGTAGTACAGGCCCTTGATGGACGGCGGCCCCACGGGGCCGGACAGGAGCGGACGGAAAGGGCTGCAGGAGCGGGAGTGGTGGTGCCCGGGGAGCGGGCTCCTGTCTCGGGGGGGCACGGGCATCGCCAACGACGTCCTGGCACCCAGAGGGAAAAGAGCAAGAAAACGGGGAGAGATCAGTCTCGGGGCAGAGTCCTGGATAGCACAGACATTTCTTCACGTTTGCTTTCCCGCAACTGCGTCTGCCTCGCTCATCCTTTTAATCTTCCATCCAACACAGAAGTGTTGGGCACCTACTATGCGCTTGGGATCTATCAGTGAACCAAAGGAAAAGATGACATCCCTTCCCTGGTGGAGCACACACTTGCACCTCAGAAGAATCTCCCTGGAACGGGCATTATGTAGACTGGGACGTGGGGAGCTCAGTGCTGAGCTGGACAAGTCAGAGCTGTGCCACTTCCAGGCTGTGTGGTCTTGGGCATGTGGCTTAACCTCTCTGATCTCAATGTCATTCATGCCAAAGACAAGACTCGTACCAACCTTGCAAGGGACAGTTGGTAAAAATAAAGCTTAAGAGTGTAAGAGGTTCTCAAGTTCACTGCCAGGTTCTGGTCCCTGACGGACTGCTACCCCAGGTGGATTGCTCAGCCTCTCTGAGCCCTTTGCTTCATCTGAACAACTGAGGTTATTTGAGTGCCCACCTCATGGGGCACGGTGGGGGTTACATGCAGTAATGTGCATGAAGTATACATTAGATGCTTCTGACATGCCAGGAGCCCATCTACACACTTCCCCTGCGTTAACTTATCTCAACAACCCCACGAGGTAGACAGCAGTATCTCCATTTCACAGATCAGGAATCGAGGCACAGAAAGTTAAGTGATGAGGAACGTGACTGCGTGGCACAACATCTGACTCTCAGGAGAAGCTCCACACCAGTCGCCTCCTCCCTCTTGTTTGCTTTCTCATTTGGAGGACTTTGCCATCAATGACAGCGCTCCTCCATGTTCATTGGGTGCTTGCCTCAGCCACGCTTGCTGTGTGACCTTGAGCCAATTACTCCCCCTCTCTGGGCCTCGGTCTTGTTATCTGCAAAACGAAGGGGCCTTTAATGCTCTCTCCATTTGGGGGGCGCTTGACTTAGAATAAGGGTTTTTGATTTAGCCCATGCATTTGAAAAATCATTTCCACAATATCCCTCATCCTCAGCATCCTGCAACCATTTCCTATGCTATTCGTTCTAGCCCGAGCTGTTTCCACAGCATCTATAACCTTACATTCCAAGATGGCTCCAGTGGAGGGAAAACCTGGCAGCTGAGTGGAAATAAATGTTCCTGTCAATTTCAGAGCCAGTTGGATTCCGGCAGACAGCAAGGGGTGAATCAGAGCCTGTGCATTTCACTCTTGCTCACCACACAACATTCCTTATTCTGCCTGCATTACTTCGTTACAATGTATGGGCAGAGGAAGATGAGCAGCCTGCAGAGAGAAGAGTATCTTGAAATCCAGGGGGTCCTTCCCAAGTTCTCATTTTCCGGGTGCAAAAACCCAGACCCAGAGAGCTGAAGTGACTCGTCCAAGGTCACACAGCAAATCCGAATCCAACCCGGGACTCTGTCTCCCGGCCCGGGGCTCTCTCTAGAACCCCCCAAAGCTGCCCTTTCTGCATCACTGCACAAACCCAACTTTGCAATCCATTGCCCCCCAAAACGGCCAGCACACAGCTCCTTCCGGAGCGTGGGAAAGGGATTCACCACGTTGGCCAAGGATGTTTGCCAGCATCCTGCAAACCCCCACCCCCGCAGCAAACACTAACTTCTTCCCCCAAAGTCTAACTCACCCTCCTGTCTCAGGCAGCCTGTTTCCAACTGTTTCTCTGCTGGGCCGGGGGAGCCCATCTCTCGATGCCCAGGGAAGAGACAGGCTTGTGGTGGAGATGAAGGGGAAGAAAAGAAAAGTCCCCAACACAGCAGTTTCTGGCAGAGTTAGTTTCCAATCTTTCTTCCCTCGCCTCCTCCAGAAACCAGAATCCATTCATTCTGCATTTCTCTCCAGCAGCTGCAGAACAGCCCTGGGGGAGTGAGGTGGGGTTTTTAAAAGGACCCAGAAACCCTTCTCCCCATGAGAGGTGAGGGTCTGAGGGGTTCATGCTAGGAGGGAGCCGGGCCAGTTTTCCTGCTTCGGCAGCGGGCTCTGTACTCCAAGTCCCACGGGGACAGCCAGTGTGGTCCTGCAAGGGGGGGGGCGGGAATGGGAAGGGCTTAGAAATAATCTCTCCATCAGCCAGGCAGCAGGCGAGAGCAGCAGCAGCTGCTCTGCCAACCGCCTGGAAGGCAAGGAGAGCTGCCCTCCCCTCCCCTCTGAGAAGGAGCGTATCTCCGGAGGAGCAGAGGGCAACTTGGGGCCAGGACGTCTGCAGCTGCCTGTCTCTGGCACCCTGAAGGCTCCTCGGGGTGTGCTGATGATGGCGAGGTGTTCGGGTTGAGGCCGCAGGAGGAACTTTTTGCTGCTTTTGATCAGCCCAGGCGTGGGACTCGTTCAGACGGAAAAGCCCAGTCCCCGAGCCCTGGGTGGGAGTTCTGGAGACTGCATGATGGACCAGGAAGAAGTGTGAGCTTCGAGTCACACACTTGGATCCCTGGCTCCCATGTGAATGGCTGGGTGACCTTGGACAGGTGACTTAGTGCCTCTGGGCCTCAGTTTCCTTGTCTGTAAAAAATATGAGACTGAGGGGTGGGTCGGGAATGGTCAGAACAGACGCCACAGAGCAGACTCCTTCTGTGGGTCTGGCTGCGTGGTCGGGGTGAAGAGGACGAGGCACAGTTCTAGGGCCTGGGTCCTAGCGTCGGCTCTGCACTCCCTTGCTGTGCGTCCTTGGTCAGTCCCTTCACCTCTCTGAACCTCAGTTTCCTCACCGGTCAAATGAGGACAGTTGAAGCAGCGATGGCTGAAATTGCAAAACCTCTTCTCATGTAGGTGCTCAATGTACGTTGGCTCTTCTTAATTTCCTTAAGAGCTTCTGAGGCCCAGGCTCTTGGCTTCCAAAACTGAGTTATCATTATCAGCTCCATTTTGCAGACGAGGCCCCGAGGTCTAGGGAAGAGGTTTGCTCAAGGTCACCTTGCTGATTGGAACCTGCACTTAACAGAAACTTTGAATTCTGATGCAGGGATCCAGGAGCGAGGAAGGTCCGAGCCTGAGCCTTCCACAGCCACCTGGAGGGGTGGCAGGAGCTGCTGGCCTCAGTGGGCTCTCTGTGGCCCGGGCAATGGGGGCGAGTCCAGGCAGGAGAAGAGAAGCTGATAGAATGGAGGGGGTATAGGGTAGCAGTTTTCAAATGGTATTGCTTGAAACCGGAGGGTTCTGCAGAAATGATTTAGGGGCCTGAATGGTGGGTGACAAAGGGGAGGACGGGGGGATTGACTGCCTGCCTCACCACGCCAGCTCCACTCTGATCAGTTTCCCATAGTGAGTATATGAGTGTAACCCAGATAAATGCGGTGGCTCCACATGGCCCAGTCTCCACACTCAGTCCACGTAGAGACCCCAGGGCACCTGTTAGTGGTGGAGACGCTCTGCCCCATTCCCCTGACTCCCTAGTTCTCTCACACCCCATGGCTACTCCAACACTTTTTATAAACGGACTCCAAAATTATCTTTCCAGCTCATGCTGGTTTTTTTCCTCCTCTCTCTCTGTCTCCCCACCTCCCCGAGCTCTTTTTTTACTCACCTTGACTTAACATCTCTGGCTAAATCTCCCCCAACCTGTCCCCCTCCCTCTCAGTTTTCTTTGGATCTCGAGTGCATGGGTTCAAATCAAAAATTTACCACCTCCCTGCTGGGTGACCTTCAGCAACTTTCTTAACCTCTCTGTGCCTCGATTCCCTTGTCTGTGAAATGGAGATGATAGCACTTACCTATCGATTTGTTGTGAGTATTGAACAAATCAATTTACATTTATAAGGTGCTTAGAAGAGTGTTGGGGCAAAGCAAGTCCCACTTAAGTGCTTGCTTATTACAATTATTATCTTCATAAGTCTGAGTTACACAAGAAAGATTTTGGAGAAAGGAGTCTGCTGTTAAGAAAGTTTTTTAAAAGGAAAGTCGAGAGGTGCTGATCTAGTGCAAGCCCCTCGTAACTCGTAGAATGGAGACCCAGAGATGGGGAGAATTGTCTGAGCTCGCATGGCCAGCCAGTGCAGGGCAGGCTCAGGTAGGACTTGCAGCCCAGTGCTCTTTTCACAGCCCCAGTGCCTTCTGTCAGCACTGTCACTCGCCCAGGCTGTAGGACCTCAGACTTTAGCCTGGTGTCCAGGCCCATCAGCCCCTGTCCCCTGGGCATTCACTGAGTCCTTCTGCAGGGCTTGCTAAAGTCCCAGCCACCTTTTAGCTTAGTGCCACTGGCTTCCTGGCCCCAGTGTTCCTCCCTTTTGTGTCCACTCGACCTCAGCTAACCCTGGAGTGTAGCCCGGCCCCCGTGCCTTTCCGGCATCCTGGAAGTCTGGGCTGCAGGAGGGCCTATGCCAGCCTGTCTTCACTCTCTCCTCAAGGACTGCCGCCTGCCATACTTTGCTAATAAAGGGAGGGGCGGGTGACCCTGTGTGGGTCCCCTGTGGCTGCTGTAACAAAACACACAGACACAGTGGCTTAAAACCACACAAATGCATTATCCTCTAGTCTGGAGGCCAGACGTCCAAAACGGGTCTCATGGGGCGAAAATCCACGTGCTGTCAGGGCTGCATTCCTGCGGGCGGCTCCAGGGGAGAATCTGTTTCCAGCTCCCATGGGTGGCCCGCACGCCTCGGCTTGTGGCCGCGGTACTCTGACTCCCGCTTCTGGCCTCACAGCCCTTCTCTGACCTCCCGCCTCCCTCTTATGAGGACCCTCGTGATGACACTGAGCCCACTGGATAATCCAGGGTCATCTCCGCATTTTAAGGTCCTTAACTGAATCACATCTGCAAAGTCCCTTTTGCCGCATCAGTAACATATTTGCGGGTCCCGGAGATTAAGATGTAGACGTCTTTGGGCCCGGTGAGACTCATTTTGGATTTCTGACCTCCAGAACTGTAAGAAAACAAACTTGAGCTGTTTTAAGCTGTTAAATTTGTGATATTTATCACGACAGCCATAGGAAACTAGTAGAAGCCCTGACTTGGGGAGGAGCAGGCAGGTCATAAACCAACCGTCAGAGATACTTGCAATTTGTCTGTAGAGCCAGGCCTCCCAGCACCTGCTTCCAGAAGTTAGGCTCCATCCATCCTTGCAACACTGATTGAGCGTCGACTCTGCCTGACTGTGACTCACTGGCTGTGTGACCTCGGGCAAGTCACCTTCCCTCTCTGTGCCTCAGGAAAGATGGGGTGAGGACAGTCCTCACCCCACAGGGTTATTGTGAGGAGTGAATGAGTTGACGCAGGGGAAGCACTGATTTCAGTGCCTGGCACACGGGAAATGCTCGATAAGAAATTATTATTTTGATCATCACTGTTATTTATTATTACAGGAGGTCAAGTCTCCCAATAACAGCATGAGGAGAGCTGGCGTAGGCGGATCCCAGGGGCCATGAGTGAGCAGAGGAGACAAATACTTGGCGGTGTGCCATTCAATAACTGGATTTCTGGGGAAAAGTCCTCATTTGTAGCATTTGCCAATTACTAGGGTATAAATACTCCTGCCACGACCAGTTTCCTGCTGACAGCATGAATCCCTGAATGCCGGGTTGGGAAGAGATGCTGATGGTCGTGCACACACTGGGGAGGCCAGGGTAGTGCTCCCATGGCGGGACCCTGGGTCAGCCTTGACGGGCGAGCAGCGAGTACATGAAGCAAGAGAGCAGAGAGGCAGGTGGGAATCAAAATCCTGGGCTTCTCTACCTTGCTGAGGCTTACAGACTTTCCACTGCCCAGGGGAGCCATTGGCGATGAAAGCTGTGGTTCTCCACCCTGGAACATTCTAGCATCACCTTGGCGAGCTTTTAAAAAACTCCCATGCCTGGGCCACACCCCCTCATGAAATCAAAACTGCGGGGTTATAGGATTGCTCTGCAAGTTCCCTGGGTGATTCCACGGGAGGCCGGGTTTGTAAACGGGTGCTTGCAGTCAGGAGGAACGTGATCCGATGCACATTTTCCATTTTCTGGAGCCCACGTGAGCTCACTCACATATTGCTGGAGGCGGTGTAAATTGGCGCAACACTTTTAAAGGGGAATTTAGCACTATTGATCAAAATAAGAAATGCAGACGCCCTCTGACCTACAATTGCACATCTAGGAATTTATTCTGCAGCTAAGCTTGCATGTGTGCAAGATGTGTGTATAGAGATACTCACCACGGCATTGTTTGTGATAGCAGCGGATTGGAAATGACCGAAATACCCTCATCCGGGGCTGGTTAAATAAATGATGGTCGTACAGGCAAGAGAAAGCCCTGCAGCTGTTAAAGAGAAACAGAAAAGTCTCTGTGTTCTGACGTGGAAGGAGGAGCACGGCGCCTGAGACACAGGGTGCACAACAGATAGTAGTAAATGCTATGGTCTGTGTGAAAATAGACCGAATGCAGAAAATATTCGTTTCTGAAAAACAGGTAAAAAGTTAGAAATTGGCTTGCCTCTGGGGAGGGGAGCTGAGGGGTTTGGGGAAGGGGTGAGAGGAAGACAGAAATTTCCTTTTCTCTATATATCACTTTATATTGTTTGTTTTTTTTAAACCGTGGACACGTATTGATTCCAAAACTTTTTTTTAAGTTAAATTAATAGGCAACCTTGTCCCAGTGGGGTGGAGGAGCCAGCCTGGAAGAAAGAGATCATTTATCAGACCTGGCTGGAAGTGATACGGGGGTGAATGAGGCAGTGGCTGTGGGGCTGGAGGGGATCTGGAATGGTCGGGAGGAACCACACAGAAGGGGATGGACAAATAGCAGTGGGTGGGCCCTGCCCCACCTTCAGCTGTTTCAGCCCCAACCACACCCCAGCAGGGGAATCTGGTTAGTAGCCAAGGCCACCAGACCCCACTGGAATGACCTGATCACGGTCCTTGGGCCACTGAGGTCATTCAGCACGACCTCACTGGGGAAACTGAGGCATCTCAGCAATAATTGTTATGGACTTAAAAATAAAAAGCACACTTGAATCTTTTACCACCGAGAGTCCCAAAGTCAAGGTGCCTCCAGGAGCCAGAAGGATGACACAAGGCAGGCTGGGTGGGGGCGGTGGGGGGACCCCCAACTCACAAAGGTGGAATGTGGGGCCACTGTTGAGATAGCTTTACACTTGGAAAGAAGAGCTGTAATCCTGGTTTTTATGCTAAATCTAAATGTCGCCAACTGACTCAGAAACATAAAGCACCACGGAGCTGAACACGTGCATCTCTGGTGACCCAGCAATTCTGCTCCTGGGTGTACCCAGGAGACGCGTGCACGTAGGCACACCAAAACCTGCGGGTTAGAAGGCTCGTCACAGCGCTGTTTCATCCCAGCTGCCGACTGGCACGCCCACGAACAGGCACACGGGTGGAGTAATCATGTGGGTGCACACAGCGGGACGCCAGCGATGAGAACCCGTGCACCTCGACCGTTCGCAACAGCGCGAAAGAATCTCATGGTCACTATGCTGAGTGAAAGAGGCTGGACGCGAAAGAGCAGATACACCGAGATTCCATCTACATAAAGTTCAAAAACAGGCAAAACTAATCTACGGTGATAAAATCAGGAAGATGATTATTTTGGGGGGCGCATGGTGGGTTCTGGGGGCTGGTCGTGCTGTTTGACCTGTTTCATCTGGGGGCTGATTACACAGGATGTTGAATCTGTGCAAGTGACTTGCGTACTTTAGTGTGTATGATATATTAAAATTTAAAAAGTGTTTTTTTTTTTAACAACCGCTGCCGTGAAGGTCCTAAGAAGACACATCAGTGAGTCAGATTCAGCCTTGGGCTCCTGGTTACGACCAGGTTGTCGCAGCAAATGGCTTTGAAGTGGCCGGGCTTTCAAAGCTGCTCGAGCCTCGGAACCTCTATTTTTGGTCAGTCACTCCTGACCCTGCAGTGACGCCCAGTTCTGTGTCCTTACCTGGACCCTGCCTGCCCTTCCTCCCTCCCTCCCTCCCTCACAGAATTCTGAGGTCCTTGAGGACAGAGGAAAGTCAGCAGTGAAGGTCTGACCTGCTACCTTCCACCTGCCTTCTACTTTCCTTTTCTGGAAGGGAGGAGAGGGATGGCTGGACCACTTACAGCCATTTAAGCTTTCTGTTTAAAAATATTGCTCAAGATGTAATTATCCCCAGTGGAAGATGCAAGCTCTTTCAGAAAGCGAGTCTGTCCTCGGGCAGTTCGCAGAAGTTGGGGACTGTCAGGGACAGCCTCTGCTACAAAGGGACGTGCTGTTGCGTTTGAATGCCAGGCAGCTGGGCTGTCACAGCTGTGAGTCCTTTCCATGGGAGGAGGGGTCCCCCTCCAAGGAGACAGGAAGGTTATTATGTTCTGATCGGGGGGTTCAAAGCAGAACAGGTGCTGGGGTCTCAGCTCCCCACCTCCCACCTCCCTCAGGTGCTTGTAGCTTTTTATTCTGACATTTTTCAAACAAGCAGAAAAATTGCAAAACCAGTACAATGAATATCCCTAGTCACTGCCTAGGCTCATAATTTCTAGCATTCTGTCATATTGTCTTTATACATGAATATATTTTTTTCTGAAACATTTCAAAGTAAGGTACAGACACTGTGACACTTCACTCTGAATTCTTCAGCATAGACATCGAGAAAAATAAAGATAATTTTCTACATAATCACAAAACCATTGTCACATCTAACACAATTAACATTAATTAATAATAATTTCCTAATATTGTCTAATATTCAGTCCCTAATCAAATTTCCGTGTCTCCAAAATGTCTTTTATAGTTGTTTTTCAAAGACCAAGATCCAATGAAGGATCACACACGACATTTGCTGGTCTTGTCTCTTGACTCTTTTAATCTCCGACAATCCTCCCAGCACCTTCTCCCCAACCCCCGTAACACTGACTTTTTAAAGAGATCAGGCCAGCTGTCTTGACTGTTCCTCCCTCTGGGTTTATCCCATTGTTCCCAAGTGCCCCCCTTCCCTCTATTTCTGGAAATGAGGTCTAAAGTATTGATTATGCTTGGTCATGTCCTTGATGGTTCGAAATGACCTCTGCTTTCTTTATATTTCTTGTTGTAAATAAGACCACCCACAGATCTTACCAATACTCCTTGCTTGCCACCATATAATAGCTGAGATGGGTTAAGTAGTTTTGGCAAGAATGCTTCATAGATGGGGACACAGGGAGCTCAAGATGCTTGGCTGTCCCCTGTGGATGCACCAAGAAGCATCGCTGGGCTAAGATGGCCACAGCAGATGTCTAAATTATAAGAGAACATTTTCCTTTTGCAATTAGCTAGCATTCTGGGGGTGATATTTGGGCCTAAACTCTTTATTCTTTGGTCCCGTGGTGGCGAAGATGCGGGAACCTGGGGGTTGGTGTTGGAGAGCAGATGAGAAGCTTTAATGTCCCCTCCCACAGGGTGGGCTCCCAGTCCCCACAGATGCAGTTTTCAGGGTCCGGAGACAGCACATCCAGTGGTTTCTCCTTCATAGCTCAGAGAGGGCCGGGCTGGGGCGCCAAGAAGAGTGGTCACCACACGTCACTGCCATTTATCACCAGCTCTCCTGTGAACCACACACTTAATGAAACACATTTTAACCCTTCCAACAGCCTGACAATGGGAGGCAGATCCAATTATCCCCCCGGCTAGAGATGGAGACGGGGCTGGGGAAGTTAAAGAACTAGAGAAGGTCAGGCCTGCGATGTGGGAGGGTGCAGGCCTGTTTCAGGAGGAGCACTGACAAGATGTGCGCGGGGACAGGCTGGGTGGAGGACGGGGGTGCAGGGAGTGAAGGAGTGGGAGGAGACTACAGTGACCCCAAGATTGACTAGTCTGTGGTGGAGCAGAGTGTGGGGGCAGTAACCCAGATGGGAAGCAATGGAGAGGAGAGGTCTGGGGGACATGTCAGCCTTGAACCCCTCTGCAGGTGTTTGGGAGTTTGAGTCCGGAGCCCAGGAAGAGCTGGGGCTGGAAGTACAAGCATGAACATCCTCAGCACCCCTCCAGGGAGCAGAAGTCACCTCCAGAGAGGTGCGGCTGAGGAGGGGGGCAGGGAGGAGAGGCAGGCAAGCGAGGGGTGACCCAAGAGGCGAGGTTGTGTGGGAAGCAGTGAATTTCCTTCTGTCCCGGGACGAGAGGGAGGACAGAGCAGCTCTGGGTCTTGGGAGGCCTGGAGGGAGGGCCTCGAGGGAAAGGATTTCTCTAGAAGGCCTGTCCTGGCTGAGAGGCAGGGAAGGAGCCGGGATTCAGGTTTGAAGGGTGTGGAAACGGGTTGATCCTGGTGTCCCACATCCACCCGGGATGGTGAACCGCTCCTGCCTGGTTGTGGTGGGAAAGAACCCCCTGGGGAGCCTTGAAGAGTACCCTGAGGGCATGGCGGGACAGGAGGCCCTTTTAGGGTTTCCCAGGGATTCCAAAGAACAGCCTGCCTGAGGGTCTGTGTGGCCCACGGGGTCACAGCACCTGGTCAGGTTGCACGCTATTTCCTGTAAAAGGGCGGAAAGAAGGTCCTAGAGTGTCCTCCTCTCCACAGCCCCCGTCCCCCTGCTCCCCTCCCCCCCCCCTGCTCCCCTCCCCCCCCCCCCCCCCCGCCAATCCTGTGTGCCCGCACCCATTCTCACTGTCGCACAGCAGATGAGCCATCTTGCGCACGTGTGCTAGGAGGCCTCTGAGGAAAAGGGGTCCCCTCCTGGGGATCCACTCAGCCCCTTTAACAAGCTGACGTGTGAAATGCCCCTCCGAGACCAAGGACTGGCTGGCTGTCACCTGTGATTACCCCCGACTTCTTGTCTCCTGGGCCCCCCCCTTTTCGACAGGCCCTCTGTCTGCACTCCGTTACTGGGGAGCGCAGCCTGGGACCCGCTGGGCTTCAGGGGCTCCCTGGCGGAAGGCTGCCAGGCCCCCGGGCCCCACAGGGGATGAGCTGGAGTCTCGGTGGCGCCTGTGGCGTGGTGGCAGGGCGGTTTTCACCAGAAGAGGAGTCTCTCCAGGGTTGAAGGTGGCAGGGGGTGAAAATGCCAAACGGCAGGAGGTGAGCACCGTGGAGCCCGGGAGGCCGCGCTGCGGGCGGCAAGGAGCCGGCAGGGTGGGCACCGGCAGGGACAGGAGCAGGCCCGTGGCCGGGGGCTCACCTCTGGAGGCCCCGTCTCTGCGACATCCAGCTCCTCCAATGCACCCCCTCCCGCATCAAAGAAGGGCTTCGCTTGGCAAAGATTTGGGGACGTACTTGTTTATTATCGTGCTTTTGAAGTCTTTTGGCTGCGAGAAGCTCATTTAAGTTGCGGTTGATCCCTATGCTTGCACACCCTCCCTGCTTCAGAGAGGCCTCTTCAAAACCGTCAAGCGACACACTGTCGTCAAATGTAATGAAATATTTTGGATGCGAAATTGGCCCGTGAACAGGTGAATATGTTAACCATTGAAATCCATACGAATAGCAGTTGTGTTTTCTCATGATTTGGAGGCGTCGTTTTCAGAATCATCCATCCTGTAGCAAGTCTCTGAGAAGCTTGAGGGAATTGGGGTCTTGGGGGCCAGAGGGGCCTAATGGAGGAAGGGGAGGCAGGGAAGACTGGGGGCCTTGGGGAACCAGGAGGGGCTGGGAGCCCGAGGTCTCCAGGAGGAGGGTGACCAAGGAGGGGCAGCAGAGACTCAGGTCCAAGTTCAGGATGTTGGGGGGGCGGTTGCCAAGGTCCCAGGTACACCTGACAGTACGCTGACAAGGTAGCAAGTACTTCTGGAAATGATGAAAAATTTGAAAGTGAGGCAAATGGATGCCTTACTTTCAATGTCCTTTCAATGTCACACTCTAGCCTCAATTAAGAGGCCAGCTCAGGAGTTATTTATATTTAATTCTCTAAGGACGTGTGCTTTTGTTCGACTCTTTTTACTATTCATTAGGGCCCAGAATCTGAAGTGAACGTGTTAGCTTGCAAATTTGTGTCTGGATGAATATGATTTCTATCTGTTTGCAAAGAAACCCCCAGGGTTATGGTTTCGTTGCTCTGTAGAGCATCTCCAGTCTTGTAGCTCACCAGCAATCTGTCCCAAGCTTCTTGGTGCCTATAACACTAGGTCCTCAGATGCTTCTCGGACCAGCTTTCCCGTCCCACTGGCTCCCTCATTCACGAGCACAATAGATTAGGATGCGTGTTCCTTCTGTATTGGTATGGGAGGCATTTTTAATAACTTTTTGAAAGTTATATTTTGATGCCCTTTCCTAGCAAAGCATGCCTCCTGGAGACCCAGGCAGGGAAGGCCAATGGGGCCATTGGGATCTTTGGGGGATTTGGGGTCTCGTGGGTGTGTGGGTGTGTTTTACCAGGAACATAAACCCAGTTTTATTGCTGGAAAAATATCATAATTTGCTTTTACACCTTTTAAGAGCTGTTTGCTCCAGAGGTATTCTGCCTCCATGAAGATTTTGAAAAATCTAGGGCAATGATTTTCCTTAGAGGGGAGCAAGAAGGTCACCAGGAAAGTGTGTTGTCGTATGGATCCTCAATATTCTGGAGTAAGTACTCAACCAGGCAAGATTGAGAACCTAAAAGCAATAGAATAATTGACCTATTTTTTTTTTAAGCAGAAGGTTTGTTCTCTCCTGGAACACAAAAACATTTGTTATTCTAAAAGGAAATGTTTGTTTGACTTATTTTGCTGTCAGCAGAAATTTTGGCTTTTGTACTCAACACTCTTCCTAGCTAAATAAAGAGGAGGGGCAGACACAACTATCAGCTGTATATTTAGAGCAAGTCTAGACGACCAAACAGTGGTGGGGAGGTGGGGGGATGTCTTCTCATCTCAGCAAGCGTGGAAGGCTGAGACCCTGGTCTGAGGGGGTGGGCTCAAATCTAGCTCCACTGCAGAGGGTAAAGTTGGGCCAGAGCTGGGAGCTTGTCAGTTCTGCTACTGACACATGGGCTGGCATGGAATGGGCATACAGTAAGCGCTGGATGGATGGATGAATGGATGGATGCACGTGTAACCACAGGCCCTCTAGGACCAGTTCAAACTGACCCTGTCTTGTCAACAGCAGGTTAAAGTTGTTTTTCAGGGGGAAGCCTGAAAAATGCAAGTCAGGTAGCCCAAGCATGCGCAGAGGAGAAAATCTGAACTAACACCTGGAACCAAAGATTTCCCCCCGACCCCCAAGAGAACCAAGGGACCGCAACTTGAAAGCTGGAGTCTCATCAGAAGTGAGGAGTCTGTGGTCTAGGAAGATCCAGTGTTCAAGTCCCTTCCACATCCCACCATCCATGTTTAAACCCTCCAATCAAAACCTGCCCCGCCAGTGCTTCCACATGCCCGCCTGTTCCCCTAACCTCTTCAGTTTTGCCCCAAGCCCTGGATCAGAGAGACAGATCTGAGAGCCTTGCCTCCCATCTCCTTGCTGGTCCACCTCACAATAAAGCCTTTTCTTGTCTCAAATTATGGTGATATAATTACAGGCTTTTTACACACTTTGGGCAGAGAATCCCCTCTTTGTGTGGTAACGCATGCATGCATGAATGGATGGATGCATGAATGAGTGGCTGGATGCATGCATGGATGGATGGATGGACACTCAGATGGGTGGATCTAGCCCTCTTTCCATTCCCCAAGCTGCCTGAGGATCTTGAGTCTTAGATATTCTTGTGGCCTGTTCAGTAATGAGATACTGATTTGGACATTTTTGGGTCAATTGAGGTAACTTAAATATAATCTTGATGTTAGATGAGATGAAATCTCACTGCAGTGAGAAGGTGGAATCTATTGACTAAAAAAAGCATGAACAGAATATATAGAGTAATCTTGTTTGGGTTTTAAACATATGTATATGTGTATATTTAAATGCTGACTCTCCAAAAATACTACCAAAATAAGCCACTGAGAAAACAAAAATTAATTTATTGCTTCCTGAAGTAAAGGATATCTTGGAAGGGAGAAGGCAAAGATATAATTGTGATGGTTAATTTTGACTGAGCTAAAAGATGCCCAGATAGCTGGTAAAACATTATTTCTGGATATGTCTATGAGGGTATTTCCAGAAGAAATTAAAATTTGAATCAGTGAACTGAGTAAAGTAGATGGCCCTCCCCAGCGTGGATGGGCATCATCCATTCCATTGAGGGTCTGACTGAATAGAACGCAAAAGGAGGAGGGCGAATTCACTCTCTCTGCTTGAGCTGGGACATCGGTGCTCCTGGTTCTCAGATCAGGACTGACACCATCAGTCTCCCAGGTCCCAGGCCTTCAGACTCAGACTGAGTTACACCACTGGCTCTCCTGGGTCTCCAGCTCGCACAGCATATCATAGGACTTCTCGGCCTCCGTAACTGTATGAGCCAGTTTCCATCATAAATCTCCTCTTGCGTACATCTCTGTCTATCTTATTGGCTCTGTTTCTCTGTAGAACCCTGACTAATACAGTAATATTTATGAGGGTTATTTCAGGTCTCAGTCAAGGCAGGTCTCTCAATGGGCAAAGTTCATAATAAAATAGCTTAGGATTGGTGTAGGCAACAAGGCAAGGATCTAGAAGGGAGTCTTGAATTGCCTGGGAAAGGGCAGTGTACTCTGCTGAGGGCTCAATGGATAAAAGGAATTGGGGGAAAGCTGTAACTCTACCTTCCCAGGCAGGAGTTTCTGGAATGGTGAAGTCTCATGAATGCAGGCGTGAGCTCTGTGGACAATGATGGTTTCATGGTGACAAGTAATGCCCCAAACAAATGAGATCCTACAGAGGCCTAGAGAAGCCATTCAATAAATATGTGTCAGGAAAAATTGCAAAAGACTTGGAAATGGGGGAAAAATAAGCAAAGGATGGTGGGGCTTCTGTCTAGTTCCCCGACCTGGGTTATCTCCAACTTTCGTGGTCTTCGAGCTATTTTAGAATCGTAACTTGTAGAGAGCAGAACCGCAGACACTCTCTGTCCACAGGTGTGCAAATTCAGAGTCCAGTTGAACGCAACCACCACAGCCCTGCAAATACACTTGTTTTGCATCTTTTTGTAAATTCATTTCAAAATTCCTTATTTCCTACATGTGTGTGGTTCCCAGAATTCTCTTTGAAGTGGTCAGAACATCTTACTAGTTCCCTCGTTTTTAAGGAGTTAAAAATGCTTGACGTGTTCATTTTATGTTCGTATGAGAGTCATGATTTCAGCTTTTTGAAGAATTATCTTTCAATGTATTGAGTGAGTGAAGCCCGCATCGTCCCTCCTCTGGCTGTGCACACGCTCTCCCCACTGCCTAGAATGTTCTTTCTTTCTTCCCACTGTCCACCTTTCTCGGTTCCTCCTCATCCTTAAGTTTGCAGCCTCACTGTTTCTCCCCAGGGAAGCTTTCTCCACTTTCCAGGTGCGACCTCCCGGCACATACGTGCTCTTGGCATGTGTTACGTGCCTTTTCCAACACGTGTTCTGATTTTTGAGATGTTTGGAAATGTCTGACTCCCTGAGCTCGTAGAGTAGGCATTCAAAAACGCATCCGTGTTAATCACGTAAGGAGAAACATTACGGAATGTTTTGTTTTTCCTCTCCCTGCCCCAGGCCCCTTCCCTGGGATTCTGGCACGTTCCAAAACTAGGATAACACAAGGGAGTATTTGCCAATCTGACTCGAAGTGCTGGAAGAGATAGAAATTCTTTTAGTGAAATAGCACGAAGAGGAGGTGGGTAAGAGGGGCCCACTTCGCGGTGGGTGATAAGGTTTCAAGGTCTCGTTGGCGAAGCGCCTGCCCTCGGTCCAGGCAGACCCAGAATGACTGAGAGGAAGGAGGGCATTTGTGGGAGGATTGAGTTCCCGGGGTCACAGAGCCCAGAGCGTTCAGGGAAGGACCTTGATGGGGTCAGAGGAATGGATGGAGTGGGGGGACCTCTCCTGACCCCCAGACTCTTGGGGACTGTGCTTGGAAGCTATGACCAGAATTCAAAGGAAAGGACACTTTGTGTTCATTTTCCTGCATCCACGTCGGGCTTACCTGGCTCGTGACAAGAGTATTTATTCATGACCTACCCTCTCTCCCTTGGGGATGTGGTGCTGGAGTTACAGAAAATAAGATTTTTTTTTCTTCCAAATAATTTTCCACATTTCCTAAGTTTTCTGCAATGAGCATGTGTTGTTTTTATATATTCGTACAGAATTTATGTCTACATAAAAAATCCAAATGCACACTCTCCTCCCAAAGAAAAATCACTGTTTCCATCTTGTGCATATTTCCAGATCTTTTCAACACATTTCACAGTAAACGGTTGAGGGCTTGCTGTGTGCTTTTCATCATGACCACACTTAGCCCTCCCAACAACTTTGAGATAGGGACTCTTCATCTTTTTACAGATGAGGAAACAGAAGCTCAGAGAGGTTGAACAACGTGTCCAAAGTCACACAGCAGTGAGGGAGGGGTGTCAGTCTGCCCCCCGAGCCCTTAAACACTCTGCTGTACTGTTCCATCTTTGTAAACATGATACAACAAAATTAACTTGCCAATGTGATTTTTATGATTTAAAGGAGAATTTATTTTTTTTACAAGTGTGAGGATGAGGGCCAGCTGACAGGTGCAGAGGACTGATGACTTCTGTTTCTTGTGGCTGAAAAGATGGCAGAGGTGAGACCACCTGTCCAGACGTCCTTCTGGAACACCCTGGAAACTAGCACTTCCTGATCACCCTGGAAAACACAGGTCTGGTGGATCAAAAAGACCCCGATGTAGAGACTACGTTCAAAGTATGGAAATAAACATACCGGTGGGCCTTTGGGCTGGGAGGACCAGGATGGCCACCTCTTCCAGGGCACCCTGCTCTCCCTGGCACACCTGGCTGTCCTTTGTCACCTCTGAGTCACATGTCGGAGTGAATCCCGCCAGGCCCTCCTTTGCTGCTGGTCTCCGTACCAGCCCGGAGCACTCTGTGGCCCCCACAACAGCAGAGCACGTGATGTCACACAGTGCCCTTGGCCGGGGCCCTCTCTGTGGCCAGGAAGGCAAGGGGTGAAGAAAGGACGGAAGCCTCCGGGGCGGTGTGTGTGCTGATCTCTCAGCCACATTCCGCTGCCCCGGCTCGGAGGCTGGCCCAGCCCGCGCCCAGCCCCTTGCACACCTGGCCCAGGTGGGTTGAGAGTTCCAGCTCCCATGGCACAAGCGTGCCGAGGAGGCCAATGGCCAGGAGCAGCACTTCCTTACGTCGTTAACCCCGGTGTCCAGCCTGTCCTCTCTTTGTCACTTGGAACCCCTTTCCAGGGGGTCAGCGACCATTCTGATTCCCTCGGGTTCTGCTCTCTGAGCTGTGAGGACAGAATTTAATCTCACTGTAGTAGGAATTTAATTGCTTTCCGTTGCACCACCTTACTCCGACTGCAGGTGTCGAGGGCTTTGAAGATTAAAGTGTGAAGAGAAATTAATTATTTAAGGAAAAGCATTTGAACTTGAGACAGAATAAACCTAGACTAAAAGTCAGGAGGTCCAAATTGTCCTGGCGGCAAGCTCTTCACGCCTGACAGATGATAGCAGCTGGCATTTGCATAACGTTCAAATTAACACACTTGTACGATGTGTTTCAGTCTTACTAGATTCGGCAGGTCTCTGGTATGGGTGTAGCACTCCAGTCTCACAGATAAGGGTGCCAAGGCCCAGAGAGGTTGATTGACTGGCCCAAGGTCACACAGCTTCAAAAGACTAGAGCAGGAATTTGAACCCAAGATCAAAGTCTCTGTGACTTTTCGGTCCACCGTTCCCCCGGGGCCGGTTCAATAGAAGGATATAATCATTCCTGCTGACAGTGCCCAGCGAGGCTCTCCGTGACCCTGCCTTTTCCTATTCATAATGCATTGATCTGAGGCAGAGAAACAATCGTTTGCAAATGTGTTCAGAAAGAAAAATAAATCCCCTGATGTCTATGGGGATGCTTAAGCCATCAGAAATTACACAGGAGACTCACTATTGCTCTGGGTGGAACGTGGGCTGTTAGTTATGGGATCAATTGATGATGACAGCGCTGTAATGGGGTGATTGAAGGGGCTCCCACAGGCTAATGTTCACCCCTCTGTGTGGGGAGAAGCCAGATTTCCACGTGAGCTCAATTTCACCAGCCCGATTGTCTTCCCAGCTCGAAGTTGTTAAGCGCCAGGAGTTGATGTAATTTTTAGAGGCTGAGATGGTAACTGTTGCTTAATGGGGTGGAATCTGCAGTTGCGGCTAAGTGCTGGGTAGCTGGACAGACCCACACAGAAAGCCGGGCTCAGTCTCCTCCCAGGGGTGTGGCTTCGGGCAGATGCTTCTCTTCTCTGCTGAGCCCCCATCCCCTTGTCACCCCAGCGGGACCAGAGTGGCATCCCCAACATTGCAGTGTAGTGAGGGGAGGCCTGCCGGGCGCGATCAGTGAACATTCACCACCGTTGTTGTTGTTCCAAGGATAGTGGGTTGTGTGCATGCGTGTGTGTGTATGCATGTGTGTGTGAACACGTGTGTGTTTTAAGGCCACGAGAATGGCGAGAAGGCAGGAATGGAATCCTGGAGACCTGATTTCTCATTTCCGTGCAGCTCGTTGATGACTCTGAAGTCCTGGGCAAGTTGTTTATTTTCTTTGGGCTTCAGTTTCCCCGTCCATGAAATGGGCTTAACCTAGATTATCTGTGAATTTCCTGCCTGTGTAAAACATTTTTAGAGTCTGGAACTCTTGTCCCATCTCATACAGGTGGCAAAACCTCACCAGTGGAGGAGGGGCTGGTCACAAACTGGCTGGGTGGGAATGGGAGGCAACAGGGAGTGGTGGGGATTACGGTGAACTGAGGAGGGTGAGCCGCATGTGCAGGGGCCACCACCACCCAGGAACGGCCGATGGCTGCCACGTGGGAGAGCAGGTTCCACACTGACAGATTTCCCTGTTTCTTCAAGAGAAGCTGGAAATACAGATTTTTGTATAAAACTTTACGATTTTTAAATGTTGGCAGCTAATTAAAAAGAGCATTTAAACATCTGACATCCCAAACAAAACTGTCTGAACGTCAGATTCAGACTCGGGCTGTGTTTGTGGCCTCTGAACAGGTCACATCTCCAGGTCCAGTGTGATTCCCAGGTGAGGTCACCCTGAGGACCGGGTGATCTTTTATTTTCACATTGTTTTCTCTTAACATTCAGACCCATATTACAGCCTTGGTGGCACAAAGGCGGAGATGAAAAAGGTCCCTGTTCTGAAAATGGCCCGTCTGTTTCCAGCTGCCTGGGCTCAGCGTGGTTGATGCCATCACCCTGCGGGGCTGCTCTTCCAGGCAAAGGGTTTCAGGGGAGCCGAAAGGTCCCGGTGGCCCCTGAATCTTCCCCAAACACCTGGATTTCCACCATTTGTGCTGGGGCTCTGACCTCCTTGGACCCAGGTAGGGTCTCCCGCCTCCGTCTGTTACCAGACATTTTTCACAGGTGCACAGGAGTTTCAGAGTCCTTTGGGGTGCTTTTAAAAAAATTATATAAATGAAAATATATATTTACAAATTAATATTTATGTTATATAAATTTAAATGTGCACAACTTAAAATTTACCATTTTAACCATTTTTAAATGTACAGTGCTGTGGTATTAAGAACATTCACACTGTTGTGCAACCATCACCACCATCCACCTTCAGACTTTTTTCACTTGCAAAACTGAAACTCTATCCCCATTAAGTGATAACTCCCTATTTCCTCCTCCCCACAGCCCCTGGCAACCACCATTCTACCTTCTATCTCTATGACTCTGACTGCTCTAAGTACCTTGCGTGAGTGGCATCATATAGTATTTGTCTTTCTGTGTGTGGTTTATTTCACTTAGCATGATGTCTTCAAGGTTCATCCATGTTGTAACATATGTCAGAATTTCCTTCCTTTTTAAGGCTGCATACTATTCCACTGTATGAGTAGACCACATTTTGTTTATCCATTTATCCATCAACGGACACTTGGGTTGCTTCCACCTTTTGGCTATCGTGAGTAATGCTGCTGTGAACACTGGTGTGCAAATATCAGTTTGTGTTCCTTCTTTCAGTTCTTTTGGATATATTCCTAGAAGTGGAATTGCTAGATCATAGGATAGTTCTATCTTTAATTTTTTGAAGACCCTCCATACTGTTTTCCATGGCAGCTGCAACATTTTCCATTATTTCTTGCCATGCACAAGGGTTTCAGTTTCTCCACATCCTCACCAACACTTGTTATTTTCTGTTTTTGTAAAAAACAATTGCCATCCTAATGGGTGTGATGGGATGCTTTTTGGGGGTCTCAAGATAAGGGGGAGAGGGAAAGAACATGAGGGATCTGGGAGATATAAAGAAGTCCTTGAGAGGAAGCCACCGTGTCACATGCAGCAAGTGCGCCTGAGCTGACCTGTCCAATAAATGCAACTGAAAACCCAGTTCCTCTATTGCACTGGTACATTTCAAGTGCTCAGCTGCCACATGTAGTGGCTGGTGGCTGCCATATTGGAGAGCACAGATCTAGAACATTCCATCCTCATAGAAGGTTCTATTGGACAGTGCTGCTCTGGAGTTTACAAAATGCACGCATACAAATATATCTCGTTTTGATGTTTGAGACTCCAGTATTGGCCCTGTTTACAGACAAGAAAGTTGAGGCCTAGAGGGCATGGTGACTTGGTCCAAGTCATGCAGCTTCTGGTGGCAGAATTGAAAGCAGAGTCCCCCAGATTCCAGTGTCCCAGGTTCCCTTCTTCTCACCACAAGTTCACACAGAACATGCGGGGGGGTGGGGGTGAGGGGGAAGGAGGGGAGAGTTAATTATAAAGGATACCAGCCCACAGCGTTTCTCAGAATTTCTTTTTAAAGATGAGTAGCCCGTGCCTTCATTTCCTGTGTGCTCTGCTAATATTTGTCTAGTGGTTTATTAAAAGTAATGGACCAGATGTTCCAAGGATTATATCACCCTCATGGCCTGGTGGCTCTGACAGCCCTTGGCTTTAATCAGCTTCCAGACTGCAGCAGGCCCAGGAGAGTCCATGACCTCATGTAGCCAATTCTCTCTTCTTCCACAGTAATATAATGTCATCTGGGCGTACGGCCACAAAGAATAAAGACTACATTTCCCAGCCCCCTTGCAGCTAGGTGTGGCCATGTGACCAAGTTCTGGCCAATGGGATGTCAGTGGAGGGTTAACATGGCCACATCTGGGGATCTATTTTAAGAAATGGCTGGCAGGCATATGCCCTCTGCCCCTTCCTTTCTCCCTTATCCCTTTTCCCATATTGTTGCCTGCGTTTGTCACCTTGGACCCTGAGGATGATGTCAAATGTTAGGGATGAAAGAGTGGAGCAGAGCCACTATGCAGCCCGGAACTGCATGTCTGGCCTTTTGTGTGAAAGTGAACGAGCTGTTGTCTGGCTCATGTCACTGCTATTTTGGGTCACTGTTCCTTGTAGGCAAACCCAGTCCTACCTGATGAACCAGGTAGTGACAGTGGCCAACTATATGTCAAGCCCTCTCTATATACCGCTGGCCCTCAGAAGACCCTTCACCGAGTAGGGATTCTCAACTGGGATGATTCTGCCCCCAAGGGGACATTAGGCAATGTCTGGAGACATTTTTTATGGTCCTGACGGCGGGGAGAGGGTGTGTGCGCTACTGATAAACAGTGGGTTGAGGCCAGGGATGCTGCTAAACACCCTTCAATACACAGGACTGCCCCCACCGCTAGAATTAGCTGGTTGCAAATGTCAATGGTACAGAGGTTGTAAAGCTATATTTTTTGTTTTGTTCTGTTACAAATAAGGAAATTGAAGCCAAAGGGCATAAGTCACTTGCCTGTGGTGACACAGCTTGTAAGTGGCGGAGTCGGGATTCAAACCCAGGCGGTGTCAGCACGGAGGTGAGGGTTGGTGTGCACCATGAGGGAAGGCACAGGATGCATTCAACATGTCCCCCAAGCACCCTGCATGTTCCCACCAGGTCTCCAGGAGTCCGGCTCTGCCACTCACTGGAAGAGTGACCTTGAGCTGGTCACCTCCCCCTCCCCCTCCCCCTGGGTGCCCCAGTTTCATCCACTGTGCGAATGGGAGATGGTAGAGCCCTCCTGCCTGTGGAGAGAACTGGTGAGCCCAGTGCAGCATCTCTAGAACTCGGCTCTGACCAATCAGAATGGACCCAGTGGGCAGTAGGGTCCCAGAGGCCCCTGCTGTCCAGAGTGAGCCCTCTAGTTACTGGACCGTGGGGAGTCTGAGGGGAGGGGTCATGGAGGCTGGGGTCGGGGCACTGGGGATGTATGGGAGGGGCTGTTTGCTAACTGATATGGAAAGGTTTCCTGTACGGCCATTCTGGTCCACATCAGCCACATGTCAGCTTGAGTAGGAGATGTAGAAATTGCTCAGGTTGGGAGGGAACCAGGCCTCATTGGAAACAATGACTCTGAAGAGCCAGTCTCTTTAACCTTGAAGTTATCCCACCCACCGTGGGTTTAGAGGAACTAAAACACATCCACCATTCAGATGAAAGGTTAAGGGTGAGAAGTGATGCCCGATGAGCTCCACCTGACACCAGGAGCTTTGCTAGAGTGCTCATTTAATTCCACAGCCAGCCTGGGAGCTGGGTTTATGATTTGCCCCCACTTTGCAGATGAGGAAACTGAGGCCCAGAGAGACTTGGTACCACTTGCAGGATTTTGCACCTGGTAAGTGAACTCAGGGGTCTATTTACACAACCATCCCATTGGAAGGCTGAGTTGGGGGGTGAGGGGTGGGATTTGGGGGCTTGAGGCCATCTCAGATTTGTGCAAACCCTCAACACTCAGGAAAAAATGGAGAAACAGCTGACCTCAAAGTGCATTTGGCTCCCTAAGATTGCTCACTTGGCCTCAGCTCCTAAAATTCAGCAGGACAGAGACAGACACATCCCATTTTTATTTCCTGCTGCCTTGCTCACCTTGACCCCAGGGACCCGCTGCCCCATTTGCACTCCCTGACTGGTGCCCTAGGGTCTTCGTGCCCCTCCTCCACACTTCCTGGCAGAGTTGAGCCCCCTCTGGATTGGGGAGGCGCTAATGATTTGATATCTCAGCCTGGGATTTAATTGATCTCCTAGCTCAGCTGGAAAAATTCCCTCCCTCAAATAGCTGTTTTATCTTCCGGGCCTGCCATCACTTTAATTATACTAAGTCCTCATCAGATGCCTCAAACAGGGAGAATTGAAAAAAAAAAAAAAAAAAGACAAGATGTTGGGACAGGCTGCATTTCCTTTCTAGGCCGTTGGGAATGCAATTGTATGTTATCACCCTCCGAATCACCAGCTCTCACCTGGAGATTAAAAGCAGTCCTGAGGCTGTTTGAAATGAACAGTGAGGCGCACAGAAGCTTAATCTTCTCGGTGGCCACGAGACCTGGGTTTATGGGGCACTGCATCCTCCAGTCTCCTATTTCCCTTCTCAGGCCATCAGTCCCCCTGGCAAAAATGGCGCCCTGGGAAAATTCACGTCTCCACTGAGTGGTTAATGGTGCATGAGACCATTTCAAAACGTAACTAGAATGACACGTTTCCAACATTAACCTTCAGCAGAAGGACATCACCGACTCGACTCGGGGCTTTGTAAATTCCAGAAGCCTGCAGGATGAACACTTTTCTTTTTATTTTTCACTTTTAATATAAACTTGACTTTAATAAAATTGAAGACTTTTTTCTCTTTTGCTTATAAATTATAAATATAATTTTTAAAATTTTAATATTGACCTTAAGATTAGAAAGCCACAAGTTGAAACAATATACTAATAAATGATTCAAAAACAGTTTCAAGAGAGAACACATTATTAATACAACTATTTCATAACCGGTGTGGCTTCTCCGAACGCAGGCATCCAAATGCAGTTTCTTAGGGTTTGAGGAACGTGATGGGCTTGACCTCTGGTTGATATTACAATTTAGCCATATGAGGTCTGGAATAAGAAACTGTTGATGCTAATCAAACGTTCATCTTTAGCGGTCAGTGTTTCCCGGTGCCAATGAGTTTGGTGGAAGGGGACAGACCCGGTGAGAAAGTCTGCTCAGCAACAACTGGTAGTAAGGCACTATGCTAAGTGCTCCTTGGGCATCATTTCACTTGATCCCCCCAAAACCCGATGTCAGAGACGTTATTATTGCCCCATTCTACAGATGAGGACATTGAGGTTTGGAGGGTCCAACAGCTTGCCCACGAACACGCAGCCTGCTCTTATGTTGCTCTGTGACCGCGGACGATTCCTGAGCGGAGTCTTATACAGCTATAAAAACGCAGTGGTCAGGCCCTGACCTCGGCAGTCCCCAGGCAGAATATGGCCTGCGGGAGTGTTTGGGGTTGGCCCTCACAGTGTTATTAAAACACAACGTGAGTGAAGCGGAATTTGGAACAACCACTTTGGAAAGCTGTCTGTCGGGATCTACTAAACTGAGCCCATGCTCACCTATGACCGGTAATTCCCCTCCTAGCTCTCTACTCAGTAGAGTAAATACTCTCACCAAGAGGCGTGAGCCAGAAGAACGTCCATGGCGGCTCTGTGTGGAGTATCCCAGGCCACATGTCCATCAACATGGGTACATGGGTTACCATCTTCCTACGATGGAATACCCCGTGGTAACGAGGATGGTTCACCTCAGCCGTATATCAACACGGATGAGTCTCACAGTCATTGTGTTAAAGAAGCCAGACGTGAAGGAACACACACTGAAGGATTCCACCGTAGAAAGGACTAGAGCAGGCAAAACTAGTCCACTCTGTTAGAGGTCAGGATCTTACTGTTCAAGAGTGGCGGGAGAGCGTAGTGAAGAAGATGGAGCCTGGGAGGGTGTTGGGATGCTGGCGGGTTCTGTGACTACTCTGAGTGGTGGTTACATGGTGCATGTACTTTGTGAAAATTCACCAGGCTCCACACTTTTTTTCCTTATATCTCTATCATTTTTTGGAACAGTTTTATTGAGATATAATTCACATAGCATAAAATCCACCCATTTAACATGTACCATTCAGTGGCTTTTAGTATTTTGTGCAACCATCGCCACATCTAATTTTGGAACATTTCCATCACCTCAAAAAGAAGCTGGTGCCCACTAGCAGTCGCTCCCCGTTTACCCCCCACCAGCCCTGAATGACCACTAGTCTCCTGTATGAGTTATACACTCTTGACATGTGTATGTGGGTTAAATTTAAAAGTTACTGAAATAACCACAGTGTACCTGGCAGGTGTTGCACTAAGCTCCTAACCACTATGGTCTGACACTTGCCCGCGTTGTGCATTCACATCACTGCCTGGCCCTGCAGGCATTCAAATCTGTGATCTGGAGAAGACGATCTTGAGAGTGTTTTCCAATGGGAACATCTCTGGTTCCTCGTTTCTCCTGCTTGAGAGCAGGTCTGGGTCAAATCGTCCTTTCATCTAGACGATGCAGTGGAGATGTGTCCTACAGCCAGTTGTTGAAGTGGATCGGGGTCCTCCTGTGCCCAAGCCACGGCTCTCCCTGGACAGCGGATCCACATCTGGATGGAGTCATTTCTCTGGGATCCTTCACTGCCCCTCCCCGGGCCCGCTGCTCTGGGTGAGATGACATCTGTCCCCATCCCCACCCACACGTGCCCAGCCAGCAGGACCAGAGCCTGGGGCCAGGCGAGCCACAGAAGGACAAGGCAGGGGAGGGAGCAGAGATTTGTGCATCTGGGCAACCTGGGGACATGAGAGTGGCCTAGATTTGGGTCACAGTGGGTGGGGGAGAAAAGTCAGAAGGAAGAGTTTTCCTCTTGGCTGATCCAAAGTTAAAAACTGGCAACCAACAACTGACCATCTTCATTTGCAAGAAATCTTTTGCTAAATCTTCACAACAAATCCCAAAGGTAGGAATCGCTATCCCCATTTATCAGATGGGGAAACTGAGGCTGAAAGATGAACCAAGCCAGGGGCTTAGAACAGCAGTGATTTGTAATTTTCTCACAATCCTATGGGGGCTGGGGCTCAGCCTGATGGTTCTGCTGGTCTCACCTGAGCCCAGTCATGCGGCTGGGAGCTCGGCCGGGGCTGGAATGCCCGCGGGGGCCTCATTCTCCGGGCGTCTCTCCACAAGGCCCCTCCTTGCTCCAGCCTGGACCTCCTCCAGGCGTGGTGGCCGGGCTCTGAGACGGGTGATGAAAGCTGCCACACTTCTCAGGACCTGGGCTCGCTGCGGGCTCCTGGTCAAACCAGGGACGGACCCCAGGGGAGGGGAAATACACGCCCCTTCCTGGTGGCAGGAGTGACGTGCACACACAGGTAGGAGGAGCTGTCGCTGGCTGTACTTGGAGGCGATCTTCCACACAAGGAACGTATGATGCAGACGTGAGGTGCTCTGCCCGCAGTGAGAGCAGGCTGTGCGAGCCCAGAAGAGGAGGCAGTAACCTGGAGTGGGGGTAGAGAGGGCTTTCCTGGGGAGGCAAGGCCCATCTGGGGTGGCTCTAGAGTTAAGCGGTTAAGAGGAGGACTCTGGAGTCAGATAGCCTGGGTTCAAATCCCGATGTCAGTTGCCAAGAGCTGGGGCCAGTCACTTGAGCTCTCTGCCTCAGTTTCCCCATCTGTAAAATGGGGATGACAATCACCTCTGCTTCATAGGGTGGCTATGAGGACCCAACAGGATATGCCTGTGAGGCACTTAGCGCTGTGTCAGGCACATAGACTTTCTCAAGTGTCAGCTGCTGTGCCATTACTGTGACTGACACAGGGATGATGATGCGATACTGATGATGAGCAGGATCACTCGGGCTAAGAGGTATAGGAAAGAGTGTTGAACAGAGGGAACAGCCTCTGCTAAAGCCAGGAGCCGAGAGAACCTGAGGCCCAGAAGGAATTGAAAGGAAGCCAATACAGCGACAGGCAGAGTTTGGGGGGATGGTGGTCACGGGCTGGAGAGGCAGGCCGGGGGGAGACCAGAACGCCTGTGTGAGGCGAGGAAAGGATTGGGGACTTTATTCTCAGGGTAGCGGTGGCCCACTGGAGCAGAGGCCTGCCGGGACCAGGTGGACGCTCTGTTGAGGTCTGGCTGGCCGCTGTGGGGGTGAGTGGAGGGAGCAAGGATGGGGATGGGTGGTGGGTGTGGGGGCCTCTGTCTCATCCGTGTCAGAGAGAAGGGGGCTGGGACCCATGGGCAGGGAGGAGGGGAGGCTGGGAGGGCTTGAGCGCTGTGGAAGCAGGAGTTGCTGACACTTGGCTTTTGATGGGATGTGAAGGATGAGGGAGAGGAGAGCATCCTGGATTCCTCCTGGGTCTCTGGTCTGGCAGACGGGGTGGATCCTTCAAGGACATGGACAATACAGAAGGACCAACTTTGGGCAGGAGATGAGGACGGCTCCAGTTGTGAAGATGCTGTCTTTGAGGGACCAGTGGAGCTTCCACACTATGACACTTGAGCTTTAAGAATGAGGGACATTTCCTAGATGGAGAGAAGGGAACAGTGAGCTAGGTCACGAGAACGGCACATACAGACGCTTGGAGGACTGGGGGAGCTGGATCTGCTCTCGGAATAGAGAGGAATTTCATATAATGGCAACACAGGGCATTCAAGTGACAGGAGCAAGAGAAAGATGAGAAATGAGGCTAGTGAGTTAGGCTAGGGCCAGGATGTGAAGGACTCTGAGTGCCCTGGAATTTGCACCTGTTCTGCGAACCAGATTGCTCCCTGAAGGTTTTAAGCAGAGAAGTGACGTGAGCAAGTTTTTGTTGGTTTGGAAGGAGGCCAGAGCACAGAGGGACCCTGCTGGTGGTGGGAGAAGTTAATGCTAATGCTTTGAACGGGGATTACCAGCCCTGTGATGAAGCAGCTAAGTCGACGGCTGGGCGTGGGGAGCCAGGCATCAGGTGGGGAGCTCATTAAATATAGATATTTGCTGACGAGTTAAGATGCTTATGGAGTCTGGTTCAGAGGATTAGAGGTGCAAACAGCCTGTTGACTTCTGTCACTTGGCAACAAAAGTCCTTGTTAGGAAGGTGTGAAGCAGCCAGACCCCTTCAAACACAGATGGGAAGTGTTTACCATCAGCAATATCTATCCAGCTGAATCTGGGAGCTGCCTCTTGGGGAATTTTACATCTATCCTCCCTTCCATCCATCAACTCATCCTCCATTGACCCATCCATCATTCTATCCATTCATCCTTCCATCTTTCCTACCATCCACCCATTCTTCCATTTTTCCATCATCCTATCCATCATTCCATCAGACCCTTTCTACCCATTCTTTCATCCACCCAAACATTCTTCCATCCATCCATTTTCTCATCCACCCACCAATCCTTCCATCTACCCATCTTTCCATTTACTCATCTTTCCAGCCACCTATCCTTCCATCCATCAACCCTTCCAACTTTTCTTCCATCCACCAGTTTTCCACTCATCCATCCAAACATCTACCCATGCTTCCATCTTTCTTTCCATTTCTTCATCCTTCTATCCATCTATTTTTCTACCCACCCATCCTTTTATCTTTTCTTCCATCCATCAGTCTTCCATCCATCCATCCAGCCAGCCAGCCAGCCAGCCATTCATAATATTTGAATGCCTACTGTCTTTCAGGTTCTGTTCTAGGCACTGGGATTCCCCAGTGTACAAGATACACAAGGTCTCATCTCTCATACAGCAGACCTTCTTGAGCAGGAGACAAGCAATAAACAAAGTAAACAAGAAAATAAGGGGGTGACAGGTGCAGCGGAGGGAGTTGAAATAGGGCGAGGAGAGTGACTGGGTGGCTGCTTTAGCTAGAGTGGTTGGGAACGCCTCTCCCTCTGAGGAGGTGACATTTGAGCTGAAACCTAAATGAGAAGGGGACAGGACAGACATGCAAACATTTTTCTTCTGTAGGGGAAGCATTCTAGGTGGAGAGAATGGCAAGAGAGGAGGCTGTGAGTTTGGTGTGGTCCAGGAACGAGTTTGGCGTGTTCGAGGGACAGCAAGGCCAGGGAGGCTGGGAGGGGGAGGGAGGGAAGAGCGTGGGGGATGAGCTGGAGGAGGATGGAGCCCGGCCGGAGGGCCCTGTCCATCAAGGAAGAAACACACAGAGTGAGCGCCATGGAGGAAAGTGATGAGATCTGACGAGATGAGTGTCTCCACGCCCCGCTCCTTCCCAACCCCATCTTTCCTGCCTTCATCATCTAGTGTTTTCTTATTGCTGCCGTAACAAATTCCCACAACTCTAGTAGCTTAAGACAACACAACTATAGTTCTGGAGGTTGTAAATCTGAAAAGGTTCTCACTGAGCTAAAATCAGGGTGTCAGCTGGGCTGTATTCCTTCTGGAGAGGATTCTGGGGAGAATCCGTTTCTTTGCCTTTTCCGGCAACATTCTAGAGGCCGCCCGCGTTCCTTGCCTCCTGGCTTGTGCCTCCATCTTCAAAGTCAGCACCACAGCATCTTCAAATCTCTCTCTCTCTTCCGCTTTCACTCTCACTTCTCCTTCCCCGACTCTGACCCTCCTGCCTCCCTCTTATAAGGGCCCTGGTGATTACGCTGGACTCATCCAGATAATCCAGAATAATCTCCCATCTCAAGATCCTTAACTGAATCGCATCTGCAAAGTCCCTTCTGCCACATGAGGTCACATATCCACAGGTTCCGGGAGTCGGGATGCAGACGTCTTTGGGGGGGCTTTACTCTGCTGACCACAGCTGGGGTCCCCTCCTCCCAGCCCAGATTACCGCAGCAGCCTCCCAGTCGGTCCTCCATGCTCTCGTCCATTCTCCACGGAGTTATCAGGATTGCTTTCTGGGAAATAGATTTGATCAATATCTGGCTTAAATTCCTTCAAGGGCCTCTCCTTGACCACAGGATCAAGTTCCAGCTCCTTAGCACATGTCCGAGCGCCAGGTTCAAGTCCTGGCCGGATTTCTTGTCAGCTCTGGGACCCCGGCAGAGTAGTGGGAACGCCTGAGCCCCGGTTTCTGTACTGGATGCTCTGATACCCAGACCCCCTTCACAACTAAAGGACTTAGTCCCCCAGCTACCAGGAGCACTGCGGGGAGCACGCAGCACTCAGCTACCAGCCCTCTGGAAAATTCCTTGGCTGACGGCATGGGTTGAATTGTGCCCCTCCCCCAAAGATATGTTGAAGTTCTGACCCCCAGCACCTCAGCACGTGACCTTATTTGGAAATGGGGTTGTTGAAGCTGTGGTTAGTTAGGATGAGGTCCCAGTGGAGTGGGCTGGGTGCCTACTCCACTATGACTAGTGTCCTTATTAGAAGACGGCCACGTGAAGACACAGACCACAAGGAGAATGACACATGAAAATGGGGGCAGAGACCGGAGCGATGTGTCTGCAAGCCTAGGAACACCACGGGTGGCCGGCCATCACTAGAAGCTGGGGGGAGGCCCGGAACAGATCCTCCCTCGGAGCCCTTGGAAGGAACCAACCCTGCCGACACTTTGCTTTCAGAGTTCTGGCCTCCACAACTACAAGAGAATAAAATGGCCGGTGTCCTGCAACTGGGACACAGTGGGGAGAGGGTCCCCTTGCCCTAACCCAGGACAACTCTGAAGGACCATCCCAAGTTCAGAGCTCCCCGTGGGGTCAGCCGAGGCCTTTGTTGAGACCACATCCCCGACAACGTGCCCCTCTGCCCAGTCCTGCCTCTCCTCTCCCGCCCACCGTGTGGCTCCCTGATAAGCCTCGTGCTGCAAAGCTCCATCCGGGTCTGCTTCCGGGAACCTGACCTGGAACCACTTCTTTCTATGGACTTGACTAAAGCTTTCCCAGGTTCCCTTTCTTCGTTTGCAAAATGGAACTAATGAAGGAGCCCGCCTCACGGAGCCATCCACTGTGAGGGTTAAATGAGACACCGCCTAAGACGCTACAAGGTTAAATCCCTTTATAAATGTCCTGTTGGTGGCAGGGCACCCGTCAGATGCTCCTGTGAATCTTGCTTACACGTCTTCTTCCCCTCAGGTCAAAATCCCCTTGAGGGTAGCAACCACGTCTTCTTTTGTTCATTCAATTCATTCATTCATTCTATCCCATCTCCTTCCATTCATTCATTATATCATTCATTCACTCCACTCCATTTTATTTGTTCCTTCTGGTCCATGCATTCAATTCCATCATCCCATTCATTCATTCATTCATGCCAGTCCATTTTGCTTCATTTGAGGCAGCCCGATCTGTTTCATGCCACTCATTCCTGGTTTTCCACTTGTTCAGGAATTTATCCCATTCCATCTTCATATTGAATTCAATCCATATTTTCAGTTCTTACGATGTGCCTGTGACGTGCCGGGCTCCGGTGCTCAGGCTGGATTGTGGTGGGGCTGCATCCCTGGCCTTCAGGGTAGACGTGGCACCCGGCCCACCCGTTCAGGTGTGTGCGTGTGTGTGTGCATAAGTATGCATGTGTGGGTGTGTGACGTGGCTCTCCCAGGGCTCACACCGGCCCACCCTCACTCTTTCTTGGTTTCCACTGCTTTAGGGGGAGCCGAGTGTTTATGAGGCGACACGCTGGTTCACTGGTCAGATGGCCAGCCGCGTGGGGATCTGATTCTAGACCTCGACCTAACTGGAGCTGAATAAATGGGAATAATTGAACGGCCTCAAAGCAAAGAATTTTGCAAAATGTTGCAAAACTTTCTATTCCTTTTGGTAGGTCAAACTCCCTTCCTGCAATCCCTTTTCAATACCAAAGAGTCACTTTCCCATTTTACATGCATAACCTATGTCATTTGTAGAAAAACAGGAAAACACAAGAGAGCGAAAAAGGGGGGATTCATGATGCCCCCCTGAGACAACCGATATTAATGTGTACTCACCCACATTTTTCTAGGCACTCATGCATAAAAATACACCTTCTTTGCAAAAGTTGAAATATACTATACATTCTGTTGTAGAATTCATTTTTGTCTCCTCACAATAAATTATGAACATTTCCCCAAGTCAATAAATACAGTTATGCACCATTTCGATGGGGGCATGGAATTCCAGTGCCTAAATATATCTAATTCGCTTAACCAAGTCCTCACTCTTGGGCATTTGTCCCTCCTGCCCCTCCCCCCCGCCCATGATTTAAGATCACACACAATGCAGTGATGGGCGTCCTTGAACACGCATCTTCCCTGGGGCTGTCTTTGTTGATATTCTGATTAGCAAATCAGGTGGAGGTGATAGATTAAAGTCAAGGCAGTTCTAGTCAAATTATGACAAATTTCTTTTCTTCTTTTTCTTCTTTTTTTTTGGTGAGGAAGATTGGCCCTAAACGAACATCCGTTGCCAATCGTCCTCTTTTTGCTGGGGAAGACTGTCCCTGAGCTCACATCCGGGCCCATCTTCCTCTATTTTGTATGTGGGACGCCGCCACAGCATGGCTTGATGAGCGGTGAGTAGGTCCACACCCGGGATCCGAACCCGCCAACCCCAGGCAGCCAAAGTGGAGTGTGTAATCTCAACCTCAACCACTACAGCACCAAGCTGCCCTGACAAATTTCATTTTAATAAGAAATGTAACGAATTAACGAGGCCACCTAGCTTGGAACTGGACAGTGTTCCTCTTCCTTTAGTGAAAATACCCAACTTCTGTCCTCCGCAGCGGCTGGCTGCTTCCAGCAGGGGGCGCCGTGAGCCAGTCCCACACCAGTTCTTGACACCCGGCACCGGCTGGGTGATTAATGGGCAGTTCCAGTCCCCACTGGATATTCCCAGAGCCCCAGCTTTCTCAGTGTCTGAGGGCAACTCCTATTGAGGTGAATCACCCTCCTTCCCTCCCTGTCTCTCTTTTTCTTTCTTCCTCACTTCCTTCCTTCTCTCCCTCCCTTCCTCCCTCTTTCTTTCCCTCCCTCCTTTTTTCCTTCCTTTCATCCTTCCTTCCTTCTTTCTCTTATTCTTTCTGAAAATTCAGTTGTGCTCACTCACTCCACCCATCCTGGACCAGTTTTCCTAGACTTCTGTTGGACACACTTGTCAAGAATGGGGCTAGTGGGCTAGGACAGGCTTTAAAAATACACATGAGGCGGTTTTTTTATGACTAAGACTGATCCAAAAAAGTTATGAAAACTGCCCAATTTTATCCAGGAGTGGGAAGAAGAGACTGAGAAAGCAAGAGTGAGGGGCAGGGCCGGAAGCCAGCTGCCTGGTGCTTGCCCCTGCGAGGTCCTCGTCCCGTGAGTGGGGGACATTGGAAGCAGGTAAAGCAAAGCTGCTCTGGTTGAAGAAAGGGGGGCTCGCAGTTCACAGTGGGGCTGAGAGCCTCACCAACTTGGCTCCCGGGAGCTGCCACCTCCTTCTTCCTCAACCGCGAGAGAGTCTGGGTCCTGACAATCAGAGCACGATTTAGTGAGGAGCGGGGAACGGCATTCGGGTGGGAGGGAAGGGCAGCAATGAGGGCAAGCCGCCATGAGTGTGCCTGGGCTGCTGGGCATCAGACACACGATCACATCCAGGCTTCCCCACCGCACATGCTCGGGGACGGGCCAGATTCCTGTGCCACCCCGGGGAGCAGAGCAGGGTATGGACACTTCTGCCAGCCCCCAGGAGGGAAACTTCTCCTCCGCTGGGCCAGGCTGGCCCCAGGGTGCAGGAGCCGGGCAGTTGTGTCAAAGTGAAATCCTTGGGCCGGAGAAGCGGGGGCCAGGTGACTAGAGGTACCCATGTGTGTGTAGGGGGGGGTCCAGATATCGGGCCATCAGGTGATTTGGGGCTCATCTCCATGGTGACACATCAGGGCAGCCCCCCAGGTGACAGGGTTCTGATGACAGGTTTGGCCATTACCCAGGTGGGTGACCTTGGGCAAGCCACCTCCGAGCCTCAGTTTCCCACCAGTGAGATGAGGATGATAACAGCACCTGCATTGTGGAGTCGTGTCGATTAAGTGAGTATGTGACACTCCTGGCTTCGAGTGAGACTACGTGTGATTACTGTTATTTTTATTCCAGGATTAATCATTATTATAATTATCGTCATCCTAGGCCCTCCCTCCCCACCCCCAGTGTACACAGAAGTCACCTCTTCCCCATCAGAGGGAGTGAAACGGCCAGGAATGAGGTGTGGGCAGCACCAGGCCGGGGGTTCAGTGCAGACTTTCTCCCAGGTTCTCTGTCTCCCCTGGGGCCCCGGGACCCGCTGCCGCCTGCGCCCCCTGGTGGTGGGGGGTGTCGGGCAGCCTCTGCACAGCGGCTCCCCCTGCCGGAAGCTCAGGAGTGCAGGCTGGTACCTTCAACACTGACACTCACGTGTCTTTGTGTCCCAGACGTCCTCGTCATTCAGTCACTCCCGTCTGATTTCCAGTTCCTTCCGGCTGATCTGCAGGCATGAGATCATTCCTCGGCTTTTTATTTTTCCGGTGTCCTCTGTGATGTCACTTGTGGTGTCTGAAAATCCCAAGCGCAGTGAAAGTTAGTAACTTAGACTTGCGCTCGAGTTTCCTATAATGGGATTACCATGACTGACACATAATAGAAGCCTGACTATGTGCCGTGTTCGGTGCAAACTTCTCTTCATGGGCTTGTTCTTCTTTAATTTGCACAACGGTCCTCCGGGGCAGGTGCCGTTACACTGCCATTTGACACGGCGGGAAGTGAGGCTTAGAGAACGCACAAGCTTGGGCCCCTCGGGACATTTCTGGGAAGAGCTGGGACTTGAACCCAGGGCCATCGATGCTCTTGGTGATAAGTGATCACTGTAGATAAGCTGGAAACTAGAGACAAGTAAAAATTAAATCCACCCAAATTCTACGATCCAGAGAAAGTCACCCTGAGCATTTGTGATGAGAGGCCTAAGGGTGTAAATGGTGTCCGCTGTTCATCCTGCTCGGAGCCTGCTTCCTGCCCACTCAGTGTGTCACAGGTTGTCCCAGGACAGATGTCCTAGGACAGATGTCCTGCGACAGATGAGGGACAAGAGTCTCTGGGAAAAAGAGCTGCCTCCAGATGACAAAAGGCCTGAGTTGCCTCAGGGGTCGAGGAGGGACAAGCCTGGGGTGTGGTCCCCTTGAGCCTCAGACCCAGCCTCCTGTCCAAGAGAAGTCTGGACTAGATATGAGCTTGGAGTTTGCACAGGCTGGACAGGATTTCGTAACAAGGTGTCCTGATGCTGTGCAGGGTGGAACAGGAAGACTCCATACAGCACAGTTAAGAAGATGTTTCTTGGGGCCGGCCCGGTGGCGAAGCGGTTTAGTTTGCGCTTTGGCAGCCCGGGATTCACAGGTTCGGATCCCGGGTGCCCGCCGACGCGCTGCCTGTCAGCCATGCCGTGGCGGCGTCCCATATAAAGTGGAGGAAGATGGGCACGGATGTTAGCCCAGGGCCAGTCTTCCTCAGCAAAGAGAGGAGGATTGGCGATGGATGTTAGCTCAGGGCTGGTCTTCCTCACACACACACAAAAAAAGAAGTTGTTTCTTGTTTTTGTGCCACTGAGTCAAGACCCTTTGACATGTCAATTCCATTACGATTCTTGCAACAAGCCAAGCTGGTGTTCCCCTCAGGGCCTTTGCACCTGCTGTGTCCTCTGCCTGGAATATGCACAGGTGATTCCTTTTCATCACTCCAGTCTTGACGAGGATGACACCTGCTCAGAGAGGTCTTCCCTGCCCACCTCCCTAACCAGCTCCTCCTCGTGCTCTCACTGTCTCAGTTCCTTCACAGCGCCCCACTCTGGGACTATCTCGCTCGTTTACTTGTGTCTTGTTTATGGTGTGACGCCCCCTGCTCTCCTCACTGGAATGCAAGCTCCCCGGGCCTAGGATAACGCCCGGTGCACAGTAGATGCTCAGTTAATATGTTTAAGAAATGAATGGAAAATTCTGCCATCACTTTGGGTTCTATCAGCTTTTGATCCTGTTAAAGGAAGGAAAGAAGGAGAAAATGAAGGAGTCACCTTGTGTGTGTGCACGCTTGTATGTGTCTGGGAGGGTGTCTTGCAATGACTGCCTGTGCGGGGCCTGGGCCCGTTGCCTCTGGTCCCACCCTCCTCTCCCACTCTGGACACATCCCTAGGGACTGACTCCGGCAGGGAGTGTGTCCCCAGCTCTCGTGTCACCAGGCTCAGCCAGTGGGAGGCCCTGATGGGAGGCTGCACGGCAGGTGGAAGGGAGAGGCCAGAGTGTCTCCCGTGTCTGCACCTTGGACAGGGCCTCCAGCAAGGGTTGTGTCTCCTCTGTGGCTCCAGCGTCACCAGGCTGCCTTCCCGTGGTTCAGCTTCTTCCGGGCACCCTGATCCAGGGCCTGAGAAACACCACGCCCTCCCCTTGTCGCCCACCCTGGGGCCAGGCAGCGGCGTCTCGCTGTTATTAACCTCTGGGTCGCCTCACTGTCCCTTGCTGGCTTTCTCAGCCTTTCTGAGGCCTGTGAAACCAAGTTCCTGCATGAATCCCCTCTACTTTAAATATCCAACATGGTTTCCATTCTCCAGCAGACTGACACAAAACCTGTGACTTTGTGACAAGAAAAATAAATAAAAGCTAGAAAAGCCGTTGGGGGTTGATTCTTGAGGAATGCACGGAGAGGAGGGGAGGAGGGTGGGTTGAGCGCGGGCTGTCACCTTTCCGACCAGCTTGCTGGGGCTGGGGCCCTGCGTGCCCAGCCAGGCAGAAATCGCTTTCTGAATTTATGTGCCTGTCACCCTGTGATTAACGATGGGACAGCTGGGTTTTGCCAAGTGATAGATTTATTTGCACCAGGCACTGCACGAGAAGGGTCAAGGATTGTTTCTTTCTCTTCTTTTTTTAAACTCCTGCCAAACTAAAGTGTTCTCCAAGGTCCCTACTGGCAAGGGCAGCAGGAAGCTCAGGGTGTCCTGCTCTCCCCATTGATCAGTCTCAGCCAAGTGGCCTGAATCGCTGGCCCCCAGGAAGGAAGAGGGAAAGGTTCAGGTGGAATTACCATGTGGGTTTTGACAGTGGTGTCTGCGCGGTCGAGTGGAACCCAGTCAAGTTCCAGCCTCTCTTGGGTGGGCTCCTGGCTCTGGGGGCTGCCGGTCGTCGGGCAGATCAGGTCCTCAGCTCTCAGGCGACGTTGGATGTTTGCAGAAAATGAAGGTTCAGCTCCAGCTGAGGCCTCCCTCCCCTGCGGGGGCAGCGACCTCTCTCCCCAGGAAGCAGGCTGGCCAAGTGCCCAGGCAGACCTGCCTTCACATCTTATCCCGCCCCTTGGAGTCAGGAGCTGTCTTCACCTCTCAGCCTCAGTTTCCTCTTCTGTTAAGTGGGGATAACATTGTGGTAGCTGCCTCCAAGGGCTGGTCTGCAGATTAAGGAGAAACCCACTAAAGTGCCTAGTACAAAGTGTGGCAGGTAGTGGGTGCTCAAGAAATGTGAGTCTCCCCCACCCTCTTTGCCCTGTAGCCTCTGCTTTCACAGATGCTCATTGGCCAGGCTGGATGTGAACTCGGCGTGTATCAGTCAGGATGTAATTGGCAGTCAGTAATAAAAAGCTCCAACTCAACCAGTTTAACCAAAAAGAAGATTAGTTTGCCCCATGTAACAAGAAGCTCAGATAGGACAGCTCCAGGATTGACTATTTTCAACAGTTCAGCAAGGTCACCAAGGACTCAGGAGTTTTTTTTTTTCCATGCTGCCATTTCAGTGTTGGTCTCACCCTCCATTTGGCTCCCCTCATGGTGGCAAAGTGGCTGCTGCAGATCCTGGCATTGCATCGTGAGTGGGTAAAGTCCAGACGCACAGAGGAACCATCACTTTCTGCATGTCTTTTGACTGTGAGGACTACTTTCTCTGAAACACCTCACCTGATTGCCCCTCACACCTAATTGGTCCAGATCAGATGACAGACCTATTCCTGAACCAATAACCAGTGAGGGAGGTGGGAATACATGATTGGCTTAGGCCAATCATTGGGGTGGTTAGGTCTATGGGGGAATCAGCCACCTCATCACTAGGTGACTGCTGTTTGAAGTCTTGTTCCCACCACCTTTTTCTCTGATTCCTCCCCTCATCTCTGGATACAGCAGGAGTCTTCTTCTGCCCCCTCAAGAGTTTACAATCCAGCGGGATTGGGGCCAGAGCAAGATGCTCCTCACCATCCTCTCTAAAGGGGGCTCCCCATCCCACAGAGCCCCATGGTCACTTAGACTTTTGTGTCCTTGCAGCATTTAGCACAATCTATCTGTTTTCTTGGTCTGTGTCTCCCGGCTGGATTGTCCCCCTCATGACAGAGGGGATAACTGGCCCATTTTATCCAGGTCCCACTGTAGCAGCACCCACACCCGGGTCCAGGACCCCTGCGCCCATCACCAGGGCCCTCTGTGGCCCCGTGTATCCCAGGAAAACACAAGAGGAGGCTGGTGTGTAGGGACAAGGGAAACGTTCACTTCCCCGGGAAGTTAAGAGTCTCCTCTGGGAAAGGACCGTGAATCTCCAGCTCACCTCCCGGGCCATGTCTCAGCAGAGGGGCATGTTCCAACGTCCAGCTTTTCTGGAGCCAGAGTTTTTTGGTTTTGTTTTGGTTTTAAGTGACAGCATTAGCAAACATCTTGGGTGGTTCTGCCTGGCTCAGGATTTGTAGAGCCAACATCAGCATCTCCCTGAATCGTCTGACTGCGATCCCCCCTGAGGTTGACCTTGAGCCCCCATCAGGACCACAAAGGCAGGAGGGGCTGGTGGGGTGGTCAACAAGCAGAGGGTCGAGCTACCGGCCAAAAGAAGGAGCTGAACATGGGCATCTTGGAGGTGGAGGTTTCCTGCCCTGTTGTCCCGTGTGCGGCATGGAGAACTCGCATCCCTTTCTGCTTGCCTAGTCCTTTTTATTTTTTTTCTACTTTACTTTTATTGAGGTAAAATTTCACATTAAAAAATTAACCATTTTAAAGTGTTCGGTTCAGTGGCATTTAGTACAGTCACAATGTTGCACGACCATCACCATTATCTCATTCCAGAACATTTTCATCACCCCCTAAGGAAACCCCATACCCATCAGCTGTCACCCCCCAGTCCCTTATTCCCCAGAGCCTGAAACCACTCATACACTTTCTGTCTCTGTGGATCTGCCTGTCCTGGACGTTGCAGATGTGCCCGACTTCCTTCACTTGTGTTTCTGCGGTTCGTCCACGTGTGGCGTGAGTCAGGACTTCATTCCTTTTTATGGCTGAATAATATTCCACCATATGGATCTATCAGAATCTGTTTATCCATTCATCTGTTGTTTTTTTAAAAAAAACTTTTTTAGGATGATTTGCCCTGAGCTAACATCTGTTGCCAATCTCTTTTTTTTTTTTTTTCCTCCCCAAAGCCCCAGTACATAGCTGTATATCCTAGTTGTAGGTCCTTCTAGCTCTTCTATGTGGGACACCGCCTCAGCATGGCTTGATGAGCAATGAGTAGGTCCATGCCCAGGATCCAAACCAGTACGCTTGAACTCAACCACTATGCCACCGGCCCAGCCCCTCCGTTCATCTGTTGACAGACATGTGGGCATTTCCACTTTGGGGCTATTGTAAATAGTGCTGCTAGGAACATTTGTTTACAAGTTTTTGTTTGAACATCTGTTTTCAGTTATTTTGGGTATGTACCTACGAGTGGAATGGCTGGGTCATATGGTAATTCCATGTTTAACTTTTTGAGGAACTGCCAAACTGTTTTCTACAGATGCCCCATTTTATAGTCCCACCAGCAATGTACAACGGGTCAATTTTCCACATCCTCACCAAGACTTGTTATTTTCTGTTTTTTGATTCTAGCCATCCTAGTGGGTGGGAGGTGCTACCGCCTTGTGGATTTTTTTTGTTTTGTTTTGTGAGGAGGACCAGCTCTGAGCTAACATCCGTTGCTAAACTCCTCTTTTTGCTGAGGAAGACTGGCCCTGGGCTAACATCCGTGCCCATCTTCCCCTACTTCATATGGGACGCTGCCACGGCATGGCTGACAAGCAGTGCGTCGGCGGGCGCCCGGGATCCGAACCCGCGAACCCCAGGATGCCAAGCGCAAACTAAACCGCTGCGCCACTGGGCCAGCCCCCTACCTCCTTGTGGTTTTAATCGGCATTTCTCTAACGACTAATGATGAGCACCTTTTTACATGCTTGTGGCCATTCATATGTCTTCTTTGGAGAATTGCCTATTCAAGTCCTTTGCCCATTTTCAAAATTAGGTTATTTTGTCTTTTTGTTGTTGAGTTGCAAGAATTCTTTATATATTTTGCCCTTTTAATTTTTATACCTATTTATTTTGATATAATTCAATCAGGAACATTGTGAGAACACTACAAGAAACTTCAAAACCCTCTGTCCCCAGATACACCAGTGGATCGCACTTTGCTCAGCTGAGTCCTCACCGGCCCTGTTTGAAAGGCGAGTCCCTAAACTATAGTACGCACAGAACTGGATTGTTGGCGTGATGTTGGTGACACCACTGACAAGTCACACTTGGACCCAGTGTGAGCTCAGTAACCCGTGAGCAAGGGGCTGCTTTACGGACGAGGGGCAGAGGCCTTGGGAAGACAGAGGAATTCGCTGCAGTCACAGAGGAAAGACGGGGCGGGAGCTTCATCAGACTTCGTGCCTTAACCTCGGGTTCATGCTTCGTGAAAGAGTTTATTCCAGCCTGGTGGGGTTTTGTTTTTTTTCCTTTACCTTTGTGTAAGTGTGCGTGTGTGCGTGTGAACTATAACACACACACACACAAGTGCATGTACCATACGTGGACAGGCTAACAATACCCACCGGCCAGCACCCCGACTCCGCCCTGTTGACTCTGAACCGGTCAGCGCGGTGACCACGACGCACGCGTTCTCAGCTGGAGGGCGATGAGCCCCCTGACAAGGCGACGTTTGGTAGTGTCGGGAGACACTCTTGGCTGTCACAACCGCTGCGGGGGGAAGAGGTGGGAGAACACTAGTGGCGTCGGCTGGGTGGAGGCCGTGGGCGCTGCTCAGCGTCCTCCAGGGCGCAGGAGCCCGCGGCGGACAGCCAGCCCCGCAGGTCGAGGGTGCCGAAGAGAAGCCCCTGGGTGCGCGTGCCGGCAGAGAGGGCGTGGCGTGTCCAGCTCCTGGGACGCTGTCTGGCACGGCTGTGGCTGTGGGGCGACGCCGCTGCGGGGCAGGTGCCCGCTCATCCAGCCAGGTCAGGGCACTCGGTGCCGGGCAGCGGGTGCCGCCAGGATCACTGGCTGGCCTTAGGAGGGCCCAGCAAAGTCATCCTGCAGGAGCCCTGGGAGGGGAGGGTGGGAGCATCCACGCAATCACTGAATGGACGTTCGCTGTGCTCCTACTGTGTGCGAGGTGCATAGTAGGTGAGAAAGAAAAAACCAAAAACAATGAAGACACAGTGCCTGCTCCTGGAGCGCTTACCATCTACTGGGAGACTCAGGCTTTGTCACCAGCAAAGGTCGCTGCCACCGTCGGGTTGCATGGGTCCTGTCGAGTGGAGGAACACAGGACCAGGAAAGGTTCTTCCAGGACAACTGAGCTGGTCTGGAGATCAGGGAACATTTCTGGGAAGAAGGAGCTGACTGTTTTGCTGAGAGCTGAGGTGTGAGGAAGCCTCAGGTTTACTCAGCAAAGAAAACAGGGAAGAGTGTCAGGGAAAGGGAACAGCATTGCAAAGGGTGCATGGTGAGTACGCACGTGGGGGAGGCCAGTGTGCTGCAGCAGGGAGAAGCGAGAGGGAGCATGGAGGGGCACATGGCCCAGAGCTCGGGGAGGGGCCAGCGGGCGAGAGGCCAAATTGTCAGGCTCCCAGCCTGGCTACTCATTAGAGTCAGCTGGGGGAACTTTGGAAACGACTGGTTCTGACTTCATTGATCTGGGTTCTGATTCCCTTGGTCCGGGCTGGACCCGGTAGGCATGTTGTTGGAACCCCACCCGCAGGTGATGCTGACGCACAACTGGGTTGAGAAAGGCTGGCCAGACCTGCAAGGCCTTGGAATTGTGCGTTTTTATTCCTGTCCTAACGGCCGTGGCAAGGTGTTCAGCTCGGGAGGAGGACTGAGGACAGGTTCACAATCAGATTTGCTTTGGGGGGAAAAATAAAAACAAGTGTCTGAGTCGAGATGCAAACTTTACTTTGGGAGAGGGTATGAGTCCTACAGAAAAAAACAAGAGAAGCCCAGTGCAGCCCGCGGGCAGCGAGAGAGGGGCTGTCTGCTCGGCTGGAGAGAGGGGGCAGAGAGCCCAGCCAGCCTTCCAGCCTGAGCTTCCAACCCGTGTCCATTGGCTTCCTGCCTTCCTGCTGCTCAAAGGGGCACCCTCTTCCCTGCAGCAAGGCCAGTGGCGCAAGGAAGCGTGGGAGGTCACACTGGCCAAGGCCCGGGCGGGGGCGGGAAGCTGGGAGTTCCCTGCTGGGAGGACATTGACCCGAGTTAAGGGGGAGACAGACACCCAGACACCGAGTGGAGGGCAGTCACACGGCGGCGGGGTGACCCGAGGTCAGGGTCTGGCTCTCCCAGAACGAGGCGGCCCCAGGGACATCTGTTTTCATTCACCGCCCAGAGCAGAGCTGAGCGGGCGGGTCTTAAGGCTGATTGTGCAACTGGAGGGCCTTCACTCAGGCCCTCCCTGCTCCTGCAGGGGACATGGCAGGGGTGGGGGGGGCCTGCCAAGAACCAGCACCTCCTCTGTGCCAAGTGGGCTCACCTGTGCCATCCATTTCATCCTCCCGGGTTCCTGAGGTCTACTCTAACCTGGTCCATCTGGATCTAAAGGCCTTTCTCTTTCCGTCCTCATCCTCGGTGCTCAGGCGCACAGCCGCTTCCCCAGGGAGACATCCACCAGCCCCTCTGACTAGGTCAACCCCCCCATATGCCCTCTGCAGCCTGGCTCTCCTGTGGTGCAGTGGTTTTGAGCACAGAACATGAAAGCAAATGTCTGGGTTTGAATCCAGCTCTGCCACCTCTTAGTGACGTACAGTTGGGCAAGTTGTTCATCTGACCCTCAGTTTCCCTGTCTGTAAAATGGGGGTAGTAAGGGTACCCACCTAACAGAGTTGTGACAGATTAAACGGGGGACTATTTTTAAAGCACTCCATTGTCAGTCTCTCTGGGACTCAGTTTCCTTGTCTGTTAAGTGGAGGTGATGACAGTACCTACCTAGTAGAGTGGTGAGAGATTAAATGAATGAATATTTTTAAAGTACTCAAAATTGTGCCTGGCACTGAAAAGTGCCATCTAAGCATTTATTAAAAACACTGGTTAATATCTGACTCCTCCCTTTGGCAGTAAGCCCATAAGGGCAGGGGCTGGGCATGCATTGACTCTCCCTGATATCCCCAGGCCTGGCACGTAGTAGGCACTCAAATATTTGAATGAATGAATGTATGCTGCTCCTCCTTCTTACGCCTGTGTGTTTCTTTTTGCTGGAAGTCATTCACACTTTAGTATGAAGTACAGTCATGTGTCACTTAGTGATGGGAATACATTCTGAGAAATTCATCATTCTGCAAACATCATAGAGTGTTCTTACACAAACCTAGATGGTATAGCCTCCTACACACCTAGGCTACATGGTACTAATCTTATAGGACTACCGTCATATACATAGTCTGCTGATCAAAAAGTTATTACGTGGTGCAGGACTGTATGAATGAATGCCGCCCTGTCCCCTTTCCTAGAGCACTTGTCTGATCTTATCACCATGGAGGAACATGTCCTGCCTCCCTGAGGAAGGAACATGATGTCTCAGTGATCAGCTGGGGGAGTTTTATTGGAGTTGGAGGGGCAGGATTTCTTCCTAGACACTGTCACTTTGAGCCATGCCCTCTGCTCCTTAAAGGGAAGTCCCTAGGCATTGTGACCTTTACATTTTTAAGGGAGACCTTTTCCTCCCTCTTTGGAGGGAACGAAGCCATTGGCGGCAGCCGTCAGCCCCCAGCAGGCAGGCCTCGCCAGCGGGCCCCTCACAGCAGCGGAGATGACAGGCCTCGCCAGCTCCGAGGCCTTCCCAGAGGAAACCTGGCCCCAGAGCTACAGGAAGTCACACTCCTGGGTTGGTGAGTCCCAGGAGGACAGCCCACTGAGCTTGGGGTCAAGTCCGGGTCTCTGGGGCTCAGATGAACTGGAAGTACCTCCGCCACTGGGAACATGAAGTTCTGGGGCTCGGCCGGAGCCGGGAAGAGTCACCGGCCCGGAAATGGTCACGAGCCCCAGGCTCTGGCTGGTCCCCTCAGCCCTGGCTGGGCATGTCCGGCCTGGCTGTCAGGCCGGACTCCTGCCCTGTCCCTGGCCAGAGGAAACTGGCCGGTCTCCCGGGAAGATTTGTTGTGTGTTTATTTCTCTTCTCGGAGCTTCTCTCCTCCCACAGAAAACCTGCAGGCTGCCGTTCCCACAGCAGGCCCTCCTGTCGGGGAGACGTTGGGGGTCATCTTGTAAGTTAACACTTGCAAGAAATTAACCGACGGGTCACAGCTCAGCCCCCCAGCTCCCTGTGGTCCCAGTACTGCTGCGGAGCTGATATCTCAATTGAGGAACATTTATTGAGCACCTACTGTGTGCCAAACCCTGTGCCGTGTACTCAGAAAAGTGCTCTCAGTCACTGACGGAGACTTCGGGACACGCACCTGACTTTTGTGACCACCTCTTCGTCTGTAGACGAGGGACGCTTCCTCGTAGGGTCGTGTGATGATTAAATCTACTCCGTGCATCAAGCCAGTATTCACTGAGTCCTGACGCGGGCCAGGCCTGTGCAAGGCACGGGGGAGCAGGCAGTAAGAGCGGTGCAGATCCTTGACCTCGCAGAGCCCACGTCCCACTCCGGGGTGCACGAGCTTCCCTCTGGAGCAAGTGACCACGAACGTGGTGTCCCAGGTGAAAGAAGTGAGGGGCGGAGAGCTCTCCCAGCGTCACAGACACAGTCTGGGCTGGGGCTCGGCCCGCGTGCGTCTGAGTCTGCAGCTTGGATCCCTTCTGCTTCACCTGGTGGTGTGTCACCGCAGTCAGACGGCCTGGGGTCAAGTCTCGGCTCTGCAACCTGCTGCTGACCTCAGGCACGATTGTACCTCTGTGTCCCCACCTGTAAAATGGGCGTCAAAGCCTTACCTGCCTTGTGGGTGCTGGGAACAGGCAAGAGAATAAAAGGTTTGTGAAATATTATAGCGCACTTACGACGTATGTGAAACGCTCACATGCACAATTTCATTGCACTTTCCCAAAAAACACACGATGTGAGGAACTGTCCCCACACGCATGTTAGAGGGGAGGATGCCAGGTTTGGGGGTGTGAGTCCTCTTCCCAAAGCCACCGGGCCAGCCCCCTTCAGCAATGTCTCCCACAGAAGCCCTCACGGGCAGGCAGGACCTCAGCCCAGCTCAAAACGTGGATGAAGTAGCAGCCACGGACCCCCACCCATCCTGCTGGGCTGGGTCCCCGTGGGCCCCCATCCCCACCCACACCCCAGCTTTCGCCCCATCCCACCCCCGCCCGAAGCCCGCACCCCCCCCACCCCGGGAGGAGACCGCCCCAGCCTGCAAGGAAGTGCTCATTATCCCGGCGTGACGGGCCACTCCCGGCCACGTCCCCGAGCAAGCCGGTGCCCCCTCCTCCTGCAGCCGCCCTCTGAACTGCCTGGGCCGCCGGCGTCTTGCTTGGAGTCTCTGGGGCCAGATGTTGTAGAGCAAGCTAAAAATAACCAGGTGGGCCGGCCACCGTCGGGGGCTGGGGTGGGGGCACGTGCTGGGCGAGGACGCACGATCTCAGGGACCCGGCCGAGGGGAGCTGAGACGGTCGGGCAGGCCGTGCGCACTTCTGCTCCCCACTCCCAGGACCCACCAGCGCGAGGGCCCCCCCGAACATCTGGGAGAGGAAACGCCTTTTACCAGCCACGGGATGGGCAGAAGGAAGGTCATCTGGGGTCTGTGCTTCCTGTTGCTGCTCCTCGAAGCCGGTTCTGCCAAGATCTGGAAACGGGCATTGCATACGAGACCGGCCGAGAAGTCCCGCGTAAGTTCCCGGGAGGGGCCGGGAGGGGACGGGCTAGCCCCAGACCCCGTAGGTTCCCTAAGCTCCCGGACGCGGGCGGGCCAGGCCGCTCGCTCTCTCTGAGCCGCCAAAGTCGGGTGGTGGGAGACGGAACTCATTGCCCTCAAAGGCCCCCTGCCTGGAAGTAAAGAAGCAAAGAGCACACCGACCATGTGCGGGGGACAGGGACCTGCTTTTGCTCACCAGTGTGCCTTCTCCTGGCAAACAGCATGGGACTTAGGAGTCCAAGGACTTAAAACGGAGTGTTCTGTCTCAACAGTCAATAAGCAAATGTTTATGAAATATAAGCGTGCATTCATGCGGTTATTTACTCATTCGCTAAACATTTAATGGAAACTGCTCTGGGCCAGGCGCTGTGTGGGGTCCTGTGGGTACAAGATGGACACACCAGCTCCCACCCTCGAGGGTGACATAGCCGAGCGGGGGAGGCAGTCGGGTGACATGGGACGGCAGTACAAAGGGATGCACGACATAGCGAGTAGTAAGAAGCACGTGCCCCAGTGCCACGTGTCTGGGTTTGAATCCAGGCTCTGCTGCTCACCAGCTGTGTGACTTCGGGCAAGTTGTTTGACATCTCTGAGCACCGGTGATCTCATCTGAAAAAGAGAGTGACGCATTCCTTTCGACAAATGTGCTTGATCACCACTGTGCACCAGGCACTGCGTTAGGCTGTGGGGAGACGACAGCAGATCCCTGCCTTGGGGAATTCACGTCACAGTGGGACAGGCAGAGAATACGTGAGAAATGAAAGGAAATATAGTGTGATTGGTGACAAGTACCAAGGAGAGAAATAAAGTAGGACAGGGACTAGGAGAGAGAGTGGGGGTGGGGAGGGTGTCATTTTAGCCCCTCCCCCCCACAGGGAGCACCGAGGCACAGAGCGTTCAAGGTGACAACACCAGCACTCTCAGCATAAGTGTGAGGATTAAATTACTCAATATATATAAAGCGCTTAACACATAGCAAGTGGTCGGTGCATCTTGGTGACTATTAATTAAGTAACTGTGAAATTGATTGGTGCTTGCCTGGTGCTTGCCTGGTGCCTGCCAGTAAGCTGGCGCCCAATACATTCTTATGGACAAATGCAATGGAAGCACAGAAGAACGTGTCTGCAGCTCTGCCGCAGGAGAGTCAGGGAGGGTTTCCAGAGTTGAGGCATTCAACCTGGGGCTTTGAAGGATCAATAGGAGTTTGTTAAGTAGAAAAGTGGGAGAAGGGAATGTTTAATGACCCCAGGCACGGTGGGATGCATGAAACTATACTGAGGCTAATCTTAGCTTCTAGGGCGCTCATTCTACAGGTCAGGCAGAAGTCCACTGGTAGTAGAATATAATAGTAGTGAGTAAAATGATGATAGGTGTTTGGAGGAGGGAGAGCTCACATGAGATGGTGTAGTCACAGAAGGCTTCCTGGAGGAGGTGGAGACTCTGGCCAGATCTTGAAGAACTGTTAAGAATGAGGAGGAGGAAGGACATTCCTGGAAGAGGCAGACACAGTGCATCTGGGAGCCCCTGAGAGGGCCAGTCCTCGCTGTAGGAGAGGGCTCGTGTGTGCAAGGAGGGAGAGGCCCGTGCTCTTTGCTGGCCCGACAGGACGATTTAGCCCTCAAAGTCTTCAGCACGTTAGTTGTAGGCCCACAAGGGATTTCCTACATCATCTGGTCTTGTCTCCAATGCGTCCCAGAGTGTCACAGGAGCGGACGCTGGGGCACCTCACTGAGAGGAATGGCGGGGCTGCGAGGGTTGGGGCCGATGTGCATGGGGGGTGGGGGCGTCTCTTTAAAAACACAGGCGTGGGTGGGCTTCAGAAACCGAGTTGCTTCTAGCCACCCTTTGTCAGAACTCTCCGGGGTTATCAACAGACATCAGCACCCCGCCCCAGCGCCTGGACTCGGGAGAGGTTTGTGCCTAGAACACGCCTGGGGAAAGCCCCTGGGGAAAAACAGGCTGTTGGCTTGTGACTCAGAGGACAGGGAGGCTGGGCAGGGCGCCAGGCCTAGGATTTCATCTCAGCAGCATCTCTAACGAGCTGTGCAGCCTTGGGTCACTCACTGCCCCTCTCTGGGCCTCGGGCTGTTAACTGGGAAATGACCAGATGACCTTCAGGGTCCTTTCAGTTCTGATTCTACCTTCCATGCAAATGTCCAACAGGGAATTAGGAGGAACAGGGAGCCGCCCCCACACACTCAGAGGCAGGATTTTCCCGCAGGTCCCCACCCCAAGCTGAGTCAGACCTTCCGCCTGGGCCCTGGACCCTTGAGGGCTGTGGGCAGCGCGAGCAGAGGTCAGGTGTCCAGTCGTATGCCGAAGCCGGCTCGTACCCACTCCAGAGAGTTAAACAGAGCCCTGATGGAAACTTAAATCATATGAACTTGTAATTATATAATTTACGCTAAAAAGAAAGGAAGGGCGTCCTCCTTATTAGAAAGGTATGGCTTCCTAGTTATTTTGCTCCGTGCCACCATTCTCTGTGCTCTCGGGGTCATCCGTGTCGGTGGCACCTGCCCGGTGGAAACACTACGAGGAGCCGATGCGCCTCTGCCCGCCGCCCCCTCAGCGCCGTCAGGCTGGAACCTCGGGGTCAGCCACGGCGCGCGCGCTCACGCCACGGGCGCCGCTGCACGTGGAGAGCCGGTTGGGGCTCCTCCCTTGTCACCTCCTCTGAGCCCCGTCCCCGCTGGGGGGCCCGGGAGTTTCCTGAACCGCGTGCGTTTACTGCCCGGGACCCGGAGACGCTGCCTTCTGTTCCCGCCGGGCCTTTGCGGGAGGCTTCTCCTCCGTGAGCCTCAGTTTCCTCGCCTGCAGCCTGGGGAGGGGCAGTGTCCGCTCTGCAGGCCGATGGGCAGAGCCGTCAGCTCGGCGCCTGGCACAGAGCCGCCCCCTCTGCACGGCGCCACAGAACGAAAAACTGCACCGAGCGTTCCGAGACGGGATAAGACACGCGAGTGTTTGCAAGTCGCCCAGGAGCCTCTCTGGGAGCTCAGGGTCACTTCTGTGGAGCTGGTGTTTTGGGCTTTCCTCTTCTGGCATTTGATGGAACTCGTGAGAACAATCCTTGACTGAGTGCCTACAACGTGTCAGGCCAAGCACTCGCCGTGCTCGTGTGGTGAATTGACAGAAAGAAGACGAGACACAGACCAGAGACACCCAAGGAGAGGCCACGTGAATTCGGAGGCAGAGATGCGTCTACAAGCCGGGGGTCGCCAGAGGCAGGGAGGGGGCCCAGCACAGACTCGCCCTCAAGCCTCCAAAAGCAGCCAGCCCGCAGGCACCCTGATGTCCCCCTCCCGGCCCCAGAGCTGTGAGAGTACATTTCTGTGTTTAAGCCCCCGGTGTGTGGTACTTTGTTACGGCCGCCCAAGGACGCTCGAAACGTCTGCTTCCGGGAGTGAACACAGCCAGCGTCTGTTCCTTGCAGCCGGCAAGTCTGATGATAGACATTTCCCAGATAAGGAAATCGAGGCCGCAGGGGGAGTCACGTGCCCCACGCCAGTCCAGCCAGGGAGGGGTGAAGCTCTCACCACACCCTCAGAGTCCTGGGGACTTTCCTTCTTGAAAGATGTGAGATTACACCCTGAGGACCCCATCATCAGGATCACTAAGACGTCTCCGTCTGGAGGGGCAGGGGCTGCCCAGTGGGCCTGGAGAGTTCATGGCCAAGGCCCCGTGCGTCCTGCCTGGGGCTGGAGAGAGGGGAGTGGCATGCCAAAGCGAAGCGACCCCGCGGTAGGCTTGTGTCCAGCACAGAGCCTGGCACATCACAGGCACTCAGACACAGCGTAAGAATGGGGGGATGGGCCAGCAGATGGAAGGAAGGAGAAGCAAATGAATAGCGTGACTTTGCGGGTGACCTCGGGCATATCACTTTCTCTTCTCTGAACCCGGCTTCCTCATCTGAGGTTCCAGTCCTGAAATCAATTCCAGATGGAAAGGAGCAAGGAGAAGCCTCCAGCCCCGTGTGGTTATAATCTGGGGGCGTGCACACGAGGAGGCGGGAAAACAGAGGGAAACCGTGTGACTGTCCACAGCAGCATTAGTCATGACAGCCAAAGGTGGAAGAGCCCAGATGCCCATAGCTCAGAATGGACAACAAAATGGAAGTCTATCCACACTGTGGAATAGTATTCAGCCATAAAAAAGGAATGGAGTACCAGCACGTGCTACAGCACAGATGAGCTCTGAAACATTATGCTCAGTGAAAGAAGCCAGTTCCAAAAGGCCACATTTTGTATGATCTATTTGTATGAAATGTCCAGAACAGGCAAACTCATAGAGACAGAAAGGAGATTAGAGGTTGCCAGGGGCTGGGGAGAGGAGATGAGGAGGAACTGCTTAATGAGAAGAGAATTTCTGTTTGGGGTAATGTAAATGTTTTAGAAATAGAGGTGGTGGTTGCACAGTATCGTGAATTTAATTAATGCCACTGAATTAATGCCACTTAAAAATGGTTAAAATGGTGTATATATATTTTACCACAATAATAAAAAAAAAAGGCAGCGGGAACCTGAGGTACATCTTAGGGATTCAGTGAAGGTCCATGGGATCCACATGGCTGGGGGAGAGGATGGTGGTCCCCTCTGTGTCCCCAGCACCCCCCGCGGGCGTTCAGAGTGCTGACTCCCTGCGTGGACTCCTGGTCATGCTTTGTCTTCGCTTCGTGGTCTCCTCAGGGGGCCGTTCCCTGAACACCCGTTTAGAGTTCCCTTAAACGTCTTCCTATCATCCTGACTTCTCCTTCATAGCATTTAGCTCCATTATTATTATCTGCTTGATTTGTTTTTCTACTGTGGCTTTGTTTAGTTTCTCATTAGCTACTTTTGCAGATGACAAAAAAAAAGCAATTAGTTTGCTTTATCTGTGTGACGTTGGGTTTAGTGCTTGTCCCTTGTCCTGGAGCTGAGCCACATGACAGGAGGGACCATGCCTTCTGGTTGGGCTCAGCTCCCCACGTGCAGCCCAGTACCTGGCATGTTGTCAGCCTGGGAACTATGAATTTACCATTAAAACCTTCCAACACAGGATAGAAGGGGTGGAAAGTTCTAGAAGACTTTCAGATGCACCACAGTGCTCAGTGGACACCGGTTGAACAAGTTGGTCTAGACTGCAGTCTTGCTGCACTGATACTGTTGTCCTGTGTGAGATCCCGGGTTTCTGAGTACCTCTCGGAGGAAGTCCCATTAGCCGTGCGCCACATTCTGCCCCCAGAGCCCGGCACTGCGGTCCCACCCAGGACGTCAGGAAATGGCATTTGTCAATGCACACTGAACTCTGAGCTCTCTGTTCCAGGGAGAGACATATTTTAGATCTTTGACGTCCAAATTCCAGAGGAAGAGCAAGTAATACTTAGAGGAAAATTGGCTTTCTTCCTGCGCCAAGCAAACCAGTCCTGGGGGGCACTTTTCTTAGTCTGGCTGTTAGGTCTCTGGAACATTCCAAAGAAGGGTAAAGCTCTTGCACGTGGAATGAAGTGGGTGGGGAGCGCCGTGGGAGGGATGCAGGTAAATTGGGACGGCTTTGGAGATTAGATTCTTTCTCCTTAAATGGCAATAGTTTAAAACTTTTTCCTGATTATAAAAATAATGTTTACGGTAAAGGAAATTCAGACAATACAGGAAGTTATAAATAAGTAAAAATGATCTAAATTCTTCCTTCACAACATAAGCTCTGTTGACATTTTGATGTGTGTGTGCCTAGACTTTTTCATGAAACAATTATACTCAACACAAATTTTTTCTTGGTGGTATTTTATTCATATTGTTGAACAAAAATTTTATTGAGGTGAAATTCACATAGCATAAAAAGAACCCTTGTAAGGTGAACAGTTCAGTGGCATTTAGTACATCCACAACATTGTGCAACCACCCCCTCTATCTGGTTCCAAAGCATTTTCATCACCCCCAGAAAACCCCAGACCCATTAAGCAGTTGCTCCCCCACCCTCCCCCAGCCCCTGGCAACCACCAATCGTCTCTCTGTCTCTGTGGATTTGCCTATTCTGGACATTTCATGTAAATGGAATCATATGATATGTAGAATTTGTGTCTGACTCATTCATACTGTTTTGTACCTTGTGTCTTTCATTGAAAAATGTATGGTGAATCTGTTAATATGGCAGATCTGTGTCCTTTTTCAAAGGCTTCTATGGTGTTCCAAGGTATGGATGTACTGTTATTTATTTATTCAGCCTCTTGTGGTTGGGCATCCAGGACGTTTGCTCCAGTGGAATCTGGACTTGGACTTGCGAACTGGGCTTCCCACTGAAGGAGCCCAGGACAGCATTTCCCTGACCCACTCCGGAGGACGGCAGCAGCAGATTGGCTTTGCAAATCTATAGAGGCCTCCAAAAATATCTCCCCAAGGGGTGAAAAAAGATAGCCACCAGGCTGAAACCTTGACGGAGTAATTTTTATCCAAGTAAGGCATGCAGCCCTGGAACGTTCTGGTCTGAGTTGAACCATAAATGTCTGTTCAGCAGCCGTTTGGAAATAGACTTGCCCTACAATCACTTCGCAGGAATGAAAATACAAGATGGAAGTCGCGGTTGCTCTGGGATTTTCATGAAGGATGTTGTCAGTCCGGGGCGAGCCGCCTCATTTCTCAGAGGGATGTGACACGCCATTCTTCTATCTTCGGCTGAGTGGCATTGGAGCGGGGAGCTGGCTGGGGCTACAGGGATCGGGGCGACGACACGCTCCTCCCAGCACGTGTACCCAGGGAGGCAGCTACACGACTACATCTGTGGCTGCTCCACAGGCGGCAGGACGCGGGGCATGCGAGACGGAGGGGCCCCGAGCTGCAGAGCAGGGGGAAACTCTTGGGCAGGGTTGGGAAGCCGCTCCCCACACCCAGGCTCCTGGGACAGGAAAGCACCGAGTCAGACAGACCCAGGTTCGAATCCTGCCTCTGCTGCTTTCCAGCTGTGTGACCTGGGGCAAGGGCCTTCAATGCTCTGTGCCTCGGTTTCCTCATCAGAGCAGTGGGTTAATCATTGCAGCAGCCTCAGAGGTTGTGCTGAGGATTCAATCAGACAGTATGTGAGGACCTAGCACAGCCTTGGCACACAGTAAGAGCTTAATAAATGCTGCCTGCCTTGCCGTTATTATGGATCAGATTGCCCAGGTTCTGAGCCTGGCGCTTCCCCGTGTGGGGTCTGTGCGTCAGTTTCTCACCTGTGCAATGGGGACAGCAATAGTGACTACCAGAGGGAGATGGAAGCTACTTCCGAGGATCCCAGGGAGCAGTGCGGGAGGCGACTGTTCCCACGTGCCCCCCTTCCTTGTAGGAGCTCTGGCGGCTGTTTGCCCTTGTCCTGTCTAGACACGGTGAGGCTGTAAAATGCCACACTGCACTGGGGCTTGAGGGTGTCTTGCATGCGTGTCTTGTTCCCAGCTGGATCCGGAACTCCTTGGTGGTGGGGACAAGCTCTTAGGTTTCTTTAGCCTCTGCCTCAGCACCAAACCTCCATCATCCTTTTGTGAGTGTCTCCAGGGCAGGAAGGAGGGCAGGAGAAAGGAAGATGGGAGAGACGAAGAATGAAGCTACTGTGAGTTGAACAGAATGTAGCAGATCCCTGGCTATAGGACCAGAACCTTCTGAGGCCATCGAGTCAACAATAAGAGAAATAGTAATAATACCAGCGGATTCACACTGCTGAGCAGAGCACCGCACAAATGCGATCTCGTTTGCTCCGCCCACAAATGCCTGCAGCAGGCGTGACTTTTGTGTCCATTTTGCAGATGAGGAAAACAGAGGTTCAGACAAGTCAGTGATTCTCCTATGTGATCACACAGCTTCAGGGTCAAACCCAGACTCATCTAACTCCTAAGCCTGAGTTAAATCCCTGCTCAGTTCAGCCCCTACTGGTTATGAGGTCACGGGCCAGGCATCTCGGTGCCCTCGAAGGTGGGACAGGTCCTAAGTTCTTGCCTCAAAGGAAGAGGAAGTGTTAGCTGAGCAAAGAGATGGGGACGTTCTGAGTGGAGGGAACAGTGTACGGAAGGCTCCATGGCGAGGAGGAGCAAGGGCTCAGCAATGGAGGCCGCCGACTCCACTCATATTTTGGAGGCATGACTTGGGCTTCAGGAGGGAGGAGAGTGACACGAGAGCTCGCGGCCCCTCTCTGCCTGTGGCCGTGGGCAAACCTGTCGCTCTCCGAGCCCGGGGGCCTGGTCTTTAGAGCGTGGATAATAGCAGGACCAACCCCCGCTGGACTCGTGGGACCAAAGGAACGTGCTTGGTAAAAGGCGCAACGTGAAACAAACCTGAAGGGACAGCTGGACGGCAGAAACAGCCGCCTGGACCACAGAGCCAACCGCACGGGGCTTGCGTGCAGATTAATCAGTCCACACACGTAAACGTTTAGAAGGACGCCTGGCGGGGCACACCGCCGGCAAGTGTTGCCCCATCGTAGTCATCGTCATCTTCATTATCGTCATCATCACAGCTTTCGTTCAACCACACAGATATGAACTGGGCACCTGCTCTGTGCCGGGGACACAGGGGAGCAAAATCGAGTCCTAAGGAGAGCACGTTTAGGAGGAGAAAAACAGAGAGCCCATCAGTTGGTCACTACCCAGTGTGCCCAGGGGGTGCTGGTGGTTTGGAGCTGTAGAGCAGGGGGAGAGGATGGGGAGCGCCAGAGAAGGGCATTCGTGAGTAGATGCCTGGAGGAAGTGAGGGCCGGAGCCGGGCAGGCATCTCTGGAGGAGGCACAGCTCGTGCAAAGGCCCAGGGATCGGATTGGGCTTGTCGTATTCCGGGGACCTTGGAGAGGCCAGGGCACCGGACAGGACTGAGCCGGGGGAGAGTGGTGGGAGAGAGGTCAGAGAAGTGGGAGGGTTGGGGGGCAGCTTGGATCTGATTTTCGGCCTTTGGCCTTTAACCCTTTAACCCCCGTGGGCTGGGAAGCCATCGGAGGGTGATCTAGTTGTTTCTGTGATAAAAGTCAGTTCTTTCTCAGAACTCCAGGACACATCCTTTGTTTAGAACCCTCCCTGAGCATCACCTTGCATGACATGAAATATTTTTCAAAACGTTTAATCCTTTAATCTGGGCCCCTTGGTGGAATCAGCTCTTTATCACCCGCGACCATCTGCTGTTTTGGCCGTGCCATAAATAACTTGGGAGATTTGACTCGTAAGGCGCTTATCTCTTTTGTTCTCTCCAAATTCTGAGAAATGACATTTGAATTTTCCCCGGAGAGAGAGCCGTGGCACGACTGAAATTCCTCTCTCCCCGTGCCCCCTGTCCACGCCGCCATTAGGAAGTCCGCGGTCGGGGAGGCACCGGAGATGGGTGGAAAGTGTTTCACTTCTGATCTCTGGGTCCCATTAAATTTCATAAACAAGGCTCGATGTAAAAGCAGGCCAGGCGGAAAAACCAGCCGTCCCCTCCCGGCCAGGCTCGGGCTTCCTCGTCACCCTCCGAAGGAGGCCGGGGCAGCTGTCATGTTCGATCACGATTAAAATGGTGGAGCCCCAACATGGGCCCATTTGTGTTAATTCTGAAGAAAATGAACTAAAGCTAATGGTGTGGGATTATGTCCCCTGCTTGCAGCTGGAAATGATTCATGATGGTACAGGAATTAGGGGGACCGGGCTGAGCAGGGGGTGGCGCAAGGGCCGAGCCAGGAGTTAAAGATCCACGCTCTGGTCTCCCTTTGTTTTGGGGGGGAACCACCAATCTCCTGAAGGCTTTATTTCCTTATCTGCCAAGTGTTGGCTTTGTGTTCCTTTTCACTTTTCACACATTTAATGACCTCTATAAGGGAGAAAAGATGAATTCTCTGGGTGAAGCTGGGGTGGGGCCAGGAGCCCCAGGCTGTCCCCTCCCCACCTGGTCACTGCTTTCTTGCCACCCTCAGTCTTAGCGCCTGGGGGGTCCCTGGGAGGTAGTTTGAAAACCACTGGTCCTTGTGATTCCACCAGTTCGCAGATGCGCCTGGTCGGGACCTGTTCTCGGTGACCCGTCGCCCCCTACAGGGCATGGGGAGCAGCACACGGAGTGGGCGGCCACAGCTGTAGCCACCAGGAAGGATGTCCCCGCATCCTTGACCTTCAGTCTTCTACTCAGTCGAGATCAATGGCATGTCCCATTTTGTATCGTGCTTTTTTTCAACTAACAATTTTATCACAAGTGTTTGTCCTGTCATTAAAAATTCTTCATAAGTACTTCTGTTTTTAAAATTTTTAATTGTCCTCTGTAATTTGAAAATAATGATGTGTGCATGGCAAGAAATATATTGAACCTGTGCAAAAGAGTGTACAATGAGGAGAAATCTCCCTCAGCTTCAGAACCTAACTCTTCTCTCCAAAGGCAATCTTTGATAATGGTTTCTTGTGTATTCTTGTGTATCTTTCCAAAAATGTTCTAGGCCTATACAATATATGCATATTACATGTGTGTGCATATGTATATTTTAAAACATAGTTAGGTAATTAGCATAAAACTGTTCTGCGCCTAATTTTCTTCATGAACCACCATATCCTGGCGATCTTTCATAAAGAGCACATCAGATCTTATTGCATTTTTTGGTTAACACATTAAGGGCAGGTTTTAATGGCTGCATGCTCTTGCAGTCTGCAGACAAGCATTATATACTTGGACGGTACAAGGGGGCAGGCTTTGGAAATATGTCTCTGTGGAGGGGCATGGGGAGGACAAATAGGTAAAGCCTTTTAGGTGACAGGAGCAGTTTACGCCTAAGCCAGGAGGTGGGGCAAGCCAGGCTGTTTTTTCCCGGTGGACCTATTCTGTATCTAACTCTGCGTGTGCGTATGCGTGCATGTACGCATAGGGATGTGTAAGACCTGCCCTCCACACACCCCACTTTCAAACCTGGAAGCAGAGCAGTGTCCCGGCACAGATGGGGTCTGGTGTCAGAGGCACCAGCCTGGTTGCCTGGTGTGACTTCAACTCTCTCCCAACCCCACCTCTAAAATGCTTATTTCATTGGTCACATGCCCATATTTCCTGTATGTTAAGTAGTGTATCTTATTTTTAACTTTTTATTGAAACATAACACTGGAAAGTGCAAAAATCACGTGTCCAGCTCCACAAATCCCCACGAGGTAAACGCACCTTGTAACCAGCACCCAGATTAAGAACCAGAACAGGGCGGCCCCGGGGACCGGGTGCTCCTCCCGGTCCCCACCCACCACGTGAGCACTCTGCTGATTTCCCACACCAGACAGCAGCTTTGCCTGGTTTTAAACTAAAAATATAAATGGAATCACTCACACTGTGTGTTCTCTTGTGAGCTCTTAGTTTTGCTCAGTATTATGTTTGTGAGATTAATTCAAGCTGTGTGAATTGATGCATTTTATGTGTGATTTGTAAAATCTCAGGCTCTATATAAACATCTGGATTATAAGTATGTGTATACAGAAATGCGTTTGTGTATATGCGTGTTTGTATGCATACATATAGACACACGTGTATACCCTGTTTTATATGCACATACATATACATACATACATCAGGATAGATACTTAACATACAACTCTTCTCCGGACTCATTGATCCTCTTTGCTGCTGGTGGGCCTGCAGTCATCTCAGTCTGGGGCTGTTACAAAGAGAAACAGCATCTCTGAATCCTCCGAGCAAGCAAGCCGCTGAGGCTGGTCCTGCAGTGATCACGCGAGGACGGAGGCTCAGACAGACCCAGCGACTTCCCCGGGGCGCACAGCTCCGGGCAGCGCTGGGGCCCCGTCCCCGCCGCCGCGGCCGCGCGCCCCGCTGACGCCGCCCTCTCCCCGCAGGCCGAGGAGGCGGGTGGTCCCCGCCAGCCCCGCGCCGACCGCTGCCCGCCGCCCCCGCGCTCGCTGCCCCCCGGCGCCTGCCAGGCGGCGCGCTGCCAGGCCGACTCGGAGTGCCCGCGGCCCCGGCGCTGCTGCTACAACGGCTGCGCCTACGCCTGCCTGGAGGCCGTGCCGCCCCCGCCAGGTAGGCGCCCGGGCCCGGGGCGGGGGGACACCGCGGGTGAACTGTCCGGCCCTGCCCGGAGGGGCCCGGCTGGGAGGAACGGGGCTGGGCGTAAACCTGGGCCACCCGGACCGTCCACCTGTGCAGCGGGACCAGAGCGGCTTCTTGAGCAAGCGTCCGGCTGGGTGGACCGAGCGCCAGCGGTGCGCGGGGCAGCCACTGCCCTCGAGAGCCACAGCGCAGGAAACACCCATCCCGGGGAGGATGCCCCCTCTTACGGAGTCGGCGGAGACTCCTCATGAAAAATCCAGATTTCTGGCTTTCCTTAAAAATACTGGACGCATTCCCTGGGCCACTGTCCGCTGGAGCCCCAGGTGCCCCCGGATGGCGGCGGGCCCCTCCAGTTTCCCACGGATCCCCCCAGGCCCACTTCACCCGTGATGCCTGGCCCGGGGGGTATGTGAGATGGATTCCTGGGACCTTAGCAATCCAGGCGGGTGTGCCCCAGGAGGCAGGGGGAGGCAGACTCCCGGATCATATCCATGGTCACCTCCTTCAATCTCCCCACTTGTAAAACAGGACTGACGTGAGAGCCAGCCCCGCGCCGCCCAGTCCGAACATGGGACAGGGCTCCGCCCGCATCGGGCCAGGAGCAGATAATAAGATGTTTGTCGCATCTTCATGCGAATCTCTGTGGGAGAAACAGTCCTCAGGGGTTCATCTTCGAAGGGAAGGAGTTTCAGATCCTTCTGGAGAGAAGGTTGGGAGGGGACTGGGGGAGCCCACGGGGAACACTGAGGGGGATGGGCAGCTACCTCCCTCTGGGTGGGGAAATGCTGCCGGAAGTGCCCAGGATGGGGGCAGTAAATGTCCCCACTCTCGGTTCTGCTGCGGGCTGAGCCTTTAGTAACAACAGCCTGTCTGACCGCACCTGTCGCGAGAGGCTGTGGGTTCCCCTGGGCCTTAATTCCTGCAGGTGGCTCTGAGACAGTGGCCCCAGCCTGCTCCCAAGGCCGAAGCAAGAATGACCTCACTTTGTTTCCCCTGGGGTGAGGTCACAGCGACGACAAGGGACTCAGCACTGTTAACAATGCTCATAATTATAATCCACCGTGCGTTTGAGCACTGCCTCTCGTCCAAGGACAGGTGCTCAGGGCCAGGCTGGCTCCTATAGGGCCGTTTAGAAGAAGGACAAAGTGGGGCACCCTCCTGGTGGAAGAAGCACGTAAGGGTACTCCCCTCGGGGCGGGCAAGTCAGAAAAGCTGCCCCTTCCTTTGGACTGCGACAGGGCATAGAGATTCTAGCCTCACTTGCCGCCTAGGCCGTGTGCTTTTGAGCAGTGCACAAACTGTACAACTGTCCAAGACATGCCCAATAGCCTTTCTATACATCATCTTATTTAATGCTCACACAGTCCCATGGGGTGGAGAGACTGTTATCAGTCCTGATTTACAGCTGAGGACACTGAAGCTGAGAGAAGCTGAGTCACTTGCCCAAAGTCACACAGCAGGCAGAGCTGGAGTTTTAGTCCAGTCTTGTGACTGTGGAGAAGTGTCCACTGCTTTAGATCCTGAGTGCAGGGATGTGGGGCCCCTGGGCCCCTTTGTGGGGTCCTCACTGCCTAGAACATCCTTCCCCCAGACACCCACACAGCTCACTTCTTCACCTCCTTCAGGTCTTTGGCCAGAGGGGTCACTTTCTCAGGGGAGATTTCCCTCTAAATAGCAGTCCCTCCTCTGGGTAAGCCATTCCTTACCCCCTTCCCCGCTTAAGTTTTCTTCCTTTTCCTTTTTCGGCAGAGGAAGATTCACCCTACACTAACATCTGTTGCCCATCTTTCCGTTTTTTTCCTCCCCAAAGTCCCAGTACATAGTTGTAAGTCCTTCTAGTTCTTCTATGTGAGCTGTTGCCACAGCACGGCTGCTGACGGACAAGTGGTGCGGTTCTGCACCCGGGAACCGAACCTGGGCCGCAAAAGCAGAGCGCGCCAAACTTTAACCCCTAGGCCATCAGGGCTGGTTCTGCTTAAGTTTTCTTTATAGCACAATCTGGAATATTGTGTTTTATTGTTTATTGACTGTTCCCCCCACTGGAAAGTCTGGCCCGTGAGGCAGGGGGTTTGCTCTGTTTCTTTCCCTCCTGTATCCCCACCACCCCAAACTGTCCCTGGGCACGTGAAAGACACTCGGTGAATGCTGAGTGAGTCAGTGGATGACTCGCTTTCACGGGCCAGCAGGCAGGGCCGTCAAACCGGTGTTAGTCATAACAACCACGAGGATAATAGCGTCTAACATAGGCGTCTCACCCTGGATGCCCTTCACGTTTGGGGCTGGGTAATTCTCATTGCAGCGGGGGTGGGGGCTGGCCTGGGCCTTGTAGGATGTTGAGCAGTGCCCCTGGCCTCTACCCACTAGATGCCAGCAGCACCCCCACCCCGCATTGTGACCACCACAAATCTCTCTAGACTTTGCTGAATGATCCGGGGGACAAAATCACCCTGAGTTGAGAACCACTGATCTAACGGGAGCAGACGGCCTGAAATGCACCAGGCCCTGCTCCCAGCAGCCCGCGCACCTCACTGCAGCCTTCCTGTGGCTTCTCTCCACAGCAGCCCTGAGATCAGGACGTGGTGCAGGCTGTTTATTTAGCAGATGATCCCAGGAAGTTCTAGTGAGGGAGCAGAGGGGAGACCCTGGGCCTCCAGGCCTTTAGGGGTCTGCAAATTGATGGGAGGCCTTGACCAAGCTTCAATATTCCAAAAAGTATAGCAAAATGTGCACATTTCCCAGCTGCTCAGAAGTCTTTGAGCAATGCAAAGGAGAATACAAATAGTAAATATTGATATGTTTCCTATTGGAAATACATTTTCTAACGTGAAGTCCAAGGTGGTGGGAGAAGGAGGGAAGAATCAGAAGACTGGAAATAGTGGCTGCAGAACCTCGGCAGGTCATCCTTTTAGTTCTGAAGTCGCAAATGCTGGCTTGTTCCCCTGTTGTTCGATTTCCACGTTGTGAGCACCCATCTCGTGCTCTTTAAAAAAACTAACTAGCATTGTTACCAACACCCATCTATGTACTTTAAAAGGCACTAGACAGCACATCAACCTCTTTATTTTGGAGTCATATTTTGGAGTCAAACTAAAGCAGAAGTTATATACAAATGTGACCCCAGACCAGTTTTATTTGATCTCCAAAGTGCTTAAAATTTATAAAAATTGATTGCCAACATTTAAAAATCAGTTTATATTTTTAAAAATATAGACAAAGTTTAAAAATAACAAAAAACCCAGAGGCTCTGGGAACCCTGGGAATGGCCAGAGCTGACCAGCAGCTGACCCAGGGAGGCAGGAACAGTCTCCACTCTGCCAGGGTCCTGCCTGCCTTCCTCCTTGTTACCTGTCTGCCCCCTGGAGGTATTTGTGTTTTCAACCCCTGCTTTGGGTTTCTGAAGACCTTCCAGTCTACTACATGAGTCACTTTTCCTGTTACAAGTGTACTGGTCAGAGAACAGGCTATGCTGCTATAACAAAAAGACCCATAAATCCAGGGGCCCAACCTATTAGGCATTTACTTCTCCCTTGGTTAATAGGCCAGAGTAGATGGGTGGTCCATAGCAGGCAGGTGGCTCTGCTCCACAGTCATCCAGGGCCCCAGGTTCCCTCCATCTTGTTGCTCTGCATGGTCAAAGTAGCTCCCACCCTGGAGGAAGAGGGAAAGAGAGAGGGAGGGGAGCAAACAGGAATCAGAGGAAGGGCAAGACAGGAAGTCGCATCATTGCCTCTTCTTACATCCCATTGGCCAGAATTCAATCACATGGCCACACCTAGTTGCAAGGGAGGCTGGGAAATGTAGTCACCAGCCTGGCCACCTGGTACCCAGCCAAAATTCAAAGGTTCTGTTACTTAAAGGAAGGGGCAAACCTATGCTGGAGAACCACAGTTGTTTCTCCCACAGGGAGCCTCTTGTGTTTCATCATAAAATGTAGGCTCCCCCACCCCTGGAGGCTGGGCATTTCTCGGCTGCCTGAAGAGGATCTCGATTTAACCATGGGTTGTGTTAGTTTTAGACTGGCTGGTGCAGCCGAAACCTCGATGGCTTGGTGGCAACGGCTGGCTCCTGGATGGCCCTGAGGAGACGTTGCAAGGTACCTACAGGGTGAAGCCCAACCACAGCCAGGTCCCCCTTCTCAGGTTGCCACCAGAAAACTGATGACAGGGGCTGCGTCTGCTCCAGCAGGCTGTCTGTCCCCAAAATCTCAGCCCTCTTGGATCCTCCCCCACCACAGCACAGAGGGTGATGGCTGGGGCTTAGCCAGGCTCTCAGAACCCCCAGGGCAATATAGGGCTTAACCCTCCCTGGGAATGGGGCCTCCTGCTTGGGTGGAGAATTGAGAGGGAGGGGGCTTGGGGTTGGCTCTGAGATCCCTAAGTCATCAGGGGTTCACTGCTCCCCGATGATGAGGCCCCTTTCCGGGGTGGGTGGGGAGCAGTCTCTGAAAGGAACAACAGGCAGGCCCGGGGGCCCAGAGGATTGTAGGGGCGCAGGTGTGTACATGTGTGGGTGTGAGCTGTGCTCGTGACTCTGCACACAGCTGGGTGCGTGGCTGTGTAAGTGAGGGTGTGCAGCTATGCTTGCAATTGTGTGGCTGTTCTTGTGGCTGTGCGTCTGAATATTTGTGCATCTGTGTGCATGCAGATGTGTGTGACTGTAGGTGTGAGTGTGTGTGTGCAGGGTTTGTGTGTGTGAATTTGTGTACACATGTGATGTACGCGTGAGTACATGTGTTTCAGGGTGTGTGGGTGAACATGTGTGTGTGTCCGTCACTCTGCATGTGAGGGCATGTTTGGGATCCTGTGACTTTGGACTGCCCCGTGTGCATGCCTGTGTGCGTGCGTGTGCACATGCATGCCGCTGTGAGTGAGACCCGAGGCACAGCCTGGAATCTGGGGTGCAGATGACAGATGGGGTACCCTCTGGGAGACGTGCATTCACTGCCCACATGGGGGGCTGCCCCTGAGACCCCGCGTGTGTCCCTCCCACAGCAGAGGCATGCAGCACCACAGAGGATGGGGCAGAGCCACTCCTCTGCCCCTCGGGCTACGAGTGCCACATCCTGAGCCCGGGTGACGTGGCCAAGGGCATCCCTAACCGCGGGCAGTGTGTCAAGCAGCGCCGGCAGACAGGTGAGTGTGGTGCCCAAGCCTGGCTCCAGCCCCACTCTCCGTGCACCCCCCGTGGGAGACCTGTCACAGAGGAGACTATCACCCCAGCCTGGGAGCGCTCCTCCGTCCTCCTCCCGCCCTGCCCCTCCTTTCGGGTTCTTCACCCATTGCCTGCACGGGACCCGGGCCCTCCAGCAGGCAGACTGGCTGCAAACCCCAGCTCTGCCACCGCCTAGTGGGCTGGCCTTGGGGTCACTTGTTTCAAATCTCTGAGCCTCAGTTTTCTTATCTGTAAAATGAGGCCACTTTATGCTGTTAGGGGGATTAATTTAAATCATACATGTAAAATCAAGTGATACCAGGTGCTCAGTACATATCAGATATTTCATACGGATCTAGATATTTCTAGTTTTTGAATTGTCTGAGAACCCCTCACCTCCCAGGACCTCTGCTAGGGCCGTGCAGTGTGACTTAATTAGTCCTTGTCTTTGGAGACAAAGCGGTAACTAGATCAGTGAAGGGCATGCGTAGCGGTGCTTCAGTTTGCATAATTTTCCCCAGGAGGGCAGGGCAAGGACGATGGTGGTACCCGGAACCCACATGTGCCTCATGCAGGGCATAAAGCTGAGAGTTTTGACATGGAGTTTGGCGGAAGTGTGCAGCAAGCCAAGAGTCTGGAACTTACAGGAGAGCTCAGCTTGTCGAAGCTGAGCTCACTGGAACTCAAGACCACACAGTCCAGGGCTTTCGTCCCCACTTCTGCATCTCTTAGCCCTAACAGCTGAGGACAGCACCCTCCGTCACGATTGAGGACAATTACAGCCACCCTGTTGGCCAAAAGAACCCGTGGGGGTGCATGATCTACCGAAGCATTTTTCTTCCCTGATTTGAGAATTTATTTCCCTGAAGTGTTTCAAGGAAGACATAGGCATTAAGTCATTTACACATTTAGCATCACTATCATTGCAAATAAAAATTATGAAGCATTAAAACTGTCTCAAGAATCCTAGTTCCTGGAATTCTTAGCTTTGAAAAAATTGCCTATAAAAGGATCTGAACCAACTAGGCATCGTTGTGGTTTCTCCTATGTTCCACGTCCTATTTGCGGTTATGAGCAAGTTCTCTAGCCAGACAGCCTGGGTTCTGAGGGCTGCTTGGCCCCTCACTGCTGTGGTTGCAAATAGCCTAACCTTTTCGGGCCTCATTTTCCTTGTCTGTAAAATGGGCTAATCATAATTAAGCTACTTCACGGACTCTCTGAAGAAGCCGCGTAAACCATGCCTGTCACTTTGCAAGCACAGAACAGAAGCTCTGCTATTTGTATCATTGTTCACCTGTGGACACCAAATCACACCGTAGGAGAATGAGGTATGCATTCCTTCAGATGCAAAACCCTGAGGGCAGGCCAGCCTGCAGGAACCTGCGGGAGTGTGAAAGGAACAGCCTTTCCCAAAAGAGAGCGGTGGGGCGGGTTAGGAGTCCTTTGGACGGTAATGTCATTTCTGCAACCAGAAAGGCTGGGCACTACATCGCCTCTCCATCTTCTGATCTTGCTCATTCAGTTATATGCCCTCCAGGACCAGGGTAAGCCAAACAAGTTCAAACCAGTTCTGGAGGGTTCAAAACAGACCCACTTCAAGGATGGAGATAAGCAGAGAGAGCAGACCAGTGAATGACCACACTAAGGACGCCTATGTCGATGGAGCACCTTACCGGTGCCCCCCTTAAGCTTTATTGCCAGCCTGCAAAAGAAGTTTAACCAGAAGGCGGCATCGTGTATGATTAAGAATGCGGGCTCAGAACCACTGAACTGGGTTCAAATACTGTGGCTTTCCTCCTGGTGACCCTGGGCAGGCAACCTAATCTTTCTTAGCCTTGGTTTCTTCATCTGTGTCCTGGAGATGCGGATGGTCACGATAGTAACTGCTCTGGGGTAGTTATGAGGCTTGAAAGAGAGAACACCCAGAAAGTGCTTAGAGCAGAGCAGGTCCTCAACGAATGTGTGCTGCCGTCATCTCTGTCCACGGGAGAGGGAGGACTTGAGATCAGCAACTCGCCCAGACAATGCCCACAGCTGCCAAGGAGCAGAGTGGGAATCCTGGGCCTGTCTACTGGCTCCGAGGCCCGTGCGTGTGTGTGTGCACGCGCGCATGCTCTCCCCTCTCATAGGGATAATCTGGGCCTTCCAGATGACAATATGAGTGACATTCCCCCTAGCATTGTCCCCAGGGAGCTATCACTCAGCAATAATTTTTGGTAATTATATGGGAGTTTGGAAACATCTTGAATTCCAACAAGTTCCCTTGGAGCAGTGGTCTCAGGAAAGAGCAGGGCACTCTTGTCCCAGGGTCACCAAGGAAGAAGCCTGTTATTTAAGTTTTGTTTTCTAAATTACACGTTTGAAATAATTTCAGATTTACAGAAAAGTGGTAAGAATAGCACCTTGGACCCTCCACCCCGATCCATCAATTGTTAAAATACTGTCACGTTGGCTGTGTCATTCTCTCTCCCTCTCCCCAACCCCCACTCTCTCCATACAAATCTACCTACTTATTTTTCTGGATTATTTGAGAATAAGTTGCAGATCTCATACCCACACCCAAGATGCAGGTCTCCTAGGAGAGCCAGCTTCTAGAGGGTGCCGAGGACCGTTCAGGTTTTACAGCCCGTCAGCCCGGAACCCCACGTTTGAGGGGTTCGTATCTTTCTCAAGAGGAAAAGGAACATTGACACATGCAGTACATCTGATTTTTCAGAGAGCAGGGTTAGGGGGAATCAGGGCATTTTTCTGAGTGGGTTCGAGGTCACTCAGGCTGAGCGTCCAATGCCGAGATGTGGGAGACAGGGCCCCAGGCTCACCTCTGACAGGTGACGTCACAGGATGCTACATGAGGAGAGTGGCGCCACGCAGCCTTGAGAAGGGAATCTGTTTTATAAAAGTGACGTGGGATCACTTTTGGTGAACATACTAGATGTGAGGTGGGTGTCCAGACCCACGCATACCTCCGTCTCCTTCCTGCAGCATCATGGGCCAGAATTCCTCCCCAAGGAGAAGGGAGGAGCAGGAATGTCTCAGCGACCCTCGGGCCTGGAAAAACTCCACCGTGTGCTCCAGAAAATAGTTGTTACTGCGGTGGCTGATAAGCTATCCGCCTCGGGGTGGATTGCCCTATTGGGTCCTCTTGCCTTGAACGACAAATGTCAGTGCTGGGCCTAAACCCCCCGGATGATTTTTAGGATGGTCACAAAACAACAGAAAACAAAAGGTCCGTCTGTGGCATAAATACGACTTCTTAGTGAGATGTAATTGACAGATAGCATTAAATTGTTTCAGGTGCGTCAATGTGGTGTATCACGTTGCAGCAGCCACACAGGCTGAGGCACAGAGCGGGGGAAGCAAGCTGACTGATGGGGCTTCGCCAAGCGGAACATCAGTGCGTTCTGGCCGGACTCCCCGTTCTCCCACGAATGTCCGCCGCCGTGATGGCTGGGGGCTGAGGGAAGAGTTGGGGTCGAGGACAATCCACAGAGGGAGTTATGCAGTGGAAATCCTTAGTAATTTAAGACATATGAAATTGCCCAGAGTCGACCACTTTTTACCTACAAAATGGCGGTTTCTCATGGTTCCTCCTAATGTTTGCATGCGTGTGTTTTAAATGAAATGATTTCTTTTAATCCTCGCGATAACTTCCGAGGTACTGATTTTATGCCCATTTCCAGGTGAGAAAACTGAGGCTCAGAGAGGGTTAGTGGAGCAGTGAAAACTCACCCTCGAGGCCTTTGTCATTTGCAGTAATGACATTCAAGTCTCTTTTGAATGGACCCAGAAGAGTACCGCTTGCTGCCACATGGACATATTTTGTAAAGACAGTTGTTCAACAATATGTTGAACTTTTGCTTCCAGTTCCTCTGTGAAGACAGCAGTTCCCAGTCTTTTTTGGTCTCAGGTCTCCCTTATGCTCAAAAAAGATTGAGGACCCCATGGAGCTCTCTTTGGTGTGGCCGTGGATATCAGCTGCGATATCACACATCGTGTAGCCTCTGGAAAATTCTACTGTACACTTGTGAGAGAAAGAATGAAAAACACAGATAATTCGTTAGTATTATTATGAAAATAGTTAGGGCCTCGTAAACACCTTGAAAGGAGTTTAATCTTCTCACTTGTTTTCCAGATGGGCGATTCCTACGACACAAATTTTACAAAGAATATCCAGGTAAGAGAAGACACCATTCTTCCTCTGCAGGGTACTAAAAAGGACAGTGAACATTTCTTGGGTGAAAGAAAATAAAATCCCACTGGCTGTTATGAGCACTCCAGTTTGAAGCTGCTCAGAAGGGAAATGGCCACATTCTCCCCAGCTGCTTTTATGCCATCGGATGGCACTTCGGGGGTGAGGTGGTGGGATGCCAAGATGCTTCTGTTGTGAAATCTCTCCTCCAGCCAGAGTGGTCCTCCAGGGGGCATCTGACATGGGCAGGAGCCATTCCAGGCTGACACCATCCTTCCATCCAGTCACCCATCCACCCATCTGTTGATCCATCCGTCTGTCCAGTCTTGCATCCATCCATCCATCCATCCATCCATAATACATCCATACATACATTCTTCCATCTATCCACCCATCGTATCTTTATTAAGAATTGACAGCACATATTTATCAGCACATATTTATCAAGCTTCATTCTGTGCTGGAGGTTGGGGCTACATTGGTGAACATGGCAGACCCCGTCCCTGCCATCACACAGCTAATACCAAGCAGGAAATTCAAACATGAATAAGACCCAAGTGGTTCTTTAGTGGCAATAGTGATCAGGATGATTGAGGTCACATACAGGACACTGTGAAAAGGACATCTTAGACTAGGATGTCAAAGAAGGCTTCCTGAGGAGGGGGCATTTAAGCTCGGCTTAAAGAATAGGACATAGCGGGCAGAGGAACAGCAAGTGTGAAAACCCTGAGGTTGGAGGCAACTTGGCCATCACAGCAGCTGGAGTGTGTAGTGAGCACGGGGGAGAGGGGCAGGAGATGAGACCAGAAATGTAGGCGGTGGGGCCCTGGTGAGGAGAGGGGACAGGCTGCGTTGGAGGCTGGGTGACCTCATTGGGAGAAAGGGGAACAGGGGCAGGACACCGGGCCAGCCTGAGGTATTTGACTTAGTTTGAGCATTTGAGCAAGAATCGGCACGCCCGCCCTGACAGAGCCCAGTTCTCTTTGCAGAGGGTGACTCCAAGAACGTGGCAGAGCATGGGAAAGGACAACAGAGGCACTTTCAATAACGCGACAACAGCAGGTAAGTGGGAGTCAATGGCAGTGATGAGTCAATGGCAGGCGGTGGGTTTGGGCAGCCAGGGGTCCTAGGTAGCTTTAGTCCCCAAGTTGACCAGTGGGAGGGTGAGTGTGGGGCTGTACCTGCAGGTAGAATTTTAAAATTCCCTTATAATTTCAAAGTGAACATCGGAGAACTGTGTGTGTAATCAGAAGTGGAAGTTTCTATACTCTCTGGACCTAAATCCAAAGACTAGATGAAGCTGTAACTTTCTTTCCATTCCTTTGTCTTAATGCCTCCGTGAACAGACAGACAGGTCCTCCATTGTTCCGTGGAGTCTGTCCCTCTGTCTCTCCCTCCCTCTGTCACACAGACTGTCGCGTGCCAGCACTATGATGGGCGTGTACAGGCATGGTACTCCACAGTTGCTCATGCATATACATGTATGCCAGGCGTGCTGGGGGTAACAGAGAACACGCAGAGAGCTCCTGCTCTCCCGGGGCTTACATCCCAGCAGAGACTAAACAAGCCAACAAGGAAACCAGTGAGAAAGTGACAGACTGCAGCAAGTGTTGAGAAGGAAACGGACAGGCGATGTGATGCAGAATAACCAGGGGAGGACAGAGAACTGCTTCAGACGGGGGCGGGGAAGGTCACGGCGAGGAGGTGACATCGAGGATGAGAAGGTGCTGCCGTGGGACGCACCTGGAGAACAGGCACCCAGGCAGAAGGAGCCAGAAGGGCAAAAGTCCCGAGGCAGGAAAGATCTTGGCTTTGAGGAACCACAGAGAGGCCCCTGGGGTGGGAACAGAATGATGGCAGGGAGGCCAGCACCAGAGGAGGTCACTCGGTAAGGCACTGGTTCTGCTCTCAGACGCTCTCCAAGGTGAGATGCAGGTGGATGCAAAGGGCTATGGGAGGGGTCTCAGCGGGTAAAACCTGAATACCCACCCATCCCTTGTCGAAGCCGAATGTGTGCACGTGGTCAGCAAAAGCCCTTGAGAGCAGATGATTTCCCCAGGGTGTCCTTGAAAGGCAGATATCAGGTTTCAGATTCCAGAATACTCAGGTGTGAGTCCTCCAGGAAAATCTAGAGCCCGTGATGATTGATGCCAGCGTGTCTATTACCTGCTGATGACAGGAACAGTCCTTGGAAGGGTCTGACCCACCCGAGGACTGTGAACTTCAAAGGGGGAAGTGCCGGGGCCAGGTGGGAAGAACAGGACTGTGAGAGCCCGTTGAGGAGGGCTTTTAGGAGCCAGCCACCCGGGGTTTAAATTCTTGCTCCACCACCGTGTGATCCTAGGCAGATGACTTCAACCCTTCAAGCCTCAGTTTCCTCATCTGTAAAATGGGAATGAGGGGCAAGGCTGTGTTAGGAACTAAATAAGACGGTACCCATAGAGACCTAACAGTGAGTTAAGAATTTAGTCTTAGCGGAAACTGACATCTTTCTGGTGTTCCTGGTGGGTGAGGAGGAAGGGCATAACAGATTTGTGACCTTAACGTTCTGCCAAAACAGTGGCTCATATTCCTTCCTTCTTTGCTTCCCTTTCAGCCAGTTTGCAAGAACATTCTTCCACTTTCTGCTAAGCCTTGGAAACAGTTGGGTAAAAATGATTTGACCCCCAGAGGTCACACCCAACTCAGCAGAGCATGACCCCAGAGAGACAGGACGCCTGGCTGTCAGCCCCAGCTGGCCCCAGCTGGCTGGGTGACTTTGTGGGAGCCACTTACCAGCGCTGGTCCCCGTTTTATCAGCCTGGAAACAAGGCATGCCTAGGAATCTCATTTGACCCTCCAGCTCCACAGATCCTCCCCTGAGAAGAAGTCACTGGCTCTGTGAGCATGTCTGAAGCCCCTTTCTAAGACAGAGTTTCGTGTCCTGGTTATTTACAGCTATCTTCCAGGTCTGGGAGGCATGTCGCCATCCCAGATATTCTCAAAATAAATTCGCTCATCATAAAATGGAAATGCACTTACCTAGTCGTGCGTGATCCTTAGCTCTAACCACCTAATGATCTTATATGGAATGTGCTGAAGGCATTGAGTCCTGGGGGTGGATGGAGGGGCTGTTACTGGGATGAGGGATCAGCTCAACTCTGCTTCTGGAACCAGGAACACCTGCGTCCCGTTGGCACTGTTGTAGTTTGGATCCCCTTGGACAGGCCTTGGGAGGAGGGTTTGTTGAAACCGATTTATGAGGAGAGCTCCTGGGGAAAACTAGCAGAAGGATGGGGGAGTGAGAGGGGAGAAGGAAGTCAGACAAGGTGAGGGGTCAAGGTCCCACAGAGGGGAACTTTGGTGCCATCCCTTTGGGGGTCCTAGGGGCAGCCTGAGTCCCACCAGGGCCCTCAGGGGTGGGAACCTGTGCCCTTGCTCGGAAGGCCCTGTGCTTGGTGGAATGAAATTCCTAGCACTTGTTGGACAAGGGATCACATGTTCATTTTGTAAATGATGCCGGGAGCCCTGAGTCACCCTGTGGAGTTGGCCCTTCAGGAGACAAGGCAGCCGAGTGTATATAATGTACCCAGCACCCCTCAGCGGGCAGCCCCTTGGAGGAGGGGCTGTCAATTCCAGGTGCAGCCCACCTTCTGCACACACAGGGACCCAAGGGGACGTGGGTGGAGCCCCGGGGTAATCTGTTACACAACCAAATCTCAACAGTGTCTGCACAAGAAGGTACACACACACAGGCTGGGGGGGGAATGATTCACTTCACCCAACAGCTCATTCCTTTCAAAACAGCCACATGGCGATTGGTGTGAATCAACCATTTGGCAAGACTCGACCTTTTGAATTCCAAAATGGACTTGTGTGGAGGCAACCCAAGTACCCGTATTTTACAAACAAGCAGTCTCCTCTCCCCTGCCCCCACCCACGCATACACTGTTTCTCCCCATAAATCCATATTCCCTGGGAAAATACTCCAAGTCCAGTTTTAAGTGGAGATTAATGACTGACGGGCATTTTTTTTTTTTGGTCATTTCTGAGCATCAGTGCATTCATATTGCTCAAGAATTATTTTCTTGTTTTCTTTCTGTGTGTGGAACATGAGAGAAAAACAGTCAAGTGATTCATGTAAAAGTTGTATAATGTGTGCATCTGTCACGCCACCCGGGGGAGGTTTAACCTTCGCACTGACGGAAAAGACAGATGACTTTACCCAAGAATGGCAGGTCCAACAGGAGACAGATATGATTGCCATTTCCAGAGTGAGGTTTATGTCTGTCTGTTCCAGGCACAAGCCACATCATGGAATTTATGCATGTAATTTCTGTGGGGCAAGCCGGTGTGGGTCACTCATTGAATCCCCAGGCCCTACCTGTCCCACAGGGTTGATCTCACTGGTGTGGAAGGGACCTGGGCCTGAGGTTGGCTGAAGCCCCCGGGGCTGGGGGGTCCTCACAAGCAGCCAGGCTCATCAGGACTGAGGACCACAGGTCTAAAGGACTGTCCACTACCTGGCTGGCCACACACGGTGGAGGCCAACAGTTACAACCTGCACAGACTTGGCTGTGCCTGGCACTTCCCGTGCATCTCCCAGACGAAGAGACCGAGTGGGTGTCAGAGACCTGAGAGTCACACATCCCACAAGTGCCGGGGCCAGGATTCCACCCGGGTCGGCCCCACCCCCCACCCCCAACGGCTCAGGCTCCAGAGACCCAGCTATTCTGCTGGTTCTGGCCTGGTGAAGCTGATTCCCTCCAGCCACTGGAGCCCAGAAGGGGACACTGCGGGTGTGCAGACCTGCAGAGGCTCTGGGGACAGGGCTGCGTTCATCCCCACTTCTAGGGGGCTACCGACCAGATGGGGTGGAGAGAGTAGACACTGGGTACCAATCCCAGGTGAGGCACTTACCCTCTCAGTTTCTTTTTGTTTGTTTGTTTCCAAAGCCCCAAAGATACATACAACAAAGATAGTTGTATGTCATAATTGTGCATCCTTCTAGTTGCTCTATGTGGGACGCTGCCTCAGTGTGGCTTCATGAGCAGTGCGTTGGCCCAGGATCCGAACCAGCGAACCCTGGGGCACCGAAGCGGAATGCACAAACTTAACTGCCACACCACTGGGCTGGCCCCTGAGCCTCAGTTTCTCCCTCTGTGAAGTGAGTGTGACAAGAGTAGCTGCCTTTCAGAGTTGGTGGGGGTCCTGTGAGATGACGGTAAGTGCTCGGCAGGCATGGTTATGACTCCTTATTACTGTTAGGTTGGCACACTTGTCCCCTGGGGGCACAGCTACCCCCCCAGTTGAGAACCTCTCATTGAAGCCAAAACAATGAGACTTTAATTTGCATCACTTCATCAATCAGTCAGTTCCAAGGGAGCATTTTCCTTTTAGGTTCAGGGTAATTAATTAACTTTCCCACTCACTGATCACTTAGTCATGCACTCATTCATGCATTCATTCTGTCACCGAGCAATGGGCTCGCTCTGCTCCGTGATCGGAGTCAGTTAATCACAGCGAGCTAGGGATCGAGAAACGAAGTTTTAATTCAGTTAGCCAGCATAACCAGGAAGATGGCAGACTAGTGTCTCAAAAAATCGTCTTCAAAGATTACAGAATCTTGAGGCAGTTACATAGGGAAAATGGGCAGTGAGCAGGGGGTCCAGGGATGTTGGTCTCCAGGCGTCACATTGTTCCATTCTTCTGTCAGCTGTGATGGATACCTTGTAGATGTGTTTCCCACCTGTGGTCAGCCTGTTCCTGGAGAGAAACTCATAGAGCAAAGATTCAGTTTATCAAGCTATTGGAGAGTACATATGTAAGCGGAGGCCATAAATCAAGACAGCATGTGAATTTTTTGGATACGTGCAGAGCAGCGAGTAGTCACACAGAGGGGTTGGGGCCATTTAGTGTAACAAGATGGGCTTGCTTATGCTCACTTACAATTCTGTCAAGAAATACTTACCAAGCATGGACCACCTTTTCTTGGAGAATCCAAGATGCACGTCTTTTCATCTTCCCATATCCCTGAAGTTGGGATGTGTCATGGTTGCGGCCACCAGGCAGGAGGCGTCATTGCCAGCACAAGAGCATGTCGAAATGTGCCGGTTGGGTGTAAGCGGCTTGGTGGAAACTTCCGGGAAACACAGAGGAACCACCTTCTGGGAAATTCGGCATCACCAGTACTCCTGGGGATTCAGTACTCCTATATTGGCAGAAAAACTCGGATATTGGCGACTCTGAGTGGAAAAGTGATTCGGAAGAGTTGGATCCAAATGTGGTGATGTTCTCGGAAATACCATATCTGATTTATTTCACTTGTATTTTCTTTTTGATGTACAAGAATGACACATGATTAAAATCTATGTCTAAATAAGTCTGAAAGAGGTTTCTAATAAGTTTGAAATAGAACGGTGGAAGCGTTAAATCAGCCGAGTGCCTTTTTGTTTTCATGATATATAAAGTTATGCATGAATTATGATATATGCTGCCTGTGACTGTTTTAGTCTGAGACCAGGATGGGGACAACCCAGAAACAGTCCCTAACTGCACAGATTTACAGTCTAGTGGGGATTTGAACCACAGCCTGCTGTCTCCAGGGGGCTCCACCCCTCCATCCCCCCTGACCCCACGAGGGGCTTTTGAGCCCCCTTCCTGGTAGAACCTCACCCTACCCTCACCTGCTTCCCCTTGTTGTGTCCCCGCCCTGGGTTCTCAGTCTGGAGGGGACACACAATGAATCAGTGATCGCAGAAGGCGTGACGTGCCCGAGGCCCGTCTGAAGCAGCCATATTTCTTGGCTTTGAGCCAGAGCTGTGCCCCCTTTGGAGCTGGCACAGCCCTTGCTTGCACCTGACTGGTTTGGAAACCAGGTGATGGTACTTCTCACCTGAGCTAGAGTTTGAGCAGAGGCCCAGCGGTCCAGGGTGTGAGGGAGCTCTGGACTTGGAGCTGGGTTCCTGTGGTGGCGCCGCCAGTCACAGCTGTGCACCCCTGGACACAGAGCTTAGCCTCTCTGAGCCTCAGTGTCCACTGCAGTGGAACGGGGACAATACCTGCTGCACCTTCCACAGGACAAATGAGGTGAGGGCTGTGAGAACGGATGGGTGCTCAGGAAGGGCTGAGGCCGAGGGAGGCAGAAGGCGCACTGACGGGGCCCCAGGGGCTCTAGATCCACAGAGCTGGTGGCGATGGCAGCATCCCAGCTCCAACCAGCTCGGGTAAATTGGGCCTCAAGGAAGGGCAGGGTGGAGGAGTGGCTAGGGCTGCGGCTTTGGTGCTGGGCTGACAGATTCAAGTCCTGGATCTGACACTTGCTAGTGTGTGATTTCACCCAAGTTATTCACTGTGCCTCAGTTTCCCCATATGTACAAGAGAGTGGTAACACTCCAGGGCTGTCATGAGGAATAAAAGAGTTAAATATCTGCAGTTCTCAGAACAATGCCTGGCTCATCGTATGTGTGCTCTATGTGCTTGCTGCTGCTGCTGCTGTTACTATTATCTCCTTACTATTACCTCTGACGAAGAATCGACCGACCACAGCTTGGGAAGACAGGGCCTCACCTGGGCTTCAGGAACAGCAGGAACCAGGGATGGAATCTCCCAGTTCTGTCTTCTCTGGGCAGAGTGACCGTCTCCTGGTGACATGAAATGTGGCAGCTGCAGACTCTCTGTCCTGCACCCCCGCCCCTGAACGGGACCAAAAGAGAAACAGCTTGCTGCCTCTCTGACCCCCTGGGGAAGGCACCTGGACCTGCGCCCATCAACTGAGGCCAAGGGAAGGGGATGAAAGAACCGGCAGCTCCCCGTTAGCGATGGCAATGCGGGTGGGGGTGGGGAGGGTGCACCAAGAAGGGTCCCAGGAGAATGCACACACAGGAGCGGGCAGATTGTCTCCTAGATGTCCACACCAGAGACCTCATCTCACAAGGGAGGACAGCAGGACCCCAGACGTGCCCAAGGTCACACAGAGCTGGGCAGCGACCAGTGGATGGTTAACCCTTAGGAGACTCCCTCTGTTCCCAGCACTCCCCTGTATTATTATGTTACTCCTCATGGCAACCTTACACGGTAGCCAGCCCCTTCTAGCACTTACTATGTGGCAGGGCCTCTGTAAGCCCTTTACAGAAACTAACAGCTCCTCTGAGCTATCCCAACCCGGGAGGAAGTCACGGTGAACACCCATTTTACAGATGTGGGAAACTGAGGCACAGAGAAATAAAGTCACTTAGCAAGGGTCAGAGGATACAGACCTAAGTAATCTGATTCCAGAGTCCTGGGGGGGAGGATCTTTTTCTTTCTTTCTTTTTTTAATCAGCAAGAAAAAGCCTTTAATTTGTGTAGGTATATGAATACATATCTATTGCGTTTTTAGTAAAATATCTGACTTATGACATTCTTCTATCTGCAGCCATTCAGAGCAGAGAGCTATTACATAGTCCTTGTTAGTCTCCTAGAAAGTACAAATTACAGGAAGCCTTTCCAGAAAAGATCGTAGGAAGGAAAATACATTTTTTTTTTTTTTTTGCCACTGTCAAAGTCAGATTATACCTCATACTAAGGTCTACCTGTTTTTCTTTTTAAAAAATAATTTTTAAAAGCTTTTTATTTGAAGTAACGGTAAATTCACAGGACACACAAAGACACATACAGGGAGACCCCCTTCCCCACGGTAGCATCTTGCAACCACAGCCCCATATGGCAGCCAGGAAGCCGGCTTTGGCACCACCCTCAGAGGGACACGGTCTTCTCCAGCTCCACAGACGAAGCCCAGAGGGGTGAAGCAATCGGCCCAAGGCCACCCAGCTTGGAACTGGCTGAGCAGGCCACTGCGACATCGACATCGGAGCCCCACCTCCCACCTCCCATCTCCCATTCTTCCAGGAACGGGGAGGCCAGCTTCACTACACCGAATCCCCAGTCTGGAGTTTTCTCTCTTGCCACACAAGCCCTCCCACACTGAAGAGACAACAGAGGCCGCGGCCACCTCTCTGGCCACCTGGGGTCCATTCCACAGCCTCGGGGGGCGGGGGTGGCCCAGCTTCTGAGAGGGATGCGTCCCTCCTGACAGCAAACAGGGCCTCAGAGCAGGGCGCAAGGAGGGGCACCAGGAAGCTGAGAAACAGTGGGCAAGTCCGCCGGCTGCTCCAGCCCTGCCTGCTGTCCGAGGCCCCTGAGAAGTGACTGGACCCCAGGGCATTTGCCTGAGGGCAGGGGCCCCTCCCACTGAAGCAGCTTTTCCGGAAGAACAAACTTAAGTAAACAATTCCTCTGTTCCTGGGGCAGAATGACATGGCCACAGTCTTTCCTGGGGCCTTTTTCCATCTGAGCTGCCAGGGTTCAGTCACCCCTGCCCTTGCCCCCGGCCCCAAGTCTTTTTCTACAAGAACATTCACAGAGACATCAGCAAGCTAGTCTAAAGGAAGGTAAGTGGGGCCCTTCCAGGTGAGGACAGTGCAGGCCAAACCTTCTCGTATACCCCCGGGTGAGTCTCCTCCTGCTTCCACCTGGGAGGAGGTGAGTAGGCCCAACGGTGAGACGGTGAGAGGCACCCAGCCCAAAATGACTTCTTCCCGCGGGCACCTGCGGCACTGCCTGAAATTCCACCATTAGTGTGCCATCTGTTATTGACAGCTAGAGGCCTGCCAGAGTGTGGATTCCTCCAGGAGAGGCTGCGACAAAGACACCTGTTGTCTGGAGGGGGACACACAGGTGTGCGTGATCACAGGCACCGTGGGAAGTGCTCAGATAAGGCGTACGTGGTCTGAGGGCATCTGGTCGGGGTGAGAGGTCATGGAGGTTTCCCAGAGGAGGGGACGAGTGAGCTGAGTTCCAGAGTATTTGTTCCTGGGGCTGCCATACAAATTACCATAAACATAAATGTATTCTCTCAGCTCTGGAGGCCAGAGGTCCAAAATCAAGGTGCCAGCAGGGCTGGTTCCTTCTGGAGGCCCTGAGAGAGAATCTGTTCCAGGCCTCTCTCTGGCTCCTCGTGGCTGCCAGCAATCCGTGACGTCCTTGGCTTGTAGATGCCATCACTCCAATCTCTGCCGCCATCTCCCCATGGCCTTCTCTGTGTCTCCATGTCCCAAATTTGCCTCTCCTTTCTTTTATAAGGACACGTCGGATTTAGGTCCCACCCTAAATCCAGGATGATCTCACCTCAAGAGCCTTAAATACATCTGCAAAGACTGTATTTCCAAATAAGATCGCATTAGCAAGTTCCAAGGTGGGGGCGAGGGGTAGCTAGGACATGGACATACCCTTTGGGGGGACACAATTCAACCCACTACAGGGAGCAAGTTAGCTAAGTTAGGTTGGGGAAGAACAGGGAAGGCATCTCAGTCAGAGGGAACAGTATGTGCAAAGGCACGGACCAGAGAAGTTCAAGGAACTACAAGCAGCCGAGCAAGGCTGGAGAAGGGGGCTCTGGGAGTGGGAGGACGCGGGGTAGAAAGTTAAGCAGGTGCCAGCCAGTTCGCATCTTGAGTTTGAACTTGACCCTGAAACGAAAGGAAACTACTGAAGGGTTTACCCGGGTTATTATGTCATCTGATTCTCCCCACATCCCTGAGAGGGCAGGATTATGATCCCCATTTCCAGATGAGGCTCAGAGATGAAGTCAGTTGCCCAGGAGCAGACCATGCGGAAAATGGCGGAGGCAGGATTTGAACTCGGGCCCTGCCCAACTCCGTAAGATGAATGCAGTAGGGTTTTGTGTGTCTGTGGAAGGCAGGGGATGGGGTACGCAGGAAGGAGGAGGGGAACACAAGTGGGATGTTGCGCAGACCAGGTGCCAGGCTCACACCAGCGCCACCCTCCGCCTGAAAACGGCCCTCTAGCGCCGGGCCTGGGGGTCGCCATGTTGGTACTCTGAGACCCACCTCCTTGGCCACAGCCGATTGGCCCGGACACAGGTCACCTGACTCCAGCTAGGCCAATCAGATTCGCTCCCGAAGAACGGAGTCGTCTTGATGCCAGAAGAGAACGTGGCAGATGGCTGGGATCCTGGCTCAGGAGTGAGAGGCGGTTCACATCCTGGCTCTGCCTCGTCTCTCGACTGTGTGGCCTCAGGCAACTTCTCGAACCTCTCGGTGCTTCAGTTTCCTTCTCTGGAAGTCTGAAAGAAGAAAAGAGCACTTTCCTCCGTGGCTACTGTGTGATTACGTAAAATCCTGGTGGTGATGCTTGTTGCCCAGGGCCTGGCACTCAGACAAGGCTGGGCGAAGATTGGCTGGCCCTGCTGCTTGTGTGAACAGAGGGGTGACACTTGGAGCTGTGCGGAGGCCTCCTGCCTTGTATATGAGGAGGAGGAGGAGGGAGAAAGAGCCAGAGAGGGAGAGAAGCCACGGGGTCCTCGACAGCTTTCCAGGACTGAATTCCAACTCATCGGAGCTTGGCTGCCCTCCCTGTACTGAGGTTCCGTGGTCCCCAGGCGCCAGCCGCCCCCGACTTTGGCTGAGGCTGGCACAAATGAGTTTCTGTTATTTGCAATCAAAACCAAGCCAGAACAAAACAATACAGAACACCAACCAAAAAATGCCTTGATTGGGACAGCTTGACAAGCTGAAGGCCCCATGGAATCCACCAGAATCACCTTTGAACTGATGCCAGGAAATTCCTGTCCCAGACCCAGTTACCGGGTAAAGAACCACCTGGCAAGTCCAAGTCACAGTGTGGGGCAGCCGCCGAGGCTCATAAGCGGCTATCCTGCCTGTGACCGCCCAGAGACCCGGGGAACACACATGGCCTGCCCACACCACATTCCACACCCGCGCCTCCCGCTCCCAGATGCGCAGGCTTCTGGCAAGTTCCACACTCAAGCCAGGAACTTGTTGAGCAGGTGCCTTGAGATGGGCGAGTCCCCTGCCCATTGATGCTTCCCTGGCCAGGCCCGGGCTGGAGAGTGTATGAGAGCAGAGGAAATCGGGGTAATTATAATTTCACAAGTTACCCAGGTGAGCGCTACGTGTGTCACACCCACTGTCTCCTCAACAACCCAGTTGGAATGACGCCATTGTCTACACTGACAGCAGAAAGATTGAGGCTCAGATACTGTAAGCTTCTTGCTCAAGGTCCCATGGTTATTAGAGGTGGCAGCCAGAGCTCTTTCCTACATGAAATCAACAAGGTGTGTTGTTAACACTTTCAAATATAAACAAGACGTGGAAAGTGGTATAACAGCCTCTTTGGACTCATCAGCCAGCTACCATTGCTTCATCTAAACCCTAACTCTCTGCAGGGGAGAGAGGCTGGGGTGTTTTAAAGTAAATCCCAGACGTCATATACATAACCAGCAAATGCTTCAGAATGCACCTCTAACAGATGAGGACTTATTTTTAACATAACCATAAGGTCATCATCACAGGACCACTTTGATGGGAAAGTTCGCCTGGGAACCATTACACTGTGGGCCCTGGGAGGGAGCACAGAGTCCCAGCCATGTCCTGTTCTTCCTTGATGGGCAAGTTCACCGGAGCAGTGATTCCCAAAGTGGGGTCCCTGACCAGTAGCATCAGCATCACCAGGGAACTCATTAGAAATGCAGATTCTCTGGGCCCGCCCAGACCTATGGAGTCTGAATTCTGGGGTGAGGCCTGGCAATCTGTGTCTGGCCTCCTGGTGATTCTGAGGCCAGAGTCGAGGGCTGCTGCTCTAGAGAAAGACAGGCTGCACGAGGAGGCAATTCCATTTTTGCATTCAGTTGATTTGTTATTATGCAGGTTCTGGCTCCTTCCCGGAAGGATGCTGAGGGGCTGGTCTTAAGTGGTATCGTCTTCTGGTTAGAAGTACCAACTCTGGATTCCCACAGTCGATGGGTGAGACCCGGCTCCTCCTCTCAATTCTTAGGTCGTCCTGAGCCGAAGTCCTCTCACCCATAAAATGTGTGGTTGATGGCACCTGCCTCCTAGGCCGGCTGTGAGGCAGGAATTAATTCAGGTTTATAAAGCGCTTCGGATGGGTCCTGGTGCAGAGCAAGTGTGACGGAAGGACTAGCTGTCTTACCAAAATGGGTGTCAGGGCCAAGGTAGGTGGCCTAATCTACATGCCATCCTAAGATAACACATCTCCAGGAGCCTGATTCTCAGGGGTGGGGCTAGGGGTGGGCCTCCCGGGAGAGAGTAGGAAGGAGATCTGGGGGCTGCCCTTCCAGGCTCTGGGAGTGAAGGATTAAAGGGGGAGGTCAGAGGATGCCTTCGGCGTGGGGGCTGTTGGGAAGAGCAGGGAGTCCCCCTGAGGCGAGGAGGCTGCAAGGCAGTGACAGCAAGAGATAGCGAGGGAGGAGCAAGGTTGTCCAGGGCGATGGGCGCCCCAAAGTCCCAGGGAGAGGATGGGAGCAGGGGGCCTCCAAGACTGCGATGCTTCTGGGAACCTCAAGAAGGTTCTCATGCCCTGGGGCCCAGCGGGGAGAGAGGAGGCATGAACACTCAAGGAGCATGGAGGGGGCAGCCCTGGACACCCTGAAGGCGGGGAGCTGGGAGGTCGGGGCTGGATTCTGAGCAAACACTGATCCAATAATTGCCCAGGTTTGGTCATCCCCAAGGCTGGAAGCACAAGTTACATGTTGTTAACTTAAATAGGACACCGACTCAAGCCCTTTGTTTAAGTGAGAAATCAAACAGAGTGCTAGAAATCTTGTCTCCTTTTCCATGCATGCGAGAGAACAGTCACAGGATTCACACCTTTGAGAGGACAGAGATGCCAATCAAACAGCTCCCTCAGGGCAATAGCTTATGAGGTGATTTGACCGATCCACTTGAGACCCGCAGAGGTTCACGTGTGAACTTGCCAGGTATTTCATTTCTAAAAATACATTTATATTCTCTAGGCCTGCCCCCTGAAAAGGCCCAGAAAAAGGAGTTGCCTAACACACAGGCTGCAGTCCTGAAATGCCATTTCCCATTTTTAAAATATTAAAAAGTTTCTTGGAGAAATAGCTGATCCTAGGACTGGAAATGTACAAGACAAAGCTGGAATGTTTTGTTTTCCCAAAGGGCAAGGGGACCCTAAAGGAAGACGCCTAGAGTTATGCCAAAAGAAGCCAGCTTGAAGAGGCTCCCCAAGGCCAAGGTCCCGACCACCGGAGCTTCAGCAAGGAGGATACTGCAAGGGATTGAAACCGTCTGTGTTTAAATTCACGAGTTCATAAAAATATTTTTTAAATCTCATGGGTCTCCTTCAGAGGGTGATGAGGAAAGCTGGTAAAGGGAAGGGGTCGTGCAGTGACTGGGCCTTCCCTGAAAGCAGCTCTTAATGAAAGTATTCCAACTAATACATGAACAGGAGATGACAGAGTTAGAATATCCCACTGTTGCAATCCCCAGTGAATTAGTGAATCTAGTCGTTGAGAACCAGCGAGTACTAACATCACAGAAAGAGAGAATCCGACAGCAGGAGCCGAGGGGTGGAGCCCAAGCCTGAGCCCGCGCCCGCCTCTGGATGCCACTGCCAGTCTACGGGAAATTCCAAGAGAGGAGCATGCAGAACTGCGCCAGGAGTGTGCAGCCGGCCCAGGCCAGACTGTGGGCCATGCTCTAGGCCAAACGGCCTGGGTGCCTCACAGATCAGTTGGGGGGTGGGGCGGAGATAGTCGGAGAGGTAGACAGAATAATGGTCCACAAAGGTCTCCGCGTCCTGATACCCAGAACCTGTGGGCCTCACATGGCAAAAGGGACTTTGCGGAGGGGATTGAGTTAAGGATCTTGAGATGGGGAGGTGATCCAGGTGGGCCCAATGTCATCACAAGGATCCTCATAAAAGGGAGGCAGGAGGGTGGGAAGCAAGGAAAAGCGGCAGTAGAAAGACTCGACCAGCCATTTCTGGTTTTGAAGATGGAGGAAGGGGTCATGAGCCAAGGAATGCAGATGGCTTCTAGAAGCTGGAAAAGATAGGAGAATACATTCTCCCCTAGAGCCTCCAGAAGGAATGCAGCCCAGCCAACACCTTGATTTTAGTCCAGCGGGACTGTTTCTGACATCTGACCTGCAGACTGTAAATCAATTTGTGTTGTTTTCGGCCAGTAAGGTTGTGACCATCTGTTACAGCAGCCATAGGAAACAAATGCAGATGGAAAATCTGTGGGTTAGAGAAAGTTAAAGGACATATCAAATTAACACAACAGGTAAGACCAAACTGGAGTGGCCTGTAAGGAGGTGATGAATATATGAACGTACAAGTCAGGAGAATGGGTGCCTCTGTAGAGAGGGAGGCAGTACTTCTGGGAGGAGGGCACGTGGCCGAGCTCCCGGGAGGGTGGCCAAGTTCTCTTTGTCCCGGCTCCTGGATTCAAGTTCACCTGGCCATAATGCATTAAGCTGCACCTTTGTTTCATGTGCTTCTCTGAGACTGTTTCATTTTACATTTAACAAGGTAAAAATAACAGTTGCAAGGATGGTTTTGTAGCATCGAATAGGGTCTCCTTTGCTGCAGCTGTAGAAGACAGAACATCTGATCTTGCTGAGATTTCTTCACCAGCAGCTCAGGAAATGGCACAGAGGAGAAGAAAGACTGGTCTGCAGCTTATAACTTGTGTCATGCAAAGGAGCAGGGCAGAGTAGACTTGTCAACAAGTGGAATGTGGGCGTGACAGTGTTTTGCATATGTACGTGTAAACCTCAGTGTAGCAGGCTGGCAGGTTCCCGGCCTCCAGCTGCCTCATGCCTTGGTGGGGAGAACTGACTTCTGCACCGTCCCCGGGTGCCCATTGTGGTCACAGGTGCTGTGGTGTCCCCTTCATCCTTCCCTTCTCTGCTACGTTTCCCCACTCCCTCAGCCAGTGTTTCCTGGGGTCACCTCTCAAATAAACCCCGCATTCAAATCTTTGTCTCAGGCTTTGCTTCTGGGGGAACCCAAAGCAAGACACTAAGGAAAAGTGTCCCGAGGTAGGAGGAGATGGTTCATTTTGAGCACCTGGTTGTGGAGAACACATGTGGCCACTTACCCGTCAGCTTCTGCCACCACCACATCTCCTCCCTAGCTCCTCACTCAATATCTGGCACGGATAGGCACTGAGTAGCTCTTTGTTGGATGGATGGGTGGGTAGCTGGGAGCAGTGTCCCACCTCCCATTAGGGAAGTTGAGAAGGACAGATCTCTCTCCCTCCGCTTGTGTAGACCTGGCAAACCTGTTATGATTCCACTAAATCCTCCTTTTCTTTAAAATAACCAGAGTCAGTTTCTGCTGCTGCAGCCGGACAATTGCTAACTGAGACAGCCTGGTCATCCTTAGCACTAACTGACTGCTAGCTACAGTGCTGAGCTTCCTGGCAGCTAAGACAAAAAGTTCTGTAATGAGAATGAAGTGGACAGGTCATCAAGAGAGAAAAGTTTTCCTTTTTTTTCTAAGTTATCATACCCCATGATGTTGGCCGATCCCCGAAGAATAAATAGAATTGCTTTTTAATTAAAACAAATGTATAAAACATTTACAGCTTTAACAAAACACAGAGACTAATACAGTAACTTTGGGATGATGGAATTTTTCTAGGCGAAGGGGTGCAGTTGGGCATTCGGTTCAAAGTCCCGAGCAGGCATTGAACTGGGCGCTTTCACCTCGCCTCATTTAAGTTCATTTCGGTCAGTCCTTCACAGTTCCAGTGGTGGTTATTCTTCTTGCTCATTATTCCGCTCTAACTTGTAAGAAACAAGGCTCAGAAAGTGGAGCAATTTGTCGAGGACTCCTGGAAGTTAGCGGTAGAGTGAGAACTGGCCCAGAGAGGACTGATTTCCAAGCGTCTGTGCTAATCCCTCTGTCTATGGAAATCTTTCCCACCCTCCGGCTGTGTTCCCTCCGCTGCCTGACTTGACCCAAAGACCCGTGGGGGTGGGTGAAGCTCCAGGCTCCAAAGGACTGCTCTCGGCTGTGGGGCTCGTGCCTGGGCACCAAAGATGCCCTCCCCCAGGCAGGTCTCGTCAGTGGGACCCTTCGACGGGTAACAGCTCCCGTAGACAGCACTGCTGCTAGTCTACCCAGCAGCTTCGTGGGGGTTTGAAAAGGGCACCCAACCTCTGCCATGAGCATGTGCAAACCCACAGTGGTGTGACGGGCGCCCAAGCTTATGCGGCAGCCCTGCTGGATTCTAGCAGGGGTTCCTCAGGGCCAGGCCATTCTCATGGGACCTTCCTGACCACCTGCAAGGTGTGTATAATTGTTCCCCTTTTGGAGATGAGAGAGATCGAAGCTGAGAGAGTTGGTTACGTGGCCCAAGGTCCCAAAGAAGCGGACAAGCCATCGACCTGGGACCTGGGTGCTCCCCTCACACTGAAGGGTTTCCCGCAGAGGGTGTGCTGCAAGGGCCACCTCCGAGGGCGTGTCCTCCCTAGCCGGGCTGAGAGCACACTCACTGTGACTACGTATCCTCCTTCCAGGCTGTCGGCTGTTGTGCAACTGCCCTCTCCCAGACCATGCGTCTCCACCCCGCCCCCCCCCCACCAGACTTCTCTGCATTCTTTAGACCCAGCTCTGCATCACCTCCCTGGGAGTCTTCCTGGGTAGACTGACATGTGCCCCTTTGTGCCCCCACTGGGTCCTGTCTGCAGTGACATTGTGAAACACACCATGTGGTTTGCTCCTTCTCCACCAGATCCAGAGCTCTTGGAGAGCAGGGACCACATCTTACTCATCTCTCTCCCAGCATCTAGCCCGAAGCAGACACATAGTAGGTCCTCAACATAGGGTTATCGAATTGGTGAATGATGAAATGGATGAGGTTGAGTCTGCTTTCCTAAAGAGGCTGAGAGCTTCAGAGGAGGGGCCTGAGAATCCTATGCACCCTCATCAGCTCCCAGCCTGGCGGTAGGGGAAGGTCAAAACAGGTCTGTGCATGAATGAGTGAGTCCCTACGTGGGGGCAGTGTGGCGTGACGGTTAGACGTGCAGGTTCTGGCATCAGGCTGCAGTGACACAACTTCCCGCTTTCCATCTTCTGTTAGCTGTGTGGCTGTGGTCAAGGTATTCACCACTCTGTGCCTCTGATTCTGTCCCGGATCGGGTTCCCCAGAAGCAGAGCCTGAGACGAGGGCAAGTGGTTTGTTGAGGACGGCCCTCCAGCAGAAACTGGTGAGGGAGCAGAGGGAACAGGAGAGTCAAGGGTGTGCTTTCCGGCCAGGTCCCAGGCTCGGCCTGGCCTGCAGAGAGCTCTGGAGGGTGAGCTAGACCTGAGCTGTCCCTCGCCGGGGGGCGAGGAGATGGGCTTTCCACCTTGAGCTCAGGCAGTCCTGGTCAGAGGAAGCCCTGGGGGTAAGGACATTCCCAGGCTCTTAGGTCTCGAAGTGCCGGGTCTGGCCTCCCAAGATCCACGGCTGCTGGATGTTAGAAGGGGGAGCGCAAGATGGGGACAAGGGATCCTGGGGATCTGGGTGGAGAACCACATCATCTGCTACACTTCCCTCTTCTGTGAAGTGGGGTGCTGGCAGCAAGTAAGGTACGTGTCATGAGGATTAAGTGAGGGCCAAAGTCAGAGCACAGAGCCTGGTGCCAAGTGAGCAGTCCTGTTCGCTAGTGTGATTACCCCGCCGCAAGCGACCTCTCTCCTCTCGGCGGGCTCTCCATAAATATCTGTTGAATGAATGAGCCAGCCTTCCTACTGGTTAAACCAGGTTCGCGGTGGCTGCCCCCTCACCACCCAAACTGGTTATCAGAAGTCTCTTTGTGTCCGGGCTGGCTGGTACAAATGGGGCGATGCGCGAAGCAGGAGGAAGCTGACTATTGCAGGTGCAGCTGCAGCCTCTGGTCCCGCCCTCCTCGAGCGCCCTGTCTTCCCACAGGGGCCCATTGGTGCTTCAAGGCCATTGTCCCCATATCTTGTCTCCCTTCAGTTTCACCGTGGCCAAGGCGCTCGGTTGCCTCTGGCTACCGGTCTCTTATTCATTTATCAATTCAGCAAAATTTTAAGCACCTACTATGTGCTGGACACTCTTCTAGGTGTTAGGAATAAAGCAGGAAGGATACAAATTCCCTGCTTGCCCTGGTGGAGCTGACAGTCCATTGCAGGGACTGATGGTAAATAGAAACATATTGATGAAATCAGTCAATACAAGCTACGGAGAAAAATAAATCAGGATGGGGGATGTAGGGTGACAGAGGTGGGGCACTATTTCTTTTACTTTTTTAACTTTTTATTTTGAAATAATTACAGATTCACAGGAAGCTACAAAGATTGTAGGGAGAGGCTCTGTGTACCCTTCACTAAGATTCCCCAGCGGTCACATCTTATATAACTGCAGCGCCACGTCCCCCGGTGGTTACGTCTTATATAACTGCAGCGCTGCGTCCCCCAGCGGTTACGTCTTATATAACTGCAGCGCCATATCAAAGCCAGGGAATTGACATGCTACAGCGTGAGTGTGTGGTTTCTGTGTCATTTGATCACATGTATGGATTCATGTAAGCGCCTCCTCCGTCAAGATGCAGAACTGGTCCAGCACCCTAGATCTCCTTCTGCTACCTTCATAGTCACACCCACCCCTCCCCACACCATCCCTAACCCCTGCCAACCACGATCTGTCCTCCATGTCTATGATCTGTCATGTCAAGAATGTTATGTAAGTGGAATCATACAATATGTGACCTTTCAGATTTGCATATATTCTTCACCAGATTCTCTGAGTCTATGTGTGTGCTCTCTCTCACCCCACTCCCTTCTTTACCCCTAAAAACTTCAGGGAACACTTCCAAAAAAGGACATTCTTTTACTGAACAAGAGTGCAATGGTCAAAACCAGGAAATTCAGGTCATATAATATTCCTGTTTACAGACAGACCTCGCTCAAGTCCACCGGTTGCTCCTGATGTCTCTTTCAGCAAAAGATAAAGACGTTTTTTGCAGGTCCAGGATCTGATACAGGATCACAAGCTGCATTTGGTTGTTATGACTCTATAATCTTTAATCTGGAACATTCCACGGCCTTTCCTCATTGTTCTTGATGTTGACATTTTTGAAGAGTACAAGCTGGTTATTTCCTAGGATGCCCCTCATATGGGTGTGATGTCTCCTCACAAGGGGATTTGGGGTCATTTCAGCAGGAACACCCAGGAGTGAAGCTGTGTTCTTGGTGCATCGTATCTGGGGCCCCACAACGTCCTTTGTCCCATCACTGGTCGCGTAATGCCAATCCCTTGGTTAAGGTGGGGTCTGCCAGGTTTCCCCTCTGTAAAGTGATTGTTTTCCCTTTGCAATTAATAAGTATCTTGTGGGGAGCTGCTTTAAGACTGTGAAAATATCTTGTTTCTCATTAAACTTTCATCTACTTTAAAAATATATACATTTAACAGAATTTTTTATTGAAGCAAAATTTACCTACAGAAAAGTTCACAAAGTGCCAGTTCCACTCAATGGACTATTACAAAATGAGCACCCGGCAGGGCAGCACAAGGATGCTGTAATGGGGTTGCTCAGGGAAGGCTTTCCTGCCCAGAGGACACTTAAGCGCAGGCCTGAAGGGAGGGCAGGCTGGGCCCTCTGAGTAGCTGCTGGGAGAACACGCCTGGCCTGGCGGAGGGACCTGTGAAGTTCAAAGGCCAGGAGGCTGGACTGAGCTCAGCTTGTTTGACAAACAGCCAGGAGGCTGGAGGGGTGGGGGTTAACAGACGGGCCAGATAGTTCAGGGCCTGTGGGCCAGTGTAAAGAGTCTGATTTTATTGCAGATCCCACGGTGAGCTTCCAGGGCTCCTCCGGAGATCCCAGGAAACAGAAGCAGGGGAGTGGAGGAGTGAGGCAGGGAAGGAGCCCAGACAGGGTACCCCTGCGAGCAACCGGATCCAGATCCTTTGGGAGGGCCCCAGGAAACAGTACAGACTACACCTCAGGGCTGTCCCTCCCCCCCCCCCTGCCGAGGGGTGAGGAAAGCTGGGGTATTTCTCCATCAACCCTGGTCCTGCATTGCAGAATGCATGGTGGGGAGGCAGGGAGGCATTAACGCTGACATTTCTGGCCAGGGTGCCAAAATAAAATCCTTCAAGCAAACACCCGCAGGTGTTCGCAGTAAGCAACCTTCACTTAAAGGTGAGTGCACACAGCGTCCGCTACAGGGTGCCGGGAGGGCTCCAAGCAGGGGAGAGGCCTGCTCTGATGCACATCTTTGCAGGGTCACTGGGTTGCACAGAGGACTGACTGCAGGGGGAGCAGGATGGCAGCGGGGAGACCACCACCTCTCTATCTCCTTGCTTGGAGGGATTCCAAGCCCCATCTGAATTGCTCAGCCCCAGGGAATTGAGTCTGGGACAGGCTGCACCAAACCAGGGGCCAGGAAGTTCCCCCGATTCTAGCAGTGACTTCACTGAGAGCTAAACCCGTCCCTTCAGGCAAACCTCCGTGGGAACCCCAGGACCCCACAAACTTTCACAGGGAGGAACTGGGAGCTTTGCACTCTTTATATCAAAAACCCAACAGAAATTGTACACTTAACTTCCCATCAGGCTTCCTAGTTTAACTACATATAAACTCATTCTTCTCCATTCAACAAATACGTCTTCAGTGCCTCCTTTTATTGAGATAAAATTCATATAACAAAATTCACCATTTTAACCATTTTAAAGTGTGCAATTCAGTGAGTTTTAGTATATTCATGAGGTCCTACAGCCATCCCCTCTATCTGATTTCAGAGCATTGTCATCACCCCAAGAAGAAACTTCATACCTCCAAATTTCCCCCTCTTCCCAGCCCCTGGCACCACTAATCCGCTCTCTGCCTCTCTGGATCTGCCTATTCGGGACATTTCCTGTGAATGGAATCGTACAATATGTGGTCTTCTGTGTCTGGCTGCTTTCACTTAGCATAGTGTTTCCGAGGTTCATCTGCATTGTCGCATGAATCAGTACTTCATTCCTTTTCATGGCCAAATAATATTCCATTGCACAGATAGACCCCATTCTGTTTATCCAGCCACTGCTGCTGGACATTTGGGTTGTTTGCACTCAGAGCCTTCTTTTAAACTTGTAAATGGAATGACTGGCATGACTCTGTGGAAACCACCGGGATGGTAGGGATCCCCTTGCAGGACATCTCACTTGGTCCAGGGATCAGGAGGGGCTCTCAGGAGAAGAGACATTTCAGACAAAACCTGAAGGGTGAGCAGGAGCTAATGGGATAAGAGTTGGGGTGAGGGGGCCACTGGGGCACGTTCCAGGCAGAGGGGACAGCTCGGGCAAAGGCCAGAGGAGAGAGTGCACACACACCCGGGGCCTTTGAGAAAGAAAGGGGTTTGGTATGGCTGGAGCAGAGAGGTGGAGAGAGAGGCGGGGGCCAGGGCTTGGTGGCCCTACTGTGGCATGAACGAGTCTGGACTTTACCCAAGGAGAAGGGGGTAGCCAAGGGGTGACACGAGCAGGTGTAAGTCTCAGAACAGTGCTGGGGTGGGAGGAGGGGGACTACCTGTGCTGGGACTGAGGGGTTTTCCAGGATGCCAGGACTTTCAGCTAAAACTGGGACCATCGTTGGTCACCTCCAAGTGACCATGAACAGAATGAACTGACGAGTTTGAATATGGAAGGCCTTGGGCCTCTCTGCCTTGGACTGGAATTCTCTTGATTCTGGGCAACAGGTCTGGATGGTTTTGAATTTATTAAAATGAGAGTAGGTTTTGAAAGGGAGTCAAATGTCCAACTACACGACTTTCTGGAAAAGGCAAAACTATAGAGACAGTAAAAGGATCAGTAGTTTCCAGGGGTTTGGGGTGAGGGAGGGTGGAGCACAGGGGATTTTTAGGGCAGTGAAAGCATTCTGTAGGATGCTGTAATGGTAGATACGTAACATTATGCATGTGTCAAAACCCACAGAATATACAACACCAAGAGGGAAGCTTCATGTAAATTATGGACTTTACATATGGAGATCTTCTCCTTCAACCATACCACCACCTTCTAGAAGGTTCCATAACTCCCCTCTCCCTCAAGGTCATTCCTTCCTCTTCTGAAAATCTTTTGGTAAATAGGTTTATTCGTGTGTCAGGTCCAAACAGTTGTTGGTGGATACTTAAAGTGTGACAAGAAGAAGGATTCCCAGGCCTGTCTCAGCCAACGGGGAAATGTCACCACATGAATGAATGGTGATGTCTGCCATGGGCGTAGGAGGAGGGAGCTGTCACATCTGTGGTGTGTATTTACTTCTTGGGATTTAGCAATTCCCAAGGCACATCCATTTGGCACCTGGTGTCATGTTCTACAGGGCTGCGCCTGTCTCTCCTGGGGAAATTGAGCTCCTTGCAAGCCCAGGAATGCCCACAGCTGTAGGAAGTGTTCAGCAAGTGTTTCCCCATCATTTGGTAAACAGTGACTATGGCGGAAGTGACAATGAGAGTATGACATGAACAGTGCCTGGAAACAGGCTGTGTGTGTGTGTGTGTGACCCTAGTTTGGTGCAAATGTATGAATTGTTTCACATAAGTGGGTCTCACTATGGTGACACAAGGTACACATATTTTCACCCAGGGCCTTGGCTCTTTCCCTTCTTTCCTCATGGAATACTGTCCCCCAGATATCCACAGGGAGCACTTCTCACTTTATTCAGGTCCCTGGTAACATGTCACCTCTCCTGACTGCCCTAGCTACAAGAGCCCCACTCACTTTCCAGTCCCCATGCTGCTTACCTCTTCACGCATTGCTCACTCTACTAGTGTCCTGGGGCTGCTGCCACAAATGACCACAAACTGGGGGGCTTGAGACAACAGAAATCTATTCTGTCCCAGTCTAGAGGTCCAAAATCTAGAGGTCCACAGCCAGAAGTCCAAAGTCACGGTGTCAGCAGGGCCGTGCTCCCTCTGAAGGCCCTGGAAGTGAGTCCTTCCTTACCTGTCCCAGCTTCTGGTGGCTCTAGGCGTTCCTTGGCTTGTGGCTGCATCACTCCAGTCTCTGCCTCCATCTTCACGTGGCTTCTCCCTGTGTCTGCGTCTCCCCTCTTCTGTCTCTTATAAGGACACCAGTCATTGGGTTTAGGGCCCACCCCAGTTAATCTAGGATGATCTTATCTTGAGATCCTTAACTTAATGATGTCTTCAAAGATTCTTTTTCCAAATAAGGTTATATTCACAGATTTCAGGGGTTAAGATGTGGACATACGTTTTGGGGGGGCCACTACTCAACCCACTACATTTACTGCCTGATATTACACATTGATTTGTTTTGTAGTCTATGGAACCCACTAGAAGATAAGATGCAAGAGTGTAGGAATAGTCTGTTGTGCTCAGGGGTCTGTCCCCAATGCCACATACTAGGTGCTTAAAAATATTTGCTAAATGAAAGTGGCTTTACCTCCCTAAACTCCAATTTCTTCCTCTATAAAATGACTATATTATTGCCTGGCCAGTGCATGGCCATTAAAAAACAAACAAATTGAATTAAGCATTTATGTAAAGAGCCATAACTTCATACTAAGTCCTAAAACTAAAAAAAGTATACAAAATATGCCCTTTGTATACTGTACCCTTTCAGGATCCTTCAAATGCCACCCTTATAATCTGTGAGTGAGATTTATTACCAGATAAATTTCAGGCGCTTTGGGATTGCACCAAGGCTTCCCAACAGACTGTATTGTTGGGAAATGATTTATGGGTAATGAAATGACACCACTTTCCCATAGAGAGTGAATGGGAGTTGGAGTGTGGCTTCATTGTTCAAGGTGCCCAGAGCAGATATTTCAAGAAAGGCTGGATGCCTTTGGCCGAGTCCCGCCCTCGACTCTCCCTGCTGACCAGCACTGAGATGATCAGGGCCACCCTCAGAGCTGCACACCTCGGAAAGTCTCCCAGCAAACTGTCTTCTCTGACTTGATTCCTTGAGAGTGGACTCTAGAATTCGGCAAGCTGAGGCAGAGAAAAAGCTCTTGAAGGAAAAACTCTTGAAGTCAGTGGTGATGACCATGTGATGTAAACAAAGTGTCAGAGCTAAGAAAGGATGTTGAAAATAAATACAAATAGCAGGTGTAATTCTGGGAAAAGTGGAGAACACACAATAAAAAAAAGACTCAAAAAATAAGGCTTTGGGTGATTAGATTAAATTACTAAGAATATGAAAAGAAGCAAAGCCTAGAAAAAGAAAAATGAAAATCACAAAATTCCTTTACATCTGTAAAAGGAAATCAAAAGAGACGGTATAAATTATTTGTCTTTTTTTTCTGAAATGCTTTCAGATAGTTCCTGCTAGAATTTTCAATGGGATGTTTATTCCAAAATCAAAGTAAAAGATGACAGCAAATAGTAGAGTGCTTGCCTCCAAAAGCATGGAAATAAAACATGAATGAGGATGATAGACTACCTATGCAGTCTAATGGTAACAACTATAATAACGTAGACACAATAAATTTCCTAATTATAAAGCAAATCTCAAGTAGATTAAAAACAAATTTCAATGATCTAACGTTCATGAGAGAGGACACATTGAATAAATATTTTGGAGCATTTACTATGTTTCAGGAACATTATCGTGACAGACACATAATGATGAAGATGGAAAAGTTCCCTGCTCTCGTAGAGCTTACAGTCTCATGGAAAGTGAAAGAAGATAGACAAAAATAAGATATCAGGTATAGATCACACAGACTCAAACCATGGGGAAGAAACAGTGGCAATATTAACTCTACAAAGTGGAATTTAAGGACTATGTTTTAATGAGACACAGATGGCATTGAACAATTACAAGAGTTATAAGGAACAGGTAAATCATATGCACTAACCAACAGAGAAGCATGATACAAAAAGCAAAAATTCAGACATACAAGGAAAAAATGGACAGGAAAGCAATTAGACTGGGAAATTTTAAACTCTTCATTATATTCCATTGTCAGATCAAGCAGTCAAAAATAAGGACATGAACAATGTAACTAGAAAGTTAACATGAATAGATACAGAACTAATTTACATAAAACAGTACTGCTTACCAATACCCTAACCAAGAAGAATGTCCAACTTTTCTAGTGCCATTGAAACATTTACAAAAATTGCATACAAACCAGGCACAAAGTCCCAATAAATTAGGAAAATTTAGTATATGTGTGCAGGCTACATCTTCACAATGCAATGAAAACAAAAATTAAACAAACTTAAGCCTAAGAGTACCCATTCAGCTGCTTCCAGTCACATAGCTGATCTCTTTAACTGCTTTCTCTGTAGTCCACTCCATTTTTTTTCACCCCAATAGATGCAAGTGTTCCACCACATCCACTACCCAGAGTTTCCTTCCTGACTGCCCTAGGCATTCTTAAACCTGATCCATGAATTCCAGCCTTGACATCTCTGAGCCAGAAGACAGGCCCCGGAGATGGGATCCAAAAGACTGGGATTTCAAAGGAAAGGCATTTGATCAATACATCACTCCCTGCTCGTGGAGACTGCACCACTTGGAGAAATAATGCCTGATTAACGCCCTTGGGAAAGAAGGAAGTTCTATCCCAACAAGTCATTCTTCCTCCCTGGATCCAATACTATCGCAAAATCAGACTGCCAGTTGGAAAGGACCTGAGAAATAACAGTTGAGTTCCCATGTATTCTTTCATATTAACAGAATTTCCCGAGGACCTCCTATGTCAGGTTCTACTGGGTACTCTACCTATGGAAACATGAGCTCAGATCTGTACAACAGGACTGTGGGGTCGATCCCAGATCTCTCCCCTTTGCTCCTCCAGACCCGCTCTCCACTCTCCTCCCTTCTCCTTGGGATTCTCAGACCAACAGTCTGCATCCACGGCTTCCATTCCATTTCCCTCCACTGAAGCTCTCAGCTCCACACAGCTACCTTCTCCAGACAGCTGCTCTCTCCTCTTGCTTTCCAGGCCTTGGATGGTAGTAATTTCTCGCTGTTGCTAATCTTAGCAAGGGATTCTCTGGAATCCGTTCTGGTTTCTCTACACCCCACCCACACCTTTGTACATAGTCTATTTATCAAACTCTCCCCAAATCATTCAGTTTGAGGGTGCCATCTGTTTCCTGCTGGGACCCTGACTCATATAGGTAGGTAGTGTCATCCCCATTTTGTGGATAAGTAAACTGAAGTGGAGGGGAGTTGCCCAAGGTCATGCATTTGGAAGGAACAGGCCTGGGATTCAAATCTGGACTGACTCACCAGAGCTTTGCTTTTTCCATGATTCCTGGGCCTTTGCTGAAACTGGTGGAGCCGGGCAGCACGATGTTGGTAGCCTCTTTTGTTTCAGTAAAGGAGGAAGAGGCAGGAAAACAAGAAGGCCACTAGAACTGCCCATGTGGCTGAAAGCGGCTGGGATGGCCACCCCTTGGGGAGCAGTTGAGGTAAGGGGCGAATATTTGCTCAAAAGGGGCAGCACAATTTAATGGACAAATACACATGCCATGTCCTATAGTCCTGAAGTAACCCCACTCTATGCATGAGGAAACTGAGGCACAGAGGAGTGGCACAGCCTTCTCCAAAGCCACTTCCCTACTAAGCGGTGGGTCTTGTTCTGGATTCCAGTCCCATCTGAAGCCAAAGCCCTTACTCCTTTTACTACATCCACATGGGGGCTGGGAACCGTCTACACGACACAGTGACTCACATACTTTGGGAGCCATTTGAGCCCAGCAACTTCCCTGTGATGATGACGACGACGATGATGATATAGCACCATCAACATACTCTATGCCAAGCCCTGCCCCCACCCCCTACGCAAGACCATCCATTGAATCCTCTTGATTTCACTATGAAGGAGGTGTTCTCATGAAGGCCATTCTACAGACCAGTAAACTAAGGCTCTGAAAATTTAAGAAACCCGCTGAAGGTCCCATGATTAGCAATCAGAGGAGCCCCTTCTGCAGATGAGGATAAAGTGCTCAGAGATCATTCAAGACCACACAGAGCCGAAAGGCAGTGGGGTCCTCAAACTCTCCTCTCGCTCCTGGACTCACTCCCAGAGCCGTTCCAGGAGGTGAGGTCTTAGGCTTCTTCTCCTTCAATTACAGACGAGGGCACCGAGGCTCAGAGAGGCCACGCGGCTCATCTAGAGCCGCACAGCCGCGGTAGGAGTCTGACTCAACTCCGGTTCACCGTGCTCCCAGCGCTTTAGGGTTGACCACGCTCAGCTCCCCAGGAGAATCACCCGGGCGCTCGTGAAAGTCCAGCTTCCCGGCGCACTCCAGACCCAAGGACTCAAGGTGGGGAGGAGCCCGGGAATCCGCATTTTAAACAAGCGTTTGCTCGTCCACCTCCCCCCCGCCCCCATCCCTCCAGGTGACTCCTGTGATCTGGCAAGTTTGGGAAACAGCCCAAGCTCTGAGGCTCTGCGGCAGGTCCCCGGGCCTTCCTGGGCCGCCGCTGCCCCCAAGGGCGGGAGAGTCCCGGGCGAGCTCGAAAGGCGGGGAGGGACCAAGTGCGCCCACTGCCGCCCGACGCGCAGCCCCGCCCCGGGGGCGGGGCCTCACCTGCGGCGGGCAGGTAGGCGGCTACCTGGTAACCTGGGCTGGCCCAGGAGGCTTGGGCGCGCGCAGCCAGCCCCGACCTCGCCAGGGACCGAGGGACGCAGGCAGGGGCGGCCGCGGTGGCACGGGCGGCTGGCTAAAGGGCCTCCGCCCGCTCACCATGGTCGAGAAACGCTTCTCCAAGTTCCTGCAGAAACTCTCCTTCTCGGGCGCGGGCCACCGGTACGAGCCGCTGGAGGGGGGCGAGTTGGAAATCTTGGTGAGTCTGGGCGACCGGGCGCGGGGCGTGCGACCTGACCCCTCACCCTACCCCAATCCACCCCCAAGACCCCAGACGCGCGCTGCAGGCTGCGCTCCACCACCTCGCCCTCTTCCCCCAGGCCCTGGAGGGAAGCCGTCTTCGTGGCAACGCCAGCGCGCCTTTCTGCCCTGGCCCGGCGCTGCCATTTGACCCTCATATGCCAGCCCATTTTGTGGATATGAAACTGAGGCCGAGACAAGTTAAATATGTCCTTTAAGGGGCACACAGCTAGCAAATGACCTGCTAGGAACTTAATCTAGGTTTCTCTGACTCCAGAGAATTTAAATTTCTTGGGTCTCCACACCCAGGCTGCTATATGGATTTTTAAAAGTTACTTGAATTGGAAAAAAAAATTTTAAGCGATGTGAAAACAAAATCAAACTGTTGTGCAAATGTGTTAGGAATTATAGTAGCAATGATGGTGGAAATCAAGGTAAGAATAGCCAGGCCTCCCAGCTTCGCTTCCCTAGGCTCCAGCGCACTTTTTAAAAACCACTCAGATTTGTGTGTTGAATTGGCGACCTCCAGGGGATCCTCTAGGATAAACAAACAGGATTCTCCGGCAAGGGGGTTTTTACCAGCAGACAAACTGACAAACTTTTTTGGGAGCTGTCCCAAAAAAGCCCTTCCACTTGGAGAAGCCAGGGGTGAACCAGGGGTGACAGGTGACCCAACTTTCTCCTTCGCTTTGTAAGCAGAATTCACTCAGTGATGCAAAAGCAGAGAGCACTGAATTCTGCAGAAGCATCTCTGGATCATTCCACTTTTTTCTTTCAAGCTTCGTCAGTCATTCAAAAATAAAATTCCTAAATAGTTCCCTGGACGTGCTGGTAAGAGTACAACCCTGCAATGGCCCTTTGACTGGTGAAGGGAAACCTCAGGGTTAAATTTACTTTTTAATGAAAAAGATCAGCTGGGAAAACTTGATTTAAAACATTTAATTTTCCTCCCAAAGAATGACAACATTTTGGTTGTATGTTTCTTAAATATTTGTGCATTTAATGGTGCAGCGGTTTAGTCCGCGCTTGGCAGCCTGGGGTTCGCAGGTTCGGATCCTGGGCGCCCGCCAATGCACTGCTCGTCAGCCATGCCGTGGCGGCGTCCCATATAAAGTAGAGGAAGATGGGCATGAATGTTAGCCCAGGGCCAGTCTTCCTCAGCAAAAAGAGGAGGATTAGCAACGGATGTTAACTCAGGGCTGGTCTTCCTCCCAAAAATAAAATAAAATAAAAATAAAAAATGGTATTTTATAAGTGGATGTTAACATGAGAATTCTGGCACTAGGGTGGGAGACCCCGGGGCCGTGTAACTAGCAGTTCTCAGATCATCTCCAGTTTTCCGAAGTGACATGTGCGTTACACAGGGATTGGGTGTAGAGTTCGAGCAGTTTGCTGAGATCCATTTGTGCAGTGCTTTCTGTTAAAGGAGTTTGAAGTTAGTTTGCCAACGGTTGCCTTTTCTGCCTTACTTTTTCTATGTTTTTCTTCCGTCTTTTGATTTTTGCATCAGGCTGGGTATTATCAAACATTCCTGACGTGCAGTTGGTTACAATCAGATTTTATAGGATGTCCAGGTTCGCCAGATATCCAGGTGTGCCGGGTCTGGGGATGAAGTAACATGTACGGAGATTCTGGGGTGAATTTGGTCTTGGCACCAAAGCGGACTTTATTCCCCCCAAGCTTTTCAGAGGAGCCCTCCAGGGTGGGGCAGGTCTTCAAGCTGTCTTTAGGTATGCGGGGGGCTCACGCGCCTGCTGGTGGGCTGGGGTTTGTCAGCAGCACCCCGAGGGGTGTGTGGTGACTTAGCAGTGTGGAGTGACAGGGGACTGGGGACCAGGCAGCCACAGCAAAGGCTGGCAGAGAAACAAAGGGTCCCGTCTCTGGAGGCAGCCTTGTGCAAACCCAGGAAATTACAATGAAGGTAAAGCAGAGTGTGGCAGAAGGCCGCAGGTGAGGTGACCTGTTTCCTGCCAGCTCAGCAACACGTCATTTACTCTCACACTTACATCCTCCGATTTGAACTCTTTTTTCTCAAGAAAAATTGAAAAAGAAGTAAAGGTAACTCTCTTTGATGAGCATTTGTTGCATGCGACATTCTGAGCAGTCTTGAACTTCCCAGCACTTTGCCGAGTCACCCCAGTTATAGTATTGATTATTACTAAGAACTTGTGTGTCTCTTCCTGGGTGTCTTCACGCTGAGATGTGGGGCCAGGTGGGGCCAGGCACTAAGGATGCAGCTCTGTACAAAACAGAGTTCACGCGGGAGGCACACAGCCAACAGGGAAACTGAGAGAGGTTTAGTTTAAGATCCAGCGGTCTCGGGTGTGGTGGAGAATAAAAACACAGAGTGACTGGACCGGGGACAGGTGGTTGAGACAGGAGCAGGGAGGACCCAGAGTTAAAGCGTCGGAGGCTGAATCTGAGCAGTTCTCACGTCTTACGACAGCTCCTTCTTGCTGCACTTCCGGTGTAATGAAAAGAAAGGTGTTTGCAAGACCCCCTTAAATTGATTACTAGAAAAAAGCTTCTCTCTGCTGACCTGAACGTTGGTTGGGGAGAACGTTGGACCAGAAATTCTTGCTTCCTGGATGACTGGGTATCAACTCTGGGGAAGTTATCTTTGACCCTCAGGGCTCCCATCTCTTAAGCAAGACTCGCTGGGCTCCACCCTGCGCTGCCTTCCCAGTTGGTGAACTGATTCATCTTCTGGGGCTCTGCAGGGTGAAGACTGGTTTCCAACAGACTTGTGTAGTGGTCACCCATTCATTCAGCCCAGAGTCACGGAGCACCTACTGTGTGTCAGGCCGATGCTGCACGCCAGGAATGGGGTGGAGAAAAAGATGCACACGCTCCCTGCCCTGGTGGTACCCCATCCTGGGGAACAGAGATGGATCCCAAACTACTGGTCACAGTTGACTGTTTAATGACAGGTGTGTAACAGCTGGGAGGGAGAAGGGCTGTTTAAGATTCACAGGAGTGGCAAAGATTGGGGGGGTGCACTGGGTGAAGGGTAGAGGTTGATGGAGAGTTCTAGGCAGGAGGGAGAAAAGTGCAGGGGTTGGCGGGAGAAGGATGTGGCTGCAGAGGGGAACTGCACGGAACCTTGTGGGCTGTTGTGAGGAATTTGGGCTTTATGCAGAGCAACAGGGAACCACTGAAGGGTTTTAAGTGGGGGCATGACAGCCATTCATTTATTCACTTTCGTTTGTTTAATGCCAAACGTTAGGAATGCAGTAAACAGAACAGACACAGTCAGACTTGTGTTTTTAAGAGATCACACTTGGGTTGCAGGAAGAGAATGGATGAGAGGGCGTTCCGAGGCTTATGCACACACACACACACAAATCCTTAATGGGAGGCTCACGTGCACACACACACACAGACACACACACACAAATTGTTAGTGTTTCTCAAAATTTAGCAATGTATGACATCTTCTTGAAGAAATGTATTGCAACCCCCCCAGTGTTGTCTTAAATCATTTGTATCAAAATGTAACAAATCAGTATATGCATAAAACTTGCAATAAACATAGCTATGTGCTTATAACTCAACTCAGTAAAATAGAACTAAGTTTATAATAAAATCATAAAGTACAAGTGTAGCAACTCTATTCTGATATGACTGGTGATGTTTTATTAAAACTCAATCAGTGATGTTGAATGGTTGTATTAGTTGTCTGCTGCTGTATAACAAATTACTCCAAAGTATGGTGGCTTAAAACAATGAGTATTTATTATCTCACAGTGTCTGCAGGTCAGGAACCTGGGTGTGCCTCAGCGGGGGCTCCTGGCTCAAGGTCTCTCATGAGGTTGCCGTCCAGCTGTTGGCTGGGGCTGTGGTCTCATCTGCAGGCTCTCAGGGTGGAAGGGGGAAGGATCCGCTCCCAAGCTCACTCTCGTGGTTGTTTGCTGGCCTCCGACCCTGGCTATGTAGGCCTCTCCACGAGGCTGCCTCACGGCTCAGCAGCTGGCTTCCCCAAGTGTGACCGATCCAAGAGAGATTGAGAGAGCACCTGTAAAAGCCCGGAAGCCACAGTCTCTTTATAACCCAATCTTGAAAGTGACATCTCACCACTTCTGCTGAGTTCTGTTCATTAGAAGTGAGTCTAGGTCTAGCCTGTGCCGGGGAGGGGGTAGATTACACAAGGGTGTGAATGTGGGGGCAGGGATGATTGGGGCTGTCTTAGAGGCTGCCTACCACGATGGAAGAAAGAAATAGTTCCTTAAACAGGATTATTCACATAAAAAACAGAACCACACCTGGCATATAACCTGCTCCACAGTTATCTGTTTTTGTTAGTTTTCAATTGTCTTGAGTTCTAGTCTTGATTTCGACTTTGAATTTTGATTTTGATAATGCTGTGCTGAGAATGCCTAATGACATGTATGTGTACAAGTGGCATGTAAATATGTCAAGAATTTGCTAGTTTAGGATAACCGACCTCCTACTTAACCACAACTGCAAGCAAGCAGTCTGTGAGTGACAGTTCTCAAGGCTGTCCTTTGATAATTGCAAAACTGGCTCGTTCACTTGAAGATAAGCTGAGCGTTGGACGCTGTGGAAAGACTGTTTCTTCACTTTGTGTTGATTACCGTACTTGGTGCTCGTCAACGGGGACAAGTGGCCATGTACAAAGACTGGATTTGTGTAAGGCCCCTGCTTGCAAGGTGACTCCACTCCGTGGTTCGACGTTTTAAAGTTGACTTGCCGATCCACAACCACGTGCTGTGTGACGACTCGAATTCTCCCGCCGTGTTTCTCTCTGAGCCACTGAGAAACTTTCATCCCTGCCGTGTGCCACGCTGTTGTCACAGATGCAAATATGGGCACTAGTGTCACATCACAGTGCTTTATTGGCCACCCAGGAGGTCTCTATTAATTAGGCTAATCATTGAAACATATTCAAAGTTTGGAAGTTCTTAGAAGACTCGTGGTCTCTTGAGAATACGTCTGAAGATGCCGTCCTAGAAGCCCTGCCTCAGACCCCTGTTATGAGCCTTGTTATTAAGGGTGACGAATCCTGGGTCCCCAGAGCTCCTAAGGGGAGGGAACTAGAAGGCTTGTAGATGGCTGTCTTCTCTCTGTCTTCACCCGGTCTTCTCTCTGTGTGTGTGCATCCAAATTTCCTCTTCTTATTAGGACATCGATCGTATTGGATTAGGGACTATCCAAATGACCTCATTTTAACTTAATCACCTGTTTAAAGGGCCTGTCTCAAAATGCAGTCACATTCTGAGGTACTGGGGGTTGGGGCTTCAACATATGAGTTTTGGGGGGACCCAATTCAGCCCATAACACTATATTCCTTGTAGAAAATATCCTGAAGGGTATTTTGAGGGAGGGAGAGCTGTGGGCCACAATGGGAAAATATGTAATGTTTATCAACCCCACCCGTCTGCCCCAAGTCCCTGGGTAGGAGATGGATGGACTGTGCTCTTCCACCTCCTCCATCTTCCCAGTGACCTTCCCACTGGTAGGGAACAGAGCCCAGCAGAGCACCTGTTTGGCCCAACTTGAAACTCAAGTACATGACAGGGGAGAAGAGCTCAAAATTCATGATTCTGGAGTCCCCAGGGAAAGGGAGACTTGAAACATCTAGAAGAAAGGCAGACACTACTCATAATCATTCTTCATATTTCAAACCATTGAAACCAAACGACCATGCTGATTAGGTCTGGTTATTTTCCAGCTGACCCCAGGACCACCCCCATGTACTTCTCAGCATCCTCCTGTCTTTGCCTCTCGAGCAAGACTGAATTTGGGGGCCCTTGTGGGTGTAGGGGAAAGAAGATTGGCCTGGAAGACCACTCCTCGCTGGGAGATCTTGCTTTAGGGCATGGACAAGGGCCAGAGACCAGACTTCAAGCCTGAGGTCCATCACTTACTGGTCATGTGAACTTGGGCAAATTTCCTTCATCTCTCCACATCCAAACGTCTTTGCCTGGAAGTGGGGATGTTCACTTTCTGACGTCTAGATTCCTCATCAGTGGCTCCCCTGGCTTTCTTGAGGATTAGGTTAGGTAGCGTCTGTAAGTATTCAGCACGGTCCTTTGCACATGAGAATGTCTTCCCTCACTGAATGTGTAATAACAAAAGAATAAATGAGAGAATGTGTTTAAAAGTCTGCACGGTGCCTAGTTCAAAAAGGGATCGCAGTTTTTGTTACAACTCTGCACAATAGCTTGTTCAAAAAGCGACAGTAATTTTTATCAGGAATCCATCGGTGGCTTGTTCTCTGACCTTGGGTTGCGGGCTCGGCTCTGTGCCCAGAGAGAGCTCAGTGGTGGCAGCGGGACCGGCTGCATAATTTGCGGGGCCCCCTTCTTGAAGAATGACTAAGAATTTCAAGATGGCGATTGCAGGGCTCCCCCCGAAGCCCACCTGTGGAGCCGGCCCTGGTGGGCGTCACGGTCATGAGGTCAGCCGTCGGAGGGGCCAGCTTGCCTGTTCTTGCCCTTTGGTTTCCTCCTTTTCGGCCTCCACACGGACCATTCTTCACATACTTTTGTTGATTCTTTAGATCAGCTTTTCTCCAGTGTGGTCTGGGGCCCACAGTCTGAGTTGTAACAAGCCCCTGGGTGGTTCTTATGGTCACTACACGATTAGGTTCTCCATCCCTCTGACGTCCATCCTCCTATTAGCCAGACATTTTTGTCTCCCACTCGAGACAGAATACTGAGCAAAACATCGATCCTACCAAGTGGAGCTTATAGTCTGGTGGGTAAAGAGGGAATTCTACTAGTGAGCACATAGTTACAAAGTAAGATAAGCCCCATGAAGGAAAGCAGCACAGGTAAGAAAGGAGTTGGGCGCAGCCTGTGTATGGAGGCATGGTGGGGATGCTCCTGCTGCGATCTGGGGAGACTTCCTGGAGGAGGTGGCAGGGATTTGGAGAACTCCAGCTACATGTGCTCCTGGATTTGTCATTTTTATTCTTTATGTCAGCCACATTTTATACTTGCCCTGGAGCATGGCCTCCCTCTTCTGATCTGGGAGGTGCCTCTCCCCCAGGGGAATTCTGCAGATAGCTAGGCCTCATTTAGCAGCACCCTATCTCCAGTCACCTCACTGTAGCTGCCCCTCGCTCTGTACCTCCCTCCCCGAATACCAGTACAGTGAAATCTGAGTGACGGTTTTACCTTCATTGACCACTGAATTATGCTAATACTAGTTGCTATTTTTCTACTATCTTTTATGAACCGGGATCTATACATACTTTTCTTTCCTTCCCTCCTTTTTTTCCTTTCTCCTTTTTTCTTTCTAAACTTGTCTTAATATTTTCATAAACCACAATAAAAATTTGCACAACATGCAATTCCTCCGTCACTCCCCCACTTCTTTGCTCCCACTTTCCTCCCTGGTGGGGGTGGAGGGAGGGACTGTTCGGTTCTGATCAGTTTGCAGTCATCAGATACTGTTTGGGCGTTGTTGGCCCCTTTTCTGTGTGTTTCTGGAGAGGCTGTGGCTAAGAGCATGGAGTCTGCAGACCAGGCTACTTAGATGCAAATTCTAGTTCTGCCACTTGCCAATGGTGAGACCTTGAGCAACTTCCTTCATTTTTCTGTGCCTGTTTCCCGTTTGTCCAGTGGGGTGGTGACTGTGCGCACACCGGGAGCTGTTGTGGAGCGGAATGAGTCAGTGTGCGTAAAGCATTCAGGGCTGCACCTGGTCACAGTAATTATGATTTACAATGACATAAGCACCTTTTTTTTTAACATACATAGGGTCATACTGTGCACACCATCTGCAACTACTCCCACCTCCCCATATCCCTGCAGTATGTGCAGATCTAGAACATTTTCCGTTAACCACCGTGGAGGCATTTTTATTTAACCCAGCCCCTACATTTAAGTGCTTCCCTTTTTTTGATTTTTAGAACAACGTTCCAGTGAACATCTATGGATGCACCACGTGATTTTGAATCCTTACAAAAATCCCTGCAGAAATATGAGGCTTAGAAAGTGGAGTCACCTGCCTAGGGTCACATGGCTCTCCCAGGAGCCCAGACCCAGGTCCGCCTGAATCCTACTGGCCAGGTTTCTCTTCTATAAAGTGACAAATGTCCCTGTGGTAGTTAATAAGCATTTTACGGAGAGACCTGCCGAGGCTGTGTCAGTAGCCCGTCTCTCATACAACTTCACTCTTTGGTTTCAGCATCAGCTGGCGACCCTCGTCCGCGTCACTTACTCTTCTGTGGTTGTTGATTCTCTGATTCTGCTGTCCCTCCCTCATTTATTACTCGGTGTTCTGGTGGAAGGAAGAGCTGCCTCTTCCCCCTTCATTTACTCATTTATTCATTCCTATATCATCAGGAACTCATGAATTCCTATTTTATTAAGTATGTTAAAATTTGTGACCAGCGTTTTTTCTTTTGCTGCTCGGATTGTCCCCAATTTGGCCTGTAGGAGCCCCTTCACGGTGACTTCTGTGTCCTCTGGGCATGTTTTCCGTCATTCTGTGAGCACTTCCCTACTTTCTGGCATAACAAGATATTCTAGGCTCATTTGGCACCTTCCCTGCCCCAGCCCTGGAACCAGTCATTCTCCCAGGATTCTTAGCTCTTTTTATGGGAAGAATGGTGCTTAGGAATCAAGATCTGGTGTGAGGGGTGCTCATGCTGCTGGGGTATTCTGGCTTCTGACCCTCTCAGAGGAGGGGTGTGTGTGTATGTGTATGCGGTTAGATCCGTATTTAGTTTTATCTGTATATATATATATACAAAACCATAGATTCCAGTCCAGTAGCTGTCCCAGGGTCGGCGCCAGCTCTTTCCGTGTTTGTGACTCTGCTCACCAGCGGTGCGAGCCACAGTCCCATCCTCCTCAGTGTATTTCCTCGTTGCGTAATCTCCCTGTGAGTAACCACGCTCCCCACCTCGCCGGCCACCTGTCGGCCCCAGCCACACTGGCCGCCACCCAGCTCGGCCATCTCCTCACTTCGCCCCTGACTGCACTGGCCACCCCCGAACAAGATAAGTACTCTGTGCCTCTCATTTTGTCCTGTTGATAGTTCTTTGGTGTCTGGGGTCCCACCGCCATTACACACACACAGATCATAAACACTACCTAGATATGACGTCAGAGACTGGAAAGCATCTCTAAAACCCATCTTGACCTGGGGCTGGAATTGAAGAACCCCTGCCTCAGCCGTCCTTGGTGTGGGATGTCATTATCCCCATTTTACAGAGGAGAAAACTGAGACTCAGAGAATTCAAGGAGCTTGCTGAAGGTCACACAGCTGGTAGCTGGGAACTAGAATTAGAGCCCAGATCAGGGAGACGTGGGCCTGGGGGTGCTCCCTCCACCCCATTTGCTGCATGTAGAGTTTCACCCCCCAACATTGAAGAATACTGGGCAGGCCCTCTGGAGTTCCCTTCAATGCTCTCGCCCAGGATCTGAGCCTCCTGTTGCTCTGTGCTCCCCAACCCCAACCCTAACCCAGCTTCCTCTCGGCTCCCTCTGCTCACAGCCTTTGCCCACACTGTGCCCCTGCCAGGGGGGCTCTTCCCCTTTGCCCCCTCCCAGAGTCAAGATCTGCATCCCTTTCACTAGGAAGCCCCCCTCCCCTCTGCACCGGCCTTGCCCCCAAGCTTGGTCAGGACTGGGTTTTCCCTCTTTGAATCAGCAATTCTTACTCATGTTTCAAGATTCAAGAAGGTACAAAAGGATGTCCAGTGGGAGTCTCCCACAGCCTCTGTCTTCAGCCAGCCGGTGCCCAGCCCCAAAGGCAACCTCAGAGCTGTGCCTTTGCGCATGCAAGCATATTCTTCTCCTTTTTGTTACATACAGGCTAACGTATTACTCACAAATTTGTGCAGCTACTTTTTTCCCATCTCACTCGATTGTTAATGGTGCCACCACTTGGGAAAACTGTTTGGCAGCGTCTACTGCAACTAAAGGCATGTGCACCCTGTGACCCAGCAGTTCTGCCCCTGGGTGTGCACCCAGGAGACGTGAGGGCTTAGATCTGCTATGAGACCTGCACGTGGGTGTTCATTGCAGTGTTATGTACAACAGGCCAAACTGGACACAACCTAAATGCCCAACCACAGGCAATGAGTTTAATGAATTGTGGCACGTCCGTGCAGTGGGGTACATGAAATGTAGACAGCAGCAAAACAGAATGACTTACAGTTGTTAATCCACGCTGCTCATGGAACAACCCAGATGAATCTCACTAAGATGACGCTGAAAGACAACCCAGACACAAGAGTTCATATGTATGATTTCATTCATCTGGGGCTCCAAAACAGGTAGAACAAATCCATGTTGATAGAAGTCCAAATGTTGGTCATCCTTCTAGGGCTATCAACTGGAGAGGGCATGAGGGAGTCTTCTGGGAGCTGGAGAGGTTCTACACTGCATATGGGTGGGGTTACCCAGGTGGACATGTATGTGCAAAAATGCGTCCAGGTGCACACTTATGGTTTGTGCATATGACTGTCTGTAGATTATACTTCAATATATATCTAATGTTTCCCATGCAGGTAAATTAAAAACTTTCACAGTCTTATTTTAACGGAAGCACACTGTTTCCTGTTACGGCAGTACCGTAAGTAATTGAATTGGTCCTTTATTAGTGGACACGTGGGTTGTTTCCAACAGTCAGCTGTTATAAACAATACTGCAGTGGGTGACTTGGAACAGATGCCATTCTGCAGCAAGTAAATCTGAAAAAAAATTAATAGAACCGATCTATTTTAAACTTTCATGCTGACAAATTGCCCTCCATGACGGCTTGTCCCAATTCACCTCCCCCCAGCCACGTATGAGAAGCTCTCCCAGCACCGCGTGCCACAGACTTCTTGAACCTTACCTATCCGATAGGTGAAGGATGGTACACTGGAGTCATTTTAATGTGCACCTCTGATTTTAAGTGAGTTTGATTATCTTTTCGTGTTTCGAAGTTATTTATCATTCCTTGTCTGTGAACTGTTAGTTTGTATCCTTCGCCCATTTTTTAAAAACATGAGCTGGTAATCTTTTCCCTTCTTTATAGGTAAGAGCTCTTCATTTATTTAGGGAATTATTCTTCATCACTGTTATGAGCTGCAGATATTTTCCCGTGCGGTTTTTATCTTTGGACGCAGCGCACAGTGCTCCGTGCAGAAGATAATCCCATTTTTACGTCGTGAATCTCTCAGTCTTTTCCTTCATGGCATCTGACTTTGTATTACAATCAGAAGGTCCTTTCTCACTCTGAGATTTAAGAAAAAAATATAGTCCAAGGTTTCTTCTAGAGCTTCTACGGTTTCTTTTTTTCCTATTAGTCCTAATTATTCTTATAAATAAACTTGCTTGCATAATTTCTCAGTTTGGGGCAGGGGCTGTGTCTGCTTCCCCGAGGCACCAGGCATGGCTTCCTGCACACAGGAAGAAGGTGGGGAAGGGATGAGGGGACCAACAAAGGATGGTTTGCTGAGAGGAGATTGTGCAAGGACTCGGGTCAGCTGCACTGGCCGCAGCACGGGGCATTTGCTCAGCCACCACTAACAGCAGCAGCATAGGGTGAAGAAGCACCGTGCTCTGTAACCCGTGACTGCACCTTCTGACTGCTGCCCCCTTTGGCTGTCTGCGCATGGCGGTTGTCCATACCTGCTGCTCATCCCCTCCCTCCAGTCCTGGCATGGCCCCCAGCAACTGGGGCATTGAGACCCTCCAGCTCAGCACCATCCCCCATGCCCCCTCCCTCCCACAAACATTTTTGAGCATCTTCTACTTGCCAAGCACTGTGCTGGGCACTAGGGTGTGAGTTGGATAAGACCAGCCGGTGCCCGTGAAGCTCATGGTCCGGTTCTGGAGGTGGACAGCAGTGTGCTGGGCGTGAGGAGGACTGGGAACCAGGAGGTCAGAGACTGAATTCCTTCCTGGGGCCGATGGTGGACGGTGCGTTTCCTGTGGCTGCTATAACAGATGATCACAGACTTGGCGGCTTAAAACCACACAAATTTATTCTCTTACAACTCTGGAAGTCAGAAGTCTGACACTGATCTCACAGGGCTAAAATCAAGGTGTTGGCAGGTCCGGTTCCTTCTGGAGGGAGAATCTGTTTCCTTGCCTTTTCCAGCTTCTGGAGGACACCGCATTCCTTGGCTCGTGGCCCCTTCCTCCCACCTCTGCTTCCGTCCTCACATCTTCTCTGACCCTCCTGCCTCCCTCTTATAAGGACCCATGTGGTGACAGGGGGCCACCCAGATCGTCCAGGATCATCCCCCCATCTCAAGATCCTTAATTTAATCACATCTGCAAAGTCCCTTTTGCCATGTGAGGTCACATATTCACAGGTTCTGGGGATCAGGACATGGATGTCTTTTGTGGCCATAATTCGGGCTCAGCTTGTCTTCTACTCCCACCATCCTCTCCCTCTACTCTGCTTGGAAGATCCAGAAAGTCTTCTTTCTCTATCTGCTTTCTTCCATCTGCACAGCACAAAACCCACAAAGAAGTTTTCTCATGTTTTCATAAAGCAGGGACTAAAATGCTGGCTCAGGAGTCAGCCAATTCAGCCATTTCTTCATCTGTAAGATGAGGATAAAAATTGCTTCCACCTCAAAGGGCTGGCATGATGATTAAATGAGATTGTATATGTCAGATGCTGGGCAAGATGTCTGATATCAAAATGTTAGCTGCCGTATCTGCTGAGTCATTAGTATTGATTGTTGTAGCTAGACTTGCATTGTTTTGTTGTCATTATGATGTTAGCTGTGCTCTGCCTCCCCTTCGTTGGCCATCTCCTTCCCTTGTCTGCCCAACTTCTAGAAGGACTTGGGGGTACCTGCTGCCTCAGGCCTCAGCCCCGCGCCTCCTCCAGGAAGCAGAAGGACCCTCCCTGCTTGGACTCCCCCAGCTCTCGCAGTGCCCCAGGCATGTCCCCCCTGGTGCTTGGACCACTGGGCACAGCCTTTTCTCTCCTCCAAGATGGTGGCCCCTTAAAAACAGGACCCATGGGGTTGCTCTTTGAGTGCATCTTCCAGCGGGCGCGCTCAGGCTGTGTATTAGAATCACTTGGCGCTTTTAGGAATCCTGATGGCTGGGCCCCATTCCTCGGTTGGTCTGGGGATAGGCTATGGCAGGTGGAGTTTTACAAGACCCGAGTGGTTCTCCAGCTTTGGAGTGCGTGGGGGTCCCCTAGAGAGCCTGTTAAAACACAGACTGCAGGGCCCACCCCCAGAGCTTCTGATCCATCAGGTCTAGGATGGGGCCTGACAATCTACATTTCTAGCAAATTCCAGATGATGCTGTGCTGAGAACCACGCCTTGAGAGCCACCAGACTCCAGTATAAAGAGGTAATTCACAGATACATGCCTTGGGAAAGGCTGCTATGGAAGTCTTGGAAAGAAGGAAGCATTTGCATTGAGTGTGGCTTGTTTGCCCCTTGTCTCAAATGTCACCCCCTCAACGACGCCCACCTGATTGTTCTTAAGTTCCCGTGACCCTTACATTGTTCTTCAATTGCATTGATCCCAGTAACTGCATCCACCCATGTTATGAAATTCTCAAAGGGTCAGGGTAGGGCTGTGTGATTCCCTGGGCCCCAGGCTTTCTCTCTGGTCCGATCCCTCCCTCTGAAACCGTCCAGGGCTGCACATTCTCTTGCCAACTCAGGGCTCTTGGAGTTCCCCAGACGGGCCATGTGCTTGCTCTTCTTGGGGTCTTCCCACCTGTTCTTCCTGAAACCCAGAAGGCCCCCTCTCCACTCCCTGGGAACCCAGTCCTGCACCCTCTTCAAGGCTGCTTTCTCACGCTTCCTGAACCCCCACACTCAGAATCCCAGCCCCTGCCTGTCCCCTTTATAGAGAGGGGTCTGTCGTGGCATTGCCACGTGGGTCATGAGTGTTTCTTGGCTCATTCCTACCTAGTGTTGCACAGGACGCCCAGTTGCATTTGAATTTCAGATTAGCCGTGGATCATTTAGCAGTATAGTGTGTCCTAGGCAATAGTTGGCAGGCACACATACTGAAAAAGGATTCGTTGTTTATCTGGAGTTCAGAGGTAATAGGATATCCTGTATTTTTATTTGCTAAATTGGGCAGCCCTATTCAGAGCCCCCCTGCAAGCTGTATTCTCAGAGCTGCCGGAGGATGGGGACCCCCCCGTCCCCGTCAGTTGTCACCCTCATCACCCCGGTTGCTCACATTTGATTAATACTTCTCCGGTGCCAGGCTCTGTGTCCATGGTTTCCTCCCAGGGCAGCCTTAGGGGGTCCTGCTATTATGACCTCCCACTTCCCAGAGGGGGAAACTGAGGCATGGGGGAAAGTTTTGGACAAATACGTTGAAGTGAATGTTTGTGTAAGCCCTTTAAACAAAGAAGCGATCTTTGGGGTCTAACTCAGTAAGTGTTTGAAATGGACTGAACCCCCCGAGCTGGGCGGGAAGACTGGGGAGGCAGAGAAAGCCGGGGTTCTGGCGCCGAGGAGGCCGCTTCACCCCCAGGTGCCACGCACTCGCTTGCTCTGCAATGAGCTCACAGCTCACCTTCTTAGCCAACTCATCTTTCAGCAAAGGCCGTGTTTGCCCTTTGTGGTTCCCTCGGAAGCCTCCACGAGGCTACGTATCAGCCCCCAGCTGTCTTTGCTTGGTGAAAATACTGGAGGAAGTCCCGATGTTTCACACTATTTCCTTGGGGCTCGGGAAGGCCCCACCCACCATCACCCGCCCTAGCACGCCGGTGTAGGTCAGTTTGCCGTGAGCAAACAATACTTTGGGGGTCACAAAGGGGGCACAAACGGGCACATACTTCGTATTTATATGAAATATGCAGAATAGGTAAGTCTGTAGAGACAGAAAGCAGATTGGTGGTTGCCAGGAGCTGCGGCAGGGGAATGGGGGTGAATGGTAATGGGAACGGGATTTCCCTTTGGGTGATGGAGATGTCCTAGAACTCGATAGAGGTGGTGGTCGCACCACATTGGGAAAGTACACAATGTCACCAAACTGTACACTTTAAAATGCTTAATTTTATGTTACATGAATTTCACCTTAGTAAAAAAGAACTTAAAAAAACAAAAGGAGACACAAAGGAGAAGGGAGGGGTGGCTCCCCCAGATCAGGTTTGACAGGAAGCGAGAACCAGGGGTGCCCCAGAGGGCGCCTGACCTCAATCAGGATGTGCCACCCTTGTTGCAAACGGAACACGCTGTGATTCAAACCAGACAGATGTCTACAAAGTGTGTGTTCTTAAGGGAGTGAGGGGGCCGGTGTGAGCATCACGGGCAGAAGTCACCCACACGCAGGTGGGGTCAGCGGCCACGCGCTCAGTCCCGGATCCACGAGCTCTGCTTTCTGAGAGTGACAACCTCGCAGTGAGCCCTCCCTGATGACGTGTCGGTCCTGGGCCGCATCCAGCAGCCCTGGAACATAGGAGGGATCTGGGAGACCCGGCCAAAGTGGAGCTGGCAAGTGTAGACAACTCTGCCAAGCTCGATTTCGATGAGTGAGGGGAAAGAGTGAGCACGTCTCCAGCATGTAGCCCAGAAAGGAGGTTGTATTTAAGGTGGAAAACCATGTTGAAATGTTCATGGGGAGAGTGAAGACAGACAGATGGAAAGCCCCTGGGGTGGGGGCCGGGGTGGCAGTCTGAGCCCTGATGCTGGTGGGACCACTAGTGAGTCAGGGATGCTGGTTAGTTCAAGGTTATGGAGGGAGTTCCTGTCTGTGGCTTGTAGAGGGCTTTTTAAAAAAATATTATTGAGGTGAAATTCACATAGCAAAATTAACCATTTTAAAGTGAACAATTCAATGGCATCTAGTACATTCACAATGTTGCGTGACCACTATTGCTAATGGAACCCCCAATGGAGGGTTCCGGAACATTTTTGTCACCCCTCAAGGAAGCCTCGCACCCATTAGCTGTCACACCCTGTTCCCCCTCCCCACCCCGGCCCCTGCAACCACTGATCTACTTCCTGTCTCCGTGGATTTGCCCAGTCTGGATATTTCATAAAAATGGAATCATAGGATATGTGACCTTTTGTGACTGCTTCTTTCACTGAGCATCATGTTTTCGAGATTCATCCATGTTGTAGAACATATTACTTTTCTAGGGCTGCCGTAACAAAATACCAAAATTATGGTGGCTTAAAAACCACAGAAAGTTATTCTCACAGTTCTGGAGGCCAGAAGTCCAAACTCGAGGTGTTGGCCGCGCCTTGCTCTCTCTGAAGCCCCTAGAAGAGAGTCTGCTCCGTGTTCTCTCGGCTCCTGGTGTTGCTGGCAGTCCTTGGTGCCCATCGGCTGGTAGAGGCTCTGCTGTTCACATGGCCGTCTTCTCCCCGTGTCTTCACGTGGTCTTCCCTCTGCATGTCTGTCTCTGGGTCCAAAATTCTCCTTCTAGTAAGGACACCAGTCATATTCAATTAGGGCCCATCCTCATGACCTCATTGTAACTTGGTTACCCTGTAAAGACCCTGTTTCTAAATAAGGTTACATACTGAGCTACTGGGGGTTAGGACTTCAAGATATGTTTTTTGAGGGGACACAATTCAACCCACAATGTAGCATGTATCAGCACTTCATTCTTTTTTAAGGCTGAATAATATCCCATTGTCTGGCTATATTCCACATTTTGTTTATCCATCATTGTGGACACTTGAGCTGTTGTGAATCGTGCTGCTATGAACATCTGTGAACGTATCTTTATCTGAGTTCCTGTTTTCAGCTCTCATGGTCACACCCCTGAGAGTGTGTAAATGGTGTTTACTCGCAGAGTGCGGTTGAAGGCCGAGTGTCCTCCCTCTTTGGGCTTAGACTCTGCCCCCACAGTCACAGAACACAGTGTCCATCAGGCCCTCCCCCACCAGCTGCCTGTCCGGTCCCTCCCGTCAACCATATAAGCCTCCTTCAGCCACTTGGCTGGCTCCCAGGGTCATGCACTTGGACAGCCCTGCGCCCTCCAGAGACCGGGAGTGCCTGAGAAAGGGTGGGAACTTCTGCTGGTCTCGACCCACAAAGCCAGGGGGAGTGGGTTCCTTTGATCCTTTATTCTTTTTGTTCTGGATTTTTTTGTGTATGTAGTAAAATACACATAACACGACAAGTACCATCTTAACCCTTTTATGTGTAGAGTTCAGTGACACTAAGTACGTTCACACTGTTGTATAACCACCACCACCGTCCACCTCCACAACTTTTCCGTCTTCCTAAACGGAAACCCTGTCCCCATTGAACACCAACTACACATCCCCCTCCCCAAGCCCTGGTAACATCTATTCTGCTTTCTGTCTCTATGAATTTGTCTCCTCTAAGTACTGCATATAAGTGGAATCCTACAGTATTTGTCCTTTTGTGACTGGCCTATTTCACTCAGCGTGTTCTAGCAGTGTTGGAATTTCATTCCTTTTTAAGGCTGAATAATATTCCATTGTTGTGGGTAGATGACATTTTGTTTATCCATCATCTGTTGATGAGCCTTTTTTAAAAAATTGAAATGTAGAGAAATTATTTGAGACTAGTGTCAAACACAAAGCAAAGGAGATTTTAAAAAATAGTATTAACAGTTTTCCTGCCTGTAGTTTCAGTGTTCATTAGAAACACACAGATTCAAGAATTTATGCATCTTCTAGACCGACCTGTAGAAACATCAACCTCTCAGAGAAACAGGGAAAATCAGTCCCTAGCAAGACAAGGTCACAGAGAGGCCGTCTACTCCTGGGTTGGGCCCCCCTCCCAGGTCCCTCTGCTTCTTTAGGTTGCTGGTCCTTTGTGGAATGTTCACTGAATACACATGCCACGTGCAATATTTACAGAGCTGGGTTTGTTGATCTTCAGAACTACCTGAGACACAGATCCTCATCCCTGGTGACAGGGCTAGTCAGTGACAGAGCAGGGTTTGAACCCAGGTCTGTGCGATTCCTGCCTCTGTGCTCCTTTTGTCGCACTGTGCTGCTTCCTGCTCTTGAGTTCCCTAAACGTGGCTGAGCCACCCAAGCGATGTCACCATCACTGTGATTCCAGGCCAGTGCTGGAGGCCTGGTCCCCACCGCAGGTACCAAGCTGGCATTTAGTGGGAGTTCATGGTAGGTCTGGGCCATGTCAAGCCCTCAACATGCACACGCTCGCTTGATTCTTCAAAAGCATGACAAGGTGGACATCATCATCCCCGTTTTGCAGATGAGGAAATTGTGATCACCCTAGGTGACCCGCTGGCTAGTGGAGCTGGACCGTCTCTGGAGCAACACTGACCATGAGGGTGAAGCAAGGCTGTGGCTGAGGGTGTGTATCCAGTCATCCATCCAATGGAGTTAGTACACAGACATTTCAGTTGGTGTCCTGAGCTCTGATTGACAAATACTCGTGGAGCAGCCCCTGTGTACACGGCACTGGTCCCCACCTTCCAGAGTGGCTGCATTGGATGTAGGCATTTAAGTGATGATCACTTGCTGGCAGGTGCCATCAAGGAGAAGTCCAGGATGCCGAGAGGGTGCAGCAGGTCGACTAACCTGGTCTGGGAAGACATCAAGACAGAATCATCCGTCTGTCTCTGGAGCGGGGTCTCTCAGCCTCCGCATTACTGACACTTTGTGCCAGATTATTCCTGGTTGTGGGGGCCGTCCTGTGCATCGTAGGATGCTAGGCAGCATGTCTGGCCTCTACCCACTAGATGCCAGTAGCATCCCTGCCCCCAGTTATGACAACTAAACAAGTCTCTGGACATCGTCAATGTCTCCTGGGGGCAAAACTGCCCCTGGTGGTGACCCCCTGACGTAAAGTGTGGTGTGGCAGCCGTGAAAGCGTGCCACTGGGGCTTCTGCAGGGGCTCTAGAAGGGCCCACTCCTGGGAGCACAGGACTCCTCCAGCACGCAGCACTGTGTCCCATGGGCCTAGGAAGTAGACTGTTAGCTAGGGATGCTGCTGCCCCAGCCCAGACCAGGAGGCCATGGAGGGTGGAGGCGAGGTGGGTCTGCTGCCGCCGTGTCAAGGACAGTTGGGTTTTTATCCTGAGAGCGACCAGAACCTGTCCAAATGTTTCCAGCATGGGTGTGTGTGTGTGTGTGTGTGTGTGTGTGTATGTGTGTGTGTGTGTACAGGGCAGGGACTGGATTCACATTTTTCAGGGCCACTTGAGATGCTGTATAAAAAGTGAATTGGGTGTGGTCGTGGTCAGAAAGAAACGGCAAGACCCAGAACAGCCAAGGAAGCAGGTCCTCAAACCCCAGGACTGCCTCCATCTGTGGTGGCGGTGAGAACTGAGCACTTTCTTTGAACCAGATCTTGAGAACAGAAAAAACATTGTTTCATTTTATGATGCACATTTCTCTTAAAAATGAAGAACGTCGCATTGACTTAAGGAAAACTCGTGACGAATGGCGGAGCCTGTCAAGCGATCTGTGTAATCACAGCTTGCTTCCTGGTCACGGACCTGAATGAGACGCACACCCAGGAACTGCTGTGGTTCAAGGTGCTTTCCAAGCAAAGGAGGCATTTGGGGCATTATTCGTGTGGGGGAGGGGGGCTGGCAAGAAGGAAAGAGGAATTTGCCATCTCTGTTCCAGCTGAAGGAAGACCTGAGCCACCACCTCCCTCCCCTTCCTCCTTCCCAGTGCCCAGCAACCTGGTGGAAAAGGAAAAGATGACTATCATGTCCTGAGTATTGAAATACTAGGAACAATTTTGCAAAAATACCCAACAGTTTCCTGATTCTGAGTTCTCTTCTTTGTTATCACATCCTCTCACACCCTCCAGGTGTTTCATATGGCTCCTTCCCAGGCCCGTCCAACACCCAGAACCCAGCTGGCTTCACCCTTTTCTTGGGTTATTTCTAACATCCCACAGGACAGGCTGTGATACCACCTGTCCTCATCGGGGGCACTCATTGCAATATGATGCATATTTGACTGAGAATCCCAAATGTTCAAGGTTTATCATTCTAAATATGTAAACTGTTGCCCCGCTCTGTCAGCTTTGCGAGTTCCAATTCTATTAAGTATGTTTGCTTAAAAACAAATGCATCAGTAATAGCCAACAACTGGAAACAACCCAGATGTCCAGCAGCAGTAGAACGGATAAATTGTGATATACTCATTTAGTGGAATACTACGCAGCCATGAAAATTGGCAAGCCTTCGCTACATGCAGCATCATACATGAATCTCACAACACTGAGTGAAAGACACCAGACATGAAAGAGCATGTATTGCATGTTACCATTTATATCAAGTTCAAGCCCTGGCAGAACTAATCTGTGGTGACAGAGATCAGGATAGATGTTACCCTTCAGGCAGGTAGGTAGCATGTGGGAGCTTCTGGGGGCTGGTAATGTCTGTTTCTTGATTTGGAGACTGGTTACATGGGGCAGTTTGTGAGCATTTGAGCTGCACACTTAAGATGTGCACACTTTCTATAGGTATGTTATGCTTTAAAAAGACGCATCAGTACAAAACTTCAATTTGCTTAATAGCTATCCTCTCTCTCCACAGATTGGTGAACCATGTGAGTCAAAAGCCCTCGAAAAAGAGAAGACGGTGGTAGCTTTGCCACCCAAGGAGGCGAGCAAATGCCACAGAGAGGATTTGGCCAAAGCATTTTACGTAAGAATTGAATTTGTATTCAATGCCATTTATGGAAAGGTTTTGAGATGAAGAAAAAAGCCACACAAAGTCCTGAAAACTGCTTTAGAATTCTGTGTTATATTAGATTTTTATTCTCATTCTTACAAAATACTATTGATGTTGAGCCGTTAACGATTTCCCATGTAGACCATCATCAGCATTGTCGTCCATAGAGCTAACCCTCACGGGGCCCTTCCAGAGGGCAGGCAGCCTCCCCGTGCTCCATATACACGCTTCTCCTGATGGGAGACGCAGAGGGGGCAGTAACCCACGCAGTCCCACACGGCGCAGCCCGACGTGAATCCAGGGGTTCTGACATCAAAGCTCAAACCCATAACCATCCCCTAGTCACACCCTTCATCGTTTGTAATCCTTGGTGCTGCCACTTACTGAAACCAGATTCCCACAAATTTCTCAAGTGAATGTGAATTCCTGGCCAGTCCAAGACAAAAAAAAGACTCCAAAACAAAAAACACCATCCCCACTCCGTGGAGCTCCCCTCTGAGGCTGAAGGACTTTGCTTGCTTATGTTTTTGATTTGCTTTACTTAGAAAACTGAGCAAACCCGATGATGTGTGGGTGGGGGTGTGTTTACTCATAACCCACCACACTCTGAGAAAGCAAATAAGGATCCATTAATAAAAGGGCACAGGCCACAATTTCAAGGAAGTCAGAAGTCAGTGTTTCATGCCAGTGTTTTCTTAAGAATAATCCCAGTCTGTTTAAATTCAAGTCCTGCTTGTTAGACTTTGGAGAGGGGAAGGACCGAGACACTTTTCCCTACCTAGAAAATGAGCTTGGTTTTTCTGTCTCTATTTGAAACTGGTCAAGTCGGCTTTCCCAGTCTCCTCTACCACCTGGTGCAGCTTTCTTGTAGTCAATTTTTCAAAACAAGGATACTTTTGCTGCAACCAGAACAACAAAGTTTCCTTACGTTATTATTGACTCAAATTAGCTATGTTAATGTTAGTTTATGTAAAGAGCTTGACATCATATCAGGCACGGCGTATGGGCATGGGGTATGCACAATATAATAGTTTTAGCTATTATTGTTGCCTTTTTTCTGTTTTTTTTTAATTGTGGTAAAATGCGCAACATAAAATTTACTTTCTAACCAACTTTAAGTGTACGGTTTGATTGTGTTGAGTCCATTCACATTGCTGTGCAACAAATCTCCAGAACTCTCCATCTTGCAAAACTGAAACTGTCCCCATTCAACACGAACTCCCCATTTCCCCCTCCTCCTGGCTCCCAGCAGCCACCCTTCTACTTTCCACCTCTATGAATATGATTATTCTAAGTACCTCAAATCAGTCTTTTTGTGACTGGCTTTTTCATCCATTCATGGCCACTTGGGCTGCTTCCACCTTTTGGCTATTGAGAATATGCAGCTGTGAAAGTGGGTGTGCAAATATCTGTTCGAGATCCACTTCCATTTCTTTCAGTGTATATACACCCAGAAGTGGAATTATTTGCTGGATCATGTGGTAATTCTATTTTTCATTTTTTGAGGAACTTCTATACTGTTTTCCATAGCAGCTGCAGCATTTACATTCCCAAGGCCTATTTAAAAAAAAATAAAATAAAATATGTGTTTCTGCATTTCCAGAATTCTGTATTACAATGGCACTTGTTGAAAATTAGGCCCAAGGTTGTCTTTTCTACTGTGATTGTAGGGAAGAAATGTGGTCTAATTGAAAAAGAATTGGGCTGTGGGTTTTCCATCTCTCTCTGCCCCTATCTGCTTGGGGTCTTTGAACCAGTCCCCTCTCCTTTGTGGACGGCCCATTTTCACCATCCATCGTGAAAGTGGCTGGCTTCCCGAGTGGCAATTCTGTGACCTGAGCCCCTCGGTCCTCACTGGCCCATCGGTGAGCTTGTCCCCGACCGTCTACTTCCAGGTGGACTTACAGAACGGGCTGTCGGAGTTCTCGGTGACACAGCGCAGGCTGGTCCACGGCTGGAATGAGTTTGTCGCTAACAATACTGAACCCGCATGGAAGAAATATCTCGATCAGGTAGGACTGTAGGTGTCATTTCTTTCATTAACTAGTGTAAACCAGAGAGGGTAGGGCAGACATTCATTCTGTAGATATTGATAGGGGGTGCCCTTGGACCAGTCCTGGGGCGTGAGGTGGCTATATTATGAAGATAAAGGCTCCCCCTCATTTAGGCTGCTCTTAGTCAGCAGGAGGCCAGTAGATCACTAACTACCCAGGCAGCCATGATCATGAATAACAGTTGTTACATTCACACAGGGTTTACCATGTGCCAGGCACCATGCTAACTGAGGAAGTAAATAAGTAAGCATTAACTTACTTAATCTGCCTCCTTATCCCCATTTTGAGAGGAGGAGGATGAAGTACAGAGAAGTTGAAATACTTCCCCAGGCTGTGTAGGGTTGTCAGATTTAGCAAATGAAGATACAGGATGCCCTGTTAAATTTAAATTTCAAATAGATAAACAAGAACAATTTTTTAGTATAAGTAGGTCCCAAATGTTGCATGGGACCTACTTACACTAAAAAAAAAAAAAAAAAAAGTTCCTTGTTTATCTGAAATTCAGATTTAACTGGGTGTCCTGTAGTTTATCTGGCAACTGGAGCCCAAAGTCACACAGCGGTAAGGGGCAATGCTGGAGAGTGAAGCCAGGCGGCTGGCTCCAGAGCCCCTGCCCTCCTTAGCCGCTGCCATCAGTGCCAGCACGGTGCAGGTCGGACGACACACAAGTCAGATGCCTGGAAGCCACTGGGAAGAGGAAAGAAAAATTTGGAATAGACATGGCTGCAAGTTCCAGTCTAGAAGTCGACACCCCCTCACCCACCCAGTACCGGTTCAGAAAGCCCCGGTTAACAGGCAGAATTTCCCTGATACCTGAAGCTGTTCAGATTGCCTCAGTTTTCCTTCCCCGGCCTTCTGCACCCCCGCTCCCCCCCCCCCCCCCGACACCCCTCTCTTGGTCTCCCGCTCCCTGGGCTGCCCTCCTATTGGCTCAGCGGGTAAAGCTTTGTTGATTGGTCGGCTCAGAGGCCAATCACAGCCCTCCTTGCGGCAGCCTCAACCTCCGCTGTCCTCCAGTCCCCGCCCTGCTCATTGGTCAGTTCTCAGCGCCCGGGGATGTCATCCACTGACGCATTTTGGCGCCAGAATAGGCTTCTAGGTACGTAGGTGGCTCTGGCCAAACCAGAAACTTTCTGGAACCCCAGTGTTGGGAAGAGGCAGCGGAGGCTCCTGGAAGTTGGAGCTCGGGGAAGCAGGCTGACGCACAGGCCGTGGCGGACATTCTCCCTCCCGCAGCGGGCCCGGCCAGCTCCGGCCGGGCTGCCCCTTCCACTAGGACCCGCTCACCCGTTCCCCTGTGTCCTCCTTCCCGCCTCTGCCCCGTCAGAACCTCACACCAAGGGCTCTCCTCCAGCCTCCAGCCGGGGCCTCTCCAGAAATGAAACCTCTTCCGCTCCTAAGAGCGGGAACCTGCTTAATTCATCTTGACTTGGTGGGTTCAGGGATCCATCTGTGGGAATCCTGGCAGGACCGGAAGGCAGTGCCCAGCGGCCTGTTCTCCTGCCCTTGACGAGTACAGAGTCCGTCTGCACCCACTCATTCATTCTTTACATTCGTGGAGCACCTGCTGCCTGCTGGATGTCGTGCTTCTCCTGTCTCTCCTCCAGTGACGGGGAGCTCAGCACGTCACAAGGCAGCCCTACTTCTCTCTCTCAGGAGACTCACCAACAGGACACACTGCCCACAATCCTGCGGCAAAGGTTAGAGGCAGGCCGCCCAGGTTCAAGTCCCACTTCCCAGCCTTGTGACTGTGAGCAAGTTATTGACCCTCCTTAAGCCTCGATTTTCCCTGTGTAGAAAATGGGACTAATTAAATACTTTCTATTCTGAGTTTTACACAAGAGGAAAGCTTAGCACATATTAACTCTTAATAAAGATCGGCCTCCCCCCCCCGCCCCCCCCCCCCCCCCACCGAGTCTACCAGTTGGCTCTGATGAGAACGTGGCAGTTCAGAGCCCAGATCTGAGTTGAGCTGACCTGCATGAGTCCCCGGGCACTTCCGCCTCTTTCAGAGCCTCAGGTTGCTCGTTTATCAAGCAGGACTACTTAGCAGTGCCTGTGTCCTGGCGGGGGGGAGCCCACGAACTGATGCAGGAAAAACGGTTAGCACAGGGCACGGCACACGGTGGGTGTGCAGAAAGGCTGGCTGTTTTTGTTGTAGGAACCATCTCCAGCGTGTCAGCAGTTCCCTGCGCAGCAGGGTTTCTTACGACCCCCTCTGCCTGTCTCCCTTCATGTGTGGGGCTTAGAAAGGGCCCCGTGTGCCCGGAAGAGTCTGGTCATCTGTGGCCAGCGCGGCACTGGTGGACGTGTGGGTTCTTCCCGTTGGCTCCGCCGCCTGTCTGCTGGTCTCACGGTGACTCCCTTGTGTAGGACGGGACAGGACAGGTGCTGGGGACTGTCTCCAGGGGCAGGAGGCTGGTGGTGTCAGTGTCGACTGGAGAGCTGCTTGGGTCCAGCCTCAGTAGAGGGGGCAAGAGGAGACTATAGGACTGGGACTGGGGTTCAGGGAGGGACTTGGTCCAGGCCTGGCTGGACTAGTACCTGGTCCCAGTGCTCAGAGTGGCCCCGGCCAGGCCCACGTACCCCTGAGCCCATGGCTGGAGGGTCCCTTGTCCAGAAATAGGCCTGCTGCTCCCAGACTCTCCGGTGGGTGCCCCGCTGTTAAGGACTAGGTGGTTGGGGGAGGCGGTGTTGGACAGAGACCTGAATGACGTGAGGACGGGAGCCGCGTGAGGCTCTGGACGAAGGACGCTGCTGGAGGCAAGTGGGGAGCCTGGTGCATTGTGGGTGTTCAGTGCATGGTGTGCACCTCTCCCCTTCCCACTTCTCTCCGACAGGATGGGAAGTCTGCGATGGGCTCAGGGCCAAGTGACACCTAATTTAACTCCACTGAACTGAGGGGCTTTTCCTCTTGGTACTGGGTTGAATAGTGTCCCCCCAAAATTCATGTCCACCTAGAACCTCAGAATATGACCTTATTTGGAAATAAGGTCTTTGTAGATGTGATTAGTTAAGCTGAGGTCCTACTAGATTAGGGTGACTGGGGTCCTTATAAGTAGAAGGAAGAGACTCAGAGACACAGAGAGGAGAAGGCCAGGTGACAACAGAGGCAGAGACTGGAGGGATGGGTCTACAAGCCGAGGATGGTGGCAATACCAGGAGCTGGAAGAGGCAGGAAGGATCCTCCCCAGCACCTCCAGAGAGAGCACAGCCCTGCCGACACCTTGATTTCAGACTTCTGGCCTCCAGAACCGAGAGAATAAGTCTCTGCTGTTTTAAGCCCCCAGGTTGTGGTCATTTGTTACAGCAGCCCCAGGACCCTCAGACACTCCAAGAGCCCAGCTTTCCTGGCTCACTTTTCCCTCTTTTCTGGCACTTCGCCCTCCTTGGATTTCCGAGGAACGGGTGTGTCCATCTCCGGGTGGTGTGTGTTTGGCCATGACTGTGAGCTCTGCCAGGCAGCTCTGCATCGAGCCCACGGACTCTCGGTAGCTCCCCGCCTGCCAGCTGCCCCCACACCCGTCTCCAGTGCTCTCAGAACCAAAACCGGGGCTTCTCTGACCAAAACCTTTCTTTCAACATTTCATTGGAGAAAATTGCAAAAATATACATAAGTAGGGAGAATAATAGAACGACCCCCACATATCCATCATCTAGCTTCAATAGTTATAAACCCATTTGACACATTTTTTATCCCCCTTTTTTGTCTGCAACATTTTAAAACAAATTCTAGATCCTGAATCATTTTACCATCTATACTTTGGTATATAGCTCTACCATTGGAGGACATTTTCCTTTTTCTTTTTTTTTAACCATAACAACAATACTATTATCCCACTAATACTATTAACACTTCATTAATATCCCCCAGTGCCCGGTCTGAAGCCCACGTGCCTCCAAGACGCCTCTTGACGGTTGATTTGTTAGCATTGGGGTCTGAACAAAGCCCACCTGTGCTTTTGGATGATGCATCCCTTCAGCTGCTTTAATCTAAGCCCTATCTCTGATCTGTGAATCCACAGATGGAGAAACCTGTCGCTGACCAAATAAGGTCCACCTCGGGAACTTAGGTGAGGTTCCAGTTTCTGTGGAGAGCTCTTCTGCAGGCCTCCCTGAGTTGACTCCCCACAGTGTGTCTCAGACCCCAGCACTGGGCTCAGCAGGCCGGCTGGCTTTGAGGGGAGGTTCTTCCTGAAGATGTGATGACCCCCTGGCCCGGCCCAGCCCCAGCAAGGATGGGTGGGAAATCTTCCCCGAGGGCCAGCTATGGGACTAAGAGCCCTGGTAGAGGGGCCATTCTCTGGAACTTGTGCGGCCACAGCTCCTCCCTTCAACTGATGTTCAGCGAGTGCCTTCTATAATCAGTCCTGTAGTCCTCATGGCCACCGTGTGTTAGAGCACCTACTATGTGCCAGCCACCGGCGGGTCCCATTACTCTCATTGTCACCTCCAGTCCTCACATTGGCCAAGAGAAAGTGGAGGCTCGGAGAAGTTGGAGGCTTGCTCGAGGTTTCTCAGTGAGGTAACGGTGGAGACGGAGATAAGAAGGTGAACTGTCTTTGAGCTGCTCAGTCTTGATGATTCAAAATAGATGCTGTGACTCACTCAGGGCTGCTGGTGAGCCAACCACAAAGTGCCCTGCCTCTCGTACGGAGGAGACAAAGCACAGCATTTCTGGGGTGGGAGGCGTTAATCCCTTCATGCACCACACTGGCATGATGATGCTGATGTGCTACTTTTCATGAGCAGCGTGAATCACACATCTGATCACATTTCCCTTTTTGCCTTGGTTGCTGGGAAGCTCAGAGCCAAATGTGCAGCCCCATTCTAAACAACCATGAGTTGCTTATTGATATTTTGACTCTCACCCTGATCCTGATCTTTGGTCTACTCTCTCTGATCCTGTTTTTCTGTGTTTGTGTTTATGCTTCCTTTCAATTGTCTGTAACAATGAAATGTTTGTGTGAAATGAGGGGGCAGATACATAAAATAATAAAGTAAAAATCCTCTTGGGAAGTTTCTGGAGCACCTGTTCTCAGGAGGGACATCACTGGAGCCCCCGGAGGCAGTTACAGGAGCAGGTTGTTGTGATTGGGACACACGGGATTGGGGTACTGGTGTGGCAGGAGGGGACGCTTGGCTATGCCGGACCAGGGCCACGTCCCACCAGAGGGGACAGATCCTGAAGTGCAGCATCACGGAGATGTGGCAAAGCGAGACCAAGAACTCAATGGCAGGGCCAGGACCAGTGTCCTGACAGGGACAGTGTCAGGGTGACCCCGGGAGCCAGTGTCAGAGAAACTGCAGGGACGGGATTTCTGGCAGAGGAGAGCCACTGGATGGTGGTGGTCTTCCTCCCCTGCCATCAGTCGCTGCAGCGTTGATCCGGCCGCCTGGCCGCAAGAAGGACCGATGCTGCCGCGGGGTCAGAAGCCGAGGCGCTGATCCTTGCGAGACTAGAGAAGAACCCAGCGGCCTGTTTCCGTCTTTCAGTTCAGGAACCCCCTGATCATGCTGCTGCTGGCCTCCGCCCTGGTGAGCGTCCTCGTGAAGGAGTACGAGGACGCCGTCAGCATCGCCTTGGTGAGTGTCCGGGGCCGGCACCCGGCTGCCAGGGGGCCTGCTGAGTCTCTGCTTGTTTTCGTTGTGCGAGGGAAAAAAAGCTTGGCCGTAGAGGAAAAAATAGAAAATACAGCAGAAAAAAGGAAAGCAAATCCTCGTCCTTCTCACCCCCACGTGGGTGTCCTGCTCTATGTGGCCAGTGCTCTCTTCGGGGACACTAGTTCTCTGCTCCATTCTGGCTGTGTGTGGAGTACACAGTCATCACTCATAATCCATTACACAGAGAAAACCACTGAGCACATTTTTATTAAAAGAATTTTCGGGGCCGCCCAGTGGCGCAGCGGTTTAGTTCGCACTTGGCAGCCCAGGGTTCGCAGGTTCGGATCCCGGGCGCCTGCCGACGCACTGCTTGTCAGCCACGCTGTGGTGGCGTCCCACATAAAGTGGAGGAAGATGGGCACGGATGTTAGCCCAGGGCCGGTCTTCCTCAGCAAAAAGAGGAGGATTGGCAATGGATGTTAGTTCAGGGCTGATCTTCCCCACAAAAAAAAAAAAAAATTCTTATTTAGATGAAAAGCACATTAAAAAGTAGCCATTTTAAAGTGAGCAGTTCAGCGGCATTTAGGACATTCACAAATCTAGTTCAAAAATATTTTCATTGCCCTAAAGGGAAACCCCGTATCCATTAAACAGTTGTTCCCCACTCTCCCCGCCCCCCTCCGCAGCCCCTGGCAGCCCCCAATCTGCTCTCTGTTTCCATGGATTTCCCTGTTCTGGACATTTCATATAAATGGCATCATACACTCTGTGACCTTTTATATCTGGCTTCTCCTGAGCACCTTCTGAGGGCTGTCACTCCTGCTTCCTTCTATCTGTCACGTGCTCTTTAAAATGCAAAAAACAGACTCATTCCACATGATGGAATGCGCTGCCTCTGTTTAAAAGGCTGAGGTTAGAGCCACATCTTCTGATGTGGAATGGTGTTTACAGCACATTGTTGAGTGGAAAAGGCAGTTCATAAAAGAATTTATCTGTGTTACATCATCCTGTGTTGTTAGAGTATCTCTGCAGAAAAATCTAGAAAGGTACCCCAAAATGTGAACCTCTGGGTGGTAGAATTTAGGGTGATTTTTCTGCTCTCTCTTTTTTTTTTTGGCTCGTCTGTTTTCTAAATTTCTGCACAGTGCACTTATTTCGCAAGAAGAAAGGAAATATATCTTGAAAGACGATGCCCTCCCCTCGCCTCCCATGGGTCCCCTCACTCACTGGCTGGGGAGCTACGTGTTAACACCCCTCCTGTTTGCCCCCTAGGCCGTGCTGATCGTGGTGACTGTGGCCTTCATCCAGGTGTGTATTTCCGAGGCCCCAGCTCCGGTAACGGGCATGACGGGAGCTCTGTTGGGTTCCCGCCCTTGATCAGCTTGTTTGATGTGCTTCCTGCCAGGAGTACAGGTCGGAGAAGTCTCTGGAAGAGCTGACCAAGCTGGTTCCCCCTGAATGTAACTGGTAAGTTGGAGAGTCCCTGGGACTTTGGTTCATTGGAGGAGCAGGTGGGCTGGTGAGCTTGGCAAGGTTTGTATCCTTTGTAGTGTGATATGGGAGAACCACCTCTTACTGGGGTTGGGAGACCTGGTCTCCGCCCTGCCAGTGGATTACTGTGTGTCCTTGGGCATGTCATTCGACCTCTCTGGGCTTCAATTCTGTCATTAGTGTCTAATTAGGGTGCCCCGCCTGGGGGCCACGGAGGGTGGGAATGGCTTTGGGGAGAGGGCAGCCCATGACACCTGTGATACAGTGTCCGAAACTGTGCATTTTCCCTCAGGAGAGGGTGCACAGGTTTCACTGGACTCTCCAAGGGTGGACGAGATGAGGGTGAGATGCAGGGCTTCGACAAGCCGAGGCACCAGAACACGGGGGTGAAGGTGGGACGACGCGAGAATGAACTCCGGGCATTTGATCAACAGCCGCTTCCTGCCCGATATTTCCACGTGGCCGTTGGTTATCACACAGCCCTGACCAAAGATGTTTAGAAAGGAAAAAGAAAAGACAAAAATGTCTGCCGATACCTCACAGGCATTTCTGCTCAATGCAGTGCTGTATAATAGAACTTTCTGGAATGTTCTATGATCTGCACTGTCCAGTATAGCATCACCAGTCACATATGGCTACTAAGGACTTAAAATCTGGTTGGGGCGACTGAGGAACTAAATTCTTCATTTACTTAATTTTAGTTTAAACAGACACGTGGGGCTAGCGTCTACCGTATGGGACAGCTCCGGCTTTGGGCGTCTGCAAGGGCCTCTGCTGTTGGTAGAGGAAGCCCAGGACACAGAAGGGGTAATGGTTTAGGCCTGGTCTTTTCTCAATTTAATTTTTAGTATATCAGTAATCCATACATTTATTCTCCTTGTAAAAATGAAATGATTTCAGAAAAGGCCAGAATCTTCTCCCTCGCCCCTACTAGGATGGGTTGGGGTCATTTCAGGGTCATGTGTCTTTCCCAGATCTGTGCATCGCTACTCAAAAGAAAGTAATTAAAGTGTCTCGTGATTGCAGGTGCTTTGGAGGGACCTAAACATACAGTCACTATTTTCTGGAGGATAATTCCTGGGGAGGAATCTTAACATATATTTGGGTAAATATGGCACAGTTGAGCCACAGGGCTGGGGGATAGAAAGATCTAGTGAGACAGAGTCCCACCTCTCAAGGAATCAGCGAGCAACTTGTGTGTGTGTGTGTGTGTGCGCGCACGCGCACGCAACACAAGGCAGAGAATAATGAGTAACAAAATAGAGACGAAAAGAGGACTATGTGGAAGCATGAAAGAGGATGAGTCAATTCTAGAAGGTTCATTGGGGGCAGTAAGATGTCTGGGCTTAATAGTTGGACGAACAAGGCTGCCAGAAATCTGGGTGTGTGACGTGATGCAATCATGTGAGCAAATGGAAGCTTAAATGATGTGTGTGGTTTGATGATCTGATCTTAAGTCTAAATATCAAGTCCTGGCCTTTCAGGTGAGTACTATGCATTATTGATGTCCCTGGAAGTCACTTCTGAAAGACAAGTGTACTTTCAAGAACCGCGGAGGCAGGCCACCTGGTGGAGGTGAAAGAGCACTGAGGGCGCACAGCCCCGCTTGCTGTCTCTGAGGCCTGTTTTACAGATCAGAGAAACACCTTCCGTGCATGCCTTTCCTGTACCACCCCCAACCTTTGTGCCGTCGTACCTATTTATGAGCACCTAGTGCGTGCTGGCAGAAGTAGTGCCAGGGTTACCCCAGTGAACAAGATGGGAGGCCTTGGCCTTTGGGGTGCTCACGTTCCTACCGGGGGGGGGCAGGTAATAAAGTGAAGGAACGAGATGATTTTGGAATGCAGCAGGTACAGTAAAGACAAAAAGACCCCCAAACCCAAAGCCACACAAAAATCAAAACAGACAGAAACCTCCTGGAGATGCAGTAGTGACTGGCGGAGGAGTGGGAACAACTTTACACAGCTGGTGATCAGCCTGCCCTGATCTGACATTTAAGGAGGAGCTGACATTTAAGTTGAGGCCTGAGAAAGAGAAAGAGCCAGCCATGGGAAGAGCTGAGGGAACAGCAGGCATATAATTGATCGGTGCTCCTGGCTTCAAGGAACAGAAAGTTCAGCTGCACAAACCACAAGGAAGTTGTGTTATCTCATGGCAAAGGTAGAGGAACAGAGAGGTTAGTTAATTCAAGATAGCACAGAGGACTTGTTCCTTTTATTTCTTTACTCTCCCATCCACAGCGTGTTGGCCTTGTTCTCTGGCTGGCTCCCCTCATGTTCCCAAGATAGCTGCCACAGCTCCACCCATCACGGTCAAACATGAAAAGGTCCAACAGAAAAGGAGGCCATCTCTGTGTGTGTGTGTGTTTACAGAGTGAGGAAACCTTTCTCACGCGCCCCCAGCAAGTGTCCACTCATGTCTCATGGGCCAGTGTTGCAGAAAGTGCGGGGCCTCAGCCAGCCATGCGCAGGGGGTGGGCTCACCGAGATGGTCTCAGCCAAGGACCCACCCGCTGGAGCACACGTGTGGGGAGAAGGGTGAACACCTGAACAAGATCAAGTTCTGTTAACAAGGAACAGGGGAACATCTCCCGTGTTCGAGGTCGGCAAAGACCTTGAGACTGGAAAGAGCTGGGTGTGTCCCGGGGCTGGATGGCAGGAGAGGGGCAGTGGCAGGAGGTGGGGAGGAGGCAGGCCCAGGTTAGAGGGCCTTTGGCTTTGATTCTAAGTCATCAGGAAGTCCCGGATTTCTCGAGACGGTCCCTACAGGCCAGAGCGGCGTGTCCTCTGAGGACAGAAGCCCTGCTAGCTGCCGGCTCCATTAAAGAAGCTTTAGAGGCGCTGACCTAGACCTGCAGAAGCTTCCGGAGGCCGTGTGGCCCAGCCTTGTTTCCAGGCAGGGTAAACTGTAGTAGTCCCATTTTTCACATGAGGCCGTGAGTCTCCCAGAAACCACACACTTTCCCAAAAGTCTTTTAGGATACGTGAAGTTAAAAAATAATAAAACCATAAAGGACAGGTTTGTCCATAACTGAAAGAGAAAGTGGATTTCTATTATCTTTGCTTAAATTTATCCAAGTGCGTAAAAATGGGGTGTCAACAGGGTGCTTTTGCTTTTTACCGTTTCCACGGCAGCATACGAGAAGGGAGGCTCCAGCATCTGCTTGCTCGAGACCTGGTCCCTGGAGACATCGTGTCCCTCTCCGTCGGAGACCGCATCCCTGCAGACATCCGGCTCACGGAGGTGAGGGTCCCAGAGCCCAGGGTGAGATATGCTGACACTCGGCTTATTGGCGGCAGGCATTCTCCCGCTCACACACCTGCACGTGCATGCGTGCACACACACATGCACAGAGTCAGAAAGTTAGCAAACAAGCTAATTTTAAGCACAAATCCTCTCAAATCATATTTCACAGATTATTTATTCTCATTTTAAGTATAGGCCTAACAAATTTTGGTTACGTGACTTGCTAGTGTACAGCAGACTGCAGCAGCAAATTAAACCAGGGTGGGGCTGAGGAATGAGGCAAGAGTTGCTTCTAGAAGCAGCCGCACCGACGGCAGAAAGGAGTGATATCAGACTGTTTAATAACGAGGAGGAAAAGAGAACAATAAAGACATAAAACGTAGCACAAGTGGTTTGGGGACGTTGGGTTGGGGGCAAGCTGTTTCCCCAACCCTTGTGGGGTCAGGGTGCCACACTTCACAGCACGATACCTGAAGCTCTTGGAGATAATCCTGGGTTCTCAAGAAAAGGTTAAATCAAGTTCAGAGGGATCTGTTGGTGAGAGTAATCTATTTTATGATTCCTTCCAAGAAGGCTTAAGAATTGTTCAAAGCTTTTAGTGATAAAGGATTAATCACAACCTGTGATTAATCTGCCGACTTATTTATTTATCACTAGCATGCTGTTAAAAGGGTGGCCCTGGGGGAGGAGGGATGGAGAGAGGCAAAGAGGTGGGGAGCCAGCCCCAGGGACGTGCGGTTACAACAGTCCTAGGCATTCTTTGAAGTAGAGCCAGGGCCAGAGGGACGTCCTTTCATCTCCAGGCGACCTCCAGGCGGGCAGGGACACGGTGAGCAGGGGGTGCTCGCCCTCAGGCTCAGCTTCTGCCGTTCTGCACTGGAATGGGTTCCTCACTGTCCGCTCCTCCCTGCACTAGCATTCAGTGGCCGACTCCAAGTCTGGGGCTTGTGGGTCCCATTAAAGGAACCGTTGTCCAGTGGTCAAGCCCCACCCGCAGGGAAGCCTGGGGAAGCCAGTCAGACATTGTCCACTTCTCTGCCTCCCAGCGTGGGGGATTCCCCAGGTGTGGGACGGGGTCCAGATGCTGGGCAGCCAGTAAGGAGGACTCACATCAGTGGAGTCAGCTGGTTAGTGCCCTGGGGCTGGGCATCAGCCTGGGTTTGAGCCCAGGGCCTATCATTCACAAGCTGTGTGACCTGGTGCAAGTTAAACTAACCTCTCTGTGCCTCAGTTTCCTCATCTGTAAAATGGGGGAATGATAATGCCCACAGGGTGGTTCTAAGAATTAAATGACCTCATAGAGGCAAAGTGCTCAGAGCAGTGCCCTGCACAGGGGAGTGAGGGGTGCACACTGGAAGTCAGAGAGCTGTCAAACTCCCACCCTGCACCTCCCAGCATGTGACTTTGAGGAAGGGATTGGCCTCTCTGAGCCTGTTTCCTCGTCTATCAAAGGGGATGACATTCATTTCCACGTCACGGGGTTACTGTGAAGATTAAACCAGCTGAGACCTGCAGCAGGCTGACCCGCCCCCTGAGGGGGGTCAGTGGTCAGTGAGTACTAGCCACCGATGTTATCGTGGGTCATTACCCGTCTCTACGACAGTTCTTTGAGACAATTTTTCAGACCCCAGATAATCCCTTCCTACTTCAACTGGTCTTTCTGCCCTGCTTCCATTCAATTACACTGTTCCTGGTTATTGACTCCACAACAGGTTTTGTCCCGGGCGACCAGCCGCGAACACTCCAGATCTCCTTTCTGGTATTTTGCCACTCGGTTGAACAATTGATAGCTTTGTTTATTCACAGGGGAATATTTTTATCAGCTATTAAGCTCTGAGGTCCAGGAGAGCTTTATATACACTTTGAAGCATTTAGGTCCAGGAAACAGCAGGTTCAAGAAAGTTCTTAAAATAAGTGACCCAAATGCATAGTGTGTGGGGGCCACAAAGCCTTTTCTCTTCCCTTAGTTAAAGGTCAAGGCCTCAGTGACAGGCTGACGTGGGGCAGCCGGTCGAGCAGGGCCACTGCCCTTTCTCTCCCCACTGTTTCTAAAATGAAAAGGGATCTGTCAGGACTCCAATTAATGCTTTATCTCGGAGGCAGCAGCACCGGCCGGCGAGGAGCAGGTGGAAGTGGGAAGTGATGGATCACCCATGAGCCGTCAGTTGTACCCCGTCTTCAGGCCAGGCCCCCTCCTTGGCGGCCTCTGGTGGTGTGCGGGTTCTGTGCCCTGCATCTGTTTTTGGCCAATGGCCTCGCCTGCCATGGTGCCTGGGAGGTCACCAGAAGCCCCCCAAACACGCAAACAACCAGCTTTGTTCCTTCTTGGTCCAGACGCTCCGCCTTCATCTCCATCTCCCTTTATTTTTCTCAGATGAAGAGAATTAATCTGTACATAGAAAAAATCAGGTCTATGCTAACCACTGGATAAAAAATACCTCATTTCATTTCCCCACAACCTTAAGAGAACAGTACTTCATTTTCCAATGAGGGCACAGAACCCTGGAGAGATGGAGGCCACCTGAGGTCACAGGGGGGGACGTGGGGAGGGGAGGCTTGACCCGGGCCGCCTGACTGCAGAGCCACATCCGTCACCGCAGGCCCGGTGCTCTCTCCGTGACCCGCTGTTCTGACTCTTCCCGGCCCTGGCTCTCGCTCTGGGTTTCTTCGAGATATCCGTCTCCTACAGCTGCTGTAACAATCACTACATACAGGGTGGCCTAAACAACACAAACGCATTATCTTACTGTTCTGGAGGTCAGAATCAAAGTCAGTTTCACCGGGCGGAAATCCAGGTGTTGGCAGGGCCCACTGCCCCCAGAGGCTCCGGGGGAGAGTCCGTTCCCTGGCCTTTTCCAGCTTCTAGAGGCGCCCGCAGTCCTTGGCTCGTGGGCCAGAATCACTCCAACCGCTGCTTCTGTTGTCACACTTCTCTCTCAGGCACATCTCTGACCCTCCTCTTTTAGGGACGCTTGTGATGACATTTGGAGCCCACCTAGAGCACCCAGGACAATCTCCCCACCTCAGGGCCCTTAATTTAATCACATCTGCAGAGTCCTTTTTGCCACGTCAGGTACATATCCACAGGTTCCAAAGAGTAGGATGTTGACATCTTTGGGGGATGGGGGACTGCTGTTCACCCCACCACACTAAGGCCCTCCTCTTAGCCTCTCTCCCCTCCCTTCCTGCCTCAGGGCCCCCTCCCCCGCCCCACTCCCCTTATCCTCGTTCCTCATTCATTCACCCTGCTGTGTGCCAGGACCTGTGCCGGGTGCTGAGGAGACAGTGGAGAAAACAGACCTCGTACCTGGGTTCGTGGGTTTATAGCCCGAGTGACAGACAAACCACATCTACTCATGACAGACTGCTGGGGGAGCTTGAGGGAAAAGTACAGGGAATTCTGGATTTCCCAAACACGACAGGCTTGCCTGGCCCAATGCAGTCCCAGAGGGCTTCCCTGAGGCAGTGTCTTTTGAGCCGAGGTGGAATGGACACAAATCAGCTGTTCTAGGCAGAGGAGGCCCTGGCTGCGTGCCTACCCTGACCTTGAAGCCAGATACGTTGCTGCTTTCAACTGCCTGTGGTGCGTCTCCACGTGGGGGACCGCCATGCGAGAGGGCCATTTCTGCTGCCTGGAGCCCACTCCCCACCGGGGTGACTCAACCCTTCTCATTCCTGAGGTCTCGGCTCACTGTCCCCTCGTCATTGTCCTTCCCTGACCCCTCTCCTAAGGATGCTGGTATTCATTCCAGCATTTGTTCATTTTCACGTTCGTTGCCAGCCCTTCTCCTCAACTGGAGCATGAGCTCCGTGCAGGCAGGGAGTTTGTCTCATTCACTGCGGGATTCCCAGCGCGCAGAAGGATGCCTGCCCCTACGAGGGGATGGATGGACAGATGGACATGTGTCCTACCTCCATTGCGATATGCCCAAACCCACCCCTCCATCCTCGTCCTGATCCCCTTCTCCTCCTGACTCCCTGCCCCATTCTTCCTGCTTCTCCGGCTAGCAGTCTTGAGGGGAGTCATCTTTGTCTCATTTCTCTCCTCCTTTCCCCATTTTAAGAAAAATAGACTTTATTTTTTAGACCCATTTTAAATTTACAGAAAAACTGAGAAGACAGTACAGAGGACTCCCACCTATCCCACACCCATTTCCTCTGTTGGCGTCAGATATTAGTGGTGCATTTGTTACAGTTAGTGAACCAATAATGGTTCATTATTTTAATTAAGGTCCACAGTTTTAGCAGATTTCCATAGTTGTTCCTGATGTCGTTTTTCTGTCCCAGGATCTGGTCCAGGATCCCACGTGACCTTTAGTTGTGCCCCCTCAGGCTGCTCTGGGCTGTGGCGGTTTCTCAGACCTGGACAGCTTTGAGGAGCGCCACCCGGGGTTTTACAGAATGTGTCTCAGCTGGGACCCGCCTGATGAGACTTTTCGTGGTTAGACCTGGGTCCCAGGTGTGGGAGGAGGACTCCCGAGGTGCAGCGCCCTCCTCCTCACCCCGTGTCAAGGGCGCAAGTGGTCACCGTGCCTGTTGCCGTTGATGTTGACCTCGATCACCCGGCCGAGGTGTTTCCTCATGTTTTAATGTGTCGCCAGTTGATAGGGTCTTTATGTGAAAGATCCTCGCGCTGCTGTCACTCCAGCCGAATCTCCCTCCATCTCATCCATCTGACGCAGCCCTCACAGCGTCCTCTTCCCGGGCTCTGAGGTCACTGGGCCTCTTACGCCCTGGAGCCTGCAGGGGCCCCTGCTCCACGTGCACAAGTCTGAACTCTGCCCTCGGACTGTTCACAGCCTGGCCCCCACTTCCCCGTCCCAGACTGTGCTTAAGAGAATGAGCGTGCGCAGAACCCGTCTTTGACACACCCTGGCCTTTGGACCTTGGACGTGTTTCTTAAGCTCTCAGTCTCAGTTTTCTCATCTGTAAAGTGGGGGTCAGAGCAGTATCTTTTCCGTGGGATAGTTGTGTTTCGTGAGAGAATACGAACACTCAGCAAATGTTAATTATTATCATCATGCCATCAACGCTATTATTTCCTCTCTGAATCTCTGTTGTACTCTAATTCAGCACCATTCTATTTAGCACTTAATAACTCTCCGTCTGTTTTATCTGTGAGAGTCTTTTTCTCCAAAGTTCTTGAAGCAGAGTCTGACTTAAAATTCTGTGGGCATATAATCGGCATCCACTGAAGTCTTGTGGAATTGACCAACTGAGAAACTGGGCGAGCAGGTCATATTCTAATTGGTCTTTCTTTAATAGCAAAAACCACAATTAAACTGAGTTTTGCTTATGTGGTTCTTGGTGTGTTTGGGGGTCAGTGTTGGAACAAGAAAAGACTTAGCAACCTCCCAGCCCGGGGTCTCCCCACTCTTGCCCCACGAGATGTTCCAGTTACTACAGCCCCCACTTGGAGAGTCACAGCACTGGTTTGCATGGTAAAGGCTCTGACAAGTCCTGTGGTGAAGAAAACCAGTTCACTGGGTTTAACCTCATGTGTTCCAAACTTTATTCACCATGGAACCCTTTCTCCAGAGAGCAGCAAGTAACCTCCTGTACATGTGGGTTCCATAAAACACAAGTGGGAAAATGATGTGCTAACTCCCCACTGAAGTTTTCCAAGTCACTGTCACAATTGCAAATATGACTTTCAAAAAAAGAGGAAGAAAAACTTTTAAGAAGTCTCTAGCCCTCATGGGTCCCCTGGTAAACCAGAGTGGAGGGTTGTGGACATGCAGTCAGAGCGTTCAGACGGCCTTGTACATGTGTAAAGACGGGAGCGAAGAAAGACTGAACGAATGAACCTGAGGAAGAGCTGAAGTTCAAGTCTGGGCTCAGACCGTTGGGGACTTCACTCAGCCTTGACCTGTTGCATTCCTGTCCATCCCGAATAGACCTTCATGAAATATTATTAGGATCAAATGTGCTTATTTTAAAGATGTTCTGTGAAACGGATTCGGCTCTAAACCTTAGCGACCTCTGCCTACTTCTGCATGTCTAGTTAGTTCCAGTTGCTGCCAATTCTCTTCTCATTCTTTCTGTCTGGCTCTTGCATCCATGCCCACTGCCACCCCTCACTGAGAGCCTTACGGTGCCTCACTTGGGCTGTATTTCTCGGACTGTAGTCTCCCCTCCCCCATGCAACTGGCCTACCTCTTCCAATATCTAGCATCATTTTGTACATTCCTCCTCCACTCGAGACTTTTCATGGTTCCTCATTAATTACAAGGTAGTATCCAAATTTCTTAACCAATGGGAAATGCAGTTGGGTTCCAGCCACGCCTTCCACAAGTGCTCTGCGCCGGTCAAGCCCCACGTGTTCCCAGGTGGACCAAACCTCCTGTCTTTTTGCCTGTGCCCACTCGTCTTGGTTAAGTCCATCTTCCATTCCGTGCTCCTTGAGGGCAGGGGCAGCTGTCCTTCCCAGTATGGCTTCAGCACCGGGGACAGCGCCCACCCCTGCCCACTCCCAAGAACCTGTATCCCAAAGAGGATGAGCTGGTGCCAAGGCTCAGCACACGGGGCTGCTGTCCTAGTAGTGTTGGTGGGTGCTGGGCGAAGAGAGGTCTTTTCTTTGCCTTCCGCATCTCTCAGTTGCTTTGATCAAGTGTGTTATTACCAAGTTCACCCACCATCAGTTCTTCAACTTGCCTTCTTTTCCCTCCCTAGAGAACCTGCCTGATTCTGACCCAGGTCTGCTCATCCTTCAAGGCCTGTTTTATGCCCCACATTCTCCAGGAAACTCTCCTCTTCCAGCTCATCCTCCCAACACCAGCCACTCCACCCTCCTGTTTCCCACTCCCAAACTTCTGCTGCAGATTAGATCTGATTAGAACATCAGCTTGTTCTAATTATGTCTCCCAAACTCAGTCAGCAGAGGGGTTCTGTTCCCAGTGTTGACTTATTTTTATTACAATGTTACTTAAATGTGAACAAACATAAAGTTAGGTACAAATTCCATGTGCTTCACATTTCTATACAACTGTAAACCTAAGCCAAATTTTCACAGTAAGTACAACTTATTCAAATTGTTATTATTATTATTAGACAGTGTGTTCTGGGAACTAACTCTCTGCTTGACATGGGGAAGTGGAGTCAGCAACCTGTGGTGCTGGGTGACTTAGTTCTCCCATTTCTTTTTTCATTGTGGGTTAGGAGCTACTCCATGAGGTCATTTGACTTTTCCTATATGTCCTGGGGATAAAAAACACAAACGCAAACTCTAGATCAGTTGGTAGTTGTGTTTGACTGTGGTGCTAGATTAAGATAAATATATTAGCTTCAATGGGCCAGGGATGTATTCCTCTCTCACATTATGAGAGTCTGGGAGTGGAGAGTCCAGAGCCAATATGGCGGCCCCACCATAGAACGAAGGACCTGGGCTTCTCGCAGCCCCCCACTCTGCCCTCCTGAGGGTGTGGTCATCTTTTTAATGCTTGTAAGATGGCTTCTGGAGCTCCAGTCACTGTAACAAAGGCCCAAGCAAGGAGAAGGAGGAAGGCGAGAAGGGCAAAGAGGGCCTGTCAGCTCAGCTGCCCTCACAGATCTTCCCCAGGACCGTGGGTGACTCCTCCTTTCATCTCACTGTCCAGACGGTAGAGATGCTGTGAGCCATAAGGGAGGCTGGGAAGTAGGGTGTGTGGTGGGACACATCACCATCCCAACACCAAGGGGGTTCTGTTAGGAAGGAACAGGGAGAGATGGGCATTACAAGCCCCTGTCATCCTTGCGACTGGGATTTCATGGCAGTGTGCATATTTTTTAAGGATTGTTATTGAATTTAAAAATTTGAAATTATAGAGAACTCACAGACCCCTATTTGAGAAACGCTGACCTAACTGTTCTCTTGTGAGTTAGTAGGAAGATGGCTTCTCTCTCTGAGTTGGTCTTATATGCTCAAATGACACAGTCCTGAGGGGTAGGACCCATCCTAGACCCCTTATGTCCTCAACAGTATCTGGCACAGTTCTGGCCACAGAAGACTCACTTCTTGAGTGATACCTGCTGGATCTGTGGTCAGTTTTGCAGGATGGTTAGGAATGCAGTTTCTGGAACCAGAGCCTCAGTTCAAACCTCTGCTCTGGCACTAGGTAGCTGTGTAACCTTGAGAAGTTACTTAATCTCTCTTTGCCTCAGTTTCCCCATATGTAAAGTGGAGAAAATAATAGCATAATATAATAGTGAGGATTAAGAGATCAGCCTTGTGAAGTGCTCAGGGCCTGGCACATAGTAGGTATTCTAGAAAAGTTAGCACCTCCCTCCTCCTTTCCTGGTGTGTGTGTGTTTCTGGTGTTGACATAACTTTAGGCTGGCTCAGTGATGTTCAAACCACACAGATCGTGCAGGAATCTCCACGGTAGGCAGGATGTGGAGTGTTAGGAGAAAGGCCCAGGTGTTTTGAAAGGTGTGTTCTAAATCAACCATTGCCTGAGTGTTTTAATGTTATATTAAAATTTTAAATAATGTTAAAAGAGGGTGTAAGACTTTTATGTCTTTTAAGAGGGGCCACACGTTCAAAGCTTTTCCGATTCCTGGAGGCACCTGAGACCACGGTCTGGTACTTTTTCCCTGATGTCCACGTCTTCCTTGTGTGCTGTCTGTTGGCAAATGACATTAAGGTGCTAGATACCGTTCTGTGCTTTTAAAACCAGTTCACAGGGTGAGTGGGCAGACTCCATTGTCTTTTCCCTCTGCTCCCTTAGGCCACAGACCTCCTGGTGGACGAGTCCAGTTTCACGGGAGAAGCTGAGCCGAGCAGTAAGACGGACAGCCCCTTAACAGGTGGAGGGGACCTCAGTGCCCTGAGCAACATTGTCTTCATGGGGACCCTGGTGCAGTGCGGGAAGGGGCAGGTAAGCCCCGGGGCGCCCTGGGGGGTCTTGGCCTCCATCACCAGCAGGCGGGGGCGGCTCCATCCCAGCCACAGAGCTCACACTTCTTTCTCCCGAACACAGGGAGTCGTAATCGGAACAGGGGAGAAGTCTCAGTTCGGAGAAGTGTTTAAGATGATGCAGGCTGAAGAGGTAAGGACCAGTGGGGGCTTTGGTTTTCTTGTCAGCTGGGCTTGAGATTATTCTTGGCGAGTGATATCAGCTCTGCCTACCCCTTAGGAATGGGGATCAGGTAGTTAATGTGAGGGCACTTTTTAAAAATTTATTTTTATTTTAAAACATTTATTAGGATTTTGGTCAAGATATAACTTACAGTAACATGCACAGATCTCAAGTGTCGCAGTCAATGAATTTTCATACATATGTCCCCGTGTCCTCATCACTCTGCTCAAGATAGAACAGAGCCAGGCAGAAGCTGGGGGACGCTGCTGGGATCTTGTCTAACAAACCCATTGTTCTCATCCTTTCAGACCCCTAAAACGCCTCTACAGAAAAGCATGGACAAGCTGGGGAAGCAACTGACGCTTTTCTCGTTCGGCATAATTGGTTGGTGAAGCGGTTTCTGCACTGGGCCCCGGGGATGGGGGTGGGGAGCCATCCTAAGCAGCACAGCCGTTTCTCAAATATTGTGCCGCTCAGCTGGGTGAGAATTAGGGGCTGGTACCAGAGACTCTGACAGCAACAAGAGGTTTCTGTCTTAGTCAGACCAGGCCAACTGCTGTGACAAGCAGCCCCGGCACTTTAATGTCTTAACATGGTAAAGTTTGTTTCTTGCTCACACCGCAGCCCATGGGCATGTTCCTGGTTGAGTGGCTTTCCTGGATAGCTCACCTCCAAACACTGACTCAGGGGCCCAGGCCCCTACCGTATTGTTGCTCTCCCTTCCTCCAGGTCCTGGAGGTGGGCCATAATTCTATTCAGCCAGCAGGTGGGAAAGAGAACATGGAGGCTTGTGTGGGAAATTTTTAAGGCATGGACCAGGAAGTGAAGTCATCCCCTCTGCCCCTTCTTGACTGGCCAGAATGGAGTCACGTGACTTACCTAACTGTAAAGGAGACTGGGAAATGTAGTTTAGCAGAGCACCCAGCGATATTTTTATGCTACTAAGCAGGCTGTGCCTGGGCTTGTGCCTCCTGGCCTTTGGCAACACACCAAACCACAACGGGATGCTGCAGACCTAAATTCAGGTCTTATGCCTGAACATCCCCTGGGGCTGCCCTGGTCCCTTCACTGCTCCTTCCTACTCTCTCCAGCTCTGGCTTTGATTCTGCGTCCTTCGTTCCCAGCCTTCAGGACCATCCAGTGCCTGGCCCATAGTACATTCTCAATAAACATTTGATGAGTGAATGAGTTAATAAAGGAACAAACCAGCAAACCACTGCCCATAGCACAAGCAGTGACGAGAGGAAGGACTAGTGAGTCTGGCTAAAACTGCAGAGCCAGAGGAAGTTCTTGGGAGAAACAGCTGTCCCTCCTAGCAGCAGTTTTGTTGTGCCTCTGGCCACCCAGATGCATGAATTCGTTTAGCGAGTGTCTTCTGACACACTAGACCTTGTGATGGGTTCTGGGGCTACCAAGATGAGTCAAACACAGTTTCTGCCTTTTGAAGGGCCCCAGGCAAATAGGAGAGAGACGTCTGAACAAATATGAAATGTGAAGGTAGCAGTTAACCTTGTATGGGAGAGTTAGGAAGGCTCCAGGAGGAGGAAATATTCAACTGGGTCTTGCAGGATGAGTAGAAGTTTGCCAAGAGAGAAAAGAGAGGATTAGGTATTCCAGGCAGAGCAGAGCATATATTCAAAGGCATGGAAGGTATCTCCCAGTCCTTTACAACTTGTAAGAGGCGGTGAATTTAGGAAAGTGGTTAACAGGATGTGTTCTGGAGTCAGGGCTCTCAATTCTGCCACGCTGGGGACAGATCTGCTCGCTCTGTCCTCCCGGGCCACCCCTTCCCAACATTCCAATGTCTAGTGTTCTTTCTAGATTTCAGCTTTAGTGCTCAGAGTTTGCTAAATCACTAGGTTTACTGTTTTTAAGTAGCTCTTTGCCCTCTTCCCTCCTCTCCGCCCTACGTTGTCCTGGAGCAGTGCTGGAAAATGGTTTTTATCTTAACCTGCCGAGTCTGATCACAGCTAGTGGGGCCCTGGGCTGTGAGAGGACTTTGAGGCTGTGCTCGGGCTTGGTGGCAAAGAGGACTGTGATGGCTTTGTGACGTCTGTCATGGACACAGGAGGGGAAAGTGGCTGTGCATCGCCATTCCCTTACCATCCTTGGGGTTGCATATTGACCCGGCATCTCTGGTGGAGTAGAATGCCCCCATGGCCCTGGCTGCCCCGAGGCCTCTTTTGCGCTCTAGCGCAGGGTTGGAAACCATGACTCCCAGGCCAAATTGGGTTCGCCACCTATTTTTGTGTGACCCACAAGCAAAGAATATTTTTTATATCTTTAAATGACTGAAAAATATCGAAATAACATTTCATTGAAACTAAAGTTATGTGAAAGTCACATTTCAGTGTTCATAAATAATGTTGTATGGGGACATAGTCACACCCATTCACATGTTCTCTATGGCCGAGTTGCAACAGAGACCGTACGGCCCACAAAACTGAGACCACTTACTATCTGGCCGGGTATAGACAAAGTCTTCCAACACCTGCTCTGGACGATTGGGTTCCCAGAAGGAGACTGTGCTGTAATTAGAAGCACTGCTCTTCCTGTCTCAGCAGCCCTGAGAACAAATATCAAGTAGATGTGCTTCAAGGCAGATTGTCAAATAGATAGCGTTAGCCAGCCTTTCCACAAGATGAAATTTGTTTAAAAGAAAAAAAAAGTCCTGAGTCAGAGGTCCTTCAAGGTCATTGCCTCATATAAGCCATTACTCCTCAAGTTAAATTAGAACTTAGTTAAATTGGCACATTGTGGCCAGGCCCATGATACCACTCAGACTTTTTGCTTTTTAATGAATATTTCAAGAACATTCTAGAAGAGTGGGAGTTCTGAACCTGGGTTCCGTGGATCCCTAGAGGACCAAGGAGGAGACGCAGGGAAGCAGTGGTGTGCTGGTAAATGCTTAACAACCGGCTTTCTGGGGGAAAGTAGTGTTTGCCAGTTTCTGTGGTGTAAATGCTCTCACCAACTTTAGGCTCCCGCGTGAACTTCCCAAGCGTGGATTTGGGAAGAGATGTGCACAGCTGGCTCTCGTGAGCCCTGGGAGCAGGCTCCAGCGCTCCACTGCAGGAAGGCCGGCAAAGCGGGGCTGGGTCCTAGTGGGCGGGCCCCCCCGCCCCACCCCTATTTCTAATAGAGCTCCCCCCTCTCATCTTTTGCATCTGGGTTCCTTTTGGCTTCCAGCTAAGATTACATTTGACTACTGAGTTCTGTTGCTAATCATTGTATGAAATAATAATAATAATAATAAATCAGACCTCATGACCCGCCCCCCCCCCAATACACACACCACTGCTACCCCGCAGACAACTTGCCATGGCTCCCCATTCCCTGCAAAACAAAGCTGATGTTCATTAGCAAGTCCTCCGAGGCGTGTCAACTGGCTGTTCCCCTCGCTCTCCCACTTTCCTTCTGACCTCTTCCGAGAACCATGGCCACAGCAGTTAATGACGGGCGTTTACTGTGGGCCAGGGGCTATGCTAACCTCAAACAGATTGTCACATCTTAAATCCTGAAACAACTCCACGAGGAAGACGTGGTCATTATCCCGTCTTCACAGAGGAGGAAACTGAGGCTGCACCTGGTGGCCCTGGAGCTTTTCACCATCGCCAGAACGTCTCGTGCACTTGCACGGCTCCCAGTGTGGCTCCTGCCACTTCTCTGCCTCGAGGGGTATCTCTCACAGTGTCCGTGCCCAGCGCAGGCCCTGGTGTTGAGCAAACATTGGGTAAAGGATTGATGAAGGAGAAAAGGGAATAGATTTAATCACGAACACGGCAGGATAAAATAATTTAAGAAACAGTGGCCCGTCCGCTCTCACGGGAGCAGCGGTTGCCGGCCACGTCACACACCTCCAGGGACGTCCTGGGTGCGTGCAGCATGCGGGGAGACCTTTGGGATCATCTGTAAATGTCTGCAAACAGCCCAAAATAGACTGGTTGGTTGTTTCTTTCTTTGACTTGAGCGGGTTTGATCCTTCCCTGAAAAAGGAAAACCATTCCTCTTTGTAGGCATGGAAGGACCTTCCTTAAAAAGACAAGGAGAGTGGTTGCAAGTACTTGAGGTTATTAATTGTTGTCCTGTGTCTGTATTCCCATAAACTCTTTAAGGAAATGAGTTTGAAATGCCTTCGGATGATGGAAAATGTACTTGTGTGTGTGTGTGCATGTGCGTGCATGTGTGCGTGCGCGCGTGTGTACTTGTGCATGTGCGCGCGTGTGCGTTTGTGTGTGCACACGTGTGTGCATGTGCGTGCACGTGTGCGCGCGCGTATGTGTGTACTTGTGCGTGTGCGCGCTCGTGTGCGTGCGCGCGTGTGTGTGCGTGTGCGTGCATGTGCATGTGTAGTTGTGCGTGTGTGCGTGCGCGTGTGTGTGCGTGCGCGCGTATGTGTGTACTTGTGCATGTGTGCGCTCGTGTGCGTGCGCGCGTGTGTGTGCATGTGCATGTGTGTGCACGTGTGTGCGTTTGTGTGTGCGTGCGCGTGTGTGTGCGTGTGCGCATGTGTGTACTTGTGCATGTGTGCGCTCGTGTGCGTGCGCACGTGTGTGTGCATGTGCATGTGTAGTTGTGCGTGTGTGCGCGCGCGCGTGCGTTTGTGTGTGCGTGCGCGTGTGTGCGCGTGTGCGCATGTGTGTACTTGTGCGTGTGTGTGCGCGTGTGTGTGTATTTATATATATTTTTTATGGTCTCCCCCAGGCTTGATCATGTTCACGGGCTGGCTGCAAGGGAAGCAGCTCCTCAGCATGTTCACGATTGGGGTCAGGTAAGAGCCATGTGCCGTCCCTCCCCTCATCAGGGCAGCGAGAGGAGGTGGGGAGACTGGGGAGTGGGAATGGTGTCAGGCTGGTGCGCCCTCCAGTCTCCAGCAGCACGTTGTCTGACGGATGGGGACAGGGGGAGCCCGGTGAACGCCTGCAAAATGAATGAGAGCAGACCACAGGGAGTTCTCTTCCTGTCACTCTTTGCCCCTGGGTTTGGGTCTTTCTGGCTAAAAGCCGGGACTCCAGAGCCAGCCTGTCTAGGTTTAAATTCTGGCTTTGCCACTTACTAGCTGTGTGACCTTGGGCAAGCTTCTTAGCTTTCTGTGCCTCAGTTTCCTCCTCTGTAGAATGGGAGTGATGAGACAGCCCCTCCTAGGTCGTGCTGAGGATAACGTGAGTTAGCATGGGCAGGTGCCCGCAGCAGTACGTAGTGCACAGTGTGTGTTTGCTTATTATTCGTTTGGAACTTGGTCCGGGCCTCCTTGTTTTACGGAGGAGGCTAGAGGAGAGGACAAAGGACACGTCCCCAAGGCCACACAGCTGATGGCAGGGCTGGGAGTCAGGGCTCTTGTCTTCAAGCCCAGGGAACATGCCTTTACTCCACATGGTGATTCTCACAAGCAACAGTCCCACCCCCAGGTCCCCGTGGACGATACCGAGATGGGCGGGGGCGCCAGCTCAGTGCGGTGGCGAGAAGTTGCCTCGGCTTCTCCACAGCTGCGCGCCAAGGCGAGGGGGCAGAGTGCAGGGATTGTCACTGACTCGGTGTGTCCCAGTGGAAGGGCAGCTGCTGACCCTTCCGGGACGTGGAGAAGCCAACACATTTCTAGGCTCCTGTCCAGCCCATTGCTTTCAGAGGGTGAGCCCCCATGGTGTTGGTGTCTGTGAGATGGTTTAGGTGATACATGGAGATTTATTCTAATGTCTGTAAGCAAAAGTATATATACTGAGTACATCAAACCCACGATGTAGACACACTTAGATGCCCATCATCTAACAAATGGATAAACAACATGCAATGGAGTATTACTCAGCCACAAAAAGGAACAAAGCACTGATGCACGCTCCAGCATGGATGAACCTCGAACACATGATGCTGAGTGAAGGAAAGCAGACACAAATGACCACGTATTATATGACTTCATTGACATGAAAGGTCCAACACAGGCTCATCCACAGAGAAAGAAGGAGATGAGTGGCTGCCAGGGGCTGGGGAGGGGGATGAGAAGTGACTGCTAACAGTTACAGGGTTTCTTTCAGGGGGGATGAAAATGTTCTAAAATTGATTGTGGTGACATTGGCACAACTCTGCGTAAACTAAAACCCATGGAATTATATACTTTAAAGGGGTGAATTTTATGGTATGTGAATTACATCTCAATAAAAAAGGAAAACATAGAGCAGGTCGTTAGGAATGCTGTGGTGACAAGGATCCATAGAGCCTTTCTCCTTTATACATAGAAAGTAGACTGTTTGCAGACCCCATGCTGTAACCATCATTACAGTCAGTGACAGTGATGCCCTCACAATGCATCGGGGCATCCCAGCGGGTGCTGGGACATGAGGTCCTGGGGTGCGGCTTCCCCAGTGCTGACCAGTGTGGGCAAGAGAACCCGGCTTTAAGGGGTGGGAGTGCATGTCCCTAGCACAGAGTCAGGTTTGTCTGTGTGTAAATCAATGTACCCTGTCACCTAGCAATTAGAAATAGAAGAGATTCAAGCGCAGGTCTTTAGAAATTCCAGAGACCTTGTTTTTCAATCCCACTGCACTGTGTGCATTAATTGAGGGGCAGGCTGGCAGAATCCACACGTGGGCAGGTGTTTGTCCTATTACAGAAGTGTTCAGTAGCTATTTTTTGAATGAATGGGAATTGGAAAAGTCTGTGTCTGGTTTTAGACACTTTGCCATTCTTTAACACACAAAATCTCATGAATGCCACGTCTGGGGGGAGGGGGAGAAGAAAAAAACTTGAGAAAAATGAAGTTTGTTTAAAGAATATTACGCAATGAGAATACAGAAGGTACACACATGGGACAAAAACCATAAAAGCAAAATACAATGACAGACATTTGGAAACCCCATCTCAGACTAATTCCAAAAAATAAAGTCCACCTCCTCCCTTAAAAAAAAAAAAGGTCCTCCAATGAGACACATTAAAACCACATCAGAATGTCTTAAAAAGATAGTTCTCAGTAGGAAAAGAAAAGCCACACTATCCGTTCATTGTCTTTAGGTTTTAGCTTTAAATAATTTATAAATAAATGGGTTAATACTAGGGTTTGGGCTTCCCCCCCCCCCCAGAGTCTTTGGAACCGTGAAAGTAAGGCCACAGTGCTGTACAGGCCGTCCTGCTGGATTTCAGGCTTTTTCCCTGAAACATGCCAGTGTCATGTTTGCATTTTGCTAGTGGCCCTGAGGAGGGGGCTGCTAAGCTCCAGATAATGGAGCTTGAGGAGTCTTCTGAATGTACGAGGTCATGATCTCAAGTCGACTGGGGTTTCCTGACTTGATACGCTCGCTAGGTGCCATGAAGGGTAGAGGAGAAAAAAGAACCCATCTTCACAGAGCTGAGCGTGAGAGCGATCCAGTGGAAGTCATCCAGTGAGGTCAGGTGCTCAGTCCTGCAGACCCTGGCACAGAAGGATAGACGGCCATCGCAGCTCTGTGACGACAGCTACGAGCGGGGGGGCGGGAAGGACATCCACGTGGATGTCGAAGTTGCCAAGATCATGACACAAGTTGAGAGAGTGCTAGGAAAGTTGGTTCTAGAATCTTGAAGAAATGGAAGGGGGCATAACCAGGGGTCTCTTGATGCTGCAGCAAGACGAGGCAGCACAAGCAGAACGTGTGACCCCAGTTCCTCACCGCACAGCTCCATGGGATAGGTGGTCTCCCTTTCACAGATGGGGAACTGAGGTGCAGGCTGACACACCTGCCCACAGTTACAGAGTCAGGGGGTGGAAAAGACAGACTTCAGACCCACTGCGTTCTGACCCAAAGCCAGGGTCCTCGTCAGTGCCCCTTGCTGCCCCTCGCACAGGGTAGGAACTGTCCCGCATGCCACCACTCCCCTCCCTGCCCTCCCCCAGCCATCAGCAGTCATAAGTTGATTTGCCCTACAAGTGTTTGTGGGGTATCTGCTGACTGTCTATTTGCATCATCCAGGTGGAACTAGATCATGGAGTTTGCAGGCTGGTGGGGAGAGTAAATATAAACAATTTAAGTGAACATTAATAAAGTACTTACAATTTATAATCAATACTACAAAGGAAACAATTGCAGAGAGAGAGATGAAAAGGGAGGTAGGAAGGGATGTGCCCTGAAAAGGTGACCAGGGAAGGAGTCTCTGGGGAGTAGAAGCTGGAGAGATGAGAAGGAGCCAGTTAAGAGAAGAGCAGGCAGGGGACTGGCCGGGCAAAGGCTCGGAGGTGGGACTGAGTATGGTGTGTCTGGGGGACGCCAGGGGGAGACTGGCTGGGCTATGTGAGCAGGAGATGGTGGAGTCAGTTAGGGGACAGATCACGGGGAAGCTTATGGGTTCCTTTCTCCTCCAGTTCTAATCGTGTCACCAGAATCCTTCTCAACACACCATGCCAGGCCATCACTACTTTTCTTTTGGAGCAGAGAGATGAAAAGTGTTGGCCATTCTTGACACAGAGACTGACGGCAGTGGGACGTGTGAATCCCAGCTTGGTACAGACAAGAGGGAGGAGGGTGCAATGGGGAGTGGGCAGCTGGCTGCACTGTGGAAGGTGGAGTTTGAGGTGAGGGCAGGGCATCCTGGAAAGTGGACCCCTGCAGAGCAGGGGGCTCGGACTTTAGCCTCAGAACGTCAGGGTCCCTGGGAAAGCTTGTTCAGCATCGATTTCAGTGCCCTGACTCGGTGGGTCTGGGTGGGGCCTGAGACTCTGCATTCCTAACAAGCTCCCAGGGGGTGCTGACGCTGCCAGGTCAGGAAGCACGCTCTGAGCCGTGAGGCTGTGACTAGAAACTACCCTGATCAGGGCTCCAGCAACAGCCAGGAAAGGAGTGCTCAGGTGACTAAGCCTTCAGAGGCAGGTGTCGCCATAGAGGGACAGAGAAGCCTGAGCCCCCCCCCCCAAAAAAAGCAGAGGGCTCAGAAGCCATGATGCTTAAGAACCTCCCCGAAATAATGATGTGTTCCAGTCCCATCTTCTAGATCCTGGAAAGTTCTGTGAGCCAAAAAAGACCATTAACTATTTCCAGGTAAATAACAAAAAAGGCTCCCATGTCCAACCCCCGCCCCGGGCTCTTTATTAGTCGTTTCTGATTCCCAGTCTGAACATTGCCTTTCATCACATTCACCCCACTTGACCCCAGGTAAACTTGGGAAGGAGAGAAAATTGACTCTGTTCGTTTCACTTGACTTTGAAAGGATGAGGTTTTTCCATTTTTAGCAGAATTAAAGTCACTCCAAACCACTGAATCAGAAGGTAGAAATGGTGTGACAGCCAGTGAGGAAGAGGTTCTCCAAAATAAATAAAATGAGAATGGTTCTTTTAGAACCTTTATCCTGATTCCCTCCGCCTGGAGTGACATACAAGATGATCCAGGGTACACTTGCTCGTCCTGGTCTGCTCTACTCTGTGTTAGTTTGTGGATTAATTTTTTATTATCATGAAAGCATTCGGGTACGTGCAGAACCGCCCTTCCCGTGCCACATGGGGGGAAAGTCCCCATCATAATGCTCTGCAAATGTTTGCTTAGCTGGTCTCCTCCGCCTGCGCCATAAAACCAAGGAAGCCTTCTTGCTGTCACCATAGAAACTGGGCACAGTCCCTTGAAAAAATTCAATAATCTTGGTTTATATAACTTGTTCCTGAATGCTCCATTGTCTCTGGGTGAAAGGCCACACCCATATACCACATTTCTTTGACGCTAAGATGCACGTTCTTTTTCACGTTGCAGCTTCTCTGAGGTCAGACTGCTGCTTGTAAGTGATGAGCTAAGGAAGCACCTGTTGCTGAGTAGTCGGCAGTATCTCTTCTTTCCTCGTAGTGCACAAGATACTGGGGCAATGTCTTCGATTTGATGAAGTGTGGCAGCCGTGTGTGACTCTGGGTGCGTGGGCATCCCCAGCCGGGCCTTCTGAGTGTGATCAGCCCAGATCGAGTGCTCGCTGTGCGCTGGGCCACCGCGGGTGTCAGCACTGGCCGTAGAGCCACTCATTGTTGCTTTTTCAGTAAATGTTTACCAAATGCCCGCAGGGCTCTGGAGGATGTTCTAGAGCAGAGGGTGAGCCATGCTGGGGTGTGGCGTGGGGACGCTCACCGCATAGCTCTGCACAAAAGCGTCCTCTCACTTGATCCAGGCTGCCCCCCAACCCTTCAGCCTCCCCCATCCGCCTGAGGTCAGTGGAAAGTCCTGAACCAGCCATCCGCCTCGACCAGGTCTGCTCAGGAGTGTGGGATGGGGGATTGGTCAGCTCGGATGTTCTTTTATTTATTTATTTATTTATTTTTTGTGAGGAAGACCAGCCCTGAGCTAACACCCGTTGCCAATCCTCCTCTTTTTGCCGAGGAAGACTGGCCCTGGGCTAACATCCGTGCCCACTTTCCTCTACTTTATATGGGACGCCGCCACAGCATGGCTGACAAGCAGTGCATCGGTGGGCACCCGGGATCCGAACCCGCGAACCCTGGGCTGCCAAGCACGAACCAAACTGCTGCGCCACTAGGCCGGCCCCAGCTCGGATGTTCTGAGCGAGAATTGTGGCAGAAAGAGTCCCCTCCTAACAGCCTGTCACCTATTGACACACCACCCAATCCGTGTGCTCAATCCCAACTCAGATTCCCGAAAGAGAAGCTCATTGGTTCAGCCTGAGTCACATGCTCTCCTCTAATCCGATCAACGGTGGCTATGGTGGGGGGGTCACATGGCACAGAAAGAGTAGGAGGGATAATAGAGAAGTGTGCAGATGCACAAAACAGGTTTGCTACAACCGGTGGAGGCAGAGCTATGTCACTTTACCTCACTTACCTTTAATTTCCTTGTCTGGCTTCCTTATGGGAAATGTCTAAACCAATAGACCAATGAAAAGTGAAATTCAAGGGACCCAGGGAGGACTCTCTGAACCAAAAATTTTCCACTTTCCACTTACTGCCTGATTCTGGAAATTCCTTTCATAGGGCCCAAGACTTTTCTCTCTAATGAATGAGAACAATTAAATGCAAAAGCACTTAAAGAGACAAAACAACTGACAGGCTAATTCATACTAAAGTGTGGATGTTTGATAGGGGAGGTCCCCTCCCCAAAGCAAGGTTTTGTGGAGAGAGAGCTCAGAGCAATGGATGCTGAAGGAGGAGGCAGATGCATAATGGCATTGGGAACAGAGAATAGAATGGGGACGCTGGGGACACCAGAGATAAGCTTCAGCAGGTAAAAGTGTTGTCAGCCCAGTTGGGATTCACTTAATTCATATTAAGTCATCCTTAAGTGTGTGTTAAAGGTGACCTGTCTGACCTTTTGATCTAGCCTGGCTGTGGCCACCATTCCAGAGGGTCTGCCCATCGTTGTCATGGTTACACTGGTCCTGGGAGTGCTGCGGATGGCCAAGAAGCGGGTCATTGTGAAGAAGTTACCGATCGTGGAGACGTTAGGTGAGTGACTCCAGCTGGTTGAATTCTTATAAGTTGGATTGAATGGATGTTTTGGTGCCATGTTAATTCAGCCTGGGTGTTTCCTAAGCGTATAAGTTGGTGGTGACGACTTCTTTTTCCTATAAACTCTGGTGTTTTCTGCTAGGCTGCTGCAGCGTCATCTGTTCTGATAAGACAGGGACTCTGACTGCCAATGAAATGACTGTCACCCAACTTGTAACGTCTGATGGGCTCCACGCCGAGGTGAGTCCTGTGCGATTTACAAGGTTCGAGACAAAGGTACGCCCTGCCAGACCCTTTCCTTCCCAGAGAAAGCACATGGAGTCTTCTAGAAAACAATAAGGAAGAAACAAATATGAGTTATTGGACAATCTCCTTGCTACAAATAGCAACAAGAAACATGACTGATTTAGGGTAGCCATCTTTATTTTTTTTATTGTGTTTTAATAGTAACATTATAACATTTAGAACATTTAACACATTATACCATTTAGAAGCTAGAAAACAATTACCGGTAACCTCCCATGATAAACTACCAGGATCAGTCCATTTGTGTTTTTCAGTCTCTCTCCTATGCATTTAGCACAGTTGTAAGCTCCCTGAGCATGTGATTTTGTATCCTGCTATTTTTTTCACAAAACTGTTCAGGTGGACAATGACGGCCCGTGGACCAGTGTGTATTTTTGTAAATAAAGTTTTATTGGCACACTGCCACACCCTTTGTTTACATGTTGGTTCCTTTCTCTCAGCAATGGGCAGAGTTGACTAGTTGCGACAGAAATTGCATGGGCTGCAAAAGCTAAAATATTTGCTATCTGCCTCTATAAGAAAAAATTCACCTACCCCTGTTCTAGAACATAAGCACTCTTCTATGCTATTCCTTAGTTTTCGTAGCCAGAATTTTTACTGGCTGCAGAATATCCCATTGCACTTAGTCAGTGAGGTGTTCTGATGAGGACGTAATCCTGCAGGGGACATCTTCCTGCTTGAAGCCTTGTTCGTGGGTAGGATTATGTCCTTGGGATGGATCCCCAGGAAAGAGATTCTGGGTCAACCGGGGGAGTGGATTTTTGACTCGTGGTGACATCCTTTCTGCGGCTTTGCCCTGCAGGTCAGCGGAGCTGGGTATAATGGCAAAGGGACTGTCTGCCTTTTACCATCGAAGGAGGTCATTAAGGAGTTTTCCAACGTCTCGGTGGGGAAATTGGTGGAGGTAAGTGTCAAAAGCACCACGGTGGACATGCATTTAAAACACAGCTGATGGGGATTCTTTCTGGAAAGAGAAAAAGCAGTTGGACCAACTGGTTCTTGCTGAGGCCAGAGCCACACCCCAGGGGTCAGGTTGCCACAGTGGCCTGGAAACAGATGTCAACATCAGAGGAAGAGAAGAGCTGGGACTGTTTGTGCTGCTCCCTGCCCGCTGGGGGGACTTTACAGAGATGCCTGCAGAGGGGTGGTTGTGAATATCGGGAAATAAGCACGTGGCGAACGCTGCCCATTATTATTGTTAATACTGCGATATTCACCACACTCATCCTTTGCCAGAAGCTCCTTTCTCCCCCACGTCGCGGTGCCCTCCAGGAAGTCGGAACCGAGCCCTTGTCTTCTCTGATTTTTAATGAGCTTCTCAAAGTCCCACCTCCAGGGGGCCCCTTAATTACCACAGCAAGCCTGTTATCTCGGTTGTGCAGATTAAGAAACGGAGGCTCAGAGAGGTGACTAGGGATGAAGAGGGACAGAGGGCCGTGAGCACCCGAGATCACCCAGCCAGTGAGGGGGGAGCTGGAATCCACCTCCATCCTCTTTTCCTGTGTTTGATTCTTCTTTTCTTTTTCTAATTGTTATTTTTGAGGTATAAGTCACATACCACAGAATTCACCCTCCTAAAGTGTGCAATTCAGTGGTTTTAGTACATGCACACAGTTGTGCAGCCACCACCGCTGTCCAATTCCAGGACACTTCACCCTGAACAGACACCCGTGCCCACTGGCGGTCACTCGCGCTCACCCCACACTCGTGACCACCGGTCTGCCTGCCACCCGCTCTGTTACCTCACTACAGCTTCGCTTCGTGGCAATCCACATTCAGCAGAGTCAATAATATTGACTGTGTTCATTTTGATGAGCGGGGCCTCTGATGTGTTTTGAAAAGTAAATCCTGTCCCTCACCCCCACCCCAGCCCCGGCCGCAAAAATGGGTCCAGCCTTCCGTGTCTGACTTTTTCACGTGCCCGAGTGAGCCAGGGACCCCAGCAGGTGCCAGGTCCAAATGTTAACTATTGGGATCCCCTCTTCCAGGCAGGCTGTGTCGCCAGCAACGCTGCCATCAGAAGAAACGCCGTGATGGGGCAGCCCACGGAAGGCGCCTTGATCGCCCTGGCGATGAAGGTGGGAATCGCAGGGGGGGCCTGCACTGGGGCGTCTTGCACTCGGACGGGATGAGTAGCAGAATTCAAGCTCCTGTCTGAGTGAATGAGTGATGGGGAAGCTTAGTAATGATGGGAGAAAATGGCCCCAGACATCCTCAGGCGGCCCGCTGACTGGTAGAAGAGGTGGGCTCTGAGAGGCTGTGTGGCTCCAGAACATTCTGCAGGTCTCCAACCCCTTTCCGGCGATTCCATAAGAATCCTCTGGGCTCCGCCATGACTCCGACCCCTGGAGGCATTGGGGAGAGAGACAGAGGAACAAGACCCACCTGGGCCCCTCTGTACAGGTCCCACCCTCGCCCAGCCCCGTCCAGGAGGGTGTGCTTCCTTTTACTATTTCCATGGGTTCCGGGGCTCAGTGCTTACACCCTGAGCTCCGTGACTGTGCAGAGGTGCTCCCCACTCTGTGCCCAGCACCAGGTGCAGAGCAGCTGCTCACAGGTGTTGGAGGATGGGCGGCGGGTCGACGGCTGTGCCTGCTCTGCTGTGTGCAGAGGGACAGATTCACAGGAGAGGCAGAAAAAAAGAGCTGCTCTGCTCGGCTCCCTCCTGCTGCCTGCTGTGCCCTGACTCTTTGGCTGTCCTTCCTCTCGTGGCTGTCTCGGACTTTCTCTTCAATTCACTGCAGTTTCCGCCTCTGTAGATGCTTCTGCTCACCCAGGCGCCCCGGGCTGGCTTCACGCATTGTCCTGTGTCCCTCTGTTCACCTGTCCCTCCTCCTGCCCACGTCACAGCTCAGAACAGGACGGAGTTCCAGGGGCCAGAGCTGGGTGGGCGGATGAGTGGGGAGAAGAGTTACCCTTTTAACAAGTCCTTGCAAAGTAAACAAGGGGCTTTCAGAAGTTGTTAAACCAGCTTCTTTTCCTTCCACTCACGGAAGAAAATTCTCTCCAGAACGTCAGTAAAACCGAATGGAACTTATGGCCTCCTTCAGAACAGCACCGGGCCAGCCCCACTCCCAACTCCCGGCTGCCCAGCAGGGAAGGGACAGCTGGCCTGGCTGTCACAGCAGAAGCAAAACCCTAGTGTCCAGTACCTACCCTGTTCCTGCTCCCGGAGCCTAGAGAGAACAGTTTCCAGACCCTCTTTCCTTTACATCTTAAGGTTTTATCTTTCATGGGTCTGCACTATTTTGGGGGCCTGGTTTGGGATTTTAGACTATACCCTACAAGGACACCAGTCCTACTGGATTAGGCCCTGATGACCTCGTCTGAATGTCATTACACCTCCGAAGACCCTATTTCCAAATATGATCTCATTCACAAGTCCTGGGGGTTAGGATTCAGCACATGTTTTGAGGGGACACGATGCAACCCATAACACCCTCCTAAGAAGACTTTGAGAGATCTTTTTCCTAATCACTCCTCACGTGAGATTGTAATGCCACAGATGCACAGTGTATCTATCCGTGTACTGTATGCATATCTGTGCTTTATACGAAAAGGGAGTAGATATTTTTGCCCCCTAAGAAACCATTTTCACCCCTGGGGGAGGGCAATGGGATGCACAGGTTAAGACTGGTTTACAGTTGGGGAAACTGAGGCCCCAAGATGTTGACTAACTGGCCTGAAGGCTGTCAAAGAGTGAATGAATGTCAGGTCTGGCAAGGCCCCCAGCCTGTGACAGCAGGCCACCCCACTAACCCAGGGGCTGCTTTTTGGGAAATTGCTACGTCTTCAAGTCTGAAACATTCCTCCTGGCAGAAACCCCATAGGCTTTTGTTTCCGAGCAGGTTGCAGCTAGAAGCTGTTGCAAAGACCATGTGGTTCTGCCCCTGAGACAGAGAAGAGACATTTTTTCTGGGTGGGACATTTGAAAGCAAATGGCCTTCCTCTGTGAGCTAAATGCTCAGATTTCTCACCTGCCCAAGATGGTTTAAATAATGAATACTTTAAATGAACTGACTTAGCATAAAGATTGGTTTAGGAAGACTCACTGAAAGTGTCCCAATTTATTATCCCAGATGGACTTAAGTAATATTAAAGATTCATACGTGAGAAAAAAAGAGATCCCGTTCAGTTCGGAGCAGAAGTGGATGGCAGTAAAATGCAGCCCCAAGAATGAGGTGAGTTGGCCTCTCTGCCCCTTCCCCCCACCAGCCCCCCAAATAAAGCAAGATGCAGACATCAAGGAGAAGGGTTTAGAGTTCCTAGCTACTTCTACAAGGGTCCAAATACATGAAAATACAGTTGATAGCCGTTAAACCTTTGATTATCTTGGGTCCTCTCCTGAGATTTTCATCTGAATCACTGGTTCTCAAAGTGGGGGCCCTGGACCAGCAGCACCTGGGAATTTGTTAGGAATGCAGATTCTCAGGCTCCACCCCAGAACTCCTGAACCAGAAATTCCAGGGGTGGGACCCAGTGATCTGTGTTTGCTGGGGATTCTGAGGCGTGCTCCGGTATGAGACTCACTGGCCTATAATATAATTATTGAGTAATTACTACCGAGCAACTAGGTGTTCCTGCTGACGTCGACCCCCATCGCTGGCTTGGGAGTCCTGTCCTCCATCCCTGTGCTGAGCTCTTTACACACATGAGCTCGTTAACTGTCACGGTGGGGGACAATCCTTCATTCCTCAAGGGGATCCAGGAGGCGCATCCCAGTGTCCACCACAAATGGTGTGAACAGTGGGCTCACACAGACACACATGTCTGTGCACATGTTACAAATGACTAGAGGAATATGTACCAAACTATTACAGGGTATCCCCGGGTGGGGATTACAACTGCCTTTTTTTCTTTTTAATTTTCTATAGCTTTTCAGATTTTCTGCAATGAATAAAGCTTTTTTTTTTTTTTTTTCAGAAAAAGAGTTTTATTGCCTTCCACCTCTTTTTCCAACATTTCCCTTCTCTCCCACGGTTTCTGGAATCCTTCATGTCTTGCCCATGCTGAGATTTCCCATCTCATTCAGGGAAGTGGGTGGCTCAGCCAGTTTATTCCAAGTCTTTGCCATGAGTGGATGGGCATACAAATTCTGGGTGCTTGAATTTTTAAAAATGTTTTGATACCTTCAAATCTTTTCTTCCCCCAAAGGCAATGGTAGTATATTCTCATTGAAAAAATTCTAGAAATGTGACTTAAAAAGTGGAAGCTCCTTGTAATTCTGCCCCCTTCTCTGCCTACCCACCCCCACCCTTCACAGTCTGGGAGAGAACATTCCAGATTCAAATTGTGCACATAGCAACACGTGAGGTGGGAGTTTGAAAACAAGGTCATGCTGTATAGTGTTTGCAATTTGCTCTTTTCCCTTAATATGATGTCTTGGACATCTCTCTGTATCAGTTCACATGAGCTCATTCACTGCCCGCCGTGAGCAGGCAGGGGCTGGGCTGATGCTGGGGATACAGTATGACCACAGCACCTGCTGCTGAGTCTAGGGGGGACAGGGCTTAGCAATACACAAGAAAACAGCTACTCACCAGGGTTCACTCTCGTGAGCCAAGTGCAGCAGCAAACAAGATACAAACGGCACCTGCCCTCAGGAGGCAACAGTCTACCCAAAATAGACATCTAGCAATCAATCACATACCTAAACGCATGACACCGGCTGAGATGTGGCTAATTAACAAGACTACGGGATGCTCTGAGCCACATTAATGAGGGGACCTAATGTAGAGCAAGGGAGGTGTGGGTTAAACATTGACCTCATTCCTTTTATGGGCTGCGTAGTATTCCATCGTGTGGCTCTCCTGTAACTTGTCTAACCCACCCTGTATTGGTGAATGATGACGGTCCACCCTGAACATCTCTGTGTGGATGAGGTGACAGTCACCAAGAGCTGAAGCATCCAACGACAGCAGATTTTTTTCCTTCTGTCTTTTTCAAGGAGCAGGAAGACATTTACTTCATGAAGGGGGCCTTTGAAGAAGTGATTCGCTACTGTACCATGTACAACAATGGGGGCATCCCCCTGCCCCTGACGCCCCAGCAGAGAGCCTTCTGCCAGCAGGAGGAGAAGAGGATGGGGTCACTTGGCCTGCGGGGTGAGTGCCTGTGGCTCAGGCCCCGAGCTTTATGTCTGCATGTGATATTGAATTTTCTAGCACATTAACATCCTTAGTCAGTGAGGTGACTGATCAGCGTGGCAGTCAGGCGGTGTGCTAGCGGAATACAGCAAGCGTGGAATTCATGGTCAGATGAAAGATAGAGAGCCACCACCCACCCCAGCCCCCCAGTGACACCTGTTAATCCAGATGTGTCTCGTTTGCAAGAAGAGTTGGAACCCTCCCTCCTGAGTTTTCTAAAATGGGTGAATGGATGCACCGGAAACATCGATTTTCCTGATTGGTCTTCTTGCCCATCGCTTACTGTCAGGAAAACCCAGAGCTCTTTTAAATCAGGGCAGACATTTCATTCTTCTTGGTCATTTCCAATTTTCTGCACCAAGCCCAGTGCCTTCCCTGAATGTGAAACTCACACATAGTGTCATTTGTCAGCCTGCCCATTTTCAGGGAAGGTATTTAAAGACACTCTGGAACACTCGTTTTCCCTCAGGGAAAGTGAGGAGCGTTGGGCTGGCCATCTTGGTTCCAGCCACCATGGTTCCCTTCAGGGAAGAGGAATGATAAGTGGCCGGCGGCTCGCTGACCAGCGTGCGGGGTGAGGACATTGCGGCTGCCAGGCCGAGGTTACGAACACCAAGCCGTTTGTCGTCTCTTTCTGAGTGAGGGGTGTGTCCCCCCAAAGCAGAGGCGTTTACACATCTCAGGGTCCCCCAAAATGGTTTGTGCAGTGCCAGGTCTACAGCAGGCCTGCAGGTAAATGCTGTGCCTCAGTTTCCTCATCTGGAAAAAGCAGACACGGTAGCAGGTGCTGTGCGGGTGAGTCATTTGGGGAGGGGGCTTGGAAGAGAACGGGCGCGTCCTTGGGTGACGTTGTTACGACTGATGTGAACGAGCTGTAAAGTAGTTACGTGTCCGGTCACGTTGTACATCTCCTAACGCTGACCCCGTGTCCCTGAAGACCGGGCAGGTTAATAAGTGTATCTCCCTCGTGTTACTACCTCCGGGCCGACTGACCTGCCAGCTGGGGTCAGACGTGGCCGCAAGCCTTCTAAGTCCAGTCCTGCTCCTGGGGCTTCCCGGCATTTGGGCCCCGCCCATGTGCAGGGCACCATGTCACATGCCCAACTGAGACCACTCCCCGAATCCCCACCGAGCTGCTGCGAGGCCCAGAGAGGTTGAGGAACCAGCCTGAGTCACACAGCTGGTCCATAGTGGAGCCAGCGCTTAAACCCAGACCTGTCTGGCTGCAAAGCATTGGAACCCAGGGACCCGTCCTGGGCCTAGAAGGAGAACATAATGAGACTTGGTCAGTCTTGAACATGGAGCAAGACTCCACCTCTACCACCGGTCAAGCCATAGATCCTTTCATATTTATAATGGATTGTCTCCAACCTGCAGCCTGGAAAAGTGGGTCCTGGTCACTGGAGTTAGAGAAACCCATGCCCACAGCGGAGTGGGGGCAGAGGGAATGCTATTCATTTCCCAGTGAGTGTGAACTGAGCGCCTACTGTGTGCTGGGCACAGAGAAGCATGGGGTGACTGAGAGACGCCCCCGCACCTGTGGGAGCCCTGGAGAGGTGTGGGCTTGCAGACGCCAGCCCCCGGGAAGGATGATAACCCCATGGCAGCAACCGGGAGAGTCAGGGTGACCGGAGCCCAGAGGCGGGGACTGGGGTCCTCTGGGGATAGAGAGTTTGCAGACACTTTCCAGGAGTGAGGGGACAGTCATGATGGGTCTTCAAGGATTTGCAGACCCAGAGGCAAGGTGGGGAGGGGAGCATTGAGAAAGGAGAGGAATGGCCCCTGCACCATTGGCACACGACACCCGCATTATTGGCACGTGGCGCCCGCATTATTGGCACAGGACTCCTACACCACTGGGACGTGGCACCTGCATCACTGGCACGGGGCTTTGATGGAGCAGGAGGGAGGCACAGCTGGAGGCTTCTTGGCCACAGCCCCCTCTGCTGTCGTCAGGTGACAAAGTAAGGTCAGTCCTCACACCACCCCCCTCAGAGCACTCACCCCAAGGAGCCGGGGCTTCTGTGCCACTGAAACAGAGTCAAGGCCAAGGGGAGCCAATGGACGGAGTCCTCTCCCTGGTGTTGCCCTCCCACACATTTCTCGTGACCCTTGGTAGCTGCTGGAGGTGACAAAATGAGCACAGAGCAAGTGAAGGACAAGGAGAGCTGCCAGGAATGTCCCAGTGGATGCCATCTCAAGGTTGTCTCATGGCCATTCTTGCTGGGGTGGGCTGGGGTTTTATGCCACCAGTGGACGAAAGTCCTCTTTCCTGCTGGGCCGGTCATCTCACGTTTCTCTCTGTCCTGGAGAGCCGTCGAGAGCCCCGCCCTGGAGAGACCGACCAGTGGGGGAGATTCTCCACGTCCCTCTGTAGTCCAGGAACTCAGTGCCCAAGCCCCTCCCAGACAGGAGAATCTGGGACATGGTGGGGCCGGGGACTAAAATCCATCCCCTTGGCCCCCAGTGAACCTTCCGGGGGTCTTGGTCTCTCCTCAGTGCTGGCCCTGGCTTCTGGGCCCGAGCTGGGGAGGCTGACGTTCCTGGGTCTCGTCGGAATCATCGACCCGCCGAGGGCCGGCGTGAAGGAAGCGGTCCAGGTGCTCTCTGAATCAGGCGTGTCCGTGAAAATGATAACGGGAGATTCCCTGGAGACGGCCTCGGCGATAGGTAACCAGGGAGCCGGGTGGAGGGGGAGGGAGAAAGGGATCTGCCCGTCACTCACAGTGGGGTCGCTACCGTTGATTGATCCTCGAGGCGAACACCCACCTTCCAGTGCTCAGAGCAGAGTCTGAGATTTAGGGACCAGCGCTCCACCTTTGCAGGTGTTTGTCCCTAAAATATTGGCAGGTTCTCCAAGAGAGGACAAGACCTCGTGTATATGAGAACCTGCCACATGCCAGGGCTTTCCATCCACGATCTCACTTCATCTTCACAGGCAGCATCATTCCCAGGGTACAATTCCAGCCTGGCTTCTGCCGCGAGCTGTGGGCCCTTGGCAAATCATTGAACCACTCTGACCCTCAGGCTTTTCCTCAGCAGAGGGCTAGCAGCCCTCCTCCTCCTAGTCTATTACTGCTGTGAGGGTTGTCACACCTTGGTTTTCTTGCTCCTCTGTCTTGAGGCAGCGTGGCACTGTGAAAAGAACATAGACTCTGGAATCAGACAGAACTGTGTCACGTTCCAGGATTACCACTTACCAGCTCCATGACCTTGAGGAAGTCACTTTCCCCTCAGTTTCCTGATCTTTAAAATGGGGATAAGGGGCCGCCCGGTGGCACAACGGTTTAGTCTGCGCTTGGCAGCCCGGGGTTCGCAAGTTCGGATCCCGGGCACCCGCCGACGCACTGCCTGTCAGCCATGCTGTGGCGGCGTCCCATATAAAGTAGAGGAGGATGGGCACGGATGTTAGCCCAGGGCCAGTCTTCCTCAGCAAAAAGAGGAGGATTGGCAATGGATGTTAGCTGGGCTGGTCTTCCTCACACACAAAAAAATAATAAAATAAAATGGGGATAAGAAGGCCTCTGTTGCAGCTTAATTCTGGGGCTGGAATTGGATCATGTAACATGGCAGGTGCTCAGGACGTGGTCGCCATCGTGGTGGTTGTGATTCTCTGTTGCCGAGGCAAAGGCTGAGGTCAGGTGGGTGGCGCGAGGGGCAGCCCTCAGATGGATTCTCCCTACCCTGTAGGAAGGAACATTGGCCTGTGCAACGGGCAGCTGAAAGCCATGTCCGGGCAGGAGGTGGAAAGCTTGGAGCAGGACGAGCTGGCTGACCGCGTGGGGAAGGTGGGGTCCTCCCAGGGGCTCCGGCGGAAGGGGGCTGTTTCCTGTTCCATGTGCACTGACGGCTCTTTCGCGTCTGTGTCCAGGTGTCTGTCTTCTTCAGGACCAGCCCAAAGCACAAACTCAAGATCATAAAGGTACGCTGTCCCTCATTTGTCCCTCAGGGTACGGGCTGGGGGGCTGTGTCAGCAGTTCTGCTCTGTGGGGTGGTCCAGGGCCCAAGCCGGCGGGAGCCTCGGCCATCCTCAACCTGTGGCTTCCTTCTCTAGGTCCAGGGTGGCTGCACCGTGGGCAGGGGGGGCGCTTTTCACAGCCTCTGGGGAGGGGAGAGCTGGCGGCCCTCTGCCACGTACAGCGCAAACGGGGAGCGGGAATCGCGTGGTGCAAAGGGGAAACAGAAAAGAGGCTAGCCTCCCAGGGTCGACTGCTCTTTGGAGTATTCTCGTTATTAACTCTAAGCCTTAGTTTCCTCATCTGTAAAATGGGATAATATGAATGACATCAGCTAAGTCACGAGGTTGGCCAGAGGATTAAATGAAGCCAGACCCGTGGAGCTCTTGGCACAGTGCCGGGCACACAGCAGGCGCCAAATAAAGAACTGACGTGATGTTCTGATTGTGCATCAAAAAAGAAAAGTGGTCAAATGAGAGTCCTGCCATGTGCTTGGTTTCCCCGCACACGCACACGTTGAAAATGTGCTCTTTAACTCTGCTGGTAGTTGTGTTTTTTCTTTTATGTTATTTTTAGGTTTTTTAGTTCTGCAGACTAAATTTCTGTGCAAGTTATTCCTCAAAGAAAATATTAATACTGGGCACCGCGTGGTGTCCGGGGACGATCATTGATTATTACGTGTTCATGGCAATGGACAACACATGCCAGCCTTCACTACCGCCAGGATCTGTCACACCCGTGGTCTTAGTTTAGGCCTCACAACAGCCCTGAGCAGGAGGGACTATTGCTCCCACTTTGCAGATGGAGAAACAGGTCAAGAGATTCAAGGCTGGCCCACTTCCCACAGCTGGGGCAGGTGGAGCTGGGATTCAGCCCCAGGCCAGCCGACTCCAGTGCCCTCCAGAGAGGGGTCTTTGCTGTCAGCCACGCAGTGTGAGAAATGGGGCGGCAAGAGGGAAGGAAGGATCTAGAAGGAAGGTCCTCAGTCTGCAGGCCTCCACTTGCCTCCTCTTTCCAAAGGCTTTGCAGAAGTCAGGGGCGATCGTGGCCATGACGGGGGATGGGGTGAACGACGCGGTCGCCCTGAAGTCGGCGGACATCGGGATCGCCATGGGGCAGACGGGGACGGACGTTAGCAAAGAGGCTGCCAACATGATCCTGGTGGACGATGACTTCTCAACTATCATGTAAGCTGCTTTTCAGGGGTTTTTTTAGTGCAAAAATGCCTGGAGTAACCAGCTGCCCCTGGGATCTGCTGTGCTGGAAATACAAGGTGTCCCCAGGCCCACACACCACTTAAAGCAGGGTCATGGGGCCACCCTGGGGTTGGTGGCACACAGCACCCCGGGGAATGTTCAGACACGTGCATTTCAGGCACTGATGGAGAACCCTGGGTCAGACGCGCACAAGAGGCCCACGTGTGAGCTGCAGGCTGGTTAAAGGGAATCCTGGACCACCCACCCTCAGTGCCAACAGCGAGACCCACAGACTATGTGGCCATTAAAAATCATGTTTTGGTGGGCCAGCCCCAGTGGCCCAGTGGTTAAGTTTATCACGCTTTGCTTTGGCGGCCCAGGTTCAGTTCCTGGGCGCGGACCTACACCACTCATCTGTCAGTGGCCATGCTCTGGTGGCAGCTCACATATACAAAAAAAGAGGAAGATGGGCAACAGATGTTAGCTCAGCGGAATCTTCCTCAGCAAAAAAAAAAAAAAATGTTTTGAAGAACATTTTAATGACGTAGAGAAATGCTTACACTGTAGTGTTAAGTGAAAAAAGCTAAAAATGAACATATTCAGTTTGAGTCGAGTGTCGTGTTTGTATAGATGTATACATTTCACGCATTGAAAGAGATTGGACGGAAATGCCCAAATCATTAATACAGATGTGGTCTCTAGGTTCTGAGGTTCCAAAAGAACCTGTTTCCTCCTGTTTCATTCTTCTGTATTTTTCTCTTAATAGATTTACCTTTCCTGTAGTTCTAATTTTAATTCTTATTTTAATTAGTTCTAATTAAGACATTTGTAATTGGGGGTGGGAGAACACTTTTCTTAAGCCTGATATAAAAAATCTGAACCAATATTGAAGTTCGGTGTAATTATCGGCTTTATAAAAGGCACCTTTTCTTTATTAATGGATTCGCCATGGGAATCCTTAAAGCACGCCCTCTTGAGTAAAAGAAAAAACATGCAGTTAATATATAGCTTTTCAGGGGTTTTTTCCTTGCAAAATTTTTTAGTAAAACGGAATTAGTGTTCTACATTAGTGACTCAAGATCAAGTGTTTTAAAGGACTTCTGCAAAAAGCATTCTAAAAATACAAGAGATGATGTTTTCAGCCTCCTAATTCTCCCCCTTGTTGCGAAGCCTGTGGATGCAGTTACCGGGTGTAATGGGCTTGCTGTGCCTCTTGCCGTGGGTGACACGCCCAGGTGCGTCGGGCCCTGCAGGAGGCCTGGGCGGGGGCTGGCCCCCGGGCTTGGGTGAGAGAGTAACTTGTAGTCTTTGGACAGAAGGATGATCGTGGATCAGGGACCCGTCCCCAGTGACTGATGGCACCTGTTAGGACGTCACCATCCTCCATTGGTGTGTCTCCGAGAATGCCAGCAAGGGGAACTGGGGGGAGGGGTCCAAGCACGACGTCAACTCTGGGTGACACCACGACTTCCTTCAGCAGCCGATGGAGCTGACAGCCTTTCCACCGGGCCCTCCTTGCTACTAAACCCTCTGCTCTCTCGCAGGAACGCGGTGGAGGAAGGCAAGGGGATTTTTCACAACATCAAAAACTTCGTCCGCTTTCAGCTGAGCACGTAAGTCCAGCATCCCCGGTGCCGCCAAGCGCTGCATCTGCATCCGGCAAGCGGCCGTTGACGCTGCCCTGTCTGCCGCTTGTGCCCGCAGGAGCATCTCGGCCTTGAGCCTCATCACTCTGTCCACTGTGTGCAACCTGCCCAACCCCCTCAACGCCATGCAGATCCTGTGGATCAACATCATCATGGACGGGCCACCAGCACAGAGGTGAGGCGCCGGGCTGGCCGGGAGCACCGCCACTTCTGCCAGGCTCCACCGACTGTGCCCCTACTCTGTGCAGGGGCCCGGGGCTACAGAGATGGAAAAACACAGTCGCTGGTTGTAAGGAGTCCCAGAAGACTTAAGTGTAGTGCACCGGGGGCAAAGACAGCGAGTGGAATACACTGGGCACTGAAGGAAGCACCTAGGCAGGCAGGGCAGGGGGATGACGGAACTTTCTGCCCCCCTGCCTGGAATGCTGTCCCTGGGCTACCTGCATGGCCCCATCCCTCTCTTCATTCAGCTCACTGCCTCCAAGAAGTCCTCCGTGATTACTCTTAACAGCAGCCTCCTCACCCTCAGTCACCTTACTTGGCTTTATTTTTCCCTGGAGGGGAAAATATATGTATATTTTCTTATTTATCTGATTATAATCCATCTCTCCTTCAGAATGTCAGCTTCATGGAGGCAAGATTCTTGTTTTATTCTCTGTGGAATCCCTGTCTCCTACAACAGTGCCTGGCACATAGGCGCTCAGTAAATTATTAACTGAATGAATGAATGAATGAATGAGAACAGAATGCTGGGCTGGCTGAATGATGCAGGCGAAAGAGCGAGCTTTGGAGTCAAGGAGACCTGCAGGACCAAGCCAGGCCCCGTGCTGGGTTAGAGCACGTAGAGGTGGTGTTTCAAATGTAGCAGTCTATTGTCACTGTGATTAACTTAACCATCACCGTGACAGCTGCCGCGGGAAGGCGGGTCCTCCTTTATTCCCCCCAGGCCCAGCGTACCCCTTCTACGCGCTCTCCCTGGGCACGGGGCCGCGAGTGCCGCTGGACCGCAGCTCTATCTGCAGAGTCGGCTCCCTCCTGGGTGCCCCCCGCACTGTCTGCTGTGGGTCCAGCACCAAGCCCGCTGTTTCAGAGTTGGCTGAAGGCGGGTGTCCCTCAGTCAATCGGGGGCTCTGCGGTGGGCAGGGCCTGGGTCCCGTTTCTCCCTGCCGGCTGGGACAAGGCCGGGGGGGGGTCCCCTCATGGTGATGGAAACTGCCTGAGCATGAGGAATGACCGGTCGTGGTTCTAGGACCACAGCGTGGCCAGCCACAGGGTGGTTTTGCATCAGTGTGTTTGGGGACGGATGGAGGTGGAGGGGGTGGATGGCTGCCCACGGGGTCCAGGGCCCCCCCTGAAGCAGCTGAGGGGCTGGGGGGTTCGGAAGAGGTCAGAGGTGGTGAGGATGGGAGGGGCAGGCATCCAGCGCAGACGGGGAGGTCCCCGTGAGACTGGGAACACCTGGGCTCGTGCAGGACATCTCGGAGGCGTTTGCCAACGCTGACCTGACTGCCTCTGCTCCAGGTGTCCTTCTTGACTTAATCGCTGCACGTCTTTTCAAAACTATCCTTTCTCCATGGTTTATGTCCAAGTGTCCCTTCTGTTCTGAGCAGCTTGGGGGTCGAGCCGGTTGACAAGGACACCCTCCGGCAGCCACCACGGAGCACCAAGGACACGATCCTCAGCAGAGCCCTCATCCTCAGAACCCTCCTGTCGGCTGCTGCCATCATCAGCGGGACCCTCTTCATCTTCTGGAAAGAGGTGAGGAAAGCCCTCGCTGGCTCATCCAACGAGGGTTCCCCGAGGGCCTGTGTGGTGGCCGACGCGGGGCTGGGTTGTGTGGGAGGCAGGGCGCACGGGCCTGCCCCGGCCCCCACGGGGCTCAGGTTCTGTGGGGGGAGACAAACGTACGTACAGGGGACCATGGGGACCGGTGGCAGAGGGCCGGGGGCCTGGAGCTGACTTTGCAGAGGTGGGACGAGGCAGAAGGACATGAAGCCTCGGGCAGAGAAAAGAATGCAGGTTTTGTTCTAAACGGAACACGATGCCCCTCCTTTCTGTTATCACCAGGACACAATTTGAATGAAAGACACTCCTGTCTCATTCCCTGGAGGTGGCTGTTCGCGGGATCTTGTTACGGGTCACCTTGTAATGGCCCGCAGGTTTGGGCAGCCCCTGTGCCGAGACATCCAGTGATGTAGAGGGAAGATTAGGCAGGTTATCCATCCAGACATTTAAACCCCAGGTCACCCATGTGCAGGACAGGGGATGGGACACTGGACCGCCACCATCTCTCGGTTTTTTTTGAGGACCCACTCTACCCCAAGAGAGCGCCTTTGCTTTTTCCCAAATTCTCACCTCCTGAGAAGGTGGTGGAGGCCCCGCCCCTGTCCAGCCCGTGTGCTCAGCCTGGTGGAGGGAAAGGCACAGGCCTTCCCCTTCTAACAGTGGTCCTCAGCGGGGGGCCCCACGCAGCATCAGCGCCCCCAGAGCTTGTGAGAAACGCAGACCTGCTGGATCAGCCGTCCTGACATCCCCGGGGACCCTGCTCTGGTCCACCCAGCAACTGAGCTCAGGCAGGAGGGGTGGCTGCTGCCCGGGCCAGAGCGTGGGGTCCTGACCGCTTACACCAGGCGTGGGAAGTTTGGGAGCACTGCCCAGAACCTTCTCGCCGTGAGGCTTCTCGCCTTCGGCTCCAGCTACGCCCTGCGGTGCAGTCCAAACGAGACCGGACTGAGGCCCGGCGGCGGCGCCAGAGCCACGCGGGGTCTGCGGCTTCCTCCACGTTTGCCATGGGGTTGGCGTCTTCTGCCTTCTCTGTAGGAAATGACATTCTGCTAAGTGGATGCGACTGTAGCGGTGTCCCCTCCCGGGAGGCGGTGCCACCTGCTGCAGGAAGGGGCATTTCTTTTACCTGTGCGAGGTTTCCACTGTCTAGCATCGGGGGCAGCTGAAATCCTGAGGAAGGGCTAACGGCCCCCTCCCCGGTGCCGACAGAGGGGCCGGGCCCCGGGTGGTCAGGAGACACACCACCGGTTGACGAAGACTGAGGGAGGTCTCGATCCGTTCCTAGTCAGACCCCTAAACTGCTGTGGCCTGGACACAGGAGTGGCGATGACAGGCCTGCTCGGTGGAATTCCCCCTCTCCCCGGCTCTCGGTTTGGATGAGTGTACGAGGGAATCACAGCGTCTGCCCGGGACCCCCTCATCCTGTGCATTTGTTCCAGATTCCCGAAAACAAGGCAAGCACCCCACGCACCACGACCATGACCTTCACCTGCTTTGTGTTCTTCGACCTCTTCAACGCCCTGACCTGCCGCTCCCAGGTGAGACCAGCTGACCCGGGGCCGCTCTCCTGTGTCCCCAGTGAGGAAGTCTGCGGTCCCTGCCCGTCACTCGGTGGCTTGGCCTCGCCGCGGCATCTGGAGGCATCTTCGTCTGTGGTGCGGGCTGTGCCGGCTGACATGCGCCCCTCCCTCCCGCAGACCAAGTTGATACTCGAGATCGGCTTCCTGCGGAACCACATGTTCCTCTGCTCGGTGCTCGGGTCGGCTCTGGGCCAGCTGGCCGTGATCTACGTCCCGCCTCTGCAGAAGGTCTTCCAGACGGAGAACCTGGGAGTGCTCGGTGAGTGGAAGGGGACACGAGGAGGGGGTCACTGGAGGCCAGGGCCGTCACACGCTGCCCCGTCCACCTGGGGAGTGGAACTGCAGAGCTCTCTAGGGTGCTAAGTCCCTACGTGGGGGCATTCCGTCCCCAAAGGACTAGATTCGTGCCTCAGCATCTGCACTGGGTAGGAGGGTGACGTGATGGGGCGTGGAGATGCAGGGACCCACAAAGGCCTCCCAAGAGGCCCCTCTGGCGGAAGTAGGGCTGAAGGCAGAAGGGGACTCAGTATCCCAGCCCCGCTGCCCCGGGGCAGGAGGCTCAGAGGGCACACGGCAGGTGAGGTCTGGGGGCCGTGCCCAGATGTACCAGGTCTGGGCTCAGCCTGTGACATGCCATGTGCCCCCAGCCTGGGAGCAAGTTTGCCCCTGTAGGCAGTGGGGGGTTTTCACAGGGGCCTGTGTGACATGGACACCCGCTTACCTGGTGACAGGCAGTGGGCCACCCAGTAGTTCTTGCTGAAAGGGACACCACTTAATGACTGTGGCTCCCCAGGGGCCCCAAGCGCCTACACCCTGGTGCAGAACCCCGAGGACACCCTGTCCTCACCCAGGCTTCCTGCAGATCCGAGTTCTTTCTGTGGAAGCCGCCCAGGGTGGCCTGTCTCCTTTGCCTGAAGCTGAGATGACAGGGAGCAAAAGCAGGGACTGCGCAGCAGAGGTTCCCGCGAGCCGCGTGGTGGACCCGCAGCCACTGCCACGCTGGGCGCGCCCCGATTCTGGGCGGAGTCCTGGGCGGGTGGGGCTGGGGCCAGGGGTTCCACCTGCGCCTCTGACCCTTTTCCCTTCTCACCTGTTGGCAGATTTGTTGCTTTTAACCGGATTGGCCTCGTCTGTGTTCATTTTGTCAGAGCTCCTCAAACTCTGTGAAAGATTCTGCTCCAGAGCCAAGAAAGCCCAGACTCGCCAGGAAGCCATTTAACGGCCCCGCCCCGTGTGAAATCCCCGAAGTCATCTGTATTTTATGTGACTGCGGCCCTCCCCCAACCCTCTTCAGAGGGGGTTTTCAGGACACCAGAGAGTTAAGTCACTCACTCGGGTTTTCTTCCTGGAAAACCAGCAGGAAGCACGGGCCCAGGCCATGTCCACACATCACTCTCCCGCTGGGCTCGGGGACAGACGGCGAGGAGCCCGTACAGACACACCTCTCTATTTATTAAATCAATGATTTTTATTAAGCACGTCTGACTGTGTGTTTGCGCCATAGCTCGATGCGACGCAGCCCGCTCGTGAAGAACACATGGGCTCCTGGCAGGATAGGAAGATAGGGCGGTGGGGACACGGCCTGAGCTTCTGGTCACTTCTTTGCCCGATGCTGGCCCCTTTGAGGCCCCACTTCCTCATCCATAAACTGGGGGCTTTGGGTGTTTTTGTTCAGTGCCACGCCAGCGGCCTAATTTATCATTTTGAAGGATTTAGTCACTGTGTTCCCACAAGTGGCCACGTTAGAACCCTTATGCCATGTCGGAAACCCACAGCTTTGTGTTCATGACCACGTATATGGCAAGAAGCAGTCACTTCCTGAACGGCCGAAACAAAGGCCTTGGCTTTGAAGATGAATGGTGAGAACCTCCAGAACCTTTCCCTCCAGAACCAGGACCTGGACTGTTTCCCGCCTGCCCAAGGGTGAGCCTGACTTCCCACTGCCCCCAAGACTGTTCTTAAGACACGTGTGTCCTTCCACTTGAAAGATGGCAGAGAGGGAGGTCTCCATGCCGTTCTTCTGTCTGCAGCCAGGCAAAAACCACCACGGAGAACCAGAAATGCAACTCCATCTCTCGTGAAATGAGGCCACCACTATCACCCCTGGTTGTCTGTCAGGGTTTTCTAGAGAAACCGAACCAATAGGATGGAGAGAGGTTTGTTTTGAGGAATTGACTCATGTGGTCGCTGGAGCTGGCAAGTCTGATATTTTTAGGGCCAGCCATCAGGCTGGGATGCAGGAAAGAGTTAATAATGCAGCTCAAGTCTGGAGGCAGAATTCCTTCTTTCTCAGGGGAATCTCAGTCTTTTTTCTTAAGCTTTCAACTGATTGGATGAGGCCCACCCACATTAGGAAGGCAATCTTCTTTATTTACTGTCTACTGATGTAAATGTTAATCATATCTAAAAAATTCCTCATGGAAACATCTAGACTGATGTTCCACCAAACAGTGGGGCACCACTGCCTAGCCAAGTTGACACAGGAAAGTAACCATCAGCCACAGTAGCTGTGAGACAGGCTGCCAGGGGTGGTGATACCTGGACCAGATCAGGGTGAGGAAAGTCAGAGTGGACCCCTGCAGCTCGCAGGTAGAGTCCAGATTCTGCCAAAGTAAGATTCACAGCCTGTGGGGAGGTCACTATGCTCCTCCGCCACCACCCCAAGTGACACCAGAGCTAAATGAGGAGACACATATATGTGCCATCCCTGCAAGAAGAGGATTGGGGGGCTGGCTGCAGAAGAAAGCTTTTGGTCAGGGTTATATCTGCTCAGCAGTGGCTAAAGGATGGCAGCAATGTTGGAAAAAAAATCAATGTAAGCCACCATATTAATAATCTAGAGAAGGAGAAACACATGATCATGTCAATTGATGCAGAAAAACATTTGATAAAATTCAAACTCCACTCATGATTTTACAAACTCTTAGCAAACCAGGAATAGAAGAAACTTCCTCAACCTGATAAAGAGCATCTGTCACCGACGAGGCGCCTTGAGAAACTCACAGGTGGGTTCGGAAGCAGTTAACTGTTTTTCCAAGTTGTTTCTTCTCTTCTTACAAGTTAAGGAGATGAAACCACCACCATCCTGAAACTGACCAAGTGAGAAACTCAAGGGAGATGGAACCACCAAACATCCTGAAACTGACCAAGTGAGAAACTCAAGGGAGATGGAACCACCAAACATCCTGAAACTGACCAAGCCTCCCCACAAGAGGGGCACCCATGACCTTTGCCTTATTTTTAAGCAAAGATCTCTCCAGGAGGAGCTTAGGCCTCATTATGTGGAAGCCCCTTCTCCAACTGAGCCTGTGCAGGCAAATACCCGCCTCTCCCTTTTGAATATTCATTCCCATCCTTTGCTCAGGGATGCCATGACTTTGGAAATGATTCCTCGTGGCCTCTCATTTGCTGCAAATACACTTGACTTTGTGAGACAACTTCCACTGGTATAGAGTCTTATTTAACTCACCAGGAGGCGAGCCCACTTGGTTCACTCATACATCTACAAAAAACTTATAGCTGACATCATACTTAGTGATGAAAGACTGCATGCTTTCTTCATACAATTATGAACAAAGCAAAGATGTCCAGTCTCACAGCTCCTGCTCAACACAGTCCTGGAATTCCTAGCCAGTGCAATATGGCAAGAAAAGAAAAAAGTCATTGGAAAAGAGAAAAATGAAACTGACTCTATTCACAGATGACATTATTGTCTATGTTGAAAATCCCAAGGAATTTAAAAAAACAAACAAAAACTTCTCTCGGTAGGTTTCACTAATAAGTGAATCTAGTAAGGCCACAAGATATAAGGTTAACCCATAAAAATCACTTGTATTTCTATATACTTGAACAATTGGAAACGGAAATTAAGAATTGAATACCACTTACCATTTTAAAAAAGAAATACTTAGGTGTAAACTAACAAAACATGTCTAGGGTCTTGTGTGCTAAAAACTACAAAATGCCAATGAAAGAAATCAAAGAAAATCTAAAAAAATGAGAGACACACTGTGTTCATGGATTGAAAGACAATATAGTAAAGAGGTCCGTTCTGCCTAAATTGGCCTACAGATTTAACACAATGCCTATAAAATCTCAGCAGGATTTTTTTTTGTAGACATAGACAAGCTTATTCTAAAATTTATATGGAAAGATAAAGGAACATTTTAATTAGCCAGTTTTAGCTATTTTAAAATAGCTAGTTTTAGCTATTTTAAGCCAAAATTTTTGAAAAATAGGAATAAAGTTGGAAGAAACACACTTCCTGATTTTAAGACTTACTATATAGCCACAGTGATCAAGAGAGGGTAATGGTGGTAAAGTGATAGACACACAGATCAATGAAACAGAAGAGTCCAGAAATAGCCCCACCCGAGTATAGCCAACTGATTTTTGACAAAAATCCAAAAGCAGTTCAATGGAGAAAAGAGTCATTTCAACAAATGGTATTGGAACAAGTGGACATCTATAATCAAAAAAGAACCCCTCAACCTAAACCTCACACCTTCTACAAAAATCAACTCAGAATGGGCCACAGACCAAAACATAGGAGAAAATCTTTGGGATCTAGAGGTAGGCAAAGAGTTCTTCGACGTGACACCAAAGACACCATCCATAAAAGATTAGAAAAATTGCTAAATTGAATTTCATCAAAATTAAAAAGTTTTACTCATGAAACTTACTATTAAATGAAAATTTTTTAAAAGGCCACAGACAAAGAAAAATGCTTTCAAATCACATATCCAGCAATGGGCTTGGATCCAGAATATTATTAAAAACTCAAAATTCTAACACAAAATAACAGAGAATGGGCAAAAGTCTTGAACTGAGCCTTCCCCAAAGAGGACATACAGAGGGTAAACACGCACAGGAGAAGATGTTCAACATCATCAGCCGGCAGAGAAGTGCAACCTTAACCCACAATGAGATACACTCCACGTCAACTAGAATGGCTAAAATAAAAATACCGACAATACCAAGTTCTGGAAGGATGCAGAGCAGCTGGAACGCGTATATATCGCTGGTGGGGATGTAAGTGCTTCAGCCACCCTGGAGAACAGTCTGGAGATGTCCTGTAAAGTTACCCACACGTTTACCAGCAATCCCACTCCGAGGTATTGATCCTAAAGACTTATTTATGTTCACACAAAAATCTGTACGTGAATGGTCACAGCAGCGTTATTTGTAAGAGCCAAATCTTAGAAACAGCCCAAGTGTCCTTAAATGAGTGAATGGATAAAGAAACGGTGGTGCATCCGTACAGTGGCATACTACCCAGAAATGAGAAGGAACACACACAGAACAATGGATCTCCTGGGTATTATGCTGAGTGACAGAAGCCAGCCTTAAAAGGTTATACACATAACGTTCCCAAAATGACAAAAATATGGTGATGGAGAATGGATGACAGGTTGCCAGGGGTTAGGATTAGGCGGGTGTGACTACAAAGGGGGAACATGAGGGAGTTTTGGGGGTAATGGGACAGTTCTGTATCCTGACCGTAGTGGTGGTTACACGAATCTACACATGTACTAAAAGTTCATAGAACTTGTGTTGGGGTCCCCCAGAGCACGCTTGGGCTCAGTGATTCTCTAGAAGGACTCAGGGAGAGGATGACAGACGCGCCACATGTGGAACCCTCCCAGATTCCGCCCTTTGCTGGTTCTCATTTGGATCCCTTCCCTGTAATAAACATGGCCATCAGCAGAACAGGGTTCATGGAGTTCTGTGAGTCTTTTTAGTGAGTTATCGAACCTGAGCATGGTTTTGGAACCCCCCAAACTTGCAGTTCATGCCAGAAGTCTTGGGCAGATTTGCCAGCTACTGGACTGTGCCATTAGCCTCAAGTTTGCCTAAAATGGGGTACTATGTAAAAACTGATGAAATTCAGATCCGGTCTGCTGCTTAGCTCACAGTGTTGCACCAACACCAATCTCCCGGTCTGGATAACTGTGCTTTGGTCACGTAAGATGCTTCCACTGGGGAAAGCTGGATGACAGGTACACAGGAACTCTCCCTACTATTTTTGCCACTTCTATGTCAGCCTAAAATTATTTCAAAATAAAGTTGATAATAAAAAAAACAGATTCAGAAGAATTGAGCACAAATATTCCAGGCAAATGCAAACAGCAGCAGACACCACAGGGTAACGCCATTAACGTCAGACAGGATTAAAATCATTGCCAAAAGCACTGAGTGAGACAGAGAAGGGAATTTAACAAGCTATAATCACCACGGAAAATCCAACATGCCTGGGTATGCACCAACACAACCTCCAAATGCACAGGGCACAGTAGGGAAAATTTAGGAAAAAACCTAAATACAGAAAATTCAGGAGGAGACTCTAACTGGACACATGTGAGGACACAACTAAAATCTCAACTGACTCCAAAGAAGTAGACATAATATAGATAAGTTCTCTAATCGTTATACAAAAAAACTAAAAGTGAGCAACAGAATTTGTGGGAAAATTCTCTGGCATATGAAAATTTTAAAACTTTTGGGTGCAAGAGAAAATCAAAATAAAAACCATGGAAAATCTAGAAGTTAACCATGAGGACACACCTGTCAGAATCTATGCAATGCTGCTAAAAAAGCAGAACTCAGAAAAAAAATAATGGCTCTATATATTCATTTACTTTCATTTTTTTATTTAGTAATTTAACAATCAACTCAAAAAATTTGACAAAGAAAAACAAACATAAACAGGAGGAAATAATCTGAAAGCAAAATTAATTTAAAAACAAAATTGGTAGAACGTAATTTAGGAAAAATGAAAGGAAAGAAAGAAAAAAACAATTACAGATTTCAAATATTTCAGTCAATCCTATGTAAATTAATTGGAAGACTTAAATAAAGTGGAAAATTTACTTGGAAATATAAAAATTGTCAAAATTGCTCCCAGCAGAGATTTAAAGCAACCCAGATGATAAAAGAAATAGATGAAGTTGTCAGGAGTGAACTCTCTCCTTGCCCACCAAACCCCAAATAGTACCGGGTGAAGTTTACCCAAACTTGAAGGAACTCCTTTCATTTGTATTTTCTAGAACCTGAAAAAGGGAAAGGTTCTAAATTACTTTTGAAAAGCCAGCAGAGTTTTAAAATGAAAACATGACTTACATAAAATCTGATCAAAACAAAACAAAAAACTACAGACCAACTTATTTATACTCATTGCTGCAAAAATACTAAACCCGGGCCACCTGAATTAACACACGAGGAGAGTAACAGTTCGAATACAAAGATGGCTCAGGATTTGGAACCTTACTTATTTGGGATTTCTTATTAAGAAATCATAGATGCCAAAAATTAAAAAAAAAACTTTTTACAAAATTTGACATCTACTCTTGATAGAAACTCTTTAGTAACATAAATATAAATGGATACTCCCTACACATGAATATATATATGTGAAACATATCAAAACTAAAGCCAGCATCATGCTTACTGATGAAAGACTAGGTGCATTTCCATTAGTCAGGAATGAGAAGGATATATCATTACTATTAAAGTTCTGAAAGTATTTGCTGATACAATTAATCAAGAGAAAGAAATAAAAGGCGTGGAAATCAGAAGAGCAGGGAAATTATCCTTATTTCCAAGTATGCCATCATAACAGCTGCAATCAACACGTTTGTACACCTCAGACTTACACAATGTTATATGTCAATTATATCTCCATAAAGCTGGAAAAAAAGAAATAGAAATCTTGCAAGCCAAAACACAACAGAAAGACATTTTTCAAGTGCTGGGGGAAAAAATGTCAAAATATCTCTCAAAAAGTAAAACGAAAACAGTCCTTCAAAAATGAAGGCAAAATAAAGATTTCAGGCAAAAAAAAAACAAACCATAATAGCTGCAAACTCCCAAAGAATTCATAATTAATCAAAAACAATGAACAGCAGTGGTTCTCGGCGTGACGTCCCCAGACCAGCAGCATCAGCATCAGCAGGGAATTGATCAGAAATGAAAATTCTCCAGTCCCTTCCCAGACCCACTGAATTAGAGACTCTGGGGGTGGAGCGCCCCAATCTGCATTTTAAGGAGTCTTCTAGATGATTCTGATGCAGGCTCAAGGTGGAAAACCACTGGATAAAAGAATTCAGCAAGGTAACTGGGTACAAAACTGCGTCCAAAATGAAGGGCTTTCCTGTGTTCAGTCATCAGTTAGGAAAAAAAAAAGTCCACTTCCAGTGCCAGCAATGACAATGTAGCAAACTTAGATGTTCCTGTTCTCGGACAGAAGAATCAACCTTAGCCAAATGTCAGGTCTGCCTCCACTGATCTGTATTCAATGCCATCTCAAAAATACTATCCAACTTTGTAGAAGTGGTCCAAGTGCTACCAAACGTCAGAGAAAATAAGAGGGCAAGCACATGAAGGAAAATTCCAGAAAAGAGTAGTAACGGGGGAATAGCTCTTACAGCTTTTTATCCTCAAACTCCAGTAATTAAAACATGAGACAGAGACCTAAGTTCATACAGAAATTCAGTCAATGAGAAAGTAGCATTTTAAGTCAGTGAGAAAGAGGCATACTATTTAATATAAAAGGTATTGGAATTTATTTGGGGGTAAGATAGAGGTATATTTTAAAATACATTTTGAATGGATCAAAGATTTAGAAGTCAAAATGGAAAGCATAGAAATAAAAGAAAACATGGATTTTTTTTTAAATCTCAGAACAGAGAAAAACTTCCTATGCAAATTACAAATCGCAGAAGCCTTAAGAGGAAATGCTGGCAAATATGGCATAAAATGCAAAATTTATGTACAGAAAAATTAAGTCAAACAAATTGGAAAAAATATTTACCATACACAGCAAATGCTATTTTGCTTCATTCAAAAAAGCCCTCTTGCAAATCAATAAGAAAAGGACCCACACCCTGAAAACCCAGCCAGGTGAAGGATATGATAGGATGGTTTTTGAAAACTGTCACTTGTAAGAGAAATAGAAAATAAAATTATAGTTTTTGCGTATCGGGTAAAAACTAAATTTTAATGTAGTGTTGGTGAAAAGGTGGCAAACAGGCACTGTACTATGTTAGAAGTTTAAATTGAGCGTGAAAGGTTTGTTAATTTCTCAACATCTAAACAGAAAAAAGCATGTACCTGTTGATCCAACAATCCAGCTTCTAAGAGTCTGTCCTGCAGACAAAATCACACCAACACGCACATAGAGGATGTTCACTCGAGCAACAATGAGCCACAAACAAAACGTCCCCAGCCAGGGATGGTGGGACACCAGAAACACGGAGCATCTGTATCGTGGACGTTGTGCGGTCAGTGACAACAGAGAGGGAGACGGGGTGGACACGGAGCCATTGCCACCAAAGTGAGGGACACACCAGCGTGTAAAACACCATTATGCTGGGTGTGCAATGAGTTACCTCTGGCAGAAGACCTCAGTGGTTGTATCATGAGTGACTTTGCCTCTTGGGAAGGAAAACAGCTGGAGAAGGGACAGGAGGAAGACATCTTTCAAGTTATATCCTTTTGTATTTCAAACTTTTTTACCGTGTACACAGAAGGTAATTTCTTTAATAAGGAAAACAGGGTGGGAAAACAATAACAACAGCCACATTTGCACCACGGACCTCATCCTTTCACCTCTTCCTTCTAGCACTTTGTGGGGCCCTACTCTGTCTTCACTTACAGGGGGACCGCTGGTCTTTGCAACCTGAATTCTTATTCCCATTTCATAAAAGAACAAATTCTTCATTTGTTAAAACTAGTGTAACTGACCTCAATGAGTCCGTCTCTTGGTGAGTGCGGAGCCAGATAGCACAACCAAGGCTGAGGTGGGTGAAGGAAAAAGCTTTATTGCTTGCACAGGCAACAGGGAACAGGGAGGATAGCTGCCAAAGCAGTGCCCCCCTCCCCCGAGCTCAGTGCAGGTGCAGGTTTTATACACCAGAGTGCAGGGGATGTGTTACAACTGTGTAACAGCTGGGCCTGATCCGGGCACACATGCAGGCCATTACATAAGGAGTTCAAGGCCATCACATAACAGGTTCACCCCAACATGCCATTTAGAACTGGAGCAGTTTGCAGGGGTCCTGCTGCAAACATGTCAGTTTCACCGTAGGACAGCAACATCTGCGAAAACAAGGACACCATCTTCCGAAACACAGCACACACAGTTTTTCTCCTTGTCTGGAAAACATCTGACAAGACCATGTTTAGTTATGGATCAGATTTTCATTAACCCTTTCCTTGTCTGGTTTCTGGTCACACTAGCATCGCCGGGGGTCTCTCCGCCCCAGGCAGAGCGCGGTCAGTCAGGTCCAGTGGCCCCGGGCATGGCAGACATCCTCAACAGGTGTGTGTGCTCAGAGCCACACCCAGTGGGGAGAGGCAGAACCTCATGCCAGGGGAACTTGCGTGGCTGACCCGCACCCACCCAAAGGCCGCATCCCCCAGGCTACCAAGCACCTGGGCTGGGCCTCTCCTCGGGGAGGTGTCTGTCTCAGGACACAGATCCCCATGTGTGATCTGCACTCGTTAGGACAGCACAAGGCATAAGGCATGCAGGCAAAATCTAACCCTCTGGGGCAGCCACCAACAGGGGCAGCAGGAAATGGTATTCAAAGCACGGACCTTTCAGTAGTGAGGTATTTAACTGCATTTTATTAAAATTCCACAACAAACTGAAGATTCGGGACCTAATTCTTTAGATTCTGATAAGGTTATCTGAGGATCCTAATATCCCGTATCTGCAATCCCATCAGTTAGGAAGATCATGTAATGTCCCTGAGAAGCTGTTAAAAATTGGCTTTTTATAAGGAAAATCAATCATGACCAAGTCTGTGTGTGTCACGTTGCTGCACCTCCGTGCACGTCTGAGCACGCACTTTCCTTTTGAAGGCTTCTTTACAAGGCCCTCTGCTCAGTCAGGGGCCTGCTAAGTGCACAGTCTGATGAGCCTCCTGGTAGAAAACGCAGAGCCTGCAAAATGCGAAGAGCTGTTTGCTATGGCTTATAGTCAGGGCAACTCTATAATAAAAGGCTGCATTTTCATGAGATCTGCAAAAGGTCCAAGTTTACAGCACAAGATGAAAGGAGGAGGTATATGTCTTAGAGACGAGCCCACAGCTCCTTTAAGCAGGGAATTCTCACGGTGTGTGCAGTTTCTTCAGGCCTGCCTCGGATGGGGCGGTGGCAGCTCTGCTTGGAGGCCCAGCCCACCTGGGTCACCGTTAGCATTTCAGGATCACCGGAGTTTGTTTAAAGCAAGTCCCCACTGTCAAGTTACCCCCGATCCCCTTCGGGAGCAGCACCGGGCAGGGAGGGCGATGCTGCAGGGGGTGGTGCCCAAGGCCAGGAACGCAGGCCAGTACTGTCAAGTTCGTCCCCACTGATTTAAGCAACAGGCCGTATATCTATCAACAGATCTAAATTAGCAACAGAACCACAACTTTGCTTCTCTGTAGATCTCCTGGTTTTCCCACTTGCTCACAGGTTCATTTAAAAACAGCTGAGAGGGGCCGCCCGGTGGCGCAGCGGTTTAGTCCGCGCTTGGCAGCCCGCGGTTCGCGGGTTCGGATCCTGGGCGCCCGCCGACGCACTGCCTGTCAGCCATGCCGTGGTGGCGTCCCATATAAAGTGGAGGAAGATGGGCACGGATGTTAGCCCAGGGCCAGTCTTCCTCAGCAAAAAGGGGAGGATTGGCAACAGATGTTAGCTCAGGGCTGGTCTTCCCCACAAAAAAAAAAATAAAAAAAATAATAAAAACAGCTGAGAAAAGCAGATGTGGGACCTTACTATAAACAACTGCTGAGGACCCACACCACTGTTATCTTCAAAATCTTCAGCTATTTTCCCCGTTAACACATTGTTTTTTATGAATACGGAAATTCCATGTCATAGGAAGCTGTTCCCCAAAAGCATCAAGGTTCACATCCAAACACCTCTTTACCAGTTGAAATGGAACACCAAGGCCCGCTTGTAATGGGGACGGCCCAGGCAGAGGCCAAGCGACCCCGGCGGGTGGAACCCCCTCCTACCCAGCAGGAGCTCCCGTTCCCAACAAACGCTGACTCCAGCAGAGGTCTCAACGTCTCAGCATCTCCGGACGTCATCGATAGAAAATGAACTATAAGAATTCAGTCGATAACCTGACCCTCGGGATTTCTGGGAGATACACCCACCAACTGATACACGGCACCAGAGGAATTTTACTCGTTCCAATTGAGCGCGGCCAGGGCCACCTGGACACGACCGGTGTGGCTCTGAGTTAAAGTAGGCACAGGTGGGGTGAGGAGGGGGTCGGCAGGCCGTGCACTCTGTCCAGGGGGCCTGAGCCCGGGGACTCCTCACGGCTCATCCTCCTCCGGGACTTCCCGGAGCCCTTGGCTGTGGCGACTCCGCCCACAGATTTCCAGCAGGGCCTGGGCCTCGGGGTCCACATCCAGGATGCTCTTGCTGCTCTTGGCCTTGGGAAGAAGGGAAGGGTGGGTGTGTTCAGTGATTGCAGCCAAGAACAAGCAGTGACGTCCTGCTGGTTCAAGCTCATTAGACTGCAATCCATATCCTACCGCTGCCGCAAGGAAAATGCAGGGGCACGCTGGCTCCCTCTCTGAGGTCCCCGCTACCACCATAGAGAGGTGACAAGGTAGAGGGCCCAATGACTAATCGCAGAACCACGGAACTAGAAGGAACCCCAGACCCTTCCCACCTTGCAGACGGGCCGCCCGCCTACCTGGGTCCACACCGTACACAGGGCCCTGCTTCCCGGGGCAGTTCATTCTCCTAAACCCCTCACAGGCCCCGACAGGACTCCCAGCTGTGCCGTGCACCCACCCACTGGCACCCCTCTGGCCAGCAACGGCTGCTGGAAACGAATTTGGAATAAACTACCTCCAGATGGAGGAGTAAAAGGGGTAAAGCCGAGAAGTGCAGAAACGCCCCCACGCTCACCAGCTGTGACTCCAAGGCGTCTCCCACCGCCCACACCTCCAACTTCTCGAACTGGAAGTTCTCCTTGGCCGACAGCTGAGGGCTGTTGTACGTGGTGCACGTGGGCTTGGCCTTGCTGTGTCCTTTCCCGAAATCAACGTCGATCCACAGCCCAAAGTAATTGTGCTGCCCTCCCATGCCCTGCGAAAGGAAGAGCGCCAGCATCTCCTCAGCCAAGACCTCAGACACCCCAAGCTCACTCAGCCTTAAGTACCAGGCTGAGACAAGGGCGGAGGAGAGTGAATGCAATTTTCTTTTTTTTTTTAACTGTGAAATATATAGATTGACGCAATTTAAGTATCCCATTACAAGTTACTCGAACAATCATCGGGGTGTCCAGAGTCCCGCCCCATGGCTCTTTCTCATGGGGCTATGGTCGCTGGAAGCCCAAGTGACAGCAGAGGACAGAAAAGAAAAAAAAATACAGACCCTCAGGGCTTGGAGACCCAAACCACTAAAATAAGGGGAGAGGTCAACACAGAACTTGACACTGGAAATCCTACTGCGTCTGGGCCCTCCAGTCAGCGACACTCATCCTTGCACAGACCGGGACATTGTGCTCAGAGCACTTAGTCAATGCGGTGGATGACCGCAGGAGAGGAGGCAGGAGGCAGACCCTGGGCAGCGACCCACAGCTGCTCTCTGCACCGCCCGGCACACTGCCGGCTCTAAGCTACTGGCCGACGGGAACAGAATGGCTGTTCAAGCTCCCTGCTCACTTCTCGGCTGCCCCCTCCAGCACCGCCTCTTCTGTCCCTGGGAGGCCTGGAACTACTGTGGAGCAAGAGACAGGTGGGAAAATGCAGTCGACTCTCAGAGCCGCTTCTCTCCTCGGGCCGATTACTGGCGACTACTGGGACCTGCTGGGTGCTGCTCCTGTGGCCCAGGCCCTCAACTCTGTGGTCACCAAACTGTCCTTTCTGGGAGGTGTTGGGAGTCCTCAGGTGGCTCCGTGGGAGCCGCGCAGTGAGCCTGGAAGGAGCACTGGGGCCCTCTCCGTCCTGACAAGGTGGACCAACCTTCTGGGCCCCGGCTCTGGAAACCCAGAGCTGAATTTCCCAAAAGGCACTTTTTGTTAAGAAGCAGAAAAAAGAAATGTGCTGGGGCGCTGGCGAAAGACACATTCCCCACCCAAACTAAGTGGCTCGCAAGAGCTGCGCTGGTGGATGTGCGTGGACGCCCGTGCCAGCTCCTCACCTCAGCCCTCATCCCCTTCGCCACCCCGTCGCCCTCTGCCCGCCCTTGGCCTCTTCTTCCTGTGGCTGAGTCTCCAGGCTGCAGCACGGAGCAGACAGGCAGCACCATCACCCCGACCGGAGCCCCACACACTGTTCGTGAGTCACTGTTGACAAGCGCTGATGGGTCCGAGGAGCCCAGCCCTGGACATGCCCCCTCTTCCTTCCCCAGGCTCATCCCCCAGCGTGTGGCGGGGCAGCAATGCCTGCTGACGGGTCTGACACTGACACCATCTCCAGCCATGAAGGCCACAGGCCAACCATCTGTTATCAGGAAAACTGGCCGAATCCACCTTTTGCACACAAACCACTGAAACACCCCAACAGAGGCCTGTCCCCCCACGAGAGAAATTCTGTCCTGTTGGTGCTGACCGTGGCCCTGAAGCCCAGGCAGAATGAACCGAATCCGGCATGCTTACGTAACTGAATGCGTACAGCTCCCGGTGAGGTGGGGGAGGTGCCAGCCTGGGCATGTCAGGAATGACCCCGTCGGGGATGGGCAGCACGAAGACAGGACATCCCCCTGCCCTTCTCAAGTCCTTACCAGTCCATTTGGGATGGTCTGCTGCCCGTGATTCAGGTACATGTAGTGGTCATTGTAGCCCGTGCAGGTGTACACAGCCATGCTGGGGGAGATGGAGAACAGGAAGCATCTGTCGTCCCCTGAAAGAGATGAGAGTACAAACAAGCAGGGTCACCCATCTGAGCTGGGCACGGGGAGAAGCAGGAACAGAACAAGCCAGCGCTCAGCAGGCAGAAACCTTCACACGGGTCTTCTGGTGCCCTGACTCGCCACACACCAGGGCCTCGGCCATCACAGACTGGTGGGCGGCTCCCAGACCACGTGGAGGACAGGCCTTAGGGCTTCCGGGGACCTGGAGAATGAGCTGGGGGGGTGGGCAGTGAGCGTGACAGCTACAAAGGAACATGACATCTGCTTGCTGGGGACGCCTCTTAGCTCTCACCTGGGAAACAGAGATGGGAACTCTGCCTGCTGTTTGCCGGCCGAGCGCATGGAAGTCAGAAAAGAGCGGTCTCCTTTTCATTTAGGAGCAAGGGGGCAGGCGGTCACTCCCAGTCCTGACTTGGTGCTAGCACAGCCTCCTCAAGTAGGCATGTGACACTGTAAGGCTGTCCCCAGCCTAAAAGAAGGCGTCATCCAGAGGGGAGAGAAAGTCTGCAGACACACTACTGCCCACAGGACACGAGCTGCTGGGAGGGACACACAGTGATAAGTGACTGTCTACCTTCGTCCAAGGACACAGGTGTGGGCATGTGTGCCACTGAGAGACCATCCTGGTCAAAACTCCGGAAACAACCAGCATCCTACATCTCAGAGACGCCTTCCTTCCTTCCGTGATTCATTCATTCCGTAAGCACATTCCGCACGAGGGAGAGTGACGGAGGCCACGCCTCCCCCCACGGAGCCTCCAGCTAGGCCGGAGCGAGATGCTCCCCACAGTTGGGAGAACTTGGCCAGAAGGACTGCCCTCCATAGTGACACCGTGAAAGGCACCTGATGTCATACAAGCCAACACAGGGCCAAGCTCACAGCACTTTGGGGTCGGGCCATTTGTGAGGTGGGAAAGAAGGTCTCGGGAAGCAGGCTGGGAGGCTGGAGGTGGAGGGCGGACACAAAGGGGGATTCGAGCCCTAGAGGGACCTCAGGGGGAGGCCAGCCCTCAGCAGCAGAAAGACCCCAGACCGGTAGAGTTGGGCCTCCAATCCAGACAGTTCCATGGGGGGGCCTCTGCGGTTGGGGTGGGCTTCTGGAGGCTGAAAATTAGCACCTCCAAGGTCGGGAAGGACATCCTGAGATGGAGACGGCTACTCCACGCAGGGACAAGATGTGGGCATTCAGGAACAGCAGGGGCCCTTGGCCGCACTGCACAGTTTGTGAGCGCTGGGGTGGAAGAAAAAGGGAGATGAGCCTGGGGAGGTCACCTGGAGTCAGGTGACAAAGGGCATTACTCCAGGCTAAAGACTCAGGCTTGATTCCATGGGCTTGGGTGGCTCCAGAAGGTTGGGGGCACTGTCAGACATGATGAACTGCCTGGTCCACACTGTGCCCCAGTGCTGGGCATAAGCACCACTTTGCTCTGCAATCCTCAGGCCGTCTTTCAACCAACACTCCCTGGGTCCCGGATGCTAAGTGAGGTGCTAGGGTCACAAAGTGTACGCCCGTCAGCTGCAGTGGACCCCATTCTAGTCCATCCTGGGGTCTGCACTCAGTGGGGAGGTCCGCGTGGGGGAAAGCTTACTCTCTAGGATGCAGGGGCAAGGACCCAAGGAGACATTATCACCTGCAAAAAAAGCTGAGCCAACAGAGGGCGCATCTAACTCTCACAACGACGACACTCGAGAACCAGGCAGCCAGCACCACCCAGCGCAAGCCAGGTACAAGCGGCTTTCCCACGCAGTGCCATTTCACATACTTCTGGGGAACCGAGGCCCGGAGAAATTAAGCACCTTGCCCAGGACCAGAGCTGGGACTCATGAGGCTGTGTGCTCCGTCCAAAGCTGCAGGCCTTTCAACTGCACCACAGGACACATGAGCAAAAAGGAAACGACGCCCCGGCTGTATCACTTCAAGTCTCAAATATCAGGACTGTTTCCAGGACAAAGGGACAAGAAGGCTCCGGGAACCTGACCTGAATCAGTGATGCAAGGCTGCCCTCTGCTGGAAGCCTGGCCTGGTGTTTCAGAACAGAAAGAACTCAAGTTTGAAAGCTGGGTAATTTCATTTTTCTGCTGTTCTTTGGGAAGATTAATTCTGCTTGTTAATAAAACATGAAGACCCAGCAGAGCCAGCCTGAGGTAAAATTAAAGGAGCTCGAAGAGGAGGAAGTTTCTCTGTAACGATTCTCAGGGTTTTTCCCGTATCCTAAAGCAGAGCCTCCAACCGTGCAGACGCAGCTCATTCATTCCCCCAGACCCTGGAGACGGAGCTGGGGGAGGACGCCCCACACCCGACGCCATGACGGAGAAGGTGGGTGTGCAGAGGAGCTAGCACGGCGGGCCTGAGACAGCCATCCCTAGAAAGGCCTGCCTGCAAGGCTGGCCCTTGGCTGGCGTCCAGGAACTTGGATTTGGGGAGGGTCCCCACCACTCCCAGACTGACAAGAGGGGCTCCCAGTGCCTGAACTGTTTGTGCAAACAGCGTGGTTGGTGCTGAACACCTGCTCTCCTCCTGGGAGCCTGGGATTTGGCTGTGTGTCATGCAGAGGGTGCTCACGTGACTGGCCCCCAGTAGATCCCTGGGCGCTGAGTCCCTAATGCGTGTCCCTGGTAGACAGCACTTCCCATGTGCTGTCACACTCTTGCTGGGGGAATTAATCTCCTCCTGTGTGACTCCCCTGGAAAAGACTCTGGAAGCTGGAGCCTGGTCTCCAGACTTCACCCCACACTGGTCTCACTCTGCATCCTCTCTCTGTGGTAGATCATGGCCCTGAGAACGCACTGACCATGTGCCGAGTCCCATGAGTCCTCCTAGGGAAGCACTGACGTGCAGGGTCTCGGGGACCCCAGACACACTGGGGAAGGGCTGGTAGCAGCAACTGGATTAAAGATCTGGAACATTCCGAAAACTAGAGTAAGCCAAATCCTAAAAACAGTGGGCTCTCAGGGACAGAAGTACCCAACCTTCGTCTCTTAATTCCTTCCACACCTCCCAGGCAAATGGCTGCCCCGCTGCTGCTAAACCCTCTCCGGGAATGGCAACTCCACTCCTGGACACAGCTCCCGGCCGGCAGAAGCTCTCCTAGTGGAGGGAAGACAGAACCAATTCCAAGGGCATGCAGTACAACGGAGGACGCACAGGGAGCACAGGGCCCTCATGTGGTTGGGAAGGCTTCCTGGAGGAGGAGATCCTGGGCTGAGTCCCAACAAGGAGCTGGCTGCGCAAACAGGGAGGGAAGACAGAAAGAGCAGCATGTGCCAAGTCCTGATGACAAATGGGAGCACAGACTGTTCCAGAAACTGCAGGTGGTTCAGGGAGACTAAGCACAGAGCATAAGGGGACAGGAGTGGGTCATGAAGCTGGAGATAAAAGGTGTGCTGTCCCGCGGTGGCAGGAGTGTGGGCGGGGGTGTCGGTTCAAGGGTTTCTAGGAGAAGAGCAACACGCCGGCTGTGCTGGGATGTGGCAAATGGATTGGAGGGCTGAAGCTGAAAGCAGAGGGCCAGCTGCAGTCCCACTGGTGAGAGAGACTTCGAGAGGAGAGGTGGCGGGCCGCAGGCAGGATGGAGGAGAACTGATGACTGTCCGGTCCGGACGTGCAGTCCCCAGCCCAGAGGAGCAAGCCACCTTTCTCCCTGGCTCCTGCATCTTAGGACCTGGGACTCTCCCTCCCACTGACCCGGCCTCCTCGCTGGGAGGGACCCTCCTGGCTTCATTTAGCTCATGGGAGTGAGCGCATGAGCTCTGAATCTGGTCTCTCAGAGCCACTAGGAAAAACCGTCCACTCACAGCCGCGGGCCCCCAAGGAGACATACTGAGAACACCGCCCCAGGCAGCCTGGCCACACACCCGAGGGACGTGCAGTGACATCAAGTCCTGGGAAGGCAGGTTCACCTCTGAGTACGAGAGGAGCATTTTCAAAAATGGTCCTTTAAAAGTGTTTTCCAGAGCATTTTTCTTTGAGGATGGGCAAGAGTTTACTTAGAGCCTTTCATCCAGTGCACTGAAGGTCACACAAAGAACTTCCAAACTCCCACAAAATCACAAAACCGAAGAACTACAGCAGGAGAAAAAGGCAGAAGCAGCAAAGCAGACACACACAGGCAGGGGTGGGGGGTGGGGATCCAGGAAAGGAAGCCAGTCCCGGGAGAGAAGACATCCCAACTGAGAGAGTTGGCGTGTCCCGGTCCCTTGTGAGGCATCCAGCCCAGCCTCTCCCAGCTGGCAGCAGACACTGAGCAATAATGCTGCACCACTGTTTCCTGCCCTGAAATCCAGGGTGACAGTACCTGTCCTGCTTACCTTCCTGTAGCCACAATCGAAAGAGAAATCCATGAAGCGTTAGACCACCATAAAGCAGCATCACCTTTTACGACCCCCCAACCACGTCTAGAAAACCACGTGGAGAAGACGGGAGAGACGCTCACATCCTTTGGCGCTGCTCGCAGGTCTCTGACCAGAACTCGTAACGAGCACCACGCTACCACTCGGGGTTTCAGTGGCCAAGTCTTACCTTGAAACTGAGGCTTGACCTCCCAGGAGCAGGAGGCAAACCCACCGAACACATGGCCGTCATGGTCCTCGAGGAGCAGCACACAGGGCCCCTGGTGTGTGATGTGCCCACAGAGCTGGGCGAAGCTGTGCCCGTGGAGTTCAGATGAGAAGAGCAGATGCCAGCGGTGCCGCCGCTCCCTGGGCAGGTGGGAGTTGATGTAGATGACCGACAGGACGTCCAGCAAGCTCTCAAACTCCCGCCCCTGATCAACCTGACGCCCGGGGAGCAGGGCGGACACGTCGAGGGACGAGCGCAGGAGAAAGCCTCCGTGGATGACCATGCTCAGAAATGTGCCCACGTGGGGGGCCCTGAACACCCAGTCCTCGATCGTGGCTCGGTCACAGTCACAGTCCAGCCGCTGAGGCCCGAGAAGCTTCTCGCCACCTACGGGAGGGGAGAACAGGACATCACCTTATATCTACACCTAAACCTGCGCTGTACAACACGGGAGCCACGAGTGGCTTCTGAGCACTTGACGTGCGGCTCGTGTGAAATGAGATGTGTGGTAAGTGTACAATACACACCGATTTCAAAGACCAGGTATGAAAAAGAATGTAAACTATCTCCATCATTTTTTATATTGATTACCAACATTAAATTATATTTTGAACATATTAAAGTTAATTTCACTTGTTTCTTTTACTATTTTAATGTGGCTACTAGAACATCTAAAATTTCGCATGTGGCCTGCATGGGTGCCTGCACGATATCTTTGTGGGACAGCACTCATGGAAACAATTCGATGTCAGCACTCTTATCTTTTCTCCTCTCCAAGCTGCATTTCAGAAGCCACGCCCTCGCCCCGGGGCCCCCGGAGACTCCTCAGCACCTGTTCCTGAGAGAGCTACCCCACAAGCCGCTCGTCAAGAGTTTCCACCCCAACACAGTCATTGGGCAAGGATTCAGAAGTGTGCTGTTATATATAATTATATATAATACTATGCTGTTCTTCTTCCCAAGTTCTAAATAACATCACTTAATTTTTGAAATATAAACTATTTTCAAACTGCATTTAAAAATCCAGCCTCATAATAAAACAGTCATACTTTTATATACTTTTATAAAACAAGTCTACTCTACAAACAGACTCACCACAGGTATTTTAAAATCCCAAGTCAATTTAAATATATACTATTTCTCATCCAATGATAGCAGAATACACATTCTCCTCAAGTGCGTATGGAACATTCTCCAGAACAGACCACATGCTAGGCCATAAAACATGCCTCCATAAATTTAAAAGGAATGAAGTCACACAAAGTATGTTCTTCAACTACATGGAATGAAATTGCAAATTAACAACAGAAGGCAATTTGAGAAATTCACAAACATGCAGAAATTAGATAACACAACTCTAAATAACCAAGAGACCAAAGAAGAAATCATAAGGGAAGTTAGAACACACTGAGATGGACAAAAACAAAAATACAACATAAGAAAACTTACGGGATTCAGCTAAAGCAGTGCTTAGAGGGAAATTTACAGCCGTAAATGCCCATATTGAAAAAGAAGAGAGATCTGAAATCAATAACCTCACCTTCTACCTTAGGAGACCAGAGAAAGAAGACCAAACTAAATCTAAAGCAAGCAGAAGGAACGAAATAAAAGACTTCTAAGTAAAACGAAGTGAAACAGAAATTAGACGGGCAACAAAGAAAATCCACAAAACCAAAAGTCGGCTCTTTAAAAATATCAAGGAAAAACAGACAAACCTTTAGCTAGACTGACCAAGAAAAAAACAGAGAAGACTCAACTACTAAAGTCAGAAATCAAAGCGGGGACATCACTACTGACCTTGCAGAATAAGGATTATCAGGAGATACTATGAACAACTGCATGCCAACCAATTAGAGAGTCTAGAACAAAGTTGGGGGACTCACGCTTCCCGATTTCGAAACCTCACTCTGAGGCTAGAGTAATCGAGAAGTGTGGTGCCGCTCCACGCACCAAGGTCTCAGTGTGTGTGCGCACGCGGGGCACTTGCCTTGAAGCTTTATCTCACTGAACAGCTGAGCAGCCAGCACCTGCACCCTGGGCGGGGGGCCTGGGGCCTTCTGAGTCCAGCCTCTCAGCTCCTGTCTGTGGTCTAGGACGTGCACGACAGAGCCGACCAGGTCCTCTGTAAACTGGAATATCACAGTTGTACCATTAGTACATTTCCACCGTGACCCGAGACCTCTGTCACATCACATGGGGAAGGTCATTTCATTTCTTCAGTGCCAACTACGATGGACCACAGGGCGGGAAAAGATCATGTAGCTTAGGTACTTGTTCATTTTTCTAATGTACCCTGGGCTGGCCTAGAAGTTTTGCCAAGGCCTTTGTCCAGGAGTTCTGACCGCAACCAGTGGGGTCAGGGTTCCCTGCAGGTGCACATCTCCACAAGGCCTCCACCAGCTACTTGACCCTCCCAAGTCCCCCAGCCAAGGACACTGAGACTGCCTGGGACGGCTGCCAGGGGCGTCGTGGCCCTGCTACCTTTTGGACTTCTCTCGCTTTCACGGGACCTTCTGTGGCAGAAATCATTTTCAGGATCACGAGACTCTTCTCCTCGGAGTTTCCTTTCAACAGGTGGGACATTGACACTGTGAACTGCTTCCGGGAGACGCCCTCACTGGGCCCCTTCGCCGTCCCAGTCAGGTTGACCCTCCGCATCCCATCATACAGTCTGGTGACCATCTCTGGGGGAAGAGCTTCCCCAACATGGCTCTGTTGGGGACAAGCAGGAGAAAAGGCTGGATAGGATATCAGTGAAACGTGGTGGGATCATTGAAAAATAACTAGGGGACCACGACCAACCACTGCTGTTTCTACCACCTGAACCCCCACATGTACCACATCTCCCCCACCTAAGGGCAACACACCACCCAAAGACCCACACACCAAACATGTCCTAGCTTGTGGCTCATCTTGACCATCAGGCTCTTCCACAGTCTTCTCCCATCCTGTCCTCCAAGCTTTCTAGTCTCCCCAGATTGGCCGTGTCATTCCCGCCTCTGGCCACTGTCTGCTCTTCACTCTGCTTACAACATCTTCTTCATTCTAGACTCGAATAGCTGCCATTTGCACATCTGACTTTATTAACACACGGAACATATGTCTGTGTGGGGCTAACCTGGTCTCCTCTATACTAAGGACTTCCAAATGTATTAGCTAGCCGTCACTTCATATCCAAGCTCTTTGTGCTCAGTATGCACTTTTAATTAATTTTTATTTAAATTTCAAATCTAATTCTTAGTTAATGTCTTGCCTATAACATTCTGTAAATGTTGGTCTCCTTTTTGACTCCAACATCAAATCTGATGTGGTCCAGGGATTACAAACAAACGCCGAGAGAAAGCAAATCAAGAACGAAATCACGAATTTCCTTCATAGCAGGGTCTGAAAATTGGATTCTCCTGTAAGCCCTTCCTGTGTCTGCACTGTCTATGACACCACGGCGATTCTGCAAAGCAGGTTTCCACCCTCACTGCTCAAAAAGAGCATTCCTGTTTCAGTCCGTGTTGTCAAAGTTCTACCGGAAAAGCAACCTCCAATTCCTTCCCAAAGGAAACTTTGTTCAGTAGCCAAGGATTTCTGATCAACTTGTAACCACGTTTATCTTGACAACACACATGAACGCTGTCACCCGCTCTGCAGGCAAGTCCTTCTTGGGCCTGTCTGGTTCTGTCTGCTCCAGCTTAGCGGGTGACCTGGCAGACCGGGGTGCTTCTGGGCTAGTGGAGATGCACACGCCACACACCGCACAGCTGTGACCCGGACAGCCTCCCTGGCCAGCTTCCTCATCCGACAAGTGAGCGTGCTGGGGGTGCCCAGTGCCCCGACCAGCTCCCATTCTGCATGTTCTCAAAGAGGCGACACTGCGTGCCCTCCCCACCTCCCGGGAAGATGGGCTGGTGTCGTCTCTTTGCCAGCGTCTTGCCTGAGCACTCAAACACATGGTTCAAGGCCCTATGGAATGGGGCAAAAAGGTGGGGAAATAGGCAGCTTTAACTCCTTGTCAGGTGAACCTTGAATTTGAAACTTCATTCTTTTGTTAGGAGGACCATAAACTTCCCAGAACATCAAACACTTACAAATTCTCCAGGCGAAGGTATACTTGAGACTTGGTGGTTACCGGACCTACGAACCCCACTGAGGCAGTCTGTCCCCAGGTCTTGGAGGGAAATCAGGAGACAGGGGGTCGAGGGGTGGGCAGCAGAGCTGGCCCCTTCGGTCAATCTCATGTTAGAAACGTCCCCAAAACATCACACTACAAAGGCAATAGAGACCACATAGCCTGCAAAGCTGAAAATCCATACAACCTGGCCCCTTTACAGAAAACAAACCTCGTAGTGTCCCCATACACCTGTCTCACAAACAGGAGAGCCGATTTTGGCCTGGGGGCCACAGTTTGCAGACCCTTGCTCTAGACTAGACATTAACTGCTGACTGTTACTCTTGCCTGTAGCGCCTTCAGAGAGAAGGATCGGGGTGAGGCATTCGAGCTGTGTTTGTCCGATGACAGAGCATCAAACAATCTGTCAATCTCAGCCTGCTCCTCAGGAAGAAACTGTGAACAAGCATCCCGCCCCGAGCAGCTTTTGGTGTTCCCCATCTTCCGCCCCTCGGCCCTTCTGTCTGGCAGGACCGTCTGCAGAAGGAAAAGATACCAAGTTAGAGAGAAAAACCAAATGTAATAATCATATAATATAAATGTTGATAATTATACAGTCAAGTCAATAAATATTGATTTAGCTGCAAAATGCAACTTAAATGATCAGAGCTACGTAATGTTTCAGTGTGGTAGAAATTGACGACGCAAAAAAAGTGAGAAAACCCAATTCTGATTCCTGTGACTTCCTGAAGCATGCTCGTAATTGCCAAACAAGTCTGGATTTCTTTATTTGAAAACACTTCCCAAGCTGACGTAACTAAGAGGTAGAAAAAAATCAGTGTTTTAATCTAAATGTTCCTTTTTTTTAAAAATCTGAGTTGAAAAAAATCTGTAAGGCTGAATGATCACATGTATTTGAATAACACCTTGAAAATATCACCTACAAAGCAAACAAACTATTTGACACTTTCTTCCTCTTTGACCCTGGTTCCACCTCCTACCAGCTGTGTGGTCTTGGGCAAGTTGGCAAAACTCTCTGTGCCTCCATCTCCTCCTTTGTAAAATGGGAATCATCACAGTCCTACCTCAGAGATTGTTGTGATAAGTTAATGAGTCAATTATCACTGGAGATCCCTGCAGAGAAAGGCACTCAAAGGCAGGTGACCTCTGGTGACCTCCGCCCATTATCACAGACCTCATTACAGAAAGGGGTCAAACAGGGATTCAAACTGAAAAGCACAGTCAGATGAAAAAATCTTTTTAGAAGCAAAATGCTGTGACTTCTCAGTCCTGCCCTGAGACTTCATCTGGAAATTCGCGGCGGCGGAATTGCTGGAGAAACAAGCACCTTCTCCCACTGGTAACTCAATAAACTAAGTCGATGCAACAGTAAACAGTCTCCCACCAGGTCCGTGGGGGAGGGGCATGGAGCTGGGAAAACAGGCTCCTCAAGATCTGGCCTACCAACCTCAAGGGGAAATGGGATACAATCAGGATCCTTCTTATCTTTCTTTTTACTGCAGTGAGAGTCACATAACATAAAATTATCCATTTTAAAGTACACAATTCAGTGGCATTTAGTACATTCACAGGGTTGTGCAACCATCATCTCTACCTAGTTCCAAAACATTTGCATCACCCCAAAAGAAATCCTGTACCCCTTAGCCGTCACTCCCCATCCCCTCTCCCAGCCCCCAGCAACCACTAAGGTGCTTTCTGTCCGTATGGATCTATCTACTCTGGACATTTCATGTCAATGGCATCATACACTATGTGGTCCTTCGTATCTGGCTTCTTTCACTTGGCAGAATGTTTTCATGGTTCATCGATGTTGTAGCCTGTGTCAGGACTGCATTCCTTCTTATGGCTGCATAATATTCCAGTGTATGGAGATACCACATCTGGTTTATCCCTTCCTCTGTTGAGGGACATCAGGCTGTTTCTACCTTTGGGGTACTGTGACTAGTGCTGCCATGAGCATGCATGTACATGTACTTGTTTGAGCCCCTGCTTTCCAATTTTGGGGGAATACCTAGGAGTGGAATGGCTGGGTCATACTGTAATCCAATCCAATCCAACTTTTTGAGGAACTGTCGAACTGTTTTCCATTTTCCATTCCCAGCAGCAAAGCACAAGGGTTCCAATTTCTCCATATCCTCTCCAACACTCTGATTATTCTTCCATCTTTTTTATCACAGCCATTCTGGCACGGGGCACGGGGACCGTCTGCCCTGAATAGGAAGCCTCCAGCAGGGGACTCCTTGCAGAAGGACTGCAGTGCACTTGCAGAGGCAGGCTGGAAGCCAGGGCTTCCGCAGCCCAGTGTGGGGCTGTCACTCATGCTATCTGCTCTAATGCTTCCACTCCTCAAGTTTCTCACCGGCATTAAGAGCCAAGAAGGAAAATCTCCGGCCCTGGGCTCCTGCACGCGGCTTTCCTCATCTCTAAGATACAGGGGGTGGCACCAGCTGGTGCCTGGTCCCCTCCAGGGGCACAGCCCAAGGAGCCACGCCAAGGCAGACCCATCCTCTTCGTCAGCTCTTCTAAGAGCCCCAAGAAACGACCTGACCACTTAGAACTCGATTAGGAGAGGAGCCATTGTCATCTGATTTTTAAATACCCGCTGATTCTGGAGGAGAGTGGGGAAGGGTGCAGAGCTAAGGGAGAAAGGAGGTCCTAACCTCACTGCTTCTGCAGTGAATCCAGTAGAGCTGTAAGCATTCAGGGTCCGAAGGCAAAGCCCCGGAGAAATCACAACAGACAATACGTCCACGCCCACCAGCTATACAGCAGGAGCACGTGAGTGTGGGGGTCCCAGTAAGAGCGTGGGAGGGGGACTTGGTCTGGGGTCAGGGCTGTGTTCTTGGAAGACTCAGAGGAGGAAGGGTTCAGTCTAGATTGGGTGCAATTCAGTGCCTGGGTCTCTGAATCATTTTTATTGACGATGCAGGAGGAACCAAGAGGGGCTAAAGTTACGGTCAGGAGGGACACGGCCCTGTTCATTTCACCAGTGCCCTCGAGGATGCTGCTGCTCCAGGAAGGCATCTGTGCCCAGCAGGATGGCCCCGCGGCCCCCCGTGTGCAGGCCAGCTACCAGGTGACAAACACGAGGACAAAGTCTCCAGTACTGATGCCACACACTGTCTGAAAACCCGCAGTGGTCACAGCTTTACAAACATCACAGATATTAAACCAGGATGGCCTTAGCAAAGCAGCTTCAGGTTTGTAGTCACCACCCACACCAGAGAAATTCAAGGTTTTCTCAAACCTGTGTTGATTTATAAAGTCACCAAAAAATTTGTCACACAACTCTCCCTGTGCTCCAATCTTGTTATTCAGCTGAAATCCTGAAAGTGGTAAATGTATAAAGTGCACTCCAGTGAATTCTATTTCATTCTGAGATAGGGTCTTCATACCAAAGATCATCACACTCTCTCACTTCTAGAAAACTTTCAGGTTTGTCACATGAGAAGGCCTGTCTGTGACTTGCCTAAACGGCTGGAAGAGACGAAGTCTTCCCAACACCTGGAAGGGAAAGATTTTTGAGACGTTAGCACAGCTTCCCAACAGAGCTGGATGCTCGAGGCCGGCTGACGGCTGTGCCCACCCCAGGTTTCCAAAGGCAGCCTCACAGATGTGTGTGGTCCACTCGGGGCATCAGACTCGAGTCCCTCTGAGCAATTCCTTTCTGCTCCCCGTCTGGCTCAAAGGCCCTCACTGTCCACCTCTGCACACCCTCTACCTTGCACACCTCACCATCCTACTCAGCCTTTGGGGTCCAAGACTACCTGGCATTCTTGACTTTCCTAGTCTGTTGACTAGGTCGTTCCTATTCGTGACTGCTACCTTCACTGAAACGGAGCAAGGCCCCTCCTCGCTCACTCTGCTCAAGACACACACCCCCGCCCCCTAGTCCATGCCCAACTCGCCCGCTAGAATCTGAAAGTCACCAAAGAGACTCTGCTCCACGGCCACCCGCCTAGCACCCGAGCCAGCCTTGGCGCATGCAGGCGCCAGGATATGCGTGTCCAATGGCTACATCGTTCCTTGCTGACTTCTCAGGTGGACTGGTCCACTCTCCTACCACCATGTGGGTTCCCATGCACAAAACTAGGAGGCTGGCCTGGCCCAGGCCCCGAGAAAGCCCAAGTCCCCGACGTTTGGCTCCCACAGGGCTCCCTCCCAGCCTCCCACAGCCTCAGTGATCAGTGTCACTTGCTCTACCACCTACAATGTGTCCCCTGCCCAAGAACAGGCTCCAGGATGCCCTCATCTCTATATCCCACAGCCCACCAGGCCTGGGCAGGGCAGGGACTCAGCACATATGAGGAAGAGATTTGCTGAGCCACCCTTGCCTTGGGAACAAGCTCAGAAGCCACCAGGGGGAGTTGACAGCAAGGACAGGAGGTCCAGCCGTCGCCACCTCCAGCATCTCTTTAATGGCAATGCCATTTAAATGCTACACTTCCCCCTGCTCCAAACCAAGGGGCTGCTCTATCAGGGGATACCAACCTCTTTAAGAGGGGAGCCTGGGGCTAAAAGGCCACCAACATTTAAATGCCACTCCTCAGAAGCTTCTAGATGTCCCATGATTGAGGAGTCAGGTATCCAGGGATATGCCACTAAGAGGTCACGGATCCCGCCTCCTCCAGGACAATGGCCTTCCTGACGTCAGCACACACATCTATTCACTTCAATAAATAACTCAGCGTCTCCCGGGCCAGCCCCCATCAGGGAAAGTGGGCAGACACAGAGAAGCCCCAGAGAGGCCTGGGCCTGCAGAAGCGTCCCGTCCAACAGGGAGAGACAGACAAGGGCCACAAGGATCAGTGGGGAAGGGGTGAGAACACGGGAGTCAAGAACGGAAAATGTCCCGAAGGACACAGCCGGCTGGGTCTTCAGGCACCCACAGGCGGCTCACCTGGGAAGTGGGGACAGACGCACAAAGGTGCAGGGGTGAAACCGAGATTGAGGCAAGGTCTGGTATGGGGAAGGGTACCAGAGGGGCTAGAGAGCAAGCGGGCCCTCGCCTGCGTCCGCCCAGGCCCTCACTCCAGCCCGCCCCAACCTCCTCCTCTGTCCCACTAGAAACAGGTTCCTCCACTGTTGTCTGAAAACAGAGCAGTAGGGAGCAGCCTGGCCAGACCTCCACGGCTGGGAGAAAGGAACAGGGCTGGGTAGGCCGCCAACAGGGAGGACAGGAGGGCAGAAATGCACGGGACAGGGGCAGACCTTCAGCATGCGGGTGGACACAGGGCAGCGCCAGGAGGAGACACCAGGAAAGGCCGGAGCAGGGCACGCCGGCAACGCCAGTTTTTCGAGTAGGAGGGAGAAGGGTGTGGAGCAGCCTCAAACAGGAGCCACGGGCCTGAGTCAGCGAGAGGTGGGAGGACAGGCAGCCCCTAGGAACGTGCCCTGCCCCGGCTCCACCATTCTTGGCACCTGCAAGGCACTGGTGAAGGGGCCCATCTCAAAACAGCTCCAAAGGCAACCCCACCTCCTTTTAAAGAGCCTCTTGCCAGGCAAGAAGTAATGGCAGTGGCACAAAGTGTCCCCAGGTCCATCCATCCTAACCTCGATCGTTTCAATCACGCCAGAAATCTTTTCAGTTAACTTTGGGGAGGAATGAAGGCCTTCGATGCATTCTTACTTCTCCCCAAAAGCAAGTTCCTGAACTTTCCTTCAGTCCCTGGCAATGGCTTTCTCAAGGGACTGTCCTGAGTGTACCTTGCTACACGGGACAGCCTTTTTCCCTGCAAGTTATGCATAAAACAACCCCACGCTGGCCTGCGTCTTCTGTAGGTTCACCTACACCAGATTTTCTTTCAGCAGGACACACCTCAATGTTACTTTAAGATTGCTTACACCTGTGGTGGTCAACTGGGGGCAGCTGTGTCCCCCAGGGGACATTTGGCTATGATATCCGGTTGTCACAACTAGGGAGGGGTGCTGCTGGCATCCAGTGAGTAGAAACCAGGGGAGCTGCTAAATATGCCACAACGCATGGGACAGCTCCCCACGACAAAGAATTTCCTGGCCCCAAATGTCAGGAGGACTGAGGGTAAGAAACTGGCTTCCAAGGATACAGGGCAGTGGGCAGAGTGGGCGGGTCCGCACTGAAGCGGGCCGATATCCAGAACGCTTGCCTCTCAGCACAGGGGCCCCAGGCTCTGAGTTTGTGGTGTTAGCAAAGACGGGCAGATCTGAGTTCACGTTCTGACACTGGTTGGTTTTATGACTGTGGGCAAGATACCAAGCCTTTCTGAACATTAGTAAAATGAGGGAAGTACCACCAGCCCCATAATGAGGTGGAAAGGAGTAAATGTGGTAACATGGGCCATTTAATTCTGCTTTCTGGAGGCCAGAGATGGAGACAGATGGGCCCAAGACAACTAAAGGTTGAGTTGTCTTGAAACAAGGGAAACAGCCCGGCCTGAAAGGAAGAACTCCAGGAGCTGTTCTGCAGAATGGGGCCCGCAGTTCCTGCTGGCGTCCTAGGATAGCTCAGTCAACTCTTTCTCAGAGCTTCTCCAACTGGCTCCTGTCCCGGGGATGCTCTCCCCACTGGCCTGCCAACCCCCTCCCTCCAAGAGGCCGCTGTCCTGAGAATGGTGACCTGGCCCTCAGTATCCCCTTTCTGGGAAGACTCTGACAGCCCCATCCGGACAGAGGCACTTCAAGCCCTGTTTATGTCCCAGAACCAGCAGCTCTTCTCCAAAGGGTCATCTTGAGCCTGGGCCAGCCTTTGTTCTGCGCAGAGTCCCTGCTGGCAGGAAGGTGACCAGTCCTGCTCCTGCCTGCGGCTGGCTTCCCTCCCCCAGGGGGCCCACTGGCTAATCTGCAGGGGTGGTAGCCTGAGAGCCTGTCTGCTTTCTTTTCCTCTGCCCTCCGCCCTGAATTGAGCAATCAGCTCCATTCTCCTGGGACAAAACTAGTAGGTTGTACTCAGAATACAAGAAGGGAGGGCTCTCCCACCCCCAACACACACTCCGGTATGACCCTCTGACCCTTCTCCCGCAGATGCTCCCCTGTCCTTTCCGCATCTACACCAGCTTTGCCGTCTACACCAGCTCTCTCGCTCTCCAGTCCGGACAGTTGGCCTCGACCCTGGGGTGAGCACCTGCCGGGGACCCTCTTCTCTCCACCACACGAAAGGAGGAAGGTGCGGGGTGATTTTGTGTTCCCACTGACCACGGGGAGACCCTCCCTCCCTCCCTCGCAGCTGTCCCCCCATCTCCCCCACCCCCGGCCCGAGGCGTGGGCAGCCAGGGAGCGGCCGGGCCCTGGCCCTCTCCGCCACCGTGTGCTCCCGGCACCAGGGCCATCAACCCCAATGCCCACACCAACCCGCTGTTCCCTTCAGACCGCCTGCCAGCGCCTCCACTCGGCTCACCTGGTCCCTCGGCCCAAGCACCGACTGGACCCACCTTCCGGTCAAACCGCCCACGGATTTTCCCCTGGAGTGCCCGCCTCGTTACCAGGCGACAGTGCTGACGGGCAGCTATCTGACCCAATCGCAGAAGTACAAGATGAGGGGGTGGAGCCCTAGAAAGGAGTCAGCCAATGGCAATGCACCTCATGAAGAGTGGGCCGGCTGGGCGGGTGAGGGCGGGGCCGTGGGCGGAGATGTGGGCGGGGCATGGGCGGGGCCCAGCGGGCTGCTGAGGGCAGGGAGGAGCGGCTGGGAGGGGCGGGATTCCAGCGCGCCGCTGGGGAGGAGCTGGGAAGGGGGCTGGAGGAGGGTCTGGGGAAGAGTGGCAGGTGATTCGGGGGTGGAGCACATGGGTAGGGAAGCTGTGTCTGGGCTCGGGTGGGAGAAGCTGGGGTGTGGCCGGGAGGGGGAATCGCTGGGAGAAAGGAGAGTTGGCCCAAATGGAGACACAGTGAGAGAAAAGGGAGGCAAGTAACCCAGCCTCGGGACCCTCACCGGGGATTAAGACCCAGTCAGCAGCCCCTCCCACCTCAAAGAAAGCCCTGCCCTGGCCCCTGTAGCCCACCCCTACCTGCCCCTGGGAACCAAGCTCTCCGCCTGGGGTCTCTAACTACTACCCTTCCTGGTAGCATTTACACGTGCTAAAGCCTCTCCAGTCTTAATAAATTCTCCTTGACCCCCTTGCCCTTCTCCAGCTAGTACCCACCCCCCTTCACTCCAAAATGTTTCAAGACTGTTGTCCCCATTGATTCCCCTTCCATTCATTCCCCAAAGCCCTGAAACCTGGCACAGGGACCCTGTCACTGACTCCAGTAGGCACTGGCAGTCCTTGGATGCAGTGGTTCCCAGCTGGCACCCCGCCCCCTTATTAAAGCTCTGCTTCCTGGGCTTCGAGGTTGCTCCTCCCCGGTTTTTCTCCCCATCTTCCCCAGTCTTTGCTGGCTTCTGCTCTACTGGAGTTCCTCATGCTGCTCCCTGTGGCTCTCTCCTCTTTTCACCCCATACACCCTTCCTGAGATGACATCCTTCCTCGTCATGTCTTTTCTCGTGACTTCAATTCTCACTTGTCTGCTGTGCTGGCCCCTAAACCTGCAGGTCCAGCTGGTCTTCTAGCCTGCACTCCGACTTGTTCACTTGCTTATCAGGCGTCTCCAGAGGCTGCACCTCACACTCAGCCCAGCCAAACCCAAGGTCGACCTCTTCCCTCCAAAACTGCTTGTCCTGTTTACTTCCTTCCTCGGGGCAGGCCTCCACCTTCCGGGCCCGAGCCACAGACCTGGCGTCATCCCGGACGCTGCCTCCTCCCTCTCTCCCCAGGGTCAATTACTTACGAAATCTGTTTTACCTCCAAGATACGTCCTGCAGCCACCCACATCCCACCGTGTCCCCAAGGCCCCTGGTCCAGGCCAGATGCAGTAACAGCCCCCTTCCTGGCCTCTTTGCCTCCTTCAACCCCCACCCCCCGGAGCCAATGGAGCACTTAACACCAAATACCTGTCCTGTCCCCTAGACTGAGAGAGAGTGTCACAGGAGCAACCAGGCATTTCCTCAGGCCAGAATGATGGATAAAACCAGCTGCAAAGTTCACAAGGAACAGTGATTCTCAAGGACACGTGACTGCAGCTGTGAAGTGTCGAAACGACCCCCTTTTTCGAGTAATGACTATTTTACTCGGAAGGAACTTTGAACTCTAAATCGTAGATCAGTAGAAACTTTGCTGTTGAAATTCTATCGGTAAGAATGAAACTTCCCACTCCCTCCTGGAGAAGTTAAGCCACCTTTGCCAGAGAAGCAGCTTGGATCCCCAACCCATTAGCGGAGTTCCAGAGAAGTGGTTTCTGGGCACAACATCCCACGGCTGTCTTGACTCGGCAGTTCCCAAGGGACAGGGAGCCGGGTCCACTTCGCAGCCCAGACCTGATGCTGGCCCCTTTGCACTGAGCCTGTCAAAACACTGCTTCAGTTAAACTTCACCCACACCCCACCCTTCCACAAAATCCTAGGAAAAACTCTTTACCTTTCTCAGGTGAGCTCCCAGGGTTCCTTGTGCGCAGATACCTACTGAGCACCTACTGTATGCGAGGTGGTGGTGACACAGCAGCGATCGACAGTGCCCGCTCTCAGCATTCTTGGACTTCGTTACCAATTCCCACTTGTTGAATGAGTGGGGGATGGTGATTAAGTTGAAGGGTGGGGATGGTTGGGGGATGTGGCTGTGGATGAGCGGTTTGGGAAAGACAAAGGGGGAAAAAAACCCAAGGACAATGAGAGGCTATCGCGGGAAAACAGTAGGATATAAAGAAAGAAACAGGGATGTCCAGACTTACAAAGAATTCAGAGGCCACCTGAATATTTTCCTCTTTTTTTTTGCTGAGGAAGATTCGCCCTGAGCTAACATGTATTGCCAATCTTCCTCTTTTGTTTGTATATGAGCCACCGCCACAGCATGGCCACTGACGAGTGGTGTAGGTCACACCTGGGAACCAAACCCAGGCCGCTGAAGCAGAGCGTGCAGAAGTTAACCACTAGGCCACTGGGGCAGGCCCAACATTTTCCTTTTTTGTGTCAAGAGTCTACTGCCTTTCCAAGCTCTTTCTGCCCACCCTCGTTCCCACCTCCCTGCCAATCCAATGCTTCCTGGCCATTTTCCAACGCCAGGAACAGGGAGAAGGGAGTCCTGTCCTGTCTGAGGGCTGTGCCTGGCTGATGACAGCTCACAAGGCGTGGTCCCCAGGGAGAAATTAATCTGAGCCCCGAGGCCAGCGTGCCAGGAGAAGCAGTTCCACGAAGGAGGCCCGAGGCCCAGCCGACCCCACCCTCCTGGGGGCCGTGACTCGAGTGAGCAAGCTCGGCTTGTTCAAGTTCGGCTTCCTCCCCCTGCAGCCTGGGTAGTGGACGGATTAGACCCCCTCGTGCTTCTCATGCACACAAACCTCGTGTGTATATTTTCAGTAATATCAGGCAGTTGCATTTTACACAAACAGGCAGTTTCTTGTAGGCGGAAGCACACCAAGGGCGGGGGACAGTAGTGGCTGTCCCAGCAGCAGACATGGGGGGTAGGGGGAGTGCCCTGGCTTTAGAAATTAAAACACAATAAAACCAGCTAAAAGTGGGTCTGCTTTGTGTCACAAAGAGCCAGCAATTCTAAGCAATATCAGTGATATAATTCTCCTCCCTGAAAAAGCCTTTTATTAGTTTAAGCACTAAACCAGGGGTTGGCAGACTCTTTCTGTGAAAGGCCAGACAGTAAATATTTTAGAGTTTTCAAGCCATATGGTCTCTGTCACAGCTACTCGATTCTGCTGTCCTTGCATGAAAACAGCCACAGACAATATGTAAACAATTGAACTTGGCTGTGTTCCACTCTAACTTTATTTATGGACACTGACATTTGAATTTCACATACTCTTCACACATCATGAAATATTCTTCTTCTTTTGATTTTTTTTTCCGACTATTTTAAATGTAAAAATCATTCTTAGCTCGCTGGCTGTACGAAAACAGGCAGCTGACCAGCTTTGGTTTGCCAGCCACAGTTTGCTGACCCCCCCATTCTTAACAGTTACTACAATTACAGCTGTGTTTTAATGATATTTATATAACCTTCAAATCTGTACATTTTTATTACATATCCTTTAAAAACTGAGTTTATTTGGAGAACTCCCAGCTATAGATCTGGCCCCCAACACATGTGGACTCAGCTACAGGCATTCATCTCGAGAGTAAGTTGAAATGTCTGGAATTTTCCGAGCTCACTTAGGGCACAGCTCCTCCAAAAGCACCTATTCTTGTGTTAAAAGAGTAAATTTGAAACAAATATTTCAAACAGAGTCATTGTAAAGACCAAGAAACAGACCTTGTGCTATTTCGATGCTGTCATTCTACATGACCACTTGGAGTTTTGGGGGTTAAAAATGTTCAACTACAGAGCAATCTAAAAGCTACTCTTTCCCTGCTCTGTGACTTTGCATATGCTGTTCCCACTGCCTGGCATGCCCTTCCACTACTTTCCCTCCCATGAGCTCACATCTCCACTCCAGAGAGGGTTAATCCCTCCCAGAAGGGGGGGTGTAAAAGGTCAAGTCTGTGGAGATGAGGGGGGATCTGGGGAAAGACCTGTTGGAGAGCTGAGTCCATCTCCCCCAGTGAGTTGGTGGGGAACCTGTCTCTCACCTCAGGGCTGGTGCCAGGTGGGGGGCTCCAGTGCCACCTCTCTGAGAGCCCCTGCCAATGTCCATACCACACATGCAGTAACTGAGGGGCAGGGACAGCAGAGTGGGGTCTGCTCCTGGCAGTGACCACCCTGCCACCCAGCAGATGGTCAGAGGTGCAGGATCTGGGACAGGATTCAGAAGGCACAGTGGGCGCAGCCATCTGGGGTCACAGGGAAGGAGACTCTTCCCAGGGCCCAGCAGTGACAGGCTACGGGGGCATCACCCAGCCCAGGGCTAACTGGGAGCCGCCAGCCAAAGGATGGGCATTGCCCAGTCAGGGGAGTGGCGGTGGGCAAGAAGGCCTCCCGGGGATGCACAGAAGTGGCCACGAGATCCAAGTCAGCTTGAAACTAGGCCATGCCCAGAGGGCCCGAAGCCAGCTTGCCTGGAGGCAGACTACAGCCCCCAAAGACACCCATGTCCTAATCTCTGGACTCTGTGGATATGTGACCTCACATGGCAAAGGGAACTTTGCAGAAGTGATTACCTTAAGGATCTTGAGATGGGGGATTATCCCGGGTTATGTGGGTGGACCAATGTCATCACAAAGGTACTTATAAGAGGGAGGCAGGAGGGTCACAGCCAGAGGAGATGTGATAACTGGAATGCAGGGGAGGAGAGGAAGGAGGGAGGGAAGGAGGGAGGGTCTGGAAGATGCTATGCTACAGGCTTGAAGATGGAAGAAGGACTTCTGGAATCAGGAAAAGGCAAGAGAAGAGATTCTCCTCTAGAAACCCCAGAGGGAATGCACTCCTGCTAGCATCTTGATTCTAGACTTTTGACCTCCAGGACCATAAGAGAATAAGTTAATGTTGTCTTAGGCCACTACGTTTGTGGTCATTTGTCCCAGCAGCAAAGGGAAAAGAATAAACTGCCGCACATCAAGTAAAAACATTCAGCTCCCCACCACCTCTCCTCCCTCTGCCATGCGCCTGGAGGGGTCAGAAACAGGGTTGTCAGATGTAGCAAATAAAGATACAGGATGCCCCATGAAATTCAAATTTCAGATAAACAACGAATAATATTTTAGTATAAATAGCCCCAAATATTGCATGAGACATACTTCTGCTAAAAAAGAAATTATTCGTTGTTTACCTGAAATACAAATCTAACTGGGCATCCTGGTTTTATCTGGCAACTCTAGCCCAAAACAGCAGCTGTAGAGGAAGAAAGAAGCAAAGAGAAAAACTACACTCCCTATGAGGTCCAGAGCGGGCTCCAAAGAGGAGGGGAGGAGATTTCATGGGAAATCAAAGTCCAAGCTTTCTTCTCTGGGATTGGACATTTTAATTAATGAATTGAGACCCCCTGGACCCAATTTCCTGAGAGTGGCTGGCTGCTGCGATGAGTCCTGTGTTTGCTTTGCCTCTTCCCCCTGGGTCAGGAGCCACTGCAGGGCAGGAAACCGGCCCTTCCGTTTCCCAAGCCCCCACCGTGACTCTGTGGACTCGTCACAGCTCATGTAGCTGCGTGCCCACAAGGTGGCGCTCGCGATCACTGCAAAATACTTTGCTACCGTCTTGGTTTTTAAAAAAAATCTGAGTAGTTTTAGATTTACAACACTGTTGAGAATACGATAGAGTTCCTGTGTCTCCCTCAGCCAGTCTCCCCTGTGATTGTCTTCCATTAGTATGGGACATTTGTCACCATTGATGAACCAATATTGATCCACGTTACATTTAGTCGTCCCACCTCCTTAGGCTCCCTGGGCTGTGACAGTTTCTCAGACTCTCCTTGTTTTGATGACCTTCAGAGTTTGGAGGTGTACTGGTCAGTGCTTGTCAGGTGCCTTTCTATTGTGATTTGGCTGATGTTTTTCCCTCGATTATACTGGGGTTACGGGTTTGGGGGAGGGAGACCCCAGAGGTAAATTGTCCGTCTCGTCGCATGATATCAAGGGTGCGTCCCATCACGGTGACTTGTCACTGCTGGTGTTGACCTTGACCGCCTGGCCGAGGTCAGGTCTGTCTGATTTCTCCACTGTAGTCTCTCTTTCTCCCCCTGTCCATACTGTGCTCTTTGGATCATTTGGATTTTTGTTTTTTGTTTTGGTAAGGGAGATTAGCCGTGAGCTAACATTGGTTGCCAATCCTCCTCTTTTTGCTGAGGAAGACTGGCCCTGGGCTAACATCTGTGCCCATCTTCCTCTAGTTTATATGGGACGCTGCCACGGCATGGCTTGATAAGTGATGCGAGGGTTCGTGCCCGGGATCTGAACCTGCAAACCACGGGCCATGGAAGTGGAGCGCGTGAACTTAACCGCTATGCTACCCACCGGCGCTGGATCGTGTGGTTTGTAAAGGCTTGTTTTCCTTTTTTAAACCATTTCCTGTCACCTTGGCCGTGAGAGCCATCTGGTTCAGTTAGGACAGTGGGGGTCGGGGGTGAGAAGTAGGGGCAGGGGGTGAAGCCACCGGGTGTGAGAACGAAGGGATGACTTACAGCCCAGTGGCTTACAAGTTTGGAGCATCAGACAATTACTTGGGGTTCTTGCCGCTTCCCACCTCTCTGATTATCCAAGTAAAACTTCATCAGTGTCCTTAAAGGGGTCACAGGAAGGAACACCCAGGAGAGGGCAGCCAGAGAAGAGCCGTATGAGAGGGCGAAGAGACAGTGTCACCCTGCCCTGTAAGCAGCGCGTCTGTGCCCTGCGCCTGGCCCCACGCTGGCCCTCGGGAGGTGCTGGAGGGACGGCTGCTTCGCACATGGATGGCTGGTTGCTCCCTTACTGTCCATGCCAACCTCCTTGTAGTCTCGAGAACCCACTCCCAAGTGAGTCAGATCACGCCTCCTTCCTGCTTCAGATCCCTCCAGCGACGTCCCACGGCCCCCTCTCTCCTTGTGCACGCTGCCGCCTTTCATTCTGGGAGCACGCGATTCCCCAGCTCAGAGCCTTCGCATGGGCCCTTCCACTCTGCCTGGAACAAGTATCCCCATTTTCTCCACCCCCTCACCCTTCAGGCCTCAGCTCAAATTCCACCTCCCAGAGACCTTCCTGCCCCCCACTACCCCCACCTCTGATGCTGAGATGAAGAAGTGGGGGCAGAGGGAGTGAAGTCCTTTGAAGACAAAACAGGGCTCAAGGATAGTGTGGGAAAATCTGCGCTGACTGGGAGGCTGGGAAGATCCAAGGGTGAGCCCTGAGGCTCAGGAGGGGTAGAGGGAGGTGGAGGGTTTCTGCCCCCATCCAAAACCCCCTTGGCTTAAACGCTGCAGTGGGTTCCTGGGACTGCCTCTGCCACCGCGGTCACCCCCAGGGCGCACACAGCCTCCTGCACGGTAGTTTGTGAACCGGCCCCTCTGCAGTGTTAGTGACATCCTGGTTTTGCAATAAGTGTCTCTGTGAGGTCAACCCCCCATTTCTCACCACGATAAAGCTCTGTGTTTCTGCTTTTGTGGTACATGGGTCTTTTTCTTCTTCTTCTAAAACCATAAAAGGTGTCAAAATCTCCCCGTTGCTAAAATCCTCTGCACACACTCAGCTGGAAGCGTCTTTGCGGCTGAGCTGAGCAAGGCCGGGCAGCTGCCGGCTCACCTGCCTCTCAGGCTTGTCGAGCGATGGCCTTATATGGTGAAAAGCAGCCCGGGGCTCACAGAGGAAGTCCTCAGTTTCAAAAGAGGCTTTGCGGGGAACTTTGCAGAAGGTCTGGCCTCCGAGCCTGCAGGAGCCAGCTCGCTACCTTTCTGGAAGGAACAGTGTATCTACAGCAACTAGGAGTCGGGTGCCCAAGATTGGGGTGGGGGATGGGGGGATCCTACAAGAGATGCTCAGGAATTTATTGCCTGGGGAAGACCAGCAGAGGCAGTAGGTGTTGTAAGACTAGGAGAACCAGACGGAGCTGCTGTTTTGGATCTCAAATACAGCAATAGTAGTAAAATCAGTTTCCAGTGAACTACGGCCAGGCCATAACTAAGTGCCCGACACACAGCATCTCACTTAACCCTCACACAACTGGGTAGGAGAAGTGCCATTGTTAGTCCCATTTTACAGATAAGGAAAGTGTACAACACACCAGAGCTCAGAAACTTGGTTTTATTTTTAAGTTAAAAAATTATTTTTAACTGTAAACTCACATTTTTAAATTTTCATTTTGAAATAACTAAAGGTTCACGGGAAGTTCAAAGGCAGTCCCCAGAGGTCCCGGGTCCCCTTCCCTCAGTTTCGCCCTAGGGTGACGTCTTACATAATTATCGTTCAGCATCAAAACCAGGAAACGGCACGTTGTGTGTATAACTCCGTGTCCTTTCATCACACATGTGGATTCATGTAGCCACCACCAAAGTCAAGATACAGAACTAGCCCTCACCACAAGGATCTCCCTCGTGCTACCTCTTCATAAGTTTAAAATAGAGATGACATGTTGAAATAATATCTTGGCTATGGGGGGTTAATAAAATATAGTATTAAGATTAATGTCACCCATTTCTTTTCACTTTTTGAGATTTAGAATCAAGTACAGGGCTTGCATCCTATGCCCACTGGACAGCGTCGGCCTGGAAGTGCAGACCTGGCTCAGCCGTTGAGCCGTTGGGACAGGACCTCTGACCTCCCAGAGACTGGCTCCTCTTGGGTAGACCAGCCTCTAGAGTGAGTGTGCAATTGTTCATCCATCCAGCACATCTACTGAGTGCCTGCTGTGTGCCGGGCATTGTGCTAAGGGCTGGGGCACGGAAGCAAAGACCACTGTGCAGAAACCTAAATTGTCCCTGCCTCCAGAGCAGGTAAACCTGGCAGGGGGCCCCAGGACCCCGCCCCCTTCCCGAGACCTCCCAGAACCCACTCAGGGGCACACGGAAGGAAGGGACGGTGGCGGAAAAATAAAAATACAGTGCCGACACACAGAAGATGCTGACATGTGCAGCTGTTGCTCCCAGTTGGAGAGCCCAGGAGCCGGCCTGGAGCCTAATGCCCAAGCATCCCCTATCCATCCTCCTGTCAGTTTGTCTGTCTTTCCGTCCATGCCAGAGGTACTTGGCCCCTGCTGCCCCTTAGACTCACCCAGAAAGCTTTTTTTTTTTTTAATTTTTTATTAGGAAGATTTTCTAACATAAGGAAAAGCAAACTAATAAAACCAACCCCTTATACCCACCACCTAGATTTAACAATCGTTAACATTTTGCCATATTTCCTATTGTTCATGGGAGTATGTGAAAAAAAACGAGTCATCCTGACATTTCAGCCATAAATATGTGCATCTGCATCTCTGTAAAAAATGACACTTTCTTACCCAACCACAATACCACTAACAATAATTTTTTAATATAACCCGATCCTCAATCTCGGGACTCTGGTTAGAAACGCAGTCACAGGCCTTGCCCCAGACCTACTGAATCAGAATCTGTGCCTTAATAAGGTCCCCAAGTAATTCCTGTGCACACCACAGTTTCTACCCAATCTGTTATGGGTTGACTTGTGTCCCCCAAGATTCCTACATTGAAGTTCTACCCCCAGGACCTCAGAACATGACCTTATTTGGAAAAAGGGTCACTGCAGATGTAATTAGTTCAGATGAGGTCACATGGGATCAGCGTGGGCCCCTAATCCAATGTGAGTGGGGTCCTTATCTTAAAATTTGGACACTGAGACAGACATGCATGGAGGAAAGACGATGTGAAAAGACAGAGAAGGCGGCCGTCTATGAGCCAAGGAGAGAGGCCTGGACCGTGTCCCTCCCTCATGACCCTCAGAGGGACCAGCCCTGCAGAGAGCCCCCTTGGGTCTGGACCTCAGGCCTCCAGAGCTGTGAGAACACGTGTCTGCTGTTGGAGCCACGGAGTCTCGGGACTTTGCTCCAGCAGCCCTGGGACAGCAGGCACACAGCCCGTATTCAGAGTTCACCCAAAGCTGCACCCACACTGGAAGGTTCTGATGTAACCGGTCTGGGGAGGAGCTCAGGCACGGCTGCTCTTAACATTCCCAAGGGATCCTCACTGCAGCTCGGCTGAATCCCCGCTCTGCTTTCCCAGTTAACCGCGAAACAGCAGGCCGGGTGAACCCCCATCTGCTGCCTGTCGCTTTGTGGGGAAGGGCTGTAAGCCATCCAGGGAGAGCAATACCCAGCACCAGCGCAGCAACCCTCAAAGCTGTGGTCCTCAACGTGGGGTCCTGGACCAGCAGCGTAAGCATCCCCTGGGAGCTGGTGAGAAAGGCAGAAGCTCACGCCCCATGCAGATCTTGAATCAGCCCGAAGGCTGTGTTTTTAGGAGCCCTCCTGGTAATTCCGATGCCCGCTCACGTTTGAGAAGCAGAGCCTTCAAGAGGTGTGGGCCCCGAGCCCCACATGCGTTCTAACAGCCTCCATCCGTACCAGCTCACGGGGGTTTTAAGAACGATTAGCTGACTTTGTGTTGAGGCATAAAGAAGCAAAATCCCACATCAATAGCCGAGTTTACACGCGGTGTTTCCTTCCTGGACCTCCTAACTAGCACCTGCATCTGACCGTGTGGTTCCCAGACATTCACTTTGTTAATCAACTTGTTTGTTGAAACATTAATACACGAACACAGTAACAATGTCACACAGTCCAGAGAGGATTTAATAAAAAGCAAATCTCCTCTCCCTGACGGTTCCCAGTCCTGCTCCCCAGAGGCGCCCACAGCCAGACGTTTTTTGTGGATTTTCCCAGAGCTCTTCTATGAACCCATACTCAAGTCCATCCACATCCCTTAAACACACATGCCAGAAGCCGACCACAGTTTTACACTCTTTTCCCTCCATTTAACAATGTATCATGGAGCTCATGCAAACCTCTGTTTTTATAACCTGCTTGTCTGAGTGTACGTAACTAACTGAGCCATCCCCTATGGATGAACACTTCAGTAGCTTCTCATCTTCTGCTTTTATGCGTGACCCTGCATTTAACATCCTTGTACATATATATCTTTACACAAATGGCCAAATGTTGAGGTTTCCAGATTTGTGGGTTTCATGGGCCAATTAAAACATCAAGGGGCTGATACGAGGCTGCTTGCTTCTTGTTTTATCAACTAAGGATGTTAAAAAAAAAAGTAATGCCATTCATCATCACCTCTGTTTCATAAAGTAAAATAATTAACACCTAAATCTTAGAAAGACAAGATTTTTTTAAAGCAATAAATGTGCTGTTTTGTAGAACACTCAAGTTTCTCACGTTATTACAGACCTGCGATGACCTCATCCTGGACTAGCTTTCAGCAAGATTCTTCCAAGGACGAAGGGAGCCAGGATTACATCAGCACACTCACCCACCAGTTCCAGTTGCCCGCCCACCAACGTCCCCAAGGGCGTCGTTTTGCAAAGAGGGGCTCCGCCAGGTTCCCCCCATTCTGCTCTTAATGACGCCGCCCTGCTGTCCCAGGCATTTCCCATGGAGAGTTAGAGCTTCCATTCCCGTTAGGTAGAGAGACTGAGGTGCTCGGAGAAGGCAGTTCCAAGCAGGTGCCTAATGCGATTAACAAGGCAACTGGACAGCTGTTTCATTTTCAAAGAAATCGGTTAGCAGGTGCTCATTGGCTCAGCACTGTTAAGCGCCGATTGCTCTGTAATTCGATTGCGTGGGGGCCTCTATTATCCAGGTGTTAAAATGGCTGGAAAACAGGACAGCTCCTGCCTGTGGTCTGGCCCTCCCCCGCCCCAAGAGTGTCTGGTCTCTCATCTCTTATGCGTATTTGCAGATGGCCCCTGCAGATGGCTCCTAAACCGTGCAGTGGGGATGTGGGGTCTGAGAGCAACAGCTTTGGCGTCCCCTGGGAGCCAGAACCCGCGTTTTCACCAGGTGATTCACAGGCACATTCAAGTTCGAGAAGTGCTGGCCCAACTAGAGCTAGACCGAGACCCGGCGAGGCAGGTCAGTCGGGCGGCATGAATTTGGGGACAGTGTATTGTCAGACAGCTGGGTGTGAATCCGACTCTGCCGCATGTGTTTGTGGGACACTGAGTAAGATGCTTCATCTCTCTGGGCCTCAGTTTCCTCATCTGTAAAGTGGGAGTAGAGAATGGGAACCGCCCCCCCAGGAGTTCTGAGGATTAAATACACTAATGAACGTAACCCCCTCTCACGGGCCTGGCATGGAACAGGTGCTCCAATAATGTGCGTGCTTTTTTCCCTGCCCCAAGAAGAGAGGGACTCAAGACTCCCTCAGGGTCTGCTGTCTACCCAGCTCTGACCATGCAGAAACCCCCACAGCCCTGAGTGCTCTAAATTCAGTGGTGGTCAGGCTGTCCCAGGGAAGTGATTAACATGAGGTTCCAGGGCTCGGTCCCGGAGAGTCTGACTCTGTAGGTCAGGAACGGTACCTCGGATGCTTCCATTCTTCACTCAGCATCCCAGGTGACAGTGACACACGTGGTCCAGGGGGCACTCACAGAGAAACCGTCCTAAGCTCTTGCTGCTTAGAATGTGCTCCACAGAGCAGCAGCATCTCCTGGAGCCTGTTAGAAATGCAGGGTCTCGGGCCCACCCCGGACTGTTGGTCAGGATCTGACTGAGGCCAGGCGCCGTCCCAGGGTGTCCCTCAACCTAGGGCTCGCTACAGGCAAAACGCAAGGACACGGGCTGTGTGTGTGGCCTCTCAGGCTTGGTGCCTCCTCCTCCCCAGAGGACGGCTTCGCTATCATCCCCCCGTGTTGAAGCCTGACTTTTCTGGAGTGGGTCTCGTACCGTTTCCTGCAGCTGCTGCAACAAAGGACCACGAACAGGGTGGCTTAAAACAACAGAAATGTGCTCTCACGGTCCCAGAGGTCAGTGTCCGAAATCAGGTTCCCTCTCGGGGCTCCGCTCCCGGCCTCTCCCCAGCTTCCGGTGGCTGCCAGCGATCCTTGGAGTTACGGACATGTGGATGCATCGCTCCACGCCGCCCCGTCGTCACACGGCCGTCTCTGTGTCTGTGACTCCTCTTCTGTCTCCCATAAGCACATCAGGCGTCAGATTTAGAGCCCACCCTAATCCAGGATGATCTCATCTCGAGATCCCTAATTACATCGCAAAGACCCTATTTTCTAAGAAGGTCACAGGTACCAGGAGGGCTTGCACGTACCTTTTTGGGGGGCCCCCATCCAACCCACCGCTGGTCTATTTGTGGCTTACACCTTTGAGTCCTGAAGTCACTCACCTCTGAGGGGTTTTCTGTTTGTTAACTCTCCTCTGGCGGGGAGAAAGGCTGTGTCCTTTGAGAGATTTCAGTCCTCCGTAAGCTGGTGGGGGAGGCTTCCTTCCCATGGTAGGTGCTGACAGCCTCGATTACAGCACCAACAATGGCCCTTGACCCTCACCAGGGGCCAGAGAAGGGCAGCCAGGTGACTGTCAGGCCCGGCACCTCCCCCGGGGGTGGGGATGTGGCCTTGAGAAGTAGTCCCACCCACCAGCCTGCAAATTTCATGCAATAAACTGGGGCACCGACACCCAGGGGAGGCCACCAGGGAAGGATCCAGCCCCAGATAAAAGGATGTTCATGTGGTGGCGCTTCTGGAAACATCTGACACCCACCACTAAAGGATCCAGGAGTGGGTTTGATGAGACCCTGAATGTGAGTGTCCCAAGTCCTGGGTGCCAGGCACTGGAGGTGGCCTGAGTGGGGACACAGGCACGGACACACACCCTTGGACAGCACAGGCTGTCTGCTGGGCCCAATAGGTAGCTGAGTCGAAAGCTCAAGCTGCCATCACTCCCGGGATGGACTGGAATCTCCTGGGGAACTTACACAAGTCCTGGCGCCCAGGCTGCTCCCAGACCAACTGAGTCAAAGCTCTGGGAGGTGGGGCTCAGGCACCCAGGGGTTCCATTGCACAGCAGCATTGAGAACCACAAGTGTGTAGCCACAAGCTGTTGCCATACCGGGTGGGGCTTTGTGGGAAGACAAGGGGCCTTGCGGCCTCTTTAACAACCTGCAGGTCGAGGCAGTGGCCCACGTGGCAGCCTGTTTGAAACTGCACTTCTGTTTCCTCCCATGGGGCCCCCTGCAGCCTTCACCCTGGGACCCCCCTCGTCGTCTAACCCCGGCTCCTGCAGAGGGGACTCTCGCCTCCAGAACCCACCCTCCTTGGCTCTGTGCTCTTGGGTTTGTGGCGGCCATGGGGTGCACTGCTCAGACCTCCCCCAGAAGAGGACCTGGCCGCATTCCTGCTCCCAGACAATGACGGAGCAGGGCAGGGCTGCCAGAGCGGGTCACTCGGCCCCAGGCAGGGCTCCTCCAAAGGGTCATCTTGCTCTGCAGCTCTGTGTCGGCCTGGCCGAGACTTCCTCCTTGTTGCCGTTCAGGCTGGGCCTCTTTCCGCCCAACCCTCCTTCCTTCTGCTTCTCCTTTCTCGGGTGTCAGACCCACACTGTGGGCAGAAGGTTCTCCCGCCTTCACTTGCTCTGCCTCCCCCTAATCCACCACAGGCATCACACCCAATACATCTCTTGCACGTCTAATTCCACCTGGGCCTCTGCTTCCCGCGGGACCTAAACTGGCACAGAGTTCAGCTTGGCTTCTAGCTCAGGACTCATCAGTGGGTGTGTCCCCACATACAGGAATGGGACTCAAGAGACATGGGTGGCCACAACATGACAAGTGTCTTCTGTGCTCTGATCTGTCCCCAAAGTCCCACCCCAACCAGCAGCTGACTCAACCTCTCTCTCCCTCCTCTCTCCCACCCTCCGTCCCCTTTAAGGTCTCTTCTCCTCTTTCCCACATCTTTTCACTGTGTCTTTCTCATATAAATGTACCCCATTCCCTGATCAGAACTGTAAAGACCCGAGAGCACGCCAATCAATCAATCCGTCCACCAATCCCACTTGGAAAGGCAGAGAAGGACATGCATACTTTTTGGTTAATATTTTTCCCTGTCCCATGGACACCAACTTAATGATTATAACACCTTACCTTAATAACTCACTTGTTGCTTCCCTTACTTGTATGTGAAAATGAAAGTCCAGGGAATTGCTGACCATTTGCCCAGAAGAACCTAAGGAAGGCCCCTCCTGACCAGCGGGTGGTCCCCAAACCACACTTTCAGGAGCTCTGCCTTAGAGGCACGCCATTCCATGATTAGCCCTGGCCCCCATTGCCCTCTCTCCCGAGCCCGTCCTTGAAAATGAGACAGCAGCAGCAGGTGGGCAGGCCCCCGCCCGTGGCCTTTTGTGCAGAGAAGCATCTCAACTCCACATTGGAGGAGAGTCCCTCCTCTCCTCCTCTTTCCCCAGCTCCTTCCCCTCCTCCCTGCAGCCACGCGGGCCGCACAGCTCTGCTCCCAACCTTTGTTCGGCCGTGCCAGCCAAGCTAAGAGCGTAAGCAGACTGTGCAAATCCCCTCAGAAAGCACAATCTGTCCTTGGCCAGCCCAGCCAAGACACCACCCCAGACTGTCCCTGAGCCACGAGGAAGGGAGACTTTCCTCCAGATCAAGAAAGTCATGTGACGCCCTGGAGCGGGGCCGAGTGGGCCGAGCCCCGGCGCAGCGTGGCGGAGACCACGGCCCTTGGAGAACCACAGGCATATTGTTTCCTCTGTCAGGACGGAGAGTCCCTGATGCTCTTTCAACACCATCCCGATCCCACTGTGGACACGAAAGTTCCAGCCCTCAGCAGCCGGCGAGGTGGAAAACAGGAAGACAGGGGCCACAACCTTTGAGGCTGTGTTATCAATGACTCCGGGGGCTTCTAAGGGCACAGGTGCCGAGCTCGGAGAAACGCCATCACTGCCCTGGTGTCTGGTTTGCCTGTGTGAATCTCAGGTTAACTGGTTATAAAAAAGACGCTCTCAGGTTCAGTCACCTGCTTTTGAGCCAGTATCTCGTTGGATGCTCACAGGAGTCTCATGAGGAAGGACCACACCTGGTGCTCAGAAAGATCTAGTGACTTGCCCAAAGTCACACAGCTAGTAAGGGCGGGGCCGGGGCTGGAGCTCGGGTCTCCTAGTTCTAAGCAGAGCAGACTGCTTGTCTGGCCACCCAGGAACCGATTAAAAGAATTTTCCAGCCAAGGTCTGTTCTTTGAGCAAATACGGTTTGTTGTTATTTTAAAATACCAAGCACACAGATTGCACTCGCTACATGCCGGGCACTATTCTGAGTCCTTCCCAGCGTTGATTCGCTTAATAATCTCGATGATTCTATGAGGCAGGTTCAGGCGTTATCCAAGCATTACGTCAGAGGAAACCGAGGCACTGGGGGTGAACTGACTTGCTCGAAATCACACAAGAATGTCTGAGCTGGGATTTACACTCAGGCATTTGATTCTGGAATCGATGAACTTAACCACTGCGCCCTGCTACACAGAAAAGAAAGGAAACAGAGAAAGGAGAAGTGGGTTTGGCTCATAAATGGGATCAAAACTCACTGAATTTAAGGGCAAAAATCCCCTTGGCCTGTAGCAGCGAACAGCTCATTGTGATGCCCACCACCAGCCACAGACCCCAGAGGCTCCGGGTGAAGAGAAAGGGCCGGGGAGCCGTGCTCTGCAGATCCACTAGCTATGCGACCTGGGCCAGTTCTTCAACTGGCCTCAGTTTCCCCATCTGTAAAATGGGGATGGTAATATCTACCTCCTATTCTAGGCATCAAGTGAGTGGGGCTCTCAGAACAGCACCTGGCTCTTACGTGATCAGCAAAGGTTAGCCTTTGTTATTCCTGGTTTTCTGCTCAATTCCACACCCCCACCAAACCACCACCACCACCACCATCACCACCACCACCGCCACCGCCACCACCTCACCAGTCTCTGAAAGTTGGAGTGAATTTGTAGGGATAATGCAGCCGCCCAGGCTAACTTAGTGACATCCATGTGTGGGCCACAGGGGCTTATGATTTATGACTATGACTTTTAAAATGTCATAAAGGGGTCAAAACCATGTCTGTGGGTAATTTCTCTCATTTCAACACCAAATTCCTGGACATGAACTCCCTCAAGGGGAGACCAGCGTCAGCTCCTCCCTGTGCTAACACAATGAGTTTTAAGGTTTAGAAGTGGGAGACTGAAGGGGCCTATGGAGATCCTATTTCACTTAGTCATTAGTTCATTCGTTCATTCAACAAATGTCTCTGGAGCATCTACTATATGCTAAACACTGGCAAAAAGGGGACATAATTACTGACGCCTGGAACATTCTAAATGGACAATACCAGCAAACCACGTAACACTCACATAATCACCTAATTGCCAGTGCTGCCAGGAACACACAACGGGGCCAGGAGAAAGTGTCACAGAAGGATGGGAACTGGTCAGGGAGGAAGAGGGAGTTAAGCTGAGACCTAAAAGATGGGTAGGACGAGATGGACAGGAGGGAAAGAGGGGGAATCAGTCCAGGCTGCAGGGAGGCCTGGGGAAGGAGAGAGGGCTGAGTCTGGGGAATCGAAAGGAACCCAGTGTTAGCTGAGAGAACAGGCCAGGATAGGTGGCCACGGACGTGAACAGGCCTCATGAGAGGGCTTTAGGACCACATTCTCAGAGCAAGGGGAAGTGATTAAAAGGTTTCAACAGGAGTGACATGCTAAGATTTGCATTTCAGAAAGATCACCCTGGCTGCTGTATGGACAACAGACGGGAAGAATGGAAACCAGTGGGGAGGTGAAGGATGGTGGGGTCTGGACTGGACTGGTTCAGGACTACATTACAAAGGGCCTTGAGGTCTTTTTACTTGGAAAATAGGACTCCACCTTGGGCTGCTGACACTTCCAGCTGAACTACTGTATCTTTAGCTCTTGACATAAGGAAGGAAGCCTTTTTCTTTTCTGAAAGCTTCTTTCCTGATCAGCAGGGTTATTATAAGAGTCAACAATGTGTGTTATCTTTTTAAATGTTTGGATAACTATGGGAAAGTCACTATTATTTGCCCCACTTTACAGTGATGGAAACCAAAGTTCAGAGATGATAACTCTCTGGCCCAAGACCATGTATCTAATAAGCAGCAGATCTGGATTCGAGGACATGCTGATTATTCTCCAGATCCACTCTCTGCCCCGTGGCCCAGGAGGCTGATCTCCAGGACCTCGTCCCTCCCTTGGATTTGGCCAATGGGAATCACCAGCAGGACATGAAAGTCTGGGAGGAGAGAGAGGCCAGGGTATTCATCACACTGCCCCAGCCCCATCCACACTGGCCTTCCTTTTGGCGGTGGTTTCATCGTTTAGCCACAGCCATGGCTCCTGTTGGTCAACTTCTCTGTGATGCTACAGCGCTAGTAGAGTCCAGTAAAATCGTTCTCTCCTCTTCCCCGCTCAGGGTCCCTGCAGTGGCTTCCTGCTGTGGCTTGTGGGTGTTTCGCCATCCTGGCCTGGTCCCCTCCACCGCCCAAGCCTCTGTATACAGCCCCTTCGTTACATTCCCTTTGAGGAACACTTGGGGAGCACCGCCCCTTCCTGCTGTATCCCGACTAGTACAAATGCAGCTTATCCACACACGACACTGCTCTGTGACCCCCGTTGTACCCCGAGTCTGCAAAACGCCTCCGCACCCATCCTCACCCACACACTCTGGGTCTACCTTCAAAGCTTCACTGTATCTGTCACCTCTCTGTTCTAACCCCCTGTCCCAGGATTGTATGACCTCCCACCCAAATTGCTTCAGTAACTTCCTAATCTGCACCCCTCCTTCATTCTCTTTGCCTCCGATCCATGCTGCCCACCCCTGTCTGATTTATCTTCCTGTCACATGTCAATCAGAATGTCATCCGGCCACTGAGAAACCTTCAGCAGTCTGGGAGAAAGAGTACGGGCTTCGGAGTCGAACAGACCTAGGTTTCCTGTCTGAATGTCAGTCTCCTCACCTGTGAAATGGGCCCAGTAAGAGTTGCCTACCTTCTTGCAAAGTGTGGTCATAGACCAGCAGCATCAGCGTGGTCTGAGGGTCTGTTAGACATGCAGACTCTCAGACCCCACCCCCAGACTCACTGAATCAGAATCTACATTTTCACGAGACCCTCCAGGGAATTCATGTGCACAGTAAATTTTGAAAAACCCTGCCCTGCCTCACAGGATTCTTGTTTGGAGTGAATAAAATGTAAAGTTCCTGGTCTATTACCAACTTAGAGAAAGGTTAGCTCCCTTCCTCGTTCTTCTTTTCTGCCCATAGGAAGCGAGAAACTCCACTCTTCTCCAACATGCAATCACGATGCACCCCAAGGGGCTGGCAGTTAGCAACAGCGCCTGCACTTTGTATGCATAATCTCCTTTCATCCCCACAGTGCCCCTCTGAAGGAGAAACTATCGTCCCCCTGGTACAGATGAGGAAACAGATGCTCAGGGAGGTCCTATGACTTGCCCAAGTTCGCCTTGGCTGAAGGCAGGCCGGGGGCCCAAGGCTGCCTGAGGCCCGCACCCTTGTTTGAATCGCTATGCTCACCTCCCTTTCTCAGCCCGCGCCTTGTGGGATCTGAGGTTTGGGGCACTGCATTTCTAAGAGCCACACCTGCTCCTGCTCTCATCCATTCGCTCAGTCATCCACGACTTCCACAGGGGGAGGCAGCATCGTCCTGCAAACAAGTTATGAGTTCCCCTCCGGGTCCAGTCTGGAAACTCCCGACAAACACGCCCTCCAAGCAGACAAGCCAGAACTTGAACAAAGAAGCACAAAAATGTTACCAACTTGCAAATTTACGGCAATCTGGGCTGCCAGATTTGCATTTTTGGCCAAGTGTCCTTTTGCTCACTCTGCTTGCTGAAATCACTCCATTCTGATTCCCTCATTCATGAGCGTAACCAGGACGGTCATTGGGACAGTGGATGTGATGCAAGCAGTGACCTTTCCAGAATAGAATGGCCAGTCACCCCAGCATTCCTGAGAGGAATTCCCCAGAAGCAGCTGAGGACCTTGCTGCTGTTTCTGGAAGCGGCTTCCTTGGCTGCTCAAAATCTCATCTTTCTATCTGGGAGTTCTGGCTTCTCATTGCATGCACGTCTGGCTCCCTTCCAGGGGCGAGGCCTTCCTCTAGGGCACCCCAGCCATTTCCTGCCTGCAGCCAGCGGAGGAGAGGTGGGGTGAGTTCTGACAACCTTGTCATCAGGAGGGATGTCGGGGCCGGGGGCCGGGGGCAGGAAGGAAGTCACACAGCTGAGCAGCTGCCAGAAACTGTCGCTGCGGATGCTGCACCCAGAACGGGATCTTACCACTGGAACAACGTCGTGGCTGCACGTTCATTTGACATTTTAAAGCATGTTTATTTGTTCCATATGAAAGTAATATAACTACCTTCTGGAAACGAAAAGCAAGAAATCTCACACAATTATGTCAGGGGTCCCTAAGACCACCCCCATGTTCAGAGATTCACTAGAAGGATTCACAGTTTTCAGCGTATCGCTGTATTCACAGCTAAGATTTATTTCAGTGGCAGAGTCAGGATACACAGCCAGATTATAAGGGGAAAACCCACCAGGGGGGTGTTATAGTCTGAATGCTCATGACCCCCCAAAATTCACACGTTGAAGCACTAACCCCCGATGTGAGGGCATGTGGAGATGGAGCCTCTGGGAGGTTTAGACGAGGTCATGAGGGTGGAGCCCTCACAATAAGGTTAGTGCCCTTATAAGGAGGGACTGGAGCTCCCTCTCCCCTCCACGTGAGCACACAGGCAGAAGGCGGCCGTCTGCAAGCCGGGACGGAACCTGCTGGCACCTTAACCTTGTACGTCCAGCCTCCAGCACTCTGAGAAATCAATGTCTGTTGTTTTAGCCCCCAGGCTGTGGCATTTCGTTATAGCAGCCCGAGCGCTGAGTGAGACGTGGAACTTAGAAGAGTCCATACACAGGCTTCCTTATGCTCTCTCTCCCATGAGGGCGACACTCTTCCTGCAGCAACCCGTGTGCAGTGTTCCTGCCCAGGGAAGCCCACTGGAGACTCCATGCCCAAGGGTTTTGCTGGGGCCTGGTCATGTGGGCACCCTCCGCCTGGCACGTACCAAAATTCCAGATTCCCATAAAGAAAGCAAGTGTTCAGCATAAGCCATATTGTTGTCCAAACACACTAGGCACAGTGAAACATCCTCATGAGCTAGGGAATCCGGAGAAGTTCAAGTGCCCAGTTCCCAGATGCCAGCCAAGGGCCAAGATGTGAGCAGGCCTTTCTAAGAGAGCCGTCTGCAGCCTGCCACCTACACTCTTTCCTGCACCTACACACACAACCATAACACCACCCTGCTAGCACTTCTAGGCATTGCCTTCTTTTCCACCCCAGGCAAGATTCTAGAATGGATGACCTAGGAACACATGGAAAAGAAGTGGTTAGTGTTTGTTAGGAGCCAGTATGGAATAGCAACAACAATAATAATAATCTGCATCACCACATGCCAGGTAACTTTACATTATCTCCGCTAATCCTCACAGCAACCTTGGATAGGAAATATTATTATTCCCAGTTTACAGCTGAGGAAAACCGAGGCTCAGAGTGGTTAAATGACTTGCAAAGGTCACACAGCCCTTAAGCAGAGACGCTGTGATTCAAATCCAGACGTGTCCTTCACTAAGCCCGAGCTCCTAACCATCACAGCAGGAGCATCACACCAGCTCATCTTATTTCCAACAGGATTTGCAGTCAGTAAATCAGGAAAATGAAACAGACACAGTGAAACTGGATGTGAAACTTCCTTGATATTCAGACCAATCGGTTGGATTCCAAATTGTTGCAAGACGGCCCTCAAGGGGAACTGGCTGATCCGTGGGCAGGACTGATGACAGCTCAAGGGGGTGACACATCACAGGGCTGTGGACTCAGCGTGGTCCTGGTCAGCTGATCCTGACTGCCCCGCACCCCATCAGCCCCCGGCATAGTACCTGGGATGTGATGTGCGCCCCAGGCAGCAGAGACAAGCTGGCTAAGGGAGGTCCTACCGGGGACACTGCTGACCTCTCCCATCCACTCCGAGCCCCAGCAACTAGACTGCCACTCACAGAAGGGCCTGATCCAATCCGAAGAGTGAGGCGTGATAGTTCTTTTGTTAACTGGACATTTTACAACGATTGGATGTGAACATCTGAACCCACAATGGAGACTGAGAACAGGATTCAGTTAATTCCACGGTTAATTCAACGTAATGACAGACACCAAAGGGCACATGTGCAGGTACGTCCCGGGAGGTGTAGTGTGCTCTGAGGCCCACCTCTCCCCACTGCTGACGGGCCCGTCGCTGCTCTGGGCCAACAGAAAGCTCTCTGCACTCAGATCTGGGCCAGGCTCCCCTCCTCCACTGCCATGCACTGTTAGACCCCTCTGGGGTTCTCGGCCGGCACTGCCCTACCCTGGGAATGCCTTTTCTCTCATTTTATTTAGTCATCCTGGACATTTTCTGTCCTCGATGGTTCCCTGGTCTGTGGCTGCCCCCTCTGATGCAGTTTTGGAAAGGATTTTGAATACCTTTCCTTTGACTGGGAGACCATCTTTCCACCTGGGTCTGTCTATCTTGCTCAAGGTTCTTGGGGTTGCAGGTAACACAAACCCAGGGCCAGCTCCGTGAGTGCACAACCTGTACAGTCACACGGGGTCCCGGCTCAGAAGGGGTCCCCACTTGGTTTCATGCTCTGCTGTTGCCACCTTGAAATTCTTAAAAGTGTTTGAACAAGGGACCCCACAGTTTCCTTTTGCACAAGCCCCATGCTATGTAGCTGGTCCTGCATAAAGCCATTCTGGAAATTTGAATTACCAAAGGAGATGATTGGAAGGACAAGGGGGTGTCCCAGAGAACCCAAGGGCAAGATTGTGGTTGGGCCACACGGGGCTGGAAGCAGGGCCTGGAACACCAAAAGGAGCCCAGGAGGCCTCGTCCCCGCTCTCTGTCTCTCCCTGAGCTCTCATTTCTGCCCCCTGCCCCTCTCTCTGGGCAGGACGACATGGCTGCCGGCCCACAAGATTCCCTCTCCTCTGTTCCAGGATCCTTCCCGACGGCAGCTTCGTGGGACAGAGGATCAGTTCCGGCCAAGGGGGCAGAGCCCCACAGGACCAGCACGGCTTCCTTCCAGGCGGAAGCAGAAAACAGAGTCAGCAGTTGGCAAAGAACAAGTCTGCCTCCCGTGGAACAGCCAACCGCTCCCCGGCCGCCACGCCCGGAACTGACGGCTCCACCGCCTCAGGCTCTCTCTCCCAGGAGCCGCCCTGGGAGTGAGGTCCGCAGGCGGCCGGTGATTGATCAGCGGCCCTTAGGCCTTCAGTCCATTTCCAGCTGCGCTATTGATTTGGGGAAAATCCTATCCCCTCTTGCCATTTTCTTTCTCCTCCTATTTAAAAACAAACCAACCAAAATCAACAAAACTTCTCAAGGCAGCTGGAAGGGTGAACAATAGAGATATCTGTGAAAATGGCTGGTCTGGAAAGACGCTCCTCACACACACACACACACACACACACACACACACACACTAGAATGTGTATTTTCTAAGACTTTGTAAGCAAGCTATATATCTTCGGCCCTTCAGAGTCTGGCCCTCAGTAACTCCTGGCGAAGCATTCTCTGGGGCATTCCGAGTTCTGTGCAGGACTGATAGCAGCTTCCCCAAAGGAAGTTGATTAGACTCTGGGAGATAAATCTTCTTCGCTTCCTTCCTCCGAGACAATTACGAGGAAAGTGATCCTGCAGTCCCGCCAGGAACAAAGGCCCTGTGTCCAGAGGGGCACTGCCCCCCCCCAACCTCTCATGCATTATGAATCAAGACCTCACGGTCATTTCATAAAGCTTTCCACGCTCTGAGACGGCCGCTGCCCATCCTCGGGCTGCATGGTGCAGGAACCCCCTTGGCCCTTCAGGCTGCTGTCCCCCCGCTGCCTCCACACCAGCCCCAGGGGACTGCCAACCCCCAACCACAAATGCCAGCCAGACCTTCTGCTGATGCCACCCTGACTGACGCCTGTGGCTGCCGGGTCCCTTCTCTACATGGCTCTTCTGCTTCTTTGTCACGATCTCGCCCTGTCTGAGGGGGCCCAGACCTCCAGGGAGGCCAGGGACCTTAAGGGGGTAGTGAACACAGGCTTTGAGGGCAGGCCCAGCGGCCTTCAAGTCCGCCCAGCACCCACTTCCAAGTGACCACTGGGAGGGTCACTTCCAAGCTCCCTGCCTCTCTGTCTCCTTGTCTGCAGAGGGAGGTGACAACACTAATGCTGATTCCACAGGCGTGGTGAAGGTTAACTGTGATCACTGTGTGACGCGCTTGGCAGAGGGCTTAGGCCACAGCAAGTGTGGGGCCAGCTGTAGCCAGGGCAGTCTGTCTGTCTGTCTGCCTGTCTGTCTCTCTGTCTTGCCCTGTCACAGTGTGTTTTTATTTCGCTATTTAATGACATGCTCCCTCAGGCACAGGACGCTCATGAGACGATGCTCACGGGGAGTAGTAGTGGTTACTGGGGGGAGGTGGGGCGTGAGGGAGCAGGTGACTGAAAACGCATCCGGGGAGGCGGGGAGGTGGCGGCAGGCGGGACTGCCAGGCCCAGGCACATGCTCCGTTATCCCATCGCACTTCACTTACAAAACACAAATGCAAAGATAAAATTATTAAGAATTTCCAGAAGGCTACTGCGGAGCATTAAATCCCAGGCACAGGGCCATCTGAGCGCAGGGCCATTCACCCATGAGGCCGGCCCTGACCGTAGCTATTATTTCTATTTATCTGTCACCCTGATTCTTTGATTCAAGAAAGCCATTCACTGAATAAACCTCTTCTAACCATGTGGGAGTATCTGCTCAAGCTGAACACAGACCCGTCATAAGCCAGCAACGCGACTCCTTGGTACACACCCGGCAGGACTGCGGGCACGGTAAGAACTTGTACCAGAATGTTCTCAGCAGCACTACACACGTTGGAAACGACCCAAAGGCCCGTCAACAGGAGAATGGTTAGACAAATGGGGCCCATCCACGTGACGGAAAACCACACAGAAGAAAGACGTCGCACGGCTCCCCATGACAATGAGGCTGGACCCCACAAGGCAGAGCTGGAGAAGCCAGACGCAGAGCTCACGTGTGTGGTTCCATGTGTAAAGGCAGGACAGCAAATCTGTGCTGTTAGAGGTCAGGATAACACTTACCCCTGGGGGGTCAAAGGGGGCACGAGGGGGGCTGAGACTGGTAATGTGGGGTTTCTTGATCTCAGTGCGGATCACACGGTTGTGTCCGTGTGTGAGCACTCATGGAACCGTACACTCCAAACTGTGCACTTCTCCATATATATTATATCTCAATAGAGAGTAAAACGTCCAAGAACCTTTCCCAGGGGCTCACTTAGGGGACAACTGAGGGGGTGAAGGTGCTGACTCGGGCCCCTCCCCAGTGCAGCCCCCGAGTACTGGGTCGCCTCTGCCCCCTGCCTGTCTCCTTACACTAGATGTGATTTTGTAACACTCAGAACATCACTTGGAGTACAACCGTGATGAGCAAGAACAGCAGGTGCAATGCCAGGAAATACGGTGTCTCAGCATCCTCTTGGTTTTATTTATGGAAGACTGGTGCAAAGAGTGACAGAGAAGCAAAATGAAGGAATACTGCACAGCCACGGGAAATAATGCTGGAGAAGACCATTGAGTGACTCTCAAGGTCTGTGAATGAGAGAGGCTGTACCCTACAGGCAAACCAACAAGTTAGCTGGCCACAGTTTCACAGCTGCTAGCAGAAGACATGAGACTCCGGGATCAGAGACAAAGGACTTCATTACTCACAGCACAGCAGGCAGCATGAGCTTTAGGTTTGCATCAGTTTCCCTTGCCCCAAGCCCCACTGGGGTGATGTGAAGGGACCCAGTGGATCCCACACACACGTGTTCCTCCCCGTTGAGGAACCCTGAGCTTAGGGAACCCAGATCTCTCCTGCTGGGTGGGAAGCCCGCCTGACCCTTGTCCTGGAGGGAGACTCCGTATTATATTGGTCAGAAAACACACTTGCCGTTTGCTTGGTGGGAGGCACTATGTCTAACCACCAAGGCCGTCTGCCATACGAACATCCTTGAAAAGATGGTCAATGCTGCTTGCAAGACATGCAGAAACCTGAGAGACCCATGGAGAACAGTCTCCCCACAATGACATGGAAAGAAATTTGGGGGTCACTGAGAAACAGGTTACAAAACAATCCATATGCTGTGATCTTGAGTTCTGTGTACACACATGCATGTTACATAAGCTAATACAAGACTGGCAAAAGATACCCACAAATGTTCACAGGGGTTCTAAGTATTCTGAAGTTTCTATAGTTAACAAGTGTTACTTTTATGTTCAGAAAAATAAACAAAATAGTTATCATTGTTGCTAAGAAATAAATAGCTAGCCCTTGCACTGTTTACAAAACGCCAAGCCCTCATCTGAGCACATTACATGTATCACCTCATTTAATCTTCACAACAACCTACGAGGCAGGTCTGTTTACTATCTCCATTTTCTAGATGAGGCAAACTGAGGCCTGGAGAGGCCACACAGTGGGGAATCAGTGCAGCTGGATTCTGAGCCCAAGGGGAGTGGCTGCAGACTTCAAGCTCTTAAAACCACTTTCCTCTGCGCTTCAAATAAACCCTTATTATGACAGGAGAGAAAGCCCTCTTACCAGCAGCCTTTTATTTATAGATGTAATGATAAGTCTAAAAATAGAGAGACAGGAATTTTCTCTTCACCCAGAAAATTAAACAAATCTAACCCCCACCATGGTCGGATAGGAAGACTGTAATAACATGCAAATTCTTAGGATGAAGTCAAAAAGGCAGGGTGGATAATTTATGCAGAGCAATATTGCAAATTTGTAAGAAAAAGACACATATATACACAAGGGGAAAAAAGCACCCGAACACAATATGCAAAGAAATTGCTGTGCCTGCTTTAGGGGGAAAAACTCTTGGGCATATTTTTTTCTTTTCCCCATTTTCTGTAACATGGTTATAGTTCTTTTATAACGAAAAAAGTTATAAAAATGTAAGAAACAAGACAAAACACAAATTAAGCGCATCATAGGCCACGAGAGCTATTGTAGAATGTCAGTCCACTCCAGCCAGAGGTTATGACCCGCCGCCAGCGGGCCTCATCCTCCTGAAGAATGTTCCACTTGGCTGAATCCTTGTTTCAACAAATACTCACTGCTTTCTGTCTCCATAAAATAGAGAGATTTCAGATAAAATCCATCTTTCTCTGAGCACGTGCCTTCCTGTGACCCAGCAAGGCCACTCCTGGGATAGATTCGACAGAAATGTGTATGTGCGTACACCGAAGGCATGTTCTAGAACGTTCATGGCAGCTCTGTTCATAATAGCCCCACACGAGAAACCACCCGAATGCCCATCGTGGTGGATGAATAAATGAATTGTGGTGCATTCGCACCATGAAAGACGGTACAGAAGCTGTGAGCGAATGGTTTACGACGACGCCCAAAACTTGTGTGAGTTACGGACACAACGGGAGGGAAAGAAGCCAGACGTCAAAGCATGGCCTGCAGGTGAAGCGTGAATACAAACCAACAAGCGGATGTCCGGTGTCAGAGGTCGGGACAGTGGTCACCCCTGGGGATGGCGGGACGTCGAAGCAGTGACGCTGGCAGTGAGGGGGAAGGTGGGATTTCGGGACTGGGCGTGCTGTTTCTTGACCGGTTGCTGAGCTGTGTGTTCCGTTTTCAAAAACCCACACAGCTGTACACTTGTGATTTGAACACCTTTTTTTGGTATGAATGTTATTTGTGGATTCCGACTCCTAGTGCCCCTGTGGACAGCAGAGCAGAACCCTGCCCCTTCTGCACCATCCTCTCCCCTTTCGGTGCCGTACCAGGCAGAGCTCCACTGCCGTTCATGGCATTTTCATGGCCAGTTTTTTCGGAAGTGGGTGACCAGGTCCTTCTTCCCGGTCTGTCTAGTCTGGAAGCTCTGCTGACACCTGTCCACCGTGGGTGACCCTGCTGGTATTGGAAATCCTGGTGGCACAGCTTTCAGCATCACAGCAACACACAGCCGCCACAGTGTGACAACCGACAGACGGGGGGTGTGGTTCTCTGACAGGGAAACGAACCCGGGCCCTGGCGGTGAGAGTACCGAATTTTAACCACTAGCCCACTAGGGCTGGCTATGAATGTTACACTTTAATTTCAATCAAAACCTTAAAATGACAAAAGCAAGTATGATAAAATGTTGACATTAAAAAAATGCAAAGTTCTGGTTTCCCTTGACAAATCAGAAGCTCTAGAAAGCCGAGCCCTCATGGTAAGGCTGGCTCTGGTCTCTCAGGCTCACGGAGCCCAGGCACAACCTCCACACCGCTTTACCCATCCCTGGCCCCCGCGGGCACTTGCGTCTGCAGAATCTCACTGCGGAGGTGAGGAAGCTGGGGCTCAGAGAGAGGAAGTGCCTTGCCTGGGTCCACACAGCAGTGTGGGTGGCAGAGCAGTGGCTGGAATCAGGTTTCAAGGCCCTCGGGCCATCGCCCATGTGGGTCAGGCTAACCCCAGCTGGGCTGGAAGGAGGAAATGTCACATTTAAGGTTAAAGCTGAATTCTTGCTATGACTTCAGGGACTGGAGGCCGGCTGGTCCTTCCCCTCTGGATCCGAAATCCCTGACTGCCTGCAAGGGGTCCTTGTTTCAAGTCCTGCCGCTCTTGATTTTTCTCTAATTTTTAAAGCAACTGGGACCCACTGAGAAAGGGGTACCGACCCCCTGGCGAGGCCTAAGCCCAGGAGTGACTTTGCTGAGAGCAGGAGCACTTGGTACCCTCTCCAAGATCGCGAGGCCCGTGGGCGTTACTGCAGGCGAGCGTCCTAAGGGCTAGTATCACAGTAACACAAAACTGGAAAATCTTGGGTTCAACTCCTTCCACAACCCGGATCCTCTTATTGCAACCAGTTCTGTGGGGGTGACTTCCAGGAGCAAGGAAAGGGGGGGCTTAAAGTGTTCTCCCCTACCTGGTGCCTGAAATTCCACCACAAAAGCTTCCCTCCCGTTATCAGTTCTCTTCCCCCGGAAGGGCGCCACTTCGCAGTCACCAGCCCTGGGCACCTCACTGCGGGGGCAGGAGCTGAAAGCAGGTCTCCAGGTGGAAGGGAGAGCCCTCACTGAGCGCCCGCCCCTGAGAGAGGAGGGCCGGGAGGACGGAGAGTGGGCAGCAGGGAGGAATGCGTAGGAAGCACCTTCTGTGCTCAGGTGACGTCCTTGCCCTCCAGAGAGGGCACTGGTGGATGAAGAACCATAATGGAGTGGGGACAAATGTCCTGGGCTCACAGGAGAGAGAGCAAACACACAGACGGAAGAGTCCAAGTCACTTAGCCTTGTTAAGCCTCAGTTTCCTTGTCTGAAAAGTGGGCGTGATGCGAGCGCCCACTGAGGACTGTCGTGAAGACTGGGTGAGAAGGTCAGGAAAGCACTAAGCACAGTACAGGCATGCAGTAGGTGCTCAATAAATGCCAGCAGTGTCACTGTTGCCCTTGGGGCTGCCTGGTCTGGTGGTTCTCACCGACAGTCTTACCCGCTGAGCCTTGTTGGCCCAAACGCTGGCAGCTGGCTTCGCCCTCATCCCCACCTGATGAATTCAGTTTCCCAGCCTGGCAGCTCTGGGAGGGCGGGGACCTTGCCGCTGATCTCCCCCGTGTACCCCCAGCGGCCAGAACAATGCCTGCACTCTGTTGACACAACCTTGTGAATGGATGAATGAATGAACGAATGCTAGCTTTCAAGGCTAGCTCGGGTGGCGCCTCCTCTCTGACCCTCTGCTCCTCCTCTGGGCTCCTGTAGCCCCTGCACTCCTCGCTCCCTCACCCCACAGTGCTCTCTCAGCACCATGACAGCGTGCTTTCTCATCCACCCAGTGCCTGGGGCTGAGCGTGGGCTCAGGCAGGACCCGCACGAGTGAGTCAACACTGATAAAGCAGGTGAGGAGGAGTGAGTGGGGAGGGAGTGATTAGACCAGAAACCACTTGCTGAGCCACAGCTTGTGGCCACAGGGAAGCCTTGTTTCCTATTTCCTCCCTTCCCCTCCTGTCCCCTCTCCTGGCTTCTCCTGCATTCCCAGTTTAGGATGCAGAGAAAACAAGTGGTGGGTCCTCCTGCCTCTGGGCTTTGTGGGGATTATTCCAGCTCAGAGGGGCAGTCTAGAAAGCTGCCGGGACAACCTCTTTCCTCTCCCAGGCCAGAGCAGGGGGGCGTCCCTTGGAGAAAGGCTGATAGGATGATGGCAAAGCGTTGATCCAGCGAGCTGCCTGAGGCTTCCATTCCTTAACTTCGGGCTGTGGGTGGGATCCTTGCAAGGGGTCTGCAAATCCACCAGTGAACAGAATTTAAAAGCGGTTCCAGTATATATTTGCTATGTCACAAATGTATAAAACGAGGCTCCTTTACCATGGCTGTCTTAAATCTGCAGTGGCCTTTCGTCCTCGGGCATTTTCTGAATCACCAGATGATGGAAAGCACAGGTGGGGCTCAGTCCTGGAGCCCTCCCACCCCACCTCCGCGGGCTCTGCTCCCCTGCCTCCCGAACAGACCCCGGAGGCCATATTTGCGCCTGGCGGGTCAGCTGCTCTGGCTGCAGCTGATTGGGCCAGGGATGGTCACCTGACTCAGTCTGGGCCAATCAGGTTCTTCCCCTGAGCATCGGCCTCCATCAAGTTGCGTCGCGGATTTGTGGCTCGTAATTGTAGATACTGGGGGCAAACGTCTGCCACGTGGATAGAGGAGAGCAAGCAGGTTGGCAGTGACAGAAGAGGGAGAGGGGATACTACCAGGGTCTCTGATGGCCTTCCGTCCGCTCTGACTCCCTCCTGAGGCCCTGCTGCTGCCCTTGGTCAGCAGGAGTCAACCGTGCATCTTTCCGTAAATCCCCCCTTGCCCCTGAAGCCCGTCCAGGAGGTTCCCTACAGTTCGAACGACTGCACCCACACTTTCCATTTTTGCATGAAGCAGGGGGCTTGCGTTTGAAAGGAGTCAGAGCTAAAGGTCTAGGCAGCATAGAAACCCAAACTTCTGTAATTAAAGTAATTGTGTGTTAAAGCAACATCAGAGATCTGGCTTCTCTCCATAACGGGATTCTTGAAAAATAGACTAGGAAAGGGCATATTTACCCTCCTTCTAAAGACAATGTTTTATTAGCTTCCTTGTTTTGAAAAAAGAGTCAACCAGCGACTTCCTTCAATTGGGCTGATCTCCCTAACAGAACCTCAAGAGCAGCTGTGTGCCTTGGCCTTTCCCATTCCCAAAAGGGTCTTGTTACTTGTCAGTCCATGGTTCCTGCATTCAAGAAGAATCTGAGACCCTGTAATAGAAACAGTGAAAGGGTGGCTACACGGAAGGGCCTGCCCGTGATTGGGTTGGGATGTGAGGGTGAGGGTCAGAAGAAGTAGGGATGGGAGAACTATGGTGATTCATGGTTTGCTGTGTGGTGTTGAGCAAGATTCTCCTGTCTCTGTGCCTCTTTTGTGAAATGAGGAGCTGGACTCAGGTGCTCAGCTCCCTTCCACGGGGGCTTTGTAGACCCAGAGGAGGGCATCCTCACCATGGGCTCCCTCTTGGCACCCAAAGGTGGCCCTGAACCCCTCATACACAGCTTAGAGGGCAAAAGAGCAAGGGACAAACAGCTCTACCCTGGGTCCTGCCCCCTCAGTGCCTCTTACTCACCAAAGCCGTGACCTCTGACCACTTTACCTGAGAAGGTGTCCCCATCTCGCCCTAGACACACAGTGCTGGGCCCACCTAGAGCTTTTTAAGTGTGGATTAATTCCAAACAACCAAAATTGGGAGACTGCACATGAAACCCAGATTTCTGACTCTTCTTAAAATATTAGATGATCTGGAAAATTGAGCTACACTCCCAAGTTCACTGAGCGAGGTTGTGGCTGTCACTTCAGAGGGAGCACCTGCTCTGCATGGCACCACAGTCTCCATTGTGGGGCGGGGCGGGGGGGACCTACCATCCCAAATTACCTGGGATGTGGCCTTTCAGTTTTAAAACCGGACAGTCCTGGGGCAAACCCGGGTGGTTGGTCACCCTGGTCCCCACCCAGAACATTTGCTCATTTGGTCCATGTCTGGCCCCAGAGCCTGAGTTTGCAACCCCCTTGTTAATTGTATGTTAATTATGTGTTAACCACATGCCCCCCCACACCCTGTTTTGCCACTCTAGCCCTTGACTGCCCTTTATCATGTGATGCCCCCACCTGCCCTCCACCACCAGCACCTGCATTTCTTTGCCTGGTGTCTCTCTCTGGCCGTGACCCACTTGGCCTGCGGGAAGTGCTGAGGGCTGATGCCCCTGAGCCCACCCCTGAGGAAGCGGAGGGCCAGCACTCAGCTGCCTGGACCTTGGGTGGGAATATGTTCAAGTGTGTCCCTCAGGACAATCTCCAGGGTCCCCAGCGGGACTGAACCCCGGTTCCTGTGGCAGTCACTGGTGCCACAACCCTACCCATCGTGGTCTCCTTCCCTCCCCTGTCTCACCCCCCTACCCCCCTGCTCCCGTATCTCAGACCGCCTCCCAAATAAACCCCGTGCACTCAAATCCTTGCCTTGGGTCCTGCTGGTTGGGGACTCAAACTAAGTCAACCACGACAACCCCAGCACCCAGAGTCTGGCATGTGGGGCACTCGAAAAACATTTTTGAACCCATCAGTGAAGCAGCAGTTTTCTGGGCTTTGGTAAGCAGCCTCCTTGCTGATTGACAGGCAGAACACTGGGGGCGAAGAGCCAGGCTTCGGAGTCGGACCCAGCTTCCAGTCTCATCTGTTGTCACTTACCCGGTCAGTTACTGCCCCTCTGAGCCTCAGGCCCTCATCTGTGAAATGGGAATAATCGCCACTCGCCCCGAAGAGTGGTTGTGAGGACGGTGGGGAGGCGGGATGGCTCGTAGCGGTGTCCGGCACAGGGCACCCTGTGTGGTCCTTGTTGAGGTTACTGGTGCCTCCCTCTGCCCAGGCCCGGAGGACCCCCAGCAGCATCACAGTGAGTTGTCAGCACCTGGAGGAGCAGACTCCCAGGGCCCGGCTCGTGCTGCCCAGCACACAAGAGGCTGAAGCACATCCACCGGGATGAACCAGTGTTCCTTGACAGCGAGACGTGCCTGGCAGACAAGCTGTCTGAAGTTGACTCAGAGAACACTTTCCTATGGCCAGAGCAGAAGCTGAGTTCCGAGAGGAGCCCAGGGAACATCCCAGAACAGTTTCTGGATCTCAGGGGTAGAGCCAGGCAGGTGAGGAGTCTGTGGTTAGTGGCCTGGTTCTCGAGGCCGGAGTTATCCATCTCCAGCAGGTGATAGATGACAAGGAAACTAGACATGAGAGTGGGTTGAGGAACCCCCACCATGGTCACTGCTGGAGGCTCTGTCCCTGTGTCTCCGTGGCTGGCAGACACCCCGCTTTGCTCCTCCATCACTGTCTATGCGATAGCTCGCTACACTGGCTTAGTGAAAGCTCCCAGCGCATAACACGCCCTTCCTACCTTGGGGCCTTTGCACAGTGTAACAGTTTCCTATTGCTGCTTGCAAAGTTGGGGAGTCCCAAGACCACCTCACTTCCTACACCAACTGCAAGTTTAGGGGTTCCCAATGTCACCCTCAGGTTTAATAATTTGCTAGAAGGACTCATGGAACTCAGAAAGCCAGTATACTTACAGTTACAGTTGACAGCAGTGAAAGGATTCAGGTTAATATCAGCCAAGGGAAGAGGAACATGGGGCAGAGTCCAGGAGGGACCACGCACCAGCATCCAGCTGTCCCCTCCTAAAGGAGTCGTGTGGACAGCACTTATTTCTCCCAGCACTGATGTGTGACAACACACTTGGAGTATTGCCAAATGGGAAGCTCACTCAAGCTTTGATGTCAGGAGTTTTTACTGGGACTCAGTCATGTAGACATGGCTGACCAACTGCATGGTTGACCTTAACCTCCAGCCCCTCCAGGGGTCGAGGTGAGTGTGGGGCCCAAGGCCTCCAGCACAAATCACATTGTTGGCATAGATCATGCAGTGTGGCCCAAGGCTCCAGGTAAAGTAAGACGCTCTTAGGCAGGACATTCCAAGGGCTTTAAGGTCACCTTCCAGGACAAAGGCTAAACTGGTCAAGGTTAATCCTTTACTGCATACTGTTATAACGACCAGAAACACAGTGGCTTACAACAACACCAGTTTATTCTGTTACAGCTCTGAACAGAAGTCTGAAGTGAGTCTTATGGGCTAAAATCAAGGTGTCAGCAGGGCTGGCTCCTTCTGGACGCTCCAAGAGAGAATCTGTTTGTTGCCTCTTCTGACTTAGAGCTGGCCAGCATGCCTTGGCTCCTGGCTGCATCGCTCCAATCTCTTACTTTCGTCATCACATCTACTTCTATAGTCAAATATTCCTCTGCCTCCCTCGTATAAGCACACTTGTCCACCTGGACGATCCAGGATAATGCCCCCATGTCAAGAATCTCAGCTTAATCACAACTACAAAGTCCCTTTGGCCATATAAAGTAACATCCACAAATTCCAGGGATGAGGACTTAGGGGGCCATTATTCAGGCGACCACAGTTCTCCCCAAAACACCCCAGATCTTCCATGGAAAACGCCTCCTCAGACTTCAGATTTCAGCCTAAACTTCATCATCCACAGGGGCTTTTCAGGAATCTGAGGTCGGAGAGTCCCAAATTTGACTTCTGGATTTCTCTGTTATTTCTCTATTGTTAGCCTCCCTACGTGTCACTCGGCAGACAGTCCTTATAATGTAATCTAAGCAGTTAATGCCCACGAAATGCCTAGCACCTCCGAGATGTGCAGTCAACACTGGGTCTGGTTCTGCTTTTACTTTCTCCCGGGAAAAGCCCACGGCCGGTTCCTCGCAAACGAACAGAGCTGAGAGCACTCAGAGCACATGGCATCCCGCAGACCTCTTCACTCAAGGCCGCTTGGACAGATTTTTCCCGTTTCCGGACACTACCGAGGGTGGATTTTTAAAATCTTGTTTTTCTATTTACATGTTGATAAGATCTTGAAAGAATGTGCATAGATCCCAATTTTAGGGCGAATTTGAGCTGGTATCACTGTTTAAAAGTCAAAGCCATAACATGCATCTCAGACATCCAGGAACATGGTCTGAACTCCCCAAGAGTTCCCTGCTTGTCGAGCACTGCTCTTCCTACACCAGCCCCCGCTTGTCCACGGGTGTGAACTTACACCACTGTGGAAGGGCTTTGGAACTTTCTCTCCAAAGGAGGGCACACCCTTTCTTTATAAATAAGCCCAGGAAGCCCACCTGCCATCTGAGCTCATGCTGTTGTCTGCAACACAGCTGTGCTGTCATTTAGTTCATATTTTTAAAAATCAACCCACTGTGGTTTGCCTTTTCTTAGCCTTACCCGAGGCAACATCCATGAAACCAGGATTCTGATGAGCTGTGTAGTTCAGTGACTAACAACACAGACAGTGGATCCAGACCATCTAGGTTGACAGCCTGAGTCTTCTACAGCTGTGTGACCTTGGGCAAGTTACTTAAACTTCCTGGGCCCCTGTTTCCACCTCTACAGAATGGGAATAATGACAGCATGTACTGCGTAGAGTGGTTGAAAGGATTAAATGAGTTAATGTAGAGGGAGTGCTTAGAAGAGCTCTGGGCACGCAGTGGTGTGCTGGTAAATGGTTAACAACTAACTCTGGAGTGAGCCCTGATTTGCAGTGTTTGCTGATTTTCCATTTCCCTGGTGGCTGATTTCAAGCTACCAATGTGAGGTCAGTAAACATGGAGCTGGGAAGGGACAAACAAAATTGGCTCCTGCAAGCCAGTTCTAGCTGGCTCCAGCACACCGCTGTGCCCAGAGCACCTGGGGAGTTACTCAGCGGTTCTCAAAGTGAGGTCCCCGGACCAGCAGCATGAGCACCACCTGGGGCCTTGTTAGACATGCAGGTTCCTGGGCCCCACCCAGCCCCACTGGATCAGAAATGTTAGGGGTAGGCCCAGCAATGTGCGTTTTAACACCCTCCAGGCAGTTCTGTGCATGCTTAAGTGTCAGCACTGCTGATGGACGTGTTAGCTGCTGTTAGTGTATGTTTTAATACAATCCAATAATTACATACCAACTAACATAATGCCTGTTCCTCTGTGTGCCCTGAAGTCACCACAAAAATCACCAGTCTCATATCCATCACCTTTTTAAAAGATTGACCTAATCCCAGGGGACACTGAGAGCCACAGAAGCAGAGGGACAGCCCCAGGGCCACACATCTTGTCTGTGGCAGAACCAGAATGGGAGCCAGGTCCTGCACTCCGGCTGCCTTCTCTGCCCAGGGACCCTCCCCCCATGATGGCATGAGGTCGACCTAACGCCTTTGGCCTCCTGACTTTTCTTGTTTGGCGGGGCTTGTTGATTCTCAAAAGCCCCCTGGGTGAAGGAAACATGATTTCATGTGAGAAAGCACAGGTTTTGGGGTCAGACAGCTTTTCAAGTGTCAGTTCCACCACTTCTGGCTGCTTGACTTTGGGCGGGCAGCTTAGCCATTCCCAGCGTGTGCCCCTCGGCGGCAGATGGGGACGCAGGGCCACCTCACTCATCCATGACAGGCTGTGCCAACACCTGGCACCCAAAGCGAAGGGGCTGCAGGGTCATCGCAGGGTTGAAATCCCAAGTCTGAAACCAGAGCCCAGACACAGAGAATACCATGAAGATGGCCTCTGGCATTAACTTTTTTTTAACTGAAATAAAGTGCAAATTATGAATAATTAAATAGCTGTCTTTTCCGGTCCTTATGATGGATTCCCAGGGCTTCCCAGAGCATTTGGGGATGTGTGGATTGGGTCGTCACTGCCAGGGGTTCCAGAGAGTGGGTCACCTCCTCCGGGGCCCCAAGGGGGAACATTTGTTACAAGCAGCATTTGCACCATCCTCCTCCTGACCCAGCACCGTCACCTCTGCCGTCCCCCACCCTCCCTTCAGGTTTATTAAAGATCCTTTTCACTGCAGTACAAGTAACTAGTGAAGTCACCAGTTTGGCCTTTGGGGAAATCTGTATACAACCCGCCTCAATTTTCCCCAGTTTTTATATCACAAATCTAATCAACACAAGGTTTGACATCTTTCCCATATTCCCTCCCAGTCTTTGTCACACTGCCAATGTTTTAGGTAACAGGCAGTAGCCCCCGTTACTGAGTGCCCTCTGTGGCCCAGGTGCCCTCCCTGGGGCTGGCCATGGAGAAGGGAAGGGGGCAGACGGAGCCGCCACCCAGAGCCAGCACTGGACAGGGAGGCTGACGGGGGCGAGCCTGCACAGGACTAAATCATGTCACGGCAGCCTGAGAGACTCCTGGGAAGAAAAGAAAGCTGACCAACGGGCAGAGAGGCCTGGAGACTGGGGGCCGGGGGCCACACACCACCTCCTCCTGCTCACAAGTTACAGGCATTTCCTCTTGCAGACTCCAAGAGTCTTTTTTTTCTTTTTGGTGAGGAAGATTAGCCCTGAGCCAAAAATCTGTGCCCATCTCCCTCTACTTTATATGGGACGCTGCCACAGCATGGCTTGACAAGCGGTGCGTCTGTCTGCGCCCAGGATCCAAACCTGCGAACCCTGGGCCGCCAAAGCAGAGTGTGCAAACTTAACTGCTACGCCACAGGGCCGGCCCCAGAATCATTTTTTTTAATGTGAAAAATAAAACTTTATCTCTCTGTAACCGCACTCAATTTGCATGTGAGGTAGAACATTCTCAATGTTGGCACTTGAGGATAATTAACCCTGTTACGGACTGAATTTGTGTGTTTCCCCAAAATTCATATGTTGAAGTGCCAACCTAATAACTGTTATGACTATATTTGGAGATGGGGCCTAATTAAGGAGGGGATTATGTTAAATGAGGTCATAAAGGTGGGGCCCCGATCTGACAGGACTCATGTCCTTATACAAAGAGACACCAGAGAGCCGACTGCTCCCTCCACGCACACACCGAGGGAAGAATCTGTGAACAGAGTAAGAAGGCAGCCGTCTGCGGAGCCGGGAAGACGCCCTCACCAGAAACCACATCAGCCGGAACCTTGATCTTAGATTTCCAGCCTCCAGAGCTGTGAGAAATAAATGTCTGCTGTTGAAAGAGCCAGAGCGGCCCCCTCTGCTCTGTTCTCACCACAAGCCCCCGTCTCCCTCCGGTGGGCGCACTGTGCCGAGAGCCGCTGGAGAGGGTCTGGACGCCGGCGCCCACGGTGCAGGTGGGGATCGGTGCCTGCCCGTGCAGCCGGGGTTGCAGTGGTACAACCCATGTGCGGGGCGACTTGGCAGGGCCCTCCCCGTTCCAGAGGGGTGCGTCCTCCTCTGAGCCTCTGCTGGTTCTCTTCACAGGTGCCCAGGGAGGCCCGCACACGTGTTCCTCGCAGCGTTGCGTACAATGGTAAGGAACTGGAAATAGACTCACGTCCATCAGTAGGCGAGTGGTTACGTAAATCCCGGTACATTTATTCTGTGGACGATGTTGTCATAAAAAGGAATGTCATGTCATTAGGGTTTCTCAGTCTTGGCACTAGTGACATTTTGGGCTGGGACATTCTTTGTGGTGGGGCTGGCCTGTGCACTGCTGGATGTTTGACAGCACCCTTGGCCTCCATCCACTGATGCCGAGTACTACCCCCTCCCTCGCCAGTCGAGATCACAAATATCTCCCGGCACTGCCAGATGTCTCCTGGGGAACAAAATCGCCTGTGGTGAGAATGGCTGGTCTCTCTACAGTGAAGCATAAAGAATCAATGCAGACCGATAAGTGAGACAAAGTTGTAGAACTGGATGCATTTTTTTAAAAGAACCCTAAGCGATTTGTCCATGTAGATATACAGACAGATACCCATACAGATACAGGTAAAGTGGGTAGACACAGACACAGATACAAACACAGCTCTAGACGCAGATATAGACACAGACAGACACAGATGCACACATAGGTGCATTCACGCAACAAGTTTTCCTGAGCCCCTACTCCATGCCCGGAACTACTCTTGGTGCTGGGGGAACAGCATGAACAGCGTGAGGTCCCTGCTCTCCTGGGGTTGCTCTCTGGAGGGGAGAGGCCGGCAAGGAACAAACACACACCTGGTCAGGTGGTGATCAGTGCTCTGAAAAATAACCGGGCCTGGGGCCTAGAGAGGACACAGGTGCTGTTTAGCACCGGGGGCGGGGCAGGCCCCTCTGAAAGGGCGATACCGAGCAGAGAGCTGCGTGAAGGAGGAAGTGAGCATGAGAACATCGAGAAAGTAGGAGGTGAGTGTTCTGCAGGCAGAAGGAGGGAGTTGTGCAAAGGCCCTGAGCCGACTGTGCACCTGAGTGTGAAGCACATGGAGGAGGCCTGTGCGCCCAGACCAGAGAGACTGGGGCATGTGGTAGGTGACGAGGTTGTGAGGCGTTGGGGTCCCTATCACGGCTGGCCTTGCTGCCATTGTAATGGGTTTGGGTTTTGCTCTGTGGGAACAGGAAGCATACAGGGTCTGAGCAGAGGTAATCTGTCTTAGATCTTGAAAGCATCACTTTGGCTGCTGGCTGAGAATAAACAGACAGTGGGGGACAAGGAGGGAAGTCAGCAGACTGTGGCAATAATCCGTGCGAGGGGTGGCGGCAGCTGGGACCGTCTCCACCCGTTAAGCCTGAGAGGCCGGTGGAATACCCAATCTGGAGTGTAAAGAGGCCATAGGATGGATGGTTCTGGAGGTAATGAGGAGGGAGAGGGGGAAGGAGGGAGGGAAAGACATCAGCATGGACTTCGAGCCAACAGACGGGCTCAAATCCCAGCCCCGCCACTTCCTAGCTCTGTGATCTTAGGCCAGTGGCTTTACCTCGCTGAGCCTGTTTCCTCATCTGTAAAAGGTTTAACAATATCGCCTCCCTCATAGACGAGAATGACGTATGCTTGTCGTAGTAGGACCTCAGTTAAAGTGGCAGCTTCCCCTGCATGGGAGGCATTCTTGCTCCATCCCCCCAAACACCCAGCCAATCTCTCAGCTCAGCACGGAGGCTTCAGGCTGTGGGCTCCTGGGAGGCCCAGAGCTCAGCCCTCCCACACAGACGAAAGCTGAGACCCTGAGCTGATGTGACTGCAGACCTTCGGGCCTGACGGCTGTTGTCAAGAAAAACCTTTCAGAAGAACTTCCAAGCAGGGGCCAGGTTTCAAGGCCCCTGGGGGCTTGTTAGAGCCAGCATTCCCCCCACAGCCAAGCAGCCCTAGGGAGGGCCGCCTGTGCCCCCAGAACTCTCCAGCACCCACCCACCCCCGGCCAAGCCCTGACAGCTGGTGTGCCCCCAGCCTGCCCCCGAAAGCTGGGCCTGTGGTTGGGGTTTTCTTTCTCTCTTTCTCTCAGCCTGTAATAGCCCCAGCCCCCAACGCCATCGCAGCACGATTCTGCAGGCTGGGAAGGTCAGAGCCCTCCCACAGCATCTGCTCAGGGGGCTCATAAATCCACTCGAACAACCCCCACCTCGAGCATCTCCGTGTCACACGGGTGGGGGTGTGCAGCCCAATGGGGGCCTTGAGATGCTCCAGGAAAGCGACACACACAGGCTTGCTTTTCCTCAGATGCTCTACAGCACTATGGAAACAGCCATGGTCAAACAGGCAGCTGAAGAGAATGTTCCAGAATCTTTAAACGGCCTGGCAGGAGTGAGCTGGGCCTGGAGGCGGAACACGGGGTGTCTGTCGAGCTTTTCAAGCCTCCAGCAACCTGGGACCTGCTGTCCCCACACCTCTTGTTCTTTTGGCAAAGGAGCCAGGCTGTGGGGCAAAATGGCTCCCTGCTCCCCACCACCCCCACTTCTCCATGAGCAACTAGAACGTGCTTTCTGAATGAGATGCCAATCACTTTTATATAAATACCCAAAGCTGGGGCTTCTTTTGAAGATCAGAATAACTGGGAACACACGGCCACCAGTGTGGGCTGAGAGCTGCCCTCTTTAGGAAGGCATGACCTCTCCCCTTGGCCACACTCCCCACCTCTCTGTGCTGTCTCCTTGGCACTCAGCCTCCTTCCCCTTGGGAGGCCAGCCCCATGCCTGGAGGAGGTGGGAGGCAGGACAAGGCGCAGGAGGCTTTCCGGGTTAGAATCAGCAGCCCTGGGAACAAGACAGGGAGGAGGACACGCTGAGGTCTCGGGCTGGAGGGCTGGGTGATGAGGAGGTGGGGGCTGGCAGAGACGGGGAGTGCAGGGAGGAAGGGAGGGGCAAAGGATGTCCCCATTTGTTTGTATGTTGAGCCCCTCGCCCCGGAATCGTTCAGTCAGCACCTGAAACATCGGAGTCTGAGCTGGAGGAGCGCGCTGACTTCCACTTGCAGTGTCCTGTCTTCCGAGCCGTTTGAAATAAATACCCCTATTTGCACGTCCAATTGGCGATGAATAATGAAAAAGATGAATAATGAGAGACAAAAGCAGATTAGTGGCTGCCAGGGGTTGGGGGATGGGGGTGGGTTTAGGGAGAGACTGCTTAATGGGTATGAGGTGTCCTTTTGGGGTGATGGAAAGTTCTGGAACTAGACAGTGGTGATGGTTGCACGATGTTGTGAATGTGCATAATGCCACTGAATGGTTCACTTTAAAATGGTTAAAATGGACGATTTTACGTTACATGTATTTTACCACAACAGAAGAAAGATGGATAATATCCACTGTTGACGAGCACACGGGGAGCCAGGGCTGGAGCACAGGTCAGTGAGGGGACTCAGGAGGGTGGCTTGGTGGTTCACATCGTCATTTAAATGGTTCACTCAAAAATCGTTCAGAAACTGTGGAGTAAAGATGCCGGCACAAAGAGCTTCAGGACGGAGGTGTTAACTGGAAACAGACAAAAGCTGGAAGCAACCTAAGTGCTGCATTAGGTTTCTATTGTTCCGGAACAAACTGCCACCCACTTGGCAACTTAAAACAAGCCCCCCGCCCCTCCCGCATTCATGGTTTAACAGTTCAATAGGTCAGCAATCCCGACAGACCCCGCTGGCTTCTCTGCTCCCGGCATCAGGCTGAAATCAAGACGTCAGGCAGCTGCAATCACCCCCGGGGCTCAGGGGCCTCTCAGCTCACTCAGTGGTGGCGAAACTCCTCTCCTCCTGGCTCTGCGCCTGAGGTCCATGCTCTTTTGGACCATCAGCCACGTGCTCTCAGCTCCTGGGGGCCTCCTCAGGCCCTTTCCTTCTCACACTTCCAACCACCCCTCCAGGAAGAACCAGTCCCTTTGAAGGGCTCGCCTGATTAGGTCAGGCCCACTGAGGATAATCTCCCTTTCTTAAAATCAACAGTGCCATATACCGTACTCTAGTTGCAGGAGTGACCCCATCATATTTATAGGTTCCTCCCACACTCAGGGGAGGGGGCTCTCCAGGGATGTGAGTCCCTGGGGATCATCATAGAATTCTGCCCGCCACAGTGCCCATCAGTCAGGGCCGAGTAAACTAGGACACCTCCACGATCTCAAAAACTAAAGAGAATTTAAATGAGATATATCTACATGAACTGATGGAGAACATTTTTCTTGATGCATTGTTAAGTGAAAATCGCACACTGCAAAACTATACGTATGTACATTTTATACAGTTAGATAATTTCACTTATATGTAATTTCATTTTATCAAAAAAATTCTATCTATCCATGCCTGAATATGTGTGTGTGTCTTTGTACATGCACAAAGAAAAGAAAAATCTGGAAGAATACTGATGATTGAGCTACCCACTATTTGCAGTTTGGTCTGTATTCTTCCAGACTTTTTCTTTTTATTTTATACACTTCTGTATTATGAGAATTAGTTACATTGAATATCTATTATTTTTGTAGCTGAAAAAGATGAAACATTAATAAGAAAAAGCTCATGACTTAGTCACTAATCACTACATTTTTAAGGCACATAAAACTGTCCGCCCCCGCAGGCCTTTTGATGTGATGACATGGGGAGTAATTTTCGAGCCAGACTCATTATTTTCAGTTTTGAAATATTTCTCTGACTCTTGAACTTACTCATTGCTCAGGGAGAGAGCCCAGAACTCGGAGTAGCGGGAACCTGGAGCACCACCCCCCGGTACAATGCTCTCCCTGAGGAGGGGCCCGAATGCCTCCACGCGGGCGGGCCGCGGTCTGAAGTGGGCTGTCTACACTGCAGGGGAGCAGCAGCCCCTGAGGTCTGAGTCAGGCTGAGAGCAAGACCCAGCTGGTGGTGGAAGGGCAGGGCGGGTACACACACCAGGCGGCCTGCAGGGATGGGTGCCCAGGGAGGTGGCATGAGTCAGGCTCAATGCAGAAAGGAGACACGATTCTAAGTCTTTCCGGCTGAAAGAACTCAGTACACGATCCTAGGTGCTCACAACACCGATGGCGGGCTGGGAGCAGCCCCGGGCTCGGCTGCGGCATCGAGCCCCAGAGGCCGCAGAACTGACCCCCCAGGGGAGCTGCCACGATCAGGAGGGCGGAGAACCAGAGAGCGGCCAGGGCACTGTTGAGTCGAGAACATGCCCTCAGAGCTGCTGTCCAGGGGTCAGAGCCCCCACGGCTGCCCTGCCCCTGCTCTAGGCTCCCACAGAGCTGGAGACTGGACACCAGCATCCCGACGACCTTGCTTGACAAGAGAAAATAGGCCACCAGAGACAGCCACCCCTCCTTCCCGCCTTCATTTCACACGAACGCACTGACTGGCATTACCAGATCTGCACCCAGAACCCTCGCTCCGAGGGCATCTGGGGACTTCGTCTTTAACTTTTCAGCATCGGCAGCACTAGAAGGAGGTAGGAATGAGCACTGAGTCCAAGGCTCATGACCCAGGAGAGGGATGACGCTGCGAGAGGTCAAGACACAGACAGAAGACAGAGCAGACTCCGGCTCCAAGGCCCCACCACACGGTCACAGTCCCAGCAGCAAGGGCAGCCTTGACACGGCCCCCCGTCTCAGTTTCTTGGATGACCAGTGGTCCTTCCACATGGCAATGGGGGTCAGGTTTCTCTGCTCTAACCTCATTGTGGCTACACAGATCAAGTCCTGCTAAGCTCACGCTCTGATTATTGTGGATAACCAACATCTTCGTGGCCATTCTGTATGGAGTGGCTGCCATCAACAGCCAAGCCTTGTGCTGAGGGCTTCGTGCGTGACCACGCGTTGGGTATTTTACAGCAACCTTATAAAACGGGGACTGTTGTTATTATTACTACTTAAAAAGTGATAAAACTGAGTCTCAGAGGGGTTGTGTAACTTGCCCAAGGTGGCACAGCAAGTGAACGGCAAAGTCAGGGTTAGAACCAATCTACCTAACCACAGTGTGACACGGGGCTGCCACTGTGCATCTCCCATCTTCTTTTCAAATGAGGAAACGAATCTGTGCTCCCTAAATGCAGTTGGTCTGACGGACAATTGTTCCAAAATACGGAAGGCACCGGGAGGTAAACAGTAAGAGGAATCCTTTGTGGGGGAGGCGCCGGGATCACAGTGCTGAGTGGTGCCTGGGCTCCCCGCAGAGTTAACGTTCTGTTCTAAACGCGTGCCTGCCGACCCTGTTAGACACTGATCGTCACTGCAGCCATGCTGGAAGTGACTACCCGGGGGGTCAGGGTGGGGTACTGCTTCTTGGAGGAGACTGTCAGCACCCCTGAAGCAATCTACAATATAATCCCAGAGTTGCCATGGCAACTCCCATCTGGGCTATTTAAACGGAATAAAGAAAGCATCTTCTGTCTCTAGGCTTTGAAGAGTGACTCTTTCATTCAACAAATATTTAAAAGTGTCAAGCAGGGTGGCAAACTCAAATGCTGTTAACATAAAGGAGTTCATGTCAAAGGATGGCAGGGAGATTGACTGGAGAATCAGAGCTGTAAGGCCCTGGACAGTGCACCCACCCTCCCCATCTGTATGGGCAGCCATCTCAGTCCCAGCCCCTCCTTGTTCTGCAGGAATGTAATCCTAGTGTTACTGGATCTTCAGATTTGTCGAGAAAAGTTGAGAGCTGGGTTTTTAAACATTGGCAACTGATTCAGAATTTGGGGTGGGGTCTCTGAGTACTGTTGTGCAGGTTGTGTACTGCACAACTCTGGGGTCACCAGTCTCATGTAAGTTCATGTGAACAGTGCCCTCTGCAGTTGTGCACTGGCAAACTGTGCAGCTATATATGTGCAGTCCCATAACAGCAGGGGGCCAAATCTGGCTTGTGGGCCACCAGCTTGCCAATTCCAACTCTCTAAATATCTGGCCATAGAGATTTGGCTAAATTAACAATTGTCCAACCATCCAGTATAAGCCACAAAAAAACGATGACTCTCGTAGTATTCACTGATGTGAAAAAGTGTTCACCATATATTGATAAGTGGACAGAGCAGGTTGCAATAACAAGCAGAGTAGAATCTCAATTTCTGAAAATGAAAATGCATATGCTGCATTAAAAAGTCTAGAAGGCTGTACCCCCAAATGCGACAATAGTTACCTCTGGGAGGTAGAGTATTAAAACGTTTTTATCTTCTTTGTCTCTGTTTTCTAAATATTTTTATGATGGCAAGTAATACTTAAAAAGATGAAAAAATTTAAGTTCATTCTAAAAATTCTTCCAAAAATGGAATCAAAGTTTCTTTTCTTGCAGAAGAGAGGACAGTTGTGGCTAAAAACAGTGGTTCTCAAACTCGAACATGCATCAGCATCACCCAGGGGCCATGTTTAAATGCAGACTCCGCCCACCCCAGAGAGTGTGACTCAGGCCAGCGACAGGCCTGTGGAAGTGCCTGTCACCCGATTCCCAGGTGACGCTAAGGCAGTCCTGGGCCAGGCCTTCAGAACCACCTGGAAAGAGCATCTTTAGGTTCTACCCTCTGTAAAGACCTTCTCATTAGAGTACCTAAGAATCTCTCAGTAAACTTACTAAAAATGCAGATTCTGGGCCCATCCCCAAAGATCATGACTCACTGGTCTAGGGTGGGGCCCAGGAATCTGCATTTTAGCAAATATGCCAGGAGGTTTGGCTGTGGGTGTCCGGGGATGCCCTTTGAGAAGTACAGACCTTTTTGTGGTGCAAACCCATTTAGTGGTATCCATTAAGTGAGTATTAATTGGGCTCCTGCTGTGTGCCAGGCACTGTGCCAGGAGCCGGACAGATGCATAAGACAAGCCCCTGCCCTCCAGGGGGACACTGGGGGCAGAGCCAGAAGCAGCAAGCACCCCGGCGGAAGGCTTCTGGGGGTGCTGATGAGATGGGGTGCGGGGATACAGGAGGTGGGGGCCTGGGCAGTGGGTGCCCCCTGGACTTGAGGGAGGCGGGCTGGAGGAGGGCACTGGGGACATTCTTCCTCTTGATCTTCCAGACCAACAGTCTGGTTCTCAGCAGCCACCAGCCTCATTTCGGTTGGTGTTTGCACCTTCAAACTCAAAACTCGTGCTCTCGAGCAGCCATCCTGTTCCGTTCTGTTCTCGGTTGGACCTCCGTGGGAACACTTATGGCTTTTTTTCTTAGCTTCCCCCGGACTCTTCCATCAGTTCTACTTCAAACAGAGACATCTGTTCCAGGTGAGCGGTCTGACACCCCTCCCTGCTGGGTGCGCTCTGTGAATTCTTTTATTTGTCTGTTTCTAAAATTTTCTAAACTTCTGTATTCCAAACAGACAGGAGAACGGAGAAAATAACCTAAAAATTCCCACCTGCCCATTACACAGATGCTTCCATTTTATTGTATATTTCCTTCAGCTCTTGTAAAAATAAATGAAACCAACGGACACAGCTGGAGCCCCGCTCTGACACTATCTTTGTCTCCTCCCTCCCTCCCCAGGGCTCACCACTTATTCTCAAGCGTCTGATGTATTGTTGCTCCTGTGTACATACTCATAACCAATATGTCATATGATTTTGTTTGAGAATTTAGCTCCGGTGTGATTCTGCACCCTTATCCTTTTGCAAAGTGCCTTTTACACCCACCTTTATGCTTTGGGATTTATCAGAAGATCAAAGTTTGTCTTCCCTGTGCATGCCATCCACGGCTTCGCATGTCCTCAGCAGTGACACCCTACATGGGAACTGCTGGCGATGAGCCAGCGTGTGAAGAATGACTCTCTAGTTCTCTGGGACTTACCAGAAATAACCCATGGCAGACTGTTAGCCCTCAGTGCAAAGGGGCCTTTTTAGTCTCTTACCCGCCAATGGCAGGAAGTTCCCCAAGCCAGGGATGGAGAGGGGCTCCCCCATCCAGGTCCCGGGCACAGGCAGACAGAACAGTACCCTCCCCGGGCTCACATGGTAGGAGGTGCCCCCTTCCCGGGGGATCTGCAAGTCTCTGCAGGCTGAATCATCCCCAGAGCCTGACTCCCTGGTGTGACTCCCGGTCCCACCCAGAGGGAGCCAAGATCCCGCACCTGCCCAGCTTGGAAGCAGCCTCCCCGTGGGATCTCAAGATTCCCCCAGAGACAATTAAAAGGGAGGAGCAGTCAGGGTAATGGGTTCGAGCCTCTGGAGGTGGAGGAGCTGGACAGGTGCACGAGACAGGTGAACAGGTACACGAGATACGAGCCTGCCTCCAGGGGCGGGCCGGGGGGCCGGGGGCGGGGGGGGCAGAGCCAGAGGTGGGAGCCGGCTCCCAGGTGGGCGAAGCCCAAAAGGCCCTGGACCTCTTTGCCTGGTTCAACACAGAACGGGTCTGATCCAGTCTGAGCGGGTCTGGGTTCTGTGTGCGTCTGGAGAGCAGGGCGGGGCCCCACCTGCTCCGGTGAAGCCTCACTCACTGATTGTTTACCGAGCACCCACTCTATGTGGGGCCCTGGGGGCCATCCCTGCCCTGGAGAGCCTCCCAGTTAGTGGCGGACGAAGAACTTACATTCAAACGAGGGAGGGAAGTTTTCTGGGGCTCCTGTAACAAATGGCCACAAACTGGGGGCTCATATCAGCAGAAACTACTCTCAGTTCTGGAGACTGGAAGTCTGAGTCAGGGTGTCAGCAGGGCCGCGCTCCCTCACATGTGGGAGGCTCTGGGGACGCTCCTTCCCGCCTCTTCCGGCTTCTGAGGCTCCAGCGTCCCTGGGCTTGTGGCCGCATCCCACCTGTCTCCGCCTCCGTCTTCACATGGCCTCTCCCGTGTCTCTCTGTCACGTCTCCCTCTGCTTGCTCTTATAAGGGACACCCGTCATTAGATTCAGGGCCACCCTAAATCCAGGACGATCTCATCTGGAGATCCTTAACTTAATTACATCTACAGAGACCCTATTTCCAGATCAGGTAACGTGCACAGGCTCCAGGGCACGGACATATCTTTTGGGGACCACCATTCAGCCCACTACACGGGGTGTGGGGGCACCTTCGAGAAGAAGCAGGTCAGAGCAGAGACCAGTCTCTCCCTCGAGGGAGAGAGTGGGGTCTTCAGGAAAGTGAAGGAGGACGGCTTGGGTCAGGGGTCCAAGAAGGGAAGTGGACCGAGTCCCGGGTGGAGAGGCAAACAGCGCCCCCCGGCCCCCGCCGGGAGGGGTAAGCTTGATCCCAGGGGAGTGAGGCGCTCTGGGGGAGTCAGCAAAGGGCTCACATGGAGCTGCTGCTTGGGGAGTGAAATTCTCTTCTAAATTTAGGATGCACTTTTCTCATGGGCAAGAAAAGCCACGAAATTAAAGTGTAACGTTGAAAAAGGAAATAAGTTCTAAACATGTTTGTCTCTTAGTTTCGTGACTAAGAACTTACACTCAAACAAAAGCAGTGCTGCGGGCCACAGACTGTCAGGTTCCTGGAGGGCGCGAGAGCTACAACGGCGAGGGGATGTCAAGCTTCCCGTGGCGCCGAGATCCTCCCTCCAGTCGTGAGTGACAGCGGAGACACAATGCGCTACGTGACTCCGTGGGACCCGCAGCCCAGGTACCTCAGCCTCGTCGCACTCTGTCCACGAAGCTGGAACGTCCCGGGGTTTTGGGGGAGCCACTATGACCCGAATCCACTCACAGAGGAGCAGGGAGATGGGCAATTGCCTGCCACCCCAGCTTCCCCTGCATCAGAACAGTGTCCTCGGAGGATGCCCCAGAGTACAGCCAAGTCCCGCCCGAGGACTTCACGTCCTGTATCCCGGACGCTCTTGTGGAAAGTCACCTGAAACTCTTCGGTGTTCAACCAGATTTGCGAGTGGCTTTCAGCCAAATTCATGACTTCTCTTTCTCCAGGTTATGGTTTCTGAGGCAGACTCAACACATTCTGACCAAGACAAGAAGGATCAACATCGGGGCAGTTGCCCCACTGGATGAACTTGCCGGTCTGTCTCTGAGGGAAGTCCCACGTGTCCAAAGGCCCTGACAGAGCCCTCATTGGTCCTCCTCACGTGGTCCCACCTTCAGTTTTCTTTTGCCCATATCTCCAGCTGGAGAAAAAATGGCAATGGTTTCCACGCTGTCAGGGCGCCATGGCCACGGTGGGGTTTGGCTGCCTGGTAGTTATCCCTCTTTCTTCAGATGGGAGCACAACGGCCGGAATTCCTGCTCCACCCTGCTTACGGCCTGGAGGGGCCGCCTGCCGAGGGGCCTTGTCCCAGCCAGTGGACGAGGCTAACCAGTCACTTCCTATTGGGCAGAATGTTGGGGCTCACTCATTCATTCATTCCTATAGCAGACCCCACAGCATGGACTAATGAAGATACTTGTACCCAGGACTGCCTGGGCTCAAATCCCAGCTCAGCCAGTTACTAGGTGTGTGTGGCAGGTTATATTTCTGTTCACAAATATTTGGTGATACATCCCCGCCCCACTCACTTTGCGTGGCTATATGACTTGTTCTGGCTACTCCTCAGAGAGGTCAAGCATCCTACCTGAAGTCACACAGACTGTAAGTGGTGGGATTTGAACCCTTCGACCTCACACCGTGCTGGCTCCCAGTGCCAGTGCCCCCATTCTCATCAGGGTGTCCAAGAGCCCCCCCAAGCCCCATCCAGGTGTCAGCCTGCTCTGGCAAAACACATCCCAGAGGCATTTGTGTTCTCCACGTGATGTCTGCCAAACCCAGAGGTATGATGGCAGGCCCACATGTAGTGGCACTGACAAGCAGGGGTAGAAAGTTCTAGGTGCTCTGTCATTGCCTTGGTGTTAGGCCAAAGCTGCTCACGGCCCAGGCCTTCCCCAGATAAAGGACGAAGGACAGTCTCCCAGGACCATGCAGAGTAGCCATCATAATATTAACAGATAACGTTGTGACGAGCAGTTAGCGCCGCATCTCGTTTAGTCCTCCCATAAATTCAGGAGGTAACGCTGTGGTCTGAATGTTAGTGTCCCCCCAAACTTACACGCCTTGGTATTACAAGGTGGGGCCTTTGGGACGTGCCGAGGTCATGCGGGTGGAGCCCCATGAATGGGATTGGTGCCCATATAAAGGAGACCCCACAGAGCTCCCTGCCCCTTCCCTGTGAGGACACAGGGAGAAGTCTGCACTGGGACAGGGCCCCTACCTGAGCCTGCAGGCACCCTGGGCTCGTACTTGCAGCCTCCAGACCTAAAAGCAATACACTTCTGCTGTACATAAGCCGCCCAGCCTGTAGTATTTGTGATAGCGGCCGGGAGGACTAAGACAGGTAAGGACTGTATCACTACCCTGGTTTACAGGGGAGGAAACTGAGGCTCAGAGGGGTGGGCGACTGGCCCGGACCACCTGGCTGGTCACCTCTGGCCTGACTCAACCGAGCCCAGAGCCGCCTCCTGTTCTGTGATGAATCACCTCCTCCCAGCGGATTTGGGTTTTGATTCTTGTTTTCTCCTCTCTTCTGTGACTCACTAAGAACCAGGGAACAGGAAGCAGCAGAGAGACTGTGATGAGGACAACCCATCCTGGGATGGGGGTGGCACCCTGGGGCTGGCCCCCCTTCCAGCCTCAGAGCCCCTGGAGAGTAAACGTCCATCCAGTCCATCGGGAGGGCTGGGCAGGTTGACAAATACAGCCTCCCCCAGGGGTCAATCAGCTAGGAGCAGCCACCTCCAGCAGGGCCAGGAATTCCAGCTGCAATTGTGGCTTGTTTTACTGTCAGTGGCCTCTGCCCCACCCCCACCCCCGGACAAGTCCCCTGAGCCTGAGGGCGCCCAGGCCTAGCACAGCGCCCAGTCCCAGCAGGTGTGGTGCTTTGAAAAGGTCACAAATGTCTTGGGACTGCTCCCATGGAGAGGTGGGAATCAACGCCCCCTCCCCTTGAATTTAGGGGGCTTAGGACCACTTCCCCAGTAGTCCAGTGGAAATGCTGCCATGTGACTTCTGAGGCTTGGTCAGAAAAGGCCAGGCAGCTTCCTCCAGGTCCTCTGGGACGCTCGCCCTGGGGGAAGCCAGCTGCCATATAAGTAGTCCAACAGCCCCGACTGCCATGCTGGGTGCTCCCAACCACAGCCCAGCTGAGCAGCATCAGCTGCCCCGTGAAAGGGCAGCTTGGATGTCCCCCAGTCGATCTGACTGCAACCAAATGACAGACCCCTGCCAGCGAGAATCGCCCAGCTGAGCTCTTCCTGAATTCCTGTCCCACAAAATCAAGGGCAAGATGGAAGGGTGGTTGTTTCACACCATTCAATTCGGGTAATCTGGAACAGCTGTTAGATGACCAACTTGTAAAGAACTTCAGACTTTACAAAGCAAAGAGACTCGAGTACCCAGGCTCCATCCCCACCCCGTGCCAAGCCCGGATGGAGGCCATATCAGGGCGTCCAGGCCTCAGGCGGAGACAGGAGCAGGTAGAGGCAGCTCCGGGCAACATTCCAGACGCCCACTAGGTGCCAGTTATGGGGGATAAAGAGGTGACAAAGGAGAGGCCTCTGTCTGCCCCTAAAGCCCTCCCGATCCACCGCCCTCTGAACTCCCGGCAGAGACCTGAGCTGCAGCTCCTGACACACAAACCCAGCTCCACTCTCTTTGCTCTTCCCCTCAGCAAACATCCCCAGGGAGCCTTTGTCCTGTGTGCCCTTGTCCCTCCACCCCCTTTTGCCCACTTCACTCCTCCTCCCCTTCAGTTCTCAGCTCAGGTGTCACCTCCTAAGGGAAGCCCTCCTTGATGCCCCTGACCAGGCCCAGGGCCTTTGTAATCTTCTCTCACAGAACCTGGCTTTTCTTCCAGACGGGCTCGTCCTCATCTGTAATTGTCCCAAGTTCCCTAACTGGAGCTAAAAGCCCGTAGGCCGAGAAGCCAGAGACCTAGTTTGGCTTGTCTGTTTTAGGTGTAGGAAAGAATTGGGGCACACAGAGCTCACAAGACCTAGTGGCAGGCATGATGTATTGAGAACCGAGCCCCAACCGGACACCCTCACATTTCCACTGCTCCTTGAGCCTCTCCCCCTATTGCAGTAGGTAACACTCTCGCCCGTTTTGCACATGAGAAAACTGAGGCCCAGAGAGGTTATCTGACTTGCCTAAAGCCACATGGCTGTGTGCAGAGGAGCAGGTATTAGAACCCAGACATGGCCGGCGTGGTCTTGCCCACACCTTGCGGGATTCTTCCTGCTCTGATTTTGGTTTCTGCCCCCTCCCCGTGCCACCCTGCCCGCCCACCCCGCCCCACACTCAGCTCCTCCAAACCCTGCTCTCCGTGGGTCTGAAACTCCTCCAGCCCGGTTCCGAGTCCCCACTGGGTCTGGCAGGCTGGAAGTCCAGTTTTTAAGCTCTAGGACAACCTCGGAAAGGACGTCATGGCCCAGCCGAGGAGGGCGCTTTCTCTCAGCTTTTCCTGAAAAGACAGAGTGGAGGATTCTGGCCACTCAGAAAATGTCACAGTCCTGCTGTCACGCCACCCTCTCAAATCCAGGGCCTCTCCACTCCCCTCAAGCTACAGCAGCAGGGGCACTGGGAGACCTGGGCTCGAATCCCAGCTCTGCCACCTTCTAGCTGGGCGGCCTCGGGTGAATCACTTCGTCTCTCTGAGCCTCCGTGTCCACAAAATGGGGACGCAAACAGCACCTATTTCTTAAGGTGGTTGTTAAAAATTCAATAAACTACTGAATATCAATGTGCCTAGCCCCCAGGAGCTCCATACACGACTATTAAATCTGAACATGACAACTGCCTTTGTTTTTACAGTAAAGAAAGCAGCTTTATAACACACAGCAGACAAACTTGTTTTTTGAAAAACAAAAAAAAACATTTATTTCTGTAAACCGTTTGAGTACGGATGTTCCTCACAACCCTTATACAGCACAGATCTCCTCCCCCCAAATGCAATGAGCAAGGAAAAAAGAAAAAGAACATAAAATGTGCTCATGAAGAACCAAGCTAATCTCATCTTTCTTTGAAAAAAAAAAAAATCCTTTTGAACGTGTGGTGCAGACCTAGGGTTAAAACCACAGACGCCCCGGCCCACGAGGGCGGGGCTGAGTGCCACACACAGCTGGGGTGGCAGAGCAGGCCCTTGCCCGTGCTGTCCTTGCTGTCGGCAGACCTTCCTGAAAGGAACCTGTTCCCAGTTCTACCTAAATCCCATTCCGCACCCCGGGCCTCTCCCCCTAACATCCTTGTCACTTTGGGAGCCCCTGAAGTTAACCCTGAAAGGCTCCTCTTGTCACATCTGGACCCAGACCCTTGCCCCCACTCCACGCCATAGTGCGATTTCCATCAAAAAGGTGGGAATGAGCCATTTCAGACCTAGTGGCAAAGCCACCGCCAGGCACCTTTAAGGCAAATTTTCTCTCTTCTCTTTTGGTCTGAGTCAGGCCTAAATGTCTCACCACCCAGCACCGTCTCTGTTGGCCGTGTAGCTTAGGCAACTTGGAATGGGGTGGGGTGAGGGGCTCTGGGGCACACTTCGGGGGTCTGAGCCTGACGAACGGGATAAATGTGTGTGCTTATGAAGGCGACAGGCGCAGCTCCCGGCCCAGCTGCCTCTTCAGCAGTAAGCAGGTGGGCGTGCCATGGAAAACCAAGGTAGCGGCACTGGCCCGGGTTCCAGAAGCGGCATGCAGCCGTGGTGGACCAGGACAGACAGGCTAGTGTGCGTCAGAGAAATGCCAGGGAAAGGGGTCACCCTAGGAGGCGCCTCAGATCTGATGATGTGCATGACCTTGGCATCAAAATGATTTTTCTTTAGAATAAGAAAGAGGGGGGCAAAGAAAAAGAAGATAAAAGAAAGATGTTCCACGAGCTTCATGATTTAGGACATAAGAGGGCTCATGAAGGAAGCAGGGGAGGAAGGGGGAGCTGGGGTGCAGACAGGGTGGGGGCGTTGCCTCTCACTGCGTCTCCTCTCCCTGGTGGGCTGGTGGGCTGGTAGCTGAGGCCGCGGTCCCCTCCCCTGGGGAGCAGGCAGATGACTTTGGCAAGGGGTGGGGAGGGCTGGGGTTACTCCGTCTGGGCGTCGTAATTGGCTCCCCCCGCCTTCTTCAGCTCGCTCTTGATGAAATCTTCCTCCAGCTCCTTCCGATCACTGATCACAAACTCTTTAGCGAAATTCTGCAAGAACGAGATAAAACACAGAGTTCCTGTTAGGAAGGAATGGGATCGAAGCGTTGCTCAGGCAACCTGCCAGCAAGTCTTGGCACCTAAAATACTAAGAAATGATCAAAATGAAAATTTGGTGGCAGAGTGACATGACTAGAGATCAGAACACAAGACATCAGAAAACAGGTAAAAGTCAGGATACTGTGTAGTCCCAAGACCACGGAGATTGGCCAAGGTCAGATCTGGGCTGGAATTCTGGCTCTGTCCTTTTCTGGCTGTGTTACCTTGGGCAAGTTCCTTCAACTCTCTGTGCCTCAGTGTCCTCATCTGTGAAAAACCATCTTGACAGGAGAATAATAGGAGATGAGGTTGGAAGAGCAGGCTGGTGTGCTGGTAGATGTTTAACACCAGGTTCTCCAAAAAAAAAGGAGAAAAAGAGAGAAGCCCTGCTTTGTAGCTTCTGCCCATTTCCATGGTACAAATATTCCCACAATGATTGACTGGAGTTGGGAAGAGACACTTGACCGGCTCTCTTAAGCTGGTACAAGCTGGCGTCAGGCACCCCTGGCTGCAATGATACAGAGCTTCCGGTCCCAGTTCTGAGTGACCAGCCCGGGCAATGATGCACAAGAGTATGTACTGGGCTTTCCAGCCATACTCAGTTACTTCAGGGAAGGGGTTTGTTTGCATTCATTCAACAAACACTGTGCCATGTGATGGGGCTATAGTGATCAACAAAATGGATGCAGTCACTGTCCCCTCTTGGGGTGCACAGATTTCAGCCATAAAACTCCACAGGCCCAGCAGACATGAGGGTCTCAGTCAAAGCTTGTGGTGTGAAAGAGTGAAGCAGGTGAGCTGGCTTATCAGATAACCCCGAGCCATGAAGAATAAACAGTTATTTTAATACGTAGATCATAAGACTTCAATAAACAGGGAAAATTTCAGAATGTAACAGATAAGAATACAGAGAAATTTACCAAAATATGAATAACAAGTCTGAAGGTCAGAAAATCATCCACATAACAAAAAAAGTCCATGAGGAAATAATGCAAACAATGACCAGCATTTATTAAGCACCTATGTGTACTAGACACTGCCACACATTAGCAAACTTAATTCTTGAAACCCTTTCCGGTGACCCAGCAATTCTACTCCTAGAAATCTAACCAAGAGAAATGAAAGTACACAAATGTTCCCAGCACCATTATTCATGACAGCCAAAAGGTGGAAACAACCCGACATCCATCAACAGATGAATGGATAGACAAAACATGGCCTATCCACACAATGGAATATCATTCAGCCATAAAAAGGAGTGGGGCACTGAAACATGCTACAACATGGGTGAACCTTGACAACATCATGCTCAGTGAAAGAAGCCAGACAGGAAAGACCACATGTTGTACGATTTCATTTATATGAAATGTCCAGAACAGGCAAATCCATAGAGATAGAAAGTAGATTATGGTTTCCAGGGGCTGGAGACAGGAACAGGAAATGATAGAAATGTTCTAAAATCAGATTGTGGCGATGGTTGCACAACTCTGTAAATTTACTAAAAGTCATTGAACTGTACATTTAGGGTGAGTTAACTTTGTAGTATGTAAATTATGCTTCGATAAATCCGTTTTTAAAAAAATCATGTAAAATGATCAATACTAGTTCCGTTTTAAAGATAAAAAACAAAGGCTGAAGATTACAATACTTGCCCGAAGTCACAGAGCTGGAAGGTCCAGCTGACTGCAAAGCTGCCATTCTTCAAAGAGTCATCATCTCCTTTTGGGATGATGTTAAAAATACCTAGTTTTGGAACTAGATAGAGGAGTAGTTGCACAGTATTGTGAATATACTAAATGGCCCTGACTTGTATATTTTAAGATGGTTAATTTTGTGTTATGTGAATTTCACCTCAATTGAAAAAAAACAAGAATACAAAAAAAAAAAAAAGTCACCATACCTCCAAGAAGAATAACTAAGAGGAGAACACTCAAGGTCGAGTTTTACAGTATAAAGGCAAACCGTTTGCCAAGCCACTAAGAATACTAACAGGGAGGGGAAAGGAGGAGGTTAATATTTATCAAGAAACTAATAGGTGCCAGGCACAGCCTCACACATTTTCTCACTTAATCCTCCCTCAGTATATTAGCCTTTTTTTTTAAGATAAGACCCACGGGTTGGGCTTGGAGAGATTGTGTGACTATTCCAGGATGACTCAACATCCTTTCGACCCTTTCTACTCCCATCCCACCATCCTGTGCTGCTAAGTGTCTCACAGTCCTCAGTACAGTGAGTGAACACAAGCTGGACGTGAGAGCCAGAAAGGAGAACAGAGAATTAACGTGTTTCTCAACCTGAGCTCCAGTAGCCCGGGGAAGGGGTGGAGTGCAGACCAAGGAGGAGGAAGCCCACAGCTCAAGACGCCTATAAAAGGAAGTCCAAAGTTCCTCTGCTTCATGATAGCTATATATGGCAATCTAAAGAAATAAGAACACTCCTGTTTCTATCTGTTAGCCATTAAAAGATTTAGATTAAGAAGACGTTTGATAAGGTCTAAGAAATTGACAGTGAAACTGTCCACGGAGCTGTGCACAGTCCAATTTAAAACCACAAGTATATGGGAAATCAAATTATGGCCAAAATAAGGTGCAAACCAGGATAGCAGAATCTAGTAAAAACATAACAATAAACGTAAATGAACAAAATTACCTTTTAAAAAAGCTATGTCTTAAACCACACACACACAAAAAAACCCCCAAACCCTATGTTACGAACCAAAGACATGTTTAAAACCAAAAGGTTAGCAAAAAAAATGATTCTGTCAAACAAAAGGATATAGGGAAGCAACTTCGCCCACCCTCCAGAGGCACAAAGGGGCGCAGGAGGTGGATGGCCACATGGAGGCCTCCTCCCGACACAGGATGTGCAGGCATCCCCAGAGGCTTTACAGGCAAGTCACTGCTTCCCTTAAGGGTGGGGACTCGAAAAAAGTTCCCAGAAGGTCTGAGTCAACCTAAAAACCAACTCACAACGACCTCCACACCTCTCCATTGCCATTCCTTCCAACAGTCTTTGCAGAGTGGGCCTTCAGCTTGGCATGGGAGACGCCAGCACCCCCGGGGAGTGGGCCTCATTGTGTGTTTTCAAAAAGAGGCAGAAACAGCAAAAACAGCTCTGTGGGCAGCTCTGACCCGTGGGCCGCCAGACCCAAGACAAGAAGGAGCCTGCAAGGACTTGCCTGCGGCTGAAAACCACAAAGAACACGTCTGTGCAGCAGGGGCACCTCCTCACCATGCTCACACCTCCACACTCTCAGCCACTGTCCCCGGCACCTTCCACACGCCATCACACGCCTGCTGGGGCAGAGGCAGGTGACACCGAGGGCTGCAAGAGTCACTAGGAAGGAGACTTTCAGGGCCCAGAGCAACGCTGACACATACAGAATTTTTAATTTTCTAGTAGCCGCATTGAAAAAAGTAAAAAAGAACCAGATGACATTAATTTTAATAGTATTTTTTTCTAATTCTATATATCCAAAATATTGCCATTTTAACACGTAATTAATATACAAAATCATTAATGAGATCTTCTACATTCTTTTCTCCACACTAAGTCTTAGAAACCCGGTGCGTATTTTACACGTAAGGCACCGAGCAGCACGGACGAGCCAAACTTCAAGCGCTCAGCAGTCACACGTGGCTGGTGACAGCGCAGGTCTGGATAGAACAGGAAAGAGTCTGAAAGAATAATGTGCTCAATCAAGGAGAATCATTAATCATAAGACATTAGAGCTGATCTGAGGGGGAGAGGGGAGTTCTGGGAGGTGGTTTCACAGGTGGCTATGGAAATTCAAAATTTTTAAATTCAAAAATTTCTCAAGCTGTACACCTAAGATTTGCGTGTTTTCCTCTATGTAAATTATACCTTGGTTAACAAAAAAAAAAAGAGGGGAAAATGGACCTGAAAGGAAAGAGCCTCTCTCCTCTGCATCTCACCTCATGGGCTGCCCATCCCTCCCGCATCAGCGTCTGTCAAACCCTCAAGGCTGCCGAAGCCACAAGTCCAAGACTTCAAAGCCAAATGTGCGGGTCTGGGGCACTGTCACCTGTGGTTCTAGAAAGCTCTTTGTCTTATCAAAGAACACCGTGTCCCTAGCTGATAGCTTCCAGACAACGTATCTCCCTTTTCTACCACAGCAGGATCTTGCAAAGGAAGAAGCCCCATCCAGCTAAATAGGACTTCAAGATGGTTTGGAAACACACCAACCAAGTTCAGGACAATTTTGTCCCCGTGACTCTTCTCAAGGGCATATACGTTCACGCGTCAAAGATATAAGACGGACATTAGTCTGCTTCCAAGGAAGGCAGCTTCAGAAAAGGACCGGGCTTAGGAACGGGGCTCTGGACATAGTCGAGCATCTATTTGCAAGGCTGGCTTAAAAAGCGCATCAATATTTTCCTATCCTTGGTTTTAAATCATCTCATTTTTAAATGGCTTCCAACCGCCTGAGTTTAAACCCCAGTCAGTCCTAAAGCATCCCGGGAGTAGGTCTGGGCCAAACACAAACAATGTCCACATGCAGCTCCAGCAGCCTGGCTCTCCCCAGGGACCTCCCTGGGTCTCAGTCTCCTCATCTGCAAATGAGGACAATAAGAGCACCCACGTCCGTCCCAGGGTGCCGTGAGGCTCTGATGAGTGTGCAGAGGGCGTGACACTGGACGAGGTCGCCCGGTGCAGAGTACGTGCTCAAGAACAATGAGGTCAGATTCCAAGTGATCCTGGGTTCACCTTTGCTCTCGAGATGGTTGGGGGGGTCTGAGATGTAAGGAAGTTTTCTGAAATAGTCAGAGTGAAGGCACAGGGAGTGGCTGGTTCCTCTTCTGTCACCCCACACTGATTTCTCCATCCCCACCGTGCATTTTTTAATGAAGGGAAGTCCGGGGAATTCTTTGGAATGACCAAGCCAGTGTACTGGCATCTCCTCGCCCCAGGAGAGAGAAGATGGCAAATCCAGCTGCACACAGAAGCCGGGTTCAGGGTTAGCCAGGCGAGGACGGGAAGGAAGCCTGTTGGGGCAGAAGCGTCGTGGCTCCCACCCAGAACACCAGGATTATGGTGGGTTGCTAACTGACACAGAGAACGTGGGGACAGGGGAAGGTCTGGGAAGAAAATGAGTGGGGAGTCTTTGACAGTTAAGGTTGTGATGTCAGCAATGCATATTTCCACAAAGTGGGGCCAGCGAGGACAGGTGACCTTCGTTGTACCCAAAGACAATGAAGCTACGCAATTCATTCTTCCAACCAGCACGCACTTAAACAGAACACCGATTATACGCCAGAGATGCCCCGGGACCCTGGGAAGTCACAATTCTGGTACTTAGGGGTCTCTCTGAGAGTCTGAGAGCAGAAAGAGAACCAGGGGTCCTAAAATGCCCTGAAGGAAGCACTCAATGGCTCTGGGCCCTGGTTTCTGTATCCGTGAAAGGAGAGGGCTGGACAACAGGTTCTTCTGGCCCTTTTCCCCCAGCCATCCATGGATTTGCACCTAACCCTCCAGAGCATATGGGACAAAGTTCCACCGCAGACACCAGAATCCGAGGGGCAATGGGGGGAAACTGGCACAGAAAAGTCACCTTTGGGATTAGAGTGCAGCTTTCCAAAGGAAGGCTGTGTGCTGCAGGCCAGTCTGAAACGCTTGCAAAAAAGTGCGGGGGGGCCGGCCCGGTGGCGCAGCGGTTTAGTCCGCGCTTGGCAGCCCGGGGTTCGCTGGTTCGGATCCCGGGCGCCCGCCGACGCACTGCCTGTCAGCCATGCTGTGGCGGCGTCCCATATAAAGTGGAGGAAGATGGGCACGATGTTAGCCCAGGGCCAGTCTTCCTCAGCAAAAAAAGGGGAGGATTAGCAACGGATGTTAGCTCAGGGCTGGTCTTCCTCACCAAAAAAAAAAAAGTGCGGGGGATGGATGCTCTCCTCCCACACGTGTGAGACGGGGCAGAGGGTGGACAAGACACATGCTGGCCACCATACTGTATCTTTTCCCCACGTGGGTGAAGATTAATTATAAACAAAGACCTCAGCATGCGAAGAAAACCCATCAGTCCCCAGCAGGCTGCATCTTGCCAAGAGAAGGGGCACCCTCTGAGGAACATGAACCGGATGAAAATGCACAGCATCCAACCTGCTGGGCATTCAGCTGCCCACCCCCAGGCCCCTGCACTCCCCTCCTACAACTGTTCTGAAGTGCTCCAGGGCCGGGGTTTTAGCGATCCTTCCACAAGCTGTGATTTACTCAACAAGAACGGGTTCTTCTAACAGGCGTGAGTCACCATAGAGACGGGAAAAACAGATCAACGTGGTGTGGTCGAGCATCTGACAGATTCAGGAACAAAGGCACCTGCCTCACCGTCACAGTTCAGGAATGAGGTGACACTATTCACTAGGGAGAGGACAAAGGACGAGAGAGGCACATGGCTGCATTTCAGGTGGGCACAGGCGACTGTCCAGCGCAGATGGACGGCAGGAAGGTGTCATGTCCTAAAGCATGCTGGGGGTGGGCGAGGGCCAAAACCAGATAGGGCAGCCGTGACGCGCCTTGAATCCTGCCCCCCGGCAGGGCCACCCACCTCGTCAGCATCTGGGCGACTGCTGGGATTCTGACCACTGCTTTCCTGACCGTGGACATTTACAGAAGCCCCAACTCCACTATGCCTGACGTCTGACTACGGCTACATCGAGATCAGGGATGGCAAGAACACACCCCACTCTCGCCTCCTGTATCCACGGCAGACGTCACGGAGCAATCATGGCACTTTTCCTATTGAGTCCAGACTTAACCTCAGAATCCTTCTTAACCCAAGGCTCCAAATAGCCCCTGCTGTTGATCAACTGACAAGCAATAAATATTAAATCCAGATTTAGGTCTTTAATTTCTGCCTGGTTAAAATTGTGCCTACCATTTCTTGTTCCTAAGCAACACCCACTTTTGGGAATTTTTCCCAAAGAAAATAATTCAACAGGTTTTTGTGTGTGTGTGTGCAAGGAAGATTAGCCCTAGGCTAATATCCGTCGCCAATCCTCCTCTTTTTGCTGAGGAAGACTGGCCCTGGGCTAACATCCGTGCCCGTCTTCCTCTACTTTATATGGGACACGGGCACGGCTTGACAAGCGGTGCGTCGGTCCACACCCAGGATCTGAACCTGCGAACCCGGGGCCACCAGGAGCGGAGCGGGTGAACTTAACTGCTATGCCACCGGGCCGGCCCCTCAACAGGTTTTTTTAAACTACAATACAGTCATGTGCTGCATAATGACGTTTCATCAACAAGGGACCGCATATACGACAGTGGTCCCACCAGATTAGTACCATCTAGGTGTGTAGTAGGCTAGACCATCTAGGTTTGTGTAAGTCCACTCTGCGATGTCCACACAACGAAACTGCCTCACGACACATTTCTTAGAACGTATCCCCGTGAAGCAACACACAGCTCTCCATATACCCGCAGAGGTTCACTGTCAGTAAATACCAGACTGTTTATTTTTCAACAAAAGCTGACTAAATAGCATCTACATTGAACACTTCATATACATCAGGCACTTATTATATACAGCGTCTTATTTGATTTTTACAATTCCATGAGTTAGGTATTATCACCTCAGATTTTCGGAGGAGGAAGCTGAAGCTTAGGGAACTGAAATAGCCAGCAAAAGGTCACACCCACGGTGAGGTGTGTGCAGCTGGGACCGAAACCCACATGTAACTCCACGCCGAGGTCTTTCCCAGGAGAGCGAGCTCACGCACACACACACGCACGCGCACACACGCACGCGCGCACGCAAGCACACACGCACGCATACATGCACGCACGCACACACACACCTCATACGTTCACCGAACAGAATAGTATTCAGCCATTGAAACTGTGAAAGCTGAAAACATCCATGAACTGTTCAATGAAAGGACACACATTTACGTCTGCTGTGACGAATCATCTTTGTGAAAACACGTGCCCTGTGGCGAGGGCTCCACGGGAATTAGCGGAAATCGCTGTGCCAAGTGGAGGACTGTGGCCGACTGTCATTTAGTCCCTGAATTTTGTCTGAACTAATTTTAGAAACCACAGCGCCCTGGGATAAACCACCACGGGGGGGAAAACGGGGCACATGAGGCTTGTTCCGGAAGAGACTCTCAAAAGGCAGAATGTTGAGGGACAAAAAATGAAGGAGGAGGACAAAGGGGAGGAGGGACACATGGAAGGGACGAGAAAGAGGGAGGAAGACTCGGAAGGAACAAGATGTGACGGGAGCAGCGGCGGTCTGCGTCACACCGAGTGCTGTCGGGACTCGGCGCTCCGGGCTCCTTCAGCTGAGACCTGCACGTGTTCTAATCTGGTGTCCCCACAGCGTGGAAACCGGACCCTGGTGACACCGTCAGGAATCGCTGCTCGGGCGACAGGAGGCCAGTTGCTGGTGGGCGACCAGGCAGGGGCTGTGCCCAGGCCGGCTGGCCCAGGGCGGGGACCTGTCTGGGGCTTAGTGCAGGGCACCCAGGCCACAGCTGCTGGGCAGGGCTCTTGCAAAAGTGGCTTCCATTTCCACGCCAGGCTCTGGGGTGGGGCGCCCCCTCTTTCTCCTTTCCACCTCTAGGTAGCTGGAGCACAGAGCTGGCCACAGGGCTCCCCGCGGCCCGCCCCACCGTTCAAGTGGTCTCCGATCCTGTCATCTGGCTTCTGCCTCAACACTCACCTTGGCTTAAGGAGTCACCCCTCCAAGCCTCAGTTTCCTCATCTGTATGTTGAGGGTATAGCAGCACCCGGCCCATGATGAATACGCCTGGCCCTCCACACACGACACCCGGCCCACCGCTCACTGGCTGCTGGGGGCTTTGTATTTGTAACTTGGTGGCCTGTGCTTTAAATATACAACACGAGCAACACAGAGCCCCCGTGCCTGAGTTCAGGCCCAGGTGAAACGCACCAGCACGAGAGGCCCTTTCTGGTTCTGGGGAGAAGAAGGGGCCTTTCCATGAACCACCGGCTGGAAGCAGCGCACACACACCCCGTGAAAACAGACAGCCGAAACCCTCCAGAGTGCAATGGGGCGTCTAAGGTTGGTGCCAGGGTCCTGGGCTTGGTGAGGGGGAGTGGCAGTCCCATAAATCTCCTTACAGGAGGCACGGGGGTTCTCCCGGCTGACCCCACTCTCACTTCTGCTTTCTATCGCAACAAAATTAGAGCCTTTGGAAATTCCAACCCATCCCCAAATCCCTCCCAGAGTGCAACTGGCTTCCACAATTAAATCAATCCAGAGAACAGTTATTAAACATTTACTAGCTTCTATCCATGAATACACAAAGACTAAGACACAGTCTGTGAACAGATTCATTTCCTCATTTTTTAGCACCTGCTTTAGTATTCTCCTAGGCACGAGGAGTACTATGTAATAAAGCAGCCATGGTCCCTGCCCTCGAGATTACTTTCTAGAGTCACTTAACTATAATTCATAGAATCTGGATCATAGTAGAAACACAGATAAAGGAGCAACTAATTCTGATTGAGTCTGGTAGGAGAATAGGGTAAAGAATCCGGGTTTTGAAGAATGAATAGGAGTTCACTGGTCACCAAAATGGAGAAACCCTTTTCACATGCTTTGCTTTTCTTTAATCCTTTCAACAGCTCTATGAAAATTTACACTCTCTTTTTTCATAAGTAAGAACAGATGCTAGAGAGAAATTTACTTGCCCAAGGTTCTAAAGCAAAGAGTTGATGGAGCTGGAACATCAACTTGGGTCTCACTCCCCCTAAGCCCATGACCTTTTCCATTTGACACAGCAGCTTTTTTCTTTTTTGCTGAGGAAGATTGGCCCAGGGTGAACATCCGTGCCTATCTCCCTCTACTTTATATGTGGGACGCCTGCCACAGCATGGCTCAATAAGTGGTGTGTAGGTCTGCACCTGGGATCCGAACCTGTGAACTGCAGGCAACCAAAGTGGATTGCGCAAACTTAACCACTAGGCCACCGGGCCAGCCCCAGCATTTTTTTTTTAAATAAATGCTGAGCAATGATGTTCAGTTTCCAGTTAAAAAAGAAAAAGGTTCTACCATCAAGAAAGATTGAGAACCAGTAAGTTTAAAAATAAATGTAAAACGTTCATTTCCTGCAGAACTTCTCAGAGCCTTTAATGTGCCATGTGCAACGTGAGTCTACAAAAGTAGAGTTTCCAAGATGCATGTGGCCTCAGAACATTTTCCCTGGTGCTGGAGGACTTTGGGAAATGCGTAGAGGGGAGAAGTGTCTGATTCAGAGCTCTGGGGCCGGACAGTCTGGGCTCCAGGCAGAGCTCCACCATGTCCAAGTGCTGGGACCTTGAGCAAGTTACTCAACTTCCCCAGGGCCCCAGGCTCTTCATGTATAAAATAGGGATAACGACAGAACTGGCCTTGTTGTGAAAAACAAATGATTTCAATACGTGGAAAGTCCTTAAAAGTGCCAGGCACGTGGTAGGTCACAAGGAAACTACTATTATCAACATTATTACCACACCGGTACACAAGCGACCGTCCTGGAGGAGTGGCAGGTACATCTGGTCTGGGCCCTGGGGGTGGGGGGAGGTCCAGGATGGAAGCCCCCCCTGCGGTTTAGAAGCCACCAGAATGCACAGTGAGCTGACAGTTCCACCCCGTTACTGCAATGCCTGTCCTTCCCGCCTCACTGCTCCCTGGAGGAAACCCTTTGCCATTCTCTTTCCCCAACGCTGAAAGCTGAGATGTCCCCTCCAGCTACTTGGCTCTGGGAACATTCAGATGATGTTAAAAAATAAATCACGTGAATAAAGTCGGTCTGCAAGGCAAGCACCATGCACCACTGACCGAGTCTGCTCTAAATCAGGACGGCCTGGCCTGGCACAGGCAGCTCTCCCACGGTGGTGACTGCATTGTCCCCCTAATCCTGCAGAGGCGCCGGAACAATGGGACGGGTGTTCTGTCCCCGGCACCAGCCGGGCTTCTCTGTACGGCCGACGACAGCCGTGGAGAAGCAGCCGTGCATGCTGTCCACTCGGCGCATTCCCTGGGCTCAAGTCTGGATGTCACCACCACCCAGCCTCCGCTGCCTGCGGCCACGCTGGCGTGTGTCTTGTTTTGTCTTGTTTCCCCCAGACGCGGCCACAGACGCGTCTCAGTTCCTCAGCCTGGCTCTGAACAGACTAAAGAGACCCAGAGTGGAACCTCCTGACTTTTAACTCCTCCGGGCGTCAGCATGGACCTGCTGCTTGTTAGCCACAGGCTCGGGGGAGTTCCTGTCACTGCTCTGGGCCTCAGTGTCCCCAAATGCTGATGCACCTAGGAGGCAGGGCCCAGGTGAGACTGACTCGTTTGAAGTCAGCACTGGCAAGGGTCGGGGAGGCCGGGACCTTCTTGTGTTGCTGATGGCCATACTTTGGCCAAGCCATTTGCAAGACAATTAGGCGATGTGGATCAACAAGATTCACCCCCTGTGGCTCAACATGTGGACCCCCCATCTCCTGATGAAATACCCCACAGTGTAGAAAGCTGTGCCTCGCTGTGCTGTCTAGAGGGAAAGCTGAAAATAACAACAGCTACTACTTCCAGTCTTTACCAGACTCAGTTCTAATCCAAGCACCTTCCCTTTATCGCACCTTCCCTTTATCTGCTCATTCATCCCCACAACAACCCTAAGAGGCAGATACAACATTACCCCTGCTCTGGACCTCAGGGGACGCAGGCCCAGAAAGGGTAAGCAACATGCCCAAGGCCACACAGTAAGTGGTGGAGCTGAAATCTGAACCCTCGCCATCTGGCTCAGGAGCCTACACTCCAGACCTTTGCACCGCACCATCTCTTTGTCCAACAGAGTAAAATAAGGTTCCCTTAAACATAAGATGCCGTCATAAACAAAGAACGCCGTTTGAAAAAAGTGAAAAAATTTCAGAATATGTCAAAGCGGAATATGATACAGCAAGTCAACTCGGCCAACTCATTTTATAAATGGGGAAACTGAGGCCCGGGAAGGGAGAGAGACTCGCCCACAGTCAAGGAGGTGGCATAAAGACCCACCCTTCTTGAATCCAGTGTCTCTACATCCATCTACATTCTCTCTGCTTTATACAAAGCAAAGGATGTGGGTATATTGCTTTCATTACAATAAAAGCTAGGAGTCTGTTAATAATTTTAAACCAGAAGTCAATCCACTTATTCTTCACATGGAAATCGTGGTAAAAGGGGAAGTGATCCAGTCCCCAAGACATGGAATCCAGAACGGCCCATCTGTAAGGCCCCTTAGTGAACATCTGTTCCGAGTCCCCATTAAACAGAGGGAAAAATTAACACAGTTAATAGAATCGGCATGATTTTAGTGACTGTCAAAAGGCACCACTACGCCAGCATAATAGAATAAATGTGAGGTCTGGTAATAGCTTCAGATAATAAACCTTTTTAAATGCAGAGGCAGAAAATGCAAAAGGTAATGGTCCAAATATTACATTGCACCTGCACTTCAAAATGGCGTCCCAGCTTTTTCGTCTACCAGCATCCCTTTCTTTTAACAACTAGGATGGGCCGGAGCTGCCAATCACGAAGCTCCACCTCCCTGCCCCACAGCATGTGCACGTGACCTAAGCTAGGCCAATCGCAGTCCTCTTAAGGGAATGATTGACTCTGAGTGAGGAGGGCTTTCTGTTCCCCTCAGATCAAGACCCAGAAAAACCACCATAGCCTGGATCATTTCTCCTGCTGTACAGACGCCAGCTGAGTCCAAACCCAGGAGAAGCAAGATGAGAAGAAGATATTGCTTGAGCCCTTGATCCAGCCACACCTAAAGCTGGAAACCCCCGCACTTTCCAGTTCAGAGAGCCAGGCAATTCCCCCTTCTGCTTCAACATATTTCAGCTTGCAAACGAATTATAACCAATACTCCCAACGGAAGGTCCCCACCAAAGAATCATATTTCCCCAAGTCACCCTCAGTCACTGGCCCACTTAACCAAATTCTAGATTTAAAAGGAGCTCTGCACACTGCTAATGGGTACAGGGTTTCCTTTAGGGGTGATGAAATAGTTCTGGAACTAGACAGTGGTGATGATGGCACAACACCGTCGATGTCCTTAATGCCACAGAACTGTGCACTTTAAATGGCTAAAATGGTAGATCTTATCGTATTCTGCCACAATTTTAAAAACGGAAAGGGAAAAGGAGCTCTGCAAGATTTGAAACACTGCCTCCCACCTGGGATGCATCCTGGCAAACACGCCCTCCTGTGTCCCCTTTTCTCCTGGCCATGTCCAGGCTGACCAGCAGAGGAGGGCTAAGCATGGATGGTAGAATTCACCAGACCTTTGGCCATGGAAAATGCATTCTTTTGCATCTTCCATTCTGCTGCCACAAAGGAGACCTCTAGAAGCTGGTTAACCATTCAAATCCAAACTGGCCTGGAGAAAAATAGCCAATAGGGTTCAAGGCGGCCTTCCAAAGCCAGGGTGTCAGTGGTGGACAGGGTGCAGACAGTGGTGCTAAGCGGTAATGCCGATTAGGATGTGAAGTAAATGACGTTTACTCAACATTTACTATGTCCAGGCATGGGGCTAACCCTCTTGGAAGGTAATCTGACACCCCAGACCTTTTTAAAACGATCATCATGCCTCCAGAACCCCACCTCCTGCAAATGTATTCTAAAGAAATAATTCAGATAGGAGCTGCGTGGATTAAAATGATGGTTGCAACATTATTTATAAAAATGAAACTTGGAAGCAACTCAAGAGGCTAATGACGGGGGAGCATTTAGGACATTACAGTGCACTTGTGAAATGGGACACTCAGCCACCAGAAAAACGTTCATTACAAAGACTCTGCAGCCACATAATTTATGAAATTATGTTAAGTAAAACAGAAAAAAAAGAAGCCAAGCAGAGTGTGATTTGCAGGCTGCGACTGTGGCAATGCACAGAGGTGGGTGAGCTCGCCCACGGAGCTGGGAGGCAAGATGGAAAAGCAGGCCATGATAACGGAAGGATCGGAATTTTTTTCTTTCCTATTATTATTTTTTACTTAAAAGTTTTATTTGGGGACAGTTTTAGGTTTACAGAAAAGGTGCGGAGACAGTACTGAGAGTTCCCACATACCCCGCGGGCTGTTTTCACAATTGTTAACGTCATATGATACTGTGGTACCTTCGTCACAACTGAGGAGCCAACACTGTAACGTTACTATCAACTAAACAACTGACTTCCTTCCGATTTCACCAGTATTTCTGTTCCAGGATCCCATCCGGGATTCCACATTGCGTACGGCCTATTTCTGTGTGTGTGCGTTTTGTTTCAGTTTTTTACAATTCAATGGCTTTTAGTATATTCGCGGACATGTGCAACCGTCAGCACAGTCAATTCTAGAGTATTTCTATCACCTTCAAAAGAAACCTCGTACCTGAGAGCCACCACTTCCCGACCCTGGGTTTTGAGAAATCCTTTTGCAAATGGAGAAGCTTTTGGCAAGGAGACAACTCTCTCCCTCACCTCCCTTCCCCTGGGTGATCTTTCTGGAATTCAGATTTTCTTTTCTCAGCATTACCCCATCCCCTAGCCCCAAATGAACCACCTTGGAAGTTTCCAATAGTGTCGATTTTCATGTCCAGAATGGAAAGACTTTAAAATAGAGAGCTCTACAAGTAGAACTCTTCAGGAGCTCGGAGAGAAAACCAAGAGCACCTTCTCTTTCCTTCCAGTCTAATGGGGATGGGGGAGAAGTCAGCCGTGGCCAGTGCCCAGCCCCGGTGTCTGTGCCATTGGTACTATGGCCTTTGTCATCCTATGGCCACCAAAATCATAGCACCCCCACTGGCCCTCATAAAGTTGATGTAACATTGACATCTACTCATTCAACAGGTATTACGAGTGCCTACTGTGTGCCAGGTACTATTCAGAGAGGGCACGCATGAATTCTCCCATTGGGTCCTCACGGCCACCAGTGGAAGTCCATCATGATTCAACAAGGTAGTGGCCGCCATTTTGGTCATCCCTCCAGCCCCCTTCTCCATGAACGTCCTGCCTCACCCTCAAAGGTACAGTCCCAGCCGCCATGTTTCTATCATGCAATGGTCAGGACCACAAACACAGCCACCTGCCTCCTAGCCCACACCCCGAAAACAATTTTAGTAACATGTCACCAGAGACTAGTGGTCCAGAGACATGGCACGGCACATTCGAAGTCACATCTAAGTCACAGGCCCAGGAGCCAAGCCCAGCCCTCTCGGACCCTGCTGGATGGTGACCCCCAGCGCCTAGAACAGAGACAATCACCTGCACAACCTCCTTCACCAGGGTCTTGTCCGTGCCAGTTTTGGCTCGCTGCAGCCCGCTGACGTTCTCGCCGATCCACGTGATGAGGGCGAACTTGGACCTCTTGCTCATGGCATCCCCGGTGGTGAAGCGCACGAAGGCAAACAGCCGGATGTCATCTGCAGACAACGGCAAAAAGAGGGCACAGTGCTTGATTAAAACACCCCAAGACCACGAGTCCCCGAGGAGGGGCCGTGAGCCACAAGTGCGCCCGGAGCGGCACAGCAGGGGCCCAACACTGACCTTGTCAACGTGCCCTCCTTGAATCCTGACACCAGCACCGCAGGCTTTGATGCCCACATCACAGATGGAAATGAAGGTTCAGAGGGGCCACGGGACCCTCTCCAGGCCACACAGGCAGCTGGAGGCCATGCTGGGATTTGAACCCAGGCCTCTGGCTGCTACGCCTACGACCCTCCCCTCCCTTCACAGTCAAGGCTCAGATTCTGGATCTTATTGAGGGAGCAGAAGTCCGTCGACTCTTCTCATCCCCAATTGTTGAGGCCATACCTGGAACAGGAAAGCCACACAGGGGAGAGATGGGACCCGGGCTGGGGGAGGGAGCGGGGAGGCACAGACAAAGCAAGCAAAGCCCTTATTTGGGCCTGGGTGCAGCTCTAGGCCCACGGGCCCAGCTAGGTTATGTTAGACAATCAGGCCAATAGAGACTTCTGAATATTTTCCATTGGGTGTGTTATGCTTGTTACATCTTATATATTTGTTTCTATTAAAATGACTCCAGGGGCTATTTTGTCCCCTTGACCTACATTTAAGTTGGTTTCATGACCACACTATTTTCATTATTGTCACTTTAGAATCTCTTCCACCGTCTACTATGCTAAGTTCCCCATCCTCCACTGCTCTGTGTTACCAAAATGTTATGTGACATTCTTAAGTTTTTAAAGTGACGTGTGTGTGTGAGCGTGTGTGTCTCCCACAAGGACAGACCAGAGTTCCTCTACCTCAGCACTCTTGACATCTGGGGCTGGGTCATTCTTTGTTGGGGGCCATCCTGGCCATTGTAGGATATTGAGCAGCATCCCTGGCCTCCACCCACTAGATGCCAGTATCACACCTCCCACCCCAGTCATGACAACCAAAAATGTCTCCAGAATTGCCCATTGTCCCCGGGGGGGGCAGAACCACCCCCAGTTGAGAATGAATTTCTAGACATAGTTTGTGTCCCCACTTAATTGGGACCCACTTTGTGTTTTCCACCAAAATTCTATGCTTTCATTGAGGAAATCACATATCCTTACTCAGCTTAATTCCTAAATATTTCCTATTTTAATCGTGCTATCAGTGAGATCTCATTACAACCCCTGACTGGTGATGGTGGCACATGGGGATGCTGCTGGTTTGGGGTTATGCATCTTGCACTTGCTGCTCTGCTCAGCTCTTATGTTCTCAAAATGGCTTTTGGTTGCCAGCTTTGGGATTTCTCAGGTACCCCAGCACACCGCAGAGCAGCGCTTCTCAAACACTCCTGTGTATCTGAATCACTTGGGGATCTTGCTAACATGCAGATTCTGACTCAGCAGGTCCAGGATGGGGCCCCGGGATCTGCATTTCTCACCAGCTCCCAGGTGAGGTTGATGCTCCTGGTCAAAGAACCACATTTTGAGGTTTTATGATTTTTTTTTTTTTAAATCGAGGGGCCCTTCTTCCTAGAATCTTTCTAGAATCTCTCCAGGTGCCTCCACGCCAGTGTAGAGGTTTGAGACCCCAGGCCACAAGCCCTCTGGTGTGATGGAGACACGGTGTGGGGCTGATGAAGTTTACCGCCTGGCGGGTCTCTCAAAGCCTGAGCACATGCCGGACAACACGGCAGACCGTGTAACGGGTGACCACCTGTCCCAGGGGGGCGAAGGAACCGCTCTCAGCACGCCGCAACTAGGACTCAGACCCTACGGTCTGGGCCGGGGACTCCACACAGTCAAGTCTTGCAGGAAGCAGATCGTGACCACCATTCACATGGCCAGCGCCCTTCGGTTTATGAAACACGTGTATGTTTGGCTGTCTCGTTTGGTCACACCTGACACTGTGAGGTGGGCTATGGGGGCACCATCGTCACCTTCATCAACACTCAAATCACCGCTTGACAGACGAGGCTCAGAGGTCACGTGATGTGCCCAAGGTTATGACAGTGACAAAGCCAGGCCTGAAACCAAGGGTGGGGACATTCGGAGTGTGTCTGTCCAGCTCCCCCTCCTTTGAGGAACTGCCCCCACCCGGCCATGGGAGTCTGGTGGACGCCCATCATGGGACCCGACCACGGGGGTCAGCGGGTGACAAGGCAGCGGGCACAGAGAAGAAAGGACGGTCTCAGAGACACTGCCCAGGCCAAATGGGCATGGCTGGGTGACCGACTGGCTGTGGGAAGTAAGGAAGGAGTCCAGGGGATCCCCACGTTGGGGTGCAAGCTCCATCTCTTCCTCCGCAAGGACTCTGACCTAATCCCCAAACTTTGGGGCCTGGCTGCCTATCTGTAAAATGGGTGATTTTTTTGGCCTTCCCATTTTTTTTTCTTTATTGAGGTAAAAGTCACATAACGTAAAATTCACCATCTTAACTACTTTTAAGAGTACAATTCAGTGGCATTTAGTACATTCACAATGTTGTACAATCATCACCACTATCTAATTCCAGAACGTGTGCATCACCCCCAAAAAGAAACCCCATGCCCCCCAGCAATCACTTCCCATCCCCCCTCCCCCAGCACTAAGCAACCACTAATCTGCCTCCTGTCTCTGAATTTGCCTGTTCTGGACATTTCATACAGATGGAATCACACACTATGTGGCCTTTTGTGTCTGACTTCTTCCACTCAGCATGTTTTCGAGGTTCGCCTACACTGTAGCGTGATCAGTCCTCCATTCCTTTTATGGCCGAATAATATTCCATTGTATGGATATGCCACGTTCTGTTCATCCGTTCATCTGCTGATGGACATTCGGGATGTTTCCAGATTGGGGTGGATTTATACCTCCCTCGTGAGTCAAAGACGAGGATTAAATATGAACGCTGTGAAACCCGCCTGGCCCGACCTGGTAGAACCTTCTCCCTGAAGAGGTAGCCACAGGGCGGGGCTGCCAGGTGGGGCAGTGAGCACAGGAAATGAGGATGATGGGACCGAGGAACTGAAATTCACACCCCACTGGTGCAGACAGAGAGCGTGGGGGAGAAGCTGGTCAGCTCCTGAGCGCTTCCCAGCATTCACGGCGGTGTTTGGGAAGCCAGCACACTGTTTTGAGTGGTGTTAAGGGAGGAAAAGGAAAAACGGCACCAAAGTGTTTAATTAAATTGCTGTCTGGGCCTGAGGGGGAGGTGGGGCCTCCTGACCGGTTAATGCCAGGGCAACACAAGCCAGAGAACTGGCAGTCTGTTTCCACGGCAACCACTCTATTTCCCATTCCCACATTGGTCAGTCTGGCGTTTGGGTTCCCGTGACTGCATCTGGATCCTGACCACCCCATCACTGGCCAAAGCCCCCAGGTGGGAAAGTTGCAAACCCTGTGTCCTTGGTCCCAGCCTGGGACCTGGCACAAGATAGATGCAGAATAAGTAAGGCACACACCCACCTCCAAGGACGTTCCAGAACCACAGGCTGATGTCATTTAAATTATCACGGCAGGAGGGACTGTTTTCCTGGGTGGCTGTGCAGTGCTTATCTGACAATGGTTTGACCGACAAGACTGCTGACGTCTTTGAAAATCCAAGAGTCACGTTACACTTACAAACGTTTACGGCTCAAGATCTGGCACGACACTGCAACATCAGCTGAGCCTGAGGAGAAACCTGTTGGTCTGAGCAAATTTTCGTAGCTGCCCCCGTGGACCTGCAGCCTCCCTCTCGCCCTGAAGGAGGTTCTAAGCCCATTTGACCTCAAACTGGTCTAAGCAGGAGGAAGTTCTAGTTCGAGTCGCTGGTTGGGCTACCTTCCCCCCGAACAAACCGGAGGGACCAAACACAAATGAGCACATGGTGTATCGACGGAGAGGCACAGCTAGACCTCATCATAGACATACATCTGTACGTGTGTGTGCACTTATATAGTGTGTGTGTGCCCGTGTGTGTGCATGTGGACACTACGATGGCAGCACTGGCTGGAAGAAGGTCTGGTACTTGAGGTTGCCGCTACCCCCACAGTTCCACTCCAGTGGGGCCAACGGCACATCTTTTCAGATGGCAACCGAGGAGCAGAGGGCGCCCTCTGGATAATCCCAGCGGGGAAGCCAGGCCTAGGATCTTACCCAACCATCGCACCAGGAGACAGATCCCCGAGCTCCTCTCTGAGAGGCTCAGCCCAGCTGTCTACACCCGCTGCTCCCTTGGCTGTTCGTCCTCAACCTTCTGCTCGCCCGCATCCAGGTTAAGACTAAGTTCTGGAATCCATTAGAAGCTCAGCCCCACTGTGTACCAGCTCTGTGACTCAGACCAGATGCCCGAATGTCTCTGAGCCTCAGTTTCCGCATCTGCAAAACGAGTCTAGTACCCACCTCATCGGGTGGTGTAAGGATTAAATGAAAAACTGAGACGTGAAAAGCTTGGCTGATGGGGATGGCCGCTGTTTCTCTATCCCCAGGGGCCTCCTGACAGCCAAACCCAACAGAGAGCTTCCCTGCCTCTGCCTGCTGTACCTGCTGTCCGTGTCTACCCATCTTCCGCTCATCCTCAGTCACTTAGTCACTCATTCCACGAGTATTTCCTGAGGACCTACTATGTGCCAAACACAGTGCTTAGCACTGGGGATATAGAAAAGACCAGCGAGAGTCCTGAGGGTAACAGAGGCCAGCGTTTTTGGAGCGCTTATGATGTGCTAGGCACCATTCTAAGCACTTACACGCATTTGCACATTTCTTCATCCCAACCTCTCTGTGAGGTCAGCTCTGCTCACAATCCCATTTTACAGATGAAGAAACTGGGGCTCAGAGAGCTGAAGTGATGAGGAGCCAGGCAGCCCTTTCCGCGCCCAGGGGAGAACTGGTTAAGCCCAGAGCAGCAGTTCTCAAAGTGCGGTCCTCGGGCCAGCAGCATCCGCATCACCCAGGAACTCAGGAGAAATGCGAGTTCAGAAACTCTGGAAATGGGGCCTTACCAAGCCCCCGGGGGACTCTGACGGCTTTGGGCTCCAAAGCTTAAGAACCACTGACCTAGAGAAAGACCTGAGAAGAGGAAACATGGGGCTCTCAGCAGGGAGAACTCGCTCCACCCCTAGAGGGAGAGGTGGTGAGACAAAGGTCTCAGGGCAGAAATGCTGAAGTGTTCAGGTTCAGCCCCCACTCCCTTCCTGCCCCAACCCACGCACCCCTTTCATTTTAAGGAAGTGATCATGTAAAGGAGCTTCCGGTATGGCCTGGCTTCTCAACACTGTAATTTACCGAATTCGAGGTATCTAAGTCTGGTTCCTCAGCATCTCACCACCAAAGACCAGCGGGACTGGCCCCCAGAGTCTCCCTCTGCCAAATCCCACAGCCCAAGAAAGGGCAGAGCAGTGTATAGAAAAAGAGCTACTGAACTTGGCACTGGGTGTCAGGAGTTCTTTCTGCTGCCTCTAGAGCATCTATCTGACATAAACCATCATCTACCAGGATTCCCAGTGCATCATAAAGTCGCACAGGGCCCCATCCCAGGGGAGACGCCGACCAATGACAAAGAAAGGTCAGGAACGCTGTCCCTGAGGACTGTCAGCACCACTGTTCGCTGCCTTCTGGCCAGCACCATGAGCTCAAAGACCAGGTTGCCTGCACGTTAGGTTTCCCCAGGAGGGACTGTGACACCCTCCCCGTCCCACCCACTGAGGGCCTTGTTCTGAAAAGACGGTCCTCACACAGTGGTAATAAAACTCCAGTCTCTAATGGACTTGACCCTTTGGTGGTCTGTGGAGCCTCATCAGAGGCCAGTGATGGTTTATCTCCGTGGAAGAGCTCCTGGAGCAGCCAATCCCGCCAGCCTTCGGACCCCTCGGGACCCAGAAGCCCTAGGCAGCCCCCGGTTCAATGTCCTGTTCCTCTCCTCAAGACTCCTCACCTTCAGGTGAGTACGTCAATTCCCAGCAGCAAGTCACCACAGGTAAAGTTCTCGGGACACTGCCTGGCAGGGTGAGCACTCAGAAACACGGGCTGTCGGCGTGTTGCATTCTCTCCTCTGCAGCCCGCCCTCCCTCTGGCTCTCCTCTAATAACACCCCTCCAAGACCCTGCACTGCCCTTCTTTCCCTCCTAGCCACTGCCTTTACAAACCCCTCACCTCCTCCCCATCTGAGTCTCCTCCCTCCATCTCTTCTTTCCTCCCATGCTCTCTGTCCGGGGCTAGAAAGGAGGGAGGGATTTAGGAAGAGAGAGAGGGAAGGCAGGAGGACCCAGGGGGTGATGCTAAGCAGTTACAGCCAGGGGACATGGGAGGAAGCAGAATGACACAAACAGGGGGAGGGGACCAAAAAAGGCCAAGGGAAGAGGGATAAGGAAAAAAAGGGGATTCAGACTTCTCTGGACTCACCAAAGCCACCAGGATGAGCTGTTCTAATATTCTCCCAAAAAACTACAAATAGCATATAATCCCCACCAAGCTCTCAAGGACTCCCCCTGCCCTCTCCTCTGCTCCCACCCAGACTTGAAATCTCCTGAGGTTCAGGTAATCACCGAGGGGCAGATTCTGACCAATTCTCACCGGGGTGACCTGACACAGGAACCACATTGATCGAGGGCCCCACCTTCTCCCAAAAGGGATCCTCGTCTTCCCCTCTGCTTGCCCCCAAAGCCAGTCCTGGATGGAGAAGGACGAACCCAGAGGAGACTGAGGATGCACAATGGGCCAAGCCGTGTGCGACTTTCTCACACTTCTGCAAATGCTTTGAACGATTTTTCTCATTACACACAAAACACGTACTAGATGTACGATAACTAGAAGTACAAATAAGCAAGAATAAGTGTCTCACCACCGATGTAACCCTAAATGAACACCCTAAGTCACACCTAAGAAAACTTTTTGGTGCACACCCTTCTGACATTTTTAGCTACTTTCCTATCTGTCCAGTTCTTGTTACACCCCCAGTGCCAGGCACAGAGTGGCTACCCAATACACATCTGCTGGCCATCAGAAAGAAAAAAGAGAGGGAATTCATCATTTCATATAATTTCCACCCAACACTGAACTTCAGAGCAAGACAAAAGAAAGGGGGAAGAAGAGGGGAGGAAATTGCCCCAGAGCATGACATGATTGCAGCTCGCTCTAAAGCTGACCTTACCTTATATAGACTCCCTGAGAAGTTATGCAAACAAGGGTCCGCAAGGAAGAAAACAACCCACACACCAAAAAGCTGAGCTGTCAGCTTCCACCAGGCGAGCTCAAGCTCCAGAGCGGGTATGAAAGGAAATGGAAAGAATTCTAACATCCTGCAGCCCGCCCGGGGCAAGGGGACAACTGGGCAGTGACCACCGCAGCGCTCGCTCCCAGAGGGCTGCTAATGCGGGGAGCCCAGGCAGCAACACAACGAGGACTTGGGAAGCAGAAAATGTCCTCTCTCGGACACAGAGGACAGAGGGCCTGTGGGGTGCCCTGGAGGGGACTGAGGCCTGAGGCTGAGAGGAGCCGGATGGGTTCCTCCCTTGAAGCAAGATCTGTCCTTATCGAAAGGCCTCATGTCACGGGCTCTCTCTTTTTCAAAGTGACTTTTATTACTTGTCCTGATTGGTAAAATAAACCACAAAAAACCCTCCTGTCCCACTCAAAACAATTTTAGAAAGTATTAAAAAGCATAAAAAGTAAAGAAAACTGATTATCCCAGGAATAAAACCCCTGTTCACATTTTGGGTTATTCCTCATAGAGGACGAATGGAGATTTTATGTACTTCTGTGACCTGTGCTGTGTGTATACATGTGGATATATACATAGTCTGCGTTGGAGATCTCACTGTATATTCAGTTTGATTCTTTGTTCTGCCCATTCCTCAAAGCAGTAGACTTCTCCAAGGATTAGTGAATTTTCATCAAATGCGGAATGACCCAGCTTTCCTAGTGTGACAGAGAACACAAGAAAATGGAGTACAGGATAGCCAGAGGAAAGAAAGATGATTACTACCTTGGAACCCTCAGGGGATGGGCTGGTCCGGATACCCAAATTATAAGGGGAGCCAAAGGTTTTCCCCCATGACAAAGCACCAGAATTTTTTTTTAATGGTTACTTTTACTTCCTTAAATGGAAGTCAGTGTGTTACACCCAACTCCACCTTCTGACTTAGAGAACAGTGGACAACCAGCTCAAGGCGCCTCTGAGCACACTATTACAGCATCCACCATGAGACACGCCGGAGCCATCGAGGAGTCAGCGTCTGTTTGCCTGAGCACTGAATGCCCCCGGTGTGCACTGCCCTGCATTCTTGTAGCTGCTTCGTATAGTTTTGCTGTTTCTCCCAGTGCTGTCAGTTAGTCATCTGACAAACATTTATTGACTATCTGTGATTCAGGGATTTTGCTGAATAAGACACAATCCTTACTCCCCAAAAATACACAATCCAGCCTGGTAAACAAAAACAAAGTGTGTGAACACGATGAAGTTAATGCCACAGCAGCAAGTTATCACAGGGCCAATGGGGACATCAAAGAAGGGAGGAAATTAACTCTGCCTAGAGGGTGGTGATCAGGGCAGGCTTCACAGAGGAGGTCATGTTTGCTCTGGGTCTTGAAGGATGACTTAGAGTTCATCCAGCAAACAGGGTACAGACAAAGGGGGCTTGTGTTAACAACTTGAGGGATAGATTCTGGCAGAACTCCAAAGGCAAAAGCAACAGCTTCTGTGGGCAAGTTCAAAATGCTTTCCTCTACCAGCCCTCCTCTCTATTTCTGACTTGCCACAGGCTAGAGGGGCATATGACTGGCTTATTATTACTGTGTGTAAAATAAGAGTTTAAAGGCTCAGAATGACTTCCCTGAGGGCTCCTCCAGCCTGCACATCCCCACTCCAGGAGGGCAGGAATCTTGTTCTCTGTTATTTCTCAAGAGACCGGAATAGTGCCTGACACACGGTTCCCGCTTGATCAATACTTCTTGAGTAAATGAAGAGCCCCTGCCCATCTTAACTGCCCAGAGGCTTTTCAGTCCCCAGTTCTCAGCTGTGTTCAGTTCAGTGGGGGCTGCTATCTTGTAAGAATAAAACCAATGCCCTTCCCGGATTTTTAAGGTGTGGCTTCCACCCACAGAGAGCAGGAATGAACAGAGAGGCAGAAATGATCAGATGTGGACAGATAACAACCGACTGGTCTGGACAAATGTGCCCTTGAAGTAAAAGTGTGTGGGAAGGGCAGACCAACAACGCGATGCTGGTAAGTGAGCGCCGCCTGCATACCAAGGGGGGCTCTTCTCTGCCTTCACGCCCACGTCACTAAGTGTGGCACTGCAGAACACAGCCAGCTCTCGACCTCGCAGCCCGACAGCCAGGACGCTGTTCACGCCCGGCTCTGCCTCTACACCATGTGACCGTGGTCCAGTGGCTTAACCCCTCTGACCCCCAGCTCTCTGGGCTGGGGTGGCTTCCTGGTCTCTGCAGAACCACAGAGGGTTTCCATGCCCGTCGCTGTTGACATTCTCAGCCCTCAAGTTTGCCCACACGCTGACAGCTGACTCATTTTACTCTTTAATTGATTCCCTCATTTATTAGCCCACATGAATATCCAAGACAGAACCTCCACTTTCCTTAAGTACTCATTTCTGACACAAGGGTTTAGGGCTATAAAATACATCCTGGGCACCAGCTCCGGGCCAGGCTCTGGCCTGGGAGAGGACAACGTGGCCGTGGCCACGCGCTGGGGCTCTGGATGTCAATGCTCATCAGAATGAGTCGACAGTGGAAAGCCCTCGGAATCGGGCCTGGCACACAACAGGCGGTGAGAAGCATTAGATGACCCCAAGGATAAGGACAGCACTGACATTATGGAGCACATGGAGGCAGTGGGGAAACGAGAACACACACAGTTAAGTCCACACGGGGACATGCGGGGCTGGCTGAGTGCACCTGTGGGGCTGGGGGTGCTGGAGGGTCCCCGAGGGGAAAGGTAGGTCTGAAATGGAGGGAAAGGGGATGGAACTAAAAACGCTGACCTGGGAATTAGCCACAAAAAGGGCCAAGCGAAATTCTAGAAGGTCGTAGAACCAAAGGAGTGGGAATAAAATGCATGGTGCTCAAGTAAAATCCAGAGTCCTCACCACCACGGCCCCACTATGCTCTGGCCCCGCCCACCCCCAGCCCCACTTCCCTGAACACAGGTGCCTCCGCCCTGCTGGATTTCTGTCCTCCCGCTCACCCCTTTTCTTCTGTACAATTTCAAAACTGAGATAGCATTAACATACCATAAAATTTACCCCTTTTAAGTGTACGACTCATTGGTTTTTAGTATATTCACAGGGTTGTGCAAGCATCACCACTGTCTAATTGCAGGACATTTCATCAGCCCAAAAGGAGACCTCATACCCATTAGCAGTGGCTCCTCATCCCCTGTCCCCACCCCTGGCAACCACTACTCTGCTTTCTAACTCCACGGATTTGCTTGTTCTGGAAACTTCATATAAATGGAATCATATAATATGTGGCCTTTTCATATCTGGCTTCTTGCACTGAGCACGATTGTTCAAGGTTCATGCGTGTTGTAGCATGTGTCACTATTTCATTCCTTTTCATGACTGAACACTATTCCATTGTATGGATAGAGCACATTTTGTCTATCCATTCACCAGTTGATAGACATTTGGGTGGTTTCCACTTTTTAGCTGTTATGAATAATGCTGACTGTGAACATTCATGTACAAATTTTTGTGTGGACATGTGCTTTCATTCCTCTTGGGATTGCTAGGCTGAACCTGCCCAGGAACTACCAGCCACTGTTTTTCACAGTGGCTGCACCATTTTCCTTTCCCACCAGCAGTGCACGAGGGTTCCGATTCTGCACATCCTCACCAACACCTGTTATTACAGCCTGTGAGTGTGCGTGAGGCGATATCTCATTGTGGTTTGATTTGCATCTCCCTAATGGCTAATGATGTTGACCATCTTTTCATGTGTTTATTGGCCATTTGTATATCTTCTTTGGAGAAATGTCCGTTCAAATCCCTTGCCCATTTTTAATTTGGGTTGTTTGTCTTGCTACTGTTGCGTTGTAAGATTTCTTTATATATTCTGGACACTAGACCATTATCGGATATATGATTTGAGGCTCTTCCCTTTTGCTGGGTCCACTCCTTATCCAGATACCGGCATGTCCGGCTCCTCGTTCAGGTCTTGCCTTGGTGTCACCTCCTTTGAGGCTTCCCCTGAGCGCCCTGGCCAACGGCAGCCTCCCTCCAGTCTCTCTCTAGCCTGTTGCTTTGTTTTATTCTCTTTATGGCCCTCACCTCGGTCTGAAATAATCCGATTTGCTGGCTTGTCTATCACCTCTCCCTGCTCTCCCAGGAGAATGTAGGCCCTGTGACTCAGCTCATTCACCTTCCTCAGGATTCAGAGTGCCTGGCACATAGTAGGTCCTCGATTTATATTTGTTGGATGAATGAGTAACTACAAGTCGCCCAAGAAGAGAGTGAGGTGCTTTCCCAGAATGGGACACATGGCAGTAGGTTTTGCCAAATCAAGATCAGAGCAAGTGGCATCCCAGTTCAGGGCTGCAGGCGCTCACAGGAGCGCACGGAGGCCCTCCTCTGCCAGGCAGGGGCCCCCCAGAGCCTGGCTCCTTTCCCTCCTCCCCAGGGGCGCCAGTGTGACCCACAAGGACCCCCGGCCTGCCTGAGGCAGCAGTTTCCTTTATTTGCAAACCATGAACAATACACCCCATTCTGAAGTCAGGGTAGAATTATAGCCAAAAAAGGGAAGAAAACTACTTCCAGGTCAGATCAGTGACCTCCAAGAGACATCCCTTCAGACAAAAGCAGTGGAAGCAGAGTTTTGTCCCAGGAAGGAGAGAGATGCCTGCATTACAGAGTGTTGCCCCCAGAGACCATGACAGGTTTCCCACTCCAACAAGGGCAGAAAAGTCTCTCTGAGCTGCGTAACCCCACAGATGTGCCACCAGCCAGGGCACAGGCCTCAGGTCTGTCCCTCAGCTTTCAAGAAAAGAGCTTGTGGAAAGCTGTTAAGAGACTAGATCCTACGAGTTCCCATCACAGGGAGAAATTTTTTTTCTTTTCTTTTTATTGTCTCTAGGTCAGATGATGGATGTTAACTAAACCTAGGGTGGTAATCCTGTCACAATATATATAAATCAAATCGTGACGTTGGACGCCTTAAACTTATACAGTGATGGACATCAATTATTTCTCAATAAAACTGGGAAAAAAAAAGAGAAAGTAAAAGAAAAGAGCCTGCCTGTGATCTTCCCCCCGTTTCAAAAGAATTTCAGTTGCAAATGTGGGGAAGCAGCAGGGTGTGAGAAGCGGTGGGCGGGAGCACAGGCACTAGGTAAGGAACAGAGCTCAACCTCTGTGCAACCTTGGGCCAGTGCCTTCACGTCTCTGAGCCTCAGTTTCCCCATCTATGAAGTGGGGATAACAACAGGGCCGACCACACTGGGTCACAGCGAAGATTAAATGAAATCATCATTAGATGCCTGTGGCAGGAGAAACAAACGCCCCCAAAGATGTCTGTGTCCTAATCTCTGGAACCTGGGACTATGCAACCTGGCATGGCAAAAGGGACTTTGCAGATGTGATTAGGTTAAGGATCTCGACATGGAGAAATGATCCTGGATGATGCAGGTGGGTCCAATGTCATCACAAACATCCTCAAGTGGGACAGAGGGAGACAAGAGAGTCAGAACCAGAGACGGCATCGTGAGGACTCAACCTGCCACCGCTGGCCCTGAAGGTGGAGGAAGGGGCCACAAGCCAAGGAGCGCAGGCAGTCTCCAGAAGCTGGAGAAGGCAAGGAAACAGATTCTCCCCTCGGCCTCCAGAAGGAACCAGCCCTGCCCACACCTTGATTTTAGCCCAGCAAGACTGATTTTGGACTTCTGACCTCCAGACTGTAAGATGAAAAAATTACATTGTTTTAGGCCACTAAGTTTGTGGTCATTTGTTACAGCAGCCACAGGAAACTCATACAACCACCTCAGCATGACTCCTGGCACAATAAAGACCCAGTGTTCACCATTATATTTTTAAGTGTTATTATTACTTATTATCAGCAAGGAAGCGTACATACATGCATGGAAGATAAAATAAGTGCACACAGAAAAACGAGATAGCTGACCATAAACTAAGTCCAGAACTAAAACAGGATCTAAGGCAGGTTAATTTCCAAATGCACTGATGAAATAAAATGAAAAACGCTGAGGTGACAGCCCGGCCTTCAGACACAGGCCTCTGGGGACCTGCTCCTGCTGAGGCCACTGAGCTGAATCTGGGAAGCCAAATGCATAAAATTGAGTCTGTGCGGAATGCAGCCAAGCAGGGGCTCCAGGACAGGAAACCTGGGCCAGAGGCCAGTGGGGGGCAGGGGCATCGGCCAGGGAGCCCCAGTGCCTGCAGACCCTCCATACAGGCCAGCAGAGGGGACAGTGGGCCTTCCAGGAACGAGCTCAGCTCTCAGACATGTCAGAGGACTGTCATTCATTCGTGTACTCAACCATCATCTGGGGAGAATGGTAGGTGCTGTTCCAGGTGCTGACGGTACAGCAGGGAACCAAACAGACCAGGATTCTGCCCCCCAGGAACTCCGATTCTAACAAGAGAGTCAGACAACAAACAGATACGTGAATGCTCAGGCAGATATAACCTGGGGAACTGGTAGGTGTTACAGCCATGACTTGGGCCCACACGAGGGAGCGACACACCCAAGGACTGGCAGACCATGAGAGACAGGGATGCTCCACTGGGGATGCCACCTCCAGAGAGACATAGCCCCCCTTCTAGGACCTCGCCGTGGAATTGAAGAAACAGACACACACATAACCACCACACAATGTGGGGAGCATCGCAAAGGCAGGGCCGGCATCTGAGTGGAGGGGACATTTACATCGGGCCTTGACAGATGTATAGAAGTCCTCTAGGAAAGCAAAATGGGTGAGGACAGTGCAGGAAGAGGAGAGACTGTCCCAAGTCGTAAAGAAGCGGGAGGCCAGGGCAGCACAGTGCAGGGGAAAAGCTGGAAGCATCCGACACAGATCCAGTTTCAAAGCTCAGTTTTTCCACTTCCTGTGCCATCTCAGGCAAGTGACTTTCAACTCTCCAAGGAAACCATCAGATTCCTGATCAGTAAAATGGGGAGGATTCCTACTTACAGGTGTCATTGTACTCATGACTCCCTCCACGAGAAAGAAAACCAGATGAGCTAACACACGCAAAGCACACACGGTGCCTGGCACTCAGGCATCCATGAGGTCAGAATCATACGTGTCGGGGACGTGCATTGGAGGGGTTAGCTGGTGAGCATCTGTCATAAAGAGCATTCCATGTCATCTCTAAGCTTCTAGACCTTATGGGCAAAAGCTCCCAAAGGTTCCTAAGGGGAAAGGAGTGGATGCAACCCGGTGGGAAGTTTAGAAGCCACCTCTGGCCTGGACTGCAAGTTCACTGTTGTCACGGAAAGGGCCCAACTCAGCACTCAGCGCACAGTGGGCACTCAAGAAATGTCCTGGAGAGGGAAGGCCATGGTCAAGGGTGGAGCCCTCGGAAACACCCACACTTACGGGGCAGGAAGGGAAAGGAGAACCAGCAGCAGGAAGCAAGAACAAGAGATGAGAGATATGAAAGGAGAACTGAGTGAGCCGTGCGGGTCAGGAGCAGGGGGAGGGGAAATCACTTCTTCAGTAAGCGAAGGTCACTGACAAACACTGGAGGGAGGCAAAGTGGAAAAAAGACAAAGAAACAGCCACTGGATTTGGCACCCAGGGTACTGAAGACCTATGCATGGGGGTTCCACACTCTGGGTGTCAGGGGACGGCAGCACAGAAGGAGGTGAAGAAAGCATGGAGACGGGGGGGTGGAGATAACATCGCTACAGTCCACAAACAATACTTTCAAAAAGTTTGCATTAACTCCAAAGGATTTTCAAAGAGCAAAAACTCAATTCAATTCAATTGAACACTTTTTCTGAACAAGGGACACCCTTCTCACCAGGAAGATGGACATCTGGTAACCTTCCCCATGGGAGATGTGGCCACAAACTCAAAAGCAAACACAAACATCAAGAGGCAATCAAAAAGGCAATCCAAAAGATCCGTCACAAAGCCTGTGCATCTTGTGACATAAAGAAAGCACGCAACGCAGCTCAGGCCTTCTGGCAACAGACGTGCAGGAAAAGAAAGCAACAGGAGACTGGATATTGCAGAACACCATGGAGGTAATGGCTCGATAGCCCTTCAGGGTGCCACTTAAAAATCATAACCAACGTTGTTTCTGGAACAAAGCAGATGCTCAATTAATGTTTGTTGAATGCATGACTGACAGACTGTTTAGCAGTTTACAACGTCCAAAGCACTGTCACAGATTTAAAGCTTCCTTTTGACCTCATATTTCCTGAGACTCACTAGACAATTTCTCTCCCTCCCCTCTCACTCAGATTTCTGAAATCCATGTGTATGTGCAGCTAGGGGGAAAAATCCAAGCACAGAAGAACAGGATAAATAGGCTGCCAATTGCATGTGTGTTGTACAGCTACACATGCAGAGGCGACGGACAGCTGCATCCCAGCCCCCTTCTCTCGGTAATCGCAGATTCTCTCCTTAAAGAAACTCTACTCAGGCTCTTCTGAGCTCTTTTTCGACTAGGTCTCAGCTTTTGGACTTCTGTGTTCATCTCTGCATTATCCAACTTTAGCAAAAATCCTGCTAAGTCAGTTTAGCCAGAATTCCCCCATCTTCCGTATCTGATTGCCCTCAATATCTAATTGGGTTCCTCATCCTCCACCATCATCCAGATGTTGTCTGACCACCTGGCCTGCATTCAGCAAGAATCCTGCTGGGTCAGTTTACCAGAATCCCCCCTCACCCCGACATTTCCGCTTGGTAACTTTCTGACCCCCCACCTTGCTCCCTGACTATAAACTCCCACTTTTTCTTGTTGTATTCAGAGTTGAGCCCGATCTCTTACCCTACTGCAAAACCCCATCACCCATCCCAACAGTTCCCCTGCATAAAGTCAGCCTTACCGTTCTTTAACGACAGTCAGAATGAATAATTTTTTAACAGTAAACACACCCCCGTTTTCCTTAGGAACCATCCCACTGCCACTCTCAGTCCCTGGTAGGGCTGACCCCACCTCAGAGGGGCATCACCCAGGCCTCTGCTAAGGCACTGTGTCACTCTTCCTGGGAGCAGAACAGACCAGAGAAGGGGGCTCTTAGAGAGAAGGAGAGTGCATGGCCAAGGAGGGCCTCTTTCAATCCCTTTCTTAAACATCTGTGCCAAGTGGTTGGGCAGCCTCTCCTGACATACCTCTCATGATGGGGGTCTCACTACTTCCAGTGACAGCCCATTCTAACTTGAGGACAGTTCTTCCTCAGGTGAACTCTAAATCTATCCCTGAAATTTCTACTGTTTAATCTTCTTCTACCACATGGGGTTGGGGTGGGGGCAGGAACACTGAACCTTCCACATGACAGCCCCTCAAACACCTGAAGACAACACTCATGTCCCCCTGAGGTATCTCTCCAAGTTAAATATGCTCAATTTCCTCAGTCAATTCTCACATGAGAGGTTTTGAATTCCTTGCCCAACCTGGATTCTCCTCTGTCAGCCTGTCCCAGCTGTCTACCCTGAGGGCTATGGCCTGGATTCTTTTAGATGGAAATGATAAAGAACACACTCAACCTGGCTTAAGAAGAAAGAAAACTTTAATTGGCTCATGAAAGCAAACAGGCTAAAGGAGATTTGAGCACAGCTGGATCCAAGAGTTTAGGCCATGTCATCTGGTCTCCGCCCCATCTTTGGCTCTGTTCCCGAGTTCTCAGACAGGTCCTCTCTCCAAATGGTAGATGGGTCCCACCAGCTCCACGCCTTCATTATGCTTACAGGTCTTAATCTCAGAGAAAGATAAAAGGACTCTTTCCCCACCACTCTGTCCAAAGTCTCAGGGATGAAGCTGACTGGCTTGACTGGAGTCACATGGGCCCAACCCTGAACCAATCAGTTAACAGAGGGGATGGCTGGGTTTGGGTCATGTGTCCTCCCAGTGGGGAGGGGCAGAGTCAGCCCCACTGGAACTACATTGGCTGAGCAAGAGTATTATGAAACGAGAGGGAGAAGTTCCCCCAAAGGATGGGTTGCTGAACAGACAAAAACATCGAACCCCACATCTCTCTGTGAGTGATGTTTTGAGCTGAACACCCCAGGCTCACCAGAGCATCATGGGAATATCATTGCACCCAGACCATCATTCAGTCCACGTCATGGGGCATCTACCCCAAATCCAGCCTCATGCTGACACTGCCCTCAGTAAATGCATCTTTTCTGGTAACCACCCCACATATCAAGTTTATTTCAACGTATCCATTGATGTGCAACACCTTCCAAGAAGATGCTACATTAACAATAACCACATTTATCAAGCATTGATGGGATACCAGGGACGGCCCTACAAGCTTTATATGTATCATGTCAATTTATCCTCACAACAACCCTATGCATCATGTGCAGTCATTATCCCTTCTTACAGATGAGGAAACAGAGAATCTGGGAGACTTGCGCAAGGTCACACAGCATGCAAGGCTACAAGTCAAGGCAAGACACCCTGGCTCCACCATCGATGCTCATAACCAACCAGCTCCAAAATCTGCACCAACAGAAAACTGGATTCATTCCCAGATGCCTGGATTCTTTCCAAAATAAAACTCTCGCAACAGAGCACTTTGGGGTCCATCAATAAAGGATTGGTTAAACAATGTTATATTTATACGAGAACATTATGTAGCCATTTTAAAAGCTGGGCGACAACAATAAAACATCAGCTCCATGAGGACAGGGGCCTTCTCTGCTTCTATATTTATCCTCTGTGCCCAGAAAAGAACCCCGGTAAACAGAGGAAGGAAGGAAAGAGAATGAATGAACAAACTGTAGGAAACAGTGAGTAGGAAAACTGTATCTGAACTACATCTGGTTTTGATTCTCTTCTTTTTGCTTAGTCTTGCTTTCTGAATATTCTGTAAGGAACATGCATTACTTGTAAGGTGCAAAAGCAAAACGAGATGTCATAGCCAGCCCAAGCCACTGCCTCGTCACATAGACACGATCTGTAAGCCTTTCTGCTGTGATCAGAGATCCCGTGTCCAATCAGTCTGGCAAATGGCTCCCTCCCTGCGGGCTTTGACAGCTGAGCCCTGGCTCCACCTGACACCCCGGGGCTCTGTCGGGGGCGGGGCTGGGGGGGCAGGGGGACCAGAGACCCTCCAGCACAGCTCAGTACCCATTTCCTCCCCATCATCTCTTCACCCTCCCACCTATCTGGTGCGCTCAGACCACATACTCTACTTCCGTGTCAATTACATCCCACCAGTGAGATGGCAATCACTGTAATTAACGTTTATAGAGCACTTTCTACCTCCTTGGCACCATGGACTTGCTTCCTTAATCCTCCTAAGCAGGATTAAGCACATTACCGCAGAAGGATGAGCAGGTGGGTAACTCACCTGCTCCAGGTCACATGACTGGAGACTATTTGAACCCAGGCCGTCCCATGCAGCCCAAACCTTTAACCACTGTTCTAACCACCTCTTACCATGTACTGAGCACCTACTGCATGAGGACCTGGGCCACGGGTCTAATGCACACCCACATGGGGCCGAATGCCTAATGCGTGCCAGCCCACTGTGGGCTAACCCGGGGTTGAGTGCCTACTGTGCACTGAGCTGGGGCATGCACTGAAAGCTTCAGAACAGAAAGCACCCACTCACCATAGGTGCTATAAGAGTAAAAATAACAATATAAAAGTAACAGTAATGACAGTCAACGTGCATCAGGGGCCTGTGCTCTCATTTTAGACGAATTACTTCAGTTAACCCTCCCAGTCACCGTCAGAGGTAGGCAGTGTCAGGATCCCCATTTTACAGAACAAAAAACTGCAGTACAGAGGAAGGGATGTCCTTGCCCAAGGCCATACAGCGAGCAAGAGGCAGAGTTGGGGTGTGAATCTAGAGCTTTTCTGATTCCAAAGTGTCCCAGCTGTTGAAATAAAGAAGGGATCACAGTAGGCTGGGTGGGTGGCTGATTCCTAGATGGGCTGAGATGGGGAAGAGGAATTCCACCTGGAGGGAACCTCCAAAATCGAATGCCCCTGGGCTGGGAGTGTTACACAGTGTCAGGGTGCAGGGAGCTACTGGGCAGGAGATGTGGGTGGGGACAAACTGACTGGAATGCCAATCAGACAGCCTGTGCTTAATTCAGTGGGTAGAAGGGAGCCATGGAAGGTTAATGAGCAGAGGAGTGACTTAATTAGAGATGTGCTTTAGCAAGTTATTCCAGCAATGGGGGATAGAATGGATATAAGACAAGCAAGATCAAGGACTAAGAGACCTGCAATAAAGGGGTGGGGGGTGAGGAGCAAGGGACCTGTTTTTGGTTTGCCCCTCTTCTGGAAGTGGCATGTCCCCCCATTCTTCCCTTAGGAAGCCACCCTCCCCCACTCTGTCTCCTGGTTTGGGTGCGGCTGCCCCTCCCCCACTCCAGGGTGGTCACTGATCCAAGCCCAGGGGAGGTTCAGGAGTCCCGGTGGTTGGTTCAGGATGGGCCTGTGAACCCAGCCCCGCCAAGGAGTCTGTCAGTCTGGAGACTTCCGCTGAAATCACTGGCAAAGGGTCTCTCTTTCCCCATGGGGATGGTTTTGCCCATGGCCTAGAAGCCGGGGCGGTTGGTGGCCATCTGTATCACGTCTCAGGGAGAACCCGCCCTCTGGCCCCTGAGAAGGGTGATAAAGGAGGAAGGCAGAGCAAGGAGATGGAGGAGACGGGCTTCGAGTTCGGGCAGCTTTACCGGCACCTCGTACTTTCCATGGACTCTCCGACCAGGGAAGCTATAGACTGATTTTTCTACTTAAGCTAATCTGCACTGGGCTTCTCTCACCGCACCTGAAGACCTCTGACCATCCTACAGGGACTGAACGGGGCAGGAAGCAAGAGCAGAGGCGGTGATGGAGCGGTGCCAGCACAGGAGAGAAGCCAGGCAAGACCAGCGCCAGACGAGGCAGTGCAAGGGCACATGGGCTCCAAGTGCTGCCAGCAGAAAGGAACAGGAAGATGAGGGTCCAGCGATTTCCAGATCGGCGACCTTCCAGAAAACAGCTGCAGTGGACAAGGAGAGGCAGGCCTGGGTGCTGAGGAGAGATGAGAGCGGGAGGCTGGACGGGCAGATTCCCTTCTGGAAAACGCTGACAGTAGCCAGAGGGCAGAGGAAAGGGGAAGGAGGGTGTTTTAGAGACAGAATGCCTGAGGGGGGCTGTGAGGGAGGAAACCCCACCCCCTCACCCCCCCAGAGCTGATGGAGGAAGAGGCCAGGTGCTGTTTCAGGCTTCCAAGAACTCTGCGCACCTCATGAGGAGATGTTTGGAAATAGGAAGGCTGTGCCAGAGAGGGAGCCCATCATCAGCACAGGACCCTCAGGCCTGTCAGGACACCTGGCCAGGAATTAAGGCCACAAAGAGCCCTCCCTGCATCAGACAGGTGGGCAAACATGTCTTCTGTAACCTGCAGACAATCCCACAAGCCCCGACCAGAACCTGCTGTACCACTCAAGAAGCCTCATGGCTTGGAGACGAGAATCTAAACCACTTCCTTAGAGAGAAGGGGCCAAGAGCATGTGGCTCAGAGCCAGCCTGCCTGGGTTCAAGTCCCAGCTCTGCCACGTCCTAGCTGTGTGACCTCAGGCAAGTCACTTAACCTCTCTGGGTCTTGGTTTACTCTTCTGTGGAAGGGGAACAATCTCAGTAAAGGAGACAAGGCAGGTCAAGTGCAGTGACTTGCATCTAGAAAGTTACTAGTCAGTGTTCCGATTCCTTTGTCACTGGGTTATTGGGACACGGCAGTGGGAAGGAACAAGCTTTTCCGAGAGGGACGGGAACAGACACAGCAACCATACCTTGCCTGTACATTTGTCCACCAGATGGCTGGGGAAGGAAGGCAGACTTCCAGACAAAGCAGACAGAGTCTTCAGATCCCACAGCCCGTTCATAAGATCAACAAGCAGCCAGGAAAGCATTTTTAGTTCCCCTGCCAGGCACTCCTCACTCCCACCCCAGTCGTGGGGGGAAGGGTCAGAGTAGAAGCCCGCAGAGCCCAAGGGAGGAAGTGTTCTCTGACTGCACCAAGCCCTCCCAGCTTTGCCCTATGGCCAGCAGCATCTGTTCAAAATCTATAGACAGGATGCTCTTTCTTCCCTGTCACCTTCTCCTCCTTGGTGGAGAGAACAATAGCTTCAAAGGCGGCACTGGGTCCGATGGGGGTGGGGTGATGGATGGCCAGCAGGAGGAAAGAAACTGCTAGTTGACTGTCCCCAGGGTTCATGGAGGAGAGAAGCCAGCCTGTGACACAAAGCGTAGGGGCCAGCAAGGTGGAAAAAACATCCCAGTTGTGCTGAATCTCCTAACTGAGGAAAAGTCAATAGTTTGCACTTTTCTACTTGCAGAAGCATTCACCACGGTGGCGGAAGGAAAGAGGTAGTGGAAACAGAGCTCCTGAGCCAGAGGTCTGAGTTCAAAGCCTGGCCCCACCGACTCTCCACAAGAGTCCCTGTGCACCTAATTAAATGTGAGTTTTTATAGTACTTAATGCATCTGATATTTTAAACCGATCCTTTACAAAAGCAATGAGTGACTGTCTAGAGGCATCTCTCAGGGAGACGTTTTGGTTGGGAGAACATTTGAAAAAAAAAAACACCTTAGTACCACTCAGCCCATAGCAGACACTTCATAAACATTCTTTGAATCAAACTAAATGCAAAATATCATCTGATTAGGGAAGTAGTTAAGGCAAGGGGCAGCCACACAATCCTTGGCACGATTTTGTACTTTTCATTTATTTCACAAATGACCGTGTAGCTTGTATGGGCATGGTCCCGAGCATTTTACACACACAGACTCATGTATCCTCAGGAGCCCTCCAAAATCACAGATGAGGAAACCAAGGCCCCGAGAGGTTAAGCAGCTTGCCCCAAACCACACAGCTAGGAAGCGGCCACTCCCGGATTCAAACCCACTGGCTGGGTCCAAGTCCCTGCCCTAAGCTCCCGGCTGCGCTGCCTTTGTCTGAATGTATCTGCTTCCAAGCTAGAGAGCAGAGACCCAGAGAGCGCGTTCTCCAGTTTTAGCTTTAAAGGGTCCTATTACCAATAAGGCTGAACCTCTGCCTCTACTGAGAGGTGAACGGTCATACACACCACGTGTTCTTTCCTTTTAACCGTTCAACACACCCCAGGGAACTGCACAAAGTTTACAAATCTGAGGTATTTTGCTTGACGATTTCTGACATATGTACACACCTGTGTAACCACCTCCCAGATTAAAATATGGGAGATTTCCACCCCACCCCACCCCAGCCTTCCATGTGCCCCCTCGCAGTCAGTAGCTATCTACCCCAAAATGGGACCACTCTTCTGACTTTACATACCATAGATTAGCTTTGCCTTTTCCACAGTTTCATGTAAATGGAATCACATGGTGTGTACTCTTTCGCATCTGGCTTTATATTCTTCAAATAAAAGACACGTATATAACCAGCACAGGGACAATGATTGTGGGAGAAAGGAAGGTGTGGCTGACAGTTTCCTTCTCCTGCAGTAAGCTCCAGGATTTTTATTTTGGCTCAATGACCGATCAAAGGGGAGGTGGGAGGTCTGAGCACTGGAGTTTAGAACCGCTTCAGTTGACTGTGGAAAAACCAGTGACCCGCGGGGGGGCAGAGGGGCTGTCCCATCTGGAGAGGGGACTGCCGGAGCAGGGAAGCCAGGCGGTCACCTCTGGCTGCCCTGGATGTCCAGAGGGGAAAAGACTACGAGGTTTTAAAACGCTCAAATCTGGTTCCTCCAGGGCCAGAGGCGCTCAGGGTGGCCACGGGCTCCTCCCAGTTTACCCTCTGTCGCTCCTCCCCGGGCTTTGACAATTTCCCAAAAGATCAGGAATTCCCCCAGAAGGCGCGTCTCCCTACCTGTGCATTGTTGGATGAAGTCCTGATATTCCTGTCCTTGCTCGCCGGGGACGATGGTGGAGCCGTCATATTTAAAAGTCACCCTTTGGATGGAGAGAAGAAACACACACACACACACATCAGCATTGGTAGCTGCACGGTGCCGAGCTTCCAGCAGGACAATCTAAGAGATGCTCTGGCTGGGCAGAAGCCAGCGCCGGCTTCCCACGCTGTCCTGGGGTAGGGCTGCGGAAGACAGCACGGATGACCCTTAATCCGTCCCGCCTGGAAGCCGGCTCGGCGCACCAGGGCCCCGCGAGCTCGGCAGCGGGGCTCGGAGGGCAATGGGAAGTTCTCACCAGATGACGGCCGAGCCGTCGTCGCGCACCAGGTTGTACGCCGCCCGGCAAGCCTCTTTGTCGATCTTGGTAGCCATGGCCGCGGGGCCGCAGCGGGGACACTCTGCCCGGAGCACCGAGCGCGCCCCGGGCCGGCCGCGGGGATCGGAGCGCGGCGGGGACGCGCGGAGGGCGGGCGGGCGCGGGGCGGCGACGGCGACGCGGAGAGGCGAGCTCCGGGCTCCGAGCGCGGCAGCAGCTCCGAGCGCGGCCCGAGCGCGCGCCGGGACCCCGACCGCGCCGCCCCGCCCCCTCCGGCCATTGGCCGCCCGGGACGCGGCCCGCCCCGCCCCCCCTCGCCATTGGCGGCCGGGCCTCGGGGGCGGGGCGTCTTTACTCGCCGGCGGCCAATCCCAGCCCGGGCCGGTTGCGCAACTCCGCGGTGGGGGCTGGAGAAGGGGCCTTTTCCTCCTTCCTCCCTCCTTCCCTTCTACTCTCTTCTCCCTCCTCCTCCCCCTCCTGCTAACCCCTCCTCGTTCTCCCGCTCCCCCAACTCCTCTTTTGCATTTACTCCCCTCAAACCCCTCTGTCTCCTTTCCCTCCTCCTTCTTTATTCTCTCTCCCTCCTCCCTATTCCCTCCTCCTCAAGCTCTCTTCTTCCCCCTCCTCACTCCTCCCCCCTCCTCCTCCCTTCCCTTCTCCCTCCTTCCTCTTCCCTCCCGCTCCTTGCATCTCCCTCCTCCTCCTTTCTCCTCCCTCCTCCCTCCCCCTACTAGGCTGCAGAGCTCCACAGCCCCACAGGGGACCTCCAAGTGGGTAACTCAATGCACCAAAGCAAAGGAGGCTGCCCTGCCACCCAGCGTTCTGCTCCAGGTTTCTAGGTGAGGAGGAATTGGAAAGAATTCAGCATTTCCAACTGGAGAGGGTAGAAAGTGGATTGCTTCCAAAACCCTGGGGGGATCACTGTTTACTTTGTATTCTGGTTATTTGCATTCAGGTCTTATCTCCCCCTTTTGGTCCCCTGAGAGCAAGAGCTGACTCATTCTGTCTTTCTCATTCCCTCTCTGACTCACTCATTCATTCCCTCATCCAGTCCTTCCACAAAGACCAGTTCCAGCGTCAAGGCAGGTAAAAAGGCCTGACCCTGGAGACCTGGCTCTTGAATTGCACCTGGAGCTGCCACTTTCTAACCATGGGCCCTTGGGCAAGCCTCGGATACTCTCTGAGATTACTTTCCTCCAGTGGAATAATAATAGTCCTGACCTCATAGGTTTGTTTTGTGGTTTAATTGAAATGATACATGTAAACAACTGTGTTATTCAATAAAAGGTCATTGTCATTGGTTATTAAGTAATTAAAATAAATCCTAAATAGAAACCCAAAAGGTCAGGGATGATGTCCAATTAGTAATAAAATTCTCAGTGGCAAACAAACAAAAAAAAATCAATCAGTGGATGGGTAAATGGGTGGGTGGATGGAACCACATTTTCAGGAAAATAGGAGCAGGTGTTGCTATAAATAAAAAGACAAAAACAAAGAAATTCCAATCTGATGCAGCCCAAAGCAGTTCCTGCCTACTCCTTGGTAAAGGTAATGAGACAATTGGTCATTGGAAAGAAAAACAAAGAAAGATGGATCCACACCTCACACCATTGATCAGGATAAATTCCAAAAGGATCAAAGATTTAAATGTACATAAAGGAAACCACAAACGTTTCAGAAGAAAACATAGGAAGCTTCCTTTGTAAGTCTGGGATGGAAAAGGCCTTTCTAACCATGACTTAAAATCCAGAAGCCATAAAAAAGATGGATACATTCAAATACATAGGAGGTCTTCTTCAAGGAAAAAATACATATCACCTCATGCAAAGTGTAAAAACAAGAGACAAAGCAATGAAAAATATTTGCAACTCAAATCACAAAGAATTAGTCTTGCTGACTTACAGAGGAGCCAACCAAAAAAGAAAAGTAAAATGGGCACAAGATACGACCAGACGGATCAAATGGCTCTTAAACATATGAAAACATGCTCCATCTCATAAGATGGAGAGAAATGCAATTTAATAAGAGATAAATGCAAATTAAACCTTTAATAAGAGAAATGCAAATTAAAGCAGGACTGAGATACCTTAAAAATAATTTAGGAGGTTGCCAAAAATCAGTTTGACAAGCCTGCTTTCTGGAGAAACTATGAAGACCCACGCCGCCTTGTACACAGCCGGTGGGAGTGCAAGTTGGCACAACCCCATCTGGAGGTCATTTGGCAATATCCAGCAAATTACAGATCTATGTGCTCTGGACCAATCAGTTTCCCCTAGAGGTCAGTGGTGCCAGCGCCGCTGGACACTGGATCACCGGGATGCCCCAGCCCCACACTCCGCGTCTGGTGTAATTGATCCGAGGCGTGGCCTGGGTGTGGGGATTTTTAAAGGCCCCTGAGGTGATTCTCGTGCAGCTGGGGCTGACAGCGACTCCCGTGTGTGCAAAATATATTCAAGGTTATTCACTGAGCGTTATTTCTAGCAGCAGAAACTTAGGAATAACCTGAATGCCTATCAATAGGGAGCTGGATGAATAGATAATGATACCAGTCTGCCATGGAGAACTAGGCAGCTGTGAAAGAAAGAGAGAGAGAGAGAGAGGACCTTCTAAGTACTGATGTGGAGCATTCTGTAAGCTACATTATGAACAAATGAAGCAAGGCAGAGAATAGTGTGTTCGGAACACCTTGTGGTGTTGCTGCCTTTGGAGTAAAGTGGGGGCTGTAAATAGATATTGTATTTGTTTATGTGCTTAAAGACCTTTGGAAGAGCACCCAAGAAAAAAATAACTTGTACCTGTGGTGGAGGTGACATAGGAAGCCAGGTACAAGTGGAAGGGGGGGGTGTGGATTTCACTATACAACATTCTATTCTATTCTATTCCATTTTTGAACTATGTGAATGCATCATCTATTCAGAATATTAAGTAACAACAACAACAACACAAGTGGCTCCCATCCTGGATTTGACTCCCGGTTCAGTACTGCTGGAGGAAGACTTTGAATGTGTTTCGCCCTTAACTCCAGATAGCAATTCGTTGTTGTTGTTGCCCTCTACTGGACTGAAAATGTAAAGGGTTGGTTTTAAAGAGAAACCTGATTTGAGCACCCTGAGGTCAACTTGCCCAGCTAAGACAGAAAAATAAACTGCACCAGAAATAAAGACTGTGTGTCAATATTTGCTTAAGTTGAAATCCACACGATATAAAAAACAGTCTAATTCAATTCATGTTTCTTTAGAAGAGAAATTAAATCAAAATATTTGGCACACTTATCTGCTACGTACTGTATCAAGAATTGGAGAAGTGGTATAAATTCCTTCCTTCCTTCCTCCCTCTCTCCCTCCCTCCCTCCCTTCCTTCCTTCCTTCCTCCCTCTCTCCCTCCCTCCCTCCCTTCCTTCCTTCCTCCCTCCCTCCCTCCCTCCCTCCCTTCCTTCCTTCCTCCCTCCCTCCCTTCCTTCCTTCCTTCCTCCCTCTCTCCCTCCCTCCCTCCCTCTCTCCCTCCCTTCCTCCCTCTCTCCCTCCCTCCCTCCCTCCCTTCCTTCCTTCCTCCCTCTCTCCCTCCCTCCCTCCCTTCCTCCCTTCCTCCCTCTCTCCCTCCCTCCCTCCCTCCCTCCCTCCCTCCCTCCCTTCCTTCCTTCCTCCCTCTCTCCCTCCCTCCCTCCCTTCCTTTCTTCCTTCCTCCCTCTCTCCCTCCCTCCCTTCCTTCCTTTCTTCCTTCCTCCCTCCTTCCCCCACTTCCCTCCCTCCCATCCTGGCACTGGGCCTATGGTGTGTCCAAGGGAATCACAAACTCACTTGCCTGTAGGGGGCAGGCACATAATGTAAATGAGCCAAGCACACAGCCTGTAAGAAAGAATTTTCTGGAGGTGATTCTCTGGTCTGCCCTCTCTTGGGTGTCAGTTTCATCTTCAGAACTGACATTTAAAGGGGACCACTGGTTCTCAGCTCTGCCCTGGTTGCCATGCAGGAATCCTAGCACCATGGTACCAAGGCTTACAATTGTCTAAGAAAAGCAAAACATCTAGATCTCTTCGTGAAGTCGCTTGATTCTTAAACTTTGGCAATAAAAATGTTACATAGAAGAGATGCCTGTGTGCAAACTTGAGCTAGACAAATATTCTCCCTGACCTCATTGGGCTTGCAGTCTAGTAGGGGAGATGAGCAGTTACTTCAGTGTGGATACTATCAGTCGTTAACAGAAAACTCCATTCAAATAGGCGTAAACAGGGGAGGGAAACTAATGGCTCAGTGACTGACAAGCCTGGAGCTAAGTGGAATTCACGCACGTTTGAATCAGGGCTTTGCCTCTACCTTTCTGTGTGTTTCTATTTTGCCTTTGTGCATCAGTTTCATCTTCAGGCAAATTCTACCTGGCACACCCTACCCCAAATTCTGCATGGGTGACTTCTCATTCAGACCTCAAATGTTACCGCTCAGAGAGACCTTCCCCAGATCTCAATATAAAGTCACCCCCTCTGTCATCTCCACTGGTCACTTTCTATCACATAACCTTTTGTTTTCCATAGCACTAATCGATATCTGAAATCACCTTTTTCATTTATCTGTTTACTTGGATATTGTCTATCCACTCCCAGATGAATGTCAGGTCCGTGAGGGCAGGGACAGTGTCCATCTCGCTCACTGTTGTATGTCCATCTCCAAGCACAGCACCAGTCCCAGGCAGACACACAATTCATTGTCGTTGAATGGATGGATGCAGGACGAGGGAGAGAGAAGAGTCAAGGGAGGATATACTTGCATAAGGTTAGACATATAGATCATTGGAATACAATTAAGAGTCCAGAAATGAACTTTTACATTTATGGTCAATGGATTTTTGACCAGGGTGCCAAGATAATTCCATGGGGAAAGAATATCCTTTTAACAAATGGTACTGGAACAGCTGAATAGCACATGTCAAAGAATGAAGTCAGACCCCTACTTCACACCATATACAAAAATTAACTCAAAATGGATCACGGACATAAATGTAAGAGCTACTCTTAGAAGAAAGCACAGGCATAAATCTTCATGACTTTGGATTAAGCAATTATTTCTTAGATATGATATAAAAAGCAGAAACAACAAAAGAAAAAATTAAATTGCACTTTAGCAAAATTTAAAATGTTTGTGATTCAAAGTGCACTATCAAGAAAGTGAAAAGACAATCCATATAATGGGAGAAAATATGTGCAAATCATATATCTGATAAGAATCCAGTATCCAGAATATGTAAAGAACTCTTACAACTCAAAAATAAAAAGACAGGTAACTCAAAAAATATGCAAAGGATCTGAATAGGCATTTCTCCAAAGAAGATATACAAATGGCCAATAAGTATGTGAAAAGATGCTCAACAAGATTAGTCATTAGGGAAATGCAAATCAAAACCACTTCACATCCACTGGGGTGGCTAAAATTAAAAAAGACAGACAATAACAAGTGTTGGTGAGGATGTGGAGAAACTGGGACCCACATGTATTGCTGGTGGGAATGTAAAATGTATCTGCTTTGGAAAACAGTTCGGCAGTTCCTCAAAATATTAAACATAGAGTTATCATATGACCCAGAAATTCCATTCCTAGGAATATACCCAAGAAAAGTGAAAATGCTAAGTCTACATAAATACACGTATGTGAACGTTCATAACAGTATTACTCATAATAGCCAAAAAGCAAAAACCTAAATGTCAATCAACTGATGAATGGATAAACAAAATGTGGTCTATCCATACGATGGAATATTATTCATCCATAAAGAGAAATGAGGGGGCCGGCCCAGTGGCGCGGTGGTTTGGTTCGCACTTGGCAGCCCGGGGTTCATGGGTTTGGATCCCAGGCCCCTGCCAACGCACTGCTTGTCAGCCACGCCGTGGCGGCGTCCCATATAAAGTAGAGGAAGATGGGCACGGATGTTAGCCCAGGGCCAGTCTTCCTCAGCAAAAAGAGGAGAATTGGCAACGGATGTTAGCTCAGGGCTGGTCTTTCTCACACACAAAAGAAGAGGAATGAGGTATGAATTCATTCCACAACATAGATGAACCTTGAAAACATCATGCAAAGTGAAAGAAGCCAGTCTCAAAAGACAACATAGTATAGGATTCCGTCTATATCGAATGTCCAGCATAGGCAAATCCGTAGAGACAGAAAGTAGATTTGTGGCTGCCAGGGGCTGGGGAAGGAGGAGGGAATGATGAGTGACTGCTAATGAGTATGGGGTTTCTTTGGGGGTTGATGAAAATGTTCTGGACTTAGATAGTAATGATGGTTGCACAATTTGTGAATATACTAAAATCACTGAATTGTACACTTAAGAAAATAGTCAATGAAATTTTTTAAAAAGAGTGAAGGAAGTCTCCTGGGTTTGGGGCCTGAGCATCTGGGTTGGTAGAGACGAGTCCAGTTTGGGATGGGTGGCATTTGAGCGGCTCATGGGACATCAAAGTGGAGATGTCCAGCAGAGCCATCCAGGTCTGAGACTCAGGACGAGGACTGGGTTGGAGATGCAGCTCTGGAAGCCCTGGGGCTATGCATGGTGATTAGGCCAGGGGTGTCTGAGATGGCCCAGGGAGGGGCCTAGGTAGAAGAAGGTCTACGGCAGAGCCCCAAGGATCACCAGCAGTTAAGGGAAAAGGAGCCTGTGAAGTAGACTGAGAAGGACTTTGCAGAGAGGGAGGAAAAGCCCAGGAGAGGCGGTATTTCAGGAAAGGGGAGTGACCAGCATCGGACAAGCTAGGACCCATCCCTGTAATATTAAACAGGGGAGAACATGGGGGTCAGCAAGTGGGAAGGGGGCATAAGAGAGTGCACAAATAAATTTTTAAATCTGTTTTTGACCCAGGAAATGGACAATGGACAGAGACTAGTATGTGCGAGCTCCTCAGCAACATCACTGTATTGTCTCTTTTTTTAACATGCCGTGCCGCGGGGGCATGTTATATGGACGTATGAGAATATTATACATTATTAGTAATAGTAATTACGTAGCATACACATTACGTAGTAACTATATTACGCAGTATCAGTAACAGTAACATCTTCCTGTGGATTGTGTGCCAGACACCACGCTAAGTGCTTGACAACAGTTTTCTCAATTAATTCTTGCATCACCCCAAGAAGACACTGTCACTAACCCCTGACTTAGATGAGAGAACTGAGGCACCGAGAGGGGAAGCCATCTCCCAAGGTTGCACAGCTACAACATTGCAGAGAAACTATTTAAACCCAGGCTGTCTGACCTCAGGGCTCTGAGCCTCCCCACCAAGAAGCAGAGTTTGGAGACCTTGACATCGACCTGGGGTAGTTCAGCTACATGTGCTCTGAGACAACCGGAAAATCTGGGCTGGCTTTTTAAGACCATCGTCTTTGCATGGGCTTTACTTCTTTCACTGCAAAAACCTTACAGACTCTGTAAGGTCAGCGTCCTGGTTTCCACATTTTTCCTTGGGGGCTACAAATTTAAAAGAAAGAAAGGAATCCCGCCTCAGCTGTAATTAGAGATGAGACTAAAACGTAACCCTGAAACCTGCTGCCCTCAGCAAGGTGGTTGTCATTCTGAAGCAGGTGCCCTACACCGAACGGGTATTTATAGAAAATGATATTTATAGACTCGGTGCTGAGCTCACCAATTGTTAAGTCTCTGAAAAGAGGCTCCCAGGAATGTTTGAAAAATAAAGATGCTGAACCACTGACTGAGGGCGTGTAAAACGGAGCTCCTGAATGGTCTTTCTCAGGGACCATGAGTCGCTCAGAGAACTCCACTCAGGTTCCAGAAATCCAGCAGGAAGACACTGGAAGGGGCAGTGTGACTGGGGGTTGTAGATGCCTGTGAGGAAGGGCAGTGTGGGTCCAGGTCACCAAGTGGGGCAGTGTGGTCTACTGGTTAAGGATTTAGGCAACTGCTCACCCAAATCCTGGCTGTGCCATACCCTTCCTGAGCCTCAGTTTCCTCTTCTGTGAAATGGGTACCTCTCACAGAGGAATTGTTCGAGGATCACATGTAAAAGGATAAAACAGCAGCTGATACTTCAAGTGCCAGCCCCCCGAATCTATATGCAATCTTAAACTGCATTACTAGAAGCAGCACACTGCACTAGGGTCCAGTGGAGAAAGGAAACTATATAAGTATATGTAGTGATACATAGAGAGAGTCAAGTATATAAGCAGGAAGAATTGAATGCAGGGTATTGGCTGCACCAAGGACAGGAGAGCTGAGAAGCCAGGCAGGTTGATGAAGCAGCCCAGAAATCAGCCACAGCACAGAGACTGGTGACCAGCCCTGGGCTGGAGGGACAGAGAAGGGAGGAGGGGGTACTGGAGTCCTGGGGCTGGGGTCACCCAGGGGAAGCTGGAACATGGAGGAGGTGTGGCTGCTGCAGATTTGCTCAGAGAGGGGCAGAAATACCCAGCCTTTTATTCCCTGCCACCCTCCAGTCTCTCATCAGTGTCTCCCACTGACCAGCCCCAGCAGGAAGCCACTGACCTGGAAGCCCGGGAAATGCAGCCTGCAGGGGGTGGCCCTGCCCTCACTCCCCCCCACCCCCCAGCGAGTCAGAGCAGAGGAGGGCAAGGGGGGAGCAGATGGAACAGGTTCTAGAAGCACTAATGCCCAGAAGAAGGAAGAGAACAACATGCTCTACCGTGAGCTGGTCAGACCACACTTGAGAATTGTGTTCTGATGTGGCCATGGTGCCTAAGGGAGGACCCCAGCCGTCCCAGGGAAGTGCTCGGGACTGGGAGGGGAGGGGAAGCCACAGAGGTGGTCTATCCTGCAGGAGAACAGTTTCACGGAGGCCACTGGGAGAGGCTCCCTCCATCTGGGAGAGGCACTTTCTTGAGGCCGATGATAGTGGTCTTATGTGAACCTCCTGAGAGCAGATCAAAACCAGTTACAGGATGACTGAGGTGGAGTCAATATAAAGAAGTTCCTTCCAATGGAGATGGAATGGGCTCCCCTGTAAGGTAGTGAGTTCCCTGTCACAGCAAAGGAATCAAGAGAGTTAATTCTTGATCTAGTACCTGTTGCCATTCTGAACTAGTTTCTACTTTTGGCATGTCACAGAGGTTTCCACAGCACAGAGGATCTTGTATCATCAGTTAAACTTTTACACTTGCTTTATAAAAGCCCTCTGTCTGTCCTAATTCCCCTTAACAGGATGTAAATTCCTTACAGACAGAAGCATGTTTGTAGATCTGCCTGACTTTAAGCAAACACAGCATATGAAAATCTTGGTTCTTGGTTTTACTAAAAACAAATCAAGAAAAAAAAAAAAAATATATATATATATATATATATCTACCACAGGAGTCCTTTAAATAGTAATTTTCCCTAGAACATTTAAAATATACTTTCAGGGGCCGGCCTGGTGGCGAAGCGGTTAAGTTCGCGTGCTCTGCTTTGCTGGCCCAGGGTTTCACAGGTTCGGTTCCCGGGCACGCAGTGACGCACCGCTTGTCAACCATGCTATGGCGGCGTCCCACATAAAGTAGAGGAGGATGGGCACGGATGTTAGCCCAGCGCCAGTCTTCCTCAGCAAAAAAGAGGAGGATTGGCAACGGATGTTAGCTCAGGGCTGGTCTTCCTCACACACACACACAAAATATACATATATACTTTCAGGTTCATTTAAGATTTTTTCTGAAATGTTTATTACATGCTGAAGAAGGGAAACTATTATTCTGAGGAGGCCCACAAAGAAGAAGAAATTAATGTGGACAATATGCAACTAAAAAGCCACAGTTGTCTGCAGTATTTGTTGAAGTAAACACAACTGTCATCAACAAGTTTGGGAGCAAATGAAACTGACTCAAGATAAGCAGACAGGCCAACTGGTGGGGTAAAAGGATAGAAGTGGAGGGTCAGTGTGTGGTGTGTTCACAGAAGAAAAACAACGGGACAAGCCTGTTAATCTAGTGAGTCAACTAAGTGGATGTTGGTTTAGGGAGCGTCGTAAAAAATGATAAGTGTTTAAAATTTAAAGCTTTATTGGGGGCCAGCCCAGTGGCATAGCAGTTAAGTTGGTGCGCTCTGCTTCAGTGGCCCTGGGTTCACAGGTTCGGATCCCAGGCACCGACCGATGCACCGCTTGTCAAGCCATGCCGTGGTGGCGTCCCACATATAAAGTAGAGGAAGACGGGCACGGATGTCAGCCCAGGGCCAGTCTTCCTCACAGAACAACAACAACAAAACTTGATTAGACACTAGAAGTTAGAGGTGCTGTTTATGCATGAGCTCATTTTGTTTCGTCGTCCGTTGGTCACCATTTGTCCATCGTCACACACGTGACAAGGCGAGGTGCCTACCCTCAAACCCAGGTTTCCTGGTTGTAGAGCCTCATGTGCTTCCTACTACATCATGCTATGGGTTCAGCTTATCCTCCCCCTAGCACAGAAGCTCAGGTTTCCATGTTGACAGTATGGGGTGGAAAGCAGACAACTCTAGAAGCCATCTTGGAAAATCACAGATATGTGGATTGAAAGGCAAACTTCCCCAGTGTGGGGAGCCAGCGTGCTGACAGCACACAGAAAGCATATCAGGTGGAATTCTGAAGAGACCGTCGATAAGGGACTATTTAGAGACCCAAGTTAGAAGAACCAACAAGAGCTGCTGAGGCACCCAGGGCTGGCCAGAATGGAGCTGTCACCACCCCAGGCCTGAGGATGCAGAGGCAGGAGAACCTGTTACTGGAGCCTGGGGCTGGAGCAGTGGAGGAGGGATGGCAAAGACTCCTCCTTTTTAAAAGAAATTTTTTTATTTTTATTTATTTTTTAGTGAGGAAGACTAGCCCTGAGCTAACAACTATTGCCAATCTTCCTCTTTTCACTTGAGGAAGATGGTCCCTGAGCTAACTTCCGTGCCAGTCTTCCTCCATTTTGTATATAGGAAACCACAACAGCATGGGTTGATGAGCAGTGTGTAGGTCTGCACCCTGGATCTGAACCTGCAAACACCAGGCTGCCAAAGCAGAGCATGTGAACTTAATCACTATGCCACTGGGCTGGCCCCAAGACTCCTCCTTGACCCAACTTCAGTCAGGCTCCCCTGAGCCCTCTTCTCACTGAGGCCTCAACCTTGGCCCCTATCCTGTCTTTGGCCCACCGAGTCCAGTTTTAGCAAAGGAGGTATTTGGAGGTGAGCTCAGATTCTCTCCCCTATTGCAATAGTCTTGAATAAAGTCTGTCTTGCATCTTTAACAAGTGTCAGAATAATTTCTCTAGCAGGAGCATCTGGCAGAAGCTGTGGTCGTGGAATGAAGCAGCCACCAACAGAACCTCAGCCCAACAGCGAATGTGCATGGGAAGAGATGCCCCAACCTCTCTCCTCCCGCCCTCCACTCCTCTTGGTGCCTCCCATTGGCCAAGCCCAACAGGAAGTCACAGGGAAGGAAGCCAGGTGATGCCATCCATCAAGAGAAGACTTCCCGGACACAGAGAAGGTGGAGAATGGATCTGGGGAGCATGAAAATGGGGAATAACTAGCCCACCCCTCTTGCCAATGGGTGGCATAAGCCAAGTTTAATTAATAGGGTCATAATTCTTGTTTCCTTTAAAATGTTAAGAATTCTCTGAGACTGATCCAAGAGGAGATGACAGGGGGAGGATATACCAACCAGGGCAGCACTGGTGCCAGCCCACCAAGGGGGTCAGAGGGAGTGGGCAGGGGCAGGGAACCAATAGCCAGACCCAGGCCAGCCAAACCTCTTGATGACCAGAAGGTGACACCTAGAACAGAAAAGGGACTTTGCAAGAGGTTGAAGGTCAACAAGGCAGACAAGGGGTGTGGCAGAGACAACTTTACAGTTCTCATCCTGATTCAAGAAAGTCTTGGTAAGGGTGGACTGTGCTCTTCCGTCTGTTAGATGAGAAATGGTCACTTGGTGAAGCACAAGCCCTTCAGATCCTCTCTCCCCACCTGTTACTCCTGTCGCTGCACAGCCAGCAGTTCTCCCCTGACCTGGGCTGTTTTGTGCAAGAGCAAAATGATGGGGGACCCTGGCCAGCACCACCTACCTCTCACCTTCAGCCCCTAGACTTCTTAGACACCATGGCTTGCAATACCACACAGCCTTCTTGGGACTCACACAAGCACGACCCAGAAGTTGGCAATGGGGTTAACTCCCATGGGCCACCCTTGGCCAATGGGGGTGTGGGAACTGATAAACAAATGTGTCCCTCTTTCTTCTCCTGGGTGGACAGTCTGAAATGCATTTCGTGGGCTCCCCAGGAGATACCGCAGGATCGACCACACAGTTGCCCCAGCATTGGCTGACTTGAGGGTGTGTCCCTGGACCAGCAACTTCTGACTCCCTGTTCCACACCCCCGTCCTACATTCCTACTTTCTGGAGTCACATGTCTTATGTAACTTGGAAAAGAAAAATATGAAGCTTTCCAGTTAAGCTCAGCCTTCTGGGAGCCAACAGCACGGGAATGGCCTGGCCTCGAGTACACAGACTCACAATCCAAGATTCTTGGTTGACAAATGTGTCTTCATCCCTGAAATGCTGCCACTTCTGAGTCTGAGGGATTAAAATATGAAGAGACTACATTAGTTAGCACTTGGTTGTTGCAAGTGAGAAAAACAGAAATCTCACCAGTTTAAACCAATAGTTTGGGGTAAAAAGATGAGGAATTTACTGGCACATGTAACCACCCATAGAAAATAGAGGTGCAATGGGCCCAGGGATTCTTTACCCTCATTCTCATCCTCTCCCTCTATCTCTCTCATCTCTCAGTTTTGTTTCTCTGTGCGCTGGCCACATTCACTTCTATGGCGGGTGAGCTACTTCCATGCAGAGAACTCTGAGCTTACATCCCTCCAGTCTGTGACAGAGAAAAGAGAGAACTTCTCTCTCCTAGCAACTGTATAAAACTCCCAGGGAATGATTCTGATTGGCTCTGCTTGGATGACATGTCCACCCCTTTTACCAATCACGTTAGCCAAGGCACTGACTGCTATGATTGGCTAGACTTGGGTCATGTGCCCACACTTGTGGATGGTGCTGTGTGGGGTTCTCAGACTGGCAGCTTCAACAGAAGCTTTTGGAAAGGACTTTGGGGAGGAATAGTTCCCTAAAGGAAGGTGCAGCAGATGCTGTCAGTGTTCCATCCATATTCTTCGGGCCTTACTTCTTCTGCTGCCAGTATCCACAGCTCTAGTTCTGAGGGCTTTGCCCCAGATTCACAGGAGATGCTCTGCCCACTGGCCCAGCAGGCTGGAAGTGCAGGCCAGTTAACCCCGGTGGGCAGCTGTCAGCCAATACACGGCAGCAATGACATGTAAGTACCCCATCTCCCCCACCCCTTGGGTGGGATACCTCTAAGGGATGTGTTTTCCACTATTTGCAAGAGCTCCCCATGTATAAGGCTCCAGTGACCCTCAGAAGTGGCTGGCTCCATCTGTGCCATGGGGATCTTGCCCTTTCCTGTCTTACTTCCCCTCCTGATCAGTGTTTCCTGCACTTTCCAAATTAGCTACTTGAACTTGAATCCTAGCCTCAGGGCCTGCTTCTGGGGGGAACCTAGGCTAAGAGAAAAAGGATTGGCCGGGGCAGGGGCTATTGTTTTATGAGAAGGACAAAAACAGCAGTTGTCACCCACTGCCCTGCCCTTCATTCACTCGTTCATCTGGAGCATCTTGGGTTGGGTGTCTAAGAAGCAGACGCCAAGCCCTGGATTCTCAAGCAGTGGTCTGTTGAAGGAGAGCTCTCAGGAGAAACCTATCAGAAACTGACGAAGCAGGACAGGGTAGGGAGAAAGCCTGGCAGCTTGACCCAGAAGGAGCTCTGGAGCATGAATAGAACCACACAATCATCCCCTCGACCTTGAGGCAAGGAACCAGACCTTTATACCCAGCCAGCGGCTGCAGGGAGGGGCGGAAACCTTGCAGGTGTTCCAGGGAGGGAGGCACCCATATTCACGCCGGTAGGCTCTGGCTGGCTCGGGCAGCATCTTCTACTTGTGGACCGCAGGTTATAGGAAAAGGAGCCTCAGAGCTGCTGAAATTGTGATGCAGATGACAAATATATATTGAGGGTGACAAAGAACAGGGATACATGAGCTTCACCTTCCCAAAGTTCACGGTGTACTTGTGGAATCTAAAATACAGTCACCCTGTGCCAGATCCCCAGCTCAGTGCTGAAGGGTTTCTGTCCGCGTGAAGTCCAGTCTCCCTCGTCGACCCCGTTTCCCGCTGTTCCCTGCAAGCACCCCATGTTCCAGCCAGCCTGGGCTCCTCGACTCAGTCTGCTGCTTCATTCCTCCAGGGCTTTGCACACGCTGTTCCCTCTGCATGGAATCCCCTTTCCTCTCCCCTGCCTGGTGCTCTCCCACTTGTCCTTTCAAACACAGCTCGAACATCACTCCCCCAGTACTTATATGTCATGAGCAGATAAGTTTTATCCCTAGGTGCCAGGAAAGCTTAGCATTTGGAAAAGAAAATAGTTCATGGATTTTACCATGCCAACAGAGTAAAAGAGAAAAATCTCCAGGGATCCGGAATATGTGTGTGACTGACAGTACCACTGAGCCATAATGGGGCACTTATTACAGGGCCCAGGTGTCAGGCTAAGCCCTCTCCATGCAAAAACTCACCAAGTCCTTACTGTGACCCTTGACCATCGGGGGTAGGCTCTATTGTAAACCCCATTTCACAGAGGAGGAATACAAGACACAGAGAGGCTAGGTAATTTGCCCAAAGTCACACAGCTGGTAAGTGGCAGAAGTAAGAGTTGAACTTAGACCGTTGACACCATGTGTCATTACCACATGCTGTTCTGAGTGAATGATTGAACGAATGCAACCAGCAAAACCAAAACGATGCAAGATCCAGAGAGAGGACAGCCCTGCTGAGTCAGGTTGGCCCTCCAGGTCAGCCCCTGCAGTGGCGGCGAGAGGGGGCTAGGACACCAAGTTCAGAGTCTGGCTGCTGACGGAGGAGAAGGCAGTCCAGGATGGGCACATCCTCCGTGAAGCAGAATCCTGGGGACTCAGTGTTCCTCCCTCCCCTGGGTCCCCACGGCCGAGGGCCAGCCTCCGCCGGCCCCCTTATCTCACAATATGCAACTGCGTGTCCACGTGTCTGTCTCCCCCACCTCAGACGCGGGGCCAGACTTCCCTCAGCCCTTTTTGGCCAGGACTGTTTGCCCAGGCTAGGAACAATCCATTTTTCTTTCTAAAGGAGAGGAAGAGGATTCGAGACTCCAGGATTCCTGGTGAGAACACGGCCAGACCCCACTCCAGGAGGCAGCGAAGCAAGAAGCCAGTTACCGGCACGAAGTCAGAGCAGGACCAGCTACTCAGCTGACAAGGTACTGACCAGGCCCTTGCTCTTCCCCCAAAGGACGGGCAGGCCTGGGCCTGGAGTCCCTTAGCTTAGTCCCTCAGGACCTAAGGGGTCTCGGCATCCAGGCTTGCGGGGGCCAGGCAGCTTGCAGGGGAACTCGGAGGTGATGTTGAAGAGGGAGACCGTGGGTTCTGAGAGGACGTGTCTGAGAGTGCTGCCTGTTGCTCTACTCCGAAAATCCCATAGGTACCTCTGGGCTCAATGGGAAACTGTGCCGTGATCAATTAGCAATGCCTGCCATGGGTGTGGGATGGGAAGTGGGGGCACGCTCGTTATGTGTTCACCACCCCAGGTAGCAGGACCGTGGGAGCAGGGTGCTGGGCAGACGACTAGTAATAACAGCAGCTAACATTTATTAAGCACTGAGAATGTGCCAGGCACCATGTAAAATGCTTTTCCTGCTCTATTTCGTTTAATCTTCAAACCAGTTCTAGGAGATGTGTGCTGTTTTTGTCCCTCCTCTAGAAGGTCAGCTCCATGAGAGCCACGATTTTATTTTAGTGCCATATCCCCAGCACCTAAAGAGTACCTGGCACATGGCCAGCACTCAAGAAGTATTTGCTGTTGAGTAGATTAACTCCCACTTTGCAGATGAGGAAACTGAGGCCCGGGAAGATAAGTAACTTGCTCAAAGTCCTGCAGTGCTGTGTATGGAGTAAGTGCTGCTCTAGGGCAGCATCTCTGTGGAACTTTCTGCAGTGACAGAAATGTTCTATAATCCGTGCTGTCCAATATGGCAGCCACTAAGCTGCACATGGCCCCTGAGGACTGGAAATGTGGCTCAGGTGATAAGAAAGTGAATTTTTCATTTTATGTAATTTTAACTAATTGAAACTGAAATGGCCACACGTGACCGGTAGTGACTGTTTTGCACAGCATGGCCCTCGAGTCTGAAGGCTTGACTGCCCAAGACCGACAGCAAATGCCGGAGTCAGAGAACATGCGGCCCAGGTTCTCCACGGCTGCACACAAATCCGCACATGATCGCTGAGACTTTTCAAGTTATAATTCCGTCAGGAGGGCTGGGCGGGGGGGTAACCAGTGAATGAACCTACAAGCAATAGCATTTGTGTCCAAAATTCTGGGACGGCTTTTACCTGCATCGTCTAGTTTTACCTGTAAGAGATGAGAAGATTCCAGAGACCTGGCTCACTCAGGCTCACCTGCTGCCTTGGACCCATGCCGGGTTCGCAACCCTGAGATCGCAAGCCTTTCATTTTAACAGTTGGCAAAAAGAGAAGCACGTGGTCGGTCTGGCGTGCCACGGAGGAGTCCGGCGGTGGGCGATGCCCGCTTAGTTAGGGACCTCAGTGGTAAGTGACGAGCGGTTCCAACCCGACAGGCCCCAAGACAGTCAGCTCCAGGTGAAACCATGACATACAGGGAGCCTCTGGTGCATCCTATGCCTGGTACCTGCTTCTCCTCCCTCCTTCTCCGTACCTCTGTCCTTTCCCTCCAGTCGCAACGTGATCTTGAGAAACCCCCTGAGGCTGACGAATGCTCAAGTGCAAATGACTAAGAGAAAAGTGTCCATTTCCAAACGACTCGTATCAACAGGAAGTGAGTCTCCCGCCAGAGAACAGCTCTCTAACCGTTCTCCACCTCTAACTCTCTAACAGCTAACACTCTAACTGTGTAGCGTGTCAGGCATCGTCAGCAAAGGTTCGCAGTTATGGAGCTTTATGCACCGGGAGCTGTTGGAAGCGGTCGGCATGTATTCATTCATTCAACTCTCCATCAGCACCGTGAGAGAGGAGCGAGTGCTGCCCCATTTGGAGATGGGGAAACTGAGGCACAACAAAGCTAAGTAGCTGGTCCAGGTCACACAGCTGGGGGAGTAGCCAGGCCAGGGCTCACAGCCAGGCACAGCTGGGGAGAAAAGGACTGGGGAGGAGCGGGAAGGAGGAAGCAGCGGGCGCCAATTTTTCTTTAATCTGAGATGAAGGACGAACCAAGGACTGGGGCCTGACTCCCGCTCTACCCATTTGCCGATCTGATACTCTGGAGGCATCTGTTGCTTCTTGTTCTCCGGTCTAAACAGTTACAAACTTAGAGTGAGTGGGCCAAGAATTCTGCTTGTGGACGTGATCCGGGTTGGCCCCTAGCCTGCTCGTTTTTCGCCGGGCTGCGATTTTTCTGGATTACTCAGCCTTTGGGAGGGAAGCTGGCCAAGGACAAATCTTTGATGAGAAGAACAGGGTGTTTAGAGAACTGGTCCCACCTCTTCCCCCCCCTCCTCCAGGAGGCTCGGGAACCTGGAAACTCCCTGAAGGAGGGGGCTGGCTGCAAGTAGCAGTTCTCACAGGGTCCAGCCATCCCAGGCCCAGCTGTTGTGGGGAGAACGGCTGACACCTCTCCCGCCTCCCCTTAGTGCTGGCTGAGACCTCCTGGGCACCAGGTAGGTCGGAGTCAACTCAGTAGCATGAAAGACAAGCAGCTTGCAGCCCTTCCAGTGAACCTTCTGGCATTCTGGTTAACTGGTTAACTGTTTGGGCACAGGCATATGATGGCCTGGGTTCCCCAGCCTGGTTCCTGCACTTCCAGCTGTGTGATATTCGATGCACCATCCAACCAGTCAGAACCTCAGTTTCCTCATCTGTAAAGTGGGGATAATATCGCATTGACCCATCAGGTTATGGTGCATTACCCACGATTAACCTAGGCCCCCTCCCCCACCCTTGTTTGACCATTCTAAGTGTCCAGATGATGTGCTTCTTTGCATGGGCACTCTGCTGTGACATTTGCTTTCGAACTGAGGTATTGAGGATGGAAATAACATGAGCCTCACGAGTTCCTCTTTGGTGACAGTTCCAGCTGTTCCATCTGGGGCCAGCAGTCACACAGGGACCCACACTCAGAAAGGTCCTACACTTGGGGTTTAATGCTCTGAGATTGTCTTGAAATTCTTAATAATTTTCTCTTTTGAATTCACGTAGTATAAGCAAACCCAAGTGGGACAACGGAGCGTGTGCTGGGGGGCTTGGAGCCTCAGGTCACATGGGGTCCCACCTCCCCTCACCCCCTGGTTCTTGGCCACTCACACCCTCGCCCCTGCCCAGCTATCACTGTCCCCCAGTGGGGCCTGGGCACAGGTGCAGGAAGGCATGGGGCTGGGCCTGTGCACCCTGCCCACCAGATCACAGGGTCCCAGGCACCTGCGAGGGTCTGCATGTGTCCCAGGTATCCTGTGCCCAAGGGAGCAGCATGAGACAGCAAATAAAAGCACCGTGACAGGTCACGAGAGAGATTGCAGAGGAAAGGGGAAAGCTTTTGTCCTGCTTTTTGAACAAGGGGCCCCACATTTTCATCTTGTACCGGACCCTGCAAATTATGGAGCTGACCCTGTTCCACCTGACAGTGCCTGAATCTCAGACGTGACAGGGTGCTGAGACACGGGCAGGGGCACTTACTAGTACAGGCTTTGGAGGGGTTGGTTAGGGACTTACAAATACACGCTCCCCTGACCCAGCACCTCCACTTTACCGTCAGAGATGTGCACAAAGGCGTGTGTGCAAGAATGTTCACCCGGCATTATTTATAATAGTGAAGCCAGCCAGATGCCCCACAACGAGGGCGGGTCAAGTGCACAGACCAAATCCAGGGATCGGATGCCGCCCTTAAAATCATGTCGGAGAAGAGAACTTACTGACATGAGAAAAACTCAAGGGGGAAAAGGCGGTCACCAAAGGGCCTGCACCACCTGACCTCATCTGCATAGATGCATGGGGAACATATGCGTGGGGAAAATTCTGGGCCGATTTACACTCAGTAGTGACAGCTGTTCTCCTAGGGCGGGCAACGCTTTTCCCTTTTGTGTGTTTTTGTGCTTTCCAAGTTCTCTACATGGGGCATGCATCTCTTTTATTGTTGCGCAGAGGCAGCAGGGGGCGGGGGGAAGGTTAGGCCTGCAGACTGGAGCCCGACTGCTTAGGTTCAAAGCCCAGCTCTCCTCCTCACGGGCTCTATGAACTTGAGCAAGTGATTGAACTCCTCTGGGCCTCAGTTTCCCCATCTGTAAACAGGGAAAGTAATACTACCTCCCTCAAAGGGTCGAAGAGCTGAAATGAGTTAATATGTGCAGGGAGCTTAGAGCAATGTCTGGCACACGGTAAGCTGTATGTAAGTGGTGTTATTATTGTGAAGAAATTATATAAGGGAAAAATATGGAGAGGCAACAATATTAACAATTATTATTTGGGGATGGGGCAGAAGTAAGGGGTTTATTTTTCCATTTGGACTTTTCTTTATTTTCCAAGTAAGCATGCATTACTTTTATAATTTGAGAGAAATGTTACTTAAAGAAAAAAAAGTGACAGGGTGGTTCACTAAGTGGTCTTGGGGAAAACAAGATGAAGTCAGGTTAGCCAAGTCTGCATGTTTTTCAGGTGAAGGTCACGTGTGGACTCCTAAGCTTGTCCCAAGCCCTTACTGCAGGTTGTCCATCTTCTCGTTCATAAAGAACCCAACACCTGGAAGACAGACATCAATGAGTTACAGGCTCTTAAAATATCTATAGCTAAGTCTCGATAGATAGAGAGATATATCCATATATACATAGAGATCCATATATATATATCTTTAACTATCTATATCTACCTATCTATATCCATATCCATATCCATATCCATCTACCTAGGAAGAGAGAGAGAAAATTTATAACTATAAAAAAGAATACGTCCCACCCACAGCACTCCAAACATAACCCTAGCACAAAACTAACCATGATATGGTAAGGACTGATTTATTTGTTTTCCTCCCTCCCTAAAATCCCTGAAGGTTTCTTCTTTCTATCTCTGGCACCTACCACAGTGCCTGGCACATAGTAGGAATTTCCTAAAAATCTGTTGAATGAATTAATGAATGAAGGAGTGTGTGAATTCATGTAATAGCAGAGATTCGCATGTCAAGATACAGACATAGAGCAAGATGTGGGATTGGCTTTGTTGGGGCGGAGATGGGTCAAGGAAGGGTCGAAGATGGGCAAGGAGGTCTTCGGAGTGAAGACGATGCCTGAGTAAAGAACCGAAGGGTGGACGTGTAGTTGTCCCCATAGAGAAGAGCAGAGAGATGGAGGGACAGCAATCCAGACGGTGAGAACATCATTTAAAGGACCCTCTAGGGGGTTCCAGGGCTAGTTTTACCCTAACTCCCTTTAATCCTAAAAGATATTTTCTATGCTTGGGTTTCTGAAAAATTAATGATATTTAATACAAACCCCATTCATCAAAAGTAAAAAAAAAAAAAAGCCTATAAATATGATACTTTTCAGAGAGAAGCAGGGTGTTAGTGGGCAATGGACTGAACTAGCAGTGGAAAGGCCAGGCTGCCTCTGCTCTTATTGACCCCATTTCACAGATGAGGAAACTGAGGCTCAAGCGATGAAGGTCACTCAGAAGAAAGCATGGAGCTTACCCCATGCCAATCTGCCCCTCCTGCAGGCTTGAGATATGCAATAATTCAATCATTCCACAAGTTCTTTTGCATCCTAACTTTGCACCAGAGGTGATTGAGATACCCCCACACCACACACCTCCAGGAGGCAGCCTCTGGTGAGAGGCGCTGTGGGGAGGATGGGACAGAGCTGGGCCCAGGCTGCTCAGGGTTCCCATGGTACCTTGCTGGAACCACCTGATGGAAGGGGCCCAAGCTGAGTGTTGTGTCTGGAACAGAAGGAACAAAGAGAGGCCTTGAGGATTTGCCTGGTCATGCTGGCTCCCGCCCTCATGTTTCCTTCTCTTCTGGCCCACCTTCAGTGGCTGCATCTAGCCACCCTCTACACAGCCCTGAAGGACACTCTGAACCCTGTCTGGAGAAGGAGGGAAATAGAAGGACAGGGAGAGAGGGAAAGTTTTTGTTCCGTTTTGTTTTTGTAACAGCTTATTGAGATATAATTCACATACCATCAATTCACTCTTTTAAATGGCACAATTCGATGATTTTTAGTATATTCAGAGTTGTGCAATCATCAATGCTATCTAATTTCAGAACATTTTCATCACCCCCAAAAGAAATCCCTTATCCTTTAACAGCCACACACCCCAATTTCCCCCTCCCCCCAGACCCTGGCAACCACAATCTGCTTTCTGTCTCTATGGATTTGCCTACTATTCTGGACACTTCATATAAATGGAATCATACATGTGTCCTTTTGTGTCTGGCTTCTTTCACTCAGCATGATGTTTTCAAGGTCCATCCATCCTGTAGCATGAGATAAGTTTGACAATTAATAGACTGATCAGTGATGGTTCGATTCATTCATTCCACAAATATTTACTGAGCGCCTACTGTGTGCCTGCCCCGGGGCCCCAGCCAGGAATAAAATCGACAATAAACCCTGCCCTGGAAGGTTTCTAGTGGGGGGGCGAGACAATAAACTAAACGCATAAATTATTTAGAGTATTAGCGGTAAGAGCTTTTGTGAAGCGTAAAGCAGGAAGTGGAGGGAAGAGAGAGGGGACGTGACTTTAAACAGAGGGTCTGCGAAGGCCTCACCGTGGGGGGAACGCAGGGCCCGATCGAGCTAAGAATGGAAGGAAGTGAGGCGGCCAAGATTCCACAGCGATGCCCCCTCCCAGCACTCGGGTCCCCGCACACTTGTCTGTCCCCTGGGCCGGGACCTTGCCTGTCCCGTCCACGCCGTGTCCCCGCGCCTGGGACGGCGGGGGACACCAGCAGGCACTCGGCGATGCGTGACTGTGGCCTGCCCCTCCCGGGCCCGATCGGGCGTTGGGGGGCGCGCGCCGAGAGGGACGCCCACCCCGCTGTGCCCCCGCCGCCCCGCCCGCCCCGCGCAGGCCCCGCCCCGGCGCCGCGGAGCCCCCCGCCTCCCGGCCGCCGCCATTGGCCGCGCGCGCGTCTCCGCCCGCGGCCTCGCACTTCCTGGCGGAGCCATGGCCGCGCACCCGGCCGGCCCCGGGGCCCCCGCGCCCGCACCCCGCCGCCCCGCCCCGCCGCCGGGGGTCCCCGCGCCGCGCCCGTAGCGCGCCCTCCAGGTGGGCCTCCGCGCGCCCGCCCGCCGCGCGCCGTCCGGGGGGCCGGGCCTGCCTCCGAGGGTCCCCGGCCCCGCGCGCTGCGCCCCGGCCGCCCGCGTCCCTTTGTGCTGGGGGTGGGGGCAGGGGGCGGGCGCGGGGGCCCCGGGGCCGGGCGAGGGGGCGCCGCCCCGCGGGTGGGACAGGTGCGGCCTGCGCGGCCGGCCCCGCGCGGCCAGGTGAGGGTCCCCGCGTCCCGGCCGGGCGCGGCCCCACTCGCCTCTGTCCGCGCCTCGCAGCAGCCTCGAGCTGCCCGGCGGCCGTTGCGCCGGCGGTTCCGCCAGGGGGTGCCGGGTCCGAGCGAGCGACAGCGGCGTCCCCGGAGACCCTGCCGGCGAGCCCCGGGACGGGTGAGTGCTGCGGGCCTCCGTGTCCCTCTCAGCAACGTTGTGTTTCCTCGAGCGCTGAGGTCGGGCAGGTTCAGGGTCGAAACCGGGGGAAGGAGGAGGGGGGCTCCCTGGGGACCCTCCTGTCGGGACGTGGCCTCTGTTCCCACGTTTACCAAAAGACCTTTTACGCGTAGCTGGGGATCGTCACTGCCCATGGGGAGGGCCTTGACCCCCTCACCTGTTCCAGAAAGCACAGGAGGCAGCTGACACCCAACATGGGGAAATCGGCCTCAAACCACTTGCCCGGAGACAAAAGGGAGCTTCCACAAGAGAAAACTCTCTAGAAATCCTGGCCTAGAAAAGAAAGCCTTTAGTCCTGAGGGCAGACTGAGCCCTGGCTGGCTGCCTGGGGTGGTGGAGAGAGGGGCCAGCTGCTCTCTGTTGTGTGACCTTGGGCGGGCCCCTCTGCCACCCTAGCCTGGGAGTCAGAAATGATGGTGGCACCTGTTTCAGAGGGTGAAGGGGAAACAAGGAAGTCAGGGTATGCAGTAGGCACTGCATGAATGCTGTTCTCCTTCCCATCCCTCTCTGAGCCCCCCAGGAGCCGAGGGCAGTCAGGACAGAGGTGGGTACAGCTGGTCGTTGTCACAAAGTTGCTAGTTTGTCAAGAGAAATCTAATTGTCCGTTCCCCAGGGAGCTGGACAGGACGGACTGTGCCCGAATTGATTCCTCCCGTGGGAATACTGGAGCCCCCCTCTCTGTGTTCTGAATTTTGAAACAGTGCTGACCTCTTGTCATATTGTTCTTTGTTAGCAAAGGTTTGTTCAATAGGTAACAAATTGACTTCTCAATTCAGATAGCAGGGGAGAAAAATTCCTCCCTAAAACCCGCAGTCCCAGTATGTGACTTGTGCCCATATTGCTGGCATAGTCCTCCTCTGTGCGTCCCGGCATCCTCCGCAGCCTGACTCTGTGCTATCAGCTAGTTGCTTGGCATTTCAAAGCTGGAAGAAACCTCAGCATCACCTGTACACCAGCCCGTTCCTAGACGCAACCATGGAGTCTGGAGAGGTTAACACGCCTGTGTATACTGAATGTTCCAGGGGGAGCATAGAACCCAGCAGAGGTGTCCTGCCTGCGGGCTTGCTTTATTTGATGTTTATGGCCAGGTGGAATAGCCTAGGGGTTAAGAGCGTGGAAGCCACCCGGGGTTGAATCCCAGCTCTGCTGCTTCTTCCTCTCTACGTTGCGCTGGGCAAGTTACTTCCCTCACTACTATAAGCTTCCTCCTTCATAAACTGAGGATAAGTGCTGGCCTCGTGGGGTTGTCGTGGGGATTAAATCAGTGAAGACATGGGAAAGCACTTAAGACAGTGCCGTTTGTCTAGAACGTGTGTTATACTTGGTAGTTGTCGCTGCACCGCATCCTTCCCTTCATCATGATATTTTGAAAGTACGATACTCTCAAGACTGGCCACGTGCAGCAGAGCATCACGGTGAAGGGCCCTGGTTTGATTCCCACACGTTTACTAGCTTTGTGACCTTGAGCTCAGTCTCCTCATCTGTAAAATGGGATAAGTGATGTCACGCTGTGGGGGTTCAATGAGCTAGCTCAAGTAGATCCCTTGGCTTGGTTCCAGGGTCCCAGTCTGGGCTCTGAGATGATAGCTATTGTCATTTTAACCTTGATCTGGCCAAAAGGCCTAGGTGAGAGTAAGCATCAAAAGGTACATATTTGTAGGAGGTGAGCTAAAAGATGTGACGTTGTCAGATTTTAGGTGATAAAGGAACACTTGTTAAATGTTCTGTCTGATTCTAACAGCCTGCTTTTTTCAACTCACAGTGCAGAAGAGTTGTCGTCCGCTTTCTCTCCCTCTTTCCTCCACGTGACTGTTTTTGCTTTTGTTGTCGCTGACATCTGCCAATAGAGCCTGCCATTAATGGATGACCGAGAGTTGTTCCTACATGCTCACAAACCCTGTTCTTGTCACAGGGCTGCGATCTCTTTCATGATGGAGGGAAGCCGGCAGACGCGAGTGTCTCGGCCATACAAGATCAGCGAATCTTCAAAGGTCTGTGCGTGGTCGCTAACCGCCTGTGCATGTTGCCTGAGAAGTGTGATTTTTTTTTTTGATGAGCTCGTTCTTAACCTGCAGACTGATTTTCTATTCTTGGTGGTGGTGGTGTCTGATGAGTAGAAGTAGCACTGGCAAGGAGTCAGAGAGAGCTGGGGGGCACGAGGGACGTTAGAGACACAACTTGGCTCATTTATTCTGCGCCTCAACCAAGAGATGACAGGGCAGGAGAAAAGCCACGGGATTTCTATCCTCACTCGGGGGCTGCAAAACTCCAAGGATGTGTCTGTTGAGAAGCTAGTGCCCGACCTTATGGTGGGGGCAGCACATTGCATACCTGGGTGTTGAGAGCCCAGAGTCCTTGCCTTTTGGGACCTTGAAAGCCAGTGAGGGTGGGTTCCCCCTGGCCAGGCTACCAACCTGGGTCACATTGGCTGCATCAGAATCTCCCTGAGAGAAGGTGTGGGGGAGGTGTCTCATTAGAAATACGTATGCCAGGCCCCACCCCAGACCTGCTAAATTAAAATCTGAGAGCAGGACCCGGAAATCTACACCTCAGGGGACTTGGAGTAACCTCTGTCCCCGAAGCTGCTATTGATAAGGATCGGGGGACCGAATTGCGGGATGCTCCCCATTTACACCTGTCCCTTTATAAATATTAATAACACCCTCTTTTCTTTAAAAGTGGCCCCTTTTGGAGATTAAATTGTATGGTTACCTTGGATCATGCATGTCTCAGTGGGGCCGATATTGCCCCCATGGAGGTGCAATTGGTTCTTGGGGATGCAGAAATAATTTTACTCTTTTTATTTATAAAGCGCAGCTACACATACAGTACGTGCACGGACATACAGAACATACGTGGTGTTAAAAGTTCATGAGGGGCTTTTAAGAAAAAATATCTTAAAAGAGGATTGAAAAAAAGATTGAGAAATACCACTTTACAGAAAGGGAGTTGTGAGCAGCCTATAGATTTGAGGGGGGAAAAAGGAGAGAGATTCTACAGATGTGCATGAAAGGAAAATGGGGTGTAATTTTCAGGAGAGGTGGGTTCCCTGAGAAACGGTCTCCTGTTTCCATCTGAGTTACTGAGACGGCTCTTGCCAAGCCCGGCTTTATCTGCTGTGAAAACCCAGAGAAGTCTCACTGTGTCTCAAAGGGGCTTTGTTCCGGGGCTTGGCTCCGGAGACAGGGTGGCTTTCTAAGTTTGATAGCACTAGAAATCTTTGTCCCTTAAAGCCAGATTCTGCGTTTGTTTCTTTCTGAATCGAAGCTTTTAGGAATAGGATTTTCTCTCCCTTCACTGATTGTATTTAGGTTCCTAACTTTTTATATGAAAAAAAAAGTGCCCAAATCATGTGTACCCTTGATTTTCCATGTAGCCAGCACCCAGATAAATTAAAGAACATCACCAAACCCCTCCAATCCCTACAGTCAAGAGAGCCACTCTCCCAGCTTCCAACACCGCAGCTTCGCCTGCCCGAACTTTGTGTAAATGGCCTCCGAGGGAAGGCGCCTGCTCTTTTCCCTGCTCGCTGTGCTCCTGGGGTTCACCCCGGTGGCCACCTGCAGTGGTAGGTTGTTCCTTCTCAGTGGGATGGAGTCTTCCGCTGTGTGGTGGCCACTGTTCATTTATCGACTCGAAGATGTGTTGATCCATTTTGATGCTGAATTCTTTTTTAATGTGAGATACCCCAGACCTGCTGCCTTGTGTCCAGGGTTAGCACCTGAGTCCCTGTGCTTCTTCACCCGCCTGCCTCGCCTCTGATTAAGGCACTAGAATGGGAAATGCAGGAATGAACAGGGTTAATACCATCAGAGAATGTTGGGGGCAGGGCTTCTTAATTATGGGAAATGCTGCCACTCTGTTACTGATGGCCCTTTAAAACTAGGAAGTCATGTCTGTCTGTTGTTTGAAAGTTCTCTTCTCTGCAGCTACATCTATAAAATAACCAGAAACGGGCCGTAGTCGAGACCCAGGTGAAAAATGGAACATGCCTGCTTAGCGTGGAGACCCAGTTTTAGAGACAGCGGCGGCCTTTTTCCTTGCCCTGCTCCCGGAGCAGATGGCTCCCCTCGGCAGCTGTCGTCCAGGGCTCTCCCGGTCCCTCCCCCGGGGCTCTCTTCCTTTTTACTCTGCACACTGGGGTCTTGCATGCCCCCCTTTAAGTGTAGTGCCAGCACCCCACCAGCTTAGAGACACTGAGGGGCCCAGGGTGGGCAGTCAGCCCACCTGCTGTCCCTCACCTGCTTCTCTCAGGACACTGAGCTGCTGGAGTGCTCTTTAATTTCCTTCCTTCAGTCCACACCCGAGAGGGGCCCCAAGCCAGTGTGTGTCGGAGCCCAGACCCTTCCTGCTTAATTAGAAGCCGAAACCAGGCCAACCTGGCTCTCTGCGAGTAACCAGAATAAACAGAGATGCCCGTGAATGGGACCATGAGGAACCGTCCTGTGATGTAAGAGCAGCAGAGCCTGGCTCACTACGCTTGGGAGGGAAGGAAGCTTTAGGTAATATCTGGTATCCTCATCAGAACGCGAGAGCATTGCCCGCGCCTGTAATACAGACGGAGCGATTGACGTTGGAATTGGCCGGATGAGGAAGGACCACAGGGAAATAAAGTACCCCAGTTACAAATGTGTCGGGGGGCAGTAAAGAGCAGATCTGGAGGGGAAGAAAGAAAGGAAACCCACAGCTGCAGGCCACATGTCGAGAAGTCACCTGTAAGAATTCAGGGACCTGTAAGCTGGTCACTGGGCTGCTCACACCTGCTGAGCCCTCAATCCATCCTCCTTTCCTCCGTTTCTCCTTTGCAGGCTTAACACCCAGCCAGCCCTTTTCCTCAGTCAAATAGACCAGCTACCTAGTTGACATTTCTGAATGGTCTGTTATTCCCTATATTGAATTTTCTTGTTGTTTTGATAGTGAATAAAGCAGTGTGCAGTTTCCGGAAAGCCCGATGCATAATTAGTCCTCCAAGAATTTAGAAACCGTTGTCTCGGTCTGACATATTTCGTGTCCTCAAAAGCACATGGCAGGCATGAAGCACTCAATAAACGTCTACCAACCTGAATTTATTGAGTTTAATTCAGATTAATTATTCATACTAGTTGATTCGTAGACTCCAGGGTAGCATGGTGATTAAAGGTTTGGGTCTGGAATCAGACCTAGATTCGAATCTTGGCTCTGACACTCGGTCTCTGTGGGGCTTTGGGCAAGTTTCTTAGTCTCTCTGAACCTCAGAGTTTTCCTCGGCTGGAAAATGGAGATTGTAATAGAGGTTCCCTTGGAGGATTTTCATGCTGCTGAAATGAGAGTGCACAGCACAGTGTAAGGTACACATAAGCCCTGGGGAAGAGACAGCCTTCCTGCATGTTATATACAATGTATTTCTTTTAACCCTGGCAGTGGCTGGTGAAGCCATACTTCTGAAAGGAGGAGCCCCAGAGCACCTTGGTCAGGATACATTGTTAAGTTTTGGGGACCCGCCACATCCCTGGACCCATCAGTGAAAAATGGGGTCTCCATAGCATGACGGTGTGCCACGCACCTTCTAAGACACACGAAATCCACCTTCCCGGCACAGAGCCTCGGTGGAATTGACGATCACAACAGCTCTTGTTTCTCCAGCTCACTGCCACATCCTGCCTCACTGACTCCCCGAACCTGAGGGGTAGGACCTGACTCATCCTCACTTGTGAGACGAGGAATTCTCACGACTGACCCGAGATCGCACATCTCGTCAGTGCCAGAGCTGGGATTCAAACCCAGATTCTGTCCGACTTGAGAGGCTGCACCCCGAGCAACTTCTCCGTCTTGACAGGACAGTATTTTTCAAACCTATTTGCTCATGACCCACAATAAGAAAGAAAGGGGGAAGGAAGAAAGAAAACTTTTAGGAATCCTATTTATAAGGAAGGAAGGAGAAGAGAGAGCAAAAGAGAGAAAGTTTTTAAGAATTGTATTTATAAAGAAGAAAGGAAGGGAAATAAGTCACTTTTTAGGAATTGTATTTATAAGGAAGGAAAGAAACCTACAATACGTACACACACACACACACACGCAGAAACACCCTTATTTCCTGCGATGCAGTCTGCTGTTTTATTTCCTGTTCTCTTTCATTCTGCTGTATTTAAATGCTGGTCGGGACGCTCTAGATCGGTTCCAGGACCTGCAGCTGTGGGAGGCGGGTTGGCGTGCTTCCCCTCCCCGGCTGGGATCCAGGCCCTGACGTGCGCTCTCTGCTGCAGGTGTACCGCTGGGCCGACCACTCGACCACGGTGCTGCAGCGGCTGAACGAGCAGCGTCTCCGCGGCCTCTTCTGCGACATCGTCCTGGTGGCCGACGAGCAGCGTGTGCCGGCCCACCGCAACCTGCTGGCCGTGTGCAGCGACTACTTCAACTCCATGTTCACCATCGGCATGCGCGAGGCTTTCCAGAAGGAGGTGGAGCTGGTCGGGGCCTCCTACATCGGGCTCAAGGCCGTGGTGGACTTCCTGTACGGCGGTGAGCTGGCCCTGGACGGCGGCAACATCGACTACATCCTGGAGACGGCCCACCTGCTGCAGATCTGGACGGTGGTGGACTTCTGCTGCCAGTACCTGGAGCAGGAGGTGAGTGAGGACAACTACCTGTACCTCCAGGAGCTGGCCTCCATCTACAGCCTCAAGCGGCTCGACGCCTTCATCGACGGCTTCATCCTGAGCCACTTTGGCACGCTGTCCTTCACGCCCGACTTCCTGCAGAACATCTCCATGCAGAAGCTGTGCGTCTACCTGAGCAGCAGCGAGGTGCAGCGGGAGTGCGAGCACGACCTGCTGCAGGCCGCCCTGCAGTGGCTGACGCAGCAGCCCGAGCGCGAGGCCCACGCCTACCAGGTGCTGGAGAACATTCACTTCCCGCTCATCCCCAAGAACGACCTGCTGCACCGCGTCAAGCCGGCCGTGTGCTCGCTGCTGCCCAGGGAGGCCAACTGTGAGGGCTTCATCGAGGAGGCTGTGCGCTACCACAACAGCCTGGCGGCCCAGCCGGTCATGCAGACCAAGCGCACTGCGCTCCGCACCAATGAGGAGCGCCTGCTGTTTGTGGGCGGCGAGGTCTCCGAGCGGTGTCTGGAGCTCAGTGACGACACCTGCTACCTGGACGCCAAGAGCGAGCAGTGGGTCAAGGAGACACCCCTGCCGGCCCGGCGGAGCCACCACTGTGTCGCCGTGCTGGGGGGGTTCATCTTCATCGCGGGCGGCAGCTTCTCGCGGGACAATGGAGGGGATGCAGCGTCCAATCTTCTTTATAGGTATGACCCCCGCTGTAAACAGTGGATCAAGGTGAGATTAAAGCCAGATTATTTCTTTTCTCTTGAGGACTTTCGATCTCCTTAACCTAGCCTTGACCGCCCCTCCCTTCTCTCAGGCCTTGACTGGCATCCTGCTTCTGGACGAGGTGTGACCATAAAGTGACGAGCCACATAATTCCCACCCTCCCCTGTGCCCGAACCCTGGCTGAGGGCAAGTGAGGGCTGACCGGCTGCCTTCTGCAGGGTCAGTCGTTGTCCAGAGCAGCGCTGTCCCGTAGGACTTTCTGCACCGATAGAAACGTTCTATGTCTGTGCTCCCCAGTACAGTAGCCACCAGCCACACGTGGCAATTGAGCACTTGAAATGTGGCCAGTGGAACTGAATTTTCGGTTTTATTTCATTTTAACTAATTTACATTTGAGGGTAAATGGCCCCCGAGGCTAGTGGTACCTTGTTGGACAGCTCCCGTCTAGAGATTTGACCCATCGTTCAAACCGTCTTCCCTGCCTCAGAGTCTCTGCCAGGCTCCTCTCTGGGGAGGGTTTGGAGCTAGTTGAGAAAGCTACGATGCTCACACGTGGTAGGAACTGTGGCCCCTTGGCCGATAGGGCGGCCTCGTTCTGGGAGGACCATGGGTCTTGGTGGTACACTTGACTTCACATCCCAACTTGGCTGAATCGCTGGGCGTCTCAGGCTGGTTCCTTGCCCTCTCCAGATTTCAGCTTCCCCTTCTGGAAATGGGTTGGGGACGTTGACCTGCCAGTGTCGGGGGGTTGTGGCTCATGTTGATTGGCAAGCACCTGGCAGGGGAAGGTGTTCATTTCTCCCACAAATGCCTCTCCAGACCACCCCCCTCAAAAGTTGGTCTCGGTCTTTATACTCACACCTCAGTGTTTTTACTTAACTTGGTGTTTTTCTGAGCTCAAAACTCAGAACAGATTCCAATGACCTTTCAGTTTTATTCTCAGAAATCTAAAACTACCCACCAAGGTGCGAGTCTTGCCACTAGAGAGGCTCCCAGCTTTGGAGCTCGTCCCCAAAAGCTTTTGTAGCAGTGGCAGCCTAAACGTGTGGTCTCCTGCGGGACTGTTCATTTGTGTGTTCTGCTGGGGTTATTTAAAGGAAGAGTTGACTCTTCTGCTTTTTAATTTCCTGTTGAGTGCCACTTTCTGCCAGTTAACACGGATGGCAATCAGCGTTATTTAAAAAAATATCTGAAGGTGGAGGGTGAGAGGAAAGGTGAGTTTTTATTTCAGGAAACCATGAAATCAGCAATTCTGAACTGTGTGTCCTGCAGAATTCAAGTCCACGAGGTTGGCCAGGTGGCCAAACCAGTTTGGGACGCTGTGTTCTCCATCCCTCTCTTGGAAGTTCTCAATGTCTCAAGGGATCTTGGGGACTCTGAGATGTCCTGCCTAAGAACCCTCTTTCTTCAAGTTTGACTCCCTTCGCCCAAACTCGCTTGACCGCTGCCTCACCTCCCTGGGCTTGTGTTCCACAGAACGTGCTTGGGAACTCGGTGCTAGATGTTGATGCTGTCCCGGGTTGGGGAAGGGAAGGTACAGGTGTCTTGCCTCTGCAGGTGGCCTCCATGAACCAGCGCCGCGTGGATTTCTACCTGGCCTCCATCGAAGACATGCTGGTGGCCGTTGGGGGCCGGAACGAGAATGGAGCTCTCTCTTCAGTAGAGACTTACAGTCCCAAGACCGACTCCTGGTCCTACGTGGCCGGCTTGCCAAGGTGATTGGGGGTTTTGTGGCGGACTCTTCAAACCTGACAACTTGGGTTGCAGTTCAGTCCACCTCACTCCCTGGATATTTTGGCCTCCACTTCCGGGAAGAATCTCCTCGCTTGTAAATGACAGTGGACGGACCACTAGGGGCGGAGGGCGTGGCGGTGGCGCATCAGGGCTCCTGTTCTGCGCTGTCTGAGTGCAAGTGTCAGCTCTGCCACTAGACAAACATCCCTCAGTTTCCAAGTCTGTTTGCTTCCTGAGTCTCAGGGAGTGAGTATTATTAAGTTCAGACACGGAGGGATTTGTCTAAAATCTCTCTGAGTTTGGGCGGGAGTTGTTCAGAGAGATGGGGGGATACCAGTACTAGATCTGTGACACCAGCACACGTCTTCACCCCTCTCTCTGTTTCCTCATCTGTGAAGTGGGCGTGGTGATGGCACCTGCCCCCGAGGGTTGTCAGGAGGATGGGATGATGGACCACTTAGGAGCCCCACCGCGGCGTCCAGCACTGGGAGATGCTCCAGGGCTCGGAGCTCTTCTCGTTCTCGCCAGTCTCCCGGCGTCGAGCTGTGCGTTTCCTGAGTGTTGATTATCGTCACAGTTTCAGCCGAAGGGGCATGGCGTCTGTTTTATAGTTCCCTGTCGTTGAACCTGCAGGCGCCCTTTCTGAACCACTCTGTGTGGAGCACCTCCAGGCCTCTGGGGACTTTGTCCCTGGGGATAGGAGGTTGTAGGGGGAAGCATTCAGGTGTGAGCCCCAGCTCCTCCGGTCCCCAGTCGCTGCCACGTTCATGGAGGGTCCCAGAAGCCAGTGGAGTAACGTCGGGCACCTGTGATAAGATGATCTGGTGGTCATGATCGTAGCTACTGATGGCCCCGTGCCACCTCCAGGCCAGGCGCTTCATGTGACGAGTCCCTGGAGGTCTCAGTAACCTGGTGGGGCAAAGGTCAGCACCCGTATAATTTATCATTCCAAACGAGGAGGACAGTGAACAGGGCAGGTGCTTTGGTCTCCATAGGGTTAGGTGCTTTATTTATCATCCCATTTTACAGATGGAGAAGTGAGGCTTGATGACAGTGGTAAAAATGTCTGCTGCCGTCATTTCTCTGGGCCAGCCGGGTGCTTTATGTACCTTTAACGCTGTAACCACCCAATTATTGTTTTTTCTTTCTAAATGGACCTTAGGTGTACAGAGTTGGAATAAACATAAACCATCACGCCGTCCTCTTCAGTGCATACATGCCCCACATTTATTTCATTTACGTACTCAGACCTTTTTTCATCCGTTGACCTGTTTGTATAACGGGACCTCCGTGAGCCCACAGCCCACCCTGGGAGCCAGGACACTGCGCGGTGACTCCTGTCCGCCCCAGTGCTTTCTCTCCCGTCCACCTGCCTGCTGCTCAGAGCCACAGTCCTGAATTTCATGACATTGTTCCCTTTTTGTTTCACCTTTGTTAGTGCTTTGTTTTGTGTTTTTCTTCTTTGTCTTTATATAGACTTGATTTTTTAGAGCAGTTTTAGGTTTACAGAAAATTGAGTGGAAAGTACAGAGAGCTTCCATATGCTCTCTCCCCCAAGCACGCACACGTTCTCCTATTTTTAACGTCTTGCCATCGTGCGTAGTGTGGTACATTTGTTCCAGCTGACTCCCCAGAGTCGATACACTGTCGTTAACTAAGGTCTGTGTCTGCTTCAGGGTTCGCTCTCTGTGTTGTACGTCCTGTGGGTTTTGACAAATGTATAATGCCCTGTGTCCACCACTGCGGTGTCGTACAGAATAGTTTCACCGCCCTAAGAGTTCCCTGTGCTCTGCCCATTCATCCTCCCCTCGTCCCCCAAACCGCTGGCAGCCACTGATCCGTAACTGTCTCCATAGTCTTGACTTTCCCCAAGTGTCATATAGTTGGAATTGCACTTGATTTTCCTTCCCTGTTGGATATGTAGCCTGATCAGGTCCGTTTGTGTGCCTCAGTAGCACGTTATTGTTTTCAGTCCTTACGAGAAGGAGAACAGTCTTGTGACTTTCCCCACTTCTCAGATGGGGAAACGGAGAGAGGGGTGGAGCTGGGATTCCTGCCCTGGCCGTCTGCCTGCCTCTTCCTGTCCAGCAACAGCTGCCTTCTGTAAAGTGTGCACGGGGGCTACTCCCTGTGTTATCCCCTCCAATCCTCGCGACCCCCCAGAAGGCAGATTGTCCCCATATTGCAGAGGAGAAGACTGAGGCTCCGGCTTATGGAGGTCCAGCCCAGTGCAGTGCTGAGCTCCCTCTCTGTCTCTGTCCATCCATCCATCCGTCTGTCTCTCCGCAGGTTCACGTATGGCCACGCAGGCACCATCTACAAAGACTTCGTGTACATCTCGGGGGGCCACGACTACCAGATCGGCCCCTACCGCAAGAACCTGCTGTGCTATGACCACCGGACGGACGTGTGGGAGGAGCGGCGGCCCATGACCACAGCGCGGGGCTGGCACAGCATGTGCAGCCTGGAGGACAGCATCTACTCCATCGGGGGCAGCGACGACAGCATCGAGTCCATGGAGCGCTTCGACGTGCTGGGCGTGGAGGCCTACAGCCCGCAGTGCAACCAGTGGACCCGCGTGGCGCCGCTGCTGCACGCCAACAGCGAGTCGGGGGTGGCCGTGTGGGAGGGCCGCATCTACATCCTGGGCGGCTACAGCTGGGAGAACACGGCCTTCTCCAAGACGGTGCAGGTGTACGACCGCGAGAAGGACAGGTGGAGCAAAGGCACCGACCTGCCCAAGGCCATCGCCGGCGTGTCGGCCTGCGTGTGTGCCCTGAAGCCACGGTTGGAGGAGAAGAAGAAGAAGGGCAAGGGCAAGAGGCCCCAGGACCGGGGCCAGTGACCCCGGCCACACCCTGACCTCGTCCCCACCACCCCCTCCCCGAGTGTCTGTAGACCAGCAGCACCTTCGTAGACCCTGAAACCCTTACGTACTTCTTAGCAGCTTTTTTACTTTTATGATTCTTGGTATTTCTATGATATCATAGTAACTGATTAAATATTCTATATAACTGTACATACTATCTTGCTTGAATAATTAAACCCGGGCCCAGGGAGTAACTATCCCCTTCTGTCTGTGCAGGGCTTCTCCCCACATTACGAATCCCCGTGGGTACCCCCAGCCGTCTTCCTGCAAGTAGCTAGCACAGGGGTCCCCCAGAAATTTTCGTAGTGAAACCAGAGGCTTTGATGGGACACTTCAGATCCCATAGTCCCTTCTCAAACCTGGCTGAACTTTTAGAAATACAGATTCCTGGGCCCCCTCTCAGAATGATCGCATCTAAAACTAGCAGGAGCGGCAGGGGAGTGCCTGGAAATTGTATTTTAACCAGTTCCTGGGATGACCAAGCGTCAGCCGTGTTTAGGAACCACTGCCGAGGTCAAGTGCGTTCATTTTATAAGTGGGGACACAGAGACCCCGAGAGGGTGCATGAGTGACCGAGGGTCACTAGCTCACTGGACAGTCAGGCGAGACCTGGGACTTCTCGCCATTGATGTGTCCCGCTGGGATTTTCTTATCAAGTGGCCATTCTTTCTGAATAGTCCCATTTTTCCTGGTGGGTAATCTTCCCGAATTCTGAAAGGGTGTAGGTAATCAGGGAAGGAAAGAAAAAAGCATAAAGCTTTTTGTAAACATTATTCTGTGATTTGTGCTGTTTTTTCACTTTTGTTTTTTCTGAACCCACTGTTTCTTATTTTACTGATGTACTTGAGACCCCCAGATCTACATTTCTCAGGAAAGGAAAAGGGAGCACCCTAGAATTTGCCGTTGTTTTCTGTGACTCCGACCCTGAGAAGCCATTGGAGGCTCTCGCACGGATGAGCACATGTTGATCCCTAAGAAGGTCGTGAGTGTCCCCCGGCGGAAGCGACAGATCCGGCCCCAACCTTCTGCCGCTCAGTAGCCTGTGCTGCTGGGCAAATTCTTTAACAAGTCTTGAGGTGTTTGCTCCTTCATTAAGCAACAGGGTTAGATGAAATACTCGCCAGGCTCCTCCCAGGGGCCGAGTGCTTTCAGTCTATATAAGCTGTTAAGATACATTCAGTTCCTCCTCTAGAAGTGTGACTGCCCTGCACGGACTTCTGCGGGGACTAAACTAGGCATCACTGGTGTGCCCTCGAAGGAGCGATGGAGACTCCTGCCCAAGCCACTGTGTAGCACAAGTGTGATGGGAGGCTAGAGTGAGATGGGGGGGGGGGAGCATTAATGATCTGTACCTTGGCAGAGAGCTGACGGCAGAGACGAGAACACTTCAGATTTATTAGCATTGATGCTAGAATCAGTTAACTTAATTTCTTCTTTTTTTGTCTCTTTACTGCACTTCCTTTCTCCTCTTCAAGGTTTACTGTAATTTTGATTGGCCTGTTTCTATAGTGACCAGGAAAGCTGAGAGCAGCTTGGGAGTTGAAAGCTTCGGTACCCAGATTATTGCCCCCTTGCTAGTTGGGCGAGTGGTCTGCGTATTTAGCTGTTTCCTTGTAAATAGAAGTCTCTACAGGCTGACAAACTGTCGAGAGGTTCTGCAAGGCCCACAAACGAACGAAAAAGCTGTACGCTCTCCTTGGAGCTCTACAACATTTTGTGTTAAAGGCTCTGAGACGTCCTGCATCAACTATTAACTTTGCAACTCCAGACTTCGTGGAGCCTGGAACACTTTTTTCTCACCCCTAGTCCAGCCCTCCACAAAACATGTTTTGCAGAACTTCTGCCTACTTTGAGATAGCTAGCCCCCTTCCTATTCCAGGAAAGATTTCCCTACTTGAAGCCCCGTTAGAAGGCATGGAACCTGTGTTCTGCTCTCCCTGGGTCGTGAACAAGGAGGTGGTCGTTCAACCAGAATCAGGGGGCAGGTGGGGAGGAGCACACGGGCTGTGTGTACTTTGGGGAACAGGATGACTTTGACCTTGAGGAGAGGACAGTCATCAATTTTTAGCCTAAACCAACTTTTGTTTTTGACTACCAAGATGTGTCCCAGGAAAAGGGTGCAGTGCTGGCCTCTATTCTGATTTTCTTGTGCCTTGTGAGTTCCATACAATGTTCTGCACGTAATATTTTGTGATGTCTCTCCAGCCGCTATGAAGGCAGTTCATAATTAATGTGGCTTAGAATCTAATATCATGAGGCTGAAAGCGTTCCTTTAAAGGTAGGGTTGATAAGTAAGTTTCTGCTTGTGAACCAATTTCAAATAATTGGTGGAGGCTCCACCATGCTAAGATGTTTTCGAGCTCGTTGGGGTCGATGGGAAGGAACATGCTGACCGATGGGGAGTGTCTGCCTGGTCACAGGAAAGCAAAGTAGTGGGGCCCGTGGCAGGTTTTTGCTGTCCATGTTTTTAGGATGGAAATCACTCTGCTGTGCAGTCCTGCTAAGAAGGGAGGAAAATGGTTTTTAACTCAGATGCGCAGAGCTTGGGGATGTGCTTATGCCGGTGGCCATTTGAACTGCAAAATCACAATATTGTGGCTTCAAACCAAAGTGACAAAGTCCGGGTTCTTGCAGGTGGCCATGGCGAGACAAACGCTGCGACGCCTGCCTTTACGGTGTCAAACTGTCAGCGCTCCGACCCGCTCTGCCTGGGCTTGGAGAACATCTGCATCCTTGTTTTGACCTTTGAACGTAAGCACGGGCTTTTATTTAGGTTTTGGTTTTTTCTCACTTTTAAACAATTAGAGTTTTGATTTCATATTAGTTGTACATTTTGGGTTTGATCCCCCCCAGGTTGGAACCCTGTCTGCTTAAGATATAAATGTAATAACAGAGGGAAAGAGAGAAAAGCTGAAGAACCCTTGTTCCTTACAGTGGTCTCTCTGCTGTTGAAGATACACAGAGATTGTCTTGGTAACTTGCTTGTGTGTATGGCCCAATCGGTATTTTTAACCTTCTGGCATTTTAGGAAGACTTCAGGTGGGACTTGTAGTTCTTGATCAGAGCAGGAAACCTCACGTGTGTATTTATACTCTCTGCGCCCCTCCCCCAGCCCCCTACTGATAAGGTGACCTTGTGGTGACGTAGTAGGAACCCCAGAAGCCAACCCTAAGGGGTGTTCAGTTTTGGGTGGGAACCCAGACACCAAAGGGGAGTGGAGCCCCTCCTGTGAGGTCTGGGGTCCCATCTGGGAGTGCAGGTGAGTTAACCAGTGGTTCAAACTACCTGGCCCCTAAGCTGGGAATGACCCTTTGGTGGTTTGCAGCAATGTGGGAAGTGAAGGGACCCAACCACCCCATGCCCCGACTGGAGAGCCCCACCCGTCTCTGCCCTGGTCCTCCACCGCGTGCGGCTCGGCCAGCACCAGCCTAAGCAGCACCTCGCAGGCTTGCGGCTCGAATCTCAGGCCGCTGGTCCCACACCTGGAGAGGCAGTTCCTGCCGTGGCCTGGACGTCCTCGCCGTCTCTGGATCCTGAATGTCTTCAGAGGGGACGGCGGTGTCCCGGCCCCCAGGATAAGCGCTGGAGGGCAGGGCGGCTCCCGGGCACCTGGAGATCCTGCCCTGTGCGTCTGCCCAGCCTGGCAGTTTTTAAAGTTCTTTGAAACATTTTGATACTTTTTGATACATTTGCTAATAACGGTTTTGTAGGTTGCCTGTTGGGGTTTTCCACCTCATCCCCACCCCCACCCCCTTGAGCTTGCACTAGACAGCAAATGTCCTGCGGTCAGCACCAGGACCTTGCCCACCTCACGTGGCTGTCTTGGATCTTGCTCTGCTCCGGGGCTGCGATCTGACACAACACTTGCATTTTGTAAGGTCATATGTGGCCCCTGAGTATGGCCATCTTAAGCCCCCAGCTGAGCCAGAGGGCACTGATTTGCATGAGGACGCTAACCTTCTTAAGATGGTCTGCATTTCTTCCGAAGCTCCTACCTCAGCAGTGTGCACAGGGTTGAAAAGATCCCCGAGGACGGATCCATTGATCACCTTTCTCATGCCGGTCATTTCTTGACCCAGGGCATGGCTGAGGTCCTGATCCACGCCCGTCCACCCCTTCTTTCATAGACATTTTAACATCAAATCCACAAAAGCTGTAACAGTGAACTCTCCTGCACTTTATAGAATCATTGTCCTCAGCTTTGGGGGTTCATTTCTTTTTTTTTGTTTTTCTTACATGGATGGAATCTGTAGCTTCTGGGGTTGTTTGGGGGTCTCAAGAAATTGTCTTTTGGCCTCAGTTAAGAGTTGAATAAATGTACACATTTTGGTAGTGGAGCGGGGCAGAGGGGATAAACCCTTTCATGTCAGTTTTCTTTGAGAAAAGGAACTCTACTTTTTCAAAGTTACTTGAAGCTGTCTTGACAGGTTTGGTTGCAATGGAAGGAAAAGTCAAGTCCACCACCAGCCCCCTTTCAAAATTAGTAAGATATTTGATGATTAAGTAATTCACTGAGTGTGTTCTGGCTACTAATGTTACCGAAATCTGTAATTGTACGCGTTGTATTTTCATTTGTTGCCTTTGTATTTGTAATTTTATGACACTCGAAGCTTTTCTATGTCTTACCTCTTTTTAATTAATTTTCTGCATGTTGATTTTTTTTTTCTTTGTTTTCAGTTCCACACAGAGTATTCAATTCTTGAGACACATTAAAACAATTTGCCTGCTTGGGTATGGTTTATTTTATAATTACATTCCTCGTCTTGTGTGGTTATTGTAATGATCTTCAGTCCTATTTTCTCTGCTTGAATGAAAAAGAACCCCTTGCATGTTGAGGCCAGATATAATTTGGAAATTAACCAGACCGCCTGTTAGTGTTGTGGGAGGCTGGGACACTCGAGTCTGCTTTCATTGTGCTTCTAATTACTGTATTCTGCCAGGAATTTCATTCAGATCTTTGATTGCAGGACTAAGTCTTGTGACCTGAAATGAAACTATTTGCCTAAATTTGTGTCTGTTGGGGTAATTTAATTGGGGAAAAAAAAAAACAGAAACCAGGGGAAACATAGCTTATGACCAGCAATTTATTATCTTTATCAGAAAAGGTACATTAACATTTCTATAAGAATAGAGTCTGCTGTATTTCCCTCAGGGCCCAAGAAGAAGATGATGGCTCCCCTGCCCTGCTGGGGTTTTATGAGGCCACCAGCAGACAAGCCCAGTCACAGCTGGCACCTCTTCCCTCAACCTTTAGCAATTCAGCCTTGGGGGGATGGCGGGAGGTACCTGCCGTGCCCATCACACCTGGGAACTGGATTCGAATTTGCCTCTGAACCAATGAGCTGCCCTACACGGGACACTGGCTGCCAGATGCTAAGTTCACCTGGATTCTTTCATTTCAACCTCAGAAGAATCCTAGGTTAGAAATGATACTCTTCCCATTTCCCGGATGAAGCACCCCAAGCACGGGGTGATTCTCTTACCTGAGTAGAATCGCCTTACCTACCCTGCTGGTCAGTGGAAGTCTTGGTTTGGGTTGTCTTGAATGCAGAGCCTTAGACAAGGCCTTGAAGGCAGGCGGTCTGTTTGGGGAGATGGTCCCCCGGAGCTGGAGCTGGACAAGGAAGGAGGAAAAGCCCATCAGAAGGTGTTTTGTCTGTGCTGAATAATGTCACCCCCAAGCAGTGGTTTAAAATGATAATCATTATTTTTGCTGACAAATCTGCAGGTTGACTGGGCTCAGCAGCTCTCGCCGGGGTGTCCGTGCAGCCACGGTCAGGCGGTGGTTCCTGGGCGCTCGCTGCACGGCGGGGCCTGAGTGGGGGTCTTGGCAGCTGGGGCTCCTCCAGCACCCTCTCCCATCTTCTCCATCTCTCTCTGTCGCCCTCCCCACTCCGCTAGCCCCTCTCCTCGTTAGTCTCTCTCTCTTTCTGGTCTCTCCACACGGTGGCCTTACCCAGACCTCTTACGTGGCAGCCAAAGGCTCCCAGAGCCAGTTTCCCAGGTGTGGCCAGCAGCAGCCACATGACGTTTTCTAACCCGGCCTGGGAAGTCAGGGAGCCCCTCTGCCGCACCCGGCTCCTTGAGGCCGTTGCAAGCCTCCCAGGTTGGAGGGGCAGAGACAGAGACGGCCCCTCTCGCCGGCAGAGTGAAGGATCGGTGGCAGCAGGTGTGTCCCATGCATCCTCCTGGGAAGGAGAGTGGGAGCATTTCCTGGCCTCTGCCCCCTCGGCCAGCGCTGCTCCCAGGGGCCTCAGTGCCCTCCACTCCCGGGCTGCCCTGTGCACACCAAGCTGGCCGTTCAGTGTCTGAGAGGCCCTGGGGCAGAAAAAAGCGTGGTGTGTGAGGGGTGACACTGTCAGCGTGCAGCCAGCTGAGCCTGCCCCGAACGGCCACTGCCCTGTGCTAGAAGCAGAGGAGGGCGGAGGGTCTGTGTCAGGCACCGGAGGCACCTGCTGTGCCTGGGGCTGGACTTTAACCCAGGTCTGCCCACTCAGACCCCACTCTTTTAAAGTCCCCATGTGGGACCCTGTCCCTCACAAATATGTGAGCTGAGGGGCTCTCCAGGGTAGCCCTTGGCTTTCACTCAACCGTCAGCACAGATTGCTGACCCCTCACTCAGAGGTGGCCACAGGTTCGGGACAGGTCTGCGTGGGGCTGGGCGGAGGGCAGAGTGAGGGGAGTATGCATGGCAGGTTAGAGGAGGAACAAAAGTCCCTGAGAGAGAGAGAGAGAGAGGTGAGAAAGGAGAGCTGGGGCAAATCTCAGAGGGTCTGGCAGAGCAGGGAAGTCACCTGACTCCCATTTTCATTCTTTTTTGGGTTTTTTTCTCTCTTTATTTTTTATTTTTATTTTTTTTGCATGAGGAAGACCAGCCTGAGCTAACATCTGTTGCCAATCCTCCTCTTTTTTTTTTTGCCGAGGAAGACTGGTGCTGGGCTAACGTCCGTACCCATCTTCCTCTATATGGGATGCCGCCGCAGCATGGCTGACAAGCAGTGCGTCGGTCCACGCCCGGGATCCGAACCTGCGAACCCTGGGCCGCCGAAGCCAAGCGCGTGAACTTGACCACTATGCCACCAGGCTGGCCCCTGACTCCCATTTTCAAAGGAAAGAACTGGCTGCTGTCGAGGAGGGAGAGAGGGAAGGGTGGAATGGGGGAGACCGTCCGGAGGCCTCTGCCACGTCTGCTTGTGGACGAGCGTGGCCAGGAGCAGACTTCCCTGACACCCCTCTGGGGAACGCACCACAGCCGCCCCAGGGACCATCGCTGTGGAGCAGACTGCACCTGGACCTGGGGACTTAAAACAACTTAATTACATCCTACAATCTTGTGGGACAGGAATTTGGGTGGGGCTCAGCTAGGAGATTCCACTGCTCCACATGGCTTCAGCAGGGATCTCTTGGTGATCCAGCTTCACTCGCATGTCTGCTTTGGAGAAGAAGGCTGGCCTCACCTGGGACCATTGACTGGCCACCTGGCCTTCCCCGCATGGCCGTTTCAGAGAAGTCTGAGGAGTTCTCACTGGTGGCTCAGAGCAACCCTGTTCTAAGAGAAGCTGCCTATGTCCTTTTTCTAAAAATTAACATACAGTGAAATTTACTGTGTGTGTACAGTCCTATGAATTTTAACAAATAATCAATCAATGATTCACTGCAAAAAAAGCCAAACAGTGGATGAATAGATAAACAAAATGTAGTCTATCCATACGATGGAATATTACTCAGCCATGAACAGGAATGAAGCACTGACACAGGCCACAACATGGATGAACCTTGAAAACATTATGCTAAGTCAAGGAAGCCTGGCACAAAGGACCACATATTGTATGATTCCATCTATATGCAATAGCTAGAATAGGTGAGTCTGCAGATACAGAAAGTAGATGAGTAGTTGCTCAGGGCTGGGGTGGGGATGAGAGAGGACAGAGAAACAATAGCTAAAGGATACAGAGTTTCTCTTCGTGGTGATGAAATATTCTAAAATTGACTGTAGTTGTGGTTGCACATATCTATGACTGTACAAAAAGTTATTGAATTGTGTGGCATGTGAATTATATCTCGATAAAGCTATTTAAAATATTAAAGCAAGAATTCACCCCTCTCTCTGAGTTCTGTGTGTTGGTCTTCCAGATAACTACAGGTTGAGAGCCAGGATACAAACCTCCCTACTTGGGTGCTAAAACTGGGGACAAAAGGGTGAAACTAGAGAAGGCATTCATTTCAGGCCTGCTGGGGAGCAATTCCGTGTGTGCAGACCTCGGGGCACCCTCCAGAGGGCGCTCTAGAGCGGTGGTCCTCAGCCGGTGGTCCCTGGCGCCACAGGGAAGTTGTTAGGAATGCAGATCCCCAGCCCCCACTCCAGATCTGCTGAATCAGCCACTCCTAAGGTGGGGCCCCGCAGTGTGTGTTTTCACAAGCCCTTCCGGTGAGTCCGCTGCTCTCTAGAGGGTTCTGTCTCCTTTCAGCATCCACAGGCCTTCCATCACCTACAGCTGTGCCTGGTTTGTGCCAGCCGAAACCTGAACCACAGGGTTTCTCTCTGGTTAAGTTCAACCTGGTCCAGGGGTAGCCGAAGCTTCCAGCTGGAGAAGGCTGGAGAAGGTCTTGGAGCAAACCTCTGCAGGGGCCACACACCTGCTGCATCCTGGAGAAAGTGGACCTCTTCTGTGGACTTCCTGTTGACGGAGGCAGGAAGCTCTGGGGTGCAGCCCAACCCTTTGAATGGTCTCCAGCATCCGCTGGCTCTGGGACCTCACGCTCTGCTCAATCGAATCATTTTACCAGGCATGCCACGACAGTGATTCATCTTGCCCAGGAGTCACAGCCCCACTCCTTCGGCCATCTAAAGGTGCTGAAAATATATAACTCCTATATGCAGTTACGAGCGTCTAAGTGCACCGATGCTTAGAAGGGGCCTCTTTTGTTCCAGGCTGAAATTCAAGAGACCGGATTCCAATCCGATGTTCATAACTAATTAGCCTCCAGTGGGGCTTCGCTCGGTGTCTCCTGTTTTTAGAACAGGAACCAGATCCCACCTCTGTGATGTGGACAGAGCACGGGGCTGTGCGACAGGAATGTGGGTTTCAGCTTCGGCTCTGTCACATGCTACCTGGGCAAGGCCTTCATCTCTTAAGTCTCAGTTCCTCACGCTGTGGGATCGGATGGTTGGAGATGATTCATGTCGCTCTGGGTGTGACCTGCAAAACCCTGTCCCCTTAGCAGCTGTCTAAAGGAGTCCTGGTGAGAAAAGGTTTGGGGAACTCTGGAGGCAAGGTCCCCCTCTTGGAGATTCACATGTGGGTACACATTTGTATGTTACAGCCTCTGAAATTCCCACCAAAGACACCCACCTAACTTTACCTAAACCAGGATTTCTCGAACTTGTTTGCCCCAGGCCCCCTCTCCCTTTTTCCTCTATTAATAACTACAGAGACTGTGTCGACACGACACCCTTTGGGAAATGGGAAGATAAAGGTTTCTGTGTCTCATCAACTCTGACAGTCAAAGATCCAGTGAATGTCCCATCACCGCACGGAAAGATGCCACAAAGAGATCAAAGAAGATAGTCAGCTGGCTATCCACGGGGTGGAAGTAGGTATGGTCCTGCATGGTGTCACTCCCAGTGACCCTGTAAGAGATGTACTTCCTCCCCGCAACTTCCTGCTCTGTGAGTCTAGGGGTCCAGGTTCCCAGAGGAGTTAACATTTCCACGTGGGGACACGGAGAGGTCCCCATTAAACTTTAAGCTCTGGCTTCCACCTGGTGGAATACGTTAAAAGGGTGAATTTTATGGTATGTAAATTACATCTCAATAAAGCTATAAAATAAATGAGTAACCTTGACTACCCTGTGCCTACCCATCCTTTCCCCTTTGTAACACGATGTGAAGTATAACTCGAGCCTTCGGGTGGCTGTGTGGAAAGCTCTTTACTCTCTTTCTGACTTGCTTTGCCACCACCAATAAAACTGCAGTGACTTTTGGAAAGTAACACTTACTGGCGGATTTTTTGTATTATTTTTGTAATAATACACTTTCACTATAGAAATCTTGGAAAACGCAGACAAGGACAAAGTAGAAATGTACAAAACACCCCAAATCTCAATACCCAAAGATAATTACATTCTGCTATATGTCTTTTCAATATTGCATGTGCACATTTTCCTTTTTGCCTTTTAGTTTAGCAATGATGATTTTAATTTATTTGGTCCTTATTATATGCCAAGGACCGTGCTAAATGTTTTACACACTTTTATCTCTCAGACCAACCCTACGAGGCTGACACTATCATCCCTGTGTTACAGATGAGTGAACTGAGGCCAGAGAGGGTTGAGGAGCTGCCCCCAGGTCACACAGCTAGTAAGCGGCAGAGCCAAGATCCAAACCTAGGTTTGTCTAATCCCAAAACCAGTGCCTCGATTTGGGGATGTTTCCCTCATGTCAAGAAATATTTTTCTACAACGTGATTTTCCATGGTTTCCTAGTCTCCCGTTATATGGATATATCACAATTTACACATCTATTCCCTGTCATTGACTTTTGGGCCTTTTCCATAGTTTGATATTATAAACAGTTATACAGCGAATACCCGTGTGCGCACACTGATTTCGGCACACTCCAGATGGAGTGCCGAGCAGGGCAGAGGGTGTGGGGGGTCTTGGTTGCTTTTGCTGACCCAGTATCCATTCCCCTGGCTTCTGGAGGCAGAGCCTGCGCTGCTGCTGTTGGAACTGCATTCACCCCATGGACCCAAGCCCAGGCAGTCAAAGAATCAGAATCCTCCTGGCAGGAATTACCGGGGTAGGCATGGAGACACGACACAGCATCACACAAATGCACCTGCGTTCTGGGCCTTTTGTTTGTACAGTTGGTGAAAAGAAATGCTGGTTCCACTGGGGATGCTAAGAAAAGTGTGCAGTCAGGGAACTTCTGGTACTACCTTATCACCATGGCAGAAGAGCTGGCCTAAGAATGGAGCCAACCCAGAAGAAAGCAAGGATGGGAGATGGAGAAAGCAACATGGGACCCTAATGGCATCATTTGAACCCTAGATCTAGCCATGCCTGAAACCCTAGACTACCAGTTCCAACAGACAGTAATTTTTTTCCTTATGCTAGAGATGAATTTCTGTTACTTGTAACCAAAAGAGTATCATCCAGACTATTTTATTAAAATGCTTTTAGAAACCTATTGTCAAACTCCTAGGAGAAAGGTTATACCACCAGAGCGCCCATTTCCTCACAGTTGGGCAGATGTTGAGTCCTGTATTCCTGACAGGTTCCCAACCAGATTTCCACAAAAGACCCTTGTAGAATCCTCAGACTTAGAATTGGACCTGATTACAAGAAATCATGGGTGTGATGGTTAATTTCACGTGTCAGCTTGACTGGACCATGGGGTGCCCAGGTATTTGGATAAACGTTGTTCTCTGCGATCTCTGAGGGTGTTTCTGAATGAGACCAACATTTCGATCCATAGACTGAGTAAAGCAGATGGCCCTCCCCAGTATGGGTGGGCCCCGTCCAATCCGTTGGAGGCCTCAATAGAACAAAAGGTGGGGTAAGGGAGAATTCGCTCTCTGCCTGGCTGTTTTCAAGCTAGGACATTGGTCTTCTGCTCTCGGGCTGGAATTGCACCCTCAGTCCTCCTGGTCTCCAGCTTCCAAACGGCAGATCGTGGAAGTTCCTCAGCCTCCATGACCATGTGAGCCAATTCCTCATGATAAATCTTTACATATCTATATATCTACATCTATTATCTATCTATAATCTATCATCTATCTACCTGTGGGTCCTCTCCTATTGGTACTGTTTCTCTGGAGAACTCTAATACAATTCTAAACTGGAAATGTAGAGAAGACCTTATGCATAAATATGTTTATTAATATTCTTGAGTGAACAACTAGAAACAATTTATACATATGAAACATGCACAGGACAGAATATTGTACAATCACTTAAAATAATGTTTATGAGTTTTTTCTTTTTAATAAAATGGAAAAATACTTGCATTAATGTCATGGGAAAAGCCAGAGTACAAAATCAGATATCCAGTAATAATAATAATAACACTCTCGTTTCTTGAGCAGTAACTAAGTGCCGGGCACTGTCTTGGGAGTTTCCTATGTATCACTGAACTAAATGAAATTCTCATTGTTACGTCAAAAATATATTAAAAAAAAAACATTTGGAAGAAGCCAACAGTGCTGTCTTTGAAGAGAAATGAGATTTTCTTCTTTCTACTTTCTTTACCACATTGAGCTGGTATTGCCTTGATAATTAGAAAGAATTAAAGCAAACTGGATTTTTTTAAGTAGGCTGGAGCCTCGGTCTCCTGCCTCTGACCCTTCATCCAACTTATGTGAGGTCACGGTATTAGTGGGCATCGTGACGACAGGTGGCGGGCTGCCCCTGTCCCTCTCCTGGGAGGCTACTGTCCCCAGAATCTGCCCACGAAGTTAAATTCAAAATTATTGTACAACCGATGTGTCAATCGTGCTAACAGCAGCAACATTATCTTATATGCAAATCACTTTTATTTAATTGTAGAATAAGCACAGCATAGTAATAACCCATCAAATGGTAATTACTCTTTTATTGTTTTTTTAAATTTCCATTAAAAGAAAGCATCTTAAATTGGAAAGAAACAATCCATGTCACAAACCAGTTAGTTAAAAAATGTTTGTCTGTTTGGAGGTCCCAGAATGATCATTGTAACATCCACCCCTTATGAAACACTTACCATCCACCAGGCACCAGCAAAGCCCTTCGCATTCGATGTCTTAATACGTATTTCTCACCACCGTGCTGGAGGTTCGTCTTCTTATCACAAGATTGCAGATGAAACAACAGAGATGGAGAAAGATTAAATTGCTTATTGAGGGGGCAGAGCTAGAATTTAAGCCTAGGGGCATTTCACTCAGAGCGAGGCGGTCTTGGCTGCCATGCCACGTTGCCGGAAGAGATGGTTCTTAACCTCTGCTCTGGCGTTCACAAAGACATCCTGATGGAAATGAAGAGAAAGACAAGATGTGTATACTCTGCCTCCCAAGGAGCACTGTCGTTCCCTCGGCTTGTGTCTCTCCCATCAGATTGAGATCAATCAGAGAGGTTCTATGTGTAGTTAAACACCTCCTCCTGGACTGCCCCATCTACCCAGTCCAACAAATCAGAAATATGGCATTAGGATAACATTGCTTGTCTCTCACCTTTCCTATCAGTTGATGGATTCCATTACCTCAATATCTTTCAATTCTTTCCCCTGTGACCCAGCTCCTCTACAGCATCCTATTCAGAATGGCTTAATTGGGAAGTCTATGAATTCTTTCTAGCTTCAGGCATGGCTGTATCCAGGAGCTCACAATGTGTCTCCGGCCTGGGATTTGGTTATAGGCTCTTAACTAGCCACAAGTCCTCCTATCTGTCTGTGCTCCTCCAACTTCGCCACCTTCCCACTCCCACTGGTCTACATGCTAATGCCTGAGATGTCTTTCTATAATGAAAGTCTGATCACCATTCCTGTGCCAAAAGCTTTTGATGGCAGTATAATAGCTTAACTTCCTGCCTCGGCACAATCTGCCATCTGCCCAGCTCCCCATTCTCACTTCTCACCATTTTTCCTCATGTGCCACATAAAGAAAAGTTATCCTAAACTTGGGACACTGAATCCCCTTTGGATGTCATGCAGACTACTAGAGCAATGTCCTCAAGTCTGCTTGAGGGTCATCTGACTCTCAAAGGCATCAGGACCCCCTTGGAGGGCCTGCTCCTGGAGTTTCTCATTCAGCGGGTCTGAATTCAGGTGGAGCCTCAGTATTTACATTTCTAACAATTCCCGGGGACTGATGCTGCTGGGCCAGGGACCACACTGTAAGAACCGCAGCTCTAGGGCAAAGGTCAGAAAACCTTTACTGGAAATGGCCCGATAGTAAAGATTTTAGACTTTGTGGGCCAGATGGTCTCTGTCACAACTACTAGACTCTGCTGTTGTAGCAGGAAAGCAGCCGCAGACAAGATGTAAATCTGTCGGTGTGACTGTGTCCTAATAAAACTTTATTTGCATAAACAAGTGGTGGGCCTTGGTTGGCCCACAGTTTGCCTCTCCGGGGAATGGTCATTTTGTTTGACTTATTATTTATTATTAGGGCCTACACTTTGTCAAGTTAGATGCTAACTTGTGGAGTATTAATAAGTTACAAATGACTTTTGTCCCTCAGAGACGAAAATGATTTATGTCTGGAAGAACAGATAGCCCCAAAAGAGACCATTTTATTGCCATGTAGGGCGTTCACCTCTGTGTTGGACTTTCCAGTCTCATCCCAGCGGTCTTCCTTCTGTTCACTGTGTACGCGGCGGTCTCCTGCATCCTCCCTCGAGCCCGCTTCCCAGCCCGCTGCTTTCCTCGTTAGCGAGCTAAGCGAAACTCTGACTTGGACTCCCCGCGTATGGGCGCGAGGTCGTGGTTTTAACTCTTTGAAAATCATACTTGCGGTGCAGCCTCTATGGAAAACAGTGTGGAGAGTCCTCAAAAAATTAAAAATAGAAATACCGTATGATCCAGCAATCCCACTCTTGGGCATCTACCCAATGGACGTGAAATCAACCATCACAAGAGGCGTATGCACCCCTATGTTCATTGCATCATTATTCACTATAGCCAAGAAGTGGAAGCAACCCAAGTGTCCCTCAACTGATGATTGGTTAAAGAAGATGTGGTATATACATACAATGGAATACTACTCAGCCATAAGAAAAGACACAATTGTCCCATTTGCAACAACATGGAAGGACCTAGAGGGTATTATGTTAACTGAAATAAGCCAGAGAGAGAAGGACAGACACTGCATGAACTCACTCATATATGGAATATAAGTGAACACACGGACAGAGAGAACTGATTGGTGGTTACCAAGGGGAAGGGAGGTGGGGGAGGGGCACAAGGGGTGAAGGGTTACATCCACAAGGTGACGCACAAACAAAAATGTACAACTAAAACCCCACAGTGTTATAAACTAAGACATCAATTAAAAAAAAAAATGATACTTGTACAACAACAACACAATAATATATTTATGACACTCATTTGGTTGCAAGTGACAAAATCCCAATTTGAAGAAGCAAACATTTAAAGGAGGGAGAGAGCAGTGGGTGTCTCAGTTCGTGTGGAAATCTGCGTTGTCTCTAGCTCCAGGCTGGCTGTATCCAGGGGCCCAGGTCATACCATCCGGTCTCTCGCCGCCTCTGTCTCTATCTCCCTCCCTCCCTTCCTCTCTGTCTGTCTCTGCCCCCACATCTCTCTCTCTCCCTCCCTCTCTCTCTTTCGCCTCTGCTGACATCTGCTTGGCTTCTTCTAAAGCAGGCGCTCTCACGTGACCACGGATTGTCCCCAGAGGCCCCAGCAATGAGCGTGTGGCCCCATCCCCGTGCCCCTCTTTCCCAGTGGCTCTGGTGCATCTGAGAGGGTCAGCTTGGGTCAGGTGCCCTCCGGGAGCCGAGCCCTGGCCCCAGCCAATGAGGATCACCCTCTGCTCAGCTGGCTCCAGCTCAGGGGCCTGGCCCTGTAGGAGGGACATGGGAGCCACCCACTGGAAGGAGCAAGGTTATTCTGGAGGGGGAGTGGGGCGCAGGGCAGACCAGCACATTTCTTCTGCTACTACAGACTGTTACTACTGTTACCGCTGTGACTACAACAACAACTAATAATAATAATTTTAAAACATCTTGTGTTTTTTGAGTTCATGCTAAGGACCCAGAACTCTGCCTAATCACTGGACATGCACAATCTGTTTCCCATCAGCAACAGCTCTACATAATAGCTACTGGCATTAACTCCACTTCACAGACGGAGACACTGAGGCCCGGGAAAGCTAAGTGCCTCCCCTAAGTCCACACAGCTAACAAGTGGCAGGAATTGTGACCAAGTCCGTGTGAACCCAAAGCTTGTGTGGTCTCCAGTAATGCTTGTGCTAGGGCGTAAATAGGAGTTTGCCAGGCTAGACTGGAGGGAGTAGGTAAGTGTGTTGTAGACAGAGGGAAGGGCACTTCTAAACTATGGAGCTATGAGAGATCATGTTGCCTCTAGGGGATGGCAAGCCGGTGAGGCCGTGGCGAGGCCACAGAGCCCATGCGGTGGCTCTCTGTCCCGGCTGCATGTCAGAACAGCTGGGGGGGGCGTTCATAAAACACCTGTGCCCAGGCCCACACCCAGAGACTTTGTCAAAGAATTGGCAGCCATCTTTCGTCTTCCAAACAGATGGCTCCGGGCTGTTAACTTGGGAAGGAATCCCCATGGTGCCTTTGAGCAGGTGGAACTACAGGCTAGCATGCTCTAGAGCACATTTCAAATAGAAGAAAAATGTTTTGGAAACCAATGGATGGGTAGTCGAAATCTTCATGTTTGGAAGTAATAGTTGTCAGAGGTAAAACAGATCTTAGAGATGTGGGCCGTCCTCTATGTGTCACCTCAGATGAAGAAGTGACCCATTCTGGCTCTCAGGAGACCCTCAGTCTGGCTCATTAATTAACTCCTTCATTAATTCAACACTTATTTATGGAGCCCTTATGTGACAGATGCGGTTCTAGGCTCTGAGGATATTATAGCAAACAAATGAACATCTCTGCTTTCACGGCCCTTCCATTTTCGGGGCAAGACAGACATTAAAGGAAATAAACAAATTAAATAAATCACATGTTAGTGATAAGTTCTAAGGCGATAAAATGAAACAAAGAAGAGGATAAATGGTGTTGGGGAGGATGTTCCCGTTTTAGCCAGGGAAGTCCTCATGAGGGGGTGACCCTGGAGAAAGTGGAGGAGTGGCCATGGCAATGTGGGGAGGACATTCTAGGCAGAGGGACCAGCAAGTGCAAATATCCTGGGGCAGGAGTGTCTTGGCCTGAGGAACAGCAAGGAGGCCAGTGTGTAGCAGCAGAGAGCGTGGGGGAGAGGAGCAGGAGATAAGGGGAGGCGGGACCTGCTCACGGAGGGCCTGATGGGTCATTGTATGGACTTCAGCTCAGAGCAGTGGGAGCCAGTGGAGGGTTCTGAGCAGAGGAGGGGCAGGATCAAATCTGAGTTTTAACAGGATCTGTCTGTCCACTGTGTGGGGAGTAGACAGAAAGGGACAAGGGTGGGGCGGTAGGATACTGTATTGGTAGGGTATTTCCATCATCCAGGTAAGGTGTGACAGGCTGATTTCTCTGTCTTTAACTCTCTGGGTCACCTGGTCAAGCGTGGGAAACCTAGTTTGTCCTGGATCAGGGGGAAGAGAGTCTCCACGCAGGAGAAAACGCGAAGTGGGTTTTGAAGGCTTGAAGCGGTTGCCTCCTTGCCTGGAGACTCGAGCTTGAGTCCTTGGGGCCTCAGTTCTTCCTTAATTCATTAAGTATTTGTGGAGCGTTCACCACGTGTCAGGGATTATGCTCTGACGGAAAGCAAGGCGTGCGTGGTCCCCCCCTCCACAGAGCACAGTCGCAATTGTTGGGGCAGAACCAGGAAACCCTGTGGCTCTCACTCACCAGCGCATGATGGGACAAAACAACCAGTGTCCCGCTCAAGCTCATCAGCAGAAAGTGGCCCCTTTATGAGGAGTCACAGCCATCAGGAAATCCTCAGGTCATCCCCCGCCTGAAATGTACTCACTGGCCACCACGTCATTTGATTACTTAATAATCGAAAATAAAGTCAGGCGAGGACAAGTTAAGAAACGCACATTTCATGGCAGTGGTGTCAGTGGTGGTGAAGTCCTGGAAACAACCCTCATGTCAGACAGTATGAACTAAGAACACGTGTGTATATCTGTGTACACGGTATGTGGACACTTCCTACATATACCTTCTGTTTGACTTAGCTTTGTATCTCCAGCACCCAGATTAACACTTGCATACGGTAGGAGCTCAATGCCTTTTTGTCGAATGAATGAATACACGAATAAATGATCAGCTGAGGCATATAAAGGGTGTAATTCAAGTGCCTAGCGTGTAGCCCTCGGTAAATGGTAGCTGTGAGTATGTGACCTGCCCCTGACCACTTCTCCAACATCGTATCTGCCAAGACCCCTTGCCCCCCTCACCCCAACTCGGCTGCCGGTCCGGCCCTGCACTTTAGAGGTACGGGGTGGACTCCTCTAGTTTTTCTTGGAACCCACTCCTCTCCACCCCCTCACGCCCCACCACACCCCTTGGAGGGTCAATTGCTATCGGCTTCTCAGGGTGCCTTGGTGGACCTTCTTTACATTCCTCAGCTTACACTACTCCAGGTGGTGTGTATGATTTCCTTTAATCCCGACCATGACCCTGTGAGAAGGTGTCAGACGAGGAAACCGAGGCTTCCTGCAGTGGACTCGCCCACATTCACCTGCTGCTGAGCAGGGGAGCTGGGAGCTGAGCCCGGACCTCCTGGACTCCAAAGTCCAGTGCGTAGATTCCCATCGCATCCAGGTTGATACCAAGCTCAGGGGGAAAAACAGCAATCATAGTGTTTGTGCTAGAGTGATGGGGTCATGGATTATTTTTTCTGCAAAATCTCTTGATTTTGTTATAATAATCAATCTTGCCTTTAGAGTAGAAAAGATACTTATTTTTGTAGGATAAAAGAGATGGAAAGAATGCTTTTTTTCCCTCATGGTGTCTGTCTGGCAGAAAAGAAAAACCCAAATTAGATGAAAATCAATGAAAAATAAGAAATTCTTGGATGAATGGGAAAGGGAAGGGTTTGTCGGGGTGACTGGATCAAGAAAAATGAAAGGGCATTAAATAGCAATGTTGCCACTTTAACTCATTAATAATGAGAATGCATTTTACGTGATTTAAGTTGCTGTCACATTCATCATCCCAGTTGATAGAAGTATCTACCCTGTGAGGCAGGCAGGGCACAGGACTTTCCTCAGTATGTAGGGACCGAGTTACAGAAAATCAGCGATTCTTCCAAGGTCTTAGACTGACTTGGGGTCAGAATGAAGGACACGATCCAGACCAGTGGTGCTTCTTACCTTCTCTTTACTCCCTTTCTTTAGCAGTTTTACCCCCAGCCAATGTCCCTTAAGATGGTGGTGTCTGCATGTTAGTGTGTGGTCTGGGGATAGTACCAAACCCTGGAGAGGGCAGAGACAAAGAAATAAATACAATGTAGAAGAGAGGAACTGCACTGTATGGATATTTTACTTAAGAAGAGACTTTGACTATATGAGTTCTGCTACCAAAAATAAAAGAGAGGAAGAGACAGAGAAGAAACAGAAGGATGAGCAAGCCCACCCAACCTGCCATCCAGCGAGTGGACGCATCTCCGGGAGCGTGAGATGAGAGGCAGCAACCTGTGCTCCTCCATCTTCTCCCTTCCCTCCCAGGGCAGGTTGCTGGGCTGCATTTGATGTTGCTGTTTAAAGATAAACATTTCAGATAACATGTCCTGCAGAGCAAGCCGTCATTAGGGGCTCAAGGAGACAACCTGGGATTTGCTTCGTATCTGGATGAGAAACCCTCTGTGTTGGGGTTGTGACACAGAGACAGAGCCACACAGGGAACGAGGCCGAGTGACAACGGAGGCAGAGATTGGAGCGACGAAGCGACCAGCGAGGATTGCCTGCAACACCGGAAGCTGGAGGGGCATGGAAGCGACGCTCCCTCCGAGCCTCCAGAAGGGATGAACCCTGCCGACACCTCGAGTTCAGACTTCTGGCCTCCAGAGCTGTGAGAGAATAAATGTCTGGCCATTTGTTCATTCATTCAAGAAACATTTATTGAGCGGCTGCCGGATGTCTGGAACTGTCATAGGTGCCGGAAGAATATCGGTGAATAAGACCAAGCACCTGGCCTTAGAGTCTTGTGGAGGAGACAGGCGATTCACACACGAAAGAAACACACCGCTGGCCGTCAGCTGGTGTAACTGCTGCCGAGAAAAACCAAGCGGCTATCAGGAGGGACTGTGGTGGGAGGCTCTTCCGGACAGAGGGCTCAGCGATGTCCTCTCGGAGGAGATGGCCATCAGAGACCTGAGTGAACGAGGGAAAGAAAGTTCCAGGCAGACGGAAGGGCACGTGCAAAGTGAAGTGGGAGCTGCCTGGTGCCTAGGGCTGTCAGTCTCAGAATTCTTGGTCTCGGGTCTCTTGACATTCTTCAAAATTATAGCTGATCGCAAACAACTTTTGTTTTTGTGAGTCGTTATCTATTGCTATCTACCATTCAGGAGTGAAAACTGAGACATTCAAAAATACGTATGACAACTTATTAATCATAAGCCCATTGTATGTCAACATAAAAATAATATTTTTAATAAAAAATATTTCCTAAAACAAAAAAGAAGAGTGGCTTTATTTTGTATCTTTGTAATGCTCTTTAAGGTCTGGCTTGATAGGAAAACAGCTGGATTCTCGTATCTGCTACTGAATTCAGTTGGTTGAGATATGTTGCTTTGATTGAAGTATATGAAGAAAATTCCATCTCACACAGATAATGGAGCTGAGAAAGGGAGGGAGTATTTTCCTAAAAAGTGTATTCCTCAAAAGGAATAGCCTTTTTAGATAATTGTAGATATTTTTCTTTGTTGCTCTGCCAAAAGCAGACAAATTTCTTAAAGGAAAATTGCAAAGTGGAATGTGAAATCATATCAATGAACTTTTTGTACTCGGTTAGATTAAAATCTGTTGGTCTATCTTGTACATTGAGTGGATCATCTACTCATGCATGATTTTATAACCTCCCAACTGGGTCATCTGGAAAATATTGATTCACTGAGTTGTGCAGAATTTCCAAATGTTGAAACATTCCATTATGCATTATTATTATTTTTTAATCCCATTTGTTACCATCACCACCAATCTCACCAGAAAAGTCTTTAAGTGTTGGGAAGCTGTCCAGCTCACAGTGGGGAATGTGAATTTCCCAAAATTCTAATTTTTGTTTGAAAGCTTGAATTTTATTATCAGCAATAAATCTGTCAAATGCACTGAGCCCGTCCTGTGCAAATATCACCTTCCTTTCCAAAGAGTCTGGGAATAATAATGATAATTTCCACCATTTATTGAGCTCTTGCTGTATGCTGGACACCTTACTAAGCAATTTACGTACATTATCTTGTTATTATCTTTATTTCACTACATCTCTGCGAGGTATTATTTCTCTCATTTTACAGTGAGGAAACTGAAGTCCAGAGAGGTTGGGTACTTGCCCAAGGTCACACAGCTAGTGGCACTCTTCTATACTATCAGAATTCTGGAAAATAATTTTCCAGGTAGGACAGGCCTACTTGAAATACTCTGCCCTCTTGGGCCCAGGAATTAAACCTTGCTTGTGAGACCATGTATCCATTGGTTTCTATGGGGTAATACGGATCCCCTCTTAAGACATACTCATCAAGACTTAGCTCAAATGTCACCTCTTTGGAGAAAACTTACACCCTCCCTGGGATGTAATAAAAAGTCCTTTACCATTTGTTGAATGGTAGTTAAAAAGTGCCAAGCAGCATATCCCATGTGCTAGACCGGTTACTTCATTTCCTCCTGGCAACACACTTGCAAAGTAGGTGGTATCAGCCCCTGTGTTAATTTCCTATTGGTGCTGTAACAAATGACCACAATTTACTGGTTTACAGATGATTATTTTACAGTTCTGTAGGCCGGAAGATTCACTAGGCTAAAATTAAGGTGTAGGCAAGGCTCCTCCTTCTGGAGGCTCCAGGGGAGAATCGTTTCCTTGCCTTTTCTAGCTTCTAGAGACTGCCTGTGTTCCCCGGCTCACGGCCCCCCTCCAGCTTCAAAGCTAGCAGCATAGCATCTTGATGGCAACCTCTCTCTCTACTCTACTTCTTGTCACATCTCCTTGTCTGATTGTCTGACCCTCTGGCCTTTGCCTTCTTTCCCTTGGGATCCTTGTGATGACATGGTCCCACCCAGATATTCCAGAATAATCTCTTCATCTCAAAGTCCTCAATTTAATCACATCTGCAAAATCCCTTTTGCCATGTAAGGTCACAAATTCACAGGTTCCAGGGGTTAGGACGTGACTCTGTTAGGATGGCGGGGGGTGGCATCCTTCTACCCACTACACTTCTTTTTTCAAAAGATCCACAGAAAGGTAAAGTGAACCTGCTGCAGCTCACACAACCAGTGAGTGGGGGAGTCAGGACTCTAGTTCAGGCCTGTCTTGACTCTGGGTTCCTCCACTGCCCCTAGACCCCTTGCGAGTACCGGGGCCTGCTGAACAGTGCAGGACCCACAGTGCTAGTTCACGTTTCCCGTTTGACATTATCTCCTTGTATCAAAATTACGTGTTAATATATTTGTGAGTGATTTGAAAATAAGAACCAAGTCTTATTTATTATAAGTTTTATTTTTTGTTCAAGCATCATTATGATAAAAATCAGACATCAACCACCATAAGTTACCAATGGGTTTTCATATCCCTTCCAGTCTTTATCCATGTGCAGATATAGTTTTTCTGTAGTTTGTAACCATAGCATCGACACAATATTATACTGTTTCCCCAGCTTTTTGTTACAAAAAATTTTAAACATACAGAAAAGTCGATAGTATCACTTAGATCCAACATTTTTGCATTAACATTTTGCTTTATTTGCTTTCTCTCTACATTTGTGTCTTTAAATAATTTTTGTTGAACCGTTAAAAAATAACTCCCAGGCATTATGACATTCTCCCCTAAATTCTTCAGAGGCATATCCTAACAATAAGAACATTCTCTCATAAGAGGTACAATATCATTTTTACACTATGATATTACCAATAATTCACTAAAATCATCTCTATCCAAACCATACTCAAATTTCTCCAATTGTCAAAAAATATTTACCAGCTTAAAAAACACACCAGGATCCAATCAAGAGTCACACATTGTATTTGGTTATGTCTTTTAGCTCTTTTATTTTAGAACGATCCCTCCCCCCCTTATATTTTTCATGGCACCTCATTTTTGAAAAGACTAGGCCCTCTGTCTTATGGAATGTGGGCATGGATCATACTCTTGATCTCTGCTGCTAAGCAGAGGGTCTGGCAACAGCAGGCTGTTTTGTTGAATAAGTGAAACCAGTGATAACAGTTATGAATAATAATCATAGTAGCTAATTTTTATTGAAGGCTGGCTCTCTCGTCCAGTGCGTTCACACTCGCCTAATTTGATCCTCACAGAAATCTTATGAGTTAAGACATTTTATTAGTCTGATTCATAGGCAAGGACACCAAGGCTTAGGAAGAAGTCACTTGCCTGAAATCCCTCAGCTAGAAACCGGGCTAAACCAGACGGAAAACTGCGCGGTCAGGTAGGGGGCTCAGTTTCTTGAACCAATGACCCAAAGCTGGTCTGTCTGTATACACGCATGCATGTGTGTAACAGGTAACACTTATTGACTGCTTACTCTTGACGCTTGACGTGTGCGTCTATTTATTTATCCGAATATTCTCCAAAGTCTAGCAAAAGACGTGGCTCAGAGCAGGCAGCCAGACGGTGTTTGTGGAATGAATGAAGAATGAATAAACGAATGGACGGAGGTGACCTGCATCAACCAGGGGCTCCTCCGGGATCTTCAGCGCGCACTTCGGAGACCCTGGGGCTCAGGGGCCCCGGGCCGACCTCGGGGCGCGGCTCCGGGCTCCGGACGTCCTGAGTCCGGCCCAGCACCCAGATGGCCTCCCAGCAGGTGAGAAGCCCGGTCCGGCTGGACGCTGTGGCGTCACCATCTCCGTCCGCGGCCCGTTCCCCTTCCGGCACGCAGCCGGGCCCGGGCACTCCTGGTCCGCGGCCTGCGGGCCCGCATCCACCCAGGGGCGCGGGCTGGAGAGTCCACCCCCGGCCGGCTCCCGCCGCGCACGCCCACCTGTCGGCCGCGCATGCGCAGCGCGCGCCCGGCGCGCCCGGCCTCCCCGCGCCCCGCGGCGCGCGGCCAGTGCGCAGGCGCGGCGGCCGATGCGAGTGTGTATGTGCGGGCGAGAAGATGGCGGCGGCGGGGGAAGCAGCGTGAGGAGCCGGACGAGCGCCGAGGCTCATTGAAACGGGCCGCCATGGCCCTCCGCAGCCCGCAGGTAGCCGCCGGCCCGCGCCCTCGGCGGGAAGGGGCCCCGAGCCGCGGGCGGGCGGGCGCGGGGCGGCGGGCGCACCCCGGCCCGGAGCGGGCGTGTGGGAGTGGGGGAGGGCGCCGGGACACGCCGCCCGGGACTAGGCCGTGCCGCCCGCCGCCTCCGCCCGGCGCCCGCCGCCCCGCGCCCGAGCCCGCCGGGCCCCGCCCCGGGCAGCGCGGAGGGGGGCGCCCAGGGACGGCGTGGGGGGCGCGAAGGGGTTAACCTCCTGGGCCGGACCGCGCGGGTGGGGAAGTGGGCCCCAGTCGTCCCGGGGAGGCGGCCCGGGGGCTTCGGAAGGGTCCCCGGGGCGGCAGAGGCTTCCGCGCACCTGGGTCGCCTCTCTGCCCGGAGCGAGCACCAAGATTTGGGGGTGCCCCGTTTCCCCCATTTCCCCAGAGGCTGCTTTCTTAGCTCATGGACCACGGGGGGCTTGCTGGTGTTCAGACTCAAGTCACTGAGAGGCAGCTTTAGGTTACAGTTGCAAAGAAAACTCAAAATAAGTCTCCAGGACTGTTACTTTTACTAGCATTTGCGTGACATCTTTTGCACGAACCCATCTCAGCTTGGCCGACTCTAACGCATCCTGTCAGAACAGCATCTAAAGTTTAGGGGCCGTTTATAATAATACCGAAGGGGAAAAGAAGAGGAAAACGCACTTTTCGCTTTTAGGGAGAGGAACGTGTAGAGTTGAACTGCTATTCCCCCCCGCCCCCATTACAGTTCCTCTGGATAAAAATCGGCATGTGGTATTATTTGTCAGGCTTGCTGTAGCCCGCTGATGTGTTGACATCTGATCCCTATAAATTATTGCACACTGTTATAGCATCTCGGTGTGCTTTTGTATTAAATATGGGAAAATGAAACAAAGTAACTATTTGGAAAACTGGTGGCCGGTGAATCCTAACCCTTTGTAAGCTGTTGGTTTTTGTTGCCCTTTTGGAAATGAAGTCGATTTTAATAACTTGTAATTAATGCATGTTGTGGAATTTAAAACGCGAAAACCGTAAAAAAGAATAGATCTTACAGGAAACAGCAATTTTGTTTTTAGTACTTTAGTCTGTGCTAGAACTTTCTACCTGTAACTTTTTGTTTACTTGCACGTCTGCCTCTGTGTTTAGTATAGTTTTGGCACAAAAAAGGGGCTTAGTTGAATAATTTTTACAAATCTCTAATTCAAAGATTTTTTTTCCTTAAGAGATTTGGTATTTGCCTTTTCCTCAACTTATGTATTAATGTAAATAGCTTATTGTTAAAATTAGTGTGAACCGGGACAAGGTTCATTGTGAACTAATGTGTAATATAATATTCATAGTGATTTTGAAATGAAGAAAGCGTGTTTAGGCATAATTCACTTCCATTATAAGCACCAATCACAATGCAGAATTTTTTGAAATGTTCATTAGTGATGGTAATATGTAAACTTAATTGTAATTTCATCTGCATTCCTTGCCCTGGTATATATGTTTTATACGACAGTATTGCCTATGCACTTTAGAAAATTGGAGAGGCAAAAGGTAGCTGAATGTGAATGTTAGCGACACTGGGTTTATTCTTTTAAAGTGTGATTTAAATGCTTTTATCTTCTACCTTGGAGAAGGTAGCAAAGGAAATAGTTTGATTTCTCAGAATTTTCTTTGTGAAAGAATAGTAGTGAAAACAATAATGAAATCATATTGACAAAGTTTAATGATTGCATCCTGCTTGAGTCAGGCTGAGCATTTTGATATGTTTGTGTAATTTAGTTACCCGCTTTCCTAAGGGTCCTGCAGCCCTAATGGCCATTCATTCATTAATTCAACAAGTATTGATTGAGCGCTTACCATGTGCTAAGCACCATGATATGCGTACTACTTGTTTACTATTGGGAATGACAAGCACAAAATAACACTAAGGGTCTTTTTTAAAAATTGGATTAAGGTGACAATTTAAAAAATTTATATAGATTATATCCTATTTCCATATTATTGATTGAACCCCGTTCCCTGAATTGATGTAAAACACTGCAAAACTCAGAGACTTTTCTAATGCTAACAGCTTTCAACATTTTAACAAATACAAATAATGAACTTGGACAGTTGAAATGTAAGTACGTCTCTGATTTATGAATATTTGTTGTCACAGAGGAATGATGCAGGATTAAATGATTTGGGATAATTAATTTGAACTGACCAGTTCTGCCTTAAACCAGAAGAAATTTTGTGATCATTGAAGTCGTTTATAGTGAAATCCCTTCCATAATGCTTCCTACACCCTGTTTGGCTGTCATGCTGCTGCTCGTGTCCTGGTCCTCTACAGTGGGCTCACTGCAGTCTCTCCTCACCCCACAATAGCGGGCCCCCACATTTTACACTGTGGAATTTCTTGGATCCAGTTTACAGCATATGGTAGAGTGTTACCGTATCATTGAAGATCTTTGTAGCTGACAGCTGTATTAGTAATTCTCGAAAGAGATACATATTTATTTGAGTCAGGCAATGAGCAGCTGAAGTAAATAAAATTATTTAAAATACAAGATATTTGGAGATACCAGTTTTCTTTTGCGTAGTGACAGCAAAATATTGAAACATGTCCTAAGACTAGATATGCTGTTGAAAGTTTGTGAGTTGATGGTTGCCTCGGTGGTTTCTACGGACGGACATGCCGATGCGCCGCATCCAGGGCCAGGGCCTCGCCCTTGTGCTCAGAGCCTGTCTCGTTGGGGCCACAGTGTACTGAAATTACAGTGAATAAGTGGACCCACTTCATTCTACATTCCTTTCTAGAGCAGAAGTTAGGACATATATTCCAGGGCTCTTTTATGTGGAACTGACATGATTTAAATAGTAGTTCGTGTAGGAAAACTTAAAGGAGGAAAAGATTACAAAGCTTAGTGATTATTTAATGCCAGGCCTAGTGGCACATTTAACTTTGTGCTGTGCTCAGAATTTAATATTCAAGTAATTGAGAAAAGTTGTATCATCTCTACTTGAGTTAGTTACATCAAGGTTATTTTTTGTTTGTTTTTATGTTTTTACAAATTTGAGACATGTAAGTATTGGCTGTTGATGGATCTGGTTTTTCAAGTGGCATGTTCAAGGTGGGTGCTGAGGACACTTCCTACTGATCATGTACTAATAATGTATGAAAGATAGTGGGAAGAGCTTGCTTTTGAATTTGTAATTAGGCTGTCACATTTCTATTTACTGCCCCACATGCAAGACTCACTGGCACAAAACAGATAAATCTGTTTGCAATGGAATTTACTGGCCTTGGGCCATTGGATTACTGTCATTTGTCACTTTAGTGCTACTTCAGCAGTGTAGATGTTCATTTCCAGAGACATGCATGTGCTTGGACTGCAGTTTTCCTGTTTATTGAAGTGCTGTCCCTAAAGGTCTTTCTGGGACCATTTCTGTCAGTACAGCTGGATAAAGAACTAGGGTAGGCGAAATAAAGGTAGCCCATGGGGTGTGTGCGTAGTATTTGTTTCAAGGGTCAGAAACTGTAGAATCTGTTGTAAACCTAGATGTGGAGTTTTCAGAATGTAGACTTTTCACTAGCTGGCTACTTTCTATTTGAAAGCTCCTCAGTCCTGACCCCATTTTCAGCAGAAGCCCTGAGAAACCAGCGGCTGTCAGCTCCATGCTGCCCCCAGTCTTGACACATACCGTGCTCTGGGAATAGGTAGGTGAGGAGTGGAGGTAGAGGTATGGTTTGGGGCTGGAAGAGGATTAGAGCATATCTTCCTGGACTTGCCCTGCCTGGCCTGCTTGAGAACTGTTAGAGGATGCTGTGCGTGTGGAGGGTTAGCCCGGTGCCGCCACGAGTGTCTGCGCACTAATGATGACTGCTCTTGTGATCCTTAGGCCCTCCCTCCTGGGCTTTGTCTGCAGCTTTACTGGTTGTCATTCTCCAGATCAATTCTCAATTTATTTTTCTGGAACCCACCCGAGGGCCGTCTTGTAAGCCTGCACTCTCACAACTAGTGCATTAGAAATGAAAGTGCCTCGTAATAGGAAGGCTGGTGTCCCTACTCTTGCACCTTCAGTACTTGAGTTTTATGTCTGCCTGCCTCTTTCCCTCCCTCCCTCCCTTCCTCTCCCTCTCTCTGTCTGTTTCTTTCTTAAACATGTTTGATGGTAGTAGTTTTTTTTTTTTTTTTTTTTTGTGAGGAAGACCAGCCCTGAGCTAACATCCGTGCCTATCTTCCTCTACTTTATATGGGGCGCTGCCACGGCATGGCTGACAAGCAGTGCGTCGGCGGGCGCCTGGGATCCGAACCGGCGAACTCGGGGTTGCCAAGCACGAACTAAACGCTGTGCCACTGGGCTGGCCCCTGATGGTGGTAGATTTTTGTTTCCCCATTTGTCCTTGTTTTATGACGCAGTGCTCCTTTTCATCTCTGTGTATTGGATGGAGACAAACTGGTATGCCCTTGTTCTTTTCTGGCAAAGTAGTCTTAAAAGTATCCAAAGATTCGCCATGACAGCTCCAAACTTATATTTCTCATTGGAGCTACTGTGGGAAAAAACTATGTTTAAATGTTAATTGAAAAATATTAGACGTATCAGGTACGCCCTGCTGTAAGAAACTTAATGTAGGAAAAAAACATGCATTAAGACTGCACAAAATAGAGGGGTTCATGTTACGACCTGTTGTTGTGGATGGCTGGCTAAGGTGGGAAGGGAGGAGTCCCATGAATAGTGCCCCCCGGAGCTGTAGTCCTTGGATGAGATCCACAGGTTGTGCTGGAAGTGGTGGGGATGGCTTTTCTCAACTTACTCTCCTCACTGTCCACAAAAACAGAAGTTTACCATTATTGTGAGTACATGTCAAAAATACTCATTTTTATGTTTTAAAATATGTGAATTAAGCCGGATATCTGCATATATTACATTTTGCAAGCTATGGACCCTGTGAACTATAACTGCCCAAGAACATTTAATGTATGGTTCTGTGTAGGAAATTTGGTTTGCCTTTTGTTCTAACGAGTTACAGTCTGCATTGTTCAGTTGTTCTCGCATAAACGCGATAGAATCCTTTGCCCTGGATATGAACAGTACATTTCTAATTTTATTGTATTCATTTAAATTTAGTCAGGACTAATTGTGAATTTATTTGGTATTCTGATAACTGTCAAGAGAATTTCTAGTGTTCCTTTTGCGTTTCTCCTATTTTAGAGAGTTGAATGACTCTAGAGGGTGAAACAACGCCTCTCATGAGACTTTCATCTATATTTCTAAAATACTTGTTCTCCCTGTTCTTCCTGAAAATATCAGTCTTTTTCCTTTCGCTAGGACATGTTGAAGCTTTGGGAGAAATAGAAGAGAGTTTGAAGATGAAATTTAATTCTAGAGTTCTTGGAGGTTCTTGCCCAATGTTGTAAAATACTTCTCTTGGTATTTTAAGTGGTAATTCCCCTTAGATGGCTGCCAAGATGTGTACGTTTATCTGAGACCTGGAGTGGGCCTTCTGAGTAGATCTGAGAATTGGACAAGGAAGAACATATTCATTATAAAACACTAATTAAGCATTGCAATAATCAACAGGTGGAGAATGTTGTGCAATGTGTAAACTGCATGGTTTATAAAGTGCCACAGCTTGTTTGAGCCTTACAGCAACTCTGCAGTGTATTGTTAATGTCACCATTTTATAGATGAATGAAGTGAGACCTAGAGAGGTTGTGGCTTGAAGTCATGTGCCTTTTCTAAACTTTGTCAAACTGCTTTTCTAGAAGAGACTGATAAAGGCATGATGTTTCACATTATGACTTCTCCATAGTAGTTCCTCAAGGAAAGTTTAGGGAGCTGCTGGATGAATGAATGAAATAAACATTTAAATGTTTAAAGACACTAATTTGTTACTAATCACTAAGTGTTACTAATATGTTACCAATTTTTAATTACATATTGTGTGAGGTGCGTTGTGATAAAAGTCCTTACTGATTTTCTTTTTAAATACAAAATAAAAATATGCTGGGGGGTGGCAGTGTAGTGGGTAAGTTCGTGGGCTCCACTTCTGCGGCCTGGGGTTAGCGGGTTCGGATCCTGGGTGCGGACCTATGCATAGCTTGTCAAGCCGTGCTGTTGCTGTGTCCCATATAAAGTAGAGGAAGATGGGCATGGATGTTAGCCCAGGGCCAATCTTCCTCAGCAAAAAGAGGAGAATTGGCAGAGGATGTTAGCTCAGAGCTAATCTTCCTCACCAAAAAAAAAAAAAAGACATGCTGTTTCTAAAGCATACAGACAATACAGAAGTATTTAAAGTAAAAAGCATGTCATTCTCTTCCTGTTCGATCCTTAATCCTCAGTTTGATGTGTATCTTATGTGCTTTTTTCTGTTAGGGCATTTTTTGTTGTTGTTCCGTTGTACCATAATACATAGTCTGTTCTAACCACATAGTCACTGAGCTGAGCTTTTGGAGTAAATCTTGTTTTTAAAATTATTGAAGACATCTATTCAAGTATAGTAAGTTGTCTTATTTTTACCCAATTTTGCTAGGGAATGGAGCAGATATTCTGGAGGTTAAAGTGGCTCATTGGAACCCAATGTACTGAGGACTATGGAAGTGCATAGAAATTTCTGAGTGATAAAATGTTCAGAGAACTTTTTTTTTTAAGAAATGATATTTTGAAGACATTCAATCCCTTAATTAGGGCAGCTGTGCTGTCCAGTTTTTATATTGTAAAAAGAGGTCTGATTGAAATTCACATTCTTGTCTATCAGTCACCTCTGCACTAGAGAAGATTATTGAGAGGACAAACCTTTCATTAGTTGGAGAGATTGGTAGGTCACCAGCCCAAGTGAAGAGTGGGGAATTGGAAAATTAAGCTGGGTTTTTCCCTGTCTTCTCCAAAATCAGGTTTTTTCTCCTGCCCCTTTGTTTTTATCAAAGTACTGCAATGGCAGAAAATAAAACACCCTCCCACTCCCTACATCAGGTTCCCCTCCCCGGAGACAGCCACATTCAGTCCCCGCTGACTCTAATAAAATGCAAAATCAGGTCTTCCAAGGGTAGCATTCTATTTTCATTTGGAATTAAGTTGTAGGATATCAGACACTTTTATTCAGAACCACATATCAAGGACTTTATATCTTTTGTGATTGTTCAAAGATTTTTGGTGGCTGAGCGTTAGCAATATAGAGCTGAAAAGAGAGTTCCTGTGCTTTCGAAGTTCACAGAGTGGTGCTGAGAGAAACAGGCTAAGTGGTGAATCCTGTTTTAGGATGATAGTTCCTTTAACAGAAATGTGAACAACATAGTCAAGAACTTTCATTCACTCGTTCAGTTATTGAGTAGCTGCTGTGTCCCAGGCGCTGAGGATGGAGTGATGAGCAAAAACAGGCGTTGTCCCTCTTAACAGAAAGCTTACTGTCTAACGAGGAGGACGGTTGCTAATCAGATAATCACAGTAATACATGTGTCATTTCAAACTGAGAATCATGTCTGGAAGGAAGGGAACAGTCTGTTGGAGTGGCCTGGGGAAGTCAAGGAAGGGTTCCCCCAGAATTAGTGCCTTTGCTGAGATGCACAGCATGAGACAGTGGGAACGACATGTGCAGTGGCTCTGTGGCTGGAGCGAGTTTGGAGCATTTAAGGGAACTCAGAGAAAGCTTATATGTCTTGAGCTTAGTGCTGGAGGAGGGAGGTAGACAGGGGCCTATTCAACCTTGCAGCCTTTCTCAGATGTTACTGTCTTTATCCTGAGAAAAACATGGAAGAGGGGATGATACAGCATTTGACCACAGAACCTCACAACCAGGTTGCAGTTTGGGCTCACCTTCTGACTGTCCTCTGTAGCAAAGATTCTAGCAGGGTCCCAGTGGCCTAAGGAGATCGGGAGGGTTCTTGGACTTTTGACTAGGGAGGAGGATGCAGTGGAGGTGGAGAGAAGTGGATCCAGAGATCTTGAGGTGTAAGATGAACTGAGAGAGGAAGAGAGTGTGACTGAGTTTCAGGGAAAGCTGGGAAGATAGCTCTTCCAGAAAGGTGACAGAGAAGCATGAGGACAGGGCATGTGCGGGAGAACATGCAGAGGAGCAGAGTCTCAAAGCCGGCAGCGTGTTTGGGAATTTGAGATAAATATGTGGCTGTAATGATGTGTAGGGTGAAGTGGTGGGACAGGAGCCAGAGGAGGGAGCGAGGACCTTGATAGACCAAGCCAAAGACTGCGTTTGTCTTGTAAGCAGGTGGGTGCCTGTGAGAAACCACAGGTTTTCGGAATAAAACCCCAGGTTTTAGGAAGTGGGTAGCACCTCTCTGCATTAACATTGCTGATGGAGGTGATTGTACAGGGGGCTGATTGGGGTCCTTTGTGGTTTGTCACGGGTTTCACTCTTTAGGCTCTCCACCAGATCTGGGAATGTATGCTCTGCTCACCTCAGTACCCCAAGCATCTTGAACCCCAAAACTTTGAGGGGAAGAAACTAAGGCATTCTTTTGGGGACATCTGAGGCAGATTAATGCAAGGCAAATAGCCCTTGAAAGTCCTCAGTGATAACTGGATAGAGTTGTTAGAGAATGTCATTTGGGGACATTATTCCCTTTAGTTTTAGGGGGCGCCTTTAAAAACAAGTATTTGTTCCTTGATTATGCTCCTAGAAAACATTAAGAGAAGCATATCACCTGTAAATCCCACAACTGAGATGACTTCTTTTAAAATTTGAAATGCTTCCCTTCAGTACTTTTTTGTAGTAAATTTTAGACATTTGGGATCGTTGTATATAATAGTATTTCTTAAGTTGTGGTCCTTGGTCACAGTCTTCTCCCATCAGAATCACCTGGTGTCCTGTGTGCCATCCAGACGTACTGAGTAGGGATCCCTGTGAGCAGGCCCCCAGTCTGTTTTGGACAGCTCCCCAGGCTCTCTCAGCCACGCTCAAGTTCCAGAACCTGCGCGTGGTTTTGTTCACAGCTTTTTTCACTTAACCTGTTGAGTGCTTCCCATGAACGGGATTAACTAAATCATATTTTGGACAAAAATTTTTTAACTTCTCCAGTCTAGGTTAGGTGTGAACAACAACAGATACAGGTTTGTATGACTCAGAGGTGATAGTATCTAATTTTAGCACTGAGGGGAATGAATTGTGGAAACAGAACCAGCCGAGAAACCTGAAAATTTTGCCACTTTGAAGATCTACTGCATTGTTTGAAGTTCACTAACTAACTGATTAATTAATTCCCTTTCAACAAACATTTATCCAGCTCTTGCTGTATGCCAGGGCCTATATTGGGTTTGTAAGTTGCAAAACACAGTTACAGGAAAATATATAAGTACAAATACATTCCCCCAAAGCCATGAAAGCCGCTCTGCTGACTGCTGTGCTCCGTGTCGTGAAATAGGGCCCCAGTGGAAGGTATGAGCACAGCACAGATGCCACCACAGTTCATTTTAACTGTGAGCATCTGATGTTCCAGAGAGTTGGAACGAACTTCTAATTCATCCTGAAGCCTGCTTGTGGTCAGCATCTTTTTGAGGATGTGTACACAGCGGGAAGCCAATTTGCCATCAGAAATTCTTTCTGCCTTTTTTTGTTGCTGGTCATGGATTTGTCAGCTTACGAAATTCTTGCCTCCAGTTTTTCACATACTGGTGCAAAAATAATTTCTCTTGGTTCCATCTTGGTTCTTATTGAACTCTTGGCTTTTCCATACCACAGCTACACAGTGTGAGTTAAGTGCCAGGAATATAAACCTTCTTTTTCATCTGTGACTAGAGTTCTATCCAGTGAGAAAGAGATGAAGTAGCTTTTTAAAGAGAATCTTGAAAAGCCTTCTCTTCGGTTTTGGCTGGAAGCTTAGCTGACTATGACTTGACCTCCACACACAGTGAAACTGCAGCAATACCCTAGCAGTGTACTGGTCCCGGACACAGAGCTACCAGAGCTGTGTTTGGAAAGAGTTTGCCTTGCATCCCGTGGCACATGTGGACAAACGGGTTTCTTTTCTTTTTATGGTGGACAGAAAGTAAGGTTCATTGCCATTTGTTTCTTTGCCATTGATTTCTTTTTGGTGGAAACATAGATGTGAGTTAGCTGTATTAATTAGTCCATCACTTCTCTATGAAGAAGGGAAGAAAGCCCAAGTATGTCGTGTCACGGTGAGCTTTGAGGGCCCAGTGGACTTTGATTCTGTAGGTGCCCTGTCTTTCCTCTGATGGTCAGTCAGCTGTTCACGGAGGCCTGCAGCCGGCCAGGCCCTGTGTGGGCCCTGTGCCCAGAGTGGTGGAAGGAAGACATGGCCCTGCCTAGTGGAGGGGAACACCACACAGATGGTTGTCTAACTAGAGCTCTGGCAGCTGCTCTGGGGTAGGAGTCGGGCCCCTGGAGTGATCTGGCGGCTCAAGAAGGCTTTCTTGAGTGTCATGTGATCTGGTCCTCCTCCAGCAGCTCCGCTGCCCAGCATGGCGTCCTGCCCTGCCGTGTGGGGAACGGGTAAGTTAATTGATAGTGGGACCAGTTGAAGGAAATAAAGAGAAGGCCTGGTTGTCATTCAGTCTGTTCAGGACTGCATATGGGTTTGTTTTGGTGTTTGTGGTTCTAGCAGTGAATATTAGGGCCACAGCGTGCAGATCTGCCCATGAGGGGCAGATTTGCCTGCTGTAGAAATCCATAATTTCTGCATTAAAAATGCATGGGTGGGGCCAGCCCGGTGGTGTGGTGGTTAGGTTCACGTGCTCTGCTTCGGCAGCCTGGGGTTCGCAGGTTCAGATCCCAGGCATGGACCTACACACGGCTTATCGTGCTGTGGCAGGCGTCCCACATATAAAGTAGAGGAAGATGGGCATGGATGTTAGCCCGGGGCCAGTCTTCCTTAGGAAAAAGAGGAGGATTGGCAACAGATGTTAGCTCAGGGCTAACCTTCCTCACCAGGGGGGAAAAAAAAGAATGCATGGGTGACCTCTAAGCTTCTTTTAAGGTTTTTCCTGGCTCACTTTATCTCTGTTGTATAGTTTCTTGCATCCAGGTGACTGACCTGTCTATCAGCTAATAAGCTATTTCATTTCATTCTCTGGGCTGTTTCTCCAGAAATGTAATCCTGAGATTACAAGATAGATACTGATGCAGATAAAGTGCAGCTTTCCCATGCCCAGTTAGTGGGCTGTGGCAGTGATCCCTGTTCACCTGGTCACAGCAAATGCTGTTATCCCCCAAATTTGAGAGCCCTGAGGCCGTCAGCCTTCCCAGGTGGAGAGTCTTAACTGTGTGTCAGTGATGAGTATGGAACGAGGACTTTTCAGGTGGCTTGCCTTGGTAATTTCTTGTATTTGCCACCTTTGTCACCTTAGATATCCCAGCCAATGCCATCATTCATCCACTAGTTATTTTTCAAGCTCAGCTGTGTGCTAGGCAGTGTGTGTACAAGAGTGAATGTGAACCAGTCGTGTCTACCCGAGACCTTCTGCTCTAGACGCGCTCCTCCCCGTCCATGCAGCCTCCTCTCTGGCTTTCCACCACTCCCTGTGTTGATGGCCTCCTCTCAGGGAGGCCTGCTGTACTGCCCTCTTTAAAGTCACACCCTCCTTGTCTCTCGCCACCTCTCTCTCGCCTTGCTTTCTTGTCCACGCACTCCCCACCTTCTGATACCCTGTATCTCTAGTAGCCTCACGTAGATATTTTGTTCATTTTCTATCTCCCCTACCAGAATGTGAATTTAATGAGAGCAAGAATTTGTTTAGTTCACTGATATGTTCCCAGGGCCTAGAACATCCTAAGTGTCCAATAAATACTCATCAATGAATAAATTAGTGAGCGCTCTAACACAGTCCGTATATTCGAGAAGTCCACAGCTGAGTGTGGGAAGGAGGCTCTGTTACAGTCCAGTGTGAGTAACTCAGTAGGTTTGTTAGGGAAATAGTTTGCAAAGATGAGACTCTGAGACTGAGTTCTGTAGTCTGAGGTGAAGTCAGCTAGGCCGGTAGAGCCCAGAGAGAAGGCACTTGATGCGACGCAAGAGACCGCACGCACAGTGGCGGGGAAGTGCACAGAGGGAGCTGCAGCACCAGGTTGTTGGGGGCATGACAGGGGCCTTGAAAGGCTGTTCCTAGGGACCAAAAGAATCAGATTCACATTTTGGAGAAAGCACCGTGGTGGCCGCATGTGGTCTGGAGGATGAAGGATGAGACTGGAGGCGACCAGTTGGGCACTCCCACTGGTCCAGGGAGAAGTGCTGAAGGCCTCAGCTCAGGCGGTGGCAGTGGGGAGAGGAAGTGAAGGCTTTGGGATGACCAGTTGTAAGAGGGTGCCTAGGGAGCTAGGCAGTGTCATTGTAATGTATTTGTAATAATGTGTTTTCTTTTTTAATAAAATGGGATATAGTATATGTTGTTTAGTAAAGTGTTTTTTCCCCCACTTCTTTTTTTGTATGTGTGTGTGTGAGGAAGGCCAGCCCTGAGCTAACATCCGTCGCCAATCTTCCTCTTTTTGCTGAAGAAGACTGGCCCTGGGCTAACATCCGTGCCCATCTTCCTCTACTTTATATGGGACACCACCAGGGCATGCCTGACAAGCAGTGCTTTGGCTGGCGCCCGGGATCTGAACCCGCGAACTCTGGGCTGCCAAAGCGCGAACCAAACCGCTACGCCACCAGGCGGGCCCCTCACTTCTTGTATTGTGAATATTCTTCATTATTAAACATTTTTCTTCAATGTTACTCTTAAGTACTGCAGAATTATATTTTATGCATACTAAAAACAGTGATGTTTGGCATTTTGGGGATCCATTTTTTAGTTGTTTCTGATTGTGAGTTGATTATTTTATTTCCCAGAGTTAACTAAAGCATGACATTGTAAACTGAAAGATGAACGTCTTTAAATCATTGATTATTTTGGGGGCAGAGCAGGAGATATATTTTGCTAAGTAATATTGAGAAAATAATTAGAGGTAATTTAAAACATGAAGTTTTTTTATGTTTGTGGATTTTATAACGATGTACCGTACTAATTTGATCAAAAGCAAGTTCTACATATGAAATACTTGAAAAATATATTTTTATAAAATATTCGTCAATAAGCTGACTCGTGTTTGGTGAAGGCCAACTCTTTTAGCTTCTGCTGTAGATATTAGCAAGGTAACCAAAGCGTTCTTACTCTGTGTAGGTCATGGGTAATCAAGCGGGTTACTAAGGCATCAGAAACAACTGGGGCACATTACGAGGTGTGTAGTTAAGTGCTGAATTTCGTGGTGCACATGTTAAGTTCTGCAGCAATAATTCAGGGAGTGAAGGAGATGGGCAGTGAGTAGCCTTGAGAATGAATAGGATTTGGGCAAATGGAGAGGAAGGAGAAGGGCATTCTGTGTGGGCAAACAGAAATCAGATTAACCTGTTTTTTGCTTTGTGAGTGATCTTACTTTGTATGAATCCCCTGGTCACAGCCACTGAACTTGGAACAAGCCTTTTATCTCTTTTATTGCTCACTCCATTACTGTCTTAGTTAGGATGCTTTTGATAACAAGTAAAAGAAAGCCCAACTCTAACTGGCTTATACCATAAACTGGAGATTTATTGGCTCATAGAACTAGAAATCTCAGAGGGTAGGTCAGGCTTCAAGGTTGGTTTGATTCATCATTTCAGTGGTATCTTTGAGGACCTGATTTCTTTCCACTTCTGTTGTATCAGTATTATTCTAAGGCTAGTTTTTCCCTCAAATAGCAAAATGGCTACAGCATATGCAGGCTTCGCATTTGCTCGCAGCCTACACCACATCAGCCACAAGAGAGTGGGTGTGCGTCCCAGAATTCTCGGCAGTTTTGAGACTTCTGAGCTTTATGACCTTTGGGCCACCCCTGAACCAAGTACTGTGGGCTAGGAGGGTGGCATGCCATGCTGGGCTCCGCTCTGGAGCTGGGGGTGGAGGTGTGTCAGCCTTTTGAACTGGATGGCCGCCATCCGACAGTGGAGGAAGAGAATGAATGTTGGGAGGATGGCTGCAAAGTCCGTTACAGCCCCACCCTGAAGCCCCATCCCTCCACACTCTCCCTTTCTAGGTTTGTCAGTTCTTCCTTCGTTTGGACTCCTCAGACTTGACTGTCCTTTCTCCTTGGCAAATCATCCTGTACTGTCTGATGGCATCTTACTGTATCTTAGGATCTTCCTTCGATTTTATTGTTGCTTAACTGTTCGTGTATCTGTACCTTGCGGTCAGCTCCAGGTTCCCATCCTGGCTCTCTCATTTTCTGTTCGTGGAATCTTGGGCAAGGTTATTTCTCTGAACTTCAAGTTTTTTCGTCTTCATCACCCAGTCAACAGATGTTTACTAGATTCTTAGTACTGTGCTTAAGTGGACAGTCCAGAACTGAAAGACACAAGGAGATCACAATTCATTCACAGAGATGTATAGGTAAGTGAGAATTACCATGAGATGTGAACAGTGCCTTGATAGAAGTAGGGTTGGGAGGATTTCACTGAGGAGGTGCCAATGTTGAGCTTGGCGGGTGAGCAATTCATCAGAGCAGTGCAGGAAGAGGGAGCTGCCTGCATGAAGGCTTCCTGGCAGGAGAATAGCGAATACATTTAGAGTAAGTGGGGTCTCGGGTGCACAAGGAGATGAGGCCAGATGGTTTAGACAGGGACTGCTATTACACCAAGCTAACGAGTTTAGATTCCATCTCTGTACCGTACGATTAAGTTGACCATGTGTCCTGGTTTACACCTGTTGTTCCAAGGTAGTTAATGTGATCTTTTCACTCTGAAAGGTGCCTCCAGTTTGGATGATAAACGGTCACCCAACTTAAAGTAGGAGTTTGGAGCCATGTGATAGCAGTGTACAGGATGAAAGGCTTACCTTCCAGTGGGACCCTGGGATCATGTGAGGTACAGCATTGCAGTGCTTCTCAAACTTAAACTGCATTAAGAGTCAGCTGGGGATCTTGTTAATAGCACGTTTGGCTTCAGTAGATCTGGAATGGGGCCTGAGAGCTGCATAAGCTCCCAGGTGATGCCTTTGCTGCTGGTTTGGGGACCACACTTGGAGCAGCAGGGTAGTATAGTACATTAGGGGCATCGAAGGGTCTGCAAACTCCCTGAAATCATATGCAAAAATGTGTGAATGTGCATTCTTCAGGTAGTGGGCCAAATTTGTTTACATCAGATTCTCAGGGGGGACTACCACCACCCAAAAAAAGGTTAGAAATCATGCCTTTTAGAAATAATGTGATGATTACGTGAGATCTGTGTATTAAATGCCTTTAATGCAGTGCCTAACCCGTAGTAGTCATTCAGTGTGTGTTAGGTATCTGTCGTCCTTCCCTCCCAAACCCTCCCACTGCCAAATTCTTTGAAGGCAAGAAACATTGCTTAAACATTTTAAATATCTTTTTTTTTCTTTCCATTTTTTTAAATTGATGTCTTAGTTTATAACACTGTGGGGTTTTAGTTGTACATTTTTGTTTGTGCGTCACCTTGTGGATGTAACCCTTCACCCCTTGTGCCCCCCCACCCCCCTTCCCCTTGGTAACCACCAATCAGTTCTCTCTGTCCGTGTGTTCACTTATATTCCATATATGAGTGAGTTCATGCAGTGTCTGTCCTTCTCTCTCTGGCTTATTTCAGTTAACATAATACCCTCTAGGTCCTTCCATGTTGTTGCAAATGGGACAATTGTGTCTTTTCTTATGGCTGAGTAGTAGTCCATCGTATGTATATACCACATCTTCTTTAACCAATCATCAGTTGAGGGACACTTGGGTTGCTTCCACTTCTTGGCTATAGTGAATAATGCTGCAATGAACATAGGGGTGCATACGCCTCTTGTGATGGTTGATTTCACGTCCATTGGGTAGATGCCCAAGAGTGGGATTGCTGGATCATACGGTATTTCTATTTTTAATTTTTTGAGGACTCTCCACACTGTTTTCCATAGAGGCTGCACCAGTTTGCATTCCCACCAGCAGTGAATGAGGGTCCCCGTTTCTCCACAACCTCTCCAGCATTTGTTGTTATTTGTCTTTGTGATTATAGCCATTCTAACCGGTGTAAGGTGATATCTCATTGTAGTTTTGATTTGCATTTCCCTGATGATTAGTGATGTTGAACATCTTTTCATGTGTCTATTGGCCATCTGTATCTCTTCCTTGGAGAAATGTCTGTTCATATCCTCTGCCCATTTTTTGATCGGGTTGTTTGTTTTTTTGTTGCTCAGTTGTATGAGATCTTTATATATTACTGAGATTAATCCCTTGTCGGACAAACGATTTGCAAATATTTTCTCCCAGCTGGTGGGTTGTTTATTCATTTTGATCCTGGTTTCATTTGCCTTGTAGAAGCTCTTTAGTCTGATGAGGTCCCACTTGTTTATTTTTTCTTTTGTTTCCCTTGTCTGGGTAGACATGGAATCTGAAAGGATCCCTTTATGTCCAATCTCAGTTAGTGTACTGCCTATATTTTCTTCCAGGAGTTTTATAGTTTCAGGTCTCACTTTCAGGTCTTTGATCCATTTTGAATTGATTTTTGTATATGGCGATAGGAGATGGTCTACTTTCATTCTTTTGCATGTTGCTGTCCAATTTTCCCAGCACCATTTATTGAAGAGCCTTCCCTCTCTCCATTGTATGTTCTTTGCTCCTTTGTCGAAGATTAGCTGTCCATAGGTGTGTGGTTTTATTTCTGGGCTTTCAATTCTGTTCCATTGATCTGTGTGTCTATTCTTGTACCAGTACCATGCTGTTTTGATTACTGTAGCTATATAGTATATTTTGAAGTCAGGGATTGTGATGCCTCCAGCTTTGTTCTTTTTTTTCAGAATTGCTTTAGCTATTCGGGCTCTTTTGTTGCCCCATACAAATTTCAGTAGTTTTTGTTCTATTACCATGAAGAATGACATTGGGATTCTGATTGGGATTGCATTGAATCTGTAGATTGCTTTAGGTAGAATGGACATTTTAACTATATTTATTCTTCCAATCCATGTGCATGGAATATTTTTCCATTTCTTTATGTCTTCCTCGATTTCTTTCAATAGTGTCTTATAGTTTTCATTGTATAGGTCTTTGACCTCCTTGGTTAAATTTATTCCCAGATATTTTATTCTCTTTGTTGCAATTGTAAATGGAATTGTCTTTTTGCATTCTCTTTCTGTTGTTTCATCGTTAGTGTATAGAAATGCAATTGATTTTTGTAAGCTGATTTTATACCCTGCCACTTTACTGTAGTTGTTGATTGTTTCTAGTAGTTTTCCGATGGAATTTTTTGGGTTTTCTATGTATAAGATCATGTCGTCTGCAAATAGTGAGAGTTTCACTTCTTCATTTCCTATTTGGAGTCCTTTTATTCCTTTTTCTTGCCTAATTGCTCTGGCCAGAACTTCCAGTACTATGTTGAATAAGAGCGGTGAGAGTGGGCACCCTTGTCTTGTTCCTGTCCTCAAAGAAATGGCTTTCAGTTTTTCCCCGTTGAGTAGGATGTTTGCTGTAGGTTTGTCATATATGGCCCTTATTATGTTGAGGTACTTTCCTTCTATACCCATTTTGTTGAGAGTTTTTATCATAAATGGATGCTGGATCTTGTCGAATGCCTTCTCTGCATCGATTGAGATGATCATGTGGTTTTTATTCTTCATTTTGTTAATGTGGTGTATCACGTTGATTGATTTGCGGATGTTGAACCATCCCTGTGTCCCTGGTATAAATCCCACTTGATCGTGGTGTATGATCTTTTTGATGTATTGCTGTATTCGGTTTGCCAATATTTTGTTGAGGATTTTTGCGTCTATGTTCATCAGTGATATTGGCCTGTAGTTTTCCTTCTTTGTATTGTCCTTGTCTGGCTTTCTATCAGCATGATGTCGGCCTCATGGAATGTGTTGGGAAGTATTCCGTCTTCCTCTATTTTTTGGAATAGTTTGAGAAGGATAGGTGCTAAATCTTCTTTGAACGTTTGATAAAATTCTCCAGGGAAGCCATCTGGTCCTGGGCTTTTATTTTTTGGGAGGTTTTTGATTACTGTTTCAATCTCTTTACTTGTGATTGGTCTGTTCAGATTCTCTATTTCTTCTTGATTCAGTTTTGGGAGGTTGTACGCGTCCAAGAATTTGTCCATTTCCTTTAGGTTGTCCAATTTGTTGGCGTAAAGTTTTTCATAGTATTCCCTAATAATCCCTTGTATTTCTGTGGTGTCTGTTGTAATTTCTCCTCTTTCATTTCTAATTTTATTTATTTGAGTCTTCTCCCTTTTTTTCTTAGTGAGTCTGGCTAAGGGTTTGTCAATTTTATTTATCTTCTCAAAGAACCAGCTCTTTGTTTCATTGATCCTTTCTACTGTTTTTTTGGTTTCAATTTCATTTATTTCTGCTCTGATTTTTATTATTTCCCTCCTTCTGCTGATTTGGGGCTTTGTCTGTTCTTCTTTTTCCAACTCTGTTAGGTGCAATTTAAGGTTATTTATTTGGGATTTTTCTTGTTTGTTAAGGTGAGCTTGTATTGCTATGAATTTCCCTCTCAGGACTGCTTTTGCTGCATCCCATATGAGTTGGTATGGTGTATTTTCCTTTTCATTTGTCTCCAGATAGCTTTTGATTTCTCCTTTAATTTCATCAATGACCCATTGGTTGTTCAGTAGCATGTTGTTTAGTCTCCACATCTTTGTCCCTTTCCTAGTTTTTTCCTTGCAGTTGATTTCTAGTTTCACAGCATTATGATCAGAAAAGATGCTTGTAATGATTTCAATCTTCTTAAATTTATAGAGGTTTGCCTTGTTTCCTAATATATGGTCTATCCTTGAGAATGTTCCATGTGCACTTGAGAAGAATGTGTACTCTGCTTTTTTTGGGTGGAGTGCTCTGTATATATCTATTAAATCCATTGCGTCTAGTTTCTCATTTAAGTCCATTATTTCCTTATTGACTTTTTGTCTGGATGATCTATCTATTGATGTAAGGGGGGTATTAAGATCCCCTACTATTATTGTGTTATTGTTAATATCTCCTTGAAGGTTTTTTAGCAGTTGTTTTATGTACTTTGGTGCTCCTGTGTTGGGTGCATAGATATTTATAAGTGTTATGTCTTCTTGGTGAAGTATCCCTTTTATCATTATATATTGCTCTTCTTTGTCTCTCATTACCTTTTTTATCTTGAAGTCTACTTTGTCTGATATAAGTATGGCTATTCCTGCTTTCTTTTGTTTGCCATTAGCTTGGAGTATCATCTTCCATCCTTTTATTTTGAGTCTGTGTTTGTCTTTAGAGCTGAGATGTGTTTCCTGGAGGCAGCAGATTGTTGGATCTTGGTTTTTAATCCATCCTGCCACTCTGTGTCTTTTGATTGGAGAATTCAATCCATTTACATTTAGAGTGATTATTGATATATGAGGGTTTAATGTTGCTATTTTATTGTTCATCTTCTGGTTCTTTTGCATTTCCTTCGTTTCTTGTCCCTTGTGTTTCGGACTGCAAATTCAATTTGGTATTTCTGCATGCTCATTCTCTTGGTTTTCTCTTTATTTGTCATGTGTGGTTCTCTTCTGGTTGTTTGTTTAGTGGTTACCGTGAGGTTTATATAAGCGATCTCCTGGATAAGAAAGTACATTTTCAGATGCCTCCTTTTTCCTGAGGCTGGGTCGATTCAATCCCTTACCTCTTCCCCTCCTTATTTGTTATCTCTTTATTCCAGATTGTGTCATGAATGTGTGTTTCCAGTGATGAGCTTGAATTAATTTTTGATGTTTTCCAACTGTATTTTGTTCTGGTGTAGTCTCCTTGCTTTTCTCCTTGCTGAAATCTTTGTATCCCCTTTCTCATTTGTTTTTTTTCAGGCCTAAGGGCCTTCTTGAGCATTTCTTGTAGTGGGTGTCTTGTGGTGACAAACCCTCTTAGCTTTTGTTTATCAGGGAGTTATTGTTTCTCCATCGTATTTGAAGGATATTTTTGCTGGATAAAGTATTCTCGGCTGAAGGTTTTTGTCTTTCATGATTTTGAATATATCATTCCAGTTTCTCCTAGCCTGTAGAGTTTCTGTCGAGAAATCAGCTGAGAGCCTGATGGGGTTTCCTTTGTATGTTATTTTGTTTTTTTGCTTAGCTGTCTTCAATATTATTTCCTTGTCACGGGTATTCTTCAAGTTTGCTATTATGTGGCGAGATGATTTTTTATTCCTGTTTATATATTTAGGTGACCTATTGATTTCATTCACTGTTATTTCCCTCTCGTTCCCTAGGTTGGGGAAGTTCTCAGCTATTATTTCTTTGAACAAACTCTCTGCTCCTTTTTCTCTTTCTTCTCCTTCTGGAATACCTATTATCCTTATGTTGCTTTTCCTCATTGAGTCTGATATTTCTCGAAGAATTTCTTCATTTCTTTTTAGTCTTAGCTCTCTCTCCTCCTCTATCAGGAGCATTTCTGCATGGCTATCCTCAATAGTGCTAATTCGTTCCTCCATATTGTCAGTTCTGCTCTTTAAAGACTCCATTTTTTCCACTATCTCGTTGATTTTGTTTTTCATCTCCAATAATTCTGATTGGTTTTTCTTTAGGGTTTCAATCTCTTTTGTGACATAATCCCTGAATTCGTTGATTTGTTTCTGTGTGTTCTCTTGTATTTCGTTGAGCTTGTTTATGATAGCTATTTTGAATTCTCTCTCGTTCAGGTTATCAAATTCTGTGCCTTCAGGGTTGGTTTCTGGGTGTTTGTCATTTTCCTTTTGGTCTGTAGCCCTGACATATTTTCGCAAGGATCCGACGGGGACGGCTTTATTTTTACCCCTCATGATTAAAGTTAGTCCTGCAGTTTCCCCCTGCTGCCACTAGATGGAGATCACGAGCGGTTTGCTCTGAGGCGGCTGCAGCCCCCGGAGGGATTATGCTGGAAGGCTGGGTGTGTGGGGGGAGGGGTCCTCTCTTTCTCCTGCTTGAACCCGGGGTTTCCTTTCTGGCTCTCTTAGGGTGTTTGCTACACCCCCTAAACAGTCCGTCATCGCTTCCCAGGGGGATCTCGCGACAGTCTGTGAGAGCACCTGGATGGCGCTAGTTTTCCCTGCTGTGGGCCGCCCTCTGTCCGCGAACCGCGCTGTTTTTGCCGATCGACTGGGGAGGGGGAGTACAACTTCTTACCTCTCCTCCCGTCCTCCTGGGCTTCCCGCGCCTCCACCGTCCGATGTATGGCAGCAGGGGTTTCTCAGAAGTCCTTCGTAGTGTTTGATTCAGCTCTGTTGGAATGTGAATGATGTTTTCGTTGTGTCGTAGGGGGCAGAGATTCAAAGAGGGAATCTCGCTCCGCCATGATACTGACGTCACTCCTTAAATATCTTTTTAATAGCTTCTATGCCATTGGTGCTCAATAAAAATCTGTTTAGTCTGGTGAAAAACTGTTTTAGGACTGTTAGCCATTCTGTCAACATTTTTAAGGGTCTCTTATGTGCCAAGCATTTTATTAGGTATTGAGGCTGCCGTTTAATCTTGGTTATTGCAGATATCCAGGCGTGGAGGGGGGCATTAGGGCTTAGGCTGCATAGTAACAGTAGGATTGAAGAGGAGATGAATCAGATTTTTTTTTTCTTTTTAGTAATCTTATTATTGAAGTATAATGTATGTTCAGAGAGGTGCTACTCCTGCCTTTGATTCATTGAGATCCTGTTCTCTGGATCTCAGTTGTACGGGATGTCAGTATGGATCAGTTAATTAGAATGCTTAGTTCATGCAGCCGCTATTGTTCTTGCCAGATATAATTTTCTGAAGATTTTGGTATTTTGTTGAGATTGTCCCAGCAATTTGAGATGGAAAGGGTATGGGCTAGCCCCGATGGCCTAGTGGTTAAATTTGGTGCATTCCTCTTTGGAAGCCTGGGTTTGGTTCCCAGGTGTGGACCTACACCACTCGTCTGTCAGTGGCCATGCTGTGGCAGCAGCTCACATACAAAAAGAGGAAGATGACAGCAGATGTTAGCTCAGGGTGAAACTTCCTCAGCAAAAAAAAAAAAAAAAATGGGAGGGGTATATAATTCAAGGTCGTCCTCTAAGTTTCTCACCTAGGAGGGTGGAAGACCAATGAACTATGCCATTGACATAAGCGTAGAAGCTGGTTTTGAGAAAATAATGGGCCTTTAGAATTTAAAGTTAAACTAGAATATGAAGGTGGAAGTACTGTGGAGTTGGCAGCCTGAAAAGTAGAACTGGAATATTATTGAACAATCCAAGTTGAAGCTGTGAATTTGGAATTCATCAACGTACTTGAGGCTGTGAGAGTAGGAGAGCTGCTTAGGGGGAATATCTAGATGCCGGCCCAAAAGAGAGGGAGAGAATGGTTAAAGAGACAGAACTCAGTCTTGTAGTTACAGAAGCCACTGCAGGGAAGAGTGTTATGGAAAGTGTGTAGGTGCACGTACACGCGCGTGTGTGTGTGTGTGAGAGAGGTCTTGTAACTAATCAGATGCTTGATAGACTGACTAGCTTGAGGATGTAAAATGACCTTGGATTGGATTGGAAGGTTATTTTTGAAAAAAACAGACTGTTGCAGGGCAAGGTTAGATTTGAGTGAGTTAAAAGAGCAAATAAGAAATGAGTTCAGTTACAAAAGAAGTGTCTTTGTGGAAAAGATATTTCTGAAAAGTTGCATGGGAGTTGAAATTTTCTATCAAATTATTTCTAGTTTAGTTGCATTGTAGTTTTTCTTCTGATTGACATTTAGTTTTGTTATTTGCCTTTGTTATTAATGATCAGTAAACCCTTAAAGGCACTAAAAGAGTTCCCATTTTGAAAACATCTGCTCTGGATGTTGTTCATCAAGATATAAGTGGGTCCTCTTATAAAGTGAATAATCATCTCAAATTGTTTTATAGTTTCTTCTTTCTGGTTTGGGGGTATAACTGAGTGGCAAAGGAGCTCTGCTTGCCCTCCCTCCTGTTGTCTGCATAGTTCCTCCCACCCCTCACTTGCCTGTAATGGGCGAACTTTTTCTTGGGGCATGGGAACACCCCTGCACAGTGATTCTGAACCCTGACTGCACATCAGAATGACACAGGAGTGTTTAAAATGCTTTAAAATGTGAAGCCTGGGCTCCCCCCAGACCACTGAACCCAGAGCTGTTGTGGGTGTGGCCTGAGCCTCCTCAGGTGATTCTGAGGTGTAGCCAGGCTGAGAGCCACTGCCTTTCTGTACAGCTGGTCTTGCTACTCCTGCTAGGTGAGCCGCACCAGGGGTTGGTTTTCTGCTTATGTACAAAAAAGAAGAGTATTGTGAATCGATTGGGTGAAAAAAATCTCTTTTCCAGGATACTCAAGTCCTGAGCTCCACATATTTACCATAAAGGAGACTTTCTGAAGTCTTGTTTCATTTTTCTAATAAAAGATTTTTAATCATAACAATGAACTTAAATACATAATTCAAGAATAAAGTGCAGTCTGTGCTTTTGGCTGGTAAACTATACCTCCATAATTACAATCTTCAGAGGCTATTTTTCAACAGATCATTAGGTGGAAGTTAAATTGAGAAGGTAAACAGTGGACTGCTTCCTCAGTGGATTGGCGTATCAGCACCCTTTTTTGCCGCCTTTTATTTTCAGCAGATAGTAATTTTGCAGCTTTAACTGCTTCAACAGCTCTTAAGTAGCTGATTTTCATTAGCAACCAAAGCAGCTTATTAAGGGGAACATTGTATATTTTCTCCTTAAAATTGGAAGGAGAGAGCTCTATGTAGCGGCTAACATAACTTATTAGGCAGCTCTGAATTTTCCGAGGTATTTGAAGAGACTGTTGGCAGTGGCCAGCAAATTAGAAGAAAATCATTTATGTAGTCATACTTCTTTTTTCCTGAATGTCTTTTAACACGGTAGCTCTGGTTAGTGATTCCTTTTCCTTTCTGGCAGGTGGCCTTCAGTAGCCCAGCTTTTATTGGTTTGGTTCCAGCATATTTCATTAAGTGAAAAATCCTGTAGAACAGATACACTTACAAGTTTCTGCCCATGTAGCACTCTGTTTAATGAAACACTAGATTTTGGATTCAGTGTTGTTGGCAGTAATTGTGTCTCTGTGTAGTGTGGGGTTTGAGAAGGTGGTCAGGGGATCTAGGCAGTTACAAAGGCCCAGCAAGGTGCAAACAATCTGAGGTCGTGTTTGAGGAATGATGGACAGAGGCTTCAAGAAGGATGGGCACCCTTACAAGTGATAACAGGGAGAAAGATGCAGATATCATGCACAATAGTTTAGGTGGTGTTTTGTATCACTAGTAAGAGTGTTTGGACCAAGGAACATGAAATCTTTAAAAAAACCCAATATGTAGATGTGTACAAATACCAAGTACTAAAGAATCCTACTTATGTAAGTGAAAGATTAATACTATGGTCCTTGGTCTTCAAAGCTGTATTTGTAATACAGTTGCCTCATCTACCTTATTTGTAGATGTGCATCAATTAATTAATTTGATTGTGCATCAGTTTAAAAAAATCAACTGTATTGAGAGATAATTCAGTACAATAAATGTACCCATTTTAAGTTTGCAGTTTGAGGTTTGACAGATGTATACATTAGGGTAACTACCACCACAGTCAAGATATAGAACATTGCCATTGCCCAGAAAGTTCCCTCATGCTGTTTTGCTGTGAATTGCCTATACCCAGGCAATTACTGATCTGCTTTCTGTCACTATAGGCTAAGTTTCGCTTTTCTAGAATTTCGTTTACATGGGATTATACAGAGTGTACTCTTCTATCTGGCCTCTTTCACTCTGCATACCACTTTTGAGATTCATCTATGTTGTGTGTAAGTGTTCCTTCCTTTTTGGTGCCGAGTAGTATTCCATTATATGGACCTACTGCAATTGTTTTTCTCTTCACTTCTTAATGGACATTTGTTCTTCCAGTGTTTGACTGTTATGAATGATGCTGTTGTCTGCATTCATGTACAGGTCTGTATGTGGACATATGTTTTCATTCTTTGTGAGTAAAATACCTGGAAGTGGAATTGTTGGGTCATGTGGTAAGTGTCTGTTTTATTTTATAAGAAACTGCCAGGCTTTTCCAAAGCGGCTATATTGTTTTACATTCACAGCAGCAGTGTATGAGAATTCCCCTTCTTCTACATCTTCACCAACATTTGGTATTGTCAGTCTTAATTTTATTGTGTATCAGTTTAAAAGGAAAGAATTTTTTGTCCACAGGAACATGAGTCCACATCTATGACAGAAAAGTGAATCTGACTGCAAATAGGTGGTTCTTAGTGAAATATGTCAAGAAAACAAGTTTAAGCAAAAAGAGAGGGGGACAAGAAAGTGTAGGAGAGTGCCTTCTTCATGCTGGATGCAGGTGACTTATTTGGTCGTCAAGGGTAGTAGGGTTGGGAAATAAAAATGGATGTTTAAAAGGTTGACCTGCCCTGATACTTTCTGATCACATCTGTGGTTTGGTTTGCCCTTTTTTTCGTCTAGATTTAAAATTTTGAAAGTTGATTTTTCTTTAGTTTGGGAGACCATGTGGTAATTGTGATTGGTTTTCCTCTAGGTCAAAATAGGAATTCTCAAAGTTTTCTGTAAAGCTTAACTCAGTTGTCTTGATTATATTTAAAAATTAAATGTTATATCTTGATTATATATAAAGATTATATTTAAAAGTGAAACTTGCGCTCCTGACTGAAACACCTCTAGTAATAATAAAAACAGGAGAATAAAAACTAATTAGAGGGGTCAAGTTAAAATTTTGCAGCCCACTGACATCTGGAAACTTTAAACTATTGTTCTGGAGGATGGAGAGGTTATCATTCCTTATTCTGTATCCTTGGATTTGTTGTGGGTTTTTTCTTTTCTTCTTCCTCTCCCTAAATTTATTTGTTCAGCAAAGCTATTTTGAGCACTTACTGTATGCCAAGTACTTTATTACCTGCTGGCGATACAGAGATGAATTTAACTTGGTTCCCGTGTAAAAACCAACTTTATGGGGGTGTAATATACATGCAGTGAATTTCACCCATTTAAAGTATAGTTTGATGAATTTATTTTTTCTTGAGGAAGATTGGCCCTGATCTAACATCTGTTGCCAATCTTCCTCTTTTTCTTTTTTTCTCCCCAAAGCCTCAGTACATAGTTTTAGGTCTTTCTAGTTCTTCTGTGTGGGACGCTGCCTCAGCCATGGCTTGATGAGCAGTGAGCAGGTCCGAACCGTAAACCCCGGGCCGCTGGAGCGGAACTGTGAACCTAACTGCTGTGCCACCAGAGTGGCCCCCAGTGTGATGAATTTTAACAAATGTATATATCTGTGTAATCACCTCCACAGTTGAGATAGCATTTCCACCATTTCCATTGCTCCCAAGTTTCCCTTGTGCCCATTGCAGCCTGTCCTCTCATTCACCCTGGCCCAGCAAAGGTAGAATTACTCTTATAGTTTGTTTTTTATTGGCCTTCTGCTTTTTTGTCTTTTTCTTCTCCCTTTTTCCTCCCTCCCTCCCTCCCTCTTTCCCCTCCCTTCCGAGATTAGCACCATGGTGATTGTAGTGGATGTGAGAATAGGTGGAATCTTGAACTTTTCCTAGGGCTATCCCAGATAACATGCACTGAATTCACTGCCTAATTTATCAGCTCTGTTCCATGTGATAAAAATTCTGTATAGCAAGTTATTGTATAATGAGGGCTATCTATTATCTTGCTTTTTAGTACTAGTTTAGAGCAAAGCAAGTTAAAATTTAACTGCCATTGTATAGTGTAACTCTAATGCGGACATAGGACTGGAAAGTTGGTAAGAGTGGGTTTCTGTTAAATTCACTTTTACCAATTAATTTGGAGATGCAGTCCACGGAAACAAGTTTTAGCTCAGAATCTCTATGAAAGCACTTAAAGAATTACGCAGCCGACCTATTAAAAATCCTCCTTGGAAAGGTGAGAGGCTGTCTTTTGATAAGACTTTAATAGAATAAAATACACAAACCACATGAAACTCGACACTAAATCGCAGTACTTTGCCATTTGAATCCTAAGAAGAAGGGATGCCGTCTGTGGGAATGGCTTTGTCACACAGTTTGTCCATTTTGTTCCCTTCTCAGGACTCCTCTGCCCCAAGAAAGTAAAGCAGAATTCTGCTGTGGCCCAGCCAGCTGAGGAACACACATTCTCTGCCTCCCTCTTTCCTTTGTCTGCTTTTGCTCTTTGCAACACTCACTACAACTTGAGTTCACTTGCGCTGTGACAAAACTGTAAATATCGTTGATGTCCTGAACCCCGGGTCTGTCTTATTCAAAGTTTATTCTCATAAGCTATCACAGGTCAGTGTGGATAGTTGGTACTCAATACATATTGTTAAATCAACGAAATTCCTGCTGTGCATTGACTATTTGAACAGTGCCATCTCCAGATGTCCCCAAAATCACCCACACCACTTTCCGAAGTTGAAAGCACACTGTAACTATTCAATAGCTGTCAGTTAGCATTCATCAAATACTGACCTGATTTTTTTTTTACTTAGATATAATTCACATACCATAGAGTTTACCCATTTAAATAAGTGTACATTTCAGTGGTTTTTAGTATATTCAGAGTTGTACAACCATCAACACAGTCAATTTTAGAACATTTCATCACTCCAGAAAGAAACCCCCTCCACCCAGCCCCTGGCAACCACAGTCTGCTTTCTTTCTCTAGGGATTTGCCTCTTCTGGACATTTCGTGTGAATGGAATCATACAGCATGTGGCCCTTTGAGTCTGGCGGCTTTCAGTCTGCATGTTTCAGGGTTCATCCATATGGTAGCGTGTGTTAGTTTGAGGACATTTCCAAAATGTGTTTCTTAGTCTTTCTTAGATCCAGGAGGATTTTTGGAGCTGGGAAGAACTTTGGAGGCTGTCTAGTCCAGTATACCCTCATTTTAGGGATGAAATTAAGGCTTTATCACTCTCAAAGCAGTTTATTGCTCCTTAATGTTTACTCATATCTCCCAAATTCACTTTCCTTGAGTCGGGAAATGAGGGAGAAGACTTTGTGCTTCTCAGCTTCTTGTTAGCTGTGACTTGGTTTTGTCATTTAACCCCATGAGGCTTGACTTTGCGTGTACATGGGAGATTGTTCCTGGAGGTGGGGTCATAGTTGTCCACCTGCCTCGGCAGCTGAAGTACGATGCACATGCAGGAAAGTGTTTATTGATCAGCACCTTTGTATCTTAATATGTCACCTCAGAGGCTGGTTTCCTATTTCCGTGAATTCTTTTGAAGGCAGAGAACATTGATTTCGTGGCACCTTGTACAGTCAGGTGCCACATAACGATGTTTCAGTCAACGACAGACCACGTATACGACAGTGGCCCCATCAGATTAGTACCATATAGTCTAGGTGTGTAGTAGGCTATTCTATCTAGGTTTGTGTAAGTATTGTAGGGGAGGAGGAAGTTTTCCTTTACCCTTCTAGGTTCTCCTGGCTGGTCTGAGAATTAAATTGACATGAGATAGATTAACAGGAGAAAATCAAACAAAAGTTGAATGATGTATACATGGGAGAAACCCAGGAAAACCGAGTAACTCACCAAAATGGCTGAAGCCCTCATCTTAAATACCATCCTCAGCTAAAGACAAAAGATGTTGGGGGTGTGGAGAGTCAGGGACTTCAAAGGGAAGGAAGACAATAGGTGAAAAGGAACAGATGTTTAGAATACAAGTGTTTGGCCACACAGAAACAGAACAACACAGAGGGGAGCCCAGCAACAGACTTTTCTAGGTTCTTCCCTGTCTACCACGTAGTTCATGTCATGCTAAGGTGGTAGCTCACTTCCTGAGACAGGTTTTTTTTTTAATCTGAGTTCTTTTAGACAGTTAAGGGGGAGTTAAAGAAAAACTTTGAGTCTGTTGTTTCTTAAAAGTAATCAGCCTAAAATAATCCTCATGCTAAAGAGACACATTTTGGGGTGGCAAATTTTGTTCCCCTTCAGTACACTCTTTGATGTTCACACAGTGATGAAATTGCCTAATGACGTATTTCTTGGAACATATCCCCGTGATTAAGCAACACATGACTGGCCTTTATTCGTGTTTCTGGAGATGAAATTTTTGGAAGTTTGACTGAAGGCTCAGCATGCTGTGCTCCAGCGCCCCCTAGTGCCATGCTGTAGTGGTAGTCCTCCGTTTCTCCTGTGTTCTGCAGAAAGGGGTGTTTCCTGTGGCTTCAGTAGATCTGTGGAGAGCTGTAGGTCGTGCAGGGGAATGGTAAACATCTTTCCTTCTCCTTACCTTCCTTGGGCTGAGATTGTGTCTTTGCTCTTCCTTTAGCAGGAACACTGGTATTTCCAGTTTTGCCCAGCCCCTTGCCCTCTGATGACTTGGCCTCTGGTCTCCTCCAGAAGATGAAACCTAGAGTGGCCACGCTCAGGGGCTCTGCTTCAGTGAGGTGTCTTGTTTCCATCCTGTGTTGTGGGCTTGCCCTCTTTTCCTGGAGTGTTTTCTATATATTTTAATGTCCTCTCTAGAAAGGATCAGAAAATAATCCAACATGTGAATAGTGGGAGTTCTGAAAGCCTGAGCGGGGTCAGTTGGAAACGAGGGGGAGCTGAGCTCAGCTCCTGGTGGTGGTGGGGAAGAGCTGCCCCACCTCATAGCCTCGCTTCCCTAGGAGGGGAGTGGAGAAGCCGAAAGCCCTTGTGGTATGTGCCCTGACCGCAGGCCTTTCCTGTGGGCATCAGAACAGTTGGGAAAGGAGCATTAGATGTTGCTTTCTTGTTCCTCCTCTTGACTCCATTATTCATCTAACTGGGGTGGGGGTGGGGGTTGCTTAAAACCCAGGGGGATTTCCAACTTTGCCCTATAGAATTTGGTACAGCTATTAGAAGAGTAGGGTTATAAACGACAAGATAAACCTTTCTGTACTGAGGTATGGCTGACCAAGGGCCCTCAGGCACCTTCTTTTGTTTCATCCTCGCACACCCATTTATTGAGCATCGATGTGCCAGGCCCTGCACTGGGCTTTGGAAATAAAAGAAAGAATGCACTTTTGTTCCTCCTGTTTAGTCTCCCGCGCAGACTACGTTTTATCTCACTCAGCTCTTAGAGGACAAAACTAATTCATGCCATCAGCGGCATTTTCTTCCCCACTAGATTACAAATCCTGTGAAATCAGGCACAGAATTATTTTCATCCTTTTTTACCCAAACACCTACAATATTTTTTCCTTAATAATGGACTTTAAAATATATTTATTAATTCTCCAGAGGAAGGAGAGTATTTCACACTCACAAGAAGAGAAGGGTAAAGGTTTTCCTCACAACTGTTTGCAGCTTTGGCTTTTTAAAATCTCTTTTTATTTGGGAATTTCAAGTTTACAAAAGTTGCAAAAATAAAAATAGTACAAAGAACCTCCATTTGCTCCTTTACCCAGATTGACCTGTTAAGATTTAACCCCGTTTGTTTGTGCTTGTTTGTGTTTATTTTGTGTCTTCACGTACGGATATTCCCAGACAGACGTGCACACAGTTTTTCCTGCACCCTCTGAGGTTTGAGGGTAGATTATGTACATCATGACGCTTTACCCCGTATGCTTGAATGTGTATTTTCTAAGAATAGGGATGTTCTCTTGCATAACCGCAGTAGGACGATTATCACTTCGTAAGTTTGCACTGGTGGAATACTTCTTTCTAATCTACTGTCCATATTCTAATTTTGTCAGTCGACCTAATAATCTCCTTTCTGGCGTTTTCCTTCCAGGACAGGATCCAGTCTATGGTCAGGTGTATTGCACTTAGTTGTCATGTCTCTTGAGCTTCCTGTAATCTGGGACTTTTCCACAGCCTTTCATGACATTGATGTTTTTGAAGAGCACAGTCCCCCGACTCTCCCCTTTTTAGTAACTGTCTTCATTTTGCCAGACACCTAAAATATTTTGTGATTGAAAATTAGGAAGGCTTTTGGAGAAGGAGGTGGTGAACCCTGAACATTTTAATGGCAATTGGCTGTCCTGAATTTCTGTGATAAACTCTTTAGTGTTGTAACACCTGTGTTGATTCAGCCTTTAGTCAGGTATAATTTTAGTTAAATAATTGTCACTAAAACACAGGGCACTGTAATTTGTGTCCACTCACTGGGATTTACTATTGAATAAATATTTGTCCTTTTCTTTGCTTTTGTAGTTTTATCAGGATATCAAAATTACCTTTTTTCTCCCAACATATTTATTTAAGCTCAATTTTATTTTATAAGCCACATTCCTATTTGCTTTGTTGAAACAGCGTGGATAATAAATGCTTCTTCATAGTATGCATTCTGTAATCATTTTGAATGATGCAGATGATTTTGTTAAGCACTGAATGATGTCATTGCCTCTGGCATATATGGGGCATTTTATTATGTCATTCTGAGTGAATGTTTGAACGGTTACCAGAGGCATAAATGTGTTACTTTGCCTAGAAAAAAATATTTTTCCTTTTTTTACATGCACTCCAGTGGTAAGAAATTCCCTTTTGTGAGCCTCCCCAGCCTGAGACCTCAGTGACTTGGCCTTTGCTGATCTTTGAGAATGAACTCCCCAGGTATCAGGCCTTCCTTTGTCTGCAATACATTTGATTCCTGTACCAGTGTAAGTGATATGTGTACAGACACATAGGAAAAAGCTGTATGTAGTTTATCTGCCACGAGCGTATGGGGAATACTCATTCTACAGGAAATGGAAATCCTAACCAAACCTCCTGGTGGTGAACACCTTGCAGAGACGCTCGTAATCCTTGGTACCCGCTTCTGAGCAATCCCTCTGTTAACTCGGTCACAAAATTGAAACAACCATTTTCTATATTGGTGTAACTGCTCACTTTCAAAAATTTATGCATTTGGGGATTGAAAATAGGTCTGATAATGGCAAGAGGATGTGACTTGTGTATTTTGTTGGAGTTTTCAATTAATATATGTGAGCCAGTGTTAAGGAAGTTATGTTGGAGTTCAAAACAGCTCTGGCTGCCACTCTGAAGTGTTAAGTGATATTTTAGCATTGCATAGTTGATAGTTAGCAGTTGCTTATGCTGTCTGTTTTGGATTAAATGTTTTCATCAAGATCTAACCCGTTGTCAGTGAGATCTTGAAACTAACACAGGTGCAAACTTATAACGTCTCTGCAAAATGGGCATATTTGAATAGTCGTAGAATGATTTCTGTTGTTTACATTGACTTTTTACAGTTAATTTTTGTAATAGGTAAGGTATTTAAATGGTTCAGAACTAAAAACTCTGAAGAGATACACACTAAGAAATGTCACTCCCACTCCACTCCCTCCCCTTGGGGTCCCCATGGCTCTCAGTAGGTAAACGGTTACATCTCCTTCTAGGTTCCTTTTCCAGTATCTCTTTATGCAAACACAAGTAGATATTTGTATTTTCCTCCCTTTTTTACACAAAGAATGTTTTCTTCATTTAACAGTGTCTTGGATGTTTTTCCTCATTTCCCCCCAGTCACTCTTGTAATCAGATTGAAGGTGCACATCTGTGGAGAAGTTATTGACATGAAGTTGTAATAAAAGCACATTTACAATCTATAGCAAATGTTTTTAAATAATACTTCAAAAATAATTAAATAAAAATAGTAAAATTGAAAATAATAGAACTCTTCCCCAGAACCTCTCTAAGCATTCTAGTGGTTGGCTGTGAGGTTGCACCCAGCCCAGCCGACTAGCGCAGGGACCTGGGGCCTGCGGCGCAGACAAGAAGGCTTGTGTGTGGGCAGCTTGGAGTCACATTTCCTCCTCCCTCTACTCTTATTGATAAGATTTTTAAAAATCATTTGGAATTTTAGTTCTCCTACTGGATTAACCAGATCTCTCTCTTTGAAAGAGTTTAGACTGTATATGAACTCAAGTAAGAAAGTGTGCTTAGAAGTGTGATTTAAATGAGCATTTCATTTTAATTTTTCCAAGAAGAAAAGCTGCCTAAAGAAAATAACTTAAAAATCCTGTAGAGCATCCCAGTTCTCATCCTTATATGTTTTCCCCACATTCTGAATTAAACTAGAGTCCTTTCTCACCATTCATAAGAGAAGGTAATAGATACCTGTTACTGCGGCGTTTCTACTATTGGTATTAAATACAACAACATGATTCTTGTTTAGTGATCCTTGGTATTTGCATTAGAGTTCACAGCCACAGAGTCAACAGTGTCTTCCTTCTTTGTTTACCGCTCTTGTATCATGAGTTCATTTTCTGGAATTCTTAAGCAGGCACCTCCCCACCCCACCCCAACAAAAGAGTAAATGGGTGTCAGAGAATGTTGTTTTTCTTTTGCACTTGAGTAACAGTCTTAATGATAGAATAGAATTCTATAACAACAAAATACTCTAGAATTCTAGGAACAAAATATTTTTTTTTTGGAACTTTCAAAATAATTGCTCCATTACTTGTTGATTCTGCTAAGACCTCTTGAGTTCATAAATTTTGTTATTTAAATTTAATAATCTTCTGATTTCTGTGAACACTTCCTTGTTCTCTAATAGGTCCTTTTTCATGGCGATCTGTTTATTTTATCTGCTAGAATCGCTTTAAGGATACAAATAGAATTTTTTTTAAGTTCTTTTCTGTTTCCCGTGTTCTGTTACTCAGTCATTTTCCCCTAATTTTAATAGTAATTCTCTTTATTGCTGTTGATTTTCCCCTCACATGTCTTGTGATTCTTTGTTGTCCATTCATATATGAGGACTGAAATTGTATTTTAGTGGATGTGTTTCCTCTGCAATTAGGGTGGTTACTGTTTCTCCAACAGGATTCTTTTGTGAATATTTTCATCACCCCCAAAAGTTCTTTTGTGCCTCTTTTTAATCAGTCCTTCCCCAACCTTGACAACCACTGATCTGTTTTCTGTGCCTATAATTTTGCCCTCGAATGTTATATAAATGCAATTATACAACATACTTAGCCTTTTTTTTTTTCTCTTTGGCTTGATTTTTATTATTTTTTTCTTTTTTTATTGATGTCATAATAGCTTATCACATTGTGAAATTTTAGTTGTACATTATTGTTTGTCAGTCACCATATAAATGTGTCCCTTCACCCGTTTTGTCCACCCACCAACCCCTTTCCCCCTGGTAACCACCAAACTATTCTCTGTCCTTATGTTAGTTTATCTTCCACATATGAGTGAAATCATGTGGTGCTTGTCCTTCTCTGTCTGGTTTATTTCACTTAACATACTACCCTCCAGGTCCATCCATGTTGTTGCAGATGGGACAGTTTGTCTTTTTTTAATGACTGAGTGGTATTCCATTGTATATATATGCCACATCTTCTTTATCCAGATCAGTCGAGGGACACTGGGGTTGCTTCCACTTCTTGGCTATAGTGAATAATGCTGCAATGAACGTAGAGGTGCACAAGCCTCTTTGGATTGTTGATTTCAGGATCTTTGGATAAATACCCAGTAGTGGGATAGCTGGATCATAAGGTATTTCTATTTTTAATTTTTTTGAGGAATCTCCATGCTGTTTTCCATAGAGTCTGCACCAGTTCGCATTCCCACCAGCAGTGAATTCGGGTTCCTGTTTCTCCACAACCTCTCCAACATTTGTTATTTTTTGTCTTGGTGATTATAGCCACTCTAATGGGTGTAAGGTGACATCTTAGTGTAGTTTTGATTTGCGTTTCCCTGATGATTAGTGATGTTGAACATCTTTTCATGTGCCTATTGGCCATCTGTATATCTTCCTTGAAAAACTGTCTGTTCATATCCTCTGCTCATTTTTTTGATCGGGTTGTTTGTTTTTTGTTGTTCAGTTGTGTGAGTTCTTTATATATCATGGCGATTAACCCCTTGTTGGATATATGATATGCAGATATTTTCTCCCAGCTGGTGGGCATATTGGAGTCTTTTGAGTCTGACTTCTTTCACTTAGCATGATGCTTTTGAGAGTCATTGAGTAGTATTTCATTGTGTAGATGTACCACATCCACCTCTTGGTTTGTGTTGTTTCCACTTTTGGGCTGTTATGAATAGAGCTGCTGTAAACATCAGCAAACGTATTATTTTTTTTTTTTTTGTGGACATAGGTCTTAATTTTTCTTGGATTAGTACCTAGGAGTGGTATTGCTGGGTCGTGTGGTAAGTAACTTTATAAGAAACTGCCAAACTCTTTTCCAAAGTGGCTGTACCATTCTGCATCTGTTTCAGCCATGTAGGGAGTTTCAGTTGTTTCACATTCTTGCCGGCATTTGTGTTGTCAGGAATATATCCTCCTAGTCTGTGGCTTGTCTTTTTTTTTTTTTCTTCTGAGTAAGTTTTAAGGTTTATATCTAGGCTTAAAGATCTCTGTCTGCAGTGGAACTGTAAAGAATACTAGTCAGCAGTGTCATTTCTTCACACACATCTCACCCCCACCTCTCTTCTGCTTCCTTTCCACTTAAAGATACCTTTTCCTTCTAGTGTTTGGTATTGTGCCTAAGTGACATTAACATAAGCTTTACCCCCTGGTTGGAGATGATAAGACGGTCTAAGCTCAGAGCTCACAGTGAAAGTGTTTCAGAAGACCATTTCTAGATTGTTTTGGGACTCTGCTTATTTTCACCATTACTGTCGGTGCACAGTTTCTTTGTGGACTTTTGCAAGTATATGTAAATATTTTATGAAGATATTTTTGTTTTTAATGTGTATCTACAGTCTTGGTAGCTATTGCCAAAGAGTCCTCCAGACATGTTTTCCCCAGAAATATCAGGCGCATTCTTACCAACAGGGTGTGAGTTAGTTGCCGTTTATTCGCATTTACAGTAATAATGGGTGTTATCCATTTATATAATTTTAAGCTACTGGTTATATTTGAATCACATGCTTGTAAATTTCCCTCAAAGTTACTGGACTGTCAGCTCCTTTAGAGCGGAGGAATCACAAGTCTGCTGTACCATTTTTTTTTTTTTTTTGTGGGGAAGACCAGCCCTGAGCTAACATCTGTTCCAATCCTCCCCTTTTTGCTGAGGAAGACTGACCCTGGGCTAACATCCGTGCCCATCTTCCTCCACTTGATATGGGACGCCGCCAGGCATGGCTGACAGGCAGTGCGTCGGCGGGCGCCCGGGATCCGAACGTGCGAACCCCGGGCTGCCAAGCGCGGACTAAACCGCTGCGCCACCGGGCGGCCCCTGCTTTACCATTTTTATCCCCAGTGCCGATCATCGTGCATGGCACCCAGTAGGCTTTAAATGTTATGGAGTAAATGAATGAGTAATTAGTGAGTGATTCTCTGTTTTAGAAATCTGAATGTACTGATTCTTGTCAATGACTTATTTCTTGAAGCTCCAGGGAGAATATGAACTGTTAGGCACTTGCCAAACTTGCTTCTAGTAGTTTAGCCAGTTGTTTTTCCAGAAAGTCACATTTAGAATTCTATAAAATGAGGATTCACGACTGTGCTTGTGTCTGTCCAATAATGTTTATCTGTGCATTGTGTTCCAGTGCATTTGTAAGATACAAAATTACATATATTTTTAAAGATCATTCATCAGGATCATTAACATTTTGTTTTTTTGGATTTCCCTATCTCCCCATTTGAACCACAATTTTCTGCTTTTCTTTAGTATGTATGGCAGAGAAAACTGAAAAGGAGGTAATGACATGAGTCAGCAGAAAGGTAAATGGAACAACTGGAAATGTTTGTGAACCAAAAAAATTCTCCTGCAAGTAGGACTCTGCTTATAAGTTTGGTGTACAAAATTGACCTGTTTCAAAATAAGCTTTATGAACTTTAGAGTATTCTTTGACAATTTATAGAGAAGGCTAAGTAGTATTTTCTTGTTGGTAATTGGAAAATACTACAGCTAGAAATCTCAGTTTGCAGACCCTTGTTTTGTTTAATTGAGAAAGGGTCTTGGGGATTCTGGCCCACATATTTCATAGGATTATTATAATATGTAGCATTTTTTCTAAAATGTAATTTGTATATTTTATGTGATCAGTGATTCTCTTTTTTTTCAGTATATTTTTGGAGATTTTAGCCCTGATGAATTCAATCAGTTCTTTGTGACTCCTCGCTGTTCAGTTGAGGTAAGACAAAACTTTGTTTTATTGAGTATGTGTGTAGGTAAAATTAATGGTCATGTTTTAGTTTTTATTTAATTTATGCTTTTTGATAAAGAATTCCAGTGTACAGAAAAGTGCAGAGACTAATTTGAGAAATGCCTGAACCCACCAACCAGATTAACTAATATTAACATTTTGCTATATTTATAAATGGCAAAACATTACAGACACAGTTGAAGCCTCCATTGTACCCCTCCCGTCTCATTCCCCTCATCCCCAGAAATAACAGCTCTGCTAAAATTGGTAAGTTTTGTTTCCTGACTATGATTTTCACCTTTTATATACCTGTGTTGTTTTATGTGGTTTAAAATGTCACACAAATGGTTTCATATTATATTCATCATTTTGTAGTTTTTTATTTTAAGCTACATATTCTTTAGATTTATTTATGCAGATACATTTTGTTCTTTAATTGCTAAATACTGTTGATGGAACATACCACGATTTTTGTATCATTTTTTCTGTTGAAGACCACTTAGGTCTTTAGTTCTTCCACTATTACAAAAACGTTGCAATAAACATATTTTGTTATGTCTCCTCATGCCCCTCTGTATTTCTCCAGGATATATTCCTAGGAATGGAATTTCTGGGTTCTGCAAGGAATAAGTATCTTTAGTTTTACTGGAGACCGCTGATCTGCTTTTTAAGTGGTTTTAACAGTCTGCATTCCCATGAACAGTGCACGAGAGTTTTCTCGATCTTATTTTTTAAAAAATTCTCGCTAATGCTCAGTATAGGCATACATAAAATTTTTGTTAATCTGATGGGTAATAAATGGATTTTCATTGTTTTAATTTACATTCCCGGATTATAAAGAGTTGAACACTATTTCATTATTTTCATATGTCCATTGGCAGTATAGATTTCTGCTTCTGTGAATTACCCAATCTGTATCCCTTGTCCATATTTTTTATCAAGTGGCTTATATTTTTCTTATTGATTATAGGAGTAATAATCTTTGGTTTTGTATTATAGGTATCTCCTAGCATGAGGGCTTTTAAACTTCGTGTATGATGCTTTTTTTTTTTTTTTGCTGGGTAAGGGGAGTACTTTTTTATCTTTAATGTCAAATATATTGATTTTTATTTCCTCGTGGTTTGTGGATTTGGGGGTTTAAAAAAACATCTTTAAGAAATTCTTCCCTTCCTGAGGTAATAAAGACATTTGTTTTTTTCTAAAAAAGTTGTAAGGTTTTTGTTTTCACTTTAGTATGTAATACAACTGAAACTGAGGTACTGATTTGTGTGTGTGTGTGAGTTAGGGATCTATCTTCCTCTCCTTCATGGCAATAGTGAGTTGTCCCAGCACCACTTACTGAGAACTCAGCCCTTGTGGTGCCACCCCCGTCAGGTCGCACATCTCCATATATGCTCGCTTGGTTGTGGGTGCCCCGTTGTGTGGGCCTTTTGCTTTGCCTCTGTATCAGTACCCCACATTTTAGTTTGCTGCAGCTTTGTAATCAGTCTGGCGGTAGGTCACACACCCTCTTATACTTACAAGTCTTTTGGCTCTCTTTCGTCTTTGACTCTTCCTTAGGAATTTATGATCAGCATGTCAAGTTCTATGAAAAATCCTATTGAAATTGCATTAAAATTACAAATTAATTTGTAGGAGAATTAACATCTTTGTGATAGTTCTCCTAAACATGATTGTGGTGCATTTCTCCATTCATTGATGTTTTCTTTTTTGTCCATTCTTTATGTGATTAATCGTTTCTGTTTTAGTTTAATAAAAGCTTATTTGGAACATTTTTCAGATTTATGTTTTAAATATGAAAACTGTTTAAATTGCTTTGAAAAGGAAAAAAGGGGTGAGAAGAAAGGACATCACATTAAATCTGAGTTAACTTTTAGATCCCTTAATTTTAGAACCCCTGATAAAGATACACAGTTGTATGTTGGCACACATGTAATACTTATGTAGGGAGTTCTTTTATTTGATAAAATGGGGATAGGAGAAGGAGGCCAGGGTTGGGGTCTGGGTGGGCCACTTATATGTGTGACGTTGGCAAGTCTTTCACTCTTCACCTTGGCTTCTTCAATTCTAAATTTTTTTTTAGCGTTGTGGAGGTAGGATTAAATGAGAACATACTGAAAGCAGTATTTAAGCTATACAGATGTAAGAAAGATCTCTTACTTGTTTTCTTCTCTTTCACTTTAGGAAAAAGAAATCAAAGAAAATAAAGCTTATATTACATTTCATTTTAGAAAATGAGTAAATTCAGTTCAGTGCCATATCTGTCTTTTGTGTTCACTGATGTTAACAGTTCTGATTTTAAGGAATCTAAGGATACGAGCTAGGAAATAGTGAAAGCTAAATTATATACTGTATTTCCTAAGGTAATAAAATGTATTTATGCATTTTAGAATTCTGTAGAATAAAGATTGAAGTTTAGTTTTTTCTGATGAAAAAGTTAATTTTGAAAAAGATAATCAGATGCCACATTCCCCAAGCCTTAATGTTAATACTCTACTAATGATTTCAAGTTTTAAATACTTTCTGTCTTTGAATCTCAGTAAAATGATTGCCAGCAACATCACATTCTAACTGCTTTTTGTGATTAAGGTTTTAAAAAATGGTAAAGCCCAATTTCTCCATGTTATAGCTTTTCTCGGGTGTGTACATATGTGTGGGTTTGTGAGTGCCTATTTGTGGGTCAGTGTCAGAATACAAACTTGGGTTTTCCCGTGATATGAAAGTGGAAAATATATCATATTTCAAGTCTGAAGAGCTGGGTTCCTTCCTCACACTGCCACCTAAACAGGCCCAGCAGTCTTGGGCTGTTTCCTCCATCTCACTGTGTCTTTTTTTTTTTGGGAGGAAGACCGGCCCTGGGCTAACATCCGTTGCCAATCCTGCTCTTTTTGCTGAGGAAGACTGGCCCTGGGCTAACATCCGTGCCCATCTTCCTCCACTTTATATGGGACGCCGCCACGGCATGGCTGACAGGCAGTGCATCGGCGGGCACCCGGGATCCGAACGCGCGAACCCCGGGGTGCCAAGCGCGAACTAAACGGCTGCGCCACCAGGTGGCCCTGCCACCAGGTGGCCCCGCCTTTTTTTTTTTTTTTTTTAATTTGAAGAATGGAGAATGCTTCTTTACCTCACAGAAATATTGAGAAATCATCAATATATGATTTGATAACATTTAGTGAGTACCACATGTTAGTAGATATGAAGGCTGTTAGTGGTAAAGTTATGTCAGATTTTTTATTTGCAAAAGTAATGGCTGTGTTTGATCAAAATGAGTTATAACCAGAAATCTTAGTATGTCTGAGCTTACTTCAGGTCTTCTGTTTTTTTGCCTTTGAGCATGCATTGAGTTTGGGGGGAGGGTATGACAAGTGGTGTCTATCAAAATCACCTATGGTCCAGTAACCCACAAAAGGGAAATATGGACTAATTAACATGATCAGGCTGAGTTATCTTTCTCAATATATAATTATTGTAATTCAGGGGTCTGAGTTATAATAATATAATCACATAGGACATGGACTGTTTGCTGGGGTGGTGCATGGTTGCATGGTGGGTGTGTGAAGAATGATACCTCACTTCCACTGCATCGTCATTTGTTTGGCCTTTTATCCTGAAGGTAAAAGAATTGCATCTCATACCTGCACTGTTCCTTCCATGTGGCCGTGGCATAAATTAGAATCCAGCCCTATTCTTCCTATACGTTTTTGGCTGTAAGGAACTTGATAAAGCATTTTTTCTCTACTTGAGGCCAAGAACTGAAAAACCACAATTTGAGAAGGGTAGGGTGTTAAAATGTATAGGTTCTCTCTTTCTACAAAAATCATCGTACCCGGGCTGGCCCGGTGGTGCAGCGGTTTAGTTTGTGCTTGGCAGCCCAGGGTTCGCCAGTTCGGATCCCGGGCTCCTGCTGACGCACTGCATGTCAGCCATGCCGTGGCGGTGTCCCATATAAAGTAGAGGAAGGTGGGCACAGAGGTTAGCCCAGGGCCAGTCTTCCTCAGCAAAAAAGAGGAAGATTAGCAACGGATGTTAGCTCAGGGCTGGTCTTCCTCACAAAAAAAAAAAAAAAAGAAAAAAAAATCATCATACCCCTCAGCTGGGAGTGTTTTGACTCCTTTTTAGTTTGCTTGTTTGAAAGCTTGCCACTGGCAAGATAGGGTGGTCAGTAGTGTAACAGAATCAGAAGAAACAAGTTCCACTGATTTTTGTATGTGCTCTTAAATGGGTGTGTAAATTGTTAAAAGGTAACTGGTGTCTTTTCTAAAGCTGTGCTCTAGTGTATAAGCCAGGGTAATTTAAAAATTAATTTCTCCAACTGGAAAAACTACAGTCAACTTATTGAATTAAGCATGTTTTGAATCCCAGTCATAATCATGTTATTGGTGTTCAAAATAGGGAGAGTAATGCTCATTGTTCTTGAAACTTCCCAGAATCAGAACATTGGAGGCAACACATATACCTCAACCAGTTACTGAATAAACAAGCCCTGGATAGCATAGTACAGGTTGTAGGCGTGCGCACGCGTGTGTGTGTATGGTGTAATGCAGAGTTGACAGTTATTCTCAGTGGTTTGGTGTCCTAATGGGATTTCAGAGGAGAGATTCAGGGTTCATGAGGGTCTTGTTGACAGAACAAATAGTGGCAGCACAAAAAGATTTTAAAGCATTACCTTCTTACCGAAGGGCCCAAGTATTGACTTCAGAAGACAGTAGCACTATTTTCAGACTAAGTTGATTTGACTTTGTGTCTAATATAACTAGATTTCAGTTTTGTTTTTTTTTGGTGAGGGAGATTAGCCCTGAGCTAATATCTGTTGCCACTCCTCTTTTTGCTGAGGAAGACCTGCCCTGGGCTAACATCCGTGCCATCTTCCTCTAGTTTATATGGGACTCAGCCACAGCATGGCTTGATAAGTGGTGCGTAGATCCATGCGTAGATTCCGGCCGCTGAAGCAGAGCATGAGAACTTAACCACTACACTACTGGACCAGCCCTAGATTTCATTTTACATTGCTCAGTTTGCATTTGTTTGTGAGATTTGATGTTTTTGCTTTGATTTTTAAATTTTGTGTTCTTTTAAGTAGCTGTATAGTTAAAAAGGGAACTTGGAACAATTCTTACAATTTTATTCTGCTGTGCATTTATTATAGCCAGTTACCACAGATTAAGGGACATTTTATGAGTGGCAGAGGTTTGTTGAATTAAAGGAGCTATGTGCCTCTAGAGTAAAAAGAAATACACATCTCTTCTGTGCCAGAAGTCATTTCAATATTTAGTAACTCCCACAACTACACTCTTACCAGATTAGTAAATCAAAGTGTTTTAAACATAGTAACAGAAAATGGCAGTATTGCGCCCTGGAGTCAGCTGGGTGGTCTTTCAGATCCTGCCTCTACCGCTTACTAGATTTTGTGTAAAAATACAGTGTGATTTAAAAAACAAACAAAACACTTTTAGCTCCTTAACATTTCCAGCACCAGGGGGCACCCTAGTGTCATTGATAGAAAAAGAGAAGGCATTCTGTGTTTGAGAGTTGGCTAAACTTCTTGTGTGACTGCAGAGGGACGTGAACCTGAGTCGTGGCTTCCTCAAACGCACTTCTGCTCCATATGTCCGTTCCAGCAGTAAGTGCTGGAGCACCTGGTGTGAGCGTTTGAAGGGTAGTGGAATGGTCTTTGCACTGCAGGTGTAGCCCATTTCAGCACACAGAATGCTTTCTCCTTTTGTGGCAGTGTGGTGAATACTGGGGTGCCCCCGTGTGGTGGAAATGTGTGCAGCTCTCAAGTTGTGAGAGCGTTCAGTTCCTTTTGAATTGCGCTGTGTTTTCTTAGCTTCTTATTTGTCTTTAATTCTCTGCGGAGAACTTGGTTACTTGGAGTGATAAGCTTTTATCTCTGTGATTATTGAATCGACTTGCTAAGAGTTGATTGCAGAAATCAGCTGAGGAAGCCACTTAACCAACAGTTTATCAAGTAGTAGTGGGCATGAGTATCACCTGGGTGCCTCTGAATGTCGCAGACTGCAGGACCCCATCCTGGCACCCTGGGCCATTGTACTGCGTGTGCTGCAGTGAGCAGACTTTGAGAAAGGCTGTGTTAGGATGTCATGGTTTTGTTCTGCTTTCAGGTAGCAGTTATCTTTGCATTTTCCTTACCCCTTCCCATCCTAAACTTCCTCGCCTCAAAGATGTGCATTCGAAACAGTTCCAACTCTTCAATGTCATGGAATAGCTAGGGAGGAGAAAAATTTGGTATGTTTATGGTACTTTCCCTTCTTTTTACAAAGAGGTCAGGCACTTGCCATTTTGCTTTCTCTCTTCCAAACAGGGAATGTGATTTCCAGCCGTTAATTCAGTTATTTAAGGTACTGTGGAAAAGGGAGCCTCAATTACCAGACTTTTCATTTTCAGTGGGCTTTCTCCACTCGCTGCCATGGCTTTGGGCCCGGCCTCCACTGACTGTACTGACATAACGGTGGTCGTGAACATGAAGTGCAGATCGTCACTAAGACTCATCTTTACTCATGGACAAAGACAACTGGGCAGTCTCTAACGTCCTGTGAAACGAAGGGTGTATCATAAGCATTTGATTGTAGCTGATGTACATGTCCACTGGAGCCCGTTTTTGTTTCTTGCCTCGTTTTTGGATCTGTTTAATAACAGTAAATATTTAAAAGCATTTCTATGGTGTTTTTTTCTTAAACGAAGATGATTGAATTTTACTGTCTCTCCATGTGTGTTGTTTTGGTAAAAATAATGTCATGAGAAGAAGTTGCATGGATAAAGAGTTTTAATGAAGTGTTGCTTTAATGAAATAGCGTGTGTCAGGTTTTAACGTTTTGTTGAATTAAAATTTGTTTTCCACTTCCCTGTGCAGCTTCCTCCATACAACGGAACAGTTCTGTGTGGCGCACAGACTGCAGATGAACTACCTGATGGTAAGCTTGTTCTCCCCTTCATTTCCCTGATGTGAATTCTGGCTGTACATGCTGGGGACAGGCTACCTGAAAGCAGTGTTTCCTGTTTGTTCATACTTTTTGAGTAAACATTCCCTTACTGCTCGATGTTTTTGCTGTAATCTATAGCAGATTTAATCGCTGAACCACTTTGACTAATGAATTAAAGTTTATCCTTTGCTTCAGGGTGTCAGATGTTCAAGGTTTAGTTAAGGAAATAGTTGTTCAATTCTGTTTTTTTCCTAACAGTTCTCAGTGGCACAGGTATGTTCTTTCTTCATAGCCAATGCTGTCTGTGAAAGTTCTGAAGTGGGCTTTCTGCCTGGTTGGGGGGCTGCTGGGCCCAGAGCTGGCGAGTCTGAGCATGTGCTCTTTGCATGACTCAGTGGCAGTTCCAATCTTTGGTTCCTGCAGTTTGCTTTTATGTTCCTGTCTGTTGCTAATGCTCTTGGGAATTCAGGTAACCTCTTTACCTCCTGGTTTGCTACTTTTTTTGGTCTCTATCACAGACACTGAGCTGAGTAGTGGAGATGGTGCTTATTGAGATGCCACGATTTTGTGTTAAGTACCCAGTGTTTAAATAACAGCAGGCTCATTTAATTATTGGAGGCTGCCTTTGCCCGGGTCAGATCTATCCAGACTGTATTTCAGTTGGATCATGTTAAAGGCCTTTGCTGGCCTTGGAGAAGCTGAAAGCCAAACCTTTTTGAGAGCCAGGGATTTGGTTCCCAGTTTCATTAGCCTGGTCAGACCTGTGAAAGTGGTTTAATTATAATTTAGGTTTAATTTAAATTTAAATATAAATCTTGAAAAGGCTATCCAAACTTTATATCTACAGTAAAATCAGAAAGTGATTATATCTAAAATTATTAGCAGTTTTATAAGAAACAGTGATGTAGGAGCCCATAAGGGAAAGAGCAATTCTAATGATGGCTTAGGACGAGAATAACGTAAATGAAACTAGAGGGACCCAAATGCCCTTGCCAGGCTCCCAGCCTCTGGAGGGGCTTTTTCATCAGTCAGTCAGATTTCTCTCTGTCTCCATATACTTTGCTCTCATAGTAAGCATACTGCAGATGTTTACTCAGTGCTTAGAAATGTTTCATTATTTCCTCTTTCCTATTACTGCTTTCTTGCAGTTCAGTTAGCGGCCTCACCGTCTTCCCAGTGGTGCAGATCAGAGGCTCCACCAACTCCCCTCCCGACGTTCCACTCACCTTGAATCCGCTTCCTCCTTCCCGGCTGTCATCCCTGTTCAGTTACTGCTTCTTGGCTCTGTTTCTCCATTCACTCCTTTCTTCCCTCAGGTGTATCTTTTCTTCTGCTGAAAACACAACTGGAATCTTGTCACGTGCTCACACTGTTAGCGACAAGCCAGCTTAAAGGCCCCCCTTTCTCTGAGGCATTTCTGTCCTCTTGTGTCTCCATTACGTTTATTTCTCTTCCAGTGCCTATCCCACTGTGCAGTAATGAATCTGCCTCCGTATTTAGGTGGAATTCAGCTATGGATGACAGGGACTATAATTCATCCATTTCTGTAGTATCTGGAATGTGGTAAACCCTCAACGTGTTTTTGGATGAATCATTTAGAATGATTTATTCTCCCTCTCACCACAGCCAGCTTCAGCAGGTGTTTTGCAGAGGCTCCTCACGACATGCCTTTATACCTCCGCCTTTTTTAGTTCAGTTCCTAAAGCTTGGAATAGCTTGTACTCCCCTTCACCCCACAAATCAAGTTTCCTGCCAGTTCCACTGACCTCTCTATAGCTTCTGATTGGAATTGATTACTTTCTTCTGTGTCCGGAAGCATTCTTTTTGTAAAGCTGTTGAGGACTTATCTCACCCTCCCTCTGCATTGGCTTCTTCAGTCCCATGTGTTGTCTCCCTAGTAAATGTAACTCCCTGAGGCGGGAACCTTGCCTTATTAATCTCTGTACCCTCCTGATAATAAGCACTTTGCACATAGCTAGTTGCTCATGATTATTGAATCGACTTGCTAAGAGTTGATTGCAGAAATCAGCCGAGGAAGCCACTTAACTAGCAGTTCTCAAGTATAGTAGTGGGCACGAGGATCACCTGGGTGCCTCTGAACGTTGCAGACTGTGGGACGCCATCCAGGCACCCCAGGCCATTGTACTGTGTGTGCTGCAGTGAGCAGACTTTGAGAAATGCTGTGTTAGGATGTCATGGTTTTATTCGAGCTGGTATTTCTTCCTCCAGCAAACCTACTGCCTGCACAAGCTGAGCGTTGAGTTCCCATTTACCCAGTGCATTGACTGGGGTATTGAAAGCACGAGTTTGCAGGCCTTCTACCACTCTTCCAGTGACAGATTGGGCTTTGTGCTGACCTCTCTGCCTTGCAGTGCAGTGACATGTGTGTCCATGACGAGTGTTCTGGATAAGAAAAGGAACTGTTCTGGTTAGGAATATGCCTTCCAGTGAATGATCAGATGCTATTCTGGGTAAATGTTTTGATAATAACAGTAGCGTATTGAAATGGTTTCATTAATGTCACATCACATTCTAGAATGTTTTGTGATAAGATTAAGAATTGAGATGTGGAAGGCACTGTGTCTATTGGAAATAATAAGAATCTTGCACAAGCTGCATGACACAGTGCTTACTAATTTTTAATGTAATTTCACAACGTACACCACAGTCTCCAAAGGGTAGCATCCCCCATGCGGAGTGTTCTTTACTTCTTCAGGTACATCTGTTTCAGTCCGTGTAGCTGCATTGCACCCTCGAAACATTGTGAAATAGGTGATGCCTGGAAGCAAAATGGGCAGTTCACCTTTAGGTATAATAATAGAGAAATAAATTTCTCTTTGGTTATTCTTTTCAGAGTAAGGAAACAAAAAATCAGTGCTCAGGGGCCAGAGGATTCAAATTGTCATATTGGTGGCTTTATATGTAAACTTGCTCTTAGGTGTCATCATCGTCAGTGTTCTGTTTTCAGGAACTTCTTTTTGTTTTTGGGCAGGTATATCTCCCCTCTCCCTCCCAAGGGGGTGTGATATCAAAACAAACGAAGAATTAGGAGATTGTTTAGGCCCCAGCCCCCTCTAACTTGCACTTAACTGGCTCCTCTCTGGGGCTGTTTTTTTTCTTCTATAAAAAGACTTCCAAGGTAACATACATTCAGTTCTCTGTAATAGAACACAACTCATGGTATTAAGATTTTTTTCTTGAAATACACGCCTTGAAAAAAAGTTGTCTCTTATACTAGACTTGGAGAAATCTTCAGCTGTGTACTAAAAATGAATTAAGACGTGTCTCTTCCGTAACTTTGGAATTTATAACCATCTTATCAAATATAAGATGACATTGATACTTGGCACCTATTGAAAGACACAATTGATTCTAAAACTCAACCTAATTTCAGAGGTGTGAACTACAAAAAAATGTACATCGTAGAATGGATGGAGTATATAGATTGTTGTCAGTTGGCAAGAAGTATTGAAGGATTCCAAAGAGATTTTTAAAGTTTGCAGCCCTAACTTTATCTTTTAGTATTTTTGGAAGTACTTTCACCACCCATGGCATTAATCCAATATGAATTCATTTAGTGGATGTTTACATGCATTTGTGCAAGGCCATTTTCAGACTTCAATAAGGTTTTCAGTGGAGGATATCAGGAGATGGATGATTCACAAGAGTGCTTCTGGAAGTCCACTTTTATATAGAGGATTAATTTTTGGTATAGTTCATACATTTTGAATTATTAAATTGCACTAACTAGAGAAGCCGTATATACAGCAATGACTTTAAGTTCTTAAGTTAGTCGTTGTGATTTTTTTTTTAATTAAGTTGTCCAAAATACATGTACCAGAGTCTCAGGTATCACGTGAGCTAATAAAGTCAGATTCCATTCAGGGGTGTTTGTAGACAAGTAAAATGTTGTTTGCTTTTTGTTATAATTTCATTTTAATTTCTACCTTCTGAAGGTCTCCCTTAGCTACCCTGAGAGTGGAAGACAAATACAAGCTTCTCTTTTTCATATTCCCAAATTAAATATAATTTTATAGTTATTTATTTTCAGCAAATTACTTATTCAGCACAGAAATAAAGTGTCATAGCTTTATTAATTAAGTGAAGACTTTAAGGTTTCAGTTTTCAAAAAGAAAATAAAAAATTATCGAGACTTTTATAGTTTGTATAGCTGTGTTCTTAACTAATGGGATAATTGCTGATGGTTTCCTTTCTAAACAGGACAAGAATATCAGAGAATTGAGTTTGGTGTGAATGAAGTAATTGAACCCAATGACACTTTGCCGAGAACTCCCAACTACAGTATTTCAAGCACATTAAATCCTCAGGCCCCTGAATTTATTCTTAGTTGCACAACTTCCAAGAAGACCCCTGATGACCTGGATAAAGAAGCGAACTACAGCTCCGTTGACTGCCAGTACCCAGGCTCTCTGCTCGCTCTGGATGGCAGCTCTAATGTGGAGGCGGAAGTTTTGGAAAACGACAACGCCTCTGGTGGTCTTGGACAAAGGGAGCGTAAAAAGAAGAAAAAACGTCCACCTGGGTATTACAGTTACTTGAAAGATGGCAGCGAGGGTAGTATTTCCACAGAAGCCCTGGTCAACGGCCACACCAATCCAGCAGTCCCGAACAGCATAGGCACGGAGGATGCAGAGTTGATGGGTGATGTGCCCCCATCGGGGACACCCAGGACTTGTAGCAGCCCTCAGGACTCCACGGACTTGGTCAGTGACGCTATGCCTGGGGATTCTTTACCTGGAGCCCTCGACAGCGATACCAGGACTGCAGGGCAGCCTGAGGTCTGTCCTGGGGCTGACTGTGAACAATCCTGCCTCCCTGCAGAGGCTGGCAGGGACAGCCTGTTGAGGACAGCTGTGGCTCAGCCTTACGTTGGGACTGATACTACTGAAAACCTTGGAGTTGCTAATGGACAAATACTTGAATCCTTGGGTGAGGGCACAGCTGCCAACGGGGTGGAGTTGCACACTGTGGAAGGCACGGACTCGGACCCAGCTAAAGCCGAGAGTGCTTCCCCTCCTGCTGACGCCCTGGCCTCTGCTGTGGGCGCCACTCCCGCCAGTCAGCCTGCTAAGTCATGGGCCAGTCTTTTTCATGATTCTAAGCCCTCTTCCTCCTCTTCTGTGGCTTCTGTGGAAACTAAGTATTCCCCTCCTGCCACATCTCCCCTGGTCTCTGAAAAGCAGGCCGAAGTCAAGGAAGGGCTTGTTCCAGTTTCAGAGGATCCTGTAGCCATAAAGATTGCAGGTATAGTTGAAAAGATCAAAGTGAAGATGGGAGCAGATCTCATTGCCTGTTGAATGAGAAGTTTGAGACAGTCTGGGCTTATAAACTGTGGTGATTGTTACCCAGAGCAATAGTTGATTACCTGTGTGTTAATAGGAATTTCTGAAGAACGTGTATGCCTTAAAAGTAATCTAAAAGTAAAACAATACATAGGCAAAATGGGGGGGGGAGAGTGGTGGTGTCATACCTTTATGTTAAGAGAAAAATCCATGTCTATTACTAGTCCTTTTCTATTGACAAATTATTTCAGTTTCTTGGCTTTTGATTAAGTAATTCTGATCCATTGTGTGACTGTATAATGGACTTGTCTTCTCTGTGTTACAGCTGTTGTACACCTTTGGTATGTAATCCCTGATTTGAACTCACTTCTCACTGTTTCTTAAGATATAAGAAAGCATTTTGGGTTTTTTCTTTTTCTTTTTCTTTTTTTTTTTTGCTGAGGAAGACTGGCCCTGGGCTAACATCCTTGCCCATCTTCCTCCACTTTATATGGGATGCCACCACGGCATGGCTGACAGGCAGTGCGTCGGCAGGCGCCCAGGATCCGAACCAGCGAACCCCGGGTTGCCAAGCGTGGACTAAACCGCTGCGCCACCGGGCCGGCCCCGGGTTTTTTCTTTTTAATGCCTGTTAGGGGTTGAATAAATGGATTTTATTCAGTTTTAGCACACCAAGGTCAGGTCTTGACAGGAAAAGAAAAACTAACAGTTCGGCCCAAAGTTAGCATTTTATTTTGAAGTGCTAAGGCTCAAAAGTAGGACCAATTCACAACAAAAATATAAAGCTGCATAATTTGCAGTTGTTTTCTTAAGTTAAAGTAGGAGGTCAGAAGTACGGAGGAGCGTGTATGTTTATCCATATCTAAGAAGCCAGAGATATTTCTCAGGTTTCATCATACCAAGATGTTTAGTAGCCAGCTCTTCAGATTCTTGCCCCATTAGCTGAGTTAAAATAAGTGGTCTCATGTATGTTTTATATGATATTTTCTGATTTAACATTTTGAAACACCTGAGAGCTTTTCCAGGATGAGAATGAATGAATGCAGCAGCAAGCTGCAAAATGCACACACCCTTTTTTGAATGGTCAGAATTCCATCACGTAGAAAACACATTCTTTTGATGCCGGTAAGGTGACAGCAAGCAATACTTAAAAAAAAAAGTGAGCATTTTATTTCTTATACAAAATACATAATTTTGAGTAATCTTGGTGCCTGGAGCTCTTTTAAAATGAGAAGGTAATTAATTGGCCAATCATCATTTTGGGCTTTGTATATATTTTTAAAAGCCAGGTAATTTCCTTATTATAACTTTTAGAATTTATTCATTGCAGGGGAATGCTGGGATAGTCAGGATAAGACAATATGAGCCTTGGTTAGACATCATTTAAGTTAAAAGTTTATTTATAACCTATAATGAATGAGAAGTGCATGGTGGGATGCTTTTTAAAATGTGCGTTTTAGGTTCAAAGTCATGAAGACATTGCAATTATACTTGGTTCCTACTTCACAAAGGAAAACCTCCCATTCCTGGGAAATTTTTTAATCTTTATTTAAAATAAGAAAGAAAAGCTTCATTTTAAATGTTTTAAAACATTCCAGTCATATGACTTTTTTTTTTTTCTGTTTTCTTTTCTTTTTTTTTTTTGTGTGTGTGTGTGAGGAAGTTATCCCAGAGCTAACATCCATTGCCAATCCTCTTTTTGCTGAGGAAGATTGGTCCTGGGCTAACATCCATGCCCATCTTCCTCTACTTTATATGGGACGCCGCTGCAGCATGGCTTGACAAGCGGTATGTCGGTCTGTGCCTGGGATCCAAACCTGTGAACCCTGGGACGCCAGAAGCGGAACATGCGAACTTAACCGCTATGCCACCAGGCCGGCCCCTTATATGACTTTAAATGTCGTTTGATACATAATTTGCAGTGTTCTGCATATGTTAAAACCGAATTAACCTGCTAAAATCTAATGTTAACCTGCTTTGTAAAACAGTGCGCAGTAGACGCTCTCAGTTCCATGTACTGGTGAGGAGCATTGCTGCAAACAATCCAAGTAGTTATATTTGCATTGATGTATTCTGTTCCCCCACACCTCCCCAGCAGATTTATTTTCTTAATCCTATTTTTATTAGGCCAGTTAAAAGATGTTTTAATTGTCTGAGCAAAAGTTTAGTTCCTTTTAAAATATTTCATTCTTTTGAGCTTGTTGATTGAGCCTTAGAAATGTAGAATGTGGTTGCTGACAGTCTTCGGTATTACATCCTGTAAAATAACTCAGCGATAGTTGTCACACTAAGTAACTCTTGGAATCATGTAGAGCTTAAGTAAAGCATTTGGAATCTTTTTCCTTTTGTCATGTTCTCCTACTTAGAGATTTACTTTATAAAAATGATAAAATATATTCAGTTTGTTATAAGTCAGATAGATCCACGACCACAAACTTCCCTTTAATGGGCATGCTTTTAAGTGTAGGCCCGCTTATTTTAAGCATGACTTAACTGTGAAATTCTAGCTCCATTACAAGATCTGTTGATGTTGGTTATCATGGAATTTGACTTGCATTAGCATCTAACTGGTTCTACTGAGAGAGTAATTTTTATGTTTATCGTTTTACTTATTAACTTTTGGGAAAGAGGGAAAAGGGAACAGTTCAGATATCAAGTCTATTCTTTTTTGAGTTCTTAGGGTAATAACAATATCCACAGCCAATTTTTGATCCCAGGTTCATTTATTTTGGATGTCTACATTTCTAGATCATCTGCCCTGTCATAAGTCTGCACTTAATAAATGCCAACTAATTTTTGTATAATCACAAGTGAAATACAAATTAGGAAGACATCAGTTGTAAACAAAGGATAAGAATCATATATAAGGCATTTTGAAGTGAAATACAGCCAACTCTTGATTACTCGTAAACTGTTACCCATTACTTAAGTGGGTTCTGCTTTCACCTTCTTGGTGACAGGGCCATCTTCACGGTGTAGGTTATTTGTCAACATTTTGTTCCATTGGCTGTTTCTTCTCAAGTGTAAACTCTAGTTAAGGAGGTGGAAGAAGAGTATTTCATGGAAAACACTAAGTGCCTCCTTGACCCCGCAGGGAGTGTGACCCAGAACAAAGGTTGCAGAGGTGCGCAGAGGGACCTGTGTGTCAGCGTGTGATTTCTGTGCTCTGAGGGGATATTTGCCATTTTTCAGTAGGAATAACTGAGCCTGGAGGCGAGAAAAATAAACCAGAAGATCTTAGCTTGTATTTGAAAGTGGTTGCAAAACATTAGGCACACCCTTATTCAGGAGCGAGTGTGACAAATACTGGTGATGTAGGGATTGTCTGGGCTGTTGCTCCCTCTGTTAGCACCTGTCATTGAGTTGTTTGAAATGAAACATATCCTTTTAATGAACATTAAACTTTTCCTGTGTTTTACTAAGAAACATTTGTCTTGTCCCAAACCTAAATTGTATCAGATGCTTTCAAGTCACAAATAGAGCTATTTTGTATTTTGTTTTGCTTTTAAAATTGTGCATTGGTGTATTTTGTTTTGAAGGAGTGTAAATAATGGTGGATATGGAGAGTGTCTAAGCCAAAGGCCCAAATAAAATGAGTTAAAATTTCAGTGAAAGAGAATTAAACTGAGGGTTTTTTTTTAAACAAAAACTGAGTTTTTTGATAGCTCTAAAAAAATTCTATTCTGTGAGGAAATTGAAGTATCTGGTAATACCATTTATTATGAATTTTAGTCCAAACTTGTTTAGTATATGATTTTGCACAGTGGTTTTATACCTAAAAATTTTTGCTGGAGGGAGCAACAAAACCATTGCAAGTTGGATCTGCTCAGAGAAATGAATTTCTATGTCCATATTTATTTTAAATGTAAACAAAAATAATCCTGTGATCTTTATTTTGGTGTTTTATAAATCATATTTATACTTTCACCCTCCTTGGGAAATGGTTTCTCAAATATTTTGCATTTTCTCTTCAAATTCTCCCAAGTGGCAAAAGTCCTGATAATGTAGTGTGCCCTAAGCGGAGAATCTGCAGCTCCTGTGTGCAGGAGTCACGCTTGGGGGTCAAGAGTTCATTCTGTATCTGGTTCCATATGGATTGTGTCTTTGCTGATACTTAGGATGCATCTCTATTTTATAGAACTCAATTGAGACCCCTCCACTTATAAAACGTAAGTTGACCTGTAGCAAGTGGGTAGTGGTACATTTTGGTCACTTTGCTGTCCTCCCCCTGATTAGGTAACCAAGATAGTGTGTGTGCTTCCAAAGTGAGGTAATGAGGAAAAGAAAAACACTTGGAGAATGTTCTAGACAGTTAGGAAGATGACAGAAAAGCAAGTCAACAACATCACAAGGTCGATTATGGGCCAGTTATTGAGCCTTAAGAATCCAAGAAAGTTCTGCACCTTGCATTTTCATGGATTTTAAATGGTAATATGACCTCTAGATCTTAATTTTAGGAAAATAAAATTTGATGCATACAGTATGTGTAAGAATAATCACAGCTTATATTGACGTAAAAAATTACAATGCTAGTATTGCCATTGAGTTTATAAATCATTTCATTTAAATGATTTGTGGCAACATGTAAGCTGCTTGTGTATGACTTGACATACAAGAAAGGATATTAACCATTCAGTTTTCTGTATGTCAGCAGATTTCATGAGAAAGTTGAATTTTAATTCAACCACGTAATATTTGAGGTATTACAGAGTTGAGGACACCGGTTTCAATTTCATATCTTTTTATGTGATAGGGAGTCATTCTGGCGTTTTTGTGCCATTCCAATCTCATTGTTCTGGGCAGCCTCACCAACTCCTGTGGAAAAGATGGGCTGGGGAGGCCGTCTTCCTGAAGTTGTTGTCTAAATGGATCTGAGTGGTAAATTACACTGACAACGATGAATCGAAAAGAAGGCCTCTGGGCGAAAAGTTCATTATTACAGCCAACTTCTGATTCTTTGCCCTAAAAGAAGGTAAAATAGATAACAAATAGTGATGACTTTGGGCCACAGCTCAGATTTAAAGTTTCAACCTCAGGAAATACCCTACCTTCTCTCCTTTGTGGCTGCCCTTCCCAGTTATTATTGTTTTGACCTCTGTAATTCTAGTGCTTATTGGACTTTAGGCTGGGAGTAAAATAGTAAATGGAAGTGGTGATGTTGTTATAAAAGGAACTTAATTAAATACAGCCAAGAGTTATACCAAAAAATTAAAAGCAGTATTCATACTGGCTTGTCTGCAGATCATGAATAATTCACTTTTGAATCATAGCAGTAGGATTCATTCATTTTAACAGGATTCAATAATAGTGACGGGTGATAATTTACAGGAATTAGGATTGTCTTTGCACTTGTGCTATTTCACTAGGAGGGAGAAGAGGAGGAGCACACGGACAGACTTGATCAGGTCTTAGTGTCTGGATCAGTTTGTGGTTATTGAAATTATTCAGGGGGAGAAAGGATCGATATACAATATGTTACAAATTAAATTCTTGGGATATTTGTTTTTTTAAGAGAAAATCCTAGACAGTAAGATATTTAATTTCAATTTTTTTACTCTTTCAGTCCTTTTGAAATGAAATTATTACTATGTATTCACAAAATGTTCAAAAGTTCATTTTAAGGAATTTAAGCTAACTTATTTCTTCTTAGAGTACTGAAAATTGTTGGTTCTCCCAAACTCCTCCAGAAGTTAATTTCCTTTTTCCTTCTCTTCCTGCCTGTATTAGCTCTTTATTTTCTAATAAGGATTAGGGAGCGTCTGTGATGAGCTGGCCGTCCTGCTAGGTGTTTTCTGTACCTGCGTTACTTATCCCGCATCCTCACATAGCCGTGCATGGTGCAGCTCGTCTCTGTCTCAGGGGAGGAGCGAGGTCATCTCCAGGTGGCAGGAGGAATGAAGTGGCAGAGCCAGGCTGTGAACCCTGTCGTCTGGTTGTCTTCCTGGACTCTTGCCCTTAGTTGTCTTCCCCATGGGGTGCTCCTGGATGCTCACTGAACTGTGTGATAGAATGTCTTTTAATGTCCATGGGGTCATTTCTGACAAACTCGAATGGAGTCATTTACCATAAGTAATAACTTTAGTCTCCAGGTGTTTAGTTCATCCCATATTATTGTCTAATGAGTACTTATTGAATGCCATCCACCAGGTCAGTCAGTAACAATTGGCCTTGCCTGGAGAGTTGTCTAAGGAATAACACGGGGAAGGAACAGACAGCAGTTCTTTTTAGCTGAAGGAGAGTAGTAGTTGTTGGCAGAGGGGTGTGGGAGGAGGAGGTGGGGGGAGACCTGATGGAGCCAGTAGGCACTGCGGTATCAGGCTGGGGACAGAGAAGGTGTGAAGTCCTGTTACCTTGGCCGGGGAGGACTCAGCTGAGCAGTCTCTGTGTGAGGTTGTTATCTATAAGGAGCTTCCTGCCCAAGGAAGGAGCAGCACACCCCTAACACGAGGTAGATGGTGAGGTGTCTGCTACCTTAGAGTGCCACAGTGTGCAACTGTGAGGTGCCTGCAGGGAAGACTGTCCCCCGTCAGCCTGCAGTCTTACTTTGAGAGTGGGGTTGAGGATCACTGGAATATAGAACAACAGAGCGACACTGTATTTTAGCTCATAGAAGACTTGCCACAGCAGGGAACATTTTCTAGAATAACAGCATAGTTATTAAGGAAAATCTAGATTGTTCGGTGTCTCTATATTTTCTGAGTCTGTAAAGACTTAATAATCTACATTTATGAATATTGTACCAGAAGCCTCTTTAAGAATGTTAGACTTGAAGCTAGTTTGGTACATTCTGTAATAAATGTACTGAGTGTTCTTTTGTTCTACATTATGTCTTAGAGTTTTTGCCTTAAGTTTGTAGATACATGTCTACTTGGAATGTTCCGTTACTTGCAGTTACTGGACAAACCACTAGGTGATACTAAAAGACTTGAATCTAATATTGTGGAAGATCAATGGTGGAACAGCTTTTTTACCTGCCTGCTCCTTAAAATAAGCAAACCAAAAGCAATGGCCAGAAGCTGGCATTGATTCAAGGGAAGGGTAGATGTAGAAACGAAAGGTTTCTGTCCAGCCAGTATACACTGGTTCCCAGATAAATGCTGGAAAGAAGCCAGCTAAGGGTCAGTTTTAAGTTGGACATATTCTGATTCCAGAGGGCTTGGATGTTCCCGCCTCCAGGGGTGCGGATTATTGTTGGGCGTGTAACTCAGTTAAGAACATAAGAGGAGATGTGTTTTCCTGTACAGCTTAGAGCAGTTCTTGCTATTTTTGCACCTGCTTCCCTTTTGAGAGTGGAGTTAGTCTTATCATAAATGATTTTTTTTTAATTTAACAAGATATGAATTCAAAGTGCTTTTGACCATCTGTAAGCATGTTTTTGAGTCTGTTAAAACAGTTGACATGGAAGGGAAGTTTTAGATACATCTTGTATGCCTGTCCCTTGTCATTTCCTTTCCATTTTCTTCCAGTGTCTGTATTGAACAGGAATTAATGTCAAGCTGCCTCCTCACCCCTCCCTCCAACCTTCACCCCTGCCCCCACCCTAGAAGACTTTGCCTCCCATATCATCAAGAAAATTGAGGTTGCTATTTCCTTTCTCCTCCCTCCATAAACCTTGGTGAGTCTGCCCTTCCTTAGCTCCTTCCCTCCCACAGTCCTGTGAGCCCCTGTGATCCCCTTAGTGACCCCGTCCTGTCTCACTCCTCAGCCCGGCTTCTGGCCAGAGGACCCTGCATGTGTGGTCTCCACTGTCACTTCCCTTCTTGAGGCCCTAGAACCTACTTTTGCCCCCACTACTAATTCACACTGCTCTGTCCTTCTAGGTCACCATATGGGTTCTTCCTAGCCTGTCACTTAGGCATAGTGGTACTTAGGGTTCCCCTTCTGAGTCATTGTTCGTCTTGCTGTCTGTGCTGGCAGAATGTCCAGTTCCAGCCCTGAACCGCAGGGGCCTGTGTGTGTGTATGAGAATAGATAACGTTACTTGTGGACTGGGTGTACTGTGTACTGGAGTACCTCTTATCAGCACCCTGAAGACTGAACTCATTATGTCATTACCACACAAAACAGGAAGTAACCCTCTCGTCCTCTTGTGTTCCTCCTCTGAGTGGAAGGCACCACCATTCCAGCTGGAGACGTTCTTCTGGTGTCAGCTGCTGTTTGCTGTCATTGGCCCCTGGCTTCCTCAGGGTTCCTCCAGTCCTTGGACTGGGCTGAGCACCTCTTCACTGAGCCCCTTTAGCTTAGCCTGCACTGTCACATCCTTTAATCACTGGTCTGCAAACTCTGCTGCAGCAGGGTCATCTCTTAGTCATCTCTTTGTCCCCAGGACCGGGTGCCCAGGCAGGACTCAGCAGATGGCAGCATGTGATTTAACAGAGGTCCCTTTGTTGGGAAGGCAGTTGATTTTGAATCTTATGGTTATGAAAAAACTTATTATTCCTTGTTTTTAGATACAAAAATACCATGATAAATATTCACAGGTGTCATGCTTCAGTGTTCATTTGGGATTGAGGGATTGATGCTTATTTGAAAATGCACAGGTTTTTTTGTAGAGTAATTATATTAAATATTTCCCATTCTGTGGCACACACTGGAAATGGTGGATTGTTGTGATGATATGGCTCAAAGACAAATGTAAAAATCCATCGTAAGTAGAGGATCTTAAGCCTGTGGGGAAGAGTTAGGATCTGAAACCTTAGAGTAAAAGAATTTTAAAGTGGATTCTCTTATCTTTTGAGAGGAAAGAGCTCGGTCTCTGGAGTCACATGTCAGCTCAGTTACATGACTACCTCAATTACCTAACCCCCCGGACCTCAGTCTTCTCACCTGTAAAATGAGGATGTTAACAGTGTCTCTTTGACAGAGTTGTTAGGACGATTATGAATTAGACAGATCAAGCTCCTAGCACAGTGTCTGCTGTCTGACCGGGACTGTCTGTGCTGGGTGTTGTCACAAGTAGGCCTGTATTTTGTAACTGAGCTGTTACTTGTTGAAGGCCCGGTACTGTACCCCATAGTAAGACAGAGATGAGAGGAGCTTTGCAGGCTTAGTCTAGTTGAACAGATTCCATTGGGTTCTCTTAAGCCTGTAATGTTTTCCTTTCTATAAATATGAAAATTATTCTCTATGCTTTGTCAATTAGAGGAAAGAGGGCATTTACCCTCAGATGGGAGGGAGGGAGAGAGTGTGTGTGTGTGTGTTGACATTAGAATTTTGCAAATTGCAAATTAGTTTCCCATTTGACTAATGCTTAAGGCTAGGACATGCCAGTCCAACTGTTTTAGAAAAGAAAGCCTTCTTTTGAGTGATGCCTTGGATGGATGCTACTGTCAAATGGTGTGCTCGCTTGGTGGTTCTTTCCTGGTACACAATTTAAAAGTAAAGTGAGGCAGTGTGGTATGGCCACAGAGTATGGATTTCAGGCACTGGCTGCGCTGCCTGGCTCCCGTGTGGTCGCAGGCAAGCTAGTTAACCTTTCTGAGCCTCAGTGTCCTCATTGGTGAAAGGGGTCGGTGGTGGTACTCTGGGTTACTGAGGGATAAATGCAGCCGATTAACATTTGTATGTAAAGCATTTGCTGAGTGTGGATGTCCATAAGTTGTAGCCGTCACTGTTACAAGTTTCATAATGGGACATGGGGAGACTTGTCTTGTTTTAAAGCATTTCTGGAAAAAATTATTTAAAGCATTTAATTATTTAAAGCATTAAACATTGTATAAAGATGGCATTCACAGCTATTTTAAGACTGAGGGAGAAGGATGGCAAAGGGTGAATCTGAGGATAAGGAACTTGTTTTTAAATGGAATAAGGGAATTCCAGTGTATAACACAGTCCCTGAACTGGCATTCTAATGAAAAATACAGTTTAATAAGTAGGAGACAGTTGTCCCAGAAAGAATTATCGTCACTCCCTGAGCAGTCACTGAGCACCCACTGGGATGTGTCGGGTGCTGTGGTCGTTGCTGGGGCTCCAGGCGTGAGTGAGACTTGGGTTCTCACGTAGACACCTTTGTGACTAGTGTCTGAGGGACCGCACTGTCAGCGAGGTGTGCCTACTGTCAGTGTGTCGGGAAAAAACCTGTCTCTTTTAAATCTATTCTCTAATGCTGGTATGTTGTTTTTTAAGCTTTTTTCTGTTTCTTATTAAAATAGTTTTCACGCTCCCGAGTTATATTCCCATTGGAAGATAAATAAATGTTGGTGTTTGGGGGGAAATATTTTTAAAAATTTTTAATCATTAAATAACGTACGTGATGCTGAGTGAAGCTTTAACATTGAATGACTTCTCTTCGGGTATGTATTTTACTGAGAGGTTTTTAATACCCCCGGTGTAGAGCGTAAGAGTTTACTTCACCGTTACTCATTTCTTAACGTGCTTCTTCACTCTTTCAGAGTTACTGGAGAATGTAACCCTAATACATAAGCCAGTGTCGTTGCAACCCCGTGGGCTGATCAATAAAGGAAACTGGTGCTACATTAACGCTGTATCCTTCTCAGATGCTGTCCCCAAGGCCAGCTGACTGCAGTTTTCTCTCTCTGGTGCATTTGACTTTGTTCAGCTTCCATGGGGCATCTGCCCCACATTTTGAATCCAAAAACTTGGTTCCTTACTTAGTCTGCCTACCTTGCTTATAAACAAGGTTGTTCCTGCCCCATAAAAAGATTTGTTGACCCATGACTGACAGAATCAGGCAAGTTTTATTCTCATTAGAGTGGTCCCAAATAATAAGGCAGAGTGACCACTCACAACTAGAAATTTTGTTTTAATAGATTTGATTATCTTGGTTGAATCGAGTTCTCATGTATAACCCACTGAGTGCATAGTAACTCCTTATATGGATATAACAAGGCAGTTATCCCGTGATATTTGGTTTATTCTGTTTTGTGTGTACACATTTAAGTCGTTCAGTGTCCTTGGCTTGTTTTATATGCTCTTGTGTTGAAGGTGCCTCTTGGAAATCTGGAGTGTCTGTTTCATTTCTTTTACGCTTCCTTACTGCCAACGTGTAGACACTGCAGGCCCTGGTCGCCTGCCCTCCGATGTACCACCTGATGAAGTTCATTCCTCTCTACTCAAAAGTGCAGAGGCCGTGTACGTCAACACCTATGATAGATAGCTTGTAAGTAAGGTGCTTACAAATGTTTTAAAGGGCTGAGTTTCTTCCCCTCTGATAATTAGAATTTAAATAACTTAGCGAAGCTCTTAATTTCATGTGAGTCCTATAATTCTATTTTTTTAATTTACCATTCGTGATTTTATACGGAAGATAACCAGAAATGGAATCGGAGCATATTCATCTGTGTTCTTTAGATTCAGTTGAGTAAATTTTAGTGTTTACCAGTTTATATCACTTTAAATAACCCAAAATCTTAACACAGAAAAGATTTAAGAACTCACTAGCTTTTGTAGCATTGGTTACCTAAAATTTGTTGTCTCCGTACTAATTAATATTCTCCTTAGCCATCAAGGCTCTTAAAGTATGTCTTTTAAAATAGTGCTACTTAACATTTTTTTCCCCACATTTAGTGTTCGGCTAATGAATGAGTTTACTAATATGCCAGTACCTCCAAAACCCAGACAAGGTGAGTACAGACAAAGTCTTCTGATGCTCTTACATCCTGGGAGTTATGAAGTCAGATGACTGGATTTGATAAATTCAGTCTTTCTGGAAAGAAAATGTCTCTTTAAATGCAGGTTGCTACACCTATGCTCTTCCCAACCTTGGGGGGGGTGTGGGGGGGTGTTGGTGATTTTGCTTTTCATCCGTTTAAGACTTCATTTCAGTTATGAAAAATCTATGTCCTGTTTTCATTGCAGCTCTTGGGGATAAAACCGTGCGGGATATCCGTCCTGGAGCCGCCTTTGAACCCACGTATATTTATAGACTCCTGACGGTCATCAAGTCGAGCTTGTCTGAAAAGGTTTGGGACTGCTCTAACGTAGCCAGGTTGAAGGGTGGCCTTGTGCTCCAGTGTGTCCCCTAACTGTTGCTCATTCAGTGCTTGCCCCTCTGTTTTAAGTGCTGTGATTTGGTGGTTCAGTAGATCCAGGCTTGTTATGGAGTCAGTTGCCTGGATGAATTTAAAGAGTATGATGATAATTATCATAATCAGGGCCGTATCATTTACTGTGTGCTAGGTACTATTCTAAGTTCTTTCCATATATTAACTTACTTAATCCTGTGAGTAAAATATGATTATTGTCTCCTTATTACATTCAAGAAAAGTGAAGTCATTGTGCAAGGTCAGACAGCTAATAAATGGTAGACCCCGGTGTTAGAGTCAGCTCCCTGACCACTGTGCTGTACTGCCTTTCAGGTAGAGTGGGGTGATGGGGAGTGGAATAGTGGCAGCATTCAGAAGAGTTTCTGTGTTCCTCATACTCACATGCTTTAGCAACTCCCTGGGTTCTTGACTCTGTTACCTACATTTTTTTGTCATACACTTTGCTACAAAAGGCATGGGACCAAGGGCCAAGGAGGTCTCATAAAGGGCCCTGATGGTGTTGAAAGTGACTCAGAGGCACCCTTTGCATAGTTGACTGGAGCATTTCTTTCATCCCTGACAGTTTGTGATGACTCAGTACAAGCAATTGAAATGATGCTCAGGGAAATTATTTAGAGAGAAAAATAGTCAAGAAAATTCCATTAAAACTATGTAAAGTAATATTGAAACTCCATTGTTTTCGAGAAGGGTGAAAGCCCAGGGCGGTGCAGCAGGATACCACCAGGGGCTTTTATATGCTGGGAAATGTACAGTGTGAGGAATAAACTGCTCTCTGCCCCCAGATAGCTCACCGCCCAGTAGGTGAGTTAGATCTGTAATCCAAGAAAACAGACAACAAGGGAGGCGCTGGGATAGACGCATATACGGACGCCTTAGAAGCCGGAGGAGGGCCGCCCAGCTCAGGTGGAGGCAGCGGTAAAGAAGTGAGGTTGAGGGGCTTCCTGTGGTTGAGCCCCACTGAGATCCTGCTCAGAAGTTACGTTCACGGACAAAAGTGTCTTTTGAATTTAATTAACATTGGCTGTGTCAGGGTCCCCAAGACCACCCTCAGGTCTGGTGATTCACTCGGACTCACAGGACCCAGAAGCTGTTGTTCTCAGGGTTAGGGTTTAGTACAGCACTGGGACGCAAAGACAGCACAGAGTAAAGACACGGGCAGCGTCTGCAGGAACCTGCGAGACCCTCTCCCAGAGCCATCACACGGGACATGCTTACCTCCCGCGTCAGGTTGTGACAGCGCGTGGGAAGTGTTGTCTCCCATGGGAGCTCATTAGAGACTCAGTGTCCAAGAGTTTTGTTAGGGGCTGGTCGCGTAGGCACCCTCTGTCTAGCACAAGCCAAAATCCCAGGTGGAAAGCAGGTGTTCAGCATCAACCACACTGCACAATTTAGGCATAGTCCCGTATCACTTCCCGGAATGATGGGAACCTTCCTGAAATCCAGATTCCCAGATACCAGCCAAGGACCAACCCAGCAAGCAGGCTTTTCCAAGGACAGCAGCCTCAGGTCTGTTGTGTTAATTCTTTTGTGCATCTGCCAGTTTCTGCCCTTTTCCACACACACGCAGAGCACACTCACACCAAACAGCTGCTGTCCATGACTGCAGTTCCAGTTGGAGCAGACAAATCTACCCAGAGACCAAAAGCAGCAGAATTTACAGATCCTTGGAACATGCAGTTATGCTCCAAGGAGTGAAACATGAACTGATTGTGGTAAATTATGTAATCAAACAAAACCATTGTGAGATTGTAAAACTGGTATGTGACTATATTGTGTGACTCATCTGAGTGGTTTTGCTGATGTGTGTGTATTTAAAACAGTCAGCTAAATCTTTAAATCAATAGAGTTTTTCACATAGAATTTGGGTCCTTTCCCCTATAGTTGCCTATCATCAAAAATAGACAAGGAGGCAAAAAGGGCTGCTAATTTCACAGTTCACAGTGTGAATGATCACCCCTGGGCTTGTGCAGTGAGGTAGTCCTAGACATTGAGTTCTTGTTCTTCTGTTTCATTTCAACAGAGAAGCAACTTTTAAATAATGTTTTTATTATAAAGGTAATGTGTATTTGTTGTAGAAAGTTTCAAAAATATAGAAAAGCATAATAAAGTAAAAATCCCCATTAATTCTGTCACTTAGAGATAAGTGTTTAATCTGTCTCCCTCTCCTTCATCCCCTGCTCCATCTCAGCTGTCCAAGGAAAAGTTCATGTGATTTTTTCTAAACACGCGATCTTAAGTCTTATTGAAAATTTAAGAGGAGACATAGTTTGAATATGCAGGTATAATGTTCCCTTCAAAGCTTGGGTAGTAATCCGTTAAAATTCATGGGATCATATCTAACCTTTTCAGGGCCGACAAGAAGATGCTGAGGAATACTTAGGCTTCATTCTAAATGGACTTCACGAGGAAATGTTGAACCTAAAGAAACTTCTGTCACCAAATAATGAAAGTAGGTTATGGTGTATTTGCTACAGAATTGTGTGAGAATATTTTCTTAAGAATTATTCTTAAACAAATGTTATATGCTCATATATTAAGTTGCTTTCCCCCCCCAAAAGTTGTTTGCCCTTCAAAAATCACTTATTTACTCATTAGGATAACTCTAGTTATTTTTACGTTGCTTATTGTATACCATTGAGAACGCTATATTTGGATAAATCAAAATTTATCCAGAACCTCTGCTTTTTTTCCTTCAACTTTTATTCAGGAAAATGATCATGCAGAAAAGCTGAAGGAATAGTTTGATGGATACCTGCATAACCACTGGATTCTGCACTTGTTAACATATTTTCATTATTTATCTCTCTCTCTACCCACACACAATGTATATACACATTTTTCCTGAATGATTCAAAATTAAATGCAGATAACAGTTTAGTTCACCCCTAAATGCTAAAGCATGCATCTCCTGAGGATAAGAATACTCTCCTACTTGACCAAAGTCCTTTGTCAAATTAAGAAAACTAGCTCATTACACAGTAATACCTACTGTCCAGTTGGTCTTTGGAGTTCTCCAGTCGTCCCCAGAATGTCTGCTAGAGCAGTTTATGTGGCAGGGATTCAGTCACGCCACCCATGTCGTGTTTGGAGAACACGCTCTGATTTCGTTTTTAAAGCTACAATTGACAAGGCTGTGTAGGTGGTTTATGTAGAAGCTTTTTTTATTTTTGTTTATTGCTGTTCTTGTTGTAAATAGTAACCTAAGCAGACTGTCTGCTTTTCAGAACTTACTGTTTCCAATGGACCCAGAAGCCACTCGGCGAATGAAGAACCGGGCGAAGGAAGTGAGGACGAGTGGGAGCAAGTGGGCCCCAGAAATAAGACTTCAGTCACTCGCCAGGCGGATTTTATTCAGACCCCAATCACCGGCATTTTTGGTGGACACATCAGGTTTATGCTTTTCTGGAATAATTGAATATTTGCTTTTTTCAGGGTTTTGCCGTTTTGCTAAAGGGGGAAGGTGTAAGACGTGTCCTAAGAAATTTTGGACTCGATGGTTCGCCTTTACACTTCTGTGCCTGCTCTTTCCTTGGACTTCCTAATGCTCCTCTTGCCGCCCCACTGCTCTCCCCGTACCCCCGTGGCATTTCTGCAGGGGCACTGTCCCCCAGGCGCCGTCTGCCACAGTGAGCTCCTCGCTCCCCTCACTCCATCAGTACTTATATTCACCCCTCTGGCTGCTCACAGCTGGGTAGGAAGAGAAAAACAAGCTAGTTGAAATCCATGTTTTGTTAAGAGGAGAAATTCATGTATCTGATTGGAGGAATTCTCGGCACCAGAAGCAAGTGAGCTGCAAAGTTACCTGTGTGGAGGAAGGTACTTGTACATAAAGGAGGATGTGGGACTTCCAGGGGACCTGGGCGCCTCCTCTGCCCCAGTGCCCTTCACCAGCTGCTTTTTGCTCATTCACAAAGTCCTTCTAAAAGGTTTTTATTTATTTACATTAGAGCCATTCAGGACCACTGTGATGTGGAATTCAGTAGAACTTGCTCCATCTCCAGGGAGGTTTCCTCACTTGCATGGCACGATGTCCTGTCTAAAGGCCTCGCAGCATGGCCTGCAAGGGTGGTTTTTAGTGAGACTCTTAGCCTTTCGTTGTCTCAAATGATCTGTTTCCAAAAGAAGTAACACCCTTTTCAAGGCGTCAAGACTTAGTTCAGTCTCTGTCTGCTCTAAAACAACTTAGACCGAGCATCTTTCAACAGGCTAATGAAAACCTCAGACACTGCGCTGACTCCCTCCCAAGCTAGTCAGCGATGCTGTGTAGGACTGGATGTAGAAGCCAGCTGTGCTGCCGCCATGGGACCTTGAACAAGTCATTTCTGGGCTCTTCGCTGTGAGCTAGACGGCAGGCCCCTTCTATTCTGGAGTCTCTCCGTGTCAGCCCTGTGGTCAGGTGTGCTCTGGGGAATGCCCAGCCCCGACCACTGCCGCTCTCACTTGTTTTTACCAGATAGGGTTCCCTGGGATGGGCTGTTTGGGTGAACAGCAGTGAGAGGAGGCTGTCTGTGCCCTCCGCTCTCCACTGGACCAGCAGCCTGATGTTAGCATTCTTGGGGTGCTCACTTATGGACGGGGGAGGGTGAGGGATTAGCCCAAATGGATGTAAGGTAGGTGGGGTAACAGAATTACAAGGCCACTGATGGCCAGCATACCCAAAGATCCCAAATTTGAGAATAACCAGTGGGAAAAACCAGAATCCACTTTGGAGAAATTTCTAGCTTGGCCTGAATGGCTCTGCCATGGCCCCTAGCCTTGGCCTCTGTGGGCTCTTTATGTTGAGATTGATTGTTGATATTTCTTTCTGAAAAATGTTGAGGGATACTGAACTACTTATAATTTAGGAACTTCTGTGTATAAGACCCGTGATTAAGCATGATTCTTTATTCAGACCAGTTGAAAGGTTTCCTTTTAAAATTCACCCTCTTTGGGTGGTTTTTCAGTTTCCCCAGGAAGACCAGCATCTTTCTTGACCTTTCCCCCCAGGACACTTTTGATAAAATCCAGGCCCTCTGAGTCAAGAGGGACCACTTCTTGGTTTTTCACCAACTTTAATGACTGCTTTACTGTTCCTCTTTGGAACCAAGGGAATGGTTGTCACCATCAAGTCTTCACACCAAGGGGAGCGTGAAAGTGCCTCCCCTTAGAGTGTGCTGGGAAAGCAGCGCATGAACGTCAGACCCTGGGCAGGGGAGCTTTGTGCTTGCTTCTCACAGCATCTGCTCTGTGAAGGCTGAACACCTCTCCACACCCGTTTTATTCCGTTTATAAACTGGGTCACCCAGACAGCAGAAATAGAATCCCTTGTTGAACTCCTGGAATGTTTCCTTGCTGGGGCTAAATGAGAGATGGGCCAAACACACAATTTTTACTCAGAAAAACTTAGAAAAAGAAAAATGAAATGAAAAACCAGCTAAGAAAACCAGGTTGACTTGGCATCCTTCTTGTGGATGGTGGGCTTGTCCCTGGAATGTTAACTTGTTTCCCTTATACACACCTACTCCTCTTTTGTAAGTCATTTTTATAGGGGAAGATGCCATTAAAAATATTCTGTTTACCTCGGGGTTTCCTTTATTTTATTAGAACAGGCCATGATACTTTGAGACAATAAAGTGTCAGCATTTTGAGGCCATGGCAAGATAGTCACATTTATTAACTGGTGCGTTAAATCAATTATGGAGGGGAGGTGAAGGAATTTGGAAGATGAAATATGTTTTCTTCAGAGCACTCGAGCTGGGAAAATTATCAACTGGTGGATTTTGTTGCTAGAAATACTTAGGAGGTGGTGTTCAGCAGAATTATTTTTAATTCAGTATTTTTTGGCTCTTCTGTTCTCTCTGGTATTATGAAAATGGCATCAAATAATCTTATTTTCAGTATTTATTCCCCTTCTCCTGTTGGATAATCTTAAGGGAAAGTGAGAAGGATTGGTCTCTTAAATTTTTTGTTTTTGTTTTCAATTCTTAGGTCTGTGGTTTACCAGCAGAGTTCAAAAGAATCTGCCACTTTGCAGCCATTTTTCACGTTGCAGCTGGATATCCAGTCTGACAAGATACGTACAGTCCAGGATGCATTGGAAAGCTTGGTGGCTAGAGAATCAGTCCAAGGTTATACCACAAAAACCAAACAAGAGGTATATTTACAGTTGATCTCGAACCTTTATACTGAGGTGCTCTGGTGTGGTGGAAACACAGAATTTGGAGTAAGGAGTGGGTTTGGATTCTGCCTCTTAAATCAGTTAAATTTTTTGGACTGAAAGTTTCCACATTTTTAGAATGAAATGGTTGAAACAGATGATCATAACAGCCTCCTTCACTGTAAATCATGTAACACAAGATAATCATCTTTTGAATTATTTATCCTGAGCTACAATTTTTGGTAATCTAGTCATGATATCACAAAAATCAATACCACCTCTAACAGAGGCTGAAGAGCTCATTTACCTTCCTGATGTCGTAGAGCACGGTTTCGTGAGATTAGTTAAGATATAAAAGAGATTCTGAATACATCTGTTTTGCATTTAATTATAGATCTTCAAGGACATTGAAAAATAGAAAGTAATTTTTCTGATGCCTATTACTCTGTGATTTGACCTGAAAAAGATAAAGTCTGAGTCTTCAGGAGTCAAGAAAAGGAGAATATAGCTTAGTGTGGCATCCTTGTCAGCTCTGAGATGGCTAATACTCTGTTCTTTGAGAGCGTATCAGTTCCTGGCTGTGCGGATGGGCCAGTTTATGCCTGTTTTCTCCTCTGCAGTGGAGAAATGTCTTCTCTGTTACATATCCTGGGCTGTGACAGTGATTTCATAAAGTGTGCTGGGAAGGCGGTGCAGGTTAGTTATGGGCAATACTTTGATGAACTGTTTATAAGAGTCCTGGGAAGCTTGATTTTAATAACTGGCAGTGTGTGGTGGCTCTAAGGAGAACATGGAAGACCTGTCAGCACCTTGCCTGGCTGAGGTGGGCCTACCTTGCCGCCCATGCTCTTAAGTGAAGAGCAGAGGGACTTGGAGACCTTCAGTTCATCTTGGGTCCCCTGCTCTGGATGGTTCAAGCCAGCCTCTTGGGGAATCTGTGGCAATTAGGACTAATCCTCCACTATGTTTTCTGACTGGCTTCTCATGGGCAATTTTGTTTAAAAAATAAAGTGGTCAGAGCCAGAGACAGAATCTTGGCAGTTGACATAGTGAATAAGCTAAGAAGAGTCTGGCAGTGGAACTTCATGCAGAGGGAGCAATAGTGGATATTTGTCTTAGGGAGGTCGGTTGGTGTGGCTGAGTTGTGTGTTTGGCTGTGGGGTCTGTCCACTTGGCTCATTCTGTGGCAGCTGTGACTCAGAGGTGGAATCGCTGTCCTGGCCACTGTGCCCTCTTCTTGCTCTCCTTTGAGCCAGTTGTGCGAGTCTTTGGCCACTTGTCCTGCCGGGGAGGAGTTCAGCCTTTCCCTGGGCAGCCAGGATAGCTGCCTTCATGGTGTGCCTGTTAGCTTCTCTTGTGCTTCTGCTGCAGTTACACTTTGACTTAGGGGAGGGGTTTGGGCAGGGGTGTGGGTTGAGGTGGAGGTCGTTGTTGGCCTGTTGTCAGAGAGTGGTGAGGAAAAGAGGATTCATTCTAGATAGCAGATTTGGAGGAAGGCTCCAAGAAAGAAGTAGCATTTTGGTGAAGCCTTGAAGATGAAAAAGAATGATGCTAACTGTTCTAGCTCCATGATTGTATTCGGAAACACTCGGAAAAGCAGATGTTTGAGGAAAGATTTTGGACAGCTCACATGGGAATATCTGTAAAGAGCAAATAGCATTTTCTGGAATGTGATTTTTTTTTTAAATATACTTTTTAAGATACTGAGTTTAATTTTATTATATTTTTAGGTTAGAAGATTTTTTTTTCTGTGGGAACACATGAAGGTCCATGGGAAAATATAATTGTACAAAATATTTGCTGTATAGAAAAAGTCTGATTTTTGTTGGATGATAAGAAAAAAAAATAAGAAAAAATTTTGTGCCTCCATTTGTCTGGAAACCTAAAACACACATTTAAGAATTTTAGACTAGCCACTTAATGAACTGCCTGAAAGTTGGTCAGAATCAAAAGTCACAAGCCCTGAGGGGCCGCCCGGTGGCGCAGCGGTTTAGTCCACGCTTGGCAGCCCGGGGTTCGCGAGTTCGGATCCCAAGCGCCTGCCTGACGCACTGCCTGTCAGCCATGCCGCGGCGGCATCCCATATAAAGTGGAGGAAGATGGGCACAGATGTTAGCCCAGGGCCAGTCTTCCTCAGCAAAAAGGGGAGGATTAGCAACGGATGTTAGCTCAGGGCTGGTCTTCCCCACAAAAAAAAAAAAAAAAAAAAAAAAAAAGTCACAAGCCCTGAGAAGCATCCAGAGATGCTTTAGTCCAGCTCTTGATTCACAGGTGAGGAGACTGGAGGCTTATTGGCATCCTCTCTGGTTTTAATTGTTGAGCTGGAGTCACACTTCTATTCATTCATGAATTCTTGTTGGATAGAGAGACATGAGAATACAGAGACACGGTGGGAATGTAGAGAAGTATAGGGTGGTTTCCACACCTGGGATCTTAGTCTAGGTGGGAGGACAGACAGAGAAGGGTCTGGAAGCTTAATCAGCCTGAGCAGTGATATAACCACGAGCTTGCTTTCCAAAAGCCTGATGGCCCTTGAGAGTCCTTCAACCAGATGCCTGTAGAGTCCTCCAGAAGCCTTCTCAATACCTTATATATCCTGCTGTCTTTTGGGTTGTTACTTTAACAAATATTTCTACCAAAAGTCTTCTCCATACAGGAAGCATCAGAGTTTGTAAGTACAGAAAACAGTAAACAAAGGGATTAAGTATTGTTTGTGAAGTTGCATTTTTTTCTTTTTCCTTTTGATGAGGAAGATTGTCCCTGAGCTAACATCCATACCAGTCTTCCTCTGTTTTGTAGGGGGGATGCTGCCACAGCTTGGCTTGATGAGCAGTGTGTAGGTCCATGCCCGGGTTCCAAACTCACAAACCCTGGGCCACTGAGATGGAGTGTGTGACCCTAACCACTATGCCACTGGGCTGGCCTCTCAAGTTGCATTTTAATAGAAAGCATTCGTTAGATCTGTGAAAGTACTTTATGGGCACATTAAATTGGTAAAACTGAAACTGATATAAAACTAATGGTTAGAATAAGTAGCAGTAGGGTTATTTAAAACATCTAATTTAAGAATGTTGGCCTCAGTTTTGTCAATACTATGAGAGTTATTGAAAAACAAGTTAATACACACACAATTCAAGGTACTACTAGGTTAGCTTTTTTATTTTTATGCCAATTCAGCAGCAATGCCACAGACCAAAGGTTCTTCACTCGGAGTTCACAGATGGGCTCAGGGAGCCAGGGAGCCTCTGCAGTTGTGTTTATAGGGATATATGCATTTTTCTAAGAATGTCAGTAGCTCTCAAAAGATTGCATTAGATTCTCAAAAGATCCCATGACCCAGGAAGTTTGAGAAGGACTGCCTCCTTACTTAAGGCGTTAGCTCCCAGAGGAGGTCTTTGAGTGGACGGTGGAGATGGCATCTGCTACTTTAAGATGGACGGTGTGTCCTTCTGTGCTTGTGTCCTAGGTCGAGATCAGTCGGAGAGTGACTCTGGAGAAACTCCCTCCTGTTCTCGTGCTGCACCTGAAACGATTTGTTTACGAGAAGACTGGTGGGTGTCAGAAGCTTATCAAGAACATTGAATATCCTGTGGACTTGGAAATTAGTAAAGGTAATAAATACGTAAGGTGAAAAGTGTTCATGGTGACAGTACTCCTGGAAATTAGTGAGCTCGACCCTTTAGCATTTCTATGTCATGTCGAGATTAAGGAAGTTCTCTTTCATGGCTTTTTTTGTTTTAAATTTCTTGACATTTAATAGACCTTTATATTAAAATTATCATTAAAATGGCTTTTTAAAAATAAAGGCAAAAGTGAATAAACGATATAAATTTATGAGATTAGAAAAACAGGAGCTTTTGTCTGTTAAAATCAGCATCGTTTTTCCGTGAACATTTATGTATTAATGGTACAAAATAATTTTTCTTATACTAAGTGTTAACAACTGTGTTGACCAGTCTGGTGAAATGGACTTTGTTAGTGAATTGAGACTGTTTCCCTTGGCCACTGGGGTTCCTCTGACCTCTGGTTGCATTGACACATGTGTTAGATTTGTGGCTCTCTGTCAGCTGCAGGTCTCCGGCAGGTAACCCAGAGCTGAGCAGCATCAGCACATTCTGGCGAAAGAGCACCAAATTCAAGTTGTTTTGCTAAAAGCACAGCTTGAAGGAAAACTTTACTTGGAAGCTTCAGAATTTGTAAAAAATGCATCGTGCAGTCCTGAAGCTTGATTGGGAGCGGAAGATGATTCTCAAAATATCCTGGGTCTGGAAAACAGAAAAGAGGGCATGGGACGTCATCCCTGGGTCTCGTAGAGGAAAAAACCTGTCGTCTTTCTTCTTCCTTCTCCCCATAAAACGGCACCCACACTCCACTCCTCCCCAGGCCAGTGACTCAGCGACCGCTGGGCAGCTGGCTTGTGTTGATGGTCGGCTTCACCTGCACCCCAGGGACCTCGCATTTCCTTCAGCTTCAAATTCATACTTGTTGGCAAGAGTTGCCACCTTCAGCTGATAGATTTGACTCCTGTGCGTTTATGGTCCCTCCCTCCTCTCACAGTTTCTGCTGCTTCATTCATAGGCAGCATGTTTTTCTAATCCCATTTGAGGACCAGGAAGGGGAGGAAACGCCAGCCAAGAATCTTGTATTGGTCGTCTGTCCCATTTTGCATAGCTGTCAGGAAACAGCATGCACACTGAGTCTAATGGCAGCCTTTTACCCCCACCCCTGCTCTTCCCTCACCCCCAAAGTAACTATCTTCATGGACTGACTTGTATGGTTTTCACTGATTTTATCTCCATATCTTTTCTTGCTTGTTACATGTATTTTTATGTCAGCTGCCACCTCACATGCTTTCTAGAAAGAGAAATGACATAAATGAGGACAAGAGGACCTAGCTTAGGTCATGGAGGTTGGGAGTAGAGAAGGAACCAGTACTGGCTGCAAGAACAGCCATCTCCAGGTGAACTCTCCCTGCCACTGGAGGGGGCTTCTGCCAAGGGGTCCTGCGTGCACTGAGAGCAGAGGCCTTCCCCGCCTGCACCAGCTGGGAGACCAGCACCCCTGTGGAGAAATCACCTCCCTGTTATTTCAGTGAAGTTTTGTGGTTTGACTCACATGTGAAGCATTTTAACTCTTAGATTTTCCAGGGCTGTTTCGTTTTTCTTTTTTTTTAAGTGAGCAGCATTTTTCTTTTCCGTGTTTTAGAACATCTGCCTTTAAGGGGTTTCTAGCATGAGCTTTGTAGGTTCGGTATATTGCTCGTACTTTTTTAATGGGTTGGGTGCTGGATACATCTGTTGCTGCACTGCACAGCTCATTTTCCTCATGGGTCACTTCTAATGCAAATAAATGGATGGAGTTTTATTGTGTCTCCTGGTCTGCTGGGCCATGTATTTGAGCAGAGACTGTTGTTACCCCTCTGCTCCTGTCACTCTGACCTTTCTGGAAGTGCGTTTATAGATTGGAGCTGTTGCTGTTTTGTTTTTCAGAATTGCTTTCTCCAGGAGTTAAAAATAAGAATTTTAAATGCCACAGAACCTATAGGCTATTTGCAGGTAAGTAAATCTGTACACTGTTTCCCTACTAGAGCAATGATAAAAGAGTTTGCATCCAGGCACAATTTTGCTGTAATACCACTTAAAACAGAGAGTAGTTTTCTCTGTTGCTATCCTTGTGGACTTCACTAGTCAGGAAATCATTTGAAAATGTGTGTTGTACCTGAAATTTGGTACTTGGAGTTTGACAGAATATCCTCTTGGCTCTAAGTTGAGCCCAGCATAAGACCTTGTTTACCATGATCGTTTTGGTCTTTGAGTCAGAGGAGTGAGTTTCAGGCTGCCAGCCTGGCAGTTTGGGAGCATGGCCTTTCCCTGCTGCAGCTGTACCCCTGGGGTGATGGTGCTTGTAGAGTGGCCATGACATCCAGTCACCTAGCTAGGCTAGGGGAGCGCCCCACATTGGTGTCCCACTGCATCTTCTCCATACGGTGCTGTCAGGTGTGCCTGAGAAGCTGCCCGAGCTCCCACAGGCTCCTCGGCTGCCCCACTCCTGTCAGTCACGGGATCCTCCGGGGGGATGGCACAGCCCTGTCCAGAACTGGGGCCCTGAGACCTCTTTTATCTCCTGGCCTAGAGCGTCTTGCTGCACCAGTTTGTCTAATACCCTGTCTGTCCTTGTCCCTCTGTCCTTCCTTCCACCCCTCCTCGTTAGAGCCGGAGTCTTGTATGCCTTCGAGGCTTTATATCTCTTTTGATAGTTGCCGTTGTGTTTACTTTTCTGGCTGTTTTTGTTCGAATTTTCTGGCTTCTCTCTCATTCCTCCTTTGTGTTGCCTTTGTGAGTCTGTTTGTGATTTAAAATAACACTACTGTTAACTGACGCTCACACGTTCGTTGAGCCTTCCTACAAGATACCTTTTATATATTATCTCATTTATTCCTTACAGCTGTCCTGAGAGGTAAGTGGTGGTAGCCCCATTTTATAAAAGAATAAACTGAAACTCAAAGAGGAACTTGCACCACTCTGTGACCCAAGTGGCAGAGCAGGGCTTCAGACTCCCCTCCCCTCAGGCCACTCGCAAGGTTTTAGGAAGCTGGATTGGGCGCTGGGCAGTAGATAGGGTCCCTGTGACACATCAGAAGGTGTTTGGCCCAGTCGGCTTCCCTCCCACCAGGCGCTGCTGCTTTTGACTTTCTCTTCTCCCCAAGGCAGCTGATCATGGCCCCTCCCCAACCTGCGGGGACCCACAGAGGGCGGCGATGGGCATCTCGCTCTCGGTGGTGTCTCCAGCCCTTTCCTTGTCCTGCCTTGGGGTGACAGCTCTGCGGCCTCCTCTGAGACCAGAGGAGTCCTGGTCCAGCATCCCAGGGTCCCTGGAGTTGGGCGCCGAGATCCAGTGGGTGATGAAGTGTTTCTTTTCATCTCCCTGCAGCTCTCTCCCTTGGGGGTCCTTGCAGGGGAAGGCTGCTGATCCAGGCAAGGTATAGGAATTCCTTGTCTCCTGGTCGAGGGCCCGGGGTGAGTACCCGCTCCCCCCGCCGCGACCAGGATTGACTCCTAAGTTGCTCTCGCCCGCACTCCTGAGTCCTCACCCTGAGTCTTCTCGTCTCAGAAATAAGGTCACTGGGTTCGTTAGTATTTTCTGTAAATTGTGAGTAAAGAGCTACTTTTTAAAAATGGTTCTGATCGTGGAACCAAAGAGAACAAGTTAGTAAAGTGCATCAGCTTTTTTTTTTTTTTTGGTGAGGAAGACCAGCCCTGAGCTAACATCTGTTGCTAATCCTCCTCTTTTTGCTGAGGAAGACTGGCCCTGGGCTAACATCCGTGCCCATCTTCCTCCACTTTATATGGGATGCCGCCACGGCATGGCTGACAAGCGGTGCATCAGCGGGCGCCCGGGATCCGAACCTGTGACCTCCGGGCTGCCAAGCGCGGACTAAACCGCTGCGCCACCGGGCGGCCCCCGTGCATCAGCTTTTTAAAAACCCCGATTCTGAGTTCTGTTCCTGTCAGGTGGGCTCGCTGGGTGTCAGTGACACGTGACCAGATGAGTTTCCAGGGCTGCTGCTGAAGAAACCTGAGGGCCCGTAGTGTGCTCTCCTCTTTTGAAATTTAGAATGGAGGCGTCTTGTAGGAAATACAGATTAGTTAAACCCACAGGTCCTTTCAGTCCTACCTGCTCGGTCACTTTGAAAAAACTGTTACCCAAGTCAGTCAGGTCTTAGAGGTGAAAATCCAGGACGAAAACCCTGAAGCGGATTCGGGGGTAGGAGGGACATGCTGGTGTTGAGCCTCTTCCGTGCCCCATGGCAGCCGCTCGATTGCTGTGACCTGGCAGTGACCTTGTGTCGATCCTGTCGCTCGTCTCCCACCTGATGGTCCTAGTGTGACCAGCCGTGGTTGTCATGTGGCTGGTCGGGGCTCGGGCCACGGTCTCCTCTGCGCCCCCAGTATAGAGGCTTCTTTGTGCAGGGCCCAGGAGTCTGTCCAGGGACTGCAGCTGTAAGCGCCCTCCTCTGACCAGCCGGGCTCACGGGCCCAGGGTGGATTCGGACTTCCCTAGAAGTGACAGCTGCTGCTAGAGCCCAGTGACATGTGGGCTTATTTATTGCTGAAATTCCCCACGAGCTCAGTATCGTGACTCTCCTTTAGGCACTGATGGTAGCACACAGCTCACCCCGGCTGCGCTCCCGTCCTTCCTGGAATTTCCCCAGAGGCTATTGCCCTCTCCAGGCCCCAGCTGCTGCTGGCCGGGCCCCCTCAGCCCCTCTTCATAAGAGGGAAGCGTGCATCCTTTGGCTGTCTTTTAATGTCTTAATTGCATCTTCCAACAGTTAGATTTGTTTTAGGCCTTTGACTAAGGCTTCTTGGATGAATTAGAAGCATTTTTTTTCAAAGTAAATAACAAGTGGTATTTTTTTCCTTTTAAAACATTGTTGTGAAAAAATTGGAAATGTTTTTAAAAGAAAAACGTAATGACTAGTGCCATCTCTGTGGGGTCGCTCCTCAACCATGCACCCAGTCCAGCTAACGGTCCTGGGGCGGCTGCTGTCACTTGTCGTAAACGACAATTCGTAGAAAACTTAGGGTTCTCATTGTTTTCATGTAATATGAGCATATTCCTACATCACCACTCTTAATCTGTTCTATGAAAAAATTCATCTTATTGTAATATAATTCATTAATCTTTCTTTCTAGTGGGTATTTAGGTTTTTGCATTTTTTCACTGTTGTAAAATCTTTGTCCAAGATTAAGATAATCTCTTTAGAAGAGTCTAGAAGTGGAACTGGCAAGTGGAGGCCATGAGCGTGGGTGTGTGTTTCCAGAGGATGTCTAGTTTGTTCTGACGCTCTGTGGGAGAGCGTCTCTCAGCTCTGCTTCCCAGTGTCCTCTCTACAGGACTGAGTATTAGACTGGTTGATAATCCTTGCCCAAAGGGCTGACAGTGGGGGACAACCCCGTTTAATTGGCACTTCTTTCATTGTTTTGTGAGCTATTGAACATTTTAAATATGTGATGGATGTATATGTATAACTTTTTATTGTAAATCATTGAAGGGTTGTGAGTTTAAATAACGTTGCTTTGTGTCATTATGTTTCTCTGTCCCACTACTTTGGTGAGGTGTTTCACGGGGCAGAGTGTTGGAGGGAGTCCGGTGGGTGCCTCTGAGCCGTTCGTGTGCAGTGTGTCTTGCTGAGTCACCTCTCGGGCCCTCTCTTCCAGTGGTCTACCACCACGGCAGCAGTGCGACGGGTGGTCACTACACTACAGACGTCTTCCAGATCGGTCTGAATGGCTGGCTGCGCATCGACGACCAGATGGTCAAGGTGATTAACCAGTACCAGGTGGTGAAGCCCACTGCTGACCGCACAGCCTACCTCCTGTACTACCGCCGTGTGGACCTGCTGTAGTCGCCCCTGTGCTGTGTGTGCCGACGCCCGCTTGTAGAACACCAGCTCTCCCTGACTTCCTTCCTCTCTTAGTGGCTCTGTAGAGAGAAATCTTTCTCCCTTTTGCAGAAATGGGCTAGAGTGAAAAGGAGACGCCCTGGGGCTTGTGCGCAGCATAGCTTATGTCGACTTCTAACTTCCAATCAAAATCACTTGGTCGAAACAGACTGTTGCTTGATTTAAGAAAATACACAAAAACCCATATTTCTGAAATAATGCTGATTCCTAAGTAAGAAGGGGAAACTTGCATTTGATTCCCAGTCTAATTGCTTAGTAGAATAAATCCTGCACCAGCAACAACACTTGTAAATTTGTGAAAATGAATTTTATCTTTCCTTAAAAAATAAATTTTTTAATCCATCACAGTTTCCTCCCCCACCCTTTAGTTTTTGATAAACAATAAAAATGAGCCAGTTATCAGAAAAGAAATAGTTCTTACTTCAAAAGAAAAATAAACGCAAAGAATAAGTTGCTGGTTCCTAACAAGAAAAATACATTTTAATAATTGTGCGATGGGAAATTGCTTACGTGCACATTGCAGATCAAACATTTGGAGTTAAGATGTTAGTCACATAGATGGGTGATTGTAACTTTATTGCCATTAAAAGATTTCAAATTGCTTTCATGCTTCTGTGTACACATAATGAAAAATGGGCAAAATAGTGAAGATTGATCTTTCCTTCAGTCTGCTCTGTTTAATTCTGCTGTCTGCCCTTCTGTAACGCCGCGTCTCTAATTGTACACAGTTTAGTGATAGCTAGGAGTATAAAGTTGTCGCCCATCAATAAAAATCACAAAGTTGGTTTAAAACTGCCTGGTGTCTCTGACTGCGAATGCCTCTTCCGGTAGCTGGAACTCGGGTGGGCGTGGCTGCACCTCCAGAATTAAAATAATCCTTTGATCCGCCTGGTGTGTTTGTGAAAGCTGAACCAAGACTCAGGTTACTTTAGTATTTCCAAAGGTACTAACGGTAGTGATTTGGGTAAATGGGTTTTCGGAATCTTCAAATGGCTGAAAAGGGGAGGTAAACTCTCCCTTCATTGTTTCTATCCCCAGCATTGTTCAGTGTCACCAAAGTGGTGGGTTTATGGCTGAGCACCCTTTTAATTGTGTGCCGCTGGGGCATCTCAGCAGCACCTTCGGATGCCGCCCTTGGGTTCTGGAGGGAGACCTTCCTAGATGGAAGAGATGGAGAGGGGAGACATCGTACACACAGGTCGGGCCACTCCCAGTGGCTCTTGTGCCCCGGCTTCCGGCCCTGTGCAGACGACTCATAGCAGGGAGGCCGTTTCACGTGGTCCATGCCTCTTCCCCAAGCTCGTCTTCTTACCATCTGCTGTTCCTAACCGTAGCCCTGTGATGCTCCTGGCTTCAGGGCTAGCTTTTTAAAATTACAGGACAGACATTGTCCACTTGGCTTGCTTACCCAGTTGTGACCCTGCTCTGATTTGCTTGGGCAACTTACAAGTCATAATTAGTTTCTCGTTAAAATAATGTACAGCTCTTATGGAACGTGGATTTTGGAAGCCAAATAAACTTTGGGGGAAGCAACCCACACCAGCAATAACCCAGCCAATGATGAAGTAAAACCCTGTTCTAAAGCACTCCATTAAGTTCTGGGTTGTGATAACTGTGGGCCCGGTCATGTCCCTTCTGTACGGAATGGCTTATCTGTCCTGAGTACCCACCTCTAACTGGTGTTGGTCCACCCACAGCAGGATAAAGTGGCTCTGTTGTTACCTAAAGTTATTCGAGTGTCCCCTGTGAGTCACATTGAGCAGCCAGTCAGGAACAAGGCCCTGGATCTGGGAGCGCCCCTTCACACACATCTGGAGCACAGGCTGGACAAGGAGTGCTGCCGCTGCTACTCCAGCCTGCTTCCACCTCTTAGAGCACATCTTGTGCGTTTACGTGAGAAGATTTTCCTTCACATACCGTGCAGGAGTGTCTACAGTCTTCACGTTGCTAAGATACACTGTCAAGCCCAAAATATTTTGGAAATGACTGAGATATTGAGAAACTTTCTTTGAAAGATCTCAAGTTTCTCAAAAGTGGTTAGAGATGAATTAGGTCCCGTGGGACGTTAGGGTGTCTTGGTCGGCGTGTAACGTATAGCAATACTGCATTCACTTGAGATTGCTGTCCCCTGTGGTCCAGGCGGACGTGTTAATTCAGCCCTCGGGTAGGCAGCAAAGGGCTCCTCTGTTACCCTGCATGTGAGCACGTTGTCTGAAAGAGCGTGTATAACCCCACACCACCTAACAACTCTGGCTGTGTTGATGACAGAGATGTAGCTTCCCAGTTTAGTTTTGCTTCAGTGGGAGCACACCTGGCTGCAGACAGGAGCAAGACTCAGAAAGGGGCAGGATATGTAGCAAGGAGATGCTGGCCTGGAATTAAGCATTATTTGCATTTGATCCCTGGAGTGAATAATTGGCTCATGGAGAGAGAATCAGATCTTTCTAGCAAATCCAACATTTTCTGGGGTCCCAAGTAAATTGTGGGCCTATCCGTGCTATCCATTCTTGAGATTTTAAACAACATGTAGTATTTTGTGCTGCAATGTTTAGTATCTTTGTAAGTTTCATAGACTATTTTCCTGTCTTTAAGTCATTTGCACTTAGAACTTGGCCCATTAACCTTGGTGTCAAGGATACAAATTTACTGATTTTCCTTCCTTAGTATTTGACATGTCTTTATAGGTGGCTTTTAAACCAGTGTGAATATGAGGGTATTGTTAGAAGTATATAACAGGGAGCTTTTTCTTTAATGTGTAAATTATTACCAACAAACTTAGAAGTTTTCTTACAGGGAAGAATGTATGAGGTTCACCTGGTTGGTACGTTGTTAGCCCAGTAGCCGAGAAAGTGCACGAGCCACTACGGGTTCCATTCAGAATGAAGAATGGCGGTCAGTTCATTATCCTATTTGTGTGACATGGTTCAGCTGCCCGAGTGGCTCCAGCAGCACGTGAAGGCAACACCAGCAGAAACTTTGTGTTCAGAAAACACATCATTTTATGTCTTTTCCTTAGTGGAAATTTCTGGTTATTGCTCTCAGAGGCTGCTAGTGCTTGACCAGGCCAACTGGTTAGAAAGCTGACACTGCAGTCGGTCAGTTGCCTTAATTAGCCAAATGAACTGGTGAGTTTAGAATTGTACGGCCATCAGCTAACTTGGGTGAGTCGATGACAGGAAGCTGTGCCAGTGTGGATACGTCAGTCTAGCCGTTTCTTCAGCTTCTCTTTGGAAGGGCTGAGTCTGTCGGGACAGAGGCAGAAGACCCAAGACTTTTCTATTAATTCTCTGGCTTAAGAAAGAAAAATTTCTTGTTGACTGTCCCCAGTGAGGACAGTTACCCATTACACCAATTTCCTGAGGGCCAGTGGATTGAGAAAACAGGCAAAATCCAAGTGTTTTAAAAATAGTCCATGTCTCACAAGGCCTCTTGTTAGCAGCCGGCCCTCCAAGTAATGTGTTTTTTCTTTAAAGCCAATCATAGCAAATTCCAAGCAGGCACGCCTTCTCAACGTTTCCTCTTGCTCCCCTCCCCCCTTTTTTTTTAAAGCATTGTTATTCATCTTCTGGCCTGACCATTCCCATCTTATTTATACCTTTTGGAGAAAAATTTATTTGCTTGAAAAGTGAAATTCACTTCATAGCCTGGCTTCACCTTGTGGTGTTTGTTCTTGTAAGGAATAAACAAACGATAAATGCTTGATCCCCTTTTCTGCTCTATCACTCTCTCTACTAACCCCCCACTGCCCCAGGAAAGGGTATATGTTGAGCCGGTGAGGGCGTCTCGGGCTGTGCACTGATGTCATTAGGGATAATTTGCTAAGCACTGATCTTGTGAACACAACAGTAATTTGTCAAGTGGTCTTTCCTTGGAAACAATTGGCAAGTAAGCTTTGAAATCACTGGTACTTGCATTCAAGATTTACCCAGGCCAGCCTTCTGTGCTGTTTTTGAAGGATTTTGTTTTGCCTCTAGGATTTCACACTGAGAGATAGCATCTAAGATACTTCCATTTGAAACTTTTATAAACTGCATTTTCTTGTAGACTGCTGTTTAAGTGCTCGCTCTTTGTCTTATTTATCATTTGGTGGGAAAGTATTGTTTGTTTTCTAACAAGTAAAATATTAGGGTAACTTTGTTTTCTGCTCTATCAAACCAGTAAAATATGTTTGTGCACTTGAAGAGTTCCTGGTAGACTGCCTGAGGAATGCCTGTTACTGGCGGCACACTGGGATAAACCTCAACCCTATGTTTTTGTCTTTTTTTTAAATATGTTTGTTTTTGTTTTTTTAAACATCTTTACCCGTCTGGAGTGTGTTTTGGTCTACCTTGTGGGGCTGTCTGTGTGGTTTTCAGTGTTCAGGGTAGCCCTAGATTCTGGGGTTTGGTGGTCCACCTTGGGCTTCCTATCTGTCCTTCAAAGAAAGCAAATCTCTTTATGTATTTTCTGAGTGTTTTGAGATTTTCTATATGATTTAAGAAAACATTTTTCCTCTGCTTTAAAAAAAAGATTGAAAGCCTCTTGTGTAAGACGTGGGTTTACTTCCAGATCTGAGAATGGACTCCCCATCCTCGTTCATTCCCTGTTTGCATCGGTGGGGCCGGCCCTGGACTGAGTCACCGCCGTGCATCCGTGTCTGTCCTGGCACAGGCAGCCCTTTATTTACTGCTGCATAAACAGCTCCGGGACCGAGGGCTGCATTTGCTTTGCTGCTTATTCTGTCACACGCAGCTTCAAGCAGCGTCCTTGTATGCTCTGCAGAGAAGACGGTGCCTCTCAGCTTCCCAGGGGGAGCCCTCCCTCCACACCAGAGACCAGCGAGTGGGTCCTCCCAGGGAGTGGTGCAGGGACATGAAATCTGTGTAAATTAACTTTGCAATGAGTAAAATTGACTTTTTAGGAGGATAACTCCTGTTTCCTGTGGCTTCAAATGCTCCTTGCTGCACCGGGGCTGACACCACCCAGTGCAAGAAGCACAGGCTCAAGTGGAGCCCTCTACCTGGGCTGCTGCCCACGGTGAGGCTCGTGACCGGAGCATATCCGTGTTGGGACCAGTGACTCACAGCAGAGTCCTTTGTGGTCGCCTTTGGGGCACTCCTGCTTGCTGCCCCCTCAGCACCTCCCTCCAGCTCCCCCACCTCTCCTCCCCTCTCTGGGACATCTTTCTCCCTTGGCTCAGGGCTTGGCATATTCTCTTTTTAAGCTGTTCATGATTGCTAAGACGTAGGGCTTTCTATGGGCCATGCCCGCTTCTCAGCTCTACGGGCATTTGGCCCTCTGACGACCCCACGGGTACCTTCTCTCTGCATCCTGCAGTGGGGAATTGGCGCCGTCTTCAGAGTCTGCTTGGAGCCTGTACACTGTGCGGTGTGCGGGCACTTCCCCTCTTGGTGCCTGCCCCTCCCTGCTTGCTGAGTTCCGTCCCGGGCACTTGGGAGTAAACTGGAATGGCAGGCAGGGGCCTGGGATGCTGCAGAGAAATGGCAGGGGAAACTGCATGAACCCTTGTAGCATTAAAACAAAAACAGCAAAGTAATGAAATGATTACAAACGGGTGCAGAAGCCACACAGCCTGCGTTCCAAACTCACCCTGCACTAACCAGTCACGTGGCCTTGGGGAGGTGGCCCAGTGTCTGTCTATGAATTGGGTGGGGTGGCACTGCCACACCAGATTAGGGATAGGATTAGGCAAGGTGTAATAGCTGTGATCTCTTAGCACCGTGTGGGGGCTCAGCGAGCCCTGGACACTGGTGGCCGTTCTGGTATTGGGGCGGGGGAGGGAGAGCTGGGCCTTGTTCTCCAGGTGAGCCAAGCACGAGGAGCCCTGGCTGAGCGGGCCCTTCCCACAGGAAGCTCATCTCAGGGCCTGGGTGGGGGCCTCCTTTCTGACAACTCGCCTTTCGAGTTTCCCTCTTTTACCTACTGTGACCTTTGACCCTGCTTGCCTGTCCCCTCATTTGAATTCTGCCATCCTGTCAGTTCTGGATGCCTCTGTTCAACCCAGACAGCTGGATGTTGTCTCCTACCTGGTCAGCGTCCACCAGGATAGGAAGACGTTTGTTGCCGGCTGAATTTCCACTAAAATATAGTGTTAATGTCGGGGTTGTGGGCAAAGCAGGGAAGTTATCCCGAATAGCTCAGTAGAAAAGTTTTATTCCCACTGCCTTCCTTCCATTCAAATGCGTAATCGAGGGTTGGCCGCACATACACGCCCTGTATTTTTCTGTTTCTACTCTTTACAGCTATCGTGAGGCTTTTTTTAAAAACTAAAAGTCACCAGTGCACAGGAAAAATAAACCAGTAAGACTGTCTCCAGCCTAAGATTTCTAGCAACCTCAGATTTGTTTTCAAAGATGTAGAAATATAAAACTTCAACTCACCCCCCTTTACAACTAAGAAGAGAGCATGCACTTTGGTAAACACAGCAAACAACTTAAAAAGTGTGCTTTGGGCAGCCGGCCTGGTGGTGTAGCGGTTAAGTTCGTGCGCTCCACTTCGGTGACCCAGGGTTTGCAGTTTCGGATCCCGGGTGTGGATCAGTGCACTGCTTGTCAGTCATGCCGTGGCGGCGTCCATATAAAGTAGAGGAAGATGGGCACGGGTGTTAGCCCAGGGCCAGTCTTCCTCACACACACACACAAAAAGGTGTGCTTTACTTCTGTCAGTTCGGGGCAGGGTAGGGTGAGGCTGTGGGGAGGTAGAGGAGATGGAGGAGAGGAGCGGACGCTGAGAAGTGGAGAGGAGCCTGGTCCTCGGGGAGACTGTGCTGACAGTCACTGCAGCCACCAGCCAACAAAATCAACTTCGTTTACCCTAACCCCTAATGTCTACAGGGAAATGACAAGTCATTGTTTCTCTTCTAGAAACAGTTTACTCTGGAATTCTCAAGGTCTTGGTGTCTTCAATACGGTTTGCATTTTAGAAATTCGGAAGCGCGCGTGCGCTTGGCCCGAAGGCCCGTCTACCGTTCACAGGCGGGTGGGTTGCCTGGCTTCCCGGGGCATCGGGTGGTTGACGTCCCCAGCGCCTGAAGGTCGCACTGGAAAACCCACGTTTACTTTGACTTCCAAGCCGTCTTCTGAAAGCAAATCTGTGTCAGTGTTTTGGTCTTGTTCGTCCTAATGGCGACAGTATATAATATGAACCAAAGGGAAAATAAAACTCACTGAAAGAGAATTAGAAGAAGTGGGCGGACGGCTCCTCCACCTCTTGGGGCGAAGCTTCAGAGTTGTCTTCCTGGAGCGGCAGCCACAGCAACATGCGCTCGCAGGGTCCAGCCGGAGCAGCGCTCTGGCCCGTTCCTGCCCTGGAAGGGATGGAATTAAGCTGTGGCTCAGAACCTGAGCACAAGCCAGCCGTCGCGGCTCCTCAGAACTGACCTCCTGGCCCACTGAGCAGATGACCCTCCAGCGCCAGCCCCACCCCCCGAGCAGGTTTGCGGCTGCTGAGCCAGAAGGGGTGGGCCGAGCCTGCTCCCTTTTCACGGAAATGATGAGCTCTCCGAGTCGGTGGTGCCAGAGCAGTTAAACCCGGGGGGGCCGTGAGCTCTAGACGCTCGCTCGCGGAGACGGTGGTGGTTTGGAAAATATTGTGAAAGAGGACGAAGTGGCTACCATGAGTCTGCACGTTCATATGGTTCGTATTTGACTTGGAATCCCCGAAAACCAAACCTTTTAATTTCACTTGAATCAAAGTGATACATGGACTAAAATGTCCTGTCCTACTTAAGTGGGCACGGCGGCGAGGACGATGAGGTAACACTGCTGGAGCGTGGGGCTGGACCAGGGCTGGACTGGCGGTATGACTGACAGACGGCGACGCGCACAAACCGGAAGTGGGGTTTTGCACACTTACACAACCGTGTGAGCGTGTGGAGCGTTTCCAGCACCCCGGGGCCCCCAAGCTCCCTCCCTGTCACTACCCCGTCCCTAAGGGTAACCGGTGCCTGACATCTGTTATACATCAGTTTCTCCTCCTTGGCACTATGGACGTTTGGGGGCCGTCCTGTGCATTGTCGGAGGTTGAGCAGCATCCTGGCCTCGACCCACTGGATACCAGGAGCATTTCCCCTCCAGTGGTGACAGCCAGATATTTCCATACCCTGCCAAGTGTCCCCTGGGGGCCACTGCCATAGGTCATTTTGACTGTTTTGAACTTCATATAAGTGGCACTGTATGGTATGTACTCTTAGCACGTGTGATTTCATTTAACATTATTTCTCTGCAATTCATCCACGTGGTTGTTTGTCCCAGTAGTTGGTTCTTTTTCATCGCTGAGTAGTATTCCGTTATAGGAACAGACCACAGTGTATTTGTGCATTCTGTTGTTGGTGGACAGTCTGCCGTTTCTAGGTAGGGCCATTAGGAATAAAGCTCTGAAGGGTCCCACACTTGTCTTTGGTGCACGAGCGTGCTTGTTCTCTCAGGTGCACACTCAGGAGTGGAAGTGCAGGGTCCTGGAGTAGGTGTATGTTTAGCATTAGTAGATGCTGTCACACAGTTTTCCAAAGTGGTTGTACCAATTTCCACTCCCACCAACCAGTCATGGGGCTCTGGTCATGATTTGAAATGCACTGCAGGGTCAGTGCAATCCTTCTGATGGGGTCAAAGTCACTTTGTGTTGAAGTTCACAACAGGGGGTTTAAGCACACAGACATAAATCCAGAGTGTGCCAGTTTTAATACCAGTGTGTCCACCAATAAATTATTCTCCAAACGATAAGCTCTCACAGTTCAGAACCATGTAAAACCCTTTTCTTCCTGGTTACCATTTACTGAATGCTCACCAAGTAATCAAATGCCAGGCTAAACAGGTGACATAGAGTCTTTGCACAATAGCACCCTAATCATCACCAAAATCTTAGGAGGGGGGCGGGATTGGTCCCATTTATAAACGAGGAAACTGAAGTTTAGCTGGTGGTGGTTTGCAAAGTCACCACGTTCTATCCACCACGACATACCTCCTCTCTCCCCTGATTTGCTCCCACCCCGTCTGTGAGATGGGCGGAATCTGGTGTCCCCATTCTCTGGATGAGTGACAGGTGCAGCGGGTGCAGGAATCCTGATTCCTGGTCTCTGGGCCCTCCCCCCTGGCTGGCCACCCCTTCATCCTACTGCCCACCAGGAGGGCTGCCCAGCTTTACAGGAGGGATCAAGGGCTGATTAATCACGCAGCTCTGCCTTTCACATCAGTCACACATTTGCCACCTTGAAAGCCCATTCCAGAAGCCCAGGGCGAAAAGAAAAATGAAAGCAAATACCCTCGTCAAATCATCACCAGTGCTTGTCTCTGTAGGTTGGGTTTTTTTTTTTTTCCCAATCTTTCTATTTGTGTATTCCAATTTTTCTACCATGGGCATTTTTTACTTTGTAAATTTAGAAATATTTTCTCTGTCTCCCACCCTGGTGTCACCTGCCCAGGGTGGCTGCTGGAGCTCCCGGCCGTCCTCCACTTCTCTGCGGACCCAGGGTCCCAGGTTCCCCAAGACCCGAGGTTTGGCCGTGTAGCAACCCAAGGGGCTTCTCTTGATTCCAGCGTTTGGGGAATGTGTCTGCCAAGTCTATACCCTCTTGGAATTCAAGTGCTGGCTTGAGAATTAATGTGAGATTCAGTTGCACGCACTTGAAATGCAAGTATCTGATTCCACGTATAAAATACAGATAGCACAAGCCCCCGGCATCGTGTGCCATTCCATCGGGAGGAGCTCAGCACAAGCAGATCCTAAATCTAAGGATTAAATTCTCCTTTAAATACTCATGGGTTTCCAACGTCTGGGGAAAATATGCCTGGGAAAAATGTCTTTGGGGTTTCTTCAAACACTTGGAAAATAATCTGAAAACATTTTTCCAAACCCTAGATGGTTCCAGCCTGGATCCTAATTGGTACTTAATAACTATGTCTATAAGGGCTCTCGGTCTGTTCTTAGTTCTGTCAGTGGCTAAGGAGACCTCTGTGCTGAGAATTTATACGGGTGCAAGTGGGGTCTGGGGATCACGTTGCTGTGGCCAGTGTCTCTCCACAATTGCAAAACAGCCCCCTTCCCCCCCCAAAATACTTGCCCCAAGTCCACTACCAATCATTGTCAGAATCTAGTCTCGGGTCAAATTCGAGTGCATCTGTTCATCAATCGTTATCAAGGACTGACTTGGTGCCCAGTTTTGCTTGTAGTTGCAGGGAGATCAAACATGAAGGAGGTGAGCATGTTGACAGCTCCGATCCTGAGGAGTTCACAGTCAGGGGAGAAAGCAGGACCTGGGTGACGGGACAACACGATGAGTGCTCCGGTCACAGAACATACAAAATGAAACAGACAAACTGTGCACGAGTTCTGTTATATTTATACCTCAGCATTTCATTTGGGGGGATTTATTGTAACTGGTATTATTTTTAAAAATTCAGTTATCAATTGTTTATTGCTAGTGCATAAAAATAGGATTAATTTTTGTATGTTGACTTTGTATTCTGAGACCTTGCTACACTCATTATTTCTATAAGCTTCTTTTTATAGGTTCCTTAAGATTCTCTACACGGACGATGATGTATGCAAATAGGGACAGTTCTATTTCTTCCTTTCCAGTCTGAATGCCTCTGATGTCTTTTTCTTGCAATATTTCACTGGCTAGGCCTTCCAATAAAATGTGGCACAGGAAGGGTAAGAATGTATGTAATTGCTTTGTTTCTGATCCGAAGGGAAGGTGTTCGGTCTTTCACCATTAGATATAATGCTCACTCTGGCGTTTTGCTAGATGCCCTTTATCAGATTTGGGAGGTTCCCATCTATGCTAGGTTTTCTGAGAGTTTTTATCATGAATGGATGTTGAATTTTGTCAGATGTTTTTCTGCACCAATTGATACGACCGTGTGTTTCCTTCTTTAGTCTATTAACACGATGGAGTATGTTGACCGAATTTTTCAGTATTCCACCAGCCTTGCATTCCTGGGATAAACACCGTTTGGTCATGGTGTATTATATTTTTGCTCGATTGCTGTATTCAATTTGCTAATATTTGATGAAGATTTTTGTGTCTGTGTTCATGGACTGGACACATTTCTTGTCCTGACTTCATATAGTTTGGGTGTCAGAATAATACTGGCCTCACAAAGTGAACTGGAAAGTATTCCCTCCTCTTTTATATTCTGGGAGACCCCGTGTAGGATTGGTGTTATTCTCTAAAGGTTTGGTAGAATTCACCAGTGAAACCATCTGGGCCAGAAGATTTCATTTTTGGAAGGTTTTTAACTACGAGTTCAATTTCTTTAATAGATATGGGACTCTCGGATCATCTCTTTCATCTCTGATGAGTTTGCGTCATCTGTGGCTTTTCCAGAATTGTTCTGATTCATCTAAGTCAGTGAGTTGAAGTGTACAGTGGTGCTTGGAGTGTTCCCTCGTTGTCCTTTTAACGTCTGTGTGGTCTGTCTATGGTGATAGCTCCTTTTTCTTCCAGACGTGGGGCATTTGTGTCCCCTCTCTCTCTCTTTTTTTGCTTTTGGTCAGTCTTGTTAGAGATTTGTCAAATTTTATTGGTCCTTAAAGCACCAGCTTTTAGATTTCATTGATTTTTCTCTGTTGGTTTTTTGTCACTGACTTCAATGTCATTGATTTTTGGTTTTCATCTTATTCTTTCCTTCCTTCTGCTTCCTTTGGGTTTATTTTGCTCTTATTTTTCTGGTTTCTTAAGGTGGGAGCTTAAATTGTGGATTTGAGACTTTTATTTTTTTTCTAATTTTTACTAATGCTATAAAATTCCCTCTAACTAATTTTGATATTTTGTATTTTCATTTTGAGTTGAAAACATTTTCTACTATGCCTGGAGACTTGCATGCGTGTGCATCTCAGAGATGAGCCTGGGGGTCCATACAGCACTTCTTGGGTCGCTTCCTTGAGCCCCCTCCTTTTCGCGTCTCCCGGTGCTTTCCCGCTTCCAGGTGGCCTCCTTCCCACCTGTGGCCAGAGAGCCTGGGCCTTAGTTCCCTGCTTGCTGTGCTCTTCCTCCCGCGGTCCACCTCCTGGACAAGTGGCAAGAGGGCAGAGTGAGGGGGAAAGCTACGGGGATCCCCCCACATTCTTGGGACCACAGTTTTTCTGATTAGAGAGAAGCCTTCCGCCTGTGGAGTTCCAGGTGCCAGCCCGACCACCTCCTTGCAGCAGACTGCCTGGGGGCTGGCACAGGTGGCAATGGACAGAACTCAGCGGAGGAAAAATAACCCTGGGCATTTCCCCTTCTCTCTCGGCCTCTTCAGAGTCTCCCTTTGGGTTGCTCCGTCCAGAAACGGGGGCTCTCTCGGAGCTCTCTCTGCCTCGCCCGGGGCGCCTGGCGTGCAGTTCATTTCCAGCGCCCGTGAGCTCAGGCCAGGATGTAGCCACGAACAAGCAGCACGGGCACCGCGGCTCCCGTGATGCTTTGAGTTCTGGATCCTTCCCCGGTGTGTCTGCCTCCATTTACTTAGTCCCCAGAGAGCTGCTCCCTTCATGCCTGCCGGGGTTGTATTGCATTCAGTGGGAGAGAGAGGAAGGACAGTGCTCATCCACCTGGACGGAACCCAAACTCCCCATGTTTTATTTTTAATAAAAATAACCCGTGTGGGAGCCAGTGGCGGCTGAGTGAGTCAAGGAACTGGGCTTATCCTGGCCTCGCAGGGACCCAGGAAGTCAGTCGGGTTTAAACTGAGAGAGCCATTTCCTTTGCGACAGTGTAAGGGTCCACTCTGACTCCACCTTGTCTGGGCACACGGGCATCCCCGGCTTCCCTCCACATTTTGTGTGTTGAGCTGAATTTCCTTCTGCTCTAAATTGCAAAAGTGGAGAAGGTCAGAGTGGAAGGCTTCTTAGGGAGCTTGACAAGACCTGTCATATTACAAACGGAGAAACCCAGGAGCGAAGAGGAAAAGTGTGGCAGAGCTGAGTCTCTCCTGGATCTCCTGCCTCCCAGGGCCACGCTGTTATGACACGGGGCACTGGTGTACTTGAACCCCAGAGGGCCTGGGCGACGCTGGAAGGGTGCTCGGGGTCTCAGCTAAGAGAGCATGACTCATCTAGGGAGTGAAAGTGTTTCGGTCACATGCACACAGCCAAGAATCCATATTTTAAATACTAATAACAAGAGCTACCATTTCTTAAACGCTTACCTGCACACTGACCATTATGCACTTACGTTTACACTTCATAATCCTCTCATTTATCTCCGCAGTAGCCCCAGGAGGTCGATCATGCTTACTGTCCTCATTTACAGGGGAGGGGAGTGTGGCCCAGAGAAGGGAAGTGACTTTCCCAAGGGCACACAGCCAGGAAGTGCTGTGGCAAGGATTCAAACCCAGGCCCATTTTTATGGTGCCTCCTGGCCAGGATAAATTAAAAAATAAAATTCTGAAGATGTGTCTTCCAGGTAAACACGGTGGGCTGGCTTATCTTCCAGCGACGGACTTTCAGAATTTCAGGCTTCTGCTGATCCAGCTCTTCCAGTGCACAACCAGCGGATCAGCCACTGTGTCAGCAAAAGCTCTTCACAGAGACCTCGTAAAGGGCCAAGGAGCCAGTGCTCTCTCGGATGACTTTAATTTCTTGATGGGAAATGTTAGTAAAGAACAGTTACCCTGGAAAAGCTTGTACATTTATGGTGTTTTGATTAAGGATTCTGGGAAGTCTTTCTGCGTAGAAAGCTGCCGTTTCCCCGCCAAAGCTGGCTCCTTGCTACAAATGGAGCAAGATCGCGTCACTCAGGGGAACTTCGTAACCTTGTCTTCCGCTGACCCGTCCCAGTCTTGGTCAGCAAGGCTGACTCAGAGAGATCCAAATCCCCCCCTTCCCTAGGGCTTGGAAGGAAGTGGAAGCAGCAATTCCCTGACTCCCTGTCATTTCGGTTAATCTCAGAAACAGGCCACAGGGGGCTGCTGTGGGACCCCATTCAGGCCATGGATGGGCACCGAAAGCACTTCATCCCCATCGGTCGCTGGCGCGTTTGCACAGCTGCAGGAGGTAGATCTGGTTGCTGATGTCAGTTAATAAATAGGTAGCAGCATGCGATTATCTGCCATCAGTTCATAATGAGCACAGGGCATGCGGCTGCAGGTGTGGACTGTGTAGCAGATACATTTCCTTCTGCTCCAAGTTCACAGGATGCCCTGCTCTTGCAAGTCACTTGGCAGCCATCGCCCCACATTTGACAGTGCCTTAGAGGCTGCGGGAAGCTCCTGGCGTGCAAATGCCCGGGCCATCCCTCCTCCCTCTGCTGTACGGATTCCACGTCACATGTTTTTCCTTCCCTCCCTCTCTCTCTTCTTTCCTTGTTTTTTTTCTTCCTCTTCCCTCCCTCTCATTTTTCTTTCATTTTCCTGTTTTGCATATTTCCCCCTAAAGTAATTCATGCTCACTCTAAACATTTTTTGTTAAGCACAGAACAATAGGGGGAAAAGAAGTCCATCATCTCATCATTCACACGCATGTGTATTTCTTTTTGGCTTTTTGGATTCCTTTTTTCTTTATATATTTAGGATTGTACCCTTGATACAATGCTGTTTTCCTCTATTTTTTCTGAATATATTCCCCCAAGCCATGGAAAACACCATCATTTTAGTGGTTCCTCTAGGGATTTCAGTGTGCATCTTTAACTTACACAACTTACTTAGAGTCAACATTGAATTACTCCAGGAGAATACAGGAGCCTAGCAACAGTATATTTCCATCTATTACCCCTCCCCATACTCACTGCTACTGTCGTCACAAACATCATTTCTATACATATTATAAACCCAAAAACTCGGTGTTATCATATTTGCTTTAAACAATCCGATTTATCAATTTGTTCTTTTGTGGATTATGCTTTTAATATTGTATCTGAGAAATCATTGCTTAACCTGAGGTCACAAAGAGTTTCCCCTGTATTTTCTTCTAGCAGTTTTAGGTTTTACATTTAGGTCTATGATCTGATGGAGTTAACTTTTGTTTCTGATGTGAGGTATAGAGCAAAGTTAATTCTTGCACGTGAATATCCAATTCTTCCAGCACTTTTTGTTGAAGATACCCTCCTTTGCCCATCGAATTTGCCTTTGCACTTTTGCAAAAATAGTTGACCATATTTGCATGGGTCTAGTTCTAGCCTCTCGATTCTGTTTTATTGATCTATTTGTGTCTCTTGATGCTGTCTAGCTGACTGTTTTATAACGACAATCTTGAACAGGAATGCGAGTCTTCTAACTTTGTTCTTTTTTCAAAGTTGTGACTATTTTATATTCTTTGTATTTCCGCATGTATTCTAGGCTCTGCTTGTTAATTTCTACCAAAAAAAAGTTTGCTGGGATTTTGACTGAGGTTGCATTTCACGTACAGATCAAGTCGGAGAGTTCTTCAAAATCTGGTCCAGGAACACAGCATATTTCTCCACTTATTTCGGTCTTTAATTTCTCTCAGCAACATTTGTAGTTTTCAGTGTACAGGTTTTGCTTATCTTTTGTCAGATTTAATAGGTATTTCATATTTTGTAACTATCGTAAATGGTATTTTTCAGTTTTACTCTCCAACTGTAACTTGGATTTGTCTCTTTCTCCTTTCAATTTTATAAATTTTTGCTTTATGTATTTTAAAGCTCTATTGTTAGGTATGTACACATTTAGGAATTTTATATATTCTTAATGAGTTGGCCTTATTATCATTATAATAAGTTGCTCTTCATTCCTAGAAGTATTCCTTGTTCTGAAGTCTACTTTTGATTAGCATAAGCGTGTTGGGTGGTATATGTTTTTCCATCCCTTTCCTTTTAATCTCTCTATATCCTTGTATCTAAGGTTGCTTTCTTGTAGACCGTGTGTAGTTGCACCTTGCTTTGTTATACAATCTGACAACCTCTGCATTTTAATTGGAGTGTTTAGTTTATATTTGATATGGATATCGGTATAGTTGGGTTAAAACATGCCATCTTGCTATTTGTTTTCAGTTTGTCTTATATCTTCTTTGTTACTTTTTTCTCATTTTTCTTGTCTTCTTTTAGATTAATTGCGTAGCTTCTCTGATTCCAGTTTATCTCTATTGTTTGCTTGCAGATATTCAAAAAGTTGAAATTTTATTAAGGATGTATAGAAAGTAGAGGTTTTCCCTAAAATAGTGAGACCAATCACGAGACACCTGGTTAGGGAAAATGTCAATCATAGTAACGCATATTTGGGTTTACCTCCGGTTACCATTAGGAAACAGAATACACCTCCACCAGAGCTGAGTGTGTTTTATTCCCTAAGCTCATGATTATGGTGTCTAGGGTTCAAATCATTAAAGGAGCACAGCAGAAGTTCTAGAAATTTGGGAAAAGTGAGGTCATGGGCTAAAAGCCCAGCCATCAGGAATGACGTGCCCACCTCTGCTTCTCTTTCCGCACTGGTTCTCTTCCCTCCCTTGTACTAGGCCCCTCCCTCTGGAGATGCTTATTCCACACTCCAAAGCTTCCCTAGCCAGAGGACACTTCTCTTTAGCCAGTGCTTTCCAGTTCCTATCTTTGCTAAGAACAGTTCTTGGGTTAGCTTGCATGTCTCTCCCATATATCAATTTTAGGAGTATTTTGGGGGGCTGACAATGTGCCGGGCACTATACTCAGAGCTTTTCCTACGTTAGTTCATTTTCTCCTCCCAGCAATGCTGTGGGGTTCACACTGTTATTAGCCCCACTTTGTGGCTGATGAATCTGGGGCTCAGACCCTTAAGGAAGCTGCTGGAACTCAGGCCCGGGCTGTCCCGTGATCGGAATCCATGCTCTTCACCCCTGAGCTGTCCCAGGGAGGGCCCATCATCCTTGGATCTCCTGTTTCGGTCTTTTCTTCCCCATGGCTGAAATGAACAGTACGTCACTTCACAGGGCCTCCTGAAATGTCTTCTCCTTCAAGAATCAGCCCGGTGCTGGTGCTGGGGAGACAGAGGGAGCGAGCCATGGCCTCCGTCTTACAGATGCTTGCCATCAAAAGAGGTGATGGAACCATTGTAACAGCTCCTGCCACAGTGATGCTGGGTAACAAGCCACCTGGAACTCTGTGGCTCTGTCTTGCTCCCATGTCTACAGGTCAGCTGGGGGTGCCGGGGCTGGGGCCACCCGATCTACACCAGGTGAAGCTGGGCTTGCCTCCAAGCTGCAGCCTGGATCCAATCCTACTCCAAACATCTTTGTTCTTCGACCACTGGGCTACCTGGGGCACATTCTCCTGGTGGCCGTAGCAGAAGCCCATTGGTCAAAGCAGGTCCCATGGCCAAGTTCAAAGCCAAGAGGTGGGAGGTACTTTCTGCCCACCGTGAGGCCATGGCAAGCCCCAAGGCCATGGAGTTGTAGAACAGTCTTCTAGCAGAGTGAAGAATTGGGACCCATAATTCAATTTACCTCACCCATTTTGACAGGCGAGTAAAGTAATTCGCATGATAAATGCAAAAAGAGAGGAGACAAAGATGCTGCTAAGGAAGAGAGAGAGAGAAGCTACTATGACCTGCCCACCACACATCTTCACAGAGGAAGTAGCATTTGTGCTGGGTCTGGAAAGGTGGGGTGGTGTTCCCAGGAGAAGCAGCAGAGCGTGTGCAAAGGCCCAGGGGCACATAAGGTCCTGTGGGTTCAGGGGGCAGGAGGCAGCTTGGTGAGGCGGAAGCACAGGGTGGGTGTATGTGTTTGTGAGTTGGCAGGGAGTTGGTGCAGTAGAAGGAGGTGACCCCAGAAGGCAGCCAGTAGTGAAGCTACTTGAGTTTTTTAAGCAATGGAGCGTCTTGGTCTGGCTTGAGTTTTCAGATAATTCTGGTTGCAGAGTAGAGAATAGAGAGGAGGAACATTAATAGTGGCTACCATTTAGAGGTTTTTAAGTAAGTGCTGGGCCCTTTGTACACCTAGTTGCATTGCATTTGAACCTCACAAGAAGATAGTGAAACAGGTATTACTTTTTTAACGTACAAATCAATGAATTTTTATTTATTTTAAAATCCATCCTCATTGGCCAAGCTTGAGGAGCTGGAGGCCTGAATGTGCTCACCTGTGGGGAAGGGAAGGGCCAAGAGTGCTCTTACCACGCTGTGTGATTCTGTTTACGTGATGTTCTAGAACAGGCACAGCTGGGGAGGTGGAGGTGGACGGGAGGGGAGGGCCGGGGAGGGTTGACTGGGGAGGGCCATGAGGTGGTGGAAACACTCTGTGTCGTGATTGTGGTCATGCGGGTGTAGACGTTGGTCAGAACCCGTCGACTGTGTGTACTTGATCCTATCTGCAGTCGACCTCCTGTGGGGTGGATTTAAAAATGCCTCTGGGGCCTCCTGCTGGTGAGACGGGTCAGTGCGGGCGCCCTTGGTCAACGTGGGGGCCTGTGTTGTAGAGCACGTCGCTGCGCTTTCCTCTTCTGTATTTCGAGGTTTGGGACCTTCTGCCTTCTCAGCTGAGGCTTCTGTCTGCCTCGGGGACCAGGAACACTTCGCAGGAGCTCAGCAAGAAAGGAGTCCAAGCTGAGCTTTTGGAGTTCTTACTGAGATGATGGTCCTGACAGCTGGCGCAGATAAAAGATGAAAGGATTTTCTAAATTCCTTCAGCTCCCACTTCTGCATCAAGAGTTAACCCTGTTGAACTTGACCTTCAGGCTGATTATCAGCCACAGCGGAAATAAAATTCAGTGCTTGGTGAAAGGGGCATCCTTGCGACACCAGGAGACGGGAAATCCTGCCCTCTGGGCTCCAGCCGTGTGGGGGGGAGATGAAAAAGAGATGGGGGCGACTTCTCCTGAGCTGCCCCCCTGGGTCTGAACCCCAGGGTTAGGGAGTGAGGTAGATTGAGGGGAAGGCTGAAAGCAGAGGGGCCGAGAGCCAGCCCCCCACGCAATGTGGAGCGGGGACCGCCATGCACTGTGGCGGTCCAGCTCCAGCACGGGGCAGCGCCATAAGCCCGGGCTGCTGGCGTGGCCTGGTTAGGGGAGAGGTGAGGGGTGAGCCCAAGCTTGCTGTAGTGGGTTGAATGGGGGCCCCTAAAAAGACACGTCCAAGTGGTAACTCCCAGCACCTGTGAAGTGACCTTGTTTGGAAAGAGTCTGCAGATGTAATCAAGGGTCTGCAGATGAATCCTCCTGGGTCTCTAGGTGGGCCCTGAATGCAATGACCAGTGTCCTTGGAAGAAGAGGAGAAGGTCGTGTGAGGACAGCGGCAGAGACTGGGGTGATGTGGCCACAGGGATTGCCTGGAGCCCCCAGGTTCTGGATCCTCCCCTCGACCCTCTGGAGGGAGCGCGGCCCTGCTGACACCTTGATTTCAGACTTCTGGCCTCTGGACTGTGAGAAAATAAATCCCTGTTGTCTTAAGTCCCCCGTTTTGTGGATATGTGTCATGGTGGCTCCAGGAAACTAATCTTGGCTCCTGTGTTGTGTAAAAGGATCTGGGCGCTGGGAGGGCTCCACTCCCCCAGCAAAACTGTGAAGACCCTAAACGTCCCCCCTGCCCAGTCGGCATCTTAGGAAGGGGAGAGTCGAGGAAGACCCTGCCCTGAGAGGTTCCAGACGGCACCTCTGTGGACTAGTGACCAGAGACTTTTCAAATGCACAGAGACGATGTCGAGCGGGAGAAGCTGGGACACTGCTGATTGTCAAGTTTAAGTCCCACTCCTTGCAGCAACGCCAACCTCCCCATTATGGAAAATACACACACACCTCCAAGGAGACGTGGGTGTGAACGTAGCTGCCCTGACCCACAGGGATGAGAAGCGCGCAAAGGAGGACGGCTCAGGGAGACACTGAGGACGCGACGGGCTTTTTGCCCACGGCCTCGGCCACTTTGAGTCCATCCTGGTCAGAGCTTCTGCAGTGGCTCCCCTAATGGTGGCAGGATGGCTGCCACCCACCAGGACGCTGCTGGCACTCGAGGGCACTGGGGGTGCAATGACGGCGGCTTGGGCTGAAGAATCCACCCGAGTGGCTTGTGTGGACCTCTGGGACCATGCAAAGTCTGAGACTGGCCACTGGCCAAATTTTGCATCTGGAAAGTGTTACTTGATCACTAGAAAAATAATCAGGGTGAACCCAGGGCATTTCTGGTAAAGAGGCTCTAAGGAGGCGCCTCGCGGAGCCAGCTGACTCAGGCTGTGCCGAGCGCTGTGTGGTCCGTGAGCCGCTGTCTTGGCCTCCTCGCCGCTCTGCCTGGAAGCGGTCCGCGGCGCTGCGGCTGATTCACGGTGGTTTCCCTGTGAGGGGCGGCCCAGGGGCCCGTGGCCCAGCTCTGTGGCCTTTTGCAGACACCGCTGATCACGGATCTGTGTGAGTGTCCTGTGGCTGCTGTAACAAACGACCACAGCCTTAGGGGCATAAAACAACATAAGTTGACTCTCCTACCATCCTGCAGGTCAGAACAAAATGCATCTCACGGGGCTGAGGTCAAGGTGTCGACAGGGCCGGTTCCTTCCGGAGGCTCCAGGAGAGGATCCGTTTCCTGGCCTTTTCCAGTTTGTAGAGGGGCCTGCATTCCTTGGCTCGTGGCCCCTCCTCCACCTTCAGTGCATCACTGCACCCTCTGCTTCCGTCATCACATCACCTTCTCCTCTGACCCTGACCTCCTGCCTCCCTCTGATAGGGACCTTGTGGTCACACTGGGCCCACAGGGTAATTCAGGATGATCTCCCCATCGCAAGATCCTTAACTTAATCACATTTGCAAAGTCCCTTTTACAATGTGTAGTAGGTTGAACAGTGTCTCCCCAAATTCACGTCCACCTGGAGCCTCAGAACGTGGCTTTATTTGGAAGTAGATGTAATCAAGTTAAGGTGAGGTCACAAGGGGTTAGGGTGGGCCCGGATCCAGTGACTGGTATCTTTGTGAGAAGAGGGAAATTTGGACACAGACGCAGGGGAGAGGCCGTGTCAAGACAGAGGCAGAGACTGGAGGGATGTGGCCACGAGCCAAGAAATGCCAAGGATTGCTGGCCACCACCGGAAGCCGGGAGAGAGGCCTGGGGCTGGTCCTCCCTCAGAGCCTTTGGAGGGAGTGAGCCCCTGTCGACACCTTGATTTTGGCCTCCAGAATGTGAGAGAATAAGTTTCTGTTGTTTTAAGACCCGATAGTTGTGGTCCTTTGTTATAGCAGCCCCAGGAAATGAACATACCACATAAAGTAACATTCTCAGTCCAGGGATTAGGTTGTGGACATCTCTGGGGGCCATTATTCAGCCGACCACAGAGCTTTAGAGCCGAGGAGAAACCTCCATGCCAGCAAGCAGCTGGGATGCTGGAAACCGAGACCTGGAAGGGGCTCGGGCTCTGAATCCCAGCCCTGCCACTTAGCTGTGTGCCCACGGGGAGGTTAGGCAGCCCCTCTGGGCTTCCTTTGCTGTGAGAGGGGAAGAAAAATAACTCCTACCCCTGCCATAAGTGTGAGGATTGGACAAAAGACCACATGGGCCCAGCATATCCGAAGTTCTCATTCAACAGTACTGGGTGAGTGCCTGCAAGTGTCAGGCCAGGGCTCAGGGCTGTGGGCCATTTGGGCCCTTGGAGAAATGGAATGATTCCCTGTCCTGCAGTGGCAAAGCAGGGGTTGAGCTAAAGTCAGTGCAAATTTCCAACTGAAAGGCAGGGAGAGGAGGGAGGCGGGACCTCGGTGGAGCGGCAGAGGAAGGTGTATTAGTCTGCTACGGCTACATAACAAAGTCCCCCGGGATGGGGGGAGGGGGGCTTAAACAACAGAGAGGTGTTTTCTCACCGTTCTGGAGGTTAGAAGTGCAAGATCAAGGTGTCCACAGGGTTGGTTCCTCTGAGGCCTCTCTCCTTGGCGTGTGGAAGGCCGCCTTCTCCCGTGTCTTCACGTGGTCATCCCTTCATGTGTCTCTGTGTCCGAACCTCCTCTTCTTTTAAGGACACCAGTCATTCTAGATCAGGGCCACCCTGACGACCTCATTTTACCTTAATTGCCTTTTAAAAGACCTATCTTCAAATACAGTCACGTTCGGAGGTACTGGGGTTTGGGGCTTCAACATATGAATGGGGGGGGGGACACAATTCCACTCAGAACAGAAGTACAGAATGTTCCCCAGGATTTTTCAGTGGACAGCTGGCGGTGTTGGAGGGGAAATGCGTGGCTTTCAGGACATTCTCTCCTTGACAAGGTTTGTTGTCACATGACATGATCTGTCAGCTAGCCTTTGCTGCGTAACAAAGCATCCCAAATTGTAGGGGCTCAGACAGTGACAGTGTATGGTTTTCGTGTGCTGTGGGGTGGCAATCAGGTGGCCCTCCTGTGGTCTCGCAGGGCTCACTGGTGCGGCTGACAGCTTGACTAGGGCTGAGGGTTCAAGGTCACTGGCTCAGGCCTGGCAGTTGGTGCTGGTTGTCAGCTCAGGCACCACGGTTTTCCCCCACGTGTCCTCTCATCCTCCGGGAGGCTAGACTGGGCTTCTTTATGGCATGGCTGCCTCAGGTTCTAGGAGGTGAAAGCAGAAGCTGCAGGTACCCGGAGTCCCAAGCCTGGAACAGGTGCTCCATCACTTCCACCAACCCAGGTCCAGGGAGGGAGAAATAGACCCCACCTCTAGGTGAGACACGGGGCCAAGTCCCATTGTAAAGGAGCGAGGACACGGGGAGGTGGGGTTCATTGGGCACCATCATTATAATGACTTAGCACATGGTCATGACTCTTTTGAAGAGACATTTTTGGCTTTGGCTTGAGTTGAAAGCAAGACCCAATGAGCAACAGACCCCAGTCATTCAACTGATGACGGCAATCTGGAATACGTGCAGGATGAGATCATTCTGACGATTGTCCCCAGGTCAAAGGACCCGCCAGGACTTGCACGGCTGCAGGTCTCATGAATTCACTTACTCACCCCGCTAACGCCTGCCAAGGACTCCGGAAGGTCTGTCTTCCATTAGGGGCCAGTATTGCCTATTTAGCAGGAATACTGAAGCCGCGCCATCATTTGGAAATAAAAATCTCAATTTATCTTGGTTTAGGCAAGAAGGAAGACAGAGGCCTGGCATGTTCTAGTTAATAGATCCCAGGGTATTAATGACTTTGATTGTTGGTGTTGTCAAGTCACTTCTTGGGAGGCAGAGGTGATTCTATTCCCGTCAGCAAACATTTGGTGAGCCCTGCTGTGCGCCTGGCACCGTGCAGTAGAAGCAAGGAACGGACTGATCCTCCCTGTTCCTGTTATCTGTTGCTGCACAGCAAGCCACCCCAACACCCGGTGGCTTAGAACAGCAACAATCATTTATTTTGTTCATCTCCAGGGTGGCACATTCTCGTAGCTGCAGGTCAGGTTGGTGCTGGCTGTTGGCGCCTCCATGGACAGCTTGGACTTCCTCACAGCATGGCAGTGGGCTGCCAAGAGCAAGCGTCCCACGAGGAAGAAGTGAAAGCTGCCAGTTTCTTAAGACCCGGGATTTTGTCCCTTCTGCCAAAATTCATGTCCTCCTGGAACCTCCGAATGTGGCCTTATTTGGAAATAGGATCTTTGTTTTGCAGATGTAATCTGTTAAGATGAGGTCATACTGAATCAGGGCGGCCCCTAATCCGATATTACTGGTGTCCTTATAAGCAGAGGAGAAGACATGGACAGATCGCAAGCTGGAAGAGGCAAGCAAAGATCTTCCCGCAGAGCCTCTAGAGGGAGCACGGCCTTACCGACACCTCGATTTCAGACTCTGCCTCGGGTACTGTGAGAGGACAAATTTCGTTTGTTTTAAGGCCCCCAGTTAGTGGTCATTATGGCAGCCCCAGGACACTACCGCACTCATTTACCCTGCTTTTCAAACTCTGACCACAAGCTATACTTATCCGATTGTTTTCTGGGGTAATTAGGGAGGGTGTCCCATAGGAAGTCATGCTTGGCAGGGACAGTGTTTATAGAAGGAGGAGTGGTGACAACTTGGAGGACAAAGGGGGAAGGATCATGCCGACCGAGAATTCTCAACAGCTCACTCGGTTACTGCAGCGGCACTGTAAGGTGAGTCTGCTGTTACTCCCACTTTACAGGTGAGGAGACTGAGGGACCGAGAAGTCAAGGCACGTGTCCAAGGTCTCAAACCAGGAAGTGATGGAGCTTGGATCAAGGCCCAGGGGACCTGGACGCTCAGTGCCCCGAGGAGATGTGTCAGGTCCCCTCCCCAGCAGGAGGGGAGGGAGAACCAGTTTCCATTCTGTCTTGACCCCCTGCCCTGGGCTGGTGTGGAGGGGTTCAGCTCACGTAAGGACCCAGGGGGATGCCGTCAGTGGGAGAACAAGCAGCATCCGGAGGCTTGGCTTCCTCCCAGGCTGAGAGAAAGGTTCGGAATCTTCCGGAAACACCACACCCTGGGCGGGAAACCCAGGGCCCCGCCTCCTCTGGAAAAGCCCGATTGTCATCCGGGGAGAAAGCAATCACAGTGGCAGCGTTTGCCAAAAGAGCTGAATTTCCTGAAGAATTCGCAGTGGTGCGTGGCCAGGGGTGGTCTCTGGCTCCTGTGCTCGGATATCGGAGAGACGGGAGGGGGCAGGACCCCGGTGACGTGTTAGGACGCGGGTTCAGGCTGACCCAGGTTAATGACTTCAAAGCAGCGTGAGCAAAGAGTGTCTAATGAAATTGTGAAATGGAGTCTGTCCCTTTTTGTAGAGATGGAATCATACATCCATTTGGTTATTTTCCCCCAAGAATGAAGAGGTGCCAGATGGATGATTCAAAGGAAAGAAAACTAAGAAACAACAACAAAAAAATTCCCTCGTTCTAACATTAGAGCTATTTTCACTTTTAAACTGAGGGTGTATCAGGATTAGCTACTATGAGTAATGAAGATCACGCCCCCGCCCCAAATGGGGATAGAAATTTATTTCTCCTTTATATAAATGAAGTCTGATGTAGGTAGTGGGGTTAATATAGAGACCTACAGTGTCTTGGACCCAGGTGCCATCATTTATGGCTTCTGTTCCCACGGCACCTCATGGTCCAAGATGGCTGCTGACTCCAGCCATCATACCCGTATTCCAGGCAAGAAGGAAAAAGGAGAACAATGAAGGGCAAACTTCCCCCTCCCTTTAGGGAGACTTCCTTGAAGCCACACACAACTATTCCACTCACTTGTCTTTGGCTAAAATGTAGTTCTATGGACAGGAGAAGCCGCAAGGCAGGGTGGGAAGTAGAGTCTTTTAGCTCAGTGACAATGTACTCAATTAGAAATAAGAATCTTCCTATTTTTAAGGAAGAAAAGAGATAAGGTATTGGAAGGCAACTTGAGCCATCAGTGCCATTGCTGGGGAATTTTGTGGTAAAAGGGATCTGGCGCTGAGAAGGAGAATTGAGAAGCTGGCACTATCATCCCAGGGCGGCCACAAACCCTGTCACCCTGGATGTTGATGATTTGGCAACCTCATCACTTTTTATAAACTTTTCCTTGGCTGAGGAGGAAGGATTTGTGAGCATTCCAGGATAATTGTTTATACTTCAAAACCATAAATGCATTTCCATCCCAAGTCCTGTGACAAAAAGCTCCCTGAATGTTCCAGTACTTTCTAACAAGAGGATTCAATAGGATGACCCCCTTCTGACCACCTCGTTGCCTCCACAGGAATCCCTCGCTAGCTGGGAGCTCAGAACTGGGACTCGGGACCCGAATAGATTCCGAAAGAGAGAGGGAGGGAGGGACCTGCAATTGGACCTGTTAACGATGAATTAACACATCACAGAATTGTTAGAATCTCAGGTTTCAGAGTCCACTGGGTCCACACCCTCTGCACCCCTTGTTGTGTGTTCCTGGGCAATGTGTTCATGCGTGTGAACCTCAGATTTCTTCTCTGTTTGGTGGGGATGCGGTGGCTCCCACCTCACAGCATTGGCGTGAGGACGGAACGCAGGAATCGTGTAAATTCCTCAGTGGACGATGAACTTGGCATTCCCAGTTCCCTCCTCTGAGCTCGGGGCTCACCGCGTGCCCAGGGAGGAAGCGAACTGTTCTGGGCCTATGAATGACCATTCTCTTTGGGGCCAGAAGTGCCCCCACAACACCCATTCCAGCTCCGCCCCCCTTCCCAGGCCACCCTGCCCGTGATGCCCCATGATCTGCCCAAAATGGAAGTCTCCCCTCTTGGGGGCTCCTAATTCCCTCCTGTCGGGTTCAAGTCTGCATTGCTCAGCAGGCTTCACTCAAGGCTCTCACCCTGAGTCACCCCCCCGCCCCTGCTATGACCCGGCTTGCTCGGCTGAGTTTCCTGTCTCCAGTCTTTGCACGCGCTGCCCTTTGCCCAGACAGCCCCCTGACCATCTCCTGTTCGTCCTTCTGGATCTACCTGTCTTGGCCATCTCTCTGCCCAGCCCCCTTTCCTTGGGGCAGCTGTCCTCCCCGACTCCAATCACAGACTCCAGCTGCCCTGGCCCCTGGGTGAGCACATGGGCCAGGCCAGCTGATCCCGAGGTCCCGTCCCCTGGCCACAGCTTGTGGCAAGGTCTGGGTGTCTTAGAGATTGGGTTCCTCCCAACAGACTCTGAGTCAGGTTGTGAGTGCAAGTAATTTATTGGGGAGATGATCCCAGGAAGTACCAGGAGGAGAGTGAGGAAGCGAGACAGGGAGGGGAAGGAACCAATAAAGGGTGAGCTGTCTCGCCAGCTACTGCTGTGGCACCTGGATCGTAACCCCCAGGGCCTCAGGGAGCCAGCGTGGTCCCACCTGAGAGGCAAGGGAGCAGAGCCATCTATACTCCTGTTCTTATTAAATTACTGGTTGATGCTGCTCCAGGGGGTGTAATTCCATGCGGATTTTGGCCTGCCATGGGTGCCCATGTCCAGAGAAAGCTCCGAGGCAAAAGACTGCATGTGGAAGTGAGGCTGACATGCCCCACGGCCGTCAGGGTTAGAGGACCAGGATGGGGCATGATGGCTTCTGCCGGAGTGGGCACGTGGCCTGAGCCAAGCAATCGTGTCTTTCCCTGGGATTTTATTTCTCGATTTGCAGCCAGGTGGGAGGTGTTGGGCTGTTGGGTCAGAGCTGGGGTGGGTTGAATCCATAGCTGCCAGCGGCCACCTTCTCTGCCTCATGGAGTGACAGGAACGAGCCAGGCAGAGCCCAGGGAGGAGGGAGGCGGTCACGGGAGGGGAGGGAGCGGGGTGTGACCATCTTGTTTGAGGTCCTGGACCCGGATGCACCTGAAACTGTCCCTCTCCTGGACTTCCCACTTATAGGAGCCTACACGTGGCCTTTTTTTCTTCCTTCAGTCCGTCCTGGTTGAGCCTCTGGCACATACAGTGGAAGAGGCCTGGTTCGCGCACTGGCCCCGAGTCACGTCTGTGACGCCTCTGTTCACCCCTCGGTCCAGAACCCGGTCCTTGGAGCCCTCCAGCTCCCTCCGTCACCGCACTTAGAACAGAAGCCTGCACTGGCCGTTCACCCAGGGTCCCTCCATCAAAAGCCTTGTCTCCTGTCTGCCTTACTTGTCTCTTTTTTCCAGAATGCCCGGTCCAAAGAACGTCCTTGGTCAATGGCGTCAAATAGAATAAAAAATGAACTCCAGCATTCATTTATTTTTAAAAATCTATTTACATTTTCTGCTTGTATTACTTCTTGTGGGGTAACTGGAGTTGGATAAATTTGCTATTCACTGTTGGATGAGGAATTCCTTTACTTTGCCCTAAACTACCTCTCTCAAATTTTAAGGGGGTGCCCGTCATATTCTGGGACTCGGTGTTCACTTTTCCTGTGTGAGTCATAGTTTTTATATAGTTAAATAATACCACAGCTCAGCCTCTGGCTTCCCAAACTCTTCTTGTAAAAAGCCCTCCTCTCTTTATATGGCTGTTCAGACTGTCGGGTTTTTCCTATTTCTCTCCTCTGTTTGTCGGCGCATTCCCTGGGATATAGGAGATACTCGGCCAGTATTCACTGGCTGGATGAATGGGTGCACAGGTGTCCTGAGAGCAGAGAGTGACTCCTGGTTCCCTCTCCCCAGACTTCAGGGTCCTTGTCTTAGTTGGGGCTCCCAGAAGCAGGTGCTAAGCTGAGGATTTGAGGGCCGGCAGTTTATTTGACAGGTGCAAGGCATACAGGGAAGAGATGGGTTAGTGATACAGGGAAGGAAAGGAGCCTGATAACCTGTGCGTCATGAAGCCAGCTACCACATGGCCAACTGGGGAACGCCCATCTCGAATCTTCCCAGCTGAGAGCGCCGGATCTGGGGTATTTATACCCCCAGCCCTGTTAGCTATTGTCAGCTGATGTCCTGGGGTATTAAATCCTAGGCACTTTGGGGCCACCATGCTCGTGGGCTATGTGCAGCCCAGGGGCTGCCCTCCAGCAGATGCAGGTGTGGCTGCTGGAATCAGGTTGGCGTGCGCAGAAACGGCTGGGGGTTTGAGGAACTTGAGTGACCGGCTGCTTAGTCCTATAGGTAGAGTTTTTACCCCAAGCCGTTGTCTCACTGAATTCTGGGCCCTTTCTGGCTGTGTCGACAGACTCTTTTTTGTGACTCATCCCCATCAATCTGGACTTTGGGGGTGTCCGCCCAGCTCACAGTGCCTGGCTGTCATGTTCATGGTACCTGGCGATGTCCCCTCACTTGATTGGACCAGGAGTGACATCGGCTCCCAGCAGGGCCAATTAGATTCTCTCTCTAGGAAGTTAGAACTGGGAGGTGGCTGGGCACAGCCTGAGCTGGTCCCTGGAACAAGGGAGATGCGAACCCCCACGCTGGTGGGATGGTCATGTCCGCAGGGAATGGGTGAGGCCTGGCTGAGGAGGGAGAAGGCTACGGAGAGGTGAGAAATACCCAGAAAGCACTGCCAGGGTGCCTGACCCCCTTTCAGGACTAATACTAATTCTTTGAGGGTTTGGGCTGTCCTTGGGTTCTACAATAACCCAGTATCCTACCAAGAAGCCCCCCTCTCTGTTTAAGCTAACTTGAGTGGGTTTCTGTTACTCGCAACTTCCGTCGGTCAAGATCTTGCCCCAGATCTCCCCACCGGCAGGGCCCGCACTGCCCCCAAAGAGTTCCTGCCAATGTAAGACGTGGAATTCACCCTTGTACCCTTCCTCTCCAAGTCAAGCAAACCCATCCCCCTGAGACCCTGAGGACCGCACAATTAGCACCTGTCAATGCAGGGGGTTGCCATCTGTCCCGTCCTTTTGGCCCCCTTTCTAAGCCACGCCCGTCACAGAACGGTACCTCCAGGTCTCCTTGACTCGGATTGTTAGTGGTCTTTGCTGCTGAATTGCGGCCCAGTGACATTCTGCAGCTGCTGGTTGGGTGTGGTGGGAACAGACGAGAAACTGGAACTCCCTGGCCTTGGCTCTTATGTCCAGCTCCAGAGACTCCAATGAAAACAACTGGTGAAGAAGACATTGGTGAGAGTTCAAGACCCATCAGTCCTATGGCAGCCACGTCGAGATAGGAAAGAAAGACCTTGATCTTTGCCCTGAATGATCCCACCGCCCTGTCTGCACTCATGTGTGTGGTCTTCCCATCAGTCCACCTTGGTTCGGAGGCGGGGGGAGGGGCTGGGACCTCTCCAGGGTGTCCCGACCAGGCCCACGTGTTCCTTTTTCCGGGTTGGGTTTCATTATGACCTGAAGGGCCGTCTCCTTTGTCTCAAACTCTCCATGACTTAGCTCCTGCCTGGGTGGCAAACAGGACCCTTTGCTGGGATTTCCGAGGGTATCAGTGGCCAGTCCCTTCCCAGGAAAACTCTTGGGTGCATCGTGTCCTTTCCCATCCAGGACCTCCCAGGAGCCCACATTACCCGTGACACCATCTTACTCAAATTCAAATGTTATTTTTTGGAAATTAGATTCTAAGATTGCACAATGGTGGAAAAGTTGATCAAAATTAAACGTCTCTGACTCTCTTTTTACTTTGTTGGCCCTGATAACAATAATGTTAACTAATGTTTGCCACGCGCCAGGCCCTGTTCTAATGATTTTCTGTATACTTCTCCCTGAGGGAGAAAGAAGCGGTTATCATCACCCCCATTTCACAGATGGGAAGCTGAACACAAGGCCGACGGCTTGGAAGTGGAGGAGCGGGGATTGGAACCCAGCCCAACTGGTCCAGACCGTGGCAACAACCAGCAAGCTACGGACTCGGTCTGCTGCTTGAATAGTCCAGCCTGGGAGGCAGTTGTAGCTCAGAGAGGCTGGGTGACTTGAGCAAAGACGTACAGCTGCTGCATGATGGAGTCAAGGTTCAAACCCATCTGTCTAGATGCACAGATGGTGCTCATTCCACTGGACTACCTAGTTAAGCCCCCGAGAAGGATGAGTTCTCTTCCACTGCGTGTCTGCTTGGTGCCAGGCATGGTGCTATGTGTTTTCAGATATCTTGTCTGTTTTAAAACGTGGAGAGGATTTAAAATGTGTCTGCAGACTCTCTGATCTCCACCTGTTGAGAAGTGTGATCTATATCCTCTCTCCTTGACCCTCAGAAGGTTCTGTGATTTGACCAAGAGTATGGCAGAGGTAAAGTTCTGTGACTTCCAGTGCCAGGTCAAAGAAGGTCATGCACCTTCTGCCTGGTTTTCTTGGGAGGCTTGCTCTGGAGGAAGTAAAAAGTCTGAAACCCTGAGACCACCTTCCTGGAAGGGCCACGTGGAGGCACCTCACGTGGGTGATCCAGCATGGATGTCCAGCCCAGCTGACCTCCAGGTGTTGCAGCCCCAGTCAACATCTGACTGCAGCCATGTGAGAGACCCCTAAGGAAGAACCATCCAACCGGCCTGTCCCAGATTCCTGACCTACAAAATACTGAGCAAAATAAAATGGTGGTTTTAAGCCACCACTTTTTGGGGTCATTTGTTACACAGCAATAGTAACCATAACATCCTGTTTGAGAAATGTTAGCCCCACTGAGATATTAAAGAGAAATGAAATAGTCCAGAAACGCCCAGTGGGTTCACATTGCAGCAAATCCAAACTCCCTGGTCCCCTCAGGCCATCTGGTTTAGAGGCCAAGGTCATGGGCTGTGGCCCTGGACACCTGAGTCAGAGTCCCAACCTCACCTCTCAATAGACAAGTGACCCTGGCCAAGTGCCTGTGCCTACCTGTGCCTCAGTTTCCCCATCTACTAAACAAGGCCATCGATAGATCCTCCCCTTACTGGGTTGGGAGTGTTCACAGGCCAGTGCTGGTGAAGCCCTGTCCCCAGCGCCTGGCTCGTGTGCGTGCCTGCCAAAGTCAGCGGGCAGTGGGGGGCACAGTCAGATTCCAGGCCAGGGAGGCTCAGCAGGGCAGACGAGGAGAAGACTACAGAGGGAGAGGAAAGGAGAATCTGAGGGAGAGGAGGGGGGAGGGTCTGGAAGGTTCCGTGATGTGCAGGGTGCTCAGGCAGTAGCTGCCAGGCTGGACGGGAGTTGGTGGCTCGGCGGGGGGATGACACTGTAGAGAGGTGCGCTCAGGCTGCAGCTCTGCCAACAGTGCCCTGGAACACCTGGGCTGGAAAGGCTGACCCCAGAGCCATCCTGGACCAGCAAGGAGCCTGCAGAGTTGCCATAAAAAGCGTCGGTAAGGAGGTGGAGGTCTGAGTTAGCAGAGCTGTGGACGTTTCATTATTAACCACTCCCATCCAAATACTGAGCACGCGAGAAACCCGATCCTGTGCAGCTTCCCTTCCCCTCTGCTGGGATGGGGACCCCGTTTGTCCCGCTCCCCTGTACCCAAGGCTACTGGTACACAAGGCAGTGGCAGCCGAGTGGGTGACAGCATGTTCCCATTCAAATCCCAGTTCCTCCATTCAGGAGCTGTGTGGCCTCAGGAAAGCTACTTACACTCTCTGTGCCCAGTTTCCCGATAACAGCACCAGCCTCAGACAGCTGTTGGCTGTGGGAGGATTTGACCAGAAGATGCGTGTGGGGCCAGGTGCTCGAGAGGCGTCTCTTAACGATGCAAGTCTCTTCTCCCTTTGGGTCTGCCCTTTGTCAAACTGAGGACCATTGTTCTGGAACAGTCCATCTTGTTCACCACTGCATGCCCCAATGCTTGGAACAGAGCCCGACACACAGTAGGTACTTAACAAGTATTGAATGAATGAATGTTGAGCTGAGAACAATGCTTCAAAATTGAAAGAAAGAAAAGTAAAGGAAATGAAAAGAGATGGCATTATTCTTTATCTGCATTTGAGCTGCACCAAAATCTTGGCACAGGTTTCTAGCTTTCTGAATCTGTGTCACTCATGCCCTGCCAATCACCGAGGAGTCATCTTCCCTCCACCTGGCCCCACATGCTCTGACCCCTCTGGGCGCCCCAGACTCTGAGATCCCAGAGGGATCCTGTCTGTGCCAGCTCACCGCCGCATTGCCCAGGGCGGCGCAGTGACTCGATGGGAGTGGGTGGAAGGAGTGAATGACGTGTGAGCTGATTCCGGTGTCTTCATGCAGGGATAAGCCACATGAGGACAGGCCCCTCCTGCCCTTGCTTGCACACAGTAGGTCCACGCTGTGTGCCTGAGTGGAGTCCTGCAGCTCCTCTAGCCTTGGTTTCTTCACCTGCCAACAAGGGCCTTGGATTCACATGTTTCAAAGGCAATTTCTTCTGGCTCTGAATTGGTTTCTGTATTTACCTGCACCGGTCAAGGATGCTAAATGCCTGTAGGCAAAATGCAGTCAGAGCAAGGTCTGAACCTGCGCTGCCTGCTCACCAGCTGTGGCGCTTGAGCACTCTCTTCTCCAAGCCTCAGTTGCCTGATCTGTGGAATGGGATCTTTTCCACCTCCCTGGATTCCTGTGAACGTATGCTGGGATGAGGAAGGTACAGCACTTACCTGGACAGCGGTTTTACCGCCTCATCCGGGAACGTCTCCGAGTCTTCCTTTCTCCATCTGCACATTGGAAATAGTGTGCGTGTGTGTGCGTGCGTGTGTGTGCGTGCGTGCGTGTGTCAGAGCGGCGAGAGCGAAGTTCTCTACCCACGTGTGGAGGCCGCGAATAAAGTTAGCAAGTGTGGGGTCGGCCTGGTGGCGCAGCGGTTTAGTTCGCGCTTGGCAGCCCGGGGTTCGCGAGTTCGGATTCCGGGCGCCCGCCGACACACTCCCTGTCAGCCACGCCGTGGCGGCGTCCCATATAAAGTGGAGGAAGATGGGCATGGATGTTAGCCCAGGGCCAGTCTTCCTCAGCAAAAAGGGGAGGATTGGCAACAGATGTTAGCTCAGGGCTGGTCTTCCTCACACACACACAAAAAAGTTAGCAAGTGTGTATTCCGCGCCACCGTTCGCGGAGGCCACGCCCTTCCCCGTGGCATTTGTGCGGTCCCGGGAGGTCTCCTCTCGACTCCCATTTTCCATTTGAGCCGACAGAGACGGGATTTGGTAAAGGTGTAAAGCGTGGTGGAAAGTGCTTGGCACCGGTCCGGGCGCGTAGTAAGCGCTCAATGGAAACGAAACTTTTATGGTCACGATAAGGAAAGTGAGCACGTCCTCTTCTCAAGCCGAGCTCTTAGACGCGGGCGCCCCGGCCCTCCGCGCGGGGCCCCGGGACGCCGGGCGCCTGCGCCTCCCGTCTGGGGCGCTCGCGGGGCGGGACGAGCCCAGGAGGGGCGGGGAATGGGCGGGGCGAGCCGGGGAAGGGCAGGGCCTGGGGGGACCGGGCGGGGCGGGACCGGAGGAGGGCGGGGCGTGGCCACGACGGCACAGCCCTATCAGCGTCGCCGGCTGCTGAGGGGCGTGGCCTCTGGGCTCGGGGGCAGCCTACAAGAGGCGGCGCGCTGGGCCCCCAGACCCACTGCATCCCTCCGCGGCCCTGTTGTCCTGTGTCCCCCGACCGGCTTTCTTTGCCTCCCGTGCCCGCTGCGCCCGCGCCCGCTGTGCCCGCTGTGCCCGCTGTGCCCGCTCTGCCGCCGCCGCCGCCGCAGCTGCTGGACGCGGGAGACGCCGGTGAGGTGCTGATTGGAGCCCGGCGGAGGTAAGTGTGACTTAGAGTCCTCTCCCCTCTGCAAGCTGCGATCAGCTCCCGGTAATCCCTGAGGAGCAGCCAGAGCAGATGCCATCTCTTGGGGCTTACTGTGTGCAGGCCCTAAGCTGAGCGCGCCACATGCATCTCAGAACCATGCTCAGCAGCATGCCCTTTCACAGATGGAGAAACTGAGGCTCAACGAGCACTCACAGCCAGAAAGTGAGGGACTTCAAGCCGGTCTGACCACAGATCTGTGCTCCCGGAGGCGGCTGTGTACTCTTGCTTTCATTGTGCAATTCGCTAGCATGTGTTGCGTTCCTTTGTACACAGTTGGCGTCAATAAATGGAAAGCCTTATGGTGTGGCTGTGGAAGGAGTTTGAATGTGTTCTACCCACGTGTGGACGGCCAGCGTGATCCTAAGGGCATGTGTATTCTGCTCAGCAGTTTACAGGGCCACGCCCCTTTAGGATTTCGTTTGCAACAAACCTGCAAGTTAGCCTTCCTCTTCCCATACTTCAGATGAAGACACTGAGGGTCAGAGAGGTAAAGTGAATTGTCCAGGCAGAGGCAGTCCTGGGACCCAGCTCTGTCTCCCTGTAAAGCTCCAGATGGACGTGTCTAGGCGTGGGGCATGTCAGAGTTCCTGCAGGTTTGGGAAACGTTCCTGGGTCTCTTCAGCCGGTGTGGGATCTGCACGAACTCCGTGAAGAGGAGAATTGTGCTGGGAGCTGAGGGCTCACCTATGGGGTCATGGGGAGATCGGCTGCCCTAAATGGACAGAGCCAGGGCCAGTCCCTTGTGCACCACAGACCCAGTGCCTCCCTTGCCAAGGGCTGGGCTGGTGGACAAGCCAGAAGGGGCTTAGCTGATGCCTGCTCGTGGAAGCCTAACTTGAATTGAGTGTCTTTTAGCCAGAAGGTGAGTTGCTGCTCTGGTTGAGAAAAGCAGCTGGAAGCCTGCGCAAATGCCCAGCCTACCTTCCAACCAAGAGTGGGCTTGTGAGTTTCTACCTTGAGCCTTTGGGCTCCTGGCCCTGGCAGAATAGGGTGAGCCTGCCTTCCCCAGCAGAGTCAGGGCATCTAGGGTCTAGAGTCTGACAGGTGAAAGTCCAGGGTCCTGCAGAACAAGACAAGGGCATGCCCCCTTCCCCAGATAGACCGAGAGGGGACCTCCCAGGGCTCTTGCTGTTTTGTGCACCTGATTCTCTGCTTCTGCCCCTGATCTGGCTGTTTCCACATGGGGGAAGGAGCAGAAGCTGTGGGAGCTGTATTGCTGGTGTGGCAGGTATGAGGCCCCGTGCCGTGCAGTTTACCTGCGTTATCATCCCTGCAACATACCTGGGCAGTAGGCCTCTTGATCTCCATTTCACAGATAAGGAAACCGAGGCTCAGAGAGGTGAAGTGCGTGCTCAAGGTCCCCTAGCTGGTGTATGATGTTGTCACCCCCAGGTCTGACGGCTGGCTGCAGACCCTACACTCTTAGCCACTGAGTCCTGCCTCCTTTTAGACACTTCTCTGCCCAAACACTAACTCCACCTCCAGGCCTGACCTTCACACAGGTATTGCTTTGTCTGAGAGGGGTGCCAGGTAAAACAGCAGTCAGCAGAGTTGAGGCCAATTCCCAAGTCCCTGACAATGCATCCGGGGAGAGTGAAGAGAATGGCTTTGATTTTTACAGAGTCTGTTAAAAAGTAAGAGTGGGAATATTAATAATAACGTTTATAATCATACCGGCGGCCAACATTTATCCAGCACTTACTGTGGGCCAGACGTGGCCGGGGTTTTACATGGATGATCTCACTGACTGCTTTAGGAGGTGGGCGCTGGACCATCTTTTTACAGGGAGGAAATGGAGGCTCAGAGTGAGTAAGGCCTGGACCCAAATGACACAGCCAGGGCAGCAGAGAGCTGCCATCCTGGCTGGGCCCCACCCCAGATTCTGGAAGAAGGTGCTCATCTGGGGCTGGCCGCATACTGGCACAGCAGAGCTTGCTGCTGGTCACGGCATCTAGTGCCTTGTGGGATCGGGGTCCCTGGCCCCACTTGGGGTGGGCCTGGAGAGGGAATGTGCTGACACAGAGCCCCAGCTCTCCTCTGTGGCAGGTATTGGCGTCAACGCACAGAGAGCCCTGCCCCGGGACCCAGCTCAATGCTGGCTCCCACAGTCCTGCCTCCGGACTGGAGAGGAGAGCTGGCTTGACCAGGGGGGGCCTGGAGCCTTGGCAGAAGCGCATGATCCCTCTGAAAGCCCCCACCCTTCCTCCCTCCCTCAAAGACCCCACATTGAATATCCGGCTTTTGTAGGTTGCATTTGAAAACTGGCTTTTAGAGGCAGGACCCCCACGCTGACCTCTTTGGCCCTGCGGGAGCTGGAACATTTCTTTTCTCTGTCACCAGTGTAATTTACTATGTATGGGAGGTGCCTCTGTGTCTGCTTGCTCCCGACCTAGGAGGCTTTTTTTTTTTTTTTTTGCAAACTCACTGGTTTTTGATCAGTCCCAGATGTGCAAACCCAGCATCACTCACAGGGGCTGATGGCTTGTCAAGAATGGAAAATACAACACAGGCACCATTTCATTTCATCTTCAGTTCATTGAGTTGAAGAGCCGCTCAGACCTTCATGGCAAGGGGATCTGGAACTCCTCGTAAAGTCCTAAGTGGAGCTCACTCTGGTCTGGAACTGGGAGGGCTGAGCAGATCTGGGTGGTGGTTGGTAGGGCCAGCTGCCCTTCCGTCTCCCCCTTTTTTTTCCCTTGCATAAAATTGTTTTATTGTGGTAAAATACACATTAGCATAAAATTTACCATTTTAACCATTTTAAAGTGTACAGTTAAGTGGCATTTAGTACATTTGCAGTGTTGTGCAACCATCACCACTATCTAATTCCAGAACATTTTCATCATCCCAAAAGGAGACCCCATAGCCATTTTGAGCAGTCACTCTCCATTCTCTCCCCCAGTGCCTGGCAAATACTAATGTGCTGTCTCTATGGATTTGCTTATTCTGGACATTTTGTATAAATGGAATCATACAGAACGTGGCCTTTTGTGTCTGGCTTCTATCACTGAGCATAATGTTTTTGAGGTTCATCCATGTTGTAGTCTGTGTCAGTGCTTTGTCCCTTTTTATGGCTGAGTAATATTCCACGGTGTGGATGGACCATGTTTCGTTCGTTTATCCATTCTTCCATTGACAGATGTTTGGGCTGCTTCCACCTTTTGGCTATGGTAAATAATGTTGCTATTAACATTTATGTACATGTTCTTGTTTGAACACCTGTTTTCATTTGTTTTGGGTCTCCACCTAGGAGTGGACTTGCTGGGTCACATGGTAACTTTATGTGTAACTTATTGAGGGACCCATGTCCTCTTTGTTGACTTCCTTCTTGAAGAACGATCAACCCGGGTCATCTCATTCCGGAATGAGTCAAGGCCCTCTGCCGCGGTGCAGGGAAATCTGGTGTCTGAGTGTTTGGGGGAGGTGCTGACATTCCACCAGGGTCACAGCAGCAACTGGTGGAGAATCCTGTCTCTGACGTTATCCTGTGGGAGACATGCTTTGTACCCCAGGTTGTATAATTGTGGGTACTCACAGACAGACACCCCCCTTTTAAGGCTGTGAGGACAGACAGTTTCTCGTGGTCCAGCCTGAGGGAGATTTGTCTTCTCTGATTGTCTCAAGTGCTGTGTCAGCTCAGACAAAAACCACAGATTCAGGGGAAAAAGAAAAGTCCTAATGAGAATTATGCAACTTCTGGACCATCATTTAAAAAATATTATAACTTATGAAATCCCACATTCTCGATCCGAATGTCTGGACCATGTCCCATTGTGAGTCCGGGGTGGCAATATCCCAGAAGGAAAAAGAATTGAGCTTCCATTTTGCCTGCAGTCAAGTGGTCCTGGAATTGACCCCGACCCAAAGTTCTTTTGCACTGGGAAAAAAACGCCCTCAGATCTCTCTGGGATTGGGAGCTGGCCTCCAGCTGGCATCTGCGGAGACTGGCTGGTAGGAGCCTGAGAAGTCCTTCTAGAGCAAACAGGCAGCCACGTTCTGCTGGCAGGGGCAGGTGATGATGGGTGGGTGGAGAGTTGGCCACGGTGCACCAAATGAGGGGACTGTGTGTGCAGAGGCCTGGCGGTGGGGAGGGGCCCAGCACCCCCGGAGAATGGCAAGGAGTTTGGTGTGGCTGGAGTCTAAGGGTCAGGCTTAGGGTGGTGAGGCTCTGCCCTGTGGGTGGGGTGAGCTGTACTGAGTCTGGGTTTCCTGCTTGCAGTGTCCCCCAAAGTGCAAGGAGCCCACCTCTGCTGGTCCCCATGGTGACTGAGCGTGTGCACACACCCAGCAGCAGAGGCACCCAGTCCAGGAGCCATTCCTTCAGCTCTCTGTTGTCCTTCTGCTCGTGGCAAGGTGAATGGCTTAGGTGGTGCCGTCTGTCCCTAACGCCCCCCCGCCAACCCCCCTTTACAACAAAGAGGGAGATCTTTCTACAACAAAGCCTTTGGCCTGTGTCAGTGCCCCCTGGGAGGTACCAACTTTGTTCTGTCTTCATGGTGTCTGATTTTACTCCCGCCTTCCATCCGAGGCAGAAGTACTCAGCTTCTCTGTACAGAGTGGTGATGGAAAGTTACCTTTCACAAATAAATTTCTTTGAACCCTCAAAGCGGGCCAACTTAAATAAAAATACGAAATATGTACCCATACAGGTAGACAGTAGGAAGGTGGGCAAAGCTTGGGAAGGGGGTGTGCCAGGGTTGGAGTCTGGGAAAGACTGGATTGAGGCGGGGCATGAGGAGACTGGAAAAGTTGTTATAATCTGGAGCAGTGGTTCTCAAAGTGGGGTCCCCAGACCAGCAGCAGCCCGGGAATGCCATAGAAGTGCAGATTCTCAGGCCCCGCCCCAGACCTCCTGAATCAGAATCTGTGGGAGTGGGGCCGGCAATCTGTGTTTCAATGAGGCTTCCAGCACCTTCTGGTGCAGGCTCAAGTGTGAGACCCACAGCCCTAGAAAGCCTGTGTAGACTTCCCCTGGGGCTCTGGCACAAAGAGGGCAGGGCTGGCTAGTGGGGGCAGATGTGAAGCTGTATGAAGCTCTGCCTGGTGTGACCAGAAAGAAACCACATGGGAGGAACAGAGTGGCTGGGAGCTGCAATGACCACCTCCGTCTGGAGTCAAGAGGCCCCTTGAGAACAGTTGTTGGCGGATCCATACGCCTTTCTTCCGGAAGAATGCTCAGCTTGTTGGCACTCACGCTGAGGGCTGTGATTCCCAGTGCTCTGGGGCCCGAGCAGGCGTCCCGAGGGTTCCAGCATCTTTCTCCAGAGCGTATTTAGTGCCCCGTGTGCCCCGGAGCTTCCGAGGGCATTTGTTTGTGACCCCTAGGTGCCCCCCCAAGAGAATGAGTTGTTTCCTCAACAGCATTTAAAATATATCTGTACGTGTGTGTACCACCTGCTGCCATCCCCCCTCCCGCCTGCTCCAAAGCAGCTCCCAACACAGCCAGTCTGTCCTCTTCCGGGGAAGCACCGGCAGCTGAAACACTGTTTATTCCCGGGAACCTTCAAGGCTCGGGCTTCGCTGGAACTGAAGATATTTTCAGCTTTGGCGTCGCTGGACAAAGTGCCCTCTCAGACTTGGGATGAACCGGGCCCTGTCTGGGAGCGTGGGTGTCTGGTCCGAGTGGGAGGCCCCTCTGGCCACCAGGCTTTATCTGAGGTCTGGCTGGTTTAAGTTCACTTTGAAGAGCTGTCTGAGCCCAAGCCCCGGACTCGTCTCCACTCCTCCAGGGGACAGCCCTAGGAGTTTCTCTTGCATCCTGGTGTTCTCCTTGCAGCCACTCGGGTTCTCTCGATCCCTTCTTCAAACAGAAGCCAGAGTGATTTCCAACTTTTTAAAAAAACTTTTTATTAAAGTTTAATGTACTAGAGGAGAATGCACACTCATTCGTGTACGGTGTGTGAATTGTCACAAAGTGCACACGTGCGTGCTGCAGCCCCGGATCAAGCTGCAGAGCCTGACTGGCCCCCGGGCCCCTCCCACGGCCCCACCCCCAAGAGTAACCATTTCCGGACTTCTCAGGACCCGGGTTGGTTTTGCCTGGTTTTGAACTTTACAAAAACGGAACAATTCATGTTTCATCACTGGAGTCCGGCTCCTCGTGCTCAGTGTTCCGTCCGTGGGCCTCATCTGCGCCGCTGTACGACGGGCTTTCAGAGCATAAATCAGGCCCTGTCACCATCGACTTCATCCCCCGCACCCCGCCGCTACTCTTTGCATTTAGAGTAAATCAGGACTCCTTGTCCCGGCCTTCAAGGCCTCTGGCCACCTGGCCCTGTCCAACTCTGTGACCCCGTTCCTCCCTGGCTCCACTGGCTTTGCATCTGACCTCGGTCACACAGAGACGGTGACCACCTCTGAGCCTTTGTCTGTGTGGTTCCTGCTGCCTGGGTTCCCTTTCCCTGAGATCTCAGTGGGACCTCGCTGTCCACCCCAGCCAGCGTGGTCCCTGCCCTTCTGGCCACCTTCACCATCCCATTTCCCGGGGCTGTTTGCCTCGTCCCTTTTGTATTCATCTTACTTCCTGCGGTGGCTCCTCCCATTCCTGAGGGCAGACGGTCTTGTTCACCTGCACATCCCAAGGACTCCGCGGCCACCGAGGGTTTGCCCTGAGGATTTTCACCTGCAAAGCAGGGTGCAGATTCTGTAGCCTGGTGGTATAGAATTCCCGGGCCTTGTCTCTGAGCTTGGTTCAGAACCAGGGGCCATGACTCCCCTTGCAGATACCACCCAATACCAGCGAATCATGCATTCCAGGCGGGAGGCTGGTCCCGGTGCTGACAGTCATGTGGCCTGGAGCAGAGATGATCGGGGATGCCTGAGTTCACCCAGGAGAAGCGAAAGAAGAATCATTAAAAACTGGGAACTCCCAGACTCTGCCGCTGGGCTCTTTATAACCACTATTTTGTGTAATCTTCACACCCTCCCTCCCTCGCTCCTGGGGGAAATTCAGAGTCTTGTGCCCGTGAGAAACTGGAGACTCCGAGGTTGAGGGATCTTTTAGGCAGCACACGGCTCTACGTGGTGGAGTCAGGATTCGAACCCGGGTCTGACCCAACTCCACGCCTTTCCACCCTGCCTTCTGGGAGTCCTTGACTTCTCATCCTTTGGAGAGAGAGGTTTCCTGCCGTTTATCTAAAGCTTTGCTGGGAGCATCGTTTCCAAGGAAACACCCACACATCTGGAAGAAGGGGGAAAGAGGCCCCAGGAGTTAGGGACTGGGTATTTTAAGACTATATTAATTTATTATCCAGTCACTCTGGCTTCTCTTACGTGTTATCTTGGCTTGCAGTGAACACACCTGGTTTTTAGTTCTTCTTCTGCACAAAGTAGATTAAGTGTTTGTTGAATGAGTTTTATTCTCTTTTTCTCCAGAATTGTATACTATACTCTTGGCATAGTATTAAAAAATCAAACGGGTTTTGTATACTGTATTTATCCAATTTAGCATCCGGACATATTGCCCCTTATATCCCATAAAGAGGCATCTTTTGCTGAGGGGGCAGGAGGAAGGAAGGCGCCCGTGGAGTTGGTGTTTCTGTGAAGCCGAGTGGGCCTTGGTTTTGGGGGACCCAGGCCTGGGGGCAGAGTGGCTGGCAAGGGAAGGAACGGGTCTGTTTTCTCCCCTGTCCAGCCCTAACCCTGGCCAAAAGTCTTAAGGAAAGCCAACTGTTTCCAGTGGAGGAGGGAGATAGCCCGTCTGGCATGCACCCAGACCCTGTTCCGGGAGGTTCTGCCCATCCTGGGATCTGCCCGAGGCGTGCCGGGGGTCCCTCCTCCCTCCTGCCAGCCACAGCTTGATTCCTGGAATTTCTGGGTGGTTTGTGGGTATGGCTCTAATCTGCCCTCAGCCTCGCTCACAGTTGGAGTTCTCCTTTGTGCTTCTCAGGAGGAGCAGAGCCTTGGCACCCCTGGCCTCTGGGGTTAGGTGCTGTGCTGTGGGCGGGTCTCACTGAATGAGTCCGGATGACGTGGGGCTGTAGGTCAGACCTGCGTGACATTTTAGAGAGCTGCTGCATGATGAGCCAGGACTGGTGAGCGAACGGAGTGGGACAGATCCATTTGCATGGTGCTCAGGCATTCTGTGTGACCGTGAGCAAGCTGCTTATCTGTTTTGAGCCTCGGTTTTCTCATCTGTAAAATAGGGCTGATAATCACAGGGACCCATCAGTCTGTGGAGAGGATGAACTAGGAGACGCTGGGAGCAGAGGACCCAGCACAATGTCTGCTCCTTTGTCCACAGCCATCAGGTGTCGGCTGGGTTATTGGAGATGAATGTTGGTTGAGCAGTTAATACGCGCTGGGGTATAAAGTTGAACAAGACTCCGGGCCAGCCAGTGGTGTCCTGGAGCTGGCTTCTACCGGCTCGTACTGGCTCGTGAGAGCCAATAGTTCAAGTTTCAGACACGTTGTGAGCCAGTTAGGCACAACCTTCATTAAAGGTTAAATTATATAAACGTACCGTTATGTAAGTCATATTCAAAATGAGGGTCATAATACTCAAAACTTATCACATCCTAATTTTTTACTCCACTTTACTGTCATGTCTGCTCTTGAGGTTATTGGTGTCTATTATTGATCGTATTCCTAGGATGGTGCCATCTCCAGTCTCTTTCTAGAAACCCCACCGTCAGTTCACATCGGTTGCTTGAAATTGGCCATGGGGGGAGTATTTCTATGAAGGGAATTGGCAGACACTACGGATCAGGGTGTTTTCTTTTTTTGTTTTTTTGAGCGTTGATTGTTAAACATTTGCCGGCACCCCGCTAGTTCCAGCCTCGAGAAGCGCGTATTCTAGCTGGCGAGGCAAATAGCGTGAGCAGACACAACGTGGGGTGCTGAGTCCCAGGACACCCACGGGCCTGCTGACCCGGCGGAGACCGAGCCCTGGGAGGAGATGGAGCTTCATGGTGGTGATGGCGTCTGCACCAGTAACCATCACCCACGTGGAGTACCACGTCCATTTGTACAGGTGGTTCCTGGCCGGCTGGTCAGCATCAGTGCTCCAGACCTGGCTCGTGGCGTCTTGGAACCTGCTCCCCCAGGAAGCTGGGAAGAAGTGGCCACTGCTCAAGGCGTGTACTAAGTAAAGTGTGTTTCAAATTTAGGGGAGGGTCCCCCCCACCCCCAAAGCACTAGCAACTTAATAGGATTTTTAAAAATCGGATTTGACTCAAGGCAGAGGTGGGGCTTTGAAATAATGTGGTGAAGAGAGAATAGTCTTCTTCGCTGAATTCTCCGTTATTAATCCCAGCCCTCTAAAACCTCCTTCAGACGATGCATCTGGGGAGCATTTAGCATCCTCACCGTGACTCTAACAGCTAACGCTGTTCGCTATACACCATGTAGCTGACACTATAAAGTTCTAATGTTCCTGTTCATTATCCCGTCCATTACTCGCCCCACAGCTCATCCCTCCCCAACCTACCCCCTCCCCCAGCCCCGGCCAGAGAGATTAATCCCTGCTCCTCACTGAAGACTGCTTCCTGGAAGCCTCCTGGGGCTCGATCATGCCCGCAGACCTGTCGGCCCCGTTCATCGCTGAATCGCCAATGTCTGACAAATCCTGTAATTCCCCTCCCCTTATCGATGCAGAAACTGGGGTCCAGAGAAGCTAAATGCCGTGTCCGAGGCCACACAGCTAGTGAGGGGCAGTGTCCAGAGTGGGCCCCAGTCTCTGTTCCCTGAGAGCCTGGGCTGCTGTCAACAACGAAGCCAAAACCATCCGTCGTTCTCCTGCGGCTCTTCTGATCCCGCTGGGAGGAGGAGGAGGTCCATGCGTTCACTCCGTAAATATTTATTGAACCCTGACTGGTCAGACATTGGCGATTCAGCGGCCAACAACCCTGACAGGTCTGGGACAGTGATTAAGCCCGATCCTGGAGTTGAGTCTCAACCGAAGAGCAGGAATTAATCTGCCCGGCCGGGGCCAGCGGAGGGGGCAGGTTGGGGTCACGGGATGAGCTGTGGGAACAGCATGTGCAAAAGCAGAGAGCTTGGCACAGTCTGGGAGCTGACGGCCGACAGTCTCCGTCCCAAGATTCATCTTTCTGGCAGACTTTCCTAAACACGGGCGAAGGCAGCGGGCGAGATGACGCACTGAACAGAAACCCCGTTCCCTTCCTCTCACTCACTCCTGAGAGCTGGATTTGGTGGCAGCATTGCCCAGAAGATAGCCATCAAGGAGCCCCTGCTGCTAGATTGGCAACACGAGGATCTGCTGATCCCCTAAATGTCCTCAGAGCCTTGGCGGGGCGGGGGCTTGGGGGTGGCAGGGCTGATCTGGCAGCAGCCACATGATGAAAGTTCCCCAGGCTTCCAGAGAGCTTGATTTCAAGTCCTGACTCCACCTCAACTAGCCACGCAACCTCACAAATTCCAGGCAATGTCTCCTGGACTCGGCTTTATTTTCTGTAAAATGGGGTTGAAAGCAGCCACCTCCCTGGCAGAGTCCAAATGCATTTGAAAGCTCCTGCAGTGCTGCTGGAATTGGACTCCTGTGACTTTCGTTTGCCAGGCTTCCGTCTCGCCGTTGACCCTGGGACTTGAAAGCCTTGTCGGTCCCCCTCCCCACCCCCCTGGTGGCCTGAGCTCCAGTATGTTCTCATGAGACCGTGGCACTGTTATCTTACTTGTGGTCTTCAGGCTGGGTTTTGCAACCGCAGCCAAGGAGAACGAGATCTTCCAGAGAGCATTTCTGCTGCAGCTTACAGCCATCCGCGGCAGATGTTTCAAACTATTGGAAAGAGGCCAGGAACGACAGAGAGCTGAGGAGGGCTTCTCTGGAAATGAGACTTGCATTAGGCAACCCGAGGAGAATCAGGGGGCAGAAGTGCGCAGCCAGAGTATGGGCCTCCCTCTCCGGGTACCCGAGTGAGCCGGCCTCGCCCACGGAAGCATGAGCTCCTCTAGGCCATTATGAAAACAGTCGGGACCTCCGGAAAGCACTTTGCAGAGAGACCCCATCGATACTGGGGGTCAGAGGTCAGCTCATCACGTTTGAGTCAAAGGCGTGTCAGCAGATGGAGGTTGCATGGGTGCCAAGCCCAATGACGGAGGCATGCTTTGGGGAAATGTCACCGTGATGTAAAGATTTCACTCCCCTGGGGGTGACACACTGATGCCTTCTCATGGATGGGGACACCATCTGACCTGGGAGGCCGGTGCCTCGGCTCCAGGAGCCCAGCAGTCTGCCCAGGAGGCCGAGACAGGCCAGGAGGGTTGTTTGTGGGGGTCCCTCCCCTGCGTGGGGTGGCAACAGGGGATCTGTAAGGAAGCCCACTCCCGGGGAAGGCAGGGGACAGTAAGAAAGGGGCTCTGCAGTCAGACAGAGCTGCATTCCAACCCCGCTTCTCTTCCTGCAGCCATGTGACCTGGGGCAGGTTCCTTAACCCCAGAGCCTCGGTCTCCTCATCTGTAAACGGGAGTGGCAGACCCCGGACCTCTGGGTCATCAGGCGGGAGAGATGAGATGTGCAGCAGCTGGCACCCAGTGGGTCTCCCTCCACGTGAGCCCCGCCCCCCGCCTCCCTGGTGGGAGCTGTGCTAGTCCTTGCAAAGCCCCAGACAGCCTTGGACAGTGTGTGTGTCTCATTTGGAAAAAGTTTTTTTTCTTTTAATTGTAGGTGGAAAAGGGGCTGAAGTACTTGGGCCCTGAGCTCTGACTGAGCTGTTTTGGCAGCAATGGCTGAGTGGTCAGCACGGCCGGGGTGCTGGCATTGCCCCGGTGAAGTGGGTCTTGGCCGGCCGACTGTCACTGCCCGGGTTCCTCAGCCTCCTAATTCGCCTCTCTGTTTTCGCCTTGCCTCCTTGCATACAGGGCCAAGGGGATATTCAAGCACAGTTCTGTTCATCTGCTTATTATCTGATGCATGTGTTAGTCTGCTCGGGCTGCCAGGACAAAGTGCCATGGACTCGGGGGTTTAACAACAGAGATTTGTCCCCTCACGATCTTGGAGGCTGGAAATCCGAGGTCAAGGTGTCGGCAGGTTGGTTTCTCCCGAGGCCTCTCCTTGGCGTGTGGATGCCGCCTTCTCCCCATGGCTTCACATGGTCGTCCCTCCGTGCGAGTCTGTGTCCTGATCTCCTCTTCTTATAAGGACACCAGTCATTCTGGATCAGGGCCACCCTGATGACCTCATGTAACTTAATCACTCTTTATTTTTTATTTTATTTTTTTTAAATACAGACACTTTATTTATTCTTTTGAGGAAGATTGGCCCTGAGCTAACATCTGTTGCCAATCTTCCTCCTTTTTTCCTTTTTTCCCCCAAAGCCCCAGTAGATAGTTGTATGTCATAGTTGTGCATCCTTCTAGTTGCACTATGTGGGACGCCACCTCAGCATGGCTTGATGAGCAGTGCGTTGGCCCAGGATCCGAACCAGCGAACCCCAGGCCGCCAAAGCGGAGTGCATAAACTTAAAACCACTACACCACCGGGCCAGCCCCTAACTTAATCACTCTGTAAAGGCCCTGTCTCCAAATATCGACACTTTCTGAGGTGTGGGGGGTTGGGGCGTCAGCATGTGAATTTGGGGGACACAACTCAGCACAGAACTCTGGGCTTGTTTCCTCTGTGCCAGCCCCGTGCTGGGCTCTGGGAATACAGACGTGGATGAGACCCTGGCCCTGTGATCGTCACGATTCTGCTCAGATCTTCGGTGTCCTCCTGCAGCCCAAACTGAGCAGGAGCGTCAGGGTCCAGGCCTTGCCCCTCTCTGGCGTGGACCCCAGACCCCCTGAGCTTCAGCATGGGGCCGCCAATGGCGCGACCCAGGACACATGCGTCTGCGCGTCCAGGCCAGCAGAGCCGGCACTTGGAGGAACCCTCCTCGGCTCTCGTTTCACTTGTGTTGACTTCTGGCGGGAAGGTTCCTTGAAGCCCCCTGGTCCTCCCACCTCCACAGCTCCGCCCCGGGCTGTGTCACTTCTCTCTGGAACCTGAGAGGGAAGGACCATCTAAGGCCATGCAGTGTGGAAGGCCCTGAACCTTCACAGTGACGGCGGCTGGTCAAGCCTTTTGGAATAAGGTTGCACCTGTTCAGGAGAACATGCCGGAAGGATGCACTTGGAACCAGCAGTTGTTTCATTGTCCTTTTATGCTTTAGCTTTTTGTTTTGTTTTATTAATTATGACTTAAAAAATAAAAAGTAGACAAGTCCAAAGGACAGTATGCACTCACACCCAGAACCGCCCCTGAGGATGCCACCCTTTGGGCACCACTTTGCAGTTCCTGCCAACTCGGCCTGTCCACCTCTGTCAGCCTCTGTTCTGACACTTTACCATGTTGCGTTAAGATTCTAAAATAGAAATACTCTATTCCAGGTAAAAATGAGGTCCCTCACGTTCTCCATCCCTCACCCCGGAGTCAACCGCCACCACGAGCTGTGCACAATATCTGTACATGAATGTTTGTGTGCAGATGTGTATGTCTATATGCATGTGTGTATAATATACATACAGATGTATGTACCTGTACATATATCCATAAACTATACAAAATATGGTTTATATGTTTCTAAATTTACATAAATAGTACCATTAGTGTAATATTCCACAACCTGCTTTTTTAACCCAACATTATATTTGAGATTTATTTATGTGGACATTCACATGGCTATCGGTCATTCCTTTTACTTGCGGTATAATATTCTACCCACGATTGCCCCACAGTTTATTTACTGATTGTCTACTGATAGCTGTTTGAGTTGTGCCGATTGGTGACTTAAACCAAACCCAGGTTTGGGTCTAGTTGAGTCACAGTGGAGTCGTATAAGCAAGTCACATCTTGTGCCTTTGGGGGTGTCCTGCCCCTTGAGCTACTTAAGTGCAGAGTGAAGCGAATCGCGTGTTGTTGTGACGCCAGAGTGGCTGCTCTGTTATGTCAATCCTGCTCTCACTTCGTCTGAAGCTTTAATCCAGCGTCAGTGTGTCTTGGCATCTCTTCTCTGAGCCTGCCTCCTGCAGCTGGGACATGTCCATATACGGTGGTGTGACTAACCTCAGGGAAACCAGGGGCCCTGAGCTTCCGCGGCACTGGTCTGATTCCCAGCGGGGTGAGTGAGCGCACAGAAGTCCTCCCCCCTGTCCCTGGGACTCTGCCCCCAAGAGAATGCCTTAGGAGGGAGGCCACAGTCGCCCACTGCAGGAGAGCCAGGCTTTCCCTCCGGATGGCAGTTATTTTTATCTGGAGCGCGGGCTCGGTCAGGACCCTGGAGAGTTTCCAAGGTCGGAGATGGGAACTGTGGCGTTCCCATAGCTCCTGGCTCTGCGCACTGCCTCCTGGGATGCCTGGCCCAGCCGTCCCCTCCCCGGCCGCTCTGTCTTGCCCCGAGGATGTCCTTCTCTGGCTGCCATCTTGCAGTCCCAGCCAGCTCGACCGGTGAAACCTGGTTATTGCTAATGGAGGAGACCTTTCAAAGGACTGGGCCTCTCGGGTTCCAGATGGGTCAGCATCGAGGCACAGCTGCCGCCCTTCCCACCCAGGCGGGATTCTGGAGCCCCTTCCTCTGGCTCCCTGCGCTGTCTTTAGTCGGCCCTGCCCTGCGGGGTGGGGCTGTGGGTTTCCTCGCCTGTCTCCCCAGCCCAACTGGGAGCTCCTTGAAGCCAGGGACAGTGTCCTCTTCATCTTCGTGTCCCAGGGTCCAGCACAAAATAGGTGCCCAGTAAAGGTTATGGGGTGACCGACCGACTCTCCCTTGGGAGTCAAGCAGAGGTGAGAGACATAAATGAACACGCTCACTCAAGCCTTGCCTTGTTCTTGGACTGGACGACAAGCCAGGAGGAGAACCACAGTTAGTGACCCTTTAGAGGAGGTGAGACCCCTGGCCCCCAGGAGCGAGGAGCCAAAGGAGCGTGATGGAAGGTCCCGAGGCTTCAGAGGCATCTCGCCTGGCTCGAGTCTCAGCGTCTCCACTCACCAGCAGCGTGGCCTTGGGCGCGTCGCGTCTCCACTCTAGGCCTCAGTTTGCTCATCTGTAAAACGGGAGCAATAACAGACGAACCTCCTGGGTTGTCGTGAGGATTGGAAACGACTGGGATGAAGTGACCAGCCCACATGGATGCTCAGGAAGGCTTCCTGGAAGGAAAAAAGGCATGGCGGAAATGCACCTAAAAAAATTAGGACCCTTGGGGCCGCCCGGTGGCGCAGCGGTTTAGTCCGCGCTTGGCAGCCCGGGGTTCGCGAGTTCGGATCCCGGGCGCCCGCCGACGCACTGCCTGTCAGCCATGCCGTGGTGGCGTCCCATATAAAGTGGAGGAAGATGGGCACGGATGTTAGCCCAGGGCCAGTCTTCCTCAGCAAAAAGAGGAGAATTGGCAACAGATGTTAGCTCAGGGCTGGTCCTCCCCACAAAAAAAAAAAAAAAAAAATTCGGACCCTGGAGTTTTAAAGTTAGTAAGTGTGTTCTAAGATTAAGACAACTTTTCCTAAGATGCGTGCCGGGGAAGAAAGGTTTAGTAAGAGGTGTTAATTGGGAACAGGGCCTGGAACCCAAAAGGCAAGGAAGGACCATTGAGATCCTTGATGGGTAATAAAAATGAGGGAGTTTACTGCAATCGGCCCCATGCTTGGTTGTTGATCGGGTTTGCAGAGCGAGTTTGCAGGGCGGGTTCGGGGATGAGGGTGGGCTGCAGGCACCCCCCGGAGGCCTCCCTCTTTCCACCGGCACTTCCTCCAAGGATCAAATTGGCAGGTGACTGTTGCTCGGCAGAGCACACGGCGGGGTCCCTGGCTGGGTTCTGGGTGACAGTCGTGGGGTGTGACGATTATGTGCTGGTGCCCGCAGGAGGGCCGTGCTAAGAGGCACCGTCTGCAGTGGTGGGTCCGGGTTTGCCTGTCAACCACTTTTGGTAAACTGAGTCTTACCTCACAGGGACTAGGAAGTTTGCTACGAACATTGGTGCATGGCGAATCCTTCGGTGATGTGAAATCACTTCATCCGTCTCTTTTAGGGGCAGGAGATGGAAGTTAATTCAGGCCGTTAGACCCACTTGAGTCCTGGATGAGTAGAAATGCTGACTCAGAATTAGAAAAGATGGTGACGAGAGAAGTGGAGTGCAGGAGAGATGGTGCCAGGACGTCCTCTGTGGGATCCGGGCAGCTCGCCTGGCTGGGATCCTGGCTCCACCACTTCCTGTCTGTGGGACTGTGGTTATTCAGCTTACGTGAGCCTCAGTTTCCACATCTGCAAAGTGGGGGAGTAATTCCCGCTCCGTTCGCAGCTCAAGCCAATGCTGTCGCTGGATTAATACTGCCTTCTGCTTCCTTTCAGAGCTCCCGAGAGCCCAGCTCTGCCTCAGGAGCCCAGACTGCCCTGTCCCCCCATTCTCGCCACCGGCGTGGAGCCATGAGCTGTGTCCTGAACAGCATCGTCCCCCTGGGGCTGGTGTTGCTGGTCTGCGGAGCCCAGGGCTTCTTCCTGCCCAATGTCACACACTTAGAGAAGCTGCTCAGCAAATACCAGCAGGACAGGCCCCACTCCCGGGTCCGGAGGGCCATCCCCAGGTCGGACAAGGAGGAGATCCTCATGCTTCACAACAAGCTGCGGGGCCAGGTGTACCCCCCGGCCTCCAACATGGAGTACATGGTGAGCGCCCACGTGCCCACCGGGGCGGGGAGGCCGGGCCAGCATCTTGTTTTGTTGTCCCCAGGCACTGGGTGTGTGGCAGGCTCGGGGGCTCCTGGCAGAGAGGGTCCCCTGCCTCTGTCCTTGACACCCCCAAAACAGACTCGTGGGTGCACCGTGCAGCGGCTGCCTCATCGCCAGCCCCTCGTGTCACCTCCCAGCAGCTCAGCCCCAGCACCGCCCTCGACTCCTTCCACCGGGCCCTCCCGAGGGCGGACGGAGGGGCTGAGGGCTGGGCTTTGGCGAGTCCAGTGCCAGCTCCTCCACCTCCTGGCTGTGTGACCTTGACATCTCCTGAGCCAGTCTGAGCCTCGGTTTCCACTCTGAGAATCCAGGGAGTTCCTGTGACAGTTCGCTGAGAGAGTGTGGTAAAATTCCCAGACAGGTGCCATGCCTGGGGCTGTGGTGTCATGGCTGTTATTATGCCAACTGGGTTTGCATCCCTCCCTTTAACCACGTCTTCTCTGAGTCCGTGAGTGATGGGGAGCCTGTCGGAGAGGAGGAGGGAGAGAGGGGACAGTGGAGGTCCCTGGGAATCTGGAGAAATCCTACACTTAGGAGCAGAAGGGGCCCCTGCTCCCCAGCCCTGCTTCACTCCCGTATCTCCATTCTGTCAACACCATTGCCGTTCTCCCAGCCCCGTGAAAGAGGTGCTGTTATTCTCCCATTTTATAGATTGGGACACCGAGGCCCAAGGTCACACAGCTGGCAGTGACAAAGCCAGATTTGAACCTGAGCCCAGGATCCATGCTCTAGGCCACCCCTCTAGACTCAATTTAAACCCCACACCCACCACACCCCCTGCAAGGTACTGTGGACTCTTTCTCCAGCATTTTCCACCCTCTCTTCCCATCCCGTCCCTGTCACACCTTGGTTCGTGGGGCAGCCTCGGCCTGGGGGGTTATCGCCTCCCCTCTTACCCTCTGGCCCAATCTGAATCCTGCCATCGTATCACACTTCCTTAATCTTCTCTTTCTTCCCACCTTTCTCCTCCTCAGAAACCTCCAGGGCCCTCTGTGCCCAGGGTGGAGCCCAGATACTTCTTGCCTGGCATTTGAGGCCTTCTCTCAGGAGCCTTTGTCTTGATACCTTATTTCCCTCTCTCCCATCCGAGAGGTCTGCCTGATGCTGTGTGTGGCACAGCCACCGCACCCTTGCTTATGCTGTTCCCTCCCCAGGAGTCCTTTTCCCTCATCACCGCGTGGGCTGGCTCCAGGCAGCCCTCATCCCGGGCTTCCACTCCTCTCCTCCCTCAGACCCAGCTGTCCCTTTTCACATTGCCTTCCGCTCTGACATCAGCAGTGCTCGTGGCCGGGGCCGTCTGGCATGCCTGGGGCCCCTCCCTGCCGCTGTCTGTGCCCATGTGAGGTGACCCATTGCCATCTTAGGGCGGCGGATGGATGGGTTGCCCATCTGGGCAGACCCCCGAGTGGGGCTGTCCTTTGGGAACTCGTTACAAAACCATTTCTCTTTTCCCTCCAGAAAATGGCCCAGGCGTTTATTCCCAAGGGGCTGTGCTAATTTTAGGGGGAAGAGCGGGCACCTTTTCAAAATACTCACCCGTGGGGCAGCTTGTGTGGACTTTTCAGGGTTTAAAGATGCAGGAAATGAGGGTAGATTTCTTTGGAGCCTGGGGTGCAGGCTCCTCCCCCCGACTTCCCGGGATCTGGTGGTTTGGCTTTGGTCCCCGAGGGGAGAGAACCCTTTCCACCTCTCTATGGCCAGGTCACCCTACATCCTGTGCCCCTTCCCACCCAGGCGCTGCATGGTGCCCACCAGGGAGCAGACATTTTCCTTGGCCTGGAGCTTGATGGAGCCCCACCCCAGGATCCCGGCTGCTTTCTGCCTCCTCAAGGGGAGAAGCTGGGTTCACGTGGTCTTCTCCTCGCGGCCCTGCGCTTGTCTGGCGGTTGTAGGGAGGACTCGGTGCCACCGAAAGGAGCTCAGATACGCCGCAGGGAGGGCCTGGTGCCCAGACAGCCTGGAACAAGCCTGTCGTGTCTTCCTATTTACTGGCTTTGTGACATTTCAGGATTGGAGTTGTGCTCTGGGTCCTCGGGTCTAAACGGCCCGCCTGTCAGGGGAGGTGCTCATTCCACAGTGTTCCCGGGGCACCTCCGGGCAGGGAGTCCTGAGGCAGGAAAGGCATCCGGGGCCCAGCCCCTCCACCCCAACATCCTCTGCCCAGTGCTGCCTGGCTGCTCCTGTTCCCACCCAAATGGGCGGCGCCAATTTAAGAAAGTGTCTTGGAAACGTCGCTTCCTGCTCTGCCCTGCCTGCTGGGGCTTCACACCACAGTCCTGGAAATAGCCTCAGCACCCAAAGGTGGATTTTAAAACTCCAGAGTTAAGATATCCTGTTTTGTGGTTTTATAAGTGGACAGGCTCTGGAGCCAGCCTGCCTGGGGTTTAGGTAGCGACCACTTGCTGGCTGTGTGACTTCAGGCAGGTTACTTAGCCTCTCTGTGTTTCTGTTTCCTTACCAGCACAATGGGGGCAATAAAAGCATGGTTCTCATAGGGATGTTTGGAGGAGTCAGTAAGATAATGCATGATAAGTACTAAATAAATGTTAACTCTACTCTTGCTATTATTTTAGTAACTGTTATGATTTTAGTGGAGTGGGACCGGCACTTGGTGACAGCATGCAGTCAGAAAGAGCCCCCTTGGAAGCCAGACAAGGCTGCGTTGTCAAACTTCTAACTTTCTGGCCTTGTGACCTTAGGCAAGTAGCTTAACCTCTCTTAGCCGTTAGGTTTTTTTGTCTGCAACAACGGAAAAATAAAACATACCGCAAGGACTTATTGTGGGAATTAAATAAGAAAATGTGCTAATGTTCCCTGGGAAGTGGCCGGTGCTCAGATGATGGTGGCTCTAGAGGTGCAGGGCCCGGCACTGCCCCTGGCACTTAGTAGGTGCTTGAGAAAGTTCATTTCCTTAATATCCGGGTACTGAGGGCTACTTTGCACCTTCCCTGGAAGCTCAATGGCTGCCCTCATTCAGCCTTCCCCCAGATCCTATTCCAGCAGGTACCATTAACCCATTTAGAGATAGGGCAACAGAGGCACAGAGAGGTAAAGCCACTTGCCCAGAGTCACACAGTCAGCAAGGGGGAGAGCCTGGCATCATACCAGGTTCACCTAACGCAGACATTCTCATCAGTGCCCCTCACCGCCCTGTTCCTTCCCTTCCCCTTCCTCAAGTCGTCCCTTTAAGGGGTAAAGAATGTCCTCCTGTGGCTTTCCTTCAGAGAGACGTGGGCTACTTGTGGGGGCAAGTCTTCCGCTGGGAAAGCACAGGTTGAGTGGGAGGTGCGGGCAGGTGGGGACTGCAGGAGGTCAGTGAGGGCTGGAGTGAGCGGGGGAACCAGGCCTCATCGTGCATGCATTCATTCATTCATGCATTCATTCATTCATTCATGCATGAGTGATTCAGGGGTGACAGTTGAGACATTTAACACTGAGTGGAAAGGGCACTGGTCAGTAGGGTGTATAGGTCAGCTTCCCACACAGCCACACCCACGACTGCCAGCCCTGCACCCCTTTGTCTGGGAAACATCGTTACGAGGTCCTGCTATGTGCCGGGCACGGCTGGAGCCAAGAGGAGGGTGGGAAGTGAGGGCTGGGCCAGGATGGGGCTGCTCAGCCTCCAGTGGAGGGCGGGAGAGCCGCCTGTTGCAGACCAGATGTCAAGTCTGCACGTCTCCAGCCAGAATTTCAAAAGCTTTTAAGCCCCAGAGATCCCGCCAGACCTGTCTTTCTCCCCTGACCGGACCTTTGCCCTCCTGCTCCCCTCCCCACTGAGATGTAGGAAATGTTATGGACTCAGACCAACGGCAAGCACAGTCCACAGTGCTCGTGAACCACGGCGCAGAATACATCGTGACCTGCTGAGAAGCCAGTGACCCTCAGGGTGGGGTCAGTGCCTGTGCACGCTTTGCCCGCCTCCCTGGACACAGGGAAGGGCCTTAGCTGGCCACTTCCAGAGGGATCTCGGTGTGTGTGCCAGCTGCCCCTTGTCCCCACTGTCCACATCTCCTGGTGGACAGTGTCTATCCCTTCTTGGAGCATCAGGAGGTCCCCTGGTTGGAGATGGATTCACCGACTGGGTGCAGGTGGTTTTTTGGGGGGTGATCCACGAGTCTGGAAGACAGGAAGGAGGAAGTCCAACATCAGGGTGCACTGTGGGGTCTCCTGGTGGGAATGGGGGCTCCAGTCTGCCAGAATCTGCTGAGTAAGGGAGTGGTAGACGGAGCACCCCCTCGAAGGCAGGAGGTGGGTGCATTCATCCACAGGCCTGCCCCCACTGACTGAGAGTGCCCCCTGGGGTGTTAACCCCCCCATCCATTTCAGGCTATGCCTGGGCATTGGAGAAAGACCCTAGGCAGAAACAGCACAGTGCATGGTGGGCACTAAAGGTGGGGCACTGTTGGTGAGAGATGAGTCCAAGCGAACCCAGAATATGTGCACTGCAACTGAAATGGGAGGTGGGTCAAGGGGTGTCCCCAGAGGCATCCACCCTAGGGCAGGACTTGCCCCTGGATGTTGAGGAGTCTCCGATATCTTGGCTGGAAAGAGACGGCAGGACAGGAGGAGAGGGAGCAGGCGGCTTCGTGATGTTCCAGACTGGGTCCCGCAGTTGGTTTAACCATTCTCCTGATCTTGGACAGGTTCAGGGCTCTGCCTGGACAGTCTTTCAGGGAGCTCCCTCTGTGTGCCAGGGGCTGGGGCTGCCCAGAGCGAGGGCCCAGCCTCTACCTGCTGGAGGCTGGAGCGTCTGCTCAGTGACCGGTGGAGGCGCCCCTGTAGCTGGCTCGCGGCTGCTTGGCGTTTGTTCCCCCGCGGAAGAGAAATGGCCCTGCTTGCTCTGTGCACCGTGTTCTTTCCTCAGGAATTCTGTGTGTTCCCTGGGTCAGCTGGGAGGGGGACAGGCTGCAGGGCCTGACTGAGATTCTTTGGCTCAGACACCTGCCACGGCCCCTGATTCAGGGTGGGCTGTGCCGGAGGGGAGCAGGGCTGGGCAAGTTGAAGGCGTTTCTTGCTACTTTTTTTTTTTTTGTAACCGTAAAATATACGTGACGTAAAATTCACTGTTTCAACCATTTTTAAGTGTACAGTTCAGTGGCATTAAGTACATTCACATTGTTGTGCACCCAGCACCACCATCCATCTCTAGGACTTATTCATCCTCCCATTTCACAGATGGGGAGACTGAGGCTGAGAGAAGGGACTTGCCCAGGGTCCCCCGCAAGTCAGAGGCAGGGCAGGAGCTCCGAGGACAGGCTTGAGCCGCCTCCTCTGAGTTCTCTGCTGACCTGCCGCTTCCCGCTTGCTGAGTTAGGACCCAGCTGGGACGTGCACGGAACCCAGTGTTTCCGAAGCTGAAACCCGGCCTGTGTGTTCACCCGGGGCCCGAGCTGGGGCATCACCGCATTCTTGGTTCCTACACCCCTCCCTGACTCTGACCTCCCGGTGCCCATTTCTCCTCCCGCTGCAGACCTGGGATGAAGAGCTGGAGAGGTCGGCCGCCGCGTGGGCCCAGGAGTGCATCTGGGAGCACGGGCCCACCAGCCTGCTGGTGTCCATCGGGCAGAATCTGGGTGTACACTGGGGCAGGTAAGAGCCGCTGTGGTGCCCCCTTACTTGTGAAATGGCCACCAGTGCTGAGCACCTACTGTGTGTCGGGCTCGATGCTTGCTATCCGTGGACCCACCGAGAGAGACCACCTGTGCCATTTACGTGTGGGGAGACTGAGGCTCAGAGCCCACGGACACTTCCGGGTCATTGGCAAAACGGATGCGAGCCCGGTGTCTGACTCCAGACACTGAACGCTGGACTCGGGTTGCAGTAGCTTGGCTTTTCCATCCGCCTCCTTGACAGTTCCTGAGCCAGCTGCGTCTGGCCGGAGGGAGCTGGCGGGGTGAGCTGGAAAGTGGGAATGTCAGGACCGCCTTCTCCGCCCCGACATGTCTGGGTTCTGCTCACTCTCTAAGGTCAGCCAGGTTCCTTCCACCTTCCGGGCGGGTTTCCGCACCTTCCCCTCCTGGTCCGGCCGTGGGCTGGGGGCTCGCTCACACGCGGAGCCGCGAGGCCCCCTCCCTGGCAGTGCCTGTGCCCTCCTGCTCTTAGGAGGTGCTCGACAGTGGTCTCAGTGTCGCCCACTGACCCTCCAGGTCGACTGGGCCGCACACCCGAGCACCCACACCGCTGAAAGTCCCCTCCCTGGCTGAGGGCTGGTTTCCTTAGAGGAAGTGGAGAAGCCAGGTCCTCCCTCCTAGTCGGTCTAGTCTGGAAGCTGGGCTGACACCTGTCCACCGTGGGTGACCCTGCTGGTGCTGGAAATCTCCCCTCACAGTACAGGTCAGGGTTTGCTTGACTTCAAACCCAGTATTTCCCGGCTCCCTCAGCTCCGGACTTGAATTGACCGCGAGCAGGTACACTGTCCTCCAGCTCCGTGCCTCTGATGGGCCTAGACCCCTGGCTTCATGGAGGCGGATCAACACGTGTTTTTCCTCTGGTGAATTCTGCTTTTATAAAATCAGTCCTAACGATAGCATTAAAAGAAAATGTCTAAAGGGAAAAAATCCATCGTTCCACCGCCCTGGTTTAGCTCCTTTCGTTTTTCTGGCTCCTGTGTAGCATCTGGCCGTGGGCCGGCATATTTTTACGTAGTTGTAACTGTGGCCAGGACAGCTTTTAATTCTTTCTTTTTTCCCTTCTCATACCAGATCAAACGACTTTTCTCTTACATAGTTGTCATGATTGTCGTCTCGTAAAGGCTGCCTGTGTGCCATCAAGTTGACAGACCAACGTTTAGCCATTCCTTTCTTGTAGCTTGTTTTTTTTGTTTTTTTTTTTTTGGTTGGCTTATTTGAATTCTTTCATTAGAATAACTCTGAGGACTAGGATTGATGGGTCAAAGGGCACAAAGATCTCCCCCTCTGGATGAATCCTGTTAACTCACTTTCCGAGAGCCCCTCCTTCGAAGGCCCCTGGGCAGCCGAGGGCTCTCCTCCCCCGACCAGCCAGCCCGGCCCTGGGCCTTCGGGGAAATGGACGGGGTCGGGGCGGTTGGTGTCCTTCCGCCTGTGGCTCCCTTGCTGTGTGTGTGTCTGTCCCCAAGCTGGCCCAGGAAGAGAGGCCATGTCCCACCCCGTCACTGACCGCCACCGTTCGCTCCGGGTCAGACGGTAATTGTTACAAGACCTGTAACTGCCTCTCCCACCGCAGAGCTCTTAGAAACTGCTGGTCCCCCCTCGAGTCTTTTCTTTTTGTTGAAACCACTTTGTTTACACTTGCTGGTGATGGCAACTGGGGGCTTGCATCCCGTTTATTTTCTTTCCTGGTAAAAAAAATAACCGGGGCTAACCTGGTGGACGGGGCTGAAGCAAGGGGACAGTGGCCACCCACGATGTCTGGGGGCGAGGGAGGGCTCAGGTGAGAAAATCCTAAATAGGAAGCTTTATAAAGGGTCTGCCCCTGAACTGCAGAACTCTGCGTCCTGCCAGGTTTCTGTGCCCTCAGTGAGTTTTCTGCCTTGTATCTGAGTCCTTGGGTCCCCCGGCGGCCGAGGGATGAAGTCTGTCAGGACAATACAGAAATGTGAGCCTCTAGGTCCCTCTGTGGGGGGTGACAGGGACCTATCTGCCCTGTCCCCGATAGCCAGCTATTTCCCAACTTTCAGACCCTCTCTGCCATCGTGGGTGTCCCATCTGTGCATCACCTGTTCAGTTATTTCCTTACTATTTTTCTCTACGTTGACTTTAAATGGACTCACATCTTAAATCACGTTTTGTCTTAAACAATAATATATGTGAAATATGGAGTTCATGGGCTGCATATATTTTCCCAAATGTACATGGAAATAAATACATATTTGTTAACATATAAAGGACTCACTAGGGGCCAGGTAAAAGTTTCGTGCACACACAGGTGGCGTGTGGGCCACCCAGGGACACTCCTGGAACCCAGAGAGACTCCAGGGATGCCTGAGTGAGCTCCTGGCCAATTCCTTGGGTTTTGAGCACTTTTTTTTTTTAATTTTCATTTTTATTGATGTCTTAATAGTTTATAACATTGTGGGGTTTTAGTTGTACATTATTATTTGTCCGTCACCATGTGGATGCATCCCTTCACCCCTTGTGCCCACCCCCCACCCGCTGTCCCCTTGGTAACCACCAACCAGTTCTCTCTGTCCCTGAGTTAGTTTATCTTCCACATATGAGTGAAATCATGCAGTGCTTGTCCTTCTCTCTCTGGCTAATTTCACTTAACATAATACCCTCTAGGTCCATCCACGTTGTTGCAAATGGGACAATTGTGTCTTTTCTTATGGCTGAGTAGTATTCCATTGTATGTATATACCACATCTTCTTTAACCAATCATCAGTCGAGGGACACTTGGGTTGCTTCCACTTCTTGGCTATAGTCAATAATGCTGCAATGAACATAGGGGTGCGTAAGCCTCTTGGGATAGTTGATTTCATGTCCATTGGGTAGATGTCCAAGAGTGGGATTAACAGGTGCTGGGTGGGATTTGGGGCTCTTGGCCCCAAAGGAGCCCCTCCTCCCACCTGCCCTGTGGGTGGTGGTGCTGCCAGCCGTGTTCTCTGCCGGTTGAGTGTGTGGCAGCACAGACGTAACAAGCTGATCTTCCCCTGCAGGTATCGCTCCCCTGGCTTCCACGTGCAGTCCTGGTACGACGAGGTGAAGGACTACACCTATCCCTACCCCCACGAGTGCAAGCCCTGGTGCCCCGAGAGGTGCTCGGGGCCCATGTGCACCCACTACACTCAGGTAATGCCAGAGGAACGGCCGCGGCCTCAGCCCAGAGCCCGAGCCCCTGGCCCTGCGGGGTCATTGCCTAATCAGAAACAAACCCAATCTGTGCTGTCATTGCTTGAATTCTTTCCTTTAATTTGGTGCCATTCAAAGTATAGCTGGTGGGCCGAGCTGTTTGTGACCCATTCACAAGGATGGAAACTGAGAGTAAGCACTAGAAACTTCTACAGCAATTTTACACTGCTGGGGCATTTTCCTCGTTTGTGGTTTGGTTTTGTTTGTTCATGTTTTGGTTTTGTTTTTGTCTCATTTTTTAAACAAATGTATGGATCTTTGGTGGGTTAGGGGAAAAAATCTGATCCTTCACCCCTTCCCCACACACCCCTTTAGCGTCCGCACCCTGTAGATCCAGGCCAGATTGTGTCACCCGGGTGCTGCCCCTTGATCTCTGACACACGGATGTTGTCTTTTCAGATAGTCTGGGCCACCACCAACAAGGTCGGCTGTGCCGTGAACACCTGCCAGAGGATAAACGTCTGGGGAGATGTTTGGGAGAATGCGGTCTACCTCGTCTGCAATTACTCTCCAAAGTAAGAACAAGTGACGTGGTTTTATGGGTTGGGATGTGTTGGCCTGCCATGGAGGACCCAACTAAATGTGGCTTAAATGGTGAAGTCTCCTCCTTATTTCATGTAACGAGGATGCACCTAGAGGTTGGTGCATCCAGGTTAGGTTAATAGCTCAGCAGTGTCAACAAAGACTCAGGCTCTTTCTGTCTTCCTGCTGGACTAGCCTCTCCTCATGGTCCCAAGATGGCTGCAGGGCACCAGCCATCACATCTTCCCAAGCAGAAAGGAGGAGAATGATAGAAAAAGGTTTTCTCTTAGGCCTTTCTCATCCCTGGCTTATTTTCTCTCTCTATGTCATTGGCCAAGACTAGACCACTCATGGACCAGAGGAAACAAGATTGCCCCAATTAACTTCGACCAATGACATTGTCTTAATTGGCTTCAACCAATGAAATTGTCCCAGTTGGCTTCACAAGTCATCCTCTGGGACTACCTGAACAAGTCAGAAGCAGGAATAGCTGTTGGCTGGGCGACCAGTAGGGTCTGCCATAGTGATATTTTTTTCTCTCTGAAAATATGCAGCAGATGGCACTTCCTCCTTCCAGCCTCCTGATGTCATTCTGTGTCATTTGTTCCTTTACTTATTCACCTCCGTTGCTCATCAGACAAATATGTGCTGTTTCTTGGAGAACTGCTCACCCGGTTTACAGCCTGAGATTAGCACACTGGCCACTGGCCTGGCCTCCGTCCTAGCGCCATGCCCTGCACACAGTGGGCCCTCGAGGCATATTTGCTCAGTGGCTGAATGAAACACGAATGAGCTCATTTGTTTGGTTTGGGTCAGGAGTGGCCGAGAGAAGGTGGGATGAAGGGGGAGTTGCTGAGGTTGGGAGGAAATAGGAGCTCCATAAACCCTGTGCATGCCTGTGGTGGCGGTGTCTCAGCAGGCCACAGGGATAAGGGCAGGGGGATTGAGTCGTCACTGGGCAGGACTGCAGGCCCCGAGGAGGAGCAGTAAACTGGCCCACGGGGGTCACTCTGGTGGGAATCCCCCCGCCAGAGTGGCAGGTCGGGGGTGAGGAGCCATTCAATTTGCTCTTTGTATAAAAAATATATTTGAAGTCCTATCAGAAATGCAATTCTTCCTTTCTTTAGCACCCGCCTCTTTTCTTAAAAAAAGAATACATGCAGTAAAATACCTCAATCTTAAGTGCACAGCTTGATAAATGTTCACACACACGTGCATGTATTAGTCAGCTCGGGCTGACGTAACAAAATGCCACAGACTGCGGGCTTCAACAACAGACGTTTATTTTCTCACGATTCTGGAGGCTGGGAAGGTCCAGCACAGTCGGTTCCTGGTGAGGTTTCTCTTCCTGGATTGCAGACGGCTGCCTTCTCCCTGTGTCCCCACATGGCTTTCCTCAGTGTGTGCACACAGAGAGAGAGGGAGGAAGAGAGAGAGAGAGTAAGCGGTGGGGAGAGAGCTCTCTGGTGTCTCTTCTTAGGACTTTAATACCATCACATCAGGGCCCGGCCCTTATGACCTCATTTAACCTTAATTTCCTCCTTAGAGGCCCCATCCCCAGTACAGCCGCCTGGAGGTTAGGGCTGCAACATTCGGGGGACACAATTCATTCCATAGAATACGTGTATACCTGTGTAACTACCACCATGTCAAGATGGTGAATATCTCCAGGGCCCCAGGAGGCTCCCTGGCGCCCCACAGAGTGGCCACCATTCTGACATCTCTGCCCATCGGTCCGCCTGTCTGGTTTGGACCCTCCTATGAATGGACAGGGAGAGAGACCCTCTTGTGCCCAGAGTCTTCCTCTCAATACCGTGTCTGTGAGACTCGTCCATGCTGTCACATTCGGTGGGCCTTTCCTTTTGATGTCTGCGTGGTATTCCACGATGTCCACGGCCATGCAGGATGCAGTCCCGGGCACCCGGCATGTGGGCAGTGGCTGAGAGGGTGGGCTCGGAGGTGGTGTCTGGGCTCAGACCCCTGTGGGTGGTGGTGGGAGATGGGGGTCTCGTATCTTGACATCCTTGTGCATGGGGGGAGGACACTCACTTTGCGGGGCTGCTGGGAGAATAAAGAGAGTGTCCATGGGGGGACGTTGGCGCGGGGCCTGGCACCAGCCGGCACTCTGTAGACGCTAACTGGTGTTATTGCCCCGGAGCGTCCGAGTGTGGTCTGTCTTTGAGGAAACATGGAACCCTAGACACGCTGGGGTAGAGGGCGAACCCATCTGGGGGCCCAAGTCTAGAGAAACCCACTGAGGCTTGCCCAGCACAGGATGGGCTGTGAGGCGGTCTTGGTCCACCTGGCGGTGGTCCATGTGGGGAGTCACCCCGGAGGCCCCTCGAGAGCCCCCAGTAGCCTGAATGTCCAAGCCGAGGCGACCAGCTGAGTGGGGTCTGTCACCCCACCGTGACGTGCGAGGGCTGAAGTGGTGTGTGTGTTGTGACGGGCTCCTCCCGTCCTCCCCAGGCCTGACACCCGAGCGGCCCTCGGTGATGCCATTCCACTATTTTGAGCCATCAGAGGGCAAACAGAGAGCGTGTTTTCTGCGTCTGTCTTCTGGCCAGCACTGGCAGGACCCCTCCCTGGCCTCCCTGGAAAACTGTCAGAACTGTCACCCGGACAAGCCTGTTGATTTAGCAAACCCTCAGAGAGTGTGGAGCCTGCACTGGGAGCCGGGCCCTGGGCTGAGGGCGTCCACACAGTCACTCCCTTCATGCTCACGACCTCCCGCATGACCCCCGTCACAGATGAGGAGACAGAAGCTCTGGGCTGAGGGGAGTTGGCGAGGGTCACACAGCTGGCAGGGCCGGGGTCCCACCCAGGGAGTCTGTTCCATACTGCCTGACTGGAGTAGGCTGGGGCCAGGCCTGGCCTAGGAGTGAGGCCCCAAATCTCTTTCCTGAGTGAACAAATGGATGACTGGGGCAACCATGAAGGAAGTTTCTAGAACAAATCACAGAGACTGGTCCCCGGTCACTCATTTTCCAGCTTGTGCTGCCAAAGGCCCAGGCACTGTGAGAAGGGCTTGGGAATTCCATTCACCACCTGCTGCCTGGCCCCTGGAGAAATCCCACCCAGCAGCCTCTGGTTTTCCTGGCCTGGGAACTTCAGAGTGAGGCAGATGGTGCCCGGGAAGCCCTGAGGGACCTTGGTCCCAGCCCTGAGAGCAGAGTGTGGTCAAAGGCTCTGAGCCCCACAGCCTGGGTTCAAATCCCAGCCCCTCCACTCACTCTCTGTGTGACCTCGGACAAGTCACTTAACCTCTCTGAGCCTCGGTTTCCTCCTCTGCAAAAGGATTGAATTCCAGCACACCCCTCCTGGGGTGTTGGAAGGTTGGAGTGACCGGGCTGGGTGTGTGGTAAGAACTCAGGAAACACGAGGTACTTCCTGGAACTTGCTGACTTTTACTCATGTGAGAAATGGCTTCAAAGGGGGCCCCAGGAGCTTTCCAGTGCAATGTTGTTGGGGCTGTGGTCGGGGGGTGGCTGACAGTGTTCAGAGTTGTGTGAGGGGAGCAACATGGGTAGATGTGGGGCCACTGGGGTGTGGGGGCATACACTAACACAACAGGACAAAGGTGCCAGGGAGAGGGGCGTGTCATAGCTCCCAACTGGGATTCTTCTAGAATTCTCTAGACTCCGTGCACAGGAGGGGCCCAGGGCAGCTGCCTTTCCCCCTTTACACAGCACACTCCTTCCTTCTTCCCCGCCTGTGTTCAGGGCCCCGAGAGGGCCCAGGAAAGGAGAGAGGAGCGGTCCCCGGGCTCTCGGCCGGCGGCCCCTCCTGACGGGTGTTTCTGTCTTCAGGGGGAACTGGATTGGAGAAGCCCCCTACAAGAACGGCCGGCCCTGCTCCGAGTGCCCGCCCAGCTACGGAGGCGGCTGCAAGGACAACCTGTGTTACCGAGGTAGGAGATGACTGTGGGTCACGGACCAAGGGAGAACTGGACGAGAGTCCAGGCGCCCTCCCCGCCCCGCTGCGACCCCGCAGGCCCCCGGCCTCTGCCTCGTGCAGGTGATGAGTGGGGCCTCATCTCCAGACTCGGGGTTCAGGCCCCGGCCCCCCGGGGGCCCACGCTGCCCCTGGGCCGTCCCCCAGGTGGGCATCTGCCCTGGGCGGCGCGCACTCAGATGCAGCCCTGGCCTCGTGGGTGCTCACGGTTTGGTGTAAAACAGATGACAAACGAGGGATAAAAACAAACGTCACGACAGTGACCGGTCCAGGTGAGCTCCAGGCCGGGCAGGACTATCCCTCCGGGCGGTTCAACACCTTCCTCCCCGTCCTGTCCCCCGCAGGCCGCCCACCCACATTGGGGTCTTGCTCCTCCTTCGCCCAGTTTGTCGTAAAGGTTGACGAGTCCCTTCCTGCCGCGGCTCGGACAGGACCGGGGCCTTCGGAGGCGCCCGCGGTCCGGCTGCTCCGCCCCTTGTTTGCTGGCGGCCACTCAGGATGTTGCCACTTTCCCCGCTGCTATAAATGATGCACGTTTTTCGTGCCTGAAGCGTTTCTCCCCTTTTGGAATATTTCCTCGGCCGTCCCAGAAGGGGCATGACTGGGCCAAAGGGCTGACCGTGTTTTTGTGGCCGGCTCCATCAACAGGCCTTGTGAGCGCCCTTTCAGGAGGGCCGCCGGCTGGAGAGAGCAGCCAGAGCGGTCGTGGGTCAGTCCGGTGGGCTCTGGGGGGCAGCAGGTGGGCTGGAGCAGGGGTCCCCGACCCTCTCGGGCAGTGCCTCTTCCTTGTCTTCGAGAGGAGGCTCCCCATGCCCGTCTTTAGTGAAATCTGGCTGTCCCCCCTCTGATACCCAGATTCCTGGGGCAAGCATGGGTTTGAGAGTCCGGCACACCTGCTTTAAGAATCAACCCGCCACGTTCCAGCGGTGGAACCCTGGGCAGGTCACTTCCTCTCTCCGAGCGTCAGTCTTCCCGTCTGAAAATGGGCGTAATTGTGTGTACCCCCGGGGTCGTGGGAGGACTAAGAGAAGACTGCAGGTTGTGGCTGACACTCAGGCCTGTCAGGTCCCTTCCCCAGGTTCCTATTCAGGCAGGTCCCGGGGCTGCTGTCCAGTCACCCGGAAGGGTCAGATCCCGAGTGCTGATTTGGGGGCCATGAGGGAGGGCTGCCCGTCAGGCTTCTCCTTGGGTTCTCCCATTGTTCTTTGCTCAGACCTAACACATCGCAACGCTGCTTTCAAAGCGCAGCAGCCCCTCCAGGAGGGGCTCCGTGGGCACAGCCAGAGCCATCCGGGTTAAGGGCAGGCAGAGCAGGGTCATCTCTACCCTTACTGCTGTGTGTGTTCGGGCATCCTGCTTACTTTCTTTGAGCCTCAGTTTCCCCATCTGTAACAGTGACAACAATGATCCTTCTGTAGAAGATTTGCTGGGAGGATGCAAAGAGAAGGATGTGAGTTGCTAGCACAGCAACCTGCACATAGTCAGTGCTTTATCAACATGGCTCGTTAGCTCCCTGGAGAAGTGGGGGTGGAGAGGTAGGACTGCACTTAGCACCTCGTGCAGGACCCCTCATCGCCTGGTGGGGACCCTTGACCCAGCCTGGGGCCCTCATCCATCTCAGGAACCTGGCAGACCCCTTCTCCTCCTTGGAAACACAGCTCTGGTGTCACACCTCCTCCAGGGAGCCCCCCGTGACTACACAGACAGGCAGCACACCTACCTCCCATGCCTCACTGCGCCCAGACTCTCCTCAAACCCTGATCACCTGTTGTTACAACTGCCAGTTCACCGTGGGGCCTCCAGGGGCACGTCGCAGGTGTGTTCTGCATGTTGTCTGAATACAAGGACCCCCAATACCCACAGAGGGTCACTTTAAAAGAACAAATGCCCACAAAGATACCTTAGATGCTGGTTTACCCACCTAAGGAAGCCTCTGTACTCGTTTCTTTATTTTTGGTGGAAGACGCCCAACTTCTCTTGGCCGGCATCCCAATTTTCCAAGCTAACCACGCAGAAAGTCTCCTGTGAAGCAGGAGTGCCTGGCAAGGTCTTGACCTGTAGTAGAGACGGAGCAGGGATAAGGAGAGACCCTGAGAGACGTCTCCATCCCTCCAGCCTGTCACTGTGTGGCGGTGAAGGGCATGGGCTTCGAGGAAAGGCAGTTTGACTCTCAGCTGTGTGAGCTTGGGCAGGTCGCTTAGCCTCTCTGAGCCTCAGTTTCCCCATCTGTGAAATGGGGCTGATCATGCCTCCTGGGGCAATGAGAGGATGACATGAGAGCATGCCAGGAAAGGGCTGAGCCAGCAGGGAGTCATTTGGTCCGTGTTCAGTAAACAGCTCTGAGCTTTGTTACCCCTCAGAGAACCAGGTGGGAATCTGCAGAACGACGTAAGTAATGCAACGTGCCCCGAGACCCCCGTTTCGCAGCTGGATAGTAACCTTGCCGTGAACTCCGGCACGGAATTTCCCCAAGCCTGCACTGGTCTACACGGGGGACGTTAATTAGGATGTGCTCAAACACGCCTGTCCTCTGGCCGAGCGTTCCCCTTTTCATGTGTGTGTCTGAGGGCGAGGACCGTCTGCCCGTTTTCTTAAATAGTGAGCCCTCAAGTGCTGTAGAATGCTTCCCCAAACTATATTCGGCTAAATAAAGCCACGATTATGAGGTATAAAAATCCTAAAGGCCAGTGGAAGAAAACCCATCTTATTCCAGAGACAGCCCTGGCTTTCAGCGAAGGGCAAACCTGAATAGCCGCATTGACGGGAAGAGCAGACCGGAGACCAACCAGGGGTGCCAAACGGCCCTTGCAAACGCAGTGTCTTCGTAAAGATTTCGCCTATAGGTTTTGGCTACAAATGGTGCTTTCAGAATTCCCTTCTTGAATATCTTTAAACTTTGCTGGGCCTTTTTTTTTCCCCAAAAGAATTTAAAGACAGAATTGGGGGGGGGGTGATTATCTTTCCTTCGGTGAATTTTGTTGAGTAACTAGCATGTGCTGAGAGCTGGCTGTCCAGGGGGGCGTGAAGCGGGCTGGCTCCCAGCCTCAGGGAGTGTACAGCCGGTGGAAGAGGCGGGTGGTGGTGAAATTACAGCCGGGACGTGTTGCCCGAGAGCAGGATGTGGTGGTCCACGAGCCCTGATGAGTGGACTCGGGGCTCAGGATTGCTGTTCACCTCCCGACTTAAATCCCATCCGTTCTCCTCTCGGGACTGGGTTGGCCTGGGTCACGGTTGTGGGGCGGTGAATTGGCCCGTGAATCAGCTTCCAAGTATCCCAGCCTTGAAATGTATCGGAGAACCACTCGTTTGCCCTTCGTTTGGATGCTTGTGTTGTGTAGACACGAAACACTTGGTCACTGCTCCAAAGGAGAAGTGGGAATAAGGCTGGGAGAGTGACGGACACTTGATGGGACTTGGATTTTAATCCAGTGACACAAAGAGGCCTGTGAGGGGGCTTCATTCCTCCTCCTTGACATTGTTCTCACCCAAACACATTTATGGTCTTTTTCACTGGAGGAGCTCAGAAGGCAGGGGTTTCCAACTCTGGTCCACAGATGTCTGTGAGGGATGGGGGTGCATGCTGTAAAGATGCAAAGGGGCCCCCCAGAGGAGACGCAGATCAGTTCATCTTTGATAAGGCCACTCAATCAAATGAAAATAGCAATATTTTCTTTGCTCTGGCTGGAATTTACAGTTGGTATCCTGGCAGCCTGATTACAGATTCTGGTGAACAGTTAATGATTGTCTTTCATGATGAAAACTGGAAGACAAATCAACTGAATCAATGCAGTTTGCTCAGTTAATTAAAATATTTTCAGACTTGGGGGCCATGGTCATGGTTGGAGAAATAAGAATATTTGGGTGGGGAAAAGACTGGGGTGGGGAAAAGACCCCATGAACTAACATTTTTTTAAACCAGGAGTTGGGTCTTTGTTCTCCCTGATGGGTCCAACGTTACTGGGCAGCAAAACTTCAGCGCAGAGAAAGGGGTTGAGTTGGCTAAGTGACCTTGACTCACAGGAGTGGAGAAGAGAGCAGAATGTGCTGGTGGCACGGTTGGGTGGGGTCCAAAAGCACTGAGCACAGAGGGTTGGGTCTTTGTGCCCCATAATGAGCACGTCAACGGGGAAGACCCCTCCCCTAATGAAAACCTGAGGCCAGAGGGACCTCAGGGGAGACAGCTCCAGTTTGGGGTCAGAGGAGGAGGCGGCTTACCGAAGCTGCTCCCTTGGGCAGACGGTGGTGTGCAGGAGGAGGTGGGACAAGAACCCATTATGATCACCCGGGTGTGGGCGCGGGGCCCTTCTGACCTCTGGTCAACCCAGCTGCTCTTGGGTCCAGAGCAAACAGAGTGAGCCGAGCGCCCGTCCATCTCCTCTCGGCTGCTGGACTCCCACCCGGCACCTCTGTCCTGAAATGTAACTTTCTCTTTGCTGCTGAAATGACTCTTTGTGAAACCAAACCTCAAACAACGTTAGTTTGCAAATTGCCTTTTCTTCCCCAAAGTGCATTTTGTTGAATCCCAGCATGTTATTTTCTTCTCCTTCTCCTCTACTAAGAAGAGACTTACGACCAGAAACCTGAAACGGACGAGATGAACGAGGTGGAAGTGGCTCCCGTCCCCGAAGAGAAGCACGTCTGGGTCCAGCCGAGGGTCGTCAGGCCCACGAAGCCCAAGAAGACTGCCGCGGTGAACTACATGAGTGAGTCGGGCTCCGTCCTCGGCCCCGCCTGCCCCGCGAGCCGCCTCTGAAAGGGGCCCGTTTGCTTTGGGGTGGGAGTAGGAGGGGAGCTGGTGGGTTGAGAGGTCTCCAAGTCGACAAACAGTGGGAACAGGGTGGGATGGAGTTTGCAAAAGCACAACCCTAAGACGTTTTTGAAAAATGGTATTTTTAAGTCATTTCAAAACAAAGCATTCTGGGAGTTGTGCTTGGGAGGCATTTTTCCCCCCAGGCAGGTATTTTAAGGTTAGACCTTGTGCTTTCAAAGGGGACCTGGGCTGAAACTGGGTTCCTTTTGGAAGCACTGGCCTCCCTGAGGGAGAGCATGGAGGGCTTCTTCCCACGTACCGGCTGTGTGACTCGGACCATCCCTTGACTCTTTGAGACTCAGTTTGCTCATCTGTAAAATGGGGGCAGTAATGGCTGTACGGGGTTGCTGTGAGCATTCTTTGCAGTAATGTGGGCCACCTGTGTTGCTGAGATCTCCCTGTACTGTGAGATCAAGACCAAGTTGCCTCCAACAGCCCCCTCAGCAGGAAGTCCCAGATGCCAAATGCTGTCATGCTCACCTCTTGTCCCCCTCCTCCCTTGGTCTCCCAGTGCACCTCCCCCCACGGCTTCCTTCTCTCTGCCTTCACCTGCCAGGGCTGGGATGCAGCATCCAATTTCCCCTGTGCTGCTCGTGGCCTCCCACAGTGCCTTTACTGAAGGTTGGGGGCTCTGGAGGGACATCTTCTCACAGACACGGCAACAGGTGTGGGCTGTCTGCCAGGGATCCCTGTCTCCCCCTCAGCCTCAAACAGCATCAAACTGGCCTCACCCCCGAGGGGGGGCCCAGCTCATGCCCATCTTTCTCAGAAACCTTCTCCTAGTTGTTCGACTGCTCTCTCCCCCGCCCCCACCAGTCTCTGTCCTCTTGGGCCTTCGAGTATCTTTCCCCCAGAATCTCTACCTGTTTAGTCATTCTGCAGCTTTCTTTGACCAGGAAATATGATGATACTCATGTCTGTCCAGAAGTTCAAAACGGTTCCATTGTGGTTTTTTTAATAATGTAAAATTACAAAATAATATATGTCTTTGTCAAACTGGAACACTACTCCAAGATTCTGATAGGTCCCTATCAAATAAACAAAAAAGGAGAGCTTGGCAAGGTCATCTTGGCTGTGGGGGAGGGGAGACAGGTGGGGATGGCCAGGAGCCCCCCTCACAGGCTGGGTAAGGTGTGTAAGTCCTGCCCTCCAGAACCCTATGGGGCTGCGGGGCACTTGGTGTGTGCCAGGCTCCCTGCCAAGGCAACATTGACTTTCTCATTTAATGCTCACAGAAGCAGTACCCACCCTACTTATCCCATCGTTCAATGCCAAAATTGAACCTCAGAGAGGGAAAGTAACACGTCCAAGGTCACACCACTGCTATAAAGTGGTGAATCTGGGATTCGAACCTCACAATGGAAGCCTGCAGCCTTGGGCAATGCTCCTGCTCTCAGGAGGGCATGGATTCCAGAACGTTCCAGAAAGTTCCTCAGAGTAGGGTGGGGTCTTCTAACTCAGACTCACCCTCCTGCTTCTTGCCATGACGTATATTTCTGCATTTCTCTCCTAGCCCAAGTTGTCAAGTGTGATACCAAGATGAAGGACAAGTGCAAAGGGTCCACGTGCAACAGGTGAGGCCTAGGCCGGATCCCCCTCTCACCGCTGCCTAGCACTTTGAAGCTCCTGCCGTGTGGGTCGTATCGTGGTCAGTTGATGGCCACCTGAACCGAGCTGGGTAGAAACTCAAAGAAAAATGGTGTCCTCTACTTTTAGGACAAAAGTTGTGCCAGGCTGAGCAGGAAGGTAACTCAGCTTGCTTCGTGTTGTGAATTAGACTGACCACAGCATCTCAGAGTTGCCTCTGACTGTCACCATTTATTAAGAGCTTGGCACATAAAGATGATCCATTTCTGCCAGCCTAGACCAGCGTTACCCAACCTTGGCACTGCTGACATTTAGGGCCAGATAATTCTTTGCTGTGGGGGCTGTCCTGCGCACTGTAGGGTGTTGAGCAGCATCCTTGGCCTCGACCCACCAGATGCCAGCAGACCCCTCACCCTTAGTTGTGACGACCAAAAATATCTCCAGAAGTTGCCCAATGTCCCCTGAGGGGTAAAATTGCCCCCAGTTGATAACCTTTGACCTAGAGAATTGGCCTAAGCTCTGGGTCTCCTACCTGGACATATATTCCAGGTAAGTGTTTCATCCCTAATGGGGAGGAGGTGTCCAAACTACAGATGCCCTGGGTTATTGATTCAAAAGGAATCCCCAAGGTGTAGAAATGCCAGATACACCAGAGACATGAAGATCTTGACCAACGTTTTTGCACGGCTGGGGGCTCCATTCCACCTCTGTGTGTGACGGTGGGCACAGGGTGGCCCAGAGTGCTGTGCAGGGGGGACGAGGGTGGGGGCAGAGTGGGGCACATGTGAGCGGCCTTGTCAACAGATCCAGTAGGGCTGCTGTAGAATCTGAGTAGGCCAGCTTCCCAGTGGGCTCCACTGGAGCAACAGCTGCCAGTGTCCCTTCAGCAGTTGAATGAATCGATCTAGCGGATGGAGTCAGTTAGTATTGTCCATTCAGATGCTGAAGAAAGTCTGCCAAGAGGAGCGAGTTTGGTTTTGGCAGGGCAGCTGCTGGGCTGCTCTTTCTGGCACTGAACGGCCAACAGGTGCAGCAGCCTCGTGCAGAGAGAACCTCAGGGTCACAGCAGGACAACCTCGCCATCGGTGCAGGGGCCTTCCTCGTCCTGCTGTGGATTCTGGCATCCGCTCGTCTAAAGACAAATGCCGTTATTTAAAGCACACGCTAAAAAGAGAGAGCGGGTCCTGTTTTATCCCGCGGGGAGTTGGAATTCCGTTCACCAGGAGAACGCTTCGCTCAAACTTGGGAGGAGTGTGATGAAGTAGACTGAGCAACCCAGGGTGAGGTCGTTCAAGGGGCTCACACGTCATCTCACGAGCAGCTGGCAATGGGCCAGCAAGTCTCACCAAAGTAAAACCAGTCGGTCTGTTGGTGAGATGAGCAGGATGTGGGAAGGAGGGGTGTTGGAGTAACTGTCCACATGCAACGTCTTCTGGAAGGGGTGTCCACTCTGCAAACGCATGGGTCTGAAATTTTTGGAATGCTCTCAGGTTGTCCCTTTGTGAGGATGGGCCTCTCTGAACTGCAAGATCATTATGAGAGTGTCACCCCTGCTGAGCACTCGAAGGGAAAACATTGAGTTTGGAGAATATCCTTTGTCAGACAGCACTGAGAGAGTTCCAGAGTCGAGGGGGACTGGGAGCCTTCTCAAGCAAGGAGAAGACAGGGGTCGGCCACACAAAGACTGTTAGAGGCCTCCAGTGGAGAAATGTAGAGGCCAAGCCGGTGGCGCAGTGGTTAAGTTTGGTGCACTCCACTTCGGCAGCCCAGGTACACAGGCTCAGATCCTGGGCGTGGACCTACACCATTTGTCAGCTATGCTGTGGCGGCAGCCCACATACAAAATAGAGGAAGGTTAGCACAGATGTTGGCTCAGGGCGAATCTTCCTCAGCAAGAAAGAAAAAAAAGAAAGAAAAAGAAATGTAACTCTCCCCACCTGCAAACATGAGAACACCCCCCAGGCTCTCTCCTAGAAGCTGTCCCACCACCTGGGACATCAGGTTTTTGCACACAGTGCTTTTGCAAAAATAACATTTCCTGGGCTTTTTTTCCTGACTTTAAAGGTATTTTTATTTATTGTAAGTAATTCAGGAAAACAACAACAACAAAGAAGGAATAAAGAAAAAAATAATAAGTGTCCCAGAATCTCCTCAATATCGGCAGCAACTTGGTGTAGTTCCGTCCAGTCTTTTCTCCGTGCACCGATTAGGCTTGTGGGATCCTGTGTGTTATGTTTTCACTTAAGATTTCCCAAAGTCAGTAAGTATTCCTCAAAAACTTCATATCTGGTGGCTGCATCACCCTCTGACATACGGTTACACGAGGACGGGTGGCCATTCCTTTGACACGTGCTGGTGTATTTCCAGTTTTTCATAGTTGTGAACTGTTGGAATAACATGTAAGCTGACATTCTGATTTTCTGCGTGAGATATACGCTAACAAGGGAGGTTCGAGAATCAAGGGTTATGAATTTTTAAGGCTTTCTGGAAAGAGTAATTGATAGCTTTTCACGAACATGAACACCATCATTGGGTTTGATTCTGTTAAAAAACCCTTACAATTTGAGACATAGAAAATGGCATCTCCTTTCAATTTGCACTTCTTTGATGACTGATGTTTGAGGACTTTTTTTGGTGCCTTTGAAGCCACTTGTCTTTCTTCTGTGAATTATCCATCTATTCGTGTCTCTGCTTTTAACTCGAATCTTAAACATGTGAAAATAGTCTCTAAGAAGGTCAAATTGAATCTGTAATTGTGCTCATAGGACTATAAACTTCAGCCTGGGTAAACTGTGGCTTGCTAAAAGACAATGGATTCTACATCACTGAAGCTTTTCTACATGTAATAATAGAGCTATTGAAGAAAAAAAACATAGATTCATGGTGAGATTTAATCAACCTGTTTACCTCTGAAAATCTCTCTTCTCCATCAGGTACCAGTGCCCCGCGGGCTGCCTGAACAACAAGGGAAAGGTCTTTGGGACTCTCTTTTATGAAAGTGTAAGTGTGGCCACTATTTCTTTAAGTGGCTTGTGGGACCCCTGAAGGCTGGTGGTTTTCACGTGCAGAGATTTCCTTTCCACTCCTGCGTCCAAATGTACGTTCCCAGAGCTGATCCGTGCGTATTGACAGGCTCACTAACTTGTGAAGCCGCTGATGGCATCCGGGGCTGACCCTCATGGAGACCAGGCTCCATTTTAGCCGGAGCGTTAAGATGCTCCGCTGGATGGGGAGAAAGGGCTGTTTGTCACCGTTCTTAGTTGGTAAAGCAACTCGGATGGGTTTTTTAAGATAAGCAACCCCAGGAACAAAGACGTGTTCTGGAGAGAGGTCAGAGTCAGCAGTGGGGTGAGCTTTGGCCTGGCTTGTTGGCTTTTTTGTGGGTTGAGGACAAACGTCTTGGGTATTTCTGAGAAAGATTGCTCACAGAGATGAATTCAGACGTGCTTACCGTCTCACCCCGCCTTCCCCAGGCGTCCAGCATCTGCCGCGCTGCCATTCACTACGGAATCCTAGACGACAAAGGGGGCCTGGTGGACGTCACCAGGAACGGGAAGGTCCCCTTTTTCGTCAAGTCTGAGAGGAACGGTGTGGAGTCTTTGAGGTAACTATTCCGTGATCAGGGTTCCTTAAAATGTTTGTTTCTGGTTATGGAGGTGTTGTCGAAACTTTGAAAAGTACTGAGCAATATGAGGAAGCAGGAGAAACAGAGAGATGGCCTTAATACCATAACCCAGAAATTGCCCATAGAGTGTAATGGGTATCATAGTGTAATTGCATAAAACATTCAATTTAGTGTATTTCATTGCAGTGTATGTGTGTGTGTGTTTAATCTGGCTGAGTTCCGAATCTTGCTTTTCTCCCTTCCTCGTCCCGAGAACACTTCAGACACATCGTCATTAACAGTGGATGGTGTCCTCGAGTTTGTAGGCTAATGCTCGATTAGCATTTTTTCTTACTTCCTGAGAATGAGGCTTTTCATTTTTAAAATATACTACTTTTTCTGCAAGATAATGTTTTTCACGTAAGGTATGTGGATGGATGATGGGGCAGACTGTCCTCACCATTCTGACTTTTGGGGGAGTTAGGGGGAGGCCTTGAAGAGCAGCGGGAGGCCATGTCTTGATCTGTCTGTGGAATCAGAGGCATAAGGTGACCTGGGAGCGTGGAGCCCAGTGGGGACCATGGACTCAAACAGATTTGGCTCTACCTCTTCCCGATGCGTGACCTCAGGCCAGTTTCTTTACCCCTTCTGGGTGGCAGAGCCCTCATTTGTGAATGAAGGTCACAGTAGGACCCAGGGCTGACACCCAGCTAACCACAGCGGGACAGTGTGTCAGGATCCCCGTGTCAGGTGCGCACCCCAGCGTCTGAGACAAAGAAAGCACTGAGCAAATGCTCCTGTGACTGTTACAAGGTAGCATGTCCCTTCCGAACTGTGAGGCCACTGAGAACATTTCAGAGACCACTGAGTCACTGGCCTTTGAGAGGTCTGGGTCTCCAGGTGGTGTTGCAGTGTTCCCTCTCCTGTCTCAGCTCAGGGCTCGGGGTTATGTGAACAAAACCAAGAGTGAGGAAGTCTAAATGAAAGCACAGAAAGTATGTGGGGAGATGTTGGGGGGGCGCCCTCAACCCCAGCCTCGATGGGGCTCAGCACGGGCACCGATGCAGCTGTGCACCTGGCTGAGTTCAGACCCTGCGTTGCCTGGGATGCTTGTCCTGGAGCCACTTCTGGTCCATTCCAACGGCCAACTTTGCCTCTAGAGTGGGGTTCTTCAAGTTTTAGTACCCAGGGAGTCTCTGTACATCAACCCAAAGCAAATTAAAGCTTTGTTTTCACTAGCCTCTGGTTGACATGTAGTATTTCCTTCCATTATGGACGTTGGTCCCAAACCCCAGTGCCGTTAGCAGGGTCGGTGACTCTCTCACTGGTGGAAATCTACTCCCTGCCGACATCTCGACCCACCATCTCCACCATCATTACTCTGAAATGACAGTAGTTAGAAGACCAGCCTCTAGATTCTGTTTTTGATGCATTGATGAAGAAGCACCGCTGTTCCTCTAACGCAAATTTGTTTTAATACTTTTGTAGTGATATTACTAATGAACAATTTCCTTTTCATCTTTTAAATTTATTGTATGCATTTTAAAATTGTTATTCTGAGAAGGAGTCCATAGGTTTCACCAGGCTGCCAGAGGGGTCCTTGGCACTAAGAAGGTTGAGTCATGCTCTAGAATGTTCTTATTCTAGATCCTGCTCTAGAATGTTCTAAGAACTTTCAGGCTGGTGGGGAACACGTAGGAAAATGTACAGTTGAAGCTGTAAATAAGGAGCCAGCGTGCACTTCTAGAAGCAGTTCTGTTTGCGTTTACCTACTGTTTTCTTTCACAGCAAATACAAGTCTTCCAGCTCCTTCACGGTGTCAAAAGTGAAAGGTAAGCTCGCCAGTCTCTTCTTACCTGACCGTAATACACGGGTTTCCTGGGTGTCCCTGGAAATTGCATTCCCCTGAGTTATTGATTTCATGTTTGTCATGCCCGCTGATGCTGCCATTCTCAGCATTGTAAAGGCTTTTTAAAGAGGTTCTTTAAAGAGATTCTTGAACTAGTTTCTAAATGTATCTGAACTTGGCATTGGCCCTAGATTGCTAAACCAGAAACACAGGCGTGGGGTTCCTGGCCGAATGTCACAGAAATACTAATCCCTGGGTCTAGAGTAGCTAATAAGTTGCCTCAGGAGCATCAGTTTCTGTTGACTGGTAGTGGCTCCCTGGAGCATTGTGTTGAGAAGGATTCTGAGGCCTCATTCTGGGCTCAGCAGAAAACAGAGCTTGATAGATTAGTAATGTCTGCCATGGACAAGAGAGGGGAACATGGGGACGTATGTGACACGTATGAAAAAAAACTTGACCTAAATTCCACCACCCAGCGATAACCACTCTGAACACTTTGGTGGATATCTTTACAGTCTATTTTCCCTGTGTATTAAGAGTATATACATTAGTAATAGGTACATTGATATATTTTTAAAAAACAAAATGGAATTACATCAGTTTGGTAACCTGATTTTTTTTCAAATAATAATGTGTCAGGAAGATACCTCTGTGCCTTTAAGTGGTCTTCGAAACCTAATTTTAGTGATCTCCCCGGCATCTCGTTGTATGGCAGTCCCTCGGTGTACTAGACCAGTCCCCTTTGTTGGGTTGCTGCCTAGATCCCTGGCCCCACCAAGTGATAGGCTGGACCAGGAGTCCGCAAACATCCGCCCTCGGGGCCAAATCTTGCCTTCCTCTCTGTTTTTGTAAATAAAGTTTTATTGGCACGCGGCCTCGCCCATTCATTTACGCATCGTCTATGACTGGTTTCTGCTACAACAGCCGAGTCAAGCAGTTACAGCATAGACCATAGAGCCACAAAGCCAGAATTATCTACTCTCTGGCCCTCTAAGAAGGAGTTTGCCGAGCCCTGGGCTACAGGACACGAGACCATGGCGGCCAGTACAGAACCACCTTCTTAGATCTGTTGTCAGAACACAACATCCGACCCTGCAGAAGGGCTCTAGACTGGGAATTGGAAAGCTGGGCTCTCGCCCACGTCCTGTGCAGTGTCAGGGGTTCTCAGCTTTTCTGGACCTCAGTTTCCCCATCTGTATAATTAGAATAATACCTGCACGAGGATCCAACGTGATGAAGTAGGGGAAGGCTTCAAAATCGAAAAGCGTTATGCAAATGAGAAGTATTGTTGGTCCCGCGGAGAAACGAGTGGGGGTGGTAACACCTTGACCTGTAAACGCACTCAGGCCGTGGGTTTGTCTCATCCCTTGAGTGGCCCCAGGTGAGGTGCCAGGGGCACTGGGTCTTGGCACCAGCTGGGTTCTCCTGCCAGCTTTGTTCAAGGGCCCAGTGAACCCCTAGGGCCTGGTTGTCCAGCTGCCCATTTCACAGGCCAGTAGCCTGAGGCCCAGGCTTGCCATGACCTGACCCTTTCCCGACGTGTTCCCGTCCCCAGTGCAGGACCTGGACTGCTACACCACCGTTGCTCAGCTCTGCCCATTTGTGAAGACAGGGACCCACTGCCCAAGGTAAGGCCGCTGGTGTCTGGTGTTACAAACACGGGGGCCGAGAGAAGGAGGCATCATGCTGGGTTGAGGACCATCTCATGGCAGTGAAGCACGACTGAGCTCTGGATGTGGCCCTCGTATGTGTCCACCCAGGAAATCAGTCACTTTTTGCTAGGTCTTTCCCTGAGACGTCTGATTCTCCACCTTGCCTGCACATTGGAATTGCCCAAGGGGCATTTGAAAAGCAAATTCCCAGGGGCCCTGCCCAGACCACTGAAATCCGAATCTCTGGGAGTGGCCCAGTAAGGCATCAGCATCTTTAGAAGCTTCTGGGTGAGCCCAGTATGCAGCTAGGCCCCAAGCCCTGCTCCAGGGTACTTAACTGAGAAAATGACTCTGTCCCTCTGGATGTTACACTGACGCTTAGGGAGAGCACTTACACGTATAGAAATGACTTCATTTGCCACTGAACTCTTCCCAGGCCCCCTCAGAGATACCTCGAGATTTGTCATTCTCGGTCTGTTAGATCAGTCTAGAACTCTGGAAGCTGGTGTTGCTTGTCCCCTTTCAATCAGCTCGTTGATTCTTCTACTTGATCTGTGATATTTTCTAGGGGTCACTTTAGAACAAGCTCATTAAAACCCAGCTTTTTTGAGGTATAATTTGCACACAATAAGATCCACCCATTGTACATGATTTGATGTGTTTTGTCAAATGTACACAGTTGTGCAGCCACCACCATAATCAAGATAGAGAACGTTTTCATGACCCCAGAAAGTTTGCTTGTTGTCAGTCCCCCTCCCTCCACCTCCCACCGTATCCCTGCCAACCACTGATCTCCTTTCTGTCACTATAACTGCCTTTTCTAGAATTTCCTATAGTGGAGCTGTCACAGTGTCTAGACTTCTGGGTCTGCCTTCTTTCCCTCTGCGTGGTGCTTTTGAGATTCGTCTATCTTCCTGAGCGTATCGGTGGTTTCTTCTTTCATGTGTGGCGTTCCCTCCTGCGGATGTACCACAGTGTGTTTGTCTAAGGAGCCGGTTTTACGTGCGTCTGCCCAAACCTTAGTTGGCTGATGTTTAGAGGATGATTCATCATAACAAAATAGAAGGTGTCCTGGTAACATTTGTCTCTGAAGTCCCTTTGGTCCTCTCAGAAGCTAGGGGATGGAGCATCCCGGGAACCATCATCCCAGGCCTGGAGGCCTGTGGACTCTCAAAGGGAAAGACTAACCTTAAAACTAGTAGGTGGAGACCCCCGAGGTGGAGCAGGGAAAACCCCCAGGAGAGTGTGGTGAGGGTAAGACTGGAGGGCCCCTGACTCCCCCCCTTTGCTCTCACTTTGCCCTCGAGCTTCCTCACTGGCTCCCATTGCCAATCTCCCTTGACCGTTCAAGTGGCAATAACAACCATTTGATAGATTTCCCCACATATTAAAGAGAAGCAGAAGGAAATAACTTTGGAAAATACAAACAAACGAAAAGAAACACTTGACATAGTACAAGTATCCAAAATATAACTTTCTGACCTGCCATTCTAGAAGAAGTATGAAAGAACATTCTTACCCAAATTCTTTTTTTCTTTGTTTAAATCTCACACACACATGCTCTTTCTCTCCGCCCACCCCTGCCCTCTCCCCACACAGGACCGTTTCAACTTCTCAGTCTCTTCGCCTGGCTTTCTTCCCTCCCAGAATCCTGCCTGTCTCGGGGCCAGATGGCTTCTGGCTGCCATTTTGGTTTCTTGGTCCCTGGGCTCCAGCCCCTTTATGCTGTTCCAGATAAAGACAAAAGACCTTTTCTTAATTAAAGCTCATGCTTTTTCCTGGTTTGAATCTCAAACCACCGAGGGTCCACCCATTTCCAGTTTGAGGCACTATCCTCCTCCCCTGTGCCCACGGCGGGGGGCGGTATGGCAACTGACACAGCAGTGATCTAACCCTTTCCGCCTCAGGTTATCAGCGCCCTCCCTGGAATATTCTGTGACTCACTAAGGTGAGGGCCCCCCACCCTTTCCTCCCCCACACAGGGAAGTGGCCTTTTTAAAAGTCTATTGATTATAATCTCCATAATGTACCCACAGTATGAACTGGCCAACACCCAAGAATGAGAGGTACGACCTCTTATAATCCCATACTCACTTCTCTTAGATATTTATTCCCTCTCTTTTGTGTATCTTTTTATATGGGCTTTTTAAATTCTATGTACACTATTTAAGAAGAGGGAAAACATCTTTACCACTGCTAGGGTGGAAGAAGTATATTTTTTTCTTAAAGAGTAAACTGTGTGGTAGTTCTCTTTCATCTAAGTACTCAAATCTTGAAATTCAAATAGAAGACCAGCTGTTTCTCAAGAAGTTTTGTTTTCTGCTGATCTTAACCATCACACAAATGCTTCTTGTTTTCCAGAGTTCGTTGTCCAGCCTACTGCAAAGATGAGCCATCCTACTGGGCTCCCGTGTTTGGGTCCAACATCTATGCAGACGTGAGTATGCTGGCGTCTTCAGTGACCACCTCTCAAAGCCTAAGACCTCAGAAACCATGTTCCAAGGTCTGAATTCCAGCAACCTGAGATCTCATTCCTGTGCCTCTAGCTAAATTTAGACCACTCATTTCTGCAACCATTGCCCTGGTCTCCCCATTTATAGAGATATTAGTACCTCCACCTATGTATGCAGGTTTACCTCATCTTACACAGATGTTTTCATAGTTTGGTAGATTGAATCCTGCTTCCCCAGTGATGTGCATTTTTAATGTGTAAGCTTTCATGCATCGCATACTTCATTTCCCCGGATTTTTAATAATTGTTCCAGCTCTCTTGATGCATTTGTAGATACTGGCCCACTCTACTCACTGCATTTCTTTTTGGCTATGTACACACTTATCTAGAAGCACACAGAATACGAATTATACTAATTTACTACTTGTTAGTAACCATTCTTATTACATTGGAGTCTGTTCTTCTGTATTTCTCTCCTAATTTTAGCAAGGAAGCTTTAGCCCAATTTGTCTTAAGTGAATCTTCCAGAACATAGTCTGTTCCCTCCAGTTACCCAGGCTTTAAGGAAATGGTGACCCAGAAGATGTGAATGTGGTCACAGCTCTGCCCAGAAGGCTGTACGATCTTCTTGCCAAGTCGTTTACCTCTCCGCAGAGTGAGCCAGCTGAGATTTTCTAGTCTAGGGAATCTTCAAGATCTAAAATTCTGTGATTAGATCAGCATCACTCATTTCTATTTTTACTCAGCCTTTTCTTATCTTCCTTTTTATGGCTCTTCCCCATCCACCACCACCGTCTTTGCCTCCATCTGCCTTCATTTGTTCCAGATTCCTGTAAATGTGAGGTCACAGTTCTGTAAAGTCAAAGCAACATTCGTGGCTAACATTTTCCCCCATCTTTTTTCTTTCCTCTTCAAATGAGTCTTTTTTCTTCTCAAAAGCTGTTCAGACAAAATTGAGTTCTAAAAGTTTAATGGAGTAAAATAATCAGTATATCAGTTGTTACACTAAATGTCTGAACCAAAGTCTGCTGTTAGAAAACAGAGACTTTGATTTTAAAATGATTTAAAAATAAAGGGATGGGCGAAGTGATTCCATCCAAATACAAAGAAACAAAGAAATAAAACAGGAGTGGCAATATTGCTGTCTGATAAAGTGAAATTTAAAGTTAAACATACTGAATGGGACAATGCAATTCATTATGCAATGGCACAAAAGGTATAATTTGTGAAGATATGAAAAGCAAATCTGTATGCACCAAACAACATAGCAGCTAAACATATAAAGCAAAAAAAAAAAAAAACCATTTTATGCAAGGAGTACTAGATGAAAATTCAGTAATAATATAAAGCTACCTTTTACTATGTTTTAGGTTCTTTAAAAACACCATCTCTAGATATTGTTTTCCCCATCTTATAGAGAAGGGAAATGAGGCCCAGAATAACCTGCCCCAAATCACACAGCTAGCACATGGCAAAGATGAGACGCAAATGAGGGTGTGTCTTGCCTTAGGCTCTGTTCTTTCCCTATTCCGTTCTGCCTTGTTTAAATGTACCTTCACTCATAATTACACAGACGAGAACAGGGGTGTGGGTGAAAACCTATATGCAGTCTTTAACTGACTTGTTCACTAGAGTTTTGAGCTTTTGGAACCACAGTGCTCATGACAGGGCTTGGTACACAATAATTGTTCAATTAATGTTTGTTGAAGGAATAAATACAGGAAGATATTATAGTAGTCAATGCTTAAATAGCTCTTCAGAAAATATAAGAAGGAAGGAAGAAAGGGAGAAAGAAAGAGAAAAAGAGAGGGGGAGAGTGGGAAGGAAGGAGGGAAGGAAGAAAGCTACCTCCGTTTCAGAGGTTCTTTTCTGGCCTCGGTTTCTAGGTCACTCTGTATTCTGGGAAATGATGATGCCTTTTGGAAAATGTCTGTTTAGCTAAGAGACTTATTTTGGGAGAGTTGTCTCCAGACCTTCGAAGGGCCTAATAGTGCCTGCAGTTCCCGCCTGCTCACCCAGAGTGCATTACTTGGCAGACCCCGCACTTTGTGGTGAGCTGCAGGCAGGAGAAGCCTCAGGGTGTAGCCCAAAGAGCAAAAGCTGGGTCAGAAGACGCGAGTTGAAGCCCCAGCCATGACATTTACCAGTTGTGGGATGGTGGGCAAGCCTTTCCTCCCCCGAACCTCGGTTTTCTTATCTGTCCTTCCCGTCTCCTTTGGTGGTTGGATAAGTTCTCACACTTGTGCGTGCGTCAGAATTCCCCGAGGGCTTGTTCACACAGATTTCCGGGTCCCACCTCCAGTGTTTCTGATTCAGAGGGTCTGGGGTGGGGCCACAGAATCTGCATTTTTAACAAGTTCCCAGGTGATGCTGATGCTGCTGACCTGGAGACCTCGCTTTGAGGACCACTGGGTTAGAGATGACAGTCCCTTGAGAATTTTTGATAATAGTGATGGTAACAGCAATGATTATGGGGTGATATTTGTCTTATTAACTAACATCTATTTAGCACTTACTGTATGCAAACCTGCATTCGGCCCTTGATCTTATTTAACCTTCACAATAGCCCTTTTAGGGTTACTCCTGTCCCGTGCAGCATACTGTTCAGCTGCTGGCTCTGGGGGACAGTCCTGGCCCTGCTGTTTGCCAGCTGAGTGATTTGGGGCGAGTCATTTAATCTCCCTGAACCTCAGTCTGCCATCTTTAAGAGGGAATAATAATAATAATAATAATACTTGCCTTGTAGAATTTGGGGAAATTACTATATCAAAGAATGAGAAACACTTAGAACAGGACTGTTTATGGTAAATGTTCAGAAATGTTACCTATGATGGTCTCTACTTTATATTGAGGAAACAGAGGCTCCAGGGGTTAAAATAGGTCATCCAAGGCCACACAGCCAACAAGTGGTGGAGGCAGGAGTGGTTTCTCTGAGACCACATCTCTGCTAATAACAGTTATTAATAAATATTCAGATATTCGTGTTGCTTCGGGCCCTGAGAAGAGAAAACAGATAGCTTGTACCTTTATGGGAGGAAGCTGGCGAGAGGAGAGGTGTGGGAGGAAGAAGGGAGAAACTGGAAGAAAAGTGTTTCCCGGACATCAGCAGTTGAGGATGTGTGTGTTGATAACAGAGGAGAACCGGGCCTGTTGTATGAGAAAGATCTGACTGTGGGTGTGAGGTTTTCACATTCATGGCCCATGGCTTGATGTTATCACGGAAAACTTCCCTGCCACTGGTGTCCAGAAATCCTCCAGGGGCAGGAGGCAAAGGACTGTCACAGAGGGCACGAACCCAGAGTGTGTTGCCTCTGGGTGGTGTTCAGTCAGGAGGATGCGCCTCCCCAGGCGGGGCCTGCAGGAGGGCGAGTTCGGGATTAGTCCCGCCTGGTGCTCCAGCGGAAACACCCCTGGGGCCTCACTTCTGGAAACTTGGTCAGCAGGGTGAGCAATATCCAGAGAGACAGAAAAATGCCCGTTCCGCCTGCCAGTAAGAACAATAAGCGTGTTTGTGCTCGTTTACAAAGCTCACCCCCGCTAACAGTGAATCTAGAGGAATTCAAAAATGATCGTCTCGGTTCAGAAATCTCCCTTGTTCTCTTTGAGATGGCTGCAAATGTATTGCTTCTTAATCTTTGGGGGGCACAGACCCCTTTGAGAACTGGAAAGTTGTGGATCCTTCCTCCAGGGAAAAAAAGGGGGCTTCCTTGTGCAGACAGGGTGACCAACTGTGCCGGTTGGCCTGGTTCTGAGGGGTTTCCTGTGCTCAGTGCTAAAACCGGGAAGGTTTGTGCAGACCCTGTGGGCTCACAGAGTTCCGCCTGCAATTCCAGGGCCTCACAGACCCTCTTGGAGACGCTTCGGGCTAAGGAACCCTGCCCTCGTGCATTTTAATGAAGAAGACAAGATGTGTTAGTGCGGGGTTAAAAAAACTGGCCTTTTACTTACTCAAGGTGAATCAGTCTCGGAAAGCAAGAAATCCAGTTCTCAAGTCTTTGGTAGGAACGTGGCTCTGAGACTCTCCAGCTTTTCAACAGCCATAGAACTTCCCGGGGCACAGACAGGGCGGGGTCTTCTGCTGTGAAGTGTTGTTTTCTTCTTGTACAAAACCAGCAGCTTCTCTGGAATGGCCTGGTTTTTGAAGGACAAGGCGGTAGCTGACTGTTGCAGTTTCTGAACGGGCTGCGCGTCCTGGGCAGTGACAAGCGCCGGCTCCAGCTGACATTTCAAATCGGTGTTGTCAAAGAGCCCACTCCAGTCCATACACTCATGTCTGGTGTTAGAACCTGCTAGATGGGCTGCTTGTTCCATTCAAAGGGCAGTTCAGGGTACATCTTCCAGACAGACGGGCCGGGGTCAGTAGTAGGGACAGGAGAACAAAGGGACTCAGAGGGCTGTGCCTGGGACAGAGACTGAGCTGACCACTCTCGAGGGTGCACTGAGTACTTCTGGAAAGTGTTCTCGTATGGGCGTGGGTGTAACTCTCGTCTCCCTCTCTTTCCCTCTCTGTCTCTCTCTCATTGTGGTGAAAAATGCATACCATAAGCTTTCTTCCTAACCATTTTTAGGTACAGCCCAGTAGTGTTGAGTATATTCACATTGTTGTGCAGCAGATCTCCAGTTTTTCATCTTGCAGATCTGAAACTGCCCCCCGCTGAGCAGCAGCTCTCCATCCCTCCTCCCACGGCCCCTGGTAACCACTCTTCTGCTTTCGTTTCTCTGAACTTGACTTCTTTTGATACCTCACGTCAGTGGAATCATACACGATTTGTCTTCTTCACTCCCTCACTCTTTTCATGATGGAGGTGCCAGCTTCGTTAGCCAGCGGTTGGGACCGGAGTCACTGCACAGGGGATTACTAGGTCCCGGGTACTGTGCAGAGGGGTGGCACTGAGACAACAAAGCCCAGACCCACCCTCCTGCGGAGCCCATTGCCTTGGTGGTGTTTAAGTTTTCAACCTCGGGACGTGGTCAGCAGTGGCCTCTGTCGTCCACTCCCTGCACCACACAGGGACAGCATAAAGCACAGCTAACCCAGGCCATCTACTCTGTACACCCTCGACACACACAGTGTCCGCAGGCTAAGCCCCTAGGATGGACACAGACATGGACACAAGTCACTAGGTGGTGAATGAAGGCAGGACTGGAGTCAGTCTTCCTGCCCTACAGACACTAGGTCTGATTTTTTATCTTCAAGTTGGCAAGTTTCTGAGCTAGACTGAGCAGCTGACTCCATCAGCCCCGGTTGAGCATGATATCAGATGTCACTGGGGTGATTCTCCTGGTGACTCTATTTTCTGTGTAATTAGAAGTGATCAAACATAAGAGACTTAATAAATTGGACGTTTTTGTTATAAGACAGTGGTTAGAGGCTGTATTAGGATCCTACAGCTGCTGTAATGAATGACCACAAACTTGGTAGCTAGAACAACACAAGTTTATTCTCCTACATTCTGGAGGCCAGAGTCCAACACAGGTCACACCAGGCTAAAATCAGGGTGTCAGCAGAGCTTCATTCCTTCTAGAGGTTCTAGAGGAGAATCCATTTTCTTGCCTTTTCCGGTTTCTAGAGGCCACCCACATCCTTTGGCTTGTGGCCCCTTCCTCCATCTGCAAAGCCAGCAATGGCCGGTGGAGTCTGGCTCGTGCTGCTTTGCTCTCTGACTCTGACCCTCCTGTGTCCTTGTGAGGACCCTGTGATTCCACTGGGCCCACCGGGGTGATCCCAGATCCTGTCCCCTTCTCAAGTTCTCCTTAACTTAATCACATCTGCAAAGTCCTTCTGCCGTGTCAGGTCACATGGTCACGGGTTCTGGGGATGAGGATATGGATGTCTTTGGGGGCCATTATTCTGCTGACCATGGAAGCATAGACTTTGCACTCAGCCAGGCCTCGGCTGGGATTTCTCCTGAACCATGAACTGTCTGCATGGCCTTGGCAAAGCTGTTGAATCTTGCTGAGCTCATGCTTTCTGGCCTGTAAGATGGGAAGTCACCCATCTCACTGGAAAATTAGAGATAATAAGAGGAAAGGCAGTCAGCCCAGGGCCTGGTGTTTAATCAGCGCAGAGTCAGGTTAGCTCTGCTTCCCGTGAAGGGGCTGTTTGCCCCACCAGTGGATTAGCTCAGCACAGGTACGTGGCCCCAGCAGCACCTGAGAATAATCTGCGAGCACTTAAAATGCTGAGTCTCGAGCTTCGCCCCAGAGCAGCGGAGGCACGGGGGTGGGAGAGCTTGGGAGACCCCGGTGTCAGTGAGTAAAGATGCCACAGGTGGCTCTGAGTTGCAGTGAGATTGAGACCCACCGCTAAGGCGCGCGTGGGATTTCCGCACCAGCCAGATGAAGGATCGTAGAAGTGGCAGGAGGGCGTTACCTGCCTGGTTCTTAACCCCGAATGTGCGTCAGAATCGCCTGGCCCTCGTCCTGGCCATTCTGAATCAGCAGCTCAGGGTGAGGTCTGGGAGCCTGCATCTTTAGTGAGTACCAACCTCCCCACCCCTGAATGAACTTCCCAACTTTGAGAAATGTTGACTGATTCCTCCCAGACAATCCATCCTGAGGACCATTTATCTATTGGATAAGTTAAGGCCCTAATGAAAGTTTAACTGCAGGGGTTTCGTCCCCAGGAATTGGACTACTTGATGACTTTGGAAAACAGCACATCCCACCCCTGCTCGAAACCCTGGTGCCTAGAATAAACCCAAATTCCCTTGTGGCCCTCAGTCCCACAGGATTGGCCCCTGCTCACCTCTCCCCCCCTCCTGCCACATTCTGCCTAACTCACTGTGTTCCAGCCACCTGGCCCTCTTTCTGTCCATGGACGTGATGAGTTCACTCCTACCCCAGGGTCTTTGCACGAGCTGCTCCTCTGCCTGGGATGCTCTGCCCAGAGATACTCCCCTTGGCTGTGGCTGGTTCCTTTTTGTTATTCAGATCTGAGCGCAAATGTCACATCAAGCATGGTCTTCCCTGATTAACTGTTCTAGAAGAGCCCCCTTCACCCGTCACTTTATCCCACGATCTGGTTTTGTTCTCTTCTTTGCCGGAGTTGCTTGTTTGTGTGTTTGTTAACCTGTCTGACTCCCTTAACTCCACGAAGGCAGGGTCTTTATTTTGTTCCCTGCTGAATTCCCACATCTAGTACAGTGCCTGGTACATAGGAGGTACTCAGAAAATATTTGTTGAACAAATGGACAAATGAATGAATGAATGATGCCAGGTCTCTCTGGAAAGACCACTGAGGAATCAAGGTGGTGATGGTCATTTCCTAGAGGTTGACATGGTCAATGCCCCACCATCCAGGCGGCCAAGTAATGGTTGGCGCCCCAGCAGGGCTTCGCCCAGGAGCCCGACCTCCTTGACATTGATCACCATTCTTCCTGTACTTTCAGACTTCGAGCATCTGTAAGACAGCCGTGCACGCGGGAGTCATCGGGAACGAGAACGGGGGCTACGTGGACGTGATGCCTGTCGATAAGAAGAAGACCTATGTGGGCTCACTCAGGAATGGAGTTCAGTCTGAAAGGTAGGGCGGTGTCCTTTGACTCCTGACACCCAAGGCCAGCAGGGGTGGCCCCTGGGGGGCCTGGGAGGAGGCCAAAGATGGTGCCCTTTAAAATACAACTTGGGCAGACTTGCATGAATTCTTACCAGGACACCCAGGACAAACCTATTCTCTCCTCTTCCTTTCTTGTTTCAAAATAAGAGCTTTTTTCTTTCTCTTACCGATGCATGTTTTTGTACAAAATTTAGAAACATCAGATAAGCCCAAAGAGAAACAGTCATCCGTAACCTGTCACCTGGGGGAGTTCTGGCTAGATTTTTGGTGTGTGTCCCTCTGGTCCTTTTTCCATGTGTGTGCACATTTTTTCCCCCAACAAAACAATGAGATCAAATTGTAGTTACATAGCGGTTATATGTAACTGCCTAATAACATAGGTACATATCGTTACGTAAGAGTGGAGAGCGTGGAGCCCAGCAGATCTAGGTTCTGACCAGCTCTGTGACCCTGAGCAAGCCACCTGATTTCTCTGAGCCTTAGTCTTCTTACCTGTGATACGGCGATGGCAGTCATCTCTACCTTGTAGGGGTGTTGGGAGGATTAATTGAGATGCTGCCCGGCTCTTCTGAAGACACCAGTCATATTGGACTTGGGCTCACCCTAATGACCTCATTTTAACTGAATTACCTCTTTAAAGGCCCAATCTCCAACTACAGTCGTGTTCTGGGGTCCTGGGGGTTGGGACTTAACATGTTAATTTGCAGGAAAGACACGGTTCAGCCCATAACGGAGGGGAGTGCTGAAGGTTTTCTGTTTGAGGGGCCCTCTTTAGAGAAGGGATATAAGATCAAGGACACAGAAGGTGCTAGGTCCCGGGAAGGTAAGGCATTCAGGGCTCCGCAGAGCTTGGCGCCCATCCCCACCCTCCATCCTCCTCTGGATGGCGCTGTGTGTGAGGACACTGCCAACTCCAGCGGCACCCAAGTTGCACCCGTTTCTTCCCAGGGGCCCTGCACAGGGGCTGCCTCGGCCCCGAACAGCTAGAGTTAACATTTCTGCATTTTCTCCTTCAAAGTTTGCAACCTTTGTTTGGGAAAAGCTTAATGAAGGGAAATTCCATTGATTTAATGGGAGGGAAATGAAGCAGCTGATTAGGTGGAATTTCCTGGCCGGGCTGGAAAGAAATCCCAGGACACCCATCTCTTGGGCTCTCTGTACCCGTGTAGGAGAAAACGGTCCTCGTGAGAAGCGGGGTGAAGCGGGGTGGGCCAGCCCTTGTTCCCTCGGCCTGGCTTATGCCTGAGGACATCACCGAACCTCCCTGAGGGCTGCCCACAAGGGCTGACTGTGCGGCTCCTGCGGATGGGTGTCTGGGAAGGGCAGGGGACCAAGAGCAGGTCCCCAAAGTAGCTTCTTTCCCACAGTCACCCCCCCGGGGAAGCCCGTTGTTCTTTCTCTCTTCCCGAGGGACCCACCTAAATTGCTGCTGTTGTAAGTGTCCTCCAGGCAGCTTTCCCAGGCTCCCAGATGTGGCTGACGCCCACTGCACTATCAAAAAGATCGTGGTGAGTGATTTTCGCCCCAGAGTACAGACTCTGCTCCCCATCCTTCTCAGACTCTCCCCTGCGTCCTGCGGGCTGGAGTCTGTGATGATGCTTGAGCGGGTTACTCAACCTTTCTGTGCCTCAGTTTCCCCACTTACAAAGGGGAAATGATAGCACCCACCCCCTGGGGTGTTGGGAAGGCGGTGGGTCTCAAGGGCCCAGACCAGCAGCATCCAAACCAGCGGGAGCTTGCTAGAAATGCAGGTCCTCAGGCCACCCCAGACCTGCTGAACCAGAAAGTCCGGGGATGGGCTGGCAGTCTCTGTGGGAACACGCCCTCCAGGGCCCTGATGCAGGCTGGAGGAGGACGCAAAGGTGACCGTGTCCCTGGCACCTAGTCGGCACCGCACATGATTCTGAGAGTTTGCGATTAAGGGTCACTCCCTTACTCCGTGTTCCCAGTGTGCCGGGACCGGCCAGGATGCACGGGCACCAAGGTGACAGAGCCCACCCTGCACACACGGAGGGAAGAGGCTAGGCCAGGAGGGCACATGGGCTCCAGTGGCGTTCGGGACCCTGCTCCACTGGGTGTCCTTGGGCAGGCGGTGTCCCCAGCCTCAGTCCCTCCTCTGTCAAATGGTCACTGCAAGGATTAAATGAGAGAGTACGTGCAAAGCGCGTACCCGGTGGCTCACAGTACGTGTCCGGTAAATCCGGCCCTCGTTGCTGTGACATAACTTCTGAGGTCTGTGGCAAACCCCAGGACGTTATGGCTCTGTTCACATGGGGTCAAGTGACTCGACCGTAAGAAATAGCCCACGTGGATGCTCTTTCAGGACAAGGTAGAAAGCATCTCCCAGGAATTCATCCTTTTGTCCTCGCATCCATCCGTCCAAGATGCGCTTGCCCATCAGGTGTCATGCACTGCTGAGCCCTTACGCTGTCCCGGGCACCGGGACTCAGCAGGGAGCACACAGCCTGGTCTCTGGCCCCCGTGGGACTTGTCATCTAGTGGGGGACAGCTGATGCAGAAATAGCGATTTCAGTAGCAGGGCACAGGGCACCACTGTTACGGAGGGAGGGCAGGGAGCAGAGTGCTGCAAGCAGGGCCCTGTCTTACTGTCTGGAGGCGCCTCCTTGGTGACGTGGCTCCGGCAGAGACATGTGGACGCCTTGGGCATGCCATGCCCCGTCCTCCTTGTTTAGATGGGACTTCAGCAACCCTCTGCACAGAGACGAGGGCTGAGAAATTCCCCAGGAGCCTGTTCCCATTAGGGACTGTGGGAACCAACAGGGTGGCTCTGTCCCCAACATCTGCTGGGACCCTAGAGTAGTTACAGTCAGTCCCAAGGGAGATGTGGACACTGGACACACTGCAACCCATTCACAGCAAACTGTTCTAAATATAGGGAATCCTTCAATCAATCAAACAAACAAAACCTCCTGAACAGAATTCTCAGCACACCGGACGAAAGATCATTCTGCTTCTGTTTAGCAATAGTGTTTTCTAGAAGGGGATTTCCTGGAAGTGTTGAAAGATGACCATGCAGAGTTGAGGCAATGTAAAAGGAGGTGACTTCTCTCTTACACACACGCCCGTGAAGGACGGTGGAGGAGGGAAAAGGTGTCCGGAAGAGCTTTTACTCTTGGGACTGGGGTTTGTCCGAATATTCTCAGGAAGAAGCTGGACATCTAGATGAATGTCAGTTCAGAATTTTTTCTTAGACCAGGAATATTTTTCAAGACTGATTTCACAAGGAGATTGGGAAATATACCAACAATGGCGTAACATTCTTGGTCACTTGGTTCTAACAAACATAACCTATACAGAGGGGTGGATGGTATATATGCAGATGGACTTTCATCCGAATAGCAGGTTCACTCAACTAGCATTTATGGGGCAGCTCCTGTGCGCCAGGCACTGTCCTAGGGGCTGAGGCCATGGTGGGGACAGAGGAGACAAAAGTCCCTGTCCTCAGGGTCTTCTGTCTACTGTGCTATGTCCCACAGATGTGGACTGTGAGCCATATATGGGATTCTAAAGTTTCTGATAGCCACGGTAAAAAGAAACAGAAGGGAAATTTAGAATGTATTTTATTTAATCCAATGTATCAAAAATATTATCATTTCAATATGTATCAATAGAAAAAATATTGATAAATTAGCATTCTTTTTTTTAAACAAGATCTTGGAGATCTAATGTGTGGTTGACATGTAGCACATCTCAGTATGGGTAAGCCACATTTCAGTGTTCAAGGTCCAGACTGGGCCAGACCAGGGCTGGGGTGTTAGGTTCTCTCTGTTGTGCAAACGGGTGGGTTTCCTTCCCTCCAGCCATTTCCCAGTGTTCTAAAGTCTGTACACACATTAGCTCATCTAATCCCCGCAGCAGCCCTGTGGGGCAGGAACTGCAGTTTTCCCCATTGTATCAGTAAGGAAAGGGAAGCACAGAGAGGTTAATCAACTTGCCTAAGGTCACCCAGCCAATAAGCGGCAGAACCCAGACTTGAACCCAGGCTGCCTCCTCCAGCATCCATGCTCTTAACCAAGACATGTGACTCTTCACCATAGACAAGTTGCTGGGCTTGAGGCACAGCTTCCTCCCGGAAGGGGCCAGGGCAAGCCTTACAGTGCTAAGGTACACTTGCTTCTAACTTAAAAAATACTTATTAGAAAAGAAATACGTACTTATTTGATAACAAGTCCAGGGAGTGGAAAATAAGAGTCCCCACAGGCCCCTGTTAACCTCTGTTAATTGTTCACATATAGCTTTTCCAGGCCTTTTCTTCCCCTGTGCACATACAACACGCATAAAAATCGAAACAGAGGTCGTATTATACACACTGTTCTGAAGCTTTTTTTTCCCTAAAAAGTATTTTATATTCCATGAATTAAGATGAAGAGGTTTGACAGTTCGCTGGGGTTTGGGCTTTGGTTTGGGTAATTCACTCATCGCTGTGCGTGTCCCCACCGTGGTCCAGGCCCATCCTCATTTTCCTGAGGGGAGAACGAGGCTCGAACCTAGTGGGCGCGACAGCATTCACCGCTCGCGGCTCACCCGTGGCGCCGACCCCGATGCCATCCCCAGATGAGCTCAGTCACGTTCCCGGTGTCCCTAAGGAGCAGGCACTCGGACCCTGCTTTACAGACATGGCGACTGAGGCTTGGAGAAGTGGATTAACCAGCCCAGGTCCCACAGATAAGATCTGGGACTGTGTCTGTCTGACTCTTGAGTTTTCCTGAAAGATCAGTGGAGGAGTGAGATTCTGGGAAAATAGGGTTAGAATCCTTAAATATATATATACACACACGTACGCACACACATATACACATAGGTATGTATCTACACATGAGAATATACATGTGCATGTATACATATAAATGATATTTATTAATCATAAAATGCATTTTAAAAGCCAGATGAGCGACCAAGTGTTCCTCTCCTGCTGTCCTGTGCACGCTGGGTTCCATGACTCCATGGGGTGAGCTGCCAACTCGTGGACAACTCCTTAGCCCTCCCAGGACAGTTAGCCTACTCCGGAGCTGCCACCTGGCCTCCCTCTTTGACCCAGTCTGTGTCATGTGGGGACACGTGGCGATCGGTCCCTCCCTGAGGGATTCTCCGCGGCCGGGATGAGCCTTACGTTTGTGGCCCCTCGTGGACCTGCACCCTCCCGCCTCCCGAGAGGCTCCCCGCATCTGAGCCCCCCACTGCAGTCTGGGGTTGACTGATGTCCTCAAGGATGGCGTGGCCGCAGCCCGTCCATTCAGGACAATGGTTAGGAAAGGGTCCCAGAGCCTCGACAGACCTGGGTCTGCATCCCAGCTGCACCTGGAACAAGTGTTCAGTTTGGGGTAAATTGCGTTGCCTCCCAGAGCCTTGGGGTTCCCTGTCTGTAAGTGGGAAGGTCTTGTGAGGTGGCTGTGAGGAATGGATGGGGCAAGATGGCGTAAGGATTGGGGCAGCGACTGTCGCGTGTACACGGGTGCCGGGCAGAGCTGCCGGCATGGAGAGGCTAGTGGCCATCAGAAAGCCGGGAGTCACTAAGCAGGGCTAGGTGGTGACACCTCCTGAGGCTACAGACACTCAACATTTCCCAGAGGGCCCTTGTCACAGCTCGGCTCAAATAAGTCAGCTAAGGGACTTCCCAGAAGTTTCCAGGCCATTTCAGAATCTTTCCCGGTTCTACAAGGGAATTTTTGTGTTCGTTTTCTTTCTCTCTCTGTGTCTTTCTTTTCTTTCTTATTGAGGTCTCATTGGTTTGTAACATTACATAAATTTCAGGTGTACATCATTATATTTCGACTTCTGCATTGACTGCATTGTGTTCACCACCAATAGTCTAGTTTTTATCCATCACCATACGTATGTGCCCCTTTACTCTTTTCACCCTCCCCTCACCCCCACCCCTCTGGAAACCACCAACCTGTTCTCCATATCTATGTATGTGTTTGTTTATCTTCCACGTATGAGTGAGATCATATGGTATTTGTCTTTTATCATCTGATTTATTTCACTTAGCATAATACCCTCAACGTCTATCCATGTTGTTGCAAATGGCCAGATTTCATCTTTTTTTTTATGGCTGAGTAGTAGTCCATTGTATGTATACATACCACATCTTCTTTATCCATTCATCCATTGATGGGCACTTGGGTTGCTTCCAGGTCTTGGCTATTGTGAATAATGCTGCAATGAACATAGGGGTGCATGTATCTTGACACATTTGTGTTTTCATGTTCTTTGTATAAATACCCAGCAGTGGAATAGCAGGATTGTATGGTATTTCTATTCCTAATTTAGAGGAATCTCCATACTGTTTTCCATAGAGGCTGCACCAGTTTGCATTCCCACCAGCAATGTATGAGGGTTCCCTTTTCTCCACATGCTCTCAAACACTTGTTATTTCTTGTCTTTTAATAATAGCCATTCTGACAGGCTTGAAGTGACATCTCATTCTGGTTTTGATTTGCATTTCTCCGATAGTTAATGATGTTGAACATCTTTTCATGTGCCTGTTGGCCACCTGTATATCTTCTTTAGAAAAATGTCTGTTCAGATCCTCTCCCATTTTTTAACTGGGTTGTTTGTTTTCTTTATTGTTGAGATGTATGAGTTCTTTATATATTTTGGATATTAGCCCCTTATCAGATATATGATTTGCAAATATCTTCTCCCTTCCTTCCCTTCTTTCTTTCTTCTTCTTTCCTGCCTTTCTTTTTCTTCTTTCTTTTCCTTCTTTCCTTCTCTTTCTTTCTCAGTCTCTCTCCCTCTCCCTTCCTTCCTTTTTTTTCTTCTTTTAAAAATAAGATTAGAGAAACTTCAAGAAATAATGAAAATAATTTTAGGAAATTACCATCACTGAAAATCCCACACCCAGAAACAACCACTGTAAACATCTGGTATGTTTCCTTCCAGATTTTTTCTGTTTACACACAAAACCGCTTATTTTTTGTTTTTGTTTTACAAAAGAGGGATCAGACTATCTGTATCATTCGTTAATTGTTTTTTTCTCACTCAGCAACAGGTTGTGAATATCTTTCCAAGTCTTGTCCGATACAGCCACACCCATGTTCCAATAGCTACATGCTATTCCGTTGTGTGGATAGATGATCATTTGTTTACCCAGTTGATGGACATCTGGGTTGTTTCCTGTTTTTCTTTTACTGTAATAAACAACATTGCACAGAACATCTTTGCACAAGCCCATGTACTTCCTGACAATTTCTTTAGGTAACTTCCTTTTAGTAGAACAGCCACAGCCACCAGATCGATCTCTTTCTGCAAAGCACAGTGTGTCTCTGTCCCATTTAAGCCCTACCTGCAAGGGCTTTCCACTGCAGTAAGAATAAAATCCCCTCCCCTTACCACACACGGCCACACCTGATACCACCCTGCCCACTTCTGCACCCTCCTGGCACATTGCTCCCCCTCATTACAACACTTCATCTCGCTGGCCTTCTCTCTGCTCCTTGAACACACCAACATCATTCACACCTCAGGGCCTTTGCACCTACTGTTACCCAACCCTGGACTCTCCCAGTTCTTGTATATTCCTGTGGCTGGGTCTCCTTTGTCATTCAGCTCTACACACAGATGGCACCTCCCTGAGGAAGCATTCACCTACCATTGAGTCTATAGTCACCCTCTTCCTCCCCGATCTGATCCCACCCCCCTGTGCTGTTTTCCTCCAGGACCCGCTATACTCTGAAATTATTTCTCACCCATCTTTGGCTGTTTATCTCCCACCTCGCCTGTAAGCTCCCTTAAGGCAAGAACCCCCTCAGTTTTGTTAACCCCATGTCTCTGACACCCAACTCAGTCACCGGCACATAGTAGGTCCTCAGTAAACACTGGTTGAATGACAGAGAAATGGCTGAGTTCACCAATTGGTTCAGAGCTGGTTGAGGGATTTTTACGAAAATTGCCCAGAAATGCTGTGCCAATTTACACTCCCTTCGTATATGTATGGGAGTTACAAACTAATCCAAAAAGAGAATCAGAGGGCAAGATTTAGAAAAGGAGGTTATTTTATAATTTATCACATTGTACTTGTTTTTCATCAGACACGCACAACTGTCAATTACCTAGCAGAGCTGGAGTTTAGTAAATGTTTGAGGCGTGAACAAATAGGGACTGACTGAAGGTTTTTTTGAGCAGCCCAAACCTGGGAGACTTTTTTGCCCAAGGCAGCGGATGGGACCAACATCTGGTGGTGTCACGTTGACACTCAGTGTCAGCAGCACACTGATGTGTTAAGAAACACTCACCCAGTTCAACGGGGCCTGCTCATGCCTCCGACGTGGATGGGTTGTTTGATGGGGATGCTTGCTAGGTCTGGGCAAGATGTCCCAGAACCTTGGGGTACCTGTCTGGATGACAGCCTGAAGGCCCCCTTGTCCCTGGGCTGTTTGGGGCCCTGGGAATGGGAGAACCCACTGCCCATCCATAGAGTTCCCCGTAGTAAGTCATAGACACGAACCCTGGTAATTTTTCCCCAACGTGGCTTGCCCACCACGTGGACTAGCCGAGTGTCTTGTGGCTCTGGATGGTTCTCCCAGACTATTCATTTGGGCCGAGAACCCAGGGAAATCTTGCAGCCCAGAGGCCTGAGGAGGGCCCTGGAACTGAGCTTTCCAGAAAGCAGCAGGGCAGCCAGGGTAACCCCAGCCCCTGCGCAGCCACTCTCCCTCTGCGCGGTGCTGTGGGAGCCACTGGCACGGAGGCCACCGCAGCCGAGCATTCTGCTGTGTCTGGGCTCTTGGCTTTTCCTCCCAGTTCCGTCTCACCAAGGGCTCCCATCTGATACATGTTTCCAAAGTTCAATCCCAGGGTAGCCCAAAGCAGGAAGCTGCCATGGGGAGGTAGGGAAACAACCAGGAATCCCAAGCAGCCTGCTCCCCAGGATTGCTGACCTTACCAAGCAGTCCGAGAGGGCGAGGGCTGTCTGTCTAGTGGTTTCCAATCTGGGTTCCTCTTGTCTGGAAGAGGAACTCGAAAGGAAATTGTGCTCATAGATCATGGCTGGGCTGTTAATCTTATGCTCAGACTCATTCATAATGAATGAAATACAAATTAAAACTGTGTCTGGATGCCATTCTCTAGTTTAGATTGGCTGAGAACACAAAGCTGGGTACTACGCTGTGCTGGCCAGCGGGTGGGTTAGACTGGCAGCCTCGTGTGTTGTTGGTGGGAGTTGTCAATTGGCATAACCTTGTGGAGAGCAGTCTGGTGAGCCATCCAGATTCCAAATGCACGTTCCTTTGATCCAGCAATTCCACTCCTAGGAGCTTATCCACAGGTGCTCTCATACATATGCAGACAGTCCCATGGACAAGGTTGTTCTCTGTAGCATTTTTTGCAAAAGCAAAGGATTAAAAACAACTAAATATCCATTCATTGGAACCCAGTTAACTGTATTATAATACTTAATTATAATGGAATACTATGCAGTTGAATAAAATGAATGAGGAAGCTCTTTATGTACAAGAAGCCACTACACTGGCTGTAAGACAGACAATAACAAGTGTTGGCGAGGATGTGGAGAAGCTGGAAGACCCTCATGTACTGCTGGGGGGGGTGTAAAATGATACCTCTGCTTTGGAAAACAGTTTGGCAGTTTTTTAAAAATTTGAACATATGGTTAACATACCACCCAGCAATTCCGTTCCTAGGTATCTACCCAAAAGAATTGAAAACATGTCCACACAAAAACTTGTGCACAAATGTTCATAGCAACATTATTTATAATAGCCCAAAAGTAGAAAGAGTCTAAATGTCCATCGACTGAGGAACAGATAAATAAAATGTGGTCTATCCATACATGGGATATTATTTGGCAATAAAAAGGAATAAAGTACTGGTGCATGCTACAACATGAGTGAACCTCAGAAACGTCATGCTAAGTGACAGAAGCCAGTCACAGAAGGCCACATATCATATGATTCCATTTACCCGAGATGTCCAGAATAGGCAAATCTGTAGAGACAACAGTTGCCAGGGCCTGGGGGGAGGGAGAATTGAATGTAAGTTGGCACAGAAGATCTTTTTGGGGTGTTGGGGTGTTTGTAATGATCTAAAACCGGATGGTGGAGATGATTGCACAGCCCTCTAAAATTACTAAAAAATCATTGAATTGTACACTTAAAAGGGGCGAATTTCATGGCTTCTTATACCTCCATAAAGCTATTTTTTTAAAAAGGCTTCAGTTAGCTGAAGGATTTAACTCCTCTTGAGAGAGCAGCTTTACTGGCTGTGCGGCCTTGGGTGAGTCACTTAATTTCTCGTTGCCTCTGTTTCCTCGCCTGTGAAATAGGGATTTGAGCTGCACCTACCTCAGAAAGAAAGTAAAAAGGTGTACAAAGTGCTTTGCACAAAATCTGAGCCCACCAGTATGCCCCGTCTTAATGACGGCAGCACGCGCATGGTTGTTACAACGCCACCCTACTAATCTGTCGACCAGATGGCCGCTATTTGGGTTGAGAGATGGGAGCAAAACCAGGCAGACGTCTCGGAGGGTGAGTTCGGTTCAGACAGACCGGGGCTGGTAAATCCCGGAGTTCAAAGAAAATAACGTAACAACCCTGACCCAGATTCAGACCCAGGCCCGTTTGCAAAGAGAATGGAATTTGCTGGCTGTTCCTGGCTGCGGCCGGCTTAGTTTCCAGCTGCTGCGGGAAGTGTCCCTTGGCCATCGTTCTCCACCGCTGGGACGTGGAGGGTGCCTGTGCTCCCCCCCCCCCCCCCCCAGTGCGAGGCCCTGTAGGAGGCCCTCCGGGTCTTTCAGTAACGTGCCCTCTCCCTTCTTTTCCAGCTTGAGGACCCCTCGAGACGGGAAAGCCTTCCGGATCTTCGCTGTCAGGCTGTGAACCTCCAGGGCCGGGGAGGAGGGGGTATCTTCAGGAGGGCTTCAGGGGTTTGCTTTTTATTTTTATTTTGTCATTTGGGGGGTGGGCTGGGGATAAGGAGAGTCAGGAAACTTCCTTGAGTGGCGTTCAGTGTCACATCCTTCGTGCCTCTGTCTCATCTCCATGCCATGGAGAAACAGCATCCTTGGGTCCGGACCGGACAACTGGTGGCCGGTCCTGCAGACACCTGGGGGTCTCCACCTGGGTGCCCTCTCTGCACAGACAGTCACCCCAGATGTTCCTCCCCTTGTGTTCTTCTGTGGGCCTCCAGAGCCGCAAAGAGCACAGAGGGTTTGCAGCTCACACGGCGAGGCATTCGGGGGCGTGGGAAGAGGCATAGTGAGCGCACGCAGGGTGTTTCAGGAATGGAGTAGAAGGTAGTTATTTAAAAAATTGAAAAATGCAATCCGTCCCTACCAATGGAGAAAAATGGGTTTAATGTTTGCTGGTCAGACAAACGGGCCGGAACAGGGGCTGGGGGAGGGGAGACGGGCTCTGCCCTGGCACCTGTCCTTGAGAGCGTCCTGCCATGCGCAGGCTGGTTCTATATACAGCAGTGCTGGTTTATTTAGAGTTCAGCAGTAACTCCAGAGATTTATCTTGTCTTTGTCCTTCCCTTTGTCCGCGTGGCCCATCTGTTTGCTGCCGTGACCTTTGGTCTCGATGAGGACTAATGAACCAGGATCCTTTCTTTATCCCCTACCCATTGTGGCTCACGCCCCAGCCCGGATGAGTTTGTGTGTCATATTTCACACCAGGGTCTTTGCTTTGCAAGCAGTTCTGTTTGAAGCCCACTTTTCTTTTACTCCTACTCTCTGTTGGTTCCACTGAGATGTCTGGAAACAGCCAAAGAAGGGCTATTTTGTTGCTGCTTTTAAAAAAATGACAATTAAATGTGCAGATTCCCCATCTGTCGGATGACCTATTTTTTAGCAGTGGGAGGAATGGATTCCTTACTGCATTCCTCGCCGAGGTTAGCAGCTCTGGGAAGAGGAACCGTTTGTGGTTATGAAACCGTTCTGCAGTGTAATGACAACAAGAGACGGGAACACTCGAGAAGGATTTCTCTTCCTGTTTTTGTGGAACAACTCTCACCAAACGTTCCCGAGCCTCGGAGGAGAGCGGTGCCTTCTGGCTCCCATCACGTTGTAAGAGTGCTTCATGAGCCCAGACCAAAACCCACAGTGAAATGAAATACCTTTTGTAAAGAGCATTTCTCTGCAGAAGGTAAAATTCCACCCTCTACCACCAAGCTGGCCAATATATCACTTTTGTGAACACCAGTTTCAAATTTGGTTTCACTCTCCATCAAAATATTTCAAAGGCAAAGGAACTAGCAGAAAGTAAAAAAAAAAAAAACCCTAAGGTCGTCTGGACAAGGAACCCTTCCCGGGAACCCGGGGAGGGTACGTTGTGGAGTGCATCTCTAATTAATGCAGAAACTGAAGGTAAATAGCCCCCTCCCTTCAGGGAGTCAGTAAAAGCAATGAAACTCTTAGCTTCACAGAGCTGAAATTAGCAGGACTGAGTCTTTTCTTGTGCACTGTGGGCTCGTAGTAATTCATAGGTTCTGACTATTCAACCCCAAATGTCAGAGTGAAAGAATTTGGTCAGCCTGTCAGATGTTGTGTCTAGTTATAGCCAAAGATCTGAGTACTTGGAAACTTCTGGATTCTGGGTGTTATGCTGCTGGACTTCTGCTCCATCAGACTTGTGCTGTGTCACCAGCCTTCTGTGGCTGTGACTGTGTCGAGACTGCAAGTGTGGGTTTTTAGAATTAGTGACAGTACAGGGAAATTTCAGTGGGTTTGCTCTTGAAGCGTCCTACCTGAGGGAGAATCTGAAACTTCCAGGGCCAGTCGACCCCATCATTTTAAAATAAAGTTCCCAGCTTCCTGAACGCCTCATTAACGGGCCCATCTAAGGAGGTTGGAAGTCCTCACCCAGATCCAGATCTGCTGTCTTTTTCGTCCTCACGAACATCTTAAAACTGGAACCAATTTTCTTCTGAAAATGGAGACAAAGCTACAAAGTTTAAGCCCTTGTAGCCAGGAGCCACCTCTGATTTTGCGTGTTTAACAGGCCCATCGCGCCGTCGGCACTTAACCCATAAAAAGATGAGAAGTCAGACCAACAGTGTTTCTGGGTCTCCCGCCCCCAAAATGAAAAGTTTCGGTTTCCTGCAGACTTTTGCTCCACCGTGTTCTGATGTTTCGTGTTGTCTGTAGGCTTACTCAGCCCGCAGCTTACGTGTGTGCTTTTTTCTATGAAAAATGATGTATTTTACTACTTCCTATGTACACAAGTTTATTGTAAATGTTTTTGTGTGCTTTGCGTGAACAGGGACCACGTTGCTGTTGTTTCTAGCTGATTTGATTTCTAAGACGTTTCTGTGACATATCTTTTATGGACAAATCTGAACAGTTTGTGAAATAAAATGTTTAAAACCTCCTCAGACTCTGAGCTGTCGTGTTTATGCCACACAGGAACAGAATCGTCACACACGGACGTGGAGATGCCAGTTACTGCCGTACTTCCGGGGCCTGCCGAGACCTCCACCTGATAAGCGGGAAGAGATGTCACTTAAAGTCTGTGAATCACGTGTGGGGCGGGGAGCTTGTCAAAATGCAGATTCGGGTCCAGCAGGTCTGGGGTGGGGCCCAAGAGTCTGCATTTCTCAGAAGCTCCCGGTGATGCTGACGCTGCTGGCCCCCACGTCGTAAACCGAGTGGTAACAGACTCAGCCTCATTCTGTCCCGTCTTAGCCAGATCTGGCTGCCGTAACAAAATACCGCAGCCCGGGGGCTTAAACAGCAGACATTTAGTTTCTCCCAGTTCTGGAGGCTGGAAGTCCGAGATCAAGGGGCCAGCAGGGCTGGTTTCTCCTGAGGCCTTTCTTCCTGGCTTGCAGACGGCCACCTTCTCACTGTGTCCTGCTCTCTGTGCATGCACCCCTGGTGTCTCTTCCTCTTCCTATGGGGACACCAGTCCTATCAGATCAGGGCCCTCCCTTATGACCTCACTGAACCTTAATTAACACCTAAGAGTTAACTCCTTAGGGCGTCAACATATGAATTTGGGGATCAGGGGACACAATTCAGTCCATAACAGTCACCTTCTTCCCAGACATCAGCCCCTTTTCCTTGGATTGCAGGTACGTGTTCTAGTGCACCATAGCCCACAAAGGATTTCGGGGACACTTGGCTGATCTCTTTCCTCCCACCACAAACGTGTCTGCCTTTGCTTTCGTGGTCCCTCTATGTATGACAAATGCCCTTTTCCACTGAAGGTGGGGATAGCTTTCCTCTTTAATAAATATATTTAAGGCTTTTTTTTTTTTTTTGTGGGGAAGACCAGCCCTGAGCTAACATCTGTTGCCAATCCTCCTCTTTTTGCTGAGGAAGACTGGCCCTGGGCTAACATCTGTGCCCATCTTCCTCTATTTTATATGGGACGCCGCCACGGCATGGCTGACAAGCAGTGCATCCGCGGGTGCCCGGAATCCAAACTCGCGAACCCCGGGCTGCCAAGTGCAAACTAAACCGCTGAGCCACCAGGCTGGCCCTATTTAAGGCTTTTTAAATGATTTTAAAATATTATGTAAACAATTGTGCAGATGGATTACAAGAATCATGGAGATTGGATAATATTGACTGATGTTTAGGAAACACTAGTTTCTGACAAATGCATCGCCAAGTCCACAAAATGCCCCCATCGGCAGCTCCCCCAGGGCGCTGGGGGAGCCTCCCCTCCCGGCCCTCCTCCCTCAGAATCTGCAGCCTTCCCCGGCGTTCCTCTTCCTCCTCCATCAGGGTGTTCTGATATCTCAGGGCGCCACAATCCCAGGCCCCCACTCCTCATCCCCAAACTGCCCACAGGTAAAAGTCTAGTGGCGGCTGGGGGAGGCAGTGTAGAACTAATGCCAGTGGGTGCATGTCACAGGGAGACAGATCTCTACTGAATACAACAAAGGACCTTCTAATTGGCAGAACTGTCCAAAGATGAAACGGCCCATGTGAAGAGGGAGTGAGCTCCCTGTCCCTGGGAGAATACAAGCAGAAACTGGAAGAACCTTGCACTAGATGGACTTTAAGGCCCCTTCCCTGATTCTGACTCCCAGCAGAGACTTGCCTTTCCCTCCTCTGTCCTGCCCAGAGGGCCCTGGGGACCCAGGGAAGGGGGTGACATGAAGCTATGGAATCCTGGGTCCTCAAACCATGGCAACTTCGTTCCAAGAGAGAAAAAAAAATAACCCCTGCAGCTACGTAGGTGGTCCTGAAACTGTTACGTTTTATTGGTTGACGTTTGTTTGTTTGTTAATCTACCTTTCTTCCAATTTTTCACACCAAACCAAAACCTGTCCCAGACTGCTACTATGGGCTTACAAAATCTTTTAGACCCTTAAAACAAATAAATGTGGTTCTGAAGTCGCAGGTTTTGAAAACCTCGTGACGTTCCTTTTACTCTTTCATCTTGACCAACTGAACTGGTAGCAGCCTTCGTCCAGGAACCAGGGAGACAGGCCCTTAAACCAGGTCCCTGTCCATGCTGGCCCGGCTCCACGGTGGACAGAGAGCCTCCCTGTGTGCCCAGGCTGCCACCACGCTGGACGGGGATGGGCTGGCTTGTCAGCAAGCAGTAAGCCCACCTGCTTTCACCTTCTAACACCGCTCACGGCTGTGATCCCAAGGATGCTTCCTCTCCATCCCACTGTCACCAGCCTGTGCCCACTGCTCCTCTCCTGACACAGGAAGGTGGCAAAGAAATTCACCTGTGCCAAGTGCCTATTACATGCCAGGGACTGGCTGGGCACCAAGCAAATGTTCTCATTTAATAACCACACTTCTCTTTCAATGACTTGGGAATTCAGTTATATTCGTCAAATATAATTCAGGTGCTAGTTCAGTTTTATAGTCATGCATCACTTAACAACAGGGATACATTCTGAGAAACGCACCGTTAGGTGATTTCTTTGTTGTGCAAACATCATAGAGTGTGCTTACACAAACCTAGGTGGTATAGCCCACTACACACCTAGGCTATGGGGTATGGTCCCATACTAACCTTATGGGACCGTGGTCAGATATGTGGTCCGACTGAAACGTCATTATGCAGCACATGACTATTTGCCAAAGTGTCAGTTAGGCGTGCCTAACTGTGTGTGTGTAACAGAGACCCAGCTGTGTGTAACAGAGACCCAGCCACAGCGGGAGGTAGAGATCCAAGCCCTGTACCTGGGCTCCAGTGCTGGGGAAGTCCCCAGTGACCAGGCTCCTTCCCACATCCTGCCCTGCCGTCCTCAGCACGTGACATGTGTCCTCATGGTTGAGAGATGACCACTCCTTGTCCAGCAAGTCATAGACATTCTGGGAAGGAGGAGGGACATTGTGAAGGGCAAAAGCCATATAGCACCTGGTTCTGTCCCTTTTATTCCAGATGTTGCATTTCTCAATTCTAGAATGTCCATTTGGTTCTTTTTCTAATTCTCCATGAAATTTCTCTTTTTTTCATTTATTTTTAAGATATTTTCCTTTATGACTTCAGCATAGATAAATATCAGCTAATTTCTATATTTGGGTCATCATGAGGTCAGCCACCATTGATTGTCTTTTCTGTTGAACAGGGGTTGGCAAACTTTTTATTAAAGGACCCAATCAGTAAATATTTTAGGGTTGCGAGCCATGGCATCTCTGTTGCAACAACTCAACTTTGTGGTCAGCGTGAAAGCAGCCATAGACCATGTATAAGTGGATGAACGTGACTGTGTGCCAATAAAACGTCATTTTCAAAAGCAGATGGCCAGCCCATAGGCTGTAATTTGCAGGCCTCTTTTCTTGAATATGGACACATTTTTGGGTGGTGATTGTTTCTTTATATGTCTAGTCATTTCAGATTATATCTTGGACATTGTGAGTAATGCATCATGGAGAATCTACACTGTTAACATTTTGTCTGAGCAGGAAATTAACTTGTCTGGACTCAAATTCCAAGCTTCACTCTACTGCAGTGGCCTGCAGCTGAAATCACTCTTGGTTCTGTTAGTCTTAGCTGCACTGTGCATGCATAGTTCACAGGTCAGCCAGAGACTCGGGCAGAACTCATATGCAGAATTTGGCATTCCCCTTCTGCAGCTCTCTTCCTTCTGCGGTTTCCCCTCTCACTTTCTAGCTACTGCTTCCTCTGGTTCTACAAGACTGCAGGCTCCTATTAGGCTTTTAGCCAACTCTGCACGGTGCTGACAGCTAGAGCTGTCTTCAAACAAAAAGTTGGAAAACACAGGAGACTCACACAGTGCTGTCCCTTTTCTTCAAATGTTGATGCCCCTGCAGTCTCTGCCTGCCTTTGGTTCTCTCAACAACCATTGGGTGGTTGTATTTTATATTTCGTCTGCAGTTTATGGTTGCCATGTGTAGAATGGTTGATCTGATTGTAGCTCCTCTGCAATTACTGGAAGCAGAACCCCTGAGTCTGGACTTAACCAGAAAAACAATGAACCCATAACTTTCCCAGAAGTCCCAGCCAGTAAATTTCCACTTACACCTCACCACTCAGAATGGGGTCCCACAGCCACTTAGCTGCAAGGGATTTTGGAGAGATGTGTATTTTTCACTGAGTACTTTGCAGATCCAACTGAAAAGGGGGCCCTGTGGTGAGGAAGAATGGGAGAAGGCACCTTGGGTAGGCAAGTTGCAGTTCATCTGGGACCTTCCTACAGGTGTATTAATTTCTTAGAATGGTAGTAACAAATGATCACAAATATGGTGACTTAACAACAGAAATTTGTTCTTTCACAATTCTGGAAGCCAGAAGTCTGAAATCAAAGTGTCAGCAGGGCTGCATTCCCTCGGAAGGCTCTAGGGGAATATCCTTCCTGCCTCGTCTAGCTTCTAGCAGACATTCCTTGGCTTGTGGCCACATCACTCCAATCTCTGCCCCGTCTTTACAAGCCCTTCTCCCTGAGTCTCTCTGTGTCCTTTCCTCTTCTTATAAGGACACCAGTCATTGGGTTTAGGGCCACCCTGAATCTAGGATGATCTCATCTCAAGATCCTTAACTAATTATATCTGCAAAGACCCTATTTCTAAATAAGGTCACATTCTGAGGTTCCAGGAGGACGTGAATTTTGGGGGACACTGTTCAGCCCCATCCAACAGGTAGACACTTCTCCTGCAGGCTGAGCAATGGTGGCTGGTTGTCCACGTGATGCCTTATCTCCCTGGACGCTGAGCATGGGGGTTTGCTGCTGGTCACTCTTTGGGGTCTTTACTCTCATCCTTCACAGCCTGTCTCCACCAGGGCAGCGCCCCAGGAATTGGGGAGCAGTGTGGCTTCAGTTTCTAGCCCGTGCCTTATCCCATGTTTCCTTTTCAGCCCCTCATGATTTGAGCCTTTGAAGTTTTTCCTATATGACACTTCTGAGGGGCAGGAGAGGAATCTGGAGCCAGTAGGTCTGGGTTCAAATCCCAGCTCTACCACTTATGATCTGGGAGACTGTGGGCAGATTACTTTCTGTGCCTGTTTCCTCATATATAAAATGGGGATAATAACAGCAGCTACTTCGAGGGCTGTTATGAGACTCAAACAAGTTAATATAGTTTTTTTTTTAAGTGTTTGGGAGCCTGGGCTACTATTGCCATCATTTAACAAATATGTTGTGCATTCCTAGGACTTTTTCCCTCTAAAGCCCTGCCCTGGGTCTCCAAGCAGCAGCCCCTGCTCTTCTGGCTTCCACCTCAGGAGAGGGAGGCCACAGCAGAACAGAGGGGTCAATTTTAGCTTTTGAATCTCTAGACAGACTTTCTTTTTGTTTTTTAATTTTTAATTTTGACATAATTTCAGACTTGCAGAAAAGTTGCAAGAACAGGACAAAGAATTCCCGTGTACCCTTCATTCCGATCCCCCAGACATTAACATTCACCACGTTTACTTGATAGTTTCCTTTATCTCTCTCTTTTTCTAAATTATTTAAGAGGAAGTGGCAGACATGAGACCTCCTTTATCTCTAAATACTTTTCATCTATTTCCTAAGAACAAGGATGTTCTCTTACTAAGAAGGAGACATTTTCTTACATAACCCTGGTATAATTATCTAAAACAGGAAATCAACATAGATAAGATCTAATCTACAGACATTATTCAGATTTCACTTATTGCCCCAGCAACGTCCATTATGGCGAAAGAAAATCTCAGATCATGAATCGCATTCAGTTTCCATGTCTCATTAGTGTCCTTGAATCTGGACAAGCTCCTCACTTTATCTTCTCCTTTTGTGATGTTGACATTTTTAAAAGATTCCTGGCCAAATATTTTGTAGCCCGTCCCTCACACTGAGTTTGTCCCACGTTTCTTCATCGTGAGATTCAGGCTACGCATTTTTGGCAGGAACCTCACAGAAGTGATGCTGTGTCCTTCTCGGTGCCTCGTAGCAGGAGGCCCGTGTGGGTCTGCTCTGCTGCTGTTGATGTCACTCTTGACCACTCAGTGAAGGTGGTGTCTGCCGGATTTCTCCACTGGGAAGTTCCTGTACTTTTTTGTAATGAATAATTATCTTGCAGAGAGGTATATTGAGACTATGTAAATATCCTATGTCCCATAAAACCCTCGCTCACTAGTTTTAGCTGCTGTTGATGATTCTTGTCTGAAATAAGTATTTTATGATGGCTGCCAATGGTGACTGTTCTAATTCCACCAGGCTTCCCACATTTATTGGTTGGCACTGTCCTGTAAGGAAAAGGTTTCCCTTCTCCCCTATTCATTTATTTATTCGTGTACACACAAGTGTCATAGTTCATAAATATATATTATATATTAGTTCTATGTTATGTACATATATACACACACACATATCAGTATGGGCTCATTAATTCTTGTTTTATGCAGTGGATTACAGTGCTTTACCGTCATTTTTTATTTTGATGCTCGACTCATCTCAGATTTGAACAGGGGGAGCCCCTTCCAGCTGGCTTCTGTGTGTGTTTGACGTGGCCCCTTCAGTTTTGGCACAAATTTCCGGCACAACAAGATGTTCCCGGCTCATCATGTACTTTCCTTGCCCCAGTCCTGGAATCAGCCGCGTCTCCAGGGAGGCCTAGTTCCTTTTAGTGGAGATTGCATCTCTATAGACTTAAAACTCTCTGGCAGGAAGATAGGTTGAGGGAAAGGTGCTCCTATCTCAAAAGCCAAATCTCCTGGAACACGCAATAGATTTGGGGAGAGGCTGGTTCTTTACCCTGCCCAGACTCTCCGGATAGTGGAGAAAAGAAGCCTAAAACCGGGTGCTGACAACTGTCCGAGGGGCTCCCCACTCCCATGAGGTGGAGTCCCTCCCACTGTAGAAGCTTCGAGTGTCTGACACTCGCTTTCCCAGACTCCCTTGCAGCTAGGATGCATGCATGGGACATGTTTCTACGACTTTGAGTTGGGAGACCCTGATGAAAGGAAGTTGGTATCCAGAGACTTCTCTCAGGGGAGCAGTGGGGGCTTCAGAGGTAGTGGGTAGGGGTGTGAGATTTAGACAACATAAAATAATACTAATAACAATAAAATAGTGTACGGAACATACTTTTACTAAAATATTATTCATTGTTTATCTGAAATTCAAATTGAACTGGGTCCCCTGTGTTCTCTCTGGCAACCCTGGGTGTGGGACTAACAGGAGAGTCCAGACTCCCACCAACTGCACTGCCCAGGCTCAGCCACCCAGCAGATGGGTCCCACCAGACCATCCTGTGGTGTGATCTTGGACCTCAGTATCGTTTCTGACTGTAGGACCTTCCTGCCTGGTCCTCCAGCCCTCCCTGAGATTCCGTGGGATCCTCAAGGTCCCTGTAACAAGTCCCTTTTCCACTTAAATGAGTGCAGGGTGCTGGGAAGGGCTGCCTGTGCCTACCTCTCGTTGAGCTGAAGTCGGATGGGGACAAAGGGAGGAAGTCTCCAGATCAGTTCTGGGAAACTGGAGAGTGGAAGGGACTTGTTCCCCACTTCCTTCCAGAACTTGCAGAATTCCTCAGCCTGCAGACTGAAACATCCATCCATCCTTCCACCATCCATCCATCCATCCACTCATCTGTCCATCCATCCATCTATCCACCCATCTGTCCATCCATCCGTCTTCTATCCATCATCCATCCATCCTCTCATCCATTCATTCTCCATCCACCCTCCCATCCATCCACCTATCCGTCCATCCACCCATCTAACCATCCACTCTTCCATCATCCATCCAGCCTCCATCTATCCATCTATCTGACATTTACTGAGCACCTACTGTGTGCTAGGCACTGATTTAGGTCCTAGAGATACCACAAACAAACAAACAAACATATAAAACAGACAGAAATGTGTCTGCTCCCGAGTGGAGCTTACATTTGTGTGTGGGAGGCAGGCAGTAAACAAGAGAACAAGTTACACATATTATCAGGTAGCAAGAAGTGCTATTGAGAGCAAAGGAACCAGGAAAGGGGGCGGGACGTGCTGGAGGCAGGGGTCTGTTGGTATTTTAAACTGAGTGGTCAGGGAAGGTGGGGAAGGGTCACTGAGAAGGTGATGTTTGAAAAGGGGGAGACAAAGGTGAGGGAGGAGCTACGGGGGTATCAGAGGGAGGGGAGTTCCAGGTAGAGGAAGCAGTGACTTCCCAAGGTGCTGAGAAGGGGGTGTGCCTGGGACAAGGGACTCCAGGAGGGCTCCAAGGAAGGAGAGGGGGAGCAGAGGGAGAGAGGAAACCCGAGGGCAGAGAGCTGGTGGGCAGGTCAGGAACAGCCATTGGGCTGCAGGAAGGACTTGGGCTTCAACTCCAGGGAAACGGGGAGCCAAAGAGAGCTGGGCTCTGACTTCCTTTTTTAAGGGATATTAAATGCCAGCTCAAGGAGAAGGGGGAAGGAGAGCCTCCGGAATTAACTGATTTAGACTTGAAATAACAAGGAAAATCAGGATGCTTTCCCCTGAATGACCAGTTTTATTCCACAAAGTTCATTAGCGAAGGGGGTTGGGGCAGGACTTGAGATCTAAAGGTCAAGTTTATTACAGAAAAATAAAGTTGCCCCTTTTCTTGCACACCTGAATGTATGGCTCAAAAGTTCCCGGGGCCTCACACGTGCCCTCTTATTTATTCCTATCCCCATTTACAGATGAGGAAACTGAGGCCCAGCAAGGCTGAGCACCTTGCCCAGGTCCACCTGCCACGGTCCGCCCCAGGCCTGGCTGAGCCCGGAGCTGACTCCCGGGTCTGCCTTCCCCGTGGAGCGCCTTCACGTGGAGCTTCCCTCCAGCCTGACTCACCTCTGGCTTGCCTTTGCATTCTGCGGGACATTGAAAATCAAGCCGGAAATTACCCGAAGCCCAGCCTGCCCTTCCATCTGCCTGCACCACCTCACCCTCCCTGGTCAGGTTGGCCTGGAAACCGTCTCTCTGGCCAAATGGGTCGACTGAGATGGAAGCTTGGGCCGAGGGGCGTAGACATGTGTTAACTCGGTTTTGCCCCAAGACTAAGAGGCCGGGTGGGTGGGCACAAGTGTGGGGGACAGTTGGAATGTCCCGGAGAGGCCCAGGGTGGGGTCTGCGAGGACCGTCTTCCTCTCTGGCTGGCCTGGTGGCCTGAGCAGGCCAAGCCTGGAGGGGGCATGATAATCAAACACTACCCTTCCCGGCTCCCAGGGCTGCTGGGCCGACCTGCCTGCTTCCGCAGGAGGCTGGCAGAGCCACGAGACGTCTGATCCCACGTGGAAAATTGAAACCACGCTTCTCCGTCACTACAGCTATTTGTCACTGGACGAGGATGCATATAAACAGCTTAATTCAAACCATCCTGCCACCCTCCTCCCCTCCGTTCTTTCCCGGGCCTCCCCCTGGCTCATCTCAGGAAGGTAACAATCACGATGCGATGTCAAAATGAAGGGCCCATTTGCTGCTCCTCACTGAGTCGAGCCTGCGAAACCCTGTGTCCTGTCTTCACAACAGCCCCGGGACGTAAGAACTACCGTTATGCCCATTTGTCAGATGAGGAAACTGAGGCTTGAGTTGAATCATTTGGCTGAGGTCATGCAGACAAGAGGCAGAAGCAAACCCTGGCCAAGGCTTCCCCTAGAGCCAGCTGCCCCTTTGTGACCCTGGAAGATACGCCGGGGACACAGCCCCGGCTTGCTCAGCACGCAGATGCACAGCCAGAACCCGAAAACCTGTGCTGCATCCCAGCTCCGCCCCTATTGCCGAGTGTACTCAGTCCTCAGTCCCCCCTCTGAGCCCCAGCGGGAGACTTGTCACACGGCTGATAGGCGCCTGAGCGGGGCTTCACCCTCAGACAGTGTGCCCACTTCGACGCTCAGCTTCTCTCATCTCAAAAACCTCTTTTTCATCCCCAGCATCATCAGACAGGGAGTGTAACTGAAGAGTGAGGAGCCCACAGGTTACAGTCCTGGTGTGGTCCCTTCTAGCTGTGTGACCTTGGGCAAGTTCCTTAGCCTTTCTGTGCCTCCATTTCCTTATCTGTACACAGTGGACAATAATAGTACCTGTCTCACAGAGTGGTTACAAGGAGTCAATGAGATAGTGTGTGAAGTGCTTAACACAGCACCTGGACTGTTTACTAAAGACTGATTAACAATATAGTAACAAAGGAAGTGCTGCAAATGTGTTTGCTAACATTACAATAATAAGTGAATCGCTATAAAATAGCTGAGCAACAGCGAGTGCATACATCCAGTCGCACTTGCTGAGTGCACGAGTGAACGAAGGAGATCGGCTAGGCTAACCCTGGAGAGACTCACGCGTAAGCCCGCTCCCCGTTTCCCACTTCAGCAGCTCCGGGCTGTCGGGATGTGTGGGGCTGGAAACGGCAGGAGTGAGGGCTGAGTTCCCCGGGGCAGGACACCTGCAGGCTGGAGCTACAGGCAGCTGCCTCTCTGCTTTCTCGGCCCTGAGAGAAGAGGGTTTATATCCGAGACTCCCCCCTCCCCAATTTCACTGGGGGGGGGGGGCCCTGCTCAGTGATGGGGCTAACACAGGGAGAAGGGAAATGGGGTAGTTCCTCCCGGTGAGTGTCTGGGAAGTGCTGACCGAGCCCCTTCAGGTTGGAGTCTCTCGGAAGGCAGGCGATGAAGGAGCCTCAGGTGACAGTTTAAACGCCCTTCAGGCCTGGGTGACTCCCTTACCTGGCGTCAGGGCTTAGGAAACCAGTGGAGAAAAGAAGCTGTTATGTTTCCTCTCATCGCGCGTGTGCGTGCGTGCGTGCGTGCGTGCGTGTGTGTGTGTGTGTGTGTATGTGTGTGAGAAAAGCCCAAGGGCCAAGAGAAAGGAGCAGGGGCAGAAGCACAAATGCCTTCGATGTGACCGAGCCACTGTACCCAGAATTAGTGTCACACAATCTGCGTCTTTAGGATTGTGTGACTGAAACCAGACAGCCACCGTATTCCACAAACGCTCGCTGCTTTACATGTGGCGGACACTGTTCTCAGCCCTTTACAAATATGAGCTTCTTAATCCTCATCACAACCCCAGGAGGTAGGTAGCATTGTCACCCCATTTCACAGGTGAAGAAACTGAGGGCTCAGAGTGGGTACGTGACTTACCCCAAATCACACAGGCTAGGAGGAACAGAGCTGGGATTTGAGCCTGAGCAGTGGGGTCAGACTCCACGCCACTCCTCAGAGGAGTCCCTGACCTAGAGTGGATCACAGCCACACTTCGGGGCCACGTGACAAGACGTGACTAATGTGAGGGCATCAATTTCAGAATGCTCTTAATTCTCCAAACTTGGCTCAGAGTGGCTTTCATAGTTCCTAAGTCACGGGTCAAAACAAGAAGCACACTCTTCAGAAACGTCAAGAAAGACCAAGAGAGGCTGAGAACCGAGACACAAGGGACACATGGTCACGACATGCAGCTGGATCCTGGGCCCAGGAGCCGAGAGCAGCCACAGAGCGCTTCACTGGGTGACCGAGGAAGCTCGAAATGGGCTGTGGGTGAGGTGGTGGCGTTGGAGCGTGTTGCGCTGTGCTGAATGCGCTGTTACACTCGGGTCGTGGTACATCGGTCCCCTTCATCTGTAGATATTTCTGTGTATTTCCTGAGAGCAGGACTTTCTCTTACCTGACTATAGGAAATTATCCAAATCAGGAAATTTACCATCTTACAGGGAGGTACCGCCATTTGAGAAAGAATGACAGAGCAGATGGGGAAAACGTGAACAACTGCTCAATCCAGGTGAAGGGTATGCAGCAATTCCTTATATTATTCTTGCAACTTTTCTGAACATTTGAAATCATACCAAAATAAAAAGTTACAGGAATAATAATTTTTAAAATGTCGGCAGCACCGGATCTGTGACGTCACACGTGCAGCCTGGCACTTCTCTCTCAGACACACCTGTGCCCCCCAGCCCCCCGTGGCCACGGGAAATAAATGATCACACACAGCTGGGCGGCCCCTCACTCAGATTGTCTGAGAGGCCACAGGTGCCCCTCCTCTCCTCCCCTCCTCCTCCCAGCTCCGGTGATGACAGAAGCACCTACTGTGTGCCAGGCGCTGGAGCTGACCCCAGTGGCCCAATGGTCAATGAGACCAAGACCCTGTCCCTGCCCTCAGGGAACCAACAGACATAGGACAGGAATCACAGCAGAGGACAGTCCACGGGAGAGGTGCAAGGTGAGGGACCCCACCTGGTCTAGGGCAGGGGGCGAGTTGGGAAGGCTTCCACGTGGAAAGAGTTTATGCCAAGGCCCGAAGGAAGAGGAGGAAGCTAGAGGAAGAGGAAAGGGGAAATGTTTCCCAGCCAATCTGCGAGTTAGGCACTACCAGCCCATTCCACAGGTGGGAAAAGCGAGGCTCCACGTGTGTAATTAACTTGCCCGTGGTCCCGTGGCTAGGACGTGGCGTCCCTGGGACTCACGCTGGAATGCTGCCACATCCTTCCTATAAGAAAGAGGAGTGACATCTACGGGAGACTGAACCCACTGGTGCTAATGGGGAGATGGGGCCCGGGGCTTCACTCCGCTTGTTCTCTCAAATTCTCAGTCTTGTCCCTGCCCGAGCGGCCCGGATGTCCCGGGTAGCAGGGAGCGCCGCGGGTGTGGACGGGCAGGTAAGGAATCCTGGCGTGGGTCGGGCCACACTCTGCCACTCGTGAGCTCTGGAATCTCAAGTCTAAACGTCATCTTGTCTCTAAACAGAGACACTGACAGTGTCCGGAGCACTGGCTTGGGGCTGGACCAACCATATCCCGACGTGGCGATGTTGATCCCAACGACGGCCATTTCGAGGCTAAAACACTTCATCATTCTCTCCGGTTGCGGCCCAGATGCTAAGGAACTGGGTCCAAATCTTACTATTTGGCCAGATTCTTTCCTTCCAGACTGTGTGGGTTTGTTTTTCCTCTTGTCACTTTGCCAGAAGCAAGAAGAACAAACCCCGCCACCTGCCACTTAGTAAGAGGAGAATTATTTTAACCAAAAGGACACGGGTGGCAGCAGGAAAACCCTGAGGTGTCAGCAGCAATGGGTGACCTCAGACTCTCCACATTTTACCCCACGGTGGCCTCCTCCTGTGTCATTTCTGCAGTGTCCTGAGTGGCTCGGTGCCTTATCCCCAAAGTACAGTCGAGGAGAGGGAGTTAAGAGGCTGGCACCCAGAAGATCCCCATCGTTTCTTCATTTGGGCTGGCCCTGTGGCCTCAGTTTACCTCGCAGCTGTTTTGGTCAGCGCTCATAGATGACGGCAGTCAGTGGGCAGTGTGGTCACGTGACAACTGCATCTCCAAACTCCAGCAAGCAAGGAGAGGATGTCCGGGCTCGGGGCTGCCTTTCTCCGTCAGGACAGGCCCCCACCCCCAGGAGGCAAGGAGAGCAGACAACCCAGCAGAATTTCAGGGACCGCTGTCGCTGCTCTCCACTTTTTGCTGTGCTGTTTCCCCAGAAATTCTTCAGACTAAGAACCAGATATGTTTCCCTGGTAACAAAATCAGAGTGACCATGCCATTCTCAGCATTTAGGATGGCGGACGCCAAACTTTTGTGGGTGTATAGCTACGCACCATGCTGGGTGATCACGCATCCAAAATTCCGACAAAAGGGCAAGGATTAAGAACCCAGTGATGCCTCCACGAGGTGCATTGTAATGCTGCTCTGACATTGGGTTCATGGACGGGCGGTGAGGGCTTGCTCTTCCTTCCAGCCACACGTGCGGCTTCAGGGTGCACCTCTCGGCTGAGTACTGGGGACAGAGGGTTCCTGGAGACGCTATGATTCCTGCTCCGGTGGGACGTTCAGTCGGAGAGGGCAGACGGGGGCCCCGCAAACACCCGAGAGAACAGAGATGGCATGAAGTGGGGTGTTTGAGTGTGCAGACAGGGAGGCTCCCCGCAGGAGGAATCTGGTCTTTCTCCTAGAAGCAACGGGCTACTGCCCTGGAGGTTTTACTTGGGGGGATGCCATCAGACTTGCAATTTGAAAGCGTGCTCCGGCAACAGTGTGGAAAATGGCCTGGAGGGGTCCAGAGGGGAAGCTGTAAACTATGTAGGAGGCCATCGTCCAGCCCTGGTGAGAGGCCTGCGGCCAGTTATTTCCAAAGCACTTCTCTCAGCCTCCGAGCCGGCGGCAGCTTGGGGTGGTGACCGTGGGCTTGGAGAGAAGTGGGTGGGTTGAGAGATAGTGAGGTGGCAACACTGCCAGGACTCGGGGGTACACGGGGTTTGGGCAGAGGGAGAAGGCAGTCAGCCGCCTCCAGGGTGTCTGACTTAGTGAAACTGGACCAGGTGGTGTCTGTCGGTCCAAGCAACTCGAGGTTGGGGAGAGAGAGAGAAAAATCTTTGTCAGAGTAAATTAGAAAATGCAAAATGTAATCTAAAGTACAGTATTATCTGTGTTTTAAAATGCACAGAAAAAGGACCAAAAGGAAATTCACTAAAGGTTAACAGAGGTTCTCTCTGAACAGGGGATCTTCCTCTTTCTACTCTTCTCCCAACACTTCCCAAATGTTCATTGATGATCATGTACTAATACTATAATTAGGGAAAACCACACGTGAAAATAGATGTGTTTGATCAAATCCATGCCTCTTATGGAGATGGTTTTTCCATTTTTCCAGAGAGTAACTCATGCTGGTCAGAGTAGGGGGAGGGAACTCCCGGTGCTGGGACTCGATGGCCCTCAGTCTGACCTCGCCCACTTGCACTGGGAGTTGCCAGCCAGGCTCAGCCCTCGCCACTGGGAGCCTCTCCCGAGGAGGTTTATGCTCAATTTATTAAATCCAGGTTTGTGAATTACGTCCTGAATTCTGAAAGTTCATTATACGTTTCTTTTTTTAAGTTCAATATTATATCTTCTCCCAAAGAAACACGCAAAGTGAACCACAGCTTGCCATGGTTGACATTTTCCTGCGTCTCCTGGGCCTTTCCAAAACCGAGAGGCGTTCCTTCCCTGCCTTTCACAGCCGGGAGAAGTGTTCTGGCTTTTTTCACTTCTGGCCCCGAGGAGATAGGATTTGGGGAGGGAAGAACCCCTTTGAAGAACCTCTGCAATAAATCGTGTTTTTGCACGGGAAGGACGAAAGCCTGGCTGAGATCCTTTTAAAATGCGAGCCTGAGAGACGGGGCGTGGCACAGTGGTACCCTGACGTTCCAGAACCATCGGGGGCGGGACGCAGCCACATTCCAGGGGAGATAAACCAGCCGCTCCAGGCTCCGCAGCCGCCAACCAGTGCTGCTAACGGGCCTCCCTCCGCCTCTGAGGAGGGTTCTGCACCACTGGGGCCGGGGAGACTCTGACCCCTTTGAGTCTTGGTTCTGCAAAGTGTAGGATTTTAGCTGAGTTCCTCCTCCCATAGCCCAGAACTCAGTCAGCAAGCACTGAGGTGATTGTCCCTCCTTGAAGAAACTTGGAGGACAGAGTTCTTCTGCCTTGACAAAATAGTAATAGTAGTAGTAACAGCAGCAGTAATAGTAATAGTAACGATAGTAGTAATAATACTAATAGAAATTATAGTAAGACAGTAGTAATAGTAGCGATAATGGCAATAGTATTAATAGTGGTAGTAAAACAGTAGCAGTATTAATAGTAATAGTAGTAGTAACCATAGTAATAATGGTGATAGTATTAATAGTAGTAGTAATAGTAATAGCTGTAACAATAATACTAATAACAGTAGTGATCATAGTAATAGTGGTAATAGTATTAATAGTAGCGGTACAGCAGTAATCATAGCAATCATGGTAATAGTAGTAGTAGTAGTAGTAGTAATAGTTGTAGCAGTAATAATAATAGTAATAGCAGTAGTGATGATGGTAGCAATAGTAATAATGGTGGTGGTAGTAGTAGCGATATTAGTAATAGTAATCCCAGTAGTGATGGTAATCGGAGTAGTAATAACAGTAGTAGTGGCAGCAGCAGTAAAATAACCGCAGCTCTCATTCATCATTCTCTGTGTCCCGGACACTGTTGTAAGCACTTTACAGAAATGAACACATTAATCCCCAACAGCTATGAGGAAGTTACTGTTATTACTATCCTCAGTTTGCAGATGAGGAAACTGAGGCACAGGGCTTTTAAGTGACTTGCCCCAAATCTCCCAGCCATGAAGAGGCAGGGTCAGGATTTGAACCCAAACCCGTCACTTCACACGCCCAGTGTGCCCTCATCCCAACCAGCGGTTCTCAACCCAGCTGCCCAGGAGAACGCCCGGAAGCGCGTGAAAGCCTGGCCCACCTCCGGCGACTCGGCCCAGCCCGAGGTGAGCGCGTGGGGTTGGGCTGGGTTTTGCACTCGAAGCTCCGCGGGTGACTCTGATGCACAACCGGGGTGAGCACGGCGGCACCTCAGGGCAGTTCTCACGCCCGAGGGGCACAGAATCCTGAAGAGCCTCGACAGCTGGTGTCTGACTCAGGGGCTCCGGCTGGGGCCCGCGAGTCGGCACTGCTGCCAGGCTCCCAGGTGACGCTGACGCTGCTGGCCCAGGGAGCCCACTCTAGGGTCCCCGCTCGGCTGGAGCCTTCCTTCCTGGCAGAAGCCCCGTCGTGCAAGCATTCGTTCAACAAACATCTGTTGGGCACCCGCCACGTGCCAAGCCTTGCGCTGAGCACTGTGGGTAACAAAGCAAAACGGAGGCCCCTGTCCCCACAGAGCTGACATTCGCCTCCTCTGCTCTTCCGCCCTCGACAACGTGAGCACTTTGGGGGTGGGGGGGCTCGAGGAATAAGAAGAGGTCCTTGTTGCCGGGACCGGCCCGGAGGTGGCGCCCCAGCCCCCGCCCCGTGTGTGGAGCACTCAGCTTGTCCTTGGCCCCCAGGCTAATCCAGTGTCCGAACTTCCCCTCGGAAACAGTTACATAAGCGTTCCCCGAGGCCCAGAAACTTCCAGATGGCCCTGCGGCCCACCCCACCAGCTGCTCCTGGGATGTCTGCCCCGGCCACTTCCCCGGACCCCGGAATTCCCGGAGCAGCCTGACACGGAACAGCTGCCGACACGTAGGAGCCTCGTGTGCTCCTGGCTCCTCCCCAGAGCAGCTGCCGGGGCGGAGCCGGGTCCCCGCGACCCCACACAGCTGGGCTCACGCACAAACCAGCCTCAAGGAAGGCACATTGGCGACCTCCCCTCATCCAGAACAGCTGCCCTCTCTGCGGTGACTGTCCCCACCTGTCCTTGAGTCATCCCCAGGCCACACCCAGGAGATCACCGGGGTCCCAGACCTCCAGGTCCAACAGAAACGCCTGGAAAGCTGCTTGAAAATGCCCACTCGGGGCCCCACTCAAAGAGTCAGTTCCCATAGGTCTCGGAGTGGCCCAGGGATCTTCATTTTTGACAAGGTCCCCAGGCAATTTTGATGCAGGCGTTCCTCAGACCACACTTTGAGAAACACTGACACAGATGGTATACTCTTACTTTATATGACATATGATATATACACAGGGGAGGATGTCTATTTTATATCCACATATGTACGTATAGATGTCTTATATAGATAGACGTTGACAGATATATTGATACATATTATATTGGTTTCCTGTGGCTGCCGCAACAAATTACCACAAACTGGGTGGCTTAAAACAGCGGAAGACTATTCTCTCTCATTTCTGGAGGCCAGAAGCCCAAAATCAAGGTGTCATCAGGGCCACACTCTCGATGAAGGATCTCATAAAACTCCTTCCTGGCCTCCTCTAGCTTCTGGCGGCCCCGGGTTGCTCTTGGCCTGTGGCCGCATAGCTCCTGTCTCTGTCCCGTTCTCACGTGGCCTCTCCTCTGCCTGTGTCTCCTCGTCTCTCTCTTGTGAGGACTCGTGTGCTTGGATTTAGGGCCCACCTGGGTGATCCAGGATGATCTCCTCCCAAGATCCTTGTCTTCGTTACATCTGCAAAGACTCTGTTTCCAAATCAGGTCACATTCTCAGGTTCAAGGGTTAGGATGTGGGCATATCTTTTTACAGGCCACCATTCACCACGCTACAGATTATATATAAATATTCTCTTGCAAACTTGCCTTCAAGCAAAAGGACGTGGAAGGTACCTGAGTTCAATTTCACCTCAAGGAAGGAGCCCTGGGCTGCGTCCTGGGCCCTCTTCAAAGTGGGCTGGCTTTGCACCACGGCCAGCAAAGTGGTTGATCAAATGGATTTTCCTTACAGACCACACACTTCCAGCCGGCATCTGCCTGTCAGCACCTACAGTCTTCGTTCCTCACGGTCTCCCTCCCTCCTGGCCTCTCCTCCCGGCTCCTTCCTGTCCCCTCTGCCGGCTAGACCCGGAGCCTCTCTCCTCCTCATTGGACCCCCTCCCTGGGAGAGCTGCTACCATCTCTGGCTTTAAGTGCCGTCAATGTGCGGGGCACCCACACCTCCTCTTCAGCCCTTGCCTCCTCTGAGACCCGGGTCCATAGGGCCAACTGGCCACTGGCCTCTCCACTCGGGTGTCTTCCAGACACGTCAGCTTGCCGGTTATGAAGGTAGCAAGCTCTCAGCCTGTCTGAGCCTCCACTGCCATGGCCGTAAGATAAGGAAGACGGTAACTGTGACCTTGGAGGGCTGCTGTCGACATGCAGGGAGACACAGCAACAGCGCCAAGCATAGGGGACGTGCTTGGAGTCAGAGGTACCTGTCTTCTAGGGCAGGTGCAAACTGTGCATGCCTCCACTTCAGGTAGGGGCGCCCCAGCCGGGGAAGCAGGGCCTCGGCCAGGTTCTCCCACAGTCCAGGGTCAGGGTAGACAGTTGCTCTTCAAGGTTCTCAGAAGGCCTTCACCTTCCTTCCCTGGTGCATGAAACTTAAAGCCCAGGGCAAAACCTTCCTGCCCTTCAGGGAAGAGCTTTGGGATTTAAGAGGAAATCTCCCCTGGAGAGGAGGGTCAAGGACTTGAACTTACTCCTGCTGAGGTACGAATGACTGATAGCAGGTCAGTTCTCAAGAAAAAGCAATTGTGAGGACCCTGGCCTTGGGGCCCAGGGAGCGGTACCCCCGACTTTGGTCAGCAATCAAGGGGCCCCTCCCAAAGGAGGCGGTGCAGAATTGCCCACCACTAGGGGGCGGCAGAGCACCAGGGATCAATTTACAAATAAGACTTGAAGGGTCCGAATCAACACCTCAGTAAGTTGTAAAACTCCTCGTCCACCCCATCTAGACAGCCCCCCTTCTTCCTTCCAACTGAATACATGCTCCGGCCAGGCATTCTACACAGAACGCCAGGCAGAGTCCAGAACAGTCCCCGAGTGAAGCAGGAATCACTTCTCAAACACTGATTTGCCCCAGTAGAGACTGAAGTCCTTTGCACCTGATTCAAGGAAGGGTCCTGTGGGCCAGCCCCGACACTGCCAACTTCTGGGTGCCTCAAAGTGGGGTCCCCAGACCCGCAGCCCCAGCCTCACCTGGGAGCTTGTTGGAAATGCAGATTCTCGGGCCCCACCCCAGACTGACAGCATGAGACTCTCTGGGGGGCTGACAGTCTGAGTTTTCACCAGCCCTCCAGGGGAGTCTGGAGCAGCTCAGCTCCGAGAACCACTGCTTTCAACGAATCAGGCAAGAGGGGAACAGTGATTTATTTGCAGACACGTGTCAGTGATGCTTTGAGGAAGAAAACAAAGAAAAACACGATGTGGTCCAGTTTGCTGCCAGGTGGTTGGCCTGGAGCAGGGGATCCAACTCTGCGGGCCTGTCCCTGAGCCAGGCAGGTGGCTGGTCAACGTGGTGGACGAATGAGTCACTTATGGTCACACGGCGTCGTGGCCCAGCCCCCAGTCTATTTCCAGGAGGAGGAATTAGAATGTGGTCTCAGGGTTGCTGTTCTCCACAATGAACACGCCTACAAAGGAGCCCCGGGGCCTGACACTAGAATAGAGGCCGCCCATCAGGAGTGGTCAGGAAAGAGGGGAGCCTGCTGTCTGGGTTCACATCTCTGCTCCACACTTATGAGCTGGGCCACCCTCCCCAGTGACTCAGCCTCTCTGATCCCAGCTTCCTGTCCTGTACAATGGGGGCAAGAATAGTACCCACCAAGTCAGCTTGTTGTGGGGGTGAAATAAGATAATTCATGTGACACCCTGACCCATAGTAAACACTCAAGTGTTAGTGAATTTTCTCAATAAACAGGTCATGTCAGTTGTAAAAATTTATGTTTTCCCAGACGGTTAAACACAGAGTCACTGTATGACCTCGCAATTCTACTCATAAGTATCCACCCAAGAGAAATGAAAGCTTAGGTTCACACAGACACTTGTGCACGAACGTTCACAACAGCCAAAAAGTGGAAACAACCCAAATGTCCGTCCGCTGAGGAATGGGTAAACAAAGTATGGAATATTCTCATGGTGGAATATCGTCCCACCACATAAAGGAGTGAAGTAGACACGACAACCTGGATAAACCTTGAGAACAACACGTGAGCGAAAAAAGCCGGTCACAAGGGCCACACGGTGTCTGACTCCACGCCTGTGAAGTGTCCAGAACAAGGAAATCCACAGGCACAGACAGTCTGTGGGTGGTTGCGGGGGCCGGGCCCGGGGCCGGGGGTTGGCGGTGATGGCTACGGTGCCGGATTCCATCTGGGGGTGGTGAAATGTTCTGAAATCGATTGTATTGATGGTTGCACGACTCCGAATAGGCTAAAGGCCATCATCACACGATACACTTTAAATGGGTGAATTGTGTGGTATGTGAATTCTACCTCAAAAGAGCTGTTTAAAAAAAGCCATGTTTTCCCCACGAGATGCCCTAAAGCTATTATTGTTAGTGGGGGGAAGAGGTGACCTAGGAAGATTTTAATTCTTCCCAAATTGACCCCTCAGCAAAAACGTTTGGGAAAGGTTCTTGAGTTCAGTTCCGTCTCCGAGTCCGAGGGCTCTGTTGTGGGGCCCCTCGTTCAAGGTCCGGCCGTGGACACAGAGAAGCAGCGCAGACCATCCCGTCGTGGGCTGTCGGTAAAGGCTGCAGACTTTCCAGCTGGGTCTTGTCTGTGAACCCCATGAAGTCCTTGAGGTGGGTTAAGCCCCTCGGAGCTGCAGGGGCGTGGGGCTAACTTATCATCAGAAGAATTCCAGCGTCTCCAGGCCCAGAGAGCCAGCCTCCGAATCCACAGCTGTCCTTGCAGGCAGCCGCCAGGGAGGCCTGCCCGGCCTTATCTCCTGGAGGAAATGTCCCCGCCCTGCTCCAAATGTTTGTCCAGAAGGAGAGGGCCCAAGCAGAGTGCCAGGGGGCAAGGCGGCCCCACATCTCCGGCCAGAGGGAAAGTCTCCTCCCCCCGCCCTGGAGTAGGAGAGTCACCAGGGAACAGATGGGGATCCTGGCAGGAGGGCTGCCCACAGGGGCCAAAGGATTCTGCGTCCTCTGCCTCCTCTCCTGTTCAGACCCTCTACAGCTTCCCATCACCATCACACGGCCTTCAGGTTCAGGAGGGTGGCCGTCAGGTCCCACACCCTGACCCCCGCCCACTCATACAGACTCACCGTGGTCAGCCCTCCACTCTTCCCAGCTCCCTCGTACCCCTGGGCCTTTGCACAGGCTGTCATGGGAAGGCTCCATCAAGTCCCGCTTCATGCCCTTGGGCAAATCACTCCCTCCAGGGCCTCCAATCCCCATTGGTAGTTTAGGAGCGTCTTTGGGCTGTTTGTGAAGAACCCGTGAGATAAAGCCCGTCCAGAGTCCTCGGCTCAGAGGTAAGCTAGTATTCTGATTGGCTCCCACCTCCAATTGCTCCTTCTCCAGAGCTGGCCTGCTAACTGCCCCCTCATCCTTCCAGCTGCAGCTCCCCTCCTGCCCCATCCCCAGAACATTCCAGAATGCCCAGGCACTGTAGGGCTCCTGGGCTCATCTATGATGGTCTGGTGGCCTGTTTGCTTATTGGCCACCCCAATAACTCCGGGAGGGCAGAGCATGAGTTGCGGTCCCCTCTGCACATCCCCCTCCCCACCTGGCCCACTGCAGTCTGTCCACAAACGTGCGGACGTGTTTGATGAAGTGAGTTTCCAAAACGCTTTCTCTTCCATCATCCCATTTGGTCTTCACTGGCACCTAGAGGTGGGAAACAGGCTTTTTCTCCATTTTATAGGTGAGAAACTGAGTCTCTGCACACCGGGCTCACGGCCAGCCTTCTCCTCCTCCTCAGCTTCTCCTGGCTTCCGAGATGGTGCGAGAGGGCTACTGGCCAAGGGCTTCAGTGTGGTGACATCCACACGGCAGCTTGAACAAAGCCTCCGCCCGGCCAGGCCCAGAGGTCACGTGTCCTCTGGCCGAGAAGAGCCTGTCCACGGGCTGGGCCGTGCATTTGCTGACTCATCAGTCCTGGCCCCGGACCCGGGCGGCCGGCCAGAGCAGGAGGAGTCGCTCTGCCCCCGCCCGGCCTCAGACCCAGCGCGCCCGCCACGTTGATCTTCCCGTCAGGGAAGGGGGACTCGGCCCTAGGGGACCCTGAGGGCCCCCCTTCTGGAAGCAAATGTGGACAAGCTGTTCAGGCCGGCGAGAGGATGTGGTTCTTTGCAGCCAGCTCTTGCAACAGCCCAGAGCAGGCAGTGGAAGAGTCTAGAGACTGGTGCCAGGCCAGACCTGGGTTCAAACCCCGGCTCCTCTATCTCTCAGCAAGGCGACCTTGGGAAAGCTGAGCCTGTCCGCCAGTCCCCGACCTGTGACAGGGGCCAGCGGGCAGAGAACATCCTCATTCTGGAGGATGGTCGGGAAGCTTACGTCACGCAGGCTGTCGAGTGTTGGGCCCAGCTCCCGACACACGAGAAGTCCCGAGCACTGTTACTCATTGGTGAAAAGTTTGCTTATTTGTAAAATTCATCAGAAATCCTCTGGGAAGAGGCAGAGGGAGAGAAAACTGCATTTTTAGAGTCGGGATTGAGAGTTCCTCTGTGAGAGGGAGCAGGAGCGGTGGGGGCGGCCGGCCGCTGTGGGATGCTGCAGCCGGCCGAGAGCAGCCACCGCGAGATGGAGCCTGGCGTGGGGGGGTGAGAGAGGTTTCGGGGGGTCGGGGGAGTCATTGAGAGCGAGCAGCTCCGACACGGCTGAGACCGTCCCATCAGAGCACAGGAGAGGAGAGAAAGGGGAGTTTCCAGCACTGTTGCAACAGCGGACGCCGGACGCATTGAATCCACTTGGATGTTCTCTCCGAGTTCCTCGGTCGTTGCAAGGCGGAGACTGACGGTGTTTCTTCGAGGGCTGCAGCGCTGAGCCCCATGGGGCCCCAGGATTTATCTGGGTTGCATGTTACTGTCATTAGCTGGTGGGAGGGGATGCCAAGTCTGTGCTCCGTGGAGGGTGGCTCCAGAAAGGGATCTTTTAAGACCACCGAAGGCCTGGTCTAAGTCAGGGCTCCTCCCCAACGCTCAGCAGGACCTGTGGGGGTGACAAAGAGCCCAGGGCACCGCGAAGGAGAAGGACCCAGCGGAGCTGGCGGGTGGTCTATATAGTGTGTTGGCTTCCGTGGCTGCAGGAGCAAGTGGTCACAGACCGAACAGCTGAAAGCCACATGCCTGCACGTTCTCTCACAGTTCTGGAGCCCAGGCGTCCAGAATGAGTCTTCCAGGTCAAAGTCAAGGTGTCGGCAGGGCTTGTTCCTTCCGGAGCCCCCGGAGGAGAACCTGTCTCATGGCCTTTTCCAGCCTGTGGAGGCGTCTGCATTCTTTGGCTCATGGCCCTTCCTCCACCTTCAGTGCAAATCACTCTGATTGCTCCTGTCGTCACATCTCCTTCTCCAACCTGGCCTCCTGCCTCCCTCTTACAAGGACCCTTGTGATGACAGTGGACTCTCAGGATAATCCAGAATAATCTCCCATCTCAAGGTCCTTAACTTAACCACATCTGCAAAGGCCCTCTTGTCATGTAAGGTCACATATTCATAGGTTCTGGGGATTGGGACGTGGACATCTTTGGGGACCATCATTCCGCTTACCACACACTCTACACTCAGAGTTGGGGTGGGCAGCCTCTGCCTAAGAAAGTTGTTGGGATATTTGTCATACAACTTCAAGTTTAGGGTTTTAATATCATAACTTCTCTTCCTGCAGATGTCACCAATGGCCACCCCTCCTTCTTCCGTTAATGATCGAATGCCTCAGCTTTCATTGGGCATAAGACTGCTCTTTGCCCAGCCTCCTTTGACCACTGACTGTGTCTGGCTAACAGAGCATGAGCTGTAGGCACCACTGCTAGATTGAGCCCTTAAAAAGAATGGGCACGGGCTCCCTTTGTCTTTTCCTCCCTCCTACTATCTGGGATGTAGACATGATGGCAGGAGTTGCAGCAACCACTTTGGATCCAGAGATTAAAAACCATGTGTTGAAGCTATCAAAGCTGCCCTACTATTAGTCACCTCCCTCTGGGCTGTGAGAGAAATAATGTCTATCTTGTTTCAGCCAGTGTATTAGGGGGCCTCTTTGTCATAGAAGCTTACAGTGAGAGGCTGCCTTGTTCTTCACACTGCCGGTGACCCCAAGAGCCTCCGCTGTCTCACTCCTATACCTCACCACTGCTGAGCGGGTGGAAACTGCAGGCAAGAGTATCAAATTCTTCCTGACTCAGGCAGAGAGGGGACATTTCCCCAAATGCACATGCTGGAAGCCCTGGCCACGGACCCGCAGCATCAGCATCATCTGGGAGCTTGTTGGAAATGCAAAGGCTCTGGCTCCAGCCCAGACCTTCTGCATCAAACAGACATAATTTAACAAGACCCTGCTGACTGGTGTGCAGCCACTGCTTGAGCAGATCTGGTCTCAGCTCTTCAGAGCTTCGTGTCTGGCCCTGTGAGGAGTCCCCTCACGCTCCAAGCCAGTGGACTTCAAGCTGTCGCCCGAACCCCTGGGGCTGTCCTCTGGGCCCTGCATGAGGGAAACGGGGGGCAGGCAGGTCTGGATTCCCCACCCCTGCTTTAATGAGGGCAAAACCACATTTTGGTTTTATTTGATGGGGTTCTGCATAGACTAATCTTCTAAAGTGGAGGAGTCAGAAAGTCCTGGACCGGGCCTCCTCCGGCCACAACTCCGGGGATGGCTGGAGGCTCACAGGGCAGGAGGCAGACGAGGCGGCCGCCGTAGACGAACGGCAGGAGCCCTGGGTCTCTCTCAGGCATCTCTACTCGACAATTCTCCGTTTGTGGAAAGGCCTGCAGTCTCATCTCTGGGTGCATTCGAGACTGTTATTTCTACTTAGTGTTATTTCTAGACCATTTTCTTTCACTGATTTAGTGGATAAGTGTTCACTATGTGCCAGGCACTGTTCTGTGCGTCGGGAATACCACACTGGTCATACTCAAGAAACCTCCCTCGTGGAGGTTACATTTTTCTGTGGGCGTATTTGGGGAAGGGATTTCCAGGAAAAAGGAACAGCCAGTGCAAAGGCCCTGAGGTCAGATGTTCTGGGAGTGTTTGTGGAACATCGCGGCTGGCTAGAGTGCCGTGGCTGGTGAATAAGGAGAGGCAGCAGGAAGGATATGGGGAGGTGGGGCAGTCACAGGTTTATGGGGGTGGCTGGTCTGGTGTAGCAGACGCTGCTGGGTGCCCCCTGCTCGTGTCCCCTTTGAAACCGCCATTGTGGTTCATGCCAGTGACTTCTTACATGCAGTGCCCTGTCCGAGGGCATTCTCTGGCCACTGGAAAAAGCTCAGTGTGCATCAGGGGCCCCCAGAAGGCCAGAGAGTAGGGTGACCAACTTGTGCCAGTTTGCCCAGGACATTCCTGGCTTTAGCACTGAAAGTCCCAGGGCTCAGAAAACCCCTCAGTCCCAGGCCGACCGGGACAGTTGGTCACACTGTGGAGGAGCTAATGTCCCAGGAGCAGCCCTCAAGCAAGGAAGGATGAGTGTGAGTGTATAAACCCTGCTCCCTGCCCCTCATGGGGGACAACTCAGGGGTCCCCAGCAGGCCACCTGCTCAGGACTGCTCTCTTCATCATCTTCCCTCTGACCTGCCTCCCTTCCCCACTCCTCACTTGTGCTTCCTGGGACTACCTCCCCCATAAACTATTTGTACCAAATCCTTGTCTCAGGCTCTGCATCTGCAGGACTTGACCTAAAACACAAGGCAGAGGGGCTGATGAATATTTTGGGGGGGACTAAGCCACCCCTTGGACCTCCCTCTGTCTTGCACGAAGGTTCTTGGAATTTGAGGGGCATCCCCATCTGAGGCCCCTCGGGGCCTGTGCTAAGCCTTGAGTGAGAATGCGCACCACAGCTACAAGCCAGAGCCTCGAGACACCTCCCCAGACACTGAGGTCATCCCAGCTGCTCTGCCGTGGCCGCCTCCCCCTCTAACCCTACGCCAGCCCTCCCAAACAGGAAGCAGTCCAGGTCACAACCAAGGTGAGGGGAACGTGTCCTCAGGCAGCAGCCACGGCCTGGATCACTGTCAGGAACCCACACTGCCAGGCTCTCGAGGCCCCGTCAGCATCCCTGGTGCTGACCCGGCCTGCTTGCTCGGCCGTGGCTTGGTTCGGAGCCCAGAGGCTGACCTGGCCTGCTGACCTGGCCTGCACTTGCTCCCGCTCTCCCTCACTTGGCCCTGCCTATGCTGACCTCGAGTCACTTGCTTGGCCTCCGGCCCCTGGCCTCTCTCTTCCTATTGCCACAGGATGCCCAGATGTGCTGATGAACTTACCAGGGCAGTAGCGGCCCTTCCCTGTGGTCCGACCTGCAGGGGCCTGGGCCGAGGCGGCCAGACTTGGGCCAGTGTGGAATTCTCTGGCCAGGCAGGCAGCCCCTGGCTACTCCGGGCCGAGGCCAAGGGCTCCACTTGCATCACATCCCACGGAAATAGCGGCCACTGAGCACAAGTCCACTGAACAGAATGCAAACAGGCCCTCTGGAGATGCGCAAAGCGGAGCGCCCCTGCCCCCCGCCGCCCCTCCCCGCACTCATGGTGAAACCCAAGCCTCTTGCCAGCTGGCCCAGACCCTGCAAGAAAACCTGCTCTTTCTAACTCTAACGAGCTTTCCCGAAGCCCCCGTCCCGACACCTGAATTTCAGCCTGCCTCAATATCAGCTCACAGAAAGTTCTTTTTTTTCCTCCAACTAGCTTCACAGAATTGGCTAAATCAAGATTTTTTTGGTCATGGCCATGAAAGAATGACTCTATTGTGAGGTTTGCAAGCCGCTTTTTTCTAAAGGAGGGTCCCCTTTTCTTTCAGATGAAAAGATTCTTTTACATTCAAAAGACAACTTTGCCTCTGTTGACTGTGAGCCTTGAACAGACAAATCCCTCATCCTTTCTTGACCTTCACTTGTTTCCTCTGTAATAAGTCACTTCCATGTCCACAGCATGAATCCCGCTGTTGTCAGCTCCCTCTGGAGCCCTGTAGTATTACACATAGTAAGAAAGAGTTGTTTATGGTTCAGAATGTTTTATGGGAATAATCACTTCTACCATTTTTAAGTGTTTACGATGTAGCATGCTCAGTCCCAGTTAATGCTCACAACCTCCTGGTGAGGTGTCCAACTACTGTCCCCATTTCATAGATGAGGAAACAGGGGCTCAGAAAGGTTAAGTAATTTGCCCCAGGACACACAGCAAGACTCAAACCTAGATCCTCCAGAGGTGCCCTGGGTGACTCATTCCGGATTGTCTGAAGATTCCTTTTGAAATCAGCGTTTATTTTACTCTTCTGTCCTCTTGTGGGTTTTGTTTTTCCAAATCAAAACCAGTTGTTGTTGTTTTTGATTTCCTTGGGTCCTGGTAGGACCTCCCCAAAGCAGAAGATGTCTTTCCAGAATAAACAGACACCGTTTACACAATAGTTGTCAAGTGCTTTAGCAGGAAATAAATTATATAGAATAATGCTTGAAAAGCTGAAAAGAATCTGTGTGGGCAGCTGGGTTTAACCCCAAAATTGGTTCCAGCCTTTTTAAAAAACATCTTTCCCCTCGTTTTTCACATTTGTTTGTTTCAGGTTTTTTTTCGTCTTGCGCAAATTTTCCAGACCTGGCTTTCTGAGAGAGTGCTGATGAGCCAAACCGTTTTGCGTCTCTGAATGCCAGTGAAGGTGACCCCGATTCCCAATTATCTTCTTTCAGGCAAAGTCACCAGGCGGGGGCGGGGGGGGGTATGGGGGGGCCCAAATGTGTTGTGGTTCATCGGGGCTCCCCACCCCAGGGCTCCGGATTTGGGGACCCTCCCATAAAGAGGCCACAGGCCATGCCCTCAGCCTGAGCTCCTCCGAGCCTCTCCCTGTCGGGAGTCCTGACCTCCTGAATCGGCAAAGCCCGGGAATCTGCATTTTGATGCACGTCCCGGTTTTCGGCCCCCTGCTCTCTTAAAGGAAACCCAGGCAGACAGAAGCCTGTACCACAGGCCCTAGAGCACAGGGAGGAACCCAAGGCCTCAGGTGAAGCTCGCCCCCCTGAGGAAGAGTTCTTCCGAATGATGCAGGATTCTAGCAACCCCAGTCCAGCCAACCTCTGAAGGTCTAAGAGCAGCTGAAGAGCTGCGAAGAGTGTTCATCTACAGCTTCCACAGTTGCTTCAACTTTGAGAAGTAGCTAACGCATATTTCTCCTTCCTTTTCCCTCAAAACATCAAAAATGTATCTAAGAAAAGTTAGGAATTCTGTCACCCATGTGTTTCTGAACACATTTACAACAGGAGAAACACTGTAGTAGAGAAACGCTCTTTATCAAGGGATTCCAAGGATCCATCTATTTACCCGACAAGTTCTTTCCTGAGCTTCTGCTGTATACAGAGAAGGCGCGGGCACAGACGTGAGCCAGACAGACGCTCCCTGGCTGACCGCCAGGGAGACAGACCATGTGGCTAATGACTTAACTGGGGGCTCTGAGAGCCCACAGTGGGCTCTGACCCAGTTTAGGAGGACGGGGAAGGTTTCCGTGTGATCTGGAAGGTGAGGGGGCTGGGGGAACTTTCCAGACAAGGCAAAACACAGGAAAACCCCAAGCGAGAAGGGGCTTGCCTGTTAGGAAACGAAGCAGCTGGGGTCTGTCGAGAAGGCCTAAGAGGAGGCCTTGTGCACCACACTGAAGGTTCCAGAACACCCTGCCCATCCTCTCCATGTCTGGCCTCACATCAGACAGGGCCCAAGCAGGGTCTGCCTGTCAGCTGTCCCCAGGCTGTCCGATGTGACATTCCTGACGTGCCCTGGCCCCCGGTGGCTCTCATGGGGAAGTCCTCTCCTGCACATCCTGGCCCGCCCCTGTCGGCTGGGGGCACTCTGCGGAGGTTGGGAAGCAGAGTAAGGTTTTCCAGACGTGCATGGCCGACCGGGCCTGGCTTCTAAGAGGGACGTTTGCTTGGCTTTCTGAGGTTTGCCAACAGAGGATTGGGGTCCCGTCCTCCCTCGTGAGGTTGGGCACATGAGCAGACCGGGGCCGGGACACCGCTCAGCCTGGCCTGCTGTCCACATGCAGCCCCCGGGGCTGCCACGTGGTCCATTCCCGGCCTGCAGATGCTGACCTTTGAGGACACAGGGGCTGTTCAACGGCAGCTGCTGCTCGTCTCGAGCTACCCTCCACCCTCCACATCCTGCTCCCTGCCCGGGGCCCTCCTGGAGGGACCAGCTGCCCCCAGGCCCAGGGCCCACTGCCCACTGCCATGACCCGCCCAGGGGGCCGCCTGCCCTGTTCCCTGCACCTGCCCGGGCCTGGACACACAGACGGCTGGTCCCCCCTCCCTCGGCTCTCCTGATGGGACTGTGCCCCGGGACCCGCTCCCCCTGCCCCCTGCTGACCCTGGCTTTCCACAACCCTGACGAGGTAGAGAAGCCACACAGAGGGAAGTGTGACTCCTGACGCCCCGGCTCCCACCCGGAGCTCCCACGGGAGCCGAGAACCGGCTTCGCTCTGTGAGTTCCCAAACCCTGCGGCCTTCTGAAGACAGGGACCTTCTCAGGGGCGTTTCTGAAAGGCATGTGCGCTGGGAGAGGCTAAGCATGAACAAAGAAGAGCACGTGAGTTTTGAAATCAGGCGGATGCGACCCTGCCCCAGGGACCCCGCACTGACCATCCCCGAGCCTCCGTTTCTCCCCCTGGTAAGACGGGGAGCATCGTGGTTACCCCGGACAATGGTCGGAAGGAGGATTAGATGAGGCTGAACGAGGCCGCAGGCACATCCCAATAATGTCAGAAAATCGCTGGTGACCGGCCGGTGGGCACCAGCCCAGCGCCACACGCATTTTCACGGCGCAGGGCAGGTACCGCCGTCGCCCTGCCCCACAGAAGAGGAAGTCGAGACAGAGAGGTCAGCGCTAGTGAGTGGCACAGCTAGCCGTGACACCACGTCCATCTGACCTCGAGCCCAAGTTCGTAACCTGCAGGTCGACCCCAAAACTCGCTGCAGTGATTGCCGTTGTTCACTTGCCCGCCTTCTTAAATGCGGGAACTGGACGTAGTTGAACGTTTTCTGGGAGACTCGGGGTTCACATAATAACGAATACCACCCCGGCTTGTAACATCGGGGGCTCGGTGGTGGTTAAACTGTCATCTGCCCGGACCCCCAGGTGGGCTCTCTAACTCCTGGGTACCCCCGTGGCATTTCTGCCCCCAATGGGGTCAGGAAGGGGCCCTGTCTAACGCCCACAGGGCTGGGTTCCAGCCTCAGAAGAGCAATGAGTGGAGGCAAACACCACAAACTCGAGGGAGGTTGTCCCCAAGTTTGGTCAAGCTCGGAGGATTCCAGAACATGCTTTTGACATGAGCACAGCCCCCTGCAACCCGCGAGAACTGCCAACCTCACATGGCCCCCAGCGCACAGACACATTCGCCAGTCTGCCGCCAGGCTAGGACGCCGGCCGCTCTGACCTCTGGGCTCGGCCCGGAACGTGGCGGGAGGGCTGGTCTCAGAACACAGGACACGCCGCCTGTTTTTCCAGATAGATGTCAGCAGGCTCTCCCTCTGACTCATTCGGTGGAAGACGCTCACATGAGCAGCGCCCCCGGGAGGCCCCCAGGCACCACAAACCCAATACACAAACAGCTCATCACTCTTCTTCCAGAAGCTTCTGGGGGCCTCTGTGCTCCCACCATCCACCCAGTCCTCCAGGAACTGGGGCATCTCTATTCTTTCCTCTCCCACTGACCCCACCATGCAGGTGGTGCAGCCTTCTGAAACCTCTCTGCGCACCCGAGCTCTCTCCAGCCCCTCCCTCCGCCGCACCCCTTCCCCTCTGACCCGTGGCAGCAGCTCCAACTGGGCCCCCGGAGGTCAGTCTTGCCCACTGTGGTGCATTTTGGTTTTGCCTTTTTAAAACAATTTATTGAGTGAAATCACATAACATAAAATTAACCATTTTGAAGTGATCGGTTCAGGGGCATTTAGTACTTTCTCAATGTGTAAACCACCACCCCTACCTAGTTTCAAAACGTCTCCATACCCTAAAGTAAAACCCTGTAGCCAGGAAGCAGTTTCTCCCTATTTCCAACTCTTCCAGCTCCTAGCAACCACCACTCTACTTTCTGTCCACGGACTTATCTGTTCTGGACATTTCATATAAATGGGGTCACACAATACGTGCCCTTTTGTGACTGGCTCCTTTCACTTGGCATAAGGTTTTCAAGGTTCATCCATGTTGTAGCAGGTGTCAGTGCTTCGTTCCTTTTTATGACCAAATAATATTCCATTGTATGGATAGACCCCATTTGGTTTTTCCATCCATCGGTTGATGGTTTAACTCTTTGAGGAACCCACACATGTCTGCACATTCTTGACCTCCTCCCTTTGAACGTGGTGCCTAATTCCCCTCCCATTCAGTGTGGGCCAGTCTCACTTCTAACCAATAGAATGTGGTGGAAGCGATGCCGTGCCACCTCTAAGGCTAGGTCCTGGGAAGGACAGCCTCTGCCTGGCTCTCCCTCTCTTGGGCCACTCACTCTGGGGGAAGCCAGCCGCCACACGGTGAGGACACCCAAGCAGCCTGTTCACAGAGGCCTCCCACCAACAGCCAGCACCAACATGGCAGCCACATGAGTGGATCCCCTATCTGCGGTCAAGCCTTCAGGCCTTCATCTTGACCCCAAGAGACCCCAAACCACAGCCGCCCCACTGAGCCATTCCCAGACACCTGGTCCACAGAGACCCTGAGAGATCATAAATGCTTACAAGTCAGTGTTGGGGTGATTCATTACACAGCAACAGCTGACTAATACACCCCCCAGGCATTCTCCCCACAGCAGCTAGGATGATCCTTTCGTGGACAAAACACCCACCCCACACTGATAGAAATAAATGGAAGAATCGATAAATAAATGAGGGAGAAGGCAAAGCTCTCTTTGAAAGAAAGCTTCTCTTTCCCAACTCTGTATCTGCCAACTAATAAATCTGCCAACTAACGAATACATTAGGAATGTTGGATTAGACCATCGATGGATGCTGAAAACTAGCAAGTGGAGATTTTTGGAGGAACAGAGTATTTGTAATCCCAGAGTGTTTCCCAACAAATTATTTATTATTTACAAAGGGGAAAATAGTAACTTTTCAGTGGAGAAAACAGGCAGATACAAGCTTAATCAAATGGTCAAAACTTAAATCAAGAGGGTGGCCTTGTGCCATAGTGGTTAAGTTCACGCGCTCCGCTTTGGCAGCCCAGGTTCATGGGCTTGGATCCCAGGCACGGACTTACACACCACTCATCAAGCCATGCTGTGGTGGTGTCCCACATACAAAATAGAGTAAGATGGGCATGGATGTTAGCCCAGGGCCAATCTTCCTCAGTAAAAAAAAATTAAACTAAACTAAAATCAATAACTGCCCAGCCATCCACATCAGCCCCTGCCACCCTCCAGCATGTGGGGTGCTGCCCCCCATGGCACTGACGTGGGCTCCTCCGAGAGCTCTGCCAGCAGAGCCAGGGCCGCCCCAGGCAGAGGAAGAAGCCAGCATGGAACAAGGAGCACAGGCCACCCGACCTCAGCAGGCACGGAGGGAGACGGGGAGATTCTGCACAGAAGGGTCACCAGGGCTCAGAGTTGGGCCCGTTCCAGGATTGGTTGTGAGTCTTCCGGTCATCGCTTCCATGTTTGTGTTGCACACTTGGGGCAAGGACACTCATTCCTAGATTCGGCTCCATCCATTTGTCTGTCATCTGTACAAGAAGGAGAAGTCCAACATATCTCAGACCAAAAGCATAGTGATTTTTTGTTCACAGGAAAGAACTTTTCTCTAAGCTTACTGTTTTACAGGGAACTTGACAAGAATTGATTTTGGGGAATCAACTTTTTTTCTAGGGCTAGTAAACTTTTTATTTCATTTTTTAAAAAATAAACATCAGTACTGGAACAAACCTACAACACGGACCTCCTGATGAGATGCACTCGGAGGAGGCGACATCGCTTCTGTGCTTTTCCATCCAAAACGCAGCCCCTGAGTCGCATCGTGAAGCGAACCCAAACTGAGGGACATTCTGCAAAGTAACTGGCGCGTGCGCTTCACAAGGTCAACCTCAAGGAAGACGAAGAAAAGTTCAAGGAACTATTCCAGTTGAAAGGAGTCCAGAGAGACCCGACGGCTGATGCAGGGCGTGACCCTGGGTCGAGTTTCAGATTGGGGAGAGAAGATAGAGCCATAAACGACATTGTTGGGGTAGTCGGTGAGACTTGAACGAGAACTGGATGGATCAGGTACAGAACTGGACTGATGTTAACTTCCCGAGTTGGATCCCTACACTGCGGTTGTGTCCCTGTTCTCAGATGTTGCACACCACGGTATTTTTTAACCACTTTTTTGAGGTACGAGTGACATACAAAAAGCCGTATGTATTTCATGTGTACACCTGGGTGAGTCTGGGGATAAGTACGCACCTGTGAACCGTCCTCACAATCTGAGCCATAAACATACTCTTCACCTCCGAAAGTTTCCTCCCGTCTCTTTTATTTATTTTTTGTGATAAGAACACAACCTAAGGCCCATCCTCTGAGCAAACTATTAAGTACGCAGGACAGTGTTGTCAACTACAGGCGCCGCGCTGTGCGGTAGGCACCTAGGGACTAGTTCATCTCGCGCAACTGAAACTCCGCACCTTGGACTGCTCGCCGCCTCGCTGAGTCTAACCGTGTGTGATTCATGATATAAGTTGTAGGCCGCAGTACTTGTCCTGCTGCGTCCGGCTTATTTCTCTTAGTATAACGTCCCGCAGATCCATCCACGCTGTTGCAAATGGCAGGATTCCCCTCTTTTTTAAGGCTGAATAATAGTCTGTGGTATATGATATATATACCACGTTTTTGTTATCCATTCATCCGTTCGATGGACATTTAGTTGCTTCCATCACGCCGAGTGTTTACGGGTAAAAGGGTCTGGTGGCTGGGACTTCCTCTCCAGTGATTCAGAGAAGTTATCTACAGACAGAGAGACATCCACACAGAGAGAGCACGAACGATGAAGCAAATGGGGCTTAATCTGAACAACTGGTGAGTCTGCAGAAAGAATGCACAGGAGTTCCGGGTACTATTCTTGCAACTTTTCATGAGTTTGAAATTACATCAAAATTAAGTTACCAGTAAAAAAACACATTCAGTTTTGGCCCAACCAAACAAGTCTTTTGGTCAAGGTGAGCCCACAAGCAGCCAGTTTTCAATATCTGGACTAGACTGCAACCTCCACGGGGGCAGTTTCCCCCACGCCGGATCCCAGCATGGAGCACAGCATCGTGCATGCAGTGGGTGCTCGTGACTCGTCCTCGGTTCAGAGAGAGAGAACCTGGAAGCAGGTGGGACAAAGAGGAGGCTTCTGCGACAGTCCAGAGGACGGAACTGAGTAAGTTTGAGCCTTCTTGCTGTTCCTTAAACACACCAGACACATCACTGCCACAGGGCCTTTGCACCTGCTGTGCCCTCGGCCTGGAATGGCCTCCCCAGTGCTCTTACTTCCTTGCCGTCCTTCCCTGGCTGCCCTGGCTAAGAGTTCTGCAGCCCCCCCACCCACATGCTACATTTCCCTTCCTCCCATATTCGTTCCCCATAGACCTTTTTTAAGGCTTATTTCTACTTATTTATTTTATTGTCCATCTCTCCCACTAAAATGTAAGCTCCACAAAGGCAGGATTCTTTTGCTCTTTTTATTCACTGCTGAACCCCCAGCGCCTAAGAGAGTGTCTGGGACATAGTAGGCATCTAATAAACATTTGGCAAAAGAGAAAAAACCGGAAGAAAGGGAGGGGGGGAAGGAAGAGAGGGAGGAGGAAGGGAAGGAAAGCAAGACAGCAAGAAAGAAGGAAAAAAGAACGAGGGAGGGTGGGGAGAGGGAGGGAGAGAAGGAATCAACCCTCTCACCTCCTCCTAGGCTGAAGCTTCTTCAGCCCCATCTGGGGGCTCCTCAGGGCCCCCCAGTTTACTAATGCCGTGTAGGAGCCACTCTCCAATTTGGGTCAGCTGGTGCACAGCCCGAGGCCATTGGCCAGGGAAAGACTTGGCCTCTCCCCAAGGACTGAGTCTTCTTCTCAAAGCCGGTTGACATTTCCACTTAAAAAGACATTGTCCAGCCGGAGAAAGCCTGGTGCACGCTTCCTGCCTGTTGCTTGCTCAGCTGTGGCCTGGGCTGGGCCAGCTCTGGCTTTTCATCCTACTTGAGCGTTTTAATGACCCCCTGCTCTGGCCCGTTTTCAGCTGCCTTTGGCCCACCTGCCATCTGTAAGCCATTTCCTGCCTGCAGCCCTCCAACCACCTCTCATTAACAGGAAGCGGAGCGGGGAGGCCAGGCTGCAGGGCAGATCCTGGGAGGGACTGGCAGAGCTGGGCTCAGAGAATGGGCTCGGCCAGAGGCTGGCACTTTGTCTCCACCAGACTTTAATTCCACCTCACCTTGGTCAGAAAGGAACGTGGTCAATTTAACACTGTGGATGGGCCCCCAAACCAACCAGAAAGAAGCTGCGCACTATGGCAGCCTGGGGAGCCAGGCGTCCGTTGATGATGGCGGCTGATGATACGCCCGCACTCCACTCACGGCTCACGGCAGGCCTGGCAGGCCAGGCCTCTGGTCATCACGTTTATAAAGGGGGAAACTGAGGCTCCAGGGCTCTTGCCTGATGCTAAGAGAGGCGGCCGGGAAACTCCCTCTCCCTTCTCATTCCAGGGAAGGAGACTAAAGCTGACTAAAGCTACCTGGGGAGGCGATGGGGGCTGACATCCAGCTGTGAGCTAGCAGTGGCCCTGGCCGTGGTGTGTGGGTCTGTCCCAAGCACAGCAGTCCCTTCAGATGTTCTGGGTTTCCTCCAGCCCTGTCTGCCTCTGACCTAGGAGATGGGGCCAAAACTCCAAACAGCAGCCCGTGTTCTGGAAAACGGAAGCTGGGACCCGGGGAGACTCTTCGGGCGTGAGCAGTTTCCATCCAGGGACGACCCGGTGACTCCGGAATGGTAACAGGGGGTGTGGGGCTGGCTGGTTGCCCAGGGCTTATCACCCCCCCCCACACACACACACACACTGGATGGCTGATGTGGATCCCTCACCAGGCAGTAACTGGTAAATGCTTGAAAGTACCCTGCCTGGTTCAGTTCAACACCATACATCCTGTCCCCGAGCAAGGAGAGACGTGACCACTGCTGGGACGGGCTGGGGCTCATTTCCCCTCACCCTCTTCACTCATGGCCAAAGAGACCGAACGTAGAAGTGACTCCCTTTCATTAAAGAGCTGAAGAGCGAGGAAACCCTGGACCACCAATTTAGACCGCGTTTGCAGTAGTTTCTTTCTTTCAAAGCTGGCCCTTCAAATCAGCTATCTCCAGGGTCCCTTCTCACTTGGCCCAGGCTAGCCCGGGCTAGCCCAGGTTCACCACTACCATCCCAGAAGTGAGAAGACTTGCCTGGGTCGCGCTCCAACCTGGAGGAGCGTACATTCTATTTTCAGCCACAGCCTTCCTTCCCCTTTGGGAACGACATGCCCGCATTTCCTCCAACCTGAGATGCTCATTTGTGTTTTCACATTCTTAACATCCCTGACTGGTTTGCAAATTTGACATCACTGTCCCTCGGGCGGTCGTGACATCATCGTCATGGCCTGTGCTGTGCAGACATCCAAAGCGGCAGCAGCAAACCTCGTAGCCTGGGTGCAAAGAGCTGAGAAGAAAATCAGATGGTTGTGCAGAGGGGTTGAAGGAGGAGAGTCAAAGGTCATCCAGGCCACTTTCTCTTTCTCTTTTTCATCACATCTAAGAAACACGTGTGTCGCGTGCTCCTCTCCATTCTCTGAAGTCAGAGCACAGCTGACAGGAACGGCCTCTCACATTTGATGAAATACGGTAACTGGGAAGCGGGTTGAAGACCCTCTGGCTTAGTCCCCTGTGCTCTTGATGACAGAGGAAACAGGGATGCGCTCACTCTAAGCCCAGCAGTGATGTGAAGACTCACACTCTGAGAGGGACGACCTTTAGAGTATTCCGTAACCCGTTCTGTTCATTACATCTTCTGTTTTGTGTGTGCCCAAGAGTGTTGTACAGTAAGAATCATGTCTAAACGAGTCAAAAAGAGCTCTTCTGGTAAGTGTCAAGTGAAAACAAAACGATAAGCCAGCACTGTGTCCTGGCGGCGATGGGTTTGTGTTTTCTTTCTCGGTGGTACAGGTTGATGGAGTGCCTGCGATGGGGGCATCCTGTACTAGAAGAAATACGGTAGCTCCCCTGTAACAGGGTGCTGTCTAAATGCCAGAAGTGCACTGTCTCCATTTCTCTGGTGACGAGATCGAGGCTGTGGAAGATTCCTGAAGGTGCCCCAGGCCACTGTGTTAGTGAACAGCAGAGCGGGGTTAAAAACAGCCCCACTGGCCCCCAGTGCCTGCTCTTCACCCCCGCCCCCTCTCTTTGATCTCACGGATGCCCCGCCTCCCCCAGGCTCTTCCCGTGTGGGGCTGGTCCTGGCAGCTGTGCTTTGCAGAGTCGTGCTGTTCCAGAGGGTACTTTAGTAAGAACCCACTGGCTTGCCTCTGCCCTCTGCACCCATACTGCTTTCAGGGTCGAGGCTGCTGGGAGCAGGCCTTGTCCTAAAGCAGCTTGTCCTGGGGGATGACCTGGGGACACGGTCCCCCCAGGCCACAGCTCACCTTGTATCAGCCTCCTGGTGGCGGGCAACGTGGGTCAGGCCATCCAGGCTTAGAACCCAGTCCTGCCACCAACCGCCTGCAGGACCATCACCTGCTCCTGACACAGAAACGTGTCGAGCACATGCACAGAGGGACACACGGACAAACACGAACATGCACAGAAACACGCAGACACACGTGCACGGAGAAGGTGCATTCCTAGCACCTACAGGACTGCCCGGCACCCTTGGCGCTCAGTAGATGTCTATTTATAAATTAATAAGTCAACAAACAACTCGTTAAATGAATCAATTTCTAAGTCAGTTATGTGCTCACTATGCTAGGTGCTGGGGGAAAGCCCCAAAACACCGTTTCTTAGGTCAGAGTCCCCCAAAGCACATCCCCAAGGTGAGGACTCGTGGGCAGGCAACACGGAGCTGCTCCTGGGAGAGCTGGCCTGGGAGTGGGGGAAGCAGGACAGGACGGTCGGGGATGAAGCCAGCAAGGGGGTGATTTCAGGCCGGTCCCAGCCTCGCCTGCTCCTGCGTGACGTGTGACATGCATGATGCACGTGTGATGCACACGTCAATGCTTTGGGAGGGAAAAACACCTTAACAAGTTTGCTCTGAGGAGAGGGGAGGAGATAGCATCACTGGCTCTATTTCAGTTACTCCTGCTAGTAGGCACACAGACAGGAGAAACATACAGTCCTTGCTTTCAAGGGGTAGTTCACTGGGATAAACAAAACAATTAATTAATGGCCCTAACCCAATGTTACTAATTCATTTGTGGCTGGATTTTGTCTTGAGACATTCATTCTTGCTGAATTTTTTCTCCCTGGGCTTTCTCCCTTCCTTCCCCCATTCAGGCAGCAGCAGGCACTGGGCCTCCCTGCATGGAGAAGGCGTTTGGAGCTTGAAGTCCAGGAGGAAGCTGTCAGCCTTCCTGGCTTGGCTTTCCGAAGTCTTAACCCCACGAGGAAGGCAGATCTGGAGCTGAGTGACAGGCCAGCAGGAGAGGAACGGGCTTCCTCCCATTCGAAAGAGATTCAAATGCCACCTCAGGGCCACGGAGCTGCACAACCTCAGGGGTGCCCTTCCCATCACCCTTCACCATACTGCCTCTGCTAGGCCTCTCTTTCCCACAAGCCAAAGAAATGACACTCTAACTGTGAAATTTCAGGTCAAGTGGGAAAATATATTTTGTGTGTACAAAGAGGGGGAAAAAAGACCCTTCTCTGAGCCCTTTAATTAATTAATTAATTAGTATTATTAATTTATTGTTTTATTAAATTACTAAATAATACCAATCCATTTTCTTAATTTAGTAAATTAATGTGCATAATGATATTTTAATATAAATCTATTATCAATTTAATTACTATTTAATAAACAGCTGCCTTACTGCTATGAAGCATTCCTGAATCTGGCCCCTTGGCCAGCGTGGAGCACCCGGCTGATCTCATGTGTCCTGCTTCTGGGCCTTAGGCAGTGTATCAGTCAGGACAGGCTGCATTGGGGTTGGTAACAAACAAACCCCCAGTCCTGATGGCTGAAGACAGTAAAGCTTTGCTCCTTGCTCCTTCTCCATGTCCATCACAGGCAAGCAGGGGAGGTCTGCTCATCACAGACATCAGGGACCCTTGCTAAAGGAGCAGCTGCCATCTCGAATGTTGTCAGGCACCATCCCGGAGGGTCTCACATTGGCAAGTAAATGCTCTAGCCGGGGCAGTGGCTCGTCTCTGCTGCTCGCAGCTCATGGGCTGCCTTATGTGGGAGCAGTGCCATGTCCCCAGCACAAGGGGGCAGAAAGTGCAGTCCCACCAGGTGCCCAGACACCGGCACTGAGGTCCACTACAGACAGCCTTCTAGTGGCAGTCGATGTAATACGGGCATTGGGAGGCCTGGGGGATCAGCAGTGAACGAGGTAGACTCAGACACTGATGGCCTCACTGGGGACACAGACAGTGGACAAGTATGACAGAATCAATGATTTTATTGCATCTGTGGCAAGTGCTGCAAAGGAGAAGTGCAGGGCGATGGAACCTCACAGAGGTGTTTAGAAGGCCTCCCTTTGGGCCTGGTCTGATGTTCAGGATAAAACCTAAAGGATGACAGGAGGTCTCTGGGTGAATGAGTGGAATCGCCTTCTGAGAGGTGGGTAGGGTGGTTGCAAATCTCTGTGGCCTCCGGAAGTGTTGTCTCTTCCAGGAACTGTGAGAAAGCCATCACTGCTGGAGCAGAGAGCACAGAGAGTACAACGCAGCTGGAAAGGTCAGCGGCCAGATCATGCATGGTCTTGTAAGCCGGGTTTATGAACCTGGCCTTTATCCTAAGAGCCATGGGGAGCCATGGAGGGTTCTCAGACGGGGAGTTGTGATGCGGTGTTGGACAGCGCCCTCTGGTGGCCGTGTGGGGAGTGGCCTCTTCAGTACACCCGTCCTGGGCTTGGTTCTAAGCCTTCCTTGCAGTCCTTCTGAGACTGCCTGCCCCGTTAATGCCGGTGGACACAGCTCACAGGGGCCAGCCTCCCAGATGGCATGCCACCAAGCCATGCTCTCCAGGAGACGCCAGACGGACAGGCCAGTGCTGCGTGGAGCAGACCCAGACAGCACAAGTTCTGGCCGGCCTGGGCTTCCTCCAGCGGGTGCCTGGTCTGGGTCTGACTTCAGACGCCGAGCCCGGGGAGGGGAGGGATCCTGATTGCCATCCCTTAAAAATCCGGGAGGGGCCTTTAATCTCAGACCTTAGATGAGTGTGTGCCTGGTTTACTGCTCAGCAGACAGACGGCCCGGCAGAGATGGAATGATGGCAGCTCAGAATCTCCACGTTACTGAAGGCAGATAAACCCCAACCCGCCGGAAACAGGGCATCTGGCCGCTGCCGCCCGGACTCGCATGTCTGTGTCTTGTTTCTGCCTGAAACTGCAATTGCTTATCAAGTCGCAGGCGAGTTATTAGTCATGACTTCCTCAAAGCACAGCCTCAAGCCAGAGACATTTATCAGCTGTTTTTCTTCCTTATTTCCTTCTTCATTTCAGACAGGATGAATTGAGCCAACTGAATTTTCTGGAAAGAGATGTTTTTCCTCCTTCATTCTCAGAAAGTAATACACGTGCCCAGGATAACATTGCCAAGGGGTGGTCAGGGACTCGAGTCTTCCTCTCACCCCCGAACCCCCATTTCCCTTCCCAACTACCGGTATCTTCCGTCCTTCCAGGGAGACCAGGCGCGTGGCAGCAACCACGAATTCACCAATTTTTACAGAAGTTCCGCTCCCATGGATATGCTCTGTTCCTTGCTGGCTGCTGGCTTTACTTCTATAGGGGAAGAATATTATGAAATGGCTCGGTCATTTGGGGATGCCCCCATCAGCACCCCTTCTGCTATCACAACCAGGCCATGAAACATGGCTTATTGCTCAGGGGGAGGAGAACGGATACGAAGGGGGAAACACTCAGCTTCGAGCATCAAAATAACTTTTTTGAGGTTTTTTTTAAGTCCTCGGTGAGACAGTGCTCTTGAAAGCTGGGCTTTCAAGCCTGAGTAAAGGTTCCCGGAATTCCCAGAGCTGGGTGTTCTCTCATGAAGAGCCACACATGGAGGACTGACCTCGGTGTGAATCAGAGGGGAGGAGGCAAGACACAGCTGAGGGAAGAGAAAAGCACACGAAAGGAAGAGCCGGGGAGGGGGCAAGTGAGAGAGACAAGCCTGGCTGCAGCTCTCTGGATGGAGCGGTGGAGATCCCGCACAGCCCTTCCCCACTCCCCCGAGTGGGCCTGGAAGGATGACCCACAGCAGAGAACCTCACTGTGGGCCCACGTAGCAATCGGGGTCCAGGCCAGGAAACAGACAGCCTTCTGAGCATTTCAACAGAAGGAATTGAAGGCAGGGAATTGGTTATGCGGGCGATAGAATGGCTGAGAAGCTAAACAGAGCTGGAAGTAAGCTTGAGATCAGCAACTGCAGGAAGCTGCCTCCAATTCTGGAAGTGAGAGGACAGGGGACAGGAGGAGGAAGTGCAGGAACCGGGGTCAGGGAGGAAGCTAAAACACAGGCCTAGCTGGAGGATGCTGGAACCACGGAGGAGACAAGCGGCCACCAGAGGTGTACCCAGAAGGGGAGGAGGGAGTGAAGCCGGCTACCTGGGGGGGACTGTAGATATTAAACCAATTTGCTACTTTTCCTGTTTAACTTGGGTGACTCAGGGGTCTCGAGGATTCGTGAGCTTGCTTTCCAGAGGATTGTGAGCTTGTTTTGCCGGAGAGAGAGGATGCCCTCGGGGAGGCTGCAATCACCGGATGGCTGGCCCTCAGCACCTGTTGAAGCCCCAGAGGCTTGTCAGGAGTGACCCCTTTGTTTCCCCAAAGCCCCCTGCCAAGCTCTATAAAACCCCCCTGCTTCCTTTTCTTGGGGAGGTGGATCTGAGCAAACCCAGGCTCCCACCTGTTTGCTTTGGCCAGTTTGAATGAATCTTTCTCCATCTCCAAGCACCCATGTCTCAATGTTCGGCTTGCTGGGTGTTGGGCACACGAACTCGAGACTAAGAGGTTCGGTACCAGGAGCACCCCGGCTTCTCCTCCAGTGCCTCCCATTGGCTCCCCTCGGCTGACCCTGCACCTGGGAAATGCAGCTGTTGGGATCCTGTGATGCAGAGAAAGGGAAGGGCCAGGAGGGGATCTGAAGGCAAAGAGGCCGCAGACCCAGAGCCCAGCACCACGTCCAGTATGGCCCTGAGTGACAGAACAGGGACAGGGGAGGGATGGCCCAGGAAAGGGGCCTGAGAGAACACCCCTGCTTCCCAGGGCTGGTGTGTGGCCTGTTGGCATTTGAGAAGTTCCATGTGCCCCTGCAGGGAGTGTGGACTATTGCTGAGGGGGCGGGCTGGCGAGCTCATGGGAGGAGGGGGGTGCACTGTAGGGCAAAGTGATCCTGATCGAGGATTGCAGAACAGCCAAGCTGGGGAGTAATCAAAATAATAGTTGGATTCAAAAAGGCCCACAACCCAAATATTATAACGCATGTGACATAACACCAACGAGGCCCCAAGGATGACAGAGCCCGAGAATAGTTGGCATGGAACAGTTTCGTGAAATGTGAGAGCAGAAAACAGCTTGTATTTCTAAAGAAATATCTAATATATTTTTAGATTATTTAAATATATTTTAGATTTTAAATATGTATGTGTAAATTAAAAACAATTTTTAGGGGCCACTGGGCGGCGCAGCAGTTTAGTCCACGCTTGGCAACCCGGGGTTCACGGGCCCGGATCCCGGGCGCCGCCGACGCACCGCTTGTCAGCCACACCGTGGCGGTGTCCCATATAAAGTAGAGGAAGATGGGCACAAATGTTAGCCCAGGGCCAGTCTTCCTCACTAAAAAAGTAAATGATTTTTAAAAAGTGAGAGCAAAGAATGAATCACTCGTCTTTGTACATCTAGGTGCCCACCATCAGTTTCGACGGCCTCACTACGCCGTTGAGACGGCACCGCTGCCCCTGCTCACGCGGTACAGCCATCTCTCTGGCAGCTGTGTGTCTGCTGCAAACTCGGCGTCCTCTTCCTCGTTCTGCTTTTAAGTCCTTTTGGGGGGGGAACAGTCACGTCTCGCCTGGAGTGGAGCTGAAGCCCGACCCCCAGTTTGCAGGAACACGGTGTACTGGGGTGTGCTAGCTGCCGTAAGAAGCAAGCCTCCACGTTTCAGTGATTCAATGCAATCAAAGTTCGCGTTCCACTCAATAGCACAAAGCAGGTGTTAAGTGGGTGGCTTTTCCACAGGGCCATTTAGGGACCAGTCTCCTCCTGTCTGTGCTTCTGCCACCCTCAGGAGCCCTTTGCTTCCAGGGGGCAGGTAGGGACAGAGCAGGGAAGAGCAGGTGCCGCAGGTTTTTAAGTGGAGCACGTAACTTCCGCCTGCATTCCATTGGCCAGAATTCCGTCATATGGCCCCACCTGACTGCAAGTGATGTTAGGAAATGTAGTCCAGCTGTGTGCCCAGGAGGACGAGGAAATGGGTGTAGTGAACAACCAGCCAATCTTTGCCACACATGGACCCCATGAGTTTGCCTGTGCGATGCCATTAAGCATCCCCAGCAGACGGAGCTTGTTGAAAGCCTGCCCATTGGAACTTTGTTCCTGTGTCCTGTGGGCTACAACCCCAATCTCATTTCAGCACTCTCTGAACAGTGTTTCCTGCAGCAGGAGGACTGGGTTTGAAGCCCACTCATCCATTTATTTAGCAAACATCTGCAGCGATGGCTAAGACATGGTTCCCGTCCTCTCAGGGCTTTCTGTGTCCCTGGAGCAAGCAGACCCAGGAAGAGAGAGCTGCTGAATGGGGGATGATGTCAGAAATCCCGCTGTGCACCTGTGGGGCAGGAGGTTGCCCCAGAGCTCCAGCGAAAGGCCCACAGCTGAGGACAAGGCTCTTCATGTCCTCAGCAGGGCAGCCTGCGCTCTCTCCAGGAGTCCCTGAGATCGGCCAGACTCCGACCCTCACCATCAGCCCATCCCACCCATCCAGGCAGGGGCTGGGCTCTTTGAGCCGCAACTCGTGTGCAAGCGGGTTATCCATGCACGTGGGCGTGAGTGGTTGGCATATAACAGGGTTTCTCAACCTCAGTCCGTTTGACCGTCGGCGCCAGGTAATTCCTTGTTGGGGGCAGGGAGGGGCTGCCCTATGCACTGCACAATGTTTAGCACCACCCCAACCTCCATACACTAGATACTGTTAGCACCCCGCCCCTCTGAGCAGTGGCAACCAAAAGTGTCTCCAGACCTCAGTTGAGAAACATTGGCCTCGAGCTGTGAGTGTCACACCTGCTTACACATTTGAATCACCTGGGAAGCTACAGAAAATTCCCAGTCCAGACCCAGCAAGTCGACTGCTTGGGTATGTACCTAAGGTGAATGAGCACATATGTCCACAGAAGACTATAGGACAATGTTCCCATCAGCTTTCTTCATAACAGCTGACAGCTGGGCCACCAACAGCCAGATGCCACCAACAGGAGAAGAGATGAACAAATTACGATATGTTTATCCAGTGAAGTAATACTCATGAATAAAGAAAGGGAAAACCAACAACATGCGTGAATCTCACTGACAGTAAGTTGAGCAAAGAAGCCTCACCAGGAGTACATGCTGTACGATTCCATGTAGATGCAGTTCCAGAACAGGCAAAACAAATCTATCGTGACAGAGGTCTGGAGAGTGGTCATCTCTGGGGGAGGGTATTGACCGGAAGTCTGGGATGCTGCGGTGTTCTGTCTTGATCTACAGGGTGGCGTATGGCCTAGGCACACGGAACAGTCAAGCTGTGCATTTAAGGTTTGAGCATGTAACCGTATGAAGTTATTCCTTGTATCAGTTTCCCATGACTGCTGTAATAAGTTACCATAAACTTGGTGGTTTAAAAGACCAGAAATTTCGTCTCTCCCAGTTCTGGAGGCCAGAAGTGTGAAATCAGGGTGTCAACAAGGCCATGCCCCCACTGAGGGCTCTGGGGAAGAATCCCTCCTTTTCTCTTCCAGCGTCTGGTGGATGCCAGCACTCCTTGGCTTGTGGCCACATCCCTCCAATCTCTGCTTCTCTGGTCACAGTGCCTTCTCCTTTGTGTGGGTCAAATCTCCCTCTGCCTCCCTTTCGTAAGGATACATGTGATTGCATTTAGGGCCCACCTGGATAATCCAGGATAATTTTCCCATCTCAAGATCCTTGGTCACATCTACAAAGTCCTTGCCACAAAAGGGAACATTTACAGGTTCCTGGGATGAGGAACTTACATCTTTGGGGGCCGTTAGTCAGCCTACTACATACCTAAATTGAAAAGAAATTTTTAAAATTACCAGTGTGATGGCCCCACCCCATACCACCTGAACCAGAATCTCCGCTGTTTTGTGTTATGAGTTCCACCGTGATCTGGAGTGTGGTGGGTCCGGTCTGAGGTTGTGTTTTTCTTCTCCTCTGCACATTCGGGGAGGGTAGGAATGTGCCTTCTTGTCCATCACTTTATCACGAGCACAAAGTTGACCTCATGAACTTACTAAACAGTGAATGAATTAATGCATGAATGAGTATAGACACTGCTAAGATCTGTTTTTCACTCGTAACACTTCTGATACCAAACGTGTGGGTTTTCCACACCAAGCAATTCTCCAGTTCTCTGTGGACACCAACTGAATGTCCTACAATTTAATTCAACTCTGACACTAACTGCCTGGAGTTAGCACAGACCCCACAGATTAAGGGCTCGGTCCCACAAGTCTGTCCCCACTTCAGACGCCAGTCACAAGTAGTGGGTCCCCAGATTACCCACACTTCTGTCCAATTTGGCTGTAAATTGAGGGTTTCCACAAATCATCAGTTTCGATAATTTGCTGTAACAGCTCACAGATCTCAGAGAAACACTTTCCTTACATTTCCTGGTTTATCATAAAGGACCCAGATGAACAGTCAGATGAAGAGGTCCACGGGGTGCCGTCCAGAAGGGTGCCCAGTGCAGGAACTTGCCCCCATGGAGTTTGGGGTGCACCACCCTCCGGGCACGTGGATGCGTTTGCCAACCCAGAAGCTCTCTGAACTCCTTCCTTTAGGGTTTATGGAGGCTCCATTACGCAGGCACAACTGATTAAGCCATTGGCCAGCAGTGATTAACTCAATCCCCAGCTCCCCTCCTCTCCCTGGAGGTCGGGGATGGGGCTGCAAGTTCCAAACTTCTAATCACGTGTTTGGTTCCCCTGGCAACCAGCCCCCCTGTTGAAGCCACCCGGACCCACCGAGAGTCCCCTCATTAGGACAAACTCAGGTGTGGTTGAAAGCAGCTTGTTAGGAATAACCAAAGACACTCCTGTCCCCCCATCAGGAAATTACAAGGGTTTTAGCAGCTCTTGCCCCAGGAACCTGGGATGAAGACCAAACACATATTTCTTATCCTATCACAACAGAGAACAAGCGTTGCCACAGTCACCTGGAATGATTTAAAGTCAGAAGACCTAGCTTCAAACTCCAGCCCTGTCACTTATCAGCTGAGTGACCATGACCAGGTCCCTTCCCCGTCCCGCCCTGTCTCCTCATCAGGAAGGTGGGGACGCCAGAACTGTTGGGAGAATTCGTGAGATGACGTCCATCCTTGTAAACCTGTCTGAAATCCTAAACAGATGCAGTTCCTCCGTGCAAATCCCCCGACACGGAGCCCATTGCGAAGAGCGACTTCCTGGATGAACTTTCCGGGATGAACCCACTGGTGTTGGGCAAGTGGGATCTACGTGCCTGGCTCCGTGTGGGTGTAGATGTGCTCCCCGTGCATGTGAGAGCTTGCAAAATCGTCGCGCACGCTTTGAAGGCAGTGAGGAGGAGCCCTGCCGAGTGCAGCCGAGGTGGCGTAACAAGTTAGGCCCTTTGGAGGATGAGAACAGTAAAACCCTTTCCTGAGGTATGACGCTGTCCTAAACCAGGTTCACTTTGCCTCCATTACAGCACACCTCGTGCTGTTTAGTTTGACAGGAAAAAACAAACAAAAGAAAATAAACACCAAAACAACAACAAAACCCCCGTTCTCGGGAGAGCCCGAGGTCCAAGAAGCCTGCTCGGTTTGGGATTTCAGGCAGGTTTGTAGGGGAAGAAAAGGGCCTGGTGCCCTGGAAATTTCCTAGTAGGGTTTATTTTGAAGCAAAGGTTTGGCAGCCCTGACCCAGTCTCCTTGGCTAGACAGTGCCTCTTTGAGGAGAGTCAAAAACAGCAGAAGGATGGGAAATGGTCCTTGCATGGGCTGGTTTTAGTGGCATCCTCTTCTTCCAGAAAGAACGGCCAAAGACCAGCCCAGGCATCCCTTGCTTTATGGGATTCAACTCCACTTGCCTGTGGTCAGCGGACTAATGCCCCGCCAAAGATGTCCTCGCCCTAATTCCCGGAACCTGTGCATATGTGACCTGACGTGGCAAAGGGACTCTGCAGATGTGATTAAGGCCCTATGACACCAAGAGTATCCTGGGTTATCCAGGGGGGCCCAATCTAATCACGTGCACCCCTAAATCAGAGAGCCTTTTGCCGCTGTGCTCAGAGAAAGACGCACAGGCGGAAGGAGGATCACCGATGCAGTTGCTGGCTTTGAAGACGGAGGAAGACGGGCTGCTGCTAGAAGCTGGAAAGAGCCGGGAATAGATTGTCCCTGGAACCTCCAGAAGGAACCAGCCCTACCGACACCTTGATTCAGCCCAGTGGACCCGTGTTGGCTTCTGACTTCCAGACTGTAAGAGAATAAATGCGTGTCGTTTGAGCTTCTCGGTTTGTGGAAGTTTGTTACAGCAGCCATCGAAAATCAGTACATTACCTTTCCTGAGCACCTACTGTGTGCCCGTTCCCGGGATGGGATCCCTAGTCCTCATGACCCCTGTGACATAGAGCTTGTGATCCCATTTCATAGATGAGGAAACTGAGGCTCACTGGGATGAACTGACATCTCGAGAGGGCCTGAGCGGGGACAGGAACCCTCGGCTGACTCCAGGCCACCCCGAGCCGCCGGCTGCTCGCAGGCAAGGTGGGTGTGTCACTTCTCCCTGGGGGGAGGTGACACTGAATGCAAATGTGTGCGTGCTGCGGGGCCGTGGTGGGTGTTTAGACAATGTTACCTCTCTCACCCCTTCCCCAAACATCAGGTGTCCCAGCAGGTCTGGCTGCTAAGTGGGTGATATTTTCTTCCTGGCTGACACTATAAAACCATCATAAAATCAACCTCTGTTCCCATGGGCAAAAACCTTCCCCAACAGACACCATCCTGTGGGTAAAAGCATACGAGGCTCTCCTTGGCAGAACTGGGAGGCAGGGCCCCTGGCCTCTCCTGTTGGCCCTGACTGATCGCTGTGTGACCCCAGGCTGGTCACCGCACCTCTCTGGGAAGTGTGTTGTTGGGGTGGCAGCACGCTCAACAACACCTGCAGCACCAGCCTCAAAGAGCTGATTCTGGTCCCCGTCGAGAGGACTGGCCGGGCTGGTGGCTGCTGCAGTGTCTGTGCATGCAGCCTGGGAGGTCACACAGGGCCCTCATGTCGAGGTCAAGGACTGATGCCATCCAGAAGGCAAAGGTGCGGACTGTTCTCTGCCCTGAGTTCCTGCCCTCTGCCCTCCTTGGCCAGCCCTGACTCCTGGACCGGGGCTGAGGCTGAGCTCCTTCCCCAGGAGGCACCCCGGCCCTGGCCCGGCCCTGGCCCAGCACTCAGGCTCTGCGTTCCGGCCTGGCTTTGCCAGCGGGCCGCTGGCTGACCTCAGGCCGGCTGCTCCTTGGAAGGGACACCTGCAGAACTTACAGCTGTGAGGCAGTGGGATAGCCCAGGGGTCCCCAGCTGTCCCCTCACCCCCGAAAAGCCAGGAGGGAACTGTCCCTTGGCTCAGCCTTTCTCACAATTCGCTGTCTGCATGAAAGGACGGGGTAGGGCCGCGGGCCCCATAATGCTGGCCCACTCTACTGGGCTGAATTGTGTCTCTTAAAAAGACATGTTCCAGTCCTAACCCCCAAGCCTGTGAATGTGACCTTCTGTGGAAATAGGGTCTTTGCCGATGTAATCAAGTTAAGTGAGGTCATGCTGGATTACCTGAATCCGATGGCTGGGGTCCTTATAAAAAGAGGGGAGTTTAGACCTAGGCACCAGGGAGAAGGCCACGTGACAATGGAGGCAGAGGTTGGAGTGACATGTCTGTAAGCCAAGGACGCCAAGGATTGCCAGCAATACCAAAAGCCAGGACGGCAGGAGAGGACCCCCCGAGCCCCGGGAAGAGCCCGGCCCTGCCCACACCTTGATCTTAGACGTCCAGCCTCCAGAACTATAAGCTTCTGCAGTTTTAAGACCCCCAGCTTGTGGCACTTTGTGACGGTGGCCTCAGGACACTCACACACGCACTGCCCACTGTCGCCCATTTCCCAGAAATCAATGCTTTGTGGAAACACGAGAAAGTCAGCAGGTGTCCCTCCAGGCTGAGCACATCCAAGTTCAAAGACTGGCCTTTATTCACAGCTTCTGTCCGTCCTTCATTGTTGGGGGCTCAGCTGTCTTGTCACGAAGGGATGGTGGTCAGTGATATCCCATTTTACAGATGGGAAAACCGAGCCTCTGGGGGCTCTACGCCTGGCCCAAGCAGTCTCTCAGCAATCCACAGCCACGTCTTCTTCCGCCCAGTCCAGCCAGGTCCGTGGAAGCACCTCAGCCTCCTTTTGCCCAGGCGTTGGGCCAAGTCCTTGAATTCCCGGCAAAAGGGAGTGGTCCACAAGAAACTTCTGAGCTCAAATTAGGACAGTTGACTGTGGCTCTGTAACCTGCTTTGTGGCGAGCCTGAGAAGTGACTGTGGTGCAGCGGGCTGGCGAGCGACTTCGGCCTGGGCGACACACCTCTTCTTCATGAGCATGAACTGCCCTCAGCCCTTTTGAAACAGAAACGGGCTCCAGGCCTGAGTTGTGGCTGCAGGACTCCCTGAGCCCAGCTGGTCAGCTCAGCCCAAGATGTGCGGCCACCGAAAGCCACAGGAGTCTCCCCACCCAGCTGACCTCTCCTGCACTGTGTGGACCCTGTTGTCTGCTGGCAGCACCCAGAGGTGCCCCCTCCCAGGAAGGGGTCAGACCTGGCATGCCAGCCCCGTTCCTTCCTAGAACACCCCAGGCACACGCCAGCTGCCGGGAAGGCCCCATGGGGATCGTGTGTGTGGGCAGGGTCCTACTCCTTCAGAGCCATGGGGGCTGGGAGGGCACCTGCCAATATGACCACCTTCGAACCCTGGAGCCCCATATTTCAGAAGAGGACACTGAGGGCCCGAGAGGAAGAGTGACTTCCAATATTCACAGCCTCCCACGTTGACAGGGGGGCAGCTGTGTCCTGCAGGGCATGCAGTGGGTGCACAGAAAGTTGGGGTGGGAATGGAGTGCAGGACCCCTGGGACAGGAGTGTGGGAGCTGACATGGGCGGAGCGGGGAGGCCAGCGTACAAAGGGCATCATGCACCTTCTGGGGGTCAGGACTCTTTTCTGGAAACCAGGACTGTAGCTGGGGTGTGATGGGGTCAGCTCAGTGTTTAGGTCCCAGCTACCCTAGAGGATCAGTTCCTCCCTTCTAGTCCACAGCATGCTTCCCGACACCCCGTCTGGTAACTAGTTGGCTCTCTCCATTGATGGCGCCTCCGTCATTCCGGTTTCTCAGGCTGACACCCAGAGGTCATCCCTCGATGCCTCGTTTTCTTGCATCTCACGTTTAGTCGCTGGGTCACCTGTTACCCCACCTTCAAAATGCAGCCCGAGTCCAGCGTCTTCTCCCACCTCCGCTGCCTCCTCTCACCTGGGCCATGCAGTGGCCTCCCCACTGCTCCCCCGCGAGCCCATCCTCACCCCCACGGTCTGTCCCGACCCGGCAGGCTGACGGATCCTTGGAAAATGACCTCAGTCGGTTCCTGTGCCCCCACACTGAGAAGCCTCCGAGGTCTCTCTATCCGTACTGGGGTGAATAGCGTCCCCTCAAAAGTCACGTCCATCCGGAACCTGTGAATGTGACCTTATTTGGAAATAGGGTCCTTGTGGATGTGATCACGTTAAAACGAGGTCATACTGGAGTCGGGTGGGCCCTAATCCAGTGACTGCAGTCCTTATGGGAGGGAAACTTGGACACAGACACAGAGGGGAGAACAGTGCAAAGGCCGAGTGGAGACTGGAGTGACGCAGCCACAGCCAAGGAACGCCTAGGGCTACGGGAGCTGGAAGAGCAAGGAGGGATTCTCCCCCGGAGCCCCCAGAGGGAGCACGGCCCTGCTGACACCTGGATTTTGGACTTCTGGCCTCCGGACTATGAGACTATAAATGTCTGTCGTTTTATGCCACCCAATTGTTGGAAAGTGGTTATAGCAGCCACAGAAAATGCATACAGTGGACACACATGGTGCAGAAACACTGCGTCCTCTACCGGCCCAGGGGAGACTTGCAAGGCCCATCAGACAGCAAAGGCTCTGAGAAGTCCTGCGGCGAAGAGGATGTTCCATGTTCCTGAGCTTATTCAATCACGGAAGCATCTACTCCCGTCTACTCTTTAACCTCCTCTGGGATACACTTTGAGAAATGTTGGACAGAAAAACCCTAAGGTCCCCTCCAGATTGAAAATTCTATGGCTTTTAGAATTGGAAGCCAAGCCATGAAACAAATAGAAATTTGTACGCATAATTAGATACTATTTTTTAAAATAGCCAAAATGCTCTTCCATTTGGGGGGAAGCAAAATCAGTTCAGGGAAGAACAGCTGCTCTAGTTGACCAATCAGCCGTGAACCCCACTGACCAGGTGGGGGCCCTGATCTGAGGTCCGTCAATGTGTGAACGAGGACAGCTGTACTGTGCGGGATTATTTCCTTGGGCCACGTTCCTAGAAGTGGAGTTTCTGAGTCAAAGGCTTGGCATTTTTAAGACATTTGATTCACAGCGCCAAATTGCTCTCCAGAAAGTTCAGATTTAAACTTCCACTACACGGATGAGTGGTGCCCATCTCCCCATCCGTGCCCACACTGGACATTTTCACACTTGACATCTCTGAATTGTCCTGTGTGTTTTGACCACAAAGATAAATAAGAGTTTTTATCGAGTTATCTGAGTTTCCATTGGATTTTGCCCAGAGCAGCCTGCCCGCTGGCCCATCACCGCCAACGAAGGACTCTTGCCAATGACCAGGCAGCGGTGCCCTGAGGTCAGGCCAAACTTTTCAGAGGAAACAGCAAAGCTCACTCAGATTTGTCCTGAAATATTAAGCCCTGAAAAAGAGACAATTCACTGTCACAGGATCCTTCCTCAGGGGCAAGCCGGATGGAGAAGAGAGATTGGACTTGGGAGTCGGGAAAACCTGGGTTTGTCCTGGCTTGGCCCCTTTCTAGCTCTGTGACCTTTGGCAACTCACCCAACCGCTTTGCTTCTTTGTCTTAGCCCCAGCCGCTCCAAGCTGCAATGAGGTGTAAGCTATTTCCTTATGTGAGCTGGATCCCTAGTATAAGTGAGAGTTCCCGACAGCCCAGTCTAGAGCCTCGCAAACAAAGAAGTTAATCCAGCACCCAGAACGATTAGGAAGGAGTTTGGACTTCTACTTGCATTTCTCTAAAACGTCAAAAGGAATCCTCTCCTTAGCCCACAATTCTGTTTCTCAAAACCCTGCTTCCTCGCCTCCCCACCTCTCTGATATCCTGCAGCTTCTCCAGAACCCTCGTTCCTTCACCCCAGACCTCACCCCATGTCCAGCTGTCATTTTTGCCCCTCACCCTCTCCTCTCACCTCCACTTTCTTTTACTATGAAAACGAGGCTTCTCTCTCCAGTTTTGCTGGTTTTGTCATCGCCACATCTAGAATCTAGATTCTCCACAATGAAGGGGAGAGTCCCGTATCCTCCTGCCTCTGTGGGTCCCATTGCCCTCTACCTGGTCCCCAATTCTGCCTAAAACGTGGACCCAGTCTGGGAGAAACAGCACCCTCATTGCAAGGCAGGAGGAGGAGAGCTGAGCGGGCAAAGACAAAATATTCTTCAGTTGGAGGGGACCCATTAGGTACATGTATTCGCATGTGTGTGTCACTGTCTCACTAGCCGCCAGCTCCCCTCGGTCCTTTTAACATCTTTAGAGCTTTTCCCTCAGTGAACATCTTCTTCTCTCCCTCCCACTCTCCCCAAAGGAGAGGTGAGAGAAGGCAAATTATAACCCGAACTTTGCAGCCAGACCAACACGGCAGCCCCTGGCCTTGGGAGGCAGGAGTGGGAGAGAAGGGGCTAGCCCCTGCTGTGGGGAGGGTCTGGCGGGGAGTCTTTGGTGGATGGCTCTTTCTCCAGCCTCTTTCCTCCCATTGTCACAGGGCCTTGGTTGGCCCCCGACCTTGGTGCTTACACAGCATGTGTTCAAACAGAACTCCACGGAGGATCACCTCTTTCTCCCCAACCAGTCCTCGCCCGCCCTCCATGCTGGCATCCCTGAGATGGCCAGGACACTGGGAGATGTTTCCCACTTCCCCGCCCCACCCATCCTTCCCCTGAACCTCATCCTGCCCCCTGACACCCCAGCACACTCCACTCTTATCTGTCTCCCTCCAGCCCTGACGGGAGGTGGGAATGAGGTTTGGGTGGGGAAAAGCTGGAGAGGAGAGGGCAGCTGGCTCTCCCACTTAGGAACTGTGTGGCCTCAGCTTCCTCGTCTGTAACACGGGTGGGGTTACATCTGCCTTCCCACCTCACAGGGCTCAGGGAGCCTGAATCTGTTAGATGAGCTTTAGGTGTGGAGCTGATGACAATAGTGATGATGTGGGCCATCGTTCATTCCCTCACTGTGTGCCAGGCATTCAATGGCCATCCATTCACTGCCCTATGCTAGCTGTCCTGCCAACTTCTGGTGACACCAGGAGGAATAGAGGCCAGTGTGGTGGCCGCTGACACAGCACCCGTCAATCACATCCAGTGGGCTTAAGTGCTGTGCTGAGGGTATGGGATCTACGGGCTAAGACGAGGGGCCTAACCCACCTGGGGTGACCAGGGAGGAGGTGGTGTCTGAGCCAGGCCTTAAACAATGAGTGAAAAGTAGCCATTCATTTTTCATTCACTCAACTAACAAGCCTCTACTCCTCATCTGCAAGGTACAAATGCCACGTCAGGTGTTGCAAAAACGAAGGCACATAAGGTTTGAGGCCAGGAAAATAGAGGGAACATCTCTGACCTCTCTTCCCAGGCCAGCTCGGGGCCCAGGGCTTGGCCAGGCTGGGTGTGGGAGTGCTGGCAGGGCTGGCCCACTCCTGAGTGTCACAGAGCCAAGGGGACCTGGGAAATTCACCCCATTAGGTATGGCGCAGCCATGCAGTGGAACAGTATACAGCAGGGAACAAGAGGGGATGGAGTTCTCTATGTGCTGACGGGGGATGATTTCCAAGACATATTGTTCAGTGAAAAACGGCAAAGTGCCAAACAGCATGATGCTGCCATCGTGCGACAGACACATACATGCACCTACGTGTGTATGAACACACGTGTGTGGGTGGTGCCCCGGAGGGGGGTGGGCCAATAAATCTCTCAGCGGCTGCCATCTGAGACCACGCTCCTGGGGAGGATGTTTGCTGCTAATCTGAGTGGCCAGCAGAGAGCCAGCAAGGCCTGGTGGGGGAGGGAACAAGGCCCAGCAGGGCAAACAGGACTGGATTCAAGGCCCGTCCTGCCCTGGGGGTTGCTGCATGATGTGGCAGATGCGTGCAGTGTGTATTCAAACACGCAACAGACTGCTATTCAGCCGTGAAGAGGAATGAAGCTCTGATCCGTGCTACACACGGGTGAACCTCGAAGACCTGCTAATTGAGAGAAGCCAGTTACATACCATACGACGCCGGTCCTAAGAGATGTCCAGATGAGGCAAATCCCTGGACACAAAGGAGAGGAGTGGTGTCCGGGAGCCGGCGGGGAGGAGTGGGGAGCGAGTGCTGACGGGTCCGGGGTCTGTTGGGGATGATGGAAATGCTTTGGGACTAGATAGAGGGGCGGTTGCTCAACACCATGAATGAAGTGAATGCCACTGAATTGTCCACTTTAAAATGGTTGGTTTTATGTTTTGTGAATTTCGCCTCAGTAAATTATTTAGAAAGAAACAACTCAAATGCTGTCTGGGAGGGCGGCCACCCCCAGCTCCAGGCGGTTTGGCCAGGTAAGAACTGGGGCCGCGGGAAGCTGAGAATCTGCATTTCTAGGTGAAGTCTGCTGATCTGTAGACATACTCGACTGACTATAGGTGTTTAACCAATGCTGTGGGGGCCAGATCCAGGTCACGGCCGCCAGCTTGCAGCCTCCGCCCAAGATGACTGGGGGCAGAGCGTCCACCCTCGGTCCAAGCGCCCCAGGTGCCCGCACCTCCTCGGGCTTTGCTGGGAGAAAGGAGGGCAGATGGAAAAGTACCTCCCAGCAGAGAGACGGGCCCAGGCAAACACGAGGATGCCAGTGGTTTTCAAAGACACGAGCTGCAGCCTTTTAATACTCCCCAGGCCTCCCTGCCATGGATAAACGCTTTTGGGGGGACTGTAAATGTTTGCCCTGGTGGGACTTTGTTATAAATGGACTGGGTTTTGTTTAGTTGGTTAAGTTTTTATTTGGTTTAAAAAAAAAAAAAACTCTGCAAGACCATCTTAACTGAGAACACCGTGTGAGTCCAGGAAAAACAAGAAAAGGGCAAACAAGATGGATGGGGAATCTGACCGCCCTCCACACGTCAGGTCTGGCCACAGCTGCAAAGCCCCTCACCAGCCCAGCCCATCAGAGTCACTACCGTTTCTGAGCGCCTACTGTGTGCCAAGCATCCCGGTCAGCTGTTTATGGTTCGTCCTTTCTAGTCCTCCCAGTGGCTGCACAGGGCAGAAACTATTCTTGTGTCGTGTTACAGAGGAGGAAACTGAGGCACAGAGAGGTGAAGGCACTGGCCCCAGGTCACACAACTGGGAGGTGGCAGGGATGGGAATTGTAGCCACGTCTGTCTGGCTCTTTCAACCACATATCACAGCCACTCAGACTGAGAGCCAACCCTGCACCGAGTAACCCTCACGGAGGCCACCTGGTCACCAAGCGTCCTGGGCAGAACCCCTCGCCAGCAGCCTTCAAGGCCACCCTGCGAGCAACTGTCCCCCCATGCCCAGATGGCTGGGTCCCACCCAGGCTGAGGCCAGAGAAAGCCATGCGCAGACCCCTCCTGGCCACTCTGACCCCCACTCCCATACCCCGCCAGGGCGGCTTTCCACAGCAGATGCTACCTGCTCCCCCAGTCCTCAGCCTTCCCACCGAGGACCCCTAAGAACCCACCCAAGAGGGAAATGTCTTGGAAGTCGCTGACGGTCAGAAGTCCATCTGCTTTGCTCCTGGGCTGTGGAGAGAAGGCTGGATCATTCTTTAAGAAATCTACTTCAGATGAGTCTCTGCCCCACCCGGCCGCTGACCCTTAGCGCGTGTGCGCGTGTTCACCCCTCAGCACCTTCTCTGAGCCCGGTAGGCTGAGCCAGGTGAACTTGGCCGGCTCTTCTAACCCCAGCATTCTCCGGTTTTAACCAGCTCCAACTCCAAGTTCACGTTAGAGACTAAAACTCACTGCCCATAGTGGGTGTACAGCAACTGTCCCAGCCCTTCCCCGCCCCAGGGCCTTTGCACACTCTTTTCTCCCCCTTCCCTGATTCCTCATTCTCCATGATGTCCACCCTGATGTTCCCTCTCCCAGCAGCTCTGTTCTCGTACAGCACAAATCACAGCATATAATTATACATTTAGTTTCTTGCATTCATGTCTATGGAGGGCGGAGGCCTCACCGGCACATAGTAAGTGTTCGATAAATATTTGTGGACTGGCTGGATGAGCCAACCGTGCAGGAATGTTTCTGTGGCCTGAGCAGTGTGTGGGCATTTGCTGTCTTGTTGCGCCCTCTGGTGGACATTATGCAGATGCCAGGCTGAGGACCAATCCCTTTCTCCTCTCCTTTCAGCCTTCGTCCCCCCAGCCCCATGCTGCCTGGGACCTGGCCACCAAGAAGGGGTGGCCACCATGGGTGACGTGCGTGAGTTCGTCAAGTGGCAGAAATTGGTCCTCCTGGAGTTCCGTGAGCTGCCTCTGGATGACCAGGTGAGCTGGAGGTCACATTATTATTAATAATATTATTAAAAAGCGAATATTAATGTTGTTAAACATAGAATGATCATGTATGCTACCTACGCGCCCCTGCGCAGCCCCTCCCTGGCTCCCTCAGGGCCCGAGGCGCTGCCCTGTCCCTTAGGTGCCCTAAGCAGGGGACTCTTCCAGGTTCTGATGGGGACCATGGGGGGCACGTCTGTCATTAATTCCACTCTGCCGCCCTGGATTTGCATTAAAGCTCATGGAGAACGGTCAAGCAGGTTTATATTCTGAGCCAGGGGATGTTAAGCTCTGGGCACACACATCCCAGATGCTCCCAAATCAGACTGATACCAGAGTGGAGCCCGGAAATTCCCAGTCGGGCCCAGCACCCGCACACACGCTAAGTACAGCACCCGGCTTCCCCCGGGCAGCGCAGGGAACCGGCGGGCCTTGCTCAAGTTCCGAGGGAGGCGCGATTCAGCCTGGAAGCAACGATGAAGTTAAATTAGAATATACTTTGCGGTTGAAACCCCTGAGCTGAAAATATTATTGAAATAACCTCAGTGAAGGTGTTGATTTATTTTACTGGTTTTGACTTCTTTATTTATTCAAGGAGACTTTTTTTTTTTTTTTTTTGGTGAGGAAGACCAGCCCTGAGCTAACATCCGTTGCTAATCCTCCCCTTTTTGCTGAGGAAGACTGGCCCTGGGCTAACATCGTGCACATCTTCCTCCACTTTATGTGGGACGCCGCCACGGCGTGGCTGACAGGCAGTGCGTCCGCGGGCGCCCGGGATCCGAACTCGCCAACCCCGGGCTGCCAAGCGTGGACTAAACCGCTGCGCCACCGGGCCGGCCCCTCAAGGAGAGTTTTTATTATTACTTTTACTGTTTTTAAACTCAGTAAGTAAAAAAATAAAAACAGAGAAGGCTCTAGATTAGAAAAAGTGGTTTTATTCTAGCCAGAATGCCTATGTGGAATCCCTCCGCTTCCCCTACCCGTGAGACCCTGGGCACTTCACGTAATGTCCGTAAGCCTCAGTCTTGTGGTCTGTAAAATGGGTATGCTGTTACCTGCCTCAAAGGGTTGTAGTGAAGATGCGATCAGATCACGTACAGGAAGGCCCTTTGGAAACCAGAAGCATCAAAATGCTGTCTGGGCGATCATCGTTATTATTTAACCTTGCACTTGGAGCTTTTCTTGGAACTCGAGAATTCTATCAACCAGGTGAAGAAGAACCAGCTGGTTGGTCAGAGGGCTGGTTGTTGCCCGAGAGCCTCAGTTTACCCGTGCACACGAGCATGTCTACCTGTGGCCAGATGGCGCGTCGAACTCGGCCATCCCATGGTAGGCACCTGTGAGGAGAGAGGATTTCAAAGCTGGTGCGCCGGCTTGCAGGCAAAGCCTGACTAAAGTCGAGATAACGCTGTGTCTTTACTAAGCCAGAACTAAGGACCACGTCCCCTTCAAAGTGGTCCCCTGGGAACCTCCCTGCCGATTTGATGACGCCTCCAGGGCTTACAACAGTCCTGCAACTTAGGGGAATCGCCTTCAGAGCTGGACGACTTCTCTCTTCGGGATCCTGCAGCTGGGGAAACAGCCACGTGTCCGCCAGAGACAGAATGCTCGCGAGAAAGTCCAAGCAGCCGGGTTGCTGGCTCTGCAGGAAGACGATTCTCACCTCCCTCCCGCATGACACCATGGACGGGGACCACCCCCCACTGACTGACGTTTCCTGCTTCAGTAATTGTAAAAGCTGCTCTTTCTCTCAGCCACCTGAATTGTATCAACTTCCAGGCTCTCCTCATTAAGCCATAAACGGTTCTCACAATGAATAAGTTCTAAAATGTCCTTTCAGAGTAGACTGTCAACAGTTCAGTTCAATAGCCTACTTTCTGGATCACATACTTGTTAAAAAAATTGTTTACTCCACAAACATATGACGACTTTAAAATAGAAATTCTCTGAAAGGTTCATCACAAGTCCAAATGCTTTCATTTTCCTGTTTTTCCTTCCTGTTCTGACATCATATAGACATGTGCGTACGTGCGTATAATCTTGACATGGGTGTGTAAGTGAGGACTGTCTTCTTCACTTATCCGAGTATATTTAACGTTGCCAAACGGTTGTTTAATCCTTTCACTGAGCAGCTCCCATGGGTTCACTCTTCCTGCACTGGCCGACACTTAGACTTTGAGACTCAAAGTGTGGCCCGTGGACCAGCCTATCAGCATCCTCAAGAGTTGGTTAGAAATGCAGTGTCTGTCCCCGCCCCAGACCTGCCGAACCAGCATCTAACTTTTACCAAGATGCCAGGGAATTTGTGTGCACATTATGATTGGAGAAGCTCTAGTTCAGGGTGTGGAGAATGTTGGAAGTATTTGAATAGGAGGCCTTTGGACAACGTGGTGACATCCTTACAAGAACAAGGCCGGGCAGGGCACTCGGTTTTGTGGTTTTTCATGTGTGAGACTACTGTTAAGAAAAATGGGAGGGACTTTAGGGTCTCTCATAAATTTAAGTGCTTGCTCCCATCTCATCTCGTCAGCTTCCAAAGTCATGGTGTTTTGGGGATGTTCCAGCACTGAAAAAAAATCACGTCCACACAGCCAAGCATCTGTTGCCCAACTTGGTTGAGAGAGATGGCCACAAACAGGCCAGATGGTTTTAGGAACCAGGGGTTGACGGACACGAGAAGGGAGATGGCACATAACGGTGGCAATCCCAAGTGTCATTAGTTGGAATAAAATGATGTCATCGCTGATTTGTGCAGTTGTTCAGTCTTACCTGGACTTGCTGTGTTCGTGTTTGGAAAATGTGCAGTGACCGAGTTCACTGCAGACCTGCAGCCACGCATGTGTTTCTGCGGTCCGTGTCTTTAAAGCTCCTGGAGGTTCCCTGGCCTGAAGCAGGCTTGTGAACATGCCTGTTTGGGAGAACTTGTCACCAAATGGTTCCCTTGATCCTGGGCGGGGTAAGAGCCCTCTTTCTCCCTCCTTAACACAGTCCACACGATGTGCTCAAGGCTGACAACCAAAATGAGGGGATGCAATAAAAGAGGAAGAATAATTAAACCCCAAACTTTTCATTTTATTCGAATATTGCTTCTTTATCAATTTGAGGTCTCAAGTCCCTCCTCCCAAAAAAACTCTTCCTCAGAACAAAGTATGTGCCACTAACGCTTATGTTTGCATTTCCTAGAACATTAACGTAGAACATCAACTCTGTAAAACCCTCCCACACCATCATCTCAGGTGAGTTTTCTTTGTAAGTGGAATGCTGTTCTTCATGATTTAGTCTTGGTAGGTTTATGTTTCTAGGAATTTATCCTTCTCTTCTAGGTTATCTAGTTTGCTGGCATATAATTGTTCATGGTAGTCTCTTAGGATCATTTTTCTTTCTGAGCCATCAGTTGTATTGTCTCCTCTTTCATTTCTGATTGTATTAAGTCTGCACAGACCTATAACTAATATGGAGATTGAATTAATAATCAAAAACCTCCCAACAAAGAAAAGTCCAGGACCAGATGGCTTCATGGGTGAATTCTACCAAACATTTAAGGAAGAATTAATGCCAATCCTTCTCAAACTCTTCCAAAAAATTGAAGAAGCAGGAACAGTTCCAAACTCATTTTCTGAGGCATTACCCTGATACCAAAGTCAGACAAAGATACCACGAGAAAAGAAAACTACAGGCCAATATCCCTGATGAACGTAGATGCAAAAATTCTCCACAAAATACTAGCAAACTGAATCCAATATTACATTAGAAGAATCACACACCTTGACCAAGTGGGATTTATCCATGGAATGCAAGGCTAGTTCAACAAATGAAAGTCAATCAATGTGTACACCACATTAACCAAATAAAGGATAACAATCACATGGTCATCTCAATAGATGCAGAAAAAGCATTTGACAAAATTCAACACTCTTTCATGAGAAAAACTCTCAACAAACTAGAAATAGAAGGAAAGTACCTCAACATAATCAAGGCCCTATACGAAAAGCCCACAGCTGACATCATCCTCAACAGCGAAAACTGAAAGCTTCTCCTCTAAGATCGGCAACAAGGCAAGGATGCCCCGTGCTCATCCCTCCTATTTAACACAGCACTGGGGCCCTAACCAGAGCAATTAGCCCCCCAAGAAAGAGATAAAAGACATCCAAATTGGAAAGGAAGAAATAAAATTGTCCCTGTTTGCAGACAACATAATCTTATATACTGAAAACTCTAAAGGCTGCACCAAAAAACTGTTAAAACAAACGAATTCAGTAAAGTTGCAGAATACAAAATCAACACGCAAAAATCAGTCGCATTTGGGGGCGGGCCCAGTGGCATAGCGGTTAAGTTTGCACGCTCTGCTTCAGTGGCCTGGGGTTCGCAGGTTCAGATCCTGGTCACAGACCTGCACACCGCTTATCAAGCCATGCTGTGGTGGCATCCCATATAGAGTAGAGGAAGATGGGCACAGATGTTAGCTCAGGGCCAATCTTTCTCAGCAAAAAGATGAGGATTGACAACAGATGTTAGCTCAGGGCTAATCTTCCTCACCAAAAAAAAAAAAAAAAAGAATCAGTTGCATTTCTATACACTAACAACAAACTATCTGAAAAGGAAATTACAAAAACGATGCCATTTACAATAGCACCAAAAAGAATAAAATACTTAGGAATAAACTTAGGAGGTGAAATACTTGTACACTGAAAACTACAAAACACTGATTAAAGAAATTAAGACACAAACAAATGGAAAGACATCCCATGTTCATGAATCAGAAGACTTAATATTGTTAAAATGTCCACACTACCCAAATCTATCTACAGGTTCAATGCAATCCTATCAAAATCCCAATGACATTTTTTACAGAAATAGAAAAAAACAATTCTAAAGTTCATGTGGAACCACAAAAGATTATGAATAGCCAAATCAATCCTGAGAAAGAACAAAGCTGGAGACATCATACTTCCTGATTTCAAAATACATTATAAAGCTACAGTAATCAAAACAATATGGTACTGGCATGAAGACAAACATAGACGAACAGAACAGAATAGAGAGCCCAGAAATAAACCCACACATATATGGTCAACTGACCTTTGACAAGGGTGCCAAAAATACACAATGGGGAAAGGCTATAAATGGTGTTGGTAAAACTGGATATCCATGCACAAAAGAATGAAATTGGACTCATCTTACACCATACACAAAAATCAACTCAAAATGAATTAAACATAAGACCTGAAACTGTAAAACTCCTAGCAGAACACACAGGGGTAGAACACACGTCCTCACAAAAACCTGCACACGGATGTTTATAGCAGCTTAATTCATAATTGCCAAAACTTGGAAGCAACCAAGATGCCCTTCAGTAGGTGAATGGATAAATAAATGGTGGTCCATCCAGACAATGGAATATTACTCAGCACTAAAAAAGAAATGTGCTACCAAGACATGGAGGAAACTTAAACACATATCACCAAGTGAAAGAAGCCAATCTGTAAAGGCTACACACTGTATGATTCCAACTATAAATAATTCTGGAAAAGGTAAAACTATGGAGACAATAAACAGATCAGTGGTTGCCAGTGTGGAAGGGAGGGGAGGGTGAGTAGGAAGAGCAGAGCATTTGTAGGGCAGTGGAAATACTCTGTGTGATACCACAGGGATGGATACATGTCATTATACATTTGTTCAAACCCACAGAACATACAACGCCAAGAGTGAACCCTAATGTAAACTGTGGACTTTAGGTAATTATGACACATCTATGTAGGTTCATTCAGAATCAACAAATGCACCATTCTGGCGGGGGATGTGGATAGTCGGGGAGACTGCATGTGGGGGTGGGGTGCAGGGGGCACATGGGATCTCTCTGTACCTTCCACTCTACTTTGCTGTGAACCCACAACTGCTCGTGAAAAATAAAGTCTTTAAAAAAAAGAAAAAGAAAAAAGGAACAATAAAATACTTGTGGAAATTAGAACTATCATAGCCTGAATACAATATCCCCTAGAAGAGCCAGAAGACAAAGTTAAGGATATTTTCCAGAAAACAGAGTAGACAGTAAGAGACAACATGAGAGGGTTGGTCTAGGCAGTGCAAGGTTCGACTTGTAAGAGTGAGAAAAATATGAGAATGGAGGATGAAATTCCCAAAGCACATTTGCCAGAACCAAAAGCACGTATCTCAGACGGAAAGGGTCCACTGGGCGTTAGCACAAGCCACCAAGGCAGAGCATTGTTACACTGGAGGAATCAAGGACTAAAAAGAAGATATTAAAGTCTTCCTGAGATTTGAAACAAGGGGGGCCAGGTCACATAAAATAGGAACCAGAGGGACTTGTATGCTGTCAGTGGCTGTGCTGGGAGGTGGAAGATAACGGGTGGGGTCTTCAACGCGATGAATGAAAAGTATTGAACCCAGAATCCATGGTCTGGCTAAACCATCAACCAAAGGTGAGGGGAGAATAAAGGAATTTTCAAACAGGCTAAAATCTTGAAAAACTTGAATAACTCACCCCTTCTCAGGGAACCACCAGGAAACGTACTGCACCAGTTAGAATCCAGAAGACGTGCAAGCCAGGAAGCAGGAGACTGAACACGGGGTCCCAGGAAGGCAGGTGTGCAGTGCACCTGGGGAAGCCAAGGCAGCCTGGAGCAGGAGCGGGGGGCGGGGAAGCCGGGCAGGGACTGCCCCACGACCGGCTGGGGTGGAGGCAGACTTTGCGATGGGTGCACAGGGCACACGCAAGGAACCTTCTCTCTGGGAAAAGTGAAAAATTGTTCATCACAGGACCCTACTTGGTTCAGTAGTAAAATAGTTATCATAATGGAAACTATATAATGAACCAAAACATGGGATGTAAATACGCTGGGTGAGCAGGGAGGGGACGGGAGGGCAGGCAGGGAGTCCCAGAGGTAGCAGCAACTCTGGGAAACCACGGCTCTCCGGACTGAAAATGCGTTGTGCATGGAACCTTCTTCCGTGATTTCCTCGACCTGTCAGGCCTGTCAGCTGAGCCGTTCATTCTCTCACAGATGAAAAGCTGGCTCAGCTTTTGGCTAACGGAACTGGCCACAGACCTAGGCCACCACTCAGTCTTCCCTGTCTTCAGGCTGCCTCTGCTCAAATCATCAGGTGGATGAGCAGCAATACGGTTCTGAATTTGATCGTCAGTCAGCGTTGTAGGCGGCTCACGCTTTCACTGAGCACCAGATGCTACTTTGGGATCAATGTGGATTCTACAGGCACACGGCTGTTGCCATGTTTGCCGGGCTATCCGTCAGGATATCTTCCTCTGCTTAAGCAGCCGAACTGAATTCACATATAATAGAAGATGGGATTTAGCCACTTTCCTATTTGGGCAATATTTTCATTTTCCATTTTAATGCAAATGTCCTACTTCTATACAATGGGCCTACACAACATCCTAATGGAGGAATGCAAGTAATACTGCAGCAAAACTCTGCACAGCCACAAACACAAGGCTGACAGTTGCGGCCGGCCTGGCATCGGGGCTCCAGACGTGTCTGCACATCCGAACCACCAGCGAGTACCTCACGGAGCAGGTGTTTGCAACATCCCTGCGCAGGTGCAGCCGTTCGTGTAGCTGCTCACCTTCCCCACACGGCGGTAAGAGGGCGCGGTCACCCTCTTCACACATCTTTGGGTCCCTCAGGCACAAATATTAGACAAATCTGTTGAATGAAACTGTAGGTACCCAAGATTCTGGATCAAAGAGGGAGATTTTTAATACTTGTTTTATTTCCAAGTGCACTAAAAAAATTACAGGAATGTTTAGGACAAAGCTAAGTAAGATGATGTGCATCAATGTAAAGTATCAAACGTGGATAGGGCAAACTCTGTGAGGGCGACAGCTGAGTGCCCGTCTCTCGTCACGGCTCTCACGTGTCTCAAGGCTCTGGAGACGTGCCGGAGGGACTGTGACCGCCGGGCATGGGGGTCAGTAAGCCAAAGAGAAGCCGACCACTGAAAACACACTGACAAGCCATTAAGAGCGCCACTTCATAAATTGTTTGAGAACCATCAACTGGTGATTTTATTTCATATAAAAGTTACACTGAGAAGAGGTTAAGAGTCAAGTATACTTGATTTGCACATACTGCCAAGTCTCACAGGATCCACCCACTTCAGTAATTTTTATTGATAAACAGGATATACATAGTGAAAGCTTCACACTGAAGCCCAATACACTGTCCAGCCCAGACAAGAGATGTGCAAATGAACGGGCAAAACAGTCCCTGGAAACGCACCCGTCCCGGGACCCCCCGGTTCGTGTTTTGTCCCTCTGGCTGTGACGTGGTCCATCCCCCCCCAAGCTCGCACACTCCTGCAGTGGCTCAGTGCACTTCACAGACACCCTGCAGCTTGTTCACTGGGCTAGAACTGCGTCGAGTAGGTCCCTTTGTGGTTGTGCATCAGCAGTGGTAGAAACCCTGATTAGGACTGGGTTCGGATTAATTAAAAACAAAAACAGAAAGGTCCACAGACGAACGCAAAGGCATACAGAGCAGGAGGGAGACGCGGCTCTTCTCAGCGCAGGAGGCAGGCTCATGGGAGACCCGCAGACTCCGTCACAGACTGCTTCCTCGTGCGTCCCACAAAGCACGTGCCCAGCAGGCAAGTTTAAGGCGAGTCCCCAGGGAGGGGAGCTGTGGGCTTTCTGGCGTCATGTTCAGCTCTGCACCAAGGGTCCTACCGTATCACTCGTGATGTGGTAGAGAAACAAACATAAATGATACAAAGAAAAAACCCTCCTACACGCTACTGCCATCCCGAATATTCTCTGCAAGTGAGGCACACGGAGTCGGGGGCTCGGGCCCTGTGGTCCCCCCACCTTCTCAGTGAGACCCAAAGGCCAACACCCATCTCTGTGCTTTGCTGTCCACACACCTGCCTGCCTCCTACACGCCCCCCAAGCTGCACAGGGACCAGGCCACCCGAGATTCCACCCTCCTCCCCTGAGGTGCCGTCTACACACTGCTAATTTGGCTGGAATGGAAAAAGCCAGTTCCAAGGCCCTCACACACTCAAGATTTTGAAAATAAAATTAAATTAAAACAGGAGGGCAACATAGGAGCACACAGGAATGACTGTTCTTTGGATCAAGATATTCTCCAGGATGCTCTACATTCATAGTAAACCCCGCAGGAGCAGGACCCCGAGGCAGCTCTTCCTTCTTCCCTGAAAGGTCAGCTTCTAAAAATAGCTTGTTTGCTGCACACAGCCATTGAATGTTACATCGCCTAAACCACACTGCCAATTTTAAACACACATGCACACGCGCACACACAGACACACGCACAGACTTGCTGGAAAGGCCAGGCACGCCTCTCATGGGGCAAGGGGTGTCCTGGAAGCCGCCTTCGCCGTCCAGTGCGCAGGTCACATTCAGTGCAAAGGGTCAGCGCTAATCGAGATGAGAAGGTACTCGTGTGCCGATGCCCCTTCCTGATCGGGGGGTGCACTAGTGAATCTCGGGGCCCACAGGAGCCCCTGAAACCACTAGAGTTCTTAATCATTGGATTTTTTTTCTTCATGATTGAGAAAAGCAGCTCAGGACAGAGGATTTTAATAACCCATGTAATATCCCACATGACTTCTTAGAAAATGCGAAGTTTTCTTAACAAAAGTCCTAACTGTGCAGGAAGAGAACGGCATTTGGCTTCTGCATGTGGCCACACACCTTTCGTCAGCTGTCGCGGTGAGAACCGATGAGAGCATCATCCAGTTACTAGTCTGGAAAACCTGCCATCTGCGACTATAAATATATAAAACTCTGCTTGCTGCAAGCAACTGGTTTGTGTTGATTCCACTTGCCCTACTGGTCACAGACGAGCTGTCGATACCCTTTCAGACCCCAATAAATAATTTAAAGTCAGTTAACGAGTCCCAGCACGAAGAGAGGCCTCACACGGAGAACTCCGGACCTCCTTTTCTGGGTCTCGTTTGCAGGCGCCGGAATCGGAAGCCGACGAAGGGATTCATCCAGAGGAGTGAGGGGGGTCCCCCAAAGACAGACTTCATCCCTTCCCATCGCAGCCTCCGCTCCCACGTCGGCTTCTCACTTTTCAGTCTCTCGATCTCCTGGAAGCACAGAGAAAAGCAAGTGGCTGGCAGCGCCTGGGAAACCCCGACAGATAGACGTTAGCTGAGCGGTTCCAACCGCCAAACTTTAGAATCTCATTGCATTTGAGAACCAGGGGTTCAGGTGAAGTGGGGGCTCTCCTTCCTGGCACCACCCTCCACGGCCTCCGTGAACACAGCCAGGCTGCAGCCATCCGTCCAGACCAACATCAGAGACCACCGCACAGCCCAGGCAGCCACGGTGGTGGCAGGAGGGGCTGGTCCTCCGGGCCAGGGCACCAACCTTTTTTTCATCTATTACAAATATTTCTTGAGCGCCTGCTCCAGACCTACAGTCCAAAGGCACTAAGGCGATCAGTTCCCTGCAGCTCAGCCCGCCGCTCCGGGGGCTGGGTTTCCTAGAAACTGGGCATTTGCCTGGCTCCACCTGCCCGGCTCTGTTGACTCTCAAATCAGACTGATCCTTGAAATAAGCATCGTGCATAACGACAGGAGTGACAAATACAGCGAGCCTGTCGGAGCTTATCAAGACCGCCGATTCACACACGCACCTGGTGTTGACACTAGGATTTCCCATTCACTCAAGCTTTCACCACATCCTAGGCCAACACAGCAGAGAAGGAAGCATACCGTTTCATCATTGCATATTGAGTGGATCTGGGTGCCAAACATCACTGCGGTGAAAGTGAAGAACAGAAGACCCTCAAGGCACAGGAAGATCAACAGGATTACAGTTATTGGAGGTGCAAAGTCACTGCATTCTATGAACAAGAGAGAGCTGGTTGTGACCGGACATCAGAGCATAACGCATATCCTGAACCTCAGGACGGCGGGGTGTCTGGGTCACAGAAGAATCCTCCCAGTGCTGCCCCGGGCCAGCCTCCATGGAAGAAGGGGCTCATTTTGAAAAGAGGCACATTAACTGTGCACCAAGGGGTGGAGGAGGCTGGCCCTTCAAATTCAGACCACCATTTCCTGGTCAGCAGTTTCGAAGGATTCCGTTATTACCTGAGGTTTCTAGAAGACTGTTCTGTGTATTAAACCACTTATTAAAATGCAACTAAAGCCAGAAAAAGAAGAATCATATGTACCTACACTTGTGAGCAATCCTCACGTGGGAGGTACCACAGGTTGTCCCCCACCTGCCCCTGGGGTGGCCCAAGTCTGTCTGACCTGCCTCCCATCCAGGGCTGGACAGTCAATGCCACCTTTACTCCCATGCTGGGGTTCCCTCCATCCAGTAATGCAAGGATTACTTTGAAAAATGCCGAGCTAGCTAACCAGAAAACAAACACAAGGTTTGGTGGGAACAATACCAATTTCCATCTAGTCTCAAAAATCTGCAAAACACAAATGAAACTATTTAGAAGAAATTATTGACTAAGGAAAAACAACTATCTACGTGGCTTCATTATACTAGCAAAACAGCAGCATTAAAATTTACCCATATTCTTTTCCAAAAGAAAATTCAATTAATTCCTAAAATAACTAGGAAGATTTCCTTCAAAACTGGGAAGTCAAGTCTTCCTTTAAAGCTTTTCCCCTTTTCCCCCAAAGGCATGCACCTCTAAGAATGGCACACACAACTGAGCTTACCGGTCCACTGCCCTCGGACACAGGAAATGAACTGGAGTCCGCAGAGGACCAGAGCGTGCACCGAAGACAGAGCTATGTACATCTGGGATAAGGGAGAGGCTGGTTAGCAACTGCTAAGCAATTACGTACTTCTACGAGCAAAGGCCGCTGAATGTTACATTTACTCTTCCATTTCATCTGTCAGTAAGAATTCATGAGGAAGGGACCAGCCGCAGAAGTTGACAGCTGCCTACACAAGATCATGCTGGACCAAGTAAAATAATTTTACAGAAAAAAATACAGCAGGGAAATGAGTTCTGACACACTTCAGCAGATCCCATTAACAAGTGTGATTCAAGATATCTGAGAGAGAATTAAATCACAGGAAAACACTAACACAAGCAACATGTCTTTATCTGTTGGATGACATCCTGCCAATGACAGCACAGTATGTATTCTAATATGAATTCCAGAGAAAAGGCTGGAGAGGAACTGGTCTGACGTTAGAACAAATTCACCTGCTCCAGGCAAGATTCTAGTTCAACAACTTAAAACTCAATATAGTCACTACACAAATATTTTTACTTACAGTGAAGAGCACAAAAAATCTCTGATTCTTTTCTCCTACACAATTGTTCACCCACGGACAGTGATGATCCATTTTCCGAATACATCTTTTGCAAATACTGAAAAGGAGAAGTTTGATTTTCAGTATTGCGTGCTCTGAGGGAACACAACCCCAGGCCATGCATCCAACACACAGAATGCAGTGCTGGAAAGGGGCCGATGAGGGGAGACTCCTGCTCTGAGGCGGCGGGACGGGGGAGCGCAGGGCGCTCCCTGCAGCAGTGTTGGGGGGCCGGGGTCCCTGCAGCGGTGGGCGTGGCCGGGGTACCTGCAGTGGTGGGCACGCTCTGGCTTGATGCAGCAACACTTTGGGCACTTGTAGATCACCTCTCCAGGCTTCAGCTGCAAGCTCTCCATGTACTCTTTAGTAGCATTCCCTTTGGGTACTGCCCCCTGCAGTTTAATAAGAATATATTTTAGTTGGGGAGAACGAAATTTTTTAAAAAAATCAGTAGATGTAGGAATTAGTCTTAGATTTCATATATCATAATTTGTAATGCTGCAGTTGCCACTTAAAGTATATTAATATGAAAAACAACTGTCTTAGGCAAGACCAGAAGTTTTATTGTCTATGAAAAATAAATATGCATTAAAATGAACTCGAAATAGGGGCCGGCCCGGTGGCATAGTGGTTAAGTTCACGCGCTCGGCTTCGGTGGCCCAGGGTTCGCGGGTTTGGATCCCGGGCGCACACCTACGTGCCACTTATCAAAGTAGAGGAGGATGGGCACAGATGTTAGTCCAGGGCCAATGTTCCTCAGCAAAAAGAGGATGTTAGCTCAGGGCTAGTCTTCCTCACATCTGCACGTATGTACGTAAGTAAGTAGGTAAATAAATAAATAAATAAAACGAACTCCGAATAAATACTTCATCATCCTTCGTAAACTGGTAAGTGCCCTGAGATTTTCTAACTTAACGCAGGACACACCAGAGGCCAGGTTGGTCTGTGAAGCTGTTCCAACTGCAGGCCAGCGTGCTCTGTCCACCCCGCTTCCCTCTTCCTAACGGGCAGGATTGACCTGACAAGCACGCCCAACGTGGCTTTCCTATCAGCTGCAGTAGCGAACACCGAACAAAACAATCTCAAAAGGGACTATACCTCGTGTGTTTATATGCCATGCCTCTGTCTCTGCCAACCCAATCAGAGCATCACACACAGACCCGGACAGTGTGGCCCCGAGCACCTGACTGACTGGGCGTCTGGCATGGGGCTGCTCCTCACGGGGCCGTAACACTGCATTTGTGTGTGTGCCCCAAGGACTGGAGGAGCTGGAGAAAGACGAGCCGTGGGCGCATTAGCCAAACGTCAGCCGATGGCAAGCGCAGGGTGCTGAGGCCTGACGGGCACCAACAGGGAAGGCCTTGTTCTTTGGGCAGTGGAGGCATGCAACAAAAAACATGTCTGGAAGATTCTTCTGGGTGCTGTGGCAGGGTGGACTAGGAAAAATGCCCTGACTAGAGTGGACGGGGGTGTTCTAAATGTCTCAGGGTCAGGAACAAGGCCTTAGATCCCATTTCTTAGCCCCATGGAGCCTGTACTTCATGCAGAAATGCACATTTCTGGAGAAGGAGCTCCCTGAGCCACTGGGGACAGCAGGCCAGGGGTGCAAGGATAACGAAGGCATGAGGGATGGCAGGGCGGGAGCTAACAGTCCTGGGAGACTGTGGAGCCGGAGGCTAAGGGGACAGTGAAGGACTGTGCTGACCCGGAGGAGCAGCGCTGGAGCTCCTTAAAGCCCGGATGCGGGGCTGGACATCAGAGCCACATCCAAGCCTCTGCCGGGTGAGGGCTAACACCCAAATCTGAGAAAGCTCAGCAGTCTGGAGACTGAGGACCACTGGCTCCCAGGCGCCCAGTGAGCCAGACGGGAGCCCTGTCACCAGCAGGAAGTGAGGCCTCTGGGAGATGCCCTGGGGAAGTGGGGACGGGAGGGGCTGCGGGCAAAATGTGAATGCTCACCGCCCAACCCTGCACTACAGCTGACTTCCCTCCAAACTAGTATAATAAGGGGAAGCTGTTCTGGTCAAGATCCTAGCGTTTCCTGACACTCAAACTTTCTCCTTACAGAAGGTAAAAAAGTTAAGGGTTTAACTCTTTTGAAAATTTAAATCTGAATGTTAGGTACAACATCTTAATTTACACATCACAAATTGGAGTCTTTCAAGTTTCCTCCACCAGTCCCGGAGTCTTAACGCTGTTAATGCTGTCATGATTTTATAAAATACCATAACGTTGTATATATACGCTCCTGGTGACAGTTCAACAGTACACATTTCCATAGTAAGAGGAAATTGGCCAGATTTAAAAACTCCACGCACCTTCATATTTATGAGACAGGCATGTACTTTCCATAGTAAAAACAAGTGTGATACAATACACTTCTGGAAAGCAGAACATCCAACACCACCCATTAGTTAAAGAGACCTCATGACTGTTTACTGAGGAAAGACGTGCATCTCAAGGGCAGCCAGTCATCAGGTGATGTTAACAACGGAGACCAGGCCACACGGGAGGCATCTTCTGGCTCCAGGACCTCCTCTCTGCTGCTCAGAACCCTGGGCAGGCAGCGAAGCTCCTCAAGGCCAGGCCTCCTCAGGGCTGCACGACAGTTTACCCGAGGCCTCACGAGGCCCCGCAGCCACAACCCACACTTGGTTCTGAGACTTCCGAGGCTCTGCCTTCGCAGACCAGGCGCCAGGCAGAGACGGGCCGGCCAGTGCTCGGCTCACCCTCCAGCAGCCCACTGCTCACCGTCCACCTCCCTGCTCAGCACCGAGGTCCTGCCAGGTCATACCTGGTGGATGGCACAGGGGGTAGTGCTCTGCATTCTGTCAAAAGGAGCCTTCCAAACAGCTGGGGCACATTCCTTAAGCTCATGTTCATGTTTTAACCATTTTCAGGGGGTGTTTTTGCTAAAACGAGTCTTGCATGTTTCATACCCCATCTCCCCAAGACTGTGATCCCCGCCCGGCCCCATGTCACAGCCATGCCTTTGGGCTGCTTCATACCCCAGATGGCCCAGACTGCTCCCCTTTTGCACAAAGTCCTCCTAACGGCTTTTTGATTTACTGCTGCCCTCCTCCGGCACCCATCTCTCACCCCCTGACCTCGGCCACCTCTGATCTGCCACGGAGAAGGAAACAAAAGACCCACGCTTAGGACAAGAGCTCACACCCACGTCACACAACAGGGAAGGTATGCCTTGCACATTTTCTTTCCTTTTCTCCCATATCTTTCCATCTCGACCCCCTGACTCGCTGTCATGCATTCTGGATCCCCTGGACCTAACAAAGGGGCAGTTAAGCAGGGGGCTTTCCCCTAGATCTACCTACTAATTTATGGAAAACATAGGGAAAGAGGTGCATGTTAAAACACGTACAGGGGTATAAGCTGAAACTCTAGAGTGTGATGAAAGCTACAACACAAAGGACCGTGTTTCTTCAATTTAAAAAATCCCAAGGGAAAAAGAGAAAGGGGACCACAGAGATGAAAAAAATATAAGAGACACATCAACCAATCACAAAGTATAGACCTTATTTGGATCCTGATTCAAACAAAAAAGAATGTAGACGACCTGAGACAACTGAGGAAATGTGAACTCCACCTGGAATGACAGTAAGGAATAATTCAACTGCTCCACGTGAGCTGCTGGTACCATGGCTGCGCTGTTGTAGAGACTTTATTGCAAATAAAGTCTTGTAATAACTGAGATTTCCTTCTCAGTACTCTGGGAGGGGAAGGGAGTGAGTGGGTGAGGGTGTGGCTGACACAGGACTGACCATGAGGGGATCACTGGGTCAGGACACTGTTTTCCCCCCACTTCTGTGTACGTTTGAAACGTCTATAAGTTAACAAAACAGCAGGGGCTCTGGAGACAGACAAGTCTTGTTCAAACAACAGCTTTCTCCCTTACTAGCTGTAGGGTCTCATTTTCTGATGTGGATTTACCACCCACGTCTGTGGATTTACCACGGCTGGAGGATTAGTGAAAGGACGCCTTTGGCGGGGCGCCTGGAACAGGACCAGCGGCGGCTCCACAAAGGGCACCCCATTGGGCACGGCACATGTCTGCTGGGAAGGCCGCCTTTCAGAAGGCAAGGCTGGGGTTTAGGACAGCAGGCTCTGGGGAAGGGTCTGGGGGTGTGGGGGTGGTGAGTGGCCTTTCCCAGTCATTCAGCGTCCCTTCACAACTTCAAGTTCTCGGTGCGCTTCCAAATGTTAGACGGCGGGAGTCTCATCTTCCAATAGTGGGCCTTGTGCTCTATTATCAGCTCTCTGATCCGTCGAGTGTCATGGACCCCATCTTCCTTCCTGCTCCTCGCTCAAAGTACCCACAACTTTTCTCAAGTAACAACACAAACCAAAGCCAATCCTAGCAAAGGCCGACCTGTCCTGTTGGCTTAGTAAAATGACACGAGGTCCAGTAGGGTATCTGCCCGCCCTGGGGTGGCGTGATGGTTCTAGTTCAGCCCAGACTGGACCCTGGGACGGTAAGCTCGGGACCTGCAGAGAGAAGAAAGCAAACTCCTGCTGAGAGGACAAAGAGTGACATCTGACCCTGCTGGGCCATGCAGTCTCTCCTTCAGGAATATGGATTTGGAATTTAACAACTGCAATTGGATCTGGTCTGTGAGGCAACCCTTTCTCACTAGGAGGCAGGGAGAGCCAGGATGCTGAGAAAGAGAATGCCCGAGAGCCAGAGAAAGCCTGAGGGGTCTGACAGTCTCTCCCCTTGATCTACCTTTCCAACAGCTTCCACATTCCGACTCCACAGCCTGCGGGGGCCAGATGCCTTCTTGCCCTTGGTCCCTCAGACTCCCTCAGTGCCCCGAGTCTTGTTTACACTGACTCCCTGTGGTTTCTGTGACTTGCCCCCAGAGTCCTACTATGTGGCATAGCTGAAACAGTGACATCCAAATGGACAAAGAACTTGAATGGACATTTTTCCAAAGATACATGAATGGTGAGGATATGGAGAAACTGGAACCCTCATACACTGCTGGTCGGAATGTAAAATGGTGCAGCCACCGTGGAAAACAGTTTGGAAATTCCCCAAAAAGTTAAATGTAGGGTTACCATATGACTCAGCAATTCCGTTCCTAGGTATCTACCCAAGAGAAACGAAACACAGGTCCACACAAACACTTGCACACAGATGTCACAGCAGCATTATCCATAATAGCCCCAAAGTGGAAACAACCCAAATGTCTATCCACTGATGATGGCTATAAACAAAATGTGGCCTATCCATACAATGGAATATTATTCAGCCATAAAAAGGAACGAAGTATGTATAGTGCTACAGCCTGGATGAACCCTGAAAACTTCCTGCTGAGTGAAGGAAGCCAGACACGAAAGGCCACACAGTATCTAATTCCGTGTGTACAAATGGTCCAGACCAGGCAAATCCATGGAGACAGAAAGTAGATTCGTGGTTGCCAGGGGATGGGGGGTGGGAGGGTTGGGCAGTGATGGTTAAGGGGTGCAGGGTTTCTTTTTGGATGATGAAAATGTCTAAAATTGATTGTGGTGATGGCTGCACAACTCCGTGAATATACTGAAAGTCCCTGAATTATACACTTTAAAAGGATGAATTTTGCGGTATATTAATTAAATTTCAACAGAAAAATGCTGACATCAAGATCTCACACTCCTCCCTCTTCGTGCTCCCTTACGACACTCTCCGTAGTGACCCAGCGAGTAAAATAAAAACTTTTTTTTCAGGAACAGAGGCAGCATCCCGCACATACCTTCTCCCCACCACTTCGCCTCCCCGAGCTCCTGGGGCCTCCTGTAAGAGTTCTGAAGCCTTTTCTCAGAGGAGGAGAGGGAGTGGGGACAGGTGCTGGGCTGCTGAGGACTGAGGGACAACTGTACCTGTTAGAAAAAACACACACTCTGACGAGAGGCGTCTCAGCCTGGTTAATCCTCCTTCCCCCATGGCCCCACTGTGCACACTCACCACCAGGGACCTTTGTACAGATCCAGTCGCCAAAATGCCTACAAAGGATGACCCAGCCCAGTGTCCAACATCCAGGAAGATGGCCAACACTAACAGGGCTTATCCTACAGCAAATATTCGAGTAGCAATCGTTGATCTGTCCCGGTCCCTGTAACTGCTGCTCTCCGTGGCCTGAGTACCCAATGCGTGTTGTTTCTCTGCAGCAAGGAGGACAGGGCATGGAGATGCACAGGGTTGAGGACCAGGGTTTGTTCTGAGAGGGAGGCTTTGCTGCTTATAAGGAAACGAGAAGAGGGCCCTTCAAAAGTCTCTGAGGGACGTCAGACTGGGTTACAGTCAGACCCCACAATCAGATGAGGCTACAAAGCCACGGGCAGACTTAGCTTCCAAGTTTGTCTCCTCCGTGCTGCCCCCAGCTGCCCACCTGGCTGGGTCTATAACACTGTCCTAGGCTAAAGACCTCCACAGGGCCAACAAGGCGACAGAGTGAATAACGTAGGGCAAAACCTCGTTAAAGGAACTCAGAGCAAAAGTCAGCTCTGAGTCAACACGCCAACCACATTCTGTGGACAGATCACTGTCATTTATCCTCAAAGAGTCCTGATCTTATTTACAGAAAAGTTACACAACAAAACACTAATTTCTTGGTACCCTTTTAGAGAGAACTTACCAACAGACCTGACCCCAGTAGACTTTCATTTACAAATCAGGAGCCCCCGTACCAGTGGTTTGAAACCACTGCTTTAACGCTGTGGAAAGGACCCTTTTCAAATGAAACCCATATGGACTGCTAACACCCGGCCTCGAACACCCGCAACGCAGCTTGCTGAGGATGGGAACCTCTCCCACCGGGCCTGCAGCCCCCCCCCACCCCGGGAAAGCCTGGAATCTGCTGACTGGAGGTGACTTCTGGCTGAGCTGTGAGGATGTCTCCAAACCTCCAAGAAGCAGCCTTCAACCCACCATGGAGGTTCTGAATCCAGTGGCCTTTAAGACCCCAGGAACTCGGGGCAGCTCAGTGTGGCAGATCTGGCCTGTCTTTATTCTCAGGGAAGCTGCTCCAGAAACGAGCCCACCTGTCAGTTCTCTGGCTGCGCACTGCACCTGACCTACTTAGCAACTGCTTCCTCCAATCACAACCCACACCTGACGGCACCAGGAATGAGTGAGCTCTTCCCCTCTGCCTCACAGACAGGTTGAACCTTGACCTGTACCAGCTAGAATGAGACGTATACTTCAGACTTTGGCTGTGACATAAAAATAAGAGAATTATAAAGCTAGAAAGAACTTAGAGATAATAGCCAACCTTCAGCCCAAAGAAGTTAAATTAGTTGCTTATGGTCGAAAGACAACTGAAAAGATTCAGAAGGCGGTGAAATGTGGATCCCAGATCTCTCAGCTTTCAGTCCATTCTTTAGAGAAACAAAGTATTTAAACTAGGAGGGATTTTAGAATTATTTAGTACAATCTCTTCATCTGCATAAAGAGCCCAGCGGGAATATTTTCCATTAATATACTGTGATAGCACTTCTATTTGAGCGATGTTTAGTCTCCAGTGAAGGCATGACAAATGCCACAAGTCTGTATCCAGGAATTAATAATAACCTGAGGTTACAGGGGCAAGAGGCCCTTCCCGACGTGGTGTGTGGCGCCACGCGGGACCAGACACAACTGAAAGATCCAGCAGGAGAGCGAGTACTCACGGGGTCGGTGAGCATGGTCCTCAGGTGCGACGACAGGGCGAGCACCGCCAAGCAGTTAAAAATGACTCCGTTGACCACAGAGTACCAGAAGTCTTTGGAAGGCAGCAGCATGACAAACGTCACCACAAAGTCTGCATAGACGACCAGAAGCCACGTCATGACGGCACAGATCATCCCGCACCCATCGCGGATGAACCAGACCCTGTCTGCCACGTCAGCCTCGGAGGAGGAAGAGGACGAAGAGTCGTAACTGTCATTTTCAGTCAGGAGAGGATGGTGTTCGACATCCCGGAGCCGGTGTCCTGATGACGGCATGATTTCCCCAACACCCTAGAGGAGGATGGGACAGAGCGGATGAGGCTCACGGGGACACACAGTGGCCTACAGCCAGCCACAGCCACATGTGAACAAATAATGAAGAGAACCAGCTAGATGCACAATCACAGCACCCGAGCTCCTGAGCCATGGTGGAGACGAAGCTCATGCACACGGCAGCTCTCCCGGCCAGCAGCCCCGTGCGGCCCCAACTGTCCGTGCGGGGAGCCGCAGTCCACCCACAGCTCTCCAGGGCGAGTGCCGCTCACACGTGACGATCAGCATAAGGAAGAGTGACAGTCAATGCTGACTTCTCTCCTCACTTTCATTCCGGCCCACTAAACACTGAGCTCACAGTTCTTGCCCAGCTTTTTTCAATTTGATTACCAGTTTAGTCTCATTTCTCCCTCGTTTTAACTCTGATAACAAGGTCACGCTTGTGAGTCAGGACCCCATTGCTCTCTCTATCTTCTTCAACTCGATACTGTTGCTGGAATGCCCTTCCTCGCTATCTTGTTCTTTTAAAAGCTTCCTTCACTTATTAATCCATTCTTTTGACACCTTTCCCATATTTCCCAAAGTATCTGATACCTGAGAACATAGAGGGTCCAAAGAAACCAAAGAGAAACTGTTCTGCTGCTTTAAACACACGACTTTTCTTATCGGTGTGTGACGTAAGAGTGGTGATACTCGGAATAGAGAGTCAGCATCATCTGGCCTTCGCGTTCGGACGGCATAGAAAAACACTGACAGCGTTTTCTCAAATGACCCAAGTGCTTTCTCAGCACAGGCGCCCTGAGGGTCTTTCAAACAAGCACAGAGCAAGAGACTGGCCTCTCCAGTGCGAAGGAGCAGGAGTGACGGACACTCTCGGCATCAGGTCTGCTACTGATGAAGAGCGCAGTTTCGAATCGGGCGTTATCTTTTTCTCTTCAATGCAACTGCAGCATAGTAGTTGTGAAAACATTGAATGAATGAATGAACTGGCAGATGAGAGAGCATTCTGTAAATATTTTGCAGAATTCTCTCTCATTATAAAAACACTGACTGGTATAAGCGAGAAGTGAAATTGTTCCCATAGTCAGTAAAATAACTGCTCTGAGATCAGTCAAAAACAGCTTTCAAATGCGTTAAGGGAAACAGAAGAAACTAAAGATAAGAAGACTTTGGGCAGACCTCAACCAGCCATTCTTTCAGCTGGCACTTACTGACCCTAATCATCCAGACTTGTCTGCCCGCCCTCCCCTGCGAACAGCTCTGCTGAGTCCACTCCCCACAGAACCCCACTCCCCCTCTAGGGCCTAACGGTTCTCTTTTCCAAGCAGGTCATCCTGAAAAGGCATTTCTTCTTCCTCTGAGAGCACCGTGAAAGGGGTCTCTGAACAGCAGACATGACGGTCTGGAGAGGACGGTCTGGTTCTGCCTATAGCACTGGAAAGCCTGATTCTCTCAGGGGGCCGAGAGAGTATCTGGAAGTGTCTCTGCCTCCCATGAACCATAGGGCACGCTCATCAGTCTATGTGCAGTGTACTCACCACTGCTGCCCGGAGGAGAGCTGTGTCTTCCCTCCCTGACTGTCGGCCCCTCAGAGGAAGGGCCTGGTCTTCTCTCGCTGGGCTCCCTTTTGGGGCCTGCACATGGCTGGGCCCACAGGAAGTGCATGTTTGTTTACAGGTAGACACAACAAGAAGGTGACACCTCTCTCTGATGCAAGTAGTTCCCTAGTGGATCATAACTGTACAGCAAGGCCTGAATCCTCTGCTTTATGGTTACTCCTCAAGTAGGACACTTTCTATGAGAACTGGGTGCCTGCTTGCTGGGCAGTCAGACAATAAGCTGCACAGCCACATGTCCAGAGACAGACGAGCCTTTTGTCGGAGCACAACATTTGTGCAGTCTGAGTTCCATCTAGAAAGCAGGACCCCATGCATCTTCTAAAGGCACACCTGCTGGACACCTGAACCCATGCAGCTTAGCCTTCCCGGCTGAGGAACTGGTGAGAACCGGCACAGAGAGCGGGTGCAGCCCTGAGTGGTACGCCTCCACCTGGGGTGCAGGTGGCAGGTCTACTTGTGCAGGAAAAGTAACCACAAAGACACGGAACACTGGGCGTGGCAGGATGTTCCTAGAAGTGCACGTTTGGATGCTGGTGCACCATGCTTGTGTGCTTTAGACCCAAATTTGTAAAACCCGCTCGAAGGCAAAGGGAAAACAGTCTGATAACCAGAAGTCACCTTATTTTCAAGAAAGCAATCAATAAGCATTGCAAGGTTAGGCTGGACACACTCAGTTATCTGTAATCAACTGCACAAGCACTCTGCTGAGTCACTCACTGTATTTACACTTCATTAGAGCAACAGGAAGGGAGGGGAGGAAATGAAGAAACAATTCCTTTACATTGAACTAATCTAAAAATACTGGGAACATGCACGGCAATCTGCGATGCAATGAGAAAATGTACTCACTAGGGCAAAGGTGCAGCCTTCTCCTACATAAACACCAAAACCACCCCTGACCTCACACTCTCCCAGAGCAGTCCTAGAGAAACCTGAAAGCACTCTGCGTCGACCAATGGTCAAGCAGACATCCCATCATAATTTTTCTACTTTAATGGCCAATTTAATGGGATTTTGTCTACACTCCCAAACCTAAGCTATTTATCCTCATGTTAAAGCCCCGTGTCCCAGAACACTACAGGCAACACTGCAGATGTCCACTATTTAAGGGGAAAACCACACAAGTAAAACTTCTCATGAATTGACACTCGTGCATTCACCTCATCTTGTAAAACCTGCTAACCACAAATTCTCTTCATGGGATCCTCCTCCAGAGACGCGCTCTCCTCTGAGGAGAGGTGGTGTGAGCAAACCGAGGAACAGTGAAGAGGAAGATTCCTCAGGGCCTGCTGACCTCTTGCAAGGCCTGTGTGGCCTCTTCAATAACACACCAGTTAGTGTCAGCCATCTGAAGGAAACCGTGATTACACCCCCAAATAAAGAGCCACACTCTTACCTCACAAATGGTTTTGAAACATTACTTGAACATTTTGCGCCTTTTCTTCAGGACCTTAAGGTGCATGCTGTCTATGTGATAGGATCTGAAAGACAACAAAGTCTGATTAGAAAAGTTACTTATTTTATGACAGAAAAGTGTGTACTATTTCTTAGGGTATGATTCATTCTTGGAGCATACATGACCAACATAACATTTCATATATAAAGTCCTATTACCTAGAACTATCTGCTCCTCTAAGTTTTTATTACTGATTAATTGACTGACAATCTTGAAAATTAATTTATTTTAAATCTGTCCATTTTACCCTTCTGCTATGTTAGCCACAGTGTTAAATACAAATCTATAAGCCAAAATCCCTCGAGAAAGATCCCCAGGGATAATCCACACCAAATCTGGCCAGCCTGGATTTCAACAGTCAACCACTGTTCACTAGCAGAGGAATTAAAGAAAAGACGGGAGAGTGAGATCAAGAGGTGAGAGACACTGGGGGGAGAACATCAGGCCTCCTGAGGGCAGGAGCAGGCACAGGAAGGAACACAGGGGAACTCGTGCGAGTCACCTCCTGAATGAAGAAACTCCCAATTGGCATCTCCCACTAGGCTCACTGGCAGGTGGGCGAGTCGACACACCCTCGCTAGAAGCACTCATCTGGCCCAAGAGATAAGGCCTAAAGCTACCAAGATGCAGGGGAACCCCGACAAAGAGGTCAGAGTCACCGCCAGATTTCCCCAAGATGAGAGCCACCGGAGGACATCCTCCCAGCAACACAGAGGCTCCAAGTACTTGGCCATCTCATTCTTAACTATGAACAGCAACAGTCAGATGTTTAAAGGAAGCCCCAAACAGGTCTCATGAAAGAGAGCCCCAAAAAGTAACAGGGGAAAAGGAATTCAGAGCAGGCACAATGCACAGAGAAGAAAACTGAAGAAGAAATAGAGATTGTATCTGTGAAACAAAAGAGGAACATTCTGAGAACTTCCCAGTTACTGAAAAATAAAAATATGATGGTAGAGTTTTAAAATCTTAAAAATAGAATTGGACGAGAGAGTGGGGAAATCTCCCAGAAAGGAGAACTAAACAACAAAGAGAAAGACCTCACGAGGGAAAGCAAGAATAGAGGACCAGTCCAGGAGGTCCACCTGTCAAACACCAGGAGATCTGGCAAAGGCAGCCCAGCTCTGGCTTCCCTTCTGGCTGCCTGGCTCCATGTGCCTCACACCTGGCCATTCTGTTTTCATCCGGACATCCTTCTGATATATATTTTTTGGCGTGAGCGAACCCTCAGTTGGTGTCTGTTTCCTGAAACCAAGACCCCTGACGAGGACACCAGGAGGCTGGCGTGGACAATGGCAAAAGGACAGGGGTCTGGGGGATCAAGAGGCCGGCAGGATAAGTTGCCCTGGTCTCCGCCACCACAGAATCTGCTGTTCCTCCCAGGAACCCGGAGGCTGCTCACTCTTTCCTGTCTCCAGTTTGCTGTCAGTCTCCCCCGCCCCTGGCACACACCTGGACAATTCCCGCCCCGCTGTCCACACCACCCTGCATGCCAACGGTTCCCCAACGTATTTTGCAGCTCTGAACCCCTTCTGAACTCCCTAACAAATGCGGCCGTGAATCCCAAGCTGCTTCAACTAACGGAGGCGACTTCTTAAATATGTTATTTACATATAGTAACTTCATTCAAATATCTATACAATAGCCAACAACTTTAAATGCCAAATAATATTTTGAACTAATTATGCCTAATAATATTTTCAAATTTTCATTCACATTCATTTTGACTATTTCGAGTATTTCCAAATGAACTTATGTTCACAATGTTTTAAGACAAAACAGGCTTTGCAAAATACAGGACGGCCACTCACAGGCATGAGGCCTACAGCAGAATCTCTACCATGAAGCCAAATCCCCAGTCACTTTTATACATTTTAAAAAGTAACCAACACAGCAACCACTTTGGAAAGTGGTCTGGCACTCTCCAGAAGTTAAACAAACACCTACCCTATGACTCAGCAACTCCACTTCTAGGTATTTATCCAAGAAAAATGAATAAGGACACAAAACGTACAAAACTGTTCACAGAGGCTTTACTCCTAATATTCCCCAAACCAGAAACAGCCCAGATATCCGTCATCGGGAGATGAAGGACAAACTACGGTGTATCCAAACAATGGCACACTTCTCAGCAAAAGGGGGGGAAATTACTGATATGTGCAACAACATGGATAAATCTTAAAACTATTATGCTAAATGAAAGAAACCAAACACAGAAGAATATGTACAGTATGATTTCTGTATGTACTAAACCAGGCAAAACTAATTCATTTTGAAAGAAATCAGAGCAGGGGTTTGAGCACAAGGGAACGACCGAGAAGAGCCAACGTACCTTTCTGAGTTGATGGGAACGCCCCGTGTCCTGCAGGGAGGTAGGCTTCAAGGCATAAGCATTTGTCAAAACAAGATTCAGTGAGTGTTTAAAAAACCCAAAACGATGAACCATACAATTAAAATTGTGCCTTTCATTGTATGTCAACCATGGCTTGACAACAAAACGGACGGGAGAAAAGCAGCACAGGCACACGTGGCAGGCGTGCAAGGTGCAGCAGAGGCCAGTTCTAGCCCTCGGCCGCGTCTGACAGACACTCAGGAATCGAGGCCTGAGACTCACTTTCATTTGTATCTTCAGGCAAGTTTCCTAATCTCTTCCCCCCTCACTTTTTTCCTTGGCTATCAACAGAAAATATATTTCTCAAAAACAAACTGAAAATAAGTAAACGAAAGACATTGGTATCCTTCGGTGATCAGTAATCAAGACACAACTCTGTTCACTACTGCAAGAGAAAGCGTCCCCCCAAGAGTCTAGAATTCACGTTTATGTTACACTCATGGTTGCTTTACTATTCGCACATCCACTGATGGCCTATACAACACAGGAAGAAGCACAGCTCTGCTTCAGGCAAAGAAGCACATGAAGCAGACGAGAGATCTGTTTAATTCAAACATGGGGCAAGGGCTCCAAGCCCCATGCGCTACGCAAGGCACAGACAGGAGCTTCAACCCACAGGCACCAGCTCTAGCAAACCGGCAGGGGTGGGAGTCAGTCCTGTAAATAATGTGCTAAGTGTTATCCCCAAATTAGGAGCCAAGTGTGATGAGGGAGAGAGATGACAACAGCTAATTCTGTCCGGAGGAACCAGAGAAAGTGTCAATAAAGAAGACAGCATGGTTGGCCTCGACGGACAAGCGAGATACGGACAGGAGGAAAGAAGAGGGGTAGAAGGCATAGAGACGGGAAAGGGACTCCGGCGGCATGCTGAAGAGCCTCAAGCACAGGGCAAAGGAGGGTGGGGGGAGAGGGAAGGAAACGTGACCGAAAGGACAGACTGGGGTCCACTAACAAGCACTCAGAATGCAAGCTAGGGAGCCTGAAGGCTGCGCTTCATTGCTGGAACAGGATGCACTGGAACTCTGGTAAACAGACCGTTTAAAAACAGACTGACAAACAATGTTGTACGACTAAAATTTCACAATGTTATAAGCTATTATGACATTGGAAAAAAAAAGATAACTGGCAACAAAGTGAGACCAGGATGGAAGGAGGAAGACCGGGAACCAGCAGGCTACTGCCATGACCCGGCGGGAGATGACGGAGGCCAGGGCTAAGAGGGGGGCAGGGGCCTGAAGGGGGCTGTCTGAGAGACAGTCACGGGAAGAAAAAGCGTAGCAGTGACCAACAGAATGGGGTGGACAGGGCACAGCACAGGAGCGTAATCCTGCCGCCAACACTCTGGTGGAACAGGGGAGCTGCAGACTCGGGGAGAGCACTGAGCCTGGGGCTCACTAAATTCAAGGGCCCTGCAGCATAAACTCACACAGCGGACCAGCAGATGGTTAATTATCTGACTTTCCACAGTCCCCCCACCAGAGATACAAAATGAGAGGCCCCAGCACAGAGGGAACAGGTGCAGTGGGAACGGATGCGATCACCCAAGAGGGCACATAAGTGTGAACCTGGAACCCTGGGGAACACAGGCATGAGAGGGGAGAAAGAGGTAAAAAGAGCCAAGAAGGAAGCCAGGCAGGGAGTTAAGAGAAGAAGGAAGTCTGGAGCAGTCAACACACCAAAGGGGGCTCCAGAAGAGGCCAGGCGGATCAGCGGGGACCTTTTCCTAGCAGTTTCAGTAAGGAGTGTCAAGAGCTCGGAGACTGAGTAGTGAGAAAATTAAAGAAGCAAATTTTTAAAAATGCAGTTAAGTGAAGGACATGTGTCCCCTCTCAGGTATTATCTCATTTATTGCTAGGACGATCCTAAGGAAGTACTGTCTCCCCATTTCACAGATGAGCCGCCTGGGACCCCCGGGGTTAAGCACCCACCCAATGTCACAGTTAGTCCCTGGGACTCCACACAAGTCCCACCACAATGCATCTTGCTTTGACCATGCCACACTTTCAAAAAGCCTAGGACATTCCCAAAAGTGATTGAATGGAAACAATATGAAGAATATACGCCTAGTTAAGCCAATTAAGCTATCAGACTAAGAATGCAAGCTAAGAGGTCCTGCCACACTGGCTCTCATTTTGTTTTTCTTTCTAATTTTGTACTTATTTGAGTTTTCTTGCAACCACAAAAGCAATATAAGCTCACTGCAGTTTTCTGATTTAGGGAATGAGGGTCCAAGTTGGCAGACCCAGGAAGACCCCTCTTCCTAAGATGGGAGGAAGAAACAGTGGGGGTGGAGAGGCTAGAGGAACGTGGAGATGGACTGAGGCTAAAGCAGGTCACGCTCCACAACACAGTTTTCTGAGCAGAGTAAGGAGTGGGCAGGGGCCTTACAAGTGCAGGAAAGCTGGGGAAGAGCTACTGAGACTGGAAAGAGGAAGGGGGGAGGGGTGGGAGAGTCAAGAAGGGACTGAAACACAACACTGTGGGCCCAGACAGTGCTGAAAACTCCCCGTTTCTAATTAAGCAATGGGAAAGGCTAGCCCTTTTATCCAGAGTCAGACCGGCACCCTAAAGGTTTACACCGGGTTGGAGATTAACAAAGATGATGACAGAAAACCAGGGTGTCGGAAGGCAAGGCTTGGGCTGAAATGATTAACCCCAGAGTGCAGGATGAAGGGGAGAGGCCTAATAAGCCAGGGGACAGAAAACCAAGAAGTGGAGGCCCTGGTGAGACTGAGCACCAGGTGTGGAAGAAGTGGACAGGTAGCCGGGCCGGCTGAGGCTGGATCAGCAAGGGGAATTTTAAGAATTCAGAGGAGGTGCCCTTGGGGATAAGGATAAAATCTCCTCTGTGGCAGAGCAAACAGGTTGCTACACAGAAGGGGAAGGAAGAAGGTCAAGCACTTATGCCCTGGCTGCGTCTCCAACCCGGATAATAAGTGTGATCCCAGATGGGGCCTGGTATAGGGTAGGGAAGACTAAAGAGATAGCCAGAACCCTCACTGAACTTGGTAAAAGAATGGAGCATTCAGATCGTCTACTACAGTATATTTACTGCAATTATATTTTTAAATGTTCTTTCCATCAATTTGCAATCATGAAAGATTTAGTTTGTGCTTTCAAACTCTACCAGTAATGTATACCATATGAAACCACTATTTTCTTCTCAAATTACTGAATCTAAAGAACAGAACATTAACCTTTAAGGAACAAAACCCAACAGAATATTAAGCTAACTAAAGCCAAGTCTCAATAATATGCTGGCACATTATCCATACTGTAAACAGTAAACTTATTTAACCTTTCTAGAAAGGTCTTTTACACTAAAATACTTAAATCACTCTAAAATAGCACTTGGACACTGCAGATCAAAAAGACGGCAAACTGAGAAACACACCAATAAAGAGCCACGGGGCTAGGAGAGGAAAGTCAATCTCACGAATGAGGGGGGTTGGGGGGCAACACTGAGGTTTCTTCCTTCCCACCAGCGAGGTCAGTCTCTTACGAGGTCCTCCTCCTCCATAAATGTCAAAATGTTGAGAGGGCCCAGGCTCAGTCCTGGGTGTTCTCCTTTCTCTTCATGCTCTCTCTAAATGATCTCATAGGATCTCGGCCCCACGTAGTTACAAAAATATACATCTGGGCAACTCCCAAACTAACAATGCATCACAGAGTATATACAACGGGCTACTCAACAACTCCCCTGTAAGGGGGTCAAAGCAAAAACACCCCCTCCACCACCAAACTGTTTTGACCCCACTCTTCTCCATCTCAACAGACAGCACCACCATCTAGTTGCCAAGGTCAAAATACAGGACTCACCCTTCATTTAACTCTTTCCTCCATTTCCCCACTTCTAACCCACGGACAAGTCCTATGGGCTCTACCTCCGAAACCCACCCAAATCTGACCCTGTCTTCCACCTCCCCACCCAACCAGATCAAGGCACATGAGCCCTCACCTGGGCAGTACCTGGATCGCCTCCTAACCAGTCCTGTTTCTACACTCACTGCCTCTACTCATCCAACAATCCATTCCCCATTCTGCACCCAGAGTAAACTTCTACAGACATAAATCAAGTAGAGTCACTCCCTTACTTAAAACCATCCAATGAGTGCCTCTGCAGTTAGAATAAAATCCAAAGGCCCCTGTGGTCTCTAAAGCCTGCTGACCTCACTTCTTACCATCCCCTCTCTCGCTGCCTGAATCGTGCCTTTGTCATCACCAACAGAATGTTCCTCGTAATATCCCCAACACGGCCCTAGCACATTCCGCACTCCGCAGTATCTGTTGAGTGAATGAGAGAATCAGGGAGCAGGCTTGAGGGAGACAAGAGAAAGTGGCCATGATCCCATAGGAACGTGAAAGGAAGTAGGACAGAGGATCAAAGTGGGAGATCAGGCCCGGGCGTGGGGTCAGAGGTGGGGTCAGAGGTCGGGGGAGCCTTGGAGGGAAGGAGTAGGAGAGGAATGTGGAAGGGTTGAGGGGAGCGAGGGGGCCGGGGAGGATGGGAGACACCCACACAGTCGGGTTTTCCTGAGGAAGTCTCAGTGTCAGGTGTGTCACCCAGAGCACACAGGCTGGATGAGGCGGTATCAGAGGTGTGTTTACACGTACACCAAAGGCTTCATCTCTATCCCTGCACTGGAGCCACAGCCTGACTCTGAAAGTCACACGGAGCAGCTATTTTTAAAAGTTCCAACGTGGTAACTAAACCCTCAAGAACTCCGAATCCAGAAATAAAAAGAACCCCAGAGTTCCAAACCTCTTTAAGTGTCCTGTTCCAGCTGAAACTGAATCAGGCTGGTGAATCCCAACCTCTTTCCATATCTTCCTAAATAGGGTTTCCTTGTTTAATATGAAATGAACTTTTATAACATCAGACTCACCCACATCCGAAACACTGTGAACATTTGACCTGCCAATGATACACTCAGCTCTCAGCTGCACATGAGTGACAATGTAAACTTCAGAAGGGGAAAGGAAGGCCAATTCCTGAACATCTCCTGTGTGTCAAGAGCTTTATATGCATTATTACACTCACGCCAGCCACCACCCCAGCAGCTCATTTCAAGGATGAGGAAATTGGGCCTCAGAGCTGAAGTAACTAGTCCAAGTTCACAGCCAGTAACGAAAGGGTGGAGTCAGGACTGTTTTGACTCCAAAGCCCACATTCTTCCATTAAAATACAATGCTTCCCGGAGCACGTGGCTTTAGAAAATGCATTTGGTGATGACTAAATTGAATTTGGGAAATAAAGAACTCTAAGAATTCAAAACATTTCAACAAACAAATGAGCTGTAGAAGCCTGTCTGTCTCAAGAGAAACTGGAAGCTTCTCAACACAGATTGCCCCCTGCTCACTGGGTGCTGAAATGACCCTGGGCCCTTTGCCAGAGGGAATCAAACTACCAGCTTAACCCAGAGCCAGCCTCGCCTTCCATTTATTGATCACGTCCCCCTGCAACCAGTAGTTATCAGGCACTTTGTAACCTCCAGACACAGAGCTCCTCCTCCCTCATTCCGACCTGCAGACGACACGCCTACTCACAGCTCTCACCTTCCCACAACCCGAGTGTAGGCACCCTCACCTCTGGCCTGTACCTCTGCAGAATCCTACCCTCAAAGGGGCACCGGGTTCTGACCACCCTCTACGTGGCTGCAGGAGTTACTGTCAAAATCACAGCACCGGTCTCAGAATCAATCTGGTCCCAAACCTTGGGACCTCGGCGTCCAAGGCCCCACTGAAGCTTGCTCTCCCCAACTTTGCAGGCTCGGTTCTCACCACTCTCCTCCACACAGGGCTCACTCTGGTCCCCTGGACCAGGCCCTTCACACCGCTGTGCATTTACTCCTGCTGTTTCCTCCCAGAAGAACTCTCACTCTCCTCCTAGCCAACTCACTCACTAAGCAAACACTGACCAAGCATCCTACACACAAGGCGCTGTAGGATAACATGATATTCTCAAAATTGTCAGGTGCTGTACCAGTATCAGGCCTTATCTTGGCCCCCTAAGGAGTCTGGATTTTATAAGACAATGAATGGGATTCTACTGGAGGTTTTTCAAGAATAGAATGTAGTAGTAAGCAAGGCTAAGATTAGCAAGACAAGAACATGTTTGTAGACAGAGGCTAAGAAACCAGTGAAAGAGAAAAAAATCGAAGAAGCAAGTGAGAATAAATGACTAAGTGCCTGTCCCATAACAGGCAGACGAAGTACAGATGCAAGTTAACACTGGGAAGGAGGGATTCTCTTCAGAGGTAAGGGGAAGAAAAAGACTGATGGATAGTCAGAGATATTTTAGCTAGACAGGAATCAAAGTTGAGAAGACTTCTCTCAGTGACCTTTGTCTCCTCCATGATCTAGAAGGGAGAGTCATTTGTCAACAGTAAAGCAAAGAAAGTCTACTATTAAGGAAGGGATCATGAAAGAAGGAAGGATGCTTAACTACAAGGATGTAGTTAAGAATTTAACCTTGCCCAAAAAGAGGTCTGGCCTTTGTCCTAGGCTGACAATCTGACTTAGGGTGGTGGCTGGCCACATCAGAAAGACCTGGAAACTGGCATCAATCACACCTATGTAATGGAACCCCAATAAAGACTCTGAATAAAGGCTCAGGTGAGCTTCCCTGGTTGGCAATACCCCGTGCATCTTGTCTCATATCAATGCCAGGAAAGTAACACCTTCTGGCTCCTTGGGGAGAAGACAACAGAAGCTCTGAGTTTGGTACTTCCATGGACTGTCCTACGAGCCCCTTCCCTTGGCTGATTTTAATTCATATCCTTTCCCTGTAAGAAACCATAACTGTGAGTAACAAGAGCTTTCAGTGAATTCTGTAAGTCCTTCTAAATAACAGTCGAACCTGACAGTAGTTTTGGGAACCCCCAAACTTGTAGCTGGTGTCAGAAGTGAGGGTGATCTTGTGTGGCCTCTTCCCTCTAAACTTTGTAGGTGACTGACTCTCGCAGGTGGCCTAAACTCTTCTCAGGTGCTACAGCTGAAGGGTCACACAGCAGGTTGTTAACACAGACCCTGGACACTGGCTTTGGGGACAAGAGGGAGTGAGAATGAGTGTTTAGACTTTATATGTCATGCTCTAGTGTTTGACTTTTTCACAAAACAAGCAAGTATTACTTTTATAACTAAAACGTTACTTTTACGAAACATCTACCCAAACAGCTGCTTCAAGGAAATGATCTTGCAGATGTGTGCCGCATGGACTGGAGCAGGAAAGTTCTGGAACTGTCAGAAAACTACTTCTCAATTCATCCCAAACATTAACTTCGCAGGTGAACTTATTTCTAGTTCCATTTCCTCAAATTAACAAAGATTATATTATTTATATCACCAAAGAATCCAAGTGTGCAGGTAATAGTTTCAATAAGAATATAAACGTGTATCCACACTTTTGACTGAATCAAGACTGTTCTTAATGAAGTTCCTTTTAGTACTCAGTCTCTCACCGAGAAGGCCATTCTATTCATGGTAATACTCGTTCTTCCTAGAAGAGGATGTGTGCTTTTACACTGCATTGAGCAGCCTGGCTGTAAAGTTCTAATTCACTCCTTGTCATCCAAGGCCGGCTCTGAGTCACTGGTAGCAGAATACGTCTGCATACATTTTTACCCACTGTGCCTTGACGTGTGACACCTGCGTAAAGAGTTCCGACTGTTTTATGAATTCTTTAGATCATCTTTTCAGATTATCTTGTTCTCCATCTCTCAAAAGTCATGTGAACCTACCAGTCTAACTCCCAAAAGTACATAATCCAAATAATGTCAATAACTCTAACCCTTCAATTCTCCAGAATGTTCAAGAAATGCAATCTAACACTTGTGTTCCATTCTATTTTTCAAATACCCCAAGAGCCTCTCACTTTAACCAAGTTATGACTTCCTAACAAGCAAATTTAACAAGATGACTTTTTAAAAAGTGACTTTAGGTAAGCAAAAGTTGTACAACACCTAAAAGATTAAATTCATCATTTGTGAGGTGAAGAGTTTAGGAAGAATGTATACTGACCTAGATTTCTAGACCATCTGAGACAGTAATAGTAAAATAGATAAATACATGTGCATTAAGTACATACAGTAAGCAGACTGCAAACGTAACACTGCAGCATCGATTAGCCAGCACTGTATACAACCTGGACAGCAAAAGAAGCTGCAAGACAGCTGTATCAACAGTTCTTCTTACACTCCAATTTAACTACCATAATAAACTGGTTACCCATGAGGTGATAAAGGGTGTCCATCCAACAGGGAAAAGAGACTTAGCTCCAGCAGCAATAACTCCTCAGGAGAGATGAGCCTTGGCTGCTGCAAGAAAAGAGGCAGACTTTGCCCTGAACCCTGACCTGATTGTTCCATATGCCCTGTCAGGCAACCCCCCAAAGATCATTGACACGGGAAGGGAAGATAACGAGGAAGATGGGCAAAGAATAAAAAAGTTAAAAATTTAAAAGGTAGGGGAGAACAAGAGCATTCGAGAAGCCACGTGCGACGTTCGAGAAAGTCCACCGTAATACACGCCTATAAACAACTCTTTTCAGCTTACAGAAGCGTTTATAGCCACTCGGTCTTCTGGCCCTAACAACAACCCGTTATTAGTTATTAGAGCGAAAAGCGTGGCCCGGAGAGCTGACTGTCACGCCCAAGGTCAGACAAAAAGCTGGGGCTGCAATTCGGGCCCTGTCCCGAAAGATCAGCTAAGGAGCGACCAGGAGACACCTGGAAGGGAAGTCGAGCGCAGGCACAGAGGTGCCCCCGAGGAACTCGGGAAGGTCGCGGACGCGCGGCCGGGGGGAGGAGAGGGAGCAGGAACCGAGGGAAGGGCGGAGCGGGCCGGGAGTGGCCGGGAGACCCGGGCGTGAGCAGCCAGCCCGGACTGGCCCAGCCCAGCCCGCCGCACTCACCCGAGGCCCGGGCGGGGTCGCCCGGCGCTGCGGCTCCTCCCGGCCTGCGGCGGCGGCGGCGGCGACTGCAGCGGCCGAGGCAGGGACGCATCATGCGGCCGCGCTCATGGCCGGGCGGGAGCGGGCCCCGCGGCTCGGCTCGGCTGGGTCCCGCCGGGCAGGGCGGAGGGAGGCGGCTGCCGCGCCGACGCGGGAGCCCAGAGCCCTGCCTGGAGAGTGGGGCGGAGCGACCCCGGAAGTGAACCCCGCGAGGTCAGCGGCGCCGCGCTTGCGCAGTTCCGGCCGCGCAGAGGGACACTTGAGGCGATTTGCTGGGACTCGGTGGCCAGGATCCTCTGGGACAGAGACTACTAAAGACTGACAGTTGCTTGAGCAGGGCAGCTCTTAGTCACAAGATTCCCTCGCTAAAGGGATCTATCCAAACGGAGGTCCGGAAGGGAAAGGATGGGGGCTACGGGCTGCCGCAAGGTCCAATCCGCGCCGTGAAGCTGTGGCGCTCGGTGGAGAGTTCTTGCTCAGGTGCCCAGAGCCGGGGGCGGCGTGTCAGAGCCAGCTTCAGGTGTGGCCTGGACGGTGTGCGGGAATGACGACTCAGAAGATGGGGAAATGGGGGGCCAGCCGGGTGGCATAGTGGTTAAGTTTGCGCGCCCCGCTTTGGCCCGGGGTTCGCAGGTTCGGATCCCAGGCGCAGACCGGCGCAACGCTTGTCACGCCATGCCGTGGCGGCGTCCCATATAAAGTGGAGGAAGATGGGCTCGGATGTTAGCCCAGGGCCAGTCTTCCTCAGCAAAAAGAGGAGGATTGGCAAGGGATGTTAGCTCAGGGCTGGTCTTCCTCACCAAAAAAGAAAGGAAATGGGGAAATGAAGGAGCGGGAGTGGAAACGACTGAGCCAGAGAGCACATGGGGAAAAGGGAAAGCGCGCTGGACTGGCACTGGAGGCCTGATTCCTGGGTTCCGCTGAGCCTCTGGTCCCTCTCTGAGGGACCTGGACGCCAGAGCAGCCCAGTGAGTCCTTCCAGTGGATAAGCCCCAAGTTTTTCGAAGGTAGACACTTTTTTTTATTTCTTTGGATTTCCTATAATATTTGAGACAATTTCTGCAGTGTTGGGAAGTAGGTGTTCAGTTAGTGTCTGTTGTTAAACTGGTAAGTTCTCACTAAATTGTTGTAAGATTGATGAAAGCAGTAATTACAGCTAAGGGATCTTTCAGAATCTCACTGTCTGCAAGCCACCTTCTTACTATCTACAGTTCTTGCTCCCAGAAACTCTTATCCAGCTAAACTTTGGAACTAGGGAGTGCATTAAGTTAATCATCAAAATTCCAGCTTTAAAAGTTTAAAATTTTGTTATTATAACTTGTACCCCTGTATTCAGAATGGTACTATGCATTCAGCCAACCCTCATTAAACCTATCTCCTGGTGTGTTTGTTCCCACAAGGGAGAAAAGTGAGGTAGGCTCTTTGGTGGTCAGTTCTTTTTGCATAGACTGAAAGAAAGGATGGTTATCTTTGGATAACACCAAGACTGCAAGTCACTGCTATACTTGAGATATATTTTCTATGAACAATGTTAAAAGAATATCTTTTTAAAAAAAAGGTTAAATCATGACTCACACAAATATAAACACGTCAAAGATTTAATTTAACTCACTAATTAATGAGGAAGTATGTAAGATGATACAAATGGTTCAGAGATGAATCCAAGAGGCAGACATGTATAGGCAGTCAGGAATGCTGAGATGAATTTGCTTAAAAGATGCAAAACTGGCTTCTTCCACAGTGGGGGAGGGAAGTCAATTGAATTTCCACCAGACAAGATTCATTTCTATGTCTGGTATCTATGAGCAAGACTGTCTTGCATTGCTATCAATTCTCTACAACCTATAGAGTTATAAATAAAGAAAAGACCCCATAGAACCAGAAAACCCAGAAGAGTGTGCAAAACAACACACAGTTTGTCACTGAGGACACCCAATAATCTTTTTGACCCATTTCAAAGTCTTTCACAAAAGAAGAAGAATGGAGGGATCCTCACCCCATAATTGTCCTCAGTCCCCACACTTGTGTTGCCTATGTTTTTAGTTACCAGGAAAGCTTGTTTATTGTAACTTTCAAATTGCACCTTACTAAAGGAAATAGCACAATAAAATAATTCATTAAAATATTTAACAGGGATGGCAGCAGTTGACAAAAACAATTTAACTCTTATCAGGGATTTTTATCTTTCTCACACAATTGCTATGTGGTCTTCTGCAAGTCATTTCCCTTCTCCAAGTCTCAGGTTTTGTTTGTTTTTTTATCTCTGAAATATGAGATTAGACTTGATTTCTAAGGTTCCTTCCTGTTTTAAGACTGTGGTTCAACACACAGCTTTTTGCCTCTCTCTGATTTCACTGAGGCCGTCGGAGCAGAAACCTGCTAACACTGGAGGCCCTTGCAGGGATGGGCACATCCTGTCTCCAGGGTTAATTCTGTTTACCTCCCTGGAGCTGGTTTCCACCAAACCACTCATCCCAGGAAACATCCCTTTTAAAGTGGAGGCTCTATTCCAATATGTGAAAAGTTGCTCAGCCTCATTCAAAGTAAAAAGAATGAATGCAAATATAAAGTACAAGGAGAAAAAAATAAAGTACAAGGAGATACCCTTTTCACCTGATAGATTGGTGAAGATAAAAGCTTCGTAATACTCTACTGGCAAGGCAGACCAAATTGGTGCAATTGTAAATTTGTTCAGCTCTTTGCAGAGCAGGATAACAATATGAATCACAAAATTTAAGTGTACATACCATTTGGCCCAGCAGTTCCACTCTGAGGCATTTATCCTACAGATAGACTCGCCCATGTACACAAAGACGTTTGTCCCTGAGTATTTACAGTAGCATGTTTGTAGAAGCAAAAACTGGATCACCCTGTATGCCTGTCAATATATAAAATCAAGTATGTTGGATAAAGAAACAGAATACTGTGCTGTGCAGTTGTAAAAAGAGAGTGAGGCATATTTTTATGAATTCACATGGATGGTGTTCAAGGCGTATTAAGTCTGTTGTGTAAAACTGTGTTTGTGTAAAAAAGAAGAGTGGGGGATATATATGTTTATATGTTCATAGAATATCCCTGGGAAAATATACAAGAGATAGGTCTGTAACTTGCTAATTTCTTAAGCCACGTATTCATTTTTAAATACATAAAAATGTAATTAAAAATAAATGAGATAACCCAATAGAACAATTGGCAAAACACTTGAACAGGTACTTCACAAAAGAGACTATCCAAAACATGAAAAAGTGCTCATTTTCATTAGTCATCAGGGAAACGCAAACTTAAACCACAATGAAATACTATCTACACACCCGCCAGAATGTCTCATGTGCAAACACACCAAGTGCTGGCAGGCATAGGGAGTGGCTAGGACTTCCGTCCACTGCGGGCGGGAGTGTAATTGTTAAACCACCTTGGACGGCTGTCAGGAGCACCTGCTGAAGCTCAGCCTTCACCAAAAGCCTCGTACTAGAATGTGCACACAGCACTGGCCGTAGTAGCCCTACACTGGAAACAACCTAAATATCCAGGAACAACAGAATGAATCAACAAATTGTGCTATATTCATGCAGTGAAATACTGCAGAGAAGGAAAGGACAGACCACACACACAACAGAAGTCAATCTCACAAATACGACGTCGAGTAAAAGAAGCAAGACACAAGAGAGAACATACTGTATGATTCCATTAATAGAAAGTTCAAAAACAGGCAAAACAGGTCTTTGGTGTGGGAAGACAGGGCGGGGCTGTGGTTCCCACTGAGGGGTGCTAGGGTGCTAGAAATACTCTACGTCTTGATCTGGGTGCGGTTAAGCAACGTGCTCAAAGTCACACAGCTAGAAGGAGAGCCAGCATTCAGACCCAGATCTGTCTTCCTCTTTGCTGCTGTCATACTGCCTCATAGACTCGCTTCATCCTCACAACCCTGTGAAGTTGTGTGATCCCTTTGTACAGCTAGGGAAACTGAGGCTCAGAGTTAAGTGATTATCCAAAGGAAGCAGAGAAGCACAACTAGCCTGCAGGCCTCATTCTGCGAGGCTCTGAAGACCCTGCTCTTCGTACTGCACCACTCTCCCCTCTAAGGAGCGGAGGCCATGCTCTACACTAGTGCAGCCCTATACTAACCCCTGAGGGCTTGCTGTCATCTGATTCCCCTGCTCCTGCTGCCAGGACCCAACCCAGCAAGTCACCTAGAAGCAAGTCCTGCCCATTTGTGCTCTGGCTCCAATAACTCAGTCCTCTTCTTGTCCCCCTCGCCCCCCATCCCTGATTCTTGTCTTAAACGCATACTGGTTCATTCAACAAGTATTTAACGATCCACTCTGTGCTTGGCACCGCGCTAGGTGCTGCAGACCCATGAGTGAGCAAAACCAGACCAAGTTCCTACCTGTGAGGGAGCTCAGAGACTAACTGAACAAATAAATAAGTGCACAGTTACAAACTGGTGTGCTCCTATAAAGGAAAAGGACGTTGTGTGGTGAGAGGGTATACCTGGGAATCCGGCCTGGTCTGGGAGTCACGTGGAAGGCTTCCTTTAGGCTGTGATATATGAAGGACATGTGGGTATTTGATAAGCAAAATGGTGCAGGGGGTGGAGGCAAAGGGGCAGGTGGGGAGGCCCTTCAGTGGACAGCAACATTCAGGAAGATCCGTAAGGGCCAGTGTGTGGAGGGCAAGCAGGGAGTGGCCTGAGACCAGGCTGGAGAGCTTGGAAGGGGCCAGGTCATGCAGGGCCCTAACACCAGATGATGGATTCTGGCATCTGAGGGGCAGTGGGAAGCCACTAGAGGATTTTATCACATTTGTGGTTTTTAAAGGTCACTCCAGCTGCTTTGTGGAGAACAGATTGGAGAAGGGCAAGGAAAGATGCAGGGAAATAACTAATAAATGTTGATGGAGCAATCGAATCAGAACACTCAGCATTTTGCAACCACCACAGCAATATCATTAATGGATGCTAAACCACTGGGTGAAAGTTCATTGGAAAACAGGATATTTAAATAGTCTTAAAGTCTCTTCCCCACAGATTACTAATTACTTACAATGGGAAAAAAGCACCTTTACAATATCACCATCTCAACCATTGGTCAAACACAGCATCAGAAATCATGAGACAAACTGATGTCTATGCCTCCTAATATGATGCTCTGAGAAGGACACACATCGGTTGGGCAGCACTGCTGCCAATAGTGTGTTACCTGACTATCAGGGAGCAATTAGAAAAATCTAGGGGCTGGCCTGGTGGCATAGTGGTTAAGTTCGCGCCCTCCGCTTTGGCAGCCCAGGGTTCCCAGGTTTGGATCCCAGGCATGCGAACCTACACACTGCTCATCAAGCCATGCTGTGGCAGCGTCCCACATACAAAGTAGAGAAAGATTGGCACAGATGTTAGCTCAGGGACCATCTTCCTCAAGCAAAAAAAAAAAAAAAAAAAGAAAGAAAAATCTAAACAGAGACATTCTGCAAAACAACTGGCCTATACTCTTAGTACATATCACTGTCTCAAAGGACAAAGAAAACCGAGAACTATTTCAGATTAAAGGAGTTTGCCTTTGAAGATGGAGGAAGAGGCCTCAAGCCAAGGAATGCAGGAGGCCTCTAGAAGCTGGAAAAGGCAAGGAAATGATCCTCCCTCAGGGCCTCCAGAAGGGATGCAGCCCTGCTGATACCTCAACTTTAGGACTTGACCTCGAGAACTGTAAGATAATATATTGTGTTGTTTTAAGCCACTAAGTTTTTGGCAACATGTTACAAAGGGAGAGGGGAAAACAGGCATGGTGGGCAACCAGAACACAGAACTGATGCTAAGTCACATCACCAGCTTTAGCTTGTATAATTGTTTTTGGGACTCATCCTCTAATCAAAGGATTTTTGAATATTGATTCTGCCATCCAGTAAATTTACTATTTTCCCCACCTTTTCTTCATGCCGTCCATACAGTATCATGAGATTTCTTAGCGAATGCTTCATCCTGGGTATCTGTTGCATTCCCTGGCCTGCCCAGAATCCGTCCCCCTTCTCCTGGCAAGAGCACCTCCTTTTCCTGTAGGGACCCGCCCTTGCCTTGCTCTCCACGCACATAACTGGGTGGGACTGACCCTCACTCCTGTCTAGATGTGGCCAATATAGTTATTCCTAACAACCTGGCCTCAGAGGTTGATTCAAGGGGGATGAACACCTGAGTGATGTTGATCCATTCAGACCAAATCCTAGGACTTCTGCTGGAAATACTGAAAGAATCCTTTTTTCCACCAGGGCTGCTAAGTTGAGAGACTATAAGCCTGTTGCTGCTGGAGACCACTCTATAAAAAGCACTAATCTGAGCATGCAGCCAGCTCAGAGGGAAGCAGTCAAGTGGGGGAGAGAGACCAAATTCTCACATCATTTGCACCCCGGATCCTGCTGGGCCGACCCCAGGACTTTTCAGTTACATGAGTCAATATTTTCAAAAAACCCAGTTTGAGTTGAGTTCTGTCACCAATAACTGAAAGAATCCTGGTAAATACAACTTCGAGGTCCAGGTACACTGTTTCTACCATGTTTCCGTGGTTTGACAGACCATACGTGTCACAGCAGAAATCAGGTTAACCTAGTATGACTTAGTCTTTGTCATCAGTACTTCCTCTTCTGAGGGGGTCACAAATAATTTTTGTGAGTAATCTCTCCTGAATATTTCCCAGGCCCAATGTCAAGTTCACTGCTCTGTAGTTTGCACAACTTACTTTCTTCCCTTTTTAAAAAAATGGCCACGTCATCTGTCCCTCTCTTACCTTCTGGCAAGGTCAGAAGAACTTTTATGAGATAGGGAGAGAGAGGGTCCATATGAATCTCTTGAGGAGAAATATTTCCCCCAAATGGAATCTGACCCTGAATGAGCTCACACTTTTCAATTTTCCTGAAGAGCTGGTATCCCCAGAGTCAGGTCAGGGATGCACAAGTCAGTCCCTTGTGCCAGGTTCACTCACTGAACCAGAGGAGGACTTCCTCCAGCCACAGATACTGTTCCAATAAAGTCTGCAAGATGGCCTTGTGTTCTGCTGGACACAGGGCACAACCCCACAGGGACCAACAGCATGCCCATCTATCTGCAGTGTCCACATAAGGGAATGAAGGCTACCTTGCACTCCTTCACCTTCCTGAGTTCACACCAACCTTGAAACACCCGCAGATCCAGCTTCTCATACATGATGGCCACACCGAGCTGGTCAAGTGCTGAAGGCCCCATAACTCTTGTGGAACTGCAGCTCCCAGCTTTTTTCTTCATTATTCCCTTAAATTTTTCTGAGCAAGTCTGAAGTTCAATAGGTCATCTTCCCAGGGACCAGCAGCTCCACACTTGGGGCACAGGAAACTTGATCATCAATCCTTATGTCATCTTTTCTCCTAAGTGGTGGAACTCCAGTTCCTCCTGCATAATTCCTTGGACTTCAGAGAACCCACAGTTTTCTGAAATTGACATTGAGCCCTATTTCAGATACCACTGCATTTAAAGACATGCTTTATTATTTCATACAAGCAACCACTAGAAGGAGCACTATGGCTCTCTGCAATGTAGCTGTAGCAAATTTGAGGTATCAGAGCCCACACTCCAGAATCAGATTCCCTGTTTTACTAGGCACTGGAGTGAAGCTTGACAGAACCCCAAAATTATTGGGGGGGAGGGGTGTTTATGTTTTTGTACTTCCTTCCTCTAGAACTAAAAAAGCTTCCATAGGAGACACTTTTATATTTCATATGTTTTTTAGTTGAAGAGATGTAGAAAGAACAGGATGGCCTGCAAGTTGCATTTCTTCTATTTGCTGAGAAGATGCAGACTGGCCTAGAACTTCTGGAGTGGCTGAAGTGGACTCTATCAGCCTTTAAGATGCCCCCTTTCAGAAGGTAAATCGGCCTCACATTACCCTTCTATACCATGCCTCCTTGCCTGGCTTATCTTAAAAGCACGTTCCTTACTGTCCTGACTTCATCCTAACTCTGGAGTAGGTGGGCGGGAAATGGCAAATGGCATCCTCGTTTTAGAGTGGGGACACTCAGGGCGGGGAAGCAACCAGAACCAGGTCGCATGTCCCGGCTCCCTGCCATGGCTCCCCCCACCGCCACTAAAATCACCAAGTTGCCCACCCATGTGCTCGGAGAGCCGCCTGCCCCAGCCAACTCTCCCGAGCCCGAGAGAAGACCCCAGTTCTGTGCAGACCCAGGAAGCGGGGTTCCCGGGACCTTCCGTAACGGCCAGCCGCGACAGGTCTCAGAGCGCGCTCCCGGGACCAGGGGGTGTGCGGGCGTGGAGGAGGCTCCCCGCCTAGTGGCGGCCCCTGCACGAGCCAGCCCGACGGGAGCCAACACCCTCGGGAGCGCGGGTCGTGGGCAGCAGCACCGCCCCATCACGTGACACCGCCCAGGCCGGCCTCGCGCCTGCGCAGACGGGACCGGGGGGGGTCGGGCCCGGCCGGCTGACTGACAGCTCGCGCGGCCGGCGCCTCGGAAGGACCCGGCTCTCGGGCCGGCGCAGTGGCCGCGGCGCGGAGCCCGACGGCGCGCGCTCGCTCCCCGGTCCGCCCGGCCGGCCGGCGCCCGCCGCGGTGAGAGGGCCCGCGGAGCCCGCGGAGGGAGGGCGTGCCTCGGCTCTCCGGGCGGCGCGGGGGCTGTCCGAGGGGCGACGGCTGGAGCGCCGGGGGCGACAGGACGGGCTTCTCCGGGGCCGGCGGGTGAGGGGCCGCGGGATGACGCGTGGGGGTCGGGGGCCGCGGGCCTCGGGGGCTCCTGCAGGGTCCGCGCGTGCCGGGAGGTGAGGAAATAGGGAGCCGGGAGCCCACGGTGTGGGGAGCAGTGTAATGCCCGGTGGCGGAGTTGGACAGGGTGTCACCACCCCCCAGTGGCTTTGAGACGAAGCCGGTTCCTCAGGCTTGCGGGGAATCCCTAGACTCCTGGAAGGGCATGCTGGGGAGAGGGTGCCTGGGACCTGGATAGGAAAGACATCTGCCAAGTCGTGCGTGTGTGTTGGGTTTTAAGTTTACTGCCTCTCTGCTCCTGGGGTGGCAGACCGGTGAGGTGTGGGGGCAAGGAGAAAGGGCTCCCCAGACGGGGTGCCCGCCCCTCCACTCTGCCTGTGCCTTCCCAGGGCGCCCCCTCCTCCTGACGGGTCAGCCAGCAAAGAGGTTTACAGGGGGCTCAGTGTTAGAAGCGCGGTTAGGACTGCTGGTTCAGGGTGGACTGGACCAGTTTCTAGGGTCTTTGAAAGGACAGGATGTGGTCTTCCTGGAGCTGGGAGCATTTTCCCCTTGTACAGGGTTTGAGCTTCCCTGGGTTGCAGGTTGATTGGATTTGTGAGAACGAACCGGGAAAGAGAAAAAAGACTTTGCGGTGGGCACTGGCCATCTCCTCTGACGCTGGTTAAGTGCTAGGCAAGGGAGCCAGCCTGCAGAGTGAGCGAGGAACTCGCCTCTGAGCTGGCACAGGTGAGGCTCCCTGACGTGAAGGTTGTCACTGTGGTGAGTCAGTGCTAGAGGCAAGCCAACAGCTGTCAGGGACCAGGCTGCTTTAGCCAGGCTGTCATCCAGGCCATTGTCACCTAATGCTAATGTTTCAGATTCATTTGATTAGAGGCACCCCCTCCTCAAACCTAAACCAGGGCAGCCAAGATGCTTAACGACGAATTAAGCAAAAAATGATGTAGATTGTATTATGCTTGAGCGATCCTTCCTTTCTTTTTACGTTTCTGTTTGGAAGTGTTTGTTCTCCCATTGTGCAGAGTCTCTCCCGTCGGCTGTCACTCTTTTTTATTTCCACTTTGTTCAGAAATAGGACTGCTTACGTATTTGAAGCCCAGGGCGATAGGCTACTGAGATCAGCTCACAATGAAAAAGTTGACTCATGAGATTTTCTTTTTTGCATCAAAGAAATGAAGATGGCTGAGGACTCACACATAGGCACTCTTAGTGATCAGCAAATTATCTCTAGCCTCTCATTTGGTTCTAGTGTTTTTGGCAGTGTTTGTCTTTTGTATGGCATTTGTCAGTGAATATGAGGATAATTTGTATCATTTGAGAAACAGCTAATGACAATGAAAAGCTACTTAGTGAGGTGAGTAAATCACAAATCTTATAAATTTGCCACAGAATTCCAGAAAGTGGAGAATATCCACAGATATGATGTGTGGTTCTCTTTTCATGACAATAACTTTGGTTCTTTAGAGGTAAATTGCTTTATGGTATCCCCAAATGGGCTCTGAGGGGGCTGCTTTCAGGATAATCACCTAGGAAAGGTTAGAGTGGATGAATCATGCTACATGTCTCTCTCTCACTCTGCCTCCTCCTTCAAAAAGGAAAAGAATCAGGTTAAAAGAAACATCAAAAGCAGCCTGCAAAGATTTTTAAAAAGTCATGAAAAGTCGACAGGCAGCCACTAATCACCCCTCACTTTTACACGACAGAGTCCTTTGCAAAGGGCTTTCACACACAAAATCTTCACTGATCTGCACAATAAACTTGGAGTATAGGTGGTGTTATTCTGGTGTCACAGATGAGTAAACTGAGGCTAAATGACTTGCCCAAGGACACTTAGCTACTAGGGGGCAGAGCCAAGTGTTAAACCTAGCCGTCTGACACCAGATGCGGAATGGGATGTGGGAAGGGTCCAGGCAGATTATGCACACGGCACATCCGAGGGGCCCAGAGCTGTCCCAGCATCCGTCGGCAGAGCATCCTTCCCTCCCACCTCTTGCCCAGTCAGCCTAGCTCGCCGGTGTGGCTGCGCCTGCACCAATTCCCCTACCCCAAGCTTGAGAGAGCCTGTGTCATATTCAGATTTGTTTATGTCTTTGAGAAATCTAGTAGGAAGTTTGATTGCGAGGAGTGTCTTTTGCTCAAGTGCTCAGTGTTTCCAAATAGTCTTGGTGTCTTCAGCTGTGTGATGCAAGAGAACAAGGCAATTCTAGGGAAACTTGCCATAATAGTTTTCCTTGTCCTCCACCCAGAAGAGAAATGCAGTGGTTGTGAAACCTGAGGAGCTGACCCAGTAGTTTTGTTTATTTTATCCAGTTTTTTTATATGTAGTATTGTTTGGGTTACAGTGGCACTGTTTTTTTTAAGCAGGGCACAGCTGTTCTCATTAGGGAATAACAAGCTTGGATTCCATTTTCTAGATCTGGGCATCACAAAAAGGGCTTCCGCAGGAGGTTATCTGGGATCTGTTTCGGCAGGTTGATGGTACAAAACAGAATTAAAAGCCAGGACGGTCTTGGGGCACGTCGATAGATATATAAATCTGGAATGAGAAAGGTGATATGTCCCATCTACTCCATGCTTAGAATATTGTGTTCTTTTCTGGGCATCACATTTAATGAAGGACATAGAAAAAAATCGTTGGAAATTGCTGCAGTGATGAATGAAGTAGAGCTGGTAAGCCTGAGAATCTTGGGAGCCGTGATTACAGAAGGTTCAGGGCTGTCACTTATTAAACTTGTTCTGCAGTAGCCCAAGATCCCAAGAACCAAAAGTTATAGTGAGAAAGACTTCAGTTTTAAGAATTTTATCATGCCAGAACGATCTTTCAAAAACTAGGAGTCGAATCATGTCTCTCCCCAGTGGCTTCCCAGTACTCTTAGGATCAAATTCAAACTTCTTACCATGCTGTACTGTGAGTACTGACTGGCCTTGCTTGTTTCTCCAGCTTCACCAACTACTGCTCTCTCACTGACGAAAGTCCTGCCTGCTTTCTGTGCCTTGAGCGCATCTGGCTCACTCTGCTTTAGGGCCTTTGCTGTTCCTCCTGCCAGATTTTCCCCTGGCTGGTTCCTTGTCGTTCAAGTCACGTTCCAGTAGCACATCCTTAGTGAGATCTTCCCTAACAATCAAAACAATTTCTTCCTGGTCCCCAGCGCACTCACTCTTCCGTATTACATAGTTGTATTTTCTTCATAACAATGTCAGAAATGACTTTATTTGAGAATGCTTTTATTGTCTGCTCCCCACTTACACTGTGTCAATAGTGCTCCAAACGGTTCCTGGCATATAGTTGGTGCTCAATAAGTATTTGTTGAATGAAAGATTTTTATGACGGTCACGCCTTGTCAAAGATGGAGGGATTGCTGCCTTGGTAGATACTAAGTTAGTTTCCTTTTACTAGAGACAGTGAGACAGGCTGGCTAGCTGACCATTGGGCAACAGAACTCAAGCATTAGATAGATAGTAAAACCAGGTAACTTTCTGTGTGAGTGTCCTAGGGCCGCTGTCACAAAGTACCACAGATGGGGGAGCTTAAACAGATATTTATTCTCTTAGAGTTCTGCACGGTGTCAGAACGGTTGGTTCCTTCTTGGGGGCTCAGAGGGAGAGTCCGTGTGCACCTCTCCCAGCCTCTGGTGGCTCCAGCAGTCGTGGTGATCCTTGGCTTCTAGACGCGTCACTCTCATCTCTGCCTCTGTGGTCACGTGGCCACGTTCTCCCTGTGTCTCTCTCTCTCTCTCTCTCTCTCTCTCTCTCTCTCTCTCTGTTTCTTCTCTTCTTATAAGGACACTAGTCAAATTGAATTTAGGGCCCACCCTAGTCCATTATGACTTTATCTTAATTTAACTAATTATATCTACAAAGATCCTATTTCCAAGTAAGGTCACATTCACAGGTTCCAGGGATTAGGACTTCAACATATCTTTTTAGGGGGACACAGTTCAGTGCATAACACCTTCCAACTTCAAGATCTAGTGAGATTTTAAAGGGAAAATCTAGCAGGAGGTGCTGGGTTATTTTTAGGGATAATAACATGGATTTGGATATTTATACATAAAGCATCCACGATCCTTACAATTTGCAAAGTAAGTGGTGATCTATATGTGTCACAGGTGAGGAGGGTGAGGGTCCCAGCAGTTGAGTGACTTGCTCAAGGTCATGCAGGACCAGATGAATCTCCTGCCTCTGACTGCCAAGCCCGTGGCCTCTCTCCCTTCCCCACCTGCTGGTGGATGGTGTTCCCAGTGGCACAAGCCAAGGGTAGGACGCGGGATTTCTCCCATCGCTCTGCAGGGGCCCTGGAGGGATTATTTCCTTCCTTGGCATTTTGCTTCACCCCATCCTTGTGGAGGAGGAGTAGCTCATTGACGTCCAACAGTGAAATAAATGGTGCGGCTGAACTTGACGCTCCGGCGTGAGACCTCACACAGCGGCTTTGATGGGAGGTGAGAACATTAGGAGAAGTTGCATTTTCCCTTGTTGAGCTTTTCCAGTGATTCTGAAGAGCTTTTTTGTAAGGTTTTGAGAATTCTGGGTTTCAGTGTCTCAGATTTTGAGTCTGGGAAAGTATTGCTGATGTTCCAAGAATGAGCCATCCAGGAGGTCACAGAGCAGTTTTCCTCACTTCAGGTAGGGGCGGGGGCGACGTCAGAGCAGGGCAGGCTGCCAGCAGAGTATCTGAGATGACTTGCACCTTTGCCTTCAGAGACCAACACCCCTCCCTTATTTAATTAATTTTCACTGGGTAATGCTTGCAGATGGCACCGAATTCCAGTGATACAAAAAGATGTCCAGTGCAAAGTAGTTCCTGTCACTCCCCTCCCTATCCCCTTCCAGCTTCCCAGTCTCCTCTCCAATGGCTCTGTCACTGCCAGTTTCTTGTGTCTCCTTCCAGAGATCCGATGACCTTCAGTGTCCCCGAGTGTCACCCTCCCACACACCCCGAGGGCTGAGCTTCCATCCCTGCTTTCCCTCTTCCTTCCTCCTGCCTTTCAGAACCTTTCTACAGGGACCCAGTAGGCTAGTTTGTTCCCATGTGTCAAGAGCTGATGACAACACCTCTGCCAAGAGTTTCATATTTGGAAGGAAAATGCTTAGAAGCAATGAATCTATAAGTCAAATTTGGGGCTTTGAGGCAAGAGTGTGGGGAAAGAGCTTTTATTTTTGGGGTGGTTTTCAGAGTCAAGCTCCTTAAATTTCAGGGTTGGCTCTGACAAGGAGGCAAGTACAGAACACTCAGGAAGAAGGGGGTGCAGTTTATGTCATGTCCCTGAGGAGAAAAAGTTGTTGTTGTAGCTCCTATTTATTGGGTTTCTTCTGCCACGCCCAGCAATGTGCTAGGTGCTCTGTGGGGGTTGTCACTTTGACCCTCAAGAACACCATGGGGTAGCCACCGTTCCCCATTTTGCAGATGAGAAGACTGAGGAATGGAGAGGCAGAGTGATTTGCCTCCCGTCACACAGCTCGTAAGGGCAGAGCTGACACACAGGTCCAGGCAGCTCGTCTTTCTTTTCCGGGATCCAGTCCAGGTACCCCCTTGCGTTTAGTTGTCCTGTCTCCCCAGTCTCCTCTGGTCTGGGATGGTTCGCATCTTTCCTTGTTTTGTGTACAATGTGGTGGTCCCCGTGTAAGCAGTATCTCATAGCTCTCAGGGGAGGAGTGGTCCAGCTGTGGCACGTGTGTGACGGTCCCTGTAGTGCGTTAGAGGAAGAACCTTCCATAAGAAAGACCTGCTTTCATCCTCAGGGGTTTTCTGGGCTCATTCCAGAAATGTTCTCCTGCCTCTGAAAATCCAAAATGAGTGACCAAGACTCACTCCCCCATAGGAATAATCTCCAGCAAATGCTGAGAGAAATCGTAAGTTTGGAGGAAAAAGAGAGAGTAAAGGGGACTTTTTCCTCTTAAATTTGAATCCACTTAGGAAAACATGTGCCTGGGTGCCGAAGATATTACTCAGTGACATCCTTTTGTGAGCCAGGTGTGTTCTGAGGCATTCTCCTGGCCTTCGCAGCACAGCCAGGCATGACTCAGAGCAGATGACTCACCAGTGGCAAAAGTGACCAGCGAGCAAGGGGGAAAATGAGAATTAGAAACAGCGGAACAAATGAAAAATGCCAGAGCAGATGAGCTTGGAGGGCTGCTGTTCAGCTGCCATCCTTGAGTTAGGAGTTTGGGGGTGAACCCAGGAAGCTGAGATACAGAAATAGGGCCCCATAAAAAGGGGAGAAAGCCTCCTGAGGGGAGAAAACCAAATTGTGAGTTAATGATAAATATTAAGAATGAAGCAAAAGAATTAAATGAGACCAAACCCAAGCCCTCCCCTGGTTTTTGGACTTCGTGTAATGCTACAAAGGAGATAGGAAGGTCCCTGGTAAAGGAGAGCTGGTCCCACACCCTCTCCCCTGTGAGCAGGCAGACTGTGCTCCATTAAGCAGCAGGATCTTAGAATCCTGACGCTTGATTTGGATAATAAAAGAATGCTTCCTTTATCTGCTCTTGTGGAGGAAAGAGGGATTCTACGTAATCGAAATTTTAATGTAAGTAGAATTAACAAGACTCATCTATCCTGTGGGAAAGAAGTAGCATCTCGGGCTTCATCTCCTAACCTCTTCTAAGTAACCCCGCCAGGTGACCAGAGTGGCCAAAAGCTGAGAGGTCCCACAAGGTGGACGCCTCCTGCATGGTGGTCCTGCTTCTGTCCTTGCTTGCGCGCCAGTCCTCTCTCCACAGCTGCCAGGGTGCAGCATCTTTGCAAAATCCAAATCAGATCATGGCATTCCCCTGATACAAATCCTCCAGTGCTCTCCCATTGCTCCTGGGACAAAATCCCAGCTCCTTAACTTGGCCTTCAAGCCCCTGCCTAGTGCCCGACCCGCAGCCCTGCCACCTCAGCTCCTTCCCTCCCTCCCTCCGCCTCCCCCACTGAGCCACACTGCCCCTTGCTCCAGTGGGCCGGGTTCCTTCCCACCGCACAACCATCCTCTTCCGTTTCTAGAGGGAATTGCAGGTCAGTACCCTTTGGAGCCTGTTTTGATCAGAGCAGTTCCATGCACAGGTTCCCTGTGACCAACAGAGGAAACTGTCTCATATAGGGTCATATGTATGATCAGGGTCCATTGTGATCACTCTTTACTGGACTGACTTTTGGGGTACAGTGATACTGAAGAGAGAAGGGTTTTCAACAAGAAGCAGTTAACAGGATTGAGTTTCTTTGGCGTTGTTGCTCGGAGTTCATATAATCAGGGATTTTCAACTGGGGCAATGTCTAGGGACGTTTGTGGTTGTCACAGCTGGGGCTGCTTTTGGCATCCAGTAAGTGGAGGCCAGGAATGCTGGTAAACATCCTACAGTGCACACAGGACAGCCCCACTACAAAGAGTCATCCAGCCCGAATGACAGTGGTGCTGCCGTGGAGAAGCCCTGCTGTAGATCAGCGTGGCTCCACATTTGTTGTGTTTCTGAATCACCTCTGGTAACTTCAGGAAGGTTATTATCTCCGGAAACTTGACAGGTTCTGTGCAGGCCCCATGTTTTCATTCCCTTCTCTCTCTCTGAGGTTAAACCCTCCCCTGCATGTCGTTTCTCTTCCTAAAAGGCTAGACCGAAGGAAAGCTGCCTCCAGCTAAAGCATTTGAGATGAAAGAAAATTGACTCCACTTTTAAACCATGAATTAGAATTCTGCAGAGAAGACATCTGGAGCGGCTTGTGCCTTGAGAACCACTGATCAATGCACTTTAAGCAGCCCTTGAAACCTATTTAGATACCTTCAAAGCAAAGCAACGTCAGAAGCCTGTTTCTTTTCACTTACATGCAAGTGAACATCTGCCAGCTACGCTTTTAAAAGACACATATTTATACTCCAGGGCAGGATTGGAGCGCAGGATTGTATGTATTAAGGCCCCCCAGAATAAGAGAATTCGGCTCCCATGTTATGGGTAGGAAAGCGATTGATTATATATGTTTCAACTTTGAGGCTTAGGGGAATATTTGCAAATATAAACTGAGGTTGTGCGAGGCTTATTGATATTTTTTATCTTTCCCAACTCCCAGAATTAGCTGTGGGGGGGGGGGTCTCTACTGCTTCACACCTGCCACTTTGTGCTCTTTTCTCTGGAGTATCTTCCCTTGTCTGACAGGTGGGCTCCTACCAGCTTCCACCCGAAGAACGCAGTCCTGGAAGTCTCCCTAGGCGGAATGGAGTGCTCCTCCTCCTGGGCTCCTGTTGGCTGCTGCATCCTGGGGTTATAGCACTTGTCACCTTGCTGTCATCATTTTCTTGTATCTGTCTCTCCCTGGATTGTGTTTGGGAGAGGAAGGCCCATTTCCTATTCCTCTCTATCCTGAGGACTTACATTCCAGTGCACGGTTGGGCTTAATAACGTTCGGCAGACGGATGACCTGAACTCTACAGAACACCTGCCCGCCCACGCTGGGACCGCCTCCGTCAGAGTTGCGCAGCTGTGTTCCTTGTCCTCTGGGTGGTGAAGGTCCAGGAGCCAGCTCTGAGCAGAGACGATAAACCATCCAGGGCAAGAGTGGCCCCGCATGTTCCCTGGTCCTGTTTTACCCAGTTGGTTTGACGTTGTGGGCAGAGAGTGTGGATTCTGGACACAGCTCGTGTGAACCACCGTGCAGCTTTGCTGCCATGTCGTCACCCTGTCCCTTCGCTACTCTGGCTCTCAATTTTCCATCTTAAAACTGCTTCCATGAGTCTGTGCCTTTCCCCTGAACGGTCCTCCCCCCCGTCCCTTTCTTATGTGTCTGCCACCCCCCACCATCTTTGGGAAATCTCAAGTCTCCCCTAACCCTAACGTCTTGGGATTTTATTTGAGTCAAACAAAGTCTTGCATCATTTAGTGCATTACCGTTTTGTTCCCACTCCTTTAGAAGCATCTCCTTTATTCTTTTATTATTTTTAAATCATTCCTTTCTTTCCTGTAAGGCACTGAGTAACTTGTATGAAAACCCACTGTCTGTGGGTGGAAAGTGCTAAGCCCTCCTTGTTTGCCAGTCTCTCCTGAAATGGGAATTAGAGAACCCCTTTAAGTGCTTCGTGTTAACTCTCATCTTAACTGGGTCAGATGCTGCATGCACCACTTCCCAACAGGAGACCCATGGATGATCTTCTCCCCTGGACGTTGGTGAGGGGTGTTAGCCCACACCAGTCTGCCACAGCTATTCAGAGTCCTTATCCACACCCCAAATTAGCAGTTACCTCTCTGCATTACAGCAGGGCTGTGGAGTCACACTCCACTTGGGTTTATCTAGACTCTTCCATTTTAGTTCTGTGGCCTTAGACAGCTTTAACCTTTCTGAGCCCTTACAGTGTCTTCATCCGTAAGATTGGGATGATAATAGACCCAGCTCATATCTTAGGGCTAATTAAATCAGGTTATGAGTATAGAGCATTAGCTCAGTGCCCGGTGTGTAGTGAGCATACAGTGAATGTTAGTCGTAATTATCATTTAATTATTAGAAAGTATTAAATAATGGTAGGAGTTAGCATTAGGGAAAAGAACGGCCCACAGCAGCTTGGCTTTCTCACGTCGTTGTCATCAAATGAAGAGGAGAGGCAGGCAGTGGCCTTCTCGAGAACAGGTCGCACCAGGAGCTGCGCAGCTCTCGGGTGGAGAACGTCTCCTGTGGGTACGTGAGAGGCAGGAGCAGGGACTGCTCTGAGATATCTGGAAATGCCGTCCTTTTATTCAAATATGGATTTGTAAGGAGAGAAAAATTTTAGAAAAATGCGATTGTGTATAGCTTCTATAACAGGTGACATAAAAATCTTTAAAATGTTTTAAAAAGACCTCTCATTTCACATCTTAGGACACTTTGTAGAGTCGATACCCTGTCATTAATTCCAGCAGTGAGCCTGTGTGTCTCTCTGTCTCCCTCTCTCTCTGTCTCTTGATCCATCTCTCACTCTCCCTCTCTTTCCCCTTCTGTCTCCTTCTCTGTCTCTTTCCATGTGACTCTGTCTCTCTCTCCCCCGTCCTTCTCTCTCTGTCTCCCTGTTTCTATGTCTCCCTCCCTGTCTCCTTCTGTCTCTCTTCCTCTCCTTCTCTGTCTCCATGTCTCCCTCTCTGTCTGTCTCCCCCTCTCTCTCTGATCATTGGGACCATCTGGCAAGGTACACTCTGGTGAGAGGCACTCAGTGAGATGACACTTTCCTCCATGTCATGTTTTGAGGGATTCTGAGTCCAAAAAGCCAATTTGATCTCTTAGGTTAAAGCTGAGAGTCTGGAGTGGGATTTCAGGAAGATAGTCACATTTGCACCATAAAAGGACAGCAGTGGGGAAACTAGGGCACATCACTCCAGGAAAAAACAAGCACAACAGGCCGTGGAGGCAGTGGCGGCCTGGAAGGAAGGCGCCCTGGCTCCTTTGCACTTCCAGCAGAGGATCCCCTGGCTGGCAGAGGTTTGGGTCAGCTGTGCCGAGCAAGGGGAGCGTGACCACCATGGCCCATGGCCTCCAGACGGGAGCACTGCCTGTGGGACTCGCGGCCATTCTCGGGTCTTCTCTTTGCTTGGGTTCTGCCCTGAGCTGACTGAGGCGAGGTTTCCATCGCTAGTCGTGCATGTGGTCTGTAAGTTAGATGTGTTTCTGACATTTCTGTGGCATGAAAGAGTGGCTGGAGAGGAGGACGGGCTGCCACGCAGCTGGTCTCAGAGCTGGTCAGGCTGTCTTTTGGCAAAGTGAGTGCTGTTCTCTGGGGAGAGAGAGTCCTTGTATTTGATACTTAAGCAGAGGCCGCATGACCTTGTTTTAAGACTGTAACAGAGGGACTTCCTGAAATTGGGTTCCACTTCGAGGATTCAGTAGTCCTAAGTCATTGTCAACCTCAGATACGGTGACCACGTTCTGCCCTGCGTGTGTTAGCCTGTGCTCCAGCCTGTGCTGGCCGCTTGGACGATTGGCAGCTTCTCAGACCAACGGTCAGCTCACAGGGCCTTGTGGAGCTCCTCCGAGTAACCAGCCTTGATGCTGACCTCGAGCTTGGCCTTCCGTACTTGTCTCAGGCCCTGGCTGTGCTCCCGACGGGCATTCCCTAAGGAGGGGTCGGAAGGCGATGCTGGCAGGTGGTGGGCATTTTATCACGGCCTCGGGAGGGAGCCAGGCCGACGCCCTTGATCTTGCACTTCTCAGCTTCTCAGACGCAGGGAGTTGCTTTTACCTTTAAGTTATTTGGTCTTTGGCTATTTGCGCTTCATGTGGAGAATCTGTGAGTTTTTCTCATTAAATCTTTCTTGCCGTGTGTCTTTCTTCCCTGTATAGTTAGACCTGTTACTTGTGGGTGTTCGCCTAGCAGTGTCTTACCTGTTTAGTTAAAAAACAAAACTGACTCAATCCGGAGTACTTTCTACATGCGTGACCCCTTCCTCCGTACAGACAAAGGATGAAAAATCACAGAAAAAGTAGGGACTCTGGTGTTGTGGATGCCCTCGATCTCCAACTCCTTCCCACATTTCTGATGCTCCACCTTGTCTAACAAAAGTTGGAGAGCTTACCCAGCAGAGGCCCTTCTCCTCTGCCTTGATCATTTCTAGCTGCTCTCTGTCTACTGGGTCCTTGACTGCTTTTTATTTTCCTTATACATGACAGAAAGAATTCTCTTGCAAGAGAGTAGCTCTTGGCAAGTAAACTGCAGAAGAGGGATGGCCCATGTGTAGGCAGGTGCCATCCTTTAAGGTCAGCTGGTGACAGGTTGAGATGACTGGTTTGTTGCCCCCTGTTCTCCAAGGACCCAGGTTCAGAACCTGCTAGTCAGGAAGGGTGTGTGGCTCCAGATGGACACCTGGGAGAAATGTGGTCACAGGCACTGGCCGCTCCAGGAAGTCCAAGACACGCAATAGGCTGGATGGTGAAGTGAACATCAGCTGAGAAGTTGGGGTCTCTAGGGCCCCGCTTTTTGTAAAAAAAGGGAACTACCACTTACTTAGCCCTACTATGTTCTGGGCACTCGGCTGGCTGCTTCTACCTTTTAAAAAAATTAACATATAGTAAAATTGACCTTTTTTTGGAGTACATTTCTATGAATTTTCAAACATGTATAGATTCTTGTAGCCACTGCCACATTCAATTAGGAAACAAAACATTTTCTCCATCACCCCCCAAGTCTCCCTTGGGCTCTCCATCACAGTCATACCCTCCCCCTTCCCCGACTCCTGGCAACCACCCATCTCCCTCTTTTGGAGAATGTCTTATAAACTTTTGAGAAGGGTTCTTTCACTCAGCACAGTGCATTTGCAATTCGCCCAAGGTATTACATGTAGTAGGACTTTACTGTGAGCAGTAGACTCTTGTATGGGTACAGCACAGTTTGTTTATCCAATCGCCTGTTGAAGGGCAGTTGGGTTGTTTACAGTTTTTGGCAATTATGAATAGAGTTGCTAGAAACATTTGTGTACAGATTTTTGTGTGGACCTAAGTTTTCATTTCTCTTGAATACGTACCTAGGAGTGGGATTGCTGGGTTGCGTGGTAAGTATATATTTAACTTTATAAGAAACTGCACAAATCTCCCATGCAGAAGAATTCCAAATAATGTCTGCAGACACTCTCCCCTGAAGTAGGTGGAGCATAAGTGGAGGCTGCCTGTGGTAACATCCTTCCAGAGAGCTTAGTATGGAAGGGGAGATTGACGCAAGAGCACTTTACAGTGGGGAAGCCTGGTAAACATGCCCTCAGCCAGGTCACCAAGGTCAACAGTGAGAAGTCATGTTGATGGTATATACCTTTGATGTGATATGGTGAAAACAGCACTTTACCTGTGGTCTTCCTCCCAAAACCCGTAATCTCAGTCTAACCATGAGAAAAATACCAGACAAATCTCAGTTAAGGTACATTCTACAAAATACCCAAATAATACTTCTCAAAATCATCAAGGTTATCAAAAACAAGGAAAGTCTGAGAAACTGTCACAGCCAAGAGGAATCTAAGGAGACATGATGACTAAATGTCATGTGGGATTCTGGAATGGAAGAAGGCCATTGAGGGAAAATGGAGGAAATATGAATAAAGTACAGTCTTTAGTTAATGAGAACAGATCAATATTGGTTCATGAATGGTGACAAATATACCTGATTAATATAAGATATTAACAATAGGGGGATCTTGATGTGAGGTGTATGAGAATTCTGTACTACCTTTGTAACTTTTCTGTAAATCTAAAACTATTCTAAAATTTAAAAGCTTACTAAAAAAAAAAAAACCTGCCAAACAATTTTGCATTTCCACCAGCAGCATACTAGAGTTCCAGTTGCTCAGCATCGCCGTCAACACTTGTCAATACCTTTTGTTTTAGCTATTTAACAGGTGTGTAGTTGTAGCTTATCCTGGTTTTGATTTGCCTTTCCCCAATGGCTAATGATGTTGAACCTCTTTTCAGATACTTGCTTACCGTCCGTATCGTCTTTGGCGAAGTGTCTCTTCTTTCTCCCATTGTTAAGTTGGTTTCCTTGTTTTCTTACTGTTATGTTTTGAGAGTTCTTTCTGTATTCTGGATACAAGTCCATTGTTGGATATAAGATTTGCAAATATTTTCTCCCAGTCTATAACTTGTCTTTTCATTCTCTTGACAATTTTTCACAGAGCAAGAGTTTTTAATTTTTATGAAGTGCAGTATATCAACTTTTTCTTTTAGGGGTAGTGCTTTCAATGTCATGTCTGAGAACTTTTTGCCTTGTTTTATTCTGAAGTTTTGTAGTTTTATGTTGTATACTTGGTATGTGATCCATTTGAGTTAATTTTTGTTTGAGGGTTAGATCAGGGTTCTTTTTTGTCTATTTATTTGCCCATGGATGTCCAGTTGTTTCAACACCATTTGTTGTTGAAATGACTATCCTTGCTCCATTGAATTGCTTTTGGATCTTTGTCAAAAATCCATTGGCCATACTTGTGCGGGGCTATTTCTGGACTCTTCTGTTTCATTGATCTGTGTGTCTATCACCCACCTGTATCACAGTGTCTTGATTACCATAGATATTATGTAAGTCTTAAAATCAGGAAGTATGATTCCTCCAACTCTACTCTTCTCTTTCAAAATTGTTTTAGCTATTCTAGTTTCTTTGTCTTCTCATGTAAATTTTAGAATAAGCTTATTTGTATCTACAAAAAAGTCCTACTCGGGGCCCAGCCTGGTGGCCTAGTGGTTAAGTTTGGCGCACTCTGCTTCAGCAGCCCAGGTTTGGTTCCGGGCGTGACCTACACCACTCATCAGCAGCCATGCTGCAGTGGCGACCCACATACAAAATAGAGGATGATTGGCAATGGATGTTAGCTCAGGGCCAATCTTCCTCAAAGCAAAAAGAAGAAGATTGGTGACAGATGTTAGCTCAGAGCGCATCTTCCTCAACAAAGAAATAAAGTCCTACTGGGATAGGAATTGCGTGAAATCTGTAGATCAATTCAGGAAGAACTGACATCTTTAATGTATTGAGTCTTCCAATCCTCGAACATGGTATGTGTCTCCTTCATCAAGTCTCCTTTGTTTCTTCCATCACTGTTTGGAATCTTCAGCATACAAATACTGAACATGTTTTGTTAGATTTGTGCCAAAATATTCACTTTTTCAAGTTATTGTAAATGCTATTCAGTTTTGAACTTCATTTTCCAAATGTTCATTGCTAGTGTATGGAAATATGATTGAATTTTGTGTTTACTTTGTATCTTGCAACCTTGCTAAAGTCACCTGTTCTTGGGATTTTTTTAAAAAGATTCCTTGGGATTGTATACTTAGACAATATGGCATCTGTGAATAGAAACAGGTTTATTTTCTCCTCTCCAATATTTTTTCCAGTGCCTTTTTTTTGTGTGTGTGTGAAGAAGACTAGCCCTGAGCTAACATCCATTGCTAACCCTCCTCTTTTTGCTGAGGAAGACTGGCCCTGGGCTAACATCTGTGCCCGTCTTCCTCTACTTTATATGGGACGCCACCACCGCATGGCTGACAAGCAGTGCGTCAGTCCGCGCCCGGGATCTGAACCTGCGAACCTCAGGCCACTAGAAACAGAGCATGCAAACTTAACTACTATGCCACCAGGCCAGCCCCTCCAGTGCCTTTTAATATCTTTGTCTTGCTTTATTGCACTAAGTAGGACTCCCAATACTGAGCTGAATAGGAGTGGTGAGAGCGGGTATGCTCGTCTTGCTCCCAGTCTTACAGGGAAAGCAGTCAGTCTTTCACCATTAAATATAGTGTTAGATACAGAGTTTTGTAGATGCTCTTTATCGGGTTGAGAAAGTTCCCTCTATTCCTAGTGTGCTGAGAAGTTTTATCAGGATGGGAATTGAATTCTGTCAAATGCTGTTCGTCGTTGCGTCAGTTGATGTGGTCATGTGGTTTTTCCTCTTTAGACTGTCAGTTCAGTAGATCACGTTGTTTGGTTTTTGCATCACATTCCCAGGATCAACTCCACTTGATTGTGGTGCATTATTCTTTTCTGTGTTGCTGTCTTTGATTTTCTAATGTTTAAGATTTTTGCATACGTGATCGTGAAGGATGTTGGCTTGTCGTTTTCTTGTGCTGTCTTTTTCTGATTTGGTCCAGAGTAATACTTGCCTCATAAAATGAATTGGAAAATGTTACCTCTTGTGGAATTTTCAAGAAGAGATTGTGTAGAATTAGTATTATTTCTATTTTCAATGTTTGGTAGAATTTGCCAGTGAACCCATCTGGGTCTGGAGATTTCCTTTTTGGAAGGTTTTAAACTATCAATTTAATTTCTGTAATAGTTATGGGACTATTTAGGTTATCCATTTCATCTTGGGTAAGTTTAGGTAGTTTGTGATTTTCAAGGAACTGGTCCATCTCATCTCACTTGTCAGCTTTGTGTGTGTGAGTTGTTTGCCCTGATCGTCCTTTTAATGTCCACAGGCTCTCTGGTGGTAGTTCCCTTTCACATTCCTGATATCGCTTATTTGTGTCGTCTCTCTTTTTTCATTGCTCTGTCTGGCTAGAGGTTTGTCAAGTTTAATAGTCTTCTCGAAGAAGAAGTTTTGGTTTTACTGGTTTTCTCTATTGCTTCTCTTTTTCAACCTCTTTGATTTCTGCTCTTATATTTCTTATTCCTTCCTTCTGCTTGTTTTGGATTATTTTGCTCTTCTAGTTTTAAGGTGGAAGCTTAGATTATTGATTTGAGACCTTTCTTCTTTTCTAATATAAGCATTTCTTGCTATAAATGTCTCTCTAAGCACTGGTGTAGCTGCATCTCACAGATTTTAATATGTTGTATTTTCATTTTCATTCAGTTCAGTATGTTTTCTGATTTTCCTTAAGACTTCCTTTTTGACCAGTGGATTATATAGAATTGTGTTGTTTAATTTCCAAATGTTTGGAAATTTTCCTGTTATGCTTCTGTTATTGATTTCTAGTCTAATTCCATTATGGTCAGAGAATGTACTGTATATGATTTAAATTGTTTTAAAATTTCTGAGGTTTGTTTTACAACCCATGATATGGACTGTCACGTTGAATAGTCCACGTGAGCTTGAAAACAATGTTTATTCTGCTGTTTGATGGAATGTTCTATAAATGTCAGTTGGATCCAGTTGGTAGATGGCATTGAGTCACTCTCCTCCATCCTTGCTGATTTTGTCTGTTCTATAGATTACTAAGACAGGAGTTTTAAAGTCTTCAACTATAATTGTGGATTTGTCTCTTTCTCCTTTCAGTTTTGTCAGTTTTTGCTTCACGTATTTTGAAACTCTCTTGTTAAGTGCCTGCATATTTAGGATTGTTATATCTTCATGATGAATTGGCGCTTTTATCATCATTATTATTCCTGTTTGTCCCTGGTAATCTTCTTAGCTCTAGTGTATACTTTGTTTGATAGTAATATAGCCTCTCCAGCTTTCTTTTGATTAGTGTTTGCATGATATATCTTTTTTTTATCCTTTTATTGTTAATCTAACTATATGACTGTATTTGAAGTGAGTTTTTTGTAGACAGCTTGTAGTTAGGTCATGTTCTTCTACCCATTCTGGTCATCTCTGTCATTTAATTGGTGTGTTTACATAATTTACATCTAATATCATTATTAATATGTTTAGGTTTAGGTCTGTCATTCTATTTTTTTTGCTTTCTGTTTCTTCCCTCTGTTTTTCTTTCCTCTGTGTCCCTTTTCCTGTATTCTTCAGGATTATTTGAATGTGTTTTAGCATTCCATTTTAATTTATCTATTAAGTTTTTTACTTTATGTGTAGTTTGTTTGTTTGTTTGTTTTAGTATTTGCTCTAGGGATTACAATATGCACACTTAAATTTTCAACAATCTACTTAGAATCAATATTTTGCCACTTAAAGTAGAAAGCAGAAACCTTACCACCATCTAGGTCCCTTTATTCTCTCCCCTTTATGTTGTAGTTTTCATGTGTACTATGTCTATTTATGTTGAAAATCTCATCAGCCAATGTTGTAATTTTTGCTTTCAACTGTCAAACATATTTTAAAGGACTCAAGAGGAGGAGACTAGACTATTATATTTACCCAGATTTTTCCTTTTCTTTTGCATTCCCTTCATTCCTGACATTGCATGTTTTCCTTCTGGTATTATTTCCCTTCTGTCTAAAGAAGTTTCTTTATAACTTCTTATAGAGCAGTCTATTGGTAGCAGATTCTCTTGAGAATGTTTTCACTTCACCTTCATTTCTGAAGGACTTTTTTCTGGATATAGAATTCTAGACTGGCAGTTCTTTTCTTTCATACTTAAAAGTGTTATTCTACTTCCTTCTCACTGCTGCAGTTTTTGTTGAGAAATCTATAGTCACTTGAATCCTTATTCCCTTACGAGTAATGCATCCTTTTTCTCTGGTTGCTTTCAAGATTTGTCGTTTGTTTTTAATTTTCAGCAGTTTCATTATGATGTGTGTGGGTGTGTATTTCTTTGGATTTAGCCTTTTTGTATTCACTGAGCTTCTCAAATCCATAGGTTTATGTCCTTCACCAATTTGGGGCGTTTCAGTCATTATTTCTTCAAATTTTTTGCACTGCCTTCTTTCTCCTCTCCTTCTGGGACTCTAATGACACAAATGTTAGATCCTTTCGTATTGACCCACAGAACCCCAAGGCTCTGTTCATTTTTTAAAAACCTTTTTTCTCTCTGTTGTTCATATTAGATCATTTTTATTGATCTGTCTCCATGTTCCCGCACCCTTTCCTTTGTCTATTCATTCTACTAGTGAGCCTATCCAGTGGTTTTAAATTTTCAATTATTTTATTTTTCAGTTCTAAAATTTCTGTTAGATTCTTCTTATATCTCTGTTTCTTTGCCAAGACTTTCTATCATTCCCTTCATTTCAAGAATGTTCCCCCTTACTTCTTGGAGTATTTTTTATAATAACTGCTTTGAAGTCTTAGCTAATTCCAACGGCTGTGTCATCTTGGCACTGGCATCTATTGATTACCTTTTTCCATGCAAGTTGAGGATTTTCCTGGTTCTTTGTATGTTGGGTAATTTGGGATTGACCCTGAATATTTTGAATATTACATCATGAGACTCAGCAAATTTGAGTTCAGATTCTAAGTCTCTTCCAGCCTTTTGTGGGTTTCAGTATCAAAGCCTTTGCAGTGCTCTTCAGATCTGCCCATGTGTGCCACTCCATGGCCAGTGTGGGACCTGGCCAGTGGTCTGTCCTGAACTTCAGAGTCTGTAGTGTGATGTGTAGAATTATATCTACACATACTCAATTCAGAGCTGAGCCCAGGGACTCATAAACAGCTTTATGGGGTTGTTTTCCTGAGCTCCTCCCTCTCTGCAATATTCCTAGTACTTTCCAGTTCCTAGGGCCTCTCTCTTTGGTCCTTCAGCTGGAAGACAGGGGCTTTATTTCTCCTGCTCTGTTACACTCTTCCTGCAACCTAGCTCACATCTGTGACTAAGCAAGGGGAGAACTGAGAGCAAAATCCAGTGAGTTTTTCACCCTCTTTGGACCACAGCTCCTCCAATTGTAAAGGAAGTTTCTCTCCCTCAGAGTTTTAGGCATCTGTGGACCCCTCTGCTGCTGCTGTGATGGCTGATGTGGAATTGCCAGGGGACTGGGGCATGAGAGAGCTGAGACAACAGGGGCATGAAGAAAGGGAAAATCTTGGGATTTGGCACACTATCTCTGAGAATTAGGTGACTTCTTTCCTGCTCCACAAACCAGGACTAGATTGCTCCTCCTGGAGCTCTGCTGTCTACACTGATGCCTATTTCTGGGTGTTGGGTTGTATTCAGTCCAGGCTGGAGGTCCTGGAGGGGGAGAAGGCAGATTCACCACCAGTTTGGTGGTGCTTCAAATTCTGGTCATCTTCCCTCATCTACCTGCTACTGTTTACTTTTCAGAGACCTCAAATAGCTGCTCTGTTCACTCTATCCAGGCTTTATAACCACATTCAGTGGGCGAGACAGGGTGGAGTATGCTCACTCCATCTTGCTCAGAACCATAAGGAAGCCAGAAGACGTGTGCTTTAGAGGCATTCAACAAAGAGATCTGGATTAAAGAAATGAGGAAGTCAGGATGTATCTGGTGCAGGAAAGTTGTCGTTTGTATGGGGAAGGAAGAAAATAAAAGTTGAAGGATTAGGTAGATATTAACAGAAATAGCTAATATCAAGGGTCACATGAAGAACTTACAGAACCGTCCCCTTGAAATTCCCTTGTTCCCATCTTTATGCATCTGCCCTGGCAGAGTGTGGGAAGGGGGTTCCTCGGCTCCTGCTCAGGCTGCCAGTGGGAGGGAGTGGTGTGACTGAAGCAAGTGACCTTGATTCCTCCCCACTAGGGTTACGAGGAAAGTGTACATGGACAAGTGGAGAAAGGCTTCTCTGAGAGTCAAGAGTCTTTTCATCCAGGTTACCGAGTGTTTACGTCCAGGTGGTCACCAATGTGTGTAGTGTGTGTGGCCTCATGCTGCAGAGTCTGATCTGGGCTTGATAAAGAAGTGAACCTCTTGAAGCAGATCTCTCTTTCTCTCTCTTTTTCACTCCACAGTCACTCACTCAAATAAAGCAAAGGCTTTATTATGAGAATAACTCTTGCTTTGCTACAAGACTTTCTGAATGAGTGGACTGTTGATAACTCTCGTCACTGAATTTCCATCTACACGTGTTGACGCTGATGAAATCAAAGTCAACATAGCTTTACATCTGAAAATTGTAAAGCAGAACTTGGAAGTGGCCAGTTTGTCTAGGGCCTCTGGTGTGATCTTTAAGGTTTCCATTGCCCTATTGATTCCCACACTGAACATTTTTCAAATGCCTAATATTAATATCATTTAAAATTTGTATGATACTTTGGCCATTTGACAATTTTTTTTTTTTTTTGCTTTATTAGCTCTTTTGATCTTTATAGTGACAGTATAGGGCAGACAGGATAGCTGTGGCATTGTCCTATATTATTTTTACATTGTTGTAAACTAGGAGAGTATAATTTTACGTCTTGGTTTTTCATTTTTCATTTCACATAAGCATTTTCATGATGCTGTGTTGTCATCATTGCTGTCTATAATATTTCAATGAAGTGCCAGAATTAATGTAACAGAATTTACATAATTTTCTTATAGTTGAGCATTTAGGTTATTTTCACTTTTTTGCTGTTACAAATAATGCTGCATATGGTTTTTGTTTTTTTTTTTGCCATGTTTTAAGTTATTTCCTTGGGATAGATTAAATAAATAGACTCTCAAAATATTGTTAAACATGTTTCAACATTAGGGAGGATTTCAGAAGACCACAAATGACTTAAAACACCACCATAACACAATAACAATTTTCAGATTTCTTCATGTTGAAGAGCAGGTTTTGGATGTGCCAAGAGATTTAACCAGAAGGAGGTGGGTAACGTATATAAGGAAATGAAGAAAGCATTAGCAAAGAGAGGGAGAGAGAGAGAGAGAGAGAGTGTGTGTGTGTGTGTGTGTGTGTGTGTGCGCGCGTGCAGGAGAGACAGACAGACAGGCAGAGATGAGGCTAGGCTGGTTAAAGAACTTCTGTCTTGAAGAAACCAACCACGGAACCCTTATGTGAGGTTGCTTTTGAACAGTGGCAGCATCCCCATTGGAGAGCTGTGTGGGCACCCTTGACCAGCTCCAGATTGCAGAGTGCCTTGACCACCAGCTGACATGATGATGTCATAGCTAAGCGGTGACAGACATTAGCAGTTTCTAGGGAGAGGGCTTACTGTGGCCTGCCGGGTGGTCCCTGTGTCCAGGAGGATTTGCCCAGAGCCTTTTCTCCCACCGAGACCCAGATGTCCAGTGTGCACAGCTCTTCACTGTGGCCCTTCATTCGGCCAGGCCTGAAGAGAATGGACATTTGTTCAGTTCCATCCCTAACCTCCCTGGGGTTCTTTGGAAAAGGACCAAGTCCCAGATCTTTTAAGGAGTCTCTCCCAATCCAGCAATTAAAGTGTAGCTGTCTCCATACCAGGGGTGTGGCAATATCCATTTATTTTGCCAAATTACCCAAAAGGATGGAAGGCCAAGTCAGTCTATATCCAAATTGAATCCAGCTGTCCCTGAATTGTCAGCTGTGTCCTTCTTTTATTAAAGAGGTACAGCTGCTCACCCAGGGAGGGAGGTGCCTTGCAGTAAATTCTAACATTTGGTTATAGTGGAACCAACTCAGTTACTAGTGAAAATTAATGGAAAACACCTGTCACCAAATTCCTCCTTGTCGCCTTAAACTAGAGAGCTCGCCAATTCACTGAGGAATTACCTGTGATGAATTAAACATGAGGAAAGTGCAAAATGCATATCCAAATGCTCATGTAAGGTGACTTTTGAGTTGGGATTTAAGACAACTTTGGAAAAACTAAGAAATTTCAGACTTAGACTCTGGGGAGCGTTGATTTGTAATCACAGCGTTCCTTTTCCTTCCTCCCTGATCCACATGGGGCTAATTGAACTCCTGCACCCTTCTGTTTTCTGGCAACATGGTGGATTGGGATTTGTTCTGGAGCCGTCTGCACCATTGCTGAATCAAGGGAGGCAGAATCTCTAGACTGCAGGCCCCGTGAGGTGGGGAATTTGTCTCTTGGTGGCTCTATCCCCAGCACTTAACATAGTGCCCGGCCCATCGGAGCGGTTCTGAAATTGACCTAGCAAAGTCAGTTTTGTTAGAACTTCTTTGTGGAGAACTTATGCCGTCTTAGTCTCACACTGTGCTGGGGAACCAGCAGATGGTCCCTTATCTCTCTTTCCTGTGAACTGGGAACATTTTAGACATTTCCTTCTTCCTAGAGGGCATAAACTAGGAGTTATCTTCGGATATTACCATTATCACAGCCGCAGCAGAGAAGAACCTGCACCAAGTGTCATAAGATGTTATCTCAGAATGGGAATGGCCAACAGCCTCTCCCGCTAATAACCTGCTAACGAGCAGACAGCTACCTTCTGCTCCAGCTTCCCCACAAAGGAGACTCTGGAGGGACATTCTGTGGTGGGGACTGCTGCCTCCCGGGACTGCACAGTCAGGCTCGGTTCTTCCCCGTGGAGCCACTAGAACACGCTGACCCCTCGGTCAGCTCCTCACAGAGCTGAAGTCACTAACCCCCACGGCAGATGTCCTCGACTTTCTCACCATTGCTCACGTGACATGATTATCAGGTGGGCTTTTGTTTTCATTTTTATTTTTTTGGATGTTCTCCAGATTCTCAATAGCTGTCTCCTTTTTCCTTGTCTTACAAGTGTTTATTAAATTAAAATGCCTTTGCACGTTTATTATTTTTCCAAAACGGTGGATCCTAATAGGTTGCTTTGGACTTAACAACTGAGGAGAACAATGCATGTGGGTTTGTGGACGTGTTTACTCAGTATTGCTGCCGTAAGAGAGTTGATCGTTCCTTTCAAGGTGTGGGATTGGATGGAATGTTCTAGGAGCAGCCTGACCAGCGGAAGCAGAGTTGAGTGAAACCATCACTTCTGTTTTGGATCATGTACTTTTGTCAATGCAGCTGAAGGTCAGTTTAGAGTTGGTTGTTGTTATTAGCATCAAACACATTGACTCACAGCTGCGCACTGTCAACTGATGAGCTGCCTCTCAGTATGGACTTGGGTGACTGAGTCAAAATGTCAGACTCTCCCACTAGTAGTTTATGAGTTATTCAAGGGCAGAAACCTTGTTGTCGTCCCCTCTTTGCTTCCACATCATTCCTGACACGCAGAAGGCCCTCAGCAGTGGATGAATGAATTTCCTGTCAAGAGGCATCTTTCATTTATTTATTTTTCCAGTTTTATGAGATTTTGACATATAACATTGTATACGTTCCAGGTGTACAACATAACGATTTGATAAATGTATACATTGTGAAATGATTGCCACGTTTAGTTAACATCCATCACCTCACGTAGTTACAATTTTTTTTTTCTTGGGAGGAGAAATTTTAAAGTCTACTCTCTTAGCAACTTTCAAATATGCAATAGAGTATTGTTAACTACAGTCACTGTGCTGCACATTATATCCCCAGGACTTATTCATCTTGTAACTGGAAGTTTGTACCTTTTCACCACCTTCACCCATTTCCCCCACCCCCTACCCCCTGCCTCTGGCAAACACAAATTTGATCTCTGTTTCTGTGAGTTCGGTTTTTTCAGATTCCACATATAAGTGAGATCGTACAGATTTGTCTTTCTCTGACTTATTTCACTTAGCATACTGCCCTCAGGGTTCATTCATGTTGTTGCAAATGGCAGGCTTTCCTTCTTTTTTGTGGCCAAATAATATTCCACACAATATTCCATTGTGTGTGTATATATACACACACAATGGACTATTATTGTGTCTACTGATGAATGACACAATATTGTCATCATATATATATGTATGTACACCACATTTTCTTTATCCATTCATTAGTCAGTAGACACTTAGGTTGTTTCCATTTCTTGGCTGTTGTAAATAATGCTGCAGTGAACATGGGGTGCATATATCTCTTCAGGATAGTGATTTCATTTCCTTTGGATAAATACCCAGAAGTGGAATTGCTGGATCATATGGTAATTCTATTTTTTATTTTTGAGAAAGTTCCATACTGTTCTCCATAGTGGCTGCACTAATTTACACTCCCACCAACAGTGCACAGGGTTCCCTTTTCTCCACATCCTCACCAACACTTGTTAGCTCTTATCTTTTTCATAATAGCCATCCTAACAGGTGTGAGGTGGCAGCCTCATTGTGGGTTTAAAGAGGCATCTTTTAGACTCAGCCCATCACTGAAGTTTGCCAAAATCTTTCTGGTCCCAGTTGTGTCATTCTCTGAGTTAACTATCCTCCTGGCTTTATGTCCCCCACCTTCTCCATCAACATGTTATTTGCATTCAGATTTGAGCTGTTAATGAAGGTGCAGGACAGAGCCTGGACTGGAGTCCTCTGCCCATTAGCCATAGAGACGTCTTTCCAAGTTGACTCTGGGTAAGGCGGCTCAGCCACCATATTTCATCGAATTTAACACCTCATCAGCTGTAAGATTACTCATTATTTTATGCACTATGAAGAAAGATTAAACACTACCATTTAAACCATCACACAATGCTTTCTTACCACTTAGAATTTTTATTCTGTCCTTATTGAAATAATTCCTTTCATTCGTCAGTAGACACTTAGGTTGTTTCCATTTCTTGGCTGTTGTAAATAATGCTGCAGTGAACATGGGGTGCATATATCTCTGCAAGATAGTGTAGATTATTACCAAGTATCACTTTTGTCCATAAGCAAGAGAAGAGTACAAGCACAATAAACTCATTAGGTACCCTGAAACTTCTTCACGTTCAGAGGCCCGTTCTTCTGAAGTTGTCTCAGCCTCTGAGTCCATGGGTTTCTGTGGAAGGTCATCCTCTCTGCTGTCAACGTGCTCTTTACAGATGCTTCTTCCATTTCCCTTTGGGGAGTAGGGGAGTCCTGGGGAGGGGCGTAGGGGGCTGGTCATGTTCTACTCTGTAAGGAGGGTGGTGGTTATATGGGAGTGTTTGCTTTGTGGGACTTCACTGAGTGATATATCATGATGGTTTATGCACTTTTTGAATTTATTTTTTAATTGCTAAAGAAAAAAGAGGACCTCTCTTGTCTCCAGACAATGACAGCTGTATCAATGATGGGCCTGGCTGGGAGCGATGATAAGACACATCTGATTTCAGAGATCTTAAAATGCAAAAAAACCCAAAAAGTGCATTTTAGGATAATGAAATACAGTATTTATAAATCGACCTGATTACACAAGGTTCAGGGCACATTTTCCAATCTTGTCCTCAATGTATGTTTAAGCATCTCTGTACCTTTTACATAACTTTGTTAGAGATTTTTTCATTACAATCATCAGTGTCTTTTCATATGAAGACCTTCTTGACAGATTCATTTCTAAATTCAGTGTCTGGAAAAAGTTATTCTGCAGATGAATCTGTCAGAATGAAAAGAATTTTATAACCCAGTATGATTCCTTTTTTTGCTTTGGCTACCAGGAAACTCCACTAAATTCATTGCCCATCTGCAGTAATGGGGTTCTTTGATTCCACTAGCCTATAAGTTGCCCTAGATCCACATTGACTGGGTATAAATCTTTGTCTGAACAGCTGCCCACATACACATCTAAAAGGACACCAGTGACATTTCTTATTTGACTTGTATTCGTTCATTGGAAAGACTATTGCTTCATAGCCCCAAACAGCCAAAAATCTCTTCCTGGTTCTGAGGCAAAGTCAGTTATCAGCCAGCCAGAAAGTGATGAGCGGATTTATTTGGCAGGAGCTTTAGGGCTGAGCTCTTCAGCCTGTGGCAGGGACAGATGAAAGTCCTCGCTGTGGTCTCGTCATGTGAGAGGTTCTGAGCAGCAGGGAGCATGTTGTTACGAGCCTTGGCTACCAGCTGTGGTCTGGCTGGGACGCTGGGGGCTTCCTCACCACAGCCCCCCCAGGCCAGCCCACTGGGGTCCTTGTCCTCTGCCTTGTGACTGCGGAGGGGGAGGGGCACTTGGGGAGCATTGAGTGTGTTGAACAAATGCAGATGGAGCCACAGAAAGAGCCACTAGGCTGTGAGGCTAATTTTTTGTGCCAGGCCGGGGGTATGGGGGTGGAAGTAGTTCCCACACCCCATTATTCTGAGACTGCCAGGGCAGAGGCAACGTGCAGGGGAGGTGAGGAGGGTCCATGGAACCTGGACAGTTTACATTCTGTCCATCGTGTCCACAGAAGTCTCTCTCCTTACAGGGTGATTGCATTTAGCCCCGTGTTGAGGTTTCTCTCCCTTCTCCCTCTCCTCCCCTCCAGCCATTTCAGTGAGATTGTTCATTGTTATGTCACTGAAGAGCAGAACACAGAAGCTAGCGGTGACCTGAGATTGATCAAGGTCACATGTGAGGACATCCCTGGAGAGCAGAGATCTCTAATTCCTGCAGCCAGACCCAGACCCCTGTCGACCTTCTGTTCATCAGTTTGAAATAAAATGCTCCTCAGGGGGTGGAGGAGACTCTGTTTGGCGGGGTCACCTGCGTATTTGTAGATGCCACAAAAGGGTAGCCAGTAGCTGGGTGCAGACAGACATTTAGATGTCTCCCCGCATTGAAATGGCAAAAAGTTTGCCTATTGACACAGACTGGAAGAGAAGACAAGCAAACGAAGATACGTTGTTGACATGGTGGGATCAGGGGGTTGTCATCCTTCTATTTCCAGACCTTTCTCCAATGATATGTTTATAATAAAGGGAAATGACAACTAAGTGATCTCCATGAGCTAGACTGAGTGCCAGGGAGAATCCATTTAACAGAGATCAGTGGGAAGTCCCATATCGGGTTCAAAGCCACAGCAGCAGAGAAGGGATTTGTTGGGCATGGGCCCCCCCGGGCCTCCTTTCTAGGCCAGAGCGTCCCCAACTATCATGATCCCATAGTGTCCCAGTTATTTTTTCTGGCACCCCTAGGCTAAAACAGTCCCTGATAGTCCAAACAACTTAATAAGTATTTATGTCCCAACAGCATCCTAGCTGTTGGTATTAGGTTCCTACAGCTGCTTCAACAAGTTACCAGAAACTCAGTGGCTTAAAACAATGCACATTTACTATCTTACAGTCTGGAGCTCAGAAGTTCAAAATCAGTCTCACTGGGCTGATGTCAAGGTGTCGGCAGGACTGGTTCCTTCTGGAGGCCCCAGAGGAGAATCTTATTCCTTTGCCTTTTCCAACTTCTAGAGGCCACCCTCACTCCTTGGCTTGTGGCCCCTTCCTCTACCCTCAAAGCCAGCATCATAGCATCATCCCATCTCCTCCTCTGACTCTGACCCTCTCACCTTCCTCTTATAAGGACGGTTGTGATTATGTTGGGCCACCTGGATGATCCTCAATCATCGCCTCATCTCAAGGCCCTGAAGTTAATCTCTTCTGCAAAGTCCCTTTTGCCATGAAGGTCACATATTCATAGGTTCTGGGGATTAGGACAAGGACACCTTTGGGGGACCACTATTCAACATACTACACCACTTGAAAGAATATTTTTATTTTATTCTTAAATGCAGTTACTTACTAACAGGACATGTGCATCTGTGTGTTAAGCACAACTTGTAATCTTTGGAATTAGATTGGACATGTCCAGTCTGCTTCCCTGTTCCATGTTGATTTTTGTGTGATACTTGCTTTTTATCATGGTAAACTGCTGAAAATCCAGCTTCACAAAGGTATGATGTCATCGAAAGGAATATAACATGATCTAATAGGAATATAGCATGATCTCATGGTGAAACTGAACTACTTCAAGCTAGTAGTTTGCTTTGTGTCCAGCAGGTGTCAAGTATTGCTGTGTTTCCCTCAAAAAAATTGAATATCCTATGGTACCCCGTGACTTTGCTCAGGTATCTTGGGTGCCCTGCACCAGCTTGGGAACCGTGACTTTAGGTTAAAAGCATCCCCGCTCGGCTCCTTGGACTGTGCTTCATGGTGAAGATTAAAGGCTCCCCCTTGGCCAGGCTGTCTCCTGTAGTCCTGGGCAGTGTCCAGCTAAGAAGATGCCATCAGACTCAAAGTCTGTTCCTGCCCGAGCCCTGGCCCCCTTCCTGGATGGGCTAAGGGTCATCAGCCTCCTTAGCTGATCACACTGACCCTTCCCTTCTGTCACAGGTCACGCAGAGTCAGACACTTCAGGATGCCCTGGGCCACAACCACAGAGGAAGGAGAGACTGACTTTTCTTGGTTTCTTTGGGCATGTTTTCTGAATGACACTGACTGAAAAGCCATAGAGGGCATTCAACTGACCAGTGACTATGTTAGTCAAAGAAGGCTGCGTGAGTGAAGCAGGGGGCCCGTGTCCAGGGAGTGAACCATTCTTCGAGGGTTGAACCCAGTGTTAACATGAGTCTGATGACTGGCAGGGAGAGTTATTAACACTCTACTCCCCCCTAAGACCCTTACCTCCTCTCTGCTTGGACAAAACCTTTGTCTGGGGGCATGTGGGGTTGAAAGTCTTGTGAACTGGAGTCTCGGGGTAGACGGTCTTTTAGGATAGTGACCCACGTTGCATTCCTCTGTATGTGCAGTTCTGCTCCATCATTTTTGCTAGCCCTCTGCCACACGTAGGCCAAGCAAGGTAGATTTTCTATGGGGAGGTTTTCTCACCACTTCACACGAGGCCCCAGCAGATGACGTTCAAGTTGTGATTGAGCAAGGTCAAAATATAGAGGTCTGCGAGGGACTTTTGACCCAAATGATTAGGGAAAACAAAAATTCAAATTCATGTTTTCAAAAATAGGAAACCAGTACAGATTTAAATGATTTTCCCAGAGTCTGAGTAGAGCTGGCACTCAAGGAAGGAGGCTGGGTTTTCTTTGGCTAGTCCTCAGGCAGAGTCCTCCCACCTGCCTTCTAGTGCAGCGCCCTGCACTTACACCAAGAGCGAATGCATCCAACTTCTGAATTTGGGGTAGGCAGTGTTTTGACCTTAGTGTTGAAATGAAGGTGCAGGTGTAAAACCCATCGAGTATATATTGCCCCAGTACAGGCTTGGGGGAAGGTAATTGGGCAATACCATCACAGCCTTAGTACCGTGCAGACCTCTGAACCACAGTTCCTCTTCTGGCTGTGTCCTCGGAGAGCATCAGACAGGTAGCTGTGGGGCAGCATGGTGATTAAGGGACGGCCTTTGCAGGCGACCTGTGTTTGGATTCTGTACCCCGTCACTTCCTCACTGTGTGTGGTGGCCCCGCTTTACCTCTCCGAGCCTTGACTTAGTGATGTTGCGAGTTGAGAGCCGAGCTAGATGGCTGTGAACGTGAGCCAGTGTGTGCTGTTTGTGCTGCCCGAGTGAGGGTTTGCAGTCTCTTCTTTTTGTGGGAGGAGCAACACATTTGATGGTTCTTGGGGACACTAAATGAGAGCTGCCCAAGGTCAATAGCAAGGGGCAGAGTGACAGAAATTTCCGGATTCTCCCCCAGGGAACCTCGTCTTATTGCTCAAGGCCCACCTGCTAGAGAAATCCTAACTCTGGTTGCTCTGGGGCGTTGAGGAAATCAGAGTTTGAGCAAAGCCCCATGGGGATGTGGCTGAGCAGCCACAGGAGGCAATCTCCTTCCAAGTTCCTTCTGCAGCTGGGGCCGCCGTGGCGGGAAGAGGCTGGGGGGAAGCGGGGTGGGGGGAGCAGGTGGTGGCAGGAGGTCAGGAAACCTCCACCAGAATGTGACCACCATGACCTGCCTCCACTGGCCCCCTTGCTCATGTCCCATTCTCCATACGGCTGCCTGTGCTCAGGCTCCTCCCATGGCCCCCATCACCCTTAGAACACAATCCAGGCTCCCCTGTGACCGAAAAGCCCTCCCTGCAGGTCTGGCCTGGCCCACCTGGCCCACCTCTTCCCCGTGAGCCACCTTTTCCGCCTCATCAGCCTTCCTGGTTCCTGAACTTTCCGAAGTCATCGCTGCCTAGGGCCTCTGTGCAGGCTGTTCCCTCTGCCCAGACTGCTCCCCTCTGCTCAGAAGACCCTCAAGTCTTCTCATGGCTGGTCCTCCCTTCTTCCATCTCAGCTCAGATATCCACCTCCCTGACCCCTAGTCCAAAGAAGCCCCCTTTCAGCGCTCAGGGACGTCACCCTGAGACCGTCTCTGTAGCACTCAGTGCCCCTGAAGTTCTTGTTTGGGTTTTATTTTATTAACTGTCTCTTACCCTTGCCCTGCCCTCCAGCACACAGGCACGCACGCACACACACACACACACACGCACATGCACGCGCACACACCCTAAGTGCTCCATATGTTTTTACTCATAGTAGCTGTTCAATAAACATTTGTTGAATGAATGGATGGTCAAGGCCGTTGGAAGTTATAGGTTGACCTAGAATTTTAGCCTGGTAGAAACTTCTGCCATATGGCCTAAAGTGAATTGTAAAAGTGCAATTGTTGGAAGGTTTGTTCTGCTTCAAGTCTGCAAAAAAGCAGTTTTAGTATCCGCACTCTCAATTTAAAACCCTGAGTGTCAGTCTGTGGACCTGAAGTGGGTCAGGGAGCCTCCTTGTCTGTAGAACAGAGCAAAGGGATTGGAGTACAATCCATAGATATGTTTTCTTCAGCCCACAAGTGTTTTGCACTAGATTTAAATTAGTTGCCACTGTTGAGGAATTGGAAGATTTCATGTAGAGGATGTCAGCACTCTTTGAAAAGCTCTTTAGATCTGATACCACTGGGCCCGTGATCCTGAGTGGCAGTGCCTGGCTGGCCCTGAGTGGGGACAGTATGGTCGGTCCCCACTGTGCCCACTTCCCATGTTCTCCAGCTGGTAGAACACAGGTGGTCACGTGAGGTGTGCGATCCTGGTTGTTCAGAGTGACCATCACCTTGGCCTGCACAGAGGCCCGTAGTTGTGTTTCCTTCCTGGAGGAAGAGGGCAGGGTTGCTTCCATGGCCCTTGCCACAGGTGCCACTTCACCCTGTCATCTTGGCCTCTTGAACGGGCTTGGCGCACCTGTGTCATTTCCAGAGAGGTGAGACCCCTGGGCTGAGGGGGCAGGGGGCAGCGGTGTGTGTGACAGCGTGCTGTTCTGCGCAGGGCCTGGGGCCGGGACTGGGCCCTCCTGCCCCTTCTGCTTCCTCCCCTACAGCACCAGGCCTCTCACTTTGTGCCTGTCCCTGTCACTCTGCCCCTCCTTCCTCAGCCCACGGAGCAGGCTTCTGGGAAAGGATGACTCATGACTCCCAGAATCTGCGAGCTAGGAAGGCCCTGGGAGAGCTTCTCGCCAGCTCCGAGGGCCCCCAGGCTGGACCAGAAATAGCCGTGATGATTCGGTCTCGTCTGCACTCTCACGCTGCAGGTGTTCTGCTCTGGTGGAGAGGCGCGGCCCTCCGGACCACTAGAAATGTTTGGAGACACAGTGACTTGCTTCCTTTTCCCTCTGAACTCTTATTTATTGCAAACTGCATTGTTATGATAAAGAACAAAATTAAAAGGGGAAATTACCTCAGTGCCAGCACTACAATACACTCTCTTCCTTTCCAGTCCTTTTCCTTGTGTGTACATAATTGTAATTACAGTGAAATTAAAATCTATTCACTTCAGTATTCCCGGTGTCCAGAACAGAGGATGGCTCACAGTGGGAAGGATTCAGTAAATACTTGTTGATCGTAGAGTATTTTGTTTATTTAACCGTAACGTGAACGTCATTCACTGATGTTCTAATTCATCATACGCTAATCACTATTGCATCAAATTGTTAGAATTTATTTGCCATTTTACAATATTTAGATTTTCCCCCCAATTTATCAGGTTTAGAAATACTGCTGCAGTGATCATTTTTCTCCACATAACTTGTTTTTGAGTGTTTTGAATTATTTCCTTAGGATAAATTCCAAGTATTGGAATTCCTGGATCAGAGGAGAGAAAGATAGGAATTATAGAAATTGCTTTCTAAAGTCTTACTTATCCCTAATGCTAGGATTGCTTGAGGATATTAGTTTTACTATAACCTCATCAGCATTTGGATTATTATTTTTATATTTTTGCTCATTTAGTAGTATAAGATGGTACCTGTTTTAATTTGCCTTTCTATATGTGTGGTTATTAGTATGGGTTGAAGAGTTGCCTAAGCATTTAATAACACTCTTTCCTCTTATGTGCCTTGCCTATTTGAGTAGTCTGTATATCTATCAGAATATAGATGTTTCAGTTGGATTTGGGTGAATTTATAATATAGATATGATGGACTCAATTTTCCCATCACAGTGACTGCAAACATTTCCTAGTGTATTTTCCATTTTTAATATCAGGTGTGTTATTATAGGTGTGACTTTCCGTTCTCTAGAGAGTCTGAAAACGTGGTTGCCAGAAGGACCCTCAAGATCTAACCCAACCTCAACATCTCAGACAGGGACCGCAGCCCAGAGAGCAGAGGCCACAGCTCACGGACACGGCAGGCACCCTGACTGAGCTGTGGTGTGCAGCCACCTGAGTCCCCAGAGCCCCTGCTGCTCTCCTGGCCCAGAAGGGTCTTTTGAGCTGAGGTTTACGCTTCTCTTTTCTGGACCAAGGCAAGCTTTGTGACAAGGACCGACTCTCCGAAGGGGTGCTGCTGCCACACTGAGGACACAGAGCCAGCCAGGCCACCTTTCTGACTCAGGGCATTTTAAAATATCCCGGGCTGGGGAATTGGGAGGAACCCATAATCGGTTTCGTGAACATTAAGCTCTTAACAGGCAGTTAGTGCCGTTTTGATGTTGAATTACCTTCAGAAGATGCGTTAGTTCCACGATATCGCAGCCACCCGTCTGCCAGGTGTGGTGCTGGGTCTGGGGGATCTGGAGAGGGTGAGGAGAGGGATATGACCCAGGCTCAAGATGTGCTCTGGCCTGGAGGAGCTGATGCAGCAAGAGGGCTTTTACTGCCTGCTTAGCTGTCTGCCACTCGTCACTGGGGAGGGAGGGTCCCAGAACTGGCAGGTGACTCCTGAACTGGCCGTCGGGAGACTTGGTCTAGAAGCGAAGATTCTGATCCCAGCTCTGCCGCTGTGTAGCCCGTGTCGTCGACCCTCCGACTGGTAGAGTGTGTTCACGGTCAGGTCTGTGCATCCGTTCAACAAACGTGCAGTGAACACTTACTTAGTCAAGACTCTGTGCTAGGCACTCGGATTGCTCCAGAGGTGGCTAAGGCATGGTCCACCCTCCAGGGGATTCATTTTAGGGGGATAAACGGAAATGCTAACATCTACCCATCAAACAAGCAGCATTATAAATGAGTGTAAATGAAATGCCAGAGGCCCACCGAGGAATCAGTAAATAGTTTTGAATAGGGTGGAGGGAAGCTTCTCAGCAGAGGTGGTACTAAGCCAGGACGTGAGGGACGGCTGGAATTCTGGGGCGGGGGGGGGGGGTGAGAAAGGAAGAGGAATGAAGGGAGAAGGGAGAGGACCGCCCAGCTAGGGAGCAGAAGGAACAGACACCGGAATGCGAGTGCCATTGTCCAGGGTGTCTGGAGTGCAGGGAAAGGGACAGGAAGGGGAGGTTGGGTCCAGATGGCAAATGCCGCTTAGAACCATCGGAGGGTCTGAGGGGGATGATGAGAAGGGACATGTGTCTGACAGCCTGGGGAAGTTCTGGATCTTGAGTGGAAGAATGCTAAGAAAGGAGCCCGGGAAGGACGAGATGCGAGCTCAGGAGGTGAGGGGCCCACGTGCTTAGCACAGACGGCCTTTCCCGTCTTCCGTAGCTGCAAATCCCAGTGACAGTGAGTGGGCAGGTGTGTCTCTGGTGGTCTTCCATTTCCAGCCCCGAGTCAGCCTTTTCATCGATTGGCCTCCGCCTGGTAGGCCGGAGTGGGGAGAGGGCCAGCAAATGCAGTGCCCTTGATGTCTGTTTGGAGAAATCCTGATTGTTGGTGTTTATTTGTTCATTTATTCAACAAATATTTACTGAGTGCCTACCACGGGCCAGGTGTTGAACAGTAAAGTGGACGGGAGGAAAATGACATCAGTGTGGCGATGTCTGGGATTCTGGAAGTTTGGAGCCTATCCTCTTTACAGGGAATTTGTGACTGAACTCATTCGTTAAGTGCTGAACCCCCTTATGCAAGGAGTCGCTCTCATAGTGACAACGTTTATGTGTCTGTGCTTCCATTCTAGATGCCTTAGGGCCACGTGAGCTGCCCCACGGGACTGGTTCTTGGTGGCCAGCAGCTCCCAAGCAACTCACATGTCCTTGGCGGGCTCCCTCTTGGCCTCAGGCTCCCACTGACACATCACAGAAGCCCGTCGACCGGCCGCCCCGCCTGGCGTCCTCCTCGGCAGACCTGAGCCATGGAGGCCCCCGAGGTCCCCGTGGGCTCACTGATTGACTTTGAGACTGAGCCATCCGCCTCCTCACCTCTGGAGGTGCTGCCTCCAAAGCTGCAGGATGGGGACAGCTCCCAGGGCGATGGCGCGTCCGAGAGTGAGACCACGGAGTCTGCGGACAGTGAGAATGACATGGGCGAGTCGCCCTCACACCCGTCCTGGGACCAGTACCGCCGTTCCTCCTCCAACGAGTCCTTCTCTTCCAACCAGAGTACCGAGTCAGCCAAGGACGAGGAGACCCTGGAGCTCAGGGAGTTCATGCGCAGCTACGTGGAGAAGATCTTCTCTGGAGGGTAAACCCCTGGGGCCGGCTCTCTGCTCTGCTCTCTGTCCCTTAGGGGGCATCCCCTGGGGCCAGGGCTTCCATTCCCTCAGCAACCAGGGATGGGCCACCTCGGAGGTTCTCATTCCCACCCGGGCTGCAGGGAGAATCACATGGGGAATTTTCACCACTTCTTCCCTCCCACCCGCTGATCCAGCCGCTCCACTGACACTCACCTCGTCGTTGCTAAGTCCAAGGACGCTAGTCTTCTTCCCCAGTATATCTGAGTGCTTTCAGATTAGCTACTCGTTGGCATTCCATGTTGGGGTCATACTTGGCTAAGGGGCTGCGGTTATTAGCTGACATTAAATTTAGGGACAATAGAAGGCAGGAAAGTTTCAATTACCCATACTCCTTGGGATGCTCATGGGCAGCTGAGCCTTAGGCAGCTGCTGGGATGGGGACCCTTCCTTGCACCTCTTTCTAGCCTTTCTTTTCTGGTTCTTGAAGGGGTAAATCAGGGATATTGACAATTGGAGCAGCAGGAAGCGGAAGTTGGAGTTAGAACGCAGACTGAGGAGCAGGGAATCTGTGGACGGGCCTCTGGCCCTGCCGCCTTCATGTATTAATATCTCAGCCGGGGAAGGGGAATCATACAAACCCGAATTCCTGGGTTTCAGGTGTCGACTGTTGATCTTGCATCATTCACAGCAGCACCTTAACTGCTGGAGGTCTTGCTACTCAGATTGTCATCTGTGGACCCGCAACATCAGCATCACCGGGAGCATGTTAGACATGCAGTCTTGGACGCCCCCAGACCCGCTGAGTCTGAATCTGCATTTTAACAGGGCCTCTAGGCTATTCGTACACACGTTACAATCTGAGGAGCTCTGGCTGAAGGGGTAATTTTCCAGTTTCATTAAAGCGCTAAGAAGACTTTCTGCATGTTGACACTATACAAAGAGTACATTAGTCACGTGCCACAGAACATTTCAGTCAAGGGCAGACCGCACATGCGACCGTGGTCCCATGAGATCAGTACTGTGTAGCCCAGGTGTGTACGAGGCTGTACCACCTAGGTTTGTGTGAGGACCCTCTATGATGTTTGCACAACAGCAGAAGCACCTAACGACGCATTTCTCAGAACATGCCCCCGTCATTAAGTGACACACGGCTGTATTGTCTGCTGTGATTTAGGCCCCTTGTTTGTAAACTCGATAGTGGATGTCCGCCTGTTTCAGGTGTGCCTCAGATTTCTATGTGGTCAGAAAAGGAAAGATTGCTGTGATAATCCAAATATTTGACTATCCAAAGATGCATTTCTGTTTGATTTTGAATGCATCCTGGGGGAGCAGTAGATGAGGCTTCCTACTTATTTTGTTCAACTAACACTAAAATTAGTCAGCTTTCTCTGAGCACACCCAGTTAATGAAAGGGGGAGAAAGCCCAGAAGCTTGCTCATTTGCCAGGAAGTCCAATCTATGTTTGTGGCAGCCTGTCGGCAACATGGAACGTGGACAACTGAGTCGGATGCATTTTCAAAAGCATTCCAAAAATCACTGCAAATGGCTGGCAAATTCTCATATTTCATCTGGTGTTGGTATTTGGGGATAAATGAGACCAAGATGTTTTCTACAAAACCTTAAATAAATGAAATGCACAAGCCAGTTGATCTTCAGCCTTCTGCTTTATTTTTTTAGTCATTAAATTTGGGGTAGAATATTGGCCCCCCACGAAGAGTGATCAGAAGTGGTTTGAGGTCAGGTGAACATTTTGTCCACCCTGGTGGTGGTGACCCCTGTGTCCTGGGTTCCCCAGTCTCCATCCTCGCACACAGCTGGGGATCGTCAGAGAGGTGAGCAGACTGGCTTTTTCCAAGTATGGAGGAATAAGCAGCCACACCCCTCTCTGAGAGGTTGGAGGTGGCATCAGACCCCTTGGTGTTTCTTGGCCTCAGTGTCTCCTGCTGGGACGGAGCACACTGGGCATTCGTGAATTCAGTAGGCGGTTCCATGTGGACATCAGCAGCAAGATTAGTGAGAAGATGAGCTGGAGGGCCGAGCCCTCGGAGGGTCGTGTCCCATATTAGTGCCGGGGCCTCACTGGAGGCGGGAGGGCAATGGGAAGGAACACGCCCTTGGAGCCAGGAAGACTGGATGGAGCTCCCGTTTGCTGCCCCCCAGCTGTGTCGGATCCTCCGAGCTGGTCTGCTCATCTTTGAAATAGAAGTCATACCATTTCTGCAGGGTTGGCAGGAGGGTGGGATGAGCTGATGTAAGCTGCACTTGGCAGGGGTGCAGTACTTAATAGTTCCTTCTCTTTCCTCTTCCCCCTACTGCATCCTTTTCTGTTCCAGAGGATTGAAAGTTTTCTGTTGTTCTTGTTTCCCTCTGCTCCTCTTCTCAGGGAGGACTTGGACCAGGAGGAGAAGGCCAAGTTTGGCGAATATTGCAGCAGCGACAATGGGAAAGGCCGGGAGTGGTTTGCGCGCTATGTGAGCGCCCAGGTAAGGGCAGGTGACGAGGGGGGCCGGCGGTGTGTCACAGACTTGCAGTCTCTCTGATTCGTCCACTCTGGAGAAAAGAGTCAAAGGAAGTGACCCAACAGAAAACAAAGTGAAACTTGTCTAAAGATGTTTCTAAGGGGATAGTGGGAAGGGGGGGTAGATGCCCCACTAGAAAGGAGTGAGGCAAAGTAACCTGGTCTGCCAACCCCACGAAATTCCAGAAAAGTTACGTTTTTAAAGGCAAGTGTGTGGGCTATGTCCGTGCATATTTTTATTAAATAACCCACATCTTCAGGTTTTGTAGATAATATAGTCAAGACAATGACAGCCATGTAAGTTCAGAAAAGAATTAAGCTTTATAAATATCCAGTAGGTTTTTTTTTTTTGTAAAGTGGCTTAAGTTCTTAGTTTTTGAAGTATTTTTATCACAAGTATTCTTCAAAGAAAAATTAGAAAATGCAGGTAAGCAGAAGTAGAGAAACTACCATAAATCTACAATCCAGAAATAGCCCGCACTGTTGTCTTGGGGTTTCGTCCATCCGTGCTGCTCCGTGTGTGTGTGTGAGGTTCCTGATTTTTAAATCTGTGAGGAGAACAGGAAAACCTCTGCCTGTGCTCCCCGAGCCACCGTCGTGTGCTGGGCGCCAGCACTTGGCTGGGTCCTCATTTCTGTAGAGCAGGGGAGGCTGTTACCGTCCTGGGCTTGCCTCCCAGCTGCGTGTAGCATGGTAAGCCCGCAGCCTCTCTGAGCTGCGGTGCACCTCTGCCCCCTGGTTGCCCGATGACGTGTCTGCCCTCTTTCTGGACAGCGCTGCAACTCCAAGTGCGTCTCAGAGCCGACCTTCTACCGCCTGGTGCAGTCTTTTGCGGTGGTCCTGTTTGAGTAAGTAATGCTGTTGCTCAAAGCCTTTGTCCTACCAAGCTTGTCTTCCCTCCCTCCCCGCCTGTGATAACCCAGTTGTGAGTCATCAGCTCGAAATTGCTCTGATGCAGCCAGCATCAGCCAAAAGGAGAAGTCGTGACCAGCATCTCACCCGTGGGAGTTAGCGGTCCTTACGTGGCAATAGAGCATAGAGGCCCGCAGCTGGTGTGAGTAAATTCCGCCTGTGGGTCCTGGGGACAGGCTGTGGTTATGTATGGTGGTCGGCCTGCCCTCCTCCAGCAGGGATCTGGAGTTTTCTTGAGTTCCTGCTGTGAAGCGCTGCAGACTAGGTGACCGCCCACTTAATGACAGGATCCAGTGACAGGGCCTGCCCTGAGTCCTCATGAGGCACTGCTGGGGCCTTTATTGCACCAGGCCGTGGGACAGCGTGGGGTGGTGAGAAGACCCCCTCTGCGTCTGTAGCTGCAGGAGGCAGGCCACGTGACTCAAGGGCTCTCTCCTGAGGCCTGATGGCTTTAGGGCTGCCAGACCTGCTTTACGCCTTGGACTTGCGTCAGAGCGGGCGACATGCCCTCCGAAGCGTGAAAGAGGTGGGGATGTGGCTCTACCTGGCGGAAGCCGAGCAGCAGTCGTTTGCACCCCCAGCCCCCACCACCTCCTTGTGGCCTTGAGGCAGATCGGGCCTGTGGCTTGTACCACTGCCACCTCCCCGTGTCCCCGTGTCCCTGTGTCCATTTTGTCCTTCCAGGCCTGAAAACCCTCCTTTACTTTTCCTTCCCCTTCTTTTCCAACAGAAATGTAGCTGCTCTCTTGAACCTTAATTCCTCTGTGTCTCGGTGTCTCCTCACCTTTCTCTGTTCCGCCACAAACATGGGGCACGTACTGGAGGAAAATGACCAAAAACGAGGAGGGTTCCTGTTTTTCCTGCACTTGCTCAGAATACCCCAAGTTCAGGAGACACTCCCTTGGGGGGAATCTGGGTCTGGGAGCTGGCGAGGGTGGAGGGAGGAGAAACAATCACTGAGGGAGGTCGGGTGTGCCCCACGCTCAGCCGGGAACGCCTTGGAGATGGTTTAAAGCAGGCCCCCGGGTTGTCCTGTGTCAACATGCTGTCTGCACTGAGAACACGTCAGCTTCCAGGCATTCACATCTATAGGAATTTTCATGAATCCATGCCTTGCGTAGATTGCACCTGCCCCACCTGGTAACATACTTAAATCTCCATTTTCTTTGAATTTTTCCTTAAATAAATAAAATTGGGGGAACAATTAAATTCAAGTTCTAATGCTGCCAAAACACAAAATCTTCCCATTACTTTGTCCATGAGCATATATGTTTTTGTATGGTTGCAAAATATATATATATATTTTTAAAGACTTATTAATTTTTAAAATTTGTGAGTTTTGTAATATTTAGCTTATTAATGTCTTTAGCTTTTACTTTTATTTAGTCTTTTATGGTTTTATTAGTACTTTAGTTCTTTCAATTTATTACATTATTTTTATATTGAGATAAATAAAAATAGCCATAATCCCACTGTCTAGATAATTTCTGTTGACTTTTTTTTTAAGTAAAACTTGTCCAAGGTTAAAAACTAAACAGGAAAGTGCAAAAGGGAACAGCATAGAAAGGCACAGAAGCCTCACGTGGAAAGGCTCCATCACCCACGCTGGTCTCTCCCCATCTCCCACTGATAACCACTCTAATGATGTGCGTCCCAGCACAGGTTTATTTTTCCAAAAAAGTCATAACATTCACATACAACTCTGATTTGTAATGGCTCTGTGGTATTTTAATATGTACTTACCGTAATTTCTTCAGCTCATGTCCTGTGGTGGGCGTTAGATTACTGCTCTTCATTTTCTTCTCTAGTCCACAGTGCTACAGTGGACATCACTATTGCTGTGGCAACTGTAACTGCAAATTCCTAGTGGCAGACAGGTGCTCGTTTTGAAGTTTTTCCTCCTCGTTTTGTTTGCTAAGTTGAATAGATCTATATGTATCTCATAATCTTAATATAGTAAATATAATATACTATAGTAAGTATAACCCTTTACATTTGTATAACCGTTTTCGGTATATAAAAAGTTGCAGTATGTAAGAATTTAATTGGGTTTTCAGTGAGTGACACAGGTGGGTAGGTATTCACATTCCCAGTGGTTCTCAAAGTGCTGTCCCTGGGCCAGGAGCATCAGAACATCAGCCTCACAAGGGAGTTTGTTAGAAATGCATGTTCTCAGGCCGTGCCCCAGAACTGCTGAACCAGAGACTCTGGGGGTGGGCCCCGCAATCCATGTCTTCACACGCCCTGCAGGTGATTCTGATGTAGCTCAAGTCTGAAACCCACCGACTGGAGGATATCATCTAACTGCTAATTCCTGCAAAGGGGCGGGAGGCCACGCGGCCTGGGGCCACTGTTTTGGCCTGAGACCTGAGGCCCAACTTCCAGTCCTGGCTTGGCTCCCGTGCGTAGGATTGCGCTTCCTGGGCCTTGGCTGTTCCACCTTGAAAGTGAAGGAGGCCAGGCTGATGGACCTGAGCTCCTTCCTGCCCAGACTCAGACCCCGTCCCACTGTGTGCCTGTGTGTGACTCACCTGATTGGACTGAGGGGATTATGTTTATTACTTCTCCTGCCCAGCATCCGGGGAGTGAAGTATGAATTTAGACACGTTCATAAAGCATTTTGGTCTTGTCTTCTGAACTTGCAGTGAGAAAATTGGGGCAAGTCATTTTTTAGCCAGTCAGCCTTGCTTCTTGTTGCAGGTGCCATCAGATGGACGACTTCGGGCCTGCCAAGAACCTCATGACCATGTGCTTCACTTACTACCACATCGGTGAGTCACGGGGTGCGGCTCAGGTCGAGGGCAAGCTGGGAAACTCAAGGCTGGCCAGCTTATAACGCGGCATCACATGAGGATTTCCTCCCAATTAAAGGCAAAGTGGTGAGGCTTCCAGAAAACAACGGAAGCTGATGTTAGGGAGGGAATGAGCAGGGCATGAGAGTCCTAAAACAGGAGGAGACATGGTCCATGTCCCACAGTATGAAGGAAGCTGCCCAGCTGTTAGGAAATGAGAAAACAAATATGTTAGGCAGCACATTTCACGGCAGACACAGGAATTGTTGGATGTGAGGACATCAGTTTTATGTTTTAGCAAAATGTGACACAGCGTTGGCTGTTGAAGAGAGGTGGGGAGGAGCAGTGCAGCGTCTTAGTCTGGAAAGCGTTCCCAGGTGTGGGCCAGAGATGCCTCTGTGAAGAGTGTAGATTCATCCTGAGGCTCTGGCAGCTCTTCTGGCTCATTCCATTGGAACGTTCTGGTTCCTTGGAGCTTGAGGGTTCCCTGTGTTAAGCTCCTTGGGCTGCAACAACAGAGACTCTTTCAGGCCACTGTAAGGACAGGGTTGCTGAGGGCCTGCACGTGGACCAGAGCTGGGTCAGGGCAGCACAAAGCACCGGCCTCCCCTCCCACCTCTCTCGTGACCTGCGGGTTGGCTCTCGTGGTGCATCCCTGTCTCTGCAGCTTGGCTTCCTCCTCTCCTCCCAACAGCCCCTTCTCTCCATGCCCTCAGTTCTGTTGGCTAAAGCTGGTCTGACTGCCTTAGCTCGTGGCCAGGCCATTGCTGGGAAGGCCCTTCATGCTGGGCCACTCATCGGTTGCCTGTGGGTCAGATGGGAACCCCTTGTCCAACCTGTGGCTCCTGCTTCTCAAAGAACAGCTAGATGCTGCTTGTCTGGGTCAGATCTATGCACAGAGCAGCTTAAATTAGTAGGGGACACTCAGCACTTTGACCTGTAGGGGGCGCCTTGGCCTGTAGGGACCGTCTTGGCCTTACGTCCATACACTGCCCTTAGAAAGGGCACTCCTTGTGTTGCCTCCACTCACTCCTCCTTCTCCCAGGAGGCCTCCTCCCACCATTGCCTATTTCAGGCCCTGTCCAGATGCCATCATGCCTGTCTGGAATCTGCACACCTCCTCCCTCCACGAGGAGGTGTCTTCTGTCCTCTAACCCTCGGCCTCCACTGACATTGTTACTTTCTATTTTACACTCTCACTTTGTGTGTACATTGCTCACCTCCCTTCTGGACTTTGTGTTTCTCTGGGGCTGGACCCTTGCCTGTTTCTTCTTTAGTCCCTTGTGGCCCTAGCTGACTTCCTGTATACAGTAAGTGCTTAATGACTGCTCTTAGAAGGGGCCCAGACCCCCATCTTCTCCCGTTTTGAGCCTTCTGCTGCCCGCTGCCATGTCCAGCGATTGCTCAAGGAGGTCTCCCCGCTACCCCAGGGCGGCCCTAGCACGCCCGCAGGAATTTCCTTCTGCCCTCTGCTGTTTCTCCTACACAAACAGCTCTTGTTCCCGCTCTCCCCTCCCCCAGGTAAACCACACCTGCTCCCCTCAGAATCCAAGGAGAAGCCCGCAGGGAGCATCGACTTCTACTTGAAGTCCGCCAACAGCTGGTTAGCGGAGAAGAAGGACATTGCCGAGCGGCTGCTGAAGAACACGTCAGCCAAGACAGAGAACGTCAAGGGCTTTTTCGGGGGGCTGGAGACCAAGCTGAAGGGACCCCTGGTTAGGAAAAATGAGTAAGTGTCGCCTGGTGCATGTCTTCCCTGACTGTGGGGAGGAGCAGGCTTGCAGGTGTGACAAACAGCAGAAGCCACAGTAAGCCCGTGTGTGCTGGTGATGGGAGAATCTGTCCGCCCTTGGCGATCTTTGGGGCCTGAGAGCAGCTCCCCAGAAGTGCAGCTGCCAGCCCAGCTTGACTCCGTACCCCCCAGATTGTCGATGGTCTCCAAATGCTGTTCGTGTGCTGGAGCACAGGGATGTCCCCTATGGGTCCGTGTTTTCTGGGACTGATGAGGAGCATATGGGGATTGTCAGTTGGCAGGAGGGAAATTACAGACCTTCCCTCCTCCCTCCTCCTCTGTCTGTGGTGAGAGCTTGTGTTAATGGAACGAGGTGAAGACTGTCCCCAGAAGCAGTCCTCTGACAGGAACTCGGGAGCCTTTTGGAGCAGGGCACTTTAGAACAGGAGTGTTGAAACTAAGACATCCACAGAGAAAGGAGAGCCCTGGGCCCTGATGCCCGTGCCAGCCACCCGATGGTCCCCTCCATCTTCTCCAATGGCTTGGTCACAACCGAAGGACTTGGCTTCATTCCTCTTCTGGTCCACACTGTTTTGGATTCAGAGGAAATGGCACAAAGAGGCCTAAACACCTCATCTCAATTCTAAAAGACCGGCAGTTGGCAAATGTAGCATTGATTTAGTAAACTGTTTTCATAGAAAACCACATTAAACCTACACGTTGGTTATGAGACTCAATCCCATTTCAGCAGTGTGACACAGTTTCTTTGATTTGAGAAAGGGTGGAGGGTCATTTTGTCACTGCTGTGGTTTCTCTCCCCCAAGGGAGGAGGACAAGCCCAAGGAGAAGCCGCAGAAGACGGGTGAGTGCTCCCAGCGCACTCGGGCAGCCCCTGGAACCCCGCCCCCACTAACCAGCAACACCAGCAAGCAGGGCCCCAGACGTCTTGGGGCTCCACTCCCCTCCAGCACGAGGGGCTGCCGGAGATGATTCCTGAGTTACTGTCAGCTCCCATCTATAATTTCTTATTGAATTTCCATGGAAAAACCACTTTTCCAGGGAGAGGATGCAGGAAGTAGACTTCTTATCCAGGGAAGTTAAGGATAGTGTCACCGTCTGGGGAGGCAGTGGGGGGGCGGTGTTCCACAGACCCCTCCCTAGAGGGAGTCCTCATCGCCAGGTGTGGGGAGCATCATTACTGACGTGGGCGGCAGAAGAGCTGTCGTGGAGTGTCGGCTGCGTGTTTCTCTGACCTTTGGGGAGGTGCAGTGGTTCCGGGAGTGTCGCTGTGGGGTTTGCCAACGTGGCTGCAACCAGAGCTGCGCTGTCTTGCCACCCTCCCGCAGTGACCGTGTGCAGCCCGGAGGAGGAGAGGAAGGGCGAGAAGATCTACCTGTACACACACCTGAAGCAGCAGCCCATCTGGTAAGGCCACCTTCATGCCCCTGCGGCCAGAGCTGCTGGTGCCTTCGTCTCCATCAGAAATGAAGGTCACGCATGCCCATGGGGTTAGCCTGGAACCCTCCTATACTGCTGGTGGGATTGTCCAATGGTGCAGCCGCTGTGGAAGACAGTCTGGCAGCTCATCAAAGGGTTAAACATACTTACCCTATGACCCAGCAATTCCACTCCTAGGTTTTAAAAGAATTAAAAACAGGCTCTCAAGCGAAAACTTGTGCACATATGTTCGTAACAGTATTATTCATAATAGCAAAGGCGGGAACAACCCAAATGTCCATCTACTTGGACAGTTGATGTTTGGATAAACAAAATGTGGTCTCTCCATACCGTGGAGTATTACTCAGCCATATAAAGGACTGAGGCACTGACACAGGCTGCACACGGTGACCCTGGAAAGCAGTGTGCTGAGTGAAAGAAGCCAGACATGAAAGACCCACACCGTGTGTGATGCCACTGATGCAAGAGTCCAGGACGGGCAGCTCCCTGGAGACAAAGGAGACGAGTGGCTGCCAGGGCTGAGGGAGGTGAGAATAGGGAATGACTGCTCATGGGTGTGGGGTTTCTTTATGGGGTGATGAAAACATTCTGGAACTAGATAGATAGTGATGATGGTTGCACAACTCTGTGAATATACTAAAAACCACTGAATTGTGCTCTTTTAAAAGAGGGAATTTTCTAGTATGTGAATTATATCCCAATAACACTCTTATATGTGTATAAAAGGAGGCATGGCTGAAGTGAGAGACCAGTGGAAATCCTGCCCTCTGTCCTGCTCTGCGGGTGATCCCCCCGAAGCCTCTCCGTCACCGTGTCCTACGTACTCACAGGGAGGCACTGTACTAGCCCCTGAACCCAGAGGGTGTCAGACCTGCCCCTCCTCGAAGATCACCGTCTAGCTGAGGAAGAACTTGGCCACCACAAAACGAGGGCAGTGGGAGGAGTGTGGCCAGGAAGGGCTGGGCTGGAGCTGTCCGCAAGGCGAGGTGGCCCCTGAGCTGGGCCAGGTGCAGGCAGAAGCAGAGAGAAGGGGAAGCTGACCAGCCGCGTCACCCCTGTGCAGTGGTTCAGCTCGGCCCCTCTGGGCTTGACCTGGCGGCTATCTTACCATCTGCGACCAGGCTCGGCAGATTCTTCTGGAAGGGGCCAGGGGGTGAATGTTTTAGGCTTTGCAGGCAACCACTCGACCCTGCTGTTGCAGTGCGAAAGCCGCCACAGACAGCAGGTGAGTGAGCGGGCGGAGCTCTGTTCCCATAGAACTTGATTTAGGGGCCGGCCCAGTGGCGTAGTGGTTACGTTCGGCGTGCTCCACTTCAGCAGCCCAGGTTCATGGGTTCAGATCCCCAGTGCGGACATACACTCGTCAGCCATGCTGTGGTGGCGACCCACATACAAAACAGAGGCAGACTGGCACAGGTGTTAGCTCAGGGACAGTCTTCCTCAAGCAAAAAAAGAGGAAGATTGGCAACAGATGTTAGGGCGAATCTTCCTCAGCTAAGTAAAACAAAAAACACAAAACTTGATTTACACAAACAGGCAGCAGGGGATCCGGCCCACACACTAGTTTGCCGACCGCCGATCTTTGAGAAGAATGTTTCTTACTTGTGTGTCCCTATGAACATGTTTGCTCTCTGCACGTGGCCTGTCCCTGCTGGGTTCCCATTTATGTTACAAGACCCTGTTCTAGAAAAGCAGGTCTCCTGAAACCCCCCCCCCCCACTTCCTCTTGGGAGCCTCAACAGGTAACGGAGAAGCAGAAATCGGCCTTGTCTGCGTCCTGCAGGTGGCAGCTTCAACTCTGACCCGAGGAATCTAGAGTTTACCCAGTTCCCCCCTCCTCCTCGTGCTTGTACTTCGCCCGTCCTATCCTCAGAGAGACGGGCAGATGCTGTCAGGATCCTTTGCCGGGAGCCCCAGGGAGCCGCCTGGGTTTAGAATAAAGTCACAAGCTCATTGTTTCTTCTCAGCTCTACCTGTCTGAGACTGTTGAGAAGCTTGTACATTGGTGGTGGGAAGCTTCACTTATCCCTTAGATGGGCTGAGGGCTATCTCTCCCGCCTTCCCTTGGAGAGACCTTAGGTGTGTCTCTGTCTTGTAGGCATACGCTGAGGTTCTGGAATGCAGCCTTTTTTGATGCTGTCCACTGTGAGAGGAGAAAGCGGTCTCCCACGACCAGGTAGGAGCAAAGGCTGGGCCCGCTTTGCCTCGGGGAAGAGGACCAGGGAGTGGCTTTATTTTCCTGTGTCTGAAGAGGAGAGCAGAAGAACAGCTGAGTCGATGCGTCTGTGTTTCTTCTTCAACCCCTTCTGGCCCCAGTGCCCTGCAAGCTGCCTGGAGGGTCCTGGGCGCACAGCTTTGTTGGGGGGGGTACTCGGCTTGCATGAGCGCTTTCTGCCCTGGGGCTCTGGCATGACTTGGCCTGACCTCTAAAAAATGCTAACTCCCCCTGAATGAAACCATCAGGGTCTCCTTAGCCTATCACTTTATAAAGTCAGAATCCTGAGCAGGAACCATGCAACAGGGTCCCGGGGTGCAGGGCTGGCCACCACCCCCAGACTCTGCTCTTGAGAGCTAAAGTCTGGGGAGATGCAGTTGCTCCTTTCAACCTACTCCCCTGGTCTGCAGCCCGAACAGCCCTCTCTAGCTTCCCTGAGGGTGGTCTTGCCGCTTCAAGAGACCCCTTTTGTAAACCACATCAAGAGCATGGGGCAGCAGTGAGGGGCTGACACTGACACTGTGGGGGCTGGTGCTCAGTTCTCTCCCTGGCCACAGCGAGCGCAGGGTGCCGCCCGCTGCATCCAGTGGCTGGGCAGGAAAGGCTTGCAGCCCTCCCTGTCCTTGGTCTCTTATTGGCCCCACCAGTCATGGGACTTTGAATTCTCCTCTTTAACAAAACGAATTTCCTCTTTTCTAACACTGGGGAGACCCCCCCCACCCTTTCTCCCTGGCAGGAGAGAGAGCAGATCCTGCTGTTTGAGTAAAGACTTCAGTCTGCTAGCACTTGGGGGAATCTTAAGTGGAATCTTTCTTTTGGGGGGCAGCTAAAGCCCTATTGGGGGTGAAATGGCCTGCCTTGTACCCCACCAGTCTACTGTGGCTGTGTTTCCTGGGGAGGCACAGGGAGCTCATGGAGGGGGAGGTGCTGAAACTGTTCCCGAGGATGCTGGAGAGAGGTCTGCGCTCTGCCAGGACACAAGAAGGAGGGGAATGCTTAGATGCTTGTAGGTGAGCGGGGTGTCCTCTTGTTTGGCCCTCCGACTCCCAGGAGATAAATTTATCTCACACACCCTGTCTCTCTCTGTCCGCTCCATTTCTGCCTGTAGTAACCCTCCCTCTTTCACTTGTTATCTTTTTTCCATCCACATATCTTGCATGACTTTGACATGTTCCTCTGTTTACCTGTTTCTGCTGCCGCTCCAGAGGGGATGCTGGAGAGGAGGAGAAGAAGAGGTGTGTGTCCACCTTGTTCATGTTACAGTGCGGGGGCTCCTTCCAGGGCCCCTCGGGGTGAGGGCCGCACACTCTGGCTGCTGCAGGGCTCAGAGCCCAGACACAGGTGCAACTCCACGCCTGCTGCAGCGTGAGGGTGTCCCGGGTGGCAAGGCCGGCACTGGGACAGGTTGGCAGTGGGTGGGAGCTCGCCAAGGACAGAGCACCCCAAAATAGTCAGGAAACAGATATGGCACCTGGAGACCTCCCAAAAGGCCCAGTGTGAGTTCAGAGAGGAGAGAGCAATGAGGTCCAGAAAATCTACTCCAACTTTGAGCAAATGGAACCCTCCACCGGCTGCCCTGGCCACTCCAGCACCTTCTAAGCAGACCTCTAGCCCACACCCTCGACTTGCCGTGGGTAGGTGCAGAGGATCTGTCTGCAATGTAACACACTCTGGGGTGTGCAGGGATCCAACAGACCCTCGCCCACAGGGACAGGTCTGGGGAATGACAGAAAAGGGGCAGCCACTCTTTCCGGGCCACTGTGCGATGTGGAGCCTTGTGTGTGTGTCGGTGGAGGGGCGGGGGGCGGTCCCCTGAAGAGAAGGGCCTAGAATGCGCTGTTCCCTGCCAGCCCACAGTCGGGTCCCACTCTCATTGTTTGAACTTTGTATTTCTTAAATACCTTTTGTAATGTATTTTTAGAGTTAAAGGCCTGCCTATTCGAAATATCATTTCTGATACAATGATTTTTTTTTTGGTGGAAATTCTCCTAATTGTGCTTCCTTTAATCAGAAGCCTATTTTTAGTGCCTATTGTTTTGTGAGAAATCTTGTTTCTGATGCAGCCTTACAATGGCTTTAAAAGGAGCATTTGGCCGCAACAGAGCCTCCTCTAATCACAAGCCCCCAGTCCCATCGCCTGGGGGCCAGAGTGTGATGAACAGGCCTTCCTGGAGCCGCCCCGAGGGAGGGAGCCGTGGCCTCCTCCAGGCTGGTCGGCACTGAGTCCCACAAGGGGAAGGAGGGGAAGCCGGCCTCTGGGCCTCCCGGGCTTCTCACCTGGGCGGATGTGGTCTGACCACACACATGTCGGACCTGCCCCCTGAGGGTCGGGTGGCCCAGGCCTCACTGGGAAGGGGGGCAAGTGTTGCTTTGAGGTGGGGGAAGAAGGGTTGGTTCCAGGTCCCTGGGCGACCTCGTGCCTCCGACGTTATTTCTCCTTTTTGGTAACCTGTGCTGACAGTGCCGTTGCATCCTCTCTGTTCTCAGAGGCAGAAATGTCTCACTTCAGAAGGCGTCCTGTTCTGCAAGCTGTGGGTCATGTCCAGATTCCCACTGTGGCCATTCAGACACGTGTTCGCCCTTAGTGCGGTATTAGACCTCAACCAGTATTGGGTATTGAACTCAGTTTTAGGGAATTGATTTGATTGTAGGCATCACCTGGTCTGCTGATTGTTAATGACCTTCCAGCTCTTTCTTCAGAGATCAGGTTAAACGTCCCAGTTCTAGTCCTAGCCACAGCAAAAAGAATCACCTCCTCAGTGGGGTCAGGAGGAGTGGGGGTCAGAGCTGTGGTGCTGCGTGACTCCAAGGTAGCCAGTCCCACGTGGTCGGGGGTTGTGCAGTGTCCAACCTGCACAAGTGTACACAGCAGCCCTGGTGGTGGTGTGGGGATTTATGTGCCTGGACAATCCTAAGAGGTGACCATCAGGGGAAAAAGGATGGGAAGGAAAATGGGATGGGATTCGCAGAGTACCTGGAAGTGTATTCTGGGTATCTTGTGGGTGTCCTGTCATCAGCACGAGGAGACCAGGAGTGACAGTGACTTCCCATCGCCTCTGTCATGCCCTGATGTCCTGTGGCCTCCCGCCAAGCTGCAGCAGCACCAGAGAGCCCCTGCAAGCCGGGAGGGTGGAAAAGGGTTGGGAGTGGATGTTCTCAGTTGTGTTTCTCTTCCTTCGGCTTCTCCATTATCCCGACCCCTCGCTCCCTCATACTGCCTCTTCTCCCCTTGTCTTTTACCTTCTCTCAACCTTGTTTTAGTCAGACTCATCCATCTGGAGTGTAAATTTTAAGGGGAAATAGGCTGAAATGAACTTCCCCTCAGCGTCAGCGTCTGTTCCTGCAAGCAGCACGCTTTTCAGATAGCCGTCTCTTTTACCCGGGTGTGTGGGGACGGGAGGCACACAGGCGCGGGCGGTCCCCAGTCCACCGGGGACAGGATGCTGTGCCACAGGCAGGGGAGACCATCCAGCAGAGTGAGCCAGTGGGGACGGCTTTCACTCAGGGACACAGTATTGCTCAAAAGAGCACCTTCCCCACCCCAAATCCCACGCCCCTGGTGTTTCTCCACGGAGAGCAGACAGACAGACGCTTCTTCAGAGTCCCGTCTGTGCGGCCACACAGACCATGTTGCTCTCCCATTGGGGTTTCCACGCTTTGTGTCAGAGGCTCTGTGCCATCTTCACTGTGGCCACAGGATGACAGTTCCCACGGGCCTAAGGGAGGAACGTGGGGCTCGTCCATGCGCTCTGGGGCTGGGCGTGGAGAGTGAGCACTGGCGGCTGTGAGCAAGCAGGGAGAACAGGCCTGTAGTGGGGCCTCCCTGCTCCCCAACCTCCGGCCGCAAGAGCCTGTTGGCACCGCCACCTGCAGCTGGCCCCTGGGGCCCCTGGGCGTGGCATCCTGCTGTCTCCCCGCCGCTGGGCAGACCCTCCCGAACCCAGTGAGGCCTGGAGATACCACACGAGTCTGCGAACCTCCTCGCCGGGTTCTGGACTCCCGCTCCCCACGGGATGTCAGCAGGACCCTTTCTCCTCTGCAGGTCTCCCTGCCCAAAAATGGGGCCGTGCCCTCCATCCTTGAGCGGCAGAGAAGGATGTGGGGATGGTGTTCTTGTCTCCCAGAGAATGTTCTGGGCAACCACTAAGCACATACCGTCTCCGGGCCAGGAGACAGGGATGGGCTTTCGGAGCTGTCCGTCTTAGGGAGGCCCCCAGGGAGAGGGTCGGAACCCTGACAGGCTCTGTGTAGAAGCAGAGCGAGCAGCGCCCCAGTGGAGGTGCTGTCCCGTGGCGGGGAGGCCACGCCTGGGCCAGCACCTGTAGGTCAGAGCAGGGGGGCGAGTGGCTGGGCAGCGGGGCACTCTGAAAACTCTCTCCTGTCACTCCTGTGCTTGCAGGGAGAAGTGGTGCCACATGACCCAGGAGGAGCGCGATGACAGCCTGCGGTTCAACGAGAACATCACCTTCGGGCAGCTGGGGTGAGAGCCCGGGGGCTGGGTACCTGGAGAGAGTGGGCCGGGCAGGTCACCCAGAGGGTGAGAGAGCAGAGCAGCAGGAGGCCATGGCACTGACACCTAGACTCGGTGAGGACGGGGCCACGGGATGAGACGCTCCTCCCTGGGGTGTGGCCCAGGAGCGCCATCCGTCACGTGTCACACATCGTGACCCCGTGTCAGTATAGCTGTGTGTTCTGAAATGCACATGACTCATTACACTTGGCCTGGATTCCAGCTCATAATTAATCCGCCTCACACCACCACACCTGGTGGCGGGCAGTGTCACAGGGAGAGGTGTGGGCTGGCAGATGAGGCGACGATTTATTTTTACTTTTTTCTGGTGGTTCTGGGCGGGCTGCATGTCGGGCCTCCGGAGGGAGGGTCCTAGGTTCCCTCTCCCCAGGGGGGCGGGAGGGCTCTCGCTCATGGGTGTCTGTCCCCAGCACCTTCACACACAACATGCTGGCGTTCGGACTGAACAAGAAGCTGTGCAACGACTTCCTGAAGAAGCAGGCCGTGATCGGCAACCTGGATGAGGGTGAGTGACGGCCAGAGGCAGGCAGGGCTGGAAGATTAGGGGCAAATGCCCTGGAATTGTCCACCCCCTGAAAGGACTGTCCCCACTGTAGTTAGAAATGTGACGTTCAACTCTGGTGGCTCACGCCTCCTCTGTTCCTGTCTCCCTAACGCCTGGGACACTTCTCATTCCGTGTGGAAATTGTCTCTGCTGGGTGGGATTTGGGGGGGAGGCGGGTGGGGAGCTTGGCTGCTCATGGTCAAAGGGAAGGAGGTAACGCGGCGCTCAGACTCTGAACATGAAATGGTCAAACTCTGGCCTCGAGTCGCCTCTCCTTCTAAATGGCCACTGTATGGCCTCCCTTTGTTTCTTGAACCCCACTGCCTGAGAGGTACGGGGGGCGGGGGAAGAGGGGAGTGGAGAAGGGGTCTTGAGGTTTTTCTAGAGTCTCTGGCTTCTGTAACAAAAGGGACACTTTGCCGACGTCACTCCCCTAATCCACCACCTTTAGCATCATCTCACCTGCTGCAAAGTCGTCCTGCCTCACGGCCTCAAAGCCTTCCACTTAGACGTGTGTTTGGATTGAGCAGTGTGCTCGAAAAACACTCCATCCTGCACCAAACGAAAGGGGCTGCAGAGGAGTGGTCTCAGGAGGCAGGAGAGGGTTAGAGGTGCCCCTGGACCTCTCAAAGTGTTGTCACCAGCCCCACCACGCCCGCAAAGGGCAGGAACACTGTCCCCTCATCCACCATGCGCTCCCTGTGTGGTTGGAAAACCCAGGCCCGGCTCCCGTGACAGTTATCTGCCCATACATGCCTTCCGTGGGCTTCCAGGGGCCCTGTGGGGCTGCCCTCTGGAGCATCATTTCCTTGAGAAGATGCGTCCCGGTTTCAAGGAGCCCACTTCCAGGTGCATATTCATGCCCGACACACAGCATGCTGGGTGTCACTTTGTGCCTTCAGAAGTGGTACTCACCGTTCCTGGTGAGGTGCTGATTTGTCATTGTCCCCAAAAAGAGCAGGACACACCTGTCCTTGCCACCATCTTTATTCTAAGAGATAATGTCGTTTTCTCCTCCAGAGCAATACAAGCTGCTGAGCGACCACATCGAGCAGATGGCCACTGAGTAGGACGCGGGAGGTCGCCCGAGGCCCCCAGGAGGACTGAGGGTACACGCCACTCTCCCGGGCCAGCGACTGGCTGTCTCCCCATCTGATGACCCTGCATGACATCGGCAGCACCCAGAGCCACTCCAGCTGCCCTACAACTAGCAGTTAGAAGAATCCGGCTGCCCGTCCTCCTTGCCTCCCCTCTGCCTATGTCTGCTCGCCCATCCACATGCCAAAGTGTCCCCAGATTACATGGCTAAACCCGAAGTGACCGTCATACCCCTGAGTATCAGGCCTGTGACATGGGACTGAGAAGGAGGAGGAGGAAGGAGGCCAGGCCCACGTGGGCACAGGGCAGTGTCTGCCGCGGCCTCCTGCAGGACAGAGAGGGTGGGGTGCACATGGGAATGTAGATCAGGGCAGCCGTGAGCTGGCACCTACTAATGACAGGGGGCAGTCATGGGTGATGATCTGGGACCCTCCCCCTCAGGTGTGGAACAGAGGGGTGCTCCCACAGACGGGGTCCCTGCTGAGCAGCAGCCGAGTGGAGGGGGCAGTGGGCCTCTCAGTGTTGGTCCGGGGCTGGTGCTGGATCTTTCTCGGCACCCGCTCCATGTGACGGGAACTGGAATCACAAGAACCTCGAGAAGGAGAGAGACCTGCACAGAGGACGTTCTTTCCTGGACGCAGAAGGCCCGGCCACAACCAGGCGGGTGTGAGCACTCGGGGGACATCACAGGACCTGAGTGGCATCATTAGAGTCACACTAGCACTGAGGTGTCTGCGTCAGACCGTCTGAGACCTTCCAGTCCACTGACAGCTTCCTTCTGAAGCCGAGAAAGTTCCACAGCTCACTCCCTGGAGCAGCGTTGGGCTGTCCCACGAGGAAGCACAGAAAAGAGAGTTTCTTCAGGAGCTGCAAGACAGCCGCCCCTTCTGAAAGCAAACTGCTGCTCTTCATTTCAAAAAAGACAGAAAAATCTGTGTCGTGTTACAGACAGCTGGGCAGAGGCGGCTCCTGGGGGCGATGGTGCGAGGCTCGTCAGCAGAGTGGCTGCGGAGGGTTGGCCACTCCACCTGCTGGAGCCTCTGGAAGGCACCTTTCCCTCCCACAGCCCAGGCCTTTGACCTCTGTCCTGCAGACTCTGCAGACTCTCCTGCTGCGTCTCGTATCCGGGGCCTGGGAGGCACGGCTTTTCTCCCTGGGTTGGTACTAGGCACAGCAGACCAGCCGAGGGGGCTGACGTCTGAGCCGCAGGCATCCGGCATGCTGGCTCCAGGAGCCCGCTCTCTCCCTCTGCCTCCCGCCCATGGCTCTTGGGCACCGACCTGGAACAGGCCCGGGGGGAGCTCTCTTTCCCCTCTCCCCCCGCCCCCCGTCCTGTTCTCCTCCAGCTCGCGATCCATGTTCCATTCCCTGCTCCTCTTGAGCACAACACACATGCCTGGTAGCCGCTTCTCCAGCCAGTGCTCAAAAGTTCCCTCGTGGAATGCCTCCCTGGATGTTCCAGAGAGGAGCATGCGTTGTTGAGCCAGAGAAGGCACGTCTGGGTGATCATAAGAGAGGCAGCACGAGACATGGTGCGGTCTGAGGGCGTGGTATGAAATGCAGCCAGCCGAAAGAACCGAGCGGGGAGAGGGGATTCTGGGACCCGGCTTATTTTCATGCGGGTGGCACAGCGTGTGTGATGTCAGTTTGTCTGGCGAGGTCACTGAGCAAAGCTGTATTGTCAGTTTGCTTGCAGTGTCCCAGGCAGGCACGCAGGCTGGAGGGTCCCCTGTTGCTGGGCCCCAGCGATGGTGCGTGTCTCTGCTGAATGCGTTTTGGGGAAATAATGTCAAATGAATGGGGGTGTGGGCCCCTCCTCCTGCAATGCCTTCTTCAGATAATGCACCCCCTCTTGACATGTCCAACCATGCCCCCGGATGCGTGGTGCTCCCTCCCCCCTCTAAAATCAGGGCCCCACCAAGTGGTTTGTCTGAGCCCTCAGTGGGCTCTCCCTTTAGTTGTGTCGTCATTAGCTTTGTTAGTCATTTCTTAGTAATTAGGTGAAATGCATTAAGACTCTAAGGTGCCCAAACGACTTCCCTTGTGTATATAAGATTTTTGTACAGAAGTTTTGATTCCGTCTGATTTCTGGAGGAGGAGAAGTGGATTTTGAGACTTTGTCCAGGGGTGGCGGAGAGCGCAGAGCGGGCAGGACCACACAGCCTCGGAAGGAAACGCAGCTTTGACTTCTCTGGGCTTTTCCAAGCACTTTCACTTCGAAAATGATCTTGAGACTTTTTTTCTCCGCATAGGCCTCTTGAAATAGCAGTTGAAGGTGGAAGCAAGGATTACTTTGGTCTTTTCCCCCCTCACTTGTCCTTAGAGATCCAGCTCCTGAGAGTGAAGTCTGACCCCAGAAGTGCTGCCTGCTCAGCCCCACAGGGGGGCGCTGCCAGAGGCCTCGAAGTGACAGATGCCAAGGTGGCTCAGAGGCCACTCTACTGTCCCCTGTTGGCAGCTGCCTTTGGCCGAGTGTTTTACCTTAGAGTTCCCCTGACCGGTGTCACCTGGAGGGGCCCAGTGTCCCTGGAAGAAGGCTGGCAACGTGCTTCACTGAGATTTCCTCTCTCCCCCGTGAAGTCGTCTCTTCTCTCCAGGCCCAGCCAGAGCAGATGTGAGGGGCTCTGGTGGCGAGCAGACACAGGACTCTCAGAGGCCCCAGCCTGTGGAGCTGTCTCACCCGGATGCATGCACGGGGATGCTGTGGTGAGAGAGAGCTCTGGTATCCTGTAAACCAGGGACCTTAGACTTGGCAGGAAGCGTCAGATGGCGTCTGAGGAGAGAGTTCCAGTCCCAGGTAGAGTGACCAAAGCCGGGAGCCTTGAAGGCCTGTCATTAGCAATTTTCTGCTGTCTGTCCTTCAGGGCTGTGTGGATCATATGAGCCAAAATGCAGTTAATTCTCTCAAGTAAAAAGTTCGCTGCTCATGAAAACATGTTGAGATGTGGCTTTGTGTTCTTTAGCCTTTGTTGCAATTTTAGCAATATTGACGGATATTTAAGAGGGGCCACGCTCATATTCTGATCGCGTCTGCTGTGTGTGCCTGTGTGCACGTTTAACCAAAGGCAGGAGAACCAAACTCTGATATCGTAAGTTATGTGTGCAATGCAATGGAGTATGATTGTCCTCTTGCCAAAAGAAAAACAAGTGGGCTAAGAAGCTCTTAAATTACCAGAAGGAGGACTAGAACAAGAGTCTAATTCCTGAGTTCTGTGCCCAAATGAAAACGTCAAGTTTTCAGGTTAACCCCCGAGCCCACGTTGGGTTTAAGACAGAGGCCCAGGGTGAGAGCCTGCTGTCCGGGAGTGGAAACCCATGGACCCTGTTACTCGCCTCTCCACGTCCAGTCAGACAGTGGAGTTCACTGCTGTGCAGAGAAGGCGGCAGCCTTTTCTGTGGGTTAATTTATCACCCAGAGGGAGCACCTGGGATGCAGACTACTGAGTGCATCTACCCACTGCGCAAATTCTCCTGGGGACTGGAGATGGGGCGTAACCAGAAGTCAGGGCCGCAAGCCACGAGCCTGACCCTCCTGGGCGTAACAGGACGCTACCTGGTTGGCTTCTTAATTGGGGAGGATCCAGGTAGACCACGTGGTTAGATCAGCTTTATCACCAAATTACCTAAAACTTGAGATGACTGGGCAGCCAGGGGGCCCAGAAGAGTGGGGAGCTTGTGAAGGAGGGTCTGTTGTCGCAGGGGGAGAAGGCAGGAGGGCGGCCAAGGCCCAGCCCCAACCTCGGGAAGGGGAGGAGCGAGCCCCCTGGAACCCGCCCAGCTGGGTGGTCTCGGGCCAGTCTCTTCTCTCATCTTCCTCAGCCATAGATGAAGCCGCCGGGTGGGGGTTTTTCTTCTTGCTCCCTCCCACCCGCAGCCTGCGTTTTAGTTCTCCTGAACGGTTTGCTCTAGGACTCAGCTGTCTCACCCAGTTTTCCTGTAAATCATTTATTTTTATGATTCTCGGGGGTGAGTTTCACTTGGAAAGCTTTCCGTTGGGTTTCAGGGTAAAGGGGAATTGTACTGGCTGGAAGTGTCCCTGATTGACTAACGTACAATGTTCAGACTTCAGAGCCAGGGCTTCCTCAAGCCACACAGGCCACATGTCCCCATACATCCTTGTCACCGTGTGGCCAGCAATAGGAATGTGTTCGTTTGCCAGAAAACAAATGGATGAAGCATTTCCAGATTGTTCACACCTGGTGAATACCCTCGACGCTAAGACCATCCCCGAGGCGGGCTCACGCGGGGTTCTCATCCTGCACGTCGGCCTGCCCTGCTGTCCCTGGGCTTGCACGTCCTGCACTTCCTGGGGAGGGGTGCAACGGGTGCCTCCTGGGGGCCAGCCTGCCTTGTTCCCTGGGAACCTAGTGCTGGCCTGCGTCCCCCAGTCAGCTCCGAGCAGTGAGATAAGTGAAGAGCTCCGGAGTGGAACCCCACCCCAGCTGTGTCCAGGGGACTCACGTGTCCCCGAGACTTACATGGGGCAGTGCTCCCGTGACTGTTGGAAAGGGAAGAACTCGTCATTTCCAGGAGAGAGTGAGGACAGTCTGGGTTTGCCCGTCTTCCCATCACTTCCACACACACCCCTTCCGCAGGACAGCTGTGCAGTTGGGGTTGAACCCAGATCCAGGCTTGACCTGCTGACTCCAGGCTTTGACAAGGCAAAGTCAGCCCGGAGCCCACGGCCAGCTGGAGCTCACCTGAGCACACCTGAAGGGGTTTGCACTTGAACGAGAAGGAGGACTCCTGTTGGTAAATCCTCTGACCCGCCGGCCAATCTAGAATTGGGAGGCTGTGCCTGTTCCCTCCTGGTCCTAGACGACATGCTCGAGAAAAGAGGAGAAATGCGCAGCGGGTACGTCTCCACCCGGAGCCCCCGGCAAGGGACGTGTGCCATCAGGTGAGGCTCTGCCACGGGGTGGGGTCCTGATCTCTCCTTTGCTGGGACAGCGAGGACGGCCCCACTGTCCCGGAGCCCAGCGACCTCACGAGCAAGCCTGGGGCTGCCACTTCCGGTGGACGCCTTGAGAAAGACGAGCCAAACATTTGAACACTAGAAATGCCGGAAATTCAGCCACCAGGCGTATCTCCCTTAGAATAAGTAAGTGTGTCAGCGCACCGTCAATCTGCCACCTTCCTTAGAAACGGGGGCTTCGGCGGTGGCTTCCGTCCATGCGTCCTGTTGTCTCTTTCACCCATTTGTCTCGGACCTAAACATGCCCTCGCCGCGTGCAGACACTGCCGTCCGCAGCCCCGAGGCAGAGTCGGGCTGCAGGCGTCCTCTGCGCGACGGTTATGCAGACTTGCGTCCCGCTAGGTGATGTTCCACAAACTGTTTTAAGATTGAGAAAGTTTCAAGGTTGAAGATCTCAGAGCAGTGCTAAAATCAAAGCTGTTTCCTGTGAAGAAAAAAAAAAATATGTCTATATGTTGCACCTCAGGTTGTCAGAAGGTGGAAACTGAAATAAATTATCTTTTAAAAAAAGTCTAATTCCTGTTTTCACATATCCACGCGGACTTTTTATGGAATTTGCAACCTCCTCAGTGACATAGGTGGCTTTTCAGAAGAAAACATTTTTTTAGGGGCAATTAGGTGTTTTCCCCATTTAGCCTGAGCATATGGGTCTCGTCCAGGTGTGTGTATCTCATGGGAAACTGGAGAAAAGGGAGCATTCCTGGGGATGACACAGAGCCCGGAGCTGTCTGAGTGGCCACGTGGGGCACGGGTAGTGGCTGGAGTGGCCCCCGCCCCGTGCTCGACTCAGCCCAGCCTCCAGGATGCCCCAGACCCCGCCCCCCAACTGGAGCCCTGACCTCGCTTTTCCTCTGAGCCCAGGCTGCCGCGCTCTTGCGTTTGGGGTTGGGGGCTGTAGGTGGAAGCCGATTACAGCTCCTCCCTGACACAGGACACCTTCATCAGTCCCTTCCAACCAGGCTCCACAGGTGTGTTTTGTGAATTGTTTGGGCTTGCTCTGTTTCTGATTATAAGAAGTCGATAGCCACGTGCTAATTCTCCGGCCTCAGCAGATCTGGGAGGTGAATCTGAAAGTCAAGGGCCTGGGAGGAGAGTCCTCGGTACCTGAAGCAGCAGCCTCTGCTCGAGGGGCCCTGGGGGCAGGATGGTCCCCCCCACCGCTGCCAGAGGTGGACTGGGGTACGCTCCCTGTCGCTGGTGGGGTGGAGGCCCCACCTCCGTGTCCCCAGCTCTCCACCCAGTCCGGAGGAGCACTGCCCCCTCTCCGCCAAACGTGGAGGGACGGCCTGGGTGGCAGATGCCTCCAACCCCGGGACGTCACATCCTTTTCCTCCGGGGCTAGGACGATTCCACCAGCAGCCGCCAAGGGCTAGACTCGGGCCACTCCCAGGAGGGGGGACCCTCTGACGGGCAGCGAACACCCTGAGGAGACGGGGCAGGGCGGGGTTGGCCTGGGAAGGAGGCCCAGGTCTCCTTCCCCCTCCCAGCAACCACTGTATGCCTTTTGCCAAATCGTTTGAGCCTCAGTTTTTCCATCTGTAAACCGGGAGGGAGACCACCACCTGTCCTGGGCGGTTCCCGGGAGGATCCGGCACAGCCCATGCAAATGTGTTTGCAGATGGCAGAGTTGTGCCACTCACTCCGGTCCCTTCCCTCAGTTTCCCAACGAGGAGTAAACCCAGGAGGTGTGTCCATAGGAAGGTTCCTCCCCACTAAAGAAAAAAGAAAGAAAAGGGACCAAACTTTTCTGTCTAAATTTTATAGGAATAAATTTAAAATGTATTCAAAATTCACAAAACTAAACAGAAAAGAAATTTAAACAGTTAAGTTTTCAAATGGTGTTTCTTTGTAAGTTGTGACCTTTTCCTTCTGACTTAACGAAGCTTAAAACTGCACGGAGACTTCTGGAACACCCTGCGTGATCGTTTTCTTCCATAAATTTGTGCTGAACGCTTCCATCTGCAGTGTGCCTCCGGGCTCCCTCCTGCCACCGCGCCAGAAACGCCCTGGTCCCCTAAAGAAGTGTCTCCCTCTATATTTGGGACAAGGCTCTTACTCATGAAGTCATGTTCAATGTCACGGGAAGTAGTTGGGGGTGCTTTCCTTCCTCCCACATGCAGATGTCCGCAGAGACTGCTCTGGAGCGGTGGAGTCAGTTTGTCCTCAGTGACCAGGAGAGAAAAAGCAAGAGACCCCGAAACCATGCTCCTTCCATCCCCACCTACCCACCTCCCACCTCCCGGGCCCCAAAAGAGAGAAGCTCTGAATTTTGTTGTCACTTCCCGAGTGACCCCCAACGGAGACAGTGCCCCGGAAGGCTCGTAGCCAGCTGTCCAGCCCCGCAATGAGGAACAGTTGGTTTCTTGGGTGCGCTGGGGCCAGAGGGGAGGGGAAGGGCCCTCACAGCATCAGCTTACGTTTAATGAGCACCTACTGTGTGCCAGGCACCACCAGGGTCCAGGACCACAGGCTGAATGAGCAAGGTCATTCTTCAGAAGCCATCAGTGGGGGTGGGACACAGATGAGGTTAAGAAGAGTGTACATTTGTGTGTGTGTGTGCACATACATATGCCCAGAATATAAAAGATAAAATATGTACTATAAAATGGGACTGTATGTAATATATAATACAATCTATGGTATGTTATTTTATAAATTACTATATAGAAAATGTAGAACGTTTTAGTTATTTTCAGTGTCCTCCCCAGTGGAATCGGGGTGGGCTTCCCTGAGGAGGTGCCACATAGCTGGCTTTGGGTACTAAAAGTCACTGTGGTGGGGCCAGCCCAGTGGTGTAGCAGTTAAATTCCGTGCTTCAGCAGCCTGGGGTTCACAGGTTCAGATCCCGGGCACGGACTGGCGCACTGCTTGTCAAGCCATGCTGTGGCAGTGTCCCACATATAAAGTAGAGGAAGATGGGCACAGATGTTAGCCCAGGCCAGTCTTCCTCAGCAAAAAGAGGAGGATTGGGGGGCCGCCCGGTGGCGTAGCGGTTTCGTCCGCGCTTGGCAGCCCGGGGTTCACCGGTTCGGATCCCGGGCACCCGCCGACGCACTGCTTGTCAGCCATGCTGTGGCGGCGTCCCATATAAAGTGGAGGAAGATGGGCACAGATGTTAGCCCAGGGCTGGTCTTCCCCACAAAAAAAAAAAAAAAAAAAGAGGAGGATTGGCGAGGGATGTTAGCTCAGGACTAATCTTCCTCACACACACACAAAAAACAGTGGTGAGGATGTTAAGCCTGCAATGTCCCACGAGGAAGGTTTTGTGCTCCCGACATTGATGAGGAAATCAGGGTTCCCCAAGTGGGGAATCAAATCAAGGGCCAGCTGGCCCCAGAGTGGAGCGTTTATCCACCAGGCCAGCTCGAGAGGCCGCAGGACAGACTTCCCGGCAGCGGTCTTCAGGAGGCAGCGGGGAGTGTGCTGGGGACAGAGTGACCCAACGCATGGATGCCCCCAGCACTGTCGGGAATTCGATACCCAAGCATGCACACCCAGATGGCCCCCACGCCTCCCTTCAGCTGCATCACCCCTCCACCCCCCTCCATCCCCTGGACTTCTGTGATGTGCCCCTGGTCCCAAGGTCATCCCTGCACAACATGTCCGTGTGTTATGGGGTGAATCATGTCCCCCCAAAACTCATATTGAAGTCCTAACCTCCAGTACCTCAGAATGGGACCTTATTTGGAAATAGAGTCTTGCAGATATCATTAGTTAGGATGAGGTCATGCTGGAGTAGGGGGACCCCTAGTCCAACGACTGGTGTCCTTATAACAAGAGGGAATGTGGACAGAGGCACACACACGGGGAGACGCCGTGTGAAGATGGGGGCAGAGGTCAGAGTGGCGCGTCCGCACGCCGAGGGTCCTCAGCAGCACCAGCAGCAAGGGAGAGGTGGGGACAGGTGCCCCTCAGCCCTCAGACGGCACCAGCCCTGCCAGCACCCTGACCCAGCCTGCAAGCCCAAGGGATGTGGGAGAGGAGGCATCTGTCGTTTCCAGCCCCCGCCTGTGGGGCTTTGTTCCGGCAGCCATGGGGATGACCACCGGCTCTCAGCATCCCCAGGCTTCAACCCCGGGGTCCCCGGGTCACAGGACAGGAAACGAGGCCCAGCACGATGGCTTAAGACACACCCACGTTTACTGAGCACCTGTCGTGCCCCAGGCACCGTGCGGGACACGTAGATCCCCAGAGCCCTCGTGAGGGAGCAGTACTGTCCAGATGAGGAGGCCGAGGCCCAGAGGACAGGGGACCTGCCCAGGGGCACACAGCAGAGCCCCCCAGCATCCGGCGTCAGCCCCCGTTTTTCAGACTGGGGAGTTGTCCTATGGATGGGGTCCCTGCCGCTGTCCCCTGAGGTCCTCCACGGGGTCCTCGTTGGTGGAGTCATCCTCACTTGCCTCATCTTCTTTCCTCTGGCTCTGTATGGTGCTCTGAGCACTCTGAAGAATAATCACAGCAACAACATCAATAATAATAATGACAGTGACCAGTATTGTTCTCTAAGTGCTTCATGTAGATTTCCTCACCTAATACTCACTACAACCCTATGAGGGGGTTACTGTTATTAGCCTCACTTTGCAGGTGAGGACTCTAAGGCACAGAGAGGTTAAGGGACTTTCCTAAGGTCACACAGCTTGGGAACAGTAGGTTCAACACAGGCAGTCTGGCTGGGGGCTGTCCTTCCTCCACTGCATTTAGAGAGAACTACTCAGAAAGCCATGGGATATCCCTGCCCCCTCCACACACTGTGGGGTAACCCCCCCGCCCCCCACTCCCTGGCCACTAACCCCACCCGGATTGGCATGAGGCTGCCTAGCGACTTCACTGATCCTACTTGGATGAACCCTCAGAGGTTTCCCTGCAGAAATATAAATGCGCCTGATTACAGGCCTTGCTGGGCTCGTAAGATAACGCATGGCACAGGCACCAGATTATCTTCCTAAAATCTGAGACATTCTGACTTCTGAAACCCACCGGCTCAGTCACGGGCTGGAGGCAGGAGTGGCCTGTCTGGAGCCCTCTGCTTCCCAGGTGGACACACTTCAGGACGCCTCTAGGGGGCACTCCAGACACGTGGTCCCGTGGTTATCGGTTCCACCTCCAGGCAGGGGCAGGTCAGACTCGGCGCCCCCGCGCTCCCCGGGCAGTGCCTCCTCCTCGGAGTCTCCTTCCACACCTGTGTTCTCAGACCGCTTCCCCGTGGTCACTTCACTTTGTCACAGGTGTAACAGCCCCACTCCCAGAGCTCACCTGGCTGCCCAGAGACCACGGCACAGCTGGGGGGAGGGTGGTGTCCGTGAGCGGCCGAGTGTCGTACAGCCCACAGACTCCGCGCATCTTGGCTCTAAAATCCTGCCGAGAGACCAGGGTGGGAGGGATCAGATCGGGAAACAGACCAGGCTGGGTGGGAAGAGGAAATGGTAGGACACAAGGCCCTGCACAGCCAACGCTGCCAGGACCCCCGCCACCCCCGCACCAGGTCCCATCTGGGAGCGTCCTGTTCGCTAGCTGGTATGACCTACGATAGCCCAGGAAGCGGGCACTATCAGCCCGTTTTATAGATGGGAAAACTGAGGCCCAGAGAGGCTAGATAGCATGTCCATAGTCACACAGGAAAGTTAGAGATCACCCTCTCCCCCAAAGCAATATAAAGACGTGTGAATGCACAAGAGCCCATCCCGTCTGCATTCAACCTCAAATGGTGGTTTTAAAGCTCATCCTCAAATTCTTTGACACTTCTCCCATCAGGAGCTGGAATATAATTCTCCCCTTGAACGGGACCTTAGTGACGCACATTCTAAGGTACAGATTGCGGCAGAAGCGGCACTAAGTTCCTTCTGGGGTTAGGTCATAAGAGGTGATCCAGTTTCCGTTGGCTCTGTCTCGGGACGCTCGCTCTTGGAACCAGCCGCCGTGCTGTGAGGAAGTCCACACCACGTGGAGGGGCCACGCGTGGGTGTTAGGGCTGCAGACCCCACTGGGGACCCAGACAGGGCGGGCTTTGTGGATGTGTGGCTCGTGTGGTCACCCAAGGCCCCGAGCTCAGAAGGACTCTGCTGTCACCGTCTTCAAATTCTTAATAATTGTTGAACACATTTTTTTGTGGCCCACATTTTCGTTTTGCACTGAGCTCTGCCAATCACGTGACCTCTCCCGTGCCCAACTGGCAGCCGTCATCCACCAGACGTGAGGGAGGAAGCCTGTGAGATTCCAGCCCAGCCACCGACCGGCTGAGAACCGATGAGAGACCCCAGTGAGGACCGCCCAGCTGTGCCCACCAACCCCAGAAGCACTAGAGAACCTGGACAGACACTGCTGGTTTCCACCACGAGGTCTGGCGCGGTGGGTTATAGAGAACTCAGCTCGTGCTAGACGTCTGTCAGGTCAGATGGGGACAGACAAGAAGCCCTTTGTCGACGTCCAAACTATAGCAAGCATCCGCCCAGAGACGCCTTCTGTCCTGTTGATTCATTTGTTTGTTTTCAAACACCCAAGTGATGATGACCACGTGGATATTCCAGACAGATCGTGTTGGGGTATCCCCACCCCTAGGTTTGGCACCCAGGGGCGGATATTTAAAACAGTTCATCAGAAAGAGTCTTCAAAATAATAAGCATTGCAAAACGTTGCCAATGAAAATTGCTCGTATCAAGACAGGACCAAAATCCAACTCAGCCCCCACCAGCGAAGAGGAAAGGGGCGCCGTGACCTACCTCCAGGTCTTTCTCCAGGTCGAAGCTCTCCAGGGTCTGGAAGGCACTGGAATACACCTCCACTGCTTTGGCGTGGAAGACCATCTCGATGGTTACAAAGTCCGAGAAAATTTTCTGTGGACAGAGAAGCCTGAGTCATATAAGCAACACTGTCAGCAGGAGAGTCCTGGGGTCACCCCGAGTGTAGACAAACCGGCGGGTGGGGGGCACAGTTGTCCTTGTGGGGACAGGTCCTAGGTCAATGTGTTATATTAATTTATTTTTGATTGAACAGATAATGCATTCCCATTCAAAAGCTGCCTTGCACAGGGATTGTTCTGGAAAGGTAGAGGGCTCGCTTCTGCGCGAGGACTTTCTGAGGAGCGTCCCTTTCCCAGCTCTGTCACCTGGGCTCATCCATGCAGTCTTTGTTTGCTTCTCTCACTCCAAGGACGGGTGTTTGCAGGTTGATGGCTACAAAACCTTCCGTGCTGTCACCTAGGGGCTGTGAGTGGGTCTTCCGGGTGAGGGAGGGGAGCTGCTAGTAGACAGTGCTCAGCCCAGAGGCCCCACAACCTGAGCGAGCTCGCCAAGATGTAATTAGTGATAGAGATGGTGGCTTCTCTTGATCAGATGGTTCAGCTCGGTTCAGCAAGTTGTTACAGAGTTCTTACTGTGTGTCCAGCCCCAGTGGGAACTCCTACTATGTGCCAGGCCTAGCACAAGCTCCTACTGTGTGCAGAGCCTAGCACAAGCTCCTACTGTGTGGAGGGCCCTAGCAGAGCTCCTACTTTGCTTGGGCCCCAGGAGGACACAGGCTTGGTGCTAGGGAGGAGCCTGCAGTTTGGAGACACACTACTTCATGTAACATGGGAAGCGCCTAGGGCAGGCAGGCCAGAGGAAGCCCCAAGCCAGCCTGGGAGAAGAAAGAGGAGGAGGCGCCCAGGACCTCGATGGAAACACCTGCCTCCCGCCTCCTCCCCTGTCCCCTGGGAGGCAGTGCTGGTGGGAACAGCTGCGAATCAGGAGGCAGGGCCAAGGCCCCAAAGAAACGGCTTATCCTCTCTGGGCCTCATTGTATTCATCTGCCCAGTAGGGACAGGCGTGGTCCCAGGTCACAGAGCCCTACAAAATGCAGTTAGCGTGGCGGTTCTCAGTCTGTGCTCCCAGCATCAGCATCAGCCCCACGGGGGAGCTTGTCAGAAATGCAAATTCTCCGCCACCCCAGCCCAGCTGAATGGGACCCAGGGTGGGCCCGTCCATCCGCAACCTGCCTGTAAGGAGCAGGTGACTTCTGCTGCACGCCCAGGTGTGCGACCCTGTGTGAACACGTTCCTTACGTTCTTTTATAGGCGTTTTATTAGAATCGCGACCTAAAGCCAATACGGTTGTAATCATTATTTCAAGTTCTGCTTTTTCTCTCTTTCAGACTGTGGACGGCTTTTTAGGGGATGGTTTGAATAGTGTCTCTTACAGACTTAATCCCGGAAGTGTAGAGGAGACCCGTTTTAAACTGCCTGCTTCTGTCGGCCAGGACTGTGGGGCGAGGATCTTGCTGTAAGCTCCTGCTGACACCCCACCAAGCCCAGCTTTCAGCTTCATCTGTGTAAACAGTAGAAGCCTAATAATGTCAGCTGGGGGGTTAGCCCCATAGATGCAGCATAGATGCTTGAGCACCGACTGAATGAGCATTCGTTCGTTTGTTTATTCTCTCATTCATTTCCCAAACCTTTACTGAGTGCTCGCTAAGTGCCAGGCCCTGGACCTGGTGCCCAGGATCCAGCAGGGGACACGACGGGCAGGGGTCCATCCTGTGGCGCCGACACTCAGGTGGGAGGCAGGCGTGGGGCAGTGGGGTCTCCACGCCCTCCACTCCCTGAGGAGTAGCTCGCCTCACGCGTCTCCCCCAGGGGTGTCAACTCCATGAAGACGAGGATTTGCGTTCTGGCTGTGGTGCCCCAGCCTCAGACACAGCACCTGACACATAGTAGGTGTATTCAACACTTGTTAAACGAGTGAATTAAAGATACAATTAATCATCCCTTGGGATAACAGCCCCCAGAGGGACAGAGCAGAGTGTATTAACAACGGGGCGGACTGGTCTGGGGGTCCAGACGAGTTTCCCTGAAGGATGAGGAGGTGTTCACTCCATGCAGAGTAAGGGCAGAGCCTTCTTGACAGAGGGCACAGCCCATGCAAAGGCCCTGAGGTAAGAAAGGGTTTGGTGCACTTGAACTTGGAGGGGCTGGAGGGCTGGACTGCTGCTTCCAGAGCAGGGGGAGGATTTCTGCCTTTATCCTTGGGACAAGGGAAGCCACAGGAATGACAAAGTGGAGTTTCCTCTGTGAGATCCCTGGGGCTGCAATCTGGAAAGTGGACTAGAGAGGATCAGGGTGGGGGCAGGGGCCTCTGTGATGGCTGGTCCTTCAAGAGCCCGACTCCTTGAGGCCCTCTTGCAAGCGCTGGGCTCCGGGCCCAGGATTCCGGGTGGCCTCAGGGTGGGGCCCAGGTGGGAGGAGGAAGGTGCCGGTGGGTTTAGAGCTTCAGGGAGGAAGGGAGGGAGTCAGGGCAAGTCCTGTGGGCCCTTCTGTGCAAAGGCAGGGTCTGGGGAGACAGACTCTGCCCAGTTCTCCTGGTGGGGGCAGGGCTGCAGAGTGCTGGCTTCCGGGGCGGCCAGCTGTGCAGGACGGCTGCCCTGAGCAGCCGGCCTCCTGCCCCCCGCGGCCAGGATTAGGCCAGGATTAACTGTCCCGGGAGCCTGGGCTCCGAGCTTGGGCAAGTGGGCACAAGCTCACACACACACACACACACACGGGCGCACACATACAGAGGTACACACACAGACACACAAAAACACACACAAGGCAGCCGATGGTGTTCCAACACAGGACTGCCCACCCTTACCTGTAGATCCTTCAGCTTCTGCTTCTGGAAGGCATCGACCGTCTCCTCCAGCTGGTGGGTGGTGCGGCTGGCGTCCACCGAGGCCCTCTGCACGCTGGTCTCCGCCTGGCCCCAGAGAGAGGAAGTGTCATGGCTGGACCCATTCTGGATCATCCTCAGTCTCCTCGCCCTACTTTTGGGCCAACTCTCCTGCATCCTGGGCGTCTCTTGCCAATGTGGTCATTGAAGGAATGGCCAAGTAGGACCGGTGCTGCTTGGACAGACTCGCTTACTAGCTGTGTGACCTCGGGCAAGTCACTTAACTCTCTGAGCCTTGATTTCCTTGCCTGTAAATGGGGAAGGTGAGAAGACCTGCTTTGCAGGATTGTTGTGAGAATTAAGGAGTGGGCACCCACGGAGCTGTTCTTATAACAGGTACGCAACGTCCATTGGTAGTTAGTTCCAGCACATGGAACATTTTTAGGTAATTAATTCATTGGTTCCTTTGATCAATATCTATATGACCCGGCCCCGTGCCAGACCCGGCACGTGAAGAACCTGGATTTTAGAGTCAGACGCCCTCAGAGCCGAGTTCCGGGTTTGCCCCTTAACTCCCTGTGTGATCTTGGGCAAGTCACCCTTCTCGGCCTCAGTTTCCCCCTCTGGAAGTGCCCACCTCGTGGAAGCATTAAATAGGTGACCCTGATAAGGTCACGGGGCCGTGGAGGGGAGTGACTGACTGGCTGAATAGGGTCCCTGATGGGACAGAACCCCGGTCTCCTGCCCCCAGCCGACTGTTTTCCTCGAACCTCTGACTCTCCCACACACCTGCCCAGGTAAAAGCTCACCTTGCATGACAGGAGGCCTTTCGTTACCTGCGTGCGATTCTACCGCCCCAGACAGACCCGGGACACTCACCTGGGACTGAGAGAGGGGCTGTTAAGGAGCCAGGTTAACCAGCAGCCCCTTGTGTGCTCCATGCCGCCCACCCAGAGGGTGCCCATGACGAACGCCCATCCCCGCAGCGGCCCCACTTCCGGGGAAGGATACGATCATTTGCCTGTCCGAGGGCGACTTCTGCCTCAGTTTCTCCAGCTTCTCCAGCTGTTTGATCTCGTTATTCCGGACACATTTGAATTTCTTGATCTGGGCCTAGGGAGAGAGGAAGGCTGTTCCGGGGGATCCGGCGCGGCCAGCCCCAGCCGCTGCCCAGCCTCCATGCAGGGCCCTCGCTCACCCGCGTCTGCTTTATCTGCGCCCCGTAGAGCTTCAGGGGGTTGACGACCTTGGTCTCCAGCCTCTCGACCTAGGGGAACGCGGACACGCAGACTCAGGGAGAATGGAGCCAGGCAGATGCTCGGAGGCTGCGCTGCCTCCAGCCTGCATTTATGGAGAGCCATCTGCACACCCAGAGCCTCGTGGTTGGGCCCTGTGGGGGCCTGTGGGGCGCAGGGGGTGCACCAGATGCCCTCACTCACCCCTTAGGGTTGTGAGCACCAGCCTGGGCTCAGGGCTCTGCCTCCCAGGGGCTCAGACAATACAATTCATCTCACTGAGCCTCTTTTCCTTGCCTGCAAAGTGGGTCTAATGACTGTCCACACCCAGGGCTTCATGACAGTTCCACGGGACCCATCACTGTCTCAGTTCTCCAGTCTGCCTTAGGACCATGGAACACAGAATAGCGCGGGATTCGGAGCAGACTACACTGTGCAGCCCCCAAGGACACAGCAGGGCCAGCGAGGGGGACCCTCTCACCCCTGAGCCAGCGCCCACGTGCCCAGCCTGACACTAGACTTAAATGAACACTCTCAGGTGTAACAGCAAGCACAATGAAAGCTGACGTTGGCTAAGTGCTTACCTCGCCCAGCATTGTTCTGAATCCACGGGTGTCACTAGAGTAGGCGTCGGAGTCCCCCCAGGGCTCCTTAAACCCTGATTGGCAGGCACCACCCGGGAGGTTCTGACTCAGCAAGTCCAGGGTGTGGCCCGAGAATCTGCATTTCTAACAAGTTCCCAGGTGAGGCTGATGCCTCGAGGACGGGGACCCCTGAAAATCTGGCTTGCCGGTGGGCCAGGGGAGCTGGGATCTCCCAGCCCCTCTGTTCTCCTTCGCCCAGGCTGATGACCCTTGTAAGGGGAAGCACAAATCTAAAAAAACATCGATTTTCCCAGGGGCTCAAAGGAAAAGGGACTTCTCCCCCTCCCTTCCCTTACGGCATTTCTTTTAGAAAACTCGCCATTGTAAACCCTTTCTCTGTCCTTTTGAGATGGATGTAAACCTTTTAGAAAACTAAGTACGCCTCTTGCAGGTTTTACAACAGGCCTGGCGGTCATCTCTTTGAAATGCAGACGTCAAGGGAGGCAGTGTCCCCGGCGAGCTTCCCCCAGTGCCAGGCTCCGAGCTGTCACGAGATGTAAGTTTTACTTTTCCTTTGGATAAAGACATCAGCTCACACAGGTGGAATCAGGATGTCCTGTGTGACAAACGGTGACCCCGTCCCCTTACCTGGGGACAAGTTACACCTGTCTTGAGAACGTGCATGTGATGGGTTCTTGGTGCCTGGCTACGCAGGGCAGCGCGGGTTCTGCCCGTCTCTGCCACCCCTTGTCAGACGGCGTTACAGCCTGGTTGAAGGCCTACTCCGTGGGAGCTGTGGTGTTCTCGTCTACACTCACGGGGGACTGCTCTGGGCCAGCAGGAGAGGTTTATTCTTCCTTATTCCCCCGCCACGCTGCAGCCTCCTTCCCTCAGCCCCCAGGACTCCCCCGGGTCCTGCCCGGGGCTCGTGGACCCACAGCGCGGCCCACAGGCTGGGCTCCCGGGTCTCCTCGCCTTGTCCACCTCTCACCCACCTCAGGAAGCTTCCAGGCCCTCAGGCCTGTAAACGGAGGAGTGACCCCGGGAGGGAGCAGTGTAGGTGTCCACCCTCGGGGACGCCTTTGAAGGAGATGCGGCCCTGCAGCCCTCGGACCTGAGCCCGCCGTGGCCCGGGGCGTCCCGGGCGACCGCACCCACCTTGGCCTGCCGGTAGTCCTGCACTTTGGCCAGGTCCTCGGCAAAGGCCCTCAGGGCGGCCCGCATCACGGGGGTCTCCGTGTTGGCGAAGTCGATGAGCTGTCTGACCAGCTGGTCGGCCTTGTCCCGCAGCCGCGCCGTCTTGCGGGTGTAGGCGGCCAGCAGAGAGCAGAACTGGCCAAAGTACTTCTCGGCGTTGGTCACCGTGTTCTCCATCACCCTCACCTGGCTGTCCCTGTGGAGGCGGGGGCCTGAGGGGCCGTTCCGGGCAGTGGCGCCCGGCCAGGTGAGGACAGCGGTGCGGGGCTCACGGCCCACCGCCCTCCTGCCAGGCGCCTGGTCCCCCGATGACACTCAAGGTCCCGGTGCCAGCCCATCAAGGCAGACGCGGGACACCAGCGGGTGGTGGGCTGCTCAGTGGCCGGGCAGGAACACAAATGCGGGTTTGGCTCCAAACCAGCCCTTCCCTCCCTGGGACCCTCCAGAGGCTATTGTCTTCCGGCCGTTATTCCTTGTTCCACCCACCTCTGGCTGCAGTGGCTCTTCCCTCGGAAATGCCCCATCCTGCCCTTTCCCCAGCTGTCTAAATTCTCTCTGAACCCTGAAGCTTTTTTGGGGGGCAGTTTTAGGTTTACGGAAACACTGAGGGGAAGTTCTCGTGTCCTCTCCCCGAAGCACACACCGTGTCCCCCATCATTAGCATCTTGTGGTGGTGCGGTATGCGGGTCATGACTGATGACCAGTACTGACACACTGTCATTCCCCGAGGTCCACGGTTTACATAAGGGTCTGCTCTCCGTGCTGCACGTTCTGGGGGTTTGGACAAGTGCACAGCGCCCCGTATCTACCATCCCCGTGTCACAGAGAGAGGCGTCACTGCCCGAGAATCCCTGTTCCCCCTTCATCCCTCCCTTCTCCCCACACCCCTGGGCCTGTGTTTGTCCTTCTGGCACGTCCCCCATCACTTCCTGTCGTGCCTGGTTTCTCTCCCTTCAGGACGAGGTGGGGGAGCGTGCTGACTCCATCGGAGGGGCTGACAAAGAGGCACAGCCTCCCTCCTGCCCCTCTCTGCACCCTCTCCTCCCCCCACCCAGATTGTCACCCCTCCACCCCATTTGACCAAAGTCCCCCCTGCAACCCTCTTGTCACATCCCTGAAGCTGGAAACTCTCTGAAGAGCAGCATTTGCCCTCCTCCCAACAAACCCTAACTCGTGCACCACCTCACGGTTTGCAAAGCACTCCACACGCATTACCCTGGAAGTAAGGCACTATTTCTGTCCCCGTTTTAAAACTGAGTGAACTGAGCCCCAGAGAGGTGAAGCGTCTTGCTCAAGGTCACACAGCCCCCACAGTCTCTCTTCCTCCAGGTGGGGTCCTTGGACCCCCTCAACCAGAATCACCTGGGGTACAAGTTAAACATGCAGATTCCCAGGCCCCCTCAACATGAGTCAGAATCCCTGTGAGCGGGGCCCAGGGGGCTGCATTTTTAGAGAAGTAAATCAGGTGATTCAGAGGCACCTTCGAGTCTGCCACCCTCAGAAGAACCAGGTGTGGAAACACCGATGAAGGGGCAGACAAGCTGTGAGGGGCCATGATGGAATTGCGCCGGGGACACAGAAGAGGCGATGCCTGGTGGGGCTTTGAGTCATGAAGAGGGGTTTTCCAGGTGGAGGCAGTGAGGGAAGGAGGGGATGGACTCTGAATTTGGCTACCCCAGAGCTGTGGGCAATACTGCTGGAGAAGCAGACAGAGGTCAGATTCTGCAAGCCTCCCTAGTCCCAATCTCTGTTTTCCCTTGACTGTGAGGTGGGGTGGTGTGGGAGGGAGAGCACCCCTTACCGCTGCCCCCTCAACAGTCTCGGCTGCCCCCATCTCTCCTGGTGCATCAGGCCCCAAACCCCACCGCCCCTCCCTCCCAGCTGGGGCCAGCGTGAGGCCACTCACCTGGAGAGAACAATGTTCATTGTGACCAGAGGCGCCCACTGTCCTGGTCTCGGGGAATAAGGAGGGGCCCCAGGGGTCCCACAGGCCCAGGAGAAGCCGGGCAGGGCTGGGCACAGCTGCGTGGTCTGGGCTCAAGGGACGCTGCCACCTGGTTGCCGGGCAACGTGGCCTCCCACAGCCGCCCTGGGAGGAGACTCCACCAGTCGCCTGGCAACCCCTCCCCAGGCCAGCCTCCCCCAGCGGGTGAGGGGGCCTCGCCCAGCCTTGTGCTGGCTCAGGGCGGGTCCCAGAGAGGCCCCACTCTCCCTTTGAAGATGGAGGTTGTGTTGGGGTTCCCCCGCAGGTGGCCGGGGCTGGATTTAGGGCAGCCTGGGGTCAGCCCTGAGCTCAGCTTGCACGCCGAGGTTCCTCTTCCTCCCACCAGGAGGCCGCCTGGCCTTCCCCAGGAGGGCGGGGAGGGTCCTGGGAGACCTGCTTACTCAGGACGGGGTACGAAAAGGCACCAAGTAAATGTGGGGGGTCCTGCAGCCTTGTCACTGATTGGAGGGGACAGGGCGCCAGCCCAAAGGAACACCTTGAACCTTTTCATCATCATTTTATTGGCTTTTCCCTTTATTATAAAAACAGTACCTGCTCATTGTTAGAAAAGTAACGAAAAGAAGACAATACAGCAGCACATACACAGTCGTACTAACTTAAGTCCAGTACGTTTACCAGTTGTCAGATTGGTGCACTTCACCGTGTACACATTTACCTACAGCAAATGTGACAGTAACAGAACCACGCCGTGAGAGGTTGGGGGGGGAGGAACAGGAAGAGCAGAATGTTGGTGACTGGGCTCACGCAGGACTCACTGTGTGGTTCTGTTTACTGTGTGTGTGTCTGGAGGTTTCCATAACGAAGAGCCTTTTTTTAACCAAGGACTTTAGAGTCAGCTAACCACAGACTCTAAATCCCAGACCCCAGCCCTGCTGTGTGACCTTGGGCAAGACGCTTGACCTCTCTGGGCATCAGTCTCCTCCCCTGTAAAATAGGATCGTGACAATATCTCCTTGCCTCATTATTAGGAGAGTTAAGTCCCTGGTGTGAGGGTAAAGGGACAGGGCAGGGGCAGACACCTGCTGCAGCTCCTTGCATGTAGGCCCAGGGTGGGAACAGCTCCCTGGTGGTTGTCCCGGGGCTCCACTGTCCCAAGTTGGCTGCCTGCCCTCTCCCCACACTTCTCTGTGCCCTGTGTTCCTGCGGGCCCTGAGCAACGCGTACACATAACTCAGCTTCTTCCTGCCCGGGCACACCACCTCCCCTGACCCCCACACGGTGGCCCTGACAGGTCCCCTGAGGCTCTGCTGTCATCACGCAGCTCTTCCCTGTAGGAGGTGGGCAGAGTGTGGTGGGGGCTCCTGTGCCCCTGCCCTTGCAGTGCCCCGAGTCAAATCCCTCTCACGGTCTCAGCCCCCTTCACTGTGGGGGGGCTGCAGTGAGGTGAATAGTGTCCCCCCAAAATGCACTTCCACTCAGAACCTCAGAAAGTGACCTTATTTGGAAATAGGGTCTGTGCAGATACCATTAGCTGAGCTGACTCAGACCAGAGTGGGGTGGGCTCTCGTCCAACAGCTGGTGTCCTTAGAAGAGAAAGCAGGGACACACAGGGAGGACGGCCATGTGACAACAGGGGCAGGGACCGGAAGAGGCAGGAAGCCTCCCCCAGAGCCCTCAGAGGGAGCGCCGCCCTGTGACACCTGGATTTCGGACTTCTGGCCTCCAGGACCGGGCAAGAGGAAACGTCTGTGGTTTTAACTCCAGTTCGTGGTCATTTGGTTGTGGCAGCCCCAGGACACTCACACGGGCTCCAGAGGGAGAGAACCGCCACGCCTCTGCTGTGTCCTCACCCGTGTTCCCTCTCCCCACGGAGGCTGGCTGACCCCCACACTTTCCCGGGGTCCTCTGACTTCCCGCCTGTCCCCTCCGGCAATGCCACAGCTCCGCCCATCACTGCCTGCACCCACTGACCAAAAGCACCCTCTGCCCTCTCTCTGGGCTGTCCCCAGGGTGGTGGTTTAACTTCCCCACTGAAAGGGCTGCTCCCAGAGAGAAAGGACCGTGCCTGATACTTTGGTCATCCCATCAGTTGGTTAGCTCCCCCGCACAAGCCTCGCCGAGGGTCTCCTCTCTGCTGAGAAGTGTCCACAACAGCGGAGGCGCCCTCCCGCTGAGGGCGTTCCGGATCCGTCCCTGGCACCTTCTGGGGTCCTTGGCTGAACAAGCCTCTCCGCTCGTCTCCGTGTCCCGAGTGCTCCCTCCCGTCAGCTTCAACGTGAGCAAGCATCTCCTTAGGAGGAATTCTCCCCAGTGGTGTCCTTTTTCCTCCTCTCTTTCTGCTCCCTTCTTAGAACTTTGCAAACTAGTGGCCTGTCCTCCTCTCTGTTCCCTCCCCTCCCACCCGCCTTTCCAGCCGCTGCGTCCGCCCCACCAAGCCATCTCCACGTGCTAAATCCAATGCCCTTTCACATTCCTGCCCCGCCCCCAGCATCTAAGCCAATCCAACCTTCTAGAACCCCCTCCCTCCCCCCCGAGGGTCTTGATGCCTCCCCCTCCTCATGTCCCTCCTCCTCCCCCGGGCCCTCCTTCCTTCCCGCTCCCCCTGGTGAGCCCACCACTGGGGGTGGAGGGGCTGACCACCCCCAGATCACACCTCCCCAGGCTGCTCTGTGAATATCTTACTGCCCACTGGACAGCCCCACCAGGCCCCTGCCCGTGCTCCGAACACGCCACACGGAAGTCAGGAATTCCGAGGGCCCCACACCTGCTCTGCTCCCTTTCCTGCACCTCTCCATTTACACCTCTGCTTGAGCCAGAAATTGAAGAGCGGGCCTGACTCCCCACCTTCCCCACTCCCTGCACACCCGGAGAGAAGCTCTGTTGTGATCCCAAGGCCTGGTTCCATCCTAGCGGGTGATGTCTCTCCCTCTCCCTCTGTCTCTCTCTCCAACTTCATCCACGACTCAGGCAATTCCCATAACAACGACAACAATTACTAACCCCCATGCGGCCAGCCCTGTGGCAGCCCCGCTGGAGCCCCGCACATCTGTGTTCTTACTCCTCCCACACTCAGAAGCTGTTATAGACTCTTTTCCTTACCAAAGGGTGGGTTTTCTTTTAAAAGCAGGATTTGGAAATCAGCAGGACAACATACTTTGAGACATGAAATTTCACTTGAAAATGTTATCTTGTCAGTTAACCAGCTCCTCTGGGCAGTTTTCTGTGTTGACTCCCTCGCGCTGTAGTATCCGATCATTTCATCAAACACGAATCTATGCGTTACCGTGAAGGTATCTGGGAGATGTGGTCAGCATCCCCAGTCGGTCGGCTTTAAGTAAAGGTGGTGACCCTGGAGAATGAGGTGGGCCTCACCCAATCAGGTGAAGGCCTTAAGAACAGAACTGAGGTTTCCAGAGAAGAAATTCTGCCTCGACAGCCGGCCTCAGCTCCTGCCTGAGTTTCCTGCCCGCTCTAGGGATTTCGGACTCGCCAGCCCCCACAGTCAAGTGAGCCAATCGCTTAAAATAAATCTCCTCGTGGATCCGATTGGTTCTGTTTCTCTGGAGACCCCAGCTCTTCTAGGACAAGGGGAGGCTGCAGAGCCCTTTCAGGTTCTGCCGCTCAAGGAGGGGCGTGTGTGTTACAGGCCGTGACCACCAGAGGGCAGCAGAGACGCCCACCCCCAGTGGGGAACGCCGGGCGGCGGGCACAGTGGGCGCGGCGCCCCGGGAAACGCGCGGAGGAAGCAGATCCGGGAGAGGCTGCCAGGGCTCGCGAGGAGAGAAAGGGCCGCGGGTCGGCGAGGGGGCGACGGTTTAATTCACATCTTGGAAACTTTAAGCAACTTTAAAGGATGAAAACCACCTTCTGGCAGGGCCACCCGGAGACATCTTGTGGCCAGAGAGAGGAAGGCGGAGAGGTGGGGAGGGGGGTGCAGAGGCTGGAGCGGGAGAGGGAGGCCGCCTCGCCCACCCAGACCCCTTCCCCGCCCTCGGCTGCGGGGCAGCAGCTCTGAGCCCTTGAGAACCCCGTGCGCCCCTACTCAGAGCACCCGGAGAACGCCGTGCGCCCCCAGCTGGAGCACGTGGGCCCTCTCTCCCTCTTTCCTCTAAGTGTACTTGTGCTGCCCCACGTGAGAGCGTTGCAGACCGCCTGACCCTTCGCCCGGAGTCCAGCGTGCTCCTGGACGAGCAGGGACGTTCTCCTGCGGGACTGACCTCACGCCAGGAAATTCACACGGATGCCGCGCCGGCGTCCACTGCGCTCTCTCCGTACTCAAGTCCCCCGTCGTCCCACTCATGTCACCCACCCTGCATTTTCCGCTGAGTCAGGACTCCTCGCAATTCCTGCCCGAGTGTCTTTAGTTGCCTTGAATTGGGAACTACAACCCAGCCTTTTTTTCTTTCAGGATACTGACTTTTCCTTCCATTTTGTAACTTTTTCTTTTGAAACAATTTCAGTCGTACAGAAATAATACAAGAACTCCTTCACCCCAATACCCCAAGTGTTATTCTGCTGAGTCTGACGGTTCTCTCTCCCCTTCTGTATGTATTTTATCTCCTGAACCACTGAGAGCAAGTGGCAGAGCCCACGCCCGTTTCCCCAAACACTTGGTGTGTGTTTCCGAGAGCAGGACCGCTTGCAGCCTCAGTACGAATAGAAAGCAGGAAATGAACGCTGTTCCATATTATTATATCCTACTATCTAATCTACAGACTTTGTTCAGATTTCACACTTGTCCCAATAATGTCATTTTCGTACATAAGCAAACAGATAATTTTCTCCTGCTCCAGGATCCAGTCCAGGGTCACCTACTATCTTTAGCTGGCGCGATTCTGACGTTTTTGTGGACTCCGGGCCGGTTGCTTTGGGGCATGTCACTCGGTTTGGGTCATCGATGTTTCCTGGAGCAGCGATTCAGGAGCTCAGAGGGGTTTCTGGGTCCCGCCCCCTGTTAAGACTGTCTTCCCTAGACTGCTGAGCCCCCTCACCATTTCCAACTTTCTGGCCACCTGCTCCCTCTGCAGAGTGTCCTGGACCCCAGGTCTGGGCTCAGTCGATCCCCATCCATAGTCAGGTGTTTGCTGACCGTCTCCTCCGCCCCTGGGCTGCTGGTGGGGACACATCTCCGCCCAGGCACACAGGTCTGGCCTTGGGGAGCTTTCTGCCCAGGGGCCAAGTCCAGGCTCCCCCGTAGCTGAACCCAGGCCAGGCCAGGGCTCCTCTGAGCCTCGGTTTCCTCATCTGTGAAGTGGTGACAGTAATCGTCCACCCGCACAGGGTCACCTCCTGGAGGAAATGAGATGGTGCTGGGAGGGGCCCTCGGTGTCCGGCCACAGTTCCCCCAGCCGGGATGCGGGGTGCCTCTCCGGGCACGGGGAGTGTCCTCCCCAGGCCCCACGTGGGGTCTGACCGCGTCAGGCTGGGGGAGCTCTTGCCTTCTGGCGTCCGAGTCCCAGACACTTTAGTGCAGCCCAAGATAGAATTAGTCTTTTTAAACAGCCATGTCACACCGCGCTGACACTTCACAGACGGCACAAAGCCAGCGGGCTGGTCCATGGACTCGGGAGGGAGTTCAGCTCGGGGCTGCAGCAGACCCCACAGTCGGCATCTCTTCCTCTTCTGAGTCTGGCTTGGGGGCCATGCCGAGAGCCCCAATGGGACTGGGGTCAGGCAGAGTCCCCAGGTGGGGGGGACAGCAGAGTGTGCTTCCCCGGCCGCGGGCCTTGACTGGGCAGAGAGTGATGAAGAACCAAACAGCATGTGCAGGTTCCACATGATGGGGAGCATCTGGAAGGCGAGGGTCTTGTCCTCCCCACCCCTCACACCCCCAGACTCTGCCTTCTGCTCTGACTCCTGACCTGCAGAACATGAGAGAATAAATGTTTGTTGTTTAAGCCACTAACTTTGTGGTCATTTGCTACAGCAGCCACAGGACACTCCTTTTTCATTCAAAGCCTGGCCATTCACCCCCGCCGCTGGGGCTGGCCACAGGGGACACAGAAGTAATGCAAACCTGGGGAACCAGAGGCCTCCTGAGAGTGGCCGTCCAGCGGGGGCGCTGACTGTGGAGGCCCCACTTCCCTCGTCGGCCTTTCTCGCGCCCCACTCCCGGGCACGGGACCCCTGGCCCCTTCTTCCTGCTCTTCCGTGGCCTGAGCCACGGTTCTTGGCCCACAGACCCTCAGGAAGGAGGACTGTGGAGCCAGGGTGTCTGGCTCTGCTGCGTGACCTTGAGGAGGTCCCTTACCTCTTGAGACTCATTCCCCACCGTATAAGGAGGATAAACTGTGTCTACTCCGTTGGGCACCAGGGGTGTTGTGTGAAATACTGTCCGTGAAGCTTTGGCACAGTGTCTGATGATGTCACTGCTTATTCCCACCTTCAGGGCCATGTTCAAATGCCTCCTCCACTCGGGCCCCTCCCTCTGACCCACACGGCCCTTTCTATCGCATGCACCAGACTACACAGTGTAACTCACCCGTAATGACAATACAGTTGCTAACATTTATTGGGCTCTTACTCTGCGCCAGCCACACTGATAAATGTCAGCGATTATTGTTATGCATGATAATTATCAGTCTCCTCTCAGAGCTTGCCCCAGCCCCTCACACATAACAGGTCCCCTACAGCCCCTCTGCAAATGACAGCAACCTCACTCCCCCACCAAAAGATAGTGCATTACTTAGGAATAGTACTTTGATCACAAGTCAGAGGAAACTCCAAATAATCACGGCTTTAAGAAGACAGAAATTTATTTCTCACTCGTGGGGGGATCCATAAGGTCAGGGCCTAGATTTCTCCTATGTTGTTCTTCTCTTGGCTTCTATCCCTAGAGTTGCTTCATGGTCTAAAATGGCTGCTGGAACTCCAGCCATCACATCCACCATCTAGTCAGCAAGAAGGGAGGGGCAAAGAAGGGTGTGCCCCTTTTTTAACTTAAGTTGTCCACATCACTTTGTATTCACATCCCATTGGCCAGACCTTGGTCACATGGCCACACCTAACTGCAAGGGAGGCTGGGAAATGTAGTCTAGGCTGTAGAGCCCCACTTCTGGCAGGGCCCACGTCCACAACTCCCCGTGGGCTCAATGGGCACTCACACCCACTAAAGCCCCAGCCTCGGAGGACTAGATGTAGACTCCCTCAGACCTTCCAGACGGGGGCCCAACGTCAGGGATCTGGGGAACTTGGCAGACACCTCGTGTCCCCTAGAACTCAGGGCTCGTGTGCTGACCAAGCAGCAGTGACAGGCCTGGGGTCCCATCTTTCTCCAGGTCACTGGTGGCCTTAGGGTCCCCGGGCTCGAGATGGTGTTTGAGGCATGCATCACTATCTGTCTGCAGTCTTGACCAATTAGCAAAGGCTCTGGGATTTCTTCAGATGAGCAGAAGAAAAGAAAGAAAAACCAAAACATGTTTCCTTGGAAAACCCAGGATGATTTCAAATCCTGGTGATGCAGGAAGTGGGGAAGGGGTTGGGGTAGCTGCTATCCGGTCTACCAGACAGAAAACTCCAGGAGCACTGTGGAGGGTGGCCCTGGAGAATGGGGACAGGGGCTCTGGAGGGAGGGCTCAGGAGTCGTGGGGTCAAGTCCTGCCTTGGCCACTGCAGTGCTGTATGACCTTGGGCAGGTCACTTCTCCTCTCTGAGTCTCATGGTCTTATCTGTATAATGAGAGGGTGGGACCAAGTGTCCTCCCACCTCCGCCGCCCTGGGGAATCTGTCCCACATCCCAGAACACCCTCCACTCCGACCCTGTGTAGCTTTCTGATGAGCAGAAGGGCCTCAGATCCCAGCCGGGCACGGATCCTGGAACGCCCGGCCCATGGGCGCCAGCCCATTCCTCGGGAAGGCCACTCTCCTCTATTTTCTCTCGTCTCTGGACTCCTGGCAGTACAGACATTTCCAGAACAGGAAAGCCTTGTTCCCTCCTGGGCAAAGAGAAGACAATGTAGGAGCAATTAGCAGCTCCCCAGGAGAAGAGAGAAAGGGAAGGACGGTGGGAAATGTAAAACTCTGAGACGCATCTTATTCATATGTTTCACAAAGCATTTTTTCCTAATTTTAGAAAATCCAGAAACATAATGCAAAGCCTGGAGGGAAAAGCCCATACTCCACATCCAGAGATATCCCAGTAACATTTGGGTACACTTCTCCTTGGTAAATAATTTATATAATTTCATAGTTTCTACATATCACAGACGTCCTCACAATGTAGCTTATAAACTCTGCATTGGTATAATTTTTGTTATTTTTTTCCACCTTTTTATTAAGAAAGATTTCAAAAATATAGAACAATGGGACAAAAACAGGACAATATAATTTGTACACTCACCATCTAGATTCAAATATTGTCAACGTTTGCTACAGTCATCAACCTCATTTCAGTGGCTGTGTTATAGTCCACGGGAGTGTGCACTTGAACTTGGTCAATTGCTGAACAAATATTTATTAAGTGCCTACTCTGTGTCCAGCAGTTTCCTAGGCACTGGGGCCACGTCCAGGAACAAATCACCCTGCCTTTGCTGAGTGGACATTGTAGTGGGGGGCACATCGAGATGCAGGGAACCGATACCCAGTGGGCAAGGTGAAACTTCTCACAGTGCGAGGCCATGCGGGCCGCCTTCCTGGGGCTCAGGGCACCGTTGGGACGGGGGAATGATCTCTATGGGGACTGGTAGCCCATCAGTCCAGGGCCTGTTTTCTCAGAAGGATGGAATCGCCCACCCAGTGGGAAACCAGTGCCAATTGGCCTCCAGCCACGTCTCCACAACAGCCACCGACCGTGGGTCGGACGCCACCGCCGGGGGCTCCGCCCAGTGGCCCCCGAATGCCGGCCACGCACAGAGCCGGCCCAGGTGGCATTCCCACAGTCTGAAGCAGACAGACAGGGAGGAACGGAGACGCGCAAAACCGTGCTCAGACGTGGGGCTGGGCCTATTGAAGATGGTGTCCAGGACCCTGACCCCATTGCTTCTGGAGCTTGTGTGTCTCTTGTTTGGTGCAAAGTGGCAGTGGCTGTGAGTGGTATTTTCAAAAGTGGCCTTATTTGGCAAAACAAAAAGTTGGTGACCCCATGTTGGTCCCCAAAACTGAGGGAAAAAAAGGAATTACTAACTTATGACATCTAAGAGCTGGGAATGGCCATCCAGTCCATCCCATGCCCTCACAGGGGACAGAACAGCCACAGCCTACGTCTTGGCTATGACCCCCCCCCGCTTTCTAATCTGAAGCTTGAGTTTCTTACCCACCAGCCTGTCCCAATGTCCCCAGGCCCCAGGCCTCGAGGAGGAGGGGCAGGATGTCCTGGACACAGGGGAGCCCCAAGGTCTCCTGGGACAGGTGACACAGGGACGTTTATCCCAGTTCTCCAAACGGGGAAACCGAGGCACGGAGCAGTTTGCATTCTGTGCCCGAGGAGATCAGAGCTGGGCGCCAAAGCCCGTGCCTTCCCGCCACGCTGCATCCTGATGTCGCCAACCAGGAAAGTTGGGGGGAAACCAATGCAGACCCAACAACTTTTTATTTGGCCAAATGAGCAATATTTTTTATTTATTTATTTTTTTGGTGAGGAAGACCAGCCCTGAGCTAACATCTGTTGCCAATCCTCCCCTTTTTGCTGAGGAAGACTGGCCCTGGGCTAACATCCGTGCCCATCTTCCTCCACTTTATATGGGACGCCGCCACGGCATGGCTGACAAGCAGTGTGTCGGCGGGCGCCCGGGATCCGGGCCCGCGAACCCCGGGCTGCCAAGCGCGGACTAAACCGCTGCGCCACCGGGCGGCCCCAGAGCAATATTTTTTAAAAGCCCCCAAGACCGAGGACTCCCCATCGCAACATTTTATTCAACGAAAGAATGCTGTAACCCTCAGTTTTGGGGACCAACATGGGGTCACCAACTTTTTGTTTTGCCAAAAGACATGACCTCAGAGGAGGACAGCTGCCCTCACAGTGACCGTTTCTGGACTCTCGGGGCCTTCTGTGGCTCCTCAGCTTGAACTCCCGGTAACTGTGTCCTCGGTGCTCACCGAGCCTAGCCCACCTTCTGGGATGACCACGGCCACTGCTCCGTTCAAATCCCAGCTCCTCCACCTCCCAGCCGTGAGACTGGGCGGTTCCGATCTGCTCCAGACTCTGCTTCCTCATCTGTAGAATGGGAAGTAAGGCAGCCCCTTCCTCCTGGGAGGAAGAACCCACCAGGCAGCTCTGTGCAGAGCCTGGTGCACAGTGAGTGCCCGTGAGTGATTTAGTCCCCGTCCTGGGGCAGGGGACTGGCCAGGTGGGAGCTCTCCGGAGCTTTCTGGAAGAGAGGGGAAGACCGGGAGTGGAGCGAGGACGGTGGGAAGGCACCCAAGATACATCCCAGTTCTGCTGCCACCATCCCAGCCACCCTGCAGAGAGAACAAAGGGTGGCCTCCCGCAGGCCCCCTGACTCCACGGGGACAGCTCAGTGTCGGCCACGGGCTGCGCAGCACCTTTTCCTTTAGACAATAAGCGCTGAGCCCTACGCTTCCTCTCTCCCCCGGGGCGGCATCGGCACATCCGCCCAGTGACCTGACGGCCACCACGTCAACCTGGGACCCCAGGCGCGGGCCGGACTGCAGCCAGGCCAGGCCAGGCCACCATCCAGGAGGAAGACCGCAGCCCTGGAGCCCCACACAGTCCTCCCTACCCCGTAGAGCAAGTCCCTCCGGGGCGGCCACTCTGAGGATGACGTCCACTCCGGTGGGGCCGGAAGTGACGACAACTTGTCAGAGGAGAACTTGATGAGAACTTGGAAATTTCCACAGCAGGCCAATTTTGGTGTGGTTCCTTGGACTTCTGAAGGATAAAGAATCTTCAGAACTCAAAGCAATATGCAGTCAGGGCTGGTGTTATGTTGATGCTTTAGGATTGTCATAAAGCCACTCACTCATTCAACACGATTTTTTTTATTATAACAGTTTATAGTTATAATAGTTTATAGTTATAATAATAGTTTACAACATTGTGAAATTTCGATTGTACCTTATTATTTGTCAGTCACCATATAAATGTGCCCCTTCACCCCTTTCACCCACCCCCCCAACCCCCTTCCCCTCTGGTAACCACTAATCTGTTCCCTTTGTCCATGTGTTAGTTATCTTCCACATACGAGTGAAATCATGTGGTGTTTGTCTTTCTCTCTCTGGCTTATTTCGCTTAACGTAATACCCACAAGGTCCATCCATGTTGTTGCAGATGGGATGATTTTGTCTTTTTATGGCTGAGTAGTATTCCATTGTATATATATACCACATCTTCTTTATCCAGTCATCAGTTGAGGGACACTTGGGTGGTTTCCACTTCTTGGCTATAGTGAATAATGCTGCAATGAACATAGGGGTGCATAAGCCTCTTTGGATTGTTGATTTCAGGTTCTTTGGATAAATACCCAGTAGTAGGATAGCTGGATCATATGGTATTTTCATTTTTAACTCTTTGAGAAATCTCCATACTGTTTTCCATAGAGGCTGCACCAGTTTGCATTCCCACCAGCAGTGAATAAGGGTTCCCGTTTCTCCACAACCTCTCCAGCATTTGTTGGTTTTTGTCTTGGTGATTATAGCCATTCTAACCGGTGTAAGGTGATATCTCAGTGTAGTTTTGATTCGCATTTCCCTGATGATTAGTGATGTTGAACATCTTTTCATGTGTCTATTGGCCATCTGTATCTCTTCCTTGAAAAAATGTCTGTTCATATCCTCTGCCCATTTTTTGATCGGGTTGTTTGTTTTTCTGTTGTTGAGTTGTATGGGTTCTTTATATATTTTGGAGATTAACCCCTTGTTGGATATATGATTTGCAAATATATTCTCCCAGTTGGTGGGTTGTCTTTTTGTTTTGTTCATGGTTTCCTTTGCCATGCAGAAGCTCTTTAGTATGTTGAAGTCCCATTTGCTTATTTTTTCTTTTGTTTCCCTTGCTCAAGTAGATATGGTATTCGAAAATATCCTCTAAGATCAATGTCAAAGAGTCAACAGGATTTTTATGGAGCAGTCGTTCTGGGCTGGGCCCTGGGGGACTGCAGTGGACAAGACAGGTGTGTGGTCTGACCTCTGGAGTCTCGGTCTAGAGGGAGTCCCCAGTTAAACAAGAGCATGTCAGTTCCGTGGGTGGGAAGGACTATGTTCAGAAGATCTGGTGAAAGAGGGAGTTCAGAGCAGAGAGAAGCCACGTCACCCCCACCAGAGTGACTGGAATCAAAAAGATGCACAATAACAAGTGTTGGCGAGGATGTGAGGCAATCAGAACCCACATGCATGGCTGGTGGGGTGGAAGCTGGGCAGCGCTTTGGAAAACAGCCTGGTGGTTCCCCAAAAGGTCAAACAGAGTTACCATGTGACCCAGTCATTCCACTCCTAGGTATCTACCCAAGACAAATGAAAACACCCAGACAAAAACTTGGAAGCAAGTGTTCACACATCACTGTTCACAACAGCCAAAAAGTGGAAACAACCCAAATGTCCCTCAGTGGATGAATGGATGGACAAGGTGTGGTCCATCCACACAGTAGGATATCATCCAGCCATAAAAAGGGATGGAGCACTGACAGGGGGTACAACATGGATGAACCTCAAAAACACCACGCTCAGTGAGGGAAGCCAGACACAAAAGACCCACATAGTGTGTGATCCCATTTACATGAAATGTCCAGAATAGGAAAATTCATAAGCACAGAGAGTAGACTGGTGGTTGCCAGGAGCTGGGGGGAAGAAAGAATGGGGGTGACAGTAAAGGATATGGGGATGTCACCCATATGCATTCATCCATTTCATCCATTTTGGGGATGGAAATGTTCTGGAATTACACAATGATGGTGGTTGCACACCCTTGTAAATATATTAAAAACTGCTGAATTGTACACCTTAAAACTGTGAATTTCATAGTATATGAATTACATGTTGATATTTTAAAAAGCCAGGAGAAGGGCCGGGAAATGGAGGCTTTCAGCCTTTCAAGGATCTCCCCACTCAAAAGTCCTTGGAAATGTATACAGCAGTCATTCTTTTTAAACTTCCCAGGCTTTCAAAGCCGATAACTGTGACCCCTTCTTCCCGATCTTGTTGCTGGCGGTTATTTCTGTGGCCTGGGCTGTCCAGGGAAGGTCCTGGTACATTTCAAGCACAGTAAGTGCTCAAAAGGACGGGCATGTTAGAAGTAGCAGGGGCATCTGAGATGGCCACCTCCGGAGGCCTAAACGCCATCCAAATCTTTTTGCCCTTCCAAGACAGCCCTTGCAGGACCCTCTCAGCTTAAAGGTATAGCTTTTTAATGAAAGGGAACAGAGATGGTACTGCCAAGTACTGTTGGGCAGGTTGTTCACTGTGTAAGCAGCATTTCTCGAACATTTACTGTACGCCAGAAACCACACAAAGCGCTTTGCCTATGATGAACTCTGTATAACCCTCACCTCACCCTTCGGCAAAAGTTATTATCCTCAGTTCATGAAGGCAGGAGCCTTGGGAAGTTTCATGATTCCCCCAAACTTACGCTCCTTTCCCAGCTGCGCTGAGAAGAGACGCAACTCCGGCAGGTGTGTGGCCTCCGTGGGAAGCAGGCCCTGCCTGACCCCTGGGAGGGGCCGGGAGTTCTCTCCATGCCCAGGGAGCACAGGGAGCCCGAGGCCTGCCTGTGGCTGGCCCTTAGCTGTGGGAAGTGCAGTGGTCAGCCACTCAGGACAGGGGTCGGCAGAACCTGGGTCCAAGCTTGCTGGCTCTGTTCTTGTGCAAGTTGTTTCTTCTCTCTGGGCCTTGACCTTCTGGCCTCTAACACAGGCTGTAGTAACATCCTGGAGTTGCTGCAAGGACTAAACAATGTAACACATGCGGAGCGCCCGACCCCGGCAGAGAAGCCCCCGGTCCACGTCCTCGCCCAGAACCCCGTGTGGGCTGCTCCTCCCTCCCGGTAGGGGCTCCGCCGCCTCCTTCACAGCCGCGCCTGGTGCGGTAAGCACGCGATTAATACATTTTGAACAAATGAATGAATGAATGAAGGAGCGCTACTTAGTGATGGGGGCGGGGCCGAGGCTGCAGGATGGGGCTCTGGAGTCAGCAGACCCCTTGCAGAAGAGGCCGCGGCCCCCAGGTGCCCCATCCCGGCAGAGGTCGAGTCTCCCTGGGTGGTCCTGCCGCTGCGCCCGCGGTGGGGGAGCCGCGCGCGGGAGTGCTGGCCTCTGCCGTCGCGGCCTCGCGCCGTGACCTTCCCCACCTGGCCCCGTCCATCTCGCCGGCTGCCCCGGCCACCGGGGAGCCCTCGAGGCCGCAGGCCGGCCTGCCTTTCACACGGAGAGGGGCACCTTCCCCGTCTGCCCGGCCTCCCCAGGACTTTCCTCGCCGGCTCTCAAGTTACATTCCATTCACAAAAAACAATCCGGGTCTGGAGACGTGTGAGCGCATTGTAAGGAAGAAAGCGGGGTGGAAAAATGTGGTCAGAGGGAGCGAGTGAGCGAGCTGGGATTGGGGCACAGGAAACCGCTTCACCGCCCCCTCTCCACCCACCCACACACATGCCAGCTGGGGAGCCTTTCCATCTGCTGCGTGGGCTTCCAGTCCCAGGGCCGCTGCTCCGTGGAGGGGGGTGGGGGCCGAGCCAGAGAGGCAAAGAAATTCAGAAGTGGAGGCCTTAATTTACAACCACTCCATTCTTTCCTCTGGACCAGGGCTGCCAGGTACTGTTGGGCAGGTTGTTCACTCTGCAAGCGTACCTGGCTCCATCCGACAAACCATGTGCCCTGGCATGGGGCCCCATCACCCAGCTGGGGCGTGTTTTCCTCACGCACAAAGGCATGGCGTGGGCTAGTGGTCCTGGATCCTTCGCTTCTTATATGCTTAAAACAGGACTTGGCTAAGCATGCCCCCCTCACTCTGAGCCTCTCCATGGCTCCCACTGACCTACAGGATAAAAAAAGTAATCATAATAGCACTCACATTTCCTGACTATTCACTGCGCGCCCAGACTATGCTAAGGGATTTTGTGTGCAATGTCTCTTCCCCCATCACAAAGAATCTTTATATTGTGGAGCATAACTCGTATACAGAAAACTGAATAAAACACGTATGTACTGTTTAACAAATTATAAACACTTTTAACCCTCCCAGCAGCCCCACGAGGCAACCACTATCACCAGCCCATTTTCCAGATGAGGAAACTGAGATGCAGAGAGGGTAAGCCGCAGGCCTGAGATCACACAGCGAGGGGTGGGTGCAGGATTTGAACCCAGGCCTCTGGCTTCACAAACCCAGAGGGCTCCTGTGCTGCCTCGTCACGAGGAGTCCTCACAACAACCTTGCCAGGGGCTTCTCTCACTGCCCCCATTTTCCAGATAGGACACTGAGGTCAGAGGGATCGGCTGCTTGTCCAGGGCTCCAGGCCCCATGTGGAGGCAGCTGCGCTTATACCAACGCACTGTGCCTGTGCACACAGTAGGTGCTGCATAAATGCCCGTTTGAGTGAGGGCTGTGGATGTGGTGAATCACATCGATGCCCCCCCACCTCTGCAGGCAGCGGGGTGGGGATGTCATTCTCTGTGTGGTCCCGTCAGACACTGAGCCTGATGGGGGGGGCCTTCATGCCTCCCGTGGTTCCCCCCACTGTCCTGGGGCTCAGAAGGGGCTTGTTTCGGGGCAGAGTCCCAAGGTCGTGGCCAGTGTCCCCCACTGGCAGGCCCCTCTGGAGCAGGAGCCTGGTCTGGCACGTCCCTTCACTCACTGCACTTTGAGCACAGTAGGACCTAAACGGGATGGAATTCCCAACGGTGCGGTGGTCTCTGCAGCTCGAAGAGCCGGGGTTCGAATTCCACGCCCTGCCCGGCGCTGGAGAAGATGACTCGGCTGTTCAGACCTCGGTTTCCCCCTGCAAAACGGGGTGAGCACCCTGCCCTCGGCATTGCTGTGTGGCTTAACCCACCGACTCCGTGATGCGCCCGGGAGCTGTGGGCCCTGCAGTAACGCTTCCCCCCTGTCCCCTCGCCGCAGGGGCAGCCCCGGGCGCGCACAGACCTGGCCCTTCAACAAGACAGGGCTGCTCTTCACCCGAGTCCATCCACGCGGCCCCACTGGGCTTCCTCCTGCTCCGGGGTTTTTTCCTGTCGCCTCTGTCGGGGTCATAACTACTTGCGAAGGGAAGAAAAAAACTCCCCCAGACTTTACGTCAACACAAACAGCCCTAATTGGTGCTGGAGCCTCATAATTCTCAGACTGTCCTGACCGTGTGTATCTAGGAAATGCACAGCAGCGAAGGTGAAGGGTGTTTTCATTCGCACGGTGAAGTGCAGGCTTTCTCTTCAGCTGAAATCTGGCTCCGACCTCTCGCCCCGGGGCGCTCTCTCTGTGTGCGCAGAAATCGGACTGATCGCTTTGCTGGGGGAAGGAGAAAATGCATGAATATTTAATTATTCTGCTGCCGAGAGGGGAGGGTTGGGAGGTACAGGAATAAAAAGCTGGATTTTTCTTTCCAGAGGCCAAGGCAAGACCCGAGCTGGCCCACAGGATTGGCCCCTGCCCTCCACCCTCGTCGTGTTGGGGCCACAGCGGTCATGTTCCCGCTGCCCCGCCGTCTCCAGGTTTGGACCGACCCGCTGGAGGCGAGCGTGGGTAACATCCGGTTGGTTCTTCTGGGCTCCTGGCAGATTTTGTTCTGCCTGCAACAAACACAGGAGAAGAGGCGGGGGAGAGGGGAGGTGAGGGCCAAGCACGACTTTGGCTGAAGAATTGCCAGCCAAGAGGGAAGGGGGGCCTGTGGCTGACGAGGCTAGAACATTCTGCGACATGGAAGCCAAAAAATCCCAAAAGAAACATTCTGCAGGTTCCAGCCTGGAAGAGGAGGAAGAGGATTTCCTCTTTGGGCAGCTTCTGGGGGCTCTGGGGAGGCCCCTCCACTGCGGCCCCGTGGCGGCCAGCACAGAGGGGCGGGGCGGGGGCGGGGGCCAGGAAACAGGGTCAAGAGTCTGGACAGAACCAAATTTGGAGAAACTCAGGGGCAGGAATTTCAGCCCAGGCGGAACAGGACTGTCCGTGGAGACGAAGCATCCTCTGCCGGCGGCAGCCCTAGGGAGAGCCGCCTCCGCCTCTCGGGTGGGGAAAGTGAGGCACCGGGGTGCTTCCACTTTGAAAAGCAAGTTCCAGGAGAACTGCGTGTCGGAGGAGAATCACAAGTACCACTTCTGAGCACCTGCTGTATACCACAGACTTCTGATGCGCTCCCTGCGTCCTTAGCACACCCTGCAAGTGACAGGCCATTTGGCCCACAGACAGAGGTGGAAACGGAGGCTCAGGGAGGCCAATGGTCTGGCCCAGGCTCCTTAGAAAGAGCCGCCTCTTTCCCCAATAAATATTTTTAAGTTGTGCTATTATTAACTTCTCAACAACAAAAGTATACAGACCACAAAGGCATTCTATATAAAGTACTGAACACAGGTAACAGGGATTTCAAAATTTTAATAACACTCATCGGGAGTGAAGACAATTGCATTACACCAATTTTGCCAGATCAAGTCCCTTTGTTGCCATCTGACAGAAAATTGACATAATGAATGTGCAACTAGCCCATGTTTTTCACCCATAAAGCTATCATAAAAATACAACTTTTTTTAAATAATAAAGATGTCCGTAGTGGGAACAGCATCCCCTTTGATGTGGCAACTTGTGCAGTGTGCATCCTAAACAACTGAGCACAGCAGCCTTGAAGAGTAAGCAGATTTCAACTTGGGGCTGCCTTTCCAGAGCCTGGGTATCTCCCAGACTCATCCCATGGCTTAATTGGCTTGCGACTGGCCCCACTTCAGCTTCTAACCACTAATGACAAAGAGGACTGATGGGTCGGAAAGGAAGGAATATAAGGAACAGAGGAGGCAGGGAGGATGGTTTGTATTACTCTCTCTGGTGCTAGCACAGGAGCTGGCACACAGTAGGCATTCTTTAATGCAGATTGAATGAATGATGGTATGAATGAAAGCTAAGTCTCCCCTTCTCTCCCCTCACTCCTTCTTGTCTACGTCCCCCCGAGCCCAGGGATGGTGCCAAGGGAGGGGCGTCAATCTGAAACCCCACTGATCCGAGGGAACAAGAGCTGGGTTCCCACCGGCCCCCGGGCACAATGAACCGTGTGAAAGCCACCGGCCAGACCCTTCTGTAATCAGGGACAATGCTTGGCCCTCTGGCCCGAAGGACATCCCGGGGGCTCCGGAGGCTGGGACAGTCCTGCCAAGTCCCCTGGCCCTCTGCCCGCCTGGCGCTGCCTGCTGAGGGTGGGGCCCACCTGGCGACTCCTTCCTTCCAGCTGCTGGCTCCGGGGTTCCGGCCACACCTTTCCTGTGGCCGCTCCTTCTCCTCCCGGCCCCCACCCTGCTGGCGGGGGCTCCATTCTCTGCCTGCCGCCGCCCCCAGCCTTTCAGGGCTGTTCCCTGGGGTGTGGGGCTGGAGGCCTCAGCCCCAAGGAGGTGATGAAGCAGGGAGGTGAGAGCGGGAGGTGGTGGCTGCTGGTTCTGGTCGTCACACTCAGGGGTGGGGGGTGGGGGGGGGCTTTGAGGCTGCTGCTCATCTGTGTCACAGCCAGCGGGGGGCTCCCTCCACACCCACTCACTCAGACTGTGCTCGGCGTCCTCGGACAGGCGAGGGTTGTATCCCCACTTCACAGAGGGAGAAACTGAGGCTCTGAGAGGTTGAGTGACTTGACGAGGTCACACAACTAAGTCGACCGGGGCAGGCCAGGTTTCAGCCCGGGCGTGTCTGCCTCCAAATGGGGGTCTAACCACTCTACCATCCTGCCCTGCAGAGATGCTGCGAAGCTGGGGATGCAGCAGCTTCAGCCCGCTCCCTCAGGCTCCGTCTGTGGTTCTCAGCCTGGCGGAGATGCTCAGACTGTGCTGGAATCAGAGAGAACGTTCCCCACCCCACCCCCACCCCCGCCAACCCCTGGTTCCCATAACATCCAACAAAAAGCCCTGAACGGGCCAGACAGTCTAGTGGACTTTGCCCAAAGAGTGGATCTTACGGGGAGACCAGAAGCGGTTGTGTCGCTGGCTTCTGAATTGTGTGTGTGTGTGTATGTGCGACCACCGACGCCTGGTGGACAGATGTCTCCTTGGAGCACGGCTGTCAGAGAGAAGATGGAGATGGGGCAGGAGGAGGAGGGAGGAGAAGGGAGGCAGGGACCACAGTCAAGCCAAGACCGGGGGGTCATGAGTTACCCAAGTGAAGGGCAAAGGGAGAGAAGGGGTGGCTCCTGAGGGTGTGTCTGTCCCCCTGGCCCCCCCCAGCGAAGCTCTATCCGTGGGAACCACTGTGCTGCTGAGGAAAGAGCCCTGGCCTGGGGGTCAGGAGAGCTGGAACTCGGTCTCAGTACTGTCAATTATTAGCAGTTGTGTTCCTGGGCAGATACATCACCACTCTGACCCTCAGTTTCCTCATCTGGAAAGTGAGCAAAACACAGTTCCTACCTCGTGGGGCCATTGTGAGGAGCAGATAAGCTCTCACGATGAAATCCAAATGCTCCTTGGTGCTCACACATACTAGAGAAAAGGGAGGAAGATTCAGGCCATCCCAGAAGGTCAGTTTGAGGGTTGAGGGAAAGAATCCTCCATTTCCTCCAGGACCTGGCCTCGGGTTGGCCCCACTTCCTGTTCCAGGCCGGCTGTCACTTAACCCCTCCCCCGCCCAGGGTCACCTCGGCCGCTTTGCTAGGGCCTGACCTGGCCAGGCTGGTTCGTTTAGCCAGCCTGCATTTGAAAGCAAAAATCGGCGTCCCCCTGTGGGACCCCGCTGGACGGAGTCTGTCCTCGCCCCTGCCCACGGCTGCAGCTGCCCCTGCACCCCCTTCCAGTTGCTCCGATTTCACGGTGCTGTAGCACTCAAAGTCAATGGGTCACCGGGTGTGGTGCCTCCACTCCTTCTCTGGCTGGGGGGCCGGCCGGCGGGGCCGGTTCAGACCCAGCCCCAGGACCAGGAGCAGCACAGTCGAGACCCCTTCGGAGCCCCTCCTGCCCTGGCCAGCATGCTCTGACACCAACTTGCTGCGTGACCTGTGGACCCATTCTCCCTGTCTGTGGAGCAGTTTGGGTGACAGAATAGCCTTCCCGCATTGCTTCTCATGATGTCTGACACCCGAGTTGGCACTTTCCTCCACCTCCCTCCACCTAGGAAAAAAAAAAAAAAAATCTCAGGGCAGGACTCTGATTGGCTCTGGTTAGGTCACATGCCCATCCCTGCACCAATCACAGTGGCTAGGAGAACAGGGAACGTCGATTGGCCAAGACTGGGTCACATGCTCCCCTGCTGCCAAGGGGCAAGGGCAAAATACTGTGATTGGCACCTGCCCCCAGAACCGCTTGGGGGGGTGGTGCGTGGAGAAGTCCATTCCCCAAGGTCAGGGATGTGGTTCCACTGGACGGGGAGTGGGGTGCACGGCAACCCAGACGCCAGATGTCCACACCCAGGAGGAGTCCAAGGTGGGGTGGCGCCGGGTGAGCGGGCGGGCGAGGGGAATGCGCGGGGCCCCCACCCCCTGCCATGTGTCCAGGAAGGAGGGGGCAGTGACACCCCCGTGGGGCCCTGGTGCCCGGGCCCCCCTCGCTGCCGCCAGAGTGCACGTTGCAAACATCTGCCCGGCGGCTGCTGGGGGTCGCCCTCCTGGAGTTTCCTGCTGCTGACAGGAACCAGCCCGCGTTTTATTACCCGCGGCGCACATCTGGGAACACTCTGGATGGGTCTGGCCGCGCCAGTGGGCTGAAGAGCTGACTCGCGGCCAAGCTAATGGGGACAGGGGGGCAGCGGTGGCGACAGCCGGGGCTGCGAAGCGCCGCCTCCCACCCCTCCCGCGAGGCCGCCCACGTGACGCGCTCCTGGACGGCGGCCACTGGGGGATTGTGTAACCAGCCTGTCCAGGAGGGAGAGACGCCGGGCCCAGGGCGGGGTCCCACCAGCAAGCCTGGCCTGCCAAGTCCAAGAGGGGCCTTTAGGGCGGCTTGTGGACAGGAGGGGGGGACATGATGGGGGGTGACAGCTGGGCCTTCTCTGATTAGGGGCTGAGTGTGTTAATTCTCCCCCCTCCTTCCTCTCCTTTCTCTTTTTCTTTCTCTTTTCATCTTCTTTCTCTCCTTCCCTACTTTCTTCCATACTTTCTTTCTCCTCCTCTCTCCTCTCCTCTCCCCTCCCCACCTCTCCCCTCTCCTCTCCTCCCTTCCTCCCTCCTTCCTTTTCTCTCCTCTCCTTCCCACAACTTTTCCATCTTCCCCCTTGAAGAACACGTCCTTAAGAATCTCCTCTGAAACTGGACAGGAGGCAAGAGCCTGAACCAGTAATGTTAATTCAGACAAACCTAGTCTTCCTGCTTAAAAATGACGGGGTGGGGGGAGCTGGCTGTGCTCTTGCCCCCCCCATCACGTGTTGTGTCCCCTTCCCTGAGGGCCTTTAAAAAGAGAAAAGCAAGCCCTCAGCCTCCAGCCACAGCCCAGAGCTTTCCTGATGCGTGGATCACAGGTGCCTGCTTCTGGAGTGGACACGGGTGCAGAAAGGGCTCCACGGGCCTCGGCAGAGCTCTGAACGAGGCCGTGGTTCTAACGAGCCTTCCATGGCAGCCACAAACCCACCAACCCACCAGCTCTGGTGGATGGGCGCCGACAGCCCCTCACTTGCCTGGCCCTCCGTCCATCCATCCGTCTGTCTGTGGCTCCGTCCAACAGCCATCTGCTCAAATCCCCAGCGACACCAGGCCACCTTGTGACATGTTTATTTTGTTTAAAAGTGTAAACTCTTCTCAAATGAAAAACCTCACCAGGGGAGGCTGGGTGGCCTTAGGATGGCAGGGGCAGGAGTGCTGGTCCCTGGTCTCCTCAAAGCCCAGAGCAGCAGAGAACCCCGAGGTGTCCTAAGATTCTCAGCATCTCTGGGGCTTGGCCTGGCACGTTCCCTGCGTCCCTTCAGTTGTTTATTCATTTGTTTCACAAATAGTGACCGCGTCCTTCCAGGGGTCAGGGCGTGTGCCAGGTATCTGGGTTGTAACAGTGTGCAAGACAAAATGTCCCTGCCTCCTTCATTCTAGCGGGATGTTAGGAAGAAAACAAAAACAAGTAAGTAAATGCAAGAAATTACAGTTAGGGTGGATTTATAAATAAAGTATGCTAAGCACCAGGGCCCTTGAATCCAAAGTTGACCTGCTTGGGAGGAGGGGCTCCTTCAACCTGGGCTGGGCAGGAAGAGAGGGGCCAGTCTTGTGAAGAGTGGGAAGTGGGAAGAATGCTCCAAGCAGCAGGAGCAGCATGTGCAAAGGCCCTGGGGCAGGGACAGCTTGATCGGTTCTAGGATCTGAAAGGAAGCTGGCAGGGATTGAATGGAGGGAGCAAGAAGGAGAGAGGGACAAGAGGAGGTTGGGGGGATGGTGCCTGATCACAGGGGTCCTGTGCGCTGTGGCCAGGACTTGGACTTTGTTCTAGGAGCAATGGGAAGTCACTTTATGGGCTTAACATGGGGAGCATCATGATCTGGCCCATGTTTTAGGAGGACCACTTTCCGGGTGGTAGGAGAACGTGAGGGGAGGCAGAGAGGCAGGGAGGAGTCAATTATAATCGTTTAAGCAGAGGTGATGGTGACAGAGACAGGTGGTGGCCCTGGAGGTAGAGACAACAGGCCAAACCTGGAGAAGTCAGAGGCCCTACCGTCGCAGGGGACTAGTTAGCAAGCGGAACAATTAAACAAGTATTTACAATACAGAGTAAAATATATATATATATAATATAGGGGCAGCTCTGGAGGCTGCAGGAGTCCTTAATGAGGGCACCCAACCGGGCACCCAACCCAGTCTTGGAACAATCAGGAGGGCTTCCTGGAGGAGGAGACATTTAAGCTGACCAGGCAAAGATAAGTAAGAGCCAGGAGAAAGGGGGTTGGGGTGGCAGGAAAGCAGTGTTCCAGGCAGTGGGAACAGCCTGTGCAAAGGGCTGGAGGCAAGAGGAAGCAGGCACATTTGAGGACTACAGAAGATCAGTGTTCCCAGGTGCAGAGGTGAGAGGAGGGGAGGCTGGGGAGCCAGGCAGGGCCGGGCTGTAACCGGCCTGAGGTCACAGAAGGGAGAGGACTTTGTTCTGAGGGCCCCAGGGGCCACTGTAGGGTTTAAGCCTCAGTGTCATTGTCGGATTTGCGGTTTAGAGAGATCCCCGTGGCTGCTGGTGGCATGATGTGGGGGAGATGTGTCCAGAAGGGGCGTCCTAACTCGGCAGCTTCTTCCTCTGCAGATGATCAGCCGTCAAGGGCCCAAGCCTCAGCAGGCCTCACCTGGAGGGCGGCAGGTGGTGCCGCGCAGCGGGCTCTGGAGTTAGAAAGATCTGGGTTCGAATCCCAGCTCCGCCCCTGTCTGGCTATGTGACAGGTCGGGCGAGACCAGGCTTCAGGGAGGACATTTCCATCTTGTGGGGCCTGGAGCTCTGATGGCGAAATTTCCCCTCCTGGGTCTGGTCCTGTATGGTGGCCTGGGGCCAGCTCACCTGCATCCGACTCAGCCAGCCGCACCTGTGACCTCTGGCAGGTGCATCCCCGAGGCCGTGGTGTCGAATCTTTTTCTGCTTTGGGTGTACTAGGAACAAGGTTTTTTTTTTTTTTTTTTAAGAGGAAAACATATAATATATTTGACCATTAAAGCTATTTCATGAATAACCTAGCTTAAAAAAATCCTTAAAATATTTAAAGCAGCTAAAAACCCCGCTGTGAGGAGCTGTCGGAGCAGCGGTGGGGGCTGGTCGATGACACGGCCCCTTGGTCATAAAAAGCAGTGTTTGGAGAAGCAGCTGAAGTGGCAGGACAAACACAGATTACGGGAATTAGGCCCACGATATTTATGAGGCTCCTCGTTGTCACCCCATAACTATAACTTAAGCATTAATGAGCCCGTTTAACTCAGCATCGGCCTGTCCTCCGCGGTGGGCCTTTTCCAGGGAAAGCAAGGTCTACACAGACTCTCCATTTGGGGAGGAAAGACGTGCACCATTTATTTCCATTCTTAACACCGTTCCCACACCCCGACCCCAGGGTTTATTTGAATCAGGATCCAAAGAAGTTCCACACTGTGAAGGGTTAATTTAATATATAAGTTTAATATATAGACTCTTCAATGTGTAGGTTTCTCCTCCATTTCTTTCTCTCTGTCTCTCTCTGCCTCTGTCTCTCCCTTCCCCTGTCTCTCTGCCTCTGTCTCTCTCCTTGTCTCTGTCTGTCTGTCTGTCTCTCCCCCTCCCTCTCTCTCCGCTTTGTTGCAATGTATTTATTGAAGAAGTGGGGTTGTTTGTCTTGGAGAGATTCCCACAGTCCTGGGACTCTATTTTTCCATGATCCCTAAGTAATTCACATGTGTGTGTGTGTATATATATATATATATATGTATGTATATATGTTGAAAGATACTGCACTATGTCAGCGCTCCTCAGGCCCAGCACTGTGGACGTTTAGGGCCGGTCATCCTTTGGGGGGCCGTCCTGTGCACTGTAGGACGTTGAGCACCATCCCTGGCCTCCACTCACTAGACACAGTGACCCTCCTGGGAAGCCGACTCTGGGAAGGAGCCGACATGTGGACGTTTGTTGCGGTGCCCTGGGATCAGAGCCGCGGCGGGGAGGGGAGCAGGCTGGGCAGGGGGCGTCGAGCTGTCATACAGCCTCGGCTGCCCCCAGGGAGCTGTGGAGCTGGGGTGGCCCCCAGAGCTGTCCCCAGCTGGCCCGAGATGGCCAGGCCGTCAAGCACCAGGGTCGATGGGTCACTGAGCGTGGACCATCCGGGAAGGGCCCGACTTGGGTGCGGCTGACCCTGAGGGGTAACAGCTGAGCCGTCTGCTGACAGCACTGCCAGTGGTCAGGACAACACATCCCCACTGAGGGGTCTGGGTGGCTCCAGAGTGTCAGCAGTGAACGAACCTGCATGTGAGGGATGGGGGCGTGTGTCTAAAGAGCCGGGCAGACCGCGGGGCCAGGAGTTCTGCCGGGGGGAGTGTGGGGGAGAGAGGCCCGGTCTCTCTGCGCATCCAGGCTTGCACAAAGGCTCCGTGGGTCTGCAGAGGGGCCATGGCGTAGCGACCGAGAGCGCGGTGTGGGAGCAGCGCAGGCAATGAGGGTGTCATCTGTAGAGAAGTGAACAGCAACAATGTCAGCTGAGAGTCAGTCTGCTTTTTAATTTGTAACGTGTCCTTCAGGTGTAATTCACATACCACACAATTCACCCTTGTAAAGTGTACAAGCCAGTGTTTTCCGTATATTCACAAGTTGTGCAACCGTCACCACTGTCTAATTCCGGAACATTGTTATCAACCTGAAAAGAAACACCACACCCCATTCCTGCAATCACCCCCCATTTTGCTCCGACTTCCTAGCCCTAAGCTACCACTAATCTACTTTCTGTCTGTAGGTATTTGCCGGTTCCGGACATTTCACATAGATGGAATCCTACATCACGTGGTCTTTTGTGACGGGCTTCTTTCGCTTAGCATGGTGTTGTCAAGTTTCCTCCACGTTGTACTTCACTCCTTTTTATGGCTGAATAGTATTCCAGGTATGGATAGACTGTAGTGGTTGATCCTTTCACCCATTGACCGACATTTGGGTTGTTTCCACTTTGGGCTATTGTGAATACTGCTGCTGTAAACATTTGGGTGCAAGATTTTGTGTGGATGTATGTTCTCAATTCCCTTCGGTATAAACCTAAAATTGGAATTGCTGGGTCATATAATAACTATGTTTAACCTTTTGAGGAACTGCCAGACCATTCTCCAAAGCAGCCACCCCATCTTACGTTCCTATCAGCAATGTATGAGGGTTCCAGTTTCTTACAACCTCAGCGACGCTTGCTACTCTCTGCCTTGATTCTGTTACCGAACCAAGTGGGCTGGCCTCCTGGTGAGTTAAATAAGACTCTACTCACCAGTGGAAGTTGTCTCACAAAGTAAAGTATATTTGCAACAAATAGGAGGCCACGTGGAATCATTTATAAAGTCGTGGCGTCCCCGAACAAAGGGAAGCAGGGACCTTTATTTCGGATGGGAATCAATATTCAAAAGGGAGAGGCAGGTATCCACCCGCACAGGCTCAATCCGAGACCGTGCCTCCATATAATAAGGCCTAAGCTCCTCCTGGAGAGATCTTTGCTTAAAAATAAGGCAAAGGTCACCGGCGAGACTCTTGCAGTGAGGCTGGTCAGTTTCAGGATGGTGGTGGTTACATCTCCTTAAGATACAAAAGGAAAAGAAACAACTTGGAAAAACGGTTCATTGTTTCCCCACCTTTGAGTTTTCAAGGCATCTAGTCCGTGATATTTCTAGCCATCCTCGGGGGTGTGAAGTGGTTTTGATTTGCTTTTCCCTGATGACAAAAACGCTGAGTATCTTTTCACGTGCTTATTGGCCATCCGTATGTCTTCTTTGGAGAAATGTCTGTTCAGATCCTTTCCCCATTTTTAAATTAGGTTGTCTTTTTATTGTTGAGTTGTAAGTATTCCTTACATGTTCTGGATTCAGGTCCCTTATCAGATGCACAATTTGCACGTTTCCCCCATCCTGTGAGTTCTCTCCACGTTCTTGATGATCCCCCTTTGGAAAGCTGACGTGTTTAGTTTGATGAGGTCCAATTTCCTTTTTTTCTTTTGTTGCTTGTCTTTTTGGTGTCATTTCTAAGAACCATTGCCTAATCCGAGGTTGTGAAGATTTTCCCGTTTTCTTCTAAGAGTTCTGTAGTTTTCACTCTGACGTGTAGGCCATTGATCCGTTCTAAGTGTATGGTGTGAGGCCGGGGTCCAGCTCCATCCTTGTCACATGGATGCCCACTTGTCCAGCAGCGTTTGTTGAAAAGACTGTTCTTTCCCCATTGAATGATCTCGGCACCTTGTTCAAAATCAGATGACCACACATGTGAGGGCTTCTTTCTGGACTCTCTGTTCTCTTCTGCTGATCTCTGTGTCCACCCTCAGGACGGAGCCACACAGTCACGATGGCGACGGGTGTGCAGTAAGTTCTGAAATCAGGACAGTGTCAGTCCTCCAAATTTGCTCATCTTTTTCAAGATTGTTTTAGAATTTTCCGTATGAATTTTGCATTTCCATATGAATTTTAGGATCAGCTTGTCAATTTTCAGGCTGCTTTTTATCCTAAACAACATCTGTGATAAAATCCTTCATCTCCCATCACCACGCCCCTGGGGTGCCTCTGGTTGAGAGTGTAGACCGAAGAGCCGAAGTGCCTGGGTTGGAGTCCTGGCCCCACTGCTTACTAGCTGTGTGACCTTGAGCAAGTTACTGGACCTCTCTGTGCCTTAGCTAGCTCAGGTGTAAAATGTGGATGATGAGTGTAACTACCTCATGGGGTTGCCATGAGGATGAAATAAGCAAATACAGGTGAAGGACTTCATTGCGTATAATAAGTGCTCAATAAATGTTAGCTACCACGACGAGTCTCATGTTATTTCCCTGAAGCCTTGCAACAGCCCCACGGGCAGGGTTCTTAGCGCTGCCAGCACGTGAGATGCTCGTGGGGAGTTTAAAACACACTCTTACCTGGGCCCCACCCCTGAAATTCTGATTTGATAGGTTCAGGGTGCAGCCTGGAAACAGTTTTTTTTCCCACCCCCCCAGGTAACTTACAGGGAAGTGGGTTAAGGATTGATGTCCAACTCGACACAGTCGTGCACTTGGCGGCTGGGGCACCCGGTGTACCCCCCACGGCCACTGTCACGGGTCCGGAGAGGACACGGGCCCTGCCCTCAGGGAGGTGACAGCCTAGCTGGCGAGCAAGGAGACACACTGGTGAGGAAGTTAAGTACGGTTAACTGACAAGTTACAGACACAACACAAGATGTGACGGTGTGAAACGGAATGTAAAGAGCCTGATCAGTGAAAGTTCAGGGAAAAAGTGAGCCCCCGGGGGGGTGAGCAGCATGGTGAGACCACCGGATTTGGAGTCCAAGCGGCTGAGCCGCTGTGAATTGGGAACCACCAGGTCTCCTTCACGGCATTGCTTTGAGGACCAAATGATGTCATCACTGTGGCTACGATTGTGAGTTTCTATGGCTGCTGTGACAAATTGCCACAAATTTAGTGCCTTAAAACAACACATTTGGGGGCCAGCCCGGTGGCGTAGTGTTTGGGTTCACACACTCCGCTTCGGCGGCCAGGGGTTCACAGGTTCGGATGCCGGGTGTGGACCTACACACCGCTCATGAAGCCATGCTGTGACAGCGTCCCACATATAAAGTAGAGGAAGACTGGCACAGATGTTAGCTCAGGGCCAATCTTCCTCACCAAAAAAACCCACAAAAAAACAAAAAGCTCACAGATTTGTTATCTTGAAGTTCTGGAAGTCAGAAGCCCTAGAATGAACGTGTCAGCAGGTCTGCATTCCTTCTGGAGGCTCTAGGGGAGGCTGTTTCTCTCCCTTTCCAACTTTCTAGAAGCCACCCCATTCCTTGGCTCGTGGCCTCTTCATCCATCTCCAAAGCCAGTAATGTAGCATCTTCCCATCTCTTTCTCTCTCTCTGACCTCTGCTCTGTCCTCACATCTCCATCTCTGACTCTGACCCTCCTGCCTCCCTCTTATAAGGACCCTGGTCGTGACACTGGGCCCACAGAATAATCCAGGACGATCTCCCCGTCTCAAGTCCTTACTTTGATTACATCTGCAAAGTCCCTTTGTCCTCACAGAGGCACAGGCTTCAGAGATCAGGGCGCGGACATTTTTGGAGCTGCTGTTCTGCTGACCATGATGACTACGGTTAACATTTATTGACCCCTCTGACCCGCCAGGCACTGTACTTTATGTACAAACGCATGTGGCCAGGAGGTGGTTTTCGCATGTCATCACGGGGGCACCGGAGGCCCCCAGGTCATAACGGCAGAGGCAGGCCCAGGACCGAGGCGGGTCTGGCTGCCTTGACCACGCTGCGCACATCTTCCCCGTGGGAGCACTGGGGCAGTGTCCAGGACCCAGGAGATTTCAATCAATGTTAGAGTTGGAGGAGTGGTCAGAATTGAGCATGATTAGCACTAAAAAAACTGGACCAATAGTCGGGGCTGAGACCGCGAGAGGAGCAGTGGTCTTCCAGGCGGGCGGGAGGGCCAAGAGACAGGCCTCAGTCAGGAACCTTCGCAGTCAGAGAGGGGCCTGCCTGGGGAGAAGGCTCCCATTGGTGGAGAGGCCCCAGAAAGCCTGGAATGCTGAGCTTCGGTCTAGACTTGATCCCTTAGGCCACGGGGAGCCACAGAAGGCGTGTGAGCAGAGGAGTCACGTGAGAAAGGGGATGTTAGAAAGGCTGTCCCTCACAGGCTTAAATGCCCATTGCCCTCTCCGAGGGCAGCCTTTCTCTCCCCTGCTCAGGGGCATTCCGGGGGGCCACCTGGCCCAATCCCTTTGGAAAGCTCCAGGGCCACCAGCACCTCTTTCCTGTGCCTGGGGACCCCTTGGTGGCCGGAAGCAACGCATTGTAATGCTGGCCTCCAGGATTTCCTGCAGCAGCCTGGGGCCCGGACGGGTCTTTGTGAAAACCTCCCCAGAGTCCCGTGCTGCCTGCCAGGGTCAGGGCCAGGGGGTGGCAGGAGAGGGATTTGCTCAGAGCAGATGGGGTCTTGGGGAGAAGGCCTTGCGGGAAGTGGATGCTTTCTGTTTCTGGGGCCACGGGGCCTCCGGAGCCCCGTCCACTAGCCTCCCGGCTCTGGGTGTCGGTCACCTCCCAGCATCCTCTGCAGCGGGTGCTGAGCTTGGCTCTGACCCCGTGGTGGGCTGCCGTCTCCTGACCCCACCTGCCCATCGGCTCCTCCGCTCTTTGCATCCAGCAGAAACAATGGGATGTCAGGAGCCTTCATGGGGGCCGTGTTCCCCTCCTCGTCAAGAGGGCCCTTTGCCCCCACCCTGGCCCACCTCCCACGGGCCAGGGGCACAACCCCTGCACTGAGGATGTGAGGGGTGCATTGTGTAAGGTCCCCCTCGACTCCCTGCCTCCACCCTCTCCCGTGACGGCCAGATCTTGTCACTCCCGGCCTCAGACTGGCTTTTGGCTTAGGCAGGGACACACACTGGCCAAAACGGAATTTTATTTATACAAATAGTGTCCACCCAGCGCCTAGAAGACAGAAGGGGCTCAGAAAATGGGTGTTGGGGGCCGGAGGGTCAGTGGGGGAAGGAAGACATCCTGCTGGCCCCCCATGACCTGTCCCCTCCCCCAAAGACTCTGTAGCTCGAGGCCACAATCCCCCAGGGGCACAGCCTGCCCCTCTGCAGCCTCCAAAACCCAGCTGAGGCCACACAGCGTTTCCTGTCACCAAACTTCCAAGGCCAATATGTGTGCAGGCCAGATGCCAATCGTTCTGATGAGAAGCTCCCCGAGGGGTTGGGGCAGGTGTCAGGGACCTGATTTCTGCCCCAGGGCCACTGGAAGACATGTCCTCTGAGCCCCCGAGCCTCTTTAGGCCCTCTGTCCCACCGCCTAGAGCACCCTGTCCCTGCTCTGCCATCCACACCCGGCCGGCCCGGGAACCTCGGGTTCACACGACTGGGGTGTTTCCATCCGCCTACTGAATGCTCTGAGCCTGCTCGTCTTCCTCGGACCACAGCGAACGCTGTGGGGGAACCAGGCAGAGCGGTCCGAGGGCCCTTCTGAGCTCCATTCCCTCACCTGGAAAGTGTGTCTGCCTCCCCAGAGGGGACCAGGACAGCTGTGGGCCTCCCCTGGCTCTGGGTCCAGCTGGAAGGAGGATGGGTATCCCTGGACTGTGCTTTCCGACACCTGGGAAATCAACCACCTCCACGGCCTGTGGGGCAGGGGTCACCTTGGTGGCCACCGGACAGTCAAGGACAACGAGAGCTGCTGTTACCTGAGGCTCACTGTGTGTGGGCCTGTGCCGGGCCACCGCACGCGGCCTTATCTGCCCTCACCGTCCCGGGAGGCGGGTACCGCTATTGCCACGTTACAGACCAAACTCTCAGACTCAGGGAGGGGTTGTGGCTCGCCCGGGGTCATGCTGCTGATCAGGCAGGACTGGGCTGGAAGCAGAGACATCTGTCTTCACCTTCTGTGAGGGCTCTGCAGATCCCCCTCCTCAGTGTAGGCATGGTGCGGCCCTCAAGAAGACACTGGAAGAAAGCTAAGCAATAAATGAAATGATTTCCAGTTGTGGACGTGCCACATGGGGGACCTCTGATGGGCAATCAGGGAGCACCTCTCGGAAGAGGTGGCATTCTCATTTACAGCATACTGAGCCCTGAGAACAAGACAGAGCTTCGCAACGAGAGGGGACAAGCACTCCAGGAGCTGCTTGGGCACAGGCCCTGCGCAGAGGTGGACGCGGCCTTCCCACCCGGGGTGCGGCGAGCGAGGAGGGGAGGGCAGACCCCCCAGGGCCACGAGAGTAGGAAGGCCACGTGTGAGCTCCAGCGGAGCCCATTCCGCGGTGCTGTGGGAGAGACAAATCCGCCTGAATGAGGTTTCCGGCCTTTGAGGAAATTCCAGTTAGATGCGAGGTGAGATGTGGGGCGTGATAAGGTGGCGAACAATGGCAGGCAGGCGAGCAAAGTGTGGGGGACGGCCAGGACCTCCTCCAGGCCTCGGGTCTGGGCACTGGGGGTGGGAAAGGGAGGGAAGGTGTGGCCAGGACCCTGACAACAAGAGGGAACTTCTGAGGCGTGTATGAGTTTCCTGTGGCCGCTGTAACAAATGACCACAAACGTGGTGGCTTCCAGCCTCAGATTTATTCTCTTGCAGGTCAGAAGTCTGACGTGGGTCACAAGGGGCCAAAATCGAGGTGTCAGCAGAGCTGGTTCCTTCTGGGGGCTCCAGGGGAAATGTTTCCTCACTTTTTCCAGCTTCTCAAGGCACATGATTCCCTGGCTCGGGGCCCTTCCTCCACCTTCGAGGCCAGCAGCCTGGCAGCTTCCAACCTCTCTCTCTGCTTTTGACTCTCCTGGCTCCTCTTATAAGGATCTCGTGATGACATTGGGGTCACCCAGATCATCCAGGACCGTCTTCCCATCTCAAGATCCCTCACTTAATCCATCTGCAAAGTCCCCTTTGCCATCTAAGGTCATGTATTCACAGGTTCCAGGGATTGGGATGGGGACACCTTTAGGGTCGTTATTCAGCTGACCAGAGGTTGATGTCAAGGTCGGCCTTTTGGGGCTGGGAACCCAGGGTCCCAAGGTCAGGGTGGATGACAGGACTCAGCTGCTTCCTACAGGGGCTGGAGGGGGCCGAGGAGCCACAGAAAATTGCCATGGGATGTGACGGTTACACGCAGCCTGCACAGAAAGATGTGGTATGAGGGGGAAGAGAAGCCCCAGCTTAACCTCTCACCAGCTGTGTGACCTGGGACAGGTCACTCTACCTCTCTGAGCTTCACTCTCTGCAGGGGAAGGGTGAGGGGCATGAGAGGTCCTGCGTTGTGAGGGCTTGGGGGGTATCAATGGGATGGCATTTCTAAGTTTTCACGACACAGTGCCTGGTGCACAGTAGACGCTCAACCTGCAGTGGCAACTGACCGTGGGGGCATCCTGAACTGGGCCTTGGGGAGATGATGCCCCAGGAGTGTGTGCTGGCCAGGCCACTCCTGGGACAAAATGGTCCATTCCAGGACCATCTCACAAGGTAAGGAATTAAAGTCTGTCCCAAGAAGAGCAACTCTGATGACAGCAGAGACCAGAGACCTCTCTGTGGCACACAGTAGGTGCTTTATGGATGTGGGGAGGATGAATGAACAAGCGGGGTTGGGGTGGGGGAGGGGAAGTAGCGGGAGGCCCTGGGTCCTGCACAGAGGAGGGGGCCTCAGAGGGGAGCAGTGGGGGCACCAGAGCTCTGCCCAGGGTCGGAGCTGCCGGCTGGGGTCGGGGGCGGGCAGATGCTGGAGCTCGGCCAAGGACTCTGCTCTCCCTCTCGCAGTACAGGTTCTTGAAGCTGGTGAGTGGCCTCGAGCTGGCTCTAAACCAGCCTGGGCCTGCTCTCGAGAGGGGCAGCCACAGAGCCCATAGGCTGGAGCAGTGACTGCTGAAAGGACAGGGCCTCCTGACCGGGGCCCGCTGCCCAGGGGACAGCCCCAGGTGTGGATTGGGTGGCGCTCCCAGTGGGCGACCACAGGTCCAGGGCCCCTGAGGCCCGGAACCACCAGATGTGTGACTAAGCGCAGAGACAGCGGATGTAACAAGAAACCACCCAGGGGTGGGTGGCTGCGTTTCTGCTCGGGACACCCGGAACCCCCTTGAATGGCCCTCACAGACCACCCAGAGTGGCCACAGGCCTGACTCCTGCCATGTGCAGCTGTGTGCCTGGACAAGCTGTGGCTCACACCCGGGGGCCGTGTGCGCTTACCGAGCGCCTCCTACGTGCCAGGCCTGTGAGGCTGGAGAGAGTCAGTGTAGCCCGCTGGGGCGGACCACAGGCCCAAGGGCCAGGGTGCCTGGGTTTGACTCCTGCCTCTATCATGTGCTAGCTGTGTGACCTTTAACTTCTCCTTGCCTCAGTTTCTCCACCTGTCAAGTGGGATGGAGGAGTGCCGACCTCTTAGGGTTCTGGTGACGGTTCAATGAGCCGACACATGGAAAGCCCTTGGAAAGAGCCCTGGGCCTGGAGCCTGGAGAGGTCTTTGTAAGTGTTGGCTGTTCTCATCCCACAGGCATGATGTGACAGGCCCATTGTGACGCAGTGTAGAGGAGAGGCGGGAGGCAGACAGCGTGGTGACGGGGACAGCTGTTCTCCAGGCAGCCCCGAGAATAGCCAGATGGGCTGTGCATGTTGGCCGGGGTAGACCAGGACACCACGGCCTAGGCCAGGCCAGAAAGATGAACGGCCTCGATCCTCAGTATCTGTCATACTGAGATGGCCAGCTGGCACTGTTCTGAGCACTTTCCACATGTCAACTCACTTACGATGCCAGTAACTTGGGGCGGGAGGTGTGATGATTACTCCATTTTACAGATGGGGAAAGTGAGGCACAGCGAGGTGGAATGACTTGCCTGATGTCGTTCAATTCATACATGGTTAGGCAGGATTCGAGCCCAGATATGCTGGCTACAGAGTTCTTGCTTTTGGCCAGTCTCCAAACTGCCTCTCTGGGGGCACTAGGGAGCCACAGATGTTTGAGGGCAGGGGAGTGATGCAGGCAAAATGGAGTTGTGGAAGGCTGGATGTGGCAGCAGCGTACTGATGGGCTGGCCGAGGGGAACGAGCATTTGTGTGTGGGGTATGGTGGGAGCTAGGTGGGGAGGGGGCGAGAGGGAAGCTTCTAGGGGAACCTGTCCCCCAATCCAGGCAGGAAGTGGTGTGACTGTCTGGGGGAGGGGTCTGCAAGGCTGAGAAGCAGCCAAGAGCGAGGTCTCAGGAGAATTCCAAGAACAGAATGAGGTGTGCCCATGGCCACTGAGGGCTAGGGACACGAGGACAGTGGCTGAGGCCATGGGAGAGGGTTGGCCACCTGAGGACAGAGGCCAGCCCAGGCAGCTGTGAGCCGGTTTCCCGGGCTTGTTCTTGCTACTTTTTCTTACCTTGTGTTTCCCTGTGACTCAAAGTGGACTGAGAGTCCCTGGGAACTTGCTGGCCTGGCCTTCTAGAGGGTCTTCCTCCTGGCTTGGCCAGGACCAGTCAGGCCACATCCTGCCCCCCTGCTGAGAGCCCAGGCCCTGAGGGCAGGCTCACAGGGACCCAGGTTGGCCTCTCTGCTCCCCCAGATATATTAAAATGCAGTCGGAGAGTCGAGGAGAGGACCTCACTCTGCAGATGGCCAAGGCACGGCTACCCCTGCCTCGAGGTCCATGACATGTGTCCTGGGGGCGCGGGGCTGGCTGACCATGCCGGCCTGCTCACCTGGCCCCGTGGGCTCGGAAGTCGGCCGGCCTGGGCTGGTGGCTGACCTTGGGCGGGTTCCTTAACCTCTCTTGGTTTCCTTCTCTGTAAACACAGGGAGATTAATAATAATAAATGTTGAAAGATTCCCATCTGATGGGATTGTTTTGAAGATTTCTTGAAGACGATGAATGTGAAGGTCAAAGTCGAGCTGCAAACACGCTCATTACCATTTCTTCCTGGCAGGGTTTGCCCAGGGGACTGGGGAGATTGTAATCATCAAGCTGGCCATTCAGGGATGGACAGATGCTTGCTGAGGGCCACTGCACCAGGCGGTGTTCCTGGCTCGGGGGAGAGCCCCGCCCGGGAGTAAGCGGATGAAACCCCAAACACCGGAAACGTCCATGCCGGGGGTGTGTGCCCAGCCCTGGGCTTGGTGCCTCCGAGTGTTGTCTCCCCCACCTCCCAGCAACCCTAGGGAGAAGGCTCTGTTATTATTGGACTGTCCCCCTTTTTAAAATTGAGGCAAAATTCACATCACATGAAATACACCATTTTAACCATTTTAAAGTATATAATTTGGTGGCACTACAAGGCTGGGAATCACCTCTATCTAATTTCAGAACATTTTCATCATCCCCAAAAGAGGCCTTGTCTCCATTAGCTGTCACTCCCGATTCTCCCTCCCCAGTCCTAAGCAACCATTAACCTCCCTCCTGTCTCCATGGATTCACCTATCCAGGACATTTCGTATAAATGGAATCCTGCACTTTGTGGTCTTTTGCGTCCGGCTTCTGTCACTGAGCCTGGTGTTTTTACGGTTCGTCCATGTGGTAGCAGGTGTCAGGGCTCCACCCCTTTTGAGGGCTGAGTAATACTCCATTGTGTGAATAGACCCCATTTTGTTTATCCGTTCTGTTGATGGACAGCGGAGTTATTTCCTCTTATTTATTTTTTTGGTGAGGAAGACCAGCCCTGAACTAACATCTGTTGCCAATCCTCATTTTTGCTGAGGAAGACTGGCCCTGGGCTAACATCCGAGCTCACCTTCCTCTACTTTACATAGGACGCCGCCACGGCATGGCTGACAAGCAGTGCGTCTGTCTGCCCCTGGGATCCGAACCTGCGAACCCTGGGGCACAGAAGTGGAGCATGCGAACTTAACTGCTACACCACCAGTCCAGGCCCTATTTCCTCTTTTTCATCCCCATTTTTTTTTTGTTTTGTTTTGTTTTTTTGTGGGGAAGACCAGCCCTGAGCTATCATCAATTGCCAATCCTCCCCTTTTTGCTGAGGAAGACTGGCCCTGGGCTAACATCGTGCCCATCTTCCTCTACTTTATATGGGACGCCGCCGCGACATGGCTGACAGGCGGTGCGTCAGCGGGCGCCCGGGATCCGAACCCGCGAACCCCGGGCTGCCAAGCGCGGACTAAACTGCTGCGCCACCGGGCGGCCCCTTCATCCCCATTTTAAAGACACAGAAACTAGGGCCAAACCAGCTCCTGGCCCAAGGTCAACACTTGCCCACGACCCAGCAATTCCACTTTTAGGCATTTACCCAAGAGAAGCGAGAACACACGTCCACACCACGAGCTGCACACGACTGTCCACGGTGGCTTTGTTCAGAACCACCCCTGCTGGAAACAGTCCAAATATCCATCGACAGGAGACGGAGCAATACACCGGGGTCATCATATAATGGAATACAACCCATCAATAAAAAGGAAGGAATGACCCATTCACACTGTAACTTGGAAAAATCTCAAAAACCTTACGCTGAGTGAAGGAAGCCAGACATGAGTGCCCGCTGTGTGACTCCATTCGTGTGAAATTCTAGAAAGGCAAAACCACAGTGAGAGAGAACAGAGCAGTGGTTTTCAGAGGCTGGGGTGGGAGGTTGGCTGGCGAGGGGCACGAGGGAAGATTTTTGGGGTGATATAAATGATTTTGGTGGGGTGGAGGCTACACGGGTGTCTGCATGTGTCAAACTTACTTCAAATGGATGCATTTTGTTGTATAAATTATGCTCCATAAAGTCGGTCAAAAGAAGAAGCTGTGTGTCCCGGCCTCACACACCCACAGTCCTCCTCGACTCCCATCTTCCGGCCCCCGTTCTCTGGACCATGCAGCCTGGGTCGCTTTATTCTGCTTGGTCCCTGAGTGTGTGGTATCTTTGAGCCCGCAGGTCCTCGGCACACAGTAGGTCTGCTGGAAAACCTGGTTGCTGGGCTGACTGAGGTCTGTGGACTCCCCACTGGGCGCCCTGAGTCCACTCTAGATGGGGGCAGAGCGTGGCTCCGGGGGGCTCCATTTGGAACCTGTGCCCAAGGCCGCACCGCTAGTGACCGCCCTCACCGGGCTGGAGGCCAGGTCTCCACCGGACCCTGTGGTTCTGGCCACCGGCTCTCTTCGCCCTGGTGGTGTAGACGTGTCTCTGCAGCAGAGCAAAGTCAGCCCGGCGGCACCCTCCAAGGTTCCCCCCGCTTCTCATGCAGCCGCCCTCTCTCCGCCTCGCAGACGAGGACACCGAGGCTTAGAGAGGTGATGTCTCCTGACCCGGGCCTCGCAGCGGGCAGGTGGCAGGCCCAGGACTTAGACACAGGCCGCGGGGCTGGCCTGAGAGCATGTCCACCACACAGGCTCCCTCACTGCACAGAGCGCTGGCGAGTCTGGGGCCAACGTAGGGCGCTGGCATGGGACGTGCGGATGTGAGGTCGCTGGTGGGGGGACCGGCAGGCTCAGGGTCACCGCCCGCAGGATAGCCCCAGAGTCGGCTCCAGCTGCTCCCCAAGAAGCAGCTGATTCAGGGTGATGAGGGCGGAGGCTGGTCGGGGCCTGGGGGGGTCTCTATGGGGAGACGCTGGGTGTCACTGTGCATGTGTCTGTGTGTCTCTCTGTCTCTGTTTCTGTCTCCTTATCTCTGTCTCTGTGTTTCTCCGTCTGTGTGAAGTCTTGTGTCTGTGTCTGTCTGTGTGTGTCCCTGTCATTTTGTGTGTCTGTGTCTCTCACTCTCTCTGTCTCTGCCTGTCTCTGTATTTCTGTCTCTGTCTCTTTCTGTTTCCGTCTTTCTCTGGTGTCTCTGTCTCTCTGACTCTGTCTCTGTGTCTCTCTGGTGTCTCTGTCTCTCTGACTCTGTCTCTTTCTGGCATCTCCGTCGACGGGTCAGAACCATCATGTCCCCTCCCCTCCTCTGGCTCTGGTGGGAAGAAAACCCTTCTGAGGGTGGTGACTTGAAGGAGGGGGACAGGCCCGCCCTGACCTGGCACGGCTCCTTCCCAGGCCGGCTCTGGCGCCTCTGGGCTGGCGGGAAGAGGCCTTCAGCCCTGGAGGCCAGGGCCTGGCAGGCAGGCCTTTCCTGGGACGGACCACCAGCTCCCCGCCCCCTGCAGCTGGCTGGCTTTCTTCTCCGCCTTTAGGACACAATCCCTCTTGCTGGGCTTCCAGGGCCCTGAGCACCAGGGGAAGGCCCTGCCTCCTGCCCCCACGCAGGCTCCCCGCTCTGCGTGCCCTGGGATCCTATAGGAGGGGAGGGGGATGAGGACTGGGCCCACCCCTCGGTGCTGCCTCTGTCCTCCAGCCCCTCCCGGGACCCTCTCGGTCACCCCCCAGGCTCCCCCTCCCTGTGGGCACTTCTTGGCTCTCTTTGGAGGAGCCACTAGGGAGCCCCTAACAGCTTTGGGGGTTGAGGCCACTGGCAGGACCCCTGAGGTCAGAGCCCCCAGGACAAGGCTGGCCAGAGCTGGACTCCAGAGCCAGCAGCCCACCCGGAGCAGCTCTCTGTTCAAACAGACCCGTGGGCCAAACGCAGCTTGGGAGTTGACCGATCTGGGTTCACAGCCCAGCTCCCCCACATAAGGTACATGTTCAAGCTCAAGGTCATCATCTCCCAGGAAGGCCGAGACCACAGACAGGGCCCGTGGCCGCGTGGACGTCTTCAACGAATGTCAGCTCATCACAACCCCCTACGCCCTGCCGAGCAAAGGCGGGTCTGCCGGGAGCATTGGCCCCTGGTGAGAGGACAGGCGCATGCTCCAGGTTTCTCAGTGGTTCTTCTCAAAATGTTCTTCCAACTGATGCTGGTACAAACCAGCATGTATTGACGAGCCGCATGCGTCCCAGGCTCCAGAGAGCCCATCAAGAGCAGGCAGTTCCCATCCGGGCACCCACATGGAAACCACTCTGCCTTCGGCCAGAGTGGTGCCTGGCAGGAGGAAAGGCGTCAGGCAGGGCTGGCTGCCTGGAGGAGGAGGCCTGTTAGGGGGCAGGGGGTAGCACAGGGTGGAACACGCTGTAACTGTGGCTCCTCCCTGCCCGCTGGGCCCCCTGCTCCTCCTCTGATGGGTCAGGGCCTGCAGGCTGGCACTGGATGCCACACACCAGGGTCCCAGCAGCTGGGAGGGTGACAGCTGGGCCCCGCCCTGGGGACAGGTTCCAACACGTTCTCCTCCAGGGTGGAGGCGGATTCAGTGAGGAGAGAGGAGGGGGCCCTAGGAGGGCGGGGGTGGGGCTGGGGATCCATGTCCAGTCTTGACCTGGGCATGTTGGCAAATGACCTGACAATTCCCTTCCCTCATCGGCAAAAGGCCAATGATGTTGACCGCAAGGTTGTTGCGAGAATGAAATAAAAGTACTTGATGCTGAAGTTGGACAAAAGGATGCGGCCCCGAGCACGTAGCGCAATCGCCTCCCTTCGCACCAGCTCTGAGATCAGCGCTGTTGTTATTCCCATTTTACAGACGAGAGAACTGAGGCCCCGAGAGCGTCCAAACATTCTCTCAGGTCGCCTGCGGCCAGGCTGGGAAGCTGTCGCGTTGTTAAGTTTTGGCGTCTGTAAGGCTCTTCTTGCTGTATGTATAGGCTTCCCAAGGCCTTATTTCTGCAGCTGGCAGGGAGCCCACTTGATGGGAATCAATGAATGGATGAATCAATGAATACTAAGCTGTGTGATGCCAGGTGAGCCCCTTCCCCTCTCTGGGCCCGCATTTCAATATCTGACAGGTAAAGTGTGGTGCACCCAGCTCTCAAAAGCTTTTAGGCCAAACTCCAGGAACCCAGTGATAAGCAATGCAGGTCAGGGCCTGAGCACAGGGACTTTCCAAGGTCCCTGGTCATTTTTAGCCTCACTCCCAGGGGACGAGTGACCCGCGCTCTGTCCTCGGCTCGGCCCGCTCTCGGCGAGTTCTTTTTCTGGCTGTATGAACTCAGGCCGCGTGCACAGCCAAAGTTAAACTCAAGAGGGCTGGCCACGTGGCTTGGGCGGGAGCTGGAGCAGATGGCAGGCCACCTGTTGAAGGGGTGGCTGCAAGTCGGCAGCTCCCGCCCAGCAGCCCCTTGCCGCCCGCTCCCCTCCCTCCTGCCTGCCTCTGAGTCCACCTCTCACCCACTCTCCCGGCTCCATGCTGGGGGCTCTGGGCCTGGGACCCCCAGAGAAACGGGAACCAGCTGAGGCTGGCGGGGAGATGAGCATTCCCTTTAGAGCTGGTTCTCACAGGCTTGGGGGGGCAGAGACCCAGAGCAGATGAAGGCAAGGGGCTTCGTCCACCCCTCAGAGAGGACCCCAGGTGGGGCCGTGGGCGGGTGCTGCCCCCCCGAGTCTCCCCACACCCCTGGACCACCACCGCCCCCCAAAGGGGTCATTTCACCAAGTCTTTGAGCATTTAAAGATTTCAAACTCCTATTATTTAAAAAAAAAATCACAAAGCAATATATATTCATGGTTCAAGGTAGAAACCTTTGAACACAGGCATAAGCTAAAAAGAAAGAAACCACCATTTGCAGCTCCATTGTCAGGAGGTGAACTTACTGTCAGTCTTCCGGTCTTTTCCACGGACACACACATATACATTTTTACCCTTCTTCTGCTTTCACAGTGTAGGGTTAATCTCCCTCTAGGTCAATACCCGGGCAGCCACAGCATGATTTTTTTCTCATAGCATCGTTTTGGGCACCCACATCTTCAGACAGGGCTCAACCACTTATCTGCAATTCCAAAACTGCAAAAGCTCGAAAAGTTTGTGAGTAACTCATTTGCCACAAAAATCTGCCCTGAGCTGACACTAGGTTATTTATAGCCGCCATTTACCCCTCATCACGGAGAGTCACGTATTTTGCTGCAGAAACATCAATGAGTTGGACTCGGGGAGCTGCCCCAACCCCACCAAGGTGTGAGGTAATACTGGGTGTGGGAGCATCTTGTATTTCTACCTTCCATGGAATTCCGAAGTCTGGATTCTGCTGGTGCCATGGAGATGTGCTGGATTTTAGCCGAGTGGATGCGTTTGGAGCGTACGTTTGCTGGATGTAACACTCGCGCTGGTGCTGTGTTTGATTCTCATGTCAACACCGAGAGAGAGGGTTGTGTCTGGTTCGCAGGGGGAGACACAGGCTCAGCTGTTCCCCTTGAGACGGGTCAGCATCGAACCCAGATCCTTGGCTGCCGAGTTCAAGCGCACACCGCCTCCCTCCCCGCTCTTTCCTGGTACAGTCTGAGACAGCACCAGCATCAGTGTTTTTCCAACTGTGGTCTGAGGACCGCTGCATCAGAGTCCCTGGACGCTCATGAAAACAATACAGGTTTCCAGGCCCCAGTCCAGCCCCCTGACCCAGATCTCTGGCGGTGTCACAGGCGCTGGCTTGCTAAACAGGCTCATGGCGATTCTGGGGCCCACCAAGCTGGAGACCGTCTGCCCCGGGCCTCAGGGACAGGGGTAGAGGGAAATGCTGTACCAACTCCTACTGGACGTGTGCTCGGGGGTTCTGGGGTCTTAGTTTTTACCTTTACCCCCTGCTGCCAGGGGCGTGTCAACCCTGACTGCCAACTCAGGAGCCCTGTGTCTCCGGGGCAGCCCAAGGGATGCTGCGCACACCTGTTGGCCCCAAAGCCAGGGCTGGGAATGGGCTCTCCAAACCAAAGTCATTACTCTTGGTGAGCACAGGGGAACTGCAACTCATTTCAGAAACTACCTTCACTGCTCACTTCCTTCTTAGAGCCTGACCTTTCCACATATTTCAGGGACACAGCACAAAGTTCCCGTGTGAACCCTGCCATTCCCATCCCTCTGCTTCTTCTTAAAAGAATACCTGTGTCTTTTATCTTAATTCAGCCTGCCTGTCCTCCCTCCCTGCCTTCCTTCCTTCCACCCATCTACTCATCCATCCATCCATTCTTCCTCTTTCCATCCATCCATCCATGTATCTGTCCGTCCATCCACCCATCCTGGCACCCAGTGCGTACTCAGTTAATTGTAGTTGAATGAATGAATGAATGAAGTGTTTCTCCCAGCAATCTATCTAGTAACCTTATGAAAAAGGAAAAAAAAGATTTACCCAGAACAAGTGGTTCTGGCTGAGTGAATTCCTCACACCTCTCCTCATTCGTTCATTTGTTCATTATTCAGCAAATGTGTATTGAGTGCCCCCTAGGTGCCAGGCATTCCCCTAGGTTCTGGTGCTGGAGATACAGTGCTGAGCAGAAACAGATGTCTGGACCTCACTCTATGGAACTTGCAAATTTGGGAGGAGACAGATGTTAATTGAATAACCACACTCATGAATTCGTAATTGCAAACAGCAATAAGTGCCCAGAAGGAAAAGAAATCACCCAGCATATCCCAGAGGTTCCTGAGCCAGGCCTTGGTTACAGGGCGGGCTCCCAGGAGGTCTGGACCCTTACGTGGGAACCAAAGGATGAGCCAGGTGCTGTTAGGAAAGGGGCCCCTGTGCCAGGTGACTCAAGAGAGGGGATCAAAGAGAGGGACCTGGTTACAGAAGTGATAATGTGGTGGAGAGAGCAAATAGGGGAGGTTAGGGGCTGGAGGAAGCTGCTGTCACCCCTGGACTTGAGGGACAAAAGATGAGACACTGGAGTGGCTGCTGGAGCCACAAGGAAACACAGCCACTTCTGGAGACACTGCCTGGGGCAGGGGGAGAAGGGGAGTAGGAGAAGAGGGGTAGAAATACCCTGGCTTCTCCTTCCTCCCACCCTTTGTCTCCTTCCGGTACCTCCATAGGCTGAACCTAATGGGAGTCACACAGAAAGGGAACCTGGGAATGGAGTTTGCAGAGCAGAAGGATGAGGAATGGCTTATGCCAGCACAGGCAGGAATTAAACAGGCACAGAGGGGAGGAAAGCAAGTTCCAGCACGTGCAAAGGCCCTGTGATGCAAAGTGCATGGTGCCTTTTGGAAGCCCAAGGCCCCCAGAGGGCACAAGGGGCCCAGAGGTCCCGGGGTGTCCTGGAGACATGGGCAGGGACCAGCAAACAGGGAGTCTGATCTTTAACCTGAGAGCTATGAAATCTGAGAAGGATTTTAGGCAGGAGGGAGGCCACGACCAGATTTGCACTTTTGAAAAGACCACGCTGGCTCCTGGGTGGAGAGCAGATGCGAGGTGTCCCAGAGCCGAAGCAGGTAGGAGGCCAACGCATCCCCCAGCTCCCAGCTTCCAGCCCAGGCCAGGGCTCTCTGATTCCTCCACCCCCTGGTCTCGCACACCCACAGCAGGAGGAAAGCCCCAGCTTCTTATAACGAGGCATCTGCTTCCTTGATCATCTGCTTCCCCTCCTTTCAGATCTCTGCCCCCGAGATGAGGCCCCTTGCTCGGCTGCTTATCTACCCCTCACGCTCCACTAAGCCCCCAGCGGCCCACAGCCTGGGTGGGGGAGCCAGCCACTGCGGCACCTGTTCATGGCTGTTCTTCACTTCTCCAGTGGCTCGGTTTTCAGGTCTAATAAATATTAATGGCAGAGCGGGGTCAACGGTGGCCCCACTGGAAGACAGTCTTTCTGGAAGGTGCGTCAGGGTGCCCAGCCTGAGTGGCAATGGGATATGCAGGCCTGATTCCTGGCCTCCTGCCTGTCCCCACCCCAGCCCACTCGGGGAGGGGGCCGGAGCCCCAGGAGGCCACACAGAGGGTCAGACTTGCTCCATTTCTCTCTGAAGGCCAGAGCTGGTCATCACGTGAGCTAAGCTGCGGGGTCCCGAGAAGAGACGGCGTCACGAAGTTCTTGAACCACTGGAGGTGGCACCTTGGCCTCAAACCCACAACCCCCCATTTTCCAAAGAGATGAAAAGGCTTTAGGCAGAGAGTTCTCTGTGCAACTCTGCATGCTACCTCAGACAAATCAGGGCCGCCCTGGGCCCTGGATCCTCCACCTGTGAAATAAAGGGGGTGGGCTGGCGAAGGTCCCACGTCTCAACTCTCTCCAAAATAAGTACTTTAGAAGGCACGCTCTTCTTGAAGGTGGGAACCATTCGGGGAGCTACAGGGGGAGAAGGGGACCTTCGTGCAGGGCCTGAGCTGTGTCGGAGGCACCTCTGCAGTCAGTGGTGTTCCGATCTCCCACGGCAACGGGGGCCGGTGGGCACGGTTAGTTTCCACACTCATATGGACTAAAGGAATATGGCTCAGAAGTTCAGCTACTTGCCCAAAGCCACAAAGAGAATAAATGGCAGAGCTGGGATTTCCATCCAGATGTTGAAATCCAGAGGCAGTGTAATGCAGTACTTGAGTGTGGTCTCCGGAGCCAGACAGCCTGGATTTGAATTCCAGCTCTGTCACTTAGAAGCTGTGTGATCTGGGGCAAGTAGCTTAGCCTCTCTGGGCTTCAGTCTCCTAGTCTACAAAGTAGAAATAATACTCATGCCTCTACCTCATCAGGTCATTGAAAGGATTAAATGGGATGATGGACGCAGATTTAGAACAGAGTTTGGTTAGTTAATCGTCTGGGATCTGCTCACCCTGAGCCGCACGTGCTTCTCACTGCGCCATCCCACTGCCCGTCGGCAGGGACCTGTGCAGAGTCTAACCCAGCCCCCCAGATGGGCCGGCGCTCAAGAAATACACTCTGAACCCAGGAGGGAGCAGAGTCAGGACCCGACGCGGGAACCGGGACTGTAAGTCACTGTTCCTGGTGAGCACCGTCCTCTCGACAGCTGGAATGTTCTAAATCATCCTAAGACCTGGGCAGATTGGAATTTTAAAACGTGTTTCCCCTTTTAGAGCAAAGCCATGCCTAACTATTTCTGGCCTGTGAAAGGAACACAGTTTCTGAGCCAGCAGAGAGAAACCATGCGTGCTCGCACAGGCCAACAAACACACCGGCCACCGAGCCCTCTTCTTTGTGGCCCGTGTGGGGTCCTTCAGGGCTACTGGGGTGGGTGGGGGGAGTGCTTCGTGTGGAGACGGCCCACGGGGTCAGGCGGGTGGGCGGGCTGCTGGGAGGAGGAGTTGAGAACTGGGAACCGTGGGAATTCCACAGCCACCACAAACGTGGCTTCAAACATCTCAGTCGGCACTGAAGTCCACCACCCACCTCTCTGTGACCAGCACTTCCACCCCTAGGTGTCTATCCAACAGAAACGCCATGTGTTCTCAACAAAACACGTGGACTGGAATGTTCAGAGAAACACTCTTCACATTAGCCCCAAACGGGAACTACCCAGAGCCCATTGACAGTGGAAAGGATGAATAAATTATGGTATGTTCATCAATGAAATACTATATAGCAAAGAAAAAAAGAATCTAGTGGCGTTGACCCTGGTGGCCTAGTGGTTAAGTTCAGCATGCTGCACTTTGGCAACCCGGGTTTGGTTCCCAGGCATGGACCTACATCACTTGTCAGTGGCCATGCTATGGCGGGAACCCACATACAAAATAGAGGAGGATTGGCACAGGTGTTAGCTCAGGGCGAATCTTCCTCAGCAAAAAGAAAAGAAATCTGATACTCCTACGTGGAAAAACATGGAAGATTTTCACAGACATAATATAGAGCCAAAAGCCAGACTCAAAGAATATAGATGATATACTTCTATTTATATAAAGTACAAAGTCTGTACTGACACACGCTACAACACGGATGAACCTTGAAAACATCATGCTAAGTGAGAGAAGCCAGCCACAAAAGACCACATACCATGTGATTCCATTTATGTGAAACGTCCAGAACAGGCAGAAAGCAGATCGGTGGTTGCCAGGGTCTGCGGGGCTTGTGAGGTGACAGCTAAAGGTTATGGGGTTTCTTTTTGGGGTGGTGAAAATGTCCTAAAATTGATTGTGGGGATGGTTGCACAACTCTAAAAATACGAAAAGCCACTGAGTTGTGCACCACTGAATTGGTGGGTTGTGTGGTATGTGAGGTCCATCTCAATAAAGCTGCTAAAGAGTAAAAAGAGTCGGCGTCAGAAGTCTGGACGCCTGGAGTGCTGGCTGTAGGTCGTCACTGTGGGTGGGGGTACTGCCTGGAAGGGGATGCAAGGGGACACTGGGAGACTGGACGTGCCTTCTTTCTGGGTGCCAGTTACACAGATGTGCTCAAGTTGTGAAAATTCCACCAGCTGTACCCATACGATGATGCACACTTTTCTGCGTGGAGGTCGCACTTCAATAAAAGGTTTTCAAGAAACAGCACCCCGGTTTGTTGTGGGACCAGACTTCAGTCCCGCTTTACCTCCCCATGAAGGAGTCCAGCACCAACCAACCGCAGAAATAATAGACCAGGGCAGGCGGGCTGGTGTCCGGGCTTCAGAATACCCGTCAGTGCCTCAGAGGAACAGCTGGAAAGAATCTGTGGCTGCTGGCTTCCCAGCTGCCCGTCCCCTTAGCCAGGGCCTAGGACCTGCCACAGCCCACCGAGCATTCCTGGGCCTGAGAGCTTGGGCCGAGGGTCAGGGGAACCTGGCTGGGGTGGGGCCGCCGGTGGAGGCACAGGCAGGACTTGAAGGTGTCCAGCAAGCCCTGACTATTAGCCTCCCTGGCAGGACCCAGCCAGGGACAAGGAGTCCTTTATTGCCAACGATCAGGGGAGGCTGGCCCGGCCGGCCAGGCGCTGGGCACACAGCAGCATGGATTAGGGCCAGACCACCTGGGTTAGAATCCAGCTCTGCCACTTCCCAGCTCTGGACCTTGAGGAACGTGAGGGCATTCACCACTCGGAGCCTCAGTGTCCCCTTCAGTAAAATCGGGGGACAATGGCGCCCATTCTTCAGAGATCTAAAGCAGATGAGATCTAAAGCAGATGATGTAAGCTCTGAACAGAGCACCTGGCATGTGGTCACCATCCAGTAAACCTTGGCTACTGTCATTACACCCTGCAGGACGTCAACTGGTCTGTATTGAGCCCTTACTGCATGCCAGGCCCCCTAAGGGCAGTTCGAAGTGGCCACCTCTACTTTTGTTTCCACCCCTCCCCCACCCACCTGGGCCCTGCCTTCTCCAGAAACCTCCGGGCCGGCTGGCCGTGCAGCCTGGGAACTAACCACATAAATGATTGCTGTGCACTTTGTGCTGCAAATCAGGGGTCTGTTGAGAAGCCAGCAGCTGGGGAGTCTTTGAGTACAGTCAAGATTTACGCGGAGGGTTTGTCCCATCATTCCCCGTGGCAGGTCCACCCTGGCGATCATTTATCAAACGAGTTTTACGAGGCCCTGAAGTTCACGGCCATAGCCTTGGGTTTCGGGACGGAGGAGGTCGGGGGAACCGTGTCGCCTAGAGCGGGAGGCCGGAGATATTTGCTTCTGGATTCATTTTTCCAGGTTAACTGGAGCAAGGCAAGGTTTTAGGGGCCCCGATTCTGCTCTTAGAACCTGTGCCCCACGCTCTGATCCTGAATTCTGTAAGGCAAGCCGTGATTTTTTTTTTTAACAAAGCACTTCGCGGCTTGCAAAATGCTTCTGCAGAGGTCGTCTCAGGCCCCAGAGATGGAAGGTAGTCCCCCAACTTCCACTCTCTGAAGCTCCTGTATTTGAAAAAAGAAGGGATGCCAAGACAGGCTCACCAAACACGCATGGATTTTTAATGTTTACGTTGAACAAATTAGCCCAATTTACACATACAAAAATGCAAGGAAATTGGCAGCTGGGAGCCTGTGCCCTTGAGCCTCAGTTTCCCCATCTCTCAAACGGAGATGATGATTCCTGTTCTGCTTCCTGGACTGCTGGGTCGCAGAAGCTAACGGATGTGAAATGGCTCCTAAGCCCCAGGCCTCCATAAATCCCAAGGATTTTTTTTATTGTTAACGGTTACATTCCTTCCCTGTGAGAAGGAAGATAGACTTTTGCCGGTGGCCTGCCATGTCTGAAGCTCTTTCTGAGGATAGCAGAAAAGTGCTTGCTTCATTCTTAGGTGAAAAAAAAAAAAAGGAAAGAAAGAAAAAAATAGGGCAGTCAGTGATTAATTTTGTTTTTCTGGTCCCCAGCAAGCCACAGGCCAAACACACAGCACACGTAACCGCTGAGAGAGGAAGGATGGACCAGCCTACGAACGTAAATGGGTCCTGGGAGGGATGCCAGGGGCGCACGCGCAGTTCAGAGGCAGGAGGAAAAGGGCAAAGGCTCCGGTGAGAAGGGAAGTCAGGTTCCGGGGTCAGGAGAAGCCGGGGGCACATGGAAGAGATTGATCTTGACTGCCGGCTCTCGAGAAGAACGGAAGGCTCGAAGCCAGAGCGGTGGAAGCCAGCAGGAGAGGCCAGGCAATTCTGGAACCCGGAAGGCACAGTGAGGTTTTGGATACAGTCTGGCACCCCAGGTTCACCCCAGGATGGGGCCCCAACCGTGTCCCTGGCCTTGTGACACTGTGAGAGGGCACAAGGGAAGCCATCCAGGCTCTGCCCCGTGGGAGAGGCAGGCCCAGAGACAGACTCACAAAATAAGCTGTGATAAGTGCTCGAAGCCCAGAAACCAGCTCTCCCCGGCAGGGCGAGGGCAGATTCCCGCGGTTTCTGGGCCAAGATGACCCTACAGGAAGCTGCACATCTGAGATGTGCCCAGATGTTCCACGCGGACGGCCTTCTGGTCTTCTGTAGAACCGCGGTGGGCATTTTCTCCCCGTTCCCGACGCCGGGTTTGCCTGCGAGCCGGTCCCAGGAATGAAGATGGAGAGAGCCGGGCGGCGATTCCCGCGGTCTCGGGGGAGCCCAGGGAGGCCGTGGGCTCCAAGGGAAGCTAGGAGAGGGCTCTGCTGGGGTTGGAGGCTGTGGCTCCGAAGTGAAGTTAATACAAATAAGTCTTGACATCTCTCCTCATCTTCTGGCACATTCTTGGCCTGTTTTGTGTCTGGACACGAACCTGTCAGGGTCTCAGCTTCCTTGGGTGTGAAATTGGGGACACATGTGAGGAGAGGGAGGATGAGACTCTGCAGCCATTTCTGCCCTAACAAGCCGGCATCTCAGGACTTAGGGCAAAGTCAATCCTAATGGCTAACAAAGCCAGGGAGTGACAGACACACGGCCTGGTTCCAGACCCAGCTCCACCAAGCTGCGTGACCTTGGGCCTTCACTTCCCTTCCCTGCGCCTCTGTCTCCTCACCTGTAAACTGGGGAGAGAGAGAACCTAACCTCACAGACTTGTTGCCAAGATTCAGCAAGTTAGCCTCTGTAAGGCATAGGTCCCTGTGTGCCACTAACATTCCACCGACGTGCACACACACTGCTGTCACTTCTGTGTCCAGAGGGTGTGCTCCACTTGGGTTGTCTCAGTTCATCCTCCCCCCGAGCCCTATGTTGTTTTGTTATTCCTGTTTTACACATGGGGAAACCGAGGCTCAGAGAGGTTAAGTAGCAGGCCCAGGCCACACAGCTAGTACCTGGCAGAACTGTGATGTCAATCTGGCGTGTCAAGCTGCGCCAGTGGCCCCACCCCTATGTCATCCACCCACAGAGGACCAGCCATCGTAGTCTGCCTTCCTCCTCCTCTGATCCGTGCTCACCTGCTTCCTGGCCCCCGAGAAGTGTGCCGGAGGACCTTCCTGAGTCACCGAGTCACTGAGGGAAACAAAACATCCAGCTGGAAGCCTCTCTCCCTCCTCCAGCCCACTTTGTATGCACACACAGGCACACACATGAACACACACACATATGCACACGAAGGCGTGCACACAGGTACACAACCAGCATGCGCACACACAGGCACAAACATACCTACATACACACAGGTGAATGCATGCACACGTGCACAGCAACACACATGCACACAGGTACACAACCAACACACGCGCACATAGGTGAACGCACACACGTACATGGTAACAGATGCATACACACGTGCGCGCACACACAGACACACACCTTCACACATGGGGCACACACTTGGAGTCCTTATGGATGACCCCAACTTAGCCATGAGAACTCCATTCCCTCTTTTTTGTCCTGCCGACCCCTGTGGCCCTCCTCCCTCAGATCTGGTGTGACCTCATCACAGTGCCCCCTCCCTTCGGAGTGCAGACAGGCAGTAGCAGAACCTCCTCAGCCATTGGAGAGGGCCAGGCAGGGTCCACACACACACTGTCACCTCCAGCGTGCCAGGCCCCGTGCCCAGAGCATCGCACTTTCTCTGTCTCATTTGATCCACCCAAAAATCTGATGAGGATCATGACCCCATTGTACAGAGCAGGAAACTGAGGCTGAGGGAACTAAGAGGTTTGCCCAAGGCTCCCACAGCTGGAGAGGGATGGGACATCACTGGGACCCAGCTGCATGGGACCCAGGGATGAGCCAGGCCCTGGATGGACACAGTGAATAAGACAGACCTGGCTCCCACCCAGGGGAGGGAGCACCTAGGCTCCTGGGGAGGCAGACAGGGAACAGTCGACAGAAAAATAAATCAAATCAATGATAAATTCCTACCCCAACAAGCTGAGACAGAGAATAACAAGGGGAACCTACTTGAGATGGAGAAGGCAGGGAATCCTCTGGGGGAAGACATTGCAGCCAAGACCATAAAGATGAGCCGGAGTTGGCTTCACAAAGAGATCCTGGAAAGGCATGTGAAGCAGAAGGAACGGCATGTGCCAAGCCTAAAGGGACCCCATGTAACCCCACGGCAGACCTGCATTTCTTGAGCCAGCATCGTCTTAGCAGCCGCCTCTTGGTCTGTGTGGGTGTGATAGCTCTGTTAGGACACGGTGACACAGACCTCACCCTTTAAAGTTTCCCTAATCAGTCCCGCTCTCTCACCAGGTATTAAAAATGCCAGAAGAGAAACTCCCTCGCCCTGCCTCCAACATTCCTTCTGGATAGTTTTGCTGACACAGCTTTTTTCTGGGCCTGGGTGAGGGCCCGCAGTCCCGAATTTCTGGTGATGATGGTGATGACTTTCCTGTTAACCCCTGGACTGTGACCCCTGGAATTCCACCAGGGATTCCAAAGAGGTGGCCCTTTTCTCTTGTTCCATTTATTTATAATGCATTGCCCTCCTCCGTGCCAAGAGGAAGCCTAGTTTTATTTACATGTCAATGCCCCAGAGGGCAGGGGGGCCCACCTGGCACCTTTGTCCCCAGGCTGACTCTGGGCTCCAGCGGGCAGGCTGGGACAGCTGTCAACTGCTCAGAAATCAGAGACTCATAGAATTTTGAAGCTGGGAGGGTGGCATTCCACAGATGGGAAATGTGAGGCCCAGAGATGCCTGGATTCGCCCAAGGCCCCCCAGCCTGAGCTGGAGCAGCAGGGAGGACCGAGGGGTCCTGGCCGTGTCCCCTGTGGTGGACAGTGTCCATCAGCACGTGGAGGGAAGGGAACCAGACGTTTGCCCAGTGAGGCTGCACAGCCAGGGGGTGGAGGGCAGGCGCCTGCCTGAGTTGGCTGCCCGAGTCTGAATCCCGGCTCCCTCACTCGGGAAAAGTAACCTCACCCCCAGCGCCTCCTCTTTCTCATCTGTAAAATGGGCTGATCACAGCGCTGAACGTGGAGTCATGGGGAGGAGTAACTGAGCTGATGTATATAAAGTGCTTAGAATAGCACCTGGCACATGCTAAGGTCTCTCCCTGTGTGTTAAATACGGTGTCTCTATACGCATAAACAATAAGCACGTGGAAACCGTTAATCCCCTGCCAGAGCTCCTGTTTAACAAGAGGAGAAAAGGGCCCAGAGTTGTTGAGTCACTTGCCCTGGAACACACAGCCTGGCACACACAGGATCCTTTTTGCCTCTGGCCAGCAGTGAGGAGGGGTGGGGCGGGCTGAGGACTCTGTCCCCAGGACGATGCATTCACTAATGTGCTCCAGGAGACAGGGGACAGCTTCTCTTCCCTCTGTCTCCAAAATTAGAACACTGGGCCCTGGAAGGCGCCCCTGAACAGGGCAGCTCAGTGCTGTAAACGGCCCTCATTCCGTCCCCCCTTTAGAAAGGGGAGGGGGTCGGAGCAACCCAAGCGAAATCGGCAGGGTGCCTGCTCCAGGTTGAGGTGCCCCTCGGATACTCCTCACCAGCTCCTCTGTCTCCGGGGGGGCGCCTCCCTCGTCCTGCTTGACCTTTACTTAAAGAGCAGCTCTAGCCGCTGATGGGTTTCCGCGGGTCCCGGAGGAGACCCTTCAGACGGCTTGAGCCGGGCGCGCTGGCGAGAGGCCCTAATTGGGGCAATGAATCACCGCGCGCGGCTCCCGGCTGGACACAAAATAGATAGAGGAGCCGGCGAGCCATTGTGCGCAGTTTGGGACGCGGGGGGAGGGAGGGGAGGAGGAGAAGGAGGAGGAGGGCGGGCGGAGAGGAGGGCGCGCGAGGGAGGGATTCCCCCGCCCGCGTGCTCCCGCCGCCCGCCCCTTCTCCTCCCCCTCCTCCCGCGCGCCGCCCGCGCCCCGCCTCCCTCCTCCCCAATTAAATGACCCAACGCTTTGGCAGGCGCCGGAGCTCGCACATGCGGCCGCCGCTCCAGCCGCCCGGGGCCCGCCGCCGCCGCCGCCGCTGCGTTCCGGGCGCGCTCGCCGCGGCGCCGCCGGGGGCTCGGCAGGCCGGGGGGGGCGCCCCTGCGAGCGGCCGTGCGCCCGCGCCCTCGCCGGCCGCCCGCCGCCAAACTTTGCGGCGCGCACACATGCTCCAAGTTGGGCGCGGCGGCGGCGGCGGCGCGGGCGGGCGGTGAGGGCGGCCCGGGGCGCGCGGGGGCCGGCGCGGGCGGCGCGGCGCGGCCATGAGCGGGCGGCCGGCGCCGGTCTCCCGCAAGCAGCGGCTCATGGCAGCCGTGGGCGAGCGGGCGGCGGGCGGCGGCGGCGCGCCGCTCTCCTGCTTCATCTGCGGCGGTGGCATCGGGCGCGGCAAGGAGCTGAAGCTGCAGGTGAAGCAGCCGGCGGCGGCGGCGGCGGGCGCGGGGGCCCCGGCGCAGCCCTTCTTCCCGTTCCTGCAGCAGCAGGAGCCGGCGCCCGGCGCGCGCGAGCTGTCCCCTGCCGACGGCTGCGTGCTGGTGTGCGCCGTGTGCCGCTGCTTCCTGGGCGAGCAGTGGGCGGCCTTCGAGCGCGCCCGCACGCCGGTGGACAAGCGCATGTACTGGCTCAAGCGGCCCCACCAGTGCGACGCGGGCGCGGCCGGGCGCCGCGGGGGCGCAGGGGCTCCCCGCGAGTGGAACGTCGCCTACGCGCTGGGCGGCGCGGCTGGCGACGACGACGACGACGACGGCGGCGCCCCGGGACCCCGCGCGGCCGCCGAGGAGACTCGAGACTCCGAGCTGTCTGAGCTGTCGGACACCGACCCCCTCTCGGAGCCCGACCCCACCGCGCGCGACGCCGTCAGTCCGCACCAGGGCGGGGCGCCGGCGGCGCGGGCCACCCCGGGGCCGGGGCCTCTCGGGGGCCGCTGCCAGGAGTGGAGGCCGGCGCCGGGATCCCCTCCGGGACAGGGCGCGGAGACACCCGCGCAGGGGGACGCGGAGGAGGAGGGGGTCCCCTCGAGGCTCCACGTGGACGGGGAGGCCAAGACCGGCATTCGGCGCCGGCGGAAGGGCGCTGGGAGGCACTGGGTCCCTGAGGCCCGGGCCAGCGTTCTGAGGGGCATTCAGGACCCTTGGCAAGGCCCTCCAGTCCAGGTGGCCCATGCCGATGGCATGAAAGGAGCCGCGTCAGGCAGGGCCGCCAAGACTCCCGAGAGCAGGCCACTGGGGGAGACCCGTGGGGACTACTGCATGTCTGAGGACAGTGACATCAACATCACCAGCGAGGAAGAGGACCGCAAGGAGCAGACTCTCCCGGGCCCCTGCGGCTCCAAAGAGAAGAACGGTGGTGGCCGTGTCCCCCGGGCTGCCCCGGAGAGCCGAGCTGCGCCACCAGAGGGCATTTGCTGCTACATCTGCGGGTCGGCGCTGTCCCCGGCCTCGCAGCACCAGATCCACGTGCAGAAGCAGGAGAAGCTGGCCCAGGCCCCGTTCTTCCCCTTTCTGTGGCTGCACAGCCCGCCGCCGGGGGCGCAGCCCATCAGCGAGGGTGGCAGCACTGTGGTGTGCCCGTGCTGCTTCTCTTCCCTCATGCAGCAGTGGCAGAGCTTCGAGCTGGCCCACGTGCCTGTCCTGCAGCGATTGTATGTCGTGCCCCTGAACAGCCACGCCCCCGGCATGGCCTCCAAGGGCAGGAGGCTCCCGAGGGAAGACGGCCCGCCTGCCGGGGCCCTGCCAGAGGCCTGCTACCTCTGCGGGGAGGACTGTACCCAGGATGCCCGGGCAGTGGCCTCCAGGATTCTCAACGGCAACGCCAGGGGCTCCATGCATTTCCCCTTCCTCAGCCTCCTGCCCTGCCCCCCCAATGCCCGGGGCCCCAACAAGCGCTGCGAGGTCCGCAGCTGCCCCAAGTGCTTCAGCGTCCTGGAGGACGTCTGGGCCTTGTACCGGGCCTGCCAGAATGAGGAGCTCATCACCTCAGTGCAGGGCTTCCTGGGCCGGTACCACCAGGCCTTCTCCGCCTCGGACCCTGCTGTGTCTGAGCAGCCCGCATCCGCCCAGGGCGGCCCCGCGGCCGTCTGCTACATCTGTGGGACTGAGCTGGGCCCCGGGACGGAGTTCCAGCTCAACGTGAATCCCTCCAGCCGCTTGGGCGAGAAAGAGCCCTTTTTCCCCTTCCTCACTGTTTACCCGCCCGCCCCGCGCGCCAGGCCTGCCGACTCCACCGGCCTGGTGTCCACCTGCGTGCTCTGCTACCATGACCTGCTGGGCCAGTGGCTGCAGCACGAGGCTGGCGGTGCCCACCACGCCGTCAGCGCCTGGTCTCGGCAGTACCAGGTGGAGACGTTCGTATGCTTCTTCTGCCAGCGGGAGAAGAAGCGGTGTCTTGGGCTAAAAGCCGTGCGGGTGGCCCGGCTGCCCTTGTTTCTCTACACCCTGCGAGCCAGCCACAGCCTGCTGGTGGACGACGGGCGGCAGCTGATCATCGGCGCCTGTGTGGAGTGCGGGACCTTGGTGTGCGCTGGCCAGGGGCTCACCCGCCAGGGACCCGTGGGCTGGAGCTCCCCGGCTGCAGTGGCATTGAAGGTAAGCAGCAATTCTCATTTCGTGCTCTGAAATCCGCACAGGGAAGGAAGAGGCGTTGTTTTCTGTTGCTCTGCTGGCGAGGGGTTTGCACTGATTCTGTGCGGTGCGTTCCAATAGGCGGTGCCTTCCCTGGGCCCCTGGGCTGGCACTTGGTGGGTGTGTTGGCCTGGCTGAACTTGGAAGCATGTGGCAGGTCCGGGGAGTTGGGGGGGCCAGGAGCGGTCTTGTGGAAGAATCGGGTGCTCCTGAGAGCCGCAGGCATGGGCCTCAACTTGAGTGTGTTTGCAGCGGAATCTGTCAAACGGAGGAAGTTCGGGGCACGTCTGTCATCCGCCTGATAACATTGGTAATTAGTCCAGCCACGCAGGTCACCAAGAGGTCTCGGCACTTACCCGGTTTGAGGTGGAAGTTCCTTTCCACTCCAGCTCCCGCACGACTTAGCTTTTCCAGAGTTTTCCACCCAAGTTCACACTTTTTCTTTGAGACGCTCTGGTTGCTTAACAGCAGATGGAAACAGGTTTCCAGACATGGGGGTTTGGGCCCCGGGGGACAGTGGCCTGAGCAGACTTTTCTCCAGGTGGGAAGAGAGTCTGTCTTCTCAGCAAGTCAGCTGTGCAGGAGAAGGGTGGGGGCCTGGGTTCGCCCTGTTGGTAGGGCGCCTGCCTTCGCACTGCCTGCCCGGGAGGACCCGGACGGGGCTCGGTTTATTTTGAATCGGCTTTGCAAAGGCCGAAGCAGGAACTTCCCCCTGGTGGGTCAGGGGAAGTAAACGTCTGTGAGTGGTGATCCCCATCACGGCCCCGAGGGCCCTGAGTCCTCATTTCCCCCAAAGCCAGTTTGAGTGACTTATTTTAATCAGACACCCTGAGTGGTCACTGCTGGCGAGGGGCTAGCAGAGGGACGGGGAATGGGGAAGGGTGGCTCCAGCCCGTTCGGGAATGGTCGTTCCGTATGTTTGAAAGGTCCCTGATGCTGCCTCCTACGTGCACATGTGTGCACGTGTGTGGGGATTCCCAGGCTACGTGTTCGCTCACTGTGGTTACGTCTGTAAAGTGGACCCTGTCACGATTTGCCCGCCTCCCCTTGTGTCCAGCTCACGCCTCCACGCTCTGCCCGGGCTCCTTCTCTGCCCACGTCCTCTCTGGAGTTTAGGTTGTCTTTGGGGGCTTTGGTGGGACGGCCTCTCCTTTTACTCAGACCAGCACATCACCCCCACTACGGATGGCGAACCTCTCATTCGGAGCATGTGGAGAATCCACGTCGTCTCTGCTGATGGGAATTTGAAGAACCGTCCTTTCCGGAAGGGCCCGAACTGGGAGAGGAGCCTGGCTTTGGGGCAGGACGGAGCTGGGTTCCAGTCCTGCCTGTCTCTTGCTGAGTGCCCGTGAGTATGTTTCTTACTATCCTGAGCTCATTTCCTTGGCCGAGGAGTGGAAATGTATTTGGCCTGCCTTGTAGGGGTGTTGGAATAATTCAATGAATTGGGGTGTTTAAATGCACTCAGAAAGTTGGGTGATTGGTGGATCCCTCATGTCCTCCCCGGCAAGTTGGGGCAGATTCTTCTAGGGTGCAGGTGGATTCTCTGCAGGGCTTCCGGGGGCAGGAGGGGTGCGGATCTCAGGCTTGGCGATGGTGACGCACGGGGTAGTCCGGGCGTTCCCTCTGAGGCTCTCAGAGCCTTTTCTGCAGAACATCCAAACTGTGGGGAGTTTTCTTGTGTTGCTTTGCTCACTCGTCGAGAGTTGACGAGATGCCAGCTGTGGGCCTCGACAGATAGGAATTGCAGGAAACAGAAAGCTGCAGTTTGCAGTCCGGCTGGGAAAGTGGGAGTCGAGGGTGGCCTGGTGTGGGTGACAACCAAGCTGGTGTCTGCCCAGAGGGGTCGGCAGGAGTGTGAATGCTGTACCAATGTTTGCACTATTTCTAAAGCAAGTTATTGCGTTTGCTCCTTGTTGTGGCCCCATGAGGCCTTATTAGTCCCATCTTACAGATGAGTAAATTGAGACTCAGAGAAGTCAGATGACCTTGGTGACTGTCACACAGCCAGTAGGTGGCTGAGATGAGTCTTGAACTCAGGTCTTCCGACCCCTAAGCCATACTCCATCAGATTACCTGGAGGAGGTGGGGCCTTGGAAGATGGGCAGGATTTGGTGGGGGGATGTGTCAGGAGTGTGGTAAAGTGGGAGAAAAGGCACAGAGGCGTGGAGAAACTGTGCAGCCTCCAAGGGCAGGAGTGCTCATGGCGATGAGGCGGAAACAAGGTTGGAGTGACGAGAGGCCTTGAAATCAGGAAAAGGAGGCTGGCTTTACTGTTGAAGGCACAGGGGAGCAATAAGGAGTTCTTGAAGGAAGGCTCGGAATGGGCCGGGAAGAGATCCACGCAGGGCCGGCCGTGGCAGCAGTCCAGGTGGGTGGTGCGGCCATTGGGCAGGCCCGTGTGTGGTGGGGCAGCAGGGCAAGCCTCGGGCTTCATCAGACCAAGGGGAAGAGAAGCATCCACTCTCGCCTGTAAGAGAGTCTGATGGACGGTCAGCAGAATGCCGGAAAGGCAGCCCTTCTGCCCTTCCTTCCTCCCTCCCCCCTTCCCTCCCATTCATTCAACAAATATTTGTGGAGCGTCTACTCTGAGCCAGGCACTGTTCCAGACGCTGGGGATCTGGTGGCAGGCGCAGAGTCTGCAGTGTTGGGGGAGGGGATGGAGTCAGCAGACAATACAACTTCCAGCAGAGCTGCAAGCGAAGGCGGAGGAGGCTGCGCCCAGGCACCAGGGCGGGCACGGGGAGTGAGAGCCTGTGGCTGGGTTGCAGGGGCTGGAGACAAAGGAAAGGGATTCCCAGCAGGGGCTGTTGGGGGGCACAGAGGCGTCTGCGGCCACCAGGGAAGGTCGCAGGTCCCCACGCTGGACCCCTGACGCCAGCTCCTGAGCCCGTGATCCCCACGTGTGCGGTCCGTGTCTCTTTGGTGTGTGGTTTGAGAATTTGGGTGGCAGTGGCTCCGGGCCCTGGACGGTGGCCGCAGGGAAGCTACTTAGCTGGGACGGCGAGTTCTAGAACCTCAACTATACCGCCTCCTGTGACCCCTCAGTTGTCCCCTGTTGCGTTCGTTCATTAGTGACCACTTCAGAACAGTACAAAGGGCATGTAAAAAAGGAAGGAAAAGAGACAGAAGGAAACAGAAAAAAGGAGGGAGTCCCCGGTGCCCTCGTTTGGATGCTGTGTGTGACTTTTTTCTCCAGCTGGCCGCCCAGCCCCTGGAGGGCACCCTGCTCTGTAGCCGCCAAGTCTGTGAGCCGCTTGAGTGCGGCGGTGTCGGGGCTGGGCTGGGGAGTCTGCAGCCCACCCTTTCTGGGGCCTGACACCCCTTCCCCGAGGAGGAACCTACACACGGAAGCTCTGCGGCCCGTGGAAAGACCCTGGGTTGGCCTGAAGACAGAGCTGGCTTCAGTCTTCATTTTGCTGGGAGCTGGCTGTGTGACCTTGGGTGAGATTCTAGCCCTCTCTGAGCCTCAGTTGCTGCACCCGAGGAGTGGAGATGATCGTCCTCTGGAAGGTTTGCCATGGACTGCAGTGTTGTTTGTCCTGGCGCGCAATAGGGCTGCGGGACGCATTCATTCCTTTCTCCCTCCCTGAGATGCTGGTAGCTCAGGGTTGGGTATCTTGTTGGCACCCACAGGCTCTGAGGTCACAGCCTCCGCCCCCACCTTTCTCTGGGGGTGGGGAACGGTTGTCTCTCCCTTCAGAGCTAAGGGCAGGGCTGGCCAGGCTGCCGGAGATGGCATCTGGGGACACAGTGATGATGACGATGCCTTTATAGAATGCTCTCCGTGTTCCCGGCTGTGCCATGTGCTTCACCTGGAGTCACACTTACTGCATCCTCACAACAACCCTGTTTATGGAGGTGCCACTACCCCCATTCCATAGAGGGAAGAGCGAGTCCAGAGAGGTCAAGTAATTTGCCCAAGGTCACTCAGCGAGTCACTACGGGACCAGCATTGGACCCAGGAGTCCCGCTGTGGGGTCTGTGCTCCAGCCTCTGCTCTGTTCTGCCTTTCTGAAGGTGGAAGTGCCCTGGAGGGGGGATGGGTCCTAACCCCCCCCCCCCACCAGCCAGTAGCAGCTAAGAGGCAGGAGCCTGCTTGCATGGGCCCGAGAAGCCCCCATTGGCTGCCGTCCCCCCGTTTCTCTGCCCCCCGACAAGTGGCACCCTTGTCTTTACGCCCCCCACATTGTTCAGGTGTTCAGATTTCAGCCGGGACCACCTCCTGCGCTGGGAGCAGCCTGCCCCCGTCCACGATGGGTCTGCAGTGTGATCGATTCGCTTGCATTGTGAGCCAGTTGGCGGGCAGGCTGCCCTTCCCTCTCCCAGCGCCCCATCCCTTCATCCCTCCGTCTGGGGAGTGTTCTGGGTAATGGAGCATGCAGCTGTTTACCTAACCGCACCCCGGGCCTCGCCGTGGGGACGCCTGGCCCAGCCCCCCCGAGCGTGGCCTCCAAGCCCAGAACAGGTGTTGCTGCCACAGCCGCCTTTCCCTGCTCCGCGCTGACATCTGAGGCCTGCAGAGAGCGTCTGTCATCGCTCGCCTGTCAGGGCCGGCACACACATCTGTTTCCCGTGTTTCCTGGCTATCTGCGCCTGCACAGCTCCCTGCTCTTCAGGGAGGGCCTGGCAGCCCCTCCTCCCAGGCCTGGGCTCCTGGGGCACCTGGGCCAGGCAATTGATTGGGTGGGGGAACTTTCTGGAAGGTGCCAGAGGAGACCGCTGACACTGGCACCCTCTCCCTGGCAGCAGCTGGGAAGTGACCGGGCTTTGGACCTCTCTCAGGCTCCGACCATCTCCTCTGGAGGGAGGTCTGTGCTTTTCTTGGCGGCTTGGGAGCCATCTGCTCAGAGGAATAAACTGTCCAGACGCGCCTCGTCCTCAGCCTGGAGGCGATCGGAGACAACTGGGAGGGAGGAGGTGGAGGCAGGTCTTCAAATCTGGGCCTTCCCTGGAAGCAGGGAATGGGAAGAGGCAGGGCTGGAGGGATGGCCATTTTTTGTGAGGGCCAGAGGCTGCAAAGCTTTGTGGCCCCTTCTCTGCTTAGATCTCCCTGGATCTCCCCCTTGAGAGGTTAACTCTGCCGTGAGTGTCTTTGGAGGTTCTGTGCACGGTTGCCTTGGTTGCACATTTTCTTGCTTGGGGAAGGGCCCCTGGCTGGAATTCAGGCCCGTCTTCTGCCCCAGGTCCATGATTCAGTGGGGATGGTGGAGAAGGATAATACTTCTGCCCTCGAGGAAGAGCATTTCAGAACCCGGCTTCTGTTTTCCATGTAGCCCCCAGTGGGAAGCTTATGGGGCGGGTGTGGAAGGAGCTTCTACTCATGGGGTGACCCATGTGTCAGAATGAAAGGTCTGGTCTTCATGGGTCACTGGCGGTTTGCATTGTACACGTGAAGTCTAACTGGTGGGTGGCACTGTGTTGAGAAGGATGCTGAGGCTGTGTCTGGACTTGCTGGGAAAGTATTTGGTGATTTATTGGCAGTCTCTTCTGTGGGATTAAGAATGGGAGATGACTTCTTGGGGTCTAGGTTTTCTTTATTTTCATTTTTTTTCCAGCTTTATTGAGATATAATTGACACATGACATCCTGTAAGTTTAAGATGTACAGCGAGTTGATCTGATACATTTATATGTTGTAAAATGATTACCAGCCTAGCATTAGCTGCCACCTCATCCAGGCACGTAGTTACCGTTTCCTTTTTGTGGTGAGAACAGTTAAGATCTATTCTTTTTTGTGTGTGAGGAAGACCAGCCCTGAGCTAACATCCATCGCCAATCCTCCTCTTTTTGCTGAGAAAGACTGGCCCTGGGCTAACATCCGTGCCCATCCTCCTCTACTTTATATGGGACGCCGCCACGGCATGGCTGACATGCAGTGCGTCCGCAGGCGCCCGGGATCCGAACCCGCGAACCTCGGGCTGCCAAGCGCAGACTTAACCGCTGCGCCACCGGGCGGCCTCTAAGATCTATTCTTGGCAACATTCAAATATATGATACAGTAGTATTAGCTATAATCCCCATGCTGTACATTTGATCCCCAAACTTGTCAGTCTTATAGTTGGAAGTTTGTACCCTTGGTCCAGTATCTCCCCGTTTCATGAGGTCTAGGTTTTAAATATGATGCCAGGGCCCCGAAACACTGTGATGTTCTGTCCCGTGGGGGATAACATGTTAGGGTCAGAAAAACCTCGTGGGTCATCGTTTTTCAGGCAACACTACACCAGGAGGACCAACACGCCACATCCTAATGCCACTTTTGCTGGCTTATTTTTTCAGTAACATGAGCTAATTAGATGTAGAAGTTTTGAAAGAAATTCTGGCAGATCTGTGCCAGGAATACAGCTGCAGTTCTGCCTCCTGTTCCTAGGGCTGCCCTGGAGAAACGTACGCACACATTCAGCCCATGAGCTCCACAAACGTTTGTGTGCCTACAGTGCACCAGGCGCTCCGGGAGCACTTGGCGGTCCAAGGACGTGGCATGGAATCAGGCAGGCCCTGCCCTTGGGAGCTGGTAGGGGATGGGAGGGTGAGGGGACCTGGCTATAGCTGTGCAGTGTGTTGAGTTCTGTGCTGGGGTCTGTGGGAAATGGGTATGATCTGGGAAGGCTTCCTGGAGGAGGTGACATCTAAGTTGAGTCATGAAGGCTGGAAAGGACTCAGCCGGTCCGTATGGGAGTCACGTGCTCCTGGCAGAGGAGTGTGTGCAAAGGCCTGGGTATGGGGAGTGAGATTCGCTGAAAAACCTTAAATAGTTCTGCTTGCACTGGGAGGTGGGATGGGGCGGGAGGGGTTGGCAGTATTTGGGATCCCTGGATGCACATTTGAATCAACCTGAATCAATTTGAATATAAAAGTACCAATGACTGGGCCCTCTTCCAATCTGTCAAATCAGAATCTCTGAAGGGTGCCCTGGTGGTACTGGTATTTTATTTTATGCTGAGGAAGACTGGCCCTGGGCTAACATCCGTGCCCATCTTCCTCTACTTTATATGGGACGCTGCCACGGCATGGCTGACAAGCAGTGCATCTGTTTGTGCCGGGGATTCGAACCTGCGAACCCTGGGCTGGCAAGTGCGAACTAAACCGCTGCGCCACCGGGCGGCCCACAAGGCACTGGTGTTTTAAAGCTTCCAGAAGATTCCAGCATTGGGGTGAGAACTGGTGATAGAGGGCATGGTAAGCACAACCCAGAAGTTTGTGACTTTTATCCTGAAGACGTGGCAGTCATTAAAAGGGTTCTATTCGTTTGTTCAGTCTGTCTTTATGAAGCGTCTTGTGTCCCAGGCACTTGCTGGGCATCTGGAAACAGCAGTGAGCAGACCAGACCAGGTGCAGGCAGGGGCTGTGACGGCGGTCAGCGGAGTGGCTGGGGAGAGGTCGGGGGTGGGGTTGAGCAAGGAGGGGGTCTGGGCAGGGGCCTGAGGTGGGACCACAGAGCAGTGAGGAAGCCGGGGTGCCGGAGGGCGGGGAGGGTTCATCTCAGAGGCCGGCTCAAGCCAGTTGGGGGGGCCTCGTTGGCTGGAGTCAGGACTGTGGGCTGACCCTGAGAAGATGTTTTTGTTTTTAAATTGAGATATATTTCACACACCATAAAATTCACCCTTTTAAAGTGTAGAATTCAGTGGTTTTTAGTATATTCACAGGGTTGTGCAACCATCACCACTATCTAGTTCCAGAATGTTTCCATCATCTCAAAAGAAACCCCGCCCCCATTAGCAGTCACACCCCATTTCCTCCTCTCCCCGCCCCTGGCAACCGCTCATCTCCTTTCTGTCCTGCGGACGTGCCTGTTCGGGATGTTTTGTATAAATGGAATCACATGATACGTGGTCTTTTGTGTCTGGCTCCTTTCGCTGACCTGTTTTTGAGGTTCACCACTGTTGTAGCCCGTGTCAGTACTTCTCTCCTTTTCATTGCTGAATAGTATTCCACCATGTGACCAGACCACCTTTGTTTATCCATCGTCAGTTGGTGGACTGGGGTTGTCTCCACCTTTGGCTGTTGTGGACAGTGCTGCTGTGTGAACATTGGTGGACAGGTCTGGGTGTGGACATGTGTCTGCGTTTCGCTTGGGTAGAGACCAGGAGTGGGATTGCTGGCTCCTCTGGTCACTCCGTGTTTGACCCTTGGAGTTCTGCTGTCCCATTGGGGGTTTTCAGCAAAAGACATGACGTGACTTAGGTTTGGAAAGTCACGTCTGAGCCTCCTTGAAGCCTCGTTCCGTCCACTCACTGACCATGGTCAGGCCCCCTGTTGCAGGTCTCCGGGCATCGGTTTGTGTTGGAAGCCGGGAGTTGCTCTGCTGCCCCCTGGGGCGAGGAGCTGGGTTAAGAACTGAGGGCGGCTGGTACCTGCTCTTGGGGCCTTGACTCTCTCCAGCTGCAGCCCTGGGAATCAGAAGCCTCGGATTCTGGCCACTCACGGTGGCTTTAAATAAGTGACAGATCTGAAAAAGGCTTTCCCTTCCAGAATTTCTATGCCAGTGATGCCATTTTAAAGATATCCTTACTTTAGTCTCTAAATGTATTGCTTGGATGTTGCCTGTTGATTGATTATGCTATAGGAACCATTTCAATCTTTTAAAGGTGTTTTCTGATTGCATTATATTTTACATTTTAAAATACTTTGTGCTTCATGATGGAAAACGGAGCAGATGAGAGATGGGCCCCATGCCAAGTCAGCTTGCCTCTGCCCTGTGGTCCCAGTGACCTTCTCGGATCCATTTTCCACAGCTGCCCATTGATTGTCCATAAGCCCCAGGACCCCTCTGGGTCCCGTCGCGGCTCCACTCTGCCACCAGCTAACTCGATGACCTTGGGTAAGATGCCAGCCCCATCCCCGGCCGCCTGTCCCTCCTCTGGCCGTGGAGGGTGGCGTGAACTGCCCTGTGAGTAGTTGGCATCAGGCCCATCTTTCAGATGAGGAGACCAAGGCTGGTGATCCTGGGAGCTTTTGATCGAATTACTAACAGTAAGTGGCAGAGCCAGCACGTAGAGGAACGGGGGGACCTAATGCCAGGGCCTTGGCTGTCCCCGTGCCCGGGGCTGAGTGGCACTTAGGGACGTGACATGGGGCCGGCAGGGGCCTGGCTGCATTGGCTCTGCCCTGGTTTAGCCACACCAGGAGGCCGCAGTTGGTCTCCTGCAGCAGCTTCCAGAAATGGGCTCGCAGAAGGGAGGGGTCAGACCCTGGACACACAGCAGCGGTGTTTTATAAGCCTTCCCAGACCCGTAAACCTCGTCGCCCGGCTTCCAGACGAGAAGGTTCGCAGATGGGGATTAAGAGGCCTGTGTGGGTTCTGACGCCGCCGGGGAGGGATGGCCGAGGGACGGGCAGGTGGGCGGACCTCCAGACACGGCGGGACCAGGATGTGGGTCTCGGGGTCCCGGTGCCCACAGCACAGCAGCGGCTCTGAGCCCCAGGAAGCCGGAGGAGCTGGCAGGCGTCTGAGGCTGGGCAGCCGAGAGAGGGCCAGCTCTTTGCACCCCGTTCCTCGAGCGCGGCCTGTCTCCCTTGTGTCCCTCCCTTCCACCTGGGCTGGCTCATGCTCCAGGCTGTTCCTTTTTCTGTGCAACCGGGTGATGTCCCTGGGCCCTTGGACGAGGGAGACCCGAACGTCCAGGGTGTGGCTTTGTGCCTGGGTCGCAGGGCCCTCTGCCGCAAGTGCTGGGGGGAAGCACATGGACACCCCAGGGCCCCAGCCCGTGAAGGCAGCTCAGCTGGGGACCAGCCAGGAACCAGCGGGGACCCTGTAGAGGCCTGGCCGGCTTCTTGTGCACCCGGCTCCTGGGTTTTGCTGGGGGGCAATGCCATTCTGGAAACAAAGGGACATTTTCTCTGTGGGACAGGAGCTGAGGGGTTGCCAGTGGACCTGCCGGGCCCCAGCCAGGCACGAGGACCGGCCGCTGGACTCACCCCCTTGGCCCTGTGTGCAGGGACACCGGCCGGGGGCGGCAGAGGTGGACGTCCCCCAGCCGCCTCTCTTCTCGTGCCCTGTGTGTAACCGGGGGGCTCGGCTAGTGGCCTGACCCCCCCCTGCAAAGAGAATGACTGCTTCTCTGCACCCCTTGCCCTCCCTCTCTTCCTGAAAGTCTGCATTTTCTTCCCTTTTCAAAAATGTGTAGGGGTTGTTGGGGGGGCCTGGCTTTGTGAGCCCCCCGTGGTGTGATTGCTGATTCTTTCCCAATATCGGGTGACACCTGTCACTCTCCAGGGGTCGGGATGAGCTGGGCCTTTCTCTGGGGTTTGGACTGGCTTCAGGGCTGGTCCCTAGGAAAGCAGGCGGAGGAGGCCACCTGCATCGAGGGACAGCGGGTTGTTGGGGGCATGAGTGACGAATGGGCCCTTCCTCCTCCCACATCCCCCCGGCCTCTCCAGCTTGTGCCGGATGTCTCCCCAGCAGCCCCAGACACGGTCACCTTCTCTCTCACACACGCTCCCAGAAGTTCACTCTGCATCCCACTCCCGCTCACGGCACACACCCCCTTATGTCCTCCATGCACACTCGTGTGTGTGCTCTTCCGTGTGCACACTCACCACGTTCTCTGAGGGGGTGCTCGTATCTACTACCGTTTGGATCTCTCTTTTTCTCCTTTTAATTTTGTCAATTTTTGCTCCATGAATTCTGAGGTTCCTGCATGTTTATGACTGTTTTGTCTTTCTGATGAATTGGCCCTGTAATCACAATGAGGTATCTCTCTGTCTCTGGCAATATCTTGAGTCTGTTTTATCTGAATTATTCCCCTCTGAAAATCAAGGCCTCTGAGGTTCAGAGAGGGAAAGTGACTTGCCTGAGGCCACACAGCTCTCAGTGTCAGGAGCAGGATTCACGCTTGTCTGTGCAGCTCCGAGGTTTCTCCACCCCGCCAGCTGCTTTGCGGTGGTGGGTCTGAGAGAAGCCCCTTCCTGGTAACTTTCTGGGCCCCTGCATTTTGATGTCGTGACTGTCAGGCAGCTGGAGTTGTGTCCCCGCCCGCCCTGAGCAGAGGACCCCCCAGGAGCCCAGCATCTGGCCTGCGGGAGCTCAGCTGAGCTTGCTTGGAACACACTCTGGAAACTTCTCGCCAAACTCTGCTTGGAGCTCCTGGCCTCCCCACCCCCTTTGGTGAGATTGTTCCGAGCATGTTGGGAGGACCTTCCCGGGACTCACATGTAGGAAGAATTCCTCCGGGTGGCAGGAGAAATGTCCCCCTTGCTGGCTATGTAGGCCTTTTGGAGCTTCCGCCAAATCCACTTCCTGATGGCTTCACCCCAGCCAGGCCCACAGCATGGAGCTTCTTGGGGTCTCCGCGCTGGCGGCCGGCCGCCTGCCAGAGGTCCGAGTCTTCCCGCCGGCTCCCCGGTCCCAGAGGAGAGCTGCCTCTGCCTCCCCGGGGCATCCTAGGAAACTCCGGGGCCCTTCAGGGAGCCTGGGGGGTGTTGCCTAGGAGACATTTGTGGGGAGAATTGACACGGAGAGGGGGCCTCTTTGCCATGAGCCATAAATGGGGGGCACAAGCAAGGATGACATGTTGGTTCGTTCAGCAGAGTTTCTCCAAGTCCCTACTATGCGCTGGACGCTACAGAACGAGAGGGGAGGGGCACACAGCACTAAGGACCGGGGTCGTGCCAGGCAGAGGGAGGGAATGCTGCTGTTGATCTACTCCTAGGCGCCGGTCCCTGTGAAACAGATCATTGTGTTACGTGCCGCTAGGCAAGGAGAATGCCCGTGAACCACTGCTCCACCCGTTGTAAGATCCGTCCTGACTTCAGAGAGGTTAACATGTGAAACAGGGTCTGGGTCTTCAAATCAATGAAATGCAACAATGACAATGACAACGATGATGTTGACAAGGAAATAGCAGTGACAGCCGCCCCATATTAGATGCTTGCAAGACATTACCTTCCTGACCCTGCCACTAGGGCTCTACGGGTGAGCGAGGGGAGGTGGCCCCATCTTCCCCGCTGGGCCCCTTGGGTGACTTTGTGGTGACTTGCAGGTTGGTCCTGCTCTGCCTGGATCAGGCCTGGTTGGGCTAATGCAGGTGCCGTGGGGGAGCGGTCGCCCTTTATTTATTTATTTTTTTAATTAATTTATTTTTTTGTGGGGAAGACCAGCCCTGAGCTAACATCTGTTGCCACTCCTCCCCTTTTTGCTGAGGAAGACTGGCCCTGGGCTAACATCCGTGTCCATCTTCCTCCACTTTATATGGGACGCCGCCACAGCATGGCTGACAGGCAGTGCGTCGGTGGGCGCCCGGGATCCGAACTCGCGAACCCCGGGCTGCCAAGCACGAACTAAACTGCTGCGCCACCGGGCGGCCCCCCGGTCGCCCTTTAGATGCCTCCTGCCTCTGTCACCTCCACGTCCAGTGCCGGGCAGTGGGGACCAGTCCAGCTGACAGGCTGGCTCCGTGTGGGCCCCAAGGGGCCTGACACGGTCCCTTGTGATTCTGGCTGCAGTGGCACCGGGGCCTTAATCAGGCGGACACGGTGGCGTCAGCAGAGGCTGGCAGCTGGTGGCTCAGGGGCCCTGGCTGGTGGGAAGGGCAGGAGGGGGCCAGGTGATGCCCCCACCTCCCACCCCCCTTGCTGGGGGCAGCTTCAGGCTGGACCACGTCCTAGGGAGGGTGCGGGCACCTGCTCAGGGGGCTGAGAGCCCTGTGAACATAGGGCCTTCCTGCTCCGGAGAGGGAGAAACGGACGTGAAAACTCGCTTCCCGGGTTTCCCATGACGAAGCACTTCTCCGCTCGGTTTCATCTCGCTCTGCCAGCCACCGTGCAGAAGGCTCGGGTGAGCGCTGAAGCACCCTCTGACCCGGAGGGGAGACTGGTCTGTCCTCAGTGGGCAGATGGTGTTCTGAAGTCAGACTCGCCAACCACCCTGCCCCCCGTGTCCCTCCACCTCTCCGAGCCTCAGGCTCCTCACCCCACACAGGGACAGTCTTGTGACCTCCGCCGGGGACGTGAAGCAGGGGAAGCCCCTGCTGGACGGCCTGGCAGGCAGTCACGGCCCCAGAGGAGAGGGCTGTGGCTCCTGGGCAGAGGAAGGAGGGAGGGGTGAGGAGCCAGAGCCCACTCAGCCCTGGCCTCGAGGGCCCCTGGAGTGAGTGTGCCCCGTGCCCCTCGCCCTCGGAGAACCCTACCCACAGCCTCCATGGGGCGGAGGACAGGAGCTCCTGGGTAACCGCCGGTGGTGATGACCACCAGCGTCCTCCGAGAGGAGGCCGCGTGGGGGGTGGGAGACCTGGAAGTAGCCGAGACCCCTGGGCTCTAGTTCCTGTCAGCCCTTCTCTGGGTGCTCATCTGAGAGATGAAGGGGGCGCTCAGGTGGACGGTCCCCCACATGACTCAGGAACTCACCGCCTGACAGCTTGTCTGTCTGTCTCAGCTGCATGTGGGAATTCCAGTCGTGTGTGTCAGGGCTTGGTACACAGTGGGTGCTCAAACAAGGTTGGCATTTAGTATTTTTGCTGTTTGCCATTTCTTTTCCCTTCTAGTCCTCCTCATTCTGGAGAGCTGGCCCACCCACCACAAAAACTCAGGGACCTGGACCCTGTTAGTGGAATGAACTGAACTAGGAGGGGCCACCTTTGGGGTCAGGCCATGGGGAGGAGGGACACTCCAGAGTCAGGAGTTAAGGGTGTTTACAAAGACCCATCATTCTCAACGCTGTGCCCCTGTTCTCCTGTACGCATTTCTTAACCTCAAAACTCAAAGCAAAATCTGGCACGTATATGCATTTTTCTGGGGAGATGATCAGTAGCTTTTGTCAAACTCTCAAAGGGGGCGTGTGACCCTCAAAAGGTAAAGAGCCATTGTTACAGATGTGCTTATCTGCCCACACACTCATACGCGAGCCGATTCCTCACCACTCCTTGAAACTGCCAGACTGTTCCCGTCATCAATCTTGCTGGACACGCGCTCCTTCTTCCACTTTCCTCCAGGAAGCCTTCTGTGCTCACTCCCGCCAGCTGCAGTCTCTCCTCTCCTGGCTGTCCTGGGCACTTGTCCGTGTGCAGCTTTTTTACACTTGGTCATAATTTATCACTTTATTATACGTGGTCTCATGTCTACTGATTGCATCATGTGTGTAAGCTCTGTCTCTCCACCTAGACAGGAAAAATAGCTACAATTGGGATTTTTATCCTTTGCCCCTCCGCTGGTTTCTCTTTAGTGCGTTGTGCACTTCCAGCGTGGGAGTGGCATTCCAGTAGAGCCCTGTGGTTGGCAGAACCACAGTTGGCAAATCAGTGTCTCAGGCAAAAGAGGAGGTTAGGGAAAAAAACAATAAAGATGGCACTAAGTATATGTTTTTAAAAACCACAGTAAATAAAAGTTCTAGGAGACGTTGCTGCCGAAACAAACCAGCTTTGTCCGCATTTAAAAACCTGCTCTGGTCAGTAACCTTTTGCTGAATTACCTTCTTTAGCAGATGGGAAACTTGGCCGTCATCTTGATGTGCTGAAAATTCTCCCATGAGGTTTATTTCTTCTTGAGTCAGTTTTGGTAATTTATGTTTTTCAAGGAACTTAGGCAGTTCATCTAGGTAGTCAAGGAATATTAATTCCTTTATTATCCTTCTAACGTCTGTAGGTTCTGTAGTGATGTCCCCTCTTTCATTTCTGATAATGTAATTGATGCCTTCTCTCTTTTTTTTCTTGATCAATCTAGCTAGAAGTTTATCAGTTTTATTGATCTCCCAAAATGTTTCTATTTTAGAGATTGTGCCTCTTTAAAGTTTTTGAACCAGTCCTTTTGGGCTTGAAATATAATATCTTTTGCACTTGCAGCCTCTCTTGGTCTATTTTTACAAGCCTAGATGAAATGTTTGTAAAACCATCAGACCTTTTTCGAGTTCTTTATGCTCATAGGCACGTTTTCCAAGCCTGATCTTTCTCTGTGTTGAGCCAGTCTGCCCTTGTGACCTCCATGGGTGAAGTCAAGGTGGTGTGTCCTTTTGCTTGAAAGGACTTTATCAAACCTTGCATAAGTAAGAAAGATAGTAGACTTAAATATTTTTTAATGCAGAAGAGAAAACTGCGTTATCTCAGAACCACAGATTGTGAAGGATTGCTGACTCGCATACACCAGTGGCTCTGTTATTTGGAACATATGAGTTCAATAATGTTACGTTTCACTCTTTATTATGCAAAGTATCCACTGTTTAAAATGTTTGTGTCCTTCCGTGCTTTTACTACAAAGTGTATTTTATCTGTAACCTTGATCAAAACTCCTGTTTCTCTTTATGACACTTATGTCATTTATGACAAATCTCAGAGTGTCTCAGAATCAGAACTGGGAGGATGCTTAGTGATTCTTGAGTCCAATCCTTCTCACTTCATCAAAGAAGACTCCAAGGCCCAGGGAGGGGAAGGGACTTGCCCGTGAACACGGAGCGTGGTTTGAGGCTGAGGCAGAACGTTAGTGCTCTGGGACATTTCCACTTCGTCAGCCAAGGCTATCCCTCTGGCAACAGATATCCTGATAGTTTTGCGTTAGCAGTTTGAGGGGCTATGGGAGGCCCTGCTAAGCCCATGCAGGATGGATGGAGGATGAACAGCATCCTTCTGTGAACCCACCACCCTCCACGTCCAGGGCCACTTCGTGTCCTCTCAGAGCCATGGAAAGTTTTTTCTGAGTTGCATTTTTTAAAAAAATATTTTTAAAGTATTTTTCAAGCTTTATTGAGATGTAATTTGTGTACCATGAAATCTACCCTTTTAAAGTATACAATTCAGTGGTTTTATATTATATATATATAATATTTATATATAATATAATTATATTTATATATATTATATTTATATTTATTATATAATATTTATATTATATTTATATTATAATATATAATAATATATAATATATAATATATATAATAATAATATATATAATATTTATATTATATTAATTATATTTATATATATATATTTATATATAATATAATATAATTATATATATATATTATTTATATTATATTCACAAAATATTATATTATATTCACAAAATTGTACCATCACCACTATCTAATTTTGAGCATTTTCCATTACTCCTAAAAGAAACCATTCTCCCTTCCTCCCAGTCCCTGGCAATCACTAATCTACTTTCTGTCTCTATAGACTTGCCTGTTCTGGACATTTTATGTAAATGAAATCATACAATATGTGGTCTTTTGTGTCTGGCTTCTTTTGCTTAGCATATGTTGTCAAGGTTCATCCACGTTGTAGCCTGTGTTAGTACCCCATGCCTTTTCATGGCTGAGTAATATTCCATGGTTTGTATATGCTACATTTTGTTTATCCATTCATCCGTTGATAGATATTTGGGTTGTTTCCACTGTCGGCTATTGTGAATAATGCTGCTGTGAACATTCATGTACACGTTTTTGTGTGAATGTATTTTTTTTCTCTTGGCTGTATACCTGAGAGTGGAATTGCTAGGTCATATGCTAACTGTAGGTTTAGCCATTTGAAGAATTGTCAGGTTGTTTTCCAAGAGGCTGCACAGGTTTCCATTCCCACCAGCAGTGTATGGGGGTTATGTGTGATTTGCTTTTAAATGAGGAGCAAAGCAAGGGGGCAGGTCATGTGTGTTTACATAACTGTAAGAGTACACAGTCAATAAATATTAAAGTTCTTTTTCATCCTTGAGCCTTCATATCAAAAGATGATTTTTTTTTTTTGTAAGGAAGACCAGCCCTGAGCTAATAACATCCGTTGCCAATCCTCCTCTTTTTTGCTGAGGAAGACTGGCCCTGGGCTAACATCCGTGCCTGTCTTCCTCCACTTTATATGGGATGCCGCCACAGCATGGCTGACAAGCAGTGTGTCTGTCTGTGCCCAGCATCCGAACCTGCAAACCCCGGGCCGCCGAAGCAGAGCGTGTGAACTCAACCGCTAGACCACCGGGATAGCCCCTCAAAAGATGATTTTAGTGCATTTTTTTTTTCATTTTAAAGGTGACAAATCCCAGCTCCAGCACTTACTAACGTGTGATCATGGGCCATAACTTAACCTCTCTGTGCCTCAGTTTCTTTATCTGTAAAACATTTGTGATTGTATTGGCCTCAAAGAGGGGGCTGAGTTGATGCATGTAAAGCACTTTGCATCGTATCTGGCAGTTAGTAAGCCCCGTAGAAGTGCTAGCTGTTATTTTTGTGATGATTATGTTATCGTGGTACGGACTGGGGGAAGTTCACACAGGAATAGAGGAGAAATACTTGCCCAGCCCAGCGTCACAGCCTAGTGGCCGCTGCTGCTAACGTGGTCGTGTGCTAATCCTCCTGGGCATTTCGGTGACTTCTTTTTACCCAGTCGAGATGCAACTCTGAGCAGTTGTGCATCTTGCTCTTATTCACTTAACATCCTGGCGTAAACATTTCCCAGTGTTGTTGTCAACATCATTTTAATGTCTGTGTGATAGACTCCAAGTAGAAGGGCCATAACTTACCCCCTGCTCCTGCCCCCCCCCAAGAGTGAGCATTTAGGTAGAGCAGAGCCATTTATGCTGCTGTGAGGTGTATTTACGGCAATGCTGTGTAAGCTTTTGGCTTGAGAAGATTTCCCTGACATCATGACAGATGGACCCTCGGGGGCGGGTGTGGGACCATGGCCTGGAAGGACTTAGGCACTGAGCGAAGTTTCCAGAGTGTGTGGGCGTGGATGGGAACGTGCAGAGGGAGGGAGCCTGGAAAGGGAAAGGAGGTGACACCAGGGGATCAAGGGCAGCTTACTTAACCGTTTTGAATCTTTTCCTCAAGTGTTAACATGTTCTATGTCAAAAGTTTAGACAATGGAGATAAAAAGGAAGTAATAAAATTTACCCTTGACTCCACGACTCAGAACTTCCAGCCTTTTTCTGACACATGCACTTGCACGCGTGCGTGTGCACACACACATACATACTGGTATATGTAGGATCATACTGTACATTGTGTTTTCTAGTCTTTTTCACCTAAGATACCATGTATATCTTTTAAAGGGGCTAAGACTGTGGACTATGGAGCAAAATGTGTGGGTTCAAATTGGAGGTCCACTTCTTACTAGCTGTGTGTTCTTGGACAAGTTACTTAACCTCTCTGTGCTGTAATCACCCCATCTGTAAAATGGGGATAATAGCAGTATTTCTGTCATAAGCTTGTTTGAAGATTAGACAAGTTTGCATGCGTCAGAGCAGAGCGCCAGCTCTTGTCCTGTAGTTCCCATGTCGCTCAGCATCCTTGGAGAATAGGAGTTTCACTGGCTGTGTAGTGGCCCCTGGTCATCTGTTGCTGGACACCCAGGTTTTTTCCCAGTTTCAGAGGTGTGGACAGCTCTGCAGTAAGCCTTCTTGAACCTCATCTGCCCCTCAGCTACCTCCTCCCTGAGCCTGTCCCCCCGCCCTTTGGGGTGACCTTGTGGGCTGGCCTGGCCTCATCAGGGAGCTTGGGGGCCTCCTGGCCTCCTCTCGAGCCAGTGCAGCAAGTGGCCAGAGGGGTGTGAGACCAGGAGGGGGAGATTTTCTTTGGCAGCCTTTGAGTGGCTTCCACTCGGGTGGGAGGGGAGCAGCGGGGTGGGGGCCTGTCTCACACCTGGGCCTCTGCTGAAAGCTGCCTCAGCCCTTTTGGGAAAGAGGTGGGATTTGAATAAATGCCTTCGTAAACAAGGGTGAACCCTATTCTTAGTCCTGTCGCAGCCGGCCTGCTCCCCACCTGGCTTCTGGCTGACTCGGGCGGGGAGGCTGTTGGAGGGGCGGGGAGTCTGCTAGAAGGCTGCCCCTGCCTCTGCTCCCCGGGCAGCTGGCACATCGTGACAGAGCCTCCGATGGTGGGAGACTACAGGGTGCCCTCTGGTTACGGCGTACCCAGCAAATGGCCTTCATGTGGGCTCACTTTCCTGGGCTATTACGACCTTATCAACAGAAGGAGGAAAAATATCGAACACCTACTATGCGCTCCTTATAGTCTTCCATTCATTCAGTTCTTCTGCCTCTGTTGGTTGAACACCCACTATGGGGCCGGGCGTCAGGGAGGCCGTGGTAAATACGCCCTCGTGTCGAATACTCGCAGTGTCCCCGTAGTGGAGGTGTAAGCCTGCTTCATGTAAAAGTTTTCATTTAAGATAAAGTTGTGAGAAATAACCCAGAGAGATCCCGCTGCCCTTCACCCGGTTTTCCCTGGTGGTAACATCTTGCGTAACTTTGTTCAGTGTAACAACCAGGATATTGACCCTGACATACGCCGCTCATCTTACTCAGATTTCACCCATTTTGTAGGCTCTTGTGTACGTGTCTGTGTGTGTTCGTATGTCTCTGTGTGTGTCTGTGTGTGTGTCGTTGTCTCTGTGTGATTTTACGGGGAGGACGTGAAGCTCGCTCCGGGTGAAGGCCCTCCCTAGGCCCAGGCAGCAAGGGTGCAGCAGAGCCGGGCTCCACGGCCAGGCCTTCTGCCTCCACATCCCTGAGTCACTTCAGGAAAACAGTCCCGCGTGCTCTTCGCTGCCATCCTTGGGCTCGGTAACCGCTCTGGGCTCTGCTGCAGCTGTGAGCCAAGACCCCAGACGGACTGGGATCCTGAGATGTGGCTCCTCCGTTTCACAGCTGAGAACCTGGGGCTCAGAGAGGTTGACGGGTTGCCTGATGTCACCTGCTGGCCGGGGGCTGGTCCGGAACTGATTCTTCCAGGTCTGCACGTGGCAGTGACCACAATGAGCTGCTTTTTCCGAGAGGTAAAAGGACAGAGGACACTGTTGATCACAAACGTCAGGCCCAGGATTCCGTTCGGTTACCAGGGAGACAGTGGGGGCATTTGGGGAAGTTTCTGAGCAGGAGATGATTCTGGAAGTGTGCAAGGTGACCTCGGACACTGAGTGTGCCCCCAAGTGTGCACCAAGGAGCACTAATGACTCGGGTGTTGGGATGAGTTTTTTCCTTGTTTGATTCGTTTGGGAAACAGCAGCTGGAAGAATGCTAAACAGGGTTGTGTGCTGCAGGCCTCATCAGGGCCTTTAATGCACTGACGTGCACTGTGACCCTCTGGTAGGGGACAGACTTCTGTTCTGCACGATGTATTTCAGGAAATGCTTGACAGGACGCTCTCCAGTGTGCAGTGGGCACAGTGCCCAGGGAACAGGATGTGAGGTGCCGAGCTCGTGGCCCCAGGTGAGTGTTGGGGCGGCTGTGGCTCTGGAGAGGCCAGTCGTGGGGCCGGTGGCTCTCCGATGCACGGAAAGCCTCCTTCCCAGCCCAGGAAGCACTTCGGAGGGAACTTGAGGAGCCGATCACGGCCATGTGCCTCCGTGTGTGCACGTGTGTGGACGCGGGGGAGAAACACGCACAGATGGAGGAGGCTGTCTCAGGTTAACAGAATTCCAGGTGATTTATTGTTTTTAATATACGTTTTTTTTTCTTAAACCAACAGAGGCGGTTGGGTTCCATTCACTGGGCAATAAAAAGCCATTGTGTGTTTGCGGCAAGGGCGGAGGGTGACTTAACAAAAGTGGTTGTGAAAGAAGGTTTCTTCTGTGTGGCGCTGGGCAGGCGAGTTGGAAGAAGGAGAGAGGGAAATGGGCAGGACCTCCTTGTGAAGTGGCTGCCTGTACCCTGGTCGGGGCGGGGGTGGTAGCTGAGAAGGGAGAGCTGGAAGCGACCTCCTAGCTTCCCGTTTTCCTGAGGCCCAGAGAGGTTAAGTTGCTTGCCCTGAGTCACACAGCAGTGGTCTGCAGACCCAGGGCTTGGAACAGCTCTCTGATTCCAGAGTCTTGGGACATTGCCACAGGGCACTTATCTGTCTTCATCCGCATTGTATTTTCGCCACCATTTGGGGTACATCGTTCATCTGTCCTATGGAAAACAAGACTCCAGTGCGTGTGTGTGATTCAGGCTGCTTGTGGGAGCAGAAATTAACCCTGTGAATTTCCCCATGAAGGAGAAGACGGAGGATGTCCGGGCACAGCTCTACTGGGAATGGCATGGAAGCTCAGAGAGAATGAGGGTGCTCTGCCCCATTGTAAAAGTCACGGCTGCTGTCCCCTGTCTCTCCTGTCCGTGTTCCCTTTGTTGGATGCCTTCGGGGCCAGAAACACTCAGAATTGTCCAGCCCCTTAGACAGATGCTTTAGTGGCAATGCTTTATTTTACCTAACACCCCAGTGGGGCCCGGGGTAGCTCCCTGTAACCAAACCCTGCCATATTTCTGCAGTAAAACGTGAATATTCACACCCGGGGGGGAAAAATCGGAGACTATAAATAGCCTCTGGGCAGGGCAGGTTTTGCTGCCAGATGAGTTAAGAAACACTTCTGGTTTCCAGAACTTGGGGATTTGGGGGTGGAGGTGAGGGTTTGGGATCAGTGTTATGATTGCCTCGACTAGGGGGATGCCCGCGAGGTACTGAGTCTCGACTACGGGAGAATCTTGGTTTCAGCGACCCAGGGAGAGAAGGCCCCCTCCCCTCCGGATTCTCTGTTTATTTGAAAACCGAGGAAGTGGGGAGGCTCTGCGTCCAGTCGTGAGCATCACCTCCCACAGCGGGTTGGATAGGAGAGAGCAAGGAAGTCCCCCTGCGTTGTCTGGCTTGTTGCAATGAGCACGTGTTGCTTTTTTAATTTTAGGAAGAAAAGGAGGAAGTGGCCCCAGTGTGCCCAATGCTCCCCTTGGCCAGGGGCCTTGGAGACTCGTCTTGATTTGATCGGAGGCTTTTCCTCCACGAGGGGAGCACGGGCTGCTCCTCCCTGGTTGCTGGACCCCGGGCAGCTACAGAAGTTCATCAGCACCATGTTATCCTTCTGCACAGACGCTCCCCAGTGGCCCTGGGGGGAGTCCCAGAGGCTGCGTGCTTAGACGGGGTGGGACCTGCTGGAATTTGCACCCCCTCATTCGGAAGCTAAATGGATCTTTTATTAAGATCAGCAAAAGCCATTTTTAACTGAATTTGAAGGTCACCTGTGTTTACGTTTCTCCCGAGGGTGCTGGGGAGCGACAGCGCGTCCATGGCGTTTGGGGACTGGCCATGCGTCTTGGACATGGCCGCACTGCGTTGGGGTCAAGCACTGTACAGGGAGTCTCGAGACCCCGGTATGGGACCCACTGGCTCTCTGGTGGCCTTGGGCCAGTGGCTTAACTTCTGTGTTTGCTGCAGGGTCAGATGAAGGGTTGGATGTGATTCATTCCTTGATCAACCATTTATGCAATGCCTACTACACACCAACAAAGGGGAGAGCGAGACCCAGTCCCAAGGAGCTCAGGGCCTGGTGGTGAAGCTGGCCAGACGGGCAGGCGGCTCCGGGACAGTGCAACAAGAGCTGGGCCCGGTCAGCACTGGGGGGAGAGATATGGGGACACAGTGAGGCCCCCATTCTCCTGGGGAGGGGCAGGGAAGACTTGCGACCCCCAGAACCCTTCCAGCTTTAAAATCCCGAATCTACATCCCAGTTTGGGGCCTAAGACAAAAGAAGTCAGCTCATCTAAGCGTGGTTCTAGGGGAGGGATCCAGGCTGTGTTTCTGCAGCAGTGCCGTCCTAGAGCATCTGCCCTCGGCGGGGCTGGAGTAAATACCTCTGTATTTCTCCAGGCTCAAGGCCATGTGTCACCCAGCTCAGGAAACTCGTCCTGGTGTCCCTGCTGTGTGTCACCTTGGAGCAAGCCCTTTAACTGAGTGCCTCTGTGCTCTGGTTGGCAAAATGGGAAAATCCCGAGGGCTCCCGGGTGGCGGTGCCATGCGCTCAGGTTGCCTCTGAGACCCGAGGGAGGGGGCACGCAAGCAGCTCAGCCGGCATGGGGCTGACACTCAGCTTTCTAGCTGGAGCCGACTCCATCAGATTGCAGCAAAAGTCAGCGTGATTGCTTTAAAGTATATTTTTACTCCCCTTGGGTGTGTGGTGAGTGTCCAGGGTACTTTCTAGATGCAGTCAGTGACAAACTCTTTTCTCCACGGAGGCAACAGTTCTCACTTCTGTCAAGAGTACTTCTGTCACCCGGCAAATCCTCCTACAGGGAGGGTGGCCGTGACGTTCAGCTGTGGGTCTGCCTCTGTGGAGGTGGGAGGAGGGAAGGAAGATCAGAAACCCTGGCTGCCTCCCAGCCCGCAGCCTCCAGCCCCAGCCGTCCCTCCTCTCTGTAATCCTGTGGGGCATCCTCAGGGTCATGGAACAGGTCACTTCAGCCCCCTGCCATCGGGGACGGGGGCTCACAGAGAAAGGAGCTCATATGTCCCTAGATACGAAAGGGGAAGAGGACTCTTCCTCTGCTGGCTGCACAAATGGATGAATGAGGGCGGCTGGCCACATGCATGCAGGCCATTCACTCAGCGAACATTTTCTCAGTGCCAGCTGGGGGCCAGGCACTGTGCTGGGACGGGGCGGGGGGCACAGAGCCATGGACAACACAGACGGGAGTCCCTGCCCGCCAGGAGCTGACCGTGCAGCCCAGGAGACAGGCAGTAAAGAAGTGAAGGAGCAGAGCATACGGCACGTCCTCTGGCGGCCTGGCGGAAGCGGTGACGGCAGTTGAGAGGGGTGGGAAGGAGGTGGTCCAGGTACAGCTGCCCAGGGGCTTGGCCTCTGCTTCCCCCCGGGAGGCCCCAGTGGCTTCGGAGATGCTTCAAACCCCCCCACCCCCCGACGACCCCGGAGGCTGCCATCTGGTTCTGACAAGCGCCGTAGAGTGCCCCCAGCACACTCCTCGCTCCCTGGGCTCGGACCCAGCGCTGCCTCCCGGCCGGGCCGCCTCTGCATTGGCAGCGGATGAGCTGGGGGTGGGGGTCCTTGTGTCTGCTGGCGTGGCTCTCGCATGGAGCAGGGCACGGACACCTGGCTCTTGTGATCGAAGACTCGAGGGAGGGAGACGTATTCATTCTGGACGTAAGCACCATGCCCGGGAGCACGAAACAGAGCGTCCTACTGTATGGACTCTGGCGGAGGTCTGGTGGCTCACCTGCGAAGAGAGACGAGCCTGTTCCCCACGATCCCCTCCTTTATTCCGTGTAAATGTGCAGTTTTCTCTTGTCTGTCAAAAAGTGCTTCGGGTGGGAATAGGAGTTAGCGCCTCTGCCCTTTTTTTCTCTCTGAAGTCTAAGTTTGGGAGCTTAGGATCCAGACGGGATTAAATGAGGACATTCTGTGCAGAGGGTGCACTTTGCCCGCCTGACCACGGGCAGCAGGGAAGATTGGGGAGCAGGGTGTGATGTGGCCAGAGACGAAGCCACCCCAGTGGAGGCCCCAGGGACATCTGGAGGCTGGTGGCCTGGAGAGCAGGAAGGAGGCTACTGTAACTGTCCAAGCACAGATATGGGGGCAGTGTGGAGGGCCAAGCCTGGGAACAGGCTTCGAGGCCAGAAGACATGGCCACCAGCTCTACTTGACTTTGCCCTGCTCTGTTTTCCCCTAAATAAATATAGCTAGGACTGTCACCCTTCCCTCTGCTGTCTGAGGACTGTCCCGCCTTCTCCCTCACCTGCTCCCTGACACCTTGTCACTCTTCCTCCGCTTTCCTTCCACCTTCAGATATACTTGGGTCTCATTTTTGTCATTAACAGTGCTTGTCCTTGTGGGCCAATTTTATCTTTCCTCAGTGCTCCACATTCCCGGGGGACAGGGACCTCCTGGGCATTTTCCATCTCTCCTGTCACGGGGGGCTGGGCCAACATCACTGTTAGCTGCTGTTATCACGTCGTATAGGGATAATTAACGTTTGCGGAATATTTTCCTGATGGTTTTGGTCTCATCTCGTGCTCTCCATTTCGGGAGCAGGGAAACGAGGAAACTTCGTTCAGGGAGGTCGTTTGATTTCCCCCACATCACACAGCTCCACACGTGGTGGAGGCCGGACCTGAACCCAGGGCCCTGGTCTCTGTCGGGAGCTCTCTCCGCTGGGCCGGCCTCTCCTGGGTGCGGGGCTGGTCCTCTCACCCCAGTGGCTTCTTCGAGGCCCGCACCTGTGGTGTTAACTGGCAGTCAGTCACACGGAGAGAAAATTGTTCTTTTTGGACTCAGTATGCTGCAGGAGACATCTCAGGGCTGGTGTCTCGTTCAGACCTCACTAGGTTTTTATTGTGGTCAAATGGACATAACGTAAAATTTGCCGCAAACTTACTACGTTTTTTTAGCGTTTAGAGCCTTTTGGATTTTGGAATTGTGGATGAAGGAGGTAGAGCTTAAAATGAAATCCCTAGATGTTTGTTATCTGCCATCTGCGGGTGGTGAATAATACTGGGTTTTTAAAAATCTTTAAAAGGTTTTTAAAAAGTGAGTTGATGAAAAGGAAAATTTCAGGCGAATGATAGTCCTGGTGGGCAGTGCGGGGCCTTGACCCAGCTCAGGGAAGGTGGTGTGGGGTGATGCTTCATGCAGGCCCTGGACGGCTGGGGGATGACCACTGGCCCCGTGGTTTGTGACACGGACAAGCTGGATTCCAGAGCCGACCCCGGCCTGCCCACGCGGTTGTCAGGACCTGGGCAATGAGGGGCCGGTGGACTGTCCTCGTCCTACAACCTCTCCTCCCTGGTCCCTGCTGCCTTCTGGAATCTGGCACCTTCTGAGAAAGGGGCCTGAGTGCCAGAGTCTCGCGACTTCCCAGAGATCCCACTTCTCCCGAATGACCCACGATATCCGGGGCGGGGGGTGGTGGCGGGGGACGTTGGCACCAGGGGCTGCTGAAGGCTCGGCCTGGCTTCCCGGGGCCTGGAAGCAGCTGCTTGGCTGTTAGGGAGTTGGGGCCCACACAGCAGAGCCCCCAGTGGATGGATGGGAGGTACTGACGGGGGATGGAGGCCGATACTTCCCGCGTGGGCTCAGCGGGCCCCAAACTAGGCTGTGGGTCCCCATGGGGCAGAGCCCCCGCCCCGGGAGCCTTTGTAACATGCAGGGTGTTTTTAGTTGTCACCTGGTGGGGCCACCAGCATTCAGGGTGCCTGTGATCTTCAGGATAAACCCACAAGAAGGAATTGTCCCCCGAGTGCCAGGCCTGCCCTCCCTGGAGGAGCCGTGTGCCCCTCGTTGAGGCCCCCGTGGTCCTGGAGGCCATGTGGTGGGGACACTTCATCTGCTGACTGCACCGGGACCCTCTGTTTGGAGCCCGACAGGAATCACACCCAATTCTCCTTGTCTCTTCTTGCCTGGGTGCCCTCCTCAAAGCCCAGATGTGCCCACCCTGGCCCAGAGTGGAGCCAGGCCTGGCCTGGGGGGAGCGGGAGGCTAGGGGTCAGGCCTCGCACCGCCACCGCCCTGACGACAGGTTGCAGGCCTCCTGGCTGTGCCCCAGCTCCTTGGGGAGGCCAGCCAGCCCCAGCCTCTCCCTCTCCCACCAACTCCTCCCCGGCCCTCCTCGGCCAGAACATCTGTGTGCTCGTGGGGACTGTGGCTCTGGGCCCCAGCCCACCCCAGGGAGGACTTCTCCCTAGATGCTCCTTTGGCCCCTGCCCTCTCCTCTTGGGGCGGGTCCTCAGGGGCACCTGAGCTTAGAGTTCACACCTGGCTCTGGGGCCCCTCCCTGAGCCCCCATCTCTCTCCCAAGGCCCCCCACCCTTGCTGTCTTCCCTCCAGGTGTCCTTCTCGGTGCCCCATTTACCATGGCCGCCCAGACAGAGCCTCACGGCAGGCCTGACCTTGACCTGTGGGCGTTCTAGGCCTGCAGCGCCTCTGCCAGGGCCTGAGCATCAGGCCTGCTCAGGTGGGGTCCTGCGGCAGCGGGGGCAGGTGCAGGGAGAGCAGAGGGCGGCCAGCTCCTCGGCTGGTCCCGGCAGCAAGCGGTGAGCGCCAGGGCCAGAGAGCAGGAGGAAGGAGCCCTTAGGGAGCCAGGGAGGTCTGTGTGAAGGGGCCGCGGACAGGACACAGGACGCAGCCTGCCCACGTGGCTCTGCAGGGAGGGCCTGGGTGACGGACACAGTCAAGACCCTGCTCCTTTCTCCTCCAGTTGGCCCCCCCTAGAGGGAGCAGCAGGCCAGGGGCCCAGTGATGCACATCACACAGATGCGCCTGGCAGGACACAGAGAGTGGGGGAAGGAAGATGGAGAGGGGACCGGAGCCCATGGTACAGATGAGGAAACTGAGGCAGGGAGTGGGGTTTTCTCTCTTACAACAGCTTTGTTGGGATATAATTCACACAGCACACAATTCACCCTTGTAACGTGCACAATTCAGGGGTGGTTAGCATATTCATGGAGTTGGGCAACCACCGCCACTATCTGTTTGGAACATTTTCATCACCCCTAAAGGAAACCCATACCGTTAGCAGTCACTCCCCAGGCCCCTCCCCCCAGCCCTAAAACAAACACGAATCTACTTTCTGTCTCTGTGGATTTTTCTATTCTTGACATTTCATATGAGTAGAGTCGTGTTATATACAGTTTTGCATCTGGCTTCTTTCGCTTCAAATACTGTTTTCCAGGTTCACCCACGTCGTGGCCTGTGTCAGGGCTTCATTCTTTTTCTTGGATGAGTAATGTTCCGTTGTATGGACATACCACAGTTGGTTTATTCCTCAGTTGATGGACCTTTGGGTTGTTTCCACTTTGGGCTGCTGTGAATAGTGCTGCTGTGAACATTTGTGGACAAGTTTTTGTGTGGACCTTGTTTTCATTCTCTTGGGTGTATATCTAGGAGTGGAATTGCTGCTCTTATGGTGACTGCGAGACTGTTTTCCACAGTGGCTGCCCCATTTCACATTCCCACCTGCGGTGCACAAGGGCTCTGCTTTCCTCCTGTCCTCACCAGCAATTGTTATTGTCTTTTTGACTCTGGCCCCCTCATGGGGATGATGTGTCTCCCTGTGATTCAGGAATGGGATATGAACTGTGGTCTTGCTGCCTCCATAGGTCATACCCTTTCCCCACAGGAGCTAACCATGAATGGGGCTGTCCTCCCTGGGACTCCAGTGTCCCCAGTGGCAGGCTCAGCTCCTAGAGGGCAGGGTCATGCAGCCCCAAATCCCCTGCAATGCTGGGCCCACCCTCTCCTCCCCCACACCCAGCCAGCCAGGGGCACTGCGTGCTCATGGCTCCTTACAGGGTCCTTGGACTAGGACCTAGGTGGGGGGCAGATCACAGGCCCAGAGTTCTGGAGACCAGGCAGTCAAAGCCCCTGACTGGGGCATTCCAGAGAGAAGCCCCTGTGACCCCCACAGCCTCCCGGACAGATGGCTTGCCCACATCATGGATCATAAAATCTCTCGTGTGGGACACGTGCACACGTCTTAGCTCACGTGATCCTCCCACAGCCCTTGGAGAGGTGAATGCTGTGAACATCATCTCCTTTTTGCAGATGAGGAAACTGAAGCCCAGAGAGGTCAGACCACTGGCCCAAGGCTACACAGCAAGCTAGGACCTGAAGCCACGTTCGGCTGACCAGTCCATGCTCAGGCCACAGTCTTCACAACATTCCTTTTCCTCCCTTCCTTTGGTTTCCCCCAAACGCCTTCGTCCCCACAGTCCTGACACTCTGTGGGGGTGAGAGGCAGCAGTGAAGGCCTCTGTCCGCCTGCCCCTCCCTTGTGGGCAGCCCACAGCATCCTCTGGTCAGCGTCCCTCTGAGCCAGGAGCTGTGGGAGTTCCTGGGGGCGGGTACAGGAGCCGCCTGTGGAGGCGTCACAGATGGGGGTTTGGACTGAGCCCGGGGGACCTCTTTGGGTGTCCAGTCGTTCAGGTCACTCCTTCGTTCACTGATGCATCCCTTCCACAAAGATCAAGGAGTGCAGTCATGTGCCTGGCAATTAACGTTTGGCAAATGGTTTTGCAAAACCAGACACAGCCCCTCCCTTAGGGAGCTTCCAGCCTGGTGGGAGAAAGTGACCGATGCTGGTCACTGAGTCCCACAAACAATGTAAGCTCGCAGTGGGGTAAGGGCTGAGAAGGAGGTCATGGTACAAGGAAAGTAGGTAATGGGGCCTTTAACTTCATGGCGGGGGCGTTTCCTGGAGGAAATGACTGTTGATCCAAGGTCCAAATGATAAGGGGGAGTGGACTAGGCATAAGAGGGGAGGGAAGAGCATTCGAGGTAGAGGGGACAGCATGTGCAAAGGCCCTGAGGCAGGAGAGAGGTGCACGGTGGGGAGGCTGTGTCCGGAGAGGAAGCTTGGGAGGCAGGCAGGGCTGGCAGCATGGGTGGGGGGCCTCCAGGAGACTTTGTTCGGGACGTGAAGGGTTTTGGCTGGGGTGGCTTGGGTAGATTTGCCTTTTGAGGTGCCTTGTGGTTCTGCAGGGTGGAACCAAAATGAAGCAACAGGTTTCAAGTCTGATTTGAACCGAGACAGGGACTGTCCAGGGGCAGAGGGAGAGTTGGTTGCTGCCTGGGGCTGGTGTGAGAGGTTTCTCAGGATGGCTCAATAGAGCCTCAACAGGGCCTGGGCATTCGCTGCCCAGGGACCGCCTGCCTTCCCAAGATCCCGCTGGAAGCCCCATGTGGGGTTTGGGGGTGCAGTGTAAAGCATCTGCCTCTCTTGGCCAAGGCCAGGGGCCCTAGAGAGGGGCCCCATCTCTCCTTGCCCCTTCTCCTGCCTGCGGCTGGCGCCTCCACCTCGGCCGGGCCCCTCCGCATCGTCAGCGCGGCCCATTCATTCGCAATCTCCCACCGCCTCCTTGAGAAAGGGGGAAACTTCCATGCCTCAAGGATGGAGGTGCTGGCCCTGGGCCAGCCCAGCTTCCCTGCCCACTGCCCCCTCCCCAGACGCCCCCACCTCGGCCTGCCCTTTCTTTATAGCAGGCAAAGTGCTAATTCCCAGCGCAGAGAGGTGGGCCAGAGTCTGCGGCCAAGAGAGAGACTGTTTACAGCCTCCGGCGGTTCTTGGCTCCAGCGGTCCGGCGGGCTGGCCTCGCAGTGACATGTTTATTCTACAGGCCCCCGCTGGCCCCAGCTCTTGGCAGGGCCTAGCTGAGGGTTCTTGGTGATGGGGACAGGCTGGCGGCTGGGGGGCTGTTTGTGTCCATACTTGCCTCTCTCTCCCTCCCTCCTGTTTTCATAGTCAAGGAGGCACAATGTGGAGCTGAGGCCAGGGGCCTGCTGCCCTGCCTCCACCACACATCCCTCACCCCTTTGGCCGGAAGCCATGCCCCAGTCCCTGCTTGGGCTCCCCCGGAGACCCGTGAGGCCAGCGTTCCAGAGTCCCACTGGGAGGTCTTTAGGGCCCAGCGGTCTGCTCGGCGGCACTTTGGGGGCCCCCTCTGCCTGCTGGCCGGGCCAACCTTGGCCACTCAGTCAGTTGACAGATTCCTGCTGAGCACCTGGCATGTGCCAGGCCCTGGGTGACAGCAGTGAGCAAGACAGATGAGGCCCCATCCTCTGGGGCTGGCAGCCCAGCTGGGAGAGGCCGGTCATCCCCTGGCGGGGGTAACTGACTCCCTACCCAGCCACAGGCACCTTCCCAGTCACAGTGCCTGTGGCTCCCCCGTTAGCCCCCGTGGCTCCCCCGTTAGCCCCCGCTGCTGGCTGGGGTGAGGGAGCCGGGCGTTGGAGCCAGACAGTGCTGGCGGCATCCCAGCTCTGCTGCTGCCGCAGCCTCTGCTTTCTCGTCTGTGAAATGGGAGGAGTGTGCTGCTCTACAGCTGACCTCATGGGGCCCATCGCTTATTTATTCCAGTAGCCACTCAGGGTCACCACAGGCTGTGCTCGTGCTGGGCCTGCAGTGACAAAGGAAGACGGAGTGGCTTTTAGGGGCGGTGCCTGAAGGGAGGCAGCTTTCAGAGGACCCAGGCTGGGAAGGACAGACGTGATTCTACGGGGTATGGCTGAGAATGGAGTTGGTGCCCCTGGTTCCCTCCCGGGGCCTCACTCCGAGAGCACCCTGTCCTGGCCAGGGCAGCCCCATGGGACGGGGTCTGACTAGGGTCCCAGGGGACAGAGGAGGTTCAGGGGGGTTCCAGGTGCCCAGGCCCACGGGGACCTGCCCCAGAGCCCCCGTGCAGCATGGCGCGTTGGCCGGGGAGTCAGGACGCCAGGGTTCTCGTCCTTGTCCTCGACTGGCTGGTGACTTTGGACATGTCACGCTCTCCCGTCTGGCCTCAGTTTCCCTGGGGTCTGCCCCTGCGGCATCTCCACGTTCCTCCAGGTGTGGGTTCTGGAGCTCCGATGGAGAGGGGCCACGCCATGTGGCTGGGGCCTCATCCCAGCATCTCAGCGGGGGCTGCTGTCCGCCCTGCGGAGGCGGCCCCGTCCTCAGGCCCGTCTGCCCCATGGAGAGCGAGCACTTCTCTCACCGCGCAGGTCCTTAAAGTGCAGCCCTTCACTGACACGTGGCTTCTCGCTGCTTTCTCTCCTCTTCCCTCCAGGTCCTTGTCCCATTCCACATTGTTCCACGGGGAACTTGGGTGCCTCTAGACCGGGGTCGGCAAGCTTTTTCTTAAAGGACCGGATGGTGAATATTTTAGGCTTCATGGGCCGGTCTCTGGGTCTCTGTCCCATATTCCTCTTGGTTATTTGTTTCTTATACTTCTTGAAAAATGTGGAAACCGTTCTCAGCTCAGCTGGCCGGTGCATCAGTTTGCCTGCTCTGGACTAGCAGGGTGGAGAGTGGGCTCGCTCTGGGTGTCAGCCCACGTACGAAGTTTGCTGAGCTGCACACACATTGGCTCCGTTAACCGTGACAACAACCCTGTGTGACAGGCACTCTGATCCCATTTTATAGATGAGGAAACTGAGGCACAGGAGGATTAGGGAACCTGCTCCCGGTGTCATAGCTGGCCAGGGCAGTGCTGGGATTTGAACCCAGACCACCTGTGTCCTTGTTCTTAACTGAGGTGCCTCGCCGCATGGCTGTTGGTGCCTGGCTTCTCTGCCTCCTGCCCCCACCCTGGTTATTTTGAATGTAAACGAAGCCCAGATTCTATTCCTGGCTTTTTCTGCATCTCTCTTGGCCCCCAGGTGGTGTGCATCCGCCTGGACATTTACCCTTCACATCATCTCCCCATCACCTTCCCCTGGCCCAAATTAGGGAGATGCCCTCTGGAGCAACTCAGAGTTCCAGAAACGGTCTCAGCGGCACCTGCTTCTCCATGGCCAGCCCGCAGGTCACGCAAGGCAAAGCGGTGTCCCTTCAGCTGCTTGGCCCACATTCTGCAACCCTATATCTGAGCCTCGTGGGCGTGGCCATGGCATGTGACCTGAGGCGGGGAGCAGGAGCCCCAGGCCGTCAGCCCAACCTCGCCCGTGGGGCCTGCCCTGGCGGTAGAGGCAGCTGAGGCTGAGGGGGCCACTAGAGAGGCTGTCCCCACCACTGATCAGATGCCAGGCAACAGAAGGTGACCCATTGGGGTCCTGAAGCTATCAGCCACCAGAGGCTGGTTCTAAATTTTCCAGCCTTCAGGGTTCTTGTAAAAAAGCCAGGGAGTTTGGACAGGTATTTCAAATGAGAGAAAACACAAATAATAAATATATGGGAAAATATTTACATGAAAACTATTAAAATACCAGAAAAATGCTAAGACATTGCAAAAATATGGCTCATTCATACTGGGGTATCACATTGTCTTTTCCTCAAACCACTTGTTAATATGTATCAAGGGCTTTAGAAACTTGATACTTTGACCCAATAATACCACTTCTGGAAATGTATCCTAAGGAAGTAACTTGTAAGAATGAAACCGATAAGGTGCACAAAGATGTTCTTTGCACTATTATTTATAAGAGTGGGGGAAATTCTAAATGTCCAACAATAAAATACGGTTAAGAACACTGCTGTGTATCCCTTGGGTGGAATATTATGTGGCATTAAAATGACAGCGGTGGAGCCCATGTCAGCACAGCGAGAGGCTGATGAGTAACACTGAGTAAAAATCAGCAGAACACACAATTGTACCCGCGTGTTGATTACAGCCTTAAAGAAATATGTCCATGTGAGTCCCGGCTGGGAGAGAACTTGGAAAGCTGATGCAGCTGTGTTCAGAAGGTGATGGGGACCCCCCCCAAACAAAACATACTTTAATGCTGTCACCGTGCTATCTGTGCATTAAATGTGAGGGAGGCACTTTTGCCCGTTCTGTGCTGTGTGGCCTCGGAGAAGCAACTGGCTGTGTCTGAGCCTCGTCATCTGAAATGGGGTGGAACCTGACAGCTTCCTGTGGGCTGTCGGGTCTGGAGGGCCCTGTTTTGCAAGCGCTTTACAGGTGACAACTGGGTGTCCTGCGTGGAGCTGGATTGTCACCATCCAGCCTGGTGAGACCAGAGGTGGAATGGGGTCGTGAGGATGAAGGGTGTGGACCAGGACGCCACCCTGCCGGGCGCCCCAGAGAGCCTGGCCTCTGATACTGAGGACCCTGCGAGGCAGGTGTGGGGTGGCCTGTGCAAGGCCACATGGCCCCTAGACCTAGAGCTGGGACCTGACCCAGGCCCTTTCCCCGCCTCCGATGCTGCCATCTGGGGTAGAGCATCTCGGGCAAGGCTTCCTTCCCCGCAGCCAGTAAGACCTTTGAACTCTTGGGTCTCACAGCCACAGGGGGCTGAAAGCGTCTGTGTCACCTTGGTGCCAGTGTCACTTGAAACATGGCTTCTCTTTGGTGGAGGACGCCTATCATGGGCTGAGTTGTGTCCCCCAAAATCCATATGTTGAAACCCTAACCCCCTGCACCTTGGAATTGACTGTATTTGGAAGTGGGCCTTTAAAGAGGTGATTAAGTTAAAATGAGGTCATTAGAGTGGGCCCTGATCCAATGTGACTGGTGTCCTTATAAGAAGAGATGAGGACACAGACACCCACAGAGGACATGTGAGGACACAGGGGTGAAGAGAGGCCTCAGGAGAAACTAACCCCAATGACACCTGGATCTCCAACGTCCAGCCTCCAGAAGTGTGAAAAAGTATCTCTTGTTGAAGCCTCCCAGCCCGAGCAGACAAATACACTGCCCCACAGACGTCCTTGAGGGGTGTCCCCCACTCACAGAGTATCAGCTGAGGATGTGAAGGGCAGCATGTGAGGATGGGGCATCTGGGATTTCTGACTCACACCTCACTGTTACACATTCAGAATGTTTCCCCCACTGTCATAAATAGTGCAAAGAGCATCTTCCTGCACTTCTCATCCCTGTCGGGTGTGTTTCCAGAAGTGTCCCAGGGCCGGGGCTGCTGCACAGGTTTCTGCAACCGCCCAGGTGCATTGGTCAGCAAGGCTGGTCCTGCTGTGTGAGGAAGATGCCCCCAGCCCTGGGGCACCCAGAGCCTGGGTCACATCATCAGGAACACACTTGAGGGGACTACATGACCTTGAAGGTCGTCTCCTGGCCTCCGACTCTGAGCTGGGGTTCTCACGGGAGCAGAGAGCACTGGAGGAACCCTCAGCCTGGGGTGGAAGGCCGGCGTCTGCAGGCGGCCCAGGCTCGAGGCTCCGAGGGCGGAGGTCAGCGGGCTGTTGGCAGCCGCGCTGAGTCAGTGGTGTGGGAACAGAGGCCTCGGTCGTCCCCACAGAGATTTTCTGTGGCTGGTTCTGTGAGAGAGAGAGTGAGCTGTGAGGGGAGGGAGGCCATGCCGGGGCATCTCTTGCCAGGCTGGGAGCTGGCACCGGCCCCCTTCCTCCGGGTACATAATATCCCATAATAGGGCCTGGCTGTTTGGGCTCCAGAGACAGAAGAGAGATTGACATCATGCGAGTATTGGGTTCGGCGAGTGGAATGCCCGCTGGCCTCTCTCCACGTGAGTGGCTGCTCTTCTCCCCGTCTGCTGCTCAGGTGGTACCACCCTGGGTGAAGCCGACCGTGCCGGGTGAGCAGCGCCCCCGGACTCCCGTCCCCTGGACCCGGTGGAGGTGGCCTTATTTGGAAATAAGGTCTTCCTCGATGTAATTAGTTAAGATGAGGTCATGCTGGATGAGGGTGGCCCTGAAGTCAGTGCCCAGTGTCCTTACAAGCAGAGGGGCGTCTGGATTCTGGCAGAGAGGATGGTACACGGAGACAGACACGCAGAGAGAAGCCATGTGAGGAGGAGGCGGAGTTGGGAGGGATGCAGCTACAAGCCGAGGAGGGCCAGGGATTGCTGGCAGCCCCCAGGAGCTCCAAAGGCAGGGAGGAAGGATCCTTGGAAGGAGCGTGGGCCTGCTGACGCCTTAATCTCAGACTTCTTCAAACTGAGAAGGAGAATTTCTGTCATTTGAAGCCACCTAGTCTGTGGTACTTTGTTTCAGCAGTGATGGGACACTGATGTGCACGCCTGGTGGATGGACCTTCCCCTTTGTCTCCCTCCATGGCCCAGGCATGTTCCCTCCCACAGACTGCGTGTGTCACAGGAGATTAGAGCGTCCTATACACGGCCCCGTGTCCTGGGTGAGGCTGGCAGTGGGCTGGCACACAGTAGGTGCACAGTGAACGCTTGCTGAGTGGATGGGGGACATCGAGGGCCGTGCAGGAGGATGGGTGGGGCAGGAAGAGAAGGGAAGTGTGACTCAGAGCAGACCCCGTGGCCACAGAGGGGTGGCGCCCTCCCTTCCCACATCTGCCCTCCCCTCCCTCATCCCATTTTGGCTTCTGGGGGCAGGGGTGGGAGGGCACTGTGCCAGGCCCGGGCCGGGGGCTCACTGCTCATATCCCTCTCCTGCCTCTTGCTGGCTGTCTGGCTTTGGGCAACTTGCTGGACCTCAGTTTCCCCAACTGTAAAATGGGTTCGCAGCACCCCTTCTTTGGATTGTCTTGGGGAATAAGCGAGGTGGCCCATGGAAAGGAGCGTGCCTGATGTTTTTGTGGTCTCAACAAAGGCTGATTTGGTGAATGAGCAGCCAGGGTCCGCTGAGGCGGGGAAGGAGGGAGGGAGGAGGGCCCATGGAGAAGGGGGCGGGGTGCACTGGTTGACAACGTGGCGTTAGAGGGGGCAGCTCTGATTCGGGGCTGCACCATTTCTGTCCTGGGATGACCTTGGGCAAGTGACTCTACCCGTCTCTGCCTTGGTTTCCCCATGAGGAAAATGGGAGCCAACTTCACAGGTGGCTGGGAGGGTGTGAAGTGTAACTCGGAGCCTCCCAGAGGCTCCCAGCAACGCCTGTGGCTCGAGGCGACGCGGGAGCGGGAGAGGGTGCTGGACGACAACCAAGGACGGGACATGCTGTGCCCGTGGGAATCAGCTCGTCTGCATCTCTGGGCTGCATTTGGGACTGAAGAGTGAAGTCCTGGAAAACTAGAGGAAGCTACTGGGGACGAACGCCTTTGCATCTGAAGGTCGGTCATTCCTGGAAAGGGCCATGCAGAATGTGACAAGATCGGAGCTGGAAGGCCCCTGAGCCATCTTCTCCTCCACCCTCCACGTTTGACAGGGGATCCCAGACTCAGAGGGAACGTGACTTGCCCAAAGCCACACAGCGTGTGAGAAGTGGCGCTGGGTCCAGACCCGCACGCTCTGCCTCCTGACCTGCCCTGGTTTGTGTATTGAAGGGTTTGCATAAGATTGGGGTCCCTCTGCACTCACGCGTCTTCCTGCTGGGACCCGGTACATACATGGGGAAACGTCCGGCAGGGGTCAGAGGAACTGGGGCTTCTCAGGGATTGAGACCCCGATCTGCTTAGCTGGGAGCCAGGGCCTGTGTCACCTAGTGTATTCTTCGAAGTTGGCAGAGGACAAGTCTCCCCTTTTCCTGTGGTCATTTCTTTCCTTCCAGCATTTTCTGAAATTGCATATGAGTCTCCCATGTGCCAGCTGCAGCCCCAAGATCGTGGGACCCCATCCTTATTCCCCCAAGACCACCAGTAGGGCTGCTTTCTGTGCATTGCACGGCTGGGTTCACCGAAGCCTGCCAGGCTGGTGTTGCCCTCTCCAATTCTGGTCTGGGTCAGGGAAGGCAGGCTCCCCTGGTTGCCTGGCCCTGCGGGTGACAGGAGTTTTCTTGGGACAGGTGGGCAGCACTTCCCAGGTGACCCCAGCCTGAGGGAAAGGGATTCCTGTTGCTATTTCCTGCTGCTCCAGGTGGGCCCTGGGCCACTGCCACCCCCAGCGCCACAGCTGCCCGGACTTGGTGGCCTGCTGGTTCTCGCGTGATGGCAGAGCATCATCCCTGCCCTGGGGGGCCAGCACCCCACGCTCAGCCGCTCACCCCTTTCTCGGGAGGCAGAGGGGGAATCCCAGGGCGTGTCCTCCACCCCTCTGGGGCCCAGCAGCTCAGCAGCACCCGGGCCAGGATTCAGAGTGTTTTCGGTCCCCTTTCCAGTGGGTGGCTGTAAAAATAGCACTTGGTTTGAGTTAGGAGCCGGGCGGGCGGGGGTCCGGTTTCCCTGCTCCTGGAGGAATTACCGGCCCACATGTTGCCAGGAGCTTTGGCTGGGAGAGGCCAGCGCGGCTCCAAGCCGGCGAGCGGGCGGCGGCGCAGATGGAAACTCGATCACTCCCGGCTCAGCAGACTGTTTGATTTATTTTAAAACCGAGCAGATGGCTGCGACGGGGGCTTGTTTAAGTTCAGCTCGGAGCCGGGCCCGCGGCCAGGAGCCTCGGGGCAGCTGTGCCAAAAATTTTTCAATGACTTTGGTCGTCCAACCACCTCTTCCCCTCCCTTTTGAACTTCAGCCTCACCACACACATGGCGGCCTTCTCGCGCCTTGTCCCCGCGCCTGCCAGCGTTCTGCGCCTCCTCGCCGGCTCTCTCTTTGTCTCTCTGTCTTGCGGCCTGAACCTCTGTCTCTCTGTGTCTGTCTCTCTGTCTCTGTGTCTGTCCCTCTCCCCACTCCCTTTCTCAGGGAACCTTCCCAGATCGTCGTCCCTGCTCCCTGGCCTCCTCCAGCTTCTCCGAGCCCTGCCCCCACCCCGCTGGTCCCCCACAGCAGCCTCCTCCCCCTCTCCAGCCCAGCGCAGCGCATGGGAGAACAGCCAAGCCTTTGTGGCCACGCAGCGTCCTCTGGGCTGTCCCCTCTCTGAGACTCCGTGGCTGGGAAAACCAGGCCCCGACAGTAAAATCCTGGAGTAGACCCCCATCCGAGGTCAAGTGGCTCACCACCCAACCTCTGGAATCAGGGAGGCCAGGGGTGGCATGCAGCTGTCCCTGCTGGGGGGTGGGGGTGGCCTGGTCACCCACGAGGAGCCCACCGTGTGGCTAGTTGGCTGGGGCGGTCAGCTGTAGGCTGCTGGCGTGGTTCACGCTCCCCCAGCACACAAGGCACACACACTGTTTGTGAAGAGGGCCAGTCACATCCCTTGTGCTCCCAAAGGGGTTAATTGGTCCCCTGTTCAAATGGCAGCAGGCTCTCCAGCCCAGGGACGGCCTGCTGGCCCCAGGCTCCAGCCAGGGCTGCCGCCTTGCCTGCATCCCCTACGGGGTCTCCAGCACACGCTGCCCGCGCTGCCACGGCTTCCTAAACAAACTGAGGCTTTAAAATAGCAGCCAGCTCTGTAAATAACCCCGGATCCAGAGAGGAGCGCTCTCCAGGCGGTGGGGCGCGGCCCCCAGCCACCCCGGCACCATGGGGGGGGTTGCTGATGGCTGCCCAGCCCCTCGCCTGGGCCGGGGGCCAGGCCCCGCCGCAGGCCCCTGTTGGAGGCCGGGTGTTTTTCCGCCTCTGGGTGGAGAGGCCAGCTCTCTGGTTGATCTGGTGGGAGCTGACTCAGCAGCCCGTCCTGGCCCCTGTCCCCTAGGGTCACCCACGACCAGCTGGGCCGCCTCAGGGAGGGCGGGAGAGGCCTACATCAACCTGGGCACATGGCAGCTGAGGGTCTGCCGGGGGCGAGGGGGAGGACAGGCTGCTGGCTTCACATCTCCCTTCCTCTCGGCCGCGTCCATGCTGGCAGGGGACCTGCCCTGGCCCCCATTGCCCTTGGCCCTCCCTGCGGTCCTCAGTGGGACGGCCTCATGTGGTGAGGGCAGAGGCCCCGGCCTCTTCCTCCGTCAGACTCTGCCCTGACCTGGCGCACGGAGACCTTGGGGGCAGATGGGTCCAGAACATCAGTGTGCGGAGCCCAGGCCCGGGTGGGCTTCAGAGCAGGGCTCCTCAACTCCTGCATCCCTGGCCTGCCGGCGAGTTGCTGAAGCGGTCGGCAGGAGCACAGGTGGGCCTGGAGGCAGCGACCTTGGTCGCAGGACATGTCAGCTCCATGTTCCCCTTGGGGAGTATTTTCATGTCCCAGTGCATCGTGTTAGTTGTCCAGAACGTCGTTGATGGTTGAAACGGCAGCTTTAGATGTTGAAAAAACACAGCTGGGAGGTTTATATCTGTTTTTCAAAACAGCCGATTCCCACCGCCCATCGCCACGCACCAACATCTCTGTGGGATCAAACAATTTAGAAATTAAAATGAGTTTTAGCGCCTCCTCGAACACAAATGAAACCCAGGAAACCGAAAACACGGCCCAATTAAAAATGCGTCTCAGGCCCGCCCCGTGGACTGCCAAGGGACGGTTCTCGGTGGAAACGCTCTCTCGGAGGTTGGGAAGCTTTTGTTTATTTATTTTCTGTCTCATTGGTCTCCTCCTGGTGACGGTCTCCCAGCCGCGAGCCTCCCCGCGGCAAAAGCCTGAATCCTCCGCAGAGCTTCATTTGTACTGTGACTTCGCTTCTCCTCTTTCTATTTTAATTTTGGTTACGAAAGAGGAAAATAAAAACTTTAAAACTGTATACTGTATATCCCAAAAGCATGTTTGTGAAATTTTTCAAAATTTCATATTCTAGGTGGTTTTACCAGATTGGTTTTTTGTTTGCTTTTTTTCTGACTGGTTGGATGAAGGGGAAGTGGATTTATGGGGCAGGCGGGAATCAAAGCTGTCACACCCTGTGTCCTATCTCAGGAGAACACAGAAAAATGTCTTCAAACTACCATGATTATAAACTATGAAATCTTCAAACTCCAGAACTCGATGGTGCCAAATTAGGCAGCACCATTTTTTTACACTTTTTTTATTGTGTAAAAAATAAACACAATGTCAAATTTACCTTTGTAATCCTTTTAAAGAGTACAGTCTAGTGGTATTAAGTACTTTCACACTGTTGTATAACTATCACCTCCATTTAGTTCTAGAACTTTCTCATCACCCCAAACGGAAACCCGTGCCCATTACCAACACCATTTTTAAGATGTTCTAGACGCAGACACTCTCCCTCAGGTTCCTGGGGCAGCACACGGCACATGTCTAAGGCCCATGGAGGAGGACTTACACAGAGGTTTCCGTGAGGGGTGACTTCCCATGACGCTGGCGGAGAGAACAGAGGAGCAGAGAACTGTGCTGGCAAAATGTGCGCTGGTGACGGGAGTGAATATGGAGAGCGAGCGAGAGAGGGAGAAGAGGGGGCAGAGGAGGTTTAGGAACACAGAGGAGGGATTCTTGGACCCAAACTCATTAAAAAAGAAATCCTCAGTCTGGTTGGTGGCCGAGAAACATTTTTGTATTTGAGTTTAGCTTGAGGCTCTACAAATTAGCGTGGTCTGTTCCAGTTCGAGTTTATACTGGAACTCCAGTTCCAGCTGGAGTCCGAGTTCCTGGCTTCTTGGATGCCGAGCCGTTGGCGGGATCCCAAGGCTCCATCATTCCTTCTGCAGCGGTTTCTTGAGCACCTACTGTGTGCGGGGCACTGTTCTGAGTAAGGGAGACGCAGCTCTGAACCAGACAGACCCACCCCCGCCCCTGTCGAGTTTACTTTGTGCTAGGGGAGCCGGACGGTGAAGAAATAAGGGAATAAACATGCAACCTGGTATCAAATAAATATGCAACATAGGATCGCATGGGGACCAGCACGAATGAAGCCGGAGAGGGCTGGAGGGAGTCAGGGCAGGGCTGTGTGGGGAGGGCCAATAGATGCTGTGGTCAGGGAGCCTCTGAGCAAAGCCCTGAGGGGAGCGAGGGGCAGGCCAGTGAGGACTGGTCCTGGCAGAGGGAGCAGAAACACAGTCAGTGCAGAGGCCGGAGGTGGGAATGAGTTTGGGGTTTCGTAGGAAAAGCAGGAGGCCGGCATGGCTGGAGTGGATGAGTGGGGAGGAGGGAGAGCCAGGGTGGGCGGAGGTGTGAGAAGTCAGTAGGGGCTGGAGGATGTGGAGCGTCAGGAGTTTACTCTAAGTGGGAAGAGGGTCCACTGGGGAAGCTCCCCAGGGAGATGTCACCTGATTCAGGTGAGTGCCATCCCTCCGGCTGTGGGGTGGAGAGCAGACAGGAGGGGGAGGCATGGACATGGTATCAAAGAATACACTGAGTCCTGCCCGTCAGGGTATTTATTCCCTTCTCAGTGACCACTTCACGGAGACTCTCAGTTTGGCACTGCTGTCCCTCATGTGTCTCTAAGACGCACTGTATGAGTTATCCATGCTGCGTAACAAAATATCCCCAAATCCTGCAGCTTAAAACAACCAATATTTATTGTCTCACAGTTTCTGTGGTGAGTGGCTCAGCTGGATGGTTCTGGTTTCTAGTCTCTGATGAGGCTGTGATCAGGATGTTGGCCGAGGCTGCAGTCTCATCTGAAGGTTCGACTGGGGCTGGAGGTTCAGCTGTCAAGATGGCACCTCACACGGCTGTTGGCTGGTGGCCTCGGCTCCTTGCCATGTGGGTCTCTCCAGAGAGCAGCTGGCTTTGCCCAGAGTGAGTGATCCAAGAGAGAAGCAGGAGGAAGTTGCCGTGCCTCTAATGACCTGGTCTCAGAAGCCACACACTGTCACCTCCGCCGTGTTCTATTCATTAGAAGCACATAACTAAGTCTGGCCCGTATTCAAGGGAGGCACGTCAAAGCATCTGTGGACATATTTTTAAGCCACCACACTTGCTCATCTCCTTTTTAATAGAGAGAGAATGGGCCTTGGGCCCGGACCCTTCGTCGGGAGGAGTGTTTTGCTAAAATTGAATAACACTGCTCCATTTTCATGGTATGTATTTTTAGGGTTATCCTTCTATTTATGTCGCTTAATACTGATTTTCCTTTTATGGTAATCATATACATTTCAAGTTTATTTAAGCTTAAAAAGTGAGTTGATTCAAGGAAAATTATGAAGTAAGAAATACTAAGAATTAAGATGAAGGACAAGGAGAATGAATGTGTCAGAAAGTGGGGAGGTGGAATGTGACACCAGGTCTGGGGCCTGCTGGCGGCGGGGTGGCTGAGAGTGTGGGCTCTGGAGCTGGACCGCCTGGGTTTGAACTGGGCTCATAATTCAACCTCTTTGGGCCTCAGTTTCCCCCTGGAATAAGTGAGGGAGCAGCCTGCTGCTTGGTTCTGTTGTGGAGCTTGGGTGGAGTGGGGTCTCCACGGAGGGCAGGTACAGGGCAGGTGTGTATTGAGGGCTTGGTGAGTGTTCCCTGCAGGAGATGCCCAGTGCTTTCAGCCTCGCCACACTGTGGGGTTGCTCCTGATGGCCCCAGTGCGGGTGTGTGTGTGTGCGTGCACGTGTGTAGATGAAGGAGGGCTAAAGAGATACTGCCCCCCTCCCCTCTGCTCATTCAGAGCTGTGGTAGCGCTGGATGAGAGTGGGGAAGACTCCTTTGTGGGGTCTTCATGTGGTCAGAAAACTGAGGTTACCCGTGAAGGAATAAGTAACTCAAGCAGTGGTCGTTCTCCCCACCCAGTTACCTGCCTGCCCATCCACTCTTCTCTGCTTTCTTTCCTTCCTTCCATCCACCCACCCATCCACCCATCCATCCATCCATCCATCCATCCCTCCACCCATCCACCCATCCCTCCATCCATCCATCCCTCCACCCATCCACCCATCCACCCATCCATCCATCCATCCATCCCTCCACCCATCCATCCATCCATCCATCCATCCATCCACCCATCCATCCATCCATCCCTCCACCCATCCACCCATCCATCCATCCATCCCTCCACCCATCCACCCATCCATCCCTCCACCCCTCCACCCATCCATCCATCCATCCATCCACCCATCCACCCATCCCTCCATCCATCCATCCCTCCATCTCTCCATCCATTCATTCTTCCTTCCATTATCCATGCATGCATCCAGCCATCATCCTTCCATCCATCTGCCTTTGCTTCCTTCTATCCAGTCATATGTCTGTTTTACCTGATTCCTTCTTTCCATCCATCCATTCATCCATCCATCCATTTTGTCCTTTCTTTCATTCATCCTCCATCTGCCCATTCATCTGTCTGTTGGTCCATCCATCCATCCAACAGCATTGAATTTTGCAGTGAGGACATAATGAACAAAATATGCCCTGCCCTCAGCGAGTCCCAGTCCAGTCGGGGAGGCCTGCACATTGTGGAGGAACTGAGAAGAGCTGGTCGGTTACCCTGTAATGTAGTGAGCACCTGCTGTGTGCAGGCACTGTGTCCAGTGGAGGCAAGCACATGTGTACCTCACAGTGGGTGTGTCCACAGGACAGAGGGTGTCAAAAGGGGGCATGATCAGCTCTGCCTTGCAAGGGTAGCAATACTTGAAGGGGCTCTTGAGGGGTGTGTAGGAGTTGGCCAGGTAGGTGAGGGAGAAGGGGTGATTCAGGGAGCAGGAACCACATAGGCACGTTTGGGGAAGTCTACGCAGTTGAGGAGTGTCGGGGAGAGGAATGGGGAGGGTCTTGGAGGTGGGGCCAGAGTGGGGGGTGGTTGGACCACCTGAGGGAACCTGGAGAGTCGGGGAGGGTAAGACTAGGCAGAGACAAGGGGAGGGAGGTTCACCTCGGGCCAGCCAGGACTCCAGATGTACGCTGGCTCTGTGCGGACCCTGGGAGACAGAGAGTCATTCATTCACTCACTCATTTATTCACTCCACATTTCCTGAATGCTGGCCATATGCGGGCAGGGGGACACAGCAGTAAACAAGAGGGCAAGGTCCTGCCCTCGCAGGCTCACAGTCTAATCAGGGGCATCACACATTCAGCAGAAATCAGCGCCAAGAGAATGTCGTGCTGGGTAGTGAGAAGAGCGATGGAGAAAGCATTTCAGGAGATGGGTGTCGGGGGAGCGCTGCCTCTGGGAGGGCCAGGATGGCCTCTCCAAGGAGGTGGCAGTGAAGCAGAGCGGCAGTGGGGAGAGAGCGGCTTCCAGGCAGAGGGAACAGCACACACAAAGGCCCTGTGGTGGGCGCAGGCCTGGCCTGCTCTAGGAAGCAGTCCAGGCTGTGAAGGAGCCCCGTCACTTGGCTCTCGGTGAAGAATAAGTGGGTTATGGGGAGATGTGAGGAGTCAGAGAGAAGAGGGCTTTGCAAAGGATTTGGTTTGTTTTTTTCCTGTGGGTGCTGGGGAGCCATTGAAGGTTGTTGAGCAGGGGAGGGTTGTAAGCACTGTTCTTGGGCAGCAATGTGCAGGATGGCCCGGAGGGGGAGGGCAGAGCCCTGGGGCCGGAAGCTTCTGGGAATGCTGAGTCAGTGCAGTTAATGCCCTGGCTTTTAAGGTCAGCCAAGCCTGGGTTTGAATCCCTGCCCTTCCATGAGCAAGCTGTGTGACCCAGGCAGGGTCCTCACACTCACTGAGCCTAAGTGCCCTGCCTCACCTATAAAACGGGCACAATGATCGTGCCTATCCTGGGGTCGCCACGAGATGCCGGCAGTGCTGGGTGTAACAGGCGAGTCCTGCCTCCGGTCCGTGCCTAGTGATGATTCTTGCAGCTTCCCAGGCCCTGTGAGGACCGCGTGAGTTACGGGCAGCAGGCACAGACACCGGGGAGGGCAGCTGAGTCACGTTTGGGAGAGGGGCGGGCTCAGCGCGAACGTATTCTTGAGCCCAGAAGACCAGTTAGCAGAAAGCATCTGCTCAGAAGAGGAGACGGCGCAGAAAGATGTGAGCCTTCTTCTGCCTCAGTTTACCCTGCTGCACAGGACCCTGGGGGCCCCAGGCCTGGAGCCTCCAGCCCTCCCTGGAGGGGAGAACACACCTGAAAGAGTTACGTGGCCCCCAGCCCAGCAGCCTGTTCTGAGCCGTGCGGGGCCTGGGCATCCAACAAGCCAAACAACCGTTTTTGACTCACTGTTGTGAGGCCGCCAAGTGGCATCGCTTCCACACTCTCGGCTCTGGCAGGAGGGGCCGAGGGCCCCGCCGTGTCCACCGAGGGTGAAGCGAATTGGCTGGGAGTCAAGGAGCACAGCCTGCAGAGTGGAGGGGGGACATCTTCGGACCAGGGTCCCCCCAGGCCGACAGGATGCTCCCTTTGTGGGCTGCCAGCCTGGCTCCCCGTCAGCAGTGGCGGCGCGGTCAGCGGGCGGAGGGGCGGTGGGCGGGCTGCGTCATGGGACGCCTCTCCCTGTGGTCATCGGCAGGCTGGAGCCAGCTGCTCCAGCCTTGGCAGGGCGGACACGGAGCAAGCCAGCCAGCCTCTGCGGTGCCAAGGCCGGGAGCAGGCTCGCGGCTCCTGTTCAGCTGCCGCAGGCCTGGGCCTCTCTGCCCGACCCGCTTCCCCCAGCCTTGGCCCGACCCTCCCCCACCCCACATTCTCTGACTGTGATGGCCAATTAAAGCTGACGTCTGTTCGACACTTTCTAGGTGCCAGGCACCATGCTAAATGTTTTCATGTGTACGAAATTATGTAACGCTCACAAATATTATTCCCGTTTGATAGAGAAGGAAACGGAGACACAGAGAAGTTAAGTAACTTGTCTCAGGTCACACAGCCAGCAAGTAGTAGAGCTGGGATTTGAAACCAGAATCCATGCTCTTAACTCCTTCATGAGACCACGTCCCACAACCAGTAGTGAGAGTGTGAGCTGCAACACACAGACCCAAGTGTACAAGAGATGACCTTTTCCTTAAAGTAAATCCCAGTGTGATTCTCTTGGCCCTTTCCTCCTGGTTGCAAGCTGGCTGCCACAGCTCCAAGCATCACGTTCTCACATGATAGCATCCAAAAGCAGGATGGGAAGGAGTAGGAGGCTCTCTTGCCCTTTTCTCTTTGGGGGAAGAGTGTTGCCCAGAAGATTTTAGCAAACTTGGGTCCACTTGTCCACCTGTAATTGTAGGGGTGCTGGGAACATGAGTATCTGACCTTCTCTGACTTCATGGGGGAAAGACTGTGCCATCAAAAAAAGAAGGGGGTAGGAATGGGTGGTGGGTGGGCAGCCTGGCCGCCTGCTGCGTCGCTGATCTTCAGGCGGCCCTGCGCTGTAGGGGTGCTGTTTCATTTTACAGATAGAGAACTTCAGGCTTAGCGAGAGGGGCCGTGTCTGCCTCTTCTGACCCCATGCTGGCATCTAGGCTGCATGGCTCTCCTCATTGTTGTTTTAGAACTGCCTCTCCAATGGGGGGGTCAGCCTCTGGCAGACAAGGACAGGGCTTGTTTGTCTTTTAGGTGTCCTTGTCTGACTGAGAGATGAACATCCAGAAGGTTCTAAACCACCTTGTACTATATTGGAAGGGCTTGTGTCACCCACGCCCCTTTCTATTTGCAGGTGACACAAACCCAACTCCAACTCACTCTAGCAAAAGGGGTTTATTGACTCATGTGACTGATGAGGGTGAAGTTGGCTTCAGGTACTGCTGGATCCAGGGCTCATCAGATATCTCCAGGCTCTACCTTTCTCCATCTTCAGCTCTGCTTTCTCCTGTGTGGGATTCATTCTTCAGCAGCTTCCCCTCACGTGCTGTCAGAGATGGCCACCAGCAGTTCTAGGTTGACATCTAGTCATCTAGGCTGACCCAGAGGGGAGGAAGAGTGATTCCTAGCAAATGTCCCAGGGCAGATTCTGATTGGCCCAGCCTGGGGCACCTGCCCACCCCTACAAGGGGAAAAGGGGTATGTTGACTGACAGCCCCACTGGGTGGGGGAGGGACAGATGCTGGTTAGATAAAATGAAAAAGTTGCTTACTACAGATGAGTGGGAGGAAGGACAGAATGATGGAAAGATGAAGGATGGATAGATGGATGTCTAGAAGGATGGATGATGGATGGATGTATAGATGGACAGATAAATAAGTGGGTCAGTCAAAGGATGGGATGATAGTGGTTGGATGGATGAATGGATGTTTGTATGGATGGATGATGATGGCTGGCTGGCTGGCTGGATAAATGGAATGATGGACAAATGAATGGATGGATGGTTAAATGTGTGGATAGTTAAGACAGACAGGTGGATGCTTGGATGGATGGATGGATGGATAGATGGACCAATAGTTGGATGCATGGGTGGCATAGAGGGGTGGCTGCCTGGATGTAGCCCCTCTTCCTGCCTTCCTTAGGGTCTTTCTAGGCTGAGCTACCTGTGTGAGCAGTATGATGGCTACATGGGGTCTTCCTCTCCGGCAGCTACTGCCAAGGCCCCAGAGCCGGTCTAAACCTTCACTTTCACTTCTGTATCAAAGTCATTTCTGCTCCTTCCTCCTATGAGTGTCTTTTATAACGCTTACTGTTCCCTCCAGCACAAAACGATGCCTGGTCATCATAGAAAACGTAGAAGATATAGAAAAACTTGCAAAAGCAAATGGAAACTCATCTTGGTGCCGGGCTCCAGGGACCCCCGATGCTGACAGCTGGTGGCTGCCACTCTGTGGCTTTTCTCTGACAGCTGCAAGTGCCAGTGCTTGGCGGCCCCTCTGCCCCTGGTTTAGGGAGTGCCCGGCTCCTGGGGCCTGGGCCCAGCCAGACTCGCTTCCCCACAGCTGGGGGTGGGAGACGGAAAGTGGCGAGCCTTTCTGGCAGGCAGACCAGAACCAAGGCGTGGGCCTCTGGTACTTCCCTTAGGAGGCACGTGTTTGTTGCCACAAGGCTGCACTTGGCCAAACGTTTTTACAACTTCTTCCTCGGGAGCTGCCGGCTGAACCCAGAACGTGCAAACGCCAAAGAGAAGCCCTGGACACGAGGTGCTCCCCGGGCGCACACTGGAAAGGCCTCATATCTGAATGGAAATGGCTGCCCATTTGAGCACCAGTCTGCTCCCCTTGGGTCTCAAGGGAAGGCCGGGGGCTCAGATGAGCCTGTCAGACACACTCTGACGGGCAGGTGGATGTGGGCTCAGCCTGTGGACAGGTTCTGAGTGTCAGGAGCAGAGACGGACAGGACTGCTCCCTGGTGCCTTGTCCCGCTTCAGATGGGGGCTCAGGAGCAAAACGGACAGGTCCTCAGGCCGAGTCTGCGGCCACGAGGGCCCCAAGGAGGCCCAGCCGAGTTCCTGTGTGAGCAGTGAGATGAGGGAGAAGGCAGTCCTCCCCAACCCTCACTTGGTGTCCTTCCCAGGCTCCGGGGGAGTGGGGGGTGTCCTGCCGAAATGGCAGCCCCCTGCCCTCGGTACGACACCGTACCTGCCCTTCTGCCCACAGCAGCAGCTTCTTTTCATTGACTGCTCAGGTGTCACCTCCTCCTGGAGGCCTCCCTGACTGCTCCAGCTGAAGAAGGCTTCTCTCCACCCTGGCTGCATCGTGAGGATCTCAACCCTGTGTTGGGGTCTTTTCTGATAGGAATGGATGAATGAACGAATGGCTCCCCGTGCTAGTGTGTAAAGCACACGAGCCGTGGCCGGACACACATGGCTGGGCTTCCCAGTGTGCCACCGGGGGTCGGAGAGGGCGGCGGGTGGGCAGGGACAGACCTGCATCTGGTCCCATGGGCCTCTGGGGGGCTGCTGCTCTCGACAGGCCCCCCACCTGGGCCTTGTTCTTATCAGTGAAATGCACGGGGAAGGACCTGTCCAGCCTTCTGGGCCCCAGGAATCTGGTGTTACCTCTCTCCCTGCTTGCAAAGGCGAGGTGTTTTCCAAACCACGTTTATCAGCCAATCGTTAATTCACTTCTTCATTTTTTATTAATCACTCTGCCCACCAGCCAGAGCTTCGATGGGGATGAAAAGCCCCAGGGAGGCAGCGGGTCGGCGAGCAGGGGAGCATGCAGGGAACAGGGAGCTGGAACCCGGCTGGGGCCCTCAGCGGAGGCTGCACAGGGCGGTTCGGCCTTTGGGGGTATTTAGCACAGCTCCAGGGCCCCGTTTGTCTCCTCTCATTGGAGTGGGAACTGCCCTGACAGCTGCGTGCGCACACGTGTCTGTGTGTGTTTGTGTTCTGATGTGCATGCATGCATGTGCACATGTGCACACAGATGGTGGGTGTGCAGTATGTTGTGTGGTGTGTGAAATCTGTGCCCGTGTGGTGCATGTGTGGTATGTGCGTGTGGGATGTGTGTACACGCGGAGCCTGTGTAGTGTGTTCTTGCATGTGTGGTACGTGGGGGTGTGGTGTGCATCTGTGTGCATGTAGTATGTGTGTGCGAGTGTGTTCATGCGTGTGTGGTGTGTGTGCATGCAGTGGGTGCAGGGGGTGTGCGTGGGTGGAGGCGGTGGAAGGGCCGACTGACAGGGAGTTTCTCTGGATGATTAATGGCCTTGGGAAGGGGGCGCCGCCTCCATCAGAGCTCCTGGCAGGTTGTGAGTTTGGCTCCCCGCCCGCCTTCTGGCGGGACCAGCCCAGGTGAGGCGATGTTCCCAGCCTGGGTGGCCCAGGGCTGGCAGGCTGGGCCCGGGAGGGACAGAGAGCCCCCTTCAGAGCTGCCTTTGGCTCAGCCGCCCCAGGCCCCTTCTGCCCTACCCCCATACACATGGCACGGACCCCCTGGGCAGCAGCACAGGTCGCAGCTCAACCCCCCCAACCTTGTAATAAACGCAGATTCCATGGCCTCCTCTCAGGGACTAGAGTTTGGTAGGACCAGACCAGGGCCTAGGACTCTGCATTTTTAACAAGTCTCCTAGGGGTCTGATTCTGGAAGGGCTTCAGACCACACTTTGAACAACCCACCTCATGCTACAAGGGAGCCTTGGCAAAGGCTGAGGAGGTGCCCTCCCCTACTCCTCCTATTTGCCTCTTGGGCATCCATTCTCTCTGTCTCTCATTTGCTGTGTGACCTTAGGCAAGTCACTTTACCTCTCTGGGCCGCTAACTCATTTTTAATAATAATCCTGTCTCTTACTAGCTTTGGGACCTTTCTGGGCTTCAGCATCTTTGAGCAGTGGGGTTAATAGTAGCACCAGTCTCCTTGGTTCTTGGAAGGAGTGAATGAGTGCTGCCTAAGGAGTCCTGCACAGACACCTAAGTGGCTGTTAACTGCTCTTCTATGCCCTGGAGATGGGATGTGTGGTTAGATGGAGCAGTGTGGCTCATAGTGGGTAGGCAGGGAGGTGAGCATCATTCCAGATCCTAATAATAGTATCTGAGCTGACAGCCCACCACCACCTGTGGGCTGTCCTCCTCATTCCCACTTTACAGACAAGAAAACCAAGGCTCAGGGAAGTCACGGGGCTCGGTCGAGGTCACTCGGCCCAGGAGGGCATGATCCCGAAGCCGGTGGCCTGACTCTGCCCTTAGCCCCTAGGTGGGAGAGGGGTGAGTGGGGGGCTGCCCGGCCCCTCCTCCTCCCCCAGCAGTCCTGGGAACTCCGGCCGCGGGGGCGGGCGGGGCTGGAGGGGCTGGGAGGCGCTAGGGCCGCAGCCGCCAGCAAATCCAGCCCAGCTGGGGGATTAGACCGCGTCTGGCTCGGTTTACACCGCAGAAACAAAGGCGGCTGCCGGCGCCTTTATCTGGGGAGGAAGGGGCGGGAGGGGGACTGCCCTCGGCCCTGTCGGGGACCTGGATGGAAGTGAGAGCCGAATCTGGGCCCCGATCCCCCACCTGGCTTCCCTCCCCGCCCCCACGACCCCAGGGAGATGACCTCACATCTCGGGATGGAGGACGGGGTGTTCCTGGGGTGGGGTGAGGTCTCTCGTGGCGGGGGCAGGGAATCCCAGGAGCCCCAGGCTCCCCGCAGCTGCCCTAGTTAGGCAGCTGGCCCAGCCCACAGTGGGGATCCCCAGCCTGGGGGGCACGTGGAATGCTCGCCCTTCCCCCTCGGGCCACGGCCCCCAACGAGCATTAGGTCTCCTCAGTCACTGAGGGGGAACGGCCAAGAAAAAAAAAATCAGAGCAGGCCCCGCACCCTACCCTTCCTCCAACTGCGAGGGGATGGGGTTCTGGCCTCTCCCCCCACTGCAGGGAGGGGTTGGTTGGGGGGCTGGGCGTTTCTGGCCCCTCCCCGCCTCCAAGGGGGTTCTGGCTTCTCCCTCCCGCCCCAGAGGGCTGGGAGTGGGTTCTGACCTCTCCCTGCGACCACTGAGGGGTGGGGAGGTGTTCTGGCTCCCTCCCCGTCACCGCGGGGCTCCGGCTCCGGCCCCGCCTCTTCGCTCCCCCCGTCCCGCCCCGCCGCGGGGGTGGGGTGGGGTCGGGCGCCGCCCCAGGCCGTGGGCGGAGGGCGAGTTCCGGCCCCTCCCCGGGAGGGCCCCCTCCCGCCCCAGGAAGCGCGGCGGGTGCCAGGCGGGCGGGGGCGGCCGGTGTGCGCGGCTCGCCGGAGCCAGGCGCTGACCTTATTAGCCGGGGGCAGCTGTTCGCGATGCACATCTGGCAGCGGGCTGCGCCCGCCCCGCCCGCCCGGCGTTACCTTCCAGGAATGCTGGCAGCGCCGCGCGCATCTGGAGCGCGTTTCTGGGGGCAGCCGGCGCCCCCGCGGGCGCCCCCTCCGGCGCCTGGCCCGGCCGCGGGTGGGCGCCGCCCCGCCGGACTTCCTGGCTCCTCCCTCCTCTTGCTGCCGGCGTCGCTCCTGGGCAGGCCGGCGGCCGGGCCACGGGACCGGAAAGGGCCCCAGGACAAGGCCTTCCCCCGTGGGGCGGGGGACCTCAGTGACCAGCCGCGCGCCCCCATGGTAGAGAGGGGGAACTGAGACCTGGAAGGGTCAAGCGCCTCGTCCAAGGTCATGCGGCTCTGCCCTGTGGTGTGGGCACTTGCAGAGCAGATGCCAATTTAAGCGTTAAAATAAAATCGTAAAAGTCTGGATGTGATCAAGCCCACAAAGGCGCATATTACACTCCCTATGTGGCATCGGCCTGGGTGGGTCTTCGCCTCTGGCCGGCTGGGCTAGAAGCTCTGGGGCCTGGGGCCACCGGGGCCACAGTAAGGAATGAAAGGCAAAGCCTGGCTGCTTCCCAACACACCACCATCACTTCGAGCTGTGTGACCTGGGCATGTGCCTTAATCTCTCTGTGTCTCAGCCTCATCTGTAAAACGGACTGGTGTGTGGGCCTGGGGGTGATGGAGGGTGGGTTGGGTCCAGCATGAAGGCCATGAGTGTCTGCTCTTGGATGCCAACACCCAGCATCTCTTGGACTTTGTGGCAGGGCCTTGGGGAGCCCTTGAAGCTTCCTGAGCAGGAGAGTAGCCTCGGGACCTCCGGGCAGCAGTACTCTCTCCAGCTGTGGGTGGGGAGCCCCGGGGACTGGGAGGGAACAACTCTGCTGCCTGTAAGGCCTGCAGACTGTGACTTTCCTGCTCCCACCAGGCCCCTCTGGGACCTCTGCCCAGCTGCCCTTGCCACCCCTTCCTCAGGCCCCACACCCTTCCCCTTCCCGTGAATCACATCACCCGCGAGTTCGTCCGTGTCACCGCGATCTCACACTAGGGTTTTCAGTTTAAAGCTAGTATTTCTCGTGGAGGGGCTGAGGGAGACTTCCTGAAGTGGGCCATGGCTAGAGGGGACCGAACAGCACTCCTGGTGGAGGGAATGGCCTGGGCGAAGGCTCGGAGGAGGGCGTGCGCCACGAGGTGGGGCGGCCTGCTTTGTGGAGGCCTGTTGGGATGCCTGGAGGGCTGGGTGGGGCTGGAGTCCTGAGAGGGGAGTTCAGACTAGTAGCTGGCAGCTTTGAATGCCTGCTTGGGAGTTTGTCTTATCCTGAAGGTGCTGGGGAGCCACTTAAGGTGAGTGAGTGAGAGCTCCAAGGGGCGAGGCAGGTCTGTCTACTGCTCCAACCCCAGTGCCCCGAGTGGGGCCTGGGACATCCTAGGAGCTCCCTAATTACTGGTTGAATGGATGGATAAAGGGTGCTGTGGGAGGAAGGCCAAGGGCTTGACCACAGCAGGGGCAGTGGAGAAGAGTGGACAATAGGGAGTCAAGGCCCACCTGTGCTGTCAGACTCAAGACGGGGTGGTGTGTTGGCTGTGGGTGCGTAAGGACCCATGGGTGGTAGCATCCTGCCAGGGACACTTTCTCTGCCCGGGTTCCCTGCCAGGCCCACCCGGAAGAGCCTGGGGGCCTGACCCTGGCCTGGCGCCACAGGGCACCGGGGGGCCGCCCTCCAGCCCAGCCACCGCCAGCCTGCCCTGACCTCCCCCGGACACTGCATCTGGCCTGCCTGCTTCCTCCCTCCCCGGTACTGTTTGTTTTTCTTCCCGAACCGTCTCTCCCGCGGAGGCAGTCGTCCAAGGGAGGTGGTGTTCTGGAGACATCCCTTTGCCCTCCGCAGCCCCATGTGCCTCACGGCCCTGGGGTGGTGTGGGAGGCTGGGGCCCGGCGGGCAGGCGGCATCCTCCCGGCTGGGATTTCGTCAGCCCTTGGCTGCCGCTCCTGCTGGTGGAATCTGGAGCATGCGTGAGAGCAGCCTTTGCCTTGTTGCGTCCTGGGAAGGGGCTCTGGAAGTTTCTCTGCTTGTCTTGGCTTCTGTCCCCACTCCTTCTCTCCCCCCTTGGCGGAGTCAGGCAGGATTTGGGTCAGAGCCTGGCTGCGGGGCTCTTCCTGGCGGCCCCAGGACCCTGGGCCCAGGCCTGGTCAGGGCAGGGGCATTTACGGGTGCTGACTCCTGACCCCCTCCCCCGTCCCCGCCCCACCAGCTGCTCCTTTCCCTTCTCATTCTCTACTTTCATTTAATCAGTTCATCCAGCAGACATCTAAGGGGCTACTACTGTGTGCCTAGCTGGCAAGAGCCACCCTGCAGGGCCCTGTGTTGGGGAAGGCAGTGGCCTGTGTGTCAATGTCCAGGGAAGCCATTGGAGGGCCGCAAGGAGGGTGCCATGACCAGGGCTGGGCTTGTGAAAGAGCACCCCTGCGGCCTGTGTGGAGGAAGGAGGCGAGGTGGCTGCCTCCCCAGGGACTGGGGTGTGTTGAGTGAGGCACAGGGTGTGAGCAGGGCAGGCAGGAACGTCTCCTGGGGCAGCTTGGGTGTGGCAGGGCTGGAGGGAAGGGCCGCGGACCCACCCCTAGACCGGGGCCCCTCCCTTGGGCCTCTCTCGAGAGTGAGCTTAGGCTCCTGGCCTCCCGGGGCCTCCATTTTTTCGGGGCCAGACACCTTGCCCTGAACTGGGGGCTGCAGCTCCCCGGGGAGGCCGTGGCCGCTGTGCAGGAGAGAGGCGGGAGGGGCAGGCCTGGGAGGGCTCCTTCTGGGTGACTCAGTTCTCCTCCTAACAAGGGTGGGCGATGACCCAGGGTCGGTGGTTTCACCGCTTGTCACGATTCAACAGAAATCTGTTCTCTGCCGTGGGCACCCCAGTTTTGGATCTTGAAATCCCGCAGTGCAGGGCCTTGGGGCCGGCAGGGGGTGGGGTCATGAATCTTTGCACAGGAATCAGTTCCAGGGGACCCCAGGACGGGCAAACCAGCCCCTCAGCACAGTGGTGAGACCTGTCCATAGGGAAGGGACATAGGGAGCCCCGGAGGGCTGGAAATGCTGTGTCTTGATCTGCTGGTTATGGGGTGCGTCCATCTGTACAGAAGCCCCCAACTGGACGTTGAATTGTGTGCCCTTTACTGTTGACGTCCTGCCCAGTGGGAAAGCACAGGCCCAAGGGCCTGGAAAAAGTGGGTCTACGGGCCAGCGGGCTGCCAGTTAGCTGGGTGGCTTTATGCAAGTCACTGAATCTCTCTGAGCCTCTCTGTCGTCTGTAGAGCGGGGCCATTGGTGTTGCCTTACAGGCTTCCTGTGGGGTGAAGTCAGTCAACAGGGGCAGTGCTCGGCTGTTGTCCCTGTTCTGATTAAACGTCTGGCACATCGGGATGTTTTCTGTGTCACCGCACAGTAGTTGCCCCAGCTGGCCCCATCAGGAAGGAATCCCACAGTCCTCCCGTTGGTGCCCACCTGGGTCCTTCCCATCCCACGGATGGCAGGTGAGATGTTCGGACGCTGACCATTCTGGCTCACTTCTGAAAAATGTCTTATGAATCAAAAGCTGCCACCTGAGATACCGAGGTCCTGGTGCCTCTCGGTCCGGCTTGGGATGTGTGAGGAAGCAGGTGCTCATCTTCCTCCCCTCTTTAGGGGCAGACCTGGGTTTGAACCTGGCGCTGACACTTTCTGGCTGTGCACCTTGGGCTCGTTGCCTCCCCTCTCTGAACTTTAGTCTTCGTGTCAGTAAAATGGGGCTGGCGATTTCCATTGGTGCCGTCAGAAGCAACCCGTGGGGCTGGGCGGTCAGGCCTTCCTGCACCTGTGCACAGCAGACATTTGGGTGCCAGTGGCCACTGGGGCTGGGAGGATTCAAGGTGTGGGGCAGACGGGGCCTTAGGGTGAGCACTGAGCTGCCCCAGGTCCCTGGTGAGCAGGGACCTGGGGCTGCTCTGCAACGTGGTACCTGCCCCCGAGGGTCCCGTGTCGTCCTCTCTGGAGTGAAGGTGACAGCCAGACGAACTCAGCAGCACTGTCTGGATGGCTAGAAGGTGGTGGCTTTCTAACCAGGTGTCAGGTGTCCCTGTGGGGCAGGTCCTGTGCCAGCCTCTTTGCACTTGCCTCCTTATTTTAAACCCACAGCAGCTGTGAGGAGGGTACTGTCACTGGCTTTTTACAGATGGGAAAACTGAGGCTCAGAGAGGACAAAGGTGGCCTGCTAGGCATGGGGGGAGGGGCAGCGGCAACGGGGTGTCAAGTTGGGCCAGAGACCTGTGCACACGGCCCGCGCTGGGGCGGCTGGGGCAAGGGTGGGGGCTCTGGGAGCAGGTCTAGGGCAGCGTCCACCACCCTGGGGGCTCCGATTTGACTGGTTTGGGGTGAGACCCGGGCATTCGTGTAAAGTGCCCTAGGTGACTAATGTGCAGCCACCAAGGGGACACACAAGGGTATCAGTTTCTTGTGGCTGCTGTAACAAATGAATACAAACAGTGGCTTCAAACAGTGCACATTTATTATCTTAATAATAACTGTATCTGGGTAACGTCTGAACAGTAACATCTGGAGGTCGGAAATCCCAAATCAGTCTCACCGGACTCAAGTCAAGGTGTGGGCAGGGCTGGTCCCTTCTGGAAGGAGAGTCTGTTCATTTCCTTTCCCAGCGTCTAGAGACTGCCACCTGGGAGAGAGACACTGAGGGGCTGTCGGGTTGTACCACACAGGGACGCACACCCCTTTGACCTGACAATTTTGCTGCCAGGACTGTGTCCCCTGCTGTCACCTTCACCCCAAAGGGACCCTTGGGGGGCGGGCACCACGTCCTAGAGCAGCCTGACACATGCTGAAGAAGGTGGGGGTACACAGATGCCCGCTGTGGCACTGTGCACACTCAGTGCCACCAGGTCACTCAGTGTCCTGCTAGAAAGCAGGACTGTGACATAAACCAAGGGAGCTGTGCACTGGCCTCTGTGCAGCAGGCGCGCTGTGATGGAAAGCTCCCAGAGACATTTCAGTGGGAAAGCAAGGAGCAGATCCAGGTGTCTGACGTGCTCTGGTTTGTGTTTTAGCAAATGAGACTGTGCGCGCACTCACACGTGCAGATCTTGGGAAGATTCTCAGAAAAGTGTGGACAGTGGCCACTCCTGGAAGTCCGAGGGACCCTCACTTTTAACTGTGCAGCATTCTATGCTGTTTGGCTTGTTAACAATTTGTCTCACTCTTGAACATTTTTACAAGCCTTCGGTGTGAAAAGGGATGTTACCAGGGCCTGGGGGGCTATCTATGAGTGGCTCCAAGGCCGGGAATGGAGGGGTTGCTCGGCAGGGGTGGCTTTCTCTGGTCAGATTTTCCCTTAGGATGGTGCACACTCGCACCAGCTGGAGGAGGAGGGAGGCCCCAGGAAGGCTCGGGTGGCAGGTGTGTGCAGGTTGCTGCACCCTCGGGATGCACAGAGCCGATGGGGCTGCCTGCTGCACTGGGCCCCGTTGTGCAGGGTCACCACCTGGCCAGGGGTCTGCCCGGAGGAGCTTGTCCAGCCTGGAGAGAGGAAGGCTAAAGGGTCAGGTGTGTGAAGGGTTGCTGTGTGGACGAAGGAGTAAACCGAGTCACAGGGCACTCTGAGAGGAACCCCATGGGTGGGTAGCCCTGAGAGAAGTGGGCGCACCTCCCAGACCCCGTTGCGCTGCCTGGAAGCAGGAGGGGGAACGAGATGAGGGTGGGGGGCAGCTTCGAGTTGTGGTTAAGTGCTCGGACTTTGGAGAACGCAGTCCTGGTTCAGTCGTCCCGCTCTGCCACTGAGCTGGGTGACGTGGGCCCTCAGTGAACCTCCCGGGGCCACAGTCACAGGATATGTATACCAGTATTGGCATCATGATTTCATCTAAATAAGATTCTCTTCTTGTTCAGTAAATTCATTTCAAAAGGAAACTTCATATCACAATTCTGGAAGGAAGGCAGCATTTGCCAGTCGTGCCCCGCCTCTGCCCTGTTACTGTATGCTGTTGTTGGAGAAGGAGCTTCCTAACTGACTGTGATAAAAACCTTCCCCCTGTGGCCCCTTTTGGTGGATTTATTGAGATAAATTTACGTGTCTTAATCTTGATTTTAAAGTAGTTACATTAAAATTTTAAAATATTTAATTCTTCAAATAGTCCTCAGCAGTCCTCCCACTGGCAGTTAATTTAGTGCTTTTTGTACATTTTTGTACCAGAATTAGTACAGATTAGGGGCCTTTAATAGAAAGAAATTTCCTCCTCTGGCTGCAGGCAGGGGGAGGGGTGGGGGCACTGCCCTGGGATCGGCTGTGTGCAGTCTGGCAGTTCCGGGAGATGGGCCCTAGGTGGCGCCAAAACCCCAAACCTGCAGTTTCCCATTCCCACTAGGGGGATCCAGGGCATCTGTGGGGTGTGAGTGTGGGGTGTGTGTGTGAGAGTTGGGAACCTGTGTGTCTCTGGGTGTGTTGTCAGTAGTGGGTGAGAGTGTGTGTATCTCTGTGTGTGTGTGGGTGTGTGTCTATATGTATGTGTGTGTCTATGTGTCTGTCTATGTGAGTGTGTTTCTGTGTGTGGGGTGTCTGTGTGTGTGTGTCTGTGTGTGGGTGTGAGTTTCGGGGAACCTGGAACCACACTCCACCAGCACCACACCCCCTCACCGGGAGTGTGGTGGACGTGGGGTGCCATGGACCCCCACCTGCAGGACACCCCCAGTGCAGGGACCCTGGCCCCGCCCCACCCGCCTGGCTCATCCTCGGGAGATGTGATTAGCAGATGTTCAGGGCCCGGGTGATTTATGTTCCTGGCCGTCTAATTACTCCCAGCCCTGGAGCAGGAGAAACAGAATGGTCTGTAGGGCCCGGAGCCTGAAATGCCGGCCCACCCCCACCCTCAAAGGCCCCAGACCCCCTGTGGCCAGGAGAGGGGGCTGGGGGACAGCAGAGAACTGTGCCTGGAAGTGATGAAAGGGGCCCTCTGGGGAGCAGACCTGGGTGGGAGCCTCCCCACAGGGACATCTGTCACCTCTTCTGAGCGCTGAAGGGTGCAGGAGCTCAGGGGTGTCTGTGGGGTCACCCCCTCCCTTGAGGAATTGTGGCTGGTACATCTCCCACACTCAGTCCAAGGGAACTTGGAGGAGGGGCTGGATTGGGTCACCCTCTGCTTAGGTCCCCCGGCGGCTTCCCAGTGCTCTTAGAAGAGAGCTCCCCATCCTCGCTCAAGTGGCGTCTCCAGGTAGGAGCACCACTGTCCTGTCCTCCCTGTCTTGTAGCTCCCGCCCCACCCCACACACCGCTGGCTTCTTCCCGCCTCTCAGACACGCTAAGGTAGTTCCCACCTCAGCTTTTGTGCTGTCCATTCCCTCTGCCTGGAACGCTGTTCCCTGTCTTCTCGGGGCTGCTGTTGCTCCTTTGCAGTGTCACCAAGGCCTTCCTTGCTGTGGTTTCTGAGAGGCTGTCGTCTCTGACACGGGAGTCCTGCGCTCCCTGCAGGCGGGGTCTGTGTCTCCCTGTTCATGCAGCCCCTAGAAAGGCTCCTGGTGGGTAGGGAGTGCTCGTAACTCTCTGGTTTGGGTAGATGGACAGATGGATGGTAAGCTCAGAGCACTGCCGAGAGGCCCAGCGCAGACAGGACCTCAGGGCTCAGAAGGATTGGGGTCCCCGGGGTAGGGAGGAGGACGTGGCTTGAAGACGCTCAGGTTCCGGAGAGGCATCCTGCAGGGGAAGGATGCCTGCTCGTCAGAGGAGGCCTGGTCTTGGCCGACCACACAGGGCTTCTGTGTCCCTCCTGCTCGGGCTCAGGCCCTCACCCCCATCTGCGTCTTGTCCCAAAGCCTCCAGCAGAGGACTTGCTGCGCCCCCAGGCAGTGCGCCGGGCTCGGAGCATGGCCCTGGCCTGGGTCACTGGCTTTGAACACTGACATGGGGCTCCCCAGCTCTGAGTGGCCTTGGGCTGGCCGGTCACTCAGCCTCTGTGTCCCCCTTCTCTTTATCTCTGTGTGGGGCCCATCACTGTTGTTCTGAGGACTCCGAGGGGATGCAGGGCGGGGCCTGGGCACGTGGTGGACACATCAGGGGGTGGGGCTGTAATTGCCGACAGAGACGCCTGCCCCCCCACCCCTTTATCCAGGCAGCCGGGCTGGACATGCCCCCGAAGACCTTTCTGGAGAAAGGTCTGGGGCTCCGGTGGCCGCTCTTATCTTGCTGCTTCGGGCTGTAGGAATCCCTGGGGCATAAATCACCCAGCACCATCGGGTTCAGGCTGACTGGGGGCAACCCTGGCCTTAGAAGGGCTTTTGTGGGGCCTGCTTAGTGCCCCCCAGTCCTGCCCGCTTGCCTGCAGGGCCAAGGGCACCACGGGGTGAGCACAGCTGCAGGGGCAGGCCGGCGAGGACAGGCGGAGCTCTGGCTGTGCATCCCACAGGGGACTCTGGTGGGCAGGTGGGCCTGGGGCCCCAGAGCCCCCCCCTCAGATCCCACAGCTGCTGCCTCCCTCGGCTCCCTCCTCCTCGCTGGGCTCCCTCCTGCCTCTCTCCCAGATTTCCGTCTCTGACTCTATTTCCGTCTGCCTGTCTCTCTCTGCTCTTTGGACTCTCTGTCTTTTGTAGCAGTGTCTGTCTCTCTGTGTCTCTCTGTCTCTGTCATCATCATCTGTCTCTACTTTTCCTTCCTTCCTCTCTCCTTTCTTTTCTTTTTCCTTCTCTTCTTTCCCTCTTTCTCTGCCTCCCCCTCTCTCCCTTCCTCTCCGTCTCTCTCTGCCTCTCTCCTTTCTTCTCCCTCTCTCCCCCTCCCCCTCCCTCCCTCTCCATCCCCCCTTTCCCTCTCTCCCTTTCCCCGTCTCCCTCTCCCTCTGTCTCCCTCTCTCTTTCTCTCTCTCTCCCTCTCCCTCTCCCTCTCTCCTTCTCCCTCTCTCTCTCTGAGCAGCTGTTACCTAATAGGCTGTTAATGATGATACAGTAAGTGGAAGGCAGAGTCCTGGGGGAGCCGCCATGATCTGTGTAATTGGTCTCAAAGGAGACAGAAGTATCTAGTATTTACACACCAGCATTAGTCCTTTGGGAACCTTATCTTGGCTGGAACCAAGCAGGGAGAGGCGGCTCTGGCTGGTGCCCTCTCCCCCCTCAGCACTGGCTCTGAAGGTCTTCGGTCAATGGGAACTGCTCCCTTTGGGTGGGGATGTCAGGGCGCAGGCTGAGAGTTGTGGAAGGCGCAGAGTCAACGCTGGGTGGTTTGATTGGACCAGCCTGGGTGGGCCCTGGGCGCTCAGTGCCCTTCCAGTTAGTGCTCCAGGGGGCATTACGTGGTGAGGATTCTCCAAGAGCGAGGCCGATGCTGAAGAACACAGGGCGGAAGAGAGGAAGGGAGAGACAGACACAGACAGGAGGCAGCTCCCAGGTGATGCATTTGAGCCTCTGGATCCAGCCATGCCTGAAGTCCTGTCCCAGACTTTTCACTTACCGAGTCAACAAAGTCTGTCTTTTGCTCAGCCAGCTTAAGGCACAACTGAGAAAGCCTGCCTTCCCCAGGCATGAGAGGTTTTTTTTTTTTTTGTGAGGAAGACCAGCCCTGAGCTAACATCCGTCGCCAATCCTCCTCTTTTTGCTGAGGAAGACTGGCCCTGGGCTAACATCGTGCCCACCTTCCTCTACTTCACGTGGGACACTGCTACAGCGTGGCTTGACAAGCGGTGCGTGAGTCCACGCCCGGGATCTGAACCTGCGAACCCTGGGACGCCAAAGCGGGGTGCGCGAAGCCAACCGCTACGCCACCGGGCTGGGCCAGGCGTGAGAGGTTTTTAAGCAGCAGTGGTGTTTGTTCCGATTTCATCGCACCCAGGAGCCCAATATGTCCAGCCAAGAGGAGCTAAGCGGCTCCAGGGGGAGGATGGAGGGCCAGAGCCCTCTAGGTCGCACGGGGCAGTGGGAACCCCACCTGCAGACCGCTCCCCTGGCCTCACAGAAGGAGGGGTGGGGGCCAGCGAGGGGGTCACGGGAGGGCCACGGCAGGTCCTGCAGATGGAGCACTTGCCCCTCCTGGGCCAGGTTACAGTGCTTTCTGGGCCTTGTTTAGACAACAACCCCGCAGGGAGGATGGCATTAGCCCATTTCAGAGACTAGGAAACTGAGAGGCAGAGCAGGGTGCAAACCAGGACCCCCAGTTCCCTCAGGGCACCGCGGGAGTGGACAGGTGGAAGCGACAGCTCCTCAGAGCCGGGCTCTGGCCTTCCTGCCACGGCCTGGGCCGGGCATGGGGAGGGGTTGATCCCGGCTCCCGCTGCCCGGCCGTCCCCGGTGTGTCTTCCGTGCGGCCGCCCAGAGCTGCATCCTCCCCAAGAACCCAGTCCTAGGAAGTGGTCTTTCCTGAGTTCTGTGAGCCGCTCTTGCACACTGTCGAACCCGAGGGGGGTTGGTGGGAACCCCCGGTCTAGAGCTGGTCAGTCGGAAGTAGGGGAGGCCCGGAACTTGCAATGGGCGTCTGAAGTGGGGTGCTCCTAGGGGACTGAGCCCTTCACCGAGGGGTCTGTGCTGACTCTGGTAGTCGTGTCAGAACTGAGTTCAATTGCAGGACACCCAGCGGCGCCCAGAGGGTGGGTTGTTGGAGTGGAAAAGCCACACATCTGGTGTCCGAAGTGTCCTGGGGGTAGAAATGATCCGGTCATGGGGACGGGAGTTGCTCTGACAGCCTCAGGGATGGCCTGGGAGTGGGGTCTGCTCCTCCCACTCTGTGCCCAGGAAGCAGGTGCGGGGAGCGCGGCCCAGGCTTGACTGAGATTTGGCGGACGGCAGGCCGATGGCCCCCGGACCCGGCGCCCTGGACCCCCCCCGCCGAGGACAGCTGGTGTCACTGATGCAGCAGCCGCCCAGGCTCTCAGGCTGGGAGTGACGTAACTGGGTGCCCCTCCGTGCCTCGGTTTCCTCCTCTACACTGTTCCTACTCTCGGGCTGTTGTGGGGTTCACTGGGGGGTGGTGTGAGGGGCAGACGGTGTCCACCTGGCACATGCTGCACGCTCTGTGGTGTTTATCATCATATTGGTCATGGCCTCGGGCAGTTTCTTGCCACCCTCTCCTAGTTTCGTCCACTGTGAGGAGGCCAAGCCGAGCCCTTGGCTGTGCCCCTCGAGGGACCACCCTCCCTGTCACTGCAGAAAGAGAAGACTTTCTTTCAGAAAGGGCGTGGACCCCTTTCCACGGGTCCCTGTCCAGAGTGGCATGGTGGCCACCCTACACCACCTGGTCCCTGGCAGAAGCCCCTGCCTGACTCCAGACGTGCGCCCCTCGCTGCCCGGCCCCCGCAGGACCCGCTGACAGTTTACAGACAGAGCAGCCTCAGGACCGTCTGTTCTCGGCCGCCCCCATGCCAGCTGGCTGTCTCCGGGACTCCTGGCGAGCTGGGCTGGCGGAGACGGTCCCTCGCTGCCTCCTGGGGAACCTGGGCAAGGCCTGCCCCCAGATCCCCCTTCCCATGGAAGCGGGACGCCTGTGGGCACCTGTCTTAGTTCTTGGATCGTAAAACAGCATGTGCTCATTCCTTGTAATTTTTGTAATTTCAGAAACCCCCCAACATACGAAAAATGGCATTTTGCAAGTGCTATTTTAGGTGCAGTTTTTTTATAACAGTTTTATAACAATTCACCCATTTAAAGTGTGGAGTTAAATGGGTTTTAGAATAGTCACGGATACATGCAGCCATCACCATATCTAATTCTGGAACATCTCATCGCCCCAGAAAGAAATCCCTTACCCAGCAGTGACTCCCCACTCCTCCCTGCCCCGCCCCTACTCTCTGGATTTGCCTACTCTGGACATTTCATGTAAATGGAGTCGCACGATACGTGTCCTTTTGTGTCTGGCTTCTTGCACTTAGAGGAGTATTTTCAAGGTTCCTCCAGGCTGTAGCATGTATAGTGCTGCGTTCCTTTGTGTGGCTGCATACTGCCTCACGGGCTGCAGAGGCCACTTGGTTCATCTATTCCCTGATGGACATCCAGGCTGTTTCTCCTGGGGGCCGTCAGGCACAGTGCTGCTGTGAGCTTGCGTGGACGGGTTTGAGTTGGACGTAGGTTGTGTTTCTCTCGGGTCCACACCCAGGAGTGGGGTTGCTGGGTGGTATGGTGACTTGCACAGCAGAACCTCTCCCAGCCCTTCCAGGCCCTGCCCCTCTGTCTGGTCCTCTCGCAGACCCCTCGAAGACAAAGCAGCCTGTTCCTACGGGGAGAGACTTGGGTCTTGTTTGCTACCGTGTCCCAGTCCTGAGCAGAGCAGTGGCCCAAGGTGGGTGCTCAGTGAACACTGGGCGGACTACTGAGCCATGCGTCCTGGCCCCTCTGCCGGCCTTGTGGCCCCTCTGCAGGGGGAGGTCAGCTTCGCGCTGTGCCTCTGTCAGAGCTGCACCTGTCGGCCGGCTCAGGAGAGGCAGACCCCGCCGTTCTCCCTGTTTCGCTGGACTCTGCAAGTGACGAGGCCCAAGGTCATCCATCCCTGGTCGGCCCAACCCGGGGCTAGAGTGGAGGGTCGGGGTAACCCTGGAGGATGCCTGGGGCCTGCCTGCCCATCGCGATCTGCCTGCCTCTCCTCAGCCCCGTGCTGTCCCCCTTCCCATCAGAGGCAGCTGGTTCCCTGCCGCCCATCTGCTTTAGGGCCTTGCTGTCACCCCGCTGGGCCTCTGGGTGACTGGGCCCCACCGTGTGCCCTGCCTCTCAGCAGCTCCGTGCTCCCTACCTGCACCTCCCTGGCAGGCCCGGCCAGGTGTAGGGCAGAGCCGGCCTCACTGGGGGTGCTGTCACCTGCCTGGCAGAGGGGACACTCAGTGCTTGTTTGCCTCATGGGGACGGAGAGTCGGGTTGAGCTTCTGCCCTGTCCTCTGTCAGAGGACGTTTGTCCAGCGCGTGTTCTGTCCTGGGATGAGACTTCCATGTTAACCACTATAAGTGAACATTCCAGCAGTACTCAGCTGCGGTGACAGCATCCTCCCGCGGGGCCGCGCCCTCCCTCTCTCCTGCTCCTCAGAGGTTGAGGTCGTGTTCTCATTTTACAGGGGGGACCCAGAAAATCAGAGAGGCTGGCATGGTGGCCGGCTGTGCTGGAAGTCTCCGCGGACGGGCTGCCCTCCAGGGCATTGGGTGGTGCCCGTGGGGGAAGGTGCCTGCGCCGCCCTGACAGGTGGCCGGAGATGGGGCAGCGTGTGTCGGGAAAATGCCCAGGTGGTGCAGACAACAAAACTGGATTGGATCTGAGCCCCACTTTGCGAGGCTGGTTCCAGGCAGGTAGCTCACCGTTCTGAGCCGCGGTGTCCTTCTCCCTTAGACGGGGCCTGAGTCACCCGTCTCCGGTTTGGTGAGGACCAGCAGACTCACCTTCATGGAGCGCTTCTGCGAGCGGGTGCTGCTCTCGGCCCTGTGGGTGTAGGTACTGGTTTAGATAGTGTCCCTGCAATGATGTCCACCTGGAGCCTCAGGAGGTGACCTTACTAGGAAGGAGGGTCTTTGTAGACGTCAGTTAAAGTGAGGTCATGCTGGAGTAGGGTGGCCCTAAGTCCGGTGACTGGTGTCCTTATAAGAAGAGGGAGTTTGGACACAGACAGAAGAATGGCATGTGAAGACGGAGACACATGGGGTGTGGCCACGGAAGGACGGAGGAAGGGACTGGAGTTATGCTGTCACAAGCTGAGGATTGCTGGCCACCACCAGGAGCTGGCAGAGCAGGAGGGATCCTCCCCTAGAGCCTTTGGAGGGAGCACGGCCCTGCCCCCACCTTGATTCCAGACTTCTGGCCTCCAGAACTGGGAAAGAATAAATTTGTAAGCCCCCCACCCTGTAGTCATTGGTTATAAACCCTGGAAAAGTAGTACAATCGATTAACTCATTTCATCCTCACTGTCATCCATAGGAGGAACTGCTGTTGGCTCCATTTTAGAGAGGAGGAGACTGAGGCAGAGAGAGATGGAACCCCTCTCCTGAGCCACACAGGCTCGCAAGTGGCAGAGGCGGGACTCAAGCCCAGAAGTTCTGATTGCTGAGCCCTGAGTCAACCCTGCGTGTGGGGTTCATGACCCTGCCGGGGACTTAGTGGGTGCTCAGTAACCTCTGCCTGTGAAGCTGCTCCGGGGAGCTGCCTCCACCTGGCTCCTGAGGGGAATTTGGTGGCATGAGGGAGCTGGGCCTGTTTTACACACGCAGTATTACCTCCTGCGCCGTGCAGAGCTCCAGAACCTTCCTCCCCTCCCATCACTTAGGACTTGTGTGCCCACGTGCTTCCTGTAGAAATCAGCTCTAAACACCTTGTGGTTTAAGGGAACAAGCCCCCGCCCCCCTCGATTTCCCCCTCAGCTGCCCGGGCAGACCCCAGGCCCGTCTGCGGAATGCCAGCACTCTGGGGAACCCAGTTTGAGAAGCACGAGTCAGTTTCAGGCTTCAGGCCCAGAGTGCCCTGAGGACTCCACTGTGGGGTTGTCGGACCAGGAGGAGACCAGTGAGGCGTGGGCTCCAAGGGGACCCTGAAGCTCCAATAGGGGAGGAGGACACGAAGGATGTCCTGGCATGGGGACTCGCACAAGCAAAGATTTGAACAACCCGCGTCTCCAGCGATCGGAGAATTCCACAGGGCGTTGTCCCACCCAGCCCCCTCAAGTTACAGATGCGCAGCGGAGGCTGTGGGCCACAGGACTCGCCTGCCCTTGCAAGCTGTGTGGCCTTGAGCGCGGTGCTCAGCCTCTCTGAGCTGCAGTTTGGTGGGCTGTGATGTGTGATCATGGGCCTGCCTTCCTCACAGGGGCGCTGGCTCTCCTGGGCACAGCTCCGAGCAGCCTGCACAGTGGAGCAGTTGGGACGAGCTCCAGTGCAGAGCACCCCGCCCCCGCCGGCAGGCTGCTCGCAGGCCCGCCGAGGATGCTGTGACAGGGAGAGCATATGGCGGGCATATGCCACGCGGGAACACGGCTGCCCGCAGGAGGCGGCGGGAGGTCCAGAGAGAGGGAGCTGAGCCCTGCCTCGTGTTCTCGGCGCCCCCCTGCCCCTGTCCTCCTGGAGGGTGAGCCCCCGCTTGCTTGGGGATGTGGGGTGCGCTGGGGGGACCTCCTGGGGTGGTGGGGCGATGTGCCCTCTGCCCACTAGATGTCGCTGTCACCTGAGAGATCTGGCAGAGCCATGGCTAACAAGCCCTGGAAATGGGGGGAGGGCTCTCAGGGGGGCTGCCTGTGCACCCTCCTCTGCAGTCTCCACCTCGGCCACCAGCCTGGCCTTCTTCCCAGAGGCGGTGGTGCGTGGGTCGAGACCTGGAGGAAGACTGTGACTTAGCCAAGTGGCGAAGGAGGGTGGGCAGTGGCGTTCCCAGTGTAGGGACCTGCATGTGCAAAGGCCAGGAGGTGGGATCGGGGGCACAAAGGAGGTTCTGGGTGGCTGGGGCACCGCCTGGGCATGGGAAGGTGTGGGACGGGCTGGAGCTGCAGCGTCCTCTGTCCTGCTGCCTAGCCGATATTGAGCACTTACCAGGTGCAGTATTACCTCATCCCAACCTCGTAATCACCCTGGAAGGGGGATCCTATTCTTATTCCTGGTGTACTTGGCACTCAGAGGGGCCAAGTAACTGGCCTTCAGTCACACAGCCAGGAAGTGGCAGAGCTGGTATGCAGCCCTCTCTGGGGAAGTGTCACAGGTGAGAGGAGCAGGGGAGGTCCTGGGGTGCCCATGGAGCCCTCCCCACCCCTCAGGACTCAGCTTCTCTCCCCGTGGAGCCTTGCCCCTGACCCTGTCCATCCTGCCCCCTGCCCAGGTGCGCTGCAGGCCTTGTGCTCTTGGCTGCCGGGCTGGAACAGCTGGTGACCCTTAGAGGCTGTCCCTGCACCTCTCCCACAGGGCCTTGTACACACAGGCGTTCAGTGTGCTCTGCTGGTGTCAGGTGGCCCCTCAGCATGGCTTCACCGCGGGGAGGGGTCCCCGAGCCCCCGGGAGGTCTGGCAATGAGTCCATAGATTGAGACAGCTGGCTCTGAGCTCTCAGTGTCACGGGCCTTTGCCACCGACTGGGAAGCGTTGGAGGTCACCTGTCCACACGTGCTCCCCATCTTGATTCCCTGAGTCTGATCCGGTCACACTCCAGGTGACAAGGAGGACTCTGTTTCTGGGACAGCAGGAAACTCTTGCAGTGGAGGGTCGTGGAACCCAGGCCCTGCGGTCAGAAAACCCACAGAGGGAAGGACACAGGGAGGGGGTCCTGCTTGTGGACGGGGGCTGTGCCCATTACACTGTGACAGCAAGGCTCAGGGAGGGGAGGGGCATTTGGGCCCGCTGTGCCCCCCATACCGCGCCCCCCGTGTATCCCCAGGCCCAGGAGAAGGGGGGGGACAGCCCACTGTGGCCGCAGCAGGCAGTCCAGGCGAGGACCTGATGCCCACCCAGATCCACGTGGGAGCAGATGGGCAGGAGAGGGGAGGCGGCGGCAACAGTTGGTGCTGGCAGCTTCCAGCGCCCCCGCGGCGGCGGGTGTGGGAAGCAGCGACGGGAGCGAGTGGCAGAAGCCCAGCCTGCTGTCAGTGCCTCCCCCCCACCCCAACCCGCGTCCTTGGCCCTTCCAGAGGCTTCTCTCCCAAACCCCCTGCCTGGAGCCTGCCTGGGAGGCCTGAAAGCCCAGTGGTTAGAGCCTGGGCTCAGGAGGTTCAAAGTCCTGGCTGCCAGCCCAGCTCAGCCACATCCTGTCTTTGTGACCCAGGAACTGAGGACACCCCTCCCAGCCTTGGTTTCCCCATCTGTAAAATGGGGTGGTGTCAGTGCCTACGTTTGAATCCTGGCTCTACCACTTGGAGCTGTGTGACCTTGGGTGGGTCCCTTAACCTCTCTGTGCTTTGGTTTCCCCATCTGTGAAATGGAAAGGGTTATAATAATACCTGACTTGTAGTGTTGTGGGGCTGAAAGGAATTTATTCTAGTAAAAGGATGTGTGGGGAGGGGATGCCAGGAGGTGTGAGCTCTGCCCTGGCCAGGGAGACTCAGATGGCACTGGGGGGAGGCTGCAGCCAAACCTGTCGTGATGGTACTGGCAGCATTTGTGGCGTGCTGTCTATAACCAGGCACAGTCTCAGCGCTTTGCATGTGGGGGCTCATTTAACCTGACATCACCCTTGGATTTGCTACTGTTCTTGTTGCGGTTTTACAGATGGGGAAACTGAGGCACGGAGCAATGGAGGCGCTTGCCTAGGGTTACTGCTCCACATCCCTTTGCAAAGCTCTCCTCTCACCTGGCCTGGCTCTAGCACCCGGTCTGGTCTCTCAGCACCTGCTCAGGCCGTGCTTCCATCAGGACCCCAAATCCTGTGAGCCCTTCTCCCTCCACCTGACCAGATCCACTGGGTCAGACCACCTGTCTGCCCCAGTCCCAGGGGTGGGCTGGCCCAGCGGTGCTGTCAGCCCGGGTCCCGCCCCTCCCTCACTTACCCTCTGACCACAGGACATGCTTGCCCTAATAGTAAAAGTTTTATCCCAGACCTGCAGTGCCCAGCATGGCAGCCACGTAATGAAATACAGCTGGAAATTCAGTTCCTCTGTCACACTAACTGCATTCCAACTGCTCAGTAACACACGTGGCTGGTGCCTGCCTTATTGGGCAGTACAGATCTAGAATGTTCCATCGTCACAGAATGTTCTGTTGGAGAGTGCTGCTCGTGCGCTTAGGCCCGGTTGGGGCCTGGGGTGGGGGGACCTAGGGAGGTTGGAGAGATGCTGGTGGGTTACATTTGCTGTCCTAGTCTGAGAGGCAGCAAGAACATTCTGGAGCCACTCTGCATTGCAGGCCATATTTCCCCAGGAGCTGTGTTGTATTTCACCAAATCTCAACCTGGAGCACATGGCCGAGGGAGGAGAATTGTAAATTGATTTATAGGAGAAGTCTTCAAAGCTATGAATGATGAAATCGCATTTGGTTAAGTGTTTTACAGATTGCCCTTGTTGAAAAGAAGAAAGAAACTAAAACTGAGCATCTCTCTGAACATCTGGGACGTCTATCCTCCAGGCCTCAGTTTACACGTCTGTGTGAGTGGTGATCTCCTGGCCCCAGTTCGGAGATTCCAGGAGGCTGGGCATGGCAGTGGGGGGCACAGGGCCTGGGCTCAGCTCCTCACTTTGTCCAGCAGCTTGGCTCACTTTCGGGGCCCTGGTTTCTCCATCTGTGGAATGGGCAGAGTGACGCTTGCTGAGTTGAGGATCTCGAGGCCTGGCCTGAGCAGGCCCATCACACAGCCAGGGACAGCCCAGCTCCACTACGGGGACCTGACTCGCCTTCCCTGTCATGGCTGGAGGGAGGGAAGAGGGGCCCGGAGCTCCCCGGGAATGCACATTCTCCTGGCACCCTGTCCTCAAAGTGCAGCTCTGAGGTCTTCCCGGGGTGCAGGTGAGAGCCAGAAGGGTCAGAGGGCGAGGGTGCTGCCTCCTATCCACAGGCGGAGGGAGGAGTCAGACAGACCAAGTTTAATGTCAGCGGATCTTCGTGCGGCCCTGCATGCAGCAGCCTCCCCCAGCCTCAGTCACAGGAGGGCGTGGACATGCCCGCTGTTCTTCCACTCGGCACGTTTTCGCTGAGTCCTACTACGCGCTGCAGAAACAGCGCACAGTCAGTACAGCTCAGCCTCCCGGAGCGCACAGCCCAGCAGCCCTTCCCAGCTGGGATGGAGGGGAGGGGGACGGGGCGCCCTTTGCTTCAGAAGGCATCAGAGAATTCCAGCAAGACCCCCCCCCACCCTCGTGTGTGCGGAGGAGGGAGATGGGCTCCCCTGGATGTCCGGCCCCGCCCGGTGACTGCCCAGCGGGGTCACCATGCTCCCCTCGGAGAGGACACGGCATGTCATGTGGGCGCTTCTCTGGCCCCCCGCCCGACCCCTTGTGGCCCCCGCGCCCCAGCCTGACCCGGCCCTGGTGGGAGGCCAGGCCCGTTGCTCTGCCAGACGCCACTGCTGCCAGCTGGCCCGGCCCTGCATGGTTGCCATGGCAATCCTCCAGCATGTCAGCAGGTCTGCTCTCTGCCTTCATCTCTCTCTGGGGCCAGAGCCACTTCAGGGAGGCCTGGGGGCTGCCAGGCAGGCAGAGGTTCCCCAGAGGCCCCTCGGGGTCCTGGGTCCAGGCCAGGCCTCAACCCTGCTGAGGGAGGGTGGGGTTCTAGGCAAAGAATGACGGTTCCACAGTGGGGCAAGGGAGATGGTGGGAAGCCAGGGCTGGGGGGCAGAGAGAAATAAAGTAAAATAATCCAAAGTGGGGGGGTGTGTGTGCCCCTGGGTCTCCAAGGGCCTGGCTGACACCTCCCACCCAATCATGTGAGCAGCACCCTGTCCTACTGTGTGTAGCATCCCTGCCCCCTGTGTGCCCCCACTCCAGCCCTACTGTGTGCTTACCTCCCCACTGTGTGTCCATCCCTCACTGTGCCCCACCCCCAGTGTACCCCCCACTGTGTGCCTCACCCCCAGTGTACCCTCCACTGTGCCCCACCCCCAGTGTACCCCCCACTGTGTGTCCCACCCCCAGTGTACCCCCAACTGTGCCCCACCCCACTTTGTACCCCCCACTGTGTATCCCCCCACTGTGTGCCCCACCCCTAGTGTACTCCCCATGTCCCATCCTACTCTGTATGCCCCACTGTGCCCCACCCCACTGTGTACCTCCCACTGTGTCCCCCAGCCCCACTGTGTACCCCCATTGTGCCTGACCCCACTGTTTGCCCTTCACACTGTGTGCCAGGCACCTGTGTGAGGAGGTGGAAGGTCTGAAGACAGCCCTCAGGGCTGTCAGAGTGGAGACTGCCGTCCCAGATGCCCTGGGAGGTGGGGGGTACAAAGCTGCACAGGGTTGGAGCTAGACCTCCCTGTTTGGGTTGTTCTCACTGTGGGAACGTCAGTGTGGATGGGGGAGCCCAGGAGAAGGAAGAGCTGGAGGGGCATAGAGAAGCAGAAAGCAGTCCAGGCCAGCGTGGAGGGCTCTGCTGGCCGGAGCGCTGGAGCGGCTCAGAGGCTGTGGGGGCCCCTGATCCCAGCTTCTTGGAGGTGGAGACCCCTCCAATAGGGGGTTAGTTTGACTGGAGCGGAAGGGACGGGGGGGGGGAGGAGGGGGGGTTTAATAAGGCGTGGGGCAGGGCCATACCCCTCCTGGCACGAGCTGCTGAAAGAACTCTGGATGGTGGTCCCAGGCTGGGGCAGCTGTGGGAGGGACCCCATCACTGCCCACCTGCCCTTCGATTAGCCCCGGGGGCTGATGGATAGCTCTCCCCCTCCAGCAAGCCCTCCCAGCCATCTAGCCCTGCCGATGCCTCTGGTCTTGGGGGTCACACTGGGGCTTTAATTTCAGTGACCTTGATGCCTGTCAGGTCAAATATTTCAGCTCAGTGGACTCATCCAGCAGGAGCAGGTTTCCACGGCAACAGGGGCTGACCCACAGCACCCTCCCCGGCCCCCTGAGCTCTCCCCACAGGACGCTGCCTCCTGCCTGCTTGTCCACCGTCGTAACGCTCCATGGTGGTGGTGACTGGTCTGTGCTTGCCCCTCAGCCCCTGGACCGCGTGGTGTGAAAGCCAGGACTGTGTCTAGTGGAGCGCCACCCCCGGCCCCGACGCCCTGTCATATGAGCGCACGGGGCTGTGGTCCACGAGGACACAGGGAACTTGTGTGCAGCGCGGAGATGGGTTCCTGTTTTTCCTGGGGACATCTGTCGACCCACCGCGCCTGGCTGCCGAGAGAAAGGAGAGGGTGCAGAAAAGGCCTGGCTCAGCATTTTGGGGGGATTCGACCGAGACAGGCCATGACGGGGGGTTTTAGAGGCCATGTCCCAGCAGGTCTCGTCCTCGCACAGAAGCTCAGGCCACCTGGGAGGAGGCCTGGCAGGTGGGAATTGGCTCAGTCAGCCCTCACGGTCCGCCCTCTTCTCCTCCCACCCTGCGGGGCCTGGAGGGCCATGGCCACCCCCGTCACCCAGGTGCTGTCCTTCCGCCCTGGGATGCCCGTCTCTGCTCATGTTCCAGCAGCCCGGGCTTTGTGCCCACTGATGGCACCTCTGCCGTGGCCCCAGTGCCAGCCAACACTTATTGAGTGCTTGCTGCTTGCCAGGAACATGAGGAGCCCTTTATCTGCATGTCTTAATCCTTGCAACACCCCACGAGGGCTCTTGGGGGGCAGGAGCCCCAGTGCCACTCCTCACTAGGTGCGTGACTCTGGGGAAGTGACTTTGCCTCTTGGTGTCTTGGTGTTCCTTTCTGTACAATGGGCTGTTGCCGGAACTTGATGAGTGAATTCACGTGGAGTTGAGACCTGTGCCTGACTTTTGGTTCGGGCTCAGTGAGGATCAGCCATTGGTGTGCTTCTCCATGCCCTGCGGAGAAGGGGGACACAGATGTCGAGAATTTGACCGCATTCCTGTAGCTCAGCAACCGCGTGGGCATCGTAGCTCCTGTGATTTTTCTCACGCTCCCGCTGTCCCCGTGATGCTGGGCACTTCCAGTGCACTCACCTCAGGATCCCCCACCTTGTGTTGGAGGGAGATGGTCACCCCACTCTACAGATGGGCAGGCTGAGGCACCGGAGGGACTCGCCCAAGGTCACTGGTAGAGGGCGCGAGCCCAGTCCGTCCTCCTCTTCCCGGCACCTCCCAGCCCATGCGCAGAGTGCCCTGCTCTTCAGGAATAACTTCTTTCCGAAAACTGACTATGACAAATTATTTTTTTAATGGTTTTAATTTATCCCCCTTTCCTCGGAGAGTGTCAGAGGCAATCTGCTTCTCTCTGCCTCCGCGAGCCTCCCCGTCCCTTGTTAGTGGCTCGGCTTTGAACATATTTCCTTTTATCGCGTGGTGACACGCGGTGGCAGAGGGCGATTCCGGGAGAGATTGTCGGGGAGGGGCCGGGCGAGAGTGTGCATCGCTCCTGACAGCTAATTAGCTGTGTGTCTTTGCATCGGGGGCCTCTCAGATGGCAGGCGTCATAGTCACAGCCCTGAAGCTGCTCCCTGTGGCCTCCCGCCTCCATCCCTGGATCAGAGATTTCCAGGGTAACGGTTTCTATTTGGGCGGTGCCCTTGGACCGCAGGCCTCTGGGGCCTGCTTGTGGGCAGGGGTGGGAGGGCAAGGTCACGGCTGATATCAGGGTTCTGGATCAGGACTCAGACCGGAGTGGGAGTCCGCGGCTCCGTGCGGCCTCAGGCAAGTCTGCTCCTCCCCAGGGCTCAGCTTTGTCATCTGCAAATTGGGTCTGAGAGCACTGCTCATTCCGGCTCCCTTAGGCTTGTTGTGAGCATCCAGCTGGAGGCGGGGATGCAAACCGAGCTGAAAGAATGAAGCGAGCGTCGGGTGCCTTCATTCATTGATTCAGTATGTCCTGAGCACCTACTGTGTGCCAGGCCCTGTGCTGGGCTCTGGGGGTGCAGCGTGAACAAGACGGCTGCTGACCTTCTAGAAGGGAAGGAGACAATAAGGAACCAATAAATAACCACGCAGTCCCGCCGGTTGTGGGGAGGGGCCGGGCTAGCTCCCCTCGCTCGGACAGCTAATTAGCTGGTGGAGGCCTGGGAGGAGACGCGGCCTGGGAGGCTGAAGGAGTGGGAGGCGCGAAGGTTGCAGCTTCAAATAGCGCGGTCAGGAGAGGCCTCGCCACCCTCTCTCCGCGTCGACTGTGATACTACCATCGTGTTTATTTATGAGGATGAGTAACAGATCCTCACCTTTTTTTTTTTTTTTGGCTTGTTAAAAGAACACAGTCTATTACTTTATATTTTAGGGGGCAGGCGTTCTCACGGTCGAGCAGCATCAGGGTCCCCCAGGAGCTTGTTAAACACAGAGAGCCAGGCGCCCCAGAGTTTCTCATCCAGAACCTGCATTTCTGACACGTTTCCAGGCTGAGGCTGCTGGCCGGGGGCCGCAGTTTGAGAAGCCCTGGTCTGTCTGGGAGTGGACGTGGCTCATGCATTAAAGCTTGAATTTCTTCTCCCCACTGGATGTGGCCGAGAGCCACTGATTCCTGTGACAAATGCTTTGAGGCACCTAAGATCAGGCCACTTTTTCCATGTCATGTGGTTCAGCTTCATATGTGCTGGGTCTAAATAGCCATCCTGGTCTCACGGAGCTGCTGGTCAGCAGTGGGGACAGACATACAGACACTGGCGTGCCGGAATGGAGCTCAGTCCAGGACAGTCCCCTAGCCAGCGCTGGCATCGGCGAGGGCTTCCAGGAGGAGGTGACGCCTGAGTGACGTTTCTGTAGACTCTCAGTTGCCGCCAGGTGGGGAAGGTAGGATGGGTGTTCCAGGTGGAGGGGACATCTTGCCCGGAGGTTAGGAGTTAGAGGTCACGGGGCACAGCCTGCTGGGGGAGGGCTGGGGGGCTAGATCGGGAGTGGGGCCCCTCTTTAAGGGCCTCAAATGTCCTGTCAGGGACGTTTCATCCTGAAGGCAGAGGAGCGCCCGACGGATGAGGTGTAACTTCTTTGTGGACGTGTGTCCTGGATGTGGAGTGTGATGCTTGCCTCTCCCCAGATCCTTTCTGGAGCACAAGGAACCCCCCTGGGGGCTCCTCTCAGACTGGCCCAGGGCCACGGGTGACCCAGCACAGCAGCCCGTGTGCCCGGTGCGGCCGCCCAGGAGCTGGTCCAGGTGGAGTGGGGGCCTTGGCCTCTCACCCAGCTGGCTCTCCTCCGGGTTTTACACGCCTCCGCTCTGGGGAGCCCCTGAGTTTCTGGGGCCTGGTCCCCCTGTCCTCACCATCTCCCTATTTATTTCTGACCTTGGTGCTAAGGGCACCCCCCACTTCCCGTCCTTGGCCCTAAACTCTGAGGACCCGGAGCAGCAAACCGAGACCTGAGAGTCGCCTTCAGAGCAGCCCGGGGCAAGAGGAGGGGCGTCTGGCAGTGCTCCTCAAGGCCAGCGCTCTATGGGGTCCCCCTGCGCCTTGTGCCGGGTGCACAGTCCTCGTTGCTTCTTGGGGGCTCAAGCCCCCTCTCCCCCTGCGCGGCCTCCCAGCAGCACGTGTCGAGTCAGGGAAGAAGGCTGTGAAGTGGGTCCCTCCCTCTGCTGAGAACCCCTGGTGTGGTGTCAGGAGCGTAGAGGCAGCCAGGGCCAGAGGCACTGGGGTAAGTCCTTGCATTGTGAGATCAGGCATCCTGACTCCTGACTTGGGTGGCTGTGTGATGCCGGTCTGGTGACTTGGCCTCTCTGTGCCTCAACTTTCGCCCCTGAGAAATGGGACAGTAACAGCACGAGGGCCGCGTGGGGTGAAGAGTGAACAGGCGAGCACCCCTGGAGCGCCTGGAGTGGTGTCTGCGTGTTGTGAACAGACAGTAAACCCCGCGGTTATCGCTGTGCGACTAACAGGTGGGCGGGCTGCTTCCCTGGATCGCCACGTCGGGAGTGACGTGAAGGGGGAAGAACTATCATTTTGTTATTTTTACGAGCAAACAGGTAACGGAATTAGACCAAGGAGGGCCTGTGGGTAGGTGCAGGGAGTGTAGACGGGAGCTGAAACCGGCTTACTTGCAGCAGCAAAAGCTCCTCACCAGTCTCCGCCGCCTGGCCTGCCGGTTTCATAAACAAAGCAGAAAGGAGCTCGCGCCCACCCTCCGGTGGTGGAGGCTGTCGTGACTGTTCAGGAGCGCTGCCACCTCCTACTGAGGCTGACCTCCCGGGACAGTCTCTGCCCTCTAGACCCCACCACACAGACCCCCTCCCAGCTCAGTCCCCCTCCTGGCCTGCCCCTGAATACGTCCGGCCTGTCTCTTGTAACTGGGATTCCCTCACCCCTCCTTCGTTCTCTGGGCAGATGTCTCATCTCAGGCGTCACCTCCTCCAGGAAGTCTTCCGTGATAGGCCTCTTAAGATCAGCTTTCTGGTAACTGGTTTCACATCTCTCTCCCCAACAAACCATGAGCTCCTTGGGCCAGGGCCAGGATCTATGGTTTCTCCTGTGTGGTCAGCACTGGGAGGGCCAGGGGCGTCCTGGTCAATGAATGAATGAACAAATGATGTCACCCTTTGCCCCAAGTCCTTCTGGGGCCGAGTGGACCCTGGCTGGACATGGTTTCCTTGCATCCCTCCCAATGGGCTGCTTTTTTCTCCTGCAGCACAGCCCCAAATAGCAGAGGACCCCAGGCCCCGCAGCCATCACCACAGCCTTCCACTGGCCAGCCAGGGTGCTGGATGCCAGGTGAGGACAGTCACCGCTCTACCCAGGAGCTCCCTCCTGGGGTGGGGTCTGTGCAGAGACGGGGCACAAGGCCTTCTGCAGAAGCCCAGGTGACATCACCACCAGCCCCGCCCCCACCCAGAGCTGTCCACACCTGTCTCCACTGGCAGAGTTGCAGATCACAACCCTGCCACACCCTGACTCCCCTGCCTGGGCCACCTCCACCCACTGCTTATGTCACTCCAAGGCCAGCCTCACTCCCCCTCCCCCAGGAAGCCCTCCCTGACCTCCCCAGCCCATGGGACTCCTTTATTTCTCAGCTTCGAGGTCTCAGCCTTCCCCAGTGGCCGCCCCAGAGGGTCAAGGCCCCTTGGTCTTGGGGCGCTGGTCCCTGAAGGCCCCTATGGGGATTCACAGTCCACCTGGGGCCGACGACCCCGCCCTCGAGGCCCTGTGTCCTCAGTGTGTGGGAAGCTGCCTCATGATAAAGAAAAAGACCCTGCGGTGGGGGAGCAGAGGTCGACCTCTTGCCCTGGGCATACAGCGGCCGTGGTGTAGACCCCAAGCCACCATCTGCTCTGGAGGCCACCAGTCCCCACGTCGCTGCTGGGGCAGGCTCTAAAAGGACACGTGTTCAGGGCAGGTTCTGATTTTCTTGAGGGGGAATGTTCTCATCAGGCTGTGGGGGACTCTCTGCTACGCACAGGAAATGTGGGTGCCTGCATCCCCACCTGCACCCCAGATGTGGAAGGCTCATGTGACCTAGGCGAGCACATTTTCCAAGGAGCATCCCAAGGGCGGGAGGCGAAGCCCGTGGCCACGGTCACGGGGCAGGTGTGGGCCCAGGTCGGCACTCAGCCGTGACGTTCTCCGGGCGCCCCGTGCCCCGTGCTGAGGTTGGCCGCCCTCCCCGTGAGAGTCGCCTGGCCGCTGGCGGAGCTCTAGACAGACGCCCTGGAATGATGGATTCCAGGCCTTGGCGCCCGGCTCCGGAGGGAGGGAGGGAATCGCTCATGCTGTCAGGGGAAGGCCATTCCAAGGAGCCATGGCTCCCCAGGGAGGTGGAGGGGCTCCCACCCCACCCGGCCGGAGAGGGGCCCCCTCCTCAGGCTGTAGAGCACTTTGGGGGCATCAGTGACCCCTTCCTGCCCCAGACAGAGGCTGCCCGGAGTGCGTCTTCTCTCTCTAGGACACCTTCTGCGGTTGAGGAGGAGTGATCTGGAAGCTGGGGTGGGGGTGGCCTTGCTCATTGCTTGGTTAGGGAAACTGAGACCCAAGGAGTGAGTGAGCACCTGGCAGAACCCACCAGAGAGGCCCTTACCCCTTCGCTCCTGCTTTTGTTCAGTTGCATTGGGGACTGCTGACGGAGCTCTCCAGAGCTGCCCCGGAGCCTCCCTCTAACTGGGCAGTGTCCACCAGGGAGGGAACCCAATGGCGGCACCTGGGCACGCATTTCCGATGCGTATCAACAGCTCCCGCAGCGGCTCCGTCCCTGCCCGAGGAGCGGGGTGGCCTGCGACCTGTGGACCTATTCCTTCCCATCCTTGGGGTAGCCTCTGTTGTTGTGCCCTCTTTGCAGACAGCAAGACGGAGGCCGTGCGTCTGCACTGCTGACTGTCACCCAGCAGACGGCGGATGGGTCCGGGTGCCGAGCCTGACCCTCCTACTGTCGGCCCCCCTCCAGGAAGGGAAGCGGGTGGTTTGGGGCCTCGAAGAAAGAGAGCCGTGGGAAGGAGGGGTGAATGTTTGCAGCGAACGTGTTGAGGGCCGGGAAGGGTGGGGGTAGAGCCAGGACCTAGTGGACACTTAGGGCTGCCGGTCGCTTTGAATCCCGTGTGATTTCATCCTTCAAAACCCCCAAGTGAGCCAGAGGCCAGAGAGAGCGACATCTGACCTGAAGTCACACAGCCAGCAGCTCGGGGAGCTGAGACTTGAACCCGGGTGTGCGTGGCTCCAGGCCCCGCCCCCACGTCCTGCCCACCTCGCCCCCCACGCCCGACACCACGTGCCCGCCCCACCCGGGGTGGCCCTGCCCTCGTCCTCAGGCCTCGGGGCCCTGGAGCAGCGGCTCCTTCCTGCCTCAGAGCCGGGGCTGCATCTCCCGCTCAGCTAATTATGTGGAAAATTGGAAGAAATTGCAGGAGCCTCGGTGGGAAATGAGGTCAGGGCTGGAGGTTATCGGAGCAGCGGCGGTGGCCGCCCGGCTGGTCTCCCCTGAGACTCCCGGCCCCGCCAGAGGCAGAGCTGCAGCCGAGGCCCCTCCCCACCCCAGAGCCAGGGCTCCCGGGCGGGGGCAGCGGGCAGCTAACCTTGCCCTTCCCCCGTCTGTTTCCCAGTCCACGGAAATCCAGAAGTGAAGTGGGCCAGCTTCCCCACCCCGTCCGCCCGAGTCCCCTCTGCTCTCACTCACCCCCTCTGTGGCTCTCCACGATGTGGAGGGGGGCGCTGGGCAGCAGAGGGCTGGCCCTGGACGATTCAGGGGCACCACCAGGGGCGGGCAGGAAGGAAGTGAGAGCCGTGAGTGTGTGTCGGGGGAATGGGGAAGTGCTTGTGTGCACACACTTGTGCGTGCAGGTTAAAGCCAAACTCCCCCAAGCTCATGTCTCATTGCTCTGCCTGCCTCCTGCACCTCATTGAACAAATATTTATTGTGCACCTACTGTGTGCCAGGCATATATTTGCCTTTCTCCCTGGCTGTACTCACGTCTCACCATTCTCTTGAATACACCCACACTTTCCCCCACCCCTGAGTTGTTTTGTCTGCCAGCCAACTCCTAGTCACCTCTCAGAACCCTCTGCAGGTGGCCCCTCCTTAGACAGCCAGTGCACTCCATTGATACACTCTGCTATGCCAGAGGCAGTAGAGTATGCTGGGTAAACACACTGGTTAAATATGGATAATGGGGTCAGATGCCTGTTCAAACCCTGCTCTGCCAGCTAACCAGTGACTTTGACCTCACTGATTGCCTCTCTGAGCCTCAGTTTCTTCATCTGTAAAATGGGGATAACAGAAGGACCCGTGTCAAGATTAAATAAGTAATACATGTGAGCAGCTCGGCTCACCACCTGGCACGGCCCAGGGGTGGGGTCAGGGTTTGTCACGGCTGGTGAGGAGGGTTTTCTCAGTCTCCCGGCCCCCCAGCAGCCTTCTCTACTGCCTCTGTGTTTGCACAGCGCCGTCCATCTTGCCACCCTGGTGGGTCATCCATGCCTGGGCCTTAGGACCAGCTGTTCTCCAGGGTGGGTCGTGGCTCAGCTGCTCTCTGAGCCTGTGGTGCCTGGGCAGGTGGGGGCTCGAGAACATTGGTGCTGAGCGTCTCTCTGCTCTGATGTTGCAGCAGCTGCTCCCCAGGCCCTCCCCCCGGGGGTGGTGATGACACACGTACCGCGACGGCCACTCGCGGGGCTGCACATGCCCGGCCTCACCCCTCTGCACGGTGCACACGGCCCCCTCGCCTGCCCTTCCCCAGCTGGCCCCTTCCACACGCTGGTCCTCGGTGGAGAGCTGTGCGGGCAATGGGGGTTGTAAGTCAGGGGTGCCAGCTTTGGGCTGCAGACCACTTAGGACAAACAAAGGGCAGTTTTATGGGTGTCCATGTATCTGACTGAACCGTGTCCGGCTGCCAAGGACAAGAATGTAGCCCAAGAGGCTGGCCTGAGGCCCTGCTGCTGTCACGATCTCAAGGTGTAGCCATCCCTGGACCCCCCTCCCCAGGGGGCCTAAAGAGTTCACTGGTCAGCGTGGACTCGGTGGGAGCGGTCCCAGGGGTCCGGGCATTACTCTGCATCCCTTGGGGGGGGGATCAGTAGGCGTTCCCCTTCCAGAGGGGCGTTGATTCTTTCTGTGCCTGTGCTTCTGGGTGAGAACCCGTGAGCCTCCATCCTTCAGGGTCCCCACTCTCTCTCTCCACACTCGAGCTGCCCAGACACAGGGTCTGAAGGACAGGACCCATTTCTACCCCAGGTGGGTGGGCCAGCTTTCTCCCACCTTCCGGAAGGCTCTGATTTAATGACCCAGGTCCAGGGGGGGCAGGGGAAGGGGAGGCTGCTGAGAAAGCAAAGGGAGGGAAAGGCTGGCCATGACATCCTCTGAGCCAAGGGCTTCCCATACAGTGGCCCTGGGTGGGCACGGGCTCCATTTTACAGATGGAGAAACTGAGGGCAGGGCTGTTCAGAACCTTGCCTGAGGCCACGCTGGAACCACACTGTTTTTTGTCTTTTTTATTACTGTGCTGTTTAATATGGAGGTTGAGGGATGAAAATAAATGAGCTGCCCCACCTCCAGTTTCCTCCTGATTGACGGGTGGCAGCCTCCTGCAGGCTGGTGGCCCCTCCCGGGGGAGCATCCCCCATCCATCCTCGGTGTCCGGGTACGGTGAGATGGCTGGCCCCAGCGGCATCAGAGGCTGGCTGGGAGGTGGGTGTAATTGACTTGTAACATGCAGACCGTGACAGGCTGTCATCTGTGTCAGGCTCGGGGTGGGAGTGCACCTGTTAGTGCGTGTGTGTGCTGTGTGCTTGCATGTGCGTGCATGGGCGTGTGTGTTCTCTCCCGCATGTTTTATAGAGACAACAATCTTTCCTGACTGGGGAGAGCCTCACAGATGCAGTGCAGGTGGCATCCAGACCTGGAACCAGGACAGAACAGGGGACTCCCCCCGAGCTTCCTCCCATGCTTTGCCTGCCCAGCCCTTCCCCTGGCCCGCGAGAAGCCCCTCTCTCCAGCCTCCCTGCCCACCTTCAAACCCAAGCCGTGAGGATGCACTCCTAGTGCCCCTGAAAAGCAGCCGAGTGCCCTGGTGCCCTCCACCCGGCAGCAGGTTTACACGGGGTCTCGGGGCAAGAGGTGGCACTGGAGGCGGGGTGTCTGTGCTTCACACTCCGGCCCTGCTGCTGACCAACCACCATCTGGGGCTGCGGGGCATGTAGCTGCAATCTGTGGACGCTGTTGAGTGTGTTGGAGTTGGCGTAGCCGGCCATTTTGCAGGTGTGAAAACAGGCCCAGAGAAGGTGAGTGACTCTCCCAAGGACACCTGGCTGGTAGAGCTGGGATCCAAACCCGAATCCACTGGGCTCCAGCCGCATGCTTTTCCTACGGTGCTGCTATGTTGTCTTCTCCTCAGGGCCTGGCGTGGCTGCACTCCTCTGGAGCCAGTCTGACCAGAAGGAACCAGACAGGCGCTCAGTAGTGACCTCCCTGGGCCACCGGCTCCCTGAGCAGACTCTTGGGGCTCCAGGCCTTCGTCCCTCCTGTCACAGAGCACAGCTCCGAGGTCTCTGGGGATGAGAGAGCCCTGCCCTGGGCGCTTGTCCCTCCAGGGCCCACAGGCTGTCTCAGCCAGGGCAATGACCGCGGTGACCAGCTGCTCTCCTGCCAGCCTTGGTCAGGAGCCCCGCTGATGGACCCTCCCCTCCCGCTGTCCTCTGGGGTCATTTGTCTCTGAGACATCTGGGTTTCACTCCCTCTGTCCAGGTGGCTCTTCGAGGACACAGCCCATGTGGACAGTCTGCACAGCCAGCTCCAGACGCTACGGTAGCCAGCGGTGGATTTTTCCATTTGCATCCTTTTTTCAAATATTTTCAGAATCTGGAAACAATTAAAGTGGCCCAGTGGGGGCCGATTTTATTAAATCAAAGCTCGCAGGCTGTTGTGTTTGCTGGGTTGATGCTGCCCCGAGCCGGCTGCTTTGTTACTGCTCGGTGCTGCATGCGGCCTTGAAGGAAACGCACGCCAGAGGGAGGAAAATCCATTTAATAATCCTCAGAAGCCGGCTCCTATGAGCTGCAGCGAGTGCCGCCCTGGGTGTCTCCGGGGCGGGAGAGGTTCGGAATGAGGTCCTGCCATCCACTCCGGAAAGAGCAGTTTCTAAATGTGCCTGCTGCGGCCTCCGACAGCCCATGCATCCCTGCTCGACAGAGGCGGGAAGGAGTGGGAAGAAGGCAGCCCGGCTTCAGGTGTCTGCCTCTTCTCGCAGCGGCTCAGCTTTGGCTTTATTTCCTCCCTGGAGCCGATGCCCCTCGTCTCGTGGTAGTTTGGGGGACAGTGGACGCTGTCGGGCCCTGCCTGTGCCCCATCTCCATTTCCACTTCTTCTGCCCGCCCCTCAATGGATCTCTGTTCTAGGTGCTTTGGGGGGCCCAGGAGCACACCTGCCCTGTCGCAGGGGCGGGCCAGAAATGCTGGAAGTTAGCGCCCTTCGCCGGTGACTGCTGGGATTGGTGTATAAATACTCCAGCTCCCTCCTGTCAGGGGGACCGCTGAGCAGTCTTTGCAGGGGTCCCCAGAGCTCCCCGGATTGAGGATGGGTGACCTGCTCAACATGGCTCTCTCTACTGCTGTCCTTCCTTCCCTGCCTCCCTCCCCCCACCTACTGCCCCCCATCTCCACTGCACCCACCGTGTGCACTTGGGGCTCTGTCTCCCTTTGCTTCTGGGGTTGGGGGTGCAGCACTGGGCTCAGGGACACAAGGTCTTGGGAGCGGGTGGTGACACCTCTCTGTGGTTATTGGCATCAGCAGTCTTTTGGGGGCGAATGGAGAGGGGTCCGCAAAGCCTGAAAACTCCGCGAGGGCAGGAAGAACAGCCGTGACAAGCCCTTTACAGTTTGCACACTGCTTACCTGTCACTTACGGGGTCTGATTGTCGCCCCTGTCCTGAGAGGCAGCTGGGGCTGTGAGAACCGGCCCTACAGCTGAAAACAGAGGCTTGGAGAGGCCAAGGGGCCTGGGGGGTCGGGGTCTTCTGACCCTGTGCCCCTTTCCCACCGTCTTGGGCACCTGGGACAGTACCAGTAGGGAGGGCAGCATCGCCTGGAGGGAGGGGATGAGGGAGCCAGAGGGTTGTGGCCGTTCTGGGTCCCATCCTGGTTAAGATGCACTTCGTTCTAGGGGAAGCAGCCAGAGGCCCCCAGGGCTGGGGTGGGGGACTGAGGGGCCCTTGTGGCCAGGCCAGTGTCTGCAAGATGCCTTCCCATCATGATTCTTTTCTTCCAAACACCCTCCCGCCTCACCCCTTCCCTCTGTGGAGGTCGCTCCCCTGCACCGCAGGTGTGGCCCTGTTGCCTGTGTGATCCCGGCCGGCGCGGGCAGCTCCAGCCCTGCCCAGCTGTGCAGGTGCCCTGTGCCCTGTGCCCTGCGCGCCCCCAGGCCCGAGGAAGCCCAGGCTCTCCGCCTCCCGCGCGGTTCTCAGGGTCTGGCGCTGGGGTTCCCTCCGCGCACTGCACCGCGCGCACGGGCGCCCCCTCTTTGCCGCGCTCTGGAACAGCTTCGAGCGTGGGAACGATCGTTCCGCCAAGTTCTGAGGAGCCACGTCTGGCCCTCGCCATCCTTGGAGTTAATCCTTTGACAACTTTCTCTGTTTCTTCGCCGAGTTGAGGTCTGTTCGTGTTTCTGCTGCTTCTTGGATGGATTTCGGCAGTTTTTACTTCCCTGGAAACTGTCCGTTTTTGGTGAGGTCTTCCTACGTGCCGCCGTTGAGCTGCACATGGTGTTCCGTAAACCCTCTGAGTGTCTGCCACGTCCGCGCCCGCCGCCCCCTTTCCGCCCCGAGCGCCCCAGGGCCCAGGAGGGCCGGCACCTTTCTTGAGCAGCTGCTGGCTGGCCCCACGCTGCAGCCGGCGAGCCGGGCGTCGGGCGCGCGAGGCCGAGCACAGCGGGGCCTCCTGGCGGCTCTCGGGGGCTTGGTGTGGGGACGCGGGGAGGAGCGGAGGAGAACCCCGCAGCGCCGTCTGTGCCAAGCGCCCCTGCCTCTTAGGCAGGAATGGAAGCCGGGACTGGCTGGGTGTCCTCATCTCTAACATGGGGAGTTGACATGATGGCAGTCTGGGGGTGAAGGGCCACACAGGCCTGCTTAGACCCAGCTGTGCCCCTCAGAGCTGGGGACCCCAGGCACCTACTCAGTGTCTCTGGGCCCCAGTGTCCTCATCTCTAGTGTAGGGTGACCACCACACACAGCACGGGGTGTAGGGGCTGAAAGGGGAGACACAGGACCATCAAAGTTAAGCAGAGTGTCCCCGTGACAAGGGTGGAGTTTGCTGTAATTACACCTCAACAAACCTGTAAACATTTTAAAGGAACTTGGACACACAGGTTCATAGCAGCTTTATTCATAATCGCCAAAAGGAGGAAACAGCCCAAATGGCCATCAACAGATGAGAAACAAAATGTGACAAATCCATACCAGAGAATATTATTCAGCTGTAAAAAGGACAGAAGCACTGAGCACACTAGAGCGTGGATGAACCTTGAAAGCATCCAGTCACAAGAGGCCACGTAGTGTGTGATTCCACGTATATGAAACATTCAGAACGGGCAAATCCGTGGAGACTGAAAGCAGATTGCTGGCTGCCGGGGGCTGGGAGGAAGGGAGTGGGGAGTGACTGCTGATGGGCACGGGGTTTCTGTTTGGGGTGAAGGAATGCTGTGGAACTAGATGGGGTGGTTGCACAACATCGTGAATGTGCTAAATGCCACTGGATCGTTCACTTTTAAGATGGATGAAATGTACAGGTTTATCTGATGTGTGTTTTGCCACCACGAAGAGTTAAGGAGGGGGAGGGCTGAGGGTGTGTTTAGGACGCCCGTCAGTGATTGCCGCGACGGCCCATCTGAGCTGGGCTCCAGCAGCCGCGCGCTCTGCTCCCGGGGGGATTTCAGAACTGTGTCAGGAGTGTGAATGCGTTCCTGCCCTCGGCAGCAGGGGTGACGGGCAGCTTGTCTCAGCGGTACCCTGAGGCTGGGTGTCCACGGGGCTGGGTGCCCGCACCCCTCTCAGCAGGGGAAGGAACTGAACCAGAGTGCCGGTCCGGGCTGACTCCCAATGCTGTGCCCGGCCTGCAGGTCCCGTCGCTGGCACCCGGACCCTGCAGGCTCCTCGGGCCCTGGCCCTGCACCTTCTGCAGTTCAAGGGGGGAGACGAGGCCTCTTCTGGCGTGTCTTCACTAGCAGCCTTGAGGATCGAGGTGTCCCTCATTACAGCTCGTTGGCAGTCTGCGTCCGGCACTGGGAGGTTGTCAGGAACAAGAGGCCACGCATGGTTCTGCTGGGGCTGGCTGCAGAGCATGGCATGGAGCGGTCAGCCAGCCGCAGTTGCTGACCCAGCCCTGCACCGGCCCCACCTACGGGCAGAGGAAGCCCACGCCCAGGGCCCTGAGAGGGCAGAGGCCTGGCGTGGAGACTGCAGCTCCCGGCCCTGAGGGGCCCACGTCCCCGGCACTGGCGGGGAGCATGCTGAGGAAGGGTCTGTCGTCAGTGCCCGTGAATGGGACCCACACCAGCGAAGGAGAGAAGGTTCTGGAGCCAGCACCCAGCATTCCATCCCCAGGTCCATAGGGGTCAAAGTGAATCCCGAGGGTCTGTCCTGGGGGTGGGGAGCAGTCAAGGCACGAGGACCCTAGAGACCCAAGGTGGGTACATCAAGGTCATGCCCCCATCAGGCCCCAGACGCAGGTGGGAACTGAGCCAAGGGGCGCCAGGGTGCCGAGCCCCACGCCCCCAGCAGATGGCGCCTGTGACCTGGGAAGGGAAGGGGCTTCGCTGGGAAGAGCCCGCCGGCTGGGTGGCCCTGCCTGCACGCTGCCCTCTGGTTTATTTCTGCACGTGTGGGTGCCCAGCTCCAGCCGGCCATGGGCAAAGCCAGAGGGGATGCTTCCTAAGTCCCTGGGCCTTGGGGTCCCCATCCCAATAATGGGCATGTTTCCTGCCTCAGAGAGTGGGGAGCTGATGGGTAATCGAGCCATGCGCTAGCACACGCCAGGTAGAGCCAGAGTCACAGAGAAGGTAGTCCTCACTATTAGATTGCGCGGGCAGGGTTCCCATCCCCACTTTTTGGATGAGGAAACTGAGGCCCAGAGAAGTTGAGTTACTTGCCCAAGGTCACACAGCTGGAAGGACTAGACCAGGCTAGTTATCTCTACCTTGTAGGGCAGCTGGAGGACCCTTCTGGGGCTGCTAACTTTTGCTGCATGCTTATCATATGCACTGTTTGAACACCTTATGCGAATCTTCTCACTTAAGCCAAAAGGGGAAACTGAGGTAGGAAGACCTAAGGAAGGTTGCCCAGGAGCCTCAGAGCTTCTGTGAGAAAGTCTGACTCAGAGCCAGGCTGGGTCAGAGTCATTCATTCACCCAGCAGTTTTCTGAGCACCTGCTGTGTACCAGGCCTGCCTGATGCCTCTGCAGCCTGCTGGGGAGAAAGACGTTATGAAATCAGCTCGCAAGTCACTGAGCAGTTGCAGCCACGGCAGGCCCATGAGGAGACCACCTAGGGCCTTGGGACAGCATTAAGGATGTTTGATCCAGAAAGGGCGGTGGGGTCAGGGAGGCCTCTGGAGGATGGCAGTGTGGGTGGGGAGACCTCAGGTGACCCCAGGACCTCCTGCTGCTGGGCCATTGGCTGGGGACAGCCTGTGGTTCCTCTGGGCCTCCACCTAGGGGCTTCTCCTGCCTAGAGGGCAGCAGGTCCCTGGGTGCCATCTCTGCACACAAAGGGGACATCGGGTCCCCATGCCCCAGACTCTGCACACCAAAGGGATATCAGGTCTAGGTGCCATCTCTGCACACAGAGGGGACGTGGGCAGTACAGTGGGCAGCCTCAGGGCTTTCCCAGCTCAGTTTAGAGGAGCCACAGTGTTGGCCCCGCTTGCTCTGAGTGTATCATCCCATTTAAACCTACAGCTGCCCCACAGGACAGGTCATCATCATAACCCCCATTGTACAGATGACAAAACTGAGGAGAGAGGGGCCCAGTTCTCTGGGCCAAAGTGCAGAATTTGATCCCAAGCAGGTGAGAGACCCCCCTGGACTTGCCCTCCATGGGCGGAGGGGCACCTCTCACTGACCCAGCTCTGCAGCTCACACCCTGAGACCCTGTCCTCTTGCTGCAGAGCTGTGGATCCAAGATGGTGGGAGCAATGGCTGGAGCAATGGCGGTCTTTATTGCTCCTTGAGGCAGAGGGTTCTGTGCCCCATTACTCAATACTGCTTTGTCTTTCTAGTTTTGTTTTTATTTGCTTGTTTTCCATTAGCTTTTTTTTGAGAAAGGTGACATTACACTTAATAATGTAGATTCTTGAAAAAAAAAATCACTTGGTCCTGGACTGTCTTATGCTTCCTCTATGGGCATAAATTCATGAAGTTTTTCGTTATTGTTGTTTTTTTAACCTCAAATACTTGGGGGGTATGTTTTAACCCCTAATTTTTAAAAACGTGAATGACATGGTATTAGGGGGTGTTGAACGCAAGGCTCTGGGGCTGGTTTGTTCCTCCAGTTTGGGTGTGGAGCGTCATGGCTGGGCCGGGAGGGGAGGACATGGGGGGGCTTGAGGTCTGCATCCCTGGGGAGGGGACCGTGATTCCTGTTCCCAGTTGTGGAATTCCTTCTGCCAAGCCAGCCTGCCCTGAATCCCGCTTGAAGTATCTCCACAGGTCGGGGCCTCAGTGTCCACCCTGAAACCGGGTTGTGCTTCCCTGCCTGCATCTCGGGGTTGTTGGGGAGCAATTGGGCCCCTGTATCTGAGCGCCCGTGTGCCCGCCAGGCGCTGTGCCCATCCTGGAGGCCGTTGTTTCCTGGCCTTCACCTTCCCGTGTCTTCATCACATCCCCAAGACTCTGCCCTCCCGCCCCAGTTAGGGTCTGATTCCTGAGAGAAGCCGTGTCCTGGTAGACGGAACACATCTCAGCGCCGACGAGGGCTCTAATCTGGGGGCTCGTTAGCCGGGCGTGGCCCCTCATTGAGTTCCAGCGTGTGGCCTAGGCATTGTCGGGGGAGTTACTGGGTTCTTTGCACCCGCAGAGCTGGGGCATTGAGCTTTGCCCAGGCCCGAGGGGCTCCCTTCCCCCGAGGGTGCTGAGGTCAGCACTTTCCCGGCCTGTTCTGGGTTCCGCAGAGCCAGCAGGTCTGCAGCTCTCCTCCAGCCCGTGCTATTTTGGAGCGGATGGAATGGCCCTTGGCGACCTGCTTCCCTGCAGGTGGGGCTTGAGGTGAGACGGGAGGAGCATGGGGTGGAGTCCCGAGTGTTTGGAGCCTGTGCACAAGCCTCCTGCCTCTACCTGCCTGGTGACCTTGAGCAGGTCCCCTCACTGGTCCAGGATGAGGCTTCTCTGTCCAGGACCCTTCTAGCAGCGAAGCTCCACCAGTGAGGGGCCGTTTCCTGGGCCGAGGTCACTGGGTCCCATGATCTCTTTTCTTTGGGGATTTCCCCCCACCTTTTCCTGCAAACTATTATCGTTCGTTTACAAAATGTCACCTTAGCTTCCTTGTGTCTGTCTAAATATCTTTACATTTTCAAAGCCCTCTGAGGACGTTGTCTTGTGTAACTGTGTCGGGCTTCTTACAAAACCAACGCAGAGAGAAGCAGAGAGAAGCAGAGAGGGCCGGGGATGAGAAGAGGGTCCCACGGGCCACGCCGGTGCAGCCAAGCTTGGCTCCCCAGGCTGAACTGTCACTGAGTCCTGGGGTTGCCTGCCCAGGTCATCCTGGCTGAGTTTGCTCCAGCAGCGGGGTCAGGTGAGCGCTCACCTGGGAGGGGCCAGACCAGGTGGCAGAGCTGGGCCAGGTGTCCTTGCAGTGCCCGTGTCTCCAGCTAGAAGAATGGCTTTCCTTAAGGAAAGACCCAGAAGGGTGAAGAAGCAAATAAACCCACTGTACGAACAGCCTCTCTTCCCACACAAGCGCCATGAAGCTTTAGAGCAGCCGCAAGGAGCCCTACTGTCCCCAGTTCTCACCCTTATGGGCGGGGGGGCATCTAGGCCTGGAGAAGCCGGGGGACTTCTCCCAGGTCACGGATTCCTGACAGCAGGCAAGTGATGGCTTTTTCCTGGAACAGCTCTCGGTGGTGATTTCACACCCCCACGCTGGCCATGGAGCAGCTCAAAGCAGTCCCAGCCATGAGTTAATTAACCCTCCCAGCACCTCTCCAAAGGAGATAATTATTCCTCATATCCCCTCCGCAGGTGGCTAAACCGAGGCCCATGGGGGTTGAGCGAGCATGTTAAATGCCAAATGGGGAAGTCCGTCTGCACTGGAGCCTCATCTAACCTGCCTCTTCATTACTTGGGCTATTAGTCTCCAAGTACTTTCAAAGACTCCATTTCTGTTGTTTCCTTTTAAAAACCGTGTGCAACACTCCAGAGAGAGAACCCCAGAAGAACATAAAGCCCACACTCCGTCCAGCCTGGATTCCGTGGGCAGAACCGGGGCAAGAGGGTGTGGTGGGGGCGGTCGCATCCGAAGGCTCGACTGTCTTGTGAATCAGCCCACCTCCCAGCATGTGGGCCGGGAGGATGGGAAGGGGGTGCGGGAGATGAGCATTCCTCCTCGGCCCCATCCCCACCGTCTTCCTTTCAGGAGATCCAGAGGCAACGTTGGGTAGATCCACCTTGTCTGATTGGGGCACGATCGCCATGACACATGCAGGACTGTTTGTCAGAAATCACGGGATCCTGGGTCCAGCTGGCCCATGTGCAGAGCGCTCGCTTCCCTCGGAGCCTCGGGTTGGATTTGCGGCGTGCAGGGTCCTGTGCTGGGGGCTGCATCGTTTCTGCTCCTGGTCGTCAGGCTCCTTCACTATTGCTTTACGTGACCTGCCGGCTGACACGCCTCCCCTGGGGTTGACAGATGTTAGCGCTTTTCTCCCTCCCGGGGTGTGCAGGTTGCTCTTGCTGAAAGCCAGCTCCAGAGGTCTCGTGTCTTTTGGGGACACAGGGTGTTTACAGAACCGGTTAGGGCTGCAAATCCCAGACTGTCGAATGTTGGAGTCGGAAAGGACCGGAGGAGTGTCCAGTAGGCCATTGGTTAGATGACAGGGACACCGAACCCCCAGAAGAAGGAGACTTGCACCACGCACATTGCTCATAGCTGGGGGGACCCTAAACGTCTTGTTTTTCCTAGGAGAATTTTTATCATGAATTATAACTCGTCTTCTTTCTGTCCATAATTTTATGCTTTTTCTGTACCAGGGTTTCTTCAGTCCAGATTCATCTTTTTCACCTGTCACGAGGTGTTGTTTCCTGATTAATTTGTATAATTTGATGCTGTATTAATACCTGATGCTGCATAACTAACACCCCCAAACCTAGTAGCTTAAAACCCCAGTCATGGTTGACAATCCCCCACTGTTTCTGTGAGTTGGGACTTCAAGAGTGGCTCCACGGGGTGGTTCTGGCTCCAGGTTTCTCAAGACATCAGCTGGGTCTGGAATCATCTGCAGGCTGGCCCCGAGTGGGGCAGATTTGCTTCCCAGGAGGTGCCCGCACATGCCGGGAGGGTCGGGTTCTGTCTGCATGGGGGTCTCTCCACGGGGCTGCTTGAGTGACCTTGCAGTGTGGTGGCTGGATTTCCCAGAGCTGGCGGCTTGGGGGAGCACAGTGGAGGGTAATACCTTGGTGACCTGGCCTCAGAAGTCATCAGCTGTCCCTTCTGCCATGTTTCACTGGCCGCACAGCCCCCTGCCCCGTTCTCCTCTTCTGCTCGTGCCGCTGGCCTCCAACACCCCCCTCCTTGCTCTGTCGCTAACCAAGTGCTGAATTGGCACAAGCTGAAAGTACCCCACTGGGGGTGCCCGTGGAAGCTGAGGTGAGTGGATGCCGGCCCCCTTGGGCCCCACGTGTCTCAGCTCCACTTGAATTCCAGCTGGGTCTCTCCCTTTGATGTCTGGGGCTGCAGCTGAAGAATAGCCACACGCACCCTTATTCTGAGCATCGGGGGACTCGTGACACCCACAGCCCCAGTGCCTGCTCTGACTTGGGCAGAGCGGGGCGGCCGAGGGCCGCAAGGGGACCTGGATCTTCACCTGCTGCTGTCAGAGGGTGGGCTTGGGCCGGTACCAAATCCTGGGAGGCCCTCCCTGGAGTGAACTGCAGAGTTCCAGCAGGCAGAGTTTCATTGCACTGTGCAGCCTCGTCAGGCCCGTGTACCGAAGGAAGGGCACTGAGCTGAGTGAGAAGCGTATTCACAGTTGTTTATGCAGCTGGGGCCTGTTTTCAGTGCTTCGTAAGTGCATTAGCTCATTCAGTCCTCAGACAACCCCTGAGGAGAGGAGACTATCATCCCCATTTTATAGATGAGGAAACTGAGGCCCAGAGGAGTGAAGTCACTTGCCTGAGGCCACACAGCTAGGAAGTGGTGGAGCTGGGATTTGAATGCAGGCAGCCTGGCTCCAGAGTTACTCCGCTTATCCCCTCTACTGCATATCCCTCCTGCCTGGGTGCCCTTCGGCCCATCTCTTTGCCTCTCTGGGCCTCACTGTCCTCGAGTGAGTAAACCGGAGGGCGGGGAGGGAGGCAGGCAGGAGTGCACGGCCTCCGTGCTCCCTCCCGGCAGTTAAGTGCTGCCCGCGGCTGTGGCTGTCCCCCGCGACAGCTGCCTGCCAGCCCTCAGAAGCTCGTTGCTCTGCTTTCAAGATGCCCCCGGCCCAGGAGAAGGCCCCGCGGGTCAGGAGGCCGGGAGAATTGAGAATCTGCCCCACGCGCTGTGCTCTAGCTGTCGCTGCGGGATGACTGTTGGTGTGTAATCACAGCGTGCGGCTCGGGGACAAAGAACATGACAGTAGAGAGTGATCAGACAGAGAGAAGGCAGGAGAGGGCAGAGCGGGCGGGGCCGGGAGCCTCCACTTACATCCACTTGCAGAGCTCCGGGGGAGGTGGCCCCGAGGCCTGCCCCCGTGCCCTCCCCTCCCCTCCTGCCCCAAACACCTGGTCTCCAAGCAGCACAGCCTCCCCCGGCCCCCAGGACTCCGCTGTTACAGCACACAGCCCCGGGTCTTCATGTCCTCCAATTAAGGGATTTGCTGGGTTGATGATTCGCGGGAACTCGGTGCAGATGTGTTCAGGTCGGTGAAGAGGGAGGCGAGACCCCGCTAACTTGATATTAAACGCCTGCTGCTGGGAGAGTCGTGGTCCACAGCCTGTGGATCCTTCGGGCTGGAGGGATCGTTGGGAGAATGGTGCCCGCGGAATAACAAAGGGAAGGCTGGCGAGGGCTGGCACGAGGGCCGGCACGAGGGCCACCGTGAAGCAGAGGCCACCCGCTCGGCTCCTGGTTGCAGACTCCACCAGCGGGCAGGAAGCAATCCTTGCTGAGATTGGGCTCTGGGCTCTTCTTCTCTTTTAGATCTGTAGTAATAGACCAGAATTTGAACCAGAACGTTAGCGTAGAGGGAATGATGGAAATAGAAAATCGCCGTTTGCAAACAGCACAGTAATCATTGTTTCAGGCAAGAATCACCAACGGAAGCTGAAGTCCGCGAGTGGAAGTATGATGGAGAACGGGATGTGTGCATCGTCTCAGTCTCTCTCCACAAGCTCTTTCTTGATTTTGAAGAGGAAAGTGGTCCCTGTAAACCAGGCGGATGCTGCCTACACCAAGTGACAATGGGACCGTCATGAGGGTGGGACAGATGACACTGGGGGCCTCCTGATATCATACACTGAGGATGACAGTGTCACTTCTGGGGTATTCCTGCAGAAAATAGCCTGTTTGGTTAGAGGAAGGAGAGTGTGTGCTTCTTGACCCAGCTGATCCTGCGCCGGGTGGGGTCTGGGCCAGCCTCTCACTCCTCAGGGTGCTCTGTGCACCAGCGGCAGACCCTCCCCAGAGCTTGTAAGAAATGCAGAGTCTCAGGCTCCATCCCTGGCCCAGAACAGAACCCACCCTTTGACAAGACACCCGGGTGCTTCGTATGCACAGAAAAGGCTGCGGACCCCTCTCTTGAGAACTCTTAAAGCGCCTTCCGGCTCCAAGGGTGTGTGGTTTGGATCCAGTTAGTTTCAGCTTCACCAGGAGCCATGCAGGAAAACCACATTTCGAGGCCTGACCCCGGGAGGCGAGAGGAAGCAGATGGGGACACCAAGGCCGGTTATCTGGGCGACTGGGTGGTTCCCTGGACTGTTCGTGCCGGGAAGGATGGAGTGTCCCGACAAATGGCAGAGCGTCCCTTCCTTGCTTCCCTCCCTCGTCCTGAGCTGCTGCGTGTACAGCCCCGGGCGCTCGACCCAGAGGAGGTCAGCAGATCCCGCCACGAGAAACCGGCACAGGCGCAGGCCGCTCCCCGCTCGTTAGCGGGAACACAATGGCCACTTGATATTTTCCGAGGACGGTTCAGGCGGGTCAGCCCACGGGTTGGCATAAGCTCTGGTGTCCTTGCCAAGTGACTCATTCGAAATGGAAACGTTTATTTGAGGGAATGTGTGACCACGCGGCTCTGGAGAGGAAAACAGGGGTGTCCGTATCCGCGTGCCCAACCAGTCTCCCCCAAAATCGCTACCGTTGTCCATCTCACCGAGTGGCGGACTTGGCGCGCTGGGGTGTCCGTTCACAAGGTGGTCTCCCGACGCGCGTCCTTGTACCGGGAGGCTTCCGTCCTAACAATGGGCATTGTCGAGCGCCTGGCCCGGAAGCTGGTCCTGTTATCATGCGTTGAGACCAGGCACGTCTGAGCTGCAATCATCATCGTGAGGTGGCCTCCCGCTCGCCAAAAGTTATTTGGCGCTGCAGTCTATATGTCTATTGGTCCCAATGCCCACCAGCTTCAGATTGGATTGGGTTTTTTTGGAAAGATGAAAGATCGGGGGGCCGTCTGAACATCTGTTCCAGTATCACTGGGGAAGTTTCAAGTCGGGCGAGTGTGTGATCAGCCAGGGTGGGTTATGTTACTCCCCGTGCAGGGAGGTAAAGAAAAAAGTGGAAACAACACGTGAGCATTTTCCTTGTCCGGGGGTGTGGGGCTCGGGGTCGGGGGCACCACGGGAAGCAGCTTCTTACAGAGAAGCTATTGCAGAATGTGCTTCCCCCCACTGCCTCCCAGGAAGGCCGAGGGGCTGGGGCTCCAGGGGTCACCCCGCCTGCCCCGGGGATGCTGCCACCGGCCGCACGCTCAGCTCTCGGCGCCCCTGGTCTCCCTGTGCGTCTCAGGGGACAGGACGGCAGATGAATGTTCTATGGTGTCACTGAGAAGTCTGGCTTGCGCGAGGGACCAGCTGGAGGCAGGCGCTGGGGTCTGTTCAAGACAGATGGCTCTGTCAGATCTGGCTCCCGGAAATTGTGCAAGACACACGACACTTGGCGGGACTGCAGAGGCCTGGGCTCCCAGGGTGGCCTCAGGGGCCGACTCGGTGGAGCCCAGAGCCAACAGGAGAGTGGGGTGCTCGCTGCCTGCCGCCCTCTGCCCCACCCACTCCAGGGGTTTACGGAGGGACCTCTTGGAGGATGTTGAAGTTTAATGACCACTTACGTGCTCTCAGTGACCCATGAGGCCTTTCATGCTCTGCCCACACCCCTACCTCCTGCCTCATCTCCTCTTCTTACTCACCCCCTCCTCGCCCAACTGCTCTTCTTGCTGCTCCTCAGCATACCAGCCGTGTTGCTGCCCCGGGGCCTTTGCACTTGCTGTTCCCACTGCCTGGAATGCTCTTCCCTGTGGTGTCTGCATGGCTGGCTCCCTCGCTTGCTTTCACGTCTCTCCTGAGTTGTTACTGTCTGTGTGAGGCCTTTCCTAACCACCGACCTGAAATTCCAGCCCCAATTCAATACTTCCTCTCTCCCCTCCCGAGCATTATTTTCCTCCTTCCCCTGTGTCGCCACCATCCTCTACGTGTCACCGGTGTGGTATCTGTCTCCCCTACTACCACCGAAACCTAAGTCAGCTCCATTAGCCCCGGGCGGGCCCCGGTCTGTTCATGTTTGCATGCCCAGTGCCTGGAACGTGGCTGGCACACAGTGGGTGCTTACTACGTATTTGTGGAAGGAAGAAATGAAGATCATTGAGGAACAAGCACGACCAATCCCCCCCCCCCATTTTCTGACACTTAGAAAATAACGAAAGAGGCGCTGACCTGAGCTCACCAGAGCACGTCAGAGTGGGGGAGCTTCACTGATACAAAACCACCCCGGCTAGTGGCAGAGACGCGGGGCAGGGAAATGACCTGCCCAGGGCGATGCCGAGCACCTCTGCACCCCCTTGTCTGCATCCCCGGCTGAGCGGACCGTGATGAGGACCCTGGGCAGCCTGGGGATCTGCAGCATGTCAGGCACCCACTGGGGACCCGAGAAGGTGCAAGGAGGCTTCTGATCTTAAGGAGCCCCTGTCTGGGGGAGACACTCCAATGACACTTAGAGCAGCAGGAGTCAGGATGCTCTGCTCCTTAGAGGAGGGACCAACACCGACGTGGGGTCCGGGCCGGCTTCCTGGAGGAGGCGGCATCTGTGCTTGGGTCAGTGGAGTCTGGGGTGGGAGGCATTTCAGCCCCGCCAGAGCTTGGCAGCAGGGAGGCCGGCTGTCAGGTCCACACAAGGCACCCACCTGGGGAGGGGGTGAGTGGGGGCTGAAATCCAGCTCCGCCTGCCAGTGAGCTGTGAACCCTGGCCTGGAGACACTTGGCCTGGGTGGCACTGGGGACGCCGAATGGAGAGGAGGTTGGCGAGAGAGCAGTGGGATCTGGCTCCTGGAGCCTCGAATGCCGCAGCCGCACTTCTTACCTCCACCTGGGGGGTCAGTGCAGCGGCAGCCCTGGCCACCTACCTTGGACAGTGAAACCCCGACCCTCTCCCTCCAGGCGGTCAGATCCCAACCCTCTCCCTCGGACAGTGAGACCCCGACCGTCTCCCTCGGACAGTGAGACCCCGACCGTCTCCCTCTGGACGATCGCCCTGATCTCAAGGTTGACTTTATTTTTCAAACAAACTTCAGGTACAAACCCACTGCCCAGGTGGGGCCCGGCACCCTCCCCCACAGTCCCAGAGGCTGCTCGTGCGTTCACAGTGACCCGTCTGTCTCCCCGTAGACACTGTGGGCTTCCCTGGGCCCGAGGGGCTGCATCTGTCAGATGACCCAGGCAGCCGCCCCTGTGTTTGTCCACTGAGACTCGCCTGTCCCTCCGGCACCTGTGTCCAGGCCAGCGTGCAGTGCGTCCTCTCGGTGTGTGGCCCCCGCGTTGTTCATGCGTAGTAGAGCCGGGCTTTCCAAGCCGTGCCGTGCCCGAACCCCGGGCCCTTGTGGAAACGCAGGTTCTGATCCCGCAGGTGTGGGGCGAGGCCCGAGACTGCATCCCCAGCCTGCTCCCAGGGAAGGCTGACGTGCACACCTTGAGGACCACTGAGCTGGGCTGCGTGCGCCCCTGGCTGCCCAGGGGAATCTCCGCAAAAATACCGGTGCCGGGGCCCCGCCCTCAGGAATGCTGGACTTGATCATGCCCGTCGCTAGTTTTGACCTGGTGCAGCGCCGGAGTTTCGTAAGTTCCAGCTGTTTCCTGCATCCAGAGCACACTTGGCAAACGTGGGGCACGAAACTGAAGTTGGGGGATTGCAAAGAGGGGTCTGGGTGGGGAACCCCGCAGCCGGTGGAGGCCGTGGTGAGGACCTGGGGAGACGGGGTGTGTGAAAGTGGTGTGAAAGGAGTAGAGACCTTTGCAAATCCGTTATGGCCGCTAGTTCCGTTATAATATTCTAAAAACCTGTTCTAACTCCTATTTTAATCATGGTTGGTGTTTAGCAAACATATTTGTACGTTGGGGGCTGGGATTGGACTTCAGTTGTCTGACTCCGGAGTAAGATGAAGGAAAAGGCTGCATCCCGCTGTGGGAACTCGCCGTCCCACAGAGGGGCAAACCCGGGACCATGAGGCCGCGGTTCTGTGTGAGCAGCGATGGTACTGATGGATCCCGTCAACCCAGGAAGGCTTCCCGGAAGAGGTGGCGTTTGAGAGGAGCCCTGACAACCTCTGTTTGAGGGCCTGAGACAGGGTGCTCCAGGCAGAGGAAGAGAGGAAAGCCCACGTGTGGCTTCGAGGAGACAAGGTGGATTATTCGAATAATCACACCATTTACCACACAAACACTGCTGTCCCTCCCGGGTCGGCCCTGGTCCTGTGACCCCGCAGACGCTCACAGGCCTGCTCTCCTTCTGTGGTCACACTGGGAAGCTTTGCAGTTCCTCGGGGCCCGCAGGCTCTCAGCTTTGGGGGCACTGATCTCTGGAAACAGCCAACCCTGGTAGCCGACGAGCCTGTGTTAAGTCGGGTTTTGGGGGCCATGCAGAGCAGAGCCAGAGGGAGATGCCAAGTAACGAGGCTCCTTCTCCCGGGTGACCCCAAAGCCAGCTCCCCAGGCAGCCCCCGAGGAGGAACTACAGGAAGGGGTGGGTGAGGCGAGCTCTCTCAGAGCTGAGACGATGGCTCCGGGAATGGGCAGACCCCCCCGAGTCTGGGTCTGGGCCGTGCACGTTGTACATCTCCTTCCCGGATCCTCCCAACGCCATCTCCTGAGAGGGGACGTCTCCTCCCTGTTTGCCTGATGAGGACTTGAGGCCCAGAGAGGTCGAAAACTTGCCCAAGGTCACACAGCTGAGAGGCGTTGGACTGCAAGCTGGCATCCACCCCACCCGTAAGGTGCTGGGGAGAGCGACCCAGGCTGCGTTTGTCCCTTCTGCCTTCTTTCCAGCTCTCCCTTTAGGCCTTTTGAGCCTGTTGTCTTGCGTTGTCTGACCCCGGCAGTGGGGGCATTCAGGAGATTAGGACCCATGATTATTACTGTTCTTGGCTGGTATTCTCTGAGCACTGTGCCGGGTCAGGCAGCGTGTTCTCAGTATTTACAAGGATTGTCGCGTCAATTCCTCGCCCCCAACCTGGAAGGTAGGGACCATTACTGTCCCCAGGATACAGAAGGGGAGGTTGAGGCCCCGAGAGGGCAGGTAACTTGCCCAAGGTCACACAGCTAGGCAGTGATAAATCAGGATTCAAACCTGGGCAGCCCGACCCCAGGGCACGTCTAACCACCAGGGCTCAAAGCACCCCACAGGGCCTCCCACTGCCTGTTGCTGCTTCTGGAACAGCAGGTCAGGCTGTCCACTGCTCTGCCCACAAGACTTTCCTGAAGCTTCCTCAGAGTCTGCTCCTGGCCCACTGAGACCGCTCAGCCTCTCTGAAGCCCCCACGCAAAACAAAGCAAGCTGTGTGGGGAGGGGCCCAGGGAGGGACACTGTTAGGGCCCCTAGGTCCCCACCTGCTGGCAGTCCCACTGCCCAGCTGGCCCCGCAGGGCGAGCTGTCACAGCTGCCGAGGGATTTGCACAGGCAAGGACTGCAGAGGTTTAGGTGCGGACCCCTGGGGTCCTCATCCATCAGCACCCCCCAACCCGTGCATGAAGGCTCAGAGCGGGCACTTGGCAGGAGGAGCCCCGTGCCCGTCCCCTCTTCACTTCCGTTCCGAGTCCTCACTCGGAGATAGCAACTGTGCCTCTGAACCGTCCAAACTGAAGCCAGCCTGGGCCCTGGGGGCTCCCATTGGGTGGGCCGCAGCCCCCCCTCGGCCTGCACAGGGGGTACCAGGAAGGAGGTGCAGACAAGCTGGCGGCTGAGTCTTGGGGTGCAGGGAGGCCGTGCCTGCCCCGCTGTCGGCCCCCTATGAACAGGAGCCAAGGAGGTGCAGTGTGGGGTGGCGGTGGGCCTGGGGCAGGTAAGGACGTGAAGAGGCCACCTGCCTTCCCGCCCGGCAGGCCCAGGGTCCGGTGCGCAGCAAGCCCGTGCCGGCCAGAATGAGGGGCGTGTCTCTAGGGGCTGAGGGTCTTAGCCTCAGTCAGAAGTCCCGTGTCACCTGGGGCCCCTGCCGGGCTGTTCTGGGGCAGCGTGCTGTGCCCGGACCCAGGAGGTGAGGGCTCAGGTCACTGCAGGTTGAGCAAGGCCTTCAATTTTTCTGAGCCTCGGTTTCCTCATCTGTAAAATGGGAGGGTTACGTGGTCCTTACGACATCGCTGAGCACTTGCCCGCCGCTCATCAGGATGACACCACGATGACGATGATGTGGAGGACGATTACCAAGGGCTCAACGAGGTGATCGAAGTCGTGGGCTGATGCTCAGAGGGCCACTGGACGCTGCCGGGCTTCCCGGAGGGGTGGCCTGGTCACACTGAGACCACAGGCCCAGGAGGCGGGAGACGTCAGCTCTGGACTGACTCCAGCCCAAGAGCCGTGAGCCTGAGGAGGGAAACCTCTCAGCCGCGCAGGCTCGGTCCCTCATCCTCGGGCCGCGACCATCCAGGTCACAGCAGCGTCTACACAGCGTCCGTGTTTTAGGGGCCGGGGAAAAGGGGTCTTTGGAGAGAGAGGCGGGCGGAGGCCCCGGGGCTGCTCATGGGTGTGGACTCTCTGGTCTGCAGGGAGGGGCCGAGGGCGTGGGCAGAGGGGGCCCCTGAAGGCTTGGGGTGAGGGGCCGCCTCCAAGCCAGGGCCTTCCCGCCTTCCCCGGGAGGGGACCCGTCGTCCTCAGGAGCGTCCAGGTCTTTGGAGCTGGGAGGACGGCGCCCCCGTGGGGCTGAGCAGGGAACGTGGACCCACTGCTCGGCCGCAAGCCCTCTTCCCTGGAGCCGACATCTCAGCTGCCTCGGTGACCGGCCGCTGGCTCTCCTCTCCTCTCCCGGGCTTCAGTCTCTGGTGCGTGTCCTCCCAGGAGACGGTGGGGAGGCGGTGTTTGGGGAACAGAGCCAGGAGCAGGGGTCTCGGGGTGCAGAACCCGGGGCAGCGGTCTCCTTCGGCCCAGCCTCGTCCAGAAGGTGGGCCTGGGTCTAGGCCGGCCCTGTGGGGAGGGGAGATGACTCCTGTGTTTTCCTTGATAAGGAGGGAGTGGTCTGGATGCCCTTTCCCTAAAGGGGAGGGTCACACTTGAGGGCAGCCTTCCTGCCCTTGGGCCCGGCCTGGCTCCTCCCTTGCTGTTCTCGGATCATGCAGCCTTGTCCACGTCGCTCCCCCCACTCCCGACATGCCCTTGCCTGGCCACCCGGTCAAGAACACACTGGCCTTCAGGGATCTTTCCCTCCAGGCTTCAGCACCACCTCAGCCTGTGCCATTCCGTCGGGCACTGATCACATCAGTTAACTTACGTTGTTAACTGAAACGTAAGTGGGTCCCTTTCCTGCACCCAGTCACTAGGCCTCTAGAGAGCAAGGAACGTGCCTTCAACCCTCTGTCGCTCATTGGGCATTCGGTTCATTATTCTGGGGCTCCATGTGCAGTTGTGCAGATTCCACACTGTACAAGGACGTCAACTGAAATCCATCCTGTACACCACACACCAAGCCATATGGTCTGGAGCAAGAGGGCACCTTTTTCTAACTTAAACCTCTACTTACACCTGGCTCCTCTTTTGTAACAACCTGTGATGTTAACTGACTGCATAAAACCTCTGTGGAGGCTGAGACAGGCACAGAGAGGACAGCATGTGGCCACCTCAAATGCTGAGTTGCTTTTTGTCTTGTTGTGACCAGATGACCAGCAAGGACCGCGCACTATACTTCTCTGCCCCCACTGCGGCGGATGGCGTGCACGGATGAGGGAGTGGGCCACCGTTGGAGCCCCCGCCCAGCCTCCCCGAGGCAGCTTGGCAGCCCTGGGGGGCGGGAGCACGGAAGCATTTCTTCTCCTGGAGCCAGAGCAGCTACACTCAGAGCAGCGGCCGCTGGCACAAGAGTCGTCGTGATCACAGCGAAGCCTTACCTGGTGCTCAGTGTCCACACACACGACAGCTGGCATCTCACTGAACTGTGACAGCAACGCTGTGGGGTAGCTACAGTCATTATCCCCATTGTACAGACGGGGAAACTCAGGCACCGAGGGGATGTGTCACTCACCCGAGGTCACCCAGCAGAGCCAGGGTCTAGACCAGGCCACCGGGATCCACGCCATTGAGGCCTCTTGAATCCCCAGACCTGGTGTGGAGCTTGGGTAGGAGTGGGGTCGGGGAACAGGGCTGCTGTCCCCCCCACCCCACCCCGGGGGCACACAGGCCCCGCACAGCCGCTGGGCGGGAGGTTGCCTTTGTGCCTGTCTGGCTTTTACTATATTTTTTTCCTTCCTGAAGCAATTGAGGGGCGTTTTCTGGATTCTTCCCTGCCAGGAGACCTGCTGGTGCCCTCGGAGGGGACGCCGTCCCTCCCTGCCCCCTCCGGGCCCCACGCGCCCCGGCGCCCTGGGTGTGGAGTGGGGAGCGCTCTTTCCTGCGGGGCAGACGTGCCTGCGGGGCTCCGGGCCGTGGCGTGGGTGCGTGCGTAGCCTCTGGCTGGCAGGCAGGCCGCACCCTGTCCCAGCCCCTTCTCCCCCTGCCTGAGCCCCTGGAGACCCTCCGCACCCTGCAGGAGGCTGGGGTGGAGGTCAGGGCCAGCGCAGCCGTCCGGGGGCGAGAGGCCCCCTCACAGGCCTCTCTGTGGCGTGGTTAAGCTCCTGGCTGGGCTCTGCTCTCCTCCCTCCGTGCACAGAACCCCGCCCTGTCGCTCAGAACAAAGGGCCCCTGCTTCCCTCCATCTTTATTAGAGCTGCTTTGGGTCGACTGGGTCAGGCTATGGGAACTCAGAAATAAGGCAGCCCTGCTCTTGGTCCTCAGAACCCGGCGAGGTGGCAGAGTGGTAAACAGAATGACCGCCCTCAGCCTGGGAGATGCCTTCATCCCACATCCGCGGCTACTTGCTGTGCATCTTTGGGCAAACTACTTAACCTCTCTGGGCTTCAATGTCTTATCTGTAAAACAGGTCTGATAATAGATGTTACTCTTCTTGTGAAGAATAATTATGTGTTTACCTGCAGATTAAATTGTTTTATTTTTTGATCAGTTTTATTGAGGTATAATTTGCATATGATAAAACTACAAGTGTTAAGTGTCTCATTCAGTGAGTTTTGACGGGTGTAACCACCGCAGCCATCACACAGGACGTGTCTGTCACTCTGTGCCCTTTTGTAGTCAGGCCCCTTTCCCCTCCCCGGCCCCCGCTGTCATGGTCTGTTTTCTTTCCCCACGGCGGGGTGTTTTCTGTCAGCTGTTGAGCAGCTTATAAACCTGCATTAGTTTCCTGGAGCTGCTGTGACAAGTGGCCCCACGCTGGGGGCTTATTCTCTTCAGTTCTGGAGGCCGGAAGTCTGAAATCGGGTATCGCAGGGTCGGCTCCCTCTGGAGGCCTCTCTCCCAGCTTCTGGAATCCTTGGCGTTCCTCCGTTTGTGACTGTGTCACCTCAGCCTCTGCCTCCCTTGTCACCTGGCCTGCTCTGTGCGTCTCCACGTGGCCTCTTAGAGGGATGCCGTCCTTGGGTCAGGGCCCACCCTACCCCAGTGTGACGTCACCTGAACGAATCACATCTGCAGAGACCACGTTTCCAGATAAGGTCACACTGAGTTTCCGGTGGACGTGGTTTAGGGGACACTGTCCCGCCCCGTGCAGCCATCTCTGTGCTTCAGATCGCCCGTCTGCACGGCGGGGTCGCCGCAGGGGCCGGTGAGATGAGAGAACGCGGTGAAGACCCTGGAGCAGGCCCGGCTCCTGGCGGCTGCCAAGTGCATGGCCTGTTGTTGCCGGCATCGCCCCAGTGCGGCAGAGGTCCCCTGGGGCCCTCCACGAATCCGTCCCCTTTCTGTCCCCGCCCCGAGCAACCCCTGTCCTGCGTCTGGTGCTTCAGGTCTCAGGGCAGGGGCTGTAGCCGGAGACCACCTCTGGTTTGGTTTGGCCGCTTTCCAACCCTGGGTAAATGGTTTCCCGGAGTCGGGTCCCCTGGCGCCTGCCCGTGGGGTTTGAGGTCACTCCGAGTGACTCCTGTAGGTCTGGCGGCCCCTTTTCCCGCTACGTGGCATTCCGCGTACGACATTTCTTCCTCCGTGTCCCGCTGACGCGGGGGTTGGTGCCAGCATTCTGCTGTCACGGATGCTGCCCCGCGCCCGTCCTTCCACCTCGTGCTCACGCCTGAGACTTCCTCAAGGGGCTGCGCCGAGTGTCAGGGTGATGGGCTGGGGTCACCTTCTGCTCTTCCTGATCTTGCCGGCGTGCTTGTCCCCCAGACCAGTTGTATCGGCTTCCCCTCCCCGGCAGGGTAGGAGACGGTCCGGGCCCCACGTCCTCACCCCTCGCCCCACGTCTTCACCCTCAAAGTGGGAATTGGGTGGCAAACTGAAGGCCACGGGTGGCTGCAAGACACTGGGAGTGGAGGGCAAGTCCCCCGTCCTGCCCAGGCTGGTCCCCGTGTGGGCACCGAGGCCGGGAGTGGGCTGCCCTCCTGGTTTCTGACACGTGTGTGGTGGCTGCTCGGTTCCGGTCGTTCCCTTCCCCAGCAGTCCTCTCATGCGGGTTTGTGGTCACCCCCATTGTACCGACTGGAAGACTAAGGCTTAGAGCCGGGCAGCAAGTGGCCCCGTGTCAGAGGTCTGGCCGGCGCAGAGCCAGCATTTGAGCCCACGAGCTATTCTCAGAATGTGTGTGATGGTTTTATGGCTGTGTCCCCCCCGGTCAGCATCTGTTGGTCCCTTCGAGAGGGCGAGGACCCTGCCCGGCCTCTTTACCGCCCTGCCTGCTGCTCCCTTCTCACTGCAGATGCCCGCCAGGCCCGCCAGAGACCCCGTGCGTGTGACTGCAGCCTGGGGTGTTGTCTTGGGGGGGCCAAGAGACTTCCTTAAGGACAGCTGCTGCTACCTGCGGGGCATGACAGACCACCCCAAACCTAGTGGCTTAAACAGTGACAGCATTTCATTGTGACCTCCCGCAACCTGGGGCCCGAGTGGGCTCAGCCGGGTGGTCGATGCTCAGGGCGTCTCTGGGGTTGGAGTCACATGGGGGCTGGGCTGGGAGACGCAGACAGCGGGGGTGGACAGCTGGGCTCCCGGGTCCCCACCTTTTCCCTGCGGTTAAAAGGGGGCGATTTCTGGAGGTAGGGAGGGATGTCTTAGCCAGAGGAGAAAGGCGTTTGTCAATTCCTTAGGCTTCATCTAAACCAGGCTGCCGTTTTAGTTTTCCTATAAGAATTAACTAACTTTACGGAATGGGTTGCCCAGCACGAAAGCTTGATGTCATCTTTTGGGTTTATATTCCCTTTGCCCCCTCTGTCGCGGGCACACTGGGGTCTCCGTCATCACTCGCGGGGCTTGTTCTCAGGGACCCTGTGACGTGGATTTGAGCTCCTCCACTCCATCCAGAAACGCGGGGGTGAAAGTGGGAAACGGGCCTGGTTCTGTGGAGCTCGGTGGAAGGATTGCCTCTGTGAAGACGAGTTGGGTTGGGTCATTGAGGAAACGATGTCAAAGGCTTGGATCTCCCGTCTCCGGGGAGGTGAGGTCCCCGTGCTTCTCCGACTGTAACGTGATGCGTATTCCCGGGATGGCGTTAGATAGAGCAGTTCTGACTCCACAGGTCTGGGTGGGCCCGAGACTCTGCATTTCCCAGGAGTCCCGAGCAGTGCAGATGCTGCTGGTTTGTTGGGGGCTCTCTGGGGTCAAGAGTCTTGACCTGTCCATGCAGCTGCCTCCTCCCCAGATGTCCCCAAGAGCAAACCCAACATGTCCAAGAAGAGGCTTTTAATCTTCAACCCTCCAACTTGGTGGTCTCGCATGGTCTCCCTGCTCAGCAGGGCGTCACCCCTGTCCGGTGGCTTTCACCAGGAGTGTCCTGCTGCCGTGTCACTCACTGTGCCCCACGTCCAGCCCATCGTCAGCCTGCCAAGGTGATTCCAGAATGTTCCTGAGTGTGCCCTCCTCTCCCCACCTCCGCCGCAGCTGTGGTTATGACTACACCTGCTGAGGGTCGCTCAGGAGACCCCCAAATCTTGGCCAAAACATTTTCAGACAAGACGTCACCCTAGGCGGTCTGACGTTTCCAGCCAGGCAGGAGGGCCCCCCAAACAGACAGTCCTCCAGGTGGTGGGGTGCAGACAGCGCAGCCCCAGGGAGTTCTCCTCTCAGGCCCCTGGGTGCTTGGCCGGCAGCAGTGGGCAGGGCTGCCGCGGAAGGGGAGGCAGGCCAGACCGGGCCTCTGCATTTTTACCTGGTTGTTGTCAGGGGAGGGGAAGGGGGGGTGAGCGGCTCCACTGCTTGAGTCTCTTGACTTGGGCCTGCAGACCCCCGAGGGGCGGTGGGAGCCTCGCTCTGCCATCTGCGGAGGTGACGTCCCTGCAAGTCCCAGCTGGGGCTCCAGGAGCTTGTCGGGGTCCTTCCAGCTCCCTCTGTGCATGGAAAGGGAAAGGGGTGAAGAGGCGCCAGGGTCCTCGCTGCAGGACAAGGGGCTGGTCATCCTGTGAGCAGGGGTGGGGGTGGGGTGGGGGGATCCAGTCTCCACCCGCGGCTGCCACCCTGGTGCACGCTCCCTCTCACTGTCCCTCTGTCTCCCTGTCTCCCTCTCTCTCACTGTCCCTCTCTCTGTCTCCCTCTCTCTCACTGTCTCCCTCTCTCTCTCTCTGAGTTTCATGTGGTGCTTTTCATTCCTGTGATCAACACGTGCTTCTCAGAAGCCTGAGAAGAAAGGGCTCCCTGCTCTGGACAAGTTTTATGATCTGGTGGGGACATGGGGACACCAGCACACGATCCCGTCCTCAAGTTGTGGTTAAGTCTGTCCTCAGCGGTTTATCCAGTGTCTGTGTGGATCCGCTGCCCTCATGGACCTGAGGGGCTCAGGGAGGCAGGACGGAAGTTCATGCACCAAAGGGCCCTGCCAGGTGCCCAGAGGGTGGGCTCCGGCATCTCAGAGCCCAGGGACCCTCCACCCTAAGAGGGAATGGGGCGACTCCAAACCTGCCACCGCGGGGCTGCGGGAGCTGGGGCCGGGGCTGGCCTGGGGTCAGGAGGGCGGGCGAGAGGGCGAGGCAGAGACCAACCTGGGTGAGCACATTTGCACTTCTCAAGGTCGATAGGTTCAAAGGGAGTCTCTTTGGGCTCAGAGGGAGTCTAGATGTTTGTGGACGTGGTGCTGGACAGTTGTCCTCCTTGGCCGGCAGAGGCCTCTCCCCCAGTCACCTGTGGTTGCAGGCACCCCTCATCCGTCTGTCTTCCTGACCTTCCACGGCCATATTTCCCAGCCCCCCGTGGGGCGTGGCCTTCTGGTCAGCGGATTCGTTTAGTGAGCCTGTGCTGTGGAGGTCAAGCAGTCAAACCTCCTGTGGTTACTTGTGCACGGGCTCGTCTTCAGGGAGAGACATGCGTTAGGGGTTGACCTGGCAAGTCTGGGAAATCTGCTGGCTGAACAGTCCCTTGGTTGTGAGTGGGTCTGGTCCTGAATGTTAATGGGTTTGGCGCCGAGTCTGGCAGAATTCCTGTGTCTGTTTGAGAATCAGCCGGTCTTCAGGGCAGCAAACTGGTGGGTGGCCGAGCTGGGGCAGGACGACGCAGGCTTCTGGGTCCTGGGCTGCCTTTGTCCCATCAGCCCTCCTGTGTGCTACTGTCCAGCCAGCCCTCACCTGGAGGGAAAGCCGGGGCACCCTCTACGCCCATTTCCACCAGAGAGACGAGGCCGAGTGGCTTGCCTGAGGTTGGGGGAATGTGTCCTCGAGTGGGCCTGCCTCCGGGCGTCCAGTGAGCTTGCCTTGGTTTTAGGATTCAAGTGCAGCATGTCCCATCCCAGGCCTCTCCCTATCATACCCTTCCTCTGTAGAAAGTAAAATGGTTTTAACTATTACATTTTTTATTGCATTAAAATATATATCATATAAAATTTGTCACTTTAACCATTATGTTATTAAGTGGCATTAAGTCCATTCATGGTGTTGTACAACCATCACCACTCTCTATTTCCAAAACTCTTCATCTTTCAAAACAGAAACTCTGTACTTGTTGAGTAATCACTGCCTATTTCCCTCCAGCCAGCTCCTGGTAACCTCTGATCTACTTTCTGTCTCTATGAATTTGTCGGTTCCAGATGTGTCATAGGAATAAAATTGTACAATACTTGTCCCTTGCATCTGGCATCTTTCACTCAGCGTAATGTTTTCCAGGTTCATCTGTGTTGTATGTAGCATGCGTCAGTACTTCATTCCTTTTCATGGCTGAGTAATATTCCACTGTGTGGACAGACCACTGTTGTTGATCCACTCATCTGTTAAGGATTACATTTTTTGAGCAGTCACTATGCACCAGGCATTGTGCACCTACCTCAGCTCACAGTGGTCCTCTGATTTAGATCCCAGCCCCGCGCCCCCCCCCCCCCCCATGCTGTGGATAAGAAGGCTGAGGGTTTATAGAGATGAGCAGCTTGGCCCTGACCACCCACCCAGCATGCTGCTGAGCTGGGACACATCCGGATGGTTACACCCCACACCCCATAACTTGAGGCCCCAGCCAGCCTGCCTCCTGGTATTTGGGGCTGTGGTGGGGCTGGAGGAGGGGGAGACGCAGGCAGAAGAGTTGCAGCAGGGCGGCTGGTCCCTGTGAGCTGGCGCTGCAGGACTGACTCGCCTCTCTGGCCCTCTTGACTGTGGGGTAGGAGCATTTGGCGAGAGGGTCTGGAGTTTGTCCTCCTCCGGGGGCTGCCTGCACCCCTTCCCGACATCCCCCCACCGTGCATAATTCCCACACGGCTCCAGCTGCCAGCCCTCTGAAGTGGCACAAGACCTTCCCAAACCCACAGGGCTTGGCCGGGCCCCCTTTCCTCTCACCTCACATGGCGCCTTGGCGTTCGGTGTCCGAGAGGCTACCAGGCCCCCGGCAGGAATGTTTATGGTTAAACCTCCCAAGTCGAGACCAAGTTGTATTTTATGAGCCGTGTGGGCCCAGCGGAGTGGTGCTCTCCGTGACTCTTTGCTAATAACGAGGCCGTTGGCAGAAGCGGCCTTCACTCGGGGCGGGGGATGCATGGAATTCCTGGGGGTGGTTGAAGAAGCCCTTGGAATGGGGCCTTCCCTGGGAGATGGTTCTAGGGATAAGAAGTGGTTTCCAGAAAATGCAACGTCCTCCTACAAGTCTGCCACTGAACACACGCTTTCTGCCCTCACCTGTACAAGCCACACCTGAGATGAAATGGGATGAGCGGGGCCTGGTGGTGGGAGTGGTTAGGTTTGTCCCAAGCTGCCCAGAACAGGCAACGGAAAGGAGATCCACAAAGTAACGTTGGTGGGGCTCCCCTAGAACCCCTCCCTGCTTTGTGGTTTCCACGCGGGGCCAATGCTTCCTGACCATCACCTGTCTCACTTCTCTGTGCCCTTGAAGCCAGCCTGGGTCCCCCTTCCCAGGGCAGGGCGAGGGATCTCCATGCAGGCAGTGCCCCACCCTGGGCACACCCTCCTTCCAGATGGCCCAGAGGCCCCGGGTGTCAGACCCTGCTGCTTATCTTACGAAGTGAGCACAGCCAGGAGCCCATGACCTTGCCCCCCACCCCGCCTCTCCACCCGGGCCCTGAGAGCCAGGCCCTGCCTGGGAATCCGGGTACAGAACAGCCTGAGGAGGCTGCGACAGCAGGAGGAAGGAGCAAGCCCATCTGGGTTCCCCGACCCGGGAAGACGGCTCTGCCCCCTTGACGGATCAGAACACTAGAGAACCAGCAGAACTCACCAGGCAGGACCCTGCAAACTTCTGCACCCAGCTGAGCTGCAGAGCTGCCCTCTGCACGGCTGTTAATGGCTGCCCCAGATCTTCAAATCTTCCACTTCCAATTTCCCGTCTTCTAATGTCACCTGGGGGAGGAGACGGAGCCTGGGAAGAGAGAGGAAATAAAGGGAGAGAGAGTGAGCGGACTCACACTCCTCTCTGCGCTCCTCAGCTTTCAGGAGCCCCAATTAATCATTATTAATTTAATCCCGATGACTCAGAGTTGTCCCCACCAGAGATCAGCCAGGATGTAGCCCACCTGCTAGGGGACGACCTGATCAGAATTCAATGAATTCGTCATTGCGTTGAGCCAAGACCCTAATGAAGCTCTTGTCCGCTCAGTTTACTAAATGACCATCAGCTGCAAATGAGTCACAGCCTCCCACCCCCACGTGCTGCTGTCAGGCTGCTCGCGGACAGTGTGGGGTGGGGCTGGGCTCGGGCGGGAGGACCGAGCCTGTCCCCTCCCCGGCATCAAATGAGAGGTCATCGTTTTCTGCTCCATGCTGCAGTTCTCAAGTGCATCGTCCGTCCGAATCGTGGGGAGCTGGTTTACAGGGTTGGTGACCGGGCCTCGGGTCCCCAGTTTCTGATTCAGAAGGCGGGGGTTGGGCCCAGGACTCTGCATTTTAACAAGCACTTCTGGAAGTTCTGGTGCAGGCCTGCGTCAACCTGACAGCTCCCTGGGCTGGTTCCTGGCCTGAAGCATTGCTGAGGTTCAGTGTATCAGGCAGGGGATGCTAGCTGCCGTGACACATAGTCCCACATCGTCAGTGGGTAACGCTGTGAAGGCTTGTCTCACTCACATCACGGTCCAGTAGGGAGTTCTGTAGGCCCTCCACGAGATGCTCCAGGGGCCTGGGCACTGCCGTCTCTTGGGGCCTAGGAGACCCCGCTGCTAGTCCCGCCGCATTCGGTGGAAGATGGTGCAGTGGAGAATCACTTCCAGCTACATGCCACCAGCCAGAGCTGCTCCTGGGCCCGCCTCGAGGTGAAGGGCTGGAAAATGTTGCTTAGCTGTGTGTCCGGAGAGAAGAAGTGGATTTGGTGAGCATCGGCCAGTCTGCTTCACCTACGGCTGAGCGGGGTTCCCAGCACGTGCCTGGCGCTCAGGTGAGCTGGCCGAGTGACTGGAGGCTTGCCATGTGGCGGTCACTCTGATATGGGTCATCTGTGGGGCTCCAGGACACTCCCAAGCCATGATAATGCTAAGGTCGGGGAGCACCCTGGAAAGTGGGGTGCTTTGGGTTTCAGTCCAGCTCCAACGCTGAATCACTACCCAGATCTTCCCAGAACAGAAGCCCATCCCCACGTCACTGCCCCCCTGCGGCCAGTGGATGGGGGCTATTGTCCCTCCCTCCTGTCCGTCTGATGATGCCACACTGCTCCTCCTCCTGCAGGGAGACCTCCCTGTCACCAGAGGGCGCTGAGACGCCCTGTCCTCTGAACTAGAACAAGCACCTGAGGTAATCCTAGTAGCTGGCACTTATTGAGCACTTGCTGTATGCCAAGGGTTCTTCCTGGATGCATTCATTTAACCCTCACAACAACTCTGGGTGACAGCTTCTACTGTTACTTCCATTTTACAGATGAAGAAACTGAGGCCCAGAGAGGTGAAGCAGCCTGCCCCAGGCCACACAGCTCACAGCTGCAGACCAGGTTACAAACACGATGCCTAGGAGCAGGGCTGTGGAGCCAGATGCCGGGTTCACAGCCAGCACTGCCTCTTGTGTCTGGGGGACCTCGGGAAAGTGACTTTAACCTGGCCCTGCCTCAGTTTCCCCATGAGTAAAACGAGGGTGAAACAGGATGCACTCTTAGGGTGGCTGTGAGGATCAGGAGGGAGAGTGGGTGTGAAGCCAGGCACATGGTGAGCCCAGGAAGTGCAGCCGCCGGCTGGTCCCAGCTCCTGCTCTCACGTGTGGGGTCTTCAGTCCCGAGTCCCTTGTAACCCTGAGTGCAAGGGCTGTGCCCTCTGCTTTTCCATGCAGCCCTCGAGGCCGGCCAGGGCATCTTAACTGACTGGCTACAGGGAGTGTTTGCCTCCTTGCTCCAGGCAAGGACTATGACCCAGATGAGGAGAGCAGACCAGGAGTGGTCCTGGGGGCAGGAGAGGATTCCAGGAATGAGGACTTGACAAGAGGAGACAGCGGAAGGTGCCTCCAGAGGCCTTGAGGGGTGACTGTCCACGCCAAGGGGACAGGGTGGCTGCTGTGTGTCCTTTCTGCACCAAGCGCCCCAAATCATGGAATGTCCGAGGCTTCCTGTTTCGTGATGGGGAAACTGAGTCCCAGGGGGAGGAAGGGGTGGATCACTCTGCTCTTGTGTGGAGCTGGGAGTAGCCCCCGACTGACGCCCAGGCTGGTTGTCCTTCACGCCCCACAGCCAGGAGTGGATGGGCACTTGGGTTGGTGGGGGCCCCTCTTTGCAAAGTCACTGGGAGTCCGCAGTGCCCAGTGGGCTGGCCCCCTGGCTGACCCCTCTGGGCATCGCAGGTGAGGCAGGGTGGCCGCCAGGGGCAACTCCATTCCATGCCAGGAGAAGTGCCAGGCTTGTGGCTTCAGATAGGAAAGGGAAAGAGGAGCTTTCGAGATTGATACCCGCTGTGGGCAGCCGCCCAAGTAGGGAGTCCCATTGCCTTGAGCCCACCAGACCTGGTGTCATACAGGAAAGTGAAAAATCTGCCTACTAGCAGCTGGGCCGTGACCTTCCTGCTGAATGCAAGCAACGCTCGCAGAATACAGATGGACAGGCTGGGGCCCTCCTGACCTCGCTGGGAACAGGACAGCCGCAAGGCCACTCTGCAGCCGCCAGGTGATGGAACATCCCCTCTTCCACAGGTGTCACTGACCGCTTCTCCTTTGCCAGTGACAACTCTAGCCTCCTAGAAAAAATGAAGAGCCCCCATCACCACACAGCCCCTGCTCTAGGGCCACATCCATCCCTTAGGGCCGTGCGGCACAGCTGGTCCTGCTGGAGCCTGCCCCTCTGCCCGGCCTAGCCCAGTGCCCCTTATGGATGTGCCACCTTCCGCAGGGTGCCTGCCCCTTGCTGCAGGAAGCAAGATAAACCTAACCAATTGCAGGTGCATCCCAGTGAGCTTGCTGGTGGTCCCTGCCCCAGCACAGCTGTTCCCTAGGGGTCCCGGGTTCCCCCATCCAGCTGGGCATAGGAGCAGTGGTCCTAGACTCCGGCTGCACTTTACAACCCCCCAGGAGCTTCTAACAAAACACTGTTGCCCTGGCCCCACCCAGGCCAACTAAACCAGAACATCTGACCTGGACCTCGGGCGTCAGTGTTGTATCAAGTTCCCTGGTGATTCTGGTGTGCAGCCAGAGTGAGGAGTTGCTGCTCTAGAAAGAGCCAGAACCTTCCCGAGTAGTGTCGGCTGCCAGTGTCCCTGGAGCACACCCCAGCTCTGGCCACAGTCCTGCTTGCTTCATTACCTAATCCTCCTGCTCAGGGCGGGCGGGAGGGCAGAGGTGGACGCTCTGGAGTGCTGACGCGGCCGAGTACATCTGGAGGACGGGGGAGGGGTTGGAAATGCTGGACACGGGTGCCGTGGTGGTGGTTTCTGCATGTTAGGTGCCCTGTGTGAGGAGGAAGCAGATCTATTCTGGAGGGAGCCAAGGGCTCCCCTCAGGTTGGGGTGGAGTCCAGGAGAAAGACTTGGACTCAGTAGGCAAGGAATTTTCTGGCAATCTGAGGCCATCCAGAGAGTGGGCTGCCTCTGGCCCTGGGCAAGGCCACACTGAGGCAGACTGGAGGGTTGTGGGGTTGATGGAGTGGCTTCTAGGTCAAGCATTTTCCAGGGAGGAGAACAGCCCTTCAGAGAGCCAGTTTACAGGGGAGAGGGTGGAACGCGCCTGCGTGTTCTGTTTCCTGCTGCCCTTCCTGCTGTTCCCTGGGGCACAGCTCTGCTCTGGGAAGGAAAGAGGCCCAGCGTCCAAACCCAGCTCACATCTTCTGGTGTCCAGCCTGAGCGCCCAGGTGGGGACCCTGGCACCTGTCAGGTGAGGGCACGTGAGGGGTCAGCAGGGTCGAGCCAGCAGTGGGGTTTGTGCTCAGGCCACACAGACGGGCCACAGCAGACCCACCGCCCTGGGGGTTGGGGGAGGCTCAGGGGTGGCTCGCCCGCGGACACCTGACCTCCATGGGAGCTCAGATGGTGCACGGGGTGGAGACAGTACGTCCCGTCAGGCCTGGCAGCTCTTTACCGGTGGTCACGTCTTCCCTTGTTTCTTCTCTGCGTTCTCTCTGGTGTAGCCATCTGCAAAGTTCAGAGGCAGTCCCCAAGACTGCCCTCACCTCTCCCTCCAGTGCAGAGCTGGGGTCCCCAAGACCACTCTCAGGTCCGATAATTTGCTAGGAAGACTCACAGAACTCAAACCTAAAGCTGTAATGCTCACGGTTCTGGTTTATGACAGTGGAAGAATCCAGATTAAAATCAGCTGAGGGAAGAGGTGCATGGGGCAGGCTCCAGGAGGGTCCAGATGCACAGCTTCCAGTTGTCCCCTCCCAGTGGAGTCAGGACAGCATTGACTCCTCGTGACAAGGATGGTGACACATGCGTAGAGTATTGCAACCAGGGACACTGGCCCGAGCCTCAGTGTCCAGAGTTTTTATTGGGGCCCAGTCAGAAAGGCACGGCTGACCACCTGCGTGGCTGACCTGTCTCCAGCCCCTCCAGAGGTGGCCAAGACCCCCACCGTAAGTCACGTTGTTTGCATAGACTATACAGCATGGCCCAAGACCCCAGGTAAACAAAGACACTCTCGTCCAGCAGTCCATCCCAAGGGCCTGGAGGTCACCTCCCAGGAGCCGAGGGCAAAGGCCAGACCTCCCTGGGCACGGTTCATTCTCCAAGACTCATCATTACCTGGGAGTGCTGGGAATTTGGGTTCAGCTCTGTTGAAGCAGATAGTGGGTTCTTGATCCAGAGGGAAAGATGTGGTTATTTCCTCCCAAGCGCTGTGCCGGCAACGCGGATGACTTCCCCAGGGGAGGAGGGAGGGCCAAGGAGGGGTTTAGCCACGAGCTTCAGAGAGACCCTGAATAAGTGTCTGAGTTCCAGTTTCCTTATATTTGAACTAGAGTTTGGAGTTGCTTCTTCTCTAAATTCAAAGGAGGCGTCTGGAGGAGCCCTTATGTCTGCAGACCTCGCTGCACGTAGCTGATGTCTCAGCAGCGAGAGCCGGGGGGTGAGAAGGGCTGACTGGTCCCCACTATCCTGTGGACCCCGAGCCCTGAAGGAACCTGAAGGACCTGAAGGAACCTTTTTTTTTTTTGTGGGAAAGACCAGCCCTGAGCTAACATCCATTGCCAATCCTCCTCTTTTTTGCTAAGGAAGACTGGTCCTGGCCTAGCATCCTGCCCATCTTCTTCTACTTTATATGGGACGCCGCCACGGCGTGGCTGACAAGCAGTGCGTCGGCAGGCGCCCGGGATCCGAACCTGCGAACCCCGGGCTGCCAAACGCGGACTAAACCACTGCGCCACCGGGCGGCTCCCCCGAAGGAACCTTTTGAGAGAGCCAGGACAGAGAACACATTTTACTTCTGAAATCACTACATTGAGTGTCAGAACAGACAGCCTCTCGGCTTCCCAGGCCTGGAAAGCCGTCCTTGAAGTCCAGTGCTGACAACAGACGAGAATACGGGGGCTTATTTTAAACTGCTCAAGAAGACAAACTCCCCAGGAACTTTAAAAGCACCCGTCAACATACTGCTACCGTCGGTCCTTAATGGGAAATCTTTCTTATCTATTCATTAAAACTGACCCCCCAAAAGATCTTTAAGAGGCAAGCCTGGCTTGACATTGCTGTGTGTATACAAAAGGAATGAAACATATGTATTTTAAAATGCTTTGCCTGTGGAAGGCTCTCGGTAGACAGTTCTTGAATTCTGTAAGCCAGATAGTCGCTCTCCCTTGGGTCTAAATCAGAGAGGTTTTGACCAGAAACCCCTGGAGAGACCAGGGCAACTTCAGCATCCTAAGATCATATTTTCTGCTACCATGACCTACAGGAGGACTTCCGCCAGCTGGAGACGGCGCTGCCTCGGATGGAGGGACGGGGCATCCCGCTGACTCGGGGCCTTGCAGGAGCTCAGCTGGGCACGTGGCAGAGCGGGAGGCCTGATTCAGTTTGGTGACAGGTCGTAAGTGCAGCGGCTGTGGGTTTCCAGAGTTGGCCTGGGAAGTAGGATTTGATTCTGCAGGCCTGGGTGGGGCCTGGAGAGCTGCATGTCTGCCAAACTCCCAGGGATCCTGATGCTGTGGGTCTGGACCAGTCTGACCAGTGTGGCTCTAGACCCAGGCTGCCCAGTAGAAATAGAACTCCAGCCACATACGTAATGTTAAATTGTCAAGTAGTCGCATTTTACAGGTAAAAAGAAATGGGTGAGATGAGTTTTAAGAATAGATTTTATTTAACTTGGTATGTCCGAAATAGCATTGTCGTGGCTGTGATCAACCGGGCCGGGCGGGAGGCAGTATACCCTTCTCTGGCCCCTCCAGGGATCAGGCAGGAACAGCATCCACGGCTGCCAGGGCTGGCCAGCCCACTGCCTCCTCTCTGCAGTCTCCATTTGGGGCTAATGATCCGTTTTCAGCTGCTGGTCTGCACGCTGGCACATTGGAGCAGCGCTCTGCTGCAAAGCCGGGCAGCAGGCTGTCCCGTTTGCTGGGCCGGCTGGCGGCCTGGGACTGGGGCCTGGGGGTGAGGGGTGGACATAGCAGAGAAGCAGCTGATGCGGTTACAGCTGGCAGAGAGGCGGGCGCCCCCTCCTCCACCAGGCTCAGGAACAAACATCCCTTCTTACAAAAAAATAAAAAAGGAGAAGTGACAGGGGTCGCGGCCATGCTTTCCACATGACCTGCTGGGGAACAGAGCGCGTCTTTGTTAATCCAGCCGGCTGTCACTCGGCCTCTGCACGGAGCCATAAGCCACTTAGCACCGCCTCACCCCTGACCTGCCATCGGGCGCTCGGCTGCTCTGCACTGTGCTGGGGGACCCCCCCCGCCGGCCTTGGCCTGCGCCTCCCGCTCGCTCCCCCGCCAGCTGCCCCGGCGGGGTGGCCCAAGCAGAGCTGTGCAGTGATGACGGGAGAGGACCCGGGGAGGGCTGCGAGGGTTGGGGGCCCTGTGCAGCCGAGTGGCACCCTCAGTTTCGGTGCCTGTAACTGCTGTGAGCCTCGGTTTCCTCATCAGAGAAATGGGAATAAAAGCCATGGCTACCCCGTTAGCTGGCTGTGAAGTCAAATGTTAATATGTGTAAACCAGCTGGTGGGGCTCAAGGAATGGTAGATGTTTCTGTTAAACCCTCAGTCTTATTAATATCATCGTCACCCATCCTGCATTTTCTTGATGACTGGGGTCAGATTCTTCCTCTGTTCCACCTCCTCCCCTGCCCCTCTCTTAGACCCTCTCCTGACCCCTCCTGTTCCTTCTCCCTTTGACACCCTCCTCCCTGCTCCCACACACCTGAGCATCATTTATCAGCCATCCAAGGCTGAGGGAGGCCCCCCGTCCAGTGTCCGGTGACATGGAGGCAGCTGGAGGAGAACGCCAGGCCAGGGAGGGGTTTCCGGCCCCATCTGGAAAGGGCAGTGTGCCCAGTCTGGATACCCAGGGTGGGTGCTCAGAGCTGACTCTGGCCTGTGCTCCCTCCTGGGACCCCTCGCAGGCTGCTGCCTCCCCAGCCCACCCACTCTGCTTAGCACCCTATGCAGGACTCCAGGTCATGTGGTCAGGTGGACTGTGCCCCCCCATACTGGGAGTGCCCCCGCACTGTAAGAGTCCCCCCACACTGTAAGAGCCCCCCTACATTGTAAGAGCCCCTCTGCACTGTGAGAGCCCCCTGTACTATAAGAGCCCCCCAGCACTGTAAGAGTCCCCAGCACTGTAAGGCAGTTTGCAACCAAAACCTTGAATTGGAAAGTCCACTCGGGGTTGGGGCACCTGCCTGGGCCCCCCCCAGAGGAACCAGCAGGGCCCTGCTCCTCTCCGCCCCCCCCAATCCTTCTGTATCCTCACACTTCAGAAGCTCCCCGGCGGGAGCAACTTGAGGCTAAATATAGCCCGAGCCAGCCTCTCCTCCCTGGCCGTTAGAAATGGCGGTGGGTCTGTCAAGAAGGATTAGCTGGTCTTCCAGTGGGCAGTGAGTGTGACAGTGGCCGGGGACAGCCCGGGAGGGGAAGGACGGCCTGCTTCTTGGTGCCAATATCAAATTCCAAAGCCCAGTAGAAGCCCTATTTCTCGGGCTCTCCCCCCAGCAGACGGGCTGAGACCCAAATCCCGCTGACGCTGGCACAAGGGGAGAGCCACGGCCCAGAGGAGTGCCCTCCCCAGGCACCAGGCAGCCGGCGCCCCCCGGGGCACCCGGTGGCTCCAAGCGTTCCTTGGTTTGTGGCCCCAAATCTCCAGTCTCTGCCTCCTTTGTCACATGGCCTCTCCTCTGTGTCTCTCTGTGTCCCCAAATCTCCCTCTGCCTTTCTCTCGTAAGAACATCTGTCGTTGGATTTAGGGCCCACTCTAATCCAGGATGGCTTCTTTTTAACTTGATTCCATCTGCAAAGACCCTGTTTCCAAATAAGGCCACATTTACAGGTTCCAGGAGGACATGCAAGGGGGGGCACTGTTTACCCAGTACGAGCAGCAGAGGAGGAGAAGGTCGTGTGCATCCAGATTGAAGCAGTCCTCAGAAGGGGGGTGGCCGTGGCCCCCTCTTCCCCTCGTTGTCCAGGCCTGGCCGGGCTGGAGCGATTCCCAAGGTGTTGGGCCGCTGAGCAGGGAATGAAGTGGCATCGAGGCCAGCAGGGGCTGGGGGTCCCTGGGACCAGCCCTGGGGGGAAGGAGGAACCGCTGTCTACTGATGCTCACGGAGACCCCGAGGGCTGATGCCTGGTGTGCCGTCAGCCCTAGACTCTGGCCATGCCTGCCCTCCTGACAGGAGGGCAGCCTGGAGGAGCTCTCCCGGGGCGGGGGGCTGGGCAGTGGTCTCTTGTCCTCGTGGTTGCAGCTGGGAGTTCACGGATCTGGGTGGGCTCTGGGTTCAAGTCCCCACTCTGCCCCTTCCCACTGTGCCCATCTTCCCATCCAGGGACTGCCCCAGCCATGGCAGCCCCAGGAGGGCCCTTGTGAGAGAGTTAACCCCACAGATGGATGTTCTTCTAGTAGCGCCTGCAGAGCCCAGTCAGAGCACCCTTGCTGCCCCCGCTTCTCCTCGGGCTGACCCCCCAACACCGTGTGTCTCCCCTCAAGGCCCCCAAGACACCTTGCTTGATGTTGTCCCCTGTGGTTCCGTGCTGGGGGCTGCCCCTGCCCAAAGACCACCCTGGTGGACATTACAGGACGGCTTGCCTGGTTGGGCCAGGGCCAGGCCACCCTGGCCTTCTCTCTCTTTCTCGTGGACAACGGGCCCTTTCATGTCTGCTCAGAGGAAACCAAGCAGAGCAATCCCACCCCTGCCCCCACTTCTCCTTCCTCCCCCCTCCCCCTTCTTTTTGCCGGGAAAGGGTGTCCTGCCCTGTTGGTCACCCCGGGACAGCCAGAGGGGCATCAGGCCAGGGGGAGCGAGGCCTTGGCCCAGAGCAAGACTCCGGGGCCAGCTCAGGCAGGCACTGAGGGCGGGTGGACAGCATGGGGAAGGGGTGTGGGAGCTGTTAGGCTGCTCTCATGGCCAAGGCCTGGCCTCTGCTACCCTCCAGCCGAGGCTGAGCTGGTGGTGTCCACCCTGGGCCTGCTGGACCCCCAAACTTGCTCACTTTGGGAGCTTAGAGGCCAGGGGACCCAAGAGATGTGAACAGGTCTTGGGGTGATGTGATACTGGTCCCAGCTGGTGTGCGTGTGTGCGTGTGTGTGTGTGTGAGAGAGAGAGAGAGAGAGAGAGAGAGCTACAGCCTGGCTCAGAGAGCAGCCCACCTCTTCACTCTGCTTCCTCCCCAGCAGTGTCTCTTGTAGCTGGGGCTGGGAAGAGAAAAGGAAAAGAAGTCGTTCTGCCAGCTGGTGCCACAAAAACAGCCCAGATCCCAAGGCTCATTGCAAGGGACTCACCAAAGTAGGGGGACATGAATGCTCACCTCCCGGGAACCCTTTGGAAAGTTCTTCAGACTGCTCTGGGTGTTCGTGTTTAAGCTCGCAGCTCATGGGTGAAAAGGGGAGGTGAAGCGCATACAGAGTGCCATGACCTGGCCCGGCGCTGGGATGGCAGGCACAGGGAGCCTGGTGAACCTGCAGGTCTTGGAGGTGGCCAGGCTGCCTGCCCGCTGTCCCCTACATGTGTGCATGCACATGCTCACATGCACACGCATATACACATGCACACGCGTGCTGGAGCACATGTGTGCATACACTCACATATGCACACACAGTAGAGCTGTCTCTACCCTGACACCCGGCCCTTAGCTTTCCCCAGCTTGCACTTTCTTCCGGCTGTTTCTCGAGTCTTATCTCCCCAGACAGGGTTCCCCCAGGGCAGCACCAGTGTGGTCTCCGTTTCTGTGTATCTTCCGGGGCATCTGGGAGGAGAGACAGCCGTTCCGCGGCCCACCCTTCCTGGCCGGGAGTTCGGGGCCCTTGTATCTTGATGGGGACGCAAACTGGTGCGGTCCCTGCGTTTGCTGCCATATCAGAACATCCGGGACATTTGGATGGTTTGGAGGGACAACTGGTTAAATCAGAGCCGGCTCGGAACACCTGCCAAGCGTGTCCTAGGACAAAGCAGAGGCCTGGCTAATGTCTGTGGCGCCCAACTCGGTCCACTCTGGATCCACGCGGCCGAGGCGCCCGGTGACCTCTGGCTGTCTTAGCGTCTTCCTCCAAGGGCCCTCTGCACACCTGAGGGGACAGAGGGCGGGTGGAGGGGGAGGGATGGGACACTTGTCCCTGCCTGGCCTGAGGGCCTGACAGCCCAGGCTGGCTTTAAACCAGACTAGGGGCGGGAGCGTGGTGGCGACAGCAGTGGCCAGGGCCTGCTCTCGGGGCGGCCCGCAGCCTCGTTCTGCTGAGGCCTCTCCGTGTGTCTGCAGGTGGAGGATGTTTGCGGACGGTCTGGCTCACGGGGAGAGCGGAGCCCACCCTGAGTGTGTCTGGGAGAGTGTGGGGGGCAGAGGGGTCTGAGGTCAGCTGCTGCCTCCTGGAGGAAAGGCTGGTTTCCCTCATTCATTCCACAAACATTCACTGAGCACGGGCCGTGTGCTGGACAGAACTGAACACCACGGTGCCAGGGTAACGGAAAGCGAAGCCCCTGTGCTTGGGAAGCTGCCATCCTGGCTCAGGGAGACTCGAGAGGATATGCAAGACAAGAGAGGGACATAGCCGGTCGTGGTGGGGTGGCCGGATGAGGTACACAGTGCCCAGTTAAATTGGCATTTCAGATCAACAACGGGTAAATTTTTAGTGTGTGTGTCCTAAATATTGCACGGGACGTACTTAGAGTAAAAAAGTCTTCGTTGTTGATCTGGAATGCAAACTTCGCTGGGGGTCCTGCGTTTTGATTTGCTGCATCTGACAACCCTAAGTAGGGGGGATAAAGGTCATGGCTCCAACGCAGGGAGAGGAGGGAGCGAGCATGTGACAAAGAGTTGAAGTTCTAAGTGGGGTGGCGAGGAAGGCCTGCAGAAGGGGCCATTGGAGTTAAGACCGAGAGGAGAGCCGGGCTCAGCCAGCCATGACGACCTTTGGGGGAAGCACCTTTGGGGGCAGCAGCGCGGAGGCCCAGGTGGGAGGGGCGAGGTGCAGGGTGAGGACAGAGGGGAACAGCCGCATCATATGGGCCTGTGGCCCCTGCAGGCTTTGCTCTGGCTGCTCCCAAGTCACAGCTTAGGGCCACAAAGTGTCCCAGCCAGATGGACCCCAGAAACCATCTGGTCTGTCTCCTAATTTCCAGTGGCCGAGTGATTTCCCGGAGACTCTGTAGCAGCCAGTTAGTTTCTAGAGCAGCCCTGGGTCCAGTGGAAATTCACTGCCAGCCACATATGTCGTGTTAGTTTCCTAGTGACCACATTACAAGTAAAAACATTCTCATCACAAGAAAAAAAAAGTTGGTAACTATGGGAGGTGATGGATGTTAATAAGTAAACATTGTGGTGATCATTTTGAAATAGATACATATATTAAATCATTATGTTGTATATCTTAAGCTAATACAATGTTACATGTCAATTATATCATAAAAACAGGTGAAATTCATTTTAATGTTTTCTTTAAGCCAATATGTCCAAAATATTATCATTTCAACATGTAACCAATATATTGAATTACGTGAGACATTCTTTTTCTCGTAGCAAGTCTTCCACACCCGGTGTGTCCACTTAACAGTACATCTCTATTGACGCGGGGCGCATTTTGAGGGCTCCGTAGCCACTGTTTAGGATGAGTGGGTCTGGGGCCCACACGTCCTGACTCCTGGTCTGGGGACTTTCTCTCTTTTGGGGGATGAACACCTCAACAAGTGCGACCTCGTGTGGGAGTGGGGTCTCGTCCCCAACTGGAGGGACTTGCTCACAGAGGTGGAGGGATGTGCTCTTGGCCAGACGGCCAGTAGGGGGCTGTGGTAGGTCAGTGCCAGTGTCTCTCCACACATCAGGCCACCTGCAAGGACAGCAAGTGTCCTCAGCAGAGGGGCCACGGAAATAACCAGTGGTCTTCACGGCAGATTGAGAAGGTCGGGAACCCCTGATGCTCCACTCCCCCATCCTGACCCCGGGGGCTTTGCAGGTGTCACCGTCCACACTGGCGCTGTGGCTTGTTTCCCTGTGTGTCCTGGGAGCCGGGAGGTGGCGTCCTCTCGGCAGGAGGACTCGTCCTCGCGTCAGGAATGGGGGTGTGCTGCGCTGCACCTGGGCAGGTGTGAATGCCCGTTCTCAGGTAACACAGTCCAACTTGGCTGCAGCCCAGGGGGTGTGGGAGGGCTTCACAGAGTCTGAAGGTTGAACGAGCTGCCACTTGAGTCAACAGTAACCACGGCGGGAGCCCAGAAGTGGCGCCCTGCGCTCGAGGCGGGAGCCTGCTTCCACGGGGTGCGCCAAGGCCCCTGCCCACCGGGGGCTTCCGATCTCCCCTGGGGCCCAGGGCGAGGCACAGGCATTCTCTGACCACGTGGAAAGGTCTCCCGCTCCGGCCCGCGGTGTTCGTTAACCACGCGCATTCGCTGAGCCCTGCCTGTGCTGTGTGGTGTGATGCTGTGAGGACAGCCTGGGAGCAGGACTGGGCCCTCGTCCGGTGAGAGCATCTGTGGAGTCGGGGCTGGCGCTCCGCTGGCTGGGGCTGCAGGGCCCTCGTGCTGCTGATGGCAGGTGTCCTGGGTGGTCGGTGCCTGCAGGCGGTCAACGCCCCACCATCTCCCCTCGGCTCTCAGATTTCTGGGGCTCGTCCCTGCCTCCCACCCGACGCTGTGTCTGCGCTGGGGACCACTGTCCCGGGAGTGAGACAGGGCGTGCAGGGCAAACGCTCCAGCCTCCTCCCACTCAGATGGCACAGCCCTGGTCTACACAGCCCCCCAGGGGGGCTGAGCCCCATCGTCCACAGTGTAGCCCGATGAGCAGCGTGCGCCCCACACTGGCTCCTCGCTTCCTGTCTCTCCTCCCACTCAGACATCGGGTTACTTGCCAGACCGATGATTTCCACTCCAGTCCTCGTCTTGGGGTCTGCTTCTGGGGACCCCAAACTAAGACAAAAGCCCTGTCCTACCAGTTGGCAAGCGTTTGAATGTCAACCTATGGCTGGGGTTCCCAGGGAAGATAGTGCCTGAGCGGGGCCTCAGAAGAACTGGGAAAGAGAGGGGTTGGCATGCCAGGCAGGGACAGCAGCATCTGCAAAGGTCTGGCAGTGGGACAGGGCAGGCTGGAACAGGGCAGGTGAGTGGCCACACGGAGGCCCGCCCACAGTGGCCGGGCAGGGACCTGCATCCAGGCGGGCAGGACGCCCTGGGATGGACACCTGGCACCAGGCCCTTGGAGAGCCAACCCTTTCTAGCAGGAAGAAGGAGGCCCTCCTTACACAGGGACGTCTCTCTCTGGGGTTGGCTGCTCTGGAAGACAAGTCGTCGACCCACCCTCTGCCTCGGTTCTGTCACCTGTAGGATGGGAATGACAGAAGTCTCTACGGCGAGGACTAAGTGCGTGGCGTGTGGGAGCGCACGGACGTGGGCCATCATCCCGGTCGGTATCGGCAGGGGCCTTGGCACAGCCGCACCATGCTGGCTCTATAGCAAACCGCCAGTGACGACGTGGCTTCTCAACTCCTGCCTCCTCCCCAGAGCTGGTGCCAGGAGACCAGGGGGGGGGTGGGGGGGACAACTGGCAGGACTGTCAGTTCTTGGGCCACCTTAGCTATCAGCTCAACCCATGATGTTGAACTGTCATCCAGTGACCTTGGCCCTGAATGTTGTCACCTCTGAGGCAGCCCAGCAACCTCACAGCATCCCTAAGTGATGTGGCCGTGAGCAGCTGATAAGTCGGGCAGCGTTCTTAAGGAGCCAGCAGGGCCAGGGGGCCCAGGTGTCCAGACGGCGTGTGGCCCCATGTCTGAGTGCCTGTGTCCTTGGTTGGAAAGCCAGGGTACCTCGGAACGGTGGAGTGGGGGTGACATCCGACGTGACACTGTGTGACCCAGCACACAGTAGGTGCTTAATATACCTCACCTCTCTCCTCCCCTCTGCCCTGACGTTTAGACAGATGCCCAGGGCTGGGCTGGGGTCTCAGAGCCGATTAGAATACCAGCTCTCCACTGCCAGTCGTTGGAAATTTGTGAGGAAAGGCCGAGAAAATGGGTGTGGAGCCCAAGGCTTGCAGTCCCTGCCGGTGCTGGTGAGACAATGCAGCAGGAATCCTTCTGGAAGCGTCCAGATCACGTGACATCACAGCAAGGCTGCAGCAGGGCTGCTGTGCCAGCAACGGCAGGTGGGAAGGCAGCTCTTGGTCTCGTCCTGTGTCCTCCAGCTTCTCTGGATCCAGCTGGGATGGGCGGGGTGGGGTGTTGAGTATCAGGCCGATGAGCTCACTGTGGGATGGGCTCCCCGGCACATCCCATATGAGCTTCGTGATTCCCGTGCAAGGCCTCGGGCAGCCGTTTTCACAGGTGAGCAAGGTGCGTCTCTGCTCAGAACACAGAGTTCACAGGGGCCTTGAATGCCAGGCCCACTCTTATTTCACTCTGGGCTTCCCTCTGATCTCTTAGCGGCCTATCCTGGGGGCATTTGCACATCCTGCCTAGGACCCCGTTGTTTCAGGTTGGCCTTGGGTCTGACTCTTTTTCCACTTTCTTTGAAGGCCTTTTCACAAACTGTGCACATTCAGTAAAATAGTGTCGAACTGAATTGAAGCTGCATTTGTGGAAGCACTGAGCCCAGTGCCTGGCAAATATATGGTGCTTAATAAATGCTTGTTGAGTCAGTGGGTGACCTTCCCTCCATCCCTGTCTCGACTCACCTCGTCCCTGGGTTTACGATGGGCAGAGCATGTCACTGACGCTACCCAGCTGACTCATTTCTCCTTCGGGGCTGTGTTCCCTCAAAAGAAATTACAGGTTCTCAGATGGATAATGACAGGCTCCAGCTTTTCAGAGGAGAAGCTGTCTGGGAAACTTTAAATAAGACAACAGGGAGAACCAGCGGGGCCGGCGGATCCATTTTGCTGCTATTCCCGGGGCTGGGGCCTCTGGAGGGGCCTGGGTGGAGAGCAGGGGGAGGCTGTGGCCCCACCCGGGCAGGGCCCTGGTCACCCTCCCACGGAGGGAGCGGGCACTTGAGACGGGGGTGGCTTAGCAGATACGTGTCACTCGAGGGCTCTTGGGCGACCACAGTCCACGAGTGGTTTTTCTTTTTCTCCTCCAGAAGGCTGTGCCTGTGAGCGTCCTCTGAGGCCAGAAGCCTGGCGTGCTGGGCAGCATGACATAACTTGACCCTTTAAAATGCCGGTCAGATCATGCCATGCTCGCGCTCAAAGTCCGTGTTGACCCCTGTCTCACTCCAAATAAAACCAGAGTCCTTCCGGGGCGTCTGAGGGTCCTGGGGCTGCTGTGACAGATGAGGGCAGGCTGGGGGCTTTAACGACAGAGACCTATCCTCACTGTCCTGGGGGCCGGAAGTCCAAAATCCGGGTGTGGGCAGGGCTGCACCCCCTCTGGAGGCTCCAGGGGAGGGTCCTTCCTGCCTCTTCCAGCTCCTGGTGCTGCCCGCATTCCTTGCCTTGTGGCTGCATCCTCCAACCTCTGCCTCCATCGTCACCTGACTTTCCCCTCCGTGCCTCTGTGTCTTCTCCTGCTTTTATAAAGACACTTCCATTGGATTTAGGGCCCATCCTACTCCGTTGCAACCTCATGTTAACTAATTACATCTGCAAAGACCCTATTTCCAAATAAGGTCACATGCTGAGGTTCTGGGGGGACATAAGTTTGGGGAGATGCTATTCAACTCAGTACACTTACCTTTACGGCCTCCTTTCTTCCCACTCCCCTTGGCTGCCTCAGCCACATGGGCCTTCTGGCTGTTCTTCCAAAGCACCAGTGGTGCTTGTGCCTCAGGGCCTTTGCATCTGCTGGTCTCCTGCCTGGAAGGCACCCAGAGCTCCCTTCCTCAGGCTCAAGTGGCCCTCCCAGAAGTAACACTCTCCCTTCTCTCTTGATCCTCTTTATGGGGCTTTAATTTCCTTCATTCCACTTGGCACTGCGTATCATATATTTGTCTTCGGTCTTGCCGCCTCTAGGAGTCTGGAACCAGGGACCTTGTCCGTCTTGTTTACAGCTGGATCCCCAGCTCCTCGATCAGTTCCTGGCACAGAGGAGGTGCCTGCCTACCCCGCAGTGTAAACGTATGCTCATGTGGCTCGTGTTCAGGCTTCATGGAATCCAGGATGATACATTCAGTCGAGGGGCCTCGGGGGCCATGGGACAGGGAGGAGGGGAAGGAGGAGACAGAGAGGTCAGCTCCATGACCCCCACAATGCCTGAGCTAGTCTGCTGTTATCTCTTTCATCTATTTCTTCTTTGAAAGGAGAGGAGGGAAGCATTCTACTTCTTGCAGTCGGTTTAACCTCCAATCTGGACTAGTAGCCCCAATTTACCATTGAGGACACTGTGGCTCCAAGGGGATGGTCCAGTCAGGGACATGCCAAGGTCCCTCGGCCAGTTGGAGTAGAGCCAGTCCCAGAATCTGCCTCTGACACCAGGGCTGTGTCCCCACCCCAAGCCTGACCGCAGCTCCTCCCTCCCTGGGCAGCTGGGGTGACTATTGCCCCGGGCGGGCATGGGCTGGCGTGGGAGGGCGCCCGGGACTTTGCACCCAGCTTGCGGGTCAGAAGGGCCGGGCCGGGCGGACCCTCCCAGCCTCCCAGAGCACAGCGTCTCTTCCCAAGGTCAACACCGCTGTCTGCCAGAGGCCAGCTTGGTGTCCCGTGGCACACGTTCCAGGAAGCAGAGCGTCCTCTGCCGTCCCCGGCGGCCAGTCCGGGTCTGATAGCGCCTGATGGGCCAGCATCCTCAACGCCAGGGATGCGGGGGCCGGGGGCAGCCCACCCAGAGTGGCGAGAACTCCCTGAGCCTTCTGGAAACATCATAACCGGCCACACTGTTTGCACTTCCAAACCTTATTGCAAAGAAAAATAAATACATAAACCTAATCAGACGTGGATTTGCCGCATGCAGTGACCAGTGGACTGTTTATATTGTGGTTGTGCCGCCAGCTAACATTTATGGGGGTCTGCTGGGTCCGGGCCCCAAGCTGTGGTGCTCTAGGGACATCGTTCCCAGTGCCTCGAAGCCTCTGCCAGGGAAGGGCTGTGACCTGCACTTTACATTTGAGGAAACCAAGGCTCGGATGACCCTGGGGTCATTGCTGTGAGGGACCCGGCGGGGACTGGGCCCCGGGTCGGTCTGAGGTGAAAGCTCACCCTTGTTCCCAGCTTGTCTCCAGCCTCCCAAAATAGCTGTTGAGAGGGAGAACAGAACAGGGCGCCATTGTTTGTTGCCTTGTGGTTCACGGTGGAGACAGGACCTCGGAGAACGGCTTGACGGCCCGTTTCAGGTAGGCCGGGGACTCGGAGGGACACCGTCTCCGAACCAGAAATGGGGTCATGTGGTCTGAAAAGGCGTTTTTGTGCCGACTCTGAGTGGGAGACGGCATTCAGGGCCAAAGGCTCGGCATTTCTGGAATGTTCTGATGGTTGATAGAGACCACAGGATAGCGGGATCGGATCCCCTGCCCACTTCAGCTGCCCTTAGAAAGGGTGAAAGGTTAGAGGTCAGGGGGACACTGGCGGACCAGAGCTTCCCAGTTAGATTCCGAGGAGGCTGTCAAGTTGAGCCGGATTCTGAAAGAAGGAAGAGACGTTTCCAGAGGCAGAGGATCCTGGGAGGGAAGGTGACGGCTGGGAGATGGAGCAAGTCCCTGGTGGAAAAGAGAGATGTGTGAGGTGGGGCTTGTAATGGGGGACCCCAAACCCAAGGCCTCTGTGGGTGGAACCTATCGGAACTCCCAGAGGAACTGCCCTGTGTCCCCGCCTCCCAGTTCCTGCCAGGCTGAGCAGAGGGCAGAGGCCTGGAGAGGGCCTTGGCTAAGTGCCAACTGTGTGTCCAGGGCCGGCTCTGTGGGCAAGCAACCTGCAGCCACCCAGGGTCCCATGCTCAGCCATGTTTGTCTGTCGCTTGCCTCTCATTTGCCTTATGAGGTAAATTGACACAGAGAGGCTGGTCATCTGGCTGAGGGCCACACAGCTTTCATGTCCAGTAAGGCCTTGACCCCAAATCTGTCCTGAGTCCAGGAGCATTTTCTGTGAACTGCTCCTGTGCCCCCTGATCCCTTTTCGTGAAAACTTAGCCACCATGAGACATCACTTCACCCCCACTGGGGTGGCTAGAATCAAGAAGACAGACAGTAACAAGTGTGGGGAAATCGGAACCCTCACGCACTGCTAGTGGGAATGTAAAATGGTTCAGCCACTGTGGAAAACAGTTTGGTGGTTCCTCAAACAATTAAACATCATGTCACCCTATGACCCAGCAATTCCACTCCTAAGTACCTACCCAAGAGAGTGGAAAGCATACGTCCACACAAAACTTGCTGCTAGCAGCGCTGGTCACAATAGACAAAAATGGAAACAACCCAAGTGTCCATCATCTGATGATGGATAAACCAAATGCGGTCCATCCATGCACTGGAATATTATTTGGCCACAAAAAGGAAAAAGTACTAATCCGTGGTACAGCCTGGGTAAACCTGCAAACTTGCAGTCAGACGCAGATGGCTGCGTATTGTATGATTCCACGTGTGTGAAATGTCCAGAGTAGATAGATCCGTGGAGACAAAGTAGATGAGTGGTTGCCTGGGGACGAGGACGGACTGCTAAGGGGTACAGGCTTCTGTTTGGGGTGATGGAAGTGTTCTGGGGTTAGACAGTGGCGATGGTTGCACAACAGCGTGAATGTACCACCACCGAGTCGTCCACTTTAAAATGGTGCATTGATGACGTGGAAATTATCTGTTTTTAAAGGCGGCTTCATGGGGAGGGCGTGCTTTGGGCCTGGGCTGCTTTGTTCCCTTCCGTCCCAGACCTGACCACTTCTGGGGGATCATTTTCGTCCCTCCAAGTTCTCATCCTCTCACAATCCTGGTTCTCAAACAAAAATTGGATCCTGCAATCTGATAAAGGATATTTTTAATTGATTTTAAAATATATTCACATGAAAAATTTTATGGGAAGAGAAAAATGGCCTGACAGTTTGCACTTAGCAACATCCTTTCATTGGAAAGAGCGCATTTTTCTGGAGTTGGGCCGTCCTGGCTTTCTCGGGTCACAGGGCCGTCACGACCGGGGGGGCAATGCAGCAGATCCTCAGGGTTCAGGGCGAGGCCTCAGGGGCTGCTGCCTGGCTTGAATCCCAGTTCCACCACTTGCTGGTTGTGTGACCTCTCTGTGCCTCAGTTTCCTCATCTGTAAGATGAGAACGAATGTCGTTAGGATGAAAGGAGTTTGTTGCTTGGAACAGTGCCTGGGGCTTAGGAAGTTCTTGCTGTCTGAGTTGTCGCTCACGTTTTGGAGCCTCATTAGCAAGTATTTATGGACGTCTGGTGTTGCCCAATGCTGTGGGGTCCCCATCAGTGTAAGACCCAGCCCCCTCCGGAAATGTCTGTCTGGGTCATCTCATCACACATTGCTGTGTGGTCGGCCACCCCGAACTCGGCAGCAGCAAACAAGCATTGCTTTTGCTCACAAGTCTATGGTTTCGGTGAGGCCTGGCGGAGGGAGCTCGTCTCTGCTCCACGCGACACCTGCTGAAGCAGCTTGACAGTCGCTGGAGGCCACCTCCAAGATGGTGTGCGCGCGCGCACACACACGCACAGCTGGCAGGTTGGGGCAGGCTGTCGGCCGGGCGCTCAGCCTGTGTTGGCTCCCTCCCATGGCCTGGGCTCTGTCACAGCATGGTGGCTGGGTCCCAAGACCAAATGTCCCAAGAGAAAGAGCCAGGCAGAAGTGTATCCCCTTTGTGACCAAGCCTCCTTAGTGACCTAGTGTCTGCTACTCCACCACACTCCATCAGTGGAGGCTGTCACGAAGCCCTCCAGGTTCAAGGGAAGGGGACAAAACTGGAAGGTTCTGGAAGAACGTGCAGGGTGGGAAACACTATTGTGGCCATCTTGGAAGATAGAATCTATTCTTACAGCATAAAGGGTCAGGGCTGGATGGCCTCATACAGGTCTCCTGGCCCCCGCTATGCACCCCATTTACAGATGGGAAAACTGAGGTCCTGAGAGGAAAGTGTATTCTCAAGGCCACAGATTCTCCCCTGCCTTGTATTAGGCTGTTAGGAAGGATGTCATCTTTCCTGTTTGAGAGGAAGTTCCTGGAGAGAGGGGCTGAGTCATCTTTATCATTGTGCCCCCTTCTGCCCCCAAGTGCCTGGCACAGATCCTTGGCCATATCTGAATCCAGTTGACCCCCAAGTCATGTCCCAGAAGGCCATTCAGACCTTCAGCATCTCCCTCCCATGTTGACCCTACAGTGCTGCATACAGTAAGTGCTCAGTAAATGCTCAACAGACTGACAGACCCTCTGCTCATGCCTGACTGATGCCAGGTAGCTTGGAGCCTGGTGGGCCAGGGCAGGACGTAGGACAGCGGAGCACTTGGGGTGGCTGGGCCTGGCAGCCCCCTCCTCTTCCAAACTGAGCCCCTGTGGGAGTGGGAGGGCTGGGAGGTTCTGGCCTGGGTGGCCCAGGAAGGAGGGGGTCTGGAGGGCTCAGCTTCCTGAGCCCCATTCTGGAGGTGTCTCTGTGGCTGCAGGAAGAGCCGGCTGAGCCAGATAAAGGCCCAGCGGGGGCCCTTTCCCAACAAAGGAAGCCAGCAGAGGCCTTTTCTCTCCCGCCTAAACACTCCAAACGCCTTTCAAGCTCCCAGGCAGACTGGCGGGCTCTTCAGAGGCGAGGGGGGAGGTAACTGCAGCACAAAATGGGGTGGGAGGCGCCTCTGCCTTCCTCCAGCAACCCAGAGGCAGATCCATTTATTTAAAAAAAAACACAAAAAAACCCATGTTCTAGAATATTCCTTCTCAGCGTGCAGGCCCCTTTCTGGGCCCTGCAGGGTGTGCACTGGAGAGGGAATCAGAGAGAGATGCTGGGCCTGGGTCCCCCCCTCTGCTCCTGCCGGCCCCCCCCCCCCCAGGACCTTCTGGGCTCCTCCTCTCCTGTGATTCACGAGGCCTGCCACCCAGCCCTGCAGCTGCTCTTCCTGCTGGGGCCCCAGCTCCACCCTGGGCCTCTCGCAGTTAATTGGATGGATAGGGATAGAGGAGACCATCCAGACCTCCGGCCGCCACCCCCTGCCCCCAGCCTGGCAGTAGGAGACCACCGGACCTCAGGAGGGTGGCTGATGGCCCTCCAGGATTGGAGCCCTGCAAGGGGGCAGGCATTCGGTGGTCTGTTAAGCGGATCATTGCCCCAACCCCTAGTGGGGCCAGAGGCTTGGGTGACACTGCTGTTTTAACATTTGAACTCTGCCCTCTGCTCTGCTCCTCCCCACAGCTCCTGGGTTCCCTGGGAAGAGGTGTGGCCTCAGAATCAAGACCAGCCCAGGCAGAGTCCCAACACCACCTTTAGTGGCCAGCAGAGTGTCCAGCTTTTCTGCACTTGGGGTTCTCGTCTGTAAAATGGGGGTTAATACTGCCTGCCTCCCAGGGCTATGCTGTGAATTAATCCAGAAGGTCCCTGTATGTACAGGTCTCGGCTCCCCTAGGGGAGTGACACGGCACGATAGGAGGGTTGGTGTAAGGATGTCAGCCACTTGGGCAGGTGAAGCCTCAGAATAGCTCCCCGTGGGTGTTGGTGAACGTTAGCCAGGGTGTCCCGCTGGGTGGGGGGACGCAGAGTGGCCTGCAGGACACCACCCAATCCGGGCACATGCCGGCCTCCCGGGCTCCGTCTCCGCTGGACTGCTGGGGCATCTCCCGGCAGGAGAGAAGCCGCTCAGTAATGAGGCCCCGGGGCGCTGCGGGGCGCCTGGGAGAGGGCAGGAGGAGGTTGGCTGGTGCCAAGGCTCATTAAGTGCTGCTGTTCAGAGGGGGATTAGGCGGGAGCCAGCCGCCGATTCCTTGGGTTTGGTTATTAAAGGCTCCGTGCAAGGTAAACACCAGGCGCTTCCTTTCAAAGCCGCACCCGCTAATTAGAGGGCCAGGAACTCATTAAAACAGTAACTCGGGGACTGCCTGGGAAGATGGCTGGGGGAGGGGAGGCTGGGGACGTGCTGGAGGACCCAGGGCAGAGCATCTCTCCCAGGCAGAGCGGACAGAGCAGGCAGACCCCCCCTCCCCCATCATGGGCACGGCCAGGGGGCTCCAGAGGCAGGTGCAAGACCCCTTCACCCCGGAGCCCTGAGCCTGGACCTCTGGCCCCTTAGCTTTTATTTGTTTGCTTCCGCCCTCACCCGCCCTCGTCCGTGGTTCCCTTAGTGGGCTCATTGGGGTCCACGTGTTCTTCCTGTGACAGGGAAGAGTGGAAAATAACAGGGGCAAAGCCACGTTTCTGAAAAGCCTACTGCACAGGCTGAATAATGGTCCCCGAGGTGTCCATGTTCTTATCCACAGGACCTGTGCCTGTGTGGCCTTCCTGGCAAAAGGAACTTTGCAGATGGGATTAAGTTAAGGACCCGTGGAGATGGGGAGATGATCGTGGATGATCTAGGTGGGACCAGTGTCCTCACAGGGTCCTTTTAAGAGGGAGGTGGAGGGGATGCTACAGAAGAGGAAGTAGGACTTATGATGGAAGTAAGTGGCTGGAGTGACGTGAGGAAGGGGCCACGAGCCAAGGAATGCAGGCTTTTCTGTAAGATGGAAGAGACAAGGAAAGGGACTCTTCCCTGGAGCCCCCAGAAGGAACCAGCCGACACCTTGATTTTAGCCCCGTGAGCCCCGTGTCAGATCTCTGCCCTCCAGACTGTGAGAGAATCAATTGGAATGTTTGAAGGCGCTAAATTTAGTCACTTGTGGCAGTAGCCACAGGAAACTGATGCCCCTGCTAATTGTCAGGCGCCTTGGGTGGGTCACTCTCCTGAAGCCGTGAGGGGGGCCTGGGAGCCCCAGGGACGGGCGAGCCGTCTGGGGCCCTGAAAGCTGTTGGCAGGGATACTGGCTGCACAGTCTATGCATCTCTGCTAGACCCGGGAGGGGTACACGTGGGCGAGAGGTGGCGCCTGTGCACTTGCTGCATTATTTTCTGTATATTTGAAATATTTCATAATTAAAAATGTTTTCATATGACATCTGCCTGGTCCCCAATTCTGCACCCTCTCTCAGACTCCTCCTGCTGCTCCCTTGGGGCCTGGAACCAGACCTCCAGGTGCTCTGACCAGGCCGTGAGGGGCTGCAGGGGGTTGGTAACAATCGTTCTTGTCTCAATAGCCCAGGGCATCTGGGAGCTGTTAATGGGTCACATTTCCCAGCCTGGCTATGGGGCAGGAATTACTCCAACCGACCAGATTGGGAGTTAGAGAGGCCAAGTTCATACCCTGTTGTGTGACTTGCATAAAACACCTGACCCTTCCAAGCTCAGGCGTCTCCTCTGGACAACAGGGCCGTGCTTCTGGTCTGTGCATCTCTCTGGAGGATGTAAGGCCCAGCCAGGACCTGGCGAGGGAAGGCTGGGCACTGAGACATTTAACGAGCGTGCGTGTCAGGTCCTGGGACCTCTGGATGAAAGGGGTGTGTACGCCTGAGTCACCTTTATGGCGATTCTGTGCCCGCCGGGGGCTTCCTGCCTTGATGTGGAACCCTGAGGCGCAGGACCTGTTGGGCTGCATCTGTGCGTCTCAGCTGCTCTGTGCTGGGCTCTGGGCATCTGGCGAGGACCAGTGGGGCCCCATCTCCTGGGTGGCGGCCCCCAGTCACAGGGTGGGGGCTCAGACTCTCACTCACATTGGGCTGGTGGGGCAGGTACCTACAGGGCTCACACCTGGAGGCGGAAAGACGCAGTGCTACCGTGCGCTGTCTCCTAGGCCATGTCACCATTGACCACGAGATGGGGCTGCCGCTCCGTCAAGCCCTGGGTCTGTGCCTGGACGTGGGGGTTTGTAGACATGTGTCTAATTCCTCCTTCTCCCCTTCCAAATAATGGTCATACCAACGAGAGCAGATGGAGAGCATGCCCCATGTACTTGATACTTCTTAACCCGTGTCATCCTCCAGGACCCTACAAAATAAGGAGCGCTGCTGGCCCCACTTTCCAGATGGGGCACAGAGGCACAGAGAGGTGAAGTGACTTGCCCAAGGTCACACAGTGGGATTCACAGCCAGCTCTGTCAGGTTCCAAAGCCGGAGCTCTAGATTAATATAATGAAAGCCGCCTCCCTCCCCTGCTGGTGCCTCCCTGTCCCTCCCCGTCCCACCACTCCCCTCCCCACCCTTCTACCCCTTCCCCTCCACTTCTCTGGGCTGGTGGCACTTGAGAAGCCAGGTCCGTGTGTTCTGACTCTTGAATGCATTTCTTCCTCCTCAGTTTGCGCAGCAGGGAGGGGAAGGTGCGATGTTCCCCCCACACTGTATTTAGTTGTGTTTTCCTTTCATGGAAACCCCAGATTCTGCCTCCTCCTGTCTCTGCCTCTCTCGGGACCCCCTCCCCACTCAGTCTCTTCTCTCCAAGAGGGCATTCTTGAAGGCCATCCGCTGAGGGTCCCGGGGGCCAGGCCCCATGCTGGGTGCTCCCAGCCTCAGAGATTCGCCCCACACACTGTCATCTCCTCTTCCCTTCCCAGCCAGTGTCTCTGCAGGGTGGGCTGCACCAGGCCTCCCAGACTGTGGGGAGCATTGGACTCCCCTGGGGCCTTGTTGAAGAGCAGGTTCCGATGCAGCAGACCCTGGGAGTCTGCATTCCAGCCAGCTCCCAGGGACGGCCGCTCCCCACCAAGCTCCCCGAGCTCACTCCCCGCAGAAGGCTTGTGGCCCTGCTCCTCGGCTGTATTTGCCCTCAGAGGCCACCGGCAGCCTCTAGTGACCACTAGTAACCAATTCTTGGTCTGTGTCCCCTTTGCATCCCGGCAGCCTTTGTCCCTTCTGTAAACCTCCGTGCCCCTCAGGGTCCAACCAGAGAAGCAGAACCGTGGGGGATGGCCATGAAGAGATTTATGCCAGGGACTGACCTAGCGGTGGTAGAACCAGCCCCAGGGAGGGCAACCGGGCCCCTCAAGCAGGCTGGAGCCACCGTCCAAGGGCAGGGTTTCTTCTTCCTCCGGGACGCTGCACCTTTGCCCCGCCCTCCCCTGAGCCGGGCCAGCCCCACACCACTGGCCAATGCAGGGCACAGGTGAGCCCGTCCCCGGGCTGGCCCGTGCCGGCTTGCTGACCCAGCCCTTCAGGCCTGCCGGCCCGCTGGGTGACATCAGTGGGGGCTCGCACTGCAGAGCTGGGGCGCGGAGGGCGGGGCGCGCAGGCAGAGGGCCGTACTGTCTTTGCATTGTTTCCGAGGGAGGCAAGCCGGCAAGTTTCATCCACTTTTTAATAAACCAGGCCTTTGATCTGGCAAAAATGAGTAATTAGCCAGGAGCCAGCGAGTTAGCACCCTGGCAGGCTGGCAGCCTGGCTGACATATGCCCGCCGGCCTGTGGGGCTGAGGGAGGTGGAACCAGCGTGTGCAGATCAGGCTCCTGAAGATGCTCAGGCGTCTGTTTCTGGGGGTGGGGGTGGCGTCGCCAGGGACAGGGAGTCGCACCCCCAGGGTTGGTGCCTGCTCTTCTCTCCCCAACCCAGCCAGGGGCCCTCGCTGGGCCGCCTTCCTCCAGCCTCAGCTTCCCCATCTGTAAACTGGGGCTGTTAGCCCTTCACTCGTGGGGCAGTGTGGATGCTGCCCGTGAGGCAAACAGAGCAACAGGGACGCGCAGTCCCCGCCAGTCCCCTCACTCGCTCAGGACACTCACCCAGGGCCACCGCCAGTCCGTGGGGCGGCTCTGTGTCCCTGGGCATGTATGTCACCTGCTGGATCCTGGCTCCGTCCTGCTCCAGAGCTGCCCCCACCGTCCTCCCTCCACGGCCGCCTGCAGACTTCCTTCTGGTGGCCGCGCCTTCTCTCTGTGAGCGGATCCGTCCTTGGAGTGAGCCTCAGTGCCAAGGGGGGCTTTAGTCCCTTCGTCTCCATCAGCCCGCTGGGTGTCGTGAGTGATCGAGTGTGACTTGTAGAAGGCGCGTTTGTTAGGCCAACCCGACTTCCAGGAGCGTCCTCCCCTCTGGACGAGCTCCCCTTTAGGGACGTGTGGAGCCCCCACCGCTGCCAGTGGTGGTCCTGTGCCCTGCTCCAACAACAACAGCAGTAATAATAACAACTGATGAGAGAGACAGAGAGAGAGAGAGATGGGGATAGAGGGAGAGAAAGAGGAAGAGAGAGAGGAGGAAAGGAAAGGAAAGCAAGCCATGTCCATTTAGAGTTGGGACCCCCGAGGCCCCAGGACCGCGAACGTCTTGCCCGAGGCCCTGAGGAAGCCCCAGCTGCGCTGGGAGCAGGTGTGGACTGCCGTTAGCCCTCCCGTCCAGGAAATATTTGTGTGGAGTTTCCTGCTCACCTCGGGGCTCCTGTAAAGATCCCCCAGCACGCTCGCTGCTGGCCCAGGGGTGGCCTCCTGGGCTGCACCAGGAGGACAGAGCCAGGGCAGGGCTCTCGGGCCCTGCACGAGGCGGGACCTGGGCCTTCCTGGGACCCCAGCGTCTTGGGGCTGTGACACAAGAGGCATGGGGTCTGGCCCTGGCTCAGTGTCAGCTGGGGTCCTTCTGGAAGTCTCTGGGCTGTGCCTCTGGCCTTGGTGATCACTGGGGGTTATTTGGCATCATCCGTTAACCCTTCTCCTGCTGTGTGCGACTCACTGGTGTTTGGGGCTTGGCCGCTGGATTTTGAGCCTTTGTTCCTTCCCTCGATTATTCATTCAACAAACATTTATGAAGCCTGGCCCTGGGCCTGGGGGTTGGCAAGGGTTTGCTCAGGGAGCTCACAGTCTGAGCATCAGTCCATGAAGACAAATTTTCCCGGTTGCTGACAGTAAGGGAGTTCCATGGAGGTGGGGCAGAGGAACGGGCGCGGAGTCCGACCCCCCACTGCCTCGGTGAATGGGGGTGGACCACGGCAGCCCTCTCCAGTCTGCTAGACTGTGAGCTACTGGACGAGGGCCATGCATCACAACCCAGCACGCACACGGTGTGTGCACGTGCGCACATGCACACGTGCCCACACGCCTTCACATGTGCACATCTGCATGCTCTTGCACATACACACACCACATGCGCACACATACACATGCCCACATGGTGTGCACATACATGTGCATGTACACACGCACACAGATGGGCACATTCACATGTTTGCATAGACACATGCACAATGCCTTTCACATGTGTGCACACGCACACACTCGTACACACAGGTACATGCATGCACATACACATACACACAGACTGCACACGCAAAGCACGTGTTCTCATGCACATTCACACTTGCACACACGTGCACACACACCCCAAGTCTGCCCTAGCATCTGAGGGGTTGGGCACACGGGACAAATAGAGACTTGTGCCTGTTCCCAACTCTTCCTGCCCGGCCACTGGGTCCCATGTCACACGGGGCCTCACTCATGTGGACACCCAGCCTGCTCGCTCCAGCTCTGTCCACGTGCCCTCCAGCCCCCCTTCAGGATGAGCTCCCTAGCAGGGCAGCCCCCTCAGGAGGACAGGTTGGAGGGAGGCCCACGCGCTCTGGATGGGGCCCTGGGCACGCAAGCAGGGAGACCAGGTCCTGGAAGTGGGGTCTGGCCCCGGGGCAGCTGTGGGGTGTGGCCCCTCGCCCCCACAGACTCCTTGCTCTTGGGGGCACCTGGGGGAGGCCCAGAACTGGGAGGGGCTCTGAGCGCAGGGCCGGGGTGGGGTCCTGGGTGCCAAGGTGATGCTGATATCCATCCCACACCTGAAACAGAAGTTTCACAAAATGATGTCTTCACTGCAGGTGGTGCATCCAGCGTTTTTTTATCCTATTTCATTTCCTTCTTAAAAAATTACTCCTCCGTGGGATGCGGCCCAGAGTGTAGAAACACTTCAGGTTCTTCCCCACTCTGAGGTTGGGGGTGCTGGAAACATCCCTAAGCTCTCACTCGTCTTTGTCATGAGACAGAGATAACGCTGCTCCCCCAGCCTTCCCGGCCCCGCCCGTCCTGTCCCCAGTCACTGTCACGGTCACAGTCCCGCCAGCCCCTCTCCTGCACCTCTTCAGATGGGGGGGTGATTTCATAGTGATCCAAAGAAACCCAGTGTCAGAGTAAAGACCTGGAAAAGGGATGCAGGACAGAGGGAGGGTTCCTTCCTGCTCCTGGGGCTTCCCATGCCCTCCCAGAGTCACAGGCACTTTGCTGCCCATGGATTGCAGGAAAGGGCTGACTCGCCTCTCTCTCCCTCTCCCCGTTTTACCATCACTTTGGTCTCCTTCCTGGTGGTTACACAGTCAGATCTCTACCCTCCGAAGGAGAGGGCCTGGCCTGGCCTCGCCTCCCTGTGTCCCCTGCTTCACCTCTAATCAGCTGTTTGTGTAAAGTTGCTTACCCTCCTTCATATGATGGCAGGACCCTGAGTCCCTCCAAACTTCCCAGGCTGTTCTGGGGGACAGTTTCTCATGGAGGTTGACAGTATAGACTGAGGATGACAGCATGACAGCATCTGCATGCAGAGCAGGCGCTGGGTGACCTCAGGCAGCTGACTTGCTCTCTCTGTGCCTCAATCTCCTCATCTGTAAAATGGGCATGTGACAGTAGGGCCTACCTCACAGGCACGTTAGGAGCATCAAGCTACGTAAGACCTGTAAAGGACTGAGCAGTGCCTGGCACATACATCCGGTGACACTGGAGGATTGTCTTCAGGGGTTGCCGTGAGGAGAAATACCATCCGCTCTGCTGAGCAGCTGCCCAGGGCCAGGCGGTCTCACCACGTGTCGGGTCTTCTTTGTTCTCTGGGAGGGGGGTACCGTCATTACGACCGTCTTACAGGCGAGGACGCTGGGCCCCGGTGGTCACACAGCCCCTCTGAAGGCGCCAGTGGCTGCAGCAAGGCCCGTGGTGACAGAGGGAGGCCGCTGTCCCCCTCCTGATTGTCCCTGAGGTCGTGCATGGGAGTGAAGTGAGGTGGTGTGCGCAGAGCGCAGCCCGCCCGAGGTTTCTCGGGTCACACGGTGGCTCATCCCGTGGGCCTCGGAGGGTCCAGCAGCCGCGCGGGTGTCTGTGAGGTCGCAGCTGGGCGTCTGCTCCCCCAGGTGGCCCAGGCCTCACCGGGGCCGTCGTGGGCACAGTTGACGCCGCGCAATCGCGTGGGGCCCCTCGCGCCTGCTCACCTCTCCTGGCCCCTCTCGCTCTGACGGGATGACGCGGCTCTGGTGTCATCCTCCCGGAGCCGGGGCCGCGGCCACGGGTGACTCCTTTGCTCTTGTACGCGATCGCGCTTGGTTTCTGCCCGACGGTTTGTTCCAAGTCCATGTGGGTGTCGATGCCAAGGCCGCCCGCCTGTCGCCTCCGTCGTGGGGTGTCTTCTCCTCCTGCAAAAGGGGACGCGTGTCCCCGGCCCCGGGCCTGCTTGCGCCTCCCGTGGCTTCTCTGAACAGACGCCGGCAGAGCGGGCGGGCCTGGCGCGACCCCCTGCGTGCTGCGCCCTCTGGAAGCTCCACCTTGTTCCTCATGTCCTTGTCCCCTGTCCACCGCAGGCCGGACTCACTCCAGCCGCGTGCCCTCGGGCTTTCAGGGAGGCGGCAGCGAGAGGCACGAAAATCGCCTTTTTCAGTGTTTCCTCCATTATGAGATTTCCTTCCCTGGATGTGGGGTGTGGGGTGTGGTGTGTGTGTGTGTAGAGAGAGAGGAAAAAAGCGAGAGATTCTTTCTAAACTTTCCCTTTATTCTTTTCCTGAAGATAAACTTAAAAATCCTCTCTGGTCAGATTCTCGCATCGTGTCCTTGCACATGAGACCGTGTTTGGGTTTTTATCTTCGATGACCTTCCGGTTTGCCTGTGGACCCGGAGTGAGTGGGTGTGCTCTTGTCCATCTGCCTCCAACCGAAACGCCAGTGGCAGGAGGCCGGAACGTTCCCTGTCCTGCTCACTGCCGTGTCCCCAGTGCCTGGAGCAGGCCTGGCACGGGGCAGAGGCCTGAAAATATTTTTAAATGAATTACTATTTTAAATGAATTTTTAAATGAAACAGGTCTGTTTTGCTCTTCCCTCAACCCGCCCCCTGCCCAGTCCTTCCAAGCACGGCTCTGCGCTCAGACTGGGGGCTCTAGGAAGTTTGGGGTAATTCTTGATCTCAGTAGGTAAGGGTGTACCCAGAATGGAAATCACCTGTGCAAGTCATTTAAAATAAACGTAAGTGTGCGGGACCAGCCCCCGGTACAGCGCGGTCTGGATTGGGGGAGCACCAGGGGCGCCTGCTGTGTGCGCGGGTGCAGGGCCCGGGGCGGCTCTGCAGGAGCACTACCGCCCCCTCCAGGCCAGTTACCGCGCTCTCTGGGCCTCCGGATGCAGTTCCTCGTCTGGAAAATGAGGACAATAATGACAGTGTGTACCTCACGGGTCGTGGAGAGGATTAAGTGAATTAAAATACGCGGAAAGTCCTTGAAGCAGTGTGCGCAGAGCAGACGCGAGCCCTGTGTTTGTTCTTATTTTATTGCATATTTATTATTCTCTCACACGCGGAGCTGAAACCTTTCCGGCTTCTGACGGGATTCTCCACTGTGCGCCAGAGCGTGCAGAGTCTTTCTCAGTTTTCCGGGGCACCCGCGGTTAATGCGTTGAGCGTGTGAGTTTCAGGTCGGCATCCGGCTTTAGGCTGCAGGGCCTCGTGGTGGTGGCGGGCGGCTGGGGTGCTAACTTGGCTCACTGAGGGTCGCCTGGCCTCTGTCCCCTGGCCTGAGAACGCCCAGGACACACTGGGGCTCTCTGGCGGTGGAGGTGAGAGAGACACATGGCGCTGTCCCACTGGCTGTCCCTCTGCGGGAGGCAGGTGAGTGGTCGAGGTTGTGTCTGCAGGCCTGGGGCCACCACCCTCCAGCCTGTCCCCTCCACCTCCCCTCACCGCAGGGCCCTGCTGAGCCGTGACCGAGCAGATGTGACTCCCCACAAGGCTGTTTGCTGTGGCTGTCATCGTGTTTCCACGATCCTGTGACAGAAACCCTGCTCCAGTGTTAATTTACATTATAGCCAGTGCACCCCGACGTGTGTTTTTAAAGGGTATAATTTCTATCAACTTCAATTAGAGCTATTTTTATTTTTGTCACCCTGAAGAATTTCCCTGCGGTTAAGCTGCCATTTTTCACTGTAATACCCCTGGCAAGGGCTGGGGAGAAAAATGAATAGTCTTGTGATCACTTAGCTAATGCACTGTCAGCGCGTGATAAACTGACTGCCCAGGGTGAGACGGCGCAGTTCCTTCCACAGTAATTATGTCATGTCCACCTGCAGTGGGCGGGGCCCCTCTGGGGGAGGCACGGGGTGGAGCTGAGCTCCCAGTGAGCCCAGGGCAGGAGCCCCTGCTCTCACCCTCTCCTCCGAATCTGTCTTTGCGATAATTTAGGCACATCAAGGTGGGCGTCTGCCCATCTTCAGGCTGTGTGGTGTTTGGCAGGTTGCTAAACATCTCTGATCCACATATGAACAGGGAGAACGCCATAAAGATTACTGTTAATAAGCCATCTGACCTCCCCAGCTCAGGGCCTCCAAGGAGGTGATGCCGGAGGGCGAGTGGTGGGGGGGGAGCATCATGCCTGGTAAACCGGGGCGTCAATTCACAAATGGGGGGTGCGGGCCCTGAATGAGGAGCTAGTAGGTAAAGCCAGGCACAGACTCTGAAGACAGGAGGAGGGAACGGGGATGGGGCTGTGGTGGGATTGAGCCTGGGCTGGGAGCACAGGGCGCAGTGAACCTGCGGGGGGACCGCCTGCCCTGCACGTAACTCAGGCCAGTGGGCGCCGAGCCGGGGCACAGCCACGCCATGGACCGCTGCTCCCACTAAAAAGGAACAAACTGCAAATACTCCCAACAGGCTGGGCGAGTCTCCAGGGGGCTGTGCTGAGTGGAAACAGCCGGCCCCGAAGGCTTACACGCTGTGTGATTGCATTTACATAACGTGCTGGAAGTGACGGAACCACAGACACGGAGGACAGGTCGCCAGGGCTCGGGTCGGGGCAGGAGGGAGGGGTCTGTGCTTATCAGAGGGCTTTGCGGGTGGTGCCCGTGCTGGAACTGTGCCCTGTCTGCACCGTGGTGGTGGGGACGGTGACCCCCCAGGGATGACACTGCGCGAGACGAAACACACGCACAAGGACAGATCACCCCGGGGAGTCTGCTGAAGACGGGTGTTTCCAGTGTCGACATCTGGCTTGTGTGTGACCTTGCGTTACCGTGGGGGACGCTGAGTAAAGGTATGTGGGATCTCTGTGTTATTTCTCACACCTGCTCGTGAATCTACAAGCACCTCCACAGAAAAAGTTAAAATTAAAACAAAAATCAGATCACATCTCTCCTTGGCTCAGAACCCGCCTGAGCTCCCATCTCACTCTTAGTGAGAGCCAGAGCCCTTACAGGGGCCACGAGGCCCTCCGAAATGCGACCCCAGTGCTTCCCTTGATCCTCTCCAGCCACACGGGCCTCCTTGCCGTTCCTCAAACACATCAGGCACGCTTCTGCCTCAGGACCTTTGCATGGGCTGTTCCCTATGCCTGAAACACTGTTCCCCCAGGCCCCACATGGCTCTTTCCCTAACTCAGCTGTGTCCTCCATCTGCTGTGTTGGGGACACCATGCCAGGGCCTGGGGATACAGAGTGCTGTCCAGGGAGGGGGTGACCCTCTGGGGAGGGGCAGAAGTGTAACCCCTGAATCTGGGCACTAGGATGAGGGCACTAACGGAGATGGGCTGGGGGCATGTCTAGCTCTGCCTGGGGAGGGGAGCTGGGAAGTGTCCAGGGGAGGGAGGCGGACCCTTGGCTGAGGAGGAGGCAGAGAATTGGGGAGTGACATTTCAGGTGGGGTGGGAGGGGGACTCGTGGGCATTGACAGTGGCTCATGAGCAGACCCCCATGTGGCTTCCACCCAGAGCCGAGCCTCGGCCCTGCCCGGGGGCGTTCACCGTTCACAGACTGGAAGCCAGGGCTCAGAAAGGTAGAGTCTCTGGCCTGAGGGCACACAGCGGTGGAGCTGGGGTCTGAACCAGGCAGGATGGTTTCTGCGTCTGCCCTCAGCCCCAGCAGGACACCTGGAGGGGGGAACGGAAGGAGCACAGACGGACATGTGGGCACATGTCCTTCTGCAGTCCCCGGGGACGTGTAAGGCAGAGTTAGCTAAACCAGCGGGAGCCGGTGCAGCTGCCCCAGTGTCTCCCATTTCTCCCAGACTGTTTTTGTGCCGTCCCAGAACTAAGAATGGCTTTTACGTTTTTAAATGTTTGCAAGCGTGTTCATTTACACATTGTCTAAGGCCACTTTAGTGCTACAATGCCAAAGTTGAGTGGCTTCCACAGAGACCATTTGGTCCACAAAACCAAAAATACTTACTATCTGGCCTTTTCAGAAAAGGTTTGCAAGCATGCGCCTGCCTCAGGGCCATTGTGCTTGCTGTTTCCTCTACCTGGAACACCCTTCCCCCAGATCTCTACCTCCATGGTGAGCTCCCTCGTTTCCTTCAAATCTTTGCACAAATGTCCTCTTTTCCATGGGGCCAGCCTCTGGAACGCATCCACCTCCTCCCCATCCACTTCTATTTGTCTGTATGGTTCTTCCCACCGACTGACATGTGAATACGTATTTATTGACTGTCTCCGCAGCCAGAATGTCAGCCCTTCACGGCAGGCCTGTTTAACTGTTTTGTTTGCTGCTTTGTTTGCAGGCATCGTGCCTGTCGCACAGTAGGTGCTTTAGAAATGTTTATTGGAAAGATGGACAGACGGACGGGTAGGTGGGTAGGCAGGCCCCACCGTGTGGCTCTTGGGTGCCATGTGGAGGGATGGAGGTTTGGTAAAGGATCTTACACACAGGGGTCGGCGGGAGGAGTGTGGTGTTTGGAAAGGTGGCCCAGGCCCAGGCCTGGTTGGGCAGGTGGCGCGGGCAGGGCCGCATGCCCAGAGACTGGGGGAGGCTCTGCCCTGGGAGGCGGGAGGAGGTGAGTGGGCACTGGCAGGGGTGGAGGGGGGACCCCAAGGGAGCTGGGGTGGTGGGTGGTGACCCGTCCAAGATCAGTCCAGCTCCCCCTGCTGGCGTCCAGGAGGTGCCAAGGACTCGGTGTTGGGGGGGTGCGCCATGTCCCCCAGGGCTCTCACCCCCACCTGGGCCTGAGCTGGAGCCCCCAGAGGCACCCTGGCAGCCGTGGGGAGTCACTCCCGCCTCTGGAAACAGTGGGCTCCTCCATTGCGGCCCCTACCCCGTCCCAGGTCTTGTGAGGGACAGTCGCCTCCATTGCCTCAAAGGCCTCCCCAGAGGGAGGGGGCCAGGTCATGACTTCTAGAATGTTCCCTTCAGCCATAAGAGCAGCAGAAGCTGAGCATGCCTGCCATTGGCCGGCAAACGTTGGCCTACTTGCTGCCCGAGTATCCCCCCCAGCCTCCCTGGGGCCCCACCCAGGTGTGTCTCTGGGTTCTGAGTGCTCTGGATGGCAGACCCCCTCCCGCTCTGAGACATTGTGGCCCACCCGCCCGTCAACACACGGTGGGCCAGACACAGCAGGTGAGTTCCCCTTTGTGTCCTCAGTTGCCCCTTTTGTTTAATGGGACTGGACACTTCCTGTCCTGGGCTGCTGAGGCCTGTTGGGCTCACACCTGCAGAGACTGGACCGGGTCTGGTTCCTTGTCGGTGCTGTCGCTGTGATGGCTGCGACCAGTGAAAGCCATTTCTGCCCCCAGCCTCCTGCTTTACGATCATGACCCATAACCCTTCCACTCGGCTCTTCAGGGACAGGCAGTGGCTCTTGGCGTGGAGGTCGCCCCCAGTTTCAGCTGAACCCAGAGATGCTTTGGCCTCAGCAGCCCCTGGGCTAGATCCGGGGACGTTCTGGTTCCCTTTGTGGCGTGTGGGGCTGGGCTGCCCCTCTTTCTTCCCCTCTTTCTTGCCTTAACAGATGCGTTCACGGGCTTCCCGTGTGTCAGGCCTGTGCCAGGCTGCGGGAACCCGACTCGGCAATCCTCAGGACCGCCCCTCGTGGTGGGGGTGACTCTCAGAGTCCCCCTTATTCAGACAAGGAAGCTGAGGCCCAGAGGCATTAAAAAGCGTGCCCACGATCACCCAGCTGGGCACCCGGTGGTCGCTCCCGCCCAACCCCCGCTCTCTCTCGCTGGCCACATGACTGCCTCTGGTCCTTTTCCCCACTGGGCCTGGCCGCCCTCCTGGGAAACACCAGTGCCCTCCTCTTGCCCAGACACCCCCAGGGAGGTGCCCCGTGCCTGCTGGAAGGGGAACCAGGCTGAGTGATCCCTGTCCACTTCCTGTCCTCTTGCCTCAGTTTCCCCACCTGTAAAATGGATTGGCAAAACCATTGCAAACTCCAGGAGGTGGTTCTGTGCGCACACTTTGCAGATTGCCCAGGTGAACAGTCATGACTGTTCCTGTCCCTTTGGTGGCTGCAGTGAATCGTCACCTGGCCAGACTTGAAGCCAGGGGCAAAACCTTCTTTTTATTTTTCCGAGTCCTGGACCGTGTGTCCACTCGGGCTTCTATTGTCCTCAAAGCTGGATGGGCCTAGGGCCTCCCCTCTCCCTCCAGCCCCTGAGAGGTGGGTGCACCTGGGGGACTCGGGTGGAATCAAGACCCCCGGCCGGACGCAGCTCCTCTCCTGGAGCGGTGACGCCCCCAGCGCTGCAGCCGGAGCACCCCTAATTGCTGTCGCAGATGTGCAGCCACCAGCCTCTCCCGCGTGATCTGCAGTGTCGCGTGAGCTTAATTAGTCCCTGATTACTCATTTACTGGGTGCTGTGTGTATTCCATATCTAATAACTTTCCAATTACGCCCGGGCTGCGCCGCACGTTCAATAACCCTTAGTTGTCTGCTTCTCGGGGCCTCTGCATTCGGCAGCTCCATCTCCCCCTGACCCTGGGCCTGATCATTCCCTTTATCGCAGTATTCGGAGTTCTCTGCCTGCCATTATGGAGCTATTACAGGGAATTAAGGGGCGTAAAATACTGTTTTTTGGCCTCTGATGCACCAGCTTGCTGCACGGAACAGGAAATCCCACCAGAGAAGGTCGAGCACGATGTCTTTGTGGGTGGGCTCCGGGGGGGCCACAGCGGGCTAGGAAAAGAGGAGGAGGGGCCCCTGTGGCAGGGCTGGCTCTTGTCCCCTTATTTCCCTCCCTGGCGGATGACACCAGTCCCGTGGCCCGTAGGTCCCCCGGCAGGTGGCAGACAGAGGTCTCTGGCCAGCCCGGGAGGTGCCCCTCGGCCGTGCCCTCCCAGCCTCCCAGCCAAGACATGCACCCGGCCGGCTGGCTGTCTGGGGTGAGGCGGCTTTTCTCCCCGAACTTGGCTTCCTGCCTCTGCCTGAGTTTTCCTCGGGGCAAAGGGAAGACGATGTGCCGCGTCCTTTGTGCTGTGGGGACGCTGGCGTTCCTCTTCCCTCTCCTGCGGTTCTGCCCCGTGTCTTGCCCTCCCAGCCTTGCTCTTGGGATAAATCACTCACAGCCTCTCAACAAACCCACTGCCCTTTATCCACAGCACACACCCGTGTGCCAGAGACCGCAGCCCAGGGTGCTGTGTGACTGCAGGGGCAGTGCTTACGGGAATCAAGCCCTGCTGGCATTGAGTGAGCGCCTACTGTGTGCCAGGTACTGTGTGGTCTAGGTGCTTGACAGAGGACACGGCACTGGCCTGGATTCTCGGCTCCGACTCTGACCCGCTGGGTGACCTTAGGCAGCTGACTTGACTTCTCTGTGCCTCGGTTTCCTCCTCTACAAAGAGGGAGTTAAGGTAGGGCTGTTGGGAGGATTAAATGGGCTACTGCCCTCAGGTGCGCCGTCGGCACCCAGCATGTGGCAGGAGCCCAGTGAATCCAGGGCAGGCGTTACTAGCCTGTTTCCCAGAGGCGTAAACTGAGGTCAGAGCAGTCGTGACTTGCCTGTTCCTCCTGGGATGCCAGCAGTGAAGCGGCAACCCAGGACTCAGTCCCACATCTGCTGTATTCAGGATTGGCATGGGCGGCTTCCTGGCGTGCATCTTGAGCTGACGTGGAAGAAAGGGAAGATTCAGGTGGATCAGGAAAGGTGGGGGAGCCCATGCCCCAATCCTGCCCCCGTGACTTCAGGGACTCCTGGACGGCCTCAGGTCTCCAGTCAGCAGCAGGCGACGGGGGTGCCTAGAAGGCTCAGAGGGGCCCAGGCCCCTTGGCCCCCTAAGGCCAAGGCTGTGAAGCCTCCCCCAGCACACACCCCTCAGGGCTCTGGGGGGCCCCTGGTCACTGCACCCCTTTGGCTTGTGTTCCTGATGCTTCTGCCATCAGGTCATGAGATCAGCTGCCATTCCTTGGGCAACTACTGTGTGCCAAGAACTTTAGCAGAAATAGCTCATGTGATCCCCTCCACTGTCACTCCGGGAGGTGGCTATTCACTGTTGTCACTCCCACTTTGCAGAAGGGGAAACTGAGGCCTAGATGGGTGGAGTCACTATGCTAAGATCTCCCAGCTGGGGAGGGTGGTCAGGACCTGCCCTCCCTGCTGCAAGGGGCCAAGAGTGGAGTCTGGCTGGGTCCTGGGGAGGGAGAGGGAAATGGGCTCTGGGACCAGCCACCAGTTCCCGCCACAGAGGCTGCGGAAGAGAGAAGTCCTGGCGTCTTGTCCAGCGGCCTTGGGCTGCTGTGGGCCTCAGATGGGAACTCCTCTTGTTTTTAAAAATACGTGATTTACATGTTACAACATGGATGAGCCTGGGAAGCATTCCGCTGAGTGAAAGAAGCCGGACACAAAGGGCCACATATTGTAGGACTCCATCTATAGGAAACGTCCAGAACAGGCAAATCCATAGAGGCAGAAAGTAGATTGTGGTTGCCAAGGCCTCAGGCGAGGGGGGTGGAGAGTGACTGTTAATGGGGATAGGGTTTCTTCTTGGGGTGATGGAAATGTTCTAAAATGGGTTCTGGTGATGGTTACACAACTCTATGGATATGTTAAAGCCCTTGAATTGTACACTTTAAATGGGTGGATTATATAGTATGTGAATTACATCTCAATAAAACTGTTTTAAAAGACAATAGAACCGGGGTTCCGTTCCCCGGAGAAAGGGTAACGCGGCACCGTCTCATTAGGGTATTCAGTGGTGGGCTGCAAATCCCCTTTATGTTCAAGAACCCTGGAAAGCCCCCCTTTTTGCATTGCCCCGTTAACTGACTAACGATTCCAAGCTAGTGGCCCGGGTCCAGGGAAGTAAAAGGAACAATAGTGTCTGCCCACTGGCTCCGTCTGGGGGCCCCATGGACTGCTCTGAGACGCTGCCCATTTCCAGGGTCCCTGGGGGTGGGGGGACGCGGGGGTGGATGCAGAATGTACACCCCGGGCCCGGTCAGAATAGTACTTTAAATTAAGACAGACCGTGAGCCTGGGACTCGTGGCTCTGGTAGAGAGAAGGCACAATGAGTATGTTGGTTCAAGGCCTGCTTTTCATTAGTCAGGAATCGTTGCAAATCTGGCTTTGGAGGGTGAGGAAGGGCAGCTCTTTGCTTCTGTTCGACGGTCTGGCAGAGAATGTCGGCCTCCGCCTAAGACGGTGCTGCACGAGATGACCCATACTCAACGCCACGTGTGTCTGGCAGCCTCGTCCGGCCTTCAGTACTGACTGAGCCCCCACCTCCTGCAGTCCTGGGTGCTGCTGATGAGCCCCGGAGAAAGGGGGTGAAATCCTTTTACTTCTGACAAGAGTCAAAGTGTTGGGAAGAGCTAGACCAGAGGAGGGACCAGCATCCAGTCCCCTTGTGTTTCTGGCACACAGTGATGCCAGGAGACATTTATACCTGGGCCAGGTACTGTTTAAGAGCTTTATTGGTTGTACTAGTTACCTGCTGCCGTGTAACACATGACTGCAAATTCAGCAGCTTCCAGCACATCTGTCCCCACACGGCTCAGCTGGGGCCTCTGCTCAGGGTCTCACGGGCTGCAGGTCGAGCCGTCGGCTGGACCGCGCTGTCCCCTGGAGACTCGGCTGGGGAGGCCCCGCCTCCAAGTTCATCTGGGCTGTCAGCAGCATTTCCTTGTCTGTGGGACTGGGGGCTGCTGTGAACCTTCATGTACGAGTTTCTATGTGGACATGTTTTCAGTCCTCCTGCCTCTCTACAAGGAGTGGAATTGCTGGGCCGTGTGACAGCTCTGTGTTTGACCTTTAGAGGAGCTGCCAGGCCCTTCTCCAAAGCGGCTGCCCCATTTTACGATCCCACCAGCAGTGTATGTGTGGGGCGTTCACACAGGGTTTTAACATGTTTTGGATTAGTTGCCAGCACCTAGTAATCAGGAGAGTGCAGCTTTTAAAAATGGATTCCCAGCTTCCTCTTGAAAAACCAGATCTGGCAAGATGGGGCTCGAGTCCCTCCATGTGACCACAGCCGTATCTTCTCCCAGCTGCTGGGGTTCAGATCCCCATGCCACCAGTCACTGTGGCAGCTCAGACAGGCCACTGTCTCTGTGCCTCCGTGTCCTTGTTCACGTGGGGCAGTCGGGAGGAGAAGCAGGACCTGGCTCTCCCCTCTCTCCACACCACCGGCCTGTGGGGTTTGCACACTGACGCTGCCTGGTCTGACCCCGGGCTGGCTGGACGGGTCACCCTGTGACCAATGGTAGACACAGCAGCCCTGTGCCTGGCAGAGTTTCTGAGATGATTAGGTTGCAAGAGCAGCTAAAACCCGGCGGGGTGGGAACCACATCCGTACCAGGCTCCAGGGTCCCTGCCACGCTGATGGGCTCCCAGGCCCTGAGCGAGTGAGTGAGTGAATGAATGAATGAAGTGCACTGGGCTGAGGTGCTGCCTCCTCACGGCTCCAGCCTCAGCCACCAGCAGGCCTGTGGGATTTGCGGGGGCTGTGGTCTGGGCAGTGTCACCATATGGATCCCATAAATTAAAGCCTTCCTGGAAACAAACGGTAAATTTATCCGCCTCTCGATGTAGGGCTGGTGGAGCCCACACTCGCCCAGGGAGTTCTGAGCCATCCGTCTCTCTCAAGCACTTCGGTTTTATAGCACAAATCCCTAAAAAACCCAGATCAACATGAGGTTGCTTTTCGACAGCCATGCCAGCCCTGGAGCTTGTAATCGGAAGGTGGGGGGTTCTAGTCCCCAGGACCGGCTCCCAGGTAGCAGCAAGCGTCCAGGCCCTGAAACCCGTGCGGGGGCTGGCTCACCACCTCTCCCGCCCAGGCCTCCAAGGTTGGAGGCCAGAGCCCAGGATCTGAAGCCCCACTGACCTGCGCTGACCCTGCCTCGGCGTCTAGCAGCTAGCTCTGTGACCTCAGGCTCCTTCTGTCCCTTTCTGAGCCTCAGTTTCCACAGATGGGAAAGGGATGGGGAGACCGGAATAGTCAAAGTCATAGAGACAGAAAGTAGAATGGTGATTACCAGGGCCTGTGGGGAGGGGGGATGGGGAGATAGTGTTTAATGGGTACGGAGTTTCCATTTGGGATGGAGAGAAAGTTCTGGAAATAAATCCGAGGTGATGGTTGCCCAACATGGTGAGTGGGCTTAGTGCCACTGAGTTGTACACTTAAAAATGGTCAAGATGGTAAATTTTATGTTACGTACATTTTACCGCAATTTAAACAAAAAAAAAGAGGTAGGAGGTGTGATGACCTACTCTGCAGGGTGAACTGAAGGTTAGCTAGGTTAATCGTTACTAACTAGTAGGTAGTTATTACCACTTCCACGCAGAGCTGAGGGCGCTCGGGTGGTGATGCGGCCGGCGGGTGGAACCCCAGCGCCCAGCCTGGCGTCCCCAGGCGGGGTTTGCCGGGCAAGGAGGACACTCACACGGGCTCTGCCGCTGCCCCGCGCCGGCCAGGCTGAGTCCCCGACCGCAAAGCCAGGCCATCGTGGGGGAGGAACGCACCCAGTGGCCCAGGGGGCCCACCCATTGGGCACCTCTGGGTGGGCATGGCCACGACTCACCATGTCCCCCTCCTCTCCTTCCAGGTCACTGCTGCATCTCTCGAGGCATCGACAGTTGTCCACCCTCCTACCCGGGAGCCCGAGTCCCGGCCAGGCCCCCCAGCAGAGAGCTTGCCCAGGGGCCCCAGGACCGCCCAGGAGCTGGGGCCAGCGCGGTGTCAGCAGAGCAGCCTGGACGGGGCCGGACCTGACCTCACGGGCACAGGTAGACGCCGGCTCTTCCGTGTCTCTGGGTGCTGGGGTGGACTGTGCGGCCCCGGCGGGGAGGGGCCCAAAGCCAGTTCAGGAGCAGAGTTCTGCCCCGTGGTCGCGCAGCTGGGGGACAGCCTGAAGTTTGGATGCTGTCTCATGCTCCTCAGGGATTAAATCAAGTTGTGGTTTAATCAGAACCCCTGTCCTCGACACATCTTCTTGATTCACAGATGGCCTTTGTTGTGTTTATTTGTCTCTTGTTCCACTGTGTTCACTCATTCATTTAAGAAATCGTGTAATGGATACCCAGGAATCACTACGGCCCAGGTGCTGGGACAGTCTGTCTGCCCCGATGTCCCGTGTCCCCCCCGCCCCTCACGGAACCACCGTCTCGCGTCTTACATTTGCATTCCCGTCACACCTGTGTTTGTCTGAACAACCTCCGGCTGCTTTCCTGGGGTGTGTGTTGTGCCCCAGCCTGGCCCTCACTCATGCTCACAGGCTCTGTCTGTGCTGTCGTGAGCTGCCCAGCACCGTCTCACTGCTGGGTGCTGGTCCGCACGGCTGTGCCTGGGTGTGGGTCTGCTCCCGCCCTGGCGTGGGGACGCTTTCTGGATTTTTCGGTTGCAAATGTGCTGTGTCCTGGCAGATGTCTCTCTCGGGTGTTACCCTGGGCTGGGGGAAGATGCTGCCCGCTGTTTCCCAGTATGGGCAGCTCACGGTCCACCCGCCCCCCCCCCCCCGCCACCCCAGCCACAGAGACCCTGCCGCCTGTCTCGGCCCCGGCAGACGTCCTCAGTTTCCCCGACGACGGAGAGACCAGCACCCTCCTTGGCTGGCGAGCCTGAGAGTATGGAGTCTCAGGGCGTTGGCTGCAGGGCCTGTGGGACCCGGGCAGGGCGACGTGATTGGGTCCCAGGGCGGGCCCTGTGGCTGGACTTCGGTTTGGGGTGGACACCTGCATTGTTAGCTGGGGAGGGTCCTGGCGCAGCCCCTTAGGCTGTGTTTCTGTCAGCGAGACCCCTCAGACTGGGTCCCTGTGTGTCCTGCCCCCGTTGCTGCCCCCCGAGAGAACTGAGTCCTGAGACCCCTGGCCCAGCCCTCTGTGTGGGCAGCCGTCTGAGGGCTGGGGTTGGGGCAGCTGGCCTGCGCTGCCCTCAGGGTGGGCTTCCATCCGGGCACCCATCTCCAGGACAACCCCCGTACCACCTGTTTCTCTCTGTGATGTGGACTCGGCCAGCAGAGGGGCTGGGCCTCGGGCCAGAGGCGGACCTGGCCGACCGGGGGCTCATGGGCCACGTGGCCCTCTGAGGGGCTTCCAGACCCTGGCAGGTGGGGACGGGGTGGTCAGACAGCAAAGGGGCATGTGGGTGGTGGGCAAGGATGCTTTTGGGGGAGCCATTACCTCCAGCCCCCAGCGCACTCAGAGCCTTAAACAAATGTCTTCTCCCGCTCGTGCCTCAGTTTCTCATCTGAGAAATAAGAACGAAGGCTTATTTCTCTTAGGGCAGGCATGAGAGTTACAGGACGTGACGAGCATTCCCCACAGGTCCTGGCGCCGTGAGCCCTCATGAGTGCCGGCTGGTGTCGGTGCTGCTGTTTGGAACTCCTAGTCCCCCAGCCGGCGCCCCCTCCAGGCAGCAGGGAGCATCTCCTCCGCTCCGGCTGCCCCTCAGCTCTGGGTAATATCTTGCAGAACCATGTCTCTTGGGCTGGCACACACAAGGCCCAGCCCCTGCCCTGGGGCCGCCTGGGGCAGGGCAGGGCACAAGGCCCTCGCCTGCCAGCTGCTCCCGTCAGGCTGCGGCCCGGGTTGGGGGGGTACCGCTTCACAGCCGGAGACCCCCCAGGAGCGCCATCCTGCAGGCAGGCCCCGCCTGGTGAGGTGGCTGCTGCTGCTCGGAAACGTGACAGTGACTAACGTTTTATTACACACCTGCCACCTCTCATGGGGTGGGCGGCCCAGCCCCCAGGGCCAGCTGTGCACTGCCAACTGGATGGTGGGGTGGGTGCAGGGGCCAGTGTGTCCAGACACATGGACATTCGCAGGCACGGGCACATGCAGAGACAGACACAGACTTGGCAAATGGACCACACACAAGGGTAGACTTACAGACACACACACGTGCACACAGCCCTGTCGCTCCCTCTCTCCAGAGCTCTGAACCCTCTGTCTGTCACTGTCTCTCCCCGCCCCCTGCAGTGGTGGCTTCCGCCCCAGTGCTGGCTGGGGCAGGGTCCTTTCCCAGAGGGTGGGGCGGCCATGGGCAGATGGGGGGTGCATCCAGCACTTTGGGGGTAACTACCCATCGCAGTCCATCTCTGACCCCCAGTTCCCTGCCAACATCTCGTACGTGGGGACAACAGTGTTTGCTGGTGGAAGGAAGCTGTCACTCCAGGAGCCCTTGTGCCAGGCTGGATGGCTGGGCGGAGTTCCCCAGGGACACACATGGCCAACAGCTGCCTTGGTCTCTCCCAGAGGTGGAGGATGCGTGGTTCTGGGACACAGCATCCAGGGTGCCTGCCTGGGACGTGGTCACGCTGGCTGTGGGGAGGATAACTGCAAGGCTGTGTGGGACTGGGGACCCCCAGGGCTGGGATTCGTGTGGCAGGCAAGGCACAAACTGAGCAGGAGTCCGCAGCTGGTGGGAGCAGGCACACTGGAAACCTCACCACGAGGCGGCCTTCCCTCGTAGGGGGCGAGCCCCCAGGCTCAGCTCTTTCCAATGTTCTTAAGCCTTTAGTCAAAGGAAGACCCATTTCTCATGTGCCACTCGCATGCGTCTGAAATCCAGGAAGAGGACGCTCCTAATTCATCACCAGCCGATGGGAATGGGCTTTCCTGGAACAGTTATCTGCCTGCCATCCGCAGCCTCCTCGGGAGAGAAGCAGCACCATCTGGTGATAAGCGAGGGTGTGGCTTGGTCCAGAGGCCCGGGGCCAAGTTTCCAAATCTCAGCGCTATCAATTCCCAGCTAGGGAGCCTTTGCAAGGTTCAGAATCTTCCCAAAGTTTGGCTGCTCCAACTGCCGAATGGACGTGGTAAAAATGAAATCTTCCTTGTAGCGCGGTGTCAGTGACACGGGATGAACACTAAGGAGGCACCTGGTGCTGCTCTGCAAGGTTGTGCAGGTTACACACTGCCCAACTCCAGGGGATGCCATTCTCGTTGTGGTGTCTGTGATTGTGCTCCCTGCATGGCCTCTGCGCTGCCACGTTGCACAGCTGAGTGGTTGCCCCGTAGTTGTGCCACATGAGCCCTGGATGTCCTTTTTGAGCTGTGGAATGGCTTCTAAAGTGGTTCATAATATCTTTATTAATAGAGTGGAAGCTGCAGACCCCACTGATGAGGTTGAGGTGCGGTCACAGAAAACCAGGCCGAGATGGACTCTCCAGTCACAGCCTGGGGCGCCTCCTTCTCTCACCTGCCATGTTGGGGTGCTGGGGTCGGCTTCCCCCGTTGAGGGTGGTGTGTGGGTGTGTGGCTGTCCCAACAGCCGCTGCTCTGCTCCCTCTCGGAAAGCCTCCATTCTTGTTAGTACTTACTCTGGCCTTTCGGGGACCCCTGGTCCAGCGGGGCAGGGGAGAGGAGAGAGGGCCGCAGGGCAGGGTAGGAGCTGATGGGAGGAGACACCGTGTCTTCCCTCTCGCTAGCCCCTGGGCTCCCCTCACCACTCTTGTCAACCACTGTGGCCGTGGCTGTGACCCTGGGAGAGGTCCGTGTGAGCTGCTGCTGCTGCTGTGACAGATGACCACCAACTTGGTGGCTTAATGCTGCCCACGTGTCTTCTCTCGCAGCTCTGGAGGCTAGAAGTCTGGCCTGGGTCCCCCTGGGCTAACGTCAAGGGGTTGGCAGGTCTGCGTTCCCCCTGGAGGCTCCCAGAGCGTCCATTTTCCGGCCTTTCCAGCTTCTGGCGGCTCGAGGCCGCCTCCTCCACCCCCAGGGCCAGCAGCATTCATCCCGCTGCCTCTGCCTCTGCCCCTGTAGTCACGTCTCCTGTCTTCCGCCGCCTCCTTCTGCTTATAAGGACTTTGTGATCGTACGGGCCCACCTGGGCAGGCCAGACTACTCTCTCACCTCAAGGTCAGCTGATCAGCGATCTTAATTCCCCTTTGCCATGGAAGGCACATACGCACAGGTTCCGGGGATTAGCATGTGGATGTCTTTAGGGGCCATTTTTCTGCCGACCACAAAGTCACGTAAAATCCATTGTTTCAGGACGAGCACTGACAGGTGCTGTAACAGACAACCCATTGTGCTTCCTGGTTGGGTGACACAGGGTCCCAGGTTCCCGTTAGCCTGTGCTCTGCCATCTCCTGGCTTCCAGAGTGCCCTGATTCCATCACCAGCAAACGTGGGGAAGAGAGCCTGGGAAAGCCACTGGGCACTCACCCACCTTGGCCTTGAGGTGACCCACGTCCCTTCCATTGGCCTGACCCAGTTCCTGCCCCACCCAGATGCAAAGGGAGCTGGGCAGGAGCCACCACCCACTGCAGGAGGGCCGGGCATTGTTGACTGCTGGCTGGCCGTGTCTGCCCTGCCACCTGTTCCACTTGGCGGTGCGTCCACTGCTCCATGAGCTCCGAGAGCATGGGTCCGAGCCTGTGGTGCTCCACCGGACGCCTCCTCTGGTCCCTGTGTGCTGTAGGGGAACAGCTGGGAGTTCTGCTCCCCCTACAGGCGCGGGAACGTGAAGCCCAGCCCCCGGGCGCCCAGCAGGTGCAGCTTCCCCTCCAGGCTCCCGCAGGCTGGGGCTTTATGTGGAGCCGGCCCTTGCTCACCTTCTCTGCCTCCTGCTCCTGTCCCTCCCTCTGCCCTGGGTGCCCTGCCTTATAGATCACTTGCACACACATCCTTGTCTCCTTGTCTGCTTCTGAGAAGCCACCTGAGACAGCATGTTTCCCGGGACCGTCCTGCTCAGCCCTGCCTGTGCAAACAGCACAGCAAACGCAGGCACGCCCTGGCTCCCCAGCGTAGCCCGGCCCTCTGCCTCCCAGTTCCCCCCGTGGATGCGAGGTGGCTTTGCATGCAGGTGCTGTGGCTCACCCAACTCTCCCAGGAAAGGTGCCCGTCAGAAGTCAGGCTGAGCGCACGAAAGAAGGAAGCCAGCAGACATCAGACAGGTGCCTAGGAGCTGAGCCGCGCAGACCCCAGCGGAGTTCTGGGAGCCGGAGGCCCCGTCTGGTAGATGGAACCGTGGGGCCACGAGGATATAAGCGGTGTGACGTGCCTGGAAGCTGAGCATCCTGGGCCACGTCATTTTCCCTCCTCTCTTCCTTTCTGGCCGCGCGTTTAAATGAGCATTTGCTGGGTGTGCCTAGGGCGTGGATGTCTTTGAGCGGTCAGCTCCGGGTTCCTACTCCCCAAGTTCAAATCCTGCCTCTGCTCCTTCCAGCTTTTGGTGTTAGGCAGACCCTCTCTGTGCCTCAGCTCCCCCCAGGTGTTGTGAGGATCCAAGAGTTGCTCCATGTCCAGTCTCAGCACAGTGCCTAGAGCAAGGAACATGTGTGCTGGCCCTGGCCCCGGCCCCGCAGAGGGAGGGAGCTGGTGACCCCCACAAGTCCTGGCCCTACGCGGCTTTTGTCTGTTTGTTGGGCAGACAGGCTCTGGGCCGGTGGGGCTGGGGCTCTGTGGCCAGGAAGGTGGGGCCTCCACTTGGGTCTTTGGCTCAGGCCTCACTTGGAGCGGGCGCTGGTGCTGAGTGCCCTGCTGGAGACGCTCGGAGGATCCTGCCCCCGCTGCCAAGCGGCAGCTGCTCGGAGGGCACGGGGGCCGGGTTTGGCTGCGCTGCCCCAGCCCTTGCGCTGGCTTTGATGGAAAGGCGCCTTATGCAGCCGGAGTGCCTCCCCGCTCCTGGCACCCCCTCTCTTCCTTGTTCGTCCCCAGCCGAGCTGGGATCCAGAATCTGTTTTCTCTGCAACTAGCGCTGTGTTTATCTTCTTGTAACGCTGGGGAGCGCCGAGCCTCCAGGTCGGGCAAGTCGGGGCACGAGGTTTAGGATCCCAGACAGGGAGAGGCTCTTCACTTGAAAGTGGCTCTTATTTAGGGGCACCTACCCTCCTGGGCCTGGGGCCCTCCGCCTCCCCCTCTGCTCATTGCTGCTCCTGCCTCCCGGGTCCTGGGTGTTTCAGCTGGTCCCTGGGCGAGGGTGTGACTCTGTGTCTGTCTGACTGATTCAGATTTCCATGGAATAAAGAAGAAAAGAGAATTTAACTTGGACAGTTTAATAAAACGGTAAACAGCATTGACTTAAACGAAATCACAAAGAGAAGAACAGCTGTTTATACCTGACAGAATTGCCGTTAAGAGGGTCTCTTTGCCCTAAACTCTAATTTCTTTCCAAATAAGTTTGTGATCAAGATTTCAGGTGGAAAAGAAGGGATCAGCTGAGCCACAGAAATGACTGTTCTGGGGCTCAGAGTGGGGTGTCCCGGGGGCAGTGTGGGAACTCTGGGGAGCTGGAGCAGGGCACAGACCGCCCCTCCCAGGGCTGCTGCACTGTGGCCCACCTGTCCACTGTCCTGGTGGCCTCCACCCACCCGGCAGACCTTTGCTCGTGTCTTCACCATGACTGCCTGTTGACACACCTGTCTCCACCTCTGCACGGCCATTCACATGTGTGCATTTGTTCACAGACTGTGCAGGGCAAAATGTGTGATGCCAGGTGGAGATAGGCACCATGCTGCAAAATCGGAGACACAGAGAGATGAGGGTTGTGACTTTAGGAGGGGTGGTCCCAGAGGGCCTTGCAGAGGAGATGGCACTGGGCAGAGTTCCAGGCCAAGGGACGAGCAAGTGCAAAGGCCCTGAGGCAGCCAGAGCTCAGCCTACCTGCTCTCCCCATGAAGGCAGGGACCATATCTTCCTGTCCTCTTTCTCTCTTCAGCACTTGGCACAAGGCATATCCTAGGTGCTCAATAGATGTTTGTTGAGTGATTACAAGTTTTTAAGTCAGCTGGTGCTGGGGGACCAGACAGTGGGAAAGGTGAAGAGAAAAGGAGATTCTCACCAGCATCAGGGGCCTGCGCCTTCCCGAGCTTCCCTGGCCGAGGGCTAATGTTCCCAGCAAGTCCCAAGTCAATTCCAGAACCCTTCCTCCCTCTCCAGGTCTCTGCTCTAAAATACAGAATTCTAGCGACCACAGGCTGCCTGCTTTTCCCCGAGGTTCCACAGTGTGATCGTATTGGGGTCCAGGGCACTTCAAGGTCACCTGTGGGTGATAAGTCCTTTCTCCCCTCAGACTTGGATGACTCTGGGGAGGGGCTGTGCACTCCCTGGATCAAACACACGGAGCAGAGCACTGACTGAGCGACTGCCGTGTGTCCGTGCTGAGTCTGGAAACAATCTTCTTCCTCGGTGTGAGTTTCCTGGGGCTGCTGTGACAAATCATCAGGAACTTGGCAGCTTAGAGCAACACAGGTTTATTTGCTCTCAGTCTGGAGGGCAGAGGTCTGACACGGGGCTCACGGGGCTAAAATCAAGGTGTCGGCTGGTTTCTTCTGGGAGCTCCAGGGGAGAATCCGTTTCCTGCCTTTTCCAGCTCTGAAGGCACCTGCGTTCCTTGGCTTGGGGCCCCCCATCACTCCAGTGTCGTACTTCTGTCCTCACATCTCCTGCTCGCCTCTCCCGCCTCTCTTTTGTGATTGCATCAGACCCACCTGGATAATCCAGGATCCTCTCCAATCTCGAGGTCCATAACTTAATCATGTCTGCCAAGTCCCTTTTGCCGTATAAAGTGACACATTCACAGGTTCCAGGGATTAGGACATGGCATCTTTGGGGACCATGATCGGACCTGCCACACCAGTCGTTCTGGATGGGCCGAGCCGGCTATGTGCAACCATGGGGCGTGGGGTTCATGCTCACAACTGAAGACCGGGCAGGCTGGCGGGGACTGCGCTGGGATATAGGACGTTCCTGAGCGCTGACTCCACACCAGGCATCGCTGTGGGCGCTTTGTGGGGACTGGCCCCTCGGGCTTCACGGCCGTGCTGCCAGGCAGGACCTGAGACGGCCTGGTTCAGCCCCAGCAGGTGCGCTCTGGCTCAGCTGGGTCAGTCTCCTCTGGAACGTGGGGGTGATGATGGAACCTTCTCACAGGGCTGCTGCTGTGAAGACGACCTCAAGTTACTAAGTCCTGCGTTTAGAACGGGGATGGGGCCCTCCAGGGTCCCCAGGCTACCCTTACGGGGAAGCTTCCTGAAGGGGCTGGGTCTCCCCCATCCCAGGAGGTTCTTGGTGCAGTTTGATGTTTGCCCAAGAGGTGGCGCAACAAAGCCCTGGGAACATGGCCGAAGCCACAGCCCCTGGGCTGCCCCCAACCCCGTCCCCCTGCCCTGCTGCCCACCCTGGGTTTGGGGGTGGGGATTCACCCCAGGGACCCAGACAAAGCTATGCCCCCTCCCCTGGCCTCCCACCATCACACCCCAGGATGTAGCCTGGGGCCCACCTTCGGTGTCCTGGGTGTCACTCTGGACATGAGGCAGCTGAGCCGCATCCCCAATTCCAGCCAATGCCCAGCCCTTCTGTCCCCAAATACGCCAAGATGGGCTCTAACGAGGGGCAGAATGGCAGGGAAAGGGCGGTGCAGCCGGGAGGGCTCCAGGGAGGAGGCAGCGCTTGAACTGGGTGTCTGTGCTCTTGTAGGGCAGAGAGGAGGCCCCTCAGGGGAGGAGACCCCGAGAGCTAAGACCTTGATGATGGTGGGCTTCTCTCCCCCTCCCTCCCTCCCTCCTTCCTTCCCCTCCCGAGACTTCCGTATTGAGTGTCCCATGGGAGCGTGTCTACAGGGCACCAGAGACCACAGCCCTGTGGCAGGTGCCCGCCTGCCATGCCCCCTAGCCTCCCCTGGAATCCCCTCCAGCCCCGGGACCCCACCCTGCCTCTGCTCAGCGGTCCCTCCTCCCCGACGGGGCCTGACCCCTCCTCCGTTCCAGTGTTTTCCTGCCTCCTCCACCCACTCCCGCAGGGCACCGGCCAAGGCCTGAAGGCCCTGAGTCTAGAGCTCGAGGCCTCTGGCTGAGCCAGGCCGTCCCTGGCCCTGGTCTCTGTGACGTTCAGCCTTGGTGTTCCTGACTTCCAGGAAGGCTGCCGCGTGAGGGGTCCTTCTGCCTGGGGCACTAGAGGCCCAGCAGTGCCTGGCACAGGGTAGGTGCTCAGATGGATTGTTGAATGACTGTATGAATGAACAGGGTGCCCTCAGTGGGGGTCACTCTTTGTGGCCCCCTCCTGGATCTGGGGTCCTCTCTGCTACCCTTGGCGTAGCGGCTCTCCCGTGTGCAGTAAATACCGCGGGGCCCGCGGGGCCGCTCGTGCGGAGAGGTGCAGCCGGGAGTCTGCAGGGAAAGCAGGAAGTGGCTGCTGCTGCTCCCGGCTCCCGCCACCCTCCGGAGCCCTGCGGCTCCTGCTGCAGCCCGCGGGCGGTGTGTGCCAGGGCGGGGTGGCGGCCGGGAGGGCAGGAGGAGGGCCTGCCGCCCGCGCGGTGCTGTGACTTGTTCGCAGCTCTCCCTGCACGCTTGCTCGCTCTGGCCGACCTCTCAGGAGTTTGCTCCTGAAGCAGAACTGCAGACCTGGGAGAGAGGCCTCTGCTCCCCAGCCCTGCTGCTCCGCCCCCAGCCCTACCCCGCCCGAAGGGAGCTGCTCTGAGGCGGCCAGGCCAGGGGGCCAGGGGCTGGGACGGTCTGTTCTCATGGACCAGAAGAGCCCCCAGTGGAAGGTGCCTCTGCTGGGTGAGTCCCGCCGTGGGAGAGGGTGTGGGTCCTGGGATGTTGCCCCGATTCCAGGAGAGAAGACAGATGGGGGGGGCAGGGTGCTGAGCTGTGACTCGGTGAGGGGTGTGCGTCCGGGCTGCAGGGGCACCGCGGTGTGTCATGTCCCCAGGGGCCGGCAGGACAGCCCCCATTTGAGCCCAGGGGCCCAAGGGCAGGCGTGGGGGTCCTAAGGGGACGTAGCAGAGCATCGAGCCCCTGGGACCCTCCCTGGGCATGTCCCCGACACCCCTGCCAGGGGCAGCTCCATCTTCCCACTGTGTTGTTACAGTGCACGGGCTGGCACGGGGCCTGGCGCTGGGCACCTGGGTGAGCACAGGTGAGCCAGTTGTCCTTCCGGCCGCTGGGTCTGAAGGGCAGAGGTGGGTCCCTGGGAGCCAGGTGGCCCTCAGAGGTCGCCGAATCCTGCCCTCCCTTCATACAGAGGAGGAAACTGAGGCACAGAAGAGGGAGCACCCCTGCCGGGGGCTGCCCAACTGCCCAAACAGAGCAGGGTCTAGAACCCAGATGACCTGTCTCCCAAGCCACCTCCTGCTTCCGGATGTGGGAGGAAAAGGGCAGGAGAGGCCGGGAGAGGAGCCAGGCAGATCCGGGAGCTCAGGGGCAGGTGGAGGAGGCCAGGGACACACACAGGGAGGTTCAGACTCCGGTCCTGGGGGGCACAGGTGTGCACGGGCAGGTGATGCGAAGCCCCGGGCTTCCCCGTTCCCTTACCAGCTGGGGTGTGAGGGCTTCTCCACCTCCCCTCCTCCCGTCACGGCCAGCTTCTTGGGCAGCAGGGGCGACGTGCAGGGCCCTGGATTGTGAGGTGGGAGGCACAGACTCTGGTCCTGACACTTCGCTCCTTGGCTTGGATTTAATCTGATTAAGAAGGAACACACTGACAAGGGGAACACACTCCCCTGCCCATCCACAGGCCTGCCAGCTATGAGGTAGTGAGCTGCCCGTCCCTGCGAATATCCCAGCAGGATCCACCAAACCCCTGGAGGGGTTCTGGAGGGGCAGAGGTCAGACAGGACAATCTTCCTTCTCAGATTCCGGGTCCCTCCTCCTCTGTGCACTTCATCTGTGCGGCAAGAAGGACCATAGCAGCTGGCGTTTAGTGAGCACCTACTGTATACCAAGGCTTTTTGCCACGCTTGGCAGGCCAGTTCGCTGAATCCTCATGAGACCCTGTGAGGTGGGCGCTGTTCTTCCCCCATGTTCCAGAGGAGAGCACCAAGGCACAGAGGGGTCAGGTGACTTGCTGATGGTCACCCAGCCGGTCAGTCACGTGGCAGAACTAGGCTGCAAAGTGCGGCGCAGTTTTTTTGTGTCCTGACCCACCCTGCGGGATAGGGAGTGTCTTCAATTACAGGAAGTTCATCCCTTTAAGAAAATGTTTCCTAACCTTTGAGAAGTCCAGAAGATTCTCTAGAATCACTGCAGGGCTGTGCCTGGGAGGACAGTGGTTGGCTGTCCAGGCCAGGGTCAGCCCCAGTCCTGCCTGGACAGGCGGGTTCCAGGTGATGAGGCCCCGTGGTGATGGGAGGTGGGGTTCCTTGTCCACCAGGAGGCTTCTGGGGCAGCACCACTGGGACTCGGCTGGGCACTGGGTGCCCAGGAGCAGGCCTGGGCCTGGCCTGCCTCGTGGGTGCTGGGAGGATAGCCGGGGACCGACAGGGTCTCCCTGTCCCACCATGTGGGCCAGCCCCGACTTCCGGCCCCTTCCTCGCTCCCTCAGCCGGCCACTGCCTGCTTCCCTGTGTGGCTGTGGCAAACTTGCCCCAGGCACCCCGAGGCCACGTCCCCCAAACTGCCTGATACCCAGTGTCCGCACCTTCTGGTGTCCCCTAGACCAGACTGTCTTTAAACAGAGGAACGAAGCTGAGCACTGGCCTGCGTCGTGGGCTCAGGGCCTTGGTAGGCAGTGTCTCCCTTCCTCCAGGCGCAGCTCAGCCTGCCTCTTCCAGGAAGCCTTCAGTGATTGCTCCGTCCTTGGAACTTCCCTTGTTCTCTCTTAGTATTACTGTACATCTTTTCCTTGCTCCGGAATGGGGAGGGAACGTACTTGGCTTCAACTAGATCTAAACCAGGGCACATATGAGGGCATAGGAGACGCTGTTATTTATTATGGAGGCGCCAGGTGAAACCAGGACATACGGTTGCCCAGCTTATGACACAATCGTTGGCTGTTTGGGTGTTGCCGTCTCTGATCATTTCTCTGTCTTGTCAAAGAAAATAGGCAAAAATGGGAAGAAGGAGCAGGGAAAGGGAAAGGGAGGGCTGGGCTCAACGCACAGACTCAGTAACGGGATCGCTGTTGCTGTAAGTTTCCTGCTTGCGTCTCCATCCTTCCCGCACTTGACTACTGTCAGGATGTGCTGACCACTGCCTGCGGGAGGGTGTGCACACAGTAGGTGCTCAGTAAACATTCCTGGAATGGACGGTGGGTGCTTGACTGAAGGAAGAGAATGAATGACTGGATGCTGGGTCCCCTGTCTTCCCATGCAGGCCAGGAGCCCCTGGCCACTGGCAGCGGGCAGCCTGGGGTGGGTGTGGCTGTGCTTTTTGTCCCACGGCCCCCGCGGTCACCCGGACCCACGGCAGGGCCAGACTCACTGCATCTCCTCCGCGAGCCGCAGGCCTGGGCTGCCCACCAGGCCTCCCTGCTCTGTCCCAGCTCCGCCAGGGAGGACAGGTCAAGTGGGGTTCCAGGTCAGTGGCTCCGTACTCCGTCTCTCTGGGGCTGTGTGTGTGCGTGCCCGGCAGGCCCAGCGGGTGAGGTGGCCCCTGTGGCTTTGGGCCGAGGGAATTAGTCTGCAGACAGTGGCTTTGGCAGCCGCCCAGGCCCGCCGTCCCTGGAGGGTGTGAAGGGTGCGGACGTGACACACGGCTGACCCACTGGTTGGGTGAGGGCTGTGGAGGAGAAGGCCCCCGAGGCCGGCTTTCAGGACCCTGAACCCCGTCTCGGCCCCTTCACCTTGGTGACGGTGGCACTACACCCTTCCTTGTGGGGGCCTACAGGCCATCCCTTGCTCCCCAGATGTGGTGTGAAAAGTGGGGCTCTGGACCCGCTGGCCTGGGTTTGAATCTTGCACTGCCACTTTGCGCTGTGTGCCCTGGACAAGCTGCCTACCCTCTCTGGGCCACTTCCTGCCATAAACCTCACTGGCTGGGGCTGTGAGAATGGAGCAGGTCTGGGCACAAGGCCCTCAGGACAGCCCCGTGCAGCCATGTGAGATGTCAGTACCCTGACTGTCACTGTCCCCGTTGTCACTGCTGTTCTCCTTGTCTGGGAGTGTTTGAGTCCCAGTGTCTCTCCAGGTGGGGAGAAACACAGGAATCTCAGGACCCGACTGGGCAGGAAGGACCCCATGTGACCCTCACCAGGCCCGGGGTGGAGGCAGCCCCCTTATCTGGAATGGAGTAAGTGCTCAGAAATTGCTGGAAAACGCTGGGGGCAGCTCCCGGCCACCTTCCCACCCCCAGCATCCCAGCCTCTGCCCCAGTCTCCCCTCACCCGGTGGGGTACAGGAAGAGAAGGAGCATCTATTAAGCACCTACTGCATACCAGCTCTCAAGCCATTAGCCCTGTTTTCTAGAAAAGGAAACTGAGTCTCAGAGAGGGGGGAGGTTCACCCGGGCAGACATGGGGCCTGGGAACAGCCCAGCGATGCCAAAGTAGGAATTCCCACCAGAAACCAGCCTCCACACTCTGGGTTGGCCTCCCTCCTGCCTCCTTGGGCCTGAGCAACCACCCCTGAGCCCTTGGGGTCCCCAGGCACTGCTCCAGCCTCTCCACCACCACAGAACCGGCCTGCCCTCGTCCCTCTCTTCCCCTGCCCCCCAGGAAGCAGAGCACAGTGAGACGGCCAACAGCATGGCCTTGGGAACCAGACCAGGTAGGCCTGCGCATCCTCTCTGAGCCTCAGTTTCCCCATCTGTAGAAGGGGGATAACCGAGGATCTCTGTCGTCTTTGGTGTTGGAAAGGCTGCGCCGTTGTGAGCGCTGCTGCTGTAGCCTGGTCTTCGGCCACCACCCCTGGCCCCCACCCTTGAGGACCGCCCTGGCCCCCAGGAGCTGGTCGGGGGTGTTGGGTGGCTGGGTGGGCTGGTCTGGCCGCCGAGCATCTCTTTAATGGCAGGTTTGGGCACAGACAGAGCCTGTGGCCTGGCAGTGTGGGGTGGTGGCTCCGCTCCCCCGCCCGCCTGCCCTCCGCCTGCCGTGTGGTCCCGGCGGGGGACACGTGAACACAGCCTGGCTCTGTTCTCAGAGCCGTGGGAGGCGGCTGTCACCGCCGGAGCCAGGAGCTGGAGGTGAGCCCAGAAGTGGGGGAGGGTGGCGCTGTCTGCGCCTTCACCCCTCAGCCCCAGGCCCTGCCAAGCCACAGGTGCCCCTGCAGCACAAGGTGTGAGTGGAGGTCCTGCTGGCTGGAGGCTGGAGCTGGGCGGGGGGAGCACTGTCAGGAGAGTGCAGGGTGGCAAGGAGGGGTCTTCTGTGGGGGTAGCTGCTTACTCTGGTCTGGGGAAAGAGGTTGTGTCAGGGTGACACAGGTCGGTCTGCACGTCCCCCACTCAGCCACCATCACCGCGCCGCAGCTCCCACTGGGTTTCCAGACTGTTCCTGCTGTTGTGCAGGTCATGCACTGCACAATCTCAGGGGCCATTCGGTTAGAGTTGTGCCACGTGCAGCAGCCCAGGGCCTCCCTCCCGTCTTCTCCACCAACCATATTTTGACTTTTGGCTCTAGAATATTGGTCACCTTTGAGCGTAAGCCTGGAATGTTGGTGGGGGTGCCGTGAGTGAATGATTGTGGGTGATGGGGCACCCATGGTGGTCTGCACATGGAGTTTGGGGGGTTGCAGGAAGCTGTGTCCATCGCTCCGAGGTCAGAGGGATGTGTGCGCATCTCTGAGCATCTGCTGCACCCCGTTCTCCCCGGGCACCCGTATAGCGTCAGAACTGCCTGGGTCCCATGCCTCCCTGCCCCACTGACCCCGTTCCGTCCTTTGCCTCCTGGCCCTCCTTGCCAAGATGTAAAGTCTTGACTGGAGGGCTCACATGTGGACTGCTGGCCAAACAGAACCTGGGGAGAGAGGTGCCAATCAAAACCTGTCCCAGCTGTGTGACCTTGGGCAAGTTACCTAGCCTCTCTGTGCCTTAGTGTCCTTATCTGAAAAGGGCAGATAATAGACTATATCATAGGGTTGTGGGCAGATTAAATGAGATAATGATGGAAAGCACTTCGAGCAGGGACAGCGGGTAGAAAATGCCCATTGCTTCCACTCCACATGCCCTGGGTAGAGAATGCCAGCTTTGTTCCTTCCTCTAGCACTAGGAGGTCTGGGCAGGCGGGGGTCTGGGACTCACCTTGCCCCCAGGGGTGGCTGGCAGCAGACTTGGGGTGGGGCGAGGCCTGGATTTGTAAACGCCTGCAGGGCTGCAGCGTGGGCCTCCCTTGCTTGCTCTCCGGGAGCTGGGGGCGAGGCTGGGCCCCCACCACCCTGCAGAGGAAACCGCGGGCTCTGCGGTGGTTGCTCAGCCTTATCGCGGGCCTTCTGCAGACAGCCCTGTCCCCAGAAAAGGGGTTTATCGGCCTGGTCACCCAAGCGGGCTTGGGAACACATGGTCAAGTGGCAGGGAGCTCGTGGCAGGAGGAGCCCAGTGGGGGGTGGGACACACCCTGCTGGCCCAACGGGGCCCCTCCCCGTGTGGCTCTGGGCAGGTTAGGTGGGGCCAGGCTTCCAGGCTCCCTTCTCAGAATGAGTGACCGTCCCCGGCCGGGACACTTGGTGCCCTCCACACGGCTGCCCGTCCACTAGGGCTGTCCTCGGGCTGGCCTCCCAGGGAGCAGCCAGGGGGGCCCAGCCTGTGTCTGGAGGGTGGGTGTGCGTGGGGAGATTGCAGCTGGGAAGCCATTCTCAGGGCCATGAGCCGTGGGCAGGCCGCCCAGCCACCCTGATGCACCCCTAAGGGCCAGGGAGACCCCAACTCTGCCCCTTCTGAGCACAGCTCACGTGTGTTGAGTGCTTACTGCTCAGGGAGGCCCTGCTGTCCGTGCTTTGCACAGATTCTCTCTCTGAATCCCCCCCATGACTCTAACGAGGCAGACACTGTTATGAACCCATCTCAGAGACCAGGAGGCGAGGCCCGGCCAGTGTTTGCACCCTGTGCCTCGCACACACCCTGGTTCTCCGGGCCAGCTGGGCAGACAAGTTGGGGATGGAAAACGGCCACCTGTCCCTTTTCGTCCCGTTGATCCCCAGGCATCTGGCTACCTTAGTGCCGCTCTGCCATCTTCTCCCCCGTTTCTCCCTCTCCTCCCCTCTGGGAGAAGTTCTGCTAAACCAGAGGTGGGGGGTGCAGATTTGGACCCTCCCCAACTGGTGCCAACAGCCAGAGAGAGGACTTGAGAACTCAAATATCCGGGTTCAGATCACAGCTCTGGCACCTACTGACTGGCAAACCTGGACAAGCCCCCTAGCCCCCTGGACCTTGCAGGGAGCCACGCGCCCCGCCGACCTCCAGGCTCACCCCTCAGGCCTAGGCCCTGCTGCTGACTGCTCCAAGAGCCGCAGGCCCTCCCCCACTTCCCTAGGATCTGCGGGCTTCCCTGTCCACCTCTTCTAGAATGTCCCCTCCTCTGTGTCACACCCCATCCTTCCTTTAGGCTGCCCTAGGCACGCGTCACCGTCTAGTAATGTCTAAGAGTGCATTTCACTGATTTCTCTGCTCGTCATCTGCCATCCCTGCTGGCCAGGCAGCTCCAGGAGAGCAAGAACTTCCATCTGGTTTTGGTCCTCTCAGTCCCCCCAGCACTTAGTAGGCCCTCAGTAAATCTTTGTTGAATGAATGAATGAATGGATGGATCGTCTGGATAAGAAAACTATCAGCCTCTTTCTCTTGTGCATTAATTGTTACCCCACTTTCCCCCAGGAGAGACCTGATAGGTGCTCCCTGCACATAGTAGGTGCTTCTAAGTATCAGTTTCCTCCCCACCCCCATGGAGAGCCTCTGGTCAGTCTCCCAGGCCTTCTGGTTCTCTTGGATCGGCTGAGGTCTGGCCACAACAGAACCAGCAGCCCCGTCCCTGGGGGGCATTTCCTGCCACCCCCTCCCTGCAGGGCCAGCTTAGTCTACTGGGCCTGGACCCCGCTCCCTGGCGGGCTGGCAGGCCACCTGCTGGGCCATGAGGGGGCCTGCAGCCCTTCCACCCAGGCATGGTCTCCCTCTGCTGCCTGACCCCCAGGCCTGGCCAGAGCCTTGTGGCCATGGCCCAGGAATTGAGGGAAGTGGGTCGCTGTGGTCATCCTTTGGCTCCTGCTCCCTGGAGATAAGACCTTTGCAGATTCCAGGGCCGGGCCATCGAGAGGAGGGCCGGCTCGTTTGGCTTCCTGCCTGGTCCACACCTACTGGGTGCCCCAAGCCTGCCAAGCATGGTGGGCAAAGGGGTTTATTTTCCAAATCCAAAGATAGGACATCAGGCGTTTGGCCTTGGGAAGTCAAAGCGTTGTCATTTCTGGAACATTCTGATGGATTATAAGGACTGCAGGACTGGCCAGGAAATTCTAACATCGTCACTTTAGTCCTGAACAACAGCAGGAGGTCGGAGGTAGCAGTCTTGTCCTCAGCTATCTTAAAGTCCAGCTGGGCACCCCAAGGGTTTAGAGCACAGAGCTGAGGCAGTCTGGGAGGGCTTCCTGGAGGAGAGATGGAATGTGACTTAAAGGATTCCAAGATGCAAAGGAGGGTGGTTGTCTTGGAGACAAAAGGATGAGGAGGAGGTGGTGCCCCAGGGCCTCACGTGAATTGTGGGGACACTGCACCCTCCCTCCCCTCTCCTCCCTGTGTCCCTGGATCCCCTCCACGGTGCTGAAGCCCAGGGAGCCACTGGTCAAGGTCACAAGCAAGATGGGGGGAGGTGAGGTGAGGGAACTTCCTCTGCTACCCAGCTGCCCCCACCTCCTGGCCCTCCAGTCTGGGGGCCCCATTGTGATAGGGTCCAGTGTCGCATCTCAGACATTTGAAATCCTGACATAAGCACACTTAACAAGTTGGCTCCATTTGGTGTGGCCCCGGATCTGATTAGAGCCAATTAACACCCACTAGGGGTCTGCATCGTCAGCCCTGATCCGTCGTCCAGCTCGGGAACCAGCCCTCCCCTGCTCTTCCAGCGGGCAGCGTCCTCCTGCCCAGGCGGGAGACCCCTCTCCCTGTTCTTGGCATGTTATCTGGGGACGTGTGAATTCCCAGGTGGGTGTGGGAACCCATTGATTGCCTGGTAAAGTCTGTGCAATGCGTGTTAACTAAATTTTTTTTGTATTGAGATAAAATTCACATAACCTAAAACTAACCATTTTAAAGTAAACAATTCAGTAGCATTTGGTACATTGGCAGTGTTGTGCAACCATCACCACTATCCAGTTCAAAAACATTTTCATCACACTAACAGGAAACCCCCAGACCCATTAGCTGTCATTCTCATCCCCCCTCCCCCAGCCCCTGGCAACCACTAACCTGCTCTCTGTCTCTATGGATTTGCCTATTCTGGACATTTCATATAAATGGAATCACACAGTACGTGGTCTTCTGTGACTCGCTTCTTTCACTTGGCATAAGATTTTCAAGGTTCATTCATGTTGTAGCAGGTGTCAGCGCTTCATTCCTTTTCCTGACTGAATAATATTCCACCGTCTGGATAGACACATTTTATGTATTCATTTTCCCGCTGAGGGACATCTGAGCCGTCTCTACCTGTGGGCTGTTGTGAATAATGCTACCATGAACGTTTGTATACAAGTTTGACTTGGAACACGTTTTCAGTTCTTTTGGGTATATACCCAGGAGTGGAATCTGCTAGGTCAAACTATTAATTTTATTTTATTTAGTAAACATGTATAGAGCCCTTACTAGGTGCCAGTATTCATGACAGCCTGAAAGGTAGATGCCGTTAGCCCCGTTTTACACGAGGCTCCATGAGATGAGGAATCGAGGCTGGTGGTTAGACAGGCAGTTCCGCATCAGTGAGGGGAGCTGAGGCCAGCAGCTCCTTCTGGCCCTGGGGATGGTGGGCTCTGAGGGGTCTCAGAGCCCAGCCCTGGCCAGCCCCAGGAGGACTCGCGTGGGCTGACACCACCGCTCACCAGGCTGTTGGGTCAACCTGAGGCCGATGTGTCTGTTCGTGGAGAAAAATGTCATTGTAGTACAAGCTGGAGGTGGGCACCTCAGTGTCAGGTCCCTTGTCCTGGCAGCAGCCTGGGAGCACCTCGCTGACCTGGGGGGCCGGGCCACATGCACGCCTCCCTGGGGTGCCCGCGAGAGTCCCACCTGAGGCCCAGGAACAGACGACAGCCATGCGGGCTGCCACCAGCCCCACTTCCCGGGTCTCCTGGCCTTCCGCCAGCCCTGCTTTGTGCCGACCCCCTCTCCTGCGGCGGGCGGGTGGCTCGGCCGCTGGCATCAATCACGCGGTCCTGGGCCCTGGCTGGGGGCCGCCCCTGAAATGCGGTTATCTCCCAGCCACACACGGCCGTGGGCGGGGACACAGGCGGCTCCAATCGCTTATCTCCCCTGCCTGTTGCTCTCTCTCCGGTCACTCTGAGTCCAGCCTTATCTTGGCTTTCCGGGCCCTTTTTTCACCCATAAGCTCTGGCCTCAGTTGGGACGGGGGCCAGCCCTTTGGAGGACCCCGCTGTGAGCACTTGTGTCTGAGAGGACACGCACTGACCCCTAAATTGGCCGGATGTTCCGACCTCGTGGGCCCTCGACCAGTGCCCAGTCCGGGGAGCCCACCAGTGGCCTCTGGGTGAGCAGGAAGGACAGAGTGGGACACGCTGTTGTCCTGTCTGTGAGCACAGATGCAGAGCAGGTCAGAGTGCTTCCGCATAAGAGCAGAAATGCTGGCACCCCTCCTCCTTCCCGTGGACTCCATGGCGACGGCTCCCCTCCATCCAGCCCGGGACCGTCACTGGGCACTTCAGCCTCGCCTCATGGGCCTGGCGTGGGCATGGAGCTCCCTGCACGGGTGCACGCACACACACAGAGCTCCTTGCATGGGTGCACACACATGTGTACACACACACAGCTCTCTGCACACGTGCACACACACAGCTCCCTGCATGAGTGAATGTGCACACACATAGCTCCCTGCACTAGTGCACACACATGCACACACACACACATCTCTCTGCACACGTGCACACACACAGAGCTCCCTGCATGGGTGCACGCACATGTGTACACACACACAGCTCTCTGCACACGTGCACACACAGAGAGCTCCCTGCATGAGTGAATGTGCACACACACAGCTCCCTGCACTAGTGCACACACATGCACACACGCACAGCTCTTTGCCCACGTGCACACGCACACAGAGCTCCCTGCACAGGCACATGAAGTCCTCAGTACCCAAGCACGCACACATACTCACATACACATACACTTATAGACACACAGTCTGTCTCACACAAGCACACACAGAGCTCCCAGCACACACATTCACGTGCACACACACACACGCACGCACTCCAGTGGCATCCCTCTCTCTCTGGCACACACACTCCTCCCCTGCCAGCCTGGGTGACTGCGAGTTTCCTCAGAAGCTGCCCACAGTGGACCATTCGTGCTTCCCTCTGATTGCCTCGTGGGTGTCTGCCTGGGGAGGGAGTCGAGGCTGGGAGGGGACAGGATCTTGTGGGTGGGGCTGGGGTGAGAGGTGTCTGCTGTTAAAGGGATCTCCCCAAGGGCAGGAAGTCATCCCCGGGAGTGGGAAGACCCCATGTGCCTCTTACCTGAGGAGACTGGGGTCAGAGTGGACCTCTGGTCCATAGGCCACAGGATTGATTATGTTCTTGGCCCAGAGGGTGCTGTCATCCATCCTTGGCTGTTTCCTGCTGGGCTTGGCAGCCACTCCAGCTTTAGTTTAGATCCCGGTTGGTTTTCCCCTCAGACTCCAGTGAACACCAACAATCCCCCCATTCGGGGAAGCCCTCCTTTTCCAAAGCAGTTTCACAGAGCATCCTTCCCGGAAATTCATGCCCGGCTGAGAAGCATCCATATCACCTCCCTTCATGGATGGGACAGGCTCAGAGAGGGGTAGGGGTGTGCCAGTGGGGACCACCCAGCCCAGGCCCCCTGATCTGGGGCTCAGAGACCCCCTGTGAGGTAACGAGGAATGTGTCTCCTTCCACTGGCTGAGACCCCCCTTTGAGGATGTGGTGGGGTGGCCTTTGTCCTACAGGGGCTGCACTCAGCTCTGAGAACCTCTCCCTGGCCCCTTAATGTAGCCAACAGGTCACTGGCTTCCGTCCCAGCTCTGCTGTTTCCTTGCTGTGTGACCTCAGACCATTCTCTCAACTTCTCTGAACTTTCCTTTCCACACGTATAAAACGGAACCAACAATAGTGCCAACCCACAGCCTCACCAGGAGGATCGCGTGAGCTCCTGCTGGTTGCTCAGCGCCGGGCCAGCCAGCACAGAGTTGACACCGAACAAGTGGTCTTGAATATTCTCCTGAGAAAAAGACTTCATTTACCCATCCTGCTGCCCCCTTCTCGTACGAGCTGGGACCTGTGCAGCCGGAAGCTCAGCCCATGGAAGGGCCAAGAGCTCATGGCCAGGCGTGTGGGTGGAATGTTTTGGATGCCCGACAGCTTTCATCTTCAGCGACCTTAATGAGCTCCGGCTAACTGAGCCCAGGCCCTCCCGAGGGGACACACACGTGGATGGAGGAGTGGAGTGACTTGAAACTGGTCCCCCATGGGCAGGACCCGGGAGGGGACAGAGAACGGGCCCGTCCGAGTTGTGGGCCTTTTCTGCATCCTGGGGGCTCTTTGGCGAGTGAGCAGGGGAGAGTGGGAGGCCCGCCTTAGGAGCAGGCCTGCGGCGCTCCTGGCCGCTCAGAGCTTCCACTAAGCCTGGTCAGTGTGCTGGGCACCTGCCCCGCCCCGCCCGGCCCCGGCGCGGCCAGATGATGCCTCCAGAACTACTTCCCTGCGTAAAAGTCTTGTCACCTGCCCGGGGCCCTGGGCTGCTCTGCCAGATGGGAGACAAGCCGAGGAGGCCCTTTGTCCCACGCCGAGCCCTGGGGCCGGGCAACCTCAGTAGGTATTTGGGGGCGGGTGCTGCCGGCCAGGAGCTGCTCATCTGGGACGGGGCGGGGCGGGGGGAACGGGGGCAGACAGGGGAGCACATCCCTCTGTCTCGGAGTGGTCCCCGGGTCAGAGTCCACCGCCCAGACGGAGACTGAGAGCGGCAGAGTGGGGGCCTGCTGGGAGACCCCCTTGCAGTTGGCTCCTCGGGTCCCCTGGCGGCGCTGGAGGGGGTGTCCGCGGCCCCTCCAGCGTCGGCTGGCGGCTGACGGATGGTAGTGAGACCCGCGGAGTCGGATGAAGTTCATTTTTCACCTGCGTGTTGTCGCCTGTGCGCTCTGGCAGCAGCTGGTGATGCGTCCTGGAGCCCTTCAGAGGCCCCGGCAGTAATGGGGTCATAGATCACTGCCTCGTGGAGACAGAGCCGGACTGGAGAGTGGAGCCATTAAGAATGACCGCTGGTGACCCCCGGGCCAGGATGGCTCTGGCCCCAGCCCCAGTTTGGGCCTGCACGGCCCTGAACTGGGATGAGGGTGGGAGGGGGCCAGGGGACACCCTCAGGATTGGCTCACGCCCCTTGGGGGGCACCGGGAGAGGACACGTGTCAGCTGCCCCTTTGGTCGAGGCCTCCCTGTGACGGAGCAGGGTTGAGGGGCGGCCGCTCCGAGGCCCCCACACACACTGTTTGCGCTCCTGTGCCCCGTCCAGCTCGGCACTGCGGCCCTGAAGTTGCAGGAGAGGCCCCTTGTTGACGGCCCTCCTGCCCACAGCCGGGAGGGCAGCTGATTCTAAAGGGGTGCAGAAGCCCCATCCTGCCCGGTCCAGACCCCGGCCCCGTCATCTTACTTGCCGTGCAATGAGCCAGTCTCTTCCCCCTCCTGCCTCCGCTTTCTCAAATGGAAAGTGGGCTAATCACTAATGGAGTTTTGTGATGATAAACGAGTCATAATGTGACGTGCTTTCAGCAGCATTGGGGGCTTGCCGCTATGGGGGTGAAGCCTGTTGTTGTCAGCGACAGGACCAGATCATTGGTTCACATCATGGGCTCTGATCCCTGCTGTGTGACCTTTGGGGAGATGCTTACCCTCTCTGGGTCTCAGTTTCTCAACCTATAAAATGATGAGGATTGAACAAGCTTATTCATGAAAAGCCTTAGAAGGGAGCCTCCAGGGAGTCAGTGCTCAGGGAAGGTTAGCTCTGGTTATTGGGTGCTGGAAACAGCTCCCCCACCCCATGCTGCCCTCCTCAATACTCCTTCTGGAATCTTCTTTGAGGGTTCTTGTTAACAGACTTAACCCTGATGGGGTGTTGCGGGGAGAGAAGGGGGCCATAGTGATATTCCTGGAATCCCTTTTGGGTGTGGAGTGGACTTTGGGAGGGGCCATGCCTCCCCCTACGGTCACTCCTGCCCAGCTGGGTTTCCAGAAATAGGCTCCCGAGAGCTGGCATGACCGGCCTCTCATCTTCTATCTTCTCTCCAAGCCTGGCTGGCTGGGCCCCCCTCGCCTCCTCTCCTGACTGCTCTCGGCCTCCGCCAGGACCTGTTAAGAGCCTGTGATGGTCGTGCCAGGGTGATCCGGGCCCACAGCGGGCATTTGTGTCAAGCGGGAGAGAGAGGTGGGGCTCCCGGTCAGTGGGCCATGACAGTGTGACTCTGGGCCAGGCCCGCATACAGGAGTCAGACACTCCTTGCTGCAGCCCTGCAGTGACAGGGCACCCATGTGGGGAGACCAAGGCACAGGGGTTCTGGGGCCCACTGGGGCCACACAGTGTCACACGCAGGGTCCTCTCGTGCCAGCTCCCCTAGTTCTTGGCTGTTTGAGTGTGGGGCACTCGGAACCACCTGAAGACACAAGGAGCACTGCTGGGATGTTCCAGCTCATGTCTGACAGCCGTGGTCTCTCAAGACGGCCCTTTGGGTCCAGGACACGGCAGGTTCTCCGCGCGGGCTGCCAGGTCCTGCTCCACAGACAGTGGGCCTGAGGAGGGTGCCAGCTCCCCCAGCACCTGAGGGTCCAGCCTCCAGACCCGCTGAATCCTACACCTGCCGGCTTCCCAGACCCGCCCTCCTCCCCACCCCAACTCAGCTGCTGACTGCCTGAGGCCCCTCCTCTTCTGGTCCTGCCTCGGGGCCTTTGCACTTGCTGGTCCCTCAGCCTGGAACGCCCTTTCCCTGGAACTTTGTGTGACCAGCTCTTCCCGCCCCTCAGGCCCCAGCTCACCTCCGTGAGGCCCCTCTAGATCACCTGACTTAATTGCCCCCTCGGAATCACTCACTCACTCTCATCTCACTTGGGTTTGCTTTCTTCCTCATACTCAGTGCTAATTACCCAAAGTGTCTCATTCATTGATTTCCTTTTTTTTCTTTATCTGCCTCCGTTCGCTAGAAGGTAAGTGTCACGCGAGCCTGTCCATCTCTTTTGGTCACCAGTTTGCCCTCAGAACGTGGGATGTGCCTGGTGCACAGCAGGTGCTCAGTACACGTGTGTCGGCTGCACAGAAGTGTCACTGGATGGACAGACGGATGGATGGAGGGAGAAGGAGGCTATTTGGATGGGTGGGTGGGTGGAGGGAAGAAGAGATGACAGGAAGGCAGACCACATCTGGGCTTCATTCCTGTCCCTGACCCAAGGCCAAGCAGGGATGAGGGACAGCGGGAGGCGGCCGGTGGCTCTGTTTTGGGGGTCGGGTTATGACGAGGTGGGTGAGAAGGTGAATTGGAAGAAGCACCTGCAGGCGAGGTCCCAGGTGTGTCAGGAATCCTCAAAGGCGGAGAAAAGCTCTGTGATGTCGAGACCCTCTCTGAACCTTGGAATGGCTGTCTCTGATCAAGAAAGGGAGCCTGAGGCCTCCCAGCCGGATGCTGGGGAAGGGGGGGGTGGCCAGCCGCCCGGCACCCGTTGGAGCTTGCCCTGCGTCTTGGAGGCTTTCTGGTTGAGCAGAAGCTCGCTGAGACGCTCCTGGGGTCATTCCAGGGGGTGGGGGGAGGGCATGTGGATTTGCATCAGACTTGCATGCAGCTGGGGTCAAACCCTGCTGTTCAGAGCTCCTTCAGGTGTCAGTCTCTGCTTGCTCACCCCATCCACCATTTGTCACCGTCTTGGAGACCCCAGGGAGGACGGTGCTCCAGTCTGCTGCGGTGCCTCCAGGGCCTCCTCTTCTGCATAAATAAGAACAACCCCGACATGCCCTGGAGCCCTCCCCGCCGAAGCCCTCTGCCCGGATTAACCCACTGAATCCTCGTGACCCTGTGGTACGAGCTGCTCTTGCTCCCATTTTACAGCAGAGCAAACAGAGCCCAGAGAGGAGTGTCGCTCGCCAGCAGCCCCGTGGCAGGTAGCCCCAAGCTCAGCACTTTGTGTGGGTCGGGCGCTGAAGGTTCAAAGACCCCGCGGAGGAGGGCTCTTCGCCCCTTTAACCTGAGAGGAAACTGAGGCACCGCGGGAGCCCGAGAAGGGACAGAGAATAAAGCGCCAGCCGCTGTGCTTGGGGGACGCGCTGAGATCCACCCTCAGATGGCCCGGGAAGTCCGCGATCCCACACGCACTCCTGTGCCCCCAGAATCCGGGTCCGTCTCTGGGGCGTTGTTGGCACCCGGTAGAGACAGTGCCTGTCACTTTGTGAGGCCACAGACCCGGCTCTGCTGTCGCCGCAGGACGCCGCTGTTCACGTGTGAGAGGAGGTGTCCGTGAGACGCGGGACAGAGGCTCCTTTGCTCTCGGGCAGTGACGTCGGGGTCAGATTCCCGCAGAGTGGGGGGACCACAGCCTGGCGAGGGCAGTGAGCCCCCTTGGAGCCCCAGTTCCGGGAGTGGGTTCCGAGTCCCGCCGTGTAACCATCTCACAGGTTGGGGTCAAGCTGTGGGCCCGTAACTTGTCGGAAGACGTTTCAGAACAGTAAAGGTGTCCGGCTTTATATCTGCTCGTATTTTATCCCGGCTTTAGCCTCTCCGGCTTCCTTGCCTTGGACTTACTGTGCGGATATTTTAAACGGGTGAGGTTGGACGCCAGCCTTCCCCGGCGGCGCTGTCCCCTCCCGCCCGCCCCGGGGCCTGCCCCCCTCGCCGGCCTCCGCCTGCTGAAATATTTACCTGCAGGCTCCTCTGACAGCCCAAGCTGTCTCCCGAAGCAAAGGTCACGGGACTGCGAGTGTTATGACATTACATTTTGTGTCTGCGCCCTCGAGAGGCGCAAGGCTGGCAGAATGATCAGCTCGGGCCTGGCGGGCGGGGGGCGGGCGCCGCGGGGAGTGATCGCGGGCCTCTTTATTGCCGCCCTGCCGCCGGCGCCCTGGGAGTTGACAGAAAAGGGCGCCAGCCTCCCCGGCAGGGGCTGATTCCACGGTTTGATGCTGTCAGCTCTCCAGGCCCCCACGGCCGTCAGCCCAGCATGCTCCAGCAGGGGCTGGGACAGAACAAGACAAACCATAGCCACCGCGGTCACAGAGACCAGCCCCGGGCGGCAGTTAGTGCGTTCCGGGCACCGTGCTGAACGCTCTGGGTTTATGAATGCGCTTTACACATAGCTACCCTGTGCGATGGGTGTTTTTATCCCCTTTGTCAGTAGAAGAAACTGAGGCACAGAGATAAAGTGACCTGCTGTAGGAGTGTCCTGGGGTTGCCATAATAAATGACCACTAGCTGGGGGGCTTAGGACAGCAGAAATGTATCCTCCCACAGTCCTGGAGGCTGGAAGTCCAGGATCAAGGTGTCAGCAGGACACACTCCCTCTGACGGCTCCAGGGGAGGGTCCCTCCTGCCTCTTGCAGCTTCTAGTGGTTTCCAGCAATCCTCAGCTTTCCTTGGCTTGTGGCTGCATCCCTCCTGTCTCTGCCTCAGCTTTCACGTGACCATCTCCGCTGTGTTTATCTCTGTCCAGACTTCCCTCTTCCTAGAAGGACCCCAGGCACCCGAATCCAGCAGGACTCATTTTAACATGACAACATCTGCAAAGGCCCTATTTCCATGAGACCACACACACAGGTCCCAGTGGACGTGAGTTTGGGGGAGACTGTTCACCCCAGTACACTTGGCCAAGGTCCCTGTAGCAGATGATTTTGGGCCCACCGGTGTCCCCTCTGCCTGTCCCCGCACTCAGCTGCAGAGTTCCCCAGAACCCCAAGCCCCCGGACCTCTGTGCTCCAGTGTCAGCTGGCTGTGCCCCCACTCCGGCGGGAGGCTGACATCCCGGGAGCAACTCCCACCTGAGAAGGAAAGACATTGCTGGATAAAGACCCATCTTCCTGGTCCTTCCCAGGGACGCTTCTGCCCCAGGACCCCAGCAGGGTCGCTCAGCGTGGCCCCTCGCTGGCTGTCCTCCCTTCTCAGTCCCGCCGCTCCACTCCCTCACTTCCCAGAAGCCCCTCTCAGATGCACTCCTTGCACTTGAATCCTTGTCTCAGGCTATGCAAATTAAGACAGTACAAATAATAACAAAAATAATAACAAAACAGCCAGCACGTGCAGCATGGACTCTGTGTGGGCCAGTTAACTCATCTGATGCCCACAACAGGCCCGGGGGTGGGGCTGCCAGGTTTAGAACGAAAACGGAACAAGATGCCTGGTTAAATTTCAGCTTCAGGTAAACAACAAATACATTTTTGTACAAGTATGTCTCATGTAATGTTTGGGATATACTTATGCTAAAAATGTGTTCATTGCCTATGGCGGGGGGGCGGGGGATGGAAAGTGACCGCTCATGGGTCCAGGGTTTCTTTTTGGAGTAACGAATGTATTCTAAACTGATGGTGATGGCTGTCCAACTATGAATATACTGAAAACTATTGGATTGTGTACTTTTTAAATGGGTGAATTATAAGGTATGTGAATTATATCTTAATAAAGCTGTTATATTTAGAAAGGTATTCCTTGTTTACCTGAAATTTAAGCTTCACTGAAGATCCTGTGTTATCTGGCAGGCTTATTAGGGAATCGGCTCTCCCACTGTCCCCTGTTCACAAATGAGAGACTGAGGCCCAGCCAGATAGCACAGCCAAGAGGCGGTGGAAGGGGCTGGAACCCAGGCAGTGGCCTCCTTAATCATCAGGGCACTTTGCCTCCAGGAAGACAGCAGATCTCCAGGGGATGGAGCCTAAGACCAGAAGGGGTGACTGGGTCCAGGGTGGGGACCCTTTGTGATGATGACTTTCCATCCACCCGGAGGCAGAAGCAATGTCTCTCTGGGCAGCTGAATCCTGGCGTGGCTTCTCTCCTCCCCTCCCTGCCCCTTTGGGCTTGGCCTCCTCCCTTTGACAGGACTGAAGACTGGTCAGAGGGAGGAGGCTCAGACAGAGGGTTCAGTCAGGCGCTTGTCGCTGCAGGCTGCCGGCCCGGTGCCTGCGGTCATTGCTTCTCACAGCCCGGCTGATGCGCTGTAGCCGCCTCCCGGAGAGCGACAGCTGAGACCCTTCATTCCAAAGGGGGTGAGTGTGCGGGCTTCGGCCACAGCTGAGGGCCACTGGCTGCACCGGTGCAGAGGGGAGGCGGTGCTCTATACCCTCCCGGGGGCCTCCAGGCCAGATGACCTGATGTCTGTGATGGACGCATCACCCTCTTGAATCTGTTATGTCCGATGTCATTCCAGCTCAGTCCTTCACGGTACCTGGCACACAGTAGGCGCTTAATAAGTGCGGGTGGAATTGACTCCTTGGAGCCAAAGAGCTGCTGAGGCAGCTGGGAGGATGTTTTGTTAACCTCATTTTGCAGAGATGACTCCTGAGGCCCAAAGGGCCACCTGTCGCTGACTGAGACAGGTCTGGAATCTTCCGGAACAGTCTTCAGGCTGCTTTGTGATTCTCAGTCCCACAGAGGCCATAGGACCCACACCCAGGAGACAGCAGCTGACTTCAGGGCTCCGATCTTTTTAGGGGTTCTGGTCCAGAATCAGGCACCCCCTCTAGGACCCCTTCTCTTTTCTCCTCCTGTGGACCCCCAGCCTGGTGGCTGGGCCTGAGCCAAGGGGTTTGCGGTGCCTACCCCGCCACAGGCAGGTGGGCCTCATAGCCAGCAGGGGGCAGCAGGGGCTTGACCGCCAGCCCTGGACCCTGAGGGCCCGCAGGGGACAGGCAGCAGTGGAATGCGTGCCCTCCTCCCCGCTCCTGCTGATCTACCTGGGAGCAAAGGAATTAATGAAACGCCACTGTCCCTCACATCAGGCTGACAGCCCTGCTTGCTGGCTGCTGGCTTTGAGGTTGAATGGTTGAGTTTTGCGTTTCTCTGCAGGAAAATGAATAGGTAGTCCTTGGGCACAGGGGGCTGCTGTCTGGTGGTCCAGGAAGGCTCCTGCCCTACGCACGGCGCATAAACCTCTGTGAGGACGGGAGCCGGCGAGGGGGCGGCAGGGGAGCGAAGGAAGGAGGTCAAGGCCTGAGAAATTAAACGTTCATAAATGTGGGCCTGGTGCTCACAAAGTAGGGCAAAGCCATTAGCGCTCATTAAAGTTTAATACCTGTCGGCACCCCCGCAGCCCGGCGGTCATGGCTCTAATGTGATGGGCGTGGAGGCTGGGGACTCGCCAGCCTCACGTTAACACGAGGAGGATGGTCGGTCTTTGAGCTTCAAGCCAGTGACTTGGGGGTCCTTGGGTTAGTAGCTCCGGGGGGCCTGCCCTCAGGACCAGCCCCTGTGTCCGTTCTTTGTGGGGTCGCTGGTTTCCTCCTGGACTGTTCCTCCCCTCCCCTCCTGCTGCGGGTTCCCTTCAAGGTTCCAGGCCCTGCGGGGAGCCACGTGTGTTCTTCCCCCTGAAGGTCCCTGGGGGGACGCAGTATTAGCTCATCCGTCTTCGTTGGAGTGGAAGTTCCCTTCACCTCCCCCCAGAGCATCTCTTTTCCTGCACAAAGTAAATCTTTCTGTCCTGTTTCTGACTGCCTCCAGAAAGCCAGCCTTCTGTACCTCCCCCAGCTCTGTTGGCACACTTTTTTCGGGCTCAGCCTGGGCCCAGGCCAAGTGCTGTGGAAGTTCAGTGAGGGGCAGGCTGGAAGCATCCCTGGAAGGCTCCCAGGAGGAGGCGGTGCTTGAGTTGGGCCCCGAAGGATGCGTGTGGGAGTTAGGCCAGCAGAGGGAAGCAGTGAGCGTTCTGGCAGGGGATGGTGAGTGTGTGGGGAGGGTGGGGTCTTGGGCACCTTGAAAAAGGGAGGCTGGAGGTTTGGGCCATGGCATGGTGGGAGATGAGCAGGAAGGAGGGTCTGGGGCAAGTTGGAGCAGGCCCTGCGTGCCAGGCTAAGGGTGTGGACGTCGCCCTGGACCCCTGGTCTGAGAATGAAATGGATCAAGGCCTGGGGCAGCCAGGGCTTCAGGTCGTGTCGACTGTAGAGTATGTTACAAAGAAAGGAAAGGAAGAAACTAAGATTATCGCATCCCTACTGTGCGCCAGGCTCTTCCACGCGGGAAGGGCAGCATGAGTCTCCCCATTTTACAGGTGGCCAACCCGAGGCCAGTGAGTGGGCCCCGTCTGCCCGAGGGTGGAGCAAGAATGCAGAGGGGCATCTCAGAGCCTGCAGGCCTGGCCTGGCTGGACACAGGCTGGCATGTGTGCTGGCCGGAGACACCCTCCTGGTGGCAGTGCCCAGCTCTGTGGCTCCGGCTTTGGGCCGGGCACCATGCCCAGCCCTCCCTGCAGTGGGCCGAGCTTCCCTTCTCACCAGGGCTCCTAAGAAAACCCTTTGCATCTCTCAACTCACCCTTAATAAATGCTCCTTCCATCTATCACCTCCGCCCTCCCCTGCCCACACTCTCCCGGGGCCTGCCCAGAACAGCTCCTCAATCATCCGCTGCCTGCCTCCTCCTGCTTCCTCCCGGCCCCCTGCGCCCTCCCCTGGGGAACCTCAGCCCCTTTCCCAGCCTGGCCCCGAGCAGAGGAGCCCAGAATAGATCGGGAGAGAGAGGAAACCACAAACGCCCAGGCCCCGCAGAGAGGAGTCCTGGGGAATCCCACAGGACTTGGGGTTGCCAAGACTAGACCTGAGACCCCTGGCCCACAGCCTGGAGGGCTGGCGGCACTGGCCCCTGGCCCCTGGTGTCTACTGAGCTGCAAGGAGCTTCAGGGTTTTTCCTACTTTTTGCCCCTGGGCCTTCTTCCTCTAGAATGTTCTCTCAGATATTAATAGGGCTGTTGAGGGCATCCTCTTGGACCCAGGCAGCCTGTTCCCAGCACTCACAGCTCACATTCCGTGGAGGAAAACCCACTCAGGTCCCCTGAGAAGAAGGGATGTAAACACGTCCGTCCCTCCTGCTCCCCCCGAGCCTGGGGGTGGGGTGGGGAGATAAAGGGCAGCCTCTTCTGGGCCAGCTCATGCGCTTGGGGACCTGGGGGGGGGGGCTTGGGAGTGGGTGGGTGTATCTTGTTGTAAGATGGGAAGTATTTGGCCACAGGCCCTGACGCAGACAGGCCCTGGCTTGAACCCTCGAATTGAGCAGTTTCACTGTGACCAACCATGATGCAAAGATGCTTCCTGATCTTTTTTCCTCCCCCCACCCCCCAGCACCCACTTCCAGTTTGCTGTGGGAGGAGCCACCGTCCTGGATGCTTGGGTGAGCTGGACCAGTGGGAGCCGCCCCGCTGTCTCTCTCCACTCCTGCGGTCTGCCCACGCCTTCCGAGGCCAGGCTGCTGCCAGAGGCGGGCTGCCCACCGCCAGGCGCCAGCCGAGGAAATCATCTGGCCCTGGGCCCAGGCAGCTCCCTCCTCTCCCTGGCTTGGAAAGCAGGGAGGTTGTGTGCAGTTGGGGGCATCCAGGCCGTTTCCAAGTTCTCCCGGGGGTCATGGATGTCCGGGGGCTGCCCACATGGAATGGGGCCCCTTGGAGGTCACAGGCCCAGTGGGGACTGGACTGGGAGTGGTGGCAGAGGAGGCCACATCTGGAAGGCTCTAGCACTGGGGAGCACGGGCCAGGGGCTCCCTCCTGGGAGGGGGCTCATTTCCTGTCCTTGTGGGAGATGGGGGTGCCCTCTCCAGGGAGGCTGTGACCCCACAAGGCTTGGGAACGTCAGAAGAGAGAGAATGAAAGAAATTGGGAGGTGGGGGGGGCCCTCCAGCTGGCTAAGAAGGGGAGAGGATGCAAGAGAGGTGTGGAGGGGATGGGAAAGGGGAGAAGCCAACACCCCAGGCCCTCCCTCACTCCCTGTCCCCCTCTGAAGCCCTGCCGGGAGGAAGGGAAGGGGCGAGGCTTGGCTTCCCATGTACTGGGTCAGGGGTTCAAATACCTTCTCTCAGCCCAGGTTTTCTCCCCTTTTTCAGACCAGGGAGTAAATAGCAACTCAGAGAGGCGGAGTGTTGGACCCAGAGCCACACAGCAAAGCTACCCAGCCCACACCGGACACACTGTGTCTGCCCCCGCTGTGTGTATTGCGTTGTCCTCTCCCGCCCCACAGGCAGGTGCCCATCGTTGGTGTCTCCTTGCGCCGTCCCTGCCTGGAGCACGCGGTCTCCTGTGGCCCGGCTTGTGGAGGGACTAATTCTGGAGACCGAGCGCTCCTCCCAGCTTATGCAGCTGTCACGTCTGAATTCACGAGGTTCCAAAGTCACCTTCCGGGCAGGGAGCCTAGGTTTCTGACTCAGCCCCCGGGCCTCCCCGGAGCTTCTGGCAGCGCGGGTGGCACCACCTGCCGGCCAAGCAGCCATCTGGCCCCACTCAAGGACACCCGTCAGCTTCACACCTTGGTCGTCTTCGCAGCCACTTCTCTGGGGACCTGCTGGCCTTGGGCCCCTGCTGTCATCTGATTTCAATTCAGCCATTTCCCCTGGGATCCTCCCCTGGAGCCCTCCCGGAAGGAGGCGTGAAGCCGCCCCATAGAACCATCTTCACAAAACCCCGAGGGCCCAGGTTCCACCTCAGACCAGTTAATTCAGAGTCTTAGGTGGGAGGGTCCAGGCCTTGGGGTATTTTCACGGCTTCCGGTGATTCTGTGAGCCTCTAGAGTGTGCTGGAGCCAGGTCTCTGAGGTTCAAACCCTGGTAACTGGTGTCACCTCTCTATACCTCAGTGTCTTCATCTGCAAAATGGGTACCATAATAGTCCTGACTCCCAGGGACAGTCATGAGGATTCAGTGAGTTAATGCATGTGAAGAACTGAGGGGCCCGCTGGGTCGGGGGCAGGAGTGTTAGTCATGTCATCCTTCGTAGGTGGAGGAACCCAGGCAGAGACATGGGAACTCGCTCCCTCCCAGGTCGGGGTCCCCTCCCGGCTCCACCGCTGGCTGTCTTTGGGAACATGGTTGCATGCCCATCCATGTCTGCAGAGGGGGGACGTACCTGCCACCTAAGGCTGTAGCAGGAATAGGTGGAGGTCACACGTGTAAGAGCTGCCAGGTCGCTGGGACTAAACAAATACCGGTTCCCATCCACTCGGGCAAATCGCTGCGTGACTCTGGACCTCAGTGTCCCCAGCTGTAAAACAGGAGAATAGGCTCGAACTGAGGGTCTGGTTTCAGATTCTGCAACGCTGGGGTCAGAGTTGAGAGGGACAACTAAACCTCACGGCCTGATGCCAGGTTTGTGGGCCGGGGGAAAACATCCCTTTCTGGTCGTTTGGACTGCTCAGAGGCACGTGTGTGCATGTGCGTGTAGGTGTGTGAGGACTGTGTGCATGTGTGGACGTGTGTGTGATATGTAGTGTGTGCATACATACATGCGCTGTGTAACTGTATGTGCGTACACATGCATGTCATATACGTGCGTGGTGTGTGTGTACATGTTTGTGTGTACTCTGATCTGTGGAAATACGTGTGCGCAGGTGGGCCTGCATGTGTGTGAGTGGTTGTATGTGTGCGCACACGTGTGCTGTGTGATATGTGCTGTGTGTCCATGCATGTGTGGTGCTTTGGGGAGCCCTCCAGAGTGGCGTCAGCCTCAGCTCCTGGCCCTGCACTCACAAGGAGCTGCCTCATCTGAAGGCCATGCAGGTCCCCCACCTCTGAGCCTCTCCAGCGGCCCCCTGACCCCGAGCAGGGCCCTGTGCGCCCCAGGAAGATGTGCTTCCAGGGGGGTTCAGTCCACAGGGGTTGCAGGGCCTTTCAGGTGTGTCCTATTATTTGTGAAATAGTTGAATTCAGAAAAGTATGAAGAATGACACCCCCTCCCACGTCGCCCACCCAGCCTCAGGAAGAAAGCGTTGCCAGTACAGCTGTGCCCCTCTGAACTTCCTCTCCCCCCAGTCCCTGTGGGCTGTTGAAAGCCCCTGCAGGCCCCTGGATACCCTTAACGGTTTTCTCAGCTCCCCTGACTCAGTTTCCTTACCTGTCAGGTGGGATGGGAGCAGTACCAGGCTCTTTTAGTCAGCGCACAGTCCCTGAGCACCTACTGCGTGCTGAGGGCTGCCCTGGGTGTGGGGGAACAGACAAGCCCACCCTTACGGGGCGCACATTCTAGTGAGTTTTGGCAGAAATGAGTAAGGAATGTGTGCAGAGCTCCCAGAACAGCCCCTTCAGGCAGTCAGCGCTCTCCCCGATCCCGCTCATCGACTGCTGAGAGGTTGTGACCGGCCAGGGGCAGCCCCCGGGCCCGCAGGCCCACCACACGGCCCGGCTCCCGAGGCTTTGCCTGGGAGCAGCGCACTGTGGACCTGGACCTGCCGGGACATGCCACTGCACACCTGGGCAGCTTCCTGCGGGGGCCCAGTGTTATGGCCACACCGAGCCACTGACTACTAACAACTGCGCCCTTGTAACCAAGCCAGCCCCTTGAATGATCGGTCAATGCCCGTTCTTCAAAAGTCAAGAAAAAATATGGAATTATCCAGCAAAGATGCCGCCAGCCCTCCCCACTCTGTTGAGGTTTTGAGATCATCAAAGATATGGGGAAGCAAGGGGTGTGTGTGTATGTGGGGTTGTGTGTCTGTTTGTTGTTGTGTATATCTGTGTGTGTGTGGTTGTGTATCTTATGTCTGTGTGTGTGATTGTGTATGTCTCTGCCTGTATGTGTGTATTTGTGTGGTTGTATCTGTGTGATTGTGTTTGTGGTTGTGTGATTGTGTGTGTGTATCTGTGTGTGATTGTGTATGTCTGTGTATCTGTGTGTATATGATTGTGTGTATATGCATCTGTGTGGTGGTGCATCCTATGTGATTATGTGTGTCTGTGGGGGGGGTGTATCCTTTGTGTGCGTGTGTGTGTGTCTGTGTGTGTCTGTGTGTGGTGTATCCTGTGTGATTGTGTATCTGTGTGTATGATTGTGTGTGTGTGTATCTATGCATCTGTGGTGGTATCCTGTGTGATTCTGTGTGTGTCTGTTGGGGGGGTGTATCCTGTGTGATTGTGTGTGTGTGTCTGTGGGGGGGGTGTATCCTCTGTGTGTGTGTGTGTGTGTGTCTTGGAAGGAGAGGTAGCAGAGACCTGGCTGTGACCATGCACATATCTGTTCGCAGGAGGTGGCGGCTGGGCCCGAGGCCTGGTTTGAATATCCAAATCCGCGAGGGTGAATCCAGAGACCCCCGCGTCCCAAGTGGCCCCAGGTCTCCATGTGGAGCCCACACTGTGCAAGTCTGAACGGGGAGGACGTGATGCCCGGGGCCCGGGAGCTTCGGTCACTGGGAGGGGGTGGTGGGGGCCCTCCCGACGAGAGAGAGAGTGAGACTGATGTCATGCATTATTCATCAGCTCCTGATTTCACATTATTCTCCCTGATACTTTTACAACCTGTCAGTAAATAAAAAGATTCTACATTATTTATAGAAATGGAGCAGAATTGGCCGTGAGGATTTAGTATTGCTATTATTAGGGAGTCCTTCTTGGGACCACAGGAATGGGGTGGGCTGGGTGGGGCACCGGCCGGGGAGGAGTGGGAGATGCTGCTGCCCTGGCTGGCTGGAGGGGAGCTCAGTTTGGTTGTTGACCCCGTAGGGTGCACAGTGGCCTTCCTTTTGGCGCCTCCCCGAAGTCAGGTGCCAGGGGAGCAAGCTGGCCCGGGGGCAGGTGGCTGTGAACCTGGCTGGCACGTGGGTCCTCCTGGGGGAGGTGCAGCCAGTCCGCTGGCTATGCCCCTTCCCGGGGCAGGCGGCGAGGTGCTGCTTACCCAGGCCTCGCAGCCAGCAGCCATGGCTGTGGCCACAGGTGGTGGGAGGGGACCACCCGTGTAGAATGAGAGAAAAGGCCGTGGGGGCACCTGGAGGCTGACTGCTGAGCAAGATGCTGAGGAGTATGCAGGGGGCTCTAATCTCTGTTCAGTGTTTATGGAGCACCTACTGTGTACACAAGGCACGGCCCGCAGCATTGAGGGCAGAGCATGCCTCCCGGGTTTGAATTGCATTTATCCTGTCCCTCTGTCCTCAGACTGTCAGGCCGCGGGTCCATTCGGCATTTGGAAATGGCGGCTGCAGATGGTTCGGGCCGACTCAGCACATCCTGGTCGGGACGCCTGCTCCTCCCGTGGCACCTGCAGGCACCACGTCCTGCCTGAGGTGCTGTCCCCCAGTGAGTCCTTGCGTCCTGTTCAAGGCTGTGGCATTTAGCACGTGTGGCCAGGCTGACAGGCATCCCCTCTGCTCTTACAGCTGTGCTTCTCAATCTGGGTTCCAGCAGCTCTCTACTAGAATTTGTAAACTTTGTGCTGTCTACTTTGATGGAGTCTAAATATAATTAATGTGAGCGTGTTCTGGTTGCTGGGCAACCACCCTTTAACCGCGCATTTCTGGGGGGGGCTCAGGGCCCGTGTCTATGTGTAGTGTCATCAGCACAGAACTCACCCAGGGGCACAGTGACTGCTGCACATTGGGCTTCTCCAAATTAGAGCCTGGACACATGGAGGTCCAACCATTTCCTCACAAATCTTCCAGTCCCCAAATCTGAGAACCATCGGCCCAGAGAGGGCAAGAATCCTGTGCCATTTATCTGTAAGCCCAGCATCCAGCACATAGCAGGTGCCCTATGGCATCTGGCATTGAGTTGGTTAGGAAGAGTCAGCCGTTAGGAACTGTACTGCCTGGTGGGGAGGCAAAAGGAGCCAGGCAGTGGATACTGAGACCGGCAAGTGGCCTGTCATCAGGGCCGTGCTTTTTTCCGAACTGAATCCAGGGATACCAGGGGACCTGGAGGAGCAGAGATGTGGATGGGATGGAGTTGGTTAGAGAAGCCGGCCACGAAGGGGAGACTGGAGTGGGCCTAGTTCACAGAGATGAGAGGGCCGCCTTGCAGATGAGAAGGAGCCGCTGGGACTGTCATGGTTTGACTGAGAGCGGGGCCAGGCCGAGCCTGGAGGAGCTGAGATTGGAGTGAGGAGCGTGGGGAGCAGACAGGGGCTCTGCAAGCTAAGCTGTGTGGGCTGTGAAACCAGAGCTTCCCGAGAAAGGGGCCGCTGGTGATGTCTGGCTGGGTGCGTTAGCTTTCTATTGCTGCATAACAAATTACACTAAAATTTAGTGGCTCTGAACAACGTTTGTGATCTCACAGTTTCTGTGGGTCAGGAATCTGGGTCCACCTTAGCTGGGTCTCCTGCTTCAGGATCCCCCAAAGGCTGTGGTCCAGGTGTTGGCCGGTGCTGCATCCTCATCTGAAAGACCACTGGGGAAGGCCCCACTTCCCAGCTTGCTCAGTCGTTGGCGGGATTCGGTTCCTCCAGGGCTGTTGGACTGAGGGCCTCAGTCCCTTGCGGGATGTTGGCTAGAGCCCATCTTTGGTTCCTTGCCACGTGGCCCTCTCCCACGTGGCAGCTCACAACATGGCAACCTGCTTTATGGAAGGGAGCAAGCCAAGAAGGCAAGAGTGTGTGCCAGTGAGAGGGAGTCGCGGTCTCTGAACTCATCTTGGAAGTGACATCCCATCACTTTGCCACAATCTGTTTATTAGAGGCAAGTCACTAGGTCCAGCCTACACTTCAGGGACATGAACACCAGGAGGGGGGTCATGGGGGGCCTGTCAAAGCTGCCCCAGTGCTGGGCATTACGAGAACAGAGGGTCCCTCAATCAGCCAAGTCTGTCGTGTTAATGCACGTGCTATGTGAGTCTTTCAGGGAGGGATAAAATTAGCAGAGACCCCCCCCCCCCCGGAATCAGCAGAGATTCAGGGGATGGTTATGTAAGGTGCAGTGTCTGAGCACACAGTGAGGATGGGATGCTTCCACTTGGCTTCCATAGGGAGAGGTGGGGGGACTCGTCCTAATTCTCAAGAACGTCTCTGTGTGACCCCAGCCCTTGGCTCCGGCTGCAGTAAAGGCGAGAAGAGCTGCTGGGAGCCCCCTTCTGCCTCCACAGGTCCAGGTGCTCTCTGGGGGCTGGTCCAGGGTGCAGTGCTGGGACACTCCCAAGAAAGCCGCCCAGGTTGTCTGGGACGCCACTCCACTGGCTCGCTTGGAACTCTGGTTGTGGGGCTGACTCCATCATTTATGGGTCCCAGTGTAAGGTGAAAGTCAATCTCGCCTTCCCATCGGCCTGCCACCCCAAAACATGGCGGAGGGGCTACTCCCAAGGGATTGCAGCCTCCACCCCAGGATGTGCTGAGTCCCTGGGTGGGGGTGGGAAGAGAGAACCAGAAGTGGAGGTGATGACAGAATGTGAGCATCCCCCCGCCAGACACCCTGGTCGATGCAGCCTGGCTGCTGCTCTGGGGAGAGGGCCGCAGGGTGGTTGGTGAGTCAGGGCCAGGGAGGCAGTGGGAGGAGGGACTACCGCTGAGCCAAGGCCTTAAGCCCCTGGTGCTACCATTGTCCCATTGGGCCTCACTTACAAGACACAGAGTCAAAGATGAAATTACTAAGAATTTAAAGGTGGCGACCACAGAACATTGAATTCCAAGCACTAGACCCTTTGGAACTTGGGGCCCTGTGTGAGCGTCCTGGGGCTGCCGTAACCAGTGACCACTCGGTGGCTTAAAGCAACAGACGTTTACTCTCCCCCGTTCTGGAGCTGAGAAGCCTAGAGTTAGAATCACTCCAGAGGCTCTGGGGGTCCGCTCCTGGCCTCTTCCCGCGCTGGAGGCTGCCGGCATTCCGTGGCTCGTGGCCACATCAGTGCAGTCATTAAGGCCAGCATCTTCAAACCTCTCTCTGTTCCGTCTTCACGTGGCCTTCTCCTCTGTGGGTGTCGAAGCTCCCTCTGCCTCCCTCTCCTTAGGATGCAAGTGAGCGCATTTAGGGCTCCCCTGGGTAATCCAGGCCACCCCTAACTCAGATCCTTCGCTTCGTCACACCAACAAAGACTCCTTTTGTTTTGCTCTATGAGGTAACGTATCCACAGGTTCCAGGCGCAAGGACAGGACATGTTTGGGGCTGTTATTCAGCCTGCCCCAGGCCCTGTGTGACAGCACCGGCCACAGCTCGTGGGGCCAGCAGTCCTGGTGCTTGTTCAGGTGCAGATTACAAAACTGAACCTTTGACCTACATGTGTGCAGTCAGGATTCTGCTTATGGAAGGCCTGGCTTCTGGAAGGTTCCACGCTGCTGTTGCTACTGCCCAGAACCCACAGGGAACCCACCTTCAAGCCCCAGCTGCTCTGCTTGCCTCATGGCTGACCCGTGGGGTCAGGGTGCTCATTCCTGCTTCAAAGCTCATGTGTTTCTGCACTCCCTGCTGACCCAGCATGACACTCAGTGGCTGTCACACTTCAGTGGGTAGCTGGATCCCCGGGTCCAGCCCCAGGAGTGCTGACCCAGGAGCCCAGGCCAGGCCCGGGAATCTGCATAGTAACAAACACAAGGGACACTGCTCTACCAGGGAAGGAGCCCGTGTTTTCTGAGCACCCCAGAGAGTGAGGTTGAAGCAGTGGGAATGGGGGACTCCCATGTCCCAAAAGGGGACACGCTCATGGTAGCTGGGGGGGGAGTGGACAGATGAGCAGCATCAAGGACTTCCACCTGGGAGGAAGGCAGAGGCGTCCCTGGGCCCTAGGAGGGGACATTGCTGAAGACTCGAAGATAGATGTCACCATCTTCCTCTCTGTCATTCCCAAGGATGGCAGCCCGCTCTCCCAGCTAAGTTTGGAGCATCATCTTTAATTGTTCGCGTCAGTGACCGCTGACGCTGGGGTGAGGGCACACCTCGGGTCCCAGTGATTTCCAAACTCCTTGAGCCCATATCAATGAAATCATTTTTAGCACCCGCTTCCCAGAACATGTGTGTTTTCATGTTACACACATGCACCACTGTCCTAACAGGCTATGTTCCTTATAAAACTGACCCCAGACTAGCAATTCAGAAGGCTTCGGAAGATCCTACTAGTTACTCCCGGAACCCCGTGGAGGGTGTGGGCAGTTTGCACGCTCCCTGGCCCACGCCCACCTTCGAGACCACTGTTTGTGGGGTGAGACTTCAAGCCAGACAGGGCAGGGAGAGGGGACGTTCGTGGGACTTAGGCGGGAAGATCAGCTCTTTCCACATGCCAAGGAGGCTAGTATTTCAGGAAGCGCAGCAAGTGCCAAATGACTGGTGTAGTCAAGTGTTTCTCAGACTTATGTGAACAACTTAGAGCATGAATTTTACATCAGACATCACGACCCAGGCCCCGCGCACACGCACGCGCCCTGGAAACAGTGCTGGAACAACTCTGGTATGTTCTGTTTTGTGCCGTGGAAGGAGATTCTCGCCCCATCCACAGGATGATTTCCCAACCCCCTCATGGGTCTCAGCTCACAGTCTGAACAACAGAGGTGGGAGGGTTGGTGCCCCAGGGCTTCAGAGAAGAGAGAAATCGCTGTAAATCAGAGATGTGTAGATGTTAGGGCGTCTTCATTTTTATGCTTGAGAATCTTGTCTTCTCCGCTCTGCAGCCCATCTCCCCGCAGACCAGCCACGGTCCCGAGCAGACCGTTCTCTGGCAGCCGGCCGCTGTTGACCCCGTAATTGGGATCTGCTGTTTGAAAGAAGATTCATTCCCTTTGAGTTGACGAACCTGCAGAAGAGCCGGGGAGGGTGGGGGTGGGGGGAGGCAAGGCCCCCTCGGCCTCCAGAACGAACCGGCTTGTTCCCCTGTCCTGAAGGTGCCTGCTGCCAGCCTGGCTGTGACAGTTTTATTGGCAGGCGAGCCCGCTAGAAGGATTGTAGGCTATTTACAGTGTTGAGGCCATGGCTTTGCGAGGAGACAGTTAACATAAATTCACATGATGGATCCGTTATCACTTCATTGAACTTGTGGCGGACCCATCGAAGGCCGTGCAATAACACACTGTTTCCTGGGTTTGCACAGCCCTGGGATACATTAAATACACTTTATTTATGGCTCTCCATTGCTGCGCTGTGGGCAGGAGAATGCAGCTTTTGCAACTATCGTCTAATTTTATGATGAGCATTAAAGCCAGGCCTGTAATTTGCACCTTTTTATTCATTAGACAGTGGTGCAGCCATAAGTCAAAAAGGCCCAGGGATTTAGATGCAGATCCAGAAGATAAACTATTGACAAGCCAGATGTATTTTTACATTAGAGCGCCTTTACAATAGTTTATGTTGAGAGTGGAATATAAATTGCATTATTAAATATGAACCGCTCTTGGAACCAGTGCTCGCCAGCCAAAGGAGGGAGGGGCTGGGAGCCCGGGGCCGGGAGGGGCCGCCTAATTTCTCAAGGTTGGATGTGCAGTTCTGCTCTGTGGGTTTTCTCTGTTTGGAGCTCCGAGTGGGAGCAAGTGGTGTGATGGGGTGGGGGCAGCGGGTGGGAAGTCTGGGGCTGTGCTTATGGCCCGGCTCCTTCCAGGAAGGAGGGCTCGGTCAGCTACCAGGTCAGGAGAGCGCATGCTCACTTTTCTCTGGAGGGATCCCCGGTTGACGGTGGCAATGGGTGTCGCCTTGCTGACCTGGAGGATGCCCCTCAGACTCTTACTGGACCTTTCAGCAGCCATGCGGGTTTCCCTGCTGGGAGTCGGGCAGGAATGTGAGGGCTGCTGGCACATACACTTCTGTGCGGTCACTGATGTCCTGGTCCCGGGCTGGCTTGGAGGCCCAAGAACCTGCCTAGGGCCCAGGGCTTCTCACCCCTGATACTGCTGACACTGGGGCTGGCTCAGTCTTTGTGGTGGGGGCTGTCCTGTCCACTGTAGGATGTCGAGCTGCATCCCTGACCTCAACTCACTAGATGCCATTAGCACTCCCCCAGTTGTGACAACCAAAAACGTCTCCAGACATTGCCAGCTGTTCCCGAGGGTTGACACAGCCCCCAGTGGAACCATTATGTAGCCCATCGAGCTGCTCGACTTGGCGCCAGAAGACCTGAGGTCATGCTGGAGCTCAGCCACTCGCCACCGCGTGATTTTGACTTTCCCGGCCCCTGTGTCCCCACCAGCAGGAGGATGGGGTCTGGAGCGCAGGGTTTCTGACCCCTGCGGCTCTCCCCTCTGTGGGTCCAGGAGGGCGGGCACAGGCATGTCGGGGCAGCTGCAGGAACTTTGCTGCTGGCTCGGAGTGTCCCTGGGAGAGGGTTTTCAGCTCTGTTCCCCTGTGGGGGGCCCAGGGCGCACGAGTGTCATACGCTCAGATGATGTCACGTTCCTGGGATGGAAGGCTGGGTCCCGAGTCCAGTGTGAGTGGACGGGCTCTGGGTCCCAGATAGTACAAGGTCCCGGCAAGGCTAGGCGGTGTTCTTCAAACCCCAGCATCATCTGGACCCCTGGAGGGTGTGTGAACACCTGGGTGGCCAAGCCCCACCCAGCATTTCTGACTCAGTGGGCCTGTGTGATGCTGGAGACTGTGCCTTATTTACAAGTCCCCAGGTGACGCTGATGCTGCTGGTCCAGGACCACAGAGAGAATCTGGGCCAGGGAAGTCAGGGTGGGGAAGGGCTGCTGGAAACGGCTGACCTGGAGTTTTGGGGCTGTTGTGAGCAGGGAGAGTGCAGAGTCATAGCAGTGGGGCGAAAAGGTTCCAGGCTACACGGCCGGGGGCCCCACTGCCATCCAGGCTGCCCTTGACTGCCGGTGCAGCTCGATCACTGCCCTTCCCGGCACAATGCTCGTCTCCCCTCCTGTTGTTTATCCATGGCGGACCGCCCATCTCCCTCCTGGCTGCCCTTCCAGGTCAGCACTTAGCACAAGCCCCACCTCCTCCAGGAAGCCTTCTCTGACTGCTCCGGCCACAGCACAGAGAACCCCCCGCCGTCTGTGGGGTGTTGGGGAGAGGCACCATTGAGAGGCCATGGTCCAGAGCTGAATGGATAGATAGCCCCAGTGTCATCCCTTCCAGGCTACCGACCCAGGATCCCCCGGCTGCTCTGTGGTGAACAGACTAACGGGGCAAGGACAGGAGCAGGGGGCCATAAGGGGTCTGTTGCAGTAATCAACATGATGCTTTCTGGGAGCAGGGGGGTAGCCTTGGAGAGAGTGATAGGATTCAGGGTACGTTTGCAATGCAGAGCTGTCAGGATTTGCTGGTGGATCGGAGGTGGGATACAAGAGGAAGAGGACTGGAGAAATCTCCAAGTTTTTCCACTGGAAGGACAGCGTTGCCAGGAGGAGAGTGCGGGGAGGGGAGAGCTCTGTTCTGGCCACGTTAAGAGATGCTGTTAGACACCAAGTGGAGATCCAGGTGGCAGCTGGGGATTTGAGTCTGGAGCTGTGAATGTGGGCGTCCTTGGCGCACAGATGGCCTGTGAAGCTGGGAGCCTGGGGAGACACCTGGGGAGTGAGGGTGGTGTGGAGCATGGTCCCTGGGGCGTGCTGACAGCGGGCACCGCAGCGAGGGTGCTCAGGGTCTGCCTGGTGGACGGCTCACACCACAGGGGGTGCTGTAGTCCACACCGGGAGCCCCTGTCTGCAGTGGGGGTGAGTTTAAGGATACACCAGCCTTTCTCTTGCCCACGGTGTGGTGCTTCTCAGCTGTGAATGCTGGTCAAAATCACCGGGGAAACTCTAAACACGCCCCACCATGGAGATCCTGATGGAGACGGCCTGGGGGGCTCCAGCAGGGGGTGTTGAGAGCTCGCAGGTGATGGCCATGCACAGCAGGGCTGAGCACTGCTCTGGGAGGGCCAGAGTCGTGGGGTGCCGGCTAGAGCAGGACAGAGGACAGGCAGGGTGGGGTCTTAGCTGGGAAGGCCCCTCTGAGATCCAGCTGGAACTGTTCAGTCATTCCTTCTGCTCACAGTTATCACAAGTCTGTGAGATGCCCAGGCCTGTGTTAGGGGCTGTGATGCTGAGCTGAGCAAGCTGAGTCCCTCCTGGTGTCTAGAGGTGTCTGACAGTTACCTCGGCAGACGCTAAACAGCGTGCTCATCACAGTGGCTGGAATAAGCACAGGGAACGGAGCCCGGGGGTAGCAAATCCAGCCTGTAATCAGGGAGGGCTTCCTGAGGGTGGTGATGCTGAGCTGGGCTTTGAAGGCAGAAGAAGTTCTCTACGTGGAAAACTGGAGAAGGGCATTCCAGACAGAGGGAACGCCGTAGTAAAAGCTTAGAGACTGAAATAGCACAAATGTGGGGCGTGGGGGACAACCAGGCAGATCTCTGTGGCTGGGGCAGAGGATGAGGTGCCAGTGACGGGAAGCAGACAAAGCCGCAGGGAGCAGCAGGGGCTGGATCAGGCAAGGCCTTGGGCGCTAAGGTGGGGAGGCCAGACTGGGCCCTGAGTTGTTGCTGAATGTGGGGCTGTACTGGGTTGGATAGTGTCCCCCCAAAATGCATGTCCATCCACAACCTCAGAATGTTAATTTGGAAATAGGGTCTGTGTAGATGTAGCTAGTTAAGGTCACATGGTGGCCCTAAAGCCAATGGTGGTGTCCCTATAAGAAGGCATGTGGAACGGCTGTGGTTGCCGCAGCCCCAGGAGCTGGAAGAGGCAGGAAGGGTCCTTAGAGAGCACGGCCCTGCCCACGCCCTGATCTCGGACGTCTGGCCTCCAGACTGCAGGAGAGCAGGTTCCTGGTGTGGCAGTCATGAGGTTTATGGTCCACTGTTAGGACAGCCACAGGAAACCCACATGGGGCCGGGTGGGCTTTGGTTCTCAGCACGTTTTATCCTTTGCCCAGAGGGAGCCAGGGGACATGTCCCCTGCAACGAGCCCCAGTTTATTCCAGGACTGAGGTCTGCACCTGTGCTCTCTCGTCCCACCTGGGCCTGCGGGCCCTCCGTGTCCCACTAGTCACGCTTCCCGTGACAGGTCAATTGGATCCCCGGGGCATCCGCCCGTCCCCAGCGGCTGGGCAGAGTCTGGGAGCTAACAGTGCCCCCTGGGATCCGTCAGTGCTGCCAGAGGCTCAGGGGTGAGTGGCAGGTGGCTTCCCGTCCTGAGTGGGGGTCAGGGCCCGGAGCAGCAGTGTCGTGGGCCTCCACGAGGGGGTGACACCCCAGATGTGGCTGCTGGAGCTGTGTGCCACTGCATATGAGGCGCCCGGCCTGCAGGGGGCGTCCTGGAGGCACCCTGCCGCCTCCAGCCCGCACCATCTTGGTCGCGTCCTCTGCCCCCCCTGGGGTTCAGTTTCCTCTTCTGTCAAATGGGAAGAATAGCGGGACTGACCTCAGGGGTCGTTGGGCGGAGTAGAGCTGACATGTGGGGTGTTCAGAACCGCGCCCAGCGGGCAGTGAGCGCAGAAGGGTTTGTGACATAAAGGAACTCGGGAGGGGCAGCCAGGAAGGAGGCCCTGGTCTCTCCTGGACCAAGTTCCCCAGCCATGTGGGCGCAGGATTGAGGCGTCTGATGGGTCTCTCTGACCTTGGCCCCAGATCATGGGAGGATGGGGGCCCGGGGCATCCCGCCAGGTGCCTGCCTTCTGCAGGGCACCCCTAATCTCACCAGTCCTGGGAGATACCCCTGCACAAGAGCACAGCACGTAGGGCATGGACTCCACCCCCTCGTTCAGTGAGGAGAAGCTGAGGCACAGAGAGGGGTAGGGCCTGGCCCAAGATGCACAGCTGGCTGAGGTTCTGACTCCACGGACCCTACAGTACTCTCTGTAGTATCTCATTTAATCCTCGCCTCGAGCAGCCTGTGATGTGGGGGGTGTGACTGTCCCCACTGTACAGCCGAAGACCCTGAGGACAAGGAGGCTCGCGGGCCCGGGTCTCAGAGATAGTAGGATGTAGAGCCGGGTCTCAAACAGCGGCCTCCAGCTGGCTCATCACTTATTCATTCAACAAACAGTTGGACGGCTACTTTCTGACCAAGCAGGGAGGAGAAGGAAGGTTTCACAAGACCTGCCCTCGTGATGGTTTCCCCGTGTGTGTGTGTGTGCACCCACGCACGTGGTGTTAGCCACCGTGTATCACTCTGTATCCCACTTGCTTCCCCAGAGGTGGAGGGAGAGAGGTTAGCTGTATTTCCATCCTTAATATTTCCTTTGAGGATGGCCTCCTGGGGGCCTGACTCAAGGGCTTTCTTCCTGAAAGAAACAATGGTGAACATTCCTTGAAGCTTCCTCCGGGCCAGGCCCTGCTCCTTCCCCACAGTACACCCACGAGGTGGGCATTTTTATCCCATCCCAGGACTCCCTGGCTGAACACCTCCAGGGGGCACCCTTCCCGTTGTGATCTTGGAAAATGCACAGAACTGGGTTACAGGGATGACCCAGTGTGGGGAGCTGGGCCTGGAACCCAGGCAGCCCATCCGTGGACCCCTGAGCCCAGCTGTCCTGCAGGGTGTGTCTGTGGCCCAGGTCACCCCACCTCGGCCCCGCCTCCCCCATCGGGGGCTGTGCTGCAGCAGCAGCTTCTTCTAATGGGTTAAGTGACTTTGCTCCAGACACAATCCCGTTTATGTTGTTGGCATGAATAAAAGATGAATTCTGCTGGGGTGGCTGTCAGGATCCTCCCAGGCATGAGGCTCCGGCAGCACTGACAGTAAGAGGCTCCGCGGGGAGGGAGCTGGGGGGGCACCCCCACTGAGCTGCTAAATGAAGGATGTGGGCTTCCTCCCCGGGGGGCCTGGTCGATGGAGGAGGCGGAGGGGGGGGGGGAGGGGGAGGGGGCGGGGGGGGGCAGCTCGGGTAGGTGGGAAGGGGCGGGGGCACTGAGGAAGGAGGAGCACCGGGCTGGGAGTCCAGGCCCCTTGCACAGATTTATTGAGTAGCCACTCTGTGCCTGGCGCTGTTCTAGCCAAAAATTTAAAAAAAATTGTTTTTTTAGGCAGACAAGGACCCTGCCCTCACGGAGGGGCATGGATAGAAAATAAACTTGTGCACAAGTGAATACTGACGCCAGGCGCGTATGCTAAGATCTGTGGAAACAGTGAAGCTGGGGGAGGGGAGGGAAGGGACAGGTGGGAGCTGTGGTGGCAGGGGGTGACATTCCAGCCTGAAGGTGAGGCGGAAGAGTGTTCCAGGCAGAGGGCACTGCAGCTGCAGAGGCCCTGAGCTGGCATGTGCTTGGGCGCATTTGAGGCTGGAGCAGGGGTTGGAGGAGAGGGGGCTGAGGCTGTGGAGGAGCCGGGGCAGGTCACACAGGGCCTCGGAGGCCTCTCAGGACTTGGCTTCTTTGCTGAGTGGGTGGGAAAGAGCCTTTCGGGCTCCCCATGGTTGGAGCGCTGCTGCCCTGGAGTTGGACTCCGTAGACCCTGGCAAGAGGCTTTGGTGGAGGGGCTTGCAGGAGCCCGCTGGCTGCTCATTAACCAGGCCTGGCCCCTCTGGGCTCCAGCGGGCCAGGGTGGGCACCTCACTCACCCGCCTGGCTGCTTTATCTTGGCAACAGATTGCCAAACCCCAGAGCTAATATTGAACTTGCCTGGATTTTAAATAGAAGCAGTAAACACCACTGCTCCCAGCCCCCGACTCTCTGATCCCTGCCCGAGTGGGGCATTCAGGTGCAGGTGGCCCCAGGTGCTGCCGGGGCAAACACTACAGAGGGCAAGGCGGGCAGAGTCACTTACGCAGGAACAGAATCCCAATCGTCTGACCCACCCCTGAGAAGTGAACATGTCCCTCTGGGCTGGAAATGGCCAGAAGGGACCCTTCTCTGCAGAGAGAGGCAAAGGTCCGAGTCAGGCTGGGGAGCCATTTCCCACCCTGCATGGACATGCTCCCTGAGCAGTGGCAAAACCAGGTCTTGGCCTCCCAGCTCCCATAGGGCGCTGGGGTCAGGCCCCCGGGGGGTGCCCATCTGGTCCCCAGCACTGCCCAGGGGCTCCAGGCCTGGGCCGCTGCTCCTGGAGGGTGGTCACCTTCTGCTGTGCCTAGACCCCTGGGCAGAGTCCCGCCAGCAGGGGGTCCCATCCCCTGGCCCCTGGGGGTCTGGCGGGGGCCAGCCTTAGCACACACTCACAGGGAGGTGCTGTGCCCAGACCACTGCCCGCCCTAACCAGGGGACTTGGGTACACCCAGTGTTCAGAGGGGATGTGGACAAAAGAGGAAGTGGATCAGGGCAGGGGCACCAGGGAGGAGTGAGTGGCATCCTTCCTTCACCAGCCGACAGGACTGTGGTGAGCGGGCATCTGTCTCTCTGTCGGCTGGTCCATCTGTCCTCCCACCCACCACGGCTCTGGCTCTTCCCGCTGCCTGCAGGGCTCTTCCCAGGGGCCTGCTTCCTGGCCTGGCTCACAGGGTTTCTTGAGGGGGTCCCCTGAGCCCCTGGTCGAGGGGTCAGTCCTGGCACCTGCTCCCAGCCTTGGGGGCTGAGCTGAGGACTCCTCCAGAGGCGGAGCGTCCTGCTCTGATCGCTGTCCGGCTGAGCCCCCCGTGAGGCCGGAGCCCCCTCCCCAGCGCCCTGCAGCCTGGGCACCAGTGTGCTGCTAGGAGCTGCGGCTTATTCAGATGAAGACTATTCTGGGGTCTCTTGAAGGAGCCAGAGGGGCAGCTCTTGTCTCCCTAATAACAACGGTCCCCATTCATTCATCCAGTCACTCCCTCCCTCATTCATTCATTCACTCATTCATTCAGGGAGGACTTATTAAGCCCCACTGTGTGTTCTCAGCACTGGGATGGGGCAGTGGCCCTGAGACCCCTGCCCTCAGCGTGCCTGGGACCAGGTGTCCCTGTCAGAAGTGAAGCTTGAGATGCGATGATGTCAGGGTCGATGGTCAAGATATTTCTCCTGTTCTGCTCATGGCCCGCCTTTCATTATATAGGTCATAGAGAACAGGGGTTTCCTAGCGGGAGGCCAGGCCTTCTGGAAGCAGCTTGCTGGGGCCTGGGGCCACAGGGTGGAAGTATGTCAGTATTTTAACACTGGCCCAACTGGACTCATTGGTACAAACGGCACGTTGACCCACAGCCGGTGGGATCCACCTGTGCAACGCGGTCCGGCCCTCGCCCACCTCTGGGCACCCAGGAGGCTGGCCTCCGCCCACTCCTTCTCTCCAGCCCTCCAGGATCTTGCTTAAATACTTTAAAACAATCTAAAAGTAATTATTACGAACAGGCTGCTTGGGAACACCTGCTCCATCCGTCCCTTGGAATCACTGATGTGCCTGCGTGAGCGCTGACAGGCGTCGGGCTCCTCGCGCGTCCTGAGTTGCCAGATGCTCCTGCGCCGTGGTGCCCCCCTCGCCACCCCGCCGCGTGGCACGGTGAGGGCTGCCCGAGCCCAGGTTTCCAGCGCTCCCTGCACAGCTGTCACTTACAGCGATCAGTAGGAGAATCATCACCCCACGAAGTCATACATATGGAACGTCATATTTGCAGAATATTTATTTTAACACGTGTTGGGGCCTCTTCGGGTGGCAGGCAGAGCCTTTGCCTCACGTACAGGCAGCTGGAGTGGGCTTTCATCCCAGAGGACAGCGGGGCAGGCAGGGGGCCGGCCGAGGGGCGGGCAGCACACCCGAGGGGGGCCGGGCTGGCTGGGGGACCCAGGCTGCATGTCCAGGGCTCCAGTCGGCCCTGCCTTGGTGCTCTGGGGTGGGGGCTCGGCAGCGCCCCGTGTCCCTGGCTGCTCCCGTGTTGTCACAGCTGTTGAACAGCTGCCGGTTCTGTGCTGTCTCAGTCAGGGGCCAGCCAGAAAAGAGAAACCACACGAGCTGTTTCAACAGAGAGAATTTAATTCAGGGCATTGGTGCGGCAGGTGTTGGAGGACCCAAAAGGCAAAGGGGGACACACAGGTAACAGAGAGGTGGCACGTGCGGGAAGCAGTGCACCCCTGAGTCAGGGAAGAGGTTGGGGTTGCTAGAAGCCAGACGGTTGGCAGAGGAGGGACCCACGGGGCTGGGAGCCAGACCGCGGAGGAGGGGGTGTTGCTGGGCTGGCGCTGGGAGTGTGGGGATGAAACGGAAGCTGGAGAGAGGGCTCGATGGGGAGATGCTCATGAGACAAAGCAAACCTCGTGGCGGTGAAGGGCACGGTATCTTCCTGCTGGGGACTTAGGGCGGAGCATGCTGTACGTCCTGGGAGACACTGAGCTGCAGGGACAAGGGGCAGTAAAAGGTGTCGTCACCCATACACTGCCACCCCACCCCACCCTCCAAGGCTCACCAGGCCAGCCTGCCCTCCCCACCTTCCTACAATCACGGCAGCCCCCATGTATCAAGCTGTGCCGGGCAATCTCATCTCCCTGGCCGCCTAATGCCAGGAAGGAGCAATTTTGTTCCCAAGTGACAGGTGGGGAGATTGAGGCCGAGACGGGAAGTAACTTTGACCTTGGCCAAGAATCCACAGCAAGTAAGAGGCAGGTAGGAATCTGAGTTTCCTATACTGCAACCTCCTTAGGCTAATATTTTCTTATAGATAATATCTATGGGTATATCCCTTCTTATAGATAGGGAAACTGAGGCGTGGAGAGGTGAGGTTACCTGCCCACAGTTGCTCAGCTAGGCAGTGGCAGGACCAGGATTCAAACTTCAGACAGTCCTGCACCAGAATCTACACTTTTACTCACTAAGAATTTGTAGGAAATGGATGGATGGAGGATGGATGGATGGAGGATGGATGGACGGATGGATGAGTGGATGGATGGATCAGTGGATGGATGGTGGAAGGAAGAAAAGACAAATGAACAACAGAAAAACATCCCCTTGGCTTGCAGTCCCTGGAAGAGTGCTGAATTAACCCTGCTTTAGCCCACTTCTGGTGGCTCAAAGAGCCTCATCTTTTATTTTCTAGTGAGGAGTTGTGAAGAGGCTGGGAGGGCAGGACAGAACATGGGCTGTGGTGTGGCCCTAGACCTTGGTTTGAATCCTGACTCTCCCCTTACTGTTGGGTGACCTTGGAGCCTCAGTTTGCTCCCCTGGGAAGTGGAACTGTGAGGCTGTCCACCCCAGCTCATCCCCACCTATGAGCCAAGACCTCACGGGGAAATGGGTTTGGCACGTGTCGTTTCTGTGCACATACATGATACACACACAGGCCTGAGTACACACAGACCCGACACGCTGCATAACTTCCAGAAACACACAAGGGAGCAGCAGACACCCGTGGGCACTGCGTTCCTGCAACATACACCTGCAGACAGAACATGCAGAGCCAGGTGCGTGGAGACACAGCCCAGCACACACACGCCTGCCCACGACACATGACTCCTGCCTGGAACATGTGTCTGGGGCACCCCCCGGAGGACACCCGCAGCGCCAGACACACATAATCACGTCTGTCACGGGTGGTGGCACAGCATGTGCCGCTACGTGGCACAGCCATGCCGCACAGCCAGAGTGCAGGGAGCTCCCTGAAGGGACGGGGCGGTGCTTCCCCAGGAAAGGGCCCAACTGCTGCCCAGAGACAACCCCCAGGAAGCTGCGTGTGCGTACAGGGAGCCAAGGACCTTTACTATCCCTGTGGGGCTCTGGTGGCAGTGGGTGGAGGGAGCAGCTTGTTATAGGTGACAAGTGTCAATCTGCTAATGAGGTATGATCATGTCCCTCCTTGCTCAGAAACTTCCCGTGGCTCTATGTCACTGGGGCAAAGCCAGAGTCCTTAGTCTAGCCTCCAGGCCTGGTGTGATCTGTCCCTTACCCTCAACTCCCTGTCCTCGTCCCCCACAGTCTCTCTTGCTCGCTCTGCGCCAGCCACACCAGCCTCCTCCCTGCTCCTCAGACATGCCCCAGGGTCTTTGCACCCGCTGTTTCCCTGCCTCAAACACTCTTCCCACTCACACATATCTGCATGGTTCGTAGCCACCCCTCCTTTCACAGCATGGCCTCTGTGAGGCCCCCTCCCCCGACCCCTTGGGCTCTCTACCCACCATCCCTGCTCTGTTCTTCTCCAGAGCTCTGCGTCACGGCTGACATACGCATGGATGTATGTTTTACTTATCAGCTATCTCTCTGCTGGACTGTTACCTCCACCAGAGACTTGTTCCACTTGGGGCGCTGTGCCCAGGGCTGTGAACAGGGCCGGCACATGGCAGGTGCTCAGTATACACGGTGGAGGCAGCGACTGTTGTGGGTCTCTTGTTTCCCGGTTCTCCGTGAATAGATCAGGGCCCTGTCGGAGGCCAGCGCTGTGCCAGCTGTGGGGCAGGATCATCACAATGTCTGGCCCTTTGCGAGCACTCACAGCGTACCAGGTGCTGGGCCGAGAGCCTCGCGTGTTAACTCGTTTAATCTTCACCAACTCGTGGAGCAGGAAGCCCATTTCACAGATGAGGAAACAGGCACAGACCTACGGACTCGCCTCACAGTGGTTGGAGCAGTAAGACACACAGATGAAAAGACGAACCATGACCATTGACTATGGTAATTGCCGGGACACAGGGAGAGCTCCTGGGGGTGGTCGTGATGACCAACCTGCCTGAGGTCACCCAGGTCGGCAGGACCAGCTTGGCAGGCCCAGGAGGGACACAGGCGGGACCTGCACTGGGAGGGCAGCTCAGGGAGCCTGGCTGGTGAGTAGATGTCCATGCCGCCTGCAGTCCTTTCACCGCACCTGGACACCAGACTGGGCCAGGGAGGGGGCGGGGGAGCATGGCGGGTGAGCATTGGCCACACAGGGGCTCTCAGCCTGGGCTCCACGCAGCAGTCACCTGGGGGGCTTTACAAAATACAGACACCTGGCTGCCAACCCGGAGATTCTGGCTTGATCAGCCCAGGGTACAGTCTGGGCCGGAGGTGTGGCAGTCGAGGGCATTCGTCTCGTGTGCGGTTGGGGGAACGTTCATGGACGTGCATACCTGCGTATCCTCCACCCAGATCAGGATCTAGAACAGCAGCTCTCAAAACTTGCGCGTGCCTCAGAATCCCCAGTGCAGGGTGGGGGTCACTCCTTCAGACAGAGAGTACTGGCCCCAGAGCCGGGGTCTCTGACTCAGCAGGTCTGGGGTGAGGCCTGAGAATCTGCATTTCCCACAAGCTCCCAGGAAATGCTGCTGTTGCTCAGAGATCCCACTTTGAGAACCACTGACACAGAACATCCCCAGCCCCCCGCCCCCAAGTCTCCTGCCAGCTAAGATTGAAAACCCCAGCCTCAGGGGGCAGGTTTCTTACGTCCAGAGTTCAAACCTGGCAAGCATGGCTCAGAATTGCAAAGGCTCTTGGTCTAGGCTGACCGGGGGTGGCCTAGTCAAGAATGCACAGGAACCGGAGGAAGGGGTCAGCCACCTGGGGTGTGTGCGGAGGGGTCTCTGGCAAAATCCAGCATTCGGCCCCGTTGTACTGGGGCAGCTTGCTCAGTCACAGCTGATTGTTGCTGCAAGATGGCTTGTGGCAGAATCTTTGTACTTTTCAAGAGAAGCCAGAAGTCCAGATTTTTCTGTCAAATCTGATTTTTAAATGTTGGCAACTAATGCGAATATACAATTCGTATGTTACCGCAGGGCGCAAACCACACAAAACCCCAGCCGCCTATGCAGGCCACGTTCGCCTCGCGCGTGCTTCTCTGTCCAGGCGCCTGCCCTTTGGGGAATCAGATCAGGGCTGGAAACTGGCCTTGGGGGTGGGTGTGGAGTCTTCCTCCTGGCTCCCCTCTGACACTTGGCTGTGACCTGCCTCCTAGCATCCCAGAGCGGCCCTGCCTTCCTTCCCTGCACCAAACCCCAGGCAGGAGCGGATCGCCTGGCACCCCGAGGACCCAGAGCCCAGAGGGTGTCTGGGCCCCCTGCGCCCCCAGCCGCCCACGCACCCTCTCCTGACAGCTTTATCAAGCCTCCAGCCTTCCCAGTCCCATTGTTCCCGACATCTGTTTCTGTAAGTGATTAATTGCAATTAGCGAGCGGTTTGAAGGCCCTGGAAGAACACTCAGCAGAAAACTCATCAAGATTAATGACTGGCAGGGTCGTCAGGAGGGGCATCGCAGGCAGGCTGCCGCAGTGGGACCTGGTGGAGTCGTCGCCTGGGCAGGTGCTGGAAAGCGAATTGGAGGTGACACCCCTGCTCCACGCCCCCCCACTTGCCCCGCAACCCTCCTCCCCCATAAACTACCACTAGATGATTTCTTATCAAGATGCATGAATTACCCACTAATAGGCTATTAATAAAGCCCTTAGAGTGTCATAAGATTAGGTTCTAAGCATGCAGAATGGATTGCAATGCTTCCAGAATGCTCCACCATTGGCCGATACAGGCACGCCCAGACGGGGGAGGCAGGAGGGTGGCAGCCTGCACACAGCCGTCCCCTCCATCAGGTGATTTTAGGGAACTCAGGATGCACCTTCTGAAATCCAAGGTCAAGCCCGTAATGAAGTGAAACCTCCTTGAGGCAGGAATTCTCCGCAGCGTTCGCCTCCCAGGCAGGTAGAGGCCAGGTGGGAGAAAGGCGACAGCAGCTTGAAATTCAGAGCCAGGTTCGGCATCCTGACCTGCTTTCTGCCGTCTCCCAGGTGCCCGAGCACCTGGGTTGCACGTCTCAGAACACGGCAACTGCGCACGGTCGTCGGCACGTTCCCTTCCCGGCCTCACCCGCACGTCCATATTTGTGCCTTGTGCACACCTTGTACACATGTGTGACATGGCAGGTGCAGTCACGCACTGAGGCAGGTATCATCTGCAGGCCGTTCTGCATGCCCCCTCTGCTCATACACCCTCCGTGAGTTCCCAGTTCCCGCATCCCTCCTCTGCCCCTGTCACCAGAATGACAACAGGTGTTTATCCAGGGACAGTTATGTGTCGGGTCAGGGCTGGCCCAGTGGCGTAGTGGTTAAGTTCGCGCACTCCGCTTCAGTGGACTGGGGTTCGCAGGTTTGGATCTCAGACGTGGACCGATGCACCACTATATCAAGCCATGCTGTGACGGCGTCCCATATAAAGTAGAGGAAGATGGGCACGGATGTTAGCTCAGGGCTGGTCTTCCTCACCAAAAAGAAAAAAAAATTATGTCAGGTCTTTTCCAGTCATTCTCTGCAATGCTTCCAACAAGCCTGAAGTGCCCCTCTTTATAGATGAGGAAACTGAGGCTGGGACTGTTGAAGCAGAGTGCCCCAGACACACAGTTGGTGACGGAGCTGGGCTTTGAACCCAGGTCCATCTGACCAGTGCAGATTGAGCCTGGTGTCCGGGAAGTCTAGAGCCGTCACACTGTGCACGGGAGATCTCCGTTTTTCATCTTGTGCTTCTTCAGGTCTGCTCGGGGGCCCAGAGGGTGATAAATCCCCCCCGAGATTCTTCTGGGGAAAATGGCAGGGGGCCTGGAAGTTCTGGGGGACTCAAGCCTCGGGGAGGCTCCGGCATGACCTGGGCAGGTGCTGTTTCTGATGGTGGACCGCGAGGTGTGAGCAAGTCATCCAACCCGCCTTGGGTGAGATACAGTCTCTGACTTGGTTTATATCATTCTCTTTTTATTTGCACAAAACCCTAATGAGGCAGCTTTTATGCCCATTTTACAGACAAAGAAACTGAGATTCAGGGAGGTTAAGTCACCTGGGTCAGCTCACCAGGTGTAAAAGCAGAACTGTGATTTGATTGAGCTCAGGTCTGTCTGACCTCAGTGCTTGGGTCCCTTTTTTTGTTCTGACCCCCACGTCACCTGGCCTGCCTTCTGTCAGCCTTAGAGAGAAGCCAAGTGTACACCATTGACCGTGGTCGCTGGCCACTCCTAAGACCCTCTGCTGCCCGCTCACTGTAGATTCCTAACAGGTTTTGGGGCCCTCCTGCTTGGCACTTGTCTCTCTGACCACATGAAGGTTGAGTGGGGGATGGATGAGTGGATGGATGAATGTTGGACGGGTGGATGAATAGATGACTGGGTGGATGTTGGATGGATGGATACTTGCATGGAATTGGATAAATGAATGGAGAGATGGATGGTTGGACAAATGTATGTAGTGGATGAATGTTGGACGATGGATGGATGAATGGTTATGGATGTTGGATGGATGGATATTGGTAAGATGACTAAATGGAAGGAAAGAAATCTCTGGTCTGTGAGGGGAAGGAAGAGCCATAATTCCTCATAATCCTGGTGAAAAAGGATGAGCCTGGAAAGAAATTCTCCAGTGTCGGTTGGAAGGACTGGCCCAACCTCTTCCTGCTCCAAGGAAGAAAGCAAGACTCAGAGGTGGGAAGGGATTCGCCAGTCACGGGATTTGTTAACAGCAGAGTTGGGAACCCCGGCCTCATTCCTATAACACAGTATGACTCCCAAAGAACACCCCATGGATGGTCCCCTCCTGCTCCATGAGCATCATCTCGCATGTGATCTCGGGGTCACCGGGGTGGGGGCCAATAATAGTAACAACAAAGGTTATAATAATAAAGATGGATAACATCCACACCTCTGTACTCTGTGCCAGCTCTTACATGTGTACGTAACTCCTTTCACTTCCCCAACAGTCCCATGAGGAAGGGGCTGTTATTATCTGCATTTTACAGATAGCAAAGCTGAGGCACAGGCAGGTTGAATTATTTGCCCGAGGCTACACAGTTAGGAAATGTCAGAGCCAGAGTGTGCGACTGGCTGGGGGCTGTGCTTGCCCGTCTCTGCCCTTTCTTGTTGGGGGGGCCTGTGTGGTCACAGCCCTTCCCACCCCCTTCCTCCATGACCCCACAGCAGGGGGCTTCACAGGCCAGGCATGTGACCTGTAGCATCGCACGGGGCCCCACGCTCGGTTTCATGTTCCGATGGTGCCATCTTGACACTCGATACTTTTTGAACAAGGGGCCTGCATTTTCACTTTGCAGATTATGTGGCGGGTCCTGCCTCAGGGAGGGCCCCATTCCCTGTCCAGGTCAGGCGCTGGCTGAGAGGCTGGCGGCAGGGACAAGACGCTCGGAACCTTGGGCAGCGCTCTACCCAGCCGCCTCCCAAGGGTGGGCCTGGTCTGGGTGGGTGGCCCAAGAGCCCCGCCCCCCGCTTCCCCCACCCCCCGCTTCCCCCACCCCCCGCCCCCGCGCAGTGGAAATTCCTGGGAGCCCTGTGTGTGCCAGGCCCGTGCCCTAGATCTGTCAGAGTCCCCACAGCAGGTGCTCAGCCCTGGCTTCTGGGACGGCATTGTGGGTCTGCTTGCTTTCCCTCTGCTCCGGCCCCCCCCCCCCCCCCCCCCCCCGCTTCAGGAGGTCTCGGGGAGTCATCTGGGCTTGATGGCGTATCTGAGAGAGGGGGAGAGGGCGAGACTGCGTGTAGGGTGGTCCAGTAACGGAGGAGTCCTAAGAGCCCCCCTGCTGAGTGCCCCACTCAGTTCCCTTGTCTCTCCCTGTGCCCACCTCCGTTCTTCTGTGCAGCGAGGCCTGGGCTGAGGTCTGACCAGGGCCGTGCTCTGGGGGAGTCTTCTCACTGCAGAGTGGGTGCTGGGGGCCCGACTTCTCCATGCAGGAGGCCGAGTGGGGGGTCACGTGTGTGCTTGCACTCAGACATCAGCGAGTGGGACCGGGCCACGTTCCACACCAGGTTGTGGGTTCAAGGCCTGAGCCTTTGGTGTCCCCAGCTGCCCCAGGAGACTGGCGGGGTCCGGGGCTACCGGGTGGTGAACCTCAGGGATGTGCTTTGGAAATTGACTTACGCCTTCCAGGGAGGGGCAGGGAGCCTGTGTTAATGGGGGGCTGTTTGAACTTCCATGCCCTGTCTCCCGTTGACTCCTGCCCCCTCCCTGCCTCTGGGCCTGGGAAAGCATCCCATGAGGGTGTCAGCATACAGGAGTTGTGCAAGGTGGCTTTTCTTATCCTGATTTTGCAGAGAGGGAAACTGCCCAGAGAGCTCAGGCCACACCGCTGGCTTCAGGCCACACTGCTGATAATTGGGTCTGCCCGATGCTAGCCCAGACTTCTGGCTGGGGCATCAGCTCAGTCTTTGACACTCTAGTGTCATTCTATAAGCCTGAGCCTCTCCCCAGAGCACGACAGCTCCAGCTTGCTGCTGAATGGTGACATCAAAGCCAGCTGTTGGGGTGGGGGGTTAACCTTTCATGTTACTGGGGCAATTCCTTGTCTAGAATGCGGATCCGCTGGGCCCCATACAGGGTCCCCATTAGAGGGGGGCCAGAAATGAACCTCTGGGCCCAGAGGGTTAAGAAGCGACTCTGGCAGCGGAGGGGGAAGGAGTTGGCCTCCTGGGGACTCCCTGGGAGCCAGCTCCAGCCCCAGGCCGGGCCAGCTGGGCGCGGCCCAAACCCCGGAGGGCCCGTGGGCGCCGGCCTCCCCGCCTGAAGGGGCGGGACGGCTGCCTGGCAGCGGCCCCGCTGGCCAGGAGCCTGGTTCCCGCGCTGGGACCGCACGCTGCGGCCTTCCTAGGGTGGGAGAGAGCCCGCAGGCCTGCCAGTGGGCTGGGCTTGGGTCCCCGCCCCCAGTGCCCCCCCGCCCCGCCCAGGCCCCTCTGCGGTGGGCGGCCGGGGCAGGCCCGAGTGAACCTCTGCTCATCAATAGGAGACATCTGCGTAGAAAAAGTGGGGGTTGGGAGGGGAGGTTGACGCTGAGGTCGGCGCCGCGAGCCCGCAGCAGCGCCCTCACCTCCCCCCGGCGACTTCTGGCCTCCGAGCAGATGGCGGGGGCGGGGGCCGCGGGCGCAGCCGGCGGGTCTCACATGTTACCACACCCATGAAATTTCCCAGTGGGGTGGGGGGAGGGCGAGGAAGCAGCCTCCCCTCCCCCCTCCTCGGCCATCTGATCTCCCTCCCAGCGGACGCCTCCGCCTGGCTCCCGAGGAGGCGCCTGGGGTCACAGAGGCCCCCCGCGCGCTCTCCAAACAATCTCTCCCCCCGCCCCTGGAGGAAGTGGGGGAGGGGCGGGGAGCGCGGAGGAGCCCTTTTTTCATGTAAATAGGAGAACTGGCCTCCTGGAAAGGCTTTTTTCCCTCATTTTTATTTCTAGAAAGCCTGATGTTGCCAAGACCCGGGGCCTCCTGCTGGACCAGGAGGCTGCTGTATGGTGCCAGGGAGGAGAAATAAGGAAGTAATGCCATCTAGGGAGTAGGCACCCACTCCGCCCCCGGGGAGGGAGAGCTACATGTTTGCACAGCTCGGCGGGCCCTGCTCAGGAAGAAGGCCAGGAGGGGGCAGCAGCACGGTCTGTTCGGGATCAGAGCTCAGGACTAGATCTGGGTTCTCACTAACTGCCTGTCACTCCAGGCCATCCCTTGCTCTCTTCGGGCCTCAGTTTCCCCACCCGTAAAGTAAATGTGCTCTTGGCTCCCGTCCTTCCCGCTGTTGGGGGCGTCAGGGAGTTAGGTGGGATGTCAGGGAAGCTGGATGTTTGTTCGTGGCTGGACTATCTCTGGGTTGGAATCCTCCTCTGATCCTTTAGCTGTGTGGTCTTGGGCAGGTTGCTGAACCTCTCTGAGCCTCCATTTTGCTGTCATAATAGTACGTGCCTCACATCGTAGGATTGTGTGGGATTAAAACGCTGGAACGTAGTGAGCATCCAGTAAATAATAGCTGCTCTTAGTACTTCTATTGCCATTCCATACCAGGCTCAGCGTCTGCTCCCTGCAAAACCGTCCCAGGCTGGGGGCTGGGGGGTTCTGTTCTCAGACCCGTCTCTGTGTGTATCAGCCTGAATGGGAGCCTGTGTTTTTGCCTCTGCCTCCCCATCAGACTGCGAGCCCCCACTTGACACTCCCTTCATTTCTGTGTCTCCCACAGGGCACCTAACACATGGGAGGCGCTCTGTAAAATGTGTAATGAGCGAATGAATGAGTGGATGAATGAGTGAATCGACAGGAGCGGTTTGAGCCCAGCCTCAGAGACCCTGCGGGGCCACAAGTTCATGGATCCTCACTCCTCCTTTTGGGGTGAAGGCGTCTCCAGGGTGGGAGAGGAGGAGGGGGTGCCCTTACCCCGCTCCCATCAGTACCCCCAAGGCCACCCCCGGTCCGTAATGGGTCAGTGACAGCAGCTGCCCTCCACTGAGGCCCTGCTGGGTGGCGGCCTGCTCCACACACTGCCTCCATTAATCCTCACGGGAACCTAGGAGGTAGGTGTTGTCATCACCTGCTATGGGTGGGGAAACTGACGCCCAGAGTGGGTGAGTCACTTGTCCAAGCTCTTGCAGTTAAGGAGCGAGACACCAGAATTGAAACCCAGCAAGTGGTTCCCGAGCCTGAGTGTCCAGCTACAGCCTCTACTGCCTCTGTTTGTTGAATGACTGTGAGAATGACTGATAGCTGCTTCGAAAATTGTCAGGGAACCTGGTATAAAGTTGGTGCAAAGACGCCAGGGCCGAGGTCACGCAGCTGCGCCCAGGTCTGCGGGCACTGCCTGTGCTGCCCCTGCATGACGCCGTGTGCAGAGATGGAGACATGGGGATCGGCTAGCACAGGCAGCTGCTGAGGGCCACCCAATGTGGCCTCTTGTCTGCTGTCCCTGTGGGCCACCTGGGCAGGTGTTGGCCTGCGCCCCTGACCCAGGGCAACGCTGGACTTCCCTGACCTCCCCTCTGGCCCCTGGAGGCCCCTGGCCAGCGTGTCAGGGGTCGTTGGCAGCCACTCTGTCTGCGGGCCGGGGCCATGCCCTCTCAGCCCTGCTCCCTCACCCGGCCCTGACCTGGACGTTGATTTATGTGGCGGCGGCAAAAGGCCACTCACGGTGGGCCCCAGGGACAGGGGTCAGGACAGCCAGGAGGCGCCAAGGATGGGGTGGTGGCCTGCCCTGTGACCCAGGTGGCTAGGGGCGCAGGGGAGGGGGCAGGAGCCCCAGCATGGCCTCCCTTGGGCAGGACAAGGCCTTGATTCCTGCCATCTGGCTCTCCCAGCCGGGGAGGTGGGGCCCCCACGGGCTCAGATGGCCAGTGTGGTGGGAGGGGAGACAGATGGCAGTGGGCCTGGGGAGGTAGAGCGGAACTCTGTCCAGAGGACTGCTGGGGGGCGGGGGCACATGGTCTCTCTCTCACACGCACACCAGGCGCCACGCTGGGGCACTTTGTAGGTCAGGGCCTGTGTCAGTGGGGGTGGGGCGTGGGCTTCTGAGGAGCCTTCGGGTCCAGGCTGGCCTGGTGAGTACTTGGCACACGAGCACAGACACATGCGTGCACACGCACATGTGTGCACAGAGATGCACAGACACTCAGCTCTACACAGGCACGTGTACAGAGACACACGCAAACATCACATGTACATATGCACACTAGTGCACATGCAGAGAGACACACAGACTCACATGAAGAACCTGTGCAGACACACAGACACACACGCATGCGTAGACACACACATGAATATACATGTGTGCGTACATGGACATGCACGTACACATATACACACAGACACACATGCATGCGTAGACACGCACATGAATATACGTGTGTGCATACATGGACATGCACATACACAGACAGACACACACGCATGCATAGACACGCACATGAATATACGTGTGTGCATACACGGACATGCACATACACAGATATACACACAGACACACACATGCGTAGACACACATGAATATACGTGTGTGCATACACGGACATGCACATACACAGATAGACACACAGACACGCATGCGTAGACACACACATGAATATACATGTGTGCATACACGGACATGCACATACACAGATATACACACAGACACACACGCATGCGTAGACACACACATGAATATACATGTGTGCATACACGGACATGCACATACACAGATATACACACAGACACACACCCATGCATAGACACACACATGAATGTACATGTGTGCATACACGGACATGTACATACACAGATATACACACAGACACACACATGCATAGACACATGAACGTACATGTGTGCATACACGGACATGCACATACACAGATATACACACAGACACACGCATGCATACACACACACATGAATATACATGTGTGCATACACGGACATGCACATACACAGTCGTGTGCACGGAGACCCACAAACACACATGAAGACGTGTGCATACACACAGATATGCACATGCACAGGTAGATATACAGACAAATGTGCACAGACACATGCACACCTGCTCACCTTGACATCTCTGCCCCTCAGGAGTCGCTGGCCGGCAGAGGGGCAGACCCACCCTCTGGACTTCGCGGCTGGTTCTCTCCCCTCCTGGAAGGTTGGCTCGTGCCCCACCTGCCTCTCCCCCAGCAGCATCTTTTCCCGGAGGAACCGGCCTCTCTCTCTGTCCTCCCCTAACCCTAACCTAGCCCCCTGCCTGCCCTCTCTCCCCTCAACCCTTTCTCCTTGCAGCAGCCAGAGGGGCCCTGTTGGAACATCCGTGAGTGCATTTCACTGCCCTCATCAAAACCTCCCAGCTCCCAGCCAGTCCTCCTAACGCTTGGACTAAAAGGTCCACTCTTGGTGGTGGCCTAAAGGCCTTGTGCTCTGGCCCCTAGCTGCTCTCTCTAGCTGCCTCCCCTCCCCCGTGGAGCCCCTGCTACAGCCACACTGACCCCCCGCCGGTCCTCACACAGCAGCTCTCAGGCCTACCACAGGGCCCTTGCACATGCTGTTCTGCTGGCCTGGCGCTCTCTCCTGCCAGATATTTTCAGGATTCGGTCCCTCCCTTGTTTCAGGCCTCAGCTCAGATATCACCTCCCCAGAGAGGCCTTTGCTGACCACCTCTCCTTAAGACAGCCGTTCTTCTGCACTGGCTCCGTTTCCCTGTGACAGTCTTTAGTCTCTGAAGCGGTGTTACTGAATCATCTGCTTGTTTACCGTCTGGCTGCCTGTCTCAGCATCGGCCCCACGTGGGCGGGACCGTCATCATATTCCCTGCCGCTTCCTCAGCACCTGGAAGAATGCGGTGTGCTTAGTGGGTGGTTGAGAAATGTTTGTTGGATGAATGCATGAAGGGTGGTGTGATGGGACCTCGGGCAGTTCAGAGCAGCTGATGTGTCGGGAGACAGGAGGTTGAACCCCCTTGCAGAGGTAAACTGAGGCTGTCGGTGTCCCGTGTCTGGTGCCAAGGGGTGGTCCAGGAATTTTTGGTCAGGAGAGGGGTGTGACGTATCCGTTCTTCCAGATTTCATACCCACCTTGAGTCTAGAGGGTCCCCAGGAGGAGTCCCAGGCAGGCGGCCCCTCGGGTGGGAGCCCCCTGTATGAGTGTACTGGGGCTGCCGTAACACAGTGTCACAAATGAGGGGCTCACCAGAAGTCTGTTCCCTCACAGCTCCGGAGGCCAGAAGCCCAACTCAAGGTGTGGGCAGGCTTGGTGCCCTGTGGAGGTTCCAGGGAGGGTCCTTCCTGCCTCTTCCAGCTCCTGGGGTCCCGGGCGTCCCTGGGCTTGTGGCTGCGTCCCTCCAGTCTCTGCTCCTTCCTCACGTGGCTTCTCCTCTGTGTGCCTGTCTGTCTTCTCCTCTTCTTAGGAGGACAGCGGTCATTGGATTTAGGGCCCACCCCAAATCCGGGATGACTTCTTCTCAAGATCCTTAACTATGCATCTGTCCTATTTCCAAATAAGATCACATTCTGAGGTTCTGGGTGGATGTGAATTTGGGGGGGACACTATCCAACCCAGTGCGGCCCCCATTCTCTTCTCAGCACGCTGCTGTCCGCCGCACGAGGCCCCGCAGGTGGCCACCCTGCCCACTGAGATGATCTGATGTCTCCCCAGGGGGGTGGGTCCTGTTTGAGGGGAGGGGTGCAGCTTCCATCTCTGGGGGCCAAGGACAGGTCTCCCGGTGTGGTCCCCAGCAGGCTGGCCACCTTTTGCTCTTGGGTGACAAGTGGCTTGGTATTACCCATCCCCCCTCCACCGTGGGAAAGCTGCAGCTGGAGCTTGGAAATCTCAGGTCCCCATTGTCCAGGACAAAGACGGTCTAGGCAGCCGGGACCATTCTGTATTGGAGACAGACCCATGAGGGCCACACGGTGCAGCGCAAGGTCAAGAGTGTGGCCTGGGGCACTTGACAATCCTGGCTCCAGCTGTGTGACCTGGGCCAGTTTCTTCACCTCTCTGTGCTTCTTCCCCGACTATAAAATAGAACAATAATACCATCCTCCTAGTGTCGTTGGGGTGATTGAATGAGAAAATATATGTAAAGTGCTGAGATCTGCGTCTGGCCCGCGGTAACATTTAGGTGTCAGGTTTTGGCCCATAATAATAATAGCTACTTATTGTTACAAAAAGCACAAACCTAGAGAAGAATGTACAGGCCCCAGTAGCACATGTTTATAATCCAGCCGGGAAGGTGAGGCTCTGCACAGGGGGACACCGCACACTGCTCCCCCGGCCCTGGTCGCCTTGGCACAGGAGAGGCTGGGACAGTAGGGGCCCCAGCGTTCAGAAGACGGAAGAACCAGCCCGGTGGCAAAGAATCAGGCTGGGTGGCCTTGCCCTGCTTCCTCCTCTGCTGGGGGGGAATCATGCCCACTTGTAGCACCCGCGGTGACTGGAAGTAACGTCTGCAGAAGGCCTGGAGCTCCTGCAAGGAGGGGAGGCCCTGCCCTGCAGGGTGGCAGGCAGGTTCCAGAGGGGAGGGGTGCTTTTCAGGCAGCCAGAAGGGCACCAGCTAAAGTGTGTGGGGGACGGGACAGGAACGATGCCTGAGAGCTGGAAAGGACTTCATCTGGGATGGCCAGAGCCATCGTCCCGTCGGGGAGACCAGGGGGATGGCAGGAAGGATGCTCCATGCCTCTTCCAGATCAGCAGCCCTCCTCCAGCTGGATCCCTGAGGTGTGCGATGCAGAAGGCCATGCGTTTTTACAGCTGCCAAGTCTGGTTTGTTTGCAGAGTGGACGCCTGGAACAGCCGGCAGACCTGCGAGGGGCAGGGAGAGTTCTGGTTGTTGTCCTCTTTCCTGGGCCACAGCCCAGAGGGCAAAGGTCATGGCTTGCAGTGACCTGGGCCCCCACGTCCCCGGGAGCTCTGCAGGCTGGGTGGGGTGAACGCTTCAGCCCCTACACACACACATGTGCAGACACGCCGCAGCTGGGGCTCCGTGTTGATGGAAAAGCTGTTTCCTCTGGACGCACACCTGGGCAGCCGGAGGGGCTGGAAGTAGTACCTGGCCTTGGCCTGGCCCCTTGTCCAGCGCAGAGCTGGGGACCCGCACCCCTCCTGTGCCTTCTCTCTGGGACCTTGTCCCGGGAGCCCCAGCTGGGCCGAGTCTCAGCCTCCAGTGAACCGAAGGCAGCCTCTAATTCCTTGGGCTTCCCCCGCCGCACGCATGCCCGCGGGCAGGCCGCACGGTGCTGTCTGCTCTGCACGCCTCGCCCTTGATCTTCCCAGGCTTCATCTTCCAGCCTGGATCGCTGGCGGCGCCCCACAGGGCCCCTTGTTCTGAGCCGCCTGGCACTGGGCACGGGGTGCTGCGTTCGCAGACAGCCCTGCCTCCCCCTCCACTTCCCAGCAGGGCTCCCCGCTGCGTTCTCCCGGGAGCGCCTGCCTCGTGGGGTAATCAGGCTGACACCAGGTGTGGCCTGCACTGCTCTGGCCCAGCGGAGGGGGAGCCTGCTACCTGCTCCCTGGGCTGCCAGCTCTGCAGAGCTGGGGGGAGAAGGTGAGCACCGAGAGGGAGGGAGAGAGGACCCCGCGTGCCCGCCCGGTGCCCGCTACGCACGGCCCTCACAGGTGCAGGCCCAGATTCTGTTGAGCTAAGCTCTGCGTGGCGGGCGGCTGGCAGCGAGCTGCTGAGCCTTCCAAAGGTAGCAGCCATCTGCACTGTGATAAAAAGCCCCGAGGATGATAAATAGACAAGTCGCACTTTTATTGGATTGCAGTTCGGGAGCAGCCACTTCGGGTTTGGCACCGTGTTAACGACAGATTTTTGCTTCCCTTGCAAGGCCTGGCCTCGCGGGGAGACCGCCAGCAGCGGCCCTCTCCTGAGGGGAGGGAGCCCTCCCCCTGCCCGGGGCGGCTGGCCTGCTTCCGCCACGCCACTGCTGTGGGGTTTCTGCTAGGGGCTCATCTCACAGCCTCCTGGGGTCCGGCCGATGGGTTCACGTCCTGGCTCTGACACTTCATGGCTGTGTGTCTCGGGCAGGCCACCTAACCTTTCTGTGCCATGGGCTCCCCATCTGTGAAATGGGCAAATAATGGCATGTACCATGCAGGCTTGGGAGGTGGTGTGTGCGGCATTTGAACTGGTGCCTGGTGTACATATGGCGAGCGTCATGTAAACGTTAGCTGCTGGTGTCCCGCCACACCGTCCTCGTAGTTATTGTTAGCGTCGTTGCTTCCAGAGAGCCTCGCCTGGCCCCGGCGTCCCTCCAGGCGGGGAGCCGTGTGGGGTCAGGTCCGAGAAGAGGGGGCCCATTCCTGGGAAGACCCCAGCTCTCCCAGGACTCCAGGGCCCCTGTTCATCCCTCCAACTGTTGGGTCAGGGCGGAAGCTGTGAAGGAGACAGCCTGGCTACCTCCCCCCTCCACACGGACCAGCTATGAGACCAGGGGCAGCGGCTGGAACGCCCTGTGCCTCGGTTTTCCCCAGCTGTCAAGGGCCGATAATAATAGAACTTACCTCACAGCGTCGAGAGACTTAGATGATCTGCTGTAAGCTCGGGGACCTGGTGCATAGTAGGCAGGAATAAACGTTGGCTCTGGGCGTTGGTGGTGGTTCCTGGTTTGGATGCTGAGATGACAAGGCCCCATGACAAGGACTTGGGACAGGAGTGAGAAGAGCAGAGGGGTGGCCGGGGCGCCCCCTCCGCAGATGCCGGCCGGTTGATTCTCAGCGTGTATAGTGGAGGGACGCACTGCCCACCCAGCCTGGGTGGGCCTCGAGCTCAGCCTGAGAAGCATGTGATCAAGGAAAGCTGGAAGGCACAGCACGTCACAGGTGGCGGTGGCCCGTCTGTCCCCTTGCTTCCTGTGCGGGTGAGCTGGTCTCTGAGCCTCGGTTTCCTCGTCTGCACTCCCTGACCTCTGCTGTCCCCACCTGACCTTATCTCTCTGCTGGTACACGGCCTCCCTGGTCCTCTCGCCCGGGCAGCCCCTCGGAGCCCTGGTCCTCCCCGCTCCCCACAACGTCAGGTGCTCCATGCATGTGCTGTGTGCCCAGGCTGGGCCTCTCTCTTTCCAGCCGGGACTTGAGCCAGCTGCCAGGGCGCTGACCCTGCATGGGCCTCCCCCCAGGCCCCCCACCCTCCCGCCCTGCCTCTTTCTGGGCCCCCACGCCATGGACCTCTCAGTCCCCAGGATGCCAAGCCGGGCTTGCCTCGCCTGCTCTGTCCCAGATGTCGGTGGGGGCACGGGCGGGAGTGTGCAGCCCCCTCCATCCCCTGTTCCCCCCACAAGGATTCTTCCTTCCACCGCCGTCAGCTCCGGCTGTACCAGGGTCCCACTGGCTCTGTGGGAGAACACAGGACAAGAGAAGGCACCAGAAGGAGGCCCACGTGTGCACTGGGGGCTGAGAGTTTGGGCTCTCAAGTTTGGCGTTCAGACCCCAGCCTCACCACTTGACCTTGGGCGAGTGACCTCTCCAGACCTCAGCTTCCTCGTCTGGAAGAGGAGGCTGCTGCAAGAACCAGCCATGCGGTGTGCTGTGAGGACTCGGGACTTGGGACGGCGCACGGAGGTGCTCCCGGCACGCCAGCTGTCCCCACCGCTGGGCCGGGAGCTGGCTCCGTGCCTGTTTCCTCATGACCCGGAGAGGTGGGTCCATCTTCCCACTTCCTGGATGAGGTGACTGGGGCTTCGCGGGGCTCGGAGCTTTTCTAGCATCATGTCAGTATCAGGTGGACAGACTGAGCTGAAACCCCATTTCCCCTCAGACCATGAAGAGCCTGGAAACACACAGAAGAAAAAACAAGATAGGATTTTAGGTGTGAGGTCAGACCCTGCAGTGCCTTCCCAGGCATAGCTTTGAGGCCATCTGTGCCCAGCCAGTACCCAGCCTTGTCAGCAAAGGTTCAGAGAAGTTAAGCAATTTGCCTGGCGTCATACAGCTTCTCACTGCCAGGCCAATGTGCTCTCTCCTGGTGGGGCAGGATTGGGGGGCAGCTTCCAATACCTCGGGGCCTGCTCCATCTCAGCGTTGGGGACATGAGTGCAAATCTTAATGGCAGAGGGAGAAGCACAGCTGGCAAGGAAGGGCAGCCTGGTGACTGGTGAGGGCTGACTCCGAAGCCTGACTCTCCTTCTCCTTCCGGGCTGGCTCTGGGCTCGTTTACTGGACCCTCACCTGTCACCGTCTTTGGAAAAGGGTGCATAGACATCAAGGCCAGACAAGAATGATCCAGGGCTGAGCGTCTCAGCCTCCCTGTGCATTCGAACCACCCGGGAGCTCTGGAAACACATCTGGGCTCAGCCTCAGGGACCCTGCAGCAGGCTTCCCTGCAGCAGGCTTCCAGATCTTTCCATAAGCTCTTCAGATGATTCTCACGCACAGCCAGGGTGGAGAACCCCTGGTCCTCGGGAGCCCCTGCTCTTTACCCTACTGTCAGATATTGAATGGTGCCATTTCAACAGCCAGAGAGGCCAGCTGCCACGGGAGGAGGGGAGCGAGCATTTATGGAGCACCTACTGTGTGCCCAGAGATGCTCCAAGCACCTACACGTGTGCTCGTTAGTCCAGCAAAGTGGACATGAGACCCAGAGAAATGGAGTGGGACCTGAGTGGGAAGATGCGCCCCTTGCTTTCTGGTACTTTCTAAAAGGAGTGGGCCCAGGCCTGTGGCCATTTCGTCTTCCCCTGCTCACTTATCTGGCGCCTCTTCCTCTCTCCACCAGCTGAGTTAATGCAAACTGGCGGCGGGAGGGGGGGACCTTGGGGGCACTGCCGGCTGCCTGCCCCGTGCCGCCCACACCCCTGCCCTGCCACCCGGGCGGGAAGCCACCAACGCACTCATGAAAGAGGCAGGCGCAGCTGCTGCTAACAGGTGAGCCGTCCCCTGGCCGCCTCTCCCAGGGCCTCCTGGAGAAACCCGTAATGAAGTGCAGCTGTGAGCTCCGGTTTTGGGTCAGAAAGGCAATTTCTCATCTCTCCTCGCAGCCATCGAGTCGAAAATCCGGGAGCCGTCTGCCTCTCCCGGTGCCCCCGCCCCTCGCCGCCGGCGCCCGCAGAGGCCTGGGCGGCGGCGTGGATATTGACGCGGCAGAGGCAGGTGGCCGGTTCGGCGGGAGCGGCTGGAAACGGAGCAGGAGCGCCCCGCGGGGCCGGGAGCTGGGAGCGGGGAGCAGCTGGCTGGGATGCGCTGGGAGACGGGAGGCTGTTTTTCCTCTCGTTTTAATTGGTCTTTGTGACTCTAATGGCGGCCCGAGTCACCTCGTGGCAGCGTGCTGGCTCGGGGCTCCCGCCTCGTACCACATCTGAGGCATCAGGGAGGCGCCAGGCAGCTGTTCCCGGCCTGGGTGGTGCTGGGCCGGGAAGGGCCTGGAAAAATAAAGCCAGGGGTGGCGGGGAGGCCTCAGGGTCCCGGCGGGATGGCAGCCTGAGGCCAGGTGGCATGGGGGCGGGGGAGAGCCCCGCTTCCAGATCAGGGCCGGTCACACCACCTTCGGCCGCAGGGTCACTTGAGAAGCCAGTTTCCGCCAGGCCCAGCTGACAGGAGGAACGCTCGCCAAGTAAGATTGATTGGAAACAGAAGCCCAGTGGTGACTCCTTCCTCTCTTCAGGAGTCAGGCTTAGGAAGCCCAGTTGCCCTGTTTTCTTCCCAGCTAAGATTCCCTCAGTGAACACCGAGCACCTTGGAGGCTGTGGCAGAGTGTAGTGATTGTGGGTGGAAGCTCTGAGGCCAGCATGCCTGGCTTTGCCTCAGTGCTGTGTGACCTTGGGGAGATGGCTTGACTTCTCTGATCCTGCCTTCTATAAGATGTAGGGGTTGGATTTGAAGAGCCATTTGGAGAATCTAATGATGACAAAACAATGACGACAATAATAATACTGTGAAAATATGAAACGGTGTGCCACCTCTGGCAGACAAATTACTAATAGCCCACTGTCTCCCTACCTGCCACCCTGCTCACCAGGGCTCTCAACTTGGCCCACCAAGGGAGGGCAGGGTCTTAGCCCGGTGGCCTTCTCCCTCCTGCCCCGTTGTAGAGTCTGAACTGCACAGCTGTACCCGGCCTCCCTCCCACAGGTTCACTTTGCGCCCAGCTCTACTGCAGGCTCCTTACGTTTTTTTAAAAATCAGGTTTATCAGGATATAACTCGCGTGCAGTCACATTCACCCTTTTTCAGTGTCCTGTTTGGTGAGTTCTCACAAATGTGTACAGTGGTGAGACCACCACCACGATCAAGATAGAAAACTTTTCCCCCAACCCGGAAAATTCCGCTGTGTCCCTTTGCAGTCTTGGCCCTGGAGCCACAGATCTGTTTCCTGTCCCTGTAGCTCTGCCTTTGCTAGAGTGTCACCCAGGCGGGAGCATCCGGTACGAGGCCTTTGTGGCGGCCTCCCTCTCATAGCGTGCTGTTGTTGAGGTCCGTCCCGTCGGTCCACGTGTTGTGGTTGCTGGGTGGTGTCCCCTCGTGTGGATGAGCCACAGTGGGTGTGTCCACTCACCACCCACGGTCATCGGGGTGTTCACTTCGTGTCTGTTTATTCTTCCCCGACCGTCTCAGCCTGCTCGGGCTGCTGTAACGACATAGCACAGACGGGGTCTCTCACAGTCTGGAGGCTGAAGTCCACGATCAAGGTGCTGGCAGCGTCGGTTCCTGGTGGGGCCGCTTTCTCGCTGTGTCCTCACGTGACTTATCTGTGTGCTTGCCAAGAGGCCACGCTCGTGTCTCCCCTCCTGTAAGGGTGCTGATCCCATCGTGGGGCCCCACCCTCGTAACCTCATCTAACCCAATTGCCTCCCAAAGGCCCCCCTCCTAATACCACTGCAGTGGGGGTTAGGGCTTCACAGATGAATTTGAGGGACACAGATGTTCATTCCACAACAGCAGCTCACAACACCCTCATGAAGTCCGTGGCATTATTGTCCCCTCTGACTGATGCTGACGTGGAAGCCTGGGGTCCCGCTGCCAGCCTCCTCCCCACGGGGGAGGCCACGGACAGGGCCCTTCCCTGCCTCCCTTTTCCCTTTCTGGTTCCCAGAGGGACCGGGCCCCCGGGCCCTAAGCAAGAAGTGTCCTCGCCCCACGGACCTGTCTCCCGGCCTCAGGTCCAACCTTGGCTGAAGATGCCTCTTTGTCCCTGCCGGGGCCCCGCGGCCAGTGCCAGTAATTGGACTTGAATAAAACGGATGGGAGTGCGGAAGCAGCTCCCACCCTGGCCGGGGCCGAGGGCCTGCAATTAAACCGATTACGTCTTGCGAGTGAAGCTGTCTGACTCTGCGTTCCTCATTGTGGTGCTGGACGGCCCTGCCAGCATGGCTGTTTATTTATTTACCAACTTTCACGAGCTGGGACATGCCAGGGGCCGGCTGATGAACGTGGGTGGTGGCGGGCTCTGGGTCGTGCGCTCCCACTCCGGCCACCCACCTTTCCCTCTCATCCGAGCTCCGGGTTCTGGCGGCTCAGGGAATCACCCGGAGGCTAAAACCGCTGAGGCCAGGCCCCCTGCCCCCGGGTTCTGAGGTGGTTGATTTGGGACTGTGGCCAGGCCAGTGGGGATTCTTCAGAGCTCCCCTAGGTGAGTGTGACTGGCCTAAAGGAAACGGATTCTTCTGGAAGCCCAGTTTGGGTGCTGCCTCCTTCCCTGGACTCCCCCCGGGCTCCTGTGGACTCAGGCTGTTCCCACGTGAAGGCCTGTGGTCGTCCCCTCCTTATGGGCTCCTGGAACCCTGGAGCAGGATCTGAGCACGGGGACCTGCAGTGTAGACATTGCCAGAGAAACATCTGGTCGGCAGGACTCCAGGGTCTGTCCCGGGCGGGCGGCGTGTTGGCCTTGTCTCTCCCCGTTTATTTTGTTAATAAACATTTATGCAGCTCTTCCTTTCTGCAAGGCGTTCTGTTGGTGCCCGGCGGGTGGAGACCCCCGCGTCGGGGCTGGGGGGCTGCCCGGTGCCTCCACCCCCGCCCTGTGGGCACAGAGGGTCCTTTGCCTGCTCTGGAAGTATGTTTTGGTAATAATTACCCCCCTTGCCTGTGTGTTTCGGGCTTCGTGTCCCCCAAGAGGTGCCCCAACATTGCTGCCTCCCACTAGGCAGACCGGCAGGGGCCCAGTGCCCCACTCAGGACCCCGGAGGAGGCACAGGCCTCCTGGGCCCCCTGTTAAATGGGTGGGTTTCTGACTAGATGAAGGTTCTAGATTTTGGCATTAGCACAGCTGTTGGGGGGAAGCCGTTTTGGGGGTCCTACAGTAAAACCACACAGGGGCTTGGGGACCCTGGGCAGCTCGCCCAGCCCCTTGCGCCCCCTCCTGTTCCGCAGCCCCTCAGAGGCTGTGCAGAGCACTCTGTGAGCGCACCCGTGCACAGAGGCTCCGCCCTGAGCGTCAGTCCGGCCAGGTGTTTGGTAATTATGATTAATTGGGAAAGGGAGGCTGCAGGTCGGCCGTGAGCCAGCACGGAGCGCCAGGGCTCCGGGCTGCTTGGTGAGGGCTGGGGGTCCCTGAGCTCGGGCGTGAGGGCAGCTCCTTGAATTAGGGTGAAGTCAGTGGGTGGAGGTGGGGCAGGTCCCATCAGGTGGCGGCCCTGGGGCTGGGGGTGGCCCCTACCTGCTTGGTGCCCCTCTCCGAAGCCCCCACGTCTCTCGGGCACTCCAGGCCCCTCATCCTGAGCCTGGAAGCCCTCATGGTCGGCTTGTGCCTGCCCCCCCATCCCGGGCTGAAATGCTCTTCTCTCCAGGATCGACATGCACATGCAGACCCTGTGGGCCTGCTCTGTGTACTGTACAAACACATACAACCTCACGTCCTCCTCAGTGGAACCCTGCAAGGAGGTGCTCCATGTGTCCCATTGTCCAGATGAGGAAACTGAGGCTCAGAGAGGCTACGGACTCGCCTAGAGACGCACAGCTAAGTAACAGCTGGGACTTGAACCTGGGCGTCTAGCTTTCCCCCGGCCTGGTCCAGAGGAGGCTGGCATCTCGCTGAGTTGGCACAGCCCTGGTTTGGAGGACGACAGTATTTTGGGAGATGCCTTGTGCCAGACCCATGGTGTGTTGGGCATGTGGTACAGAGGGAGTTGGCTGTCAGCATTTTTTGTCTGGTTTTGGGGACTGATGGGGCATCAGGACCAGGTGGGATGGAGCGGGGGAGAGGGCATTCCAGGAGGGAGGGACTGTGGGAGGAAAGGCTTGGAGGGAGCACCAACCGATAGAGCTCGTTCTGGACAGGGAGGAGACGGTTGTGTTCTGGTGTGTGTGTGTGGGTGTGTGGCCAGCCCTTGGCGCCCCCCCTCCCCAGGGGAGTCCATGGGGCAGGCTGTGTTTCCCAAAGAAGACACCGTTCTACCCTTCACCACGTGGGCACAGAAACAGGCCTTTCCTGCTCAATCACAATGAACCACCCCCGGCTGGGTGGCGCCCAGAGAAGCTGACCAGGGCCTTCTGCGGCCTCCTCTCCAGAAACTTTGCCAGTTAGGCTCGAAAATGTCTTCTGATAAATGAGCCTCCAACGTCGGTGTCCTAGGCTTGCCGCCAGCCCAGGATGGCTGAGTACAGGCTCCTGGGCCCCTGCTCTTCCTTGACCCCAAAAGAAAGGGCAGCTGGGTTTGCCCCCTGGGCTCCTGGGATTGGATAGGCAACAGCCAGATAGGGATGGGGAGAGAAGGGGAGAGGCCCTGTCAGGCTTATCTGGAAAAGGTCAGGACCCCAGAGCGGCCAAACAAGGGATGGGAGGAGGGCAGGGGAGAGTGTGTGTCTCCACCAGGAGCCAGGAAGCAGGGACTCGGCGGGCCTCCCCCAGAGAGGGCTGGACCGCAGCTGCCAGCCTGGCCTCGAATCCCAGGAGTCTGGCAGCTGTAGTGGGGAGGCCACCTCTGACCTGGGACAAAGATGCAGGTCACCTTGGGTTTCTCTCCTCTCCGTTACAGGGTCACACGGCAGACCCTGACATCTCCCTTGCGGCGATGACATGTGTCATCACCACAGGACCTGGCAGTTGCTCAGCCCCTGGCATGTGGGGAGCGGGGTGAGGGCGAGGATGAGCTCCCTCCCAGAGCCCCCCAGGCCGCCCGCACACGGCCTTGCCTGCCGCCCGTGTGAGCAGGCCAGCGGGGTCCTCATGCCCCAGGAATGAGACGGGTGATTCCAACTCAGCCCCAGGCATCCAGCATCAGCGTGGCTGGGCAGGGGGACGTACACAGGGCCCAAGCCCTGAGCCCGGAGAACAGGACCCAAGGCTTGGTGCTGCCCCCGGCCCCCCGAGAAGAGCAACAACAGCCGCTGACGTTTATGAAGAACCAGCTGTGCACCAGGCCTGTGCCAAGCCTCATCCTGTCCCGTGACAGAAGTCAGTTGTGTCGGCCACATTTTCCAGACGAGGAGACTGAGGCCGCACCCTCTGCTCCTGTCTCTGAAGCAAGGTGGCCTGTGTCATTTCTGTCCTTCGTTCTCGGGCCCCGGGCGGCTTTGGAGACTCTCCTCTCGCTACTGTGTGACCCCATCGCCGTCCTCTGCTGGCTCGGTGGTTCCTAATGTTGCCTGGACGGTACTCATTCACCCTGGATGCGTGGCCTCGGGGCACACGGGAGGCAGGCAGAAAACATCCAGGGTGACAGCCCTGCCCACTGCAAACAAGCCCCTCTCGCCCTTTTTTGTTCTGTCTACACCTGCAGCCTGGAGTAGGTGGGAGTCAACCATTTACCCCTTCCCGTGATTTCAAGAGTCTGTATCTTCCCAGAAGGTTGTATTCCCAGTCCGTGCTCTCAGGGTGGAAGGGAAGACTATCCCAGGAAAGGGGTTTGGAACTAGGAGGGCAGGGTTTGGGAAGCAGCAGGCCTTCCCTAGCAGGGCCGCCACCAGCCCATTTGGGTCCTTTGTGCAAATTAGAAGGTGCCTCTTCCTCCAGGCAGATAAAACCCAGGCCCAGCTGTGTGTTGAAGAGCAGAGGGAGGGCTGGGTTTCAGCTTGCATTTGCCATTTCAGCCAGGTGCCCTTATGCAGTGAACAATTTAGACAACTGTACTTGGCGGCCTTGCTCCCTGGGCTCCTGTTAGCTCCCATCACCAGCACCCCCAGTTGGCTGCTAGGGGCTCAGAGCACAAACCCAACACTATCCAGCCTCCCTTTCACCCTGGGGAGACCAGGGTGCTCGTCTCCACTGCTCTACTTGGTGTCTTTTGCCCATGTGCTTAGTGTGGCTTGGTTGGGATCTGTTAACTCATGCCAAGGGGTGGTTTAGAGGTGGAGGACTCTTAAGAGGTCATTTAGCCCAGTGTGCCCATTGTACAGATGAGAAAACCGAGGTCCCACAAGTTAGGGTGGCCTTCGGCAAGTCCTCGTTAAGACTGTTGCCCCTCCCCCACTCCTTTCTCTGTCTTGAGCCGCTGCTGTGTGCAGGGCAGAACAAGCATTCACACTGTCCTTTATAGATGAGGGTGCCGAAGCCCAGGGCCCTGCCTCCCTCCCAGCCCACGTCCCTGGACCTGATAAGATATCTGCTACAGCCACTCTGGCCTGAAGTCCCAAGTGTGTTCAAGGGCACAGGGGCTGGTCTCGGGAGACCGTGTGTCCCTAATACTTACACTGCTGTTCTCAGCTCCGGCTACACACTGGAACCGTCAGCCCATTTCTATAACTCCGCAGGCAACTGGCGGAGATGAGAACCACCCTCACGCCCATACCCAAACCCCAGGGAGGGACAGCGGACCCTTCGGATGTGGAACCCAGTTGTGTGCTAATCGGCTGGACAGTGAGAGGAAAGTCCTTGATAAGATGCAGTGGTTAACGTCAGTCCATCTCTTAAGTCTCGGGAAGCACACTGAGGCCGGAGGGTGGGGACTTGCCTTGTAGGAGGTGAGTGAGGCCCTGGCTGCTCCTGGCGGGCAGGAGCCAGCAGGGAGCTCTCCTGATGTCATCTTCTCAGGGAGGCATGAAGAGATGGAGGCGGCGGGAAGGGTGGAGCCTACACGCACTGTCATGGTCCTGCAGGCCTGAACTTCAAGGAGGATGTTGACAAACGGAGGAACATTCCAGAACCTGGGACTGTGATGGGGAATGAGCCGAGGAAACCAGGGGTGGGGTGGGGATGGGGGAGATTCTGCTGGAGCAGAGCAGACTCAGGGGACTGTGAAAGTGGTCTGATGACAGATGGGGAGGGGCTTGGCCCGGGGGATGGAAGTTAGGAGATTTCAGCTCTGCTCCAGGAAGCAATTCTAACGGAGCAGTCCCAGCCCCGCGCCAGCTTCCAGCTTCCAGAGTGGAGGGAGGCCCAGCGACTCACTGGGAGCACGCCCGGGACAACGCTGAGCCAGGCTCCCTTGGAATAGTGTCTCCGGGCGTTTGGCTGCGCCTGGGCCTGGCTTAGCGGAGGTCCCGCCACCTGGGCACGACTGACATTTGGGGCTGATGATTCCTCGAGGGGGGCCGCCCTGTGCATCGCAGGGTGTTGAGCAGCATCCCTGGCCTCCCCCCATTGTGACCAGCAGAAATGTCTGTAGATCCTGCAAATATGCCCTGGGGGGGCAGAACCACCCTACCCCACTGAGAACCACTGAGTTGGAACAATAACTCTACCCTGGCTGCTGGGAGGAAGCCCCTGGGCTCCTGTGAAAATGGTCCACGCCCAGAGGTGTGGCATCACTGGTCTGAGTAGGGTCCAACCTAGGGGGTAAAATTGCCCCAGGTGGTTCTGATGTGCAGACCGCTGGGGGAGATGCACACTAAAAGAATCACCTGGGTGGTGGCTCCAACGAATGCCCCCAATTTAATTACAAGCACCTGGAATTCTCAGGCTCAGGCAAGCATGAAAAATGCTGGCCTGTGTCTGGAAGCCCCCTGTGGCCGAGACTCCAGGCTTCTGAGCTGAAAGGACCTGGCTACCAGCCTTGCTGGGACCTCCTATCATCGGGCTGGGTTTCCTCCCTCCCGGCCCACCATCCCCCCCTCCCCACTCTCCTCTTCCACCCCGGGTCTGGGCCTCTTGCTCACCTCCCCCACCTTCTCCTCCCCTGTGACTTTATCCCAGGCCCGCCCCCCTGCCCTCCACCAGCTCCTGAGAGCCAGCCAGGCGCCCGCCCCTCCTTCCTCCTCTCCTCCCAGCCGGTGGCTCTCAGCGCGGTGTGATTTAGTAGGCGTTGGAGGAGAAAGGCAGCTTGAAGAGTCGCTAAGAGCCTCGATGCTCGCCAGCACTTATCTGGAAAGGAGAGGCCAGCAGCCCCTGGGAGGGAGCTGGGGTGTAAGGAGGAACACACCTCCCTGCCAAGGAGGGGATTTGGCAAGCTCACCATCATTACTGCGCTCTGCAGGGTCACTGGCACTATAGGCTACAAGCACCCTCTGCCCCCAGCGCACGGTGCAGGGGCTGCTCTTCCTTGCTACTCCCGCCGAGGGTGGAGGAGGCGGCTAGGGGAGGAGGCGGCTAGGGGAGGAGGCAGGGGGTGCCCCTGCAGTCGTCTCCTGCGGGTCAGGGAGCTCAGAGACCCCTGGGTTAGGAGAGATATCAGGTGGGCTGTAGGGAGGTGTCCTCTGGCCGCTGGCTGGCTATTGGGGGGCAGGGGAGGGCCTTCCCCCACCCTCCTCTGCCTCCCCCACCCCAAGCCTTTTGGTTTTTGCCTGCCCTCCTGTCCTGGTGCCGGTCCCCCTCCTTCTCCTTCCTGATGAAAAATACAAAAGGGAAATGCGCCAGTGCCCAGGTCTGGGGAGCCCCAGCCCGCGGGATGGAGAAATGAAAAGCGGCCCCAATTAGAGGCTTTGGTTCTGCAAACTTGATGCTCGGCACTTGAACTGTCACGGCGGAGCCTTAATTAGCAGCGGCGGGGGAGAGGTCAGGAACAACTCAGCAGTCTTGACAAGCGCGTTATCAAGTGCAGGGGAGCGGGGGCTGCCCAGGGAGCGGGCGGGGCCGCCGCGGAGGGGAGGAGGACGACGGGGGCGCCGCGGCGCGCGGGAGGCGGCGGGGAGGAGGCGCGTGGCCCCAGCCGAGCGGGAAGGGAATAAAATGGTTCCTGCGAGGCGGCCGCGCAGCCACGGCTGGTGGTGCGTAAAGCCTCCAGCGAGGGCGAGGGGGCGCGGGGCGCCCCTGGAGGCTGCGTGAGAGGCTGTTCGGGTCCCCCAGGCGCCGCGGCACCTCCCGGGTTCCCGCAGCAGGCAGGGCGCACAGCGCGCAAAGGGGGTGGACGCCCCCAGCTGCTTCTGACCCCCCCCCAGGAGTCCCGGGACTCGAATCTCTCCCAGTTCTCTGGCTCTCTCTGGGGACATCCGCGGCTGTCCCGTGACCCCCTCGGCCCCCCTTGGCACTTCCCCGGGTTCCCAGGGCCCGGCGCGCTGCGGGCAGGAGGAGCGCACGGCGCGCTTGGAAGCCCCCCGCCACTCCGTCATCCGCTCCCACGCAGCCGCTATGCCCAGAAGCCCCTTCTAGAGTCCCCTGGGTCCCCGCGTCCTCCGAGGGGGCGGCACAGCATGCTCGGCATGAAGACCTGGTCATCCCTGCTCCAGAACCTCAGTAAGTGCCGGGCTCACCGCCCGCGGAGAGGGAGAGGGGGAGGGGCCGGGAGGGTACTTTCGGGGCGCACCGCCCACCTGCCTGGCCCGCCGACCCCAGATCACCTCCAGGTCATGCAGGCGCGCTCCCCAGGCCCGCCTCCCGCCGCCTCCTAGTCCTGTCAACTCTGAAGCCAATCGATTTTTTTTTTTTTTTTAAGTAGAACAGCCCCAGCTGCCCGCCTGTCTGGCTGCACCTGGAGCACGTCCGAGGTCTGGCGGATGAGAAGCGTGGAGAATCACCTTCAGATTTTGTCCAGGCGAGGTGGCAGGCCTGCAGGCCTTGCCGCCACAGGGGCCTGCCTTATCATGGCTAGTTAGCAAGCTGGGCCCTTTGTGCCAGCAGGAAACCAGGAGACTGAGATCCAGGAGCAAAAAAGGGGGGAGGGTCTCCCCCCTTCACTTACCCACAGGTGGGGACCAGGGGTGGAATGTGTGGCTTAAAGTGTTTCAGCACAAGTTGTCCCCTTCCCACGCTGGGCTGGCGTCTCGCTGGGCCCATCCCGGCCTGGCGTGGGAGAACTTTCTCCCATGTCAAGGCTGTGACCTCGCATTGCGGGGCACTAGTTGGGCAGTGAGAGGTGTGGAGCGTCACGGAGCCCGCTGCGCGTGGTCCCGCCTCAGTCCCTGTCGGAGAGGGTCCAGCAGGGCTCTGAGGGTGTGGAGGTGGCATTTGGCGGGGCAGGGGCCCCCGAGGTCCTTGGCTGGAGGGGCAGGTGGAGGGGGTGATGGAGAGAAGGAAGCAGTGGACGGTGACTCCAGTTCCCGAGGTTCCCTCGGGGTAGTTCTGGTAACAGGCTGAGGGGGACGATGCATTAGCAGCAGGCCAGGAAAGGTTGGACACCCTGACCTCCAGGCGCCTCCCCTGCTGGCCTTTTCTTCCAGGTGGGCCAGTTTGGGGAGAGGGGAGTGGCCTGTGGAACCGCACGGCCCCAGGGTGTCCATCATGCTCCCCATCCCACCCCCTTGCCCTGCTGCTGGGGCTCCCGGGCCCCCTCCCTGCGTCACCTCCCTCCCAGCCCTGCATCTCTGTGTGTGTGCCTCTCTGCCTGTTTGAACTGCAGCTTTTAAAGCTTTTTGCCTTTTGAAAACTCAGGGGGAAAGAGTCCCTTGTGGAGAGGTCGTGAACAGTCGATGGTTATAGTCCAGTGGGTAGAAAGAGCTTAAAACAAATCCCCATCCTTCAGATGTCGGCTTAGGTGGTTTCCAGTGGTCTCCTGGGGGGCCAGGTGGGGGCTGCAGTCTGGCGGGGGGGAGGCTGTTCTCCTTTCAGCTGAAGGAGCCTACAGAACTGCCTCCCGTTCAGGTGTTCCATCATCCCTCGCCCTTCCTCCTGAGCTGGCGGAGTGGGGACAGCGGGGAACCTGCCCCAAAGAACTTTGGCAGCCCCAGAAGGCCCCTCGCCGGCTGTGTGCCCTTGGCCGGGTCCTGCGGCATCCCAGCACCACGGTTTCCCCAGGGTGTCCGGGGAGGATGCTCACGAGGGCGTGCACTACCATCTGCTGGGCGGACGTGTCCTCGGCCCCCACTGTGCGGTGGTGACACCGGGGCTTCTCCCCGCGTCCTCCTCGGAGCTGATCTCCCAGGAGCTGGAAGGCCCTCACTTTGTTCCCAAAACCCAGCTAGAGGGGCGGGGAGGAGAACGCCGGCCCGAGGGGCCTGTGTGAAGAGCTGGGTCAGCGGCTTGGGTCTCAGAGGAGCCCTTGCAGACTTAAGCGAGGGCTCTGTCCTTTGCCTGCGGTCACCCCTCAGGCCTCACGGCAGCTTCAGGAAGTAGGTGCTGGCTTTGTGCCCTCTGGTTTTTGCAGGTGAGGAAACTGAGGCTCAGAGAGGTTCAGCTCACTGCTCGGGGTCACACAGCTAGTGAGGTGGTGAGGGAGCCCGGACAGGCCCACTCCAGAGCCACGTCCCTGGCCTATCGTCCAGGGCTGCTGGGCGCCTCTTCCTCCAGCTCCAGAGAGACCTAGTCGCCCCACTTCATAGCAGTCTTGGACAGCCGCTGTCTGCCTGCAGGGTGCAGCTGTCGAGGGAGAAGCCTGGGCTCTTCTGTGGCCTGCCCCTTGCCTACCGTTCAGAGTCTCGCCTCCCCCGGCTCTCCAGCCAGCTGAATCCTATGTCTTGTCCTTGCTACGACCTGGGCATTCCTGTCTCTCCTTAGTGCCTCAGCCACTGGGGAGGCACCCAGCGTAACAGTGAAGAGTACCAGACCCCTGAGCTCCTGTCCTCCTCATTGCTGTGTGACTTGGGGCAGGTAACCTAACCTCTCTGTACTGGTCTCCATCTGTAGCATGGAGATTGTGGTTCTGCTCTCCTAGAAATAAATGCATCAATTCGGTTAATAATAGTGACTGCATGCCGTCAGGTTAATAACTGTCAACTGCTGTAACTTTTTCTTCCACCTGGAAAGCCCTTCCAGCTTCTCTCTGCGATCTCCTCATACCTCACGGCCTAGCTTAAATGCCACCTCCTCTGAGAAGCCTTCCAGATTCAGTCCAGCCATAAGCCATCTCTCCCGTCTCCTCCTGTCCTTGTGGCCTGCATTATTTTTTTTTCTAGGTGGAATCCATACCTTTGTACCTATTTTTTCTCTGCTGCCAAACAGAAGTTCTGTGAGGGAAGGTCCTTTTTATTCTCATCTTAGAATCTCCCTACGTGCTGAGTATGCAGTAGGTGCCCAATAAATGCTCGTTGGATAAATAGAGGGCGACCATGTTTGTGGCCAGACCAATCAGTGTTGGTCCCACTCTCTCCATGCTCTGTGGGTGCTTGGCTCTGATGATTGTTGGAATAACATCGGTCAAGTCCGTGTGGACCCCTGGGGTGTGTTCAGAACGATTCCAGGTCCCCTGGGTGGACGGCTCACCAGTGGGGAGGCCCCAGCCCTGAGAGCTCCCCCCTGTCGAGAGGGCAGGCTCACGTCAGGACAGCCAGGCCAGCTGTGGGGAAAGTCAGAACAGGGCGCTCTGGGTGGACCACGTGGCCAGTTGCTGGAAGGACGTGGGGTGGATTGCCCCCAAAGCCAGGTCAGGGCCACCCAGCTGCCGGCCGCTCTGCAAGGGGCCGGACGCTGGGCAGCAGGGTGCTGTCGTTGTGCGTTGGAGTGAAAGGCTCGGGCACTGGGCCACAGCCTTGGTTGTTGGGTTATTCCCAAAGCGGGGTCCCGGGGACCCCCAGAGGGCTGCTGGGGGCTGTCTGAGCCCCGGGGCCCCTTGCTGCCACCAGTGCTGACAGGCCCAGGCCGGGCTCCCCGCTGATGGCAGACCCTGGCAGCCGAGCTTGCGGGCTTCCTTCGGGTCGGCAGCCGTGGGAGGTGGGGATGGCTGGCGCTTGTAAACCCTTCAGAGAGGGTGATGCAGATGCCCTGTCGGGGTGGTGATGGCGGGAGCGTCACCGGTGCTTGTGTGTCTCAGTAATAAACTGGACAAGCTGTTCCCAGGTTTGCAGGTAAGTTTTGCCTTATTTTGGGGGGAAAAAGTCTGTAGAGATCCTCAGGCGGGCAGGAAGAGGCAAATTAAGAAGTGGGACCGAGCAGGTAGTTTAATCGCCAGGTCCTGGGCTCAGCATGGTCCTCGGCAGCCCGGCAGGAAGGCTGGGCCCTCGCTGGTCTGCATGGGGTGCCTGTGTCTTGCTGGTGCCTTCTCCACCGGTTAGGCGTACGGGCCTGGAGCCAGACGGCCTAGCTTTGCATCCTACATCTGCCCCTTATTGGCTGTGTGCCCTTGGGCAAGACACTTAACCTCTCTGTGCCTCAGTTTTCATCTATAAGAGGGGAGATGATAACAGCACCTATCTTGTTCTAGGTGGCTGCTGCTGGGTAACAAACCACCCCAACCTGGTGGCTTAGAACAATAACAGACATTTGCTTCTCAGGGATCTAGGGGAGCAGCTACTTCTCACTCGGAGTCTCATGTGGCTGCAGACAGATGGGGGCTGCCAGGCCTCTCCCCTCCCCCGCCCTTCCTGGCCCAGCCTCAGAGGCCACACAGGTTCAAGGGGAGGGGACAGAGATGTCACCTCTGGAGGGAGAGAGGGTCAAAGAATTCGCAGACGTGTCTCAAACCCCCGCGTGTCTCCTAGCGTGTTGGGCTAAGTGGTTAGTGTGTGGGAACAGAGTCCAGAACACGGAGAGGCCCAGTTAACGTTAGCTCTCCTCGAGCGGGGTCCCCGAGAAATTCTTTGCATCTAAAGTGACACGGGAAGAGGGTGGAGGAGGCAGAGGGACTAGGGTGTGGGGGTCTGGGGTCGTAGGCCTACCTGGTCTCGTGTTGGGATTCCGTCTCTGCCCATCCCCTTGTTTTCAGAGTGACCCTGGACTTCTCGAGCCTGCTCCCCACCTTTCTGCCTGCGTTCCTGGCCTCGCGAGCGCCGTCGGCCACCTGGAAACCCGTGACAGAGGTCCCCACGGCGGGTTGTCTCTCACCTGCCGGGTCTCCGATGGGGCCGTGTTCAGGGATCCTTGGACCACAAGGATGGGGGAACGCCCTAGAGGAACAGGGAAGAATCCAGAAGCAAATGTGTAACCTTGGGCAAGGCCTCTCCCTTCGTGGGGCCTCTGCCTCCCTAACTCCAGGAGGAAGGGCTGGACCAGCTCCCTCCGGCCCCTTCTCCCAGGGCTCAGCGACTCACTCACGTCTGGAGGGCGAGCGAGTTGAGCCACATCAAGGTGGGCGGCCCTTCTGAGGCTGTGGAGGACCCTGGCTCAGGCCTGTCCTCGGATCTCCAGACAGGAGGGCTCGCTCTTCCTCTCTGCTCCCATGTCCCCGCCATGCTGTCATCCAGAACAGCAGTTGGCAGGAGTGACTGTCTTTCCCCATCTGTTGATGACTAGACTGTGGGTCCTGGAAGAAAGATGGGGTGATGCTGGGGTTAGTCTGCTGGTGACTTGTACATGATCTTTACGGGGATGATTAGTGTCCCCAACTTCACGTCCGCCTGGAACCTCAGAATGTGACCTGATGTGGAAATACACAATTAGTTAAGGGTCCTGGGATGAAACCTACCAGGATTCGGGTGGGCCCTAAACCCGGTGACTGGTGTCCTGATGAGGAAAAGACACACACAGAGGAGAATGCCGTGTGGGGATGGAGACTGAGACTGGGGAGATGCGGCTACAAGCCAAGGGACGCATGGGGTCCCCAAGTGCTGGAAGAGGCAGGAAGGACCCTCCCCTAGAGCCTCCGGAGGGGGTGGGGCCCTGCCACACCTGGATTTCACACTCCTGCTGTCCAGGACTGTGAGAGGGTCAATTTTGTTGTTTAAAGCCACCAGTTTGTGGTCATTTGTTATTGCAGCCCCAGGAAACAGCACACCGTCATCCCACCTTTATATATTTTAAAAACATGTAATGATTAAAAACACCGTGTAACCTCCCTCACGGCCTCCAAGGACCCCCCTACTGTGGGGCAGCCAAGAGAATGCAGACCTGGCCTCGGGGACCTGCCCCCACCGCCCCAGCCTCTGGTCTCCTGTTCAGGCAGGAGAGATGAGCTGGTCTTACGGGAAGGGGGACCAGTCTGCAGTGAGCACAGCAGACGTCCAGCCCTGCCCCAGTGGCCGCCCTGGCCATCACTTGTCCATATGGAAGATTGGGGACGCCCGGGGGCAAGGTGGAGAGAGGAGCCAGGGCCCTCTGCCTGTCCGAGCCCCGGTCAGGCAGCCAGGTACCCCGGGATCCCGTCCTCACCATCATCTCTGACAGTGGTGAGGGGACCCGGGAGCTTGCTCATCTCTGGCCTGAGATGCTGCCACCCCCTCTGCCCCAGGTGCCCCCTTGGCCTCGCTCTGGGGTGAGACTCACGGGGTGCTGGAGCTGGGGTCTGCTCTGCAGGAACCCCCCTCCACGTTCAGTTGTTTATTGCCTCCCACCCTCCTCTAGAAGGCAAGCAACATGAGCCAGCTGGTCTGTTCACTGCTGTATCCCCAGCACCCAGAACATGCTGGAACCCGTAGGCACCTGAGGCCATGGCTGACTTGAAAGAACCTGTGGGGCCAGCAGTGTGTCTGCCCCCTCACCTGACCCCACCCCCACCTGACCTGACCCCTCACCTGACCCCCTGCACACTCAGCCCAGCCCTTTGGAGCACAGAGCCCTTCAGCCGTGTAACTTGTGCGTGTCCCAGCAGCCCTCAGAGGAGCCGCGTCGGGTCCCTGGAGCGGGTCAGGGCTCGCCCAGGCCCCGCAGGCGGGCGGGCGAGGGCAGAGCTGGGATCTGAGTCGTTCCCGAGTGAAGTTGTCATTTGGGGTCGAGCGTGGCACAGACCTTTGATATCCGGCCACTGGTCCCAGGATGCTCTTGGTGCTGTCCTTGGGCCATTTGCCTCTGGAATTTTCTTCGGTGCCTCTTGTTGGGATGCTAAACTCATCACACAGTGACCCACACCAACAGCCGAGGTCCCTCGGGGCAGGAAAGCAAGGGGAGTGATGGGGTCTGGCAGAACAGCGCGGGTGCCCCAGGAGGGGGTGAGCTGGCAGGGCCCGTAGCTGTCGGGCTGCCCGAGGTGGGGGGAGCAGCCCTGTCCCCCGCCCAGGGCCAGAGTGGAGAAACCTGGTGACCCAGGCAGTGTTTCTTTTGATTAAAGACAATTAAAGTGGTGGTGGTTTCGTAGCTTCTTGAGGAGGAAGCAGAGAGCCCAAACGGAACCTAAAAAAATAAAAAGATGAAATAAAACCCAGTGAATTTTTAATAGCGATTATCTCCTGACACACAGCGCGTTGCCATCTGGCAGACGCACAAGCCCACTGAAGCCTGATGCTGGGGGAGAGGCGGGAGGGAGGGTGGCTGCGGGCTTCCTGCTGGCAGCCGGAGCAGGGCTTCCTCCTGGATGGCCCCGGGCACGTCGGGGGTCCTCGCCGGCCTGCCCTGGGCTTCCTCAGCCTGGCCCCTCATTTCATGGACCCCCGCTCTGTGGACACTCCACCCCCAGCTGACCTGAGCGGAGAGGCCCGGCTCTCAGCATTTCTGGTGGGAGCAAGGCCTGGTTCGGTGGCTGCTGGTTGCACGGTTCTGCCGGTGCCAGCGGCCGCTGTATCTCAGGGGTGGACACCTGAGGATGTCGTAGCTCCCTTCTCAGGAGCCACAGTTTAACGTGAAGATGGGGATATTCACTACTTCGTGTCACGTGCGGGTCTCTCAGGCTGTTCGTTCATGCAGCCACGAGTATTCGGCTTCCACTCGTGGCTGGACCCTAGCATGGGCCTTGATGGCTCAGGGGTGAAAAATTTGTTCCCTGTGTCACTTACGGGGGGGGCAGGAATCTTCCAAGGAGTGGCTATGTCTTAAGGCGTTTGGACACTTGACATTCAGGGCCAGCTACTTCTTTGTGGGGGGGCTGTCCTGGGCATCATAGGATGCTGGGCAGCGTCCTTGGCCTCTACCCGCTAGATGCCAGTAACAACCCCCCAGTTGTGACAACCAAAAATGTCTCCAGACATTGCCCAGTGTCCCCTTGGGTGCAAAATGGCCCCAGTTGAGAACCACTGGTTTAACGTAGTGGATGAGTTTCCTGTGGCTGCTGTAACAGATGACCACGGACCAGGGGGCTTAAAGCGACAGAAATTTATCCCCTCGTAGCTCTGGAGGCCAGAAGTCCTAAATCAAGGTGTGGGCAGGGCCTGCTCCCTCTGAGGGCTCAACAAGGAGAGAGAAATTCCTGAGAATTCACTGGCCCCCGAGAAAGGTTTTGACTCCTCCCTGGAGCAGGAGCCTCGCCAGGCCTCTGAGGTGAGCTGAAGGCAAAGGACGAGTCCCCGAAGTCCTTGGCCATTGTGTGACTTGGGCGAGATGACCTTGGTGAGCTTCTGACCCCAGAACCAAGGCGAAGGGGAAGTGTCCTGCCCCTCCCACCTCGTACCCCTCTGGTGACTCAGTCTGTGCTGCCAGGAGAGGGCTCCCAGCCCCCAGCCGGGACCGCTGGGCGTCACACCGCCCCCCACAGTGGGTGCAGGCGAGGGGGCAGCACTTCTGGGTCTGGAGCGTGTGTTCTGGGCAGTAAAGGAGAAAAGGAGCTGGTGAGCTGTGGAGACGTCTGCAGGTGAAGGTGGTCTGGGGGGACGGGGGGCTGCAGGATAGAGTTGGGGCGGTCAGTGTCCGGGGGCTGCTGTGACGAAGCTCCACACGCTGGGGCGTCTACAAAACGTCTGTTCCCTCACAGTTCTGGAGGCCAGAATCCAAGATCCCGGAGGGCCATGCTCCGTGGGGGGGCTCCAGGGGAAGACCCTTCCTCACCGCGTCCAGCTCCTGGCTGGTGGCTGGTGGCCTCAGCTCCGCTTGGCCTTCTCCTCTGTGTCTTCTCATTTTTTGTAAGGACGCTCATCCTTGGATTTACCTGGCCCTCCCCAGATAATCCAATCATCTTATTTCAAGATGTTAATCACATCTGCTGAGACCCTTTTCCAAATAAGGTCGTGTTCACAGGTTCCAGGGGTCAGGACGTGGACATGTCTTCTGGGGGGACCACCATTCGGCCCATCACGGGGTCAGTGAAGACCTCTATGGGAAGTGGCCTCTGCTGGCGCTGGTCAGGCTGATGTCTGGGGGAGAGGTCCAGGTGGGAGGACAGGCGGGACAGAGCCCTCAGTGGGGACGTGCCTGAAGTGTTCTAGATCAGCCACGAAACCAGTGGGCGGGGACAGCGGGGTAGGAGGAGAGGAGTGGGGTGTGTGTGCAGTTGTGGTCTTTATGGGAGTGAGGTGGGAGTCCTGGGAGGTTTTGGGCAGGGGGGACATGAGCCGACCTCCCTTCTCGTGGGGTCCTCTGGTGCCACATGGAGCATGGAGCACGGGAACCAGGGCAGAAGCAGGGGCGCCAGCGAGCTGGCCACTGCACCAGTCCAGGCAAGAGGTGCTGGGCCTGGGCCAGGCGGGGAGCAGAGCAGGGGACGAAAGGCCGTTGATTTGGGCTCTCATCTGGGGAAGAGCAGCCTGCTCTCTAATGGGTTTCTGATTGTCTTGTCTTCTCCCCAAACAGCCCGCGCCGCCTCCTCCCTCCGCCCTCCTCCCCACCCCGCCACGTTGGCAGCTGTCGTTCCTGGGAGCCGAGAGGAGAACAGCTGGAGGTGCAGGGAGGGAGGCCGGTGGGGGACCCCGGGCGGCAGGGACGCCTGAGGGGCTGTGCAGCCCAGGCAGGGAGTCACATTTCATTTCTCTCTCTGCAGCATTTCCCACAATTAAACCTGAGTGCCTCGTGCTGATGGCTTAACCCGGCCTCGGGGAGAGCGCTTCCCTGGCCCCTGACCCCGCATCACCATCTCCCCCCAAGCCACCCCCACCGGGCCCTTCTCCCTCCCCCTCCCCTCACCCCTCCTTTCTCCTTTCCTCTCCCTCTCATTCTCCCCTTCCTCGTGCCCCTTGTTCCCCTCTCCCTCTTTTCCCTACCCCCTTCTCTCTCCCCCCACAAGCTGCCCTCTGCCTGGAAGCTGTGTCTCCAGGCCCCCTCACCGGGGCTGGGGGGCAGGAGGCAGTCAAGTCCTTGTGCCAGTTTCCGAAATGAACGTTGCTTTTAATACTCCATCCTTCAATCCCTATCTCTAATTTATTGGCCGTACCTCGTGGCGCTGACGGATTCGCGGGCTCGGACCTCGGCGTCTGAATTTCGCTGTAATCTCCACTTGGCTCTCTTCTCCAGACGCCTCTAGTTTATCTCCTGATTCAGTCGGGGCGACCCCACGTCCTCCCTGCCACGACTAATGTGGCCCAGGGACGATAAATTGTGACTTGTAATAACATCCCCGATGGATTAATTGACCTGCTCCGGGGCCCCTGCTGACCCCTCATGGACAGAATCCCAACTTTTCTATCTCCCTCCCCCCATCTCTGCCCCCACCAGCCAGGCCCCCACCCCTGGGGCTGGCAAGGCAGGGCCATTTGCAGGGCAGCGCACGTGTAGACAGACCTATTGCTAAATCTCTAATCGGCACTGGGGCCTCCACGAGCCCACCTTTTCCAAGGGGAGCCATCGTCGCCAGACCAGACACAGCCAGGCCCACCGCTGCTCCCAGGGGCTCTTCCTTCTGAGTGGAGTGGACTGTGTCTGGCCACATCCAAGTCCCTGGAGGCTGGGCCCCAGCTGCCCCTCGGGATGCAGAAAGGTGTCTTGAAGGGGGTGACGACAGGAGCAGAGAATGCCCGTCCATTCAGCTTGGCCAATCTGAGGCGGAGACAGACTTTGTCTCAGAGCCTGTAATATGCTGAAGGTGATTATTTACAGTAACACCGGCCCAGTTCAGAAGCCAGTGTGTTTGTAGCGTGCCACGGTCTGTCTGCAGTGCCCGGGCAGTTCGGGGCCTTATCCGTCTAGGTGCCGTGGCCGTGGGAGCCCGCGTCGGGGTGCCTGGCCTGTGATTCCCTGGCAGAACTCTCGCTCAGGAGGGCAGGGGGACATTTTCCTCTGCCGGGAAGAGGAGGTGAACCAGCAGGAAATATTCCTTCTTGAGGCCTGTGAGGGCTCCTGCCTAAGAACACGGCGGGCTCCCTGAAGGCCTGGGGTGCGTGGCGGGGATTCCTGGGCAGTTTGGAGGGGCCCGCCAAGATAGGGATGACATTCAGAGAACCATGAACTGCGAACAGGTAGGGGATGGCGGGGTCTCCTTGCTCCTTCTCATCCCCCACTCTCACACGCGAGTCTGACAGTCCCAAATAAGGCAGGCAGCGTGCAAACCGACGGTGTGCTGAGCTTTCAACCCTACATTGTCATGGCCTGATTGGGACATCTTAAGTGTTCAGAGTGCAGAATGGAGCAGGGAGATTTCCGTTGTCCCAGACGTAGCTCTTGCCTTTTGTTCTCTGGGTGCAGCCTCGCTAGCCATTTTAAGTTCCTTACATTCCCATCTACCTCATGGCCTTTGCACATGCTGTTCCCACTTTCTGTAACACTGTTCCTTGCAGAACCTGGCTTTTGTTTCCCATCGAGTGTTTTCCACTTCACTTTCTGGGCCCCTTTTGTGCGGATGTGCTCGCGTGACTTCTTGATTCTGTGCATCTCCCTGCCGAGCTGGGCTGCACCAGGGTGAGGACCAGGTCAGCTCTTTGGCCCGACACCCTGTCTCTGGTGCCTGGAACGTGTATACAGGAGGTGCTCCAAAACAGTTCCAGATAGATGTTCTGTCTTATGTGCCTTCTGACCCTTTAGCCAAAACTAAAACTGAGAGACCCTCTGCCACACGCTGCCTGCTTGCAAGCAGTGTCCCCCAGGCCAGTAGCCAGCTTCCACCTTGGTCAGGCTGCTCCCCACGTGGGCACCTCTGCCGGCCCCGCCCTCTGCCCTCGTGCATGCCGCAGCCTCCCAGGCCCTCGGGAGTCACTCACCGGGCACAGAACAGGCTTCAAGGATTTTAGGTTTTTTAGCAATTTTATTGAGATGTTCACATACCAAACAATTCACCCTTTTAAACTGTACAGTCAGTGGTTTTAGTGTATTCACAGAGTTGTGCAACCATCACCACCCTCTCACTCCAGAACTTTTTCATTACGCCACAAAGAAACCTCGTACCCATGTGCTGTCACCCCTATTCCTCCCTCCCCCGAACGCCAGGCAACTGCGAATCTGCTTTCTGCCTCTATGGATTTGCCTCCTCCGGGCGGTTCATATCAATGGAATATAAAATTTGTGGCCTGTTGTGTCTGGCTTCTTTCCCTGAGCATCATGTTTTCAAGGTTCATCCGTGTTGTAGCGTGTGTCAGTACTTCATTCCTGTCCACGGCTGAGTAATATTCCACTGTGTGGATGGACCACATTCTGTCCATCCATTCGTCCAGTGAAGGACATTCGGGTGGTTTCCACTTTCTGGCTGTTGTGAGTAGTGCTGTGTGAACGTGTGTGCACAAGCTTTTGTGCAGATGTGTATGTTCAGTTCTCTGGGCCTGCAGGTGTTCAACTCGCTCCTGCCCCTCCCCATTTGGTGGACTTCCTGTGGACCCTGGGGGACACTGAGTGCTGTGGGGCGGCTGTGTCCATCGTCATGGTGGAGTGGACATTTCTTGAGTGTCACCGTGTGCCCAACGCTGGCCCGAGCCCGTTCACAGAGGCCTTGGCAGCTCTGGTGTTGGGGCTGTTATTGTGCCCCTTACATGGTGGGGAAACTGAGGCCCAGGTCCCCTTGCTGGTGGCTGCAGTGTCAGGATTTGTTTCCTCCTCGCAGTTCTCCAGGCCCCGTTTCCAGATCAGAGGGCCGCGGGGAGCCTGAGATGGTGCAGCAGAAGCAGGACAGCGATGGGGGCACTTCCCTAGTGTCCCCTGTGCTCCTGGCCAGTCTTGAGCACTTGGTTGAAATCTCTACCCTCTCGCAGCACCCTGACGAAGCATGGACAGGTACTGTTCCCATTTGATAGATGAGGAAACTGAGGCACAGAGAGGCTGAGTTACATGCCACGGTCACCAGCCTTCAGGGTCGGGGCCGGGAATAGAGGTCCGGTTTGGCTCCAGATTCTACTGCGTGAACCCTGACATTATGCCTCTTGGGCGAGAAGCAGATGTTCAGATGGGGATGGAGGGAAACGCCGGGGCCCCGCTGGGTGAGGTGGGACCTGGTCTTTCGAAGCTTCTGTTTCTCAGGTTCTTACTGGCTACGTGACAGGGCGAGTCTGTGACCTTCGTCCCCATCCCCCTCGTCTGCTCCCAGGTCCCTGGGGAGCCCTATTGCTGCCCCTATCCCTATGCCCACCTTCTCAGGCCTGGCCGCTCCCCAGCCACTCCAAGCAGCTCAGGAGCCCATTGGCCTGTCCCTGCTCTGCGTGTGGTGTCCGACTGCCCTCCTGGGAGACGGAGCAGGGCCAGCCACTGAGGGGTGTCGTTTCATAGCAGGTGCAGGGGGCGGGGGGCAGCCAAGGCTCCCTGGGAAGAGTGGGGGCCAGATTGAGTGGCCGGCACTGTTTGTTGGGGGGGCCCTGGGCCCCAGTCTGATTTTTCTGCTTGACACCCCCAGCGTCCCCTCCCTGAGGTTTCAGCTTGAGGCCCAGAGCCCTCCACTCGCCCCCTCTCCTCCTGAAATAGTACTCTCCCCGAGCAGCTGGGTGGCGTGCAGAGCGAGCGCTGGCGGGTCCCCGGGGAGCAGTGTGTGCGGAAACCACAGGTCCCTGTCACCCCCTCCTGGGACGGCGTGTGCTGCCTGTGCTCGGATTTCAGTCTTATTTTTTAGCTTGCCCTTGTTCCCTTCCTGGGCCGAATGGCCTCCTGCCTCGTTTTGGCGATTTTCCCCTGGCTGGTCTGCCAATTCCAGCCAGTCCTGCCCCCGCCTCTTCCTGAAACAGCCAGACCTCCCTGAGATGGGAGCCAGACTTCCTGGGTTCAAGTCCAGGCTCTGACGCTGGCCAGCTGTGCAGCCTTGGCATCTGGCTCAACCACTCTATGCCTCAGTTTCCTTATCTGTAAAATGGCACCTCCCTTTTTGAAAGATGAACTGCGATAAACCACATAAAAGTGCTGAGCGCAGTGTCTGGCTTATGGTTGGTGGTTTTTGTGATGGGGGGAGGTGTGCATGAGGCTGAGAGATGACACGAAAAGGCAGTGGTTAACTCGGTGTGGGGCAGAGGGGTGTGATGCTTGAGAACGGTTTTGAGGGGTATGTAGGAGTTTTCTAGATGGATGAGGAGGGGATAAAAGGGCATTCCAGGTAAAAAGGAACCTCAATCAAGGATTGAAGTCAGTCCTTGGTAGCTGGACTCCTCCTCCTTCTAAGTGAGATGTTTTAGTAGAGCAGAAATCCTCTGTCCCTGGCATGTACCAAGGTTTGGACAATCACTGCCTGTTGGCTGGAAGTGCTTGGTGTGGTCAATTCCCAGGAGCTGAGATGAGCCGGTGAGGACAGGGCCCAGCAACCTCTTTTTACCTGGATGCCACTGAATCTGCTGCTAGAGGAAGTGACGCGTTTTGGAGGATATGTGCTCCGTGTCGGGCATTTTGGGAAACGTGGTGAGCCGCACAGAAGAGAAGCAGTCAGGATGGCCCCGTGCTACACGCTTCACTTTGCGTTAACTTATATTATTCTCGTGACAACCAGAACGAGAGACACGTCTGTTTTCCACCCCCATTTTACAGATGAGGAAACTGAGGCCCAGAGCCATGGCTTGCCCGAGGTGAACAGTAGGGAGTGACAGAGTGGGACGCAGCCTGGCCCTCTGCCCCGGTGTCCACACCTGTAGCCCCTATGCTTAGTGGCCTCTGCAGGACAGGCTGGCCCTTCACTCCAGACCTGGTGGCTTGGTGTCTGGAGATTGAGTTCCCGACTGTGCCCCTTGGGGATGGGCAGCCTGGCGTGAGTCATTTCACCTCTGAATTTCACATCCTCACCCCCAAATTGGAGCTGCTGTTGCTGATGACCCTCCTGGTTGTGCCATTTGTTTGGAGGCTCGGGTGGCTGAGAGGGCCTTTGTGAGCTGTTAGGTGCCCGCCATATGCTGGTTGTTGCCTTTATCCTGAGAAGAGAGGCAGATGTATGAGATGGTGAGTACTCCAGCACCAGAACCCATGGAACCTGCCAGAACATTCCAGAACCCTCCGCCCATGGGCTGCACTTAATCTAGGGGTGCCCTGGGTGGTCCGCAGTTCTGCCAGGTGACAGAGAGAGAGTGCACGCCTGTGCCTCCTGGAGGAGGGGGCAGACTTAGCCGGGCCTGGCAGGGCGATGAGTGTGGATATCCAGAAAGGCTGACGCTCAGCCCAGAGAACAGGGACCAGGGCCGGGAGGTCTGGGTTCAAATCTCCAGCGCTTACCACTTGTCCCTTGCCTGCTCTGTGCGTCAGTTTCCCCGTCTGTAAGTTGGAGAGCTCAGGGGCTGGTTGAGGGCTGGAAGAGCCCCTCCGGTGCCCGTGGGCCCATCCCAGGCCTGGTGCACAGTAGCCGCCCCGTGAACAGGAGTTTCAGTGCCCTTACTCTCCCACCAGCCAATGCCCGGGTCCCAGGCCGCTGTCCCCACCCCCTTGGCAGGCCCTGCGGGATCGGGTGTCCCAGAGGCGGCGGGCTGAGACCGGTGGACCGCCCAGCCGCACACCTGAGAACCTGCTGGCAAAAGCGTTAGCTGAATTAATTGACTTTGGGAGAGGGAGGCTGTCCCCGCTCAGGCTACCAGCAGGTCTGGTGCTCGCCGCCGGATGCGGCGGACGCAAGACTAGACTTTAAGTAAGGGTGTGGTTGTGGCCTGAATAATTGAAGGGCGTCGGGGAGACAGCTCTCGGCGCGAAGTCCTCCCGGCCGCGGCCAGCTGGCTTCTGAGCCCGCCCCTGCCAGCACGGCTTGGTGCTGCTGACAGCCCCTTAGCCACAGGCCTCAGCCACCCAGCAACCGTCAGGAGAGGGACAGATCGAGTGCTCCCCTTTTCTGGATCGGGAAACTGAGGTTGGGGCCATTAAAAGGCAGAGCACGGGCCTGGAACCCAGCGTCTGGGCTTGGCGAAGCCAGTTCTGTTTTCTCATCGTTCTTTCCTGCGAGGGAAAGAGGTGGCCCCACTTTCGAAGCCTCTTAGGGACTGTGATTTTCACACACGAGGGCCCACACGTCTGCAGAGGGTGGCGTCCCACACTGGGTGGATTTATGGGGCGCTCAGGACCGTTTTGTGTCATGTAGGAACGTGGTACCCCGATCTCTTGACCCTGCAGTGAGAAGACTGGCGGGTGCCTGGGGCCCCCCAAACCCTTCTGGCTTTGCTTCATCCCCTGGAAGGAAGGAGCAGGTGCCAGGCTCAGAGCTGCCGGGATCCAGGAGGATCCATTTCTGCTGTGATTGACGGCTTCCTTCTGGACATAAATTGGTTTTTAAAAAAATTAGTTGGTGTAATTATCCCTCCAGAAACCAAACTGGTTGATCTGAAGGAGTAGTGAGTAAATAATGCGGGGGGTACAGAAGTGGCGGAAATCAGAAAAGTGTCCCTTGAGTGACAGAGACCAGGGAGAGGCCACAACGGGGGTGATGAGGGCTGACACCGCAGCTTCCCAGTGCTGGGCCTGCAGGAAACAGCTTCATGCACGTCCGCTCACCTTCCCTGTGACCTCGGGGGAGGGCTGTTACTTCCCGTTTGACAGATGGGGAAACCGAGGCACAGAGAAATGCTAAATAACCTCCCCACGTCACATAGCAGAGCTGAGACTTGGATCCAGGCCACCTGGCCCGGAGCACGCTCGATCCCCAGCCCCCTCGCTCTGCATCCAGCTCTCCTACCCGCTGTGTCTCTCTGGGCAGCACTTCCAGTTCCAGGTCCCTGGTCTGCCGTGACACTGTGCGGGGTGCCACCTCCCCATGCCGGCCCCTGGGGTCTCCCTCCCCCTGCAGCTGCCTTGGGCACTGTGCTGCGCCTGAGTCGGGCCTGAGGAACCCCCCTGCTCAGTCCACATTCAATCTCGATTCCTCCGCACCTGTCCTAGGCCCCGGGCCAGGCCCTGAGGACACAACATTGACCACCCCTTGCCGGGGCCCCCACTATGCAGATGAGGTGCTAGGGCCACTTCTGCCACCACAGACAAAGGTGGGATTTAGGGTTGTCAGAAAACCACCCGGAACATTCTGGGCAGTGTTCATGCCACGACACCTCTGCAGACAAGTGGAGGGATGGCCTGAGCCCAGAGACAGGCACCCCAGGGCCACCCACCTATGGTTTCCCGTGCCCTGGAGGCAGCCATTCCAGCCCTGCTTTGTCCCCGAGGACAGCATAGGCCCAGAGAGGGAAAGCAACTTGCCCAGATTCACACAGCAGGGTGTGGCCAGGTCCCAGGCCCAGCCGTGGCACAGCTAGTTCTCAGATCAAGGGGAAGTGGGGATCTGTCCTTTCTTCCCGTGTCTTCACCCCGCCTTCATTTCATTTTTCGGAGCGGAGGAAGAGGGAGGGAGGCGCACCCCTCTGCGTGCTGGGCCCGCCTGCCGTTCCTGGGAGGGCATCCTTCATCCTGCAGCCCCGCGCCGTTGCCCGCATTAAGGACAGATGGATTACAGCTAATGAGCCTGCTTGCACCATTAACACTCGAGAGCCTTCTCCGGATTAAAGCTGACGCTCAGCCCGCCAGGCCGGCCTGTCACTCTCGGGGGCGCCGTGACGGCTGGCTGTGCATCAGTGTGTCCTAATTGTTGCTGTAATTGGGAGCCTGATGCCACCCTCCCCGGGGACAGCATGCTGGCGGGAGCTGCATCCACGCCCCACCCCTACGCTGCCTCTCCCGCCTGCCTGACCCCTGCCCCTCCGTGCCTGGGGGTCAGGGGTCCCAGGAGCTGCTGTTTGTGGCCCCTCCTGCCCCTCAGACACCCACCGAAGAGGAGACCAACCTCTTTCCTCTTCCCCCTGGGCCTGGCCGGGGGCTGCCCCCCTCAGTGAGGCCCCATTCCTGCCCTGCAGCCTGCTGGGGGGTCATGGGCCCATTTCACAGATGGGGAAATGATGGCGCTCGGCAGTGAGGGGCCTGCCCGACGGTGGGCTGCACCCAACCGACGGGGTCCCTCCCTGCCCCGCTTCCATGCATTTTCACACGTACGTATGTGTACGCTCTGTACTGAGACAGGTTCACACCCATGCACACTCGGACATTCTCACACGTGCTCACATTTACACACACGCCCGTGCTGTCTCACACGTACGTCCTCACACACACACCTCACATCTGCACACGCTCGTCCTCACGTACGCTCACTCCCATTCACACACCGCCAGTACGCACCTCTGCACACAGTTTACCCACACGCTTATACCTCGTGTACTCAAACACGTACACACGTGCACTCACACTCTCCCCCGTCTCCGCTCACGCACGTCTCACACACACACACGAGTTCTGGGAAGCCCTCCAAGGGCAGAACTGCCCCCCCAGTGTTGGGGTTGCATGGGGTCACTGTTGCCCTCCGGTGCTGGTGTGTCTCACGTTGAAAAGACGTTGCGGCTGCGGCCCCCATGCGGGAGCCGGCAGCAGGCAGCTCAGTCCCGGAGGACAGCGTGTTTCCATCTTAGAACCCGAAGGTTCCGCGCTGACATGGCCTGGCCTCCGTGTGACACCGTCTGTGGCTCCCGGTGGCCGGCTCGCACTGGGGGGCCTGCACCGTGAGCAGGGAGCCCCTCACCTGCCTGTCCAGCCTCCTCTCTCCCTCCTGCCCCCACGCGTGCTCCCCTCTCTGGGGCCCCCCAGGATCGTCCCCGCCTTCCGCACAGGGCCCAGCTGTGCCCCCGCCAGGGGCACCATCCCTCTTCCCCGCTTCTTCTGCAGCCCTCTCTCCGCACCGCGCCCCCTCACCACCCCTGTAACGTGGGGCATGTGTTCCTGGGTTCCCGACTGAGAGAAGGGCCCTCGCTGTCCCCTCTCTGCATCCTGGGTGCTGGCTGATGAGTGTGCATTTGTCGGAATGAGTTTAGATGTTGCTAGATGGGGGCCGAGGATTAAGGCTAAATTATAATTTTTTACCAATGTCTTGGATGGTGGTTTTGTGCCAGCCCCGTGTCGACCTCGTCGGGGCAGTGGAGGACCTTGATTTCCACTTGGTGGAGGCATCTCAGGGACCCGGGTGTCCGCCCGGTGCTGAGTAAGCACCCAGGGGATCCTGTGACAGGGGCACGTAAGCAGTGCTGGGAGGAACATGTTCCAGGATTCCAGAGGGTTCCAGATGCTACCCCTGCCCCTCCGTGCACTTGGGAAGGGAGGGAAGGTGAAGAGGGAGCAGCACAGGCTGCCACCCCCTGAAGAAACTTGCGTGTTAACGGTGCCTGACGGCCACCACCTCACCCCAGGGACCGTTGACACGTGGACGCAGAGGAGGACCGACCCTGCAGACCTGAGGTCTGGGGCCGTAGGACTCGCCCCAGCTGTGACAGTCGTGTCCGAGGGGTTCACGACCCTTGTGCTGTCTGCGTGTCCCGGGGTGGACTGAATGAACGCGCCTCCTCGAGGCAAACACGAGTTCATTGTCTCCTGGAGCCTTGTGATTCCTTCCGCTTCTGTCTCTGTGTGCCAGGTGGGAAACCAGGCCACAGAGAGGGGAGGCCACTTGCCCAGGCCACACAGCTGGGAATGGCAGGCAGTCTGGTCCCCAAGTCCACACAAGACTCCCCTGCCGTGCTGCCTTGAATGGAACAGAAGTGGGGAGCCCGGTGCTCAGAGGCCAGGCCGTGTCCTTGGGAGGGGAAGGAGGTGTGACGTGCTAAAAAGTATGTATTTGGTCTCTGGCCCAGTTCCTGACACAGAGCTCCTAAATCCCTGGGAATTTCCTGGGTGACAGGAGTGTCTTTTGTTCTAATGAGTGACTCTGGGTGGGTCCCCGGACATCTTCAGGATGGGGGCTGGTCACCAGGAAGACCAAGCCATGATTAGAAGTGTGGAACTTTCATGCTTACGTGAAGAAGCCTCCATAAAGATCCCTGCAGCACAGCTTCAGAGAGCTGCCAGCTGGTGGACACGGGGGTGCTGGGAGGGTGCAGCCCAGAGAGGGCGTGGACACTCCGTGACCAGCCCCCCACAGCTTGCCCGGGGCATCTCCTCCGTCTGGCTGTTCCTGAGTTGTGTCCTTTATAGTCAACCAGTGAGCACAAGTAAGTGCCCCCCTGAGCTCTGTGAGCTGCTCTAGCAAATGCTTGGACCCGAGGAGGGGGTTGTGGGAACCCTGGACTTACAGCCCGTGGGGCAGAAGTACGGGTGGCCCCGGGCTTGTGATGGTGTCTGAAGTGGGGCGTCTTGTGTGAGTGAGCCCCTAACCCGTGGGGGTTATGCCGACTCCAGGCAGTTAGTGTCGGAGAAATGGAAAAGTGGTTGTGGCGTCAGAAGTGTTGTGAGTGGAGAAACGGTGTCCCTTTAGGAGGTGGCGAGGAGGACCTTCATGGCCACACGCACTTGGGAAGGCTGGCCCAGCGGGAGCCCGGGCAGCCCAAGGCAGGCGGGAATCTGATGGACCTCGGACAGCCAACCTGTCCTCTGGGTCTCCATGGGGTCGGTTCCCCACGGCTGTGGGTCCTGGCCTCACAAAGAGCTGACAGGCCTCGGTGACCCGTCACTGATGCCCCTGTGTCACCTGTCACTGCTCTCAGCTCTCTGCAGGGCAGCGGTGGTGACAAAGGAGGGTAAAGAGGCAGAGGCAGCCCCGTTGCCTCGTCATAGAAGCTTCTAGCAGGAGCAGGCCAGGGGAGCCTGGGAGGATGGCCTTACATCGTCCAGGGAGCCAGTGCTCAGCCTCACAGTGACCTTGCAGATGGCCACCCTGCTGTCTGCAGCAAGGAAGGGGGCCGAGGAAAAGTGCGGCAGTAGAGCGGGCTTCTCCAGGGCAGCGTCTGCCTCCCGGAGGACGGGGGCCCCACCCGCCTGGTTGTCTTCACGGTCCTTCTAGCTGTTAGTAGCCTCATCATCTTGCAGTCTTTTCTCTGCTTCATTCAGCTTGTCTGCCCCCTCCACTTATTAAGCTCCTACTGTATGCTTCCACGTGTGCTGAGTATGGAGGGAGGAGAAGACCCGAGCCCTGGTCTCTGTTGTCACTCATTCATTTATCCACGCAGCCAGCACTTATCTGAGTATGCAGGGTTCTGGGCACAGTGTAACCTGCAGGAAACTCACGGTCTGGTTGAGAGGGAATTCTGGCTTCTTCCTCCCACAGCTCCCTGCCAGGTATTACACTGACTAGTTTCGTGACAAAATGCTCACAGCCAGGGAGGGAAGGACGGAGGCACAAGAGACTCAAGTTCGTGGTGGGAATGCCACGAGAGAGGGAAGTACAAGATGCTGTAGGAGCAGGCTTCCCGGATGCCATGAAGTTGGACTGGGGTTTTGAAGGATGCCTAGGAGTTTGGTGAGGCCAAGAACAGAGAGCAGAGTGTTCAAAACTGTGAAAGAGGGCCTTGTGGGGTCTCTGGGAGAAGTTTGAGCAGACTGGAGAGTTAGGCAAGAGTGGGGAGAGGCGGTGGGTGACCTCTTGGAGCTGAGACAGGGGCTGGACCCTGAAGAATGTGTGCAGTTTGGCCAGTGATGGGAGGAGAGGTCAGGCAGCAGAGGACTGTTATCTCTGAAAGCCCCCCAGGGCTCAGATTTGGTGTGATGGGAAATCAACAGCCCTGTATGCTTTTATTTTTTTAATTATTATCTTTTTTTTTTTTTTGCATTGATTCTTTTTGCACTGCTACAAACTTACAAGAAGGAATGGGTCTGGAGCAGCTGTCCGGTAGAACTTTCTGCGATGGTGGAAAATGTTCCACCTCTCTACTGTCCCACGTGGCTTGTGTGACTGAGGGAATGGAATTTTAAATTTTCTTTAATTGTAATGAGTCTAACTTTGAATTTGAGTCACCACCTGTAGCCAGTGACAACTGTCCCAGGCAGCACGGCTCTGGAGTGGAAACGAAGCCACCTCCCTGCCCCAGCCGCCCCATTCCGTCTTGGTGGGCTTTCGAGCAGGGCTGATGCGACCGTTCTGAATGAGGACTCGGCCGTGAAGACGCCTGAGGTCCCTTCTCTCTGCTGCCCTCGCTTCTCGTGGCGCTATGGGTTTATCCCAGCCGCCGAGGGAGCCGCCAGGGGGCCGGGTGGCTCGTGGCCCGAGCACCCATCCTGCCTCCGCAGGTGCTCGGAACAGGCTGCAGAATCCCCGGGGCAGAGGCGGGGGTGACACATCCCCTCTCCAGGGAGCAGGGACGGTGTGGCCCGTGGACCCAGGCGTGCGGTCCAGCGGCCGCCATGAGCTTCGCCTTGCTGCTTCGAGCCGCCTCAGCCGAAGCCCTGGTGTTGTGGCTTAGATTCCATCTGTGCTGGATTGAATAGTGTCCCCCAAACTCACGTCCACCCAGAACCTCAGAATGTGACCTTATTTGAAGATGGGGTCCTTGCAGATGTCATCAAGTTAAGATGATGTCATGCTGCCTTAGGGTGGCCCTAAATCCAGAGACTGCCTTGTGAGAAGAGAAGACACACACAGACAAGGGGACAGGTCCTGTGAAGACAGAGCAGAGCCTGGAGTGATGTGACCACAAGCCCAGGAAGGCCTGGAGCCCCCAGGAGCCGGAAGAGGCAGGAATCCTTTCCTGGAGCCTTTGGAGGGAGTGCGGCCCTGCGACACCTCAATTTCAGGCTTCTGGCCTCCAGAACGTGAAAGAAGGAATTTCCGTTGTTTGGAGCCCCAGGTCTGTGGCCCCAGGCAGCCCACGGGGCGTGGTGGCACTGACCGGTCCTTGGCCTGCTGGGTGACACTCGGTGTCCACTGTACTGGGCGTCAGGCTGTGCCCCTGGCTCTGTGCTGAGCCTGCCGTGTTTTCTGTCTTAGCTGGACGAGACCGTGTGCTGCAAATCCACGGCAGCCATTCCGCATTCACTGGACTGGGGGCTCTAATGGACGAGGCGAGTGGCCTTGGAGCCAGGAGAGCCAGCGTCTCCTCCAGCCATGACCGGTCTGTCCGAGACTCTGCTTACTGACTCACGCCCCTCGGCCTCAGTTTCCTCATCTGTGAAAAGGGGCCACAGGATGGGGCAGATGTTGTCTGCAGAAGCGTTCATTCCAGCACTGTCCTTGGAGCCCTAGTTTGACAGCTTGACCTCTTGGGCTCAGAGCCGGCCCTCCAGGACATCCAGAGGCAGGAGTCGTGGACAAGAGGCCAGCGGGCTGGGAGATGGTGTGCGAGGTGTTGCCATGGCGACACCATCCCGCTCCCTCACCCACCGGCTTTTGCTGCCTTCTCAAAGGTCCCGGGCCAGCCACAGAGGGGCACCCTGAGCAGAGACGGACGCACAACCAGCAGATGCTGCGGCCACCCCAACTTTGATCCCAGGGCTGGGCGGGAGAGTGTTGCTGACACCCTGGCTCGAGCTAGGAGCACCGTATCCATCAATATAAGAGGAGGCTGTGTGCAGTAATAGCGTGGGGCCTGCCGGGCAATTGATTTAAATCATTTTATAGAGAACCTATGTAAAATAAAAAGCCTTTAATCACATTTGTATCCATTTCCAGGCTCAGTAAATCAATTTGAATTGAGTTGGGTGCCACGGTTACAGCTGATTAGCGTGTGTATATATGGTCAAATTAATGCTGGCCAAGTCTGCTGGGTAGGGGCGCAGCCATTAGCTCCTGCCCACCCTCCTGGTGGTGGGGGCTGCACCTTGGACCCGACCACAGAGCAGACCTCTCTCCTCCCTCCAGCCGCCTGGGTACCCCCAGCCCTGCCCCAGGTGGTTCCTGTGGGTGCCAGGACGAGGGGGTGCAGCTGGGTTCCGTGTGCACCCATCTTCCAGGGGCAGCATCTGTGCAGCTGGGAGGAGTTTTATCAGCCCCCCTGCGGCAGCTCCCTCTGCCTGCACCTCCCCACCCCTCCCCTGCTGGCAGCCTTGGGGAGCCTGCCCGGCCGTGTTCACATGGCCAGTGGATGTCCATTGAGGCCTCCTCTGGAGTGGCTGTGGGTCCAGGAGAAGGGACCCAGGGTCCGTTCACTCTTCACCTGATGTGTGTGGAGCAGCTGGGACACGTGGGAACCGCGCAGACAGTGATGTGTCCTCAGAGACGGACGGTCAGCCCCGTACACCCACAAGAGCAAGAGGTGCGGCTGGGAGAGGCTGCTCTGGGTTGGGCGGGTTGCAGTTCCAGAAGCGAGCGGGTCGGGAAGGTGGTGTTGGAGCGATTCGCGGGCGGCCAGGGGGATGTGAACCCCGAGTAGATGTCTCGGGCAGGGTGCTCTGGGCGGAGGGAGCGGAGAGCAAAGGCTGGGGGCTGACTTGTGTGTGACAGAGCAGGGAGGCCAGCACGGTGACGTGGAGTGAGCGGGGGTGCAGGTGCAGTGAGGAGCCGGGCGGGCATCCGTGAAGCGTTTGGGCAGGGCCAGGAGGAAGGAGGAAGGGCAGAAGCAGGGAGACCTAGCGAGGGAGGGGGTGAGAAAAAGGCCGAGTGGGTCTCCTACTTCTAGGATGGGCAGTGTGGGCCCCGGCCACGTGGGGACCCTTGAAAGTGTGTGTGGGCTGAGCAGGGGCAGAGAACTGGGAGGGTCGCATTGGACCTGGCTGCATGCAGCTCAGACAGTGTCCCTTACTCGGAGGACGCGGTCCCTGGCTGGGTCTGCCAGCTCAATGGTGGCTGTGGCCTGTGGCCCATGTGGATAGGAGGTGCCTTCTGTTCTGTCACCCCATCCTTGTCCCCACACAGGTCTGTGGGCCTGCTCTGGGTGCTGCGGGGGGCTGGGCATCTTTCTGCTTGCTGGGGCACACCGAGGTCTGGGGGAGCTGACCCTGCAGTGGGCAGCCAAGCCTAGAGAGTGACTTCCGCTGGCCACGTGGAGACCACACCTGCTCCTTGGAGGCTGCTGGTGCCACAGGGGCTTAGCCAGAGCACCTGCTCATCAGAAGCGGCTTTTGGGCTGGGAACGCCAGGGTCTTGGTGGCACATGTGTTTGATGCGTGAATCAACCAGTCTGACTCTTCAGTGAGTTTGCTGCCCCCAGGAGCTGCCCGGGACCCTGTGCAGAGGTCTCTCCAGTCCTGTCTCCAGCTCTTCGAGGACCCAGTTCCCCACCCAGCAGGCTCCCCACCCACTAACCCTGGCGGATGCCTGCCATTCAAGTCTGGCCTCTCAGATGATCCTCGCCTGGTCCCACCCCACTGGTCTTTCCCAGGAATTCCCGCAACGATGGCAGCATCAGTACATGCTTACCTGGGGCTCAGGAAATGCCACCCCCACCCCTTTTAGCTCATTTAATACACACAACAGTTGCACAAGGCAGGTGCTTTTACATCCCCATTTTACAGATGGGGAACTGAGGCCCAGAGAGATTCAGCAACTTGTCTGAGGTTGCACAGCTCAGAAGTGGCAGAGTTGGAATTCGAACCCAGGTGGTTTCCAGATGCCTCCTCATCCTTAGTGCCCTGCCAGGCCGCCTCCCAGAGATGAGCTTGCTTGGGCATCTTCCTTCCCAGGGGAATCTGTCACGGAGAGATTATGACATGTGGCCCCACGGCACCTTTCCTGTCACTTCCTGAGGTTGCCTGGCCTGGGGCTGGACCCAAATCACGCATGTTCATCCTGCAAGTATTTGTTGAGCATCTGCTGTGTGCAGGCTGTGCCTGGAGCTGGGACACAGCAAGGAGGGAGTAGACGCCTCCCCTGGAGGAGCTTATGCTCTGTGTGTGTGTTGGGAGGGAGGTGTGCGTCACAATGAAAACAGTGATTGATCCAGTAGTGACAGGCTCTAAGAAAATACAGCCAGGGCAGGTGCTAATGTCGATGGGGTGGCAGGGAAGGACTGTGGAAGTGACTCTGAGCAGAGGCCCAAAGGAAGTGTGCAAGCAAGCCCTGTGATAGCCAGGGTGAGTTCTCCAGTGATGTGGTAGCACATGCAAAGGCCCTGGGGCAGACCCTTAACTCAGCATATTCCCAGTGAATCTGGTTTGAGGTTGTAGACTCTGTTTCCTAGGGCTGCCATAACAAATTACCCCAAACTAGGTGTCTTAAAACAGCAGAATTATATTCCCTCATGGTTTTGGAGGCCAGAAGTTTGAAATCAAGGTGTCATCAGGGCTGTGCTCCCTCAAAGACTCCAGGGGAGGATGCTTCCTTGTTTCTTCCTGCTTCTGGTGGCTGCTGGCCGTCCCTGTGTCCCTGGGCTTGCATCCCTCCAGTCTCTGCTTCTGTCACATCCGTCTTCTTGTAAGGACCCCAGGCAGATTGGATTTAGGGCCCTCCCCAGTCTGCATCTGCCGAGACCCCATTTCCAAATGAGGTCACATTCTGAGGTTCTGGCTGGACATGAATTTGGAGGGGACACTGTTCACCTCACTACAGGCTCAGATTGCTGGAAGAGGCTTTGGGGCTCACCTGGCAAGACCCCCCATCGGATGACGAGAAAACGGAGCCCAGGTGGGCAGGGTGGCACTGCATACGCAGGGAGGAGGTGGTGGCCCAGCCCCCTGTCCTCGCCTGGACCAGGCCGTCTGCAGGCAGGGGTGGGTGGTCGGGAGGTGAGCACCGGCCAGCGGGCAGGGCCTCAGCCTGGCGTGGCTTAGCCTGGCTCGGAAGTTTCCAGGCCAGCAGCCTTCCTCCAGGGTGAGACTAGGCTGGACTGTGTCCAGCACTGCGTTATTCAGAACATGGCCACTCTGGTGATCCCTGGCCCTGTTGGGGGAGGACAGAAAGGGAGGGAAGAGGCCCAGGGGGGCCGTGGCCCGTTCCTCAGAAGCCGCAGAGCCGGCGTCAGGCTGGTTCAGGAGCCCCTCCCCGTGTGTTCTGAGGCCTTCAGGAGAGGAGTGAGCATGGGAGCGGGAGTCCAGGCCCCGTCCTAGTGCTGGCCGTCTGACCCTCGGCCTTCTGGGCTCTTCACTCTCAGACAACTGATGAAAGACGCCCAGTCTGGCTGGTGTTGAGACTCGGATGAGAACACGCCTTCACGTCTTTGCACCGAGAGGGCCTTCAGACCTCATCGAGGCCTCCCCGAGGCTGGGGGCGAGGGGCCGAGTTTGTGACCCGATGGGGCAGCGTGTCCTCCTGGAAAGGATGCGGGAGCCTGGGGACCTGGGGACGATGCGTCCAGTGTCTCCGAGTCTCAGATTCCTCATTTGTCAAAAGCCACGGACGGCACCTGCCTCAGCGCCAGCGGGCGGCCCCAGCAAATCGATCATTCTAGAGGCCAGGGTTGGATCTCGGTGCGGAATATGGCCCATGCTTGTGTCTGGGGGGGTCGAGGGCATGGCCCCGAACAGGGGTCTTCTGCTTCATTTCCCTGGAGGCTGGGCCCACGATGACAGTGACTTGACCTCGCTCCCCGGAGGTGAAAGGTCCCCACTTTGCAGCCAGCGGTAATTCCCAGAACCATCCATCTCCCACCACCCTGCGCCTCCGAGTGCCACCGTCAGGGATGAGTGATGGGCGCCTCTCGCGGGCCCGGGCCCGGGATTGCTACAACAGGTTTATGCCGCGTGAGTGATGGTGTTTGCACCGCGGACGGGGCGCTGCGGGGGCGGACAGCGCCAGGGACGAGACTTCACAGAGAGCAGAGCAATAAATACCGAGAGAAGCTTCTAGAGAGAGAACCGTTACTGCGCCCAAGAGACCACCAAAGGGCGCTGGGGAAGCAATTGGAGTTGGAAGGCCCGGCCTGGGGTGTGTCTGTGGATTAGCAGCTGGGCCTGCCCCGGGGGGGGGGGGCTGGGGGCTGACAGTGCTGGGTGATTTTTGCAGGTCGAGGGCAGATATGGAATTGGGGAGAAATTGACTTCTTGGGAGGAGAGCTGGGACCGTGCTGTCAGTGGCAAATAGCAACGGCAGAGTGTCCAGAAGATTCAGAACCTGTAACTGGAGGCCAAGTTCCCTGGGGGTGTGTGTGGCCGGCTACAGGAAGGGGACGGGAGCAAGGACAACACTCAGGCCCAGGGGCTGGGACGCCTCTCACCCACTGGTTGTTCCCGGCCCCTGGGGGTTCAGGACAGCCCTTCCAGTGGAGTGTTTTTACAGCCCCTTTGTGTCTGGACCTTTCTAGTCCCACTAAAGCTGTCACTTAGCATCGCCCCGTGGGCCTCACCTGGGGGACCCGCCCTGGTCTGCTGAGTGCATACCAGTGAGCACAGTTCTAGGGTTAAACCCGCTTCCTCCGAGACCCTCTGTGGTTTACATCTGCAGCAGGGATTCCAGAATCCTGCTGTATTCTGTCAAGCCTGCATAACCTAAGCCTGAGGCTTCAGCCCTGGGCTTCAGTTTCCTCATCTGTAAAATGGGGCTGTGAGCTACCCAGTGGGCCGTGGGATGATGGGGACATGTGAGACCATGTGCATGAATTCTTCTGCCCAGCGCCTCTCACAGGGCCGGTGCTCCCTGGAAGCCATCTTGCTCTTCTTTTCAGTCAATGTGCGTAACTTAAACATATTTTTCTCCTGATGCAATAGGGCAGGAACCTGCCAGCAGCGCCCAGCCTCTCGCTTCTGGGAGGTCTGCTGTGGTGGATAACACCTCTTGCTTCCTAACTTACGTCTGAATCGCAGCTACGAAGACCCAGTCTCCAATTGAGGTCCCAGGCACAGGTTCGGGGGGTTAGCTTGTGGACCCAGCCCATGACCAGCGCTTTCCTCAAGGTCACAGGAGGGGGCCCAGGACAGCACACCACTGTTCTCAAATGCTTACCCACTGCCAGCCTGGTCTCAGCACCCAACGTGGGTAATGATTTTAGTCCTTGCGGCTTCCCTGGGAGGGCGGTGCTCTGCTATCCCTGTTTGGCAGATGGGGAAACTGAGGCCCAAGGAGCTGACGTCCCTTTTGTCCAAAGTCTCATAGCCGGGACGTGGGGGAGCTGGGTGACCTGGATTCTGGGACTCAGGCCGCTGACCGCTGTGTGTCTTTGCCGCTCAGAAGTGCCGCATTTCACTGGGCTGGGGGGGTACCTGGACCCAGAATCTAAGGGACACGGGGGCAGGGACTGCACTGGCTGATGGAGGAGGCGCAGAGTTGGCAGAAGAGAAGGTCACAGTGTCCACCCTCCCTATTGTCCTGTAGGCAGAGATTCCTCTCCTGGGTCCTCCCAGCCCCTGCGCATCCTCCCTAGCACTGACCTACTGGTTTGTCATCTGTGTCCTTGTCTCCACCCCCAGCATGTGCAGACACACAGACAGATACACATGCACATATACACACACACCACACAGACCGTGCACACACACGCGGGTACACACACAACAGACACATACACGGACGTGAGCCCTCAGGGGCAGGAGCATGGTTTGCCGGGTCCCCAGACCCCCACTGGCTGGTCGCACCTTCGTGAGCTCTTCCACCTGGTGACATAGGAGTCCGCCCCGCGGCAGAGGAAGGCCCACCCGCTGTGCTGAGTGCTCGTGGAGCCTCCACTGAGACCTTGCAGGCAGCAGAAGCCCTTTGTACTTGCAGTCTGGCTGTTCCTGCCAACAGAGCGAGGTGTTACAGAAATAGCAGCAGGATCCACGCGGCAGGGACAGTGGTGGCAGTGGCCCGAGGCCCCGCGGGGCCCGGAGCTTTGGCCCTCTTCGGTTTGGGGCAGCTGAGGAGAGGGAGGCCAGGCAGCCGGCCGGGCACGCAGGAGGGCCTCAGTCATGCCTCTTTTCAGTTCCAGCTGAAGGGACAGCCATCTGGCCTGGCCACCCAGCCACCTGCAGGGCAGCAGGGTTGGTGTGGTCCGTGCATGTGCCTTGCTGGGGCGGCAGGGCGCAGAGTGGCAGGTGTCGCGGGGACAGAGGAGAAGAAAACCCTGCTCGAGCGAGTGGACGCTTGATGTCAGGAGGCAGGTGGGCGGGTCTGGGGAGCCCAGAGGGAGCTGCACTCGGGGAGGTGGGGGCACGGCTTTTTCTAGAAGTTGGGGCCTGATGGGATACACAGGGGCGGAACCCCCTTTCCGAGCCGGTGTCTGAGCAGGACTGGGACATGCGGGCTGTAGCCCCTGAGAGGTGGCCCGGGCAGGAGAGTGGGTGCAGCGAAGGTCGAGCAAGCCTAGTGCAGGGCACTCGGGCTGGGCATCGGTGAGAGTGTGCCAGCCGGCCGTCACAGAGCCGTCTGCACAGGTGGGAAAATAACTAAAAAAATGCAACTTAGGGGCCGGCCCAGTGGCTTAGTGGTTAAGTTCACACACTGCACTTTGGCGGCCTGGGGTTCGCAGGTTCAGATCCCTGGCGTGGACAGACGCACCGCTCATCAAGCCATGCTGTGGCGGCGTCCCACATACAAAATAAAGGAAGATGGGCGCAGATGTTAGCTCAGGGCCAGTCTTCCTCACACACACACACAGAATGCAATTTAATGTGAATGTACTTAACATCACTGAACTGTATGCTTAAAAACAGGAAAGGTGGTAAATTTTATGTGTTTTGCCTCAATTGAAAATAATTTTTAAAAAGTTCTAAACGTGCATTTAAAGCCCCCCTCCCCCAGTGCCGTTTTATACCTGCTATGTCAGCCCCCAAACGTAAAAGGATAACGTGCGATGCTGACACAGTTGCGGTGAAATGGACAGACACCTGGGGCCTGGCAGCGTGTGAATGGGAAGAACGTTTTGGAAAAGCGAAAAGCAAAAAGGTTGTAGCGACACCCGCAGAGGTGCTTCTTCATCTCAGAAACCCCACGCTGGGATTTATTCTAAGGAATACGTCATAACAGACAAGGAAACAGTAGGTATGAAGATGTGTGTTACAGCAGTGAAAAACTGGGACCACCCTGAGTACCCCTACACGGGCACTGACCTTTGCATGGCAGAATATTGGGGTTCCCGATAATCCCAGAGACTTCGGGAAATTAGAAAATAGCAGGTGCCAGGTGCACAGAGGGGTCCACACAGCCTGGGAAAGGTTTGTTCTTTTTCCTCTTGTCCTTCTGGGGAACAGAAAAACAGACCCAAGTGTGCTCTGTGGTTTATGTGGATTCCCTGGAAACTTCCCGCGAAGAGGTCAACAGATCTTTGCATCCTGGTGCTGGCTAATTTGTTTTCGATAGGTTTCAATCAATTACGTGAGGTCCTCGGGAAGGGGAAGTGCACCAGTAATTGGCTGGAATAAATCACTCTGCACTTCAAAAGCAGCTCTCCGCTGAGATGCAAGCAGCCCAGCCTTCGGTTCTTAATAAACAGGCATGTTGGTCTCCACCCACCCCACGCCCGCCCCGGGTCCCGGAGCTCCATGGGAACCCCGCGCCGAGGGTCCGGGAGGAGGGGCAGCTCATGGCAGTGATGATTTGGCCACTGTGCAGAGGTCACTCGAGTTCAGCGTGCCGGGGCATTGGCCAGCGCACCAGTCTGCCCATCCTGCTCCTCTGTGTCCCCCGGATCCGTGTCCTGGGACTGTGTCACAAAGCACCAGAACCGGGGGGCTCAGACAACAGGAATGTATTCTCCCCCAGTGTGGAGGGCAGAAGTCAGAGATCAGGGCGTGGGCTGGGCCGTGCTCCCTCTGAAGGCTCCAGGAGCCTTCCTGCCTCTGCCGGCTCCCTCCTTGCCGACCCTTGGCTTGTGGCCGCATCCTTCCAGCCTCTGCCTCTCGTCACGTGGCCTCCTTCCTGGGTGTGTCTGTGTGAGTCTCTGCTCTCCTTACAAGGAAAGGACCCCAATCATATCAGATTAAGAGCCTACCTGCTCCAGCGTGACCTCTTCTTAGCCTACGTCTTCATGACATCTTCAGAGACCCTATTTCCAAATAAGCCACGTTCAGAGGTACTGGGGTTAGGGCTTCAGCGGATCTTTAGTGGGGACACAGTTGAGCCCACAACCCCCCTTTTGGGTGAGGACCACGGAGGACAGCTGCCCACTGGTGGACGCGTCCTCTCTGCTTGCGGGTTTGGAATGGGAATCTGCGCCCTGAGTCCGTCCCCCACTCCAGGAGGGCAGGGGCCCCACCTTCTCCTCTCGTCCAGCGTTTAGTCATTGGGTGCCCTCAGGTGAGTAATTTTATTTCTGAATTTCCATCAGACCCTGGCAGAGCTCCTCTGAGGCTGTTTTACCTGGGGGTGGGGTGTGAGTGTGGGCACGAGGGACGTGGAGGGGCGATGGTGAAGTTCAGTGGTGGAGGGAGCGCCTGGCAGGGCCCTGTTCATAAAAACTATCCTTGAGCTGAGCGAGTGCACCACGCTCACTATGGGAGGCTCAACGGGGGAGCCGACGCCAACCGGGAATTCTCTCTGGCAGGAAGATCCGGGAGGTGGGGAGTGGGTGGAAGCGGGGTGCGGCTTGGGGGACAGTGGGGAAGAGATGTGTACACTGCAGGCGCTGAGTCAGAGAAGACAGCCTGAGATGAGGTAAACTGAGAGGCCCCCGGCCCTGGGCACAGGGCAGCCAGAGGGGCAGATGAGCATGGGCGTGGGGCGCCGAGTGAGGGCCGAGTGTCACGGGAGCCACGCTGAAGCCTTGTGCCCTGCAGTTTTGAGGACCCGAACACACACTGTCAACTTTGATCCTGGCAACCCCCTGGGGAGGTCAGCCTGCCCCCTCCCGACTGCCCGGGGTGAGGTGACCCAGAGCATCACCGAGTGTGTCCTGCATGTCCTTTCCTAAGCACGTCACTGCTTCAGCTCATAGGCTCCTAAGAACTGCCTCCCTGTGTGGAGGAAATAGGACGACTCCCGTTTCACAGATGAGGAAAACCGAGGCTCTGCAGGGTCACGGCACCTGACGTCCAGGCAGAGAGCGTTCTGGCCCTAGAGCCCCCTCTGTCAACGGTTGTACCCCGCACGTGCACAGAGAGGGTCCAGGAGAAATGGCCTTCCCCACAGTCGGTCAGCACTGGGACCAGGCCAGAGCTGAGGTCTCCAAGTTCTGCTGTCCTGACTGTGGCCTCTGTCCGTGAGGTCATGCACGAGCTCAGACACTGAAAGAAGCTGCAGAGGAGGCGTTAAATGGTCAGAGGTGAGGCTGCCCGTGGAAGAGGTCACGCACCTGGGGTCGAGGTCTGGAGGCGTGAGCTGGGCAGGTGTTCGTGGAGCAGGGAAGGGCCGCAGCCTGCCTGACTTGTCCAGGGGCCCTCCTTGAAGCTTGAACAAGATCAGCCTGCGACAGAAACAGGTGGTGGCCCTGAGGGACCAGGAAGTGGAGTGATAAAGAGCCACTCATTCCAAGACAGGCCAGGACTGAGTCCTCATGGAAGATGGAACACAAGCCAGGATATCCATGTGTAACATGGTCTCAGGTGGTAATGAAGATTATCGGGGGGAAAGGCAGAATACAGGGATGGGGTGATGGGGTAAGGAGGGAAAGGCCCCCTGAGGAGGAGACTGAGTTGGTGCCTGAACAAAGAGAGCACGGAGGAAACCACAGTAGCATCAGAGGAAGGTGGTCTGGCAGAGGGAACAGCATGTGCAAAGGCCCTGTGGTCTGAGCGTGCCTGGCCCGTCTGCAGAACAGTGAGGCATGGAAACCACTGAGGGAAGAGCCAGGAGATTTCTGGGGCCAGGATTCTTTGTCCCCCTGGCTTTCTCTGGCATCCAGGAGTCGCTCATTTTTGTCACCACATTGCCTGCCAGGATGACCCCAGAGGGAGGCGGCCCACAGCTGGGAAGATCAAGGGCAGGTGTGGTCCCCCTGACTCACCTCCCTGGCCTCCACCTGTGCCCGCACTGCGGCTGGCTCCTCTCTCCTACTCACAAATCATGGCCACCTAATGAAGTACCGCGCGCCTGGAAGGAACTCCAGGGCCCTCGCTCTGAGCCAGGTCAGAGCCCCTGCGAAATTACAGCTGTAAGACACGGCAAGGGGGAGCGGGGCCTCTCGCCCTGCCTGTAATTACGGCCCACAGAGCGCTGATTACCGCAGTCCAATTAATTAAACACGGCAGCGACCCAAATTATGATCCCTTGCCTCGTACTGAGCAGTATTTTTAACCTTAACTGTCGCGGCTGAGCTTAAATTTCCTATCTGGACAGAAGTGTCCCCCGCGGGAGAAGGAGTGGTGTTGAACCGAACCTCACTGGTTACAGACCCTGTAATTAGAAACTGTAGTGTCCCCAAGACTGGTCTTTAAAACTGTCAGAAGCCAAACGGCCGTCATTTGATGCAAGACTCTCATTACCCGTGGACCTATTAGCTGCAGGTAAATAACATATTATGCCGGGGCGGAAAGCAGGCAGGCTGGGGAATTCACTGACGCTTAATTAGGACCAGCAGCACTAGAGATGGATGGTCACCGTCTCGCTTCCTTCATTAGGAGGGAGGGTCAGGTGTGGCGGTGGTCATGGGAGGGAGCCCAGGCTGCTGACCCTGCAGAAAGCACAGCCTCTGTTGTCCACCACCGCCCCTGCCTTCTGCTGCTCTGCTCACACATCTCTTCCAGACCAAGGTTAACCCTGATCCCAACGGGGTGGGAGGACTGGGGGACACAGTGTGCGCACACCCTTAGGCTGAAGGGAGGGTAGGTGGAGCAGAGGGCAGAGGGCATTTCAGTGGGAGGGGGCCTGGATCCTCCCTGGGGGGCCTCCCTCAAAGCCCGGACTCTGGGAGGAAGGGGGGTGAGACCAGCACTTGACAGTTTGTAAAGCCTGTTCTGCCGGAGAGTGCTCCAGCTGCCCGACACTCTCCCTCTTTCCCCTTCCACTGGTGCTATTGTGAAGCCAGATCTGGACAGGCCTTGTCAGGCCCTGGAGGCCTGGTCCCATGGTGTGGGGTGAAGACCAGCCCCACCACGGAGCGGACACAGGTGGGGCGTGGATGCGCGACTTCACCCTTCCCGGTGATCCAACGGCCGTTCTGAAGTGTCTCCGGACAACGTGCAGTTAGCGCATGAAGCCCGCTGGTCTTGGCTGTCTGCGCTCAGGGTGAGTGGTTTGTCGTGAGCGAGGCCATTTAGACAAATATTAAGTGTATCGATCCGCCGGGATGCCTGGGGCTGCAGGTAGTGTAGAGCCCTGACTCAAACTGGCTTAAACCATCAGAGATTTTAATGTCCTGGAACAAGGGTGCAGAGGGCGGGGGCTCCAGGCCGGGAGGCCTCAGCCGGGCGGCCTCAGCCGGGCTCTGCCCCTCCGTGGGCGTCGTCCTTGGGCTTGTTTGTTAACATCTATGAAGAATTTAGGAAGATGAAAGGAAGTTACAGCTGTGAAATCAGTAGATAGAGAATTCCTTCTGTACTCGACCATCTACCCACCAGCACACACACCCAGGCACACCCCCTCACCACATGCACGCACACATCTAGGGTGCACACACACCCAAACGACATAAGGGCCAGTTCCCTCCTTGTTCTTCAGTTTGGATCCTGGTTTTTTGAATGTCTGCCCTGTACCCCCTCCATCCCTGTGTCTCTGTGTCTCCGGGCGCACAGACTCACTGGGCTTGCTCACCGTTGGGGTTCAGGCCTGCGCTGAGCACTGAGCTGCCCAGCATGGGCGGTGTGCAAGGCGCCCAGAGGACAGGGTGGTGCCCACAGCTCAGGTGCGGGAGAGTGGAGGGGGGATGCAGGTGGACAGAGGACAGGCTTCACCCCCACATGTCACTGTCACCTGGGCCTGTCACTTTGCAAGGCCTGCATGTGACCCTTTTGGCCCCAGCCTCCTGTGAGTCTGGGACCCCTGCCTGGGTCTGCCCCTCACCCCAGGCCTGTCACACACAGCGAATGTGCCCTGAGGCCTGTGAGCACATGTGAGGGCCCGTCCTCGCTGTGTCCCCTCCTGCAGAGAAGGTGACCTGTAGGATCGAGCCCAGGCCAGAGACCAGCGATTTTAAGGGCACCACTTTGGAGTCAGACCGTCCCATTTCAGAGCCGGCTCTGTCACTTACGTAAACCGGGATGATAGCATCTTGCCTGTGGGGTTGTGCAAGGTGACATGTGGGAAGCACTTCTCTGGGTCTGGTGCATGGACACGCACACCGCGTTATCGTGATCATCATCACCAGATTCTTCCGGAAACTCTGCCTTCTGAGAATCAGTGACTGATGTTAAACAAAGCTAGGGGTCAGGACAACCCTAAAGGTCTCCAACTCAGCATGCAAGTTTTCAGCACCTCCTGTATGCCAGGCTCCGTGATGCATCAGACGGGGCACCAACCACCCCCCCAGAGCGAGCACCAGCTGTTTCCAGCAGTCCTGTAGCAGAACATGCTGTGGCAACACCATCTGGTAGAACTTTCTGCAGTGAGGGGAAATGTTCTCTGTCTGCGCTGTCTGCCCAATGTGGTCACCACTAGCCACTTGTGGCTCTCGAGCACTTGAGATGTGGCCAGTGCACCCTGGGAACTGAGTTTTTCATTTCATTTCAGTATTTTTGTGTGTGTGTGAGGAAGACCAGCCCTGAGCTAACATCCGTTGCCAATCCTCCTCTTTTTGCTGAGGGAGACTGGCCCTGGGCTAACATCGTGCCCATCTTCCTCTACTTTATATGGGACGCCGCCAGAGCATGGCTGATAAGCAGTCCATCGGCCGGCGCCCGGGATCCGAACCAGCGAACCCCGGGCTGCCAAGTGCGAACTAAACCGCTGCACCACCAGGCTGGCCCCTCATTTCAGTTTTTTAATGTAAATAGTCACATGTGGCGGCCTTACAGGATGGTGCAGTTCTGTGGGGACACGGGAGGAGCAGGCCCTTCTCTATGGGCATGGAGGGAAGGCTTTGCGGGTGGCTTGGGTCAGAGCTCAGCCTAGAGCGATGAGGTGGGACCCACCAGGGAAGGAGGGTGACTCCAGGAAGAGAGGACGAGACAGCAAAGGAGGGAGCTGGGAGGGCAGGGCCTACTGGGCATCGGGGAGACTCCTGGAGTGGCCGGTGTAGAGTGAGGAGGGAAGGAGGAACAGTAGTTTGGCCCAGATGGGAAAAGCCTGGAGTAGGTCCTGAGGGGTTGAGTGTTTTCCCATAGGTGAGATAACGGATATCAGTGTGGTTTTGAGTGGGGAGGGGGTGCCGGTGCAGTAATACTGGTAAAGAGCGCTGATGTTTATTAGCTGTGTGCCTGGGCTGTGCTAAGCACTGTGTCATTCATTCATTCATTCATTCACTCATTTGTTCATCAGCTGTACAGGGAGCTCCTGCTCCTTGCTGGGGGGCAGCCACAGACAGACAATCTTTGCTGTCTGAGCTCGATGGCTCAGTGAGGGGAAGCTGGGGAAGCTCTGCATCTGCGCCCTCTCCTGTTTCCCGTCTCCCCCACGCCCCCAGTTTCCTGAGCGCATACCCCTTTGCCCCCGAGTCACAGACCGGGTTTGCATGCACATTGACCCCCAAACGTGGAATTGGCAGCCCTGCTGGTCCGCCGGCCGGTGGCCCCTCTTCCTTCTTCCCCTCGGGGGTACCCGTGTGGGGTTTGCAGCCTCTCGGGAGCATGTCGTGGTGACATATTCGGCTGGCCTGGCTGTCTGGCTGGGAAGATCCATCAAACGGCGTCCTCGACGCTGCCAGCCCCAACCACGTTTTAATTTGCCAGTCTGTGGGTTTCCTATACATGTATTCATCTATATTTGTGTCAGCCGAGATTGCTTTTGTCTTCCTCTGCCTGCTAATAAATCCCTGTGTAGGTCTCTGGCCCCAGCAGTCCGCTTACTCGGTATCCGGTTTGGAAATTGAGCTGGGGGTTGTAGCGACTCTGAGGGAAAACAACCCCTGAAGCCAAAGGCCGGCTGGCTCTCTTCCCCCCCACTTCTGAGGCTGCCGGGCAGAGGGCAGGAGGGCAGCTGGGTGTGGCTGGGCTTCCCAGGCAGGACCACGAGGTCACTCCTGCTCAGCAAATGGGGCCGTATTAGTCTGCTTGGCTGCCAGGACGCAGTGCCACAGGCTGGGCGGCATAAACAACAGAGATTTATCCCCTCCCACTTCTGGAGGCTGGAAGTCCGAGATCAGGGTGTCCACATGGCTGGTTTCTCCTGAGGCCTCTCTCCTTGGCGGGTAGAGGCCGTCTTCTCCCCGTGTCCTGACATGGTCGCCCCTCTGTGTGTGTCTGTGTCCTGATCTCCTCTTCTTTAAGGACACCAGTCATAATGGGTCAGGGCCACCATGATGACCTCGTTTTAACTTAATCATCTCTTTAAAGACCCACTCTCCAAATTCAGTCACATTCCGAGGTGCTGGGGCTTAGGGCTTCAACATAGGAACTTTAGGGGGACATAGTTCACATAGTTCAGGCCATAACAGGTGCCATCTTACTTTTTCAATTGTCTTTGAAGTGTGATATTCATCAGAAAAGTGTATATGTGTGCCACTTGTGTGTGCTTACAAGCTGAACTGTGTAACTAGCCCCCAGAAGCCCCGTGGTCAGCCTGGTCCCTGGTCAGCCACTGTCCTCCTGGGGTAGTCACTGCCCCGACTTAGAAGCCCATCAGGTAATTTTTCAGAACCGGTGATGTTCCGAAGCGACATACTCTGGGTAGCTTCTGCCTAGCTGCTGCTCCATTTCAGCAACAGTGGGGGCAAGACTGGGGAGAAGCAGAGACAGCTCCACAGTGGGGACAAGCCACTTGGGGGCATTGCAGGCAGGCTGCCTGGAGGAGGAGACGTGGTCAAGCTCGGCCTGGGCTTCCAGCTCTCCCCTTGACCGAGCCCTGGGCACAGCTCAGGGCGGGGCCGACCTCTCGAGTCCTCTGGCAGCCGTTTCACAGACGCGTGGCAACAGTTACCCAGAAACACAGGCCCGAAGGGAAGAGGAACCCAGGGATCTTCACGTGTGGAGGGACGTTGGCTTCTTGGTTTGTTTTTATCCACAGAGTGAAATTCGTGGGAACTTAATAGTGCTTTTTGTCTTAACCTGCGTCCTGGCGCCCCTGCACTTGATGTTCAGAGGGATGGTTCCTAAATATCTGTGCGCCCGCCTTGCCCTTTAGGATTTTCATGTGCGTGTTGGTCTGTGCCCTCAAGAAGCTTACACTTAGAGCGTGTGCACGAGGCGGGCACATGCAGTTGGCCAGTCAGCGGCACCGCGGATAACAGCGCTGGCTGGTTGGAAGGCGTTAGATACGATGGTGGGGATTGGAGTTGCGGGAGATGGTGGCGGCAGGGACAGCAGGAGCAGGGATGGGGGGAAGGGGGAATGGGATGACCTCAGTCGAGAAGAGAAGGCTCTCTGGGAGGGGCGCAGCCCGGACAAAGCCTGGAAGGCCGGATACGCAGGGCTGTTCACGCGAAGGGGAAGGTGGCTGCCCACGTGGTGGGCGCCAGGGTCTGAGTGGGCGCACATGGAACGGAGGCCGGCTGGAAGGGTTTCATCTGTGCCGTGGACGACTTTGAGAGCCGGACTTTGGGAAGAGATGTGGAGAGTTCTGTCATGGGGAGGCCACATTGATGGGGGCTCTGAAGGCTCTGAGCCCCGCTTCTGGGCCAGCGACTGAGGCTGCCTGGGCCTCACTCAGAGCAGCGGGCAGTGGCCGCATGAACCCGTGTCTTGTTCGTCTCGGTGCCCAGAGCTCCAGATGTAGTGGGGAGGTCCTTGTTGCTGAGGAGGAGGCCAAGGGCTTCTCCAGGCAATTGCTAGCTTCCAGGACCCCCGCCCCCGTCAGCTCCTGCGCAGGAAGGGGCCATCTTCCTCGGCCACCTGTCTTCCTCAGCTCCAGTCCCTGGCTGCTCTCCAGACCCGCGTCCTGCAGCCCTGGGTCTCAGTTCACGTGGCTGGCTCTGCTCAGACCCCACTTAAGTGGCGATGGAGGGACCTAGTCATCGTGGACCTCTGCTGAACTGAGACACGAGGAGGCTCCACGTGAGGCAGGACAGTGGCAGGCTGGCCAGGCTGGGGGGCTGGGGCCCACTGTTCACGGGACGCCTCTGCTGCCTACCTGTCCCCCGACCACGCGCCACGAGCCTCGTTCCTGAGATGGGTGTGTGTGCGTCCCGTTCTCCCCAACCGGAGGCTGTGGGGGGCTTTGAGGTGTTCAACTCCGAGCCCTCCAGCCCCCGCGTCCTGATCACCCCTCCTGATCTCGTCGTCCCCTGCAGACGGTCTCTCTGACAGAACCTGACAAGGGCCATTTCCAAGATGGATTGATTCAATTTAGCACAAATTTTTGCTGGATTTGGTGACGTATGACTCCCTGTTGGAACCACATCGAATGTGACTCCAAAGAGAGGGGGTTTATTAGGCTGGGCGGCACTGAGCAGGTGGGGTCCGGGGGCCAGCGCATCCCACGTGGCCACCACCTTATGTGCTTGCTCTGGGGCCCCCTGGGGCCCCTCCATCTGCCCCCCCCAGCTCTCCCCTCGTTAGGGGGCTGCTCAAAGAGAAATGCTTTGTGAGCTGGCTTTTTATTATACTCCAGGGGTTGAATTTCCATTTTATTCCCAGAAGCAAAGTTTTGCTGCTGCCGAGGACCCACCGTGGGAGGCCCGGAGTTAAGACTCCTTCCCTCTGGGCTGATAAATTCTTAATGGGGGGCTGCAGCTCCAGCAGGCACAGCGCGTGCCCACGGCTCACCCCCAGCCCAGGCCCAGCGCACCAATGTGCATGTGTGCACGTGTGTATGCACACACCCGCCTCGGCTGGGGCACACGCACCACGGCTGGTGGTCTTGGTTTGAGCCCGCAGCTGTGTGCAGGAGCACAGGCTTCTGGACTGCATCCTCAGCAAGGGCTGGGGACTGCTTCTGATGGTCACTGCCGGAAGAAAACACTGGAAGGGAGGGAAAAACCCAGCCTTGGTTAGGGAGGCAGGACCCCGAGTGTGGACGCACGTGGCCTTGGCCTTCCCGCAGCTCCCACTCCACAGGAGCAAAAGTCAGTCATGACTAGAATTCCACAGCCCTCCATGACCCTCCCCTAAGCCTCGACTCTCTCCCCCTACGTCTGCCTCCAACTCCTCCCTTGATCCGCTTCACTCCAGCCACGCAGGCACGCCGTCTCCTTGCTGTTCTGTGAGCACCAGGCGCTCTCCAGCCTCAGGGCCTTTGCACTCGCTGTTCCCCCGCCTGGAGTGTTCTCCCCAAGATCTCCCACTGCTCATGCTCCTGGCTCCTTCAGGCCTTTATTCAAAAGTCAGCTGCTCCGTGAGGCCGACCTAACCCCTCTGTGGACATTGAACACTGAGCTTCTCTCCTGGCCTTATTTCCCTTCCTATTGATCACTCTTCGACCACATATGCGTGTCAGTTCCATGAAGACAGGGATTGCTGTCTGCTTCCTTTGCAGCTGTGTCCCCAGTGCCCACAACAGTGCCTGGCACTCAGCCAGCATTCGATGGAGGAGCTGCTGAATGAGTGACTGGCTTTTTGGGTCCTCGGAGCCAGACATCCAGAAGCAGGAACCTGGGTTGATTTTCCCCTCGTACATGTGGTAGGCTGAAAGGTGGCCCCCAAAAGACGTCACGCCCTAATTCCTGGAACCTGTGAATATGACCTGATTCGGAAAAGGGGTTTTTGCAGATGTGATTAAGTTGAAGGGGTGTCAGGTGAGAGTGTCCTGGATTATCCAGGTGGGCCCTCGATGCAATCACAGTGTCCTTACAAGGGAGACGGGGGGACACCCCAGACACACACAAGTGGGCAGGCCACGTGCCCACAGAGGCGGAGACTGGAGGGATGCTGCTGCCAGAGGCTAAAAGAAGCAGGAAGAATCCTTCCCTGGAGCCTGCGTAGGGAGTGTGGATGGGCCAACACCTTGATCTCAGCCCATTGACACTGGTTTCCAGCTTCTGGCCTCCAGAAGATAGAATACGAATAAATTCATGAGAGAATCAATTCGTGGTATTTTAATCCACCTAAATCGGTGGTAATTTGCTGTGGCTGCCACGGGAAACTAATCCGGTATCTGACACTATTTAACACAACACACAGATAAGCTCCAACAGCTGGGCAGGGCTGGACAGGCAGTGGGGCTGTCACCCACTCCCCCGAAGGCAGCCTCCTCGACTGCTCTTGAGTCTGGGTCTCTGTGGGTTCCGGAAGCTGCTGCATCGGGATGGTTTTGCGGGTTGGAGCCATGGAGAGGGTGGAGGTGACGTGTGGATAGGAGAGGAGAGGAGAGAATGCGCACCAGGGCCCAAGGCAGCTATGGGGAGCACTGTCCTGCGAGTCCACAGCCAGGCTCGGCTCCGCTGTGGGGAATGTTAAACCTCAGCCATGAGGCAGGGGTGCAGGTGGTCTTGTTCAGCCCTGGGGTCCCCCTGGGGCTCAGCAGGGCCCCCTCAAAACTGAGCCTGGACTCTGACCCACCTTCTTTGGAGTTGTGACCCAGAGGGAACAGAATGAGGGAAGGAATCAGAGCAGATGAAAGGGCTGGGCGGCCGAGGGAAGGCTGTGGGGACACAGGGCGCCGTCCAGCACCGTGGCCCCCACTGGAGGGACCGCAGCCCTGCCTCACTCCGGGGGCTGCAGGCAGCCTGGTGACGATTTCCCCACGTCCCGGCCATCGCCGTTGGTCTCTGTGGTGGGAACCCCAAGCTTCAAAGTGCCGACAGGCTCATCTGGCCCCTTCCGGGTATTTTTTTCGGGGGTTTGCTTTTGATATGTGGTGTTTTCTCCTTCCCTTTTGAGGCAAATGGCTGATTGATTGCTTTTCATCTCCTACTTTGAGTAGCTGTAAGAGCTACTTTATATAAACATCAATTACCAGCACGCAATAAATTAAAGGTCCCTCACACCACACGCATTAGAGTCCAGCCGGATATCAAAGGCCTCCCATCACCCGGCATGGGGGGGTGGGGCTGGGTAGCTGCTCTTTGGTGGTGGAGACAGACGCTCACTTAATTGCAAATCGGCAAGAGGGTGGAGGGCAGAGGGATTCCATCTCTCCTGCGAGCCTGGGGCTCATCATCCAGCCTGGCAAGCGTGGGGATAGTCTGGCAGGTCTCTACCCAGGGCCTCTGGAAAGTCCATCCCACACTTCTCCTGACCCTGAACCCCAGCATTTGGCGTTTGAGTCCTTGGGGACCTCTGGAAGGGGACCTTTGAAACACTCTTCTCCCCTGGCCTCCATCTGCTTTCTCAGGGCGCGCCGCTCCATCGCTCTGCTCTGTGGTCCTTCGGCCCATTTAGGGCAGTACTTGCCACGATCCAGCCAGGACCCCACACAGCACCCTGACTCCTGTTGCCGTTGGAGCTGCCCCTCTCTCCTCCCCATCTGCAGAGAGGGCAGTTGAAAGCGTGGACCCTGACTCTGTGTCGGGGTTCACTTCCTTCCCAGCTCAGCCCCTTTGCAGCTGGATGACCTTGGGATACTGACTCAACCTCTCTGTGCCCTCGTCTGCTCCTGTGTGTAGTGTGGGAAGAGCAGTGTTCATAAAGTCCTTGAAACAGTGGCTGGCACCTGGATACATTAGCTCTTGTTGTCACGGGCCACACCCCGTGTTGGGGCTCCTCCAGGTCACCCCATCACTGCCCAGTGGGAGCCCTCAGCCAATCCATGAGTAACTTTTCTCTCTTCTCCTCCCTCTCCTGCTCCTCACGCATCCCCATGTCTTCCCTTCATTAGGCATCTCCTCCCCTCATCTGCCCAGCTTCTAGAAGGACCTGGGGGCACTGGCTGCCTCAGGCCTCAGCCTTGCACCTCCTGCAGGAAGCAGAAGGACCCTCCCTGCTCGGACACTCATGGCTCTCTGGGCGGCAGTTGCCTCTCCTCCTGAAAACACATTGCTCTTGGAGGCTCCCCCGGGACACACCCCAGGTGGGGGTCAGTCCCCCCAACCCAGCATCAGCGTCCCCTGGACTGACGGCTGGTGAAACAGGGGTCTGGAGGAGGGCCCGAGAATCTGTATTCCTGCTCCAGGTGATGCTGCTGATGTGTGGGGACCCCACCTTGACGACCAATGTGCATTGCAATCCTTGGGGGGCTCCTGAAAAACATAAGACCCTCAGGCTCCTCCCCAGGTGATTCGAGGTGCGGCCGGGATTGCTGGGAGCCCTCGAGAGTTGTGGTTGGAGAAGGGGGAGCTCACTCTTGGGTGCCAAGGTCAGGGCTGGGTTCCCCACACCTCCTCCTGGAGGACCACCCTGCCCACTTGGCCTCCTCCCCTGCCCTCTCTCTCCCTCATCTTTCCTCCTCCCTAGGCTCTCTCCTCCCGCTGCCTCCCTTCTCTCACCCCTCCCCCTCTCTCTAGTCTCAGAGGAGGAAGAGCAGGGACCCAGGCCACTACTCTGACCAGGAGCCCCCAGGGCTTCCCCGGAAACAGACCCAAACTGCTGCCCACTCCCCCTTCATGGGAGCTGCCTCCCCTCCCTTGGGCCCTGTGAGTCTTGCCCCCAGGGTGCCCCTGCCCTAGAGCCCCCCCAGGACAGCTCCTGGAGGAGGGGAGAAGGCAGCCAGGCATGGGGTGGGGTGGGCAGGCCTGGCTTTGCAGCCCCCTGGCCTGGCCCTGCCTGGGAGCAGCGAACCCACTGGAGGCTTGGCACGGCCCCCTGAAAGGCTGCCAAGCCCCGTTTCTCACACACACTGCACATTCAACTTGCCCAAACTCCTCACACACACAGGCGCCCGCCGAGCTCAGAGACTCCCCGGCCCATTGTTCGGGGAAGGGCCCTGTTGCCAGAACCTATTATGGGATGGAGATTTCTCAAGTCCAGACCACGGGGCCTGGCTGCGAGCACCCGCTCCCCTCCCAGAGGTTCCGGAGCCCCCATCCCCTGCCAAGCAGCTGCTCCTCTCCACCCTCCCTCTGCCTGGGTCTGCCCTGGGGCCTGCGGGGATCCTGGGAGCAAGGTCAGGGCTGGTGAGTCAGAGGCTTGGCAGGGACATCTGTGTGTGCGCGCACACGTGTTTGTGTGTGCGTGCATGGCACGCCTGCATGTGTGTGCATATATGTGTGCGCATGTGTGTGAGCCTGTGCGTGCACGTGTGTGTGTGCGTGCACATGTGTGTATATTTGTGTTTGTGTGAGCTCACACGCGTGTGCACACACTTCATCTTGGAGCCCAGGAGCCCACCCTCCCGCTCCCAGGGTACCTCCGGGTGACGAATGAGCGTTGCTGTTCCCAAGCAGCATTCCAGCTTTCTGAAGTCATAGTTTCCATCTTCAGGCGCCGCCGGCCGCCGCTGCATCCCTGTCCCATCCCCAGGGGCCTGCACTCCAGTCTGGGGGGTGCCCAGGGAGCCAGGGGCCGACTGGTCTCAGCCATGCTCCCTCTCGAGGCCCCTCCTGCAGGCCTCGTGCGGGCTCCTGTGGACGAGGTTAGGAGCGAGCTTGTGCTGCCGGGAAGAGACTACACTGCCCGTTAGCTCGGGGTCTGGGGTCACCCTGAAGGTCTGCTGATGAGATCAGGCAATGGCAGGCAGGGGGGCAGAGGAGGGCAGCAGGCTCAGAAAGACTGGCCGGAGGCTGTTCCTGGCTCACGCTTGCGTTTCCTCGGGGCTCGGGGGTGCTTTTCTCTGCGTGGGGTGGTCACCTGAGCAGGCGGGGGGTGGCGGCTGAAGATGCCCCTACGTTCTTCCAGGGTGCCCCGTGCAGAGCTGGGCTCTGAGGGTCTCATGGGGAGGGGCAGGGGACACATTGGAGCCCATGGACACACTCTCTTTGGTGGGTCCCACAGGAGGGGGACTCCAGCATACCCCAAAAACATTGTGGGGAGCGAGGGCTCATTTTCTCCTGTCTCTTCTGTCAAGGCCTTAAGCTGCTTTGCCTCCCTGCTGGTTCTGCAGCTAGCGAGTGCCCCCGTCCCCGCCCCAGGACTCCATTCCTGGCCCAGCTTTCTCACCTTTGGGCACAGGGACGGGGGCAAGCAGGGGCCGGACACAGAGAAGAGAGGGCAGGAGGAATGAAATGCCCAGTGCCTGGTGGTGGGCAAGCCTAGAAACGGAGGCCTTGGGGCTTCAGCAAGGGGTGTCAGCCCGCGGACAGCCGCCCTGTGGGCATCGCGGGTCTTCACCCGGGTCCCTCCCTCCTGCCGGCACATCCTCAGAGCAGATTGGTGGTCCCTGCCTGCGGACAGATCATTGCACATACCACGCCGGGCACTGGGCCATCAAATGCTCACTCCTAGGAGGCAGGGGGTTGTGTTCTGGCTGTGGCACCTGTGACCCCCTGGGACCCCGAGCAGGTTCTGTCCTACCTGTGACAAAGAGACAGTGCAACAGGGTGATGGTCTCGGTGCTGGCACGTATCCCTGTGGTGGCTGGATGTTCTCTGGGACTCAGTTCCTCCGACTCTAAAATGAGGGAGGTGGACCACGTGCTCTCTCAGGCCATTTTCCCCCCTTGGTTTTGGGGGCCACTGTGGTACCCCAGCGTCAGCCCTCACCGTGGTGTGCCTACCGCTTCTTAATGCTCCTGGCAGGTGAAGGAGGGCTCTGCCTTCCTCGGGGGAGGCTGTGTGCCACCTGGGGGGAAACAGAGCAGCCCGGGGTCCGTCTCCTCGGCACAAAGCGGCATCAGATCGGGTCCCTCCTGGTCTTTCCTTGGCACGCGACGGGGGGAGGTGGAGACCCCTGAGAACACATGCAGGGTGGTGGGCACACCCAGACCTGGGTCCCAGCCCGCTGCTGAGCTGCCGAATGCCCTGACCTGGCCCCTTAGTCTGCCGTGCTGTGGTCTCCTTGTCTCTGAAGTGTGGCCACGAAGCTGGCAGAGCCGAATGAGCTCACGCACATAAATGCTTCCAGGAGCCCTGGGGGCCGGGGGACGTCCACGTGCGCATCTGCAGCCCAGAAGCTCCTGCTCCCCTGCTCTCAGACCTCACGCTGAAGCCATTTGCCTGGAGAGAGAAAATGACCCCCCCAAATCCCGTGCTCCCCGGCCAGCCCTTCTCTCCTGAGCCGGCTCCCTTGCCTCCAGTCCTGAGCAGCTTTTTTCTTTCTTTCTTTCTTTTTTATCTTGCCGGCAGAGCATCTCCCAGTCGGTCATTCCATTTCATTTCTGGTCTTCGGAGAGTGACATTTACATATTAATATTTTCCGAGGGAGCCCTGCGCCCGCGGAGCAAGTGTCTGCCTCGTGGCCTCGCATAATGCAAGGGAGATAAAGCGCGGCTCCTCGTGAATAAGGACAAATGGGAGCGCGTGGCCGTGAAAGGCCTCACATTTGCCCTGTCAGCATGTGGTACATCAGCCGACAACTGATTTAGAGCCGGTCTCCCGCCCAAGGTTTATCTCCACTTACAGAGGACGCGCTCTTTGTGAGGGGCCCGTCCCTCGGCTCTGCCTCCCCGTTACTTGCTGCCCCTGTCCAGAGCCTGCGCCAGGGATGGGCCCTGGCCCGCAGTGCCCGGTCGGGCGCAGCTCGCCCCGCCAGCCCAGTTATCTCTCCCCTGCAGAGGCCGCCTGCGAGGGCCCCACCGTCCCCGGCCACTTGAGCTCCCTGGTCCACAGTGACCCCATGGCGGCTGCCCGGGCCTGTGTGGGAGGGCTTTGGGAGTGAGCAGTGAGGGTCCGTTCTCTCGGGGTGCAAGGGTCCGAGAGGGTGTGGGAGGTCCCTGGGCGAGGAGGTTGCTCACTGTGGATGGGACAGGGCTGGCCACGGCGGGGGGTCACAGAAGGAACCACGGAAAAATGGCGACACTACACTGACCACGTGGCCAGGACGGCACAGTGTGCTTTGTCAGAATCATCTCGTTGGCGATGAAACAGGATGTGACCATCAGCATTTTACACCAGGGGAAACTGAGGCTCAGAGAAGGGAAGTGGCTTGGTCAAGGTCACACGGCCGCGAGCCAACACTGGGCTGCCCAGGAAAGCTCCAGGGTGGACCCCTTCAAGTTCCAGTCCCAGCTCTGCCTCAGGCCAACGGCTGCCCTCTCTGAGACTCAGTTTCCCCCACTGTAAAGTGGGGAGAATACACACCACAGGGCTGGGATTCAAAGTCAGTCGTCAAGCCTACACGCAGTGTGCACAGCCTTGTCTTCAATCCCTCAGCGGGCAGGGGACCCTGTACTCTCGGGTGCAAAGTGGTTGGTGTGTGTTTAGGACCCACATGGTCTAAAAAGGACCTGTTGTCGTTAAACATGAGAATTGCCCCAGCCACGGGAGATGCTCACCCAGGAATCCCCGTTCTCACCTCCCACCTTGAGGGAGGGTCTCTCATCCTGTCTGAAGGTTGGTCTGTCTGTCTGTCTGTTTTGGGGAGCACCTTAAGTTCATGTCGTGAAGTGCACTCGTGACACCCTTCCGTGTCCCTGCCTGGCCCGGTGATAGTGAGAGTAGAGACCCTGGGTCTCAACACCAGGAAGGGTCACGCAGGCCCTGGGAAATGCCGGCTCCCTTCCCAACCAAAAGGCCAGGGTGGGAGGAGGCTGGAACCTCAGGGAAGAGCCTCCCAAACAGCTCTGACTCTCTCGGGAAGAACCCGTGGACCAGCTCCATCCAGCAGCACTTTCTGTGATGATGGAATGTTCTAGAACTGTGGCGCACAATACAACAGCCACTGATCACTTGAAATTTGGCTCGTGCTATTGAGGACCTGAACCTCTGATGTCATTTAATGCTAATCGGTTTGAATGGGAGCCCCACACCTGGCTGGTGTTGGGCAGCCCAGCTCTGGGGTCCGGACTGTGCTTGGGCTGGGTCTCCTTCTGCAGGAGCGGCCGCCTGCTGTAGATCCCAGCCCCTCCCTCACTGTGTGTGACCACAGACCATTTCCCTCTGTGTGCCTCAGTTTCCCATCTGGGCAACTGAGATAATGAAGCAACTGCCTCATAGGGTCCTTGTGACGTCTAAATGAGTTACCAATGTGTAGAGTTCGGGGGTGGGCAGGTTCTGTGCGTTCTGTGTTTTCGGCTCTGACCTTCATCACCATCGTTGTCTTCGTCATTGTCATTCATGACTGAGGAGCCCGGGTACTTGTGTCCTCCCTGGGGCTGGCCGTCTGGGGTTCTAGAAGGCCTGGTTGTGGATGAGGAGGCGGGAAGGGCCTTTCTCTGGTGCACTTGCCTCGGGGAAGAGTCGCTGGTGACCCACAATGCTTTGTGCTCTGGCTTCTCTGGGTGCACGGGGAGATCGGGAACCCCCAAGAGAAGACATGGAGGGTCTCGGGAGGAATTCTCCTTCCTCTTAAGAGTCTGCCAGGCCCTGCTCCTAATTCATTCCCGGCCGTTCAGAGGCCAGGAGCCTCCCCCTCTTCTGTTCTTCTCATTTTATGCCGAGAATAAGGCTCTTTGGGTCAGATGGGCGCCTGCCCCTGGGGGAAGGAGGAGGGCAGGAGGAGCAGGGCTTCGTCTCTGCTGCAGGGCCCAAGGGAGCAGTGGAGCCTGGCCCCTGCAGGCCTCTGGACAGTGGTCAGCACCTCTGGGCAGTGGCATGGCAGGGAGACTGGCTGAGGGGTCTTCACTCCAGGGGCTGGGGGTGGGGAGTGAGTCTGGATCTTCAGGATTAACACGGTTGAAGCAGAAACCCTGCCCTGGGCCTGCCCCTCTGCCTTGACCCAAGCAGGGAGGTCTCCAACCCACTGACCACTGATTGCAGTCCACTGGTGCTTACTGGGGTCCCAGGGCAGGGGTCAGAGGGCAGCGGAAACTGGGCCCAGGCCTGGGAGCTGGTTGTCCAGATTTAGACAGAAAAACGACCCTACACCTGTACCTCACCCTGAGCTTGCCTTCCGGGATGAGGGACTGGAGCCCAAAGTGAGTTTGTGACACAGCCAGGATCAGGTCCTAGACCTCTGGCTTCTGGGTCCTGTGCTGTCCTCCCAGCCCAGCCTCCCTGGGCACCCTGGACCCTCCCTCCCACCTGGTACAGGATTCTGCCCAGGGCCGGGCCTGTAGGCACTGAGAGGCCTGGATTCCAGGCCCAGCTTTACCTGCTGCAAACTAACTCCGGGCATGTTTGGGACCTCTGTGGACCCCGGTTTCTTCTATGCAGTTACGTCTCCCAAACCCCGTTCCTGCTCAGGCACCCTTCCCTTGCAGTCAAGAACGTGTGTTTGCAGCCTCCTTGCTCCTTAGCATCTGAGCGGGTGGGCAGGGGTTTCCAGCCCCACCCCTTCAGGAGCAGGAAGGACGTGCGTTGGGGTCAGGGGCCTGGTTATGGGGTAGAGCCGCCCCCAGAGAGGCCAGCCTTTCTGTCTCAGTGTTCTCATCCCGTAAAATCCGGAACGCACTGGCGCTCAGCCCAGGGGTCTTGAAGGGCTTCCACATACTGTTTTAAGATCCTCTGCTAATGAGGCCCTGGCAGTGCCAAGTGTTCCCGAGTCTGCGGTGCCAGCCAGAAACTGGGCATGGTGCACAGAAGTGCGTGGAATCTTCTAGCTAGCAAAAGTGGCCGAGGAGCGGCCCCTCACCCGCCTTCCTGTGGAGCCTCTCCAGGGCCTCCTAGAAATTCCAGGAGCCCTCGTGGGAAGAGGGCCTTTGGAAGCCGGCCGGGCACTGCCAGCCTGGCGGCCTCACTCTCTCTGAGCCTGTTTCTCTGTTTGTGATGGGGCTTCCTGAACCGTGACTGGGAGGGCGGCAGCTGTCAGCCCCCCAGGCCCCCAACCTCAGTAGAGATGCCTTATGAACGTGCGTCTCCTCCCCCGCCTCCGCAGGCCCGGTGGACTGTGGGATTGCCAGGAAGTGGCTCATTCATTATCCCTCCCTCCTCCCACTGTTAAGATTGCTGCAAAAGAGGAAATGATGGGCTTGGCCTCCCCCCCCCCCCCCCCCGCCCAGGGCTTCCCTTCACCACCCCTGCCCGAGGTCTGAGGTCAGACGGGGTCAGGGGGGTCAGCAGGGATGAGAGATTCGCACGGCCACTGCTCAATGATGGGGGCTCTGGGAGGGAGGCTGGGACTTGTCAGGGGTGACACTGCTTCCCTCACACCCGAGTCCCAGAATGGGGGGTCCGTGAGAAGCCCCTTGCCCTTCTGATTCCCTGCTGCATCCTGGGCTGGTTCCTGGGGGGCGGTGCACCCACATTTCCGAGCCTCCTCTGCCCTCTGACACCAGCGCAGCCTGCAGGAGGCCTGCCGTCTCTGGCCTGTGGGTGGGTGAGCTGGTGGGTCTTTGCCTTTGGACGTCAGCAGAGGAGGCGATGGTGGGGGCCATGGTTAGAGCACAGGCCTTGAGACCCAGTACATCTGGGCTCAATCCTGGTTGCTGCCTCTGGCTGGCTGTGTGGCTTTGGGAAAGGGACTCAGCCTCTCTGGGCCTCTGTGGGCTCATCTAGAAACAAGGACTCCTGTGAAGCGCAGAAGAAGATGGCTGTAATAAAGACACTTCTGGCACATTGGAGGTGCTTATAAATGCTAGCGTGGCCACCATTATCGTGGGGGTTGATAGATGGGGCCCAGGAGTCGTCTCTGGGGGTTCTGAGGCCACCTGGGCACTTGTTTGAGACAGCCTCGCGCCCTGGGCAGGAGAGGCCAGAGATTGGTGTGTACAGCCGTGGGGCTGGCGGCCACAGTTGGTCAAGGCCAGAGACCAGTGTGGGCCACGGCTGTGGCAGCTGGCTCGAGAGGCCGGGGAGCCAGGTCTGTTTATATTGTTTGAGCTGCTCACGTTCCTGGGCTGGGAGGCTGGGGGCCAGGCCTGTCATTACAAGCGGGAGAGGGCAGAGGGGCCAGCCGGCTTCCCCCGTGAGGGGTCTGATGGCCTTATGACGTTCTGTCTTTGTGGGAGGTGGGGGCAGGGCGGTTTCACACTGGGGAAACCGAGACAGTCAGCCGACACCGCAGGGCCCGCCATCTGCACATTTCTGGGCTGTCCCACTGCCCCACCTTGGCCGCTCCCTCTCTCCCGCACAAACAGCAAACGGGCTCCCCTGGGTCACCCGGCTGCTGCTCTGCAACCCACTCTGGAGGTTGCGTCACCCATGCCTGCTGGCCCGAGGCGGTTCACAGCCTCCCAGCCCCGACACGAGCCCTGGGCCAGTGGCTGGAACCGGGGCAGCAGCCTCTGGACGGCTCTGTGGCCTTGTTCACCCTGCAGGATTTATTGGTGACACACTGCACCCCTGCCCGCAGCTGCACCCCTCTGTCCCTCTTGTCTCTACCCAGGCTGGTGGGGTGACCGCCTTGGGGGCACAGACGGCCCCTCCACTGGGATTAGCTCCCCTCTCTCACCCTCGAGCCTTTGCTGGCAGAGGTCCCAGAGGGTCAGTGGGCCGAGTGGTGGCCAGCTCAGCTGGAGGGCAGGACGGCTCTGTAGGAGAGTTGGCCATCGGCTCGGGCCCAGCTGCCGGCCTGGTGGTCAGTGGATCTGGGGGCTGAGAAGGAGGGAGGCCAGGCTGACGGCAGACTTCCTTGATACACGGTTTCACCCCCTCCTGCCCAGTTCGCAACCACCATGGTAGGTCAGCAAGCTTTCCTTTGGGGTATCAGCAGCTCGTGGGGTGTGTGGAGGCACTGCTCACATGCCTGGGGGTCAGTTAGAGAGAGCCAGACAGAGCCCAGACGCAGTCACACACCTTTAGAGGTTTGTGTGTTCCACAAGGTGCAGCATGGTTTGTGGTTAGACTGTGGACTCTGCCCCAGAATGTTTGGGTTCAAATCTCCTCTCCACGCTTGCCAGCTGTGTGACCCTTGGCAAGCCACTTGACCTCTCTGGGCTCAATTTCCTCCTGTAAAATAGGGATAGGAATAGTCCCCACCCACGCAGGGCTGCTCTGGGGCTTACGTGCGTGAGTCGTGGAAAGCACTTAGGACAGCGCCCGGCGGCGTGGGTGCTGGGCACCGCGGTCCTCTCACCACCGGTAAACCTCACGTTCTGCAAAGCTGCAAGCCGGGGGCTGGCGCGTGGCAAGAGGTAAAGACCCCAAGCTCTCACCCTCCCTCGAGGACACCCGCTGGCAGCCTCAGATTTGCTTGGTTGACTCTGGGGGGGTGGTGAGAAGAGTGGTGGCTTGCCGGACATCTCCACCCAGGGTCTGGGGACGGTGTGACTTACCCTCTGTCCACCAGTGCCTGGCTCCAGGGCGTGGACAGTCCTGACCGAGTAGAGCGCCTGAGCCTTGCTATCTCCCTGTGGTCAGGGCAGCCGACACCCTGACTTCCAGTTTGCCAGCTGGACTTTTGTGTCTCCCCACCCCGTGCCCAGCAGTAATAAAGGAGCCACACTAATACCTGCTGCATGTGTTGAGCACCCTATTGTGTGCCAGGGCCTGTCCCAGGCCCTCCCCAGGGGTTCACTTGGTGAACTTGCCCTGACCCCATAAGATTGGGACTCCCCAGGCAGCCTGGGCCCAGCTGGCCCCCACCGTGCCTCTTGCGCCCGGCTCTCCGGGATCCACAGAAGTGCAGACGGCAGACCCCCGTGTCAGACTGCTCAGGCTGGGAAGAACAGGCAACCCACCCATGTTAGCAGCCGAGACAGACGGAGGAGCCCTGTGGAGTAGTGCAGATGGCCAGGGCTGGGCGTGGGACAGGGAGCGCTGGGAGGGCGGGGCAGAGGGTGGGGACAGAAAGACCCCCCAGTTGGAGGCAGGGAGTGGGGAGAGGGAGGGGAGGGGCTGGGAGCCCACCCACCATCGAGGGTGTAGGCCCTGGTGGACGCGGGGCCTTCCAGCCCGGCTGCCTCTGGCTGGGAAACGAGGATCGGGTGGCCCCTCCGCTCACTTGTGATGATGGATAAAGACGTGTGCTGGCTCTCACACGGGCAACCAGAGCCGATAATTAGCTTTTAACCTGTCCCCGCCGTTAACTCGGAAAGGCCACCATTCGTTCCAGGGAGCCGCTAGTGTATAAAGAACTAAACACGGCCAATTTTGCTCAGGATGAATTAAGACTTGTAAATGCGGAATGAGTTCATCTATTTAATTAAGTAGCAGCAATATGGATGTTAAATTAAGTTCACAGCGGACGTGCCAAACGGGGTTATAAAAATACTGTCAGTGGGGCAGGGATTTGGGGAGGGGTGCGGCTGGCCCGTCCTGCCTCCGAGGGGCTTCCCCTGATGGAGCCAGAGGAGGCCCTGACCTGCTCCTTACCTCCTCCGTGCGCAGCCGGAGTCCCTTCGAGAAGAGCGGGTTGTGGCCAGGACGATGTGCTGCGCTTCTGGGGTGGAACCGGCTGCTCAGGCTCCCCCTGCCTCCCCTTGCCTCCCCCTGCCCGGCCCCCTCACCTGTGCTCATGCTCGTGGCGGGCCTAGGGGAGGCCGTTAAGGTGTGATGTGCTTCCACGCGGGTGCCCTCTTGGCAGATGATTTATGGGGTCGGTGCTGCCCCTGCTGTGGGGGAGGGAAGCAGAAAGGACAAAACTGAGGTGGGAGGTGTGCCAGGAGAAGGACCCTCCAAGAGGGGCGGCGGGAGGAGCGCCTGGGGAAGCAGGCAGGACTGGGTGATGGGAGGACAGTGTGCCCAGAGCTGGGGCCAGCAGCCGGCCTCTGGGCCCTCTCTCCCAGCAGCCCCAGCATCTCGGAGAAGGGCGTTGCTCAATGCTGGAGAGCACAGAGACCCTCTGGAAGGCCATTCCTTCCTTTCCCCGCCCAATGGAGCCACTGTGGGGAGAGGTTGTGGCAACGGTGCAGTTCTCCTGGGACTGTCAGTTGCCCGGGGCGGGAGTGGTGGAGAGCTTTGATGGACAACAGCGGGCTGATGGCAAAGCGCAGGCACGCAGAATCTGGAGGATAACATGGCAGACTCTCCCCTCGAAGATGGACTCTCAGAAGACTGTGAATGCCAACATAAGCACGCATGGCAGTGATAGTGGAAGGAGGGGTTTTCTGGAGTTGGGAGGGGGACAGAGTCAGGGAATGTTTCCTAGAGTAGGGGATTTCCTCACTGGGTTTTAGAGAATGAATAGGAGTTTGCCTGGTAGATGGGGAGGAAAAGGATATCCTGGGAAAAGGGAGAAGAACGTGTGCATAAAATTGTGCTGAATACACTGCAGGCAATTCATCCTGGAGGGAGAATCGACGATATAGCTGGAGAGATGGCTAGGGATGTGAGGGGCCTTGAATGTCATGCAAAGCAGCTTACAGGGACCCTGAAGGCACTGGGGAGACTTTAGTCCATTTGGTGCTGTTCTAGCCCGGGCACACAGCAGTTAGTGAGCCAAACAGACAAAAATTCCCGACTCACGGAGCTCAAGGTGGAATTGAAGCCATAGACAAGAAACAGAAAAACAGATGTGTAAGCATGAGGTTGACGTGGAGAAAGTGTAACAGGGGGTAGGAGGATGGGCAGCAGGCAGGGTTGCTGCTTTTTATGGGTTGGTCATGGAAGGCCTTTCTGATACCTTTAGCAGAGCCCGAAAGAAATGAAAGGTGATTGGACATCCTGTTTGCTGAGTGGGTCCCAGTTCACGCCTCTTGCTCTGGCGTGATTATTAATAGAGCCCCGTCGTATGGATGTCTGGCCAAGGAGGTACCATAGGTTAACAAGGGAAGGGCTAGTGCAAATGCCCTGGGGCGGGAGTGAAAGCCAGGAGACAGGCCAGGGGGAGAGAGGTGGGCAAGGGGCAGATAGCACAGATCCCAGAGAGGGTTGTCAGGGCTTGACTTTTACTCGGAATGAGATGGGAGCCATGAGGGTTCTATGCAAGAGGCACCAGCATCCCCCTTTGATGTAATGGACCTCCGCAGGCTGTGGTACCGAGAATAGACTGCAGGGGGCGCAGGGGGCAGCAGGAGACCCATGAGGAGGTACTGCAATGAGTAGTCCAGGCAAGTGAGGACTGGGTGAGACTAGTCCAATTCCAACCGAGTAGGTTTTGAAGAAGGAGCTGACAGGCGGCTGGATGGTGTTGGGGTCTGAGAGCAAAGGGGGTCAGGCTACTGGGAGCTTTTCAGCAGAGAAGCAGTGATCTGGTGTGTGTGGGCGGCTCGGCGGCAGGTGGACTGGATGGAGTCCAGGAGAGGGAGCAGAGCCTCCTGGGTGGGGCTGGTGGAAGACCTTGCATGGCTCAATATTTGGCCTGCAGCTATGTTTTATTTGGTCCTCACACAGTGTTTTATTTATTTTTTAAAATGTATTGCCAATATTTAAAAACCAGAAGATACTTTTTAAACCCCAGATTTCTGGCTTCTCTTTAACAAGTCTGAAGCTCTGTTTACACCGGGCCTGCATTCCCCTTTGGCACCTGTCAGCGGGAGCTGGGCCGCCCCTTCTTGTGTTGGGAGGGGCGTGTGTCTGTGCCTTTTTGCTCCAGGCACTGGTGTCCTGAGTGCAGGATCCGCTAGACTTCAGCCTGTTAGTCCTCTTGGCCCAGCCCCTTGTGCAGTGCATGACCTGCCCACACATACCCGGCCTCCCTGCCCTGACTGGGCCCAGCTCCTGAAGTCTGGCAGGAAATGGTAGCACTATCAGGAAATCCCCTGCCCTCCTGTCACCCCTGGCCCCCCAATTTCCAGCTCAGCTGTCTGCCTTGGCTCCTTGAAGCCTGTGGAGCCATTTAAAAGGCTCCTAACGATATTGATCAATCTCTCTAAAATGGATTATCCCGTTTGCCTCCCAGCCTGACTGGGTGCCCTGGGTAAGATCAGAGAGGAATTATGTTAGCCGGAGGCAGAGGGAGCAAGGGCAGGAATGTGTCTGCTCCTTACGATGCAATCTTATCAGAGCTGAACTTTACTCTCCATCTTGGGATATAGGATACTTTGGGGATGTCGGAAAGAAACAATAATCTTACATTTGCAGCCTGCTTGACACCGAGCCAGTGGGAGGGACGGTGGGGGCCGGGGACGCTACGGCGAGGACCATTTTTTGTCGGAGCTGTTCCCTGGAGAAATGAAGTCCTCGTGGAAATCCCATTGGAGCCCCAGCCTTGGGTGGCACGCCTGCGACTGGCTCTGTGAGGATTACAGCCCCACGTCTCGGGCCCAGGGGACAGGCACGTTCATTAAAATTTGAAACACAAATGGAAAATTGCTACCTGAAGCCAGCCCGTGGGTCTGAGTTCCCGCTAATGGATCGACTACAGAGGAAACAATTACAGCCAGCACCACGGCGGTTCCTTGGGAGGTGGTCGGGTCTAATTGGGGAGAAAAAACCGAAACCATCTGAGGCAGGGAGAAGCCAGGAGGGCCAAGCGAGGAACCACAATTCCATTCCTGTCCTCTGTCCCAGGGCTGACCCCAGCCCCTCCCCAGCAAGGCTCTCTGCTGCTTGGGCTTCTCCCCCAGTGTCGGGAGGGCGTGAGCCGTCCCTGGGCCCCCTTGGGTTTGTCACCCTGGCTGACCCCCATGCAGTGATGCTGTGGGCACACCTTTGCCTCTCGCTGGGTTTGCTTGCCCGGATTCAGGACTTGGTGCAGGGGTTTATTTGGGAGATGGTCCCAGGAGACACCAGTGGGGACAGATGATTGGGAAGGGAAGGAGCTACAGAGGGGGCGTCATTGAGCCCTGGTGTGGGCAACCAGAACTCGGCCTTACTGGGGCCCCCGAGGGATGGTGTCACCACAGTCCTGGAGCAGAGGGCGTCCGTGCACTGTGGCCCACCTCCGTGTAGGAGTGAGTTGTCCTGGGGCTGTCGGTGGGGAGCTGACAGCGTCCATGACGCCTTCTGTCCCCTGCCCGCTTCTAACCCGGGCAATGGGCAGCCCTTACATGGCACAGGCCCTTGCTGTCCTGCACAGATGAGCAAACTGTCTGATCGCAGACGTTCGGAGGACAGAACGGTCAGTGTACGCAGGGGACTGCAGAGGACTCGTGTGGGTTTGAGTAGGAGAGAGAGAAAGGGGCGTTCTGGAAGGCTCTGCTGAAAGACCCACTCTGGATGGGTTCCAACTCCCGGGACCCAAGGGCTGGTGAGGTGGGGGCGCCCCTGAGCCCGGGACGGCCCCGGTGGCATCTGAGGCGGACTTCCCTGGGAGCCGTGGCCCCGTCCGCCCCTCCGCCCTCCCGTTTTTGTGCGCCTGTGTTTATGTGGCCAAGGGCTGGGTCAGGGACTTGGAATCCAGGCTGTGGTAAGGAAATGGGGTGGGGGGCTGCCTGTTCTCCCCCAGGACAGACCGGATGGCCCTGGGTCCTGAGACAATGGGCCTGGGGAGGGGCCAGGTGCTGGGCCCAGGGCAGGAAAAGGACAACTTAAAGATAAACACAGACGCCCCCGTGGACTTGAACTTGTGCTGCAGAGAAGTTGGCCGAGGTCTGTCCCTCCCTGGTGCCCCGTGGAGCCCGGGGGAGATGGGCCGGAGTGGGGGTGGGCAGAGGTGGGAGACTGGGTCCAGAGCAAAAATGACAGCAACTAGCGGTGGGCTCTGAGGGCTTCAGATGGTAGCTTTTCACTCAGCCACCCCACAAGGGAGCATCATCATCCCTACTTTATGTGGGGAAACTGAGGCACGGAGGGGTTGCCCAAGGCCACACAATTGTAGAATGGGGTTCGAACCCGGGTCCTCTTGCTCCAGACCCCTCATTCGTCATCACTGCCCCCCCAGCTCCCACCCCTTGAAGTGGGTCACCCCTGCCCACCCCCTGCCTGGGACCACCCCCACCCTAGCGTTGCCATCAGCTGCTACCCTGGGTGGAGGCTGGGTCCCCAGGGAAGGTTGGATGCACCCTGGTCTGGGACTCTGGACTCAGAGTTCTGGCACACCTGCCCATGCAGGTATTTGGGGAGGTGTCACACGCGTCCCTGTACATGGGGGGCAGAGAGAGAAGGGCTGTGGCATGACACTGATCTCACCTGCAAGTCTGTGCCCATGGCCTCAGGTGTTGTGGTTACCACAGCAGATGGCAGGGGCCTGTGGTTCTCCCCAGGATGTTCCCCAGGCACCCCTCAACCAGCCCTCACCCCATTCTCCCTCCTCCAGCCCTCCCCCAGGCATTGTGCATTTCCCACAGATGTCTTGACCCCTGTCCTCCAAAGTGGGGGACACAGCAACCCTTCAACACAGGAAGAATGTGCTAGAACTGTATTTTTCTATTTCTTAAGAATCTCTTGCATAGAGAAGTCATTAGTATATAATACACAAAAGCTTATAAATAAATACAGAGAGGTGAGTATTCAAAGTTGGGTTTTTTTAAAAATCAACTTAATCGAGGTATAGTTTGTGTTCAATAAAGTACAGCCATTTTAAGAGTTGGCTTCATTGGCTTTTGACACAGGTGTATGTCCCATGTCTGTGTAACCACCACCCCAGTCTAGGTAGAGAACATTGCTATCACTCCTGAAAATTCCTTCCCAGGTGCACCTTCCCGGTTCTCTCTCCACCCCAGCCAGGTGACCGCTGATCTGCTTTCCATCCCTCTAGGTTAGGTTTTTTTTTCCCCTTTTTCTTCTCCTTTTCAAATTGTGGTAAAACACACAAAACATAAAATTTAGCATCTCAGCCATTTTTAAGTGTACAGTTCAGTGGCATTAAGTACATTCACACTGTTGTGCGACCATCCCCACCATCCATCTCCAGAACTTTCCATCTTCCCAAACTGAAAGCCCATTCAACACTCAGTCCCCGGCCCCTGGCACCCACCGTCCTATTTCTGTCTCTGTGAACCTGACTCCTGTAGGTCACTCCTGTGAGTGGGAGCCTACAGTATTCGTCCTTTTGTGTCTTATTTCACTCAGCACAGTGTCCTCGAGGGTCCCTGTGCTGTGGCAGGTGTCAGCGCGTCACTCCTTTTTCGGGCAGGCTCATACTCCAGTGCGTGGACGGGCCCGTCATCCGCCCGTGACGCTGCATTGCTTCCGTGTTGTGGCCGTTGTGAGCAGTGCTGCTGAGCGCGCGGGTGCACGAGCGTCCGTTCCAGTCCCTGCGCTCAGTTCTCTGGTGTGTGCGGGGGCGTCTGCTCTGGAACTCCGTGTCAGGGCACTCACGTGGCGCGTCCTCTCTGGCCGCCCCTGTCACCTTCCGTCTGTGCCGCTCGGCCGGGCGCCGTGTGTGTGTCTGTCGTTTGTTTCCTTCGCGCTGAGCGATGTTCCTTTGTGGCATTCGGCATGGCTGCTGCTCCGTTCTTGCTGGCGGACAGACACTTGGGGCTGTTCCATGACGGCAGAGTGGGACTGTGACCTGGAGAGCCAGGTGTGTGCACCGTGGCGCCGGCTCCTGCCCAGCTCAGTTCCTCAGAGCTAAAGCGCGGGGCGGTCACTCCTGCGCGCAGCCCGCCCTCCTGAGCAGCTCCCTGGGCCGGGCTTCTCCTGGGTGCTGGACCCGACGGGCTCCGGGCTCCGACCCAGGGGACAGAGCCTGCAGCTGAGGTGTTGCGGGGCCACTACGAAGCGTGGGGGAGTCGAGAGCAGGCTTGCCCCTGTGCTTCTGGCCTGCTCGATGGTGCCAAGATCACAAACCAGCAAGCGCTCGTGGTGCAAACAGGGCTTCCTCGTGGGGCCCACCAGCTGGCAGGCCTGGCCTCCGCAGGGAGCACTCCCCCTTCCACCACCTCCTCTTTGCCCCCTGGGGCCTAGGGCCCCAGCAGGGTCTCCAGGGGGTGAGATTCTCCAGAAAGGGGAACCTTTCTCCCTGGTGTTTCCTTCTCCACTCAGCTAGGGGTGGGGTCGGTGGAATTATCCTCTGGAAGCCCCAGGCCCCATCCCTCTGTTACTGAGGTAGGTTTTGCAGACCAGCAGCAGAGGGTAAAGGTCGACCTCCTTATCAGGGCTCCCTGGAGGGAAGGATAAAAAACAAAGCTACCCACAGCCCTCTGGGTGTGACACTTCTCTGATAAGAGGAAGGCTGGCTGGGTGGTTTGGGGTGACACCCCGTGAAAGCAGAAGTGGGTGGGGCCCTGGCTAATCTGGATCCGCATGTGGTCAAGACCCCAACCCCAAGCCCAGGGGCTGAGAGACCAAAACAAATTAGCCTCTAACCTGGGGCCCCTTGGGAACCATTTGTTTACTCCCTGCCCTCAAGTTGCTCAAAGATAATGTTGTTACTACGGGGACTGAAGGATCAGCTTTCCAAATTCCCTCAGATATGCCTGCCTCTGCCTCATGTGTCTCCTGTGCATTCATTGAGTACCTGCTGTATACCAAGCAAACATTCATTACCTGCTGTATACCAGGCCCCAAGCCTGGGCTTTGGATTCAAAGATGGAAGATGCAGTAAGGACTGGGTCATCGGGACAGTGGCTGCAAGAGGGGAACCTGACAGCGCAGACCCTAAGGGCCATGAGAAAGAGATTCAGGAGGACTCAAGGGGACTCCTGTCCAAGGGGAAGTGTCCCAGGGAGGGAGCCCAGCAACCGCCTGAGGATGAGTAGGCCTGGCCAGGTCACCAGCCAAGCTTCCGTGGGTTTGGCTGAATGCCAGGAAGCTCTGCGTTCTCCGTGGGGCCCTGCTGGCTTGCTTCCTTTAGGGAAGTGGCCTTCGCTCAGGGTTCGCTTGGGCTCCTTCAGAAAAGGAGAAGCAGACCCTCCCTGGTTTCCTGACGGTGGATTTGGCTACATGGGGTGGGAAGAGGCAGGGCCCCTTCCTGAAGCCTCGGGGGCCCGGCCACCCCTGTTCCCAGGGCGGGGGGGCTCTCCAAGGTGTCTGCCACTTGCCAAAGGCGTGGCTGTGCGGTCCCCTCCTTGTGTCGACCTTGGCAGCCACCTGTCTGTGACATGGGGACATTAGCCCCACCCCACAGATACAGGAATGTGCAAGCCTCACCGGGGGCCTGGAATGTTCTGCACTTTCCAGGTAGTGGCTCCTCCATCCGCACTCAGGGCTGAGAGGGATCTGAGGTACAGAGAGGTCATGGGCACGAGTGGTGGGGGGTTTGGAGCCAGGCTGTCTGGACCCTGGCTCGTACCCCCCAGGAGGCTGCTTGGCCTGGCATGGCTGTCTCTGTCACCTGTCCCTGCATCCAAGAGACAGCGACCTGGTACAACCCTGCAGGGACTTGGAGAGCGGGGCTTGGGGCGGAGGGGGGCGCTTCGGGGTCTCCAGGGAGAGGCGAGCAGAGGGATGGCCACTGTCGGGACTGCATATTGGTCACAACAGGGGAAGGCTCCAGGAACTCAAGACATGGCATGGTGGGGGCCAGCGAGGGAGGGGTTGCGCTGTGCGTGGGATACACGCTCCAGGAGTTTGCAGAAGGGGGAGACAGATGAGGGAGGCCTGAAGTGTCAGCGTGTCCTCTGGCCAGCGAGACGCATCCCAACAGGTGGGGCGGGACGGGCCTTGGTCCATCACCTGGCCCACCTGGCCCAGGAGGGAAGGGGCCGTGGAAGCAGAGGTGGGGGACAGAGGAGGGGATGAGATTGAAGCCTGCTCGTTTGGTGGCTCAGCAGCTCCAGGCAGCGTTTGATCAGGGAGATGATGCAGGGCCTGCAACTGGAGCTCCAGGTTGTCTGTGTGCGGCAGTGGTCCCCGCTCCCACTGTCCCCCTGACAGCAGCCTATCGCGGTTTGGCCCTTGTGAGAGGAGGCAGCTGCTGGGAGCAGGGGCGGGAAGAGGGTCAGACAGGAGCGAGGCTCCTGGGAGCTCGGGGATTCCTGGCGCCAAGGCACGCTTTAAAAATTCAAAGGCTGAAGGAGGAGACGTGGGCTGCCCGGCCAGACCGACCTGTGGTCACCTTTGCTGCCTGGGCCTGAAAGCTGGGGGAGGGCTGCAGCCAGGGATTCCTTCCAACTCCAGCTCCCATGGAACAGGGACCCTCACTCCTTGGAACCTCCCAGAGCCATATTCCCAGTCTGGCTTATAGCCCAGCCCCCCTTCAAAGGTGGTGTCCTGGGCTGCTTTGTATCCAAGCTGGGCATCATTCGTTCATCCACTTCTTCAGAACCGAGTCCCCACTGTGTGCCAGCCACCGCACAAGGCACCACTGACCCAGGGGTGGAGAACCCCGATGCCGCCCCATAGAGACAGACAGACAGGACAACAAAATGTTAGGTGAAAACTCAGGAATTAAGTGCTATAGAACCTCCAAAGTAGAGTGAGGAGATGGGGTGACTGGGGAGGGTTGTGTGAAGCTGCTTTTCATGGGACAGTCTGGGTGGGCATTTGTGAGGAAGTAACATTTGCGTGCAGACCTGAATGGAGGGAGGGCTGGAGGGAGCCGTGTGGATACAGGGGAAGAGAGTTCCAGGCGGAGGGGCACAGCCAGTGCAAAGGCCCTGAGGCAGGAAGAGGCCAGGTAAGGCAGGTATGGCTGGAGTAGAGGTGAGGCAGAGTGGCGGCGCCGGGTCAGGTCTCACAGGGACCATGGAGCCAGAATCCCAGGCTGGAGCCGGACTCCCCTCTAGGGAGAATTTCCCAGTGGTCACCTGCTTGCCTCCCAGGCTTCTTATCTCCCCAACTGTAGCTGGAAGCAGAGGAGAGGAGCCACGCTAGTCATTCTGAGCTGTTGCTAGTCCACCCTGAAGCCACCTGTGGCCACCTGGCTGGCCCATGAGCAGTGGGTTTTTAATTATCTAAATATTGCCTCTGCCCTTTGCTTCCAGCCGGGACTGCTGAGCTCTGCAAAAGGCAGATAGGTTTCTGCGGCTCCGCTGGGGGGGCGGGGGGCGTGGAGCCGGAAGCCTTTCTCCTTTGCCTGATTACCAACTGTAATCTGCCTGGTTGTATTATTCAGGAACAATACAGCGGCGTGGCGGGGAGTGTAGAAAGTGTTTGCTGGAGGTGGGGGGCAGAGATGCAGAAATTACCCACTCTCTCCAATGGCCGTTTACTTCCTGGCATACCCTGGCCTCATCCCTGGCCACATGTGTCCTTTATTTTTTTTAGCAGGGTCCTTATAGCCCGGGTGCGGGTTTGCAGCTGGGCAGGGCCTGGGTCTCCACCGAAGGCGCCTGGAGGGGGCCCGCCTTGGAACAGGCCAGTGGTTTGCTTTGGGACTTTGCCACCCTTCTGAGGCCCGGGAGGAGGAGGAGGAGGAGAGAGCAGATGTGGCTGTTTGCAGGGAAGAGGTCATGTGCCAGGTGGAGCCAGCTCCTGGAAGAGGACAAAGGAGGCAGGCTCGGTCCCATGCTGCCGTCCTCTGGACACAAAGTTTAAACCACCTTTGCTTCCTTTCCTAACCAACCACCCTCTGGCCCTGGGAGGACGTCTGGAGACCCTTGCCCACCCCCACCAGTGCTCCTCCAGCCCCCCTGCCCCCACGCCCGCAGCATCCCCTGGCTGAAGTGGTCCAGGGCCCACACTGATGGACCGAGGCCTCCCCCCTGGCTCCGCCACCATGGCTGAAATGGCTTCGGTGCTCCTCGCGGCCCAGCGCCCCCAGCTCTCCTTCCCCTTCTCCCCGCCGTGCCCACTCCTGTAAGTGGCTTAATTAAGGAGCTGTGTGGTTTATTTATGTATGGACCTCGCCTAATTGGCGTGTTTGTCTTTTCTCATTATTCCCAGCTGGACAGAGCCGTTTGAACAACAAATGCAAAAAGGCTGGATTTTTCCAACACTGTGTCTATTTTGGAAAGGCTGCGCGGTGCCCCCGCTATTAGCCGCGTGCACATGTTTGCTGGCTCCAGCCACATGCCCATAAGCACTTAATTGTGGGTGCACTTAGTCAAGGCGGGAGGCTCTCTGCAGACTTCAGGGGTGAGGGAACCTAATTACACCTGCAATTGAGTGCTTTAGTGGGGACAAAAGATGCCTGTTCAGCTAATTGCAGGCACCAAAATTGCCCCCACAGAAAGAATCCCCGGTAGATGCTCCGAGAGCCAAGGCTGTGAGTTGTAATAAAGAATGGATAACTTGAAATTATAGCGGTGGGGGGGTTGCTTGTTTTGGCCCAAAGGATTCAGCTTTTTGCAGCAGACATTACACCTCTGGGCTGTTTTATTCCCCCCCCAGAGGCCATTCTGTGGCTGGGTTTGGTTTTTCGTTAGCGCCTGCCCTCGCACAGAGAAATGTCACGGTGAGGGAAATTTGGGGTGAATCACCTCTTCTCACCTATCTGCTTGCTGGCTACACTGACTCACCAGGCTCACCTGGAACGGCTGATGGCTGCGCTTGCACCTCCCCGAGGGTCTTGAGTCCAGTGTGTTTGTTCAGTGAGTTCACAAACATCTGCCGAGCTCCTGCTGCGGGCCAGGCGTGGCTCTGGGGCACGTGGTGGTGAACCGGCAGAGTCCCTGCCCTCGTGAAGACTACGTTCTGATGAGATGGGAGACCGTGCCGCTTCTCTTGTTCTGGTTTCCTCTTCTCTGCAGATCCCTGCAGGCTCCACTTTCATCTCTTTATTGGAGCTGGCAGAGCTGCAGAGGCTCCGATGTTGCAACCTCTGGAGTCAGTGCAGGTCTGCTTGTGTTGGCTGTTGTTGCTGCTGACTCTCAACCAGGAAGAGTGGATTTCTGCTGTGCCTGGTTATCTTCAACTGTGTGCTGGCCATTGTGTTTGGAAAAAAATGATGCAGGCACCCTTCAAAGGCTGGGATGCAGGTGGTTGCCTTCAGGGGACTCGTATTTGTTTCTGGCAGGTGCCTAGAGACACTACCACTGTGACACCTCCTTAATCCAGTCCAGGACTTGATGTTCTAGGGCAGCACTAGGGCCTCCCACCCATCTGCCTTCTGTATGAGGGCTGGCCACCTTCCCCTTCACTGTCACCCTGAGCGGGTAGTTCTCTGGGATCCTGGCTTATCACCAGGGGAGGGTCTCCTGTTAGACCCCCAACTTATACAGAGGTCCCAGGCTTTTCTTTCTGTCTCCCTTGACCTTGAAGGCCATAAAAATGGAAGTTCAGATTTGATGGGATCTGTAGAGGCCCTTGGGGCCAATGTGGCCTGTGTGCCAGGTCAGCCCAGGGGGTCCGGTTCCCCTGTCCCTTTTTGCCTGTTGATTCTTTATAGCCTCATCAGCTCTTTGGTGCTTTTAGGAAGCTGGGGGGATATTTTTATCTGGCTTTTGGGGTTGATCTTATGGGCCATCATGAGAAACAGGAAGTTCAAGCCACTTCTCCAAGCAGGGGTGCCGGGGGAGCAGGAGGAGGGCAGGAGGCAGAGCATGAGGGGGATGTCCGTGCTTGGCAGGGAGAGTGGCAGGGAGCAGCAGACAATGTGTCCAGATTGGTCAGGGCAGGAGCAGGCAGCCAAGTCAGCATCTGGGAGAGAGCAGCAGAGAAAGAGTCTGAAAGCCAACTGACCCCCAGGGGACCCATGAGGGCCACCAACAGCAGAGGGGCAACTTGAGTGGGGATCACTGAGATTCAGCCAACATGGAGTGCCAGACCCCGCTCCAGGGGCTGCCCCAGGGGCTTCCTCTTTGGGGCCCAGCCAGAGGCAGAACCTGGCTGGGCAGTTGGGGAAAGCCACAAAGCGGGCCCATCCAGACACCTGGCTGCCACACAGGTACCACTGGTCTGACCACGCCCCTGCCACCCGGGCTCAGCTATTGGGCAAAGTTAAAACCGCTTCCAGAGTTTGCCTGGGTCTCACCTGGCCCAGGATGTCTACCCCACCTCCCTCCTCTTGGCCTGGCCTCAGGTGCCCGCAATTGTAGGCTACTTGATGGACACAGCAGGGCCATTGGTGTGGCACACAGGGTCTGTGTTCTATGCCTGGCAGCAGAGTGGGCCTGAGACCCGGTTTCTTTAGGCCCTGGTGTTAGAGATGAGGCCGCCTTGGACGGTGGAGGGCCATCCGCAGGGGTCATGTTGACGAGCAGCGTTGTGGGAATTCACCCTGCGTGGCACAGAACATTCGACACACACGTACTCTGCCAAGGGTGACTCCCTGCCTCCCTGCTTGTCATCTATGTGACCTTGGGCCTGACCCTTCACTTCCTGAGCTCAGTCTCTCCGTCTATAAAGGGGGCAGCGGTTCTCACTCCCCAGCACTGGGGAGAGCTGAACGGTGGGGAAGATGAGTCAGAGCCCACTGAGTTGTGAAGTTTGGGGACATGTTATCAAGAAGCAGGCCTCACCCTCTGGCTCGAGAAGACATCGTAAGAGTGCAAGACCCAGCAGGGGGTCGGTTTGTTCAGAGTTTTACTAGGGCATCAGCTAACTCCGTCATTTTTGACCTTTAGGGGGGAGGGGGGAGATAGCTCTGTGTGTGATAGTGTGTGCGCACGTCGAGATTTTTCAAGTCAGAGCTGGGATGCGGGGAGGGTGTGAACCCACATTCGATCAGCAGGCGAAGGAGGAGAAGCGAGCTGCACGGGGCAGCTTTCTCTTTGGAAACCTGTTCTGTTTCTTAAATGTCAGAGTGAGCAGATGGTGTGTCTGAGTTTCATTAATCATGGGCTCGCGGAGCTGGAAGGCCTGGGGGATCATTTAGTCCGAACGTTCTACCGAGGGGGAGACTGAAGGCCAGAGAAGGCCACAGCCATGCTGCACCTGTGATGTGGGCGGAGCTGTGCTGGGTCCCAGCATGCTCTCCTGAACCCACATGCCTCCCACTCAACGGAACTAAACAGGTGTATGCCCCCCACACCCCAAGAGCAGTCATCCTGACTCCCAATTAAAAGCTGAAGTGGAACTCATTCTAGGATAATCCACCCGCACAAACAGCCGGAAGTCCTGTCTTTGGGACGCTTGGGTCAGGACTGTGGCCGCCAACTGAGAATGTTCCAGCCTTGGTGCTCTGTCCAGCTCAACACAAGCGGGTGTTTGCCAGGGGCTATCGGGAGACTGGTGGCCGTGAAGTCCAGGAGACCTGGCCACTCCATGTGGCCCTGCTGGACCCGCCTCTTGGTCACAATTCATCTGAGCCACGTAACTCCTCCCAACCCCAGCTCTTGACTGATGCTGTTCCCTCCCCCATGGCAGCTGTTGAAACGGACTGTAACACAGGCCACCCGGAAGTTCACCTTGTCACATGATGTTATGAAATTGAAACCACCATTTTAGCCCAAGTGGGCAGAATGGCTCTTTTGTCCTGCCTTTCCCAGATGCATCCTACAGCTGTTCCCGTTAGCCGTGAGATGGCTCCAACCGGGGCCACAGCCTCGTTCTGTGAAGACAGTAGAGGTGGGGCTAAATCATACTAGAGTGTAAATGGCTGATTGCAGATACTTTTTTTCAGAGCAGGTTTTGTCTGGGTTGGAGAGAAAGAGGACTGTGGAGGGAAGGGAGAGACTGGGTGGCCCCAGGCACCAGGGTTGCCCACCTAATGTGTCGGCCCCTCCCCCTTTCTTCGGGATGAGTGCCATAATCTCACTGGGTTCCTTCCCTTCTGATCCTGTTTCCTGAGTCACAAGCTCATCCCCACTTTGGAACCACTGGTTCTCAGCAGCTGGAGAACCGCAGCAGCCCATCCAGCCCCTCTAACGTTTTATACGGTAAAATCAGGGCCAAGAGAGGACAGTGGTTCGCCCAAGGCCGACATGGAACTAGGTCTCAAACTCAGGTCACCCCACGTACTGGCTGGTCCTTTAGCTGCATCAGTGGCTCTCAGTGGGGGTGTTTTTGCCCGTCCCCACCCCACTCCCCATCCTGGGGGAAATTTGGCAATATCTGGAGACATTTTCATTGTCACAACTGGGGGTGCTACTGGCATCTAGTGGGTGCGGCCAAGGATGTTGCTCAACATTCTACAGTGCACGGGGCAGCCCACTGCAGGGAATGATCCGGCCCCAAATGTCAGTCATTGCTGGGACTGACGCATCTGTGCTCTGTAAATGACCGGACGGAGGTGCTCTTGCACAGGGAGAAGATCTCGTGTTTGGCATGTGTCAGGAGTCCCACCAGTACAGGCGGGACCCAGTGGAAGATAAAAAAAGGACAGCTCATGCCCTGGCAGGCAGCAGAGAGAGGGTGGGCAAAGGAGAGCAGAGGGGAAGGAGGTGGCAGGCTGACCCGGGCTGTCTTTGCAAGGTAGAAGGCAGAGATGGGTAGAAGGGGCTCGCCAGTCCCGTTCTGTCACGCTGAAAGCCAGTGCCTGGCAGGAGGGAACACAGGCAGGAAGCCACCTTTTTAGAACCACATCTTGTTGTCCAGAGGGCTACACAGACCTGAAGCAGTTAGGCCCAGGGGTATATAGAGAGATCTGTGCGTCATCCACAAACGGGTAATTACGTCCCCTCAGTGACTTCTTCCCCAGCACACCCAGCAGCAGGCAGCAGGGAGGGCGCAAAGGCCTCTTTCCCTTGAACAGGCTTTCACCTGGTCCCTGGTGTGCGGGCGCCGGTGGGGAGAAGAAAGCCTGGTCGGCTTGCCCCCGGGCAGCGGAGCAGGATGGAGCAGGCAGGCCACACACGGGCTGTCGCTGCACCCCCAGAAGGTGTCCTGGAGCCTGTCTGCGATTGTAGGAGCGGGTTCATCCCGTATTTTCCCTCCCCCAGGAGACCTTCCTCAGTGTGTTTCAACAGCCGTTTGCCAGGCCTGTGTTGGCTCTGCACAAAGCAGAACGCCGAAGCCAGAGCTGTCTGCGATTATGAATAGGCCGCCTCCAGAAGTGGCCCGTCTGCATCCCGGGAGGCACGTGAGGACAGGCGGAGGGTCCCTTTTCAAGGATGAGCCGTGTGGCCCCGACAGTCCCAAATGCAGCCTCTGCCTGATTTCTCTGGCATCCGTGCAGCCCACGGGAAGGAAGCACTTTGGCCGTGTCACTGCTGATGTCTTGTAAATCCATTATTGTAGAGAGTTCCCAAATCCTGTGCTCGCCAGCAGCCCACTCCGGCGGCCAGCCTAAACTGGAGGTCAGACACGCAGATCTGTGTATAGACTGCAACATGCAATGTTCCTGCCCTTCCTGGGGCTTTTTGTATGTTTTGCTTTTAGTTAAAAAGGGTCTCTGGGCTAAAGTCTCTTTGCCAGTTCCTACTGGAGGGAGACGAGACGGGGCACCATAGAGAGCAGTTTAAAATGCGCAGTCTGGGTTCAAATCTGAGCTTTTCCTCCTATTGGCTGTGTGATCTTGGGCAAGTCACTTTACTTCTCTGGACCTCAGTTTGCTCATTGGAAAATGAGGATTATGATAGATGAATTTTGTTGTGAGGTTGAAATAAGATAATGTACTTACAGCCCCGTGCAGGGCTAGCCATTACGTCAACCTCTGAAAAGGGGGCGGTTGGCGTGTGTGTTAAACTAACCCTGGCTGATGTAGCAAGGAGGCCCTGATAGCTCAGTGGCTCATCACACTCCGAGTTACACTTGACACACACTCACAGTAGACGTCACATGGTGGAACTTATTTCTCAGGCACGTGCCCCCATAATCCACAGCTGGTGGGGGCCACAGCAGGGGCTTCTGCTCTCAGCAACATTTGGGGGTTGATGGAGGTGCTGCGTCTTCTATGCATGGATTCAAGGTCATCCTGGGAGCTGACATCTGGTGGGCAGACCCAGATGCAGGAGGTTTCTCTGGGCCAGGCCTGGAAGTGGCACGTTATTGCTTCCAGCACATTCTCTTGGCTAGAACTTGGTCACCTGGCCCCACACATCTGCATGGGAGGCTGAGAACTGTAGTTGGGTTTGAGCCCAAGAGGGAAAGGAAACGGGTTTGGTGAAAAGCTGGCCACCAAGGCTTCTGGTGGTTTGTTTTTATTGCCCCAGGCCTTGTGGGGCCTGCTGGGATGCAGAAGGCCAACAGGGCCTCAGTGCATAGGTCGATCCAGCAAGGCTGGCCGGCCATTCCCCGGGCAGATGGCTACACCCAGTGATCTCCAGCGACCCAGGCTGCTGCCCAAACCCCACCCAGCAAATGTGGGTCACCGGGGGGAGACAAGAGGGTGGGCAGGTCACTGGAAAGCCCCTCCTCCCTGGGGGGGTGTTGACTTCAGCTTCATGGAGGAGAAAGGTGGCCTGAACACACACCTGTCCAGGGGCCCTGGACACTTCATCTTAATCCAAGCCCTATGTAGAGACCTAAAGAGAAACTGACCCAGCTGGCCCGAGGCCCGTGGCGTCCAGCCTTGGACAACGCCCAGGGCCTCCCTGGGTTGGCAGGACAGAGGACATTCCATTTTTACAGAAGTGACAGGATGTATTAGTTTCCTGCGGCTGCTGTAACAAATCACCACAAACTGGGTGGCTTCAAACATCAGAACTTTATTTCTCCCAGTTCTGGAGCCGGAAAGCTGAGATCCAGGTGTCAGCAGGGCCAGGCTCCCTCTGGAGGCTCCAGGGAGGGTCCTTCCTGCCTCTTCCAGCTCCTGGCAGCTCCAGGCCTTTCTGGGCTTGTGGGCACATCGCTCCACCCTCTGCCTCTGCCTTCTGACGGCCTCCTTCCTGTGTGTCTCCGGTCTGTCTGCTTCCCTTTTTATAAGGACACTTGTCACTGGATTCAGGGCTCGCCTCAGTAATTCAGGATGATCTCATCTCGAGATCCTTACTTACATCTGCACAGACTCCTTTTCCAAATAAGGTCAAATTCACAGGTTCCAGGTGGACCCGTATTTTGGCGGGCCACCGTTCACTCCACTGCACAGGGGCAGGAGAAGGAGGCCCCAGGGGGCCTGGTTAGACGACCCCCCCCCCCCCCCGAGACGGGACAGCACGCCCTGCGTGCAGTGCGCCCTGGGGCCACTGGGGAGTCGGAAAGTAAAAATAAACACACAGCAGGCAAAGGTGGAAACAAAACCTGTGTCCAGAGACGTCACTGCAAGGTGTGACCTGACAGAGGTTCCCTCTTTCTCTTCTGACCTCAGACTTGCTTGTCTTTAGACGACATTCCCCCCGGCCCAGTCACCTGAGGACTGGAGCCCGAAGGAGGGAGAAGCCAGGCGTGTCCACTCCCCGCGTGCCCTTGGGTGAGTGAGTGACTTGACTTCTTGGGGCCTCTGCGTCCTCGTGTACAAAATGGGGTGATGGTCACTGTAGGTCTGCCTCGTGGGGTGGGGGCAAGTTCCAGATAAGACAGAACACGTAGCGTGGAGCCAGGGTGTGCTGGGCCCCGTCCGTGGTAGCTGCTCTCATAGCTATTATCTCTATTATCCAAAACACAGGAATCATTACAGCTCTATTTATGGAGTCCTTCCTCTGTGCCAGGCACCAGAGTGGTGACACACCCGCGTCTTCCTGCAATGCAGGGGTGATTTCGTCCCATTTTCCAGGTGAGGAAATTGAAGCTCCAAATGGTGACATCACTGCCCGAGGGCACCCAGTGGGTGGAGGCCCAGCTGGAATCTGAACTCTGGTCTGTCTGACTCCAAGCTGATGGTTATGAATATGGACTCTGGAACCGGCTCAGGTTCAAACGTCAGCTCCGCCACATACTGGCTGTGTGTCCTTCGGCAAGGTGCTTGACCTCTCTGTGCCTCGTCTAGAAAATGGAACTCCTAAGGGCGAACTTGAACAGTGTTGTCATGAGGATCCAATGAGTTATCTGTGAAAAGTGCTTAGAACAGCAGCTGGCACAGATTCAGGGCTCAGGAAACATTGGCACGATTATCCTAAATGGAGGGGGCAGATGCAAGGGGGCCTTTCGGGTTAGCCAGGCGGCCTCCCCTCTCCTCCCTTTCCTGGAATCCTTGGGGAGCAGTGCCCCTCTCCAGACGGTGAGGTCGCAGCCTGGCCTGGGCGGCCACCAGAGCACCAGTGGGCATCCAGAGGCAGGGAGCCCTGCGGAGCCTGGCGCCCCACCACTGCACACTCCAGACCCCGTCTGCAGCCTCCGTGCGCTCGGCACGTGCTGGGAGGCTATTTTTATTGCGTTCAGCTGATGCTCTTGGCTGGCTGGCTGGGCTGTCTTCGTGCTGTGGCAACAGCGGCCCCGCTAGAGGGAGTCTGGGGCCCCTCCATTTTGAAGGAGCAGCTGGGGAGGGTGGGAGGGAAGGGGCTCCAGCATCTTCAGAGTGGGGATCTGGTGGGCTCCACACCGCCTGCAGGGGAGCAGCCAGCCCCCAGCTGGTTTCCCACGGAGAGATGAAGCGACTTTGTTTTCTCTCCAGCCTGCCCAGGACGTGGCCGGAGTTTCCCTCTGACTTGGGATCGCTTGTGGCGTGGGCATGGGTCTCTCAGGGAGGCAGGGGCGAGTTTGCACTGGAGGTCAGCCTGTCCCGTTTGCTGTCTTTTTTCCATAAATGTGGGACTCCTCCCCAGAGGTGAACTGAGAGAGGGAGGAGGGTATTGCCACACCCGGGCTCTGAGAGAGAAGAGGGGATGGAGAAAGACATTCACCCTTGCCCAGAATCCTGCTAAGGTGCCATCAGAGGAGCACTGTCCTCACCTGGGCACCAGGCAGCTGGTCCAGGTGTGGCCCAGACTGGCTGCCCCTCACACCGCCAGCCAGGCCGTAGGCACCCTCAGAGGAGGGGTGGCTCCAGTGGGAATGAATGGCCGTAGTGATGGGTTCCAAAAACTGCAGCCAAGCCACAAGGGCCAGTGGGAAAGGGAAAATCCTTCCAGCTCCCCGATCAGCCACATTATGGCAAACAACCGAGCCATTCAGTGGAGAGGCAGCCCATGAAGCGCCGGGCCGCTTGGCCTGGCGGGGGTGGCCTTATATTTTTCAGATGTTCTGGCATCAGGTTGGGAGTTGGTGGGCAGCCACCTTCCCCTAGCGGATCTCATATTTTCCTCCCCTACAGAGGTCCCTGTCAGCAGGAGATGTCATTAACCTACGTTGAGCCGCCCAGATCCAGGGCCAAAGGAGGCGGAGGTATCACCAGAATCTGACAGCTCACTCCCTTCCCAAGGGCGTGCCTAAGGGCAGTTAGGGCTCGGCCTGAGCATTTGGAGATAATTCGATGCAGGCTTTCAGACGTGCACTGGGGAAAATGTTTGCCTTCAATGGGGCAGCAAAGACAAGCCAGTGCTGGCCAGCATTGGGTCTCCTCTTCTCTCTGCCTCCCACTCCTCTTACTGCTCACCCACCAGCAGTGAACCAGGCCCCGGGGAGCTCTCCAAGGCTCTGGCTGCCTCTCCACCCTCAATTTCAGTCTTGGTTGGCCCTGGGAGTGGCTATCTTCAGGGGGTCTTGTATGGAAGCCAGGCTGATTGGAACTCAACACCACAGACCCCGTCTGTCGTCCTCCTGGAGCTGGGAACGTTCGCCACAGGTGGCTCCCAGAACGCAGGCTCCTTTCTGGCACTGTCTTCCCCACTTTAGCAGGGGAAGGGGGGCGCCCGGCAGATTGGGGGAGCATCTCTCCCTCTGTACCCTGCCTGTGATTGGCCCATAATTACAGGTTTATTGCCTGTACAGCTATTGTGTAATGACATGTTTGCAAATTAATTTTTATGGCTCCTGCCATTAGCATATACAGTAGAGGAAGGTTTAGTATTAATTACTACCGTTGTTCGTGTAATCCCGGAGAATTAAAAACCAATAAAGGAATGACAACAGAAACTGATAGTTTGGGGTCTTTTAAAAATAGTTTTATTTTTTACCCCAAGTCAGATCGTAGATTTCCCTAGCTTGTGAGGGGTTAGGGGCGTGAGCAGGAGCTCGCCCGGCCCCTCCGTTGCGCGCCCTGGTGCCCCCCACTCCCAGGGGGCACAGATCATCAAGTATGCGGGTGATAAGTGGGTAATAAATGGATAGGAGGCGAAAGCGGGGGCTGAAGCAGAGGCCAGGCCAGGGCGGGTCGGGCAGATGCCGGACCCCGACCCCGCCGCGCCGGGCGCGCCGCCACGCAGCCCCGGAAACAAAGGGCCGCCGCCGCCGCCGGCCGGGCGCGACCTCCGGGGTCAGCGCGGGGCGGAGCAGCCAGATGCTGGCGGCGGGCGCGGGCGGCCCGCTTCCTCCAGGTCAGCAGCCCCGGCGCGCTCGGCCGCCCGCGGGGAGGGGGCGCCAGGCGGGGCGCAGCGGGGGCTGGAGGATTAAAAGATGTTTCTCGCACCCCCCTGGCGGCCCAGCCGGCGGCGAAGGCAGCCGCTTGCGCCATGCACCCACCCAGCCGTTGGTGACGGCGGGGAGGAGCACCTCCCCTCCCTTGGCTCCGAGCGCTCCGCCCAGCCCACTTAAGATTTTTCAGGCGGGGGTGGGCGTGGGGGGGGAGGTGAATGGCATGGAGGGGTCAGGAGGCATGCCGGGTGCCCCCACCTCCTCCAGTTTGCCCTCTGGAGCTCTCCTCTAGAGTATCATATTCCAGGAGTTCAATTGTCATCTAAAGCCGCCGCATTTAGCAGGGACCCGGGGGCTGCCACTGGGGACCCCTGATTTACGCAGTGGCTGGAAAGCGTTGGCAGGAACCCAAGCCTGGCGTGACCGCGGTGCCCCGCCAAGCGTACCTGCGGGCTCAGGTCTGTTCCTCAAACCAAGATGATTGTATCTGGGGTCAAAAGGTGACCTCTTAGTATCACCAAGTCGCAATTCCGGCTGGTTGTGCCACTGAGGGGCCCTTCAGAAGGTAAAAGGGCTTGAAAATAAATTGTCACAAGAGGCGGCTTTGCAGCATGCGTTTAAGTGTGTGTGGGGGGGGCGGGGGTGTAAATGGCTCCTGTCTCTTTAAAATCGCTGGGCTGGACAATGAGCGCACAGGATGTGGTTTGGCGGCAGGGTTTTTTCCCCTTCGATTTGGGGAATTATCACATGGGCCTTCTTGAGCTGGTGTGAAAGAGAGGCGGCGTGGGGAGGAGAGATACAGGCTCCACACTCACACACACTCTGTGCAGTTGATCGTTTTCTTAAACCAAATTAGCCAGGGCTCTCGTTACTATGGTGCGTCCGAGGCTTGCAGAATCCCAGTAATAGCATTTATTAGGTCTATTTGCCTGGAAGCATGCCTTCCCGGATCTGATAATGCACCAGTGCAGGGAGAGTGTGGGAGATGGTATCAGCATTTGATTACACTTGCAGCAGGGATTTTTAAGGGTTGGGGTGAGAGGGGAAAAAAAGGAGAGAAAGAAGCTGCTGCCTTAGGAGCTCACCCGGGCCGGGTCGGTGTGTGTGTTTCCGCAGCTCCGTGTGGGTTTCACAAAAGGCGGGACAGAACCTCCGGGGCACGGTTTGGGGATCTTCCTCCCCAGGCCCCGGCGGCGAGTGAACTCCCCGCTCCCGCAGCTGTCAGACGTGGGTGGGGAGGGAGAGAGGACGTGCGGGCGGGCCGCCAGAGCGCGGAGTTGGGCAGCAGGAGGGGGGACTGGCGGCGCCCGCAGCCGCCCACTGTTTGCAAAGGCCCCCCGCTTTGGGGCAGAGGGGAACACCCCGCTGCCAGCAGCAGCACCCTCCCCAGGTTTGGAGAGGGGAGCCCGGCTCTCTGCGCCCGGATCCCGGTCCGCATGGATCTGCTGCCCGGCTCGGCGGCCGCACGGGGGGAAGCTCGCAAGTGAAACTATTATTATCGCCCTGCGAAGCATGGAGCTCTTGGAAGATGCCGCGTAGAGACGGAAGGAGCCGCCGCCGCCTGCAGCCGCCCGCCGCTGCGCCCCTACCCTTTCGCTTTCATTAGGGGAGACAAATCTGCTGTCAGGCAGCCAGCTTTCCAATTTACCGATAATGATTCTTGCATGAAAATTGATCGAGGGGCTCTCCACCGCCGTGCGCTCTCGCCTGCCCGCTCTGCCCCTGCTCCTTCTGCCCGGGTGCCGAGCCCCTGCGAGTTCTTTCTCCTCCTTCCCCCACCCCTTCTCTCTGAGTCAGTGGTGGGACGCCGGACCAGGGAGATAACCCCCCCAAAAAAGGTGGGGGGTGTTGGTGGCGAGAGGGGGAGGGGAGCGCTCCTTGGCCTGCTTTCTCCTACCCGAGACTTGTTTGCAACCGCCGCTTCTTTTATTTACGAGAAGAAATCTCCCCCTCGGTACTTCTTGGCTGTTTGGGTATTAATTTTCTCTTCTCCCGCTCGCCCCCTCCTCCTCTCCCCCCCCCCCTCCTCACCCAGTAGCTAAGGGGAAACGAAAACAAAGCCTATTTCTCCTTGGCAACAAGAGGTACCCCCTCCTGCCCCCCCTTCCTTTTTCCTTCTGGTTCTGAACGTGAAACCCTGTTGGAAACAGGTCCCTTGACCCTCGCCCTTGACATTCAAATGGCTGAATGGAGAAGATATTGCTACTCGCACGTCTTGGGGGCTGCTTTTCTCTCTTCTTTTTCTTTCAAATAAGTAATCCCTGAAGATCTTAACCCCCCAATTTCATCACCCTCACCGCCCCCCTTTATTTCTCTCGCGCTCCTCTCCGCTCTCCCGCCCGCTTCCCTCCGCGGTGCGCCCCCCTCCTATTTTTATTTGCATCTCAAGTCCAAAAGGCAGAAAATACACACGCGGCGAAGACACCGGGCAGCCGTGGAGGCTCCGGCCCGTCCTTGGTCATCAATTACCTTACTGTGGATCTGCCAGGGCCAAGGTGGCCGAAACTGCCCCGGCGCTGGCCGGAGAGACAGCCTTTTGATCAGCTTCGGGAGGAAAAAAAAGACATTTTTTTCCCGTCGCTCTCGGGATCGCTCTTCTGCCATTATTTTATTGTTTTGGACATTTTTGAGCGCCGTGGCTGGGACGGCGCTTTTTGTCTCATTGCTGGGTTTGAATATTTTATTTTCCTTCTTCATCCCTCTCTGGCTACTATGGAATTCTAGTCTGAATCATGTTCGGATTGAAGCCGCCTCTGTATTACTTACCAGGTAAGCGAGCTGTGCGCCTGCCCGGGTCCCGCGCGGCACTGGCGCGCCCCGGACCCCCACCCCATCCGACCCCCCAGACGCCCCAGCCTGGGTCCGGGCGGTGGGTCCGTCGAGCCTCCCGCGGGCCGGCGCGCGCGGTCCCGGCTGCTCCCCGCTGCAGTCCAGCCGGCAGTGTGTGCGCTACGTGCGGCGGAGAGCACCCACCCGGCCCGCCGCCCCCGCCGCGCCGCCGCCGGGGGGTTGCGCGTCTCGCTCCTTTTGTCTGCCCGGAGCCGGCTCCGCCGCGGCAGCGCGGCGAGCGAACGGGCACTCAAGCCTTCCAAGGTGAATTAAGCACCGGGTGTGAAGTTACTTTCCTGCAGGCCCCGGGGATAGGGTAACATGCGCCCCACCCCGCGCCCCCTGTCCTGGGGCTTATTTTGCTCCCTCTCCAGCCAGCCCCTTGCGCGGTTTCTGCGCGAGCGTGGCGCGCCTGTCCCTCGCCCCCCTTCCTGCTTGGGATTCCCTGGAAGGTTTAGTGCCTGCCGAGGTCGGAGGAGGGGGCCGGGGGAAGCTCAGGAGGGTGGTTGGCGTGGCTTCCTGTTTCCCTAACCTTCCTGCGCGCTGACAGCAGCCTGCCCTGTAACTTTCTGTTTCGGGGCAAGTCGCTCTTGCAGACCAAAGGAGAGGGGAGGGGGTGACAGAAGGAGGTGTGGGGAGCCCCTCTTGAGTTCACCTTATTTGGACTTTGAAACCTAAAAAATAATTGCATGTAGGCTAAAGGGAAGCTGGTGAGCAAGGTGTTCCTGGCGAGGGAGGTGGGAGCCTTGGTGATCCCTGGGGCCCTCTGCACTGCTGTGCTGTCACCCCCACTCCAGTGCCCCGAGGGGTTGGGAGTAACTCACCAGTCCTGCCCGGGTGGGCCACGTGACCTGCAGGTCAGGAAGGCAGGTCTGCATGTGACCACTTGTTCTAGGAATGAGCTGTTTTATTTTCCCTTCCTTGGAGAGTTTCATCTTCCCTGGGCATTGACACACAGTTCCTATGGAAGTGGGGGCATCCACAGATGTGGGGATGGGGAGACATTTGGGTTCTGTGGAGAGGAGAGGGGAAGGAACTTCCTGGGTTTCTCACGTTAGGGCTTTTAAAATTCTGCAAAAGAGGCTGCGGTGGAGGTTTGTTTCTCAACTGTTTTGCTGGAAAAGGTGCATGTGGCCCCGTGTTGGGTTTTGGTTTTTTTCTCTCTGTGTTCAGAAGCCCCTGTCACTTTGGCTGTGGCTCCCACAGTGCCCTGGAGTCCCCAGGAGGAGCTGGGGGGCAGGGAGGAGGAATGGGCCTGGACAGGACATAGCTCTGCTGGGTCTGGCCCTGGCTGCCCTGAACCAGGGCAAATGTTTTGTTTTCACTGAGTTGACAGCCAGGGGAGGAGAATAGGAAGGACTTCTTGGTTCTGTGTGAAATCTGTACATTTATTCTTTGTGTTTCTTTGTGGCTGTTTTAGGTCTCCAGCCCTTCCCAGGAACTGACAAGTTCTGCATTTCATGCTTGGTGTCTACACCCCTTGTATAGGAAGAATGTTTTTCAGAGTCTCCACTTCTCTCATCTCTTTTTCCTTCATTGCCTGAAATGCAAATCTGGCACTTTCCCTCCCTCCTCATCGCCCTTAACAGATCCCGTCCAGATTAGAACCGAGAATCCCCAATTTACCAAAAGGGCTGTTCTAACACAGGGCCAAGTCCTTGGGGGCTCAGAGCTGGCTCCCCCATAGGAAGATGAGGGATGGATGGGAGGTGGTGCCTGGTGAAATGCACCAGGGCCCTTTGAACCCAAGATGTAGCCAAGTGTTCCTTGTTGTAGCCACGTGTCTCTTGTGGTCTTCTCCCAGGACTGAGCTGCTGGGAAGCAAGGACAGGTCTCGCCTCTTTGTATCTGCTGCGCCAACCCCCAGGGCTCTGCCACCCCCCAGGGCTGCTCCTTGCCTGTAGACACTCGGTACATGCTTGTGGCAAGAATGAATCTTCTTAAGTACAGGGCGTCTTAAAAGCACAGGTGTGTGTAATCTACACCCCACTTCACCTGCCACTGGGTGGCTGCTGGCGCAGATTTATTCGTCAGGTGACTGATTTTCTATTTACACTGGGAGCCTCGGAGAGAAAAGGAGGAAGTGTCAGGCTCGGAAATTCAGAGCAATTAAGGAGAATCAGTCGTGGCTGGTGTCAGGCCCTCAGTGGCAGAGGGGTGAAGTCTGTGGGCGCAGACCCCCGGGGAGATCGGGAGAGGTTAGGGCCCCAGTCAGTCTCAGCCTGCCGAGGGAGCTTTGGCCCCCACTAGAGTTTTCTCTCTTTTAATCCTCCCACTAGGGTTTTGCACCTCATAATTTTGGTGTAATGGTGTAGAGGCTTCACTGGGAAGAACCACGGTCAAGTGGTGTTGCTGCCCTGGGCTCCGGTCAGCCCATCTGGGAGTCACAGTAAAAGGAATGCGGCTTCTCTTGAACTCTTTCCGCCCTCCCCACCTTGCGAATGCTTTTCCGGCCCCTCTTCTGTGAAGCTCACTCCCTCCCCTGAGATGGGGGCTGGCGTCTGCCCGTTTCACAGATGAGGAATGGGAAGCTCAGAGTAGCTACTGATTTGCCCACTTAAAAGTGGCGGAACCGGGACGTGAAGCCGGCCGCCGCCCACCACCCTGGCCCGGGAAGGAGGGGCCTGGACGTGGCCAGCCTGGTGTGCTGTGGCTCTGTGGCCTCAGGGGAGAGGGAGGGCCCTGCCGGCAGAGGCCTGCCGCACAGGTGCTCTTGAGCCTCTGGGGCCTGGTTCTCTTCCTGAAGCCAGATCCCATCACAGTGTCTGCGACCACAGGGAGTGAGGGCCCAGAACCTGCCCACCCGGCCGTCACCCCGGGGCCTTTCATAGGCTGGCATCAGGCACCGCTCCTCCCGTTGGACAGGTGACCGAACCAACGCTGGGCAGTGCAGGTTTGAAGTCCAGCTCTGCCTCTTCCAGGTGCGACCTGGGGCAGGTGACTTGAGCTCTCTCGGCCTCGATTTTCCCATTTGTGAGGGGATCCGTAATTGTATCCGCCTCAGTATCAATGTAAGGCCAGCGCTTACCTGTGGATTACAGGGCAGTGTCATCCACTGCCCTCCGCCTGTTTGGTAAATAAAGTTTTATTGGCACACAGCCACACCCATTCTTTTATGTATTGTCTGCCACCGCTTTCTGTGCTGCAATAGCAAAGTTGAGTAGTTGCAACAAGGCCTGCTAGGCCTAAAATATTTCTTATCTGGCCCTTTACAGGGAAAGTTGCCGACTTCTGGTGTAAGGGATTCAGTGAGTGAATCCTTTCAAGGCACTGAGGTTGGTGCCTGGGAGAAAGTTAGTGCTTAGCAAGTGAGAGCTATAACAATTATTATTAAGGTGGAATTATTTGCAGAAAGTCACAGGGTTTCTTAGTGGTTCAGCCGGGACTTGAACTTGGGTTTTTGGACCAGGCCACTTCCCCCCTACAACCTGATGTCTGATCTCTACATGCTGATTCACTGGCCAGGGAGATTGGTATCCAGTAGAGATGCTTCGTGTGCCGGGAGAAGGAGGCACGGGCATTTTCAAAGGGAGCTGGGGACCAGTGGGTGGGTGGCGTTTCTGCCTTCCTCCAAATGAGATGACAGGCCGTCGCTCAATAAATAATGCTTCTCAGACTTCCCTTCTGTGTGCATGCACGCCCAGATACCCCCTTCCCTGAACTCCACCGGGCTGCGAGCTCCACACAGGCAGAGACTGTGTGTTTCCTTTATGCCTGGCTCAGTGCCAGACCAATAATAACAAAAATAAAAATAATGAGGAGGAAGAGGCAGCAGTGACTACTTCTTATACGGTGTCCATTCCGTACCGGACAGTGTTAATTTAATGCCACTTGACAGCTGAAGAAACTGAGGCACAGAGAGGTGGAGGTCATAGAGGCAGTGTGTGGCGCAGCCGGGCTTCGACCCTGGGCGGTCTGGCTCCAGAGTCCCCGCTTAATAAATATTTGTTGAACGATTGAGGGAGGGAATTGGCCGTTGGTGTTGGCGGTGGCGTCCTGCCGGCCCCCTTATCTTGTTCCTGGAGTTCATGAAGGGCTGGACTCCTCCGCTGTCAGCTGACCCCACCCTGAACTCTGGTGACCTCGGCTTTCCCGTGGGATCTACCGTCCACTGCTGGGAAGGACCCTTCAGACTCTCCAGTGAGGAAACAGGTCCAGAGAGGGCTGGGGCTTAGCCCAAAGCCACACAGCGTATGGGTGGCTGCTCTCGGAAGATACGGGTTTCCCCCAGAACAGTTTCCCCTAGCTGCCTTCTGGGGTCAGCCTGGCCTGGGCACCTCTCTCAATAGCCTTTGATGGGCTTGCAAGAGACTTGGGCTTCCCCTGCGGGGAGCTGAGGGTGCCCCAGAGAAGTAAGCCTGAGCCCAGGCGGCCTGTGGGGAGCTGTCTAGATTTTATTCTTTACTCCCCAGACTGCTTCCAGAAAGCCCCAGGATGAGGCTGGGTGTGGGTCCCCACTCAGGCCTACCTAGCTTGGGGGAGGCGGCTGGAGGCGAGGGCAGGCCAGAACTGTGGACCTCCAGCTGCCAGTTCCCAACACTCGGGTGCCACCCCAGGAGCTGAAGCTGGGAGGAGGTGTCCGCAGTGACCAGCTGTGACCGAGCTCATGCCCAGCTTCTGGCTTGTCGTGGGAACCTGCTGGGTCATAGCAAACCCATGCTGTGGGGCAGGCTCCAGAACCACCCAGGGCCTGCTTGGGGGGGCAGGCTGGGCCTAAAGGGATCTGAGTCAGATAAAAGGACAACACTGCTATTTCAGTTGTGATTGAGAAAGCTGCTTATTTACAGCTCAGAAACTCAGCGGGGACAAGCATTTCGGCTCCCATCTAGCACTTTCCAGGCAGTCACTAATTAATCTTCCGATACCCCTGAGAAATGGGGAGGGGCCGCCACATTTCCATCTGTCGGCTGGGAAAGCCAGGGGCCCTTTGTCCCAGCTGCGGTCCAGCCCTCCTCTGAGGGGCTGGGTCTGGTCCCCACCCCTCTGCTCAATTTGGTTCTCATTAAGATTTTTTCTTACTTAAATGTGTTGTTCTTACTCCTTGGGTGGGAATCTGATACAGCCCCATTGGAAACTCCCCTGCGTCTTATCTTCTTGACTCTTGGAGTCAGAAGTTTCTTTTATGCTCTGAGAGCAAACAGTCATTATGACACCTGGGTCCCTACCCTAGAGTAGGGCAAGGACGACCCTCTTCCTTCTGTGTAGGAGCAAGTGGAGGCCCCCGGCTCTCAGAGACAGAGCCAGCAGTGGGATGAAGTATCTGGACTTGGGCTTCTGTTCCAAGTCCAATGCTCCATGTCAGTTGTCCATCTTCCACCTGGTCGTGGACATCTACAAATGGAGCTGCCCCACTGTGCTTCCTTCTCTGCAGTGTGAAGTGCAAATAGGCCCCTCTGGTCGTCTGGTCTACCCTGGCATTTTGCAGCTAAGAAAACAGGTGTCTGGAGACCTTGCAGGACCTGTTGACTTCTAATTCTCAGGTTTTGGTGAGATTGGAGTGGTGGATGTGGCCTCTCATAGAGGCCAGTCATACTCTACTTTACAGGAAAAACGTCAGGCTTTTATAACCGCTAAAGCAGCCTTTCCCAGAGGACCGTGGACCCCCTCTGGGGGGTCCTCAGCAAAGCAGTTCCTCATCCGCATTGGAATTGTCTCTCCTTGGTGGTCTAGCTACACAATCAGCAGGAAATTTGAAGCCACCGTGGCGGGGGGAGTACATTAGAAGGGAAGAGGGAATTTGGGGGTAAAGGAATAAAAATAGATGCAATGCTTTTTTTTTAGGAGCTCCATATAGATTTAAAGTCCTTTTGTTAATTTAGGAACATAAAACCGTGTGATGTATAGCTTGGTTTGCTCGTAAAATTACTAACTGTGGCATATTTAGAGCTGTGAAACCTTGGGGTAAAAGGGAAGAAAATCGCTGAGAATTTTTTTGCAAGTCTTTAGGGGAAAATGCGTTTTTCCAGCTTTTTCCCACTGGTGCCAGGCTCTCCACAGCTCGGGCTGAGGTTGATAGTTGCCCTCAGCCTGGTTACAGCTGTGTCCGAAGCTGAGGGGGTGCCAGGCAGGGGCTGGCCCGGTTGAGTTAAGCTGGGCCCCCCCAGTCCCAGAGCCCAAGCCCCCAGTGGAAGCCCACGGCCCTGAAGGGTCAGTGGCTGCCCTGTCTTCCTCCCGCAGCGAGACAGGAAGTGCCCTCTGACCAGGCTTGGACCGCGGCCCAGTGGGCATTTGGCCACTTGCTTAATGGCCTGTGGGGTTGGGAAGTTACAGAACATTGGACTTGGGAGGGACCTCAGAGGTCAGACGGCCCAACCCCTCCTTTCTCTCGATTTGGTGGTCTCTTAGGTCAGACCTGCTGTGTCACCATGGGTTGTTAGGATATTCCTCTGCACACATTTGACCTAGTTCTGTCCTCCCGGGACACAGAAAAAATCTGTCCTCTCCTAAGTGTCACCACCCGAGCCGGGCAAAGCCTGCCCCATGGGGCGCTGGGCCCTGTGCTGTGTTAGCACAGCAGGAGCACCAAAGGAGGTCTGTCTTATCCTCAGGTTGCTTCAGGAACAAACAGGGAGCAAGATGAGCAAAGACAGAGTGCTCTGGAATCTCGTGGTGGAGGAAATCCAGGAAGGCTCTGTGGAGGAGGTGGCATTGGAGGTGGGCCTTAGAATGAGGAGCGGGGAGCCGGTGAGGCTGGGTGGAAGGAGACCAGTCCAGTGAGGAGGATAAATGAAAACAGGGAAGCCACTCTTTAAGGCACTCATCATGTTCAGTTCACATCAGGCCTGCTGGGAACTGGGCGTTGGGCTGTCCCTGCCTGAGGGGTGGTGGGGGGCGCAGGTTGAGTAATCCAGGGTGAGAAATGCTGGTGCCAAGGGCGTGTGTAGAATTTTCTGGGAGTGCAGAGGAGGTGACGATTGGTTTTGAGGTGGAGGTGGAAGCAGCATCCAAGAGGAGGTGACGTTTGAGCTGGCCATTCTACTCTGGGGGGAACCCAGCCCCTCACACCTGCTGGGCACTCCAGAGGGGAGGCCACCACTCCCGCCCCGCTGCTTAGTGGCGCTCTGTCGTGTCGTGGCGGGGCTCTGAAGACTGTGCATTCTTTAAAGAGGTGTGGGGACCCTCCCTGAGGGCGTCCAGATGGCAGGGCCCCTTCCAGACACCGAGGGTCCTGGACCTGAGGCACGAGAAGGAGAGGGTGAGCGGGCAGGATGGAGCCTCCTGCCGAAGGGGCGTCGCTCGCCGGCCAGTGGGCTCTGGAGTCCTCCTCCTCGCTCTGCTCGGTCGTGGGTGGGCCAGACCCTGGAGGCCAGGCAGATGCGTTAGGACCGGTCCTCACACTCAGAGAGTGGGCAGGGCAGACAGGGCCCAGCCGGTGGGAAGCAGAGTGAACCTCCGTAGGGGGCCGGGCCAGGCCCCTGGGAGATGGCGGCCTTTGCCCTGGGCCTCCCCAGAAGGGCAGGAAGGATGGTTTTAGGGGGAGGGAGAGCTCAGCGAGGAGGGATACAGCAGTGTGGTGGGAAATGAAGCCGTGGGTGGGTGGGAACCACATTTTGGAGGGTCTTGAATGTCATCAGGCCAATGACGTGTGACCCTGATTCTGCTGTGAGTGGGCGAGAATCCAGGGCTTTAAAGTAGCCTTGTCCATTTGTTGTTCGTGACACACCGGGCACTGGCCCAGGCACATGGAAACACAGCTGAGAGCCCCCAAGGGCTGGGCCCTCCTGGAGCGCCCATTCCAGCCATGAGCACATCACCCTGTGTCCCACAGTGCAGGCTCTGGAGAAAAGGAGAGCGGGGGAAGGGGTGGGGGTAGCCAGAGTGTGGGCAGAGGGTGGCCAGAGACTTGAAGAAAGGGAGGTGTTAGCCCTGGAGAGATCTGAGGGGAAAGGGCCCAGACAGAGGGTCAGACATGTGCAAAGGCCCTGAGGCCACAGGCTGTCTGTGTGGCTGCAGGGGCATGAGCCATGGGAGAGGGTAGGACAGGAGAGGGCAGAGCTGGGAGCAGAGGAGGGCTAATGTGCCCTGTGTGGTAACAGGCCCCCTGGCTGTAGGGCTGAAATAGATTTCAGGTGGTCAGAGGGCAGCAGGGAGGCGGATGTGGAGGTGTCTGCCATGGCCCCAGGTGAGAGAACAGGCAGTGGGCTGGACAGGACCAGCAGCGTGGAGGTGGTGAGGGGTGGGGTGTCCAGAGATGGAGATGGGTCACCTTGTCCCTGGTGTTTTAGGAAGATGGCTCCGACAGCCTCCCCCCCAGAGGCGGGTGGTCAGCAGAGGCTCCCCTTAGAGCACTGGGGTCCTGCAGGGAGAGGGCGGGGCAGGGGGCCTCTGAGTGTGGGGTCTACGAGGAGGAGCGTGAGCGCTTGCCACGGCCGGCGGCCTGGGGGATGGCAGGTGGGGGTGAAGGTACAGAGAATGGAGGCTGGCTGTGGGCCAACACGTTGGGGTTCTCAGAGTGGGGCTCCTAGGCCGGCAGTGTCGGCACCGGCTGGGAGCTGTTAGAGACGCCGATTCTCGGGACCTCCCCCCAGACCTACTGAGGCAGAAACTCTGTGGTGGGGTCCAGCAGCCTGTGTGCTCGCGAGCCCTCCAGGGGATTCTCATGCCCGCTCAAGCGTGAGAGCTGGTCTGACACGTTGGCTTGACTGCAGAAACTGAGCTGGGGTAACCGAGTCCCCAGGAAGTTTGAGAATTGGGGGTTGTAAGTTCCAGAGGAGTCCTTGGTGAGTGACAGAGCAGGGAATGCCGGGAGAGAAGATGGAGAAGCAGCAGGAAGGGCATCCTAGAGAGAGGATTTCAGGGCCTGCACTCCAGGAGGAGATGCACAATGGCCGAGAGCTGAAGTTCCCAGGGGTGCCCTCGCGGGGTCTGCCTGGCGGGCCTTGCTAGTGCCCACACGGTCAGCCAACTTTTCTAATGCTGGAGCTCTGGTTAAGAACAAGGACTGTGGGGTAAGAGCACTGGGTTTGATCCTGCCTCTGTTCCTCACTGGCTGTGTGGCTCTGGGAAGGTTACTTAACTTCTCTGGGCCTCAGTTTCCTCATCTGTTAAATGGGGCCAACGGCAGTGCCTACCTCCTAGGGTTGTCATGAGCATTCAGTGAGTTCATCTGCGTGGACCAGGCACTGTAGAATCATCAGCCACAATCACTGTTTGGATTAATAGTCCCAGCTGTGGTCTTCCTGCTGCCCATGTCTTGGATTCTGGACTGGTGTCAGAGAAGGGGGCCCTTCTCGAGGGACCTGGCTGAGTCATTCTTGACAGGGGCAGTGGCCAGGGCAGGGAGGGCACTGCCCGTGGGCCCCACAGGGCTGGACAGGCCAGCAGGGAGTTCAGGGCCACTTTGCTCAGACTTCCGAGATGGCTGTCAGCCAGCCGGGGCCGCGCACAGCGCTCTGGCCACAAGATGGCAAGTTCTAAATAAGTAAAGAAGAAACGGAATCGCCCAGATTAGATCGTTCTGGCCCTTTTCCCACTGCTCCCCACGTCAGGAGAGCCGAATGGGGTGGACCCCGGACCTTGAGTCTTACTGGAGGGCAGCTATTGTGGCCAGACTGTCTTCAGTGGAGAATTCTATGAGTTCCTTCTTCCACCTCCCCACCCCCAAAGGACTCCAGTGTCACCCTCCAGCCAGCGACAGGGCCCACCGCCAGAGCCCTGAGGCAGACAGCACCGGGTCTCATGGCTGGGGCCTTCTTTGAAGCTGCCGGACCCTGGTCCCCACCCCCTTGTCACTCTTGTCCTATAATTCGTTTAGGATTAGCTTTCAGACCTCCTCGCCAGTCCTAACTTCTGTTGTCTTGGTAACTGTGTCAACCGTTTGCTGGTTTCCCGTGATTATCTGACAAGAGGAAGGGGGGCAGGGGGAGATAATGCCTGGCTCTTAATTGAACTCACTGAGGGGCCGTGGTGGGGGCCGCCTGCCCGCGGGGAGCCGTTGGAGGGAGGCGTCAGGGTGAGGGGAGGCGGCCAGCAGCTGCAGGAGAGCCAGTTCACGCCGGCTCCTCACCCTCTGGGAATGAGTGTCAGAGGTACCAGCAGCCTTTATCTTCGATCTTAAGGGCCCAGGGACAAAGGTGTCACTTGCCCTCCCCCTCATTTCCCTTTTGGGAAGTTTTACTCACAGGTGATTTCAACCCATCTCTACTTCAGCTCTAACCACAGGATGTCGGCCCATGGGTGGGCAGGCCAGATCAACAGTTGGGGGGCTGGCAGGTGGGTCTGCAGGTGACTGGGGCACCCTGGGATGGAGGGGGACTTCATAGGCACGTATGTGGTGATAAAACAATATTGTTTCGCTATGCTTATAGAAGCTGTGGGTCAGGAATTCGGAAGGGGCACAGTGGGGGATGGCTCCGCTCGTCTCTGCTCCATGATGCTGGGGCCTCAGCTGGGAAGACTGGAAGGCTGAGGTGGTGTGTGGCAGACTCTGTCCTCTGAAGGCTCATCTCAATGCTGTCTGGGGCCGGGGTCTCAGCCCAGCTCTCAGTCTACCACCTCCCTGTGGCCCTGCATGGGCTTGGGCTTCCTCACAAGATGGCGGCTCTGGGCTCCAAAGGCAGGTGTCCCGGCTCACAAGGGGGAAGCCGCATGGCCTTTTAGGGCCTAGCCTCCGCAGTCACACAGGGTCACTTCCGCCACGTTCTGTGGGTTATGAGTGAGGGACGAGCCCGCCCAGGTTCAACTGGAGGGGAGTTAGCCTCCGCCTCCTGGTGGGGGGATTGCAGGGTGCTAGGAGTGCTGGTGGGAGGGCAACATTGATGCTGTCTCTGTGGAAATTACAGTCTGTTAAGGTGCTCCACCCACCTGCCTCTTCCACTTCAAGGTGGGTGGCCCTGCCTTTGCCGGGGGAAAAGATCCCATCCTTTTCCAGGGACAGAGTCTGAAGTGTCCTGAAGTGTATGTGGTGGAGTTCTGAGCACAGGCCTTGGCGCTCTGGCGGGGCAGCTGGGAGGCTCACGCCCGGGTGGCCTGCCGTGGCTGTGGGATCCCCCCAGGTTCAGGTTCACCAGCGCATACAAATAAGGGTTGTCTCTCAAAATAAGGGCACTGTAACTTGTACCAGAAGAAAGACCAGCCCCTCACCTGGATCAGTGGGGAGACGAGTGCCTTTTGGGGTGCTGCTAATGAGCTATGTGTGATTTTTATGAAACTCCGTGGTAAATTATTAATTTGGGCCAGAAATGAAAGTGTGGAACCAGACAGACTCATGAATATTCATCCTTGACTTCAGCACGCAGGGGTTGATCAGAGTCGAGGGCAGCCAGCTAGACTCGTGACCCAGAAATGGGGCAAGTTATCTGGGGAGGCGGCTCTTGGGAAACCTGCCGCTCCCCTCTCCCTCAGTTTCTCGGTCCAGAGATGGGGCTGATAACTCACATCTCATTAGCACAGTTGCAGCTAGACCACGGCCGGGACTGGCTTGAGAGAGGGGAGCGTTAGTCAGAGGGTTCCTGACCCCCCAAGTTTCACAACAGCCTGTTGGTATTGCGGAGTCACTGACGATGGTAACACCTGTGTGGAAAGAACTGGAAACCCCGCTCTTCTGTCTCTGCTCCTCTCTTAGGGTCTCTCAGGAGTCAGTGCTGGGGACCCCAGAGGGATGAGGGTCCCCTTTCATGGACACCCATTGGTTCTGGAATATGATCGTGGTTGGTAGTCTTGAGGTCACCTCCAAGGTGGCGTGTAAGAGGCCTCCCCCACGTTTGAACTGCTCTATGTGGTGAGTTAGCATTTCCAGGATGGTTATGCTGGGATCCGCTCCCTCTTGCCAGAGCCCCACTTCCCAGCACGGGAGGCAAGGCCTTTGGGAGTCACCCCCCTCCCTGTCTGTCCAGCCTGGCCTTCTCTGCCCGTCCTCTGACTTGTCCAGGCTGTTTCTCCTGCCATGAGTGCCGAGCTCAGAAGTCTGCAAACCTGTCTGGGTCACTTCATTAGGACTGGTTACTCCTTCCTCTGTGTTCCCAGCTTGTGGTAAAAGGAGCGACCTTCTGTTGTAGCTCTTTATTCATAATGGAGCACAGCATGGTGGTTGAGCTCCTGGACTTAGAAACCAGGTGGCCAGAGTTCGAATCCTGGCTCTGCCATTTACTCCTTGTGACGTCTTGGGCAGGTTACTTAAACACTCTGTGCTTCAGTGTGCATGTGTAAAACATGGAGGGTGATATTTCCTGAACTTGCTTTCAGCATTGGAAGGGTTGTGCCTTTAAACTGCTTAGCGTGGCATACAGCGTGTAGTAGGTGCTTCCGTGAGCGTTTACCCGTTGTTGGTATTGTGGTTAGTGTGATTGTCATCACCGTCTCATTTCCCACTGGGATCTGAGCTCTCGGCCGGGCTGCCTGGGCCTCCCCCACTCAGTGCCGGAGCGCAGGGGGCATCTTCTGGCGCCGCAGTCCCGTGTTAATGTGTGTTTTCTCTGCTTCTGGGGAACCGATGGCTTCAGCTTGTGCTGCCGCCGCAGCGTGCCATCGGGACGGCCTTGGAGCCACGTCGGGCCGGCGTGGGTTTTGGCCGGGCTCTCCGGGCGCCTCGCACCTGCTCTCAGCCCGGACAGGCCCATTTGTTGGCGGCCCCTGGAGACCGCCCCTGCGTGGAGTTGAGGCCACTTCCTGCCTGAGCCCCGCAGGTGGAGGCAGGGGTTTCGCTCGCCCGCCTGGCGGAGGAGGACACAGAAAAGCGAGGTTTCTGGCGGCTTCCGGGGTTGGAGCCAAGATCTGAACCGCGGCCCGGGCTTCCCAGGCTGAGCCGGCCGCTCCTTGCAGTGAGCTTTTCAGAGAAACGGCTCTCGGGGGCAGGCTGGGCTGCCACGTGGGGTTAAATGTCGCCTGTGTGAGCCCCGGGCACACAGGCCGGTTCTGGGGGCCTCCTCCGGGCGGGGGAATTCTGGACGCCCTTGGCAGTCGGTCAGCGTCGGCCTTCGAGGCCTGGCATCCGGGGAGATCCTCGGAGCCCAGAGCGCGTGGGCGGCTGCCAAGTGTGCGGTTGTGAGAGGGAACGCGCTGCGGGGGGAGGCCTCGCCCTTGACCCGCCTCTGCCAGCAATTCTCGGGGGCCTCCCGGTCCCGCAGGTGGGCTGCAGGCGGGCTCTCGGAGGACTGACACCTGCTGTGTGACAAAGCTGTGCACTGGAGCCCGGCCTGCAGAGAGGCCTGTGAGAGCCTGTGAGGTTTTATTTGGCTTATTGAAACCAGGGACTCCACCTGCCTGCTTTCATCCCGGTTCGATGCCTTTGACTCAGGGCTCTGTCACCTCCCAGGTGCTCGGGCTCCCGGAGAGGCAGCCAGCGGGTCAGACCGGTGGGGCGAGCCGAGTGGAGGGACTAATAAAGCAAATAGCCTGCAACCAACTTTGTTCTCTTCGCCCTAGTTTGGAAAGAGATGTTGGCTGCTTGTTATTGCAGGTGCCAGGGCCATTCCCGGGCACCTGCTGGGTGCCAGGCCCGGGGCGGGGGCGGGGGAGGATCGAAAGTAAGTCACAGGTCATGCCTTCAAGGCCCTCCTGGCCACCTGAGGAGGGGAAGGGCTCAGCCATGAGTGGACTCCAAGCTTCGGGGCCTTGGAAGGATACAGATGGCTCCGGGGGCTCGGAGGACGGACAGTTCCTGTTTGGCCGGGGTGATCTGAGAGGGCTTCCTGCAGGAGGTGGTGTTGGAAGCAGATTCTGAAGAGTTGGTGGATTTTGAAAGGAGAAGATGAGGGAATTGTGAAGAGGGGAGACAGATTATTCCGTGCACTCGATGGCCTGCGATCTCACGGGGCAGGTTCTGATTCAGGTGGGTCTGTGGGGGCCTGACCCACCAAATGGGGACTTTCCTTCCCTTGAGCCCCAAGGTCATCTGCATCATCCCCAGGCCCAGGTGGCACGGATATGGCTGGTCTATAGGCCACATTTTGAGTAGTGAGGGGCTAACCTAGCCATGTGACCATTGAAACGTAAAATTAATTTAAAGGAAACAAAATCACAACTTCCTTTCCTGAGTCACACTAGGTCCATTTGGAATGCTCAGTAGCTGTGTGGGGCTGGTGGCCACAACATTGGACAGCACAGGAAGAGAATGTTTCCACTGTCACAGAAAGTTCCGTCAGATGGTGCTGGGCTTGTGACCAAGGGGGACGTCAGCAGGGGCCAGCAGCCTCTCAGGATCCCAGAGGGGGCATCTTTGCTGCGTTTGGGGCCATGGGGAACCCTTGGAGCAGGGACGTGACCTGCCTGTGACATTACACACAGGCAGGACTGAAGCAGAGGGACAGTTCAGAGGCAACAGGAGCCCACATGGGGGAGGCAGGGGCCATGATGGAGGTCAGGCTAGCAGTGTCATGTGTGGGTGACGAGGGCCAGGGAGGAGGTGGGAGTGAGGGACATGTGTGGAAGCTGGAGAGAGGGTGTCAGTGAAATGGGGAAGTGAGTTGGGATGGGGGTGGGGACAGAAGCCACCAAGTGACAGTTTGATGAAGGAAGGAGTGGTTTCCACTGTCAGGTAGCATTGGATTTGGGGACCAGGTGGACCCTGGGGAACAACAACTCTAGTGATTTATTATGTGGGGGTGTGTCTCTGCGTGTGTGTGCACACACCCCTCCTGAAGTGGGGCGTCTCCCTAGAAGCTCTCCAAACTGGTTCTCTCTTGCACACGAACACTTCAGCGCATCCTCGCAGCTCCCAGGAGCTCCAGGAGGACAGGGCGCCTCTCCCTTATTGGCCAGAGCAGGGGAGGTGACGTTCCAGGAGCACAAAGTGGAAAGAGGCTGCTCTGGACCCAGCTCTCCTGCCTCAGTTTCTGGGGGCTCCCCCAATCCTGGGGGTCCCCACGGCCTCGGGTTCTCAGAAACATCTTCCAAGTGCCAGAGAAGATCCAGGAGAGGGGAACCTGTGAGTCGTCCAGGGGGCTTCCTGGAGGGTGTGGGGCCTTCAGGCATTCCACGGGAGAGGGCTCACAGCAGAGGCCTGGACGGCGGGGCACTTGAGTGTGAAGAGGAGGTTTCCACAGTGGTAGAGAGTGTCGGGGTTCCAGGCACGGTGGGGTCTGCTTAGGGGGGTGCCTGAAACCCCGGGCGAGGAGTTTAAGGGGCTCCCCGTGGATTGATTCATGCAACCTTCACATCCCTGTCAGGCAGGCACTGTCATCACCAGCTGCATTTACAGACGAGGAAACTGAGGTGCAGAGCAGGTAAGTGACTTGCCCAAGGTCACACCGCTGATGCGTGGTGGAACCAGGGTTAGAATGCTGGTATTCCAGTTCCAGAGGCAGCGACGACCCCTCCGTTTTCCAGCCTCTCCGTTCCCACCCCCACCGGGATCATGGCACAAAACTGCATATAACGTAGAGGCAGCAGCCCTACGCGAAGACCCGTTCCACATGTGGATCATCCCGTAGCCTTGCGGCCTTGCTCGGGTCCTTTCACCTCTGAGTCTCTGTTGGTTATTTTGATTATTGAGGTATAATTCACATGCAGTGAATTTAAAGTGTGCAACTCACTGGTTTTTAATTCCTTCACAAAGTTGTGTAGCTGTCACCCTCTAGTTCCAGGATGTTTTCTCCACCCCAGAAGTAACCCTGTACCCATCAGCCGCCATGCCCCGTTTCACCACTTCGTGTGAGCCCTGGACATCCACTAATCTACTTTCCGTCTCCGTGGATTTGCCTATTCTGGATTTGCCGTATGAATGGAATTTGTGGTCATTTGTGTCTGGCTTCTTTCACTCAGGAGGTTATCAAGGTTCATCCATGTCATAGCGTGAATTGGGACTTTATTCCTTTCTATGACCAAGTAATATTCCATTGTATGGATGGACCACATTTGGTTTATCCATTCATTTGTTAATGGACACTTGGGCTCTTGCCGCCTTCCGGCGGTTGTGAAGAGCGCTGCTGTGAACGTGTGTATACACGTTTTTGTGTGGATGTGTTTTTATTTCTCTTGAGTATATACCCCAGAGTGGAATTGCTGGATCATATGGCAACTCTGCGTTTGACCTTTCAAGGAGCTGCCAGACTGTTTTTCTAAGCCTCAGTTTTCCCAGCTGTAAGATGGAGCAGTGTCCTGGGGACCTGCTGTTTTTCTGTATCGGGTGACACATCTTAATTGGAAACTCTGGGGAGCTAAATGCTGCTATTAATAGCAACACCAGGGCCGTCCAGTGGGTGAAGCCTGAACGGGTAGCCACCAGGCGGTCGCCCTCATGCCCGTCTCTGCCGGGAAGCATTGCCCTCCTCTGGCCGCCAGTGGTGGGAATAGACTCATGAGTGAATGTCTTTCTCATGCTTCTGGGGAACGTCCTGGGAATTCAAGAGAAATTTCCCCAAAGCCAAATTCCATAGAAAAAGGCTAAGGGCTGGGACTCATGGGTGACCTCTGCCACCTTCCTCTGGGGGTGGGGTTTCGGGAGAACTTGGGCAGACATGGCAATATCTCCTTGGCTGGGGCAGAAGCAGGACATCCCAGCTCAGCTTCTGGAGGATGGGTTCGGAGAGGCCTGTTTCCCCCCATCGGAGGTGGGGGCACCTGGTCCTCCTGTCTGGTTCTGACAGGCAGCCCCCGGAACCTGAGTTTTCTTGGAGGGCATCCAACTAGTGCAGAGCTGGCTTGGCCCTAGTGCTCTTGTGGGAGAGAAAGGAAGCTACTGAGGGCTGGCCCTGGAAGTTGTAAACTGGATCAGTGACCCTCCAGAATGCTTTTCCTCAGCTCGGCAGTGAGAATCCAGCCTGGGAAAAGCCCAGCGTCCATTATTCAGCTATAGCCCAGAGAGGGAAAGTGACTTGCCCAGGATCACCCAGCAAGTTCCAGCCAAGCTGGGAGGGCTTCCCCTGATACCAATCTGTGCCTTTCAGCAGCTCGGAAATCCACTCCTGCCCTCTGACACAGCCTCCTCTATCCCATTAAAACCCGAGGCTTAATCCCCGCAGGTCAGCAGTAGCTGGACTCTCCAAAGCTGCCCCTTCATCACTTGACAAGGCCCCGGGGTCATGAGACCACCCAGTTACCTCACAGAAGAGATCCTAAAAGCTCACGGTTCCTTTCTGGGCATCTCCACCCTGCCTCTGAAGGGCTCCTCGGCCACCATGCCCAGAGCCCTTGGGGGAGCAGGTTTGGGAAGGTGGCACGTGTTCTTTCTAGAAAGCACCACGCCAGTCTGCCTTTTTCCAGCTCTGCTGAGATTGGGTGGGTTTCTCTCGTGCTTCCTAGACAGCAGGCCCCCTAAGGGTCTCCTCCTCACCCGTCTTCTGCTGCAGCCGGGGTGGGAGGCAGCCAGGCGTTTGTCCTGGGTGCCCCGGAGGGAGCCTGACACGGTTATCGGATCTGCTGTCCCAGCAGATGACGGAAACCCCGGAGCCCCTGCTTTCGGTTTATCGAGCCCGTGTGCCTCCTCCTGACAAGGCCGGCCGCCCCCCTTGCCCCGCCAGCAGCTTGCTTGAAAGGTTAATCCCCTCGCTCTGTGGCTGCTCCCCGCGTCCCCTCTCCCCTCCTCCCAGCTTTTTACGCTCCAGTTAATTAAATGTGGCTGCCTGTTGTCAGAAGACAAAGTTGGATATTTATTACACCTTGGCGCTCCCGAATGTCAAAGGCGCACACAGTTTGAAGAAATACTGGCAGGGAATCAGCCGAGCATATGTCTGCAGGGCCAGGGCGAGCGGGCGGACGGGCAGCTGCCACTGTGGGTGACCTGCGGCCCCTCCATGTCTGGCTGCAGCTAACCGCTTTCCACCACCGTGCATCTGACACTGTGTGTTTACCTAGGGAGCTCTGGCAGCATTGCCAGGAGATCTATTATCCGGCGTAAACATCCTGGTTCCGGAGATTATTTCATTGGAAGGAATTAAAGATGCTGCTAGAATATATACAGATCCTCCTGAACATCTTCTGGTGCGTTGGCCTGTGTGGCTATCCACGCCGTGCACGGCCCGGGCGAGGAGGACTCGGCCTCCCTCTGCCTCGCCTCTCCTCGGATCGCCCACGTGAGCTTTGGCGTTCTCTTTTCACGTGGGCGCTGCAAAAGCAGTACAGCTAATTGTGATTTTTTTTTTTTTTTGTGGAGGGGGGGAAATATGGATGTGCTCATTTTATAGGGTTTTTTCTTCCCCCTTAATAATAATGCTTTAAAGATGTTTGACATCTGTAACTAACAGCTGGCATCCTGTTATGGAAGAATGTCCTTTTATTTCAAAGCAGGTTGAACTGTCATTAATAGTATAATTAGGTGATTATCGCTATATAGCAGAAAACTGTTTAATTGCAGAGATCGCTTTTCTAGGATTCCAGGCTTTTTATGGTTATATTTGTTTTAGCTGTTTGAATTTTCATGATATTTTGGCATTTGGTACGTTGCCTCGTTTTTGTGTGTGTGTGTGTGTTTTTCCTTCCTGTTTTTTAATGTGTCTGCCAGCTGTCTTCGGGAGCATTTGGTCCCCATGAATCTCCTGGTGCAGAAGCAGCAATAGGGGAGTGTTACCTGGAGAAGGTTCTGACCCCAGGGCCCTGCTTAACTGGCTCCGTGCCGGGCCGGGGTCCCACAGAGGCAGGCCTGGGAATCCCAGGCGCCTGTGATTGATCTGATTCCACTGTGGAGGATGGTATGAAATTAGACATTTAACCCTAGAGCCAAGGCTGTCTGTTAAAGAGGCCCCTTTTACAATGCAATTTATTTTTATGGCGCGTCCTTAATACGCAATATTACCAAATGCTTCTGAGTTGCATGGATTCCAGAGGGAAAGGCATGTTGAGGAGGATGTGGTCTCAGATGTAACTGGAATTTGAAAATAAATGGGTTTTACGGAATCCAAGAGGAAAGAGTTTATCTACGAAGGACTTTGGATGGAAATGAGAGCAGAGGTGGGGTGGCCTTCTGAAAGCCAGCAGGAGCCAGGTGCTGCTCTCTCTCCGTCAGACGTACACCCTGCTTCCTGAGCTAGGTTCGCCCAGTGGCGGGAGCTGGACGTGCAGAAGCCCAGAGCTGAATTCTGAGCATCTTCCTTCAGCAAGCCTCCTGCTCTCAGAGGAAGTTTCCCCAGACCCTTTCTTCCCAGAAATGCAGCCCTGCCGGGACGCTTTGATGGCTGGTGTGGAGTTTTAAAGTCTTTTCCTTCCTAAGAGCTCAGGGAGGGACTCACTGGCAGCTGTGTCCGGGGTTGCAATGTGGGTTCCAGGCTGGGCTTGGCCATGCATGCCCCATGTGACCTGGGGAACCTTGTGCTCTGCCTCGCTTTGCCACTGCAAATCCCGAGGGACGTACCACAGGGCCCCGGGCTGTCACTGGGCCACCACAGCGGCCCCCACCCGCTTTGGGCAATGCTGCCTGGTTTACAAGAGCGAGCAGGCCCCTCCCTGACTGCAGGCCCCACGTGGGGACTTGATATCATCCACTTTCATTGTCACCATCCGCATGTCCCAGACAGGAAACTGAGGTCCTGGAGGTGGGATGACCTGCTGAGCGAGCCGTGGATGCAGGTCTTCCCCCTCTGAGGTTCTCTCCATGGTGGGTGGTGGGTGATGTCCTGGAAGGTGGGCTCCCAGGAGGCAGAGACGCAGGCCCACCCAATGCTGAATGCCTCGGACCAGGGGGCTGCAGGAGCATGGTGAACCCTCGCTGAGAGGTGGCCTGTGCATCAGGGCACTTTGGTTTTATCTGCTGCCCCAGCCCCACCTCTACTTCCAAGACCTCTGAGCAACTACCGTGTGCCCTCCGCCCAGTGGTACCTGCGTTGGCCCGTTTAGTCCTCCACCACCCAGGATTATCCTCACTTCACAGAGGAGGAAGCTGAGCCCAGAGAGCCAGAGTCACCTGTCCAGGGTGTGACAGTGGCACGGAGGTCTCGGATCGCTTGGCGGGTCCAGATGGCCCGGCTCCAAACAGCGGCGCCCTTCAGAAGGCAGCGTCCCGTGGCGGGTTCCACCTCTGAGTCAGAATTGGTATTTCTTTCCACCTTTGCCCAGGAGTTTTGGAGAGAAGTCGGGGTTCCACTGCCACCCCCAGCAGAACAGGTAAAGGCCTGGATTCAAGCTTGTCCTTGCCCGGCCCGAAAGCTCCCAGGGTCTCCAGCACGTCACAGTTCTCAGCTGAGCCTTCCAAGCTGGTCAGAAGCCCAGGGTGTCGACTCCTAATGGCGGGAAGGCCGGTTTGCCTTCTGCCTGCTTCCCTTTCACAGAGCAGGCACCTAAGATGAGGAGGAGCAAGGGGCTGGCAGCCGCACTGGATGTCGGATGGGTGCTGTGTGGCTCTAGGCAAGTCCTGTCCCCTCTCTGAGCCTCTCCTTCTTAGCTGTCAGCCACCTGGTGTTGGGAGTCTGCCGGCCTTTGTCCTCCTGGAGCCCGCGAGGCTGGTGAAAGACTGATTCTTCAGATAAGTGCCGGCTCCTCCCAGCCTCCCTCCTGCTGGTGCCTGGCGGCTGTGACCATTGGCAGGAGCCTCTCCCGGGACTGCCGGAGCGGCCCCAGAGACTGCACGTTGACACCGGGGACGGTGGCGCACAGCTGCTCCGCTCGGCTGCCCCTGGCCAGAGGATAAATAACCCCTAATCAGTTTCTTCACCTTAGTGCCATAGATAACACTGACAGCGGAGCTGCTGGGCCCCAGTGTAGACCAGGGGGGCCGACTTAGGGAGCCATGCAGAAGCACCTCGGCTCACAGCTGACAGGCAAAGGCGCAGCTCACCAGCCTTTAGTCCTTCTGTGCCACGTGGACGTTGGCCAGGGCTGGTGCCCATTTTACAGAGGGGGCAACTGAGGCTCGGAGAGCTTTCTCCCACTGCCCAGCTTGTGTGCCCGTTGCTTACGTTCTCTTGTTCTTCATAGCAAGTGTGCGGTAGCTGTCACCGTTTTTATGTTGCCGAGAGGAACAGAGGCTTCAAGGGCTAACCGACCTGCCCAAGGTCCTACAGCCAGGAAGTGGCAGAAACAGGATTCGAACACAGGCCTGCCTTTCCCCGCACAGCAGGCTGAGCCATCCCTTACATCAGATCAGGTGGCTCCCCTGCTCAAAACCCTCCTTAGGAATAAAAAAATGATCTTAGCCGCACTGCTGCACTCTGCCCCATGCCCCCTGGCCACACATGGTCCCACCTCAGGGTCTTTGCACACGCCAGTAGTTCCTCACCTACCCTGTGTATGCTCACCTCACACCTGATGTGCATTTTTTGTGTATTTACTCTGTCTCCCCAACTGGACTGTAAGCTCAGCCAGAACAGGTGAGATCTGGTGTGTCTCATTACGGTTGCATCCTGGCACTAACAGTGCCTGGCACACAGTAGGTGCTCAATAAATGCGTATTACTTGGAAGCCAGACCTCACTGCTGGTAACAGCTAGTATGTGGATCGGGATTTGTGGTTCTCTCCACCCTTAGGTCCAGGCAGCCCAAGCAGAGAGGGCTCAGTGTGAGAAAGGGGGATCCTGTCGATGCCGGCTCAGAGCCTTCTGGGCTTGGGGGAACCGGTGTGGGCTTCAGGGGCGGGGTGGGGGGGACAGAGAGGACCCTCCCCTGGGCCGGGCCTCTGCCTTGGGGGTGGAGTGGGGTTCCTGCACAATCTCCCCCACCCACTCCTTTTGAAACCCTGGCTGGAGCCTGCGTGAGGGGGCCGGGGGCGGTCACAGACACAGCCAGGCTTTGTGTCCTGGGAGCCCTCTGAAGCCAACTTGTTGGGAAGGGTGCTTTGTATTGTAAATTTCCACAGAGTAATTATGTCTTAATGTATGATAATCCGGCCTGGCCCTGTTGCCGGGAGCCGGTGTCAGCTGTGAGCCTGGGCGGCTGTGGGCAGGGCAGCCGGGGTCAAAGTGACATGTCCCGGAGATCTGGGGACAGCGGGGTCTGGCTGAGTCCTGCTGTGTTGCTCCTGAGGGACCTGAGGCTGGGATTTGGGGGATTTTCTCAGACCTACGTGTGGGAGACCCGCAAAGGGTTGGTTTTCTGGAGTGGCCACCCGTCCCTCATCCAGGTGCAGAGTCCCCCGAGGAGCCCCATCTCAGCTACTTGCCCAGATTTACTGTGGCAGGTTCCTCTGTGCTCTGGGCAGGAAGAAAGTCAAAGAACTACCAAGTCATAGGTCAGAACCGGCCCTGAAAGATCTTCCAGGCTCAGCTTGACTACCATGGATGGGGAGCTCATTCCATTAAGTTGACAAACATCTATTGAGCACTTACTGTATATTGGGCACTGGCAATCCAAGACTGAACTGAACAGACAGGATTCCTAGACTTGACATAGTGGTTGGGGAGGGAGACAACAGAGAAGATACAGAGAACAGATGCAGCAAGGAGGAGGGATGGCGAGTGCGGGGCGCGGGGCGGCCAGGGGAAGCCTCTCAGAGCCTGGATGGGAGGGAGGGAGGGAGCCAGCCCAGTGGATTTCGGGGGAAGAGCAGGCCGTGTCACAGGAACAGCAGGTGCAAAGGCCCCATGTCTGGGCCTCGGCTCAGCTCCTGGACTAAGTTGCCAGGTCCCCGGTTCTGTGTGTCCTTGCTGCCGATGTTTACCGAGCTCCTGCAAGCGTGGGGAAGGCAGAGAAGAACAAGAGGTGGCTTTGGGCTGCACAGGGATTCTGGGCCCACAGTGGAGGGATTTGTGGCGAGAGGGAGAAAGAGACGAGCTCGGAGACAGTGAGCGAGCAGTGTGGAGGAGCCTTTGGAGGGACCCTTCCTAGAGATGCAAGGACGCCTGGGAGCAGATGTGAGCCCTGCTTGCTCAGGTGGGAGGGCAGGGCTGGGGTCTCCGCCTCCCTGTTGAACCTGGGTCCTCCTGCTGGTCTGCTTCTTTGGGGACACAGAGGAGCCGTCAGACCTCGTCGGGCCCCTCTGCCTCAGCCAAGGGGATGCCTTTAGCCCCGTTTGACACATGTCCCGGCTTATGCCCAGAGGGCAAGCATCCTGCTGGCCCATGTGGCCTGGCAGTGGTGGCTGACACATGTCAGGGGGCTGCTGTCATGGATTGAACTGTGTTCCTCAAATTCACATGTTGAAGCCCTAACCCCCAGTGTGGCTGTATTCAGAAGTGGGACCTCTAAGGAGGTAATTAAGACTAAATGAGGCCGTGGGGGGAGCCCTGATCCCAGAGGATTAGCGTCCTTAGGAGAAGAGGCACCAGTGAGCTCTCTCTCTCCGCCATGTGAGGATGCAGCGAGAAGGCAGCAGTCTGCACCCGGAGGGGAGAGCCCTCACCCACACTGACCCTGCCCATGCCTTGACCTGGGAGCCCAGCCTCCAGGCTGTGAGAAAATTCACACCTGGTGAAGGCCCCCACTCCATCTTGTTATGGTGCCCAAGGTGCCCAAGCAGACCAGCCGGCACTAAGGCTGCGGCTGTAACCCGGGGCATTGGCTCCTCAGCCTGCCAGGTGGTGTGGGGCGTGGGGTTATGGGCTGGGGGGGCTCCCCTCCTGCCTCCCTCGCCCCTCCTCCAGCTGCAGTGGGGGCTGGTGGAGGAAGCTCCCTGGGGGGCTTTTCCAGGGAAGGTGGAGCCTCCTTGGCCCTCCCCTCTGTGCGGGGAGTTAGGCAGGCAGCCATTGTGAAGCCGGGAGGGGGCAGGGAAGCCGACACTGGAGGTCATGGCACTGGTGGCAGGTTGTGGGGGTTGGGAATGCTCAGTGTGTCTGGTGACAAGGAATGCTGGGAAACGGACACGAGGGCTGCCTCGGCCCCGCCTTGGCCAGGACCACGTGGGGCTGGTGTCCTGGGAGCCTGGGGCTGGGCCCAGAAAGCCCGGGAATCTGGATGGGGCTGGCACACACGGGGGCCAAGCTAAACCTTGGGGGCATGCCTTTGGGGATTAAGATCTGGGGCAGCTGAGGAGGGTGCGGTTGATGTGCCCTCTCCTGCTTCTGTGCCACCTGCTGGGAAAGGACCCTGAGGCCGGTCTCTGGTTCTGTGGGGTCTTTGCTCCCTGATTCCACAGAAGTGTGTGTGTGCACATGTGAGCATGCACACGTGTGTGCACGCAGGGGCCAGGACAGGCATGGTCACGTAACCTGGCTGCCCAGTGGGGACTGAGCCTTGTGTCATCTCCTGTCTCTGGTCCCGGGGACTAAATGCACTGAGTCTTGGTGGCACCTCACCCACAGCTGCCCAGCACTTTCCACACTTGACTCGGTGGATCAGGCTGACCTCGCCCTTCATTCGGCTTGCACGTCCCAGAGGCAGGAGGGGCTGGAATGCAGTGCCCCAGTGCTGTAGGACTCACTGGCTGAGGTCCCCAATTCCAGCTGCCTGCCTCCAAACCTCATGGGGTTTAAAAAACACAGACCACCACCTCATGCCTGCTGACACCCAGCAAGTCTGATTTAGGGGACCTGGGCTGGGGCCCAGGCGTCTGCATTTTTCAAAGCCCCCCCCACCCCAGCTGGTTGGTAGGATTTAGGAAGCAGATCCCACCAGTGTGGGGATGCCTGGGTGGGGTGAGGACGGGCTCTGCTCAGAATCCCTAAACCAGTGCAGGCTTGGTTTTGAGACTGGTCTCCTCGCCTGTGTCAGCGGGCCGTTGGTGTGGAATCGGGAGGGAGGGGGCGGGAGCGACACACAGCTGCTTCTGTGGGAGCCCTGGTGTCATCTCACTTAGAACTCTGAGCCTGGCAGATGGAGAGGATGCACTTAGCACCCCACACAGGACTCCACAAACATTGCCATCCTCCCCTGGAGGTGTCAGCGCCCCCTGCATTAATGTGTCCTGGCAAGAAGGGAGCGTGCCAGGATTCCGCATGACCTCGCATCCTCGGCGCCTTGGGGGTGGAACTCCGCGGGGGAAGTTAGCAGGGGTTCAGGGGGTCGGGAAGCCCCCGTGTGCTGGGCCGCTGTGAATGCCAAGTGCGGGATAGGAGATGGTGTTCTTTGGGCTTCTCTGGGGGCCAGCCAGAGCCCGGTCACTTGGGAGCGCGCGAAGCTTCTTTGGCCCGAAATCAACCAGGAGGACCCCCTCGGCGAGGGGAGGGGTCCTGTCTGGCTTGCTCCTGCCTCTGGGGGCCCCTCGAACACGGCCCCCCCATGTGCCCCGCATGGGGTGCCCTGAGCGGGCCTCCCACGTTGATAAGTTGGGCTTCTGTTCTCCATGGTTCAGGGCGTCGGGGGTGGGGACCACCGTCCTGTGCAGCACCCCCTCGCCTCTTAATGCCTTCCTGCCCTGGAGCCTGTCTGCAGAGCCTGCGGTTGGTCGGCTGCCTTGTCATTTAGCTGTTCCAAGCCAGCGATCGGGAGGCAGCACAAACTGTGGCATTTGCTGAGCGTAAAAATTCAATTAATTCCAGAAGGCAGATTAAATATAAGTGAGTTTTAATAATTTGCTGTAAAGTCGGAGGATTACTGTGGGACGAGGAGGGAAGCCACACGTGCGTGGTGAGCAGGTTGCCACAATTGCGGGGATGCCAGCGGAGACGCTTCTTAGAACCCCTAACTCTTCCCCATGGGGCGTGCCCCTGCCACCCAGGGGCCACCTTCCTGAGGGGGGTCGTGGGGTCTCCACTTGGAATTTGGGAAGACGTCAGGCGAGACTAGCGTGACCTTCCACCCACGTGCCCCTCTGCCACGTGCCCCGTGCTGGGGCAGCAGGCAGCTGCGGAGACGGTGGCAATTCTTGTCTGGGGTCTCCTTCCAGAACCCCAGGGAGTGACGATTGTGCCCAGTGTGGGCAGCCCTGGCCATGTGTGCCCTGCAGTTTGCAGTTCGGCCAGCAGTCCCCTTTCCCCCAGTGTCACCTTCCTTTCCCTGCTCCAGGCCCCCCCTGTTCTGGGCCCAGGTTTGTTGTCCTAACTTTTTAGAAAGTAAAGTGGGAAGGAGAAAGGGGCTGTGGACTTCTCAGATTCCAAGGCTCTCAGCCCCTGGAATCCCCCAACACACACATATGTACACACATTCACCCATCTTACACTCATACATGCATGTGTCACACTTGTACTCACGCAGTCACATGCACACGCACACACGCCCTGACACGCATGCATGCAAGCCACATATGCATGCACACATGCATACATTCAGTCATACTCTTGCATGCACAGCCACACACGTGTGCACACAGTCATGCACGCACACAGTCCTCATACATGTGTGCACACAGGTGTGCAGGCACACACAGTGGCATGCATGCACAGTCACACATGCATACATGCACACACGGTCCTCGCACATGTGCATGCACACAGTTGTGCACACACACACGGTGACACACGTGCACGCACACGTGCAGGGGCCTGTCCCCAAACCAGTAAGTTCGTCGCCTTCCTGAGTTCCTCTGATTGAGATGCATCTGGGAGATGGTGCTTTTCATGCCTGCCTTTTGTATTCTCCCACTGCCAAAACACACCAAAAAAACAAAAAAGGAGGCCTCACCTCCTTCCCATCCTCCTCCTTGTGCCACCAGAAATGAGGCCTGACCCAGAAAAGGCAGTTGGTGGAGAGGCTGCGTGGAGCCAGCCTCCCCGGCCGCCCCTGCCCCAGGGGAGGGCGCGAGAGAAAGGAGGCAGGCAGCTTTTATGTGAAGACAGTGATGGTCCAGTGAGTACAAAATGCTGTTTCAAAGCCAGCGTTCATCACCACCACTTCCCACTGTGATCTCCGTAGATTTCTTTGTCTCCTTCAATTGGCCCTAATTGTGGAACTGGAGGCTGCCTGATCAGTTTCATTCTTGTCATGAAATCCTGAGGGCACGCATGGGGACGGGGACACAGGCTCGCCAGCTGCACAGCCCACAGACTGGCCTTGGGTCTTTGTGTGTGTGCCTGTGTGTGTGTGCGCCTCTGTGTGTGTGCGCGCGAGTGCACTTAGAGACCCCCTTTCCACCCTCTGCTTGTTCCCCGAGAGGCCAGGCTGGTTCGGCCCTTGGCTCCCTCTTTTTGGGCAGGAGGAAGTTCCCAGTGGACCTCCCAGCTGAGAACTGGCTAGCCGGGATGTGCATATGGTAAGCAGGCTGGGATGCTGGCTGCCACCGAGATGAACACCTGCAAAGATGAAAGCCACAGCCAAGCGTGGCATACCCTGCCTTCCCTCCACACTCCCTCTAATGCCCTAATTATGCCGTGTTTGTTTCAGTAATTTACACTCTCCGGGTACTGATCCATCAATAATGAATGTATTACCTGTCTCCGGGTAAGGTTTGGGAGATCCAGGATGCTGCGTTGCAAATGTCTGCAAAGCAGGAGGATCGGCAGGCAGAACGGTCGCGCCCCCCCCCACCACCACCCTGCAGCCTTTTTCTTTCCAAACGCTCGTTATTTCTCAGATGGCAGTGTATTTGGCAAAAGTCGTCTGAGGCTGGTACTTGGTGCTGCTTTTCCATTCCCCCTCCGTTTTATGCCTTTTTAATATTTAAAGCCATCATTGGGCTGAGTGATAAAATTCTTTCAAATCAAATTTTATCCTCCAATCTTGTGCTCTGGCTTCCCTCTGGCCGGAAAAGTTGGTGGGGGCTGTGGGGGGGGGTTGTTCTGTTTGAATGAAGCGTGTGCCAACATGGGGGCTGCCGAGACCACCCCCCATGCCCCATCCACTCCCTCCCCCACCCCCCAATCCAACACTTATCCAAAACCCTCATGGAAATAAATAGTGGGGTTCACATGACCCTGGCTGTCTCTGGTGGCAGACCCACCCAAGATGGGCCGGGGGAGGTTTCCAGGGCCAGATTCCGTCCTGTGGGGCTGGATCGTCTCTCCTCCCTTTGGCTGATGGGAAGGAAAAGTTGCCAGGGCATTTTTCAAAAGGTGGCGGGGGGAAAGGCGTGATGAGCTGGGAGCCGTTTGCCTGGAGAGGGGCGAGCCTGGGCCCCCACCTGCTGTAGTCTCAGGAGCTGGCCGGGAGGATCGGACAATAAAATGCACTTGGCCTCCGGGGACCAGCCTCCGTGGCTCTGCCTGCCTAGCCCCTGTGGTGCTGGCATCCTGGGGTCCAGAGGTCCCTGCCTGTTGGTCCCCAAGGGCCACAGAGACCGGAGGCCTGTCCTGGGAGGCTCTGCCCTGTGCCCTGCTGCTCTGGCTCCTGAAAGGGCCTGGTCCACCTGGGGCTTTCCTTCTCCCCCTCCCCTTTTTGGTGGCCCTCCTGCATGGCAGCTGAGGTGGTGTTTTTAGGATATCAGGGATGGAGGCCAGAGCTGGGGGGCGGTTGCTGTGCCAGGAGACCCCGTCAGGGACGCCAAGGACTGCGGGATTCTCCCCTGTAGAGAAACCAGCAGTTTCTCCAGTCTTGCTTTGGCATGCTGCTAGTTCAGGGGTGTTTTTCTGCCCAGCTGTGTCTCCATTTGGGGTGAGGAAGGAGAGTTCCCTGCGCTGTCCCAGCCCAAGTCTAGAACCCTCCCCTGTACTTGCAGTCTGGCCTCAGGAGGTGTGGGACCCGTCTGGGTTCTGGAGCTTGCCTCCCATATGGCCTTGGGCAAGTCGCCTCCCCTCTCTGGGCCTCAGTTGCCTCCATGGTAAAGCTGGCTGTGATGACACTAGCCAAGGTCCTTCCTAAGTGCTTCCAAGCCAGGCACTGAGCCAGGTCTCTGATCTACACCTCTTCTCCCTCAGGGGTGTGACATGGTGCTGCAGTGCGGATCTTGGACTCAGAGCCGGCCTGCCTGGGTTCGCTTCCTGGCTCTGCCACTTGCTAGCTGTGTGACCTTGGGCAAGTTACTTAACCTCTCTGTGCCTGAGTTCTCTCCTTTGTGAAATAGGGGTAATAGAAGAGTCTACCTCATGGTGGGAGTCAGGGCTTTGCAAGGATTGAATGTAAATTGCCTAGAACAGCAGATAGCCATTATTATCAATAGTAAATTTTCCATCCATTACTTATGAGGTCACAGCAATGATCCCCACTGTACAGACGAGGAGACTGAGGCTTACCAAGGTGGTAACTTGTTTCAAATCAGATGTCCAGGAAAGGTCCAGCCAGCTGTAGTTGTGTCCTGTTACAGGCACAGCTGGAGCAAAGTCCCAAGACTGCGCGGCTCCAACAGCAGGCGCTTTCACACAGCTGAGGAGGCCTGAGGTCCAGACCCAAGGGGGCTCTCCACGGGAGGGACCCGGTCCAGGCCTCTCTCCTTGGGTGGCCGTCTTCCCTGTCTCTTCATGTCCTTCCTCTATGCATGTCTGTCTTGGTGTCCAGATTTTTCCTTTTTTGGGGACACCAGTCGTTGGATTAGGGGCCCGCCCTGCTCCAGTATGACCTCATCTGAATGAATTAATTACATCTGCACTGACCCTTGTTCCAAACGAGGTCCGATTCGGAGGTCCTGGGGGTTGGGACGTCAACATACGGATTTGGCCGACACAGTTCAGCCTGTAACAGCAGCATGGCCTTGGACCAAGGGGCCCTTCCAGCCCTAAAACATGAACTTGCTCTCGTGGGTTCCGGCCAAGTCTGAATGCTGGGAGAGGGGAGACTCTTTCCCCCAGGCCCCTCTCCTCCCTGCTCCTTTCCCTGATCTTGCCTCCATATGGGCTCTCCACCAGCTGGCCCAGGGGTGTGTGCTTCTCCAGGGGCTCCCAGGGTGGATTCCTTCCCTCTGGGAGCCAGGCCACCCAGCTGTCCCACTGCCAGGCTGTGTGGCTGAGTCACAGCTCCTTCTAGAAGGTGCTCACAGGTCCCACACAGGTCTGTCATCTTGCCTGCTCTCCTGCTTCGTGGACTTGAGTATAGAAGGCATCCCCTTTCCCCACCACCGAGACCAGTGCGCCCAGACCCCGACCACACACCTGGGCTCAGGGGAGCTGCTTTCTCCTGTGTTGCAAGAACCCTGGAGCTTCTGCCCCCCTCTCCTCTGTGCAAGTGAGTCATCTGTGCCCCCAGGCCCTGCTGCAGCCCCCCAGCCCCACTAGGGCGGGTGGCTCAGTGCACCATGCATGGTAGCTAGCTTTTTAATTTTCCATAATTCCAGTAAGCGGCAGGGGAGAAATAAGTGACCACAGCTGCCAGGGGTCTTGGTGTAGCTGGTTTTGTTGAGCTCCTCAGTTCCGAGTGTGGGTTGGTTCAAGTCTGTCTTTCTCACTGGGCTCACCTCACCCCTCCAAAGCGTGGAATTGAGGGCCACCTCCACGGCTTCCAGCCTGAAGAAGACAGAAAGCAGGCTTCTGGTCACAGCCTGGACGCCACGCCCGGGGGCGTCTGGAGGGCCCGACTGCGGAAAATGAAAAAAATAGATAAAAAAGAGCGGGTGGGAGAAATAAACGGGGAACAGCAATGTGGAGCCCCAATTGCTAGCAGATGGTGCTGGTGTTAGGAAAATGAAAATCCGTGCGGTAAATTTGCTATTTGCCAGTGTTAATTTCTTATCCCAAGGTAAAACCTTCCCCCTGGCCCCAGCCTTGCCATCTGCATGCTCATAAAACACGTTACAGCAGAACTGATGGAGCAGCAGTGTGCACGTGGGGCTCTGCTGGGTGGTCGGGCTCCAAGTGGGGGGGCGGGGGACGTGGACGCACCTGCCGGGGTCCTGGGGACGAGCCCATGTGCTTCCCGCCTTCAGCCCAGGTATGTCCAGGTGCACACCTGGGCATAGTGGGGGCTTCTCAGGTGAGGCCCCTTGTTGGTTTTGCCCCATCATTGAGCAGAGGCCCAGGGTGGGGTGGGGGAGGCTGTTAGGACCCCAGGAAGCTCTCCTTCATGAGAACCTACGCCTGCCCCTCTTGTCCCCAGGGAGCCAGTACTAGCAGGGCTGGTGATGCGTGGTCTGGGTTGGTGGTCCCCATCTCCATCACCCCCCAAGCCTTCCTGGCCTCTCCCTTGGGCCCCCTCCCCCAGACCTCCCCACGTCTGGGCAAGTAAAGAGTTCAGGTTTGCAGGACAGGCAGCCCGTGGACCCTGCCCCAGCCTCTGGCCTTGCTGGACTGGTTGTTCAATTTTTTTTTTTTTTGTGAGGAAGACCAGCCCTGAGCTAACATCCATTGCTAATCCTCCTCTTTTTGCTGAGGAAGACTGGCCCTGGGCTAACATCCGTGCCCATCTTCCTCCACTTTATATGGGACGCCGCCACGGCATGGCTGACAGGCAGTGCGTCGGCGGGCGCCTGGGATCCGAACCTGCGAACCCCGGGCTGCCAAGTGCGGACGAAACCGCTGCGCCACCGGGCGGCCCCTGGTTGTTCAATGTTTTAATGTCAGCCCTGTGGATGCCCCTCTATAACCCATCACTTGTGGTCCTCCCAGCTCTCTCCAGAGGAGGTGGTCCCCTTTCCTCTCCATCTGACCCGTCCCAGTGGTGAGGAGGTTAACTGGTGAACCCACCCCTTTGGTGGTGGGGACAGTGTCGTCAGCAGCTTCAGTTCACTGGGGGGACCCCCTCTCCACAACTGGCTTCTTGGATCTGGCTCAGTTCCCGTCAGGAGGGTAGAACTGGCCAGCCTGCAGAATGCACCCACCACGGCTGTGGGGTGGGGGTTGGGGGGAACGAGCCCCCTCAACCCCTTTTTCAGGATGCAGTGTCCTATGGGGCGTCAGGTCCTCAGTCCCACTGTGTTGGGGGTGGGCCTTTGAGCCCCTCAGGCCCCTGGACTTGAGTGGACACAGCACATGCTCAGTGGATGAGCAGTGCCCCCCCAGGATCCTAGCACACCCCCCTTCCCGCTGCGTGCCTTGGGGGGCCGGTGGCCCAGCCTGGGTTGCTCTGGCTGCTAATTACCAGTGTGGGAACGGCTTTATGGTCCTCCGGGGCCCTGAGGGGGCCCCCACATCTGGTCAATTAATGCTGAATCTGTAATTCGGATGACATACAACCCCAGCCAGCTCTCCAAATGAGGCGATTAAAAGGCTCTTCTCCTCCTTCGCTGAAGAACAAGCAAAACCGGGACCTTCTTTATTTCTCGGGATTGATGGGCCCTGCCCGTGACCTTTGCTAGGACAAGAAGTATTATCAGGAATACTTTTGTATTTCCCGACTTTGCAGGCTGCATAAATCTCCCATCAGCTCAGGCAGGCAGTGTTATTAATACGAGGCACTTTCCTGGAGGCAGGCCGGCCTTTGTCAGACAGGGCCCAGGGGAGGCCAGAGGGCCAGGGGCTGTGGGGAGGGGAGGGGAGGCCAGCACCCGCCGCCCCTTGTACCACCCCCGGCCCGTGCTCTGAAAGTCTGCAGAAGGCTGGTGGACGCACCAGGAAGGGGCACCGTTGTCCTGGCTTCCAGGCCCCACTCGCCTCCCCTTCCTGGTGCTCCTGGTTTGCCCTGCCGCCCCTCTGCCTCCCCGCCCCCCCCACCCCCGCCCCCCAGCCAGAGCTGAAAGAATTTTCTGCCCCAGATTTCTCATCTTGGGGTTGGGAGAGTGCTCGAGAGGCGGCTGCTGGCACCTGCCCTGAGGACATGGGACCTGACGCTGTCCTGTGCCTGCTGGGGGGGCTTCTAGGTCAGGTAGGACCCGTTTCTCAGCAGCAGGGGTCCCCCCTGAGCTGCAGACCCACGTGTGAGACTGAATTGGGTGCAGGCGGAGAGGGCTGCGGGCCTGTGCTGGGGGCACCAGGTGGGCGGGGCCTGGGCATTTCTGGAAGAGCTCTAGAGGACTGTGGCCGAAACCAGGTGTGTTTGATTTCCCCTGGCAGTGGTCTCTGCTGTTTGTTTACCAATTCTCCAAAGGAATGATCATGAAGCACCGTGTGAGAGGGTGTGTGTGTGTCAGAGACGGTGTGAGTGAACGTGTTGGGTGTGTGACAGCGTATGTGGGAGACTGTGAGGCGAGTCTGTGTGACAGTGTGGCTGTGAATGTATATGAGTGTGTTAGTGGATGTGAGTGTGTGAGACAAGTGTGTGCGGGGCGTGGGGAGATGGAGTTTGAACTCGGGTCTGGCTGTTCCTTGGAGGAGAGAAGCCGGCCCTCAGGGTCGGGCTTGGGTCCACGCCCGGCCCCACCTCATCGGCTTTGTGACTTCAGCAGCTCCTTTTCCTCTTGGAACCTCTGTCTCAGCCTGTAAAATGGGGACACGAATGTCCCCAAAGGTCAGGAGGGGGATAAATGGGCCGATACCACACGCACAGTACGGCTCGGCCGTGAAGGGACTTAGCACGACGTTCTTCAGGGCCAGCACCAGCTCTAGAACTGGACCGGGGATGGCATGTGACTGGTGCTCTTCTGCGGACAATGGGGACTTCAGCTGGGCTTCTAGGACAGACCCTTTGCCCTGGCGTTTGAGGCCAGAGCCGGGGACCGCCTGAGAGCCGGCTGGAGAGGGGGCCAGCCACCTGCCCTTTCTACCAAGGGGCGTGGGCTCGGGTCTCCCCCTCTGCCTCGTTCTCCCCACTGTGTGAAGACACACTAGGGTCACAGCTCCCCACAAGGATGGCACAATTGGGGCTATCCTGACGGTCTTTGAGCAGAAGGTCCCCTGCTGTCATCAGATCCTCAGGAGACCCCTGAGCCCAGAGTGCAGGTCCCCTGCAGGGCCCACGGGCTTTATTCCACAGCTCCTGGAGATGTGCCGAGAGTTGAATTGTTTAGCCAGACTTTTCCCGGGTCTCGCTAACCCCCCGCCCCCCACACACACTGGAACTGAGGGCCCTGACTCAGGAAGGGAGGAGGTGAGGTGACCAGTTTGGACGCTGAGACCAGAGGTTTGGGACCACCAGGGCACCCACCCCTCACCTCTCCCCTGGCTCCCAGGGGCTGCGTCTTGGTAGGGATCAGCTTCTTTGTAAAGAGAGCCAGCCCTCTCCTCCTTGCGGCCTGGCTGAGTCTGGGCCAGGGGGCTGTCCTGGGGAAGGTCACCCTGGCATCGCGGTGAGAAGGGCCTCTCCATCGGGCCGGGCACTGAGGTGGCCCAGGGCTGGCCTCGCAGGCTCGGGCGCCATTCTGCTGGCCTCCTGGCAGTTAGCGCGCCACAAGGTCAGCCTTCAGACTTCAACAGGACGCCGTCTGTTCCTCTTCCACGTCAGCACTTCTGTCCTTAGGAGAGGCATTCCATTCGGTCATTCCTTCCAAAGTGACCAGGCAGGCGCGGCTCTGGGTGCTGGGGATTCATCTGAACAAAACAGACAACAATCCTGCCCTCCCATAGCTCACCTTCCAGTGCCCAATGGAACGTTTCACCATGATGGAATGTTCTAGATCTATGATGCCCAAATTGGTAGCTGCCGCCCATGTGTGGCTATTGTGGACTTGAAATGTGTGACTCGTGTGACTGAGGAACTGAAGCTTTCAATTTATTTAATTGTAATTAATTTCAGTTTCAGTTTAAGTAGCACCTGTGGCCAGTGGCTGCCCCCAGACAGTGCAGATCTGGTGGGAGCCCTAAACCCTAAAGAGCTTGTTTTAGGAGCAGGTTTTCTATGTGGTTTTCCTTTCTTGACCCTGTACTACGTCACAGGGACCTTCATGTGCATCTCTGGGAGGGTTTGCCTGACACTGCTGGGGTGGGACAGAGGAGCGTTTCTGACCAACATCCTTCTCTGCTTAAACACAGCACATGCAAAAATGCCGCTCCCCCAGAATGCAGTTCCTTGAGGACGGGTGTGGGGGGGCGGGCTTCTCTCATGTTGGTTTTTATGTTTAACTTCCAGCCCAGAGCTTGGCATCTCAGGGGCTGCTCAAATATCTTTTGAATGAGTATATGACAATCCCAGCTCTGCCATTTGCCAGCTGTGTGACCTAGGGCAAGTTACGTAACCTCTCTGTGCCTCGATCAATGGGAATAATGACAGCACAACCTCCCAGGGGTTCTTATGAAACTTAACTGGTGTAAGACACTGAAAGCGTCTGGAGCAGGCTCTGGCACGGGCGCTCTGTACGTTTTCACTTGTACTGTAGTGGAGGAAACCAGCTCTCAGTGGTGGTTCCTGGGCGTCTCCACAGGCCGCCACTCCCTCGAGGTCCCCCCTTCCTCTGCCCGGCCGTCTCGGGGAAACCTGGCTTGCATTTGGACGTTAGCGAGTGTCACACTCACTGTCAGAGCTTCAGGGAAATGGAGGAGTCATCACCTCTAGTCCCTTTGTTTGGAAACTGAGCCCAGAGACCACAGGTGTTCTGGCTGGGGCCACACAGCTGTTCAGTCAGTCATGGAGCTAGGACCGATCCTGGGTGTCCCTCGTCCTGGTCCACTTGGTCATTGTTGGTGGCCGTCACCTCCCTGAACAGACCTGTCCTCACTGGGCATCTGCTGACCTCTGCCCTCCGAGGTGCCCACTGGAGGGATGGGCTCAGGAACTGCCAGAAACCCCCTGCCCTGCCCCTCTAGCAAGGAAACTGCTCTGGAAGCCGACCTGGCTGCCACGTCTGGCCCTGCAGCCTCTCAGTAAGGCCCCCCGGGCAAGTAACTTAACCTCGTTCAGCCTCAGCCTCCTACTCTAAGGCGGGGCGGCTGGTGCGGGCCTCAGAGGTGGTGAAGAGCCAGTGAGATAATTTGCTGCAGCCAGCTGGGACTGGGCTGGTGCGGCCGAGGACCTTGGGAAAGTGGCCGGTATTAGACTGGAATGGAGGCCCCTCCGGACTCCCCAGCCACCACTCACGGCCCCGGAGTGTGGCTGCCCGTGGCCTTGGTACTTGAGCTGCAGCTTGTCCTGTCCAGCCTGGCCTCCAGGTCACCCTGGGGGCGGCTGTCCCCAGGGCCCAGCGACTTCTGGTTCTCTGCAGCCCTGGTCAGACCAGCTGCCTTGATTTCCCCTCTCCTAGGGGCCTGATGTCATCCTTCAGAGGCAGCCTGGGGGCCTGAGGGGGGAGGTACATTCCCACAGCCAGATCCCCTCCCTCCGCCTCCCCCTACCCTCCCCCATCCCCTTCCCCTCCATTCTCTCCCTCTCCCTGCTCCCCATCCTTCCTGACCCCCCCAGACTGGCCCCTTAGCCCCCCCTCCCCCCAGGCCCCTCCGCTCCCCCCGGGCCTGCCCTGTGCTAGCTCCTGCCTGTGTGAATGTCTCATCTCCAATTTTATTCGCTGGGCTCCAGCCCATTTGCATAATCCACATAGTCACCCTGGTTTTAATTGCCCACAACTCTGCAGAAAGATCATGTGGTTAAGTGGTAAATCATAATTAGATAAATAATTGGTTTGGCCACAGCAAGCTGCTTTTGTTACACCTGCCATCTGCTGGACCCATTTTTTCTTCTGGCCAGAACAATGCGGTTCTGATGACAGAGCATGCTGCTTCTCTCTTATGGGGGGGCAGGGGGAGCCGGGGGAGGGGGCCGGGCAGAGGGGGGTTGAATGGAGGGGCTCGGAAGCAGAGCCTGGAAAATTGCCCGGTTGCTGGGGTCCACGCCTGGCCTGCATTTCTCTCTCTCTCTGAGCGGGCACACCACACGTTGGCCATTCATTACTCGGCTTGGTTAATGCATCAGAGTGGCAAATTTGACTTCTTTGCAGAAAAGGGAGGGAGGAAAGGGGCCTGGGGGTGGAAGGGACCAGCAGGGGCTGCCTGAGGCCTGGCCTGCCTGCAGTTTGTCGAGTGGCCCTGACAGCCGGGGCAGGAGGCCTGCTGTGGAGGCCTGGGCCCGATCCCAGGGGGGTGGCGGGGGCAGGTGGGCAGAGGTTAGAATCCTCAGACCTCCCTGCCCACTGCGGTCAGCTTCTCCATCTGCTGCTCGCTGGAGGCCTTTATTTTCCATGTTCCAGGCCCCATCTGTGCGCCCAGGAGTCTCCAGGGGAATTGGGGAGCCCGGGCTGGCTAGGTTGCCTGGCCGGGGCCTTCTGCAGGGCTGCCTGCTTTTCACGCTTCTCTTCCACCAAGCCTCAGTCCCCTAGGCCACCAGAGCTGCTTGAGATTGTTCACTCAGTCATCCATGCATTCATTCATTCATTTAGCAAACACGCAATGAGCATCTTCTTACTTTATGAGTATAAATTCTAGAATTCATCCCTATGAGTCAGTCCTCACTGTGTGACTTGAGCAAGTTTCCTGACCTCTCTGAGCCTATTACTTCATCTGTAAAACGGATCGTAATTATCCCTGCCTTGAGGTCTTGTTGGGAGCATCAAAGGACATGATACTGATAAAGTCCATCGAGTGATGCCTACACTAAGTAGATGTCCAGTACCTGTGCTTGTTGGGTGCCTGACTGCCAGTCACGACCACTAATTATGGGGATGGCACTGCGCTGCCCTCCCCGAGCCTTACTGGAGGCCCACAAGGCTGCACTGAGTGTGCTAATGGAAGAGGCACCCAGTGCAGCGGGCAGGACCCAGGGAGGGAGGGGGCCTTGGAAAGGAACCCGGGTGGTGCCCAGAGGAAAGGCAGGGGGTTGGCCCAGACCTGAACACGCCTGACTCCAGGGCGTCTGTGTGTCTGCTCAGGACAGACAGGCACCGAAGCCCCAGGCCTGCTCACTCGCCCTGTGGCTCCTCCCCAGACAGCGCTCTCCCTGGAAGCCTCACAGACTGCCCGTCAGCCTCGGTTATCTAGTCTTCTGGGGTTTGCATCTGCAGAAACCCAGGAAGCATCCTTCCTCTTTAGGGAGCTCAGCTTCTCCTTTTCAGCCTGACAGAAGACAGCCTGAGAGCTCAGAGCCTGTCAGAGGCCCAGACAGAGACCTAGCTGGGGAGGGAGGGATGTGCCCTCCCAGCCGAGAACCCTTCGGGGCAGATGGCTGGCTCGCTGGCATCAAGGTCTTATTGACCAGAAAACACTTGTATCTTCCTGAAAACCCACTGATGCCTGTTGGGAAAACTCTGGACATGGTCCACGTGACTGGGACTTTGGAATGTCAGATATTTACTGTGTTTTTCCATCCATCCACCCTTCCATTATCCACCTTCCTCCCTTCCTTCCTTCTGTTTATCATTTCTTGCCCATGCATTCATCCATTCATCCATCCATCCATCCATCATCCACTTTCTTTCCTTCCATCCATCCATCCACCCATCCGTGCCTTCCTCCATCCATCCATCCATCCATCCATCATCCACCTTCTTTCCTTCCATCCATCCATCCACCCATCCGTGCCTTCATCCATCCATCCATCCATCCATCATCCACCTTCTTTCCTTCCATCCATCCATCCATCCATCACCCACCTTCTTTCCTTCCATCCACCCATCCGTGCATTCATCCGTCTACCCATCCATCCACCCATTATCCTTTTTTTCTTTCCTTCTAGCCACCCATCCATCATCCATTTTCCTTCCTTCCTCCCTCCCTCCCTCCCTCCATCATCCATCCATCCCTCCCTCCATAATGCCTATAACTTGGTCTAAAGGTGGGCTTTTTCTCCAGCAGAGACTTGGCCGCCTGCCCCACTGCTTCATCACACCTCCCAGGAAGGACACATTTGCTGTGCTGACTCCATCCTGATGCTCACAGACCCCCCGAGGGAACCGCAGCTGCAGACCCCGTCACTGACGTGGGAAATGAGGCTCAAAACAGTTCCCTGGGGATGAGTGTTCTCAGACTCCTCTCATGTTTCTAGACTGCAGCTTTCCAGGAGACCCCTTGTGGGCAGTCGAGTCTGAACTCACTGTAGCCACATGCTCTGGATTCTTCTGGAAGCCCCCATTTTAGATTCTCTGCCTAGTTTTCTCCATGAGCCCACGTGTACCTCTCAGACTAAATATCTCAATCTCTGGCTCACAAAATGTGGTCATTTTTATATTCTACGTCTGTGCTGTCCAGTACAGTAGCCACTGGTCACATGTGGCTATTTAAATTTAACTTTTAATTAGTTAAAATAAAATAAAATAAAACATTCAGTTCCTTGGTCACACGGACCATGTTTCAAGTGCTGAGGGGCCTCACATGGCTGGTGACGACTGTATGGGACAGCTCAGATGGGACAGACAGACATTTCAGGCATTGAAGACAGTTATAATTGGACAGCACTACTCAAAGCATTTACTCATGCAGAGTCTTAAGTAACTAAAAGACGGGCCGTCCTCAGCTGTTACTGGTCTCGGGTTAGATCTTTCTGGATTCTCCTAATAGGGGAGGAAGGACTGACCTGGGAATCAGAGTTGAATTTTCATATGGTCTGTGGTGCTGTATGACTTGGATTCAATCACTTAACCTCTCTGGTCTGTAACAATCAGATCTGGGGACGTTTGGAAGAGGGGGTGTGCTGCTGTCTTTTGGAATGGTAGAGAGGAAAGTGAGACATGGGCTAGAACAGATCTGTGTGTGGCCGAGGCTTGGAGACACTGTATTTGTTAAAAACATAAAACATAAAAATGGCTGGTACGCTGACATGTGGTTCCTCAGAACTGGATTCTGGATGGTTTCAGGGAGAAAGTTTATATCCCTTCTGCGAAAAACAGTCTGCAAGGAAAGATGCTTTCCATTCTCTCTTTCCTCCTGGGCACGTGTCCCATCTCCCTCTCTCTGCTGTCTCATCTCCCAGAAGGGAGGCTGGACACCACAGCCCAGAAGGTTCTTTGCAGCAGATTCTGGGTCCCTATGTGCTGCGCTTGGATTCGTCAGCAGGAGGCCTGGGCTGGTCACTCCCAACACCACATGGCGGCTGCGGTGGGCTGCCCCCAGCCCTGCCTCTTGTCCCCTGTCTACCTAAATGATCGCCCTGAGCATCAGGCCGGCCTGAGGGGGGCGTCGGTTTTCATAGGAGGGCCTGCGCCCCTCCCAGCGGGGTCTGGCCTTCTGTGTGCTGCGTCCCACCTGCACGTGATGCACATGAAAAACCGACTTTGATCTTTCAGGAATCGCAGTGTAATCTACAACTGCTTGCGACAGCACCAGAGCTCCAAATAGCTGAGCGTCCCCCTCCCCGGACCCTGGCTTCCTCAGCCGTCTCGGAGATTCCTGGCAAAGGCAGGGGACTGTGCCTTCCAGCAGCCGGGCAGGGAAGGAGCTCCTGGGAGGCCCCCCAAGTGGGATGCTCTACCCTGGGGCTGCTCCCCAAAACAGCTGAGCACTGGGAGGGGTGGCTGGACTGGTCCGAGCTTGGAGACCTGTGGCGCTGACTGGGGTAACCTGGCGGTGGATGGCGCCTCTGGGCCCCCCCCCAACAGCCTCCTTCCTCCCACTCCCCCCTAATTATTTTTCTTGGATGCTGTGAATTAAATCTTCCAGTAACCACAAGAGACGTCTCTGGGTAAGGCCCCGCTCACATCTCCGTGCGCCGATAGAAGTTGTTAAATGAATAATGTTGACTTACGCTGGGGATCCAATTCTCTCTGAATATAATTCCCTTCGAGTTACGGGGAGCTTCCTGGAGAAATCGTAAAAATAATAAACACGTCTTCATATCAGAGGTTGGTAATGCTGCTGTGAATTCTTTAGGGGGAGAGAGGCGGGGAAGAAATAAATTAAAATTAATTTTTAAAAGAGGATCATGCCATAAGCCAGATGACAGACCAGCTGGTATAATGGGGTGGTTCTCCAAGGGGGAGCCCCTGGACGCCCCCTCAGAGTGGGGGCGGGGGTCACCTGTTGAAAATGTAGATTCCTGGGCTCCCCCCACCTCCCCACAAATTAGAATGCAGGTGATAGACGTGCTGGGGGTAGCCCTGACAATGTGTGTTTTGTCTGGGTGCTTCTTGTGGAAGTGGAGTTTGGGATCATGGGCTAGGAAGAGCAGTGGGTGAGTCTTGAGAATTGGCCCCCGTGACCATCTGCCCTGGCCAAGTGTGACAACAGGCTCTTGCATTTCACCTCTCTGGCCGGCTCTCCATCTGAAGAATTGCCAGAAACAGGGAGGCAGCTGGAGGAGCTGGGAGGGGTACTTAGCGCAGGCCCCTCCTCCCGCCGTCCCTTTCCCTCCTCCTCTTCCTCCTGAGAGCCCAGCCAGCTCTGAACCGTCCCTGACGCTCACAGGCTTGTCACCTGTGAGGTGAGGTTGTCACCCCAGCCTGTGGGCAGGGCTCTGAGACTCTCCTCTCTGTAAAACTGGAGGGTGGCGGTCCTGTGTGCTGTGACAGCAGGGTCCCCTCGCAGGAGCATCTGTGGCCGTGACCGTGCGCCCCCCTCGCTCCTTGTGCTCGGGGAGGGCCTCCAGGTGTTGTGTAAGCACTTCCTCCCACAGCTCTGTGCAGCCAGCTACAGAGACATGGGGTCACCTCGAGACAGCGTGGCTTCTAGCCTTTATGCGCCACCTCCGGTTATTAACGGCAGTGCTCACAGATGGGGTCAGGCGGCCTGGGGACTTTCCCAAGGTCACAGAGCAATTTGCCGGCTGAGCCAGGAATAGAACTCCTGAGCTGGGCTGTGCTAACCCTGGGCTCAAATTGCCAGCCAGGCAGGTCTGCACGGGGAGCAGGGCGTGCAGGGAGGGGAGGGAGCACCACAGGTCCTATATGTGGGCCAAGGGGAGGGGCTGTCATCCCGCGTTGACGGTGAAGGCCAGGCCGGGAGCTTTCTCCAGTGTCACTGTCATTCCTGGGAGAGGAGACTTTGAACTCTGGGTGAGAGGTTGGTGTTGAGTGGGGAGGCTGAGTAGGTGGCTGGAAGGCTCTAGTGGTCTGCCTGTCTGGGTTTCTTTTAAGATTGTCGGGGAGCATTCAAAACAAAACAAAAAACCATCATTTGTTTCCTGGTAACTCTTTGCAGAATACTCTAGCTACTCTTAGGGGGAGGGACTGGTGTGGCCTCGTGGATGTAGGACTCTGTGTAAAGGCTGGTGGAAAAAAATCCATCCTCACCAACTCTGGAAAGTCTCTCAGCTCCGTGCGTGTATTCCGGAAGCTTCCCGTCCTGTTTTTGGCTGGGTTTATTTGGGGGCAGAAGGGATGCGTGCAGCAGTTGTTGCTGATGAGGGTTTGTGTCCTCCTAGGAGCCCCTTAACTTCATTTAGATCACTCCAGCAAACGGTTATTTATGGGCTTATGAAGGTCTAGAAATAAGTAAGGCTTGTTTCCTCTCCACCAATGGCTCGGCCTCTGGTGAGCACAGGGCACAAACTAAATGCTGGTCACCCCACAGGAGAGGGAAGGTGAACTTCCACTAGAGGGGGTTAGAGCCACATCCGGGAAGGCTACCTGGAGGCGGCAGAATGTAAGCCAGGGCCTGAGGGAAGAGGAAGGAACAAACAAGGAGACTTGGGGAGGATTGGGGAGGCACCCGGCAGGGGGCACAGCCTGGGCGAGGGCCCAGAGAGAGGCTCTCAATCTAAATTAACCGCCGTGGCAGGATGGCAGGATGCGGCAGGGATGGGAAGGGTGGTGGGGCCCTGTGTGTCCAGAGACTATGAGACACTTCTCGATCAGCCTGTGTGTGGGAGGTTGGAAATGTGGGGTGGCTGGTGCATGGATTTGCAAGTCATGACCGGAGAGGTGGGAGCCTGAGGTCTTGAGGGGCGAAGGTGGAGACTTAAAACAGGAAAGGAGCCAACTTGAAGGCCAAGGGGGTGAGGGTGGAGGGATAGGAGGAGAGCAGCCCAGGAGGGAACGCAGGAGGAGGTGGCACACCCATCGGTGTCTGCCAGGCATGCTGTGGAGCCGCGCAAAATGAAGAGATAAGGTGATGAGAGGGGCACTGGGGACCTTTGGGGGCAACGTCACAGTGGGACCAGGCCAGGGCCTGCGTGGAAGAGGGGTAGCGGAGGCTGGGCATGCAGAGTGGCCTTTGGTGGCAGGTGGAGGCCCGGCTGGGAGGAGGGGTTTCAGGATGGGAGCTTTCCAGACTGAGGCTGGAAGAGCCAGGCAGGAGGGGAAGCAAAGGCCCTTCTTGGGGCACACAGGTAGAAATGAGGGAGGGCTGCACGGTGCAGCGGCGCCTCCGTCTGACCTCACCTGGGGCCCCGCAGGCACCCAGACGATCTGAGGCAGCTGGCCACAACCTTGACACCGGGAACTTCCAATGGTGAAAATGACACTTTTAACGTAATCCTTTCTCTTTGATTATTTCCGTTTGTGAGACCAGATTATAAAGACATAAGGTCCTCTGCTCACATCAGCTCTTGCTTGTGTGTGGCTTGTCCAGTCGACCTGCGATAAAGGCAACTGGGATTTGATTGTCCAAGTGACAGTTTGGGATTTTAATGACAGGCAGTAGCTCATTAATCTAGAAATTTGTCAGGAGCGCTGACCTCCTGAAAGGATGGGAGAGGGGCGGGAGGGAGGGAGGAATGCAGGGGAGGGGAGAGGAGGGTGCGGTTCTGGAATGAGGGCTCCTGGGGTCAAACCCCCGCTCAGTCTCCTGCCCCCGAAAGCAGAATGCCTGGTGCACAGTGGGCTCTCAACAGATGTCATCCCAGGAACCCCGGCTGCTGCCAGGGCCGGGTGAGGGGCACATGGCACCGAGGGGTGGGCTGAAGGCCCGAGGAGATGGGGCCGGAACACCATGTGACCATGTGTGCAAAGTCACAGACCTTCATGTCGACTTTTCAGGGCTATTAGATACTTAAAGGACTTTGAAGCCTTTTAAACATGCAAAGAAAATTGGGGGATGGGGACCCCAAAATCAGTCTCTGAGGATCCCTGGAAGTTGGTGTGGGTATTAATGGAGACCTCGTGGGCCTGGTCAGCCCGGGGTTCTAGAACATCTCCTGGTCTCCTGTTGCTTAGCAGGGTCCTGTGGCTGGTCCCACCTGGCTCTGTCCCACCCTTGGGGTGACTCGCGGCCCCAGGCCTGCTCTACCCAGTGACGTCCTGGGCATGTGATCCGTCTGTGTGGCAGCCTGGGTGGGGGTCCAGGTCTGCTGTCCTCTGAGCGGACTGACAGACCAGGAAGAGGGAGGAAAACCCCTCAGCCAGCACGACGACAGCTGGTTAATTTTTCACGAAGGAGGGTTGTTCCTGAGAAGCTGTTGAGGGAACCACCCAGATTTCTGTGTCCACCAGGTGTCCAGGCTCAGAAGGCGGGCATGTGCCCGCTGCCGTAGACGTCGTGTGGGGTTATGGGGGCACTTGTGCCTTTCCCCCCAAGGGGCCACACTGGCCTCAGGTCAGGGGTCAGGCCTGGGGGGGGCTCGCCTGGTGACCCCCGAAAGGCCCAGCTTCCCCTTGCTCTCTCCCTGTCCCCAGGCCTGCCCAGGTCACAGTTGGCTGCTTTCCAGCCCAATGGCCAGGTGGCAGGAGCGGCTGCAGCCCTGCTTGGAGACAGGTGTGTGCCTCTCCATGTCAGGACCCCCAGCTGCTCAGTGCTCACAGGCCCGGCTGTTGATAAGGGTGAAGGAAGGCCTGTGGCTTTGGGGGCAGGACCTCAGATGGAGGGGGACTCGGAGATCAGGTCTGCAGAGGCAGCACTGAGTGTGTCTGTGTGTGTGTGACGAGGGGGGAGGCGGAGCGTGGAAAAATGCCCTGGAAGCGGAATACACTTGAACGTGACCGGTTGCTCTCCAGATGCCCAAGGGCCGCAGACGCGGCAAGAAAGGGAGCTGCCGGGAGATGCTTGTCCTCAGGGGCGTCTGCCTGGGGCTCCCCAGAAACTGCAGGCCCTGCCCTGCTTCCCCAGGACCAAGCAAGGGGGCCTTCAGGTTGCATCTTTTTTTAAATTGAAGTGGAATTCACATAACATAAAATTACGTTTTAAAGCGGACCATTCAGAGGCATTAATGAATTCACCAAGTTACACAACCACCACCTCTCTTGGTCCAAAACATTATTTTCACCCCAAAAGGAAACCCCATACCCGTGAGCAGTCACTTCCTTCCCCCCAGCCCTGGCAACTACTAATCTACTCTCTGTCTGTATGGATTTACCTATTCTGGACTTTTCTATGGATGGAATCACACACTATGTGGTCTGTTGTGACTGGCTCCTTTCACGCAGCATACTGTTTTCAAGGGTCATCCATGCTGTAGCATGGTTAGTACTTCATTCCTTTCGATGGCTGAATAATATTCCATTGTATGGATAGAGTACAGGTTTTTAAAATCTATTGTCAGTTCGTGGACATTTAGGGTTCCCATTTTCTGGCTATTATGAATAATGCTGCCATGAACATTCGTGTCCAAGGTTTCATGTGGACATATGTTTTCAAGTCTCCCTGTGTTCATCCACGTTGGAGTACGTATCAGGACTTCTTTCCTTTTTATGGCTGAATAATATCCCCCTGTATGGATAGACAACATTTGTTTATCCACTCATCCGTGGGGGGACGTTTGGGTTGATTGCATAATTTTTAAGACTCATCTCTGAGAAGGAATGCCTGTCTGGGGTATGTCAACACTTAAAGAAATGATAAAACCAAGAAACTTTGGTGGCCTGTGGGGTCCTACCCTTCTCTCTGGCTGTCCCCCTCTCTATCTGGCTACATAGACCCTGCAGGTGACCAGCTAGCAGTACTGATCCTGAAGCCAGCACGGGGCTGGGCTGGGGTTGGTGCTGGCGTGACTCGGAGTGTGTGTGATTCCCAGTTCTACCTGTGTGTGGGGAAAGGGGGGGACCTTCCTGCCAGGACATGCGAGGGAGAGCAAGCCGGTCCCGCGCTGCCTCATCCCGGCCCCCACGGCCCGGTGCTGACGTGATGTCCTCACCGGTCGCCCTGCCTGTCTGCTCTGACGCTGAAAAGCGTTTCCTCGTAAAACTTTTTATCTGTGGCTGCCCTTCCGTCCATTTCCTCCTCACACCAAATGTAAGGAATCTGTTGAACTCCGACTGTCTTCCGGGCGCTGTGTGAGCCTCTGTCTAGTTTATGATCGTGTTTAGTCCTCTCCAAAACGGGGGAAGGGGTCGTGTTGCTTGCCTGTCAACAGCTGGCATAATTGGAGCACAGCCAGGCGGTGGTCATGCAGGTGTCGGTCCTCAGACCCTCTCCCCTCCATGCTCACGTCCCTCCGGAATGCCAGTGTGTGCTCCCGGAAGCCATGTTTCTAAATTAGCTTTTTGGATCGCCATTGAATGAGGTTAACACCAAGGTGCCCAGGAGGTTGTGTTGAGGAAGAGTTGGGGAAAGCCTGCTGAGGGTGTGGAGGTGGTCGGCTGCTAGAGACGGCCGGGCGGTAGGGGGAAGAGTGAGATGAAGCTCAAAGACAGTTTCACAGCTGATGGGGGCCTTGAATGCCAAGCCGGGACATCGTGGTGCAGGAGTCCAGACGCACTGCTGGGAGTGGACGTAGTTATCTGATGGGAGCAGAAGTTGTGAGAAGGATGGAATGGTCTGCTCTGACACTGCTGTAAACGGGACAGAGGGTGTTTCTGGTGTGGTTCCTGTTTGTCATAGTTGAAAAGTACGTGTGTGCCTGTCGATTTTGCCCACCATTCTCTGCGCGCCCCCCCCCCCCGAAGTTTCTGCTCCCTCCCTGGAAGCAGAGCCTGGGTGTCTGCACCCACACATGCCGCTGGTGCAGGCCTGCCAGGTAGACGGGATTCAGAGCTGAGGGTGCTGAGTGCTCTGCGATTTCATAAAAGCCTGCTAAAATAAGACCACTTGGGGACAGGGTCTCTCCCGGCTCTGCATCACAAATGTCGACAGTAGGAAAATTTGGCCAGGTTTCTCTCAAAAATGAAACATGGGAACTAGGCATGCGAGGAGATGAAAGCCAGGCCCCCAGCCCAGGCAGCAGTGGTGTTGGGGACGTGCCCTGGGAGCCCCTGGAAAGCAGGCTGAGTTCTCTGAGCCTCCGTTTCCTCATCCAGGCAGTGGCGTGGCACCACCCCAGGGCTCTGAATACGGAAGGGGTCTGAAGGGGTGCAGGGGACGGGCGCTGGGCCACCAGAGATGGGCTCTTTGCAAACTGTCTTCTTGCTGGAAGCTGCAACCAGGGGGCCCCTTCCCTCCACGCCTGCCTTCCCTCCCTCTGCCGGCCAGTGGACAGGAGGAGGGACAGGTTGGAGAGCAGCCCAAGGCTCTGCCCAGGTGGCTGGGGGATGGGCAGCGGCTCAGCCAGGCCACCCTGAGGGTGCGGGACCCCAGCCGCCGCGTGCTCAGCCTGGAAATGCTGCGGGACTCCCACGACTGCCCGGGTTCTCAAGTGGGTGGGGAGCTAGGAGGGTTTGTGCTTGACCCGTGGGAAGGCCACCCAGGCCAGCACTGGCCGAGTTGCATCCTGTGGATAGTAGCAGGGGCCTGGCGGGGAGGGGGCACTGGTGCAGAGAAGTCCAGAACTACCAGCCTCAGGGCCTCTGTGGACCCCCGGCAGCCTATGCAGCCTCCCCCAGGAGTCATTACCCTCTTTGAGAGTCCGAGCACCCACCCCCTCCATCTTCCCTTCCCCTGGCTTGGCCTGGCCCCTCATATAAAGTTTAAAGGTTTAAAATGCAAATATTTCTCTTTTATAGATGCCAGCTGTCTCCAGAGAGCGCGTTTCCTCACTGCTCAACTTTATCGTCCAATTAGCTTCCCATATCTGGGTACTGGAGAGCCGGGGGGGGGGGGGGGGGGCGAGGGGGGAGGGGAGCGCAGGCTCCTGGGGCGGTTCCGGGGCTGGAAGCTGCCCCCTGGGGTCCTGTGTCTGGGGCGGGTGGGGGAGCCTGGTCAAAGGGGGGAGGGGTGGGCATCCCTCCCAAGGCTGGGGGGCACCTTTCAGATTCCGGGCTCCAGCAGGAGAGGCAGGAGCCGGGGGCGGGGGCAGTCAGTGGCAGGGGTATTCTTTTCTTATTTAAAAAAACTAAAAGCAGCCAGCTCCAAACACTGGCTTCCTTTTAGTCCCTCTCGAGTGTCCCCCCTCCCCGCCTGCTTTCTAGCTACGCAGCGGCTTCCCCATTCACCAGGGCTCGGCGGCGCTCACAAAGCGAGACAATTAGAATTGAAAATCTATGCAAAACAGCTGTTAACTGATTGTGAAGGAGTGCAGCTGTGTGCTGGGTGCAGCTTGGGAGCCGGCGCGGAAAGGGCAGGAAGTGTCGGGGCAGCCCGGGGTTAAGAGGCAAACCCCTGTAACCTCGTCCAGGGAGTCGTCCAGGCCCTGCCCCTCCCTGCTCTCCCGGAGGTGACCTTGGCTCCTGGAGAGCCAGCTGCGATGGCATGGGGGCCTCCCTGGGCCAGGCCTGCACGCCGCCCCCAGCACCCCTGGAGAAGCTGGCTCCTCCCTAAGAAGGGCCGGCTGGGAGAGGAGTGAGGGCTGCCTCTCCCTCACCCTCTGCACTGGTTCTTTTCCTCCATTTATCCATTCAGCAGGTCTGCGTTAGATCTGAACGCACAGAGCTTGCCTGGTGGCTGGGGCCGGGGTCCCTTTCCCCACTAGGGGGAGGGGAGCCCGGCTCCAGCCATCACAGTGAGGCCCAGACCACCGTTCCCCACCCCCAGCCTGTGAAGGATGCTCCTTCCTGGCCCTCCCCCAGGAGGCAGCGCAGTAGGGTGGCCTGGGAATCACATTTTGCACACACACCCTCCCCCATCATCTAAGACCCGCTGCACGTGCGATGGCTATCTGAGAGTGGGACACAGCGCCTGGAGAGATGAATTCCAGAGGCGGGGATGGGAAAAGCCTTCTTGGAAGAGATAAGATTTAAGCCCGACTTTGAAGAATGGAGAGGATTTCTGGGCCAGTGATAGATGGCTGGACAGAGAAAGAGGACTGGGAGTATAAGTGGTGGGGGCTTGGCCGCGGGGCAGGGTGGGAGGGCTGTACAGATCCCGGGGCGCTGGGCTCTGGGTGATGGGTCCTCCAAACCCCCTGGAAGGGAGAATGGTTTCCAGACACCAGGATAGCCTGCCAGAGATGTTCCCAAATGAGGGCGAAGACCTGAAAGTGCTTTGAGACCTGCCCCCCCCCCCCCCGAGGTGTTTTCTGCACCAGGTAGTTCCAGAGAAATGCTGCCAGCTACAGGCAGACACCCGGGTCTGGATGGGGCTCAGATCGAATTTGTGCACCCTATGCAAGTTAATTAACCTTCTCTGGTCTGCTCACTGGGCTTTGTAATGGAGGTCATGTGGCCTGCCTTGCAGGGCCCCGGGGGATTAGATGACATGAGGTGAGCAGCCTGGGCACATGTTAGGTGTCTGGTAAATGGCGAAGTGATCTTCCCTTCCCACCCACACTGAAGTCCAGGGCCCTGATGCTGATCTGCTGATCCAGGTGCTGAAAGAAGTGCTGGGGTGATGTGAAGATGACAGTGACATGCAGGCTTGATGTGCTAGGAACGACTGGTTAGGTGGAGGACGCTGTTACACTGACTGTGTCCTGCTGGCCCCGAAAGGATGCAGACTGATAAAGAGCAGGTCTACAGGATCCCCTTCCCTGGTATCCAGGGCCCGTCGTAGACCAGAGGCTGGCACCTGTGCAGGGACTCAGTGGGGTAGAGTCGAAGGTAGTGCCTACACTCCCGGGAACCTCACTTGGCCCAGGCAGGTGCCCGCGTGCCCTCCTGTCTTTCCAGTTCCTTGCTGCCTCGAAGTGTCCCTCCTGTCTGCACCTCCCGCCTGCGTCCGTCATCTGGTCTTTTTGAGCTGGTCACTGAGAACCAGCTGGGCATTTTCAGTTCTGTATCTGGGAAGGCTAGTGCCAACAGAGCCAGTGCTTGGTGTGTTTGTTGAGTGACTAAATGCCCACCGTCTTGGTTAGAGGACCTTTCTTTCCGGCGGACCCCTTCTGGGCATCTCCATCTAAACCCTGTCCTCGGTGCCTCACATCAAGGGGTAGGTTTAAGGGGCTCCTGGGCCGTATCCTTGACGGAGGGCTTTTTCATGCTTTTGGCTGTGCAAGTTTCCCAGGTTCGTGGCTCGTGGAGGTGGGGCTGGATTTTGTAGGAATCGGACCCCTGCTTCCTGCTCTAGGAGGCACAGGTCAGATTGGCAGGGGTCTGGGGTGCAGGCAGGCACCCACCAGCACCCTGTGGCCCCTGGCACAAAGGAAGCAGGACCCTGGTGAGCCATGTTGTCAGGGCAGGTGCCGCCCCACACAGTCCCCATACGACTGGCCCTGGCATCTTGCCCTTTTATTCTGGACCTTCTTTCTCTGCCCGGTTTCCAGGCAAATGGGAATGAGGAAGAGGAGGTCCAGGGAGGGAGTGCTTGGCCCAGGAAGGGCTCCCGGCTGGCTCCAGAGGAGAGAGGAGAAGAAACATGCCTGGAGGGAAATGGAGGGCAGCCAGCCTGAGCCCCGAGTGGCGGGAAATTAGGAGGCAAGCTACAAACCTCGCTAGCGAGGAGCGCGGGCTGCAGGAGAGCAATTCCCACCCTTAAACTGGGAGGCCGTGCTCCCGGATTACTAATTTCCTCCAGCGGGCGCACTGACAGTGAGTGTCATCCATCTCCCCAGGGTCAGCCCGCCTGGTGGCCAGCCAGCATATTTCTAGCCAGGGCGCGCACAGCCAGCTCGCTGCTGCCCCCCGGCGGTCGCTGGGGTTTCCTGCAGCTCCCCGCTGCTTCAGGTCGCCTGTGCTGGGAGGGGAGACGCCAGGTGGGAACAGCTCCGAGCACAACTCCCGCTGCTCCGGTGCGCACGTGATCTTGAGCAACTCAAGGCCTCAACTTCCTCATCTGTGAAACGGGATCCGACCACCCGTCTTGCAATCCGGTGGAACCAGATGTCTACTAGAGGGGGATCTGCCGACTCTAAAAATGAGCCAAATGATAACCCGCAGTGGCCACCCCACCAAGTTTTATGTTTGGCTCTGTTGTCCTCCTCAAACAGGTGGAAGAACTTGGCCCCTCTGCCCACCCGGGCCTCTCCAGGGATGAAGGGGAAAATGCAGGAGCATGTGTCCCGGTGAGAGGAATTTGGAGGTTGGGCCTGGGTGTCCTGACCTGGGGGATAAGGCTGGGAGGAGATTCCCCGCCAGGTGCGAGAGGTTCGTTTGCATACTCCCCTCCCCCCGCAGCCTATAATCCAGGTGGGAAAGGGTTGGAGCCGCCCCAGAGGTTTTTAATTTGATTTTTAAGGTCTTAAGCCAGTTGTTGAATTCTCTCCTAGCTCCACCCTCCCCTCCCCCCGCCCGTGACTCCCGGCGGGGATGGAGACACCCCCTCCCCCGCGCCCTGGCCGCGGGGGCCGGTGAATCTGCCGGCCATTGCTGGGTATAAATTACTCGAGGCCGCGCTGCGGAGACACCTTGTGGTGCGTAAATTAAAGCGTCGGGCTAAGGCCGAGGCCCGCAGGAGGGCAGCGCGGCCGGAGCGGGGCGGCTGGTGAAGGGGAAGCGCCCCTCCCGCGCGGTGGCAGGACGGGCCGGAGCCTGCAGGTAGGAGCCAGTAACGGCCCCCGGCCAGGCCTCGCCGGTCCGTTTCCCTTTTCGTTTGTGGTCGGCCAGAAGCCTTGTGCAAGGCGGGGGGCTGACCCGCGTGCCCCAGCATGCCCTCGGTCGAAGGTGGATCAGGGGAGTGGGTGGTTTAGAGGCACCCATCCGGTCCCTGCCCCTCGCCCCCCAGCGGGCACACAGGCGGGTTCTGCTTCTCGCTGGCGCGGGCCCCGGATGCTCCAGGCCCGCCAGCGTCATCGGGAACAGATGGATGGGGGGTGGCAGGCGCCCAGCGCTCCCTCCCATCGCAATCCGGGCTGGCGTGGGGAGGGAGGGAGAGGGAGGGAGGAAGGCGGGGGAGGCTGGGCCCGCGGGGACGGCAGCATGCGCGCCTGCCAAGCGCGGCGCGGGCATGTCCCGGGGCAGGTTTGGGGCTGGCAGAAGTGCGGGCTGGCACCGGGGACCGAAAGTTGAAACCCGCAGCTAGGCGCTGGGACGGCCGCCTAGGGGTGGGTACTCGTTTGCCTCCGGGCTAAGTATGAAAGCTGTAGATTAGAGGGTTTTCAAGAGGATGTATAGGGAGAGACCCCAGGGGCATCAGAGCACTGCTCGGAGCTTCGGACGTGCGCGGGGTCAGAGCCCGGGGCGCTGGAATGCGCCAGGGCCGGGGGCGTCAGGCGAGGCTTGACCCATTAACCCGGCACTTCCTGGAGACGCGGGCTGCGCGGGGGGGTGGGCTCGAGGCTCCTCTGCGCCCGCCGCCGGTGGGGGCCGGGGCCCGCAGTCGTTCGCCGTGCCGCCTGTGGGTGCCCAGGAATTTCAGGACGCTCCCTGAGTCATTCCAGTCTGTCAAGTGCTTGGGTGAGGTAGGGTGGGGGGTGCCAGGAATGGGGAGGCGCTGCGCTGGGGCCGGAGGCCCAGTGGGTCGTGCCAGTTTCTGGAGGCGGGTGGCTTCGCCTCTGACCGCAACCCCAGCTACTTAATGATCCCCCTGGCGGAGCGGCGCCTCCCTGGACTCTCTAGCCGCTGGGACGTGGGACCTTTAAAGAACTACCCGCGTCCCCCCGCCTTGTGGCTTTCCTAAAAGTTCCTTAAAACTGGAGGGGGGTTTCCTAGAATTTGGGGAGGAAGGCGCAGAGGGACGAGTTCTATAATGTTCACGTTTTTCAAGTAGGGGCAATAAGGTCACGCATCTTGGGGGGGGGTGGACGCATACAGCCTGTCTTGTGTCGCCTCCTCCCCAGCACGCACACCAGCTCCAAGAAGGTTGTCCTCGAGAATACGTGAAGTTTGTTCGCTCATTTTGGGGCCTGCTCTGTGCTGGACACTGTTCTAGGCGCCCGGGAAGCGATCACGAGACGCGCCAGGGCTCTGCTTCTGTGGCGGGCATGTTGGAAAAGACTGCTCCCTACTTTTGAAATCAAGTGACCGGTCTTGGACACCCGTGTATCCGAGACCCCTAAGCAGTCGAGCCAGGGGCTCCCGGGAGCCTGAGGGTGGCCCTTCCCCTACCTGCTGGTGTCCTCGGCTCACCTGGCCGGCCTGGCTACGGAGGGGCGTGTGCCCGCGCGGGTGTACCCGGGCGCCCGTAGGTGCGCGCGCGCGTGTTTGCGGCTGAAACCCGACACCTCCCGCTGGCTGAGGTCAGGGAGCCGGGAGCGAGCCAGTGGCCCGGGAGTGGGCGGCGTTGCGCTTGGGTGTGTCCTCGGCGGCGGCGACAGCAGCAGGTGTTTCTTGGCCGGGGCCCCGGAAGCTCCACCTCCCCAGCGGCCCGAGCTGCCGTCGCCGCCGAGCAGCCCCGGGTGAGATAAGCAGTTTAGACAAACACTGGGCGACAGTGGCTCCAGCATGTGTCAGCCGAGGCAGAGCTGCGGGGCCCTGGCATGAAAGGTGAGCGCGCCGGGCAGTGTGTATGGGGGGGTTCTCCGCGCTCCCCCCACGGCCGCCCGCCCTCCTCTCCTCTAAGTTCGCGGGTTCCGCGGGGGCGGCCGCCAACGGCTCTCGGGCAACTTCCCCCGGAGTGTGAGCGGCGATAAGAGCCAGGCGAGCGGGCAGGCGACCAAAGGCTCCCCCCCCCCGCCCGCCGCGGGTCGTAGCCTGGGCGGCCTGGCTCCGGGGCTCGATGGCTGCGTTCGGGGAGGGGCGCGTAGGTGCGCGCGGGCGAGTGGGGAGCGGGCGGGGGGCTCCCGGGGAACTGTCGACTCTCCGGAGCCTGAGTGAAAACTTTGCGGCGGCGGGGGAAGGAGCGAGGGGGGCGGCCGTGCGCCCCCGCGGCAGGTGCTGGCGGCGGCTGTGGGGGAGGCGCTCGCCGGCTGGGGCCGCGCGGCTTGGGTTTTTGTCTTGGTCCCCTCCCCCTCCCCTGCGAGCGGGGGAGACCGCCGGGAGGGCGGGACTGCAGCCTCCGGGGTCTCTGACCCCCACGCCCTGCTTCCCAAGGGCGCGCTCTGGGCTCCACTGCTCCTCCCCCCCTCATCCCTGGAGCGGTTCCCCTGCCCCTCCCCTTGCTGAAGATGGCTGCTCCTCGGAGGTGGGGGGGTGATTGCATCCGCCGCCCCCCATTCGCGTTGCCCTTTTCCCCTCCCTGGCCCTTTCTGCTCCGCTTGGATGCGCCTCCCCGCCCCCAGCCCTCCCGGGCCGGCGGCCGCGCTGATGGGCGGCGAGTGGCCCGACCGAGTGGAGCCGATTCAATTATATTGCAGCACCAGAGACACCTCCTCGGCCGCCCGCCCGCCTCTCCAGCAGGCTAATTAAATTCCCTTCGAGGAGGCGGAGCGGGCGTTGGGCTCGCCTCCCACACCCCCCTTCCGTCTTCCCTCCGGAGCTCCGGGTGGGAGATGAGGGGACCACTTAGAAGTGTGCAGCGGAGGCTTGAGGCGCAGGTCATGGAGGAGAGAAAGGGGTTCCTCGGAGTGGGAGAGGGGATGCCCCAACACCCCCACGTGATGGGGCTGGAGGCCTCTTGCTGCAGCGCCGGCTTTAAGTTTTAAGGGCTGTGTGCATGGCGGGGAGGCACCTGCCGGGCCCCCCGCTGGGGGGTGGATACCAGCCGGAGTTGAGTCCATTTGGCTCTTGTTTTGTAAACTAGCCTTTGTTTCCAAAGTGCGTCTGAAATACATTAAACCCTTGTTAACCCCTGCGGTGCCTTATCTGGGGCCCACACAGGTTGGGGTTTGGAAACAAAAAGCGGGACCACCGATGGAAAAAAGGGCTCCTTTTGTGAAAGGAGCTGGAACAAAAGGCCCAGCTACTCTGGGTGGGAACCTCCCTGCCTAAGCCGATTTCCAAGGGGGGGGGGCAGAAGATCTTGGTGGGCGCTTTGAAATGTGTACCCTGGTTGGCCGGCTGGGCCTTCTCCCCTAGGATTCTGTGCCCCCAACCCCCCAGGAGGGGGGGCAGGTGAGCAGCCTGCCTCTGGGCCTCCCTCCGTGTTACTTAAGCTCGGGGCACGTAAGTGTTGCTCACCCTGTGTTTACGGGCACCTCCACCCCAGGGATGGTGGAACCTGAGGCGCAGGCTGCTCCTGACTCAGCTGGGCCACGCCACAGGTGAGGGGGCCCAGGGCTCAGGCTCCCTGGCAGCCCCTGTGTCATCCCAGCTGCCTGCTGTGCAGGGGTGCCTCCCAGCCCAGGTGGTCTAGGAGGCGCCGGGCGGGCTTGGCTCTGCACCAGCAGCTGCATTGACGCTTCACCACCGTCCCATATCTGCACAGTCCTGACCCCTGGGTGAAAGGGGTGTGGGGGCCCTGACGGCCGGTGGGGGTTGGCTTTTGTCACTTTGTCTCCAAGCAGGAGGAGACACGGCCAGGAAGGGGAGGGGGGCAGCTGGAGCCAGCCGGGGTTTTGACACTGGGAGTTCTCTTTCTGTGGACCGTGGGGGTGGTGTGAGTCTGGAGCTGGTGAGCAGCCAGGGTGGCGACCCGGGGTCAGCCCCGCCCTGAAGAGGGAGATTGGAGGCCCGGCCTGCTTCCAGGCCCAGTCATCTCTGTGGGGCCAGGCTCTGAACAAGGCCATCGGCTGTCTTCTACAGCTCGGACCCTGACCTGTTGAGGACAGCTTTCAGGGTCCTGGCTTGTCAGTTGGAAAGGGTTTCTAGGTCCCCCAGCTGGATTTTCTAAAACTGCTGGTGGCCAGGTTGCCCTAAACCCAGTTAAGCCACAGCCTCTGGGTTCCTGGCCCTGGCCTGGGGAGTTCTCGAGTTCCCAAGGTGATTCTAATGCAGACTGGGGCTGAGAGGGTGCCCCACATGGGAGCAAACTGAAGCCCTGGGGGATGAGGGCCAGCACCAGAGCTCACAGCAAGACGTGGACCCCTTTGGAAGCTCCAGTGGCCTTTGCTAAACCGTCCCCCTGGGCAGTCCTCTGGCTGCCAAGAACTTGCCTGTCTCGGGGGAAAGTGGGGAGGGCTACAGATTCAAGAGAGCCTGGTGGTTTTGGAGCCGAGGCGGCCACCCCCTGGGCTCAGCATCTCCAGCTGGAGAGACCAGAGCAGGATCTACACAGCGCCACACTGTGGCGGGCTGGAGTCCTGCACCTGCAAGCCAGAGGCCGCCCCAGCCCACTGAGGCCCTGACTGCCCTTTTGGTAGGTGGTGTCCACCCTCCCCTGCTCTGAAGTAGGAGGGGCCTCTGGGCTTCAAGCCCCTACCCGAGGGGTGGGTGCCAGCACGCAGGAGCTGGCTGCTGCCTCTCTTCTTGCCCCAGGAACTCGCAGGGGCTTGTGGAGTCAGCCGGCAAGGCCGGTTTTTCCTGGCTCCATTCGGAGGCTTGGAATTCCCAGCCCGGGTTACTCGAAGTCCAGACTGGGCTGGGGCTGGGTGGTAGCACGTTAATTGCCTCTGTTGTGGCAACACAGCGGCCTCCAGACCACAGGGCTGCTTGCAGCTGGCCTGCCCCCCTCCCTGGTGTGCCCGAAGAGCTGTTTTCTTTTTAAGCTTCAGGGATCCGTGTTTTGGGTGACATCTCAGCCGCTACGCTGCAGACCAGCCGACCGGCTTTAATTTCTCCTCTCACGGGGTGCAGTGTGGGCCGCCGAGCTGCTGGCTTCACTTCCCCACGCCGGCCATTCTCCCCTGCCAAGGCCACAGGTGATGTTTTCGAGTGTTCTGTCAATGCGGATTTATCGAGCCTCCTGTGAGAGCCTGGCCTGTGCTTGCTGCTGGGAGGCGAACAGACAGATAACACAGGAGGGCGGCCAGAGCGGCCCTTTGCATGGCTGCCAAAACGTGCACCGGGGGCCTTTTAATCTCGCCTCTGCAGCTTCTCTCCCCCACCAGCCTCTCCACTCACGCCTCGGCTCCAGCAGGACAAACCCACAGGCGTTGATACTCAGTGCCTGGCCCTGGCCCTGTCTTTGCTCAGCTGCCCCTCTGCCTGGAATTCTCCAGTCAGCTCCAAATCCCAGGGGTCCCTGAGGCCAGCCGCTCCGCCCCTCCCTTCCTGATGCTCTGAGCCCAAGTTCAGAGGGAAGCAACTGCCGGGCTAGGGGAAGTGAGAGCAGGCTCCCGGGGAGGGTGGGGTGGGGGCCAGGCGCAGAGGGGAGGGGGCTGCAGATAAGGGGACTGGGCTGAGAGTTTGTGAGCATCTGTGAGAAAGAGGGGATCTGGCTGAACCTGAGGCTTTGTGGGGTCCCCGTGTGGGACTTGCGGATTTCTAGGGGGTGACTTTTAAGTGAGGAGGGAGGTGTGGGTGGAGTAGGAGGCCTCAGATCAGGGTGCTCGCTTCAGAATCGCCCGGGGAACTTTAAAACCCCCAGGCGCAGGCTGGACCTGTGACCAGTTGAGCCCAAATCTCTAGGGGTGGGGCCCAGATATCTGTATTTTATAATCTGTATTCCACCCCCAGGTGAAAGCTGAACTAGAAAGGTCTTTTGCCGAGGTGGAGTGGGAAGAAGCATTTCCCTGGGAAGGTGGGTTGATGCTTGTTAAGGAAAACTGGGGTCCCACCTGGGAAGCCAGAGTCTGCCCTGTTTGCCCCAGAATTGGTTGGGGCAACCCAGTGAGTCAGAACAAACATCCCCTCGGGACTGGGCGCCCCTCATCTGGCTGGAGGAGGTGCTGGAAAAACACAGCGGGTGTGGAGGCATCTGGCCACCCACAATGCCACCACTAGGTCCCTGGATGGTTCCAGGCTTTGTATTATCCGGGGGTAGAATCCCGAACATAAATCTCTCACCTGGCCTTGGTGAGCTGCGAGCCCTTCTCTTGTAGGGGCCCTCAAATGCAGACTTGTATTTGGACGGGTGGCTTCTGTGTCTATGTCGAGCTCTTGCCAAGCCTTCTGATTCTGAAATGGGTTCCTCCAGGTGGAGAACTTGACATGTGTGAGAAGATGCAAGTTGTAGTGGCTTTGGGGCTGCCAGACCCAGGTGGGGGCACCCCACACGGGCAAATGATGATGTAGACCCTTCCACCATAATCAGTCTCCCCAGCTACTTTCCCCTCTGTGTCATGGGGAGGCAGAGGCCTTGTCTGGGTTGACGGTTTAGAAGACTTACTATATATACACCCCATGCCTGCCCCTGAGTGGGTAAATGCAGGGGAAGGTTGCACACCCCATGCACATGGGGTGAGCCCCCAGCAAGGGTCTGCCGCTCCTCTTAGCGTGTTGATCTGAACGTGTCAGTCCCTGTCTAGGGCATTAACGTCCATCTCTTGCTCATCCTCTGTGATTTTTGCACGTTACTTCTGGACCTTGGTTTTCTCATCTGTAAAATAGGAACAACAAACAGTGGCACCTGTGTCCTCGGGCTGTTAGGGGTTAGATGCTTTCTTTTGAAGCGCTCAGCAGCGCCTGGCACAGAGGGCCCTTGTGTAAGGGTTTGTCAGAGAAAACATACTAGATCACCCTGTCCCGGTGACTCTAGGACTCCTGGGGACTTAGTTTATGAAACCCCGAAGGCTCTGTTCCCCCACCCCACCCCTTACAGTGTTTGGGGGTGGGGAGGGGCCACAGCCACTTTTCCCACCAAGACCCAAAGGCTCACGGTGCCAGATCACCTCCTGCTGACCGTCTTCTACTGCGGCTGCAGCAGCCAAATGTGTCTTCTGGAGCCGCCCCCACCCCCAGGGTCTTGAAACTGCATGTGTTTGCACACATACCCCTTTTTCAGCCAACTTAATTGCCCCTCCTTGATGGTGGGGGATGGCGCCCTGGGTCCAGGAGGAGGGAGGTGCCTCTCCAGATGACGGCTCCTCCCCCAGCCCTGCCCTTCCTGCACGCAGATGGCGGGTTTTTGGCCGCAGGCGGCAATAAAAGGAATCGATCCGCACGCCTTTGGTCAGGGTAGTATTGACGTGGAACGGGTTAAGCTGTCCCGAAGGAAAATCTCTGTGTCAAGCTGAGGGGGACCAGGCCTGTGGGCGGCGCGGGCAGGGGCCTCCTCTGCTCCCCCGGAGTCTCCTCTGGAGGTGAGCCAGAGCCCGGCACCGCCTAGCGCCCCCCAGCCCGTCTGGGGACGGGAGGGTCGAGGGCCTGAGTGTAACGCGTGTGACCCAGAGTGGTGGTCGCACTCTGTCTGGTCTCCCTTTGAGGGGGTCTGACTTGGAGGTAGGGATTACCCCCATTTGACCATTAGCTAGGTGGGTGGGGGCCCCTGGGGGCTGGTCCACCTGCCTGCCTTATCTGCCGCCACTGGGACTCCATTAGCCTGCCATCATTACAGCTGGTAACTGGGAGAGGACAGATCCGTCCTACTGAATTCCCCTTGTACCACATCGGAGTGCTTGCTTGTAACTTTTTATATGCTACGTGGTCTTTCTCTATTCACGTGAATGCGTGAGGATTCACTAGACTAGGTGGCCAGCGTTGAGGATACAAACTTGGATACAGGGAAAGCTAAGATTCTTAGTCAGATGGGATCGTCCGAGGGACTTCTGCATCCGGAGGCTGCAGGGCCATGTGCTTGTCCCCTGTCACCTCACGAGAGGGAGAAGGTTTTGCCCCCGTTTAACAGAGGAGAAGACCAGAGTTCGGAATCAGCCCCTGGGGAATGCCTGGCGCCCCGCGCTGCGCTTGGGGGGGCCCGTTTAGATGGTCTCTTGGAAAGGATTTATGCCCGACCCTGCTTGGGCTCTCAGGGGGAGCGGAGATGTGAGCTGAGATCATAAGTTTTTTTAAGTCAGGCTGACGTCCGGGCCTCGCCTTCCTGAACACATCGACTTAAGTTTTTGCGACCTGCCGTTTCCACCTAAATATGTGCCTTATGAGACTGTAAGACTGAGGAGGGCTTCCTTAGTCAGATTGCCAGACCCTGGAGCCTGTCACTGCCCAGGGACTGCATTTTAGCTAAATAGCTGGTTTCCCGGTTGAAACTGGTAGGCCTGTGTGGCATTGGTCTCCCGGCTGGGCTGTGTCTGGCGGGGTGTCAGTGCCGGGGTTTCTCCAGCCAGGGTCCTCAGGACTTCCGGGGGTTCACGCTGTGGTTACCAATAGCATCTGGGCCACAGGGTGAGCCCCCTGCAGGCGTGTTCACACCCTGGGCTGTTCTGTTGGACAGATTCCAGGAAGGGAAAGGGCTGGGCGTGACAAGCCTTCAAGATGCGGCCGGATTACTCCAGGGGGAGTAGGGACCGCCCTCTGCCCACCTGCAGCAACCTAGACCTCGTTTACCTGATTCTGGCTGATTGCGGGTTCCTCTGTGCTCCTCAACCCTTGGCCTCCGAGGAGGTTTGGTCACCCTGCGAGGGGAAGAAGACCCTGTGTCCAGCAAGTGCCTGTGCTTGAAGCCAGCCTTGTGCCTGGCGTGGGTCTCCGGGCAGACTGGGCCTCTCCTCGTGGTGTGATCTGACAGAACTTGGTTCCCCTGCCCCTGAGAGGCAGTTCTGGGCCTCAGCGTCCTGCCTGCATTACTGCGTTTCACGGGTCCAGCTGGAGCTGTGGAGGGATTTGTGTTTCTTTTGAGAAGTAGTAAAGGGTTCTTTAGGCCGAGGCCATCGGCTATTTGGCAGTAGATGGAGGATGGTTGTGGCCAGAAGAAGGTGACCGGCTTGCCCTGGCCTGTGGCACAGTTGGGACTAGGGAGCTCACGGCTTGGGGTATGTGACTGATTTGCACACTTTACCCTGGTGGCACCATTCTGGGGTCCATTTTGGCCACAGGGTAGTTGGTTTTTCCAGTGGGGCATTTACTGACTGGGCAAGGTGCATGGGGCTTTGAAGATGGTAGATGAGCCCGGGTGAGGAATCACCATTAGGACTTGGACTTCTCTGGATCTTACCTTTGACGCTCCATATTCCCTCGGCCCGGTAGAACATACTGGGGAGGATACTCGGGCTTTGATATGTAAAGAATTCTGTGCTGTAGACACCTGTGGCCTGGAGTCATGGATGCCACACATCTCCACACACATACCCCCAGCAGTTTACAGATGGGCTCTGTGAACTTGGTTAAAAAAACTGTTCAGAATTCGGTAGGTGTATTTTTCTGAGAGGAGGTTCTGGTCTACACTTTGAACCATAGTGAGAATGGACATTTTTGCAAAGGCGAAAAACGATTTCATAATTTGAGGCAAGTCCTGGCTTGAGTGAACTGGCTTTGAGTCAACCTCCGGTTGACATGGCCAGGACCACGGCCTCCTTCCTGGTGGGCCTCACCCCCGAAGCTCCTGCTGAATCCGGATTGGGTTAAGATCTGAGTGTAGCGTCCTGGCCGCCATACACGTTTGTTAAGCTCCTGTGGATGCTGTCTACTGCCTGAGCCGCATCGTTTCAGAGCTGGAGCACCCCCTGGGGTTGAGCACGCTGACCAGCCTGAGGGAGTGTGGAGTGGTGGGGCCTCTGGCGAGCTGGAGACTTTGGGACAGACTAAGAGACAACTGCCACTCTCAGGATTATGGTGGTGTGGCTTCTGATTTTTCAAGAGAAACTGGAAATCTTCATTCTGACTTAAAATTTCCTGTTTTAAAATGTCCATTGATTTGCTTTTAAACAACATGACTTCAGGCCAAATAAAAACAGGTCCATGGGTAAGAGGAGGCTTGCTTAGCCTCTGCCACCTCCTGCCTAGTGCCCCCCGGAGGACTGACAGGGAAACTGCAGCTCAGACCCCGCTGCTCCTCCAAGTCTGTCCCTCCAGTTGGATTTTATCCCTTTCGAGGAACGACGTGGCCTTGACCCCTGCCCTCTGGCTCTACCACCCTCTCCCTGTCACGTTTCTCCACCTACTGGCCCGGGGCTGCTGTTCCATGGAAACTTGGAGGCGGTCAGCGGCCACCTCCTGGCTGGGTTGGGTTCCTCTCCTTCGGGAGCTCTCGTCTGCCCCGGACACCTTCGACCCCTGCCCGCTTCCTGCACCCCAGCCTCAGAGTCTGCTGAAAGGGCTCCTTTGTGAGAGAGACAAGGCTCGGGGTGGCCTGGTTAGCTCAGGTGCTGCGGGCACACAAAAGGGTCACTCCCAGGGTTGTCGCCGAGGCCTCGGGCGGCTCCAGTGTGGGCGCCCTCCAGCCCCGAGCTGCAGGAATGTGGGGTTGAGGGGTGGGGTGGGGTCCCAAGATCAGATCCTGGTTCTTACTCCCTGGCTCTGGGCCATTTCTGATCCTCGCTTGTCCCATTGTAAAATGGGTCTGGTACGTGGGCGGGCACTCTCACAGCAGCCAGCAGTTCCAGGACTGGGGTCTGCAGAATGGGAGGTGATCCCCAGGAGGGGTTCCTTTCCAGTGCCTCCTCGTGTTTAAAGGGAAGTTGCCGGTAGAGCAGCAAGGATTCACTCTGGCTCCTCAGCCTCTCAGCATGCATCCTAGCCCCCGTTTACCCATCTGTGGAGTAGGGGAAAGAGGCGGGCCGTGTGGGATGAGTGTGTGGTAGGAGGCCCCTTGGCCGGGGACCATGACCCACCCCCCCCCAGGAGGCAGCCTGTGCAGGGAACTTGAAGGGGAACTCCGGGAGCATTGAGGCCCCGTGGCCCAGCGCAGCCAGTGCGGGGGTGGTGGAGGGGCGGGAATCGGGCCTTCTGGGGCCGGTCCTTGGCTCAACTCTGGGCAGCCTGTCTGCCCTCGCGGAGTGCTGGGGTCTGTTCATGGAGCCCTGGAAGGGTGACTGATGCTCTGGGTGAAGCAGTGGGTGTGTGCCGGCCCCAGAGAGTGCACGGGAAAATGTTCACTCTTATTATTATCACTGTGGACGTTGTTGCTCTGGTTATTTTTACTGCGACGATGTTAGGGACCGCCTCCCAGGGGCCTGGATGCTGGGCCCCAGCCTTGCTCCCGTCTCTCAGCCTTTTCTTGTCTTAATCGTACGCTTCCCTGCAGCTCTCCGGCCTCCTAGCTCCTGCGCTGCCGGTTTTGTGCCTCCTTCCCCCCACAACCCCCTGCTCCCAGGACGGCCCCGCCGCCCCCTCACAGCCCTTCATCTGTCCCAGGCTTCTCCAGACGCGGCAGCCGCTTAGAATAATCGCCGTCAAATGTCGCTGCCATCTGTTGCCTGACTTCCGTCCTTCGCCTCCACCCGGAACCTCCGGGACTCCCGGTTGTCTGGGGCCTTGAACCTCAACCCCGTGCCCATCTGCCCATCGCTGCTCTCTCCTGTCCACCTGCTCTGTGGCTCCCCCTGGGATGTCCCCTCCCTGGGAACCAGCCTCAGCCCCACCGGCCCTGCCCCCGGCCCCACCTCCTGGGTTCTTCCTGGTACAGTGCACATGCTGAGGGGCACACGTGTGCCCAGGTCTCTTGAACGCTCTTTGCCACGTTGTCCCTAGAACCCAGATGCAGCCTTCTGACGGTCCCACACCCTGCGTTACTAACACAGCAGTGAGTGGGGAAGGCTGGGGGAGCCCTAAATGTTGCCCCCCCTTCAACCCCTATTCACCACAGCAGCAGGGGCCCTGTGCAGCCTGGGCTGAACCGACCCACTCACAGTGGCTGCCGAGTCACCCCAGAGATGAGCTCTGTGAACGGCTCACCCCATAGTGCTGGCTCTCAGGGGTGGGCTTTCCCCTGGGGTGGGCTCCCATTCTCCTTGATTGGGGTTCTGGCAGACACTTTCTGTAGCTCATAAGCTCCTGCCTTCAGCATTCTGTAGTGACTTAATAAATGCTGCTGAGTGACAGGTCTGCAGGGGGAGGGTGGCAGCCTTGTTGTAAAATGAGCTGCCTTGTTACTCTTTTACTCCTGGGCCAGGGTCTCCTGTGGATGCACAGGCCGGCCTCCCCCCACTCCTCTCCCCCTCCTCTTCCCCTCCCCCCTCGCTCTCCCCCCTTCCCTCTGGTTCCGGGTCAGGATCCAGCCATCTGCCAGGGCCGTCCCCCTCCAGCAATTAGCAATGTCTTTGGCTCAGCCTCTAGCTACTGGGGCCTTAGCCTTGGGGAGAACCTCCGGTTTGGGGACTCAGGGCAAGAAAAAGGCCCCAGTCCCCTTAGAAACCTACAACCTGAGGGGGTCTCCTTAGATGAAAAGGACATTAAGGCCTCAGCAGGCATGCCCCCACCCCGGAAGAAGTGCTGCGTGCGAGTAAGCTCGGAACATGCCAAAGGCAAATATAATAATGAATTTATGATGAAGGGCTCAGCGCCCGGGATCACGTGGCACCCATGCTGCCGCTGCCGCCCGCCCGGGTCTCTGCAGCAGCCAACCCGGCCTTGTTAGGGCTGCAGAGACATGGCCCCTTTGGGGGAACGGAGGTCGCGGGGGCGCAGGGCCCCAGAGCCGGGGGACGCCCTTTATTTGTTCACAAACATTTCTTTCTGCGGTAATGAAAAATTACCAAGAGGGGTGATTAGAGAGGCCGAGTCCAGATTGCGCACGCGGGGCCTGAAAGTGCAGCCCTGCTGGGCCCGGCCGCGCTGGGTGTAATTACCCCGGGGGGGGCTGTCAAGGGAAGGGGCGGATTGGTGCTTGAACCGGGAGCCAGCAGAAAATTCATCTCGGCTATTAGCTTGTAATTACAGAGCATGGAGGGAGCAAGCCTGAGGTCTGGTGCCGCGGAAGAGCAGGGATGAAAGGAAGCGGTAATTATGGGATCCGCGGGAGGCTGGAGGGAGGCCGCGGCGTGCTGATTAATAAGCCCCTCCACCAACACGCAGAGAGGGGAGCGGGAGCCGGGGAGCGGATTTAATGGAGTGGTGGGGGCCTCCCCCTTCTTTTAAAACCCCGCTGTTGAGAGCATTTGGACAGCAGGCCCCCCCCATCAGGGTCTGTTCTGAAGACCTAAGAACAAGGTGGGTTTCCGGAAAAGATCAGCCAGGTTGCCAGCCAGGCTCACCCTTCTGCCCTTGGGTTTTCTTCCTTGCATTTTTTTTTCCTTGAAAGCTTTGTGCTGCTTCTGGCCATATTAGAAACCTAGCAGAGGAGAGAGAAAAGTATTGACCGAAGACATCGTACTTTGGTAGAAGGAGCGGGAGAGGCCAGGTCCTCCTCTGGCGGTTCCAGGACAGGGTGATCTTGGGTTCTCCAGACTGTTGCCATCTGGGGAATGGTGGGGCCCGGTTACTCTGTGGGTGCTGTTAGCCCCGCGGCTTTTCCTCTCTCCCTTCCCTCAGCCTCTGGCATAGTGATGGGCTTTGGGCTCCACTGGGCCAGCCCTGGAACAGTCCAGGGGTGGAAAGCTGAGGCTTGGGGGTCCTGGCCCCTGGGCCTGAGGGTGCCCAGGAGCTGTGGGATCTCAGCCCTGGGGGTCTGGTTGTGGCTCTTTTACCCTGGGGAGTCGGGGCAGCTGAGGGTGGCAGGAGGTGTCTGTCCAGAGGACAGCAGCATGTGACACAAATGAGACGGCCAGGCGGCCGCACGACCTGGCTCCTGCTCCTGCTGTGTCGCACATGTCGAGAGAGCTCGTGCATCACAGAGAGGGAGCCCCGGCCCTGCCGCCCTGGCCCCCAGCCCTCATCCATCACTGGCCTTCATGCTGCGAGCTTATTCCCAGCTGTTAGGATAATGAATTTACATGAGCTGATAATGTAGACAAGAATCCAGTCAATGGCCAGGAGCGCAGAAGTTAATAAATACCTCTCTAATGAGGGCAGGGGAGTAGGTACCATCTCTCCCAGGGCCTCCTGGGAGTGTGGGGGCCGCCCTGAGGCCCACTCTCCCCTCCACCTGCCCCTGGGGCCTCCACAGTCTCGATGGCATCTGCCGTGGCCCCAGCCAGAGAAAACTGTCCACCTTCCTGGGCAGGGTCTGGGGAGCAGAGCAGCAAGTGAGCTCTGATGTGACCCCAGCCTGTGACTGAGGGGCAAGGTGGGCGGTGGGCTCCCAGAGGCCGTGTTGATCTGCAGCAGGTCCAGGGTGACCCTGTAAAGGTCCCCCGAGTTTGACTTTGTGTCCTTCCACGTCCTCGGTGTGAGGGAGCTGCCACCTGGACTGCCGGTGGTCCCGGTGCCCCCTCGCCTCCTCTTCCCTGGGCTTGCCCCTCCTGAAGCACACATGCTGAAGAGGATGCTAATTTTAGGCTCCCCTAATGAAGCTGCTCATTTGGAATTCTATTTTAAGTGACCTGACATCAGCAGAGCAGCTTTCCTGGCTCAGCTGCTCTGGACCCCACAGCTGACACTGTGTCAGGGACGCTGGCTTTGGGGGACCCCCAGGAACCCAGGGGGGTTGCACACAGGGCTGCAGGCTGCTGGCAGGGCCTGGGGAGCAGGTGCCAGGCTTTGTCTGGGGAGGGGAGGGCAGGCTCAGCAGAGGGTGGGGGGGTCACTGTGGATGCCTGTGACATTCAGGTGGTGGCTGATCCGAGGAAGGAGGAAGGGAGAAGGCAGAGGGTAGACCTGCCCACCGGGACCCTGGTCACCAGGGAGAGGCCGAGGGCTTCAGGTGAGGGTTTGGACTCCAGCAGGGACACCCCGCTCTCCTTGGCTCCCACACGTGGCCAGCAGAGGCCGTGATCTGGGGGACACCCCCGTGCTCCTGTTGGCCCTGCCAGCTTCCCGCAGGCAAGTCTCCATCTTTTGAGGGCCCCCTTTAAAAAAAAAAAAAAAACACCTGGTTTCCTGCATAAAAACAAGAGAGAGAGGTAAAAAGGATACAAATGAGAGAATTACTCCTCTTTACACTACCCGAAGACAGCAGCCTTAAGGGGTGTGTGACGTTTTGGGGGTCTGGCCTGGGGTTTGCCCTGTGGCTGCTGCTCGCCTGTCCCAGCACCTCTGTACATCCTGCCCAGTGCTGGCAGCTGGCAGTCACAGCATGTCTGCCTGGGTCACCAGCTGGCCAGCCTGTCACACGGCCACTGGGCAGTGACCTCGCATTTGCTACCGGGCCTCAGGGACCAGTCACTGGGGGTGCAACGATGAAGTCCCTGTCCCCCTTTCTCCCGTCTGTCTCTGGGGGCAGCATGTGGTGTGGGCTGCGGCGCAGGGCAGAGCCAGTCCCTGACCCCACAGCTCTGGAATGGCTCTGGATCTGGGCCTTGACCAGCTTTATGGAGATGGACACAGGTGCCATGTTCAAGTAATCCCAGCCCTGCTGTTGACCATCTGTTGGCCTTTGGATCCAAGTCTGGCCTCTCCTATCTGTAAAACGGGCACAGCAACTCTTCCTTTCTTGTAGGGTTGTTGGGATTCCAAAAGCGGTGGCCAGTTGCTAAGGAATGTGGGAAAAGGGCGGGGCGGTGGTTCATAGTCTCCGATGGCGTCAGAGGGACCCATTTTGCAGACTCTGTGGGTAAAGGCACAGAGTATTTGCAGATGGTCGAACTTCTCAGGCTCCAAGAAGGAAGAGAGGATCAGAGGGTGGACTTTGATCAATAAAGCACGTGGCCCTCGCTGTATCAGTTATCTAGTGCTGCTTAACACACTATCAAACTTGATAGTGGCTCAGCTGGGCAGTTCTGGCTCAGAATCTGATGTAATCAAGGTGCCGACTGGGCTGCTGTCTCATCTGAAGGCTCGACTGGGGCTGGAGGAGCAGCTGCCAAGAGGGTGGCTCACATGGCAGTTGGCTGGAGGCCTCAGTCCTTGAAACCTGGGATGTCCATGGGCTGCTTGAGTGTCCTCACAGCATGGCAGCTGACCACTCTCAGCTCCAGTGATCGGAGGGGGCTCAAGGAGGTGGCCCCAGTGCCTCTGACAGCCTCGCCCCGAAAGTCACGCGTCATCACTTACTACGTTCAGGGTAAGTCTGGCCCTCATCTGGGAGAAGAGAATTAGCCTCCACCCCTTGAAGGGATGAGTGACAAAGACTTTGTGGACATGTTTTTAAACTGCTACAGTCAGATATATTTTATCTGCGTGTGTGTTTACGCCTTTTGGTCAGGTGTCACGATGAGGCCTTGGACTGGGCAGGTCAGGTAATGAGTGGTAAGAATGTATCTGGGCCCAGAAAACAGGGTTCAGGTCCTACACATGTTGCTTAACTGTGTGGCCTTGGATTGTCTGCATGACCTTGACTAGGCTTTTAACAGCTCCTGGCCTCAGTTTCCCCACCTGGGCTCTGCTGGCCTCTCAGGATCCTCTGAGGCCATGCAGGGCGGGCACAGGGTGGGGTGGTGGGTGGGGTGATAGGTGGAGACCCTGCCGCCGTGGCCTCTCCCAGGCCCACCGTGAGGCTGTCTCGAGAGGTGACTCAGTGACCTGTATGACCGCTGAGGACTGCCTAGGTGTCCCCTGGGGAGGTAGGACACCTGGGCCCCTCCTCACACCTTGGTCCATGGCAGCCCTCTGTAGTGGGCTGTTCCTCCAAGTACCTGGTTGGGACCATCAAGACCTGGTGCCCTTGGTGTCCAGGCTGGGTCCCCACAAGGGCAGGCTCCATCTTAACACCACTTGGCATCTCGAGACGCCTTCCCCAAAGGCATCGACCCCCTGAATGTGGTGCTGACGGTGCTTCGGTCCCGAGCAGGACCCCGAGGGCTTCTGCACCACCCCCCACCTCAGCTCCTGTGTGGGGTCACGTCCCTGGGTGTCCCCTGCGGGCAGCAAGACCAAGAGTCCTGGTCCCTCTCTATCCCAGGGGTGTCCTGTGTGTCAGCTTTCACCAGCTGCCACCTGCTTGGACATGGAGGGCTGGGCTGTGCGGCTCCCAGGCCTGGTCGCGGGAAGGGACAGCGGTAGAGAGCACTCTCAGGTGGGGTAGGGTGGTGCCCACCCCGCGACTGTGACGCCCCATTGCCTCTTCCCCTCGCACTCTAGTCCCCTGGGGGGGCAGACGGCACAAATCCGGCAGCTTGGGTCCCGGTTTGCTGAGCCTGACCTGTGTAACCTTGGCCGGGCCCCTGGGCCATCCAGACTTGCTTCTGCCCCCGTCAGCTGACCGGCTATATAACAGTAATAGTGATCCCTGCTATAGGCCAGGCAAGCTCTGAAGCCCCTCATCTCTACTGGCTCCTTGAATCCTCGCGGGATTAACCTCGTGAGGTAGACTTGCTTTATCCCCATTTTGCAGATGAGGAGGCTGAGGCCCAGACTGGCAAAGTAACTTGCCCAAGGTCGCACAGCTAGAGGCCACAGCCAGATTCAAGCCCTGGGTGCTTGGCAGCCGATTCAGTGCTAAGCCTTGACCTCCAGGCCCCTCAATTCCTCGCTGCCTGGCCACATCTCCTGTCCTCTGTCCATGCCCTCCCTGGGAGGAGGAGAGGACACTGATGGCAGCCTGGGGTTGGGGGTGAGTTGGGCTGAGCTTCCGGAGCGTGGTGTCTGTTGTGCTCAGCGGTCCGGGTGGCCGGTGGGTGCCGGGCTGGCTGAGAAAGGACTCTTGTTAGGAACCTGCGTTTCTGGCGGTCAGGCTGCTGTGGCGGGGGGACCCTGTGGCGCCTGGGTTCTTGGATTTCTCTGCTGGGCTCACAGTGGCTGCGGCCATGTGGCTGCCTTCCCTCCCCTGCCCGCTCCCCCTGCTCTTCCAGAAAGGAGGGCATGCGGGGGTCGGCCTCGGAGTGCCACCACCTCACCCGCCCAGTGGGGCTGCTGCTGCGGGCACTGGCACCCGTGCGGTGACTGCCCGTGGGACCTGCCTGGCGGCTGGGAGGCCACCTGCTGGCCGGGGCATGGGCTCTTGTAGGGTCCTTTGTTCCCAGAGTGCAAGCCCTCGCCCAAGAGAGTGGTGTCCCCTGGAGCTCGCGCCTGCCTCAGCACTGTCTTTCGTGCACCAGCCCCCGGCCTGCGCCCCCCAAGATCACTTTCCCCGCCAGCAAGAGAGTGATGGTGGCCCGCGCAGCCTGGCTGTTAACAACTCGGGGTTTGGGGCGTGCACTCAGGGCCTGCGGCCTCTTCTGGCTAGTTCTGGGGGCAGCGGGTGGGCAGGGCAGGTCTTGGGGGCCTGTCCCTGTCCAGCCATGTGCGGGGCCCCACCTGGCTGGGTTCCAGTCTGCTGGCCCGTGGAGACAAGCATGGAAGCAGATTCCAAAGAGACTCGTTTGGACCCGGCGCAGCATCCCACAGAGGTGAGGGGCCCTTGCCCCACCCCGTGGGAAATGCACGGTCCTGCTCTGTTGTCTTCTTAGGTGTTCTCCTGCCATCGTCCCCGCCAGAGCCCCCTTCTCACAGGGCCTGTCTGGGGTTTGGAGGCGCATCAGCTCCTCCCCGAGCACTGCCCCTGCCAGCGTGAGGCCATCGGCCATGATTTACTCTCCTTGGATGCACCCCTGATGCGAGAGCAGGGAGCGGGTCGGGCGGGTGCCCCGAGAGCAGGGGATGTTAATGGAAAACTTATTTATGGTGCCGCCCGCCTGTGCTGGAGCCCAGCTTGTATTGATCGGGCCCACAGGGCGGGAGAAGGTTCAGGCTCCTTGTTGACAACTTGGTTGGGACTTGAAAGGCTGGGGGCGCGTGGGAAGGCGGCTGTGTCCTCCCCTGTGGCGTCTGATGGCACTCCTGGCGGGCGGCAGCTCCTCAGCTCCTCTGGCAGCGCGGCCTGAACCTGGCCCCCTGCAGGAAGGGGGGTCCCCGCTGCTGGCGGTTTGGATCTGCAGCTCTGTGTCTACCTGTCGGGGCAGGTGGGCGCCCAGCGAGGGACCACAGCAGCAGGGGTTGTGGGTGTTGCCACCCCTCCCCCACCTCTCCCTCAACTGCTGACGCGGCCCGTCCTCCGAGGCGTCTTCTTGGCGGGAGGCCCGCGGGGTTCCCGGGCTTTGGGATTTGGGAGGGCGCGGTGACAGCAGGTGAGGGCCCTGGCCGGCCTGCTGGGGTCAGACCCTGGGTCTGCACTGCCTGTATGAGCCGCAGTTTCCTTTTTCCAAAATGGGGGCGGGAGGAGTGGCAGCCTCCCCGGGGCTGTGACGGAGGCCTGGCAGGAACGCGCTTGTGGAACTGGGGCTGCTGCTGGGGTGTCTTCGTTATCTCCGTTAGTTCGACCCTTTTCCTTTCCTCTGGCATTTTTCTCTTCTGAGAATGCTGGCCCTGTGCCCCTGCCTCAGTCTCCCTCCCCCACAGCCATCCCGCACCCGCCCAGCCCTGGGCTGCCCTGGAGAGACTGTAGGCCGAGCTGTTCGGCATGTGGAATCGTTGGGGTCCTGGGCACGCCTGGTTCTTTAGTTACCGGTCCGGCCTGCGGGGCGTGGGGTGCCTGTTGGACTGATGGGGACACAGGCCATTCTCTCTGCGGCGCTGGCTCTGTCCTGCTTTGCCTGTTGGGCCAGAAGCTCCCAGGTCCCGCCCGCTCCCTCCCCTGCATGCTGCCCGCTGGTGCCGGACCCCGCGGACCCTGCTCTGGTGCTGGGTCTCCTGCTCTCTGGGTGACTGGTTCTTCTTTTCCTGTTTCAGGCATGAGCCATGAGCCCAAGTCCCCTTCACTAGGGATGCTTTCCACCGCGACCAGGACCACCGCCACCGTCAACCCCCTCACCCCCTCGCCGCTCAATGGCGCCCTGGTGCCCAGCGGCAGCCCCGCCACCAGCAGCGCGCTGTCGGCCCAGGCCGCGCCGTCCTCCAGCTTTGCCGCCGCGCTGCGCAAGCTCGCCAAACAGGCGGAGGAGCCCAGAGGTAAGAGGCGCGCCCACCAGGCTGCGGCCCGAGGGGGGACAGACGCTCCTTCCTTCCCGCCCAGGCCTTGCCCGGCCCCCAAGAGGGGCAGGTGCAACGCTCGGGGGACAGCTGTCCCCACGAGCAGGACCACGCTCGGAGGGCTCTGCAGGCTGGCCCGCGCCCGCACGCGCTCCCCCTGCTCTTGTCTTCTTCGTGCTGGTGGGGCTGGTAGGGGCAGCTCTGAGCTGCAGGCCCTCCCGGACCCCCACTGTCCGCAAGCCCCCTGCCACCCCTGCTTGCTTCTGAGCTTCCCGCTCTGTCCCCCGCCTCCGTCTTTCCTTGGCTCCAGGAGCCACCGTGGGGCGGCCAGTGGTGGGGAGGTGTACCTGGCACCCTGGTTGAGGAGGGTGGACATGCTGGGCCACGGGAGCCCCAACCCGCTTTGGAGGCGGTGCTGCACCCCCATACGTCCCTGGAGCCCCCGGCCTGTTCCCGGGGAGCCTGTTGCCAGGTGGCATGCTCCCCGGAGTAGCCCTGTAGCTCCAGGCCTTGATACCCCTTCCAGACGCGGCAGGGAGCACGGTCTCTGCAAACTCGCTTGGTCTGGGGCGGGGGTGGTCTCTGGGACAGCTTGCCCGCCACTGCGTAACTCCCCGAGCAGGGATAGCATGGTGGCATGAGCAGTGTCCCCAGAGGTCCGGAGCCCTGGCTCCTGATTTCCCTTGGGCAGTGACGTGCTGTGTGACTTTGGGCCGATGCTGATCCCTTTTGAGCTTCAGTCTTCCCGTTTGTACCATGAGGCTCCCTATGGCTCTGGGTTCGGGCACTTCTCAGGTGACTGTCCAGCTGCCCGTGTTAGTCCTGGTCAAGGCGGCTGGTTGGAAGAGTGGGGGTGGGGGCCGTTTGCAGCCGGAGCTGTTGGGAGACCTGGGCCCTTGTGGATTCTGGTGCAGACCTCAGGCAGAGGAAGCAGGTACCCCGGGTACCTTTGCCTAACATCTGTCTCGCCCCAAAGGTCCAAGGCTTGGTGTCCTGGGTTTCAGGGCCCCAGGGGCACCCAGAGAAGTGTGTGCAGGAGCTCTGTCTGTTTTTCTAGACTCCGGGGCCTCCAGCTCAGCAGAATGGACATTTGCCCTGACCAGGGTGGGCTGGGCGTCTTCCAATTTCTGTATCTCACCTCTTCCCAGGCCCTTTCCGCTGCCTGGTTGTTGGGCGGGGAAGTGTGAGGGGTATGAGGCTAGAATCGACGGGGCAGGGGTGGGTGTTGGCCCAGGAGGGAAGACCGTTGGGGCCTGGCTTTTGTGTCGCTAGGTTACCTCCTCAGCGCCGGTGTCCACCTGCCGTGGGCTACTCTGTCCACATGCCTCCCCTCCCCTCCACACCCTCCGGGGAACTCCCCAGCCGTGTCTGAGCGAGCCGGGCTGCAGGAGCCCCACTGGCATCAGGAGGCCCTGCTCTTCAGGGCCGCAGCATGCCAGGTGGCTGGAGAGCAGATGGCCCAGAGGAGGTGGCGAGCTCCCTGCCCTGGCCCACCGAGGCCCCCAGACCAGACACCCTGGGCTGGCTGCAGAGCACCGCGGGAGGAGAGCCCACTGCGGGAACCTCAGCTAGGGCAGACTTGGGGGTCTCCTCAGAGGCAGCAAGAGCCCCTGGGGCAGAATTTTTCTGGCACCTCCCCACTTTGGCTGTCGTCTTTCTCAGCATTCCAGAAGGGAGAGAAACAGGGCTGGCACGGCTTTCAAAGACAGCTCTCGGCACGTGGGAGGACGCTAGTTCCGTCTGAGCTGAGTCACCCCGAGTGTCAGGGCATCATCCAGCAGCTGTGTCCCCTCCCGGGCAGCTGGGCTCGAGTCCTGGGGTGACACCCCACCTCTGCGAGGATGTGGCAGTGAATGGTATTTCCCTCCTTGTCGGGGGTCAGTGGAGAGGTCTGCAGACGTGGGCTCCCTCAAGGGCCACGGGGTCAGGGCAGGAGCCTGCCCCGATGGCCCTTTGTCTTCTCCCCGCTGCCCCAGGTGGGTCCCAGTGTCTGGCTTGAATAATGGGCCAGCGGGCAGCTAGTGTGCCAGAGGCTGCCGGGCCTCGCTGGCCGGGAACAAAGTGTGCTGCTGGCAGGGGCCAGGCCTGGGGCCGTGGGGCCCTGCCCCCCTTCTTCCCTGCTGTGACCTGGGCGTTCTGCATGACACCCTGGGAGTGGTGCCAGGGGACTTTGCAGCAAAGGGTCAAGAGACGGGGAGAGAGAGGAGAGCAGGCAAGCTGTGCTGGCCCAAGCTGTTGCTGTCGGCGGAGCGTGGCGTCTGGCTGGCTGCCCTGAGGTTGTCCCCGTCATTATGATGAAAAGCCAAGGTTTGGGGGGTTCAGCGTCTGTGGACTGTGGAGCAGTGTTTGGACCCTGGGACACCCTGGCACTTGGGTTCTGCTGTGTGCCTGGGCCCCTATCACCTTGTCTCTGCCTTCGGAGACCACAAGCAAAGCCTGAGAGTTGAAAGCCCCGGGAATGGGTTTTCAGTTCTCCATCTGGTCAGCCCCAGTCAGGCCTTGTTTTGAAGAAACGAGGAGCTGCTCATTTACTCTGCGGAGCACCCTCTGGGCCACACCCCATGCCTGGTCCCCATTCTCACTGAGTTGCCCCAGTTCTGACCTTGCTGTCTCTCTGGTCCGTAGAATTGGCTGGCAGCCCACAGTTAGCCCATTGTACAGGTGGAGAAGCTGAGTGAGGCTCAGAGATGTCGAGTTGTGAGCCTGAGGTCACACAGCTAGTGAGGGTATGCTCTGTGCCTCTTGCTGCTGCTTCTGAGGCCTTTCCGGGAGGACTTTGGAGAGCCTGGTTAGGACAACAATCCTGTGTGGATGGTCCCAGCTGGGGAGGAGCCTCCCCTCGCCCCTAGCACCCACCACAGTGGTGCAGGAGCATGTGGGAGCCTGTCCTGCTGGTTATGGCCTCTGCCTCCTGGGGCAGGGGGTTGGGAGGATGTGGGCTGTCAGCTTCTGGAAGTCTGGGGGCATGAGGGGAGAGCCAGCAGGCCCCAGCTTCCCTGCCTGCCTTTCCACCAGAGAGCCTCGGGGGACCTTCGGTGGGCTTGGTGGTGGGGGAGGGGGCTGGAGATTTACTCATTAATTTTTTAAGATACCATTCACGTGCCATAAAATTCACCGTTTAAAAGAGTGCGGTCCAGTGGTTTTTAGCTTACTCAGAGTTGTGCGGCCATGACCACTAATTCTAGAGCGTTTTCATCACCCCTGAAAGGAGCCCCGTCCCCGTTAGCAGCCTCCCGCCCCCGCACGTGCTGTCTCTGAGTTTGCTGTTCTGGGTGCGTCCCGTCTCTGGGGTTACACGGCAGGTGTGATGGGCCTCCCATGCTCAGCCTGATGTTTCCAGGTCCATCCGTGGCCAGTGTGCCAGGATTCCATTCCTTTTCATGCCTGGATGACCTGGTGGCTGGACGTGACACTGGATGTGTGAGGAGGTAGACCCAGCCAGGGCTCTCCACTTTTTCATCACTGTTTATCGAGCACCTGCTGTGTCCTGGGCAGTCTCCCACTGTGGTCTCAGCATAGCCCTGGCCTCTGTTCTCTGTCCATTTTGCTGGTGGACAAAACCGAGCTTGGAGCTTGCTGGAGTCCCACCTCGTATGCAGCAGATGGGAGACTGAAAACTCCACAGACCCGTGTCTTCTTGGTGTCCTCACCTCCCCTTAGAAAGGGAGCCAGGGCCTGTGCTGCAGCCGCCCCCACGAGGGCAAGGCCTGCCGTCTCTGCGGGCAGCCCCCCAGGCCCACGGGCTCCCCACACCCCCAGAGGTGCTAGCCTCTCAGGCTCTGGGGCCTGAGGTGACCCAGGACCCTATGTCTGACTCCCAACAGCCCTGTCTCTGCGGGCAGCGGGGTACCAGGTGGGCCAGAGCAGCTTCCAGACCTGCACAGGGCAGTGATGGGAGAGGCCGGGCTGACGGCACAGAGGAGCTAGCCCTCCCGCCTGCTGCCCGCCCGAGGTGGTCAGCCACACACTGCCTGGGCACCTATCCCTGCCCCGGGGGCATCTCCGGCTCACCCTGGACCCTCTGCGGCCCCTACCCCGCTGTGAAGTGCCGTCTTTAGCTCCGTGAGCCAGGGCTCATGTCTTTCCTCACCTCGTGTCTCGGGTGCAGTGTAAACATTAGATTCAAAGGAGGTGACCGCACACCATGTCCGCGCTGCCCCGAGGGAAAGGATGAGACAGAGAAGAGAAGCCGGCCCCTCCGTGGGGAATTTCGTCTTCCTGAGGCTCTGAGATGCATTCCTTTCTTTGCAGCCAAACCACCCTCCTTGGTCTCCCCGTCTGGCCAGCATGGGGCCAGGTGTCTGTCCCTGAGGGCTGGGGACAGAGGTGCCACTGCTCCTGAAGGGGCTGTGTGCAGCAGAGGCGCCTGGTCTCGTTTAACCCCCTCCAAGGTGGTGCTCAGCGGGGTGGACGCTTGGGTGTTAGATTCTGGTTCACGTCCATGCTGTGTGTGCTGGGCACGGCGCTTTCTCTCTCTGAGCTTTTTTCTGTCTTTTCTCTACCTCATAGATTTTGATGATTCAGTGAGAAACACTAGCGTCAGGCACAGTGGCTGTGTGCACAAATGAGGGCCACCAATGCCATCGTCCCCTACCCCTAACCACTGCCACCCCTACCTCTTCCCCATCCCACCATCCTCTCCTCCACCGCCGTCCCTTCTGTGCCCACCGCCTCCCATCCCCCAGCAGCGCAGCCAGGGGCTCGAGGGCCGCCGCTGGGAGGGGGCCTGGCAGGGAGAGTGCTGCCATGGGTAGGGGTGGGGTGGGTGCTTCTGGACGCCGGCAGAACTGGACCTGACTTTGGGGGAGAATCCGGCCCAATTGGGCTGCCATGGCAGCTGCTCCTGTCTGTCCGATGGCGTGTCCAGGCCCAGGGCACCTGCTCTGGATCACCACATGTCTGTTTGCACTCCTCAGGAGGAAGGGGGGCCCGGGAAGTGACTGAGCCCACACAGCACATTCTGGAGGGAACCTCAGGCTGCAGGTTTGGGTCTGACCCCAGGTTGGTCCTGCTTGCACCCGTGGGACTCTTCCTCCATGACAGGCCAGGGCCTGCCTTGAACCTAGGTGTCATGGGGGCAGTGCCCCGGCGTCTGTCGGCGGCCCCTCCCCTTTGCTGCCTTGGCTGCTGGAGCTCCTCCCCGTTATTCCAGCTGCCAAAAGGATGTCCCCTTGGGCCCCCCTTGGCCTCCCTCCTCCTCAGAAGCTGCTAGGCCAGCCCCAGCCTTGGCTCGGCTACCTGCCTTTCTCCCCACCAGAACCTCTTCTGGACAGAGACTGGTGCCCCCATAGGCATCTGAAGCCTAAGTTTGGGCCTTTGAATGATCCCCAGCCTGGGAGTCTGAGACCCTGCTGTCGGGGCAGGTCATGACCCACTTGGAGCCCCCCGGCCTCCTCCAGGATCCGTCTTGCAGGGAGTGTTGGGGATTCCCCAAATCATCCCGTGTGCTCGGAGGTGCCTGTGGAACGGCTGAGGGTGTAGACGGCGCTCGGGAAGCACTATGCTGTTGATACTCTGTTCCCCCCGGCCCTGGCCGAGGTCTGATGGCTGCTCAGCTGGCCGAGGAGCCGCCCTAGGTGGGGGCCTCTGGAGGCCCCGACCCTTCCCCTCCGCCCGCCGCAGAGGGGAAGCCTGGGAGTCCGAGTCCCCGCCGTCCCCGAGCGTGACGAAGCAGGAGCTGCTGCCAGGCGGCGGCTGTCACAAGCTGTGTGGCAATCTGCTCGCCTCCACGCTGCAGCAGGCGCCCCCTGTGGGCCCGAGCGCCGTCTGCTGAGGCGGGGGCCGCGGTGCGGGTGGGGAACCCGACGTGTCCTCAGCCGCTCGGGAGGACGCGTGGGACACCTCGGGTCTGTGCCACCATCCTAACTCACATCCCTCTTGTCCTGTGCGCCCAGCCCGCCTCTCCCTCCCCGAGGGCAGCGGTCACACTGCAGCTTGCGTGCTCTGTGTAGGACGGTTTTCTCTGGGTGGTCCCTGCCGTGGCCCGGGGGCTCGGCTGTGCTGCGTGGGGTCTCCTCTGGCAGCTTTGGTCTGGGGGCCTTCTCGGTGCCGGGCCGGGCCGAGGGAGCAGGGAGGGCTCTGAAGCCGCATGAGCTTGTTCGTATCCCACGTCCCTTCCTCCCAGCGGAGTGTGTGGGGCGGCGACATGGCCACCCTGGGCCTGTGGGTGGCCAGACGGCCTCGGGGAGCTGGCGTCTGCTGAGAGCACAAGCAGCGTTCTCGTCACCTGCGGGAGAAACGACCGAGCTGCCCGGCTTTATTTGGCCCAGACGCAAAGGGGCTGACACAGGTGGCGTCTGGACTGGAGTTTCTAACTCGTGTCCGGGTCCAGAGCCCCAACCACAGGCCCCCACGCCCAGCTTCCTCCAGTGGTGGTGTTCGGCTGCCTGCCTCGTTTCGTCACTGGCTTTGCAGGCGGGTCTGATGGCTGCAGGGGCCGAGGAGCATCCTCGGTTGAGGTTGGAGGGGGACTTTGCCCGCCAGCGTTGCCATCACGCAGCCGGCCTGAGTGCGGGTGGCGCTCCCCTGTCCTGCCACCTGAAGTCTGCCTCTTTCAAAGAAAACGGCAAAACAAACGGGAAAAAAGATCCTGCCTGGCATGCTCACCGCATGTGTGTGTCAGTCGTGCGGCCGGGCGGGGCGGCGTTCCCGTGGGCGTCTGCAGGCCCATCTGTCTCCACGCAGGTGTGAGCCTGTGGCAGGGGGCTCAGCACTTCTCCCTTCTTCTCTGTCTGCTGGGCCTGGGGATTCTGGAGGCAGTGGCTGAGGGAGGCCAGAAAGCGGGTGGCGGGCATGCTGGGAGCCGAGTGTGCCCTCAGCACAGAGCAAGATGAGGGGAGAGGCTGGGTGGGCAGGGGAGGCGACCAGAGCCATCGACGGGCAGGTGATGCCCGGCCCTGGGATGTTTAGAGCAGGAGGCCTCCCTCAGCCATATTGATGGCAGCGACTTTCTCCGTCACCTCCCCAAAGCCCCCGCTGGCTCCCCTCTCTTCTTTCTCACCCCACTTCAGTGCACCCCCTTTTGGCTCCTCACACCCCCCAACAGGACGACATTGCCCACCAGACATGGGAGCCCATCGGCCCCCCCCAGCCCCCATCCTGCTTATCAGCAAATGCTCGGCCCCTGGAAATGCGTTTTGTAATGAAGACCCACACCGTGCCGTTGCGGATTGGGATTAGTGACCATCACGGGATGGTAAGTCAGGTGCAGGAGCACACCCGTGGCTGTGAGGCGGGGCGAGGGCTCCACGGAGAGGCCTCGGGTGGATGGGGCTCCGGCTGTCACCGGGTGTGGAGAAGCCCCACCCGCAGGCAGGTCGGGAGAGCCTCCGACCAGGAAGCAGGCGCATGGTGGCACCTGTGTCTCTCTTTCAGCAGTTTCTCCCCAAACCCGCAGGTCGTTGGTGCCGTCGACTTCAGCCAGGCCGAGGGCGGCCCTGCATGTGCCGAGGGCCTGGCTGTCCCCACGGTGCCCGACCTGTGGGGCGTCCACAGGGTTTCCCACCTTGGGACCCACATACCGATTCCCACCAGGCACAGGGGCCGGTTGGACTTTGCTTCAGGGTCCACTGCTCCTGTTCCATTGGGTACCTTTCAGGGAAAGGAGGCCTGACCAAAGCTGGTATGGTCTGGGTTCTGTCCCATTCAACTGCCTGGGGCTGGGAGGCTTCCTGAAGGTCCCATGGCCTCTGTGCGCCTCACAAGGGAAGGGCCCAGGCTCCCTTCCACATCCTGATGGTGTGAGTCGGCCAGGCCCGGGTTCCCACATCTTGGTTGGAAGCAACGATGGATGAGGACGCGGAGGGTGGAGGAGCAGCCCGGAGAGAAGCAGGGCTTGTGGGAGGCTGTCCCTCAGCTGGAATGCTGCCCACATCAGGCCGTGGGGCCTACACCGACACCCACCTCGGCTCGCTCACCCCAGGGTCCAACACCAGCTGGGGGTGTGGCCCATGGCCCGCTAAAATTCTCAGTGCATCAGATCTGCCCAGAGAGCGATTCAGGAGTGACCTGGACAGAGCAGACGGAGAGAGGGAGAGAGCGGAGGGCCCCGGGAGCAGACACACGCAGGCTTTCTGGGCTCCTGCCCCACTGTGGTCACGGCCGAGGGTCACAGGTCATGCCTGCACTGGTTGAAAACCAGGGCAAAGCTCAGCTGGGACAGGGCCCCTGCTTCCCAGTCGCTCACTCGGAAATCTGTCACGGCTCTCTCCCACTGGCAACTGAGCTGACCCTGGGGTGCTGTGCCCTCGAAGCTCTGGGTGGCCCTGGCCAGTAGAGCAGGTGGCTCAGGATGATGTCCCAAAGGCCCTTTCTTAGGGAAGCGCATCCGAGGATCACCGTCCTCTCATCTGCTCTCTCTCTTGTTCCCCCAAGTGAGGTGCCTGACCCAGGGCGGGGTCGGGCCAGGGTGGACGAGGGCTGTGTTGTGACTGAGACTTGGCCTCACGCCCCACGCTACAGTGTGCCGGTGCGGGGGCCGGGTGTCCTGCAGCCTGGCACAGAGGACCTTGTTAAGTGCATCCAGTTGGTGCTTAATGATTGTTCGTGTGGCTGATTAAGTGCGCATCTAGGAGAACTGACAGGGACGCTGCAATATTGCGGTTTTATTTTGAGGCCTCACTCCTCCCCTCGCAGCAACTCGGGGGTCTCAGCTGTTAATTACATGTGCCAGGCGGCCTTGGGCGCTAATCCGCGGGGTCAGACAACAGAGGTGACGCTGAGTGCTCTGCCTCTTGTCATCTCCAATACGCTCGCTTTTCCCTGACTCCTGCTGCATACCGCCAGTTAATTATGGCCGTCACGGCCCCGCCACGGCAGCCACCAGCCACGTGAGACTGGGGGCGGGGCGCTTGCTAATTGGCGGGTGCGTGGTCAGGGATCGATCGCATGGCTCTGGCAGGTGAGGGACGCCCGTCCCGAGGGATTAGGCAGCTAATTGTCGATGGCCTCCCTCTACTGCCTCCGAGGAGCTCCTGCCCCGCCCCCTCCCAGCCCTCTTGTCTCTCAAGCCCCTCCTGCTCCCTCGCCTCTGGCCATCAGAAATGAGGCTAATCCAGAGAGGCTCAGCTAATGAGGTGGGGGCAGGGCTCAGGCCAGGATGGGTCTGGGAGGTGGTGGGTGGAGGGAGGAAAGTTATCGGGAGCCGGGCAGCCCCAAGTCTCCATATGCAGGTCATGTGGCCCCCCGGGCTGGCATGTTCTCCTGTTTGTGAGGCCCGGGGGCTGGCGCAGGAGGGGGCTCTGAAGTGTCTGCTCCCAGCTTCCCCGCTCCATCTGCCCGGCCCCTGGAGGACCAGAGCCCACCTGGCCTTGGACTCGGACCTTTCCTCCAGGCTGCTACAGCCTCTGCCTTGACCCGTGGGGGCTCTTGGTTTATTAGTTCTATTTCTTTCCTCTTTCTGCCCCAGAGCATGAATGTCCACCCTCCCTCCACCCACGGGCAGAGTTTAGACAGGGCCACCCAGGGTGCTGCCGGGTGCACAGTAGGTTCTCCCTGGTGGCCATACGCCAGAGGCTGGGTATGACATGAGCCTCGAGAGCAGTAGACATGGCAGCACCATTCAGTGTAGCCAAGAGATGGACCTGCCCAAACGTACATTGATGGATGAACGGATAAAGAAAATGGGGTCCGTCCGTACAATGGAATATTACTCAGCCGTAAAGAGGAGTGAAGTCCTGACACGTGCAGGCACACAGAGGCACCATAAAACCTCACACTGAGTGGGAGAACCCAGATGCGCAAGGCCATGTATCATATGACTCTGTTGACAAGAAACACCCAGAATGGGCAAATCCGTGGAGACAGGAAGCAGACTGGTGGTTGCTGGGGGCGGGGCAGGGGGGGTGACGGCTGATGGCTACAGGTTTCCTTTGGGGGGAGAAAACGTTCTAGAACTGGCTGTGGTGATGGTTGCATAGCTGTGAAGATACTAGAAACCACTGACTCACACACTTGTTATGGGTGAGTTCTGTGGTATGGGAATTATATCTCAATAAAGCTGTCACAGCCAAGGAAAAGAATGCAGAGATTCTGTGGAAATTCCCTTTTTAAAGAGAAAGATCCCTTGCCTTGTATTTTTTTGAAAGTTGAAAGTGAGCTTTTTATCAAAATCTAAATACGCACAGACAAGTGCGCCGACCGTGCTTGTCCATCGGGACGGAGTAGCAGAGTGACCTGCAGATCGGGAAACAGAGCGGGGCCTCTCCCGTCACAGCTGCCAGTGGGGAGGACGGTCTGGATTCTGACTGTGCCGGTCTTTGCCGGCTGGCGGTCACGAGACGCACGTGTGGCTGAGGGCTCTGGCTGCTTCCTGCCCCGCCATGGGGCGCTCCGTCCCAAGAACATGCCGGCTGTGCCTTTCAGCTGCCAGCGGACACAGGGGGCCTTTCGTGTCGGGGGCTGCTGGGACACCCTGTCGCCATCTTTGGGGGATGTCAGCCCTGCTTTGCTGGGTGCATCCCCAGGAGTGGGGTGGCCAGGCCAGGGCATGGGGGGATACGGTGCTTGAGAAGACACAGCCAGTTTCCTGAAGTTGCACAAACTTGGGTGTGGGTTCAGAGAGCGTGGCAGCCTGCCGGCCCTGGGGGCCATTCTGGAACCACAGGGGCCCCAGTTGGCTGCATCAGCCCAAGACCTGCCCCTTCAGTGGTCCTGAAACTGGCTTTCTAGGTGGGTCTCACTGACTTGGCCAGACCCAGCTGGTTTCAAAACCTTGGAGGCTGGGGCTGGCCCGCTGGCGTAGCGCTTCGGCAGCCCGGTTTCACGGATTCAGATCCCGGGCGCCCGCCGACACACTGCTTGTCAGCCCTGCCGTGGTGGCGTCCCATATAAAGTGGAGGAAGATGGGCACGGATGTTAGCCCAGGGCCAGTCTTCCTCAGCAAAAATAGGAGGATTGGCGACAGATGTTAGCTCAGGGCTGGTCTTCCTCACACACACACAAAAAAAACCTTGGAGGCTGTAGGCTGTCCCCACTGGGGAAGGAAGGCGACTGACACCATCCCCTGTTGGCCCGCCCCCGGCCATGACGACGTCTGACCAGGAGGCTCGGAGCTTGCCCCCGTGCGTGGGTGCAGAGCTGTCCCTGGAGTTGGCCTGGCCAACCTGGGGTTGCAAAATTCCCGAGGTGTGGGCTGTGGTTGGCAGCCACATTGAAGAGGCCTGAAGCGGAGCACACTGCTCAGGGCAAAGCGCTGTCCTGGCACCCGTGGGGCCTTGGCATCCAGCCGCTCTGCCTCCTGGTCACACTGCTGGGGCCGCACTCGGCTGGTGGGCCCCCTGGGAGCGCAGCGCTTGGCAGTGGCTCGGCAGCTGTGTGGATTGTCTGAGAGCAAGCCCCCGTGAGCCATAGGCCGCCCTGTCTCCCCTGTGAGCAAAGGTTGTGTTTGGTAACCTGAGTGTGGCCACTTGAGATGGTGTGGAGGTCAGAAGAGGGTCCCTCGATCCCAGGGACCAAGTACAAGTTCTGAACAAAATCTGGGGAGGAGGCCTGGAAACTGATGGACTTCTTCTGGAAGGGGGCCTGTGCTGACCCCTGCTTCCCTCACCTCCCCAGGTCTGCAGGGGCCCCACGTGGAGCTGTTAGAGACAGAAGGGGCCCAATTGTACCCCCTCGGAGGGGTCAGCGTTTGTACCTCGAGTCCAAGAAAGAGATGGGTGTCTCCAGGCCTCCGTGCCAGATCCGCCCAGACCAAGGCTGGCACCTCAAGTCACTAAGTGTTCAGGTCCCAGCCCTGCCTCCTCCGGCCAACAGAGCTGTGACCGTGGGGTCAGGCGGCTGGACGTACAGTGCCGCTGTGGGTGAGCGTGTCCCTTTCACCCACCCGCTGCCCAGCACCAGTTGAAGCTCTGCCGTGATGTGATAGTCTGGGGGTCGCCTTTTTGTCATGCAGCTGGTGCTCAGAGGAGGTGGGGTCTGCAGTGGCTGCTGGGGGAGCGTGAGCCAAACACTGGCCCGCCTGTGACTCCACGGCTGGGTGGGCATGTGGGGGGCTGTGTGGCCATGGTGTGACTCCAACTCAGGCTGCCGTGTTCTCCTCCTGCAGGGTCTTCACTGAGCAGCGACTCATCCCCTGTGTCCTCCCCGGCCACCAACCACAGCTCCCCTGCCAGCACACCCAAGCGCGTGCCCATGGGCCCCATCATCGTTCCCCCTGGGGGCCACAGCGTCCCCAGCACGCCCCCCGTGGTGACCATCGCCCCGACCAAGACGGTCAATGGTGTCTGGAGGAGCGAGAGCCGGCAGGTGAGTGCCTGGGGCGCCTGGGTGGAGCTGCGTGTGGGTGGTGGCCTCCCGCAGGGGAGGACTGGATTTTGGGGTTCAGAGCCCTCACCCCCCTCAAATCCCAGTCTCCTGAACCTCTGTCTCCTTCTCTCCAAAATGGGGTGACAGCAGTGCCTCCCTGGAGGGTCTGCGCAGATGAAGAAAACTGGAGGGTGTTTGTCATCTTGGGGTGCCATGTCAAGTGCTGCGGGCCAAGGGCTCCCACAGATTTATCCCCTCCCACTTCTGGAGGCTGGAAGGCCGAGGTCAGGGTGTCGCAGGGTTTCTGCTGAGGCCTCTCCTTGGCGTCCAGACGCTGTCTTCTCCCCATGTCTTCACACGGGTGTCCCTCTGTGGGTGTCTGTGTCTTGATCTCTTCTTATAAGGACACCAGTCACAGTGGATCAGGGCCACCCTGTTGGCCTCATTTTATCTTCTTTAAAGATGCCATCTCTAAACAGTCACGTTCTGAGGTACTGGGGGTTGGGCTTCAACATATGAATTTTGGGGTGGACACAATTCAGCTCATAACCCCATGTAAAGTGCTTAAAATGGTGTTTGTGGGGCCGGCCCAGTGGCGTAGTGGTTACGATTGTGCACTTCTCTTCGGCGGCCCGGTGTTCACAGGTTCGGACCTGCACACCACTTAACCAAGCCATGCTGTGGCAGGCGTCCCACGTATCAAGGAGAGGAAGATGGGCATGGATGTTAGCTCAGGGCTAATCTTCCTCACGCCCCCTCCCCAAAAAAGTGGTGTTTGCATGTCATAGGCGCTCGATAAACCTTAGCTGTTATTTTGCTGTTGCTCAAACAAGGAATTGAAAGAGGAAAGATGCCAGCCCACGTTTACATGTGTCACATTTTCATGTTTCTATCTTAAGTTTGAAGCCTGCTGAGGGGGACCTTCCCCACACTTGTGGGTCCCTGGGTGTGGCCACTGCCAGGGGCTGCCCCCGCCCCCCTCACTCCCCACCCCGGGGCCTCCCAGCCTGGAGGGGCCCTTCCTAATTCAGAACACTGTCACCGCACTGCTCTCCAGGATTTTCCTGCCGAGTCCCTGGAGGGATGTCACCACTTGGAAATAGTCATGTGTCAGTTAACAATGGGGACATTATGAAAAGTGCATCGTGAGGCGATACCGTGGTTTTGGAACGTCACAGAGTGTCCTTACACAAACCTCTGGTCTAGCCTCCCACACACCTAGGCTCGATGACACTCAACCTGTGGGACCTGTCGGGGTCGGCGGTGGGCATCACTCAGGTTCTCTCTCTTCTCTGCCCCTGGAGGTGGACGGCGTCCACAGAGGGGGCATCCCTTAGGCCCTGACCTAGGGTCAGAATCCTCAAGGGACCCAGGAGGGATCCTGAATCCCTGGAAACAGCCGTGGCCTGGGGCCCACTGGGATATGGCCCTAACTTGTCCACCACCACGTCTGAGGTGACAAACCCTCCCGGGTCATCACCGGGCCAAGGCCCCCTGTGCCCACCTGGAAGCCGCTGTCTTGGCTTCGTTCCCCCTACTTTGCGGGCGGTTTGGAGACGAGGGGCGGGGCCTGGCCGGCCGGTTCCAGCCAGAGGGGTTGGAGCAGCCTGAACCGCCCCCGGTCCTCATTTGAGGGAGGACGAGGGGTCTTCATCAGAATCTCTTGGCTCCAGAGGGGCCCGTTGCCCCTCGCTGTCAGCCGCCTGGCGGCCGGCCTTGACCTCAGGGCCCTGGCCACCTGACTCGCACAGCCGCGGCTCCCCACCTCTCGGGCGGTCTCTGGTCCTGTCGTGCCTGGTCGCAACCCTGGCTGTGATGGCCACTAGGGCCAGGATTGTCCCCTTTGCTCCCGCCTGACAGGAACTTCCTGCCCTATCCCGCGGCCGGGCCAAGGGTGCCTTGGAAACGTTTTGGCGTCTTTGCCGCAAGACTCGTCCCCTGAGCTCGTCACCCTCCCCAGAGGGTCCTAACCGCCTCGGAAACATTTTGTAACCCCGGAGAAGGGGCCGCGAGAGATCTGCTCCAGCCGTTTACCACGTGGTTAATGAAACACTCCTGCCACCAGGGAGGGCAGCGGGGAAGGGAACTGGATTAGCAGATGATGTATGGCTCAGCGGCTCCCGCACAAAGGCTCAGTGGAGAGTTTAATCCTTCTGGGGAGGGGGAGGCAGGAGAGGGGAGTCGCGGCCCATGAGTCATGATGGGGAGTCGTGGGGGGGCCTTTTGCCGGGGTCACCCACATTTCCCAGGTAGTGGAAGCTGCGAAAAGAGAGATGAAATGAAAAATGGTCTATTTTAAAGCTAACAGGGCATGTCCTGCCTGTCTGACGGAAACCTCTCTCTAATCACCAGAGAATGAAGGATTTTCCTCCCCCCTTTCTCCCCCGCGTGCTTCTTTCTTTCATCGCTACAGCTGCGCCTGCAGCCGCTGCTCAGAAATAAAAGCTGCCCACAGATGCTCCTTGATGCCTGCCTGGCTGCTGCTGCTCGGGTGCTGGGGGGTGGCCGGCGAGCCTCCTGCTCTGGGCAGCCCCTGCGTGCTCCGGGCTGGGCTGCCCTCTTTCCCGGGTGCCTGTCACAAGCTTGGCGGGGCTCCAGCCACATGGGAGGTGCGTGGGTCTGGCCTGCTGAACCCCCTGCCCGCCGGCCTGGCCTCTCCAGCTCCTTGTTTGTCCTCAGCCAGGCCGGGAAGGTGCCATCTGGCTCAGCTGCCTTCAAGCAGGGCTTTGTCCCGCCAAGGGGAGAAGGGGGCTTCTAGGGCCGTCTCTGAGTTGGGATGGTGCACTCGGGCCCCTCACTCTGCTGAATCAAGCAGTGCTGGGAGCGAGTGGAAGCAGGGGTGCCCTGGTTTGCCCAGAGCTTCTCCCGGATGTTGTCTTCTGATCGAGATCTCCTCCAAGGACTCTGCTGTCCTGGGTTGACAGTCGAGACCCTTGGCTGCTGTCTCCCTCCTGCTCTGGCCCCAAGGGGAGGGGGCCTCCCTGCCAGCCTGGGGGCAGAGCCCAGGTCGCCCCAGGTCCCCGTCAGTGCTGGGCTCGGAGGTCACCTGGGATGCTGCCCTGACACCTGGGGGGCCTGGGGCTTAGTCTACTGTGTCCCCATCCAGAGAGTGAGCCACGCTGGCCCCTTTCATTGTATCCCAGACCTTGGGCACAGGGCCCATGCTGGCCCCAGTGAGGGGCAGACCCTGGAGCAGGTTGGTTCAGGGCCCTCCTGCCTCCTTTTCACAGGCGTTTGACGCTTTGCTAGCCTGGCCCTGTGCTGGGCTAGGTGAGGGGTGTGAGGGAGAGCCCAGTGAGCCCTGACCTGGAAATAGCCCCTTGGATCAGAGTATCGACAGGGAAGTATGAGGAGGGGTGATGGTGGCTTGGGGGTGCACCCACTATGAAACCCCTGTGCTGATGTTTCACCCCACTTCCCGCTTACGTCTGTGCAGCCGTCCCCACTGCTCTATGAGCTGGTGCTGTGAGGGGCACGTTTGACAGATGGAGAAACTGGGGCCCGGGACAGTTATGGGACTCATCTAGGGTCTCTAGAAGCAGATAGGAGCTGCCTCCTAAAGCAGGAGCCTGCCCTTCTGTCTACACAGGCATCTAGGGGACCTGAGGCCGGGCGTCAGCCCCTGATTAGAAGTCTCCAGAAAACTGAGAGGCGGGAATTCTGGGCTCCCAGCTCTGACCCAGAGGATTGGTGCACATGTGTGTCCCACCCTTGACCCCACGGTATGAACACCGTTTCTGGGAAGGGCGAGTCAGAGTTCGTGAACCCACAAGGACCCTGCTGTGAGCACTGGGCCAGCATGTGGAAAGGGAACAGATGTTGCTGCTCGTTAAAAATTCCAATCACTGGCCTGTCTCCTTCAATTAATTATCGCTGATGTGTCTTCTGGAGGACTGAGGAGGCGCGGTGGCCGCCTGGCACCGCGTGTTTGGTAAATACGCCTGACGGATGGGCCCTCCTCTCCCAGCTCAGCCCCATCGATGGCCTGCTCTGGTGTCACTGTCAGCTGCTGTGAAGACGGATGGGCTGCCAGAGGGACGGCTGTGGTGATCTGTCCCTTGCCTTCACGGGGAGTTGGATGTGCTGGGGTCTCGGCCTCCCCGTCTCCTGACTCCGACAGGAAGACAGACGGCAGAGCAGAGAGGAGGAACAGGGAGCGAGGTGTCTCCTCGGGGGGCGGCCTCAGCCTCGGTGCCTGCCCTCGGGTCCAGGCTCATGTCGCTGCCCCGTGTCCAGTGGTCCTTCCTGGACATGCTTCTTCTTAGCCTGCCAGTTCAGTGAGGAGACAGAAGGTTGTGACCCACCTTGTTTTCGGAGTGTTTGGTGTTTTGTGGCATGGTGCAAACTCCATGGGTTTGGGTTTGTGCCCCTGGGAGCGCCGTCTGCTTCTCCTGAACCCTGGTTGGCCATCTGATCAGGAGTGGCCAGACCTGACGCTGGGGGGAGGGGGCCCCGTGTCAGTCTGGCCAAGGGGTGATCCAGAGCGTTTGGTGCACGTGTGTCTCACCCTTGACCCTGCCGTGTGAACACCCGTTCTGGGAATGGCGAGTCCGCGTTCTGTGAGGACGCCACTGTGAGTGGAGGGCCATGCCAGCACGTGGGAAGGGAAGGTGCCAGGAAGCTCTTGGGGCTCAGGGCAGCCTGTGGCTCAGGGTAGGCCCAGGCCACCGTTGTCCTCCCTTTCAGCTAAGAAGGGCTGTGACAATGATGGAGCCCTAGGCTGGCAGCTGCTCCAGAGTCCAGAACAAGACCCCACTGACCACTGTTGACGCTCTGAGCCTTGCTACGCGGCTCCCTTTCAGCCACATAAGTGACAGAAACTGTCAGAACCTTTTGATGGTCTGTTTCCTTGAGTCTGGACACTCCTGTGGACAGGCGTGCAGAACATCCCTCCATGTGGATGGGGGTGGCACACCCCGCCTTTGGTCTTGCCAGGGGCCTCCTCCTCCTCCCCCTTCCTGCCTTGAACGAGCCCATTCTCTGGTTGCTGGGGTCCACCTCCCTGGCCAGGCACCAGCTCACTTTCTGTCGAGGAGTCGGGGCCAGGCGGGGCTGGAGCCCACAGCCCCTCACCAGTGTGTGCAAAGGTGTCCCCAGAGAAGTCTGGCCAGTTGAGGCCCTGCAGCTGCTTGCTCTGGCCAGTGCCAAGGCCACCCCAGGGGTTGGCGGGGGGCAGACAGGCACGTTCAGCCCAGGGGCAGTGCCAGCTTCTCGTCCACATCCCTCTGTGGGCACCAGGAAGCCAAAGTGTCTGTGACGCGGGCCAGCAGCTGTCAGCACAGCTGACACCTCGGCCCCTGGGGGACGCCTGTGCGTGCCTGGTGATCAGCAAGTGGGGGCTCCGGATGGTTCTGTCATGCCCTCCTGCGGTGCTGAGCCTGCTTCCAGGGGGTGCTGGGCCACTGTCACCTAACTCCCTGCGTTTGGGTTTGGAGCTGGTGTGACCTGTGCCAGGAGGGAAGACGGGGGTTTGTGCAAAGCAGGGAGCCCTCCTGGGCGCTCATCCAGGGGACCCCAGTCTTCTTGGAGGGAGGTTTTGTGATTTTTTTTCCTGTTGCACCGAGGAGAGAACCCCTGAGGTGGGTTTTAGCCCAGACCTGCCCATCATTAGAACCCGTATCCTCCCTTCTCACTGTTCTGCCTCCCACACCACAGCGTTTGGGTAGAAAACCTTTCGGAAAGGATGTCTCTAGAACGTGCACTAAGCTAGAGCCTTTCTGTGAGTCTGGAGGGAGACTTGGCCCCGTCCTTGTTGGCAGCTGTCTGAGCGTCCTGTTGCCTCCCGGGCTCCCCCGCCCTGACCCACTGCTCTCTGTCCTGTAGCAGGACGCCGGCTCTCGGGGCAGCAGCGGCGGTCGGGAACGCCTCATCGTGGAGCCCCCACTGCCCCAGGAGAAGGCGGGGGGCCCGGCCATCCCCTCCCACCTGCTCAGCACCCCTTACCCTTTTGGCATCTCCCCCAGCTCCGTCGTGCAGGACTCCCGCTTCCCACCACTCAAGTAAGTGTGCAGACTGGGGGGACGGGCATGTGTGCTTGGGCTGGGCCCCCTGACGCTGGCTCTGAGGCTTTGGCTGTCGTGCCCGGCACTGTGAGTCTGCACCAGCTGAGGCTGGGAGCTGCCAGGTGGTGGCTCAGCCCCGGGCCCGTGGCCCCATCTGTGCCTGCTGTCCGTCTCTACGCTGAGATGTGGCTAGCTTTCCCGCCCTGCCTGAACCCCGGGTTCCCGGGACCCAGCGTCCCTCCAAGCTGTGGGTAGCAGGCTTAACCCGCTGGTGAGGACAGTGAGAGGCCAGGTGAGCTCGAGGAGCAGCAGCTGCACCTCTGTGCCCTCAGCCTCCTTCCAGGACTGGCATCTCACTAGTGAGAGCCAGGACCTGTCCCCAGAGACTCATCCTTCCGAGGGATGTGGGGGTGGGGACGTGGGGGCAGCCCATTTCCCAGCCTGGAACCAGGCGTCCGTTCAGCTCTGTCTTTTCCCCGTCCACCCGTCCTGCCTGCAGCCTCCAGCGGCCTGTGCACCACGTGGTGCCTCCCAGCACGGTGACCGAGGACTACCTGAGGAGCTTCCGGCCCTACCACACCACCGAGGACCTCCGCATGTCCTCTCTACCTCCCCTCGGCCTGGACCCGGCCACTGCCGCTGCGTACTACCACCCCGGCTACCTGGCCCCGCACCCCTTCCCCCACCCGGCCTTCAGGTGAGGCGTCCTGAGACCTCCCCACCGCGGTCCCCACTGAGTCGCCCAGGGCCATCACCCCACCTGCCCTCACGTCCAGGCACTAGTCTGCTCGTGGAGAAATGGAACCTGGCTGGGGATGTGTTTCTCACGTTCTGGGGGCCAGACTCCCTGCTTGGAGAAGCCCCCCACCACAGCCTTCTTCCTTAGCCCTTAGGACTTGGCTCTGGGTAGAAAAGGCCTCTCGTTGTCTGAGCTGTTGTTGCCCTAGTTCCCACCTGGTCGTTGGCTCCACTGGCCGCACACAACTGTTAATAAACCGCACGTGGTTTTAGGTAGAAGAGGGATTCCTTTGCCGTATAACCAACCACCCAGTGGAAATGCGTGCCATGTCACTGCTCTGTGTAGAAGCTTCCTGAACTTCGGCCTGACGGGTCTGTAGTTATGATGTGGACTGCCCTTCACACAGACCTGGAAGGGTCTCTCCACTTGGCCAAATTCTCCTGGCTGAGCTGAGTGGTGGCAGGCAGGGCCTCTTGTTTGTACGGGGCTTTGGGGCTGGCTGTGGACATGCCCCGCGTCTACAGGGCCTTTGTGGGGGCTCCACAGCTGTTCTGCCCAGTCCAGTGTGCTCGGGTCAATATGTACCTAGCCAGGGGGTCCCTACTGGTAGGGCTGGGTCCTGCTTTTTTCTTTTCCTCCTTTAACTTTGCTCGCTGGGCCTCATTCTTGGCACAGGATGGACGACTCCTACTGCCTGTCAGCCCTGCGGTCCCCCTTCTACCCCATCCCCACCCCTGGCTCCCTGCCCCCACTGCACCCGTCAGCTATGCATCTCCACCTGTCCGGGGTCCGATACCCCCCCGAGCTCTCCCACTCGTCTCTGGCAGCGCTGCACTCAGAGCGGATGTCCGGCCTCAGTGCTGAGAGGTGAGCCACGTCCTGGGTCAGGGCGCCCTCCTCTCCTCCCAGTCTGGAGCCTGGCTCAGCCAGTTGTCTGTGGATGGGCGGGCTCCTCAGCCACTCCTGTCCTCAGTCTGCTCACCTGCAGAATGGGGCAGTGACAGTTGATACTCCAAGCCCCTAGACAGTGCCTGGCATCGTGGCTCTGTGGGAATCGTCAGCCTCCTTGGGGTGAGCTCTCAGTGATGCTTAGGGAGTTTGTATACAACTTCTGATCTGACGGACTTGGACTTTCTTAACGTGTTAATGAAAGCAGAACCTTGCTCATCTCCCATCACCGTTCAGACTAGAATGCTGGGTTCTTCTACAAAACCTTGGGCTGGGTTGTGAATTTCTCACTTCTGGGAATTCTCTGTAACGGACTGTCCCTAGTCCCCTCCACGCTCTCGCGGTGGAGTTCACGGCCTCTTCCTGCCCACCCCACAGGCTACAGATGGATGAGGAGCTGAGGCGGGAGAGGGAGCGTGAGCGAGAACGGGAAGCTGACCGAGAGCGGGAGAAGGAGCGGGAGCGGGAGCGGGAGAAGGAGCGCGAGCGTGAGAAGGAGCTAGAACGGGAGCGCGAGAAGGAGCGGGAGCGGGAGCTGGAGCGCCAGCGGGAGCAGCGGGCCCGCGAAAAGGAGCTGCTGGCCGCCAAGGTGCTGGAGCCAGCCTTCCTGCCTGTGGCTGAGCTGCACGGGCTGCGGAGCCACGCCGTGGAGGAGCGGGTCAAGCCCTCGGAGCAGCTGACCCCGACCCGAGCAGGTGCCCAGGCTGGGCCCCCAGGGCAGGGTGGGCTAGAGGGAGAGACATTGCCACCCAAACGTGGGCTGGACGCAGTGGTGTGCTGGTCAAAGTCGAAAAACCAGCTCTCCAGGGAAAGGGCCTGACTTTGTAGCATCTCCCAACTCCCGTGGTGTAAAGAGTCACACCATGGCCGATTTCAGGCTACAGACGTCATGTCACTGGATAGGGAGTGGGAAGAAACGCACAGTGGCACAGCAGTGGCACACAATACAGATACAGTAGGCGTAAATAACTTCAAGAATACGTATAATAGTAAAATGGAGCAAAAGCATTAGGAAGTAATGAGTTTAGAATATTTTTTTACCTATGTTTTTAACATATTTTGTTTAACTGTAAGTATATGTAATCTGATTTTTAATAATAGTTTGTTTAACAGTGAGCTTGCACAATTCCTAAAAATGTAACTGTCTGCTCTCGTGAGCCAGTGAGAGCCCGCTCCAGCACCCACTGGCAGGTCTGCCAGCTGCCCAGCGTGTCTGTCCAGGGCGAGGCATGCTTCTTGAAAGCACCCATAAGGCCCTTTTCAGTTGTCTTGGTCCCTCTCGTGGGAAGAACCCTCTTGAAGGGCAGCGTGCTTGCCTGGGTGGTCAGGGGCAGGAGTGAAGGGGACTGGAGCCAGCTGGGCCTGGCGAGGTTCTGCTGTGACACCGTTTCTCCACCCACAGAGAAGCTTAAGGACGCAGGCCTCCAGGCTCCCAAGCCCGTGCAGCACCCCTTGCACCCGGCGCCCACTGCCCACCACACCGTGCCCGGCCTCCTCTCCAACCACGGCCTCTTCTCTCTGCCGGGCAGCAGCGCCGCCACGGCCCTGCTCATCCAGCGCACCAACGAGGAGGAGAAGTGGCTAGCGCGGCAGCGGCGGCTGCGGCAGGAGAAGGAAGACCGGCAGTCGCAGGTGTCAGAGTTCCGGCAGCAGGTGCTGGAGCAGCACCTGGACATGGGCCGGCCGCCGGTGCCCCTGGAGGCGGAGCACAGGCCCGAGAGCGCCAGGTGGGGCCCGCTGGGGTCGGGGTGGGTGAGGGAAGCCCACGAGGGGATATGTCTTCACACGCAGATTTGTTCAGAGTCGGCCACCGTTTATTGAGCACCTGCAGTTTGCCCTGCATCCTACCGTCTCACTTCATTTCATCCTCATCTTCTAATCCTGTTTTGCCCACGAGGAAGCAGAGTCTGAGCGGGAACAGTTGCTCAGAGGTGCCCCATCCCTAATTAATGAAGCTAACCAAGCCTGTGTCCAGAGCTGGAGCCCTTCCCCCTGCGTCCCCATGGGGACATTTGTGGCACCTGACGAGCATGAGGGAAGAGCTTTGATAATTATATCTCTTTCTGTCTCCCTCTGCTTTCAAGCTCAAACATTTTTTTAATGAGAAAGGGATTGCCTCTAATTTTTACTTAAATAAAAAATTAACTTTATTGCTTTTGTAGTAAAAAATAGACCCATTTCCCAGCCCCACTATAAAAGAATTCCCTGGGAGGGCTCTGGAACCCCCTGCTGCCGACACTTGCCTTGTGAGCTGGGCCCCTTACAGCTGTCCGTTGGACCTCCCTGCTCCCTTTTTGGTCTGGCTGTCACCTAGTCTAGTGTCCCCCACCCTGCCCTCCATCCCTCCAGGGCTTGTTCTGAAGGGCTGGGCTGAGGCCTTCAGGGAGAGTTGGGGGAGGGAGCTGGCCAGGCCTCAGTGATACTGGACACTGCTTCCCTTCCTGGGCCTCAGTTTCCTCAGTCGTGCACTAAGGAGGGTGGACAGGAAGATTTCTGAGTGTCTTTCCAGCTCTTGACATCCATGGTACCATCTGGGTCAGAAGTGTTTTAAATGCCCACTTGTTTTAAACATCCCTCCTTCTTTCCTCTGGCTTCTGGCTGACTGGTGGGCTTTCTTGCTGTGTCCTGGGCTCGGCTGGCCTGTCCAGCAGCCCTGCCTCAGTTCCCACTGAGTAGGGCAGCAAGGGGATTTGCTGGCTAATTGGGTGTGACTGGGAGTGAACAGGCAGACTCCCTGCCTGGGTCTCTCTGCAGCCTCTGGGGTCCCCTTTGCTTCTTGGGGCCCCCCTGAGGCCACACAAAAGCTCAGTCTCGGCTGCTTGTGACCTGCTCTCTGCTCCTCCACAACTCCCCTCACTCCCAGGAGACTGGGAGAGCAGCTGGCACACGGCCGGCATCAACTAATAGAACACGGGTGCTCTGACTCCCAAGGGTGTCTTCCTCTGCTCAGGGACCCCGGGATCCCAGTCCAGCTGACAAGGCCTGTGTGCTGCTGCCTCCAGCAGGGTGGCCTCCACCTCGGGACCCAGCAGCCCTGTGCAGGCCTGGCGTGGGGAGGGGAAATAGGGCCCCTGACCCTCACCTGGCCCCAGTGGTCCAGCTGAGCTGGCAGCATGCAGCGTGAACTTGACGTTGACAGGACCTTGTGCCTCAAGCTGGAAAACCCTTCAGTGCTTAGCTCCAGTGCACGGTTATTCTGCTAACGAGTTTTGTTCCCTTGCTGTTTACTTAAGGCTGCACAGCTGCTTTTTTTTTTCTTCTTCTTCTTTTTTTTCTTCCTCTTTTTCTTTCCATTTTTTTTTTATTGATGTCTTAGTTTATAACACTGTGGGGTTTTAGTTGTACATTTTTGTTTGTCCGTCACCTTGTGGATGTAACCCTTCACCCCTTGTGCCCCCCCCACCCCCCTTCCCCTTGGTAACCACCAATCAGTTCTCTCTGTCCGTGTGTTCACTTATATTCCATATATGAGTGAGTTCATGCAGTGTCTGTCCTTCTCTCTCTGGCTTATTTCACTTAACATAATATCCTCTAGGCCCTTCCATGTTGTTGCAAATGGGACAATTGTGTCTTTTCTTATGGCTGAGTAGTATTCCATTGTATGTATATACCACATCTTCTTTAACCAATCATCAGTTCAGGGACACTTGGGTTGCTTCCACTTCTTGGCTATAGTGAATAATGCTGCAATGAACATAGGGGTGCATACGCCTCTTGTGATGGTTGATTTCACGTCCATTGGGTAGATGCCCAAGAGTGGTATTGCTGGATCATACGGTATTTCTATTTTTAACTTTTTGGGGAATCTCCATACTGTTTTCCATAGAGGCTGCACCAGTTTGCATTCCCACCAGCAGTGAATGAGGGTCCCCGTTTCTCCACAACCTCTCCAGCATTTGTTGTTATTTGTCTTTGTGATTATAGCCATTCTAACCGGTGTAAGGTGATATCTCAGTGTAGTTTTGATTTGCATTTCCCTGATGATTAGTGATGTTGAACATCTTTTCATGTGTCTATTGGCCATCTGTATCTCTTCCTTGGAGAAATGTCTGTTCATATCCTCTGCCCATTTTTTGATCGGGTTGTTTGTTTTTTTGTTGCTCAGTTGTATGAGATCTTTATATATTACTGAGATTAATCCCTTGTCGGACAAACGATTTGCAAATATTTTCTCCCAGCTGGTGGGTTGTTTATTCATTTTGAACCTGGTTTCATTTGCCTTGTAGAAGCTCTTTAGTCTGATGAGGTCCCACTTGTTTATTTTTTCTTTTGTTTCCCTTGTCTGGGTAGACATGGAATCTGAAAGGATCCCTTTATGTCCAGTCTCAATTAGTGTACTGCCTATATTTTCTTCCAGGAGTTTTATAGTTTCAGGTCTCACTTTCAGGTCTTTGATCCATTTTGAATTGATTTTTGTATACGGCGATAGGAGATGGTCTACTTTCATTCTTTTGCATGTTGCTGTCCAATTTTCCCAGCACCATTTATTTTATTTTATTTTATTTTATTTTTGTGGGGAAGACCAGCCCTGAGCTAACATCCGTGCCCATCTTCCTCCACTTTATATGAGATGCCGCCACAGCGTGGCTGACAGGCAGCCCAGCACCATTTATTGAAGAGACTTCCCTCTCTCCATTGTATGTTCTTTGCTCCTTTGTCGAAGATTAGCTGTCCATAGGTGTGTGGTTTTATTTCTGGGCTTTCAATTCTGTTCCATTGATCTGTGTGTCTATTCTTGTACCAGTACCATGCTGTTTTGATTACTGTAGCGTTATAGTATATTTTGAAATCAGGGATTGTGATGCCTCCAGCTTTGTTCTTTTTTTTTCAGAATTGCTTTAGCTATTCGGGCTCTTTTGTTGCCCCATATGAATTTCAGTAGTTTTTGTTCTATTACCGTGAAGAATGACATTGGGATTCTGATTGGGATTGCATTGAATCTGTAGATTGCTTTAGGTAGAATGGACATTTTAACTATATTTATTCTTCCAATCCATGTGCATGGAATATTTTTCCATTTCTTTATGTCCTCCTCGATTTCTTTCAATAGTGTCTTATAGTTTTCATTGTATAGGTCTTTGACATCCTTGGTTAAATTTATTCCCAGATATTTTATTCTCTCTGTTGCGATTGTAAATGGGATTGTCTTTTTGAGTTCTCTTTCTGTTGTTTCATCGTTAGTGTATAGAAATGCAATTGATTTTTGTAAGTTGATTTTATACCCTGCCACTTTACTGTAGTTGTTGATTGTTTCTAGTAGTTTTCCGATGGAATTTTTTGGGTTTTCTATGTATAGGATCATGTCGTCTTCAAATAGTGAGAGTTTCACTTCTTCCTTGCCTATTTGGAGTCCTTTTATTCCTTTTTCTTGCCTAATTGCTCTGGCCAGAACTTCCAGTACTATGTTGAATAAGAGCGGTGAGAGTGGGCACCCTTGTCTTGTTCCTGTCCTCAAAGGAATGGCTTTCAGTTTTTCCCCGTTGAGTAGGATGTTTGCTGTAGGTTTGTCATATATGGCCTTTATTATGTTGAGGTACTTGCCTTCTATACCCATTTTGTTGAGAGTTTTTATCATAAATGGATGCTGGATCTTGTCGAATAAGGCCGCACAGCTTCTTGATATGGTTCCCTTGTCCTCTGCCGGTCGGGGGTGCAGTGGCACTGGGGTGGTCTACCACCCTGAGTTCAGGAGTAACTAGGAGAAGCCTTGGTAACTGGCTAAATGTCCCTCCTCCTTAGCCAGGCAGGGAGAGCCCAGAGAGCCTGGTCACGTGCCCACCGTCACCTCTGCCCCTGCCTCTTCCATCCCCTCAGATGCTTCCATCCCCATGCTTGCCTTGGGTTACTTGGGCAGCATGGAGCTTCCCTTAAAAATAATAGATAAGCTTTGAAAGAACAACACCCAAATAACCTCATGTAAGTTGAATCTCGTTTTAAATGCACTGAGGAAAGAGCCATTTGGTACAACTGCGAGGCAGAGCTGCTTGTCTGGTGGGCAGTCCCCTCCAGTTCCCTCCCCGCCTGCAGGTGAGGGGTGCCATGCTACAGCAAGGGGCCTCGCTCACTGCTCAGGCCCTGGCCCTGGAAGACCCTGGAGTGTAGCTGCTGCTCTGGGGCCTCGCGCCCTTGCTGCAGTTCTGATGGGGACCACTGGGGGTCAGCAGCGGCACAGGCCCACCCTGGTTGTGAGGGTCTCCCTAGAGGCAGGTCTCCCCGACCCCACTGACTAGGCAGACACTGGAAGCTGGTCTTTCTTGCTGCTGTCTGCAAGGACAGCGAGGAGAGAGGAACAATGTCCCCTTGGAAGACAGCTGGCCTGCCCTGTACCTGCCCATCGCTGGGCATATCTGGAGATGGGCGCCAGAGCTGTGTTTTTATTCTCTATGTAACGGGTCTCCCTATGGAAGACAGATGAGGGTCTGTCCTTGTGGAGTCATAGGAATTCAGGAAGTGGTGGAGCAGAATAAGCTATTGCAAGGTCACAGGTGAGAAATGGGATAGAAAGCAGGTCTGGCCTGGGCCTGTGACTGTCTCTGTGCCCTCAGCAAGCATTGTCCACCTCTGAGCCTCCGTGTCCTCTCAAAAGTAAGTCTGCACGAACCTGCCTCAGGTTGTTTGAAGAAGAAGAGACGTGGAACAGCCAGCACTCAGTGTGGAGTGGAAGCCGCGTCCTTCCCTCCAGCCCCCGTCAAATGGCTTAGAGGAGGCCTTCTCGCTCCTCCGGCTCTGGCTCTCCCGGAGTTCCCATCTGGGCCATCTCAGAAGCTGCCTCTGCACCAGGGCCTTGGCAGGCAGCCTGGGGGGAGGCCACTGGGTGGCTGGTCTGCCAACTGTTTCATGACTTATGGCTTGGTCTGCTTTCTCTCTAGGCCGGGACCAAACCGTCATGAGCCGGGTAGCCGAGACCCCCCGCAGCACTTTGGCGGCCCCCCGCCCCTCATCTCTCCCAAGCCCCAGCATCACTCCGTGCCCACAGCCCTCTGGAACCCGGTGTCCCTGATAGATAGCACGCTGGAGACACGGCGGGCCCCTGAGAGCCACCCTCTGCACAGCCATCCCACCTCGCTTGAGCTCAGCCGCCAGGCAGCTGTCCCGCTGGTAAAGGTGGAGCGGGTCTACTGCCCTGAAAAGGCAGAGGAGGGGCCCCGGAAGCGTGAGACCACCCCCATGGACAAGTACCAGCCGCCACCACGGGAGGCAGGAAACCTGGAGCACCAGGCCTTCCCTCACGGGCCTGGGCCCTTCCTGGCTGAGCTCGAGAAGTCCGCCCAGACTATCCTGGGCCAGCAGCGAGCCTCCCTCACCCAGCCAGCCCCTTTCGGGGAACTCACTGCACCCCTGAAGCCGGGCTCACCGTACCGGCCTCCAGCACCACGGGGCCCCGACCCTGCCTACATCTATGATGAGCTCCTGCAGCAGCGCCGGAGGCTAGTGAGCAAGCTGGACCTGGAGGAGCGCAGGCGGCGAGAGGCACAAGAGAAAGGTCTGGTCTCCTCGGGTGGCCCCTGATCCCCTGGGAGCGGGGAGCAGTGGTGCCAGCCACTAGGCCCCTCCCTTCTCCTACACCTGCTTATCGCTCTGGGTTTCTGGTAGCTCCAGAGAGTGGGTTGCTGACTTCTGCATGGCTCCCTGCCACCTCTGCTGGGGACACATCCAGGGCCCCTCGCCCATCCTGCCACAATGCAAATTGTCCTGAAAAGCCAAATCAAAGCCCGTCTGTAAAGACGGTTGCACAGATACGCACGATGAATAAATGATGAACAGAGGCTAATAAGATGGTCTTAAATATTAATAGTGCAGCATGGCAGGGGAGGAAGCTGTCGAGAGAGCGGGCCTGGGCCCAGCTGGGGCCCCCCCATGTGGGACTGCCACCATCAATTGCAGGCAGGCAGGCAGGGTGGGGGCAAGGGTGGGAGATCTGTCCACCTTTCCTGCTCTTGCGAGGGGAGGGGCTCAGCCAGCAGCTCCTTGGGTTCCCCAGAGCCAGGGAGAACAGGTGAGCAGGCCCGGGGTGAGAGCAGCTGTCTGCCTGCACCCCTGTCTAACTGGGAGGGATCGGGGCTCCAGACCACTTCTCTATTTCCTGCCGGGAACTGGGGTTCTGTGCAGTGTAGAATTCATCCTCTTAGCCAGAATTGGGGGCCAAGTCTTCGTGGGTTGTTGGTCTAGGCTAGATTTAGGATCCAAGGAGTTTTCTTCTCCATTCACCTTGTGAAGGAGGCGGGGGGAGCGCCCCATTGTCCTTGGGTGCAGGAGTTGTGCTGTTCTCTGCACGTGAATTTGCATACATGCTCTGTGCCTTTGAGAGGACAGGGACCTGAGTGTGCCTCTCTCCTTCCGGGTAATGGACCTAGATGGCCACAGCAGGAGGGAGCAGATGTGCACAAACAGCCTTGAGTTGCCATGGACACGGCCCTAGGCCTGTGTGATGAATGGTACCCTGCCGAGGGATTAGTGTCAGCCCAGGGACAGCCTGGCCACTTGAGGGCTGTGGATCCAAGGGAAGCCTGGTGCCTGCCATCCCTGAAAAATTCTAGGACTAGGAGTTAATGCACATTTCCACTTGGCATCCAGGTTTTAGGGTGTTCAAAGAGGCTGGGAGGGCCTGGGCTGACAATGGGTCTGCACACATGTCACAGGGGTATCCCCCATGCAGGTCCACTGGTGAATCAAAGCTCTTTGCCCAGCTGAATAAATGTGTTCTTGCCACCAGGATACTATTATGACCTGGATGATTCTTACGATGAGAGCGATGAAGAGGAGGTCAGGGCACACCTCCGCTGCGTGGCTGAGCAGCCGCCCCTCAAACTGGACACATCCTCCGAGGTATCTGGGCTCTCGTTGCCGCTGTGTCAGGCTCTGGGCTGGTGTCTGCCTCTTGGCTTTCCCACCGTCCCCGTCGGTCCCACACTTGCTGGGATCCCCTGCATTGCTCCATTCCCTGCTGTCTACAGGTGTCTGGGCGCGCCATCAGCGTCCTCCTCCTCCCCAGCCTGGCACAGAGTTGGCCATGGCACACAGGTTTCGAGGACCCCAGGAGGGGCCCCTGAGACAGTGGAAGCACGCCACTGCCAGTGGTTTCAAACTCATTTGTTTTCTTTCCCAATCTAGAAGCTAGAGTTTTTGCAACTTTTTGGCTTGACCACCCAACAGCAGAAGGAGGAATTGCTGACCCAGAAGCGGAGGAAGCGGCGGCGGATGCTGAGAGAGAGGAGCCCGTCGCCCCCGACGGTTCAGAACAAGCGGCAGACACCTTCGCCGAGGTTGGCACTGTCCACCCGCTACAGCCCCGACGAGATGAACAACAGCCCCAACTTCGAAGAGAAGAAGTTGTTCCTGACCATCTTCAACCTGGCCCACGTCAGCACCGAGAAGAGGAAAGGTATGGCCTACCTGAGGCCTTGTGGGGGTGGGGTCACTAGGATGGCTGGGAGCTTCTGAAGAAGCAGGTGGGGCTCCTGGATTCCTGGGGATGTCCTGGACCCGCACTCCAGGTGGAATCTGAAAACACTTCAGTCCTGGGGCTCTCTTGATTCCCTGTGGCTCCCCAAGGAAGCCCCTCTGCTCTCAGACCTTCCCGTGTCTCGCTGTCACGCTTCTCTCCATCTGAAACTCACATTGCCCCATTCGAAGCCCGTTTTCTCTTGTTGCGTCCCGGGTGGATTGAAGACTTACCGGTGTTTGTTCTGTATGTAAAGCCTGCCGCGAGCTTGATGGCTGCTCTTGTCACTTGTCAGACCTCCTAGCTCCTGAGAAGGCAGGTTTGGTGACCCTCCTGTGGCAGGGCACTCTACAGTAGCTCACATTTCCTCTTGGTGGGCTGCTGACATGGCCAGCAGGGCTTCGTGTTCTGACGACAGGAGGCTCCGGGTGGTCTGCGCTTCCAGGCAGAGCCACGTGGGGCCTGATCTCTGGGCTGGATTCCACAGTGCAGGAGACAGGCTGCGGTCCAGACTCTTCCTGGGGGTGTCCGCTTCCTTTGCGCACTTAGTGCCGGGATGTTGGTTCAGGTGAGAACTCGGACTGTCTGGGGTGCTCATTTGCACACTTCAAAGTCCCCGTCGCTGACACCTGCTCCCCTCGGGAAGGCAGTTGGAAGGAAAGCAAAAGTGCCTGTTGCCATTTGGTTGCTTCTACTTACTTCGTTATTGGGGTGTAGCAGTTTACTCTTTTGTTTTTAACCAGTAAGCTGGAATTCTTGCTTTCCCTTAAGGGGGCAGTGATGTGTTGATTACCAGAACAAATCCCTGAGAACATTCATGGTTTTGTGTGTAAAAAGCATCTTTTTGCATGACTTAATTCCTAGAGGAAGTCACTGGTGATGTGGCCACTTAGGTTTCAGTCAGCAAGAAGTGCCACTGCAACGGGAATACACGGTGTCAAACGTCACAGAGGTCCAGGAGTTGCATTTGTGTGCCAGGAGGAGTAGGGGAAGAGAATGTGCCTGGAAGCAGCCTGTGCTTCCAGAGATGGTGTGTGGATCTTCAGGGTTGTTTGTTTGTGCTGGGGCCAACTTCTTTGTCTTTTAAACCCTCAGAAGTCCCCGCGGAAGTTCATAGGTACCCATTATTTTGCAGTACACACACAGCTGTTTTTGGAATACACCTAAAATGTTATATAGTAAAAGCTGAGAGGAGTTTGGGCTCACTCTAAAATGAAAGTTTCTTCCTTTAGACACAGCCGGTCCCTGTGGTGCTTGCTTTGTGTTTTTCTTGGTTTAAAGGATTTGTACCTGCCAGTCACAGCCTGGGCTGGAATCCTGCTCCCCTCAGAAATGATGCAACTGTCTTGTTAATCTCAGGCTGCTTTTCTCATAGACAAAGAGAAACTTGTTGAAATGCTCCATGCCATGAAGCAGAAGGCACTGTCAGCAGCAGAGGCAGACTCACTCAGAAACTCTCCGAGGGACAGTCCTGCTGTCTCCCTGAGCGGTAAGGCCCAGGGCGGGAAGGACAGCCCCATCAGCCACAGCCCGGGACTGTCCCGTGGCCTGCCCAGGGTCAGAGGCGACCGTTCAAGGTCTTCATCCTGAATCTTTTCTCCTGGAAACAGTGTGCTTCTCTCCATCTCTCTCACACAAGCTTCTTGCACAATCGTGAAGGATCTCCTCAGGATGGAACATGAAAGTTGGAAGTCAGGGCTCAGAGTTAAGGGGGAGGGTCCTGGCTTCCACAGAGCTCTCTGTCTGGTGGTCAGTGTAGTTGTAGCCATTGTCCATCGGTCCAGGGGTGGCCTGAGCCACCGGAGCCAGGTTTTGGCACCTTCTGCTTCAACTCTGCTGCTCCCGTCTGCCCCTCGCTGGTGCTCTTCTCCTGCATCTTTGTCTTGTTTATTCTGCCTTGCAGGCCTCTCCGACACCTGCTTTCATACCTTCTCTCTCTTCCGGCTTTGATTATACCTCGCTGTGCTGCGGAATGGAGCAGGACATCTTTACAGTCTAGCCCTGTTCTCAACTCTTAACACGGTCTTTCTTGTCGGGTTGGGATACATAACTTTCTACCTTTTGGATGACCTAAAGCGACTTGCTTCTTCCTTCAGATTATTTTTCTTCCCAGATGCCTTCCTGGGGAACCTCAAGGATGGACTTGCTGCTTAACACACCCCCATCTTCAGATCACACAGTGCACACTGACATTTAATTAAATGGCCACCCGAGTCTTGGTCCTTTGTACTAGGTCTTTATTAAATGTAAGCTCTCGAGGTCAGGGTCTGCCTGTTCACTTGCAGCTGTTAACGTTTTCCTTGCTTTCTGTCTCTAAAAGAACCAGCCACACAGCAAGCCTCTCTGGATATGGAGAAGCCTGTGGGTATTGCTGCTTCCTTGTCTGATGTCCCCAAGGCCACGGAGCCTGGGAGACTGGAACAGCTCCGGCCCCAGGAGCTATCACGAGTCCAGGAGCCAGCTCCTGCCAGCAGCGAGAAGGCCAGGCTGAGTGAGGCCCCTGGGGGCAAGAAGAGCATGCTTCATTACATCCGGGGCCCTCCGCCCAAGGACATTCCCGTGCCATTGTCTCACAGCATCAACGGGAAGAGCAAGCCATGGGAGCCCTTCATAGCAGAAGAGTTTGCACATCAGTTCCACGAGTCTGTGCTGCAGTCCACCCAGAAGGCCCTGCAGAAGCATAAAGGTAACGAGGTGGCCCATCCCCCTCTGCTCCTGTGTTACTGTACTGGCTGGTAATGTTCCTAGAGCACGTGCAGTCACGCAGCTGCAGCTGTGGACTCGCCCCTCTCGAACTTGGTGTGTATAAGGCACCTGGGCAGCTCGTTAGAGGCAGATTCTGCCTCAGCAGGTCCCAGATGGGGGCTGAAAATTCTCCATTTCTAGCAGGTGCCTGGGTGATGCTGATGGTCTGCAGACCACACTTCAAGAAAATTTACCAGGTGATGCCGTTAGAGTTTGGTAGAAGCACTTCCTTTTAGTAAGGCCAGCAGGGTGCCTTTCTGGCAAAAATAGGATCCACTCCTACAGCTGAGTGATTTCTCGGCAACCCCCACAGACTCACCTGGAAATCTCCCATCCTTTGATACCTACACCTAGTGGGTGTTTGTCCCAGTGGCCCCTGCGAGCACTTTGTGAAAGAAGGTTGCTCTAGCCCCACCCTTGAGCCCCCAGCTTCACGCCCCCTGGACATTTGGTGGGATCACTGAAGGTTGGAGAACAAAGGTCGCCACGTTTTATTCCCACTAAATCAAAGGTTGAAGTCGATTAGAAAAGAATCCTCAATGATTAAATAACTACTGAGGATAAAATAATCTATTCTCCAGTAGCCAGAAGTAAAGACTTTATTAGGCCAAAACCATTTAAAATTTTTATTACTACAAGCTATAAAAGCTGAAAAGATAAATAAGCATTTAGACATGCAGGTTTGATGGTGTGTCATTATCTTTCAGGTAAGTTAATGCTGTCAGCAGAGATGAAATGATACCCAAAAAGCAAAGACTCCCTAAAAGTCAGGAGGAGTGCTTTACTGGATGTTTCTCATGAATTTACTGAATTAATCCTATTTTTCAAGAAGGAAATGTTACCTCTATGCTCCTTCCAAGACTCACCTCCCAGGCTTTTCTGTGTTCCTGGGGCCCATCTGTCCCACCTTGTTCGATTCCAGCCTCCCCTGACATTCCACTGCCCGGTCCCTCAGATCTCCGGGCTGTCCAGCCCACAGCAGTCCGATCTGTAGCAGTCCAGTGAGGGAGCACCTCTCACTCAGACGCTGCTGTCCACAGGGGAGGCAGCATGTACCTCTCAGAACCCCACCGGCAGGGCTGTGCTGCAGACAGAGCAGACCTTGTTTGAACAGGTCCCAACAGCAGTCCCAACAGCTCTCCTGGTAGGGGCAGAACACCAAATGTGCTCAGGGACCGAGATCCCTGCGTTTCACAAGCCAAGGGGGGTGATACTTACTGAGGGCCGACGGTAGACCGAGGTCAGAGTCACAGTATTACAGAACAAGACCCCGAAGCTCGGAGATGAACTGCGCTGAGATCGTATGCACATGATGACTGATTGGAATCCGGGTCTGCCGTATCTCTGCGGCTCTTGGTCACCATCCTGTCTGGTGCCATCTTGGATCTCTGAAGGGCACAGGCTTCTCCATACTTCATCTTGTCTGCTGCGAGACCCATAGTCACTGACTCTGTCGCCCAAGGCAGGGCAACCCAGCCCTTTCTCCAGTATACCCTGTCCCCTCCCCCCCCAGCACAGGGTCCCCACAGGTCCTGTGAGCAGCGTGTCTTCTCCTCCCCAGGAAACGTAGCTGTGCTCTCTGCAGAGCAGAACCACAAAGTTGACACGTCTGTCCACTACAACATTCCTGAACTGCAGTCCTCGAGCCGGCTCCCCCTGCCCCAGCACAACGGGCCGCAGGAGCCCCCCGCCGTGAGGAAGGGCCCCCTCACGCAGGAGATGGACCAGGACGAGGAGGAGGAGGATGACGAAGACGGAGAAGAGGATGACGGGGAACCCCCCAGGCGCAAGTGGCAAGGGATTGAGGCAATTTTTGAAGCTTACCAGGAGCATATAGAAGGTACGGAGGTGGGGGGGGGGGCCAGAGGCCCAGTAAAGAAAGTGAAAGAAAGCTTAATAGACCAGTCAGTGCAGGATCTCACTGCCAGTACTAGGGACTCTCTCTAAGTGATAGCACTGGTACTTAACGTTTCCTGGGGCACAATTAGGTAAAAATACCAGCAGGTAAATTTTCCTGGGAATTCCTCATGCACAAACCTGGGGCCATTCTCACTGAGAAATTTAAGTGTCGGGTGCCTGTCACCACTCAGTGTGATTGCGCAAACCTGAGCCCTGCTCTCTGTGCTGTCTTCCACGTGCTTCTAAATATTCCATCAGCCCTGACACTTGTGGCTCTATACAAGGGTCTTGGAGAATGAAAAGTTTATTAACTTAGCTGAGCCCCAAACCAGGCCTGGTCACTGCCTGAGCCCTCCTCCTATCTGAAGCATCTCAAGGCTGGTGGCGGTTTCCCTCCCAGGCTCTGTCACCCTCCTGGACTAGCACTTTGTGCAGGGAAGCCAGCCCTCATCAGCCACCAGAATGTGAGTGCACCCTCCACTCCTGCCTTGCTGGAGCAAGAACCGGGGGACTCGGGCACACCTCTCCCACACTGGTCTAGAGTGCTTCAGGGTGAGAGGCACCAGTGGGGTCAGCAGGCTTGAGCACTGGTGGAGTCCTGGCACTGTCACTGTGCTTCTACCACACCCCCTCCTTTCTCTAGCACACAGCTGTAAGGCATCTAGCTTAGACGGAGGCTCTGGTGCTGTGAACTTGACGCAGGGAGGAGCGGAGGTGCCCAGCCCCTCCCTGTGTAGTGAGACAGGCAGGTGGATGGCTCTGAAAGGACCTCTCTGGAGCAGAGCGCTGACTGGGCACTCAGAGCTCCTGGCTCTGGGGCCCTGCTGCACTCAGCATCCTCACTGCATTGGCAGGGCTGGGCAGCAGCTTGACAAGGGTTGGGAAGTGCTAGAAGACCCAGCCGCCACCTCCTAATTCAGTTTTCCTGAGGTATTACTATGTTGTCAGTGTTATTAAATGTAAACACTTGGTTACGAATGTCATAGCCATCTCAAATACTTTGAAATAAGCATTTGAAAACAGAAGTATAGACTAACAAAAGGAATGCCCCTGTAGCCACAACCAAAGTATCAACTCCTACATTTTGCTTCCCTTCCTCCCTTAAATGGAATCCTTCTATTGAATTTATTGTCCATCGCTCCTTACATGTTATTATTCTTTACGTACATACATATGTATCCAGAAACAATATATAATGTTATTTTTTATTTTAATGGCATGAAATGTATCCATCTTTTCTGGGTGCCTTGTTTGGGAATTCCTTCCCTACCCCAAGGACATAATGATATTCTTCTGTACTTCCTCCTAAATGCCTTCAAGTTCTGTTCTTACCATACCTAGAATTCATTTCTGTGTGTGGAATAAGGTAGAACCCTACCTTTACCTTCCCCCCCGGACACCCCATCATCCTGGCGGCCTATAGCATGCCCTCCTGCCCGAGGTGTGAGCCCGTCATGCAGCGTCCACACACGTCTGGGTCTGGTTCCAGGTCCTCGGTTCTGCTCCATCCGGGGGTCTCCTGGCCTGTCCCTGTGCTGTGACGTAGCTTTGCAGCTCTTGACTGGAGCAACTCACCCTGATTTGTTCTTTAAGAACTCAGCTGTTCTTGGCCCTTGGCTTTCCCCAGGAATTTTGGGATTGCCTTGTTTGTTCCACCCAAAAAATTCCTGTTAGAATTTTCAGTTGTATTGACTTTACAAATGTGGGAGAAATTGACATCTTTGATAGTGATGTTAAACATCACTATTAATTTTAGCTGCTTTTCTCCATGAGCAGTTACTTTTATTAGATTTAGTTTTAGGTATCACTTAGCTGTTATTGTGGATTTTAAAATTTTTGTGGATTTTAAAATTTTTGTTATCCTTTATTCCTTAGATAATCATAGATGATCAGACTTTATGCAAATAAATTTAGTTCTTTCTTTTTGAATTTTTGCACTTTTTCTTTGTCATGCTGCATTGCCTAGTACCTGTAGGCTATTGAGTAGAGGCACTAACTGGGCTCTTGTCTGTGAAACTTGAGAAGCGTTCCATTCAAGAACGAAGGTTCCCATTTGCTGCTGAGTTTATGGTGTTGACTGTCGCAGGTTAACTCCTGTATTTCCTATTACCCACTGAGGTGACAGTGTTCTTTTTTTAACCTTTTGATGCTTTCTGATGTTGCTTCCTCCTTGCTGAATTTGATTTGTTAGTACTTTTAAGATTTTTTAATCTATGTTCTTGAGTGGTATTAGCCTCAAATTTTATGGTACTTTATTTTGCTATTGTGATTGTTCTAGCTTCTATAAAAGCAGTCAGGTGGCCTTCCCTGGTTTTCATTCTCTAAAACGCTTCATATAAAGCAGGGATTGATCCTTGAAGATTTGAAGTCACTCTCCTGTTACAACCAGGCCCAGTCTTTTGGAAATGCAGAGATTTTATTTTACTAATTAAAACTATACTTTGAGTTTCTAAGTTTACTCTGGCCTTCTTCTAGCAGCTTAAAAGCTTCCAAGCCTAACCCTATTTTCTTATCTTTCTTTTTGGAAAATGCATTGTAAGGCCACAAGTTTACATTACTTCCTAACCTGTAGCCCTTAAGTTGCCTTTCAATGCTGGACCCTTTGTTCCACTGGGCTGGATGTACTTTAGTAACGCTGATGTATTTACCAGTGCAATTCAAAGGTCTGGGAGCATGGTGGTCCAAAGGAGAGGACTTGGCTGGCTGCTCTAGAAAGATGGCACGCCAGGCCTGTGGCCCCTGTGTATGGAAAATATATCACCGTCACTTGTCTTTTCAGAGCAAAATCTGGAGCGGCAGGTGTTACAGACGCAGTGCAGACGGCTGGAGGCCCAGCATTACAGTCTCAGTCTCACGGCAGAGCAGCTCTCCCACAGCATGGCGGTGAGCCTCGGGCGCCACACATGGGGGAAAGGAACCAAAATTAGCTCCGGCGGGGTTTTCTCAAAGCACACCGTGTTTTTTTTTTGTTTAACCTTCCAAGTTTGGGTTCAGGAGCACCCATACAGACAAGTTTTGAGGGGAAATCCTGCTCTTAAGACATGAAAATTTGTAGTCTTAGGGGGGAATTTCAGGAGTCAGTTGACTACTCAAGATTTAGGTAAGGAGGATTTGCAGAATATTGATCCTGGAAGGGTGAAGATGCTATTTATGTGTCCCTTTGGGGGAATTATTTATTGCCTGTATCAGTCTCCCCCTACTATGATTTGCTAAGGAGGATAGGAGAGGATTTTACTGAAGGATGAAAGCTTCTGAGGCAAAACAGACTACCTCCTACCCACCTGCAGCCTGGTTCACCAGGTCTTCCAGCTGCGAGAGTGTGTATGATAAACCAACCCCGCAGGCTTCCTCCCAGCGTGCGAGGGTGTGGGGCTTGTCTCAGATCAGTTCTCCACATCTTAGCCACTCCTGAAGCAGCAAATGTTTTATAGTATCAGGGCTAATTTTTAAAATCTCAGGGTTGAAGCTGAGACAGCAAAGGACACTGATTCTATGAGAGAGAGTGGGTATTGTGCGCATCCAAGACGTTGGGGACAGTCTGAACTGGTTCTTCCGGAGGCCACCGTCAGAATACTGAACTGAGAGGGGGGTTTTCAAAGCGGTGCAAGTTCGCCTTTCCACATGGCCCCCAGCGCATGCATGCATCACACACATCTCCTTACAGTGTGAAGTGAGTTTGTTTTACATGAATTTCTTTCTCTCCAGGAGTTGAGGAGCCAGAAACAGAAGATTATTTCGGAAAGGGAGCGACTCCAGGCAGAACTGGATCACTTACGGAAGTGCCTTGCGTTGCCTGCAATGCATTGGCCTAGGGGTTATTTTAAGGGATATCCGAGGTGACGGTTTCCCTTGCGCTAGGCCGAACCTATAGTATAGAAATATTATCTATTTTATTACCTTGAATATTTAATATTTTTCACTGGGAGGTTTGAAGCTTAAAAAAAATGAGAATGTGCCATGCATGAAGCAAAGGATTCCAGGCTCCAGAAAAAAGAACGAACTCGCCTTGACTTCAATGCAATTGAATCACCTTTGTAATTCAGCGAGCAACCAATGTAGGACGCCCATAGTTTTTTCTTTTTAAAGGCGGTTTTAAACATTCTTTCTTCCCCCACGTCATTATTTTTTAACCTGAAAATGAAGGCTCCATTACCAACACTAAAACTTGATCATTTATGGCCCCAGGTGTGTAAGGTTGGATCAAACGTTGTGTTCTGTTTCTTGTGCTGCTGTGTTACTGCACCTCAAGAACCAGGTTTGCTTTGGCTGCAGTGCGGGGTCGGTCTCGTCCCTCCCCGGGGCTGAGACCTGCTTCAGCTGAATGAAGGTGGGGTGCATTTTAAGTAAAGGGCTTATTTGTTTCAGTTACTTTTCTGCACAATTTTCTTCCAAGCAGCAGGTCCTAGGAGCACACAAAGCAACAGTACTGACGGCTCACCCAAAGGCTTTTCCCTGGAAAAGCTTTTCCCTAAAGATAAAGCGAATCAACACACTGAAGGTACCTTTTTATTACTCTGGGGGGGACAGTGTACAGAGCTCTATGTAGACATATATTCACACCCACCAAATTGTTACTGCAGTGGGTGGTGTTTTCATACAAACGTAAATTTTGAGAGAAAAGTCAAAGGTGCTTCAGCCTTGTACTGTGTATATATATTAAAAAACAAAGTTTTGTATGTTTTTATTACTTTAATTATTGTTATAAAAAGCCTGCCATTTTTAATATGTGGTTTGGGGGGATTTTTTGTTTGTTTGTTTTCCTGTTTGGGGGTTTTGTTTGTTTTTGTTTTTCTGGGCAAAAAGAAAACCTTGCTTTTAGTGTTTGTACTGCTGCTGGTCAGGACATTAAAATATTGAAGTGTTTTTAAAAATTAAAGAAGAAGAACAGTAAAAGAGCTTACCACTGGCGCCTATGCGATCACTTCATTTTTGAGTTGCACCAGACAGTGACGTAGAAAGCCATGCGTACGTCTTACCTCCTCCTGTACTCCCCCCCAGCTCCGGACAGCAAACGTAGCCAGTTGCTATGAAGTGAGGAGGGGCTGGTCTACGTTGGAAACCAGACAGATACTGTGTGCACTTTCACGTGCACACGCAGACGTGGGGCTTTGTGACAAGAACTTTTCAGGAAGTGAGCAGTCTCTGTGATAGAATTCTAAGGTGTCTTACAGCAGTCTGAGAGCAGGTGCAAAGCAGAAACTTTAGAGGCTTATTTAGATGCAAAGCTTTGTAAAAGCCTGAAAGTAGGGTAAACAATGTCTGAGCTGAACTCCGTCCTCCTCTTGAACTTACTGTGACAAGCACAGGAGCGGCTAGGAACTGGGATAATCATATCAGTGCAGAGCACTGGGGGACATTTCCTTTTTGTCCCAGTTATTGCTCATTCAGGCACTGTTGAATCTAGATCAAGAAGCTATCTCTTGCCCAAATGGCCCCGACCCAGAGGCCAAAGCAGCCAGTGGTTGGTCTCTGTGGGGAGGGGGAGGGGAAGAGGCCTGAGCATCACGCTGGCTGCACTCCCCTTTGCCCTGGGCCAGGGGGAGGGCTGGCTGACCTTCAGGAAGGCTACTCACTGCGATCAGTGGCTGCGCCCTCAGCCCCAGACCTTAGCTGTGCAGAACAGCTTGCTGGCAGATGGCATTGTGTCGCTTTATCTGTTCCCACACAGTTTGCTTTGTATGTCTGCCAAGAATCTTCCAGTTATTAGCAAACTCAGACAAGAAGTGCCGCCAGTATTATCAGCAGTCAACAAGCACTCCCTCTCCACAGAAACGACTTGAAGAGAACTAAGGGCTGTTCTGTGGGCCTCCTCCCCGCAAAGACATTGAGAGACCAACATGTTCCACAGGTGGGGACAGGTGGTTCCAGGGAGCTCTACTGCCAACAATCAGGGCAAAATATCACTGAATTTCTTCTCTGTAAAATCTGCTTGCTGTTTCTGGTCTGAAGGCTTAAGAGTTACATCTTAGCACTTCACTCCCAGTCCTCCTCCTCCATCACAGAAAATGTCTGGATGCCTTTGCTAATGGGCTTTGGTAATAGCCTTGGCTAAAGCAAAAGGAAAATAAATCTAATAACTTGATGGGAAAGGAAAGCACAGCCCCATTCGTCTTCACTGTCCGAGGGGACCTCCCTTGGTTGGGCTTTTTGTTACGGGAGAGGCTTATGGCATGTGGGGTGAGGGCGTGCACCATCCCGGGGCGGGGGGTGGGGTGTGCTCTGGGGGAAGCTGTGCACTCTGAGCTAGAAAAACTGCTTGTTCCCCTTCTGACTGAAAATCCCCCTTTCCCCTGCCTTAGAGCTTTTCTGTCCCTCTGTCTCACCACACTCCACCGCCCTGTGGAGAACTCTGAATAGTCTTGGGCTCAAGAAGTAATACGACAATCAGAATATAAACCAGTAAGGCAGCGTGAATTAACTAAGAAAAAGGTAAGAAAGTGTCTTTTGAAAACAAAAGTGCACTACTAAGACAGTACCCAGTAATGGTTTTTTCCATCCAATAATTAGTTTTATAATCTGAAAACACTTGTTTTCAGATGATTCTGCAAGAAAACGGTAGCATCTAAGTTTCATTTCAGTTTGGGTTTAACAAAGATTGACACCTGCGATCTCTGAAGCCTTTCGTTCAGCTGTTGCTCGTAGTAAAGGACAAAGTTCAGAAGGACCACAGCTTTGCTCCAGAATTGATGCAACCTTTGTGTCAGTATTTTCGTGAAGACCTCAGTCCTTTGTGACCTCATGTCTTCCTACAGCACCTGGAAGAGACGGCTGCCATCTGTCCTCTGAAGGAGATCTCACTAAACTTGTGAGGACACCTTCCAAAGCTGAATCGTGTGGTTCCACGTTTAATCAGATCATTAGAAGAAAACCAGAGCTTTCCCCAAAACTTGGCACTATACAATCTGATCATTTGAAAATGAGTTGTTTTTCTTTGTTTCATAAAATCAGAGCCAAACTGACATAATAAAATAGCATGAGCTTACATTATCTCAGATAAGTGACTAAGATAGGATTTCCAACAGTTTATATCCTAAAGCAAATGAAACATTTAATTGGCATTAATATTTGAATTTCCTTAAGGGTATAATGTATTAGGATGTTCGAAGGCGCCCACACACCTAGCAGCAAAGAATCGTAACACAGGACAACTTGAGTTTGTACGTGGAATGGTATTTTCCTCAAGTAGCTCACAATGCTGCCAAATCTCAAAAAATTAAATCAGATACCCCCTTTCCCTCTGAGCCATGTGTTTTAAAGTGTAGAAAATTCCAAGGATCCACCACAAGATGGAGATGGTCAGCATAGGCCGATTCTGTTTCTTGAAGTACCTATTAGCCACTTAGCAGCACTCTCTGCTCTCAAGTAACCAAGCTATTGACTTTCCTACTACTTGCAGTAGCCTGTCCCCACTTTTTCTCCAGCGCCTAACTTAAAACTTGTTAACCCTGCCTTGACCTGAGGAAGACCATGCTAATTGGTTGTGTTACTTGGTATGTACCCTGTGCTTAATAGCTAGAACAGTCAACCAGTACATGGGAGGTAGGAGGGATGGTGCCTCGGTCACTCTGGGGGCAGTTTAGATGCTGTGAAATTAAATCTGTTCTAAGTGTACTTGTTTGAATTAATTGTATTGTAATATTATTTGTTGAATGTAGTAATTAGGTATTTATGAATATATTGCTGTAATTTCTGACAACATCCAAAAAAATAAAATCTTCCTAAATCATATTAAGAGGAAAATCTTTTTTATAAGGCCAAAAAAAAAAAGCTCAACAACTATATAACTTTATAGGTGAAACGTGAAGACAGATTCAATTGTACCTCTTGCCAGGTTTTAAGAGAATGGTATTAAGGGATGAGATCTGAGACATGCAGGACTCTTAACCCTCCACCATAACTGTGCCTTTATTCTAGAAGATTCCCCGGATTAAATCTGAAGGATTCTGAGTAAGAGTGAGATGCTTCAAGTCCTGTCATCTGAAAGCAACTTTAAATGACAGAGACCAGGTCTTTTGTGTCCTAATCCCTCCATGTCTGGCCCTTCAGTGTTCAAGCAACCACAGCTGCTTGTTGGAGGGACATCTGGGTAGCAGTTTGGAACAGAGAAGTAGTGCTCGAGTAACTTGAAGTAAGTTTGGACTTCAAACACTGAAGGAAGGGCAAATACCAGCAGATATTCTTTAGGCTCAGTTGATCATGTACGTACACTCGTCAAAAAGCCCTCAAGATAACATTGCTACTGCTTCTGACCAATGTGCTACAGTCGAAAACCAGCTGGTTACAGAACCTGCTCATTGTATGACTCTAGACAATCATTTCCCCTCTCAAGGGAATGTAATTTCTATAAGGGACTTAGCAATTCCAAAATGCTACAACTGAAAATTTTTTCTCCTATGAAAAAAAAGACCTTTATTTGAGCCATTGCTACCTATAACCAAGTCGTTCCCCTCAGCCCATCAAGAGCAGCAGTATAGGCCCAACTTTCCTTCCTAGCATCATGTCTTCAGCTCCATTCACGCACCCAATAACACCGAATTACCAGAAGTAGCCAACAGAACAAGAGATACCCAGTGTTGGTCTGAAGGTTACAATTGCCTGCTATGATACCGTTCAGTCTGGTCTCTCAGATGATTTTAGCCACATGGCTCACTCCTTTTATTTGGTAGTCATACAGGAAAAAAAACCCAACGGAGATTTGGGTTGATTCCATCCTTATTGTATATCAGGGCTTAAATGATATAAACACTGACCAGCGTCACTAGCCACTCATCTGCTATCCTCTGTGTGAGTGACCTCTGTAAGGAGATTGTAAATTTAGCCCAGAGATCAGGATCAAGAAGAAAATAAAAAAGTCCTAGGCCACATCGCCACTCCTACTGTATCTGTATCTTTTAAAGGCAACACCTAACGTCACTGAATACTCACCCACACGTGACAGTTCCATGCAGGAGACCTGAGCCTCTGCTGGGAAAAATAACTTGTTTTGCCAAAGCTGCTTTCTTTTCCCAAAAAAGAACAGCTGGCTTCTAGGGACAGATGTGGAGTTAGACTGTCTTGAAGACGAAGCACAAACCTGTTGCTTCCCAACAATGTTATGAATCCATTCCTTACTTCATTACACGTTTTTCACACATTCCAAAATGGTTCTAAAACTCCAGAACTCTGAGTACCTCTGTCATGTCCTGAGCACTCCCACACCACCCAGCAAGCCTCCTGCCCGCAGACGTGAGGCCTTTACATATCCAAGTCTCTCTCTAGAAATCTTGAGACTGGGCACTCAGAGAAGGCTGCAGGTTTGTTCGGAGCTTGTACATGTGGTTGAGCGCTTGTGTGAGGAAAGCCCCACTGGTGTTGATCTCCATCAAGGTCAAGTTATCCAGCTAAAACAAGAAAACAGACTGGGTTGGTCGAATTTTTGATTTTGAGAAAAAGGGTAAAATCTGAATAAAAACAAGAAACCAATGACTAGTAATAATAAAAGCACAGCACAGCTAGTAATCCCTGCCTGCGATAGCCTAAGCAGGCAGATGCCACGAGAAATTGCTCAGCGGCTTCACCGGCATCCGAGGAGAGCAGCTATAGGGGAGGGCCAGCCGCTCACCTACCTCGGCATGCGCCTCCTGCTCCCTCACAAAGCGGTCAGCAGACACCCGGAGTTTGGCTATGCGAGTGTCCCACACGTCCTTGATCAGGGTCCGGATCTCGTCTGCTTTTGGGATGTTGTCTGAAGCACTAAAGGAAGCCAGAGGTGAAATCAATCACATAAAGGGAGCACTTGGGAAACCAAAGCAACATCCAGGTAGAAGTGGCTTTTTAAGAAATGCTGCTTGGATTCAGGCAAAATACAGGAGCTGTTCTAGACCCAAAATTTATTTTGCTTTGTTTTCAATTTTAAAATGTAAGGATTTCTGGCAGTTAAGTTTGGTGCCATGAAAATGCAGCCACGAGCCACACCGAGTTATCTGTGCTCATGTCAACTGTCCCATGGCAGGCTGTGGTACAAGGACTTCTGTTTACCTAAAGAAATTAGGTATCGGAGAACAAGCTCTAAGTTGGACGTCCTCTCTCAGGATAACTGAGTGTTCTGTGCTGTAGAATTTCCATCTAGAACAAATCTGTTTTCAAGGGCTGGCTAGAGGTTATGACTTCTATTGCTCATACCCTGTTGGTTATCCAAGGGCTTACAACCCACCAGACAGACGACAGCAGGCTCTGCCATGCACTGTGCTCAGCACTACACAGGACTTCTCCCTCACAGAAGCCCTGAAGGATGGGTATTATACTCTACAGGGAAAACAAAAACACATTCACAAAAATCACAGAACTGCAAATTGGCAGAAACTGAGCACACCTATACACAGCGAATTCTGGGTAAAAGTTTGAAGTGGAGTGGGCGAGGGGCAGTAATCGCCTTCCTGTGTGAAATATATTTTAAGTTAACCTTTGAAGGAAAAGACAAACTAGAAGATAAAAGCAGAAGCCAACATCGTTCATCACAGGCATTTAAATTACCTTGTGATTAGTAGATGGAGAATCAGTGGTATAAATTCTATGTAGTAGATTTAAGACCCAAACATTTGGATTTTACACTCTTAACAGCAGGTTAAAGAACAAAGCTCTTTGTTAAGCGAACTGCAGAACAAAGGCAAAATTAGGTCCCTTAGTTGAATGAATTACAAAGAATTATAAAACAAGGGTTTCAATAGGAACTGCATACACAATATATTGAATTTCAAAAACCAAGGATGAACAGGCCCCTTATCTCTGCTTCCATCTTCTCCCAACTCTCCCCACTGCTAAAGCAGACTTTCTCAGATCCATCGGATGACACACCCCTGCCTGAACACCCTCCCAGGGACTCTCCACCAACATAAAATAACCCGCCTTCACCTATTTTATGCATGCCCCAACAGCTTTGCTGCCCCGAACACACCATGCTCTTTCACACTTCCGTGACTTCCACCTACACTGCTCTCTCCCCTAATAAGTTTTCCCTCGTCCTTCATGCCAGGGATCCCTTCTTGCATCACCAGGCATTAGGGCTGCATCCCAACATACTCTGAACAGCATTTATCACTGCAGTGTGACTACTGGTTACTGGTTAACAGGGTCACGTCTCTCCCCGTCTGAACCAGAAACTAGTCTCCGTGACTATCTCTTCCATCTAGTGGAATGCTTAGTCTGTCCTTTGCTTAGTAGGTTGTGAACTGCAGCCTCCTAACAACTTAACGACAGGTCCACGATACGTACCCCAATTTTCACTTGAATTCAGCTGTGCCATTCAGGGGGCCCCTGGCCCTTGCTGCTCTACAGCAGGCAGTAGGGAGCTCCCCAATTTTTATTCTAGTTCTGCTCTTGAATCCATCAATTAAAAGGTGCTCAGGTCTTCAAAAGCTTGACATTTTGCAAATTACATTCTGTGTATCTCTCAAGCAAAATTACCCACATTTGCCTGCCCCTTCCACTAATTTCATTCATTCATTCATTCAACAAACGTGAGCACCAGGCACTGTGCTAGTGCACACACAGTCCCTGCCCATTAGAACTGAGGGGTGGTGGGGAGAACACAGCTAGATAAGTGATAAAACATTACAGCTGACAAATGCCACTGAGGCATTTGTCACGGAGGTGTACCGAGCTGCCAAGAGAACAGGTATACTTAACCTGGGAGGGAGTACCTCTAACGCTAACCCAAAGGAGGGGGCAGGGAACAGCCAGACTTGCCGGGCAGAGGGAACAGTATATGCAAAGCCCTGAGGATCTTAGTGTGCATGAAGAAGTGAAAGAGGCCAACATGAGCCTGGAACCCAGAGAACTGGAGGGAGGAACTAAGAGTGTGAGAGAAGGAAGAAGGAAAGCAGGCTATGCAGAGCTCTGAATACCAGGATCAGAGCTTTAGACTAAACCCTGGAGAGGCTCTGAGGAGCAGGGCAGTCACAGGGAGCTTCACCTTTAAAAGACCACTCTGGCTGCAACATGGAGGATGAATTAGAGGGCAATGGGGCCCAGAACTGGATGTAGGGAAGAAGCTACTAGAGCACATTTTTGCCACTAGTGGGCTTCCTTAGTCCAGGGTCGGAGGCAAATCAGAGCCCTCTGGCCTTTCCTGTGAAAGACATGCAAGAACTCAAATGCATGTACCCAAAGAAAAAGGGGTAAAGCTTTACTAATAAAATGTGTATAGTTAAGAAAAAGCCTACTGTTGGAGATGATGATGGAGACTCATACTGGGGTCAAATGAGTTAGGAGGTAGAATGGAAAGAACCAAGGGAATTACCAGGAGAGGGAGAGGTGGAGACGAGGAAAAATGAGAAAGAGGGAGACAGGGAGCCCCAGCAAGTGTGCTGTACACACAAATGACTCCCAGATTACTGATCTGAGGAACTGTGTGCCCAGGGATACCCCTTACCTGGGTAGTGAGCGGTTAGGGGATGAGAACCATGAGTCAATCTCACGTGTGGGCCCTAAGAAGTGAGATATACTTACTGATTTAAAAGTAGTTTGGTAAGTTCCATGTAGTAAGGGCTAGGCATAGGGGTAAAAGTTTCTTCCTTTCGTTCATGATCTCTAATGTTCTCCAACTTTTCTGAAATTTAGAAGTGAATAAATACATTTTACCATCACCGTAACCGAAATATGTTTTTTAAACCTTCCGAATTTACCAAGTGCCTATATTACCTATTTAATCAACTAACAAATACATTAAAAAAACACTTTTCGGAATAACATATCACTAGATGATTCAGGGCCTATTTCCTCAAAAATTTCTCTTAGAGAAGGTGGTAAATTTTTGTTATTGTTATTGATTTAACCTGCAGGATATATTACTAAACTAATGCCAGAGTCAGAAGTTCTTTTCTTAGGGAAAGAGCAAAGTATTCTACCTCTGACACAAGAAATGATGAAAGTAACCATTGACTGGAGAAATTGACTTATTTATGCTAAGCCTTGTCAGAAGAGAGCAAGACACCCTACAACTACAACCATTCCAATCTGGGGCTGGGATGATGATAACAGGGCAGAAAGCTGACATCCGGAATCCAACAGCTGAGTCCAGTCCCACCCAGCAGTAGCGCTCCTCCCCATGCACCACAACTGCCTTACTTCACATTCCCTCTGTCTCACTGGCCTGAGAAAACCCTAGCCCTGAATCTAGACTGCCCACTGTGGCTAAGGGACACACACACACACACCTTGCGGTGGGGTCTCACTTTAAATGCTTGCCCACCCATCTCCAGGGAGCCCGTGGTGCTGCTATCCTGCAATCTTATTACACATCCCGGCTCCCTTCACCCTCTCACTTGCGATCCTGCCCACCCTCTTCATGCCTTCTCTCCTCATCTTGCTGCCCCGCTGAGCCTGCACACTCCTGCCACCACATCTCCCAACCTCCCAGCATCTGTCTCCACACACAAGGAACAGCCTTGTGGGTGTGCACTGGACTCTCCTCTCTCACCCACACAGAACACCACTCCAGCAACTGTCTCTCACTCTTGAATGATCACTGTTGCACTGTTTGACCATTCCATCCCAACTCGCTGCAACATCTTCCATCTTAAAAAGAAAATCCTCCCCTGACACCAAATCCTCTTCCAGCTACCAATCCATTTCTCATGCCCTTTACAACAAAACTTCAAGAGTTGTCTGACACTGGTGTTAACTTCCTCCCCTCAACCACTCAGGGGGGTGTCTATTCCTGCCCCTCCCTCAACACAGCTCACCAAGGCCCACAACCTCCACTCAGCCAAACCCAATGGCTACGTCAATCTTCACATCTGACAAGGGTTCGTCCTCCTTGGAGTGTATTTATCACTTAGCTGCTGGCACACCACTCTGAGTTCTCTCCTTATCTCACTGATTCCTCTGGGTCTTCCCGGCCTCTCAACAGTGGGGGTGTAGAGCTCGGTTCCCCACCTCTTCACCACCACCTAAACCCACATCCCATGTGATCTCATCCTGCCTCATGTAAACACCTTACATGCACTCATGACTTTACATCCCCAGATCAACCCCTCCCTGAATTCCTGACTCAAATACCCTAATGCCCACATTATTTCCACTTGGATATCTAATAGGCACCTCCAGTGTAACATGTTCAAACCCCAACTCCTGGTTCCCACTTCAGCCCACAAACTGCTCCTGAAGTCTTCCCTGTCTCAGGAAACAGTAACTCCCTCTCCTTCTGGAGCTCAAGCCAATGACCCTGGCGGGCATCCTTAACTCTTCTCTCTCAGATCCCACGGCCTGTCTTTCAGCAAACCCTGTTGATTCTTGCTCCAAAATACCCCTAGACTCCAAACACATCTGCCCACCTCCATCACCTGGTCAACCGCTCTCAGCTCTTGCCTGGGTAACTCCCTACTACCCTCTCCCCACACACATCTTCTGTACACAGCGGACAGATTCTTTTCTTTTTTAACATCTAAATCAGAGTATAAAACACCTCTGTTCAAACCCCGCCACGAATCAGAGAGACTGACAACACCGAATGTTGGCCAGGATGTAGAACGGTAACTCTCACACATTTCTGGTAGGATTATAATAATGGCTCAATCCACTCGGGAGGGCTGGTTGGCAGTTTCTTACAAAGTGAAGCACAGTCTGCCCTACAACCCAGTAATTCCACCACTCTAGGTATTTATTTACCCACGAGAAATAAAAACATACATCCACAAAAAGACTTGGACAAGAATGTTCATAGCAGCCTTATTCACAATAGCCCAAAATGGGAAACCCAAATATGCACCAACAGAAGAATGGGTGCCAAATTGTGGAATACTCATACAATGGATGAAACACTACTCAGCAACAGAAGAATGATGCAATGACAAATGCAACAATGGGGGTGAATCTCAAAAACCTTATATTGAGTAAGAGAAGTCAGAGACAAAAATTGACATACTTGATTCCATTTATATGACATCCAAGAACAGATAGAACTAATCATAGTGGCAGAATCCAAAGGCAGTTGGATCTTGAGCAGGGTTTACTGACTGGTGATGTTTCACGACCTCGCACCACAATATGGCCCAGGCCCATGAAAAAGCTCAGGCTAACTCTCTCCACAGCTGCTCTCTGACTCCGGCCTGCCATGAGATGGGCTCTTGCCCCATATCACCTTGGGTTTGGATGGGCCAAAACTGCCAGAAGGGGATGCCACACTAATAGAGGCAGGCCTGATGGTGCTCCCCACTAAAAAAGCCCTTCAAAGCAGAAGGAATTAAGAGTTTCCTGTTATGTTTCAGGAACACCAGTCACTCACCCCTTTAGGATAGGGAGTGAGGAGAAAATACCCAGTCTTTCTTAAACATTTGAGAGTGCCAGGCTGAAGGTGTCCTTGCTTCTAGGAGGTAAATACTCCCAGGTGTCCCCAGGGAGGAGACAATCAAAATCACTCAGAGCCTTTTCAGATTCTATGTGCCCCCCACCCCAAATAAGATTAAGATTCTTTGCTATAATGAGTCACTCATATCTCTGAGGTGGGGAAAAGATTGGAAAGGCTCAGGATAAAGTCTACCTGGGCCTTTGATGCATTATTTTGTTTTAACAGCTTTATTTGGGCATAATGAACATACCATACAATTCACTCATTTAAAGTGTACAATTCAATGGTTTTTAGTACATTTACAGAGTTGTGCATCCATCACTTCAATTTTAGAACATTTTTATCACCCCAGAAAGGAACTCCACAATCCATCAACCCCCAAACCCCCAGCCCTAGACAACCACTCATCTACTTTGTCTCTGTGGATATGCCTGTTCTGAACAGTTCATATAAATGGAATGTTACAATGTTCTCTTTGTGTCTGTTTTTTTCACTCAGCATACTGTCCTCAAGGCTCACCCCACTGTAGCATGATCGGTGTTTCATTCCTTTTTATGGCTGAATAACATTCCCTCGTATGGATGATGCATTATTTTCATGCATTCTCTACGATGTAAAATAATGACTCTGCTCCTGAACATGCCAGACTATACTTTTTTTCCCTTAAATTAGAACAAATGCTTCTTTAAGGTCATATAATATTCTTAATTTTAGAGCAAGGTGAAATATCCTAAAATCAAAATCTGAACTAAGATTGGTAAACACACCCCAAACCAATAGCATCAGTAACAGCGGTCGGCAGACTAAGGAGTGAGTCTGGGACCATTAATTCCGGCCGATGTGGACAACGGAGCAAACGGAAGGACCCCCGCGTCTCCGCCCGGCGGGAACGTGTCGCCCGTGTCCACTCCATCCTCACCCACGTCCATCCACTCGGGAGGAACCAGCCGACACTTCTGTCGTTGTTTCAGGTTAATGGCCAGCCACAGGGGCACGTCCACCGGTAAGCCGGGGTTAAAGGGCCCCAGGTCCCCCTGCGGAAGAAAAGCGAACCGCTAAGACCACACGGCAAAGGCATGACGGACCTCCCTGCGGTCAGTGACCGGAGGGGCGCCGGACAGGCCGCAGCCCAGTGCGAGCACGCCCGCGGTAAGACGCCACTAGTGGCCCCCAAGCCCACCTGCACCCGGTCTCCTCAGAGCCGCCGCCCCGCCCCGCGCCCGCCGCCAGGCTGCCCTTCCGAGAGGCGGGGGCAGAGGAGGCCGGGACGGAGGCCGGGGCGGCGTGCGCACAAGCCCCGACCCCCGGCCGCCCGGCCTCTCCCAGGCGCCGGTTCCCGAGGCCCCGGCCCGCGCCCTCACCCCGATGAGGTAGATCTTGTCCAGACTGAAGTTCGGGATAATGGTAACCAGCTCCTTCTCGGCCAGAAACTCCACCTCGGCCGCGTCCATGGAAGCGCCAGCGGACGGCCCGGGACTCGAGGCCGCCTCCGACCCTCAGCGTCCGGGAGGAAGAGCCCCGGCCACCGCTTTCCCGCCACCGCGCGGGGCCCGCCTCCCGGCCGGAAGAAGCCTCGGCCGGCCTATGGCAACGCGGCGCGGCGGCGGGAGGCGGGGCCTGTGGCTGCTACGAGCCCCGCGGATTGGCGAGCTTGAACGAGGCTGCGGAAAGACCCCGCCCCTCTCCTGGGCAGACCCAGGCCCCGCCCCTCCCGGGCTTCACCCCGTCTTGTGCCCCGGACCACCGTCTCCCGTGTCTCGGCCCCGCCCCCTCCTCCTTCCCGGCCCCGCCCTTCTCGTGTCCGGGCTCCACCCCCGCCCGCGTCCCGGCCCCTCCACGTCCAGGCCCCCCCCACCCATGGCTCCACCCCCGCAAACGGCCCCGCCCCCTCCAGGATTCCACCCCCCGCTCGCGTCTCGGACCTGCCCTTCCCGTGGGCAGCGCACCTGACTGCCTGAGCCCTCCTGCCCTGGCACCAAGGCTTCCGTGTCCCTTCACCTGCCCCGGGAGCCTGCCCGCCAACACCCTGACTCAAGCTGGGGGTGGGGCTTAGGGCGTGTCTACGCTGGGCCCCGCGCCCGGCCAGGAGTCAATGCATTTATTGGGTCACGGGCGTGACCTGGCTAGACATACACGATCCCGCCCAGCGGAGTGAGGGAAGACGGTTTCCTTTAATTTCACAATCTTCCGTCCTCTCTATACACATTGCTTAAAATCTATAAAAGTGCAGATTCCTTCACCCCACCCACATCTTCTGATTCAGAAACCGGGGGAAGAGGCTCAGAATTTGTAGTTTGGCAGCACCCCAGGGGAGACTCATGGAGAGGCAAGTTTGCATGACTGGAGCAAATATGTACTGATGTGCTCATCTGCTCGTTGAACGGGACCCTGTATACAGTGGGCTTGTCTGAAACTAGTAGCAGTTGTTCTCTCCCCAGTCAGAATCCCCTAGAAGATTCTGAGGGTTCACACACACACTCCTGGAGAATTGTGGTTCAGGAGTCTGGGGTGGGGACAGAAAGCTGAATTTTCACAGAGCAAGGGTGATTTTGATGGGTGGTAGTATGCCAGGAAAGCTCCCTGGGAGGTGAAGCAGCTAGTGTAGGACTGGTGGGAACAGGCAGTGGCTGGGCTTGAATTTGAAACCCTGATCATTAGGCCCTGAGAAAAAGCATAAGGGATAGGAGGATTCCAGGGTTCTGTATCCTGGCAGGAGAGCTGCCCCACCCCCAGATAACCCCACGCTTTCCTCTCTAACCCCGCTGAAACATGCCCCATCTAGGGTTGTTGGGAAGAAATAAGACCATAATTAAGTTCTGCCCACTCACATAGCCTGGAAAGCTATGTCTGTTATTTATCTGCATTGGGAAATTTACAGACTTGGAGATTACCTTCAATGTGTGTCATTTATTAAGACAAATACTTTCAAAGAAAATACATGAAAGGTCCCTCTGGATGCTGTGTGACCGAGGGCAAGTGACCACTCTGAACCTCAGTTTCCTTATCTGCAAAAACAAGGTAGGAAGAGAAGGAGCCCTGGGGTGTTTGGGGAGGAGGGGAAGCTTCAGGCCACCTGGCCTCTCCTGAAATAGAAGCTCCCTCGGGCATCTGCAGAGTGTGTGCCAACTTGTCTGCGTTTTGATTGATGGAGGAATGTTTTCTTGACTGGCAAATATTTGTGTTCCAAAGTTGGCGAGGCTTCCCTCCCGGATTTTCGCAGCCTGTAAAAGAGCAAAGGAAAAGAGCTGGTGGGGAAGCCGAGGTGCAGAGAGACCATGGCGGGATGAGTAGGAGAGAGCTAGCAGAGCCGGCTGTCCACATCACCTGAGTCTCAGTGTCCTTATCTGTAACATGGGGACAGTGCTGCTGCTTACCTCACTGGGCTGTTGGAGAACAAGTGTGCAGCTTTACACACTGCAAAAAGGTGGGTCTCGGAGCCTCAAACTGAATGTACATCTGGGGCACTTGGGGGCTTGTTAAATGTCTTTCCCTTCCCAGCAGCACTATTCACGCCCCACATATCCATCAGTGGAAGAATGGATAAACAAAACCTGGTCTGTACATACTATAGAATATTACTCAGCCATGAACAGGAATGAAGCAGATTCGTGCTACAACGTGGATGAACTTTGAAAACCTCATGCTACATGAAAGAAGGCAGTCACAAAACCACACATGATTCCTTTTATATGAACTGTCCAGAACAGATAAAAAATCGACTGAGACAGACACTAGTTTAGTGGTTGCCAGGAGCTGGGGAGCAGGGAGTGGGGAGTGACTGTTAATGAGTGAGGGGTTTCTTTTGGGGTGATGAAAATGTTCTGGAATTAGATAATAGTGGTGGTTGCACAACGCTGTGAATATACTAAAAAACCACTAAATTGTACACTTTCAAAGGGTGACTTTTATGTTATGTGTATTATTCCCCAATAAAGCTGTTATTTAAAATGCCCTTTCCTAAGCTCCAGGCTCAGACTTTCTGACCGTGGAAACCACACACTTAACACGCTCCCCAGGAGGTTGTATTAACTGGGAAAACTGGGAAGGGAAGTGATTTGCCTCAATCCGGTCCAGCTCTGAGCCACTCCCAGGGTCTGGAGAGGACTTCTGAATGCCCAGCCTCACACTGGCCTCTCAAAGTGGGGGAAGGAGATAGTAAACAGACAAGAGAGAAGCTGAGGGGGGAGGAGAGCCGGGCAATGACGGAGGTGGGGGTGCTACTTTAGAAGGGTGGGCAGGGACCTCACACATCATTTCCTGTTGTAAAAAATGCCTCCCCCAGACGGCTTGAATGACCCATTTGGTAATGAATTAAGGGCTGGAGATAAAATAAATGGGGGCGAAGGGACAAATCTCCGTGGAGAAGAATTCCACATGACATGGACAGATAGATGCTCCCCACTCCGGAAGGGTGGGCTCTGTAGCCACTTCCTTCCAAAGAGAACAGGACAGAAACAGGAAAAAGAGTCACTCGACAGCGGAGAAACCTGACCTCCATGACCTCAGCTGGAAGATCAAGGTCAATGTCAGCAGCAAAGGCCATGGTGATGGTACGCACCCTGGACACGACGGATGAGAAAGCGCTTTCCCTCTGGGGTCCTCCTCCCCAGACCCACAATCCAGTCTCATCAGGAGAAAAATGTCAGACAAATCCTAACAGAGAACATTCTATGAAATGCCTGACCAGCACTCCTCCAAACTGCCACGGTCATCAAAAACAGTGTCAAAAAACTATCACCCTCCAGAGGAGCCTCAGGAGGCATGTCGACTAAATCAGAATGAGATCCTGGAACAGAATAAGGACCTTAGGGAAAAACCGAGAAAATGTGAATGAAGAATAGACTTTAGTTACTAACAATGTATCAGAATGGGTTTATTCATGGTGACAAATGGACCACAGTAACTGAAGATTAAGGACAGGAGAAACGGGGTGTGGGGTATATGGGAACCCTCTGTATTATCTTTGCAACTTTTCTGTAAATCTAAAGCTATTTTTACCCCCCAAAAAAGTTTATTTTAAGAAAAAGCCTCCCCGGGGTTCCCCTGGGGAACTAGAACATTCTGGAAGCGTGAATCCACTGCCCCTTTCAGGGTGGTCCGCACTACAACACCTTCTGGTCACAGAATTTAAGCCACAGAACAGCGCTCTGAAAATCAGTCAGCAACTTGGACTTCTGATCTGAAAGCAGTGGATCTTTCTGCAATGATGGAAATCTCCTATAGCCATGCTGTCCAGTAGGGCGGCCGTGAGCCCCATGAGGAAATTGAGCACTTGCAATATGAGCAACTGGATGGGGACCAGGGTCCTCTGAAGGGTCTTTCACTCCTGTGAGTGACATTGGGCCAGAGGCCCGCCGATGCATCTCCACAGGTAATCCTTGGGTGGAGCACGTCCGGGAAGGACCTGAGGTCCACCTGCGCAGAGTGGGTTCCTTCCATCCTTGATTAGTCTACCTCAAGGTCTGAATCTCTGCCACATGGGAGCAATTCTCAGAGTGAGGAGACCAGCGGCCTAGGAAAACAATGAATTACAGCGAAGAACTGAGGAGGTGAGCAAGAAGCTCCACAGACCCTCAGCCCTGCCTGTGTGAGAATCACCCGCCCTACTCCCAGGCCACACCTGGAAGGAAGGGATCAGAACCTCTGGGGCGGGCCTAGGCCTCTGCTGAGAGCCTGTCCTCTGATAAACTGAGCCCAGCCTCCTGCGGTCTTGGGGGTGACTTAAGCACTGTGGTGACTAACAGTGGGTGGTGTCACCCAGCTAAGGAGGGACTAGAATTACAGTCACAGCATCAAAAGAGAAATGCAGAATGGAAAACACGTCCTCCAGTAACTCTTCCTTCCTGTGCCTCAGCTGAAGCAAGCCGGTGGTGTGGATGAGAGCAGGGCCCCCGATGCCGTCCCTTATGGGACCCCCACTTTGCTCCAGGATCCCAAGGGCCACAGCTTCTACTGTGACTGGGGCTGCTGCCCGCACCTCATCTCTAAGGTGGGGTGCTAATGTGACCTCCTACCGGGCTGACCTCAGCTGCTGTTTCTGGCCAGTGGCGGCTCTGATTGGCTGGGGCCACCCCACCCTGGCTGTTACCCATTCTGAATGTCCCCGTCTCCTAGAGCCGGAAGAGTCTTCAGCTGCGGTGGACAGGGCCGTGCTCTGTAGGTGATGGCGTCTCCTACTCCTAGCAATAGTGTCTCTCTCTCACGACGGCCCCACAGGTATCCTCCTCCCCGCTAAGTGTGGCGAGGAGGGAAGCAGGAAAGACAAGCAGCGGCCAGATCTCCAGGGCCTGCTTTGTAAGCGACTTTCAAGAATGTGGACGTGATCCTGAGTGCAAGGGGAGGCCATGGAAGGGATGCAGGGTGAGGAGTGACATGAAGAGATCTGCACTGGAGAAACACACCTCTGGTGGCTGGAGTCGGGGGTGGGGGGGGACACAGTGTAGCAGCAGGAGACTCACCTGGAAGCTGTGAGAAGTCCAGGTGAGCGGTGGTGATGGCCTGGCCTAGGGCAGCAGCCACGGGGACCAGGAAGAGGGACTGTGTGAAATCAGAGCCCATCGACTACCTGCTTGTGTCCAGAAAAGCTAGGCGTGGAGATGCTTCCGGACCCCACCCAGGTGGCCACAGGTATCTCCCATCTACCTGTGGCTCCGCACAGCCTGGCAGCGCGCCGGGCCCCTCCCTGGAGGGCCTGCACGTTCCTCCCCGCAGCTCGCCGGCCTCTGGGATTTGGCGGGGGAGCCATCACGCCAGCCGCACGGCGCACATCGCGGCTGAGCTGGGCGCTCTCAAATGGCTCCGACATGGTGTGAATACACTCTTGTGTCTTTTTGCCATCTGCTGCTGTCATTAAAAATTACATTTCCATCTGTTTTCACACTTTTCTCCCCTCCCAGCCTCCCCTCCTGGAGGCATACAGCATGAATCCCAAGTCGCGGACCAGAACGTTCCCTCGCCTCTTGGAGCCTGGGAACCTTTCCGGGACACACCGGGGGTAGGGTTAACAGGCTTTGTCGGTGGCCAGAGGTGTTAACATCCGTCCATTTCCTTTTCGGTGGCCTTTTACTGTGACCCCTGCCCTGCCCTCCCAAACACTTTGGGGGGAGCCATTTACAAAGCTTTTTTATTGTTGGTTTTAATCACGATGTGTGGATTTGGCATGAAAAATAAATGAAAAATAAACAGCAGACATTGGTATCCATTCCCCCAGGATGTATATAAGGAACAGACTCAAGAAATAAAAATCAGGGAGCCATGTTTGGAGTTCAAAATAAGTCGTCATTCTAGGCCAGCCCCAAAGAGGCACCTATCCCACCTCTATGGCACCCCCGACCTTTGATGAAGGGTCAAGTCCAGGCAGAACAATCCCACAAGGTTGTGACCTCACAGATGGGCTGGTGGATCTTCTCAAACACAGCTTTGCAAACATCAGCATTATCGCTAACATTCTAGAGGACTTTTTGGACCCTGTGCCAGGCATTATTCTAGGTTCCATATGCGTGTCCATTCATTTAATCTTCCCAACAACCTAGTTATTATCCCCCTTTGAAGAGTGAGGAAACCGAGACTCAGAGAGGCAAAGGAACTTGCTCAAGGTCGCCCAGCTGATAAATGGAGAGTGAGGACCGACGTTAAGTTATGCTGGGAAGCAGGTCCCACCTGAGAAAGGCCTCAAGTGGGAGTGGTTTGTTGGGAAGGCAATCCTGGGGAGCACCAGGAGGGGAGGGGGGAACTCCAGAATGAGCCAATTCAGGTTAAGGAGCAGGTTTTCCTCTGCTGGCAGTGGGGTCAGACCCCTGGGCATCTCCGGGCAGCTGGGAACTCTCGCTACTCAAAGCGTGGTCCGTGGACCAGCAGCAGAGCACGCCAGGAGCTGGTAAGAAACACACAGGTGCGAGCCTCTGAAAACAGAATCTGGGTTGGAACCAGGTCTCTACGGAGAACACATTCAAGTCTGAGAAGCACTGGGTAGACTAGACCATTCCTCAGAGCTGCCTCACCTCCACCACAAGGGGCAAGGAAAGGGGGGTAATTATCTGCTTTCTCCCGTGCACAGCGGGTGAGAGGTGCTCCCAGAGGTGTCAGCTCCCTGGAACTTCCAGGCGGCCTCGAGAGCCACCACCCACCTGCTCCTGCACCGAAGAAAGCCCTTGGAAAGGTAGGTGCAGGGGTTGCAGTAGAATGCTGTTGTCACATAAATGGGGGGCACTGATGGTGCCCACTGCGGATATGATCCTGGGGGTCTGCTCCAGAGCCCTCAACTCTTACCACCCGCCCCACATTCACGCCCTCAATTTCACCTCCTCATATGCTCCCCATGTGGTAGGTCCTGTTATTATCCTCACTTTACAGGTGAAGAAAAAGTTCAGAGAAGTTGAGTGACTTTCCATGGTCACATAGCACAATGCAGGTCTGGCTGACACCAAAGCCCTTGCTCATACCCACTCTCCCCCTATTCTTTCTCACAGCTCCTAAGAGGGATGCTGGGGCTGCAGTGGGGTGCCCTGCCCCCCAGTCTCATGACCTCTCTGGGTGAGAGCTTGCACTGAGCAGGCCCCCTCCACCTCGCCCCTCCCTTGTGAGGAGACAGAGCTTGCTTGAAGGCAGAGTCTCAGGGACAGGTGTTGGGCACCGAGTAGTGTCACAGGGTTTATTGCCACTGGGGTGCAGATGTCACCAGGAAGGGTCTCTCTCCTCTTACTCAGCAGGCATCCTTCTGGGGTAACACCCTCCTAACTGCTGACTTCACCAGGGATGAGCCCCCCAGCTGCTTGGGTTTCAAAGCCCAGGACTGGTGTGGACACCTTGGGCCCCAGGACCATTCTCCAGAAGAGCAAGGGAACTGACCACGGCCCCTGCAAGAAAGCCAAATCCAGCGTCCTGGGGCTGTGCAGCCTCCGCCGCCCCTCCCACTTGGTCTCCAGCTCACAACCCTCTTCCTGTTGCCATGGGCACTAAAGCCTGGGACGAGGCGGAGATTAGCCACGGCAGGCTGCTGAGTGGGCTGGAGGCCTCTGAGCAGTGCCCAGGGAGATGTGGGGGCTCCCCCTGCCTGTGGGCTCAGCCAGCCTTCAGAGCGAGCGCCCAGCCCCAGCCCCGAGACCCCGCATCCCCTGGTTCCAGAGGGAACAGGACTGGGGCAAAGCGTCACGAGCAGAAGCTGGGAATATTCTCACGTGGCCCGGCTTGTGCTCTGTACTTCTGCCATCCTCCCTGAGAACATCCTCTGGCAGTTGGTGGCCGTGAAAACAGACACACGAGCAGATCTGAACCCCAGTGCAGCCTGACAAAACTCCTCGCAGCCACGCGGCAGAGCCACCACGAACCCAGAGACGACTGAGGAGGAATCGGTTCTCAGTCACTGAGTCTGGGGGTTCGGGCTGCTCTAACAGAACACTGTAGCCTGGGTGGCTTCCAAACAACAGGAATTTACTGCTCGGTTCTGGGGATGAGAAGTCCAAGGTCAAGGTGCCAGCAGATTTGGAGTCTGAGGAGTCTGCTCCCTGGTTTGTCGCTGGCCATATGCTCACACGGAAGGCTCGCTCGGGGTCTCCTCTACAAGGGCACGAACACTGTCACAAGGGCTCCACCCTCACCACCAACTCACCTCCCCACAGCCCTACCTCCAAACACCATCGCACCGGGGGTTAGGTTTCAACATGGGAATGTGGGGGACACACATTCAGCCTACAGCAGGGGGTTGTTTGTTTCACACCAAAAAGAAACTAATACGCCACCTCACAGCTTCCATGAGTTACAATACGCGTCAAGTGCTTAGAACAGTGCTGGCACACGGCAAGCGATGTGAGCGCTCAATGAATAAAAACCTGAGCACCTATGACGTGCAAGGTATGGGAACGCTGAAGCGTGAGCCCGAGTCTGCCTTTAGGAGCTCTGTTTTCTAAGGGTCGTGTGGGAGGGTGCTGGAGGGTTGAGTGTGGGCACGTGAGCCTTAGGGCCTGAGCCCCAGCTGACGGGGGCACCCCTTCCTCTGATGACTTGCACACGGGTGATTATGAAGCGGCAGAAGGGTCTCCCGCCCACAGGAGATGTGTGGGACAGATGGTGCTGTGGGAGTCGGGGGGCAGAAGACTTCCAGCCAGCGGGGCCCAGAGTGGAGGAGCACCTGGCTGCAAAGGCCCTGGCCTCGCCCAGGGACTGGCGCTGGGCAATGGGAGCAAAGGCATTCCAGGGGCAGGGAACTGCGTGACAAGGCGGCAGACTGGAGTTCCAGAAATGACCACAACATGTGCATCCCACAGGCTCTTCTGACGATGTGCCTTCGACATGGCTCCTGTGGAGGGGTGGGGCCTACGTACGATGCACAGGTGATGCAAGCTGCACCTCAGTGCACAGAGGGCCCTGCAGGCTGGAAGCACGACCGCCTGGATCGCTCGTTGGGTCTTTGTCCAGCAACGATGAAGCATTTCAAGGAGGCGACAGCAGAGCATTAGACCAAGTGAGGGGCCCTGCTGAGGGTGGGCCCTGCTGAATATGCAGGTTGCACGCCCACGGAGGGGGCCCTGCCTGTGGGGCCCACCATAGCCCCTGGGCACTCAGTGTTTCAGGGTGTGCCCGTGTGTCCTCTGCGGTCCTGCTGTCCACAAGTGGACAGGCGGCAAGTGCTGGGAGTCCCGGAGCAGCCCTCGGCCAGCGGTGGATGTGGGGTGGGGGATGCGGCCCCTGTCCTCACCCCTCCAGGGTTGGGGAACGCTGAGGGGAGCTCCAACTGCCTCCCCAGAGGCCCCGGGGACCATGTCGAGGTACCCCAGGGGCGACTGCCTGCAGAACCACGTTTATGGCTCCTTCTCTTCCCTGCCTTGCTTCCTGTACAGTAAAGAATGAACCGTGCCCAGAGAGGTCTGGCCTCTGCCCTCAGCTCCTGGGAGGTGACCTTCAGGCCTTGGGACATCCTGCCAGATTGAGTGTTTTTATTTACCTGAGGTCTTGGGCCACACAGGACCGTCTGACAGTGTGATTTATGGTGGGGACCCGGGTCACGCAGTATCAGCCTGGCCTTCAGAGGGGCTGGAGACCGAGGTCAGCCACGTGGGTGGTCAGCCATGTCTACATGACTGACCCCCAGTGAAAACTCTGGACACTGAGGCTCGGTGAGCGTCCCTGGTTGGCAACACCCTGTGCGTGTGTTACTGTCATTGCCGGGACAATTGGAGCTGTCTGTGTGACCTTCCTGGACGCTCGCGCCTGGTCTCTCCTGGACCCCGCACTCTGCGTCTCTTCTCCTTGCTGATTTTAATCTGCATCCTTTTGCTGTAACGTGTGTAATAATCGTGACTATAATGGCTTTTCTGAGTTCTCTGAGTCCCTCTAGTGGACTGTTGAACCTGAGAGTGGCCTTGGGGGTCCCCGAACTGCACCTCCCCACTCCCCCACCCGTGTATCCCGGAGCCAACTGCCAGACAGACTCCTTGCCCACAAAGCCCGGCTCCTGCTCCGCTTCTGGGGGATCCAACTAGGACAGTGGGCAAACCTGAAGCAGGAGCCATGCATCCTCGATAGAAGGCACAGAAAGCGGACAGAAACACACGTGCCATGAACATGTCAGAACAGTCTATGGAGAGAGGGGATGCCGAAAATTTGATGTTCTTTTAAAAAACAAAACCCACTGCCTCCCATCCTAGAGACGTATTATCACCAGGACCCCAGAGCTGGCAGGGACAGAGCTGGGATACATGCGAGGTCCATGTGACTTCAGAGCCCGTGCCCTTGGCCTCGCCCAGGCCTGCCAATTGAGGGGCCTGAGACTGTCCAAAGGCCCATCACCAGCTGTCACCAGTGGGACCCGCCCCTCCGTGATAAGCGATTCTCTTAAACCCACCTCTGTATTCGGTGCGCTCCATCTTCTCTGCCCGGCCCAAGAAGCAGGCTTCACCGTTTGTCATAGAGGACCTTTATTTATAATGCAAAAAAAATTATAAATCACTTTTTGGACCCTTTTGATATCTGTAAAACAACTCGTAAAAAACGGAGCCACTCCTCTGCGAGAAGTTCTGTGTGTGTTGACCTGCTGCGCGGCCCAGGGTGCTGGGAGGGCACATTTGTCCGCGGGAAAGCCTCTCCCTGGCACCCGGATGGCCGTCACCATGGCCCCAGGGTCGGCAAGAACACGCAGGTGTTCGAGGTCTGGTCCACTCAGCAGGGCCTGGAAGACATCGCTCTGGAAGCGGGCGGGCTGATTCCTTCCTCATCTGGCGACACCCCCTGGTGGAGGGCCGCAATCGGCTCCATTTTCCATCCAGCTTACTCAGCACGTCCAGCCGCGCCCCATGGGACACGTGGAGCCAGGGCAGCTAGAGCAGGAGGCGGTGCCAGCAAATCTGCGTCCAGTGTCTCCTCCTCAGGCTTCGGGGTCTATTTCTCCATCCTCTGGGCACGACCCCATCTCATCCAGCCAGACTAGGAGACAGAGGGGGAATCAACATCTGGATGGACCCGCCCATCCAGGCCCCCTTTCCCTGGGAGCTCTAGGGCCGGCACCTCTGGAATCCTTGCTTTGTACCAGCCCGAGCTCCCCTGACATAGGGGCAGTGGCGTCAACCGATGGTCAGAGGGGACCCCACTGAGTCTCACAGCGCTTTCCCATGCCCCCTCTGCCCAGGCTCAATGCCGAGCTCCCCACACCTGAGGTCCATGGGACTGTCCCCCCGGGGCCCACTCTTGGCTCAGCCCCTTCTGGAAGGTACCTTCAAGCCCAGGGCTTCCCATCCTGGAGACGGGAAGTTAGGCCCAGAGGGGGAGAAACCTGCTCCAAGTCCGCAGGGTGGTCTGGGCAGGGCCCGGGTTCTCGCCAGTTCCCGCTGCCCAGGGAAGTCCCCCGTGTCAGCGGCAGCCCTGGAGGAAGTGCGACCCAGGCCTGGCTGTTGGTCCTCCCGCCCTGAACCTCAGGGGTGAGAACATCAACACAGGGCATGAAGTCAGGCCCTTGACCTTCCCTGTCACGAACCCTCACATGAGGAAACTGAGGCACTATTATCATCTCCATTTTACAGATGGGGAAACTGAGGCTCCGGGAGGTAGAGACTCTTGCTCCAAGCCCCACGTTGACAGGTGGCAGAGCCAGGATCTGAAATCAGGGTTTTCTGACTCCGAGGCCTGTGCCCGTTCTCCTGCGCCTCCCTCTTCTGAACGGGGAAAGCAGAGGGATGGGTGTGAGCTCTGCTGGAGAGAGCAGACGGGAGGGGACCTCATGCCGGCCCCTCTGCACATATCCGTCCCCGGAACTGCTCAAGCTTCCGAGGAACCTCTCCCAGGGTTCAGGAGGCTCCTGGCGGCGCAGGGCCTCCAGGGTCTCACCCCACAGACCTTGCAGAGTAACCAGGAGTCTCCTCTGCACTCACACGGGCCCCAGGAGCAGGAAAGGTGGTTATGGTCCCATTTGACAGATAAGGACACTGAGGCTGGGGGAGGGAAGGGAGCGCAATGGCAGAGCCAAGGACCTGGGCCTCCGCTGGCCACACTGAGCTTTCTGATTAGACACTGGAGCAGGAGCCCAACTCTTCTCCCACCTTGCTGTGTGCCCTTGGATGAGTTGCTGTCCCTCTCTGGACTTCAGTTTCCCCATCTGTAAACTAGAGATAAGGGTGGTACTCACAGCCCATAGGGTTGGAATGAGAACTAAATAAGATTTGTGAAAAGCATTTGGCCCAAGGCCTGGCACTTGGGAAGGTGACAGAGAAATGTGACCCACTGCGATCACGACTGAGCATGGCCCAACCCCAGCACCTGCACAGGCCCAGCCCACAGGGGGTCCAATGGCTTTCTCCAGGTCACTCACCCGGTGGGCGAGCTGAGATCCAAAATCAGCACTTCTGGAAAAGTCTACCCAAGTCTACCCAGTCTACCCACCAGACTTCCACGAGCCCCACATCAGCCTTGTCGGCCTGTGTCCCCCAGCACGAGCCGGGCAGAACTCGTGTCATGATGGTTGGTTGGCTGAATGATGCTAGCCACTGGGAGGGCGTCCAGCCTGGGGGTCCACAGGTGAACTCCACATCACATGGCCTGGGTCTGAATCCCAACTCTGCCACTTACCAGCTGTATGGCAAGTGCCTCACCCTGTCTGAACCTCAGTTTACCCATCTATAAAACGGAGATGACAACTGGATCGAACGCAGAGTGACTTGAGGACTCAATGGGAAAGTGTGCTTACTGCTGTCATATGACTTAGTATTATTACTTAGTATTACTAGTTAGTATTATTACTACTATCATTACTTAGCATTACTACTTATTATTATTATTCACAAGAGCAGCCTCAGTACCTAGCACAGGTCTGGCTCAATACGTCTGTTTAATGAACAAATGAACGATTTGTCCCACTGGCTCCTATGGTATCCAGAGCGGCAAGTGGGGCAGCAGTTCGGGCCTCTCCCTCTCACCCTCTCTCTGGGAACAAGTCCATCTCCTCTCCCCTCCCTGCAGCGACTGCATCCGGCAGTCCCAGAGATCAGCCCCAGCCCGGGCGTGGGTATGTTTCCAAGCCTGTCCTGTCCAGCTGAACCGCTGCAGCCAGCAAGATGGAGCACCAGTCCCCGGGCTGGCAGGGGAGGCGCATCCATCAATTACCTTGGCGAGCCTGCCCAGCCCCATCCATCACTCGCCTGGCTGCCGGCAGGGGCTGTCTAGCTAATTACTTAACATGCCACATCTCGCTGAGGCTGGTGCCATGGCGAGGGGCCCACGGTGGAGTGTACGCAGATCCGAGCGTCAATTTTTAATAAACCCAGGGGAGGTAGGGACATGAGCTCAGACCTGCAGCACAGAAGGGGGTCCCCGTGAGCTGGCCCCAGCCAGGCCCCCAGACCCGACCCGGCTTGGCAGGGCAGCCTCACCTGTCTGCCTGGAGTCCCTCGGCAGCATCATGCCCGTGGGAGTCGGGGGGGTGATGATGATGTTGGGTACATCCAGGTGCTTGTCGCTCAGGACGGGGGCCTCATCGTGGCTGCTGCTGCTGCTGACACACATTTTAAAGCCTGAGAGGGCAGGCCGTGGAACACACACGTGCACACACACGACAGAGAGACAAGCATCAGTGGCTGCTGGGAACTGCCCGCCGCTGCCCCCTCCCTCCCTCCCTCCCTCGACCATCACTGTGAGTCCCGGCAGCTCTCAGGAATGAGGACTGCTGTTCCCACTTCACAGACGAGGAAACTGAGGCTCAGGACCGTGCAATGACCTGTACGCCTGCACAACTCGGTGAGGGCAGTGAGTTTTATCCGGTTTGTTCACTAAAGTAACTTCAGTGCCCAAACAGCGTCGACACATAGTGGGTCCTCAAAACATGACGGAACAGAAGAAAGCAACAGAGCTTGAGCTGGAACCCAGGCCTGTCGGACTCAAAGCCACGTGTGAAGTGGCCTCTCCCACGAGTTGTTTTCTGAAGAGTGTGTGTAAGATCAGTGGTGTTTCGTCCTTAAGTGTTCGGTGGAATTCACTGATGAAACTGTCCGGGCCTCGAATTTTCTTTGTGCAAAGACTTTTGATTATGAAATCTAGTTTCTTTCATAAATAGGGGGTTAGTGAGATTTTCTGTTTCATCTTGTGTCAGTTATGCTAAGTTGTGCTTTTCAAGGAATCTGTCCACTTCTTCTAAGTGGTGGAGCGTGTTGTCCCACCTCTCCCATAAAGTAAGTACAGGTAACTCGACCAAGCCAAGTGACAGATCTCTGCTGACAAAAGTACCCGCTCCACCCACGCCACCGACCTCCTTCCTCCACTCCTCCCGTCTGAGCCAACGGCAGCATCATCTGCCAGAAACCAGAGCAGCGGCCGCAATTCTTCCCTCCTCCCCCTCCGACCCCCCAGCCAATTCAATCAACCACTAAGCCCGCAGGTGCCACCCCCTCAGTATCTCTGACATCCTTCCTTCTCCCTCTTCTAGTCTCTCCGCCTCCTGGCTTATCCCTCTTCAGTCTGCCCTCCAAACAGCAGCCAGAAACGGCAAATCTGACCACAGCACGTACCTGCTGAGAACACTCACTAGCTCTTGACAACTACCTACAAGTAGCATTTCCAAAGTGTGTCCCCTGGAGCACTGGCCTCCTGAGACTCTGTCAGGAAGGGGGTTCCACGATCAAATGAGTTTGGGAATACCACATATTTGAAGGCTAACTGAATCTCATCTACTCCATTCTTCTCTTGGAGATTCCCATGCATGTTAGAGAATTAAAGGTTCTGAGAAGTCCTGCACTAAGGAAGCTGCTTGAACTGTGCTTAATCCTGGGCTTCCCACACTCAAATAACCTTGGAGTCTGCTTTTGGAGGAACACCTGTTAACATCTCACAGAACCATGAATCATGAAATACATTTTGGGAACTGCTGATCATAAATTAAAGTCGGCCTCTTAGCCCAGCCTGCAGCCTTCACAATCTGGCCCAAACCACCTGCAGCCTCATTCCCTGCCACCTGCCCACACCCCCGACATTGCTCACAGTTCCCCAAACATCCTGGGCCCCCAGCCCCTTCATGCCTTGGCACATGCTGTTCCCCTGCCTGGAGTGCTCTTCCTCCCTTTGCCGGGATAACGAGCTCCTAGTCACCCTTCAAAGCCCAGCATGACAGGCTCTTCTTTGGAGGTGTCCCAGCAGATCTGATCCCTCCCTCCTTTGTCTGTCTACGCTCATCCGTTCCAGCACTGATCACACTGTAGTGAAATGGTTAGTCTTTCTTAGTTCCGTCTCCCTGTCTGTGAGGGCTGGGAAGGCAGCCACCATCTCACTCACCTCTGTCTCCCTTGAGCCTAGCCTAGTGCCCAGGACAGAGCAAGTGCCACACTTTACGTTTTAAATGAAAAACCACCGCAGGCACTGTGGAACTGGGGGTCAAGATCCTCGTCTCTAAGCCCCACCACAGTGAGTTTTTCCCCAGACTGGGATGACATTAGCAAAAGTCTCTGAGCCCCCGGCCAACCGCAGGAGCTGAGGAATCGGGAGATTTTCATTCTTACTGCTCCTCAGGCCTACCCTGGGCACCACGGGGGGCAGTGCTCCTCAATGACCCCTGTAGGGTCAGTGTGGCGGTTCTCGAGAATGGCCCCGAGAGGTGGGGCCTAATTCCCCTCCCCTTCAGGGTGGAAGGACTTAGAAGGAAGGAAGGGATGGCGTGTGACTCCCAAGGTGAGGTCATAGAAGATACCGCCTTTCTCCTTGCTCTCTCGCTCTAGGGGGAGCCGGCTGCCACGTTGAGAGGATGCTCAAGCAGCCTATGGAGAAGCCCACATGGTGAGGAACTCAGGCCTTCAGCCAAGAGCCGTGCGAGGGAGCCACCTGGAGTGGGCCCTCTAGCCCAGTCAAGCCTTCGGATGAAACCGCAGCCCCAGCCGACAGCTTGCCTGTAACCTCAGGACAGACCCTGAGCCAGCTGAGGCCACTTCTGAATTCCTGACCCACAAAAGCTGTGAGATAATAAATGTTTAAGCCACACAATTTGGGGTAATTTGTTATGCAGCCATAGATAACTGATACGGTCAGCACGGCCTGCCCTGACCCTAGGAGGAAGGGACAGCAGGCCCACAGTGGGAATACCATACCTGGCTGTGGGGAAATCACAAGGGGCTTCTCAGGGTGACTTCTGGTCACCTAAGGGGTGTTCCTCTGAGGGGCAGTTCATGCCTGGACTGTCAGACAGTCTGTTGAATCTACGAAAGCACGCACATCAGATGCCCTAAAGCAATGCAATCAGGTCACACTCTAGGCCCACTTGCAGCCTGACCTGGGCTGTGTGCTCAGAAAAGCCACAGGCAGCAGGCACGGTGGTGAAATCACTGGCTCTGAAATCAGGCCAACTGCTCACAAGCTGTGTGACCCTGGGCAAGTCACATCTCCTCTCCGGGCCTCTGTGTAGTAAAGAATTTAACCTTGCCCCAAAACAGGTCTGGCCTCTGGCCTCGGCTTCTGGGAGGTCACCTCTGAGGCCTTGGGAAGCCGTGCCTGGCAGGAGAGCTTCTGTTTACCTGGGGGTCTTAGTCACATGTGAGCTTGGGGTGATGCCCAGAGGGACTGGAGGCTGAGATCTGCCACATGGCAATCAATCACGCCTTCCTAAGGGAGACTTGATGTCCTCGTTTCCTGGGACTGCCGTGACAGAGCACACAGACCAGGGGCTCAAACAACAGAACCATGTTCTCCCGCAGGTCTGGAGGCCCAAAGTCCGAGACCAAGGTGTCGGCACGGCTGGCTCCTGGGGGCTGTGAGGGAGATCTGTTCCAGGCCTCTTCCCTAGCTTCTGGTGGTTTCCTGGCAACCTTTGGGCATCATCTGACTTGTAGAAGCATCACCTCAGTCTCTGCCTGCATCTTCACATGGTGTCCCCCGTGTGTGTCTGTGTTCAAATACCCCTTTTATAAGGACCCCAGTCACATTGGATTAGGAGCCCACCCGGCTCCAGTGTGACCCCATCTGAACTCATTACATCTGCGATGACCCTAGTCCCAATAAGGTCACATTCTAGGGTACTGGGGCTAGGACTTCAACATATGAATTTGGGGGACACAATCCAGCCCAGAACACCCAGTAAAAACTCTGAACACTGAGGCTCAGGTGATCTTCCCTGCTTAGCAACACTGTGTGTGTGTGTGCGTCACATGTCTATGCCAGGAAAGCAATGCAGCTGTGACTCCATGGAGAGGACAACGGGAGCTCCGCGTCTGGAGCTTTCCTGGACTCTACCCTATGCACTTCCTCCCCTGGCTGACTGAACCTGTATCCTTTCCCTGTAACAAACCATAACCGTGAGTACAAGAGCTTTCTGTCAGTTCTGTGAGGCCCTCTGGGGAATGATCAAACCTGATGGTGGTTTGGGGAACCCCTAAACTTGCAGCTGGTGTCAGAAGTGAGGGCGGTCTTGTGTGCACTGTGTTCCCTCTCACTTCTTGTTTCTACTGACAAAAATGGGGGTGGTACGACCCACCTCTCTGGGCTGGGGAGAGAACGACACGGTTCCCAGCACACAGCCAGCTGTCAGTGAACACGAACCGCCTCCCCTCCCGCAGGGCGTCCTCCTCACTCACACCACTCTCAGGCCTGGAGGACCAGCGCTCTCCTTCCTCTTCCCCCAGGCAACGCCCCAGCCACCTCCTCATCCTCTGAACCCCAATCCTGTTTCCTCCCTGGGGAGTCCCCATGACCCCTGAATCTACCCAGCTGGTTAGTTCTGCAGGAACAGGCCATGACTTCCCCATCAGCCTACGGGCCCCTCAGGAGCCCCCACCAAGGCCGCTGACGACATGGTGTAACACAGTGGTTTTCAAGCCTCCTTTTTTTTTTTTTTTTTGTGGGGAAGACCAGCCCTGAGCTAACATCCGTCACCAATCCTCCCCCCCGCCTTTTTTTTTTTTTTGCTGAGGAAGACTGGCCCTGGGCTAACATCCGTGCCCATCTTCCTCCACTTTATATGGGACGCCGCCACAGCATGGCTGACAGGCAGTGCGTCGGCGGGCGCCCGGGATCCGAACTCGCGAACCCTGGGCTGCCAAGCGCGGACTAAACCGCTGCGCCACCGGGCGGCCCCCTCAAGCCTCCTTTAAAGCAGTAGAGCGGTTTCTTCCTGCAATCTTACGCAGAATGTAGGACAAATTAAAGGAAGCCACTTGGAGGAGCCCTCCCGTTATCACTCGAAACCAGTGACATTCACGGATCACTTGCTGCAGGCCAGACACGGCACTGGATAAGCACTCTCTCCTTCTGTCTTCACCGCGACCCCCACGGATGCAGAGATGGGACCAGAGAGAGTAGAAACTCGCAGAGTTGAACAGCTAGTGCGCTGGCGGAGCCAGCATCTGAACCCAAGCCTGAGTCCGTCTGACTCCGAACGCTGGTGCCTCTCGTAAGCACAATTCCCTAGGACAGAGCTGGCAAACTTTCCGAGAAGGGCCAGGCAGTAAATACTTTTTACTTCGGGACTATGTGGTCTCTGTTGCAAATGCTCAACTTTGCCATTATAGCAGGTAAGCAGCCCGACAATATGTAAATGAACGGGCATGGCTGTGTCTCAGTAAAACTTTATTTACGAGAACAGGCAGCAGGTTTGGCCCAAGGGCTGTGGTCGGCTGGTCCCTGCTCTGTAACATCCCGGAGTTGGAGTCGGGGAGTTTGGATCTGGGACATGCCTGCTGTCCTAGCAGACAATTACAGAGCCTCAAAAGCCTGAGGCTTGTTAAGGCCAAAACCAAAAACAAAATCCCCAACGCTGGCTGCTGTTAGTGACCGTATCTGCCTCTGAAGGGCTGTGGGCTCCGTGAAAGGAACGAATTCACATAAAGCACTTGCCCAGCGAGCCAGGGGCTGGAGGGTGCACAGCCCCTGTTAGCTTTCTCTGTAACCATGAAGAGTGGCTCACGGAGAGCCCGCAACAAGAGGAAGATCTGATTATTGTTATCCGTACAGGAGGGAGGCTTCCTATTCAGTCTCTAAGCCCCCTCCTCACGACAAAGTTCTAAAATCAATGCTAATGGAGACAAAGCCACTCTCCTCCCAGGGTCCTGTATTTGCATTTTAAGATGTTCTGGGAGCTTGGTGACAAAGCCCACATTCTTCATCAGGAGGCATCAGGTCACTCAGGGGGCCCTGGAGAGATGCTGGAGGGCTGGAGGCAGAGAAGAGAGAGGGCAGGAGGGAGAGAAGGGAGGGGAGGGAAGCGGGGCTGGGGAGGGGGGGAGACGACTCTGGCTTTTCAAATCCCTGGGGGCCCAGCCTTGGAGCAGAGGTGGCTGAGCAGGATGGAGAGCTCTCAGGAGATAAAGCCGACTTTGGGGATTAAAAACAAATGCCAACCCTGCCCCAGACAAGGAGCTCATTTGTGCTAACCCCAGAATTGTTATTTGTTAATTATGCGCCTGCCTCAGGCCATTAAGAGCCCATTTCCTGAGAGGAAGGGCTTGGCTGGGATTCCTGGGGGCCAGGCCCCAAGGAGAGACAGGGTGGGGAGCAGATCCCAGCGCCCCAGAGCCATCTGAAGATTTCAGGGTGTGATGGGGAGCTTGTGCAGGAAGGCTTCCCAGGGGCCATCTGTCACCCAGCCTTGATAGGGCCCCTGCTCTGGGGTACACACTGTCTCAGCTGGGCATAGAGCAAGCCAGATGGAGAAAACCCCGGCCTCCTAGAGCCAGCCGTGGCGAGGGCTGTAACGTGAGGTCAGGAGACTTCTGTTTTTTTCATTTGTTTTAATTTTTTAAACATATTTTTAATGTTTTTTGTTTTTGTTTTTCTTTTGGAGAGGAAGACCAGCCCTGAGCTAACATCCATTGCCAATCCCTCTTTTTGCTGAGGAAGACTGGCCCTGGGCTAACATCCGTGCCCATCTTCCTCCACTTTATGTGGGACGCCGCCATGGCACGGCTTGATGAGCAGTGTGTAGGTCCACGCCCAGGATCCAAAGCTGTGAAGCTCAGGCCAGAGGAGCAGAGTGCACGAACTTAACCGCTACACCACCGGGCCCAGAAGACTTCTGAAACCTGGTTCTGCTCTTTCCCAGCTCGAGGGCAGTGGTCTCCATCCTGGCTGCCCACCGTAATCACCTGAAAAGCTTAAAAAATACACCAATGCAGGACCCCACCCCAGGGGGCCTGATTTCACTGCTCTGCGGGACCACCAGGATTTTTAAAAGCTCCCAGGGGAGGGGCCGCCTGGTGGCGCAGCGGTTTAGTTCGCGCTTGGCAGCCCGGGGTTCGCGGGTTCGGATCCCTGTTGCCCTCCGATGCACTGCCTGTGAGCCATGCTGTGACAGCGTCCCATATAAAGTAGAGGAAGATGGGCACAGATGTCAGCCCAGGGCCAGTCTTCCTCAGCAAAAACAGGAGGATTGGCGACAGATGTTAGCTCAGGGCTGGTCTTCCTCACACACACAAAAAAAAATAAAAATTAAAAAATATATATATATAAAAGCCCCCAGGGGAGTCTGACAACCAAGGCTGGGAACCCCCAGGCTAGGGTGACTGTGAGAACATGTGGCTTTACTCTCTGAGCCTCAGTTTCCCTAGCTGTAAAAATGGATTAATAATGGCGATCTTGTAGGAATGGAATACCTGGTGTGGGGTGCGTGGCTGCCAAGCCTGGGAGAAATGGCAGACGGTGAGCCAGCCAGCTAGTGCCTGGGGGATACTGAGGTTGGGGGGTGAGGACCTCTGTCCCCCTCCCACTGAGACCAGCCATCGTTTCTTAAGCATCCCCCATGCCAGGCTCTGGGCTGAGCCCGAGGTTTCCACTATTGCATGAATCCTCGGGGTGGATACTAGGATCGTGGCCATTCTCCAGATGAGAAAAACAAGGCCCACAGAAGGGAGACGATGTGCTGGAGGACACACAGAGGCCAGGTGGCTCCAGGCTGGAGCATCTACCCCACCCACCCCTTCTAGTATCAGCCACCACTTCTCATCCTTCAGAAGCCCTGAGACAGGCCTACGCTCTGCTCAGGTTGCCCCAGGCTCCTGGGGACAGGGCACCATTCCCTGTGTCAGCTCTCAGCGGCCCCCAGGCCTCCCAGCGTCCACAACGGACGTGGGGCTGGAGCCAGGACTCCACAGGCATCGCAGCTCAAGGGCGCCCTCTGCTGGTTCTTTTAAAAATGGCGCTTGGGCTGGCATCTTGGTGCCGGCTAGGAGATCCCACCTGGGACCGCGTCCACTCTTTCGCAGGGCACCATCGCATGCACAGTGGCCCTGCTGGACCCACAGTGCAGCAGAGGCCAGAACGTACACCTGGGCTTCAATCCACCTGGCAGTGGCTTCACCTCTTTGGGCATCTCACCACCTGCAAAATGGGGGTACGTAAGTCCTCACCTCCAGGGGGCGCTGAGGGGATTAAGAACCACGCTGCCGCCCTCACTCCAGCCAAGGGGGTGGCCATCACTGTGCATTTTGCAGGTGAGAAAACCAGAGCTGGCCACGTAGCACACGACCAGTAAACACAAGCTGTTACGAATAGCAAGAGATTCTAATCTTAGCGCTTATTCATGGATGCAGCCAATATCGAGCACCTACTGGGTACACCACCACTTGAGTGCCGGTCAGGGACCCTGTCTCACCCTCGCAGTCGCACGGCTGGTGTGGGGGCTAAACACTGTTTGTGGGGTGGCTCTGACAAAACACTCCTGGTCCCAACTCAACACCTGGAGACACTTTTTCCTTAATGCACTGGGACGGCTGCGGGCTCGAGAAAATGAAAGACCTGGTGTGACTCAGGTCTCCTGCCTCCCTGCCGGGACTTCCGTGCACTCAGCCCCAGGAACAGGCATTTGTGGTGCGCCTACTACATGCTGGGCCTTGTTCCAGGTGTGGGGGACTCAGGAGAGAGCAGAACAGTCTCCACAGGCGTCTCTCTGCTCCTCTCCCTCACCTTCCTCACGGCCTACTCCAGGCTCCAGCAGCAAACTGGGACCCAAAGATGTCAGGGTTGCTGGGAAAAAACAGGGAGGGGCCCACGCTGTGAGGACGCTGTGAGCTCCTCGCGGGGATTCATCATTTGGGCCTCCCAAGGGCCCGACTGTGTGAGAAGCCCTTCTTCCAGATGGGCACAGCTAGGCACAGAACAGCCAGGGGCATGTGGGATCTGATGTGCAGCCTGCCCTTCCAGAGGCCAGGAAGCAAATAAACACCTTCCAGAACCTGGGTCAGTGATAGGAGGAGCAAGCAGCAGATGGTGGGAGGGAGTGGCAGGATTGCGGGGGACGGTGGGAGTCGGGAAAGGCCTCCCAGAGGGGGCCAACCCGAGCGCTGCAGGAGAGATGGAAAAGAGGGCGCCTGGGTCAGCCACGGCATGCACAAAGGCCCGGGGGCAGGAACACGGCAGTGGGGCTGGGCGGAAGCTGGGCCAGCACTAATTCCTCAGACATGACTGGGTGTCTGGATTCAGTGCAGGTCTTTCAAAAAACAAACCGACAAATGCCTCCGAGGTTCCAGATGCACTTAATCTCTTTTTTGTCTTTTTAATTCCAATTAAGGGGAAAGCCTTGCATTATTCTGGATGAGGCCAGGGCAGCTGGGGAGGTTCTACCTTTTCGAGGGAGCTGAGCCCAATGAAGACAGCAGTGGATGTTTTAAATCTCTTTTTAATTAAGGAAAAAGCCCCAGCTTGCGTCAGGGATGAGCGGCTGGAGAGAGAACCTGGGGGGAGGAGCCAGAGGGAGGCTTCAGCACAGCAGCTGGGGTGACGGGTTCCCTTCCTGACTGTCCAGCCCACCTGCCTTCCTGCCTCCCAGCAGAGCTTCCTGTAGGCCTGCCGCCCTCCCTCCCGGCCAGCCCTTCCCAGGCCTCTGTGATGGGGCTGTCCCGTGCGGTGTAGGGTGCTGAGCAGCATCCCTGGCCTCTAGATGCTGTAGCTGTGACAACAAAAAGTGTCTCCAGACACTGCCAAGTGTCCCCTGGAGATGGGGTTGCCCCATAAAATTCAGCACAATTAATTTTTTATTAATTGTCCCACGCTATATTTAGGAGATACTTACATCAATTATTCCTCGTTTATCTGAAATTCAAATGTACCTAGGCATCCTGTTTTGCTTTTGCTTCTCCTAAATCCTGCAACTCTACCTCGTCGTGGGCGGGGGGATCCCCTGCAGCTGAGAACCACAGTCATAGCTGTTACCAATCAAACCAAATGTTACCATCAGCCAAATGACAGAGGCTGGGCATTTCAGAGCAGGCACCTGAGAGCTGCTGTTTCTTGTCCCCACATGGCCCCGTGGCACACCTGCGTGGCTGCAGCAACAGGAAGGGGCTGCAGGATGGCCCGGGCCAGAGGGACTGGCCGCCCAGTCAGCCTTTCACTGCTGCGTGGGCTGAGCATGTTTCTTACCCTCTCTGTACTTGTTTCCTCACCCGCAAAGGGGCTGAGTTAAAGGGGGTTACATGTGTTTGGCCCCTTGCCGGAATACAGACTTGAACTCTTGCCCTGGATAATGACCCGGAACCTGTGGGGCTCTCATAAGGACAAGTGACACTACATGGAAGTGTCTGGGGTGGCCCGGCCAACAGCAGGTGCTTGGGGGCACATCACGGGGACTGTTGTTGCTGGCAGAGGGGGACTCAGACAGCAGACTGCAGGCAGTCCCAGAGGAAGGAGGTGAGCGGTGCTGTCCTGAGCAAACCAGGGGGCTCCTGGGGGAGCCTGGGCCCTGAGGACAGGGACGTGTCCTCCCAGCTGTGGCAGCTGAGGCCTGAGAGGGGCCGCAGGTGGGCAGCCAGACAGCAGAGCAGACCAAAGGCTCAAGGCCTGAGCGGCATTCAGGAGCTGACACGGCAGCGCGCGCCACCACCCACTGCTCAGGGCCCATGGGTGCCACCCAGCCTGGTGGCCCCTGGTGAGCACAGAGCCCCAGGCAGCCTGGTCAGCTTCACACGGCCAGGCCTTTCCGGGCTCTCCCAGTAGTGGTGTGCCCTGGAATCTGGTGCCCCTGGATGCAGGAATACCAGCACCCGCTGACCTGCACACCTTTGACACCCGCACAACCTCGGCAAACCGTCAAAGGGCACGCTGCTCTGGACTGGCCCGGGAGGCTGCTGGCCTCAGTGGAGGGAATAGACAAGGGCAGTGATGGCAGGACCCTCAGCACCTTTTGTCCGGGGCCTGCTGCCTGCCCTGAGCAGGCATCAGCTCCTGAAATCATCCAGACGCCGCCGACGGTGCAGGAAACTGAGGCAGAGAGAGGGTGAACCACTTGCCCCAGATCACACAGCTGACGGGCCCACGGCCCATCAACCCCACAGCACACGCCCTGTCCTACCAGAGGCAGCGCCCCCTCGGCTGTAAAGTTGTTTGGTGACGAATGACACGTGAGGGTGACAGACAGGAAGTGATCCCAACTCTCTCCCAGAGCATCCCATTTCGTCCTCTTGTGAACGCTGGGAGGGGCCAGCCCTCACTTCGGGAGGCTCGGAGGTTCAGGCCTTCCCCTGGGGGAGGAGCCGAGGCTCCCGCTGGGGCCCTCCAGGGCGGCCCCCCCCACTGAGTGACTTCAGAAGAGGGTCTCGGAGGAGTTTCAGATGGGGTCTGGGTGGGTACAAGTTCCTTGCTCCACAAAAGGAGTGAGCCCACGAGAGCTGGTGGGCAAGTGAAGAGCAGAGCAGAGGAAACTCATCTGTGCTGCTAGCAGTCAGAGGAGCGGCCGCCCGGGGGGTTGAGGGGGCCCTGGGGGCTGGAATGTTCTGTTTCTTGACCTGGACGCTCGTCAGTGTGTGAAAATGCATCGAGCGGCTCCCTTACCACCTGCATCCTTTCCCTGTATGCGTGTTTTACTTCAGTAAGAAGTGAAACGTTTCTTGCTAAAAAGAAATGAAACATAAACTTCCCTGAGATACTGTTTTTTACTCATCAGATTAGCAAAAATAAGAAAGGCTGTTAACACTCCCTCAGCTCAGTCACTCCCCGCGGGGTGGATGGGAGGGCCTGTGGGGGGTCAGGCAGCAAAGCTCTGAAAATAACAAGGGCACAGACCCTTCAACCTAGCAGTCCTGCTTCTAGGAATGTTCCACTGCTGGGTCCCCGCGTGAGTGGATGAGATGTAAGAGGATATAACGCAATTTGGGGATGGGTCAGAAGGAGGACGCATCCACGCAGAGGAATACTATACAGCTGTGGACAAGACCGGCAGCTCTGAACGGCTAGCGGTCCACTTCCAACACACAGGGTTAAGTGAAAAGAACGAGGTACAGAACAGTGGGTCTAATGCTGCCATGTGTTGGAAAAAGAAAAGGAGTATGCCTATGAACACATCTGCATCTATATGTATAGAATATTCTGGAAGGAGACACAAGGAAACAGTAACAATGACTGCCTCCAAGCAGGTGGCTGGGAGAGGAGAGCAGACTTTTTACTACACATTCTTTTGCACATTTTACATTCTGTACCATGAAGATGTTTTACATGTTCAAAATATAAAGTAATTAAAAAGAAAACATTTTCTGAGGGGAGGTTGACACAGATGGACTTAGGAGGGTGGAATGGGGAAAGGAGGAAGGTGGGGCATTTCTGCTGCATGAAAGGTCTGATCAAGGTCAGGAAGGGAGACAGTAAACAGGCAGGGAGAGGGCTGGGGGCTTGGAGAGGCACGAAGCGGGACAAGAACACTCCTTTTCCCTTGAACCACTCAGGAGAACGGCCCAATGTGTGGTCGCAGGAGCCCAGGAAAGCCGAGAGTTAATCCCACAGAGTTCAGGGGGGCAGAGTGGGTGGGGACACCGGGTCAAGTCGGTCTCCCCAGGCCAGAGACACAGACAGCTGAAAGAGACTTGAGTCCATCTGAGTCTTGCTCCCAGCTTACTCCCAGCCATCTCGTTCTTCACTCCTTCACTTGGAGACAGCCATTGTTAGCTTTCTTGTGTCTCCTTCAGAATATTCTATGTATATACATGCAAATGTGTTCATAGGCACATTCCTTCTCTTTTTCCAACACAAGTGATGGCAGTAGACCCACTGTTCTGTACCTCATTCTTTTCACCTAACTGTGCATGTTGGAAATGGTTCCCTATCCCTTCAAACAGAGCCGCCTATCCTTTTTCACAGCTATATAGTATTCCCCCATATGGCCCACCCTTCTGACTCACAGCTGGGAAGCCCAGAATCAGGAGCTGAGGCTGGCTGTGGGCACTGGCTATGACTTAAAGCACAGGCGTCCTTTGGAACTATCCCTTCTTGTCCCACAGCCCCCGGTCTGAGCCTCATCTGAACCAATGGCCTGAGTGGACACTGTGCTTCAGGGCCCAGACCCGCCCTCCAGGACCAGGCTAGTCCCCAGCAGCCCAGAGTGCCGCCTGCTGATGGCTCACGGCTGAGCCCCTCCCTGGACCTGCCCTCGGCCGAGCTGGGTGGGACTGGGGTGGGGCAGGCAAGACACTTCCGGTGCATGATTTAAGAAGGCGCCTGCTCTCAGGGCCAGGCTCATGCCTCACGCCCCTCAGTCTTGGCCCTGCCCGAGGTTATGCCCCCTCCAGGGACAGCCCCCCAACATGTCCAGTAGATGGGCGGGTAAAAGGCCTGTCCCCCTCGACCCTGGACAACTCTGCAGGGCCCTCCCAGCTCCAGGACTCCTGCAGGACCGTGGAGGCCCAGTTGCAACGCACGGAAGCCCGACCCAGCCCTTGGCCAGCCTGCTCCCACTGCCCACAGTGGGCGTTGATGCCGCACACGCCCCCCAGGCCGTGTGCTGACTGAGACACTCACAGCCTGCCCTCCCGCCCTCCCTCCCCGGGCGGCAGGTGCCCAGGTTCAGCTTAAGCCTGACTTGGGGCTAAATCCTGCTGTGAGCCAGGAGGCTCTCCCGGGGACGGGGCGGGGCTGAATTAAGCCCCATCTGCTCCCGAGTTGAACACGGGTTTTGATTATCCACCCCTCCTCTGAGCAGGTTGGGGGGTCTCCCGGCCCTCAATGCCCCTGTCTCTCAGGCAGTGACCTGTTCAGAAGGTTCCAGAAAGAGCCCTGGATTGGAGCCTACACACCCGGGTTCCCAGCCAAGGTAACTTGCTCCTTGCCACCTTGGGCAGTCAGTCCTCACCCCAAGCCCCATCTCAAAAGCAAGGACACTGGGCCCAGACACTGGTGCTCACCCCGGGCTGCACCGGAGACTCAGCTGGGAAGCTTCATAAACATACCGGTGCCCAGGACCCCCCACACCAGCCCAGTCCCCACCCTGGGCTGGGGCCACAGCTTTCTAAAAGCTTCCCACATCATCCTGATGTGCAGTGGAGGTTTAGATCCCAGGTCTGAAATGATTCTAGTGCTTCCTGTTACTTTTAAAAGAAATTGTTGATACCACCCTCAGCTCCCACAGCTCTGTCCACCCCAGTGATCTCAGCGCCTCCTGCTCAGCCCCCCAGTCCCGCCATACTCGCCTCCTTGCTGCTCATCAGCTCACCAAGCTTCTTTCTGTCTCAGGGTCTTTGCATCTGCTGTTCCCTCTGCCGGGAACACTGTTCCCTGCATCAGCGTGGCTGGTTCCAATGGTGGCACTATACAGAGGCCCCCATCCCGCCTCATCCCCCTCTATTGCACCATTTTAATTTCCTTTGCAGCTCTTACTACAAGATCTCCCACTGTGGGTCACACATTCATTTCCGTCTCTCCCACGACCAGTAACTGCTGAACAAACGCAAAGTTACACAGGAACCCAGCTCCGGTCTGGGCTCATTCCCCACGGGGAGGGGCACCTGCTGTGTACTGGGCAGGGTTCCACTGGGCGCAGGGGTGGGCAGAACAGACCAAGACTCCTGCCCAGTTGGCGGTGGCACTATGGGGCAGCGAGGCTAGGGACCCCCCCAGGACCCCACGGGCAGGAAGCCCCAGCCCATTTCACAGATGGGAACACCAAAGCTCAGTAAATGAGGGTGCTGATCTTGGCCATTTTCTACCTCGAGGTGGATCCCTCCATGTGACCTTCCCTTCAACGGTAGGAAGACCCAACTCATTCTGAAAACTGCTCAGAACATATCAGCCCAACGTGCCTTTTATCCGCTGCCTTTTCCTGGAGCTCCCTGTTCCCATTGGTCTAAGTCCCAAATTCCCGGCGCCCCCATCTGCCGGCTGCAGTTCTCTCCTTGCCCACGGGGGGTCCTCCTTTCAACTCCTCCAACAGCACAGGCCCCTTCCTGCTTCCCGGCCTTTGCCCACGCAGTTCCCGCTGCCTGGAACACGGTCCCCTTCCCCGCTCTTTCCCAGGCCAGTGCTTCCCCAGTGGTGGGCCAGGCTGGCCGGTTCCATCCTAGCCCGCCGCAGGGAGGACTCAGGTGACAGTTGGGAGTAAGGTCTGTGCCCTTCTTACTCTACCGCGTCTGCGGGGTTACCATGCACTGTCTTGCTCACCCCTGGCGCCCCGTGCCTGGGTCACCACACAGTAGGGACGCCAATGCTGTTTGTGGAACGAAGTCTCTTGGCCAGCTCTGGCCCGCAGCTGTAGGACAGCTGGAGCCAAGGGTTTGCACTCGAAGGGACAATGTGGTGTGACTCTCATTTTCGGTGTGGCCCGGGGCTAGTCTTAGGCCTCCAAACACCAGTGAAAAGTGGGCATCGTAACCACCAGGCCCAGGCCCGGGTTACAGGCTGAGTGGAGGAGAGGCTCTGTGCCCCTGGGAAGGGAGCTGGGGAGATACCTGCGCCGTCAGGGGTCCCAGCCACCACGTGGCCTGGGGAGGGCCGTACCCGTGTCCTCCTTGGTCCCCACCATCACCATCATCACGTATTCGGCAAAAGAGACTAAAAACCCATCAACATCAGCCAAATCCCAACAGTGAGGCCTCCTACAGAACCTGATCAGCCCTCAGAATGGCCAGGGTCACAAAGGACGTTCTGAGAAACCGTCACAGCCCAGGGGCCTAAGAGGACGTGATGACCACAGGGAAGGTGGGATCCTGGGACAGAAATGGGACACTAGGGAAAAACCATGGAAATCTGAGTAAAGCGTGGACTTGAGTTAACCACAGGTATCCGCACTGTTTCCTTAATCGCAAGGGACGCGCCACGCTAACGGGAGGCGCCGACCCTCGGGGAACTGGCTGTGCGGTGTACGGGAGCTCTGGATCATTTTCTCAATCTTTCTGTCAATCTAAAACTGTTCTAAAGAGTAGCCTGTTAAAACAAGCGAACCAACCACCGACCGGGACCAGTCTCCCTCTCCGGCCCTTTCCCGCCTGGCCCCAGGCTGCCCCAGGACAGTCCACTGGCCAGGCCCCGTCTCAGGAGCCTCTCTCCATGGTGATGCTGGAGCCGGCACCCTGCAGGGAACCCCAGAGACCATGCCGGGCCCCCGAGTTGGCCCCGGTGGGAAAGCCCGCGCCTCCTCTTTAACTTTTCCCTCTGGGGTCCCCACACCCCTGGAGCTGCCTGCAGAGCGGGAAGGTGCGAAGGGCGGGGCGGACAGGAAACCCGGTTCCTCGGGCACCACCGTTACTGCTCATCTCAGATCATTCTCGAAACCCGGCCCAGGAGATATTCTCATTCATCGCTCCATTTTACAGATGCGGAGACTGAGGCCGGGACATGTGAAGTGATTTGCACAAGGCTGCAGTTCGTCAGGGGCAGCACTGGGATTTGAACTTGAATCTCTGTGATGCCAGAGCCACTTCGCCAGTGGTTCTCAAACTTGGGCAGGCACCAGGATCCCCCAGAGGGTTTGTTACAAACCCCCCGTTTCTGACCCAGTAGGTCCAGATGGGTTCCGACAACTTGCACGTCTGACCGGTTCCCAGGTGATGTTGACCAGGGACCCCACTGAGAACCACATGGCCCACCACCCTGTTTCCTGGCAGTGCCACCCCGCTGCTGACTGGGAGAGAACGTGCTTATGAACCAGGGAAACCATGCACCCCTCCCTGCCATCCACTGAGGTGAGCCCCTCCCGACCGGCTGTGTGACCTTGAGCCAGTGAGAGCTCCCCTGTGCCTCGGTCTCCCCATCTGTAAAGTTACCTATGTCATCCAGCTGTCATGAGGATGAAATGAGCAAATTCAGGGAACAGGCTTAGGGAGCAGTGCCCAGTCCACAGGGACGGCCAGTACATGCCAGCCCTTACACGGGAAGGCACAAGGGGGGAGCTCTTTGGATGGTGGAACATTCCAGCACATCACAACTGCTACGGCCAGGCCACAGAGCAGGACCCCACTGAAAGTGCACCGCTGTGCCCACTCTCCTTTGGAACCAGAAACAAAAGGATTTTGGCACAGCTGTGTCCCTCTCTGTGATGTCACCCTCATGACCTCCCACCTCAGGCCAAGTCTTTACTGCCGGTCAGGAGAAGCACGTTCCTGTCCCACACGCAGGAGGGCTCAGAGGTGAAGTGACTTGTAGCGGGTTGAACAGAGTTCCCCCAAAATCCACGTCCACCCAGAACCTCTGTATGTGACCTTATTTGGGGATAAAGTCTCTGCAGATGTAATTAGTTAAGGATCTCGTGATGAGATCATCTTGGATTTAAGGCTGGCTCTAAATCCAAAGACTGGCGTCTTTATAAGAGAAAGGAGAGAGACGGGGAGAAGGTCCTGCGAAGAGACACAGAGACTGGAGGGATGTGGCCACCAGGAGCTGGAAGAGGCAGGAAGGATCCTTCCCGGAGCCTCTGGAGGGAGCACAGCCCTCCGACACCTTGATTCCAGGCTTCTGGCCTCCAGAACTGGGAGAGAACAAATTTCTACTGTTTTAAGCCCCCAGCTTGAGGTTATTTGTTACCACAAGCCCGGGAACTAAGCCAGCATCTTATAGGATTAATGTGAAGATCTAATGAGATCATGTTGATAAAGTTTCTGGCCACAGTGACAACTTCAAATGTTGAATTAGAATGTTTTCCTCTGAAGAGGCTGTGCCAGTGGTGGCTGAAGCCAGGCCCCTGGGACCAGCCTGCCTGGGTTCAAATTTTACCCAGGTTCCAGCTGTGGGGCCCCAGGAAAACTGCACTGCCTCTCTGTGCCTCGGCTTTCTGATCTGGAAACTGGGACTCCCAATAGTACTCACTTCGTGATGGGAGAAGGACGGGTGAGTTGACCCGCACAGAATGCACAGAATGGGGCCTTGCCCAGGCTAAGCCCCCAACAAGAATTTACCATCCATCCTAACTATTTAACCGGGTCATTCTGATTTCTGGAATTTTTCCCAAAGAAATAATAATTTAAAAAATCAGGAAGCAAAGATGTTCAAAATGGCGTTATCTACCAAAAGCAACAAATTGGAAACAACCCAAAGACCAACTCTTGGCAGCACCTGATACAGGCATTAATTAAAGAATTGTGAAATCACACCGCCTCGAGAAATATAGCAAGTGCACCTAAACATTAAATAAAAATGCATGGAATGGCAAGTCCCTGTGCCAACACAGGTACACCACACCTGCGGGCAGGGATGGAAGAGAAGGCCACATGGACAGCGGGGAGGGTGACAGGGTGGCGGGATATCCAGCGCTCAGCAGTTTCCTCCTATGTGGCACATCCCTTACAGGAGAAGTAAAGATAAGGCTCTAGGAGGAGGAGGGTCTGGAGCATCTGGGCTGGCAGGCCTGGGTCCTGGGTCCTGTGTCCTGCCCCCACCCTGTGCCCCAAGTCACACCCAAGCCTGCGTTGGGCTCGTTGCCTCCAGAGACCAGGGTTGGGTGGGACTGGAGGGGGCAGAAGGCTGGCAGCACAGGGCCAGTGGGCAGGCCGCAGCGGGCGAGCCATGAAAACTGCGTGAGCAAACCTCGCTGGGCGCTGCAGCTCCCGCCCCATTCCAGCACTTAGCTCCTCCGGGGCCCGGAAGAAGTCCCTTCTAGAAGCTCCCAGGAACAGGCGCATTCAGCCTGCCACCTGGGCTTTTAGTCCTGCCGTAGACAGGAGATGGGGTGGGGTGGGGTCTATTTCCCAGGGATTTCCAGCATCTGCAGCTGTAGGGTCTCTCTCATGGCTGAGCCTGGCCCAGCCTTGGGCTGGAAGGTAAGTGGCCCCAGACATCCCTCCAAGGGCTTGGTTTATTTGTCAAAGATGTCATGACACAACAGCCAAAAGTGGGAGCGGCCCAAGTGTCCATCAGTGGAGGAATGGATAAACCAAATGTGGTCTGTACTCTCAACGGAGTATTATCCAACCTTAAAAAGGAAGGAAATTCTGACCCTTGCTACAACATAATGAATCTTAAGGACATCATGCTCAATGAAATAAGCCAGTCACAAAAATACAAATACTGTATGATTCCACTCATATGAGGTCCCTAGAGGAGTCAAGTTCACAGAGACAGAAAGTAGAATGGTGGGTGCCAGGGGCTGGGGGAGGGGGATGGAGAGTGAGTGTTCAATGGGGACAGAATTTCAGTTGGGGAAGACGAAAAAGTTCTGGAGACGGAAGGTGGTGACGGCTGCACAACAGTGTGAATGTACCTCATGCCACTGAGCTTCACACTTAAAAATGGTTGAGATGGCAAATTTTGTTATGTATGTGTTTTACCACAATTAAAAACCAAAACAAAAACCTTGTCCTGAACGCCTACTCTATGCCGGGCACAGGGAGACCTGCAGCGAAGTTTAAGGGAAGAGGGTCCAAGGGCTCGCTCTCTGGACCCCACCACCATGGATCCCTCCCAGATGCTGGCTCCACAGACTCCTCCCCCCACTCCTCGGTGGGCTCAGCCTGGAGCCTGAGGGACCAGGCCGTGGAGGGGACTGAGCTGTCTATGCCTCTCCAGCACCCCATCCCCACTTTGCAAACAACACCCTGACTTTCTCCAGGGAACCACTGCTGACCATTTGCACGTAGTCTTGGAGGAGGTGTGCATCAAGATGCTCTGTCCCCTGGCCAAGGGGCGGGCATAAGCCCTAAGCTGGGCCAACCAGATGTGTCCTGGAGCTCACTCATCCCAGCAGTGGGACCAGAGCATGGTCCTTCAGCTCCCCAGGACCTTCCTGTGCCTCCTGACTTCCTGTGGCAGAGGGATGGAGTGGGGCCGGCCCGAGACATCCAAGAGGAAACTCAGGGCTGGTGGGCACGCTGCACATGGTGAGGGGCCACCAGGGTGACTCCCAGGTTTCATGCCAGGACACATGTGATCGGGACCGTTTGTCATTGAATAACAGGCCTCAAGGGGAGAGGTCTCCATGTGGGCCACGTTGGTCTGAGGTGTCCCTGGGTCATCCAGACGCTGGAGAGAAAGCTCTAGAGCACAGGACAGAGGTCTGGGCTGCTTCTGCCAACTTACAACACCCCTCAGTGATTGTGTCCTTCTAGAACTTTCTCCCATCTGGCCTTTCCTCTCTCCCAGCCTGCCTTCCCCGCACCCGGCAGGCCAGACCTCCTATCCTGGTGATAACAGGCCCACAGGGTAGAGAGCAAACACCCCCTGGGGTGTGCCTGGCCCCTCATCAAGGGCCTCTTACTCCCTTCCCCTCCACAGCCTGGGATCAATCCCTCTGACGGGGAAACTGATGCCCAAGGGGCCTGCAACTTTCTCACGTCACTCAACTGCCAGTGGGAGGGAAGGCCCGGAGGAGCACTCAGAGTCAGAGCAAGCATTTATGGGGCACCTACTGTGCACAGCTACTGCCTTAAGTGGCGGTGCCCCCTCCCTTTCCAGGGCAGCAACGCTGGGGCCTCAGGGTCCAGCTTCCCACTCTTTCCAGTCTCAGTCCTTCACCTCCCCCCTCCCCACCCCCACCCCCAAAAGAGCTGGTGGGGGAGAGCCGCCCACTGGGCTTACCTTTCAGGCAGGACAGCTTAAGCCCCATGTTGGTGCCTCTGCAGGCCTGTGGAGAGAGGAGAGGCTTGTTTTGTACTGGGCACGTGGGGCCGGGCCCCCACCCCCAGGCCCTGATGGGTGCACAACAGGAAGCAGTGGCGGAGAGAAACCGCCGGCCCGAGGTCAGGGCGCCTGCTGACTACATCTGGGCTGAATTTGCTCAAAGATGCGTCTGCGCTGGTGGAAAAAACGTTCAGGGCCTCAAAGTTAAATATACTGGAGGCCAGCGCGCTGGTGAAGCTGAAGGTGAGGGCGTGGCCGGGCACTGATGAGGCGGAACCAACCCCACCTGGCCTCTCCCTTTAGGGGCCGCAGACGGTGGCTGGCTCCAGGCATGTGAGGACACGAGGACCCTCGGGACGGGCCTCGGGGGTGGCCGTAAGCCCATTGCGATGGGGGCCCCTGTGCTATAACACTGCCCTCTTTTAAAGTGCAGACTCTTTGGAGACCTAACAGACTAAGTTTACAGGGCGTTAAAATTGTCCCAGCCAGCGTTCCCGCCATCTTTCTGCAGGGAGGTGCGTCCTTGGGGTTGTGAGCAACTGAGGAATGAAACAGCAGCAGCTGATGGGGCTAAGCAACTGTGTGCTCCTGACCCTCAGTCCTCAGCAACAACCCTGGGTGGTGCCATTACTGCCCCATTTTACAGACGTGGAAATCAAGGCTCAGAGGTGTGGCATCAGCTGCCTGTGGCCCCGCAGCTTACTAGGAGAGTGGACCTGAGATTCGAACCTAGGACTGTCCTGACCCCCAGCTGAGGCCCACCCCACAGGGGTCGGCGAGGCTCTGCAGGCGCTTCTGGGGAAGGGGAGGCTCTTGTGTCCACTGTGGGGGTCCTCGCGTCTCTGAGAGGCTGATGGGCGGGGGACACGGAGCCCATGTCTTCATTCACAGGGAGCCGCGTGCACCAGGCTGGGTGCGGAGGGTGGCCACGAGAGACACCCCTCAGATCTCCCACGCAGGGGTGTGACCGACGGAGGGCCCCGGCCCTGTGCTCTGAAGTCATCGTCCCCTTGTCCTGCACAAGGCCGGGAGGTGCAGGCACCCCTGATGGGCAACTCTGGCTTTGCCACGCCGTCCTTGGATGCTCCCCGACCCTTCCTGCCTCCCTCATTCCTGGGATCAGATCTCCCAGTCCCTTCCCGTGTCCCCTGATACACTGCCTACACATTTCCCACCCTGCACCTGGTCTCCGAGGATGCAACACAGGTGGACACAAGGCCAAATGGGAGACCACACTGGATACCTACATCCAGGTCATTCAGACTCATGGGACAGAGAGCAACCTGGCCCTGCTGGAGATGTGGTGAGCCCAGGGGAAGCAGAGTGAGGCCAGGACGACAGAGGTGGGCTCCTGTCCCAGCCTGGGAGGCCTGGAGACCATGTCCGTAAGAGAGGCAGGAGTGGGCCAAGCAGGGAACAGCCTCCCAGGTCTCAGGAACAGAATGTGCAAAGGCCCAGAAGACAAGAAGGGCGTGGCCCATGGGTGGAACCAGAGGATGGGGGGTTGGGGCAGGAAGAGGACGAGGAGAGGCCAAAGATGAGCTGGACCCTGGGGGTGTGGGGCTGGTTATGGAGTTCAGAGGTTATCCCGAGGGCACCGAGAAGCAAGGCTGCGTTCTAGGAGGCTGTGCAGGTCAGGGGCCCGCTAGGCAATGCCGGGGTCCCCAGGCCCCCACCCCTCGGTTGTGCCGGTGGGCCGGCAGCCTCAGCGCCCCCGGGAGCTCGTCAGCAATGCAGCATCTCAGGCCCACCCAGACGCCCTGAGCCGGGATCGCATTTAACAAGGCCCCCAGGGATCCGAGCGCTTGTCACAGTCAGAGAAGCTCGGCTCTGAGCCAGAAATCGTGGAGCCTGAACATCGGAGACGCGGGGCAGTGGGACGGAGAGGCAGCTGGGAGTTGGGGTGACATGCGGGCTTGGGAGATGGTGGGACCCCAGGAGGGGCCGGTTTGGAGGAGAGGACAGGATAAAAGCTTCAGTTTTAGCCATGCTGGATTTGTGGGCGGGTAGGAGGTGGACTGGAGACATCCGCCAGGAAATGGACTAGGGGCCCGGGGAAGGCGGAGCGGGGAGAGAGGTATTGAGAGGACCGGAGAGACAGACAGACAGACACTGATGGGAACAGATTCAGGACAGCTGTGTGTAAAGGAAGCGTGTCCCACGGAGGAGCAGGCCGTGGAGCTGGGACTGTCCTGGCCGGGACCACAGCCTGGCACAGCCAAGTGACCATCGGTAGATTCCTTAACCTGCCGAGACTTCATTCCCCGCATCTTTAAAACGGAGCTGACTGCGCAGTGGGCTCGTCGAGGACCGAATGCCCAGAGGCGGCGGCCGTAAAAGGCCTTTGCTCTGAGCTGGGCACGTGGCGAAAGTTCAAGAAGTGTCAGCTGCTGCTACTACTTATGACAGTGACGGAGGGAAGGGAGGTCGGGGTTTCTAGCCTTTTCTCCATGGCCTTGCTACTCCTCGTGGTCCTGGACCAGGAGTACTGGCACCACCGGGAGGGTGTGAGAAACGCAGGCTCCCAGGCCCCACCTCGCCTGTGGGCTCAGGAGCCGCATTTCAACAAGACCCAGGTGACGCTCATTACAGCTGGAGCTGTGCTGAGTGCTGCATCTTCCCGCACCTTGGAATTGCCTGGGCGCTTTTAAAAAATACCGATGCCTGGTTCCATCCCCAGAGGTTCTAGGGTAATTGGCCTGGGGTGTGGCCTGGCACTGGGATTTTTAAAAGCTCCTCGGGAGAGTCTAACGTGCAGGATGAGATGCCAAGGAGAGTGCATCCTTCTCAGGGGAAGTGGAGGGGCTAGAGCTGGAGGGAGAGAGCCCCAGGCCAGGCCAGTGGGAACAATGGGGGCCTTTCCTGTTCAGAGCCCCTTAACAGTCAAGGTCAGTTAACCCTGGCAACGGCCCCATGAGGTTGGCACCATTCCTATGCCCGATTCACAGATGGAGAAACCGAGGCACAGAGAGGTTAGTTAACTTGCACAAGGTTGTATGGGTAGCAAGTGACCGGGTCAGGATTCGAACCCAGCACTTAGGATTCTGAGCCACAATGCTTTCAATCAGAGCTTGGGGGTGGGGGCGGGTGCAGACCTCACCTCCATCTCTTTCCCCAACCCTCCCCAGACTGGGTCTCCTGCCAAGGGGTCCTGCAGCCCTGAGGTCGGGACCATCAACAAATAAAGCCCAGCACCCCGATGACCACCGTGAGAAACACCTAACTCACAACCCTGCAGACACGCTGTGTGTGGCGCACTCCGATTTTACAGTCGACTCTCCCCCAGTCTGTCTCTGTTAAGTGCTGGTCACAGGCCACCTAACAGGTCTTACATCCCATCCCAGGGCTGAACGATTTATGCTGCAGTCCTCACAGACGAACCACGTCAGGAGTTGGCTGTAAAACACTCCAGCAAAACAAGAGCGGCGTGGGGCACAGTGGGGATACAGTGAGGGCAGGGGGAGGCGGTCCACTGTTGACGCTGGGAGACGGGGTTCATGAAACACTTTGGCGCTCATGCGAAAAGTAACACAACGGTCAAAAGAAAGATAACTGTCCATTAGGTGACGGTATGGGGCCAATGTTCAGTTCTCTGACTTTGATCATTGTACTGGGTTTTGTATGAGGTGGTCCTTCTCTCTCTCTCTCTTTTTTTTTTTGCTGAGGAAGACTGGCCCTGGGCTAACATTCGTGCCCATCTTCCTCTACTTTATACGGGACGCCGCCACAGCATGGCTGACAAGCAGTGAGTCTGTCCACACCCGGGATCTGAACCTGCGAACCCTGAGCCGCCGAAGCGGAGTGCACAAACTTAACCGCTACGTCACTGGGCCTGCCCCAAGGTGGTCCTTCTCTTAGGAAGCACACTGAAGTCTTTGGGGTCGAGGTCATCATTTTTGTAATCCAACTCTCAGAGTTCAGCCAGAAAATCATAACATGCGCATAGGTGTACGGACAGAGGGGGACGATACAGCAAGTGTGGCCAAATGTTTGTCCCTGGTGAAGGATGCTCAGGAGGACTTTGTTTCTTGCAAGTTTTCGGTAAGTTTGAAACTATTTCAAGAGAAGCCAAAGGAAAGAAGAGCAGTGTCCAGAAGAGACAGTGAAGCTCGAAGGCGTCACAGCCCCCGCGCCCAGCTCCACTGCCCCAGCAGCAGCACGCAGGGTGCAGTTCAGAGCATCAGATCCCATCTTCCTGGACCTTCTGTGACATGGCTGCAGGTGCATTCCAGGGCCCACGCTCTGGCCCCGGGAAGGCTCTGAGTTATGCGGTGCAAGGAGCAACCCGCCAAGAGGTGTCCTGAATTGATAGCTTTTGTCCCCAAAGCTGTCTTGTACTTTAAAAATACCCACCTCAAAACACTCAGGGAAAGAAGGAAAGAAAGAGGACGAGGACCTGGATTCAGAGGACACTGGGGGACAAGAAGCTGTGCCCGGGTCAGGCAAACGCCATATCCAGGGGTCAGGCCTATGTATAGCAATTCCATTTCAGGTTTCTAAAATTCCTAAATGGAGAGTTGTCACAAACTAACTTTTCTTCTCCCAATGCACGTTGCTGCAACCCTCCCCACGCTCCCACCTCCCCACAGGGACAGAATGAAGGCAGTGGGCCCGTGAGCGGCTGAAGGAATAAGGAAGAACCGGCAGTCTGGAGGAGCTGTGTGACCTTGGGCAGGTCATCTCCCTCTCTGAGTCTGAGGTGCTGAAGCTCTGCTCCAGGCTCCGTGTCCTCATCTGTGCAACAGGTATCCCGCCGCCAGGCTCCAGGATAGCCTGGGACAGCTGTCACTGTTGTCATCACTGTCACCATCACTGTCACTGTCACAGTTACCACCACTGAGTGCTCCCGGGAGAGTGCCACATTAGAAGACCACCAGGGGCACCCCCACAACGTGGTCCCCAGGTGTGGCCTGCTGTATGGGGAGGAAGCACTCCCAGGGTGATTTACTCTGGAGCGTGGACACAGCCCACCCACTCCCTCCGTGGTGGGGGCTGCGGGCGGAGGGCTAGCCCCCTGCAGAGGCTGCACGTGCGTTCTGAGAGAAGGTCCCTTGTGAACGGGAGGAGATGTCGGGAAGGAGCTGAAGCTGGATTCTACGACAGTCTGAACAGACGCCTACCTGTGGGGAGTGGGGCTGCTCTTCCCTGAAACTTCTTCATCAGCATCAAGACAGTGACAGCTGACAGGCATCAAGCTCATGCTTTTAAGAGCCCAAGTCCTGGGCCAAGTTCGTTATAAAAATTACTGCACTGAACCCTAACAATACCCCAAGAGATAAATACCATTGCCATCCCCATCATACAGATGAGGGAACGGAGCTCCGAGGGGTCAAGCGCTAGGAAGCTTTGGCTTTGGGAGACGGACGCCAACACCCGGGCCCATCCCGCCACACTGCTTCAGGGCTGCATCCTTCCACACGCTGTAGTTCTAGATTGTTTGGCTTTGTTACAAACAAAGAAACATATTTTGGGGGCTAGGCTGGTGGCATAGAGCTTAAGTTCGCACATTCTGCTTTGATGGCCTGGGGTTCGCCAGCGCAGATCCTGGGCGCAGACCTACTCACTGCTCATCAAGCCATGCTGAGGCAGCATTCCATATAGAAGAGCTACAACTCTACAACTATGATACACAACTATGTACTGGGGCTTTGGGGAGAAAAAGGAAAAAAGAGGAAGATTGGCAACAGATGTTAGTGCAGGGCCAATCTTCCTCAAAAACAAAAACATAATATCACACACACACACACACAAACGATACACATTTTTGTATTAGAAAATACAGATTTAGTGGGAGGAAAGAAAAGATTTAAGGGGAGGGGGCCCCTTAGCTTGGCGAGATGGCAGGAGAGCAGCCAGGCTCACAAGCACTGCCGGTTTAGGTATAAATGTTCTCTTTCACACATTTGCAGGAGTGTGAAAAACCTCCTTTCATAATGAATTGGGCTCTGTTTATGCCCCCTTTGAAATATCAGATTGTTAATTATTTGCACAACAGCTTGAAGTAGAACAGGTTCTCTCTTGCACCCAGGCATAACAATCTCCCTACAGCCAAATGGCCACAACAGGACCCTCTCTGGGGACAGGGACAGGCAATAAAAAACTTACTTCCTCCTGCAAGGTTCCACCCCTCCTCCGAGTGTTGGCTGGATAGATGGACATCTGCCGCTTTGCACACCACACAGTGCTCTCTAAAACCATGGGCATCTCCAGCGGAAAGGACACACTTGTCCGTCATTGTTTTCACAGCAGCCTTGCAGACAGGAGCCCCAAACTACCAGCCCACAGCAGCGAGAGCTCGCCAGCAAACCCTCTGCAGGTTTTCAATGCAAAGAGAAAAGTAACGTAGTCTTTGCACAAAGTAAAACATAATTAAGATGTAGCACTGCCTGTAGGAGACACAGAACCACTCACTGGCCGGAGGGACCCTGCTTTTAGAATTCTGGCTCCAAAGTCAGCTGATTCCCTTCGGGTACTACTACTGTGGATCATGGAGGGTGGCTCCAGAGTGTGAGATAAACCTTTCCTGGGGTGAATCATACAAACCTAGAGCTGGAAGTGGCCATAGACAGAGCTGCCAGATAAAATACAGGATGCCTAATTACTGCATGGGACACACTGACACTAAAAATTATTCATCATTTATCTGCAATTCAAATTTAACCGGGCATCCTGTATTTTTATTTGCTAAATCTGGCAACCCTACGCAGAGGTTGTCTTATTTCTAACACCTGGTTTCCCAGACGAGGAGGTGGAGGTCCAAAGATGGAAAGTGAGTGCAAGGCAGAGTCAGGCTAGAAGTCTGATCTCGGTCCCTGTAGAGCCACCTCCCAGATGAAATCAGAACAACCCCGTGGAGGTCATGACTCACCGCGGCACTACACCTCACCTCCTTAACAAGACTTCACTTGAGGACCAAGGAGAGGACAGGGGGAAGAATCACAGCTGAGGAATGTGACAGTTTCCTTAGGTGGGTGGGCCCACCAGAATGGGCAGAATCAGGTTCCACTCCCGGCTGGGGAGTCTGGGCCAGCTCTCGGAGGCTTGCTGCAGACACAGAGAGGAAGGTACTAACGGGCTGGCCACGCCGGGCTCCCAGGAGGCACACAGCACATCTTGGTTTTCTTCCTTCTTTAGAAAAGGCACTTTCTTTTTGCAACAGGATTAGAATTCCTGCAATTCCAGCCAAAGGGACTGTGCTGGGGAACAGATGTGACAAGCAACTACATGCCTCCCATCCTGGGACACAGTGTGCAAACACGAGCATCTCCCTGGCTAAAAGCCCATGGACCGGCGGGAGGCTGGGCAGCTGCCTGGTCCGCAGCAGCTTACTAACAGGAAGCGAAAGAGGAGGGGGGTGGAGGAAGGGGCAGGGCACCCCCCAAAATCCCCACCTGCTTCTCTGTCACCCGTCAGGGTCTTGGGCCACCTGGGGCTCAGCCCTGGCCTCGCACAGATTGGCCATGTAACTTTGAGCAAAATCCTTGCCCACTGCCTGCTCTGTGCCTCTGGGTGATCAAGCTCAACGCTGATGATTTGTGCACCTTTCCGAACGGACATTATATGTCAATAAAAATGTTCATTTAAAAATAAGGGGTATGCTATTAGAAGTCAGGTTAATGGTTCATTAACCACAGAGCTAGTTAAGAAATATGTAATTGTTTTTACAGCAGCCTTGCAGACAGGAGCCACAGACTACCAGCCCACAGCAGCGAGTGCTCACCAGCTCACCCCCTGCAGGTTTTCACTGCAAAGAGAAAAGTAAACTAATGTGTTCTTTGCACCAAATAAAAAGTAACTGGGATGTGGCACTGCCTGTGGGAGACACAAAACCACCCACCAGCTACAAGGGGGTTCCTGGGGAAGTTCTGTTTCTTGATCTGACTGTACACTTTCGATGTGGACATATTACTGTGTATATATTATACCTTAATAATATGTTAACAAGGGGCTGCACTTGGTGGCTTCAGAGGCCTGGCCTAGCCTCTGCTGCATTCAAAAGCAACTCACTCTGAGGGCTAGTGGTTCAAGGCCTGGCCTTGCCACCGACGTGCCCGATGACCTTGGGTCAGTCACTCTACCCTTACGATCCTCTGTGTCCTCCTCTGTAAAATGCAGATAACAACAGTATTTGGTCAGAGGATGAAAAGAGAGAGCAGGTGGTGGGCACCGGCCCTGAATGCAGGGTCTGGCACACCACGAGGGCTCAACAAATGCACAATGTCGCGGTTCTCTTCCATGTCCACCAAGGAGAAGCTCCCATGTCCTCTCAAAGGTGCTCTAACCGGGGGCTCAGGGCCCTCCGGCCGCACCCCACCAGCAAGAGAAAGGCTTCAGGTAGAGGAGATTAGGCTGGCAGGGCTCTCAGCCTCCTTGGGGCTGGCGGAGGGATTAAGGCTTTCCATAAATACACCGCCTCCCTCCCTCCCTCCCATCCAGAGGAATGAGTCCCCAGGGGTGGGGACACAGAACCCAAGGCGGGTATGGCCTGGACAGGTAAGGGGGAGACAGGCGAGGGGGTGCTTTCTGGAGTTAAGCCAGCCGGAGACAGAAGCTCCCCAAGTGCCCCTGGAGGCTGGGCAGGAATCCAGAGCCTGCCAATCCAGGGGTGCCTCTCTGAGCCTCAGTTTCCTCCTCTGTCAGAGGGGGTGTTAGTCCCACAAAGCTTGCACTAGCTTACAAGTGCCTTCACCTCCGCCTTTCAACTCCTCTTCCCCCGTGATTCAAAGGCTGCTCACAGCCTGCACAGACTTTTCTCTCGGTTCCATCACAGCCTCACAGTCGGGGGCAGTTGGAGAGAAGTCCCAGCAGCCCTGGACCCCGCCCACCATGCGGCGAGGGAGCTGCGGGTCCTCCTTTTAACGACGCCTCCCCCCAGTTCCGCTGAGCTCAGCCGGCCAGGGGAAGCCGCGCGGCGTTCACACTGGTCGCCCTTTGCGGTTGCAAACCTGCTTTGATGCCCTGGGAGCGAAGGGGGCCCCTAAGTGAGGAGGTTCATGAATAATATATTTTGAAATACTCGATAGAGGGGAAACGGTTCCTCTCAAGGCCTCCTGCCCCCATCCCAGGCCGGGCTCCTTTCCAGCTTTCAGGAATGGCGGTCTGGGCCATTCCCAAGGAGCTCGTGACAGCGCGGGGTGTCCGGTGGAGACTGGGGGGCCAGAAGCTCCCACGCGTGGGGACACACCCTCACCCGCCCGGTGTAAGCTGCAACACGGCCAGAAGGGGCCCCAACTTTCCCCAAACCCGCGTCTCCGCAGAAAAGTCTGCGAAAAGTTGGGGGGACGCCGGGGCCCGCGAGGGTCCGCCGCCGCCCCCCGGGGCCTCCTGCCCTCCCCGGGGCGCGCCTCCAGTGCCGCGGGAGCTTGCGGGGCGTGAACGCCGCTCCGGGAGGCTGCGGCGTCTTCTAGAAGGGGTGGGTCGCGTGGGGTGGGCAGCGCCGGGCACCGGGCGCGCAGGGCGCGGGGCACTCACCGCTTCCTGGTGGGCTCACTGCGGAGCCGCGCCCGGGGCGCGCGGGGCCCGCCCGGGTGCTGGTGACTGCGGCGGCCGGGCTCGGGGGGCCGCGGCGACGAGCCTGCAAGAGAGAGCAGCGGGGGTCATGGCCCGAGCCGGGCGGCGCGCGGGGACCCCGCTCCGCCACGGCCGGCGCTCAGGGCCGCCGCCGCGCGCACGCCTCCCATCGCCCCCGCCCCGGCCCCTCGGGGGCGGTGCCCGCAGCAGCCCCGCCCCGCCCGCGGGCGCCGGATTGCACCGGCCGGGAGCGGGGGCGGAGCGGGGCCCGCCCGCCGCCTCACTAGGGATGTGCCAGGGGTGCGGCCGGCCCCGCGCCTCCGGCCTCGCGGACTACCCCGGCCCGCCTCAGTTTCCTCTCTCTCGGCCCGGGAGGGGCGTGGGCGGAGGAGAACCTGGGGAAAGTTTGGGCTGAGGCCCAGGAGGCCCTCCGTCGTGCGCCCCTCCCCGGGTCTGGGTGCCAGTCTCCCCGTGGCGGTGCACCCAGCCCTGGGTGGTGAAAAGGGGCGCCGCGGTTACCCCATAGCCCATGTCCCGGCTGTGGAGAGGGAAGCGAGAAGTGGGAGGCTCCACCATCTCGCCATCCCCAAACTCCCACCCCTGCGCCGGGCCCTGGGGACGCTCTAGCAATCCCCCCCACCTCGTGATCAAAGGCAGCTTCCTGGGTTTTAGAGTCTGGCCCTTGCGCTCCCTCCCGGCAGATGCTTTTGCACCCCACTTCTGGAGGCGAACCTGGGGGTGCGGCCCGAGAGGGCGTGTTAGAACTTGCCTCCTGGCCCGCTGGCCCTGCTTCAGGGTTTTGATGCCGCCCCGCTGGGAGTAATTCCCCAGCTCCCCACGCTGTGGGTGCGGAGGCCTTTTATCCAGATGGGTGTCTCAGGAGGCCTCCCACGGGAGGAGGCCCCTGCAGGCACCTACCCAGCTTGCCAGAAGGAACAAAAGCAATCTGCGACCAAGTGTTTTTCATGTCATCGTCACAAGCCTGTCATGCCAGCTCCATTTCACAAGCCCAAGGTCTCCCCACCCTGTGCTCTGTGTCCTTCTGGAGGCTTAGAAGGGGAAACTGAGTCACAGAGCAGGACAGTGACACTCCCTTGGTTAATGCAGGAAAGAACTGAGTTGTAGGAAATAGTGTCCTAGCTGTGTGTTCTCCCTTTGAGTCATTCCTAAAAATGTGGCAATCTTTTGGTTCTCCTGACCCTATCAAGTCCAGAGTGACAGGCAGGAGATGTACAGAAGGACAAAATAGAAGGACAGAAGTGGGCAAGGTGAGGGGCAGGATGTACCCCTCCCTTCCCCCACTTCGGGAAGGCAGGTGGGCTGTGAGGGGCCTTGGTCCTTTTTCCTCCCCGAGGGAGCCGTGGGTCAGCTCTGCTCGGACTCGTCTCCTCTAGTGGTGGCACCAGAGGCGTGGAGAGGCCCTCAGGGATGGCAGGCACAGCCAGCCACATTCTTGTTCCAGAAGGTGGGAGAAGGAGGGGCAAGCCCTCTTCTGCAGGCCGAGGAGCCCTGAGCAGGCCGGACGCTCAGTGCTGGTTGTGAGATCAGCCTGTCTCTGGACCCCAGTTTCCACAAGGAGAAAGAGGGGTTCATTCATTTCAGCAGACACTTTTTGAGCACCGACTCTGCGCCAGGCACCAGGTACCAAAGCGAATCAGAAAACTAGCACCAACTGAGCTCCAACTGTGCATGCGGGCTGTGTCACCACCTGCTCAGGACGGCCCTGGCTATCCTCTCATTTCCCAGGTGTGGGTCCCGCGGCACGGGGAGTCATGGGTCACCCAGCCCCAGCCAGTGAGTGCTACACTCTGCCCTCTGCCCTCTTCTTGCCTCTTGGGCTCTCCTGCCCCAAGCTAGAGGAGTCCCAGCTCCTGGAGGGTCTGGCGCAGCTCAGCTCTGGGGGAGGGGATGGGGCGCTAAGGAGAGCAGACCCAGGAGGATGTGTTTTGTCAACGGTTCGGGGTTGAGATGAGGCATGGAAAGAATGCAGTTTCTTTTTTTTTTTTTTTGGTAAGGAAGATTAGCCATGAGCTAACATACGTTGCCAATCCTCTTTTTGCTGAGGAAGACTGGCCCTGGACTAACATCTGTGCCCACCTTCCTCTACTTTATGTGGGACGCCGCCACAGCATGGCTTGGCAAGTGGTGTGTCAGTCCGCACCCGGGATCCAAACCGTGAATCCTGGGCCGCCAAAGTGGAGCCTGCGAACTTAACCGCTATGCCACCGGGCCCAAGAATGCAGTTTCATTTGCTTCCTCTCCCAGGGAGCAGGTGCAGGTTGGGAACCTCTGCATATATTCCAGTGGTTCCCAGCCCTGGCAGCATGCCACGATCACCAGGGGAGCTTAACACATAAATAAAATGAACAAAGTCAACACCCAGGCCCAGGCTCACCCCAGGGATCCTCACCTAATTGGTCCAGGTCAGGCCCAGGTATGTGTGCTTTGTAAAACCTCCCCGGGCGACACTAATCAGTGGCTACCGCGGAGGACCGCGTATCTGGCGGTTGGAAGACTAGAGGCATAAGTGACAAATCAACCAAATGCGGTGTGAAACCCGTACAGGTCCTGATCTGAGCAAACCAACTGTGGGAAGATACCTGTGAGGGAACAGCGGGAAACTGAGCACAGTCTGGGTGTTAGACGGTATTAAGAAATTATTACCAATTTTAACAGATGTGAGAGTGACATCGTTGTGTTTTCAAAGCCCTTGTCCGTTAGTGACACATCTAGACAACTATTTATGAGTGAATTAGTCCGAAGACTAGGTTTGCTTTAAAAGACTCCAGGAAAATAAAAAGGTGGCAGAGAGAAGGTGGGGGGTGGAGAGAGATGGAACAATGATGGAAAAATGTTGGTAACTGTTGAAGTTAGGTGATGGGTATGTGGAGGCTCTTTATACTGGTCTCTCTACTTTTGCATGTGGTTGAAATTTTCCAAAATGAAAAGGGTTTTGTTAAAAAAAAAAGAGAGAGAGAGGGAGAGAGAGCCCACTTGGACAGTTTTCCTGCCAGCCAGGTGAGGTGCCCGCCCCAAGGAACTTGGTCTTGGTTGTGGGTGGGGGCAGGTAGCAGGAAGCTAGTGGGAGGAACCCACGGGCTCTGGGAGGAGATTCAGGCTCAGGGGGCTCACCTCACACCACCCACCTAGAAGCAGCTGCAGTGATTGAAGAAGGGGCAGCCTTGAACCCATAGACCTTGGAGACTCAGCCAGGGCAGCAGGCCCACACCTGCCTGTGATCAGAATCACCTGGAGCTGTGGGAGGAGGCAGGTGCTGGGGGTGGGGATTCTCTAGGTGTAGGCCCAGAGCCTGAAGGGTTGTGAAGTTAGACCCCTGACACCTCTCCCCCAAAGCCCGAGATCCCTTGGTCTGCAGAGGAAGTAGGAGAAAAGAAATTAGAGCAATTCTGCCCCCTTCCTCCCCTCGGGATTGACGGCTTGGAGAGCAACTTCCTGGACATGATTCAGCGGGAGTCCCAACGTCGCCTGAGCGCCTGCCACACACCAGGCCTGAGTCGAGGTTCTCAGAATACAGCGTGTCAAATACACTCAAAGTCCCTCCCTTTGTGTCGGAGTCCAAGGGCTGGGGTAGAGGATGCGAGGGGGGGCGGGGCTGGTGGACAGGAAGAGGCTCTTGGAGACGGTGGCCTTTGAGGAAGCCCCTGATGGGAGCCAGGAGGAAACACTGTGGGGGTTCGGGTTCGGGGCATGGCCCAAGGGTGCAGAGTTATAGGACGCTGTCTCTTCCTGAAATGTCCTTCCTTCCCCCACCTGTTAACTCCTCCCAACTCACAGACTCTCAGAGCTCTGAGCCGGTGTCCCTGCCCAGCAGGTGTCCCGCAGCCTGTCAATGACAAAGGTCATCTCTCCACCAGCAGGCAAGCCCCCTGAGGGCAGGGACCAGGTCTGCACTGCCGACCATCGTGTCCTCGGCACGGGGCACTGGGCCTAGCACAGTGCAGGTGCTCCAGACATACTTGTAGAACCAGTGGGGGTTTGAAAGAGCGAAGGAAGAACTGCAAGTCCTCAGAAGTTTTCCGGGGACCAGGGGACCAGACGCCTTCCTAGTAAAGAGGCAGATGCCAGAGCCCATTCCCAAAGGAAGCCATCTGCCAAAATGCCAAACCGCCACACCGTGGAGTTGCCAGGGGAGCCGCAGGGGGAGGGTGTGTCAGAGAGGTTGCTGTGCCCAGAAGCAGGGAGGTTCTGTCTGCTCGGCTCCACCTGTGTGTGCCCCTTCTCGCTACAGAAAGTGGCAGCGCAGATGATGAGAGTGGTGGTGGCTATGCTGGGGCTGCCCCAGGAGAGGACACCAAGGCAGCGAAGGGGAAGGCAGGGCTGTGATAACACTGACGCAGGTGTGGTTGCCCCGGACACTTTCTGGGCCTGGAAGGACATCAGGGCAGGCCTGAGGCTCAATGGGGGCCAAGGGCAGGCTGAAGATCATCTGGGCTCAGGATGGTGGACAAACAGGAGAGCTTGGGAGTCCTCAGTGGTGGCAGCAGGCTGGGAGAGTGGGGTCCCTGCAGACTGGCCTCCTAGCAGACTCATGTGGGTCTGAGAAGCCTTGGGCATTCCTGGTCAGTGTGACATGACCTCCCCACGCTCCCCTCCCTGGGAGTATCACCCAGTCACATGCGGCTTTGGAGGGATTCTGGCCCAGAGGGGCTCTGCATCATTCCACAAGGTGCCACCGAGGGTGGGGAGCGGGGCTAGGAGGGGTGAGATCCTTCCAGTCACAACTCCCCAAGCCCCACCAGCAGTTAATTCCCTATTTGAGGCATGTCTATGAAATTCAGTTTCAAATTCAACAATCATTTATCCAGCACAGTGGTAGGTTGCAAAGATGGCTTCAAATTCCCGGTCCCTCTCCCCATTGAGAGGAGAGGTTTATACCCCCTCCTCAACTTTGTGGCCCTGCAATTGCATGTAACCCATGGAATGTAACAGAGGTGACCAAGCCTTAAGAAGCCCTGGTGGCTTCTGCTTCCTACGTCTTGGAACCCTTGAAGACTTCCTCTCCGAACCCAACCACCATGCTGAGAGACGCCCAAGCTGTGGGGAGAGCCGGGTCTAGACTGCCTGAAGGAGCCACAGCTGAGCTCCCAGCTGACACCCAGCTCTACCCACCCGCCATGTGTGAGCCAGGTTGGACATCCAGCCCAGGCAAGTCCCCATCAGGTGACAGCAGCCCCAGCCAGTGTCATGAGTTGCACAAGAACTGCCTATCTGAGCCCAGGCAACCCACAGAATTGGGAGAAAATATAAAATGGCTGCTGTTTTAAGCCACTAAATTTTGGGATGTTTTGTTACACAGCAATAGATAGCTGAGACAGGTGCCTACTATGTGCCAAGGATAGACATGTTCTGAGTTGTTGCTTTCTTTAGGCTGTGTTTTAATTTGCTGCAGTTAGATTTATGAACTATTCAAATGTCCAAAAAAGCATAGAGCATGAGAAAATGTACACTACATGCTCACCACCCAACTGTAACAAACAAACACTTGGTATATTTGCTTGAGATTTTTTTTCCTTAAGATATCCATTGTCACAGATATTTGAAGCTCTGTGTGTGCCCCTCCCAATCCCATTCTCTTCCCCCTCCCCATCCTGACATTGGGGTTGGCCCTCCCTGCTGTGTTCTCACTGTTCGGCCCCATACCTGGCCCCACAGACAGTCTGTAGTCCTGGTTAGTCTCATAGCCACCTTCCCAGGCAGTAGACATTGGCATCCCATTTTACAGATGGGGAAATGGGCTCAGAGAGGTGAAATGGCTTAGGCCAAGGACACCTGGCTGGAAAGGGGCAGGGCTGGCCTCTCTCACCAGGACCCACCAATATGGAGTGGGTGGTAGGAATAAGAAGCAGGTGGTTTCTTTCTTCCTAGGGAAACTTTTGTGCACGTGTGTGTGTGCCCACACTTGTACTGCGGGGTTTCGGAAATGTGGACCACAGGAGTGAAGCGGTACGATGCCTGGAATTTATTCCTTGAGGGGAACATAGAAGAGGATGGCCTGCAACAGTCACTGTTGGAGCTGAGTGACCGGTGAATGGGACTGGTTGTGCTATTCTCTCTCAAATATATGTTTGAAAATTCCCTACATAAAAGTTAAAGAAGAAACACAGGTCCTGGGGAGATGGATCCCAGGAGCATGGGAGCAAGGCCAGCCACACAGGCTGGATGCTCTAATCACTGTGGGCCTCTGTGCCCACAGGGTCACCGAGAGCCACAGACTCGCCCTGCAGCTCCAGCGGCCATTAGAAGAGCCCACAGGGGCTTAACCCCACCATGAGGGAGGCTGAGGCACCCTCTCCTCACACCCCAGGCTGGTCTGGTCCCCTCCTCAGTGCTCCCCGCCACCCGGGGCCCTCCCTTGCACAGACCACACTGTGTTGTCACAGCTCCATCTTCCCTGGGAGCTGAGGGCTCGGCTTGGGGCAGCAATGATGAGTCTGTCATCTCTGCGTCCCCTGCCCCCGCCCAGTCTGGCACACATTGGTTTGATGAGTGGGGTCAACTTGTGGCTGTGGAGAGCCGGGGACAGCATCTGCCCGAGCTCGCAGGATTGGTGGAATGAGTCCCACTTTGCCTCCCGAGAGCAGCCATGGCATGTGAGGCAGCAGATCTGGAATCCGCCCTCTGGGTTGACACCCCAGCAAGTCCCTCCTGTGCTGTGAGACCTTGAGCAAGTCACTCAGCTTTTGAGTCCCAGTTTCTCACCCCTAACATGGGGCAAGGAGCACCAGCCCAGACGGCTAAACTCAGGACTGAAAGTGAGATGCGTGTCAATTCACTGTAAGTGAGAGACCCAGACAATCGTAGCTAACGTTCACTTTGAGCTAAGTACCAGACACTAAGTACTAACTTTGCATGGCCTTCTGAGGTGGGTGCTATTATTACCCCCTTGGACAGACGAGGTGACTGAGGCCTGGAGAGGGGCCGTCACTTGCCCCGGGTCTTGGGCGGGTGGGTGACAGAGCCTGGGTTTCCGCACTATGCCTGGGTTTCAGTGTAAGCTGTTGATGGGAGTCAGGCGAGAACATAGCAATCCCCCCACCCCGAGTGAGAATCAGGGGCTGCGCATGCGTGAAAGAGACAGCAGAGAACAGCCCCAACGGAGCCCAGGCTTTTGCAGCCAGCAGGAAAAAGCAGCGTCCGGCAACAGATGGAAAGTTACAAGAACCAATGGCCCCTTCATCAGAATTAAAAACTTCAAAAGACACCATTAAGAAAATGAAAAGCCAAGCCCCAGACTGGGAGAGCACATTTGCAAATCATGTATCGATAAGGGACTGAGTACATCCAAAACTCAGAACTCAATGAGAAGGCGGCAAGTGAACCAATTAAAAAAGTAAGTTTAAATTTAAAAAATTAAATTCAAAAAGGATTAGAATAGATATTTCACCAAAGAAGATACACCAATGGTCAAGAAGCACATGAAAAGAAACGCAACATCATTAGTCATTAGGGAAATGCAAATCAAAACCACAATGAAATGCCGATTCACATCCATTAGGATGGCTAGAATTTCAAAAAAAGGAAAATAACAAATGTTGGTGAAGATGTGGAGAAACTCTTACATTACTGCTGGGAATGTAGGATGATGCAGCCACTTTGGAAAACAATTTGGCAGATTCTTAAGAAGTTACAATTCATACAATTCATCAATTCGACTTCTAGGTATCTACCCAAGAGAAATGAAAACATGTCTACAAATCCTTGTACACGAGTGTTCATAGCAGCATGGTTCACAGCAGCAAAAGGTGGAAACAACCCAGATGTCCATCAACTGATGATGGATAAACAAGTTGTGGTCCATCCATACCGTGAAAAATTACTCAACTGTGGGAAGGAATGAAGCACTGACACAAGGTACAATGTGGATACGCCTCAAAACCAGCATGATCAGTGCTCAGATGCAAAAGGCCACGTATCATATGATTCCATGTATGTGAAGTGTCCAGAACAGGCAAATCCATAGAGACAGAAAGCAGATTGGTGGTTGCCAGGGGCTGGGGCTGGGAATAGGAGAGGCTGCAAATGGGCAGAGGGATCTGTAAATTTGCTAAAAATTCTTGAATTGTGCACTTAAAACAGGTGAATTTTGTGGTATGTAAGTTACTCCTCACTGAAGCTGTAATATGACCACCCACACAACAGCTGCCATGTTAACACATCCAAGGATTGGCCACAGGAACAAGGGAGGAAGAGGCACCTCCCCAGGGACACACTGGGCCCTGGAGTGACCGGCAGATGCTAGACAGCGGCCCTGCTGTGCTGCCAGGGCAAAGGCTTCTGGGGCTCTGGGGCTTTGGAAAGAGCTGAGCATGGAGGAGCCCCAGCAGCACCCGAGGGCTGGCTCTGCAGCAGAAAGAGAAGAGGAGCCAGGGAGCCTCGTGGAGGGGCCAGACCACCTGCAGAAAGGAGCCAGGAGAGCAGAAGGTGGGCCTTGAAACAGGACGGCAGGAGGGCTGCAGAAAGAGGAAGGAAGACAAAAAGCAGAAGCGACTGGAGAACGGAAGGAGATGAAAGTGGAGGACTGCAGGCGGAGGAGCGTGATGGAGGGGAAGAAGGAGCATGGCCCCAGAGCCTCGGAGAGCTCCCTGGGATGACGCAGATGTGGAGAGTCCTATTCTGACAGCCCAGGACCCGTGCGTTAGGGGCACGTGTGGGATGAGGAATCCAGTCGCAAGTTTCCCAGCCCACACGTGTGACGGGAGGAAGAACTAGAACGTTCATTCATCCATCCATTCATTTGTGACTCTCTGAGCGTCTCACACTTGCCCGCACTCTGTGAGGTGCTGGCAGTTTGGGGAACAGACTCTCTGCCTCGTGGAGCCTGCAGGCCAGTGGGGCAGGGAGCCCGGACATATATGACGGCAAGCACGATGGGGTTGCAGGAGTGAAGTTCAGGGGCAGAAAGGGCAGATGGCAGGGCTCAGGGACAAGGCAGGAAGGCACCCCTGAGGGACAATGGCAGGAGGAGAGGACAGCAGGGCAGCCTTGCCTTGAAGGCCTCCGGAGGCCCGGCAGAGGAGCTGAGGGTGACAGCAGTGTGAGCTGTGGCCTGAGGTCAGAGGCGGCCACACCAGCAGGCCCCTGGGGGTCAGGAGTTTGGACTCTATGACAATGGCAGCAGCTGGTCTTCCAGGCATTTTCAGCAGGGGAGTGGCCAGATCAGAGAGGGAGCTGGAAAGCTGGCTCCACTCTGCTACGGGGAGGGGGTGTTGGAGGGGGCAGGGAGAGAAAGCAGCCAGGGGCTTGGGGGCCTGCACCAGGAGGTGGGTGTGCCTGGCCCTGTGGGCTCTCTGTGAGCCTATAAAATTGTCCCAGAGCTGGAAAAACAAAAACAATAAACAAAAACGAAAAGGATTGCTTTGCAGCCACGAGAAAGGATGCCGAAGCTCTTTATGTCCTGTTATGGAAAGATCTCCATGTGAAAGAAGCAAGCTGCAGAAGAGAGAAGGAAGGTTCAATCTTCTCATTAAGAAGGGAGAAGAGGCCCGCCCGGTGGCGCAGCAGTTAAGTTCGCGCTTGGCAGCCCAGGGTTCGCGAGTTCGGATCCCGGGCGCCCGCCGACGCACTGCCTGTCAGCCATGCCGTGGCGGCGTCCCATATAAAGTAGAGGAAGATGGGCACGGATGTTAGCCCAGGGCCAGTCTTCCTCAGCAAAAAGGGGAGGATTGGCAACAGATGTTAGCTCAGGGCCGGTCTTCCCCACAAAAAAAAAAAACAAAAAAAAAAAAAAAAAGAAGGGAGAAGAACCTGGCTCTCGTCTGCTTATGGATATGCGAAGAGAATCTCTGGACGTTCCACCACAAACCAGTTCTGCTGGCTGACTGTGGGGACGGGACCGGGGCTGCGCAGATGCCGTGGGAGACATTCCTCCATCGCCTTTATCTTTTTTGAAACTTGAATCAGGAGAATGGATTACCCAGTCCAAAGTTAAATTAAAAAACAACAATCCATGGGTTCTAAAATATAGAGAAAACTGCAAAACAGAAGCTATTAAAAGTTTACTTAAGACATTGAAACGTTATTCGTCGTTAAATTAGTCTTCACAGAAGGTTCAGTATGTTTGAAAATAAATTGAGGTTTAGCTTCACAAGCTTTCCTGAGTTTGTGTGATTGCTGAGTACTCACAGCCAAGGTTAGATTTAATAAGTTGTGTATAGCCAAATAATTTCAAATGCAAAATTATAAGAATTATTTTAAAAAATATTCCAGAACCAGTGGTGTTTGATGGTGGGTGTGGGCGGGATTTTTCATCTGTCTGCTGGGCTCTGGGGTGGGGCCTCCCAGGGCAGGAGGTCTGGGAGCCCCAACCTGGCCTGGGGTCAAGGTGGTGGGTGTGGAGAGATGGGGGAGACCCTGAGGGCGGGGGAGGAAGCAGGGGCGGGATCTGGGACCTGGGGGATGCGGTGGGGGCAGAGGAATCAGGATGGCTCCCTGTCTGTTGCCTCCTTCAGCCCACGGGGAAGATTGCTTTGTGAAATTGATTTTGATCTTGCCAAATTCTGGGAAATAGCAGCTCTTGGAATCATTTTGCAGCCAAAAAGATTGGTACTTTGTGATCTGCAGGGAATTCGTTGCTTTTGAATTTCGCTGCCCAGCCCCAATTCCTGTTCATATCCCAACGTGTTCTTAGAAGGACAGTAATGCCATTGATTTGAGGGCACTTCTGGGAACCTCACCTGTCCGCGCCACAAAGCCCTGTGCCAATTTCACCCAGGGGTCAGAGGCAAGACCTGGTCCAAACCTGTGCCCTTATCTTATGTACACTTGGATAAGCGTGGCTTTTCCTGCTCGGCTGAGAAGTCTTTTTTTGTGTGTGTGAGGAAGACCAGCCCTGAGCTAACCTCCGTTGCCAATCCTCCTCTTTTTTGCTGAGGAAGACTGGCCCTGGGCTAACCTCCGTGCCCATCTTCCTCCACTTTATATGGGACGCCACCACAGCGTGGCTGACAGGCAGTGTGTCGGCGGGCGCCTGGGATCTGAACTCGCAAACCCCGGGCTGCCAAGCGCGGACTAAACTGCTGCGCCACCGGGCCGGCCGCTGAGAAATCATTTCAAGGGGGTCTAACGGGCCCTGGGGAGAGTGGGGTCAGGGAAGGATGCGACGGCAGATGCCCTGATGCAGCGAGAAGCGCGGCCGATGAAGAGCCCGGTAGCAGAGGAGGAGAAAGAAGACTATGAAAAGCAGACGGAAGCCCCAGAAAGTGCAGCTGTTGGGGACAGCGGTGGAGGGACAGTCTTCCATGCTCAACAGTGCCTGAGGGCATCACTGGTCAATCATCCAGCCTCGGACTTAATGGTCACCATTTGTCATAGAGGAAAGGATAAATGCCGTTGTTAAACATTTCCCACCTAAAACCATTAAAATATAGTTAAGCACTGTGTCTAAAGGGGTAAGATTCAGTTACTCGAATCCTCTACTTAAGTGAAATATTTCTTCCCCAAGATTCCAAATGGGTAAGGTTTCTGCACATCTTTGGGAAGAGAGGGGAATTCCCTGACCATCAGAGGGGGCTCCCCGTCTGCTCAGAGGTCACTCCGCAGGACTCGGAGAGCCAGAGGCTTAGAGCTCTTTCCTGAAGGCCCGCCTGGCTTGGCCGCTCCCCGGGCAGCTTCAAAGTTAACCTTTCTCGAGGCATCAAAGCGGGCGCCGTGGTGCACAGGGCTTGGGCACCGCACCAGGGGGCCAAGCATAGTTGTGGCATTCTCTTCCCCGAGGCCTTGGGGATGCAGAGCGGCTGGCTCACAACCCTCTACAGTGTGGTCCTGGCCTCCTGAGGGCTTTGGAGGAACGTACGGGGGACAGTGCCAGCCCGGTGGGAGTGTCACTTGCATCGGCTGGGAGAGAGCTGAGGGTACTCGCCAGAGTCCAAAGGGCCTGAGCTGTTCCTGGTCAACTTGGGGCTTTCTGTGAGGCCCTGCTCAGGGGGAGGCTGGCCCAGCAGATGCCCAGTCTTCCCTCCACAGGCGGCCAGCTCCTTCGCCCTCCCTCACTCCCCTCTGTGGCAGGAGGAGAGAGGAAGGGAGGGTGTCAGGGCTCTCATGTAAGAGATCAGCCCCTACACAGTCTGAGAACGCCAGGGATGGGGCCAGAGGGGCCAGGATAGACCGTGCTTCTCCTGTCCTCAAGTGTCTGGTCAGTCGCTCATTCATTCATCAAACCTTCCCCAGGCACCTCCAAGAGGCGCCAGCCTGGCAAAGTCTAGGCCTGTACCATCCAATAGAAATCTAATTCAAGCCACCAGCGCCATTTACTATTTCCTAGTAGCCTTGTTAAAAAAAGTAAAAAGAAATAGGCGAAATTAATTTTGACAGCGTATTTCATTTAACCCAATTTACCTAAAAATTATCATTTCAACATGTAATCAGTATCAAAATTATTAATCAGATAGTTTACATTCTTTCTTTTCCTACTAAGTCTTCCAAAACCGATGTGTATCTTACACTTAGAGCACACCTCGATTCAGACCAGCCACATTTCCAGTCCTCAGGAGCCGCGTGGCTGCCGGCCGCCGTATCGGACAGCACAGATCTAGAGATGCAAAAAATAGTAACACCAGACCTTGTCCTGGAGGGGATCACTGCCCACTGGGGGGCAGACACGTAAATAGCCGATTATGTAAATCAGAGCTTGGTAAGAGCCACAGGATGCAGGAGCGAGACGGTCTGCCTGGAGTCTCCTGCGTGGGCTCGGGAGACTGGGTTTCTGCTCCTTGCTTTGTCACTGGTAGCCGTGCACGGCGGCTGGCGAGCTGCAGATGCTGGTAAGCATTTAACGAATAACCATGAAGACATGGCACTCCACACCCACCGGACTGAAAACTTACAAGTGCGAGTCCTGGCCAGAGAGCTAAGGATGCTGTTCCCTGCTCACGCAGTGGAAGTGGGGCAATTCGTGGGGGGCAACTTGGCAGCATCTGGGGAGGCTCCTGCCCTGCTCCCCAGCCACTCCACTGAAGGGTGCGTGTGCCGGGAAACACGCGCACGTGAGCACGAGGAGGCGGGCCTGGGGTGTTCAGTGCAGCACTGTGTGTGATCGTGCAAACTTGGAAATGCTCTGACTGTTGGTCAGGAGAATGGTAGACAATCTGGCAGATTATCATGACCTATTCATTCGATGGAAGACCACACAGCAGCCAGTTTGAAAGAACTAGATCTACGAGCATCCGCGTGGGAAATACTCAAAACCACACTGAATGGGAGAAAAGCAAAAGTGTACCGCATGACGTCAATCAGAATTTTGAAAAAAACAAAGCAGCTTATAAACTTACGTGATAACTATAAATGTGCATAATAACACTCGAGGACTATCTGAGAGGGACGCTCACCAGCTTCAGATGAGTGGTTGATTCCGGGAAAGGGGGAGAAAAAGTGGGATGGGAGAGGAGGACAAAGGGGGTCATATCTCAACATTTTATCTCTTAAATTCAGCAAAGATGGCAAAAGGCTAATATATGTTAGGTACATGAGTGTGTGTTAAGGTATTCTCTGTACTTGAAATATTTCATCATGAAAAATTAAAACCACTCTGAATTGAAAATATGAATTAATGAATGGCCTTGAGAAAGCCACCTGTCCTCTCTGCACTTCTGTTTCCACACTAGAGAGATGAGATAATAGTACCTGCCTCACTGAGTTGATGTGGAGCAGAAAGGTGGCCATTTTTTCATGAGCAGTGTCTAGAAACAGCCCTGAATCCGTAACAGTCATGAATGTTTATTGAGGGCTTCCTATGAACCAGACACGGGTGAACTGACTCAACGACAACAGATACAAAAGGTAGGCCTCCTTATTCCCATTTTACAGATGGGGACACTGAGGCAGAGTGGGTAAGTTGCCCAGTGTTACCAGCTAGTAAGTGGTGGGCCTGGGATTTGAGCTCAGCCAGCCAGGTTCAGAACTGGCATTTTTACCCCCTTTTGTACTGATGCTCTTTCCTTTTCCAGAGTTTGAAAATTATTTTTCAAGTCTGTAGGCACCAGCGCTCGGGGCCCAGGCTAATCCCTGGAGAGGCAGGTGGTGCCCACTCTGGCTGTGGACAGCTCCCGCCAGCCATGGTGCTGGGCCCTCTCCTGGAGTGGACAAACCAGTCTGGAAGATCAAAGTGCCGCCCACCAACTTTAGGGGGCCCCCAGGCACGCCAGGTTCAATCAGCTTATTAAATGCTGCTGAGGACGTGACCAGCAGCAGCCCCGTCTTTATGCCTCCCAGCTATAAAAACATTCAACAGGGTGGGGGTCCGCATGGAAGGGGGAATTCTGAGTCCTAGATCCGCCCACAAGCCGCCCTGGGACCCCAGAGAGCAGCTCCCCTCCCTGGAAGCCCCTGGCTGCCTGAGCTGGGGAGCGAAGGGGTCACAGCTCCCTGAAGCCCTAAAGACAAAACCCGGACGCTCGGAAACTCCCTCCTGGGCAGTGGGCTCCACTCTCCAAGCAAGTGGATTGTGCCACAGATGATCGCCATCTCCCCTGGACACTGCCAGCCAACAGTGAAGAAAATGAACTTCCTTTTGCACATGCCATTTAACTTCAACATCTCATTTAATTTAAATTGGAGTGGCTCACACTGAAGTTTGATTTGGTGGCGGGGAGGAGCACTACCACTTCTTTCTCTAGTATGAAACCTCTGTAATCTTTACATTAAAAAATCCCAGAAGTATATATGACTTCTGCTATAAGAAAATAAAGTTTAAAAAATGCAGGAGAAGAGGTAGAGGAGAGGGCCTGGCACAGAGCTGGGCACACGGAAGGTGGTGTTAAACATGGGGAGAAGCCGAAGAGTGAGGACAAAAAAGAGAGGGCTCCTCCCCAAGCCTTGGACGGGTCTGGAGAGGGGCAGGGGGACCAGGCTGCTTTCCCTCCCAGCCCTGCACCGAGCCCTGAAAGGCCCCCAGCGCCCCCCTCTTACCTCTAGGAGAAGAAGTCAGTGGCCGTCTTGCATCTCAGGCTGGGGACGGTCGCTTGCTCTCCTGGGATGGCCATCTGGGCTGTGGCTGCTCCCTGTCCTCTCCTGGCCCGACTCTCTCCTGACTCTGCCCATTCAGACTAAATGCCTGGCCTTTGCAGAGAAGGGAAATGATCTTTAAGCTTAGGCCTTCCAATTGCCCCTGTGGCTTTCGGAAGCTTACTCTGTGCCATTAATCCCTGGCTCGTGTCCCCAGTTTCTGGCCTCGAGGTTAGAGGGATGGACCAATCGGAACCCACACAGAAGACAGAATCCCATGTGGTGAAGGGGATCCAAACCACGATAGGAAGGAGGAAAGAGATGGAGGACGTGACCATTTCCAAGAGGCTCTCCAAGGAAGGCAGCTGTGGGAATTTTGTGGGGGCCTGTGGGGTGACACTAGGGTCAGCGGAGGGACTTTCAGGAAATGGTTTGTATAGAGCAGAAGGGGAAATTTCTGGCAATCAGAACCGGGGTGAGCTGCCTCAGGACCCAGTGAGTTCTGTGAGTTTGGGTGTCAGCCATGGCTGGTCACTGACTGGGTTTACTGGGATGGAGGTTTCCAGGCTCCAGTGTCATTTTGCGTGACCCCTTCCCCCCTTGAGAGCATGCTGCCTGTGGCCTCGGCTCTCTGAGCCGGCAACACCTCAGGGAGGAAAAGCAGGGAGCAGCCCCCAGAGCGCAGCGGGACGGGGGCGCCCTCACAGTGGTTGTAGGGGAGGGGGTTGTGCTCCAGTGAAGCCCACCTGAGATGCCAGACAGGCAGCCCGAGGCAAGAAAGCAACCCCGATCCTGGCTTGGGGGTTTGACCTGAAACAGGCCAGATTAGAGAGGAGGTGAGTGCGGATAGAACTTAGAGAGCAGCAGGGTCTTTGCACATGGCCGAGAGCTGTGGTCGGGTATGAAGATCAGCCTGGAGGAGAAGCCTGGGATTTCCAGGGGGCCGATAAGAACCGAGTCAGCCACTCAAGGACGTTTGCTCAGACCTGTGAAACCCACCCGAATCTGTTCACTGGCACCAGTTCTGGAAAGGGAAGACGAGGCTCACCAAGGCAGTGAGCGGCCGGGCCTCTTCCCAGCATGTTCCCCAGGCTGCATCTTAGCTTCCGTGCCTTTTGGGGTCAAATGAAAGCATCACTAAAAGGCTCAACTCCAGCTCCCTCAGGAGTGAAGGATGTTCCTGGAATTAAAGCTGGCATGGAGCCTGGGAGGCAGAGGAAGTGGAGTTGGGCACAGGGGTATCCATGTGTGCTCAGCTGGCCCAGAGCCCAAACGCCCACTCCCATGCCGAGAAACACAGCCATCCCCCGAGTGGGAGGGCCCGAGGCCTTGGCTTTTGTAGCGGATCAGGCTGGAGAGGGAGCAGAACTCGGGGTGTCCCACTCCCCTCGATGGCTGGGCTTGGCCTCCACCCATTTGTCACTGCTCCGACCGCTGCAGACATCCACACCATTTTGTTATAGCAGAGCTGATCTAAGTGACAGGAGCTGCAGGCAGAGCTGAACTCGAGGCTCCTGCGCTAAGCGAGGGAGCCCCAAGGCACAGCTGGAAGCCGGGAGAAAAATGGCCATGGTGGCAGTTTTCCCAGACTTCTCTTGACTTCTAGAATTGTTGTCACCACGTGCATTAGGCACCCAGGACATTCCCAGCCCTTGTCCAGCTCAGCTGCTCCTCTTGCCTCTCTCTGCTTAGGTGGACAGGGTGCAGTGAAGGTGGGCTGTCACCTGGACCAGGTAAGGCCTGAAAGGACCACCCAGCTCTAACCTCAGCCTCTTCAATCCTGTGTCCGAGGGCACCCACCCTCAGCCAGGAGGCTAAGTCCCTGCCCCAGGAGCCCTGGGCCAGCAGCTTGGGGCTAAGCATTGAGCATAACTGTCAGCCTAGCCAACACGGCCCAGCTTGCTAACTGGCGACTGTGCGTACTTCCCGCCAGGGGCACGCCTGAAGGAAGGAGGCCCTGCAGTGTGGGGGTTGTGTATCTCGTCAGAGCATGGGTGGGTGGTGGGTGGCCAGGCCTGTCCAGCGGGGTAGGCCAGGTCCCAGGAAAAGGCCCTGTGGCCTCACCTCATCTTCTTTGGTTGACTGGGGAGGCTCTGCCTGCCCTGGGACAATGGAAGGTTCTGGCTGGTGAAATCTAAGTATGCTACCACAAGAACATGGTTCTCCTGGCCCTGGGAGGGGCAGGGGCTGGGGGAGGTGGGTGGTGAATCCTGGTTGAGGGATCCTGGCGAAGCTGTCCCTCTGAGGGGTGGAGAGGCGAGCTGGGATGTGGTGGGACCCATCCAGTTGTGAGCCTGTGGTGCTCCTTCCCTGGTGACTCAGCAAACTGGACAGTCACAGCTGAACTGTCTGGGGTGCTGGGGAGGTCTTGCCCCAGCTGACAGCTCCTTGTAGAGCAGGGACAATAAATGACAAGATTTATTCAGCTCCAGGCTAAGCCAGTGACCCTCAATCTCCTAACCCAATCAACCCAAGGACAACGAGACAGCAAGCCAGGCTTTGCAAGAGGAGCTTGTCAGAGACCCACATTTCCAGGCCTTTTCCCTGCAGCATCTGTTTCCGGGGGTCTGGACTGGGTCTGGGGGTCTATTTTTGACAGATGCCCCCCACATTGTTCAGCAACTTGGAATTGTTGCTGGCAGTTTCACAGGAGATATCAGGCCAGATGGGAAGTGGGTGGGAGGGAGAGCAGGGTGTGCTCTCAGATCCCGCATTTTCTCTTACCGCAGGGAGACTTGGTTGTTGGCATAGAGGAGGGAACACTTCCTTTTACTTGATTCGGTGGAATACTCCTTCCCTTCCTAAATGCCCCCCTGCTCTGGGGAGCCTGTGCAGGCAGCCCCCACCATGCTGGACATGGGGGGGACCCTGCCTGGTCTGGATGTTCAGGTACATGAGACATCAGAGGTGCGAACAGAAATGATGAGATAAGTCAGCTGAAACCCTGGTCCAAACCCTGGGGCCCACGGTTCCTGCACCCACTGCCAGGCTCCGTCCATCACCCAACCTGCGGCCACACAGCAGAGCTGCAGGGAGCCAGTGGAGCACAGGACAGGGAGCGGCCAGGATAGGTCCATGCGAACTCCAGGGGCTGGTCACGCCCTGCCACCCTAGTCCTGGCTGTTCCGTCTCCCCGAGGCTCGGGTGGGAGGCCCACTCGGGATGCTTTTCTCTGCTGGGGGCTTCCCTCCTCCCCAGGGAGGCCCCTCTAGGCATTTCAACCAGAACTCAAGTGCCTTCCTGTCTTCGCACCTGTTCTGGCATCTCATTACACTGAAGAGCCTGTCGGCAGGGCCTGCGGGTCGTTCTTCTCTGTGCCTTTTACTGCCCCAAACACAATGTCCAAAGGGCTGTGCGAAGGAAGGACAGTGGGTCAGCTGGGTTAGAGGCTGCAAAGGTGGAGCAGTGGGGCGAGGGCAGCTCCCAGCACCCACCCCGATCTTCCTGCAGGCCCAGGGAAGGGATGGGTCCACAGAAGCGTCTGAGGCTGTGCCTGCATGGGGCTTGTCTTAGCGGTGGGCTGTCTGGGAGACACATTGGGAAGGGAGCCCAAGGAGGCCTTGCTGAAAACAGAAAGATACTCGGGTAAGGCTTAACTTGCTTTGGTCCCGGGCTTCTCCATCTGCTTTACTCCACTGGTCCAACCAAAACGCACTCCCCTCTTCTCTGCTTCCAGCCTGCTCCACTCGCCCAGGTTCAGTCCTGCCTCAGTTTCCCTCTGCCCAGACCGAGTGGCCTGTGGCTGCACCTGCAGGTGCATCAGCCCACCTGGATAACCACACTCCTGTGATGACAGAACACCATCCCTCCCGATAATGCCTGCATGAACAGTGCCTTCCTCCCAGGGCTCCAGCCCGTGCAAGCCTTGCTCATAAAGGCGTCCCAGGTCTCTGGGCCTGTCGAGGAGCCGTTTTGAGAACTGCCTCTGGGCACAAAAGTAATTTAGCAGAGAGCTTAGCTGACAGCCATTTTATCAGCAGGATCTGCAAATGGCTTTGAGCTCCTCAGAAGGCGGGCGCTGAGTAAATTCCAGGCATTATAGGTGATTAGCAGAACAACTCCGCTCTGGAGGGACTAGCTCTGAGCTGCAGGGCAGGACCAGGTGGGAGGCCAGGATTGTGGAGTCGGCAGGTGTCGTCGACAGCAGTTCTCCTTCAAGTCCCGCAGAGGGACGGTCCTAAGTGGGCCAGGAGAAGCCCTCTGCTGCGATCCTCAAACCAAGATTTGCTGCTCTTGATTTGCCTAAGCCAGTCTCAGGAATGCCCTACCCCAGTACCAAGGAGCTCTGGGGGCTGTGATTTCTCTGGATGCATTCCGACATTGAGTCACAGTACGTGCAATTGTTCTGGGGTAGCTAGGATATTTGAACTGTGCGCGTGTGGAGGATTCTGCTTTCTGACATTTTCCTCCCATTACAAAACGGACTCGCATGTTTTCAATTTGCTTCTCCTTGATGACGTTAGTTGAGTGCATTATATGCTTACCGGCCATTTGGATATCTTTTTTAGGGAAGTGCCTGATCAATTGGGTTGTCTGCCTTTTAAAAAAATTGACCTGTCACTTTTAACGTATTTGGATAGATGTATTGGATAGAAGTCTTTTGTTGGGTAATTGTATTATAAATATCTTCTCCCACTCTGTGACTTCCCTTTTCACCGTCCGAATTGTGTTCTTTTTTGTGAGGAAGATTGGCCCTGGGCTAACGTCTGTGCCCACCTTCCTTTACTTAATATAGGACGCCACCACAGCATGGCTTGATAAGCAGTGTGTAGGTCTGCACCCGGGATCCGAACCCGCAAACCCCAGGCCGCCAAAGCGGAGCGTGCAAACGTAACCACTACGCCATCGGGCCAGCCCCCCAATTGCATTTTTCAATGAACTAAAGTTCTTGATTTTCATGTAGTACAGTTGACCATTTCTTTGTGTCCTGTTTAAAAATCTTTGCCAAGCCCAAGGTCATGAGTATATTCTCCTGTTATTTTCTGGAAGCTATATTGTTTTACTTTTCATATTTAGACCAGTAATCCTCGAGATACCCCTATACACCATCAAAATTTCTAAAAATACAAAGTCTGATGACGCACAGTGTTGGTGAAGATATGGAGAAACTGGAGGTCACACACTGTGGGTGGGATGTTCACCTGGTACAACCAACTGGGTTGACTGGTGATATATCCTGAAAAGGTGACCATCTACACCCCCAACAGGTTCACTTCTACACACAATCCTGACAGAAATGTGTACATATGTGCGTGAAAAGGCACATACAAGAATGTTAACTGTAGCAATATCTGTATCAGCCAAAATCTGGAAATAACCCTAATGTCCATGAGCAGTGAAATGGATAAATTGGGGTACATTGATCCAATGAAATAACACACAGCAATGACAATGAATGAAAAATTGCTACACATAATACGAATGAACTTCACACACAATTAGAATACATTCTGTATACGTCCATTTATGTAAAGCTCAAAAACCAGGCAGAACCAACCCAGGGCTTGGGCACGAGGGGGCCCCTGGGTGCTAGTGGTATTCTCATATTCTCTATTTTGAACGTGGTGGTGGTTATAGGAGCCTGTCCACCTGGTTCACTTTGTGGAAATTCACTGAGCTACACACTGGAGATTTATATTCTTTTCTGCATACATGTTATACTTCAATAAATAAGTTTTATCAAAAAAAAAAAAAACCAAAAAACTCTTGCCAAATATATCTGAGATGGGACTACAGAGAATTTAGGACATGAATATAATGGGGAAACTTAATGGTTCTGGAAATGAAGTGTTTAAATAATCCAGAAAGTATGAACTACAATCCTATAAATAAAGGTGTTTCATGGTACATTTCTATCAACAAATTTAAATCTAAGACTTCAGACCTCAAAAATAAAGAATTCCAAGATTTAGGGGAGAGAGGATTAGAAGGCTATTCAGCAAATGAGACTTCAGATGAACTTGCTTTTTCAGTTTGTACCTTTTTTGTTTGAATTGATCAATAGCATGTCTCTGGGGGCATGTCCTGCATACACAGGGACCAGGACAGGGCCCTTGGGACACGAGAGACTGCTGTATGGAAAGCTCTCACTACAAAGCTGCTTCCTGGAAGTGGGAAGAACATGACAGAATCAAGACTGAACTTTAAAAACTGAAGATAATATCTGGTCTTCCTGTGTGGAAGGCACGGTGGGAGGCAGAACAAGTGTAAGACATTGTCCTTGCTCTGCCATCCGGGGTCTAGGGCTATGAGACTGTTCAAAAGCTAGGAGTCTGGCGTCAACCCGCCTGCTTCGTATTGCTCAAGTCTTAAGCAAAACACATTCATGCATTCTGTGTGCAATATATTTTAAAAAAGAAAGAAAATCAAAGGGCCTCCTGCTGAGACTGAGTCAGAGCTAGCTCAGGAGACCTAAATTCTCTTAGCGTGAACCCTGTGGAATTGTGACGTTTGAGTTGTTGACCTACAGAACTAGCAATTTCACAGAGGTCAGCCTAATGATCTAATTCCAGTTCCTGGCTGAATGTGGACCATTGGGTAAATTGCTTCATTTTTATCAGTGATCCAGAGTTTTTAAAAGTGCGGCCCAAATCTACTTGTTAAAAATGCCATCTTTTGGGCCCAGCAATTCAATGAATTTGAATTCTCAGGGCCTGAGCCCAGGCATCTGCACACACTTTCTATTCTCTTATCTTATTTGTAATTATGCCCTTTACCTCTTAAATTACATTATAAGCGCCTCAAATGTAGGCCCCATGCTTCCCACTTCTTTCTATCTCCACACCCAGGACACAAAGGTGCTCCCAAGATCCTCATAGACTTGCCCACTTTCTATCTTATCTTTGTGCAGAGGGGCCCCGGGGAACTGGGGAATGGGGGTGGCTTTCAGTTTCTTTTTGGTTTTCTACCATGAACACACACCGACATTGCAGTAAGAAAGAAAATGTATTAAAACTGGGGCAGGGGGCAGGAATGAGGCTGGGGAGTGTGGAAAGAGGAGGAGGACACAGTTTCTTTGTTCCTTGTCCCCCAGGAGAGGGGCTACACCTGCGGCCCTTGCTTCACCTTCTGTGCTGGTTTGTGTGAGTTCTCAGGCAGTGACTTCTGTAGTCTGGGCCTTGGTTTCCCAATCTGTAAAATGCAGACGATAACACCCTGGAACTTCACAGGGTGGTTGAGAAGGCAAATGTAAAGGAAAGGGTTAAAGAAATGTATGAATGCTTTTATTCACTCACTTATTCATTCAGTAAACGTCCACTGAAGGTTTACTATGAATAGGCACTGGGTTCTTTCTTAGTCAAGAATTAAGAAGTAGTCCTTTACCTTGGGGGTTAGCCTGGCCAATAGTATGTTCTAGAATTGTTAAAACATTAGCAGTTAAGAGTTTTCTTCAATGTAGCCTAAACACATCCTACTAAGTGCTAGCACACACATTATTCCCTCCTGTCTTCATGACATCCCTGCAAGTAGGTGGTGTTACCCTTTTTCCAGACCAGACATAATAAGTATCTTACTGTGGGCAAGATACTAACTAGATGGGATCTAGTAATGGGATACAGAACTGGAAAGTGGCAAAGCCGGATTCACACCTGGCACTTTTTTTTTTTTGGTAAGATTAGCCCTGAGCTAACATGTTGCCAATCCTCTTTTTGCTGAGGAAGATTGGCCGGGGGCTAACATTTGTGCCCATCTTCCTCTACTTTATATGGGACGCTGCCACAGCATGGCTTGATAAGTGGTGCGCAGATCCGTGCCCGGGATCTGAATGTGCGAACCCCAGGTCGCTGAAGCGGAGTGTGCGAGCTTAACCACTACGCCACCGGACTGGCCCCCACACCTGGCACTCTGCATCACCACCACACACCTCCCCCTATTCACCGATACTAGACCCTGCCGCAGCATTTGGGAGTTATCTAAGAGTGGGGACGAGGCACTGCTGGAGGCCACAGAAGATTCTTCTGAGAACATCTAGCTCTGGGAAATGATCAGTTCTTCCTTGGTAATGAGGCAAACGTGGAGAAGGAGACCTGGAGGTACCAAGTCCAGTCCACCTCAGGCTCCACTCATTCCTCAGTCCCGAGGTGCACCCAGGGCTCTCGGCAGACCCAGCGAGTGTCCTGCTCCGGGGCAGACTCCCCAACTACTGTGGACTGTGCCAGGCCAGAAGCCTTGCCCGCGGAACTTCAGAAGTATTCTGAAATGCAATTATTTATAGATTTATCGACAGTCTCTGGCACGTTTTTCAGACAGCACTAAATATAGGATGCTATTCTGCTTTACAAGGCAACACAAGTTTGAGCCAAATGTTTCTTCCAGTCAAATTCAAGTGGATGCTGCGCTGGCACTCGTCACACTACTTTGAAAGCAAAAGACCACGGAGAACCCAATTCTTGGAGATTTATTTCTAAGAAATGGTAAATGATCAGATTTTGCATCCCATTCAAGGATATCTTAAGCATTTTAAGGAGTAACAAGCCAACATTATGAAGATAAAAATATTTAAGTTATCCGCTGGATTCTGAAGTATATGGAAATGAAGTCAGATTGACACCCCACCGACCTGAGAGTTGGCAGGGGGAGCACAAGCTAACGTTTGCTGCCAGGCTTTCTACTGAACTGAAGAAAAAGCCAGTGCTTAAGAGGCATTGAGTTGATGGAAAGCCTTAAGAAATGTCAATTAGTAAACCGGAAGTCTATTTTTAAATTCAGCTCTCTTCACTACAATTGCTAAGAATATCCACAGGGTATGGAGATTAATAATGCCCATGCTATTCTTGCTTCCACTTACCATGACATCATAAAGTAGCTACTGTGTAAGATAGACACAATGATAAAAAGGGGCAGTTTGAGAAGCAAATATTTTTCTTTTGAAGGCAAAACAAAAAAGGTAGGTCAGAAAAGCTGAGAATTACTTTATGCAGGATCAATAGGTTTTCCAAGAACATCAATCAGAAAAATAAGTTATTAAATCAAAGCTAATTATACAAAGACTTTTTACACTGAGGAGGCTTAAAAAGATCAGATCCCTGGAAAATTGACTTGAAAATTTAAATTACTCAAGATCTCTAAGTTGTTTTCTATTCTAAATCTAATTTCATTAGAATTAGCAAGATTTTTCCTTAGCAAGCACACTGCTTTTTGTTATTTCTGAAGTTACTGCCTACTTTCTTAAAGGCAACCATTAGAAATGGAAAACGATGTTCTTATGTAAATAAATAATTTTACCTGTCCCGCTTAACTCTTAATGGATGGATGCTATGGAAGGGATAAAAACGTCCACCTGCATGATTTTAAGCATATGGCTGCTCTAAGGGGTATCTCTACACACACACCCTCCCCTCCAGCGCCTACACAAGAACATTTTGATGGACAGATTTTTTCAATGTACAAATATACTTTGTGTTGCTCCTTGAAGTCTTTCCTACAAAATGGCAGAGTGTGAATACCTTTCAGGTGGCTGACAGGTTCTGACTTTTATCCTGGGTGGGGAAAAATGAGGCCTGTTCTCAGGGCCAGGGAGACTGGAGGCCATGAGGGAGGGGAGCCCAGCACAGGGCTGGGGGCTTAGCAGAGGCCTTTGCTCTTTTTACAAGGATGCAGGAGCAGGTATCTTCACTTCAGAAATGTTTTTGTTTTTTCACAAATATATTCTTCCCTTTGAAGTATTTCGTATCCTTTCTTCTGAAAATGTAAGCTTGACGCAGCCATGGAAAGGGAACTTGGTTCTAGGCCAAAATCCAAGCTGGAGGATGGCACACATTCCCAGGATGGTGGTGGGACAATCAAGCACAAGAACTCCACAGAGGTGCAAATGAGGGAAAACAAGATCTATCTTTAAATGCGGGAGGTGATTCTTCTCCCTTTTTGAAACAAACACAAACCTATTTAGAACGAGGCTGTGCACTGCACTCCACATGTGATGGTCGTGGCATCGAGGGTGCAGTGAACGCGAGAAGGTGCACCGATACTTTACCCCTGTGTTTGTGTTCCCCGTGTGAGATTATGTCAGCTTCAAGTTAAGGAGGAGAGGTGTCTGAAGAAAGGGGGAGAGAGAAACCGAGGATCAAATAAAGCACATCTGTTGTAAGCAACATCTGAAATGGTTTTCCTCCTTGTTAAGAGAAAATGATGAATGCTGTGTCATAAACCTTTTCAATGGATTATGCCAATTCTTACAAATTTCCTTCATGCAGTCAAAGACAAGACAGCAGGAAAGGTACAGTTCTCTGAACTCTGCATGAAATAATTCATATAAAAAAGAAAAATGCAACGGTACAATAAAGTCTCCGCACCAATCTCCTATGGTTGGGCTAAAAAGCTGGACCAAATGTTCCAAGTATAAAAATTATAGAGACTGGTCTGCAAAACTCAGGGAGTCTATGTTTTGTTTTGCTTTTGTTGCTTTAAATACAAAATAAACAATTATTTTGAAGACATAGATTAGAACCATTTGGACCATGATGTAAGTCAGTTAGGAGTTAGGACTGATTCTTGCCTTTTTAAGGATATCTTAGTACGGCTCCATTTCCCCTTTTTGATCCCGCAGGTTTACAAGCTTTCCGGCCGATCAGGAAGCACTGCAGTGTGCTCCCATCACCAACGACATCTGTTTTACCCTTAATGATGCAGGTTTCTCAGGCAATAGCAGCTGCTATGTGAGCCCCACACCGTGAGGGCAGTGCTGTTCACGGCTGCAGCCTCCCGACCGCTGACACCAGCACACCCCGCGCCGGCCCAGTCCTAGGACAGGACGACAATAACTCAAACAAGAGGAAAACTCACGCTCTCAATCGGGTATAAGATGTGGCCTTTTGTTTTTTTTAAAGATAGTCCATAAACCTTAAAAAGTATTCTCTCCAGATTATAAAAGGTTAGGTAAAACTGTTTAATAGGAACCACCTTGGACAAGCAGAAGTAGCTTTGATTTGGAGGATGACAGCAACACACAACTGGGAAGGACTCCACGGGGTGGTCAGACTGGCGAGTCTGTACCTCTTCTAGAGACTCTGCATTAAAAAGACGACTGATGGGACATTCTGCCCTCTTTCAAGGCACATGCCACTTCTGAAAACTGTCAGCTTTCCACACAGGCTATGAGATATTTTATTTACATTTAAAAATAGCTTTTCTTCTTCAGTGTAGTGGAAACGCCCAGACACCAGTCATTGAAATCCCTCCCTAACACAGGTGCAAAACAGCTTTATTGATCTCTGGATTTGTCCAGTCATTCCGAATGTCATCCAGGTGGTTATCAAAATCCACAAGAGTTTCGTAGGACCGGCTGTCCAGGAGTGATGCCGAGATCCTCTGGGCCTCAGGCCAGTCTTCACAGTAATCACTATGAGGTGAAACAGGAGAAATCAACCTCTCAATGAAAACAGGTGGCTTTTCAACAGAGTAAACAAGACCAGCCACATGCAGGTCATAATTATGAACACCAGCAGACACACACATCTTAAACACGTAAAGATGGACATAAAGAATATAAAACACAGTTAAGAAATGAAAGAGACACCCTCCAAAAGAAATTCTGAAAAAGCTGTAGGTAGATGACTGACATGCTTTCTGAGTGATTACAAGTAAACCAGACCAAACTCCTGGAACGAGGGTGTGGCTTGGGAGAGAAGCCCTGGGGTGGGGTGGGAAGGCCCTTGAGTAACAATCGGGTCCTCTCTATTGCTCAGAAGCCCTACAGGCCCCAGTCTTCTAGGAGCCGAGGGACATGCATGATTTCTGTATGAGGTTTGCACACTCCTCTGGAGAATATGCTAACTTAGAAACATACAAGGTTGGGATCAGCTTTCATGTGGGACCTGGGTGACCATGAACAGCTGCCCCCACACTGCACACAGGTGACTTTGAGAACACGGTACTCACTGGTGTGGGTCCCTGCACCGCCACTTGTTTTCGTGGTGTTCGTACACGTGGATTGTGGGTACCACGCAGTCCATCGTAAACTTAGTGTTGTCTACCTGCGCAGAGGACAAAGGACATACTCGTGAACAGAGCTAACAAAAAGCCAGCAGCCAGCACCTTTCTGGAAGTCCTTCGTCTCCGCCTTATGGTGTGCTGACACTGCAAATCTGACACAGAATGCACCATGAGTGCAGCCTAAGGTAAACCGTGTGTTATGTAGGATAAATATTAAGTACTTCATTGTTTTCTCACAAAAGCGGAGCTTCCAAATATCATTTCTCCCCTGTTAGAATTCTGTCTGAACTGAGAGGATTTAACAAGGCTCTTGATGTCAGCCGCCCTCCACCTGATCCTTCCTTCCTTCCCTATTCTTCTTCAATGGTCCTCACACTTGGGCATCATCAGAATCACTGGGAAGCTTATTAAAAACACAGACCGCTGGGTCCCAAGAATCTGCATTTCACACAGTTTCCAAGGTGGTGCTGATGCTGCTAGCGTGGGGACCCCACTTTGAGAGTTGCTGAACTTGCAAAACTCTCCCTTTTGGAGAGCAGTGTGCTCTGTGCACATGTGGCTGCAGTGGCACGCACACCACAGCCTGTGACTCAGCATCTTTATGTCTGCAGGTGGGAGAAGGCTGCACAAGGCGGCAGTGGTCTGACGAAGTGTCTGCAGAAAGGAAGATCGCTTACACGATACAGCTCCCTGTTAGCAGGAGAACGCTCCACAGCCATCCTGTAAACAGAGAACGTGGCAGACAATCACGAGGGACTTACCATGATGAGAGCGGTGTCGCTGAAGCCCTCGGCAATTCTGGAGGCCACCTTTTCTGCAACTTGGTTTGGACTGCAAAAGAAGAACCCGTGAGTTTGCCATGTTCTAGTTAATGCCATTCAACACTGTCTACCTAAGGCACGGTTCACAAGCAATGATAGACTGACAGCAGCAATACATGGCGTGTTTGTTACGCCTGTTTCAAGTGGCTCTTGGCGAGTGCCATCCATGCCGCAATGACGTGCTATAGGGGCAAAGGGGAGCACAGTGCAAAGCAGGTCCTTGCCTTACTCCACTAGGAAGCCCCATGGAGGGGCTCTTGAGAAGGCATCTTCTAAACAGAAAGGCTCCCTGGAACCCAGTTGAGAGTGCCACCCGCAGCACGTGGATGAACCGTGCTGCTGAGTGCCCCCTGGACCTGCCTTCTCCATCTGCACACCCGCAGAGTGACTTGGTCCACCTCTTAGCTGCTGGCAATCAAGTCACTTGCTTTTTCTATTTTTGTAATTCTTAAAATTCCTAAGCCATTCCAAATTTTCTCTGTGCTTGTTAGCCTTCAGTCGCTGACTCTGGCCCTGCCCTTATCGCAACCTTGCTGAACGACAACTTTCTACCTTGTCAATAAAGTGAGCTACAGACTGGCTCCCGTATCATCCCTGCGCCACACCTCCAAAGTTACTTTTCTATTCTGTTTCAGGAAGAGGCCTCCTCCCCAGCCCATATGCCCATCCACTCTGACCTCCTCTTTGGGGCCTTATGTATATTCTCTCTCCTCTCAATGGTCCCAGATCTGTTATCAAATCTAAGTAAGTCTTTTCCTTTTTAGGAAAAAAAAATTATTTAACTGCTTCCCTCTACCCACTGTCCAACTTGCCTCCTCCCTTTCAACCACATTTCTCAAACTTCTTTAATAAGCTGACGATCTTGTCCCCCTTGCTCCATTTCCTCACCACAACTGTGCAAGCCGGCGTCTACCCTTACCTCTGCGGTCAGCACCCTTGAAGCCCACCATTCCCTGCTGCCCTTCCAAGGCCTCCCAACTGGACCTGCTGCCCAGGCAGGCCGGCCTATTTCTAGTCTCTCCGAAGGAGGTTACCTTTCCCACTTTTCCTGCTCACTCACCAGGTGCTGTAGGTTCTCTCCTTGCCCTTGCCTCCTTCACTCTCCCTGCCGTCATTTCGTTCAGGCTGTCACCATACGCATGGGTTTCTAGAATTGCTTCCTAACTGGTCTCAATTTCTAGGCTCTTCTTATCTGATGTATCCTGAAAACTCTCTTTAGATCTATCTTCCTAAAAATGTAACTTCCATCATGTCCTCCTGCCGCTCATTACTGCTTGTAAGTTAAAAGTCCCGTCCTCAGCCTGGCAGATCCAGGCCTTTCTCTCTGTGGACTCTCAGGAGCAATGCTTTGTGTGTCTTTAATTTCAGTAAAACTGTCTACATATTGTCTCCCTCACATACCCTTCCCTCCTCACTCACACTGTTCCTTGTTTGGAATGCCCTTCCACACCAATCCCTGCTTATCGAATTCCTTCCCATCTTTAATGTCCAGACCACCCTCTGGGAGGCCCAGCAGAACTGCTCCAGGTGAGGTCCCTGTGTCCCTTCTCTAAACTCTGAGGGTTTATTTCTAAAACGCTTTAACACTTACTCCTTAGCATGCAGTTGTCTTTTCGTGCATCTTATTTTCCCTGCACAGTCTCGGCTTTCTGAAGCAGGAAATGAGCCATGTGTATTTTAATGGCCATAAAAATACACTGATTATTGTGAGTTTATATAAAGAAACACACTATACAATTAGAATCCTTTTCTTGTGATTGAGCTGAAAAAAGCAGATTAATATTTTATGAAAATAAATTATTTTATCTAATTATTCTATTTCACTTTCAAAATTGAGAATTTATAGTGATGTGATTATAAATCTGCAGTACTGTGTTAAGAAAAATGAAACAACAACAACAAAAACAGCCTAAAAGAGAAAGGGCCCCAGGGAGTCTCGTCCCTGAGGTGACACCGTGGACAGCTCTCCCAGTGAAGGCAGTACTGCACCGTATTTACCAGCAGTTGCCAAGTGTCAAGTTCCCACGGCTCAGACGGCAAACGTGAGAAGCAGGAAGAGAGCTGCGGGGGAGACCTGCCTGTTCACCCCCAAATCTGGGCGCCACACAGCCTGACTGCTCCCGCATCTCTGCTGTCCTCACTCTCTCACACCTTAGGTGCAAAGGGAAGAGAAGCTGCATTTGCTAAGGGCGTGATCTTCTAGGAACCAGTGAAGCGTGTGCCATGGAGAAACTTACAAAAGTATTATCCTAATATTTATGATTATCGGAGTAGTTGGTGTCTTTTATTGGGAAGGGGGTCAAGTAACATTCATTAAAAACAAAAACTACGATTTCAGACACCCAAGAACTCAAATTTGAAATTCATTACTTTGAAGAAGTTAAAAAAACTTATAGTTAATGAATTGCCAAAATATTTGAAAGAATTGATTTTGGTTACATTTTTTTGTATTATGCACTGAGTCTCAAACACTGACCTGTCCTATTCCTAATGCAACCCTCCCCCGTGACGCTCCTAGTGGGGACTGTCACACGGTGACACAAAAGTCAGGACTTTGTTTCCCGCTAGGCCGGGTCACTCCTTGTTCCTGTGAAGACACAGCTGCCAAATGAAAGTGCAGGTGCCCTGCAGAGGGAGGCCACTTTGCTAATCGCCCTTCCCCACCAGTACAAAGTCAGGCACTTACTGTAACTGAGATCTTACATTTGGTACCGAAAAGCTTTTCACTGAATGTCTAACCTCAGGCCAGGGCACTGTGCCTGGTATTGAAATCTGTCCACATGAGAAGCTAATGATGAAGCAAAACACCAGCAATTATGAAATGACATAATAAAACTTGATGTAATAACCTGAAGTTTAGGAAATGAATAAAACAGTTACCAAACATTTCTTTTCATAACATTAAAACATTGATTGATAAGTCAAACCATTATGCTGTATACGTTAAACCTATATAGTGATGTATGTCAATTATATCTCAATAAAACTGGGGGAAAAAAAACCCAGATTTTTGTTGAAAAAAGTAATCACAGGACTAGTAATAGTACCAGCCCCTACTGTGAATCTACAAGGCTAAATGTGCTGGCTGTTGTTTCACTGTCCTCACAGCCACTCTCCAGGGTATGAGCTCTTAGCTCCACTTTACAGACGGGACCACTGAGGCCCATGGAGGTGAATCAGTAAGTCACCTAGGATTTGAATCCAGTCCACCTGGCTCCAAAGCTCATGCTGTGAGACTGTTAATCAGCTGACATTTCTAAAAGAAGAGCAATTGTTAGCTAGGTCTGGCTGAAGAGAGAAAGGAAGGTTTTCTAAGTATAAGCAAAAAGTTGAAGAAGGAAGTTAGCACAATCCCAGCTCCTGAGCTTCCAAGCTGTGTGGCGTGTCAGGGACCATCTCTGGCTGGAATTTCTTCACCTGAGTGTCCTTGTGAGGATCACACAGGATGGTGCCAGTAAAGCTCCAGGCGGGGCACAGTGTTAGTGATGGGAGGTTTATTGCTAACAGCACCGGCGCACTGGAGGGGTGGCTTAAATCCTGAAGTAGCGCAGAGACTCCTCAGAAGGGACTAAAGCGTTCCTGGGCACCCTTCTCTCACCGCCTCCCACAATAATGTTTAATCCTCTCTATGGATCTGACAAACGGCTGGTTAGTAGATACCTAAACATCGACATCAATGGGGGAATGCAAACCCTCCTGAGCAGAGCAGGTGAAGGAACTGGGAAATTCTAGAAGGTATGCATAGCACGAAAATGGTGTCTAAGATAATTCGAGGCTGGGCTGGCATGAGGTCTGAACACAGGCAGGAAGACGACGAGGCTGTGAGCCAAATAAGGCATGCAGACGAGAGCCTATGCAGGTACATCTGGGGCACCACGTGAGGCATGAATCTGGGGGAGGAGGGAACAAAGGAAAGGGAAGCGTCTACATTCACTCGACAAGCCCGTGCCATTACCTCTTGCCTAGTCTCCCCTCCTTTCTGCAAGAGCAGCTGTGGGAAAGCACGGCTGGTTCAGGAAAACCCTTCTTCCAAGGACAGCACCCCTCTGCTAACAAAATGAAGCTGGAAATGCCTTAGAGCCCTCGGTGTGCCTCGCTCCACCTCCAGTCTTGCTTCCTGGCATTTCCCTCTGTGTGCGCTGCCCCATTTCCACCTGGTGTCTTCATCATGCTGTCCCCTGTCAGAACGCTCTTCCCTCCCGATCTCCACACCTGCACTTGATGAGACCCTGCCCATTCTGAGCACCCAGTTCAAACGAAGCCCTCCCTGAGGGCTTCTCTGGTCCTATCAATGGATGCAATTCCACCTGCTCCTGCTGGCATAGCCCTCTGCACCACCCTCACACAGGCAGCAGATGTCTTACATCCCAGTCCCGTGGTGGTGGCAGTATTTTTCACACTCGATCCAGCAACCTGAGGGCAAGGGCCAAGAGTCTTTAGCTTTGCTCTGCACAGAGCTTGGCCTAGGGCGGGCACTCCGCGCCTGGTCAGTCTCTTTGATGTAATAAAGACCAAGACTGACACAGGCCCCATGAATAGGAACTTGCTCGGAGATGGAAATGCAGACATTGAGCCATCAATACAGGGGAGGTGGATGGAATCAAATGGAGAGGAAGTCCTACAAGGAGTGAGGTTAATAAGAGACGGACCTAAGGAGGAGAAACTAGTGGTGTTCCTGGACTCAGAGAAAGCACAATCAGAGAGGCTGTGGGAGAAGCCAAAGAACCGCGCTTCAGACAGCACCTATACATTATTGTCCAGAGGCTTTAATAATGATTTTGAGTCCAGTGTTTTGCTGGTTACTCTGCCTCCCTTGGAGTCCCGACTGGACCCGGTCCTCCAAGGGTAAGAGGGTTTACATTCCCGAAGTACATTTGTGCCTCATCAGTGATAGCAATACTTGGTCACCAGCTTATCGTACCTTTTCTGAAAATGCTACTGAGTCCAACCTCTAGCCTATGCTGGGCAAGTGGACATAACTCTAGGAGGTGTTTTGGTCTGGGGTCCTTCACTGCATCCCCTACCTGCCTGGACACGAGTCAGTCAGCTCCATCTGACAAAAGGAAAGTGTATCAGGGCATCTCAGCATGTCCTGCTGTTAGACATCATGCAACAGACTTCTCATCTGCCCCTGGCTTCAGGCTGGAGAAAATCAGAGAGGTCAGGGTACTGATTCCTCTGGGACTCTCCCTGTGAGGTCACATCAGGATGGCTTCTGGGTGTGTCCCTCGATTAAAGGGCACCGCTCTTCTTGAGGTGGACTTCTTTACCCAACTCTTTCCTCCCTGTCCCTCAGGCCCAGGGACGTCACCAGCTTTGGGTTCCTGCACTCCCCTCTGGTTAGTTCTCTTACATACCGCCCACACCGTGGGCGACAACCCGCTTATTAAGTCCTCCTCAAATTATCCTAGCTTCAGTGTGTCATCTGTTTTTCTGTTGGGACTGAGACTGATGCAGAAATAAAGCAAAATTCTCAGCTTTGCTCATTAGTGAGAACCACAGTGCGGGTTAATATCTGGATAAAAGGAATTAAGAGCCAATCTGAAGGAAGCAGCGAACACCACATTTTCATCATAGTCTCAGACCCTAAGAGCACCAAACCTAAAAGTTACTTTATTTACCCCAAAGAGAGTGGTATTCTTTCCTAAGCTCTGCCCTACATCATTTCTAGTTTGGGAATAGGAAGCAAGGCAGAGCTGAGAAATCAGAGGTCCCTGACTGTTGCTTTTATTATATGAATTCCCTTCAAGCAAAATAAAGAAGATACAAAACAGAATCTCAAAGTTAATATAAATGTTTAGAATTTCTGTTGTTTGGAACTGTCCACAGCTCAGTTCCCCTCAAGTACTATAAACAAGCACAGAGGGCGGGGGGTTTTGTTCCCACAGACTCTGCATCTTGAGCCTACAGAAGGTCAAAAAGCACATCAGAGATCATCTCTGTCTGTCACAGGATCACGTTTCAGATCACAGGGGGATTCTGCACGGACATACCTGGCATCCTTTACTCGTTCATTAGCTTGATAATAACCAGCAATCACATAGCTATTATCTTTGCACCATGAATCAATCTGAAAGAGGAACAAAAATTGGAAAGAAAAGATGAATGATTTTCCCTTAAATATCAAGTCTCAATAAACACAGGGGACTCCTCCCCCCTCAAATGCTGGGAAAAGACACGATATAATCCCTACATCCTTCTCCCCAGAAGAAAGGCTACAAGAATGAAACGAGTGTTCACAGAAAAAAAGGTCACCCCAGCTTGCTTTCCACAGTCCACGTGAGGCCAGAGGAAAAAAACAAAAGAGCATGGGCCCCTCACTCTCACTGAGGAGGACCCTGTAACGGCCAGGAGGTGTGGGGTTGGACAGGAGGTATCACCTCTGCCCCGAGTCCCAGCGGAAGGCCCCAGTGTTGACAATTATTAAACAGGTGCAGAGCTGTGGGGAGGTGGGGGAGGGGAGGCCATCTTTACCCACCTTCTCTTACAATATAAAGAACTGAGGCATTCTGGGCCGTGAAAAATCCTTAAGATCATTTAAATCAATCCTTCACAGATAAGCAGACTAAAGCTCAGAGGTTCTAAGTCTGCACAGCCAAGTAGCAGAGCCAGAATGGGAATTTTAAGTCTCTTTCAAAACCGACTCTTTTTATACTACATTTCAGTATTCCAAGCAACAAACCATGAAAAACCCTTCATAATGGGACGTGGGGTAAAAGGCTCACACACACAAGTAGGCAGATGCAGGCAGGACAGAGGGCACGCAGGCGTGCACACACACACATACATACACACACACACACACACACACACACACACTCACTCACTCAATCCCCTGTGGCATGCTTTTAAATGGGAGTGTGGTGGCAGACCTTCAGAGTTTTTTGTCTGTTTTATAATGCCACTTCTTCTCTCATCAGATTTAGCTTCCTGCAGGTCTAATGCCATTATTAAAAACAACAAAAGGTCATCCCAGTTGTTCTGCCATAATGGAATTTTAATAATACACTGCAATAAATTCTATTCTCAGTCTGCAGGAGAGGAAATAAAATTGATCTTCGCTTTTTTCACAGAGAATTAACTGGTTAAAAATATTTTCCTTTTCTTTCTTTTTAAAAACATATCCCTATTGCTCTTTTTCCTGAATTCTGGTTTGGGCCTCTGACAGTCTCCTTTATGACTAAAAGCAGACATTACAAGACGGTTACAGTCCAAACTTCCCTGGCTCGCATGAGGATTAGAATAATAATTCTGGCCTCCTAAGAGCTCACAAATTACCATACTGGGTCAAAATCAAGGCTAACCCAACAAATTAGATTTTGGTCATCCACCCAAAATATTAGGGCTATATTTCCAAAATATTTATAATGGCTCTTTCACTGTAACTTTGTTGAAAATTATTCCAAAATTACTTATATTTTGTTTCTATCACCTCTTAAAGGAATGGGTTCTTAAAACTTTCTATTGCTGCTTACAGCAGCAATCTTTCATTTTTTTCTAAACGTATCTCCATGTAGCATCAAAGGGCATAGCTTAGCTTTAAAATTTGGCATTTGATCCCATTCCCTGAACTCAGACCCACACGATGAACCTCCCCTCTAGTGTAGCCCTCTCGGCCTCTGTTTCTAATCTAAGACCAGCTTCTTGAGTGTGTTCTCATTTGAGATGACTCACCTCTGCCCACTTTGGCATCCCTCTCCCAGCCTTCTGGTGTGGGTTGTCCTTATATCCAGAGTCAGAACTAGAGATGGTATCCCAAGCCTGGCTACTGTCTTAGCTTCCTATTGCTCTTGTAACCAATTACACAAACTTAGTAGCTTAATACAACATGAATTTATTATCTTACAGGTTAGAAGTCTAAAATGGGTCAGCAAGGCTGGTTCCTTCTTAAGGCTCTGGGGGAGAATCCGTTCCTTGCCTTTTCCAGCATCTAGAGGTTACCCACGTTCCTTGGCTGGTGGCTGCATCACTCTGACCTCTGCTTCTGCCATCACTTCTCCTCTGTCTCCGACCCTTCTGCCTCTCTAAGGACCCTTGTGATTACACTGGGTCCATCAGATAATCCAGGATAATTCCCCCATCTCAAGAACCTTAACTTAATCTCTTCTGCGAAGTCCCTTCTGCCGTGTAAGATAACATATTCATGGGTTCTGAGGATTAGGATGTGGACACCTTGGGGGCTATTTTTCAGCTGACTACAGCTACATTTAATATAAGGATAAGATAAATATTTGCTACTGACAATGTCCCGACCTTCCCCAGCAGCAGTCTTTAGTGAGCAGTCTAAGCTGCTCCCAGACCCCTTTCCTGGGCTGAAGGCAAGGGTGCAGGACTCACTCTCCAGCAAACATACATGCTGTCACCTTGTACCTGCTCTGAGGGAGTACAGAAAGCACCTGACGTGAAGGATGATTCCTGTGACACACACAATGCACACTTTTTGCATTTACCTTACGTGACGAGGGGCAAATTCCCGTATGAAAAACTCCAAGGATCTAATGACATTCCAGCAGAAAAATAACGTCATGACCTTGAACTTCTGGTAGAACTCTCTGAAGAGGCTGCCCTAAAAGTGAACCAGGTCTCAAAAGCTCTTGTTTGGTTTTAGAGATCACCAAGTTAACGGTATGGATGCCTATGATGGGCATGCACAGCCTGTCCACAGCTGTCCAGATAGAGGCACAACTGGCCACCAGTCGAGGAATGGAGAACATGAAAGGGAGGAATGGAGAACCGACCAAGGGCTCCCCATGAGCCATCAGAGTTCACAGAGGTAGGGTGAACAAGTTTTAACAAGAGCGGAAGAGTTTTCTTTGATAGTCTTGAAAACGGTACCAGACATCATTAGGCGAGAGTGAGCTGGAGTGGAGTAAAAGCTGGTGTGCAGAAGGAAATGAGCAGTGCGGAGAGGGGGTGGGGCGGGGATGGGGTAGGCAGGTCTTAAGGGGCTTCAGAATCCTGCAGTAAGCCCAAATGGCTCATTCATGACAAGTCCTAGTGGATTTAAGCAGTGGCTTGCACAGTAAAAGCAAACAGCTCCCTCCCTAGTGGGGCAGGGCAAGGCAAAAGACCTGAGAAGCTGTTTGACCTCTGTTCTCAGTGACTCCATTTCCATTTTCTTTGCTTGCTGCTATGAAACCCTATTCCCATCATGCATCTCGTGCAGAATCAAAATGAAAATCAAAGTCCAGGACAACACTGAAATCGGATGTCAACTTAGTAAAACTGACTCTGAATACAGCGTCCAAATTCTGCATTCACTCATGCAGTTTCTTTCACTTTTCAGAGGAAAGGAAGGACACTCTGACCTTGGCATAAGCCCGCCACCCTCTGTTCAATGGCATTTTTTGCTCATTCCATTCCAGACACGTAGAACTACTCAAGGCGCTGGTGCAACCCCTTCATTCCCAGTTAGACTCTGCACACGGACAGTAGTTTTTCTCAGCAAACTTGCTAACACTTGCATGTGTGAGGCACTTTACAGTTTTCAAGGCACCATCACCTACCTCCTGTAACTATACACTAACTATAAAGAAGGCAAGGCAGGGAAGTGAAGAGAGAGCCACTCTGTGGAAGGTGTCACTCCTACGCTTGCCACTCACACGATGAGGGTGTCTGTGAGCCTCCCTGTCTGTGGTGGCAAGCAGGCCTTGCAGTCAAAGAAGAGGGACTGCTAGCTTCACTGAGAAGAAAAACTTCTCAAGTGGGCTGCTGACTTCTCTATGGAACAGAAAGGAGCTGATGAAAGAAGAGCTTTGGAGACAAATGGGATGGGGACAAAGGGTGAAGTTCAAGGAGAAGAACTGGAAGGAGGACCCAGAGCAGCCATATCCCTCTCCCAGCCTAGCACATGAATGTTCTGGAGATAAACAAGGTGCAGAAGGGAGTTGGGGGCTCAGGAGAGCCAGAGGACAGCAGCCCAGGCAAAGGAGCACAGAGAAGGCACTCAAGGAGGCAGCAGAAAGAATTCTGGACCAAAATTGTAGTGGTTAGGCCAACTGGCAAATAAGAAAGTCATCAGAGCAGAATGTAATCAAAAGCTGCTCGACAGAACTAGGAAACCAATGAGAGGGGAAAAGGACAAAAAAGGCTTAGAGAAACAGCAGGTTCATGCTAATTTCCCTACAAACATGTTATGGATTTTTGCTATTAGAAATAATTCTGTCACTACCTACGTCAAAGGGTATAAAGATAACTAAGATAATAGGCATAAGTACTTAAAAAAATAAAAAGCACCCAGAAACCAAGGATTTTAAAATGGAAAATTATAATGAAAAGCCTTTCATAGGAGTCTAATGTTGCCCTTTGATGGACCGCATATCAAGTCAGCCTTTACCACTTACCAAAAATAATTACAGTATGAAACTCCCTGAATAGAAAAAACCCCTGAGAAGGCCTCGTTTACATATGAATTTAGATGCTTTATTAAAATTAATCTCCCCAGTCTAATATACTGGTAAACTATGGCTCCATTCCTTGAGATTTTTCATTGCCTTCAGATTTTTACACCAAGTTGCTAAGTCAAAACCTGAATGATATGAACGTAAATACCTTAATTATAATATAAAATCTCTGGATGGATTCAAACTGCAAATTTTCCTTTATAACTTTACTTTGGAAGTTATTTAATTTGTACTCGATTGGCATCTTTCTCATATTCGTCAAATGCTGAGGCTATGATTCAAAGTTCTGGTCAAAATAAGAAAAGCCAGCATAAAGCACCCCTGCTTGGCAAGGACAGAACTTCAGCTCTTCGTTTTCACTGCTGAAAAGAAGTTACGGCAGAGAACCTAGTTTGGACCCAGTGTTGCTCTATGGGACTTACTGAACACTGACGGGCACGTCTGGGGGAAGTGCCGGAAGTTGAGTCTGGAGTGCAGAGTGTAATGACTCAAGAGGAGCAAGAGCAGAAAGGGGCCTTATGCAGTGCCCCTTTCCCTCTTAAGCCGGTGGCAGTGGGCCTATCTTGGCTCTTAAGGGGCAATGTTGCCTCTGGGCATCTTCCCTCTCCAGGTAAGTGGTTTGGGAGGCAGCCCTGCTCCTTGGGGAAATTCATGTAAAGGTGACTCCAATGTAGTTGTTTCTAGTTAGTATATTTAATTCTCTCAGGTATTGCATTCACATTTCATAATAGGAGCATAACCCTTTAACTCTGTAAAGGTTACTTAAGAATGAGAAGAATTAGTAAGATTTGACAATTCCAAGTGAGGTTCAAGTTTGTCTTTAAGATGCTCTTAGACATTTCTGATAGGACTTTATATGAATTTAAAGCAACACACCACTTCCTCCTATGCCTCTGGCTACTCCTTGGTTGGCCTGCTGATGACGCTTCTTCCATTCACCCTGTAAAAGCTTGAGTTCCTCAGACTCCTGTCCACAGCGCTCTCCTCATTCCACACACTGTCCCAGCCAATATTACCTGCTCTCATGGCTTCAAAAGTCATGGAGAATTGGTTCCTAATCTACATCTCCAGCTCATCGGGCTTCTGAGCTCCAGACCCATTTTTCAACTTGCAACACTCAATGAATGGCACCACTGTCTTCCCAATGAGTAAGTCATAAACCAAGCTGCCACCCTTGTTTCCTCTTTCCTATGTCCATATACAATTAGTCACTGAGTCCTGTGGATTCCCTCTCTTGGCTCTCTGATCCGTCTCTCTCTCTCCATCCACACTGCATTCAGTTTAGGCCACCTCTCTGCCTCCAGCCTTGTATGCAGCCCTGTGTCCAACATCCTCTTTGCTGCAGGCTGGAGTGACCACTCCAACACAAATCTGGCCATGCAATTCTCCAGCGGCTTCCCTCTGTCTTCATGCTGGCACCCGAACACCTTTCTACAATGAAATCTGTCCACTGCTCACCTCTCTCTACCCCCAGCCCCTTTATATACTCTAGCTCTTCCTCAAACACTCCCCCTTTTCTCCTGGCCTTTGCACATGCTGATCTTGAATGCTCTTCCTCCAGTTCCCACCCCCTGGGTTACTACGGCTGGCCCACTGGGCCTCTACTTGAATGTCCCTTTCTCTCGGCAGCCTGTTTTCCCTAACTCTGCAAGCCTGGGTTAGCTGACTTTTCTCTCAGACCCCTCACCACTTTCTGCTCAACCCCACATATGGCACTTATTCTTTGGTACTGTACTTGTCTGCTTGGTGCAAGTTCAACTGCTGTTTTGACTGTGTTTGATACACAGCCATATCCTTCCCCAGCAAAGACCTGGCATGACTGGAGAACTGAATAATCCTGCATTAATGCTACTGGTAAATCTAGGTGGCTGCAAGTGAATGCACTTCATACCCAATCACCCTGCAATTAATTCCCTTGGTAACAGAATAATTGAGATGGTTGGTTGAAAAGACTTGCATTAAAACATAAACATGCACACCTCAGTGATGTTTTGGTAACGACAGCACATTTCTTCAGGAGCTAAAATGGTTGATTTTATAAATACCATCTACTTCTTACCTCTCCTGCCCAGAGAGGATATGAAGAAATTCACAATGATTCAGCTTAACAGGCACTCAAAGATGTGCCCAGTAACCTTAGGCCAGGACCGTTTGTCCAAAAGTACTTCCTGCTTACCAAGAATTTACATAGATGTCATAATTATGTAAGTTATGAAATGGATTCATTTTAGTTGGTGGGAGGTATAGAGAATGGATTTCTACCTACACCTTCTCACACTTAGCTACTTTTTGCATGAATTAACCAATAATTTTTTAGTATCATAGTTTACACTTAAGTGAAAAACAGTACCTGAGCTCAGGTACTGAAGCAGGTTTGAGGCTACGGTTTATTTCTCCCTAAGGTTTTGACAACTCCCTGGAATTTATTAGTGGTCTTTTTTCCTTCACTGATCACCAAATCTCACAAACTACTACCCAGAGTTCCATTCCCAGCCAGTTCATCTGTATGCTAAACCCGTTTCCTGCTGTACTTCAGTAAAGCAGGCACTGCAAGCAGACGCGTAGAAGTGTGAATAGACGACACGTCTGCTTCCGCTTTTTAATTTCACCGAGTCCTGAACTTTTAAAACCATAGGAGCATTCTCATAAGTCACTAACCACCAAGAGGCACAAATCTCCTAACACAGCCCTCGTGCACATTCAAGAGGGGAGCGCCTGTGACGTCAACGCTACTCTCTAACTGTGCCTTCTCTCTGGGGTCCCAGAGGCCTTACACCCGCGGCGGGTAAGGAACCTGCGCACGCACCAAACTCCAGCGTTTAGGTCCCAGCACATCAACACTTCCCGCCGCTCACCACTCCAAATATAAACGCTGTTGAATCGTCACCCAGTTAGCGATAATAGCTTCGGGCTTGTTTCTATAAAGGTTACCGGTGTGAGGAAATCTACACATTATTCGTTGCCTAAAGCGCCTCTAAAACATCCACGACAGTTCGGGTCGCTCGGTCGGCCGCTGCGACTAGAGCCGCCGTCCGGGGAGGCTCACTGGGGGACCTGCGCGCCCCCGCGCGTCCCCCCATCCACTGTGAGTCTCGGCGACCTCGGGGGTGGGCTGTGACTCCTGCCGGACACCTCTGCGCTTCTCGCTGGGACTGCGTGGAACCCACTGTCCTCTCCCGCGCTTACCAGGGTGAGGGCCACCTCCAGCATGGGGGCGAGGGCCAGGGTGCCGTGGAAGAGGGGGATACAGTCCACGAAGAGAGTGTGGTGGGCGCTCGGGCCGCCCAGGGGGACGTGCTCCTTGCGCGTTTTCTGCTTCTCGGCCACCAGCAGTCCGTTGACGGCGCAGTGCGGGTACTTGGCGCCGTGCAGCACCATCTTGCAGTAGGCCTGGGTGGTCAGCTTCACCCCGGGCATGCTGAGCCCGGGAGGGCCCTGGAGGCCCCGGGCGCCGGCGGAGGCCCGGATGCGCTGCCCGGCCGCGCGGCGCCTCAGCGGAGAAGCGGGACAAGGCGGCGGCTATCTGGCGCGGCCCCACGGCTGGCGGAGGCCCCCACCGGCCCGGCTCCGCTCCGGGCCCTGCCCCTAGGACGCCGGCTCCAGCCCAGGAGAAGGCGACGCGGACACTTCAGACCCCACTCGCTGTCCTCGCCGGGCGCCGCCGTAAAGCGGTCCCTCAGCACCCGCCGGAAAGCAGCCCGGCCCGGCGTTTTACGACGTTCGCGACGCTCCCCTACTTCCGCTCCAATGACCTCCGGCGCAGCCGGGCGCGGGGTGGAGTCTTCCTGGGTCCCGGCGTGCTCCGCGGTGGGCCTCGCTTTCTTCCGGTCGCGGGCAGCCGGGACATAGAGGGCGGTCGCGGCGGGCACGGCGGGTAGCGGCCGGGCGGCGGCAGCAGGTGAGGCGGGCGGCGGGCCGTCCGCGCCGCGAAGCCGGTGAGGGTTGGGGGCCGGGAGCCGTGGGGCCTGCGTGCCCGCGGCCGGGCGCCAGCGGGAAGCGGCAGTTGGGCCTCGGCGCCCGGTGACATTGAGGCTGGCCCGCGGGGGCTCGAGGCTCGAGGGCCGCCCGGTCGCGGCCCATGTGCCGCCCAGAAGCCCCCGGCCCGTCCCCCATTGCCCTGCCGCGGTTGCGGGCTGGCCGAGGGCTCTGACCTTGGAGCGCCCGCTAGCCGAGGGCGCGGGCCCGAGGGACAGGTCACCCCTTCGCACGGCGTCTGCGCGACCGTCCCGGGGTAACGGGGCTCCAGGGAGGCGCTTGGCGTCTGCCCACGCGCGGGCCGGGCCGGGCCCGGGGAGAGAAGAAGAGAGACCGGAGCGGGTTCAGTCCTGACGTCATGCTTCTGTTTATTTTGTTCCAAGAATGGGGGTATTTTCCGGATGTGTTCGGGATCCGTTTCATCGTCAACAGTGTCCTGGAAGGTCCAGTTTTAACGGAGGGGTAGGGAGGGGAAATGGGCCTGAGCAGAAGGGGCCCAGGTGAGAGTGGGTCATGCAGGTCGTCCGTTTCCCGCAGGGATTGGAAGTGGACTAGAGCCTTGCTGCCTCATTTCCCCTTCCTGTTCTATGCACGTACTAGGTTTTTAAGCAGATACTCTGACGCGGCTCATGTCGCAGTCTTTTTGAGCTGTTATCTTTCTCCTCCAAACAGTGCAGCCCGTCATATGGCAGCACAGTGCTTCACCGTTTCTAGCTTTCTCAGCGTCTGTTTATTAAATTTTTTTCTACTTGTTTTTTCAGAAAGCCAATTTTTTGCTAATTGCTCGGTGGGTATATATCATGGCACTTGGTTTATAATGAAGCTCTGTAAATAACGTGCTGACTGCTAAGAAAACCTCATCTTAGGTGGTTTTGTGAATTCGGAGTCAGTAATGAAGAACGGATCATGTATGTTGGGGAGAAGACAAGGAAAGAATTGCGTGGACTTCCAGAATGCACTGGGGCAAAAAGAATTCCTACTGCGTGTTTGCTCTCATTCATAGAGAAGGTGTACTTTTTTATCTTTCAGAATGTTGGCTACCAGAGTATTTAGCCTAATTGGCAAGCGAGCGATTTCCACCTCAGTGTGTGTACAAGCACACGGTAAGTGTAACTTTTCTTTTAAATGGGCTGAGCTAGTTTCGTTTTGCTTCTGCCGTGTGTGAAGCCCCGTGCTGGATTTTCAAACACCGATGGCTAAGATCCTGATTGTGTTGTTGAGGGATGTTAGGAGAGGTATAGGTATTTTAGCATGGCATAGTCCTAGATTTAAGAGTATTTATGAATCATATCGAATACTAGTCTGGATCTTTGCTTGTACTGATATTTTCGCCCTTTTCCTTCCCTTCCCATTTTTTTAGGTTCAAATTCAAGTTCCACCCCTTTCAAGAGCTCTTCTACACCATACCTGACTTTAATGACTTTCTCTTGCCCCCCAAAAAAACCTCCCAGTCACTTATCTTCAATAACCATTTACATTACTGGGACAATGGGAGGGAAAGAGCTTGGACTTCCAAGCCTGAGCTGGGTTCAATCTCAGAAATCTTGGACTAGCTACTTGAGTTTAGGAATCTGTTTTCTCACCTGAAATATATGTAAAGAGCTTAGTTCAGTATAGTAAGTTTCGTTTTGCATTTATCAAACATCTTCTTAGTACCAGACACTGTTAGGCACTGAGAATAAAGAGGGTGTGAGATGTGGAATCTTTCCACAAGGATGTTTGCAATCTAGAGAGGGACAGATTGATGAAGTCAGCATTTCAGTAAGGGATGGTGCTTGAGGAGAAGCCTTTAGCCTGGCCTGGGGTTCAGGGGAGGCTTCTGGAGGAGAGACTTCACTATACTGAAAGACTTGCAGGTTTACCCTCACATGCGAGAGGGGAATGGCATTCCAGAGAGGCAAAGCAAGAGGACAAAATGGGAGTCAGCATGGCAGGGCTTACTGGGGGTCCGGTGAAGGCTTGGTGGTGGTGAAGTTGGAGAGCGAGGCTATGTACTGGGGCTCAGGAATCAGGGACTGCTATTACCTGAGCTGCTTCATGTGTGGATTTTTCTTGAAATTGTGTTATTTAATTGGTGATACCACTGTCTTACATTTTTCTGCTGCCCAGGACAACGCTATGGACACAGACTCTAAAACAGATCATTCTAGTAAGAGTACTATAGAAATATCTGTTAAGGGAGTAAGTGATAAAGACTCATTGTTTAGTTAATACATACAAAAAGAAACACTCTTTCATTAAAAGCCTAAGAAGTCAGTTATGATGAAGATTACATTTTCCATTTCGGCTTTGCTGATATATTTCCTTAGCTTTTTATTTGTTTAGTTTGTTTGAAATATAATTTATAGGAAGTAAAATTTATCTTTTCTAGGTGTAATGTTACATGGATTTTGATAAGCTCACACAGTTGTGTAACAATGACCCTTATCAGGACATGCAAATCTCCATCACCCCCAAAAGTTCCCTCATGTCCCTTTGGTCATTCTGCTCTTTAGAAGAAGCCAGCTTCTATCTCTTTGTAATGGCTTTGCCTGTGACTTAGGTATTGTTTTTGGCAGAGGAAGTAAGATCAAGTCAGTCCCTTTCTGAAACCTTCTAGTGGCTTCTCGTGCGTAGAGTGAGATCTGCAAGTAGCCTTTCTGATGTCATCACAACATGCTCAGAAAAGCCAACAACCGCCCAAACCAGCGCTCCCCGTTTGCTTGCTTCCCAGCCCCCTGTGGTGTTTTGTTCCTCAGATGCATCAGGCCGCTGCCTCCTGCTCAGCTCTGCAGTTGTGGGTGGTTGCTGCTTTCTGCTCACCGCCCTCCGTGTAAATGTTACTTCAAACAGCCTTTCCTGACCACCCGTCCTGAAGATGCCACCTGCCTTGTGTCACCCCCTTTTGTTTTTCCTTAGAGTGCTGACGTACCGTAGGTTTGTGCATATGTTTGAGTCTCGTCTGTCTGCCTCTCAAGTGCAGGCTTTCTGAGGCCAGGGGCCTTGCCTGTCTTATTCGGGCAGTCTCCAGCACACAGCAGGCAGATGGAGAAAACTGTAGTCCATTAGAGAAGTCTTGTCCTTTAACATCTGACTTTTAATTAGACAAGCCATGCACGAGTATGTGAACTGGTTCTTGACGTAAAATAGTAACGCAGTGTGGAGTGCCGTTGGTAGCTGCCGTTGTCAGTTTGGATGTTTGTGTGGTGACACATCTGAGAGGGGAGCTCAAATCCACCAGATTTCCTCAGCAGAGGCTTGGCCAAAAACCCACTGCAGTTGAGCATAGAATTGACAAAACGTTCACTAGGATGCAAAGTCTTTGCTTCTCTCTCTTTTTAAGAGGAATGTTTGGTATTTGCTGGGGGACTGGGCCCATAGTGCTGAGGAACCCCTGGCAGCCCTGAGACCACGAATTGGCCATTCTTGTTCTAGAAAATGCAGTTTTATGCTTAGAGTGCTCCAAGGATATGAGCATTTACATCTTTATAACAGCTTTATTGAGATGTGATTCACATGACATACCTTCATGCGTTTAAAGTGTACTGTACCTTCGGTGGTTTTCAGTGTGTTCACTGAGTGGTGCTGTTCACCACAATCAACTTCAGAGTGTTGCTGTCATCCCAGTTTACATCTTTTTTTTTTGGTGATGAAGATTAGCCCTGAGCTAGCATCTGTTGCCAATCCTCCTCTTTTTGCTGAGGAAGATTGGCCCTGGGCTAACATCCGTGCCCACCCTCCTCTACTTTAGATGTGGGACACCACCACAGCATGGCTTGACAAGCAGTGCATCGGTCCGCGCCTGGGATCCCAACCTGTGAGCCCTGGGCCACCGGGCTGGCCCCTACATCTATTTTTAGTAATTCATGTGTAAGATGAGTGCTAGTATACACCATTCTTTTTAGTCCACTCATCATTTTAATAGAATCTTAGAATTTTAAAATTTGAGAGCAATTCTATTCACTTTCATCTCAAATCCTTTGGGGATAGGGTCGAGTATAAATATATAAGGGTGCTAGTCATCTGCATGGCAAAGATAAGCATCTAGAGAAACTACTACTTTGCTTAAGGCTTAGTGTTTTATTTCACTATTGTTAACATGATTTGGGAGATTTTAGTTATTGGGACGAAGCTAATGGAGGTGAAGCATTTTTGCAGGTGAGCTCTGTTCCAGTGTGGAACAGTTTTCTTGCAGATGTAGGATAGAAGTGAAAAAACAGCTTTTAGCAGTGGGGAAACACAAAATAAAAATTAAGATATTCCTTTCTTTTCTGCTCTCTGAACTTTTTTCCTCTTTGCTTGAGTAATACATGAGAACATGCTCATTTTAAGACACCAAAATTTCTGTCTCTGAGCAGGAATCCCCATTTTGTCCTCTCCTCTTCCCACTGGTAACAACATGGGTTTACTTCGCCAGGAGTTTTGTGTGTTAGTTACATATGCATGTGAGGATGTACACGTGATTTACATTTTTAAACAGAAAAACAAAAATCCCTGATGTTGTTCTGTGCTTTGTTGAGTACATGATTGTCTTTCCATTTTGAGCCTGTGGCTCTCCCTCCTCTTTACTGTTGTAACTTGTCCCCTGCATATGCTGTGCATGTACCGCCTTGTTCCCTTCCTCTGCTCTCCTTTTTTTCCAGAGCACTCATTTCCTGACATGCTCTGTAATCTATATGTCTGGTATGTTTATTGTTTGTCCCCACTCCCAGGGTGTACGCACCGGTGGGCAGGAATCTTTCTTCATTTACTGCTGCTCCCAGGTGTCTGGAACCATGATAAGCATGTAGTAGGTGCTCAGTAAACGCTTGTCGAGCAGATGAATGCGTGGCTCCATGATGCCCCTCTTTAAGGAGCTAGCACAGTTTCTAACTCCATTCTCTGTTGGATACAGGTTATTTGGTTATTTTGCTATAATGAACAGTGCTGCAGTAACCGTCTTTTCATGTGTCTTTGCTTTTGAACTTTTTTTTTTTTTTTGTGGGGAAGACCAGCCCTGAGCTAACATCTGTTGCCAATCCTCCCCTTTTTGCTGAGGAAGACTGGCCCTGGGCTAACATCTGTGCCCATCTTCCTCCACTTTATATGGGACGCCACCACGGCATGGCTGACAGGCAGTGCGTCGGCAGGCGCCCGGGATCTGAACTCGCAAACCCCGGGCTGCCAAGCGTGGACTAAACTGCTGCGCCACCGGGCAGCCCCTGCTTTTGAACTTTGAACACTTGTTTCTTTTACAGATTTTATATTGTTTTTGTTCTTCCTCATTTGTTTGGGTCACTTGTAGAAGGGCCTTCATTTAGTCTAGTCCCCAGGCCAGGCCAGGGCACCCTGAGAGCCCTGGTGAGACCTCGCTGTGAATACTGTCAGTTGCAGGAGTGCTGCCTCTGTTAGCGGGTGCCCCTGGCAGGTTTTTGTTTTGCTCTGATGAAAAGTGCTGCTGTTAACCATCTACCCATCATCCTCATTCTCCCATCTGGGCCACATGGGGCAAACCTGCTCCCTGTGTCACATGACGGTCCTTCAGCTGTTTGGAACAGTGGCCACAGCCCCCTGGGATGACGGAGATTTTCAAGGTGTACATCCATGTACTTATTTCGGTTTTTAGAAGAACCTATGTGAATCTTCAAATATTCATCCAATGTGTTTTTTAGGAAGTGTTGTGAAGAGTGAAGATTTCGCTCTCCCGAGTTATGTCGACCGGCGTGACTATCCCTTGCCTGATGTGGCCCACGTTAAGAACCTTTCTGCCAGCCAGAAGGCCTTGAAAGAGAAGGAGAAGGCCCCCTGGAGCAGCCTCTCCATTGAAGAAAAAGTTGAATGTGGGTATTGAAGGGAAGTACAGGCAAACTGTGAGAGGGGACTTTTACTCTGAGCTCTGGGGTGCTGCCCAGAGACCAGCATGCTTGGGAGGGTCTGTGGGTTGTGTTGCTGTGCTCTGCCAGCTGACTGGACCCCTGCCCAGGCCCTTTTGTCTCTGCTTCTGGGGCTCCAGCCCCGCAGGAGGAGCATGAGCACGTGTGGACACAGCAGCTGTGTGTGGGTCAGTAGAGAGCAGAGTGTGTGGTTGCAGCTTCTCAGTGCCTCTGCCATGTAGGACTGTTGACTGTAAATACTGACGGAAGATCAGCAAAACACTGTCAGGGAGGAAAGGGTATGAAGGTAAGGAGATTAAGTAGACCTACACTGTAATCTAAAGAAGAAAGAATTTCACTGGTTTTTTTTTCTCCCAAAGCAAACTCTGTGCATTTTGTTCCCTCCGTCGCCCCTTAGATGCGTGTGTGAGAGAGCACGTGTGTGTGCATGTGCATGAGCGTGTTATGGCCTTATGCCTATGTTATATTCCTCACTCCATGTTTTATCTGTCAGCTGTGCTGTTGTGGGGACAAATGGTGGAGCACTGTGGAGGAGGGAGCTGTTGGTCCCCATAGCTCTTCGTGCCTGCAAACAGCTGTACTTTCTGTTACCAGTGTATCGCATTAAGTTCAACGAGAGCTTTGCTGAAATGAACAGGAGCACAAATGAGTGGAAGACGGTTGTGGGCACTGCCCTGTTCTTCATCGGGTTCACTGCTCTCATTCTGATCTGGGAGAAGCACTATGGTGAGTAGAGAGGAGAGAAGGGACCGTGGCCTGGAGTGGGTCTCAGAACGTCCAGACCAGGCAGGGTCCCCGCTGTGTGTCAGGTCTCAGTCACACCAGAGCTGGGTGGAGCCAGCACAGCTCCATCTTAGTGGCCAGGCGTGGGCTGCAGGGTGGCTTTCAAACGAGATGGGCACCTTCCTCCTGGGCTACATCCCAGGACTGTTTACCAGGATTGGGGAACTGGCTCACGATAGCCGAGTGGTATAAGCCAGAATCTGATTTATTTACCGTGCTCCATGCTTGGTAGTGAACGACTTCCCTACTTTGTACAGCACACCGCATTTCCAGTGGCAGTTTATCTGCTCACCGGTCAGTTATCAAAAGATAGCGTAGTGAGGGGCCGGCCCGGTGGCGCAGCGGTTTAGTCCACGCTTGGCAGCCCGGGGTTCGCGGGTTCGGATCCCGGGCGCCCGCCGACGCACTGCCTGTCAGCCATGCCTGGCGGCGTCCCATATAAAGTGGAGGAAGATGGGCACGGATGTTAGCCCAGGGCCAGTCTTCCTCAGCAAAAAGGGGAGGATTGGCAACAGATGTTAGCTCAGGGCTGGTCTTCCTCAGCAAGAAGAGGAGGATTAGCAACGGATGTTAGCCCAGGGCCAGTCTTCCTCAGCAAAAAGAGGAGGATTGGAACAGATGTTAGCTCAGGGCTGGTCTTCCCCACAAAAAAAAAAGTAGACAAATGAAAAAAAAAAAAAAGATAGCGTAGTGAAAGTTAGGTCAAAGAAAAGGGAACTCAGCCCGTCAAAGGGCTGTTTCAACCGTATGGGGACTGCATCTCGGTAACCAGAATTCTGGGTTACCAGACCCAACAGTTCCTGCTTAGACAGTGTTGGCACTGTGCGCTCATTGAGAACAGCGTGTCGGGGAAGACCTGACCCGCGTGACATGTTGGCCGAGACAGTGTTGCCTCATGAAATTGTTCTGGACTGCAGTGTATGGCCCCCTCCCGCACACCCTTGAGGAGGAGTGGGTGGCCAAGCAGACCAGGCGGATGCTCGACATGAAGGTCAGCCCTATCCAGGGCTTCTCTGCCAAGTGGGACTACGGCAAGAACGAGTGGAAGAAGTAAGAACCCACCGCTCGCGCGCCTGGGCCTCACCCTGCTCCGCCACCTCCATGCAGCTCGGCACGCTTGCTGGAAACCACTGTGTCTCGCACCAGTGCTAATAAATGAGCAGTTTACGTGAGGTCCTCCGTGACTGATTCTTTGACAGCTAAAGGAGTGTCTGCGCTTTGAAATAAAATAGGTTTCTCCCCAGGGTTTGAACTAAACATGTTTTGGATACAAATGAAATGGCAAAAATAAATTGTATAAGAGGACATGATACAAAAACTAAAAATGCAGAGTCTTATGATGTGGGATATTGTAGGTTTTTGATGAGATTTATATGAGAGTAAAATCACTTTATAGTAGCCAGAGCAACAGAAGTCACCACGGCCACCTTTCTTCTGGGAGTGGGTCTGCCCCCTTGAAATTGTCAGTGTTGGCTGGAGAGGGTGACCGTGAGCCTGGGAAGGGCAGCCTGAGTCCTGAGCTCCCTGACTGAGGTCTAAATGATGGACTCACTTCCCTGGGCCTGCTTGGTTCCCTGGCTATTCAGCGTTTTCATCTAAAAAGCAGCAACGAAGCCAGTGCACTGTCAGGCAGTGGTTTAAGGAGTGGTTTCCTGGCCACTGGCAAGCTACCCGTAAGGCTCTCGTTCTGCACTACACATGGGTTCCCTCACTGGTCCCTGAGATGCGTGGAAAAGCAGGACAAATCCTAGAATATATCCTATGATGTGAGGGCCGCAGAGATGGCTGGTGCGAGGGGTCTCCCAGCGGCCTTGGCGTAGGAATGAGGCAAGGCTGGGAGGTGGCCCTGGAGAAGCCCAGCTGTACCTGGGAAGGGCAATTGGTCTCTGGAGCTTGAGCAGAGGAGTATCACAGGAGGGCCTTAAGTAGTTGGAAGTCTTGAACTAACTGATTTAAAATTAAGAACAGGTTAAATATAGCCCCTGATTGTAGTGTCTTCCTGCTGCTTGAGAAATGCCCTTGATCCCTTGTTCTTAAAGGGCCAGCTGACTTCCCTGGGAGGCCCTCCCTGCATTGCGGGAAAGAGGAAATGCTGGAGCTGCGGGGCGTGGGAGTCTGGCGGTGACGACCAGCATGGCCTCTGTATGGCTTCAGCTACAAAGCTGGGGCCTCCCGCTGATGCCATTTTCACCTACTTCCCAGGGTGGCCTCTTGTGGGGCTGAGGTGCCTGACCTGGCCCAAGGTTGCCTCTGGCCCATCACGTGGCTCTTCTGACCCTTAAGTGACCATTGGTGGAGCACCTACCCTGGGCCAGGCACTCCACAGTCACTGTCTCACTCCTTAGAATGACCCCGAGAGGAAGGGGCCCTCACCCCCGGTTATATGACAGAACTGAACCGGGCTGGAGGCAGAGGGCTTTGCCTGACTGGAAGCGAGCAAGTGGTGGAGACTGAAGGTCCCTTTAACCCCTAAACTCTGCTTCTACCCTGGCATAGTTCTGAACTGTGGGTCCCTGAGCCTGGGGACTTCCCATGGAGCAGTCAGGCTCTCCCTGGCCTTCCCCTTCTCGTGTGGGAACCCGCTCTCCAGGATTACCGCTTGTATGTCAGTGTCAGATTCCAAAATGTGACTAATGAGTCCTCTGTTCTTTTTGTGGGTTTAGGCCTTAAAAAAAATTACTGCAATTTTAGTGGGAATTTGGGAGGGAGCAGGGTTAATGCTGGATTCAACCCATCCCTTAAGCTGGAGGTCTACTTGACCCTCTGTTGATCCTCGGAACCCTCACTCTCATGGGGCTCATGGGAGCACCAAGGACCAGTAAATAAGATTTAACAGTGCTCCTCGGGGTCGGGCTGAGGGGCTGGTGGAGAGGGTGTTTTGGGCGGGAATGGGAACAGTTTGAGGTCGGTTGGGGTGGGCGGCACAGAAGAGGTGATGTGTGAGCTGAGACTTGAAGAATGAGAAGGAGCCACTCACGCCAAAACTTGAGTGAGTGGAGGCGAGGCTGGCGGGTGGAGACTGTTTCAAACTTGAAGCTTGGCAAAGGAAGGCCGTGAGGAGGACGAGCTTGCTGTGTTCAAGGAACAGACGACCGGTGGGGACAAAGCACTACGAGAGAGAGGAAGGAAGTGGGGCAGGACTTCGAGAAACGGCAAGGAGGCAGTTGGAGCAGCCCCCAGCTTAGCTCCTTGGAAGCCGGTGGGGAGATTTCTTACAGTGGGGGCATGAGACCACTTGCAGAGCCCCTGCCTGGCTGCTCCTCAGGCCTGATGCTTGCCACTTAAAGTGTGCTTTGTCTCTTTTTACTGTTATTTTAGCCCCTCACTCAATGCTCACCTTGTTACCAGTCAGCAGCTTTCTACCCTGTAGAATTTAAAAATCATTCCATACAAAGGGACAGACAGCAGTAGACTTACCAAATGTAACCCTAGAAGCCAGAGGCAATGGAACAATAGTTTCCTCTAGAATGATGTAATCAGCTAAACTATTAACCAAGAGCAGGGGAAAAAGTATTCACAGGTGAAGATTAAGAGCATTTATTACTGACAGGTCTTTGCTGAGAGAAGTACTGAAGGACATAGTCCAGGAGGAAGAAAATTGAACTCGGAAGGAAGGAGATATAAGCAGGAGGGGTGAGAAGGGACCTGGACACCAGGAAGGCAAACCCACTGGAACGCTGGTTGAATACGGGTCAAAGTGATAACGCCGCAAGGGTGGGGATGAAGGCAGGGGCCAGGGACTCTGGGAGGGTGAGGGCTGTGGTGGCATACTTGAATTTCCGCGAATCCCCACGTGAAGACGAAGTAACTAGATAGCAAACCAAGAACTCTATTGACAATCTCTCTCAGAAAATTAGTGAGGAGATATTCCTAAGACGCCCCCCACCATGATATCCAAAGTACAAATGGGTGGGGACAAATCATCGAGGCCATGCCCTGCACAGTATCTGCTTTGGAGCTGGAGGAAGCAGAGGGAGGCAGGGGACAGCTGATGGACCTGAGACCTGAGACCCATGGTAGCTAAGGTTCTCACGGGGAAGGCGGTGCAGCGGGACCCTCTGATGAGGCCCGGAGGCGTCGCCCAGTCCAACAGCAGGAGAATGCGGGGGGCCCTCGGTTAGGTCCCAAGGGGCTGGAGCACTCTCGGGCTTGACGCTGACCCTCCTGGGCTGACCGCTGAGACAGGGACCCACACTGCAGAAAAACTGCTGAGAGTGGAGTCAGATTGACCAGGACAGGGACAGCAGGGGCGAAGGAATGGTCAGGTCCAGATACATGTGGGGGAAGTGAAGGCAGCCCGAAAATCTCAGAAGGCCAGTTGCCATGTTTTTCAACCTCAAATGAAAACAACCTAAGGGGGCTCTTGTGAAATTAAAGACATTATCCTGAACCACACCTCCTTGTAGAAATTCAGGAAAGTGAATTTGAGCTTCAACGAGGAGACCTACTGTAATGGATTAACAGCCATCCAACATATTGAAATCGCTGAGTGATGAGACACACAAAGGAAACAGGAAAGTGTGAGCAGGACTCAGGAACAAAACAGTCAACAGAAACTGGGGTTTTGGCCGGGTTCTCCCCACAGCACCTCGGTGTTGGTTCAATGGGCCGGTGGACCAGGCCGCCGTGGTGGCAGGAATGAAGGCTATGCACAGGCCCCACAGTGTGGACTTCCTTTCCCAGAAGCTGTCCTGGTGGCCACTGATGTCAAGTGCCTGATCTGCCAACAGCTCGGAGATCAATGCCGAGCCCCAACCTGGCACTGCATGTGCTTATTCATGTGGCAGGGGGCTCATGCCCATGGACATCACTGGTCTTACCAAAGACCCCCTCACCTAGAAGCAGCTGGCCTTCTGAAGTGGCCTTGTGAACACTCGGTGGTAGGCAGTTGGGCATAACGCTCTCAAGAGATGGGATTCTATGTTACAGGATGCATTATATACTTTTTTAAATCAATTTTTTCATTGTGGTAGAATATACATAACATAAAATTTACAATTTTGACCATTTTTAAGTGGAAAATTCAGCGGCATTAAGTACATTCACATTGTTGTGCAACCATTGTCACTCTCCATCCCCAGAACATTTCCATCTTCCCAAACTGGAACTCGGACCCTATTAAACAATAACTCCCCATTCCCCCTCCCCCAGCCCCTGCTCTACTCTCTGTCTCTATGAATTTGACTATCCTAGGAACCTCATATAAGTGGAATCATACTATAAGTGACCTTTTGTGGATGACTTATTTCACTCAGCGTAGTGACCTCAAGGTTCGTTCATGTTGTAGTGTGTGTCAGGATTTCCTTTCTTCCCTTTTAAGGCTGAATAGTATTCCGTTGTATGTATATACCCTGTTTTGTTTATCCGTTCATCCACTGATGGACATGAGGGTCGTTTCCACCTTTGGCTATTGTGAATAATGCTGCTATGAGCATGGGTGTACAAATATCTTTTCAAGTCCCAATTTTCAATTCTTCTGAATCTCTACCCAGAAGTGGAAAAAGCCACAAAGTAGGTGGCAATGCTTTCCTGGTTTTCATGTTGTGAGGCCTGAGGGACTCTTCCATTCTTGACAAGGAGAGTGCTTCTTTCCTGTCATACAAAAATATGCATTCCTAGGAGACCAGTATGTGGTTCTCCTTTACCCTTAGCCTGAATGTATGGGTTGGGGTCAAGGGGTAGAAGGGGGAGTGGCTTCTTGCACTTTCACGCCTAATAAGATTTAAACTGGCAGGATTTTTGTTTCCCATTTCTGAACATTCTTTGCTGCTTTGGAGGCCTGATTCCCAAGGGAATTAATGATTCCACCAGGAGACACAGCAGTGGCTCTCGTGAACTGGAAATTGAGACCGCCATGCCTGTGTGGGGCTCATGCCCCTGAACCAACAGGAAGAGAAGGGGGTTACTGTGCTCTGTGGGATGAGTTTGTGCCAGCCAAGGGGGACAATGAAGGCTATGTCTAGAACCCAGGGGATTCTCTTGGGTGCCTCTTAGAACTCCCAAGTCCAATAGTAAAAGTTAACGTAAAACAACAGTTTACAACAAAAAGGGAGGACCACCAAGGATTCAGACCCTACGTGAATGAAGATTTGGGTCACCCCAAGAGGTGAAGAACCTCACCCAGCTGAGGACTGGATAAGGCAAAGGAAATACAGGATGGGCAGTGGAAGAAGTTAGGAATATCAACTGTGGCCTCATAACCAGTGTCAGAAGTGAGGAATGTAGTGTCTATGCCTGTTTTCTTCCTTGCTTGTTGTGTGTGTATTAATTATTTTTCTTTTCTGCCTTCCTTTCCCTTATTATTTTGTACAAGTTTTTTGGAGGTTAGTTTTACAATTTAGCCATTAGGTAACAGGGTGTTCAGATGTGACTGTGACTGAATCTGAGGAGCAATTCACACAGCCCAGGGATATCTACAGTGACTCTTGGGACTTAGTCTTCATTTGGGGTGAGGAGAACATCTTCCTGCATATGAAGGATATTTGCATCTTGTTTTGAGGATGTAGAGTTGTTTGATGTTTGATGGAGGTTCATAAACTTGTATACGAATGTGCATGGTCACTGAGTAGCCTAAAAGATGGACTGTGCCAGGTAAGTTATTATCGCTCAGCTTCAAACCCACCTTCCATGCTGGCTGATGGATGCTGGGGCCGGGATTCTGCAAACTGTTTCGGCTTGGCGGGCTGGCTTAGCTTTGGCCACTAGGGGCCCTTGAGGAGCCTAGAGGCTGGAGGAGAAAGGAGGGAAGGCTGGAGGAGAAAGGAGCTCTTTTTGTCTGCTTCCTGTCTGTTTCCTGTTTCCTGTCTGCTTCTTTTTACTTTCTGTGAGCGTCTCCCTAGCATGCGTCTTCACCCCGGCAGTGGCGGGTCCTTCCGTAGCAGCAGCTGAGCCCGGTTTTCAGTTGTTCCCACGCGTGCAGGATCAGCCCAGGCACAGGTGGAGAGCAGCAGCAAGGCCTGCATGTTGAGGAGCTTCTGCGTGATCTCCCGTGCAGCTCAGAGGCCCTCGGGGGGGCTGCCCCCGGTCCCATGAGGTGTCACAGAGTGCTCTCCAAAAAGGAGTGTCACCATGGAAGCCTGGTTAGTTTTTTTTTTTTTTTTGAAAATGACAATTAAATAAGTTGCACATTTATTTTTATTTTATCTGTGATATTGGTATTTGAAGAGGAAAAGCTTAGGTTTTTCGGTTGGGAGGAAGAAGATGAAGCTATCCTTGGATAGTGACTCTCAACGACCCTCTTGAGTTTCTGTGAAGTCTTCCGTGTGCTCTGAAAGCCTTCCTCTATTGTGTCTCATTTCACTCCCACCTTCCATGTTTCCCCGGGTGTGATGAGTTCCCAGGACTCTTCCTGCAGCTCTCTGACCTGTTAGATCCAGACTTGACCCCCAGGTCGGCCCTGCTCACACTGCTTTCACGCCAGATGCTCAGCAATTCCCTTAATATCCAAAATAAAGTTACTTTAAAAAATTATTTCTTGGGTTCTTTTTTTTAATTCTACTTTTTCCCCCAGTTTTGTTGGGAAATAGTTGACATACATCACTGTATAAGTTTAGGGTGTACAACATGATGGTTTGAGTTACATATATTGTGAAATGATTACCACAGTAGGTTCAGCTAAGACCCATTATCCCATATAGACACAATAAAAAGAAAAGAAAGTAGAATAGAAAAAAAGAAAAAATAGTTTTTTTCCTTGTGACGAGAATTTAGGATTTACTCTCCTAACAACTTTCCCTATATCAGACAGCAGTGTTACTGTAGCTATCATGTTGTACATTGCATCCCTAGTACTTATCTTATAACTGGAAGTCTGTACCTTTTGACCATCTTCCTCCTGTTCTCCTTCCCCACCACCCTCCACCTCTGGTAACCACAAGTCTGATCTCTTTTTCTATGAGTTGGTGTATTTTGTTTTTTAGATTCCACATGTAATTGAAATCCTACAGTATTTGTCTTTCTCTGTCTGACTTATTTCACTCAGCATAAAGCCTTTAAGGTCCATCCATGTTGTCAGAAATGGTAGGATTTCTTCTTTTTTTATGGCTGAATAATATTCCAGTGTATATGTATATATACTACAACTTCTTCATCCATTTATCCATTCATGGACACTTAGGTTGTTTCCGTGTCTTGCTTATTGTGAATAATGCTGCTATGAACATGGGGGTGCAAATATCTTTTCAAGTTAGTGTTTTCGTTTCCTATGGGTATATTCCCAGAAGTGTAATTGCTGGATCACGTTGTAGTTCTATTTTTAATTTTTTGAGGATCCGTCATACTGTTCTCCATAGTGGCTGTACCAATTTACATTGCCACCAACAGTGCACAAGTGTTCCCTTTTTTCCACATCCAAGCCAACATTCGTTATCTCTCGTCTTTTGGTGATGGCCATTCTAAGAGGCATGAGGGGATATCTCATTGTGGTTTTAATCTGCATTTCCCTGGTGACTAGTGACGCTGAGCATCTGTCCACGTACTCCACGTACGTGTTGGCTTTCGTGTATCCAAAGGAACACTATCTGTTCAGGTCCTTTGCCCATTCGAGGCACGGCTGACTTGTGCTCCTGGCCTTTATCCACCCAGAACCGCAGTTCCTGCCCCAGAGAAGTGGCTCAGATGCATTTTAGAGGGTTGTCATCAGCTTGCAGGCATCTCGAACAGTGCAACTGGACCTGCGTCTTAGCGAGTTAGACTTGGTTATTTCAGGGGCTGCATTCTCAGTTCTGGACAGCAGAGGGCGCACCGACACCTAAGCCATCCTGTTTGTAGAGCAGGGCATCTGGACAACGGTGCCAGAGCAGAGTGAGCAGGTGCTTCCCCCTGGAGCCTTCTCTAGCCTGGAGGGTGAGGCACGGGCAGCACGTTTGTTCACACAGCCTCTTCTTCACACGTCTCTGCTTGTCCCAGCACTTCACCCACAGGCAGGGGACCTGCAGGGTGGCTCTGGCCAACCCCATCACTCACCAGGAGTCGCTGCGATTTCCTCTCCTCCAGCCGCCCTTCCTCTGTCCTGCAGAATCCTCTGGCCCATGAGAGGTTCTGCTGCAGGTACCAGCTCTGTAGGCTTCAAACTTCATTTCACCACCAGGGATGCTCTGCATGGGGTCTGACTTGGCACAGACCCCGAAAGTAAAATGTAGTTTACAAAGGAGTGATGTAGGCTTACAATGTTGGAAAAAATATGCCTGAGAGCCAATTCATGCAGCTTGTATCACCACTGCACCCTAAGTCAAAGTGCATAAGGACTTTATCTTTGAAGTAGGCTGGTGAGGGCTTAATGTACCATCACCAACTCCGGCTGCTTGGGTCCCAGCCCTGACTTATTGCCCTACATGCGTTATTTCCTCATTGCAGCCATGAGGTTATCCTCCCATTTTACAGATTAAGGGACGGGGGCACAGAGAGGTTAAGTGACTTGTGCAGGGTCACATAGCTGGTAAAGGCAGAGCTGGGATTCGAATCCCGGTTGGCCTGCACCAGAGCTCAGTCTGTACCTGCTGTGTTTGCTTGAGCACCTTGTACAACTCCTGGCACATAGTAGGTGCTCAGTTAAGTGTTTACTGAATAAACAAGCACGTGTAATCCCTAGGAATGAGTCAACCTCTAAGGGTCTTTTCAAATGACTTCCTCATCTGTTGGCCTTTGCCCTATAACAGCCACTCCCACCCCCCCACCAAAAAAACCAAACCAAAAGTCAACAACAAAATCAGCTAAACTCAGACGCCCACTGCTCTCCAACTGACCAGTTACCTCCTGAGCCATCCCTTCCAAGACCTGCCCTGCAGGCAGCACCTCGTCTTCGGATGATGTTAGGAATCCCATTCCCTCCATAAAACGTAGTTGTATGGTGCGATTGCCAGATTCAATCCAGCGCACCACGGGGGCGTGCATCGTGGACAGGCATGGAAGGCAGCACTGTCGTGCCTGGGGGATTACAGACCCCTTTACGGATCTGATGGACCCTCTGGCTGCTACTCTCGAAAACGCACACATTGAAATCCAGCCCCAATTATTGCTCGTCTGAGGCAGGCTGAGGGTGAGGGTGACCAGCCTGTCATGGCTTTCCCAGGACCTTCCCAGTTTTAGCACTAAAGCCCTGAATCCCTAATGTTGTCATTAGCTGATTAATTCTACTGACCACTGTGACAGAAATAGCTCTAACTGCGGAGTTTTTGTAATTTATTGAAAGAAGCTGAATATAGGACATGTGGCTTGTCCTGACAAAGTCCCGACGGGAGCAGGACAAAATTACCAAACACAAGACATGTCCACGCAGGACACCTGGCAGCCTACACACCCTGGAACCCCTCGGTCTTAGGACGATTGGAAAGGTTGGTCACCCGACTGAGGGGCCATGTTGAGAGCCGGGCATCCCTCCCAAGGACGTGAAGTTGTATTAGGAAACTCACGGTGACGCAAGGCTTCATTCCAGTGTTTCTTAGCCCAGGCTGCATGTTAGGGTCACCTGGGCAACTATCTAAAGGTGCTGAGGTGTGGGCCCCACCCTAGTGCATCTGTAGGGGTTGAAATCTGCCCCAGGTGATTCAAGTGCAGATTCAAATCACTGTGTTCGTTGCTAAGTTGCCTGGGAAACTGGCTGAAAACACAGACCTTTCTGGCCCAACCCAGGGCTCCTGAATCAGAATCTCCAGGGCAGCCAATCTGGGGTTAACAAGCCCGCAGGTGCTCTTGTGTGGGAGGGTACCTCACCCAGAAAGCCCGTTAACAAAGGGGGATCCCAGCTGCTGACACAGGGTGGTAGGGGAGGGGCAGGCGGGCCAAAGGAGGTAGCAGCCACCTCCCCCAGGACTGCCCCCACCTGCCGGCATTTGAATCTGACATCTTCTCAAAGGCGGCGTGCAGCTGGCTGTCATCTCCCAAGTGAACACGAGGTGGTGTCCAGGCTCCGTGCTTGTCCTGCAGCCCCCAGAGCCTGGCTCTGCATTTTTAATTTCTCTTTTTCCCTTGACAAACTTGTCTACTGAAAAGTTGGAAGGAGAGTTTGTGCAATCTGGATTATGGGGCAATGGCCTGGATTGTCCTGCTGTGTGCGTGATGTTCCTTTAAAAGACTTGCGTGTGATTGTGAAAATCGCCGTGAGAAGCTCAGGTCTATATGATTGGGTCACAGATTTACCTCCTGACCAGTGCAGGGAGGAAATGAGAGTGACTGTCTCCCCTTTGTTCATTTCCTCATTGATGCCAAACTTCTGCCATGGACGGATGGGACCCCCATCCTCAGGGACCAAGTGAGAAGCATTTTATCTGCTCAGTAAATTCCAGTTTACTTCAGAGCACGTGTTGTTATCAAATTATCCATGAACTGCTTTCCACTTTCATGCTTCTGAGGATGGACGTTATGTAACATAGCTGAGAAGCAGCTGAGCAACTGTGAGAGACTCACTTTAGAAATGGGGAAATAGGAACGCAGGGAGGCAGGTTGGTGTGGGGCGGGGGGCGCCAGCTCCTCCTGCCTATTTCACCATCTGTCTGTCCACAAGGGGGATTGCTGTGGAAGGCCGTCACTGGGGAGGTGTGAGGATTCCTCTAGAGCTCTGGCCACAGACAGCTCCCTCAAGGCCAATTGTTGGCATCCTGTGGACCCCAGAACTGAGGCTGCTGCTTCGGAATCCAGGGTCTGTCCAGGTTGATGCTGTGGCCCCCACATTGGAAATGCCAGGTTTTAGGGGAAAACAAAGGTTCCCGAGACCTTTTCGGGGCCTCCTTATTTTGACATCTTTTGGCTCTCAGCATGAAGTTGCTGAGTCCAGGTTCAGCACCTGTGCCTCGCCTTCCTGCTCCCCAGCCCAGCACCACCAGAGAGAGAGGCATCTTCTCCAGAGCGTTCCACAGCTTGGGTTTGTGCTTCTGGCCCTGGGCTCTGTGGAGCTCCGGATGTATGTGGGGGTGGCCTGAGGGGGTTGGGGGTTGTGTGTGTCTCAAAAGCCACAAGAATAAACAGGGCATGTTTTCTTGGGGCATCACTTTCACTCAAAGTTTTGGAAAAAAGTTCTTGTTTATGTCAAACAAACATGGATATACCATAGACTGGAATGAAAAGCTCAAGTCAATTTTAAAGACAAAACACACACGACTTCAAAGAGATTTGCATGGGGGCCAGTTTGAGCCACCTTGGAGGAGTTCTTCTCCTCTGCTTAAAGCAACTTGAAGAATAAGTCCATCAACAACACACATTTCTTGAGTACCTGCTACGTGCAAGGCACTGCGCTAGACACTGAGGGGGGCAGAAATGGGAGATACAGCTCTTGCTCGAGAGGATCTCGTGGTCTAGAGAGGAGTCTTGGCTTCATCTTCATCATCATCATCATCATCATTGCCACTATTACCATCATTACCATCACCATCACCATTAGCATCTTCTTCCTCATAATCATCATCACCACTATCCTCATCATCTTTATCCTTCTCATCACCATCATCACCACCATCACCATCATCACCACCATCATCAACACCACCATCATCAACACCACCATCATCACCATCACCATTTTCAACATCATCATCACCACCATCACCATCATCATCGTCTTCATCCTCCTCCTCCTCATCATTATCATCATCATCAACATCATCACTTTCTTCATCTTCATAAGCTCCAGAACACCTGTGTCTGTTGCTCCCCACTGTAACCCTAGCTTCCAGGATATTTCCTGGCATGTTAGGTACTCAAAAATGTTTACTGAATGAGTGCCTCGTCATCATGTAATCATGACATCATTTATGTTGTGTATTATCGCAGTTACTGCTTACTTTAGTCCCAGGAGGTAGGAAGTATAGTTATCTTTTCCAGAAAGAGAGTTGAACAACCTCCAAAGGCTGTATGCCAAGTAGATGGTAGAATCAGGATCTAAACCCTGGTCCATCCAAACTGCAGGGCCTGGGCATTCCACCTTGAACCATGGTGGCCTGGGGCTCCTGGCACAGCTATCAGGTAGGACTTGAGCTCAGAGGGCATGAGCCCTTGAGGCTGGCTTGGTCAGGGGTGGCTCTGATTTAATATTTCCATCATATACTGAGACTATCCAGTGTCCAGATACCAGAGAGCACCAGCTGGAGTTGACCGCGTGTGTCAGAAGATATGACCAGCAGAGGACTTAGGCAGCAATTTCATGTTTGGGGCTTCTTGGCCGGTGGCCACGTTGGCTCCTGATGCTGCCCAGGCATTTCCACACATGCTGTGGCAGTGCTGGTCTGGAGGAGGGCATGTGGAGTTTTCCCTTTGATTAGGAGCCTGCTGGGGTCACCTGCAAAGCAGAGTCACAAGGCTGCCCCAGAGGACTTTCCCAGCCATTACAGCCACCACTTCCTCAAACCTCCCTGAGGACCCATTGGAAAACACCAGGTTGGGATCCTCCTGAGTCTGGGAGAGCCGCTGTTCTGGGGCTGCAGGGGATATGGGCTGGAGAGACAGAGGACCCACCTAGGGTGCCTGGATGCAGTGTTAAGTCATAGCCGAATGTCAGGGGTAGACTGTGTATGTGTCCTGTGGCCATCGCAACAAATTACCCCAAACTGGGAGGCTTAAAACAACAGGAACCTATCCTCTCACAGTCCTGGAGGCCAGAAGTCTGAAGTCAAGGTGTGGGCAGGGCCGTGCTCCTTCCGGAGGCTCTGGGGAAGGATCCTTCCTGCCTTTTCCAGCTCCTGGTGGCTCCCGTCACTCCTGGGCTTGTGGCCGCATCCTTCCAATGTCTGTCTCCATCTTCACAAGGCCTCTCACCTGTGTCTGTCTAATCACCCTCTCCTTTCTCTGAAGGAGTCCCCCTTATCCACAGGAATATGTTCCGAGACCCCCAGCAGATGCCTGAAACACAGATAGTACTGAACCCTATATATACCATGTTTTTCCTCTACATACATATTTTAAGTGTGACAGCAAAACTAGCACAAATTTCTTTTTCCTTCTTCACAATTTCACGGATAGAAGATTTGTTCTTACTTTAGGTCTTAGCAACCTCAACATACGGTTTTTTTTCTTTCCTTATTAAGCTGAGAACTGTCACCTTTTCACTTAAAGGAGGCACTTTATGGCTTCTCTTTGGCAGATCTGAATTGTCAGCATCACTGCTCTTGTGCTTTGGGGACATTATTAAGTAAAATAAGGGTGACTTGAACACAAGCACTGGGATACCATGGCAGTTGATCTGATGACTGTGACAGCTGACTAAGGGGCGGGTAGCAGATACAGCACAGATACGCTGGACAGAGGGATGATTCACATCCCTGCGGGACTGAGTGGGACGAGCAAGATTTCATCAGGCTACTCAGAACAGCACGCAATTTAAATCTTATGAATTGTTTCTTTCTGGGATTTTCCATTTAATATTTTCAGACTGTGGTTGACCGCGGGTAACTGAAACCGTGGAAAGTGAAACCACAGATAAGGGAAGACTACTGTATAAGGACACCTGCACTGGATTTAGGGCCCACACTACTCCAGTCTGACCTCATCTTAACTAATCACATCTGCAAAGACCCTATTTACAAATAAGGTCGCATTCACAGGTACTGGGGGTTAGGGCTTCAACAACTTCAACATATCTTTTTGGGGACACAATTCAACCCAAAACAGACGGATGGCACTGCTGCTCTCAGGCCATCCCCGGACAGCACCAGGCTTGCCAGGTCTCACCTATGATGGGCACAATAAACTGCCAGGTCGCCTGAGCCAGAACTTGTCTAAGGAGTTAGCCTTCTTTAGAGTGCAGGGGACCTTTACTGCCCCCGCCCCACCCCTTGCCCCTAACTTGTGGCACCACTTGGATTTCTGGTGGTGACTCATCATCCCTCCGGGCCAGGGCTGAGTGTGGGACCTGGCCTGAGCCCACTGGAGCACCCCAGTCCTCTGCTGGAGGAAGTTTTTCAAGAACGGGCATGTGACCCAGTTGATCCACTGGATTCCAGGACTTCTGCTGGAGAGACTAGGGAAGAGTACCCTTTCTGTTGCACCTGGAGCAGCGGGGGTGTGATCTGGACCCACCGGGGGACGTGAGTGGAGTGGTCCGCCTGACACTGAAGCCAGCAGAGTGAAGTGGAACCAGAGATGGAGAGAGGCTGGGGCTTTCTGGCATGATCTGAGCGCCTGGATCAGCCTTACCTGAGCCCAGGCACTGCTGGACCTTTTGCTTGCATGAACCAATCAATTCCCTTTTTTCCTTTATTTGCTCAAACCAGTTAAGTTAGATTTTTTTGGTCATTGATAACAGAAGGAGTCCAACCAAAACACATAGGTTCAAAGACTTTTGGAGTCGTCACCACCCTCTTTGAGAATCCAACAAAAGCTAAGAATCCTCTCTCCAGAAATACGTATAAGCACACAGAATTTGGCATGTGATTGGGCTCGTAGGCTCAGTGGATCTCTTCCATGGGCCTTGTAGGTACCAAGAATCTCAGGCTGAAACTGGTTTGAAAAAAATGCTAAAAAGTTCTTGGAAGCCTGCACTGGAGTCTTTCCAGGTTCTGAGATTAGATGAGACAGAGCTGTGGATGGGCGTCTGTCTTCCTCCCAGACTCATCAGAGCCTATGGAACATGGAATATCCATGCATTTATCTCCTGCTCCCATCCAGGGTCCTTCCTCTCCTCTACCATCAGTCATTGTAGCGTTCCCTGCCTGCCTCCTTGGAGCGTAGAAAATGTCCCGACACTGCTGGGAGGGGAGTAGACTGTTGTGGCCACCGAGGCAAAGTTGGGCGTGTGGATCCCTTCAGCTTCTGAGGACGCGCACTGTGGCACTGTTTAAATAGAAAAAAACTGGAAACAACCTGAGTGTTTATCAAGAGAGGAGTGGAGAAGTGAACTGTGGCACCATGGAATCACATCCAGCAGTCGATGTGGAAGCAGCAGATCTGCGTGTGTCGACGGGAAGATCTTGGAAGCATGACGTGGAGTGAGAAGAGCAGGGAGCTGCGGGCGTGGACCGTATGGAACCACTGAGGCAGCAATACACCGTCCTCAGGGATCCCTCTGTCGGGGGGAAAGGGTACAGCTGTGGGTGTGGGGGGTACCTGCACCTTCGGGAAAGGGGCTACCCCTGGGGAGGGCAGGGGCAGTGGATCTGGAGGAGAACAAAGGGCCCCACTCTCTGTGGTGTTTTAGTTCTTTACCAGAGTCTGAGGCAGACACGGGAAAACTACACACCAGGGTCTTCTCCGGGCATCACCACGTATTCCCTGTGAAGCCTGGGTGCAGGGACCTCAGCGGCCCTTTGGCTTCACATGCACACACGCACACACACACACACACAGTGTGTACACATGCTCAAGCATACACATACACACAACACAATGCATACAGGAATGCATACACATATGAATACATGCACACACATGTACACATATGCATAGACGTGCACACACATGTGTACACACGCACTGAATACTGACAGCTTTATTGAAGTCTCCAGACCCCCTCATGATGGATCCACCCCAGGACTTCCCGGTTATATGGTTCCATATATTCCTCTTCCCTATGCTTAGTCAGGGTGGGTGGGCTTCTGTTACTTGTGGCTGAAGACCCTCAACCTCAGTACACTTCGTTGGGTCAACTAGGAGACCTTGCACATCTGGGGAACCTTTTAACCTCGGATCCAGTCCACCCTTCCCCGTGTCATAGATGAAGAGCTCAGGTTCAGAGAGGTGAACTGTAGATGTAAACAGTAGCCCCCTACCCCATAGAAGTGTTTTCAACTTGAAGCAATCTCAGAAAACAAAACCTGGAAATCCAGCCCCCACCCCAACACCATAAGCACAAAGGGAAGCAGTGGGTGGGTAGTGGGATGTGGACCCACCAGGACCCATGTCCTTGCCCTGTTGCTGCCAGACTTCTGCTCATGGAGACTGAGCATTAGTCACTGGCCATGAACCCTCCATGAGTTTTTTGAAATAATGTATAATCAGGGTCTGGGGCAGTTGAATGCTGAGCTATTTACGTTGTGAGTGAATTATGTATTTTTGTCCATTTGCAGAGAACAGATCTTTCACATGTTTACAGAATAAAGAAAAGCCAATGCTTGTTTCAGATGTCTGAGCAGCCTGAATTTTTCTTTTCTTGGGCTTGAAAAACACAGCAGACTCCTCTGAGTCTGAGTTGCTGTATTAGCGTGGTCAATAGTCTCCCCTGGGGTTCTCGTGAAGGAGGGGAGGGATGTGCACTTTCGTGGGGGGCTGTGTCAGGTGGCCCTCGGAGTGGTGTTGCCCTCCCCAAATCTGCGGTTCCAGGTCACGGAGGGCCTTGCTTTGCTTTTCTTTTGTCTGCTGGCTCTTGAATCCTGAGGTTGTGTCTTGGGATAAATAGTGGAGCCCAGTGTCTTTGATGCAAAGACCACCAGAATATTGGCCAGTTTCTTCAGAGTATTTACTCTGTGTTAAGAGAGGTCTGTGCAGTTGAGTTTTTGGTTTTTGTTTTTGCTTTAAAATTATTATGAAATATTTCAGGCATACAAAATTGTACACAGGATAGTACAGTGAACCCTGTGGACCAATCACCTGGTGTAAGAAACAAGACATTACCTGGGACCCTTCTCGTTCGCTCCGCCCTTGCCCAGAACACAGTGTTTTTCCCTGGGGGAGTTTTTCTCCGCCCTCGGGAGTGATTCTTCACTTTTCCAGAGGACCCCTGGCCTCCTGTGCCTGCAGCCTTCCCTGTGGCCTTAGAGGTGCCTGGGCACCTGTGACAGTGCAGGGTGGACATGCGGGTAAGCAGTCCAGTCCTGGTTCTGGTCGACCCCCTGCCTGCCTGACCTGGGCCAACTGTGTCCCCTCCCAAGCCCACTGCCGTTTCCTCATCCAGGGAGCTGGGGTCACAGCTGGCCCAACTGGCGGGATGGAATGGGCTAGCTCCCCGCTCCCGACGACAGGAAGCCTCGGTAAATATTAGCGCTTATTATCATCGTGCAACCTCCAGACACGTTCGTGCACCACATCTCAAGAACTCTCGTTCTTAGGGTGCACCAGGGGTCATAGCCCCTTCACAAACAGACAGCGCTGGACTCCTTCCCCCAAATAAAAGAGCAAAACAAAAGGGGTTTCTTCATAAGCTGTTTAGCAACCCAGGGAGGGAAAAGCAATCAGAGACGTGGAAACAGCTCCGGGGGCGTCGCTGTGCAGGAGCCGCGCTTTCCTGCGGTGAGCCCGCAGAGACCGGCCGCACGCTGCTGGGGCTGCGCGCCGGGAAAGAGGAACAGGAAGAGCGCGCGGGTTGAGCAACTCCGAGCCCAGATTGGGCCGGCGACCGCAAGCCTGGGCGCCGCAGCTGCTGGCGTTTGCACAGGAAGCGCCCCCCGGCCCGGACGCGGGCCCCTTCTGCGCAGGGTGGGCTCCCTGGGGTCCGGCGGCCCGGCTTCCCAGGGCGGGGTCTGTGTCCCCCTGCACACCCCCCAGGAGCCCGTCGGACAGGCGGGGCCAGAGCGCGCCCACCTCCTTGCTCTGGGCTTGAACCTCCCCAGTAATCCTCGGTCTGCCTCTCCCAGGAAGCTGCCGGAACTCTCCAGAAGGATAGTACCTTATCTGCCCGGCACCCTTCTCATATCTTGCTTCTTAACCTCTTCACTCCTGTGACTACCTTGGGGTATATGTAATTTATTTCTAAAAACTATACAAGTAACTCTATTAGAGAAAGTTTAGAAAAAGAAAAAAATTGACCCATCATCCCACAATCTGAACGTTATAGCTGTTGTGATTTGGGTATATTTCCTTTCAGACTTTTCCCTCATGCGTGTTTTGCACCTGATTTAAACACAGTGTGGACATAATTGGAGAGCCGGCTTTTTATCCAACACAATCTCATGATCTGGTCTCCCTCTGTGCTGCTGTGGTTTTCAAGTATATCCTCGTCAGCCCTGGGGATTTGCACTGTCATTTTATTCATAAGTTTTTAAGAAAGTGTTTTGGTATGGAAACATTTCAAACACTCGCAAAAGTAGAGTGAACAGTAAGAGAAATCTCCACGCTCCCGTCATCCAGCTTCAACAGCTATTAGCATGTGCCTCACCCACCCTGGTATTTTTTTCATTGTGGTAAAATACACAGAACATAATACTTACCATTTTAACCATTTTTAAGTGCTCAGTTCAGTGGTATTAAGTACATTCACATTGTTCTGTAATCATCACCACCATCGTCTCTAGAACTTTTTCATCATTGCAATAGGAAGGACAGACTACTCTCCTGCCAAAAACTGACCCTGAGTCGGGTCCAGCCCCAGGGGACAGAAGGACACATTAAAGACACGTGGAGACACCACATGCAAGTCTAGCATATGAGACATTCTATGGGGGTGATGATCAGCTCAGTCACGTTTTGTTTGGCTTATTGTTTTTTCTCCTTTACATTTATTGTTACTGTTTATTTTGAAACCATTTCAAAATTACAGAAACAAAAGAATATTTCAATTCCTGTGTACAATTCCTGTGTACCTTTCACCCAGAGATCGCATTCAAGTTTCCCAGTAGATGGGGACCCATTGTTCCAGTCACTTGCTCTCCAGGGCACGACCCAATCCAGGACCACAGGGTGACCCACCTTCACTCTGGAACGGTTCTCAGGTCTTTCCTGGGCACTCACAGCCTTCACATGTTTGAGTACTACAGACTAGTCTTCGTCAAATGCCTCTCCGTTTGGGCTAGTCTGATGTTTCCTCACAATGGGGTGCAAGTTATGCTTTTTGACTGGAGAATCACAGACGTGGTGCTGAGTTCTTCCCAGTGCGTCCTGCTGGGGGCTGCAGGATGGAGATTCGTCCACCTTTATTCGCGTCTATCAATGTGCATTCATGGATTCCTGTTTTAGTCAAAGCCACACTCTGTTACATCATGATTTATTTTCATCCTCAACTACACATGCATTTCTACAACTTGCTTTTGTCACTCAACCATCTGTGACAGAGCTTGTGCCATGGCTGGACCTATAGACACCTCGTTCCTTCTACGTACAGCCTTGTTGTTCCATGATATGACAGTTCTACTCATGGCTCCTTAATCTGCCTCCGGTTTCCCCAACAACACCGCAACGAGTATCCTTGTGCAGGGACCTTGTTCCCTTGTGGGAGGCATTCTATTTTAGAAAGCTTGAATCGCTAGAAATTTCTTCCTCCTTTTGAATCAAAATCCACCTCCTTGCAGCTTCCACCCACCCAGGAGTCCCAGTTTTGTTCTCACGAGCCGTGGAGCTCTAAAGCAAAATGCCTGTCCACCCAGCAGGTCATAGAACCAGTGAAGATGGCTCTTGGGTCCCCACACAGGTGCAGGCCGTGGTACTTCCAGCCCCCTCCTTGCCATGGCCCGCGGACCTCTCGCCAACCCCCTCACTCTGATCGCAGCCTGGTCTGTGGGTGTGATGCCCGAAGTGAGCACAGGCCTCCCTGTGGCCTGACCTGAGTGACCAGCAGGCCTCTCCCTCTTCTCCCAGAGCCCAGGTCCTACTGCCATGGGCTGCGAGCTGCATTTGGCAGCCGTGATCTACTGCTGACCCAGCTGAATTGACAGTCAGCAAAATGCCTTTTCTCTGACCTCCGTGTCTGCAGTGCATGTCGCAGTTGGTGAAGCTCTCTCATATCCATCAGCTTAACTCTCGCCACCGCCCTGGAAACAGGCGTTGCCATCCACCTTTACAAACGAGGGTGCTGAGACTCTGTGAGAGGCCAGAGGTCCTCACGCAGGGGCGCCTACAATTAGGATGGTGCAAGGCCCTTCGCTCACAAAGGGGGTCATTTCACAGGATGTGGCCCGTGAGCAGGACCTGAGGAAGAGTTCAGGACCCGGGCTGGTAGTGGATGAGCTGTCCTCATCCCAGGCCAGAAAGGACGAGGAAAGAAGGAAATTTCTGGAACCAAGAGAGAGTCATTTTGAGCAGACCACCCTGAGAGGAGCAGTGATCTTTGATGAAGGGACACAGACAGTCGTAGACGGGGGGCCAGGAGGGTAGATGCCCAATAACCCTCCAGTCTCTCGCTGGGCTCCCCATTAGCCAAACCCACAAGCCGGCAGAGACCTACTGATGGGGCCACACAGGTTGGCCTCCTGGAAGTGGGAAGGAGAGGATGGAAAGTGGATCTGGGGGGGCAGATGGAAGATTCTGGCACAGAGGTTTAGTGAATTGCTCAAGGGCCGAGATGGACTCGGGGATGGTGGCTTCTGACACTCGAGTTCTAGACGAGGGGTCTCGGCTTGTTCCCCTTTCTCCTTCCCTGTCCCCCAGCTACTGGCTCTCTCTAAGTCGTAGATGCACACGGCTCTCTGCATGGCAGGCCAATCCCCTCCCACCCCAGTCCCCTTGCTGCCCCCACAGTGAGTAAGTAAGTCAGTGAGAGGGACCGCTCTGTGCTCAGCCCACCAGAGCAAGTGCCCGGAGGGGCCGGGTGCAAAGCCCCTGGTCCTGGGCTGAGCCGAGGCTGGCCGGGGCAGGACTGTCCTCCAGACCTGCCTGGGGAATATCTCCATCCTGGGGTGCTGTCTCTGCTCCTCCTCAGCACACGGCTTGTCTGGAAAGAGCCAACTCTTCTGACGGATGGTGTTTTCCTACAGAGCAGGTGGTGGGACAGCTCCGCTCAATTTACTCTCCTGCTTGATCTGCTTTACTGGTGAAATGGAAACTGCATCAGGCTGAGTATCAGTTAGAATTGAGTTTGGGTATAAAAAAGGATGGAAGGAAGGAGAGAGGAAGGGAGGGAGGGAGGCATGGAGGAAGGGAAGGGAAAAGGGAAAGAGGAGAGAAAGATGAGAGGGAAAGGGGGAGGGAAGGATGAATAGGGAAAGAAATGAGAGTGAAAAACAGTTCTTTCACTGGACAGATCATTTCTCTCCCACATATTAAAAAAAGAGGACTCCAGAGCTCCAGGCTGCTATAGCTACTGCACAGTCATTAGCACCTCAAGCGTCTCCTATTGTGCTGTTCAGTCATTCCTAGCACAGTGCTTCATGGCCTAAGATCGCTGCTCAAACTCCAGCCAGCAAGAAGGAGAAAAGGGGAGATAGAGCCGCCCATTTTGCTTTGAGTAGCGTGCATGGAAGGAACTTACCACACTTCAGCTTACATTTCATTTCTTTAAAAGTAGCTTTTCTCTCTGAGAAATGCCTCTGCAAGGATACATGCCAGCTCTTAATGGTGGGCACCCCTGGGGTTTGGGATGGGGTGGTGCTCCTGATTTTTGCTTGATGATCAACTCCATATGCTTACCAGGAGCTGGATCAGCGAGGGTGCAGCCAGAGTCTGGGCTGCATGAGGTGAAGAGAATGGGAGGTGTTTACCTGAGAAGGGAGGCCTTGTGGGGAAGCATGCGGACCTAAGACTTGCAGAGGCTGTCACATGGGAGAAGAGGTTGGAATCAGACTGCAGTGGGTCCTGGGGGGAGGGCGCTGGGGGGAGGGCCCGGGGAGGCAGATTTCAACTCCATGTGGTAGGGCACTTTGAAAATGAAAGCTTTTGCTGAGGCGACGTGATGGATCTCCTCTGAGCATTTGGGTGCGGGACAGCCTCCTGCACCTCAGTGCACTTCCAAGTAGAGAGCTAAGAATCTTTTGGGCTACTAAAATTCCTCAGAACCTCGGAGGGAGGGGAAGAATAAATTTGCCCTTCGAGTGCAGCCCTGAACCCCCCACTTGGTAATCATTAATCTTTCTGTAGTGCCTGATCACCCTGTGCCAGACGCTGTCCCAAGAGCCCTCCGGGTGTCGTCCTGCGCAGTCCTTCGAGCCTCTGCACCCTGCAGCTGAGCAAACAGAGGCGGTGGCGGTCTCTGACCCACCCACCGTCCACAGCTGGCAGGTGGCGGAGCCGGGATTGGAGCCTGGGCAGCCTTGACCTGGACTGGCGCGTCAGTGTGGCGTACAGACCAGAGCAGAGGTACGCAGGCAGAAAGTCAGACGTGGCCTCCACACCCTCACAGACTGACAGGCCCCGAGGAGGGTGCTGGCATAGTGGAAGAAAGACCGGCTTCCATAGCGGACGGGGGGACTCAGCCTGCTGTGGACACTTGAAGAAGGGAGAGTCCCGGAGCCCACTGTCCCTCCAGGCAGTGCCCAGGCAGTGGATATCAGCTCTGCCTCACAATGTTCCAGGCCTACCGGCTGCCGATGCCTGTCCGTCGCAGGATGGATGACCTGGACCTATTAGCAGGGGCTGTTGAGCATCTGCTTCATCAGCCCCTGCTGTCTGGCCCTGAGCCCGCCAAGACACTGCCTGTTTATGATGTGGCTTCCCATGCAGATCCATCTAGAGGGAGAAACTACGCAGGTAACATTGACAGGCATATTCGGGTCTTGATATGCAGAATTTTCCATGCCGATCAATACACAGCATTCTGATTTCCCACACTGGTCTAGTGAGTTGGGGTCTGTGCTTGTTCTGCATCTTTCAGATTGGCAGATCCTGGAGGAGCAGGATTAATGGGACAAAGGGACAAATGCCACCCAAGAGACCTCCTGGAGAGGGCCACCTGGTCCCAAGGTCCACATTCCAGTCCTTCTCTGCAGTGGCAGATGCTGCTTGTTGGGATGTCAGGGTGGGGTTTGGGATTCTGGCTGTGGAAACTCCTTGCCAGCATCCTCCCAACCTGTATGGAAGGTGGAGAGTCCTTGATAAATAATGAACAGAAAAGAAATACTCAGCCAGGAAAGGCGTGATAGGCCGAGTCCCTCTGTCTCAGCGGGCCTGTCAAAGAGCCCCGCAGATACTAAGCAGCCCTTAGCTCCTGTACATGTGGGGGTGCTGATAGGGCTAGGAGAAGAGGGAAGGCAGTTCTCGAGGGAAACCTGGGCAGCAGCTCTGGGCTTCTAGGCCCTTCCCCTGAACAGTGAAGAACATGGGTTCAGAGCCCAGAAGGGTCTGGGAGCTCATCTAACCTAACCTCTCACTGGACAGATGAGCAGCACACAGCCCAGTGCTTGTCTAGGCTCCTTCCTCAGGTGGGGTGCTGGTGGATTTAACCACCAGCTGACATGGGGGAAAGTCCTGATTTCTTAGTGTTTGTAAATGCTTCCACAGTGGCCAATCTCAAACCACCATCATGGTATCACTGAACGTGGAGCTGGAAAGAGATGTGCCCTGCTCCCCACTGCCCCCGTTGATCTGGAACCTTATCGGCTGGGCTGCTGGTCACTTACCTTCTCGCTGCACGTGGGGGAGGTTACCCCCACCCCATAAGCAAAAGGATCCTTAGGGAAGTTTCAAAAGTCTCTGAAGCCAACAAGTCCTGCCACGCCCGAGGACACAAGGCACGCAGGAGACCACAGTCAGGGCAGCACACGGCGGCAGGTCAGCCACGGAGGAATGTGACAGCTCCGCGGCATTCGTGGCCCCCAGGGACCTGCTGTGCTCTGGGAGTCTGGTTGCATCACTGCAGTCTCGTTGACTATAGTTTCGAGTCTTTTTGTGTTTTCCAGTGAGCCATGCAAGATCTGAATATAAAACAGCGGGTCACAAAGAGTAGAGAACCGCTGTTCTATGGAATGAGAGGTTTGAAGCCACTGCAAAGGGGCAGTTTGTTGTCAAAACCCAGGGTTTGAGAAACGTCGGTGGGCTGTGCGGTGGGTTGGGAAGGGCTGATGATGTCAGCTCAGCCCCTTGGGCGTGCGACGCCAGTCCAGTTGGGGAGGGTTTGGAAGGCACAGTCCCTGAGCTCAGCCGGCTCTCCTGTCCCACCGCGATCATAACCCCCCTGGGAATTGTTGGGGAAATCAAATGGATTTGAATGCCCGTGAAACTCTCAACTTTAAAGTTTATTTAAAAGGTAGCTATTAAAAGCTGGCTAAAAGGCTGCTGATAGTAACATTAGAGGCTTATGCAGTAAAAGTTAATTGCAAAATAGCTTCCTGGCTTTTGAGATAAGTTAAGTTTCTATCCAAACTTTCAGAATGAAATAGTGACAAAGTCAAAAATGGTTCTGTATTCGACTTTGGAGTCCAAACTACTTTGAAATGTAGGAGTGAATGTTGTTCTGAGAATTGATAATGAAGTAAAACTTTGAATAAGGGAATTGAAAAAATTCCATCTTTTGGAGAAAGAGGCAAATTATAAGAAAGCACGTTGACTTGAGGCATTAGAGATGACTGAAGGAACCTCAGCTTCCAGGGGATGTCCTCGAGTTGGCGTGGATTCACCCACGTCCCCGACACCTTCCACAGAGAATGGTTCTTGACTTCTAGAAGTGGAAGTGCTTCGAGGCCCTCGGCCTCCGATGAGGAAATGGCCATGGTGCTTATGTAAGTGAGAACCATAAATCTTGGGGCTTGGGGACTCAGGAGACCTTCGGTTCAACTCGTTGCCCTCCCTGGTGGCGAGGCCTCAGTCTCCCAGCTCTGCAGCTCAGTCTCTGAGAGCCACAGGGTGACATCCAGGTGACAACAAATAAATCACAGGTGGAGGCCAGTGTGCAGTTTCTAACTCGGCCTGGGTCCTCTCCTGGGGGCGGGACAGGCTTTCCTGCCCCTCAACATTCAGAGGCCACTGAGCTATGTTCGTATGTGGCTTCCCCAGGCAGGGAATTGGGTGACTCCCTAGAGAATAAAGGTTAAAATAAATTAAACCCGACATCGTGGGAGGAGGGAGCTGTGTCAGAGCTCAAGCACTGCGCGGTGAACTCTGTTCTCGACCAGAAGGATCCATTCCCACCTGGTCCTTTGCAGTAAGTCACAACCCTAGCAGACCCAGAAAGGTGTTGAGAACATTAGAAAGCAGTGGGTGAGGTGTTAGGTGTACCACTGAGAACCACAGGGAAGAGGGCTCCTCAAGTATTAAGTGAGGGAGTGGGCATTGACGAAAGTCTCAGGAGAGAGATAAAATGTTATTTAATGGACATTTCAGGTGCCGGGGCCCACAGGACAGGGCAGGTGAGGCTGGGCGTGTGCACAGGGCAGCACAGGTGGGAGCAGAATCGGGGTCTCCCGAGGTGGGGCCCCTGTGCCCAGCACTCAGGGCATCCTCGTGAGCCTCAGAGGGTGCGGAGGGAGGAGTGAGGTCACTGGACCCATCTGTGCATGGTTCCCCGCAAGGCCCCTAATGTCCCTCTGTTCTTCCTCTGCCCTCTTCTGGCGATGGTCCCACCAGTGGGCTCCGTCTGCATCTCGAGCCGACAAACCCCAGCTCCAGCCAGTCGGTGGATAAGGACAAAGCCTGTTTGCTGTTGGCCAGCTCTGTGTGAAACCCCGGGACAGGCAGGAGGGTACACTGGTACTGGGGAAGGCAGATGGCGTTCCAGAAACGATCGACGAACAAAACACGAGCACGAATGTGGTTTTGACCTCGACCCCAGGCCGAGTCCCTGGGAACCGGGCTCCCCACTCCAGCTGGGTCAGGCTGCTGTTTTTCAGTTCCCCATCGGCGCCCTTTCCCAGGGCTGCTGCGGCCCGACCCAGCTGGAAGCCTGGCCACGGGGCCTGTGGTCCATCTCCTGCGGCTGGCCCGGCAGCTGGGAGTGGGGCTCTGCGTGCCAGTGCCTTCCCAACCCAGATGGGGACACGGTGCGGGCCAGTCTGGCTGTGAGTGTCAGCTCTCAGAGGGCTTGTGGTGCGGCGGAAGGCGGGGTCCGCGGGCTGCCCACCCGGCCTGAGCTGGGTGCTGTTGTGGGCCAGTCACCAACCCCTCCACCCCCTGAGCCTCCTCTGTAAGGTCGGCACTGAGATCCGGGGCTGAGGGTCGCCGGGAGGAGCCAATGGGACAAAACTCTCTCACACTAGTTGGTGCTCAAACATTACCCACTTCCACCTTCTCTCAGGACCTCCTCCTCCTCCCTGCTCTGCCTCCTTCCTGCCCACACTCCCCAGCTCCAGAACGGAGGACACTGGTGCTGGGTCCCGCACTCTGCCCACCCTTCTCTGCAGACACAGAGCCGGGTGACATATGGAGGGTCCTGGGAGGGGCGGGTTCCAGCTTTCCCTACCTGTGTTCCCAGAGCCCTTGACCAGGACCACATCTGATTCCAAGGGGATCCCGAGGAGGAGTCTCGGTCAGAGTGGTGGCCGTGTGGGGGAAAGGGGAGATGCCTTTCACCGGAGTCTTTCTGTGCCCTCCTGTCCAGTCACAGCCACACAGCCCCTTTCCAAAACTTGGGTGAACACATTTGGGACCATCAAATTCGAGGGAAGTTGAAGCCAAAAGCTCCCTGCAGGTGTGAACTCAGAGATGATTCTTTTTACAGACAAGTTGGAAGTAAGGACTAGCCCTAAGTTAGGACAAGACTCACTTGCCATTCTTCCTAAGGTGTTTGATGTCTAAGTCCATTCCTGGATGTTCCCAGCCTGGGCAGGTACGTTCACCTCCAGCCACCTCGGAGCATGGACTCCAGAGACCATAAGCCCATCCCCATATCTGCAGGGGGTGCACGGAGGGGGAGATGACCTCCCATGTTCACATGTGGGTCAGGGCAGAGGCAGGGACTCGATTCTATGTCCCAATCCCAGAGAATACCCAAGGAGAGAGGGCAGGCAGCCTCTAATTGCTACCTCTGGAGTGTGGAAACCTACCAGGAGCCTCGGTGGTCCTACAGTGCTCCCTGAATCCTCCCAGGGGTCTGGGAGATGGGCCTTGGCCAGGTAAAGGCCAACACCTGGGTGTAGACCCAGCAGCATCCTTGGCCTGTTGGGCAGACCAGAGCCACTGGAGAGAACTTGCACCTCACACCGTGTCCCCATATGGCCCCGGGTTCTTAATTCTTCCACACGATGATGGTTAGGGGTGAGCCCACTGGTCTGAATGGCCATCACATGACTGCAATCGCCATGCTTACTTTGCTGCACGTGAATTAGAGAGGGCCTGGTTCTAGGCTTGGCTCATGAGATGTGTTCCTCTTCCTTCCCCTCTTCTCACTGGGGGGTGCCCTCCGCCCCTCAGCCCGGTCACAGGCTCCCACCCTCCAAAGCTCAAGGAAAACCTTTCTGGAAGCCTTCTCTCCCACCTCCCCAAGCCATCCCCAGATGGAACAAGTCCTTCTCCCCAGAATCAGGGGGACAGCGCTGTGCAGGGGATCGTGAGCTGAGCTGGGCTCTTGTCCCAGCCCTACCACTCAATAGTGGGGGATCCCAGGAAGGTCACTTTGCCTCTTTGAGCCCCATTTTCTCACCTGTCAAATCGGCCGAGTGTGGAAATGCACAAAGCATTCTTGTGTGGATTGCAGGGCCACTGGGCCATGTGAAGAGGGAACATAAGAAGGGGACAGGAAGCCAGGAGCCTCAGAACCAGCCCAGCCTGTCCCTCCCTCATGTAACTCTGGGCGAGTGACTTTACTTCCTTGGGTACAAAATGTCCTAATCCTTCAGTGTGGGAGTTGGAGATGCTAAGGCCCCTTCTGGAAGGTGAGGGAGTCTCTCGATGTGTTGATGAGGAGCTTGGACACTGTAAAGTGTTTCTTACGTTATGACTTCTTCGGTGTCTATGACTTACTGGGCTGCGCATCATCCATCCCCTCGTCCACCTCCACGTCCATGTCCACTGTCCACATCTGTGGGAGGGACTCTGCAGTGTGCTCTTTGGTATTCCTGGGCATGCATATGACTTAAACTCTGCTCTGTGGTATCAAAATTCAAAAGTCTGTCTTTGAACTTTTAATCACCCTGAGCAAATGCTCGGGGAGTGTAGACTTTTTTTCTTTCAATTCTAGCACATAGAATTTAAAAATATTTTTCTCATGCATGAACAGCCCCTTTCAAAGCTTACTGCCATGTGGTTAATCTCTCCCAATGGCAGGAAGCCTGGGTAGCTATAGGCTTCCCTCCTCCCCGGCCTCCAACGCCCGAGAACAAGCCCACCTGTCGGAGAAGGGTGTCCCTCCACCACCTACGCGGCCTAGGTTGAGTCAGCCTGCCCTTGGCTGGGAAGCAGGTGTCCAAGGTTCTACTCTCCAGAACAGAGGTGACTGATGGGTAGATGGGTGCGTGCTCGTGTGATTGATTTTAAAACCGTGACTTGTGCCATTCCATTTACGGAAGTTGATTATTCCCTTCTACACAGGGTGAAAAATCTCATGTGCATCTCCTTGAAATACCCCCAGTGTGGATAAAGCTCTTACACTGGATGAGGCAGGATGATCCCACTTACTGTACTTAGCTGGGTGGCTGTGTTGGCTTCCTTGGACTGCAGTGACAGGGCTGCTAACTGGGGGGCTTCAAACAACAGGAAGGCATCCTCTCCCAGTTCTGGAGGCTGGAAGTCTGAAGTCAGGGTCAGGGCCTGCTCCCTCTGGAGGCTCTCGAGAAGGATCCTTCCTGCCCTTCGCTTGTCTTCTGGCAGCTGCTGCAACCCTTGGCATTTCTTGGCTGGTAGATGCATCACTCCAATCTCTGTCTCCGTCATCACATGGCCTTCTCCCTGCACCTGCGTCCAAATGTCCTCTTCTTATTAGGACACCCTAATCCAGCCTGACCTCATCTTAACTTGATTACATCTGCAGAGACCCTATGTCCAAGTAAGGTCCCATTTACAGACCCCAGGGGTTAGCATTTCAATGTATCTTTTTGGGACACACAATTCAACCCACAACAAAGAGGGAACTGAGTCCTGGTTTTCTTTTTCTTTTTTTTGGTAATCAATGTAGTTTACACTCAGAACACATTAAATTTGGAAGTCCCCTCAAAAAGCATAGCATGGCTTGTTTTATTTATTTATTTGGTTTTAACCATTCCTGTGATACCTTATGACCCACTCCAGGTCTTCGTAGTTGTCATCCATTGTGCGTGGCCTCTTATTGGCCTTTGTGTGGTTGAAGTATTAAGAGTACTGTTCCCTTCTTCACCATCCTCACCTAGGATGCCCTTCTTCCACTTCCAGGGGTGTGGTTCGTGGATAAAGTGTGAGGCTGGCCTGGGTTCCGGAGCTGGCTTTGCCACTGCAAAGGGCGCATGCACATGGGGTGAAGTCCAGGGGAAACCAGGAGCCAGCTTCCAGAGTCTTCTCCAGGGGAGTCACACAGGAGGTGATTAATTATCCCAGCAAGAGTGTGACAGCACATGGGAAGTGCTGTCTCCCAGGGACACGCATTAGGGACTCAGTGCCCAGGGATCTACTGGGGGCTGGTCACGTGAGCACCCTCTGCATGACACACAGCCAAATCCCAGGCTCCCAGGAGGAGAGCAGGTGTTCAGCACCAACCACACTGTTTGCACAAACAGTTCAGGCACCAGGAGCCCCTCTTGTCAGTTCTGGGAGTGGTGGGGACCCTCCCCAAATCCAAGTTCCCGGACGCCAGCCAAGGGCCAGCCTTGCAGGCAGGCCTTTCTGGGGACAGCAGTCTCAGGCCCGCCGTGTTAGCTCCTCTGCAGGAGACATGGCCCTGAGTCCTCCACTGCTCCCTTTGACCTCTCCATGACCACCCCGCTTCAGGGCTTTGACATTTGGAGCTTCCCAGACTCCCCCCCAGAGTCCCAGCACGAATGCCATCCCCTCCGTAAGATCTGTTTGTGCCTCCAGAGTCCTTATAGCAGAGCTGTCCCTTTGTGACCCAGCATCCCTATGCTGGCTTTCCTACACCTCCATATTCGTTTTGAATTTTTACCACTCTTTTACGGCATGTGGCAAACATACAGGGCAGCGTATCTCTGCTCAGATCCCCCAGGACAGAGATCAGTTCTGTCCTGGGCATTAGTGTTTCTACTTTGGGCTTTTAAAAATAGAAATACATAGTTCCAAATCTTTTACAAGTCAGTTGATTTCTATGTTGCATTTCACTCTCTTTAGTTTTTTAGGTCGTGGAAATGTCTATTCCTTATTCTCAGGCTACTGACGATTATGTAGTAAGACGTCCATGCGTTTACTGCACAGGCCTGTTCCTGAAGCGCCAGCCCATCTGGGTCTCTGCTTGACTGTTCCTCAGTGTTATTAGTCTTACCCCTTAACTGCACTCTATCCCTGGCTGTTTCTGGAGTCGAGAGCACTTTTGCTCTAATAACATAGCAAAAGGCAGCTGTGGGCCGGACCCTGGGCTGGGAGGGAGTGACTAATGTGCTCTATTTAAGCGGCGCAGCCACTTCCCTCTCTGAGGTCCTCAGGCACCCTCCCCTTCTGAGTGGACAGCTCAGGGCTGTGTCTTATCTCACGCTGTTGATGAGCCTGTGGGTTTTGAAGGTCAGATGTGGTTTAACTCACATGCGGTCCAGGAGAGATGATGGGGAGGCTGGGGTTCTGGGCTGTGTAGCAAGGTTGTGTCTAGTACTGACCTCGTCTCACAGGTTTGGTGCTGCTTCCAAAGAGCTCCCACTTCTTAATTCTAGAGTGCTGACAGAAGAATGTCAGGGAGGAGGTCTCATTTCAGTGAAAAGGGTTTACCCTGGAAATAAATCCTGCATATCCTTCAATACTCTTAGTCGGTCGAGAAAGGCCCATGGGCAGTGGTCAAGAACAACGGAGTCAAGGGTACGATCCTTTGTCTGAGGGGGACTTACTCATACGTCGCTGATTTATGGATTTCCTCTACTGGCCCGGCCGAGCTCTCACACACTCTTTGGACACATTTAACACAGGACACCACTTTTCAACCTGAAGGAGGCCTTACACGCCAAGGTCATCATGGCTGAACGTGTTCCTCTAGGCAATTTGTCTGAATCCCGATTTTCACTGTAGCTCCGTGGCCCTTTTTCTTTTTCTTTAAGGCCTTGCCCTCAGACTTGCCATCAAGGAAAACACTTGTATAGTCTTGGAAGCTCCTATTTATCCATTGACAAGACAAACAATATCTGCGAAGGAGGTCTTGGTCTTTAGTGGTTTTCCTTCCAGAATGCTCTCTCGATCTCCCTGTCCTCTCCTTCCCCTCCTTACACAAATATTTATCGAAGCCCTTCTGTGGGTGAGGCACACTCGGCCACACGCTGTAGGGATTACAAAAACAATCATACATAAATCGTGCCCTCGCCGGGCCTCGGATGTGTCAGCGGAAGTAAGACACGCTCAAAGTGACCCCACACCCAAGGTTGCAGGAAGGCTAGAAGTAACTCGGGGTGACTGCTGGTGGGACGGGGCCCATTTTATCTGCTAAAGCAGAAACCTGGACGTGTGCAGACTGGGCAGTGTCAGGGCAGGACTTCAAGCATCAAACGCTGATTCCACCAACGCTGACTCGAAATGTGCTGTGTGCCCCGTGCTGATCCAGACGTGACAGGCAGACCTGGCTCCCTGCGATGATTGCAGGGACACAGAGCAGGGTTCTCTGAGAAAGATGACAGGCCATCACAGATGGCCTGATTATTTAAGTTGGGCCTTGGAGCTGGCCAGCCTGGGAGCAGGGTGGGGAAAATATTCTGGGTCACAGGAGTGACACACGAGAAGGCCTGAGTGGGGGTGGATGATCTCTAAGGCGCGTTTGAACTCTAAAACACAAATGACAATTCTACTACAAACAGAAGATCTGGCAACTTTACAGATGGCCAAAGGGAACCTGGAAATCTGATATTCCAGAAAACCAGCATGAAGGAGAAAAGAAAAACTATCAGCAAATATTTGTTGGGGCCTAGAGTCCACGCTTAGGGCAGAAAAGCAGCCTGACTCCAAGGCTTGGAGGGAAGCCAGGGTTGGGAAGATTGGGTGTTCAGCTTTGGATGCAGAGGAGGAGGCGAGGAGGGGCATCGATGCCGCAGGGAGCTGGAGTTGGCAGGTTCCTGCCCCAAGGGGTGGGAGCTGGGAGGAGTGGAGGTGCTATGTGGGCTGCCCAGACATGCTGGCACGCTGAGCACTCCCAATTGGCCCACTGGTGTAGCCCGACTTTTAATAGTGCTCCGTTTTACTCTCAGAAGTATGTCAGTTGGCATAAGAATGGACAGAACAGCTTAATTCATAATAGTCACAACTGGAAACAGTCCAGGTGTCCACAACAGGGGGAGAATGGATAAACAAACTATGGTGTTTCGTACGATGGATGTTACTCGGTGGTGGAAATGATCCCAGCTCCACTCCTTACAGCAACACGGACGAATCTGCACCTTACCCTGAGTGGAAGGAGCCCCACCCAGGAGCGGACTTACTGTGTGACTCCATTTACAGGAAATTCTAGAACTGGCACATCTACTATGTGGTGGAAAAAAATGAGGACAGTGGTCACAGTGTGTGGGGGGTGGGGATTGAGTAGGAAAAGGCGAGAAGGAACTTTCTGGGTTGATCGTAATGTCTATATCTTGATAGGAATTTGGGTTGCACAGGTATATGCATTTGTCAAAACTCAGCAAATATACACATGAAATTTATGCATTTCATTTGTAAATTTTACATTAAAAGAAAAAACTGTAAACAAATGTTGATCACAAGTTAATAATATGCATAGTAAGGGGCTAGGAGAAGGGTACCAATGTCTGCCGCCTGCTTTATAATGTGTCGAAAAGCTAAGACAGATAGATGGACGGGTAAGGGAGGATCCATGGACAACTGTTGGATCAAGCAAGGAGGTAAAATGTTCGTGGGGGCATCTAGTGAGGATGTGTCCCTGACTGGGACAATAAATATGTGGTCACCCCGTACAGAAAGCCTGCCGTCTGTCTTTGGGCACCAGTTCTGCACACCCTGCGAGGTTTAGGGTTGGAGAGGATGTTCTGATATGTCCCGAAAGAACACTGCGGACCTTTCTCCACAAATCCTCAGCCTGGGTCTGGTGCTAGCCCGTGTCCTGTGGTGTGTCTCAAAGTTGAAGAAACACGGCTTTGTGGAGAAAGCTCAGGCAGACGCAGACCTGGCCCGTCATTTCCTACTTGTGGCTTTTAAAACTCGGGCAAGCTTCTTAATGTCTCTAAGTTTTAGTTTCCTCATATGTAAAATGGGTCAACATAACCTACCTCTCACAGGTTGCTGTGTAATAAAAGGGTTTGGCAGTTTTAATAAAATGCTCCACTTTCCTTTGCTTGGCACCCAGAACAGTGCTGGGCGTGCAGTGAGCTCTCGGTGAGTGTCTGCGGCTGGATGGTTGTGCCCTGGGTTTCCACGCAACACGTGTGTCCTCACACATCTCCCCTCCTCTCCTCTCCCAGCAGAGCGGGTGCTGGTGCACCCCGCCGCACCCCAGCCGTGCTGCCTGCCTTTGTGCAGTCAGCCAGCCCCTCAATTTCAAGCATCTTCAGTTTCTTCCTTTCCACAGACTGTTTCTTCCAATGAAGTGGCATAACAGAGTGAGAACGGTGCTTGAATTGGAGTAAGAGGATATGGGCTCAGACCTCTAAAAACTTTAACACAGTATCTGACACGTGTGAAAGGCTTGATAGCTATACCCTTTCATGTTCACGCAAGTGCGAGTTCTTAAGATTTAATAATGGTGGTAGTAATGATAATAGCTAACGCAACTGAGCATGTCACAGGTGCCTGTGCGGTCACCAGGGCTGTTCCCACTTTACACACGGGGAAACTGAAGCTGGGAGGTTACAGAGCCAGGTTAAAAGCTAGGTCCACCTGACCCCAAAGCCTGTGCCCTTATCCTCTTATCTTACTACATCTTGAGACTCGTGTGCCACTTGGGACCGCTGACTCTTGAACTGCAAGAGGGAGGAAGGACAGCAATCCTAAGCACCAGGCTCTGTTGAGGAAGAAGAGAGCAGTGTGTGTGAAGTGCCTCCTCATGGTCCTGGGTGACATGATGCACGTGTCCTTGTACTCACACGTGTGTAGGCCTCTTCTGTGAGACCACCTGCTTCATCCTTTGCCCACTCATCACGGTGCTCTTGTGCCTTTGGTTGCCAAGTTCCCAGAAGATGCAGTCTATACCTGCTAACCCCTCCCTCTCCTTTCACGGGAGATCCTTTGGCCCCTCCTCTGCTCCTCCGCTCCACCATCTGGGACTGTCTCTACAGGAGTGGTTTATTGGAAAGCACAGTGGGGTTTGTCCACAGGAGACGTGAGTTCAAATTCTAGTTACATCCTCCACTGGTTATGGTCTTGGACAAGTCACTCGACCTCTCTGAGTGTCACCATCCTCGTCTGCAGAATGGGGACAATAATAATTCCCACCTCAAAGGATTGCGGTGAGGCTGAAGGGGGATGTCAGAAGGTGACCTGAGCTGAAGGGCGTGACGCATTCTGGCCAGTGCTCTTACTCGTGGGCCCTCCCGGTGTCCCCAGAGATGTTCTAACTGCACCCAGCTGTGTCTGGGCATCATCTTACACATTCTAGGAGCCTTGAGGTTAACTCACCCTAACTGACTTAGAGAAAGCCTCCCCTCCTGGTCTCCAAGGCCAACTTCCCGAATACTTCCTCTTCTTGGGTCCCACCTATCCACCCGAAATGCACCATGTTCTGTTACTTTTCCCCCCAAAATGTCTTAAAAGAATTCAAAGCCTCACTTTTTTGTTCCCTTCTTGTATCATCCTCAAACTCTCTCCATCCCCTCCCCCACCCTCCTTCTGGACTATTTCAGCCTTTCTGGCTGAGTTCTTGCTTCTGATCCCACCACATCCCTATTCTGCAGCTACCAGTAGACGGATCCCCCCACAACCTGCTTTAGTCTCTCACATCCCTGCTCAGGAATCTTCAGTAGCTCCCTATTGTAGGACATCTAAACCCGGCCTAGCCCACAGGGATCTCCACACCCCGGCCTCATCTTACCTACCCTTTTAATTCCCATTACTTAAAAACAATCTTGCCCAAACTTGGAAACACCATGATGCCCTTCAGTAGGTGGTTGGATAAATAAACTGTGTACATCCAGATGATGGAATATTATTCAGTGATAAAAAGAAATGAGCTGTCAAGCCATGAAAAGACATGGAGGGAACTCAAATACATATTACTAAGTGAAAGAAGCCAGGCTGAAAGGCTACATACTGTAGGATTCCAACTTTATGACATTCTGGAAAAGGGAAAACTATGGAGACAGTGAAGAGACCAGTGGGTGCTGGGGGTTGGGGTTGGGGTTGGGGGGAGGGATGAATAGGTGGTGCACAGAGGATTTTAGGGCAGTGAAGCTACTCTGCACGATCCTATAATGGTGGATACTTGTGATTACACATTTGTCCAAACCCGCAGAATGTACACTGCCAAGAGTGAACCCTAATGTAAGCCATGGACTTTGGGTGATTATGATGTCTCAGTGTAGGTTAGTCAAGTGTAGCAAATGCACCACTCTGGTGGGGATGTCATAGCGGGGGAGGCTGTGCATGTGTGGGGGCAGGGGCATATGGAGCTCTCCGTACCTTCCCTCTCCATTTCACTATGAACCTAAAGCTGGTCTAAGAAATAAAGTCTTAAAAAAACAATCCAAGTAACACAATTGTAAAAAAGTTAGAAATACAAATAAAAAACTGCCCACAGTTCCACCGCCCACAGCTAATCACTGTTGACCATTTTGCTGAATCATCTCTCGGAACTTTTGGTGCATACAAGTAGCCATCTCAATGCACGTTTATTGTAAACAGAGACAGACTGTAATGCAGCCTCTGTATGGGAACCTCCTTTCCCCTTGGTAAGGTATCCTGGGCATCCAGGGGGTAGCTGTCCAGCGCGTGGATGCCCCTAACTCGCTGAGCTACCTCCTGTCCCTGCATTTATGTTGTGCTTTCTGTTTACTGCCCTTTCTGTTTTCTTCTTTTCCCCGACCTTTTGCTTTACGTTTTGCTCATCAAGTTTTTTATCCTCCCTGCGCTCCTCTCCCGGTTTTTTAAAATCTGCTAGTTTGGAAGATATAGGTGGTATTCCTATTATTTCATCAGGCACGCTTAACTTACCCTTTTTATTGTGTCATAGTTTACAGAAAAGTGGATAAAATATAAACTGCCAGCTGACACATTCCTGGGAAGCATGCCCCTCTCCAACAGTCCTCTCTCCCCATCATAGCCCTCCCTCCCCAGAGCAGCCACTGTCCTGGCCAATGGTCATCAGATCTCCACTTTGCCTTCTGCTTCCATCACCTATGGAAGCAGTAAAGCACTACGGAAGCAGTGCGTCCGTAAACATTACAGTTTAGTTTTGTTTGATTCCAAATTGATATTGGTGGAACTGTATGACATGCATTTTTGTTTTTGGGGTGTGTGGGACTGGCTCCTTTCACTCAACACTGTGTTAAAGATTCACCCATGTTGTTTGTAGCCGTAGGCCAGCCATCTTCATTGCTGCATGTTATTCCTTCGCAGGAATATTCACAATGTGTTTATCCGTTCCAATGTTGATGGACATTTGTTTTTTTCCCCAGGCTTTGGAAATTACAAACAATACTGCTATATACATGTATATTTTACATATATTCTGGTGTTTGCATTTCTATCGGGTGTACACTAGATGTGGCATTGTGCATCATAGGGTATACATAATTGTAGCTCATTGTAGTTTTAATTTGTATTTTTCTGATTACTAATCAGGTTGAGCATGTTTCAAATGTTTATTGGTCTTCTGGATTTCTTGTGAAAAATGTCCTCAAAATTTTCAGTCATGTTATCTGTCCTTTTCTTATTGATTCGTAGATCTTTATATATTCTGGATAAGAACCAGTTGTTTGGTATATATGTTATAAATATCTTCTCTGACTCTGTGGATTGCCTTTTCACCTCTTTATTGACATCTTTTGATAAATAGAAGTTTTAAATTTTAGTAGAGTTGAATTTATCAATCTTTCCCTTTATGGTTAATGACTTATTTTTGCCTTAAGAAAACTTCCCCTAAGCCAAGTTTATGAAAAGAGATTCCTATGTTAATTCTAAAGACTTTACAGTGTTGCCTTCACATGTAGTCCTGTAATTCACATAGAATTGAGTTTTGTACATGGTGTGGGGTAGGGGTCCAATCTCATTTTTTCCCCATAGGGGTGCCCAATTATCCTAGCATTCTTATTAAAGCAGACACAATAGACTAATATCTTCAAAAATATGAGCAAAAATAACTGTCCATCTAGAATCTAATCCCAGCTAAACTATCACTCAAGAGTGATTGTGAAACAAGGACATTTCAGATGAAGACTGAGAGGTTTACTACTAGTGATGTGCACTGAAGACTTTTTAGGGGCTGTATTCAGGAATGAAGGAATTGAATACAAATAGAAGGTCTACCCGAATCTCAGCTTGGTCCAGCAGGGACCCCATTTCATGACATTTTTTTGAGGTCATGACAAGTGTTCAAACAGAACTTGATGGACAGGCCATGAGTGTAGCCAGTGATGAGTGCCAGGGTTTGTTCCGATCGACCCTCAATGTTATTTCATCCCTAGCCTGGGCAGAGGGTCGCTGGCTTAGGGACAGAACCCTTGTTGGAGCAAGGTTTTCTTTACCTTCACGAATTTAGGAAACCAAAGGGAATCTGCTTGTTCATGTCCTCCCTAAGTGGAAGGGAGAAGCTTTTACAAGAAACAACTTTTTCAGCAAATCCAGTGTATTTTTTTAACCTCTCATTTTTTCCTGCAATTGTGACATGTCTACACAAAATTTGCCACAGGAAGGAAGCCCTGTTCAAGAAGCTATTTTCTGAACATCCCTCTATACTCTAGATTTCACAACATGCATACATTTAGGTGGAGAGATCGCGACTTCATGCCCTCACTTGCAGCTATACTTTGGGAGTCAAATGCTATCAGGAAGCACTTATAGCTTCTATGTGATCCCCTCATAGAGACAGAAAAGGGAAGAATCAAAGGAGTAGTTAAATATTTACTTTAAAGAAACAGACTTTCATAACGGCTAGTCTAAACACTTCTGGAAATAAGCCTGAAGTCAGAGGTCAACTCAGTGAGATTCTACAATGGGGAAGTTAAGAGTTTAGAGAAGGACTAAGAAAAAATAGAATGACCCAGCCACTGGGAGGGACTGGTGACCCTGGGCTGCTGCTCTTAAAAGTACCCTTTTGCTTAGTTGGGGAGCCCAGGGTCATTGGTTTACAGCCAGAGGAATGTGTAGCCAACGTCGGCGTCCTGCATAGCAGCCCACTCCAATGTTTGCACGCACTCACATGAAGCGAGGGAGGGTCACTCTCTGGTTCCCCATCTGTCTTGCCTCTGTGAACTGCACAGAGTTTGCATCAAGTCCTTCCACACTTAAAGTAAAGTTGTAGGCATGATTGAAATCACCTGACTTCTTGTCCTCTGCTTATCATCATTCTTTCTTCTTCCTGTTGGAGGTGGTCATCTCCATGTGCCTCTGTGTGGAAGTATGCAGATTATAAACATGATTTTCAGTGCCTACCAGGCACCAGTTGCTTCACATATCTCATTTAACCTTCACAATAGGTCTTTAAGGTGATTATTTGTATCTGCGGTTTGCAAAGGAGAATGCAGGCTCAGGGTGGTCAAAGGGACTTTTGAGTGAGGACACACGCTGGTGTGATGGAGGCAGGACATGAGCACAGGTCTGGAGGACTGTACTCTCAATGGCTGAGCTCGTTTGTCTCCGCGACCGCACCCCACGTCTCTGAAGAGTGCAGCTGGAGGGGGCTCTGCCCTCCTCATCAGCTTCTTTGGAAGGGGACAGACTCCAGCCACCAGGAGGCGCTGCTCGCTCCTGAGTGCTGCTCTCTTGGACCTGGCCTCTTTACCACTGCTTTATTTATTAATGTAGCTTAAGAGTGTTAGGGCCCCAGAGATCATCTAATTCAAACTCATGTTTTAGATGAGGAAACGGATGCAGTGAAGAAGAATAAATGGACTAGAGTGATGTATCAGATGGCGTTGCTGCATAGAAAACTACCCCGGACTCAGTGGCTTAAAACAGTGATGACTGATTATTCCTTAGGATTCTGCCGGCGACTGGCAGGCTCTTTAGCCAGTCTTACCTGGCTCATTAGTGTGGCAGCACCCAGCTGAGAAGCCTTTCATCATGGGCGTCTTCCAACCATGGTGAGAGTGTTCCAAGAGGGCCAGAGTAGGAGCTGCCCCGCCTTGGAAGTCACAAGTCATTCCTGCTCCATTCTGTTGGTCAAAGGATGCCATGGGGCCCTCCCAGAGGTAAGGGGTGGGGAAATAGATTCCACTTCGTGATGGGAGAGCAAAGCCACACGACCAAGGGGGAGGAATACAGGAAGAATGATTCATGGGAGGGTCATTGTTGTAATAATCCACGTGGATGACGAGGTCAGCTCCTGACAGAGGCAGAACTTGAACCCAGGTCTCCTGATTTTGTTCTTTTCTATGACAGCATGCTGTTCTAACATCCCGGGGGACTTTCTGGAATTCCATGGATTTTCCAGGAGTCTCCTTAATTCACCAACAGGCTTCTGGCTCTGAGGAGCATCAAGGAGAGATGTCATATGTCCACCCCTCCTCTCACGACTGTGCTGAGCAGGGTCCATTTCCCCACAAGCCCAACATGCAGCCACCACCCTATCTCATTCCTCCAACGTGTCCCAGGATGGGAGGATTCTAAGGTGTCTTTCCCCGGAGGAGGCTCAGGTGGTCCAGTAGGGTCAGGGAAAAAAATATTAGACTCCATTTATATGTCCATTTGCCTAAGACAGAAATGAACTTTATTAATATTTAGAGGTGGAGAGACAGCGGTGCCCTCCTTTGGTCCTAAAGTCAGGTGTCCTGAGTTCTGTAACAACAGAGAAGACCCTGAGGGAGGGGGGGACACTCCACAACCTAGACACATGGGCAGTGGCACATTGAGATATATGGCCCCTCATGTGTCTGATTTAGTGGATGGAGGATTAATTATCTTAATAGTCTACAATAATTTGCAACAACATAGAGCAAGACCATGAAAATATTTTGTATGGCATAGACATTCACTGGCAACCTTCTTTAAGGAGTTGCCCAATTTAAGGATGACTTATCTTCTTTTCCGTCAAGGCACAAGTTCCAAACTGGCTGATTTTGTTTTTGATCATGAGAAGTGGCTACGGTAGATTGGTATAATTTCTCTCTTTATAATATATGTGTGTTATTTATCTTATAAATATATATTAAACACATTAATCTATCTCTTTGAGGTAGAAGAAATTCAGATTATGAAGAGAAAATTTTGAAAGTGGTTGGAATTCTTTCCATTGTTTTGTGATTTCTGGGACTGAAAGTGCAGTGGGCAAACCATAATATATTTCTCATCTGTGCGTCTAAAACTTTGGAAGCCACATATTTTATACACTACACGGTAGCGTTTTATCATGTTTAATCTGGACTGTGACTAACCTGAGAACATCCGCTACATCTTCATCTTTGTGTCTTAGGACCTGTCTAGGGCCTGGCTCATAGCTCACAGGAGCTCAGGGTCATTTGTGCTTAAACTGAGTTGTTTCCTAACTGTTCACTGTGTACAGAGCTCCTCATGGTGACTGCCCTGTAGAATGTATTATGAAATATTCCCAGAGGCATGAAGCTGTCAAGCCTAGAACAATTATCCATGGGCACCTGACTGCTCCCCAGTCTTCATCTTTTCTTGTGAGGCTGTTGGGCATTATTGACATGAGGTGGTGTCTCAGATAAACCTCTGTTGTTGGGGGCCAGGAGAGCCTTTTTCCAGACTGTTCTGTCCCAGCAGCCTGGGGAATGTCTTGCTGAACTCCTGCTAGGAATTAGAAGACTTCTCAACTGTCATTGTGTTTAGTGTTTGCACATTTGATTTGGCGCCTAGTGTATGTTGTCTTGCTGATTTGTAATATCACCTCACTTCCCTTTTACAGTTTTTTCATCATTCAAGGAGTGGATTGGAGCAGAAGGCATTTAAGTTTCTGTACTAGAACAGAACCTTAAATGTGGCTCCTGTAACAAATGACCACAAACGTAGTGGCTTAAAACAACAGGGATTCATCCTCTTACAGTTTGGAGGTCTGACATGGGTCTCACGGGGCTAAAATCAAGGTGTCAGCAGGGCTGGTTCCTTTCTGGAGGGAGAATCCGTTTCTGGCCTTTTCCAGCTTCTGGAGGCCACCGTGGCCTCCTTCCTCCCTCTTCAAAGTCAGCAGCACAGCAGCTTCCAATCTCTCTTTCTCTCTGACTCTGCTTCTGCCCCCAAGTCTCCTTCTCTGACTCTCACCCTCCTGCCTCCCTCCTACAAGTGCCCTTGTGATGACAGTGGACTTACCTGGATCGTCCAGGCTACTCTCCCCACCTCCGGATCCTTAACTTAAATCTCGTCTCTGGCTCTTTCTATCTTTTTCCTCTCTCTCTCTCCCTCTCCGCTTCCTTCCTTCTCTCTTCCCACTCCACTCCTTGTTTCTTTCCTTCACAGAATCAACACAGTTTGTAATCCTGTATATATGTGTTTCAGGTCCATCTCCCCCACTGTTTTAGGAATTCCGTGTTCTTGTTCATGGCTGTATTCCTGGGACCTAGAAAGGAATGTTGGTAGAATTATTCTTAAATTGAAAATTTCTCTCCTTTGATCCATTCCTATCCATTTGTAGGCCATGTGTTTGTCCAATGAGAGAAGAGATTCCAACACCATATTCTAACCCTGGGGGTTTCCAGCCAGCCTCGGGGTAACACACTTAGGTAAGCATCGTGGCGGCCTCATGTGACATCGTGCTGTGGGCAGTGCCAGGCCTGGTGAGCTTGGGGCAGGGGAAGTAAACTCTTCTTGAAGATCCTGTTTGCAGGTGGACCTCAGCTCTGGTCTCAGAGGCCATGCACCTTCTCTTCTGGCTGCTTCTATTTTCTCATTGAAGTAGGAACAAGATCGAGGTGGGGTGGGGGCTTGAGGAGACAGAACATATGAGATAATTGTCCAGGAGAAAGGAAAAGGATAGAGAAATGGGTAGAGTCACTGGGCAGCAAGAAGAGTTGCTGAGGGTCAAGGGCAGGCTGAAGAGGCAGGCCGGCCAGCACAGTTGCCTGTTCACCTCTGCCACACTCTGCTGCTGGGCACAATGTGGAGAAGGCAGAGGGTGGTGTTAGCCAGGCTTGGTGTTTGCTGAGTGGGTAACACTGTGGGGACAGCTTCCCTTCCATTTCTGCAGAGTGGGTGAGACCTCCCACTGTGGATTGAGAGTGGCTGATGCAGAGGTGAGAATGGAGCTCATGTACATCCAGAACATCCAGAACATTCTCACCAGAACCCAGGTGAGAAACCACAATGTACTTTCCTTCAAGGCTGCCCTTAACTTTAATCTGATCTTATGCACCATGTGGCAGGAGGGGAGGGGAAGGTGGGGGGTGGGCCCCTGTCCCAGATAGTGCCTATCGAAGCCGTCTGTCCCAGACCCGGTCCCCCTACTAGGAACTACTGTCTGAACAGAGAACTTAGCATGCACACCCTTCACGTCGAAGGCAGAATTCTGTCATCATCATCATGTTCATGCTTGTGGCACGAGTGTCTGCCACGTGCCCAACAGATGGGGTTCATGGAAGCACAGGTCCTCGGGAAACTTACATGCTGCCTGTGATAGATCAGCTGAGACAGGAACACAGCGGTAGATGGTATTTAACAAACTCAGAAGTTATTTCCCGTTCAGACCTAGGAATTATGACCAAGCCTGGTTTTGTCTTTACCCCTGAAGACAGGCAGTGGGAAAAAACCAGGCCCAAGAGGTTTGAACACCAAGTTTCTGTCTGCTGTGGGCTGCTCCTGACAGGTATGTTCTCGATGCCCTTTATGAGCCACATCTGTGACTCAGGCAGCCCAAGGGACTCCCCCAGCTTCCTGCTGTGGTAGGTCCCGCTGATGGGAAGTGGCGCCCAATAATTCAGTTTCCTTTCATCTCAGTTTCTTCTGAAAGCTGTTGCTCTGATATTTAAAGATGGGTCAGGAAAAGCCCTTCCTTGGCAGTCCTGGGGCTGTGGGCTTTTGCCCCTCAGACCTCCTGGAGGGCCTGGGCATTGGTGGGCAAAAGGTGGGTGTCCTTGAGCCAGAAGGTCCCCAACTGGTGCTGAGGAAATTTGGGTGATGCCCAGCAGGCAGGTCTAGGCTGCTCCCTGCTGGGTGGCACTCACCCAGGGACAATAGCACTTGGTCATTTTAAAGCCACTGTTCCGGCTGCGGGACCCTGCGCTGGAGATGGTCTTGCCTCTGCATCCCTGATAGAGGGTCTATAGGCTCCAGAACAGGGCCAAAGGGGTGACTTCCTTTTGAGGGAACATTTTCAGGTTGAGAAGTGGAGTAGGGGAGCAGAGGGGAAGAAATTTAAAGAAAGGAAGAAACATAGCTCAGCGTTTCTGTACTGGGAGTGGTTGTACCACCAGGGGAGGGGGTAATGTCTGGAGACAGTTTTGGTTGTCACAACAGGGGAAGGGGGTGCTACTGGCATCTCGTCGGTCAAGGCCAGGGATGCTGCTCAGCAGCCTACAATGCCCAGGACAGTGCACCACAGAGAATGATCCCGCCCCAAATGTCAACAGAAGCCCTGATGTAACTCGGAGGACTGGCCGAGGCTGGGAGGACAAGGAACCCAGCCAACCAAGTTGTTCTCCAACCAATTTGACTGAGAACTTCTCCAACGGAAAAAGCTCCATTTTTTTTTTTTTCTTGAGCTGCAACTAGTGTGCGTGATATGGCCTTTGGGTGAATTGTGAGAATGGAAAAGTTTATGTTCGGGCTCTGGGCTCCTATTTTGTTGTTTTCTCTACGAAGCATCCTTTTAGATTTCCTCTTATCCGAGCAGGAGAAGGTGTCATCAGCCACTGGGCCTTGGGACAAATGATTGTACGTCCCAGACTGCCTCCCTCTGGATAATCACTGTCTGACCTTTCCTCTCATGGGGGCATAACGGCTTGTGCAGCCTTAGGAGGTTCTAGGTCCCTGGGCGTGGCAGGGTGATGCTGTTGGACAACGGGTCCCTGAGGCGCTGGTGGCTGCTTGCACCAGCCTGGCCTTGCTAATTGCATTTTTGCTAACTCGGCTGTCATTACTGAGGATGGCGTCTTGCTGGCCAGGAACTGTCCTTTGAGGGCTCAGTCCCACGTGGGCTGCCTTCCAGCTTTGCATGGGATCTAGTGGGAGTGGAGCACAGAGGAGTCGGGTGGGCCTCTCTGCCTTGTCTGACTTAGGCCTTTCTAGGTGGAATCCGAGGACCTGGCCTCTACAGTGGTGAGGAGAAGCAGTTGGAGCAGGAGCGGTCAGGAAGGGAGAGCGTGGTCTGGGCACTCCAGGAAGCACATGGATCAGAATTCGATGGGCGCGGGCATTGGTGGGGAAGAGCAAAGAAGCCCTGCAGTCTTCGTGAGGCTGCAGCAGAGAAGTGGTAGCAACAGCCGCCTGCTGTCGGGCTGGGTAACGGGGGGACAATGTGACCCACGGGGAAGAGCAATGAGGGGAGGGGCCAGGCCTAGGCTTGGGGTACACCAACTATTTCTGAGGGCAACTGGTTACTTCCTAGAAGCTGGAATCTGAGCTGTGTGTCTGGCAATGGCTTTCCCTTCTCCCTGCCACGTGTGTCATCCTGTGATGGGTCCGTGGAAGACCCGTCTCTCTTCAAGACTGCCCTTTCTGTAAACCTTAGCCAGGTGTCACCTGAAAACAAAGGATGAGGGTCAGCGTGAGCACACACGGATGACTGAGGCTACGGGTCTGAGGTGTCCACTGGAGATGCAGCTTGGAAAGTACGAGCTGACATGGCAGCTGAGAACCAAAACCCCTTCTGAGCATGTGGTCAAACCCCTCTAATAAGAAGAGAAACTGAGAGGCTCAGGCCACGTGCTGAGAGAGCCGCATGGCTGGGCAAGGGGCCGGGGGGTGGGGGAGGCTCAGGAAAACTCTGAAAATTCTGCACACTGTTTTGCTTTCACTCACCTAGATTTAGAGGAATCCTCTGGCAAAATGAAACTGAAATCTTACTTCCCCACTGACGGTCCCCTGGTGACTGCGCATATGCACTTGTCCCTGATTATAGACTCTGGATGCTTTGCGGGGGTCAGCTCTGTCAATGTATAATTCGTGCACAATAAAATCCACCAATTTCAAGTGTACAATTTGATGAGTCTTGACAAATGTGTCCAGTCGTGTAACCACCACGATCATGACATAAAACATGTCCATCATCTCTAAAGTTCCCTCATCTCTCTTGTAGTTAGTCTCCTTCCTCTACCCCCAGCTCCCTGGCAAACCCCCATCTGCTTTCTAGCACTGTGGTTTGGCCTTTTAAATAATCATATGTGCATAGAATCTTACAGTATGTAGTCCTTTATGTCTTTTTAAACTTATGTAATGCTTTTGTGAGTCACCCACACTCTTGTGTGTTTCAGTAGTTTGCTCCTCTTATAGCTGAATACTATTCCATGGTGTGGAGACATCACAGTTTGTTTACACATTCACCAGTTAATGGACATTTGGGTTGTTTCCAATTTTGGGAGACTCTGAATAAGGCTGCTATAAACATTCATTTACAGGTATTAATGTAGACATATGTTTTCTGTTTTTGTGGTAAATACCTATAAGTGGAATTGCTGGGACATATGGTAAGTTTATGTTTAACGTTTTCATTTTTTATTTTTTTTACTGAGGAAGATTAGCCCTGAGCTAATATCCATGCCAGTCTTCTTCCATTTTGTATGTGGTTTGCCGCCACAGCATGGCTGACAAGTGGTGTAGGTCTGTGCCCAGGATCTGAACCCATGAACCCAGGATGCTGAAGCAGAGTGCACCGAACCCAACTGCTACACCACAGGGCTGGGCCTGTTTAACTTTTTAAGGAACACCAAACTGTTTTCGGAAGTGGCTGCACGTTTTTGCATTCTCACCAGCGAAGTATGTGAGTTCCAGTTGCCCCACATCCTTGTCAGCACTTGGTATTGTCAGTCTTTTAACTTTAACCATTCTAATGACCATATAGGGGTATCACCTTGTGGTTTTAATTCGTATTTCCCTCATGATCAACGGTTTTTCATGTGCTTATTTGCCATCTGTATATTTTTGATGAAACGTCTGTTTAGATCATTTGACCATTTTTAAAAACTGAATTGTTTTTCTTATAATTGAGTTGAAAGAGTTCTTTACATATTCTGGATACAAGTCTTTTGTCAAGTATGTGTTTTGCAACTATTTTTTTGTGGCTTGCCTTTTCATTTTCTTGACATTGTCATGTGAAGAACAAAATTTTTAAAATTTTGATGAAGTCCAATTTATCAAAGATTTCTTTTATAGTTTGTGCTCTTTTGTGTCCTTTTAAAGAAATCTTTGCCTAACCCAAGATTGCTTAGATTTTCTCCCGTTTTCTTCAAGAAGTTTTAAGTTTTAGCTTTTACAGCTATGTCTTAGATCTATTTTGAGTTGTTTTGTAAATGATATGAGTCATGCTCATTTTTTTTCTATATGGAAGCCCAATTGTTCGATTGTTGGGATGACCATTAGTTGAAAAGATGATTCTTTCCTCATTGAATTGCCTTGGCACCTTTGTAGAAAATCAATTGGCCATGTATATGTGGATCTATCTCTAGACTCTATTCTGTTCTGAATTTACCGGAAAAAGTAAGATTAAAGTACAGCGCCTCTCATGAAAACACTTTCATGCTTTATCAAATAATGTGTTTATCTGAGATGCCAATTAGAAAATTTCTGTTTCCTATGAAGACTATAGTCTATTTTTGTTCAAGTGTATAGTGTGCTTTGGCCAAAAGCATAAATAGTTAAGCCCAATTTAAATATTGTAACTTATGGAAACAAATAGTCAAATGGTCTAGTGACTTTTGAGAATGGGATATAACAATCTGAAAGATATACCTTGCACCTGTTTCTACATTTCTTTATCTTTTTATTTATTTATTTATTTTTTTTTGTGGGGAAGACTGGCCCTGGGCTAACATCCGTTGCCAATCCTCCCCTTTTTGCTGAGGAAGACTGGCCCTGGGCTAACATCCATGCCCATCTTCCTCCACTTTATATGGGACGCCGCCGCGGCATGGCTGACAGGCAGTTCGTCGGCGGGCGCCCGGGATCCGAACTCACGAACCCCGGGCTGCCAAGCGCAAACTAAACCGCTGCGCCACCGGGCGGCCCCCTACATTTCTTTATCTTATACAACACCCAGGTCAATGAGTATCCAGAAAGACCTCTGACTCACTTAGGGACATGGGTGCTGCTTTCAAATACAGGTCCCCATGTCACTGCACCTTAGTGACACTCCCCAATTTCCAGGAACACCTTAAATTTTCTTTGGTTATTAAAGCCAGGCATGAGTCTACCTAGGTGAATCTCTTCCTTTGCATAGTAATTAATACACAGTTTCATCAGTTGTAGATGATCTCATGTTACACAAGCTGTGCATCCCCACGTTTCCATCTTGCAGTGCTAGATGCCTAGAAACGTACCGTACTCTCATACTGTAGTCCACAACCACATATGTTGTCTAGGCCTTCTTACCCGTTTGTGTTTCAAAGACTCATAGGAAAGCAAACCTGTGCGTGATGGGGAGTTGATACTTTAACTCTGTAATAAGAAAAAAACCAACTGCCATATAATAGTGTCACTATTCATAAAAGAAGGACATTTTAGCTCCAGATTACGAAGACTATCTCAGACTGGCACGTACCTGAACCAGGATCCGGGAGCTGCCCTGAGACCCACGGGAAGGGTGCAAGGGCTGGGATCAGTCTCGGCATGCAAAACAGGGCCTGTCACTTTCTCCAGTAACCTGTCTGCTGTCTGATGCTTAGTGTCCTCACCTGATGAGTTTTAACCTCACCCCATTTCTAAACTGAAGCTGCTGACGATTTTTAAATGATGTTTTTCTCAGCTTTGGCCTGTCAGGGTTTTGAGAAGTTTGGGCATCAGTTCAGTCCACTACACCCCAGAAAAGGAGAGCACGAGCGACCTGATCTAGCTGACGCCCTCTCCTGGAAATGAAGGTGCCCTGAGGGGAACGGGGACTGCAGCCCCATTAGCAACCCCACCCCCGCCCCCCAGGCCACCACAATCATGTCCCCTCCTCCCCTAGGGGGGATCAGACAAACACTGGTCCCCTCAATTCCCCCCACCTTTCTTTGTTCACCCCCCCCCACTTCTGCTATTTCTCCAGTGCACACTTTTAAGCTCCCTTTTTCTTGATTTCTTTCAAATCTTGCCCGTTTACCTGGAGAAAAATCAACCTCTGCTTTTTCATTCCACTTAGGAATAGAAACCCTTCACCAAACCCTTTATCCGACTGATGAACTGAGAGTGGCAGGGTAACATTAAAGCAGAGGAAAGCCACAGGCATTGACCTGAGGCCTTAGAGATAAGAACTCACGGGATAACGACCATGACCATGGCATTCTTGGAAGTTCCCAGATGTCCACTGAAATCTTGACAAAATGGGTATGCACTTGCTTGTCTTCCTCTTATTGTGTCTACTTATCAAGTACTAGCAATAAATACTTGTAGTAGGCAGAAATAATGCCCCCCCCAAGATGTCTGCACTTTAATCCCCAGACCTGTGAATACGTTAGGTTACTTGGCAAAGGAGAGTTGAGGTTGCAGACGGAGTTAAGGTTGCTAATCAGCTTCCCTTGGGATGGGGAGATCATCCTGGATCACCCTGCTGGGCCCAGTGTGATCACGGGTCCTTACAAGTTGAAGGAGGAGGCAGGAGAGAGAGTTAGATGAGCTGTGGCTACGGAAGCCGGGTCTGAGAGATGCAGCACTGCTGGCTCTGGGGGTGGGGGCTACAAGTCACGGCGTGAGGGGGGCCTCTAGAAGCCAGAAGTGGTGAGCCTGCAGCAAGGATGCAGTCCTACTGCCACCGTGATATTAGCCCAGTGAGACCCATGTTGGACTTCTGGCCTCCCAAACTTAGAGATAATAAATTTGTGTTGTTTTAAGCCACAAAGTTTTTGGTAATTTGTTGCAGCAGCACTGGAAAACAAATACAAGATATAACCATTCCTTATTTGTTTTTCTTCCTGTTTTGTTCAATGGGATGGCAACAAAACTGCATTGCTAACTTATCTGTATTTTCTTTTGGACTAGCGTAAGAATGACCCACCATCTTTTTTTTTTTTTTTTTTAACACAAGCATTTTTATTTCACCCCCCCCCATCTTAAAGGTTGTTTTAAATTAGGAAACAATTGTGATGGAACATTTTGGATATAAACTGTGATTATAAGCCTCCCACTTATGAACAGAATTTCTATAGAATAGATCTTCTCTACCTAAATCCATGTGATAATGTGCCGTATGTTAAAGGAATTCTTTGTCAATGTCACCACAGTTCCCTGAATACCCATGAATTCACTGGACGTCAGTGAAGACAGTTAAGTTCTGGAGAGGAGAGCTGTCTCTGTGTCGTTACAGAGGCACTCTTCAGTTTTTGAATGTTGAATTGGAACTGATTTTGCCTCAATTTAAGAGTTTTCTAAATATTAAACTGTTAAAAAACAAACTGCTTTATGAGATAGCAAATTTCTTATTTCTGGAATAATTCAAGGGTGCTATAGAGGGGATTCCTGCAAGGGGTGGGAAGTTATGTTAGGTCACCCCTGCGGTCCTTTCCAACACAGACAGCGGGTGACTTCATGATCTGGAATAACCTGGAATTGCTTCTCAGTCATCTTCTCTGAGGGCCCAACCCCCATCCCAGTTGCCCAGGTTTTCCAAAGAAACAGACATGTGAAGTCAGGGCTGGAAGCGTCCTTAGAAATTCAATCTGCTCTTTTTACTAAGGGGAGTTGATTTGTCCAAAGTCACCCAGCTAGGCAATGACAGGGCCAGAGCTGGGAACAGCTCCCTGGACTTTCTAGCTGATGGTCATCCTGCTCAGTCTCGACAATGCTGCCCCACTCAGAAACTCTACTCGTTACTCTCTTCCTCACCAGCTTTGTCGTCTTTGGGGGAGTGAGGGGACACAGCCCGGCTACCACACCCGGTGCCTCTTCCTGTCCTCTCCTAGTGATCCCTAGAGGAGCTTGTCACTCTGATCCTTTCCTGTTATCAACTCTTTTAACCCTACTTTCTCTTTTTAAATTTTTTTTATTATTTATTCATTTAATTGAGGTCACATTGGTTTATGACATTATTTTAGATTTCAGGTGTACATCATTGTATTTCGACTTCTATAGAGACTACATCATGTTTACCACAAATGGTCTAGTTTTTTTTTTTTTTTTGTGAGGAAGACCAGCCCTGAGCTAACATCCGTTGCCAATCCTCCCCTTTTTGCAGAGGAAGACTGGCCCTGGGCTAACATCTGTGCCCATCTTCCTCCACTTTATATGGGACGCCGCCACAGCGTGACTGACAGGCAGTGCATCGGCGGGCGCCCGGGATCCGAACCAGCAAACCCCGGGCTGCCAAGCGCGGACTAAACCGCTGCGCCACCGGGTGGCCCCATAAATGGTCTAGTTTTTATCCGTCGCCATACACACGTGCCCCTGTACCCCTTTCGCCCTCTCACGACCCTCTTCCCTCTGGTAACCAGCAATCTGTTCTCTGGATCTATGTGTTTGTTTGTCTTCCTCATAAAACACTAATTCAAAAAAATGTCTGCACCCTCCGTTCACCCCTCCTTCTGGTGGAGAGGGGGGTGTGGTTGAGGCTGTGGGTCTAGAGTCTGCACATCGACTCCAGGAAGTGCTTTCAACCTTTGAGCTGACATGTTCTAGGTTATGAGGACAGCTAAGTAAAAACGATAGCACAGGAGAGTACCAACAGTCAGTTTGTTGGAGTGGTGGGAACGGGGAATGATTTACTTTCTCCTTTTTAAATTTTCAATGTTGCTGAGTCATGAATTTTTAATTAATGGAAAGCTGTTGTGAGAAATACAGACATAAATGCGTACAGGCTCCACGCTGTATCTTTCAGATCAGAAAATGACACTCGAGAGCAAAAGACTGAACAGCTGTCTCACCTCCTACATGCGGATGAAACTTAGAAAATAAAAGTGGAATTACTTAACATCGTTTTCGAAGTGTTAGTCATCATAATTAGAAAAGAGAAGTTGACAAACGGTGGAAAAGAGCAGTCACTATTTGTGGCTGAGGTAAGCGTATGTGTCATCATATTAATTAATAACAGATATTAGCACCAATAAGGGAGGTCAGTGAGGTGGCCAGTTATAAAACAAGTATTTAGAAATCTGTATTTTCCCTTTAAACCAATGATATCATTTAAAAATAGTAATGGAAAAGAGATTTCATTCACAATAACAACCAAATGCATAAAAAACCTAGGTAAATGTTTGCAAAAAATGTGCAGCATCCAAAGTGAATAGAATTCAAGACTTGATTAAAGGGCATAAAAGATGGCTTGTTTTTGGATAGAAAGACTTACTATTGAAAATATATCAATTCTCCATAAATTATCTATGAATGCAATGCAGTTTCAAGCAAATTACCAAGATTTTTTTCTTAAAAAAAACACAATTAGTCTAAATTTATCTATAAGACTACAAATGAGAGGATGGCTAGGAAATGTGTGTGTGCGTGTGTTTGGTTAGCTTTTACCAAATTTATTTTTAAATTTACGTACAGGAAAATTCACCTTTTCTGGTGTAGAGGGCTTTACATTTTGACCAATGCCCAGAGTTGTGTAACCACCCACATCAGAGTACAGGACAGCTCCATCCCCCAAATTCCCTGTGCTGCCCCTCTGTAGTCAGACCCTCCCTCACTCCCAATCCAAGACAACCACAGACCTCGTTTCAAGAACATTAGATAAGTGAAATCATACAGAATGTAATCTTTTGTGTCTGGCTTCTTTCACTTAATGTATTTGAGATTCATCCACGTTGTGTGTAATTCTGACTTTTAGCAATCACGAACAAAGCTGCTGTAAATTTTGTGTACAGGTTTTTGGAGGACATATTTTCAGTTCCCTAGTGTGAGGTGGACATGCTTGCCTTATTCCTGAACTTAGCGGGAAAGCATTCAGTTTATCAACAGTAAGTGTAATGTTAGCTGTAGGTTTTTTGTAGATGTCCTTTATCAGGTCAGAGAAGTTCCCTTATATTCCTAATTTGCTGAGTTGTTTTATTTTTAAATCCTGAATGGATGTTAGATTTAGTCAAATGCATTTTCTGCATCTATTAAGACAATAATGTGGTTTTTATTCTTTCATCTGTTAATACTGTGGCGTACACGGATTGTTTTTCTAATGTTGATCCAACCTAGCATTCCAGGGATAAACTCTACTTAGTGATGGTATATTTTCCTTATTGCTGACTGTGATTTGCAAATATTTTGATGAGGACTTTTGCATCTATGTTCATGAAGGATATTGGTCTGTAGTTTTTCTTTCTCTGGTTTTGGTGTCAGGGTAATGCTGGCTGCATAGAATGACTTTGGAAGTATTCCTTCATTTTTTATTTTCTGGGAGAGACTATGTAGAACTTGCATTATTCCTTTCTTGAATGTTTGGTAGAATTTGCCAGTGAAACCATCTGGGCTTGGAGTTTCTTTCCCGGAAGCTTTTTTTAGACTACAAACTCAATTTCTAATAGGCACAGGACTATTTAGTTTGTCTATTTCTTCTTGACTTAGTTTTGGTGGTCTGTGTCCTTGGAAGAATTGGTCAATTTCATCCAAGTGGTCAAATTTATTGTAGAGTTGTTTATAATATTACTTTGTTATCCTTTCAATGTCTCTGGGATCTGTATGATATCCCTTATTTTGATAATTTTTGTTTTTCATTTTTTTTCTGGTTAGTCTGGCTAGAGGATTATCAATTTTCCTGATCTTTTCAAAGAAACATCTTTTGGTTTTATTGATTTTATCTATTGTTTTTCTGTTTTTAATTTCACTCATACTTGTTCCTATGTTATTTCCTTCCTTTTGGTTTAATTTGCTCTTCTTTTTTTGTGGAGTTTCATAAGGTGGAAGCTTAGATTATTTATATCAAAATGACCTTCTTTTCTAATATAAAAATTTACTGCCTCTACACTTCCCTCTGAGCACTGCTTTACTGGCGTCACACACATTTGGATAAGTTCTATTTTCATTTTCATTCCATTCAAAATATTTTATAATTTCCCTCCTGACTTACTTCTTGACATAGGGATTGTTTAGAAATATGTTGTTTAGTTCCCAAATATTTGGGGGGATTTTCTAAATATCTTTCTGTCACTAATTTGTAGCTTAATTCCGTATGGTCAGAAAGCATACTTCGTATGATTTCAATTATTTTAAATTTATTAAGCTTTTTTATGTGACTCGGGATATGGTCTGTCTTAATGAAAGCCCGTGTGTCCTTGAAAGGAAACTGTATTCTGTTGGTGTGAAGTGTTCTATTAATGTTGATGGGGTCGAGTTGGTGGCTAGTGTTGATGAGGTCTGTATTCCTGGTGATTTTCTCTCTACTTGTTTTATCAATTACTGAGAGAGGAGCATTGAAGTCTCCAAGTAAAATTTTAGAATTTATTTATTTCTCCTTTCATTTCTACCGTTTATTTCTTCATGTGTTTTGATTCTCTGTCGTTAGGTGCATAAACATTTAGGACTGTTATGTCTTCTGGATGAATGTATCCTTTTATCACCATCTATTATTCCTTTTTATCTTTGGTAAATTTCTTTGTTCTGAAGATATTTTGTCTGATATTAATATAGCCATCCAGCTTTCTTCCTTTTTTTAATAAACAGCTTTATCGAGATATAATTCACATACTATACAATTCACCCAGTTAATGTGTACTTTCATTGTTTTTTAGTGTATTTACAGGGTGTGAAAACATCACCATAGTCAAATTTGTAACAGTTTTGTACCCCCAAAAGAAACTTTATACCCATTAGCAATCAATCCCCATTCCCCTCCTACTCCCCTTCCAGCCCTAAACTACCCCTAATCTGCTTTGTGTCTCTATAAATTTACCTATTCTTGACACTTATAGAAATGAAATCATACAATTTGTGGTCTTCTTGTACTTAGCAGAATGTTTTCAAGAATCATCCATGTTATTGCATGAATCAGTACTTTGTTACTTTAGATGGCTGAATAATATTCTGTTGTATGGATATATCATATTTTTTTAATCAGTTCATCAGTTGATGGACATTTGGGTTGTTACCTCTTTTTAGCTGTTATGAATATTGCTGCTGTGATCATTCCTGTGCAAGCTTTTGTTTGGACATAGGTTTTCATGTCTTTTGGTTATACACATACAAATGGAATTACTGGGTCATATGATAACCCTGTGCTTAACTTTAGCTTTTTCTAAATTAGTGTTTTTATGATATATCTTTTTCCATTTTTTTAACTTTTAACCTATTTATGTCATTATTTGAAGTGGATTCTTTGTAGATGGCATATATTTTAAAAATCCAATATGACAACTCCGTTTTTTATTTAGTGTGTTTGACTATTCACATTTAAGGTAATTATTGATATGGTTGGATTTAGGTCTACTATTTATTATTTGTTTTCTGTTTGTTCTTCCTCTTTCTTCTTTCCTGCCCTCTTTTGGATTATTTGAATATTTTTTTTAGTATTCCATGTTAATTAATTTATTGGCTTTTGACTATATTTGCTTGTATTGTTTCTAAGTGGTTGCTCTAGCGATTACAATATACATACCTATGTAGGTTTTCACACGGTCTACTTCAGGTTAATATTTTACCACTTCAAGTAAGATGTAGAAAACTTGCAATCAGAGATACTCCTGTACTTCCTCCCTGTATGTTGTACTTGTCAGAAGTATTGTATCTACATATATTGAAAACTCCATCAGAAAATGTTACAATTTTTCCTTTCAACAATCATTCGTAGTTTAAAGAATTTAAGAATAGTTTATTATATTACCATGTCTGTTGCTCTTCCTTTATTCCTGAAGTTCCAAGTTACCATTCCAAGTTCCTCTGTTATCATTTTCCTTCACCTGAGTAACTTTCTTAGCATTTCTTTTACAGAAGGTCTACTGGTAGCAAATTCTACTTTTGCTTCATTTGAGAATGTCTTTATTTCGCTATTATTTCTTAAGGATATTTTTACGGGATATAGAACTATGTCTTATAGTTAGTTATTTTCTTTCAGCACTTTAAAAGTGTTGTTCCACTGTCTTCTGGCCTCCAATGTTTCTGATGAGAAATCTCCAGTCTTTTAAATCATTGTTCCCCTATATACAATGTATGCCTTTCCTCTGGCTGCTTCCAGTTATTTTTTCCTTTATCTTTGGTTTCCAGCAGTATGAATATGCTATGTCAGGGTGTGGATTTCTTTGGGTTTATCTTCCTTAGCATTTATTGTACTTCTTAAATCCATAAATTTATGTCTTTCACCTAATTTGGGAAGTTTTCAGCTATTATTTCTTTGAATAATTTTTCTGCACCAGTTTCTTTTTCCTGCCCTTCTGGGACTCCAATGAATGGTAGACCTTTCGATATTATCCTACAAGCACCTGAGGCTCTGTTAATTTTTTAAAATCTTTTTTCTTCCAGTTGTTCAGATTAGATCCTTCCTATTGATCTGTTTTCAAGCTCACTGATTCTTTCTTCTGTTGTCTATTCTGAAATTGAAGTGTGAATTTTTTATTTCTGTTATTGAAATTTTTAGTTGTAAAATTTCTGTTTGATTCTTTTTTATGGCTTCTATTTCTTTGCTGAGAACTTCTACTTTGCTTTGTTCTGAGTGTTCACCCCTACTTCATGGAGCATGGTTCTAGTGGCTGCTTTGAAGGCTGTGATAGTTTCAACATCTGGGTCACCTCAGTTTGAAAGTTGCTGAGATTTTCTTGACTCTGTATGTCAAGTAATTTTGGATACAATCATGGGCATTTTGAATATTATGTCATGAAACTCTGGTTTCTGCTAAATTTCTCTTTTTCTGTTTTAGCTGGTATCAATCTGGTTCAGGCCAGACTGCAAAGTGCTAATCTGCCTTCTGTGGACTGTGATTCCAATGTCTGTCTAGTTTCCAGAGCCTCTGCACCATTAATCTTGTTGCTCCACATGTACACTGCCCAGTGGCTAGTCTGAGACATGGGTGGTGGGCTACACTGTATTTTAGTTCTCAAAGTCTTTGCTCTGTGCCTTTAGGTCGATTACACACACGTGCAACTTGGAGGTGAACCCAAGAGTTCATCCACGGATTTAAAAAATCCCTTTCTCCAGCTCCCTTCATGCCTGAGGGCCCCTTTTCCAGGAATTCTGGCTAGAAAGATAGGGTTTTAGCCTCCCTGCACTGTTGCATCATTCTTGCAACTGGATCTGCCTCAGGGTGAAGCAAAAAGAGAAAAGAGAGAGAGAAAATAAGGAGGATTCCCCACACAGTATTTGAACTACCAGGGCCCCCTTTCCTAGTTCCTCTGGTCAGAAAGAAGGGTTTTTCTCTGAGTTTTGGTTGTCTGCAATCGCCCACAGCCAGTGGCACCAGTGTGGGAGTGCAGATTCATTATGGGGCTTGTTTTGGGGCAGGGCCAGGAGAAAAGAAAAAAGAAGGAAGGGGATTTCCTCCATTCTCTGTCCCTCAGGAGCCCCTTTCCTGTCCTCTGGCCAGAAAGAGAGTGTTTCTTGGGGAATTTTTCTGTCCACACTTGCCGTGTAGTTCCAGGATTCAGGCTACCTGAGAGTTAAGTCTGGAAACAAGGGAGGACAAAAACTCAGGAAGTTCATCGCCCTTACTGTTCTTCAAATTTTTATTTCCTTCCCAAATCCCCCTTCTGTGAGTGACTTTTCAGAGTCCTCACAGAGCTGCTTCAGGTGTCTGTTCGGGGTTTGGTTGTAGTCAGTGGGAGAGAGGGTGGAGTGTGCTTTCACCTCAGGCTGGACCCCAAGCCCTAGGAAATGTGTCTAAAGGCGCAGTAAACCAAATCGTGTTGATAATGAGGCAGGAACAGACACATAGACTAACGGAAAAGAAAGAATGCAGGCACAACCTTACTATCAGTGACAACTGTTAGAGGAGCATTTTAAGTCAGCCGTGGCGGCGGGGGGGGGGGAACTAAGAAGTAGAGACAGCTGGCTGGCCACTGAGGATGTAAAGTGGGATCCATACCCTACTTCTTACATCAGAATAAATTCAGGAGAGAATGAAATATTTATATGTAAAACAGAAGCATAGGACTGCTTGAGGAAAATTTGGGAGAATGCTTTGTCATCTTGAGGTGGAGGAGTCTTTTCCGAACATGACATGAAGTCTAGAAGAACTAAAGAAAAGATTGATAGATTTGATTCCCTAAAAATCAAAACGTCTGTACAGTGAAACAAAACAAAATACCATTAAGAAAGTTAAATGACAAGCTGAGAAAGCATGTTTGCAATATGTGGCAGACAAAGAATAAAGGTGTATTTTTAAAACTTACAAATTAATAAAGAAAAAGATAAATACTCTAATAGTGAGCAGAGGACATGAACACGGAATTCAAATAAGAAGAAACAAAGTGGCCTGTGATTATAGTATACGAAAAAAATGTCCAGTCTCACTACTACTCAGGAAAATGCAAATAACAATAGCAAGAGGCCTTTTGTGTATTAGACTGGCAAATAGGGCAGCAGTGTGACAATGCCCTGTGCCAGGGAGAGTGCACAAGAGCGGGCACCCTCATGCATGATTGGCGGGAGCCTAAAATTTCCACCAGCTTTCTGGAGGGCAATTTGGGAAAATGTTCAAAAACTTCAAGTGCATATTCTTTGACACAGTCATCCTGAAATTTATCCTAGGAGGTTCCTGGACAAGTACACAAAGTTATATGGGCAAGGATGATCATTGCAACTGTAGGGAAAAATTGGAAACAACTAAAACATCCAATATTAGGGGACTGGATACAAAAACTATGGTTTATCCACACTCTGGGATAAACCAGCCTTTAAGTCAGCCTTTAAAAAGGGTGATATATGTTTCTATGCTCCTTACCATGGAATGATCTCCACATCTTGCTGAGTAAAAGAAGAGCAAACATAATTATTTCACTTATGTAAATTTAATCTATCTATCTATGTCTCCATCATCTATCTGTCTATCTATCTATCTGTTGATGCAAATAATCCATAGCCAATCTATAAATAAAAATTGGGGTGAGTTACCATATAGCCTGGGCCTTCCTTCCCCAAGGAAAGAAGGGCACCAAAGAAGTGGGGTGTACAGAGTGGTTATATACCATCAAAGAGCATATATCACATATGATTACAATGTCCTTTTTACAATAGTCACGAGATTGCCCTGTCGGCACAGCGATTGATGGGCACAGCAGGTAGCAGGTCTGTTGTCTCAGGAGCTGGGTGGTCACAGGATGAGCACTGCAATCAAATCTCGCCTAGGGAGAAATGCTTATCCTTAAGGAAATGCCAGTGCGGGGGAAGTTGCATCCTTATCTTACAGGCATTTGTTCTCGTCTCTGGGACATGGTAAATGCTCAAAGCAGATATACAATGTGTGTTCAAAGGCCAAATCAGGCCCTTTTGGAAAAACAAGGTCAGGCTGAGAATTAGTTTTACAACAAATGGCTTTCTCATATGCTCCAATATATCCTATTGCTTGCCATTTATTTATCATATCTGTTTATCTCTCCTTCTAATCTATCTAGCTAAGCTACCTATCCATATCTAACAGAATAGCAACGGGTTTGGAAAAATGTTAACCAAATGTTTATTGTGTTTATATTGGGTGGTTGAATTCAGGGAAATTTTATTTTTTCCATATGCCTTTCTACATTGTGGAAATTTCCTAAAAGTTATCTTTTATAAATATAAAAAGTAAAACCAATTTTAATAGGGGGCTACCCTAAAATAAGTCAATAGTGAAGAGCAGAGAAACAAAGGAATAAGTAAATGAAAACAAGCAATTTACAGAATTACATGGAAATTGATATTTATATTCTCTCTCAATTCCTACAGAAAATGCTAACCTTTAATTCTCCAGCAGAAGGGAAAATATATTTACATTCAAATTTATTAATGTTTTTCTGCTCAAGTTCAAGGAAATAGAAATTTCATTTTTCTCCCCATTCTATATTCCTTGGTTAGCTCCTGACTCAGTTATCATTCAAAGAGTACATCTAATCTATTTTTTCCTGTTGCTGAAAGTGTTTTTAAAGTTTTTTATTGTGGTAAAATATACATAACATAAAATATACCATTTTAACCATTTTTAAGAGTACAGTTCAGTGGCATTAAGCACATTCACATTGTTGTGCCACCATCTCCACCATCCATCTCCAGAACTTTTCCATCTTCCCAAACTGAAACTCTGTCCCCATTAAACACTCACTCCCCATTCCCTCCCCTAGTCCCTGGTAACCACTATTTTGCTTTCTGTCTCTATGAATTTACCTATCGTTTATACCTCATATAAGTGGAATCATACAGTATTTGTTCTTCTGTGTCTGGTTTCCTTCATTTAACATCATGTCCTCAAGGTTCATCCATGTTGTCGTAGGTGTCAGAATTCCCTTCCTTTTTATGGCTGAATAATATTCCATTGTATGGATATGCCACGTTTGTTTATCCATTCATTTGTGGGTGGATATTTGGGTTGTTTTCCCTTTTTGGCTATTATGAATCATGCTGCTATGAACGTTTGTGTACAAATCAGACAATTTTTAAAAGGCATAACTCTAGGAAAGATGCAACGTAGGGGGGGGTGGAGAAGGGCGGAAAGTGTCTAGGGGATCCAAGCATCCCTTTTCTAATTCTAAGCAGAAGATGGACTCAGGCATATGCACCCAAAGTTAGCCATGAGATACTGGCAGGGAAAAAATTTTAATAAAAATTTAAATATATAAAGGCTCAAAGCAGAGCCGTAACTTTTATAAATAAAGAATTTTGGTTCGTCTCCAATGTAAGAAAAATTATAACTTGCTCGTCAAGATCTTGGGAACTTCAGTGGAGCACTTTGTCTTTCCCGACCCGCAGTCACCCCTGTTTGGTCGTGTGACTCAGAGGGAAGCGCATTCTCCCGGGTCACGCTCAGCCTATCCTGGGATGTGCAGGAAGGAGCCTAGTTCCTTGCTGGAGCCACAGTCCATGTCAGCGAGTCAGCATCTTTGGAGCAGGATTTTTTGAGAAGTAACAAAGACTGTCACATGTTATTACCAAAAACAAATATAGAATGGATTTCAAAACATGACCCAGGAGATCCCCCCACCAACACCGTTCAACCTCCAGCGACCTCCACCCCCAAGAGCAATCCCAGGAGGTCTTCTGGGAAGTGGTGTGCTTGCAGACCTTTGCATCCTTGATGAGAGGCATGGCAATTATAATAACAGCTTTCTAAGGGAGGAATATGGAACCCAGCATCGTTGACACAGTAAATACTGAATTGTAACTAGATTAAAATTTTCTTAGAGGGAGTGCAAATTGAATACAAATTGAGATAGGGCACTAAAAGAGTGTAAAATATGACAGAGTGTTTTAGGATTAGGAGATAGAGCAAAATGGATGAACAGTAAGTCATTCTGAGGGACTGGGCCACATCCTTAAATAGCCACTTCCTAAATAGTTGCCAATATCCCTCAGTTTCTCCTGGTGTTGAGGATGACCCCTGGCTCCCAATCCCTCGAGGAACTGGCCTTCAGGGAAGGTGGAGGGACTGCCTCCTTCTGTTTTTCTACACCTTGCTGGAGCACAGACCACCACTGCCCTTCTGTCCCCAGATTGTGTCCATAGTGAAAGAAAGATGCAGCACGTGCCCCTGAAGGGCAGGTTCCACTGCGAGTTCATTTTGGGTGATTGGAAGGATCTTGGGTAGAATTTACATAAAGATAACCAGCACATTTTTCTTCTTTGTTAGTAATTCAGATGCTTAGGGCTTATAAAAGACATTTATAAAAATTGATCACTTTGTGTGGATCACAAGCTTACTTTTCTTATAAGATGTCCTTAGATATCGTAGAGAAGGAGACCAAGAACCCCAGAATTTCCCTCATGACTGCTTATCACTCATCTAAAAGATCCAGTTTCCTGGATCAGAGCCGGTTCCTAGAGTACAATTTGAAGGGGATGAAAGGTCTCCCACTACCCCAAAATACTTCCCAAAAGTGATTGGCTTGTGGTCTTGCCCCCATCTGTAGCCATTTGTTTGGTTTAAGACATTAGAAGCCTCTGTTGGAAATGATAACTTTCACTGTTGCTTGGGAGAGTAACCCGCTGAGCAGGAAGAGGATGGGCTCTGGGCTCTGACAGCCCTGGGTTCCCACCCGGCTCTGCGCTCCCTCGCGGTATGATGTCGAACAATTTACTTTATTCTGCCAAGTCTCAGTTTTCTCCTCTGAAACACAGGGTAGCACCTACCTCACAGGGTTGCTGTTAGGATTAGATGAGATAATATGTAGATCAGCACTGTCCAGCTGAAATACGTGATCCACAGGCCTAACTTAAACTTTTCTAGAAGCCACATTAAAAAAGTTAAGAGAGGGGCTGGCCCAGTGGCGTAGTGGTTAAGTTCATGTGCTCTGCTTCAGCACCCAGCGTTCGCAGGTTCAGATCCTGGGCGTGGACTGATGCACCGCTTATCAAGCCATGCTGTGGCGGCGTCCCACATATAAAGTAGAGGAAGTTGGGCACAGATGTTAGCCCAGGGCTGGTCTTCCTCAGCAAAAACAGGAGGTTTGGCAATAGATGTTAGCTCAGGGCTAGTCTTCCTCCCAAAAAACAAAAACAACAACAAAAAAAGTAAAAAGAAACAAGTGAAATTAACTTTAATAACATATGTCATTTACCCAAATAGATCCATAGATATTATCAGTTCAACATGTAATCAGTATGAAAATTATTAAGGAGATGTTTTACGTTCTTTTTTCTCATACAAGGTCTCCAAAATTCAGTCTGTTTTATGCTTTCATACAGCACATCTGGATTCACACCAGCCCCATTTCAAATGCTTGGTGTCTACATGTGGCTAGTGGCTGCCACATTGGACAGAGCGGGAGTAGACGGGGCCTGGCATGAAGGGAGCGCTCAGTAACTGGTGCTGTGTGGACTCCTCGCCACTTCCTCCCTCTGTGGATTTACCAGCTCCAGCTGCCAAGCAGCCAGCACACTCCTGATGGAATGTCACTTGTGTCAGTTTCCTAATGCTGTATAACAAGTTGCCACAGACTTTGTGGTTTCAAGCCACACCCACTGTCCTCTCCCAGTTCTGTCGGTCAGAAGTCCATGTGGACTCAACTGGGTTCTCTGCTCAGGTCTCGCAGGCTGCAGTCTGGGTGTCAGCTGGGCTGTCTTCTCATCTAGAGGCTCGACTGGGGAAGGCTCTGCCTCCAAGCTCACTCAGGTGGCTGGCAGGATTCAGGTCCGAAAGGACTGAGGCTCCCCATTTCCTTGCTGGATGTTATCTGGGACCAGTCTTTTCTCCTGGAAGCCACCCACATTCCTTCTCATGCTTTCCATGTGGCCCCTTCATACTTTGACTTTCTGACTTCCCCTTTTGCTACCAGCTGAAGAAAACACTCTGCTTTTAAAGGGTTTGTGTGATTAGATTAGATGCACCCAGATAATCTTCCTTTTGATTCACTCAAAGTCAACTGATTAGTAACCTTAATTACTCCTGCAATGTAACATAATATAATCAGGGTGTGATATCTCATCACCTTCATAGTCCCGGGACTAGGGCATGAAATCTTGGGTCTGTCCACCTCATTACTACAAGTAGGGGTCGATGGAAGCATGAGGCTCAGTCAATGGCAGGCTCTCCTGCCTCCCTGGTCTGGATGTCACAGCAAGGTTGACCGGGCGGTCTGAGGCCCTGGCTCTCTGGAGGTGAGGAAAGGGAAAGTGCTGAAGGAGGTGAAGGCATCTGCAGATCCCACACTTCAATTTGATCTAGTGTTGATTCTCTAATCAGCAATCTGGCGATTGCTCCAGAGAGTTCTCTCTTTTTCGCTGAACTAATGATCTTTCCAAGTGTTTGACCAAGGCCAATTGGTGACCGGTCCTCCCAATAAGTATATAGACAGGGAGTACTGTGATCTGGTGCTAACACTTTTGGTCCTTTTGGGTTTCTAAGGTTGAATGCACTGGTGATTTTAGGGCAAGATTATCTTGAATGTTTTGGAAGCAAAAACAATATTTGTCGAAAGGCTGGTCATCACAGTCTTTTCTTCCAGGTTATGAGGATTGGATCCCATTGTGGGGAGAGGACCCCTGACCCACAGCAGGCAGTGCAGACTACTCTGGGCACAGCTGGAGTTCGAGCAGACCCTGTGTTGGAGGCCCCTGGGCCGCTGGAAGAGCCTGGCCTCACTGCGTCTGTCTCTGAAGTGGACGTGCTGCGACGCTCTGTGCCTTTCACAGGCTGGAGAAATGGAGGATGTGCAACAGAAATGGTGTGTGTTCCTTTACTCCTACTAAAAGTCACTGTTTGGGGCTTTCCATTTCCCATTAGTCACTTGGCACTGAAGCTGGGCATTGCATTATAGTCTGATTTCCTCGGAAAGAAGCCTTGGGACACTGCTGTATCTGTGGCAGAAAGCATCAATGGCCACAAGTGACAGATGGCCCCTCCCCTGGCTGGTGGCTATTCATACATGGAAGTCACAAAATTAGCAGGTTGCCTGGGGTGTCTTCTGTTACCAGATAGGGACAAGCACCAAGAAGTTCTCCAGTGAGAGCCTTAGAAGTTTCTCCTAGTTCCTCACCTGGAGCCCATGGGGTCCATGGAGAGAAGTGAGAAGTGTACGTCAATACAATTATTATTATTTTTGTCAATCCTATACATTTCATTATATGCATTTCAAAAACCTTATTCTTGACAAGGGACCCATTAGGCCTCAACAGATTGCCAAAGGAGTCTGTATGGGTTTCCTGTGGCTGCTGTGACAAACTGCCAAAAACTGAGGGGCTTAAAACAACAGAAATTTATTCTCACAGTTCTGGAGGCCAGAGGTCTGAAATCAAGGTGTCAACAGGCCCTGGAGGAGAATCCATTCCATGCCTCTGTCCCCGCTTCTGGTGGCTGCCTGCAACCCTGGGGGTCCTTGACTTGGGGCTGATCACTCCAGTCTCTGACTCCGCCTTCTCATGTCCTCTGTGCCTGTGTCCTCCCTTCTTGTGAGGACACCCTAAATCCAGGATGATCTCATCGTGAGATCCTTAACTTAATTACACCTGCAAAGACCCCTTTTCCAATAAGGTCACATTCCCAGGTCCTGGGATTGAGGACGTGGGCATATCTCTTTGGAGGGGTCACCATTCAACTCACTATGGAGCCTTCGATACAAAAAAGTTTAAGAACCCCTGTGACCTTGCTAGAGGATTACTGTTCTTTCCTGTCAAAATTTCACTTTTTCATGATTTTTGCTGCTGTAACTTGCTTGCATTCCTAACTTGAAAATTGAAAATAATGATGCATTTTTTTCCTCCTCTTTAAAAGGCTTCTGAACAGGATTAAGTTATGGCGAGGACTGACAAGTGCATTTTTTGTTTCTCTGAAATTGTCTAATCGGGAAACCACTGAGTGGGATGACTTAAGATCTCTCCCGTGTACATTCTCCGCGTGACACTTGTAAACGCTTTTTGGCGGGAGGAAACTCCCGCCGTGCTTGGGAGAATGCTCTCAGCTTTGGGCTCATCCGTTTCGTGTAGCTCGACGCCCACATTCCTCTGCCCCTGCCACTCCCCCCGAGACGTGGAAGCCGCCCCTGGGTCAGAGCTGCCTGGAGCTTTGCAGTTTACAGACCACGTACGCCCACGTGACTCCGTGCGGCCGGGATGTTTGTTCCCTTCCAGCTCACATGGCTGATTTCTGTGCTCTGCAGGTCTCAACTTAAATGTCACCTCGTCAGGGCTGCCTGGACACCCTGTCTGCCCCGAGAGCCCTTCCATTTTCTCTTCTCTTTTCCCCCCTTCGTCCTTTACTGTTGATATCTACATCGCGAGGAGACAGGCAACCTCAATGCCTTTGGATGACATAATTTTTAAATTTCCTCCAGCTGAAACGAGAAAAGAGAAGTGGAAAACCTTGGGTGAAAACCGTATCGTTCAATAGCCTAGGAAACGTGTAGAGTAAAATTTTGGTGATTTTAGTTTGAATGTTCAATGATAATTTTTCTGAAATAGCACCATAGCTAAGAACTGGCCATGATACTGAGCTTGAAATGCTTCCATTCCCAGGCCCACTACCGCTACCTGATGCTTGTTTCTATTCATTTCTTTTTATTGAGTTAGAATTCACACAGCATAAAATGCACCACTTTAAAGTGCGCTATTCATTGGATTTTAGTATGTTCCCGAGGTTGACCCAAGTGATGTTTGAGATGCGTGGCTACTGCAGAGGCACTATTGTGTAGTGTTTATTAAGGTACACAGTATTGAAACTACATTAAAAAAACTGACGATATGAAAAGTTAATGTTTTCTGCGTAGAGTCCGTGATGTTTCAGAGAGCTCCGTGTGAGGTGTTAGACAATGGATGAGGTGCTGCCCGGGTGGATGGCCGGAGGAAGCCGCGAGCCAGGAAAGGAGAACTGCCTTTCTGGAAACCCCCAGGTTCATGGTCAGGGAGACCAACCACCCACAAAAAACTTTTCTGAATGACACAATGCATTCTTTTATCCTATCACCAGCCTGAGATGGAGATGCCCGCAGATGCTCTCTGCCCCATCATCTTCCTAAGGGGCCCTCCATCTGTGTCCCAGCCCCGCTCAGGAGCCCGCCCAGCACTCATGCCGGTTCTGGTGCAGAAGGCCCTTCTCAGCATGGCTCCCGTCCCATTCCATCACCACTGTCCCCTGGCATGCCCAACATGCATGATTACACTGCTCCTTAAATGCACGAGGCATTGTAGACCTCAAGAAATAAAACCAGGCTTTCTACCCTCTCAGGGGTCCCTGGCACAATTTTTCTCCTGCTTGAGCCTTTTCTTCCTCTACCTGTAAAAAGCCTTTCTCAGCCTGTAAGGTCTATTTCAAATGCTGCTTCCTCTGTGAAGTCTTTCCTGATTGTTCCAGTTGGGGGTGAATTCGATGCAAGGGGTAGGCCCCACTTCCTTTACCTCAGGGAACCCGGGTTTCTCCTTCTCCTCCGTTTCCTGGTTAGTGGACTCTGCACCTCACTGCATCTTAGTTTCTGCACGTGTATAGTGCGGGTGCTGGTATTTGGCCTCTCCACCCGCCAGATGTTGAGGAGCTCCAGCAAGGAGCCTATGAGAAAGAGCTTCCTAAACTTTCTTAAGGCGCACTACATATATGCACTGTTATCTTTCCCTCTGGATGCCCATCCTGCTGGCCCTGTTCAGATCCTTCTAACCACATGTATATTTGCTCTGAATTATAGTGATTTGTGGGCCTATCCGACCTTCCCTACTAGAGAGGCCCCAGGCTCCTGACAGAGGAGATGGTTACTCTTCTTTATTCCTCCTCATCATTCAGCATACAGAGCATGTGTATGTTTTCTAAACAGTTGGGTTAAAAAGTTAGTCCTGGTTCAAGAAGCAAGGCAGAATTCTTTCCTTGTCCTAGATGTGCCTTTTGCAATATTTGTCTCGTCTCTGTGGTTCAGTGTGGGCACACCGATTCTCACCCGAGTCTCTTTTCCAACTGGTTCCCGTGTCTGGATTCGTCCTTCATCTGATTTCTGCTTTTAGTTTGAGCTATTCTGGCTGCTGGCTCTCACTCCCAGACATGCTCTTACCTTCAAGTTATGTTCCCCGGGGTCTACGTGCTGGGGGGCCCTGGCTCGAGGCTTGCTATACTCGCCAGTTCTGAATTCTGAATTCCTGCCCCCACATCCCCTTGGCAGCCAGGCTTCTGGTTGGGCGATCTTTCTGGACACTGCCTCCAGGAGCTTACCTATCAGTCCCTGTGTTCATCTCGTGTGTGTGTTCATGTGAACATTTCAGGGTAGCAATGCTTCTTCTCGAAAGTTGGTAAATTTTCAAGCCTGTAGAAAAGAAGAGAGTAACTCGATGAACATCTGCCTCCAGTTTTACCAATCTCAACATGATGGGATGCACACCTGGAATTGTTGTGATCATATAAAATGTAACAGACCCACCTGAGGCTCCTTCGGAGTCTTCTCAGGGATCTCATTTGACTTCTTCCTCCTCACAGGTAACTCCTACCACGAAGTCAGAGTCTGTCACTCCCCTGCACGTTTCAACTTTGTTTCTACATTTCTGGGATTCCATAAGCAACACATAGTTCTGTTGTGCATGTTTCCAGACTTTATGTGAAGACACGATAATGCATGTATTTAGTCTGCAACTTGTGGTTTTGATTCAAAATTATATTTTTAAGGTTTATGGTTTGAACTGCGGTATTCTTTATACTCATGTACCACAGTTTATCCATTCACCTCTTGATGTATGTCTGCGTTGCTTCAACGTTTTCACCGTAACAGACGTGGCCCAAAGAAATATCTTTTCTGTGTCTCACTGAGCACACGTGTGAGGGTTTCCCCAGGGTCTTTGCCTGGAAGTGGAATTCTCAGCTCATAGAGTGTGAGCGTCTTCACCCCTTTAGACGTGCCCAGAGTTTTCCGATGTGGGGGTGTCACCTTTGCTCACCAGCGTGTCTGATGCTCCCCGGTCCTCTGCTTTCTGGGCCGTGCTCGGTACCGTTAGACTCCGAGGCAGATGTGATGAGAAGGAACTTCCGCCTCATTGTTTTGACTTGCGTTTTCCTCCTTCCTGTTGTAGGTGAGCATCTTTCTGCGTGCTTATTGGCTTTTTCCCTTCTCTGCATTATCCATTTAGATGAAAAGATTTAAAAACAGCGTTATTGAGATATAGTTCACATACCATACAATTCACCCACTTAAAGTGTACAATTCAATGGCTTTTAGTGTATTTATGGACTCGTGTAACCATCACCACAATCACTTTGAGAACACCAATGAAAGAAAACGCTTACCCATTTTCCTCCAAACTCCCCAGCCCTTGGTAACCACAATTGTACTTTCTGTCTCTATAGATTTCCTGTTCTGGACGTTTCATATAAATGGAATCACACAATGTGGTCCCTTGTGTCTGGCTTCTTTCACTCAGCGTGGTGTTTTCAAGGTCCATCCATGTGGTAGCCCATGTCAGGACTTCCTTCCTTTTTATGGCTGAATAATATCCCATTGTATAGACGAGCCACATTTTGTTTATCCATTCATCAGGTGATGGACATTTAGGTTGTTTCTATCTTTTGGCTGTTATGAATAGTGTTGCTATGAACATTTATGAACAAAAGGTTTTGCATGGATATATGGTTCTTTTTTTTGTGTGTGAGGAAGACCAGCCCTGAGCTAACATCCATCGCTAATCTTCCTCTTTTTGCTGAGGAAGACTGGCCCTGGGCTAACATCCGTGCCCATCTTCCTCTACTTTATATGGGACGCCGCCACAGCATGGCTGACAAGCAGTGCATCGGCAGGTGCCCGGGATCCGAACCGGTGAACCCCAGGCTGCCAAGTACAAACTAAACCGCTGCGCCACCGGGCTGGCCCCCTTGTATGGATATATGTTTTTATTTCTCTTGGGGATACACCTAGGAGTGGAATTGCTGGGTCATATGGTAACTCTATATTTCACTTATATCTTTTGCATATTTTTCTTTTAGTTGTGTGTCTGCTTTTTCGCTATTTTGTAGGAATTCTTATACTTTCTGGATAACAGTTTGTCTGTATTCTTGGTTGCAAGTGTCTTCTAGGCTGTGGTCTTCTTTACCTTTTCTTTTTTTTTGTGGTATAGAAACTTTAAATGTATCATTCATTTCCTGCATGGTTTCTGCTTTTTGTGTCTTGTCTAAAAAATCCTCCCCTACTCTGCGGAAATGAAGTTATTTACCTATATTTTCTTCTAATGATTTTTACATTTTGCTTTTTACAATTAGACCTTTAATCCATCTGAATTTGTTGTGTTTGTTGTGCAACATGGAACCCATTTTCTTCTATTTTCCGTGTGGAGAGTTGATGTCCCTCCACCATTTATTAACCAGCCCGCCCTCTCCCCCACTGATTTCTAAGGCCTCCTCTACATACATCAAGTTTTCATGTCTACGGGGGGACAGTTTCTGGGCTGATCCTGTTGTTCCACTACTTTCAGTCTCTAACCTGTGTCACCGTCACATTCTCTTAGTTTCAACAGATTTGTGACAAGACTGGACATCTGGTGGGGTGTGTCCTCCATGTTATCTTCCAAATTGTCTTGGCTCTTCTCTATGATGTTGTATTTTCCAATCCACGAACACGGTAGAGGCCCTGTTCAGTCGTCTTTTCTTTTGTAACTTCCAATAACAGGCCGATCTCTGGTTCACAGGTGGTGCCTTCTAGCTGTAACCTCACATGGTGGGAGGGGCCAGGGAGCTTTCTGGATTCTCTCTTATAAATCATTAATCCCATTCATGAGGGCTCTGTCCTCACGACCTAATTACCTCCCAAAGGCCCCACTTCCTAAAGCCACCACATTGGGCATTAGGCTTCCACATATGAATTCTGGGGGACACAAACATTCAGACCATAACATCGTTCAGGAGACCTAAGTGTTGAAACAGTAAATAACCTAATCCAAGCAACAACTGAGGACAAAAAACCATGAGAACAGCCCTTAGGGAAAAGACGTCTGACATCCAAAGCTTGAAAGGGTGACGGTGCGTCTTCAGTGTGGGGGAGTTTCACCAGGCGTCAGCAGCACACCGCGTCTCTGGAGGCCCACCCTGGGCGTGGGGCCGTCGGGAGTCCATTTACTCGAGTCTGAAAACGCGTCCCTGGAAATTATTCTACAAACGGATAATCCCAAACCCTTGGGGACCCCAAGAGCAACCCAAAGACCTGGAGTTGAGTGAAGACAGAGAATTTACGTGACTCCAGAAGCTCTGAGTGAACTGACACGACCCTCACACCAACATAACTTGGACACGTGTTCCAGGGGCCAAGTGTGAAGCAGGTGGTGTTTGCATGATCTCTAGCTTGACTGGCAAGTGATGCTTTTATTTGCATGACTGGGTGACAGGGTGAAAATGAAGAGCTCAGAATAAGAAGAAGGCTGTCAGGAAGGAAATGACTAACTTGTAAAGAAATTTCAGCCATTTGCGTCCTCTCCCCAGTGCCTCCCCCGCCAAGTTCCCAGTTGGCTCATTTTTTTTTTGGTTTGTAGAACAACTCTGCCTGAAGAAGTTAGGCATTTATCTAGATCTGGAAGAAGCTCAACTTCCTAACTGGTTCAACCCTTCCATTTCCCAGAAGAGGAAACAGAGGTGTGAGTTACACCCCACTGCTCCGGCTGCACCTCCATCCCCTAAGCAAAGCAACATGGAAGAATGGAAGGAGCGTTGGACTCGAAGTCAAGAGGCTTCAATCTCCCTGAGCCTCAAGTTTTCCCATCTGTCAAATAAGGACAGTCATACCTGTCCCATCTAGAGGATTGTCTTGAGAACCAAGTGGGAAGATGTGACAGCAAGTGTTTTGTAAAAGAGAAAGCAAATTGCAGACTGAAGTTGCTATTGCTGGTCTCACTCGAGACCAAATGGCAAATTAGTTCTTCCCCTTTGTTTTCTGCACTGGGTTCGAGAATGCAGTGCTGGCAATCAGAGGGTCTCGCTTATGCCTTGGCCTTGGGACCAGCTCTGCCTCGAGTCCCTTCCTTGTATATAGGTACTTAAGTGGCACTTCACAGCCAAGCATGCAATTATAGCGAAAGAAATCACGACCTGGCAATTTAGCTGCCTCAGTTCAGGAAATACTGAAGACCCATTAAGTGAGGATGAAGTTGAACTGGAACCACAGAATCTTAAAATTGGAAGGGACTTGGACATTGTGGATTAACTAGTGCACGCTTCCGAGGGACACAGGAACACTTTCTGCAAAAGTCTCTCACAGGTGATGAAGCACTTGTTTCTTTTGTGCTGCTGGGGAGAGGCAGCTCCCCCGTCACCGGCACCTCCTCCCACTTGAGAGAGAGGATTGAAGCACAGTTTCAGTGGATTGAGGTAAACACGGGAGCAAATTCTGCCCATTGACACGCAACTACTATTTGCCACAAGAGTCTGAAATGAAGATTGTTTGTGAATAAAGACTATTACCAAGTCTTGGATCTTGTCTCTTAGAACCAGCGTGAAGATGGAGTTCTAGCATACTGTTTTAAAGGTCTCTCAGAATCCTCAAAATTTGTGATTCTATTTAGAGGTAAATAATTATTGTTGTGCTAATTTTTTTCATGTACTTAAGCCATATTTGTTGCATGTCTGCAGAGGTAATTTGGAGACGGATGTGGATAAATTTATTCTGGATTATTTGGCGTTGCTTATCAAGCATACAAATTCCTGGACCCTACCCTAGATGTACTGAATAAGTGCCTTGGGTTACTTATGCTTATTAAAATTTAAAAATACTCATCTATGATACATGTCAGAATTTATATTTTTGGTAAACCAGTATCTCCTAGCAATAGCCCCAAATAATATAGATATTTTTGATCTATTCTTAGAATCCTTTTACACTGAAGAGCTGTTCTTTTTTCAGGACTGTTTCAAACTCTTCCACTAGTAATAAATATGAATAAAATTTACATTTGAAAGGTAAAACCTTTACTGAATGCTTAATGCAATTCTTTATACTTATGTTACAGTTTTATATGCTTTGACCCCCCCTTGGAGGATGGTTATGACTTAGGTGCATAGCACATTGCAGGAATTTAATAAACATCTGATAAATGAATGAACGATGCATTTAAAAGTAACGAATTTTAGGAATATAAACAAACATAGACTTATCTCAGATTTTTATTTGTTATCCTTCTAGAGTAAAGAAAGAGATTGGGGCAGTATTTTCTTGTTGTTTGTGACATTGAGTGGATTCTGACTCCTAGTGCCCCTGCGTACAGCAGAGCGGAACCCTGCCCGGTCTCTTTGCGCCATCCTCTCCCCTTCCAGCACTATATCAGCCCATGCTCCGCTGCTATTCACAGGGTTTTCATGGCCAATTTTTTCAGAAGTGAGTGGCCTGGTCCTTCTTCCTAGTCTGTCTTAGTCTGGAAGCTCTGATGACACCTGTCCACCATGGGTGACCCTGCTGGAAATCCCAGGGGCAGAGCTTTCAGCATCCCAGCAACACACAGCCGCCACAGTGTGACAACTGACAGACGGGGGGTGCGGTGTGGTTCCCTGACAGGGAAATGAACCTGGGCCGCAGTGGTGAGAGCGCTGAATCCTAACCACTAGACCACCATAGGGCAATATTAGCAACTAGTAAATTATCATCTAAATCCACCTTGGACAAATAGAGACATTGATTCTATGAAAGAGAAACTACACCTAAGCCAACGGGATCAAAGTTCACATCTTTAGGGCAGACAGATTTTGCCCAGTTTCTGAATATTTCTCTTCCCAAGGCCCTTGAGTCAGCCCTGATTCATTACCTTGAAGAAATCTCACTTTTATTGGAAGATAGCTTCCTACATGAAAAAGCTGACCTTCTGTGCGTGCACACGCGCACACACACACCCTGTTGTTTAACAGCCTGATAAACTAGCCTTTCATTCTATGTTGAGTAAACTAATTGAATGAATCTTTTCCTTATCTGCCAACTTTCAAGTACTGATTGGTTTTCCCAGGTGAATCATATACCTTCCTGCACCTGTGGGCCCCCGGCTGCCCTTGCATGTCGTTGGGTCTTGGAAGACTCCCTGAGTGCACATCCCAGTCAATTCCCACTCAGCCCGCCACCCCCCACCCCCCAGAGGTAACTCCTGTTCTGACCTCTATCACTTTAGTTTTGCCTGTTCTTGCACTTTGTTTAAATGAAATCAGACTCCCAGGTATTCTTTTGCGTTGGCTTCTTTCACTCGACATAACGTCTGTGAGCTTTCTCCTTGCAGTTGAGTGCGTGAGGGTTTGTCCTTTCTTGTTGTGACGTAGGATTTCATTGTATGGATAGACCACAGTCAGTTCACCCGGCCTCCAGCTGATTGTTATTTGGGTTGTTTCCAGTCCAACATTTGGGGTTATTAGGAATAAAGCTGCAATTCACTTTCTTGTATGTGGGGTTTGGCGGACTCCATGCACTCATTTCTCTTGAGGGTGTATTTAGGAGTGGAAATTCTGGGCTTAGGACAGGAGTAGGTTTAACCCATGTTCTCCAAAGCGATTGTGCTCATTTGCACTCCTACCAGCAGTGTGTGGAAGTTCTAATTATTCCACGTCTTTTCCAACATTTGCTATTGTCAGTCTTTTTAATTTTAGCCATTCTGATGGGTGTGTAGTGATAGTTATTGTGGTTTTGATTTGCATTTCCCTGACTAATGATTTTGATCCCTTTTCATATGCTTTTCTGTTATTTTGTTAATGCAGTGGCTGTTCGATCTTTTTCTTTTTTTTCTTCAAGTATCGCAAGGTTTATTGATAGACACTAGTATATAAAATCAGGGCAGGAACATAACTTCCTAAGTTAAACAGATTTAATTTCAATACTCTTACAAGAAGGACCAATTCAAATTTACCATTTGTTCCGCACCCGCAAAAAACACTTCAATGACATTAATGATCTGTCAAAACCTATCAGCGTTGTGCAGGTAAATCACATTTCTTTTAAAAAGCCTGAGGACTTGCCCAGGCTCAAGGATATTAAAACCTGGCATATAAAGATAGCACAAGAGATAGAAGTATGGGTAATATACTATTACAGCAACAACCACCAGTTACAGCTGAGAATTTTTCTGTAACGACTGAGTGGATAATTAAATGTTGCAACAAATCAGATATTCCTGAGCAAAGTGCATTATATAGTAGCCATTGTTCCCACTGCCTTCTCTACCTTAAAAGGCCTTGGGATATCTGGGAGCAAAGAAGATCCATGCAATAAACCGCCTCTGCTTGAGACCTTAGGGGGGAATCTTCTTCTTATTGATTATGTTCTGGATATAAGTCCTTTCTTGAAAATATGTGTTGTGAATATCTTCTCCCAGCCTCGGCTTGGATTTACACTCTTAATGCTGTCTTTTAGTGAACATAAGTTCTTAATTTTAATGAAGTCCAATTTATCTATCTTTTCTTTTATGGTTAGTGCTTTCTCTGTCTGTATAAGAAATCTTTGCCTACCCCCTTATTGTTTTCTTGATTGTTAGATGATTTCTTAGCAAATGTCCTATTTCGTATGCTATATTTCTGACCTACGGCCTGACCTGACCCCACTCGCTCTGTACTTCAAAGCCTTTCTTATCTCTCCAGATCAATGATCTGCTGACTGATGGATCTCTTATCACTTCCTGATTCTCAGGCCTGTCTATCCAGTTTTCTCTGGTTTGCCCATTCACAGTTTTGGCATTAGTACCACTTCTTGCAAGTAACTATCATTTCTCTGATTTGGTGCTAGCATTTTGGAGGAAATCAATGTCATTGTGTTGATGTGATCTTAAGCAGAAAATACAATTTAGAGTCAACATGATGTACCCAAGGGGACCGATTCCATTAACGTTGTCATTTATCAGTCTCTTGTGGAAATAAGCAATTAGGAAAAATTTCAAAAATTTGCATGTTTCCTACGCCCAGAGTTGTACTTGGAGGGCACTGGAGTCAAACTCAGGGAGAGGGGAAAACCAGAGGAGCACGTTGGGGTCCACGAGGCTGACAGAGCTCGGAAACAGCAGGCACGACAGTGTGGGCAATTCAGGGAGCAGATAAAACTGAGAACTTTAAAGCCTAAAAGAGGAAAAGAGCTTCCACTCCTCCTCCATTTTTGGTATCTGATTAGGTTAGCGTGAGTGCTAAGGCTGGGGAGAGCCCGCTTCCAGGTAAGAGACCACTATCGTGGAACCACAGCTCGAGGAGAGGCCCGTCCCAGAAGACTGCATGCCGCCTGCCGTCTTCACTCCCACCATCCGAATGCTGGCCAGTAGCGGCCCCTTTTTTTTTAAGCATGAGCCCTCAGTCCCAGTGAAACACGAGAAAACCCACCTTAGTTAATGACAGGTAAACACACACGTAGCTAATGGCAGGTCAATACAGCCACAGGCGCCTTTGGAGTGAGTGTAGCAGGTTTTGCATGTCAAAAAGCCCCTCAGCATTGGGAGAATGTGCAGAAAAGAATTGACAGGGCGGGCCTGAGACTGCCATCCCTAGAAAGGCCTGCTTGCAAGGCTGGCCCTCAGCTGGCCTCCGGGAACTTGGATTTGGGGAGGGTCCCCACCACTCCCAGACTGACAAGAGGGGCTCCCGGTGCCTGAATTGTTTGTGCAAACAGCGTGGTTGGTGCTGAACACCTGCTCTCCTCCTGGGAGCCTGGGATCTGGGTACGTACAGGCAGAGGGTGCTCACGTGACCGGCCCCCAAAGAACCCTGGGCACTGAGTCCCTAATGCGTGTCCCTGGTAGACAGCACTTCACACGTGTAGCCACATCTTGTTGCTGGGGGCATTGAACATGTCCTGTGTGACTCCCCTGGAGAAGACTCTGGAAGCTGGAGCCTGGTCTCCTCTGGACTTCACCCCACGCACCTGTGCCTTTGCTGATCTCGCTCTGCATCCTCTCTCTGATAAATCTTAGCCTGAGTACAACTAGATGCTGAGTCCCTGAGTCCTCCTGGAGAATTACCAAACCTGGGGGGCGTTCTTGGAGACCCCAGCTCAGAAGAGTATAAACAATAACAGGTGCTGGAGCACAGAGATGAAGAACTGTCCTTCCAGCTCCCCTCCCGCTGCTCCTCTGAGACTGCCTATTGCAGTGGACTTACACTTGTCTATTTAAGGCACCCCTAATTCAGTGCTGTGCTAAGTACGGGGGCTGAACCAGAGTCAGATTTTACTCTTTATCTCAAGAAGAATTCAGTGAAATAATTCATAAATGTATACATTGAGTCCCAAATTATGTTATAAAGATTTCAGTGAGGCTGGAGTCCAGTGTTTTTAAAATGAGGGTCAGTGAAGGCTGGAGTAGGAAAAAAGATAAGCCTTGAGTTGGACCTTAATGATGCCGAGCGAGCAGAATAACGGCCCCCAAAGACATCCACGTCCTAACGTGTGGTGCCTGGGAATATGCTACCTTACACGGCAAAAGAAAAGTAAGATGGCAGATGGAATTAAGGTCGCTAATCAGCTGACTCTAAGGCAGGGAGAGTATCCTGGATTATCCAGGTGCGATATGTATAGACGCCCAGTGTAATCACAGGGTGCTTGAATGTGCGAGAGGGGGGATCTTAGTCTGTTTGGACTGCTGTAACAAAATACATGGACCGGGTGGCGTGTAAAGAACACAGATTTGTTTCTCACAGTCCTGGAGGCTGGGAAGTCTAAGGTCAAGTTGCTGGCAGATTTGGTGTCTGGTGAGGGCCGGCTAGATGGCTGTCCTTTCGCCATGTCCTCCCATGGTGGAAGGAGTGAGGCAGCTCTCTGGAGCTCTTCTGTAGGGTTACTAATCCCATTCATGTGGGCCCTGCCGTCATGGCCTCATTACCTCCCAAAGGCCCACCTCCTAAAGCCATCACCTTGGGGTTAGGATTTCAACATGGGAATTTTGGGGGACATAAACGTTCAATCCATTGCAAGGGAGGCAGAAGAGAGGGGCAGAGTGATGCGATGTGAAAAGGACTCAACCTGCTGTTGCTGGCTTTGAAGACGGAGGAAGGGGCCACGAGCCAAGGAATGCAGCTGAAGGAAGCTGGAAGGGACAAAGGAATACAGCTCTGCAGACACTTCGACTGGAGCCCAGTGAGACCGTGTCAAACTGCTGACCTCCAGAACGGAAAGATAGTAAACGTGTGCCGTTTGATGCCATTACGCTTTTGGTAATTTGTTACAGTGGCCATAGGAAATGATTGGAGGTTTATACGTTTTTTTTAGATGGAGAGAAGAGCAGTAAAAGGAACGGTGCTGCAGGCCTTTCCCGGCACATTGGCAGGCTCTCCCTGCCGCCACCAAGTGCCTCCCTTGCCCTGTAGATTTGCAGGGCTGTAGGTGAGTCTGGCTTTCTCAGGAGTGAGCTGACACCTGTCCTCTCAGCAAACACATTTCAGAGCTCTCTTGAACCCCCCTCGCTTAGCCTGGGCTTGGAAAGTGTGAAGCGAGAGGGGGGACTGGAAAATGGAAAAGCTCTCTCCCAAGAAATCTCTTCACCAGTTCCCTTACCCTGCCCCCCCATGATCTCATTCAATCCTCACTAATCCTAAGAGGCAGGAATGATTAGGTTGAACCATACGAAATTGCCCTTCTGTAGGTCAAAAAACAGTTTCATGTTGGCAATTTCACACAGTATTATCATCAACGCCATTATACAGATGATGAAAGTGAGGCTTAGGAAGGTTAAATCATTTGCTCAAGGTCACACATTTAGTGGGGAGCTAGGATTTGAACCCGGGGGCCTGACTCCACAACCCAGTTCCAACTGCAGTGACAGGGCTCCTGTGGACGATGGGAAGAGATATGGTTGGAAGGGTATGGTTTTTTGATGCCAGGACGAGCATCAGGACCTGCTGTGGCAGCCACGGGGAAGCCATCATAGGTGGCAGGCTTAGGCTGGGGGAGCACTGAGTGGGATACACCGGATCATGATATGGAGGCAGGAAGGCAGGTGGGCTGCTGTGGAAACCAGGATGAAATTTACCAGGATTGTGAGATGCTGGCAGGTAACTGGAGAGGAAGGAATGATCAGAGAGACAATTTGGTTTTGGGTCTCCTGTCCTTGGCTCTGTATCTAGCGCATAGTAGTTGCTCAATAAATGCTCATTAAACAACAACAGAACTAAAGAGATGAGGTTAGAAATCGTTCCTAGGCAGCGAGGAATCACGATGTTGAAAATTTGGGGTTTCAGGAGCAGTTTTAATGCAAGCCAGTGTATTGTGAACAATTCCTGTAATGTATATAGTGACACCTACTGCCAATAATGTACGCTGTGACCCGTCCACTGCTGACTTCTCTGTACTTGTTTGCTCCCGTCTTTACCCAAGTGGGGTGTTGAGTGGACATCCGAGCACACGTTTGTGCGGTGGACAGCATTCGTAGGTAATTCTGGGTAGGCTTAAGGGGCACATTTGTGAAAAGACACGAGTATAAACATACAGCAGGCTGTTTTAAGAACTTGTTAGGTCCTACGCACTCTGAATTCTGGAAGCTCATTCCACATCATAACAAACGTATTAAAATACTCCCACATTATCTAAATACTCTTAAAGAAATTGAACTGTAAAAAAGTTTTCATTTGAAATTATTTGGCAACGGGAACTCATTTATTATTGCTATGACTTCCGTGCAATTATGTCATTAGGAAATTCTTACCAAGTGATTTCTAAGTCACACATGGTTTTCAAATACAATGAAATGTTTATCAATGAATAAATTATAATTGTGAAGTTGACATGTTATGTTTTGGGGACTTTTCTTTGAACATTTATTAATTTCAAATTTGCAAGGTACTTTTTGCATTTTGGGGCCAATAAAATTTCTTTTCAGTCTCAAACATTTTCATAGGTCCTTGAAAAGCCTAATGAATAAAATGGCCCCATGAAGACTGCTCCTTGTGTATGACTGATCAGCTAGGCAATAAAAGTCAATTAGGACTCTCATTTTCCTCCATTCTAAGGCGACCCTAAGAATGGAACATAGGAAAATGTGTCTTTTTCCAGGACTTTCTTTCACCAGTATTTCTCCCATATTTACAGTACATGCCAGCTAACCTCCCAGAGAGGCTGGAAACAGAGGACACAGACTCACTGGGTGCCCTTCCTCAACACCGCTATGTTCTCTGGGGAAAAGAAGTTATGGTAAAAATGTCTCTAAGCGGACATTCTAGCACTAACATGCTGGACACTCCTGTTTCTATTTCCGATCCTCAGAGGGCCGCGGTTTCAGACACGTTTGTAGCTGGGCATTTTCTTCTGCCAATCGCAGGCGACTGGTCATCTAGGAGCCGGCTGTAAGTGGCCGGTCCTGTCCGCAATCACATCTCGGGCGGACGGTTAGCCACTGTCTGGACACATTACTAGGGGCTTCGTCCGAACGGGGGATGCCTCCCGGGGCCTCGGCCAGACTCGCTGAGATGGCCGCCTGAGCAGGCCGGAGTGGGTCCCCGGGGCTCACGCTGCGGTGACCACCGGCCGTCTGCAGCACTGACCTCTGGGTCCCCCCCACCCCAGCCTTGACCTCCGCTATCTGACCTCCACCTCCGCCCCGACCTCTGCCATCGGACACCCACCATCCGCCCGGACCTTGACCTGGGCCGGCGGACGCCCCCGCGGCCCGCGGGAATTCCTGCGGGCACCCCCGCCCCGCACCGCCCCCGGGACCCCCGGCGCGGACCCGGAAGACGCCCGGACCGTCCGGCCGCCGCAGCCTCCGCGCAAAGTGATTTCTCGGAAAGCCAGCGCTTCGAAGAAGGCGGGCGGGCGGCCGCGCCCATTGGGCGGCCCCGCGGCCCTCCCGCGCCCATTGGCCCGCGCGGCCGTCGCTCCGCGCGCCGGGCCCGCCCCCTCCCCTAAACCCGCGGCGGCGCCCCGGCCCGCGGCCGCAGACTGGAGCGCGGCGAGCGTGGGAACGCGGGCGGCGGCCGAAGGCGGGCGGCGGGCCGGGCGGCGCGGCGGCAGGTAGGGGCCTGGGCGGGAGGGGCCTGGGCGGGAGGGGCCGGGGCCCGGCCGGGTGGGCCAGACGGCGGCCGGCCGAGCGCAGCGGCCGCCGGGTCTCCGGGCCGGGCGGTCGCCGTCCCCGGTCTCTGTGTCCTCCCCGCCTGCTGTTTCTCCTGAATCCAGATCCAGTGCCCAAGTCGGTGATCCTTGTGGCTGCTCTCCAAGATTGGCTTGTGCTTAAAAAAGTCTCATTAAAAACAACATCTGGTCTGTGGGGACACTTTAGAACGGCTCATACAATGTAGGGAAATACTGACTCCTTTATTATAAGACCTGCTCCTCGTCCCGCCCGGATCCCAGCACATGGAGTCACGCTCGGAGGGCGACAAGGTGACACCGCCCAGTAACCAGCGGCGTGTTGTGAAGGGGGCAGACTGGATTTTTTTGTTCTGATCGATGACAGGATTGCTGAGTGGGGTTTGAGGTCCTTTGCTTCCATCATAGCCCAGTCATCCCTGGCAAGGACGTCTGTGTAGGGGTCACAGCTCACAGAGCATTCTGCTGTAAAATGAGCCCCAAGGCAAAGAGCAGAGTTTCTAAGGTGAGGTGTGTTACTTACCCAGAGCTGGGAAGTGCTTTATGAGTGGAAACTGGAGACTGAATTTTAAACTATCCCCCCAACATATGGGGGATATAACACTTTTTTTTTTAACCCAAGTTAGGAGCAGGTCCTTATATGACGGTTCTGAGCTTGTCCTTTTGGGTTCTGGCATGTTCCTCTGTGAAAAGATTTGGCAGTGGTTTAGTTCTTTTGGGACAGTTGGGGCCAGAGGGAGAGATGGCTTTGATGCTTTTTGCTTTCGTGGGGATGGAGGGCTGTGGCGGCCAGGACAAATGCCCAGGGGTCCTGAGAGCGGGAGGAGGTGAGTCCTGCACCTCTTCCTAGGCTCATCCTGGACTCTAGGTCGGGGGCCCCAGGGCAGCCTCGGATCACCTCCCGCCTGGGAAGCCTGACCCCCGGACCCATTTATAGGGATGCAGATTAGCTCCAGATAGGACTTGGCCCGTAAAGAGAATTATTACCTAAAAACCAAGGAAGAGGAAGTTATAAACATGTGACTGGGCTTATAAATTTTTCCTGGCTTGGCATTTGGTGGAATTAATTTGTTAGTGTTCAATAAATCATTATGTATCATCGTTGTAATAGAATCTTAGGCTTCTAATGCTGCTTGAACTCTTGGAGGTGATCTCAGGGAAAATTCAGATGGGGCTGTCCATGTGCTACATGGCTTTTCTCTGCAGAGTGGGTAAAACCAGACTATGCTGGCGGGCCTGGGGGTCGGGGTGTCTCTCTGGGTCTCAGTTTTTCCTCTTTTGAACAATGAGGGGCTGGATTAGATGATTTCTAAAACGTTTTCCAGCTTTCGTGTTCTATGACTCACTCTTCCTCTCCATGTCATCTCTCTTACTTTCTTTTCTGTATTTCCTATAAATCACCAACACAGCTGTCCTTAACAATTTTGGGCTTATGAAATTATTAGAAATCCTGAAAAATGCCCGTACAAACAAAATTTTGCTTTTCATGTCAGGAGGCTCCTGGAGCACGGACTCTAGTTTATGAACCTGTACTAAGGGGCTGAGCAAGATGCCGAGGAGTGGAAACATCTCGTTTAGTTGACAGATCTGCAGACCCCAACCCTCTGTTATGTTCTGGCCGCTCTTGCCCTCCACCACGCAGCTCATTCCTCAAGGAGGGGAGATTCTCCTTTCTTTCCCCCAGAAAAGATCTGTAGGTATCTGTACCCTGCTGAGTTATTTTCTGGGGGCTGCTTGGTGGTATCATTTCATTTCTCTCTCTGGGTGCCCCCCCACAATCTGTCCCTTCTCATTTATAAACACAAGGGACTATTTTAGAATTCTGGGGCACTTGGGATCCATTCACTTTTCAGGTGAGGAGAGCCTCAGAGCAGTTCAGGTGACTTTCCCATGGTCTAGTTCAAGAAAAGCCTTTGCTGGAGTCTATAGTTTCCAAATTGAAGTCCAATTTCTGTTTCCCACACTTTGCCCCCTTTAAATCCACGAATGGGCAGCTGGGCTCATTGGGTGAAAAAATTACAGTTGGCGCTCGTGGGACCTCACCTCCTTCTCCCTGGGACCTGGACCCCCTTTCCAAGCCCATAGCCACCTGCTAGGTAGCTGGAGTTTCCAAAACACGTATTTCTTACGTTATGGGCCAGTGTGACTCTGGATGTGACCATATTCTTGGGGACATTATGTCTTGTCACTGCTGTTTCAAACTTGTTTGCCTGAAGAGGTCAGATTTTAATTGGAAGAACAGAAATGCTATTTTTTGGGGGGTGGGCGTCTGTCCAACTGCCTAGGGGATTTCCACCCTATTCTTGTAAGTGTGGGCTGTGAGTCGGTACGGCGCGATTGCTGTCTTTCTTGTTCTGGGCTGTTGGGAAAGCTGCCTGCTTTGGCAAGAATGTTCTGCTAAAGGATGTCTTTGAGTGCCCTGGGATGGCGAGGTCCTGAGATTCTGTGCCTTCTGGAAGAGTCTAGCCTGGCTAACTTCACTCTGTTCTGCAGCCACAGTGGATTTCCTCACTCTTGTCCACTATCTCCCAAGTGGTCATATGAGTTCCTGAGGAAGAAAGTTGGGATAATAATAACATCTGTTGTTTAGAGAGACTCTTCCAAGGTCCAGGCCCTGTCTTGGGTGCTTCGTACACATTGTCTGAGTCCTCACTGCAGTGACGCCAAGTACCGATAGTTATCCCAGCACTTCAGCCAGCGTCGCTGACGTGCTGAGGTTAAAGGATGATCCAAGGTCCCCCAGTTGAGAGATGGCGGGACTCGAATGGGACCCCAGCTGTGTCTCATCCCAAACTGATGCTCTTATCACTAAACCAGCTGTGGAGGAACAATCTATAAGGGATAGCCTTGAGGATGTCCTCTTTCTTGGAGAGCACAAATGTCGTATTCACTCACTTAACACTGCTCAAAGTGGACATCAAGTGGTGGAATTGGCTCTTAGATAATGGGCTGCTCATTGAAGGGACGCGAAAATGTAAAAGTGATTTTTCTTCATCTTGTGCTAAAAATGGAAGGATGCTGTTAGATGTGGCTGTGTTTGCCTGAAATGGAACATGGGGTGAAAGCTGGAAAGAGCACAGCCAGAACCCTAGGTGGGGCCAACATCTGGCTGGCGGGCAGCTGCAGATCTCCCAGGGAGCTTTTAGTTTTCATTCAGGGGTTTGCGGTCCTGGAGGTGAGGCTTGTCCTCTCACGGCAGGTGGCCCAGAGTTCCTGGATCTGTGGGATTCCCCCCGCGGCACCTGTCGTGACCGTCTGATTTTCCCGTTAGCACTTCTTGCTGTTAAGCACATGGGTTGCTGTGATTAATGAGAGAATATTTATAATATCACAGAATTTTCTTTTTCTTTCCAAGGATGTGTGACAGGAATGGCGGCCGGCGGCTGCGGCAGTGGCTGATTGAGCAAATTGACAGCAGCATGTACCCAGGGCTGATTTGGGAAAATGATGAGAAGAGTATGTTCCGGATCCCTTGGAAACATGCAGGCAAACAGGATTATAACCAGGAAGTGGACGCCTCCATCTTCAAGGTGAAGACTCAAACCCCCACCCTGGGTCCAGCAGTCTCTGCTTCCCTCGGGGGCTGGTGGGGTGTGGGGTGACGTTTTCTTATTTACTTGAAAATTAACCCGCTTGTTTTAAACAAGCATTGATTGAATGCTAAATGTGTCTCAGAAATATTTATTGGGTGATTTTCCATCTGTTATACAATTTAATAATCACTTCTGGGGTCGGTTGTATTATTGGCATTTTTCCAAAGAGGACATTGCGGGCACTTCCTTCACCTGCCATTTCTTTGGCATGAGGACTAGCAAATGCGGAGAGAAAATGCTTCTTTGAGGCCTTTAGACTAAGACCTCATCCCCTGGGCTACCGTCTAAATTCCATTTAGAATTCCAGGAAAGGTTTAAGTCTTCATTCTTTCAGAGTTATTAGTTCTGCTTGGCAACGTAGGACCAGCTCAGATGAGAGAGATGCCGACTGTCATGCCTTCTGGGGCCGGGTCATGTGGGATGTCCTGAGCCTGCAGCACATGTCTAAAAATAGTCCTGCCTCCCTTGAGAGTAATAAGTCCCCAAGGCATGGGGAGTCTTGTTGTTTAGTTTTCCCATCTGCATCGTGACAGCCAGCGCCGACTGCAAGTTTGTTCTGTGCCAGGCCTGGCCCCATGTGTTTTGTTTGTTTTCCTCTCACACAATTCTATGCAGTAGGTCCCATTCTTGTCCTTGTTCTATGAGGCACCAAGAGAAGTGACTTGTCCAAGATCTCACAGCTCTTGGATGATGGAGCGAGCGTTTGAACCCAGGCAGCCCAACTATGAGCCTGTGCTCCTCCTCGCAGTTCTGATAAACAGAGATTTCTTGTCATTACACCTAGATTTAGGCCGAGGAGCCAGGAGCCAGGGCAGCCCAGCTCTGCAGCCCAGCCAGATCATCAGAGTTCCTGGTGGGGCATCAGAGTCCCCTGTGGGGCATCAGAGTCCTCTGTGGGTATTCACAGTCCCCTGTGGGGCATCAGAGTCCCATGTGGGTCATCAGGGTTCCCTGTGGGGCATCAGAGTCCCATGTGGGTCATCAGGGTTCCCTGTGGGGCATCAGAGTCCCATGTGGGTCATCAGGGTTCCCTGTGGGGCATCAGAGTCCCATGTGGGTCATCAGGGTTCCCTGTGGGGCATCAGAGTCCCATGTGGGTCATCAGGGTTCCCTGTGGGCTTCTCTAAGGCTCCAGAAGCACAGGCTCCACCTGTGCTTTGGGGAGATTTGGGACCCTTGGTCAAAGGGAGCCCAGGCTTCCATGTTTGCAAACAGACGCACCCCAGCTGGTCTGACTCAGAGCCGAGATTGCAAACTGCTGCTGTGTGTGCTTGTTTTGTGGGCATTTGGGGGCCAGGGATAGGGAGGGGAGGGGGATGGAGGCTGAGTTGTGGAGGGCCAGAATTAGACCCGAGACTGTGGATGAGTGAGGGGGGCTGAGGCCTGTGGGACCCAGTGCAGCACTAGACTCTATGCCAGGGATGACTGTCTTCTGACATGAAAGAACAAAAATGACAAAATATTGTACCTTGGCCCCAGAGTAGAGCATGAATAGGTCAAAGGTGGCTTACGAGACATTTCAGGCCTTCGGATCTATGCCCGACATTTCAGTGGGGCTGCACACTTTAGCGATTCTGTTAGTTCTGTAATCTGGGTTCGCAGATCTCTTTGAGAGTCTAATGCCAGTTAATGGCCCTTTCCAAAGCAAATGGGCATATATGGATATTTTGCACTCACCTTCAAGGGGCCCCATGTGGCCCAAATGTCTGGCAGATTTCTTCCCATCAGGGACCCTGGGTCAGGAGCCCGGACACTGCCAGGTTTTTGCAATGCTGGTGCTTCCTTTTTCATTCTTAGTGGCATTGTGGATTCCTTTCTTGTAGAAGTTTTTGCCTCTGGCGTCACGGTGAACTTCTCTTGGGAATGACTCTGGCTAAATTTTAACAGTGCCCAAGTCCCACCCAGTTGGTTGGGAATTCCAGATTATAGATGGCTGTAAGCCCAGGCTCCTCAGCCTCGACACTGTTGACATCTGGGGCCAGATACTTCCTTGTTGGGGGTCTGTACTATGCACTGTAGGATGTCCAGATCCTTGGCCTCGACCCACTAGCTGCCAGTAGCACCCTCTCTCCCTGTGTAACAACCAGAAATGCCTCCGACATTGGGAGATGCACCCCCGCCCAGGGCCACACTCTCCCCCTCCCCATTGAGAATCCTGCTGGGAGCTGACCGTGGCCAGGATGACAGCTTTAAGCAGAGGCATGGGGTGCTGAGGGCACAGTTGCAAGTTGACCATCAGTAAAACCTCTTTGGGAGGAGAGCAGAAGGGCTGGACCAGCAGGCTGCATAACCCTGGCTCCTGGCTGGCTGGCTGAGATGCAGGCCTTTCCCTTCACCCTGCTCCCTGCTTCAGCTTATGCTGTGGAGGTAATGAAATAAAGCCCCAGATTTATGCATCTTATGCAATGTTCTTCATGGCCGTTTCAACAGCATTGAGAAAAATGTGCAAGATTCCCAATGTTTCCGTTGATTACGCAGTCGCTCAATGTGGCAATCTGAAATGAGTCTACAATCTCAGCAGGAATGGGGTGGGAGGGAGCCCACCCAGAGCTGGGCAGCCATTGGGAGGGCGACAGACTGGGCTGGTGAAAATACAGACGGGAAGAACCCACGGGGCGCTTTCCTGAGTTGTGCTTGCTCGCTTCATCCTGGAGGGCGGTCTTCTTGACCTTGAACAAACGTGTCTCTGCTGTTGGGAGAAGTCAGCCGTCAGGCCTTGGTTAGATGGAGCCATCTTAGGGATTTCTGGTTACGTAGGAACCATTTTGTTTCAAAAATTCAAAGAAAACCTTTCAAAAATTTATGATTTAAGAAAAAAATAGTCTGTTTTGCTGCCTTAGTAAGTGGATCATGAGAAGCCACTTATACCAGAGGATCCTTCATTGTCTGCAGCATCCTTCTGAGGTCAGCTTCCTGGTGTAGACCAGAGAGGGAGATTGAAGAAGACATTTAGCTGGAATTACTATGCTGCACTCCTGAAACTAATATAATGTTGTATGTCAGTTATACTTCAATTAAAAAAAAAAGACATTTAGGGCCGGCCCGGTGGCGCAGCGGTTTAGTCCGCGCTTGGCAGCCCGGGGTTCGCGAGTTCGGATCCCGGGTGCCCGCCGACGCACTGCCTGTCAGCCATGCCATGGCGGCGTCCCATATAAAGTGGAGGAAGACGGGCACGGATGTTAGCCCAGGGCCAGTCTTCCTCAGCAAAAAGGGGAGGATTGGACAGATGTTAGCTCAGGGCTGGTCTTCCTCACCAAAAAAAAAAAAAAAAAAAAGACATTTAGCTCATCGTGTACCGTCCCCGAGTATACTGATGAGGCCCTACTATCAGCTCGTGTTTATGTTTGGAAAAGTATTTTGCCTCGTTTTCATGAAATTGAGGGGGGAGTGTCTAGTTAACTGAGGTCACGATTCACTGGCTGTCCTCTCACTGACGGGGCCTCAGGATAGGCCATCTGAACCAGGACTTACTTAGTAGCACAGGTATTTCAAATTCAGTAGGCCTTCGAGGAAAAAAATAGCATTTGATTTTTAAAACACAAGATGAGACCATAACGTTGAGGCGGGAGGAGTTGGTGGTCCCGGGTTAGTGCTGGGGGCTGATGAATGCAGAGCAGCACGCGGATGGGAGATGTGCGCCACGGTGCTGGCTGCTGGTGGGTCTCAGAGTCACTCTCTTCTGTCTGGTGTTAGCTCTAGAAGGGTCTTGAGAGGTTGCCCAGCTAAGATGATATTTTAGAGCTGGCCAGAGAGCCCCACAAAGGGCTCAGGGCAGGCAGGAAGCAGAGCACCTGATGCTGCCCCGGCGCTTCCTGACCACAGGCCTTTTTCCTTCTTGGATGTCCTGCTCTCTCCTTGGCGGGTGTGAGCCTTGAATGAACCAGTGACGATGATGACAGTGCCATGGAGGCTGTGCCGTCCTGGATAAATACCAGCTGGTCCTTACATTGCCCCCAATCCACGCTCCTCAGGTCCATTTGTAATGTGGATGAACCCAGCGGTTCTCAAATGGGGATGTGTGTCATGATTTTACCCCCCAGAGACACTTGACACTGTCTGGAGACATGTTTTTGGTTTTCCCCATGGGGGTGGGGGTGCTACTGGCATCTTGTGGGCAGAGGCCTGGGTGCTTTTAGACATCCAACCATGCACAGGACAGCCCCCACCCTGAAGAATGATCCAACCCCAAATGTCAATAGTGCCGAGGTGGAGAAACTCTGATTAAATGTAATAAAAATTGGAAATTACTGTTCCACGTGTACCTAGTCTGCTCTTACATTTCTTCGAAAAAAAGTAAATCAGTGCATGATCTGTGATGCGGTTAATAAATGATTGAAAAAGAGATTGAAAAGGATTGAAAACCATTTACTTTTAAACATATTTCTACAGAGGAGTTTTGTATCTGTGTCAGCAAAGGAAATGACTGCTCATGCTCATTAATAGGAATGTTCTTCTGGTTTCTTTACCTCGGGCAGAGATGCAGAATCTGAGCTCAAGGCCTCAGCAGAGGAGAGAGCACCGGCATGGGGCTGTGAGGTCTCGGCTTACATCACGGGAAAGAAGCTGGGATTGTTTGCCATGGAGCTGGGACTCGTGGGCTTATGGAGTTTCTGGAAGTGTGGCCTCCTGGCCACCTAAGTCAGAATCACTGGGATGCTGGCTGAAGATGCAGGTTCCCAGACCTACCCCGTATCTACTGAATGAGAATCTTGAGGGGTAGGACCCAGGAATCTGCATTTTCACGAGCTTTCCAGGGGATTGGCATATGCATTTGAGAACTCTTGTTGCAGGGGAAATCCTTTGGGTTGGAAGTCAGGACAGCTGGCACTTAATTCCGGACCGGGTTACCTTGGGAAAGTTTCCTCTGGCAATTGCATTTTCCTGAGGGGGGGTTGAGGATTCCCTGCAGATCTCATATTATTTTAGGCTGGAAGACATGTCTGACTTTGCCTGACACCGAAGGTTATTTTCACCTGACAGTAGGGACCTCCTAATGGGTGTGTCTGTTTTTCCAATTTTGAAATCTTAAAACTGTTCACATGCCCATTCACATGTTTGATTTGTTTTTCTTTTTTTTAATACTATCCCATTCTACTTTTTGACTTTAAGTTTCCAGCTTTGAATTTCTGGTCCTGGTTCAGGTTCTAAGGTTTGGAGAGGTCAGAAAACAGACCTGTGAAAAACTGACAGAGAGGGAGAACATTTCACTGCATTTTAAACAGCGCCCTGGGGTGGGGTTGGGGGGCAGGGAGGGTTAGAATAAATGCCAAAATGCAAAACAAAATTTCTATTAAAAGTAACAGGGCAGTAGATGACCACATTCAGACTTTTTGCAAATGTTCCCTTTTCATGCTAAATTTTAGCTAGGGGTTGATTTGAAAAAGCAACAAGTTGTTCTTTGTTTTGAACATTCTAGTGAAACCATGTGCGACTTCCTCTTTGTGCTACTTGACCTCAGGCTCCTCCTGGGCCTCTGGTCCAGGGAAGGCTTTGCCAAGAGGCAGATCCAACGTGTGTGTGTGTGTGTGTGTGTGTGTGTGTGTGTGTGTGTGTGTGTGTGTGTGTGTGTGTGTGTTGCCAAGAGGCAGATCCAACGTGTGTGTGTGTGTGTGTGTGTGTGTGTGTGTGTGTGTGTGTGTGTGTGTGTGTGTGTGTGTGTGTGTGTGAGACAGAGGCAGAGAGAGGAGCCTTGGGCCTGGGTTCAAATTCCAGCTCAGCTGGGCAGTCCTGGGGGAACACCTTCTAGGCGTGGATCTTTTTACATCTGGCAAAGAAGGTGGTCTGACTGAGGTCTCTGAGTCCTGAAATTCACTGAGTGAGAGCTGACGGCCAAAAAGGACTTTCAGGAGGTGAGAAGGTCCTGGCCCTGACCGTGGCCATGGGTGTCTGTGGTCGAGAGGCAGGCTGTGTATTTCATGTGCTTCGTTTTCTTCCTTCAGGCCTGGGCAGTTTTTAAAGGGAAGTTTAAGGAAGGGGACAAAGCTGAACCAGCCACTTGGAAGACGAGGCTACGCTGTGCTTTGAACAAGAGCCCAGATTTTGAGGAAGTGACAGACCGGTCCCAGCTGGACATTTCTGAGCCATACAAGGTTTACCGCATCGTCCCTGAGGAAGAGCAAAAATGTAACTATCCGATATGGGCACGCACCCCAACAGAGGCTGCCCGGCTTGCAGCCCCCTCCAGAGAGCCTGGGTCTGGGGTCGGGGTCGCCGCCCACAGGGTCTGGGCAAGTGGTTTTAGCTAAACAAAATAGCTGTCTCTTTTGTGTAAGCAGATAGTGAGGCCTCTTTCCGCTGGCCTCACCCACCATCTGCTGACCAAGCCGGCAGCTTCCACTTGAGTGAGAGGCGGCCAATGGGGGGAAGGGCGGGGCTGGGCTCCAGCCAGCTCTGCTGCTCCTGACTGTCAGAGGAGCTCGTCGCAGGGCCTCCGTGGGCTCAGTCCCCTGACATGTGCATCACAAATTCCATTTGCTTGCTAGCAACTTGAAGAGGAGGCTGGGGGAAAATAAGGTGGACAGAGAAGGGGTGGATGACAAGGATTGAGGATCAAGTTCTTGAAGGAATTTGCGGCTGATGGCACCGTTGGCTTCATTGCTGGAGATGCGTCAATATATTGTTAGATCCTGATTGTTGTTTGGGACCCCCAGGATGTGATAATTGCTGAAGTCTCTTCCAGCTCTCAAATCCCAAGCATTTGTGAAGAGATTAAAGCAGGAATAACAAAACCTGCCACACGTTCCCTAGTCCTGATTCCTGCACTCTGTTCAGACATTACTAATCAATCAGCATGTTTTGAGCTCAGATCTGGCCTCAGAATCCTTTTCAAAGTGGCGTGCTATGCAGCTGCCGTGAATCAGAGCTGGCCTATGAGATAAAATCTAATTATCATCACTGCTTTGTGACGCATTGATTTTCTTAGCCATTTGATGTAGCAGTTTGAATATTGGCACAGCATCATTTTCCCCCAGAAGCTTATTAGTAGTCCAGTAATGCCTGAAAGAAATAGAACCCTTGGACACTGCTTGGGGCTGTGCAGAAATTCTGAGTTTGAGCTCTTCCCACTGTGGGGAGGTTGAAAATGTTGACGTATAATTTAAAAAAAGTTAAAATCGTGACTCTAACAAATATATAGTGAGCCTGGGTCAGAGAGTCATTTAATTGATTAACGAGGGGAGAGAGAGAATATGAGACATTGGTCCATGGTCAGTGAAAGATGGACAGCTGAGCAAACCAGTGAGTGTCTGACCCAGGCAATACAACCAAAGTCTGGGGTTTGTCTTTTCTACTGGTCATTTGTAGCTTGTCTGTAAATTAACACCTAACTGTGTTGAGTCTGAACCCTAATCGATAGTCAATAGTAAGTCAAACAAACTGATCTTCCCCTGGAGAATCAGATGACCCTCAGGGGGACACCTCTCAGAGAATACTCTGGGATGGCTCTGAAAGGCCAAGCAGTCATCTTTCTGCCTTATTTCCCAGTTTTGGATAATTTTCCATCATCACAAAGTAAATTGTGGTTTGAAGGAATAGAGAAGTTTTTCTTGATCCCCTCCCCCAGGCTCAGCCAAGCTTGTGCTGGCAGGTGACCCTGGCTTGTTTATAGCATGGGGTGCAGCCCGCATCACCTGCAAGGGTGGATGGTGAAGAAGAAGCAGGTTCTCAGGGGGCACAGAGACGCTGCATTTGCATAAGGTCTAAATGGACCCATTCTGCTCTGTACTTCAGTGGTTTGCAAGCTGCATTGGGGGTGCCCCACCTGCCCCCTACTTCCCCCATCAGCAGCTTCTCAGTGAATTCTTGAAGCTGTCAAAATGGAATCAAAATTCAGGCAGGATGAAACAATGGGTCACTTCCTTAGATCACGGGGACTGATGCGTTCCACCAAACAGGTGTCTGCTGGTCATAACACATGGCACCTGAGGGGCTTCCTGAGGGAGTTTCTGGCCGGGGAAGAGGCCCGAGGAGGAGAAAGGAGCCTGGTCCAGGCGCTTGTGGAAACGCTCGCGCGCCTGCACGCGGTTCCTAGTGAAGGCGGGTCTCTACGTTGTGCTGTGTGCACAGATGTGTATTGGGAAAGGCCAGAAAGAGATTTCCTGCCAATTAACTCAACAAAAAGACTCCAACCTGCAAACACACTTTGCCAGGAAATCTCTGGGTGTCTTCCAACGCCCCAGCTTGTATGTGTAACCTCTGTGGGGTGGTGAACACCTGGTGTGAAGGCTGTCTGATAGGATTTCATTTTAGACCTCAGCACACAGAAGGAAGAGAGCATAGTGCTGTCTTTGTCCTTTAAGTGTTAGAAACAGCAACGACCAACTTCTCTCTTTTGACTTTGCTAATCAGATGACTGAAGAAGCATGGGAAAAAAATGTCTAGGCCTTCCCAAACCAGTGTAGACACTCACTGACTTCTGTTTCCTTCAAGTCAGCATTTTAAAAAAACTCTGATTGTGGCCTCGATGATGGTGGTGACGCCTCAGTGCCACCTGTCATGCGCTTGTCCGGTTTTTCGTAGGCAAATTAGGCACAGTGACCCCTGGCTGTGTGAATGAAGTCACGGAGATGGAGTGCGGTCGCTCTGAAATCGACGAGCTGATCAAGGAGGTAAGTGGGGACGGCATTTCCAGGGTTCTGGCCCCCACGGCAGAAGCTGTGTGTGCTTCGGTGGCAGTGGCAGGGCATGACGTTCTTGCTCTGCCAGGGCGTCTGGAGCCTCGGGCTGTCCCAGGAAGTGGCACCTCCACCCCGACAGATGCAATGCGAGGACTGCGCCACCCTTGCAAGGCCAGCCTCCGCTGCCTGGTCACCCCCTCACCTTGTATCCCCTCCTTCACCCCGAGGGCTGGGGCTGAGCCGCCTGCTCTGCGTCAGTGAAGTTTCCTCAAGCTCTGAACTTTTCATATTGTGAACATTTTGAATGGCAGTCTTTGAAATTGCACTGTGTGTTCCCCGCCCTTGCAGGCAGGCTTCAGCGGACAGAGCATGCACTCCCCTGCTGCGTGGGGCTTTTGGACTGGCCCTAACCGCTGGCAGGCTGCCTGTCTCCTAATACGCAGCTTTCAGTCCTTGATAGGCTAGAAAGCCAGATAACCAAACTTGTTAGAATTGTGCATAAACCCGCAGTTAATAGGCTATAAGTAAAGGCTTAATGGGGTCTCCTTGGGCAAAACACATGGGTTTTTGAATACCAATTTTAGCTATTTGGATGCATTTCCTTCTACCTTTAGCCTCCTAACTATGTTTTTTTATGGACATTTTAAGGTGGACATTGCAAAGCTAAAATAATCCCACATGGCCCTCGAAGAAGGTGGTGTGGGTGGCATAGAAGTTCTTCTTAATACCAGCACGGCAGTAATCAAATGCTTAGGGGTAGCTCGGCTGTCAGAGGATGCAGATAGCACGGTGTGGTCTGCTGGGAGCTGCCTGACTCCTGCAGGTGGCAGCTGTTATGTTTCCGGGGGGTCTCTGGCCCAGGTTGGGCGAATTCCTGGCTTTGTGTCTCTCCAGCAGTGTCCCGTTTTCCACTCAAGGCTTTTGTGGCAACTCAGCCAAGAGGGTGAGATCGTTGGATTGGCACACCGGGATCACTGGAAAAGCAGATTTCAAAGTGTTTCCTCATTGGAGTTATCAACCTCCTCTAAGGAATGGGTTAGAGATCGACAATAGACATGGCACGTCGAGTGAGATTGTCAAAGCATGGCAGAGCTTGTTCTGCGTCACCGGTCACTGGTGTCCCAGGACTTGTCCGCTTCTCCGGGCATCAGGGCAGCCGGATGACCGGGCCATTGGTTTTGCATCAGGCAGTTCCATGTAAAAGGCCAGTGAACTTATTAGTGGCCCTGGAGGGACTAGTCATTTGGTCACGTGACTTGATCACTAAGCCTGGTGGATTTATTGTCCTAGATCTTTCAAGATGCAAAGTAAAGTTTTCCTTTTGTCTCGTGATAGAGATGACGATGTGGTTTAGTTCAGTGTCAGCCCTTCATCTTTACGAACACTGCAGTCCCGCTCCGGACGCTCACTGATCACTCTGCCTTTCTCTCCCCGATCGCACAGCCTTCTGTGGACGATTACATGGGGCTGGCCAAGAGGAGTCCCTCCCCGCCAGAGGCCTGCAGGAATCAGCTCCTCCCAGACTGGTGGACGCAGCAGCCCAGCGCAGGTGAGCGCGGCAGCCCCGGACCGACTCCTTCACTCCTGTCAGCCTGATGGCAGCCCAGGCCGGAGTGGGCAGTGGTCCTACTCTGAGCCCAGAGAGGCGCCCTGGCTTCTGGCCGCGAGGGCGGAGCCCAGCTGTGCCCTTAGCCCCATTCGCCGCTGCCTCGCAGGAAGACACACATGTCCTTCCCATGGGAGGTGCCTGCTCTCCCCCTGCGCTCCTGGGAGGGTCGAGGGGAGGGAGTGTGGTGAACTTCTCCAAGACCCAGGGAAGACGCAGCTCACAGCCGTGGGGCTCAGAGGTCGATTAGGTCTGCCAGCCAGTGTCTTAGGACATTAGGGGCCCCTCAGAGCCAAGGACGGGCCCGGGGAACCGGAGAGGAGGAGAGCTCAGGCCTGGAATGGGCAGTCACTCACTCAGAGCCCTGGATTTGACTCCTGTGTCGGGAGGCTGCTTATCTTATTTGAGCCTCAGTTTCCTCTTCTATGACGTGGAGACACCAGGACCTGCCCCCTGGGATCATGAGGGCCCAATGAGGCATTCATCCTTTAATTAGCTTCTAATACTGCCCCCGCCCCCCGCTTGAAACGACCCTCCCTCCACAAGCATGAGCGCCTTTGCTTCCTCCCTCGACTTCTTCCCCCACTGTCCCCTGTGGGAGACCGGGAGGTGACAGCTGGCCCAGCCGGCCTCAAAGGTTGCCAGGCTATGGGGTGGCAGTGTTGACTGAGGGGCCCTGGGAGAGCCCCCCCCTCCCTGTGCTGCAGCAGCACCCCTGGGGAAGCTAGCTCAGGCCCCGGGCTCCCCCCAGAGACAAGGCCTGGTGGTGGGCGCCTAGTCCAGCCATATTTCAGGAGCAGGCCCTTGGGCGGGAAGGAAATGTGGCTCCACAGTGTCACACTGACGCTTGGTCAGAAATCCCACAGCTCAGAGGAAGTCTCCGCCCCTTTCATTCTGGTTGGGTTGAGGTTTTCTGCGTTTATGAAGCATGGGTCGCCGAGCTGGGAGGGAAAAACACCGAATTCTGTGGAAGCCTGTGACCCGGCCTCAGGAGCACGCCATGTGTGGCTTTTTAAGAAACTCTTGGAGAGGGACGTTTGGGTTGATTCCCCGCACACAAGTGGCTCTGGACTGGTCTGAACCTGCCTTTCTCTCTCTCCAGCAGGCTTGTCGCTGGTCACGGGGTACACCGCCTATGACCCGCACCATTCAGGTATGAGGTGCTCTGCGCCGGGCGGGGAGAGGGCATGGGCGCTCTTTGAGGACAGAGCTTGAAGGACCTGCGTGGGCTTGGGAGGGTCCGTGGACGAGCACGATCTGGTGTCAGAAGGCGGGAACCCGATTCTCCTCCCTGTTGGTTTGGGAGCAAGTGGCAGCCTTTTGCTTCTCTTCTCGGACTGGACCAATAAGTAGATCCAGAGAGCTCATGTCAGGCATGACTGTGGGAGAAAGCGCGTGGGGACAGACATGCTCCGGGCCCAGCTCCTGTTGCGGGACCCCAGGTGAAGTAATTGAACCACTTGGAACCTCTGTAAAGTAGGAACAATAATAACTACCACCTCACTGGAGTGTTGTGAGGATTAAACATGGTGTTAGAACTTTCTGGTAGGGATGTAATTGGCCAATGGATGTCACTGGTGTCAGTTTCCTTTACTGTCTCCCACACCCAAGTTTACAATGATAATGATGCTACTACTGGTAATGATGATGGTGGTGACGGTGGTGTCTGACATTACTGAACGCTAACTGGGTGCCGGCAGCAGTGCTGAGACCTGCACGGCCTCATCTCGCTCCCTCCTCCGACCACCTCTAGGTAGGTGCTGGCGTTGTTCCAGTCGTACAGGCTCAGAAGCCTGGGTTACACAGCTTGTGGGCTGCAGAGCTGGGATACGGCCCAGGCTGTCCTGCCCGTGGTCCTGCCCCCTGTGGGCAGAGGTGGCCTCTGTGCCACGTTGTTGTCTAATTACGCCAGGCACTCAGGCCACGCCCCCGCCAGTGGCCCCTGGAACGTACGTTCAGGCTCCTTGATGGCGTGTCTTCCCCAGCGGCCGCTGGGCTCTGTGAGAAGCTGCCAGCCTGACTCATCAAGATGGGCCCTGGGACGTCAGGGCAGAGGAGGAACTGGGGCTCAGAGAAGAGAAGCGTTCTGGCCAGGGCCCTCTCGGGACGAGTGGTTTCGGGGTGGTGGAGCCAGGCTCTCACCCCGGCGAGAAGAGGGTAAAGACAGCAGCACCCGGTTCGTAGGGCTCTTATCGTTGCACAGTGGCCCTGCGGGCTGTGGCCTGTTGTATAACTCGGCTCCACAGATGGAAACTGAGGCGTGGAGGTTCCATTGCTTGGCCAGGGTCACACAGCTAGTTGCACAGCTGGGTTCACACCCTGGGGCCTGGCTTCATGCCTGTCCCTGAGACTGCTGTCCGCCGGGTGGCCGCCATCCTCCGCAGAGGCCCAGCTCCAGGAGGCCTGGGTCATGGGACCCAGCCTTTGACCTGGTTAGCGCTGGGCTGTGGCCCGGGGAGTCTGCTGACCGATGCTTTCTGGGGGCAGGAGAGTAGCAGCGCACAGGGGGAGGGAGGGCGTGATCTGAGGAGGAAGTTTCTTGAGTTATCCCAGAGCTGTCTCAGCGCACAGCGGGTGAGGCGACTCAGTCACGGCCTCACACAAAGAAAATCCTAAAACATTCTTCCAGAAATGGTGGACTTTTGTCCCTCTGTTCAGGTCACACACACCCCTCTGTGTAAATAAGTTGATGTCAGGGGTGCCCAGTTCTTCACCCTGAAGGGATGAGGTGCTGAGTGAAATGGGCAGGTGAAAGACAGCAGGGAGTGGTAGAGACTGTGGCCAAGTGGAGAGCCCATGCTGCCTGGGCTGCTCACTCGTGGTTAGTGCCTCATGGGCTTGCAGACCCAGCCAGGCTCGATTTCCCCACTTTTCTAGAGAAGCCAGAGGTCTGGATTTTTAGGTGAAATCTTCCCCTTCAAAGAGGTGGTGTTAACAACCCCCCACTGCACTGGCGGATCCAAACACGCCTGTGCTGCCCGTTTGTGCTCTCGACTGTGTGCATTTGAAATGGTTGGGGTGAAGGGTGGTGTTGGAAACTGACAGTGTGGCTCGGTGCTTAAGAATGCATGTGGAGCCAGCCTGCCGGGGAGGGGCGAATCCAGGCACTGCGGGCAGGCACCTTCACCTGTCTGTGCCTCAGTTTCCTTACCTGGAAAATGGGCATAATTATTAATAGTGTCTGCTTCATGGGGTCAGTGTGAGGTTCAGATGTGCTCCTAGGTCTAGAGTGCTGGGAACAGCACTTGGTAGGTGCTGCATAGACCAGCGGCTGTGGTTTATAACTTCAAGAGTCTCTTCTGCGTGCTGCTCTTTTGTCCTGTTGCCTCAGTTTATGTAACAACCGCTTCTATGGTGCCGACGTGCTGAGCACAAATACAAGCTCACGCAGTCCTCACAGCCACCCAGTGAGGTGGGGGTGTTATTATCCCACTTTGCTGACGGGGAAACTGAGGCACAGACTGGGGACGCCTCTTGCTCCAGGTCACACAGCTGGGATTGCCCAGCAGTCAGGCTCCGGAGTCCGTGCTCCCCGCCTCTTTGCTCTGCCGTCCTCTGGCAAGGCTGTCCTGGTGGGCAAGTGGCTATAAGGGGAGCAGGACGGGGTTGCAGGGGGGCCCCTGGAGTGCAGAACGGCTGCCCTGAGTTCCTGGCGGCCCTGGTGAGTTGCTTCTCCTCCGTGGATCTCTGCTGCTCACCTGGAGGGTGCGGGGGTCATTGCTCAGGCCCTTCCAGCTGGAATGTTCTCTAAGCCCGAGCTGTCCCCGGGAGTGGGGTCACAAGGATGGCCTACCTGGGCTCTGGAACACCTTGTCTGCTGCTCCCTCTGAAGCAGCCTGTTCAGACAGCCAAGAGGCGCTAGTATGAGACAAGGCCTTGGCCATGACAAGGCAGAGGGGCAGAGTGGTGACAGAGTCATCTGGAGCTTTTCATTCATTTGGGACAAAGTTCAAAATGGTTCCTGAGTGAAGGAAGTGGAATGTGTCAAGTCATCAGGCGATGCGGACGTTACAGACTTGGCATGGTGGGGGACGGTGAACAGGGAATAATGAGACGTGGGGTCAGATGCTGCTGCTGCCGCTTACTGGCTGGGTGACCCCCTCTGGGCCCCAGTTTCCCCAAATGTCAAATAAATGAATTGGACTGGGGCATCTGAACCTCTGACTCCCAACCCTGCATGATTCTAGAACGCCATTTAACTCCAACATGGGAGAAAATGGAGCCTGTGAACAGTAGCAGGGAGTCTTATTATTTGACTGAGCAAATGTTTCTGGAGCAGAGCCCAGGGGGAGGGACCAAGGAATTATGAATGCACAGCAGTATTAACCCAGGTGAGGCAGGTGGCCGCCCACAGGGCCGCCCCTGACAGTTGTGCAGGTGGTGCACTGCACAACTTTAGGGGGCACCATCGAGTTGGGCAGCTCACAGCTTATGTGGCTCCAGGGGACAGCCTGGACTGGTCTGGGGCACTTAGAAGGTGCCCTAGACTCACCAAGCTCATTGATAGTGCATGTAATTCTTATAGTTTAAGGTTATTAGAATGCAGATTCCTCTGGGAGTATCCCCAAATTTAGCTGTTTTCTTCATTCCTTCCTTGGTTTGGCGGGTCCCAAACTGTAGTCACTTGAGCCTCACCTTTGCAGTTGGTTTTCAGATTTGTGTACCACCTGGACCGTTAACATCCTATTTTTCTCTAAATCTCACTTTTTAAAACTAAAATTTATTTTAAATGGGGATCGTCTATCATTGCCTGTAAAAGGAGAACCAGTGCCTCTTGCTCTAAGTAGGAAGTCAGAGGTCAAAGCACCTGCAGCAAAAACCAGACACACTGTTTGGAAATTCTGGGTGGATGTTTCCACCTGCCTGAGGCTCGGAGCCCCCCACTCCCTGCCTTTGTTTAAAGGGGGGATGTCAGGATTAGGTGTTACAGATCCATCAGTGCCAAACAGGGGCTTTATTTTTGAGGTGATCAGAGATTGAGAGAATATTAAAAATGGAATAATCTTTTCATTTATTTAATGCTGTGTCCCGCCCCGATCATCTTATGTGTAGCACATTTTGGGAAACATCGCCTTAATTTGAGTGTTTTTCAGACTCTTTCCTGAGAACAGGTTTAGATGAGGGCTTTTGGAGAGATTCTTAATTTGAAATCCAGGGAACCCCAAGGGGACTGTGAATTTATCAAGAAAAAGATGACATCTTTGCACTAACCTGGAGTTCGATGCGAGCGTTTCCTTCCATCATGAATGTAGGCAGCAGGCCACCTTGTTCTGTCGTAGGTGAGACAATATGTATCTATAGTAGAACAGTGTGTGTTATGTATAGATCATGTATGGGTTATATAACATTGTATAACAGTGTTATAGCAGCGGGTGAGATGGAGCTATTTTCCTAAGAAAATAAGTTGTCAGACATCCTTTACCCTCAGCGCGACTTGTAAATTACAGCAGTTATCAGATCTTGCCCAGAAGTACGGAGAGCACTGTAATAGTTTTTATGTTTTGAATCATTTGTCTCTTTAGTAACTGTATATTTACGCATGCTTATAAAAACATTATTTCTAGAAGGGGTGCGTGAACTTCCCCAGAATGCCAAAGAAGTCCCAGGTACACAAAAAGTTAAGCCCCCATGTTTGGGAGAAAGGCCCGCTCTGGGCATTTGCACAGAAAGGACCAGGCAGCCCCCTTTCCTGCAGCCCCTGACCTGTCCCCCTCTTTCCCGCAGGCTTCTCCCAGATGGTCATCAGCTTCTACTACGGGGGCAAGCTGGTGGGCCAGACCACCACCACCTGCCCCGAGGGCTGCCGCCTGTCCCTGAGCCAGCCGGGCCTGCCCGGCGCCAAGCTGTACGGACCCGAGGGCCTGGAGCTGGTGCGCTTCCCGCCGGCCGACGCCATCCCCAGCGAGCGGCAGAGGCAGGTGACACGGAAGCTGTTTGGGCACCTGGAGCGCGGCGTGCTCCTGCACAGCAGCCGGCAGGGCGTGCTGGTCAAGCGGCTGTGCCAGGGCCGCGTGTTCTGCAGCGGCAACGCCGTGGTGTGCAAGGACAGGCCCAATAAGCTGGAGCGCGACGAGGTGGTCAAGGTCTTCGACACCAGCCAGTTCTTCCGAGGTCTGTACCACTGTCGGCTTGCTGCCCCGAGTCTTCAGGGTCACGCCTCCTTCCCAAGTGCCATTCACCCCTCGAGCCTCGCGCCCGGGGATGGCCCATGGAGGAGCAAGGAGCACAGGGTGCAGCAGGGGCCCCTGTGTTTGAATCCCGCTCTGGACTTTCTCGCTGAGCGATCCTGGGGAGCCTGTCTGTGCCTCGACATCCCCGCATGTAGAATGGGGGTGCAGATGCAGTACCCTCTGCTCATAGCTGTCAGGAAGACTAAGGAACTCAGCACCTTGCAGCTCTGCGGTACACTGTCCCCATGCCCTGGGAGCTGGTTCGAAATGCAGAGTCTCAGGCCCCAGCCCAGGCCTGCAGGGTCAGAGTCTGCATCTTGGCAAGGTCCCCGGGGTAGGTGTGTATGTTCTGAGACATGCTGTCCTTGTGCCCACTGAGTCCTGGGGACAGCACCCACACACAGGAGTGCTGCGCGGTGGCTGTCATTAGTCTGTGAGATGCATGATTAGGGTCCCCCAGTACGTGCCTTCAAAAGGTCAGCAGGTCTGAAGTCAGTCCATCTGGCCACTGGCAGTGCTGCGTGCGGGCTCTCCTCTGCCCCCACGGCCCTGTGCTCCCTCCCTGTAGCAGCGCCGGCTGGGAGCTGGTGTCAGCCCGTCTGCCGCCCGCCCTGAGAACTCCTGGGGACGGGGCCCTGGACGGGGGGGAGGCGGGGTGCGCTCAGGGGTGAAGGAGCCCTGGGAGGGGGAGGCGGGGTGCGCTCAGGGGCGAAGGAGCCCTGGGAGGGGGAGGCGGGGAGCGCTCAGGGGCGAAGGAGCTGTGGGCTCCTCCCCGCAAGGAGGGTGGTGAGGCTGGGAGCCGCCCACACCAGCCCTGCCTCTTGTCTTCCAGAGCTGCAGCAGTTCTACAACAGCCAGGGCCGGCTTCCCGACAGCAGGGTGGTGCTGTGCTTCGGAGAGGAGTTTCCGGACATGACCCCCTTGCGCTCCAAACTCATTCTCGTGCAGGTACGAACTGGCAGCGTTGGGGCTTGTGGTCAGGTTTCCTGACTGCGCGTCAGGCCCTGGTTTATGCTTGGGCTGGAGGACAGGACTGGGTACTCTGCCTGCGTGCAGAGGCAGGCCTGGGCGGGACCTTCAAGTGGGGGAAGTGGATTCTTGCCACCTCTGAACCATCTTCTAATGTTTCAGGACTCTCACAATCTATGTATATCCCCCCTTTTCTGTTTGGTTTGTTTTTTTAAATCAAAACCTCCTTTCCAGAAAGATTCCACCTGTTCAGTTGCCTTAAGGCCTAAGTGACAGATCACGGCTTTGCAAGCCCTTATTTAACTCTAGTCACAGGAATGAAACTCTAATGGTGGAATTCTGGACACTGGCTAGCCAGGTTGGGACAATACTGGGAGAGTATATATAGAAGTCTTTGCAGGAATATCTCTTGCCTTTTCTTTGCATCTGCCTATTCTGGCTTCATTCATTTGGGACTCACGTGGAGGTTCTGAATGATAGCTTTGGATTGGGGTAATCAGAATCTGTCTAGGGTCAAAGAAAGTCCCGTCTCACCTCCCACCTCCGTCTCTGACCTTGTGCACTGTCCCTCTAGATTGAGCAGCTCTACGCCCGACAGCTGGTGGAAGAAGCTGGGAAGAGCTGCGGTGCTGGGTCCATGATGCAGGCTCCTGAGGAGCCCCAGCCAGACCAGGTCTTCCGGATGTTTCCAGATATCTGTGCCTCACACCAGAGACCCTTTTTCAGAGAAAACCAACAGATCACTGTTTAAGTCTCTCTCGGGCACCCCACCCCGTGCACGTCTCACCTTCCACTATTACAATTACTGTTGTAATTATTTAAGGACGTGGATCCCTCTGGCTGGGGTGGGACGCCGTACTCTGCCCTTAATTTAGTAAGGGCCTCCTCTGAGGACTCGCCGTCTAGAACAAAGTTGTGTCACAGTTCTGCTGTTCAGATAGAAACATTGAGACTCACACGCAGTGGCCTGGATGCTGCGACTATTGCCTGTGATTAAAACATTTATTTCCTGCAGTTTTTCCTAATTACCATTAGTTACTGTGATTCTTTCAGCATTTGGGGATAATTGATATTTCCAAAGACATTCAATTTTACTAGCAACTGGCTCCTTCCAGTAAAGAAATTTGGAGTTTAAGATCAACTTGCCAGAAAAAGACTGCTTTTCGTGTTTATCTTTTGTTCAAGCTGTAGAGTTATGATTTTGTGTACTTGATTCGATGTCAAGTGTCTTTTTACTTTTAAGCATGTTAATAAGATTTAAAAATCCTTAGATACCAGACTCCCTTTAACAAGTGAAAGCAAAACTCTTGGCTCGTTGGAAGAACGTGTGTCCCTCCCGGGTCAGGTGTCGGGAGAGGTTTCCACTGCCAGGTGCGTGCTGTTTTCATCTCCCGACAATGACAGTTTTCCCTTTGGGCCTTTGTCGCCAGGAAGCTTAGAGCTAAATTTATTTTTTTATTTCTGTAATTAAATCATCCCAGACACCTCTCTTTTCTTCTTTCTAAATGGTTTTGACCTGTTTTAAAAATACTTGTACTTTTAAGGGCCTTATTTTACATGTCCTATTGTAAACTGCTTTGAATCTTTCTTTTTATATGAAGTGGGCAGGATATAAACCACAAGTTCAAAAAATAATTGTGGCTTGTATGAGCATTTTGATTGTGCCTTGGACCCAGTCAGGCCGTCCGTCAGCCGGTGGTGGTGGTGGCGGGCACGGCGGTGGGCGCTGCACATGTTAGCTGCTCACCCTGCACTGGGCACGGCGGGCTGCGGCCGGACAACGCCTTCCCGTCCCTAGTCCTTGAGGTTCGGGATGGCCCCGTCCACCCCAAAGTCTGCTCCTCAGCAGATTCATACGTGGGATTCCCATGGAACACTGGAAAAGCCCAGTTTTAGCCCGAGAAGAACTTACCCTATTTACTAGCAAATAAGATGCATTTACTACCCAAAAATGTGTCCAAACGTTTACCCTGAATTATGCTATGACTCCAAAGCCAGGACAGAGACTGACAGCAGTGGCTTAGCTCACTGATGAGGGCAGTTCACGGTGCTCACTGACCCCCGGTGCGCAGGGTGATGCGCCTCCACAGGCACTGGGAGGTCACTTCGTGATTAAAAAGCACTCGAACATCGTTTCTTAAAAAAATGTTGTGTTTTGCTAGATTGGGGTGCCTCGTATTCGTCTGTGTCCTGCGCGTTGCCTGGGGACTGGACAGTGTGTGCCGAGCGCCTGCAGGTGGCCCCCTTCCAGCCCTGTTTGTTGGTTGGGCTGAGTTGGTCCCACAGTCATGGGGACACCAGGCAGGTTTGGGGAGGGGGTGGGGAGAAGAACTGTCTCTATTCTTTCTCCTTCACTGAGTCACCGCCGCCCCGACTCAACCTCACAATGGAAGGGCAGGGAGCGGCCTCGCCTTTCAGCCCTCATTTTGAGAAGTGGGAGAAGATGGGGTCTGGGGGACACGTCTGCCCAGCTCAGCCGACCTGGTGGCCTTGTGACCATAAGAGTCTCTGATGTAAAATTCAAAAGGTTAAGAAGACCTGTTCGCTTTTCCCATTGCTACTGCTACCAAGGCCACGTGGGTTTAGCACGGGGCAAGACTCAGTACTTATAGGTCCTTTGGATGTGTTTGAATTCATATGAGAATACAGGAAAACTCAGGAAAAGTGGGTTTTCCTCTTGGGCCAACAAAACCAGCATTACATTTTTAAGGATAACAGACCTGTTTTCTGAAATTTTGTCAGATAGCAATAGGCTTTGGTCTCTGGCTCAGATGAATGTTAAAGCATGCATCTTTCATGGCTGAATGAATATTTATTTTTGTATGCAGTTAAAAAGTATATTGATCTATTTTAGTCTTTATTAAAATAAAGTGCTCTTTTTTAAAAGCTGACATGTGCTCCGTGTTTTTTGAGTCACAAGGGACACGCAGTCTCCAGTTGTGGAGATTGCTTCATGGGGCCGTCCACTGGACAACCCCGGACAAGCCAGTCAGACGTATTCTCTGGCTCACGCCGGGCGGAGCCGTGTTACCCAGCACACTCGGGCTGCACGGGGGTGCGCGTTCTCTCTCCAGCCTCCCACGAGCCCCGTGGGACTGCGACTGTCCTTGTCCGCAGCTTACAGATGAGGAGACCGAGGCACAGGTCTGTGCTTGACCCACGGCTCAGTCCCAGAGGGGTTCTGACGAGATCTGGGGCAGCGCTCAAGCTCGCTGGCCTGGGAGAGGTGGCAGCTGGGGGACGCACTGGTTGTCGTAGAAGTCCCTGCAGTGTGTCACATCGACGCCCGCAGGCTGCAGTGAGGAATTTTGTTTATAAGCAAGCCCTCTTCTGTCCTGTGGATTCAGGGCCAAATGTGGAACTCGATGAAGTCTGCTTCTCCCGAGTTCAACACCCGTGCAGAGAGTTGACAGACCCTTCCCGTTCAACTTCTTGCAGCAACCTCGGGTGGGAGGGGGCGGTGAGGAGTGTTTTCCTTTGCAGAGGAGGGAATTCAGGGACGATGCATCAATAATAACTGGGAGTTCTAGAAAAGGTGGTCAGGGCCCTAGATCTGAACTAACTTTTGAGATGTTGACCCTCGTCTGGACAATTAGCTTCTGGGACCTGAAGGGCAGTTCGTGGGAACAGGCTGATGCAATGTTCTAGAAAACAAGCAGCCTTTACTCTTTGTATTTTAAAAACATTCTAAGAAATTAAGATATTTCAATGATCACTTTCTGAGTGATTGCCACCTAGTGTGCTAATTTTTGCGAAATCCATCTGGGATGCAAAATTTTTGCTTTCCTCTGTAATGTCCAGATGGATTAAGATGTCGACCCCTGGGGTAAGCATCCACAGGATGTTCTGGGCCCTGGGAACCCTGGGAGAATCCTGAAAGGGACTGGCTGGGCAGGCATCCTTGTGTGCTATGGGGACAGTTTTCTCTCCACAAAGAAGCAATTGTGGGAATCAGGAAGAAATTATTTGTGTGAGGATTCAGACTCTCCATAATAGAAAGTTTTGCGACTCAACTACTCAGAAATTTTTAGAAATTCTTTCTAAAAATGATCTATAACTAATGACTGTAATTTTAACAGCTCAGTGGGCTGAGCGTGGGGAGGGGAGGTTTCTCAGTGGAAAGTCTGGCTGCTTTTACTAAAAATAGGAGGGAAGCGGCAAATGATACGCTACCCACTCATAATCTATATCTTCCTCTTGGACGGGCACGCTGCATTGGCATATTAGAAGTTCTCTCTCACGGTAAGAAACTTATTTAATCCTGCGTTTTCCAAACTCATTTGATCTGCTATTATGCCTTGTAATGTGTCTGTGGATGAGCGGTGCCTCATCGACTTTGAACAGCCTTGGGCATCGAGAAGGAAAGTGCATATTTCTTTCCTGTTCTGGTTGGGCTGCCTTTCAGTCCTGACGGAGCCTGTCGGGGACAGGGGATGGCTTCACTCATCTCTTTTTGTGTAACAAACTACCCTCAAACTTAGTGGAATCAAAACCATTTTACTTTGCTCATGGATTTTGTGGGTCAGAATTTAGACAGAGTACAACGGTGTTGGCTTTTCTCTGTTCCACAATGTCTGGGGTCTCTGCTGGGGAGACCTAAAGAGCTGAGGGTGAGTTGAGTGCCTGGGGGTGGAATCATCTGGAGGCTTTTTCGTTCACAGATCTGGTGCCTGGGTGGAGATCCCTGGAAGGCTGGGCAGAGCTGGGACCGTTCACTAGGTTGTTGACATGTGGCCTCCCCCTGTAGCGTGGGCTTCCTCATAATATGGCAGCCTCAGGGCAGTCCCGTGGACAAGGGAAAGCCGGGTGGTTGGTTGTGACCTGGCTTCAAAAGCAGTTTAGCGTCACTTCTGCCAAATTCTATAAGTCAAAGCAGTCACAGGCTGCCCAGATTCAGGAGAGTGGGCAGAGACCCCACCTCTTGATGACAGGGGTGTCAAGGACCTCAGAGCCATGTCGTAAAACTGCCACAGGGGCCCAGAAGCATCTTCTTTGCCTCTCATCCCACCTACCATGTTTGTTTTAAATCTTCTGCCCCTGCCCTGGAAGTCCTGGCTGCTTTCTGCCCCGATTCCTTGAGTCCTGGGCAGGGAGCTCTCTTCCTCACTCCATCTTGGGCGCATGACAGTGGACACTTACCCGCTTCAGAATTTAGTGCTTCTCTTGTGAATACCAACCACCCATTGGCCTGATTCTGATGTTACTGTGTGAAAAGATCACCTCCCCACCCAGGGTGAGGGTGGTGGGGACAGGAGCTTTCCAAAGTTAACTCTGGCTGCTATGGCGAGAGCCGTGTGTGGAGTCTCCCTGGTTCCGTCCATGCCTCTGCTCATGCTCCCTCAGGTAAGGCGGTCCACCTTCCCTTCCTCTCGCCCCAGCTCGATGGCTCTGCCAAAATTTCTCTGAGAGCAAGAGGCGTAACAAAAGATCATGCTGTTGGTTATGGTTTTTGTGGGGCCAGGAATGCCCAGGTTGAACTTCCAGGTCTACCACCTGTAGCTGAGTGAAAGAAGGCAGATTAGTAAAGTCCCCCATGCCTCAGTTTCCCCATTTGTAGGCTGCTCGTGAAGATTAAGTGAGTCCACACATCAAAGCAACTTAGAAGAGTGCTTGGCAAATAATCAGCCGTCATTAGTGTGGGCTGTCCTGATGGAGGAGCTGGGCAGCGTCCTGGTTTGATTCCCCTAGAGACAGAGCCAGACCCAAGATTCGAGCGGTCCACGTGGAGGTCATCTCAGGAGAGGCTGGTAGGGGCAGGGGACAAGCCGATGAAGGTGCGTTATCGAGCCAGTGACCCTGTGGCTGCTGGAGCTTGTTCCTGCGGGGACTCTGGGAAATGGTGAGGCACACAAGCCCTGCAGAGCGAGTTCCCAGGGGTGAGGGACCTGCCTCCCTCAGTTGTTGAGAGCTGCTCCCAGGGGGCATTAACTTCTTGGCACTTCCAGCTTTCCTTGCCCGCAGGAGAAGTGGGCTCTGGAGGCCCGGAGAAGCCTCAGCCACTGGTGCGGGTGCTGGCTGTTGGGGGTCTCGGTGTACACCAGAGCGGGAAGGGTGAGGGGAGGTGGCGGGGCACAGGCAGCGTCTGCTCCATGAAGTGTTGTCACAACTATTGAGAGGAGAATGTGTAGGGCTGGAGAGCAGCCTCCAGACCCAGACAGCCTGGGGCTCAGTTTCCAGCTCGGTGCTTATTAGCTGTGTGTCCTAGAGGAAATCACTTAAACTCTGTTCCTCAGTCTCCTCATCTGTCAAATGGGGGTGATAATATTACCTGTTGTGAGGATTAAATGACTTAATACATCTAAAGAGCTTAAAACAGTACCTGACACATGGTAAGTACCAAAAAAATGGTTTATATTTATGATTTATGTAATTAAATTACTTTGTTATTAAATATTGACGTCTTGTAAATAAAATAATTATAATTATATTAACGGTAAGGAAACGATTATATTCAATTATTTAGTAATTGCTAATTGTTGAATACATGATGTGATAAATTATATACTTATATAATTATTTATCTTTCATTATAATTAACTTTATAAATAATATTAATTATTCAACTGATTATATAATTATTAAATCACTATATTATAATTATATATTTAAATAACTATAACATCATTTCTTGTTTCCTCTCTGCTCTGGGCGAAGGCAAGGGCCGTCTGCCCTGCTGACACTCTGCTTCCAGCCCTCCAACCCGTGCGTGGCACACGGTGGTACTCAGTTAATGTTTGTTGAGTGAGTGACGGACACAGGAGTGCTGGTTCAGGGCTCTGGTGGCGACAGCAGCGGTTAGTGGGAGAGGCCACCGCAGAACACGAAGACGACAACTGCGGGCCCCATGAGAGGAAGAAAGGGCTTGGGAAACAGCTTCGTCAAGGCTGCCCGGCGTAGGAGATGCTAAAGACCTGTTAGTTCTCTTCCCACCCTCTCCTCCCATCAGACGTGGAAAAACGGGAGTGATCACAGGGTTTCCGTGAGGCTAAATGAACCAGGGAAGTCTTGCGGCAGAAATGATTGTGGGAGCCTTCACGCACACCTCCCCTCCTTCCAGTCTTCCAGAGAGAAAACTCTAACAGCTTTTGCCTTCTCCCTTCCTAGATGATGGTTTCTTGCCAGAGAGGGACTGCGCTGACCTATCGGGCAAGAAAGGGAGGGGCACCAGGAACAGAGGGAAAGGACCACAGGTTTATGATGGCGTGGTGGTGGTGCGTCGGAGACGCTGTGATGGGGCAGCTGTGTGGATCCTCCTCACGCTTCTCAAGATGTGAAAACAGGGGAGTTGAGCTAACTGGAAATTACATCTGGTTGTAGAGCTGTTTTATCAAGAGAGACGTTTCTGAGACCAAGCCCGTGGCTCCTGGTTTATAAGGTTACACTCACATGTCAAATATCTGGTGTGTAGTAATGATGCTTGCCTTCACCTTTTCACCAAATTATAGGACCAGAGGGAGGTAGAAAGAATAAAGAATCTTCTTGTGTGTGTGTGTGAGGAAGACCAACCCTGAGCTAACATCTGTTGCTAATCCTCCTCTTTCTGCTGAGGAAGACTGGCCCTGGGCTGACATCCGTGCCCATCTTCCTCTACTTTATATGGGACACCGCCACGGCATGGCTTGACAAGCGGTGCGTCAGTCCACGCCTGGGATCGGAACCTGTGAACCCGGGGCCGCCGAGGCAGAGCACGCAAACTTAACCACCAGGCCACTGTGCCGGCCCCAAGAATAAAGAATCTTGAAAATAAAAATCTCTCAGAGAAACACAGAGGGAGGGAGTCTGGCTGTTTTCTTGAAGAGCTTTCACGGGGAAAAATCACAGTGCATTTAGCAGACCAGATGTTATCTCTCCGTTTGGCATTTCCCCTCCTGCAGCATCTGCAGAAGCCTTTCTTCTGACCTCCTGCCCGCTCCCTCTGTCTGACACAAGCATTGAGCAATCCAGGCCAGTTAGCAATCCCGAGCCCAGAAATAAAAGTGGCTGTTGCTTTGGTGTCCTTGCACATTTGCCCTGGGTCCCGACAGAGGCAGAAGGCAATGTCAGAGGAAGCAGATGGCCTGGACTACTGTATGTTTCAGAATATTTCAACTGCAAGGCTGGCTGGGGCTGTTGCATCACTGGGTCAGGCGGGGCCACAGGACAGATGCAGGGACCCCAGGGGGCTGAACCACTGGGCGGAAGGCTCAGAGGCCTAGAGGCAGGCCTAGAGGGGAGAGGAGGTGGTGTTTAGAGAGGAGAAGGAGAGACGGCGACACGGGCTAGAAAAGTGCCTGAATTCTTACCCAGGTCCAGTATGGGCTGATGCAAAGGGCATATATATGGGCTGAGAAGTCAGCCAGACTTGGGTTCAAATCTTGACTGGGTTGCTGATTAGCCATGAGACATTGAGGAAATGACTTCCCTTTTCTGAATTTCGGTATCCTTGGTGATTGATTATCTGTCATTCCTACTTCACATGGACACCGTGAGGATTCAGTGCCTTGACCTCGTGGGTTGTTGTGAGGATTAAATGAGGTCGTCCACGTAAAATGCTGGACCAGTGCCTGGCCCAGGACAGTAAGTGCTGGAGAAATGTCAGCTGTTGTCATGATTCTAATGACATCATTCTAATGACAGTGATGATGGGAGAACCCCGCCGACCCTGGCTGGTGCTCATTTGACCATCAGAACACCCTGTGAGGTGGGGATTCTCATTCTCTCCATTTTGCAGATGAGGAAACTGAGGAGGCCAGATAACTTGGAGAAGGTTAGTTACACAATCAGCAGGGGTGGGTTGAGATCCAAACCCAGGGAGTCTAGCTCCAGAGTAAGGTGTACCCAGTGCACCCTAGTGCCTCTTCACTGGAGCTGTTCTTGACCACCCTTGGGACGGCTGTGCCCACTCAGTGCCCAGCGTGGCAGAGCCAGCCTTTGACTAGGTTTCCTCTTTTTCCTCTGTGTCCGGGCCCCCATCACTGAGACGCACCTGCACGTCTTGCTGGCTGGGGGCAGGTTCTGGCTCTGGAAGGTACCTCGGTGCATCTCCTCTGTTGCATCAGGCGCTGATTTCACAGTCTAACCTCTGCAGAGGGGTCTCATTTCATGAATTTCTGAGTTCTTGGCGAGGGGGTCCCTAAAGCCTGCATATGTCAGCGACACTCCTGTCTCCTCCAGACCTCTCCACGCATTGCCAGAAGGGAGCTGGCAGGAGACCATGGCTAGGACCCTGATACTGCCCCCTCTTAAGTGTGAGTGGGGGCATTCCCGAGGTTCCTCGGAGCCGTTTCCTCCCCCAGGGCTGGAGGAGCAGGGTCTGATGAGGATCCGGCCGGCATAATTATACATTTCTCTTCTCATGATTGGATTAGTATCCTCGTTCTTTTTACTAATCAGCGGGTCTCACCCAGGGGTGGTTCTTCCCCTAAAGGAACACTTGGCAATATCTGGAGACATTTTTGGTTGTCACAACTTGGGAGGTGGGTAGAGGCCAGGGGTGCTGCTCAACACCCTACAGTGCACAGGACAGCACCCTCCTCCCAACTAGAATTATCCATCCGCAAGTGTCAACAGTGTCCAGGTGCAGAAGCCCCACAGTAGACATTATCTTCAGGAGGGGAGGGGCAGAGTCTGTCTTGCTCACTGTTAAACCTCCAACACATAGTGTCTGCTCAGTCAGTTGTTCTCAGTGAATGATTGAATGCTTAGGCCCAGTAGGAACTGGGTGAAACATGCTTCCTACATCTAAGGCACTGTGTGGCCCACGTGTGTGACATGGGCATTGGGGGCTCAGAGGAGGGAGACGGAGGGTGCCATGGGGGAGATTGGCAGGCCCCCAATGGAGGAAGAGGATGGGAGAGGCCAGTGGGGAGGCATCTCAGGCCGGGGCTGGGGACTGGCCCTGGTGCGGGTGGGAGATGGTGGTGAGATGCCCCCAGGGGCCCATCTGAAGGTCTCGGGAGGCAAACCAGGGCCTGTGTGCACAGGTTGCTCTCGTGCAGCCAGGAGGAAAACATCGGAGTCGGAATAGCTGCCTGGCCAGACCTTCAGCTCAGACAGTTTTACTCCAGACGAGCCTGCTTTCGGGAAGTCTCTGGTGAGGGTGCGGGGCCAGGGCGGTTCTGAAACTCAAGGTAATTCCTGACAGTGCACCTTTCGCTTCCCAGTGTGACATTAGCTGAGATCACTTCCCTCCCTCAGGGGCCCGCACCAGCCGCCCCTAGGACCCTGCCCCTGCCGCTCTGCCCCGCCTCTGCCACATTGTGATGGTGGGGCCCCTCTGACCCTCAGTTTCCTCACCTGGCAGACGGGTGGGAAGCCACAGTGAGATAATGTTTGTGGAAGGGCCTTGGCTGCTCCAGTGTAATCCCGGGGTAAATGCCCCCTCGCCTCCTGGCTCCTGACCGCGCCAGGCCAGTGCTATCTATCCCCACTGAGGGGAAGGTGTCGGCTGGAAGGACAGCGATATCTTGACTTTTAGGGTAATGACGTCCCTGCATTTCTTTTACTTTTACTACCAAAGAGCCCCTGAACGCACGCCCAGCTTCTTTCGGATGTTCCACAGGTGGAATTGTACAGTGAGTGTCCCTTTGTGTCTGACGTCACTCGCTCACCCTTATGCAGAGGGTCACCCTGCTGCCGCGTGCAGCTGGCGTGCTGCCTGCATTTCCACGGCTGTGTTGCCTCCCTGGTGTGACTCCATTGTTCCCTTCCTCCGAGGATGGGGCGCTGGTTTGTTTCAGTCTTCGGCTGCACTGATGGTCCTGCATGAACGTTCTGGAGCACACACACACCTCTCCGATCTCCGAGCGGCAGGTGTGCATCTGTTCAGCGTGGCTGCGTGCTGTCGCCCTGCCTCCCACACTCCCTCGGAGCATGAGCATGCCTGATGCTCCCTGTCCTCACACACTCTTGGGGTTTCAGCTGTTTGTACTGTAGCCATTCTCGTGGGCGTCCTGATGCCTCATTTTGGTTTTACGTGGCATTTCTCTGGTGGCTAACGGAATTGGGCTCCTCGTTGTGTGTTTATCGGACAACTTCTTGGTGAAGTGCCGTTGGTTAAGCTCTTGCCCACGTGTTCATCAGACTGTCTGTCTTTTCCTTATGGCCTCGCGGGAGTTCTCGTGGATTCTGGGTGGGGGCCCACGCCCCTTCTGTAGTGCTGGAGTCAGCTCTGAGTGGTTGGGGCCTGGGGGGACGTCAAATACTTTGAATTCCACCAGGGAAACTTGTAATTGCTCACTTTGGTGTTTATTCCCGGCTCTTCAAGTCTCCTGGCGCCTTCTGACACCGGCCCTGGGCTCCTCCCCACGTCTGCCCGTCGCTGCCCACCCTGGACCGAGGCGTCGAGTCAGCTTCAAACACTGGGCTCCTGCCCCCTAATCTGGCTGCAATCTCAGCTGAGCCGGGTCTGTACTTCCCGGATGATAGGCTGTTGTCTCGGGGCGGGGCACAGCGAATGTCTTGCAGAAACACGGGATGCGTACACTGGGCCTTGAGGGTGACCAAAAAGGAGGAGCTTATCAGTGCAGAATGGAGGGAAGGGCATTCTAGAAAAGCATGAGCAGAAACAGGGGCACACATGCCATGGTGTGTTGGGGTGAGGGCTGCTGTGTGCTCGCATGTTGAGGTCTGGGGTCCAGGTCACAGTGGGGAATGGACTCGAAAGCCATGTGTGTGCGTTACATTTATCCTCAGATGCCGAGGCACTGTCAGCGGAAGAGGCCTGGGACGTGGGAGGGCACCGACTGCATGAACATGGCCCTGACGTTTTCTGGCTGAGCAAGTGAACTGCTTGGGCTTTCTGAGCCTCAGTTTCCTCCCTCGCAAAACAGATTTGGTCGTAATGGTCTCTTCTCCTAGGGCTGCCGTGGAGATGGTGTGACGGGGCCCACGTGAGGCTCTGAGAGTGGGGCGCACGCCTGCCTCCTGCTCGGCTCTTGGGGAGTGCTCCCTGTCCCTGTGAAGGGCAGGTGTGCGTTCGGGGCCGCCTGGGCAGTGTGGGGCTGTCAGATCAGAGAAAGGAGAGACAGGGCTGGGAACCCACGAGAAGAACCGGGAGTGGTCCAGGCCGTCCACAGAGGGCTGGGGAGCCCAGGCTCGGCGCTAGGACGCAGGGCCAGTGGGGGCTCATCACTGTTTGCTCTTCCAGCTGGCGTCCAGGAAAAGGAAACTGTGACCACGGAGTGGGCTGGTGCTGTGATGGAGAGATGCTCATCACCGGGGGGCTCCTTACCCACTCCCGGGGCCACAGGACACGGACGGAGGGCAGGAGGGCTTCGCCCCGGGACGTGATGAACACAGAGGGTTGGGATGGCGAGGAGGGAGAGGTCACAGCCGAGGCCAAAGGACTGAGGTCAAAGTTCGCATGTGTGGGGTGTGGGGATCAGTGGGGACAGAGGACGCTGAGCCAGGTGGGTGGTGAGAGGCGGCTGGGTCACCACAGTGACAGGTGTGGCCTCTTCTGCCTGGACTCTGTCCTAATTCAACAGCTCAGAGGGCATCGCCATGCTCGCTGGTGGCCTCTCGGTGATCTCTGTGCCTTTGGGCAGCTCTGGCTCTTGTCCCGCTCGGCCATTGTGAATGAAGCTGCTACAGCGTCCGTGTGCAGGTGTTGTGTGGACCTTCATTCTCAGCAACTTTGGGGGGATCCCTAGGGGCACAACCGCTGGACGGTCCCGTAAGCCTGTGTTTAGCTTTGTGAGGAAATTGCCCAACTGGCTTCCAAAGTGGCCGCACCACTTTGCATTCCCTCCAGCAATGAGTGAGAGCTCCTGTCACTGAGAAGTTTGCTTTTTAAACCTGGGATCCGTTTTGGTCCACTAGGTAAGTGCGATTCCCGCCTCTGACACTAGGGCAGCAGTGTGTTGGTGTGGTCAAGGGCCCAGGCTCTGGCAAGATGTGGGGTCCATTTTCCAGCTTTGCTGTTCACTTCTGTGTGAACGTGCACCGGTCAATTACCACCCCCCACCCCAAGCCTTCCTTCCCTCCTCTGTGGACAGGAAATGAGGATGGGACCTAACTGTGGGGATGCTGGTAGATTAGATGGGACACTTTGGTAACGGGGGTGGAGGGGGGGAAGACCTTGATGAGCATTAGCCACCATTGTAACCGACAGGAGTTTGGTAGAGGACTCATCTCTCTTACACAGACTCTTAGAAAGTTTAAGAGGGAGGGAACTGTGGTAGATGTCCGTGTCCTAGTGCCCGGAAGGAAGCTGTGAGTATGTGACCTTCACGGCAAAAGGGACTTTGCAGAGGGGATGAAGCTCTGGGTCTTGAGGTGGGAGATGGTCTTGGATTACCCCGTGGGCCCGGTGTCCTCATCAGCGTCCCTGTAAGTGGGAGGCAGGAGGGTCAGAGTCACAGAGAGACTGGAAGACGCTACCCTGCTGGATCTGAAGATGGAGGAGCTACGAGCCAAGGAATGCTGTGGTCTCTATAAGCTGGAGAAGACAGATCCATGTCAGACTTCTGACCTCCAGACTGTAGGAGAATAAACGTGCGTGGTTTTAAGCCACTAAGTTTGTGGTCATTTGTTGCAGCAGCAAGGGGACACTGATACAGAACCTCAGTGAGCAGACGGGGAAACTGAAGCCCAGAGAGTGGGCGTCACGTGGCCAAGGTTCCACTGTGGGGTTGCGCCACTGCATGCCATCTTCTGCCTCTCCTTCTCAGGCCTGGCTTCTCTTTGGTCCTTTTCAGTGAGTCTGGGGCCCTGAGGGTGTCGTATGGGAGCTCCTGCCCAGAGAACTTTGGGGACATGGGGTGAAGGCCCCAGGGATGGAAATAGCTCTGTACTCTGCGTGGTTAAGTTTCTGCTTCTCGGCCTGCTGTGAGGTCGGACGACTCACAAAGCCACTTCCTCCTGACTTGCTTCTGCCAGCCTCGTCTTCACTGGCATTTCCCTTCTCTCCCATTCCCACCCATCTCAGGTTCTCCATGTGCCAAGCTTTCAGCCGTCCTGGGATCGGCCTTGAAGCATCTCTCTCTCCTTGGAAAAATCCCCGACATGTTCCCAGGCCAGGTTGTGACTAGGGGTCTCTGTTTCGGAGGATTGCTTTCGGCTTTTTTTTTTTTTTGGTGACTATTCTAGTCTTCCTTGTTTTGAGGTTAGAGTCGGTGCTTCCTTTCTCTGGTGTGAAATTCAACCATGATGCTGTCAGAGTCAAGAAGATATTTCCACTCGAAACCACTGTTGGTGCTGCGCTTTCTCAAGAAATTTTCCTGAGCTTCCATTGAGTTCTTGGGCTTGACCTAAAGGTTATTCGTAGTTGGAAAATCTGAACAACATCACCAGACACGTTGTCTTAGGTTGTGTGGGAGGAAAGGAATTATTTTCTAAATGGGGCTCAAGATTTCTGTTTCATTTCAGATCGGAGAGCTTCAAAAATGTCAAAGATGTGAAAAAAAGCCTGAGCTTATCACAGACTCAACCAAATAGTTGCCAACTAGGGGTCCAGTTTCCTCCCTGGCACATAGTAGTCACTCAAGGGATGTTTGTTGAATGAACAACCAAATGAAGGAATGCGTGAGTGGGTGGGCAGTGAATTCTGAAGCAACTAGAATGTTCCAGATTCCCCTTATTCTCTTCCTCTAATGCAGATCCTGTGTTCTCACTTGAACCATTTAACAGGTGAGAGCTAAGTACCTCGAGAGTCTTCTGGGGGCCATAACACTTGCTGAATGGGGACCAAGATGCATTTCACCATAGCCCAAACTCCCTGGGCCAGAGGGCCAGGCTGCAGCAAGCTTTTCCGAGTCTGGAGGAAACAGACAGCAAGGCTGTGGTTCACTAAGTGTGCAATGATCGCAAAGAGTCTGTGGGGGATTCCGGGTGTGGGGGAATAAATGGTCCCTGTTGACAATAGGGTGTCTTCCTAGTTGGGAGGGGAACGCACGTTTGTTGAGATCCCATCATCTCATCTGCCCCTCCCATTATTCCCATTATTCAGATGGAGAAACGGAGACTCAGCGATGTACAGCTGAGCAAATTGCCCCAGGCCTGCGTGACAGACTAGAACTTGCCTCGAAGTTGGCCAGGGATGAGGACACTGCTGTTTAACCGATGACATCCATTCCCCCCTCTTCCTCGAACACAGAGCCCTGATTTCATTCAGGCATCTGCTTCTTCCCTGTGCAATTCAGGGTGACGGGTCCCCATCCACAGACCCAGCCATAATTCCTGATCACTCAGAGACAACAGTGCTCACCCATTGCCCTTGACAGTGATGGGGTCAGGAAGGGGCATGTGACCAAACAATGGCCGATGGGCTGGGAGGGAAAGACCTGCTGGGGACTACTGGGGAGGGTCTCCTCACCCCTCAGAGGGAGCAGGTCCCTCCTTTCTCGACACGTGCCAGAAAACATAAGGGTGTGTGGTTCCATTTTCCTAAAATGGCATCTCTGCCGTCGACACACATCCTCACGCCCTGGGAGTCTCACCTTTGTGGATGGGTCTCAGGTACCTTTTCTGAATTCTTCCTCCGTGGTTTTGATGCTGATTAATTACAATCAGTGACAACAACGTCACATCTTCCCCAATCCTCCTTGGGAGAGGATGGCCAGCGCAGGCAGGCCGTGGTGGCCTGACACTTCTTTGAGGACAGTGTTGCAGTCCTAAGTGGTCCTGGCCCTGTCCTCAAGGAGGGCTGGGCCACCTTGTGTGTCCTTGTGGGTCACACGGTGCAGGCCCCGCCCAGGGGAGTCAGGCAGAAGCGTTAGTTGTAAACAGTAGGCACCAACTGTGCTTAAGCCAGAAAGGAGCCTGTTGAAAGGACAGCAGGTGGGTGGAAGAAGGGGGCACGAGGCCGGGAAGCTGGTCCCTCCCTCCCGCTGCTTGCGTCCTGTTTCCGACTCACCCGGGTGTGGGACGTCTGATTGGTGAGCCCGGGTCACCTGGCTGCGCCCTGGCTGCAAGAGAGGCTGGAAAGCGAGTATCTAGCATTTTCTACTCCTCTCTCCATGGCGGGAAACTTCCTAAGCAGCCGAAGGGCTCTGAAGCCCGGGTGGCCCACACCAGTGACAGGTATCCTGTTCAACGTGGCGAGTGGGTGCCCCATCCGCACTGCCTGGATAAGTGAAAGTGAGCCACAGTTTACCTCCACGATATCTTTGGTTGATGGCCCGTCTCACGTCTGAGAGTGTAGGGGTCAGAAAGGGACTCAGACCAGGGGTTTTGGTGTTTTTCTCTCTGCTTTTGAACACTAGAATTTGTGGTCAATCACCTGAAAGATGAAAAGCCTCCAAATAACTGAATACATTGGTCAAAAGAGCATCGGGTGACAAACAGTCTCTCCGTTTGTCCAAAAAATGTCTCCAGCCCCTTTGCTCATCTTTTGTCCCCGTCACGGTTGAGTGGAAGGCTCCCGACACTGCCCGGCCTCCTCACACACTGCCTGGATGAGTTTCCCATGGCGGCTGAAACAGGTTACCACACACCGACTGGCCTAAAACAACACGAATTTATTCTTCAGTTCTGCTAAAAATCAAGGTGTCAGCAGGGCTGCGTTCCTTCTGGGATCTTCAGGGGAGAATCTGTTTCCTTGCTTCTTCCAGCTTCTGGAGGCACCACAGTCCTTGGCCCCTTCTTCCACCTTCAAAGCCAGCAATGGCCACCTGAGTCCTTCTCGTGTCCTGTCACTCTGCTCTTCTGCCTCCCTCTTCCACTTCTAAGGACCCTTGTGATGACATTGGGCCCACCCGGATAGTCCCAGATAATCTCCCAGTTTTCAAGTCAGTTGATTATCAACCTTAATTCCACCTGCAACCTTGATTGCCCTTTGCCACATAACCTAACACATCCACAGGTTGTGGGGTTAGGATATGGGTGTCTTGGGGTAGGGATGGGGCACACTCAACAAGGCAAAACTCTCCCCAAATCTAGGAAATACACCTTCTTTCCTTCCTTTCTGTCTTATAGCTAATCACACCATGTTCCACTACAGAACACTCATTGTTTCATCTTACAGATATTTGGCTAATTATTTAACAATCCTGTGGATGTTTGGTAAACACCCACGTGCTGAGCCTGGGTCCACAGCTCATGGACAACAGTCACCGTCTTTGGAGCATTTCCTGTGTCATCTTCTCTCGTTGCACAGCCACCCTGCAAGGTCATTTTTATTGTCATTCCACTTTTACAGATGAGGAAACCAAGGTCCTGAGAGGTTAGGCAGCTTGCTCAAGGTCACACAGCTTGCTAATCCAGGGCACAGTCATCAGAATCCAGGGCTCCTGTACTAACCTTTATTCTCCTCTGGTGCTCACTGCAGAACGTACTGCTGTCACAGCACACGCTATGTATGTATTAAACTTAACGTGGATCAAGATTTGGCAGCACCCCCCCCGCCCCCCCATGAGAGGTGCTAGCCCGCGTGCTGCTCTGTCTGGGGAGCAGAGCTCGCAGCAAGCTAGCCCAGCCCTCTCCCTCTGCAGATTTGGAAGCTGGAGCCCAGACATCACTAAGCCCAGGTCATGTCTCCTGGACCTGGTGGCCTCTCCCTTTCAGAGCCGTGGAATCTTGCGGTTGACAGGGACCTCAGAGCATCTAGGGGCTGGCATCCTAGCCACAGCCCTGTGACTAACAGTTACTCAGAGTCTGTGGGCCCGGCGCCGCTTCACTCAGCCCCGCCAGGGACCCAGCCGAGAGTGGCTGCTCCTGAGGCTGGACCGCCGATGTCACCGGGTAAAGCTTACCCCTGGCTGCACGCCAGGGGGCTTCAAAACCGATGAACGCCTGCGCCCCATCCAGGCCAGAATCGGTCTCTCGAGATGGGGCCTGGGCATCCACATTTAAAAAAAAATACTTTATTTTTTAGAGCTGTTTTCAATTTACAGAAAAATTGCACAGACAGCACAGGGAGCTCCCGTGTACCCCACACCCAGTGTCCCGTGGGTCTTCCATTAGTGGGGTACGCTCGTTACGGTTAACGAACCGATGTCCATACATTATGATTAACTCAAGTCCATCCTTAGATTTCCTGTTTTCACCTGGGTCCTTTTTCTGTCCAGGATCCCACCCAGGAGCCCACATTAGTCTCCGTGGCTCCTGAGCGGCTCTCGGCTGTGACGGCATCTCAGACTTCCCTTGTTTTTGATTGCAGTGCGAGGGGCGCGGGTCGGGTGTTCCGTGGCCTGGCCCCGCGTTTGGGCGTGTCTGAGGTTCTCGTCGCGTGAGACTGGCGTTACGGGTCCGGGAGGAGACCACAGAGGCGCAGTGCCCTCTCCTCACGCCACATCGAGGGTGCTCTCTCTGTCGGTGCTGACCTTGATGGCCTGGCCGGGGTCGTGTTTCCAGGCTTCTCCCCTGCACGGTTTCTCTCCCCACCCCCCTTGTATCCCGCGCTCCAGAAGAAAACCGAGGTCCAGATGCACTAGGGGCTTTCCCACGGTAACAGCGACAGGAAGCGGTGGACTGGCTCAGACCTGGCCTCCCCGCCTTGGGAACCGGCCTACACAGGAGAGCAGCGGCCGAGGCAGCCTCTATGGCCCTTCAGCGCCGGCCGTCCAGGGGTCTGACGCAGACAAAATGCCCTTCATTTAGCAGCTATCCGAGGTGTTCATTAGAAAGTTGATCTGAGCGATCTTTCAGAAGCCCAGGACATGTCGCTCCATTACTTAAATCCCTTCTGCGGCTTCCCGTTGCTCCCAGGATAAGGACCCTCTGTGTGGTCGATAAAGCTCTGAGTGTTCCAGCCCCGCCAACCTACAAGCCCTATTCCCTCCATGGCCCCCCTTGCCGACCAAGCTCCAGTTACACTTGACTTTCTCCAGCATCTCCCAACCCCTTCCATCTACCCCAGGGCCTTTGCATAGGCCATTTCCTCTGCCTGGAATCTGCTCCCTCTCCTCCTGAACTGGTTAATTCCTGCTTCCTTCAGATTCCCTCTTGACCACCCTCCAGATTAGGAGTCTTCCTCCCTCACACACTCATGGAGCACACCACCTCAGTTAGCACCTATAGTCTCATGTGCGAGTTTTTCTTAACTAGCTTCTCCTCTACAGATCACTGAGTTCAGGAGCGGGACTCTGTCTGTCTGTGCTCACTGCTGCATCCCCACAGCCTGCGTCACGGAGCGCGGGGCACCCAGCAGGCGCTTAGCTCGGTGAATCTCTGTTGGATGAAATGAATGAAGGAGGAAGCCTCGGCTATTAGCGGTCTTGGACCACGGAAGGACAAGTCTCACTGTTAGAGTCCACGTTATCTTGCCTTTTTATCCCCTTTTCTTTCCCTTGGGGGGCTTTTGAGAGTACATATCAAGTGAGATAAGATGCCATTTTTGAGTCAGCACGTTTGGAACTTCCAGTCTTCGGTCTGTGTCCCAGCCTCCTCCGTCTGGGTTTTCTCAAAGTGAGAATGAAGTTCGAAAGGCTGGCTCCTCAGCACAGATCGACGGGGCCTCACGGACCACACCGTCCATCCTCTCCTTTGTGAGAACTCGCCTCCACGGCAGGTCCGCAGTTGGTGTGCCGGCTCTCTATTGCTGCAAACACCCCTGCCCCCCACCAGGCTCAGTAGTGTAAAACCACCACCGCTGTATTCTGACCCATCACTCTGTGGGTCAGGAGCTCAGGCAGGGCTCAGCTGGCCGGTTCTTCTGCTCCACGTGGCATCACCTAGGGTCCCTCAGTGGGGCTCAGCTGGCCAATGGGCTGCTCCCGAGGCCAAGGCGGCTTCACTCACTCTCCTGCTTCACTGATGGGGACAAGGGAGGCTGGCTCAGCTGGGCCCTCTCCGTCTCCATGCAGCCTCGGGGCCTCTCCACACGGTCTCTCTGGGAGGGTAGACGGACCTCTTGCATGGTGGCTCTAGAACACCAAGAACAAGTGTTCTGAAAGGCAGGAAGAGGAAGTTGCCAGACTCTTAAGGCTTGGGCCGGAAATGGACGCAGTGTCATCTCTTCCTATTCTACTGGTTGAAGCAGGCACAGTGCCCACTGGATTGAAGGAGAGGACCTAGACCCCAACCCTTATTGGATGGGTGTCAAAGAATTTGTGGTCATCTTTAATCCACCACAGTTGGCCGTTCACGGCTTTAAATACTTGAAGTGATGGGGAGCTTGCTACTTTGTACAGAGCTGCCCGTTCCACTGCAGGGAGACGTGGGAGTTGAAAAGTCTGTCTTTTCTGTTGAGTGGACTCCTGCTGCCCTGCTGTCCCACAAGTTAGTCAGGGCCTGTTCTCCTGAGTCCCACAGATGTTGCCTTCTCTTCCCCGGGACAGCAATTTGAGAACTCTCTTCACTAACTACAATCTCTCCGTGTCTCGAGTGCCACGCAGGGCCCCTGTGCTCTCAGGTTGCACATGTTCTCTTGGCTTAACGGGGTAGAAACTGCCAAGATTAGCAGTTCCATCCCATGGGTGAGGGAATGCGGGCTCAGCAGCCCTTTCCAAAGGTCATACCCCAGCTGAGGGCAGAGTGAAGCTCACCTCTAGGTTTGGGTCCGTGTGAGTCCCAAACTTGAAAGTATAAGCATTTGGCTGCGTTTCCTCTCAGATTGGTTCTGTTAGCCACCGACTGATGGAGTTTTCAGAACCACAGTTTGTTCATCCACTCATCCATCCACCCAGCTATCTACCATCCATTCACCCATTGTCCATCCACCCACCCATCCATCCACTCATCATTCATTCATCCATCCATCCGTTATCCACCCATACACACCTACCCACCCACCCATCTTCCATCTACCCTCTCGTCATCCACCCACCCATCCATTGAGCCAAGCATGGTGCCAGGCTTGGGACACAGGGTCAAAGGGGTCACCCCTGCCCAAAAGGAGCCCACAGCCTTGGTGACCCCACACACCCAGCCGGCTCCAGTTTGGAGCTTCTGAGACTTTAGGTCTTGGATCTCTCTCTCCTGAGTCTCTCTGTGGCTGCCCTGGGCTGGTTGCAGTTGATGGTTCAAGGTTGGACCATCACATTTGCATTTTTTACCCTTTTGGTCTCAGTTTTGCAGAGGAAACTTTTCTGGAAGTCTTAAAAAAACTGAAGAAAAAAACACACAGGAAACCGTGTCTTGTGTTCTTTGTAGCGAGTCTTGTGCTAATTTTGAACCCAGCTTTATTTTTCTGTATTTTTAAACCCTGAGTCTAGAGTGAGAAGGGAGAAGCTTCCTCCAGTGAAGTGGCAGCCTCAGCCCCAGGCCTGCAGCGGGGTGGGGATGAGGGAATGCATGCAGAGAACCTGGGTAGGATCCAGCAGCGACACAGCTCAGCACGTGCGGCCTTTCTATCCTGAGCGTGCTGCTGGTGTCATAACTGAGGGGTGACTCTTCACTCGGTGACAGGTGGCCTGGCTGGAACCCTGGCTCTGCCACCTACCAGCTGTGTGACTTTGGGCAAGGGCTCCGTCTCTCTGTGCTCCAGCTTCCTCCTCTGTAAACGAGGGGTGATTCTGACGACACCCATTTCTCAGGGTTATTGCAAGGGTAAGAGAGGTGCCCACACACACAAGAGCCATTCCCGGGGGCGTGAGTTCCCTGGCACTTCTGGCCCGGGCAGCAAAGCAGACGCAGGTGGCTGGAGAAAGCTGTCAGGCGAAGAAATGCAGGGGCCCAGCTGGCCCTGAAGGAGTGCGAGTGAGGGTAGGAGCCCACAGTGACTGCTACACGGTGTCTGGGACAGCACCCCATGTCTCTTCACAGTGCTCAGACATTCTCTGTTGTGTGGTTGGCATCAGCAGGCGGGAATTTGTTACTTCATCCACCATGGGTTGTGCTTCTGCAGGTCAGGGCTGGGTCTTCTCACGTGACCACATCTACTCCCATGATGAAGCCACCACTACTGGCTGATGACTTCTAAATCCACATCTTTGGCACTGATGTGACAGATTCCAGAACTAAGGAACACCCTCTTGACTTCTCTGCCAAGATTGCCCAGAGGCACCTCAAACTCAAAATGTCTTAACCCAAATTCCTTATTTCAACCACTGCCCTCACCCCCAAAGCTGGCTCCCCCTCCTGGCTTCTATATTTTGGTTAGGGACAGCTGTAGAGACTAGAAAACTGAGTGTCACTGTTGCCAACTTACTGCCTCTGGGAGACTGTCATCTCTGGCCTGGATTATTGCCAGAGGGGCAACTATTTTCCCTGCAAACTGTTGGCCCGCCTTCTAATCTGCTCTTTTCTCAGCAGACAGAGCTGTCATTGAGCCATACAACTCCCCACCCTAAACCCTATCATGACTCAGCACTTTACTGTCCAATATAGTGGCCACTAGCCCCATGTGGCCATTTAAATTTAAATTAATTAAAATTAAGTTGTGATGGCCTCTCAGCTGGTCTCCACGTCACCTGCTTTGCTCCATCATGCACACAAGAGCCAGAGAGAATGTTCTAGAACCTGGCTTTTATGGAGCCAGTGCCCAACTCCCACCTAACCCTCAGTGGCTGCCACACTCCATGGCTCACACTCCTAGCTGCCCCTCATCCACCTGTCTGGCCTCCTTCTCCCTGCCTCCCTCCGACATACCTCACCCTCAGCCCCACAGCCCTGCCTTCCTATTCCCTCGACATCTTCACACCTCATGCCTGTCCTTCTCCATCCTCTCCCCTCCCTTCCTCCTCCTGCACGGTCCCAGGATGACATATTTGCCAGCTGCTCCGGGAAGACAGAGTTTTGTCCTCTGCTGGTGCTCAGCACCTTCGGCATTCTTCTCCTTGCACATGGAGGAGGGGCGGCCCAGCCGTGGGGGATCCTGGCTCAGCTGCAGGTGCACCACGGGGCGAATGAGGCTTAAGCCCCTGTGCTTCTGTCTTGCACTGGCCTTTCACTGGGCTGTGTGCTGAATTTCGTTCTCTTTATCCTGAAGATGGACCCTAAGTTGTTTCAGCAGCAGGCCCACAGACCAAGTCCCGACTCTGGGGAGGCCACTTGGCCCCAATAACCTCCATTTCTTCACCTTTAAACTAGGAATAAGGCCTAGCTCACTGGATCTCTGCAACGACCATGTAAGGAAATGGGGCAGTTTTTAGCATAATGCCTGGAGCATGATGGGGTAGAATTCCTCAGTGTTGGATAATATTGTCTGATTGATAGAATAAATAGGTGCTCAATAAATCATAGTTATTATTAGAATTAATAGTACCAATTTATGGGTGTGTGGACTTAGTCCTCCATAACCTGGTGGGTGTGTGTCATTGTTGCTCCATTTTACAGATGTGGAAACTGAGGCTTAGAGACAAGAAGTGATTTTGTGTGTCAGGCAGCAGCCCGTTGGTGGAGCCAGATCGGTGTGGCTCAGAAGCTGGGTCCGTTTCTGGGACAGTGCTGTCCCCCAGCAAGGCCACTGAGAGTGGATTCTGCATGCACAACGCCCCCGCCCTGTGCAGAGACCCGGCCAGAGGGACAGCAACAGCCTCCAGAGCCACGTGACCAGCTGCTGTCCCCAACTCTTCTCGTTTCTATTCCAGCTCTTCTCATTCTGAATTTCGTTTCGTCTCAGGTCCCTACCTTGACACACACACATGAGAGGGGAGTGAAGTTTCGGGCACCCTGCACGTCGAGGTAGTTCCACAGTGACAAGGTGCCCGGCTCACGGGATTAGTCACACACCTTTCTGATAAGAAAAGCGAAAAGACGAAGTTGAAAACTGCAGACGCCCTGCAGCTTCCTGAATCCAGCTCTCGATGTCCCACCCTAGGGAACGAGCCCTCCCAAAGAGGAATCGTTAGTGGAGGTCCCACGTTTCGCTGGCGATGGAAGGGGAACTGGTTTGGTTTCGGGATCTCACCTCACTGCCGGTGAGGGCTCAGGGATGGTCCCCCCCTTGCCCGCGGGAGCATCTTGCTGCCCGGGGCCCCGAGGCGGGAGTCCACGTGTAGCTCTGCTGGGGTGGCCCTGTCCCTCTCGCGGGCACCTGTTCGGGCAGCCAGAGGCTGAGTCTTCCTGAGCAGCTGCCGGCGTGGCTGTGTGGCGGGGCCCCCCTGTTGCAACACAAGCTGCTGAGGTTTCTGTGGCCCCTCCGGTCAGAGGGCGGCCCAGGTGCTGTGGGCAAGACATGTGCCAGAGACCGAATTAGACCCCCTTGGAAAAAAACCCCACCCCAGCTATTTTTCTGCGGGCTTGTCTCTGGACCCACACCCCATAACCGACTCCTGAGTCTGAATCTGGCCCTGGGGTCTGGCTGGTTGAAGAGCAGAGTCTAGCCTCTGGTCAGACATCCTGGGTTCACGTCCTGCCTCCTCTACTTACTGGCTGAGTTATCTTGGCAAGCTACTCCCCTCCATGGGCCTCAGTTTACCCATCTGTACAGTGGGTCAATTCATAGGACCTACTTCACAGAGGGGCTGCTGGGATGAGTAAATTAATGATGTACAGTGCTCATCATAGTGACAGGGTGGCACAGAATAAACCCAAAGTAAATGTTTACTGAATGAGGGAGGGAAAGAGGATTCTTAAAATCTTGCTCACTTGAGACAGAGGGATGTGACACGTCCATTTATAAAACATGTGAGATAATTTTAAATGTACAGAAAATTGATAAGAAGAGTGCAAAGAATACGCATGCTTTTTACCCAGACTCACCTATTTTTTTGTAATGGCTTTGTTGGGATGTAATTGACACGGCACACAACTCACTCATCTCGAGGGTACACGTGAATGGCCGTCAGTTTATTGACAGCTGCGCAACCAGCACCACAGTCACTTTTAGGATGTTTTCATTACTCCCTCCCCCCAGAAAACACCGTACCCCTTGGCTGTCACCCCCTCACCTATTGTTAATCCCTTTTTTTGACTGTTAATACTTTTTATGTATCCCTTTGACCTGTGGTTTCCAACATTTTTGAGTCTTGGGGATGCTTTTAAGTATTAAAATACTCTGCAGAGGCCTTACAGTCATTTATTCATTCAACACATGTTTACTGAGCACCTACTGTGTGCCGAGCCTGGTACCAGGAGCTGTGGCTGCAACAGACCTGTTCCTAGGGTTGGAAACAGACCTAATCGCCTTCTGAGGGGAGTCCATGTAGATCACAGTGTGGAAGATACTAGAAAAGGGACGAGGAAGGAGCCACTAGGGAATGCAGTGGAGCCTCACCTTGCCCGGGAGTGGGGGCAGGCGTCTACGGGTGAAGTGGAGACCGAGTGCCCGGAACGGAGGGGAAAGCACGTGGGCAGGCTGTGCTGGGAAGGAGTTCGCTCCACGGCAGAACTGGCAAAAGGCCCATTTTCAGCTGGAGGGGAGCGGAGGAGGGCAGAGACGAGGCCATGGGGGCGTGTGGGTGACATCAGACCACGTGGGGCTCATAGAGGGGTAACACGTCGGTCTCTGTGCACTGGGGCCTCCACAATGACCAGACGCTGCCCTGGGTCTCTCACACGCTTCAGCCGACAGATTTGTCCTTCATCACAGAAGCTTCCTGTCTGTCTGAACAGCAACCACGTACACACGTGCGAGAAGGAGGATTTGCGACGGGAACTCCTTGTGAGGACTCGCCGGGCTCCGCGGGAGTCCGTGTCCCACCAGTTGGGCACACTGTTTCAGCCTCCCCTTTATTTCAGCGTTTTATAAACTCTGTCCCACAGGACGCTGCCTCCCCCCCAGAAAACAAAACAAAAATCCCCCAAAACTTTTGTAGTCAAACAAGTTTTGAAATTACCCTTGCTCTTTCTGTGGAGTTCACAAGGCACAGGAGCCTTTTAGGGGCTCTGAGAAGTCCTGCGGCAAAGAACCCAGTGCTTCCCAAACTCAATAGTCCAGGGAACCCTTTTGTTCCATTACTCTCATGAAACTAGCGTTATGTGGAAAATGCTTTGGAAAACATGGCTTCGTTCGGCAAAGGAGCCAGCTGAGATAGGGCAGGGAAATGTCTAAGACACCCACCAGAGCCTGCACAGAGGACAAGGCCAGTGCGACAAGCAGGAATTGTAGAATGTTTTTAAAAGGGTTCACTCTTGTTACTCTTGAGGAAGCAAAAAGGCCCCTGACACCTGGGCTTCGTCCGGGCTCCCAGCTGGGCCGTGCCACGCTCCTGTGGGGCGTAAGCCACCTCACAGAACACCAGCCTCAGACAAGGTCCCCCCGAGACCACAATAGAGTGAGATGAAACAGGTCCCTGTGACACCACGAAATGCCAAGCTCCCCCTCAAGGAGCTAAAACCATCTTTCCCCATGACAGCTTCACCCCAGTGTGCTCCCCCACCCCAGACCTGTAGATGAGACTGGGTGAGACCCCCATCAGAGAACTGCCCCCCTTTCCAACAGCACCCAATCGAGAGTGATCCCCGCTTCCTCAGACCCTCCCCACACCATCCCCACCCAAACCCCAACCCCACAGCAGGCTCCACTAACACCCTCTCCTCCACGGTTCCCCGTGGGGGGCCCCCCCATTGCTGCAACGAGGACTAAACCCAATGGTTCCCTCACGGGCATGCTCCGGGGGTGGTGTTGGCTGGAGGGCCCTGACACTCTAAAAACACATAGTCCTCCGAACTAAGCATGTCTCCATTCCTTTATAAATGAAGGGTCTTTTTGAAAATATGTGGAATTTATTTTGCAAAGATATTCATTGTGATGAAGCTCAGCTCAGGGTGACGGTTTTCAAAGGAAGCCACAGACCAAGAAGTAGCGCACGATGAGTGATGGAAAGATTCGCCCCCTCTCTCCAAGTCCGGGCCTAAGCCCAGGACTTTCTAAACCCGAGAGGAGCTTCTTCCATTACAGCCCACTTCAGCCATGGGGCCTGGAGGAGGCACGGGGCCGGCCATGCCCTGCAGGTCGGGGCAGAGCTGGGTGAGGATGTACGTGTCCTTGGCTACGCGGAAAGATGTGGGTGTCGGTGGTCACGATTTCAGATCCGGGCTCCATCCCTCAAAAACTGAGTGACTTTCTTTACATTCCTGAACCTCAGTTTTCTCATCTCTCAAGTGGGGATGCTGATGTTAGCATCCACGGCTCACGTGTAAGGATTTAGCAGACAGCGTGTGTAAAGCGTTTAGCCCAGGGCCCTGTCAGCAAACGGAGCCGGCCGTTGCTGTTGTCATTGCTATTATTATCTGAACAATAAAGGTCTGCTGTGGAGATCTTCGGTCAGCAGTCTTTCCAGATTAGATTAAGTTCTCAGCTCTGCCCCTGGGAACCCCCCGGGGAGCTCTAAAAAATACCAATGGCCGGGCCCCACCCTGAGGTTAGGAAAGAAGTTGGTACCGCCAGGGCTGAGGGCAGCTGCTCTCCATCTGGTGCCGAGAAAAGCAGGACGTGGTGTCCCTCCCACTTAAATCACACATCTCTGCCGAATGAGTGAGAATGGACGGTTCTGACGGTCTGTTCACGGGGACCATGGTCGTCTCTAGAAGGTGCACCCCGCTGGCTGCTCCCAGGGCTCCCGGAAGCCCGGGAACCGTGGGCATCGTAGGGAGGCGGTCAGCAGCAAACCCCAAATCACCCTCGCGTGTGATGAAAATAGCTAACAATTGTCGAGTGCTTCCCATATGCTGAGTGTCGCCTGTGCACAGGTTGGTTTAATAGCCACAACCCTGCGAGCACCCCGCGAGGTACGTGAATTAGTTTCCAGTTGCTACTGTAACTCATCACACAAACGTGGTGGCTCAGAACAGCACAAATGTATCCTCTTACAGTTCTGCAGATCAAACATCTGATGTGGGTCTCACTGGGCTAAAATAAGGTGTTAGCAGAGCTGTGTTCCTTCTGAGGATTCTAGGGGAGAACCCACCTTCTTGCCTTTTCCAGCTCCTAGAGGTGCCTGCATTCCCTGGGTCTTGGCCCCTCCCTCCTTCTGCAAAGGCAGCCATGGCAGGTTGAGGCCCCCTTCCGTCGAATCACTCTGACTCTCCCTTCTGCCTCCCTCTTCCACTCTTAAGAACCTCTATGATTACAGTGGACCCACCTGGGTAACCTGAGCTAATTTTTCCATCTTTAAGTCAGCTGATTAGCAAGGTTAATTCTGTCTTCAACAGTGATTCCCCTTTGTCATGTAACCTAACATCTCCACGGGTACTGGGGATGAGGATGTGGGCATCTTTGAGAGGACCGCTGCCCACCACTCTACTTTCTACTCAAGGGTCCCATTTCATAGATGAAAAAATTGGGGCTCAGAGTGGCTTAAGTGGTCTATGACCACGCAGCGAGTGAGGGCTGCAGCAAGGTCCCTGGACCCTTTGTGTGGAGATCAGGGGACCATCTACCTCTGTCTTCAGCCTCTGCAGGCCCAGCTCGGGCTATGTACTTCCGCATTTTCATTCTCCATGACACAGAGACTCATCCCATTCCTGCAGCCTGAGCAGATGCAGAAACCACACTTGAGGCGGGGGAGGGGCCCCTCACTCCCCCCCATTCCCAGCCCCCTCGCTGCACAGATGGGCTTCAACCAAACACCTCGCCACACCCTTTCCAAGGCAGTTTCTGTTCATTTAATCGGACCCATTGCGTGTTGAGTCGAGACCAGCTGGGAACATAGACAGAGGCAAAAATAAGAAACCGTTAAGACTCCGGAACCCAGCCGGAACGGTTCTCGATAGCTTTTATTTTTAATTTTGGAGATTCACTAATTAGAAGCCCTCACCTCCTTGATGACTGGTTTTCATCTGTGGGTCTGTTCGGGGTGGGTTTGGGAGTGAAAACTCCAGAGTGAATATTCTCGCGGCATTCTGGGTGAGAGGTGAGATCTGGGGGGAGCGAGCCGAAATTCTAGAACAAAGTCTTCAAGGAGGTGGCGTTTCCACCGAAGATGTGTGTGTGTGCTGCGTCGGCATCCGGGGAGTCAGGAAAATAATGACTGAGGCAGAATCTTGGGCTGGAAGGCCCGTTAGAGACAGACCCTGGACCCCAACCTCCGGTGTCAGTCAGGACACGGAGACCCCAGGGGCCCTGCCCGCCCAGGCCACACAGACAGGGGTGGTGCACTGAGACCCGGACCCCAGCCTCCACGGCTTCACAATGGCTGGGCCACTGTCGGGGAGCTAGCCAGGCTGGTGACACGTCTCAGAAGAGTCGCCCTCCCGTCTCCCCTTCCCTCTCTTGGGACTTCTCTCCATGCTTCCCCTCCCAAGACTCCAGCGGGGGTCTGAGAGCAAACCCTTGAAGGTGGAGACACTGGGTCACCCGAGATCCACCTCTCAAGGGCCCCACGGGAACCAGCACTGGGAGCCCGTCAGGGATGCCCAGCTCGCATCCCCAGGCCCAGGAGCCGGAAGCCGCGAGGGGGCCCGTGCTTCACTCCAGAGTCTGTTGCTGCAGGGCCGAGACCTCTGTGGTTTAAAAAGCTCCCCAGGTGATTCTCATGTGCGTCCATGGCTGAGACGCCCTTTAAAGTTCTCTTTAAAATTTCTAGATCTTTCTGAGGGTGGGTGTAGGAATGACTCCAATTTTGGGTTTCATCTGTAATTTTTTTCCGTGTGTCCTGAATTTATTTTTTCAATAAGCAATTTTTTAAAATAACAGGAGGACACAATTTATATATGATTTTCATTAAAAAAAAAAAAGCCCGGACTCTTGTCACGTGGAAGCCCGTGCGTGAAGCCCGGTGCAGGAAACCCACAGTCTTCTGCAGCTGCCGAGACGGCCCTCAGGCCCGGTGCACAGGCCCCGCGGGGAGCCGGTCAGCCAGTGCAGGCTCAGATGCCATTTCTGGGGGGCTCACTTAGCAAACGCCAGGTGCCTTCCCTGCTGGTGGGTGTCATGCTCCATGATGTGGAAGGCAAAGGAACTCTTGGTAGCAGAGGGCTGGGCTGGGATCTGCCTGGCTCGTCCCCCTGGTGGCTTTCGGGACTCCCACTACCTTCCTGTGCTGCTGGCTGCCAGAGGGGCTCCTCCCCAGCAAACCTGGGCTGGTGACTGCACTCTGGCCCATGACACCTTGGCTTTCCTGGCAGGGGCCCGCCCAGAGACCCCAGCTCCTTTTGGGCCCCTCATCCGTCCCCAAGCTCTCCCACCCTGTCTGCTCCGTTCATCTAACTGGGCTCCTCAGGCATCACCATCTCTGTGTCATTGCTTCCAGGAGGGTGGGGTGGGAAGGGGCACATAGCTTGCTGTGGTGGGTGCTGGGGTGGGTGGGAGGACCCAGGATGGTTCCTGATCCACACTGGGATGCGGTGAAGTCAGGAGGGGCTGCTTGGAGGAAGGGACATCTGAACTGAGAGTCAAGGACTCATCCGAGCACAGAGCTGGGCAGGCAGGATGCTTTGAGCTCAGGGAGCAGCACATCATTTAAGAAACAGCAGCTAGCTGGGTCAGCTGGCACCTGTGGAAGGGGGAGGTCTGGGAGAGGGGACTAGACTCCCCGTGAATCCCTTCAGGGCCTCGTGCCCCAGGCTGAGGCGTGCGCAGGGACACGGCAGCCTCTGGCTTGCCTGTGAGCCTGGGGCTGGCAGGAGAGTGGGAGGCTCTCTAACTCACGGGGTCAGAGGCAGCGAGCCCGGACCTCGGGCTGCAGCTAGGCTGGCCTCACATGGATTGAGTACGGGGCACGAGAGAGAGGCAGATTATCTTCATTAGGGGTCAGGACGACATCCTTGGGGGACCCGAATGGGTCTCACATAGTGGGATTTCAGGCCGAAGCCAGGGAGGGATTTGGGGGCGAGGTTTCCTCAGCTGTCCTGTAAGAACATGAACCCTGTCTCTGCCCCTTCTAGATGTCAGGTTACACACTGGGCAGGGCGGCCGCTGGGGGCAGGATTCTCGAATTCCTGATGATCCGTGTGGCCCTTTGGGGCTGGGCGCAGTGTCCCTGGGCTGGCTGGGTTCCAGAAGGCCGTGGTGAGAAAACCCGAAACGTCGGTGGGGGGGTTGGTATCATGAGGAAGGGAAACCAACCTTTCTCGTTGCCTCCCCTCACTGTGCCATTAGTTTGGTTTGAACACATCTTCTCCCTTAGATTTTTTTTAAATTATAAAAATAATACAGCAACCGCATTATATAAAACTTGAAAAAAGAAAAAGAACTGTTTCCCCACGTCCCCCCGACACTAACCAACAGCTCTCGGTCTTCATTCTGGTGCGAGACCCTGTTTTGAACGGTGATTTTTTTCTTTAACTTATTATATCATGCACGTTTTCCTCACTGCTGCGAAATCTTCACAGTGGCCTGTGGCCATTTAGGAGGTTTGGAAATTTCTGATCCTTGGGGTAACGCTGTGAATGCCTGGGTGTGGATTTTTGTTTCACTCAGGATAGTGTCCAGGAGTGGCCTTACTGGGTGGCCAGTGCGACCGAGTCCCTGGTCACTTCTCCAGTTCCTCTCCTGCACCTTCACTCCACTGCAGCCACACGGGTTCCTTGCTGTCCTCAGACGTGTTAGGCGTGGTCCCACCTCAGGGCTGCTGCTCCCTCCTTCCAGAACATTCCTCTCCCAGTTATTCATGTGGCTTTTCCTTTACTTTGTCCAGGGGTCTGCTCAGATGTCACCTCCTCAGAAAGGGCTGTCCTCACTTTCTCTGCCGTTGTCCAGCTTTATTTTTCTTGGGGGTGCTTGTCACTACATGACGTTGACGCAGTTGGCGGCCTCCCGCTAGGCAGTAAGGGCCACGAGGACTATGTCCTGTGTATCGGTGTGTGTCCGGCTTCCTGCAGTGGACAGCACTTGCTGAATGGACATTGGAATACACAGAGGGTGGGGGACATTTTCAGGCGCTGTGACGTGGAACAGCACATTGTTTACGGGACGTGTGGCCAGTCCCCAGCGCTCATCGATGGCTGGCTTCCGTGAAGTGCTGGGGACCCAGCGGCAGTTTCAGCTGGGGATGTCCCCCGGCACATTGCTGCCTCTAGAAGCTGGGACACGACCACAGTCTGGGTGTTAGATTGGCAGCACTGGGGGACCCAGGTGGAAGAAGTGCACATCCCAGGCAGCGTCCAGCCTCCCGGATCCTGGGGACTTCAGGGCACAACTACGGACAGATGCAGCCAAAGCAAAACGTGTGCGGGTCCGCTCAGTCCCCCCGGCGGGATGACGCCACTGTAGAAGCCAGAGCGCGCGTGGTCCAGGTGATGCTGACCTGCCCCCAGGGCGGCCTGAAACACACTCACCCCAAACTCAGACTCGGGGGTCTCGGCTCTGGGGCCTGGATCCTGAATCTGACACAGACGAGAAGTGGATCAGATCAGTGGAGTCTTTGAAGACCGCTTCTCTGGGAACAGAACCAGCCTTCTTGTTTGGGCTTGGCTCCTGTCGCAGTAATCCAGGTGGATGGATGCTGCTGGGTCGTGTGACCTAGGAAACGAGCAGAGGAAAGTGCCAGCCTGAGCTCCAAGATGGACTCTGACACTGGCTCACTGTGTGACCTTGGGTGTGTCCCTCACCCTCCCTGAGTCTCCTGTGTAGACCTTCCAGGAAGGAAAACGATTTGCACAGAGCCCGCTGTGGTGCAGGGGGGCCAAGATACCAGGAAGTCTTAATTCTTGAGTCCCCTCGGGCTCCCCCTCCCTGACAACCATCTCGATGAGGTGAGACAACATGGTAAACCCTCCTCACACAGGGGGATCTCCCTCTTGGTAGATGTTAGTTCCCTTGTGAATCAGTGTCTTGGGGTTTATTTTAATGGGTCTGTGGACTTAGCCCCCCAGGAGCTAGGAGGCAAACCATGTAGGGTAATGGTTAAGGGCTTGACCTGGCCCCAGTCCTGGTTCAGCCACTTCCACTCTCGGTGGCCTTGGGCCTGTGGCTTAAACCCCCCGAGAGGAGTGTTCCCACCTCCACGGTGGGCCCAGCGAGAGTTCCACTCTCCGAGGGCTGCTGTGTGCGGTTCCCGGCGGGAAGCCCCTCGGCATCAGCCACCGGGGACGAAAGCTATTATTAACACTGCACGGGTCCACTGGAGAGGGCGAGGGAAGGCACCTCTCGCTGCATTTCGGTTTACGTGGGAGGCAGCTGGGTGGGGCGAGGAGTCCGCGGGGCCTGGGTCCCTCTCGGCCCATGTGGAAAAGGGAACTGACTGTCCCTGCCGGCAGCTGGTCAGTCTCTTAAGACTCCAGGCCCCGGTTCTACCTCTGTGGACAGAGATGGAGCACCTGCCCTAACGCTGCTTCAGGCTGGCGTGAGACTTGAAGGAGGAGTCGCGGGTGGAGGGGGAGAGGCCCGCGGGTGCAAGAAGGGTGGGGGATGCTCCCGAGACCCTCCCCCGTTCTGCCGGCTTGTGGCATGCTGAGTGCTTTCTAACCACGGTGTCTGGTTTAATTCTCCCAGCACTCCTCCCCCATTTTACAGCTGAGGACACCGAGGATCAGAAAGGTGGACGAGGACACTGTAGGTGGTGGGGGATGTGGCCCCAGGGCTCTGACTCAGGAGTTGGCACTTTCACCGTTAGTTGAGACAGACGTCCCCAGTGTTCCCACCCTCCTGCTTCTCTTTGGGCGCCCCCCCCCCCACTGGAGCTGGGCTGTGGAATGGTCCCTTGTGAGCAGAGATCTGGTTGAGAGGCTTATTAGGGGTTTTATCCCCAGGGGTTCCAATTCTGAAGGTCTCAGGGCCCGGGGATCTGCATTTTCATAAACTCAGCAGGTGATCCTGAAGCAGGTGGCTAAAGACACTTGGAGAAACCACCGCTGGAGGAACCAAACCTCCCCTGGGCTCATCTTCCCCAACTCTGACCACACCGGAGACATCTGACGGGGAATGGGCCGGCACCTGCGTCAGCCACAGTTGTTTTCCTCACAACCAGTACAAGGAAATCCTACTTTCACTGGTGCTAATTAGAGAAAGGAGCCAAACCCTATGGACTCTTAGATCTGGAAGGACCTAGAAATCATGCAATGCTCTTGTTTTTAATTTTAACTTTTTAAAAAACTGACTTTTTGGGGGCCGGCCCGGTGGTGTAGCGGTTAAGTTCATGCACTCCACTTCAGTGGCCCGGGGTTCGTTGGTTTGAATCCTGGTCACGGACCTACACACCACTCATCAAGCTATGCTGAGGTGGTGTCCCACATAGAGCAACTAGAAGGATGTACAACTATGACATACAACTATCCACTGGGGCTGTGGGGAGAAAAAAAGAGGAGGATTAGCAACAGATGTTAGCTCAGGGCCAATCTTCCTCAAAAAAAAATTAGCATTCATTAAAAAAAATTGACTTTATTTTCAGAGCAGTTTTAGGTTCGCAGCAAGATTGACTGGAAAGTACAGAGAGTTCTTGTACACACCTTGACCTCCCCCGCAGCCTCCCCAACTATCAACATCGCCCACCGGATGGTACGTTTGTTATAGCTGATGCACCTGCATGCACGTCGTCATCTCCCAGAGTCCATAGTTGGCATTAGGGGTCGCTCTTGGCAGTGCACGTTCTACGGGTTTGGTCAAACATATAATAACGTGTATCTACCATTATAGTATCTTAAGGAGTAGTTTCACTACCCTAAAATTCCTCTCTGCTCCATCTATGCCTCCCTCCCTCTCCAATGCTCTTTTTTAAACTGGAGAACCCAGGCAGGCGGATGTATCAAGCCACAGGATAAAAATGGCAGCCTTCTCAGAGCATTCATTTTAATAAAAGATTTGGGAGGGGGGAATAAAGAAATATGACTGGTCATTAAAGTGTTTTATTAAAGTCAAAAATAATGTTTTGTGAAGTAATTGCAAAATACACAGAAATGTTAAAGATAAGACCAGATACTTCAAAGAAATTTGGGCTTTTTCAAGTAGAAATGCTGGTAGAAATTAACAACTGGCTCTCCAGCAAAAAATGTGTTTGCCAATTTCCATGGTGTAAATACTCCCACCAAAGCCGATTTAAGAGACCAGCGTGATGTCATTGAATGTGGACTTGGGAAGAGACGCACGTAATTGGCTCTCACAGGCTGGTCCAAGCCAGCTCCAGCACATCGCTGGCCTTGTAGGCCCCTGCGGTGGAGTGAATTCAGATTTCTCTGGAGCATATACAACGCTTCAATCTAGTGAGACTGGAGAGGTGGAAAAATTGGTTCTGTGCCTCTCTCAGGGAATTAGGAGCAAAGCCAATATTAGGACCCAGCTCCTGACCTGCAGGCAAGTGAGTTCTTTGTCTGCATATTGAGTCCTAAGTTCTAAGTAGTGACTGAAAAATGTACCTGTCCTATGTAAACAAAGATTGTTGTAAATAAAATAGCGCCATGGGCTCCACAACCGCACGGGTGGTAGGGTAAACCACAAGCTCTACACTCAAGTGGTACCCCAACAATTCCCTTCCCCACTCACTCGTCCACTTATTCACGAGCTAATTAAGCAAACGTTTACTGAGCCCCAGCTTCGGGCCAGGCGTTGTTTCAGGCCCTGGTGATGCAGAAGTGAGGGAGACATCGCTAGTCCCCTGAGTGGGGCTCGGATGTGCTCACGGCCTCAGCAGGGGAATTCTCAAGGAAGCTGCAATGCAAAGCCAGACCTGAACAGAGCTTTCTGGACTGTGCGCCTTTTCTCGGGCTCTCATCCCGCTGTAATGCAGCCGTCTGATGACACAGAGCTCCTCACCGGGCAGCGAGCCTCCCAGGGCAGGGCTGGTATTGTTGCCTTTCATCCTTGCGCACCTGGCCCAGGCCTCACACACGACAGGTGTGCAGTGGGTGTTGATGAAAGGAGTCATGCTGGGTCCACAGAGGCTCCCCCCCGCGGGAAGTTCTGACTGTTGTTTCCGCCCTCGGGTCTGGTCTTCCTTATATCCCCAACGTCGTAAAATTCCAAGTTTATCCACCAAGGGGAAAGTCTGGTCATTTGCAGAGAAGCTAACCAGGCCGCAGAGGGGTTGATCGAGGTGACATTGTGGTAAGAGGTTGAGTTTGGAATCTGACCAACATGGGTTCAACCTCCATCTCTACCACTCACCATGCGTGAGTGAGTCCCTTCCCCTCTCCCAGCCTCAGTTTCCCCATCTGCACATGGGGGATAAAATGGCTTACCTCCCAAGGTTTGCTGTGAGGGTTAAAAATAATGTACTGAAAGTGCCTGGCCTGTGTCTGGCACAGAGGGGCACACAGTAAGTATTAAAAACATAATTAAGGCCGTACACATCAGATCTGCCAGAAAAATCTCTGAATGTTGAAGGAAAAGGGCCCCCAGAGATGATCCAGCTTTTAACTTTTCAGATGAAGAAACTGGGAACAGAAAGGGGAAGCAACTTGCTCAAAATCATCTAGCGAGTTCACGTCAACATCAAAACTCAACGTGGGCCGATTACCAGCCGTCAGGAGTTGTGCTGGGGTGTCGATGATTTTAAGGCAGCAGGAAAGTGGGAGGACGGTGGCAAGGGAGATGGGGTGGGAATCAGCTGAATTTCTGCTGCAGGATGGGTTTACTCTGCCTTTTAAGTCAGAGCAACCGTTCCCTAGGGTGATGAGATAACAGCCACCTAAGTGCTTTGCAAACTGTAAAGTGTGGTGAATTCTTACCAATAACTTGACACATTTACTGATGCTTACTACATGCCAGGGAGTGTGTTAACGTCTTTGTGTGTATTAAATCCTGCCAAAAGCCCCAAGAGAGCGCTACTGTTAACAGCCCCATTTTGTAGACAGGAAAACAGGACCAGAGAGGTGAAGTCACTTGCCGACGGTCACACAGCTGGGAACAGGCATAGCTGATACTTGAACTTGGGTCCAACTGACTTCAACCTGCAATCTTGGATCACCACACTGAGCCGCCTCTTTGGGGTGTCCTGGCTCCTGGAGCTGGGAGAAGGTAAGCCCAAGTTTGTGACTAGAGAAGGCGGCTGGTGCGTGTGCTCGCCAACCGCTGGATTGTCCTGGCTGCCACCGCTGCCCAGTCGACATCTAGAACTTCCAGAAGGCTGAGCAGGGCCCTCATGGTCCAGTGTGCTCCAGCAGTGGCATTCACCCCATGTCAGAAGAGGAAGCTGATGCTGTCTCCTTTTAGGATGAGAAACAGAAGCCTAGGGCCCGGCCACCTCTTGCATGGAGCCCCAGGGGTCAAGATCAAAATACTCTCCTGGCCCTTGAACTCCATCCCGCCCCACAACCCCTGGGCCCCACCAATGCCCCTTCACTTCCCAGGTCATTGAGCCCGAGTCCTGTGAGAGGCCAATGGGGCAGAGGCTTGGATCCACTTTGGAAACATCTGGCTCCAGAGGATGTTTCGTGGGAAACTTGTATCCGCCCACCTTTGGGGCCTCGGCTGGGCCAAGAGCAGGCGGGTCTCCCAGAGCCCGTCAGCCGGGCGCCCTGCATTCCCCCAGCACCTTCGGGTTGGGTGGAGGGCAGACGGAAGGAGGAGCACCGTCAGAGGTGCTCACGCCGTAGCCACATCTCCAGGACTTCCATCAAGTGGTGCTCAGGGGTCACTGGTTGGAAAGGAAGTGGGTGGGGCTTTAAGTCGCCCTGAAATCGCACTTTGAACAAGAATCGAGGAAATGTGAACTGTTCAAAACCAAGTATACGTGAAGGGCAGACCGAGCTGGAGGGTGGGGGCTGCACCCACCCCTTGGCACCACCCTGAACCTCTCAAAGGCCAGAGTCACCCAGAAATGGAGGGAGTGAGCTCTCCGTCCCTGCAGGTATACCACCCTGGCAGGTGGGACTCAGGGGTTTCGTCAGATGTCCTCTATGACCGCTGTGGGGCGTGTTCATTGGATGGGGCTTCCTGGCATCGTGGGCAAGTTGGGGTTGAAGGCAAGCTGCATCCCGCTCCCGAAGCTGGGTGTCCTCCTGGAGGAAGGGACATCTTTCCTAACTCAGGCAAAGGCACCACAAGGACTAGCACTGGTTCAGTTTCCTGGTCTCGTGTCAGTAACAGAAATGGAATCCAACAGACCTACAGCGTAGGGACATTTATTATTTCACACAACAGGAAGTCATGGGCAGGCTTCAGGGTTGGTGGTCCCATGGCTCAGAGGTGTCCTCAAAGATGCAGGTCCTTTCCATCTCCCTGCTCTGCCCACCCTGACGTTGGCTTTGTCCTTGGGCTGGTCACAAGCTGGCAGCAGTCCCAGGCATCTGTTCAGGTGGTAACATCCAGAGGGACAAGAGAGACCATCCTCCCAGGGCACTCTCCCAGAAGTGAGGAGACTTTTCCCAGAAGCCCCCTGGCCGATGTTGTCTTTCATTGGCCAGAACTGGGTCACATGCCCATTCCTGAACCAATCACTGTGGAGGGATGGGATTGCACCATTGGCTTAGACTAATTGCAGGTGGTGGAAGGGAGACCAAGGGCGGTGGGCCTCACTGTCACTACAGCCGAGAAGACCGTGACTCCCTGAGCCGTGTGGGGCTCGCTCCTCTGGAAATCCAGGTCTCATTCTTCTGTGTGAAAATGCACAGAGTAGGCCACCCCTACTGCAAGTCTCAGAAGCCCATCCCACCCCCCCCCCACCCCCCCGGCTACTGACCAACCTTAAGTCGTCCGATTTACAGAGCTGCGTCCAGCGATTCACCAGCACACGCCCAGTTCCCCGTTTGGCGTTGGTTCTGCTAACGTCCTAATGCCGAGAAAGCACCTCAGCCATGGCTTTCTCTCCCTTTCCTTACTCCCTCTTTGATCCCTACTCTAGAAGCCCTTATGGGAGCAAAGTCTCTGGTCTCTGAAGCTGTCTCCTCAGCCTCAGATGGTCCCCATGCCCATCAAGTTGAGTCTTGGAAAAACAATCAGGAGAACTCTCAGCTTCCTTTAACCATCTTTCTTTTCTCTCCACCCCCACAATGTTTTATTATGAAACTTTTCAAACATACTGAGAAGTTAAGAGTGATGGACACCAATATTTACCCACTACCCACACTCGACAGCTGTTCCCATTTTGCCATATTTGCTCTGTATGTCTGTGTTTATGTATTTGTTGATCCATTTGAAAGTAAGCTGCAGGTGTGGACAGACCACACACAGATACGTTAGTGGTGTCTCCTAAGTGTGAAGACTTTCTCCTTCAGGACATCCACACCAAATAAATTTAATATCATCTTTAATATCCAGCCCCTATTAACATTTCCCAGTGATGCATCCATCATTGGGATTCATTTGAATCTGAAAAGAATGTAAATTTCTTCCAGCCTCTGAGGGGTTAATGAAATTGCTCTAAAATGACCAAAAATACATTGAAAAACACATGCAATTTTCCCAGCCCAGAAGTCTTCCTTATCCTCTTCTCTACCCCCACTTACGTATCTCATATCTCAAAGTGATTTTTTTTTTCAGGTCATACATAGGGCAGAAACCAGATGGCATTTTAATCTGCAACTCAAGTGCCTCGTCCTGGGAAGGCTCCGGTTTGGCACGAGATGACGTATCTCTGGCGTCCAGCAGCTTGCTTGGAAGTGGGTTCCGTTCCTCCTCCTTAGCCTTTGCTGGTTCAGATTCTCTTGACTTTGAATAATCCCCCAATGACTGCTGGCTTTCTGCTTTGCCCGTCCTCCAACGCTGAAGCAATTGTTCCTCCAAGTGGGGTTTCTCAGTAAGTTGCCGACCGTCCCTTTTCGGGGAAGTGGCCACAGGGTCTGTGGCCACACAGAAGTGGAGGCCTCAGCCAGACAGACAGCAGATGCATCTGTTTTCCAGACAGACGTGTGAGACAGTGACGATTCCATTTTCTAGGCTCACAGAATGAACAACAATTTCTTTTCTCATAGGCTCACAAGTGCCTCCAGGATGATGTTGAATACTTATTATTGAGACAGCTAATATTTATAGAGCAGTTGCTATGTACCAGGCATGGCTTAACCTACCCTGGTGGGGTGGGGTAGTGTGGGAGACTGAATAATAGCCCCTCAAATATATCCACGTCGTAATCCTTGGAGCCTGTGAGTGTTACCTTATATGGCCAAAAAAGGACTGAGCAGACATGATTAAATTAAGGATTTTGAGATAGGGAGATTATGTTAGATTATCTGGGTGGGCCCTAAATGCAATCACGTGTCCCTTAGGAGGGGGAGACTTTACACAGAGAAGGGGTAATCCATGTGGCCACAGAGGCGGAGATTGGAGGGATGCGGCCGCCAGCCAGGAAAAGACAGAAACTGGAAGAGGCAAGGAAATGGATTCTCCCCTGGAGCCACCAGGGGAGGCGCGGCCCTGCCAACAGCTTAATTTTGGCCCGGCAAAACTGATTTTAGACTTCTGGCCTCCATAACTGTAAGAGTATAAGTTTCTGTTGTTTTAAGCCCCCAAGTTTGTGGTCGTTTGTTACAGCAGCCACAGAACTCTAACACATGCAGGTGCAATGAACATCATCCCCACTTTACAGATGAGGAAACCATCCTAGCAGAGATCCTGGCCTGCGAGGGAAGACCTGGATACGACCAGGGTGTGTTCAGCTTGGCTGTGGCCTGTCCACGCAGCTCCCCTAGAAGGTTGGGGCCCAACTACTCTAGACTTTAGGTGTCATGAGGGCAGGGGCCATCTTTCGTATTTCTCTGTAGACCGTGGTTCTAGGCACGTTGGTGAGTTTTCTAGATGTCTCTTTGAGTTGATCCAATAAGCTCTGCTGCAGGTATGTTGGACTTTCAGAATTGAGGTAGGTCAACTGATTTACCCTCTATCTATCTATCTATCATCTATCTGTCTGTCTATCATCCATCCATCCACCACTCGATCTGTCCAACCGTCCATTTATCCGTCTATCCATTCACTTGTCTTTCTATCTGTCCTCCACTCTTCCTCCACTTTTCTAACCATCCATCTACCCGATCATCCATCCATCCATCCTTCCATCCACCATTTATCCATCCATCTGTCTTTTCACCCATCAACAAACATTGTTGAGCTTAAGTATGGGATATTTAAGTATAGGATACTTAAGAACGGGATATTAAGTATGGGTCTGAGGGGTGCAGGGAAGGGGAACATAGACACAGCTGCAATGGTGGGGAGTGGGGGGAAACCCAGGCCAGGAGGCCAGAGTCTTTGCAGGGAAGGTCATCACAGGCCAAAGGACAGCCAGTCAAGGGGAAGTCAAGAGGGCCCTGACAGTCACAGGGAGCAAAGCTGAAAGGAATTTGGGAACAGGGGAAGCGTGAGTGTCAGTGCAGGCAGCTCTGATAGTAGGAGGGAGGGTTCCAGAACATCAGGGAGCAGCTGCAGCTACATGTGAGTGGGGAGCCTTGAAATAGTTAAGAAGAAGAAATCAGGGCCCCAGACAAGGGGATTACATGTAACAAGTAAGAAGGAAACTCAAGTCAGCATTAATTGGAGTGTGAGGTGGGGAGAAAAGGCTCAGAAACAAGGTAGAAGGAAACTCAGGTGCCCAAGGTCAAGCTGATGAGTACCCCAGGCAGTAGTGCTCAGACTCCAGAGGCCTGGGCTGGAGCGCCTGCCCCGGGCGAGGCGGGCAGGGACGGCCCTGCCAAGGGGGTCCGATGGCGCCAGCTGTGGGCAGACAAGAGCAAAGAGGTGGAGGACCGGGCTGGGCATCAGGGACTGGGCAAGGCTGTGAAGAAGCATAGATTGGGACCAGGTGCTTGTACTTCCACCTGGCTGTTGAATTCAGTCACGCACGTATTTAATTTCACGAGACTTGTCTATGGAACACGCAGCAAATCAGACACAGCTCCTGACCTCTGGGAGCTGCTGTTCAGCGGGGGAGGCAGATTAATAGAAAATCACACTCAGTGGCTAAGAGCCGGGTGCTGTGGGACATCGGTGGGGCTCTCTGACCTGGTGGGGTGGGCGGGATGAGACCTCTCTGCAGAAGACAGAGCAGGCACAACCTGGAGACGGTGTGAACCGGGTGTGAGCAGGGCGCCCAGCCCCGCCTGCGCAGTGGAGCTGGGAGCCACCGAGAATGCAGATGCCTGGGCCCCACCCCCAGACATCCTGGTTATCCTGACGAGGGGAGGGGCCTGGGCGTCTGTATTTAACAGAATCTCAGATGATGCCAATGTGGGGTCGGGTTGAAACCACGGGCTTCAGGAGTGGGGTCTGATCCGTTCTTGGGGGCCTCCTGGAAGCAGTGATGTCGCTTCACACGGGGTATCTGTTTTCTCTTCTACCCAAACCAGAGGCGGTCATGCCTCTGGGTCGTAGAGGTCCAGAAAGCTTGGGGACGCGGGACACTTGCTTTTCACCCTCCAGTCCTTCAGCAGAGGCTGGCTGGGGGCCCAGTTAATGGTTTCAGGGTTGGGTGCTCTGGCCTCCGCTGGGCAGTGGGCACCTGGGAGCAGGCGCGGTATCTTATACTTTTTATCCTCTCTGGGAAACAGGGAGGTGCTTTGAGAGTTGCAAAGTTTCCAAAAACCGTCGTCGTGTGAGCACTTGAGTGAACTGCAGGGTAAATCGATGCTCCCCGCACTGAAGGGGGTGGGCCCGAGAATGTGCATTTCTAACCAGCTCCCAGGGGCCCCCAGTGCTGCTGGCTGCGGACCACACTTTGAGTAGCGAGGGTGCAAACTAGTCTTCTCACCACTTGATGGGGAATTATGCTGGAAGTTTTGAGTGGGTCTTTTTTTTTTTTTTTTTGTGGGGAAGACCAGCCCTGAGCTAACATCTGTTCCAATCCTCCCCTTTTTGCTGAGGAAGACTGGCCCTGGGCTAACATCCGTGCCCATCTTCCTCTACTTTATATGGGACGCCGCCACGGCATGGCTGACAGGCAGTGCGTCGGCGGGCGCCCGGGATCCGAACCCGCGAACCCCGGGCTGCCAAGCGCGGACTAAACCGCTGCTCCACCGGGTGGCCCCTTGAGTGGGTCTTAAAAGAAAAAAGAGTTCCCGAGGTGGACTGGTCCTACGATGCATGGAAGAACGAAAGCAAATACTTCAGTGGGGAGGAGAACACTGTCGTGACAGGCTGGTGGCCCCAGGGGTTCTCATTAGGACCCAAGATTCACCTCAGCTTTCATCTCACCTCTCACACACCCTGCCCCGCTGCAGCATTTGCTACGATGCCACGGCCATCAGCTCTCTGAAGCTAAGACTGAGATTGAACAACGGCACGGTTCTTTAAAAATTATGTCTGAGTTCCTCTTACATATTGCACAGTATTCTATCGAGGGGTTTATGTTTCAGGTATGATGTAAAATAGAATCAGAATAAAGTATCAAGACATTTTTTTCAGAACGAATGAGTGAGGTTTAGTGGAATTTGACAAAAGAGACACCAGAAAGAGCATTTGGTTGTAAGTGTAGCATAACGATTATTGATGAGGGAGGGGGAGAGAAACAAGGTGGGGACAGAAAGCAGACGTGAGAAGGTGAGAAGAGAGACCTCACACTTCTGGTGAGGGGACAGCCCATAATTACTTCTGCTCTTTTAAGAAATCACCTAAAATATGAGAGTTTCTGGGGCCAAAGGCAGCTTTCGCTGGCTGGATCATTTCGTTACTTTTGGTTTTTCATGCTGAAATTCGCCCTCAGAACTGCCCTCTTTCATGGTAACATCGACCCATTCTCACCTCATTCTGGATGCCGCTCTTCCTGTGACTCGAGGGGGATCCCTTGCTGGAGGGGCCCGTGTCATCTGGTCATCTCGGGGTCTTCTGCTCTGTGTGGTCCAGCGATTGCTGCTGTTACTCTGGCTCCTCCTGGCTCCAGCAACCTCATTCCTTCTCTTATTGAGGCTCGTCTGTCACGATGCCAGCACCGTAAATCTGGAAGTCAGATGTCAAAAAATTCCAACCTTCCAGAAAGTAGCTGTGAAAACCAAAATAAGGACAAAAGGCCTCAGATCCACATATGTGACCTGAAGACCAGGTGTCCAGGCCCTTGCCCTGGGGTCAGGATGAAGGACTTCCAAGTTTTGCTCAGAGCCTATTAACCTTAGTTTACACACAGTTCTAACCTTCTTGTCGTACGTGCTCTCGGGCCATAGCGGTTTGTTGTGCTGCCGAAGATGGGCCAGCTGGGAGCTGCTGAGGAGAGGACAGTCCACGCACTCAAGAGAGCAAGGAAAACGGAGACATCTGGGGCATTTCATGTCAATGCAAATGGTTTATACACTTTGATAGGCCCACTTTCTCTGCCAGTTAATTCTCCAGATTTGACTGGGGAACAGAAGGACTGAAGGGGGAGTTTTCACAGCTTTATATAATTATAAAAGTGGTGAGATTATGAATTGTATTTTTGTTTTTTGTGTATTGTTTCAAAAAAATTTTAATGGAAAAGCTTTCCTCTCCAGGGCTATGGGAAGGGGTTTTCACCTCCTACCGCATCACTTTCTGCCCCGAACTTGCCAGGCCTCTTCCTGCGTCAGTGTTTGCACAAGCTGTTTCCTCGGCCAGGAGTGGTCCTTTCCTGAAACCGCACATGGCCGCATGTCTGCATCAGGCAGGTCTTGGCTCAGAGGACCCCTCCTGGGGAGACCCGCTCTGACCTCCCACTGAGAGACCCCCTGCCCTCCACACCCCTCAGCCTGCTTATCTTCTCCCAGCCCCTCTCACTCTCTGCGAGGATTCCGTGCTGTTGTCTGACCTCCCCCACCAAACACCGCTGGGCCTGGAAAGACGCCCGGCCAGTGGTGGGTGGCCAGTGACCATTACACCCCCGGATGGCTTCAGCACCGCCACGCACAGTGTCTCGGGAAGGTCTGCATTTCTCCAACTCAGAGGTGGTCACCGGTTAAGACCACATACATCTTGGTTCACGTCCCAGCCCTGACGCTTATTGGGTGACCCTGGGTGGGTTACTTAACATGCCTGTGCCTCAGTTTCTTTATCTGTATAATGGGCACAAGGCCAGGCCCTATCGCATAGTGTCATGAGGATTAAATGCATTAACATACGAGGCGCTTAGCACAGACCCTGGCGCATGGTAAGTTCTTCCTCTGGTCACGATTGTTACTTCTAAGAGGATTACCACCACCATCACTACTACTACTATCACTATTACTATGAGTATTACCTCATAACTACTTCTACTGCTACAGTTATTGCTGCTAATTAAATGATCACTCGTGCGTTACCATTATTACTACTGTGACTGTTACTACCGCGACCACTACTTGCAGGTGGGGGCTGAGACGCTCATCCAGCGCCCTGTCGGGTGGCATCCTCTGCATGATGTTGCCCTGAGTCTTCAAGACCAGCCTCTCTGAGCCTCTGTCCACTGTCCTGGGATCCTGGGTTGGGGTCTGTTAGGGACAGCCCGGGGGGTCCGCCTGACATGCCCGTCGCTCAGTGTGCGGGGTCACCTCCTCTCGAATCGAGTTCAGCTCCACGGAAGGGCTGGTTTTACGTCACATAAGCCCAGACTTGCCGCGCCTGTTTCCGTACCCGCCCCGGGACACCCTTTGCCTGTGGACCCACTTGGACGTGGTCAGCACTCCAGTGAACTGCCAACCCCTCGGTCATAAAACTCCACGTGTCGAGTTTTTGTTCAGGGAGAGGTTGGATGTATTCAAACCAACAGTGTTTGCTATACGGCACCAGGTTGAGGCCTCTCTGTTCCTCCTAACACCCGGTATTTGGCAACATTTTGCAGGTGACATGTTCCTGCAGAGGGATGTCTCTGAGTGAGCAAGGGGGGTGAACGTGAGGGTCACTGAGGTGACGCAGCTGTCCGCTGTTTACACTGGCTCAGAGACGACAGCCCCTTGAGAACAGGACAGCGTCTCCGCTTCCATCTTTGCAGCCTCGCTCGGCGGCTGGCACACGGAGGCAGTGCGCGTTGACAGAAGGAACGAGACGTGCAGAGCCCAGCCGAGCGGGGTGCGGGGGTGGGCGGTGGTGTCCTCTGTCCCGCTCGCGCTGCTCTGCCTTCGAGGACCGTCCCTCCTCAGCCAGGGCAGCCTTGGCGCCCGCTCTCCCTCTCTCACGCCTCGCTCTCAGGGGCTCTGGCATCAGCCGTTTACACCTCGGTGTGACTCAATCAACCCAGCACTGCCTTTAGAGCAACTCCAGGGGGCGCCTCCTTTTACTTTAGGACGAACCAGCCCTCGATGAAGGGATCTCAGGGGAGCGGGCATGAGGTGTTTAAGCAAAACGTGCCAAAACGTGCAGCAGCCCGGCCCGTACGTTCGTCCTCACCCACCTGCGGTCCTATAGATTAAGGCTGCAGGTGGCGCTTTGAAGGATGGAGTTGCCGTCCATCGTGGTCAATGTTTAACAGAGGGCTCAAGGCCAACCTCAAGGTGAGGGGCTCATGACAGTTCCACGGTCGCTGCCAACTGAGCTCATAAAAGTGCCTCGTTTCTTTTCCTTTATCAGCCCACACCTTGGGCTTCCCTTCCTCCTTCTGACCTTGATGTAGACGTGCTCCTCAAGGGGCAGACTCGCCCCTCTTTCCCTCACTCTATTGGTTCTCCCAGTCTAGAGCCACCGCCAGCTGGCCTATATGGCACTCTTGTGCAATGGGAGAAAGGACCTCCAACTGGGAGGATGGGCTAGAAAAGGGCACCCCTTCTGGCAAATGCAGGTCTGCAGTCCTAGGGCTTGGCAAGATCACTGCCATGTCTTTTGTGTAAAGAAAAAGAGCCTCTTGCTTCAGATGGGGCAGCACCCAGCCCGTAGTTTTAGCTCTACTTGACAGCCAGGTGCTTTGTGCAGTGCACAAACTGCACCACTGTATGTGGCAGCCCTGCTTCAAACCCCGGATCCATTGGCCTTGAAAACTCAGTGGTGTCATCTCTTGCCAGCCATGCAGTTATGTTCCTCAAAAATACCTGGATTGCTAAACTGCAGTTGGAAAGACAAAGTCACAAAGAAAACCAATGACATGGAATCAGATACCCTCAAACCAAATTCCTGGATGGCATGTGTTTCCCAAACAAACCATATTTGTAAGTGTTAAAATCCTGCTCCTGTAAGTAAGCCTCCTCCCAACTCACTTTCTCTGAATGGTTTAGGGAACACCGCTTCCGTGTGGCCATTGTTTGAGTCCACACGTTTTATGACATTCAAACTGTACTTTAAAACATTCTTCCTGGCTTGGGATTTGATATCCTGCTGGTGCTCCTCCAGCGCTTCGTTGTCACGGGTCTCAGCAGAAGGCTTGCCTTGCTGCGTGGCGTGTCACAAATGACTGAAGGCTCAAAGGAACTCTTTCTGGAGTCTCGTCTGTTAGGAATCCCTGTATGGACAGGGTGAAGTGTAAACAGATGTCCAACAACAGTGGTTTTCAAAAAATTTGGACTACAGCACAAAAATCTGAGAATCTCAAAACCGTAGTTGCAGAGGGGCGCCTCTGAGTAAACGCTGGAACTTGCATCGTCCAAACACATCTCCAGGGCCGAAACCCCGTCTGGCCTTGGTTTCCTTCCCTCTCTCTCTGCAACATCTAGTGTTGGCAGGACCACTCCTGTGGTCTCAGTCCTGTGGGCCTCCCGTCCCACACCTTCCCACCCCTAGTGTGCTCCCGGCTGCAGCCTCGGCCCCGGCCCCCGCTCACTGTCTCCCCTTCTCTCTGCCCCTGTCCCTGCTACATGTTTGCTGAATCACAGTGTGCAATCCTGCCACCACCATCTGTCGTTGGTGCAGGTGACTCTGGAGAAACGGCTTCACCTTCATTCCTCACCTGTGAAACGTAAAGAATGACGGCGCCCACTTCCAAGAGCTGTGTAACGATCACACGAGGTCACGTGTGCAAAGAGTTTGTAAAAGTGCCGGGCTCGGAGTAAACGCTCACACGGTCATTGCTACTTTTATTGCCACTTTTCATTTTGTATGACATTCAGCATCCAATTTAGCGTCTTGCATGTTCTAGGAGTACAAGAATATTTCCCCTTTGTTGTTTTTTAAGGAAAAATATGTAGAAATGTAAGAAGTGCACACAAGAAATACATGCATATTGCCGAAAAACTTAAACAATAGAGAAATGTAGAAAGTAAAAAAGTGGAAGCTTCTTCCTTCCTCCAATTTCCAAGCCAGAGGTAACCCATGCTAGCAGTTTGCTAGGATCCGTTCCAGGCGTGTGTGCATGTTTTGTTTTTACAAAAATAGGATGATACTAAACGCATTGCCCTGAGCCTTGTGGTGTCCGGATTCCGCATATGGAGGAGTGTTGACGGTTTCACAGCGGCTGCCTTTTCCCTATGACGGGGACCTGAACGTGGCCGGCTGTGGACGAGCCCTGTGTCTGGGGATATCAGAATAATGCCTTACTTTCCCGGTTGCTTTCAAACGGCGACTCCTTTCCTCGTTAAGGAGGAGACAATGAGGATGCCACTGGCTCGAGTTTCCTCCCACCAGACACGGCACGGAGATTCCGAGGCAGAGGAGGTGCCTCTTGGCAGCTTTGGGCTAACCCTCCACGGCATGACCCCTGGGAGTGGAGGAATTGAGTCCTTGCTCCCAGCTTTCCCTTCAGTGCCACATGCGGGAGCAATTCTGGCCGAGAAGAACTCTGAAAGAGTTTCCGAATCAGTATGAAAACAGTTATTTTGCAAAAGGGCAAAACTGAAAAAAATTGTTTTAAAGAGCCTTACAGTTATAGAAATGTGTCGCCTAAAATACTTCGTAACGGTTTGTGGGAATGTTCTGAGCCACATTATGAAAGAGGGACTCTGGGCGAGAGTCTTCAAGGGTAATCTAAAAACCAACGCTGGACCCTAAGAGCGTGCCCGACGCACCCTGGAGATGTCACAACACACAGCTCTCAGGGCCACCCAAGGATGGACCCACGGGGCCCTGGCCGTGGTCTTCCAGCTCCGCGTTGGGAGGGACGAGTGAAGGATTCATCTGGGAGCAGCTGGCGCCTCCACGTGTCCCCTCTGGCACGCTCTCTCAAAAGCTGGAATCTTAAAGGAAAGTTTTGCACTTTGATTAAGAAGAAAAAAAGTCCACCCACCACTTCCTCAATTGTCACAGCTCTTTCACCACTGGGAATGGTGAAGATTAGGTAAAAATAGACACAGTCATGATTTGTTACTTAGCAAGGAGTACGAGGGGCACGCTCAAGCTGATTCCCCTGAATTGAGACTTTCTCCCTCGCTGTCTCAGGCTTGTCCTAGAGATCTGAGCCCCGCCCTTCTGCGTGGGCCCATGTGCCCTCTCCCTCCTCCCGGCCCAGATCCCTGCTCAGAGCTCCCTCTTTCCTCTCCCGCTTGCAGAGACTGAGGTTGAGCAACAAATTCCCAGTCTCTGTGGGTACATCAGCGGGGACGCAGGGCAGGGCCAAGCTGCTTGATAAATTCTGGAACCTTAGCGTTGCATCTGCCATGGGGGCTCCTAATGCATGTTCCTTCCTGGCCTTGTAGAAACACCTCTGATTGCCCTGCTACCATGGTGTCCAAGGAGGATGGATGCTTTCTCTGCCACACTGTGGTGGGGTCAGCCCCTCCTCATGAAGCCTGGGGAGCTGGGCCATACGCCGGCTGTGTGTCCTGGGCAGTCTGAGTAAACTCTCTGGGCTTTACTTTCTGCATCTTTGAAACAGGGACAGGAATCCTAGCCCTCCCGAATTCACAGGGTTGGATGAGCCTCCAGTGAGACGGCAGGTGACCGCACTCTGTACCGGCTGCACAACAGCTACCGAATGCTCGCCGCATCTGAGAACGGCTCCGCTCGGCACACGCCGCGGTGTGTCCTAAAGACCCGTAAACTTTTCTCTTTCCATGCTGTTCCATCCTGATGTGTGCAGTCTCTAGCAGGATGCCTGGTCCATAGGAGGGCCCCAATAAGTGTTTGCCAACTGAAGACTGATGTCCGGAGGCCTTGGTTTCAATTCTCATTCACTACCCAGCAGGTACTGGGTGAGCAAAGAGACATGCATGACCATCATTCTGGACACAGAGATGGACAACCAGTGACCAAACAGATGAATGTAGAATGGCAACCTGAAAGAAAAAGTAGGGTGCCCTCTGAAGCAATGGGGCCCCTACTTCAGATGGGTGCTCTGGGTGGGTTCTCTTTGAGGGGGTCCCTTTAGGCTGCATCCTGGAGGATGAGAAGAGAGAAGCTGAGAAGTAAAAAGAGTGGTGTTGGAGGTGGGGGAAGGGGTGTCCAGAAAGACAGGACAGCCAGTGCAAAGGCCCTGGGGACCGCAGGTGCTTGGCGTGTGCAGGGGAATGAGAAGGCTGGGGTGGCGGGAGGGGGCGCTGAGATGGACTGGTTTACTCCTGATTAGACCTTTTCTAAACCAGGATTGGGAAACCCCGTTGTGTTCATCACCTGTACACAAAGTGTCCAGCCCTTCATGGGATACTGAGTTGTTTTAATGCTCTGGCAGGCATGTTGGTTTTCATTGAAAGCTCACAAAGAAACCTCGTGTTCTAGATCAAGCCAGATACCTAGAGGGGAAACAGCTAAAGCTGCATGCAGAAACTTCCCTGTAGCAAAGTGACGCTTATTTATATTTGACAAACTCACATATGTAGCACTTACTGTGTGCTTGGTGTGGCTGTATGAGCTGTGAACACGAACTGATTTAATCTTCCCAACTGTTCTGTAAGAGTAGGTACCATCATCATCATCAACATCACCACCATCACCATCACCATCATCACCATCACCATCATCATCGTCACCATCGCCACCATCACCATCACCATCACCATCATCACCATCATCACCATCACCATGTCACCATCATCACCATCGTCACCATCATCGCCATCACCATGTCACCATCATCATCACCATCATCACCATCACCATCACCATCATCATCACCACCATCATCATAACCATCACCATCACCATCATCATTACCATTTCACTGATGAGGGAAGAGATGCCTAGAGATGCCCAGTAAGTTGCTCAAGGTTTGCATGGTTGGCAGAATAATGACTCTTCCCCCTAAAAAATCTGTAGATATGTGACCTTACATGGCAAAAGGGACTTTGCAGATGTAATTAAGAATCTCGAGGTGAGGAGATTTTTCTGGACCATCCAGCTGGTCTCAGTGTAACCACAAGGGTCTTTATAAGAGCGAGGCAGGAGGGTCAGAGTCAGAGAAAGAGACATGAGGACAGAAGCTGAGTCAGAGAGAGACGGGAAGCTGCTGGCCTTGAAGACGGAGAAAGGGGCCACGAGCCAAGGAACGTGGGGAACATCTAGAAGCTGGAACAGGAGAAAGAACGGATTCTTTCCTAGAGCTTCCAGAAGGAACCCAGCCTGGCTGACACCTTGATGTTTGCCCAGTAAGACTGTGTCAGTCTTCTAACTTCCAGAACCGTGAGAGAATACATTTGTGTTCTAAGCCATGAAATTTGTGGCCAGATGTTATGGCAGCAACAGGAGCTGAAGGGACAATCTTCAAGAATGGATAAGAGAGTGACTTGAAGGACAGACTCACTGTGAGGCCATGGTCACCAGGTCCAAATGCACCAGGGCTGACCCCCAGGCCCACGGTGCCCACCCTCACTGCCTCTCTTCTGACATCTTTGTGTCTCTCCATTGCTGGGTGGATCCTGGGCTGGGCCTCAAACTGGAGAAGGCCGTGTTCTGGCCACACGCTGTGCTGCCCGTGGCCCGTGCTTAGCCAGTCTGGAAGCTGACTTCTGAATTACGACCAAGCAAGATATGGGAAAAGTGACTTGTGCTCGTGTCTGAGCGGACAGAGGGAAACAAACCAGTGGCTTTGATGGCAGCCCCCCAGCTCTGCCTCTTCCCACCCAGGGAAGGAAGAAACTTTGGCTCACAAAGGGTGAGGTGAATGCACCCCTTGGCGCACAGCTGGTCAGAACTGAATCTTTCCTGTGAAAAAGGCAGGGGGACGACAGGAAGAAACAAGAAGCTGAGGGGCAGAGGTCAGAGAAGAAAGGCAGTGCCACCCAGAGCACCTGGTCTGAGGTGGAGGGACGCGGGGTGGCCTGGGCAAGTCACCCCTCTGGCCAGGCACCCCGTGTGGGGCTCGGAGGGTGACTCGGCAGCTGCCGTGGCCTCTGTGATTCTGCAAAGCCCCTGGAGGTGCCAACAGGCCTGCGGACGCCGGGCCCAGGACCTCGGTGGGGCAGGAACCCCCCAGCTCCAGGAAGAATCTGAAGCAGAGGAACTTGGCAGAAACCCAACTTCTCTAAAAATATTAAAAGCCTGTGGCCCACAGAGGCCGGATTTTGAGGCCCTGCGGGCTCCGACAGCCAGGTCCCTGACCGTTGAGACCTGGCACGGCCCTGGCATTGAGCAATCGGGCTCTGCCCTGGCTCCGTACCCACTGCCCGCCCGCCTGCCTACCCTGCTCCCACGGAAGGAGAGGAGAGGAGAGGAGACACGGCTGCCGGTGTGCATGTGGCTGTGTGTGCATAGGGACATATGTGTGCACATGGCAGTATGCATGCGCATGTGACTGGGTGTGCACATATGGCTTCATGTGCCAGTGTGTGGCTCCCACAGCCCTCCTAGAGGCCTGGGGTCCCAGGCTGCCCCCGGCTGGCCTCTTCTCCAAGGACAGTCAGAAAAGCCCTCACTGGGTCCCCACATGGATCTTGGGCTGCTGCGGTCTGGAAGGGACAGACAGTAGGAACAGAAAAATTTATTGAGCTCTTCCTGTGTGTTGGGCCCTGTTCTAAGCACTTCAGAGCACCAATTTGTGTGACCCACAAGTCTATGAGATAAAAACTACTTTTAGCCCCATTGTATGGAACGGAACTGAAGTCCAGAGAGGTGAAGTCATTTTCCTGAGGCCACACAGCTGTGGAGCAAAGAGAGAGAAAGCCCGGACCCGGGGCTAAGGCCCTAACACTCCATTCCACTGCCTTGTGGCAGAGGAACGGCCAGAGTCACCCAGGCTGGTGTGGCCTCCGCAAGGCGTCCGCTTCCACTCGCCCACATTTGGCCAGCAAGGTGGTCCCCTTGGGGCTTCTGAACACTTTGACGCCTTTGCAGGGAGGCCTCCTCCCGAGGCCTGAGGGTCTTGGCCACGGGGCTTGGTGCTCGGGCGCTGAAGGTGCTGAGGGATGGGGAGCCCTGTGGGGGGTGAGGCTCCAAGGCCCCCAGTGAAGAGTTGCAGGAGGGGGGTTGAAACACCTGTCTGCTGTCTCCAGAGTCCTGTCCTTCTGGATGCTCCAGGGTGTCTCCCTGAGGCCCTCAACTCCGGGAGGAGCTCAGAGTCTGGATGTGGGAGGGTCCAGGGGGGCTCACACCAGGCTCTGGGATTATAGGGGACGCCCACCCTTCCAGCCTCCTGCTCTCTGCTGGTCAGGGCGCCTGGCCCGCCGGAAGGGCAGCAGGGCGAGCTGTTTTCCTTCCTGGTGTCTGGCTGTGCAGCTGTTCAGAGTTTACTTTCCGCAGCCCCGTCAGGACTCCTCCCACGCAGAGTGGAGCCTCGTGGGGCTGTGACCGTGGGGTGGGAGCATGGTCCTGCCACCTGCAGGGTTTCTGCCCCTCTGAGCCTGGGAAGAAAGAGCAAGTCCTTGCTTCCCTGGACCCTCGCCACCGTCCCTCTGGGGCTGTCCGGCAGCGGTCACGTGCATGATGGGTGAATGACACAGGTGGCCCCAGCTCCGGCGTGCCAGGTGGGAAGAGTGGCCCCGGGTTGGTGAGGTCTGCGGTGTGGTGGCTCTGAGCCTGGGGCTCACCGTCCCACCTCCTGACTTTCTAGCCATGGGACCTGCCGATCCTCTTGGTGCCTCAGTTTCCCTGTTAGGGATGTGGGGGTAGTAATAGCCTCCGGCTCACTGGTCAGCTGTGAGGATCAGTGTGTTACTCCCGTGACATTCAGTACATGCGCCCTGTGTGTAGCTGGGATCGCCACCTTCTCAACGGAGGGCTGAAGGAGTTCTGAGCTGTGCCTTGGCCAGGACTTGATACCTATTGTCAGCCCCGCCATCCCATTTTGCAGATGGGGAAGTCAAGGCTCGCATGTTCGGACCTGAGAATCAATCAGGCTCCTGGCTTATCTACTGAGCCCTCTGACTCCTCTTCTACCCTCTTGACAAGGAAGCCAGTGTGACCCAAACGTTTGTAGAAAATCAAGTGCAGACTCTCGGCACAAACCCCGACACGTTCTGCCCTGGGGAGGGAAGACGGTGCCCCACGATTGTCCCAGCTCACCCTGGACATGTCCTTGGACCTGCAAATTTCCGACTGTTGAGGTGAAGCCTGGAGTACAATGTGCAGCCAGCGGGGCTGCTGAGACCTTCCAGAAGCAGGTGGCGTGGAGATGGGGTCCCAGGCTCTGGCATCGGAGGCCCTGGGTTCAAATCCCGGTCTTGCTCATCGTCATCATGTCCCTCTGGCAGATGACTGCCTCGGTTTACCTGTCTGTATAGGGCCTGTGAGGATGGGTAAACCTCTTGCACGGCCAGATAACCAGCCCTTACATGTGAGTTATTGTGAGTTACTATCTGGATTGACCCTCTCATTTTGCAGATGGGGAAACTGAGACCTGGAGAGGGGAAGTGACTTTTATGAGCACCATCTGCTTTTAGCAGCAACATGACTGACAGAGCTGAGAAAAGACCTTATTCCTTTAAACGGAGGGAGTTTTGCTTTAGGGTCCGTTTCTCAATAGTCAGAGCACAGCTGGGCAAAGGCCGCTCACATGCTCCTTAACAAGCCCTTGGAGAGACGGGTGGTGGCCTCATGTCTCCTGGCTGGGCTGCCCGCGCCCGCCGTGTCCTTCCCACCTTCCATGGCAGCCCTGTGAGCCACTCTGGTCCTGGTCCTGGTCCTGGTCCTGGTGAGAGTGAGCCACGGCTGTGTGGCCTTGGGAACCCTGCCTAACCACCCTGGCTCTCAGTTTCCCCATCTGCGGTCCACCCACGGGAGCTCCAGCCATGCCCCCCACCGTCAGACTTGATCACGCCTTCACTCTGAAATGGAGGAACTTTTTCAGAGAATTTTCTTTGAGGCCACATCTGCCTAGAAAATACGCTGAGAAAATCATACAACCAGACAGTATTGACTGTTCCCTTGAACTCCTCCAGCAAGTTCTTTTTTCCTTGACTCGTGGGTTGGAGACAGCAAGCATTTATTTATCTTCCAACATAAAGTAACTTTCTTCTAATTCCAGATGTAACAGGGTTCAAGGCAGAAAACCTAGAAAGCACAGGAAAACACAAAGTTGGAGGGAAAATGAAAAAAAAAAAAAAAACAAAAAACATGGGGTGGGGATGAAAGAACCCCCTCCCCCCAAAAAAAGAAAGTGAAAAGGAAAGTCAAATACACATTTATAACCGGATTTGGAGCTCTCATAAAGCGTCTGCGTTTCCTGGGAATTCTGTCCTGCTCCCGGCTCTGAGGAGCCATAAAACCTCAGGGTGTGTCCCCCCTGGAAGCCACCGTGGAGCCTGCTGGAGGAAATCTTCGTTTTCTAGAACCTTCTCCTGCACTCCAGATGCCTACTTATCCAAGAGGCAATGGGTGTGGATGGCACCCTGGTCTGGCCCCTCTCGCGTGCTCAGCAGCAGAGTAGAGAGGTTACAGGTGCTGTGGACCCGGACGGCCTGGGCCCCTTTCTGCACCAATTTCCTGTTGGCCTTGAAAGAGTTCCCTAACCTCTCTGTGCCCCACCTTCCTCACCTCTGAAATGGGGCTCCTAATATGGTGATAAACGTGAAGCTCTCGGGACAGAAGGCTATGCAGGTGGCAGTTGCTACTGTGAGGCAGATACAGCCCGAGCATTAATTTAATAAAACACAGTTGCTTGAAGAACACAGCCTGGGAGAGAGGCAGCCTGAGCGGGATGGAGCAGCCATTCCCTGGGGGCTCCCACGCCGTGTCCGGGACTGTCAGGAGTCCGAAGAGGTCTGGGCCACTTCCAGTTCGGTTGACACTGTTGGTTTATTTCTTAAACATGAAGAAATGCCAAAACAGAGTCACAAGAACAAAGAGCAGTGTGACACTGTGCTGGACATCAGTGTCCATGACTGTGTGTGTGGATGCCTCTAGAAGTCGACAACTGAGGCTCTTTGTGAACAGTGCAGGCCTGCCCCACTGTGCGAGGCTCCGGCCTTTTTGCCCCTCGGTCTCCCGTGCTAACACCCTGCGCCCAGTAGGCACCCGGTCAATGCGGAGGGAATGAATGGACACACGAGTGAATGAGGGGGACTCGGTCGTCACGGGAGAAGCAGCAAAGACAAGAACGTCTTCTGGTCTCTAAGCTCAGGGCTGCCATCAAGGCTTGAGATTCGTGCCCAAGGTTCACACAATATCAGTGCTTATCATGTGGGATTCGGGGACAGCTGTCCCCAGCCTGGGAGCGCTTTGCCATGGGCCTCTGCTGTCAATATTTGTTCAACTTTCTCTTTCATTTCCACTTTCTTTCTTACCCTTGCAATTCAAAGTCCAGATGCCAAATGAGGCCATAGAGATGGGACCTGTGTCAGCAAAATGCTTGGAGGCTGCTGGCTGGGAGCTTGGGTTCTTGGGGGCCTCTTGGGAGTTGGGGTCCCTTGACCCCTGAGGTGCTGGGAAAGGCCCTGAGGCCTCTCACTGCTTTCTGCTCTCTTTTCCCAATGGCCACGTGATGGCAGAGGAGGATGGATGGGTGCATGGAGATATGAGGACCCCTTCCTGCCCAGCACCCTCATACACCCTCACCTCCACCCCACCAATGGATGACTCTAGGGGCTCAGGCCAGCGCCAGGTGTTGTCTGGGGTCACTGAGAAGGCACAGGGGCAGCTGGAACAGCAGCCATAGGGTGGCCTCTCCAACCTCCTGGGACTCTTGGGCCTGGAGGATCCCAAGGGCAGCAGCACCCCCTGCTGGCTGGTCCCGGCACCCCTCCCTCCAGCTCCCTAGTTCTGAAACTCACCACTTGGTCCCTATGCTGCCTTTGGGGCTGCTGGACACTCTACGGATATCAGTGTGGTGGATGATTTTAAAGAATGTGGTCTCCCCAGAATCACAAATGACCCCACAGTTCCACTCCTGGACATGCATCCCTAAGAAATTCCCACCGGGCCCATCAGGGACATGGATGCGGATGTCTTGTATGAGGGGGAGTGTGGGAGCCGGCCAACACCATCAGTGAGGGTGCACGTGCCCCGAGCAGGGCTACGCAGCCATTTAGACCGACGGACAGGCAGCAGCGCAGGTGAATTTAAAAACAAAAGGCAAGTTAAAAAAAAAAAAGAATCAGAATGAGAGTACAATGCAACACTATGTATTTACCAGAAATAAAGTGCGTGGACAAATGCTAGGTGGAATGCTTAGAAATTGCCAATTATTTTACTGCTTTTTTTTTTTTATGAGGAAGACCAGCCCTGAGCTAACATCTGTTGCTAATCCTCCTCTTTTTGCTGAGGAAGACTGGCCCTGGGCTAACATCTGTGCCCATCTTCCTCTACTTTATATGGGACGCCGCCACGGCATGGCTGACACCATCAGTGAGGGTGCACTGGCTGACAGGCGGTGCGTCGGCAGGTGCCCGGGATCTGAACCCGCGAACCCCGCGCTGCACAGCGCGAACTAGACTGCTGTGCCATCGGGCTGGCCCCTTTACTGTTTTTTTTTTTAATCTGCAAAAATGGGAATGTCAGATCGTGTAACCTGACAAATTGTGGCGTATTTACAGAATAGAGATAAGAGTGCTGAGAATGAATGATTGACAGTTATGCGTAACAAGGGGGATAACTTCAGATAATATTCAGTAAAAGAAACCAGAAACAAAATAGTCCCCACTGTGATTCCATTCACACAGAGTCCAAAATCAGGCAAAAATGGATCTACATTATTGGAAGCTAGGTTAGGGGTTACCCTTGGGGGTGGGTAGTGAGTGGGAGGGGGCACGAGGGAGGTTCCGGGAGGCTAAGGATGTGCCATTTCTTCCTCCCCGCTGTTACACGGGTGCCCAGTGTGCGAAAATCCACTGAGCCCTGTGCCTGTGGCTTGTACACCTTCCTGTACCTGTGTCACACTTCAAGAAAAGCTCAGGAACGCATGTGCGCCTCTAAAGCAACAATGGATGTTTACAGGAAGACCCAGGAACAGCAAGACAAGCATTCAGTATGGTGACTATTGCTCAGGGTGGGGAGGCAATGAGATGGAAGAAGGCCCAGCACTTTCCTTCTGCCTCCTGAGCATCCCAGGGGATGTGCAGGGGCCCTGGTGACAGCAGGGTCCCCCAGCCCTTCCCCAAGCTCTCCCCTGCACCTCTGCATTGCTGGGGGCCCAGCCCTGGCTGCAGGAAAGGAGGAAAGTCCCCACTGGTTTCTTTTTCTTGTCACCGAGGGGGCTGCAGGTATTTGTTCCTGAAACTCATGGCTGAGCTAATTTTACACGGTGAGTGAGACACTGCAGAGAGAAATGAAACGGATGGCCCGGGAGTCTGATCTGAGCAGGATGGGACCCTGACCAGGCGACTGGAAGTAGGCTGGGGGCTGGGGAGAGGCCCCCTGCTGGTCTACAGAGGGGGTGGAAGCAAGGTCTGCCGGACACGGGAGTTCAGAGTCCCCTGAATATCAGTTTATCCCCGCAGACTGGGGATTAAGAACTACTGAGTCTCTTTTTGGCTCTGTCACTTGCTGGGTCCTTTGGGCCTCAGTTTCCCCATTTCTAAGGGGAAGCGTCAATAAAATGATGCCTAAGGTCCCCCAGTGTGCACATCACTGTGTCCCGTCTTCGTCCTGTCTTCCTCTCTCATTTTAGGTGACCGATCACAGCCCAACAGCAAAAAGAGTTGCATTGCATTCGGGTTTTTAGGAAAACTAAAACAAACAAGCATTAAAAACAGGCTAATTACTTCATGAAAACATCCTGCGGTGGGCACAGGGCGGGGGGGCGCCTCTCTGTCCCCCACGAGCACCAGTGGAGGCTGTGCAGGCTTTGAAGATGGGACATCCTGAAGGAAGGCTGGCTGACCCCACTGTGGATCCTTATATCACACGACACCGTCTAAAAATAATTCATCTCGCTAAAACATCTTGTGACGTATACGATCACTCCGAATCCCAAAGCTCTTCGAACAACCAAAAGACATAAAGGATTTTAAAAACGTCTGTAAGCAAAGTAAACAATCACATTTATTCACACTGGAGAATTCTTTCTCCTGGGAGCAGAGGCGAATGTGAACGAGGAAGAGAAATAAAGGCGAATTCTCTGAAACTCTTCTCTGTAGCCTTTGGTCTTGCGGGCTCACTCTGTACTCCTCGGAAGCTGCCCAGCGTTCTTCAAAGAGAAAGGGTTATTTCTGATCTTATTATTTTTCCAGAGGAAGGGGGGCCTCATGTGATTTTTTCCCCCCATCAGACAGTAGTTAAATTAGAAAAAATACTCAGGTTACAAAAGCATCTCTGGTGGCGCCGTGCAAAGAGAATCATACCTAGTCCCCCTCAGAATGCTGGGAGTTCAGAGCGTTTTCAAGATGGTGACTGGAGTTATAAATCCTGGAACTCCAGCTGGATATGGAAGCGAGCAAAGCAGGAAGGGCAATGGGAGAGAAATGAAGGGCCCAGTGGCCTGGTGGCCCCAGGGAGGCCGGGGACGAGGTGTCGTGCAAGCATTTGAGCCTACACAAAAGAAGAAACTGTGGTCTTCTGATGTCTGAGTTAGGGGTCCTGGAGAGAGAGAAGGGACCTGTGGGTTATTAAAGCAAAAAGGAGAAGAAGGTCAGTGAGATGAAGAAATTAAGACACTGAGTACAAAGCTCAGCTCTGAGCTTCCTGGCAGCCACAGCAGAAAGGGAACACGAGAAACTCCTGTTTAAGAAAAATCAGATAGGTTATCCCTATAGGTATGGAATTCACCTTGAACGATAGATGGAATTGGGAGGAGAGAGAGAGCTTGTGAGTTGGGTATGCAAACATTCACTGGACGAGAGGAAGTATCTAGAAGGTCAGTAGCTTGCATAGCCCTGAGGCTCCTGTGTGGGGAACCTCACAGAAAAGTTGTGTGTTGCAGACCTGGAAGATGATGGTGATGGTGGATGCGGTGTAGTCCCCACCCCACACCGATGTGGAGAATCACCAGGAGACAGAACTTGCCGTTCAGGTGCGGGCAACCGAACTGGGGCCTCAGAGGATGATACCCTGGGAGTGAGCCCAACTGGACCCCCTCCCCCAACTGAAGCCAATTCTATCATGGCTGACAACAGGTGGGGGATGTGAAGGGCATCTTAAAAACCCCTGGTGGCTAATCAGCTGGACCCAAGGGCAATCAGTAGTGAGGTTGGCAAGGGTCTGGGGCACTTGGAGCTGGTGATGATGGTGGTCGTAATGACCAGCATGTATTGAGGACCTGCAGGCGCCGAATCCTAAACTTTATTACCTCTTTAATCCCCACTGCAACGAAGCACTATCGTTATCTCCATCCTGCAGCCGAGAAAACCGAGGCCCTGAGAGGTGACTGTGTGGTCCTGAGCTAGGCAGCCATGTGGTGGGGACAGAGCTGCGATGTCTGGGGTCCTGGGAGCTCAGTGCCCTTGGGCCAGGCAGGGAGACAGCTGGCCAGCTCAGACCGGCACCCAGTGTCCCTGGGTTTTCCCTACAAGCCGACCCCCTCTCCTGAGTTGACATCAGAGAGAGCATGACTTCAGATAAATCTTCCCCAGGAGGTTGCATGGTTTTAGTGGGGAGTCCCAAGAAGGCAGCCCTTGGCCCCAGGCATTTAAGAAACCCCAACTGGGAGAGAGGGGCCTCAGGAATGTATGTGCCCTTCACACTCGGAAATGCCCTGGTCTGGATGCTAAATTATATCGCCATGCTGCGTATGTGCCACTGACCTCCTCCCATCTGTCCATCTGTCCTGCTGTCCTCCCTTGGCCAATCTACTCTCAGGTGTGTCACCCTTATGCTTTCCGACGTCACTTATACGGACGCCCCTGGTAGATTTCTCCCAGAGTGAAGTCCACGGGAGAAATGCGTCTCCCTGCTCAGTCACGGTGTCTCTTTTTATCAGCTGAGAGCTTGACATCTTCCCTTTTCACTGTGTCTGTTGGGAAGCTCAGAAATAAGGTTTGTGCTCCAACGTGGTAGCTCTTGTTAGCCAAAGTTTTCTGGACATTCGCCTTTTCGTTAAAGGCTGGGTTATGTACCATTTCTCGAACAGCTCTTGGCCTTTGATGGTTGTTTGGAGGGTTTAAGCATTTAACCATTTAAGCTGCTCTTTCACTAGAAGTGGGCTTCCAGGCCACCCTGCAGGTGGCGGGTCGTAAGCGAGCGATGCCTGTCATTTCAGAACAGGAGTGGGGGGAATGGGGTTGCTCCTTCAGGCCCAAGCACACGCGCGTGGGAGCAGCTATTTGGAGTGGGTTCCACGACAGGTGGTGTTGGGGCACCAGCCCCAGGTATTGTGCTCAAATGTTGCCCGCTTGTCTCCTTCACCCTCCCCAAAGCCCCTGTGATGGGGGCTGTCATCGCCCCCACCTTATGGGGAGGAAAATAAAGCTTTAGTTTGAGAGAAACGCCCACTGTGCTTCCCACACAGTTAGCAAAGAACCGAGCTTCCCACCGAGACTGCTGGCATCAAAGGCCACCTTCCTGACGAGGGCTCTCCATTCCCCAGTGTGGCACCCAGCGAGGCAAGCGGAGTCACTGTCTCTGCTGACGATGGCTCCCTGTGAGCCAGCCCCGGCCAAGGGCTCACTGAGCCCCTCTGTGATGCCCACAGTCACCCTCTGGTAACTGTCCCCATCTCTAGGTCACGTGTGGAGACATTGAACTTGGAGAGACGCAAGCTCCTCCTGGGTAATAAATGACCTCGTGGACCTCTTGTCCAAGGTCCTGTGGGTAAGAAGTGGCAAAGCCATTGGAGTGGCAGTGTCACGTGCTCACGATCACGTAGGGCACAGGTGGCCGGGCTGGAGTTCAGGCTGGGTCTGTCTACATCTAGCACGATGAATTCACGGGTGACCGCCCCATAACGAACTCTCCGGGGCACGTTCTGGGCACATTCCTAGCCTTTTGAAATTGATGTCACAAAATGAAACTGCCATCCTCTGTCACAAAATGTCCCTCGTCATTGCTGTCATAAATGCCCCGGGGCATCAAAGGCCTAACTCAGCAGGCACTCTCTGGTGCTCTCCGATCACATGCTTCGTCGTTGAACAGTTCGTGGACCTGCCTCCCAAGCAGGGACCTGCGATGCTCGGTTGACCCTGACAGGTGAGGCAGCTGACACCCTGCCAGGTGTGTGCCCACAGCAGGGCCGCGCGCAGTCACACACGCCACATGCCGGCTGCGCAGAGGAGTCTCGCGTCTCCTATGTGGAAAGATTGGCCTCTGGCCTCTCACATCCTGTGTCGCTCACACACCTTCCCGGGGGCTGATGCTGACTTACCCGGGGTCCTGGAAGACAGCGATGCCCTCCCTGCTGGCCTCCCCGGTCAGAGCCAGCAGGGTGCTGTAGCTGAAGCAGAAAGTACGTCTGGTCTTTGCTGGAAACGTGGCCGCCATTCTCATCAGGCAGAGTCAAACCGAAATATCGACTCTGGCCGGAGAACGCTCCCATGTTCCGGTTTTGTTCTGGGTCATTCGTTCTAGAAGCCTGGAGGGTCAGTTCCAGTTTGCATTGGGGGACTGAATTTTTATCATTTTGTTTCTACTTGCAGCTTATTGAAAACACACATACACACACACACACACACACACATACACACTCACATTTGGATTTTATTCTTTCTGGGATCTGGCAAGTGGAAGCTGCAGGCCTCTGGTCTATTTATGCACTCAACAAACATTTAAGAGAACCTACTGTGTGCTAGATCAGTATCTGGGGTACAGAGACAAAAAAAAAAAAAAAAGGGCAAAATAAGGAGCAGCCCAGCCATGTGCGTTTGGGAAATGCCCAACAGCCAATGGTCTGGAGTGGAAAGTCCGTGTCAGGGACCAGGCAGGAGGAACTAGGTTGGTGCCAGCTCCTGGGTCCAGGCTGGGCTGGGGTCTGAGCATCATCTCGCAGGCACTGAGCTTTGGAGATGCTGAGAGCTTTGCAGGGGCGTCAGCCATGGGCACCCAGCTCCCTTAGCGGGTCGTGTTGGAGTCCTGGTGGAACACACACGCCAGCACTGTCGAGTCTATGGAGGCCGAAGGAGGAAGGGCCAGGGTTTGGAATGACGAACTGACCCACACAGCCCCCGCATCACCCCGCCCCATGAAATGGAAACCGAGCCAGTTTTCAATTTCCTGCCAGGAGGCCGCATACTCACCCCCTGCCCCCTTCAATCGCGTAAACTCCTCACTTTAGAAGTGGGAAAAATAGAGGGTGGGGTGAAAGCCGAAAAAACAGCACGTGGCTCGAGTCAGAAGACGGATTATTCTCTCTGTCGGAACATTCGCATCCAAACGCCTGCAGCCCTGTAAGAACGGCTCCTTAGGAAGGGGTTCTTTCTGCTTTTTCTCTCTTGCAATTAACAGTGAGTTCCTCTCCTGGGCTGTGAGTCTCTGGAAGGTGGTTTCTGGGATGTTCATTTCCCTCAGCCCACACGTGGCCCAGGGCCCACCACTTAGTAAGTAATGGTGACAGCCACACTGGAGAACACCGACAGTGTGCTTTCATTGAATCCAGCGTTAGCCCTCTGCGGTGCGGCCATCATCATCTCCATTTGACTAATGGGGAAACTGAGGCACAGAAAGGTTGAGGTAACCTGCTAAGGTTGTGAAACCAGGAGTGGCAGAGCCCGGAAACAGAACCCTTGCAGTGTCTTAAAACACACCAACATTGTGAATATGCTAAAACCACAGACTTGCACACTTGAAATCGTGAATTTTATGTTATGTAAAGTATATCTCCAATTTTGAATGCAGTGAAAAAGAGAGTCCTACTGTCCCCCAAAGTGGGCCTCCTGCCCCAGAGAGTAGAAACGCTGCCTTTTCACCACTGTCATGAATGTCGGCAGAAACTGTTTACTAAATATCGGAAGGAAGGAAGGAGAGAGGAATGGATGGATGGATGAGTGGGAGGGGTGGGAGGAGGGGGGAAGAAAGAAGTCAGAGGGAGGAAGGAGGAATATCGCTGGGAATTAGTTCAAGTCCCAGCTCAGCCACCCAGTCCCTGTGGGGTCCTGAACACATCACTTCTTTCTGAGCCTCTTTTCCTCATTTCTAAAATCCTTTGCACCCTGATATCTAATCTTGGCTCCAGCTCTAACACACTTAGAGAGGTAACTGCCCTGCCCCCCACCCAGGGCAGGCCTAGAGTGCCTTCAGGGGTAGATGTGGCCCTTGGCTTCCTCCCGTCTGGAGCTGCCAGCCAGGTGGGCCTCCCTCCTCTTCTGCTGGCGGTCCCAAGAGGCTGGGCTCCCCACGTCTCCCTGGGGTTCCTGCAGACCATCCCCCGGGGCCAGGGCCGTGCCCGGGAAGTTCTGGGTTGGGAGATGTGCTGTGTCTCCAGAGGGAACTGGCTGAGTCTCATCAATCTCATTTCAAGTCACAGGCCACCACAGGCCTCCCACACAAAGCCACAGCAGCCACCGAATCACCACCTCTCAGATCTCACCCCACTGTGGCCAGCAGGTAGAAACCGGGATGCGGACACCGTTTTCTGTGAAACCAACTTGCGTTGTCTTCAAAGAAACCAAGGCTGCCCCAGTTTCAGGCGAAGGGAAACCAGAAAGTCATTCGTGGGTGTGGGGCTTGAGGGTGGAGAAGCTGGCGCCGCCGTTGCGTCCTGGAGCCGGAAGGCCGTGGTGCCTGGAGCCGGCCGTACAGGCTGGAGAGGGCCTACTGTGAGCATTGTCCCCCAGGTCCCCATTCCGTGACGTCATGGTGCAGCACAAAATCCTCTGTGGTGGGCATGTTTCCACTGTGGGGACTGGCAAGGCCACAAGCCAGGGCTCCTCCTCAGAGCTGACGTTACATGTTGGGACCACTAATGTTGAAGTTTATATTTGTGACCTCTTTAGCTCATTGGATCCTTTTAGCTTGACCTCTCCTTTGGCCACATACAATTTCTACTGCCTGCTGCTGGAAATTTCCACCTGCATGACCTTCCAGCCTCATGATTTAAAAATCCCCAAACTGAAGCCAGCGTCCCCCTCCCCTCTCCGTTTCTCCTCTGGTCCTCTCGATTTTTGTTGATGGAGCCAACATGTCCCCTGGTTACCGAGGCTCCAAACCTCAAAGTCATTGCCAGCTTCTTCTCCCTCTCTCCCCAACCTGAGCAAACGTCACAAATCCCTGACTATTTCACCTCCTTGTTATCTCTTGCTTTCAACTCTTTCACGTGCAGTCTCTGTTCAGACCCGTCCCTCCCCTGGCTCTATCTTCTGCAAACTCCAAAAGAGCCCATGTAGCTCCCTGTGATCTCCGAAGCTCAGCTTTGAACACATCAGGTCCTCTGCTCAAAACCCCTGGAGCCACGAGCTCCAGTTGTAGTCCTTAGCGACGGATTCAGTGCCTGCTGCGATGTTGCCTTCAATGTATCTTTTCCCCTTCTCCTCCTCCCTCACTCGACTCTCCAGCCCCAAGATGGTATTTCATGGACCAGCTGTGATTGGTTGGTGGTTGTGTGTCTGGGATGCCCTGGGATCATGGGGATTACAAGGCTGCCTCTGGACTCATTGCAGGAGTGCTGCAATTGATTAGCAATGTCTGCTATGAGCGAGGGAGAGTGGAGTGTGACAGGTATTTGCCAACCTATTTTTCACCAGACTGGGCTTCTCCCTACAGCCCACCCCAACATTCCGTACACTTTCCTACATCTGTGCTTTTTCTCCAGTCCTGTCCCTCTCTCTGCGTGTTCCTACCCTAGCAACTCCTTACGGGCCAGCCTGACTGCTGCCTTCTTCATGAAGTATTCCTTTGGTGCAGCTGATGTTGAAGACAGGAGCTTGTGCGTGGACAGTTCAGCCAGAGAATGATGGAAGCAATGCTGGCAAAGCAGCGTGTGGTGTGTGAAAGCAGAGGTTCCCAAACACAGTGTGGGCTGGCTGAATCCAAATTACAGGGTGGAAGCTTCTAGGATCAAAGTCCTGGGCCCCAGCCTGGACTCTCCTGTGATCAGGCCTAGAGAGCTGCATTTTTGATAAGCTCCCAGGTGATTCATTTGCACTGTCTGGGGGGCGGACCACGGTGTTGAATGACTAAAAACAAAATTCTGCCTCATCACAGAGCTGAGACCTGGGGCGGTGCTTCTCAGGCGAGCGACAGGGAAGGACCTGTTATTCAAGGTGCCTTCGGCATAATGTGAACTAAAATTGAAATTGAAAATGTTCGTGGCCATTTTGCAACATTCAAGAGAAGAGCGCTATACAGACGAACACTGAATCTCCTCTCCTGGAAATGTCTTAAGCTGTTTCTTGCTCAGGACTCATATAAGCATGCCACCACTTCATCTGTTCATGAAATGTTTTACTTTTCAGTGGAGAAGACAAAAACAGGGTGATCTTCATGCTATTGTTTTATACAAGTGACAAAAATACACCTTGCCTTGTTTAGAGGAGAATTCACATTTATAAATATTTGATCTCTTTTTCTCCACTAGACGTATACGGTACTTACCTAGAAGGTGAGCAATTATTGTTTTTAAGAAGAGGCACTTTCTAACTGAAGATGACTGACACAGGGAACTCTTTGTATTATATCTACCCTGTACATTTGAGGCAGGTTATAAAGTGTAAAAAAAGGATGGTTAATCTCTAATATATTTGGAGTGATCCATAAGGAAAACTATGCAAATTATCTTTGATATGAAAAAAATTCTGATCCATTGCACACTGATGCTTTTCTAAAATACGGTAGAAGTGAATTACCAGAAAAATAAAATAACAAAGATATACAAAACACAAGCCCCAACTTTATTAGTAAGAGACGTAAAGTACTCTGTCAAATTGCTATAAAGTGTCCAAACTCTTGCTCTCAACGTCTTCCCCCCGCTCCCTACGCTAGAAACAAACAGTCTGTGGGTTGGCTTGTAGGCCACTGGCTGGAGGGACGTCCCAAGCAGCTCGTGTGATCACCTCACCAAAAGGAATTCTTTGCAACAATTCAACACGACGCAAGTCCCTCTCCTATAAAGGTCACCGAAAGACTTGACTTCTCCTGTGAGTGTCGCGGGTACGTGGGGCAGCAGGTGAGTGAGGGGAGGGGTAGAAGAGGAACACATCCCCCCAAAGTCTGTCTTCTTCCTCGTGGTAATCACCTCTCAGTTTCCTCTCCTGTGCAACTACACCCAGACTTCCTGTAACCCCCTCTGCTCCCTCTAACAAAACCCCCTTAGCAAATCAAGTAACCACACCTCAAAAAGTTGAGATACAGGAGACGTTTCCCTGGGTCTAGAAACTTCCCATCACCGACAGACTCAGCTGGGCATCGGTGGCTCGCATGTCTCGAGTGCCCGCATGTGGAGGCTCCACGGTGCACTCCTGGCCAGCCCTCGTGTGACCCTCGGAGGGACAAGGCTTCGGTACAAACTGAAGTAACCAGATGAGTGGGTTTTCAGGAGTGCACGTATCGGATGCAATTCCACTTGAGGGAAAGTCCTGATAGTGGAGCTTGAGCCCACGAGATCTTATCTGTCTAAACTAACAAATAAAAACATCTCGTTTTGGTTGGGACTTGAGCCTCAGACTCTGAAAAAAGGCAAGATATGCAAACTGCACATTTCCATCCTGTTAAAAATACATCTGGATGCTGGGCCTGGCTTCCTTTTCCGGCCAGAGCGAGATCCTCATCCCATGAGGGGTGGCCTGGCCGCTATTTGCATAAACTCTTTACTTCAGAGTTCTGAGAAGTGTGGTAGCCAGTGAACGTCCCAAAGAGATAGTTCTTTAAGGCCAGATTCAGACCTGGCAGTAGCTGTGTGACCTCGGCTAAGTCTCTCACCCTCTCTGGTTCAGTTTCCGTGTCTCTCAGGTAAGGGAGCTGGGCCTAATGGTGAAGGCTGCCTTCATGGAGTGTTCACTACAGCCCAGGCCCCTGCTCAGCCTGCTCTGCGCAGTCACCTAATTTCACACCCGCAATCCAACCAGCTCAGCATGATGACTAGGCCCATTTCACAGATGAAGAAACGAGGCTCAAGAGATCATCACTTGCCTGATTTCACACAGCTGGAATATGACAGAATCAGACTTGATCCCCTGGAGGTTTGACTCCAAAGCCTGGGTTCTTTCCTGCCAATTTTGTATTATGAAAAATTTCAAGTGTTTTGAGAGTTTGAAAGAATAGTTTGATGATCACCTGTATGGCCACTGTCTAGTTTCAACAATTTCTTTGGCATATTTATGTTTTCTCTCTCTTTTTATAAAATGTGCATCTCATTTTAGAGAATTGCCTTTTAATACCAGCTGGATTGAGATATAATTGACATACGATGAACTACACATATTTGAAGGGTAGAATCTGATAAGCTTTGACATATGTACATCCTCACAAAACCAGCACCAGCCGTTAAGATAGTGACCCTCCCCGACACCCCCGAAGTTTATTCGGGCTCCTCTGTCATCTCTCACACCTGCTCTTCCCTGCTGCGCGCCATCCCCGGCCCCTGGAAGCTACTGATATGCTTCCTGTCACCATAGATTAGTTGGCATTTTCTAGAATTTTATGCAAATGGAATTACAGTTTGTACTGCTTTTTTGGGGGAGGTCTGGCTTCTCTCATACAGCGTCGTTGTTTTAAGATCCATCAACACTGTAGCACGTATCAATAGTTGGTTGTATTGCTTGCTGAGGAGCATTACATTACATAGATCTACCACAATTTGTGTATCCACTCCCACGTCAGTGCGGTTTCCAGTTTTGGGTGATTAAAAATAAAGTTGCTATGAACATTTGTGTGCAAGTATTTACATGAACATATGCTGTGGCGGGCAGAGGGAGCCCCCTCCCCAAAATGTTCACACCCTTATCCCTAGAGTCTGTGAATACGTCACATTATGTGGCAGAGGGATCTTTGGCGGATGTGATGAGGGTTTGGACTAGGCTAGGGAGGTTATTGCAGGTGGGCCCAACCCTTGGTAACCACTGATCTTTTCACTGTCTCCATAGTTTTACCTTTTCCAGAATGTCATAGAGTTGGAATCACACAGTATGTAGCCTTTTCAGATTGGCTTCTTCCATTTTGTAATATGTATTTAAGATCTTCCATGTCTTTTCAGGGCTTGATAGCTCATTTCTTTTTAGTGCTGAATAATATTCCATTGTCCGGATGTACATAGTTCCTTTATCCGTTCACCTACTGAAGGGCATCTCACTTGCTTCCAAGTTTTGACAATTATGAATAAAGCTGCTAAAAACATCCATGTGCAGGTTTTTGTGTGAACATAAGTTTTCAGCTCCTTTGGGTAAATACCAAGGAGTGTGATCGCTTGATCTTATGGTTAAGAATATGTTTAGTTTTGTAAGAAACCGCCAAACTGTCTTCCAAAGTGGCTGCGCCATTTTGCACTCCCGGCAATGAATGAGAGATCCTGTCACTCCACATCCCCACCAGCACTTGGTGTTGTCAACGTCCCGGATTTCGGCCATTCTAATAGGCATGTGGCGGTATCTCGTTGTTGTTTTAATTTTCATTTCCCCGATGACACGATGTAGAGCATCTCTTCATGTGCTTATTTGCCGTCTGTGTATCTTCCTTGGGGGGGGTGTCTGTTAAGGTCTTTGGCTCATTTTCTAAACAGGGTTGTTTGTTTTCTTACTGAGTTTTAAGAGTTCTTTCAGAGTATATATTTTGGATAACAGTCCTTTATCAGACTCTCGCGTCTTTTGCAAATATCTTCTCCCAGTCTGTGCCTTGTCTTCTCATTCTCTTGACATTATCTTTTGCAGAGCAGTTTTTAATTTTAATGAAGTCCGGTTTATCAATGATTTCTTTCATGGATTACGTCTTGGGTGTTTATTTAAAAAGTCATCACCATACTCAAGATCATCTAGGTTTTCTCCGGTGTTGTCTTCTAGGAGTTTTATAGATTTGCATTTTACATTTAGGTCTATGATCCGTTTGAGTTAATTTTGGGGAAGGGCATAAGGTCTGTGTCTAGGTTCAGTTTTGCATGTGGATGTCCAGTTGCTCCAGCGCCATTTGTTGAAGAGACTGTCTTTGCTCCATCAAATTACCTTCGCTCTTTTGTCAAAGATCAGTTGACTACATTCTTGGTTTCTGTTTCTGGGCTGTCTGTTCTGTTCCATTGATCTGTTTATTCTTTTGCCAACACCACACTGTCTTGATTACTGTAGCTTTATACTAGGTTTTGAACTTGGAAGGTGCCAGTCCTCCAACTTTGGTCTCCTTCAGTACTGTGTTGGCTGTTCTGGATCTTTTGCTTCTCCATGTAAACTTTAGAATCAGTTTATCAATATCCACAAAACAACTTACTGATTTTGATTGGAATTGCACTGAATCTATAGATCAAGTTGGGAAGAACTGACATCTTGACAATATTGAGTCTTCCTATCCATGAACATGGTTTACCTCTCCATTTATTTAGTTCTTTGATTTCATTCATCAGAGTTTGTTGTTTTCCTCATATTGACCTTACACATATTTTGTTAGATCTATACCTAAGTATTTCATTTTTTGGTGTGCTAATGTAAATGGTATTGTATTTTTAATTTCAAATTCTACTTGTTCATTGCTGGCATAAAGGAAAGCAATTGACTCTTGTACATTAACCTTGAATCCTGCAAACTTGCTAGCTATAATCACTTCTTAGTTCCAGGAGGTTTTTTTTGCTTTTGACCATTCTTTCTGATTTTCTACATAGATGATCATGTCATTTATGAATAAAGACAGTTTTATTTTTTTCCTTCCTAATCTGTATAACTTTTCTTTCATTTTCTTGTCTTATTGCATTAACTAGGAGTTCCAGTATGATGTTGACAGGAGTGGTGAGAGGGGACATCCTTGCCTTGTTCCTGACCTTAGTGGGAAAGATTCGAGTTTCTCACCATTAAGTATGATGTTAGCTGCAGGTTTTTTGTAGATAGTCTTTATCAAGTTGAGGAAATTCCCCTCTACTCCTAGTTTACCAGGAGTTTTTATCATGAATGGGTGTTGGATTTTGTCAAATGCTTTTTCTGTGTCTATTGATATGATCATGTATTTTTCTTTTTTCACCTATTGATATAATGGATTACTTTAATTGATTTTCAAATGTTGAACCACCCTTGCATACCTGGGATGAATTCCATTTGGTCATAGTGTATAATTCTTTTTATATATTGTGGGGTTTTATTTGCTGATATTTTGTTGAGGATTTTTGCATCTATGTTCATGAGAGATATTGTTTTCTTTTCTTGTAATGTCTTTGTCTGGTTTGGCATTAGGGTCATGCTGGCCTCATAGAATGAATTAGGAAGTATTCCCCCTGCTTTTATCCCTGAAAGAGATCATAGAGAATTGGTATAATTTCTTCCATAATTCCTTGGTAGAAATGGCCAGTGAATCCATATGGGCCTGGTGCTTTCTGTTTTGGAAGGTTTTTAATCATTAATTCAATTTCTTTTACATATATACATTATATGTATATATGTATATGTATATATACATATTCAGATTGTCTATTTCTTCTTATGTGAGTTTTGGCAAATTGTGTTCTTCTTTGATTTCATTCATCAGTTTTGTTGCTTTCCTCATATAGATATTGTACATATTTTGTTAGATTTATACCTAAGTATTTCATTTTTTGAGGGGTTAATGTAAACAATATTGTATTTTTTTTTTTTTTTGTGAGGAAGACCAGCCCTGAGCTAACATCCGTCGCCAATCCTCCTCTTTTTGCTGAGGAAGACTGGCCCTGGGCTAACATCGTGCCCATCTTCCTCCACTTTATATGGGACGCCACCACGGCATGGCTGACGAGCAGTGCGTCGGCGGGCGCCCGGGATCCGAACCTGTGAACCCCGGGCTGCCAAGTGCGGACTAAACCGCTGCGCCACCGGGCGGCCCCAACAATATTGTATTTTTAATTTCAAATTCTACCTGTTCATTGCCAGTGTATAGGAAAGCAATTGATTCGTATATTAACCTTGTATCCTGCACCCTTGCTATCTATAATCACTTCTTAGTTCCAGGAGGGTTATTTTTTGACAGTTCTTCCAGATTTCCTACATAGACGATCATGTCATTTGTGAACAAAGACCCAGTTTTATTTCTTCCTTCCTAATCTGTATACATTTTATTTCATTTTCTTTTTTCCTCTGGCTGCTTTTAAGATCTCATCTTTACCACTGGTTTTAAGTAATTTGATTATGACGTGCCTTGCAGTTTTCTTCACGTTTCTTGTGCTTGATTTTTGTTAAGCTTCTTAGATCTATGGATTTAGAGTTTTCATCAAATTTGGAAAATTTTCAGCTATTATTTCTTCGAGTATTTTTTCTGTCTTCCCCTCCCCCATCCTCCATATATACACACACATTAAACCTCATATATATTAGGCTGCTTGTTGTTGTCCCACAGCTCACAGGTGCTCTCTTCATTTTTTTTTCAATCTTTATTCTCTCTCTGGGTCATTTTGTTTCTTGCTATGTCTTCAAGTTTACTAATATTTTTGATTAGATGCCAGACATTGTAAATTTTACCTTGTCGGGTGCTAGATAGATCTATCTATCTATGTATCTATATCTATGTCTCTGTATTTCTTTTTTGTAAATATTCTTGAGCTTTGTTCTGAGGTTCATTGAAGGTCACTGGGGACCAGAGGGTCATCACTGCCCCCAAAGCATCGATACCGAATACTTCCTCTGTTCCGCAAGGGGCTGTCATGTCCACCAGACACTCCTGGAAAGTCGAGACTGACCATCAGAATTAAAACACGGAAAAGGGAGAATCTTGAACTGGGCGTCGAACGTGACCCCCTGGCAGGTCCCTCGGCCCCGTCCAGTTGGCCCAGCCTGTTGCTGTCTTGCTGAGGAATGAGTTTGAAGCCCTCTCGCCTCACAGCTGGGGTGGAGAAGAGACACTATTTTCTAGCAACCTCCCCACCCCCCACCACTCTGACTTGTTTTTATTTGGTAAATTATCTGTGTGCCTCAGTTTCTTCATCTGTAAAATAAGGAAACTGATAGTGCCTGCCTTCTAGAGCTGTTGGGATTAAATGAGCTGTGTGTGTAACACTGCACAATGCCTGGCACAGAGTAAGCACCCAATAGATGAGTCATTATTAATATTGTTGTACTTCTAATAATTGTGATTGTCTCAACTCCAGGAGGCAGGAATTCTCATCCCCATCTTACAAGGTAGGGCGTGGAGGAAACTGTACTCTAAGAGGAGAGTCAAGGAGAAGGGGTTTGGCAAGGACTCTCTCCTGCACAGCTCGTTCAGAAGTCATGCTGTGTGTACCGTACGCAGCCGGGTGTGGAGAACAGCTGTAGATCGACTGATTGGACACGTTTTCAGTGGGTTCTCCAGTGCAGCCAAGTTCTGAGTCTTGCACGGGAGATATAACTGGAATCGAGGGTCGTGGACTCACACCTGCAGGGGAGTTTTGCAGCTCATCTACCTCGATCCCTTTGTTTTACACGCAATTAACCACAGCTGGTGCTCATTAAGTGCTCACGTAGCTCGAATCCTGTGATGCTCATAACAAGTCTGTGCGGGAGGTGATGATTATGCCCGTTTCACAGATGGGAAAACTGTGGCACAGAGAGGTTCAAGGTCAAGGTCAACCTGGTCAAGGTCACTCAGTGAGAAGCAGCATAGCCAGGACTTGAACCGTGGCGGTCTAGCTCTGGAGCCCCTGCTCGTAACCACCCCACTTTCTGAACCCCACTTTACATATGAGGAAACTGAGGCCCAGAGAGGGGAAGTCACTGCCCAAGACCACAGAGCGAGCCTGTGTTGGAACCCAGGCTGTGGCTGTGGCCGCGTCTGGCCGTGCCTGGGAGTGAGTTGTCTGAATTGGCCTGGCTGTTTAGGGACCATCTTCTCATTGGTCAGCAACTTTGAGGATGGAAATCAGGGGCTCTCATCTTTGACGCTGTGGCATCTGGCACGGTGTTGGGCATATGGTGGGCTCCCTTGGGGTAGCGGCTAAGGGCCTTGGGCTGGGATCCAGACCTCACCATTTCCTGGGGCGACGTCAGCTCCCAAGTGTTGGTTGGCCCAGCTGTAGGATGGAGATGTCACACCAGGTCCTTTAGGATGAAATGCGATCTGCAGATGTAGCTCAGAGGTCAGGGCCATGATGAACACAATTAACAGCAAAAATCATTACAACAATATAGCGAAACTCTTCTGGTTTCCCTGCGCTCCATGGAGGTCTAGACGCGCGTCCTTGAGCTGCTGTTCTTACTTCCCTCCTCTCATGGCCTGTGCTCCCCACACGGAACGGCGGGCCCATGGCTCCCGTGCAGGGAGCATCTTGATGGGGAGCTGCCACTGTTTTCACTACTAAAGATTAAATAAAACAAAACACAACACTGAGGTCTCCTGACCATTTCCCCTTTCAAAGGTGGAGAACAGCACATTAAACCAGATGAACCAAAACGCTTCTGATGGGTTCTAGAAAACTCCAACCACAAGGATGAGGAAGAATGCACTGAGTTATATAAGAAGTTGGTTTAAATGTGCTTCTGGTTTGGGGTGTGTGTGCTACGAGCAGAGTCATTGCGAAACGTCCTTTTCTCAGAGAGCACCTGGGCCCGCTCCCACAGTGCTCTGGGGCCACAGTTTGGCCAAGGGCTCTCCTGATCCGAACACCTCTGAGCATGTATTTTATGAACATACTTCTGAAGTTTCAAATGGGATTACAGGACTTCAAAGTGCTTCCTCGAGAAAGTGCTTGTTGGAACATTGGCTCCCGGCTGACACGGGGAGAGGCTGGAGAGGCGCTGGGAGAGGGAAGCCCCCCGCCCCCCGCCCAGGGGTGTCAGCTGTGCGGTGTGTGCTCAGGCCCTCCAGGAGACGCAGCCCCGGATGGAATGAGACGTGCAGGAGATTTATAGGGGCCGCGCGTCTGGAATATGCCGAAGTGCTGGTTGCCACACGAAGCGAGGAATCCTGGTTTCCCTTCCTCTCGGGAGACGCCCCGGGTGGAAGCTGGGTCCCTTTTCCTGAAGGCTTAACGACTGTACAGGGTCCCTGGCCGAATGTTATCATCGCCAAAGGTGATGCTCTAAGCTGACGGAGGTGACCCATCGGACAACTTCTACTGAGAAAATGGAAACAAGCCCCATTAATCTGATGGCAGAAATGATGTGGCAGCTTTCTCTCCCTTAAACCTGAGGAGTCGGTTCTTCCAGGGCCTGAGTGATTCCCGGTTCTAAGTGTGGAGGCTTCAGAAGGTGCATGAACATTTTCAGTGTCGTTGAAGCTGGGAATGATGAGTGGATTCATTTAGTGAGTGTCATGGGGCAGCTTATGGCAGGCCCTTGTGGGCACGGGGATGAGCAGGTGTGAGACAGATACAGGGCCCTCCCCCATGGAGCTTCCGTCCCAGTGGGGAAGGACAGACTAACAAATACACAACCACCCCCAGATGGTAGAAAAAGTCAGCAGTAAGGGGGATGGGTGGGAGGGCCACTGAGAGTCCCCAAGGACCTGAAAGGGGTTCTGTTGAGGAAAGCCACCAGGAAGGGCTGTCCAAGCCATGGGAACAGAGTGGCCACTGCCCAGTTGCACCAATCCTGGGACCCCTAGAAATTTCTGTCCTAAGGACTGGCTGCCTTCTGAGGTTCCTGGAGACACTTTCTGGTTTCTGTGGTCTCCCCTGTACCCTATTGTGCCCCGAACAGGCCCAAATCCCAGCCACTGCCCTGGGAGTGTAGCTGAGGGGCCGAGTGTGGACCACTGTGAAATCATCCCCACAGAGGGATCCGGCCGGACGAGGGGTGTGGACCTCGGAGACCCGGTGGTTCAGCCTCTGGGGGGCTGGGGTCAGCGGGCTTGCTCTCTGCTGCTCCCTTCCCACATTTTGGGGCGGTCTCCAGATGGGACCTGGGAGCCGGGAACCACCTGGAACTGGATGTGGGAGGAAAGGGGGCCCCCAGCTGTGGCCAGGACACCTGGGCTTGAGTCCCCTGTGCCACTGAAGAGCTGTGGGGCTTGGGCCAGCCCCCCCACCTCTCTGAGTCTCAGTTTCCTCATCTGTCAAGTGGGGATTGCCCGTCTTGCCAGGTGAGTGTGCAACACGGTAGCCCCTAGTCACTTGAAACGTGTGAGTCTGATTTGGGATGTGCCTGAGGTGCAAAAGACTCAGAAGATTTCAAAGACTTGGTACAGAAAACGAATGTAAAATATAGCATTAATAATTTCTCAATATTGGATTCACATGTGAAAATGATAACATTTTTGGATACACTGGGTTAAATAAAATATACTATCAAAATTAATTTCTCTTGTCTCTTTTTACTTCTGTTAATGTGACTAATAAAAACTTTTAAGTGACATTGGCTCACATTACATTTCTATTGGGTGCGCTGATCGAGAACAGGGGCTGCATGTTGGAACCAGCTGGGAGCTTTATAAACCACTGACTTATCCCTAGAGGTTCTGATCTAACTCTCCCAGGGCACAGACCAGGTATTCGAAGTTTTCAAAGCTCCACGGGTGATTCTCGCATCGGCAAAGTTTGGGAACCACTACTGTAGAGCGATGAGCAAGTTTCCACAGCGGGCATCCTTTGCAGCAAGACCAGGGAAGGAGAGAATCCTGGGGCACCTGTTAGGTGCACCTGTCTCAGTAGTTTGTGTCCATCATCTCATGTAATTCTTACCTAACCCCATAAGATAAGGACAGTGTTACCCTCATTTTACTGATGAGAAAACTGAGATGGGAAGTCACCTCCCAGAGGCGCTTGCCTAGGAAGCAGCAGACTAAGATTTGAACCCATGCTTTCCCCATTTCACACCCCCATAGGGAATACTGTGAATCCCAGCTCATGGAAGCAACCATAGTGTAGGAGTTCATGCTCCTCAGAGCCTGGGATTGAAGGCCTCAGGGAGAGTGAGAAAAGTAATGAGGTCGCCAAAGCACGGGACACAGGGGCTTGTACATTATAAGTACCAGTAAGGGCAATGATCATGATTTATATCATTAACCCAACCATCACCATCATCACCATCACCATCATCACCACCATCATCATCACCATCACCATCATCACCATCACCATCACCATCATCACCATCACCATCACCATCATCACCATCACCATCACCATCATCACCATTACCATCACCATCACCATCATCATCACCATCAACACCATCACCACCGCTAACATCACCATCATCATCATCACCATCACCATCACCATCATCATCACCATCATCACCATCACCATCACCATCATCACCATTACCATCACCATCACCATCATCATCACCATCAATACCATCACCACCGCTAACATCACCATCACCATCATCACCATCACCATCATCACCATCACCATTACCATCACCATCACCATCATCATCACCATCACCATCACCATCACCATCATCACCATCACCATCACCATCATCACCATCATCACCACCGCTAACATCACCATCATCATCATCACTGTATAGACAGAGCCTTGGTCAGTGTTTCTCGCTCTCTGCCTTTCCAAATCAGCTGTGTACAGTCTTTAGTGAAGAGTTAACAGGGACCAGTGGGGCAGGGTTGATGCAGTAGAAGAATCAATCAAGTTCTTAGGAGCTATGATATTTGGAGGGTGGGGTGAGGTAATCTGGATTCTAGTCCCTACCCCTGATTATGATTAGATCAGTAGGTAGCAATGCAGGGCCTCTGACCATATTCACGATTGCCCTCCGATTCTGCCCAGCGAGAGCAAACCATTATTTCAGGGGAAATCTGATTACAGTTTTGCAATAAGATAATTGCCCTTTTGAGGGAGCGTCAGTCTTGGCATCTTCTGAAACAGCGCCAGAGCCAAGGAATAACTGGGTGTTGTTTCCAGAAGCAAGCATGGCTATTCCCTGGATTCTGACACTCTTTCCACCTCGCCCGTGGGAAGTGCAGCAATGGAAACTGCGGAGCCTTCCTTCTAAGGAGCACAGGTTTAAAAATATGCCTCAAGTTGGTGAGGAGACTGTCACTGACTGGCTCAAGCTGGAGGAGGAGCAGCATCAGTCAGCAAATGAGCGTCAACCGAAAGGCCAGATCAGGGTCCGAGCCCCGGCTTTGCTGCTTCTGACCACGCATCCCTGGGCAAGGCGCTCTTTGAGCCTTGGTGTCCTCATTGAAAGTGAGAATAATAATAATATATTGATCCAAATTTGACAAGGCTCTTGTGAGGACAAACAGGGATGGACAAGATCTTCTGAGCTTAAAGCACTAGTATTAATTAATTATCCCCACTATAAAATATTATATATATATGTATGTGTGTGTGTATCTAGGTCCAGGGCAGAGCCGTCCGATAGAAGCTGCTGTGATGATGAGAATGTTCTGTGTCTGTGCTGCAGGTCACAATCAACCACGGTCTTGGGAGTGGTCTTGGGAGTGCAGCCATCATGTAAGAATCCTGGTGGCTCCATGTGGGAAGCTCATGGTTGGAGGGAGGAGGGTGGTGTAATTTCTAGAAGGAGGGGTTTCCATTACAGAGGGGCAAACCATGGCCTGTGTGGACTAAGGAATCTGCTGCAATTGACTGAAAGAAAGAAGTGGCAGAGTTGGTGACGGGATGCAGAAGGGTCCCCTGCCGTGGCTGTTTGGAAACCCACCTCCAGGACACCCTTCCTGGTGCCCTGCACTGTGACCCACTGTGAACTCTGGGATCTCAGCGGACTTACTGCCCCACCGCCAATTCCCTCCTGTGACCACTTGGCTTGCTGTCCACTTTCCACACTCCTCCGCCTTGGGTCTCCAACCTCACTTCCCACGGCAGGGCCTTGTCTTCCAAGGACTCCTGTATCAGCCACGGTACCTAGCCTGGTGCTGTGTGCACAGCAGCTGTGGGCATAAGAAAGTCACTTCTGTTGGCCCCCAGGCAGACAACTAGCTAACATGGCAAGACAAGCAAGTCAGACGGAATGCCTTCAGCTGCAAACAGAAGACCCAACCCCAGCTGGAGTAAGCGGCCAGGGGATTTATTAACTTGCATCACAAGAATCTCCAAGCCAGGGAAGCTCCAGGCTAATTCCTCAGGTCAATGACGTTGGGAAGGACTCAGTTCTAGTTTTAGAACTGTTGGCCTCAGTCTGTTTTCCTCGGGTAAATCCCCTCCTGGGCCCAAGATGGCTGCCACAGTTCCAGACCTCACATGCGGGCACAACAACCTCCAGTCACAGTACCTGGCTAAAAATCCCGTGATTCATGGAGATATACTGTATGACACATGGAATTGGTAGAACCATCCCAAACCAGCCTATGAACATCCGTGTGACAACATTGCCTCTGGTTCCTAACGTTTTACAGACATTAACGGATGTCTTGTAAAATATCAAGGCTGGGGTTGGGGACTCAAAAGCTATTTGGGCACGACAGCCCTGTTTGCTGATGAGCAACCTCAGAGATTGAAGGGCTCTGCTGAGGCTGCACAGTGCATCTGCAACAGGCGTGGATGCTTGGGGTCGAGGTGGAGGGGGGGGCATTAGAACTCGGGTTTCCTGCGCCCGCCTGTGTTAACAGAAGTGCTCCCTTTCCCGAACATCACTGACTGTGCGACCTGCGGAGCCACCAGGCGTGTGGGGCCCGGGGAGGTCTCGAGGCTGCGTCTCTGGGGCGCTGGCTCCCTCTAGTGAAAAACTGAAGAATTGCATGGTGTCCTTCAAGCTTCACAGCAATTCCCCAACTGAGCGAAGAAACACCTGCAGGGCTTGCTAACATGCAGATTCCGGGGCCCCATCCCCCGGGATTTGGATTCAGCAGGTCTGAGGAGGGGCCTGGATATATGCATTTGAACAAGCATCCAGGGTGACATTGATGTTGCTGGTCCATGGACCACACTCAGAACCACGGCTCCCTGGCAGTTTGGGGTCAGGGAAAGCACGTTGAATGCACACGGAGTCTGAAGACCTGGTTGCTAGTCTTGCTGCGTGACCTTGGGCAAGGCATGTTTCCTCTCTGGGCCTCTGTGTTCTCATTCATAAGACCAGTGGGTTGGACTAGAGAGGGAGCAATGAGATTTGGAGTCACTACTTACTCATTAACAGTGGGACTTCTGTCTTGCTGGGCCTCCATTTCCCCTCCATAAAGTGGGTGCAACAAAACTTGCTTCATGGATGCCTAGGGCAGCAGTGCTTCTGTACTCTCGCATGTGTACCCGTCACCCAAGATCCTGACAAAATGCAGATTCCGATCGAGTAGGTCTGGGCGGGGGCCCGAGACTGCACTGCTAACCAGCTCCTGGGGAGGCCGACGCTGCTGGTGCACAGATCAGAGGGTTTAAAAGGCCAAACAAGACCACACACGGTGGGAGGTTTGTAAATTTTAAGGTCCTACCATTGTGTAACCATTGTGTGTTACTGTCGTGTATTCCTTGGTTGAAGAGCTTGGGAAACGCTCTTGGAGACTCACAGTGCACAGTGGCGTACTAAACCGTGTTAAATTAGCATATGAAAACCAACACCCCCTGGAACACGGGCTCCAGCCTCGCTGCCTCAAGGGCGCACCACGCTCTCTCTTTGCACGTGCTCTTCCCTCTGCTTAGAACATACTTCCCGACTCTCCTGGCTCGCTCACCTCGTTTTGTGAGTCAGCTTCCTCCACGCAGCCTTCTGTCCTCCTGGCACTGGACCGGGGCTGCTCCTCTGCACTCCCTAGTGCCCCAAATGTCCCCACCACAGCGCTTTTCACAGTGCACTGGATTTGCCTTGTCACTTGTCTGTCTTCTGCTGGGCTGTCTGTTCTGCAAGGGCTGGGACTGGCCGTGTCAGGGGTTCACCATTAGGTCCCCAGTGCTGGGCCTACAGGGCAAATAAATGAATGCTGGGTGAGTGAAGGAATGAGTGAAAGAAGGGATCAGTCCTTCGTGGCCCTCAAACCCCTTCAAGCAGAAGGTGGTTCTGGACTTGCACGCTTTGACCTGGGGTAGAGAGCCCTGGAATGAAGCTAGACAATGAGGGTGCACCCACGCGCACACATATGCAGGCACACACAGGAACACATGCGTGCACACACGCATATACACCATAGAGTCCTTTAAAACATCAGTCAAGAGACCTGAAAATCCTGCATCTTTGGAAAGATTTTTTTAGCTATCTAATCCTTGAAAAATATAATTTTCAGATTAGCAAATTCTGAAAAGATAAAACACTTATACCTGTTGGGACTGAGTCCAACAGAGAGAGGGAAAGGACTTCCTGGCTCCCATTACCCCACCAGATGGGTTAATAACCCATCACTACCTCCCGGGGTATGCCTGCCTCGCTCTGATTTCTAAGGATGCTTTAATTGAACAAGACTCTCTAAACGTGGAAACTGAAAGGAAGAAATGACCGTAGCACTGGCTCTACGCTCGTGCCAGCACCATGGCTTCTGGGGTCTTGGGAATGGCCCATCTCTTTGGCCTCAGTATCCCCAACCTTAAAATGAAAGAGGTGGGAAAGTGGCTAAAAAGAGAAAGACAGACAATACCAAGTGCTGACAAGGATGTGGAAGAACTTGAACTCTCATACCGTTCGGCGGGAGTGAACTTTGCTACAAGCACTTTGGGAACCTCTTGGCAATTGCTCCTAGATCCATCCCCTATGACCCAGCACCTCCGCTCCTGGGTACAGCACAACAGAAATGTAAACATACGTTCACCCAAAGACACAGACGAGAACGCTCACAACAACACTGCTCATTTTAGACAAAAACTGGGAACTGGCCCAATGCCCGTCAATAGCACACAAAGAAATGAACTATAGGATATTCGTACAGGCTGTGCTACAGCGAGGAGAAGGAGCTTCCACCAACACAGGGTTGAAAACACAGTCCGGACTCCAAAGAGCTCACACGAATGATTGCATTTGTATCAAGCTGAGTAACAGGCGGAAGAAGTTTCCGCTGTTAGAAGTCAGGAGAGTGGCTGCCTTTCTGGGCGTGGGCGAGGGGAGTGAGCACACGGGGATGCAAAGGGTGTTCTGGTGGGCTGATACTGTTCCTCTTTTCTGGGTGCTGGTTACATGGAGGTTTCAGCTTGTGAAGATTCACTGGGCAGTAAACTTTAGGACTCGTGCACTTTATACATGTTACGCTTCCATCAAAAGTTTACATTGAAAAAGGAGATGCTGGAATGATTATTCTGGCTCTGCTGTCCGTGGCTCTCCCATCCTTCCTTCTTTCAGCTGCACTTGGCCCCCAGGGAAAGGTCCCAGAGGGGAACGGGGCGTGGGGGGGTACTCCTTGCTTGGGGTTTGGCAGAGTTTTCTGAGGTCATGCCAAGAGGTGGCTGGGGATGGAGAGATGAGTAAAGGCTGAATTTCCCTGAAAGGAAGACGTGGGGCAGACTTTGGGCTCCACAGTGGTTTCCTTGGCAACCAGCTGTTGTCAGAAAAACAGAACAATGTGAGAACACAGCTGGGTCAGGCCAGGAAAGACCCTCGGGAGAACTCACGCACACAGAAGAATAAGAGGAAGTGGTTAGAGTTGGCGCTGGGCAAGCGTCCCCAAGTGCAGACCCGCCTCCCTGTCCACCCCTGGAATTTTTGTCTTAATCAAATGTTTGCAAATCAAATATCCTTTTCTCATTGACAGATATGATGATCCCAGGGCTGTTTCCCAAAAGGCAGTTGTGGGGGCTATGGAATATAACTGGTTTGACCAGCTTTCCCCTGTTTGGAGGTCAGTTATGGTCACATTACATTTAAAAAAAGCAATCACTTATGTTCAACTTGTCCTTATTTGTCTAAAGACTAGTATGGCCTCTTGAAGACCCTCCCCCTTCCCATTGTCCGAGAGCTTTGGGACTGTTCTTAGCGCAAGGGGACGGTCAGGCTGCCTGCAGGCGGCAGGTGGAGGAAGGGTCCTAAGTGTTTGAGACCACCCCCACCTTCTGTTAGAGCTGCTGCTCCAGTACTGGCCACACGGTGTCACTGTTGAACACCGCGGCTGCACAGCCTGAGGGACCCTTGCCTTCTGCTGAAGAAGGACCCTCCACGTCCCCGGGTTAGAGCTCCTGCAATTCACACTCACAGGCTGAGCTTTGCTCCCCCAAATGCAACGTGGCACCAGGGTGACTGGGGACAGGTGTGCTTCTAGTCTCCCCAGAGAGGGAACACAGCCTCCCCAGTGTCACACAGCCAAGAGGACCAGGTTCCCAAAACACATGCACACCCACACACACACACACACACACACACAATATGCATCATGGGTAATTTGGAATTGTGAAGTGGAAATTTACTCTGTTGCTCCAGCTAAAGATTCCTGCAAAGACCCCCATGGAAATATGAATGGAGTCTAAGTGGGGTAGATGAGACACTGGGCTTCTGTGTTAGATATGCTTGTACGCAAGTCCTGGTTCTGCCAAACACTCTCCGGGGACCCTGGGCAAGTTGTGTCATCCTCAGAGCCTCATAAAGTGGACCCTGGACTGGTGCCCAGCAAGCAGGGCTGCTGTGGGAAGCCAAGGGAATGATGCACAAGGAGCTCGTAAATACTCCTCCAGGGGCCTCGGCTGGCGATGACCTCATCTGACCTGACGGCCCGTAGCCAGCTGTCCCCAAGGCCTGGTTTCGGCCTCGTCTTGATGTCCCCCACAGCCTGGCATCAGCCATCTCTCCAAGGAACTCAGGTTCCCGCATTCATATATATATTTTTGCTGAGGAAGACTGGCCCTGAGCTAACATCTGTGCCCATCTTCCTCTCTTTCGTATGTGGGACACCACAGCCGGGCCACCGATGAGTGGTGTAGGTCTGTGCCCAGGAACCGAACCCGGGCTGCCTAAGTGGAGCATGCTGAACTCAACCACTATGCCATGGGGCCAGCCCCCTGGCATTCATAGTTTTAAAGATTTCCCCAGGTCATTGTCACGTGAAGCAGGGCTGAGAGCCGCTGGACTGGGTGGGCTTTGATGCTCCTTCTGTTATCTTCATAAGTACATTTCGTGACCTTGGGCTAGTGCTGTTCACCTGTCATCTTATGTGACCCTCACAAACAACCCACGAGGGACAAATTGTTAACCAGTTTTGCACATGAAAAATCAGAGGCCCCCAGAATTCGGCACCTTGTCCAGGGCCACACAACTGTGGGAGACAGGGGCAGGATTTGAACCAGGCCTCCCTGCCCCTAGAGTCCCTTTGCTTCCCCTGTCTGCCTCTAATTCCTGGCTTTCCAGTCCAAGGGGTGATGGAACTTGGTCTTCCCTGCATGACCAAGCTTGTCCTCCTCGTCCCGTTCCACCCAATATTGCTCCTCTGGAGGGTTCTATGTTTTCATTTTCATTTGTTCATTCATTCGCTGTTAAGCCAGAGGGAGATAAAGCCAATCTGCATGTGGAGTCAGGTTGACCCAGCGCGGGCAGTGGGCACGTGGGGAGGTGGGGCCCGTGGGGTTGGCGGCCTTCCTGGAGGAGGGCAGTCCCAGAGCACAGCGATGGGAGCCTGGGGACCAGACACCACAGGGCAGTGTGGGGAGGCTGCTGGTGAACGCAAGGCAGCAAACCAGTCATCCCCAGTAACCACACCAGCTGTAAACACTGGAGGGGCGTGGCCCCACGGGGCTCTGGGTTCTTCTGGGAAGCAGACCGGGGGACAGGCCACCTCACCCGGGTCTGGCTGCGTGGGGCGTCTCTCACAGAGCTTATTAGTTTCACAGTCTTCATTTAAAAAGGGAATATAGGCTCGTGAAAAAGGCTTTGGAAAATACAGAAATAAATACATAATGCCTCCGCTGCACACTCAGATTCGATCACTATCGGCCTTTTGGTGTATTTTCTTCCAGACTCCACTCACCGCCCCCTGTACTGTCACGTGTATTTTCATTTGACAGCATATCACAACCATTTCCTATAATAATAATAACAGCCTCGGACACGCGCCAGGCGCTGTTATAATCTTTCCATCATTAGCTTGTGTGGTGCACACAATGACAATTAGAGCACATACTTCATCCCTCCTTATTCTACAGATGAAACCCCACAGCTGGAGCCAGGATTCGAACCCGGGAAGGACGTGGACCGCACAGAGAGTTGTTCTGGCGCCTCCAACCATAGCAGCCGAGTACCTTTCATCTCAAGGTTTCGTCTGGAGCTTCCAGGATCCTGACACGGTCAAAACTACATCCCTGACAGCTCTGTGAACTCCTCCAGGTGTCTCCCAAGCCTGGGGTTTTACTCAGCTTCCAGACTGGCCAGCCTCTCTGGAATCTTCCAACCTCTGGGTACCTGGTCTTTCTCCTGGAGGCTGAGTCCAGAGGGTGTCAGAGGGACCCTGCCCCTTGTGACTCCTCCCCATAGCCCCCTGAAATAAAATGCTCTGAGTTGGCAGACCTGCTGGTTGTTGCCAAAATTTCAGCTCCGGGCTCCCTGGGTTTTCAAAGCCATTTGGGGCCCCGGCCATCTGCACTGCAGTTGAGTAACTGCTGGGGATGCGGGGCCCTGCCGCCAGCCTAGTCGTCCCTATCAGCGTGGCCTCTTCACCCCGCCTGCCTGCTGACACCTCTGTCCCCTGCCTCCTGCAGAGGGAGATAAGCATCTTTCCTGGGAGGCACCATGTCACCTTCTGGCCCAAATTAAACTGAGCCAGGGCTCCTGGCCAGGTGGCTGGAGTGCGGAGCTCCACATAACAGCGAGGGGGCCGGCCGTGCGGCCCCTGGGTCCTGCGGGCTCATCCATCAGCTGGGCTGCTTTGATTCGGATAGCGGTTTGATCTCCAGTGACAGGGGGCGGGAGGAGGTTTATGGCCCCACTTCCCCCAGGCCTTGAATCGAGCTCAGTGTCTCCAGAGGGGACCTTATCCAGCCAGGAGGTGGCCTGTATTTGGTCCAGGAGTCTGCTGGCCTGGAGGCCCATGTTTGAGACAAAGCAGAGGAGGGACGAGAACCCCCACCTTGGAGAACTGACATGAAAATAGCTCCTAAAAGCGGCCTCATGCGGGGCTACCTTCCCTTTGCATTTTGAATACTTGTCTCACTAATCACCATCACTTGGAGGCAGGCATTAACGTGTCACTCCTCAGATGAGGAAACTGAGGCTCAGAGAGGGTGAGTAAGTTGTCTAAGGCTGCCCAGCTAGAAAGTGGAGCTGGGGTTTGGACAGGTCCATCTGACACTTCATCTCCCAGTACGCCCACGTCTCCCAAATGTAGGGGCAGGGGGGCCGGGACTGGGCCCCCAAAACACCAACTCGCCCTGGGAGACAAAAGGCTGCTCTCAGGGCTGACCCTCCAGAAGAGAGTCTCTGGGGGACCACAGGTCTGTAACACTCAGTTGTGACATTTGCTAATCTCTCATGAGGTTTTTTGTTGTTGTTTGTTTCAGATACAAATTTATTATTTTTAATTTTTTCATGTATTTAAAAAAGTGGAAAAAATCTCAGATTTACAGAGGAGCCGCCAGTGTGGAGCCACGAACCCCTGAGTTTAAGTCGCTGACCTGACGTCCCATCACCCCATGCTTCAGGGCAGGGTCCCGCACACAGGACGGGGGCTGACACGGCCGTGTCCCCGTCAGCGGGTCCCCAGACCCTGTGCAGGTCTCACCGGTTGTCCCCCTGCTTCTTCCACAGCAAAGCGCCCGTTCAGGATCCCGCGCTGCCCTGAGCGGCCGCGCCTCAGAGCGGGGTCGCTCGTCTTCTGTGACACGTCCGCGGAGCGTCCCTCGAGCGGGTGTGTCTGACGCTTCCTCACGCTCAGGCCCGAGGTGGGCGCCTTTGCAGGAACGTCAGGTGCTGAGCGCATCCGAGCGGGCGGTGCGCCAGCTGCCCTCCTCGGTGCCCGACACGCCTTAGCTCGTGTGACTCTCACGACAGCCCCCGATGGCGGTCAGCGTGCCTGTTTCCCAGACAAGGACACACGGCTCAGAGAGGTTAAATCACCCGCCCCGGGTCACACAGGCAGTTCGCGGCAGAGGAGGATTTGCACCCTGGCTGCCCGGCTCCAGCGTGCGCGCCCTGGACCGCGCTGCGCTTCCTTCCCCCCAGGCAGACGCGCGGACCCGCGAAACGCGGAGCGTGGACGGCCGGCCTGGCGTTTGCGCGGCCCCCCGCTCGGGGGTGCTTGCGTGCAGCCCTCTGCCGGAGGTCTCCACACGCCCGTGGCGAGGGGGAGGAGGTGGTCCCGTTAGCTGCTTTGAAAATATTCTTGAAGCTGCAATCACACAATCAGCTTGTAGGCCCCTGTGTCCCCAACGCTGCCGAGCATGGGGGGTGTGGCCTCGGTCTCCCTGTCTTGCTGGGCCACCCGGAGCCTGCTTTCCATCTCCTGGGGCTCTTCCAGGCTGCCCTGGACCTCCCTCCCTCCTTCCCTCCTTCCTTCCATGGCTCCCTGCCCTGTTTCTTCTCCGGCTTCGCTGGTGGTGTCTCTGACCGTCCCTCATTGTCTCCCTTTCTCTCTTGCTCTCTGCCGCTCTCTGTCTCCCCATCTCAGCTCCACAGCCCCCTGCCCTTTCCCTCTCCGGCCTTCTCTTAGATAGTCCTGGAGGCCAGGGCAGAGGGCTTTGCTGCCACTACGTCCGGGAAGACACAGTTGGTCAAATGTGCAGCCGAGCAGAGACCTGGACTTCTTTGCCAGCTGCAGCACTTCCCTGCAGGCGGTTCAGGATTTGGGGAGTGGACAAAGACCATGTTCTGGAAGGAAGAAGAAGCACGTTTGGGGGCTGTGTAGATTTTGAAAACTCAGACCCATGCCAGGCATAGCTTATCTCCAGGAGAGTGGGGCAGGTCCCTCCACACATTCCAGGGTGGCTCAAGAATGCTGCTCCCGGGAGCCCCCAGCTGTGGGGTAGGCTGGTGGGGGAGCGGCCCCTGATAAGCTGCAAACCCGTCCAGACAGGAGGCGCCCCTTCCCCATGCGGAGGACGGTGGAGAAGGGCCCAGCTGCTTTCTGCTTCCTGCCTCCCTGCAGATCCCCGCAGAAGCCTCCCGTCCACGCCTGCCTCAGGCCACCTCTGGGTCCAGGGATGCAGCTCTGAGCAGGCTCCAAGGGCCATGAGAGGCCAGGCCCCAAAATGGATCACCCAGGGGCCTCGGTAGACGATTGGCCTGGAAATGTCCATGGGAGAGGCACCTGGGGGGGGGGGGGTAGAGCAAAAGGGAGAGGGAGAGAAAGAGTCAGAGAAAGCTGGCAGAGAGCCAGAGGTGACAGTGGGAGGGAAAACGACACCCACAGGGATGCAAAGAAACCCACATGCGACGGTGGCAGAGAGACACGTAGAGAGAAAGCCAGAGAGAAGGAGAAAACAGACAGGGGGAGACAGAGACTGTGACAACCAGCCTGGGCCAGTGCACCAGGAGGGGCTTCCCTGGGTGAGGGGAGGGGCTCCTCGTCCGGAGGGTAAGCAGCCCCCGTGGGCACGTCCACCCACCCTGCCCAGACCCTCATCCTGCCCCCCCCAGAGCAGCCAGCGGGAACCTGGGATGTGGGTGCACAGAGAATGTGTGTGCAGGCGTGTGAGTGTGTGCAGTGTGTGGGGGTGCTGTGTACACCTGAGCGTGTCTCCTGGTTCCCTTCCCCGGAGGAGCCCCTTTCCTCAGCCTGAGAACCACCCCCCACCCGCAGGTGGCTGGGTGGGCAGCAGGGCTCAGGGCCCGCGCTCTCTGGGGCTGCAGCCTCCTCCCAAGCAGAGGGCTGGTGGCTGAGCCCCGATGGACATGGGGGTGCTGGGGCTCAGATCTGCGACAGCAGCTGCCTGGGTGGGTCTTTGGCGATGGGTCAAGCAGGCTGCCGCTTCCCACACTCTCTCTGGTCACTCCTGCCCTTCCACCCCCAGCCCTGGGCCACCCTGCACAGGGCACCTTGATGCCCGGGCCGCTTTGGTGAGGCCGTCCGGTTACCAAGCACTGATTCTAGCCCACGGGGTGGGCATGTGTCCGAGTGGAGTTGAGGGTGGAGCCCTTGGGAAGGTCACCCATCTCTCTGGGCCTCAGTTTCTACATCTGGAAGGGATGTGGGGACTCGTCATGAACGCTTTTCTACTTTCTCGTTTCTGAACCACGTTATCTGTGAAAACAAAACAAACAGACAAGCAAACAAAAATTCCATGTGCAGTCTGTGGGATGAGACAGGCTTGTCCAAACCCGGCCTCATCACCCGCCAGGGACTTCACTGTCCCGAGCCTTGTTTATCTCATTTGTAAAATGGGGACAATGGAGTTCCTTACCTGGAGGGGTCTGAGGATGGCTGAGACCAGGCCTGTGAGTGCTCAGCACACCTGGCCACACACCTGGAGCACACCTGGTTGACAAGCCCCCGCTCAGTACACAGGTGGCCCCTGCTGCCCAGTGGTTGCCATGATTATAGCGCGGGTCCCTGAGACTGTCTGGTGGAGCCGACCTTTCAGAGCAGGCCGGGCGAAGTTCCCAGGCCCTGGAGGAGGCTCGCCCATGGCACTTTCTCCTCTCCCTCCCTAATCCTCTCGCCTTCCAGGCAGCGCCCGGAGACTTTGTTCTGCACAAGGTTTCTGGGGCGCTTCGCAGACTTGACAAAACAAGGAAATGCCAGCACACAGTTCCCAGAGCGCCTGGCTCCGCGCTGCCCCGGTTCCATCAGCCGAGGCCGGAGACCAAAGCCGCCTCGCGCTTCTGACGTCTGGCAGCCGGGCTGTGTCCACAGCAGCGGGGCGGCCCAGCTTTCCCGCTGTCCTCGCCCCCTGGGAGCTCCGCTGGCTCTGGGCTCCCTTTGAACTACTGGGAACTCAGTGCCCAGGGCTGCTCTCAGGGACCCCAGACAGGATGAGGCTCTCGGTCCCAAGAGCACACTCTGGGGGTAACCAGGACTTCGTGGGTCGACTCTCGGCCGGGAACACAGGGATCGAGCCGGGGCCATTCAACAGGTCCAGCTCACCGTCGTTCATTCATTCATTCACCCAGCCACGAATGCAGCATTTTCTCTATTTCTCAGAGATGGCTTTTCCACCTGTAAAGTGGGACAATGACACCTATTTCACAGGGTTGCTGTGAAGATCCAGTGAGCTCTTGCATGTAAAGTGCCCAGACACAGCAAATGCACGTTACTGTTACAACACGACAGGGCGGCCAAATATTCCCACTCTGGAGCCACAGGCCTCCTCGGTTCAAACCCAGGCTCCACCACCCACTGGCTCTGTGACCTCAGGCAAGTCACTTAATCTCTCTGGGCCTCGGTTTTCTCTCCTGTGAATGGGTATAGCCGCAGTACCCAAGTCATAGAGCTGTCGATGAGACACAAGTCAATATTGGTAAAGCACCTAGGACAGAGCCCGGCGCTGAGGAAGTGCTATATCAGCGTTTGTTAAAAAAAATGTACATATCTGTCCCAGAAAGAGCCAGAAACCAGAGGCCCTGGTCCCTGTGCAATCCCTCCTTTGCTTGCATGTCTGAGGGATGTTGTTTCTCCTCGTGACCATCGGCTGTGACCGGGTGGAGTGAGGGCACAGGGACACGGCGGGAAAGGAGAAGGAATACCTAACACCAGATCTGGAGGGATCTTTCCTATTAACCACATTTGATGTCTGAAGAAACTAAGGCTCGTGTTGGCGATGTGACTCACCCAAGTCCCCACAGTGAGGAAGTGCTGGAGCTGGGCTTTGAACCTGGGCTGTTTCCAAGACCTGTGGCTCCCAAGACCAGGGGCAAAGTGACTCCAACTGAGTGGCCAGAGTCAGAGAGGTGGGAGCCAGGGGCTGAGCCCGATTGCATTGGCTGACGCAATAAAGGATTTGATTTGTCAATTCATGTAAGGAATGTTCCAGAGATGGGGTGGGCGTCGATGTTGGTTTGCTTTAGCACCCGGTAGTATCACCAAGGACCCAGTTTCTTTCTTTCTGCGGTGTTAGCTCATTCTCAGGCTGGCTTCCCTCTAGGTTGCAAAGGGGCTGCAGGAGTTCCAGGCATCATATCCACACACTACCCCATTCACAAGGAGAAAGAGCTGGTTCCTAGGAGGGGCTTATTCTTTCCCGGAAGCCTTCAGTAAGCTCCCCGTCACATCTTGTTGGCCCCAGATGGATCACATGCCCATTCCTGGACCAATTCCTCTGACCAGATGAATAACATTCTCTGATTGGTTGAGATCTGACTTACCTGGGCTGATCTCTGTGACATGGATTCACACCTGAAACTTGGGGTAGGATCAGCCCCTCCTTCACACCTATGTCTAAATCACAAGGCAGGATGGAGGGATCCTGGGGACACCTCTGCAATGCTCATCATGAGTTCCTACTGTGTGCCAGACCCTAGGGGGTCTACAGGACGTTAACCTGTGCTCTCACGACACTCACACCTGGCGGGAGAGACAGACAAGAAAGCAGATGCACGTAGTGCAGTGTGACACGTGCTATGACGGGGCAAGGACAGAGAAGGGACAGCTGACCCAGCCCAGCGATGGCCAGGAAAGCAGTTTGGAGGAGAATTTCAAGTGAGACCCAGCCAGGGGAAGGGGGAGGAAGGCTGCTTCAGGAGAGAACACCGTGCTGGAGGGCCCGCGGAGGAGAGGGAGCCTGGTGTGCTCCGTGACTGATTAGCAGTACCTGCCGTGGGTGCGGAGTAGGGACAAGTAAGTTTCACGCTGAAAAAGCACACTTGTTTAAAATGGACTGATGTTTCGGAGCAAATTGGGTCTTTATCTTTAAAAAAACTCCCCAAATTATGAAAATAAGCCCATTTTAAAAATATGCTGCTTAATAAAATTTGATGTATAATGGCAACTCTAAGCTAGTTCTTAGACCAATGTGTACAGTTGCTTTGCATCATTTTATGGCATTTTACCCTAGTGCAGGGCAGCTCACCTCCAGTGACTGATCAATGTGGGGTTACGGGCCCAGAACTCTTGCTGTGACTGGGGACGGTTCTGAAGGGTCACCTACCCTGTCGAGCTCTCCGTGGGGACAGTTGAGGCTTCTTTCCCTGCCCGGGCTGCCTCCTTCCCTTCCCAAGAGAACTGCTTCCCCAAACCCCCTACAAACCAGGAGTCGGCCCCCTGGGAGCCCAATTTCCCCTCGCTGGAAGGTGATCTTTCTTCCTCCCCTCTTGGAGGTGGGGGGACGGAAGTGAGCGTTTCTGAGCCCCAGCCTCATTAACCCATCTGACGTTTCCTAAACCTGGACTGGATCATCGCAGACCATGTCCTGCAGGGCTAGAATCCACTGTTAATTCAGGGAAACCCAGCATCTTGTGAAAGGCAAGCTCTCTCTCTCCTCTGTTTCCTACCAAACCCAGATTCTTTCCGCCTCCGCCCTGACCTGGCCAGGCCAATTTTCCCTTAATGCTCAATTTCACCTGCCAATTTGCGAGACAAGAGCCCTGCTATCCTGTGGGAGCACAACACCGCCTTTGAGAGGCCCCTGGAGGCCCCACCTTCTCCCCAGCACCCCGGGCCCCCGCACAGGCTCCTCTCAGGCTGTTTGCAGAAGACGCCTGGATTTCCAGGCCCCGCTCCCAGGCAGGCAGGAAGAGGGTTCCTCCGCCCGCACTCGGGCACTTTCTGAGAGGCTTTTCTTATGGGAGTCATCAGAGCAGGCCTCGCGTCTCCCGGATGAGAGCGGCGCGGTTTCGCAGGGCTGTATTAGGTCAGCGGAGAGTGCCTGGCTTGTCCGCTGCTCTGGCGAGCCGCGCTCCGTCATGAGATGCAGGAAAGTGCTGGGGCTCCAGCCGGCAGACACGGCCGCATCAGAGCCTCGGCCCCCCCACGCTGGCTGTGCTGCATTTGGAGGAGCTGAGGAATCGTCCAGCTCGCCAGCCTCGCTGGGCCTGTGGGCCCTCTGCCCCGGCCTCTCTGCCTGGAGGGTGGGACCTGGCAGCAGAGGCCCTCCTGGTGGCCCCATTGATATCAACACTCTCTCCAGAGCCCCTCTGGCAGGTTTGAGGAGGGATCCTGTGGACGTTTCCAGGCCCCCCTGTTTCTCTCTTCCCTCATCAGTGCAGTGACGTGTGTTTCTGATGTGCCTGCCCTGGAAGTGAACGGCTTGCTGGCTGTGGATTCGTTCTCCTGGGGTAACCTCAGCATCTGCCCTCTCTTTTGTCACTTGGCAGGGGCTGACTTGTGTGAGAGCCCGTAAGTGCTGCCTGCCGGGCCTGGGGCAGGGGCTCAGCAGGCAGGGGTGCTCCCCCTGAAGGACTAGCACTGGCCACCCTGGCCTTCCTGTCGTTAGCGAGTTAGAGGAAAATTTCATTTTCACTTGTTGCATCTGGAGTTTTCCATTTTGTGTTCCAGGTTCGTTGAGGTTGGAAGGAGCAGAGAAATATCAAGTTGCCTTTTCCAGAATCCTGGTCAATTCTGTAGGAAAGCCATCAAAATCAATCAGAATTGTCAGCCTGGGTCGTTTAACGGGGGAGGCTTGAACCTGAGAGGATTGGGTTTTACGGCTGGCCAGGGTTTTACAGCTCGTCTTGCAAAACAAGTGTCCTGGTTTCTGAGCTGGAAGGGCCCTGGGGAGCTCCAGGAAGTGCCTGGCGGGAGTGACTGAGAGCACGGCTCCAAGGGCGGGACACGCACACACACACACACCAGCTTCGAGTCCCAGGCCCATTGTGGACAAGCTGGGCCAGGTTCCCATCACCTCATGTCTCCGTTTCCCTTCTGTGAAATGGGGGTCCTGGGGATATTAACCTCCCCGGGTGGATTGGGGTCAATGGATAGATGATTGTAAGGTGCTGTTATGGCTTCGGTCCCCCCCAAAAGTTACGTACAAGCCCTAACCCCCGGTTCCTATGAATGAGATCTTTTTGGGAAATGAGGTCTTTGCAGATATAATGAAGTTCAGAAGAGCTCAGACTGGATCAGAGTGGGTCCTAAATCCAATGTGTCCTTATAAGACGAGGGATGTTTGGACACAGACACAGAGGGAGAAGGCCACGAGAAGATAGAGGCTAAGACTGGACGTCTACAAGCCAAGGAACGCCATGATTGCCAGCGACCCCAGAATCTGGAAGAGGCAGGAAGGATCCTCCCTCAGAGCCTCTGAAAAGCAACCTGCCCTGCCGACACCCTGATCTCGGACTTCTGCCCCCTGCACTGTGAGAGAAGACATTTCTGTTGTTCTAAGCCCCCCAGTTTGTGGTCCTTGTGCAGCAGCCTGGGAAAACTAACCGGCGGCTGACGTGGAGCCCCACCCTGTGAGTGCACGTAATTGCATCCAGACTCCCGTGGCCGCGCAGCACCGGCTCTGCTCGAAAGCCCTGCGTGCCCCTCCAGTCTCCCACCGACAGAGGGCCGTGTCCAGGCCTCGTCCAGGGCGTCCCCAGGCACGATGGCCATCTGGGCCTGTTCTTGCTGAAGATTCAGGCTGCCCTGTGCTGTGGGAGCCTGGGGGACAGCACAGCGCTGCCATTTGTCAGACAAGAGCCCTGGGAAACCAGAGGCGCGACCGCAGAAAAATAAGAATAATGAGCAGTCTCAGGGCCTCTGCTGTTTTCCCAGCGTGATTGCTTCTTTCTCAAACGGGCCTGGGGAAGAAGTGATTCTCACAGATTTCCCTTATAATGAAGGGTCCCGGGGTCACGGTAGATTTGGCCTGAATTCCCGCGCTGGGCGCTCCGATCCAGTATCCATCAGCCAAATGTGGCCACTGAGTGTTTGAAATGCGGCCCATGTTACCCGGGAACTGAATTTTCAATTTAATTTAATTTTAACTTGAAAACAGACACTTGATTCAGTTATTAAGAAAACTCTTAGGATTTGTGCCAACTTGGTATGTGACTCTACCTTTTCAACTATAAATTTTATGAACTCTAAATACAGATCAGGTATTTCCAGGGAAAATTTAGCATCCACATTAAGATGTATAAGTGTCAAATTACACTAGATTTTGTAGGGTGTAAAATACACACCAGATCTGAAGACTTACTATGAAATAAAAACAGTAAAATATGTCATTATATTTTTTAATATTGTTTACATGTTGATTTTTGGGCCTATTGGGTTAAAGAAAATACATCATTTACATTAATATCCATCCCCTCTTGTTTTTTACTTTTTAAAATATGGCAACTAGAAAGTTTAAAATTACACATGTGGCATACATTATATTTTTGGGGGGCAGTGCTGGTCTAGATAGCCAAACTGGAAATTTGAAACTAATCTGTTTTCTAATCTTGACCAATAACAGGGTTCTGTGACCTTAGGAAAGTCCCAGGTCCATCTGAACCTCAGGTTCCCAATACCAAATTGAGGAGGTTGGAGTGGACCAGTGGATTTGGGGTATTGGAGGGAGCCCGAGGGAGTGGGGCTTTCAAAACCACCAGATTAAATGACCTCAGTTCCTTTCCACTGTGAGCCTATGGTTGGGCTGAGGACTAGCTCTCACCATTCCCACTTCAAGGCTGTGCAGACGATGGAACTTACAACAGGGTTGCTGGGCGCAGTTGTGCAGGTTGTGGACTGCACAAGAGAGCCTTTCCTGATTTGCATGAAGGCACTCTGTGCCCATAGAGTTGAATATCAAGATTTCTCCATGAGACTAGAATAATATGTGCATAGCATTTTTCAATTTAAAAGCACTTGCTTATAATCTAGACGTTAATCAAGTAACAGCCTGCTGTTTCCTGAGGCCACCTAAGAATCTGGAAGGAAGGTCTGTAGGATGAGGAATGAGTTCACAGATAAGGGGGGAGGGTTGCTGTTGGAGGTGGTGGGTTGAAAAGAGAATTGTCCTTCAGTCTACCTACACTTTAGAGAGATTTGAGTCTTCAAAATTTCAGTCTCGGGTCCTCAAAATTGGAAGCTGCTCCTCCAGAATCCGCGAGCCTCTCACCCTGATGTGCTCACAGTGAGCAGGGCTGCCGGCTGAGTGTGGCGTTCGGTTGACCTCATCCAGTGTTTACTGAGTCCATGGCACCCAGAGGCTGGGCTCCCAGTGTCTGCCCTCCCTCCTTCCTGGGCACCAGGAGGACGGCATGCCCCAGCCCCCCACATCTAGGTGGGGCCGGGTGCCTTGGTCTTGCGAAAGGAATGGCAGCCTGGTGGTTAAGAACACTTGCCTTCTCCCCCTCCCCGTTTGCTGGCAGGGCAGAGAGGATCCGAGAGAGGAAATTGGACACCCTCACAGACACAGAACCACAGACAGAAGGAGCCTGGGCCCCTGAATGAGTGTGTGGATTAGAGCTCCCTGCTGACCCACCCCTGGATTATGTCCAGAGTGAAAAATAAACTGTGACTGTGTGAAGCCACAGAAATCTCAGGGTCTGTTTGTTACAGCAGCTGGTGTGCTGACTAATACAGTCCTGGGGGAGGCACCAGTCCTCCCCCACCCTAAAGGGCTGCATTTCCAGGTCACAGGGAATCAGGTGGCGGTAGCCTTTGAGAATGTCCAGGCCTCCCCACACTGGCCTGACCCGCCCTGCAGAGCTTCCTTGTGGCCTGGGGAGGAGGAAAGTTTCTGGGCTTCCTGTCCCTGCTCCCCATGATTCAGCACGCCCTTCTCGTCTCCACCCCGCCCTTCTTCTCCACACGTGGATAATTAGAAGCTGCTGGTCAGAGGCTGGCTGGGAACCAAGGCATTTTCTCTACGTGGGAAAAAAAGAAAATAAGGTTATAAGTTGCAGGCCGTGGAAACCACCTAGAACTCCGAGGCTGTTTTGCCAAGCACGGTCCTTAAGGAGTCTCAGAGGGACCACTGGCCTCCAAATGCCAGGATGACCGTCTTCCCTCGGCCTTGAGGCACTTCTCTCCCTCTGGGCCCTTGCTTGGCACAAGAAGGGAGGACGGAGGATGCTGGAGGCTTCTGGACTTCCCAGTGCGCAGGAGTCTGGAGGGAGCTGGGGGTGGGGGTAGGGGGAGGAAGAGGACCAGGGAGGGCCGGCAGGAGATTCCCAAGGGGATCCATTCCAGCAGAGCACAGTGGGGGCTCCATGGGGGGATCTCTCCTCCCGCCAGTGTTACAGCCTCCAATGGCGGGCATCGCGAGAGAACTTTCCAAGTTATACGAAAGCGGCCACATCAGTTGTGATGTGACTCCCTGACCTCACATCCGCGGTAGATGACAGAATTGGGATCTTCGGACTTTGTAGCCCACACTTGGAAGAAAACAGACGGACACGCAAATGTCTTCTCTTTTCATGAGAAAAGAAGTCCATGCTTGTACAAATTGAAACAACACTAAAGCTTAAATATGGTGCATTTAGAATGTGCCGGCACCTTCTTTGGTCCTCCTCTCACTGTCGGGTGGTCTATGGCCCCACCTCTGGCATCTGGGCGGCTCTGTGGCCACTTGACCGAGAGTGTGAGCAGAAACGAGGCCGCACGATGTCTGAGGCTGGGTCAGAAGCTATCAGGATGGTGGCTCTGGGGGAAGCCGGCCCCACGTTAGATGTCCAGATTCCCCGAGGCCACCACAGTGGAGGGACTGCGGGGGTGCTCCCTTCCAAAGCGCAGCCGAGCTCCCGGATGGCCGTCAGCATCAGCTGCCAGCCCCGTGAGAGGGCAGCTCGGACGTCCAGGCCGGTTGAATTCGGAATCTGGACCTTTATAAGAGCGTAAGGCCTTCTCCCCACTGCCTTTGTGTGTGGGGCGCGCATGGGTTCATTGATTCACTCATAACTTCATTTATACAACAAATGTTTACTCAGTACCCTCTCTTAGCCAAAATTTTGAGCCAGATGTATTTTGGAATCCACATTTCTTTTGGATTTGAGAAAGGCAATATGGAGCTCATATGGTGATTTATTTAACACCTTTAGTGGAGTCTATTTCTTTTCTATTTCTGTTTTTTCAGTGAAACATGATTTTCATGCTAAGTGGAATAAATAGTCTGAGTAGCCTCAAACCAGCTTTCGCCATCAAATGAGAATGCACCAAAGTTATGAAACAAAACAAAACAAAACCCAAAAACAAATCGTGTGCTTTTCAGAGCCTCTGGGTTTGGGGTGGCGGTGCTGCGCTGATTTTTATGGCTCTCTGCCATTCGTGGAAAGTGGGACTGAGCTCCCTTTCATCGTGGTGATGAGCAGTTTCTCTTCTAAATAAAATTCTAAGTTACAAAATGTTGATTAAAAGAAATACATTAAGTAAGCAAAAAGTACAAGTGGCACGCAGATACAATACAAGTAGTGATGGTTTTGCCTGAATGACCTAAATTCAGGGAACAGAGATCCAGCCCAGCCCCCACTCTGACGTGGAGGGAGAAATGGACTATCTTTTCAGTTCCATTTTGCAGGAAATAATAGCTAATACTTACAAAGTTCTTATGTGCAAGCATCTTTCTAAGTGCTTTACATACACTAACTTATATAATTCTCACAGTAACTCGATGGGGAAGGTGCTTTATTATTATCCCCATTTGACAGATGAGGAGCCAGAGACAGGTGGGTGAGATAACCTGCCTAGAATTATTACCCAAGAAGTGGTGGGGGACATGTGTGTACTGGACCACCACACTCCAGCTAGCGCCTGTCAGGTGGGGGACAGAGCATCTGTATCAGGGCTCGACCAGAGAGGCAGAAGCAGTAGGAGATGTAGATACAGATACAGACACAGATATAGATGCAGATATGCAGATGGGTGGATACAGATGTGCAGATGGATGGATACAGATATGCGGATGGATGGATACAGATATAGATATGGGTGGATGCAGATATGTGGATGGATGGATACAGATATGCGGATGGGTGGATACAGATATGTGGATGGATGGATACAGATATGCAGATGGGTGGATACAGATATGCGGATGGGTGGATACAGATATAGATATGGGTGGATGCAGACATACAGATGGGTGGTTGCAGATACGCAGGTGGATGGATAGATGGATAGATGACAAAGCATTGGCTTACGCCGCTGTGGGGGCTAAGATGTCCACTGTCCCCAGGGCAGGCAGTACAAGGGGAAGATGATGAGCAGACTTTTCCTTTCCAAGAGGTCCTTCAGGAAGATACATGGGGGTGATTTTCCAAATCTTTATTCAAGGTTTAGCCAGTCCACATTTTTGCTTTAATAAGGCTTTAAACTTATACTAAATTTCTATTGAAGTAGAATGCATGTACTGACAGGCATGACATGGTGATTCCAGCCCTCAGTGAATTGTCACCAAGTGAGCACACCCATGATACCAGCTCCCAGGCGAAGGAACAGAACATGACCTGACCCTCAAAGTCCCGCCTTAGCCCCATTCCCACAACTACTCCTTCCCAGGAACCACTATGCGGACCCCCGTCACCACAGAGTGGTTTGGTTTGACTTCAGGCTTTACCGCCATGGAGTCATATAGCATGTCAACTTCTGTGTCCAGCTTCTTCTGGTCATAATCACATTTGTGAGCATGCACTGTTGATTTTCATGTTCATTGCTGTATAGTATTCCACCCTGAGACTATGTCCTGATTCCCTTCTCCATTTGACCATTGATGGATGTTTGGGTAGGGCAGCCTCGAACATTTTAGTATGTGTCTTTTGTTGAGCATACATTCCTCTTTTGGTTGGGGGGATCCCAGAAGTGGCATTGCTGGGTCCCAGGTCGGGGTGCACATTCACCTTCAGCAGATTCTGTGGACCGTCAACTTTAAAAGGAGCTTCTGAAGCCTCCCCATCCTTGCTGCTCTGAAAACCTGCCTGCCCCTTGCTGCAAACGGGCGGTTTTGAAAGGGATTTTTCTTTGTGGCTTTCAATAGCCATGACATTCTTGGCGACATAAAATATACTCCAAAAAGGATAAGAAGAGACCTGTGTGACTTCTTGTTCAAATAGCCCGTCTTTGGGTTGGAAGGGGAATCTATTCCTCGCACCGCAAGCCTTTGTGCAGCTGCTGCTTGTTTTAATCCGTGTTTCTTGGTCCTTGAGTAAAGCTCGGGGGACCCTGTCAAATACTGTGACGTTGCTGTCATTTTTGTTCCCTTTGGCGGGTTCTAGCTTCCTCAGGCTTCCTATAAAGCCTCCGTGGGTCAGTTTCCCTTTTCAGCATCCTGATCGCAACCTCTCCCCCGTCACAGGCGAGGAGTCGAGGGGCGGAGGGCCAGGTTACTCGCCACGGGCTAGACTCCAGGTGGAAGCCCAGGTTTTTCTGATGTCAGGGACGACCTTCGCTTTTTAAAAAGAAACCCTCGACGGCAGCGTCACGTACCATCACACGCGTGTGGGGACACGCACGGAAGTACCCGACGCCCCAGTGAGCACACGGAGCAAGCAGCGCTCGGTCACGCACAGACCTCGCCCGGCGCCTGTCGCCCCCGGTGCCCTCGCGCCCCCGCCCCCCGCCCCGGGGGCGGTCACTCTCTTGGCTGCCAACAGCACAGATTGGGTCACCCGTCTTTGAAATTCATACAGAGCATCACAGAGTAGTTACTGTTCTCTCCCTGGCTTCTTTCTCTCAGCATCACGTCTGAGAGTCACGTGCGTTGTTGCACGTCGCGATGGGACGTTCACTTCGTTGCTTTGTGTGAAGACACCAGACACGCCAATTTACTTACCTGTCCACCGTGGGCGGGTGTTTGGGGAGTTTCCAGTGGGGGTGTTAGTATTAGTACTGCTATGAACATTCTAGAACGTGCCTTTTGGTGAACACGTGGGTGCGTTTCTGCAGGGTGGACACCCAAGAGTGGACTTGCACACGGAGAGCAGCAAGTAGGTACCGTCAGACGGTTTTCCAGAGTCGCTGGACCAACATGGACTCCCACCCGCCAAGGAGGGGATTTCTGGGTTTCTTGTGATGTCCTTTTAGGTTCTTGGGAAGCTGGGTGAGATAGTTTCCCTTTCAGTCCTCTAAACCGCGGGAATCGGACCCAGCCGGGATCCCGGATGTGAGGCTCTGGCGGAGCCTCCACAAGCTGCCAGAGTCAGAGTTTCATGACCCAGTTATCTTCTCCGCGGTTATCTCTGCGCTCGCTCGCCCCATGACCCCGTTATTGCCGCAATCCGAATTCCTGCCTCTTAAGCAGAGGCCGGGTCTTTGATCTTCCCTTTGGGGAAGATCTGAGCTCCCGGACGGACGCCCTAGTGTCCTGACCAGGCTGGGAGATGACTTGAGACCGGGGTCTTTTGCAAGGAGGCTCCCTGGGGAAGCTGTCAGGGGCAGTTGTCACGGCGGGGGGTGGGGGACAGGGGACAGCTGAAAGTCCTCTCTGCAGTCTGCCCTTCAGAACCCGGGAGCTCCATCGAAGGGCTGTGTCTTTCCTTATCTGAGCGGCAAGGTGGGAGGCTGTGAGGAGCAGCCAGGGCTTTGCGGGGGGGAACCTAATAACTCCTTCAGCCATATATCCAGGGAGCCCCCACCGTGTGCCAGGCGCTGTGCCAGGGGCTGGGTATAGTGACAAGAGAGACCTCCCCAACTGTGTGCAGTTTGCAGGATTGAGATGGAAGGACTGGGGTGCAAGCGAATTTATGGTGGTGTGCTGAGGACCCTGGAGCAGGGCAAGATTTCTTGAACAGGACCCAAGCGACTCTACCCTCAGAGACAAAGTTGGTACAATGGACTTCATCAAAACTAAAAACTTCTGTTCATCAAAAGACACCATTCAGAAAGTGAAAAGACAAGCCACAGACTGGGAGAAAAGATTTAAAATACACGTATCTGATAAAGGACTCATATCCAGAATATATAAAGAGCTCCCACAAATCAATAAGAAAAAGACAAACAACTGGGTTAAAAACTGGGCAAAAGCCTAGAATTGGCACTTCCATAAAGAAGACACAAAATGGCCAGAAAGCATATAAAATAGCACCAAGCATCACTACTCACCGGAGAAATGTGGATTAGAATCACAACAGGATACAGCTCACACCTGCTAGGTGTCAAGGGCTGGAGAGGGGGCAGAGTGGCTGGAGCCCTCAGGCCCTGCAGGCGGGGTCCACAACCACACAGGCCACAGGGAAACCGATTCAGTGATTCCGCCCCAGACATGCACCCAAGAGAAATGAGCGCACAGGTCACTAACAGACTTGTCCAAAAATGTCCGCAGTGGCTTTATTGATGATACCCCACATGGAAGTAGCCCGTGTCCATTGCTAGTGAACGGACCAACCAACTGTGGTGTATTCAGACCACGGAACACTACTCAGCAACAGGAAAGACTGCAGTACCCAACGTGGGCAACAGTGTAGATGAATCTCTAAAACCTTATGGGCCCACGGCAATGACCACTGGGTGACCCTGCCGTAGGCACACCCTGGACAGGTGGGCAGCACTGTCACCCCCTCCCTCCCTGCGGCCCACTGAGCTGCAGGTCCGGTGATGGCCTGTGCTGGCTCCGATGGGAGAGGGCTTTGTTCTGCCCGGGCCGGGCCACCGGGGGGTTTGTGACCCCGTGCACGTGAGCTTGTCAGACCTCGAGCTGAACGTGGGCACCGCTGGTTTTGGGAAAGGAAATGACGACCCTCTGAGGTAGCTCTGTTCTTGTCTCCACGTCCTGACGGGGCAGAGATTAGGAAACTGCCCAGCAGAGTGTGTGCAGCGAAGGCCCGTCCACACCCCTAAGCCCACGCTCTTGGCCTCTGTGTCACCTTGCCCTTCCAACTATCCCAGGCAGGGGGTAGGGCAGACACTCGGCCCAGGCTCTGCTTGAGAAGAGACCTGGGACCCCGGGGGGTGCAGGCCTCAAATCTCCGGGAGGAAGAGGCAGGGAAAGCTGCCCAGGGGGCTCGGTGGGGTGGCCACGCGAAGGGTGGACCCTGTTGGGCATGTGAAGGGCTCAGCACGGGCAGAGAGCTCTGGCCGGGCGCCTGGGAGCTGCTGTAATCCCTGCTCTGCTCTGGCAGCCTTGAGAAGGACAGCCCCGCCCCACGACTCCTGAGCCCTAATCATGACGACGATGAGGGTGATGGGCATCACAACCAGGCACTGTGGTTGTTCCGCTCTCTTCACGGACCCTCGTTCGCTCAGCAAGTATCTATGAACACGAATGACATGAAAGCCTGTGGTTTCCTACTTAAGGGCATTTGCTCCCAGTTCTGCCACTTAACAGCTGTGTGACCTCGAGTGAGACACAACCTCTCTGTGCCTTGGTGTCTTCGTCTGTAAAATGGGGATGATGGGAGCATCAGATGCTCCAGTACCTTCGAGTGCACAGGCAGCACCCGAGGGGCTGGAGCTCAGTCAGGGACAGTGACGCTGGTGAATCCCCCCGTGAGCCAGCCCCAATGTTGGGGAGCCACCCCCACCATGAGCTCCTGGGGGACAGCAGAGCACAGCATTAGGGACACGGGCTCCGTCCCTGTGAGCACCTGGATCTCACCCCCTCCATCAGCGTCTGTGAAATGAGGCGCCGACAGGCCTGAGATGGGACCCGGGAGCTCAGCCGTGAGCCGGGCGGCGGGACCCGCTCCGTGAGTCCCCCTACCGCGTTCCCAGCTGTCATTACACATTATCCACCCGAGCACTCAGACTCTGGGGAGAAAACAGCAGCAAAAATTCAATCAACAAATATTTGTCTGTGAGCAGGTCAGTCCCCAGGGCAGCCCACGGGGTGTTCCCAGCAGAAGCGCCCCCGCAGAGGGAGGCAGCAGCTCCTCCTCCCAGTTAATCTGTGTTGATGGCTCACACGTCTCTCCCGCCTTCTGTGTGGGCGCATTTCTCAAAACTGCAGGCCCTGCTGGGTCTCTGAGGGGCAGATAAAAAGGCTCAGAGTTCTCTCTTTGGATAAAAAGGTGCTGACTGCTTGCATAGCTCTGCAGAACAAGCTGGTCTTTTTAAGGTGTGTTTATGTGATAGTTCCAGAACTTCTCTAATGAGCAAAGCAGCAGCTTGGACCCGTGCATATTCTCCGAGCATCGATTCCGTGCCAGGCACAGAGCCGGGCATGGGGGCTTGCAGCGATGGAGAAGTCCCAGCCCCGTTCTTGGGTGTGTGCCACAGGGCCTCCCAGACCTCAGGGACACACAGTAGGACGGTGGAAGGCGGCTGCCAAAAGATACCCCCAGACTCTGCTTCTGCATCACCGGGACTCAACCACATCCCCATTTTTGGGCACATTAAGTCAGGTTTCTTCTTTTGGGATTCATATCCACTCTGAGAAAACTGCCAGGCTTGTTCTGGCTGACGGGCGACATTTGGGCAGGGTAGCCCTTGACCCGTTCTCTGGGCATCAGCAAAGTTCTCTGGGGTCAGACAGCTGTCAGAACATGGGGATGGGGAGCTTCATCTTGGGGTCCCCCTCCCAGGAACAGCATGGTGGGTGGATGTTCATGTGCGTGCAACATCCGTCTTGCACACCATCCCCCGACACACCTGCCTGAACCACCGTGTGAGACGGCACTCCCTGCTTAATGACCTGCCGGGGCTCCCCACTGCCTACAAGACAGAGTCCAGATTTCCTAACAAGATACCCCAGGCTCTCCCAGTCTGGCTTAAGCTCCCCTCTCCAGTTTCACATCCCACCTTTGGCCCCCGCCACGCAGACTACCTTTTAGCCCCACCTTGATCCCACTTGTATTTACGTTGTTTCTTCCATCTGGAATGCCCTTTCTTCATTCTGCACCTAGAAAAAATCCTGCTCCTTCCCCTCAGCAAGTGGGTCTCAGCCAGGGGTGACTTTGCTCCCAGGGGACGTCTGGCAGTGTCTGGAGACGTTTCTGGTTGTCACGAATTGGTGGTGTGGGTGCCCCTGGTCAAAGCTGGGGATGCCGCTCAACATCCTACAGGGCACAGGACAGCCCCCGTGACAAGAAGAATCTGGCCCCAAATGTCACCCATGCTGAGGTGGAGGAACCCTTTCGCAAGCCCATCACATGCCACATCCCCTCAGTGAAGCCCTGTCAGATCCCAGCATCGGTGTCGCCCTCCTCTGGTGGTGTCACTTGGAGCTCTGACCACTTGGCAGCAATTATTGAGGGAGGGGACTGCCTCCCTGCTTGGTCAGGAGCTGCCCGAGGGCAGGGACTTCATCCTGTTAGTGTCACCACAGGTTAACCTGGGGTCTGGGGCACAAGGGAGCTTAGAAAACACTGGTTGACTGGAAATTGAGGATTCAACTTACTGTGCTAATTAGAACTAGGATTTTGGTCTGGGACCCAGGCTGGAACATCAGGGAAACATGAACCCCTGAAATTGTAACACAGTGAGGTGACCAAGAGGACAGACTCTGGGTTTGAATCCTGGCTCCTCCACTAACCAGCTGTGTGACCCTGGACTGCTTACTTAACTTCTCTGTGCTTCTGTTATCTTGTTTGTAAAAAAAGAGATGATAGTGCTTACCTGTGGTGGACCTAAGACACGTCCACACATTCTCTGAGCCTTCTCCCACCTAGAGGTGGGGTCTCTTTCTCCTGCCCGTGTACCTGGGCAGGCTACTCTGGCTGCCTCAGGGAAGAGGATGCAGTAGAAGTGAAGCTGCATGACTTTGAGCCTGGGTTGGAAAAGGCCACATGGTTCTGGCCAGTTTCTCCGGGACCCTTGCTCTGGGGGCCTTCAGCACCACGTGAGAATCTGGCTACTCCGAGGCCTCACCCAGACCATGTGTAAAAACCACACGGAGGGAGAGGCCTGGGGGCCCCTGTGGCTCCAGCCCCAGCTGTTGGATCTTCCCAGTTCAGGGGCCAGACATGTGAGTGAACAAGTCTTCCAGGTGAGCTGGCCCAGCCCCCATCTGACTGTGACTTCACGAGAGACCCAGAGCAAACCACCTGGCTGAGCCTGGCAGCCACCAGAATCGTGGGAGAGCATAATGAGGTGGTTATTGTTGTTTTAAGAATTGTGACTGTTTCGGGTAGCTTGTTACACAGCAATAGCTGACTGCAACACTGCCTCATGGAGCTGCTGTAACCATTAGGTGAGTTAATCTCTACAAGCCACCAACAGTACCCCTGACACGAGTAAGTGGTTCGTAAATGCTAACTGCTGTTATTCGTTTATTCAACAAATATTTGTTGAGTCCCGCCAAGTGCTGGGCACAATTCTAGCCTCGAGGGTGAGCAGAGAACAAGATGGTGAAATTCCTGCTCTCGTGGAGCCTCCAGTCTGGTCAGGAGCCAGAGAGCAGACAGGCCGTCAGGTACATCAATGACCTGAGCGGGTTTCTCAGTACCTGTGTGCTGCTCTGGGGGAGGCACCCTTGTCTTCCTGGGGGCACAGGTCTGCCATCGTGTGGGTGGACCTGAGCCTCAGATGACCCGCCTTCTGGTCCTGGCTGCACCTCTTGTGGCTCAGGTCCCTGTCCTCCGTCTGTGCCACAAAGACAGCGATGGCTGTCAGGACTATGAGGTGACGCCCAGGAGGCTGCAGCACGGTGCCTGGTGCGTGGCAAGCTCTTAGCGAATGGTGGCTGATATTGAACTATCATTCCCGAGGAGATTTGCCCCACCTTGAAGGGAACAGAATTGCTGTGAGGTGCTGACTCTTCCCCGGCATTGTTGCCCTCATAGAAGGATCCTAGGACCAGATGAGGACGGGGTGATGGGTTTGCAATATCTGTGGAGTGCTTCCTCCCTCTGGGCAGGACACGGGACAGGAAACCAAGGTGCCAGACCACGAGGGGCGGGCCTGGGGCTTGCAGATGCTTGAGCAGCACCATGGAGGGCTGAGGAGCTCCAGCTGTGGGACGTTCGGCAGGAGACCTGGCCTCTCTGTGCCTCAGTTTCCCCTTCTGTACAGTGGCAATGTGCTAGAACTGACCTCCTGTGTGGCAGTGAGGACTCAGGGAGGTGGTGCTGGAAAGGCTCTGAGCCCCGGGCGAAGCTTTGTGCTAGCATTTCCTCTGCTCAGAGGCAGATGAGATCAGCTCCTTTTGCTTCTAGGAAACTCATCTGCAACTGGTTCTAATAAAACCGGGGCAGCCGGGCCAGGGAGGGCAGGAAGTGTGGAAGACCCAGGGTTCATCCCGCGGGCCCAGGAGCCCGGGTCACACCAGGACCCTTGGAGCCTCCTCCCAAGGACTTCGAGGCCAGACATCTTCCTGGCCTGAGGTGGTCAGCAGCAGTCCCCGGTGAGGGTCCCTGGGGCCAGGGCGCACATGCGCTGTCCCAGCTCCCTCTTCCTTACATTCTCCCCCCCCTCCCCCCCGCCCTCCTGAGCCAGCTGCTGACATTGTGAGGAATTGCTCCCCAAGGCGGTTTGGAAATACAAAAGGACGTGCTTCAGCAGCAATAAATCACGTTTTATGTCCTCAATCCTGCTGAGGATGCTATGGATTGTAATGTTTTCTGGGGACTAAGCGAACCTGACGACAGGCAGAGGTCTGAAGCTCCCGTGGCCGAGCCGCGGCGCTGGGACCTCCGTGATCGCGGCCCTACAGAGGCACCTTTCCCGCAGGCCTGCGGAGGGTGCGGGAATGTTGACCTTGAAGGGGCTTAAAGCATCAAGGTGTCCCTCCGCCTCGGAATGACCGCGGAAGTGTAACTGAGCTGACACCCTACTATGTGAGCGTTTCTGCAAACCATCATTGGAGCACCTGCTCCTGTCGAGGGTCTGAGTGTTCCATGAGGCCCCTCTGAATTAATAGTGGAAGTCAAGGGCACTATAAAGCCACGGGGGACAGCCAAAGCTTTTTGATCTCAGTGACGTCTGGGCAGGGCCGCCCCGTGGGGGTCTCACAAGCATTGGGAGTTCAGTCTTTCTCCCCATAGCACGGATCTAGTGGCACTGGGGGTGTCCCCAGCGTGGAACGCAGAAGAGCTCTGTGGAGAGACACGTGGAGGAGCAGTCCCAGCTCTGCCCTGGCTCGGGGACCCTGCCTTCACTGGCACCCACGCTTCTGGGCTCGAAGAGGAAGGACCAGGGCGGGGATCCAGCCTCGATCCATCCACGGTAGAGCGTCCAGTGTCTGCGATGTGCATGGCGCGGAGGGTACCACAATCATGTAGTTTATCCCGGGAATGCAAGGTTGGTTAAACAGAACGGCATTACTAGAATAAAGGGGGAAGACCACATGGCCATCTTGATACATCCAGAAAAAACTTTCAAGAATTCAAAACCAATTCATGATAAAAACTCTCAGCAAATGAATAGAGGGAAACTTCAACCTGATAAAGGTTCATTGATAAATGAAAAACCTACAGTTGACATTATCCTGAATAGTAAAGACTGAGTGTGTTCCCCCTGAAATCAGGAAGAAGGAAAAGACGCCCACTCCAACCACGGATGTTAAACCTTGCACTGGAGGTCCCAGCCAGTGTGAGAAGCAAGACAGAGGAAGATTGAATGGAAAGAAGGAAGCAAAATGTCTTTCTTCATAAACGACATGATTGTGTACATAGGAAATCCCACGGAGTCTACAGAGAACTACCAGAAGTAAGTGAATGCAGTAAGATAGCAACACACTAGGCCAATTTACAAAAAAATCAGTTGTGTTTCTATGTAGCAGCCATTGATAATTGGAAAATAAAAATTTTAAAATACCATTTAAAATAATATCAAAACCATAACATATTTAGGGATAAATTAAACCATAAAGTATTGCTGAGAGAAATTAAGGAAGACCTAAATAAATGGAGTGATACATCATGTTTGTGGATCAGAGGATTCACTGTTTTTAAGATGGCGATTTTCTTCAAATTGATCTATGCATTTAACGTAATCACAACAAAATCCCAACAGGCTGAAAAAAAAAAAAGAAGAAACTGACAAGCTGACTCTAAAATTTGCATGGAAATAAGCAGGACTTAGGATAACAAAAACAATTTTGGAAAACAAGGATAAAGTTAGAGGACTTATAGACCTGATGTCAGACCTTCTGACAAAGCTACAGTGATCGGGACCATGTGGTGTTGGCACAGGACAGACACATAGACCAATGGAACAGACTAGAGAATCCACTGATTGAACCACATACATGTGGTCAGTTGATTCTTGACAATGGTGCTAAGATAAATCAAGGGAAGGATAGTTTTTCTAACTGGCTGACATGGATGTCCATATGGACCAGTGCTGTCCATTAGAAACATAATGCAAGCCACATATGAAATTTTAAATTCCTGGCAGCCTTTTAAAAAAGTAAAAGGAAATCGGTGAAATTAATTTTGATAAATTTTATTTAACCTAATATATCCCAAACATTGTCATTTCAACAAGTAATCAATAACAAAATCATTAATGAGGCATTTTACATTTTTTTGGCTCCAAGACTTTGAAATCTGCTGTACGTTTTCCACTCACACACATCTCAGTTTAGACAAATTTCAGGTGCGTGATAGCTCCCTGTGGCCACTGGCTACCAATTCGGACGGTGTCAATCTTGGAGAAAAATGCACCTTGAACATTATCTCACACCATTTATAAGACTAAATTGAAATGGACAATAGATCTAAATATAAAAGCCAAAACTATAAAACTTCAAGAAGAAGACACAGGAGAAAATCTTTATAACCTTGGGATAGTCAAAGGTTTCTTAAATAAAACACAAAAAGCATAAACCACAAAAGAGAAACACTGAAAATTAAGCTTAATCAAAATTTAAAACTTATGTTCTTCAAAAGACACCATTACGAAAAAGGAAAAGGCTGTCCCAGTCACTGACTGGGAGAAAATATTCACAATGCATATCTGATGAAGGATTTGTATCCAGTGTATTAAAAAAACAAAAACAAAAACCCATTACAGTCAGTAATAAGAAGCCAACAACCCCATGAATAAATGGGAAAAATATTAGAAGACAGTTCACACAAAAAGATATATGTATGGTCTATAGCACATTAAAGATGTTTGCGGCACTGGTGTTCAGGGAAATGCAAATTAAAACCACAATGAGATATGGCCCCATTGGGACGGCTATGTTACAAAGGCTGACAATATCACCTGTTGGCAAGGATTGGAGCAACTGGAACTTCCGTTGCTGGTGGGAATGTACAATTATGTAATTGCTTTGGAAAACAGCTTCATAGTTTCTTATAGAACCAAACATACATTTATCATACGACCCAGCAATTCCACTCCTATGCATTTCCCCAAGAGAAACAAAACTACGACATCCACAGAAAGATTTGAACATGAATGCTCATAACAACTTCATCATTACAACCCCAAACTGGAAATAATTCAAATGCCCATCAAGAGGTGAATGGATAAACAGATTGTGGCATATCCATTCAGTGGAATACTACTCAGCTATAGAAAAGGAAAAAACCACTGATACATTTAATATGGGTGAATCTCAAAAAATATTATGCTGTGTTGAAAGAAGGCAGACACAGAAGAGAACATACAGTATGATTCCACTTATATGAAACTCCAGAAAAGACAAATCTAATTTAGTAACAGAAAGCAGATCAATGGTTGTTTGGGGCCGGGACTGAGGGAGGGGGCAGGGATTGCCTGAAGAGGGGCTCAAGGGAATTTTTGGTGTGATGAGATGTTCTATATCTTGTGGTGGTATTTACACAGGTGGTATAAATTTGTTGAAATATACACTTAAAATAAGTGCATTTTATTGTGTGCAAATTATATCTCAAAAAAGTTAATTTAAGAATAGTTATCTTTTCACAAAAAATCAGAATGCACAGATTAACAGAAATAGAAAAATAGACATCACCTGTAATCCTACCCTTTGGAAATAATCCTGTAAATGTTTTGGAGTATAGCCAAAATGATGTTGCAGACTTTTTTTGTATACATCCATGTACAGATAGTGTTTGACAAAATCAGAGTCATGCTACTTTTACTATTTTGTAATTTCCTTTCTCCATTTAACAGCATCTTGAAAACACATCCCCACGTCCACAAAAGCACTTCCACACCCACACTTTTAATGGCTGCGGAGGTACTGCATCCTATGACTGCATCCTCATTCACATCACCGGGCCCTGCCGGTGGGACACTCAGGCTGTTTCCCACTATTTGCTATCATAACCACTCTGAGCTAAACATCCTCGAGTTACGTCTTTTTGCTCATTAAATGGCTTCCTTGGTTGAATTCCGAGCACCGGCTCAGCTGGGTCAAAGACACGAACATTGTGAAGGCTGTTGATGAGTGGTGCCCAGCAGCCCAGGACCGGGTTGTTGCAGGGTTCTGAATTTCCTTCAGCTGCGTGTGCGATGCCCTTGAGGACTAACTCCAGGAGCCAGCCAGCCACTTTCCTGTTGGGTCCCCAGCTCTGGGTTCTTTGCCCACTCACTTGTATCAGACACAAAGAACTGATGAAAACTTGCGGCCTCTGCCGTTCCTGAGGACGTGTGGGTGGAGGTGTGCTGGGGAGGGACTGTCACCTGCAGGGAGGAATATCTGAGCTGCTGAGAGCATGTCTCTCCCTCTGGCGCTCGGAGAGGCCTGCAGCAGGGAGGTCCTTCTGCCCGGTGGGGCCGGGCAGCAGGCCAGGCAGGGAGCCACACTGGCCAAGCAAACAGCAACCACCACCAGGTTTGGGTCATTCCTGCAGCATTAGCTGGGGCAGTGCCCAGGGACCTCGCCTGGGGTGGGATGGGGTTGGGGCAGAGCTGTGGCCAAGGGCCAGAGCACACCCCAAATTAGAAACTTCCCTTGTCTTTTCCAGCTGGCGTCTGAGAAACGGTTGCTGTGGTCAGCGGGAACGGCCAGGATTCCGCAAGACGTGTGTCCACTGCATCTCTACTGGGCTGGCCACAGCGGACAGAACGCTGGCCTTTCCTAGCTCATTCCAGGGCTCTCCCCGCACCATGGTGGGCAAAGCACATGATGCCTGCTATAATGACAAAATTTGAATAAAATAAAAATTTGGATAAAATTTTCCCAAAGCCTGTCTCAGGCTATTCTCTTCCCTCTCCCCTCCCCTTCTCCCCCCCGCCCCTCTCCTTTCAAACACATATTAACCCCCTCTCCATCTCTCTCGGGGGGACAGATGACTATTCCGTAGTCTCTGCCCTCCAGGGTTCATATTATTTAACTTTTCCATTTTAAAAAACATTTCAAAGAGGTAATAATTATATAGGGTAAGGCTGATTTCAAACAGTGAAAGAGAATAGAGGGCGAAAAAGAATTCTCCCCTCATCCTCGACCCCCAGTCCCTAACGCCCTCCCGGGGCCAGAGCTCTGACGTTTCCAGGCAGAGGAGCAGGCGCAGACACACGTTTGGAGAACATTCCGTGTCAGGTCCTAAGGTGCGTCCTCTGCCTTTTCAGCTCGCAGCCCTTTCACAGGGGCTCTGGGGGACTCCAAAGTCTTGCCGGTGTGTGACAGCACTCCAGGGTCATGGAAGTGCCCACGTGGCAGAGCTGTGAGGACCGAGGGGGCGTCCACCAAGCTCCTGGCATGTAGGAGGCGTTCAGTAAGTGCTGGCTGCTATCGACCGGGGAGAGGCGGTCGAGCCCCAGAGAAAGGGTGAGGGAACGGCTGGGAGAAGACTCCAGGGGGAGGGGCAACCGTCCCCGGAATCCCACGGGCCGTGGGCAGGTGTGCTTTGTGCGGTCAGCTCCAAGGTCTGATGGAGGAAGGGGCAGGGAGGCCACCTTCGTCTCATGTGGAAGAACTTTCTAGCCTTAGACAGGAGTGAGCTCCCCACTCCTAGAAGCATACAAGCTAGATGACAGCTTCTTGGCGACTCAAACATTGGACGAGGCGTGGAGTTGGACTGGACTCTAGCCGGTGGATGAACACAAGAGAATGTGTACATACATACCACTGTGCCTGGCCCTCACAACAGTTGCTTCTAGTTCTTATTTTATTGATGTCGTTATGGGTGGTTTATTCCCTTTGTTTGCTCTAGGTGTTCCTCCACTGAGCAGGCATTCGTGGTGCAAGAGAACGGCCGGGTAAAAACTGTCCTACCCGTGACCTGTGCATATGGCTGGTGGCTGCCCTGTGGGGAGGGACAGATGGCTGTGTCATTGGTGACTGTCTTGTCCTTTTGTTTCAACAGAGACCCCTCTGCCAGCCCTGGCCACCTCGCCAGCGCCTGTCTGGTGAGTGGGTGAAATCCAGGTGGGCTGCCTGGCAGGAGCGGTGGGAATGTGTGCCTGAAGGTAGCCCATTCATTAGTGGAGGATGGGTGGGGGGTGACAGGGGGCAAAGGGCAGGCAGGAAACCAGCAGCCCACCCAGGCGTCCGCCTGCACAGGCTGTGGTGGGCAGAAACTGCTTCCTCTCTGGCCCTGCGTTGGGGAGAAGGGAACTACACTCAGTTCCTGAATTGGAGAGGAGAGGAAAAGCTGAGGGTTGTGAACCATTGAAAGCGTTGCACTTTCCCCAGCTCTGGGAGCGATTTGCATGGGAACCCACGAGGCGGAAGCGATATTTTCGCAGCTGCTTTCCAAGGTTGACGAACAACAGAAGACATGGGACTGCAGACAACAGATCCAGATTTCCGGTCCTCAAGAACTCTTTCCAGAAAAGCAGCAAACGCCATGCGTGGCACCTGGGAGTCTCCCAGTGACATCCCGCACGGGTGCATCCAGGGCTTTTGGGGGATGGGAACCATGGGCGGATCACCCCTGCTCACTGTGTGACTTGGGGTGGGTGACCTGTCCCCCATCTCTGCAGCCGGGTTTCCTTGTCTGGTAACATTGTCCCTTGAAGGGCTCGTCTACAGATTTACTCAAAGTTATATGTGGAAAATAGCTACTACTTATGATTCCAAATATCTGAATACTGGAAATGGACCAGACCTTTCTCAATGGCCTCTACGTGGCTCAGCATATTTAATTATTCTAATAACAAGCAAATCAGTAAGGGCTTGAAGCAGCTTACAGCAAAATAACAACAATAACAGTATCAGTTAGTGTTTATACCATGCTTACTACGTGCGGGGCACTGTGCTGAGCACTTGACGTGGATTATTATAACCAGTCCCCACGAGAATCCTACGAGGAGGGTGCTTTTATTACACCCATTTTGCGGCGAGGAAACTGAGCAGAGAGAGGGCTGAAATCGCCCGAGTTTACTCACCCTGCAGGGGGCGGCTGATGTCCAAACTCAGGCGGGTCTTGCCCGTCTCCCTCCCCTGGACACACACTCCAGGGCAGCAGATCTTAATCTGGGCTCTTGGTCTCAAAGTAGGGTGTGAGTAGACTTCTGGGGATCCAGACCTGTATGCAAATTTATGTAAATACGAGTGATTTCTCCCTGGGAAGCAGCTCCGTTGATTTTATAAGATTTCTCAAAAGGCTCATGGGGAAGGTAATCAGTTGGTTGACTCAGGCTGGGTTCCCTGCAGACAGACGTGAGGCAGGATTTGTGAGCAAGCGGTGAAGGCAGCGCTCCGGGGGAAACGAGGAGGGGGTGCAGGAAACAAGAGGAGGAAAGAGATGCCCCCAGGCCAGCAGGGACCTCCAGCAAAGTCCCAGCCTCAGCCTGATCCCGCTGGGGTCTGGGGAGGGTTTCAGAGCCCCACACTGTACGCTGGTGGCTCAGGGCTGCCCCCAGAGATGGGGTCAAGCGGTTCCAGTAGCCGGTGGACAGTTCTCAGAAAAGCCTCGGTGCACGCCCATAGAAGCAGCCACATGGAGAGGCTGGGGAAGAACACCAACGCGGTGGAGGTGATGGGGCGTCCTGGGGAGCGCCAACAGTGTCTGCTACCCGTGTGGAGACTGACGGCTACAGCTGGAGTATCAGGGTTTGGAGGCCTAAGGAGCACCTACTGCGGAGCCACCAGGAGCCGGGCACATGTTGCACCAATTTGCTATCGACTTTGGGCCAGTCTCTCCTCTGATGCTCAGTCCCCGTGGGTGGAGACTCGTGTGATTCCCAAAGTCTCTCCTGTTTCCTCCTGCCACTCCTCTGTGGTTCCCTCCCCGTCAACATTGTTTGTGTGCCTGCCCTCGGTTTCCCTTCCTGGGGGGTTTGCAGATGCTCCAGGCCTCTGCCACGTATCGTGGGACAGGTGTCATGGAAGTGTGCTGCCTCAGTGTGTCCAGGAGGATGAGAGGAGAGGGATGAGAGGAGAAGAGAGAGGAGAGAGAGAAGGAGCGGGGTGGAGAGGAGGGGACGGGAGGGATGGGGAAGGGAGGGGAGGTGGGGGGAGGGGGAGGAGGCCAGGGCCTGGGAGTGGCTGGGTGGCCGGCACATTTCTAGTGGTCCTAGGGGCCTGGTTCTCTCTGTCACTGGGGCAGTTGCCCTGTTCCCTTCACCCCATGTCAAGCTCTGGACAAATCATCACATATTTATCAAGCAGCTACTCTGTGCAGGCTCTGGGCCAGCCGCTGGGGACCCAGCAGGGAACCCTGGGGCAGCCCCTGCTTTCGTGGGGCTCACACTTTAGGGGGTTAGACCCCACCCAGGGGCACAGACATGTGAGTCCAGGCAGGGACCCAGCTCTCCTGCAGGCTCGCAGCCCAGGACTGGGTCTCTGTAGGTGGAGACTGCTCTGCCACCCCCTCCTTCCCCCCCCCAGATGGCGCCACCTGAGCCCCTGAGCCCTCACAGCGGGCCCTGACGGCTCCGGCAGAGACCCTCCTGTGGTGACATCCCAGCTCTTCACCATGCCATTCCATGTGGCCTGGTCCTGCCCACCTCTCAGGCTCCTCTGTCACCACTCTCCTTGCTCTGGAACTTTCTAAGTGAACCTGAATTAAATCCCGGCTCTCACACCAGTCTCTGCCATCCCCCAAAGCCAATAATTCCTTATCTTGCGGGAGTCAAACAAACAAACAAACACACATTGAATCGGTCTGCACGTGGTGCCCTGGCTGTACGCAGAACAGTGACCTCAGGACCTCTGGGTGTGGGGCCTGCCGAGTCCCAGTGCACCAGACCCAAACCTCCCCGTCGGCCCTTGTAGATGCTTCTCTCTGCTCAAGTCCATCCCCAGCCGACTGCTTCCTTGTCTGAACTGGGCTGTCGCCTACCGCCTTCCAAGTTTCTGTTTGGGTGTCAGCTCCCCTGGGTGGGGTCGGGGTGCTTCTCTGCAGCCTGGGCACCCAGTATCTGCCCGTCCCAGCACACCCCACATGGCCTTTCCCCACCGTCCTCCTCTCCTCCTGGCCTGTGAATGCCCAGAGCTCAGGGGAGTCCGCCTGCTTCATCACTTACAGCTGTGTTTGTTGTCTCGGGCAGTCACTGAGCTTCTCGGGCCTCAGTGTCCTCCCCTGTGAAATGGGGGTAGTGATGTGCTTAGAGCAGTGTCTGGCTCACAGCACGATGAGAGTGTTAGCTGGTATTATTACTGTCGTTATTCATGTTCACTCTCTCCCTCTGCCTCCACACATTTCTGAGCGCCTGCTGAGTACTGCCCTGGGCGTGGCTCTGCGGAAACAGCGGTGGGACGGCGAAGCCCCTCCCTTGGCATCCACCGTGTGGGGACAGGATGGGGTCTGGGAGGGTGAGGGGGGCTCTCTGAGGGAGTGATTTTTACGACTGACGTCGGCGTTGACAGAGAACAGGAGGGAGCCGCTGAGGATGGGGCAGGAGTCGGTGGACGGACGAGCAAACGTCCAGTGTGCGACTGGCCGGCCCTCCCTGCCGCCCCTCCAGCGCCCAGGCCTCCCTCCAGCTCCCCGCAGCAGCGAGCCCTGGTGCGCACCTGCCCAAACCACACCTGGCCTCTGCGTGGATCCCCAGTCGCCGGTGGAGGGATTTTGGCAGCTCCAGCCGATGTCCCTTGGGGCACTTTGTCCCCACTTAGCCGTGGCTCTGTCCCAGGCAGGTCCTGGTTGGCTGGGTTGTGTCTGTGGTGTCACACTGAGGGTGTCACCGGGGCCCCTTCTTCCCAGGAAGGACAAGCACGTGATTCTGGGTCTCCAGTGGCTGTCCCTCCTCTGGAGCCTCTTTTCCTTGTCTGCAGTCTGGGCTCGTCCCGAAGATGAAGACAGGCTACTCTGTGACACGCCTGTCTCCTCAACAGCCCACAGCACGGCGTGAACTTGGGGTGCACTGGGGAGCTGTCCTAGACTCAAAAGACCACGTAACAGCCAAGTGCAACGTGTAGTCCTTGACTGGGTCCTGGTTTAAGAGCCAGCCATAAAAGACATTCTGGGGACAAATGGGGGAAATCTGAACCTGGCCCGGGTATCAGACGATGTTAGGGAATTGTGGTGAATTTCCTGGGGGAGCTAACAGCACTGGGAGACCCTGCTGCAGTATTTAGGGCAGAAGTGTGGGGTGTCTGTCAGGGTCTTTAAAATGGTTCAACAATTATCTGACTGTCTGCCGAGCAGAAAACTTGGCAGAAAGATAATAATTGTTGAGTCCAAATCGTGGATAAATGAGAATCATTTGCTCTTATTACTAATTTTCTCTACGTTTGAGAAATTTCATAGTGAAATTGTAAAAACCCGGGTGCGGGCAGGTAACCTCCGTGGCCAGCGTCTGCACATGTAACTGCTCGGAAGCGGGAGCCGTCCCCAGCCTGGGCCACTGGCTGACCACAGGCCTTCCGAGGCCCGCGTCCCAGCTGGCCAGGCTGCCCTTCTCCCGCCCTGGGGTCCCACGCCGCACCTCTGGGGGCCCTGAATCCAATGCATGATTCCGAACTGTCCCTCACATACGTGGTGCCTCGCCCACACCTGGGTCCCCCATCCCGGCTGTCCCAGGAGCTGCCTCGGACCCCGGGCAGTGGAGCTGGGAGTCCCAGCTCAGCGGCACCTCTTCCTCCCAGAACGTTCCCACGTCAATGCTTGAGAAGTGCTTTCCTCTCCTGGGGGCCCCGTTGGAAAGTGCTGATGGGCGTGAGCTAATTATGGCCCCGCTGCCGCCTGGGGGGACGGGCGGGGTCGGGGCACTTTGGGGGCTGCAGGTCAGCCCAGAAGGCCAGGGTGCAGGGAGGTGCTGGGAGCGCAGGGGGAGGACCCTCGGTGCTTGAGTTTCGCGGCCTTGGTGGGGTGGGCGGAGGGCGGGCCCCAAGCTGTCCTGGGGTGGCACCCAGCCCTAGCCTAGAGCTGGCCTTCGTGTCCTGGATGGACCGGCTGCTGGGGGAGAGAGGGCGCCAGCAGGCTGGCAGGGTGCAGAGTGGTCCTTTCCCTGTGCACTGGGGTCCCGGTGGGGTGGGCGTGTGACGACGCAGAGCCTCATTCAGTGGGTGTGGGTGGCCCGAGAGCCTCCATTTCTCTCAGGTCCCCAGTGATGCTGATGCAGCCGGCCGAGGCCACTGTCTCCCCTGCTTTAAGGGCCAGGCGGCTTCAGGGGAGCCTAATGACGGACCGAGCCCCCTGCCTCCTGCCCCTCAGAGGGACCAACGCGCTGAACAAGTGGAAGCCTGCGGGTCCCAAGCCCCTTGGACGCTGCCTGGCCGTGGGTGTCGCTGGTGCCCTCTGACCCAGGGCCAGGGGTCAGCTGTCCTCCATTCGTCATCATGACCTAAGCCAGAGGGAGGCAGGGCCCCTTCCTGAGAGGAAATGAAGTGGGGGCAGCAGTGGCCTTGGACACGGAGGCCTTTACTCAGCACAACGGGCCCAGCCTGGCCGATTGGGGGTGGGGGGACGGGCAGGGGGTGGACAGTGCACTCCCGAGAAATTGGCCTCTGCCCTCCAGGGCTTGGAAACTTCCGGACAGTTGTATGCTCCCCACTATAGCTTTGCACAGGGGCCACCGCCACATGGGTGACATGGTGGGGACCGGAAGACAGGGAAACCCTGGCCCCTGACCCCGTACACAGGGCTTAGAAGGTAGTTAGTCCTTCCAAATGTGAGCAGTCGTGGCCACACCGCCCATCCACAATGGGAGATTCTGGACTCACGGGAAGTTCTCCCAGGTTCCTGTAATCCCCGAGGCTCTGGGATTCCCCGGATGAGGTGGATGTGTGTGGTCCTGCTCTCACCCACAACACATTCCGAGGTCCCCTCCTCAAGGAGTCTCTCCATGCAAAACCCGGCGTCGCCTGTCGATGGGGCGGCTCCCCTGTGTTTGCTTGGACACAGCTCTGACTCAAATGTCCTCGTGGCTGTTGGGATGAACGGCCCCATCTGCTGATCTTCTACTGCTTCCCCGTCCCTCCATCCCAATCACAGCCGGCCCGGCTCTCCCTCCGGCCAGTCAAACGCACCCCGTCCTCCTGGCCTTTGCCCTGGCTGTTCCCTCTGTGCCCCGTGTCCCCATGTCCCATGACTCGATCGCTCACTGCATTCAGGTCTGTGCTCAGAATGGCCCACCCTGACCGCCCTCACTGCCCCTCACTTGCCTTGATGACTTATTTTCAACCACCTGCTTTTTGTTAATTTGCTTTATTTGGTAATTTGCTTATTGTCCGTGGCCCCAGCTGGAGTGGGTGCGCTGTGTTGAGCATGGCCAGCTCAGTCCAGTCCCAGGGCAGCGCTCAACAGGTAGTAGGCTCCCTAAAAGATGCCTGGCGGGTGAATGAATGAAGGAACAAGACAGACCATCCTTTAAATGCATTTCTGAGTAGCTGCTCGTTATGGAGAAAATGCAGACCCACTTACGGAAGCACAACTTGTGTCATATTGGACCCGCGATGACTATGGGGATTGAGAAAGGGGCTCGGACACTTCTTTATGACCTTCCTGAACCACAATCCATGGGATGCCGTGTCCCTTCTGTCCAGCAGAGGGCAACCAAGTCCCGACAGCTCGGAATTCTTGCCCAGCTCAGAAGGGCTCATTTCTTTTTTCCTCTTTGAACTTATTTTTGATGTTTAATGGGAAATGTTTTTTAAAAAATCCCACAGTCCACACAAGAGAGAAAAATAACTTGATTTGATGCACAGGCGATTGGGAAATTATTTCCTTCTACGTGACAAAGCAATTTTTCTCTTTTCAGGACTTTGAGAGACCTGTGGCACGGGTCTTAGATTTCGACTAGCTCAGAATGGAGCTTGGTATCTAAAGATTTTTAAAAGTCCAACGAGTCTGCTACAGCCCATGACCACCAGCCTGCCTGCTGGCGTCCCAGTCACGGGGCTCTGTCTCTGGAGCAGAGCTCCCCTGGAGATGTCTCCAGGAGCCACCCCGACGGGGGAGGAAGGAAGCCTCAGCTGTGTGTCTGGTCTGGTACTAATTAGCTGTGTGACCTTGGGCAAGTCACTTAACCTCTCTGGTCTGTTTACTCTTCTGTTAAATGGGGTGCCAGATTAACTCATCTTGAAGTTCCTTTGAGCACAACAGTCCGGGGGGCGGGTGGCTCCTAGCCGGGGCCTAGGATAGAGCAGGCCTTTGAGTGGTACTTCATAAAAGCTGATGACTTGTGTGGGAACAGGGTGGACCTATAAGGATCTGCAGAAGGTGTTTATCTCTGGCTTTGGAGTGGAACTGAGCTGACTCTTGGTCCGCCATTAACTGGACATTTGCAGGCCAGCAGCTTGCCCCCTGGGCTTCAGTTTACCCATCTACAGGCTTGGGACGTGGCGCACCTTGGCAGGGGTGTTGTGAGTTTTCAACGTGATAACGAAGGAGAGTGTGAGAGTGTGTGCGAGTGTGTGTAGGTGTGTGTGATGGTGGGGGGACGGTGGAGAAAAAGTCTAATACATAACCTTTTTTTATTGGAGTGAAATTCAATAACATGCAATTAGCCATTTTAAAGTGCACAATTCAGTAAATAATCTTTTAAAAAGAGCTTAAAAAATAGGAAAACGATGGTGAGAACCCACTGCCTGTCAGGGTCTCTGCCAAATGCTTCGCCCAAATCGTGTCACTCGATCCTCACAACTCCACAAGGAAGGGACTTGGCAGACGAGGAAATGGAAGCTCAGAGAGGTTAAGCAACTTTCCCAAGAGCACCCAGCCAGCAAGTGGCAGAGCAACCCCAGGGCTCCGTGGTCCAGGCGCAGGAGGCAATGGGGGACCACGCGGGGGACCGCATCCCTCTGACCCAACTCAGGAGCCTCAGGAAGGGCCGAGAGCAGGCGCAGGCGGGGGCCTGGGATGATGGGCAGGGCAGCGGGAGCCGAGTAAAGTCACTTGACCTAATCATCCCTTCATTTCCTGCTCTGCCAGAGAGGAAATGTTTACACGGCGTCCCACACAGACGCCCGCGGGCCTGGACTTGCAGTAATTAGCTGAACAGTGAGGGTCCAGTGGCTGAGCGGCCGGGGGTCAGGCGGCCGGGGCCTGGCTCCTCACTCACAGACTTGCCTTGTGACCCTGGGCACGTCCCCACGCCACCCCGGGCCTGCTTCTCTGGGTGGAACAGGCGGAGGCTGGCGAGGCCTCCAAGACCCCTCTGAGGCCCTGAAAGTGGGTGACGTGCCCGGTGGTGACGTGTAGGGAGGAGAGCAGGCAGGGGCCCCGGGGGCGAATGTCAGCAGAGAGCTCTCTCCCAGAGCTTATCCTGGTCCCTTGAACCACGAGGGTCCCGATACAGCTCAACATTTCAACCACCATTCACGACATCTCTTTTCCAAGTGGTTTGTTTGTTAATTAGTTAGTAATTTCTGTTAATTAGCTAACACATTGATTAATGAATCAAACAAATATTTATGATGCACCTATGGCTAGCTGTCTGCCAAAGCTGGGCTCCTTTCCATAATGTGGAAGTATCTGTAGGGAGAGGCTACCTGACCAGGAACTACATTTCCCAGATGTCTTTGCATCCAGGTGGGGTCATGTGACTAGTTCTCACCAATAGGAGTGAGCGGTGAAGCCGATTGCTGCCTCTCACCGAGGTGTTTAGGTAGTGGGTTGTGTTCTCCATACTCTGTCAGCCCCATCTCCCAGCTGGATGCTAAAGACTGGATACCCCAGGGAGAGCAAGGCCACAAACTGGAGGGAGCCTGAGCTCCTAAATCAGACGTGGCAAGACCAATTGCTGACCAAGAACGTCCACACTGGCCCGTCACATGTGTGAGATGTAAGCTTCTGCAGTTAACATTGCTGTAAAGTATGCAGTTACTCTGTGCCAGCCCTGTAAACCCGACAGAGGAGGTCCCTGCCCTCGGTGGGGACGGGGAGAAGGGGACACATTCAGGATGTAGGCAGTAGGGTCGTTAATACTTTGGATTGTTGGGTTAGGTGCATGTTCTCCCAGCAGCCTTCTGATGTCTATGTCAGCAGGCCAGAAAGGAGGTGCCCAGGAGCCTGGGCAACTCCAGTCCTGGAAAGGCAGAGCCCCAACTAAATATGGGTTATAGTATATACATCAGTCTCTTGTGAGTTGTGTTATTATCAGTCTCTATGCATTGGGTTGGTCCATTCAGGAATCATGGTGTGCAAAGCTGAGACCCCCATCTTCTCCTTCCCCTGGCCAATTAGTCCATTAGTGGGAGGCACCTGGGTCTGCAAACAATCCCTGAATCTGGGCCTGGGTTCTCTGCTGCGTCCCCTGCAAGGCTCTTAATAGGTGCTCCGTAAATATTTAAGGAAAGTTGACTGGAGGTTCTCAGTCCCTGTCCTTGGAGGTGTCGTGTCCACATGGGGAGAGATGGTGTCTTCATTCGCGTACCCCAGAAGGAGACCCTGAGGCTAGGGTGCGACTGCCCGTGCATGTTTGGAAGGGGCAGGCAACATCAGCAGGGCCGTGGGGACGTGGGACAAGACAGCCAGCAAAGCGAGTTCTCCAGGCAGCGCCCTGTGTGTTCCTGGAGGCTGATCCTCCTGGGGACCTCTGGAGAGGGTGTGACCCAGGCTCCCCACTGATGTCCCACCCAAGGAGTGAGGGGCTGGGTAACTGTTCCCCGACTCGCATCTGTCAGCCGCTGAGGGCTGCCCAGGAGGGGTGCTCATACCCCAGCACCTCCAGCTCACCTTGAGCTTGCACAGAGCAGCTGTTTCCAGAGGTCTGGGGCTGCTGTCACAAACTGGGTGGCTTAAAGCAGCAGCAGTTTATTCTCGCATAGTTTTGGGGGTGGCAGACTGACACCAAGGTGTCAGTAGGGCCATGCTCTCTCTGATGGCTCTAGGGAAGAAGCCTTCCTTGCCTCGCTCCCAGCTTTCTGCTGGTTTCTGGCCATTCTTGGCTTGTGGCTGCATCGCTCCGGTCTCTGCCTCCATCTTCACATGGCCGTCTCCCGGTGTGTCTTCACGTGGCCTTCCTGTTAGGACAGCAATCACTGGATTTAGGGCCACTCTAATCCCAGGTGACCTTGCCTTAACTAATTACATCAGCAAAGACCCTATTTCCAGACAAGGTCACACTCGCAGGTTCTGGAGGGACATCAGTTTGGGGGACAGTGTTCAGCCCAGTACGTCATGAAGCACCCGGGCACAGAGGTGCTGGCCCTGGCAGCTGGAAGTTTCGAGCACTGAGAGGGATGGCCCCAGGGGTGGTCCACTCAGACCGGGAACCAGACCACAGGGTTTCATTTGGGGGCTCAGTGGTCAGAGGGCTTGGCCCTTGTGTCAGGATCTCCTTCCGGAACAATCCCTGCTTTTGAATGAACAACTTCTCCTTTGGACGACCACATTCTTTGTGCCCTCGGGTTAATGCCGTGGATGAGGCTCCACTGGAAGTAAGTCTAGAGGACACGCCACACGTCTACAGCTCTACGCCCCCCGAGTGATGAAGGGCTTTTACCATCTCGTAGACCAGATGGCGAGCCCAGGCTCCACCACGCACTGGCTGTGTGTCCTTGGGCAAGTTACTTAACCTCCCTGGGCCTCGGCTTTCTCCTCTACACATGAGAATGATACTTGGTAGGTTACCACGACGACTGAATGAGATAACACACGTAAAGTGTCCGCAGCACACACGGTGGCTCTAGGTTGTCACCGGGTGTGGGTTTGGTGGCTGAGTCCTCTGAGCTGCTTGTGGACGGAGCTGTAGGACTGGCTCTGAATTCTCGCCCCTCCTCCTGGGGCTGCCTGGAGGGAAAGTCCCCTCGGGGGGCTGGCTCGGTGATGTCTGGCGGGGATGGTGCTGTGTCTTTGCCCCATCCGTTGTTTTCTTCTGTCCTGTTTCTCAGCCAGGATCCCCGAGGTGAGGCGATGTCCCCTTCCCATAGTCCACCCACCTCCCCGCAGGCCCACGACGGGATGCAAACGTGGAGGAGCTAAATGGGAAACACGAATCCACCCTGTGCCGCATGGTCCGCCAATACGCTCCCCAAGAGTGACTCAGAGCGTCGGAATCACCCACGTTTGGTTGGCCCCTTGCGGGGTTCATGCCCCCTAATAGGTAACAGGGCCGCTGGCTCGGCCTTCAGTTGGGACAGAATCTGCAGATGTTGGCTTCCCCAGGCTCCAGGTCACCCTGTCCCTGTGTCTTCCCGAGCTTTGGGGCCCAGCCAGCAGCCCGCCCTCCACCCTCCGCCCTCTGCCCTCCGCCCTCTGCCCTCCCTTCCCAGAGCAGTGTGGCAGTTGCCCTGCGCCAGCGCCCTCCTGACCTCTCGGGGTCCCTGGCTCCAGCGACTCATCTCCACGCGGCCGTCTGTCCCGACAAGCGGTGCCAGGATCTGATGCTCCAGTTGAGCAATGTGCTGCAGCCTCGTGAGACGTGTTCTGATTTTCAAGATAAAGTCCAGACGTGGCGGTGCTACGGCCAGTCCCCAGTCTGCCTTCTCCTCCAGCACAGCCCTGGCTTCTGGCGCATCGTCCCCGGCACTGAACCAGCGACGCCTGCTCTCCGTGCAGTCGTTTGAACTTGCTTTCCAAAAGGCCCGGTTTGCATCCAGCCGACGGACGCACCCTGAGCACCATGATCTAACCTGATGGCGTTGGCAGAGTGGTGACAGGTCATCACAGCCACTCTTGCTTGAAAGCACGCTGTGTTTTCGATGCATTCTCTCCTCAAACCCTCGTAACGGCTCTGGAGGTGGGCAGGCCTGGTGCTCAGCTCTTAGAGCTGGGTCCACTGTGTTGGTTTTTTATGTCTGGATCTGCTTAGAACGGTTGATCCCTGTTCTCTATGAGTTGTTTGACATTTTGAATATCACCTCTGGAGGTAGGTAAATATTATTATCCCATTTCACAGACAGGAAAATGGAGGCTTAGGGAAATGAACATCCTTGCCCAGTTTCATGTAGCTAGGAAGTGGAAGAGCTGGGTTTTGAACCCGGGGCAGCCAGACTCCACTCCCAGGTCTTGGAGCTTAGGGAAAAAATCTTTCCCTCTCACAGTGGGGGCCCCACTTCCTGCGGCCTCCCCACCTCAGCCGAGCAAAGTTGTCTGTTCTGTTTTGAATATGCCAGTGGTCTGGGGACCCCAGCTTCTGGAGACAGAGGGGCCCTGAGGAGTTTGGGGACAGCAGCCAATATGGTCTCAATCAGGGTCTTTCTTTTAGGTGAACAGGCCACCCGGGTCCCCTTTGAGACAAAACCTGATATTCCAGCAGTCAACTGAGACTCAAGAGCCGCTGGGAACACCGGCTGATGGGGGGGTGCATCGGGATCACAGTGGGGGGGGGTGTCACAGCAGTGTGAGGTCAAATTCCATACGGAGGCCTCACGCGGGCTCCCAGGAGCACAGGATGAGGGACTGTAAGAGCCGGCTGGTGGTGCAGTGTCTCAGGGTGGGTTTGGGTCTCTGGGAAGCAGAGCCTGAGGTCAGGACTCGGGTGCTGACAGCTTACTAGGGGGAGTGCAATCCAGGAAGCCTGTGGTGGGCAGGGTAACAGCCCCCAAGGGCGTCCACACCCTAATCCCTGGAACCTGTGAATACGCGGCCTTACATAGTGGAAGGGACTCTGCAGGTGTGATTGGGTCACAGGTTTTAAAACCGGGAGATGATCTTGGGTCATCTGAACAGGTCCAGTGTGGTCACCAGGATCCTTAAATGAAAGAAGAGGGAGAGAGACTTGAAGACGCTCGACTGCGGGCTTTCAAGATGGAGAAAGAGGCCACGAGCCAAGGAATGGGGGCGCCTCGGGACGCTGAAAAAGGTGGTGAACAGATTGTCCCCAGAGCCTGCAGAAGGAGCGCAGCCCTGCTGACACCCCTGACTGGCGGTGTCTTAAGTGCGGAGGTTTGTGGTAACTTGTCACAGCGGCCACAGGCGACTGATTCAGAGCCCAGGAGCGGCCGTGTTCACTAATACAGGTGCCGGGCTCCGGGGCTCGGCCCGCTGGGGACCATCTGAGGAGCCGCCCAGACCGCACCTCAGAGTTGTCCCCGAGGGATGAGGGACAGGAGCTGGACATTCATCCTCAGGACGCCCACCGCGCGCTGGGGGAAGGGCCCCGGCTCCTCCGCGGGGTGGAGCAGCCCCTGGCTCACTGGAGAAGCAGGGCGACGCCAACTCAGGGGGACGCGGGGGCCACGGGCGGGGCACCAACCCAACCTCATCGAAGGACCGTCCCCCATCCCTGCCCCGTCTTTATTCCTCCTGCGCTATTTTACTGATATTTTTCTTTAACTAGATTCGCTGCAGAAGACGTTCAAAGACATGTAAAAGGAAACTCGGCCCCCAAAATAATTCCTGAAAAATGGTGGGATTGATACTTAATTCTGCATTTTTTTCTAATAAACTTGAAAATAAATATATTTACCATTAAAATAAAAAGATTGCCCATTGTCCAACTAAAATCATCTCCCGTTACCACCCCAGGATCCGTGCTGTACATTCTGGGTAATGCTGCATTATCTTATCTGGCCTCAGTGACAGCCCGTTTTATGGATGGGGAACTGAGGTCAGAGAGGTTAAGTGATTCTCCTAAGGATACACAGTAGGTTGCTGAGCCAGCAGATTTCTGAGTCTCCAAAGCTGATGGTGTTTCTATTACCTCACCCTCTGCCTAATAATAGCAACGAGAATAATAATAATAATCACCTTGAGGCCTTAGCTCTGCACCAGGCAATGTTCTAAACACAGCAACTCGTCAAATCCCCACCACAACCGCCATGGCTCCCAATCATCATCCTCGCTTTATTATACGATTACACTTATAAGATTATGTGTCATTTTATTTATATTAGTGGCAGGTATCATTATCTCCACTTTTCAGAGGAGGAAAGGAAGGCACAGAGAGTTTAAGTCACTTGCCCAAGGTCACACAGCGTGGCTGGTGCCTGCAGGGTTTCAGGTCCAGCCTCTCTCCCCTGAGACACAGAGTTCCAAGAAGTGGCTCTAAATTTATTCTGCTCAGGGGATGGCCCGGTTCTGTGTAGGGGGCAAACGCACAAGTGGTTTCCCAGACCCTGCCATGAAGCTAGCTCGGGATTCTCTGGGTGGGCCTGATGCCTCGTTCTTGCTGCTGTGGAGTACTCTGCGTCCTGAACACGGCCCATCGGTTTGTCCGTCGTGCAGTCCTGGGGACGCATCTGGTGGTTCTAGTGCTTTGCTCTTCCAAATGGAGCTGCGTGAGCATTCTTGCATGTGGAGTGTTGTGACTACACAAATGTGCTTGTGCTGGGTGTGTCCCCAGGAGAGCACGGGGTGGGCACGAGCTCAGCTTCAATAGAAGTTGCCCCTTGGTTCCCAAAGCAATCACCGTGTGACCCACCTGATCCACACGGGGTGTGGATGACTGGCAACTGGTTCCCTCCCAAGAGTGGGTTTTGATGGGATGAAGGTGGAGACAGCCAGAGGGTCAGCATTTGAGAGGCAGCAAGAAAAAAGTGTAAAAGAGAGAGAGAAGTGGGGACACAAACTCTTTAATGCCACTTTGCCCTGTGCCTGTCTGCATGACCTGGGATCAGAGGCGGGAGGTGTGGACGGATGGTTGACGTTTGGGTGGTCGAGCATCAGAAGGGGTCAGGACTTGCCTCCCTGGAGTGTCCTGAGGTCGGCCGGGGTGTGGGAGCAGAAGGGAGCTCGTGTCCCCAGGCATTGACCCCGGGTCCCCACGCAGCCCAGAGTCTCCCTGTGTGGTGGGTGCTTCCTCTCCACAGGCAACGTTTTAATCTTCATTCGAATGTCCCAGCTTGGGAAAGGCAACTCCCGCCCTGGGCCCAGTCCAATAGTGGCCGTGACAAAGTGAAGAGTTTCTATGTAAAAGGGGCCTCGTCAGGGCCACTGCAGCTGGGCAGTGGTGGTCTCAGGCTGCTGACGGACAGTGGTAGTTGTTCAAATCTATAATGACGTGTCACCCGATGGGCTGCAGGTGTCCGAGGAGGCAGGGCGAGGGCGTGTGGCCAGAGGCAGGGACCTGGTTGGAAGGAAGGCACGGCCGGGCCACTGCCTGCAACACCGCAGAGCTGACTCCTCTGGGGAGAAATCTTGGGCAAATATTTTTTGTGTCTTTTTAAAAATTCACAGTGACAAAAGTTGCTCTTTTCTTGTTATCAAGATTACTTAAAACTTAGAAAAATCTAGACAAGGGGGAGGAATGGAAACAGTGAGGGGGCGGTGCAGACACAGTTTGTGTGCAGTCACGTGTGGGCTCACGTGTGGGACCCCTGCCCGCACCCCCTCGGCCCTCAAGGCCCCTGAATGAGCTGCTGCCATCCTGCCCACCCCTCCTCCCATTCCTGGAGGAAGCCCACCAGGGGGCAGAGCAGAAGGGCAGGAGCTGCCCTAAACCCCTGCTGGGTGGGACCAGTGGATACGTACCTCAGCTCCCTCACCCCTTGGGGGTCGCCTCGAGGGAGTTGTCCCCGCTCCCAGGCCACCGTTCCGCACGCAGCTCCTGCTCTGTGAGGTACCCAGGAGGGCGGCCCTCTCTTCTGCTCTCCCTCCTCCGCCCCCTGCCGGTGTCAGGTCCCTCCCCCGACAAACCACCTGCTCTCAGATCCTCGTCTCAGGCTGAGTCTCTGCGTGTCCTCCGGCAGTCCCCTCTCACGGCTGGCGCCTTTGTCGTCATGGGGAACGGGGGCCCCGGAGCCCGGCACCCTGGGCGTGCGATCCCTGCTCTCCACCGACGAGCAGCGTGACTTGAACGCGTGTGTCCCCTGAGGTTCTGCTCCGCCCGGGAGAACGAGGCCCCTGCACCACGCACCGTCCTGTCGGAGGGGGCCAGGCTGTGGGGACCAGGCCGCACACATCACGACTCAAGGGCTGGGCTCAGCGTCACCCTCCTGCCTCTCTCCGGGTTCGGGCTATTGGTGTCCAGACCAGCTTCTCTGAGGGCAAGAATCGTGCTTTAAAACTTAAGAAGTTTTAGGGGTTGGCCGGTGGCGTAGCGGTTAAGTTGGCGCACTCCACTTCGGTGGCCCGGGGTTCGCTGGTTCGGATCCCGGGCGCAGACAGATGCACCGCTTGTCAGCCACGCCGTGGCGGCGTCCCATATAAAGTAGAGGAAGATGGGCGCAGATGTTAGCACAGGGCCAGTCTTCCTCAGCAAAAAAAATTAAGAAGTTTTTTAAACTTTAATTGTATTTCTTTTTTGCTGGTGATACATTTCTACGCTTCCGCCATCACCGGGTACACGAAAGGGTGTGCGGTCACCGTGACGACCGTGGTTTCTTTTCCTGTTCGCTACAATCCAGTCTAACTCTCTTTTAATCTGGAGATTCCTCTTCATCTCTTTTTTCTTTGTTTAATTATTTTAAATTTTGATCTCATTTCAAATGCAAAGAAAAGTATAAATAAGGATAGTGATGCCAGCTGCTGTCACTATTTGAGGGGCGGCTTTCTCCCGACACCCCTACCTGGTGGTCACTCTTCTCCCCGTATGACAGATGAGGAAACTGAGGCCTTAGCAGAGGAAGTACAGCCAGGAGGGGCAGAGCCAAGATTTGCACACAGGCAGTCAAGCCTAACGACCCGTGGGCGACGATATTCTTTTTGAACCTAAACCTCTGGGATCCCGAGACCTGTCTGGGGGTGGCTCCAGAACTCCCGTGTGAAAGACGCTGGTGGGAGCATTTACCGGGGTGTCGTCTCGAGCTGCAATACACTGAACTCTGCCCAGCCCGAGAAGACAAGGGCTCCGTGTGGGACCAGGCTGGTGCCACGGTGCCAAGCGACCCGGGTTCCAAGACCCTCTCGGCCCCTGAGTCACTGGGGCAGGTTGATTCAGGCCTCTGTGCCTTAGTGCCCTCACTGGGAAGTGGGACAGTGACAGGACTGGCCTCTGTGGGCTGTTGCCAGTCGCTGTGGGGTGATGCCGCCCGTGGAGGGCTGGCATTGTGCGGGTGCACGAGGGCCCCAGCCAGTGTCGGCTCACGAGAGTGAGGAGCAGGAGCAGAGGGTCTGTCCCTGCCAGGCCACCCGCCCCACTGGACACTGCAGAACGACGCCCGGGAGGAGAGCTCGCCGGCCGGAGCCGGGTGGGGGCAGCCACGGCCCTCCAGGGAGAGGCTCCCTCCCTGCTCTCTTAATCCCGAGACGGTGTGGAAGAGCCCCCTCGTGCGCCTCCCACCGTGGAGCAGCCACGTTCCTGAGAAGGCCCTGCCCGCCCTGGCAGCTGCGGTCTCCTAGGAAGCCCGGTGACACACGGATAGGGGCTCGCCTGTGCTTCCTGCTGCCCATGCTGCCCCCAAACGACGGCGCTGCTTATTCCGTGAGATTCCGTGTGTTGGTGCGGAGAAAACACGCCCCCTCTGGCCGCTGCTTGTGAGGCGGTGTAGACCAGTGGGTGAGGCTGGCGGTTTTAAGAAGCGATGTGTGTTGGAGCAATTTACTTCGCTTCTCGGAGCCTCGGTCATCATCTGTGAAATGGACGTAACAGTCCTTACTGCAGAGGGACATGGTCGAGCCTGCCCCTTAGCTCCCAGTAACCATCTTCCCTTGCTTGTATATAATAGCACCCCAATTTAAGCAAGGGAAATGACTGCCCAAAACAAAACCTCCATTTCCCAGACTCCCTTGCAGCCAGGTGTGGCCGTGTGACCAAGCACTGGCCAAAGGGGTGTGATGATGTGATTCTGGATCTTCCCGGCATCTCTCTGCCCCTCCCCTCGGGGTGCACTGCGGATGCATGGTGAGCATCTGCACCCTGTGGATGAGGACATGCACGCTGGTGGAGCAGCAAGACAGAGGGAGCCTGGCCCTCTGTGGACTTTGGAGAGCTGAGCTGGAATGTCTGTGAGCAAGAGAAACAGACTTTTGTTTTTTGGGGTCTCTCTTAGACACAGCTCAACCCACTTGTGCTCCAGTGCGGGTGGATGAGGCCCAGAGCTTGGTTCTGAGAGTTTCAGATGCATCTTCTCACTGAGTTTTCACAGCCGCCCCTGAGGGAGGAAGACACTCTTATTGCCTCTTGCAGATGAGAAAACCGGGCAGAGAGGGACAAAATGGTTCTGCCGTCACGTCGTGAATAGAAAGACAGAACCCTTCCTCGAAACACAAGATCTGAAGATCCCCCAGAGCTAGTCTTCTGAAAATCCAAGGCCAGTTTTCCTGGTTCACAAAAGCAACAGCTTTTCCCTTGGGGGCTGGTGAGTTTTAACCAGCAACACTGTGCACAGGGTGGGGTTTTAATAAACACTGATTGCTGACTGCCTTTTTTTATGGGGTTGATATCTCAAGAAATTTGGTTCTTTTTAAGATGCAAGACTGGTCGTGGTGACAGTGCCGAAGAGTCTGATTCTCTTGGAGACCTGGGAAGCTGCACACTGCGTGATTCCTCGTGGCGAAAGGTCAGTGTTTCCTGTAAGGAGCATCATCTGCTCAGAGAGCCTCTCTCTTCAGAGAAACTCACCCTGCCTCTGAATGAACAACGGCATTTGAGCTGGAATAAAGTAAAAGATCCATCCACCCTCACAAGGGGACCCTTGCGTGTCCATCTTGAATGCCCGTTGCCCAAAACTTGGTGTTTTTAGGACCAAAGTGAACCTGGACTTGGCTCACTTGACTTGGTGGGCTGAGGGACGAGGTCAAACGAGGAGTGCCAGGTGGGGACTAGGAGGCGGTGACTTTCTGCAGCATCTGGACAGGAGCAGAGGGAAGGGCTGGATCTGCCCGGTCCGTCCCCCGTGCCTGCGCTGTGCCCAGCCCTATCCTTCCGCAACGCATTGGCCCTATTGTGTGGCTTCCCTGGCACCCGGGCAGACCTCGCGGGGCCACCATGTTCTGGAAAGGCATTCTCACATTTGTCTTCCAGGATGGCGTCAAACATAAACAGTGCTGGACGGTGGGCATCCGGACCCCGGGGTCCCGTGGGTTCTATCCGGTGTTTGTCATTTCCCCGGAGACGGCCGGGGGTGCGGGGTAGGGTCTGAGTTGGGCATGGGTGTGTCCAGGGGGAGGCCGGGACAGACAGAGAGCCCGCTGTTTATCTGGCTTGGCCGTGAGACACTTCCACGTTCATTTCATCACCGGGGCACACGAGGCTCCTGCTGTTTTGCTTCACAGGAAGTTTATGGCTTGAAGGTGGAGTGTCTGGCTTCGTAAGTGCTCTGCTGATGTGACTGCCTCTGAGGACTTTGGGGGACAGGAGTCATTGGCCAGCTTTCCCCAGGAAACGGGGGGTCTGAGTCATCTGGCCTTTCCTGGGAGGTGGTGGTCAGATCACGCTGTTGGCCCCTTGGCCCCTTTGGAACTTGAGCATGACCCCCATAACGACTGGCAGAGGGTTAGTAATAAGCTAAATATCTGGCTGTGTGACCTCAGGCAAGTTCCTGGGGGCTGGGCTTTCTGAGTTCCAAGCTGTAAAAGTTGGCCGATTCGAGACCTTGGCATCTGTGTGTGTGTGGGAGGGGGCATAGGTGTGTGTAGAAATGTGGGACGCCCAATCCGGGGTGCTTTCTTTTCACCCCAAAGAGAACCAATCTTGAAGATTAGCAGGCGGGTTCTGGAAGGTCCCTCGGAGGGTCGGCGCGAGGGGGTGGGGGTCGGTGGCTTGCCAAGGCCATCCATCACTTGGTGGGCTGACGGGGTGTTAGCATGGCCTCAACAAGAGATAGCGGAGGAAAAATGGCCTGGACAGGCAGTGCGTTTATCTGGCCTGGTGCCTGCGAGCCTGTCGAAGCGGGGGCGCGTCCATTAGTCAAACCAGCTGCGGCTGCCCCCGCCTTGGGCCTCGAGATGCCCTCACTCCTTTCTCTGGCCCCCTCATCCTGTGCCCACCTGGTCCTCCAGCTCTTGGCAAGACTTTATTGTCCAGAATGGTGACAGTGCTCATCTGTGTGCCAGAGAGCAGGTGGCACAAATGTTCCTTGTGCCCAGTTTCCAATTCTTCTAGGGACTTGGGGGAGGCATGTGATTAAACAAAACAACGCGATGTCTTTTTTAAGCTCATCATTGTTGACTGGTTGGCCCCTCCACTGGTCAAAGGGCAAGATTATCAGCGTCATCACCATTATGATAAGATTTCTGTTATGTCCAGACTGTTTTTTGCATCTTAAATAGCGTTGAGATGGGCAATGGCAATCACACACCTTTGCTTCCTGGTGGAAGAATTCCCAAGAATAAATTGTTAGGTGTTGTGTTGCTGGGCCACAAATTCAGCCAATCTGAAAAGACAGGTGGAATTCCTGGGGGTCGATGTCCTAGACAGAGGGAAGATGGGGTTCTCAAGTGAGCGGGTGATTTGTAATGTGCCAATGACCAAGGGGACCCAGCGTCCCTTTGGCTCACTCATCAGACGAGTGTCTGAGCATCCTGGTACCTGGTGGTGGCCACTGCAGGCAGGGAGGGGAGTGGGAATGGGAGAGGGCAGAGTGATGGCTCCGGCACAGGGGGCGCCCGTGAGGTCCCAGCCCCTCCGTGGGTGAGCTCCATCCCTGCGAGGTCTCTGGGTTATCTGCAGCCTGGGGAGCCAGCCTCTGGCCAACGACACATCTGCTGTCCCAGAGGCTTCGACGGACAGGTGCCAGCCCAGATGGCCTGTGTTGGACTTCATCTCTCAGGTGCAGGGAGGCAGCCAGGGGCCAGACCTCCCCAGTTGCCCTGTGGGAGACCTCCACCCGCCTCAGCCAGGTAGATGATGATAATCATGAACATTTAAAAATAATAATAACAAATCGTGACGGCAAGACTCGCTCACTGCACGCCAGGCCCTTCACAAATATTGTTCTTCCCTCCAACCCTGTGAGGGGAGTTGTCGTCAAGCCCGTGGTACAGGTGAGGGAGCCAGGCTCCAAGCAGGTCACGATGCCCCAGCTGCTGGCACCAGTGTCCCCTCTGCAGGGGCTGGGCTGTGTGCTGCTCTGCACCAGCTCACTTGATCTTCCTATTATGATGCCCATTTTGCAGGTGGGGAAACTGAGGTTCACGAAGTTGTGTTGTGCCAAGGCACCCAGCCACTGAGTGGTGGAGGTGGGACTTGAACCCCGGACCACATCCTCCTCGATCAGGATGGGGGTCCTCAAACAAACAGAGGGGGGCTCTGGGCACATAGAGCACAGGCCAGAGGGAGGGAGGGGCCACCCAAAGCAGGGTCCTTGGTCAGAAGGACAGGATGGGGGCCCAGCAAAGCGGGGGCAGACATTTTCTTTTGTGGTAACTTTACACTAGATGTCGTAGCAGCGTCTGAACAGTCCTGTGGGAAAAGTCAGATCTTTCATGTATTTCTTTATGCTTTTCTTGTTTGAGCGAGATATGGGGGGAGGGCAAAAATGAGGCCCTTAGAGCCAGGATGGGGCTTCCCCCTGGGCAGCTTGACTGGGAGGGGCCGACGGTGGCTTTGGGGAGGACGGGCCACCTTCTGTTTCCTGGTCCGGGGGCTGGTACACAGGTATGTTCACTTCGTGAGAAGTCATCGGTCCGTGCACTCGTGAATGATGAGCTTTCCTATGGGTGTTTGACACTTAATAAAGCATTATAGAAAAGCATTAAAGATAGGGGCTGGCCTAGTGGTGCAGCGGTTAAGCTCCCGCGCTCCGCTTCTGTGGCCCGGGGATTACAGGTTCGGATCCCCGGTGTGGACTTACGCACCGCTTGTCAAGCCATGCTGTGACGGGGTCCCATATAAAGTAGAGGAAGATGGGCACGGATGTTAGCCCAGGGCTAGTCTTCCTGACACACACAAAAGCAAAGATAAATGAGTAAGTAGCTTCTGAAAAATAACATTGCTATTCAGCAGTTTTGAAAATACTACTCACATTGAATTGCTAGAAAAGAGAACGAGTCTATCAAGAAATCTTATGAATACCAGATTTGTAAATATATGTATATTCCTATATATATTTACATTTATAGATACGTATTCATATATCACTTAAGTATATATATTTTGCTGTTGCTAAACATGTTATAAATATATAGAGAAAGAGAAAACACGACATGTTACAACAACCTCCCAGCATTCCGACCTCTATCTAAAGCACCAGTTCTCAGACTGTAGGCTCCACTCCTGGAGTCTCTGACTCAGTGGGTCTGGGTGGGGCCCAAGAATCTGCTTTTCTAGAAGCTTCCAGGTGATGCTGCAGCATCAAGTTACCCCACTTGGAGTAGCAAGTCTCTAAACTGCTCAATCCAGCCTGGCCAAGTGGGTTCGGAAAGCGTGGCCCTTTCCCTCTGTTTTGGAACCAGAATGACCAAGCACAACCTCCCCTGTCAGCGTCCCGCGGCTCGTGTTGCCACATGGAGACTGCACCGTGCATCCATTTGTGTTGACAGCATTTTGACTTCCACGCTCTCCTTCCTCCGTCCTTCCTTCACCTCATGCTTTTCTTGTTCCAGAAGGCACCAGATGCAGGGCAGGCTGCAGGCTGCAGAGACAGAAGCCATCTTCTCACAAGTCCAGGCCTCCTCTGAGACGGGCGAGGCTGTCTCCACATGCCCCTCACGTCCTCCTGGGCCCTCGCCCTCAACATCAGCGTCCCATCCACAGTCAGTTCAGGGCAGGCTTGCCTCCTCCTGTTGTGCCCCTCAAGCCTCGACCCACCACCCAGTTCCAGAGCCACGTCCGCCTTTCCAGGTATTTTTAAGGCACTTCCCATGTCCAGGTGTCCAAGACATGACTCCAGTCCTTCATGGCCCCGGCCACACGGGGGCCCCCAGGATGGGTCAGTGTGCTCTGTCCTGACGATGTTTGCCCGTGCCTGCCCCTATCTCGGTGACCAGCCTAGTGTGCTGGCAAAGACACTGGGATTCCCAGAGGTGGGAACCCCCTCACCCCGAGAGGGCACCCCCACCACGTTCAAGGACACTTGGGAGCTTTGAGCCACATCTGGGGGACGTGTTCTTTTCTCTCCAGATCTGAGTTTCCCCAGAAAGGGCAGGGGAGGGTCACATATGGGTTCATCTCAGGGTGGAAGAAGCTCAGGGGACATGTGGGATGACCCCATGTTTATTGGTGAGAAACCAGGGCCCAGACAGGGAGAGTCGGGACAGGGCTGGGATGGAGACCTTGTTCCTGCGGCATGTAAGAATCAAGACTCCTCTGCAGGAGTCATAGTCTGAGCTTGACATATCGTGTCTTGACTCTCCCACCTTCCTGGTGAGGAGACACCAGGAGGTAACAACACCGAGGCCAGAAAGAGCAGGAGACACTGTGGACTGAACAAGTATTGCCCGTTAGCTCCTGTGCTAGGAGCTTCTAAGAGTGTCATCTCCCAGGATCCCCCCACCATGACCCCCATTTTATGGATGAGAGAACCAAGGCCATGAGAGGGTATGTGACTTGCCCAAGGTCGCTCAGGTAGGAGGTGGTGGAGCTGGGATTTGGACCGAGGCCTGACCGACTCCTGAGCCCTCCAGGTAGGGTTCTGCTCCCCACCTAGGAAGCCGAGTCTGCACTCAGGGGTCACCTCTCGGGCGAGCTCCCAGAACCCCACGATGTGGCCCCATCTTCATGCACGAGAGCTTTAGGGCCCCATCCTGCCTCCTGGGGACCACACGCTGTGGCCTTGCCCCCTTACACTCCTGGGTCCATTTTTACAACTTGTATCGAAAAAACCCAACAAGGCAAGCGCCCTGGTTGTTTCTTTTTAGCCAAATCCCAAGGCTCAGGAGCTCCCTTGGCTGAGTGAAAAACTGCTTTGGGGTGGGTTTGGCCGTTGTCTGCCAGGACGGAGTCGCTCAGACCCTGCACGGCCTCCCGTTACTCCCTCCAGGCTTCCAGAGCAAGGCGTGTTCGAGTGCTGCAGTGTCTGTTCCGAGGGGCCGGAGACGTGGGCTTTTCTGTTTTTCACAGGCAGTGGGGGCTGTCAGCGGTGCCCCGCCAATTTGACCCCAGAACGCGGCTGTGTTATCGGCCCATCTCTGCGGCCTGCACGAGGCCAGTTGAATTATGTCGGGGAGGTTATCGGGGACAGACGGTAGTTCTGGCCAGGGCAGCCGGGCCCGGGGGTTAATGGGCAAAGGTCAACGCCTACCAGGGCTCCATGTGGGATGGATTAAATCCCCACTGGGCTTGGTGGCAGGCGGCCGGCGGGAGGGCTCAGCCCCTCCTGGGCTAGCCCCCATGAAGTCACCTCCCCGTGACCACAGGGCTCGGAGCCCTGAGGGTTGACTCGATTTTCCTGTGGGAGGATCAAAACCGGCAGACCCCTCATGTGGAATCAGGATGAGTCCTTGCAGAGGGGCAGTTTCTACTGGAGTGGAGGGGTTTTGGCTCTGTGTGCTGACTGTGGGCTCAGAGTGGGGCAGGGGGTTAAACCCTTGGGGGCTCATGGACGCCGGCAGAATGCGGAACCACGGCAGGAGGGAGAGGGGCTCTGAGGTCGTCAGCCAGTGTGGGCTCTCCACACCTGAGACGTCAGGAAATCAGAGCTCGCAGAGAAACAAGCAAAGTTCTATTTCAAGGAACTTTCTGGAACACCACAACCAGAAAATCTAGATGGAAGCTACTTAATGTCAGCTAACAGGTATTCCATTTGCATAGTCTGTACCTTGAATTACCTCTGAGGGGCAGGGGGTCCTAGTAATTTATTCAGGAAATAGTTATTAAGCATCTACAGTGGGCCCAGCTCTGTTCTAGGCACTAGAAATACATCGGTGGGAAAAAAAAAATCAGACAAAAGTCCTGCCCTTTGGAGTTTATACTCTCATGGCAGAACAGACAGAAAAGCACAGTAAATGAGTAAAATATATGGTTGGTTAGAAGGTAATAGGGCTGTAAAATATGATATGATAATTGCTGCCATTTATTATCCAACGTGCAGGCCCTTTGTGTGAGAAGTGCTCCTAACAGGCCTATTTTACAGGCGAGGACACTGAGGTCTGGCAGGCAGAGTCACCGGACCCAGCAGCTGGCTTGGGTTCTGGTCAGGGGCTGTGAGTTCCTGCAGGGTTTCAGTGGTGGTGGCAGCCCAGTCACCCCTCTGGCCTGGTTTCCTCCTGGCCGTCCAGGATCTCAGGGGCTTGTGACCTGGAAGGTCTCAGGTTCCTTGAGCTCTCTGGTCCAAATGGGCAGCTTGGAGTCCTAACTGAGAAGCCCAAAGCCCCAGAATTCCCCGTGGACCTGGTGGACGCAGGGTTGAGCTTGTTGTTTTGGACACGGCCATGAGGGAGTTCAGCGAAAAGGCCCGTGGATGAATGGGAACGATGACTGTACAATGTCATTAGTGACAATGCTGACAGTGTTCACCGCTGCATCCCCAGCGCCAGACCAGGGCTCCATGGCAGGTTCCCGGGACACACTTGTTGAATGAAGAGCAGCTGCCACCTACTGGGCATGAACCACGTGCTGCGGATGGGCAGTCCACGAAGCTTCCTGCTGCTACTGTAACAAAACCGGGGGGCTTACAACGACAGACGTGTATCCTCTCACACTTCTGGAAGGCAGAGGTCGGAAATCCAGGTGTCACAGGGCTCTAGGGAGAATCCTTCCCGCCTCTTCCAGCTCCTGGTGGCCGCAGATGTCCTTGGCTTGTGGCTGCATTGCTCCATCTCTGCCTCCGTCCTCACGTGGCCTATCCTCTGTGTGCACCTGTCTCAAGTCTTCTTCTGTCCTTCTTTTATTAAGACACCTGTCATTGGATTTAGGGTCCACCCAGATGTTCCAGGATGATCTCATCTCGAGATCCTTAACTTAATCACATCTGCAAAGACCCTTTCTTCAAATAAGGTCACATCCACAGGTCCCGGGGGTTAGGATGTGGGCATGTACTTTGCAGGACCACCATTAACCCACTACACGGGGCTAAGCACTCTATGTCCAAAGTCTTAATTCTCAAAACAACTCTCATCTTCCATTGTGAGCAAGAGGAGGAAACTGAGTGTGGGGGCATTTGAACCATTGCCTGAGGTCACACAGCGGCAAGTGGATGCATCTGGGGTCCCAGGGAAGCTGACTCAGTCCACCCGCGTGCTGCCTTTTCTCCAGATGTCCTCCTGGGCTCCCACAGGATGTGGACAGATGTTGGAGATGGAGAGGCTGAATTTCTCCTGGATTCCTCCTCCTCCACATAGCAAAGTTGTGCAACAGTCAAGAGGCAGTGACGGGAGCAGAGGTGGCCGGGGAGGACCAGGCCGGCCGGCAGTGTGGCGCTGTGCAAGTGACTCATCTTTGGAGCCTCAGTTTCCTCATTTGAATTTCAGATTAAGTGAGAGGCACTTGTGAAAGCATCCAGGGCTGTGCCTGATGCAGGCACTGTGTGGGCGCATTGTTATTATGTTACTATTATTAGAATCATTATTATTATAAACAGTATTACTACACACATTGTAGTAATACCACAACGATCAGGTGCCCTCTTTTCTTCCAAGACCTGTGTATTCATGACCTTATTTGTCTCTAAAATATCCCTCCGAGGGAAGGACCACCCTTGCCCCACTTTACAGTTAAGGAAACTGATGACTCTTTGCTCACTTCCAGCTTTTCTCTGTCTGGAGAATTCCATCTCCATGCATGAGCTCAGTCCCCCACTCCCTTCTTTCCTCTCCCCTACATGATGATGTCCTTCTAGAATAGGTCTGACGGGGCTCTTTCTTACCTGGGCGGGAAGTGAGTGTTAAATTCCTGTACTCTCCCCCACCCCACCCCGGGCAGGCCAGCGAGAGGGGAACTATCAAGGGTCCTTGCAGGTGTGGGGGGATGGGGCTCCCCTGGGGTGTTTGCAGCCCAGGAATAGTGCTGGGTCCGGAAGAGGCCACGGCCTCGGGTGCCCATCTTACCAGGACGTGGGAGGCTGCCAGGAGCACAGGAGGCTCTGAGGACGTGGAGCAAACACAGAGGGCCAGGCTGCCCACGGACTTGACCAGCACAAATCGAGCTGCAGCCTGGATGCCAGTCTCCCACCCCAAGGCTGCCCACCACCCTCAGGCTTTCACCAGCCCCCAGGGAGACTGGAGCCCCAGGGATGCTGCAGGAGTGGGACCTCCGGCCATTCTGCTGGAGGACTTGACTCTGACTCATTTCCCCACAAAGGACTCCACCAAGTTTGACATCAGGCCAGCTTCCTGGGGCATCTGGCCCCTCAGGAGCCCCAGGCAAGTCTTGGTAGTTGTGGTTCCCACCTGGCCAGAAGGACAAGCTCTAGGCTCTGGGGTGCTGGCACCTGGGAGGTGGGGGTGCTCAGGTCCTGGGCAGCACCCTGGCCTGGGGATGTGAGCCTTGTGCAGGACAGAGTCTGAGAGCATCAGGGGAGATGGTGACCTGTCCTGGGGCTGCTAGGACTGGGAAGCTGAGGGCAGGAGGGGGGCCTGGGTGGCTGAAAGCTCCCTGCAGGGCTGGGATGTACATTCCAGGCCTGGGATGGGACCCCAAAGGAGCAGGTGGGCTAGGACTGGGGTGGGTTGTGGAACCTGGCTGCCTGGAAATCCAGCTCCCATTTACTCACATGTGGCCTGGAACAAACCAAGTCTCTTGACTTCTCTAGGTCTCGATTTTCTCACCTGCAAAATGGGACTGATAAGAACACCCACCTAAGGGTGGGTGGAGAGCTCAGTGAGGAAGGCCTCACACCACACCTTCAAATCCCGTCAAAGGCTTTGTGGAAAAAATCAGTTCGCAGTCAAATAAGTTTGAAGAAGCTGCACACTTTATTCTCATCTCCCCACTGGAGAGCCCTCATCCTCTCACAGAGGTAGGTTCCCAGAAGCCCAGCATCAAGGAAACTTTAAACCCATGCGTGGAACTGATGACATTCACCAGAGGGGTATCTGGGGTAGGGGAAGTTTCAAGATGAGTCAGGAGAAAAAAATGAGTTGGTTATAAGTTATTTTTATAAATTCCGAAGAAACTGTGCAGATAACAGAACTCTCCAGAGAGAAACAAAACAGGCCTGAGCCGTCGCAGGCTCTGCATCTCTTGGCTACAGCTGTGAGGTGTGCCAGGTCCCACGGGGGTCCAGCTGGGTGGAGTTTGGGGCTCACGAAACTCTGGAACCCTGGCCACCCTGCACCTCCAAAAGGACCCACCTCATGGCTCTGGTATTTGATTGACAGACCCACTTCTAGTTCCCACGTGGATGGGAATTAGAGGGGAGACATTACATGGGGTCCAGTCAGCCTCCCCTTGAGGGGGTCTGTGTCCTAGGTGAGGAATAAGCTCAGGGAAACTGCCATTTCTTCCACCAACTGGTTGGTGTCAGTGTTGACAGAAAGTCCTTGGGTTGTGTCTCCATGTTGTCTTATTCACCATTATCATTGCCTGGAGGAGCCCAGGAGGGGATGAGGCCTAGCTCCCTCCTGACTTAGGGTCACAGAAATTGAGGCAGTTGGCTGCTGACATTCCTCTCCCTGCCCCTAACTCGCCCAGAAGGGCTGCGCCAGGATTGGGCCCTGCGATACAGGTAACGGGAGAAGAACGGGTGTCAAGACTGTTTAATCCGTACTCTCCCCCACCCCACCCCGGGCAGGCCAGTGAGAGGGGAACTATCAAGGGTCCTTGCAGGTGTGGGGGGCGGATGGGGCCTATTAACCTGGAACGCCCCTTCCTTATTTTTCAGCCTGAACACCTAGTAACATCCCGCTCTTAACCGTGCTGGTCAGGATAAGCTGGGCTCTGCTGCAGTAATAATAAGTAACCCCCAAATCTCAGAGGCTTGATACCAACAAGGCTCATCTCTCACTCACCCCACGTGCCCAAAGCAGGAGGGACAGGGGCTCTTCTCACTGCAGTCACTCAGTGCCCCAGGCTGACAGAGAAGCCACCACCAAGAAGTAGGAGCTCTGGAGGGTCTCACCCCTCTCAGTAGATGTTCTGGCCTGGAATGGCACACATCACTTCTGCTCAGAACTTATTGGCCAGAACTAGTCACATGACCCATCCATCCACAAGGGGCGGAAGTGCAGCCCTACCCTCCACATGCCACAGGAAGGAGGAGAACGGGAGACGTTGGGTGAAGAGCGCTGGTGACCACCACAGTCCCTTTGGAAACGCTGTAGGAGATCAATGCAGCATTTTAAACACAGGTGGTTAGGTAACATTGTATGGAGGATGGAGGGAGGACCAGCCAGGAAGTAGAAATGCCAGCATCTGTATCCTCTGTGACATTGGGCAAGTCCCTTCCCTTCTCTGGGCATCTCAGGTGCTCCCTGTGAATGGGAAGGATCAGGTCTGCCCTGGTTCCTCTCTTTGGTACCTCGAACCCCCAAGCCTCGCTGCTGTGTGTGGATGAGAACAGGGGGATAAGTCTGTGAAAACTCGCCAAAAACGAAAATGGACTAGATTGTTGTCAAGGCTGGACAATGAAAAGCATGATTCACACACCTCATTGGCTTAAAAAAAAAGAAACTTGTCGTTTTGGAATAATTTTGGATTTACAGAAAAGTTGCAAAGATAGTACAGGGAGTTCCCACAGCCTTTCACCCAGTTTCTCCTAACGTTGTCATCTTCCACAACCACGGGACATTTGTCAAAACCGAGAAGTTACATTGGTACATTACCACTTACTAAACTACAGACTTGATTCGGATCTCATCTGTTTTTCCATTAGTGTCTTTTATCTGCTCCATCACCTGGGGCCACACAGAACAGTTCCAGCACCCTCAGCGTCCCTGTGTGTGTCCCCTTTGTAATTAATTACTTTCCCTTTCCCCAGTTCCTGGCATCCACTTGTCTGTTTTCCATCCTAGAGCTTTTCCTTTTCCAGACTGTCACGTAAATAGAATATATAATATGTAACCTTTTGGATCTGATTTCTTTAACTTTGTAAAACATGTTTAAGATTACTTCATGTGCATGAAACAATAGCACATTCCTTTTTACTGCTGAGTGGTGCCCCACTGTATGGATGGACCACAGTTCGTTTATCCACTCACCTGTTGAAGGACGTCTTGGTTGCTTCCAGTTTTTGGTAAATAAAGCTGCTATGAACATCCACGTAGACGATTTTGTGTGAACATGAGTTTTCAATTCACCGAGGAATAGGATTGTCAGGTTGTAGAGCGAGTGTAAGTTTAACTTTACACGAAACTTTCCAAACTGTCTTCCAACGTGACTCTGCCATTTTGTGGTACCAGCAAGGAATGGGAATTCCTGCCAGGTTTTTGGATTTTAGTCATTCTAACAGGCATGAAGTGATACCTCATTGTGGTTTTAATTCACCCTAATGACAAATGATAATTTTTTCATGTGCCTATTTTCCATCCATATATCTTCTTTGGTGAAGTATCTGTTAAGATCTTTTGCCCATTTTTCAATTGGTTTGTATGTTTTCTTATTGTTGAGTTTTAAGAGTTCTTTACATATTCTAGAGACAAGTCCTTTTATCAGATATATGACTTCAAATATTTTCTTCAAGTCTGTTCCTTGCCTTTTCATTGTCTTAACATTGCCTTTCACAAAGTAAATGTTTTTAATTTTGATAAAGTACAATTCATTAGTTTTGTTCTTTTATGGTTGTCCTTTGATGCCATATCTAAACATCCATTGCCAAATACAAGGTGATGTAGATTTTATAGTGCGTTTTTTTCTACAAACTTTTAAATTTTATGTCTTACATTTGGGTTAATGACCCATTTTGTGTTACTTTTTGGATAGAGTGTGAGGTATGTGTCAAATCATTGAGTTTTAAGAGTTCTTTCTATATCTTGACCTTGTGTCCTGTGACTTTGCTAAGCTCATTTATTTATTCTAGAAGTTTTTTTCAAGATTCTTTGGGATTTTCTAAATACCTAATCATGTCAACTGCAGATAGAGAGTTTTCTTTCTTCCTTTCCAATAGGCATGCCCTTCATTTCTTTTTCTTGCCCTATTGCACTGGCTGGGACTGCCAGCACGATGTGACCAGGACTGGTGGGACAGAACACACTTGCCTTGTTCTGATCTTAGAGGAATAGCATCCAGTCTCGCACCATTAAGTCTGATGTTAGCTGTAGGTTTTTTGGTAGGTCCCTTTATTCGGTTAAGGAAATGCCCTTGTATTCCTAGTTTTCTGAGAGTTTCTTTTTGGTCATGAATGGATGTTGAATTTTGTAAAAGCTGTTTCAGTAACTACTAAGATTATCATATGGTTTTCCTTATTTAATCTATTAATGTGGTAAACTACATTCATTGATATTCAAACTCACAGAATTTTTGATGAACAAAAAATGACATTTTTGAATGCTTCACATACCCATTATTGCTAATATCTTCCAGGTCTTTCTGGATGAGTGATTTTGGATAAGTCACTTCACGTCTCTGGGCCTCAGGCTGGCCCCTCCCTGCATTGGGAGTTGGCTGGACGGTTGACTTCTAAAGGTCCTTGTAGTTTTGGTGATGGGAGAAGAGAATGCTGACGAGAACTACGCCTCTCTGCTGACAGCTAACCTCAGACCTTACACTTACTGAATGTCTGTTGTCTGGTAGACCCCAGGCTAGACTTTTAAGCGTTTTCTCATTTAATTCTTACACCAACATTATGAGATATGCATGATGATCTTCACTTGACAGATGAGAGAACTAGAACACAGAGAGGTTAAGTAATTGATTATGGCCAGGTATGTAATCAATGGAAGAAGCCACTTTGTAAAAAAAAGTGGGAGGTGGAGTGGGGTGTAGACTCACACCACCAAATACAGTGGCCACTAACCACATGGCTGTTGAGCATCTGAGATGTGACTAATCCAAACAGATGTGCTGTAAGTGTAGAGTAAGGTCTGGATTTATAAGGCTTGGTACCTCCCACAGGGTAAAACATCTCATGGATAAACTTTTTTATATTATGTTTCACATTGAAATGATATTTTGTATATATTAGATTAAATAAAATATATCATGAATGCTAATTTCATCTGTTTCTTTTTACTTTCTCTAATGTGTTAAATTACACATGTGGCTCAGACTTTATTCCTACTGTACAGCACTGCTCTAGACCAGGGGTCAGCAAATTCTGGCTCATGGGCTAAATGTGGTGCAAGGTCTGTTTTTTTTTTGTAAATAAAGTTTTATTGGTACACGGCCCATTAATTGTTCAACATACTGTTGATTGTTTTCGCGTTGCAGCAGCAGAGTTCAGTGATTGCAAAAGAGACGAAAGCCGAAAATATTCACTATCTGGCCTTCCACAGAAAAACTTTGCCAACCTCTACTCTGGATGGAAGTCTGGAAGTCTGCTTCCCGGAATGTTAACAGACAGTTAACATGGGGAGAGATGATAGGCTATTTGACATTTTCTTCTCTTTACATCTCTTTTTTTCCCTAAAGTTTCAGAAATGAAAATGCTACTTTTGACAAAAGGAAGGAAAATCATCGATGCTTTTTCATTACAAAATAATAAATTATGAGATAGGGGAACAAAAGGTGCCACTGGGGCTGCCCTTGAAAATGAGCCATCTCTGAGCTCGCATCCTGGGAAGGGCTGGGAGAACCCCAGGAAGACCCCTGCATGTGCTGCATTCTAAACGTCCTTTCTGAGGGGCTGTTTACGTGGGAACTAGGAGGGAGGGGCACAGGGGCTAAGGAAGCCAGTTAGTCGAAGGCAGACCTGAGGAGGCTGGGCCTTACGGCGTGGGGGGCTCGGGAAGCGAGCCCATCTGGTTTGTGTTAGGTTTATAAGGTTGATGGCAAATAAGGGTATCAGAGCTAATTTACTTATTTAGAGAACGAGGACTCAATCTCAGAAGCTGTGATTGGGACGGAGCAGACTCCTTCCTTCTCCCAGCCCGCAGAGATGCCCCCTGGGAGGAGGGGCCTGCCATGCCAAGGCCCTTGTACAGAGATTGAGATCCTTTTAAAAATAGCCCTGCAATCATGTGTGGCCTCGGGCCGGGCTGTGGAACTTGCCAGCCCCTCCTCCTGCCTCCTCGGCCGGCCGGGGCACACTCCTGCAAGGAGGACCTTGGCCCTGTCCTCCAGCCTCCCTGGATTTTGGTTCCCACAGCAGTCCTGGAACACAGGTAGCTTACAGGTGAGAATAAAGAAGGAGCGAAAGCGCAGCAGCATCTCTTTGGGCCCAGAGTCCCACATCCAGCCACCTCGGCTCTCTGGAAGCGTCGGTGGTCCAATCCATGCCCGACAGCTTTCGCGTGCCAGCAGCAGGTTCCCATCATGCTGCCCAAGGTCCCTGTCCCAGTCCATCTCCCACGGGGCCAGGAATGACGTCATGGAGACTTCCGGGCAGGGCCCTTCAGTGCAGGCTCCGCCCTGAGACCAAGAGCACGGGTTTCTGGAACTCTGGCTCTAGAAGGAGGCAGGGCTCCTTTTGGCTTGGAAAGAATCTGGGCTTTGGAATCAAAGCAGAAGAGGTTCAAATCCCAGCTTTGTGGACTGTCACCTTGGGGAGCTTCATTTTTGCCATCTGTGGGATGTTGAGAGTGATACCCATGATGTGCGTGACAGGGGGGATTCCACAAGGGGAGATGGAGAGTCTGAACAGGGCTGGTTCAGACTTAGACAAGTGGCAGCCATGTGGATGAAGAGAAGGTGGGAGGGTATAGATGTGGGAGTGGGTAGGGGAGGGCGTTTCAACCGAGGGATCAGCTCGTAGATGTGTGATGTCAACTTTAAAACACAGCTGGGTGCCTCGGAACCAACTCACTCACTTCCTCCCTTCATTCCTCTTCCTCTCTCTTTCTTTCCCTCTTGTAACATTTGTTATAATAAGGGTTTCAATATGGCTGACTCATCCACCTTGTTCTTGGACCAACAGCATATTTTAGATTCACAAGACTGTGCAGCCCCCGTTAGATCCAGAAGTTCCCATCAGATCCATCTTAGGACTCCTGTATCACTCATTAGAGAACTGAGTCATCCAACAATCATTCAATACCCACCACCACGCTCCCTCTTAAGAGCTGAAGTTATAGCCATGAACAATTACAACTATGCCAAAAAAATAAAAAAGAAAGAAAAAGGAAAAAAGATATTATAAGCAGCAAGAGGCAAAGGAAATAGAAATCCAATACTTAGAAGGGTCTATAGTGGTGTTTTTCAACTCTAACTGCATATTTGAATCCCTTGAGGAAGTTTTTAAAAAATATCCACATTGGTCCCATCCAAAACCAGCTAAGTCAAAGTCTCAGGGTTGGGAGTAGGGGATCAGGTTGGATTATTCTGTAGATTCCCCCAGCTGATTTGAATGCAGTTAATGTTGAGAACCACTGGCCTAACCACCCTCAATCACTAAGGAACCAATGCTCGGTTCTTCTTGCCCTAATCCAGTGATTCTCAAAGCGGGGTCGTGGACCAGCTGTATCCACATCCCCTGGGAACTTGTTAGAAATGTGGGTTCTCACGCCCCCCGCCCTGGACCTGCTGAATCAGTAACTGTGTGCACACCTGTGTACAAGCTCCCCAGGGGATTCTGATGCAGGCTCCAGTCCGAGAGCCTCTGCCCTGATGCATGCAACAGGTTTACTGGTTCTCGACTCTGGTGCTCCCAGCCTCATCCCAGCTGAGCACTTGCTCCTCAAGGCTGGTGCTCTCCCTGAGGCTTTGGGGAGGATACAGCTCTCATCCCTGTGCCAACTCAATCCACTGGGGTGGCTCCCTGAGAAGCACCATGAAGCTTTGCCTGGGCTTTGGTGGGGAGGAGTGCGGTGATCAATTAGTGATGTCTGCATGGGAATGGGTGTGGAGAGCTTTGGTGCTCCTGGCTCAGCATCTGCAATCTAGATTTAGGGAAGACTTTCCTTCCACATCGGAAAACTTTATCATGAGAAAACTCTGATAATCTTAGTTGGGGGGCCTTGTCTATTTCTGTCGCTCAGGCTGCTCTGGGGTTTAGTAGCATACTTTCTTTACAGTCTTAGCAAGAAAACCTCATGTTCACTGCCATTTTAGATAAAACACAATAAACTGAAATTCCAAAGGACAATGAGAATGCCAGCAACTTAGTGTTCCTCACAGGAAAATCCCCTCCACCTTGGTTCTATTAGGTCAGCGGCCAACTTCTCCCCTCCTGCCAACTTTGAAGTCCAGGTTACTTCTGTTTTTAATTCCTTCTTTTCTTTAAAATAAAATTCACTTTTGGTCTGATGAGAAAGGGAATATATCTTCATCATAGACAATTGGTAAAAACTAAACAAAAAGGCATAAGGAATTAAATTAAAATCATCTGAAATCCTACTTCCCAGAAATAATTCACCTTTAACACTGGTTTTATCTTTCCAGATCTTTCCCTCTCTCCCTCCCTGACCCTCCCCACCACTCTTTTCAGGCACACGTGTCTCTCCTCGAGGTTGGGAGAGGGAGACCTATGTACACTGCTTAATTTCCCTCATTTAAAATTACAACGACAAGCTCATGGCTTCCTTGAGAACACGAGTGGCCTGGGGTTGTGCAGCCTAAACAGAGACCACGTGGTCACTGCGGGGACCAGAGCTGCTCAGGCCCCAGGGACGAGTCCTCCTGCCCTTCACCCATTTGCGTGTCCAGGTGGCAGGTGAGCTCTGCGCAGGTGTCCCCACAGCAGCCCACTGAGTCCTCCAGTGACACTGGGCCATGATTTTCTTGCGGCTGTTTCTGTCCCCCTTTATGGATGAGGAAATGGAGCCCGAGAGAGGGGTGCCCCGCTCAAGGCCACACAGCTACCAGAAGCAGCATCTCCAGACCCCCGGGGGGTTGCATCCACCCGGGAGAGGAGAGGATGGAGTTCGGGAACCTTCTTGGGGGAAGTGATGTCAAGACTTTAATCTGCACGTGCTGTTCCTATGGGGTTGACCCTACGTGTGGTCCTATGTGACTCCTCCCGTGTCATAGTAGTCAAGATTCTTCCAGTTTAAGTGATGGAGACTCACTTCACATTTAAGTTAAAAAAAAAAAAGACTATATGACTCATATAATACAGAGACCCCACCCTAGGAGTTCAGGCAGAGTTGGATCCAGGTCTTTGAATAATGTGGAGTCTGCCTCTCTCCCTTCCCTTGGTTCTACTTTGCTGTGTGTTGGCTTCATTTTCTGCGTTTTCTCCATGTACTGACCTCTGGCCACTCTGGCCTTAGACCCCACCAGTTTAGTAACATCAGTGTGAAGAGCCTGTTCAGTTCCCAGTTGTTCCAGCATCGTCCTGGGGTTGACTCTTACTGGCCTGGTCATGGGACAGCTTTGAACCAGTCACTGTGACTTGGGTTGTGTGGGCCTGGGTCTTCTGTTCGCCCCTGAAACTGAGGGGTAGTGTCATCCACACCTGAATCTCACGGAGTAGAGTGGGGAGAGGATACTTCCCTAAAGGAAAGGGAGAGGCTAACCCCTGAAGCAGGAGTAACGGAGGTTGTGTTACCAAACCAGGTTCATTTTTACCAACACTGAGACGACAAGATTGCAGCAGAGAGAGGGTTTAATCACAAGGCAGCCAAGTGAGGAAATGGGAGAACAAGTTGCAAATCCACCCCCAAAAATGGGGACTCAGGGATAATTTATGGAGTAAGGGGGCAAGGTGGTCTAAGTGTGGGGATCGACTATTGGAGGTGAGGAGGCGATGTAATTGGTGATCTGTGCAAGCGGAGTCAGACTTCATACCTCCTCACAGGACGCGTGTTCACAAAATGGCGGCACAAGCATGCCCCGAGGGTGGAGTTTTTAGCCTCTTGACGTCGAAAGGTCACTTATCGGAGCTCTGTGTGGGCCCAGTTGACGGGTTGGTGGTCTCAACTGGCCTGAAGTGGACAAAGTGTTCTAATTCCTGAAAAACAGCTCACACATCTATTACCATGGTGACCGGGCCCCAGGGAACCTAGTGGGAGTCAGAGAGCATACTGCCTGGACAGCACAGTTAACAATGGGCGGGGAAACAACTAAAAGTTATAATCAGTAATTGCAAAAGGGAAAAAAAAAAACCTTTAGTTACTAGCTACCTAATCATCAATGGCTGTTTGTGGGTTTCAGTTGGGTGGCCAGACAAAGGCTAGCCAGGACAGTGCCTGAAATGCCACCATTCGATATACCCCCTTCAGGCCCTTCTGAAGAGCAGGGCCTTTCTTCCGTGCCCTAAAGTTCTGCCAGGCTAATGGGTGATCATCCCTCGCACACTGACAAGGGTCGGGGCTATCCGATTATGTCATTCACACATCGTCATTTAGCCAGGAAGGGACTTGAGGTCCTGGAGCAGGGGACGAGCAAGCGTTGAGGGAGAGAGGATTCTGGAGCTCAGGAAGCCCGAGTGGGAGGCTCTGACATTCAGGGGATAGCGTGAGAGCCCCTGGTGTGGGTGCTGGAAGTTTCCAAACAGAGAGAGAGGTTTGTGGACAAGCTGCATGATTTCACAATTTTGCTTCTGGGTCAGCCCTGTCACGGCAGAACTTTTGAGCAAATTCTCAGCCACTCCAGGCCAAGCTCTGGCTTCCATGTGCAAGGACAGTTCATTCCAGGTGGAGCCAGTCCCACTGACCAACAGATGTGGCTCTGTTTACGCTCCTTGGCTCACTCCCACTCAGCCTCAGGTTCAACTTTCTTGTTGGGCTCCCCTTGTAGATGGGAATTTCCAAGAGTCCGAGGAGCGTGAGTGGTTTGTTCCTTACCGTCTCTCCAGTGCCTGGCACACAGCTGGTGCTCAATATGTGCTGTTTGTTTGGATGGATGATGGATGGTTGGTTGAGTAGACGTTTGGTCAAATGGCTCAGTGGATGGATGGATGGCGGGTGGATAGCTGGGTGGATGGGTGTTTGGGGGGAAGGACGGTTGAGTGGACTGATGGAAGGATGGCTGGGTGGCTGGAGAGTTAGCTGGAGTCAGAATCATGAGACTGTTAAGAGCAGGGTCTTTGAAGTCACACTGCCTGGGTTCAAATCCCACCTCCACCGTTTACTAGTTCACTGATCCCGAGTAAATTTTTAGCCTCTTTGGGACTCTATTTTCTGATCAATAAAATGTGGATAGTTCAGTACTCACCTCAAAGGGCGTTGTGGAGATTGTCTGAGACGTTGCATACCAAAGCCCCATGCGCAGTGCCTGCGGTGCACAGAGGGCTCGATCACCAGGACCCACCCTGTATTTTTCACTTACTTTTCAGCAAATATTTCTCGATGGGGCTGTGTGGCTACGTGCTTTCTAGGCACCGGGGACACAGTGGAGAATAATAAGGCATCCTGCCCACCAAGAGCTGACGTTTTTATGAAATGCATTTTTTCCCTTTTGCTTTTTATAGCACTGATTATAATTTACATGCATTTTTTATTCCTGTCTTTATTTTTTCAAAGAGTTCCTCCCTCACTCGAGTGTACAGTCCAGCAAGGCAAGGGCCTTTACTGTTTTGTTCACAGCTGGATATCAAAGACAGAGTAAATGATTATTCTCCTTCCAGTTGCTCAGGCCAAAAGCCCCGGGGTCCGCCTTGTTCCTCCTTCTCCTTCACATGCCACATTTGGTCTGTTGCAGATCCTGCTGGCTCTGCCTTCAAAATGTATCCAGATCCAGCCTCCTCTCCCACTTCCCCTGTTACCGCTTGTGGTCTACACCCGCCTCAGCCCTCACCAGAGAATCTGCTAACTGGTCTCCCTGCTTCTGCCCTGGCCACTATGGTCTCTTCCCAGCGTGAGCCGGAGTGCCCAGATGGAAAGTCAGAACACGATCCTCGACTCAGACACTCTAGGTGTTTCCTGCCTCACCCGAAGTAAAGCCGACAAGCTGACCCCGACTCCCAGGTCCCTGCGTGACCAGCTCCCACCCTCCTGGTCCATGGCACCCAGGTCCCTTCTCTAAATATCTCCCCGTCCCCGCCTCTGCTCCAGCCACACGGTCTTGCTGAGCCTCTGGGGTGCCAGGCTCGCTTCTGCCTTGGGACTATGCACATTCTGTTCCCTCTGCCTGGAATGCTCTTCCCGGATGTCTGCAAACTCTCCCTTTCTTCCAGGTTTACTCTAATGACCTCCAGTTGAAGGGGCAGCCCTGGCCACCCTATCTAGAAATTCTGATGCCTCTCTCCTGACACTTCCTATCTATCCCCATCTCTGACTTTTTCCTTCCTTAGCGCTTCACTATCTGACATACAAGGTATTTCATGGTGGTCTGTTTCCCCCCAGCTAGAAGGTAAATTCCACCAGGGAGCTGCTTCCTGTTCTTGTCGTAGCCCCAGTGCGTGGTACAGTGCCCGTCACACAGTAAACACTCAATAAATACTGGACAAATAGTCATGACCGCTATCACCACTACTGTTGTTGTTATTATTACTGTTTGGAGCAATCTTTTCCTCTCAGAGGATGCTTTCACTGGGGTGGTGGTCCTGCCCTACATGTTGATGTTTAACTCTTGTGGACATGTGTACCAACTTATTGCACAAATTACTTCTTGTTTTCCACGTTAGTTTCCAGTTTGTCAACGGGAAGCGGTTGGAGGAAGCCTGCTGTAAGGTCTTGCCTGCTTCAAAAACTCTAAGGCCCGGGGGCCGGCCCCATGGCTTAGTGGTTAAGTTCGGCGTACTCCACTTTGGTGGTTCAGGTTCGTGTGTTCGGATCCCAGGCGTGGACCTACCACTTGTCAGCCATGCTGTGGTGGTGTCACACATACAAAATATAGGAGGATTGGCACAGATGTTAGCTCAGGGCTAATCTTCCTCACCAAAAAACCCCCCCAAAAAACTCTAGGCTGTGTAGTGGGCTGAATGGTGGCTCCTGAAAAGATATGACCACACCTAATCCCTGGAACCCATGACTGTTACCTTATAAGACAAAGGAGTGACTGTTACCTTATATGGCAAAAATATGTGATTAAGTTAAGAATCTCGAGAGGAGGAGCTGATCCTGGATCACCCAGGTGGGCCCTAAATCCCATGACAAACGTCCCTGCAGGAGCAACACCAAGGGAGAGATGGAGCAGAGGAGAAGAGCGGGATTAGGGCCCAGCAAGCACCAGGTGCCACGGGGACTTCGTTTGCTGGTCTGTCCACTGGTGCTCAGGACCTCTCTGTCCTCCTGGGACACCAGCCCTGTTCTCCCTTTGGAAATGAGAGCTGTCCTTCACTAGCTCCTGACCTCTAGTTCAAAGAAGACCCAGGGAGGGTTCCAACTGGGTCAGTGTGGCTCGGGGCCAGTCCTTGACCGACGGCGTTGGCCAGCATGGAGTGCTTTATGGTCGGCCAGTGTAGAGCAAACTCCCGTCCTTGGTCCAGTCATCTCTGGCCAAAGGGTGCTGTCACGTGAGGCCATGGTGGCTTCTGCTAGAACCACGTGGACTCAGATGGAGGGTGAGCAGTTCTTAGAACTGTGTGGGGAAGATGGGCAGACAAAGCAGAGTGATCCCTACACATCCCGGATTGTTTGCTCATCTCCAAGGACCCCAGTTCTGGACTTCAGACCAATCTGATTGGTCCTGTGAATCTTCTCTGTCCAGGCAAGATATGTCTTAGCCCACCTGTGACTATGGATTTTCTCCTGGGAAAGGACCCATCACAGGGTATCAACCTGGCCGTGCCCCTCAAATGGTCTGTGGATGAGGTGAGTGTAGTGGGCAGCCCCAGGGTCCACCCCTCAGGAAGCCTAGAGGAGACTGAGGAAGGGTGCTGGCCAGGTGGGTCAGGGTTGGGGTCTGGGCCCTGGTGGGGGTTGTACCGGAGGGGCTGGGAGTGAGAAGAGCCAGGAGTCAGAGCCCTGTCCTTAGGGAAAACCCAGGGGGACAGGTGGGGGCTCAGCTGTCACAGGCTCAAATCTCATCTCCTTCTTATTAACAGTGTGACCACCGGCAAGTGATTTCACCTCCATGAAGCACGGCTTCCTCGTCGGTAACGTGGGGATGATGACAGAATCTATGTCACAGGATTTTTGTGAATATTAAGATACTCTGCTCTCTAAGAGGTTACAGTGGACTGGTTACTGGGTACGTGTCCAGTCCTCGAGGCCAGCCTGGGTTCAAATCCGGGTCCTGACACTTCTCTGTGGGTGACCCTGGGCAAGGTACTTAACTTCCCCATGCCTCAGTTTCCCCATCTGTAAATGGGAATTTAGAAGGCGGGTGTAAACATTAAGTGTGTTAAGTATCTAGTGCATGGAGAAAAGTACCCGGTGCGCTGTGAATGCTCATGTATTTATGATGAAAAGTGGAAACTAATGAGAAAAAAAGAGGAAACCAAGTGTGGGTGTCAAGATTAAGAGGAGAGTAAGGGAGATGAACCCCAGGGTCTGGGGTTGTGGGGAAGAACAGAAGCCCAGGGGACTTGGGGGGCCGGGCGAGGATGGAGCTGGAGACCCTCGGTCTGCACTGGAGGCTAAGGGGGGGTCCCGCTGGTTGAAAGGACAGCTTCGGGGCCCACAGTCCTGGAAGCCCCACCCCATGTCATTTCAGAGATGTCTCGGAGGCGTGCAGGCTCTGGAGTGCCCCCCAGCTCTGGCTGGTTTTGAGGGGTTCCTTTGGTTGCCTCTCTTATCTCATCCCAGAAAGACTTGCCGAACAAGCTGTGACATGTGAGGCTTGGCGTTGGCCACGGGGATGAGCAGGTTCACCAGGGAGCCTCCCACGGTGTGGGGCGGAAAACAGTTATCCATACCCCCACACACATATACATTTTTTTCTTGGAAATCAACTTTATTGAGGAACAATTTATCTACACTACAATGCACTCATTTTAAGTGTGCAGTTGGATGAATTTTGATGAAAGTATACACGCATGTAATCACCACCCCCATGAAGACATGAAAGCATTTCTGTCCTTCTAGAAAGTTCCTCCCACCTCTCTGTAGTCCACCCCTCTCCCCACTGTGATCTTAGGGAACCACAATCTGCTTCCTGTCACTCAAAAGTGGTTTTGCCCGTTACAGAATTTCATATAATGGAATCATATGAATGTCCTCGTTCATTTCCGGTTTCTTTCACTCAGTGGGATGTTTCTGGGATTCATCCGTGTGTTGCATGTATCAGGACTTCCTTCATTTTGATTGCTGAGTAGTATTCCGCTGCATGGATAGGCCACCATTTGTCCATCCTCTTACTTGTAGATGGACAATGGGTTGTCTCCAATTTGGGGTTCTCAGGAATAAGGCTGTTGTGGACATTTTGTGACCAAGTCTTTTGTGGAAACGTTTTCATTTCTTTTGGGTAAATATACCTCGGAGTGGAATCCACTTGGCATTATTTTAAGTTCAGTCTTACCCGGTGGTGGAGACCAGCTGGCTGTTCACCACCGATTTCCTTTTCTTCTTGGCCTCCCAGCCAGACCACATTTCCCAGCAGCCCTTGCAGTCAGGGAAGGCCACAGACCAGGTTGTGTCAATGGAACGTGAACAGAAGTGATGGATGCACTTCCAGGTTGGCCCCAAATCTCCCCACCGTCCTCTACTCTTTGCCCTTCTGCCGGCCTGGCTCGGGAAGTCGGCCTCGGCAGCCAATGGTTGAAGAGGCAGAGCCACAAGACAGAAGGAACATGGGTCTCTGATCACAGTTTGGATGAGGTCTGCTACACCAGTAGGGATCACCCATCTCGGACTCTCTGAGAACATTCTGGGAATTCCAGTTACAGCCTCAGCAGTAACTGAGGGATCAGGTGGTGCCTAAGAGTGACCCCAAGTGAGTCCTTGAGCTCTCTGAGCCTCAGTTTCCTCGTCTGCAAAATGGGTTGATGAAGCCCGCCCAGAGAGTGTGTGAGACGTCACTGAGCCCGTCAGTCCCGGGGCGTCACAGGAGCCTGCTGACTGGTCCCTCTGTCTCAGTGCTGCTCATCTTCCCACTTAGGGAAGGAAATGACCCGTGAGGGCACCCTGAAGTCCACCCTTTCCTAATTTCCAGGATGGAGGGCAGAAGGTCGTGGGACACGGAAGCCTTCTCAGATGATTTCCACGTGTGGCCACCTCAGGGACCCCGTGTTAATCTAGAGCAGCGGTTCTCAGAGTGGGTTCCCCGGCCCGGCAGCATCAGCGTTGCCTGGGAGCTTGTTAGAAATGCAGATTCTTGGGCCCTAGCCCAGACCCACTGAGTCAGAAACGTGGGGGTGGGGTCTGGAAATCTGCACGTTAGCAAGCCCTCCAGGGGATTCTGATAGCACTAAAGTTTGAGGACTATAGATCTAGAAGGTTCTAAGGAACAGAGGACAACAGATGCTATTTCATTCCAGATCAGGCCCCGGAGGGGGGAACACGCCCTTCGGAGGTCTGAGCACAGCCAGGAAGTCCAGTGGAGGATCTTCTCTGCCTGACGGTTTCTGGAGAACCCAGCTGGGCCCGGCGGCCTGTGGGAGAGTCCCCTTTAGGCGGTTTCAGAGATGAGTTGAGTTGACAGGCTTGGAGAAAGGGCTGACGGGAGAAAGCCCTGCCTCATGGAGTGGAGAGGGAGGGCGGGTCCCTCTCCCAGGCCCCCACAGGCCCTCCACTGCCCCTGCAAAGTTCTAGCACACACAGTTTTTTCAGCTGTGCCCCTCTCACTCGGCAGGTGCTCCTGGTTCCTCTCTTGGTGGCTCCCACACACAGCAGTCATGGTGGGAGCCCATGGGACAGGAGGCCTCCAGGCGCACCCAGGCCCCGCGCCCTCCTCCCCGCACAGACAGGCTCTCCGGGGCAGTTGGGGAGGGCTCAAGAGCCGGCCAGGCCCAGGCCCTCCTGCCGACTGACTAATTAGGCCACATATGGATCTAATTAGCAGTGGAGGCTCCACAAGCGGAGGGCTGCCTTTATCATCCACATGGCAGAGCCCAGACAGGAGAAGAATGGCTGCGATACGCCCTGCTTCCTGGTGAGCTGTGTGCAGGGGGCCGGGACCGGGCGGTGGGTGTGTGTCGGGGGAGGGTGTGTGGGAGCCGGAGGGGTGAGGAATAAGAGATAGTTCACTGCGGGAGTGAAAAGCAGCCCACCAGCCCACGGGGAGCTGGATTCCCCGACAAGGCCCACAGACGGCAGTTCGTGTCACTCAGGGGTCCTCACAGGGTGGCAGGAATTACTGGGTTCTCCATGTTCACCTGTTGTGACAGAACCCCCGGCATTTCTGATGCAGGAGGTCTGCACTGGGGCCCAAGAATCTGCATTTCTAGCAAGCTCCCAGGTGACGGTGATGCTGCCGGGCTGGGGACCCCACTCCGAGAACCCTGCGCTAGATTAACACGGGGTCCCCAGTGTGATGGCACACAGAAGTCATCTGGAGCTTTACCGTCCATGGCTGTGTGGACCCCACCGTGAGGTTCTGGTTAACTGGTTAATTTGGCTGGGACATCAGGAGTTTGAAAGGTCACCAGGTGATCCTACTGTGTGGCAGAGCGTAAGACCCACTGAAGATCCGTTCATTGTGCAGACACTTTCTTTTTTTTTGTGAGGAAGACCAGCCCTGAGCTAACATCTGTTGCCAATCCTCCTCTTTTTGCTGAGGGAGACTGGCCCTGGGCTGACATCCGTGCCCATCTTCCTCCACTTTATATGGGACGCCGCCACAGCATGGCTGACAGGCAGTGCGTCGGCGGGCGCCCGGGATCCGAACCAGTGAACCCCGGGCTGCCAAGCGCGAACTAAATCGCTGCGCCACCGGGCGGCCCCATGTGCAGATACTTCTTGATATGCCAGCCCCTGTGCTGGGTTGTCAGCTGTAGGTGCTCCAGGACTGATACCGATGCCTAATCCACAAATCTCCCAAACTGAATAATAATAATAATAATAATAACGACAGGTAACAATTATTGGGCATTTACTGCATCCTGGCACTGCTTTAAGAATTTATGTGGACTCTTTCACTTCTCCATGCTCGTATCAAGCAAAGGCTATCTTTATCCCCACTTTAGAGATGAGAACTGAGGTAGACAGAGAGGTTAAGCATCTTGCCCCAGGTCACACAGTGACTGAGATCTGGAACCCATACTGGCCTCTGTGCCCAGGCTGCCCTGCTCCAGGCATGGGGGAGGGCCTCCCCGAGGGGTCCAGAGAATAGCCAGCTCCAGTACCCAGCACACAGTGGGGCCTCGGGCCCTGTTTTCACAGTGCTGCCCTGTCCCCTTGGTTCCATAGGGCAGGACAGATTGGCAGAGACCACGCTAGTTTCGCCATGAAAGCATTCCCCTACCACTGCCATTCATAGAATTTTAGGTCCTCTGTTAATTCACCAAAACCCACTTAAATCAGAATATAGAAGAAATATAGCCACACCCTAATGGCCAGGAACTTCTCTCTCAGAATTTAGCCAAGTATCTAAAAGTAAATTTAAGAAGCTTCAGAGCCATCACAGTGTGTTAAAAACCCAACTTCTGCTTTTTAATGCCGACTATCTTCCCACCCCTGGCGGTCCTTCCACCTTTCAGCTTCCGATCTGCGCTCGCATAGACAACCAGGTAACCAAACGCATCGGCACTGTGTGCAAAGCGGGTCCACGGCCTAGGGTGAGGACCAGCTAGTAGACTAACTTTGTGCCATTTCTTTCGGTTGCTCAGAAATTCCCGTTCAAGGATGACAGCAGCAGGAGAAAAAAACATTATTGCGAAAACGAATCAATCTGATCATCAGAGGAGTGGCCGTAGCTCCCCCTGACACCGGCTCTCCAGAATTCATGTTTCTCGCTGGCTTGCTCTTTGGGAATGGCAGTGCCCTGTGGGCAGGCATCTCGTCTGTCCGTTTCCGGTGGGTCCCCAGTGCCCACAGCAGCCCTGGCGCGGAATGGGAGCTCATGGGGACGCGAATGGAGGAGCCGCGGAAGCCAGCCCAATGATCCCTACTCCCAGCAGTGGCCTGAGGCATCCGGAGAAATCCAAAGTATGTCTCAAACCCTCTGAGAAATGTGCAAGTCATTTTGGGAAAAATTTCCATAAAAATGGTTGAAATAAAAAAAGTTGAGTTGATTAAAGCAGGACAAGTAACGTGGGGCCCCGATGACGTGGCTCGCTTGGCTGCAGTGTGGTCACGACAGTTTTGTTGCCTAGGAAACCAACCAGCAGGCCTGGTGGCCCTGGGTACACCTTGATCACGATTAGACACTTAACGGGGCACATGTTTTTTTGATAGGAAAAAACCACAACACCCTCGTTTTTAAAGTTGGAAATTGCCAATAAGCTGAGTTCCTCTCTCCCTTTCTCCCTGTCGCTCTCCCTCCTAAGGTGGCTCTGTAGTTCTTATCTAACAGAAGGCGCCTCTGGTGTGATCTGGCTCGACCCATGGTGGCTGGACCCCATTCACACCGGTGAGCACTTCACCCGTGACAGCAAATCCCAGCGGGGACCCTTTTCTCGTGTCAAAAGTGGAGGGTCAAGGTTGCTTTTGGCTGTAGGTCATGCAGCAGATCCGAGTGAGGGGAAAGAATAAAAACATTACCCATCCAGCGGCATCAAATTGGGAATTTCCTCTGCGTATTTAAAAACACATTCTGAGGTCCTGACCCTCTTGGGGGTTCATATTTTTCTTTGCCAGCCCCGTATGTGTAATTAAAGCCTGCGTTTGAAATGAAGACTGGAGACCCCAGGGCCGCTTTCTCACACTGCTCACACCGCCTCCCTCCTTTCCCTCCCCCCTCCTCCTCCTCCCTGCCCCCCATCTCCCTTCCTCCATCGCCCCCCCCTTAGATGTGGATAGCTGCTGGCCAGGCTGTGTGAAGAGTGTCCTTTGGTGACTAAATGGCGATGGGAAAAGCCAGCGTGAATTGAGCACGCGATGCCGTGGGTGCCTGACTCACCGCCGCGGTAGGAGCTGGGCCAGGTCGGGAAGCTGTGCAGCCGGGTGCTCGGGGGGCGTAAGGGGGAGGGGGATGAGCATTGCTCCGTGCAGCGTCCTTCGGAGATGGCCTTGTCCTCAGGGAGCCTCATGTCCGACCACCTCCTGCGACAGGTGACGAGACTGGGGTCTGAGAGGCCTGCCCGGGCTGGCAGGCAGCTGAGCGGGTCTCACGCTGGGCTCCTGACCCCACCTGAATCCTTGCTCCACGGCCAGGCCTCCCTGGCCACTCTTCCTGGCTCTGTGCCCCCTCAGCTGTGCCCTCTCTCTTCTGTTCTCTTCTATTCTCTCTCCCGGTCGCCCAGGGTGACAGTCAGAGCCATTGGAGCAGACAAGCTTGTGCTGAGGCCCCAGAGGAAGCTTCCCCAGTGTCCACCCACCCTCTCACCATCGCCCGGTCCTCCAGGCAGGGACCCACCATGGATTCTGGTCTCCATTCCTCTTCTACAAAATGAGGATGGACAGGATGGGCTGGTGACAATCCCCAGGGCCAGCCAGAGAGACCTAGAGGAGGAGCTTCCTGTTGATGGAGCAGACTGTCCCGGGAGCCCAGACCACCACCTCTCGAGGCCTCTGCATGGGAGGGGCGAGGACGTGCTTGAGCCGCTGGGCCCTGGTGACCTCGGTCTTCCGTGCCTCGAACATCTGCACTCATGCTCATCACCTTCCCTCATCTCCGTGCCCATGGCCGCCCCAGGTTTCAGGTCCTGCCCAAGCTGACTCCAGCCAGCGTCATGTTTCTAGATGGTTCTCCAACATGGCATTTCCTCCCTCCCCTCCACTCCACCACGCTGGCTTTCCTGTCTGCCTCCCTTCTCCTGCTCTGGGCCCCGGAAGCTGAGCTCTTCCAACTGGGACAACAGTTCCCCTGCTTCCGTGGCTGGGGCCCATCAGGAAATCAGAGTGAGGGCACAGGGTGAGGTCAGGGGTCTCTGCGGGGGCTCCCCAGGCTGGCTGTGGCCCTCCCTGCCCTGCCCCTCATTAGCTCTGTGACCGCAGGCAAGTGGCCAAGCTCTCGGGCTTTAAGTGGGAAAGCTGACACTCCCACTTCATGGGGCTGCTTAGGGATTAAATGAGGTGGCACAAGGAAAGTGCCTGATACTAGTACCTTCTCAACAGTAAATGTTAGCTGTGATTGTTGCTGTTAAAAAGAGTGATGAGGTCTGTACCATCCTGCTGGAGGGATTACCATGTACTCTTGAGTGAGAGAAGCAAGATGCTGAGACGTGTGCAAAACAAACAGAAAGGCCTTTATGTGTGTGTGATTAAATGAATAGGAGAAGGGTTTGGAAGACTAGACACCAGGCTGGGGTGGGCCACCTGGGTGGTGGGGGTGGGGAGGGGAGAGGGCAGAGGAAAGCGCCCCCCCCAGGAAGTTCTCCTGGATGCTCCCCCAGCCACCAGTGCTCCAGCCTTCCTCGGGCCTCCCTGGTGGTCTGTACCCACTCCCTGTGTTCCATGCATCCCGTGTGCCAGTAGGATTTTTCCCGGGGCGTGTGTCCCATGCTGTACCTGGCACAGCATCTACCGGGGAGCAGCTCCACCGGTTTGCTGAATGAACTGACGAGGGAGGGAGGGAGATTTCCCGGCTCTCTCAGTCACAGCAGGTTAGGGGCTCAAGGCTTGAGGCTCGGCCTTCTTCCCCAGAGACGCACCCGGGAGAGAACTTTCTGCCTTCACTCCCTCCAGGCCCCAGTTTCCTGCCTGGAAACCCCAGCATCTCCAGGAGGGAGGCAAGGCCATGACTGCCTACCCACTGTCCTTCCAGTGAGTGGGGAGCTGTCTGCAGGACTCAGAAAATTAGACCTGGAGTGACCACATGACCCAGCATTTCCACTCCTGGTCTCTACCCAAGAGAAGTGCAAACCCCTGTCCACACCCAGACCTGTCCACACGTTCACAGCAGCACTGTCCCCAACAGCCAACAGTGGAAACGACCCAAATGTCCATCACCTGATGATAGATACACAAAACCTGGCTTCTCCGTGCAGCAGAATACGACTCAGCCATACAAAGGGAGGAAGCACTGACACACCCTACAGCATGGATGAACCTTGAAGACGTTTTGCTGAGTGAAAGAAGCCAGATGTAAAAGACTGTATATCATATGAATTCATTTATATGAAATGTCCAGAATAGGTCAATCCGTGGAGATCAAAGTAGATTAGTGGTTGCCAGGAGCTGGGGGAGGGAGGAATGGGGAGTGAATGCTAATGGGTACAGGGTTTCCTTTTGGGGTGATGAAAACGTTCTGGATAGAGGTAGTGGCTACACAACATTACGAATGCACCAAATGCCACTAAACTGTTGACTTTAAAATAGTTAATTTTAGGTTATGTGAATTTTAAATTTAAAATTTAAATTAAAAAAAAAGACTCAATTTAAAAAAAACACTCGCGGTCATCTCTCAGGCTGGCGAAGCCTCCACCACCTGCTCTGGGCCCAGAGTCCCCACGGCTGCCTGAGGCACCAGCCCTCGACCGTCGCTGCTTTGGACTGCCTGCTGTCTTATTTCGTGGTTACATTCACCTCCCCGACAAAACATGCACGTCTGGACGGTGGAGCTGGTCTTCCTGTCGCACCTGGAGTCCTCACTCTGTGCCCACACAGAGAGACCTGCTGTGCATGCCTCCCTGGGGCCCCAGGTGCTCAGAAACAGCCGTTCTCGCACCTGCTGCACGTGGCTGCCCCGGGGAGCTCGGAGCATCCTGACTCCCTGGGGGGTCTGCTGCAAGTGGTCTGGGGTGGGGCCCAGGCACTGGGCGTCTTCAAGTGATCCTAGAGCACACCCGGGGCAGACAGTCACACTCTGAAAACAGTGTGGTGAGGATGTCAGGTATGACACGGCCATTATTTGTCACACATCCAAAAATGCTAGTACCATGTCTCTTTAAATAGACAATATTTTAAATAGTAACATTTAAATTACACAGTAATGTCTTTCTTTAGGTAGAATCGCTTTAAACATGTTGAATAACACTTGCACTTGCCGCATACCTACCTGGCACCAGGCACCGTTCCGAGCATTTCCCACGTGCTGGCATTTAAACTTTGCAGCAGCCGGCTGAGATAAATCCCATTTTTGGTCCAGTTTTGCACAGGGACATAGAGGCAGGGAGAGGGCAGTTCGCCCGAGACCACACAGCTGGCCCGGGCCGGGCTGGCCTTTGACCCAGGAGGGTGGGCTCCAGGCATGGGCACCTGGCCGGACACATCCAGCCTGGTGGTGCCCTGGTGGCTTCATCGACAGTGTGATATGCCGATGTGCCAGTTATACCTCCAATTCACATTAAAGTAAACACGTAACTATGGAAACAATCAGGTGTTCTCCACGGACTGCCTGAAATCATTTGGCAGGCCGCCAGCAGACATCTCAGTCTTTGGGAAAATCTGGGACAAAGAAAGAGCACTTGTTTTGGAATTCGCTTTATGTTTGAATTCCAGCTGTGGGACCTCGGGAAAGGTCCGGCACCTCCTGGGTCCCAGGATCTTGGCGTCTATAAACGGAGATGAGCAGAGATGAGGGGATAAATGGAAGTAACGCAGTAGCACGTGACAAAGATCGGTGTCCCAGCAGAGCCCAAGTCTGAGCTGTGGGCTGCGGACCCGTGAGGCTTTTCCCCGGGGCCTCCTGCAGACGGGCGGTTGCCAAGTGGGGTGTAGGAGTATCTATAAATAGGACCAAAGGAGACCTCAGAAAATGTGCAGTTGTAACCTCCTCTCCTCCACCGAATCTCAAAGGCAATAAACTGTGGTTGCAGATCAAGGGTCTTCAATGTTTTTATGACCAAAACGCCCTCTTATGACTGTCCGAGCCGTTCCCACACCACCCCCCGCCTGGGGGAGGCACAGCCAGTCAGACAGCTGCACTCGCCAAGCCACGATCGATGTGTGAACCCCAAAGTGGGGGCAGGTGTTTGTCTAATAAAATAAAACAATAACGTAAAATAAAAAATAAACTTAGATGTCTGTGGAAACGAAATGAGATGTACATTAAATGGGGAAGGCAAAATTCAAACTCTTGAGAGGAAATTGGTGCAGAACATCTTCATGGCAATGGAGTCGGGACAGCTTTCTTCAACAACAAACGAATATCACAAACCTTAAAGGAGTTTGAGAAATTCGACTGGATTAAAATTAAAATACAAAATTCTCTTGCCCTTAACAAGTACCCCGTTAACAAAATGGGGAGGCATGCAGCCGCCGACTGGAAGAAGAAATTGTCAGCGGAAACGTCGGCTCCCTCCGGGCGGCACGTCGCGTCCTGGCCGTTGTCCACAGGGACCGGCTTCTCCGGTCTCTCTCCGTTTCCCCATCTGTAGACTACCACGGGGTGACAGTGGGTGACGTCTGCCATGTGCTGAGAACAGTACTGGGAGCATCGGAAGGCTGGGGCTTGTCAGTATTGTCATTATCCAAGCTGGTAAAATATTTTTAAACAAATTCCTAGACGGTAAACGACAACCTAACAGGAAAGCATGCAAGGGTATGACAGGCGACTCACAGAAGGTGAACCGAGTGTTAACAGGTCACTGAAAAGGTGGGTATTCTCACCAGTAGCTCAGAAAATGGTAATGTACACAGCGAGAGCACTTGTCAGACTCATTCTATTGACAAAACTAGAAGAGTGACACCACCAACCTGTCAGGACACTGACGGGCGGGAAGCCCGTCCCCTGTGGGAGAACGTGCCTCAGGGCGCTCTCCTATGTGGCAATTTGGCTCGAGCTGGGGAAGCTGAAGATAAGTCCCCGTGATGCACTAATTCCTTTTCCTGGAGAAATTCTTGCAAATGTATATTTTATGTGCATGGGGGTGGGTGGAGGAATGTTCACTGCAACGATCTACAGTCCAACTGCCAGCTACCTGCTTTCCAGGAGCATGGGGCGTGTTCCCTGTTTATCGTGGGGAACTCAAACAGTTCATCCACAGAATACCTGGTATCCACAGCCACAAACTCCTAAAACAGACTTTGGAGCAAAATTTAAAAGCTTCAAAAGGAAATGTCAACATGATGTTTTTAAAACCTTTATAAAAATGCAAAATAAATCTGTAGGTTGTTCCCGGCCACATACGAAAGTTCTAGTAAAGAGTGAAAAGGAGAAAATGAAGGATTTCCTGAGTGTGACATGTTAGCCGACTTTGGGGAGGAAGGGCGTGGGGAGGGAAGACTGGGGTCTGCAGATGGTGGTAATGCTCCATCTTTTAAAACAAAAGAAGCTGAAGCTACTGTGGGCAAATTCCAGAATTGAAACTAGGATTGCCTCTCATCCTTCTAAGTGTTGCTCGGAACTCACATCCACAGGGGACATCCCCACACCTCCCCAACGTCAGTGTTCAGGGCGTGTTTATGGATTTGATGGGCTGGGAAGCTGAACTCCACCCTCCCCTCACCAAGCCTTTGTGCCCAGACCAGCGGAGGGGCGCCCCCTCCCCCCACCGCCCAGACCTCGGCCAAGCTGGCGGTCAAGGTGGGTGCGGGTGGCCAGGCGGGTGGCCACCAACCTGGAAAGGGGCCTGTTCTCCCAGAAATGGTCTCCAATGGAGCGTAAATGGCCAAATATTAGCCTGCCACATAACAGGGGATGAGAAAATGTCGGTCTGTTTCTTGTATCTGATGCAGAAAAACTATTTAAATCTATGAAATTTTAAAAAAAGGCCGTGTGTGTTGGCGGGGAGGGGAGGGGCTGGTCTTTGCGGAGGACCCGGGTGTGACGGCGAGACTTCTGTGCGCGGCCTTACTTGAATCCCTTCCAAATGGGCCTTTCTTCCCTTTTTTCTCCCCACCCCTCCACCCCCCGCACGGAAAAGGGCCCCCTGTTCATATTTTACATGTTGTGATTTCACTGAGCCCTTCCAATTGGTCGTCAACAGTTCATTTGTGCCAGGACCTTCTGTAAACTCTGCACGCGGGCTCGGGCCTGACCACCCACCGAAACAGGCTGTCTAAACAGCGCGTGTCTGGGCCTCAGACACAGCAAGTGAGTTAAAGATGGATCCCGTCCAAGGATTTTTTTCTCCAAGCAGAGGTGGGGGTTGGGTGGGCGACCCTGGTAGCACCGGGCCCTGCTCAGATGTGGCCTTTTGAAGTTGGAGGGAAATGGCCCCTGTCTTTTGTCATTTTTCTCCGCAGTTGTTCTTGGGCCACAGAGAGATCTCTCTCACCCTCTCCGATTTGGGGAGTGAGGTCAGTCTCTGTGTCAGGAACAAATATGTTAATAGGAACTGGAACTTCTTTCAACCTCATCCCAAATGCCTTATGGCCAGGGTTTAACACCTTCTCTGCTCCAACTCCAGATTTTCCAGGCTATGACCCCTGGGGTACAGCTCTCTCTGGGTCCTGAGTGCTCATTAGTCTATGGCTGGCAACATCAGAATTTGCCTGGTGACACCAAAGCAGCCCTAGCACATGCTAAGGCCCTGTGGCCAGTGTCCACATGTGATCACATCTAACCCTTACAGCAGCCAATGGAGCTAGGCACTGTTAGCACCTACTTTGCAAAGAGGAAAAGTGAAGCGTGGAGAAGCAAAGACACTCATCTAGGTTGACATGACTCATACATGATGGAGGGGATTAGCATCCAGGTGTGTCTGACTCAGGGACCGTGTCCCATACTTGTCACAAAAGTTCTCCTGTGCTCCAGTCTTCCCAAAAAACAGAGGAAGTGGTTTATGAACATTTCCAGTGTGATTGCCGGGCGTGTGTGTGAGTGAACATCTTTACTGAGGGATGATTCACGTACCAGCGAATTCATTCACATCAAGTGTATAATTCAGTGGGTCTAGTATAGTCACAGAGTTCTGCAACCATCACTACAATTAGTTTTAGAATATTTTCATCACCTCAAAAAGAAACGCCCATCATCAGTCACTCCCCCTTCCCCCTTCCTCCCACCCCTGGTAACCACTAGTCTACTTTCTGTCTCTGTGGATTTGCTATTCTGGACGGTTCATATAAATGGAATCACACAATTTGCGATCTTTTGTGTTGGGCTTCTTTCACTCAACATGATGTTTTCAAGGTTCATCTACATTGTAGCAGAACTTTATTCTTTTTATGGCCGAGTAATAGTCCATTGTGGGGACATACCACATTTGGTTTATCCACTTCATCAGTTGATGGACATTTGGGTCGTGTCTACTTTTGGTTGTTATGGATAATGCTGCTACGAACATTTGTGGACAAGTTTTTGTGTGAACATATGTTTTCATTTCTCTTGGGTATATATACTTAAGAGTGGAGTTGCTGCGTCATATCGTAACTCTATGTTTAACTTTTTGAGGAGCTGCCAGACTGTTTTCCAAAGTGGCTGCACCGTTTGCACTCCTGCCAGCAGTGTACAAGCGTGCCAATTTCTCCCCAACTTTTCCAACACTTTTTTTCCATTGTCTGTCTTTTTTTTTTTTTTTTGGTGAGGAAGATTGGCCTTGAGCTAACATCTGTGCCCATCTTCCTCTATTTTGTATGTGGGACGCCGCCATAGCATGGCTTGATGAGCAGTGCATAGGTTCACTCCTGGGATCCGAACCTGCGAACCCCGGACTGCCGAAGTGGAGCATGTGAACTTAACCACTACGCCACTGGGCCGGCCCACATTGTCTGTCTTTTCGATTCTAGCCATTCTAGTGGGGGTGAAGTGTTAGGGTTTTAAGTTGCATTTCCCCAGTGACTAATGATGTTGAGCATCTTTTCATGTGCTTATTGGCCATTCATATACCTTCTTTGGAGAAATGTCTATTCAAATCATTTGCCCGTTTTTTAATTGGGTTATTTGTCTTTGTGACTCTCTATTGATGTCTCTTCCCCCTGCTTGCTGAGGAGACCCTTTGGGCTAAGGTTGCATCTTTCTTCACCCACTCACTCATTCCCTCACTATCTCCCATTCACACGTGCAATGACTCGGTGGGTCTGGGCTGGGGCCCAAGAATCTACATTTCTAATAAGTTCCCAGGTGACGATGATGCTGCTGGTTTGAAGACCCCACTTTGAGCACCACTTACTAGAGAAAAAGTCCCCAAATGCAAGAAAACTAGTTCAAGAATGTTTATAGCAGGACAATTTGTAATAACAAACAAATGGCCACAACCCAACTGCCCTTCAACAGAAGGAAAAACAAATTGTCATATGTTCACATAATGGAATATTACACAGCGGTGAAAAGTGAATGAAGTTTAGCTACACACATCAACGTGGGTGAATGTTCTAACATAATACTGAGTGAAAAGAACAAGAGCAGAAGGATACACTCAGTATGATACTGTTTGTGTGAAGTTGGGAAACATGTCAAACTCAACTATACATTTTTAATACAGTCATGTACTGCATAAAAATGTTCCAGTCAACGACAGACCAAATATACGATGGTGGTCCCATCAGATCAGTACCACATAGCCTAGGTGTGTAGTAGGCTGCACCATCTAGGTTTCCGTAAGCACCCTCTATGATGTTCGCACAACAAAGAAATCACCTAATGACGCATTTCTCGGAACGTATCCCCGTTGTTAAGCGACGTGTGGCTGTAGATACATGTACGTGTGGTAAAGGTATAAAGACACGTGTGAGACTATTTAGTCAGTTCAAGAGAGAGGCCCACCCAGGGTGCTGCAGTTGTGTCTGTAAAATTTTATTTCTTAAGCCGAAGAGCAGGATCTGTTGGAAGAACAAGTCCACGAGGACCCCAAGTCTCACCGCACGTCCTTACTGACTGTTAGGCTGAAATGCAAGACCTAGCCATCCTCTGACACTGAGCCATTTCTGTGGCTGGTCATGTAGACAATTAAGAAGGTCAAGGTGACCACACCTTGTTTACTGCTTGTTATAAAGGGCGCTGAGCCCCTGCTCCTGGGTTCCTCAGCGGGGGTACAACATGCGGTGTGTGTAGCCACCATCTGGGGTCATCACATCACCCTGGGGGACTTGGGATCAGTAAAACAGCACGACCCTGCTGACATTCTTGTCTGCTGTGCTGCGAGTAATGACTGTCTTGCGCTGGCCCATTGGGGCTCGTCCGTTTTGGCACCCGGGGTGGTGGTCAGCCAACCTTCCGGCTTGCTGAGTCATCTCTGTTGGAGGCTTGCCATCTTCCGTGAGGTTGGGGCTCTTCCCTGACCATCACGTGAACATGTGTTAAATTATTATCTGCACTTTTCTGGGGGCCTGGATTATCGTGTAATTAGAAGTGGGAATCGGCACAGGAAGCTATACTTTCCTCAAAGAGCTGTTTAATTTCTACTTATCAACGAGATGCTTCTTGACGTCAGATTTGGGCCATAAAAATCTATCACAAGATCTAGTCACAGCCCAGTTTTAGATTTTTCTAACCTGTTTCTGACACTAAAATTTCCTAGCTGTGAAGGTCCCTGACAAGTTTGAACTATTTTCCACAGGAAAGATGGTAAGCAGGATGCAGAATTCTGAAGAGTTACTGCAAGTTGAGGAGGAAAAGGCTTGCCTCTGAGGCTACCTGGGGGAGGGGCTCAGGACAGAGATTACCGGGGGCAGCACTTGGAGTGGAAGACACAGTGCGTGTGTGTGTGTGTGTGTGTGTGTGTGAGAGACATACAGCTCTCTGTCAGTCCATTCCATGGACTCATTTCATTGAACAGCAAGCACCAGCCCAGGTGCTGTCCATCAAGCTCTCCAGGTGGGCCGAGAGCAGTGAGAGCCGAGGACGTGGGTGGAGCTCGGAGAGGGATGCCTGGGTAGGAGGGCTACGGATTCGCCGTGAGGAACTGAGAATAAAATAATCTAGTCCTACACCAAAGATAGTTTGGGAACATCGGGCGTCATGGCCTCGTCCAATTGCTGTCAAGTTTCTAGGCGGACCGGCATTGGTCCTCTGAACACACTTTGAACAGCCTTTGTCTGGAGGAGTTAAGAGACGTATGCAAAGTCACTGTTGTGGGTTGAACTGTGTCCTCCTGAAAGATACTCTCAAGTCTTAACCCCCCAGGACCTGTGAACGTGACTTTATTTGGAAATGGGATGTTAACAGATGTAATTAAATTAAGATGAGGTCACTCTGGATTTGGGTGGGCCCTAATCTGATGAGTGGAGTCCTGATAAGAGGAGGGAAATCTGGACACAGAGACAAGGTCTCCACATGAAGACAGGCAGAGACTGGAGGGAAGCGTCTGCAAGCCAAGGAGTGCCGAGGACTGCTGACCACACCAGGAGCTGGAGGAGGCAGGAAGGGCTCTCCTCTAGAGCCTCTGGCAGGAATGTGACCCCGCTGACACCTGGATTTTGGACTTGTGGATTCCAGGACTGGGAGAAAATAAATTTCTATTCCTTCAAGCCATCCAGTTTGGGGTATTTTGTTAGGGAAGCCCTAGAAAACCAACTAGTTAATGACAGGACAGGGACTGGAACCCAGGTCTTGCTGATGCCTGGGTCCTCCCTTCTCCCACTTGTCCCGCAACCATGAGGCACCTGGGGATAGTGGGGACAGATGGCTCGGGGGGTGGGTGGGTTTTGCCACAGCCTTCGGATCCCTTTTTGAAGGTTCCACACGGGCCTGACTCTTAGATCATTCTCCTGTTGCCTTGGGCTCTGTGGGTTCAAAGCCGAACCATAAGCAGTTTAATCACTGTCTGTCCTGGAATTACCCTCGCCAACCAAGCCCGGATTGTGCCAGGCATCCAGCCACTAACTCTTTGTTCTTCCCGAAAGCCTCTTCTTAAATGCGGTCAGAGGAGGATTCAGCATTTCCCAGGAAGCACAATGGCTGCGTTCCCCGCTCCCTGGGCACCGGTCACGTGAGGTTGGTGTTCGTGGCAAAGCCCTTGTGGCATCCTTTGCAGAACGACGTTTTCTGATGCGGACGCTCCCCGTCCTCAAATTGCACACATCTGCAAGGCCTCTGTGAGCAACAGCTGTCCTGGACACGTCCATCAGAGCAGAGCCTGGTGGTGGCAGCCCTGTGGAACTCTCCATGGCTCCGGGACTGTGGTGTGAGTGTCCCCTCATGAGCAGAGAGTGCCGAAGGTGGACAGTAGGACCGAGAGGAGAGCAGGTGATGCTGAACTGAAGCTGAGATGTGCCAGAGGTCAGAGGTCGGAGCTGATGGAGCCTCCGGAATCATGGCCAAAAGGAAGGAGGAGTGATCTGGGGCTCATGTCCCGAGTCAGGTTGAGTCCAGATTCTGGCTATGTCAGTCACAAGTTACGTGACTTTGGACAAGACACGTAACCTCTCCCAGCCTTACTTTCTTCATCTATGAAGTGGGCAGAGCAGTAATCCCTGTCGTATAACATTGGTGAGAGGTCAGTAACACGATGCCCATAAAGACCACAGCAGTGTCTGCACGTGTCAATCAACACCTGGGAGTGAGCGATACTTTGCAGCAGGTGCTGTGACGCCGCCTTCCGCAGCTCGTCCTGTGTTCCAGCTGTGCCGGGCGGTTCCTGTGCACCCTGACTGCTTCCCATCTCAAGCCTCTGCATCTCTTCTCGCCTCCATCTGACTGCTTTCTCCAGCATTGTGGGAACTTTATCTGCTTACGCGCAGGGCAGCCTAGCAGTGCCAAGATTCCGTGCTTTCAGGAGGAATCCTCAATCAACGAGGGGCGGGATTTGGTGGATAAATATCTCAGATTCCCCATCCTTCAATGGGACAACTTTGAAGTGCGTTCCACACGGCGCATCAGAGGATCCTCGTGGCACTGGATCTCAGCAGGCACAGTGATAGCCCTCTCATTGATGCACCTCTGATGGCCTGTCTCCCTCCCCTGACTCACTTCCCCACTCGCTCACTTGTGCTTCTAGAGTCACCTCCCAAAGAAACTGGGCACTCAAGTTCTGTCTCAGGCTCTGCCTTCAGGGGACCCACAGGGAGACAGCTGTTATACAGAGGCAGTGCATCAAATACTGGGCAGAGAAGTAAGAACCAGAAGAACTCAGAGAATAAGGGAAAGGGAAGAGCTGGCGGCTGACATTTTGAAAACAAACTAATAACAAGCAAGAAAACACAAATTCATGGGCTAGGAGGTTGGCCTAGGGGTGGAGGGCCAGAGTGTGGAGAATGGTTGACATTTCCAGGCAGCGAGTGTAAGCTGGACCACAGATCCAGAAAGAAGTGACGAAGATGCATTTTCCTTGTCTTTCTTCCTGCTAAGAGGACTCTCTGCTTCTGGAGAAGGCAGGAACCTCTCTGTACAAACACGGTTAAGCTGAGTGGAACTTTTATTTATTTATTTTTGTGTGTGTGTGAGGAAGACCAGCCCTGAGCTAACATCTGTTGCCAATCCTCCTCTTTTTTGCTGGTGAAGACTGGCCCTGGGCTAACATCCGTGTCCATCTTCCTCTACTTTATACGGGATGCCACCACAGCATGGCTGACAAGCGGTACGTCTGTCGGCACCCGGGATCAGAACCCAAGAAACCTGGGCCGCCGAAGTGGAGTACAAACTTAACTGCTACGTCACCGGGCTGGCCCCTGAGTGCGACTTTTAGATAAATGTTGGAGAGAATTCCCAACACAGATCCTTGGGAGGTGGTCTTGAAGGGTCCTAGGGCTCATTTCATTATTTTACAACATCCCATGGAAACTGTACCCTTCCTTGTGATTTTTTGCCTGTGCTAATTAAGTATCTTCCAATGGGATGATATTTCATGTCTTTGAGCCCATTTTATTCCTAGTTATATATGCTTTTATTTGATTTTATTTGTATTAATCAATTGTGAGTTAACAAAGTCAGTTTCTTCATGTAAAAGAGAACTTTCCCAGATGTGCTTTGAGTGGAAAAATAATAAAAGAGGTCTTTTGTGGTGAAAATATTGGAACCCACTGATTTGATCCGACATTCCTATTTTACAGAAGAGGAAAACTGAGACCCAGAGTGGTTAAGTGGTTTGCTTTGGGTTACACCTCCGGATAACAGAATGAATACTCAGACATATTTCAGAATGAATTTTAAAGAAAAGGAGGCCATGCAATGGCATGCAAGAATTAGCATTTATTTCTTGCTCATGCATCTGCTGAGGTTTGGCTGAGACTGGATGAGGTTTGGCTGATCTAGGGTGGGCCCAGCTGTGCTAGGCTCCAGAGCTATGGGTTGGGCTAACCAGGGCATGCTGGTTTTCTCATGGCTAAAGGCGGGATTGTAAGAGGGAAAACCCAACTGTGTAAGCACATGTCAAGCCTCTGCTAGTGTGATGTCTGCTCAATATCTTAGCCAAAGCAAGCCACAGGGCCAAGCTTAAAGTCAAGCAGTGGAGAAATACATTCCTTCCATGGAAGTTGGGGTTGGGGAGGGAGTGAATATTTTGTGAATGATAATTTGATCTACCCCAGGGGCTGAGTTCATGAGTAGAGAGGCAGCATATGAGGTACACACTTTGCTGGTGTGGATCTTTGCAGGGGCGGCATGCCTTTCCATCCAAAAGCTTAACCTTGGCTCCCTAATTCATCAGCTTCCTGCAGCCAAGATGGCCGCCTTTCCCGATGAGAAGTCTGCGAGGATTCTTATGTTTGTTCCTCTAAACTCAATGTGTCTTTTTTCTTCTGGCTTTTAAATATCAGTCTTCATCACCATTCTTCAGTAATTTCATCATGCTATGCGTTGGTGTGGTTTTCTTTGGGTTTATCCTCCTCAAGTTTCATTGATTTTCTTGGATAAGTAGGTTTATAGTTGTCATCAAATTTGGAAAAATTTTGGCCATTATTGCTTCAATTATTTTTTCACTCCTTTCTCTCTCTCTCTCCTCTCCTTGTGGGACTTCAATTACATGCATATTAGACTGTTTGGTGTTGTCCCATGAAACTGTGTTTTGATTTATCTGGTTTACATTGCTATGCCTGCAAGCTCACTGATCTCTTCTTCTGTAATGATTAATCTTCTGTAAAGCTCACCCTGTGAAAGTCTCATTTTAGATAAAATATTTTCAGCTCTAAACATCCCATTTGGTTCTTTTTATATCTTCTAATTCTTTCTTCATTATGTTCATGTTTTTCTTTAAATCCTTGAGCATATCTATAAAAGCTGTTTAAAGTCCTTCCATGCTAATGCCAACATTGTTGTCACTTTTGGCTCTGTTTCTTTTGACTGATTTTTATCATGGTTATAGGTCACCTTTTACTGCTTTTCACATGTCTAGTAATTTTTGATTAGATGCCAAGCATTACAAACGTTTGTTATTGAATTGTTGGATTTCATTGTCTTCCTCTAAAGAGGGTTGAAATCTATTTTGGCAGGAGGTTAAGTTCCTTGAAAATCAGCTTGATCCTTTGAGACGTTTTTTTGTGTATGAGGAGGACTAGCCCTGAGCTAACATCTGTTGCCAATCCTCTTCTTTTTTACTGAGGAAGATTGGCCCTGGGCTAATATCCATGCTCATCTTCCTCTACTTTATATGGGACGCCACCACGGCATGGCTGACAAGCAGTGCGTCAGTCTGTGCCTGGGATCTGAACCTGTGAACCCTGGGCTGCCAAAGCAGAGCGTGCAAACTTAATTGCTGTGCCACCACGCTGGCTCCGAGACTTGTTTTTAATCTTTGTTAGGGGAGGTCTAGAGTAGCCCTATGGATAAGGTGTGACCCTTCTGGAATGTCTACTGAGTATCCTGGTTTACGTATGGTCTAGAGGGCAGCCCAGAGTTATCAGAGCTGAGTTCTGAGTTGGGTCTGCCCTCAGACTTGTTCTGTTACCTTACCCAAATGACTTCATCACCTGGCCTTACTTTTCCCGTGTGTCAGGTATAGAATTTGGTCTTGATTAGTGGTTTTCATGCTGTTTTATTCAGTCCCCGGGGGTTGCAGGGAGGTACCTGAGCAAACACCATGGGGGGAGAGGAGAGATAGAAGTTTCAACCAGAACTCCTCATTCGATTTCTATCAAAACAGCTTCAAGTTTATCTGTTTCACGTATTGAAGCTCTACAGAAGGCTTCACAGGAAGAATTGCTGTTAAATGAAAAATTTGAGAAACCACTATATAAATATCTCTAGGTTACGTGCCAGCTCTGTGTGACATTCACCGAATGCATTGGTCTATGAACAGTGTCAGCAAATGACTGTGGGGATGCAGGCATCCCTTCAGAGACGTTTTCGTATCAAAAAACTTAAGGAAAAAGTTCTACTATGAACTAAATTGATGCTCTGGTTAAGAGGAATGTTATGTCTTTTGAGAAATGTAAAATAGCCTCACACTGTAAAAACAAATAGTAGTGTAATGTCGCCCTATTCCACTGGATTAATGAATTTGAACCACTTTTGTGTCCACCCCTCTATAAGAACCCTTGCTCCCAGATTTGTCATATCTCTGTTGGTGACATTAGTGGATTCTCTCTCCAGTCTAGATTAGGTTGTCTATTCTTAGAGAAGAAATTGCATTAGGTCATCAATATTCTAGGAGATCAGGAGATATTCCACGAGTAACTGCTGAGCCCCACCCAGCACCCACGTAGTCATTCAGTGAAAACTAGTCTCCACAGCTCTCCTACGTATTAGAGTCTTAATTTATTAGAGGGTAAAGTGTGTTTTGGCATAAACTTCTACTGAGTCTAGTTATAGCTTGAATTTTCCCATCAGAATTTGCTTTTAGCCACTTTAGGTGTAACATTAGCCTTTGGGGTTGGAGTATTTGCAACGTGGCATATGAAGAATCTATCAAAAAAAAATGTGTCCCTTATAAGAAACGAGGAAGCTTTCAAGGACATTCATTGGAATTTATAAGGCATGAAAGAAACCAAAGCACAGAGAGAAGGCTCTGTGCCAAACAAGCCAGGTTTCGCGTCGATAGATGAGGCAGTGGGGGGACGGTTAAGAATGGAAGACCACCTTGGTGTGGGCTCCATCTCATTCTTTCCAGTTGAGGGGCCGTAGGTTCTCTGTGCCCCATACCCCTCCCCTCGCCATTTTAGCAAATGTGTCTGCCTTCCAACTGCCTGCACCTGTGTTTCTTTGCCTAAGACTGTAAGAACCGGCTCTACCTATGCACACAGCGGGCCAGCAGAGCCAGGGAAACAATGCCTCAGCCAATGATAAAGGGAGTTAGTGAGTTGGTGGGCAACTCCCCCAGCTTACTGTCTCCTTAGAGTGGAAAACTCTGGGGCACGTGTTCTACATCGTTCTACGGAACTCCCCAGAAGGATTATGCTCCGATGGGCCTCACAGTACCTCACCCGAGGAGGCACCCTGCACTGGCTCCTTCACTTCCCTGTCTCACCTTCTCACTCCCCTACTGGCATTTCCCGGGATTGCCACCCAGGTCACCAACTTGTGCGAGAATCTTTCTCTCAGGCTCTGCGTGGGAGACGCCCAACCTGAGAGGATAAAATGAGCTGACACAAGGGAGTTGCTTATGTCAGAAGTTGGAAGCATAGTTCATGCTCCAAACACACTAGTGATTTCTTCCTTCCGTCTTCAGGTAGATCCCAGAGCCTGGGATGTGCCCAGTTTGTGGATGGCAAAAAAGTAGCCCCAGTTCCAGGGCAAGAAGAGATGTACACACAAGGAGTCAGGATGCTCCTCGGAGCTCTGCCTCAGCTTTACGCATCTGTGTCCCCATGGGCCAGGTCATCCTCGATTCCCTGAAGGCTGTGACGTGTGGCGAGTTCAGGCCACTAGAGGTGTGAGCTGTGATGGGGAGGCCTGGCAGCAGGAGGGTGGCAGGGGTGAGCATGGGGGCTTAAAGAGCGGCTGGAACCTGTGGGAGGCAGCTGGTATGTGATAAGATGTTGCAACGGCAGCAGGAAGGCTCAAGGCCAAATTCCAACGTTTTCGCTCAGGTAGAGGATTTCTGGGTGGCGGGAGAGGGGAGCGCACTCTGTAAATGAACCATCGCTGACTCTATCTCCTTCATCTGTCGCCCAAAATGGTGTTATTTCCTCCCTTGAAAATGTCTTCAAGCAACATAGATAAAATGTGAGTGTTAACTTATTATACTGCATTCCTCCCCGCCGACGCGCCAGCGTGGACCACTGAGGTTCCTTATCAATTAATGCTCTCTTTGCACACACCCCTCCTCCAGGGTCTGCTCCCATGGACCACAGCCCTGAGATTCTGCCAAAGCTCAGGCTAGGCTGGCCCAGAGGGAGCCATATTATATACATTTGTACACAGACACTTAAAAATAAACCCGCCGGCAGGCCTCGGAGCGCCTCCTTGGCTGACAGGAGAAGTGCTTAGGTTGGGGCTGGCCCCGGCCCGGTCCGCAGCTCTCAGGCCTTCCCTGTCACGCTGGGAGGTTCAACCGGAGACCCGAGGGGCGCCAGGGAAGGGGAGCAGCTTCTTAGAGGAGGCCCCGTCCTGCCCGGGGCCTGGCGGGTTAGAGAATACGTAGAATTTCCAAATTTAGCATTCAGGAATCGCTTCATATAAACAAGGGCGGCTTGCACCGCCGAGATGCGAAGTAGATAATGCCAAAAAAGTCCCCCTTTGCAACTGAATTCTGTGATTCTGCAGCCAACCTCCAAGCCGACTGTTGGTGCAAGTGAAGGGCCGCTTCCTGCCTGTCCCTCTGCATGGGTGGTCGGGCTTAAAATGAAATATCCAGGCTGACGAATGCTTTTACAAAGCCCAGATTATAAACTGTAAACCTACTGTCAGCCGGGCAGAAGAGAAATCTAAATGCGTCTCTACCATTTAAAGATTTAGTTTGGCCACAAGACTAAAGCTCTGCTTGAGCGAGCGAGTGGCCCTGCGTTTATAAATCGTTGTCGGAGCTGCAGCGAGCTGGGAGAAGGGAATCTATCAGTCGGGACACAAACAGCCTTCCCAGCATTTGGGGAGATCTGGGTATTGTTACGGAGACAAAGTGCTCCAGAGCAAAGGAAAACAAAACAGAATTTCTGGAGGGGACCGAGTCTAGGACGCATTTACATCTCGGGAGCATTCAGGTTCAGGGAGAGTCTCGAAGGGGGAATTATTTCAGGAAACAGACACCACGGGGGATGGCCCAGGAGGGGACTAAGTTCTCGTTCCCCTTTGCTGTGTGTGTTTGTGGGAATCTGAACCCACGACTTCCCACAACAGAGCCAGCCTTCTCTCCTGGACGTGTGAAGGTGGGGATGGGAGCGGGGAGCAAAGCGGACTGAAGATTCTGCAGCAACACGCCTTCCCCACCCCAGTTCCTCCACTCCGCGCAGAAGGGGGGCAGAGTCCTGAAGTGTGGACAAGGGGAAGGGCTGGGGAAGAGGGGGTTTGCAGGGACTCACCCACCAAAGCGGGGCTCTGCCTCTGCAGGATGGGCCCCTCCCACCTGCCAGCCTCTGACAGCCGGATCAGCAGCGAAAGCTTCCGCGTGAATCACGTAAAGCCAGGCTGCCTGGGAATGGGTGGCTTGTTATTTCAGTCCAAAGCCTTCCATCCGCTTGGACGTGGGAGAGTTAGGGAATTGGGATCCTGTGAGCCAGAAAGAGCCCAGGGAGGTTGGATGTGGCACAGTGAGTGACCAGACTGTCCTTCTCCACAAGCAAAACCAGAGGAGGAGTCATCATCCAATTTTTGCATTCAACAAATATTTTCTGAGCGACTGCTGTGTGCCTAGCACTATTCTAGAAGCTTGGGAAGCATGAATGTACAAAGCAGGCAGAAGTCTCTTTCCACGGAGCTGACATTCCAGAGGAAGGAGAGAGACTGAATGTGAAACACAATTAACAAGGAAGCTGTACAGAGGAACAGCTGGTGCAAAGGCCCTGGGGCAGGACGCTGCCTGGAGAAGTAGATGAACAGCGAGGAGTCCAGTGTGGCCGGAACAGAGAATGAGGGGAAAGAAGGAGGCGATGAGGTCAGAGATATGACAGGGGTTGGGGGAAGGGGGTGGGCAGATGGTCTAGGGCTGTGCTGGGCAATTGGGGAGCCACTGTTCTCACGTGGCTCCTTACATTTACATTAATTAAAATAAAATCAAGCTAAAAATCGACTCCTCAGCCCCACTAGCCACATTTCAAGTGCTCAATAGGCACACATGGCTGGTGGCTACCATATTGAATAGTGTAGATCCAGAACATTCCATCATCGCAGAAAGTTCTACCAGGCAGCACTACTCCAGAGCCTCATAAGGACTAGTAAAGATCATCATAAGAACTGTGGCTTCTCCCCTGACAGACATGGGATGCTGTTGGAGGGTTTTGACAAGAGGACTGACATTTCCAAAGGGTCACTCTGGCGGCTGTGCTGAGAGATGGTTCTAGAGAGACAAGGGGGAGATATACGGATGTGGTCGGGAGAGAGAAAGCCACCTGCTCAGGGTCACTCCGCACATTAGTGCAGAGCCAGGTGTAGAAACAGATCTCGTGCCTCTTGGTCTGGGACTCTTCTCATTAGAAAGGGCCTTTCTTCTTTATACATTAAATTATATGTGCATCTATATACATGTGTACACATATGTGTGCATGTACATGCATGTATATGTATAGATATGTATTCATGTAGATAGGTACACATATAGTGTATATATACAATATGCACATATGTATGTAAGTATATGTATGCATGTCCATACTCACATATATGTATGTGTATATACAATTTTCCCAAGAGCATGTTTTATTTTTTTAACAGCTTTATTGAAGTGTAACTTACATACCGTAAAATCCCCCCAGTTTGAGTGCACAATTCATTGACCTTTAGTAAATTCACTGAGTTGTGCAACCATCCACACAACCCAGCCCCATGTGTCCTTTGAGTAGGGATCCAGAATGGAGGGGTCCAGCTGGCGTTTTTTGGGCTCTGTAATAGGTGCCCCCAGCCTGGCTGAGGTCGGTCCGAGCACTGCCCCAGCTGGAAAGTGTCCTCCCCTCGGGGTCACAGAGGTGCAAGTGGCTTGTCACTGAGAAGCGCTCACACGTAAGACAGGCAAACCCTCAGACAGCCCTTCTAGAAGAGATGGGTCACATCTGTTCCTGCCCCCCGAGACAGCCTCTCTTCCTTCCTCTGGCAGGCGGTTTCTCCCCATCTTTTCTCAGAATCTCTAAGTATCTTGCTTTCGTCCTGGTTTTTCCAGCCTTCTGGCCAAAAATATACACAGAGAAAAACAGACAGAGGGGCTAAGCTCCTTTCCCCACTGAGCTAATATTTAGGGGAAAGAAGATAAAACAGATAGTCCAGGGTTGTCTTGTATTACCATGTTATCCTTTAAAAAGTAAAGGGTTTTAGCAAAAAGAAAAAAAAATCCAGCTAAGACAGAAAAAGTTCAAACCTCTTTAAGAGAAATGATGGTGGTGTATGGCCAAGTGGTAGACTAGAATTAATTGAACACCTCCTATGTGCAGGGCATTGGGGTTACAGAGATGACCAAGGTCTAGTCTCAGCCTTCTAGGTGTTTCTAGTCATCAAGACAAAGTCATTCATTCATTCATGCATTCATCAAATATTAATTGAGGACCTACTGTGTGCCAGGTCTACTCTTACAGAGACGAGTCAGGATTGGGTCTTGTCTTCAAGATGCCCACAGTCCAGTTGAGGACAGGATATGTTTTGCCTAGAATTTTCATTAGTGTTCACGAGTCTTACATACCGTCTAGGGTGTTCTCTGGAGAACAGAAGCACAGGAGTTCGAAGAAGAATGAGAAGGAGAGCTGACACCAGTGGCCTTTCACACATCAGGCTCTTCCACAGAAGTCTGTGTGTCGTCCTCCCGACATCCCCCGCTGCAGTTCCTGTTACGTGGAACAAACCACCCCAAGCTTAGCAGCATAACACAACAAGGGTCTTCCTAGGCTCACAGACCCTGTGGGTCGGGACTTTGGACAGAGCACAGCGGAGATGGCTTGTCTCTGGTCTGTAATAGCTGGGGCTTCAGATGGGAACGCTTGAGGCCTGGATGACTCAGTGGTGGGGGCTGGAATCATCCAAAGGCTCCCACCAGGCTGGGAGGACCCCAAGTCTCAAGTGCTCATTGATGGGCCTTCACAGGGCCTCCTCACAGAGCTGGGGCTTCCTCAAAACATGGTGGCCTCCGGCCCGGTGGCGCAGCAGTTTAGTCCGCGCTTGGCAGCCCGGGGTTCGCAGGTTCGGATCCGAGCGCCCGCCGACGCACTGCCTGTCAGCCATGCCGTGGCGGCGTCCCATATAAAGTAGAGGAAGATGGGCACGGATGTTAGCCCAGGGCCAGTCTTCCTCAGCAAAAAGGGGAGGATTGGCAACAGATGTTAGCTCAGGGCTGGTCTTCCCCACAAAAAAAACAACATGGCGGCCTCAATGTAGTCAGACGTCTTACGTGGTGGCCCAGCGCCGCAAGCTTGAGCATTCCAAAGAACAAGGTGGAAGTGCATCACCTGTTAGGACGAGCCTCGGAAGTCATGCAGTGTCACCTCCACTGCATTCTAGTGATTATAAGTGAGTCACAACCCCGCCCAGGCTCACAGGGAGGGGACACAGACTCCACCTCTTCCCGGGAGGAGGGTCACACTATAGACGTGCATGTTGGATGGAAGACGTTGTGGTCATGTCTGGAAAATGTCATCTGGATGACAAATGAGGAAACTGGGGCACAGAGAGGTGAAGTAAGTTGCCCAAGGCCACACAGCTGCAAGTGACTCAGCCAGTATTTAAGCCTCTGTTAGTGTTCAGCTTCCTCTCTCCATTTTTCCAGATCACTGTGGGCAAGGACAGCCAAGGGGGGCTTCTCAAAGGAGGTGGCACACTTCTCCCCATGTCTTGCTCTTGCCTGACTGCTCTGCCTTCTGTGGGCTGCGGCTGTTTCTATGACCCCCACGTTCTGTGTTCCTGAACCTGTTTCTCTCCCACCTTCCCTCCTGAAGACGGAGCTGCACCCCAGGGGTGGATTAAGTGGAGAGTGAGACCCCTGAATGTTCGATTATAATTAATAATATTTTCCCCCCAAACTGAATTCCTTTCCCATCCGGTCACTTTATTTTCCTGGACTGGAAGCCACAGCCAAAGGTGACGTGTGAGCTGCCCCACCTGGAACCTCACAGGGAGGGAGAATGAGGGGACCCAACGTGCTGGGTGACCCTCACAAGTAGAGCGAGGATCTGGGGAAACACACAGAGTTGTGTGATCTTTCGGAAGCTGAGAGGTGCTGGGCAAATTCATTAAGGTGAATTGCTGTTTTCGCTGTTACGGTTAAAATTTTGAGATTCTAAAAAAAAATTAGTGGAATGTTTAATTTAATGGAATATTGTATGGCAATGAAAAGGGAATGAAGTCCTGATTCATGCTACAGTGTGGATGGACCTTGAAAACGTTTTGCTGAGTGAAAGAAGCCAGATGCAAAGGGCTGTGTATTGTGATTTCATCTACAGGAATTGTCCAGAATAGGCACATGTCTAGATACGGAAAGTAGATCTGTGGTTGCCTAGGGTTACTGGAAAATTGGTCGTGACTGCTAAGTGTGCGGGGTTTCTTTGTGAGGTGAAGAAAATGTTCTAAAATTGAATTGTATGGTATGTGAATTATATCTCAATAAAGCTGTTAATAAATTTCCTTGTTTTTCATACTTCATTTCCTTGCTACATGTTCACTTTGGAAAAATTAAAAACTACAGATATTCAGAAAGAAGAAAATAGACAACACTATCCTACCACTTAAAAATAAGCCACACGGGCACCTTGGCACACGTAATTCCAAATGCACCAATGTTAGTGTTTTATTTTTGTTGTTTATGTTTTTTGTTTGTTTTTTTGTTGTTGGTGCTGTTTTTTAACAAGTGTGAAATCACAGTATAGGGAATATTTTGTGTCCTGACAAGTCTTTGAAAGGTCTGTTTTCTGGACAGAACAGATATAATTAGATGGTGGAGACCTAGTAAACACTGCAGTTACAACCACGGAGCGGTGAGATCGCTGCTGGGAAAGACTCTGGCCCAGGGACCTGGGAAGTTTCCACTGGGAAGCTGATGAACCCAGGCTTCGTAAACAGGAGGGTCACCACGATTGTTCCCAGAGCTGAGCAGCTGTCCTGCTGAGGAGGCCTCTGCCAGGCCATGGACAAGCTCTGGTGGGAGACCAGCGGGTGATGGTTCAAGTCAACCCTAGCGGGGCGGGTAACCATTGAAGAAGGTTTCACCCCAGAAATCTTTAAACCCCACTTACTTACCTATTCATTTATTTGTCTGGCTTTTTAAATTAAAAGATGTGATTTATGCACACGGCTACAAAAATTAACGTGTACAAAGAGGAGCTGACAGCGGAAGAAATTCTTCTCTCAGACTCTGTGTCTCTCCCTGGAGCCCACCAACGTGGCCAGTTCCATGTGTGTTGGTCACACATATGTAAGCATGCATCCAACATGCTTTCCTCTCCCCCATACCCAACCACTCACTAGGAAATAAACTATTTTCTCTCTTCTCTATATGGCTCTTTAATTTAAAAAATATCTCTATATCTTGAAGATTGTTCTATATCAGTACATGCAGATATGATTTTCTTTTTGACACCTGTATAGTATTCCATTTTATGGGTATACCGTAATTTATTAAACCAGTCCCCTATTGATGGACACGGGTTATTTTTAGCATTTTGCTATTACAAATGATGCTGCAATGAGCAATCTTTTTACATATGTCTTTGCCTCTATGTGAATAAAGCTGTGGAAAAAATTCTTAGAAATTGAATTGCTAGATCATTTAAAATTTTGACAGCTCTTTCCAACTTGTATAGTTTGTTGCAAACTATAGCTCTCCAAAGGTGCACAAGATCACCTGTTCTGCCCTAATTTGGGGTGTTTCTTTGATGACTCCTAAAAGGGAACATGATGCAGGTGTCTTCTTCCCCCTCCCAGAACCAGAGAGAGGCGCATTCGAGATCGCAGCCTGCATCTCCTGTCGTCACTCAGCAAGCACATCCCAGCCCCCTGAGCTCAGTTTCCACAAAAACCCTCTGCTGGGCTGGCAGGTCTGTGGTGGCGCCTGCTGTAGATGACGCTAGTCGCCCCTCAGCATCCTTCTCCTTCCCTTCCTTTATTAATAAAGCCCCCTGATTTTAATGAGGCCTGTGGCAACCCACCCGCGGCCTCGCTTGAAGTTAATGTGGCCGTGTGACCAAGTTCGCACCTTTAGGATGTGGAAGGAAATAACTACGCAGCTTCTGAGTCTCTTCTAAGGAAATTGCCTTCCTTAGAAGGCAACTTCCCCTTTTTCCCTAGGAGACAGAGACCACACGCTGATGGCCCAACAGGATGGATGGAACCTGAGTCCCTGGGGGGCACAGGAGGCTAGAGGAAGTAGCCCCCCGTTTCTGCACAGAGGGCAGCAGAGTGCAAACTCAGCACCTCTCAAGGGTTGCTCAGCTTTGGGAGTGCCAACAGACGGGCCTCGGGCAGGAAATTGGCGTCAGTGAGGGGACTGGAGAGAAGAAGAGATGGCTGGTTGGCGATCCCACATTAGGCATCCCTGCAGACTCCAGAAAGAGCCCACACACCGTGGGGAAGTGGGCGAGCTGAGGTCCTTCTGAACGCAGGTGGCTCCGTGAGCCAGTGAGCCCGGGTATTCACGCTAATGGGATTGCCATTGCTCCTGGGGACATTGGTTTTGTAGGGATTACACAACTTGCGAGCCACGTAATTTCTTGGTAATTGCAAAGCAGGTTGCAAAGCAGGTTGGAATTCTGAGGCCTCGCTGGCTGGTTGCAGCTGCTCCAGGAACCAAATCACCAACCAACAGCTGGAACAAACACTCATAAAAAGTCACCCAGCTTCTGCCCTCCATCTGCTTCCTGGAAAATGTTCACAGCAGGCCCTCTCCGCCCACACAGAAAAGCACAGATTCGATCTTTCCCATCCAGCTCCTCAGTGGCGGAGCCCTGGAGTTCCTGAGACTTACTAAATCATTCTGGCTGTTGGCTTTGAGAGTTCTGGAACCCAACTAAAGGAAAGGAAGCCGAGTGACCATTAAAGCAACCTGATTTTCTCTCTTTGCTCTTGGTTCCTCACAGACCCCTAGGATGGGAGAACTCATCCAGGCATTGAAGTAAATGCGTGGCCACTGAGATAAAAGAAGTCACAATTAGCAGGGCTTAAAGGATGGCCCCTACAAAGAAGTGGGTTCTGATCATTCATTTGTCACTTATTTAATAGACGTTTGCTTGGCTCTTCTGTCTGAGGAGCACTGTGCAAGTGGCTGAGGATGGACAACAAAGATGGCACAGCCTCACTCTCAGGGAGGTAACTGTCACCTGAGACAGACACCCAATAATCACAAATGGGGACTGCAATAAGAGGGGTGTGGTGGGTTGAATAGTGTCCCCAAGATTCATGTCTGTGCAGAACCTCAAGAGGTGACTTATTTGGAAATAAGATCTTTGCAGATGTCTTTAAGGTAAGGATCCAGATGAGATCATACGGGATTAGGGGGAGCCCTAATTCCATGAGAGTGTCTTTATAAGAGACAGAAAAGGACACGCAGAGACAGACACAGGGAAGGCCATGGAATATGGAGGCAGATGTTGGAACAATGCACTTGCAAGCCAAGGATTGGCAAGGATTGCCAGCAGCCCCAGAAGCTAAGAGAAAGACATAGAACAAATTCTCCCCTTGAGGCTTCAGGGAGAGCATGACCCTGCTGACACCTTGATTTCAGACTTCTGGCCTCTGAGACATGGGAGAATAAATTTCTCTTGTTTTAAGCCACCCAGTTTGTGGTAATTTGTTAAGGCAGCCACGGGAAATGAATACAGGTGCATGAAGACCTTTGGGGGCACAGGGGAGGAGCGGTTTCTCCCGGAGAATCAGGGAGGGCTTCAATGAGGAGGTGACAGTAAAACTGAGCCCTGAGGATGGCAAAGAATTCACTGAACAGACAAGGGAGGAGAGGATGATTCCAGGCAGAAGCAACAGCACATGAAAACACACAGAGACACCAAGGGGCACAGCTTGTTTGGACACTTGTGAGCACTTTGCTATCCAGGGAATGTGGGTGAGGAGGATGGCAAAGAGGAGGTGAAGCTGTGGAGACTTTTGTGCCTTGCTAAAGAACGTGGCCCTTCTCCTGAAACTGATGGGAGCCACTGAAGGTGGTGGAGCAGGGAAGGGGCATCATTTATTATTTTTAATCGAAGAATCACCTACATGTAATGAAGTGACCAGTTCTGAAGGGTATAGCTCAAGGAGGTTTGAAATATACATACACCCAGGTCAAGCTACAGACTTCTAGCACCCAGAAGAGGCTCCCTGGGCCCTCTCCAGTCAATGCTCAGCTCCCCACAGGTAACCACTACTCTCACTCTCGTCAAAATCTTAGATTAGTTTTGCCTGTTCTTGAACTTCACGTGCATTAACTCACGCAGTACATATTCTTGTGTGCCTGCTTCTTTCACTCAACATTCAGCCATGTTGCTGCAAGTATTAATAGTTTATTCTTCTTGTTCCCAGTGTAGTATTCCGTTATGTGAACACCACAGTTTATTCATCCACTCACCTGTTGATGGAGGTTTCCAGTTTGGGTGTCATGAACAACGATGCTATGAACATTCCGGCACATGCCTTTCGGTGAACATATGCGTTCATTTCTCTGGGAATGTACCGAGGAGTGGAAGCGTTGGGTCCTAGGACAGTTGTAGATTTAGCCTTGGCAGGTATCCTGGAGGCATTTTTAAGTAGCCTTGTCAGGCCTGGCACACACCACGTGCCCAAGCTGATGGCTCACGGCCGGCGTCTGTGCCGACCTGTTGCTGCTCCGTCCTGGTGGGCCCGGCTCATGCCACACTGTGGTCACACATTTCCGTCATCACCCCCTGGACTCAACCACGGTGGGGCACGGATTTCAAGACTCCTGGGCTTGATCGTGGTGGGGGAAGGATTCAAGGAGGTGATGGGAGGACGGAGACCGGTTAGGAGAGCCTTGCTGAGTGACGGAGACCTTGAGGAAGTGGTGACTGGCAGGTATTTAGGAGGTGGTTCCTGGTGACTAGCTGGCTGCAGGGACTGAGGGAGAGAGCTGAGGCTGGCTCCAAGATTTCTGTCTTGATGGCAGGTGAGGTGGTGACTGTATAGCAGGAGACGGAGAAAGAGCACAGAAGGAGGAGTAGACTCGGACGGATGAAAAAGATCCAGTCGAACATCCTTTCATCCCCAGGTGAAGCTGTGGGAGACAAACATCTCTTAGGGTGGGTGATGGCTGACAAACCCCCTTCCCTGAGAAAAACTCCTGTTGGATCTGCAAGACCGTGACTCCTTATAATTGATTGTCCAGTGGAGGTCACCTGAGTCAGGCTGAGCCAATCAACATCTTTCTCCAGAACTTGAAATTCTGAGCCGAGAGAAGCAGAACCTGGGAGTATTGAGCAGAGCCACATTAATGGAATGTTCCAGAGAGTGAATCCATGAATGCCTGTGGCTTGGGTCCCCAGACATGCCCCCATTCCTGCTTTCCTGACACTTGGTTGCTTCCACCACTGGATTCCTTCAAATCAGGGCCCCCTGCTGCCTGTATTAGTCAACGCTGACCCACTGCTGTCACCCACGACCCCGCACTGCAGGGTGTCACTTGATATGGTTCATTTCTCCCTCACGTCAGTCCGCAGGGTGCTCTGCTCCACGCCAGTGCTCAGGGACCAGGCTCTGTGCATCCTGTGGCTCTGGGCCACTCTGGGTCCCTGGAGGGAAAGGTAACGCACACGAGGCGGGAAGGGAACCCATCACTTCTGCTCATACGCCGTTGACTGTGTCTAACTGGAGGGGATTCTAGAAAATGCGGTCCAGCCTTGTGCCCAGGAGGAAGAGGAGAACGCAGATGCTGGTAAGAACGGCTCTGTCATCCACACTGCCCCATCTCACCCACCCTAAACTGTCCAGATTGCGTCTGATACTTGCAACTAAAACATCCTCGACAAGCCCAGGACTCGGCTGCCCCAGGCTCAGGCTCTGAGCAGAGCAGTGTTCACTGTTTCTGTTCAGTTTAAGACCATTTGCTTTTGTATATATCCAAGCCGGAGGCGTCAGGCCTGTTAACCAGATTCCTGGAAATTCCTCAAACAATAAAATAAAGTGGGTTTGGGCAGGATCCGAGGGAGGAGAAGCCGCCCTTCCTGCCTCGGGCGACTCCTGCTCTCCACTTTCTCTTCTTGACGACGAGGGGCCCTCAGCTGAGCACCGGCCTCTGTCTCTCTCCCTGTCATTCCTGCACCTTCCGTGTCATCCGGTCTCCACTGGAGGGATGAGCGGAGGGGAAGTGTGGTGTGCTGCTTTGCAGCTGTGATTAAAACAAACGTGTCCTGCAGGAGCTGGAGTCAGAAACTCGCCCTCTTGAACCAACATTCAGCAAGGGGGCTGCCTCCCTGAGACGCCCACCAGAGTGGAGGCTGCAGTGGTGAAGGGGAGGGCTTCTCTACCACGAAGTTTTATAGAGATTACCTAACGAGTCAGGAGAGACTGAAGGTGAAGCTGACGGAGCTTCCTCCTCACTGGGGGCGATCACTTCCCTTCCCAGGGAAAGGTCCAGGTAGACCCCGCTGCAACCTCCCAGTCAAAGGGAAGGGACTTGCCTAATAAGGTCAGGAGTGGTCATAGAGGACAGGGACCACTGGGGAGCAGGCTCTTTAATGTTCTAAGATGCTTGGAGATCAGTCAGGCCCTCCTCTTGTTTTACAGCAGAACAAACTGACTTGCAAAGACAAAGTGACTTGCCTACATGTGTATTAGAGTGTAAACACTGTATCCTTTAAAGTGACCGTAATCACACTGGAAAATGACCGTTATCAACGCCACGCAGTGGGCCTTGATGGTGTTAATGTCCCGTTACTCCTGGCTGAGGAACTGGGGAAAACCTTGGCCAGGATGACCGTTCTTGTCTAGCCTGGAGGCTTCCTCCCCAGCTGGGTTCTGCAGATGGTTTTCCATGGGCCCCACATTTGCTTCTCTCACACTTGCATAAATTACTATCCTCTTAGGCCTCAGTTTCTTCATCTGTAAAATGGTAATAAATTTCTTCTTCTCAGGATGGTTGTGAAAATTAAATGCAGATAACACTGGTAAAATGTCTGAACCATGACAAGTCCTCAGTCGTCATAACTGTTTGATGATGATGGTGATGAATGTGGTGATGAAGATGATGGTGATGATGATGATGGTGATGATGATGGTGCTGGTGACAACGATGACATGATGACATGGTTTTGGTCTACTTTCAGTGGAATCATCATTAGTCAGAAGCTGAATGAAGCTTCCTTCCAAAGGACTCTGTCAATACCAGGCTGAGCCGTATTAGAGCCTGTGGCCATGAGCAAAACCAGGAATATTGATCTTCCATTTAAAATTTTTATATTTTATGTATCACGGAATTGTTTGCATTAATTTTTATTTTTAAAAATAAGGCGTTAAACTATTTCTTATCTTGATTACCGAGTGTTTTGGTGCCCTCTTCAATGTTTCAGGTGAGGTGGGTGCCTCCACGGCCTCCCCGGGTCTGGGCCCTGGACTCTGAGGGCGGTGCTGACCTTTCTTGTCAAGTGAGGAAGGGTTGCATGTCTTCACACTCCGCATGCACTTGACACTCACCTGGGGACTCTGGCCCCGTTCCCTCGGGGCCGCATTTGGCACCTTTGTGTCCTCTGACCTTGCACAGCAAAGGGAAGGTTGTTTTAAACACTTTGGGGCTAGAACTGGAACTTCCTGATTGAGGTCTGATTTCTGATGAAAGTGCTCCCCGTTGAGTCTGAAAAATGGATTCCCTGCACTTCCTATGTGACACAAATACACTTCCCTCCACAGCCCCAGCTGCAGAGTTCCTGGGACATTTCTGATGAAACCATCCCCTGCCACCGTCATGCAGACTAACGTACCATTGAATCTTTCCCATTGGTCTCGAGGGAAATGGACACGGGGCAGCCCCATGGCTGGCTGAATTCCCCGCCTGTGGCCGAGTTTGGCCCATGGTTCCAGAACCAGACATGATATAGGGCGGAAACTGGTTTCATCAAGCAGATGGATTTGTAAGGATATTTATGATCCAGATAACTCTCCAGATGTTGACTGTTCTCACATGATTTCAGAAGTTGAGTTCTTTAAACAATCTTGGAAATTGTCTACTCTCCAGCAGTTTTTAAACTGTGCTCAGCAGAACTCTCAGGCCTGAGAGGGGTCCCCGGGGCTGGTTCCAGTGTTGGATGGCAAAGGAGGAGAGGCTGAGTGGGCAGGACTTTGGGCCCCTCTCCTGCAACAGCATGGGTATTTGTTCCATGCACCAGGCCCGTAGCGAAAGTTTCCTTTAAAGAAATGAATCTCTGATTAAAAATAGTTTTAAAACCATGAACCCAATTCAGAGGTTCTCAATCCTGGCTGCACACTGGGAATCACTTAAGGAATTTAAAAAGATTTCAAGGCCCAGGCCCTACAGCCAGAATTTGGATTTAATGGGTCCGTGGTGGAGCGTGGGCATCAGCATTTTTTAAAATCTTCCCAGATGACTCTAACGTGCCACCAAGGTTGAGAACCGCTAATCTGGGCCAGCATTCTTCTTTGTACGCATGGAAAATTGGGGCCCAGGAAGGTCAAGTGACTTGCATAAAGCCACGTATTAGTTCATCTCCAGGCTGGGTTAGAACCCTGATCTTCCAGTTATTAGTCACTGCTTCTTGGACTTTACGACACATGCACACAGACATGATAATCTAGTTATCCCATACGTATGTGGCTTTCTATGGTTTCATTTTCACATTTGAATAAATATTTTTAGCCCAACATTTGATTTTTTGGGGGAAAAAGCCTTGAGCAGGAAAGGACATTGATATTTATACTTCTGCTGGGAAACAGAGGCATGGGGTCACAAATGAGTGGCCCCCAAGACCACACAGATCCACGGAGCTGAGAAGAAGCCTCAGAGGGCCAGCTCCCAGGCTCATGGTTTAGCTTAACCACTTCATCCACTCCATTCCTCAGTCCCTCGGGAACGCCATTCCAGTGCTAGCTGGTTGATGGAGACAAATTGTCAATACTGGCAAAATGTTTTGTGTTCAGGGTCAAGATCAGTTGGTTTTTTTTCCAAGACTTAAAGAGAGAAAAAGGAGAGAAATCAGCATATGGAATCTGTAGCCAGGCTGGCCTATCAGGGTGCAAAGTCCACAACATGAATCGTTTTAAGAGGCGTGTCAGTGGTGGTGGGAGGGGGCAAGAGCCAGATGGAAGGCAGAACTGAGGGAGACTTGGGGCAGTTTCGCCCCTTCTCACAGTGGGAGGTGACCTGTCCAGGTGACACCTGTCCACAACCTTATGGCCAAAGCGAGGAATTTGCTGAGTAAGAGCAGAGCATAGGACACAGGAAAGGAAGACGATGTACAGACTTTTAGAGGTAAAGGTGCTTGGGGGTCCCATGGGGAATAGTGGTTTTGTGACTTCCTTTGACCCACAGAATGTGGTCCGAGTGCCAGTGTGCAATTTCTGAGGCTGGGTCTTAAGACATCTGAAGCTTCTGCTTTCGCATGTGGAACGCTCCCTCTGGAAGCCTGCTGCCACGCAGGCAGAGGCCCAGGCCATTGTCCAGGAGGAAACCAAGGCACTCTTCCCCAGGGGCCCCCAAGCATTTTCGGCTCTAAAGTCTGTACATCATCTTCACCTCCTGTGTCCTATGTCCCTGCCCTTGCTCAGCAGATTCCCTCCCTTTGCTGTGGGGTTTCCGTCAGGTGTTACTTGGACTGTCACTGTCCACTGCGAGAAGAGACGGGCTTGGAGTTACTTCAAGGACAGACACCTGGCTGTCCTCAGAACCGCCCATTTCCCACAATGGAGAGTTGTCACGGCGTCATATCATCCTGCTTTCTCTTCCCGAAGGTTGAGTCCTCTCCCAGAGGTGTCTCGATCCCCTGAAAGGAGACTTGCTCAGCTCTCCCACAATTATGTCTGAACCCAGCAGTGTCCAGAGCTCGGGTTCAAATAGAAGTCACGTTACTAAAAAGCTAAGTGAGGGAGAGGAATTTCCTCAGTGTATCAGCCAGGAGAGGCTAGACGGTGCCGCTGTAACAAGTAGCCCCCAGATCTCAGTGGTTCAGCACAACCAAGACTTATTTCTCACCCACACAGCGTCTGCTGCAGGTGCTGTCCTCCAGGTGGGGTCTCCACACTTCTGTGGCCCTGCCACCTCATCACAAAGGATCCGTGGTCACTGAGGTGGGGGAGAGACATCTGGAGGGTCACGTGCCAGCTCTTCTGGGCCTCACACTGGAAGGGAGATGCCATTTGCACCCACTGCCAGGACTAGTGCATGGATCTGCCTAACTGGCAGGGGTGGGAGTGAGGGGGGCAGAGAGAACATTTGGTGAGCACCACTGTCTCTTAAATCTTTCTATCAGAAACTTCTCTGAACCTCATGCAACTGCTAGTGTTTGTTTGCCAGCAGAGGACAAAGTGACATTTAATGGCAAACCTCAGAGAGGACTGACTATGCCTGGCGGGGTGACTGCATGTGTGTTCACGATTTTACGCTGCTAACAGCTAATAGAGTATTATCTCTTGTAAAATTATCTGTGCTTTATGTGGTGTTCCAGAAGCAATCCCAAGATTTTGGAGAGTCCCCCATGAGAGCCCCTTTGAGGGACCTCCCTGGGGAGCGAAGAGACAGATTAAGTGGAGGGCTGTTTAAAATGAGACACTTCTGACAAATTATTTTCTAGGTGGTCTCCCTAAATCATGGACTTACTTCTCTAGGACAGGAAGTAGAGATTTGTCCGGTGGTCCCCACCCCGCTGTGGGAGTGACCTCTTCATGATTTCATTCGAGAAACCCTAGGCCCAGACCAGGGCTCACAAATTGGTCTCATTTCATGTGCCTTACATCAGTTGGTGGTTCCTGGCATGGTGCACTGAGACCCATCTAGACCTGGCGGGAAACGGTGCCATAATTGATTAGTGATGTCTGCCATGGAAAGAGTAAGGGGAGAGTAGTCACAAACACAGAAATTTGTTTATTCTGAGATGCACATTTCCCCACTTTTTAACATCTCTGAAATCAGGGTGCATTGTGCTATTGATGGCATCTTGTAGATTCTTTTGCAGTGTTATTTTGTGGTTCACAAGATAATGGTGCATCGTACAATTAATGAAATAGATAACATTCGGTATTTGCATTTTTGGTTCGTTTGTTTAGAGGGCTGCTGTTAGGACTGAATGGGCTCAGATTCAGAGTGCCTGGGCCTGGGAGGGCTCAGCGGGGTTGGTTTCTCTCTTTCTGTTTCTCTGTCTCTGTCTATCTCTCTCCTTTCTCTATCTGTTTCTTCTTTCTCTCTGCCTCTGTGTTTCTCCTGTGTGTGTGTCTCTCTCTTCCTCTCTCTCTCTCTTTCATTTGCATCTGTAGGTTTTATTCTTCCACTTTCTGCACAGCCCCATGACCTTGTTCTTTCTCTGCAGCCAGCCCACCTCACAGCATCTGTGGAGGGCACGTGCCCATCCCCTGGACTGCTCCATGGCACCTCCTCAGCACCCTCCACACTGCCCTGTCTTTGTTCCAGCTCCACTTTCACTGGAAAATTCCTTCCATGTTTGAAATCTTAAAAGTTCAAATTCTCTGGACCCTGAGTGAATCAAATAACCTTTCTGAGCATTTTTGAGGTTAGAAATTGCTAGCCAGCTTGGGAGTTATTTTTCATATGGGTTAAGTGCTAAGCCCCGATCTAGTCAGCTGTGACCAGGGAGGGTAAGGAGGTGGGCGGGCAGGGGATGTGGGGTGCCGAGGTACAGCATGTCCTCCTAGGAAGCTGGGACATGCTAGAATTTACTTATCCATACCTATATCTATATCTATATGGAGATCTAGCCTACATCTCTGCCTAAACCTGTATCTATGTCCATCTTCCTTCTTCTCGCCCACTCTTTCTCTTCTTCCTTTCCTCCTCCCTTCCTCACACCTCACGTGGAGAGGCCTGCATTATCTTACTGTGCAAGACCCTATCTTGTTGGTTGCTTCTTTATTCCCTTTTGTCCTCTACTCTCCCTCCCATTCTCCACTGACAATCATTCTAATATAGTCAATGGCATTTTAAATAATAATTTTATTAAAATAAGCTATTAATATTTTAATGATAATGTACATAACTATATATACCTTAGAGGGTTGCTGTGATGACCGAGTGAACGAATGCATGCACTTAGACTGCATTACTTGGATGTCAGGGTACTTAGAACGTACCCTGCACATAGTAAGCACTACAGAAGAGTTAGTTATCCAGCACATTCTCGTGGAAGGTAGACCTCATTTTCATGGGTGGATACTGAGATGATATAAGCAGTGTCCAGTGACATACCTCATTCTTTTACTTGTTTCACTCGGCATGTTTCATTCATGTATATGAATTATTATCGATTTTCCTGAACTTGAACTATTTTTCACAAAGACGCGTCTTGACGGCTGCACACTCTTTCTTTTCACCCATTTGTCATTTATCAATTTAACAATTCCAAGTTGTTGAACATCGAGGTCGTTCCCAATGCTTTACTAGAAAAATAATGCCCACATACCTACATTTGTGTGTAATCTCCGGATTTTCCTTAGATGACGTCATTTGAGGCCAGCTTGCTGGGCCGTTGGGCGGAACATCAAGAGGCACCTGACTACATATCGTCTCCTTGCCCTCCAGGCTGGTTGCACTGATTTCACTCCTTGACGCCAAAGAGAGATGTTTGTTTCCTCTTTCCCCTGCACCATGCCCAACCACGTGCATTTTCACTGTAAAATAGAAAATCTTTGGCCCTGAGATCTTGACTCTCCATTCCAGTCCCAGTGAGGGCAGAGTGGGTCTTATCAGAAGCTCAGAGATTAGCATCAGAGAAGAGGAAAACACCCGGAGAAAGAGACTTCTCTCACGGCAGGAGGCAGGAGAACAACACCGAAGGGAAAAGAGATGTTGCGTCTCTGACGTCATATGGGACAGCTGCTGAGCATAGAGCCAAGAGCCAGTGATGGAAGGAGGCTGGCAGGGCAGGTTGGGGGATGGGGCAGGCTCTGCCGGCGTTCCTGGAAGCGAGCTGCCTCCTGGTCACATAGTACATTCACTTTGATTGTAAGTACAGGTTTGCCTTCCCTAATGGCAGGGTTGGTGATGATGTGGTGACGGGAGGCATGCGTTACCCAGGAGAATCAGGGCTGTAGATTCCCATTCAGATGGAATGCTTGGCTGTTTGATTTTCATCTCCCATCATTTGATTGTATTTATTGAGCTGGGAATGTGGGGAGGTTAACTCTCTCTGATTTTTTGTTTTGTTTTGTTTTTAATTTGGGAATGTGGCTAGGGAACAGACAGTGGCTATTATTCCCACTGGATGAGGATCCCCGGACAGTGCATGAATTGGAATTTGCCATGGGGTTTTGCAGGAGAGAGGTGAAGGATACTGGGGGCTTGCCTGAGACGAACTGGGAGAAGTTCAGAGGTTTGGGTAATGAGGCCTCTGAAAGTAAGCTAAGGAGTTAGAGCTTCCTCCTGGACAGCCATTGAAGGGGTTGGGTGTGGTAAAGGTGGTTTGTAGCCTAAGTTGTGAACCCATTAGGAATGCTGGCAGCTGCAAGTAACTCACTCATGACTAACAGAAGGTAAACCTGGGCAGTGGTTTTTCTTGCAGGTCAAGGCTGGAGGTAGCAGGTAGCTAAGCAACATCAACTCTCTGACGAGGCATCTTGGAGGTGTTCTTAGCCTTCATCCCAAGAGGCTGCAGCAGCTCTCAGCATCCTGTTTTTACATTTCTGCCCTCCTAAATCCCCTTCTCCTAAATATCCTCTTTTCATCCATTAAAAAAATGCCATCCTTCCTGCTTCAGAGAGATACATGACAATCTCAGAGTGGAGAGTTGGTTTCAAGTTGAGGGTTACTGGGATGGATGGCCCTGAACCCGGATAAGATCCCCACTGCGTGTCTCATTGCTCATCCTGGCCTCGCCCACAGGCAAGGGAAGCTTGCTCGGGTCTGAGTCCACGTTCTGATTCCTTGCCCAGCCCCTGCCACAGACTGTCGTCGGCTTGGCAACCTGGAGTAGTTCAGATGCTCGGCCTCAGAGTTCCGACGTGGGTTCAAATCTCAGATCCATCACTTTTAGCTTGTGTGACCTTGGGCAAGTCTGAGCATGCCTCTAAGCTTCAATTTCCCCGTCTATCAACGGGGGAAGAGAATGCACGATCAAGAATTGTTGTGAGGATTAGAGAGAAAGGAAGAAGTGTCCCCAGCACTACTCCTGGCACAGCAGGGCTCGATAAATGGTCACCTCTTATCATGATTCCCTCCAGCGGAGGGGGAAGGGGAGAGGAGCTGGTGAGTGTGCCCTGAGGAAATGGACAAAAAGTAAAAAGTAGAAGTGATGGAATTGTTTTAGCCTTTTCTTCCAGGGTGGGTGATGATGAGGGGATTTCATACACAAATCTGTTGGCTGTGGATTTCTAGGGCAGCTTTCCACATGTCATCAGGTGCTGGGTTTAAGCCCTGTAGAACCCACTATGCAGATGTAAAAGCCCATACTGACATTGTAGGAGATCACACTGGTTGAGATCTTTAATCTGAAAAGAGGACTCTTCTTAACTGCCCTGTGTGCAGTAATGAACAGATGTGCTGGAATGCAGGCAAATAGAGGTGCAACCTCCTCTGACAATTACAACCCACCAAGAATCCTGCCTTCCCACTGCAGGACAGGGGATTTGGGCCTGGCAGCATGGAGAAACCACCAGACGCTGCAGCCTTTCCGTGTCTGGAAACCGCTGCACCCGGCATCTTGGGGTAGTCAAGGCGACTGGCTCCAGCTGTCCTCCGTGGGATGCTTATATGGAATGAGCTTCTGGGACAATTGCAGGGTCACCAGCAGTGGTGGAAAGGAAATGGATAGACAGGGAGAGGGCCTATTTTAAAAACAAAGCCGCATCTGAGCATCTGGATTCAATTTGATGGAAAGTTGTCAGTGGAAGGACTCTTAGAATCCACCTAGTTCAAACTCCTTCTATGACAGATGAGGAAACTACAGCCTAGAAAGGGGGAGTGACTTGCCTAAGGTCATGCAGCAAGTTGGTGATAATGCCATTCAATCAATACATCCACCCATCCACCCATCCACCCATCCACCCATCCATCCACCCATCCACCCATCCATCCATCCACCCATCCACCCATCCACCCACCCATCCACCCATCTACCCATCCACCCATCCATCCACCCATCCACCCATCTACCCATCTATCCACCCATCCACCCATCCACCCATCCACCCATCCACCCATCCACCCATCCACCCATCCATCCACCCATCCACCCATCTACCCATCTATCCACCCATCCACCCATCCACCCATCCACCCATCCACCCATCCATCCATCCACCCATCCATCCATCCACCCATCCACCCATCCACCCATCCACCCATCCACCCATCCACCCATCCATCCATCCATCCATCCATCCATCCATCCATCCACCCATCCACCCATCCATCCATCCATCCACACATCCACACATGCTAAACATTTCTGATGTGCAGTGCACTGTACTAGGTGCTGAGCATGGAGCCCCAACAAGCAGATCTGATCCCCATCCTCAGGGAGCATACATTTCAGTGGAGGAGATAGATTACAGCAAATCACATATTTAATTTCAGTTGGGATCATTGCTACGAGGGAAAATTCAGAGCGCCAAGAGAGAGTCTTGGGGATCTAGAACAACCCCTTAAGGAAGTAATCTTTAAACTACGACCTGAAGATGAGTAGCACCAGCCAGACAAAGGAAAGAGTGGCGGTCGAGGGGGTATCCGAGCGGGGAAGGCTCGAACAAGGGAAGGAGCATGGAACACTGAGAAAACAAGGAAGTCTAGAGACCTGGGGAGGCGGCAGTGTGAGAACCCGGACTTGTGCCTTCCAGGCTGAGCAGCCTCCACGACGCCCGCTGTCCCAGCCCCTGACTCTGTGCCTCGCGAGACCAGGCTCCTCTGACTCTCACGTGTGGAAAGATTGGTAAAGAAAATACTTAGTTGATTTGCTTTAGAGAAGGTCCGTTCCAGACTGCACGGGCGCTTAGGGATTGGGGGAGAAGCCTCTATTGTTTATAAATAATACAATACCAACAAGTGTAGCGCACATCGTAAAGAAAGACATTATCTCCAAAAATAAGAAGTCTGGGGTTCTGCATCTCATGATGGAATGAGTTTCCCAATGACTTCAGGACTCTGGGCTCCTCACCTTCCCAGCACAGTCACAGGTGGCAGGTCTTTCTTTAGGCGTCATATCCTCATATGATTGCCCCCAAAGACAGGTAGATGAAGAAGCGACCCTTCTCCTTTTATTGAGGAGAAAAGTTGTTCTCCAGGGTCTAATAGCATACTTTCTCTTATAGCTCATTGGCCCAGACTGGGTCATGTGCTCACCGCTAGCTGTGAGAGAGGCTAGAAAAGTGATTATCTGGAGTGGTAAGAAAGAGGGGTTTGCAAATGGCTGCTGGGCCACCAACTGACACTGTCTGTCACATAATAGCTGTTAGGGCAATAAACCCACCAAAAGGAATGAGTCCTCTCTCCATTCCCAATTGTGTAGTCCTGGTGATTATTATCAATCCATTTCTGCAGTCCACGTTTGTTAGCATCTCAGTGTGTGGTGTGGTACAGAAAAAACATTTGACAGAATTCAACACTCAGCCAGTAAGAAGGAGAAGGGCACTTTCTCTATCTGGTAAAGAGCAGCTAGATAGTCGTATGGGAGAGAAATGAACGCTGACCCCTACCTCATACCTTATACAAAAATTAATTTACAGTGTATCAAAGATCTAAATGCAAGAGCTAAAACCATGAAACTTCTAGAAGAAAACATAAGAACTATATCGTCACCCACTTGGGGCAGGCAAAGATTTCTTAGACATGGTGGAAAACACACTATTAAAAAAAATGATAAACTGAAATTCAAAACTAAAAACTTTTGCTCTTTGAAAAATACTATTAAATTGAAAAAGCATCAGGCTGCAAGAAATATTCACACTACATACACCCAGGCAATGGCTTGAATCCAGAACACGTAAAGAACTGTTACAACTCAATATTAAAAAAGGCAATCAACCCAATTTGCAAACGGTCGAGACCTTTCACAAAAAAGAGATATGAATGTCTAATGGGAACATAAGACGCTCAAAATCATTAGTCATCAGGAAATGCAAATTCAGGCTGTAATGTGGTAACACTACACACTCACCAGAATGGCTAAAATTAAAAAGACTGAAACTATCAGGTGTTGGTGAGGATGAAGAACAACTGGAATTCTCATAGTTGCTATGAAATGGGTGGGAGTGTGAAATGGACAACCACTTTGAAAAGCAGTTTGACAATTTCCTATAAAGTTAAACCTACACTTACTGAATGACCCAGGTATTCTTCCCGAGAGAAATTAAAACACACATTCACAAAAAGACTAGTGTGCAAGATCAGGACAGTTTTATTTTTAGTGGTCAAAAGCGGCATGCAATCCAAATGTTCATCGACAGATTAATGGACAAATTGTGATAAATCTATATGATGAAACACTGCTCAGCAAGAAAAAGGAACAAATTTCTGACACATGAAACAATATTGAGGAAGCTTACAACGTTATTCTGTGTGAAAGAAGCAAAACACAAAAGAGCGCATACTGCATGATTCCATTTAAAGGAGGTTCTAGAACAGGCTGAGCGAATCTGTAGCTGTAGACCCCGGAGCAGAGGGTTGATTGGGAAGGGGCACAGGAAGTTTCTGTGGTGACATAAATGAGCTAGATGAACCGTCTCTTCGTTGGGGTTATGGGTGCGTGGTGCATAGATTTGTCAAAATTTGAAATGGATGCGTTTTATTGTATATAAATTTTACCTCAATAAGATTATTTTTAAAAATCCGGCCCAAAGCAGGAAAATGTGTACATGTTACCCTCAGGCTAGTGGAAATGTCTAGTTATACTGGGCTGTTAAAATAATGGCCATATTTGCATCTTTGTGGGAGGTGTAGCAAGAGTTGAGAGCTTTCCCGGGGCGCCTGCGGCGGCAGAGTCGGGCATTAGGCAAGGGCTTTGAATGTGGTCATTACTGGGAATTCGTGTCTGCACAAGGCGACCAGGGTTTGCTTGAGCCCCAAACTCTTTACGGGCTTCACTAACGCTAGAACTGGGTAATCTGGCTACACACACCCCAAATACAGAACACAGAGACTTATCTGTTCTGTGGAAATGAACAACGCCCCTGGGGGTTGAATATGAGACCTGTCACCTCCATGAATCACGATCGTCACTGAAGTAAGGGCTGCCATCTTATTGCATCTCCTTTGTGGCGGGCACCATGCCTGCTTTAGCTCTTTCGTCTAATCTAAACCTCGCACCAATGCTGTGTGACAGAGAATCGTCCCCCGCTCGCAGATTAGCAAACCGAGTCTCTGAGAAGGTCACCATCCTGGGGAGGCAGATTGCGCCAACGGTCCTGACTGTTCACCCTGCCTGTGCCCTCGCCTTGGCCCGTAGCCGTGAAGAGCTCTCCCACTGCGGGCAGGGTGGCGTGCTCCACCCCTGGACTTTGGCCTCAGCCACATCACTTTCTCTGGCCAATGGGGATGTTAGCCCCCCTGAGGGACGTAGGGGCTTGACATGACTCACGCGCTGGGACTGCTCTCTTGCGTCTTTCCCCCGGCCGTGAGGACATGCCTGAGCCGGACTGGTCAAGATGAGAAACAAGTGCAGCTGCGTTGACTTCCCGTTTGTCCCACTGCGGCTAGCCTAGATCGGCCACAGCCTGCTGATCCCAGACGTGTGAGCAAACCCAGCCAAGAGCAGCAGAGCCGGCCGGCTGACCCTCAGCTCACCCAGATACATGAGCAATACACACTTACTATTCTTGACACTGAGGTTTTGTGGTTGGTTATTATGCAGTATTATTACGTCAAGAGAGAACCAATACACCTTCATCTTTCTGAGCATACTGGGGACCTGGGGGAGTGTGGGAGGACGGTTGGAGGAATTTTCCAAGAGGAAAAAGAAGAGGAGGAGGCAGAAACAGGATGGGGGTGTGGACAAGGGTTTGGGGCATTCCCTCCCACGTCTGGAGTCTAGGAGGGTATCTGGGGAAAGCGTCTCCCGAGAGCAGAGTTGTAGGCAAACATCAATTTCTTCTCAGAGCAGAGCCACCTGAAGCCTAAGAATCCTGACTCCAGTGCCCTCAGGTAGGTTTGTCAAACCCTGGGTCATCAAGCACAGGTAGAGAGTTGGAAGAAAATTATATAAAAAAAAATTTGAGACATGAAAGAGCCTAGACCAGTGCTTCTCTGACTTTAGTGTGCTTCATCGCACTAACTGGGGAACTTGTCACATTGACAACGTTTCAGATTGTCATCGTGCGGGCCTGGGGCAGGGCCCTAGATTCTGTATTTCTAACTCTCAGACGATGCTGATGCTGCTGGTCTGGGAGCCACACTTTGAGAAGGGAAGGATGAGACTGGAATAGACAAAACATATCACAGTGCAATGCATATCGTAAGATCATGTCCAGGTTCGTGAACATTTATTTCAATATGTGTATCTGTGTGGGCGAGTGTGTGCTGTGTTGGGAAATGTGCTCTTGTAATAGAATGGGATCCCAGAAAGTGGAAAACACTGGACTAGAACTAGAAGTAGCACTCGGGTCAGAGACAAATACGCCCAGGTGGATTTTGGCTATGGATCATTTTGACTATATTTTAAACATTAAAATGTCCTGAAAGGGACATACTTCTTATCTAGTCCCACGTTGCTTCCATTATGAAAATTTGAACTTGTGCCATTTCCTGTGGCGAGGGCTCACACAGAGGGGTGAGAAGGGCATATCTATTTTGGAGTCTCATTTCAAAACCTCCCAGTATCACCAAAATCAACTGGCACAAACACAGCGCTTGGGAGTTTCTTTCATAGAAATGGCCAACTACGTCTATCAATGAGGCACATGCAACCGGGCGGAAGCGCCCGCCAATGGCCGCTCCATCAACTTTGGCAGATGTGTACATTATGCCTTTTGATCTCCAAGGATGCTGTATTTAGATGACATAATGCGCTTTTGGTTATCTTTCTCTAAGGTAGAAGGGACGTAAGCAGATATCCACTTTTGCAAGATAAAATTAGCACCTCTTTGCTGGAAGATAAACATTTTCAGCAGGAAAGCCCTGATTAAAGTACAAAGCGGTCGAGGGGTATTAGGCTGCACCCCTTTGAGTGAAATTCCTATTTATAATAAAAGGAAATAGCATTGGTATGACATAGGGCAACGAGGAGCTGCCTCTACTCCTGCTTTAAAGAGATGGCTCCATTATTGCACTGTTCTGTGGGGTACCACCACAGTTTGGTTCCACAAGGGCCAAAACTGGGGTTCAGGGAGGAAGAGGGAGAAGGGGGCTTAGTGAGGAACCCTAATCCAGAGCAAGGGCTCCGTTGGTCCTGACGCTTTCTGTTCCCACATTTCAGGGCTGCTGTGAGCAGCTGTAGGGGCAACTCACCGAGCTGTTCACCCTGCTGCAGGGCTGGGTCTGCCCGGAGCGGGCTGCCGTCCTGATAATTCCTGCAAAGGCGCTGGGTAGACCAGCTGCGGCGGTGCTGTCTCTTCCCCCAGATGCCAATTCCCACTCCTGCACTTTGCCCACAGAGACCTCCCCTCCCGCCCCTGAATGTCTTTCCCTCTCCACGTGGGCCTCTTTAGGAGCCAGTCATGGAACTGTGAGCGGGAAGAGTCCCGAGCCTGCTTGTGGCTGGAAAAATTAGCTGGTGGTGCACATTGTCCTAGACTTTTCCTTTTTCTCCACTGGATGGCTATCTTTCAAAATCAGAACATGTCAGTGCTAGAAACTGCATTTCATCAAACTGCGTTTGTTTGCTGAAACTTGCTGACACTCCCAGCAGACCTATGGCTGCTAACTTTTTCTTTTCTGTAGGAGGCGTCTAGTGAAGTCCCTTCATTCATTCAACAAACATGTATGGTTGTCTACTGTGCGCCGGGCACTGCCGATGGGAAGATCAGTGGTGGTGGGACAGTTGGTGGCCCTGTCCTCACCGTCCAGCAGAAATGACAGACAAGTGTGATGAGAGTCAGGGGAAGGGGACATCACAGTAGAGCAGCCCTGGTTACTCTGGGGCTCGGCATCAGAGGCAGCCAGACGAGGAGAAGGAACCTGCATGAACAATGGCTCAGAGTCAAGGTGAATGGAGGGAAGACCTGCTTGGCCAGGCTATGGAGATGGGAGAGGACTGGGGTTGGGCCAAGTCCCAGGCTTGGAGCCCTATGAATCACGTGGAGGTTCTGAGCTGCATTCCACGGCAACGGGTGGCCTGTCCCAAGTGGTGGCTGTTGTTCTGGTGTAATCATTGACAACATTACTGTCAGAAGTGTCCGAGTTTGAACAAGAACTTATACCTCCACTCTCTGAAGGATTTTAAGCAAGAAGATGACATAGTGACACTTTCAGAGTGGAAGACCACTCTGGCTGCCATGGGAGAGTGGCTAAGAGGGAGCGAGGGTGGATGGGGAAAGAGTAGCCATGGACCAGGGTAACTATGCTGGGCAAAAGGAAATAATCAGAGTTTCTGGGGGATTCCTGGACGCTGGCTCTGAACTGACACTAGTTCCAGGAGACCCCAAATGTCTCTGGGGTCCCCAGTCCTAGTAAGGACTCATGGAGGTCAGGGCATCAGTGGAGGTTTTCTGTCTCAAAGTGGGTCCTGTGGTTATCGACCCAGTTCTGGAATGCATAATCTGAGTGGACACACTCAGCAGCTGGCAGCAGCCCCACACTGGGGAGGGGGCCGGGGGGAGAGGAAAGGAGCTTATCCAAGAGGATTCCTGGGGCTGCTGCTCCCCCAGTTTATGGCAGTAATACTGGCTCCTGCGATGTTGCTCATTTATGCCTGTCTTGCGTGAGCCCAGAGTAACTACTGTCCAGAGGAGGGGCTGCCTCCTCCTGTCAGGATTCGCTCCTCAGGTCTGGGTTTAGAGTTCAACCCTTCACAGGAACTGTTAACAGCTCTTTTCTCCGTTTTGATTGCTATGGACTTGGGAGCCACACAGAGTCTTCTGACACTCCCTCCATCCCCAGCTAAAAGGGACTCAAAAATTGTAATGATGTGTAAATTCATTGACATCTCCGATAATTATGAGAACAAACATTGATCCAGGGTTCACTCTATGCTTGTTTTAAGGGCTGCACATTCAAGGTGGGCAATGATTTGGCCTGGGCCCACTCTTCCTGCTTTGGAGGGTCCTCCTTCTCCCCCCGCCCACTTTAGTTTCCCAAAGCTCTTCATCAACCCTGGCCTGCAGGTAGTCATTTACACCTTGGTCTGAATTTCTGTCCCTGCCTTTCCAACCCTCTTGGTGGGGGAGGACATCTTATAAATCACATCTCATTGTGAATGAAAGTAAGATGTGTTCCCCAGGAGAAACAGTTCAGTAGAACAGTCAGGGTTGGGAGAGGATTTCGTGGGGGTGCCTGTCAAAACATGACAACCCTTGCCGTCCTTCTGCGAGGAGCACCGAGTTCTTGGCCCCCTGCTCTCCAGGCTGCCAGTCTTTGTAGCGGCATCTGCTTCTCTAGGGAGCATCCCCAGGGACAGAGCTTTGCAGACCTAACATCTCCCCTTCACTCTAAGACTCTTTCCAGTTACAGACCCGCCCACCGGAGCGTCTGGCCCTGTAAAGACAGTGTGGAAACTCCTTCACCTCCCCTCTGACACAAGCATCCCTGTTCAGCTTCCCCATCAGCACCTGCTCTCCACTCCCCACGCACCTGTGCCTAGCTCACCTGGAAACACGGGCCCCTCCCTGGGCTCCCTCCTCCAAAAAAATAGTCTCTTTCATGTTAAAAAAATGGATTTGATATTTGATACACCAGAGAGGAGGAAAAGCTTCAATGTAATTTCTATTTTATAGTTTAGTATTGCTTCTATTTTTAGTTCCACCTTTGCAAGCCTTCTTCAGGGCTTTGGCTTAATCCCTCTGGATTCTCCTTGCTTAAAACCTCTGAGATCTTGCATCTTTAGAACTATTCCCTCCGAGTCCTCAAGTACCACCTGATCAATTTCAACATTTAATCCAGCCCAGAGCAGATCAAGACAAACCCTGAAAGGATTATGTTGCTGTCCCCACGCCTATAAGAAATTCAACATAAAAGCAATATAAACCACGAAAAAATGTAAGGAAATCCAGCAAAGAGCTGAAGGTTATGATTACATTTTACGGTAAGCACATTTAATATGATTTGCTTTATTGGTTCATCTTCTGTTAATCGCCCCTCTGATTTTTTCTGTCATATATTTCCCCATTTTCCGCTCTATTGGCCTGTTTGTCATTTTCTCATTAGTCTGTAGAGGTTCTTCCTGTTTCTGGGTTTCTATGCTTTTACAGCCATCCTACTTGTTATATGTTTATCTTTCCTGGCTTTCTTTTTTTCTTGAAGTGTAACCTACATTCAGGAAAGTATAGAGAGTGCACAAATCTTAAATTTATAGCTTGATGAATTCTACATATGTGTACACCTCGATAGAAATATACAATATTCCCAGCACCCAGGGGGTTCCCCTGTAAGCCCTGCCACTTCTCAGCCTAAACTTTTCACAGAGATGGGCTCTAGTCTGACTTCTACCCTCAGTGCATTTGGAAAAACATCAAATTCCTTCATCAGGTTCTTGATTTGGACCCCCTGACTTGCTGGGGTCCATTCACTCTGCCCTTTGGGTAACCCACCATGGTCTGAGCCCATCCACGTGAACCTCCAGGATGCCAAACAGCGGGGCTCACTCAAACGCACTAATGGATCTTTCTGCTCCCTCCTACCCAGCCCGGACGAAGGAAGCATCGAACTCAGCTGTTCTCTGCACAAGCTGCACATTGGAGTACTGGCGGCTTGGAAACCTCCTGATGCCTGGGCCCCTCCCCTAAAGATTCTTGGTTAGTCTAGGGTGCAGCCTAGGCACTGCTGTTTTTAAAACCTTCCCCTGGTGATTCTAAAGTCCAAGTCGAGAACTCTGCTCCCAATAGAAGAGCTTGAGAAGTCACTCCTACTAAGCAGGTGGAACCAATGGTCATTCTGCTCTAGGCCCTGGCCGCTCGGAGCAGTTCACGGACCAGAGACTTTGGGAATCTCCGGTGATGGTTCACGATGGACCATCTCAGCCCCACCTAGACCCGCCCCATCTGAACTTGCATTTTAGCCAGACCCATGGGGGTTTGTGTGCTTCTTGCATAGAAGGGCCTGGAGGGGGCGAATCTGGGGTGCCCTGCAGCCCGACAGTCTGTGATTTGGCTCTGCCCACCTCCCTCTGCCAGTTCTGGGTGTGGGAAGAGATGGAGTGGTTGAGGGACTGTCTGTTCTTACGTCAGTGTGGCAATTTATGTTCTTCCTTCTTCTCTATTTTTTTAGACATGTCCTTAATCAGCAGAAATATTTTCTCTATAGTCTCTGTAACTAATTCCCTTAATAGGAATCTCAGCCTTAACGATATTCTCCCCTAAAGAACCCGTGACAACTAAAAACAACGTCTCCTCTCCAAGTCCACTTCCCAGTGAGAGTCTGAGTCCGTGTAGGTTCTTTCAATTCAGAGGCAAAGGCCCTGGGGCCATTTCCACTGGACTTCAAACTGTGGGGTGCTGCTGGGGTGTGGGTGCTTCGTGTCCACTTCGGGGCTCCTTAAGTGCCCTTAAAATGTGATAGCCTCTGACTCTTCTTTGTTACCATTGGGAATCTATTCCAAAGAAGTAAACTGAAATATGGTAAAAGGCTTTATGGGTAAAATGTTCCTGTCACAGAGATAAACGTATAATATAAACGTGAAATAACGTAAATGCCTAACATTGGGGAGGAATGTGGCTCCCCCTTAGGATATTGTCCACCCACTGGAACGTACACGTAGGGAGACTCCAAGTACACGTGCAGGTTCAGCTGCATCGATGATTACAACCTCACGTTTATAAAAAGAATTCATAGAAAAAGTGCTGCAGAAAATATACAAGGCGTTAATCGAAGGTGTATGCCAGAAGAGAAAAAATCACGCACAGTCCCACCACTCTGTTTTTCACGTTTTCATACTTGCGGGACGTCGGCATCATTGTGGCTGAGTGTGGGCGCTTGGGGACGTGCTGGTGCCGTGGAGAGCAGCGCACTGACATCAAGACGATTTCTCAGAGGTGGAGGAGTTTATTTGGTAACTGAAGGAAGAAGGTGGGAAGGAACATTACGGATCATCATTTGCAGGTGGGGAAACGGTCCGGAAATGTGAAACAATAAGCCCAGGTCACCCAGCAGGTAAGTGGCACCAAACTGAACCCCACCCCCTAGGGGCCCTGATGGCGGGCTTCCCCATAGACGCCATGTCACTGTGTGGAGCTTTCCTTTCCTTCTGCTCCTTCTTGTGAGGGGCAGCATCTTGTTCTTAAAAGTGAGTTATTGCTCTCAACACTTTCAGGTATTTTCCTCTTATTGTCTGAGCTAAATAGCGGTACAATAAGTGACATTTATTGCAGACCAGCACCTTGCCCATCTCTGCTGCCCTTTTACAGACAGGAAAACAGGGATCCAGAGAGGGCAAGCTACTTGCCTGAGCAAACGCAGCTCATAGGAGGCAGAAGCAGGATTCGAACCAGCTCTGCTGGACACCCAAACCCCCAACAGCCCTGCTGCCTGGCCTCCATGGCGGGGCAGGCAGCTGGCGGTCGGGAAGGCCCCTGAGGCCTCGAGCAGGGCCAGCTTCGGGATGCAGGGCTGTTTATTGTTCCTGCAGCTCTTGGTGCAACCATCAACATGCTGTTTGAAGAGCGAGGGCTGGTGGACTTTGAAGACGGTGGAGAAGGAGGGCTCCCCGAGGGGTCTGCCGTCCAAACAGATGCAACAGAAACCAGAGGGTGGCTAGGGTGGCCGAAAGGCTGGTGGGTGGCCTGCAAGCCTGCTGGGTCTCCCGTGCTGTCATGTGATGACTCGTCATGTGACGACCACGGCAGGGCCTGGGGCCTCTGCATGTTCCTTCCCTGTGAGGACTGGGGCACCGGGCACTGTGCCCACCCTCCCTGCGGGCACACAAGGGCATCCGCTGCCAGCAAGGGCTTCCGTGGGGAGGACAGACGTCAGCCCGGCTGTGTCCTGGCTGCCGGGGGACCAGACTGTACGGCCCCCAACAGCTTTGCTATCCTGGTGTTTGACAACGTGGCCCAAGTTCCCACGTGTTCCTGAAGTGAGCTCGCAGCCCGTGACCCGCTCGGTGAGGGCTGAGACCCCAGACCACAGAACCGGTGTTTGTCGAGCACTCTCGATGGACGTGCAGTCCTGAGACAGCCACACGAGGGGGGGACCGTCACTATCCCCACTTTACAGGTGAGCAAACTGAAGCTCAGGTTGGAGAAGTAACTTGCCCAGGTGACAGGCTAGGCTTTGACCCCAGGCAGTGTGACCTGGGCTTTACCTGCTGGTTTGGGACCCCCGATGTCACAGCACAGAGGCTACATTCTGGACTCTGCCGGCGGGCTGCCTGGCTTTGGCTCCTGACGCGGGCACTTTGTCATCTTCCAGCAGCCTGGCCTTCAGAGATTGACTGACCTCTCTTTGCCTTGGTTTCCTCATCTACAAAATGAAGACAATAAGAATGCCTGCCTCCTGGGGTTGTTGTGGGGGTCAAATGAGCTTTTCCCGTAAGCTGGTGGCACAGTACAAAACTCCCAGCATCTGGCAACGCTCCCGTACAGGCTGGCTGTCGCCAATCCAATCACGACTATGTACGGCTGAGCCTGACCGGTCGTCTTCTCTCTGTGAAGCTGAGTAGTCTTCCTTTCCCTCTACTGCGTCGTGTTAAGTGGACCATGATGGTCAACGTGAGCGTCACTGAGGTGATGGGAGATGATGTGGAGAAAGCTGCTGCTTCAAATATCCAGTGTCTGCAGAAACCTCTGGACAAGTGTATTTTTATTTCAAATATTCACTCTGTCTTCAGACGCCCTTCCCAGTTTTTGCCTGGAGCACAATTCTCTCTGACAATAATCATGTAAAAACATAAAATTCAACATATCAAATATGGCTATTGACCCAGAGAGGGATCGCCTTTATAACGGTTGGTATTTGGTGGAAAAACTGGGGGAAGAAACAAAGTGAGGCTTGGTGGCCCTTTCGTTATAAAAGAGAAGGAAAATGCCTTTCATTTAGGCTGAAGCAACTTTCTGACAAAGAAGAGAAGGAGAAGCTGAAAAAGAAGTTGTTATTTTAAAATCGTATTTGCTTAGGAGCTGTTACACTGAAGTTAGGACTTAAGAACAAAAGAAATTAAACTGGTGTTTTGCCGATGGTGCCAGCTGGTTCCAATAGGGCCTGAGAAACACTGGTTTTCGCAGTTGTCCCTGCGGCCTCTGTGTCCCCCGACTGAGGCTGCTGTCCCACTGTGGGGGAGCCGGGGGCCAGGGCGGGAGCACAGAGCATCCAGATGGCCGTTCCTGCCACCACCCAACCGGGCTTTTCTCATTAACCTGCGGTCACACTCGACCGATAAGTCACAGAAAACCCAAGAGGGGAACTGAACCCACACATGTGGGTGCGGGACGGATGGAAATCTCGACTTTGCTAATTGGGGTCCTCTTCTCATCTCAAGTAGTTTCTGGTCTTTGTCTGAGCAGACAAGATAAGACAGAAGCTGGGGTTTTCTAAGAAGACCGCCTGGCTGGGCCGCGTGGTCATTTGCAAGTGTCCGGCATTAGCAAGAATCCTTGTCTCTTTGGCAGTAGAATCAGTCTCCTGGGAGGACGTCGGTGTGATGTCCCCAGGAAGGCTGGTGGAAACTGTGAGCCCCTCTGAAATCTGGCTGCGGACGTTGCCCTGAGCTGGGATGTCACTGTTCCTCGACTGGGAGTGATTTTCCTTCTGAGCTGCTGACCCATTTGTTCATTAGAATTACGAAAGTTCTGGCCAGCCAGCTACTCTCCAAAGCCACAGTTGCTTTCAGAAAACAAAAGGAGCACCGATTTGTAAGAGCCAGTGAGTGTTTGTATTGCCTGCTTGGAAATTATAAAAATCAAATCAAACAACATAAAATTGTCCCCTTCCTTTTCGACTCTTCATCAGAAGGACTTGAAAACGCAAATAATGATGTATCAACCTTTGTTTTTTAACACAGATGCGATATTTTCAAAAAAGCCATTCAATGAGTTTGTAAATTAAAGCAAGGAGATACTTACTTAAAACTTTTCAAGTCCCCGCATATCTAATAGGCCAAACCAAAAATAATATGTAGCACTGATAACAGATTTTTTTCCCTATCTGAATATAAAAAAGGATTATATATGTTATATTGACATTTCGGCTACATCTTTCCCTTATAAGGTGTTTGACATAAATAGCTTTTATTATGTAACTCTTAAATAGAAAGAATACACATATTTTTTAAAGGTCCCAGCTGCTATTGTTATCATTCAAGACATAAAATTGGAATCCCAACTTCCAATATCAAATTTTAGCACAAACCCTATAAAATGTATCTTGTCAGAATGTGCCAGAAGCGCTAAGCTCTTTTCAGCTGAACGAATTGCAGCTGGTGCTTCATCTTTAAGGTTGAGAATCAACTTGGAGTTGTCCTCCGGGTTAGGCAGCAAATTGGTCCCGGTTTTCCCCCGCAGCAGGGCTGGCCGGGGAAGGCGTGGGTTTAGATTAGCCGAGTCCTACGCCGTTTGACGGGGTGACACGAGCCTGCAGGGCCGAGCCCAGCGCCCGGAGATAGGACCAGCCAGCAGGAATGCAGGGAATGTTTTTCTTCGGACTCTATCGAGGCACACAGACCATGGGGATTCTGTCCGCGGTGACAGCCTTAACATTTGCCAGAGCCCTGGACGCCGCTGTAGAAATGGCATTGCCCACCCTGAAAGTGAGAAGGTAAGGTTTATTTTTGTATTTTTTTCTCTCTCTCCCATATACAGACTGTAGAAAGACCACCAAGCGTGGGCCATTTTTTTTTTCCACCACGATGTACAATTCACATTTGTTAATCAAAAAAAAGTGCCCGAGGTCATCCACCTAGACTTTTTTTTTTCTTCTTAAACAGGAAACGGGTTTCAGATGTTTATATGTTAAAAAGTAAGGCTACTAATCTGTTTAGCCATTTACCAGACCCTGGCTAACTCGCTCTTACATTTTAACGTTCAGACCTCGTAGAATGACATTCATTTTTATTCCTCCTGTTATTTAGAATTTTAAAAAATCTTTCAATAGTCACCTGCTTTTCTGGGGCAGTTACAGTGGAGATTAAAATCAATGAATCAGGCAGTTTAGTGAAATTGTGCCGTTAGCTGTATTGGTGCTGTGTAACATGTCTGAGAATTCAACACTCGGGCAATTCTTTAAAACAGACTGTGGTCACACGTATTTGCATGTCACACGTATTCTCATGTGTCTGTGTCCACAGACCGAGGTCTGTTGAGGAATCTTATTTAGATTCCGAATAGAGATTCACAAATGCACGCAGGTAAGAAGTCTACAGCAAAGGCAAAAATTGTTCTTTTAAATATTGAATCTTTTTCTTTGGATCAGCACGAGATTTTCCATGGTTCTTCTCGAGATTAGGCTGTGAGCGGTAACAGAACAACCATTTTCCGGGGAGTCCACGATCATTTGAAAGGGCTTCAGTCTGATGTTTGGAGATAGAGGTTTTCGTTTTATTGCTGGAATTGTTTTCCTCGCCCCAGGGCTGGTGATTTTAAACAGTTGTGGCTGGTGAGAATCTCTCCCCATTTAGTATGGCAAATCAATGATATTTTTCAATGTTGGGGAGGTTTACATACGTATAATCCGGGAGAAAGGAGCACAAACAGGGGAGGTGTGAATGCTTTTTTAAGTGAATTTGTTAGTATTCAAATCATTGGCTGAAAAGACTATTTTAAACCTAGAACGCAAAGCAGAGGAATTCTATCATTTGCTAAGCTTGAATCTGATGGCCCCGCTCTTTAGCGGCCTGTGTTAAACCAAATGCTTTATGTCTGCAGATCATGTAAGGAGGCAGAATGATGGTTTTCGGAGACATTTCGTCAAGGAGAGAGAAACAGCTAAATTGAAATGAGCTGTTAAAATCAGCCCAGTATTCTCTGGATCAGTGAAAAAGGTATTTGTGAAAATGAAAACATAGACAAAGAATTGTTCTCTACTTCCCTACAAGCACCCTTCCCCACATCCTCCTAAATATATATATATATATTTCTATGAAGCAAAAATACATCTGTTTTCTTTTTCATCAGAGTTATCAGAAGTGGCTGGAGAAAAGATTAGTACAAGTATAAAATGGATATGTAATAAATGTCAGACTCCTTTAAATGGGGTGAGATGGTAAGATAAAACAAAATTTAAAATATGTGTTTTCTGACAAACAAAAAAACCCATTTTGATTTCTTGAGGCACGTTTGAACTCAGCGTTCCGATGACACAGGCTAGCCCAGCATAGGTGTTGGGGACTCCCAGCGTGAACCCGGTGACAGAACAGTGACAATGCCACCTGCACTGAAATTTGAGCAAAAATAACAGAAAGTGGTTCTACTGTGAAAGAAGCTCCTGCAAAGCGGATCCCTCAGCATGTCAGCCCCCAGCAGGCCGGCCGGGGCGCACCAATCCACACTGACCCAGGTTCCTTCTCCAGCTGTGTCTGTGACACCTGGGAACCCGAATCTCGGCTGAGGGAGAAACCTCTGAGCAGGACGCTGGACAAGCAGTGAGGTGCTAAAGCACCAAGGGGAAGCCCGGCGTAAGGTCTCCGCAGCCACCAAAAGTCCCCAGAGCAAACCGACAGAGAGACGACTTTGATGAGAGGACGGAGAGGGATGGCCACAGTGGCGGTGACGGCCACGTTCCCGGGTCTGGGTAGGACACGGGCCGTCGGGCTGAGAGGTTCCTACGTGAAAATCACGGGAGATGAACCACTTCAGGCCAGTCCTTCTTTCTTTTAATGTCTCTTTGGCCCCCAGACCATTATGAACAGAAAAATGTCGAAGTCTGCAAATCCAGGGCCATCACTGTGTCAGCTCAGAGCCAAGATGTTTCCCAAATGAACACCTGGACGATGTAAATCACCCGGCGGTAAACACTTCAGGCCGGGCCGCGGGCTGCGGGCGGGGCGGGCGGCCTCCTCCCCCGGGCCCTGGCCTGCGCTCATCAATGTTCCCTTCACCAGAAAGACCCCCTCCCAGTCTGGGAGCAGAGTCCCTTCACAGAGGTCGCTGAGATGACCGACAGAGGTGCTCCCATCCTCGCCACTGGCTGGCTCACCCTGGGCTGGGATCGGGGAGTGAAGCCGCCGAGGTTTATGTCGTTATGAATGGCTTTACGATACCTAGAGGGGGGACCAGACCCCCGGCTTCAAGGTGGCTATTTTTGAAGGCGGCATGCAAAGATAAAACCTAAAAAAAAAGCCTTCTTTTAAAATATTCTGATAGTAAAATCATAACAGTTGTAATGACAAACCAAAAAGTCTATATGAAATGTCCCCAAAGTTAGTTGACATCAAAGCAGCATTCTCTCTTTAAGACGTACTGAATTCAAATATTAAAATAAGCCTTCTTCTCCCCACTGTCTTAAAATCCTCAACTCCTAATGGATGACCCTCCATTTGGTGTATGCGATTGTTATAAAAATCCCTGAAGCGAGGAGGGCAGATGGCGGATGGCAGGATCCATCATAAAAAGATCACCTCCTTGGGAATTTCTTTACATTCTGATGCTCTACTTAAAAAAAAAAAAAACTCTCCTTATAATTATCTGGCTAGGAGGAGTCTTTTAAATGATATCTTCTGTCTTCAGCCAGACAGACGTGAGGACGAGCAGTGTAAACAGTATAACAGCAGCCTTCAGTACGGGCTTTTTATGGCTCTATCCTTTCCACCCACAGCACAGATCAGAGAAATGTGGAGAACTCGAGAGCAGCCACTCTGCCTCCAGGGTCAACCTTGCACTGAAGAAAAATAACCCAGGGAAATTATTCTGCAGCCCGAAACGAAGTTGGGATCAAATGGTTGCTGATCAGAGCAAATATTTAAATTGGATAAGTCAAATCGAGCATTATTAAATAAAGCTTGTTTAATAGGTCTCAAACAGAAAATGTCTTTTGAAGAGCGTTTTAAACCTGATATTGCAAATCTGGCTGAAGCTTAATCGGTGTGCACAGGAATTTGTGCTCATACAACAAAAAGGGTGCTTCCCTCCCTTCACAAAGTAATTTTTGCCGTGTACAAAATGAAAGCAGAAAGGTTTTTAGGTAGCTATTGAAAACTGTGAACGCAATATAAAAAATATGGGACAACTGACCCATGTTTTAATGTTTAATCATCAAAGTGCAGCCCAGCCACCTTGGGGACATGGGTGACGTCCTCGGAGCGGAGAACACCCGTGTGTGGGGTGATGTTTTCCCACCGCGGGGCAGTGGGGTAGCAGCTGACCCGTGCTCTCACCAAATCTAAAACCACTCTCTAATGGGTTTTACAATATTTACATTTTCAATTTTATTTATAGGACGCCAGATGTCTACATTCAAAAGGAAAAAAATCATTTGGAATATCAAATCCCCCGTTCCCCACGGTCACTCGCTGGTGAGCCGGCGATGTGTGCCAGCCGAGGCAGAGCTGGGGCTGCTTCTCCCCGGAGGTCAGGGAGGCGGGAGGCGGGCACTTGTTCCCACCTTCTGCTTGACCACGGGCACGTCTTTATTTCTGGGCCACATTTTCTCCTTCTGTGGAAAGGGGGCCCGCCGGTAAAATGCCGAGGCTCGTCCCAGCAGTGAGATTCTTTGCGCCTCTCAAGATCACCCTCATGCTCGTTAACCTCTTCCGACGTTGGGGCATCTGAGGACCCGCCCTCGGCCACCGGCCGAGCGAGCGCTGGCTGAATCCTCCCCGCGCACGGCCCGAGTGTGAGCTCCGGCCAGTGAATCACCACTCAGTCCTTCCTTCGTCCTTAAAAGTGGTCTTCGAATATTGAGCCCGTATCAGGGGTGACCAAAAGGTGCTTCAAAAATACAAGTTGATATTTTTATTTACGTTATTGTATTCATTGTCAATTGACTTGCCACGCAGACCCCACAGGGACCCGGTGACCCAGAGACCCGCCCTGATTTACCTGCCGGAAATGTAGTCCCGCCTCCCCTCCAAGCAGCGCAAGACCCTGCAGGTCCCCTTCATGAACCTTGTCTCCCGTCCCCCAGCACGGACAGACGAGAAGTCTGCTTTTCAGCTCAGACCCACGTCATGTGCTCAGCCGGTCCCTTCCTGTTCAGTCACCCTGGACCACGGTGTGGGCAGCAAGTGAAAGTGTCCTGCGAAGGCGTCGCTGAAGCACAGCTGAGAGCGTGGATGGAGAGCGATGGCCCCCGGGGCGCCGTCCAGGCACATCCCGCGTGTCACCTTTATTCCTGGAGGGGAGACCTTGCCCCCTTCTCAGCAGCGCTCCTAACCGCCGTGCGTACTGCCGAGGGACGGTGGCCCTGGAGATGGCCCTGGAGCAGCACAGCAGGACGGCAGGCAACCTAACAATTCCTTCTGCCCTTCACTTTTCAGGTCTTGCCAGGCCAGAAGGGCAGAGTGTGTGAGAAAATCCTCAGGAGGGAGGTTCTCAGAGTGGGGCAATGGCATTCTGCATTCCCACACACCCTCCAGGGGATTCGGGGCAAACTCTGGAGCAACATTGCTTTAGAAAAGCCCCCCGTGCTGCTCAATGAATCAGTAAGAGCAACTGGGAAGCCTGGTTTTCATTCCCCTGTGGCTGCAGCAAACTTACACCTTCCGGGCATCAAAGCAGGAGAGACTGAGGCCCGGAAGGAGGTGGGACCTGTGGGCCTGGACGATGAGCCTGCCTGGGACATGGGCAAGAGAAACAAGAAAGGTCAGGAGAAGGGGTGACAGATGGACCGGGCGGAAGGAGGAAGAAAACTTTAGGGTGAGAGACGTGTGACGCGGAGGAGAGGGAGGTACCTCTAACAGCAGGGAGCTGAGAAGATGGAGTGGGTGGGGGGAGGATGGGGAGGTGGCAGGGAGCTGGCATCATTCTCCCCTCACCATTTGGCAGCTCACGTCTGCTGGAGAGACCCTGTCTCCTGCTGTTCCTACCCCAAGCCTCCCATCCCCCACCTAGTGGCTCTCAGCCCTGACTGTCCCTTACCTTCTGTCCCCTAGAGAACTTTGACAGTGCCGATGCCCGGCGCCACCACTGAGATTTGGATGATGTTAGCTCGGCGTGGGACCTGGATTCAGGATTTTTTTACCAGCTCCCAGGTAGTTTGTGTGCAGTCAGGTACTGAGACCCACTGCCCTGAGCCGAAACTTCTGGATTCAAACTTCTTATGGGAGCTTCCCCTTGACTAACCGGAGACCGCAGAGGTTTTGTTCATTTGTAATTCACACACTCTGAAGATGCCCCATCTGGGTGGTGGGCTTGCTTTGGTCCAGCGGCCGCAGCATCCCTAAGGGAGCCTCGTCTCCATCATTCCAGATACTGGAGAGAGGTGTCCTCTGGGTCAGGGCATTTGGGGTTGGGTCTTGGCGAAGCAGACACACTCTCAGGGTGGTAAATATTCCCAGATGCCCGTATCTGCCCTGTCCCCTTTGTGGGTTGGGTCTGAAGGAGAGTGAAGAAGCCCCTTGTCAACTTGTGCGCCCCTCCCCCAACCCGGGGCCTCGCCGTCCAAATGGAGAGAATGAACAGGAACACCCCAAACAGGTCCTGAGCCCAGAACTGACTTCCACAAGGCTCCCTCGTATCCCCATGTGGCTTTCTCTTTCTTGGTAATTGTAGTAAGACAAAAAAACCCAAAATTTAAAAATCTGAAAAAAATCAAATCCTGATGAATTGAAACATACATCCCAGTTATTTGTTCTAAGTACAGTCATGCGTCGCTTAACAGTGGGGATATGTTCTGAGAAATGCGTCATTAGGCGATTTTGTTTTGTGAGCATCAGAGTGCACTTGCACAAACCTAGATGGTACAGCCCACTACACACCTGGGCTATGTGGTACTGATCCGATGGGATCACCGCCATCTATATGGTCTGTCGTTGACCGAAACGTCGTTATGGAGCCCATGACTGTAATTATGATGTTCCGCTGGCCCGCTTACTTTCTTGTAAATCAAAAGCCTCACTAGTAACAGTTAAGATATACAGAATATCTAGAAATCCAGGCACTGTTTTGGGAGTCTCAGATGGCTTAACTCATTTCACTGTGGCAACGACCCTGTGGGGCAGGTATTATTTTAGTGCCATTTTACAGATGGGGTAAGTGAGGCACAGATGACTTGCTCAAAAGCACACAGATAGAAAGTGCCAGAGCTCGGATGTGAACTCAGATGGCCTGGCTCTACAGGTAGGCGGTGCTGAGAAGAGAGGATGGCGCTACTGAATTGGAAAATGAATTGTTATTTAGGAGAATTTCCTGGGTGCTGTCAAAGCAGCAGCCCCACCAGCTCTGCTGCACTCTGAGAGTTGCTCTCTCTTCCAGAGGCCTCCGTTTCCTTTTCCATGAAGTGAGACTAGAAAGGCCCACAGCTGGGTGGTCCTGCGGGTGCGTCCAGCCCTGCCTGGAGCCCCCCGTGCTCCACAGGCAAGATCACCGACTTCCTCCTCCATCCTTTGCAGTGCCCAAGCCCTGTGCGTTCCTTTTGATGAGCTGGAGTCTGTTAGCTCTCAAGGGAGAGAAGAACCCTTTCTGGAAATGCCAAACCAACCTTTGCTGGGACAAACCTTGAGGCTTGAGACAGAAGGAAATTGGAGCAGGCTTGGGAAAGAAGTAGGGCCCCTGGCTGGCAGGCAGACCCTCTGCTGTTCTGACTCCGGGAGCAGTAGGACCTTCAGCTCCAGTTTCTCGACAAGGTGGTGGGAGGACACTTGGATTTAGGGCATCTCTAAATCTGAGACATGCTTGGAGGAGAAGACGTCTCAGCATTTCTCCTCAGGGGCTGTGGTTTCTGCAGAGCCAGGGCCCCCAAAGCCAAGCTCCTGGCAGCCTTGGAGCCCAGGGCCCGGGTCCCACCTCCCTAGGGGTGAGCAGGGTGAGCCTGGGTCCAGGAAAGGTCAGTCATTTGGGATCCCCTCCCCCACACCCTCTGAGTCCCACAGACACACATTCACCCTCAGCTCTGGGAGCCCCTCATCTCCTCAGCTGTAAAATTGGTTGAGTTCTACCTGTGAAGTGTGGCTGGGAGGATTACGTGAGGCAATGCTCCACGCTCGTAAAAGGCCAGCCCAGAGCCTTCCAGAACCTTCCATGGAGTCATAACAATAAAAAACAGACAGCACAGTGGGGCTCTCGACTACAAGCATCTCACCCTCACGCCAACTGAAGGAGGTAGGTGCCCTGTGAACCCATTTTTCAGACGTGAATACTGAGGCACAGAGTGGGTATGAAATCTAACCAAGGTCACAGGTGGATCTGAGATTTGAACCCAGGCCTCTGGCTTGAGGGCCATTAACCATCAGCTTCTCCAGTCTCTCCAGGCATTCCACAGACGGGAGTTATTATTTTTGGGTTTTGGTCAAAGATAATTTTTTAATTTTAAAGAACTTTTTATTTTGATCACTGTAGACTCACATGCATTTGTAAGGAAAAATTCAGAGAGATTCCTGTGCCCTTCACCCAGGTTCCCCCAGTGGTGACATCTTGCATAGCTGTGGTACAATGTCACCACCAGGATATGACATCGAGACAACCCACATGCGTTATTCACGCCAAATGGGGAAAAGAGATCTGGGGGGCTAGACGGAGCACAGACAACATCTGCTCCGCCCCGTCCGCCTCCCCTCTCCGCCCCGCACCCTTACTTCCTTTATTGCTTTCACTCAACGCCTCCTGGCTTTATGTCTGATGTTTACTCTCCCCAGAGGATGGAAGTCCCCTGAGGTCGACGATTTTTGTCTGTTGGATTCTTGATGCCTAGAACGGTGCCTGGTGCCCATGCCTTTAGCAAACATTTTTAACTGGGTGGAGGAATGAATGATGCTTTCTCACAGAGCTACGTAACCTTTCTGAGCTCCCTTTGAAAAATCTCTAAAATGGCTTGAATGCTCCCCCCTGCAGGGTGTGCTGAGGATTCGGCGATGTCAGGTGTGTCAAGCATCCAGCAGGTGGTGTCCCGTGGGGTCACAGCATGGCAGGTCGAGCCGTGGGTCCTCCCCAGATACCCAGGGAAATTTCCTTTGTGCCTCCAGCCTGTGTCGCTGACCATTCTGGAAACCGCCATTGGTGCTCCCCAAGGAGTCTGGGGTTTGTAAAGTCCTGTGATCTTTCAACATTTAAGAGCATCGCTAATAAGAGATTTGAGAACGATTTGCGTCAACTTGAAGGAGGCTAGATTTTTGGGGGGAGGCGTGGGTCTTAAGTACCGTGCGTGAAGTCTCTGCTAATTCTGCTGACTTGAAATAATAAACAGCTTAACACCCTCTATTGTGCTGGGGCCTAATGCAAACCAAGTGGGAACCTGCTACAGTTCAGGAGAGCAGTAGGCATTTTGTCTCCACTTCAAGGTGAGGCCCCCAAGAAGTTTCGGCAAACAGCAGGACCGCTTAGCACCAGGTCTAGACCTGGTCACCCGACTCACAAAACCAGAGTTTTCCCCAACCCACACCCACTCCCGTGATGACGAATCTCCACGTCGGGTCTTGTAGTGTCGAGAACATGACATGCGCTCTTCCTGTACAGCCAGTTCACAGTGGGCGGGGATTTAAAAACAAACATGCAATTATTTCAACTGTAAAATAAGTATCATATTGTGTTTATTATAAAACAAAACATTCATTATAGCAAGTTTATGAAAAAATGGAAACATTTAAGGAATAATTTATTAATTAACTATAACTGTGCCATCCTGGGATTAACTGCTCCTGTCTGTCTCTCTATCTATATATAATACAGTTTGAAGTATATTTTAGATCCTGTTTTTCTCATTACTATTTTATCATGAAATAAATTCCATTTCTTTAAACATTATTTGGAAACATATTTTAAAATTGAAAAATCAAATCCTGTTGTGGAAGAAGAAGGCAGAGTCCAGAGAGGGAAGATGATTCTGCCGGTGAAGAGGAAAGCCAGGACAGAACGCAGTGAGGAAATGATGTTAATGTCTACCTTATAGTTCATCGTATATTTATTTAACCCATCCCCTATTAATGGGCACTTAGCTTGTTCCTGAATACTCACCTTTATAAATTATGATGCGAATGTAAGTCCTTAGACATCAATCCACGTGAACCTGCCTGTTTATTTCCTTCAATAAGTTCCCAGTAGAGGAGTTACAGATCAAAGGGTGTGGACACTTCTAAGCTCCTGGTGTATACACTAACAAATCACCCTGTAGAAGGGTTGTAAATTCATTTACCCTTCTATCCGCAAAGTACACGAACGCCTGTCTGGCTCTGACTTAGCCAACACCGAGAACTAAGACCTGTAACTTTTTTTTCTTTCCCTGCAATTTAAGGAGCAAGGATTTCGAGTTACCAGTTTGGTTCTGAAACACCTGATTTCACTTCTTAACATCTTCCTCCTGAATCTGAGCTCTAAGTCCACGGGTTAGGAGACCGCGGGAGACCAACCACTGCGTGTTTATGGAAATGGAGAACCTGGAGCTTTTTCTGTAAAGGCATCCAATTCCCTCCGGAGAGCCCAGGCGTGGGGGCTGGGACCACCTCTCTGGGCAGTTATCCATCTTGGCTGCTGTGGGGAATTTGCTGCAGAGGCCTAATGGGGGAACTGGGAGCCACAGGAAGGGGCATAGGGACTTCTGATGAGACTTGTGGGTGGGGAAAATGGCTTGTAAACTCTCCCTCTGTGATTGAAAGAAACTCGAGATAAGGAGCCTGCCCCTTTTAAAGAGCAAATGGTTCTAGTCGAGAACCTTCTGGAGCCTGGAGTCTTAGCCTGCAGTGCCCACCTACCTTGCAGTGGGGACGGGGGGCCGTGGCTTTCCCAGGTTGGACATCTGTGAAGCTGGGGGTGGCTTGCTCCAGCCAGAGCCCCAGCACCTGATCACTCCACCTGTGACTCAGTATTCCTCGGCCCAGTTGACACGGAGCGTCCAGAAGAAGGGACACCGGCTCTGCCCTACAAAAGATGAAAAACATCCCAAGAGTGTCTGGGGGTGGTGCGGAGCCCTCCTGCCCCATGTAGCATAGAAAATCTGTGATCCCAGAGTCAGTTACTGAACCCACGGCCCTGGCTGGCTGGCTTTCTGCCCGGCCAGGTGTATTTTGACTTTTTTTTATATTGAGGTGAAATTAATATACCATAAAATGAACCATTTGAAGTGTACAAATCAGCGGCATTTAGAACATTCACAATGTTGTGCAATCACCACCCCTAATTCCAAAACATTTTTATCACCCCAAAAAGAGATCCCAAACCTGTTAATTGTCATTTTTCTTCCTTTCACCCCAGCCTCTGGCAACCACTAATCTACTTTCTGTCTCTATAGATTTGCCTGTTCTGGACATTTCATATAAACGGAATTATACAATATGTAATCCTTTTGTGTCTGGCTTCTTTCACTCAGCATAATCTTTTCAAGTTTCATCCATTTTGCAGCGTGCATCAGCACTTCCTTCCTTTTTATGGCTGAATAATATTTCATTGTGAGGACAGACCATGTTTTGTTTATCCGTCGTCTGCCGAGGACTCTTGGGTTGTTTCTCCTTTTTGGCTGTTGTGGAGAACGCTGCCGTGAGCGTTCGGGTACAAGATTTTGCTTATGCACCTGTTTTCAGTTTGGGGGTATATACCCAGGTGTGGAACTGCTGGGTCTTATGGGGACACTATGTTTAACTTTCTGAGAAGCTGCCAGACGGTTTTCCCCCACAGCTGCACCATTTTACGTTCCCACCAGCAGTGCGGGAGGGTTCCAATTTCTCTAGCTCAGGCTTATTTTAAGAGCATCTTTCCAGAGACGCTGTCCCACCTTCCTGATCTACATCATAACCCCCGTGTGGGGGACAATGGTGCCCCCTGTGTTGTTACACACTCGGCATTACACACAAGACTCTTGACAGGTCGCGGTCCCCGTCACCATTTCCCGGCTGTCACTCTACCTCTCCTGCCTCAGTTTCCTCCTTTAGAAAAGGGGGCAACTACATCCCAGTTGAAGCCTGTTCCAAGACTGGTACCGGGCATGTGACAGCACCCTGTACAGGATGGCTGTTAGGTTCCCCGGAAGGCACATAGGGGAGCCATAAGAGGCATCCTGATTTGGGAACCCCTAAGCTCATCTTCTTTTCTGTATACTATGTTGCTGTAAATAATGTAAAATGTACTATCAGAACCACATCTAACTAAGGCTGAAAAGAATAACGAAATAAACTTCTAATGCGTACAGAAGTGCCAAAAAGTGGAGATTTGAACCGCACTGATTCTGACGTCGCTCTTGGTGGAGAGGGTGGTGTGTCCAGGGGCAGCCCCTGCCCCGAATTGATGGCGGTCCAAGAGGGACTGGACGCAGCCACCTCTGCGGCCTGGCGGGCTCTGACACAAGCCTTCAAGGGCTGAATAAATGCTGTAATTTACTGAGAAAAGGCCTTTCATGGCCACCTCTGGCACCGAGGTCTGAGGACTTAAGGGACAAAACCGGCATCCATCTTCTGCTGTGACACGTTCCTGTCAACAGTCACCCTGATGGAAACAGGACTCGCAGGACGACGCAGCAGCTTCCCTCCCCTCCTCCGAGGGCAGGGAAGGGGGGCTGCGGGGCAGGGAGGCTCAGGGATCAGAGCCGGACGTGCCCTGGAAGCCCAGACTCCACTGCAGAGACTTGGGGGGCCTGGGTTTGGGACGCATGGGGCCCCCGATGGGGAGACCAGGCAGGTGGACTGTCTGAGGAGGACAGGGACGTGTCCTGACCGTGGACAGAAGTCTCGTTCTAGACCGTGCTCTTCCAACACGCTGTGACCTTGGGCAAGTCTCTGATCTCTCCACGTGGAGACATTTCATCTGTAACAGGAAGACGAATAATTTTCACCTTACAGGGTCATGAGATCAAATGAAGCAAGGAATATAAACACTCCTGGAGAAGCCTACATTACTTTGTATGTGTGACAAAGGGAGATGTTTAGGCCAGTGTTGTCCAACAGAAACATAATTCAATCCGCATATGTAATTTAAAATTTTCTAGCAACCTTGTTACAAAGGAAGTAAAAGGAAACACGTGGGATTGATTTAAAAAATATTTTAACCTCATATATCCAAAATATATCATCCTGCAATTAACATAAAAATTATTGAGAGATTTAATTTTTTTGCACTGATTATTCAAAACACAGTGGGCATTTTACACTGACAGCATACCTCATTTCGGACCAGCCACATTTCCAGTGCTCAGTAGCCACATGTGACTAAGGGACACCACACTGGACACTGCAGGTCTAGGTCATTCCATTTTCAGGCAGAGGAAAGACCCATCTCTGGGGGCGGGACTTCCTGTGGTGTTCTACGGTCATCACTAATTAGATTTCACGGTCTGGGGTTTCAGCCTGAGTCCTGGGTATGGCTTCTATGTAGTAGAGCATTAGCGGGCCCCACTCAATGGGCTCCTGAGGCGGAGAGGATGCGAAGGTGGAAATCAGTAGGTCCTTGACTTAACCTTTGATATTTCCGTATCTCTAAAATTTTATACATTTGGGGAGGGGCTAATTTAAAAATCTGTTTGTGTATCAATGTGTGACAAATTTTAGCACTAAGAATGCTCATGGCAGTGTTACTTAGAAGAGCAGGCAAATTTGAAACATCCTAAATATCCTGTGATGGGGATCTGAACTGTTGCGTGGCTGAGAAATCAGCAAAGTGACCACAGAATTGGGTCACATCGAGGTCACTGGTGACCTTGACAATGGAGGGTCAGTGGTGTGGTAAGGGGGAAAGCCAGACTGGAGTGTGTTTAATTAAAATCTGGATTGGAACACGGGGTGATCCCATTCCTGTGTTTTAAACAAGAAAATGTGTTGACTGGTTCTCTCTGGCTGGTGCGGTATGGGTGGGTTTGGTTTGGGTGGGTTTTGGTTTTCTTCTCTTTGTTTACCTGTGTTTTCTAATTTTCCCACAACAAATATGTGTTAGTTGAGGAATTAGAACCTTTCAAAAATGAAAGTAATGTACAGCACTGGAATCATAATAATTACCCTCAGTTTTAAGGGTAAATGGAGAGGAAGTGGAGGAATCGCTGACCACAGTTGGGATGAGAAGGAGGCTCTGATTTCTCTGAGATTCCACAACATTTGGTGTCTCAAATCCCCATCTGACCCTCACCCAGACCTGCCCCTACTTGTGAGGTCTTCCGTGGGTGCCCTCTCCCCTGGGACTGTACGCAAATTCAGGGAAAGAAAAAATATTTACTGAGCGTCCACTAAATGCCTGGCGCTGTTCAGGCCACAGTCTCATGTCCATCTTTACTTTACAAATGAAAATACTGAAGCTCAGAGAGGGGAGCTCAGCCCCTGAGGTGTCAGGTCAAGAATAATGGTGACAGTGAGCCCACAGGGGACCAGCTCTGTGCGCTCACACGAGCAGGTAACGAACTCACGTTTGAGTTCATCCCACTCTCCCCACAGCCCGAAAGAGTGAGGCGCTCTTATCAGCCCCAATTTACAGATGAAGAAACTGAGTACAGCAAGACTTAAGTAATTGCCTGGTTCACGCTCCCAGTAAACGACGGTGCCTGGCTTTTGAAGCCAGGCAGTCCAGCTCTAGACCACATGCCCCTTCTTCTTCACCACATGGACCACGGGCTCCTTCCTCTACACCACGTGACCATGGGCTCCTTCCTCTACACCACGTGGACCACGGGCTCCTTCCTCTTCACCACGTGGACCACGGGCTCCTTCCTCTACACCATGTGGACCACGGGCTCCTTCCTCTACACCACGTGGACCACGGGCTCCTTCCTCTACACCACGTGGACCACGGGCTCCTTCCTCTACACCACATGGACCACGGGCTCCTTCCTCTACACCACGTGGACCACGGGCTCCTTCCCCTTCACCATGTGGACCACAGGCTCCTTCCTCTATACCACACAGACCATGGGCTCCTTCCTCTACACAAGTTGGACCACAGGCTCCTTCTCCTACATCACATTGCAGAGTGGACCCTATCCATATCTTTGACTTTTCTGTGCCTCCCCATGGGTTCCAGCATGTTAGGGACCCAGGAAATACCCCATGGGTGCCCAGTGTTGGACTGCCCCCCACCCACTGACCTACTGCAGGAAGACCTGGTGTGTTCCTTCAGTGCTGTGCTTCAGGCTTTGAATGAAATCAGACAAGTCTTAGGATCACAAATGGTGGAATCACAAAAAGAGAAGTGTGAATGGCAGAGAAAATAAACACGCATGTGTGCCAGGGCTGCTGGAGTGGGTGTGCATTCACGTGGGGGTGGAGGTGGGAGAGGGGGCTATTTAATTTAGGCAAAGGCTTAAACTGATCCTTGCTGCTAGCAGGAAGCCCATATGTGGAGCCAGGAAAGGACCCCAGGGATGCCGTGTGCCTCAGACTTCTGCCCCTCATTCATTCATTCTTGTCCCCAGGCCTCATTCATTCACAAGCATTTGCAGAAGCCCTGTGATGGGCAGGTGCTGCCCTAGCTCGGGGAGCCTGTTAACGTAATGGTTAGGACAGCTAACATTGACAGGGCCTCCAGGAGCTGGGCAGTGCTTGAAGAATTTCACCTAAATTAACTCCGTCAACCCCCCACCTGCCCCCGTAGTGCCCAGCCCTTGCTCCTGCATTTCACAGAGGACTGCCCGATGCACAGGGGTGCGTGGACTGAGCTCCTCCTCGACGCGCGCAGAGTGGCCGGTGAGTTACCTGGCCGTGCCCTCTCAGTGAGCGCTTGTAAGGAGAAGTGTGCCTCGGTGGGAGAGGATGCCTTAATTTTAGGGGGAGCTTTAAAACATGCTGGTGTCTGGGCCACCCAGACACGCTGACTCCATTGGTCTGGGCGGGGCCTGGGCATCAGTCTTCACTGGTTTGTTTTGTTTTCTGTGTTTGTATCGTCCCTGGTGATTCTCATGAGCAGGCTGGGTTGAAAAGCTCAGCCCTAACCCGTCCCCTCTCAAAGTGAGGTCACTGTACCTGCAGCCAGGTGTCCCCTGGGAGCCCGTTGGGAGGGCCTGCGCTGTCACCATCTTGAAATGTGTGAAATGTGTGCTGAGCTTCCATGTACACCCAGGCCCCCCATTACAGCCCCTTCCTCCTCCCACAGGACTGGGCTGTGGACTCAGCACCCGAAGCCCGTGCAGGCTTTCTGGATGCTGCAAAATACAGATCGCAGCTTGTAGCTGCTCAGGTTATGGGACATGAGGTGATCAATCCGATTGAGTAAACACAGGGCAGAGAATCAAAACCAGCCATGGCATGAAACCAGGCAGACAACACTGCAGTCAGGGAACGAGAGGCAGGGCAGGACCGGACCCCGCGAGCCCCAGGAGCTCCATCCCAGGCCTAATGACAGTCACCACCATTGCTGTTTTGGAGGACTGGTGGCTGTGTGCCACCCTTCGGGGGCCCCTGACCCGTCTCCTCGCTTCTCCCCACCAGACATCCCCTTTCGCTCCTCTGCTGTAACCATCTGTAGGGGGTTGAAAGGTGGCCCCCAAAAGATATGCCCTAACCCCGGAACCCGTGAAGGTGACCTTATTTGGGCAAAGGGTCCTTACGGATGTAATTAGGTTAAGAATCTTCAGATGAGATCATCCTGGATTACCTGGGTGGGCGCTAAATCCAAGGACTGCTGTCCTCATAAGAGACAGAAGAGGAGAGAGGAGCAGAGGCCATGTGGAGATGGAGGCAGAGACTGGAGGGATGTGACCACAAGCCCAGGAATGGCTGGGGCCACCAGGAGCTGGAAGAAGCAGCAGGGATCCCCCCCTAGAGCCTCCACAGGGAGCACAGCCCTGCCCACGGCTTGATTTCAGCCTTCTGGCCTCTGGAGCTGGGAGAAAATAGATTCCTGTGATTTCAGTCCACCCGGTTTGTGGTCATTGCTTATGGCAGCCCTGGGAAACTAAGGCACCATCCAACTTTCTCTGCATTTTACCTTTTGAAAGCTTGTCCATAGGCTGTCCCCACTCGCCTGTAAGGAAGGCGAGGGTTGTGTGTTGTTCACAGATATGTCCCCAGGGCCCCACATGGGAAACTCTAGCCCCCAGCACAGGGACAGAGAAGCTTTGCTTTGGTTCTCTGAGCCCCGATCCTGAGTGGGCTGTGGAGCAGCAGCATGCAGGCCCCACCGACTGGCAGCCGGCTCCCGGGTGTGCTGTAGTTGGAGAATCACTGCTCTGAACCGGATTGAACCTACTCCAACCTCCACTACCCGGCGGGGGGGTGCCAGGGAATTTCACGAGGCTGCCCTATGGTTCATGAAGCTCTGGGAAATGGGGAGAGGGTCCCTGGTCCCTCTCCCTGGTGCTCTGCATCATTGCCATGAGTCCATCTGTCACCCTGCCCCTGATGTCACGGGGCCTCAGTGGCAGGCAGCCTGATGTTTTTTGGGAGGAGACGCTCACCCCAGCTGCGAGCTCCCCAAGCCCTTGCAGGCGTGCTCCCCTCAGTGGTACCCTAGAATGTGATGGCGTGAGGGGTGAAGAAAGCAGATGTTCATGCTGGTCATCTTCGTCAACTGAGACCATCCTGACTGAGCTTCTCTGCTGACTGTCTTCTGCTTGGCCCTCCACATTCCCTCCCGCCTTCTCCACTCTCTCCCTGGCCCTGGGGGCTACCTACGTGGACTCCATCGTCCCAGCCCCCGGCCTCTGCTCCTGGCTGGAGCTGGCCAGTGGAGGCTCAGTGCATTACAAGAGAGAGTGAGGGGAGGGAGGCCCAGGCGTTCTCTGCTCCCTGCCCGCCGGGCCACCTGCCCGGCAGTGTCCTCCCACCTAAGACCACACCTCCCGTTGGGGCCCTCTCCATGCAGACACCCTACCTTGGCTCCTGTCACCTCTGTGTCCCCTTGTCCCTGGAGCTCCCCACTGCTGCCTGCCCTTAATACCGCACCTCCCCTCGTCCAGTTCCGTGAACCGTGCCCAGACCTTGAGGATGTTGCCTTTATTAAAACCTCTTCAATTTAAAACCTAGTTTGAGTGGCCATTTATTTCCAGCCCGGCAGGCCCAGGACTGATCCTGTGTCCCTAATCACGCTATTGTTGACTGCCCGCTGCCCCTGCGCCTCACGCCCCACGGGAGGTTGGGGCTCCACATCCGCCACCTGGCTTCTCAGAGTCCAGCATGGAAGTTCCCCTGGGAGCACGAGCTCCAGGAGGCGGGGGCTTGGTTTTGTTTTAAGTAAAATTTGTACTGAGACCATTGTAGACTCATGTAGTTGTAACAGTCCAGAGAGATCCCACACACTCTTCATGCGGTTTCCCCCGGTGGTAACATTTTGCAAAACTATAGTACGATGTTACAACCAGGGTATTGACGTTGAAACAACAACCCATTTTACTCAGATTTCTCCAGTTTACTCGTGGTCGTGTGTGTGTGTGTGTGTACCTTTATGACCCATGTAGGTTCAGGTATCCACCACCACAGTCGTTGTACAGAACATTTCCATCACCACCAGGATGTTTGTAATCTGATTTCTTCAGAAGTTTTTTTTTAAATCTGATTCCCTCACCACTTTATTCCCAGTGCCCAGAACCACGCCTGGCACGTAGCAGAGACTCAAAGCGCATTTGCTGGCTGACTGTTGGGTGCGTTTCATCCTCACGACACCCCCTGTCTGCCGACGCGGAAGCTGGGACTCAGAGACGTCCCCTGGGCGCCCGGGCTGGGCGCAGATGTGGGTCCCTCCGCGTCTGCTGGACTGCAGTCTGGGCCCTTCTGCTCCCTGCTGCTCTCCCTGGGTTGGCGTTGTTGGAATCGAAACGCAGGAGGTTCCGTGCGTCCCTGTTCAATTGCAGCTTCTTTCTCCGTCCATCTGCCGCGGCCTGAACACGTCCTTTCCCTTCCGACTCCGCGGTCTGGCGTGTTCGTCGTCCCGCAGCTGTGCTCGGCGGGCGTCCTCTGTGCTCGTCCGAGGCTGATAACAGCGCCGGGCAGGGCGCAGCGGAGCCTGGAGCCTGGATGGCCCGATAACTGGCTTTGCTTTGATGTTTTTCAAGTTCAGAACGGACCAGGCCCCCCCGCCAGCGTTGCACACTTGTTTATTTTCGTCGCTGTGTCGGCCTTTGCGATTTCCCTTCTCAAGTGGGACAGCCATCATTATTGCTGTCATTACCCTATTGGCAATGTTGCTAAATGTGTTCTCCCACTCCATCCGATCCCTCCCTCCGAACGCCCGAGGAAGGCCACCCACGACTCAGACTTTCCCTCCATTTCATTTTAGTCTCAGGATGTAAGTTTGCAATTTCAACACAATTAAAAAAACAAAACAAAACGTGGTCGGCCTTTCCTACCTCAGACCTGCGGACCATCCCACCCTGATGGCACATTCGGGAGTTGCCCGAGTGTCCCCAAGAACCGCTTCCAAGGGGGGGTGGGTGGGCTGTGGAACAATTTCGCAAGAAAACACACAGCCCTGTCCTTCTAAGTTACGTTCCAAATGAGTCAGATGAGAAAGTCAGCTAAGCCGTGTTCTTCTCATAAATACCAGTAAATTACTCAGAGGGCACTGGAAATGCAGGGCACTGGGAGAACCACACGATTTCCTCTCTGAGAACACGGATAGTACTGGATCGGAATGTTCTAGATGTTAAGGACACACCTGCAAAGCCCCTCGCAATTACTGTGAGATCTGCCTGCATGTTTCCCCACGTGTTGCCTCCCTGAGCATAATGTTTGTGTGTTCTTTTCTTTCTTACCTATTCTTTCTTCTGGATTTTTTTAAGTCCACGTCTAAAATGCACAGGTAGTATGTGTGTGCACATACACGCACACACGCTCAAGCACGCGCTCCCTATGTATTTCTCTGCCCCCGCTTCCAGCATTTTTCCTTTCTTGGTCTTTTGGAAAATGTTGCAACAGGGTTTGAGCGTAATGAGATTCAAGTGGGTGATCTGGCCCAGGAATCTTCGCCAGTTTCCACGACCCAACTTGAGTTTCTTCTTTCTTCATCACGCTCTCTCTCCCTCCTTTTATGGTTTTTTTTTCCTTTGGGGCGGTAATAAATGCTTTTTCAGTGAACGTTATTTTCCAGTCTACCTTCAGTGAGAACATTGGGAGAGAGGAATAAGCCTGTGTGTCAACCCCTTTAAGTCCACAATTTGGAAAAAAATGATCTAGTCAAGGAAAGGCAGCAGAAATGAATTTAAACCGATAATATGATGCCCCATCCCATTTAGACTGAAGGAAATATAAATTCTAACCACAATTAGACTTTTACCAGTATCTCAGGACTGTGACCACTACCCCGGGGGCACCGCACACGGGCAGTACTGGGTCGTGTGTTGGATTAGCAGAGATCGGTGCACGTCCTGGAGTGGGTGTGGGGACCAGGCGCTCTCACACATTGCTGGCTGGAGTGGGATTCAGCAAAACCCCTTTGGAAAGACATTTGACAATTACTATCAAAATTAAAAATGCACTTTCTCTTGGACTCTGCAATTCCGCTTTTGGGAGTTTGTCCCACAGTTATAGCATACAGGTACTCTCAGAAGTGTGCACAGGTTTATTTGTTTACTGCAGCACTGTTGGCAGTAGCAAACATTTGGAGACACACCAGAAGCTTGTTTACAGGGGATCAGTCGAATAAATGATGGAACATCCATGAAATGAAAAGTGATGCAGCCTTAAAAGTAAAGAGGCAGATCTGAATTTTGCAAATGGAGCAACCTCTGTGACATATCGCTAAGGGAGATGTGGAAGAGTATGTCTGCCATCTACTCCCCCTGATGAGTTGGGTGATATTGGCAAGTTATTTAACCTCTCTGGGCCTCACTTTCCTCATCTGTAAAATGGGGATAATAATAGCTCCCACGCTGTAGGGCTGTTGAAGAGATTTCATGAATCAGTATAAGTTAAACATTCAGGACAGTGCTTGGCATGTAGCAAGGGCTGCATAATCATTAATTATTGTTATTATTTATCATCATCATCATTGAAAAGAAAGCACATATGTGCTGATATAGGCATAGAAAATCCCTGAAGGATACCAGAACCACAGGCACCAGGGATTGCTGTTGCTAGGAAGACTGGAGGACTAAAGGTCAGAATGAGGTGTAGGAAGACCTACTTGTGTCTTTTGAATTTCTATCAAGAATCTGTATTCTCTATTTTTTCAATATTTTTAATGAAAATTTGTAAACATGCAGAAAGGTTGAAGAATTGTACAATGAGCATCCATGTATCTACCATCTCAGCTCTGTAATTAGCATGCTGCTCTACTTGGTTTACCATCCATCCATCCATCCATCCTTCCACCCACCCATCCTTCTATCCACCCACCCACCCATCCATCCATCCATCCACTCATCCACCCACCCGCCAGCCCACCCCTCCACCCACTCACCCCTCCTTCCATCCACCCACCCATCCATTCATCCACCCATCCATCCTTCTGTCTGTCCATCAATCCCTCTTATTATTATTATTTTTGGTGTATTTCAAGGTAAACTGCAGATATCAGTGCACTTTCCCCTAAACTCTTTTGCATGTGTATAACTAGCTAGAGTTCAGTATTTGTTTAGTTATTTTTAGATGTGATTCATATAGAGTCAAGTGCACAGATCTAAAGTGTCGATGGTTTTGGTAATGTATTATCTATTTTAAAAAGAAATTATATACAAATAAAATGTGGCTGCCTTCATGAGAGAGAGAAACTGAGACAAAGCAAAATAGCATTTGGAACCCACAGAGAAGAAGAAAACGCCACGAAGTCATGAAGTCAGTGTGATCCCTTCTCTAGTGGAGAGGGATTTATAGGCAATAAAGATTTTTGCAGAGGGGTCTCAGATACGGGCTGTTTCTTTTCCCAGAAAGCATGTCTCCTTCTGGAAACTTCATAGCTAGATTCTCAATCAGGAAGCATAATAAAGTGGGAGGTGTTGGCATCAGCCTGCCGGGGTTCCAGTCTCAGTCCCCCTGCTGGCTGGCTGTGTCACCCTGGAGAAGCTGTTAGCTTTCCTGGGCCTTGGCTCCCTCATCTGGGAAGGATGCTGCTTCCTGTTTCCTGGATTTCTGGGGTGGGTTCTGTGAGCTAAAATACTCAGCATGTTTAGAAAGCATCTGGCATCTAGAAGGTGCTCCTAAACTGTCGTCTCTTGCTGTAAATCGCACATCTCCCTATCTTTGATTTTTACTTTTTTAAATTGAGTTGGAAGGAAACAAACAATGAAAGATTAAGGTTTTCATCCTTAGGGGAAAAACGTCATGTCTCCCTCCAGCTTCGCTGCCCTCCCCATCCTCTGCAAAAATCCAGGGAAGTGAATCAGCCTGCAGCCTTTTGCTCTTTCTAATTCTTTGATTACTGCATGATTGCAGCATCCACTCAATCCGGGGCTAAAAATCGAAAGAAAACAAAAATTCTTGAGTCATTTCCAGATACTGAATCTGACACCACTATTCCTCTCTCAGTTTTGGCAAAACCTACAAAATGAGTGACCAAGAAGGGTAAACAAGTTTAGGTAAACACTCTATATACTGATTCATGATTTAAGTACATCAGTTAACATTTAGCTTCATTTACCACAGTGTTTTAATGTCATTAAGAATGTAACTTCTTAGGAAAACTAAGAAAGTCTGTTTTTAGCCCAGACATGCAATTAAGGGAATTAGTAACGTGATACACCATCCTCAGGAACTCCGATATAGTAAGAAATCTCGTGTAGCCCTTTATAAAGACGTTCTTACAGCCCACGCCAGAGTTCACCGAGCTGCGATCTGAGGGCAGCAGGGAGGGAAAAAAAAAGGAAATCGCCGCCCTAGTGCTGAACACAGTGAGGAAGGAATTGCAGTCATGCGCAGATATTAAACCGTCGTGAAATTGAGGTCCATTCTGGGGAATTAAGTCCCTTTCCCGTCTGCATCACACTCACTTGCACGCAATGGCTCCAGCTTTGGAGGATTCGCGTGTGAGACTGCAGAGTGTGTTTTCTGGGGCTGGAGTTGGGAAAATGGAGATGGGTTTTTCTTTTCTTTTGGGGGATCCTGACAGGGAAATCCATTTCTGACAAGCTTTGGCATTAGTTAGTTTCTGGGAGCTTGAGACCCACTAGATCGGGGCTTCCCCCCTGCAGCACTGTAGACTTTTGGGACCGGGTCATTCTTCATGGGGGGCCGTCCTGTGCATTGTAGGGTGTTGAGCAGCATCCCTGGCCTCCTCCCACAAGATGCTGTAGTCACTCCCCTAGTGGTGACAACCCCAAATGCCTCCCGACACTGCTGAATGCCCCTGGGGGCGAAATCACCCTTGAGTGAGAACCACTGATATCAATGAACCCACTTGTTTTGCAGATGGGGAAACTGAGGCCCAGAGACAGTAGTTAGAGTCAGGCCCAGAAACACGGGCTACCAAGGCAGGAGGTGGCACGAGGTAGGGACTACAGGGATCAAAGCTCAGACCCGCCGCTCGGTTGCTGCGCGCTCGGGGGCAAGATTCTCAGTCTCCCTCAGGATCCTTTCCTTGTAGACCCAGCGGGTACAATCATGGCCCCTGCCCTGGGGCATGGACGGCAGCCATTCCCAGAGGTGGCTGTGAACAGAAGCCATGAGGAGGAGCCGTCAAGGGCACCGATTCCGGAGTCCCAGTCTGGGTTCAAGTCCTGACTCAGGCCTGGCCAGGTGAGACTGAGCGAACTTTTCAGCTGTCCTGCACCTCAGCTCCTCAGCTATAAAATGGGGGTGTCACCACAGTGCCTCCCTCGTAGCTCTCCCACAGGAGGATCAAACAGAATGACAGACACAGTCCTCTCAGCTCTGTGCCTACACACGGTCAGGGTCAAATCTATTCTGTTCTTATTACTGTTGTTGAGGTTGTTGGTGGTGGGTAGTGTTAGGCAGGGTGAGGGGAGAGGCATGTAGACCTGACCCCAGCGGCCAGCTGTATCTGAGAGTGGCTCAGCTGCGGGCCCAGCCGAGGGTCGCTCCCTCTCACCCTCTCCGTTCTTCAGGGCTCACAGTGCCCCAACCCACCACCCCCTGCACTGGCTCTGTCCCTCTTAAAGCCTCCCCTGGGCCCTCCAGCCTCATGTCCCTCCTCCCTCTGAATCCCAAGTGGTCAGAGCCTATTGCACAACTTTGCCTTCTGTCTTCTCCTACCCCCTTCTTGTCAGCACTGGCCGCTCACAGCCCCAGCCAGAGCAGACCATGCATCTCAAGGCAGCTGAGAGAGTGACCTTGACCCAGTCCTTTAACTTCTCTGATCTCAGTTTCTGCACCTGTGCAGGGTGTGATAAGGAGACCTTCTCCACAGGGCTGAGAACAGAAGATCCTTACCCTCTGAGCAAGGCCAACTACCTTATTTCTTTGTAACTTTGACCCCTGTAATTAATCCATCCATCATCCATCCATCCATCCATCCATCCATCCATCATCCATTGCCTGGGACCCAGCGTGATGCTGAGTAAGTGGTAGGTGCTCAGTCAATGCTGGACACAGAGAATATGGGAATGAGAGGCTGGGCCTGCACCTCTAGGGGGTCCGTCCACTTCTTTTCAGAAAGAAAATGTAGAGAGAAAGACAGGCATTGTTGTTTGAATTTATGTGGACACAGCAAAGACTATCTTCCTGGAGGGTGAAGGTCATCCACTCACCTACCCATCCATCCACCCAACCAACCATCTGCCTGTCCATCCATCTACCTGTCCATCCCATCCATCCATCCATCCATCCATCCATGCATTCATCCGTTCCTCAAAAATGCTTTCCTACCAGGTCCAGCACTGGTTGGTCTAGGCTTTTAGGATGCAGCAGTCCTTCAGCACCCGTTATCTCAGAACCAAGCCTGATCCAGAGAAGATACCATGGCATGTTTGTTGAATGGACAAGTAATTGTTTGAATGAATGAATGAATGGATGGGTGAAGCAGTGAAAGGCATCAGGGTAGACTGATTCCAGGAATTCCAACCAATAATTGCCTCAAGCTTCTGATGTCTCAGGCCTTTGACTCCGTCTGTGGGTCCCTGGATCCCTCAGGCTGAGGGTCAGAGGGGGCGGAGTGCAGAGGCATCATCCCAGGCAGCAGAGCTCTTGCTAAGGTATGTGTTGCTGGTCAGTGATTGGGGAACACACTCTGTCTACACTCTTGGACCCATCCCAAGAAGATCCCGCTTCCATGCTGAGTTGCTTTGTTCTCTGGCTGAGCCAGTTGGTCATCAGTCCTTGTTCCCAGCATTGGCGCAAAGCAGAGCTCTGGGGAGCTGGGCAAGTTCCTTTCCCTTCTCCAGTGAGCTTGAGATCTCTGTCCTTTCCCTGGAAAGCCCTTCATCCAAAGAAACAATAAGAAGAAAAGCTGACCACATTGTAATGCTTGCAGCACAAAGACACAGGGCTGCACTTGACCTTCTGGGGAAAGGCTGGAGTCGTGTGGATCTATCCATGTCTGGCCTGTGCCCTTGTGAGCACATTGAAAGGGGAAGCACAGTTTATTCTAATGGCAGGTTATCAGGGCTGGCCCGGTGGCGTAGCGGTTATGTTCTCTTGATCCACTTCTGGCAGCCCAGGGTTCGCAGGTTCAGATCCCAGGTGTGGACAGATGAACCGCTTGTCAAGCCATGCTGTGGTGGCATCCCATATAAAGTAGAGAAAGATGGGCACGGATGTTAGCCCAGGGCCAATCTTTCTCAGCCAAAAAAAAAGAGGAGGATTGGCAACAGATGTTAGCTCAAGGCTAATCTTCCTCACAAGAAAAAACAATGGCAGGTTACCCACGTCACATCCAATGCCAGGTGGGAATGGGACAGGCTGGGAAAGACCTGATCAGGACGAGCAGTGTGCATGGCTCCTCCCTGGTCCCCCCTGCCCGTGAGGTGTGGGAAGGATGGAGAACGGGTAGGCTGGCTAACCAAGGCATTTCCAAGTCAGGCGGGAGGTGGTTCCATCGGCGGGTGGCTCAGCCTCCAGCCGCACCTCATCACTCCTTGAGGAAGCTGAGGAGCCCAGAGTCCCTGATTTTGAACCCCAGCTCTTTCACCTTGTAGCTGCAGGCAAGTGAGGCCCAGGATGTGGGGAGAGGGGTTAGACCCCTCCAGAAGGATGTCAACCTAATTATTACAGGGGCATTTGTTGAGCCATCTCTGGTCCGGCCCCAGGTTAAGCGCTTTGCATGGGTCGGGTCACTTGCTCCCCACAAAGTCCCAGGGATGAGTGTTATCACACTGTATTTTGTGCATTAAGCTGCTGAGGCTTAGCAAGATTCAAGCAACTTGATGGGTCACACAGCAGGGCCGGGACTGGACCCCAGGCTGAGCACCTGCAGAGGGTCTGAGTTAGGACAGGGTGGGGCTGGGCGCTTTGGGACTGGGGTGACTAGCTCCCGAAGGGCTGCAGCTCCCCGACTCGGAGATGGCTGGGCTGGTGGCCCTTTCTACAGATGGAGAGCCTGGGCTTGTGTGTGGGCAGGGGAGCCCCGCCAGATCCCCCGTGTTGTGCTTCCAGCGAGCAGGCTGCCACTGCGTGGACCCACAGGATTTTCCAGAGACTGGACCAGAGGCTGACTGAGAAAACATCTTTCCCCGAAGAGGGAACAGGAGGGTAGGGAAGACAAGTCTTGGGAGATCTGAAATGCCGTTCTGCTGTCTTACAGGGGTTCCACGGTGTCTGAATTGGGGTCCACATTTGAGTGTACCCTAGCCTTTAGCCCTTTGAGAATGTGCCCCAACATCCGTGGTAGGGGAGAACAGAGACATTCCAAGGTGTGGTGGGAAGATCAGGCCAGCGTCTAACGTGGGAACATGAGAAACACCTTTAAAAGGTGAAGTGAAAGTGCTTCTACAATCCAATACATTGTCTTTATCCTTCTGCTTGTTTTTCCTTTCCATTTCCCCACATATCAACCCCGGGATGGAAGATTACTTCAAATCTCATTTTATAGTATGGAATTTTTTTCTTGTTTTTTCCTAGCAGAGACCAATTTTGGATGAATAACTTGCAACCACAGAAACATGACACCAAAGCAACAGTGCTGGGTGGCAAATTTCTCCGTTACCACAAATATCCTTTCTCCTCGAGGACCAGATTGGAAGCATTTGGGGTTGTTTGTGCATCCCATCCTCAATCAGGGGACGAGGCCCGCCCCGGTGGCAGCAGCCCCGTTCCACCCCCTCCGCACGGAGCTGTCGGCCTGTCACCAGATGCGTTTTCCTCTTTGTTACGCTTTTCCAAAGTGCTGACAGGTCCTTGGTGTGAGTCCCCTCCTTGCGTGGCCCAGGAGGTGCCTGGCACAAAGCTCGTGCTCACAAACATCCCAGGGTTTCATCTGAGCGGCCCGGCTCTGCATCGTGAAGACAGAGGGTTGTTAACCAGGGCCCCATGCCTCCATTCTCTAGTCCCCAATTTACCCCGGCATTCGTAGCCTTTGACGCCTGCCCCGTCGAAATTTGGATCCACTTTGGAAGCAAAAGTGACCACGCCACACAACTCCAGGGGCACCGTCTTCCAGCAGCTGCACAGTGATGAAGTTTTCGTGAGGTTAAACGGGTGCTTCTCCTCCATGGGAAGATGTGGCTGCCCCCTGCCCATCACCAGCAGAGGAGTGTGAAGTGCAAAGGAATAAAGAACTTTGGTTTTGGTGAGATGTGCATACATCTCATAGCCTCTGATCTTTTTTTTCTTTTTCGCTGAAGAAGATTTGCCCTGAGCTATCATCAGTGCCAGTCTTCCTCTATTTTGTATGTGGGTCACCACCACAGCATGGCCCCTGATGAGTGGTGTGTCCATGCCTGGGAACCGAACCCCAGCTGCCGAAGCAGAGTGCGCCAAACTTAACCACTGGGCCACGGGGCCAGCCCCTCCCTGATCTTTATTCTCCCAGCATTGTAGTATAAAAAAATCTCAAACACACAAAAATTTACCCATAATAAATACCTGTATATTCATCACTGAGATTCTGCAATTGTCAACATCCCGTGGTTCTTGTTTATCACTTTTTCTTCCTTCCTTCTTCCCTTTCTTCCTTCCATCCTCCCCTCTGTCCTGTCATCCTCCCATCCATCCTTCCAGCCAGCCAGCCATCTTATTCTTTTTTCATAGACTATTCCTGGAACAGTTTTAGATTTATAGAAAAATTGATAAGATAATACAGAGAGTTCCCATATACCCACAGCCAGTTTCCCTATTGTTAACATCTTACATTGGTACAGTACGTCACTACAATTAGTGAACCAATACTGACATGTTATTATTACACTATTATTGATTAAAGTCCATACATTATTCTGATTTCTTTAGTTTTTACATAGTGTCCTCTTTCCCATCCAGGATCCCACAAGACGTTTAGTCATCGCATCTCCTCAGGCTCCTCTCGGCTGGGACAGTTTCTCAGACTCTCCTCGTTTCTGATGGCCTTGACAGTTTTGAGGAATACTGGTCAGGTATTTTGTAGAATGCGCCTCTATCGAGATGTGTCTGGTGTTTGCTCCTGGGTAGACTGGGGTCCATGTTATTTTTAATGAATGTCCTAGCCAGTTTATGAGCCTCTTTTGTCAAGTGGGGAATGAAGAAAATTGTCCCAGATCTGTATCATGGGAGTGTTGTGTAACAGTGAGGAAAGCTACAGGTACTACCTGGGTTCAAATCCCAGCTCCAGCATAGCTAATGGGGACTGTGGTCAAGACACTTTTCTTAAGCCTCAGTTTCCTCCTCTGTAAAATGGGCGTAAACGGACCCTCAAGCAGAAGGTGCTGCAAGGCTCCCACACAGCCCTTAGCAGAGCGAGCCCTCAACCGAGGCCACCTACTGTTCTTGACATTACAGACGTCAGGCATGGATGATAGTACCATCAGACCTGCGGAGAGGTTTCTGTTGGTTCCTTCAACAGTGGGACAGTTGGAGTAGAGGTGACCCCCTTTCTCTGACCCAGCCCACCCCCAACAGTGCAGGGGCCGCTGGGGAGCGGAGTGATGCTGACGCTCTGTGAGGACGGAGTCAGGCCTGGGTCTGATGGGCAGAGGAGCCCCCCCAACAAAGCCTGGGCTGCTGGATGCCCGGCCTCTCCCGGAGGCGCCCTTCTCTCTCCTCTCAGCCCCGCGTCTCCGGCCGGGAGCTTCCTAATCCCCAGGTGGCTCCCCCGTCAGGCAAACATGTTCCTGACATCCAAGGGAGGAACGCAGTTAATCCGTGGGCCTATCTTATTATTGCTGCAAATGTTGCTTTTTTATTGGAATGAAAGGAGATAAGCCGGGGCGGAGGAAGAGCCGGGCTGCCCGGGGAAGCACATCTCTCCCGGTCCCACGGGAATCCAGGCAGGCGGCGTGCATGTCCCAGCTGCAGCAAGCAGACTCCGAGGGAGGCTCCGAGCAGTCTTTTGGCGGAAGGTCGATTGCCATAAAACCGGAGTCAGGCAGCCCAAGACCACGCGGGGCTATCCAGTGGTTTCTGGGCTGCAGCGGATGTCCCTCTGGAAATTTCTCTGCACGTAGGAGGCCCATGACGCTGTCGCCGGACACATGTGACATCCCATTTGCAAGCTGACTTTGGTTTCCAGAGAGCACAAGTGCCAAAACCACATCTCTCCAAAGGAAATCTGGCCTTGACGGGGAGGGCACACGCTGCCCGGTGTTGCCCAGTTCTGAGTTCGGAGTGCAATTCTTAGATAACGGAGCCTGGAATGTCAGAGCTGCAACGAGGCCTCCAGGCCACCTCGTCACAGCCGCTGACAGTGACAGCATTCTCACTGCAGGACCCGCTCTGAGCTCAGCCCTGGGTACCTCATCTCCATGAATCCTCCCATTCTCTCCAGGAGATTTATCACCTGTATTTGATAGACGAGGAAACTAGACCCAAACAACAAGCCACTTCCCCAAAACTCCCCAACTAGAAGGAACCTGCTTCCTAACCCCGACACCCCACAGTTGCTCCGTGCAGAGCTCCTTAGCCTGGGTCTGTGGGCCCCTTTGGGAGTCCAGGGTGGGTTTCAGGGTGTCCATAAGTCCCCAGGATTTGTAAAAAAACATCGTGCACTTTGGTGGGCAAGCATCCATAGAGTTTCAGAGGGGTCCACACTGTCACAAAGGTGAAGATCTGTACCCCCCTTTCCAGAGAAAGAAGTGGAGAGGCCTACCCATTGCCACAGCTACCCAGCAAGTTAGATGTGGACCTGGCCTCCGGGCCCCACAGCCAGCCCACTGCTTTCCCTATTAGCATCTGGTGCGTGAATATGGTTTTAGATCATTTTTATTGAGTTTTTAAATTCTGTATGAAACACATACAGAAAAGAGTCAGGTCATATATGAGCATAGAGCTCAATGCATTATTGCACAGTGGACATACCTGTGTAATCCCCACCCACATGAGGGAGTAAAGTAAAGTGGTACCAGCACCCGAGAAGCCCCTCTCCCTCTCGAACCCCACTTCTCCAAAGGCAGCTGCTCTCCTAGCCCCTGACATCCTGGAGCACTTCCACCTGCTTGGAACGTGATGTGAATGGAATCACTCAGTGCACCCTCTGTAAATGTGGCTTCGACACCCCACGCCATGCAAGAGCCATCTGCTGCCTCGCATAGGTCCATCTTCATCACTGTGTAGTATTCCACGGTGCAAATCTACCAACATCTGTTTGTCCATCCTCCTGTGGAGGGACCATGAGGTGGTTTCTAGTTTGGGGTTGTAGGAATAGGGCCTGTGTGCACACACATTTTGCCTCCCTGTGTGTACCTGGGAGCAGAATTGCTGGGCCATCCAGCAAGCCTGACGTCACATCAGCGACACTGCGAGGTGTTTTCCACAGGGGAAGTTTGAACTCCCACGAGCAGCTGCTCACATCCTTGCCAGCATCTAATTTTAGCCATGCTGGTGGGTGAGAGCATAATGCATATTTTAAAATATTAAACAACTTTCCTGCTCTTTTGTTTTCTCCATCATTTAAGGTGCTTTTCTTAGTCACTCTCATTCCCCGACCCCATGACACACACACAAAGCCAGAGGCTGGGCATAGGCCCAGGGCCGTGGCGAAGGTGTGCTCTGGGAGTCGTGGTCTTCATGGGGGTGTTGGAGGAGGAGGAGGTGCCGGCTGAGGAGGAGACCAGGAACTCTGTCTCCCTTCCCTCTCCTCTGAGGCTGTGGAGGGGTCTTGGGGGACGATCACGTGCTAATTTTGATAAATAAAATCCTGGGTGGGAGGGGCCCTTAAACCAAGCCCCCCCGGCCTGGACACCTTGGATTGATGAGGCCCCAGGTGGCCATCCCTAACAGTCCTAAGACACCTTAACAGGTTTAGCTTTACTCTGCGCATTTCTCGTCTGTAAGGACTGAGGGCTGGTGCCATCACTGGCCGGGAGTCCCACGCCACTGCCCAGGGTGGCTCTGCAGCTGGTGTCCCCACAAGTGAGTGGGAGCTTGGCCGTGGCCGTGGTGGCCGATACCTGTCCCGCTCTGGGAATTTGATCAGATCTTGACCTTACACATGATCCCTCCCAGCCTTGTGTCCATTAAGAACAGAAAGATGGCTCACTTTCCGCACAACCCTCTCCTTGGGTGGCCCGGGAATCCTGGCGTGCAGACCCCTCCCCCCAGGCCACCCACATCTGCAGGGAGGTGGGGCGAGGGGGACGCAGCAGGCAGAGCTGCCTGAGGATGGTACCTGGCCACAGTCACTGAGAGACAGACAGCTGGAGGGCCCTGCCCTGCGGTCCCCTGCCCCTGCCATCCTCTGTGGACTGGGCCCCAGACACTGAGACTGATTCCATCTTCCCCGCACCCCTCCCTGGCCAGATGACAGGGAAAAAGTGTCCTGGGCCGAATCAGGGGCTCTTTGCCACTCCCCCCCTTCCCTGAAGCCAGCCCCTCACTCCACACTTTAGGACTTAGTCAATTCCTATATTCTGCTGGGTTGCCCCTGTGCGGGGCTGAACTGCAAGAACGCCCTGCCCTTCCTCATTCAGCATGCTAGCTGCCTTCCTTCTCTCTCCTGCTGTGGGACGTGCAGGCCAACCTAACCTGCAGTTGTCAGAAGCCTCGCCCAGAAGTCGGTTCAAGAGATAGACATTTTCCCCCTGCATGCTGCAAACCGAGCCCTCTCAGTGTCTTAAAGCTCGAAAGGGTTTGCACTTCTCTGGCATCACTTCTGCCTCCCCCTCTTCTTGCTTCTCTGCTCTCCTGGTTTGTCTGGGCCACCCCAGTAAACCACCTCACTCCTCCCAAGGCTCCTCTGACACACACACACACACACACACACACACACACCCTGACCTGTTTGCGGAAAGTTCCTGTCGACACCAGAGTGCAGGCTGGGCAATTCCCTGTGAGAACACGAACCTCCCACGAACACATTTCCACTGGCTCCACCTTGACTGTGTGTGTGCGGGTGTGTGTGTGGGGGGGGGGTTCCGGGGTTTGTTTCATTTGTCTAAGATTATGAACAAATACACACACAGTATAGCCATCCACATGTATTGTTTACCACATGTCAATAAGGGAATGTATATTTATCCATTGATTTACATGTAGGGTGACCACTTATCATCTAAGTCTGGATACTTTTGAAAGTGAAAGGGTTCCATTAATAATGGCACCGGGGGGGCCAGCCCAGTGGCGCAGCGGTCAAGTTCTTCACACCACTTCAGCGGCCCGGGGTTCGCAGGTTTGGATCCCTGGTGGGGACCAATGCACCACTCATCAAGCCATGCTGTGGTGGCGTCCCACATACAAAATGGAGGAAGATTGGCACAGATGTTAGCTCAGGGACAATCTTCCTCACCAAAAAAAAAAAAAAAAAGAGCACCAGGACCCAGCATAACCCGGGCTGGCCGATCCCATTTGTGTGTGACGGGCAGTGGCGTGTGGGAGCCAGCAGGCCTGCAGCTCATCGCCGTGCCTGTGCTGGGCCCGCAGCAAGTCCAGGCTAGTCTGTCAGCTCACCTCCAACGAAGCCCCAGTCAGAGCCGCCCCCCTTCTCATCAGCTCGTGGGAAGGGGACTCATGGGATCACGGGGGAGGACACTCACATAACTCCAAGCATTCCTTGACACGATGCAGGAATATTTCAGTTTGTATCTATGATGCCAGAAATTCAAATTAAAGGTGCAAAAATTAAGTCAGCCTCAAGACACATTTTCTGCCTGATGTGGCCTATTTAAACCCTGATGTGGAGACATCTGAATAGTCCACCGAATTTCTCCCTTTTCATCGAATGTGCTGGTTTCACCTGATGTGGAAGAACGCAGTTTTTGCGCAGAGCAAACAGCTGGTCGTTCTGTGGGATGGGAACCTGGCAAGGCAGGGAGTCCTCCCTTGTCCTGGGGGACAGTGGGCTGAGCGGCATTTTCCTCACCGGCAGGTTGCTCAGGAGTGGCGTGCATGTGGCCAGGGACAGTTAATCAGACCCCAGTGACTGGAGCATCGTCGCCGGAAGACAGCCTGCTGTAATTGGTTCTGGGGGTCGTTGGAAATTATTGCTGTTTTGGGGAGTGAAAGTGTTCTTTGTGATCCATTAATGCCCCCATGTTTGGCCACCCGTGTCAAGTGATGTGAAGAGGGGGAGGTGCATATTGTGCATGTTTTTATTTAATGAACCAATTCCCCCACTGCCAAAATAAAGGATGTTTTTATTCATAAGACCCCAGTGAGGATGTATTCACTAATCCTATTAAAGTTAGTTATTAAGTTTGACCTATTGGGAAAACTCTTTTCTCTCATTTTAGTTTGTGCTCTAAGTTTGAGCTACTCTGAAGACTCTTTTAGGGGGCTGAAGGGAGGGCAAAAGGAGTAAAAGAGGAGATTTGTATGGTGAGAAACGGAAACTAGACTTTTGGTGGTGAACACGATGTAGTTGATAGAGAAGTTGAAATATAATGATGTACACCTGAAATTTATATAATGTTATAAACCATTCCCATTACAAACCATTACCAAACATGTAAACCAACGTTGCCTCAGTAAAATATAGAAAAAAAACCCCAAAACCTCTTTTAACACATTTTGATTTGTGCTGTGTCTATATCCATAATAAACCCAATAACATGTGTTTCCGTGAGTCTGGTCCACAGCAAAAATTTGGCACCCACCCGAGACGACTTTTACATTTAATATGCATAAGCGTAGAAATAGATGAAATATTTCTTGAGTGATATTTACATTAAAATATAAGTTTTTCGGTGACTTTGCCTATCAAGAGTTTGCTTTTAGAATTGCAGTTTTTGTGAATTGAATTTTACCTTTAATAGTTATCGTCAAAAGCGACAGTCGCGCAGAGAGAATCGAAGAGGCTCGGGAGAGACGGGACGGGCTTTCCTACGTGGCTCCTCGCTGCCTTCAGAACTCGCAGCAGAGCAGGGAGAGAGGGGGCCACTCTGTGCAGCGCGAAGATCTCGCTCACGTCTGATGCACACGCAGTGAGTGTCCCAGAGACACCGATAGCACTTCGTTACTTGGGGGGGAAAACGCGCCCACGGTTCCTTTCTGAATCTTCTAAGAGAAATCGGGCATGGAGGCAAAAATACTTCAGTGAGCTTTAAAATTTACATTCTTTATGGAAGAAACAAGACATGGATCTTTGTAAAAGATATCTGATATTCTATTTAAACACGAACATCCCTTCTTACCTTGGCAAACCAGTTTTAATTGTATCTAAATATGAAAACTATGAAGCCTTTGGAAACTTGACAGAGATAACGTTTTTCCTGAAGCTTTCCTTTTTGTCTCATTTAGCTATTTCATCAGGGTGTGTGTGTGTGTGTGTGTGTGTGTGTGTGTGTGTGTGTGTGTGTGTGACTGGGAGAAAGAGAGATTTAAAAACTTTAAAATCGAAGTTTGAGAAACACCAGATGAATTGTCCCAAATCTTTGTAGCTTCTATTTCCTTGAAAACGCCCCAGAAAATGTTTTCTTCCTTTTTGCAGGATGTAGGATTCTCTTCAGCTTCCCCACAAATCCTGAAATTCCTTTGTTTAAAACAAAATAAAACAAAACAAAACTTGTGGCTTTTCTCAAAATGACAAACCAAACACACAGAATCTGAAATCCCCAGAACACAACCCGGACCATAAACCTTCTGACTCAACAAGCAGATTTTATGGAGACCCCAGTAAAACCCAAAGGATGGCAATAAATAAATAGTCCACGGCCTCTCCCATCCAGCTGTGTCTTCAGGACCACAAACCTCCGAAGGCAAAGGGAAGCGCCAGCGCGTCACGCAGTTTTGGTGATTCAGGGGCAAACCACCCGAGATGCTGAGCTGCCCAGATTCCTTCCAAATGCTCCAGGTGGAGGGAGACTGAGAGGTGTTTTTTCCAAGCGGCCACCTCAAGCAGGGGTATAAATATTTGGAATAAACAATGGAAGGAATAATACAATCAGGCAACTAGCAAAAATGGCAGCTAGTGACAGTAAAAGGACATGAAAAGGCGGAGGGAGAGGGACTTAACTTCTCAGAGCTGCATGACGCACCAGTGTGCACCTAACGCCTCCACAGAAAACAACAGCTTCGTTCCATTGCCGCATCGCAGGAGTGTCCACGTGGAACGGCAAATCCCGAGGGTCTTGTCCCAACTCGGGCATTCGCACTCACTGTGACATTGGACAAGTCCCTTGACCTCGTCGAGCTTTCAATTCTGCATCAAAAAGTGGGGATTATTTCCCTCTTTCTGCCCACTCTCTGGGGACGTTGTGAAGATGAGATGAGACGAGAACAGAAAAGAGGAAGAGTGTTCTGTGTGACATGTACGTGACAGAGTTGGGTGAGCTCTCTCACTCTAAAGGAGAGGCAGCCCCTCCTCTCTGCACGTCCCTCCCCCACAGCTCCAGCCCGGGGACCCACAGCCCTGGTCTCTGCGTCAGCTCCCTCCCAGCTGCAGAGAAAGATGCCTGCTTGGGGAGCTGTTTTCTTCCCTCTGACAGGAAGCAGCTTCCTTCTGGAAGGGTCCTGACATTGCTCTTGGTGTTCCAGAAATTGCCCGACTAACTGATAGCGTGTCCAGAAGGAGCAGTCCGCGGGCATAGGCGTCTACTGAACAAATCTACATTTAAAACCTTCTCCGAGGTGCCCTGGCCTCTAGACTCTTGCACACACACTCACACACTTATGCACACTCACACACCCACCTGAACATCCACACACACTCACTCACCTACACTTTCTCACACACTCTGGCACACTTGTACACACTCAGACATCCATTCAAATGCTCCACACACACCCATTTTTGGACGTCCTCACACACTCAGACACATGCAACTCTTGCACCCTCACACACACACTTTCCTTCCTCTTGCACACACACCTCGGTGGCTCCCACTTGATTTGGGGCCGTCCCCAGCTACCCTTGCCAGCAGCCCTAAGCAGAAGGAAGCCCAGGTCCTGATGAGCCTTGGCTACGTGTGTGTGGCCAGCAGCTGTTTGCACACGTGTGTGCAGGAGAGAGGGCTGCTGGCAGAAGACCAGCAGGGCGCCCTCTCCTCGCACCCTCTTCCTGGTGGGTTGGTGTAAACTGCCTTCTTCTCATCTGCCCTGCCTCCACCACAGCCCAGAACTTGGCCCCTCAACGCAGTTGGCCCGACACCCGGGTATACATGAGGCTTCCCTTCTCCAGTGGTTTCCTGGGCAATGCTTCTCTTTACAACCAGGTGTCCAGGCCCATGCGGTCTAGAAGCTGCCACATCCTCCGTGGAACCTGGCACAGACCTGGGCACAAGCAGTCATCTCATCAATGCTCCAGCGTCAGGGAAGATAAGTTCTGGAAATCCACGTGAGTTTTAGATCCAAGTGGTGGTTTGGTGCTTAGCAGCTGACTGTCCTCACAACCGCCCTTTATCGATCCCTGGTACATTCCATCCCTGGGGTGGACTTGGGAGGGTCCCAGCAGGAAACCTTAGATCCAGGGGCCACCACCTCCCTTCTGTCCCTCTGCCCAAACTCACTTAGCCTGACATCCCATGGGCACAATGCAGTTCAAGATACTGTCTCACAGGCTGGACTTCTCCATCCCAGCACTTGTCAGTCTGGGACCTTGTTGTGGTGGGATTATCTGATCAATGCCTGTCTCTCCTCTACAAGCCAAGCTCCCTGAGGTGCGGGGCTGGGCCTACTGCTTCCCCTGCCAGGCACAGCGCGGGCAAATGTCCGTGGATGAATTCAGGCTGCATAGACGGCGTGGAGGATGCCATCCTGGCATGTTGACTGTGGGGCATCTGCCCGTGTCTGAATGGGAGCTGCTGTGGGAGTTAAAGAAAGAAGTTGAAATATACAAACATCAGTTGTTGGTACTGTTATTGTTATTCCCTGATGAGGCCCCTGATTCTAGAAGAGACGGATCTGTAGACTGAACATCACCCCGGGATGTCACAAGTGTGCAGACTACGCTTCAGAGCAGGAAGGGCCCTGATCACTGACTTCTCCACCACGTGGAGTTCCTCACTGTGCGTTTCACACACACAAGTTGTTATTAAGGTTCCAGCCGACCCTTTCTGATCACTATGCCTTAGTAAGTGGGATTTTCCCCCTTCCCTGGTCCCAGTGAAGCCCCGGGCTCCTGAGGAGGCACATGCCAGCATCTGTCTAATTTCTCAGGGCACTTAGCAAGAGGGACTATGCCTATATATACCATAGTGTGAGCACCATGGGACCAAGGCTTCCCCTGGTGGCCAGGGGGAAAATGCCTGGCGTTTCCATGGTGTTTGGGACTCTCATCTTTCTTGATGAAACCACAAAAGCGCCGTGACCCACGAGGGGTCAGCCCTGTGCAGTGTGAGCAAGCTCTGCCTGCCTGGCCCCGGATGCCCGGTGCTGAATAACGAGCCCCAGCGGCCTACGCTGCTAACCGCCCTTCGGATCCTTTTATAGACATTGTAATTCCACTGCTGGGCAGCGGCTTTCCATCAAGTTGCTGGCACCAGCCCTGCAAGATATGGGTCTCCGTCACCGGGCACAGCCAGGCTAGAAGATGGGTGTCTCCATCACCCGAGGCTCCAGGCAGCCAGGCTGGAGGAACACAAGAGGAGCCCGAGTCGGGAGCCCAGTGACAATCATCTTGTCACAGCTGGAGCCACAGACTTACGGATGGCCCCTTCCCTGAAGCAGAGTTGGCTGCTGGGGAGGTTCGGAGGCACCTTCTGCCAAGAGGTCTGTAGCCGAGCCGCAAAACAGATCACCCCCTTGGCCAGCTCCTGGAGGATTGAACCTCCCACCTTGCTGTCATTTAGTGTGTTTATTTGTTAAAGTACGAAGGCCCGAGCATCTGTCCGCGGGGTCGCTCTTGCGGCAAGCCCCTCGGTGTGGATGGAGCATTGTGTCCCGCACTGAGGGGGCAGCCCACAGGGGGAGGATGAGGAATGGGGTGGAGAGGCAGGGAGGGGCAGTCAGCACAGCCGGGAGGTGAGAGGCCGGGGATGGGACTCGAGAGGACTCCACCCATCACTTGCTCACTGGGCAACTTCAGAACAGTCCGCAAAGATTAGTTGAGCATCTACTCTGTGCCAAGGAACGTCCCAGACACTGGGGCTACCGCAGCTAACAGGACAAGCTCACAGTCTAATTAGGAGTGAGGGACGGAAAATGAACAAATACATGAACCAGGAGACATCCCGAGAGCTGAGATGACGAGGGAGGGAGACGTGGGGAGCGCAGGAGGAAAGGAGACGAGAAAGGGGGCTTCTGCGGCTCCGTGGTGGTCCATGGGTTAAGGCAGCATGTCATTGCTAACACATTTCCCCAAACCTAGAGGCTTTACACATCGCCCACTTATTGTTTCACGTCATGGTTAATTTCTTCTGGAAATTTTTATACATTTCTACTCTTTTTAACACAAAAGTATAACCCCCTCCAAGCAATACAGTTTTGCATTTTTATTAATAGGATACGAGCATTTTCTCATTGTATTAAAAGTTCTTCCAAAGTTAAAAAAAAGTCCTAGAAAAATATCAAGTGTTACAACAGATGCAAGCCACTGTGGTTGCTGCACGGGATGGAGAAAGGGGGAAGGTGGTGATGGGCATGGAGCCCTGAGTGCTCTTGGGACACACCACATCCCAGACCCTGTCACCTCCCCCTACGGCACCACAAAGACTCCCCCTTCCTTGGCCGACTGTCCCACACCTAACCATGGCGATCCCAACACAACACCCCAACTTTAAGATGTTTCCAAGAACAAATCTCATGAACATTGACTATGCACTTACATAGGCCAAACACTGTTCTTGATGTGGGAGACACTGCACCGAGTTCCCCTTCTCCGTGGAGCTCAGCTTCAAGAACAAGTACCTTCTAGAACTTTCTAGTAACCAGTGAGCCAGGGGTTTGCACTTCCGAGTTAATACCTTTAGAAAACTTGACAATATTTTTTCACTTTTCCTCTGGATATTCTCACTGTCTTTGGGGGGGCTAACAAAGACTCCTTTAAAAATTATATTTTGGGGGGGTGAATTAAAATTTTGGAAATAGTGGGGATGGTTGCATAACATTGTGAATGTAATTAATGCCACTGAATTGTACACTTAAAAATGGTTAAAATGGAAAATTTTATGTCCTATGTATTATACCACAATTTTTAAAAAACATTAATAATGAAAGATACCCAAACTCCTTGAATTGTACACTTTAAATGGGTGAATTGTATGGTAGCTGAATTTATATATCAATAAAGCTGTTCAAAGATAAATAAACCTTTAAAAAGCTGCTTTTAAAAAGATATTATAGTCCAGAATGGTCAGATCAAACTCCATCAACCGTCATGGACAATTCAAGAATGAATATTATGCTCTTAACTGCTAATTTTTATTTCTTACTAACCAAGCCTTTTCTCAACAGAAAATCAGACAGATGCCAGAGAATGGGCCAAGCTCAGAGCTGGGCCAGAGAAACTTCTGGCCAACTGATTCACAATCAATTTCATCACTTCCAACATGCAAGAAGGTTGGACAGGTTCTAGAAATCAACTGGTCTCAGAAGTAACTCAATACCTCACGGACTCGGTCACCCTGCTCTCTCCTCTCTCTTTATACTAGTTACTATGATTTCATTTTTTCTGTAATCCTGGAGGTTACAAGTGCCTCTGGGAAGGGGAAAATCCCCACAGCACAGATGTTTATCCGGCAGAGAAATGATCCACTTCGCCCATTAAATGCTAGTATTCACAGGGGCTGTTGGTTCAACCAACTACTCAAAGAAATGCAACCTGGATCCCAACAAAGGTGAATTGTACAAAAATCAAAAAGTGCACGGGGTGGGATCAGCTTCGACACCATGGGGAGGAAATGGAGATGGGAAAGGGGCCGGGGTCAGTTCCTCCAAAAGGAGCCACGTGGTCTCGGTTTGGTTTCAATTAACTTTAGGAACAATTTGTTTTCTTCCGTTGGCCTGTGCAAAGGCAGAATTGCCCTGGCAACTGGCATTTCGTGTAATTGGCTCTGATGGTCACCAAACCCACAGGGCCGAGATCAACACCGCGAGTCCTGCTGATTTGGGTGAGATTGAACAGCTCGGAGGTGACCGCAAACCCAGCGGAAACATGGATGCCCCAGAATGGGCTGGTGTGTAGCCCAAGCTGAATAGAGCCTTCACTGTGCCCCAGATCAGGACCCTCCACACCCAGTCTGGTGCCCGCTGCTGGGCAGGGCTCGGGGGGAGAGGAGGAAGTGGCCTGAAGGACAGCACACTTGCTGAAACCGGAACAATTCTTTGTGTGCAGAGCTGAGCCTGGCAAACGCCCTCTGCAACTGCCTACCTGGGCGCCAAACCCAGCCAGCGCTTAACCGACGGCCTCCTCGTGGGCACGTGATGGGCGCTGATGACCAGTAATAACAACATCATTACTGGAGGACCTGATAGTGCAGATGCTATTAGTTTGACCAAGTCTCATTTCTCCCTGCCGTTTGGGGACGAGGAACCTCCCTATGTCCCTAGCTTGAATGTCCGCGTCTCCCTGCAAATGCGCAGCTACTACACAAACTTCATTCATGTGAGACCATTGGTTATAGGGGTTGAGATTCTGTGGGAGCTCTGAGGAAGGAGGCCTAACACAGCCTTAGAGGTCAGGGGGCTTCCTGGAGGAGGTGGCTCTGGAACAGAATCTTGAAGGAGGCGTAGGGGCCCTCCACAACCAGGGGAAAGCATTCCAGCCAGAAGGAGCAAAGGCACAAAGGTGGGAAATCGCCAGGCGCCTCCTGGGAATTCCTGGTTCCCCCTGGTGGTGGCCCCACAAGTGGGCAGGGAGGCCAGGGAGGTGGGAGGGAAAGCTGGAGAAAGCCCTGGGGGCCGGGCCTGAGATGGGACCCTGTCCTGCAGGTAGTGGCCCTGGGCGGGGATCTAATAAGCTAGCGGCGTGATCACGTGGGGGTGTTGGAAGTCTGGGTCTCTTGGCCTCTGGAAGGTGGACTGAAAGGGAGTGGAGCTGAGGGAGGGGGGCCAGTTTGGAAGCAGAGACAACACACCAGGTAGAGACGATGAAGGTTTGAGGCAGACGGTGGTGGTGGAGATGTACAGCAGGGGACAGGTGCAACGTGGATTTAGGAACAATCCAGGAAGATTTAGGACGTTTCCTTCCGTGGCCCCTCTCTCCGCCCCCGTGACCGATGCTGAGCACACCAGGGATCCCCCTGCCCCCTGGGCTGGTAAATCTCAGCCACTGGGAACCCCATAGGAGACTGGGGGGAGGGGGCCGGGGAGTGAGCCTCTCCCTCCTGGGAGGTCACCCTGAGCTGTGCGTCCTTCCATCCAAGGTCACTCTTCCTCTCACCGTGGTCACTTCTGCACGACTCTCCCCTGGTCCTCTTGTCCCTGAGGACCCTGGGGTGGCAACAACTCCACTGCTGTGAGCCCAGCTTCCTGCTCTTGCCCTCGGGGCCCCCCACACCCCAACCCTGCCTGTGTAAAACACCCCTTTATAGACAGATCCTCCCGAAATTCTCCTCATTCGAGTGGTCCGTCTCCTTCCTGTCGGGACTCTGCCTGAGACACAAACTCTACCTCCACTTCTCAGAAGTCCCGCGTCACCTCACAGGTATTTGCTGTTTCCAGACCCGTGTGCAGGCACAGTGCAGAGAATGACGCAGGTGGGCCCCTGCTCCCGAGGACCTCGCCGTCCAGGGCCGCGTCTGGGGTGAACGAGCAGGTTCCCGGGCCCCGCCCCGGGGTTACTGAGTCAGAACCTCTGGGGAAGGAGCCCCACAGTCTGCGACGTGACTGGATTCTCAGGAGTCCTGTGCACTCTGGAGCGTGCCCCCCCCCCGGGCCGTGTACCATGGGCAAAGCTGCCAGCGTTACCACTCACTGTTCTTCATTACACCTTCTATGCGGCAGGACTGTGTCCGTCTGGGACGCACGAGACGGCATCACGGACAGCGGCCCTCCTGTCAGCCACCGTGTGAGCGTCCAGTACCCAGGCCACCCACGCCAGTGGTGAAAGGTTTGGAAAACCACCCCTGAATTCTTAGGCAAGGGACTACTGTTGTGTTTCTTTGTCTCCATTTACAGTTATCTGCTGTTTGCAATGTGTCTCCAATCCCAGAAAATTGTAACAGCAGCAATGACAAATAATAACTTAAAACCCAGGAATTAGTTATGCCGATAACAACTGATAACACTCGCGCTATAACTTACAGCGCTCACGAGCCCTCTCTCCCTCGAATTTATTAGCAGCAGCAAGTCCTACTTCATGAAAGTCTATATGAATTTTTTAAAAAGAGAAATTGGTGGTAATTAGTCATTTATTTGAAAGTGCCCCGGCACATTTACGGCGTGTTCAATGAACAAGAAACGTGTGACGCGTGGCGTGTAAGGGATTCATTGAGTTTTGACAGGAGGCAGAGCTGTGTCCCTTTTTGGTGGACCCCCTCGCCTGGGGCACCCCCACTCTGACTCCCAGAAAGGCCCCTGCCTCTGTCGTCTCTGGGGTTTCCATCCGTCCCAGATCCGGTGGGAGCCCCGCTGTGTGCTGGGGGCCACGGCTGTAGGGAGAACGTGTAGTCCCACACTTCTTTACTCTTTGCTGATCCGTTCATTTTTCTTTCTCCCTAGGTTTAGAGATGTTTAAAAACAAGACAAAACAAAACAAAATGGGTCCTTTCTTTATCTCTCTTATTGAAGCAGTCAATAAATTGCAATAGGTCAAATGTCACTGCCATCAGCCGGGAATTCCATTGCACAAAATAAAAGCCCTCATTTGCTTTCCCTCTGGATTGGATTTCCAAATGGGTCAAACATTTACAGAAATGGCCCAAACTGTACAAATAAACCATAGGCCTGGTGGAGGAGGCAGTTTACATTACTCTGGGCAGATGAATATGGCAGCCGCAGCCCCGGCCCTTTGAAAACCACTTCGCATTGTGTGCATAAGCTCTGTGCCCGTCTGGGATCCCTCAACCCCGTCAAAAAGCTTCAGGAAAGGCATCACGATCCTATAAACCTGTGGACCCATTCACACTCCAGTCCCCCCACTGATCAGCTCCCCACTTGGCTTCCCTGAAACCGCAGGGGGAGAGGGAGGTGGCCACTGGTGCTTGGTCAGCTGGAGCAGGGTGGGTGTGGTCATAAAGGTTTTTGGTTCTGTCAGTCCACCTTTTCCTGGTGCCTTGTTCTAGGGGAAACAGGTTTTCTTGGAGCATAGTTCTGTCTGGGCCTGTTGGTGGCTCTGAGTTCCGGGCTTCTCCGGCACCCTGCCTGGGGTATTTGGGAGGCAATAAGGGAGCCCAGGGCACTCACTGCAGAGTCATCCCTCGAGTCCTGAGGTCCCTGAGCAGCCAGTCTTCTTCACCCCACCCTTCGTAGTCGTTGTGTGTTTGTCTGCCGTTCTATGTCCAGGGTGTTCAGTTGTAAGAGGGACAACCTGAGAATGGAGCTCCTCCACCTGGGCAGGAAGCAGAAGTCTCCCGAGAGGGAAAATGTGAACCCCAGGCTCTCCCGTCAGAGCCCTGCTTTTCACCTTGTCTGTCCACAAGGCTGCCTCCATCAGCCATGCTGCAGGGACATTTCTCTCTCAGGGCCAAACTCGCAGCCCCACCTGGGACTCTGGATGAAGGCGCGCTGACCTTCCCCAAGCCTTCCCTAGTTAGTCATGGTTGAGAAGACTCACCGGGTCAGCAGGGCATTGGTTGACGTGGTTCTCCTGGGGCAAACTCTCCGAGCCTGTTCCCAGTTGGAGGTTGACTCAAAGCGTGGGCCCTGACCACTTCCTCAGGAGGCCTCGGCAGCCGTCTGACCTGGGTTTCTTCACCCGGAACTCCATGCTCGTTTTCCCTCATTTACTCTTCTCCTGAAGAGACACTCAGGAGAGAGGCATTTTAATCCCTCTTTGGTCTGTGACTTCTTGGGTGGCCCAAGGGAAGTCCACCAGCACACGCTAAAGACCAGGATGAGGAGAGCAAACACGTGAGAGAGAAGCGGTCTAGGCCCACCAAGGTCTCCGGAGGCCAGGAGAAAGCAAGAAAGATGCAAAGAGCCAAATGTCAAGGTCACTGCCCTGGTGACTTGCTATTTGGTGGTACGTTAGCGAAACAGATTGAAACAGGGACAATGCATCTCTTTCTGCTCAATTTATTTTTGCAAAAGCTGTGAGTTCCGCAGAGAAGTTGAGTATTACCTCAATCAGTCAATCAATCAAGGGGACAATTAAAAATAAATAAGGGCTTCCATCTCCCCATCGGTACTTTGGACACAATGACAGCATCTAGATTACAGCACTGTTGGGATTGGACGGGGTCCCGTGTATGAATTAATGAGCACAGTGCCTGGCCCATTAGTAAGGCCCATGTAATAATAACAATTATTTTTATCATTGTTCATTGTTTCTTTAGACTTTTATTCCAATGGTTCTCCTTTTGGTCTTTCATCAATGCTATTACAGAACAAAATTTTTCAAATAACTGAGAGTGCTTATACACTTTCTTTTGGTTCCAAATCCCGATTACTTCAAATTCATTTTTCCGCATTAAATTTGGGAAAGGGGGCAGAATTTGGAAAGTCCCATAGAAGAGACCAGAAACTGGAAGTTATAAAATCCTGAGCCATGACATCAGGATGCAGCAGCGTTGTTTACACAGAGGATGTTTCTTCCAGTAACCGAGGCCTCCCAGTCATCAACAATAGAGGCCAAAGGAGGTAAAGTTGTAGAAATCTGGAAACCAACACGCGTTTCTCTCCTAGTTAATGTTTGCAATCAGGCTTAAGAGATTGATATCGCCAGGGAACTATTCTCAGCATCTTTTAGCTCACCCCAAAGGCAGCTTTGGGCTTTGTCTGAGAATGGGCTGGTATGAGAAGGGAGGATAATGCCTGAACTTAATAAAAAATGTTGGGGATTTTTAGAGATGAAACTGCACATCTCCTGATTCTATGGTTTCCTGGGGACCCTCCCCAGTGAAGAATGATGGCTTCTTCCCTTTCAGTGATTGCACACAAAGAGAAATGTTTGCTTATTCATGCTCCTCATCCACCACTGCCATTTCTACATCATCTTCCACCTTGACCATCTCTTGGAAACCTCGCTGCTGTTGGAGCTCACCACCGCGGAGGGATTCCACTGCATTTCCTCTATCAACTAGAGGGATCTTTAATCCTGGTCCCATTGTCCTCCCCCTCATCCCATCTCCAGCACCCACTGACAAACCTTCCAACTTCCTGGCCTCCCAGTGACCTGACCTCCCCAGTTCTGATACACTTCACCTAGTGGTTAAGTTCAAGTTGGGCTGCCTGTGTCTAATATGAGACAGAAGTAAATCTTTGACCTTTGAGTCTCTGTTATATAAGCTGAGCCTTCTTCCTAAATTATGCAAATGAGTCTGTCCCTTGCTTGCAAGCAGGAAGACCCAGAGAGGAAATGGCTGTGAGTTGACCTAGGCAGGAAGGCCAATAGATGGCTTCACAGAATTCCAGTGGCCCCAAGTTTGGCATGGAAATAGCCACCACACCTGAAGGGCTAAAGGGACAGAAGGGAGCCATCTCAGTGGTGACCTGCATGGACATCAACATCAAGGGCAAGTGTGTCTCCCTTTAACATTAGCACTATGTGAGCCCCATTGCTGTTAGATAGCATCCTGGCAAAGGTGAGTGGGAGACCCAGGAACAGACTGGGAGAAGCTCAAACTTGGGGTTAAGTTGAGTTGTAAAGAGTTAAAGACATATTTCTTGTACAACTAAGGTTTGGACTAAGAAGGCAGGGTTTGGTGATAACGTCCTCTTCCCTCACTCTCCAGTCTCTCTCAGTGACCACAGCTGCTGTCTGCATTCAGGTGAGTCCCACATCGCCCCTCCCAGCCTCCTTTTCTATAGTCCCTCCTGTATTCCCAGATTCCAGAGTCACAAAACTGTTCACCTCAAAGGGACCTTCATGTCACAAATGAAGAAGCTGAGGACTGGGAGGGTCCGGAAGTCGCAAACTGGACCGAGTCCCAGCCCCTAGGCTGCCACCCAGAGCTGTCACTGCTCCATCACATGCCTTTATAGCTCCATAGGGACTGAGGGACATTTACACACGGGGCAAACCTGATCAAACAGCACCAGGTGAACCAGGTAGAGCTACATTACATCCTCTGTAATGTACATTAATCCGTTGCAGAGAATTGCTAAATTAGGGTGCTGGGAAGATGGCTTCATTCACTCGAAGCACATTGCTGCCTTAGACGACCAGAGGCTGCAGGGCCCATAGGACCCCAATGCCCAGTTACTTTGCTAAGGGGGGATGTGTTGTATGTAAAAGTTACATCTATGTAGACAAAATGAGAAAGAGGTTCTGCAATTATGTAGAATATCAGAATAAGCAATCTCTTTGGATATATAAAGGGGGAACAGGTGACCAGCAACCAACCTTCTCCTGGATATCAGTAAATCTGGGCTAAAATTACCCAGAGGTTTGAATCTCTATGTATGTGTATATGCATGTATGTGTTCATCCATTATCATCTATCTATCTATCTATCTATCTATATCTATCTATCTATCTATCCATCTATCTGTCCATCCGTCCGTCCGTCTGTCAATCCATCCACCCATCCACCTATCTATCTATCTGTCTATCTAGCTATCTATCTACCTACCTACCTGTCTGTCTGTCTGTCTATCTATCCGTCAGTCCACCCACCCAGCCACCCACCCACCTATCTATCTATCTATCTACTATCTATCATCTATTTATCTATCTATCTATCCAATCTACCCATCCATCCGTCTGTCCATCTGTCCATCTCTCCGTCCACCCATCCATCCACCCACGCATCTATCTACCTACCTACCTATCTGTCTATCTATCCCTCCCTCTATCCATCCATCAGTCCGTCCATCCGTCCGTCTATCCACACATCTATCTATCTATCTATCTATCTATCTATCTATCTATCTATATCTGTCTGTCTACCTACCTGTCTGTCTATCCACCCATCCATCCACTCACCCACCTATTCATCTATCCATCTGGACCAGATGAGTTTCCCTCATCTTCTGTCTTGCTAAGAAAACTTCAACTTTGCTTAAATATCCATCCCTCAAGGAGGTGTCTGGAGGACCAAAGACAGCGAGATAATTCTCCTGCTGTGGGATCATGGGAAAGTGTCTTGGTCAAAACTGGGGAGCTATTTGTGTCTCACGGGCTCAGTTGACCCCAGCAAGCAGCCTTTCAAGGACTCTCCTGGAGCCTCCACACAACCATAACTCCTTGGTATTCATATTCTCTGGTTTATTTTGGGCAACAGTATTTTAATGCCAGAAAATTCCCATGTTTTCTTTAATGAGTGGTATTTGCTGGATGAAAAACACGATTTGATTTGATTTGGTGTCCTTTTCCTTACAGCGGCTCAGTGCGTAATGAAGGGTGGCAAGAAGACAGGGATCTGTGGGACTTGCTCTCATGAAGGGGGACTTTAGGGTTTAAATTCAGATATGCCTCAACTCGAGCCTTAAGAGCCATGAAAGCTACAAAGATACTGAGTCACTTCCATTTGCAAAGGGGCACTCAAGTCTCTCAGACACTGAGTACATGCTGAAGACAAAGAAACATCAGCAAACACTTGGTGCTTACTGTGTGTGCACCCGGCACAGCTGTAGACCCATGGGTATGAGCCAACACAGTCCCTAGAGCGATCCCACGAGGCAGGTGTTATTTATTTTTTTGGTGAGGAAGACCAGCCCTGAGCTAACATCCGTTGCCAATCCTCCCCTTTTTGCTGAGGAAGACTGGCCCCGGGCTAACATCCGTGCCCATCTTCCTCTACTTTATATGGGACGCCGCCACGGCATGGCTGACAGGCAGCGCGTCAGCAGGTGCCCGGGATCCAAACCCATGAACCTGGTCTGCCAAGAGTGGACTAAACTGCTGCGCCACTGGGCCGGCCCCCGCGGGTGTCATTATTGGTCTCCTTTTAAGATGAGGAAAATGAGGTTCAGAGAGGTTGAGTGGCTTGCCCAAGGTCACACAGATTAAGTGGCAGAGCTGGGATTCACATCCAGGCTGGGGTTGACTTCAGAAGGAAAGGAAGTCCACCCAGACGTCAAGTATAACGAAACCCAGGAGAGGCTATCAAGGGAGTCACCCTCAGAAATGACCCTGAACCCCTGTTAAAAGCATCGTGAGTGAGTCTTCCTGCTCTTGAGAGGATGAACTCCGCGGCCTTGGGAGTTGCTTCTGGCCTGAGGCTCTGATGATGGAGAACATCAGTGTGGCACGTCCAGGTACAAAGGAGAAGATAGCCCAGAGAGGTGCCACACGGGCCCCAGAGAGTGGTGGCGCTGGGCCACCAAAGCCGGCCTTGCCCCCACAGCCGCTGACAGAAGAAAGGAGAGCTGGAGACAGCCCGGAGTTTTCTGGGGCCAGAAAGGAAGAGGGTGCGAGATGGAGGTGCGTGGTGCATTGCCAAGGAACGCAAGTGGCCTGGGCTCGCTGGTGCTAGAAGGCGACTGCGGTGGGCTTTGGGGCCTGTCCAGGGAACTGGGGAGCACGGGCCTGTCCTGACTTAAAATTGAAGAAGGTGCAGGCGTTTCCCTGACAGGGACGAATCTCCCGAGGGAAGTTCCAGAATCAGGGACAGGCACTATCCTGGGTGAAACCCCTGCCCTGGGACTGAGGGGCAGCAGGCGCCCTGGGACTGGTCTGACTCCACCTCTGACCACCCACATGACCCTGGGGAGCCGCAGGTTTCGTGCCTGACCTCGGTTTACCCATCTCGACAGTGGGAATAAAACAATCCCAACCCAACAGGGCATGGTGACAATTCCACGAGGTGCGCTCAGTGGGAGTCCTCGTACACAACAACAGTGTTCTTAGAGCACATTACCACAGCGTTCTTAGAATTTTCTAGAAGAAAATCATCTTTTCACACACACACACTCACGATTTCCAGTGGGGAAACTGTTAATATTTCATGAGGTTGTGGTTAAGCCAAGAACTGACTTCTCAGCCAAAGAAATCAAATTTAAAAACCCCAGGGGAAGGCAGTTCAGAAGCACTGACAGCCTCCTCTCATGCCCTCTCTGCAGCTTGGTCTGCACCGACACCCGGACTCTTCTGCCGAAAGTGTTTTTCCTCGGTTGTTGGGGCTTCTGTGTGCAGCATGGCACGTGTGTCCTCAGTGTCATCGCTGCCCCTCTGTGGCCTGGACTCAATGGGAACAGACAGAAACGCCCGCCTGGGAGCAGGGAGGCATCTTTCTTGGTCAACTCTTGACCATCCTACCTGGAAGGAGCAGTGTGGGGAGGAGAGGCGGTTGAAAATGGGGAATAGAAAAGGCATGGGCGGGGGCAAGATCTTTGGGGGAAAAGCTGTTTGCTCCCCAATGATTTCACCTTCTCTGTTCTGCACTTTGCTTTCGCACAGCTTCCCAGCAAATCAACACGCAATGGCTGGAACACCTCTTGCTCACTCACTGATTATCTCCACTTTACAGGTGGGGACACTGAGGTCAGAAAGGGTGAGCCACCTTGCCCAGGATGACACAGCTGGCCAGGGACAGCGTCAAGACTCCAAATTCACTTCCGAACGTCATCTGTGGATGGCTAGCAAAGCCTTCACTCTCGGGAGCAAAAGCAAACAGCTCGGAGGAAGCCTGCCCTGAAGCTGATGCCAAACAGCCCCAGCGCCACCTCCCCCAAGTCCCCAAGATCTCAGAGACGCCACAGGGTGAAGCCGTCCCAATGGGAAAACAAACAAACAGCAGACATCTGGGCATGGTCTGGTGCTCAAGCCCGGGTTCGATGGCGCACCGGGTCTGCACTCATGACCCGGGGGTGCCTGTTCACCCGGCTCGAGAGCAGGGGCGTGTCTGGCCCTCACACCTTCCCAGGGCTGGAGCGTGTGATTGCTGGGTCTCCTGGGGCGGAAAAGTAAACAGGGCGCAACTTCTTTGTAAAGTACCTCACTTAATTACACCAATAAGGACTTGAAAGCAAGCCTGGCCACGGAGAATTGGTAACACCGATTTAATCCAAACACAGAAACTAGCAGGTCCCCAGCAGCTCACTCCGGTTATCTGCGGTCCGCCAGCATCCCAGTCACTGCTCCAGCCCGCACGAGGACAGCTGCACAAGCATTTCTAAATGGAGGAATTCAAGTGCTAGCCAGGGCATTGCAGATTTTCTCATAATTTCATGTGGTTCTTACCACTGGCCCCAGAAAGAGGAAAGAGGTTGGTGCAAGGATTTCTATTTATTATTATCATATTATTCTTGACCTATTTATTATTGTTGTTGAGATGTCAGCAAAAGCTATTGTGTAGGACCTCCGAGAAAATATCTTAAAGGGTTGACTCAGCTGAAAGGGCTGCCTTTTGTCTTCCTCCTCCCATCATCACCACTTTTTTTCTGCCTGGAATGTGAATGCAATGGATGGAACTCCAGCAGCCCTCTTGGACTATAAGACCTCAAAGAAAGAAGCTTGCAAAGTGGATAAGAAAGACTTTTGAAGCCCTTCATGGAGCCAATAACCAGATCCCCCACCTTTTGGACTTTTATTTTGTGGAAAAAGCAATAATATTGCAAAAACCAACTACTTGAGCTTAAATCCTAACCCTGCTGCCTCCTACTTTGATTGCCAATAACCACAGGCAAGTCATTTAAAACTCGGTTTCCTTGTCTAAAATACGGGGATAATCAAATTACTGACCTCACAGGATTGTTATGGGGATTAAACACACATGCATATATAAGTAAGAGCTATATACATACATGTTAAAACAAATACAATAACCCCCAGCAGTGGTGACCTGCAAAGACGGTGAAATAGTTCCTGTTTCTTAGACTTCAGCACTTCCCTGTTTTTTTCCCCTCTTTTCCTGAGCCTGGTTTTCCATCTTTGTGGCTGGCTACTCTGCTGTGCAATTCAGTAAACTCCCTTCCTCTCCGTTGACCATGAGCACAGAATCCCATCCAACGCAGCCCTCAACCCACTGCTTGCTCTCTGCCACTGCAGACCCTCAGGACTGCCAAGACCAAGGGGATGAATCCCTCCTCCGCCATCATCGGGATGGGCGAGTCCACCATCCGTATGTCCTTCAGCAGTGCCCAGACTCGGAGACTCGCTCACGCATTTCCGGACGATTTAGACCAGTTCATCACAATGCCCAGTCTGGCTGAGCAGGCCACCACCACTCCCCAGGATGGAGTGAGCACTGCCTGAGACGAACCACTGCCTCTCATTCACGGTCTTCCCCATCGAGACCCTTCTCCAACGGCCAGCCTAAGTTCCTTCTCACAAAATCCCTGCCTTCAGCTTTCAGCTTTCAGACCCTTTTTCAGGGTCTCGTTTTGCTAAGAACCAAACCCTCCTGGTGCCTCAAGGACCTGCAGTGGGCAATGCCCAGGGTGGTTGCTTCTAGGATGTTCCCTGAGTCTTGCATGGGGTGATCCTAATTGTGACAGTCACCATGAGTCTGCAGGTCCTTCACTTTTGTTTACTTCTTAGGAGCATCTCGCACAAAGGCTGGTCTGGGGAGGACTTCATGCCTGAGAGAGGCAGCCGGATTTCTTGGGGACTGTTTTAATTTGGGTTCCCTTCCAAAAGATGCAGAGACAGATCCAAGTGAAGACGTTTGTTTAGTGATGATCCAGGAAACATCAGTGGGCGAGTGGGGAGGGGAAACGGGGGCAGAGGGCAGCCCACAATGGGTGGGTCACTAGGCCACTTAGCACCAGTGGGCCACTGAGCCAGCCCTGTGGGGGAAACTCTAGGAGTCAGTGCAGATGAATGCTCAGTTACCCCACAGAGGCAGGCGGGGTGTTTATCAAAGGCTGCTGGTGCCCGTGTGAGTGCGTGTGTGTGTGTGTGTGTGTGTGTGTGAACTCCCAGGACTTCCAGATTGCCAGGCAGGCTGCAAAGTTCAGAGGCAGCCCCAGGCAAAGGAAACCAGGGTCTGGCAGTTGGCAGCTGGGGAGGTGCACCCTGGTGTGAGGAGGGTGAGGGGATGGGGGGTCTCTACTACCGGGACAGACGACAGGAAACAGGGGCGGGACCTGAGACCCATCCATTCTAATTCAAATCTGCCCTTCTATGCCACGATGGCGAGAGCAGAGGACACATCTAAGGTTCAGAGCTGGCAAAGACTAGGACAAAAGTCTGACAACTCTCCCTGGCTCCCTCAAATTACCTCTTTCTCAGTTTGAAAGGAGATTGTCCTGGTTTCTAAAATCCAAAAGTCTGCACCTGGTTCTCCGGGGGGCTGTACTTCCCGCCCCCCCGGGCCCCACTGTTCAGGGCCAGCCTCTTCGCGAGTCCTGAGCACCAATCCTGTTCCCCTGGGAGAGGCCGGCCCTGCCTCCCCTGTTCACCTTCTGGGCCTCGCGCGCTCCTTCCGTCGCAGGTCTGTCTCCTCTGCAGGCCGTGTGGGCGCTCCCAGAGGGAGAGGCTGCGGGCTGGCATCTCTGGGGCAGGAACCAGACTAATGTTTTTGGAACGAATGAATGAATGAATGAATGAAAGGAGGTAATGAGCATCCTTCTCGTGGCCCCACCCGACAGTGGAACCCTCTGCAGAACGAGTTTGTGTTAACAAGGTGAGAACTCGGAGGGCGGGAACCTTCTGTGGTCCATCTCCAGATCCCCTTGAACTGAGGAGGCACCTTGGCCCCACCTCCATCATTCCCTCCGCCTCCCAGCCCCCACCTCCACACGCTCCGATAGTAGGAGGTTCAAAGGAACCCTGCTTGAGAAATCCGCTGCTTCCGGAGCAGAGGAACTGGAAGGGGAGGGAGGCTGGGGCTGTGCGAGGTAATTTACTTCTCACTCTGCCTTTTTGGAGAGTTTTTGTTGCTGTTCTGTTCCGTGCGCAGGTACCAGATGTTCAAACACGTAAATAAATACATGGAGGCAGCGTGTTTGCTCCGTCCCGCCTCCAGACCAGGCTCCCAGCTGCCCCTGCGAGCAGAGGCCAGGTCCCCCCGTAGGGAAGCTCTGAAGACTTATCTCCAAATGGAGACTGAAAAGTAAAATGACCGATCCAAGGCCTTTGGCTAGAAAGTGGGAGGGCCCATGCTCCAACTGAGAGACCTCCATGTCCTGTCCCCACGCAGGGACTCTCCCTGAATGGCCAGCTCCAGAAGTGGAATTAAAACTGAAGGTGCTTGATGTAATAGTCTTCAGGACGGAAGACTGTCTGTCGGCCCGAGTGGCCAGTCGTGCTGGCTGGGAGCAAATCCTCTCCGTGGGCCTCTAGCCTCCCTCCTGCACAAGCTAAATTTGAGGAGGCTTCATGAACCCATTTTACAGATCATGAAATGGAGGCTCCCCACACTTAAGTGGCTCCTCCATAATGACAGAGCTAGCAAGGGGCTAGAGGGGTCAGGATCCAATGCCCGACTTCCTGATTCCAACTAACGGCTCTCAGACCCAGCCCGTCTGGGTGGAATGCCAGCCTTAAATATTCTCATCATTTTGAAAGAAAGGGCTGCTTTAGAAAGAGGAGAGAATTGAGTTTTTGTTCTCTCCAGAGTCAGAGCAAAATTAATTTGACATAGCTCCGAAGTAGGGCAGTTAAAAATGACCAAAGGAAGGCTCCGGGTCATTGCTCATTTACAGGCGTCCCCGCGGCCACCCGCCGCCCCAGGGCTCCCTGCAGTTCAGGTGAGTTCAGTGGACGTGCTGCTGTGTGACTTCCGAGGTCGGATCACGACACACCAGGCGGCTCTTGCCTGGTCCTCTTGGGACGCTCGCCCTGGGGGAAGCTGGCTGCCACGTGAGACGTCCAGCAACACTAAGACCGCCACACTGGGGAGCCACGTTGGGTGCTCCCATCCACGGCCCAGCTGAGCTTCTGGGCACAGCAAGTGTCAAGTGGCAGCTATGAGTGCGCCATCTGTGCCTCTGAGCAACCCAACATCTGACCCCAACCAAATGAGAGACCCCAGTGAGAACTGCCCGCTGAGCCCTTCCTGTGTTCCCGACCCTCACAGTCCTGAGCAGAATAATATGGTTGCTTGAACCGCTAAGTTCTGGGCAATTTGTTTCACAGCAAGAATAACCAGAAGAGAAGGAATACCCCATGTCACTCGGTACGTTATTGATGAAAATGATCGTGCTCACCGAGGACATCCCATTAGACCAGACTGATGGGAATTACACTGTGTCTTCGAGAAAAACTCAGCACTGAATTCTCTCTTCCGTCTTTTCCCAAGAAAAGACTTGGTGTACTTCATTTGCATTTCAAGGGGACACCTCTGACTGCATTTGTTTCTTGTGAATATTCCTGGGCACGGGCCAGCTCCCTGCACTGTCAAAGGGTCCCAGCCTCAGCCTGGATTCCAGCCGAGGTAAGGGAAGTCCCGAGAGCCTTCGGATACCCCGGACTCCAAGTCACGCTAGAGACGAAAAGTCCGGCCGTTGGCAGCGCCAGGAATCTCACCGCAGATATGGTGCCACATCCGTTGGGACAGGCCAGTGGGAAGTCAGGCCCTGTGTCCCATTCAGTTGAATAACGCCGATGTCACTGACTTGAGATGTCCTTGTGTTGGGCTCTTCCCCAGCTGCCTTGACTTGGCCAAGAACCACTCAACACACGTCAGCTAATCTGGCATTTCTGGGTCTCCAGGTGTTTAGAAACTGCCGTTGGACTCCGTCAACAAGGGAAACAGGAGACAGCTCTCGTAAGAAGAGGAGAAGGTGGGGTCCTCTCCCTGGAGCCCCTTTTAAGAGGCTGGCTACACTGCTTTGCAGGAGATTAAGGGGCATGCCCAGGGCCCAGGTGCAGAAACTCTGGGGTATGGTAAGACCCCTAGGGAGAGGGGCTAACCCTGAGACCCGGGCTCCAGAGGCCTGTCCGTTCCACTGTTTCTCAGAAGCTGCCGGAGTAGAGCTCAGCCCATGTGCCTTGCCCCATCCCATGGGGGAAGGGGAGATGCAGCAAGATCAGAAAGAGAGAAACCTGCGTTCTGCAAGAAGACGCTCGAAGAGCCAACGCAGGCATGTCCTCCAGGTGGAGCCTCAGTTTCCCTCTGCAACATGGGAGACTAACAGGACTTCTCAGGACTGGTGTGAAATCTGATAGGAGAGAAACGCAGGGTTCCGAGCACAGTTCCCGGCCTGTAGCTGACGTCCACACAGGTGGCTCTGTTGTTCTGGTGTGAGCCTGGTGTCCTACGGGGACAGCCTCCAGCTCCTGGCTCGTCCCTTCAACTCACGACCTTGGAAGGAGTCTGCCCCTGGTCCTGGGACTGCCTGCACAGCTGCTTCCGGCCTCAGTGTCCCCGCCTGTGAAACGGAGGTTAGCTGCTGCTGCCTTATGGGGCAGGTTGAGGTGATGTGGAAAGGGGCTGGGATTGGTACCGTTAAGTGGGCGCAGGATCGCATTCCTGAGCCCAGCTGTTGAGCCACCAGGAACCTGGAGGACATCAAGCTAGCCCTGGTCACCTACCCACATTCTCCCCATCTGGGTTTTGGAGTTTCAGGGTTTCAGGAGCTATAGCCAAGGCGGGATACCCCAGACCACCATGGCCTGACCAGGCGGGGCAGGATCTGCTTCCAGCAGGATTGTTCTCCAAGCCATCACCTCCTCCCTCCTCCTCCCCCTCCTCCTCTCCCTTCCCCCTCCTCCACCCCTGCCCAGGCTTAGAGTATGAATGCCCCTCCTCTGTTCCCCTGTCTCCTCCTTCCCTTCTCCCCTTCCCCACCCACCAGCTTCACACATGCATATTTAGTTCCTTGCAGCCTCTGGGGCATTTTCCAGAGACCCCAGATCCTGTGTGCTCAGCACTCCGGCTTTCTCCTGGTTTCAAGCAGCTGCAGGGACCACCGCCTCCACCCTGCCCCAGTGGAGCCTAGGTGCTCAGCCTCCAGCAGCCCCTTCATGGGTGCCTGGATTCCCCCTCCTGGGCTGGTGAAACCCACCGCCTTGTGTAGGGATGTAGGTGGCATCCGGCAGGCCGGGCTCATCCCGGCCCACCAGCGTGGGACCTGGGGCAAGTGATAACCTCACATGAGGACTGGAACAGAGAAGTAGGAAAAAACCCTAGCTCTCTCTCCACCTAGGAACGTCATTGGTGGTAGCTGCTATTATTATTATCATGACTGATTTACCCTAAAGCACGAAGTGTAGGACAGCTGAAAGACCCCCACCCCTTCCGGGGACAATCCTGGCTGCTTTGCTGTAACAGGACGATGAAGCCCCACTGGGCTCACCTTTCACGGATTATCTCCGCCCTTTCATCACAGCTGGGGCCTTGGGGCCTGGCTGTCAGGGGCCAGGAGCCGACAGCTGCTCAGGGTGCAGCCTCCTCCACGTGCGCACGTGGTGGCCCTAACCTGTCTTCTGCTCTGCTCTGGCTGCAGTCCCCTCGCCTGTAAGAGGAGCCTGGAGACCCTGCGGCCGTTGGTGCGGGGAGGGCTGAATGATGCGCGCTCCCACAGGAGGGCTTCGTCATTGTCAAGCTCACAGGCCGCGGGGTGGGGGATGCGGGGAGCCCAGTGCCTAGCGCCCGCCACCCGCGGGGCTCCAGGAGGCCCCGCAATGCACAGCTGGGGCGTGTCGGGGGTCGCAGCCCGAGCGGCAGCCAGGGGCGCGGGGTGGGGAGCAGGACTTGGGCGCGACGCCGACGGGGTGGGGACGGGGGGGGGGATGCTGGAGGGGCGGATTTGAGCGGGTTGGAAGCGCATCAGCCTCCCGGGAGCAGCCGCCCCACCGCAGCCTCCCTCCCGGCTCAGCCTGTGGGTCCCCCTCACCCTTTCTCCCCTCTTCTTCCCCTCGGCGTTTCTGCCTCCCTCCCCCGTCCCCACCTTAGGTGCTGCCTCTCCTCCTCTGAAACCCACCGCCCAGCGCCGCGATGCTCTCCTCGGACGCTCTCACGACTCCCCTCGCACTTCTCCTCGCCCTTCTCCAGAGTTCTCTCCCGTCTTCTCACTCCCCGGTCGCCCCTCCAGCCCGCCCTGCACATCTCCGTGTCTTGGGGTCCCAGGCTCATTCCGCGCGCCCGCCTCCCCTCCCCGCTCCGCGCCGCGCAGCAGGGCGCTCCGGCCAGGACCCGCGGCGCCGGCGTCCCCTACCCGCGCCCACCGCGCCGGCGGCGGTCTAGGTCGGGCTGGACCGGCAGGTGGAGGGGGAGGTCGGGGCGCCCCGGGCCCCGTACAGTTCGGCCTGAGGGGCACGTGGAGACGCGTCCCCGGCGCCCTTCCGCCCCACGGGACTGGAGCCCGGGGCCACCGCCGCCGCGACTGCCCCCACCAGACCCACCTCCTCCCCAGCATCATCGTCGCCCATTTCCCTTTCGAATAAAAAGAAGAACGCGACAGCGGACGGTCAAACTGAACCTCGACTCAATTCACCATCTGTGCGGGTGATATTAAAATTTTATTTTAAAAGTAGAGGGGAGACATTCCTAAGAAGAAAAAGAGTTAAAATTACAGATAACCCCTTTTGTCCAGTGTGGTCATGGGAGAGGGAGGAGGATGGAGGAAGGGCATCGTTTGCCAGTTGTGTTCAGGTTGGAAAGAGACAAGGCAGCCGCTTATTACACAGGCGCCACAGGAGGGGAGCTGGTTCACCCTGAAGACCGGCTTGAAGAAATCGCCAGCGTTTCCTTCACTTGGTTCTGGGAACCCTGAGTGAGGAGAGAACGAAGACCCAGGACAGTGTCAGTACCACAGGGGTCATCAGTATGTGGACCTGCTCCATCACAGGTGTGGACCCCCGTGCTCCCATGAGCTCTGGCTATTACTGCAGCCCCACTTGCAGCACCTCGGGGGATTCGAGGCCCAGCTGGGGTGACAGAGCCAGAAGTGGCCAGATTTAACATCACAGAAAACCAGAAACAGGGGCACAAAGTCCTCCATTAAATGTCACCAGCCCTCTCTGAGGGAGCCCCTGCTCCCTCCAGTTTCACTGAAATCCATTCTCAATCAGGGAGCACACAGGCCAGCAAGAACGGTGAGTGTGGGGAAGGCCAGTTCTGGGGCAGACAGTAGAGAAATGCCCCACTTTGGTAAAGAAACCATAATTCTGACTTAGTATCTCCTGGGACAAACTCTTGAGAAGGAGTCTCTTGGACACTCTCAGTGGTTCTTCTCTGGGTCCAGGCGGGACCTGCATTTCTCTCTTTGATGATTCAAACTTGGGCTACAAACATTCACTGTTTTTGTAACAAGAGGGGACAAAAGCGTATTATTGCAAACATTATATTTTTTCCAAATAAAATAAATAAGAAAGGGTTTCTGGGGGTGGATGGAATTATGGGCAGTCTGGGATGATATACGACCTTCTGGCAGAGCCCATTTACAATCAGTCTCTGCCCCTGTAAACAGCTGGTGGTGCACGTACCTCAGAGGGTGGTTGCAACATTCAATGAGCATTTAGAACCCTGGCTGGCTGATAGCAAGTGTCAAGTGTTAGCACCGTTGTTGGTGGTGTAATAGTCACCATTTTGATCCACAACGCACACAGGAACTGCGATTCGATCTCCACGCCTTTACTTGGGGACCGCGTCTGGTCCGAAGCCCTCCGCTGCCTCCACAGTGGTGAAGCAGCCTTGGCAGGAAGTGCCCCTCACTCCTTGGAACTCAGCCCGCCTGGCCTGGGTCTGCGACAATCTGACAGTCAGATCTGGAAGGGGAAGGCGGCTCTGAAGCATCTCCCTGTTCCCCCAGCCTGAGCCGCAAAACGGGCAGCTCCGCGTCCCAGCTGCTTTGCTCTTGTTCCTTCCATCTCCTGGGCGGCATCCGTGCAGGACACGAACTTAGAATAAAGAGCTGCAGTCGCGAAATTGCATAGGTTTATGTCGACTTTGCCAAAAGATCTCAGCCTCTCCTCCGCCTCTCCAGAGCCGGAGGAGCCTGAAGAGCCGGGACGCCGCATCTCCGCTCAGCGTTTCCTGGGGAGGCTGAGCAGCACGAGGTGCTGGCTGCTCTGAAGCTCTCTGCAGCCAGGGACCCAGGGACGGGGAAACTGGGGGCAGACCCCTGAGAGTTTTACAGCAGTTTAAACTGGGGGCAGACCCCTGAGAGTTTTACAGCAGTTTTCTACTGTAAGGCTGTGAAGAATTACATGGTAGCAAAATATTGAAGGGAGGGGCAGATGTTCCAGCAATTAAATAAAGTAATTTGCAAAAACGGCACATGCACAATTCGACCCTGTTTTTATAAGGACAAGAGAAAATAAATAATAGCAGTAACAACAGCTGATGCTCACTGGGTGCTGACTCGATGCCAGCACTGCTCCCCATTGGTGTGTGTGCTTGTGTGTGTGTAACTTGCACACGAAAACACCAAAATGTGAAAAGTGATTATTTCTTGGTGGTGGCATTTTAGTGTGTCTTTTTCCCCCTTTTGTACTGTTGTGTATTTTTCAGATATTCTACAACAAACACGTTACTTTTGTAAACCATTTCTACAAATTTTTTCTTAAGAAGCACAAAAAGTCAGGTGTAAGCACCCTTTTTAAGTGGAGGCTCTGGTGATGGAAACTGCAGCCCTGAATCAAGAGGCCCGCAGTCCCGCACCCGCCGCCCCTCCGTCCCTCCCTCAGGATGAGCTCGAGTCCTGTCTGCTCCCTCCGCAGGACTGCAGAGGGCTGGTGCTAGGATTTGCAGGAGTAGCTGAGTTGAGGCCTCTGCACATGCTAGATGATCAATACATGATATTAAATGATACTTTTTCAAAAGGATGTTTCACATCCTCCCCAGCCACATCACATCAAAGTCCAACAGAAACCTTTCTCTGCAAGGGCAGGCAGTTTTTCTGGAACTCTGAGATGACTTTGCCTCTCGCACAGTCTCTGTTCTAATTGGAGGGTGAGGAAGAGGAGATCAGAGAGAACACTGATGCCCTCTGGTACCAGATCCTGAGCCAAACGCCCTGCATGTCCCAGCCCATCTGATCGGAACCTTCTGGAAGGAGGGTATGGGGTCCCCACATTCCAGATGAGGAGGCCAAGGCTCCGAGAAGCTCAAGCCAGCCGCCAAAGCCAGCAGCTGGGATGGGGTTGGACATGTCCACTGCCCACCCTTTCTTGTTACTCTGACTGCTTCCTCCACCATCTGTCATAGTGGTAGATAAATTCAGCTCAAAACCTGCTCAGTTCCACTAAATAATTACATTGTTGTTGTTTCAACTGAATTGGTCAATCAGTTTCCTGAAAGCAGCAGGCTGATAGCCCCTCAAGGCCAGGTCTACAGACTCCCGAGCTGGTTCTTAGCACAGCAGAGCCCTGCCAGGGGCGGGGGGGGGGGGGGGGGGGGGGGGGGGGGGGGGGGGGCGGGGGGGGGGGCGGGGGGGGCGGGGGCGCTTGGCTTAAGAATGTTATCATTTCATTAAAAAAAGAAAAAGGCAGGCAAAACTGTTTGGTCAACAGTGAGATCAATTTATAAACGACCCTTCCCAGGTATCCTATAAACTTTCCCTTCTCCAGATTCTAAGGATCTGGGTTTGGGGAACATTTTGTTTAAAAAATCATACATTAAGTAAAAAGAGGAAAACGTTTTGTCATCAGCATCGTGATGAAGTGTGTGGTGAAGTGTACATTTTACATACAATATGTGAGTCCTTTCCATAAAACTCTGTTCCAGGGGCGCGAATGCGTGAGTTTCACACGGGATCATCGCGACCCCCGGGTAACAACACCCTGCACTGACAGAGAGGGGACGCCAGCAAGTACAAGTGCATCACTGACCTCAAACATCTCATTAAGTCTCATGACGGGCGTTGGGGGCCCAGAGGAAAAAGACTGAACAGAAAAAATTGTGAAGCAGCTTCCTATGCCAGCCCCCAGGGTGCTCCAGGGTCCTCGGCACAGTGCCTGCCCTCTCTGTTTGCTCCACAGAAACACCCAAGTGATGTCTACACATCAATACATCTGTCCGTCAATACTGATATCACAGAGAGAGTCAGGGCATTACCCACATCCGCAGAGGTGCACTGAGCAGGTGTGTCTGCATGTCACTTGAGTCTCATTTGTGGTGTCAGTAAGTCCTGAATTCTTCCATAGAATTCTTAAATCCTTCCTCAATCCCTCCTGCCTGCGAGCAAGCCTCCTAAATCCAATCAATTAACACAGCCCAGAAAGTCAATCCGTTTGAATGAAAACTAGAGGCTTGCGCCTAATCACCCATCCCGAGGGGGCTGGTTGAACCCCGTGTAAATCTGCAGGAAGGAGCCCTGGGCAGACGTAAAAATGATCAAGGGGAACTGCATGTGTTGACATGGAAATATGTCTGTGACATATATTGTTAGGTTAAAAAAATCAGGTTCCATACGAGCAGTCTAACGATTCCACTAGCTTTTAAAAGGGTGTGTTGTGCAAGTGTTTATACAAAGAGATGTCTAGGGCAGGGAGGGCTGGGGGCCACCCAATGTTGTCTGCAGTGGCTTAGGGTGAGAAATAGGGAGGGGACAAATTTTTAAATGTCTTCTTTACATTTTTTTGCAATGGTTAAATTTTCTATGTGAGTATGTGTTATCTTTCTAATAAGAAAAAAAAACAGCTAAGCTATTTTCATTTGGCACTTTTGGTGAATTAAGAAGTATCTGATTTTTTTAGGTAAATGCATACAGACAGAGAGCAGACTATAGGTGCCAGGGGCTGGTGGGAGGGGGCACAGGAAGAAACTATTCTATGGGTATGGGGTCTTTTGGGGGTGATGAAAATATTGGAACTAGATAGATGAAAATATTTGTTGCACAACATTGTGAATGTGCTAAATGCTACTGAATTACTCACTTAAAAGTGGTTAATTTTCTGTTACGTGAATTTTACCTCAATAAAAAAAAAATGTGCCTGATTCTCTTTTGTGAAACAAGCCACCTAATGAAGTTATCTGTTTCTCTCCAAGTCACGTATTTATCATTTACCTGATCTGGAGAACAGGGATGTCCTGGTTAGCCCTGAAGCTCGGGGACCCAACCTCTGACTCTGCTTTCGTGTAATTAGAGGATTGGACTATAAGTGGACAGGATTCAGCTAAATAATCTCCAACGTTCCTTTTGGTTCAAATAATAGTATTCTGAAGAATGAAGCTTCTCCACGTATGACGTCTGATCCTTTTTGTACCTACCATGCTGATCTTAACTTCTTAACGCAAAGTTCTTGTCTGACATCCATCAAAACCAGAACTTTCAGAACCTTCATTTATTTCAGTTAAAGAAAAAAAAAGTATTCTGTCTCTGTCTTTCCTTTCCATCCCTCATTACATATAATATTGAGATGATTCATAGGAAATAAACACTTAAAAAGGGGTAAGTCATCAACGAAAAATGTAAAGTTGGGGAAAGCATAAATTAGAGCGGAATAACAAGATTTGGCGGGGAAGTCACTAGGACACATCCGTGGAAGCTGTGAAACCCCGCACCGCTGCTGCAGCAGCTCACACCTTCGGCTCCCTGACGTACTGGCATGGCCTGTCCACCTCCAGTGGACATTCGCTCGGTTCGTCCTCGTGAGGCTCTGACGGGTGGTCAGGGGCCGAAGACCCAGCGTGTGGCGGACGGACATGGGGCCCACGGCCCCCGCCAACACTCGCCAAACCTCGGAACCGACCAGCCTGTCCTCCATCCAGACACAAACACGCACACACACGTCCAGACCAGACAAGCACATCTTTATGTCGGTGGTTCGGAACGTGGACAACATTTTGGCCACACTCAACAAGGGTGATTCACGACCCTGGTCTGTCTGAGCAAGCGTTGCAGGGGAGGGGGTGTCGAGGCTCACAGAGGGAGGTTGGAAGGTGCTGGAGAAAGGATGGGGGTGAAATGGCCTATAAATGGTTGTCTTGATTTATAGGGAACCCATTTACAGCCTATCTGCTGTGGAGCCTCACACACATCATTTTCTTTTTCTCTCTTTCTTCCAGATTCTCTTCTCTTCTCTCTCTCTCCTCCCTCCCTCGCTCTCCCATCTCTCTCTCCCTCCCTCTCCCTCTCCCCCTGAGGAGATCCAGCTGGAAGGAGACAGTGCTCTGAGTTCAGTTGGTGCAGACAGGACTAAAGTAAACAGCCTGGTCATCGGGCAGACAGTTAGCAGCCTTTGGACAGATGATCAGCGTTGGGCTGGTGGCGGACCACACACACGAAGCCCCCTCGGACCACACAGGCATCCGCCTGCCCGGCCTGCCTACGCCACACGCACACACAGGCTGGCCTTCGCCCCACCGGCGTTTCCTCTGCGCCACGGGAGATTTGGAGAAGTGTCTAGAAATGCCCGCATGTTGCAGACCGTGGCCGACCCTGCTTCTTCCAGGGCTCCTGCTGGAGCCCCCTCAAACCAGGTCGTGCGTGTCTCCCACAGAGGCGGGGTTGGAAGAAGCAGAGGGGCAGGGTCTTGGAGTCACACACTCTGGGTACCAGGCGCCCGTCGTGTCTGTTGCCCCTCGAAGCCTCAGTTTCCCCGTCTGTTTGAGCTGGGGTGATAACAGCAGTTGGTGTGCAGGGTTTGTGGACCCCTGCCTCCCGGGGCCCGTCGCTCACCCACCGCTCAGCCCTTCGTGGTCTGCACCCTCCTGAGGCCTGGGGTGAGCAGAGAGAGGCCGCTCTGCACACAGACCTGCGTCTTGACTAGGCGGCCACTGTCCTGCCAGGGGGCAGCTCTGACTCGGGCAGCAACTCCTTCAGATCTCTCCCTTTGCACGACCTTCAAACACAGAGGCCCGCCAGGGCACTGGAACCTGCGTCCAGAAAGCCCTGGAGGGACACTTGCTAAGAGCTGCCCCCCAGCACATTCCAAGAGAGCCAGTCCTCCAATGGAGCCCTCCGTTCCCTCCCTCAACCGGCCACACGAGGTGAGCGGAAGCCCAGGAAGGTGTTCAGGTCTCTGTGCCTCTCGCGGTCGGCCCCTCCCCTTGAGCACCCCCAGGGGGAAGTCTTGACTCCCCGCAGTCCATTCCAGTGTCCTAGAGGGCTCCCAGGCCCTGGACACCTCCCTAAGAAGGAGTTGGCTCAATAAAGGCCAGCCCGTTGGCCAAGCCAAGGCTGGCAGTGGTTTAGGCTCCAGACGAGAGCCTTGGAAGGGGCCCTTCTCCTCAGACTCACCAGGCTTATCAGAGGCGTGGCCCCCAGGGCCGTGGAGGGGGCGCAGGCTGAGCAGGCAGGTCTCCATCCTGGTGACACCCCAGATCACCGCTCCAGGGTGGGGTGCATGGCCTCGGGCTGCCCGCGGCACCATCTGCAGGCTCTGCTCCGCTCCCCTTGGCCTGGCGGCTGATCAGGACCATCTGTCTTCATTACAAGGGTTTGTTTGGGGAGGTGAGTGATGGGGGCTGTCATGGCTGAGAGAAGGCTTGATCTATTGGCAGCCGTGCTTTGAAGCCCCCTCCAGGCTGCAGGTCTGCAGATCAGAGCAAGGGGAGTGGCGGTTCCGGGCGGTCCCCACACACCGGGGGAGTTTCAGTCCAGAGCTCAGGGAGTAGCCCCCCTGGGAGAACCGGGTGTGAGCTGAGCCTTTGAACTCTGCGCCGCTGCTGCCCACTCCATCTCCTTCCGCCGTCCAGCCCATTTTTATTGAGCACCTACTATGAGGGGTCCAGCCCAGGCTCTGAGGACGTACTGACGAGCGCTCGGGACAGGAGCCTGTAATCTGGACGGAGAAGCAGACAAGGAGGAGTGAATGAGACCCTCAGAGAGTGAGGAGAACACCAAGGACACTAGGCAGGACGATGGCATAGGGATGCCAGGAGGCTGCGCGGGAGACCTCTGACCTCTGAGCCAGCGGTCTGAGTGGCCCTCAGGGGCTCCACTTGAATTTAGATCTCAGAACCTCTTCGGGAAGCACCATCAAGTGGGAATCTGTTCACCTGTTACTCTCAGGCCTCGAGGCCTCCGCCTGGTACACCAGCCCTCACTTTCCTCATCTGGAAAATGGGCACGATGAGTGTCCCTAACTGCTAGAGTTGCTTTGAGGATTGGATGAGGTCATACTCAAAGCCCCAGTGAGACTTGGAGAAACGGCGGCTTTGAGAGAATCTCCATGTGTCTGTGGGTGCAGATAAACCGATGGGGGAGAAGCTGTGCCATCTTGGGCGGGGAGGAAAGACATGTGGTCCTATCCTCAAGGTTCTTTCTACCACGTCACCCTGTTCCTTGGGACCATATTATATTAGTGAATAATTATAAGTGTAAGAAAGGCCTTCCATGGAGGAGGGAGCCTGAACCATTTTCTTCCTGCAAAAACAGGCATTTTGCTGTGCCCTGCAAGGTCGTGAAGATGGGAACGAACCAATATTAACACAACAGAGGAAGGACGTTAGTAGAGAAGCAGAGAGCCCACTGGGACACCTGTGAAAACGAGGCTCTTGTGTCTGTTCCAGGGCCTCCACGCACTACACCTTGTGGGTTGGAATCCTGGCTCCATCCCCCATGAGGATGTGATCCAGGCAAGTTACCTAATCTCCCTGAACCTCAATTTACTATCCGTGAAATGGGCCTAACAACCCCCTCTCCGGGAGACTGTGAAGGCTGCATTAAAAAGTTGAAGCCCATGCCCAGCATGTCCTGCTGTGCACTCATCACCTTCCATCTCCCTTTCCTTCTCCTCCCTCCCTTCTCCTAGGTCTCACCACCCCCCTTTTTCCTTTCTTTTAAAGCTACTAAAATACATTGCAGAGTCACTTACGAACTGGAAATACCCTAAGAGGACACTAACAGCAGCCCCTGCAAACTGAGGGTCCGAGCTGTCCCCTCTGTCTGGGGAAGCCATCAGGGTTAGGACTGGAAGCCTGGACTGGAGCTCGGAGCCCCGCATTCCTATTCGCCGGCTTTTGGTCCCGTCCTGCATGTCTGCCCCAAGCAGGACCCGAGGTGGAAGAGAAGCGCCAGCTTCCAGAAGGTGAAGCCCCTCTGTCTTGGGGATCATGGGGCGTGAACTTGCCTCTTCCTGGGCACTTACTCTGCGGGTGCCTTGAGCTCTAGAGGCTTCAGTTCACGGAACCCTCTCATCAACGGGAGTCAGGACCCTTCGTGTCCCTCTTTCACGGCTGCACAGTGAAGCACGGAGCCCCGTCCCAAGGGTGGGCTGCCCAAACCCGTAGTGGTCCCAGCCTGGAAGGTTTGGCATGGGACTTTTCCATTTCCCACCAGATGTTCGCCGCCGAACAGGCAGGATGAAACGCACCAGGCTATAAAACAAATCCCGGCGTCCCCTCCAGCGCGCACAGGAATTCCATTTGCCTGTCAGGGCCCAGTGCAAGCATAACACAGACCCTGCTCTCCCGGTCCCCCAGCATGGGAGGCGTTTTGACTCCTGCTGAGAAACATGAAGGTCACGACCCACCGGCTTCCCCATCTGCCCTTTCCTCACCAGGGGGAAATCTGACAACAGACTTGTTATTTACGCAGCTTAATGCAATCCAGAGACTATTGGCACATTGCAGGGAGAGGGAGAAAGGAGGGGAGAGGAGCTGGTCCCAGAGAAACCAGTTTCACTGGCGCATTTTGAGCATGACATCCGTAAGGAGGACGAGGAGAAGGATTCTGCAGTGGGGGAGCCTCCTGGGCAGCACTCGGGGACGGCGCAGCTCCCGCAAGCTGCCGTGTCCTCATCCAGGGTCTGCTGGTCCCAGGCACATTGTCACAGCGTAGCCTAGCAGGCATTCAGTAAACACGCCCTGATTAATTCTCTCCTGGGAGCTGTGCAGACGAAGAGGAGAGGCTCCCTGGAGCCAGCGTCTCTGTGGCACGAAGATGTTCAGTGACTTCTCTAGCATGCCACCGTATTTTAATGTAAAGTCTCTGAAACTGACTCTTCCTGGGAGAAAAGCTGAGTTAGGGTTTTTTTTTTTTTTGTAGTAGATTTTTTTCTCTCCCCAAAGGTTTGTCCTCTCTTAAGGATTCAAGGACACATAGAATCAACATTAAACAACTATTTAACACAGCGATGCTATTTTGTTTTTCTGTTTTATTGAAGGGAGATGATGATCGGTTGTAGAGAGACAGAGCCACTGTGTCACACAAACCTGGTGTGCCCCTAGCCCCTCCACTCCCTGGGTCTGTGATCTTGGGTGGGTCACTTGATGTCCCCTTCACTGGTAAAGTGGGGCTGGGGCAAGGACTTAGCCCCACCAAGTGTGGGCTGATTAGGAATGAGGACGAAGATGACCTAGCAGAGCCTGACCTGAGCGGGCTGCAAATACTGGTGATCTCGTCACAGTCTTCACCTTCATCCCCAGTTGGAGGCTGTGTGGTGAAGGGATTACACACACAGATGATGGAGCCCAGAGGTCTAGGTTCAAATCCCAGCTTTGCCCCCTTGCCAGCTGCGTGAGCTTGGGCAGGTTAATTGACCTCTCTGTGTGCCTTGGTTGGTTTCCTCATCTATAAAATGGGATAATAATGGTTGGAAAGACCCACAGAGCACTGAGAAGAGTCCCCGGCTCATAGTTAGTTGGCTTTTATTATCGTCATTACAGGGAGCACCGTTATGCTCAAACCTCCCACTTAAAATCACTTAAAAATATCACTTAAGCATGGCAAAAATAATGACAGTAAAAAGGGAAAACCCTAAAAAACTTCTGATAAATCCTGTTGTAAGATATTTTGTAATATATAGATGTTTTTGTGTCTTTTGTCACAAAACAGCCCACAGAGCTGCTCATCTTGGAAACATACAAGCTTAGAAAATACACTGCATACGGCTTGGGCTGAGCCGTCCTCTGTGGAGTCAGGACCCCCTCCCGTAGGTGTCTGTTGGCCCAAACAGTCAGGCGTGTGTGCGCGTGCACGCGTGGTACGCGCTCAGAAGCCTGACATTACAGAGTCGATTCCAGGCCGCCGGTCTCAGCTTCACGGTTTCGCGGTGTTCATTCGCTCCTGGAACGATGACAGGCTGTGACAGCCATTGCGTGACGGCATTGATCGGTCACGCAAGCACTGGCTGCCACGGCTTTGTGGGGCCGCATCTTTTACAAACGTCCCATTAATGCTGGTTGTTTCCATGGAAAATAAACCTTGTGGAGGCAGAGAATTGTGTCTTTTGTTGACTGCACAGCCCTCTGGGATAGCACAGAGTCTAGAACGTAGGGAGAGCTCATATGTAATTGTGCATCAGTGAACAAAGGAATGGAAAATGAAACAAATCTTACAAATAGGAGACTTTCTATGAGATTTTTTTACAGCATTTTTTAACAGATAATTTCTCTGAGTTCTTTCTTAACTCAAAGTAACCTTGGATGTAGTTTAATTTACTCAAAGTAATTCTAGAAGATAAATGTGATACCGAGTATCGGTGCAGCATTGAAACTTTGCAATGATTTGACATCCGTGTTCTCCTTCGATGGCCTTTAAACTCCACGTGGTCAGTAGGACAGATGGGCTTGTTTCCCAGGGTCAGCCTGCGCCCGGCCAGATGGACCCCGGAGGGGAGAGCCTCCTCCGAGTCTACCACGTCCTCGCTTGTTTGGTGTGGCCGAGAGTCGTCGTGCCCAGCGTCCCCGTGTGGATGGGACTGAGCCGGCAGTTTTCAGGATTTCACGCCTGTCTCCCCATTCCCATCATCACTCCTAGAAAGGACCCTGCGATCGAGTGTGTCTGTGCTCTTGTTTCTCCCTTTCTGGGGCCCTGACTTTCTCTGTCCCCATCCCTCTGACTGTCTCATCGCATGTCCCTCTGCCCCTCTATCTGTCCCTCCGCCTGGAGGGGAGCTCAGGAGCCTGGTTCACGACTCAGGCCCCCACAGTGTCGGGCGTCCACTCCTCCTGCCCGTTTCCTGGGAATTGCGGTCTGTGTGGAGCGCAAGGCCAGGTCTTCTGTGCTCTCAGTGCTGGTTCCGCTTCCTGTTTACTTCTGAGGGAGCTGGGGACCGCGCGGCCTGTGGCTGGCCCTGTGGTCCGCGGCGAGCCAGGCCGCGTGAGGGGTTATCATCCCATCAGCCCAGATAGGCGGGCGGGCTCTGCCATTCGTCAACTGTCTTCCGTCGTCATTGAAAGTTCCCTGCCTGGAATGTCATCTTATTAGGTGGATCAGGCTGAGATGTGACAGCTAGAGAGTCTGCAGGGCTCAGCTAGATATTGCATTTTTATTTTCAAAATTAGGATGTATAAACTCTTTTAAAACTCTGATAAAAATCCCTCATTAAAAATTGCATAAAAAATCATCAAAATATAAAGGAAGAAGGAATCTTCGTCAAAACTTCATCACCCAGAAATAATATTTAGGTAAAATTTCATTAAATATCTGTCTATGCAAATTATACCCACAGGGATGAACGTGAACTCTTTGACAAAATGGGATCCTAGTCTACATGCTGCTACCGAACTGCTTTTCTCTTTCTCCACGATATGGCGTGGATGCATTTCCACGTTGATAAATGTAGATCTACATCATGTCTACATAGTTGCATAGTGTTCCACAACTGCCAGTGGGGGCCTTTAGACTTTTTCCAAGTTTTGCTATTATATATTTTAAACAACACCCCAGTGAATATCCGTTGCACATTTGCCTAAGTATTTCCTTGGGATAAATTCCTGGAGGTGGCTAACTGAAATATGAGGTATTCACATTAAAATGTTGATGTGTCTGAGCAGACCAGCACTAGCAAGGAAGTCACAATTTTCCTTCCACAAACCAGCTACCCCTGGGTCCCCGTTCCCATCCCTGCATCATACTGGGTATGGCCCAGTCCTTTCGATCTGCCAATACTATAGGTAGACAGTGGCATCCCATTGTTGCTCTTTTGTCTTAAAAAAATCACTCTGCACGTTTTTATCAGGCATTTATGCACCTGTGAATGGTGAAGCTGTTTAGTACCGGATCTCCATGCCACAAAGGTCTTTAATGGTCAACAGTTCCAACCCCCAGCCCCACACCTCCATCCATCCATCCAATACTTAAATAAGCTCAACTATTTCTCTCAAAAGAGATCAGCCTGTCTCTGGCATTTGAACACTCCATGGATGGGGAGCTCACCACTGCCTGGGATGGTCTCCTGAGCTCCCAGCTCTGTTTCATTAACCCTTAAAAGGCAGCACATGCAATAGCCACGCTGCTCCAGGAACTGTAGAACGGCTGCGCCAAGCCCTTCAGTGGACGGTGTTTCAAACCTCAGACAACGCTGGAAGCACATACTACCGTTTCCATCTTGTTCCAGTTAAGGTCACTGACACACACAGGTTAAGTCTCCTGCTGAGGGTCACGTGGCTGTAAAGCAGCAGAGAGAGCAGTTGAATTGAGTTGTTTCTCAAACACGTGGTAATTGCACCATTTAAAAGACTCACAAAGGAAACTTTAAGCTGGTTAGAGACCTAACTTAAAAAGAAAATACTGTCTCAAACTGTAGCTTACCTTCACAACTTCTTCTCTTACAGACACTTTCTTCAGCCACCCAAGGAGACGAGAGCCACCACCAGACATCCATTGCCTTTGGACTTTGTGCCCAGAGCCCTGCTGGCTCCTCAGGCTACAAGAAGCAGGAGGCCAGCCCGGCCTCGAAGATGTCCCAGTTGACTCAGGGTGTCACTGGTCCATTGGGTTTTGGTTCATAGGTTACATAAGGCAAAAATGTCTGAAGTGTAATTCACTGATGTGGACCCCAAATTAGTCCAAAGCACTCATCCCTATTTTTGTGTGTCCTCTGGGAGCTGTTTTTAGAGATTAGATTTTCTACCGGCAGAAATGCCCTGAAGCAAAATGGAGGCACACTTTGCAATGACCTCATTTGTCTCCTCTCTGGCCCTGCCTTTCTGATTACCTGCCACCTGTTTCCCAGTTACCTACCTAGGCTTCATGTTATTCTTCAAAACTTCATTCTCTGTGTGTCCAGTCCTTGGTCTCTGATAGAAAGGCTCTGGCATCAGTCAATCACATTTTAGTATGAATTAGTCCAACAACTTAAATAATTGAACTCTGAGCATATGCATTTTTTTAAAGGGGGCGTGTTCATCGACGAGATAGATGTCTGTGATTTGGATAGTGGGGAAGACACATTTAGTTGGATAGGAGACTTCTCATCTTCACTGAAATTAATCCTTAAATTTCGTCTCACTCGACCCTTCTACTTGCTTGAGTACTTCTCTGTCCTCAGGATGTACAAGTAACAGGTTAAGCTATGGGCTGCTTCTAATCTGAGGAAGATTGGGCCATAGAAATAAAATCTTTCATCTTTTTTCAAACCAAACCAAACAAAACTCAACCAAAAAATAAAAACAACAAACAACGTGCAAACTGTGAGCCCCTTTGATGTAAAGATTCCACCATGGGCCCAAATCTTTTAGTCAGTCTAGCGTGTAAAGAGAAGACGAGGATGGTTGCGGAAGGTTCCCTCTGGGAGCCACCATGGTTTGCAAACTAAATTTAAAAGCTTGCATCCCAAGACCCTTGAGCAAAGGTTACTCGAGGTCTATTCCGGGTTCAAGCGGAAAAAAAGAAGCTTTATTTGGCAAGGAAATGCCTTGTGAGAAGGCGCTGTGCTGAGCAGGGCTTGGAGGAAAGCTGTGACTCAGTGCGTTTTTCTTTTGGCATTTACAGCCCTGAAAAATGACTGCAGCTTCCTCTGGCCGCCAGAGCCAGAGCCTGGAGCAGTGACCTTTCAGGAGACTGTTTACTCCGTCCTCGGGCGGAGGGCCCTTGCGTGAGCTCTGCGAAGCTGTGCCCCGCCTCGGTGCTGACCCCGGGGCCTGCATCCAGACGCACCAGTTTGGGAAAAACAGCGGACTGGAGAGAGCTGGGGGCTGGAGAGGGGCTGCTCTGGAGTGGGGGCGAGGACAGGGTCAGTGGGAGGGAGGTCAGGGTCAGCCCCTCCCGCCAGCGCCCCTGGGCTTGCCTCTGGCCTGGGACATCCTGCAAAGCAGGTCTGCAGTGACCTGCCTTCGCAGACTCTATCCCAAGGCCAACCCCGGCCTCTCTCGCTTTTTAGACAAAACAAGAGGCCATTAGCCTGGATGGGGATACCAGAAAATGGATGTGAATCTGGATCCCCTGGACTTTCACACCACGGTACACAGAGGGGAAGTGGACAGAAGGGTGAACGGGAAAGGCTTCGTCTCTGCACAGAACTCTGAAACCCAGCCGCCCGCAGCGCTTACCGCCGACGGGGAAAGCAGAACCCGATTCCTCCACGGGGTTGCTTAAATGTGAAATAAATAAGCACGTGTGATGCGATCTGCTGTTTTTCAAAAGTAAGAATAAAACTCGAAGACTTGGATATAAGTTTTTCAAGATCGTTTTGAAACCTTCCTGCTTACATGATCCCTCCTAGTTTCCTCTTTGTGCCTCACTCAGCGATCTTTTCTTTTAGGGAGACGCTGTTTTATTATAATCCTTTGGTTTCTGTTATAATACTCTTTCCTTGGAGAAAATTTAGGAGAGTATAAAAATGAAAATTAAAGAGACATGAGATTTCGCCACTCAGAAGTAACTGCTATTAACATGGTGGTAAATTTTTCAATCGGTTGTTTTTCCAAATGTGTACGTGTGTGTGCGTTTTACAATGCATCCTTTACAAAGCCACCGTCAGGGATTTTAGACTCTGCTGTTCTCACTTGTCAATATCTCATAAGCACTTTCCTAAGTCATTAAAGGTCCCTTATAAACATTATTTTAATGGTTGCCTAATATGCCATCTTATGGATGTGCCATAATTTATTTCACTATTCCTCTATGACAAAAAACAAGTTTTGAAGTGTGCAAACTTCCTTTCCCGGTGGAAAAAAATAGAATAGCTGCTCTGGAATGGTTATTTGTGATTTCCTGAAATTAGGTCAAAAATATAAGACATTTTTTGTTAACCCAAGTACTTACTTCCTGGTGGATTCCAAATATTGACCCGATGGTGACCAGAGGAAGGAGAGCGGCCAGACCCTTTCCTCGTGAGACGTGGGGCGGGCCGGCGCTAGCTCCGGGACGAGCTTGCTGTGGGGTGCTGGTGGCTGGTGTCCCTCCCCGGGAGGGGGATCGGGGCGGCCCGCTCTCCGTGTGTGAGTCATGGGCCGCCCTGAGAACAAGATGAAAGACAGCCTGGAGCCTGTGTCTGGGAGAGGGCATTCCCAGAGCCCACGCAAACTTTCAGGGGTCTCCAACCCCTGAGCCCTTACTGAGCGCCTTAGGAATTCCCGGCCCCAGGGCTTAATTAATCAGATCCCTGTGATCCAGCTCCAAAATTATCCCTGAACCCCTGTCTATCCATAATTCTGGGAAGATCATAAACATTTTTTTTTTGAGCACTCACTGCTGAGGTTTAACAGGGAAAACTTTTGTTTTTACAAAAGTTGAGAAACTGTAAAATTCTCTCTGAAACTGAAGACACTGAGTGCATCACACAGGAAATGGTTGCAAAGAGGTGAAACAGCTAATTTGACCAGTTGTTTAAATCTGCAACAAACGTATATTTAGCACACAAAACTGAGTTAAAATGAGCATTTCTTTTGTAGTCGGGGAACGAAAATTGTCGCACGTTTGTTCTTGCGTGTTCTTCGTGATTGTTCTTCCTTGTTCTTCGCGGTTTGGGTATTATAAGCTCTTAGCTGGAACTGGGGACAACACAGTTCCTTTTTCCTCCACGAGCAACGTCTTCTTCTCTGATGCTCACCACCTTGGGTTGTTAACTTGTTTCTTTATTCTTCTACGGTGCAACGTTGCCCTTCGGCATTCAGAGCGCGTGTATGCCCTGGGGACATTCACCGAGCCCCTGGAGGCCTCAGTTTCCTTATCTCTAAATGGGGGGCTTATCTCGTTAAAGGAAAGAAGGCATGGAAACTCCTTGGCACGCACTGGCACACGGGGCACTTTCAGTACATTACTTTCGATCAAGTATTTTGTTAGTTCTTGCGGAAAATCCTGAGATGCAAACAGGACATTAAAGTAAAGTTTGGTGGCTGGAGGCTGCAAGAAGAACGGATGAAATAACTATGACTGGATTTTCATTACTAAAAGTTTGGGATTCATTTATGTTACAATTTCATATTATACTGAATCAATTGTCCAGAAAAGGAAAAAGAACACTACATGTCCACGCATCTGAGACAGCCGACAAATTTGGGGGATTTAAATGATCTGGAAGGAACTTTCTCAAGTAGGGTTCTGTTTATAACCACACCAGCAATGTAGGAGGGTTCCAATCAAATACCTGGCATAGCGCAGTATACTTGCTGATTAATTAATAATAATAATAATAGACCTCACACGTGACAATTGCTAACCTGTGTAGACTACCTGATGTAGGAAAACTCAATCCTCACGACAAGCCTCGTGTGTAGTCGGACAGTCCCCGCCACCCTGCGGATAAAGAAGCAGAGGCACAGCAAAGCCCACAGCTTGGCTCAGGTGCCCAGGCTTGCGTGCAGTGGACCCAGGACTCAAACCCAGCAGTTCTGCCCCAGAATCTGAGCTCTTCATTGCTGTGCTGACATCCTAATATGTCACGCTCCCCTGAGTAGACATGTCTATATATTTTCCGTTCTAAAATGAAAAAAATTAACCTGTTAACAAAAGTTTATAAAATTCAAAAGAGGCAGCTCCTTCCTCGACTACAACAAACCAGAAAATCCCCGGGTGTGGTGATGAAAATGAAGAGCTGATAACCTGTGATGAATTCACACGATTCACGCTGCCTTTGGGGAGAGATGGCATTCAGGTCAGATCATCCCTGAGGACAGAGAGAACGTGTGCTGACGGGTCACTTCTCCCCGTCCACAGGGCTGCTCGAGACGCAAACGGGAGGTGGTGTCTCCGCAGCGGGGGGCAGCATCATGTGGAGCTCGAGCCCTCGGACCCTGGGGTCAAACTCTACAAGTCAAACCTGGTCCTGCTGCTTCTGAGTTGGGCCTGGGTATGCTCATCCACACAGTGGGGACTGAATGGTGCCACTCTGGCTACCCGAGAGGCTCAGGGAGAGGGATACCTGGAGGAATGCCTCGGCAGCGTGTGACATTCTCCCATCTACCCTAAGGGCCACGTCATTCCACTCCAGCCGTGTCTGTGGCATGGCATCTGTCCAGGTGGGCACCACATTTAAAAGGACAGCTTCAGGAGGCCGACAGACGTAAGGTGGGCTCCTGGTTCAGTTGCCCAGCAGCTGTGTGACCAGGGCCTCACCTCCTCGTGGGTAAATGGACAAACAATGGCACCTGCCCACTGCGTTGTTGGGTCGACACCTGGAGATGATGCATTTAGAATGCTTCCCCATGTCTGGCACACAGCAAGCTCTCAAGCAGTGCAGGTCAAGCATTGTAATTGCCATGTGTTTTTGGAAAGCCTGATCTAAATCACAGAGTGCGGTACAAACACGAGACCATTGTCATTTGTGTTCCGTGAGTACACGGCAGCGATGCCACACCTAAGCGTGGGCATCACCCCTGGAGTGATTGGAGACCAAGTGTGGGGCTTGACTCGGGGTAATCAAAGAGCATGCGTTTGCAACTAGCAGGTTAAAGTTAACGTAAACTTTGGAAACCATGAGGAAATTAAGGATATCACTTTAGATTAAATATCTTAAGTAGACACGTACTTTAAATGTGATAAGACAGCTATGGTACATTAAGTCAGTGCCGAGGGGTAATTAAAAGCGGATTTCTCCCGGCCCGGCTGCCCGGGAGGGGAGATCAATGTCTTCGTACAGGAGCTGATAGCCTTCGGAAGTATGGTTTTAATAATCCCGGGCCCCATTTGCCCTCCATTTGACAATGATAATGATTTGTTCTTGTAATGAAATAATATTCATTTACCGCAAATGCAGTGCACACGGGCACGATACCATCAGTGTTGCTGGCCCCGAGTGTGACCCAATGTGGTGATGATTTCACGGAATTCTGGAATAGCCAAGCTGGAAGGGATGCACGTCATACCAACCCCACCCCTTCATTTTACAGATTTAATGAAGGGTTTGTGGAATGGTTCCTGCACTCAGGGGCACCTAGCTGAAAGCTCCTGGGAGAATCAGGGAAAACTGAGCAGAGCTGTTTCCACAGGGCTGGGTGTCGGTTCTGTTCGCCCTCCCCGTTCTCCTCCTCCTCCCTCTCCCCCTCCTCCCCCCTCCTCCTCTTCCATCCTCTTGGTCCTTCCTCCTCCCACCGTCCCTCTCCCGTCCCTCCTTTCCTTCCTCTTCTTCCCTCTCTTCTCTTCTTTTTCCCCCCTTTCCTCTTCCTAAGCATCCCAGCTCATTCATGCTGAATGTCCCATGTCTGGACCCGCCTCAGCTTTCTGGCTGAACCAGCCTCAAGCCTTCCTGGGACCTCAGGTGTTCCTGTGGCGGAAGCCCTGGAAGCTCCTGCGGGAAGGCGACAGCATGCAGAGCCTCAGGGCAGCTGCCCATGACTGTGTCCCAGGTTTTCCCGTAGATGCTGGTTTAACATTCAGCCAATTGCAAACCTCGTGCCCTTCGGCTCCCTTTTCACCTGTCCGCAAAGACTGCCCAAGAGTAAGAGGAGTCTCCTTGGTTGTCTCCTCCCAGGAAAGACCCCCAAAGAGTCCTACTATACAAACAACTCCCTGAGGCCCCACTGGGACCCCTCTCAGGAGCTGTCCCAGGAGACCCCCTGATGTGGGATGGGAGGGTAACCTTGTCCCTAGTCCACCTGGTCCCACCGAAGACCCAGGGGACACTGGGTTCTCTTCTCATGTCCAAGGCTCTGGGGTGAGGAGCCACGGCCCTCGGTCCCCAAAAGTTGAGGGTGAATTTGAGGGTGCACTGTGATTTTTAAAGCACTACAGACGGGCAAGCTGAAACAGTCTTGGATGGAGCTGCTCAAGGAGATTCTTCAGAAGGTTACAGAAATCCACAGAGTTCTGCATTTCTTAAGGTCACACCCATATTTTCTATTCCAGATGAAAGGGACTACTGCTCATGGACCTGCCACAGATGAGGACTGGACAGAGAGGTGAGGGGAGAAATGATCCGTCTTCTCTCTGGGGTTTTCTCTCTGGTTGTCGTGGTCTCTCTGTCTCTCTCTGTCTCTCTGCCCTGTTCTCTCTCTCCATCTCTTTTTCTCTTTCTGTCTTTTGTTCTGTTTTCTGTCTGCATGTGTGTATTCTTCTCTCTGTTTCTCTTTGTCTCTTGTCTTCTTTCTCCTCCTCCTCTTTCTCCTCCCCCTTCTCTCTCTTCGATACTCTGTCTCCCGTACCCCTCTCTCTGTCTTTCCTGCTCTCTCTGGACAGTGCACTAAACTTCAGACCCAGAAGCCCTGTGCTCTGCCTCACACTCTTGGGGCCGCCACATCCTGAGCCCTGGATCATTCCTTCCAGGAACACATGAGGCTTCATCTGGAAATGAGGGCGATCTGGGCAGCCCCCGCCTCGGCTGTTCAACCCCGTCCAGTCCCAACACACACCAACCACTCACTCACTGGAGAGGAATATTTTAAGGGAAAAAAGGAATAATCTCACATTTGTGTCTTTATTAATTCTCGACTTTCTTCTAGCAAAACGTCTCTCCTGCTCCAACTGAGGGACACATTTTGCATTTGCAGTTGACACTCAATATGTGGGCTTGTTGTTTTTATTGTTTTGAGTAAATGTTGACTCATGAAATTCAAAGAAAGAACTAACATTTCCTTTTTTTTCCCTTCCCAAAGCCCCAGTATGTAGTTGTATATTCTAGTTGTAAGTCCTTCTGGTTCTCCCATGTGAGCTGCTGCCACAGCACGACTCCTGACAGATGAGTGGGGTGGTTCCGCCCGGGAACCAAACCTGGGCCGCCAACGTGGAGCGCTGAATTTTAACCACTAGGCCACCAGGGCCGGCTCAAGAACTAACATCTCTGAAGACTCTCCTCCCTTTCCACACAGCACTGGGGTCTGACACCGAGGCCTTTCCCCTACAATGTGACCCCTTGAGGGCCCGCTTCAGAATCTGTGACTCCTGGGGCCACTGCGCCACCCCCGGGCAGAGTCTCCCAGCTCGAGTCTAGGCCCCTCGCTTGTCATCACGCTGCCTGCAACCCTGAGTGCACCCTGCAGTTGGAGAAACCCGTTTAGGTTTTCAGAAAGGACTGACTTCCCCTGAGCTGGGCTGCATTCTCTCTCAGGGAAAACTTTCCTCAGTGAGATTATTTGAGAGGGGTTTATGGTCTCTGCGCCTCCAAGTTCCCGAAGGAAAATGCTGTGATCGTGTAGTGAGAATCCTAGGCGGCCTGGACGCTGCCGTGCCGTGCCTCGGCTTGCTTCCCGTGAGGACAGGGTAGGACTTGCTGATACTGGTGGCTCTCAGATCTTCATGTCATGCCAGCAAGACCCAAGTTCCCTACAGAGCCGAGGTCTTAATTCAGACCTGTTTCCTCCTCGCACTCGCTCCGCTGCGTCACCGAACCTATGTTTGTCTTCAGTGCCCAGTCTGAGCGTGGCACCTGGCATGTTGGTGACGTTCTGTGGATGCTCAGAGCCCACACGAAACGAATTGATTCACTTGACAACCAATAAATGTTTATTAAGCACCTACTACATGCACGGTCCTGTGCTGGCCAGAGCTCTAACCCCGGCTTTGCCACGGACCGGCAAGGGGAGCTCAGACAAGTGCGGGTCCTGCTGGCCCCGGGGACGGAGCAGTGAAAGAGGGAATGAATGAATGAATGAAGCAACCAATGAGTAACGCCCATGCTGTGTAACTCATGCTGTGGGGTTGGTCTGGTGGTGAAAAGCACCCATCAGACCAGGTCTGGAAGTCCCAGCCCGGCAGGCATTGACTCAGGACCAGTCCCAGAAAGAAATAACTGCAGGAGATGGGGAGGGGCAGGAAGAAGGACAGGTCAGCACTTCCTTGCCCCACTGCCCTGGGGAGCAAGGAGAGATGAAGTGACTTGGACCCAGGTGGTTCACTCCAGAATCCGTGCCCTGGGCTGGATGGCGGGCACCACGCCAGCTCTTCTTGTCTCCAGGGACTGGCATTACAGGTGTTTTCCCTCTTTTTCTTTCTGCATTTATGTACTCTCTCATTTTCCTACCATGAACATATATCGACTGAATAATAAGTAAGGACTCAATAAAACTATCTGAACATCGAGGACAAGTGACGTCTTCCTGGCCAGCGTTGTCTACACTGCCATCTGCACGGGAAAGATTACTTTGGAAGTTAGCCTTGTCACTCGTGGCTTTATCGGTGTGCTCTCTGCCGAGGAAGGGGTGCTGCCCTCTAGCCCCTCCTTATCTGGGGCTGTTGAAACTGCACCTGGGTTCTGTGTACAGCTCTTGGCTGCACATCCCGGGAGATGTCAACAAATTGGAGGTTGTTTAGAGAATCCCAACAGGGATGATTAAGGAAGGAGCTGAACGATTTGTCAGGAAGGCTTTACAAGAGCTAAACACGGATGGCTTGGAGTAATGACGACTGTCCGCAAGTATGAGGGGGTCGAAATGTGAGAGCATGGGAGGGGGGACTGTAGCGCTCCAGCGGGGAAGATCCTAGGGAGGTGAGACGGGACAGAACCAGGAGCCTGCCTAGCTATGTGGCAGGGAAGTGTGTTCAGAGTGGGCTGGCGTTGGGGCTGTGGAAAGGGCCCTGCCCACTGGGCATCATTGGACATTGCAGACAACATCAGACTTCACTGGGCATTGCTGGAATTCCTGGATGTTGCTGGACATCTTTGGATGTCACTGGGCATTAATGAGCATCACTGGGCTTCTTTGGGCATCACTGGGCATCACTGAGCATTACTGGGCTTTGCATCATTTATGAGGTGCATCGTGGCTGTGGGGAGATCTGTCAAGGAGTAAAGAATTCACAGTCCAGCTTTGGTTCATAGACGCAGCTGGGCTATTGATGCTCATGGTAAGGTGAAAAGGATAGGAGGAGCAGGTTATGGGAAGGAGTGGTTGCAGAGAAAGGGGCTGGCAGTGGTGCTTCTGGGCAGACACTGCCCCCAGATCTCCTCCATGGAGACAAGCTTGTTGAGAAGCAGAGGGACTGTCTTCCTTGGCATTAGGGGCCACAGTGTCGGGGGGAATTTCCCAGTGTGATTTCCCCAGCTGGTCTCCAAGCTCCCAGGGCACTGGTGACCCGAGAGGTGTTCTGGGGGAGGCAGAGCTCCACTCCCACTCTCCACCAGACTCCCCGCAAAGCCCCCCAAATAGCCTAGGTAAAAGTGACATGCTCCCCTCCACTCTCTCCGAACAAGCTCGATGCCCCAAGCCCCTCTGATGTAGACATTCTGGGAGGCCTCTGTCCTGGAAGGACACTGGTCTGCTCTATTTGTCACCTAACACAGGGCCTGGCACATGAGAGGTGCCAACAGGTACTTGAATAAATGACAGACCTTGATCAGGCCCCTCTCTGCTCAGGCTGGTCCTGGCATCAGGATCATTTCACCATTTTAGAGAGAATTTCTATGATACATCCCCTTCCTTCATTTTACTGCATTTATTCAACCTGTTTTTGCCCACTAGAAACTCCCCCCTCTTTCCTTTTTGCTTTCTTGTTATAACTCTTTAAAACAGAATTATTAAGGGTTTGCAAATGCCATTCTGTTTGTTTTCTGGTGACATAATTGTCTAAATTGGGAAAAAAATGCAGAAAGCAATGTCTATCCCTCCGGGATGATTTGGAATTGATTTGTCAGTTCATCCCATTGCTTTGGTGAATCTTTCTTTACTTTTAAGCATGATTAAGTTTATATCCCATCTGGTTCCCAAAATAACACTTCCTTTCAATCAAAGCAGACTAGAAACAAGGATAATTGACAAATTCTAACAGAACAAAAAGCCAGTGAAAAAGAAGAGGGGAAAAGACGATACTGGGCACCCCAGCTAGCTTCATCAATCATTGAACAAATCCACTGTGCATGCGCTGGGCACCGGATGGAGGGAGAAAGTACAAAGATGAAAAGTACGTGTCTCCTGCTCGCAAGAAGCTTATGACCTGGAGCAGGTAAGAAACACTTGTACAAAATAACTGTAATGTTACAATATGGAAGGTGTTGAGTAGTATTACCCACTGAATGCTAGGAGAGAACAGGGGAAGGAATCAATGACTTCAGCTAGTAATGGAATTTAACTTGAGCTTCCTGGCAGCCAAAGGAAAAGGTGAAATGGGTTGGGTTATGTGATTCTCATTGCCCAAAGAAAAAGGCTGAATTTAAGAAATTACATTGAGTGGTAGGTTCACAGAATTAATCCAATACTCTGATTGGAAGAGAATGTCTTTTTTTCTTACTGACTTTGAGAGCTATCCATGGCAAATTAGTAAGTGAAAAAGCAAGTTGAAGCACAATATGTACACAGCTGGTTTTCTCTGCAGAGTGAGGAATCAGGAGAGGGAACTATCTACTTTCTCTTTGTATTTGTCTGTATTGGTTGAATTTGTTAAAATGAGCATCTCTTCTTTTCCTCATTTAAAAAAGGGAGGGATGTACTTGAATATACATAAAAAGAAGAAAGCATCCCCCAGGAAGTTTCTGGAAGCGGAGGCTGGGTTAGGCATCATAAGCCATCCTGAGAAAAGCTTCAGGCTCCCCAAGGCCAAGGACACATGTCCCTGCCAACCGCAGGCTCCTCCTTCCCCTAGACTGCAGCTGCAGGAAAGGAGGCCTGGGACCGCCTCCGCCCCTCCCCGCTCAGCCCTGGCCTCAGAGGTGGGCTCCAGGGGGCCAAGCAGCAGGCCCACTTGGACGTTGTGTTTTTTTTTAAGTAAAAAAACACAAACAGACGAGTGGAAGAGACACCAAGCGGCCACTGCCAGTCTCCAGATCCCTGGTGGGTCTGGTCCCCTTCTCGTCCCCGAGTCGAGGCACAAATCAGGATCTACAGCTGCCATCACGCAGGTGGAGGAGGTGTAAGGTGACAGTAATCGGGGAGGGTTTCCTGTGGTAAACGCCTCAACCTTCGCTGAAATCTGCACCCTCCCAGCTTTGTGGCCGGCTCACGCTGGAGCTTTGCAGACCAAACCATGCCAGAGGTCACTCTGTCACTTCTTAAAGCCCTGGGCAGAGATGAGGGTCCTTTGCTATGAGATGTGCCCGGTGGCCCCAGCAGGACAGAGCCGGTGGGACCATCTGCTGGCCTCACGCTCGGAAACCGCCAGTCCTGGCCAACAGCCCAGCGCTGGTGGGGCCATTGGCAGATGACTTCCTGGGCCTCCATCTCCTCCTCGATAGAAGGGACAGTAATTTCTGCTGGGGGGGGGTGGCGCTGTGATGTGAGAAAGTATGTTAAATGATGAGGAAAAAATCACATACTGAGTAATAAATAGTTGAGAGCTTAGACGGTGGCGTCAGGCAAATCTGGATTTAAATCTGAATGCTGCCACTCTCTAGACGACCCTAGGGTGTTCGTTCAACTGACGGCTGAGTCTCAGACCCTCCACCTGTAAAACGGGCACAAGAAGGAATACCCACCTCTGAGCACCTGCAGGAGATCTGCTGTGACCTCTGAGCCCCCTGCTTGAAACTGCAATTACCCATCTCCCTTCCTCGATTTTCTTCTCTCTTCTCCAAAACACGTCACCATCTGGTCTCCTGTTTATTATTTGTTGTATCGTCTTCTCCCCTCCGCTCCCCGATGAAAGCTCCGAGGGAGCAGGGATTTTTGTTTTATTCTCTCCTCTCTCCCCAGTGCCTGGTACAGTGTCGAGCACACAGTCGGCACTCAATAAATGTTTGCCAAATAAGTGCAATATTAGCTAGTTAACATTACTACATTCGATGATACATATACCAGACAATTATGAAACCGATTTGCACTAAGTCAAATTTGTGTATTTAATGTACTTTATTTGAAAAGTTCTTTATTTTAAAGTCCTCTTTCTTCTTTTCTGAAGGTTTTTAGCTTTGGGTGTAAAACTGATCTACATGTTGGGATGGTGGGAGGGGCGAGGAAAGACATGGGGATTTGGTTGCTAGAGTGCTTTTTTAATTGTGACATTCCTGCCTTTGGGGCAAATTTAAATCCCCCCACCCCCACCCCTACACAGCCCGGGCTTTGATTGGCGTGGCTTATTTCCTGCTGCGTGCACCTTGAACCACAATCATAACCCTCGGGGCAAGTTTTCCTCCAAGTTTTCAAAGAGGACTGAGCTGTCAGGTGAGCACCTTGGTCACGGGGAGGAGGAGTCTCCGGGTCTCAGGAGACACTGCCCCAAAAGAACCCAGTCCAGGCTGGGGATCTGAGCTGAGCACCTGCCACACGGAGCAGCTGGCCCGGAACCTTCCTCTGGTCTCTGGGGACAACGTCTGTCTGCACCACGTGGAACCAGAAAGTGAGGAGACACGGGAGGGCGGCGGTGAGCGCCGCCAAGAATCGGCCCAGCGCGTCTCGAGTTGGAAGAGAGAAACGCAGCCAAGGTCGGATTCTGGAAAAGATGCTGATTAGTCTGACCCATCCCTGCCCTCCCATTTCTAACGTTCCTTTCAAATAGAGTAAAAAAAGGGGGGAAGGGCCAGTCGTTTAAATATGGAATGTTTGGGACAATCCCAGACATCAGAACGTCTGCTAAACCTGACTTCGGGCAAGTCCGCCCTCTCCCACTCCGGGCCTGCGAGCACCTGCTACGACTTTGTTGCTTATCTGAACGATTGCAACTGCCACACCATCTCGTCTGTGGTTTCACTGTTCATTATAAAATCATGTTTTACTTTGAAAACGCAATAATGGTGGAACCAACCTAATTAGGCACTGAAACCAAAATCTCACAGAAAAGAGAGTTTTCTTTCTTAACCCACCACAAGAGAGCTGAAATCAGATTATTACTAAATCTGATTTGCAATAGGTTAAGAGTGAGGTTCCAGCTTAAGCGTTTTAATTGGTTTCAGCGACCTCGCACAGGAGACACAGAACTCTTTAGAAAGAAACAGCAGAGAAGAAAACGGTTATGATTCATTGGAACGAGATCAGGAACTTAAAGATGTAGCTTCTTGGCTTAGTGCTAACACACATCTCCGCCCCCTCTCGATTTCCTCGTCTTTAAAATGGGGAAAAAATAGCCGATTATTTCCTCAAAATTCCAAAGACTTGGGTACGAACACGACGCTCCACTAGTGTAACGTGCAAGCAACCAAAATCAACATGTGTGGCTTGCCAACTAGTATGAATATTTTTTAGCTCATCCTGAAAAGTCTGGTTTCCTGATGCTAATTTAAGCAAAATATAGGACCTGCACAATTCAAGGTGACACTGTCCTTTTACATCTTTAGCTTAAAAACCGGCGTGGTCGCCCAGCCCAGCTGATTTCTCCTTCTCCGCAAGTGACACCTTTTCCCGGGGTCACCATGTCCTGGGGAGGCATCACTGTAATTCCTCCGTCGTTCGTGCCTGCGTGTCACTCTGCGCACAGGCCACCAGCTGGTACAGCACATCTGGCCCCTTTGAGAACAGCGCACGCCCCACTCAGCTCCCGGCGGCTCCTGGTACTGGGCGCTCTAGTAGGTCAGAAGCAGTTGGATGTTGACAACGTCGTACGGTTGCAACAAATGCGTGCCAGGCTCAGAAAGTCCCCGGAAGGCGGTGTAGTCCTCAGCTTATGATGTGGTTTGGTGTCTGCCCCCGCAGCTTACTTTGTGGCCCTCAGCATGTGACCTGGCTTCTTGGCGACTCAGTTTCCCCATCTGTAAAATGGCGGTAACAGCAGCTCTGCCGTCATGGGGCAGGTACAGGGCCACCGCCAGGGCCAGCAATTGCAGCGCTGACCACCTCTCGTGAGCCCCATGGTGAACCACAGGCGAGGGGATACGGTGACAGTGACTTGCCCGATGTCCGCAGCTCCTGGCAGCCGAGGCGGGCGTCCACTTGAGTCCTCCCCACCTCGCCCAGCTTCCTCCCACCTCCAGCTCCAAGTAAGCCCACGCACGAGGATTCCTGGGTAGTGTCAGCAGTGATTTAAGCCCGTGGTTTAACACGAAGATAATAAGCGAGTCCCTGGAAACTAGATGCGAATTCGGTTGCCAGTTATAAAAATAATCTTGCGTCTTTGCAGGACAGAACACTCACTCCAGCGAACGACCTCTTCTGCAGGAGGCCAAACCCTCGCGGGTTCGAGGACAGCCTCAGGCATCCCTCGAGTGGAATTTCACTACGTGTTTGGACAAGGCTGTCTCTTCCCCCTCAGCCCTATTCATCTCCAGCATTTTCCTCTTCAAGGGCTATATATTTTGGTGGCTTCAACACTTGGACTCTAATTTGCACAATAAAACAAAAATAATCCCTCCCGAGGGACCTGGCTTGTCCGTTGGAGTCAAGGGGGCTTTTAAGGGCACACAGCCACCTCCTCCACAAACAAACAAGCGAGGGCCCCTTCCGTCCTCCTTCCCAGAGGTGCGTACACGGTGCCGGGCTCCTGCAGTCCCCGGGGCGGGCAGCCGAGTGAGCTGGGACCAGCGTCTCACGTGTCCCTCGTCTCTTCTTCCAACGCCTCTGGGTGCCCACACCCCCAGACAGGACGTCCTGCGAGTTTTCCCCATGACATTCCCATCCGTTGGTTTCCGATCTCTGTACCTTTAATTCACCCCAGTGTCGCTTTGCAGACGTCACCTGATAGGCAGGAGAGAGACGGAAGCTTTTGAAAAAATATATATTTTTAATTCTTCTGTTCTGTGAACCAGGAAGTTGTATTTGTCTAAGAGCAAATGAACTGAGCAACCCCCCCCCCCCCACCAAGCACCACCAAGGGCTCCGTGAGTTCAGAGGCAGAATCTGCCAGATTTGGGTGGAGACCGGCTCTGGCCTGGCGCCTTCACCTCCTGGCCGCTGCGAGGCCAGAGGGACGGAATGTTGGGAAGGTCGTTCTTCCTGAGCGACCAGGCTGGAGGAAGCCTTCCTCTCAGGACAAGGGCTCTGGCCTCTGCCCCTCCCCAGCTGAATCCACCTCTAATCAAGAACAACCAGGCAGGTAAGAGGAGGGGCGCTGGGAGCTTTACAAGGGATTCCCTAGAGCCAGAAGGACCAGTCCTTTCCCTGAAGGCTTTGCTCCCCACCCCGGCGCCCCTGGTGCTGCCGACCTTTGATCCTGACGTCGACCCTGGGATATGAGCCCTGCGTTCATCCCCATTTTACGGGTGGGGAAACTGAGTCCCAGAGAACTGGAGACTTCCCCCTGACGCCCGCTACCACCTGTTGGATCCGAGTCAGGAGCCCCGTGCGCTGCCTATGGTGAGTCCATCAGCGGCTTTAGGAGCGTGAGACCAACCGGGACGTGAGGGATGCCGTGTCCTTGAAGAAGTCTGCGAGTGAAACCGGGTTTGGTTTTTCCTTCTCAGAAGTGCACCCTGTCGAGTCTTCCAAGTTCCCAGCCGTGAGGGGGAATCAGAAAAGTATTTGCCCCTGCTGTGGCCTGCGGGGCTCACAAGGAACGCAGGCTGGCATCTGGCCTCCCGTTCTTTTCTCTCTGGGGATTTTCTTGCACCCCTGCTCCTGGGGTAAACCTCGGCAGACCAGACGGCAGGTGGAGGTGGCAGGAGAGGAGGAGGCTGGTGAGGGAGGGGGTGGCTCCCAGCTTCCTGTCCTCTGGACTGAGATGCTGAATATAGGTTGCAAAGGAACTGTAACACCTTTCCAGGTTTGTTGAGAATCTGCCCTGTGAGCCTCGACCACCTGCTCTGAGACCTGAAGCAAGTGCAGGGGAAGTGGCAGGAGGCAAAGGCTCAGGGGACAGTGTTGGCTTTGTCCTCTGAGAAGACTCCAGTCCCCACTGTCCTTACACAGGTGGGCGAGGGCGAGGGGGAGGATGGGGAAAATGAGACGGGAGGAGTGGGGGAGGGAGACCCGCAGGGGCACCCCACCTACTTGTCCTTCCTCGTGTCTGCCTGTGCCAAGAGGTGGTCCCGGCCCAGCCCACATCCAGCAGCCCTGCCCTCCTCACCCCTCAGGCCGGAGGGACCCTCAGAAAATCTTCCCAGGCAGGAAGCAAAGAAAAGGCTGAGAAGCAGCCGGATCATCTGCTTTGGGTTAAAATAAAATGAAATCAGATTTTTAGGGGAAAAAAGAAGACAGAGATAAGCGGGGACTCAGAGTGCAGGCGGGAGCAGGCACTGACCTGGTGGACAACCTGGGCTCACTTTCCCTGACCCCGCCGTGGACGCCACCACCACAGTCACATGAGCCAAGATCCACGGGGCGGGCGTGGGTGTCTCAGCACCCCCCCCCCCCCGCCTTGTCGGGGCCATGGTCCTACAAGCAAGGGCCGGAGGCTGCGTCCTGCAAGCCAAGCCCGCGGGGTTTTAAGCGAGGCCTCCAAAAGCCCCAGGGAGGCGGCTGGCGTGGGGTCCAGCAGGGCGGCGGTGGCCAGCGGCGGCTTATTGTACAAACTTCACCCGATGTGGTCACCAGGCTGGTAACAGGAGACGCTGGCCTCCACGCCTGACCTTTCACCCCCTCTTTACTAAATAGGCCTAATTACTGCATTTGTCTGTCATTCGAGCCACAAATGATCCATTCAGGTCACAGGGGGGAGGCTGTGTTTTTGGCCTCTGTCTGGGGAGTGCCACTAATTGTATCCTTCAGAGGAAGTTTGGCGGGAGGCTGGTTCGGCCAGCGTTCCTGGGGAGGCGACTCTTCTGCTCCAGCAGAAAGGGTGCCACTGAGCTGCGAGCATCATCCCAGCAGAGCCAGGGCGCAGCTTGCTGATCCTGAGGAGGGAGGCTGGCTCCTCCTTCGTGGGTCCCAGGTTTGAATTCCAGTTCTGCACAGAGGGTGACTTCACTCTCTGCAGCCTGACCAAGGGCTCATTGTCTGCCCCACGGTCACGGTGCTTCCCCACGCCCATGGGCCCCTCTTCCTCCTGTGCATGCAGAGACTACGTTTCCCGGCCCCCTCGTGGTTAGATGGACATGTGACTGAGTTCTGGCCAATGGGATGTGGGTGGGGTAGAGTGTGCCCTTTCCAGGCCTGGACCTGTCAGGACCACCTGTGCCTCATCCTCATTGTCTTTCCCCATCTGCTGCCTCCAAGCCCCAAGAGCAGCGGGGAGTTGCAAGACAGAAGAAGCCTGGGTCTCTGAGTGACTCGGGGGAGCAGACTTCTACAGCATCCCACCCCACCACTCAGTCTGTTATACTGTGATATAAACATAAAATAACATTTATTTTATTAAGTCTCTGAGATTTGGAGATTATTTCAGCACGTGGTCTACCCTGACTAACACACTTAGTAACAGATCCCCATGTTTATCCCAGGAGGTAATGTGCTCAACAAAGAGACTGTAATTTGCCAGCCTCTCTTGCAGCTAGGGTTGGGTAATGAAATGTAAGTGAATATTATTGGGTAGGACATCTGGGAAAGCTCCTTGAGAATTAAACAGACAGACAGCACATTCCCTTTTCCCCTCCTGCTGCCTGGAATGTGAACATGATGGCTGGAACTCCAGCAACCATCTTGAACCATGAGGTGCTAAGGATGGTAGAGCAAAAGATAAAAGGAATCTGAGTCCCTGATGACTGTGGAACCACTATATTGACCCTGGGCTCCCTATTTCTAAACTTGTTTTACAAAAGAGAAAAATAAGCCCTTATATGTCACAATCACCATTATTTTGGATTTTCTATCCAATGCATCTGCATCTAGTCCTAATACATTCCTTGTCTATAAAAATGTAGGAATCCTGCAACGGTTAAGTGAGGTAATATTCTGTATGTAAAGAACACATTCCATGGCAGGAGAAAAACAATCTATTGAATCTGGACAGGGCTTTGTTACGTGACTACGTTGGGGTGTAATTCTGCATTCACAACAGGAAGTTACTTCACCACTTCCTGAGTCTCCGTGTCTTCTGTGAAATGGAGACAAAAATGCCAAATGAGACAGAGGGGCTACCTCCTGATTTGGACTCCAAGCTCCTGCCCTTCTCCCTCCTCCACTCTGCACTGTCCTCACAGCCTGTCCCTGCCCTCCGAGACGTCCTCCCCCGTTCGCGGACATTCGCAGCTCATGATTGGAACAACCTTGATTCCCGTGTTACAGCTGATCAACGCTCTGGCCGTCAAGTAATCGCAGCAGCTCCAGAAACACTACCTCCCTCAGAACAAGGAAGGTTTCAGATTGGGCCGCACTTTGCTCTTGCCACCAACTCGGGGGCACAAACAAAACAAAGGGACCTGCGAGAGGCCTCTTCATCTAGTTTCTCCTTAGCAAGTGTTGAGCCTCCCAGGTGACAGCAATTCACGGAAGCCAGGATTTCAAGAAGTTGACATTTGTATACAATCAAATGCTGGCATTTCACCACGCAATTGCCCTTTTTTATTCTTGGGGGACTGGCGGTAGAATTCCTTGTGAAAGGCGGTAAGAAAACATCCAGGACTCTCTGGGACTCTGGGCCACTGGGCACAGTTGTGGAGGTGGTTCACTGCACAAGGTGCCTAGCCAAGGGGGCAAGTGGCCAGCCCACATTGCACTCATAAGCCTTGCATGTGCCTCATGGCTATATTTACCAGGAAAAAAGTACGTTTTTCTAACTTGTGAAAAGATACTATATGGGCTGGTGGCAGGCAGCTTAGATCGTTGACTGGTAAACCCCTTGTCTTTGTGTAGTTTCTACCTGTTTCTTGTTCATCAAGACTTCCAAAAGCAAAGCAAAGCTTTGAAAGCACGTCGTGGGGATTTGGGGCACTCCCTGGAGATTAACCATTCTTATCCTAGTGCATTATCCTGATTTAGAGCTGCAATCACTTCATCTTTGAACAGTGTGGTTTTAATCCTCCATTCTCCAAGTTAGATGACTATTTTGCAACAATAAGAGTGTCCATCAGCCAGGCTTTTCTTGCAGAGGCTTGGGGCAAAATTGGAGGCAGGTAATTGGTGAGAATAAATGAACCCTGGGTAACTAGAATGCTCCTTAGACAGACAGCCTTGTGCTGGATTATCTGCATGGATCCGAGAAGCCTGTCTGGACCCACCTTGTTCTTCAGGCCTCCCAATTGCTGGACCTCGAATGCTCTGTTTCGGAGAAGAGCCCCTGACATTTTACACCCAGGCAGATGCGTGAAAATATAGTACCTGGGCGCAAACCAGATGATTTAAATGCTAGTTATGGTGGATAGAAATACCAGGAAAAAAGGAAGTGACATTTGCAGAAGGAAAATGGTTCATTCCAAGATGGGGTAGAGGAAGTTCAAGATGAGCCTGGAGCATCTCATGTGACAGACATAAGGAAGTGCCCAGTGAACAATGGGGACACGTCGAAGTCAACTTGAATGGCCATGTCTAGGACAACTGGAGTAACAGAATAAATATTGGCAATAACAGGTTATAACCCAGAAAGTAAAATGAGAATCATGCTTCCATATTAGTATAGTAAATAAACGGAGGAGAAGGACAAGCTCTTTCTTATAGTAGAATTGCAATTTAGCACTTTAGAAGGATTGATGAGACAAGAAAATAAATCACCATTTCAAGGCTACCCTTGTAATATTTATTTCTGGCAAGAATTACCAATGAATGCTAAAACTAGTAAAGAAAGTATGGTAAGTAGAAGGATTTCTGCATAGTCTCGAAGTATCTGTCTACAAGATGCTTATCAATTACAAAGGGGAAACAGCAACTTCACAGAGGAGGGGCACCACCCTACCCAAGGGATCAGGGAGCGTCAGCAGTAATGGGACAAATCACATCACAGGCCCTGATATGATGCCCCATGAGGACACACATCGCTTCTGGGATGTTCCTCCAAAAATTCATGAACTGAATCTTACCACGAGGAAACATCAGACAAAGGCAAACTGAGAGCCATTCAGCAAATAACAGGCTTCCCGCTTCAAAAACGTCACAGTCATGAAAGACTTAAAAAAGACTGAGGAATGTTCCAGAATAAAGGAGACTAAAGAGACAGGACAACTGAATGTGACCTGTGATCCTGGTTTGTCTTGAACCAGAAAAAGTGTATATATGTATGTATTTTCCCTTTGGCTATAAAGGACATCCATGGGACAATGGGTGACATTTGATAAGCTCTCTGAAGTAGATGAAAGTACTGTATCAGGGATGAATTCCTCATTCTGACAACCGTACTGCGGTTGTGTGAGAAAGTTTCCCTGTTTTTAAGAAATAAATTGAACTATTTAGAGGTAAGGGGACATCATGTCTGCCAAATGTGACAGAGCAAATACTGTAAGACGTTAGCATTTGGGGAATCTGGGTGAAAGGTGTACAAGAATTCTTTGTGCTGCTTTTGTAAATGTTCTGGGGATCCAAAGTTATTTCAAAATAAAATGTTAAAAAAATCAAAAAACAGATAGATGATTTTGCATAGTACACACAACATGCACGTGCGCACACCTGCCCTCCTCCCCTGGGAGGCCGGCCCGGACGGCTCAGCCCGCGGGCTCTCCCTGTCTCCCGGTCTCTGACATGCTCTGTCCTGGGGCAGACCTGTGACACCCTTGCCCCGACACTCTTAGTGAGCTTGTCCACTTCTGCTCTCTTGTCCCCACCCAACAAGACTGCCCCAGTTTGAGGTGAGGAGGATCTGGGACTTACACATTTTGGTGTCCCAACACGGACGAATGCTCCTGTCGGATACGAACAGCTGTCAGCATGGCCAGGCCGGTCATCTAGAACTAACACGTGCCTGCCCTCACCAGGGCGAAGCAGCAAGAACTGTGGTGGATCGAGGCCGACAGACAGTGGACCTCAGAACCAGCAGCCCCGCGTGGGACCCCACTTGCCCCATCCCAGCTGTTTGGCTCGGAGCGAGTTCCTGAACGCCACACTTCGCCATCTCTTTGTGTCCCGTGGGGACACTTCCACCCGGTCCCAAGGTTGTGAGGGTGACATGAGATGCTTGATGAAATGCGCTTAGCCCAGTGTGGGTTGTCAGGCAGTGCAGCTCCTCTGGGCATCGCTTGTACAACTCAAGTGGAACAAAGTAAAAGGTTCCCCTGAAGCCAAATACACAGGGTGTGGGGGATGGGGGAGAATTCCTCAGAAGCCGGTCTGGCTTCACCAGCTTACCCCAACTGTCTTCACAGAGTTTTTAATCCAGTTCCTCTCTCCAAACAACCACTCCGGGTCACTGACAACAGAAGTTGACCAAGTTGGTCTAATGATTCAGAGCCCAAGAATTGTCGACGTACCGGCCATAGGGCCGTTTTAGATCGTTGTGTTACCATAATTCTCTTAATAGCCATTGACAAAGCAAGGACTTAAAAACCCCAAACTCAGGGCTATTAACTTACTCACCCAATTCCTGAGGCAGGGCTGCAGCCACCGAGGCCCCGCAGCTGTCGGCTGCATCGTGTGCTCACGGGTCTGCTTTCCAGAAACAAATTATCTGAAGTCAACCGGGGACACGTCCAAAGCCACTGAGGATCTCAGGTAATTGGATTTGCAGGATGCCGGCCCGCCTTGGCCTCGAGAACGGAGTCCTGGAGGGTTCCCTCATCCGGATGGAAACGGACCAGAGTTTCCCCAGTGACCAGACTCCTGGCATCGTCGGGCGGCCACGAGATGTCGATGGCACAAGACCTCACCCCTACATCACCCTGCAGAGAAGATGCTGTAATGTTTTGGGGGAAAGAACAGATCATACGGCATTTGGCTTCCTTCCTAGCATCTGCTTTCTTTTTGGCTAGTTGGGGAGATGGAAATGAACACATGAAGTGTCTTTGCTGGACGACTCTGTGGAGACAAAGAGAGGAGGGGTTTTCACAGATAACAGCCATCATCAAATGATACAACTGTGTTCCAGGATAAGAAGCGTCGATGCCTCCAATCCCAACACTTTTTGATGCCGACTGTGTGCCTGACACTTTACAAATACTGTCTCTTCGAACGTCCCCACCAGCCCACAGCTGACAGAGGCAGAGACTGGACCTGTTTAAATTAATTAACTTGCCCAGGCCCCACAGCCCATGTGTATCACAGGCAAGATCTAATCCCGGGTCTCTCTGGAGCCAGCCTGTGGTCCTCCCTCTTCTGGGGAAACCCTCATCTTAGTGACGTTCAACCTGCACCCTCTCTGTCCCCCACACCCACTTCCGGGGCCCCTATTATCGTGAATGAGAACTCCAAACTAGGGACCCAAACCCGGGTCCACCATCCCTGTGAACTCTGACCCCTGTGTGAGTCACTGTGCCCATATTTCAGTGACTCAGCCAAGCCTGGAGCAAGGACCTCGTCAGAGAAAGCTGTGTCGCCATGGAAACTGCTCCCTTCCTCAGAACTGACATTCCAAACCACTTCACCAACACTGAATCAGCAGCAAGAATTTTCCAGACAGATGACCCGCATTTCAAACCAAGTCAGAAGATCCTTAAAGTACTGAGTGGTGCCTTCCTTACCAGGGGAACAAGGCGGCAGCCCGTATCCCTTCCCTCACTGTAGAAACGTCTCTGGAGCACCCGCTGTGTGCTGGGGCTGCAGCAGCGGACACAGCAGGCATAGCTTCTGCCTTCAGGAAGCCTGAAGCCTCAGGAAACACTTCCTTTTGGCCGCCCGGCCAGTCCAGCCTGGGCAGAGATGTCCCCCAGAAAGAGGCACAGAGAGTACGCTGTCAGCTGAAGTTTTGGTTACAGATGCAATGTTTGCCTGGTAAAGTGCCTGTTTGTATCTTATCTGCTATCCATTATCGAGTTCTAGACTATGACATAGAATCTTAGGTTCTCATAATTTTCCCTGGGAGAAAAGGATCTGATTTACAAAGTTTGGTTTGCAGCTGTTTCTGTAGGTCCGTTAGGTTATAAGTCAGCCGTTGGGGGCCGAGTTGTCTTGGTTAACCTACTCTACCTTCCCGACCCCATGACCGGACTCTGTGCCTCCCTCCCCCATAATATTTGATGACAGACACCTGACTTTGTTCGGGTACGGGGCTGCTATGTTCTTCCAGTGACCTGGCCCCTCACTAGCTCTTGACTAGAAAGCTCATTCTCTTGTTTGTCAGTATTTTGTTTCCACATCGGTATGAGACACGATTCTGGCCACTTGAGAAGGGAGGGTGTGGTGTCAGCTGGGAGTCGACTGGGATGGGATCTCCTCCCTAATATAGAGAGAGGAGGGAAAATGGCCCTTCCAGTTCTTGGATGTTGTATGAGGATGTAATATCTGAAGGTTCTGCAGCCACTTTGTGACCATGAGGGTTCTAGCCGAGGACAAACCCAATACGCTGAAGACAGCAGAAGGGAAAGGCAAAATGGAAAAGTTAAATTAACCAGCCCTATAATCAGCCAGTCTTGAGACTAGTTGTCATGGAAGATAATTTCTCTTATTGTTTATACCTTTAAGTTGCAACTTCTGTTACATTAGGGAGAGAATGATTCTTCCTCACTCCTGATGTTTCCTTCCATCCGGAAGGAGCCTGTTTTTATAAAACTCTTGGCCTCTCTGCTCTCTCACCCAGTGCTTTCTTCCCAGGATTAGTGAAGTTGGAAGGAGAAGCTGGGCCTGTTTAGCCCTGCCCAAGCCGGCGCCTCTTGCTCTCGGGAAGAAGCTCTGCACAGGAAGCATGCATTCCATTCTGTTCCTTCATGCCGTAAGTTTTGCAGGGACAGGTCCCTACGAGGGGAGGCCTGGGTTGTCCCAGGGCTGCCTGTGACTGGGGGAGATCAATCTACCTAAATATGAGATTCAATATTGGAAAGCACATTTATCTGCAGATATAAGCCACATCCTACATTAGCAGCACTGATCAGTAAAAGAGGTGACATTTTGATCTCCTTCGGTTTTACTCTCAACTGGTTAATGACTAGCTAGGAGGTCACGCACCATGCCCCTCCCCTATCTTTGTACATGTTTCTGGGCCCTGGACCAGATCCTGTACCTGGAATTTCTGTATCTTGATATTAATCACAAGGTAGATTTGACCTTGGGCCTTGCTATGCACTCCAACTCGCGTTTACCAGAGATTTGCATTGGTAATTGTTGGATCCTTTCTGTGTTTGAATTCTTATTTGTACTTCCATGTGGAAAGAGTCTCCTTGATGGGCAAAGATGGTGGAGGGACAATCTGGAAGGGTAAGATCCAAACATTCTTGGAGTTTTGTCCCATCTAATTCAATGAAAACTTTATCCACACCTCCATATCCCATTAAAAAAATTTTTTTTTTATTGAGCTAACACTGGTTTACAACATTACAAAAGTTTCATGTGTACATCATAATTTGACTTCTGCATATACTACAGTGCATTTCTATACATTAACAATGAACTAGAAGAAAGAGAAATTAAGAAAACAATCCCATTTAAAATCACAACAAAAAGAATAAAATAACTAAGAATGAATTTAACCAAAGAGGTAAAAGATTGGTACACTGAAAACTATAAGATATTGTTGAAAGAAATTGAAGAACACACATAAAAATGGAAAGATATTCTATGCTCATGGATTAGAAGAATTAACATTGTCAAAATGTCCACATCACCTAAAGCCTCTACAGATTCAATGCAATCCCTATCAAAATCCCAATGACATTTTTCGTAGAAACAGAACAAAAAATCCTAAAATTTGTATGGAACCACAAAAGACCCTGAATAGCCAAAGCAATCCTGAGAAAAAAGAACAAAGCTGGAGGCAACACATTCCCTGATTTCAAATGACACTACACAGCTAGAGCAATCAAAACAGCATGGTACTGGCAAAAAAACCCAGACATACAGAGCAATGGAACTGAATTGAGAGCCCAGAAATAAACCCACACATATATGACAGCTAATTTACGACAAAGGGGCCAAGAACATACAGTGGAGAAAAGAAAGTCTCTTCAATAAATGGTGTTGGGAAAACTGGACAGCCAATACCTCTTTTAATGCAAGCTTCTTCTCGTTCATACAGCCTCTGGAAGGTCAGTGGAGGCGGTCATGTTTGCAGCTCCCATTGGCACAGCTGATTGGCCACTGGCTCAAGAACAGCTCATCCACTGGCTGTGAACTCAGCCAATCAGATACTCTCAGAGGCTGACGGAAGAGGCACAGAGAGGACAGTCTGATGGTGATGGGCATGAGAACGGGAAGGCCGTGCTGGAGATGGACAAGCCAGGACATGTGACAGCCAATGTCACGAGGAAACTAGGTTTGTGAATAAGCTGGACGGAAAAAAAAGGAAGTTAACAAAGGGGAGAGGAGAGGAATCCTACAGAGAGAAGAAGAAGAATGGCAATAGAACTTCCTCTTATGACCAAAGGGAAGTAACAGGGACCAGATATTTCCTCACATCAGAAACAACAAAAAATATATGATATGTGGAACAATGGTTTTTGAGACCCTGGACATCAGGCAGCAAAGAACCGTGATGCCTGGGTAGCAGGAGTCCATAAGACGAGCCCCACCAGTGCCCGTCCTACTGTGCTGTGCTGAGAGAGCGTCCAGGCCGCCGCACAGCCTGGCAGGCTCCCTCTGTGGAGGACACAGACAAGTGCGTCTGTGCAGGAAATGTTTGCTGAATACATGAGACGGCGGACGATGGTTTCTGACGGGGTCCAGCGTGAAGGATGTTCTCTGTCTCTGCAAGTCTGCCCTCCTCCCTCTCCACCTGCTCTGTAACTTGGAGCACTGAGGAGGGGACGATGGAGGGAGAAGGGCCACCCGTGGTGTCCTCTCCCCAGCTCCCTCCCCACAGGATCCCACTGGCTGTGTCCCAGGCAGCTTCTCTCTCCAAGACCCAGTAACTCCCTCTCCCCTCACTCTGTCTCTTTTGGGCCCTGAAGTAGGAACAGCCCAGTGGTGCGCCCCTCCCCCCCTTCATTATAGTCCCCACACCTTGCCCTCTACTGTGTAAATAGTCTTTTTGTCCAACTCTCCTCAAATTTCCCAATTACTCTACCACCCTCCCAATTCCTCCCAGAAGCCTGACAATACATGCCCGTTCACTTTGTTAATTGGGGAACAATTCAAAAATAACTTCTCCAGCTCCAAGAAGATCATATTTGCTGTCGAGCTCACAGAAACTGAACTCTGTTCTTCATCAGCATCATTTCAGAATAATCATGCCTGGGTCAGGTGACCTGGATGGAGGGCTGGCGCAGGAGAGGCCTTAAATGTTTGCTATATTTAAAGTTTGAAAGGAGAGGCCATCCGATCTCTCAGCGCAAGCCACTGCCTGGAAACTGGGAGACTGGGAAGCGTCCATTGTGCTCCGTGACCTTGGGCAAATCCCTTGATCTCTTGCGTTTCAATTTCCTTTGAAAAATTGGAGGTGGCTTGGAGTCCTCACTAATAAAAATAAATGTAAAGCCATTTGCCAGAGCGAGTTCAATACCCTTTCTTGGTGCTTTTCTCAGAGGTTATTTTTGTGTCCGGCACGTCTGTGAGTGCATTTGATAAGGCGTTTCCTGGAGGTGTTTGTGAGAGTCCCTGCGAGCCAGGGGGTCGCGGAGCTCCACTAGGGCGCTGCGGGGACAGAGAATTCCACGTGGACCTTATTTTTGTACCTTTTTTCCCGAAATAGAATGGCACGATTCTGTGCAGTTCTGCGTCCGGGTGGCTCTACCTCCTGGGGCGCTCTGGCCTCTGAAGGAAGGACGTCCCCTGCTCCTGTTTCCTTAGCAGGTTTCCTCAGACCCTGCTGAGGGGAATGCCGCTTGGCAGGAAGACGCATGCCGCCAAGGTCTCCCGGAGCCTCAGGGGTCTGGCTGGCCCCCGGTCCCGCTTCAGTCCTCTCGTTCCTCCTGAAGGACCAGACAGCACTGGGCACCACAGAGGTTGATGCTCCCTGGGTTTGCTTGGCAGAGATGTCCCTCAAACCTGCTTCCTTGGAGCACGGTGGGACCTGCCGGGAGACAGTGCATCCTGCCAGAGTGTGCAGGGACCCTGGGATAATGTGTCACATCGGAGCAGCAGTGGGCACTGTGGAGGAAGGATGAGGGGGCCTGTCCCAACCAGCTGCGAATTGGGGGCACACTTTGCCCTCTGGAAATGACTGCATACAGGGTTGTCTGATTAATACAAGACATCCAGGTAAACTTGAATTGCAACTAAACAATACAGGTTTTTTTAGAATAGCACAGGACCTTCTTTTATAAAAATGGTTTGTTGTTTATCTCAAAACTCAAGTTTTCCTGGGTATCCTATACTTTTATTGGCTGGATCTGGCAACCCTAAGTGTGTATTAGCAGCTGGCACATGACAGGCACCCCGCAGAGTTCCCTGCACTCATTCATTCATTCAGTCAGTATTCCTGTGTGTCGACTACAGCACGGACAAGACAGTACCCGTGTCTGGTGGCTGCTGTAACAAACACCATGTATGTAGTGGCTTAAATGACACATGCGTGCTCTCTTACAGTTCTGGAGGGCAGAGTCCAACATGGGTCTCATGGGGCTAAAATCAAGGAGTTTGCAGGGCTGCTTCCTTCTGGAGGCTCCAGGAGAAAGTCCATTTCCTTCCTTTTCCCGTTACTGGAGGCACCCGCATTCCTTGGCTTGTGGCCTCTTCCTCCATCTTCCACTCCAGTAAGAGGGGTGGAGTCCTGCTCGTGCCGCCATCTCTCTTCTGCCTCCCTCCTCCACATGTAAGGACCCGGGACTACGTTAGGCATACCGAATAATCCAGGATCATCTCCCAGTTTTAGGTCAGCTGATTAGCAACCTTAACTCCATCTGCAACCCTCACTGCCCTTTGCCATGTAAGGCAACATTTTCACAGGTTCTGGGGTTAGGACGTGGACGTCTTTAGGGGCCATCATTCTGCTAACACAGTCTCCTGTCTCTTGGAGCTCACAGTCTGAGGTGGGAGGTGGGGGTGGGAGAGAGGCAGACCAAAAATAAGTAAACCAAAAATAAATGTGTTTGCAAGTAAGGCAGGGTCTCTTATTTCTCCTCCTGTATGTGCCCACCCTCCCCCCAACCCAGGGACATCTGGCACAAGCTGGCACAATGCCTTTCAACAGTCGAATGAATAAATAATTATGGGATGGTTACACAATGGAATATTATGCAAAAATGAGAATGAACCAATCTTGCAGCACACAGCAACCCAGCAGAATCTCGCTAATATAACGCCAAGTGAAAGAAGCCAGCACAAACACCCGTGCCAATAGGTGACAGGGATCTGCACTTGTGCGGGTGTCAGGCTGTGTCAACCAGGCCGAGTGGGAGCCACTTTCGCTGCCAGGTCCCGGTTGGAGCTGGCGGGAAGAGGGATGCGCACTTGATCTGGCGGGTGGAAGTGGAGCAGCCGCCTTCACGCTCAGGAAGTCCTCGCGGCTGCCCTGGTGAGAGACAGCATAGAGGTGCTGGCGGGTCCCTTGTCCTTGTTCTCTCCCTCTCCTTCCAACCGGCCAGCCTCGCTGACCACCAGTGACCCCTGGACCACCTGTCACAGAAGCAATTCTCGACCAAAGGTTTCTTCACCCGCTCCCCTGCTGGGTTCCAATCTAGCAATGCATGCGCAAGCCTGCCTTCCAGATTTCCCAGCAAGCCACACTTGTCCACGCACAGAGTCTTCTGGAAGGCTGGGGCGGGACTCATCTCTAACCCTCCCCAGCTCCTCCCACAATTGTGCACAGTCTAATCCCTGTAATAAATCTGTTATTCCACATCACTCATGTAGTTCTGCCTCCTGGACTGTACCAGGCCTGATAAGCCTTATCAGAAGGCTGGAGAGTGGGAGGCACAGCTGGAAGGGGCGCTCGGGGGCTCTGGGGGCGACAGGGGCTGGTTCCAGGGCCGTGTTTATTTTGCGAAAATTCAAGCTGCATGCCTTATGATTTGCGCACTTTTCTGGATATTTCGACATGCACTTTTTCAAAGGGTGTTTTTCAGTTTTGCTACCATGGTTATTTTCTGTCACGATGCTTATCAAGTTCCCAAAGCAGATGCGAAAGGCTCGGTTTCACTTGGTGGGTCTGCCAGGCTCCTGGGCTCAGAGGAAGGGGCGGGAGCGCCTTATCTCCTGGTGTGAGTTCCCAGGCCCGGCCGGCCGGCCCGGGCGGCGGCTCAGCGGAGGTCCGCTCGCCACGGCGGGCGCAGAGCGCTGGGAACCGCCCAGGGGCCGGGACGGGGCCGCGGCGAGGTTCCCTTCTCTCCTGGAGCCGCATCCCCCAGGGGAGAGGCGATCCCAGCGAGTTCCCTTTACATTTTAATGGGCTCTTATCTGGGGGCACTGCCCGGGGAGCTAGCCGGCCTCGTAAACCTCCGAGGGCCATTTTATGTGCTTTTCCCACCAGCTCTTCAGCGACCCTGAGAAAGACCCTCGCGCTGCGATTAGGTGGGCGGGGGTGAGGGGCATTCCCCACTCCAGGGTCAGCCAGGGGCGCAGGACGCACGCCCAGCTCGGCCGGAATTCAGCCGCTGGGGTCTCAGCTTTCCCGCCAAGAAATGGCCTTTACGCACTTTAGTGCTCCAAAAGAGCACTCGCCGGGTGTCGGGCGCTGCGAGCGGAACACAGCCCTGCCCTCCGGGCGTGCTGTCCGGGAGGCGCTGCAGAGCTCCTTTGCAGTTGTATATATTTACTTGTCTGTTTCATATATATTTATGTATTTATATTTATTTTTGAACAGTATATTACAGAAAATAATTATAGCCTATAAAATATTCATAATTTATATATTATGTTTGTAGTTATGTTATAGAAGATATATTTATAATTGTAATTGATAAATATAATTAAATCTATAATTTGTATAAATTATATTTATTTTATATAAAATATTTATATGTAATTTATAACTATATTTATATTATAATTAATAATTATATAGTATAATTCATATGTAATTTGTATATTATATGTAATATAATACATACTTTATGTATAATATAGAAACAAGTGTGTTTCTATAGAAATATATTTAAATATACTAGATATATTTCAATGTCCATCCGGCCCTCCTGTCCCTGTCCTTCTGCAAATGCAAATTTTACCTGGTTGAAGCCAAAGGACACACGGTGTGGGGGCTCTGTGCCTTCATGTGATGCTACAGGAAGAAATGCAGAGTCCTTTTGGCCCCAATGCTGGAGGTCAGGAGCAGGTGGCCCAGGCAGCAGGAAGACGGGGCGTGGGGGCCTGGGAGGCTCAAGGCTGGAGCTCCAGTCTGGGCTCAGGGCCGGGGCCAGCCCGTCCTTGTCCTCGTACTTAGGCTTCCTCTTCCTCTCTCTCCTCCCTCCTTCTCCTCCTCTTTCCCCACGTCCAAAGGCTTTCTCTCCTCAGTCTCGCCCTTAGCGAGCACGCTCACCCTCCACCCCCTTCCTTGTAGGTCAGGCCACCACTACCCCTCACCTGGATGATGACAACTCGCCTCCCTGCTTGCACCCTGGCCGAGTGAATTCTCACAGAGGAGCCGCCTTCCTTCTTCAAACCCAACTCAAAACCCTCCAGTGGCTCCCCCCTCAGCACGACCCACTCCAAGGTCCTTACAGTGGCCGGGGACCCCCAGGATCTGGCCCCACCTGTCCTCCTCCCCACTTGCTCCCCACACTGCGGCCTCCTCCTTGCTGCCCCATGAACCCTTGGTCATGGAGCCATCTCTGCGCTCACTCCCGTCTCTACGAGGAGAGCAGAGATCCAGGAACCCACTCCTCCCTTCCAGATCAAATGCCACAGGCTTAGGGGGGCTGCAGGACTGTCCTACTTGAACAGCACCATCCACACTTCCTGTCCTATTCACGCTGCTTGATTTCTCTTCATAGAACTCGATGCCTGCAAGTGTGTGCTCTGCATTTTCTCTCGTATGTTTGTTTATGGTCTGTCTTCACGCTGGGATATAAACTTCCCGAGGACAGGGTCGTTGTTGGCATCTCCAGCGCAGAGAGCAGGGACTGGGACACTATAGGTGTTCGTAAATACCTGCTGCATGCATGAATGGGTGAATGATTGAATGAATGAATCATCCTCTCCTCCCTCCACTCTGCTGCCCGCTCACACTCTGGACTGGCCACGGCCATTTCCGTCAAATGTGAATAGACATTCTCCTGGGAAATGTATTTTCCTGCCAGATTTCCAACTGCTGATGTCCCTCAGACAAAAGGTCCCCACCACCCGCTCTGGTCATTTCCAGCACGCAGCTTCCTACACACAGGATCCCTGAATGGCGAACGCCCCCAGGGCCTGGTGATCCTTTAAAAGTTGATCTCAGTTTCCGAGTACGCTCCTGGTCCGAAACGAGCCAACCACCTAATCTTTGCAGAGCTTTTTCAAGGAAGGATGAACTGCAGAAAGTTCTCTGAAAACCTTCCTCTGAGAAGGAGTGAGATTTGGAGCCCCACCCCTCCCCTCCTTCTCTAGATGTATCCGTCTCTCCCCTCTCTTCTCTCCTTCTTCTGTCATCTGCCCGGCCTCCTCACTCCTTTGCATCTCCCTGTCTGTGGGGACAATGGAGCCCACGGCTACCACAGCTGCTCCTGGAGTCCGAGTCTCCCGGGGGAACAGCCCCTGCCTCGGTGGAGAGCCGGGGCCCAGGAGGCCCCCTGCAGAGGCCTCCCCCGGCTGCAGGGAAGAGCCACAGATGTGGCAGGCCAGCAGAGCTGTTCTGTGGATTCCTACACACAAATCCTATTCATCTGAAAGGAAGGTCCAGGGGGAAGCAGGGCCAAAAGCAGACCTCGGACAGGAGAGCTGGAGACCACGCGCCGACCCTCCGGCCAGCCGTGCTCGCAGCACTGGAGGTCGTGCGGGCCTAAAGGCAGGGAGGGGGCTGGCTGGTCTGGGGTGGGGGACAAACTGCCTGTTGGAGTTGAGCTACACTCTAGAGGGAACTTTCGCTCTTTGCTCTTCCCACCGTTTGTCCCTGGCTCGGCTGGGTGCCCACCGCCGCCGTCCCTGAGGCTCCAAGTGGCAGCCACGCTGAAGCTCCCTTCGGCTGGTCTGCAGAGGACCCTTCTCCTCAGTGCTTCCTCCACCAGTTCCTCGAACAGTCAGAGATTCTGGAAGCCTTCTGACATCTCGGTGGAGAGAGCTCGTGGGAAGATAGGGCTGAGGAAAGAAACGATGAACCCGAACGCAGCCCCACATACACCCCTCATGTCGATGTGTTGATCCCGCAGGACATCACCCCACTTCTCTGCCTGTCACAGGAACGGTAGAGCCACCACCTCAGCCATGCCTGCTCGTGGTGATGCATTCATTCACTCATTCATTCACTCACTCCCACGTCTCTACTGTTCCCGAGGGGCCCGCAGGCGGGCCCCAGCTGTGAGGTGGAATCCCAGCTTCCAGCCTGCAGCCGTGTGGCCCGGGACACGTCTCTGCTCTTGGTGCCTCTGTTCTCTCACCTCCGAGGCAGAGGTGATGACAGAGCCCCTTCATAGCTCGTGGTGAGGATGAAATAAGTTACTGAGGTGAGCTCTTGGTGCAGCGCCTGGGCCAGGGGGAGCCCCCAGAATTGTTGGCTGTTGTCACCTGGACTAAGTGCCACTCACCTGGACTTGTGAGGACAGCGAGAATGTTTGTGGAAGTCCCCGGCACATAGTTGGGGTCTAATCCTTCCCAATGTTTGTTCTGGAAGATGAAGCCCTGGCGTTTGCTCTCCCATTTTCCTCCCTCCTCTGCAACCCCTGCCCTCCGCCCTTGCCTCCCCACAGCCAGGCCTTAGATGGCCATTTCTCCCTGTCACCCCGCCACCTCTGGGCAGCTCTCCTCCCCCTGACTCTACAAAAGCCAGCCGAGGGACAGGGAGGGCCTGACTCACCTCGCCCGACAGGGGCCTCTCCCTGGGTAGGCACGTGCTTCAGACACCAGGCCCCACGGGGGCCCCACAGTTGCCTTGGCCCTCCTGGCGTTCAGCCCCCAAGGGAAGGCAGCGCTCTTACTTATACACCAGGAACCCTTCCCAACGTGCCCATGGGCAGTGCTTGGATCTGCTTGGAGGGAGGCTGCTGGCTGCCCTGTTACTTCCAAACCTTCAGACATTGTTCCTGAGTTTGCCCTGGTGGGTTTTGGGTGGGAACTCATTCATTCATTCATTCATTCATTCAGTGATGGCTGATGTCCTGTACTATTGTGAGCTGGATGAGAACGTAGAGCTAACAAACAAAACCAAAAAAACCCAAAATGGTTACCCTGGGGAATGGAGCAGGGGATGGGCTGGAGTAAAGCAGGAGGCCAGTGTTTCCATTAAAAGGTTTTCAGGATTACTTGATCTTTCTTAACCATGTGCACTTATTACATGAGGAATAACACAAATACAAATTGGATTATGTCGATCCCTGCTGAAACCACCCCCCGCGACATCCGGGACTCACAGAACACAACCCCGGCCCTTCCAGTGGACTCTGAGCTATGCTGGCCTGGCCCTGCCTCCCTCTCCAGCCTCTGCTCCAGCCACACTCAACACCACAGGGCCTTCGCACGTTCTGTTCCCTTCTACTGTGTGCTTTTCTCCCAGCTGTCACTGCGGACTCAGGTTACACTTCATCAAAGGTTCTAAATCTAATGATATGTTTGTGTGGTCATCGACTACCATCTCTTCCCAGATAGACCTTAAGTTCCCGGAGGGAAGGGGCCATGTGTGCTCACGTACTGGCGGACACCAGCCCCTGGCACTTCCTGGTACCTGAGGCTTCCCTGCACTTGCGGGATATAACAAAGTGGGAGCAATTCATGCCTCAGGAGAAAACATGCAGAAGTCTCTCCCACGCTCTGCTGCCCCGTGCCGGCACCTTTCCCATTTGCTAAAACGTGGGTAAAATCCATGTCCTAATCATATGTGTCACCCCAGAGGCCTCTGAGCAGTGACAGGGGCTCAGAGAACTTGACCTGTGCGCAGACTTGAACAGACGTGAGTTAAAGGAGGAAAAACCTCTCCAGCAAACCATCTCCCTGATGTCCAGACGCAGCGGCTAAAATTCCACCATAAAAGCCACTCCTCTCGGCTCAGGAAAGGCACCCGTTAAAACAGGAATGAGAGCCAATGAGATAATCTTATGGCGACAAATTGTGGGACAGGGCGAAAGAGCAAGGGAGCAATGTTCCTGCGACGGGACGGTGGTTTCACCTGCAGCCCCTGGACACCAGCGGTGGACGTGGCTTCTGTTTGCGTCCACCTGGCCCTGGGCGCAGCACCCAGGGACCGCCGCGTGCCCCTCGTCCTCGCCACCAGGGGGAGCAGGGGAGTCCTGTTTCCGTACCTGGAGACCCAGGTTGGGGCTACACATCTTGTTCTAACTTGGTTTCATCCCAAACACCTGGAAAAATTATGTAAACACATTTTTTCAAAAAAATCTGCAGATCCCTTAACCCCAGTCCCAGAGAGCCTGGTATGCAGTGGGCCCCGGGAGTTTAGGTTTGTGGTTTTTTTTTTTTTTTCTTTTTATCAGTTTCCTTGGTTGATTTTGATGTAGCTGGCTCCTTGGACCACTGGTCTGCCTTTTAATTGTGACTCACCTACAAACAGACTGGGCACTGAAATTCCACGAAGACAATCAATCCCACCCCATCATTGATCACAAGGAGGATGAGAACAGAGGAAGGAGCTGCCCTGATGACTCATTTCTTCTCTCTCTCTGTCTTGACCCTGTCTGGAGTCCCCTGCTCTGTGCACACCAGGAGGGCAGGTGGCAGGTGGCCCGTGTCTGAGAGAAGATGCTCTCAGGGAGTTCTAGAAGGTTCGGAGACTGCCGGAGAAAGGGGTCATCTTGCTCGTCTGTGGGTGCCCATTCTTATCTTTATTTTTTCACTTGTTATGGATTTATTTATTATTGATCTTTAGTTCAACTCAGGGGCCGAGAGCTGAGTTCATCGCAGCCGTCAGTGGCTGGGGCATCATTCCCCTCCCTGGTCCAGCAAGCCCCTCTCTCGTTTTATTTCTCTAATCCTCTCTGTCTGGGTTCCCACTTCCATCCCCTCCTGTCACGTGGGCAACTGTTCTGATGTGTCTTTGTGCTGGTGTGTGTCCTAGTGCAAGGTTTCACGTGCACACAGTTTTCATGAGTGGTCCGTGTTGTGTCTCATTCTCCTTTTCCTTTTCCCCCTCAGCACAGTGTTAAGATCTACCCGGGGGCTGAGTGGACCCAGTCATCGTCCCTAACTGGTGCCTTACACTCGGGGTGGGTGCCCCACGTTGCACTGTCCACTGTCCCAGTGACGGCTCCTGCGTTCTCAGCAACATAAACAGCACTGTGATAGACATCTCCGTACACGTCCTACGCGGACCTGTATGAGAATTCTGCAGGGTATTTATCCAGGATGGGGTGGGTACTCGAACACTTAACCTGACTAACGACAGCTGTCAGGGTTTTATGCCTCAACCTTAAGGGGGAAAACAAATTAATTACATAAATGCAAGCATCCCGTGGTGCAAATCTGATTAGGCCCCAAATTGCAGAAAAGGAACTTCTAAGTTAAACACAAGTACATTGTTGATCGTTACTCTCATGTATGAAGCACATCGTACTATTTTTATTCTTTACACTTTTAGCTTTCTTCGAAAGCTTCTGAAATCAGACGTGAAGACATCCTCTGTGTTAGCAAATGCTGAAGAAGGTTCAGGAATACTCAAAGTGTGACTCAGGACCAACAGCATCAGCAGCACCTGGAGCTTGTTAGAAATGCAGGCTTCAGACCCCACCCAGACCTGCTGAGTCAGAGGCTTTAGGGCAGAAATCTGTGCTTGAGCGAGATCTCCAGGGGCCTTCTCAGACAGGTGGAAGTCTGGGAACAAATGAAGATAAATCTGATAGATGATAGATAGATAGATAGAGGGAGAGAAAGAGAAAGGTGACCGATTAGATAGATAGATGGACAGACAGGCTGATCCTCATTTTGGCAAATCATAGAACACAGAATCACAAGCCTGAAGCTCCCTTCAGTGAGCATTTCGTGGCGTATTTCTTCAGTAGTGAGAAGACCCCCAGAGTCCTCCTGAGGAGGGTGGCAGGGGCACTCAGCCGATGGGGCCAAGCTACCAACCGTCTGCCTCAAACACATCTCAACTTTCAGCCATTTTACAAACATCACATCCTGGGAGCTTTCCACAGAAGATAAGACCCCAGGATGGGACAGAACTGAAAACTCCTAACTGGTCCAATCTCCCCTCATTTCACAGACATGGAAACCGAAGCTCAGAGAGGTGAAGTGCCTCCCCCAAGGTCACACAGCTCTTCGCTGGCAGGGCCAGGCTTAGTTCATCTCCATCCAGGGCTTCCTCTATGACACGCTCAGCCCTCACTGTGGAAAAGAACGTTCTGGAAGAGCTCAAGGGGCTGGGGGCAATTCTGCGAGGGTCTGCGTGATTCTCAGCAGGCTGATTTTACGGACGAAGAAGTGGCTGAGGCAACTCTCCGGAGGGCGCGGAGGAAGCCTGCTGGGGCCCCCGAGCCCTCCCCACTCTGCTGTCCGCCTCCCCCCAGAGACACAGAGAGCCAACCCCGCACACAGCTGGCGGCTTCAGTTTCCCGGCCAGGTTCATTTTGACATTCCAAGACGAAAAGCACAAGCGTGTTCCGATGGGACAGGCCGTTACTGCGGTGCCATTCAATGGGGTTTACGATTTTCCTGGAGCCTCTCAGCCGGGTGATGCTGGAGAATGAGCCAGAAAAAGAAAATTCTTAGGTGACGTAAATGCAGTCAAGACACTTGCAAGGGGCATGCACTTTTCCTGCCCCGGGAAGGGGTGGGGTGTGGGGAACGGAGCCATCTTAGAGCCAAATAGAGAAAGAGAAAACGGACAAGTCCCCGTGCCTGCAGATTCTTTGCAGAGCACGAGGTCCTCGTGCGTTGCATGCCTTTGCTTTTGAACCGGATGCTTTGACTTAATAAATCCTCTGGGTAATTAGCAGACAGGGGACACTCATTAAATCATTAGAGCTGAGATCACCGGAGAGGGCATTAGACAGTCAGGACATTAAATGCATTATTTTATTTCCAGATAAAAGTTATTTTGGTGGAGCCAGGCTTGCCAGAGAAGAAGGTGATAAGATCAGAGGCCGTCGTTAACCGCCAGATACCCTATTAGGGGTCCGAGCAGACGGGGTCTCCGATGACAGTCCAGACGCGAAAGGGCTGCAGGGATGTGTTTCAAGTCAGAGGAATGGATGCCCAAAGACTGGCCTGTGCACGAGGCTGACGGGCTCGTCCCCATTTGCCTGGGACTGCCCCAGTGTTAGCATCCAGTCTTCCGTCCCGGGAACCTCTTTAACACTCGGAGCAGCAAGTCAGCCTTTGCAGGTTCCTGGGGGCATCAGGGAAAGTGGGTACATTTCTGATGGGCCAGCCCCAGGCTTCACATGAAAGAAAAAAAGCCCTTGTGTTCGTTCTCCTCCAGGAGAGGGATTCTCGGCTTGTTAGTAAACATGGATGTTGGACTCGGTGTCCAGCCCGGGTCTCTCTCTTGGTGGCCACCCAAAATATTCTTCTAGGCAAAGGGAAAGGGAAGGAGAGAGAGAAGGAGACAAAGAGGGAGGGAAGGGAGAGGGAGGGGGAGGGAGAAGAGAGAGGGAGTTGTGTGGGGAGTAGCTATTTCCTGGAGAAGTGCGTCTAGTTCCGGGGGAAATGAGTCTCTAAGAGAAGGTGTCTGCAGGAATGTCGCCCATCAACCCTGACGCCAGCATTGTTATTGCAGGTCTGGGCATCTGAGGGGTAAAGTCACCCTCTCTCTCTCTTTCCCCATGTTTGTGCAATGCCAGCCGGATTCAGCGGCCCTTTATTAAAAACATCTGGCTGTTAAGAGGCTGCGCCCCGTTCAAGAGAGAAACCCAGATGGGAGGTGGTTTCGACTTTCGGGCCAGGGTGTCCCAGATGGGGACAGCCTGGCGGGGCGAGGACCCAGCTGTCTGTGTCTCCTGGTCTGTAAATGGTTCCTGCCCTGTCGCACACTGTGTGGGGAGGTGGAACAGGAAGCAAAGTTCAAGAGCATTGGGAAGATGGTCTAGTTTGTTTGAATGTAAGAGCGACATGTGAGGAGGCCGTGTCCTAGATTTTAGTGGGCAACACGTGGTCCAGTGGGTCACGACTTTGGGCTGTAGAGAATGTACCAGATGCCTCACAAATACTTAAGGAGTTGGGATTCCTGAAACAGGGCTGAGTTAAGACTACCTGATGATCTCTAGTTTTAAAGACCTGGCTCATCAATTTTCTACTATAAATGGGATCGCGTGAAATACCTTCCTACTGAACTCTAGACGCATCTTGCTACAGATCAATAACAGAAGTTCATTCTCTCCCTCCCTGCCTCTCTCCCTCATAAAGCATCTCACAAGCATTTATGGGGTACCAGTGATAAAGACAATGATGACTATTTACACAGTCATTCATGAGTGCCTACTATTCGCCAGCCAAACCTAAATTGGACACATCATTTCATCTCAACTTCACACCTACTTTATATTGTTGGAAAGTATACATAACATAAAATTTGCCAATTGAGCCATTTTTAAGTGTCCAGTTCAGTGGCGATAAGAACATTCACATTGTTGTGCGACCATCCCCACCGTCCACCTCCAGAGCTTTTCCATCTTCCCAAACGGAAGCCCTGTCCCCATTAAACACTCACTCCCTGTCCCCTCCCCCAGCCCCTGGCACCCACCATCCTACTTTCTGTCTCTATGACTCTGACGACTCTAGGGACCGTGGCCCGAAGTGGAATCCTACAGTATTTGTCCTTTGGTGGCTGGCTTCTTTCCATCAGCACAGTCTTCAAGTTCATCCATGTTGTAGCAGGCGCCACGATGTCCTTCCTTTTTCAGGCTGAATAATATTCTGTTGTGTGGATGGACCACATTTTGTTTATCCGTTCGTCTGTCAATGGACACTTGGGTTGCTTCCTATTCCTTGAGGCTTTAACTAAAGAAAACATTTTTGCTTTTTGCAGAGTTTTTTGTTATTGCTGCTGGTTTACCCCAAACATATGAGAGGCTGGATTTCCAGGCTGGTTTCTGACAGCTGTGTCTCGCTTTCTCCGAAGACCTGAGATTTCTGGGGTTCAAGGCCCAGAGGTCCTTGGGTTTTTCTGAGGCCGAGTGGGGAGGTGGGTCCCTGTCTTGATCCCACTTTCCTCAGCCAACCAGGAAGCTCAGAGTTCCACAGCTGCCCCCACCCTGACCCCAACAGCCATGGAAAATGCTGGAACCCAGCTCTGCGGAGACCCAGCTAGATTGTTCTCGCAGGAGTTCAACAGATCCCAAATCCTGATCCTTTCGACCTGGAAGTGTCTGCCTGTTTCGCAGACTCTCTCTGGTCAACCAGATACGGCCCCAGGGAGCCTCTCTCCTCGTCTCCCTGTTCCCCGCTGAGAACGCTGGGATGGGTTTCGCTCTGCTTGACCATTCCCAGACTGTCAGCGCGTAGAAGTCTCTCCAAAGATTTTCATTCACAAACCATCAGCAGAAGCCCATCCAAAGCCAGGAACAATCTCTCCCTCTGCCCCGCTCCTGCGAGCTGACGTTACAACCCCCTCCTCTGCATAAACAGAGCTGATCACTTTATACCCTTTGTATATTGTTTCTTAATATGAATGAAGTGAAACAGCTAACCGGTAGTCATTCAAATTACGGCCTAACGTAAACTGACAACGCGGGTCGAAGTGTTTAGCTTCAGAAACTGTGAAAACGGTCACAGCTTAGTAATTAACTCACATTTACTTAACCCCGACATTCACTTTGTTTTCATTATTATTATTTTTAATTAAGGAAACGAGGTTCATTCTGCTGGGGGAGGATTTGATCTGATCTGTGCCCATTTAATTTCAGCTGACCCAGCCCGAGCCCTGGCCCCGGATGCTCCCCCATCGGCCTCCCCGGCACAAACGTGAAATCAGGGCCACCAGCTCCAACACAAACAGCCTCCCGCCACCGGGCTCTGAGGCCGCGGTGGGTAGGGCTTGGGGCAAGACGAGGGCACGCTTTCAAAAGAAACAGAGAGTTTTTACCTTTTTGCCAACAATTCTGTAGGCAACATTTGTTTCCTATTTTCCCTTTATTTTTTTCATTAAATCACTTTTATAAACTCCTCAAAAGTCTCAGTTTATTCAGTGACAATTAGTTTATGGCATTTTTGAAGTGGATTTAGATTCGAGTGATAAAATTACAAGCCAAAATTGCAACCACAATGGAAAATCCTGGTTCGTGTTTGGCCTGCGAGACCACAACTGAAAGAATACGGGCTGATGCCAGCGAGCAGGAAGAAGTAGCAATCACAGAACATTCTTGTCCACAGGCAGCAGGATCCCAGACTGGATGCGGCGCCCTGGGCCGGAGGCCCACCGCTTCCCTCTGTGGATGGCAGGATGGGAGAAGCGGATCTGGCCTTGCCAGACAGGTGCAAGGAGAAGAGGGTTCTGCTGGCAGATTCACCTCCCCTTGCCCTGAAACCTGTTCTTTCTTTCTTTGACTCCAGGGCCCGCACTTTCCTGAACTCCAGCCTGCTGACTGCGTCTCAGTTTCTTGGTGTTTAACGGAAACCTTCCTGAGCTATTTCCTGATAGCAGCTGGGAGCCTTTTGAACAGTCAGCAGCGGGATTCTGGAACAATCTAAACTCGTAATGGCAGTTCCAGGGGCAGGGCTGGCTTTGAACTCCAGCAGGAAGTGCAATACGCGGCCAGCTCCCGCACTTTAAAGTCTTTTTCCTTTGCATGGTTTTGACCCCAGCAATCCCCCCAGGGCCTGTTATCTGTGGGGTGGAGGGCCCTGTGCCGGGAAGTCAGGCTTACTGAGCATCTAATGCATCCTAGCTCTGGGGATCCTGCTGTGAGCTGGAGAGGCGGGCCCTTCACTCACTCACAGGGGACAGATAATCACAGAAAAGACACAGTAGAGACCAGAGTGTCTCAGACGGCAAGGACAGCTGGGAGGGAAATGAGCAGGGTGATGGAAGAGAGAGTGATTGTTGGGGGACGGGACAGGGGAGGGATAGGATAGCCAGGGCGGCCAGTGTCGGCCTCTCTGAGAGGGCGGCGATTGAACTGAGATCGAAGGATGAGAAGGAGCCAGCGAGTGAGGGGCTGAGAGAGACCATGCAGACAGTAGGACCGGCAAGCGCAAAGGCCCTGAGGCAGGGTAGTCTTGGAGGTGTTGGAGGCACAGAGAGGATGACCAGCTTGCCAGCAGCTGAGTAAATGAGGGTGTGAGCGGGTTCAGCCTGCAGCGTGGCTGCAGGAGGTGGCCCTCATCCAGCTAGTTCTTCTCCAGCCCTCCTGTCACTGTGTCCTCCTCCCTGACCCCCCGTCTCCCGCGGCAGGCCCCTGGCAATCTATCCTCCATCCTCTTCTCATTTCACAAGCCCTCCTGGAAGATCCAGTTCCTCTCCACCTTCACCACCTACAGCAGGGGGAGGGGAGCACTAGAAACACAACATTTTGACCTCAGGATCCTGACCCTGAGAACAAGCTGGGAACAAGCCCCCCACCTGATGAGCAGCTGGCCGAGGAGTGTCTGCACATGGCAGCTGGCAAAAGAGCCCAGGGGTCAAGTGGCCCAAGTGGCCCTCACTGTTCCCCCAAGAGGGTTACTCCCTCTGTTCCCAGGGCTCCGTCCTGCTGAGGTGCCTCTCTGACACCCCACGCACCCACATGCAGGAGCTGGAGGGCCTAATAACTTTGAAGAAGTGTACAAGCATTGAATGCTCTTTGTGAAATATCTAAACCTGCGGAAAAACCAAAAAGAATCCAAAAAACCACAGTTCACATTTTGGTATGTGTCCTACCAAATACAGATCTCATTCTCTCTCTCTTCCCTAGATAGATGAAAGATAGATAGATGATAGGTGGATAGATAGATCGATAGAAAAATGACAGATAGATGATAGAAAAACATAGAAAAATGATAGATGATTGATAGAAGCAGATAGATTAACAGCGATAGACACACGCATGTAGATGGATAGACACATACACATATATGCATATACACACATCCATACGTGCATACACACCCAAAATGGTAAAAAATGGAATCACACTCTGCAGACTGTTTTACAACTGACTTTATTAACTTTATTAACTTAATACTAATTTAGTACCATGAACCACATCCTTAGATTTTCTTTCCCTATGGCATCATTTGTATTTTTTTATTGACTTTTAAATTACAAGGACAACCCATATTATCTATAACAATTCAAACAATGCAGAAGTGAGTAAAGGAAAAAATCACGCCTCTCTACATTACCCATCCCCACAATTGCACACTGCTTGCTAAACAGCATGTATGTACCCTACTTTGCATACTTTTTCTCTTCAGGTGGAAACATACCCACATATTATTTATTTGAACAGAAAATCAGCTGACACCTGACAGCCATGTTCCCTGAGAATTCACCTCCCCACACCTGAGGCTGCCCACTGGGCCCGCTGCGCCACTCTGCCCCAGCCTGCCTTTTCTGGGGGCATGTTGGTCCACACAGAGGGCAAGCAGAAGTGCTGGAGAGACCACCCCCCCAAAGCAGCCCTCAACAACGAGGGAGAGGGATTTTGAGGATGAACTCCCCCTCGGGGTGGGAGAGCTCTGGGGCGTGGCCACACTGTGTCCCGGTGCATTGAGCCCCAGCGTCCCACCGTGAAACCTTTCTTGGTAAGGCTCCTTTTATTGACCTGCTGTCTTTCCTGTCCCACCTCCCTGTCTCCCACTGCTGTCTCCTGGGGTAACTTCTCAAATAAACTCCTTGTACTCAAGTCTTTATGTCAGGGTGTGCTTCTGGGGGAACCTACACCCAGACAGCCCCAAAGCTTAGACTGGGTGACTTCGCATGGGCAACATTAGGTCGCTCCTACTCCATTATTTTTAGTGGTTGGCTAATGTCAGTCTATAATTGGACTCAGCATTCTGCTGCCTGTGGGCCAAATCTGTCCCACCACCTGATTTTGTAAATAAAGTTTTATTGAGACACAGCCAGCCAGTGTTTTTCTGTTTGTCTATGGCTGGTTTTGCATGGCAATGGCGGAGTCAAATAGTTGTGATAGAAACTGTACGGCCCAAAAAGCCTAAAATATTTACTATCTGATCCTTTACAGAAACGTTTCCCAACCTCTGGTCTAACAGATATAGCAAACCCATATTTAACCAATCCTATATTTTAGACATTTCTCACCCAAGTTAAAAATTCTGTTTTGTTATTGTGATCTGTTTGTTTTGTTTGAGTGTACATAAAATAGCATGCATTCTGTTTCCTCATAGTTAAATCTTTTCACATATATATAATCATTTTCCTTAGATGAACGACTCAGAAAGAACTGTTGGATGAAAAGCTAGTTGCATTTCCAGTCTTTTGATCCCCACAATATTTCTTTCCAGAAAGTCTCCACCAACTGACTCTTCCCCCAGCAGGGTTTGAAAATGCCCATCTGAGGGTCAGGGCTCCTCCTAAACCAAGCCCAGTCTTCCCTGGACCACACAGAAGAGGTGAGGATGATGATGATGATTCTTTGACATCTACTGTGAAATAAGAATGGTATTTTTTCCTTTACATCCCTCAGCTCCGAGTGTCACCACAATCCCCTGAGGTCAGTACTAAACCCAATCACAGATGAGGAAGCCAACTCAGAGAGGTTAAGTAGCTTGCCCAAGGACACAGCTTGGTGTCTGTATCAGGCTTGGGCTGCTGTCACAAATGACCACAAACTGGGTGCATTAAAACAGCAGAAACTTGTCATCTCATGGTTCTGGGGGCCAGAAGTCTGAAATCAAGTTGTTGGCAGGGGCGCGTTCTCTCTGAAGGCTCTGGGGGAAATCCTTGACCTCTTGGCTTCTGGGGCCGCTGGCAGTCCTGGCACTCCTTGGCTTGTGGACGCCTCACTCGGATCTCTGCCTCCATCGTCACGTGGCCTTCTCCCTGTGGTGTCTGTGTCCTCTCCTCTTCTTGTAAGGACACCAATCATTGGATTCAGGGCCACTCTAACCCAGTCTGACCTCATCTTAACTTGATCACAGCTGCAACAACCCTATTTCCAAATAAGGTCACAGTCACACGTACTGGGGTGGGGATTGAGACTTCAACACCTCTTTTTGGGGGACACAATTCAACCCACGACAGTGTCTTAATTTGAGTCCTTCCAGGAGCAGGCAAGAATTCAACCACAAAGAGTTTATTTGGGGCATAGGGATGTGAGAGGGAAGTGGAGGCAGCCCATAAAGGGGTGTGTCCTTTCCCCAGTTGCCCCACTGGGTGATGAGAGCTCCCTCCTGTGGGGAAATAGGAAACCAGTGTGACGACCTCGCTTCAGAATCACCTACTCACGGCGGGAGAGCCTGGGTGTTTATACCAACTCCAGAGAGAATCATATGTTGAGGGCTGGCCTGCTGCATGGGGTGCTGGCAGAGCAGCCTTGTGTGGTGTGGGGGAAGGCCCCCACGCACAGAAACACGGATGATGGTGGCTGGGAGCTGGCCAGAGTCTGGCACTCAGTGAGTATCTGGGGAGCAGAAGCATCAGCCTCCTGATAGAAATGTAGAGTCTCAGGCCCACCCCAGAATCAGAATCTGCATTTCAACAAGCTTCGCAGGTGGTGGGCACGCATGTGACAGTTTGAGACACACCAAGCTGGAGCATACTGAGAAAGCTGAGGGGTGGGGGCGAGGGGTGGCCAGCACCTGCCACACTCAGAGATGCAGGAATCAGGACAATTTCCCAACACGACAGAGTCAGGCCAGCATCCATCCTTCCAGGAAAGCAGACAGTGATTTAACCAGTTGAAGTTAAAGACCAAAGGGGATGAGACCAAAGCTGGTCAGGTCCACGCCTCCCTAAAACCAGAGGTGGGACCTCCGGGGGGCCCAGGGAGGGGCAGGCCAGGGCAGGCCCAGGGCTCTGCCTACATCGTGGTCAGGACCCTGGGCACACAGTAGGACCACTGGTACAGAGGCAGTTAGCAGAGGTCAGGAGCCTTTAAGAGGCAGCCAGTTATTTATGCAGTCACTAAACCTTCCCCAAAGGCTCCAAGCCCCAGTGACGGAGAAAGAAAAAGCCTGTTCTCAAGGAGTACGCAGTCCTGAGGGACATCAGACCAGGGGCCAGTGAGCAAAGGGAGGCAAGGAGAGCCTGCTCACCTCTGCTCCTCCCAGGCTCTACCCTGGCCGTAGCCCCGTTCCTACCTTCTGTCCAAGTGATCAGCTGGCTGCACCCTCTGCCAGGGAACTGGGGAGCCACTGAAGGTTAGTGAAGGGCTATGAGGAAAGTAGTGCTCTGGGTTGCAAGAGCTGGGAACCAGGATGGTTATGAGTGGGAGACGGCTGGGCACAGTGTAGCATGTTCATCTGGGGAAGAGTCCCAGCATGTTCTAGAAGTATGCCTCAGGCCCTAGCTCAAGAAAACAGGCAGAAATACCTTCCTGTAGGTATTTGAAATACCAAGCATCTTTCCATTGAAAAGCTCACGGGAAAAACTGCTCACAGTATCACGTCACATCAACACTGTGTTACAATATGTTACCAGTCCATTTCACAGGTGCTCATTGTGTGCCTACTGTGTGCCGGCCACTGCCCTGGGGACACTGGACAAGACAGACGTGGTCCTGCCCTCGTAGAGCTCACTGTCTGGGGGAGGGACGAGACAGGCACCAGGAACACATGAGGCAGGCAAGTAAGGACTGTATGAGGACAGGGAGCTGTGGGGACACCAAGAAGTGGTACCCAACCCAGCCTGGAGAGTCAGGGAGGCAACATCCAAGCAGACTGAGACCTGAGAGATGGGCAGGAGTTAGCTCAGCTAAAGAAGAGGTGACAAGTATTCCAGGCAGAAGGGACGGTAAGTGCAAAGGTCCTGAAGATGCTGGGAAGACAAGCAGTGCCTTCTGGAATGAGTGGAGACAGAAATGCTTTGGGAGAGGGGGCAGCTGAGACTGAAGAGGTAAGCAGGATACATAAGATACGCATGCAGTGTGATCTCTTTTGTAAACTCACAGACACATTCATCTATACTCAGGGCAAAACAATGCCAAGAACAGATCCCGAAATATTCCTAGAGACTCTCTCTGGGTGGTGAAACTATGACGACTTTGTCTTCTTCATACTTCTCCATATTTGTCAAATTTTCTACAACAAACACTGTGTAGCAGTTAGCTATGGCTCACAAAATGCTGCATAACAACCAAGCACAAAATCATAGCAGCATGCAACAAGAAGATTTATTTAGCTCCCAAGTTCGTGGTTGGTTGAGAGCTGGCTGACCCAGGTCGAGCTCAGCTGGGATGGCTCTGCTCCAAATGTCTCTCATCCTCCTTCTGGGACCGGTGGGCTAGCCTGGGCCTGCTGTTCTCACGGCGACGGATGGCAGAGGAACAAGAGAACAACGCGCAAGATCCCTTGAGGCTTGGGCTCAGAACTGGCATGCTGTCACTTCTACCTCATTCTAATGACCAAAGCAAGGACATGGATGAACTCAAAGTCAAGAGGAGGGCAAACATCTTCTGTCCCTTTGGTGCAAGGCAACTGCAATGTCACATGAGAAAAGTCGTGGATAGAGGGAGCCAGGAGCAACTGGAGCCATTGAGGTGCTATAGATGACATCGCAGTGGTGTTATATGGGGGGGAGGGGGGAGGAGGGGGGAGGAGGGGGAGGGGGAGGAGGGGGAGGAGAGGGGGGGGAGGAGAGGAGGAGGAGGAGAGGATGGAGAAGATGGAGAGGAGGGGGAGAAGAGGGAGGAGGGGGAGGAAGGGTGGATGGAACGGGGGAAAGAGGAGGATGCAGTGGGGAGAGGAAGAGGAGATGGGTGAGTGGGTGAAAGGCAGTGTGTGAATCAGACGTTTTCACCACCAGGACCGAGAAGGCAAATCCGGATCTAATTCTCGAGAGCTCAAGAGCGATGGGAGGAAAAGGCAGAGGGCAAACCAAAGGCCAGCTCTCTATTAGGGAGAAATGGGCACCCCTCATGTCTCGCTTACCCATCTCTGAGATGGGGATGGACGAGTCCCTGAATCAATGTCTACAGAGCTCCCGCAGCAGTGCCCGGCACATCACGAGTGCTCTCAGTCATTCTTGAGCATAAACGTGATGAACTGGATAGTCCCCCCATCCTGAACTGGCCCTGCTGGTAAAGGGTCTGTAGCCCCCACCCACCCACAGCCCTCCTCACGGCCCTGTCCCAGCATCTTGCACGCTGCTTTTCTTCTTCCGCAGAATAAATATATCACTTCCCTCCGGCGAAAGAGAAATAAAAGCAGTTCCTTAATGCATAAGAAGAAAGTATGGAAGAAATTCCAGTTTGATGGTCTACAGGTATGTTTGTTTGGACTGGCGTGTATAAATCAGAGCCTGGCTTACATCAGATTATCGCAGCGGAGTGAGCTCCGCGCTGATTGCGTCTTTACAATCTGTTTACGAGGAGGGCTGAAGTGAAGCGTTCTGGAAGCGGTCGCTGCGTAAGCCTTTAAAAGTTTTTGTAATTGCTCAGCCCAGACCGTTCTGCGCTGGGAAATGCATCCTCCTGGGAGGGACGTGGCCTAGGACACCAGAGAATCCCTCTTGCTGCCCAGCAACCCCTGAGCCCCAAGTACTGGCCCAACACCGCCCAGGAACGGTCCTGGGAACATTTCGGGATCTTTTCTCCTGCTGTTTTGCTCCGGGCGTATATGAACACGTCTGTGAGTTTACAAATGAGATCACGCCGCATGCGTATCTGCGTATCTGCTTACCTCTTCAGTCTCAGCCGCCCCCTCTCCCCAAGTGTTTCTGTCCCCACTCATTCCAGAAGGCAGTTTTTACCTTCCCTGCATCCTTGGGACCTTTGCACATGCTGTCCCTTCTGCCTGGAACACTCATCACCTTTTCTTTAGCTGAGCTAACTCCTGCCCATTTCACAGAGGGGATGTTGCTTCCGTGACTCTCCAGTCTGGCAGGGGTGCTGGTATGGGCTGAATTTTGTCTCCCCAAATTCATATATTGAAGTCCTAACCCACAGGACTTCAAAATCTGACCTTATTTGGAGATGGGTTGTTGCAGATGTGATTAGTTGGGTTAAGATGAGGTCATACTAGAGTAAGTGGCTTCCTAGTCCAAAATGGTCAGCATCCCTATGAAAAGGGGGACCGTGGACACAAACGTGCCCACAGGGAGAAGACCATGTGAAGACAAAGGCAGACATCAGGACTGGTGTCTACAAGCCAAAGAATGACAAAGATTGCCAGGAAACCACTAGAAGCTGGGAGAGACCGGGGGCAGATTCTCCTCACGGCCTCAGAAGGAAGGGGCCCTGCCGACATCTCACCCCGGACTCCAGACTGTGAGAGAGCAGAGCTCGAGGTTGGGCACCCTGGTCTGGGCACCTTGTCAAGGCAGCTGGTGAGCCGGCACAGGGCCCTCCTTGCCGCCCTCTTGCTCCCCTGTGCCAATCCGAGAGGCCTCCCTCGGTGGACGGTCGCTGGCCTCAGCTCTCGAGTGGGGATCAGAGAAGGTGGCTGAGAGGATGGATGGAGAGCAGAGCAGGCCGTGCCGTGGTGTCAGCGTGCGGAGGGGAGATAGACACATTCTCCGAGGAGCGACCGTGGGTTCAGGGGCAGTAACATGTGTAAATACATGTGCACGTGGGGAGTGTTTTTTCAAGACTGTTTTTTACGTAGATCAGGGATCTCAAACTCAAATCTCTCTGGGGGGCAGGCAAGTCACTTAACTGGGTCAGAGTATCTTCTCTCACAGGAGCCTGTATTAAATGGGTGACGGGGGAGGATGAGAATGGTTGTGTGTAAATGCGCACCTACGGCGTTTTCAAAGCCTCTGTCATATAGAACAGTCTCCAAGTCAGACGTACAGGGGCCAAGGGGCAACTGCGGGGAACAGGAGGGAACAGCCCATGGCTCCAAGGAAAGCTCAGAGTTGAAGGAAGTGCAATTGTTTGAGAAACAGTTTGCTCAAGAAAAGACCGTTTTCCTGCAGTGAGGTCTTGGGAGGGCAGCCCCAGGGACACGGGGCCACTGGGGTGGGTGCCACCATCCCCAGGGGATGTGGCATCAATCACACCGGCTAATACAGCACCTTTCCTTTCCTCGCACGCCCTCACCTTCTGACTCTTGGGTGGTGCTGGGACATCTCCAACACCCAGTACTTCCAGTCCCCCTTTGTGCCAACGAGCGGGCCGACCCAGAGCACCAGTGGGTTTCTGCACACAGCTCACACAGCATGTGGTCCGCAGCACGTCCACTTCTGTGAGTTACCTGTCGACACGCAGCACGTGCTCCTGGGGCACCACGTGCAAAGTTATTTAAAACTTCTCTTTAAAATAAATCTGTTTCAGTAAAATTTGAATGGATTTAAACAAAATATTAGTAGAGCTACTACAGAACAAGAATCGTGAACGTGATATGCAAAGGCTGGCGTTTGGGAAGTATCGGTACATGGGAGGAGCACTGGACTAGGAGTCCATGGAGGAGCTCTGGCACATATTTTCAGGATGAGGACACTTAAGTACAGAGAGGCAAAGTAACCGGCCTACTGTGAGATGTGGAGGGAAGGGCTGACTCCTGTTCTGAGAGCTCACCTCCCTACCCGCCAAGCCCCTAGCTGCCCCCCCAGGTGCAGCCCCTGACAACCTCACCCCTCTTAGAACCCCTAACTGCAATCAGAGAGGGCCCTGTTTCCATGAAGGAAGAGCTCTGGAGAAGCTACCCTACTATTTTGTTTTGTTTTAGATACTATTTATTTTCTGGCCACAAAAAGGGTATCAGCATGTATATGGGATGCTCTGGGGTTTCTCAAAGACACACAGGGTTTTACAAATACTTCTTTTGCAGATGGGTGTGATCAGGCAACACATTTTGGGCCAATGAGAGAGTCCCCATAGATTCAGATAGAATCTGTCTATTTGAACTTCACTTTCCCCCTTCTCTCTGCCTGGAACATAGACGCAATGGTGGAGATAGGGCTGCTATCTTGATGCCATGAGGCAACAACAAAAGAATGTCCAGGAAAATTGAAGAGATCTCAACTCTGACAGTCTTGTACTGAATCAATGCTGTCTGACGCCACGTTGGAACTTCCCAACACTTAAGAAAAATAATATACCAAGTGTGTTTAAGCCACCATTTGGGGGAATTCTGCTAGTAGCATCCAAATGTGATTCCTGAATGATACACCCCGTCAGGAGGGGGTCTGGACAGACCCTGCTTGGTTTTTGCTGCACCCACAGAACACAGCTTTCAGAAATGCTGTTTCTCCTCTAATCAGATAAAGAATGTTCCAGCTTCCTAGGGACCCACGGACTGTTGGGCCGGTTCCACATCCCTCTCTGTCATCAGCATGCTCCCAACTCTGCCTGGAAAGGCCTGAAATGACAGCCTTGAACTCACCACTCTGGTGAGGGAAGCTTCCCTGTCAACCGCATCTAATCGCAGCGGGAGGACAAGAGCTGGCGTCCAGCGTGACCTGGGTACTCAGCGTAACGGAAAAAGAATTTATAGGAAAGGGAACCCGCCTCGTGCTAAGCCCCTAGAACGAAACATCAGTCCTTAATCAGATGATCATGCCAAATATGCAGCCATGGGGGCTGGTCAAGTGAATGACGGTGCATCCGCGGGACAGAACCCTGTTCATTTCGAATAATGCCGTCAAGGATACAGTGCAGGCGGAAATGCTCACAACACACGGAGCGGGGGAAAGGGTGACCAACAGCCGTGCCGAGCAGAGATTTTATTTTCAGTATACACACCATATTCACAGAGATTTTTCTTAAGTCGTGGGATTCTAAGTGACACCTTCATTTTATTATTTGTCTTCACATTTTTTGCCTGGATAACCAGGAACCAGAGGGCTAAGGAAGCCCTCTGCATTTCACCCAGTTCGGTGGATCTGATTTCAGTTGTAAAGGGGTCAGCTGAGTCCCTGGCAAATCTTATTTTCCACTGTCATCCAGATAGGATTGGCTGAATATATTTTTACCAACAGCGTTCTTAGGGTGGCACACGTCCCACCTCCTTTTTTTTCTTTTGAAAATCCTCTTTTATCGAAGCTTTTGTTCTGACACACTCAGTAAAAACATGACTCGAGATGGTTGCTGTCTCCCCAGTTCTGCTGGCTCCTCTTGGCTGACTCAAAAGAGTGGTGATTACTTTAGCTCAAACCATCAGGGAAGCATTTACAGAGCACCAGATGTTTGCCTCCCATGGAGGGTACCCAGAAAGTCCTCAGGGATGTCGCCATCTCTTTGTGGGGAAGAAAATCAACAGCCAAGGGGGAATAGAAAGAACTGAGGGCAAAACTTACGAGCGTCACAACCAGTAGGATCTTTCCAGCAAGTTCCAGAACCATCTACAATGATGACGACGGTGCATCTCAATAAATTAGAGTCTCCTTTAACGAGGCTGGCAGCCCTGTGCCTATTTTTAAAAGTTTACGACCCTGGATTTGCAAGGAAAACCAGCAAGGCATTGCCCGGAGCTGAGCAGAGCAAGGCATTTTTAAGTTTCCATCTCCCTCCCGAGAGGCAATCCATCATGATAAGAAGGGCAGGGAGGGAAGGAGCCAGGCTCCCCGCGGCCTCCCGGCTGGTGAAGCTGTTTAAGTGGCAGGCACCGCTAGCCCAATCCATTAACCAAAAAAGGGCGCTGCAGCTCGAGCTATTTCTAGGTCCAGCAGGCAGGGCCTAGGGAGCACAGCCCGTGGCTCCAGGTGCAGGAAGTCTCACTCGGCACAGAGAAACACAAACAGTGGAGCTGCCTTATTGGGTCTCCTTCTGTATGAGTGTCCTGGGGCCACCGTAACAAAGGATCACAAATTGGGGGGCTTACAACAGCAGAAATTCATCCCCTCACAGTTCTGGAGGCCAGGAGTCTGAAGCCAAGGTGTTGCTGGGCCACGCTCCCCCTGGAGGCTCCAGAGAGGGTCCTTCCTGCCTCTTCCAGCTCCTGGGGACTCTAGGCATCCCTGGGCTCCTGGCAGCATCGCTCCATCCCTGCCTCCATCCTCACACGGCCTCTGTCTCACCTCTCTTGCATGTGTCTCCTTAAAGGACAGTGACCACGGATTCAGAGCCCACTTGGATAATCCAGGATGATCTCCGCGTGAGACCCTTAACTTCATTACATCTGCAAAGACCCCTTTTCCATATAAGGCCACATTCACAGGTCCTGGGGGTCAGGATGTGAGGATATCGTTTTGGGAGCTGCCAATCAAGCCATTACACCTGAGCAGGTGTCCCCACCTCTCCAAGAAGAGCCTCAACTCACCATTCCAGGGAACGACCAAGTGTTCCCAAGTTCAGCCATTTGTCCACACCGAGGTGACATCATCCAGGGATCAGTGGCAACCCCACCCAACCCGCAGAGGTCCAGGCGCTCACCAATGTCCTTGGTCAGTAGACCAGTTAAAAGCAGGAACTCTGAAGCCAGCCTCGGGTTCGAATCCTGGTTCCACGTCTACTCTGCAACTTTGGCCTCAGTTTCCTCATCTGCAAAGTAGGAGTAATAACAGTCTCTACTCCCAGGACTACTGTGAGGATTAAAAGAGCTGCTCTCCATAAAGGGCAGAGCCGACAGCCACTCAATCAATGTGGTAATTCTTCATGTCCCCATCTTGGGTTCTAGATTCTTAACCCCTTAACATCAAGTCTATTTGAGTTTAGCCGTGCTCCTTGGAGGATCGAAGATGGACTAATGCTCCAGAACATTTTCAAACCATTTCCAATATGTGGGATTTTTTTCACCACCAAGCAGTGAGCTCAATCCTGACACTCTCCACCTGAAGACAGTGTCAGATCCCACGGTTAGGGACTCAGTCCTACAAGACTGCCCCCTTCACTTCAGACGCCACCCGCAAGTCCAGGTGGTCACCTGTGCTCCTGACCAAACGGCTACATACAGACAGAGGTTCCCATGACCCCCTCCTCTGTATTTACGGCTCCTGAGCTCACAACCACCAAGCAAAGCGTATTTGTCCTATAACTATGTACTGTCATAGGAGTACCTTGGATTAATTTGCCAGAGCAGCTCACAGAACTCAGAAACATCTTACTGACTAGATCACTGGTTTATTATAAAAGAATATCACTCAGGAACGCCAGATGGAGGAGACGCATCGGGCAGGCATGAGGAAAGGGCGCGGAGCTTCCATGATCTCTGAGCGTGCCACTCTCCCCAAATCTCCACGAGTTCACCAACCTGGAAGCTCTCGGAACCCCATCCTTTTGGGGTTTTTGAAGGCTCCATTATATATTCAGGATTGATGGAATCATTGCCCATGGGCATTGAACTCAGTCTCCAGCCCATGCCTCCCCTCCCTGCAGGTCAGGGGTGGGACTGAAAGTTCCAACCCTCTAATCACATGGTTGGGCACCCTGGCAACCAGCCCCATCCTTAGGCGACCTAGGGGCTTTCCAAAAGTCACCTCATTAACATAACAAAGGATCTCTCTCCTCACTTAGGAAATTCCAAGAGTTTGAGGAGCTCTGTTTCAGGAACGGGGATGAAGACCAAATAACCTATTTGTTATCATAAATCACAATATCACAGTCCTGAAATCCACAGAGCCTTTTATTCAAATTTATTTCCAGAAAACCTGACACGGCAAGCAGAATGAAGCTGGTCCTGGCGGCAGGTGGAGGCCAGAGGATGGCCCCGCCCCGTAAGCTGCTCCTCTGAAGCTGTCGAGTGTAAGCACCTGGGGTCCTCGGCCAGGAGAGGTGAGTTAGACCGGGAAGAGGCCTCCATAGCTCTTTGTTCCACCACCAAGCAGCAGTTATGTCTTACTTTCTCCGTCCCATCTTACCTCGGCTGTTCCAAGTCTGTATTTGCGGCTCCTGAGCTCACAACCACCAAGCAAAGCGCATTTGTCCTATAACTATGTACTGTCAACATTTCTTATATCTTTGATTATTTTTTAAGCGCGTGATTTAAATCCCATACCTTGTGGTGTGTGGGTTTGTGGTCTTGGCTCACTTCTGTGGGGGACATTTTTCTGTTAGACGGTCATTTGAATTTCTTCTTCTGTGAATTGCTTGTAAATATCTGTTGGCTTTTGCCTGTTGGGATAATTGCTGTGGTCTTCTGGACTTACAAGTTGTCACTTGCATATGAAGATTTTAAATTTGTATTAGCCCTTCATTAGAGCTCATCTCTTCTTAGTTTTCCGGAGGCCAATTAGAAAGACCATCATTCATAGGTGTTGCTGACATTTTCCCCAATTTGTTGTTTACTTTCTGGTTTTGTAGTGGAGGAATAAAAAGATTTTACATGGTCAAATGCATTCATCTCTTTATGTTTTCTTGCTCTACCTATAAACTTAGAAAGGTAGGAAAGGCAATTTTTCCCCAACTGGTGTGGAAAAAATTTGTAAATATTAAGACTGGGCAAAACCACCTCGATCCAGGAAGGAGAGAAATGAACGAGATAACGTCGGAAACTTCTGTTCTAGAACGCGAACGTCCGACCTGGCTTTTAGACCCCACTGGGTTCTGTGTGTTTCGTTTACTGCTAACTTCCTTTGCCTGGAAAATGAGCCTATGTTTAAAATATGCCTCCTCGGGTTTGCCTGACGTGGCAGCTGAAGCTGTTCTTGTGCGATGGGAGGTTTCTTCCCTCACCCCATGCTCAGGGCGCCTGTCCGAGCACATCCACATGCAGGACTTCAGAGCTCGTCCAAGAGGCAGACAAAGAGAAGGACTATTTCGCTGCTTAAAGACTTAAGGTGCTTTCCCATAACTGTGGACCAGTGATGAAGCCCGCCAACGCCCTGAGATGTCTGCATGACGCTTTTTGTAAAGCGGGTGCCAGGCCACCTTAAACCAGGACCCTGTGACAACCTGGCTCTGTCCACACCCGATGACTCCGATTCAAAGGGCCTGGGGAGAGCCCGGGCATCTGCATCTTCAACAACATTCCCAGGTGCTTTTGTCGCTGGCAGTTCGTGGTCTACTTTCTGAGAACCCCCTTTCTAGGCCAAACCCTTTATTTTACAGCTGAGGAAAAGGAAGCCAAAAGTGGGAAAGTACCTTTAGGTTCTCACAGCCAGAGTGGGGGCCAAGTCCAGCCTGGCTGCCTGGTTTCTGATTTCAAACCCAGCACCCCCGGCCCCCGCTAGTGCGCACAGAGCCTCAGGCTGACTGCCCCCTGCACTGCGACAGAGCCACTCAGGTTCCTTGTCCTTAGGTCTGGTCAGACTCGCCTAGTGTCAGGTGGTGCGGCAGTGTCCCGGGGCTGCTGTAACAAATGACCACAAACTGGGGACAGAAAACAACAGAAATGTATTCTCGTGCAGTTCTGGAGGCTCGAAGTCCAAAATCAAGGTGTCAGCAGGGCCACACTCTCTGAAGACTCGAGAGAAGACTCTTTCTTGCCTCTGCCTGCTTCTGGCCGTTGCTGCAATCCCTGGGGCTCCTGTCTTGTAGCTGCCTCTGCCTCCATTGTCGCGTGGTTCCTCCCTGTGGGCCTCATGGCCTTCGCCTTGTGTGTGGTCTGCCTCTGTCCTCTCCTCTCCTGTGAGGACACCAGCTGCTGGATTTTAACTTGGTGACATCTGCAAGGACACTTTTCAAATGAGGTCGCATTCTGAGGTCCTGGGTAGGACATGGTGGGCGGGCACCATCCAATCCAATGCACGCGGTCAGAGAAAATCTGAGTGGGGAAGGACAGTCTGAGGAAGGATCCTCGATCAAGCAAGCCCATCAGAATCACCGGAATTCTTTCAAAGACCACATGCTTGCTCCCGCCCAGCCCACCGAGCCAGACTCTCTGGGCCTGGGCTCAGCACGTGGGTTTGAAATGTGTTTCTTTGGAGATTCTGACGTGTAGCTGTGAGCCCCCTTCCTTAGAAGAGTTGTCAGTGGGGGCAGCTGCTCAGACAGGAACGATATTTCTCAGCTCCTTGCATCTTGGGTGGCCCTGGGACAAGTTCTCACCGTGACATGTGAATGGATGTGACAGGAGTCACTTCCCAGTCAAAGTGACTCAGAATTGGGTGTGCCTGTGTCTTCGTCCCTTTTCCCAACCACCAGCTGGGTGAGGAGGACCACGGAGGAGGGGACCACAAGGTGAAGGATCCTGGGTCCCTGAACCACTTTATGGAGGGAAACAGTGACCAACCCACACCACCTGCACACCACTGGTGCCTGAGCAAGAAGTGACCTTTTACTGCCTGAAACCTGGGAGATGGTTGTCACAGCAGCGAGCAGTCATTCTAACTGTCACATAGATCCCGGTTAGAGCCACTGGTCTGAAAAGACAGTGAACCCTCCATGTTTCTGTATTCCCTGCATCCTCTTCCTCTCACCTTTGGATGACCTCAGATTCGAATGTGTGACTAATGTTTTGTATCTTTAACAAAATAGAAGTCGAAAGCATTTTCCACCAACCTTAAATAGGGACCTGCTACTTAAGGTTCTCCTGGAATTGAATAACAGGAAGACACTGATGATCCTGAATAATTTCCATTTTGTCTTGGCTGCCAGGAAGTTCAGAGTAAAATTTTATGTTTAATTACAGCACCTAACTCATTCCAGATTCCTGGAAATCGATCTTTCTGCTTCTAAATGATTTCTGATCGGCCTTGAACCGTGCATTCTTACGGTTTATGTGTGTTTTCAGATTGTAAGTGAGCTCCAATCCCTTTTTACATGTGGTGGCTGGTCAATAACGAAAGCACACACACATAGATCGGTGCAGACGTGCACGCACAGCTGTGGTGCACTGATTGTGGGAGCCAGAGAAATCATGTCAAATATGGAGATCAGTTTTTAAAATTAGCTAATTAATTAATGTAATGAGTAGGTATTGATCCTCTGCCAGGGACCCGGCACTGTGCCAGGCATCCAGGAAAAATCTGCAGAGCTGCAGCTTTTTGCCACCAGGGAACTTGTGGTCTAGAGGAGGAGGCAGGTGTGCTCACGAATGATCATAATATCAGGCCAAAATAATAATATTGTTACACCGTATAATTATTATTGCATTCCCCTGTATAATATAGAACAAATAAGTGTGAGTCTGCAGAGAAGATCACCAGTTGGGGCTGGAGGGATTAGGGAAGGTCGCAGAGCCGAGGCATCTAATCTGGGTTCAGTGAGACGAAGTTAAGACACTGGCAGGTGGAGAGAGGGATGGTTTTGAGCAGAAAGAACGGCTAAGAGCGAGCACACCGTTTGGGGGGATCTTTTAATGTTTTGTTCTTTGTCCACCCAGCTCCCATCATCCTGTGGGGGGTTTCAACAAGCAATCTCTTTTTTTTATTTTATTATTTTTTGTCTTCTACTTAATGTGTAAAGTTACTTAAAATACTCGCCGTGTCCTGGCATTACATTCTGAGTTTTTCCTAAGATGAAATCAAAAGTCACCAGTCTCGAAGGCTCTGACCTTCGGGAACTTGATGGAAGTCTGACATGTTTCACTTGGCAAGGACTGGGTTTTCTTCCCGTGCCAACAATAAGAGAGTAAGATAATGTTGGTTTCAGATCTTGATTCTTCAGAAAAATGCCTCCGGCGTTGCACTTTCTGTAACATAATGGAGCGAACGGGACAGTTCCAAGAATTGTGCGCCGGGTCCTCGGGGGACACAGAGTCGGTTTATGGTTATCGCGGACGAGCGTTCAAAGACCCCGTTACTCAGCACCTAGCCCTCCCCCAGGCCCCCAGGAACACGAAACAGCACATAACAAAACTGGCTCAGAAAATCCCCTTTGAAAGAGCTGCTCTTGCCAGAAGAAAACAGAAAGTTAAAGAGAGATCTTTCCCATGGGCGCTCACCCGGCTCACGCAGGACCGATGTGCAGAAATGCTCACTTCCTGTGCTGCTGTTTCCAGAAACAGGGGGTGGGGGTGAAGGAAGGGGGTTAGGCCTGGCACCCACGGGCCTCTTGATGCTTTTTGTGAGTCTCCATAGGAAGGTTAAGCCGCGCAGGAGCGGAAAACAGCTGAGAGGGCAGGGCACCAGGTACTCCAGCAGGCCTCCCGCCTCCACAGCCAGCCCTGCCCACCGTGCATCTGAGGACTCCCCCATGGCCGGGACTCCTCGGACGGGCGTGTCTGTCCTTGCTCTTCCCTCCACCTTTGGCACAGCCCTCCCTGACCCCAGCCCTCAGCTTAGCCCCCTGAATCTGGACTGCTGTTCTTTTCCAGTTGGCCCCACTGCCATCTAACTGTGTGTGGCCCATTGTCACCCACAGGACTGTGAGCCCATGGACAGCCGGGCTCACATCTGGCTCTGTTCCTGCCAGTGCCTGCGGAATACAGCATGCAGAGACACATAACCGGTGTTTATTGGGTGAATAAATGGACGGATGACCAAAGAGGGAGAGGGCGGGCCAGGGTAGGAGATGCTGCCCGTGCTCCCCCAAGATAGGCTGACGACTTCTTTCTGTGATTCTTCAGCTAAGAGACTTTTCCCTGGGTGCCTCCACTGGAATGAACCACTCCAGTCATTGCTGGTCCTTTCTTCCCTCCATGCACAGTCCAGTTTCTAAGTGGGGAAAGGACCTGCTGCCTGAGCGTGAGCCATGGGTCCACCCCACGGCTTGGGGAGGGTAGGGCACCATAACTGTACGGGACTGTGTTTACTGGAAGAAAGAATGCCTTCCAAAGGGAAGTCAGAGGGCTCTGACCAAAGGAAAGCGGAGTGATGCTGGGCAGCTCCAGACGATTCCTGTGCACCGCCTCAAGGTCGTGCAGCAAGTTCATTCATGCACGAATGTTCATTCAGCTGTGATTTACTGAGCATCTACTGTGGCCTGGGCATGTGCTAGGACTTGAACTCAAGTCGCCTGCCTCCATCATTTCTCTGTGCCACCTTGGGGCTGGGCTCTGTGGGTTATGCTGGACCCTGTGCAGCTTAGCAGGAGCTCTGTGGCATACCCATTACCTGTAAGACACTCAGTCACTGAGGCCAGGTGACCCTATGACCTCAGCCGGCAACGTCCCCTCCCCTGCCTCACGGACCCCATGACAAATCTCACTCATTCCTCAAGCAGAGCCCCATCACGTGGGGTCTGTCCAGTGGAGGAATCACTGATAGACTCAACATCAGCCTTATCTGACCCCTTGTGACCTTCCCAGGGCCATGACCCCAGCAATACCTGGCCCGAGGAGCAGGGTCTCGTGGAGATAGATGGGCCCCCAGCAAGGGGCCCATATATCATCCCAGAAAGAGCTGTCTTCTTTGTATATTCCTTGTCAACCTGGGAGGGGCCCGGGCAGGACGCCGATGGGAAATCAGATCCTTGGGGAAAGGGGTAAAGATAATGGAGCAAGGAGATTGGATTTTTCTTGGCTTTCTCATTAGCAAGGAATGTCCAGAACACAAGCCAACAGGCAGATGCTGCGGGCCCGTCTGCAGGCGCCGTCCCTCTCAGCTTCGGGAGCTCTTTCAGAGAGCAGGGCGCGATGGGCAGCAGGAGCCACACATGTGGACGTCCATCCACCAAACGTGCCACCGTGACAACCTGGACCCTGGGAGGCCCAACGGATGCATAATGTCTTTGCTGTGAGCCCAGAGTTCCAGGTCACTCGGGGAGAGCTCTTTGGGCTGCCTCAAATACCTCCTGAGGACAAGTCGTGTTAGGAAATTTGGAGTTCCTTGTGCACACAGAACCCAGGACTCTGTAGCCGCAGGGCTGAGGAGTGGCTCCGTTCGGCTCCGTACGGGGTGGGTGGATGGGTAGGAAAAGCTGACTCCTGAGCCGGGGGAGTGCGGCGGGAAAAGTCTGCTCTTTGGCATCCAGCAGACATGGGTTTCCATGGGGCCCCAACTGTGTGGCCTTGGCTGACTTCCTCATCCTCTCAGAGCCCCAGCTTCCTTCCAGAGTCTGCTAGTGCGCTGGTCACTGGCCTGGACCCTGGACCCTGGACCCGTCAAACTGCCTCTGGCAGGAGGCAGCTGGGAGGCAGTAAGAGCTGGGGTTGGAGGCACAGAATCGGGGTCAAATCCTTTGATGTTGAACACGTGACTGAGCCTCTCTGGGCTTCCTTTCCTCTTCTGTGCAAGAGTGATGACAAGCAAAGCAGTAGTACCTCCCAGAACCACGATGTGAGGGATGTAGGCAAAGAGCATGGCTGCACCACGCTCAGCATAAAATAACCCCCCGAGAAAAGTTCCCCTCATCATCGTATGGTGCTCACCTCCTGATGTCTCAGCTGTAAAACGGGGTGATAATTCCTCGCTCTCCAAGATGCTGTGCAGCCCTGTGAGAGGCACACTGCCTTACATACAGGTAGTACTTGAGAAATGGCAGTTTCCTCTTCCTCCTCTTCCTGATTGCCCACAATTGCCTTAATTCTTAATGACCATGAGTAGCTGAGCAGTCCTGGAAGGTCCCTACTGGAGCCGATAAATGCTAGGGCAGCCAGCCAAGGCATGCTCAGCCCTCAGAGACCCCAATCTTCAAACCACAAGGCATCTTCTTTCCTCATCCCGTGTGAGCCCCTGAGAATGGGCTCCTTAGATGAGTTTTGTTCTCTTATGGGTGTGGAGGAGATATTCCACTATGAATTCAAGATCCTTTCTGTCCTTCTCCCCTACCAGCAGAACTCGGGGAAAGGTTATGATCCAGGCTCTCTTGCAGCTAGAAGTAGTCAGGTGACACCTTTCTGGCCAATGAGGTGTGAGCTGGGGGTCGTTGCTAGGAAACCAGGGCATCCTTGATCCTGCTTCCTCTCCTCCTGCTTGACAGGCAGACGTGAGGGCGGCAGCTCACTGTCCTCATTTAACGCTGCCTCCTGCAACCCTCTTCTCCCAGCTCACTCCCAGCTCGCTCAGGCCCCTGAAACGGTTTCATTTCCTTAAAATGAAACTATGTCATTTTTGACTTGGAATCATTCATAAACCATTTTTGCTGGATTTCTAAACGTATCAACTTGTAACAATATGCTGCGTTTGAATTATAAACATGGTCACATTTTGTCACGATGAGAGGTAATGCATTTTACACCTTTAACTGAAGTCTAATACACCCACAGAGAAGTGCAGAAGTCCTAAGTGTACAGCAGGATGGATTTTCACCAGCTGAGCACACCTGAGTAACTAGCACGCAGACCGAGAAGCCTCCCTTCTCTCTCTAACCACCCCCCTCCGCCCCAGGGGTCACAGCTGCTCCGACTTCCACTGCACACATTTGCTTTGCCTGTGTTCATGCTTTTATATAAACGGAATCATGTGTGTGTGCTCTTTTATTTCTGGCTGCTTTCGCTCAACAGTTTGTAGGTGAGATTCATCGAGTTGCTAGCAGCCTGTGGTTCTCTCTCCCATTCCTGTGGCTGTGTAATATTTCATTGCATCAACATGCCACCACCTCTGTTTCCAACAGCTGCCCGGTCTAACGTGGGTGCTTTTTCTCACCGGTCCTCTTCGATGGACTGGGGGGTTTCTGTTTGGGGGTGCACTTTCACCAGGATATCTCCAGGCGAATTCCTAGCTCATCTTTTTATTCATCTACCTCTGACTCGTTGGCCTTATTAAAGAATCAAATAGTCCTTTTATAATGAAAAAAATCCAATAAAAATACATTCAAATTGCCAAAATGCCCCAATAGCAGACTGGGCCACTCCGTCCCTCAGTCTCCTGCCTCCACGAAGCGCCACCTTCCTCCCCCTCTCTGCGGCAGCCTCGCAGCTCACAGCCTTCTGTGGCTCAGCCTTCCCGTGTCTGGAAATGATCTGACAGCCTCGTGAATTTTATAGGCTCTAAGCATCCATTAGCTGACCTAATCATTTTCAGAGACCTGAGAGGCAGAGTTACCCGTGGTTCTGCCAAACCTTCACCGGTCGGAAACTGGAATGGGGAAGATTGCTTTCCCGTGGTCCGTATCTCCAGAGAGAATGGTGGAAAAGATCTGGTCAGATCCATTTTCATTAAAGAAAGAGAATTCAGGAGTCCTGTGGGAGCTAATAAAAAGGATGTAAGATGCATTGTTGAATGAAAGCAAGCAAGGTTTGCTTCAGGCGGCATGTATTACGTATTCTATTGAGGTAAATGGGGGGCAGCATTTCCATGCACTTGGAAACAAACCCCTCTCCCTGCCACTGAGGTCCCCATACGCATGGAAGATGTTCTTAAAGGGGGCACCAGACACCACCGTCAGACTGGAGGAGGAAAGGGGCCAGACCTGCATTGTGCATGTCATTCCCGTCTGTACTATTTCGATTTTCTGGTCACAGGCATTGTGTGATTTTTCCAATACTCTGCAGCAATTTACCACAGCTTAGTGGTGTCACACACCACACATTTGTTATCGCACAGTTTCCTCGGGTCAGGAGACCAGGCCCGGCTTTGCTGGGGCCTCTGCTCAGGGTGTCACGAGGCTGCAGTCAAAGTGTTAGCTGGGCTGTGTTCTCACCAGAGGCTCACGTGGGGAAAGATTTTCTTCTGAGCTCCTCAGGTTTTTGGCAGAATTCTCTTTCCTGCAGCTGTAGAACTCACGGTGGCTTGCACATTCAAGGCCAATAGGAGAGAGAGTCTTCAACCTCAGGAAGGGCATCCATCTCTCTTTTATAGGCCCTCACCTGATTAATTCAGGCCCACCCCAAATAATCACCCTTTTGATCAACTCAAAATCACCTGATTAAGAAATTTAACTACATCTGCAAAAATCCCTTCTCCTTTGCCATATTCTATTGGTGAGAGGTGGGTCACAGGTTGTGCCCACACTCGAGAGGAGAGGATCACACTGAGGTGTGGATGTGGGGGGGTGGGGAGAGTCAGGGAACCGTCTTAATTCTGCCTGACCACACACACAGCACGTTGACGTAGGGCGTGTTCACAGGAGTTACCTGAGGGGATGGTTCGTGGCCATGTTTGCTTTTCTCTGTACATGTTTCTGTATGTTTAAAAACTGAGCATGCAGGTTTTTAAGGGAATGTTTCATAACGCTCTCCCCGCCTCACCTCATTTGTTTCTACTCTCTGTGTGTGAACAGTTTGGCACATTTCCTTTCATGCTGGTCTTATGCTGACACAATTAAATATGACCACATATACCCAAATAGAGATTTCATCCCCATTTTTTTACCCAAATGAGATAAAACTGTAAACATTACTCTGCATGTCGGTTTACTTTTCTCCTCACACGGACAGCCCCTGATACTTCCCCAGCTCCTGCGTCTTCCTCGGCTGCTGATGCCCCGTAGCTCCGATGTGCACGATTCACCCCCCCCACCCCCCACCCCAGGGAGGGATGTTCTGTTTGCGTCCAGGTCGCTCAGTTGTATTTGTCTGTTTCTTTGCTTCACACCATATGATGCTGGAACAGAAACCCTTGTAAATACATCCTCACACACTGGGGTGCTTCCTTCCACAGGAGATAATTTCCACGGGAAGATTTCTGGGCCACATCTGTCCATACGTTGTGTGTGGCTGTCTTCAAGGTCACAGCGGTGTGCACGCCCATGGGCTCTGATCAACACACCACTTCCCCTCACTCTCCAGGTTAACTGATTTGCCAAATCCGAATTCAAATCTTAGTTTTACCAGTTGCTCCGGTGTCTTCTGGGATAAATTGCTTCACATCTCTGGGCCTCAGTTTCCCCATCTGTAAAAGGAGAATTAGGATAGTACCTGATTCACAGGGTGGGTTTGGGGATCGAATGTGTTGACACTAGTAAAGCCCAGCCCAGGGCCCTGCACGGGCTGCGTTCAGTGCACGCGGCAGCTGCTCTGAGGCACAGAAGAGGAGAAGCTGGCATCCCGAGATCAACCCAGAGCAGTCCTCCTTGGCCTCCTTTTCCTCCCCCGAGGCTATTTTCTTCAAGTCTGAATGGAAACGGGTCGGAAAGACTAAACCCGCATCCTCTAAAAGTCAGGTCTCCCAAATGGTAGGGAAAGTGGAACCATCAGCATCACTGTCGCGGCCCACATCATCATCGTCACCGTCATGACAACCCTCACTTACTGAGCACTTACATTTGTTGTGAAGTTTCCCTACAGGAGGATTACTCTGAAGGGTGTTTCCCTTCTTAGTCCATGAATCAGATAGGAAGTGTTTGGCTCTAAGTAGCAGAAACCCAATCCAAGGCAGTTTATACAATAAGGAAAACGTATTTTTGTCTTGCAGGAAAAGGAGTTTGGAGGCCCAGTGGCTCCAGGGTGGGTTAATTCAGTGTCATCATCGAGAACCCATGTTCTTGCCTCTTGCTGCTTTTACGTCCTCAACCTGTAGGCTTCTTTCTCAATATCACAAAGTGGTTACCATGGTTCCAGCTATCACTTGCAGGGGTTACAATGTCCAGTGGAAGAAAACAAACTGCTTTTTCTTTGTATCTCTTTCTAAGAGTGAGAAAGCCTAGAGGGCAACAATTGTGTACTTTCCACCCAAGTGTCCCTGACTGGTCTAGAGCCAGACAAATGTGCTCACGAGCTAATGAATCATGTCTCCAACACTTACTACATGAATCACTCACCTCTCTGTAACCCAGGCTTCTCATCTATAAAAGCTGATAGAACAGTATCTATTTCAAAAAGTTGTTGTGAAGATTAAATGAATTATAAATACCAGTCATGCTCCCAAACAGGGAGTTTTAAAGATCCTTACTATTATTGTTGTCCTTGTCGTTGTTATTATTGCTAGCCCCGGGCAGTGTCTGGCTTAATGAATACTTGAGTTGCCGAGTGATTGACGGGAGGGGGAACGAGGTGTGGGAGAAGGGGGAGACGACAAGCGGCCAGCCCGGGACCACCCAGCACGCTGCAGGCCCAGACTCAGCATTCAGGAGTGACTGATTCCCATCCTGCGTGAAAACCCTGAGCCGGCAGGGCCCAGCCAGCTGCCCCCAGACCGTCCCGGCCTTTTGTTTTTATCTGGCCCGCCCCGCCGGCCTGGGGCTAACACTGGGTGTCATTACTCTGCTTGAGACACTCAGGTACCAGCTCATTTGTCAATCAGCACCGGGCATTTCGGCTGTCAGAGACGCTGAGATCTTGGTGCAGCCACAGCCGCCTGTGCAGCCGAGAAGGCCCCCAGCTGCTCTGTGTGGAGCCAGCAGATGGAGAGGATGGAGAAGAAGGTCCCCGGAGAGGGCTGATATTGGGGTCAGCCCAGCCAGCCCACTCAGCTCCACAAGGGACAAGGTGCTCCCTGAGCCTGGTGGGAGACCCACCACAAAGGGATTCAAGGATGCAGAATAGTGCTGAGGCCGGGGGGCCTGGTGTGCAACTGAACCCTGGAGTTGCCCCTCTAGATGGGTGACTCTGGACAAGCCACTCAAACTCTCTGAGCTTCAATCTCCTCTTCCAAAAAAATGAGCTGGACCGGCTATTGCTGAGTCCTTCCAGCCTTTGATTCTACAACCAGTTCTGGGAATGAATATGGGCAGCAGGGGGTGGGAAGGACGCTCAGGAGGGATGGAAGACGGGACCCCAGGAGCACCTCTGGCCCTGAGACCTTAGGAATCTCCTTGGTGTCCCTCAGTTTTCTCAAATGAAATTAGAGGGGAGGAGAGATTCAAACACGTTTGATTCACTGGCCTGGTGTCCCTCACCTGTGGGTCTCGATGCTGCAGCGGGTAATGAAATCGATGCAGCAGGCCAAGCAGTTTTTAAAATAAATGAAATAGCATTGGCTGGAAGGGAAAATGCAAGGGTAACTAAGGGGAAGGCTCATTTGGGAAGCTTTATTTCCATTCTGTGCGTCTGTGTGGAGCGGGTCACAGTGTCAAACGCATGTCTCACGGTGGGGCACAGCGGAGAGAGTTCCAGAGCTCCGCCTTTCACACGTATGTTCAGAATTGTCAGTTCATGTGACAACTGTTCCCAGGTGCTGGGCAAGGGGGGTAGTTAAGCTGTGCCCACAAGAGATATGGCCCTGCCCTCTGGACAGATGATCAGAAAATAAGGACACAAACATTTCTTCCTGTTGGTGTGATCACTGCCCAGAGAAAACACGTGCACGTGGGGCAGGAGGCCTGTCCTGGTTGGGAGGGACAGCAGAGATGCGGCGTCTCCGCCGAGGCCAGAAGGACAAGTGGACTTAGTCAGGCACAGAGCTTGGGGCTGAGGGAGTGCCGTGGATGGAGGGACGTTCTGGGCTGGCGGGGGGTGGTGTGACAGGCTGGGGTGGGATCGAGGGGAGGGAGGCGGGACATTCGCAGATGGGTAACTGCTCAGGTCAGGCTGGAGGGACCCCATGAAATGACGCGTGTCGAGTTCCTTACACAGGTCATCGTATGGCCGCAAGATTCCAGTGGCCAGAGCTAGAAGCCCCCTGGCCACTGTCCAGAGTCGCCTGCTGTCATCTCGTCTTATTTTCCTTACCCGCTGGCTCTGTGACCCCGTGTGAGGGGACAAAGCTGAGACACCAGGTGGGTCCGGCACTTGCATTTCGGTGCAGGGGATACTCACATTCCTCGTTTTTCTTTTCCCAACTGATGGATGAGGCAGCTCAGCAAGGCGGAACCCCGAGGCGGGGCAGGGCGGCACGGAGGCGGGCTCGTATGATCCCACCCACAGCACGAGCTGGGGAGCCGAGGAGGGCAGGGGGCGCGCGCTTCATCTCTGCTCCCTCTGCTCTTGGCGCTGGGCTGTGCTAGTCACTCCCGGGCTGATGCCCTCGTGTCTCATTCCCGACAGCCGGCGTCACAGCACCGACCCGGCGCCTCTGACCACGGAGCCATGAGAGCCGAGCCGCTGCCAGCTGGCCCCGGCGGCACTGGCCCTGTGGTGCCTGGTATACAGCAGGCGCTCAGCAGGTGCCTCTGGAACGACGGATCTGGTGTTAGTGCTCATTGCCCTTGTTTGGGTTGCCCCCAAAGCAGGCCCTAAGACAAGGACTTGATTTCGGAAGTGACTCACAGGAAGCGCCGTGATGAGGTGAGGGGGCCACCCTCGGTGGGAGGATGTGCAGGGCGGGCCCGTCGGAGGGCTTCGGGGAGGCGGCGCAGGCGCCCCCTGAGTTACCCCTTGAGAGGCAAGGAAGCTGGGGTGTCTGCCCGGCCTCCCCTGTCCGTGGCTTCCCAACGAGCTTCCCGAGGCTGGAGGGAGCCTGATAGAGGGGCGGGGGGCCGGTCAGCAGGTGCCCTCCCCACAGGCCGGGGACGTGGGCGGCCACCACCAGCCGCCACTGCGCTGTCTACACAAAGCCTGTGGCCGCGCCTATGCCGGTCATGAGCGAGGCGGATTCCTTCTGTGGGTCGCATACTCGCGTCCTGCAGCTGCTGTAACAAGTGACCCCAAACCGGCGGGTTTCAAACAATGAGAACCTATCCTATCCCAGTTCTGGGGGCTGGATGTCGGAAGTCAAGGTGTGGGCAGGGCCTGCTCCCTCCAGGCTGTAAGGGAGGGTCCTGCCCCTTCCAGCTCCTGGGGCTCCAGGCGTCCCTTGGCTGTGGCCACCTCGCTCCCTCTCCGCCTCCGTCCTCACACGGCCTTCTTCTCCCTGTGTCCGCGTCTCTGAGCTCCCTCTGCTTTTTCTTACAAGGACTCTCGTTGGACTTCGAGCTCACCCTAAGCCAGGATGACCTCATCTCGAGATCCTCATTTAATTGCTTCTGCAGAGGTCCTATTCTCAAGTCGGGGCACGTCCACAGGTTCTGGGGGTGCAGAGGTGGACATATCTTTTTGGGGGACCCCATTCACCCCACTGCAGTGGGTCAGAGTGCTTGAGAGTCTCCGCTCTAAGGACCCTCCACAGCCCCGTCTCCCGTTTCACTCATGGCCGGCTGTCCTTCCCACGGGGGTCATCCAGCTGGTTCCTAGGCCGGCCCCGCCCTGACTGCGCTCCACAGGCGCCGAGTTTGCCTGTCCAGCCCTCTCTCCCCAGCACCCCACCAGGGCTTGGCACGGGACTCTCGGTGGGCAGTGAATCCCTGTCCAAGGAGAGAACGGTCAAACAAGCGACAGAACTGAAGTCTGGTGACAAAGATCTCAGCTTCTCAGGGGTTGCACTGTGGATGGCCAAGGTTGTCAGCGCTCTCCTTGTGTGAGCCCTGACTTTTCAGGGAGCCCTGGAGGCAAGTCCAGATGACCCACCTGCTGAGGTCTGGCCACCAGGGAAGCAGCCCCCCACGAGCATTTCCATCAAAAAGCGGGGCCCGTTCCTCAGGGCTCCAGTCTCCCGCAGGGACGCAGGCACAGGATGGCCAGGAGCAGGAGCGAGCCGAGCAGACCCAGCAGACGGTGAGCCAATAGGAGGAAAAGGCCACCCTCAGACCCCCGTTCAGAGTCCACACCCCCAGAAAGGAGCCCGAGACTTCTGTGGCCACTTCTGCAACATCGCCAGCTTCCTGTCATTGCCACTTAAAAAAGAGAAAATTCTCGTTGTTTTAGGATTAAGTAATCAGCATGTCATTTATTTCTCCAAACCACAACTGCAAAGCCTGCTGAAGAGCTGGCATCGGCACCACGAAAGCACCGGGTGGGCCCTGCGGCGGTGCCCAACTCGGACCCCAGGGAAGATGCAGCTGGTCCCATCAGCCGGGCCAACTCGCCAACTCAGCTGGTGGCCAGAACCCGGAAGGGACGGGGAGGGCCAGGCTCTGAGTCCCTACGACAATCACCTCACCGCTCTGGACTCTATTTTAACCTCTGTAAGACAGAAGAGTAACGAGTATGATATGCACTTTGCCCGAGAGCCTCCTGTCAGCCAGACACACTCAGAGCTCAGAGCTGGATTGTCGTGTTTAGTCTTCACAACAGTCCTATGAGGCAGGTGCTAGTGTCATCCCATTTTACCCAGATGCAGCAACAGGGGCTCAGAGAGGTTGAGGAGATTTTCCAAGGTCACACAGCAAGCATGGGGCAACCCTGGGACTTGAACCCAGAGCCTAAGATCTTGTTACTTCCATCCTGTCCAATGGCCCACGGGAAGGATGAAAGGAAGGCTGTGATAATACCTTGCTTTTTTTTTTTTTAAAAAAAGTCAATCCTGTATTTCAGTAATCAAGAGGTAGTTTTACCTCCAATGCCCTTCTTAAGTGCACACTTCATTGTTTTTTAGTGTACACACAGATACGTGCAACCACCACTGTAGCAATCTTAGAACATTTTCATCATCTTAAAAAGAAAATCCCTACCCTTAGCAATCACTTCTGCAAACCTGCTGTCTGTCTCTATGGATTTCTGTTCTAGATGTTTCATAGAAATGGGATCACACAACATGTGACCTTTCGAGTCTAGCTTCTCTCACTGGGTGTAATGTTGTCAAGGTTCCTCCACGTTGTAGCGTGTGTCAGAGCTTCATTCCTTTTTACTGCCACCTGGATCCTGGAAAGAGAAGACCCATGGAGCAGCCCCAAAGGCACCCAGTTTCTGGGGCAGAGAGAAGCCACTGTCGCTGTAGCCATTGCCACATCGAGGCTGTTTGTTACACTGAATTACTTTACGAGAGCTCCAAGACACCAGCTAACTGTCAGGGGGTGGAAATACAGGGGAGCCTATAAAATATTTAGGACTTTGACACTGTTCCCACCAGGGCTGGGGCCCATGGCCCTCCTCTTGAGTCTGGGTGGGCTTCTGAATGCCTTGCCAATTAAGTACAGCAAAAGGGACACTAGGCCAGTTCCAGGCCCGGCCTTTAAGAGGACTGAAGTCCCCCTTCCATCCTCTAGAAGCCCTGAAATGGCCAGTCAGAAGTCCTGCTTCTCTGAAGCCACTGTGCTTGTAGAAGCGCAAGTTCTCCAAGTGGAGACGGGGAGAACGAGCTGTCTGGCCCCTCCCAGCTGCTCAAGTCTCCCCACCTGAGCCCCAGACGTCATGGAGCAGAGACGAACCAAGCTCTGTATCTTTTCTGGAGATACAGTAATAATAAGTAATTATCTTAAACCACTAAGCATTGGGGTCATTTGTTACACAGTGACTGCTGAACGCAGCAGTGAATATTACCGTCGCTGCTACAGCCTGCCCTTCTGGTCACCAAATGCCCCTATTGCTCTCTCCTTCTCACGAAAACAACATGTTCAATCCCTCCCCAAGCAAGACGACTTGAAAGTCCTACCCAGAATCTATTCCAGCCCAAAGCCCAGGATCCTTGGGGGATGCACTGTGGTCTCTGTGACAGATTCAGATGTGGAGACTCTTCACGGAGCATCTGAATTAAAAAGTTATTTCCCCTCCAGCCATCCCCGATGTACAGAGGTGGCAGCGTGGGGAGGAGGGAGAGGGTATCCCCGGGCAACACTCCCGTTCAGAAAGAGGAAGTGGGGGCTCACACAGCACTGGTCCAGGGCACTTCTCAAGTCCAGCTGGGCAGCCCTGGAAGGTGCCTGCCCTGAAGTGGGAAATGCTCCCTGACCCGTAGACCCTGGAAGGCTCTTCCTTGCCCTTCATCCTCCGGGGCCACCTATGCAGTGCACACTAAGGACATGCCCTCCTCGGAGGCAGCACTGTTTTCTCAGCCACCTCCTGCCTGTAGGAGGTTGGGGACCGAGTCTTTCCCTGGTAGAACAACCCTCATCAAGACCTAGGGGGCTTCTTATCTACTTGATTGCTGGCGATCTCCCGAGCCAATTGACACGCCCACGGTGCATTTCAGGACGTAGTGCTCGGACATAATTCTTCGCTCTCTCACCTCCTGTCCTTTGTTTCTGGACTGAACGGGCCTGCCTGGAAGCTGTCGGGCTTCTTGGGGAAGGCCTCACCATCAATCTCTGCCATGAGTCATTTTCTCCGACCCCAGGGTTTACCGGGTACCACACCATTAGTCTGCACTGGGCTCTGAGGAAGCTTAATGGGTTGAAATCGGTTAAAAAGGTTTCCTGGATCTTTGTCTCACAGAGCTCTTCCAGCTTTGCTTCTGTTGTTGTTGAGGTTGAGGATCTGGCTTTTCAACGTGGCAAGACCTTCGATCCCTTTCGTTCTTGCAGGCGCGTCGCTCTTTCCTGAGTAATCTCTGTTTATTCTACTTTGCCGAGTATGGCCAATCACAGCATCCATTCTTTGCATTTTGCTCCAGCCTCTCTCCCTAGAGCTGCAAATTCTTCTGGCACCAGACTTACTGCAGGATTTTCCAAACATTTTACTGCTAAATATCAGCGGTTCCACCGTTCTGGTACCCAGTATGTTTCCTTGTCCCTCGCTCTCTAACTGATGAGCCAATGCTGTGTGTTTTTAGTTTTCATTATAGCAACATCCCCCTCTGGCTCCAATTTCTGTGTAAGCGCAGACAGGCTAGTCCAGATGACGCTTCGGGAACAAATAAAGCTCCACACCCCGTGGCTGAACTCGAGAAAGGTTTATCCTCACTCACGTTCACGCCCAGCGAGGGTGCTGTGCTCCCGGGGGTCATTCAGAAATGCAAGCTCTTGGCAACGCCACAATCTGGAAACCACGGCCGCCTCCGTCTTCAAGCAGGGGAAGAGCCAACAGAATGACCGAGGGCCTTTCCCTGCCTCCACCTGGGAGCAGCGTGCATGACGTGTGCTCCCAGCTCATCGGCCGGAACCAGCTCGGGAGCTGGGAAGTGTGTGGGATTAAATGGCTGGTGGGCATTGCTGTCTTCTCTACACTGGCCTCAAATATGGGACTGGACACACATAGGGTGGTTTTCCAGATCTAGCAGATTTCAGGGAGGCAACTTCCCACGTGACATAAGGATGAGTCGTCTATTTACTACAGGTATCAAATGTGAGCTGCTTCTAAATGTATGAATTTGCTGTTTCTAGAGTCAACCAGGAAAGTCTGGAATCCGCATTCTAGAAGAGTGTACCAGACTAGTCAAGCGTCAGAATGCACCCCACACCAACAGGTCCTTGAAAGGGTCTGTGACCTCGTCCCGACTCAAGGACATCCTCTCAGGCCACGGCTCACGCGGCCACACCTGGCTGCCTGATTCAAAAGCAACCGGCCGAGCAGCTTGCCGGAGGCGTCCTGGTCCAACGGCTCCGTTCCTCGGGGTGCTGACAGCCAGGCAGCAATCAGACCTTTTCTCCGCGGATCGGAGCCCGAGACAGACAGAGCATGGACGGGCTGGTCGCAGAAGCAGAGCCCAAGTCATAGCTAGAGGGGCAGGGGCAGAGCTTTGCCTCACAACCAGGGTGGATGCTGGAGGGGCCGATCGCTCAGGCTGGTGAGGGTGAGAGGGAGAGATCGATAGCCCCTGAGTGGCTGTCCAGTCTCTGCTTCCATGAGGCTGGTCTCGGTTCCCAAGTTGGACACTGCAGGGGCCGCCCCCATTCGGGACTCGTCCAGGCACTCTTTCCTCTAGGTGCTGGAAGTGTCACCTGCTTGACCATCTACAGCCATGCCCCTCAGCTGAAGGGCATCGTCTTACCACCCTCTTGGGACAAGGACCTGGTCCCTTTGGCCCTCAGCAGGACAGCTGTGCAGGGACCCCAGGCCCTTCCTGTGGGGCTGCTGAGGCCATGGTTGTGACTCATCTCAGCTCACCTCCTCCCTCTGCCTGGTCCTGCGTCCCACACTCCCCGCAGGTGCTAACCCCAGGTGCATGCCCGGACACAAAGCTCCATCCCAGAAAACACAGCTGAGACAGTTCCCATAGGTGCACCCATAGCCTCCTCTTTCCCATGCTCATTCCTGTACCAAACCTTGGCTTCTTGGGGAGACCCAGGAAGCCCCCGATATTTACAATCACAAGAGCTGAGCTCCCACTGAGGTCAAGAAGGGGATTTCTCCCTGAGATGGAGGTAGAGCTGGAAGGCACTTTTTAACTGTGCAATTCAAACAGGCTAAATTCTGTAACCTGGGCTGCCACTACCGTAGCTGCACCCTTAGCCACAACCTTCTGGGATGTGCATGTTCAGAGCTGAGACCCTTGTCAAAAAAATCTGCTGGAGACCCCTGGGCTCATCAACGGGACTCAACAGGGCCTGTATAATCTAATCCCCGCCCACTTCTCCCTCCGTCCACATGCACACTCCCTCCCATCCCAAACTACTCCCCAGCTCCCAACCCTCAACGGCCTGCCTGTCCTCCCAGCCTTTGCACATGCTGTTCCCTCTGTCTGAAACACCCTTCTCTACTTGGGGAACTCCATCTCCTTTTTCAAGATCCAACTCAAGCTCCACCCCTTCCGTGACTTTGTGCCCAAGTCTCCCCACTCCTGCACCATCAGTTCTCACTGTCCTCCCACGGGTCCAGGATTTCCCGCATCTCATCATTTTGAAAATGTTGGTTGCTCCTTGAAGCCTTTTGCCTCATCCCCAGGACCAAGAAGCATCCCACGAGAGCAGGACATTAGCATATGCAGCCTGCATCCCCAGGGGCTAACACAGGCCTGGCACAAAGTGTCCACCCAGTAAGGACTTATTGAAAATTGGATGGAGGAACGGGTGATATAGGGGACGGAATTCTAACTGAATTCTTGATTAAAGGAATGCCAGTTGATTGAAGGAAAGGAAGAGGGAGAGAGGGAAGGGAGGATGCGAAGGAGGAAGGGAGGGAGGAGAGAAGGAAGGAAGGAATGAAGTGGGGGGAGGGAGGAAGAGAGGAAGGAAGGAAGGGAAACAGGCAGGCAGGCGGACGGGCTGCCTCGGTCATTCAAAGCACATTATGATGGTGACCTAGCTATTTTCATAATTTCATAAAACCTAATAGAAATTGTACATGAACCAAAATCAGAGTGACTTTAAGGTCAAGTGTCACTGCTCTTGGCAATGGCCACGCCGATTATCTCACACTCCGATCGGCGGCCATAAGCGTGTGTGATGAATAAAGAATGAGGAAGCTGTTATCTTTTGGTAGCAAAAAAACGTTTCAAAACTTAGGATCCAAGGGGGTGTCACGATGAGGGGTCCAAGGTTGACAGCCTCTCCTCCAGTGAGTTGCCACGGATATAAAAGCAGGGAGAACTGGTATTAAGAGCTTTTTAAAGCCAGGCTGGCAATTTCTAAAAGTGACCCAAATAAAATACCATAAAATTAACTTGCTTGCTTCTGGGCTCATAGTGAACACTATTTAGCAATGGTTCTGGAGTGACGTGGGGAGGGCCCAGTTACAGCTGTGGCCTTTCCCCTGGGGTCACTGTTACCATGGACTGAGCAGGGACTGGGAAGAGGCTGGGCCAATGGAGCTCTGTGCACAGCTGGCTTCAGCCCGTGAAGGAGCTTCTGCCCAATGGTGCCTGACAATGTGAGACAGACCGTGGAAGGAAGGGATCTCAAGGTCGTCAAGGCAGCCCTCTTTGCATGCAAGTCCTGTCACAACACCCTCATAAGTGCTTGAATGCTTCCCTTGACGGGGAACTCACTGTAGCACAGGCAGGTGCCTTTGGATGGTTCTGACTCTTAGGATAAGAGGAGGGGCCCATCACTATTTCCACTGCTTTTTGAGCCTTATTTCACCCAGTCCCTCCAGTCTGTGAGGTTCTTATTGTTAAGCTCTTTATAGACAAAGACACTGGGGCTCACGGAAGTTAAATAATTGCTTCCAGTGGGGAGCCAAATCCAAGCCCAAATGGGTCTGGCTCCACAGCCAAGCCCTCCCAAGCTCTGTGCCCCCCTAACTCTGCACCCTTCCCTAATCCACCCCTTTCTCTGCACACTGGTGTGGAACAGCCAAATTCCCACACATCTCTGATGCAGGGTGAGGTCTGGGTTTTTCCCTTTAATTTGTTGCTGTTCAGTCATCCTCTTGGCTGGGGATGAGCAAAGCCGAGTCGTCGTTGGTCGGGAGCCTCATTGCCTTTATGCAGATGCTCATTCTCAGTCCAGGGAGGAGGGAGAAGGAGCGCGGGTCCACCCGCCCTGCATCGTCTCCTGGCCGAGCGGTGTGTCGGGCGAAAATATCAGCTGTGAGCAAGATGCTCTCAGTTCTAGCTTGGCCAGAGGTGTCTCCAGGTTAGAACTGTTTTCATCAAAGGTGGGTTTGGGTGTTGTTGATTTTGTTTTGTTCGAGGGCACCGGAGAAGGGGCTCCTTTGGTACTCAGGGGGGTAAACACCAATTTGTCTAAAAACTACACCAAAATGTGTCATTTCCCAACAACGCGAGGTGAAGGATGCTTTCAGTCCACACGCAGGTGTGAAAACCCCGGAGGTGTCACCTCAGTGAGCTGTGTCAGCCTGCGTCCTGAACTTGACAGCAGGCGAGGGCACGTATGAGGCGCCCACGTGGGCAGGCACAGCACTGGATCCCCCGGAAGCAGCTTCCTTTATCTTCACAACAACCACGAGTCCTGTACCAGCTCCATTTTCAAATGAGGAAGCTGAGGACTAAATCAGTTTTCCAAAGTGGAGCAATCAGATGGGTCCCCAAGCCCCTGGGCACACAGGAGAAGAATTTATTCACCAAAATTGAGTGAAGGATAAAACCAAAACCAATCTCAAGACAGGAGCAAACAAACAGAACAAAAAGAGGTGACGTGGGAAGTCAATTGATTATAATCTAAAGCATTATCTTATCTTTTTAGAAAGTGAAGCGACAGCTGTCCGGAAGGTACTGGGAAGAAATGTCACCAGGGGTGGATGGGATAGCAACAAAATTATTTCAAGCCACAGAGACTGAATCTGCCAAAATTCTAATGAGAATATGGCAACAGATATGGAAAACAAAACAATGGCTTACAGACTGGAAATGCTCATTATACATCCCAATCCCCAGGAAAGGAGATGCTGAGGAGTAACTCCAGGACCATCGCCATCATTCCCTGCAGGTAAAGTGTGCTCAGGGTGCTGCAGCAAAGGCTCTGACCTCACGTGGAGCAAGAAATACCTGAGGTCCAAGCTGGATTTTAAAAAGGGAGAAGCACATGAGATCAAATTGCCTTTATTCGTTGGCTACTGGAGCGCTCCAGAGAATTCCAGAAGGAGGTTAGTCTGTACTTTATAAACGACAGTAAAGCCTTTGACTGCGTGGATCCTAAAAAGCTGTGGGCTACCCTGAAAGAAATGGGCGTGGTCAGCACTTGACTGTGCTGACGTGTAACCTGCATTGTGGACAAGAAGCCACTGTCGGGACAGAATATAGAGAGACGGATGGTTTCCTATAGGCTAAGGAGTCAGACAAGGGTGCATTTTATCTCCCTATCTGTTTAATCTGCACACAGAATTCATCATACAAAGAACTGGGCTAGACTCAGATGAAGGAGGAGTGAAAACTGGTGGAAGAAATATGGACAATCTAAGACACATAGATGACACCCTCTTACTCGCAGAAGGCAGCAGTGACTCGAAACTGATGAAAGTGGAAGAAGAAAGAGTTGAAGCAGGACTGCATTTGAACACCAGGAAGACAAAAGTCATGACCACAGAGGAACTACACAACTTTCATGTAGCCAATGAAGACAGTGAAATTGTTAAACATTTTGTTTACCTGGGTTCAGTCACCAATTTATTCTTCTTTCTTTATTTTTTTGCTGAGGAAGATTTGCCCTGAGCTAACATCCATTACCAATCTTCCCCTCTTTTTTTTGGTATGTGAGCCGCCACCACAGCATGGCCCCTGACAGACGAGTGGTGTAGGTCTGTGCCCGGGAACTGAACCCGGGCCACCAAAGCAGAGCACGCCGATCTTAATCGGGGTTGGCCCCCGTCAACAATTTAAACGGAGGCTGTAGCCAAGAATTCAAGAAAAGACTGCGACTTGGAAGGGCAGCAATGGAAGAATCAGGAGAGATCATCAAGTATAAGAAAGGGTCATTAGAAACCAAGGCCAAGATTACCCACACCCTCATATTCCCAATTAGTGTGCAGAGGTGTGAAAGCGGGCAGTGAAGAAGGCTGTCAGGGAAAATAACTCACTGGAAACACAGCTTTGCAGGAGAGCTCCACAGATACCCTGGACGGCCAGAAAGATGAGCACGTGGGTCCTGGAGCAAACCAAGCCTGAACTGTTGCTGGGTGCAAAACAGATAAAACTGACGCCATCCCACTGTGGGCACATCACGAGAAGGCAGGATTCTTTGGGAAAGACAATAATGCTGGGAAAAGTAGAAGGTGGAAGAAAAGAGGAAGACCAGGTATGAGATGGACTGAGTCCATTAAGGAAGCCACAGGCACGAGTCTACGGGAGCCGAGGAGGGATGTTGAGGAAGGACACTGGGGACATCACTCATTCACAGGGTCACCAGGAGTTGTAACAACATTATCTCCTATTTTACATTACATCGTGTAGCTTTTATAACTTTGTAAAACTTATTTTTCATCCCTAAGAAATAAGAAAAATATTAACATGTGTGCAGAGACACACACACAGAAATCACTTCTTGACTCGACCCGCACTTGGCTGAACTCACAGGTCCGTGCATCACGCAGAATCGGAAACATCCTCCTGCACCAGCGCTGACCCGGGAGCTGAGGCAGAGTGCTGAGCCCCATTAACAAGTTGAGACCTGCAGTGTCTCCACTGGAGAAACCTTGCCTCTTATCAGGAGATGGTATTTCCTGAAGGGACACGAGTGTCATGTGGGAGGCGTGACTGACCCCAAGGGAGCATCTGGGCGGCACTCTCCCCAGGAACACTGCGTTTGGGGACGGGATCAGTGTCCTGGGGCTGCCACGACAAATGACCACAAGCTGGGGAGCTTAAAACGACAGGAATTTATTATCACAGTCCTGGAGGCCAGGAGTCCAAAATCCCGGTCTGGGCGGGGCTGCACTTCCTGCCAAGGCTCTAGGGGAGGACCCGTCCTCCTCCTCCAGCTCCAGGCGGCCCTTGGTTCGTGGCCTCATCCCTCTGGTCTCCGCCTCCCTCCTCACGTGGCCTCCGCGGGGTCTGTGTCTTCTCCTCGTCTCTCTTATAAGCACAGGTGTCCTGGGATTTAGGGCCACCTGAAACCCGGGGCGATCTCACCTCAAGATCCTCAACTAACTACATCTGCAAAGACCCTTTTCCAAATCAGGCCACAGTCACAGGTTCTGGGGATTAGGATGTGGACGTATCTTTTTGGGGGACACAATTCAACCCACTGCAGTGACCGCAGACTTACTCCCCCCGAAAGGAGATTCCCTGTGAGGGTGAGTCCCACCAGGGCGGCCAGCTTCTCTGGTGTTTCCCGCGGCGCTGCTCAGCGTCTGTGAACGAACACGTGAACAAGTGGCTGACTCAGCCTCGCAGAGCGTCCGACGGTGACCTTCCGACGAAGTCCAGGTTCTCAGATGACTGAAGCCCCCGGCTCCGTGTGTGCCCCTGGGTGAAATGGCTGAGACAGCGCCAGTCTGGCCACACCCGTTGTGATGCCGTGTTGTAAAGGGACCTGCAGGATCCCAGTGGCACTGAGTGGAAAGGAAGCCCGGCGCCACTGAGTCCAGCCTCCCTACCTGCCAGGTGAGACAGCGGAAGCCAGGGAGGGGCAGGGACTTGGCCAGGTCACCCAGGTCAGCAGGAAGGTAGAACCTAGGGTGCTGGCCCCCTGCACCTCCCAGGGACACCCTCCTCCTCCTCCTCCTCAACCAGGATGGCTCCCGGGAACCCACCTTCCTCCCGCCTGGTGCTGCGTGCAGCACCTCAGACACATCGTCTGTGTAACCGCCCCACCGCCCCGGGCCTCACCCACCGTCCTTCTCCATTTTGCAGGCGGCACAACTGAGGTGAAATAATTTCCCAAAGGTCTCACTTCTCACAGTGAATCCTGAAGCCAGGATTGTCATTTAACTTGTCCTGACTCCTAAACCAGTGCTCCCCACCGGGGCTGGGCAGACCACGGCTCTCAGGCCAGCTCTGGCTCCCCGCCTGTGACCACAGCCAGATGGTGTTCACACCGCCGAAAACAGGAGACTTTTCACGAGAGCACATAACGTTTCACTGGAACACAACCACACCCATTCTTTAATGTATTGTCTATGGCCGCTTTCCTGCTACAAAGGCAAAGTTGAGTAATTCAGCAGAGACAGCAGGACTCGCAAAGCCTAAAATATTTACTCTCTGGCCCTTTGTGAAAATGTCCGCTGACCCCTGCTCTGTACTGCTTATATTGTATTTTACTGTACTGTACTACATTATGTTAATTCTACTCATCCTGTCACGCAGTGACATATTCACGTGTGCGCCACCATTTATATCAAAGATTTAAAGGCTTCGTGTCTGTGATTTCTTGGTCTCTTTTTACATTTGATTCTCAAGTGAAATCCACCAACAGAGAATTTACAGGAGCACTTCCTAATGCTGATGGCCTTCCCCTGGTCTTTCTACTCCCACAGGTATGCTTTCCGAATGGATAATTCCCAAAGTGACCGGCTTAGAAGAAGAAGGAAAAGGAAAGAAACGAAAAAGCCCAGCGACTTGAACTGCCCACGACATCTGAATCAGAAGGTCTGTTCACGCTGATTTTCTACATATGTCGGGAATGTTATGCCAAAAAGTGAGTCCTCAACATCAATAACGCATCCCCCATCCCTGAAGGGAAATGACATTACAAAAGCCGGAAAGGACATCAGACACGCTGGCTTGGCAGCCACACGTCCATGTGAAACTGCAGTCAGAGTTCAAAGGCAGGGCCGGGAGGTGGGGCACCGTGCGGCAGCATCGCCCATAATGCTTCCACCTCATGGGACAGGCCCGGTGACAGCCTGCTCTGACCTGGCGCTGGCTTCCTGACGCCCACTCCGGTCCCGCACGGGACCTGCAGGGCTGGGTTTGGGCAGGCTGCGCGGCTCCCGGGATGTCGCCTGCTCCCCACACGTGCCCCCGCCCCCCCAGCTCACCTGGTTCACACGCCAAACAACCCTTCCAGGCGAGGGCAGTGGGGGCACTGACTGTTTCCAGGGCTGGCCCCTGCTCTGAAGCTGGCTTGTTTGGAGCACTTCCTCTGACCCCCACACTGTGCCAAACATGAAGACACTGTTCACGTCTCTCGTGTGGCCTGGCGAGGTAGGAGCTATGATGGCCCCCATTTTTAGTTGGGGAAACTGAGATGAATTGAGATCACTTGATGTGCCAGCATCACAAGGTCAGGGGAGGAGCCATGATTCAAATCCAGATTCCATCACTTGTAACCACCAGGCTTCACTGCCTCAATCCGGAAGCCTCCTTGGGAGATACAGCCAACCAAGCTCAGGCAAGGTTAGACCTGAGGGTGTGAAAAGCTTGCCTCTCTGGATAAGACGAGGCATTGAGCCTCCACTTGGTGATGGAGTTTGAATCAACTTTCATGGAGAGAGGGGTCAGAGGAATGGGGCGGCAATTGGAGCCAAGGCTTCTCTATCCAAACAAGTGACCTGGTTCATCCACCTAACTCTTTAAGCTGCCCAGTGAACTCCTATTCATCCTTCAAAACCCAGCTTAAATATTCCTTCTGCCATGAAGTCCTCCTTGTCCTGTAAACAGTTGATCAACTCTTCCTTTGTGCCCCTGCAGTGTATGTGCTGTAGATGCCTCTGTTATACCTTGCAGGTGTATGTCTCACCCCCTGTATGGTGAGTTCATCAAGGAAAGAAATTGTGTTTGATGCACTTACGGGTCACCAGCTCATATTAACAGGAACAATGCTAACAGCAGCCAGCATGGACTGAGCGTGCAGCGGGTGCGGGACATCCACCTGAGTGCATCATGTGCATTAATCCTGCAAATAACCCAAGGAGGCTGGCACAGCCGTGACCCCCAGTGGCTCTGAATGGGCTTGAATCCTGGCTCTGCCTGTGACCCCGAGTGAATTACCTCTGGGCCTCCGGGCTCCCGTCTGTAAAATGCGGGGAATCACAGTAGTTCCCGGTGGACGGCTGGAAGCAACTCTGGGTCGCCAGCTGACAAGCACCAACTATTATATTTTAGTAAAATTAAAAATTTTTCCATTACTAAAAATTAAATTATGTATACTTGAAATTAAATAAGTTATTAAAAACAAAGGTAATAAATACTCAAAATTCATCACTTCCAGATTATTTTACTACATTTTGACTCTTGCCTCTGCCCTGAGGTCACTATGTCGACTGAATCTCTGTGGCAGAAGGGGTCCGCAAGCCGTCGCACGCCTCTTCCTGACTCCGTGCTCAGTGACCTCACACTAGTAGCTTGAAATCGGCCACAACGAGAGCATTTACACCCTGGAAATCGGCAGATGCTACCAGTCGGTCTTGCCCCCCTGGAGAGCTGGCTGTGGAACATTTACAGCACACCCATCAGTGCCTCCCAGTAAGCAGTGAGATCAAATAACCCGCCCCAGGTATGGAAGATCCCAATATGACCCGGACGCTGCAGCTCCCGAGCTGGCCCTTGGCCAGGCAGAACGCAGGGCCCACCGCAGAGCAGGGGCCACTAAATGCTTGTTGGAGGGACAAAAGTTAAACTATCGAGTCTCAGATCTGCTGCCACAGAATTGCCTGGGGAACTTTGCTGACAGATTCTTGGGCTTTGGAGCACAAGACACTTGCCAAAAACAAGTGTTTTAGCAAGTGTCCCAGGGGTTCTGATTCTAGACCCATAACTGTCCTGATCGCCAGCCTCGAACCCCAGCCTGCTCCTGCCCTGTGCCCGCCTGTCCTGCCATCCAGCATGGCAGCAAGTGAGGCTGTGAGATGCGGAAGCCCATCGGGGCGTGGAAACCCAGCTCCCTTCCGCCGGCACAGAGGCCTGAACCAAGAGGGCCCTCAGAGACCGAACGCTGTCCCCAGGCCTCCTCCAGCAAGGAGCGGTCGTGGTGTCCAGGAAGCCGAGGGCTGGAAGTTACCTGGGGCCAAGAAGGCCTGGCCACGCTCGTGTACAGTAGTCCTCCCTCATCCGCAGTTTCACTTTCCGTGATTTCAGTTACCTGCGGTCAACCGTGGTCTGAAAATATTAAATAGAAAGTTCCAGAAATAAGCAATTCATAAGTTTTACATTATGCACCGTTACGAGTAGCGTGATGAAATCTTCTGCCATCCCCCTCCATCCCGCCCAGAACGGGAATCATCCCTTTGTCCGGCATATCCAGGCTGTACTGTGTGGGGAAAACGTACTGTGTGTAGGGTTCGGTACTATCTGCGGGCTCAAGCATCTTATGGGGGTCTTGGAACATATCCCTCATGGATGAGGGGGACGACTGTACATGAAAAGACAAACCAGGACACTTGGAAGTTTGCAAAATGCAGCCACGTCCCTTCTACTTCAGTCTCATGATAACCCTGTGAGAGCAGCAGAGGGAGCACCAAATTGTCCCCCGTTTACAGACTGGGAAACTGAGGCTCAGAGAGACACCTGCCTGACTCGTCACTGCTCAGACTTGGAGCCCCCAGTGTTAAGGCCGCGTTTTCTTTCGAAAGCAGATGTGAGAGAGAGATGGTGCTGGGGTCCCACAAGTCAATGTTTATGCATCATCTTGGCTCTACCACAAGCTAGTTGTGTGACCTTCGGCAAGTTTCTTAATCTCTCAGTGCCTTAGTTTTGCTTATCTGAAAAAAATAGAGACGTGATTGGCCGCCCCCTTGTATGGTTGTCGCAAATTAATAGATGTAAAGATGCTTCTTAGAATGTTGCACCAGTGGGGTTCAGTCATGTGAGAAACAGCAACCACAGCAACAGCTGTAATGGTATTTTCTCCTTTACATATTTTATGACCTCTTGTGGCTGGCTCTCTTCGTGGAAAGGCAGTGTACTAATTTGGGGCAAGGATGGGAAGTGCAGGTGTCCTGGGCTGGAAGTTGGGGACCCTGGATCGGAAACAAGCTTCAGCCCATCCACATGTATTCTCTGGGCACATAGTATGTGTTGATGCTCTGAAAGTCCCTCTGACTCAACAGCTACATGGGACAATAGCTAAGAGGGTGGGCTATGTCCAGGGTCTCATGGACACCACACAACTGAAAGGCTTATGTCCTCGCTCAAGTCCCTTATTCTCTCTAAATCTGTCTTTCCATCTGTAAAATGGGATTAATAAGAAAATCAAACCTATAGAGTTTTTGTGAGTACGGAATTTTAAAATGAAATTTTGCCTTTAAGGTATTTTAGCCTAGGCCAGCAGCTTCCAGCCCTGGCTGTACATTAGAATCATCTGGGAAGCTTTAAAAAAATGCCACTGCACCCCACACCAGACCAACTGAATTAGAATTGGAATAATGATAGTGATGGTGATGATGACGGTGGTGATGGTGATGGTGGTGGTGATGATGGTGATGATGATGGTAGTGATGGTGATGGTCATGGCGGTGATGGTGATGATGGTGGTGATGATGACGGTGATGATGGCAATGGTGGAGATGATGGTGATGGTGATGATGATAGTGATGGTGATGATGATGGTGATGACAATGATGATGTTGATGGTGATGATGATGATGGTGATGATGATGGTAATAGTGATGATGGTGATGATGATGGCAATGGTGGAGATGATGGTGATGGTGATGATGATAGTGATGGTGATGGTCATGGTGGTGATGGTGATGGTGATGATGATGGTGATGATGGTGGTGATGATGACGGTGATGACAATGATGATGTTGATGGTGATGATGATGATGGTGATGGTGATGATGATGGTGATGGTGATGATGGTGATGTTAGTGGTGGTGATAATGATGCCGATGGTGATGGTGGTGTTGATGGTGATGATGATGATGGTGATGATGATGGTAATAGTGATGATGATGATGATGATGATGGTGGGGATTATAGTGATGATGATAATGTGATGATAGTGATGATGATGATGATGGTGATGGTGATGATGATGACAATGATGATGAGGATGATGGTGGGGATGATGGTGGGGATTATAGTGATGATGATAATGTGATGATAGTGATGATGATGATGATGGTGATGGTGATGATGATGACAATGATGATGAGGATGATGATAACAATCACCATTTGCCCCTGCTATTCTGCCCACCTGGGATGCTTGGGTTGCTCATCCCCACATCTCTTCATGGCTCCTTCACTCATTTCCTTCAGGTCTGAACACCAATCAGTGCCTTCTCCAAGAAGACTTCCCTGACCACCCCATACAAACCGACACCCCCCATCCCTCGGCAGCCTTCACCCTGCTTTCCATTTCTTCATTGCATGTATCTCAAGCTCACATTCTTTCATACAACGCTTTGTGTACTTTTTGACTGTCTCCCCATCAGACTGTGACCCCCTGTGAAATGATGCAGATCACACTTCAGAGTTATCCTGACTGACATGAGGGAACTTATCTATGCTCCTAGGGGTATTAGAACCCAGCACTCGGGGCTGCTAAGCATGTGGGGCAGAGCAGGATCCAGTGACCAGAGGAAACTTTGGGCTGAGAGATCCGGGTGCAGGGAAGTGTGAGGGTTAAGGATCTAGGAACTGGCTCACGATGTCTGCTCCAGTCTCTGAGCCTCCGTTTCCCTCTGTGAAGTGGGGATATGGACAGTCCCTAACTGCGCTGTTTAGGGTGAGAGAAAACGGACTGTGCTTGTAAAGCACAACAAATGGTAGATATCCTGACTACCACCTCGCGTATCCCTGCGGTTTCTGACACAGGGCTGCACACCTAGAGGTGGCCGAGTCTATGCAGAGTCAGATCTGGTGGGATGAAGAGCATGGCCTTCTTGGTCGGTCAGAGCCGGGTTCAAGCCCCGGCTCAGCCCTGGCTGGGTCGCCTGACCAGATAGCCAAGCTCACCTTTTGTGAAATAGATTTGATAAAACCACCTCGCCTGGTTATCAGGGGAATTAAATGAGATGTTGCATGAGGTCACTTTGAGCAGCGATGCCTCTCCAAGCTCAGAGAGGTGAAACAAAGCACTGTTTGACAAAATTCTCTCTTCTTGGTTGACCGCTGACTCTGAAGATTTTATGGACTGGGCTGAAAAAGAAAGAAAGAAAAAGAAAAGAGGATTCTACCACTGAACCACCAACGCTGCAGCTAAGAGAAAGAAAAGAAAAAGCAGAAAGGCTGGAACAAGAGGAAGAGAAAATGTGGACACAGACGCACACTCACTCGCTCACAGGCCAACCGAAGGGACCCCGTTAGCATATAAACAAAAGGTGGGGGTAACCCCTGAAGCCTTCCTCCGACAGCCAGTGGCGGCAGTGATAAATCTGTGAAGTTATCTAATTTTCCACTGTTTTAATTAGAGACTTGGGCTCTGAGGCCTCACAGCTGGCGTCTTTGTGCTGCGTTCTGTTGCCTGACAGAGAAAAATGTCTCCTGTAGAGTCAGCCAAGCTCTACGCCTGACCTGAGCGAGAGGAACTTCTGGGATTCATAAACTTGTGGTTTCTGGGCAGAGTGTCATCTGAACCAGGCCTCCTCCTCTCTGGCCCCCTCAAACCCGGGTTGGGGGGCCACCACCATCAGAGGGGAGCAGGGGAGAAGGCAGGGACCAGGAAGTGGCCCCGGACTGTCCCGGGGTTCCTGAGCCTCGTCCACATGTCACAGAGCCTCCTCGTGGCTTATAACTGAGCCCAGCTTGAGAGGCGGGCGCTCTGCTTTTTGAGACAATGCCTTTGATTGCAGCGCGTGTGCTCTGAGTAATTTAATGTATTGCTCATCTTTTGCCAAGTGATCTTTTACAACGCTGCATTTGATGAGCACGCAGCTGGGGCGGAGGCTCCCTCCACCTCTCCTGGCTCTCTGGCTGCCGTCTTCCCTGTGACTCACTTTGAGAAGAGGCAGGAGGGGAGGTGGAGGAGAGAGAGGGCCCTGGAGTCACACACTCACATCTCGCCTCTGGCCCTGGCCCGCGGGCACCGCCTTGGACAGGGTCCCATCCTCGAGCCTGGTTTCTCATCTGCAGGAGGACAGTCCTCGCAACACTGGTTGCAGAGGGAAGTCGTGGGGACTGAATTAAGTCACGAGCAGCAGAGAGGAAAAGAAGTTGCTAACGTAGAAAAAATAAAAGGCCCCTGTGAGATTCAAATAGGCTTTGGGGTGAGGAAAAGGCTTCAGCTGTGTGATGAATACTTTCTGCGCGGCCGTGCAGAGACCACCCCGGAGCGACGGCAGAGCCCACCTTTCCCGGCGGGGACGTGACCTCCCTGTCTCTGAGTGCCTGTGCAAACCAGCTGTCAGGCAGCACCCTCCACAGCCTCGCGGCCTTCTGTCCCGTGGCTGGGCCAACCTTCTGATCCACATCTCAGGGGGAAATCGTGGCGCACGCTGCATGCTCTGCATACAGTGGATGCCCCAAAGATGGCCGTGGTTGCTGGTTCAGTGGCAGTGAAGAGAATTAGTGTGGCACCGTGCCCATAGCAGGTCGGAGGAAGAAGGATGTGATTTGGTTTCCTGGTTGACCCTAAAAAACGTCACTCCCAGATCACGGGCTTAGCAAGTGCTCAAAAGATGCCCATCGGAGGTCAATTTCTTGACCAAAAATCATTTAGCTCTGAATCACACATGTAGTAGAGCCTCAAAATGTGTGTTGATTTCCTACCTTCTTATTCATTAAAAAAAAAAAAATCCTAGCCAAGTACGTTTTGTCCATCCTAGATGCTCAAATGGCTATCAGAATTGGTCGCTCTTTGACCCTCCAGAAATTGGATGGGTCAAGGTGCTTCTGAGTAGCTTGTGTCCCAGAACAAAGCTCAAGAATATTTTTAGGAATACAAAAATATGTGGCACCCAGAAAGGCAAGATTCACATGATCTGGCATCCAATCTGAAACTTTCCAGGATGCGGAGAATCAGGAAAATGTAACCCGTAGTGAGAAGAGAAATCAATCCATCAAAAATGACAGAAATCACACAGATGGTAGCGTTAGTGGACAAGGACAGGAACAGCCATTGTAACCATGTAAGCGGGGGCTCTCCCCCACCCCTGCCCGCCAACAGAAGGGATGGTCCTGAGGAGAGAAGCTGGGAGTCTCGGGGATGCTTGGGTCGGTTCCCTGGTCAGCAGGGACAATGAGAAGTGTTCCGGAAGGCCCGGAATGAGAGGCGGAGAGAGTGGACAAGGGAGAGTCAGAAACTTGCAGCATGACCCTGACAGCTCCCATCCCGGTGTCAACCTCACCCCAGAGTCCACATCAAAAGATGGATGTAGTGGGGAGACCCCAGCACTTTGTGTCAAGATGGACTCAGGGGTCATTACCGGCTCTGATGCCTACCTCCTGGGTGTCTTGCTGGCTCAGCTGACCTCCCTGACCCTCGACTTTCCTCGCAGAGATGGAATGGAACCCACAGCCTAAGGTGTGGTGAGGGTTAAATGTGTTTGCTCGCGTGGAACACGGGGCCTGGGGCCTGGCACACCAGGAGTGCTCAGTGCCTGGTGCCTGCTCACGCCACCCTTGTCATCCCACAGCCCCTCTGTCACTCCGGTTACTCTGTGCCCAGCATCAGCGCCAGCCTGCTCGGCGGGCACCAGACCTGCGGGCATCCTTGCCCAATCCTTCTCCCCAGCTCACTCCCAGACGCAGCGTTCTGACGGTCCCTGTGTCCGGGGGTGATGTTCTAAATATTCAACAACTGCCACGGCACAGACCCTGGCCCCTGCAGACCCCTGCTCTTCCAGGCATTGCGATCCAAACTTTAGGGTCAAGGTGTCCGAGACGGTGAGTGGGGGAAGCACTCAGGAAACTCAAGGCAGTGGCTCTTTACCAACAAAGTGGAAATGTTTCAGTATTCCAGTCATCGACACAGCTGAACTGATGCATACAGGCTGTCAGCCCTGACTGCAGTGCATTCTTGTAATCTCTGCCTGACTCATCGATGTCCCCGTGAGGACCCTTCCCAACTCTCAGGCCATGTGGTTGTATGGGACTGGCCCCACCTCCAGCTCCAGCGTAGCCATGTGTCACTGCAATGGCATACTCAGGGCACTCCAAAGAGAGCCAAGATTGGGACATTTTGGGGAGCTTGGGGGATTGCTGAGCTGGCAGGAAGACTGGAGCTGCCGGTCAGAATCTTTGCCACCACTTGGGAGGGACTGTGTGAGGATGAATTTCTCCCTGAGGAAAGCAGAGATAAGAGAAGGAGAGAGGGACAGCTTGCTGACATCACAACACCTAGATCCAGCTGGACCTGAAGCTGACATGCCCCTGGACTTCTCAGCTAACTCAGGTAACTGAGCCAATCTTCTGTTTTTCAACCCAGTGAGGTTGAGTTGGCCTTCCTGTTTTTTGCAAGCAGCAAAGGCTGTACCGACACAGTGACTCACTCCCTCCAGGTCCCCCTGTGTCAGAGAAGTAATCAGGGAAGCTTCTGAAGGGTTAAAATCTGCTCAATGTAAAGCCCACTCCTCCCTGTGGAAGCTCCTCAAGCTGGAATACTTTTTCCAGTCCCATAAAACCTAGGGTGGGGGAGCCAGCAATTCTGACATGCCCCTTCCCCTCGTCCTCTTTCATTCAAGCCATCTCTTTGCAGTGTCCTGCAGGGGTGACGATAAAGCTGGCAGCTGGATCTGTAGGGAAATGTGAAGGCCGTGCCCCTTTCCAGTTAAATGCCTAATTAAAACCGAGGCTGAGGCCCATGGACTTGAGAACATTAACCATGTCCTGCTGTGGGGTGGGGGAGTTCACGCTGCCCCACTAGGAATGCACTGACCCCACAGTTCTGGGGGTGGGGCTTAGAGTGTGCCCTTTGTCCCAGAGCATTCTCATCCCCAGCCGCACACTCCCAGGGCTGGGTCTGAAGACACTTTCTGCAGCAGGCGTGATACGGGGCGCAGTAGGGCTTGTCTCTGTGCTAAAGGAGGCTAACAACACAGCTGAAGCACAGCCAGTCTGCGAGAGGGGCGCCTGCTCTCCGCAGCTCCCTCCCTCCCTCCCTCCCCCTCCACTTTGGTCTCTTCTTTGTTCTCTCTCCTCCTGTCTCCCTGTCTTTCTCTATTTCTTGTCTCTCTCTCCATCTCCTCTCTCTGCCCCATCTGGTACTCTTTCTGTTTCCGTCTTTCTGCCATGCCCTCTGTCTCCTTATCAACATCTATTACTTGTCTGGGTGTCTGTCCATCTGTCCCAACCTCTCATTCTCTGTCTTCTCTTTCCCTGTGATTTTCTCCCATCCGCCTCTCTCCAGTCTCTCTCTCTCTCTGTCTCTCCCCCTCTCCCCACCCTCACCTCTCTCCCTCTCCCATCTCTCTGTCCCTTTCTCCCATCTCTGTCTCCCACCTGACTTCTGTCTTTTCTATTCTCTCTGCCCCTTTTTCAGTCTCATGATCAACCACGGGACATGCCGGAGAGGCTGAAGGCCCCAACCCTTGGTCTCCTGGGCTGAGCCAAGTTGGGCCCCAATGATGCAGGGGACCGAGAGCTTGGGGCACGTGTCCATCTTGGTGGACTCTTTGGGGCCCTGAGAGGAGCCCTGTGCCAATTCTGGACAAATCCTCCATCCCAGGGTGACCGCAAGGTCTCCAGAGTATTCAGGAAACTGAAGCCTACAAACATTTGGGGGAAGAATCCCCTCCCCTTGGCCCCCGGGCTGCCCTTCCAGGCTCTTCCTGTCTCCTTGGCCTACACTGGAGCCTTCAAGGTTCAGCTCCGGAGGCTGAGTGGCCACACGTCCCCAGTGGAGGCTGGACTGACTGTGGGCCAGAGTCTGAAATCGCCAGACCCTGTGTAATGGGGCTTAGTAACTGTGTTCTTTCTTAGGGCTGTCATAATAAAGTACCATGAGCTGGGGGCTTAAGACAACAGAAAGTTATTCTCTCGCAGTCCTGGAGGCCAGAAGTCTGAAATCAAGGTATCGGCAGGGCCGTGCTCCCTCTGAGGGCTCTAGGGAGAATTTGTACCACGCCTCTCCCTCAGCTTCCGGCCATCCTTGGCATTCCTTGGCTTGTAGACACATCACTCCCGTCTCCTCCTCTGTTATCACTTGGCTGTCTTCCCTTTGTGTGTCTCCTCTTGTAAGGACACTGGCCATCTCGGATTAAGGGCCCACATGCTCCAGTATGACCTCATCTTACCTAGTCGCATCTGCACTGATCCTAGTTCCACTTAAGGTCACGTGTCCGGAAAGGACATGAATTTGAGGGGACACTATCCAACCCAGCAGAGGAACTAAGGGCAGCGTGTGGGGCGGGGCCTGGATGAGGGCTGGGGCCCCACTCTGCAACATGAGATTACTGAGCGCCGCTGAGCCCCAGCCTGGTCCCTAGGCCAGGGTGTCAGTGCCACCTCCCAGGGCGCATGTGACATTTTCCTGTGCACAGTGCGCGGCGCGGGCAGATAGCGCAAAGCTGCCAGCGTTCTCAGCTCAGAGCTCTTTACGAAGGCCCTGACCTGTGCCAAGTGCCCATCTGTCCGGGATGCTCTCAGGACCCGCTCCCTCGGCCTCCATCTGCGCTGCTGTTGGGTAGAAGGTGTCTCATGTGAGATCATATCGGGGGTCCCGAGAAGGCCCTGGGCCTTGACTGTCACCCACGCTCATTCCTCAGCCCCAGAGGCCGGTTCCCTGAGAGGACGTGGGAGATGGAGCTGAGTCCTACCCCGGAGCCGAGGGAAGAGGAGACGGGCCGGCGGCAGGAGGCGGGCCTCTGAGCCCAGGGCATCCGGGCAGAGCTGAGCCGGGGTGGGAGCTGAGGGGTCCTGCAGGCCTGGCTTTGAGCAAGGGTCCAAAGCTGCTTGAGCCTCTGTTTACTGTTTTGTAAAGTGACAAACGTCATCCCAAGTCACGAGGGAAGTAGATGAGTTAATAAACAGTGACGAGGACAAGAAGGATTAACCTGTGAGTACCCTACCTCACCGCCCTCTCCTCTGCCAACACCATCCTCATCCTGTGTGTGTGAGAGAGACACACGGGGAGGGAGGGGGCACAGAGAGACCAGCCAGAGAGGCCGACCTGCTCTACCCTAAAAAGCCTGTGAGAAAAGGTGGAAGAGAGAGATGGGGAAGAAAAACCCTGTTGGCTGGGGCAAGGTGGGGTGCTTGGGGGTCTCACCTAAGAGAAACTCCAAAGAGAAACAGAGATTGGAGGAAAGTATTTTATGAAATGAGCTGCTATTGAGGATGAATTGGCATCCATGTGATGGATTTAAAAAGACACATAAAGCAGGGGCCAGAAAACTACAGCCAAATTCAGCCCGCTGTCAGCTTTTAAATAAAGCTTTATTGGAACACTCACACTCATTCGTTTCTGAGTTGTCTCTGGCTGCTTTCACATTACAGCAGTGGGGTTGAGCAGTTGTCACAGAGACCGTATGGTCTGCAAACCCCAAAATATTGACTATCTGTCCCTTTACAGAAACAGTCGGCTGACCCCTGGAATAAAAGTTAGAATTCCTTTTTCTGGGTCACTCTCTGCAGCCAGATGATGCTTCCTGGACAGCTGTTTCATGTGGAGACTGAGCCACATGCGACGCTGCAATATATCAGGGTTACAGGTGTAAACCACGTAGCCCGGCATAGCATATGTGCTCAACAAATAATCACTTGTATCTGAAGACCTCTCTTATAGAAGAAAAAAGGAATAGAGTGACAAGGAAATTAATGGCCAGGACAAACAAGGAGAGAAGAAAGGTGCTGGGATGGAAGCAGTGGCTGTCAAAGAAGGTGTGGTTTGAAACGTGGCTGGGCCCACAACGGAGCAGGCAGAGGACGAGAGGTCTGAACTCGCACTGGGTCCTGTTACGGTTGATGTTTCCGTGGTTCATTTACCTGTGTTTTCCCTCCTAATGTTCATTGAGTTGTTTTAATCTAGTCTCCAGTGTTCCCCTGGCACACGTTGTAAAGAGGGCCTGGGTTTGTGGCGCCTCCCTTAACCAGAGTTTTAACCAGGCAGCAGAATATCGGAGAGCTGCCTGTTGCTCTGGTCACAGGAGAAAATGCAGGAGACTGACTGGGGCAGAATCTCAGGGGTCAGCATTTCACACCCATGTCCAGAGTGTTGTAGGGGAGCAGGTGGGGCAGCCACCTGCTGTCAAGGGAGTTGGGAGAACTTCCTGGAGGAGGGGGCTTTTGACCTGGGCCTTAAAAACTCAGTAGCAGTTCATGAAACAGCCATGAAGTGTGTATCTGGCAGCTGAGCCCCTCCTCCTGACTTCTTCCCTGCCCTGACCAGGGAATGGGGTGGCAGGAACACTTGATGCTGTCACTAGCTCCTCCAAGAGAAGTTTAACAGAGCGGGCTCCTGAGATGGGGTGAGAGGAGACAGAACTGGAGGAGGAAGGAGAGGAAGAGAGGTGAATAACGAGGAGGGGACAGCGAAGAGAGAAAGAGGAGAGGCACCTGACCTGGAAGATTGGGGGTCCCAAAGCATCAGACTCTTCAAAGATATTAGCTTAGAAGCACGGCTCAGACATACACTCCTCACTCGATCAGCTGGATACTGTTATTTTCCCTGTGTTACAAACAGGGAAACTGACGCTCAGCAGGGACTGGCTCAAGGACACGCAGCGAGGAAACGACAGAGAGGGGATTTGAACCTGGGCAGTCTGGCCCCAACGCCCTCACTCTAACACCTGGCGAGCCTCACCTGCTTTACTGTCTTACCTGCCAGCTGCCAACACCAATGGGGAGGTGCCCAGAGGCGCCGTCTGCTCATAGGCTCCCCAGGAGCCCCCGATGGGAAGGGGGACTGGAAGCCTGACTGGAGTGAGGGCCCCGCCCACGCTGCACTTGGCTGCTCCCACAGCTGGTCGCCATCCAGGCACAGCGGGGTCACCTCTGATAGCCCCCTGGCCCCCTCTACTGCCTCCTGCCTTCCCTCAGATCTTCCCAGCGTTCTCCCACAGATAAGGGGTACACTCAAGTTCACTGCCTTTTCCCAGCCTGCACCGCTGCCCTGAGCAGCAGCCCGGGGCCTCTCACCCAGGCAGCCAGCAACTTGGAAGTCTGCCACGGGGGCTGGGGAGGAAGGGGCCTGGTGGCGGTCCCACCTCCATGACACTTGCCCTTTCCAGCCTCCAGGCCCTTGCTGTCACTGATGCTGGTGCCTGGCGTACCCTTATTCTCATCTGGAAAAATCCCCCTTCCTTGGGGACCCAGCCCTGCCAGGAGGACTTCATAGCCACGTCCTCTGAGCTTGAAACTTGTGCCCCCGCTATTCCCAGCTGAGTTGGCCGTCTCCTCCAGGATATCGCCTGCTCCTGGCATGGAATCAGTGGTCATTTGCTTAGACCTCCCAACCCACTGAGTGCCTCTCTGAGCCACTGACTGGGTGCCACCTCCCTCTATTCCACTCCCATCCGGCCCGCAAGGGACTGAGGGCTTGGACCCCACTTCCAAAAAGTCACCAGGTCTTGGACCTGAAAGGGCATATCTGGGCCCTCAGGGAGCATCATATCATCTCCAAGAGAAGAAAGAGAAATGCCCCTTCCTCTGTCGTTAACCACTGGTGCTACCTGCAATTTTCCACTCTGCCTCCAGTGATCTTAAACCCAAATCTAACGCCAAGAGTTAAAATAATATACATTCTCCGATGACTAATATGGGGGGAAATCCAGTGCTTCTCAGGAAATAATATTCCACAGGCCATGTTACCTTTCGCTGGGAAACTCCCAGTTCCCACCAGAAAAACAAGAAAAGCCATCAATTTCCAGGCAGCCGAGCTAGTGCAGGACCGTATCACGTCGGCTGCGCGCGGAACACCTGTCCTCCAGCAGGAACAGACCTCTTCCAAGTAAACACACGGCCTTTGGGAAGGAGGCCCGGCTGGGGAAGGAATCCATCCGCCCGGCTCCGGATATCCTGGACAACAGTCAAAACGCTTCCTTCCACTGTCTCAGAGAAAAATGGCATCTTCGTCCAGCCAATTCTTTTTTCCTTTTCGACTGGAGAACCATACTGAGAATACTTTCCAAAAAGCCGGAACGACCTGGAAATATTCCCTGGACTTAACAGAGTCTGCTGGTATTTTTTGTTCATTCCTTTCTTCCTTCAACAGATCTGTATTGGGCCCCTGCTCAATAAATAATCCCCTGTGCAGGGGTTTCGTGCCCAACGAGGTCCCTTTCCTTGGGGCTCTTGCTCTGTTATTATCATCCCAGGCAGTTCGTCGTCCACCGAAGTGTGGTGCTGGGAGGTGCTGCCCAGCCAGGAACTACACTTCCCAGTGCCCCCGGGAAGGACGCGGGGCCATGTGACTCATGACCAGTCCTCCATAGAATGTGAGCAGAAGGGACCTAAGGCCCAGAAGCTTAAGAAGCATATGTCATCTGGCCATGATCTCTTTCTTATCTACATGCTGAATGCAGAGGACACCAGCATCCTGAGGGAGGGCGGAGCCACAAGGTGGAAAGAGCCTGGGCCCTTGAGTGACTACCTAGGAGCCCACCTGCGTCGACTGCCATACGAACAGGAAGCTCAATAAACTTTACTCCGCCAGTGTGCCATGTCTAATGTATAGGAATGACCTCCTTGAGCAGAACACAACACCCCACACAGGCCATGGGAGGGACCGAGGGGCACTGGCTGGACATTTAGCAGTAATCAAAAAGCCCTTTGGGAATCTGATTAGAAACTCTGGACATGCTTCCAGAAATTATGTGTGTAATTTCCCTCTGCATAATATCATGTATACCTGATCCAGTGTCTATTGGGGGAACATTATCTATTTCCCTAAGGCCCATTTATGGACAGGTGTGAAAATTCTGCTGTAGATCTGTTTGCATTTGAGATTTAACTGTTAGGCATCAACTAGCAGTCAGAGTTATTAGTGGGAAGTGACAGAAACCATCTCCAGCTGATGAAAAGAGAAGGGGGATTTATCGGAGGATCTGCTATAGTTGACCACTGCTGACAGGACTGGAGAATCAGGCTCAGAAGTTCTGCAGACAGAACTAATAAAATCCACCCAGTGCACGTCCATGGAGCCCTGCCCACCATCGCTGCTGCTTCCAACCCCTGCGACGGCTGCCCGGGCTGGGAACCTGGGAGCAGACTGAGCCGGGGGTTGGTGTGAGGGCCGATGACCAGGGAGTGTCCTGGGAGCGAGGAGGAGAAAGCAGAATTGGGCAGAGGGGGAAGCTGAGCTGCAAGACAGTCCCAACAAAGGACTCAGCCGCCCCCATGGGAGCTGTCCCGTCGGAGTGAGGGGCTGGGACTCACACCCCTATGAGATCAGTCACCAGATGCAGCCAGCACACAAAAACAGGGCATGGCCTTGGGTGAGGCGTGGTTCTTCTGCTATAGCCACCCCAAGGAGAGTTTGTCTGCTAGACATCCTCCCAGCTCCTGGGGGAGTAAGTCCTTAAGAGGATCTGTCCCGTCCCCATCTCTCCCCAACTGCCCCTGCCAGAGAGCACCAGTGATGGTCCCTGCTTCTTGGGGTCATGAGCTCCCAACTTAAAGTCCAGCATGGACGTGTCTGACCAGTGGAGCCAGTGTGACAACAGCGGCTGGCATGGTGACTGCCTGGAACCTCTATCTGTCCTGAGCTCTGCCTCTTCCCTTCACAGTGCAAAAGGAGAGAGATTCCCCAGACTCAGGTAGGGTGCTGGGTGGCCAAGAAGATTGACAAGTGGTCACACCGTGATAGGTGAGGTGGTGGCCAGTCAGGGGCCCAGCAGGGGACAGCTGAGGGGAGTTTAATAAAGGAGACCCTTTACAAAGTGTGTTGGGAAATCACAGGATGGCGCAGAGCCCAGCCCTGGAGGGGAAGGGGCAGGGTTACTGGAAGCCCAAGAGAGAGCATGTGCAGGGCTCACCCCTCAGAAGCCCCCGGTTGGAGGATGCAGACAACCCCCAGTGACCCAGCAGGGAGAGCCTCGGGAGAATAAACACCCTGCCCCGCTCCTCCCACCTTCCAAGTAACGGAAAGTCACCCACTGGACATACCCGAACTCTCAAAATTAGGAGGAGCTGACACCTGCTGAGTGTTCGCCGGGTGCCCAGCATCTGGCTGACACTTGACACATATTGTCTCGTTTGTTCCAGCACCAGTCCTGAGACTGATCCTCTTTGAGTCTGTTTGTGGCAGATGCTCCTGGTGCCCCCACTCTTAGCCGTGACTCTGACCCCTCTGTACACCCAGACCTGACCCCCAGAGCCAGCATCTGCTTGCTGTGACTGGAGTCAACTTCCCTGAACCAGCTTTGACGTCATGAGGCAGGCCCAAGGGACTGTCCTGCAGAGACAGCCCCCACTGATGAATATGAAAATGAGGTATAAATACCCCAGCTCCCTTGCCACTCTGGATGCCTTTGAGGTGTGTGTTCTCCTTTGGCTTCTGGAGTTTTCTCGGTGGGTTTAAGCTCCAATGACCCACATTGGTAACTAACTGGTTAACAACGTATCTGCATTGGCTCCTTCCCTCCGGCTCTCACCTCCCCACTCCCTGCGTGCACTTCCTGAGACCACCTCCCAAATAAACCCCTCACTCAAACCCTCATCTCAGGGTCTGCTTCGAGGAGAATCAGACTAAGATGAAGAAGCCCAGAGAGCTTAAGTGACTCACCCCAGGTCACACAGCCTCACTCAGGTTGAGGAGCCAGGGCCTGCCTGCCTCGTCTTCCCTCCCCTGGACCTCACTGAAGCCATGGGTCTTGGAAATGGTTGTATTCCCAAATTCAGAGACGCCCCAAGTTCTTGGGCATGTGCCTAGGGAATGTCAGGGTTCTGTCGTAAGCACACCAGGAGCAGCAGACTTTGCTCTGCCAAGGAATGCTCCAGAAGGAGCCTGGCATGGCCTTCTGGCTGATAGCCAGCCGCGTTCCTCCCCGGGCACTGGGGACGCAGGGCCTTCTGTTGCCATCCATGCAGCAGATGTGTGAGGAGGGTCTGCTCAGTGTCAGGGGCAGCGAGTTTGAGCACAAGGAGCGGTGACTCAGGGCGGTGGGGGGGCGCCTGGTGCTCTGCATTCAGTGCTGTGCTCCATCATCACGGCAGCCCTGTGACCCCCCTCTCACTCACCTTCCCAACTGCAGTTCTGAGCAGGTCACTCCCCTGCCCAAATCCCTGCCCGGTTCCCTGTCTACCACCCTCAGTCCTTAACGTGGACTCCAAACCCCTACGAGGCCTGGGCCCCAAGTCCCACTCCCCTCCTGCCACGTCCTCCAGCATGGTCTCCCATGTGGCCCTCAGTCCCAGGATGGGAAGAGGAGGGGAGACCTGAGCAGGGGCCACATATACACCACTAGCTCCGGGCCGGGCACAGTCTCAGTGCCTCCCCCATACTTATTATGTGAACCTCTTACCAGTGGGGAAACTGAGGCACAGAGAGCAGTTGTATGACTCGCCCAGAGTAATGTAGTTAACACCGAGCTGAGTGTGGATTCCATGACTGTTATGTGATTCTGCACAGGCCGCCTCTCCAAAGTGTTCAGAGAGCACTGGTCCAGCAGTCTGGCCTGGATGGGACAGCGAGGATGATGTGAGACATTGACAAGAGATGAGAACAGGGCTGAATGGGTGGTCTCAGAGGGCTTCCAGGAGGAGGCGGTGTTTGAGCTGTGCTGAGAACGCAGAGAAAGGTTCAAATAGGAAAGGCCTCGGGGGCAGCAAGGACAGCATTCACGGTGACATGGCACAGTGTAACGAGGGTGGGGGGAGGAGCAGTGAGTTGGCCATTCGTCTGGAAGAGCGTGTGCTCAGCTCAGCTCTGTTGACCAGCCTGGTCGGATGAGCTCCTGAAAGGACAAGAAAGGTCACTTTTCCAGGATGCCCGATGGCGGGCACAAGGAGCTGTTCATTGGGGGAGCCCATCTGAGCGCCCGTTCTTTGTTGCCAGTTCCTAGAGTATTTTGAGTAGAGTGTGAAATCACATTTATACAGAGAGGTGGGAACTGTTCTGAGTAGCCATTTATCCCCCAAAATAGGTTCGAAGTCTTGTTGGAGGCTGAGCCCACGAATGCTATTTCACGCAGCGCTGGGCTCCTTGGTCAGCCCCCGCTCTCGGCTGCCCGGAGAGGCTGCTCTGGAGCGGGCCGTGGTTGGCTCTCTTCTATTTTTGCACCCCTCAGCGTCTGGGGGCACATTCACCAAGCGGATGCGTGTGTTTCATTTGGCAGCGGGACGTTGGATGGGGCTGGGAAGCCCTCGAGATATTTGGAACTGCCGAGGAGCTGGCCATTGGCTTATAACAAATCAGCGTTCCTATACAACAGCTCCTCCAGGGCTGGGCCTGAAAAGGAGGTTTATTCATCAACCGGGGTGGAATTTGGTCCCCCGGGGTGGCTGGCTGCCATTCCTTTCCCCTGCCCATGTAATCAATCATGTAAATAGCAGCTAATCTGTAAGGAACAATAGAGTCGCGTCCTGCGTTTGTGGGATCCTGGCACAGCCCGGACTACGCGGGCAGTGGTGCTGGATGGAGTTTGGATCTGGACATCAGGAGATTCATCGAGTCTCATTGCTGTAGACTGAACTGTGTCCCCCACAATTCATATGTTGATATCCAAACCCCCACGGGGATGGTATGTGGAGTGAGGCCTTCGGGAGGCAGTTCGGGTTCGATGAGGTCATGAAGGTGGGCCCTTCTGATGGGATTGGTGGCTTTATAAGACGAGGAAGACAGAGCGATCTCTCCCTCTGCACCGTGTGAGGACAAGGGAGAAGGCAGCCGGCTACAAGCCAGGAAGAGAGTCCTCCCCAGGAACTGACACTGCCAGACCTGGATCCTGCACTTCCGGCCTCCAGACCTGTGGGAAATAAATGTCTGTTGGTTAAGCCGCCCAGTCTGTGGTGTTTTGTTATAGCCGCCCAAGCTGACTAGTACACCACGGAGGCAACACAGAGGACTGGGAGACGTCTCACCAGGCAGTGAGTCAGACGGAAACCCAGGCAGATGAGAAACCAGAGTCAGAGAGGCTCGACAGGAGAATCAAGTGGAGGTGACCAGGAGGAGGGCTCCCCCTTCTTCCTCTTAGTAACAGAAGCCCTCCCCAAAGTTTGAGAGGACGCATGGCCGCCAAGCTGGGGACTCCACTTCCCTGCCTCCCCTTTGGCTGGGTATTGTCTTGTGACTGTGTGCTCACCAAGGGGACGTGCGATTCCTTGTCACTTTCTTGTGAGGAGGTGCTTGCTCTGCATCCCGCTCGGGCTGGAGCACTGACGTGGTGCTGGTGGGTCAGCTTCAATCCTGTGGGCAAGAACATGACCCCAGGAGATGACAGAGCAGGAGGATGACAGAAGGAGCCTGGATCCTCCTGTGACCTTGTGGAGCATAGCTGCCTAGCCACCCTGGACTGCCCACTAGTAAGAGAAATGGGCCTCCCGTGGAGTGAGCCGCTGTCCTGGGGGTCTTTTTGTTGTTGCAGCTGAGCCTGCACCTGACTGATCCATGGGCTGGATTAGAAATTCACTCCCTGGGGAATTGTGCTTCTCATCTTGAAAGGACTTTGTTTTTATCTTGGGAGGAAGTTTGTTGTGCCTTCAATGGCTTTAAGGGCAAGTGAGATGAGCTTTGTTGGAAGCTGAGGCTGCACCCACACGCCTGCTGAGATGTGCTCTTCCCTTAGAGAAGCACAAGATGATTTAGTGTGTTCACGGCAGAAGGGACCGAGGGGGCCCACGGAGATGATGAAAGTGGCCTCTGAGAGCCCACTTCTTCAGACGGCACACAGGGACCTGCAGTCCAACAGGGATGGGTTCAGACTTGGATTCCACTTCTTAACTAACAAGAGTGGTTACTGGGGCTGCACGACACCTTTCGCCAGTCTCCCCAGTTCTTCCTTCCAAGCTCTAAGCACGTGGCAGGATTGCACTTCCTGGACCACATGACTGGTTCTGGCTAATGAGTCATGAGCGCAACACTTCTAGACCAGGCTATTTAAGTTCTGGCTTGAGACTCCCAAGAGTTCCATTGCTTCCTCTGTCCCAGCTACCAGCAGAGTCCAAGATGGTGGCTGCTCCATCCGCCTGGGTCCCTGAGTGACCCGGCATGCCAACAACCCCCAATGAGCATATGGCACAAGCATAATTAAACCTTGGTCTTTTTAAGCCAGAGATTTGGGGGTCGTGTGTTCCTGCAGCAGAACCTCGACCATCCTGACTGATGCACCAGCTGTGTGACCTTAAGTGAGTTGCTCAGCTTCTCTGAGCCTCGGTTTCTTCACCCTCAGTACCATGGAGATATGGGGATGTTTCTGACCTAATTCTGTCTGTGGACAGATTAAGGAAAAATTACACCTGCTAAGTGCTCAGCAGAGACCCCAGCGTCTGGTGGGGTTGATTCTGCTGGGTCTGTACTCTGGCACCCACGGGCTCTCACTTTCCCACCTTCCCTTCTCTTCCTTGACTTCTTTCCCAGACTCTCAATTTGGCGGAGGCCTCTGGGGTTTGACGTGTGCTGTTTGACACCCAGGTGACATATTACAAACTCCAGGAGCCTCTGTCAGGAAAGCAAGACAGCGATACTAGTCAGTCTCCCTGCGGCTGCAGGGTTTTTATTCTTTGAGTCCACCCTTTCCATTAGCTGAATTTTTATAGCTTGGAAAGAAGACAGCAAATTGTACACATTTCCAAGAATTCTTGAGGCAAGTTCCACGGAGCTCAGGGCTCATTAAGCACGTACCTAAGACCCAGTTTGGGACCCAGAGACTTTAAAAGACCCACAAGAGCCAGGCATGCTCCCCAACAGCAGATCTGGGGTTTGCTCCCGGGCAATCTGGCGTCGCATTATGGCCAAGACACAGGCTCTGGGGCCAGGTGGCCTGAGTCCCAGCCGTGGCTCTGCCGCTCACAACCTGGCTCCTCACCCTCTCTGAGTCTTAGTTTTCCCCTCTGTAAAATGAGATCATAAGAGGGTCCACTTCAGAGGGTTGCTATGTGGTTAAAGCAACTAATCCGTGGAAAACACTTAAGAACCATGACTGGCATAAAGCAAAAGCTCAGAAAATTCTAGCTGCTCCTATTAATATTATTATTCATTTGGATCCAGACGAGCCTGCCTCCCCACTGCCTGCCTTCTCCTCATGGAGGGTCTTTCCTGTCCATCCAACAATCTCAACAGTTTCTGACATACTGATGAGTTGAGATCCCCTGTGTGGCAAGTCGCCAAGAACTTACTAGAAGGAATCGTGAAAGTGCTGGCATTGCTGAAATATGCAAACAATTCATGTTTTATAAATTAGACCTGATTCATAAATCAGAAGTTTGTAAAATTTTATAAATTAGAGCTACTCTATAAATGATTCATTTCTTGTTTTATACATTAGATCTGATTTATTAGAACAGGTTCTCACTTGCAGGTTCTGACATGCTTTCTTTTTAGTGGTATGGATTTTTTTAAAGTATATAAATAAAACAAGTTAAGTGAAGAAGAATTAGAAAATACAAGCAAGCAAAAATAAGAAAATGAAAATCACTAGCCATCCGCCGGCCGGCAGGGAGCCGCCACTGCCGCGCTGACAGGTGGAGGACTGCACTGTCGTCTCGGTTGATAAGACATCGTCCCTTTTGACAGTCATGCCCTGTCTGAAATCTGTTGCTGGCTTTCCAGGTAGGGACACTGGGGCTCAGAGTGTTTCAGACTCTTCCCACCACAGTTAGGAGATGGCAGGTGCGCAAGCACTCCCAGGGGATTCAGGTCAGCTCCCAGGGAGAGGCTCTGAGTGGGCATCCCTGTGACCCTGTGATGCTTCGTAGGCAGAGCGCTGCGGGGGGGACGGGGCGGAGGTGGTGGCACTGAGCGAGGAGGGGCCTCCGCGGAGCCCTGGGGTGTGAGCTGCATCAGAGTGGCTTCCCCCTTGACTGGGTCGTTGGCCAAGGTCTTGAGGGTGGGCAAGCCCATGGCTTCCCAGTCAAGGCGGCTCCCATTCGGCCAGCGCACTTCCACAGAGAAGGAGCGGCTGAGAACTGTTAGCGGTCAATATTCGTGTCCTCTGGGGTGGGGACACAGGCTGGTAAGGGGGATCTGGGCGAGGCTCCACGACTGGCCCTCGGACCCCTGGGTGGGTTGTCCTTTTCCCGTTCACTTGCTCCCTCCCCCAGGCCCGCACAAGCCCTGGGGATAAAGAGACCACACACCAGCCCTGGGCTCTTGAGGCTGTGTCGGATGCCTCTGCAGGTTGGCTCTCCCTCCCCTTGCCCTGGGCCCTGGAGGCAGGTCTGAAGGAGCCGGTGAATTCCCTGGGCCTCTGGCTTCCAGCAGAGTTTGGCCAATGGAGGCTCCCGCAGGAGCTGAGGGCGGTGGGAGGAGGGTGAAGTCTGAGGGTTTTCTTCCCAGCTCCCTCCCTGCAGGGTCACCACTTGGCTGTGTCCCCTCCCAAAGGCTTCGGCACCCTAGAGGCAGCCCTCCCCTCGCCCCAAGCTCCTCTCTCCATTTCCGTCTTTGTCTTCCTGGCCCCCACAGGCAGGGGTGCTGAGGGCCCGTGTTAGTTTCCGTGGCCCCTGCCCAGGCCTTGGTCCCCTTACCAACCTCTCCGCAGTTACCCTGTTGAATGCGCCTCTCTGTCCTGCCAGGGCCTGACTGGCACGGGGGCCTGTGCTCCAGCAGGGCGGTGGTTGGATGCGGAAATAGATGCAGTGAGGGGCCCAGGGCCTCCCCACCACCAGGAAATCAGAGCAACCCAAGGATTCCAGTGGTCCTGCTCATGAGGACACTGGGAAAGCTGGCGGGAGAGATGCCCTCACGGAGAAGTACCAGCAGCCCAGTGTCACCCCCATAAGACGGGCGATGCTCTGCCTCATTGAGTGCACCTCTAGCAAGGGCTTCCCCAAAGCCAGGCCCTGAGATAGGCAGGGCTGCCACAGGGAACTGGCAGGCGTGTCCCCTTCCCGAACGGAACCTTTGTTCCAGCAGGCCAGGCAGAGAGTCAAGAGGCAAAGAAACCAACCAACGAGGTCATTACAGACAGTGACGGCCGCCCTGAAGGGGACACGCAGAGTGGCCGGCAGCCGAGGTCAGTGCTGGATGAAGTGGGGTGGGTCCCAGAGGTGACGTAGTAGCACACCATGGCAGCCGTGACTCCAATCAACCCACACACTGAAAAACATATTTCCTTCCCCAAGGAGAATGCCTCTTTCAATCCTTCTGAGTAAGTCTGGGAGAACCCCCCCTTTTGGTGCTGATGCTTCTTCAACCCCAGGAATCACCGCACCCCCATCACCTCCCACATCACCACCTGCTTCTAACGGAGGGAGAGCAGGACTGAGTGGCAGCCAGCCTGAACTCAATAGTCTTGTTTTTGTTTTCAGTTTTTTTCTTTACAGTTACTTTCTATTTCTGTCAACTGATACCAGTTTCCTATTTACAGTGGAGACATGGAGATTCCTTTTAAAATAAATGCATTTAAAAAGCAAAAGAGGAGTCTAGTTAAATAAATATACTAAATAATTAAGAATTCAGTAGGAGGGAGGCATGGCAAGATCATGAAGGAGCCTCCCTGGACTCTGTGATTTGGGGCATTCTAGAATTCTGTGGTCTAGAGCAGTGGTTCTCAAAGAGGGATGCCCAGGCCAGCAGCATCAGCCTCCCCTGGGAGCTTGTAAGAAATGCAAAATCTCAGGCCCCAGCCCAGCCCCACGCAATGAGAAACTCCCCGAGCGGGGCCCAGCCAAGTGCATTTCACAAGCCCGCCGGGGATTCTGATGCCCACGCAGATGTGAGACCCACCATCCACGCCCTTGGGCTAGGCTGTGCCTGCTCAGACTGGACAGAAACTACTTAGAAGCAGACTCGGTGAATGAAGAGTCCTGGGCTTGACCTGACAGAGGACCCGCGAGCACGCTGCTGAGAGCCCATTCAGCGTTTACTCAAGATGGGTGTTTAGAACTTGCCAAAGTGGTTCACAAAGCCCGGCTCCACGGTACTTCCCTCCAAGCCTGCTTCCTGGAATGGTGAGTACTCACCTAGTGTGGGCACTCTGCAGGTGACCAGGTGACAGGAATTTATGACGACACACCAGGGCTTCCGAACTTCTGCGACCACGACCCACCCACCATGAGAGACATTTTGTGTCTCATACGGGACCCAAACCAAGGGTTCACGTGGCAACACTCACCCTCATGGAGAGCCTTTTGCACTTTGATCATTTTTATTCCAGTTTGTGTTTTTAAAATGCTGGTCTTGATGCACTAAATTAATCTAGATTAGAGGTCAGTGAACTTTTCCATGAAGGGCCTGGGAGTAAGTATTTCAGGCTGGGAGAAAAGAAGTATATATCTAAGTCCCTAAGATCTCGAGAAGTCTAGACCAGGCAGAAGAGACGCCCTTGGATGGGGCCAGCCCACCCACAGCCAGCCCTCAGAGGAGGCTTCATGGCATTGTCGCTAAGTAGAAAGAAAAAGTGGGACATGGTTCCATAACAGAAGACCTGTTGTCAAAAAGTGATAGAGAAAGCGTAGAAAACAATCTTGAGAAGAGAGGATCAACAGGCAAACGGATCAACAAATTGTGGTAGATCCAGACAATGCAATGCTACTCAGCGATTAAAAAACAACAACAAACAAACAAACGAAAACCTGTTGGTGCCTGCCACAATGCAGATGAATCTTTCAACATTATGCTGAATGGAAGATGCCAGACTCAAAAGAACACATGCTGTTTGGTTTCATTTAGGTTAAGTTCTAGAACAGGCCAAACTAATCAATAGTGAAAGAAAGCAGGTGAATGGTTGCTTGGGGCTAGGGATGAGGGCTGCAAATTGACTGGGAAGGAGCACAGGAAGCTCTGAGGGGGGTGGAAATGTTCTGTACTTAATCGTGGTGGCAATTACATAACTATACACAATCACCAATCTTGCCAAAATGCAGTCTCAATGTGGGCGAATTTTACTAGATATAAACTATTCTTCAATAAAGCTGGGGAAATCAGGGACATGAATAGATTATCTTTGGTGGTACAATTGTGGGGGCCATTTGCTATTTATTTTGTGTGTGCAATTTTTTGCGTTTCCAAAGTTTTCTGCTATTTTAAAAATGCCAACCAGACTGTAGATGACAGTCTAAGGACAGTGTGATGGTTTAAAAATATTTTTTCAAATCCTCTGACACTCTTCCTTTTAAAGGTGGAAGCCAATTCCTCTCCCCTTGAGTATGGGCCAGACTCAGTGACTCGCTTCTAACAAATAGAATAAGTGGAGAAGATTGTGTGGCTTCAGACACCGGATCATCAAAGGCACTGTGGCTTCCACTCACTCTGGGGGAAGCCAGCTGCCATGCTGTGAGGACACTCAAGCAGCCCTATGGAAAGGCCCTTGTGGGGAGGAACTGCGGCCTCCCACAAACAGCCACATGAGGGCCGCCATCTTGGAAGTAGATCATCCAGCCCCAGTGGAGCCTTCAGATGAGACGGCAGCCCTTGCTGACATTCCAATTGCAACCTCACGAAAGGCCCCGAGCCAGAACCACCCAGTTAAGTTTCTTCTGAGTTCCTGGCTCTCAGAAACTGTGAGATAATAAATATTCATTGTTATAAGCCACTGAGTGTGAGGTAATTTGTTACACAATAATAGATAAGTAATACAGACAGAAATGCTATTTTCCTCACTGCTGACCTGTCGGCCACCAGAACAGTGCCTGGCACTTAGTAAGCATTCTAATTAATATTTCTTAAATTAATGGATATATGAATTAAGCAATGTGGAAAATAAGAACTATCTTGGCCTATTGTATGATACCCCAAAGGGAAAAAGATACCACCTGTTGTGGGCCTTCTACGTGGCAGACATTTACGCACCCTAGTTCATCAGTCCTCATCAACAATCCCCTGAGATGAACAACTATTGTCAGATCTAGTTTACAGATGTGAAACCTGAGCCTCTCACCCTCAGCCCTCCTGTGCTTATGGCAGCCCCTCTCCCAGGGCACAGCCTCCCCCATTATCAACACCCCACCAGAGTGGTACATCTGTTACAACTGATGAACCGACACTGACACATCATTATCGCCCAGAGTCCATAGTTTACATTAGCATGGCCCCAGGCATGGACGTCCTTCGTCTCTAGAGCCCTCAGCTCCTAGAACATGCCTTCTGCCTTGTAGAAGCATAATTGATGATGGCAAAATTGAATTTGAAGACAGAAAAAAAATGATAAAGGGAAGAAGCAAGACACACATATGAAAAGTCAGCTTTACAGAAGAGGACATCCAGGCACAGAGATTACACGACTTCAGCACAGACCACGGGTTGATCGTGACCAAACTAGGCTGAGCTTGAGAAACGAGAGACGAGCGGCTTCCCATCGACAGGGCTCTCCCTAATTGTTATTGTTCAATTGTTGTTCAATTTTATTTTACTTTTTATCTGATTGCAAAGTAATACATGATTTTTGTTGGAAGAGATTGGAAACTACAGAAGAGCCAAAAAATTTCATAGTCTGCCTTTTCCCTTATCCAAGAAGAAAACAACTGTATATTTTGGTGTACCTTCTTCTGATCATATATAATATGCAACACGTTTATGCAACAAAAATGGGAATCGTATGATGCATGTTATCTGCACTTTCTCGACCTTGGCACCAGTGGCACTTTGGATAATTATCTGCTGTGAGGGGCTTCCCTGTGCATTGTCAGATGTCTAGTGGCATCCCTCTGCCCCCTGCATGCCAGTAGCACACCCACTTATAACAACTGATAGTGTCTCCAGATATTGCCAAGTGTCCTGGGACATTTCACCCCAGTCAAGAACCACCGCTGTATAGGAAACTGCCCACACACCATAAACATGTGTTCAGGCCGTCAAGCATTCTTCTGCAGTGGGCTTTTTCAGTAGATGGTTGGATTGCACCCAATCAATGGCCATCCTCTCTTGACCAGCACTGTTGTCGAGAGCTCACGCAGTCCCCAGTTTTGCTCAGTCTGTTTCCGAAGCTGGAGCATCACCTGCGTCTTCACCCTCACTGTCACTGATGTTCAACATCAACCTCAGCCGTGTTAGGTCTAAAAAATAGTTTCTTTCTTTGTACCACTGAAAGCGCCCCGGGAAGTCTGGGCGGACCGCGGCTTCTGTAAGGAGCTCTCTGGCAGGAGGAACTGCTTTCAAAGACTTGGCAGGCACGGCCTTCACCTCGCTGTGGGTTTCCTGTGATGAGCGGGGGCCCCGAGACACTGAACAATGGACCCCGCTAATGGGCCTTGGTGGCATGACCTCTTCCCTCGCTGCTGGAAATCACGACAAAAATGCTCAACTTGGCTTTCTCAACCAAATTATTCAGAACTAATTTAAAACTTCTGACTAAACCAGTGTGTCAACGTGGCAGCCTCGGGTCGCTCTTACTTCCTCTGAATAATTACAGAGCCACTGATCGACCTCGCCGGTGTACTGGAAGAAATGCCTCAAACGGGGCTCCTGGGGGTGCAATAGAGAGGAGACTGGACTGGGGGGGTCAGAAAAACTGCGTTTCTGGCCCTGCTGTGTGGACTTAGGACACTCCCAGAACCTGTGTGGGCCCTAGTCTTCCCATCTAGAAAATGGGAGTAACACCGCCCTTACCTGACTCAGATGTTGGGAGGACTGAATGAGCTGCTGCGTCTGAAGACGCTTTGCAAACGGGTAGGATTAGCGTGTCTAGGAGAAGGCTCTGTCTTCAACTAGATACCGTTTCACTCAGCCTTCAGGGCAGGAAAGAGAAGTCACTCTAAAAGGTCAGATAGTAACGAGTGTTGGTGAGGATGGGAAGAAATTGGGACCCTCGTGGTGGGAATGCAAAATGGTACAGCTGCTGAAAACTGTCTGGCAGCCCCTCAGACAATTACTGTTCAAGTCGCTACATCAGCCAGCAACTCCACTCCTCAGTTTACACCCAAGAGAACTGGAAACACATGCCCACACAAAACTCGTACACAAATGATCATAACAGCACCATTCACAAGACCTGAAAAGTGGAAACAATTCAGATGTCCACCAACTGAGGAGTGGATGAACCAGCGATGGTCTGTACGTCCTGTGGAGTATTACTCAGCCGTAAAAAGGGATGAAGCACTGACACGCTACAATGTGGATGAACCTTGACAGCATTATGTAAACGGAGAGAAGCCAGACACAAAAGGCCACATATTGTATGATTCCATTAATATGAAACATCCAGAAAAAGCAAATCCATAGAGCCAGAAAGTCAATCAGTAGTTGACTGGGCTGGGGAATGGAGAAATAGGAAAATGGCAGCTAAAGTTACAGGATTTCATTTTGTGTGTGTGTGTGTGTGTGTGTGTGTGTGTGTGAGGAAGATTAGCCCTGAGCTAACATCTGTTGCCAATCCTCCTCTTTTTTGCCCAGGAAGATTGGCCCTGGGCTAACATCTGTGCCCATCTTCCTCTACTTTATATGGGATGCCACCACAGCATGGCTTGACAAGCAGTGTGTTGGTCCACACCCGGGATCTGAACCTGTGAACCCCGAACCACTGAAGTGGAGTGTGCGAACTTTGCTATGCCACTGGGCCGGCCACCAGGATTTCTTTTTGAGGTGATGAAATGTTCTAAATTGACTGTGATGATGCTTGCATATATCTGTGAAAAGCAGCAATGTTGAAGAAACTCTTGAATGACCCACAAAATAACGTTATTTTTATTTTTGACTTTTGGGTAAAGTGGGGCTGACAATAGTATACTTTTGTGCATGACTCACCTTGGTACCCCCTGTTCCTGGCATACAGGTAACACACAGTAGATGCTCAAAAAATACAGACTGTCAAATGAGAGAATGAAAAGTGGATGAATAGATGAAGGAAATTCTGCTGGATAAAGCTTATTTCATGATAACGCATGTATATTAATAATAACAGGAACTAACATTTCCAGTCTCTTTCTTCCCTGAATGTGACTCCATTTAGGAGCTTTGTTTTGTCTATTTAGATCTCACTAATTTATTCAAAAGTCAATAATTTTAAAATATTTATTTATATTTCAATTACATATTTAATTATTAATTAGCTAATTTATTCACGAAGCATTTGCTACGTGCTAGATGTCTAGAAAGCACAGCTTCCACCTGTGCTAAGAGGTTTAATCCACACCCAGCAACCTCTTCAGGTAGGTCCTATGATTATTCCCATTGGGTCAAGGAGGAAATAAAGTGTCTAATTTGCTCTCCAGATAGAATTGCATGAGTCTGGAATGACACACCCATGAGGTTATTCACTGCAGCACTGTTTGTAGTAGCAAAAGATTGGAAACTAAGTGTCCAGCAGGTGGATGCTATTTAAATAACTATGGTAAATACTTTGAGTGGAATATAATTTTGCTGTTGAAAAAGAGTGAGGCAGATATTTATCTGCTGATATGGACATATTTCCAAGATACACTAAGTGAAAATAAAGCAAGACAGAGAACAGCATGTGTCACACGTGATTCTGTATTTTCTGGTCTGTGTTTTGATTGTATCTGGAAGGATGCCCAAGAAAATGGTAACAGCAGGTGCCTCCCAGAAGGGGAACCGAGAGGCTGAGTATATCAGTCAGGAGAGGCTAGGGTTTGCTGCAGTAACAAACAGCCCCGAGAACCTCAGGGGCTCAAACAACAGAGGTTTATTATCAGTCCACACAAGGTCATCATGGGACTGTCGGGTTCTCTGCTCATGTGTCACTCAGGGATCGAGGCTGACGGAGCATCCCCCATCTCAAACACTGCTGGTCGCCCGACCAAAGGGTAAGGCGGGCTCTGAGGTCTTGAGCTGACAATTAACTACTCCAGCCTGGAAGTAACATGTGTCACTTCTGCTTACCAGTCATTGGTCAGCGCTTGTCGCATGATCCCCTCAGCCAGACGGGGGCCTGGAAATGCAAATCTATGGGTGGCTGGAGGGTGGAGAGCTGGTGAGCAGCACTAATGACTACCACCCTGGGGGCAGAAGTTGGAGGGAGAATTACTTTTCTCCATAAACCCTTTTAAACATTGAATATTTTGCCCTGGACATAGATTGCCTGCACACAAAGTGAGGTGTGTAAGAAGTACCTCTGTGAGAGTGAAGTAGCATGCAAAGTGAGCTGCAGAGACCACAAACCTCGCCAGGTGAGAGGAGGGAGAGGTCACTGCAGGCCAGAGGGCTCAGGGAAGGCACAAGCCATTTGACTCTCCACATGCATTTAAGGAGCACCTGCTGTGTACCGGGAGGTATGCTCTGCCACAGAAATGCAGTTAACTAAGACCTGGTCCTTCCCTCAAGGAGTTCGTGGTTGCCTGGAGGAAAGAGAACCCCACTAGAAGCCAGGACATGTGAGTCCAAATCCCATCTCTCCCTGCACTTCCTCATTTGCCTCGCCTATAAAATGGGCCTCCATTCGTGGGTTGGGATCCCAGGAACTGACCTACACACCGCTCATCAAGCCATGCTGTGGTAGCATCCCACGTGCAAAAGAGAGGCAGACTGGCGTAGATGTTAGTTCAGGGACAATCTTCCTCACACACACACACAAAAACAACCAACCAAACAAAAAGGGCTTCTGAATACCTGCCATAGAAGTTTACAGAGAGGATTTGTACACCAGTGTGGCCGAGGGTCTGAACAACTGTGTGTTGAGTTGGAATCTGTTGACCCCATGAGACACCTCACACGTAGAAACGCGGTGCATATTTCTACTTCTTGAGATGTTTGCAACGTGACAAAGAGATGCAGCCTGGGAGATTGCAATCTTCTCGTTTTTCTCTCCTTCCTCTTATTTTCTTCTTTCTGCTAATGGACCAACTCTCTGGAGTTAATCGGACCAGTTTTTATTCTTTAAATTGCATCATTTTTGATCTCCCCACTCAACAAATCCACTCAAACCATATGAGAAGTTATTTGTGGGGAATAATCTGCTTAGTATCTTATCAAAACTTTGAAAGCTGTAATTCAGTTCAGATGGAGGCATTTTAGGGCTGCAGAGGAGGCGGAGAAAAAGAATGTCAGAATCCTGGGATTATCAAGATTTGGATTAGCAAGCAATTTCCTGAGTTCCCGACTTCACAGATGAGGTCAGAGAGGTCCGTTCTGAATGGAACCCATCAATCTCCCTGTTGTTAGCAAGGAAACGTTGGAAGGTGCAGGTGTTAACAGTCTCGGTGTTATTTTTGGGAGACTGTGAATCGAACACTCGCAGGAAGTGTACTATTCCCTTGCCAGCAGCCTGGAGTATTATTTTAGGCAGCAGAACTGAGGCTTGTGAGCAGAAGCGGGCTTTCAACACACCTTTAAGGCAAGAACGGTACTTCAGAGGCAAGTAGTCTGCTGCAAAGTTTGGGAAAATTTAAATAATCAATGCGTTCTGCGAGGATGCTCAAAAGGCCACCCATAGACCGCCCCAGAAAAGCGATGTCAATGCCCTCGGCCACAAGCCCCATCTGACTCGGTGAAATATGTGGAATAGTCCTCATTCTGTGGACTCTCCAGGCTGACCTGAATACACCAGCCGACAGACACACACGCCAACTCGACACGGACGCTGTTGCCTACAAGGCCCCGAGAATCTGAGGAGCTTATTCTTTAAATGCAGATCAAACATTCCAAATTACCAAAAAAAAAAATGGAATGTGTTTAACTATCCTGAAATGGTTCTGTTGGGAATGAAATGGAATTTTCTCTTTCGGCCTCTCTAAGTGCACGGCAGTTTGGAGTAAATGTTAAGAGCAAAAACCCTAATGCCGAACTGTCAGGCTTCATAACTTGCTAGCTGGGTGCTCCTGGGCAAGTGTCTTAACCTCTCCAAGCCTCAGTTTCTTCTTCTGTAAAACGAGGGAGGACGTAGCCGTATTAGTGGTGTTTGTCTAATAAGGTTGTGGTGTTGAATTAATGCAAGTAAATTCCTGGAAGAGTGCTGGCAATGGGAAGTGTGGCAGAGCTGGTTATGGGGGTGAGGATGGTGATGGTGATGAAGATGGTGAGGAAGATTGTGGTATGATGATGATGGTGACGATGGCTGTCGAAATCCATTTGGGCTGCTGTAACAGAACCCCACAGGCTGGGGGGCTTATAAACAACAATATTTATTACTCACAGTCCTGGAGGCTGGAAGTCCAAGATCGAGGCGTTGGCAGATTTGGTGTCTGGTGAGGGTCTGCTTCCTGGTTCCCAGACGGCGGTCTTCTTGCTGTGTCCTCTCATGGAGGAAGGGGCGAGGGAGCTCTCTGGGGTCTCTTTTCTACGGGCACTAATCCCATCATGAGGCTCCACCCTCATGACCTCATCACCTCCCGAAGTCCCCACCTCCTAACGCCATCACACTGGGGATTAGGTTTCAACATGTAAATCTGGGGGGGCACAGACATTCATCTATAGCGACGATGACGGTGACGGTGGTGGCGAGGGCGGCTCTGCGTGTTTACATGCACGATACATACGGGCATTGGAGTCTAGGAATAGACTGGGGCCGGGCTGATTAGTTCCATCACCTGTAGCTGGTTGTCAGCCAGAAAGCCCCCCTGAATGGATTAAGACACCTCTCAAGGGCTGCCTGGGACCTGGGGACACATGATGAAAGGAAGAATTTGTGGTCATTTCTGAGGATGTGGGAGTCCAGGCCCTTCATGAGGAACATCGGCTGCATATGTATATTTCTCTGGGAGAGTCAGATTCATAGTGCATTTCCCAGAGGAAGAGTCCCCCACGCATCAGAAGACGGACATGCAAAGAGAGGGAGGAAGAGGCAAAGAGAACGAGCCGTTATTAAAGCCATTTGCTCTCACAACGACCTGTGACAGACGACGAGGATACCAAGGCCTCGAAAGCCAAGTGGCTCCACCGAGGCCGCACGGGGTGTAAGTGGCAGGGCAAGGGACAGTGTGTGTTGGTTTTACTACATGTCCCGGCTGCCCGCTGCAGAGTCGGCATTCTTAATCTCTGCCAGTGAGTCTCAAACCTTTGCTCACAAGATGTTTCCCTGGGCAGATATTAAAATGCAGATTCCTAGCCCCCTGACCCACAGTTGTGCTGATCTTGAAGGTCTGGGGTGTGGCCTGGGACTCTGCATTGCATCAAGCCCCCCGGGTGAGTAGACTGCGGGACCACCACCTTTGAGAACTGCAGATCTCTATTCCACTGCCTTTGGCCCTCAGCCACGATTTGGATTTTCCAAAACTGCAGGCAAACAGATCTGACTCTTTCAACTTGGCTTTGTGGAGACACATGATGTCTAACAGAGTGAAGGGACGGTTCAGGAGGCAGAAGATGGAATTGCAGGATGGAACTCCACCACTTCCCAGGCAGAACCACACTTCGGGACTCAGTCTCTTCATCTGTAAGATGGGAGCAATGGTCGTTGTACTGTCGGGATCCAGTGATTTGATGCTTCTGAAGCACAACGCCACGTGTCTACCATTCCTAGGACCTGCAGCCTCCCCCTTCCTGTCCACACGGAGAAAACCCTCCCGAGGCATGTGTGTGGTGCTCTCCGCAGGGATAACTCAGTGGGCGGGGAGAGTCGTCAGTCCCACCCGAGCCTGTTGGAACACGCAGCTCTCCGCATGGAAGAGGCTGTAATTGCCTCACACCAGGAGGCAAATGGAAGATAAAATTACCAGCGACTCAGGTCATAAATACTTACTTTCTCTTTTAACATTTTTACGATACTCCCTCTTTTCAGATGCAATAATTTACCCTAATGTGTTCCTCCCGCCGTGCTTTCTACTCATCTGACATCTGTTTAAACGTCGGCACAGCAGGACGAGAGTAAATCACATTATGCTGATTATATGCACTACGTTCTACCGTGTGCTGCTGGGGCCACGTCAGCTTCACGTGCCGCTGCGACGACCACAGACACCGAACTCTGATCTCTGTGTTATCTTGATGAACGGGACAGAAATATAACTCCCGCAAAGTGGAAAAGTACCAAAATGCCATCGCATTGGTCTGGCCATTTTTTCAGGAGTTGGAATGGAACACATTTGTCTCGTCCCATTCACCCGGGGAGCCATGAATCAGTGTCTAGTGGACCCGCCACTAAACACTTAAGAGAAGAACTGGGGAGGACACAGGGAGAGAAAAGCTACTTGTTTTAGAAGATCACATTGTAAGGGAAAGTTTCCCGAATGGAATTTTGTTGAGGTCTGAAGTCACTTCCAGAGGCAGAAGAAGTCTCCACTGGGATTAGGTTCCACTGAATAGGACAAAACAAACGAACAAACGTAATGACTGGTAGCTTGAACACACAGTATTTTATTCTTTAGTGTGAAAGATGACAGAGGGAGTATTCCAGAGCTGGTGTGGTGCTTCCACGAAGTTGACAGGATCCCAAGCTCCTTTCAGCCTCCCTACAGTGTAGCCCTCCTCCTTATGGTCCAAAATGGCTGTCTGAGCTCCAGCCATCACATCCAAGTTTCTGACAGCAGGATGGAAAAAGGAGAGAAGTAAAGCTCTTTTAAAAAATAGACTTTAGGGGGCCAGCCCAGTGGCATAGTGGTTACATTTGCACACTCCACCTCAGCGGCCCAGGGTTCACAGGTTCAGATCCTGGGCACAGACCTATACACTGCTTGTCAAGCCATGCTGTGGTGGTGTCCCATATAAAGTAGAGGAAGATGGGCAGCGATGTTAGCTCAGGGCCAATCTTCCTTGGCAAAAAGAGGAGGATTGGCAACAGATGTTAGCTCAGGGCTAATCTTCCTCACACAAAAAAAATAGACTTTATTTTTTATAACAGTTTTAGATGTATAGAAAAATTGTGCATATAGTACAGAGACTTTCTATATACTTCACACCCAGTTTCTCCTATTATTAACATCTTACATTAGTATGGTACATTTGTTATAATTAATGAACCAATATTGATACAATATCATTAACTAAAGTTAATACTTTATTTGGAGCTCCCCAGTTTTTACCTAATGTCCTTTTTCTGTTCTAGGCTCCCATCCAGTATTCCACATTACATTTAGTTGTCACATCCCCTTAGGCTCCTCTTGGCTGCGACAGTTCATTCCCCTCCCTTTTAAGGAGACTCCCCAGAGGTGTCACATGACACTTCCTCTTACTTCTCATTGGCCAGAACTTAGTCACATGGGCACACAAGCTGCAGGAGAGGCTGGGAGATGAGTCTCTATTCCAGGTGCCGTGTGCCAGCTGAACACCAGGGGAGAGATGGAGGGTGGATCCTGAGCGTAATTAACAGTCCCTGCTCCAGAGGGTCTCAGGAGACCACCCTGGTCAGCTTTCTGCTTCAGGCTGAGGTGTTCCTAACAGCCCCCTTTGTCAGGGGGCAGCTTGTAGCCCAGGAAAGGGAAGTGATTCCCCAGGGAAGAGGAGACCAGCGCATCACTCTTCCCACGTCACCAGGCTCCCTCAACATTCCTCTTCTCTCCTCTTGGAGCGTGTTTCTGAGCAGGCTCCAGCCATCGCCCCACGCCCACTTCAGGCCTCGGTTCAGACACCGCGTCCTCCAAGAAAGCGCCCCTCATCCCCGGGCGGGGGGCAGAGGCTCCTTCCCTGTTGCCCTGGGCTGGATCAGTATGACCAGCAGAGAAGCTCCTCTGGGAGTTTTTACTGAGTGCTTACTGTGTGGCAGGCATTGTGCCCAGTGCTTCCCCACAGTATTTCCTAGAATCCTGAAAGCAATCTCACAAGGTAAGTGTTATTATTTTCCAGCTTTATATAAGAGGAGACTGAGCATTCCCGGAGGTTAACCGGCCCGAGGTCACAGCCAGCGTGGGACGGGGTAGGGATCCCATCAGACCGTCTCCGGAGCCCATGGCCTCGGCCACGTCACACAGCCGCGCAGCCGTGGGAGCACATCTCACTCACATGGGGACAGCGGGTGTCTGCCAGTCCCTGTGGAGGCTCTCCCAGCTCTGGAGGCCAGAAGTCCAGGCATCAGCAGAGCTGGTTCCTTCCTGGGGACTCCGGGAGAATCAGCTCCCGGCCTCTCCCGGCTTCTGGTGTTGCTGGCAATTCTCCGGGCTGTGGCGGCATCACTCCAGCCTCTGTCCCCATCGCCACACAGCCTCTCCTCCGTGTCTGTGTGTGTGTCCCAATCTCTCTCTTCTTATCAGGACCCCAGTCACTGGATTAGGGCCCACCCTACTCCATTACGACCTCCTCTTAACTTGATGACACCTATTTCCAAATAAGGTCACGTTCACAGGATCTGGGGTTAGGACTGATCATCTATTTGTGGGCATCACGATCCAGCCCACCCCCGAGGCCTAGGAGAGAGCTTGCTAGCTCACCAGCGTGGTGGACGACGGTCTGCAGGCCTGTGGGTCTGCTTGTTGATGTTTTCCTCATGCATCAGTCAAAGTACCAGCCAGAGACCAATGCCCCTCTCAAAGGGGGGCTTGAAGAAGGTTTAACATGGGGTGATTTGCAAAGGAAACCAACAAGGGCTGGTGCAGTACCCCAGCATGAACGGGGGAGCCACAACCACCTCTAGGACTAAGGGGCAGAGAGGCCTCGGGGGAGAGGAAGGCCTGTCCCCAGGAGCTGTGGCCTCTCTCAGGGGAAGACAACCACCCTACTGTGTACCTGCACAAGGCACATGGATGTCCCAGCTTCTGTCCTCATCCCTTATCTCTTGCTGGTGCTTTTCATTGGCTGAACTCAACCAGAAGCAAGGGCAGGGGAGCCCCCAAAATACCACGCAGAGTATCACCTGTTACAGCCTCTGAGGGCACAGGGCGGAGAAGGAAGGAGAGGCAGACGAAAGGACAATTGGAAGGTGTCCCACCCAGGGTCCAAATGGCCCCATGATGTGTGATGTGCAATGTGTTGAATGCTCGTTGTGCAGGCTCTCCAGTAGGGAGATGTCGGCAAGGGAGCCAAGCTCAGCCAATGAGATGCGCGCTCCCAGACATTCTAGTCTGGACACAAAGCTCGGTGGGATTCGATTTCCCAGGCCCCCATTTCCACATCTTACAGCCTTCTGGAAATTCGCTCTCTATTATCTCTTTATAAATGCCTTCGCTGCTGGATCAGGCAGAGTGAGTGTCTTGCTCGGACCAAGAACCCTGAGTGATGTCAGCCAGGGGCCACAGTCTGGGTCTCCCAGGAAGGAGACAGCACCCCCAGCCAGAGTTCTGGGAGACTTGTAACGGAGGGACTATTTGCGGAGGTGTGAGCAGGTTGAGACAAGCAACACCCTTAGGTCTGCGAGGGCAATGGGAGGAAACGGTGCTCAGGGGCCTGGCGGAGCACCGGGGTGATGGAGGAGAGAAGCTTCGGTGGAGAGGCACCCAGTGCTGGCAGGCTGCACCAGCGTGGCGGGGGAGCCAAGGAAGAAGTCCCCGACCCCTCTCTCAGCCTGCCCGTCAGTCTCCTGCCGCCTCCCAACGGCTGAACGCAATGGGTAGCCGGAGAGGAAGAGGGAGCCCGGGGGCTGCTGTCTCCCAGGGTCAGAACAGGACGGAGAGGCCGGAGATAAGGCTGGTGAGCAAGGGGAAGAAACACCAGCCCCTCGGGGGAGGGACGTGGATGTTGGTGGGGTGCGCGCTGTGTCTGGCTTGGTGCTCTCCGGACACTTTCCCCACACTACCTTGTCCGATTGTGACCGTGCCCTGTGGGGCAGTCTCGGAGGTGTGCTCATCAGCTGCAGCCCAGGGACCTGTCTGACTCCAGGCCAGAATTACAGCCACCTCCTCTGAGCTCACAGCATCCCTGGTGGCTAAGCAAGGTGTAGATCTTGTCCCTGTTTTCAAGATAGAGAAATCAGACTCAAAGACTTTAAGTTCATTTCCTGTGTATTTATCAGTCAGTGTAGGCTAACTGCTGGAACAAATAATCCCAAATTTCAGGAGTTTAACCCAACACAGAGTCCCCTCTCCTGTCACGGTCCAGTGCAAGAAAACAGGGTGCGTGTTTGGCTCCACGCAGCCATTCTGAAACCCAGGACCCATTTTCCGGTTTTGGAGTCTCCCAGTGGATCTCAGCATGTAGTCGGAGGACGGGGAAGAGAAACCACGGAAGAGGGCAGGAGAAGAGTCAGGGGCCAGGCTGGACGTGGCACACAGCACTGCTTCCCATATCCGCTGGCCGGAACCGCTCTCGGGGCCCCACCTGCTGCCGGAGGTGGGGACATGAAGTCCGTGCCGGGAGGAAGTGAGAAAACGGGAGTCGGCGAGCACTGGCAGACTCCACGGGCCCCTCCAGGAGGTGCCGGCGGGGGAGCAGAACCGAACCGTGTGTGGGGGGGAGGACGAGGAGAGTCAGGGCACGAGCTGCAGGTTTTAGGGGGTGAGGGGGGGGACAGGGCCCATCGTGCAGACATCGTCAACTCTGACTGTGGAGACCGTTGAAGGGGGTGATGAAAGCAGATTAACTGGCTCGCCCAAGGTCACTCAGCTAGTCAGCTGGCTGGTGGGTCCCGAGGCGGGTCATTTAGATGCGAGAGCTCCTTGCTCTTCCTTGGCCCCACAGTTATCACATCACTCAGAGGCGGTGGCCATTCCCTCCCACGTCTTCCAGGCCTTGGATCCCCCACCCCCGGAAGGATGATGCTTTGTCATTAGAGTTTTCCCGGCGATATTCGAGACCCCGAGAGCCCGGGGGCTCCACATTGTGGGTTGGCAGAGCGGTTCACCCACGCTGGGTGAGGCCAGCCCGCGGTTTCCACGAGGCACCTGGGAGCCTGCCACAGGCGAGTCCCCGCGGGGCGGGCCACGAGTCAGGCAGCCTTGCAAATTACTCCGTTAAACCTAAAAGCGTCAGCAATCCGGGGATTACGAGGAGCCCCAGGGAGGCCTCGTGGGGCCGGGCCCCCGGGAGAACATGGACGGTATTTACATTTGTTGAAGGGCTCATTTCGGTGAAGGATGACAGGGCTCGGCCTCAGAGAATCCTGTGTGCACGGGCTCTTTTCCTCCAGCAAACACTCGCACTCTCCAGGGGTCAGACGCAGTGCACGGCAGAAACCGCGCTCGGCTCCGGGCGGGGATGCTGCTGTGGGCAAACCAGGTGCCGGCGCCAGCTCGTCTCCGGATTCTGGTGCCTTCCAGCCCTGGACTCTGGGAGCTTGGCACAGGTGACCCCTGTCTCAGACACCTCTTCACGGGTTCCGACTGCTTTCTGCAGGCACCTTGCTGGGTGTCTGTGAGAGGCACTGTCCAGCCCCTGCTCCGGGGATTTTCTGTGGCCTCGGGGGCAGTGGACACTGCAGGACCTGCCCACTGTCCGTTCGTGCGTGACCAGGAAAGAGTTCCTACATCCTGGGATGAGTCATTGGTCAACGAGTAGCAGGAGCCAGTGGGTAAATGTCCTCCTTTCTCCTCCTTGGTTGGATTGTCCCGAGAAGCGGTTGTTTATGTGGACTTTAGGGAGATGGTCCCTTAAAATAGAGGAATTAATTGCTCTTAATACCAACTGGTGTCTTGTCCAGTTCAGACTGGACCCTCCCGTTGGTTCTTCTGTCCCTCACTTCTGCTTCCTGGGATTGCACCTCTGGATAAGGTGGTAGCATGTAAGCTCTGCCTCAGGGTTTGTTTTGGGGGAACACACACGAACACAGCCACAGGACTTTATACACACACATCGAGGTGGCGGTTCCCCTGAGACTGTCCCAGTCTTGACAAGTCAAGGGATCTGTCTTTCCTTCTACAAAACGGCCAAGAGCAACAACTTCATTTTCGTCGTTATGACCATCATTTGTGTGGCAGAGACCGATGAGTTGTTCTCAAAATCATTTCCCTTTTCGTCCAGGGCACACAGCTGTCCACATTTCCCAGTCTCCTTTGCAGTTGGGGGCAACCAAGTGACCAAGTTGTGGCCAACGGAATGTGACCACAGTGACGTTGACCACTGCCCAGTCTGACCCACAAAACGCTAATATGCAACCTCCCCACCCTCCTTCCCCATCCACCTGCTGAATGCGGAGGTCTTCAAGGACCTGGAGAAGGTAGACCTGGAAGATGGAAGGAGTAAAGCTTCCTGGGAGAGATGCTCAACCAAGAAAATCGGGGTTGGACTGCTGAGTGAGCAAGAAATAAACCCCATTGCGGTGAGCCTCTAAAATATGGAGGTTGTGTGTTGGCGCGGGAAGGCCATCCTCACAAACACAATCCAGCAGACTTTGCACGAAGTACATTTCTACACACTGTCTCATTTAATCTTCACAGAGAAAGTCCAATTAGTATAAAAACTGGACTGGTGCAGGTACTGAGGTGCAAGAGATTACAGCGTTTGGAAGTTCACACAGTTAGCAAGTAGAGGAGGGGCTCTTTAGAATTTTAGTACTAAAAAGAACTCCTGCCATCATGAAGCATGCCCAGCTCCACTTTACAGATGAAGAGACGGAAGTTCAAAGAGGACCAGTGACCTACTTGAGGTATCATTCAGTCCACTGGAGCTCTGAGGCTAGTTCCCCAGCCTCCCAGTCTCCTATGCCCTTTCTCAGTATTGTGGCCTGACAAGTGTCTTCATAGTCCTTGGCTGTCTCTTCCAGTGGGGAAAGCAAATAGTCCTTTTAGTGGAGGTAATGATCAAAGAGAGAAATCTGTCATATCCCACGATGTGGTGCTGAGTGTAATGGACGTTGGGCAGAGAAGCAATAGTGTTGCAGCAGAGGACACAGAGTTGGAAGCAGTTCCTCTACTAACTTGCTGTGTGACTTGGGACAAATGACTTAACCTCTCTGTGCCTCCAGCACCTCATTTATAAAAGGGGGCTAGTAATGGAACCTACCCAACAAAGCTGTTGGGTCGATTCTAACAAAGAAGTTAGACGAGCTCCCCCGTGTAGCGGGCACGCGGTGAGCACTCAAACATTAGCTGTTGTTACTGCTGTTTCAGTTCACTCTTCTGCCAGTTGCAAGGCTATCAAAATTACCCACTCACCCTGTCCCTGCCCAGACTCTTCCTTTGTCCCTCCAAACTTCTTACCTCACTTCCCAGCTTCAGAAACCCACGGCCACCCACTGACTCTGCCCCGCTGCCCTCATTAAACTCAGCTTTCAGGAAAATGTCTGACATCAGTCAGCAATGTAAACCACCCAGCTGCCTGCGCCTGTCCTCGTGAGTGCTCGCTGGACGTGCGAGCAGCACAGCTTCCTGGGTCAGGGGTTTGGGGTCTGCGCTGGCAGGCGGGGGCAGGTGCAGGGAACCGGGAACTCTTCCTGAAGTGCCCAGGTGGACATCCCCTCTCCTGCCTCCCCGTCTGGACACCCTGGACAATGTGTCCCGTGAGGCACTTGGGTCTGAGTCATCAGATGACAGGGATGGCTTCAGCCTTCCCTCTGAGCCAAACTGAAAGCCCATAATATCCACCCCAGCACGGCTTTGTGGTTTTCTGTTTTGCTCATTCCCCAAAACAAGGTCCTCAGAAGGATGGAGGCCTGGTGCACTGTGATTCCTGGGAAGGGTGGGGTGAGAGCAATTATCTTTGGAGCAGCAGAGAAACTTCTTCAGAGAAGGATGTGGAATGTAAAAGGGGCAGGGGATGTGGGAGGAATGCGAAACACTTTGCCAAAAAGTGCTGTTGGTCTTCAATTGAACACCATGTGAGGAGACCTAGGTTCCTCCCACCTCTTCCACAGCAACCATCCATCCATCCTTCATCCATCCATCCAGCACCCATTCTAACCTCCCTCCCTCCTTCTCTTCCTCCCTCTCTCCCTTCCTTCCAACCATCCATCATCCATCCATCCATCCAGCACCCATTCTCCCTCCCTCCCTCTCCCTCTTTCTTCCATCTTTCCTTCCTTCCATCCATCCATCCATCCACCTACCATCCATCCACGCATCCATCCATCCATCCATCCATTCATCCATCCACCCCTCCATCCATCCATCCATCCACCCACTATCCATCCACGCATCCATCCATCCATCCACCCACCATCCATCTATTCATCCATCCACCCATCCAGCCATCCACCTGTCCATCCATCCATCCATCCACCCACCCAACATCCATCCATCCACCCATCCATCTACTCATTCACTGACTACATAATTATTAAAGCATTAGATATGAGCCAAGCACTGTGCTAAGCTTTGGGAACATGATATGGTGCAGGACAGATACTGACCCTTCCCCCACCCCCCTCATTGTCCAGTGGGGTATTCACAAGGACAATGATTCAGCTGCTGTCTTGGTCTGGGCTCCCCCAAAAGCAGACCTTGAGGCAAGGAATGCCAACAGTGCATTTGGAAGATGACCCCAGGAAATCACCCCAGGGGCATGGAGAAGTGAGACAGGGAAGGGAAGGCAGCCAAGAAGTGTGCATTACCAAGCAGGTTGCACCCCTGTGGGCAACTGGAGCTCCACCCTGCTGGAAACCTCTAGCATGCCTGTGGAGATGCCTGAGTCATCCCAGCTGAAGGACGGGAGAGCTAGGGTAGCTGTCCTCTGACTCCCGTTCACCACTGGCTAAGGGCTGCTTCTGGGGCACTTGGGCATCCCCGGGGCCCTGGGGGACAGTGCCAGCCTGCACACGGGGTTTGGGGGGCACCACATGTCCTCGTATATCTGTGGAGGCATAAAAATATTCTGAAAGGACGAGCAAGACTAACAACACAGGGCAGTGGGGTTGCTGTGTGTGACCCCCGCACACGCAGATCACAGCCATCCTGGAGGGAAGCAAAAGCAGCGGAAGACTCATTCAAACAAAAGACAAGATCTGACCCCAGAAAGCATCTGGGAATGGCCCTTTAAAAGACAGGGCAGGGGGTGGCCAGGTGGCGTAGTGGTTCAGCTTGTGGCCTGGGGTTCACGGGTTCAGATCCCAGGTGTGGACCTACGCACCACTTATCAAGCCATGCTGGGGCGGCGTCCCACATAAAGTAGAGGAAGATGGGCACAGATGTTAGCCCAGGGCCAGTCTTCTCAGCAAAAAGAGGAGGATTAGCAACGGATGTTAGCTCAGGGCTAGTCTTCCTCACACACACACACACACAAGACAGGGCAGACCTTTCCTGGAGAAATTGAAAACGTTATTAAGATGTAGAAGAAGACCTGAACACGTGAAGATGGACCCCTGCTGGGGATGGGACTACCTAGCCCGCTGAGCTGCCCTAGTCCAGGTTAACTACAGTCCACAGAGGGCCGTGGACATTCCAGCAGCATCTCTGGAAGGACTTGACAGGTAGGTTTTCTGAAATTCACACGGAAGGATAAATTTCCACAAACAGCTAAGACAATTTTGAAACAGTGCAAAATGTGATCTTTATCTTTTAGTTCATTCGAATGTTTTATGCTGCCATCCCAGTATACATACATTTTACATATTTTCTTCACGTTTTTGAGTAAACATCACTTAAATCTTAATAATAACTGTTTAAAAGCCTCATGATAATTCATCAAGTAGCTTTAACTTAATTTCCCTAACCACACCCCTATGTTGACATTTCAAATTCCAGTTTTTTATCATCCTTTAAAAAAAATCCCATGGGAGAAATTTTTTTTTCAATTGTGGTAAGAAAACATGAGATCTACTTAAGAGAGTGTGTGCCCAGTACAGTTGTGTTAACTGTAGGTACTAGGTTATAGAGCATCTCTAGACTCACCTTGTATAACTGAAACTTTACACCCGTTGACCAACATCTCCCCATTTCCCCTACCCCAACCCCTGGCAGCCACTGTTCTACTCTCTATTCCCATGAGTTTGACTTTTTTAGATTCCACATATAAGTGAAATCATGCAGTATTTGTCTTTTTGTCTGTGTCTGGCTTATTTCACTTAACATAATGTCCTCTGGGTTCATCCATGTTGGCAATGGCAGGATTTCCTTGTTTTTTATGGCTGAATAGTATTCCATTGTATATATATGTATATACACACCACATTTGCTTTACCCATGCGTTCATCGATTGCCACTTAGCTTGTTTCCATACCTTGGATATTGTAAATAATACTGTAACGAACATAGGGGTGCAGATATCTCTTCAAGATAGTGCTTTCATTTCCTTTGGATAAATACCCAGAAGTGGGATTGCTGGATCTTATGGCAGTTCTGTTTTTAATTTTTTGAGGAACCTCCATACTGTTTTCCACAGTGGTTGTGCAAATTTACATTTGCACTAATGGTGCACAAGGGTTCCCTTTTCTCCATGTCCTCACCAACACTTGTGACCTCTTGTCTTTTTGATAATAGCCATCCTGACAGGTGGGATAGCTCATTGTGGTTCTGATTTGCATTTCCCCGATGATTAGTGATATTGAGCACCTTTTCATGTACCTCTTGGCCATTTGTATGTCTTCTCTGGAGAAATGTCTATTCAAGTCCTTTACCCATTTTTAAATTGGGTTATTTGTTTTCTTGTTATGGAGTTGTTTGGGTTCCCTATATAGTTTGGATATTAACCCCTTACCAGATTATGGCTTGCAAACATTTTCTCCCATTTCGTAGGGCATCTCTTCACTCGCTTGATTGTTCCCTTTGCTGTGCAGAAGCTTTTTAGTTTGATTCAATCCCATTTGTCTAGTTTTGGTTTTGTTGCTAGTGTTTTTGGTGTCATATCCAAAAAATCTTTGCCCAGACCAATGTCAAGAAGCTTTCCCTATGTTTCCTTCTAGTTGTTTTACAGTTTCAGATCTTATGTTTAAGTCTTTAATCCATGTTGAGTTGATTTTTGTATATGGTGGGAGATAAGGGTCCAATTTCATTTTTCTGCATGTGAATAACCAGTTTCCCAGCACGACTTATTGAAGAGACTACCCTTTCCTCATTGTTCTTGGCACCTTTATCAAAGATCCGTTGACCATAACGAGTGAATTTATTTCTTGGCTCTCTGTTCTGTTCCCTTGGTCCATATGTCTGTTTTTATGCCAGTATGATACTGTTTTCATTACTGTAGCTTTGTAAAATATTTTGAAATTAGGAAGTGTGATGCCTCCAACTTTGTTATTCTGGCTCAAGATTGCTTTGGCTATTCAGAGTCTTTTGTGGTTCCATATGAATTTTAGGATTTTTTTCTATTTCTGTGAAAAATGTCTTTAGAATTATGATAGGGACTGCATTGAATCTGTAGATCCCTTTGGGCAGTATGGACATTTTAACAATATTAATTCTTCCAATCCTTGTACGTGGGATATCTTTCCATTTATTTGTGTCTTCTTCAATTTCTTTCATCAAAGTTTTATAGTTTTCAGTGTGCAAGTCTTTTCCTTCCTTGGTTAAGTTTATTCCTAAGTATTTTATTCTATTTGATGCTACTGTGAATGAGGTTGTTTTCTTAATTTCCTTTTTGGATAGTTCATTATTAGCACATAGAAATGCAACTAATTTTTGTATGTTGATTTTGTATGCTACAACTTTATTGAATTTGTTTATCAGTTCTAAGAGTTTTATTGTGGAGTCTTTAGGGTTTTCTACATATAAGATCATGTCATCTGCAATTAGATAATTTTACTTCTTTCTTTCCAGTTTGGATGGCTTTTATTTCTTTTTCTTGCCTAATTGCTTTGGCTAGGGCTTCCAGTACTATGTGGAATAGAAGTGGTGAGACTGGGCATCCTTGTCTTGTTCTTGATCTCAGAGGAAAAGCTTTCAGTATTTCACCAATAAGTATAATGTTAACTGTGGGCTTTTCACATACGGCCTTTATTATGTTGAGTACATTCCCGAAGAAGAGGAAACACTTCCAAACTCACTTTACAAGGCCAGCATTACCCTGATACCAAAGCCAGATAAGGACACTACAAGAAAAGAAAATTACAGCCACTATCCCTGATGAACATAGATGCAAAAGTCCTCAAAAAATATTAGCAAACTAAATGAAACAGCACATTAGAAGGACCATACACCGTGACCGAGTGGGATACATCCCTGGGATGCGAGGATAGTGCAACATCTGCAAACCAATTAATATAATGCATCATGCTAACAGAACGAAGGACAAACACATGTTCATCTCAACAGATGCAGAAAAGGCATCTGACAAACTTCAACATTCTTTCATGATAAAAATCTCAACAAACTAGATGTAGAAGGGAGAAATTTCCTGGTATCAGAAATAGCTTTAATCCTCTGAGTAATGGCTTTGTTTTTATTTTATAGGTGCTACAAATTTCAATATCATTCTATTTCCCTCTAACTTTGGAGTGGAAGAGGACTCAGCCAGATCCGTGGCCAGTGCCACGGGCATCATGTCAGACACTGCTTTAGCAGTTTCACTGCAGGCACCTTTACACACCTGCCCTTATCTATCCTGGCCTAATGTTGTTGATCAAATGTACTAACTCCAGACATTGTCGAATCCAGACGTGGCCCCCAGCTGGGAAGTCCTGGAGATGCTCGTGGAAGTTGCACTTAGCAGAGCCTGGGGAGAGCCAGACGTTGAGGTGATAACCGGCTGTGGGCTGGGGCTGGTTGTGCCGGCTCCTGATGCCTTCTCATCACCGGAAGGCCTGCCTGGCCTTGTAGCACAGGTTGCTGACTATGCAAATGATGGATGCATGACCAAGAGCTGGTCATCGGCCCTGCAGGCAGGAGGAAGGTGTGTTTTGGTTTCCTAGAGAAGCAGTTTAGACGTTCCTGTGTGGAGGCCCACAGGGACTTTTCCTCCTGGACACAAAAGTAAGGAGGTAGCTCTGGCCAGGCATGGCGGATGGGGCAGAGCTGTGTCCCCAGAGCATCCTGGGCAGAAGCGGGCAGCTGGAACAGCCTGACCCTTCAGCAAGGATGGCCGTGTCCCCTGGCAATCCCTTTGTTGAGTCACTTTGAACGTCAAGGGTAGCTAGTCTGAATGTTTTTCCTTCCTCCACAGAGACCTCCCAGGACCTGTGTTTTTGGTTCAAACCCAGTGTCAGGACTTTACAGCTACTGCCAAGGGCTGCAGGCAACACTCACAGGCCTCGCCCCTTGGGCTGAGATCTTTCAAGGCCCAACGCCGACACACTCCACCTCCCCGCCCCTGAACCCCAGTCCCCGGGGAGTCAGATCAAGGGGCGTGATGCTGGGAGGACCATCTCAGCGACAGGAAGGCGAACTTTGAAAGCCTGAGGGTCACCTAAGCTAAAGGTTCTGGAAGTCACTGTCCCCAGGCATCCCTAACCTTGGTCTAGGCAGCCCATTTTCCTTTGAAAACTGCTGGGTTTCCCCTGGGAGACGTGCTCCTTCTCAGACTAGGTCTCTCCCCACAGACAGAAGCTCCCCAGAATCCAGCAACACACATTTTTTCCCCAAACAGCGAACACACACACCCTCCCCCTGGCCAGCATGAGTCTGCTCTGAAAACCTCAATGTCAAAGCAGAAATGGCCCAGATCAGCTGCTGGGACGGCTGGAGTCAGGGCATCAAGAAAGTGAGGTTCATTTCCAGGTCCCCTCGGTTGGGTTGAACAGTCAGTTCTGAGATCTTTTAGTTAATGGCAAACACCCACTGAGTCAATGCACAGTGGAATTTAAGGTTAAAAGCATAATTAATTTTTTGCATTCAAGTTAAAAAATAAACAAGTCACTATTCACTCATCAACATGTGTTTCTTGAGTGCCCATCTCGTGGCCAGGCAGCGTGCCAGGGGAGAAAGCCACCATGGGCCCTGCCCTGGAGGAGAGGGCATCCAGGAAGTCAGAGTGACCACAGACGTGTAAGTGAATGGATGTGTGGGTGTGGGGGGGGGGGGCTCAGGGAGGGCCCAAGACGGCCTCGGAGCAGAGTGCCACAGGGCAGTGGGACAGGAGAGCAGAGGCCCTGGGACATGCCGGCCAGGGGGGTGGGGACACACTCATTCATGCTTACATGCTCACCAACACGCTCACACATATTCACACCCGGACTCAACCATCCACATGTAGATTCACACACTCACGTATACACACGCCCGACTCACACACAGCCACACACACCCTGACTCATGCATCCACACACACATTCACACACACACCCTGACACACACATCCACGCACACCCTGACTCACACACACACACATGCTGTCTCCCTCATACATGCCTTTCCAGGAGCACATGTCCAGCTCCATCCGTCCTTCTGTTGGACAGATGTGAACTGGACCCCGACTCTGCACTCCTCTGCGTGGTAACCCACACGGGGCCGGCACACCCTCCAGCCCCGTCCTCCTGTCTCCACGTGCACTAGAACTGCACCCACTCAAGGGGCGGGTAGGGTGTGGAGATTGGAGCAGAGTATGCAGTTGGCGCCCACTCTCTCACGGTGCCAGGGGTAGCTGGTGTGAAAACCCTGCTCCCCACGCACTCGCTGAGAGCAGGGGGCGCTTGTCTCCCAGGCAGCCTAGCAGCCCCTGCATCCACCCCCCGCCTCACCCTGAGAACCACTGGCTCAGGAGGTGGGGCATCCGGGCCGTGAACATTCAAAGCAGACCCTAGAGGTTCGTGCAGACGCCCGAGGACAGCAGGCAGCCAGGGGGCTCACGGCTTCGAGGAGGCTGGGAAAGTGGGAAGGAAAGGAGAGAGCGGACAGGCTGGGCACTGGCCTGTGCAAGACTTCACAGAACCCACCCTGCTGCTGGTTGGAAAATGAAAGAAAATCAACAAGGTTCTCCTTAGGCAACATTTACAGAACATTCCATGCTGGGGCCGTGGCAACATCCTTTCACTCAGAGGTCCCAATCTCTGGGGGGCCTGGGGGCCTGGATCGGCAGCTGATGGAAGGGGCACCGGCCTCTCCAGGCAGAATCCTGGACGGCTTATCTCCGGGCTCCTGACGGGAAAGGGAGGTATTTACAAGGGGTGAAGTCCGGCCGCTGGCCATGAGCCAGCTCACATCCTTTGCAGAAGGCAGGGTTTTTTCAGACTTCCATGTTCTGTTGAGCTGAAGAAAAGCATTTCTTACACAGAAAAATAAATAAAGAAATACAAGTAAAAAGAATGATTTTAATAATCAGGTTAGTGTGGTTTAAGCGAGAAGTTGTGTGCACTGCCCTACCAGAAGCAAAAAAATACATATTTTCCCCACTCAGAGTCCTGACTGCAGATTTGCGGGCCTTTTACACCTGTTAAGTTAGTGACTTTTTTAGATGAGACTTAGCGCTGAGAACTGGCAATGTCTGGTGGGTCTGGTAGCCTGCCACCTCACCAGTGGGGCAGAAATTCTTACCGTCCTTTGGGAAAGGATTTAAACATAGATTGTAAGAGCTATAAGAAAGAGTCACGTAGCTTGCTTAGTAAAATCTCACTTCTAGAAATATATTAAAAGGAAATAAGCAAACGAGCAAAGAAAAAGTTCTAGGTGTAAAATGTTTGTGCCAATAGTTCTATAATAGAAAAAAGAGAACTGAAAATGCAGCAGCAGAGGTCTACATTGTCAACTTGGTGAGATAGTGCGTGGCCTTTAACATAGAAAATAAGACAGCTAGCCCCAGTGGCCTAGTGGTTAAAGTTTGGGGCACTCTGCTTCCGCAGCCCGGGTTTGGTTCCCGGTCATGGAACCACACCACCTGTCTGTCAGTAGCCATGCTGTGGTGGCGGCTCACGTAGAAGAACCAGAAGAGCTTACAACTATACACAACTGTGTACTAGGGCTTGGGGGTTGGAGGGGAAAGAAGAAAAAAGGAGGAAGATTGCCCACAGATGTTAGCTTAGGGCAAATCTTACCTGCAAAAACAAATATACAAAAAACATAGAAAATAAAAGAGCAATGCAATGCTTATAGTTTAACAAGTGAAAAAAGCACGTTGTTGTTGGTGCTGTCGAGTGGATTCCAACTCCTGGCGCCCTGTGGACAGCAGAGCAGAATGCTGCCCAATCTTTTTGTGCCATCTTCTCCCCTTCTGGTGCTGTATCAGACAATGCTCCACTGCTGTTGATGGGGTTTTCATGGCCAATTTTTTCGGAAGTGGGTGGCCAGGTTGTTCTTCCTATTCTGTCTTAGCCTGGAAGCTCTGCTGACACCTGTCCACCATGGGGGACCCTGCTGGTACTGGAAATATCAGTGGCAGAGCTTTCAGCATCCCAGCAACACACAGCCACCACAGTGTGACAATTGACAGACGCGGGGTGTGGTTCCCTGACCGGGAAACGAACCCGGGCCACATGGTGAGAGCCAGATCTTAACCACTAGACCCTTAGGGCTGGCTGAGAAAAGCAAACATATTCACCAAAAAATTGTAAGGACATATAGGAACAACATAAAGAAACAGAAAAGCCAAAAATAAAAGACTGGCTGATAGAAGCAGCCTTGTTAGGAGTCAATTACCATTTTTAAGTTCACAGGGCTAATGTTGTATAAGGTCACCATGTGACTTAAAAACATTGAATAAACTAAATATAACTAACTCTGTGACATGGATGGGCAGAGGACAGTTGGACGTGAGCCCCTCCACCCCCAGGTGTCCCACACGCTTGCTGCCCTCCATTGACCCACAAGTATCCATCCACATTGGGCTGATTACGTTCAACATCAGGGTGACCCCGTGCGCTGCTGTAGCTGCTGCATGCACAGCTCAGTAGTTAAGATCGTGGCTCTGAAGTGGCTGGGCCTGAGCTCCGAACCCGGCTCAGCCACTTACTTGCTGCACGATCTTGGGGAAGTTACCACCTTCTCTGGTCTTCCATATCCTTCACCTTAAAGTTCCTATTACATGATAGCTAATTCCATTACCCCAATATGTGTTATGTATGACTTGAGACCTTTTCCATAAAGGTCAAATATGAACTCTCAACCTTAACATTTTACTGTACTTTTGAAAGAAATCTTAAAAAAAAATTCCCTGGATTTTGGATGGTAGGCTTCTACTTGCCTGGAGGCAGGCGGTTGGACGTCATGATGCCTCAAGTCCCCCAACTGTCTACAACCCTACAGTCCTGCTCTGTGCTCCTGCGGGGCTCTGCACCACGTGGGGACGGTCCAGCCCTCACAGCTTTCTCCTTTCACCTTTAAGCATTCTCATCAGTGGGGCTGCCATTAGCATCCATTCGATTGTGTCTCGCTTGAATGCAAAAGCACATGGCCTTCCCGCTCAGTTTTTAACAACTCACACGCATTGTTCAGTCCCCATCCTCCAGACTCTCGTGGAGGGTGCCCATAAAAATGCATAGGCACTAACTTTCCTGTTTTCCAGGACGGGCTCTCTCAGGAAATGCATCACCATGTGGGCTTTCACTGGGTTCCCAGGCGTGCACTGGAAACTCACATTGTTTCTGATTTGGGAGCCCGGCTCACTGCACCCAGATCTTTATTCTCGGGGGGATGGACCTCGGACAGCGGGGCTGCCAGGGAACTATCTCAGGGTAATGGTAGCTAATCACCCATTAGCCGGCCCTGTGCACACACAGCAAATATTTAATAAGTACATACCGTGTGCCGGGGACTCCTGCCTTCGAGGTTAGACTTTTGTGGGGGAATATTCCAGCTAGATAGTACACTCACGTGTCACATAACAACAGGGGTACTTTCTGAGAAATGCATCGTCAGGCGATTTCATCGTTGTTTGAACATCACAGAGTGCACTTCCACAAACCCAGACGGTGTAGCCTACCACACGCCTAGGCTGCAGAGTACCAATCTTACGGGACCGCTGTCGTGAATGCGGTCCGTTGTTGACCAAAACATCGTTATGCAGCGCATGACTATACTGTGTAACAGATCACCCCAAAGCTTAGTGACTGAAAACAACAATCATTTTATTAACCCCTGAGGTCATTTGCTAGGGCTTCTGTAATAAAGTACCACACACTGAGCGGCTTAAACAACAGAATGTATTCTCTCCCGGTTCTGGAAGTCAGAAGTCCAAGATCAAGGTGTGGGCAGGGTTGGCACCTCTGAGGGCCATGAGGAAGAATCTGCTCAGGCCCCTCCCCTAGCCTCTGGCGGTTGCTGGCAATCTTTGGCATTCCTCGCCCTGTCGAAGCATCGCCTCCGTCTCTGCCTTCCTCTCTCTGTGTCTCTGTGTCCTAATCTCCTCTTCTTATGGGGACACCTGTCAGACTGGATTGGAGCCCACCCTAATGACCTCATCTTATCCTGATTACTTCTGTAAAAACCCTATCTCTGAATAAGGTCACATTCTGATACTGGGGGTTAGGACTCCAAAGCATCTTTTTCGGGAGGACACAATCAATCTATAGCATCTCCCCCGGGTTCTGTGGTCAGGATCTCAGGAAGGGCTCGGCTGATGGCTCTGACTCAGGGTCTTGTGTGGTTGTAGGCAGATGGTGGCTGGAAATAAAAGGGGGGACGGGGTGTGGCTGGCACGGCTGGCAGCTGGCTGGCCTCCAGTCTTCGTGAAGCCTCAAGTCCTCTTCTGTGGTCTTTCTACACGGGCGAGTTTGGGCTTCCTCACAGTGTGGCACTGAAAGCTTCAAGAGTGAGCAGCCCAGTGAACAACAGGAAAGCAGCCTTGCCTCTTATGACCCACCTTCGGAATCACGTGGCATCACTTCTGCCATTCCCCGGTGGCCAAAACCGTCACCAGCACTGCTGAGTTTCAAGGGATGGGGATGCAGACCCCACTTGTTAACGGGAAGAGTGTCGAGGTCACATGTGGGATGGGAATATTGTTGCTGCAGTCTCTGGAAGATGCCACTGGCCACAGGGACGATGGAGCAGTAAATAGACGCTTCGCATGGCAGGGTGGTGACTCTGTTTTCCAGATAAGCACTGGCTGCTGTGGGAACATCGGAACTGGGCACTCAGGCCCGAGTGAGGAGCCAGGAGGGCTTCCGAAAGAAGCTGAGACCTGGAAGGGGTGAGCATTTGTTAGCCCGACAGAGGGTGAGGTGGGGACAGTCTCAGCAGAGGGACCCGTCTGTGCCAAAGGCAGGAGACAGCATTCATATTCTGTAAGAAATTAGAATTCCACTGGGCAAGAAAACCCTGCCAGCCTCTCCAACAGTTTCTCAAGATCCCAATTCCCTGTACGAAAACCTCAACTACCTGCAGTAGATCCTACTTTATGCATTTAATCGAGACTAATAAGTGACTATCTTGCTACAGTTGGGACCCTGGTCTGTTCATGTGGTTCTACAGCAGTCATTACTTTGAAATTGACCCCACAATTGTCTCGATCTGGGATCAGCAAACCTTTTCCATAAAGAGCCAGATAATATGTTAGCCTTTGGGGGGCATATGGTCACTGTCATGACTATTTAACTCTGTCACTGTAGCACCAAGGCAGCCATAGATGATTTGTAAATGAATGCACAACACTGTGTTCCAATAAAGAGGAGTTCCAATGAAGAGTTTTATTTACAAAAACAAGCAGTGGGCCGGATTGGCCCAGGGGTCGTTATTTGCTGACACCTGTTCTAGACTGAAATTTGTTCTGGTCAGAATTTGAGGCCCAGCTTCCACCACTTACTGTGTGTGACTCTGAGCATGTCATTCAACCTCTCTGAAGCCGTTTCCTCTTCTATAAAAAATTTTCAGGTTAGCCGGCCATACTGTCTCCGTCCCAAGAACTCAGCTCTGCCGTTGTAGAGTTGGAAGGACCCTCCTTACCTCCCAGGATGGGAGAAGAGGAAACAAAGCATGTGAGTGCATGTGGCAAGTTGTGCAGCGCTGGGGTTAGAGAGCTGGGCGTGGCTATAGCAACGCTCAGACACACTTCCTAGCTGCGATCTGGGGTTGCTCGAGCTGCCCCAAGCCCCACGTGCAATGGGAATAAGTGTGGACCACACGGTGCTGCAGTGAGGACTGAAGGAAGGTCCCTAAGGCTGCCGACTCAGGTCAGAGCCGACATCCCATTTCGGGGAGCCGGCTAAGCAACTGGAAACTCCAACCAGAAGATGTGGTGGCCACCTCAATAAGTGGGGGCCGAGGGATCTGGGCAGATCTGGAGTCCTTTGAAGACCCAGCCTCTGTTTATCTTAGTTCCTCAGTTCTAAGATGCATATTGATCACTTTTTAACATTTTTGAAATCTGAGGGCCTCTTCTGATCATACGCGCATTTAATACAATAGCCTTTCATGTCCTTCTCCACAATAAAGGCAGTTATTAAGCTGGTGCGTCTTACAGTCTGTGGCGTTTGGGGATGGAAGAATGAGGATAAAGAGATACACTGATCCCAGATCTGCAGAGGGGCGTCACCCTCCATGGCCTTGAGTATTGGGCCTTCGAGGCCCCTGGGGGTTTCCCCTCCCCGGTGGGAGTTGGGGAGCAGGGACGGATGCTTGGCCTTATGCTGCCTTCACCGCAGACACCCACTTCCTCCACGGGGCGGGCGCTTCCTCGCTCTCAGCAGAGACGCGCCCCTCCCACGTTAAGGAAAACACAGGTGCCAGCCCCGCGTGGAGAATGTGACATTCCTTTAAAACAAGCCAGTTGTTTTACAGCCCTGCTTTGGAAGACTTCAAAAACATAAAGACTCCAAAATCAAAGGCTTCCTGTTATAAATTCATTTCTACACCTCAGGTACTTGGTGGGTCGGGGGAGGGAAAAAACTAAGATTCAATGAAAAGTAGTTGAAAATGCTCTAAAAATACTCTGCCGGTGGGAGAAGAACGGGCTGGCCAGCCTCACAGGGCGTGGAGATCTGCTGCTGCTTGTTTGCCGAGCGTTTTTGAAAGAATTTTACGCATTCAGACGTTAATATTTTTGTTGTTCTGACATCTTCGGTGCCTTAATTTTTTTTATTTTTAATTTTGAGGCTTGTTAAGAACTAAGGGCATGAAAAGAAATTTAAAATGTAGAATGGACCTTCAAAATCAAGACCTCCTCACCTTAAAGATGAGAGAACTGAGAGCTGAGACTCTGAAGGGCTGGCTGTGGTCGCCCGCCGACTACAGACAAAACCAGGTGAGCCCAAGATTCTCCCTGAAGTTTCCAGAAGTGAAGTCGGGCTCATGGGCACCACAGGGCAGCCCTTTCTCACTATTAAAAAAAAAAAATTCTGATTACAGAAGCAGTGTGTGTTTATTCGAGAAAATTCAGAAAATTCCTAAGAGCCCAAGAGGAAACTTGAAATTCCCTGTTCCCCTGACTCCCACAGACAGTTCCTCTGGGGCTGGGCTCCCGTGCTCTTTTCTGGACCTAGATTGATCCAGGTGACAACACAGGACTGCATTTGGAGGTTGGAGATGCTTCCCCGGGGGCCCCACACCTCTGAGTTCACCTGCAGCCTGGCCCCCACCCCTCAGGCCCCAGACCTCTCTGCCCCTCACCTAAGGGCCGTCTCCTTCCCCCGTGGCTACAAGGGCGGCTGGGAGAGGGAACTGGCCTTTCCAGCCTTGGTGGCAAAGGCAAGCATGGGAGACAGGACTTAGGGATGAGTGATGGTCAGGCGGTCAACAGCATGTGCTGAGGGCTTTTTAAAAGGATGGCGATGCAATTGGACCTGGATGGATCCCCGAACCGTGTGGATGGAGGTGAGGTCTCCGTTCCCCGGCCTGGGTGAGGCGGCCTCCACTCTGGAGCATTCTTGCCCCCAGTCATGTTTGGCTGACCCCTTCAGGTCTCAGCCCCAGCAAAGCTCCTTTGGGAAACCTTGTCCCCAGTCTGGCACAAGTGCTTCTTGTCTTTCCCAGCCCCGGGAGCATCTCCGCGGAGCACCAGTCACCCTGCACTGGAACTGTCCTCCCCTCCCCACGTCTTTGCCGACACTTGCCTCGCTTGTCGGTAGTTTTCATTTCGGCCACCCTGCGATGTGCATCATTATGTCGTCGTGGTTTGAATTTGCGCCGCCCACTGTCAGGTCAGCGTTCCATCTTGGTCCACCCCACATTTAACTTGCGATGACAGAGACGGGAGGACAACATCAGGTCCCGCTCTTGGGTCTCAGATGGGCTCAGCAGCTGAGATTGTGTTCGGACGGCCGTGGCTTGCATAGAGCGTATACAACTGCAAGGAATATTCCGTCAGCGATAAGTCGCATCTATTACAGGGCGGGAGCCTGCGTTACCTGACACCACCATCCAGATTAAACCCGAACATTTCCGACAAGCCTCCCATTTCCAAAAGGCCAGATGTTTGGCATAGGGTAATCTAAACATCTCTTTGCTGAGCCGAATTTTTCGGTTGTCATTCTCAGGCTTCATGTCACGGAGACGTGAGCTCTGCAGGTGGACATGTCACACCTCACACTCACACGGGAAAAGCCGTCCCCACAGGAGCACCAACCTCCCTTGATCGTCGGACGTCGATGAGTCCGGAAAACACAAGCAGGCACGATCGAGGCCTGGCGTGCAAGAATTTCCACAGTCACGCTGAACAACCTTCCGCATATCTCTGAGGGATTTTGGATGATTAGGGTATTAAACTAACAGGCTGACACATCATCGAAAGAGTAACACACAGTGGAGCCCGTCTCCCTCCAGACATGTGGTTTCAAAATACAGTTGGAGCTGCAGCGAATAAATGGAATTTTGGAATGATCTGCTTTACAGTTCCCTTAAGTCACATTATCTTGTTAAAGACATTAACCTCGGGCCTTTGCTTTTCTATATTTGCTTTTATTGTTTTCATCCTGGGGGCGACCTGTATGAGAGACGCTCGCTCGTCAGCGAAAGAGGGGTCAAGGGTCGTGCAAACATTGATTTTCAAGGTGGCTGAACGGCCGTCTGGGGAACACTTGCCAATTATGGAAAACAGACATCGCTTTTCAGAACCTCCTTTATAATTTGAAAAAGGAATTATGAAATCTCAAACGTTAATAATCATTTCATAGTTGTGCCCTACATGAGACAGCCTCGAGGAAATACCTCCTCTGATGGTGCTTTTCTTGGAAGAAAATCCCGCAGTTGGGTGTTCTCTCCCTGCAGAGCGGAGGCCATCCCACGGCACGTCTGGGGGCCAATCTGTAGAGTTGCTGACCTCCCCCTGCTCCCCGCACTCCCACCCTCAGCTCCCCGGGCGAGGGCTGCAGCCTCCGCTGCCAAAATCATCTGGAAGATGAGTTTCCATTTTCTTACATGGGTTTTGTGATCCCCCCTGAGAGGGCACGGGCATGGGGTTTCAGCCGATCCCCATTTAGACTCTCAGATCCCCATTTTCTCATCTGTAAAATGGGGGATTTGGTGAGATTGCTGGGAAGATTCTAGATCATACAGTAAAGAGCAGCCAGCCATTGAAATTATTTTCTTCACCTGAAGCTGAGATTTTGGCTGCTCCGATCGGGGAATCTCTGGCTCTGGACCTTATTCATTCCCTTCTTGATTTGGGGATGAAAATTAGCATAGGTACCATTTATGAGCATCTGTGGTCCAGGCACCCAGAGGTCAATTACCTGTCATCTTCACAGCCCTGCAAAGTAGGAGTCACGCTCCCCGTACGGAAGCTGAGAGATGAGACAACCCCCCGAGAGCCCTGGGTTGGCAAGATGCAGAGATAGAATTTCACCCCATGTCCATCCCACCCCCAAATCCGGTCTCCCCTGCACCACACTGTCTTCCACTTGCTTATTCCAATGAGCTGCTAGATCTTTCGAAACCCTCTTTATTTGGGGCCCAAGTCATCAGCAAGCCTCTGGGGGTCATGTGTGACTATCCCAAGGGGTGTGGCTGGTGGTAGAACCCCAGGACCCGCGGTGCTTCCAGGACATAGTCGAATGGGTGGACCTTCTGATACATCGCCTCTGCCGGCCCCGCTCTAAGTGGCGTCATTTCACGCATTCACATCCAGTCATTTCAACACTCCTCCTTGAAATCGTCTCTAAAGTTTAGGACAGAGTTTTTGGTGCTCTTAAGTATATTTCATTCTCGACAGCAACAGGGTAAATTCTCTCTCTTCCTAATAGAGGTTGGCTTCATGCACGAATGATTTGGAAGGCAAATTATGCAGCAAATTAATCCTAGGGAGAGCCCTTCTCCAGAAGTCTGTGCAAAATTTACTTCCTCGTCCCACTTCCCCTCTCCTTCCTTCCTTTCCAGGTGTCAGATTGCTGACCCAGCTTCTTAGGTAACTGGAATATTCCACCTTGGAACATGGTCGGGGTCTTGGTGGTCAAAAAAGTCTCTAAGACACCAGAACCCTAGTTAAGAAAGATTTTTCAAAACCTCATCGATCCTGTTTAGATACAGCTCTTGGGAGTATAAATTGGTTCAACTTTTCTGGAAGGCGATTTAGCAATATCTACCAAAATTGCAAGTATGAATAAACAATGACTTGAATTCCCCGCTGTTAGGGATTGTAGAAAGGAGATAATCAAGGATGCGTGCAGAAGACTGAACTCTAAGATGCTCGCTGCGGTGACGTTTGTCTAGACGTCCAACACGGAGGGGCGGAGTGAACACACCCCGGCTCCCAGGCAGGGACAAACACAGGGAGAATTCTGTTTAGTGAAATGGAAACACAGTCCTGCTCTCTGATTACATAAAAAATTACAAAAGCTGCGCTCAGCTTCATCTCTTTATCAGTGTGCACGTGTGTGTGTGTGAGAGTGTGTGTGTGTGTCTCCATGGGGGAGAACACAGATTCTACAGTCAGGCCAGCCGAGCTCGCATCACAGCTCCATCACACTCTATGTGACTTTCAACAGGTCCCTTTACTTCAGGTCAATACAATGGGCCTATAAGAAAGCGCAGCCGACAGACTTGTGTACAGATAAGATGAGAGAATATCAGTGAGGCCTAAGGAGAACAAATGCTGGAGAAACACGGCACAGCATGTTTTCAAGACACGTCAAAGGGAGGAAGGAAGGACATTCAAATATTCAAAATCCTTATCTCTGAGTGGTGGGGTTACCTGCCATCTTTTTTCGTCTTGTTGCTCCGATTTTCTGTTTTCTGCTGTGAACTTGTAACACGGATGTGTGTGAACACGAACAATTTTACCCTCAGGTACCAGAAAGAAGAAACACTCATTTCCCTCCGACACATCCAGCTTCGTGAGCAGAGCTGAGCCCAACCAGCCGGATGGGAAGGTGGCTGTCAGCACGGGGTGAGGGTGCAGGTGAGGGGACAGGTGAGGACACAGGTGTAAAGGGCAGGCCGGGGGCACTGCAGGGCAGACACTGGGAGCGGCACCAGCTTGCTGAGTCTTGGGGTCAGTGCCAGGCTACGGCAGAGAGCAGAGGCAACGAAGTGAAGGGGCCAGAGCCTCTTTCTCCACGGCCGGCATTGTCCTGGCACCCCTGAGCCTGGGATACGGTCACACTGAGTCCAGTGGTGCCGTCACCTGCCGAAGGCCCCACCTGGCAAGCGGCAGAGCCTCCCCGCCATCCTCCCTACCCATTAGGCTGCACGGCCGGCAGATGAAACACAGGGCTCAGCGCGTGTCTCTAGGACTCCAAGCTCTGCCACTTCCCAGCTGTGTGACATTGGGCAAATGTCCTGACTTCTCTGAGCTCCAGTTTCATCCTCTGAAAAATGGGAAAAAGAATAACAGCGACCTCGTGGGGTTGAGGCGCGGATGAGATAATCAGGCGAGGTTGAGCAACAGCGAACAGAGCTGGGAGGGGTCCCTGCCCTCCTGGAGCCTGGACGTTAGCAGGCGAGGCCAATGGTGATCACAGGATCCACATCTGCTGTCGCCCGTTTCACAAGGACTAACGAGCATCCGCATGTGTCAGGCCGCAGCTGCGAATAAGAGAAGAAGGAGCCCCGCCTCACGCTGACGGCCCCTGAGTGTTCTGTCTACAGGTGCCCGTCCACGAAAAATTTACTTAAGAAAATCCGTGTCTTCCAAAAATTAACAATGGGTGAATCTCCATAAAGAGCACCTGTGTGTTCACACCCTATTCTTTCAACTGTGGGTTTGAAAGTTTTCAAAATAAACATAAGGGAAGGTGTGGAATCCCTGCCCTCAGGGAGCCTTAATTCTAGGTGGGGCACAAATAATAAAGTAAGTAAGAAAAACAGAGAGGATGCCCGTTGGTGGTCAGTGCTGTGCAGCAAAATTCAGCCAGGAAGGGAGACGGAAGGAGCCAGAGGTGTTTAATTTTAAATCGAGTGGACAGACACACGACCCCGTGGAGAAGAGGTGCTCTCCTCCCACTCTGGTGCGTGGGGGGCTGGGCCCCCATCAGCTGCATCACCCAGGCCGTGCCCTCTGGCCTCCTGCTGGGTTCAGCCAATGGGAGGTGCCGAGAGGGATCGGGAGGCGGAGGAGAGAGAGGTGCAGTGTTTCCTCCCGGCTCCCTCCAGCCTCAGTACCGTCTCTGGAGGTGGCTGTGTCCCCCACAGGGAGAGCTCTGTGGCTCTGGTTCTAGGAACTGTCTCCTCCCCTTTCCCCAACAGCCTCAGGAGCGGAAACACCTCCCTGCTGTTGTTTGTCCCTGAGGGTCTCCCCACCCCTCATCCCCCTCCACCTCTTTCATTCAAACATCATGGGGAGTGACTTCCGTCTCCTGCTGGGACCCTGACTGGAAAAGACCAAGCCAGTGAAGAAGCCAAGCACAAAGACACGGGGGAAGCATTCTAGGCACTGGCAGCAAGTGCAAAGGCCCTGGGGTGGGTGTGTGCCTGGCACGTTCAGGCACAGAGGCAGATACAGGGGAGTGAGCTACATGGAACTCTGAGTGGGTAATGCACAGCCACTGAGTGTGAGCAGTCAGAGAAGGCCGCCTAGAAGATGGAACTGAGAGAAAGAGAGAGGGAGGAGTGAGGCAGGCCCAAGGCAGACAACACGAGGGAAATAACACTGGCCTCCTAAGCTGTGTGAGGACTGATAAGGCGGCGTGCACACACTGAGCACACTTTAGCGGCGCTGCCATAATTCCAAAGCGAGTTGGAGGAGGTGGTGGGGCAGGGCCAGATGGGGGAGACTTGCGAGGCCAGGTGGAGGGGTTCAACCTGGCTGTCCCAGAGCAGTGACATGGTGGAAGGGGAATTAGTGAAGATGGCAGTCTGGGTCAGGAAGACAGCAGGAGCAACCAAGTCCCCTCAGGGCTGTCGGCCAAACCCAGCTGGATTCCAGACGCAGTTTGCAGGGAAAGCCGAGAGAACGCGACGACTGGATGGATGGGAGAAGCGGACCATGTCACGAGTCAGCAGGGCTCCGGGGTCCCGGTGCACAGGCTGGGTCTGAGTCCTGGCTCTGCCTGTTACTGGCTGTGTGACTTCCCGGGGTCACCTCCTGCTTAGTCTCCTGGGGCTGCGGTAACAAAGTGTCACACGCTGGGGGCATGCGGGAGGCGCTTAAACAACGGATAGTTATTCTCTCACAGCTCTGGAGGCCAGAGGTCTGAAGTCAAGGTGTCAGCAGCGCTGGTTCCTTCTAGAGGCTCCGAGGGAGAATCTGTTCATGCTCTCCCCCTCGGCTCCTGGGGGTTGTGGACAATCCTTGGCTTGTAGACACATCCCCCATCTCCGCCTCCGTCGTCACGTGGCTCCTCCTCTGCGTCTCTGTCTTCACACGGCCTCGTATAAGGACCCCGGCCACTGGATTAGGGCCCCCCACCCCAGTACGACCTCATCTGAACTTGATTACATCTGCAAAGACCCCATTTCCCAACAAGCTCCCGTCCACAGGACTAGAACTTTGACACATCTCTTGGGGGGAATGCAGCCAACTCAGCACCTCCCAATGAATCGCTGTGCTCTCATCCTCGTCTCGGCATCCGGTTCTAGGGGATCCAGACGAAGACAGTACTCCTCCTTCTTGTGTTAAAGCACAAAGTGTTCACATACAAAACCCCGAAGAGGCACAACAGAGACGTATGTTGATACCGAAACCCACACCCACACTGGTGGCTTCAGAGTCTGCACGAAGGGCACTGGGAAAGTTCTGGAAGGGGCATCCTAGACCAAGGTCTCCAGGGTGGTGGAGAGCCCTTCCATCTGAACTCTGACCGAGCATCTTCCAAGCACGCCAGCCTCCTTGTGCACGCGGGGCCCGGAACGCCGCCTCAGATACAGGGCGTGACGTGACACGTGGGCTGCAGCGAAGACTTGCAGAGCCCGACGTGGCACGCTCGAGCAAACCTGCTCTTGTAATCATAGGTGGGAGGTATTGTTAACACACTTTTCAAAGAAGTCAGATACGCACCAATCAGGAAAAAAAAAAACCCAAGGTTTTCCTCCATGAGCTCAGAAAGGTTGCTCGCTTCCAACGTCCTAGAGTTAAATTACTGACTGGGACCACATCCGCCGCTCGCCCTGGACGAAGACCTCCTTCTGGGTGTCTTCCCTGCGCAGACCAGAGCAAACCTCACACACTCCGGGAGACGAGGTGCACACACGCCGCTCCCCTCAGAGCTGGTGTGGACGTCGTAGTAGTTTTCTGGCCGATTGACTTTCCTGTGAGGGTGAAAAACGGCACCAGTGAGAGGACACGGCTGAAGTCACCACCACCAACCACGGACGCAAGGCCAGCGGCTCCCACGACTTCTGCAGCACAAAGTAACTCAGGTCTGTTAGCACGTAGAGCGGCGTCAAAGCTGACTCTGCGCTTTCTCCCCCTGCTGAATGGATGGGAAAACGAACTTCCCAGCAGAGTCTCAGCAAGCAGGTAAAACCAGACCCCTCAGCAAATATTTAAGTACCTACTATGTGCTAAGGGGCTGCAGGAAATTCAAAAAGCAAGTTGCACATCACTCCTATGCCTAGCAGAGGGTAGGTGCTTAATAAATATTAATTAAATGGATTTATCCATACTAATAAATAGATAAGTATTTATATTAAATGCATAGACACTTATAGGATATTTATTGAATAAATCAAGTGATAGATGGATGAGTGAACAAATGCTGTATTTCTTGATGTCCTGAGCATCCCTTCTCAAAGTGTGGTCCTCAAACACAGCCTCAGCATCACCTGGGAGCTGGTCAGAACTGCAAATCCACAGGCCCCGCTCCAGACCTTCCCAGGCGAATGAAAGCCAGCGTTCAATTCTTTGATCCTTCCGCCGTGGAGAGCTGGGGTTTGCATCCCCTCTCCTGGAATCTGGGCAGATCTGTGGCTGCTCCATCAATAGATATCCGGTTGGAAGTGATACCACGCCAGGCTACTGTCTCCTGGGAAACTCACTCCCGGAACCCAGCTGACATACTGTGAGGAAGTCCCCGCAGCCCAGCGGCGACACCGCACGGGGGGAAACCAGGGCCCTGCGCATGGCTCCTGCCGCGTTCTCTGCAGGCTGCCGGCCCCAGCTCGCCACCTGGGTGAGTGCGCCGTCGTGGACGTGACGTGGATCTCGCCCGGGCCGAGCTGATACCATATGGAGCAGAGACTAACCTTCCCCACCAAACCCCGAGCAAATGGCAAATTGACGCAAAATAAATGACCAATGCTGTTTTAAGCCGCTAAAATTTGGAGTGGTTTGTCCCGCAGCAATAATGACTTACTGAAACCGAATCTCTGGAGGTGGGCTTCCAGAATCTGTGCTGTTAACAAACGCTCCCAGGGGCTGTGCCCACTACTTTGGAGAGTCTTCTAGTGTATGGAAGCCTGTGTGTGCGGGTTCCCAGCGGGAAGGAAAGGTACCAGGGTCCCTGTGCAATGGCGTGGACAATCACCAGGAGACGAGGAAGTAGGCAAGGTGCAGACCACCGTGTCCTCTGCACTCCTATTGTAAAAAGTACTTTTCCTCATAAATGAATAAAATATTTCTGGAAAGGTACCCAAGAAATATAATAATGGTTGCCAAAGGGAGGGCTCTAGAGAAACACAGGGTCTGCAGGGGGTGAGAGATGCATAACCTTTCAAACTCTTATTGAAAAAATATATGCATTTCTTATTTTCAGTGTATTTTATTTTTAAACTGTTTTAAAGGTGGGAGATCTGGGACTCTGAGGTTTGACCCAACGGGTTCTCGTCCTGGCTGCACTGCTTATTAGGTGCGTGATGCGCGGCAGTCACTTCAGCTTGCCAAACCTCAGTTTCCCCATCTGTCAAATGGGCATGAAAATTTCACCTGCTTCACCCGGTGGATGTGAAGATTAGGTAAGCTCAGGCACAGAAGATGCTCAGCACAGTGCCTAACACGGGATGCCTCCAATAAATGACGGCCTTGATGGTACTGGACCTTCTGTACTCTGGGCTCTCCCGGTGGGCGAGGACCAGCATTACCGTCTGCTGCCATTTGCCTCAACTTCAGACAGGTTGACACTGAGATCCGAACCCACACCCAACTCAGCACCTTCACTGCACAGCTCAGGGATCCTCCTCTGCCTCGTGCTTTTACCTCCGTGGCTGTAGACAGAAGAGGGAAGGAGAAGACACGCCCCACCCTCTCAGTGGGGAGGGTGGAGGCGGCACCTGAACCACAGGGGTGAGAGTGCAGCAGCCTAGCAGGAGAGCGCCCCAGATATAGAGCCCTTTCCAGCTCCCAGTTCTCCATCTTGGATTGAGAGAGCCTTTTGCCCAGGACACAAAGAGGAGCTCCAGAGCCCAGCGGGTGAATCCAGCTTCTGTGGGCTGGCCAGAGGACCTCGACACCATGTGTGACACTGGCTGGATGGGAAAAGGTGCTTGGCCTTCCAAACCCACTGCTTCGAGTGCACGTCTGTCCCGGGCGCAGTGGGAAGCGGGCTCCAGCTCGGCAAACAAAGGACCGCAGTTCGGAGCTGAGTTGGGCAGCAGGACCGTGGAACCAAGCTGCAGCTGGCAGGTGGGGAGACTTGGACCCTGAGAGGGAGCAAGGTGGACAGAGGCAGGGCTGAGCAGTCCCCTCGGATCCCCGCCCGTGCAGCCTCTGTTCCTCAGCAATGTTCTGTACCCGGAGGATAGCAACCATCCCTTCCTTCTCGGTGGTCGTGAGGGTGAGGTGAGGGCTTTCTAAAACAGCAGGTCGCCCGGGGAAAGTTCTCCTTACACCTGAGTTCTTATTACTTTCCGCAGGTTACTGGAAATGCTGGAACTAGAACCCGGGCCTCCCTACTCCCCCACGGCACTCTTCCTTCCATGGGCCCAGCCCGAGACCAGTGAATTCACTGCAGCCCGGGGAAGTGGTGGGGCCGAGCTCCTGGGCTCGAACTGTCCTTCACTCTTCCTTCATAAGCATTTAGGACTCATGTTCCCTGTGTCCTATGCGCCTTGCAGGAGGTTGGGGACAAGAGGAAGAACACGGCTCAGCCCAAGACCTCAGTGGGTTCACTGTCTGGTAATAAGGACAGGGCTGGGGTGAGGCCCTGTTGGGGTGCACACAGCCGAAGCAGAGTGGAATATGTCAGGAGGGCTACCTGGAGGAAGGGACATCTGAGTTGAATCCCTTCAGGTGCTTGGGAGTCAGCCAGAACAGTGGAGGCACGTGGGGCCTCACGATGCCAGGAGAATGAGGAGTAACCCCAGGACACTTCACTCTGAGACATTCTCCCGTCATGTTGAAATATGCTCCGGTGTGGGGGGGAGAACGTTCCAGCTGAAGGCCCTCGCCTCGAGCCCCGGTGAGTCAAGGTTGCCCCAGGCTGGCTCTAAGCAATGATTCATCACACCCGGTAACAGCTCCAGGGGGTGGTGCGAAGGGAGTTGCCCCAACTGACAGAAAGCTAGTGGTGTTACAAGCCAGGTTAGCAAGGTGCAGGAGTTGGCAGAAGGGCAGGTGACACACATGCCAAAGCCACAGTGACAGTGAGGGATGCGGTGGGGTCAGAAGACACAGCCAGGTTCAGGGCTTACTTCCCAGCTGTGCAGCCTTGAGCAAGTGACTTAATTTCTCTGAGCCTCAGATTCCACCTCTTTAAAATGAAGACAAGATTAGTTACCAGGGTGATTGTGAAAATCAAACAAGACCCCATATTAGCTGGGAGTAGTGTGTGTGATAGAAAAACCCAAAATAATCGTATAGAAGTTTCTCTCTCACATAAAGACCTGGAGATAGGGGATTCGAGGCTGGGCTGACTCTCTGCTCCACAAAGTCCTCAGGGATCCAGGTCCTTCCAGCTCACCACTCAGTGCTCCCCACGCACTCTGCTCTCCAAGATGGCAGCTTAATCTCCAGCCATCCCATTAACATCCAGGAAACAGGATGAAGGAAGAGACGGACTTAGGTGGGGTCCTCAGAAAGCAGACTCTGAGGCAGAGATGGTGTGTGGGAGACTGGTTGGGGATGCCTCATCCAGTGGGGATGGAGGAGTCGGGTGGGACATGGCCACAATCAAGGTCTCAGCTGATCCCATGGGGAGCTCTGGAGCTGGGACCACCCTTCTGGAGCTTGGGCTGTCCTGAATTGTGGCCAGGGCACCAGACTTTGTCCAATGATTGGGTGACTCAGTCAGTGGATAGGGGGTGCCCTCGGGAAGGGTCACACAGTGGGTTGAGGCAGATCCCCATGGCCCATGGCAGTGCCCAGAGAAGAACTCAGCTGTGAGCCAAGTTCTCCATCAGCTGCCCCAGCACCCAGGGAGGAGTGCCCACTCCAGAAGGAGGGTCCCCAATGGTCCCCTCAGGACCTTTGTCACAGGAACATTCCTCGCTGCAAAGGAGGCTGCGAAGTCGTCTTTACTCTAGATGGTCATGGGCCCAGCTAAACCTAGGGGACGGGGAGGGGGTCCTATCAACTGAAGGAAGGGGGAATGGCTGTTGGGGTGACCAGCAGATGGCTGTGGCACTAAGTGTGGGCCACCTTGTCAACACGGAGGCACTGGCGAGCAGCTCCCTTGGGCAACTCTCAGCGCACAAACACGTATTTGGGAGTCACGGGACTGATCACACAGCCGTGACAAACACACGTGGCCTGGGCTCAGAGGGTGCTGCGTCAGCGGGGAAGCCCAAGAGGCCCACACTGAGAGCCCGCGTGGAGGGGCAGCAAGGCTCGCGGCCTTCAGCTGGGCTGAGCTCCCAGTTGACAGCCAGCACCAACTGGCCAGCCACGCGCTGTGCCATCTTGGACGTGGGTCCTTCAGCATCCAATCAAGCCAGTCAGAGGGGGCAGCGACCTGCAGATGCTCGGGCAGTTTAATATCCGGGATGTTCACCCAGAGGTGGCCATCTAGAATCTTCTCCAGTCTGAGCTCTGTGAGGTGGTGTCCACTTCTCACACCAGAACAGCTTTGAAGACCAGTTGGCCTGTGAAATGGGCTTGTTGGACCGGCAGTTTTTCCACAATGGAGGCCACTCTGAGCCGAAGGTACAGTGGAAGTAACGGTTTGGCGGGAAGCCCGAGTGGGGCCTGTCGGGGGATCTCCGGGCACGTGGCTGGACCGCTGAGTAAGTGGAGGACGCCTTGGGAAACATCGGAAAGGCAGTGGGAGGCACACTGAAGGGGGCCTGCGTGCTGGGCTGAGGATTAGGGGAATTTGTAACCTGCAGGCCACTAACCTCGGAGGTGGCTGGCAGAGCAAGGAGGCCCGCTGGCTTTGGGGTCAGACACCCTGGGTTACAGACCTGGCTCCTTCGCTTCCTGGCCACACGCTCTCGAGCAAGTGGCTTGACTTATCTGAATCTCAGCTTCCTCCTTCTGTAAAGAAGGGGCAACCCCAGCGCCAGCCCTTTGGGGAGGGAGAGAGGTTTAGATGAGATTGTGCGTGCCAGGCTTGCATCACGTGACTGGCAGGGAGGGAGCCCTCCCTGAATGGCAGCTAGAGTTACTTTTACACCTTCATTGGAAATACCCTTACTGTGTGTAACAAACCAACCCCAAACTTAGTGGCTTAAAACAACTATCAGGTATTTAGCTCACAAATCTGTATTTTGGGCAGGGCTCAAAGGCTCCTCTCTGCTCCACTAGGCGTTAGCCAGGATGGCTTGAATGCTGGATGCTGGAGGAACCACTTCTAAGATGGCACAGTGCGTGGCTGGCCAGTTAGTGCTGGCTGTCAACTGGGAGCTCAGCCCAGCTGAAGGCCGCGAGCCTTGCTTTCTCTCCACGAGGGTCTCTCAGCGTGGGCCTCTTGGGCTTCCCCACATCATGGTGGCCGGGTTCCCAGAATGAATGTCCCAAGAGAACCACGCAGGAGCTGTGTCTCCCCTTAGGGTCTCGTCTCGGAAGTCACACAGCTTCACTTCTGCGGTAGTCACAGGCCCACTGAGATCCAAGCAGAGGTGGACATAGACCCCCACCTACGGGATGGGACATGGGTAGAGTGGGAAGAGTATGTGGGTTGGGAGATCTTGTTGCAGCTATTTTGGAAAACACAATCCCCCAAATGCCTAATAGAGAATCTGAAAATGAGCTGGGGATGTTTGGACACATCATAAGAGGCCATCCCTCCTTCTTTCTGACACGGTGTGGTCTAAGCCGAGGTCGAGATCACTCTCCACTTACATGCCTGTGCCCCCACTTGGGAAATGGTGAGGACAGAATCACCCCTCGCAAGTTGAGTTAAGCCAGACTTACCCAAATCATTAATGGGTACAGGTTGCCAACCAGCCTAGAACTTCAACAAATAATCCCATGGATCGGCCAAAGACGTGGGTTGCTGACCTTAAGTTTCTGGAACAGCTTATCTTATATAACACAAGACACCAAAACCCAAAGACGGAAGACCAGCCTCTTTAAGTTAACATTCCTGGGTCGAGTTGCCCCCTAAACATCACCAAGACAAAAGCTAACACCGGACGAGCTGCTCTTGAATTTTTTTCTGCATGGCTTTCCCACTTTCCTTCTCACTGTAACCAGATACATGCAGGCCCATTTTTAAAGAGAGAGGACACCCAGGGTCATTTTAAATAAAAGCCAGGGACGAGCAGCCACCTCGGGTCTGAGGCTGTGTGCAGGTCCCGATGTGTGCGGGGTGCAGGGAAGGGGTGCCCCTCGCGTACGGCCTGGTCTGCTAAGCCCCAGGAAGCACCTCTGCCCTTCCCAGCAGCCTCCCAGCTTCACGAAGCCCATGTCATCTTGCACTTGGTCCTGAGTCAGCCGAGGGCTCCATTTGTCCTGCTCTCCCTCCATCTGGCCCCTGGAGCAGGTGTTTGCCGAGCTCAAGGTCTCTCTGCTTACATAACCCTTGTTCCATTTGGAAGGATGAAAAATCTCCCCTGGCTTTATTGTAAACAGGCTTATGTTCACCCAAACACGGAGAGGAAAGGTCAGGGGATTATTCATGGGCCACTCTCCTCCCTGCCTGGCCCTCTCCACCCCCCAGTGACTGCAGACACATCCCCCCACACGACATCTGGGCAGTGGCCAGGACCTGTGCCCAACCTCTCCGCCAGGCCATCCAGGGCACAGGGCCTGGCAACAGGGGCCAGGGCCGACTTGGCAGCCCTGATGCTTGAATGCGCCCTGCTCTGGCGACCATCTCCGTTGGCTCTCAAAGAGGAGAGGAGAGGGAGTGGAGGCGGGGGGGAAGGGGGAATTTTTTGACAAGCTGCCACGAGTAGAGGCTTGCTCACGGAAAGACGATCTTTTATCATGACAGAAACGGAGCCAGGAACTCATGGTGGGGGGCCAGCGTGTTTCACGTACGAGAAGGAGGGCCCATTTGCTCAACAGACCACCATAATGCCAACAACATCCGCCCACTAACTTGACCCTGCGAGGTATGTGCGGGGCATTCTACACACGTGACCTCATCTGAGGTAGCGTTATCGGGCCCATTTCACAGAGGAGAAGCTGAGGGTAGGACTGACAGACCTTGGCCTGCTGGTCTGGAACATCAGCAGCACCAGGGCGGGCTCAGCGAGGAAGACTGACTAGTCTTAGCTCCGGTGGCGTCAGCTGGAGCAGCTTCACTGGGAGCTGGAGGATCCGCCTCCAAGATGGCGCAACGCACGGCTGGGGAATTGGTGCTGGTGTCAGCGGGAGCCCAGCCCAAATGAAGCTGGGAGCCTTGGCTAGGTTCTCAGCCAGGGCCTTAGGTGGCTGCCCCATTCAGAAATGGTTTTGTCACAATGACTGGGGGCCCCGGTTAGATATGCTGTGTGCCCAGAGGCAGGACTGTGTGGCCCAAAGCGCTGTGAAGAAGGACTGGTGGGCAAGTCACTCAGTGGCTGGTTCTCAAGGTCGGGTCCCCAGCACTACAGCCAGAGCATCACCTGGGAACTTGTTAGAAATGAATTCTCAGACACCAGCCCAGCCGTCATGGAACTCCAGGAGCAGGAGGCAGGGGTGGGGGCAGGCCCGGCCTTCTGTGTGTAAATCTGCCCTCTGGGGCTGCTGATGTCCCAGATCATCAGGCCAAGGTCTGCCAGCCCTACCTACAGCCACAGGGCCAGCAGCCTGGGGCCAAGGAGCATTCCCACCAAGAGGCTCTGGGCAACTCCTGCAAAGACCAGAGGGGGCGGATGGGGGAGCTCACCACCTCCTCCCCTGCTCTGTCCTCTGGGTCTTTGGAATTTAGTCTCCGTCCTGCTCAGACACACAAGTGGGTTGGGCTGTGTTCTGAGGCTTCTCATGCGCTTTGGTTAAACCAGAGGGACAGTGTGATGGGGCTCAGGCCCCCATGTCCATGTGTGCACCCTAAAGGCACCCAGCAGACCCAGGGCTAATGCCGGGACCACTGGCCCTGGAAGGAGCTGGCCACGGTGGGTGAGAGGGTCCAGACCGTGAGGATGGTGTGAGGGCCCAGGAGACAGCAGAGGCAGAATCTCAGGAGGGCTGCAGACTCGACTCACCGCTGGCAGCTTTGGGCAAGTCAACCAATGTCCACGAGCCCCAGTGTCCCCATCTGTGAAATGGGCAACCAGCCCTTATTGCGCATGCAAAGTAATTTATCCCGAGTATGTTTTCTGTGGATACGTCCGTTGTGTATTTATCTTTATTTCTTTGCCTTTTGGCGTGAAGTCGCCCCGACCTCCCACTGGTTTCAGGGGGAAGCACAGAGCAGGACAGTGACACACACCTGGGGGACTCCAGCGTGGCCCAGGCACCCACCCTGGTTACCCTGGAGACGGGGCCTGGGGAAGCCCTGCTCCGGGGAGGCAACAGTGAAGGGGGAACAGAAGACAGCTGCTGGTTCCTCAGAGCAGGCGGTCATACCCCTCACGCTGCCTCGGGTGGGAAGGGACCCTAGCCAGCCCTCTGCCTCGGTGCTCCTCTCGGTCCCCCTGTATGCCCTGATCCAGGGACCTGGAGCGCACTGGCCCGGACCAGCTGGGGTTGGCCCGGCTCACGGGAGGGGGGAGGAGAGAGGTGCTAACCACAGAGGTCTTCTCAAGAGGGTGCCAGGCGGACGCCTGGTTCAATATTTCATTTGTTCTTTCCGGGGGAAGACGGAAGGTACAAACCGCCCACGGGGATGAACAAGCCCCACCCCTCGCACCCACTTAGATGGGAGCTGGGCAGTCCGCCTTCACTCTGCAGCCTCAGTTTCCCCATCTGTGGATAGGATGCACTAGCCTGGCCTGTGACCTAGTGGTGAAGACGTCTGGATTCGGACAGCCCCTGGTTTGGGTGCAGGCTCCACCTTCACCCCTGCTGCCATGTGACCTGGGAAAAGTTACTCAACTCTGCCAGCCTCAGTTTCCCTGTCCGTGCGGAGGGGATGATGGGAACCCTGCCTCAGGGACAGACGGACGGTGCCCAGCGCTGGGCCTGAGAAGTCACTCAAACAATGGGAGTAGCTGGTGCTGTTCCCCAGAGATGACGTGGATGGTCCCGTTGGCCTCTCTCATTAGAGTGTCCGGGCCCTGAGGACTGGACTCCAGCTGGGCTCATCTCCGCCACAGGGTAGGCTCCCTCCTCACCTCCCTAAAGGAGTGGGGGAGGGCAGCTCTCTACCCTCTTCTGTCGTCTCAGGTGGCCAGTCACACCAGGTCCTGGGGTGCCTCCTGCACGGTCCGCCTGGCACCATCCCCCCTGCCCTCCCCCCTCACCCGGACCTCCTTCCTGGGGAGGCTGATGCCCTCGGAATGTGCCTGGCTGGGTGACCTGGGTCTTTGCTCATCCTACATAACGGCTTTAATAAACACAGGAAATGTGGTTTTGTCCCCAGACACAACTGCACGAGACTCTGCTGGATGGGACATGCTCCTTCCAGGAAGAGGCCCCGAATCCAGTCTCCAACTGACCCTTCCTGGATTCTAGACGTGGGCGAGGCCAAACCCCAGCTCCCCGGGTGGAAACTCCCAAGCTTGGGGGGTTCTCTAAAATCTTGGGGCTCAATGATGCCACACTCTGAGGTCACAGTTATACAAATGAGGGAGGCATCACCCACTTCTGTTCTTGACCATTTGGAAGTGCCAGGTAGCTATGCGGGGAGGAGCCAGACAGCCCCAGGCACTGGCGTGGGGAGGTCCACAGGCCTGGGGTCAAATCCTAGCGCCGTCTGTGGGAGCTCTGTGACCTTGGGCAAGTCACTGTGCCTCAGTTTCCTCACATGTCCAAAGAAGGTAATAAAGGTACCTGTCTGGGAGAGCAGTTGTGGGGATTAAATGAGGGGCACATGGTAACTAATGATGATGCTCTGGGTAAATGCACAGATGGATGGATGGGTGGATGGGTGGATGGATGGTGGATAGATGAGTGAATGGATGGATGGAGGGATGGATGAGTGAATGGATGGATGGATGGATGGATAGGTGGATGGGTGGGTGGATGGATGGTGGATGGGTGGGTGGATGGGTAGATGAATGGCTAGATGGATGGGTGGATGAATAGGTGTATGGACAGATTAATGATGTTATGAAGGGAATTTTTAATTTTTGTATGTGTGTGCTTGAGGAAATATAGTTTTAATCTTAAAGGAGAGAGGAAGGTAGAGATGGTCAGAGGCACTGGCAGTTCCTGGCAGACTCGATGTTTGGAGTAACTGCCCCACCACCCAGGTGCACATGTGTGTATGAAAGAGAGTTAAACCCTGGAAGAGCTGGTTGCATTTCTGTAGGGGCTCCACTGTGCTTTATTAAAACATTACACAGAGGCCTTGGGGTAAAATAAGTCGGCCTCAGAGGTGAAGCAATCTGATGCCTGCATAAAAAAATAAAATGAAAATTGATGTATGGAGGGGCAGACAGGGGGAGGGACAGATGGACAGGTACCAGATAAAGCAAGGATTGTAAGGTGTAAACTGAAGAATCTAGGTGGGGGTGGGATATGGGTGGTGGCTGTGCACTCCTTCCAACTTTTCTGTCTGAACATTTCCGTAATAAAGGTTGGGGAACACAAGCCCCTTCCCAGGCCGGCTTTTTCACAAAGAGCAAAGGCTAATTTTCCCGAAGCCCTCTGTGCCCCGGCTAGCAGAGCTCTGCTCGACCCTGCACAGCAGCACCAGGAAGGCGCCATGGACGATGGCCCCAGGGGACAGCTCTGCAACTGCCCAGCCACAGGGCTCCGAGGAGCGGCTTTGGGCCACTCTCTGCAGAGGGGAGGGTGGGGGTGGCATTCAGCCTCTGTCCCCAACAAGTCCAGTCATTCGTGGGTCACCTCTGCTCCTGCAGCTCCCTCTCCCTGGAGAGCCCTGTGGTCCCTCCTTCTCCTTTTTATGCACCTAGAAATTTCTAGATTCTGACGCTACCCATCACGTCATGAAGGACGAGTTGCACTTCTCCAAAGGGGCTCCACGTGTGCATTGTTAAAACCTTAAACAGAAGCATTCGGGTTCAAGAAATTGGCCCCAGAGGTGAAGCCTGATGCCCATAGTAATAATAATAATAACAATGATAATAAAACCAAACATGGATTGAGGAGTGGACAGAGGGATGGACAGACAGAGGGATACCTAATCAGTCACTTCCTGGGCTCACAGCTAAAGCACCGCTCCACGTGACTGAGTCCGTTTATATGTAAAACAAGCCTATGTGGCGTCAGGGTTAGGATTCCCATCTAACAGGTGGGGAAACTGAGGCACATGGAGAGTTTTTTTTAAGTAACGTCCAAGGACCCCCAGCAGGTCTGCATCAGAGCGTGGACCCAAACCTAGGCCGTCTTGTCCCACACTTGCTGCTGCCTAGTGTTGCCCAACGTTTGAGGTTAACTCAACCTCTCATCCTCCTCAGGCTCATGGCTCAGCGAAGGGCACAGTCTGGGCAAACGGTCAGCCCAGAGTGGCTTCAGAGCCCCTGAGTGACTTCAGTCCCCTCCAGAGCTTGATTACCCCACCCACCCACCCAGCACCCAGCAAAGCATGCCAGTGAGGCTGACACCATGCGCCCGATACAAAAGGTCAAGACCTCCAAGGATGATGACAGGTCAGCCCTCCAGGTGGCCTGAGCCCAGGGACCAGGGCTCCCATCAGGCCCGAGGGCCCCTGACGAATCTTCGTGGGAACACAGACGTCAGAGAGGTTTCCTTCGCAGGCGGCAAGGGGAGAGCTCAGATGGGGGAGGTGAGTCACCGTAAAAACCATAATAATAATAACGCCCAGCATGAACTCGTCTCTGCCAAGCCAAACAGATGGCGGGCTGGGGAGGGGGCATCGTCTGGTTTGTAGATCTCCTAAGCCCTTTCTGAGGCTGCGTGGTCTGTGTCCTAAGTGGGCAGTATGGTCAATTCTATTATATCTGGGCCCATTCCAGGCCTCAGTTGTTTGAAGGAAAAACCAACCCTGCAGAATAACGATGTCTTGCCTGACGTCCCCAGATACGGTTTTCTCTGATGACTCTTAAATCTACCCACTTTTCAGATGACTGCCCACATGCTGTTCATCAGCCACAGCCCATCCATCCTTCCCTTAGCCGGTCCTGGGTAAGTGCAACTCAGCCGTTCATCTCTCCCAGTGGTGGGAGGGACCGCGTGTCTGTAAGGGAACACTGATTTCTGATCTGTGTGTAGCCTTTAGAACGGGGACACCTGTACCAATTTGACTTTGGGTTTAAGAAACTCAAATCCAGGGATGTAGGCGAGGCAAGTTTGTCATCACGCACTGAGTTCAGACGAGGAAACTGAGGCCCACGGAGCAGTAATGGGACTTGATGCACAGAGCTGATGATGGCGGCGCCTGGGTCTGCTGCCCACCAGGTCTAGGACATCCTCTCCCATCCCGCAGAGGCAGCCTAGGTCATTCTCAAGTCCATTGGGAACCTCCCAGAACCCCCACCCGCTGCACACCACCACTCCCAAGGCTATGGTTTGCAGGTGGAAATGCTCCTGGTCACCTACAGCCAGAGCAAAATGACCATGGGTGGAGCCGCTGAGCTGCACCCGGGAAGCTGGGGAGGAGTCCATGTAGGGGAACTGTTGCTTCTAGTGGTTTTCTCTCTAAAATGTTCACAGCAGTCAAGCTAATGACAGGCTCAGTCAAGCTTGGGTCACATGGGGACAGGTGGCCTTTGGGATGGGGCCGGGTTCCCCTTGAGGGTGCGGGCGCCCTGCAGTGCACGGCCGGGGCTTCGTGGGCCCTCCATGCCCGCTGTGATTCAGAGGGATTCCAAGCACGGTCACCTCGGTCACCTCGTGGGGAGTCTGAATGGGGCCAGAGGGGCCCCAGCCGAGAGGCCAGCACCCCTGCCCCACACGCACAGGAGCTCATCTCTCTAACCCGCAGTGAGAAGGGCCGTGCGGGCGAGGTCCCGGCTCTGCTCAGTCCAGCGGGGGGAGAAGGAGGTGATCAGAGTCCATTTCCCGGGGCTGGAGGAGCCTCCAGTTCTCCAAGCATGGCGGGGGTGGGGTGCCTCAGAGTAACAAGCTTGAGAACCAGGGGCCTTGGCTGGAAAATGGGGGTGGGAATGCATTACCCAAAACTACTCCCCTGGCCAGGGTTGGGACTAGGGTGAGGCAAGTGGGACATTTATCTCAGGCACAAAATTTAAATGGACATCAAAAACTCAAAATTAATTTAAAAAAAAAATCCACAATGAACAAAACATCAAATCTTAAGTAAGGGCAGAATCTGATCCTGAACTTGCACAACGCTGCCTCACTCACCACACCCTCCTCTTGGCCCTGGTTCCAATAAAACTTTATTTACAACATCAGGCCAGGCAGCAGGCAGTCACTTGCCAGTTTTTGTTTTTGAATATTATACTAAAATATTAACTCATCTTAATTACCAAGATCTTCGGTGCTTCCTCAAATTTTGCACACAGTCCTTCCGCTGTCCCGTGGGACCAAAGTGCCGAGGTGCCGGGTGTCCCAGCAGCCACAGGGAGTCCTGCCGCCCCAGGCAGCCCCCGCGCTCTCCCCTCACTCCGTGAGCCTGTCTATCTGCAGTGAACGTTCCCGAGCACATTGCTGCTGACAGAGCAAAGCCTCTGCCAGGGGTATCTGTATCGAAGTCTTTTCAACTTTAATGGGGTATGACATTTTTGAGACAAAATACGTTTCGGCTAATCATATTTTAATAGCTCTACCTTTATAAGCGGCCCGACTTGGAGTATATACAGTAATATTTTAATTTCTTAGCTCTGACGAACTTCATTCTAACCAGGTATTCAGTTTCCCCATTTATAAATGTCTCCCCCAGATGTTGGACGCCAGGGAACTCTACAGAACAACTACACAAATATAATATTTAATATTGGATGTCAGTTTGGGTGTTCCACTCAATTTCCTGGAAAGAGCTCGAAACTCCTCTTATTTTGGGTGGAATATCCAATCACTTCCATACTCTGAGGCCCGGCCCGGATTGCCATGTAATACCACATAACTAAGTTCTCTAATTTCTGAAATGCAAATTTGGAGCAGATGTAGGAAAAATGTGCCATTTGTTTCCAAATGCAACAGTTATCAGGCTGAGAAACCGGGAGGGATAATTAGCGAGAGGCCAAGTTCATGAGCTGGCCCCCTAAAACAGGAGACCAGCTGGGCCAGCGCCCTGTCCCTGGAGGGATGGCATGCAAGGTGGCAGGCTCAGCGCCTGGTATCAGATACTGATGGGGGAGGCTCGACTGGACACATGGGCCTGGAGCAGGTTTTGCAATTGACTTCGAATTAAAAAATAAATAATGGATGCCACAGCGGGAAGGTGGACGGCACGTAATCCCACCCCTCATTTTAAACCTGAGTCCTTTGAAGCGCAGAGAGTGTCTGCAGTTACCCCGTTGCCCTTCCCAGCTGGAACCCAGGCTTATTAACTTCCTCAGTCCAGCTCACTCTCAATTTGGGGACCATTCGGTTCTTTGAGACTCAAAGGAGTTTCTGTTTTTGGAGATGCCATCTTAGTGACTTTGATGTAGGCAGTCAGCTGAGAAAGAGCCCTGGGGGTACAGAAGCCATGCAAAAACAGCCCCATGGGCAGCCAGGGCCTCTGGGGACGGAGACCAGCTTCGGTGGTGTGGCCGAGAGAGGGATATCTCCGGGTTGGAAAGCATCTTTTCTGGGATGTTGTTCATCAACTCGTCCGTCTCTCAGTTTCCCCGTCTTGAGAAGGAATGCATGACCCCCGGGAAGAGTCCCTCTGATGATGTAAACAAGGAGGAAATTATGAAACAAGGTACTTCGAGCCTCCCAGTGGGAAATCGGGGTAAATTCCTGACGTCTGGGACTGCATGCTGTTCTTGGTCCAGGCATAATTGAGGCAAGATGACATGTGGTGCCAAACAGCCCCTTCTGGAGACCTAATAAGGACATGGGGACTTGGAAGGCAGGAAGGCGTGGGTCTAGGCCCGGCTCTGCTAGACCTTGGGTGACTCATGCCCCCGAGCCTCAGTTTCCCCTTCTGTCAAAGGAGGAGGTCGGATGCCATAGCTTCGAAGTCCCTTCAAGCTGTCAGGAGATTTTTCCCTTGGCTCCCCCGGGGAGGATGGAGGATGCAGACAAAGGCCCCTCGTCGTTCTCTCGCCAGGGGAGAGAGGAACGTGAGTCCTTCGCGTGCTTGGCCCCAAGTAGAGCTTAAGGAGCCAGCTGCGGTGCCATATGGGGGAAGTGTGTGGGCGGTTCCGGCCCTTCCTGCCTCTCTCGTTCTTGGTCAGGACAAGTTCAGGGCATCCTCCCCGTCCTCCTGCCCGAGTACGAGAGTCACCTCCCTCCTTCCTCCCTGCCCCTCGCTTCCCTCTTCCAGACACTGAGCACCCTCCCTCCACCGCAGCCAGCCTCTCTGTGGGAAGCGGACGGCCTCAAGTCTTCCTGTTGTCTGGGGGGTCTGCTGCTAATTGGATTGTAAAAGATGATCCCGCCACACAGCTGTCTGCAGAGCTGGGCCCCGTGTCACAGGATAAATGAAATGCAGACAGCAGGGTGGGGTCACCTGCTGAAACTCCGCAAGGCCCAGACCCCAAAGTTGGGGAGGGCAGCCAGGCACTTAGATGGGGGAGGAGCAGGAGAGAGGCCACCCTCCCTGCAGGCCTCCTCAAGCCCCCGGCCCCGGGGAGGCTATGAAATCAAAGCTGCCAGACCCCCTTCACCTGCAGCCCATCAGAACACCACTCCCCCAGCTGCCCAGTAGTGCCCCAAGGGCACACCTGGCCTGCAATCCCGTGAGGCCCTGCCAGAGTCCAGCCCCACGTCCGGATTCCTCTGTCAGCCATTCATTCATTCACTTACTCATTCGAGCATGACGAGACTCTCCCGGCTCTAAACTGAGCATTAGGGATACACAGATGGTGGAGATGAGATGGCAGCTCATTAGCCATCCACCTCCACATAACAGAGCCCTGTGTTTAGCAGGGCATGTAGCCACGCAGAATTAAAACTACATTTCCCAGCCTCCCTTGCAGCTAGATGTGGCCATGTGATTACATTCTGACCAATCAGATTAAGCAGAGTGTGCGCAGACCTTCCTTTAAAACACCACACAGCTGATCCCAGCCCTCTGCCCTTTTCTCTCAGAGGTCTTCTTCCTTGCTGGCTGGAATGCAGACGTGATGGCTGGCGTTGAAGTGGCCATCTTGAGCAAAGCTGGTTCCACGTGGCAGATTAATCAGACAGAAGCAGCCATGTCTTGAGGACATTATGGGGGAGGAGCACCACACCGGCCCTCACCTGCCTTACTCCAGACTTTGATGTGAAAAAGAAAAGAAAAAATTCTGCCTTCTTTAAGCAACTGTTACCTTGGGTTTCTATTGTTTCCAGCTGAAGATAATCAAAATCTCTACAGCAGGTAATGATGCCACGTCAGGGGCTTGTGGCACTGGCTCCACAGAGGGCCCCCTGGCCTGGTCTTGGGGATCAGAGGAGGCCTTCCCTAGGAGGTGGTGCCTGGCTGCGACCTGCAGAGTGTGCTGGCCTGGGGAAGGCATGGGGTGGGGGCATTTCAGGGAGAAGGAAGGCCACAGGAAGCTCCGTATGCTTGGGGAGGCACTGGACCCTTCAGGGAGGTGGGGACTCCCTGCTCTGAATCCATGGAATGCAAGCCAGGTCTTAAAAGATGTCCTTGATCCAAAGGGAGAGGCGCACTGCTTGTAACAAAAGGCAAGGTCATTTTGCTGCCAGCGTTGAAATGTTGCCTTCTGATTTTAAAGACCAGTAAAACCCTGATAATAGGCTCATGCAGAAATTCACAAGCCTCCAGGAGCGGCTCCTCGGGTCAGTTCAGGGCTTGATGACTTTCGTTCTGTCTCCTCAGCCCGGTGGTCCACACGTTCCTTGGCCGAGTGGTCAGCGCCCTCCTCTCCTTAGGTTCAGATGGTCCCCCTCTGTCCTGAATACCAGCAAGTCCCCAGTGTGTGGGGAACGGGAGGGGCCAGAGCGAAGCCCCCCCGCTGCCAGCTCAATGAAACTGAGGGGAGTCCTCAGCCAGACACTGGATACGCTGTCTAAGGGGCCGGCAGGCCAGCTACAGAGCAAAAGTAGACTTCCCGGTCCCTGTGGTCACCCCGCGCTCAGCTGTGTCCCAGGAAACTCCAGGGCCTTCTGGGAAGAGAGAGCCTAGAACAGCCTGGAATGCGGGCACAGGAAAGAACCGGGGAGAGGAGAAGGAGATGTGAGACGAGGGCACTCCGCGCACAGAGGCACGCTTTGTCTCGGGGAAGAGCCAGGTGGTCCGTTCGCGCAAGCAGGTGCTTTCCCCGAGTCTTGGTGCGTGATTAAATGCGAATTCCCCAGGCTAGATGGTCACGTGAAGACCTGGGCCGGGGCACTACCACCCTGGACGCTGAGGTCAGTACCGTTACCTCTGTTTTCCAGAGGAGAAACTGTCCCACAGCTGCTAAGTGTCAGAGGGGGACGCAGCCCACGCCGTCCGACTGCAAACCTGTGCTGCTACCCGCTGTGCCGGAGTTCTCCGGGGCTCCGTGCGTTTGAAGATGAGAACGAGAATGGCCAGTGCGTTGAGCACTTGGTGTGCAGGGCCACCAACCCTCCCGACCAGCGAGGACGTGCAGCCGTGGACTCTCCAACCTTTGCTGGCCGTGAAATGCATCTAGAACACATGAGCTGGGGGCCAGCAGAGAAGACTCTGTCGTCCGCCCCATAGCATGCCCTCCCCAAAGAATAATTGCGGGATTTGACTTGCTGTTCTCCTAACCAGGAGTTGATCACTCACAGCAGCAGGTCAGCTTCCACGTGGAAGTGGCACGGAGGGAGTGAGCAGCAGAGATTTGCAGTCCAGGATGGCTGCGTGATACAGCCCAGCATCCAGGTACCAATCCGTCCAGGGCGTCATCAGCTGCTGCAGGCGTCTTGTCGCGCAGACAGAATAGAAGCTCCCCGAAGCTGGAACGTCCCTAGGATTGTCTATGTTCCCATCACATGTTCTGCTTATTGCCAGATAGCCAAGTTCAGTATTCACACGACCATTACAGTCAGTCAGTCATCTGAAGATGCTTAAAGAAGCCGCTAGGAGTGACATGATCCCCCATCCTGCTGCCCCCGAGGGTCACCAGCTCAGCAGATAGCGGCCGAGTGGCATGCTAGGCACCCACACTGGGGGAGCCAAGAGGTCTCAAGGTGACCGCTGCCTCCGAAGCCTCCCCCACTCGGAGGGCAGCCAGCCACATCCGAAGACATACTCAGTGCAATGTCGTGCGGGCTGTCTGCAGGATGCTCCACGGGCCACCACCCCGAGACCATCCTTAGTAAAGACGTGATTCAACACTGTCAAGAAGCAAGAATGTGTGGCTGTGCTCGGGCCAGCTCAGATGTGCTTCCCTTTTGTGGATTATTAAATTACATGCATATTTAACCGAAAACAATTATCCGTGTGCTGGTTTCAGAGGACATATTTAGGGGAAGCATTTCAATTCTTTTGTCGTTTAGAACTAAAAATCAAAACATCATTTTTGATGTTCAGGTCGTTTCTTCTGTAGAAATACACACTGTGGTGTGTTACAATCATTTCTCCACCACGGGCGCTTTAGATGTACTTGTAGGTATGTTTATTTGCTTTTCGACTGCATTTTTCGCTTAAAAATCAGGATTGCATGTCTGATCTCAAAGGGTAGGGTAATCCCAGCTGGGATGGGAATTTGGCAAATGTTCCAATTGGTTTAACATCAACAAATGGCTTCCGTGGGGGGAGTGAGGGCAATTCGCATTTATACTTTGCAAAAGTTAGCTTTGTGTTGCATCTCCCGTATTGTTAGGGACAAACTATTTTCTTATTTGAAAAAAAAAAAAGAAAGAAAAGCCAACCCTGCCCTTTTATGGGAAAACTAGCTGGGCTCTGTGTATATGATGCCACATGAAAGCAGTTCTGTCTTCATTTGTGGCTGCCTGATTACAGAGACAAGATCTTTAATTAAAACTGGTTTGGTTTGTATATTTCTTTCAAAGAAAACCATCGAAATAGCATTTGTGACTCATTACCTTCTTAACAGGGATGTGATCCTATGTGCCCGTTATTTTGCCCGTTTTCATCGAGATGCTGACCTTGAAGGACGGGGAGTTTGCCAGCAAGAAGCTTTGTCCGCTCCCCGAAGCTGCCTTTCTGGCCCTGGGACTCTGCCCCGGGGGTGGGCTTAGGTCTGACAGTAGTTTGAGGGCAGGCAAACCTCGGGGTCTCAGCTGAGTCCAGGAGGCAGGGCTGAATCTTGTAGACCGGCCGGCATCTTGCGGGGTCCGGGCCGGAGCACGAGGGGACGCCCCCGCCGGGCTGGGCGGGAAGGCAGGCAAGCAGGAGCTGATTTTCTCATCATCCCCACACGCCCAGGGAGGATTGGGGACCACACTGCTTTCGGGAACTTGTTTCCAGCCGAGGAACAAGATTGTCTAGATCCGAAAGGCTGTCCAACATGTTAGCAAAATTAGTGCTTAGCAATATTTTTGAGAATTTTGTGGTTTGGGCGTTTTGTGTTTTTTCCTCTGCCAAAAAAAGCTTGCTAGCTTCTCTGCTTCTCTGTTCGCTGCAACGAAGGGCAAGGGGACTCCAACTCGCTCGCACGTTTCATGTAGACGGCGTCCCGCGCCGGCGCGGTCCCGGAGGCGCGTGGACGGGAGGCGAGGCTCCAACTCAGCTTGTAATGACAGGGTGACCCAGGCTCACCCGCCCACTGGCATTTCCCATGGATCCCAGTGGCAGCTGCTCCTCCACCCCTCCTCTCCCGTGGACCGAGTGCACTCATGAATTATACGGGGTGAATTTTAATCTTGGACTTTTCTAAGCATGCGTGGTATTTTCTAGATCTCCTTCCTCTTCATCTGGGCAAGACTAGCCATATTCCAATTCCTCAGGAAAGTAATGATGACAAAAGCTAATACCTCATGAGCACATACTGTGCACCAAGTCCTGTTAAAATGCTGTATGTTCACTATGCGTTTAAGCCTCACAAGTGATTGCTGGGACTGAATCCCAGTTCTGCTAAGCTGTGTGACCTTGGGCAAGTTACTTAACCTCTCTGTGCTTCAGAAAGAATTACCCAAGGGGAAAATAATGTGACCGATCTCAAAATGTTGTCAAGTAAATGGGATTAAATATGCAACACTCGTGAAGGTAGCGCTGAGTCCATAATAAGCACCCACCTCGACGTGTTAGCTATCACTATCCAGTGTCCAAAAGCAGAGGAACTGCCCACAGGCGCACAGTAAATCCATGGCAGAGCTGGGATCCCAGGCGTGTGACTGCTAGACTGTAGTGCCGACTACAGAAGCGGTAGCTGCAAAACTACTGTTTTCAGGGTATTTGGATAAAAAGACTCCTTACCCAAACATTGTTGTCGTTGTAGCGAATCCTGAGCCTCCAGTAGGGCAAGGCCTGTGTCCAGGCGTCTGTCTGTGAGAGGAGGAAATACTAAATGGGGAGAGTCTACCGTCACCCTCACCCCACTGCTAGAAGAATGGGGGAGTTTTGTTTGCCCGGCTAATTCCTGGGCTGGTGTGTGGAGATGGGCCAAGCGGAAAGAAAAATCTAGAAGCTGGACAGAGAGAGGCAGCATGGCGTAACGGCTGATGTGCATAACCAGCCGAATGTCCCTCAGGGGTGGGTGCCATGAACTGTGCTGCAATACTACCCAGCTGTCACCAGGAAGCTCTTCACCGGGACAGGAGAGCAGAGCCAAGACATCGTCACAGGGAAAAGTCAGATCGCAGAAGGGTCTGTGTAATGCGCTAACTTGTGTGCGGGGGGAATAACATCACGTACTTCTGCACTTTGTTTGACGTGCGTAAAGAAACCCTGGAAGAATAAAAGCAGTTATCTATGAAGGGGGCGGGGGATGAGGTGCAACAAACCGGAGAGATGGGGTACAGAGATGAGAGTGAGTCCCCACACACACACTCAGTGTAAATATTCACATATACAGTATATCTGCCATATTTATATATACAGTATATATATATACACACACAGTATACATGCTATATGTATATAGTATATTTGTATATATGGTGTATACATATATGATTATGTATTGTATATATATTGTCATTTATAAATATATATTAATGTATGTGAATAGATAAATGTGTGTACATTTAACAACAGAGTTTCAAAATATCATGAAGCAAAATTTTATAGTTAGAGGCCGGCCCAGTGACGTAGTGGTTAAGTTCTCGTGCTCTGCTTTGGCAGCCCGGGGTTCGCAGGTTCGGATCCCGGGCGCAGACCAACGCACTGCTCATCAGTCATGCTGTGGCGGCGTCCCATATAAAGTAGAGGAAGATGGGCATGGATGTTAGCCCAGGGCCAGTCTTCCTCAGCAAAAAGAGGAGGATTGGCAATGGGTGTTAGCTCAGGGCTAGTCTTCCTCACCAAAAAAAAAAAAAAATTATAGTTAAAAAAAAAAAGGAGAAACAAAAACAATCCACAGTCATAACTGGAGATTTTAAAATCCCTCTCTTAGTGATCGATAGAATGAATAGGCAAAAGAAATCAGTAAAAATATAGACGATTCAAATAACGCTATCGACCACCTTGAGCTCACTAAATTTATGGACTACTCACAACTGTGGAATGCTCGCTCTTTTCACGTGCACCCGAAACATTCACCAGGACAGACTGCATGCTGGAGTACAAAACAAGTTGCACAGCGTCGTGGAGGAATGAACATACAGAGTGTGTTCTCCGAACACAATGGAATTACATGACAGATAAACAACAATAAGGTACTTGGGAAAAATCTCCAAATACTTGGAAATTAAGGAACACACTTCTAAATAACCCATGGGTCACAGGCAAAATGACAAAATATTCTGTAATGAGTGACGATGAAAGCAAAGCATATTATAATTTGCAGCATGCAGCTAACGTGATTTGTAGAGAGAAATTTATAGCTTTGATGCTTATATTTGTTGGTAAAGAAGAAAATTTGGAAGTTATTGGTCTAAAGATCCATGTTAGAAAGCTAAAAAGAGAATAAGTTAAACACAAAGAAAGAAGTCTGAAATAATAAAGAGCTGAAATCAAGGAAATAGAAAACGAGTAACAGAAGAAAATTAAAAGCCAAAAGTTGTTCCCTTGCAAAGAGTAATACAATTGATGGGCCTCTAACTCAAGTGATCAAGCAAGAAATAGAGAAAACGTATATTATCAATATCAATTATTAATAATAATTATTAATTCAGTGGGAGAAAAGATCTTTTAGCAAATGCTGCTGGAAAAACTGGATATTGTTGGGGAGAAGAACTGAAACTTGACACCTCTCTGACAGCAGACACACAAATGTCTTGGAGCTGGATCCCGTTCCTGGGCAAGGGGCATGGGCAAAGGCACTACGACTAAATGAAAAATTGCTGAATTGAACTTCATCAGAATTGAAAACTTTTGCTCTCCAAGAGACACCATTAAGAAAATGACAAGGCAAGCTACAGATTGTGAGGAAATAGTTGCGAAACATATATCTAATAAAGGACTCGTACCCAGAATACACGGACTCTCACAACTCAGTAACAGCAAAGACAAACTCAGTTCCTAAGACAGGCAAACCATTTGCACAGACATTTCATAGGAGAAGATATACACGTGGCCATTTATCACCTGAAAAGATGCTCAACGTAATTAGACAGCAGAAATGCAAATTAATACCATAATGAGATAGCAATACACACACCAGAATAGCTAAAATCAAAACTGACACCACCAAATACCACCACTTTGGAGACCAGCTCAGCAGCGTCTTATCAAGTGAAGCAGATGCCCACCCTTCAACCCAGCAATCCGCTCCTGGGCATTTACCCAAAGTAACTGAAAACAGACGTCCCTAAGAAGACTAGTACAAGAATGTTCGTAGCAGCTTTGTTCATAATGGCCAGTGGAAACAAGCCAAATGTCCTCAGCAGGTGAACGGACATACGTGTTATCGTATATTTAAATTATGGAATCGGGGGCAATTAAAAAATAAAACTACTGATGCACACAACATGATGGATGAGCCCCAAAAGCTTGTTGACCAAAAGCAGCCGGGCGGCGAGGGGGTGCTGCTGCAGGGAGGCGCGGCTTTCTGGGATGATGGAAATGTTCTCTCTCGGTGGCAGAGGAAATCGCATGGCTGAATGACGCATCAAACTCTTGGAACTGTACGTTTAAAATCTGTAGATTTCATTGTATGTGAAGTACAGAGATACTCAATTGAAAAAATATAAACAAAAAAAAAATGATCCCTGCCCCTAATCCTTGCCCCTGGTTGCCAGAGGTGAAGGAGCAGAGATGGGGGTGGGCGGGAGGTGGGTGCGGTTATAAAAGGGCATCTCAAGAGGTCCTCACAGTGGTGGAACTGCTCTGCATCTTGACGGTGGTGGTGGGTACGCAGACCCACACAGGTGATAAAATTGCACAGAACTAGGTACACACACACAGGAGTACAAGTAAAGCTGCAGAAGTCTGAATTAGATTGGAGAACTATGTCAATGGTGCTATCCTGACTGTGATATTGTTCCATTGTTTGTCACGGTGTTATCCTTGGGGGAAAACTGGGTGAAAGGTACATAGGATTTCTCTTTACTATTTCTTACAACTGCACGTGAATCAACAAAGAATTTAAATTAAAAAAACAGCAGATACTTTGGCCCTTTCATCCCTTTCTCTCCTGCTAACTGGATTATAGATGAGATGACTGGCGTTGAAGCAGCCATCTTGGGCCATCAACTGGACCTTGGGAATGGAGGCTGTTCACATTAAAGCAACAAGATGAGAGAGGCCCGGTCCCTGAGGACTTCATAGAGCAAAGCAAACTGGACCCAGAGTATCTCCCGGTGCTTTCATGAAAGGGACACTTTTAATGCATTTAAGCCCTTGCTACTGAAAGTGTGATCTGCCGAGCAGCAGCCTTGACGTTGCCTGGGTGCTGGTTAGAAATACAGAATCTGAAGCCCACCCAAGACCTACTGGATCATAACCTGCATTGTTAACAAGATCCCCAGCTGATCCTTGCACAGATTAAAATTTGAGAAGCACTGCTTTTAGCAATTGCTACTGTGCATCTCTGTTCATTTTAAGCCAACGCTAATTCTATTGTCGGTACCCTAATACTAATTTAATGCTAATACTCTTAGGGAGTGGAGCAGTACTTTCATTCCCTGAGAGCTGTTTCTTGAAGATTGAGCAACAGGAGTGAGGAAAGGTTTACAAAGAACCAGCATCTTCTTTGCATGGATACACGGGGAGGGGCGGTTGATGCAGCTGCCCCAATCCCCTTGGCCCACCTGAGTTTACCTGAAGCTGCAGGTGCACCTCCCGGCTCGCTGACAGTGTTCCGTGCCTCATCCTCCCCGCCCGGAATGTGTGTTGGGTGGGGAGGGGAGGGCGGGGGGGGCTTTCTCTGGCCCCAAGGGAGTTGATCAGCCTCATGCAGGAGGAGCTGGAAAGGGTGGGGACACTAATGCCCCAGGGAGACCCTCAACCGGCGGGTCCTGGATAATTGCCCCAGCCCTCCTGCATCCCCAGGGCGACTTCGCCAGGTTTCTCAGAGGGTCTCTGGTGGCTCATGCTCAGGAGGCGTTCATCCAGCCTTTCTTTTCTTTTCCTCCTTCCCTGTTTCAGGCTTCTGGCTCCCTCATCCCTGCCCGGTGGGCTCTCCCCAGGTAAACCACCACACCCGGGTCCTGTCTCAGCCTCTGCTTCTTGGGAGGCACCTGCAGACAAAGAATCATGAACCCAGCTCACAAAACCCAAAGGAGCTGGCTCCCTTTGCCCGGGACACCCACAGAGATCTGAGACCTCACCCGTCCCAACGGGGGGTGGCTTCCGTCCAGTGGAGAAACGGCCGCCCTTTGGGAGATTTCACAGGAAAATCATACAAGATCCGGAGAGACCCTGGGAGCCAGCATTTCTCAGAGGTCCCCCCGTGTCCATCAGGGCTGCACCGATGCTGGACCACACGCGAGCCTTATGGAACAGCCCGCGCACCCTTTCCCCCAGAGCTCCAGGGACTGCGGGCCCACCGCTTCCCCGAGGGGCCGAGACCAAAGACGCTCAGGCCACACCTGGGAAGGCAAACCCTCCGTCAATACGGCCTACAGCCTGCCAACCAATTCTGGCCCCAAACAGCCCCCGTGTCGTCTGTGCCACACAGAGACTGAGAGAACTGAGAAGGTGGGCAGAGCCTCAGAAATCTAACCATTTTCTTTCTTTTCAAAAAGTTCTTTATTAAATTCATCTTTAAAATTACGACCAACAGCAGAACATCAAGAGGTGCCAGTGATCTCCCCTCCCGTCTGTGTCTCCTGCCCCAGGGGACCGCCTGCTGCGTCCTCGCACACCGTTCTCCACGCTGACACAAACTTACGAACGTATGGGGTTTCGTTGAGGTTTGTGTTTACAGAATTGAGGCGGGGGCGCTGTAGTGTAGTGGTTAGCGCGTGGATCCTCCAGCCGGGCCTCTCTGTGCCTGTTTCCTCAGCTGCCCGATGGGATTAACGACAGTGCCCGCCACAGTGTTGTCGTGAGGATTGTGTATAGTGCCCGGTGTACACCACACAAGTGTTTGCTATTTTTCTCACCCTGCAATTTTCCTTTCTCATTTCCAGTCTATTATGGCCCTTCTTTCCAGGGTGATAGATGTGTATCTCATCATGCACATCTCACGCCGTCCTTGCAACAACTCTCCCAGAGGAGCTAAATATTAACATCTGTATTTTACACATTAAAAAAATTAAGTGGCTCAGAGAAGTTAATTTTCCTGAGGCCACACAGCCAGAGGCCATTATGGGACAGTGAGGGGAAACAGAGAATAACTTTTTGAAAATTAAAACGTGCTGAACTGTGTTAGACGTCTTTTTCATACCAGGAAGGGATAGAATCAGGCCCCTGCTCCCCCCTCCCCGCCGCCCAGTCCCATTTGAGAATCTCTCCTGGAGACGGCCTGTCCTCTCTCTGGTTTTCAGGGGCCCCATCACGCTTGGGCAGCCACCCTCCTGCCCCGCACTCCTTTACTTACATTTTGGGTCATTTTTATCAAATGATAAGAATGGAGGTGGATCAAAGAGCGGAGACACCGTGCCTCCAGCAGTGAAACACTGGCTTGCAGGAGTGTGTGCCCCGCAGTGACGACCACGCCCCCCGGGCAGCCAGACCGGCCGGGGGCTGGCGCTGTGCCCCTGGCCGGGGCGCTGGCGGGAGCTCCCGGACTCCTCCTCTTCCTCGACCTGCCTCCTCAGCATGGCCAGGAGCTCAGCTGTGCCTCCCCGTCCCGCTCTGGGAACCATTTTGTACGGCGAGAAGAAAAGCAGCACTTTTCCGAAGAGAGCAGCGCAATCACCAAACGCACGTGAAATCACTTAACTGCTGGGAGCCCGCAGCCCCCTCGGCTTAATTGCACCGCGGGGCCGGGTTCTGCTGAAAGCAACTACACGTTAGCTCTTCCCCCAGCGCGGGCACAGCGCCCCCGGCCCGGCCGTGCTCTCCGGGGCCGCCGGCCGGGCTTCTGGCTCACGCCGCCCTCGCTGAGCCGCCTGCTGCAGGGTGAAGGTATTTTTGAATGAGCTATTTGTTCAGGTGGTTTGATCTTCCAAGGGTCCGAAAGGACACAGTGTGGAGTTTCTTTCCCTCCCATCCTTTCCCCAAGCCACCACGCTCCCCGAGTGCAACCAGGGCTGTGGATCTCTTACACATCCTCTGGAAACGCTGACACCGTAAATCCACCCATCCATACGTAGTCTTCCTTCCAGAAGGAAATAACTTTCCCAACAGAGGGAACACGAGCTTTCTATGTCATCTCCGTTAGTGTAAATAGCCAACCACTTCTCTCCCCAGCCAACAGGTTTGCCACCGTCAGGAGAACTCCCTGGCGGAGATCAAATAAAGGGTTTGTCTCCAATGAGGGCTGGTTCCAGGTACAGAACCGTGGCCACGGTGCCCGGAGCGGGCTAGTGAGCAGGCCATGCGGTCCCCACCCTCCCAGATCCGCAGCAGTGAAAGGCCCCCTTTGTGACAGGGGAGGGGCAGACACGAGTCACAGTGCTCTCTTGTCAGAGGGCCTTCTGGAGCTGCCGCAAGGCAGGCAGCCCGGTGGAGCAGCGCAGAAGGAAGGAGCAATTTTGCGGTGGTTTCCGTGGCCAGTGGACCTGGGGAGGCTCTCACATTTCCAGGCCCGAGCTGGAGAGAGGGCCCCTCCCTCAAGCAGACCCGGCCTCTGCCTCCGGGAGGCCAGGAGTGCAAGGCACAGGGACGTCCCCCTCCCTGCGACATGCCAGCCTTGAGGTGGAGGGACACTGGGAGGCCGGATGGGGCTGTGCCCACCACTCTTCGCTGACTGGAGAAAGCCAGGCTCCCCGGGAGGACGTGATGGCCAGGACAAAATTCAAATCTGCAGTCACAGGCGATCCCTTCTTCCTGTTATTCTAAAACTAAGTGCCTCACACATTTGGGAAGTATTACTGAATATGGGCTGCTGGATGGTCTGTGGTCGGGGCTAATTTCTTCCAGTTTGCAGAGCGTCTAGCTACCAGACCCCTCAAGAGGACCTGTCAGAATTGCTTTAACTGTGCAAATGCTGCTTGCAAACATTTCAGCGGGCTCCACTGCCCAGCAGCTCCATGTTAGAAACGTGCAATGCGCATTTCTTTAGAATTCCCCCCAAATCCATCAGTTCTCCCCTCGATGGCATTTGAATGTGAAATTCAAAGTGATGGCATGATCATTGAAAACCTAATGGGGCGATTACTTTTGTTCACTCCAATGGGATGAAAGTTGGGGATTTGGGGACTTTAAGTTGTGCTAGCCTTACCCCTAAGGCAAATCTATAATTGATTAAAAAAAAGACCTGGCATTTAAAAAATTCTTTTCATGTTTCTCCAAAGCGTTTGACAGACACAAATTCTCGAAACATTCCAGAGAAGAGGGAGGAGGGATCATGTCCTGTTTTGGATAAGGAGATGCATCCTCAAAAGTGGCGGGAAGTCTGAAGTTGTCAAAAGAGGAACTTTGGGTTGAGGGTAAGACTCCCAGGTGTGTGTCCCGCCCCCAGCTGTCACCTCGAGTCTGACACAGGGACAGCGAGTGACATCCTATGATGACCTGTGCTATAGGCTCAAGAGAATGGATCCTGGAGCCGGAGGGTCTGGGTTTGAGTCCTGCTCCCCCACGTACCAGCCACATGACCCTGAGCAAGTGACTGAACCTTTGGGGCCTCGGTTTCCTCATCTGTAAAAAGGACGTAGTGGTAGTCGGGAGCCGTCTGATTAAAAGAGTTAATAAAGGCTCCTGGTGCATAATCAGTGCTCAGTGGTGTGTGATGGTGACCCTCTCTTCCTGTGTGTGTGTGACGCCCTCCATCAGCCCCGGGGCAGGGTCCACCTCTGATGAGAAGGCTGTCCACATGTTGACGTGCCCAGTGGCAGAAGGGCCAGCAAATGGTAAAAACTCTGATTTTTTTTTTAAAGCTATAACCATTTTTTTTGAGGAAGATTGGCCCTGAGCTAACATCTGCTGCCAATCTTCCTCCTTTTTTTCCTTTTTTCTCCCCACAGCCCCAGTAGATAGTTGTATGTCATAGTTGTACATCCTTCTAGTCGCTCGATGTGGGATGCTGCCTCAGCATGGCTTGATGAGTGGTGCGTAGGTCCACACCCAGGATCCAAACCAGCGAATCCCAGGCTGCTGAAGCGGAGCGCACAAACTTAACCTCTATGCCACTGGGCCGGCCCCAAAGCTCTGATTATTTTTTGTCAAATTGATAAACTCGGATGTGGACAATGATTGGCTAAAACCTCAATGTGTCAGACAGTCACTTCTGAGTGGGTGGGCTGAGCGGATGAGCCCGATAGAAGACACTGGCAGAGCTGCTCACAGCCCTGCCTGGTCCCCAGAGCTTGGGGCCTGCAGGGAAGAGGGACCCAGCCAAGCACAGTGTGATCAGCCCCTGCAATGGTCAGGTCTACGTCTGGATTTGGCCAGGCTGTAGTGCCCAGTTATTTAATCAAACACTCATCTAAGTGCTGTTTCAAAGGTGTCTAGGAGATGTGGTTGGCACCTTCTCTCAGTTGGCTTTAAGTAAAGGAGGTGACCCTGGATAATGTGAGTGGGCCTCACCCAATCAGGTGAAGGTATTAAGAACAAAATTGAGGTTTCCTGGAAAAGAAGGAGTTCTGCCTCAAGATGGCAGCCTCAGCTCCTGCTGGAGTTTCCTACCCGCTCTATGGATTTTGGACTTGCCAGCCCCCACAATTGCGTGAGCCAATTCCTTGAAGTAAATATATGTATCATATCATAAGTACATTGTATTTCATATCATATGATGATATATATGATGTCTCATAGATATAATCTCTCTTTCATATATATTTATACATATATATATATATATCCTATTGGTCTGTTTCTCTGGAGACCCCTGACTGCTGGGTGGGGGCAGGGGGGCCCTCCCCTCACTGTTACAACAATAAGACGACTAGCCACCACTATTTCTTTATTTTTGTGAGGAAGACCAGCCCTGAGCTAACATCCGTCGCCAATCCTCCTCTTTTTTGCTGAGGAAGACTGGCCCTGGGCTGACATCCGTGCCCGTCTTCCTCTACTTTATATGGGACGCCGCCACAGCATGGCTGACATGCAGTGCGTCTGTCCGCGCCCGGGATCCACACCTGTGAACCCCGGGCTGCCGAAGCGGAGCGTGTGAACTTAACCGCTGCACCACCGGGCTGGCCCCTGCTATTTCATCAGTGCTGGGCACAGCGTTAGGGACTCCATGGATCTTCTCACTTAAGCCAACCAGTCGCCTTCCTCTGTTTCTGGAGACTTCCGAGTGAGAGACTGCTGCATCAAGAATGTGTGCATTTAAAATGTTAAGGTTATTTGTAGACTACGTTCCCCAGAGAGCCCAGTGATTGACATGCCCACCAATAATAGATTTCATCCAATGGGTAAAAATTTTATCTTGGGTTATGTTTTATTGTGGTAAAAAACATATAACATAAAATTTACCATCTTACCTATTTTTCAGTGTACAGTTCAGAGTATATTCACACTGTTGTGAAACAGATCTCTCTAACTTTTTTATCTTGCAAATCTGAAACTCTGCACCCATTGAACAACTTCTCTCTTCCCCCTCCCCCAGCCCCTGGTCACCACCATCCTACTTTCTGTCTCTATGAATCTGACAACTCTAGGGACCTCCTATACATGGAATCATAAGGCATTTGTCCTTTTGCGACTGGCTTATTTCACTCAGCATCATGTCCTCAAGGGTCATCCATGCTGTAGCGTGTGTCAGAATTTCCTTCCTTTTTAAGGCAGAACCATACTCCACTGTGTGGATGGGCCACATCTGGTTCATCCATTCATCTGTTGATGGGCATGGGGGTTGCTTCTATGTCTTGGCCATTGTGAATAATGCTGCTATGAACATGGACCTGCAAATATCTCTTCAAAATATACTGATCAACTCTTGGAAATACACCCAGAAGTGGGGCTCGTTGAATTTTTTATTTGCATTTCTCCAAGAGCCCTAGAGAGGCTGCACCTATTTTCATATGTTTATTGGCCAATCCACATTGTTTTTTTACATAATAGTTATGCATTACATTACTGCATCCATGTCTGTCCAGCCGCAACATCACACACTGATTGGCCACAGAGATGATGTCTGGCAAATTCTGGCCCAGGGCCTGGCCCCTAGGAGGGACTCAATAAATGGCATTTATTTATTATTTGCTGAATAAGTAAATGAAAGGCTGAGCTAGAGTAAGGAGACAAGAAAACCACCCCATCTCCCACAAATTTCATGTTCTCTCATCACTGAGCCTCGAGAACAGGACAGGGGGTGTGTTTGGTTTTGGGGTCTGGCAGGAGGCTCTGAAACAGACAACGCAAGTGGGACAGTCCAAGGAAAGGAGGTGGCCTTGCCTTCTCGTGGATGGTCACCTCACTGAGCCTGCTGGGCCCATAACGTCTCAGAGCAGAATCTCGCCGGGAGCCGCCTGTAGGCTCCCAAAGGCCCTGGACAAGCCAGCCCGGGGAGGTTTGCACCCTCTCGTGCAGAGCGCTGTGGGCCAGACAGCTCCTGCAGCTTGTCAGCCAGCAGTGAGGCTGGGGAAGTGCCTAGGGTGGTGCCTGCCCCCTATGTGTGCAATCTCTGCTGTTCCCCGCGTCCCACCATCTCCAAGGACAGAGTTGGACCTTTGCCAGGCGGGGGTTGCCAGCTGGTGCACAGAAGAGAAAGCTAAGCCAGCGATGGCCTGTAACTCTGTGCCCCAGGATCCAGGACACCATAAAGAGCCAGGGCTTTTCCAGACAAAGACCCAGCAACCTTCCTCCAGCAACTCCCTAGGCAGCGGAAGAGTCGAGAAAAGCTGAGCCTGTGCTGGGAACGCCGGTCCCATCCTGGCAGAGAACATCACTGTCAACCAGTCTCCATTCCCCCGCCCTTTCGTGATAATTGAGTGGCCCACCAGGCGAAGGGCTGTCTCCAATGAAGAATGCATTTCCAGACAGCCTTGCAGCTGGCTATGGTCACGTGACCAAGAACTGGCCAATGGGATGTGAGTGGAAGTCGTATGTATAACTTCCGGGTCATGGCCTCTGGGGAAGGGGCGCCTGGGGTGATAGCCAAAACACTGCACAACCAGCACAGCAGCCCCCGAGAAATCAGAACACACTGACCGCGGGACCCCATTCGGCCGTGCCCGTGTTCACCAACCTCAGACGAGCCCTGGGTGTGCCCTCTCCTCAACCTTCCCGCTGACCAGAAATGGACATGGGGCAAGCCATGCATATGGGGCAGCAGCCTGTGGTTGTAGGATGAACCGGAAAGACAGCAATTCTGGACCGCTGGCACAGTGGGCTGCCCTCTCGGCCTGCATGCTGTGCACCTGGAATGCTGCCCCCGGGCAGGACTCAGTTTCTCCCTCAGTTTAGACGCACGTTATTCTGGACTTTTTTGCAGCAGCCACACCCACGCCCTGCTAACCCATCTTCCATCCTCTCCTCCCTGCTTCTCGCTCTAGGTTTGCTTTCCAGGCAAATGAAAGGGAACGGTTTCCCACTACAACATCCACCATCTCAGCACGGGGGCGGGGGGGTCTCTGAATGGCTATTGCTGGTTGAAAGGTGGTCCCCAAAAAGATATGTCCACGTCCTAACCTCTGAAACCAGTGAATGTGACCTTACTTGGAAAAAGGGTCTTTGTAGGTGTAAGTTAAGAATCTTGAAATGAGATCATCCTGGATTAGGGCGGGCCCTAAGTCCCCGACAGTGTCCTTATAAGAGAGAGAAGAGAAGAGACTCACAGAGAGGGAGGAGGCGTGTGAAGACAGAGCAGAGACTGGGGCGAGGGGGCCACAAGCCAAGGGACGCCTGGAGCCCCCAGGAGCTGGGAGGAGGCAGGAAGGACCCTCCCCTGGAGGCTCCAGAGGGAGCACAGCCCTGCGACACCTTGATTTTGGACTTCTGTCCCCCAGGACCATGAGAGGATCACTTTCTGTTGTTTTCGCCCAGTTTGTGGACATTTGTTTCAGCAGCCCCAGGACACTCAGAGTGTGGTTCTGTATGAAAAGCCTGGGACAAGGGGCCCCGCGTCGGTGCTCCCAGCCCGGGGTTCTCAGAGCCCCTGTGTCTCTGAAGGCACCGACCACCACCTGCCTGTCGGGTCCACCCCGAGAGCCCGGCCCGCATCCCCACTGGCCTTGCCCGGCTCCTCGCGGGCTCCCTTGTCAGCGTCCCCGTCTTGGGGTGGGCAGTGCGTCCCTCTACCTGGGGCCTATGGGAGGCTCTCGTCTCCCCTCTTGATGTGTAGAAGCGGGTGGTTAGAGGCAGAGGCCCATCTCCTCCAGACTCCTGGGACGCCGCGGACGGCGCAGAGAGCCTGTTTTGGAAGTCAGTCGAAGGCTCTCTCTTCGCATTCCTGCCATAGCATCCTAATCCCCCCTGTGGTGAACTGCTGCTTCTCAAGGAAATGCAGAGGAGGCCAGACACGGACGCCCGTCCAGTGAGGAGTCACCGAAGGCGGCTGCGACAGAGACCCCCGCACAACGGCTCCAACAAGCAGAGCGCCACTGTCTCACGCCCACACACTCAGAAAAGAAGTCGAAGCCGATGGTTCCAGAAGGGCACGGAAGTGCTGCAGGGCTCTCAGACCTGAGTCCTCCACCCCTCTGCTCTGCTCCCCTGTGCACACCAATCTCTACGTCACAAGACGGCCGACGAAGCTGAGCACAGCAGCTCGCCCCATGCCAGACATCTCCTTTTCCCTAGCTCATTTAACCCTCACAACCCTCCCAGAGAAAACAGGCCCCGGGGTGGGGTTGGGGGTGGCATAACTTGCCCACAGTCACACAACCAGTAAGTGGTGGAGCAGGGGTTTGAACCCAATCTGTGTCCAGAAACTGACCTTACAACAAAGAGGTGAAGTCACATGAACCACCCTCCTGTGTGTTTTGGCTGGGCTTCTCAGAAAGCTCTTCCCTAGTAAAAGCAAATCTTTTCTCTTCCACTTGCCCCCTTCTTTCTTGCTTGGGATGTGGGAGGAAGGAAGTGATGTTTGAGCTGTGGCAGCCATCTTGTAACCATGAGGTCAGAAGCCAAGGATCGATGTGCTGAAGACAGCAGAGCACCAGGATGGAGAAATCTGGATCCTCAATGACACAATGACGTCATTGAGACACCACATCTGACCTGGCCTGCTCACCAGCAGGTGCTTTATTATGTGAGAAACTTACATGTTCTCATTGCTGAAGCCAGTTTTTCTGTGACGTGTGGCCAAATGCATCCTAACTGATGTGACAATGTGCGTGGGGCATGGTGTAGCAGGAGTGGGATGGGGGGGCGGTTATCCAGTGGAAGGACAAGTAAGAAATTTAAGGGATAGGGGACTACCAGGCTTTGGGAAGGGACAACCTGGGGTCACACTGGGAACTGGTGCCGTCCCTGAAGACACTTCCTCCGGTGAAGACTCAATTCCTGTAACCTGTGCTCTATCTAACCTTGCGTGCAGCAGAGTCGCCTGGAGGGCTTGTCACAACACAGGCTTGCTGATTCAGTGGGTCTGGGGAGGGGCCTGACAGTCTGCGTTTCTAGCAAGTTCTCAGGCGATGCTTATGCTGCCGCACCCGGCTCCTGGAGGAAATACTCGGATTGGCATAGCCGAGCTCAGCGGGTGGCCCTGGGGCGTCCGTGGGGCCCGGGGCAGGCTGGCAGCACAGACGGAGCTCCTTCCCTAGGGGAGAGGATGATAAGAACAGAGAACCTGCTCCCAAGGCCTCAAGGACGGGGATCTCACGCGGGGAGCCCCCTATTGGGAGACACTCATCCCCACCCATGCACCTTGTTCTGAACCCAAATCCACATTCCAGGCTCCGGTGGTCCCAGATTGCACCTGTCCTTCCTGGTTCTGCCCCCATCAACACAGAAAACACAGAGTCTCATGTTTTGGCCATCATTTTTAACCAAAGATTAATTCCTTAGCAGGAAATAAGACGGTTTATGACAACCAATCACACCTTCCTTCCAGCATTCAAGTGCATTTTGACATTTCCTGTGACTCGGAGGGAGACGCTGACGCCCGCGTTGCCGGCACAGGGGAGACACGCGCGGGGCTGTGCGTGGGGAGACCCCCGAGTCGGCAACACCTCCCCCAGGAGTCAGCACGCTCGCGAAGGGGGTGTCTGTTTCCCGGCTGGGAGACGCTCGAGGTCGCGCGAACGGCGCCCCGGGGGCAGGGGCCGGTGTGGGCTCCGGGGTGAGCCCCGCGGGAAGCATCACGGCCCACGGCCATCCGTGCAGTAAACGCCCACACGCCAGCGTCTTCCGAGAGACGTGGGAGCGAACGGGAAGAGACTGCTCGCCCCCGGGGAGAAAAGGGGTCCCCCTTCCCAGGGTCCTGCAGGCAGGCTGCCCTCTGCCCTTTCCCCTCAGGCCTGAGAACATCTCGGGAGAGGAGCACGTGGGCGCCACTTGCTACCGTCCCGAAAGGCAGTGCTGCCAAAGCAGATCAGGCTTCATCTGGCGGGCAAGGATGTCTGGGAAGGGATGTGAGGGAACTTTCCGGAATGATGGAAACGTTCTGTCTCTTGACTACAGTGGGGGTACACAGGTGCACGTGTGTCAAAACTCATTGACGTGCACACAAGATGCGTGTGTCTTACTGTACGTGAACTAGATCTCAGTAGAGTCGATTTTTAAAAAATAAAATGAAAGCAGTGTTGCAGCAAACTTTTTTTGCTGCCTGCCCAAGAGCCATCCTTCCTTCTTGACAGTAGAAGAGCTACCTCCTACCATAGAGCCTGAAACGTACCAGCTTCACATTTCCCATTTCCTTGCAGGTAGGATACGAACATGGGAACCAATTTGGGCCAACGGATCCTAGATGGAAGTCTTCTGAAGGGATTCTAGGAAGATTGTGTGTGTGTGTGTGTTTCTTTCTCACTCACATGGTTGTATCTGATGTGACAGCTGGAGCTGCTGCAGCCATCTTGTGAGCTTGAGGAAAGACTTCCCCAGCTGAGCAGAATGATGGGAGGACCTGAGTCCCTGGTGTTATGAAGCACCAAAGCTGCCCTGCCTCTAGGGCTCTCACTGTGCAAAGGGACAAACTTTGTCCATTGTTTCAGCCACTATTGGCTGAATATTCTGTTAGTTTATGATACAAATGCTAATATCACTCCCCAACCAAAAATAAATAAATAAATAACTTTTCATTCCTCTGCACTAGGCCCCAGATTCCTTTGTGTGTGCCTCTAGGTTGTGGTCCTCAGACCCGCACCCCCCGGTCCCCTTCCTGATATGAGCTATGATTTATCAACATCCTTCACAAAATGCAGCGCCCAGAAGTGGACCCCAGGTTCTGGATGGGCGGTGACGGGCACAGCACCAGGGCAACACTAATCCTCTCGGCTGGGAGCCAACAAAGCCTGAGGCGGGTCCTGCTCATCAGCACCGTCTGGGTTCTGACGATCGTTGGCCCCGTGGGTCTCTGCCTCCTCCACCTGACCAGCCCTCCCTGTGTGGACAGGCTCTCTTGCTCCCCTCCCTTCTCTTCCCTTGAATCTCCCCAGCCGTTTCGGCTCCAGGTGGGATGGCAAAATGCAGTGGCGAAGAGTGCGGACTCTGGGGGTAGCATGCCAAGGTTAGGATCCTCGGCTCGCTCCTTCCGAGTCGTGTGACCTTGGGCAATGACTCCTCTCTCTGAGCCTGTGTCCTCTCGAACAAAATGACGATGAGTGAAGCACTTTCTGACGTATCAAGCTCTTAGCACAGAGGCTGCTGCACGGTGACAGCCCCATAAAAATGAGCGGCTTTTTCTGAGTGTGTATTTGGGGCGTAACAGCCCCGGCTGTCCAGACTGGCCATTGGAGGCAGGAGGAGGATGAAGGTTCAGTGTCACAGGAGTAGGGTGGAGTCCCGGGACGGGCAGTGGGCTGCCCTCAGGAGACCAGGAGAACCACAGGGCAGTGTGCGTCTTTCCAGGGACCTCTGCTCTGGGGACACCGTCTGCAGGAAAATCAAGACCCTAGTTGTTTTCATAGCTACCTGATTACAATGCCTAATTTAAAAAAATGTTTGCCAAAGCCCAACCGAAATACAGCTCTGATGGAAATGTAACCCTTTCCTTTTATATACATGTATTCATTCTAGGGGCTGAGGCCTTAACGTAAAAATAAATCCGATACCTTAATCTAGAAGGAATGATCACAAATTGAATTTACCACGATATGGAACTAATTTTTGTAACATGTTTCTTAACGCACGGTCTATCAGACTCGGAGAGAGAAAAACACCACTAAATGAAGGCGCGCTCCAGGTGCGGGACCCTCTGGCCCAAGCTCTCAGCCTTTCTTTTCTTCGTTCAGCTTTTTCTGAGAACAGGAGTTAAATGCTCTTTCCCTTTTGACATTAAGATATTTTTGTGGGTCTCCACCTTCCAGACATGAACCTCCCGGAATCTTTGTCCTTGGTGTCCGCTTTTCCTTCACCACCCGTGAGCGTGCATCTCAGCGCGTAGAGCCGCGGGAGTGTGTGGGGGCTGCGGGGAGGCCTGGGCGTCCGCACCTCCAGTCGTCCTTTCCTGAGGGACAAACCACTTCCAGCAACACTCGTTCATTTAGTTCACAAGTCTGCAGTTGGGCAGGGCCCATGGGACGGCTCGTGTCTCTGCGGCCTCAGCCGGGAAGTTTCCTGGGGCTGTGGGACCCACACCCAAGACGGCGCACCCACGTGGCTGGCTGCTGGGGCTGGCTGCTGGCTGAGGGCGCAGCCAGGGCCGTGGGCCGGGGGCCCCGGGGTCTCTCCATGTGGCCTCTCCCAGGCCACTTGGGCTTCCTCAAAGCATGGTGGCTGGGTTCCAAGAATGAGTGTCCCAAAGCCTTGGAAATCACATCCCATCACTTCTGCTGTCCCCTCTGGTACGGCTAGTCACAGAGCCTCCCCAGAATCAAAGGGGGGGACACAAACTCCACCCCTTGATGGGAGAGTGGCTTCTGGAAGGGCACGTGGGGTGGGAGAGACTGGTAGCCCCAGCGTGAAAGAGACCAGGTTCTAGCCCAATTCTGTCCTGTCTTAGCTGTGTGGCCTTGGGCAAGCTCCTTAACCTCTCTGAGCTTCAGTTTCCCTAATTTCAGTGGGGTCATTCTGCCTAACGGGGGAATTAAAAGAAGTGAAGCACCCGACATGCTGTGGACCTGATATATGTTGGTGTCCTGTTCCGTTTCCCCATCGAGAGGAACAAGATTTTTCACCACAGTTACATAAAATTGCTTTAGAAACTGGTGGACTGCTGTATAATCAATAGTTCTTATTGCAAGTCCATTTCATGAACCAGAGAGGACTTGACAGAGGGCAGGCAGAAGAGAACTTGCCCTCTGCCCCCTCACCCCGCTGCGCTCCGTCTGGTAGCTAGCTCCCTGCTCCTGCACGAACTCCCAGGAGTCCGCCGGGCCTCAAGCCTTCTGACTCAGTGGGAACAGTCCCTTTGTCTTGGCTTCGTGAGTCCTGCTTGGGGGGCGCCCTCCTTGTGGGGCGACTTGACACTCACCGCCTGGTTTCTGGAACCTCTGTGAAAACCTCAAGACGCGAAGACGTGGCTTCAGCATCTTGTTACAGCATTCTTGACTCCTAACAACGGGAGTAACTTTCCTTGGAATGTTCTTAAACCTTCCCACCCTCCAGGCCATACCACAGGCAAGAGGCCTGCACCCCAGCCAGTGCAGCCTGGGGGCTCAGGGGCCGGGGTGCCCGGTGTTCAGTGCACCTCTTGCCCTGTGACCTGGCTTCTCCACACCCCGATTTCCTCGTGTTAAAGCGGGGGGCACCTGTGGTCTCCCCACTGAGGGGTAGGAGCGCTTTGTGGGCCCCAGATGGGCATCGCGGCCGCAGGACCTGCTCCCGCACGTGTCCTCTGCGGGTTCCTGAGGTTGGCACCCGATTTGCTCCTGTGCCCCCAACAGTGTCCACGGCTGGGGTGCTCCTTCCATGAGGTCGCAGGAGCCCACTCCGTCTGGGTGCCTGGGCTGCGACCTCCGGGAACAAGACGGGATGCTCCCTGCCCTCAGGACATGGCCTGCCCAGAGGGGGCTTGAGACACTAAAGAAACAGCACGACTGTAGATGTGAGGAGCTAGTGAGGAAAAGGAGGCAAGGTGGGCGTCCGTGGAGGTGGGGCGGCCCCTCCATGCAGGTGACATTTGAGCTGAAATCTGGCCAGAAAGGCACGGGGCCTGAGCACATGTGGAGGCAGCACCAGGCGAGCCCCCTCGCCCCCTCCCCGTCCTCCCCGGCCCCTGAGAAGCAGTGGAGTCGAGAGTCACACGGTGGGTGTGGTGGCACTCTGGAACTCGTGACTTGACCACTCGGTGCCTCAGTTTCCCACCTATAGACGGGGGATGAGGAGAACAGCCCGGCCTCCTAGACCTGCCGAGCGGACTGAATGAACCAGCACCAGCAAATGCTGAGAACGGGGTGCCCAACGCTTGCAGTTTTCAAAGACACGGGTGCTGCCGGCTCCACACAGGAGGGCCAGCCGCTGGACGTCCCGGGACTCGGGGACAGATGAGGTCACAGGGAAAGGGGTCCTGACCCGGAGGGCGGAGGTAAGTCCTGAGCCAGTCAGGGAGCAGCAGCCCTGCGGCCCGGACCCAGCGCTTCTCGGAACAGGCCCCCACTCCCCTCCCTGGAAGCGGGCAGGGCCCCAAAGTGCAGACGCTGCCACACACAGTCTGCAGCCCCAGCGCCGCTTCCACGCGGGTGGGACGGTTTACCCACTTAAGTCATTGAACCCTTTCTGTTTGTTTCATGAAAAAATTTTTTCTCTTTGTTTTAGCCACATTGTTGTTTAAAGGAATGAAATAATTAAAACAAGAGGATCCCTCTGTAGGCTCGGATTTTTATCTTTACGAGCACATAAATTGTATAGATAATATTAAATCTATCTTTTTTTAACCAACATACTTTAATGAATTTTATTCATTGCCATTGATTTATAATGCCATATCTTTTATTTAACAAATACATGCATATATGAAAAATGAGATCTCTAAATCTGTGCAACTGTCCTGGGCTGCCATCACCAAGTACCACCAACTGGGAGGCTTAAAACGACAGAAATGTATCCTCTCGCGGTCCCAGGGGTCAGAGTCTGGAATCAGGTGTGAGCAGGGTGGCTCCTCCAGTGCCTCTCGGGGAGGGTCCACTCCATGCTCCTCTCCCAGCTCCTGGTATGGCCCGCCACCCGTGGCCGGTGGACGCGTCCCTCCCGTCTCCACTTCCGTGGTCACGCGGCCTCTCCCTGCGTCTCTCTGTGTCTTCACGTGGTGTTCTCCTCTCTGTGTATCCGTCTCCAGCATTTTTAAAACTAATTTCTTTGCCCGTCTTTGTCTAAGCTGGGTGAAGAACTATTTCTCCATTTCTATGGGGGAGGCCATGCTCTGCCACCGGCTGGTTCGTGGAGAAGGCTGTGCCCTTGGGGACCCGAGCCAGAGGCAGGAGCCGGGGACCAAAATTAAGCATCCTTCTCTGCTGTCAGTCAGGACGCAGGCTGCCAGGACGCCTTCATTCTCCCTTGCTCAGTGGGGAGAATCCCTAGCCTGGGGGCTCTGAGAGGGCCAACCCTTAACGCAGAAGTTGAGGTTAAGATGAGAAGGGCCCAGAGGTGACTCTGCAGTCCCAGGGGACTCTAAACACACAATCCACTCTCCACAGCATCCAGGGTGATCTTCCTCAGACGGCAGGCAGCTCCACAATGCACTCCTAAACTCCAGAGATGGCCCCACAATGCCACCCGGCCTGAGGTGCATGCCGGCCCCCCATCCGGAGACGGAGCTCTCCCCTCAAGTCTGGGCTGGCCCTCTACTGCTCTGGCCAATAGAATGATGGTCTGGAACATCTGAACCCGGGTCTTAAGAGGGCTGGAAGCTTCTACTTACTCTTCTTGGAATCCAGGCACCCTATTGTTAGAAGCTGGAGTCACATGGCAAGGCCACAGGGGAACTCAGGTGCTCTGATCAAAAATCTCAGCTGGGGGGCCGCCCGGTGGCGCAGCGGTTAAGTTCGCACACTCTGCTTTGGCGGCCCGGGGTTCGCAGGTTCGGATCCCGGGCGTGGACAGACGCACCACTTGTCGGCCATGCTGTGGCGGCGTCCCATATAAAGTGGAGGAAGATGGGCACAGATGTTAGCCCAGGGCCAGTCTTCCTCAGCAAAAAGAGGAGGATTGGCGACGGATGTCAGCTCAGGGCTGGTCTTCCTCACACACACACACGCAAAGTCTCAGCTGGGCTCCCAGCAACGGCCAGCACCGACAGTCAGCCAGGAGAGCAAGAGCCCGGATGTCCAGCCCAGTTGACGCCACTGAGCATCACATGGAGAAGAACTGCCTGGCTGAGCCCAGTCCATCCACAGAATCCTGAGAAAGAAGAAAATGGTTATTGTTTTATGCCACTGAGTTTTAGGGTGGGCTCTTACACGTCCAGAGAGATGGGAACAATATCCAACAGAAATGCATACCCACGTCCACCAAAAGTCACGTGCTAGAATATTCACAATACCACTACTGATGACCGTCTCCAACTGCGACCAAGTGCACGTCCCTCAATAGCAGAATGAATCACAGCCGGGGTCGTGTCATGCGATGGATGGGTGAACTACGGCTCCGGCAATAACCTGGGTGACTCGCACACACGTGACCCAGAGCAAGAGACGCCAGGTCAAAAAAACCACGTTCTGTGTGATTCCATGTACACAATGTTCAAAATGAGGCGGGCCTCTGCCGTCCCCGAGGGAGCAGAGTGGTCACCTTCGGGTGTGTCTCAGTCAGCTCGGGCCGCTATAACAAAACGCCACAGCCCGGGGGGCCTAAAGAACAAACGTGAGTTTCTCACAGTCTGGAGGCGGGGAGTCCAGGATCGAGACGCCGGCATATTCGGAGTCTGGGGGGAGCCCGCTTCCTGGTTCATAAACGGCGCCTTCTTCTCGCTGTGTCCCCACACAGCAGGAGGGCGAGGGAGCTCTGCAGGGTCTCTGGTATGAGGGCGCTGATCCCATTCTCGAGGGCTCCGCCGCATGACCTCATGACCTCCCAAAGGCCCACCTTCCAAATACCATCACACTGGGGGGTAGGGTTTCAACACACGAATTTTGGGGTGACACAAACATTCGGTCCATTGCAGGGTGGTGGTGACGGGAAGGGGGCCCGAGGGGCTTCTGTGGGGGTGACGTGTCTGGATCTGCGTGCTGCTAGTAGTGTGCATTGCCTTTGAGAAACCCACCGAGAGAATCTGTGGGCTTCTCTGTATTGTGTTATATTTCAATAAAAAGTTACTTTAAAAGTGTAAATCGGATTTTTTCTGGCCGTCTACTGCCGCATAACGAATCACGCCTAAATGGAGTGGCTTTATAATTTCTCACAGTTTCCATGGGTCAGGAATTCGAGAGGGGCTGGGCTGGTGTCTCTGGCTTGAAGTCTCTCCTGTGGTCGCAGTCCTGGGGGCGCTGGGCGCAAACTTCTCTCCCATGTCTGGCACCTGAGCTGGGAAGACAGGAATAGTGGGGCGGGGGCGGGGGCAGCGGGGCATCACTCTTATCTTTATGTGGCTTCTGCCCATGGTCTCTCCATGACAGGCTTCGGAGTAGCCTGACTCCCTACAAGGCCATCCGGAGCTCGAAAGGCCTGTGTCCTGAGAGGAGAGGACAGAAGCTCCTTCCTTTCCTCACCTGGCCCTGGAAGTCACACAGCGTCACTTCTGCCACATTCTATTTGCAGTCTCAAAGTCCTGCTCAGGTTCAAGGGAGCGGCATACAGACCTTGGATCCCTTCTGAGAGAAGGAGCATTGAAGAATTTGCAGACATGTTTTAAGACAACCAAGAGATCAAGTCACTCTCCTCGTCAAAAAACGCCAACAGCTGGCCATCACATCTTTTCATGGCCCACCAGACCAGCAGGATCACGCTGGCCCTGCCCACCTTTCCCACTTCTCTCTGCCTCCTCTGCTTTCTACTCCCACAACCCCAGCCACACTGGCCTCTTCTTGGACCCTGGAAGACAGCACACTGCTTCCACCCCGGGGCCTTTGCACGTGCCGTTCCCTCTTGGTAGAAGGCTCTTCTTCCGATTATTGCCTGTCCCACTCCTTGTCCTCAGGCCATGGCTCAAATGGCACCACTTCAGATGTGCCCTCCTTTCCCATCACTCTCCTCTACTCACTGCCTGGTTTTATTTTCTTCATTGCACTTCACTCTATTTGAAATTGGCTTTCCTGTTTATTTGCCTTTCTTGATGCTAATTATCTGCCTCTCCCAAGCAGAATGGAAGGTCCTTGTTAACTACTAGGGCAATGCCTGGTGCTTAGTAAATATTTATTGAATGACTAGATGGGTAGATACTGGATGGACTGATAACACTAGATACAGAACTAATGCGTCCTTTTCGAGCATGTGCTTGGTACTGTGCTAGATGCCGGGGACAGCAATGGATGCGGTACAGGGAGAGGAGGCCCACCCCTCCAGCTCATCACAGGCAGCTGGACAAGCGCTTGGCCAGTGCTCTGAACAGAGCCCTCTCTGGACATAGGAAGGGACCTGTGTTGTGCAGTGTCACATATGACTGGCTCCCAGCATCCACTCCTCTGTTCTCATGTGTCTTCCCAGTCCTGAAAGTGAAGAACTACATTTCCCAGACCTCCTTGCAGCCAAAGTGCTGGATGAGAATGAGATTCAGCCAGCGGGATGCAGTTGCATGGGTCTAGAGGCAGAAGGGAGGCATCCTGGCATCCGGGAGCCGGGCTCTGCGGGTGCCACACTCGTGGGGACTCAGGCTTTCTGCAGCAGCATTCCAGCGTCCAGGCACCTGCCTCGGGGTCAGGAGACAAGTAGGTGGCGACTTTCTGGTCCCGGAGTGCAGGCACAGCTGTGATCCAGAATTCAGTAGATCCAGTGGCAGCATCCTGCCCCCCGTTTGAGAGAAACACGTGGCTCTCTTGGCAGGTTGACTCTGTGTTGTTTGACAGTCAGTTCTGGAGCCCCAGCTAGAACACACTCCTCCAGCCTGCTGATGATTTTGGAATCCCCTAACTCCCTGTGTTAAGTCCCTTTCTACATAAAATACTTTGCGAGTATCACCATATCACCTGCCATGACTGGAACGTCTGAAGAAATGAGGGCGTGATTGTGCAGGGTCCAGTCACTGCATTACAGATATGCCAGCAGATCCCAAAACATTCTAAGAACATGGAAGACTCCAGCCTACCACCTAGAAGCTCCAGCCACAGACCGTGAGCATCCAGATTTTTGGAACGTGGTTCACTGCTTTGCTCACCTTTTCATCCAGGGGTTGAGTATAAGATTTGGTTGACAGCCTGCTTCAATGATTTTACAGAACAGCAAATACTAAATTCTCTTCTTCTGCTACATGACACAGTTAGAAAAAAAAAGGTGGTGGGCCAGCCCAGTGGCGCAGCAGTTAAGTTCGCACGCTCCACTTTGCCAGCCCAGGGTTCACAGGTTCGGATCCCGGGCGCAGACCGACGCACTGCTTGTCACGCCATGCTGTGGCAGCGTCCCATATAAAGTAGAGGCAGATGGGCACGATGTTAGCCCAGGGCTAGTCTTCCTCAGCAAAAAGAGGAGGATTGGCAACAGATGTTAGCTCAGGGCTGGTCTTCCTCACAAAAAAAAAAAAGAAAAAAGAAAAAAAGGCCAGAAGTCTGTGTATTATGCGATCTGGTCCTGGCACTACCACTAACACTGCTGTGCCAAACTGGATAAACCACTTACCCTTTCTGGTCTTCATATTCCTCAGTGTAAAATGAGAGAAGGAAATAAAACCATATCCTTCTAGAAGTTTCCTTCTAGCTTTAAATGTCTAGGATTCCTTTCTATTCTTCTGGATGTGTATGTGTATGTTGTGTTGTGTGTGTGCATGTGTTTAACTCATCCTTATGACCAGTGGACTCTGCACAGCTCCCTGGCCCACTCCCCACCTGGCCACATTGGTTCCTATGAGCTCAAGAAAGGTGATTTTAATTAAAAAAATTTTTTTTACCACGGGAAAAAATCAAGTATACAAAAGTAAAGAAAATACCATAACTGCCTCCCATCTCCCTATTGCCAGCTTCAACCATTTATCGACTCACGTCCAATCTTGTCCCATCTCTACCCCTTGGCATGTCCCCTTACCCCTGGGTTATTTTGAAGTCAGTCCCATCTGTACCTATTTCACGTAGTATCTTTAAAAGACAAGGATGGAGCTGGATTTGACGGTGATACAATTGCTGGTCAAATTAAACATTTTACATCCCAAAGTTATCGTCAAATTTGGGTCACAAATTCCCTTCACGAATCCTGCTTGGAAAAGTGCCCTTAATGAGAATAGATGCTGCAGATTCTCACAAACACTGAAACACAAATAAGAACATCCCCTCACGCATTTATTTTTTAGAAAGCAATTTTTAGACTGTCAGGAGTGATTCTAGGGTGGTCTAAAGTCAGCCATTTTTCAGGAAACTATGAACTCGATTTGGAAATTAGGCAATTTATTTTAACATCTACCCTCGCCAGGCCCCAGCCTCCAGCACTGTCATCCCCAGCTCCCTCATCTTGCTCGGGCAGAATTCCCCACCCTGCGTCTGAGGTTATGTCCATGGTGGTGACAAGTGGACAGCCAGGTCCCCTGGGACTGAGGCTCTGGAGCCCGATGCCATGTTGGCCCCTGGCTCTTCCGCTCAGAAATGTGTGACTGTGGACAAGTCACGATTCTCTGGGCCTCCATGACCTCATCCGCAGAATGGCAGTAATAACCTCCGCCTCTCCCTCATAATCTGCTTTGGAGATTAAACGAGATGACAGAACACTCAGCCTGGGGCCTGACACAGAAAGGCTCCATAGACACCGTTGTCCAAGCATCGTCGCTCCCTTTTCCAAACGGGGGTGAGGGTTCCTGCGGTCAGACGCCGGCTGTGCTCAGCCTCAGTCTCCTGACAGGTCAGCTGTCAAAATTCACGTTAAACCAAGAGGACAGACCCAAATACGATCCCCAAAGGGCAAGCGCTGTCTTCGTTCGCCTCGTCCTTCTGGATCTTCTGCGATTTCCTCCACTGCTTGAGCAAGCCTGCCACAAGGAAGGCATTCAACTCATGTTCACAGGGAAAGAAAGCATAGAAAAACTCTTTTTTCACAGAAAGAACTTAGTTTGTGCAAGAACTGCCATTTCGAGGCCCCGAAGGACAATTGGCGTATTGTACTTTGGGCTCCTCGTTGGAGCAGCCGGCTCGCCCGACAGTAAACATGCTTCTAATGAAATAAAAGTTTTGGGCAGCAGATTCTCTCACTGTGAGTAACAGGCAGTGTGCTTCCAAGAGTATGTCAGGCTAAATGCATTTGTCATCTCGGACGGAGACCCTCCCAGCAACAAAACAACCTGAACAGTGGCAAGGAAGCCAGCCCTGTGCAGAGAACCCCTGTTTCTGGCTCAATCCACAGTTTGTCTGTAGGTGCTTTTGGACCCACCTGAGGCTCATGAACATGAGTGGAATCAACCAGCAAGACATTTATGCCTTTTCTGCCTGATCATTCTTTCTCGTTTTTACCCCTTGGAGTTCCTGGGGAATACACTGTACAGCCCAAAGAAACTCAAGCCTCAAATGCACATTGTCTTATAGCAACAAACCACGTATATATTTATATTAATCAATCAACAAAGATTACATCTTGCAACATCACTTAGTAGGAATTCCATATGATTAAATCTGTTGTATATCTCCCTGTGGCCTCTGCCCCGCTGAGCCACTGACCATCAGAGAAGCCTGGGCCTCAGAGTCATCTCGAGATTGAATACCTGTGAAGTACCTGGGGTGAGCTTCGTGAAGGTGATGGGGCTGGTGGTGGGGGTGATGCCCCAGCGAGAGGCAAGTTGATCAAACTAAGAAGGAAGGTCACACCATCGAAGGTCAGAGGCAGAAGGCCTGGCCTCTAGAGAGCCAACACAGAATCCCCATTTCCCAGAAAAAGAAGCAGAGGCTTGGAGACAGATGGGACCTGGCCAAGGTCACACAGCTGCGAGTGACAGCACAGCATCATCATAGCATCCAGCACTTCCCTCTCAGAACTGCAAACACCTCCAGAAAAGGCCATGATGTGTAAAAATGAAGAAAGAGTGTTGGCATCCTTCCCTTTGCAGGACTCACGTTCAGAAAGACCCCCAGGACTCCCTGCTGTCTGCTTTCAGAAGGGCAGTGTGGAAGGAAGGAAATGGGTGAGCTGAAAGGACAGCACCCCAGGACAGTGGGAGGCTGCCCTAAGAAGGCAGTGTCGGTAATCTGGTTGCTATATGTGTGTGTGTGTGTGTGTGTGTGTGTGTGTGTGTGTGCATGTGTGTGTGTTTTCAACAGGAGGGGTCTGGGGGTTTTACTCCTACCCCAACACAACCCACATCTATCTGGCAGGAGCTCCCAGAATCCCCAGGGCAGGATATCTGTGGAGAAGGGATGGAGAATTTGGTGTCTGGCCCAGGCTGGAAGCCAGGGAAGTTGGGCCTTGGCCAGCAGGAGTGGGGGGCCATGGCCTCATTCCTCTAGGACACACCTGCCCTGCCTGGGAGAGGGGCCTATTAGCCCCGTGATTAATCTACTCCCTCGGAGGCCTTGGGCAAACATTTAGACTGGGGACTCCCTCCTCTCATTTGTCCAAATATTTGTAGCTTGTGGGTCACCCGGTCACTTCCTGAGAGGCTAAATTTGGGGTGGTTCCGGCCCACACAAATCCCCATCCTCCCAGCACTGCCAGGGCCAAGCCAAGTGTCACCAATGTATCTGGAGGCCTCTGGTTCCAACTCGGGCCACCTTGACATCCAGGATGTTGTGAGGGTAGGCAGGGAGTGAGATTAACACTTGAAAATCTTCTTTCACGTGGAGCTCTGCACTGGAGGCCATACAGCAGATCTCAGCTACTCCTGGCAACTCTGGGTCAGGGAGTGTTCACAGATGAGGACCCTGGTGCCTGGACAGGGGAAATAAGTTACCCAAGCTGGTGGGAACAGCTGGTGATGGCCCAGGCTCCATTCAAACTTGGGTTTGTCCAACCCTGGACTCCACGTCACCCACACCCCCTTATATAAATGGTTTCATTCATTCATTCATTTCAGCAGCCCATAAAGTTGGTTTTTTAATCAGTATCCTCCTGGTTTTTCTTTTGGCCACCATTTACTGATCCTCCCCCCTGGGTCAGGAGCTGGGCTACAGCCTTCACATTAATATCTGATTTAATTTCCTGAGTCTCCCAGGAGGAGATATGACTTCTCTCCCATTTTATAGATGAGGCTACTGAGGTGCAGAGAGGTTAGGAAACCACTCAAGACTGCACAGCAGAAGTAGAACCACTCCAGAAGTCAGATGTGTCGACCCCACCAAGCTCCAGACCATGCCACGCATGGCTGCTGTGCCACATTCTTACAACACTACCAATGGCTTTCTCGCTGCAAACCAGGCAAGTGGGCTGTGGGGAACTCTGAATTTGGGAGCCAAGACCAGGCTGGCGGATGTAAATGCCCTCTTTGCCGCTTAGCGATGTTGCTCCTCGGCGGCCCGGTTCGCCCTGAGGCGGCGCTTTCTGGGCCTAGGGAAGCAGCGCGGAGGTGGGGGCGCAGGCAAAGCCGGAAAGGGCCTGGAAGCGCGGCTCGTCCTGCCTGGGGTCGCCTGGAAGCCCAGCCTGTACTTAGTTCTCCCTAGTAAATAACAGCTCTGGTTTCTGCTAAAAGGATTCATTCCCAGAACACAATAATTTTCATCTCCTCCTCGCTACAACCCGTAGTTTATGGCTAAATATACGCCATAATGAGCCACTGGCCTGATAGCGTCGTTAAGGAGATATTTGACCTCGGGTTTAATTGCAGGATGGAATAAATGGCTGGGAAGCATAGAAGGGGCCCCCGCCAGCTTGAAGGCGAGTTCAGGACTCGGCTCTGGCATCCGCCAGTCCCGGAGAAAGTGGTGGTGGTGCGGGTGGAGAAAGCCGTTCCCGCGGCATCCGGGCCGGGCCGCCAAGGCGGTGGAAGCTTAGCAGCCAAGTGCGCCTGTGCGGTCCTTGGCTGGGGCTGTCCCTGGAACCCTTCCGTGTGGGCGGATAAGGGCGACTGCTGACCCTGGAGAGCGGCCCTGTGGGACTCGCTCCCTCTTTTTGCCAGGCCCCCTGCTTTCCAAAGCTCCTCAGAAAAAAGCCACTCCCACGGGAAGAACGCAAGGCCAGCTAGCTGGGCACGCGGAATGCGCCTCAGCCACCAATCGCGGCAGACTAAACACCAGCTTGAGGTATTCCCAACACAAACCTCCTGTATCTGTCCGGCTGGCGAGAACGCGAGGGGAGCCGGGGATGAGCCTGGGATGAGGACGACCGGGCACCTGCTGAAGTCTATTGAGTGAATAAAACTCGTGCTGACAGACAAATTGGTGACATGGAGCTGAGCAGGGGGGCAAGTGGGGAGGAACTCTGCGCCGGCTCTCCTGCCCCTGGGTCTGCGACCCCAGCGGTTCTGCACGGAAGATGTGGCCCAGCTGGAGCCTGTGATCCTGCGCCCAAAGGAGAGGAGGTGGATTCAGACCTGCAGCAGCAGAGGGTGCTGTGTGTGCAACCCGGCTCCCCTCTGGATTTTTCTCTCTGCTGCTCAATGTCAAGCCTGCAGAACCCATCAAGGGAGTGTCAGCAGAGCGCATGAGTTTGACAAATGGCAACTCTTCGAAAGAAAGGGGTGCCAATAACTGATCTAGGCCCAATTTATCTGATCTTGGTGGTTCTTACTTGGGAGGGGAGTGTGTTAAGGACGTTGAGTGGCCAGTGAAAGCTATGGTGCTGCTGTTCCCCCAAATGCACCCACACAACTAGTTCTGCACTTCCCACCTCAAGATCCTTTCATCTCAAGTTAAGAACACTCCCTATACATACAACAGGTCCACGGACTCCATTAGCAAGACCCGGGAGGCACGAGATCCAACCTCCCAACCCCGTCAGAGGGGTCCCAGGTCAGTTTCCAGGAGCTGGCATGGAGTGTCCTGAGGTGGCAGAGGAGAGGGGGACCACGGTCCTCAAATTGACTCCTCCCCCCACCCCCCGCGTAACTCACCCCCACGCATGCACGCACTCTACCTAAACCCAGGGGTTAGAATGAGTCACCCTAAAAACAACTTTCCCTCCCAACAGGAGAAAGTCCACATGCAGAATTCTAATTTGGCAGAGTAATTATCCTCCTGTTTTTCCTCTTCCCTGAGATAGTTGTCTTTCTTTGGTTCCTTTGGCTTCTTTACTGCTGGGGTGCCAGGCTGATTACCAAGTCAGAGTGAGCCAGGCCTTCAAAGCCTTTTTGAATAATGTGTTTGCTTTGTAGTGATGGGGGAAGCAGAAATTTAAACCTGGGGAATGTCGCACCCCAATGTTGCTGGTAGATCTGCTCTCCAGGTTGGAAGCCCCAGGCAGGGGTGTTCTCTAGGCCGCTGCTTTCGGTCTGCAGCAGCTGGGCACCCTGTGTGCTGAATCCAAGGCTGAACTGGTTGGAAGCAGCATCCACACAAGCAGAGTGTGGTGAAGAGCTGCAGAAATGTATCGAGAAAACCAAAATCTCCCCAGTCGGAAGCCCTCTAGGAAAAGATTAGACAAGGCCCTCAATTTTCCACTCGGCTAGCTACTCGCCAGTCCCCGTTTCACTTTCCTGTGGGGACATAGCTGCACAGTGTTTGGAAAGGGGCTGGGGGTGCGTGATCCCTGTGGGGCGTGTTGCCCGCGTCAGCCCCGCTGCCCTGGCCCAGGGAACACCCACCCCGCCTGGCCTCAGACACGGCCACTGCCATTGCCACTGCCACGGCCGCCCTCCTGCGAGTTCGGAATCTCTCCACCAGCTGCAGGGCATGCTCTCGCTCCAACTGGGTCCCGCTTTTTTTAACTCCGAGTGCTCATTTAACTAAAGAAAAGGAGTCACAAACCGGCAGGCACCGCCGCAGTCCTTCCCAATTAAGGGAGGAAAAGAGGGTGGTGGGTGCTGGGAAAAAGAGAACATTTTCTCTTGGGATGGGGGCATTGGAGCCGCCTATGGAAAGACAACTGCTTTTCCCCAGAAAAAAAGTCATCCGAGGGAAGCGAAAGTCAAAGCCAGAGCTAATAATATTATTTTAAAATAAAGAAAAGAGAAAGGCGAAGGTGAGAGGGAGGAGGGAGGCTGAATCCCACCCGAGGGTCCCACCGGAGTTATCTGGGGGCGCTTAAAAAAAACAGGCCCTGCGGACTTAAATTAGGGTTTTTCTTATCCAGAAAGCTGATTGTGCTACTGCGGGGTGGGGGTCGGGGGTGGGGATGCCAATTTCACTCGGTCAGAGGAAGGGGGGAGGGAGGTTCCGCTGAAGGTCCGGCGCTCGCGCCCTTTGATTGGGCCTGGGAATAGCACCGCGAGTCCCGCGGGCTGCAGCGCGATCGGCGGGCTGTTTGTAATTCCATCCTTTTTTCATTAACATAAACACCACTTGAACAAAAATACACACGGCCACCTACTTCGCCGAGAAAGACGGCCCAGCGCCCACCGGCCCGCGCTAGCCCGCCGGCCAGGCCCCCTGCCCTTGCGGCGCGCCCGGGGCGCCCAGGTCCAGGCCGTCCACTCGGCGCGCGGGGCCCAGGCCGAGGCCGCCTCCGGGTGGCTCTGAAGCCTCAGGGCTCCCGGCTCTCGGGCGGCCCCCCACAGTTCAGCTTGTCATCCCGGCTGGCCGCCGCCGGAGCCCCGACGGAGGTGCTGAGTTGTCAACGTAAATTCCTAGTTAAGCCACTTGTTGATAAAGCCTCGGGGCAAATTGGTTCCTCTTTACCTGCGCCCGCGCCCCCGCCCCCGCCCTCGCCGGCGCGGCCCTAATTGCAGGAGGAGCTCGTAGCCGGCGGCAGCCTCTGCAGCGAGTTAATTGAGTTGGAACGAGCGCGGTCTCCGCTCGGCGGGACGCCTGGCGGGGGTGAGGGAAGGAGCTGGCGGGCGGAGGGAGATGCCGCCTGGGCCCTCCGGCCTGGGGTTGGAGGCTCACGCTTGCTGGGGTAGGCTTTCGGTGGAGAAAGAGCAATAATGCGGGGGCGGGGGGACGCGCTTGCCATCCACATAAGTGGACGCCGTGACCATCTGGCGGCTCTCCTTTGTGTGCGGGCCTCCCGCGCCCGCATTCATGCAGTCCTGATCCCTGGTTTGCAACCCCCGCACCCTCCACCGGTGCGTGTGCACGGGTTCCTCGGGCCCAGCCTGATCTCCTGCCCCAAGTCAGAGCCTGCCAGGGTCGGCGGGAGTCCTAGGTCTGTCTGCGCTTTGCCCGCTTCGTGTCCATCCCCGTCTGTACCCCCACTGCACCCCCCGTGCCCGCCCCAATTAAAACTTAGGAGGGTTTTGGAGACTGTATTGAGAAATCAGCCCAAGTGGTCCAGTGACCCGGCTCCAGGCTCGTCTATGCAGGCACAGGCAGGTGGAGAACAGAGCCAGTTTCCCGTATAATTCCGGTCCCAAACAACGTAGCCAGAATTGTCCAAGTAGGAGACCTTTGATGTGCATTTTGCCCCTTACGTTACTGCATAATGTTTGGTATCTGCTAGTTCCCATTATCCGTATAGACACGTCCCAAGCCATCTTGCACTCGAAGTGCATTTCCCGGTTTTGCAGGGGAAAATAACCAAATCCAGTTGGAGGCACCCCAGCTTCATGGACCTTAGACTTCGATCCAGGCGTCACCCTCCAGCGGCAACCTAGGTTGCATCCCAGAGTCCAGCGCCCAGAACCTTCCTATCTGCCCCTCTCCCTTCGTGCGCTCGGGGGGCCGCGGTATCTGGGACTGGGCAGTCCCACCACGGTCAAAGGGGGGCGTCAGGGTCTGGAGACGCGCTCGGACTTGGTTTCCAGAAGGCGCCCCTCCACAAGCGCGAGGCCCGAGTGCGCTCCGCTGCCCCGAGGCCACCCAGCCTCGCTGCTCACACTCGCGCGGAAGAAGGCTGAGTCCGCCCCTCAGCTCCCACCGAGGCAGGGCCGAGCGAGTGAGAACGGGGTGCTCACTGCCTGCTCCACCCAAGACCCTTCCCTAGCCTGAGAGTTTTCGGATTTGCAGCTCCAGCGTCCCTCAACCGGCGCCCAGGCGCGCACCCCCTTTCCCGGGATGGTCGAGGTAAAATAAACACCGCGTTCACGCTAGCAGAACCCATCATTAGCCCAAACCACGGTTGAAATAATTGCTTCGTCGCAGAACGAGAGCAGCAGTAACCAGCCGGGTCTGCGCGGGACCCTCCCGCCGCTGGAGCCACATCGCAGCCGGGGCCAGCCCGGGCGGCGCACCCAGAGCCCCGCGGGGGCCTGGCCCGCGCGGAGAGAAACTGGTTCTGTGCCTCCTGCGGGAGGCAGATGCACCGCCTCGGCCGAACGCCAGCCCTCCGCGAGCCCTTTCTGGGAGGCAACGTCAAGAACGCTCGGGTCAGACTCGCACAAGCAGAGTGAGTCTCGGCTGCTTAAAAAGGGGAGAGAGAGGGTTAGGGCAGGTAGGCGGCGGTGAGGCGAAGCCCTTCAGAAAAATGATGCTTTGCGGAGAAAAACACGGGGGCCGCGGCGAGGGGGCGTTAGAACGCTTATTACTGGTCTCTTAAAAAGAGCGAATTTGATTCCTAATTGAGTTAGTTTTCATGGCGAATTAAATGGGTCTTAGCCCAATTTGGGGAGGTGGGAAAGACCCCTGTGGAAGCTTTGCCTGCGGCCGCCACGTGGACCTCCCTCATTCTTAAGTTTTAACAGCCAAAAGGGAGGTGGGAGGAAAAGCAAGATAAAAGGATCAGTTTTGACCTTGGGAATATAACCAAATGTTTAAAATATTTTGAGGTTTGTGCTTTTAAAAATAGCGGTCTTATACATCTTCCCATGTCAGAGGGAGAACTGTTGCAGGTAATTAATTGTTAATTATTAGGAAAAATACCCAGGATAACACTTAATTGGTGCCCGGGGAGAGAAATGAAATGCGTGTCTGAAAACCAAGTGCCCCGAGGAAATTACTTTCAAAAACGACCCCAGGTAGGACCTGTGTGGGATCCAACTGTTCAAGGATGTGGTGTATCTCCAGCCTTGAGAAAATATGTTTCAAAATAAAATGACTAGAAAGTTGGAGTGATTGCTTTAAGTTTCCACCTCGGTTTGATTTTTAAAATTTCCCAGGCGGAAGGTCCCCAGCTGGCAGCAAGGTGACACCGACAGTAAAAAAGGACAAAACCACATTTTAAATGGCAAGGAGCTCCAACTGTTAGGCGGGAGGAGCAGCAGCTGGGTGGGCGTCTGCACACACTCCAAAGGGAGACCTAGTGGAGGGGCTGGTCAGAGTCCCCATTCCAGGGAATTCCACAGAGGGAGGCTGGGGGGGGGCACCAGGACCCCTCAGCCTCCAAGGAGGTAAGCTTAGGGCTGCCAGTGTCTGCATTGCTATGAGCCATCCTGCCCCAATTCTGTGCCACAAAAAGAGCGGAGGTAAAGATTTTCCCTGAACACCCTGGGAGGGGGCAGTCTAGGGGCTAAGTGAACCCCCCACACACAGCAAGACGGAAGCGAGTGCAGAGAGGGCTGAGGTCCAGGCCAGGCCCCCACCGCCCTACCCTGGTGATTCTTAGAAACTGGAGTGTTGGGAGCAGAGCCGGGAAGCAGGGGTTGGAGTTGGTGGGGCCTCGCAGAGAGACCTCAGATTCGCCCCCCTTGTCCTGTGGGGTGGGGGTCACAGGGCAGGGACCTGAAGGCTGGAGGCTGTTATTTTGTTATTACCTGTGGCGAAAGCTGGGGACGGGTGTTAAGTGGAGCGTCTGAGTTTAGGGGGTTGACAGTCTCTGGTCTTCTTCCCGGATTTGCCAGTGGCAGCCCAGAGTCGGGAGGAGGGAGGGAGGTGTCTTACAAGTGATGGCACATCTGTAGAGCCCTCGCTGTCTCTTGCCATCCTGTCTGTGAAATGGGTTCAGCAACTCCTTAGCACAGGCCGGGACACAGCAGGCGGACAGTGGTTCTCTGACAACCAGGCTGACCATGCTGCTCTCCTTTAGTCTTCCTGGCAGCCCTAGGGTGAAGATACGTTTCTTTTCACCATCGTGCAAATGAGAAAGGGGGCTCAGAGAGGTCAAGAAGCTGTGCAGAGGTCACACAGCAGCTGGGGCAGGGAGGTGGGATTCTAACCGAGGTCTTTGGCTGGCCAGGCCCCTGCTCCAGGTGGCCACCCAACGGGGGTAGGTAGGGGCTCTGTTGGCTGCAGAGGGTGACCAGGGACCAAGCCTGGCCTGTGTGTGGTGGGCACACCTGAGACTTCATCATCCTTCCATGTGTCAGGAAGTCGGCTCCCAGTGTCACATGGCCCGAGGAGGGTCCTCTCCAGCCTAACTCTCTGCTCTCTGGAGTTGGTGTCAGGATTTCAAGCTACTTGCCCTTCCACACTGCCCGGGGGGCGTGTTTCACTAGAGCTCACATGGGAAGGGACTTGTCCAAAGTCACACATGAGCTGATTCCCTTATTGTGCTCATACCACCAAATCCTTGGTCCTGTCAAGCCAAGTCCCTGGGCCGGAGCCCTGCAGGTTTCCGGGACTGCTAGGAGAAGGGGAGGAGGACTCATCCCGCAGCGCCCCCAAATGATAACAAGCAGGCTAACAGTGACTCATTTATCTAATCCTCTCAACTACCCGGAGGGAGGTACTATCACTGTTCTTGTTCTGCAGATGAGGAACCTGAGGCACAGGGAGGTAAAGCTACCAGCCCTGGGTCACACAGCAATGGAGCCAAGTCTAGACGTGGTTTTGTTTGTTTAACAATTCTGCCCTGGTTCGAGCTGATGGTGTCCACCCCACCCCCACTCTGCCCAGAGCACTTCCGGCGTTTGTCCTCTGGTCCTCAGGCCGGCTCTGTGCGGGGCACTGACCTTAACCCCACTTTAAGATAGGGAAACTGAGGCATCCAGAGGTTAAATCATCTGCCAAGGCTCTCCTCGGTCTGCCTTGCCCTTGGCCTCCTCCGGCTTTACTCGGCCCCAGGGACAACGAAAAGGACCCCCACATACACCCTCCCCGACCCTCTTGGGAAAGCCCCACCCCAGGGCTAATTGGGGTGAGTCTGGGGTGCTCCCAGGAAAACTGGATGCAGAGAAACTGCGACGTCGGAGCGACTACTGCCCCCGAGTGTCTGGAGCTCGAGAGAAGTGTGCCCAGCAGGGGCCGCGCCGCAGACGCATCCCTTCCTCTTCTGTCCTCCTGTCCTCCCTGTCTCCTGCTGTCTCTCTGTCTCTCTCTCTCCCTCTCCCTCCCACCTACACACACTGCTCACTCCAGTCCAGGCCTCCCAGCCTGACCCCATCCGCAGCCCCCAGCTTTCTAGATGCCCCCATGCCCCAAGCAGACCACGGGAATCCGTGGGAGCTCTCTCTCAACCTTGGCTTTGCTCTCGTCTGTTCGTGTCTCTCTCACTCGATTCTCTCAGAGTCTGTGTGTCTCTTGGGGCCTCACTCTCTGTCTCTCTGACCTACATGTCTCCGGGTTCTGACGACCGAATATCCTGGTCTCTCTCTAGGGAGAAGAGGGTCTCCGTGCCTCCCAGCCATCTGTGCCCCTCCGTTCCAATGCACAGGGCAGGCTGCCCAGCGGCATGTCTGACTTCCCGGGAGCTGTGTCACCTTCGCCCGTGTCACACACACACAAGAGCTGGCTCTCCAGTCGATTGTGCAGACAGCAGGCCCAGCAAAGCTGTGCAAGCCTGTGCACGCCCAAATGGAAATCCTTCCAGGGGTCCCCGGGGCAGCTGAGCTACAACCCGGCTGGCACAAAAGGACCCACAGCAGACCTGGGGACGGCATGGGAAGAGGGTGTCACCTCCACTTTCTCAGGAAACCCGGGTCTGTGGGCTGTGCCCCCAGGCTGGTTAAGCCCCATCCTCTGTTCCTCCCTCCTGAGCTGTGCCAGGGCTGAGAGGATTTTGTTTTCTCCCTAAAAATAACACTTGTTTTCATCATTTTCAACACCCTCTAAAAGGGAACAGACAGAGCGTCACCAGCTGTAAATGGAGACCGATGGGCACATTTCAAGTGCACACACGGGCAGGTTTCTGGGAGCAAATTGCTGCTTTTCATTAAGACACAAATCTGAGCACATCCCCCCTTCACATCCCCGCTTTGCCCGGCCCCTCATTTCCCGGGTCTCACTCTGTCCTAACTCCTTCCCCTAGGTGGTTGTGTGTGTCTGATTTGATCTCCCTCTCAAATCTAAGAAACAGAAAATACCTGGCCCTTGAAATTTAATTTATATTTTCCTTTTGGCTTTTTTTTTCTTTGGAAACGCATTCATTTTTCATATTCTGTCACTGCACTGCCCCCACTCCCATCTCAGAGGGACTTACGGCCGCTGGGAGCCCCAGGGTCTGAGTGAGCCTTGAGCAACAGTCCCTGTGTCTCTGCTGCACCTTTTGAGCAGCCACCCTCTCCTTCTGTGTGGACCCTTCACTCAGAAACAAAATCTGGGAGCCACACCCTCCCCCACACAGCCGCGCGCACCAGGCTGGAAGGAACATCTTTGCCATCTTTCCCAGCACAGCTGTCCAGGCAGCGGGGATAAAGATAAAAATATACCGGGATGCTTGGGAGCCTGCCTCTGTGGGAAGGGGAGCTGCGGACGGGCCAGGCGTCCGGAATGGGAGCGCCAGGGCACTCGATGTCCCTAGAGCGGGCTCTGCTTCTGAGAGCAGTGTGCATGGCTAATGCCAGAAAACTCCCAAAAATCTCGCAGGGAAGAGGGCCGTAAATTCCTGGGCTGCAATGTTGTCAAATATTTCATTGAAGAACGTCATGGAAAATGCGTGCTTTCGGGTAAAAGGGCCAAGTGGAGGCGGCAAGCTCAGGGCTGCAGCAGCTCTAGCATGAGCTGTTTTTTTGTTTTTTTTTTTCTTGACCAAAATATGAACCTCTCTCTAATGTACAGCTGACAGGGGAGATTAACTGCCAGAGCCTGAGTGCAGGGGAACCCTCGCCCCAGCTGCTCCCCAAACGTGGCCCTGGTGGTCTGCACAGGTGGGGTGCTGAGGGGGTGTGGCAGGGCTGGGCGAGGCCGGAGGGTGCTGCCTCTCTCTCCTCCTCAGGGGTACCCCCATGAAGAGTCTCTGGAGGCCCCAGAATCTGGCTGGCTACTGACAGGAGGGGACAATGAGACTACCTTGGTTTGGAGTTTGCTTGGGCAGCAGTGAGCACAAGGGGGGACAACACCCCAAAGTGTGGGCATGCAGTTCGGATTGGGAGCTTTCCCAATGGCCCCAGCACACTTGAGCATGTGGGGTCCACAGGATTCAGGGCCCCCTTCTAGTGCTCATTCTACACACATCTATTGTCTCTGCATCTTCTCTATGCCGACGCAGATAGAGGGTCACAGGGTCCCCAGCTCACAGCCTCTCCAAGACCCACACAAGAAGGCGCCTGGTCCCCACATCTCCATTCCACTCCAAGAACCGCCCACCCTTCCCAGCACGACAAAATGCATAAAAGTTCTCCAACGCCACAAAAATAAAGTCGGAGAGTCACTTTGCTTCTCTGGGACCTGAGATCAAAACAGAACCAGCCTGACAGGGTTAGGGTAGTGGTTTCATCAGCTAGCAATGACCTCGAGGTGCCTTGGAAGGGCACACAGTCAGGCCTCAACAACTGTTAGCTGTGTGATTGCTGCATTTTTATTACTGCGTGTTAGATTGCGTGCAAACCTCCTGACAGCCTTCCAGTCACATCGCCATGTTCTACTGCGAACACACTGCCTGACGCTCCGGGAGGCAGGGTGTCACCATGCAGACCCCTCTCCTTGCAATATGCGTACTCAGGATGCACGCCACATCGTCTACAATCGCCCATGCTGTTCTGCGCCGCAGGCGTCAAGTTGTACATATTTTACAATGTTCGTGTAAACCTATACCATGTACGATGTAACCCCTTATATCATACGCGCACCCTACCCCAGTCTATGTAATTCTATATTATCTGCTCTGCAGAGCCTACAATATTCTGTGTCTGGAATACATTATATTGTACACACCCCCAGACGATTCCATATGTGTAACCTGCTATACTCTACACATTTATAACGTTCTGTGTATGGAACACTTCACGTTGTACGCGAATATTCTGCACACATAACATGCTATATTGTTCACATCTTCAAATATTCATTACGCACAAAGTTGCCACACCGTGCCCACATCTTACAATGTGCAGCATAGGAAATGCGTTCTATTTGCACACCTTGTGCTATTCTGTGCACAAACTGTCACCCACCTGACTGCTCGCTGCCTCTCTAAGTCTACGGTTCTTGCCCCTCTGCGCAGTATTATGCACACCAGCACGCGTGACGTGCACACATCTCAAGTGTGCAGGGAAATATCCCACTGATTTTGTACACAGAGGGTTTTATAATGCAGAGGAGGGAAATGCCTTCTCTCTTCCTGACTCTGACATTTCTCCCCACAGTGCCCTGTCCCTGAAGGTGCATTTTCACCACCAATATCCCACCCCAGAGCCTCCAGTCTCCCTAGGCCAGGCGGCTTTCCGTACTGCCCAACGCCCACCTCCGGTCTAGGGCCCAGCCCGCCCTACCTTGTGTCGCCTTTGGACGCCGCCTGGAAGGGGTTCAGGGAGCAGGGGCGAGGGAGGCCCAGGCCCAGCGCTAATGCAGAGCAGGGGCCGTGGCGGCGGCGGGCAGGGCGGCTGCCCTCGCGGTGGGTGGTCGGCGGCCGCCCCTGCCCCCGCCTGCGCGGCCAGCCCGGGCACAATCGGAACGGGATCTGGTTCCCTGCTCGGGTTACGGCGCGCTCTCCGCTGGGCGGCTTCACTTAAGCAATTAGCCAGTAAAAATACCTTGGGCTTGGGGAGTGGGAGACATTCAGGCGTGTCTGTTTTTACACCCCCCTCCCCATTTTGGGATTCCTGGGGACGGTGCTGAGGCACAGATTTGATTTGGGATGGGAAGGGGTCTTTATGGATTTTTAAGCGAAGAGCAAAAAGCTGCCCACGTCCCTGTCTGCATTCTCTCTGACTGTCCCTCCACCTGGGCCCTGGATTTTGTTTCTTTTTGCTGGAGAGCTCGCCTTTCTCTGCACAGTCTAGTCCGAGGCTCCCCAAAGCCCTAAGAAATAGGTCCCCCTTTTCGTCCCATTTTTTAGATGAAGAAACTAAGGTCGGCATGGTGATTATAGCTAACAATACTGTTTCATATACTCGAATGTTGCTGAGAGAGTAGATCTTAAATGCTCTCACTGCAGAAAAGAAACGGTAACAATATGATGGGATGGAGGTGGCAACTAATGCTGTGGTGGAAATTATTTTGCAACATATAAATATATCAAATCAACATGCTGTACACGTTAAACTTACACAATGTCAAGTGTCAATTATACCTCAATAAAGCTGGAAAGAAAATAGATCAATGAACAACCCCCTCTCCCCCGCAAAAGAAACTAAGGCATAAAGAACTTATGCAGCATCCCTCCGTGGTGGGGGCGGCTTCAGTCCGGACCATGACTGTAAGTCTGTAGGGAGAGGGTGCCTCTGCCCTGTCCATGGCTGACCTGCACCCTGTGGCCCAGGGCTTCATCCCTGGCCTGCAGTCAGACCCGGGTTTGTATCCTGGCTCTTCAGGGTGACCTAGGACATGGGGTAACCTTGCTGAGTGCCTGTAAAGGGAGGAATATGCTGACCTGGTAGGGGATTCTGTGAAGATTAAACAAGTATCTTTGGGGTATTTAACCAGGGTCCTGCGTTCATGGATGGGAGGTTGTGGGTTCATGGGTGGGCTCCAGGTGTTTGGTGAAACCTTGAAAATTATTCTACAAATGTCGCAGATATGTGCCTTGGGGGGTGGGGGACAGGATGTAGTTTTCAACAATTTATCAGAGGGATTCATGGCCCAGAGAAAGGTTAAGAACATCCAAGGGGGTGTTTATAAGGCAATGAGGGGTACCTGGTACATGGCCAGCAATCGATAAGTCCTATTATTATTATTGTTTGTGATTGTTATTATTTTGTCACCATCAGTTCTCCAATGGGTTTCTCTGTGCCCTTGAACCTGGGAGGCCAGGGGCGTGTGGGGCGACAGAAGCATTTCTAAACCCCACTCTCTCCACTTCTGGCCTGCAATGAGGCGTCTGGGGGGGTAAAATGCAAAGACAGTCTGTCCTTGGAGCTAGAGAGGAAATCTGGAGAGATGTTCACCTGGCAGCACTGGCTGACCCAGGCCAGGGCCTCACCGGGCCTCAGTTTCCCCATCCCCAAAATGCAAGATCAGGCGAGAACTCTCAGGGGCATCTTAGGAGCTGAGAGCTCAGTCTCCGGGCATGTGGAAAAGCGTCCCTGCTGTGGCTGTGGTTCTTCCCAGAATTGAGGGGGGTCCCCTCCAAATTACAGAGCTGGGAGCTCATTCCTCCTTCTTCCCTCTCAGGCCCCCACCTTTACCACACCCCTTGGTGCAGATTAGGGGTTGGGGAGAGCCCCATCTGCCACATCCCTGAGGCTCAGTGGCCACTCGGGCCCCCTCTCCCCGGACGCGGTGACTGCCGTCCTTCCCCTGCAGAGTCTGCTTTGCTGTCAGAGCCTGAGGGGTAAATGGAGGCCAGGGGGGGCCCTGACTTCACAATTCCTCCCCAGGAAGGTGGAAGCACCCTCACCCCCAACACACGGGAGCCCCCCAGGGGAGGGCACGAGAGACAATGATGTGCAGGAGGGAGGAAATCTGACCTAGGGGTTAGCCACAGAGGGACCCTGCAGCACCCCCTGAGGAGGGCCTAAGAGGGAAGGCGGCCACTGGAAAAAGGAGCCCCCAACTTCATGCTCTATACAGCTCCCTCACTTTCGAGGGCCCCATTAGTGGGGGGAGCGAGAGAATGGGAGGCGTTACTATCACTTTCTGGGAGCCGCGGGGATAAGCGCTGCACCCCTCGGTTTAGCTTGGGAGTGGGGCTGCCTCCCCTGCTCGCCTCTCTTCTAAAGGCCAGATGTGCTCCCAGCAGCTGGCGGTAGCGACCCCTTCGCGGGAACTTCCCTCCCGACGCCGCCGGGACCTCCTAGCCTGCAGCTGCCGTTTGGCAAAAAAAAAAAAAAAAAAAAAAGTGATGGTGGGAGAGAATGTGAGAAAGTGTGTGTGCGTGGACGTGTGTGCGCTCGTGTGGAGCGGCCGCGCGTGCGACTGTGTGTGCATGTGCGGCTGGCTGTGCGTGGGCGAAAGCCCAGTGAAGGAGCGTATGCCATTAACCGAAAGTTTGTCCTCAGCGGTAGGGAGGCCTGTGCGCTCGTGCGAGAGTTGGGGGCGCCTGAGCCGTGAGGGGTGTTCGCTGGGAAGATGTATTCGAGACCGTGCAAGGTGTTCGAGAGCACCTGGTCTGTGGATGCTGGCTGGGCTGTGTAAAGTGGAGGTGGGTCTGCCACTGCGCAACTACCTGCGCGAAGACAACCACACACAGGGCAGTCACGTTCCACGCTCGCCCTTTCCCCGGGCCGGTTGGGCTGTTTGCGCGCGGAGCCCAGGCCGGGAGCGCCGGGCGGAAGCACAGCGCGGAGAGGGTGACTCTCTCTCATCTCCCGCTAGCGCGGCTCCGCCGGGGAAGTCGGCGACCGCCGGGCAGGCTACGCCGGCGAGCCCCCCAGCTCCTCGCATGGACGTGCCAGGCGCCCCGGAGGCGACCAGGCGTCTACCACCGAAGCTGAAGGCGTCCGAGCGAGGAGGGGAGTCAGCGGGGGACAAGGAGGCCAGAGTAACCCGAGAGGCCGGTGGGCTTTGAAAAGTGCCGCGGGCCGCACTCCGAGCCCGGCACACGCCTCTCGCCCCAGCTCGCGCCAGGACACGGAGTCCTGGCTCCTCGCGATGACCCGCGAAAACACCCCTCGCCTCCCTCCTCCCAACCCCGGGCCCTGGCCGGAGAGGGCGACCGGGTGCCCCGCAGTCTATGCGCGAGCAACACTCACCTGGGTCCCTGCGCGCCGCGATGCGCCCGGCTCCAGCGCTGTCCTGCGCTCGGCGCCACTGTCACCCCTACCCTGTCCTAGCCTGAACCCCAGCGCTACGAGGTTGGCGGGGGAAGGCGTGAGTGCAAGCCCCTGCTGAGGGCAGCCAGGCGCGTGAGGGCCACTCAGGCCCGCGCTCCCCGCCCGCGCAGACTGCTTTCCGGAACCTGGCCTGGCGCGCAGTGTCAGAGGCCCCCGCGGCGGCGGCAGGCCGAGCCCACAGGGGCATTAGGCCAACTCCCCCCGCGCACGCGGAATTCTCTATTATTATTATTAAAGAATCCCCCAGAACGTGTTTATGTTGAGCCGTATAAACTTCCTGCCAAGGCCTTTACCATCTATGAGAAGTCAGAACCTGCTCTTGGAGAGTGGGGACACCGGGGCTACGGGGCCAAATAGGCGGGTTTTCAGTGTGTGTATGGGGGGGAGTCAACTGGGTTACGTGTGGATTCAGATCCGAGCCTGGCTAGTGTACACGTGAGCGAGAGTAGGTGCGAATTTAAGCTCCTGTGGACCTACTGTGCGTGCGTGAGTGAGCGCTAAGGCGCGCACACGCCTGAACACCGTGTATGCGTGAGTGGGTACGTTTGCACGTCTGAGTCTGCGTAATTTACCGAGTTTGCACGTGCATCAGTGCATGCGTGTGTGTGCATGAGTACACGAATACGTGAGTGAGTGAATGAGCCGGGCCGCTAGTTCGGGGAGCCTGTGCGGTTTTGGTCCCCGCAGGGCCAGCTATTCTCACTCGCTCCGGACCGGCCCGCGGCGCCGGAGACAAAGCGGCAGCGACCCGCCCAGCGCTTTCGTTTTCCGCCCGCGCTCGGCTCCGGCGGCCGCCCGCCTGCTCGCGCGCTGCTGGGCGAGTCCGAAAAGTCCCGGGCGCGGCGCAGTCCTTCCCGGGGCGGGGAGACTGGGTAGGCGGTCCCTCGCGGGAACAGACGCCCGCTGGTCGCGGGGACCCGTAGCCAAGGCGGCTGTGCCCGCGATGGCCAGGGCCTGGAGGCCGCTGCCGCCGCCGCAGTTGCGATTTGCCACCGGGCTGTACGCGTCGGGGAAGGCCGGGGACCCGGGGTGCGTTTCCCTCCGCGCCGCCCGGGCAGGGAAGGCGGGGGCCTGCGCGCAGCGGGGCTGAACCGCGGGCCGAGGGCGCATTAACACTTGCTCGCCAGGTTGGTGGAGGCGGGGCGGGTTCTGCAGGCGGTCGCTGGGCCGCGAGGGTGGGGGCCCTTTAAGCTCCCACCAACGCGGGGGCCGGAGGGGGGCGGGGGGGGGAGGGAACTCCTGGAGGGTCTTACGCCGGCCCTCGAGACGCCGCCGAGAGAAGATGCAGTGAGGACGGCCTCGGCTGGAGTTGTGGAGCCGAGCGCCGCGGGTGGCGGGGACCAAGCGCTGCTCCCCGCGGGGGCGCACGGCAGCGGGCACTGGAGGTGGTGCCTCCCCCAAAAAACCGGTGGGGGGCTTCCTCGCGGCCTCCGCCCGGGCTGCAGAGAGGCTGCTCTCAGCCTCCGCTCTGCTCCTTCCCTTGTGGGAGGGCGAGAGGGAAAGAGGGAGGAGAGAGAGGTGGGGGAGGAGGGAGCTGGAGAGAGGGGGACTCTGCGCCAACCACCGGCGGATCCAGCAGCTCCTCGGGGAGGACGCGCGGGCGGGGGAGGGCGCGCCGAGGCTCGCTCGGGAGAAGTGGCCGCCGATGACGGCAGAGGTGCAGCCAGCCCCGCGCGCGCAGCCCCCTCCCCCTCGCCCTCCTCCCCCTCCCCCTCCTCTTCCTCCTCCTCCTCCTCCCGGCTCGTCGGCTGCGCAGAGCAGCGGCGGCAGCGGCGGCGGCGGCAGCAGCCACCCGATGTCTTCGGCGCCCGAGAAGCAGCAGCCACCGCACGGCGGCGGCGTTGGCGGCGGCGGGGGAGGCGGCGCGGCCATGGACCCCGCGTCGTCCGGCCCGTCCAAGGCCAAGAAGACGAACGCCGGCATCCGGCGCCCCGAGAAGCCGCCCTACTCGTACATCGCGCTCATCGTCATGGCCATCCAGAGCTCGCCCACCAAGCGCCTGACGCTCAGCGAGATCTACCAGTTCCTGCAGAGCCGCTTCCCCTTCTTCCGCGGCTCCTACCAGGGCTGGAAGAACTCGGTGCGCCACAACCTCTCGCTCAACGAGTGCTTCATCAAGCTGCCCAAGGGCCTCGGGCGGCCCGGCAAGGGCCACTACTGGACCATCGACCCGGCCAGCGAGTTCATGTTCGAAGAGGGCTCCTTTCGGCGGCGGCCGCGCGGCTTCCGAAGGAAGTGCCAGGCGCTCAAGCCCATGTACAGCATGATGAACGGGCTCGGCTTCAACCACCTCCCGGACACCTACGGCTTCCAGAGCTCAGCCGGCGGCCTCTCGTGCCCGCCCAACAGCCTGGCGCTCGAGGGCGGCCTGGGCATGATGAACGGCCACTTGCCGGGCAACGTGGACGGCATGGCTTTGCCCAGCCACTCTGTGCCCCACCTGCCCGCCAACGGCGGCCACTCGTACATGGGCAGCTGCGGCGGCGCGGCGGCCGGCGAGTACCCGCACCACGACAGCTCGGTGCCCGCCTCCCCGCTGCTGCCCGCGGCCGCCGGCGGGGTCATGGAGCCGCACGCCGTCTACTCGGGCTCGCCGGCCGCTTGGCCGCCCTCGGCCTCCGCGGCTCTCAACAGCGGCGCCTCCTACATCAAGCAGCAGCCCCTGTCCCCCTGCAACCCCGCGGCTAACCCCCTGTCCGGCAGCCTCTCCACGCACTCCCTGGACCAGCCGTACCTGCACCAGAACAGTCACAACGCCCCAGCTGAGCTGCAAGGTGAGTGGGGAGCTGGGCCGGCCCGGTCCTGGGGGAATCCGACATCTGTGAGCGCTCCGCCGGACCCAGCCCCCGGAACCGAACCGCGGACTGCCCTGGGAGACAGCCTGCGGCCCACTTCTGTTCGGTGCCAACCCCAACACTGTGGGGAGGCATCTGCTCCCCAGGTTGTCCCTGGGCCCCACCTCCCCCTCTTTGAGGAGGGTGTGCAGCTTGGGGCCCCCAATTTGGGCCAAGGTATCACTATTTCTCTTTTTCTGTTTCAACTCCGGGCTGCTGGCTGCCCCAGGCCTTGCCAGGTAGGCCCCATTCTCACCAAAACGACTCAGACCCCAATATTCTAAGTCCCTTCTGGTCCCTTAATCCCGACACACCTCAGCAAATTCCGAGGAGGGTGCTGGGCCCCCGCCCTGGCCAGCTGGCTCACACTCCCCAGGGGTCACCCAGAAAGCTGCCGAGAGAGCCACCTCTCCTCCACACCCAGGCAGAATGGAAGAGTTAGGCCCAACACAGCCTGGGCCCAGCGCTCAGAGCTCAGCGCCCGGCCTTGCAGGAACCAGGTCTAGCTGTGCAAACGTTGAATCAGGGACACTGTGGTGACAGGAAGAAGGGTGCTGTGGCCAGGCCCAGAGCCAGGCACGGAGTTGCAGGCCCCACAGACTCTTTGTTTCTCAGGATCTAGGTTTTCTGGTCCCTGGGTTCCCCCGTCACCCTCTGACCAAGAAGATTCAGTACAGTCTCTCCTCCTGAACTCCCCATCAGCACCCACCAGCAGCCTTCTGGGCCTAGTTCTGGAAAGAGCCTGGTGTGAGCTAAGCAGGGCCTGTCAGGGGTCAGCTGTCAGCAGCCTGCGGGAGGCAGGAGCCAGCCTGGAGGCTGGAGAGCCGCCTCTCCGCGGGGGTCGCCCTGCTGGGGCTGTGTCAAACTCCTGGGCTCCATCTGCCCTGGACGTCCCCATTCTCCAGGAGGCCACTCTTCTGGAGAAGCTGCCCTTGGCACTCGGATGGCCCTGCCACTTCCCTGCTCCTGGCACGGCCTCTCGCTGCACCAGGGCCTCCGCAGCCTTTGGAGTTGGGAGGTAGCTGCTCAGGCGGCCGGGTGCAGGCCGCCGGAGTCCTCCCTGGCGTCTGCTGGTCCCTGGCTGACCCCCCTCACCCCTTCCCCTTTGGCCTCCGGAAGCCCCCGGTGCCGGGTTGGTGTCCAAGGCGAGAGAGGCCCAGGCGGCGGGCGCTCCGGGAAGCAGGGATCGTCGCTGTGTCCAAGGGGCTTCCCTTGGTGCACAGCCGAGGGCCGGGGCCACCCGAGGGCCGGGAATGGGGGAGTGTGGGAGCGGCGGGCGGAGCGTGGGGAGGCGCGGGCCGTGCGCCTGAGCCGGGCAGGCACGCCCCGTGCGCCCCCAGGACTGCGCAGCTTCTCCGCCTTGAACTCCGGCCCCCGGACGCTAACCCTTTACTCCCTGCCCCCTCCTGTCGCCTTGCCTTGCAGGCATCCCGCGGTATCACTCGCAGTCGCCCAGCATGTGTGACCGAAAGGAGTTCGTCTTCTCTTTCAACACCATGGCGTCCTCGTCCATGCACTCGGCCGGCGGCGGCTCCTACTACCACCAGCAGGTCACCTACCAAGACATCAAGCCCTGCGTGATGTGAGGCCGCGCGGCGCTCCGGGCACCGGCCGGCCGGGCGCAGGGACCTCGGAACCCATCGCCAGAAACTGCTTTATTCTCGAGGTATAACCGTTGGCAGAAGAAAAGGGTTTGACCCCTCCCCAACCGGATTATTTGGAAAGGAGCCCTCAAGGCGAAGACCGGGTGCAGTAGTCGGCACCTCTTCCCCCACTCCCTCAAAAATTTTGAAAAATGGCGGCGGCGCGGCCTGATCAGACTGCAGCTGTTGGTAAATAAATATGTATTTTTGATCCAATTGAAACCGGCCGAGAAGGTGCTGTGTTGGGGAAACCCTCACCATCTAAACAAGATTCTGCTGCGGTCTCCCCTCTTCCCCTCCGATGGCAAGAGTGGGGAAGGTTGATAGAAAAAAGGCAAGCACGTGAGACCGTCATTATCAAATACTTTTATTTTTTGGTTGAGTATTTATCTTCTTATTTTTAATTTTTTTGGAAAGAATGTCTTGGAATGCGCAAGTCTCCTTTTAGAGCCGTCTTTTGCAGGGAAGGGGGGACGAGAAACTGCGCTCTCCCTCCGCACCTCAGAAGCCCTCCGTGACCACAGGTGGATCTTTGTGCGAACAACTTGCATTTCTGAAGCCACTGTTCGTCTTAAAAAAGAAACCAGAAGGAGCCAAGAAGCGGGCGGCCCTCGGGCCTCTGCCGCCCCCCTCGCCTTCCTCTTCTGCCTTCTCTCCAGTCTTTCTGGTTTTGTTTCGAATTTTCTTTGGACTTTCTTGGTGGGTGTGTTCGTCCCGAGCCCCGGTCTCCGGATGTCTACTGTGAACCTTCCGGAGCCAGAGCGAGGCGCGCAGGGCGCCCGCCGCGGGACGGGCAGGCCCGGGAGCGCGCGGATTCAGGATCGCGGGGACGCAGGAAGGTTAAGGCACTTTTAAAACTCTAGCAAGGCTCATCCTGTTATTTATTCTACTTTCTTTCCCTGATAATCGAAACACCGCATAGGCTCCTCCGTTTATCAGTATTAATGGTGTAACTTTGTTGGCAATATTTGCCGCGTAGAATTTTTTTTTAGATATCCATTGTAAATTTGAAACAAAGTCCGATCTGTGTAAAAACAAATTTCCATATGTATTATATAAATATATATATAAAATGAAGGACTACCCCCCCCTTTTTAGTATTTTGGCTGCTGGGGTGCAGCGTTTGTGACACGTATTTTAAATTTCCTTCTGCACTGTATAAAATGACAATTTGAGGATGTTTTGCCTTTGTGTATTTTTTTCCTAAAAAAAGAACAAAAATAAAAATGTATAACATTTGTACCCGGCCTTTCACATTGTATCAACTAGAAATAAAATCGCATGAGTATCTGATTGGGATTGGAATTGCAGAATATCTTCCAAACCCCAAAATGTAGAGAGAAACCTGTCTGGGACCTCTAGACTTTTTTTTTTTTTTTGGATTTAAAATATGGGTGATTCTTAATACTTTTTTTCTTTTTCTTTTTTATGTGTTGGCTAATCCTCCTCTTTTCACTCTTCATTTCACATTGAAGTGAAATCTGGACAAGAGTAACAATTTTTCTTGGCTTCTGTTTTTTAAGAAGAGCCCTCTGCCCCTCTAACTGTCATTTCTCATTTTAAAGAAATAATCAAAGGTTTAAAGAAAAACTGTAGTCTTCCTTCCCCCAGGGAAAACCATATATCTGTAAAATATATGTATATAAATATATACAAATTATATTTCTTACTTTTTTTGCCACTTCAAGACCAATGAGTTTTACTCTGAGTTTCAGACTTTACTGTTCCCAAATTCTAGCTGTTATAAATCGTGAAACAACTTGTTTTGTGGGTTTTTGGGGGGGGTGCCCTACACTTGGTTTTCCCCAATCCAGGAGCAAGTACAGTTTGAGCAGGAAAAGGGCCGCTGATGGGAGAGCAGGGTGATAGGAAATGTTTCCAATCCGGTAACATTTTCCCCAAAATCATTAGGGGGAAAAACATTTTTAAACCTGCGTCTCCTCCTGACCACCCTCTTTCTACTCCAATTCCTGGCTACCTAGGAAAACAAACACAATCAAATCACATTGTTGCTGGGGCTGTTGGAGACCCACCGCAGTTTCTCCGCATCGTGGGGTCGTGAGCCTCCGAACCTGGTTCTCCTCAAATTTGACATTTTGGACGTGAGGGTAATTTCTCCGGTGCTCTGTTACATCAAAATTATCAATAAACTCGCCCGGGCAATTAATGTCCCAAACTAACAGCTGTCTATAAAACCGAGTGGGGATAGGAAAAGGCCGACGACTCCGTCCCTCGGGGTCTTGGGCAGGACGAAGCGGCGGGTTGGGTCTCCCGGGCGCAGCGCGCTGTCGCCCGCACGCGCCTAGCCCTGCGCTCTGGGGCAGGCTCGCAGCTGGCGGAGAAGGCACCATCCTCGGACGGAGGCCACCTCTCCGCATCCCCAGCCTCCCACCGGTGCCCAGGAAAACAAGACCAGAGAAAAGCCCCCAGGCCTCCGGCGCGGGAACATGCTCGCATCCAGACAACCTCCGCAGGCAAGAGCGGGGCCGCCGCCTCCCTCCGTCAGAGACTGCGCCCCAATTAGGAGGCTCCGGGGAAGTGGGGCTGATTAGGAGAAACCCAATGCCAGCCCAGCCGGCGCGCTCCCTGGTCTCCTTCTACAGCGTCTCCAGGCCCCGCGCCCACTCGCTTGGCCCCTTGGCGCGCCAGAGACCTTCTTCGTGCGCCTGGTTGTGCGCGGCTTTGGCGCCGCTGGACCAGAGGCCGGCGTGGCGGCGAACCTCGGCTTCCTGTTCATCTCCCCGGCGGCGCCTTTATTTCAGCCGGATCTCCCAGCGCGTCCACGTCCCGGCCGGGCTGGGTGGGAGGGACCCAGAGGGCCCTGTGCAGGAAAACCGGCCCCGGGGACCCTAGGGATGGGCTGGCCTCTGTCTCCGGGACTGACCTGGGGCCTAGGGATGAGAGAAAAGTCTCAGCCTTCCCCGCAGAGACACCTTGGCTCCAGGCAAGCCCCAAAGGGCCAGATTCCGCAGACCAAACTGCTTCCACGCCCACGTCGGAGATTTCACGCCGCCGCTGCGGCTGCGTGGAGACCGCGCTCGCTTAGGTTGTGTCTTCCGCAGGGCTCATTTCGACCCTGGCTCACACGGGGGCCGCGAGGCGAAGCTCCCACCACCACAACAGCGTACCCGGTATGTGCAAGTTGAGAGCTTAACATGTAAAGGCCCTTCTGAGTCGGGTGCAAAATCACGCGCCCTGCGTGCGTACACGGGTATCTTTCTAGCGTAGGGGTATCCTCGACAGAATTAACTTAGAATCTCTGCACACACCTTTAGAGGGTTTGTCTTGGAACAGTGAGGTCAAGATGCCCTAAGTGTAAGAATCTCCCAAATAATAAAAGGCCCAGAGGCGGGGAGTGGCAAGGATGTATGCGATGGGGTTTCCGTTCGTGAATTACAGATCCCGAGGACGCTGCGGTTCTCCGCACGGGGCTAACCCTCTGGCCACACCCGAGTCTCAACGGCTTTTGCCCATTGCAGCCCCGACAGGGAGCAGAAGCTCCTCGGCGGGGCTGCCGGGTTTCCCGAACAGGCCCGTGCCGCCTGGGGCTCGCTCTTAGGTCCCACGTCCGGGCCGCAGCGACCAGCGGCTGGAAGGCGCTCAGGGTGTGCGCTTCAGATGGGAAGGTGACTGGCCCAAAGGCCCGCTCTGTCCCACTGTTTTCTTTTCCCTTTGGGGCTGAAGGGCTGGGGACTGGGTGGGGGGGGGGGCGGTGGCGCACGAAGGCCTGGCTCCCTGCCTTTGCCTTCAAGCCGCCCACTAGCAGGCAGCTGTCTCTGGGGTAGTGGAAAGACTAAGCTAGAGTCCTGGCTCTGCTGCCATCCGACCTGGGCAAGCCACGTCACCTCTGAGCCTCGGTTTCCTCATTCAGTAATACTGCCCTTGCGACCTGTGGGGACAACGGTTGGTTTGTGGGGTGATGCTGATCAGGAGCAAGACTGCCCAGCTCTGTGGTACCGACAGGAGTGGCGGTGAGACCCACCCCTTTCTCACCCTCCTCTCCAGAGATATGCCGGCGTGTACATTTGAGGAGGTGGGGGTGGGTGCCAGACAGGGTGCAAGAATCCATATTTTACAAGGCCCCCTGCTCAGGGACTCCCCATGAGCACCTAGTTTGGGAACGATTTAACTCCCCATCTTCCAGTATGACACACCTGGACTTTCCCTCCCTTTCCAGGGATAAGGAAGACATCACACATGGCTCAAAAGTTGGAATTTTGACAATGGGGTTGGGTCTATGGGTCCGACCTGGACCCACAACCAGGATCTCCTAACCTCCAGGCCAAAAGACCCCTGAGCCAACGACATCATTTCTGATGGTGGCTCTCAGAGTGCAGGCCAGGAATTTCATCAGAAATACTCGGGGTGTCTACTCAAACTGCAGATTTCGGGGGGTGGGCACTGAGAGCCACTGGATAAGAATTCCTGGTGGGAGCCAGGAATCCACAGTCTTCACAGATTTGCAGGTGGTCCTGGTGAGCGCTAAAGCTTAGCGTCTCTTCCTTCTTTCTCTGGGCTCCCGAGAAAACCCTGCTGAAGGCAGCTCAGCGCGGCCTCTGCTGCCCCCTCCTGCCCAGCGGTCCTGGGCCGGCTCCTGAGTCTAAAGAGCAGATGACTGAGAGAATTTGGAGCCCAGGCAAGCAGACACAGGGCTGAGGTTTACAAGCCATGCCCTGTGCCGGGCCCTGCGGCCAGCCCTCTTCACACACACCATCTCATCCATCCTCCCAGTGGTCCTCCTAGCCAGGTCCTGTTCTTACACACACCATCTCGGTCCATCCTCCCGGAAGTCCTGTTAGGTAGTCCTGTTACTACTCCTGCTTTCCAGATGCAGAAACTGAGCTCAGCCAGCTTAGGGGACGTGCTTCAGACACTGTTGATAAGAGGTGGAATTTGGACACAGATCCAGAACTTTCTGACCCCAAAGCCCATGTCCCTAACCATTGTACTACATGGCTCCCAGTCACCTATTTTCCTCTAGCCACAGGGCCTAGTGGACAAAGAGGGAAGTTGAAGTGTGGTCCATGATCCAGCCTCTGCCGGCTGCTGGCCTTTGCTGGGGAGATGGCAATGGGCAGGGGCCACACCTGTCAGATCCCTCACTCTGTTCGAGCTGGGGTGGGCCTTATGTGGACTGGGTGCAGAGACTGGCCTAGCAGTGCCAGCTCAGACCCCTGACATTCACCTCCTCTCTGGGACAGTGGACTTAGATTTCATGGGTTTCCGCCATGGCTCCCCATGAAAGCTGCCTTCACCTCCTTGGGACCCGTTAGTCCAGCGGAGAAAAACTGAAACAAAAGTCGAAGCTCAAGGCAAGAGAGGCCAGCTGGGGCAGCACATGTGGCTGTGCCTCTCGGCTCTGCTTCTGAAATCTTCTGGGCATCAACATCTCAGAGTTCTGGGCTGATTTAAGGAGAGAGGCCTTTGCTCAACATCTCTCGACGGCAAGCCATGTCCATTCACGATGGGACACTTAATTATCATAGGAGCGAGACAAATCACGGGTCTTTAACAATTATATTGATTTATATTCTTTGGGGGTGGGCAAGGGAAGAGGGGTAAGTGACATCTGCCAGTGTGACACATCGTTGGCATGAAACAACAGAAGGACAGAGGAATAGCCCCCATGCGAGGTGCTGAGTGCCTACTCCGGTCTGCCATTGGACTAGACTAGATCCGGGGGCTGACACAGCCCTGGCATCACGGGCCCACAGATGAGAGCACTGTTTCCAGCACGAGGATACTGAGGGGGTCTGGTTGACACCCTGAAGAGAAGCCGTCACCAAGGCCAGGGCAACCCCGACCCCAGCAGAGGCAGAAGGCTGGTGCTCTTCAAGCCCCCGGTATCAGCACGGTCACCGAGGTGCCCCTCCAACTCCGATGGCGCAGGCTGTCTGTGGGGACTCTGGACTTGTCCACAGTGGACAAGCTCGCTGGGCCAGGTGCAGGCCATCCCCTCTGGCTTATTCTCCTCGGTGCTTTGTGTCAGCAGGATGGCAGTGTGGGGAGAAGTGTAGCAGCTGGACAGTGGTCTGGGGAGGAATGGTGGTAAGAAGCGTCTCTGAGCGTCTTATTAAACTAGCGACAGCCCACAGGGAGACCTGCTGTGTCTAGGGTTTATGGCCACAGGGGAGCGTGCAGGTCCTCAAACGTCCCCTGGAAAAGGACAGAAACAATTCTGTCTGGAAATTTTCCCCAAAGCAAGCTGCAGGTCTGCACACTATGTTACTGGGGCCCATGTGACACCTCTGCATAGTCACAGCTTGTGTCAAGCAGGGAGGGCTGGGCCATCTCTGTCCAAGGTGGTGCAGACATGGGCAGTGGGGACATGCAGGCAGTGGGTCTTGGTTAACTTTCCAGGGGCCTTCACCGTGATGCCCTCCCCAGGGACAGTGCTCAGGGTCAGGGGACCCTCCCTGGGAGAGGAGGGGCACCCTCCGCATCCCACCCAGCCCAGGGATTTCACCCCTGCTGTTTCTCTATGAAGCAGCAGCGCCACCTGCTGTCCACTTCACAGAGTTTGTGTTGGGACAACAGCGGAGACCGACGCATACACCAGCCAAGAAAAATGGATTTCACCCAAACGTGGACAGCAGATGCACACAGGTGAACCCGATTTTTGTTTCAGGCCCTTTGACCTTTGTTAAGGGGTCGCTGGCTTTTTTGGGAAGTGGATCACACCAAATTAATTTAGACTTTTCCTAATCACATAAATGATAGGGCTTATTTAAAGTAAAATAAACCTTAGAAAAGCGGTAAGCAAGCAAACATTGCTTCAAACCCTGCTCCCCCCAGACAGCTGTGTGGGTCCCAGGAAACATCTGCCTGCACACACAGACCCCCGCTGTTCCTGGAGAAGCAGATAACCAGCGTTGTGGGTGAGACTGCCGGAGTCAAGGACCTCAGTTCGAGACCTGACTCCACCTCTCCCCAACTTTGTGAGCTCAGGCAGGTGCTTCGCCTCTCCGTGCCTCAGCTTCCCCATCTATAAAATGGGATGGTGGAAGGAGCACTTCTCTCAAAGCATTGATGTGAAGCTTAAGTGAATTAAAAACCTATGAAGGGCTTATAGGTGAAGAAACCAAGGCACAGGGAGGGTAAGCACCTTGACTGAGGACACACACTGAGGAGTCCAGGCAGAGCTGGACTCACTACAAATCCTGGCGCATGGCTTCAAGACCACGCTCAACCATTACATCATCTCTCTGGCATTCCTACAAGCCACTGTGGCTTCCAGTACCCAAGGCCCCGCTAGTGGTCAAGAGACGATCCATCACTGTTTCTCCAGAGGACAGGCTTCTCCCTTGCCAACTGGGAGAGGCCCTGGGGCTGAAAGCCAGCTCTGCTGTGTGGCCCCAGTGAGTCATATCACTCTCTGAGCCACACCTTTCTCCCTGGACAATGGGAACATAGGAGTGCCTGCTTTGGGGGTTCTTCTAAGGGCTGAGGTAACCCCTTCTCTGAGGCGGGGAGGGATGTTGGGTTTGCTCACAACTCAGCACCTCAGGGCCTGAGTTTATTGCTTCCAAAGTGCAAAATGTCCACATTACATGGTCACACGTCAGCTCCCATTCTAACCTTTGTGATTTATGGACATCGAAATAAAGGGTTCCATTCACAGGAAGAAATCCTGCCCCACTGGAGCAACAGGAGTGTGGGCTCCACCGTTCAGAAGTCTCTGCTTATTTGAAAGCTTGCCCAGGCATCTCCAGTGAGAACCTGGGATGATGACAAGGATTGGCTAAGTGATCGGGACTTGGGGGAGGGCATGGGGGGGGACAAGCAGGGCTCTGCCATGCAGAGGGGACCAGCCACCACCACTCCGTGCCCCAGTTTCCTCACCTCCAAACGCAGTAAGATACCAGGCCACTTCAAGCAACAGAGGCACGGCTGGCCCGGCGCCCAGCTCACGGTGGCCTTCCAACAGGGACAGCTGTTCAGTGAGTGCAGGGCAGAACTGGAGGCAGGACACATGCAACACAGAGAGCGGACAAAACCCGCTGCCCACTGCCAGGAGGCTCTCCTGCAGGCTTCTGGACTGAGCAGACCAGGGCCCTGCATTCCTCTTCCAGAAAGTGCTCCTGGTTTCGTCTGCCTCTTTCTACCTTGGGTGGCAAGTGAAGACAAGCCACAGTGCAGGAAGACACATGGGTAATTCTGGCTTAGTCTATGCTCAGCTACCATTTGACTCCCGGCTTCACTACCCACCAGCTGAGGGACTATTGGCAAGTCAGTTCCTCTCCACCTTGGTCATCAGTCTGTGCAACAGGGAGGTCCCTCAAAAGTGACTATGATTAAGTGAAATTATGCATTTGCATATTGATGTCTATAACTTATATATCTTCAGTAATATATATGTATTTATATATATATAATTTATATATGAATATCATTATCTACAATATAAATGAAACTATGCAACTTTTTATTAATGAAGAACAAATACTCTCCAAACTGAAAGCAGCAAAATCATTCCTTTCCCTCCTGACAGCAGTGTGGGAGGGCTCAGGGGGAACAGACGGCTCATCTGGGGCTGGAGGATCCACTTCCAAGATGGCGCTCCCACATGGCTGGCGGGGCGGTGCTGGCTGGTGGTGCTGGCTGGCGGTCCTGTCCCTAGGCAGCGTGTGCCTCCTCACAGCACAGTGGCCAGGTTCCCAGAGTGAGCACCCCAGGAAGACAAGGTGGAAGCTTCCAGTTTCTGAATCCCTCATGTGAGCTGCCACAGTGTCACATGAGGCTCCTGCTGCAGCCTATTAACTAGGCTGTCCCAGAGCCCAGAGTCAAGGGCATGAGGCACAGACCCCTTCTCTGGGTGGAAGGAGTGTTGAAGAACTTTGGGGCCCTGTTTTACAGCTTCCACAGCATGTAAAACAGTTCAATAAATCTGAGCTATTATCATCAGAAGTGTCAGCTGGCACCAGATGCCAGTTCAGCTCAGGACATCGCCCTCCCTCAGCTGCAGGAGAAGGGGTCAAGTAGGCAGCACCCCTTAAATAACGCTGTGGGGAAGCCTTGTACATTCACCGACGTGTTAGCCTCTCCCTCTTGCTTTTATGTATGGGGTTCTGTGTAAGGTTTATTTTGACGACAGGCCTCCCTAGAACCCCTCCCTCCAGAAAAACACTTTGAAATTGACTATAGAGGCCATGGTCCTTAGGTTTCAGGGGTATCTGTTCTATTTGGAGTATTGGTTGGATTAGACCCAGATAAAGGGGAAGTGAGTTTAGCAATCCCCATTCGGCGGTTTCTGCTGGGGGCAAGGGTGTGAGAATCAGAGTGGAAATGTTGGAAACAGTCATCTGCGAGCCAGGCACTTCCTGGGGGGCTGTGGGGCAGGGTGGGTGATAACACATGGTAATGCTCCCCAGGAAGATCAGAAAAGGTGAAGGGAAGGAATCCTCACGTTTGCTCCTTTGGCAAAAAAGCAGAAAGCTTCATTATCTCATGCCAAATAAGATCATCGGGCCCTGGTTCCTTAAAATGCAGCGTGAAGGTTTCAGGCTCAGCCAGTGAGAGTGCAGGGATCGATTACTGATGTCTGCTGTGGGTGAGGATTGGATGGAGAGGTGTGCTTCCCTTACATTTACCGTCGCCAGACCTGGTTACTATCTCTTTCTAAACGTCTCTCTCCATTGTCTCTTCACCAAGCAGCTCTTTTGTTGTCTCAGCTGCACCAGCTCCCTGTTCCTGGGTAGTTTTGTTCTCAGGCTTTCTTATTTGCAGTCTCCTGTCATCATCAGTTTCTTCCTCATCATGTGGGGTCTGGGGTGAGGTACACGTGGGTCACTGGATGAGAACTAAGGATGCCCAATGGACAATGGGAGGGCAGACCCACAGAGGTGGTGGGCAGGACGCCTCCCTCGAGTCTAGGAGGGCAGGCCGCCCCCAGCAGCTGCAGGGCTGCTGGCTGGGCTGGGAGGATGGGGCGTTAGCAGCGCTGTCCTTGATCCTCACCTGGTGGGGAAGGGAAGCACGGCTCCTGTGGGCGGAGACCAGGGCCCGGGTGCCAGCTTTCCCTCTGCCTGAGCCTGGAACCCTGAACAAGTCCCTCAGGCCTTCTGAGAACAGCCTTTCCGTCTGACAGCCATCCATTCGTTAGTGCACGTAAGGAATTCTTACCGAAATGCTGAGCTCTCGCCCGCTGGGATGTGCGGCCGTGACCTCAGGGAGCCTTTAGTCCAGTGGGCGCAGCTGTGAGGAGGGGGCGCAGAAGTGGAGACAGGTCTGGAGCGGTTGTCTCTGTTGGGCTCAGCTCTGCCAGAACTGGCTGTGGGGGCGGGTAGGGGCATCACTTCCTCCTGAGCGGCCTCAGTCTTATTCGCAAAAGTGGGGAGAGCATCGTTTCCACGTCATGGGGCTAAGACGGCTTGTGCTGGCGCCCGGCCCACAGGGAACACGTGACATGCACACTTGTCTGCACCTCACCTGTGTGTATAAACAGAACGCCAAGCCCCGCCCTGAGTATTCCAGAGATTGATGTTAGAAGTGGGAGAAAATATTGTAAGGAATATTTATCCTGGCTGTCATTCCAAAAATGATTTAAGTAACACTAAATAAAATCATCTATGCAGAGTGACAAATATTAGAAAAAAACACATAGAAATTACAATGGTTCTTCAAAGTGGTGGAATTCCTCTTTTTCTTGATGTCTTCTAAACAGTCTATAGTGTTTGTTTTCAGGGTTCTGTCCCACCTCTACATTTCCATCACTTTGCAGCATGGCGGGAATCCTATGCAAACATTCTTTTCAACAAACAGCAGAACTGTGTCTGACAATGAAATACTTTGAACGGAGAACAAGAGGTTTAGAGGTACTTCTAGGACCAACTGCTGCTCTTTTTCTTACCGAGGAGACAGTTCTGAACTACTTACATTGTTCAGACAACTTCTCACAGAGTCCAGCGATGAGGAAACCCTGCAGAATGTCACTGCAGAAACCCTGGCCCTTCCACGCCTGCATCACAGCTCTGCTGCTCAGTCTGGCCGTGCCGAAGCAGCAGCAGAAAGATGCCCCTGGCTCGGCCGGCCAGCTGTGCATCCCACCCATTTCACTGGGCAGTGTGGTGGGATTTAGGGAAAATCTGTGGAAGGAAAGAAGGTGGAAGAGATTGAACACCAAGGGGTTTGGGTTTCCTCCTGAAGATGAAAATTCTTTTCCAGATGTTAAAATTGCATTGTCATACAGACTTTCCTCCCCCTTTTTAGAAATATGCCAGGAATTGGGTGCCTGCCCCAGGACACCACAGAGAGGCCAAGAATCTGCCATGCTGATGGCTTTTCTGCCTGACTTGGGGGCAGATTTGCTGGCCTTTTTTTTTTTTTTTTGGTGAGGAAGATTAGCCCTGAGCTAAGATCCACTGCCAATCCTCCTTTTTTTGCTGAGTAAGATTGGCCCTGGGCTAACATCCATGCCCACCTTCCTCTACTTTATATGTGGGATGCCACCACAGTGTGGCTTGATAAGCAGTGTGTAGGTCCACACCTGAGATCCAAATCTGTGAACCCTGGGCCACCACAGCAGAGGGCACAAACTTAACCACTATGCCACCGGGCTGGCCCCATCGCTGGCCATGTTTTTATACAGCTGATATTAAAAGGCTCTGTATTTGCTGCACTTGGCAGCATTGACCAGGGTGACACTGAGTTAATGGCATAGAAGGCACTCATTAACTCTGCTCCTCAGAGGATTCTTCAGCTAGCTCATCTTGGAGGCTTATGTGGATTCTGTACAAAGTCTGACATTCTAAGGGGGAACCAAGCAATCAGTTCCTCCTTAAATTCAGAATCTTGCTTATGAAGCCCTCCTCTATCCCAACACTATAAAACATCCTCTTGTATTATCTCCAAATTCCTTTGTATTCCTCTTTATGTTTAGGTATTTTATTGGCCTGGGATTGATTATGTGTGGTATGATTCAGAAATCGAAGCTGCTGAATTCTCCCTTCAAACACCGGCCAGTAGCTCTCACTCCATTTCTTAAGCAAACCCTTCCCTCTTTGAAGGGTTTCTGTTCTAGACTCCCACCTGCTCTGGAACTTTCTCTTCTATTCCACTGATGTGCCGATTTGCTGATACCATCCTGCTCTCAGTACTGAAGCTGTGTAGCAGCTTGACATCCAGAAGAGCAGATCCCTTTTCCTTACCCTTGACTATCCTTGAGCATTTACTATCCACCTTAGCGAGTTTCATGAAAAAGTCCTGTTGGGATTTTGACTGTCACGATTAGAACGCCTTAACATAGGGAGAAAGCATTCCTTCATAATGTTGGACTCTTCCATCTGGAACACAGCATGTCTCTTTATTCAATCTTTCATCTTTTTCAAGTCTTATAATTTTATCCACACGAGCCCTGGGCTACTCACTAGGTGTATTCCCAAATACTTAATATGTTATTGCATTAAAAATAAAGTTGTCAATGAGTTACTGACACTGTATGGGAAGGTCACTAATTTATATGCTTCCCTTGTTTTGGACTTTGAGGACTTTTTCAACATGAAGTCAAATCTTTCTTCAGCTGACAGAAGTTTTAGTCTGATCACCTCCCCCACTGCTTCATACTGCCATCTCCACCCCCTTTGCACTGGGTCAGGAAGAATCGCGTGGCTTAATCTCCCAACTCACTGTGTCATCTGCCTTCAGTTTGACTACTAAGTTTATTTTATTGTTTTTAATTTCTAAGAAGTGTTTTTTTTCCTCACTTTATTTTCTTTTTAATGGGTATGATGGCCTTCTAATTACCATCTGATTCCTGTTCTGACATTTCCCACAGGGTTCGATGCTGTTTCGAGATGCTGATTTTCCTCAAATGACAGGTGATTATTTTCTGCTCGTAACTGTAGCCGAGGGCCCAGGTTGTGTGGTTCTGGTATAATTCGTCCCCACACGAGAATCCTGTCAGGGGATATACACATTGGTTACAGAAGTCCATGCCTGACACCGCCTTCTGCAGCTGAGGGGAGTTCTGTGGCTTGGAATGTTGGCGTGGCCTGCCATTGTCTCTTTTCCATTCTCTCACCTTCTTGCTGAAAGACTTTCTTCTCTCTCCTCCACACCACATCTTCTAATACAAATGTCAACATTATAATCAAACACTTTCATTAAAAAAAAACCCTTTACCATCCTGCTCAGCTCTTTTCATTTTTGCCTACTTTCAGCAAGCTCTCTTTTGAGTATATTGACCACAGGAGTTTAAATTTTAGACCCCATGATTCCCTGTGTATTTTGAGATCAGAGCAGAAAAGGGCAAAAACGGACACAGCTTTTTCATAGAAATGTGGAAACTATCTTCTCAAATTTTTCAGGAGTACAGAGCAGACTGAGGAGTACAGAGTTGCCCAAAATTAACTTGTCTCTGCTGGAGTAAATCTTTCTCATAAATGCTCTTCCTTCACATCTCGTGAGTCGGATCCTTCTACTTTGATAGTTTCAAAGGCCCTCAGTTGATCTGTTTCCTGTGTCTTCCACTGTCTTCAGAGTGCCTCTCCTAGAACATACATGGGGTTCCTCAGGTCCCGCCTTTTCACTCAATGCCGTCACAGACGTTCAGATCTCAAACCCTTTCCGGTCCGATGACCACGCCATCTGAGGGCTTGGGAAGGCACAGCCATGGCTCCTCAGGCAGGGACATTCTATGGGTGTCTTCTTCTGTCTTGGGTGAAGCCCATAAACCACGGGCCAGACCAGAAGACACCTACCTCCATCTGGAACAGAAATGGCTTCTTTCAGGCTCTTCTAGCTGCTGTGCCAACCAGAAGCCACCCCTCATGACATGCTCTCCGGCAAACTCAGTGCTGCTGTTCACTGCTGCCCTCTTCCACCAGCTCTCAGCATTCATGACAACTCTTGTCACCTGGGAAATGGCTCCAGGGCCATCACCACCATGGCTGATACCTGAGCCTGGGGCCTGCTCTCAGTGCTGCCTCAGACTCTTGCTCTGGACGCAAGGGCAGCAGATGGGACGTTTGGGCCAGTCCTGAGTTCTGGCCCCTAGGAACTGCTCCACCCCATCCAAGAGGTGATCCATGGGTTGTATGGGCGGCCAGGCCCCAGTGCCCTCGACAGTGAGCCCGTGGTCAGAGCACTGGCCACATGCAGTTCACGCACTCCCAAGGCACTAAGTCATCTAACCCCCACAAATCTCCAGGGGGACTATTACTATGCCCATTTACACACAAGCAAATGGAAGTTCAGAGATTAAGTACCTGCTATACCAAACGGTGGCTAAACCGATGCTCCCAGCCAAATGTGTGATTCTGAAGCACATGTTGTTTTAAAACTGCACAGAAGACAGACTGGAAATAAGGAAGGGAGGATGTCAAGGCTGTTTAAGTGGTGGGGTGATTTATACTTCTGATATTCCAAAATTTCCAGAATGGATAAGTCTACTTTTATAAACAGAAAAAAAATCTAAGTGATGGTGAGCAGTGAGCCTCAAAAGAGACACACAGACTGTCAGGACTGGCTAGGCCTCAGAAATCGAGGAGTTCAACCCTGTTGTTCTAAAGGTGAGGAGGCCAAACCCGATGGGCTACACGACTTGCCCACAGCATAGGAACCGTGGGCAGAGGCCACAGCGGGACTGGGCTCTGGGCTCCCAGAGTCCAGCACTCCCTGTGCAGAGTGAAGGGCGAGTTTCTGGAAACTGCACACTGCAGATGCGGCAGGAGTCTCCACCCGCCCACTGGCAAAGCCACAGCACCATTCAAGAAAATAGTGGATGGGACCCGAGTCACGACAGCTCCACTTCAAAGGGGCCCACCTATTCTCCGCACCTCGTCAAGAGGCCATTATCTCCCTTATTATCGTTATGTGAATTACACAGCAATGATGCTGACAAATACTCAAGAGCCTTGGGAACAAAAAGCTGGGTCACTGAGCACTTCCTTGTGATCTGAGTGCTCTTCCCGGCTGCCCTGAGGGGCCACATCGCTCAAGTCCTGCCCGAGGCGGGAAGGGGAGGAAAAGGCGCGAAGGCTGATACATCTGGGGTTCTGACAGTTCAGGCACTTGGTCTTTAGTTTTCCTTATACTAATCTATTTTCCACAAATATAAAAATGATAAACCAACTCAGATTATCTGTATATCAATATATCTGAATTATTCTGGCTGCAGGTGACAGAAAATCTAGTGACTTGGCTTAACCGGGAGGGATCATTAGTGACATGTAGGACTCAACAGTCTACGGCAGGTGGCGGCAGGCACAGCTGGACACTGGGCTTCCCGTGGTGGGATCAGGATCCAGTCTCTCCCTCTCGGCTCTGGCAGATCCACTCACAGGTCACATTTTCCTGAGCGGCTGTGTATGTGCCAGTTGTTCTCACAGCCGCAGGACAGCGGGGAGCGACCAGGACAGGCAGAGACTCCTTCCTGTTCTAACCGTGGCAAACCAACAATAAAACAGTCAACAACAACTAAACCAGCACACGTCAAATACAGGAGATATCCTGGAAAAAAGACAAAAAACAGAGGGAGGAGTGAAGATGAACAGGTGACTGCTCTGGACGGGGTGGTCAGAGTCGCCCTCTGACATCCGAGCTGAACGCTGAGTGACAGAATGAAGCCAGGAACGGCCGTGCGGACACAGGTGGACGGTTCAGGCAGAGAACGTGCGCCCACACTCGTGTGCCAAAAGGCCCTACGGCAAGACCCTAGGCCGTTCTAAGACATTTATACCTCCTCTTTTTATTCACGATAACTTGGCAAAGAAGTCTGCATTTAATGAGCAAATCTAAGGATAGATTTTCTTTCCAAAGTCTCCACAGTATTTTCACTGTGAAACCAGTAAGAAAATGCTGTTTCAAGGGGAGATGATCGCCTTGACAACGTTTTCTTGAAAGTATGTGCAAGGCCTGCCCTCTTGAGGCACAATAATTCACTTAAAGCATGCTTGGTAAGACCCTTGGCAAAAAAGTTAAAATTTCCAATGCATATACATTTGAAAAAAATAAAATCTCCACTTAAATGCTTATTTTGACTTTTTGCCCAGGATCAACTGCAAAAGTGCTTCTGTTTGGAAAGGAAAGTTCAGCCAAAATCCAGCATGTTTTTTTAGAAATGGAACTAGAGGGAAAACCCAGAACACATAAGGCACTGGGCACACATGAGTGTGTAAGACTTGGTCTATGACGTAGGCTGGGACAACGCATCTTCCGAAGCCAGTGTCTCCTGCAGGACAGAGCGTCCTGCTGTGTGCAGGGCAGCTGGCCGAGAGCTGAAAGCAGAGGGTGCTCACCCAGAGGGAGGAGTGGGGCTGGAAAGATAAGGCAGGGACAGAGGTGAGACCCACTCAACCAAGGCTCCACGTGGGACAGACTCTCCATCTCTGACACTAGGACTGAGTGCTGACAGCAGTTTGCACTCAGGGGACTGAACTACTTGGCTTCTGTGGTTTGCGTCCAGCCCTCTCCAGTAGTGCCAGGCCGAGAATCCAAGAGCACTAGGGCATCTTCTGGTGTTGTTCCTCTGTGCTCCTGCACTTCGTCCCTGCCAGGGCCTCTCCTGGCAGGATTCTCTGCCCCTCTTCTCTTATTCCCCACCCCCCTCAAATCCAGAGCAGACTTTCCTAAATCGCTGTCACCACTTACTCCCACTTGTTTATTGCTCACTCAGCCCCCTAAACGCTCACTGCTGTCTCTACGGAGAAACCAGCACATCTACACCATGCAACAGGCCAAAGGACGGAGATAAACCAGAGCCTGCATACACCGAGTTTTCAGCCTCCTACACACAGGAGGTGTGTTACTGCCAGTTTCCCCTACTCATCAGGAGATCCCCAGGCAGTAAGTGAAGGCTGTGACTTCCTAGACAAGACTGAACTCAAAGCAGCTCATGCAGCAACAGCTCCACTGCATCCTGCTATGTGGGCCACTGAAGTTCCTCGGGGACTGGAGCAGGACGTCCTCAGAGGTCAGAGACGACTGGGCGGTGGTCAGGGGGCGGCTCTCCAGCACGGCCGCCCACCACGTCACTGGCCCTCTGCTGCCTAGCGAGCGCCACCCTCAAGGTGCTGGCACCCAGGCGCAAGCCCTGAAGGCAGGAGACGGCCTGCCGTGCTGAGGCCGGGTCCTGGTAATGGAGGAAGGCCCTGCGCTGTGGCCCCTGCCAGGTGAGGCGCAGGGGGGCCGCACCGAGGTCTCTGAGGGCTCTCTTCAGCTCACTCACTCGGGCGTCCCGGGGGAGGTTCCCAACGTAAACAGTGTCAGAAGGCACATCCTCCCCCTGCACGGAACCTGATTCCGGCTGGGGTGGGTCCCGGGGTCTTCTGACAGCATGCAGGGGAGCTGTCTGCTGGTGGCCTACTTCCAGGTGCTGGGGCTCATCCTGAAGGGTGACGTCTTTCCCAGCCTGCTTCTCTCGGTTGCGAAGGCTCCTGAGTACTGGGATCTTCCCTATCATCTCACAGCTGATCTGAAAAAGTAAAGCAGTTCCAGCTATTGTCGGGGTATCTACAAGGAACCACAACAGGGTCATGAGGGAGGAAACATCGAAGTCACACGGGGCCTCTGCCACGTGCTCACCTGAGCAGCCTCTATCTGCCACGCTGCACCAGCAGGTTAGATGCTGAATGGCCGGCCTGGCCCTCTGGGAAGTGGGACCCCCAATGTCTTAGTCAGAAGCTATGACCCCCCTGGCTTGTCATTAGTATGAGGGTTATGGCTCCCCTGGCAACCCCCCAGGAATGGTGGGGGGTTTCTGCCTCCATACCTGCCCCCCCTACCTATCCCTTTGGGTGGATCCATTGGGATTGCCTCCCCCTCCTCTCCACCCCTTCACTGAAGGAACATTTCTCAGGAACAAGACCTTTCAAGGTGTTGCTGAAAAAGCAGAAACAAGGCAAATCTGAAATACAGAGCCATCTTTGAAAATACTTTCTAGCAATGGGTCATCAAGATACAAAATAACAAATACTACACAAAATGTTAAGTTTCAAGGAATCAGACTCCTATACAAAGGTCTAATGCAAACAAATATTTCCTGAAATCTGCAACACAAGAGGCAGTAGAAGCGTCCCAGTACACCAGGCTCAACCAGCGTGAACGGGCTGGAACTGGCTCCATCTAACCTAAAACGTGGAGATTGCTGGCCCCGTCCTGCTGGGGCATTTGTGCTGGGGGCTGCCCAGGGGTCAGGTTGCACCTGAACAACTGAGCCCTGGGCAGAACTGGTCTCATGTTGTTGGAGGAATCACATGGCAGAAAAGGAAGAGAAAGACACTGGTTTGTCCCTTCTGAAAATTCTCATTCTTTAGAGATGCTTTCTGTCTTTCTTTTGGGCTCGAAACTTTTAAATGATCATAGTTACCAAGAGGCAAGCAATGGTCCAAACATGGGGCCTCCCACAGACGTGGGTATGTCAGAATACAGATCAACACATGAGGTAGATGGGTATAATTTTTCTACAATAATAAATAGTTCAACTAGTATCAATGTTCTCGTTATATTCAGGATCATATGTAACTTAGAGCGATGGTTCTTATCCTTGGTGGGTGTCAAGGACCTTTTTTAGAAGCTGGGATTCCCTTTCAAGAAGGACTCTCCACAATTATGTGTACAATTTCCCAGTGTCTGTTCATGGACCTCCAAACCACAAGAGCTGCACAAGCCCCAGGCTAAGAACCAACAAATTAGAGTAAGATTTAAAGAAACACAAACACCTAAGAACAGTCAAGTGCATTTTTGCAAACCTAAAGGCTCCCAGTTCTCATTAATTTAGGACCTGCTTCTCTCTCCCAGTGCTAAGCAGACGATGCTCTCCACCTCGGCAAAGCCTTTTCTGTGGGTCAGGGCCCTCTCCAACCGTCACTGCCCTTGCTCCCTGGCATTGCCACATCAGGAGCCTCTGAGGGTGGCACTCGTCCATCCTGGTCTTCAGAATGGAGCACAGACTCTCACCTGCCATAGAAGGACAGTGCAAAGACAGGCCTGCTTCTTCTAATGTTTCCCATTGTTCAGACGCAAAGCAAAACAAACAAAATCATGTCTATGCCATGGAGATAGTCACAAGATATGACTGCTCTTTTCTAATCAAAAGGCACTTATCCCCCTTGACCCTCTGCAATTCTTATGAATCGATTCATCCGAAGGTGACTACACCCACAGACCAGCACCCTAGAGGCTCTGGGTCCCACAGAACCCCAAAGATGATCCAAGTCCAGCCAAGCCAACTCCTTTCCATGTTCCTGTTCTACCTTCTTATCTTTCAGAATATTTAGCAACAGATTTAAACTGGTCATCATTAAATTCTTAAGGATTTCTTAAGTTACCAGATCTACTATTTAGAAAGGAATGATTAAATCTAAAGCTGTTATTACAGTCAGAGAAGAAGTGTGACTACACTTACATGGAAGAACTAAATGTCACTCCGCTCTGAGCACCAGCAGCAGGAGCCACCGGGCTGCAGCTCCCGGGAAACAGTGCACTTCCTCCACTGCCCACTGGGAGCCGTCTCGGCCAGGTGAGCACCCTGAAGTGCTGTGACTCCCATGTGTTTTTGCCGGTGGAGCCACAGGGCTCCCTCAGGCAGATCAAGTGTCTCAGGAAACCTGGTCCACAGGGCAGGCTCCACAGTGGGCAACGGAAATGCACTCTGAAACATCGTGTGAAGCAGAGATACACCCTCTGCACACCTCACAGGGAGCTGCTTTATCCTGAGCTGGTGCATACAAACTGCAACCGCTGAATGAAAACGTTTAACCATGCACACAACAGCAGGCCACACTGGCTGATGCACAGGGATCTTTAGAAATGGAAATGGTCGTTTCGAGAGCAACGTCAGCCCCTCTTCCACACCCCGCCACCCACAAGTTCTAAATGGAAAAATCTCCCAGACTATGGGCTGGCTTTTGCCACTTTCGCAGCTGTTTGCCATTTCTGGACTCTGCGGGATGGCCTGAATTGGTCACCGTCCCACACTGACAGAAAGGCCTCTGTGAGCCCATGGGACGGGCGGGACTCTTGCTCAGGACAGGGCCACAGTGGCACTGCTCTGTTTCTCCTGGCCGGCAATTAGGAACATTTGTTCCATTTTGTCAATCTGCCATTGAAATGAAAGATTTTACTTGTTAATCAAACATAAAAAAAATATTTCTGCCCTTCTGTAACTAATCATTCTATTTAAAAAATTTGTATAAAGCAAACTGGATTTTCTTTTGTATGCTACAATCACTCTTCAGTGACACGTACAGATGCCAGTCATTTATAAATATGTATTCTCTTTCAAGAAGAAATTTAAAGTCCTGTCCCCTAGAAACACATGCTAAGTCCAGTACAGTTCAGAACTCTGACTCTCAAGGCATCTGTTGCCAACCCAAGAGGAAGAGACGTGGGTTGGAACCTCACCTCCGCCACACACGGTTTTACAACTGTGGGTAAGTCACTTTTCTTCCTGGCTCTCACTTTACTTGACCAGAAGATAAGGAGACTGGGAGGGATGATCTTTAAAATCCCTCTTGTTCTAAGATGCTAGGACATGTCTGAGCAGGTGCTGGCAGAGATAAACAGAAACACCGGAAGTGTTTCCAATGTGAAATACAACTTCTGCAACAATGGTTAGTTCTCTTGCAAGAGACTCGAGCTTCTTCCCTGATGAAAATGTTTTTGCATGCCTCCCGGTGATCAAGGCGAAAGAACCCCGGAGCAAGCATGCTGAGGAGAAAAGCACTAAGCCCACAGGTCACCCAAGCCTTGAGGCCTCTATCTGCTTTCTAATTAGAGTCTCAGTTATCACGCAGCTCATTTAAGACATCTTTTTGCACAAAGTTGATCAAAGGTGCCACTTGATAGAAAAGCTCCACAGGGTTGCCCCTTTATAATCACACTCCTACTGCGGCTGTGGAAGGACAGGCAGGGGCAATGACCACACCATCACTGTATCGGGCGGGGCCCCAGTGTCAGGAAGAGATGGGCTACTTGGGAGTGGCACAGAAGTCACTAAGGATTATTTAGTAAAAACACTGTTATTTTCTGGTGTCCGTGGTGTTCCACACCCCAGAATGTCAGCCCTTTGGGGAAGAGCTGCCCCGTGGTCCACTTCTCAGTATACCGGCATAAGATTTGTGCAAAAATCTTGGACAGACCAGTGTATACGAGCACACACATTCCAAGAACTGGTGCATGTTTACCCACTTTGGACCTTGGACTCTCATTTTCACCACCTGAGAGAGCCTGGGGACAGACTGCACACCCTAACACTCACACACACCCAGGCTGAAAGTCTAGCTTGGAAAATGGTTACCAAATCTAATATTTTCTCCACCGAATAGTGTGATTAGAAAAGTAACATGTACCTGCTGTGGGAAATTTGGGGAAAAAATGTAGAAAAGAAATCTGAAATCCCACCTTGCAGGAATAACTAGTAATATTCTGATATATTTCTTTCCATCTTTTTTCTATGCATATTTTAACATAATGAGAACACAAAATTACATATCGAATATATAAATTTATATTCTACTTTTTCCACTTAATACATATTATACCATAAGCATGTTCCCATGCCATTGAATATTGCCGTTTACACTTAAACTGTAGGGCTGGCATTGAAGTTACTAACTTGTCCCCTATCTGGAGGCACTGCCTTATACCCGAACACATATAAATCAATCTTTACCTGAATTCATGTTCTCCAGGACAGACAGATTCCTAGAAGATGAGTTGCTGGGTGGAATACAGTACTTCTTTTAAGATAAAAGCACCTATCAGCCCTCTTGACTCACTCGTCCAGCTGTAGGCATGTGTTGGTTCACACTGAGCTGTCACTTGCAGAGAACAAATGTTTACACGGGATCTGAAATGGAGCTTCAATGTCCCAGGACTGCTGCTGCTCACAGAAGAGCTCCTTTCCCCAAATCCTTTCTCTCGAGGAGTCTGTCATTCTCCAGGAGGAAATCAACAGAGCAGGTTGTGACCGTCTGAGAACGGCCCTCCCATCAGGCTGTGTGGCGGTGAACAGGCTATGCTGCGGAAGCTGCGAAATTACTTGTTTCTTTGTGTCTAAACACGAGAATGACACTGGCAGAATCCCATTTCCTTAATTAAGGAGAAAATGAGTTGACTTAAGAAAGTCAGATGTCCAGATTTGCATCAATGGTGTCACGCTGCTGTCCTTGGAATCAGGAATGATACCTTTATGGCAATTACTGAGGGGAGCGCGGGGGGGCAGTCCTTTGACCTGCGGCTGTGGTGGGGGGCACGGCCTCATGGGTGCCCTGGGCCCCTCCACTGCAGCTGTTTCTCTGGAGCTGCAGCCACACCCCACTGTCTGCCCACGTCTCCAGGGTATTCTTGAAGTCAGTCCTTTACCCTCCCTCTACCTCAATCTAGCTCAGTAGGAAATAATAAAAAAGGCGTGGGTCTCGGCTGTCCAGAGGTCCAGTCCAGTGGGGCTATGCAAGGGGAGCTGGGGGACATCAGGCACAGGCCTGGGCCACGCCCCGCAGAGGGCTCCATCCCACTCTGGCTTTCTAGACGCTCACCTGGGACTAGGAGGCGGCTGCGCTTCTGGGCAGGACCTTTTACTGCTCTGCCATGACTCACTGGGCAACTCACAGCCCCAGGAGCTGACGGGCTGTGGGTGGGGCTGCCAGAGGTTAGCTGGCTGGGGACGTCAGCCACCTTCAGTTTACTCCTGCCAGAGCTAAGGCATCCAGGCCAGCGGCCCTCGGCCCATCGCGGATCATCTTGCACACAGCTGTCCACAGGTAGGGACATCTGGATTACTGTCCCAGAGACTAAACGGTCATCTGAGCTGGAAAAGCTGCCCGAGGTTCAGTACCACACTCCCGCCTCAACGGCCAGGTCTCGTACCTTCCTCTAGCCCAGCAGAAACCCTGGGGAAAAGCACCTCCTTCCACTGGGGTGGACTCGGTGTACCCGAGGGTTCAGGGAGCCCTGGCTTCTCCAGGGAGGGGGCTCGTGGATGAGACGGAGCAGGCGTGGCACCCTGTGGCTTGGACAAGTCTCCTGAGTTCTACAGGTCACCGGGCAAGGAGGGCGCCCTGAGACAGAAGGGCTCCACGTGCACAGAGCAGACGCACCTTCCAGAAGGAGGAAGGGAAAGCAGAATGTCTCTCTGCCTCTCTCTCTCCTTCCTGCCTCTCTGTCTTCTCCTTCACTGAGAGGCATTGAAGGGCACACGGGGCCCCACGTGACAACACGGCCACAGAGAGACATGGGTGAGACCCCCTCTCAGCTCAGTAAACCAGCTGAAGGACTACTGTAAAGATTCTGCCAGCAGTGAAGAGAAGGAAATTCGTGCCACAGTGTCCAGGCAGATCTCTCATAATGACTAACCACCATGTCACATTCATGACAACCATGATGACCACGATGATGACAACAGCCAAGGCTCATCAGGTACCGGGTGAGGCACTTTACATGCACTGCCTCGCACCAACCTGCGAGGTCAGTACCGACAGTATCCCCGTGTTACAGATAAGCCAACGGGGGGCTTGGAAGGGTTTGCCCAAGTTACAGATATAGCGACTAAGTGGTACAATGGCGACGTCTAAGCTCGTGCTCTAAACCACCAGGCCCTCTGGTCTCCGTATTTATTCATGAGGCACAAGCGGAGAAAAGCCCGCACGGACTCAGAAGGCGGTCGAGGGGATCCACTGCTGGGAGAAACTACAGTGGGGTGACAGAGTCCACACCAGACTGGTCTCTAGGCTGGGGCAGGACCCACACTTCTTGAAAAGTTGGAACAAAGACCATGGAATCCAATGCTGCACAATCTTTGTGTATTGAGAACGAGTAAAAACAATGTACCACATTTTATACGTATTTCACAACCTTCATTTGGGTGATCTACAGTGTTTAGAAGAAAAACACGACTCCAGATACTCCAATAAAATAGACAAGAGGCAAATTCCTGGATTCTAATGCCTATGAGATAAGGAGTCTGTCGGTAGAATATTGTGGAAGGATATAACAATGTTTGCCAAATAGCCAATCTGAAATAATATTATAATCCAGCATTAAACTTCCCCCACCCGCTCCCCAAATCTTCATGGAATTCAGGGACTTTTCCTCCACTGTCGATGAAAATTCACTCTGGCTGCAGCGTAGCAGGCCCAAAACAGAAACCCCTGGGGGCTGGAGAAAGTCACTGCCTTCGTATGACCCATGCAAAGGGACAACCAGTAGGTGGTAGAACTGAGAACATGGTTCCCAAATATGAGAAATGGCCTTTTACAAGCTGGAGATGCTTGCCAAGGCCCCATTACTGGTTCGCATCTTCTGGGAAGAGGGCGAAAACGCTGAGGTCCCGACAAGCAGTAAGCCCTGCTGCCCCACACACCAGTGTAGCCGTACACGTCTCAGGAGGCTTTGGTTGAGTTTGGTTTTTTACATCAGAGGGATTACATTTGTCTAACCTGACTGATACCCTAATTTGTTGCTATTTTTATACTTTTCTTGTTAAAATCTGCATAATGTAACCATGGCTATTCCCCAAGGCAACAAACATCTCTCTCTCTTCCCGGAGAGGCCACCCAGAATCTTCCTAACGTGTGCTGCACTGGCCCTCATCTATGAAGTGCAGGCCCCCAGGGGACCTGCGGCCTCGCTGTGGCCAGCCCGTGTGCAACCTCCCCAGGCCCGTGTTCTCGGCTCTGAGCAAACGCCACCAACTCCTGTGACCCGCGTGTCAGCCTCCACGTAAAGGGAAGCCGTGGATCTGAATTCTGAGGTAAACCCAGGATCTTACGAAACACAACAAGGGATATTTTAATATTCACGAAGGGTGCCACCACCTCCTCCCTGGTGCTCGGGGTGCACTCACTTCCAAGTCACACAGGCTCCTCCTCTCTGCTTTATCAGGGACTAACCCAGAAGGAGTACAGGGCCCCGACGGCCCAAACCCCGCCTGGCCGTGGCGCCCGTGTCTGTGGGGAACGGCCTGCTGGGCTGTGGTAGAAGCACAGGGTGTTTTGTTTCAGTGTTCATCCTTGGAGGTGGATGTTGTTGATTTCCCAAACCCAAAGGAAGGCTGCCTTCCAACTCTGGGTGATTCAGGTTTAAGGAATGGGAAACACAGACAAACATGCTTATTTGGCCACGAGTTTCAATCCAAGTGAAGCACAACCTCTCCCTACTTTCTCAGTAACTCTGGCTGCTTGCCAGCAGATGGCATCATAACCTACAGGTTGGCGTCTGGGTCAGACTCCTATTGCAGACTCATCTGTAATATGTGCCCCTGCCTACTCTGGAGATAAAAGTCACAAAGGCAGCACAAGATGAAGGCTTTGGGTACTGCCTCCTACTCGATTTAGTTCTGCTTATAGATCCAGACCACAGGAGGAAAATCTGGGTTTGCAAAAGGCAAAACCAATGAGACAGGACGCTGCTGTAGCTAGGATGGTGGAAGACAACTCTGAGAAATGAAAACCGGCCGGTAAAGAGATTCAGGGCGTTAGCCCTCCTGGTGGACCTGGTCACTGCTGCCATCTACAGCTAGGTGTCTTGTAGCAGGAGACCTTGAACCTGGCTGCTTGTCAGAACCTGCAGGTTTGCAAAGTAGATTCTTGGGCCCATGCCTGGAGACTGTGATTCAGGAGCTGAACTGTTCCAAAGCTCACAGGTGACTCTAACATACAGCCACACCAGGCCTGGGGACAGATGCCATGCCAGACAAACGACACAGTAAAAGAAGAGATGCCTCTAAGCTATGGCCAGAACTGGCCACGGGATGCTGCGGCCTCCCTTGATGCCATGGGTGACTCACCTTGGACCACATGATTCCCGCTGGCTTTGGGCGCTCACACCCGGTGGCAATGACTCTCGTTGGAGTGAGAATATAGTCCACTGTGAGGTCGTGATCCTCAAGGAGCGCTTCAGGTATGTCAACGACCTGGTCAAACAGAAGTGGGTAAAGGAGCTGTCAGGGAATGCGGCTCCAGTCGTGTTCACTGCACCGCTCAGTTCGATGCAGTGCATCAGAACGATGCTCCCCAAACCCACTGTGGATGAGGCCTAGCCACCGTGCCAGCAAACCAGTCCAGCCCCAGCCGATCGATACCCCTCACAACCTGGCACAGAGTCAAGGCAGAGACCAGTGTCTCTCTCCCTCATACCCTCCCCTCGCTCTTTCAGGGCAGCATGGTAGTGGCTCTGCTTGGCCTGTTCCCAGGAAGCACCTGGCAGTCGTGGACGATGGTGACCACTGGTGTCCCCGGGCTGACCGCTCCCATGGACACCATCATGGCATATTCAAGATCAGCATATCCTTCTCCCTTCCCAATTCTCCAGCCTAAAACACAACATAGAGAATCAATATCTCTGTGGGGTCTGGCAAATCATTCAGGCGTAAATTTTCCATTATGTCACAACAGAAGGAGAAACTTGGACCCAATATCCCTGGCCCTTCCATAGAAACTTCCATAGTAACTCCACAGGCAGCCCACCAAATATGGATTTATAGGAGTTAGAGAGGAATAACAATACTAAATATATACAGTGGTTAACACACAATAAAGTGAACTTTGAACCCCTTAAACATGGAGACTTTTCCTTTACAAAGGAAACTGAGCTTTCATATATGTGAGCTTTATGTTAGCAGGATTCACATTTAAAAGTAATGAAAGAGTAGTTTTTAAAAAGACTAAGAACAAATTCCTATTAAAGGCAAAATCTTTTTCGTGTATTTCCCTTGGAGAGAAGGTAAGAACCCTAAAATCAGGGATACATGATGTGATTTAAGATGGCACAGTCTTGTCTTGTAAAAAGCACTGAATAGTTACCCCACTCAACCCTACAGTTCTTGAAGGAGGGACGGTTTACACAGTACTAGTACTATTTGCAAATTCGTAAAGGGTGGCACAACAGAAGAGTTATCTGAAGCTCAGGAAAAAGCTAAGCAGGAGAAAAGAATGCAGCACGACAGTAAACATTAAAATGACTTCTAGCTCCCAAAAGGAGTCTATATATTCCTCTTACTAGGAAGCCCATGGCATTTCAGAAATTGTGACTTATATTTAACACCGCATCAGCATCATCACCAAGAGTGTAAGCATCTTTGCTCGTGTGTCTTTCTAAAATTCCGATCTGACCATGCTTCTTTTACAAGTAAAAGCCATGCGTGCAAAGAAACAAGAGAAAGGCAATTCAACTGGAAAAGAGCAAATGATATGAACCGTCCACAGAAAGAGACAGGCAGATGAACAGCAAACATGAGAAATGTTCAACTTCACTCATAATTAAATGCAAATCAAAAAGCAAGTGAAATACCATTATTCACCATCAGATGGGTAAAAATCAAAGTTGGATAATTCTGCTTATTAATAAGGGAGTGGGGAGAGGCAAGGCATGAGGTGTTGGGGATGTGAGGCGGGCAACCTTTCTGGTGGGTGATTTCAACTTCCATCAGGACTTAAAGTCCACCCTTTGGTTTGCAATTCCTTTCCTAGGAATTACCCATGAACAGTCTTCAAAGGCACACCTAGACCATGTGACAAGACTACACCTCATTCTAGCGTTATCTGTAAGGGAAAAATCAAAACCAAACCCTGGAGATAACTTAAATGTCTATCAGTCAGGGCTGGTCAACAGCAGGAGGCCGACCTGTGTGCGCTGATGGCAGAGACCGTGGAGACCCACCCTCCAGCATGGCCCAGAGCGCCAAGTGCTGCTGCCCCTCCTGTGAAAATGGAAACAGAGTGGACATGCAACCCACACATGGAATACACGGGACACCTGGATCTCACACGGATCCATGGATCATACGCGTGGACACAAGGAACTGCCCACAAGGGTGTGTGGGGACAGGAAGAGGGAAGGTGCCCAGGTGATGCTTCTGTGCTATTCAAATTTTCTAAACATGTGCATGGTGATTTTGTTGCTTTACTCAGGGGGTTATCTGGATGATGACATTTATCTGGATGAAAACATTGTTTTCTTCATACATCCTGAGCTAAAAAAGAAAACTCCCGATGATCTTTTAAAAGAAAAAATCTTTGCTAATTTCTCATTGCCAAAAGAATGTAGCCCAAATCCTGTTACCTGGCCTCAGGGCCTCTTCCAGCCAGCTCCAACCACCAAAGGGCCACGCCACATGACCACATGCTCCTTCTCCCTCTCCTGCTCCACCTGCCTTGAAAATACCTGGTATGCTGGAGCTAGCCCTGAGGTCACCTCTGAGATGATGCTCAAGGCTCCCGGGTCCCTCCTCTGACCCCATAATGTCCATTCTGACTTCTGTTTCTAGCACAGAGCACACTGTATCATAGTTCAGCTATCGTGTCTGCTCCTTCCACTCACTGTGGGCCCAAAGCAGAGACCACCCCATGCCAGCGTGGCACATGAAAGGCATGCAGGAAAAGTGTGCCTATGCGTACCCACCCCTGATTATACAGATTAAGCATCTGTAACTGGGAACACACGGAAAGCAAAGGATAAAGAACTACAACATCTCACATACTAGCTCAGAGCAAAAGCTGGAAAGGAACAAATTTAAGGCGAAGACATTAAAGGCCAACATTTAAAAATACGACGCTTGGGGTTTGGAGCGAATGGTTTAGAGCATCTCTCAAAAACTATTCACTGGGAACCTCTCTTGAAGGGAGAACTTGGCTTTGGCCGATTAATTTTCAAAGAGAGAGTTCTGGGGATGAGCGTTTTCAGATGGTTCTCTCCTTCTTTCTCTTGGAAGGAAGGGAGGAGAGAGAAGGCTTTCCTAGTGGGGACCCAAATCACGCTGTACAAGCGCAGGTCTACGATGGGCTGATCGCACTGGAACCTACTGATCCTGCTGCAGTGTAAACAGATTGTTTTCCAAGAGCATCAAGCTGGGCCTGGGGCAGAGCAGTGTGGAGGGGAAGAGGTCCACAGGGTCCCAGGTCCAGAGGGTGGCATGGTGACCCCACCCCACTCAGCTGCCTGCGCGGCAAAGCACAGGGCTCTCAGGAGGCAGGCTCGGGTGCCTGTGCTGTCCAGGAGGCTGCTGCTTCACGACAGAAACGAGGCTTAGAAGCTCATTTTTCTCCACTTACTGGAGGCTCTCCAAAACCAACTATTTACTGACACACTGCACATAAATTCCGCTCCACTTCCAGTCAACTTAAGAACAGAGGGAAAAGCTTCCACCACCTGAAGAGAAATGATCTCACCTTATCTGTCCTGTTCAGAAAAGCGAGGATACCATAAAGGTGTTGAGTGGGGCCGGGGGTGGGAGGGACTGAATGAATTCTTCAGAATGAATGGATGAGGAGGCCCGGCAGGCGTCCGGAAAGCTGCAATTACTTACATCAGTGTCCATAAGATGGACAGAAGGCTGGTGGAGCAGCAAGCGGCAGAGTAAGTGGTCACATCCGAGAGCTTCTGTCTTTAATCTTACCTTCTTCAGAAACGGCGACGGACCCCACCACAACTAAGTCCACTCGGAGCCCGGACCCCAAGCCCACGGGAGTGCTGAAGTTCCTCACGCCCTGCGAACACAGACGCCGAGCTGAGAGCTTCCCCGGCAGCGAGCAGCTCCCCACCTCCTAATTCCCGGGCGAGGAGCACTCGGGGTCTGCATCAACCTCCCGTGCCGAGCAGATACTCGCGTGGCCCTACAACGAACACGAGGCACCTCAGAGGCACTGCAGGGAAACCAGGACTTAGAACCCATTTTAGAATAATTTCCCACAATTCCTTCCCCAGCAAAGATGCCAGGAGGAACTGACAACACAAATGAATAGGACATTAATTTCATAATGTTTAGCAAACTATTTTTTCCCATGAGGCAGCAGAATAGTGGTGAGAACACAGGCTCGGAGGGACAGGGAACTGAACCCAGGGCCCTCCTAGCCCTGGGACCTCGGCGGGAGGACACTCGGAGCCCCAGCTTCCTCAGGACTGGTGTGGGGTGAAACGGGAGAGCGGGCGTAACGCAGCTGACACACACGACACGCTCAGCAAACGGCTGTGACATCTGAATTCCAGAGGAAGCACTGGAGGCCACAGTCTTCATGCACAGAACATCACTTCTGAAACGCTACTTATTCAACCAAAATGCACCAAAAGTGCGCCATTCACACTAACTAGTGGAGGCTTGTATTGAAAGAATAGGGCGACCGACGTGGTCTGACTCTCAGAGAAGGAGCTTACAGGTCAATCTAGGAAACCAAATTAGGCACTGTACGGAACAGGACCTGGCAGCAGTGGGTCACCGGGTGTGGTATGGGGCCCCGTCTCCAATTGTGTGACAAGTCACTTAGAGGGTCAGTATGTGTGATTAGGGTGGGGACTCCCAACAGTCAAACCACAGTCCTCGCTCGAAATGAAAGACCTTGAAAATGAAAATCCTTTTGAGGTTCCTGACTCCAATCTCTCATTTTGATCTGGCATCTCACATTATAAAACGCCCAAATGCTGCTGCTCAATCTTCATTAACAGTTCAGTGGTGAGAGCCAGTCTGGCTCTACCCCGGGCATGGCCACACTTTCAGGAGTGTCTGTGAGGGCCCAGCCAGTGCTTCACGGGGGACTCCTGGCAACCAGCAGTGTGCTGGTTACCTTTCAGGGGGGAACAGAGACACTGTTGAGGGTGACACAGGCCACCATACCAGCACCCTGGGTGTCTCTGACCTGGACTTGATCCCAGGAAAAGGACTGCTCTGACTGTCTGGAACCTACGACTGACTGCTGATCATGTTCCCCGTTGGCTCTAGGAAATGTGGGCTCAAATCTGTGGCCCAAGTCTGCCGATGGCAGAGGGTCACATGGTTTGCATTTTTGAACACTGAGCAGAATGACGGTTGTCTCCTATTTTTCTACCTTTATTTTTCCTTTGCTTCTTTTCTACACATATTTTATTATTTTACTTTATTATATGTATTTTTGTAAGTCTCATCAAATTCTATTTTTGGAGTAAGACAGGTTATCAATAAGTAACAATAAAATATTCAATTTTTATACATTAGATTTAAGTAGAAAATCCCTTAAAAAAAAGGGGAATACCTTGATGCCCTATTTTTTATTCCCAGTAGATTAGGAATCAAATGACCTGGGGTCTACCTTTAGCACTCTGCAAAAAAGTCACCAAATTCTATTTCTTTATCTGTAAAATATAAGGAAATTCCATTATAATGTACCATAGTGTAATATTTACACATTTTGGTTTTATTACACTGCGAGGCACTCAGTAAAATCACATCACTAAATTACTAAAGCCATTACTACTTTAGAGCCGGTGAGGCAATTTCCAGTGGAACATATGTTAGAAAATTCCACTGTGTCCTCAACTGCTCCGGGGCATTCAAGAAAACGCCATAGGGTGCTAGACGACATCACCGGTTAACACTAGAGGGCGCCAGAGCGACGTCACAGGTTAACACAGGATCCCACAGTACCAGAGGACTCCTTTCTCCCTTTTCTTTTCTAACAGGAAATTTACGATTTGCCAACTTGGTGCAAAATAGAAACCTAGTTACACAAACAGAATACATGTATTCATACTTTTTTTGCTTGGCTCCTTTAATGACAGGATTGCTGAATACTTTAACATCTCTGTTCGTTTGGCTTTGTTAACCTAGCATTCAATGTTGTGGTCTATTTTACGCTATTGTAAATTACCAGAGGTCTCAGCCAGGAAGTTCTTTCCTGTGGGTGATGTTGCTTCTCGCACTTACCTGAGAGGTGGCACATTTTCTCAAGATGTCTTTAGTTGCCCCAGGGGGTGGTGTGATCTTATTAAATAACCCCGTTCTCAGTCGTGGTGTTGGAACCAACAACGTTTTTTTGTTCTTTTAAAAGAAAGACAATCAATAAATTACAAAATGAAACAGGAACTTTCCTGTGTATGTTTTTAACATTTCAGGAATGGAAGTTACTATTATCTGCATTTTTTGGTATGTGCCAAGGAAATGATTGCAAATTCAATTAAATAACATGTGGGGGTCAATTTTACTTACAGCCACTATTCTACCCTGCCTTAGGATGAAGAGGCAGGGCGTTTGTTAAAGTTGCTAATTCTAATTTACTTGCCATTCAAAATCATTACAGGTGAAAAATGACAATGCAAATCCAAAGATCTGTTCTCATAGAAATTCCAACCATAACCTTCCTATGACCTCTGTTCTCAGCATTAAGCCCCATACAGTTTTGATGTTTTAATCTGAAACTGGCATGGCAAAGCTACATTAAAAACATTATTCCATCAAGCATTTATATCTAGTTTGCCGTTCAATAAAGCTCAGTCTAAGAGATCAGTACTCATTATAATCAATATTTAATACTGACCTGTGTCAATAGCCCTATTCTTTTTAGTTCTCAGACACCTTACTGTGAGTCCCAGAGCAGGGATGCTCAAAGTGAGGGCCCCAGGCCAGCAGCATCAGCAGCCCCTGGGCACTCATTAGAAATGATCAGAGGTTCCGGGGGTGGGGCCCAGCACTGTGCTTTAATAAGCCCATTGGGTGACTCTGATGCACAGGAAAGGTAGACAACCACCGCCTGAGGGCATCTCTGTAGACTATCCAGGGGTAGGCCATGAGGCAATCATAAAATTTATAAAATCTTTCGTGTAAAAAATAGTACATTTTAGTTTTTGTGCAGATGACAGCCTGAGACTAATAAAAGGCCTATAAAAATCACAGTCTGGCTTACTTAAAGGTTTGCAACCACAAGAGATGAGTATCTCAACACGAGTCTTGACCACGTGCTATTTTCCTTTTGAGTATTAAAGAGGTTTGGGTCATTTCATTTGCAGTCTCCAGATTCTGGTGTGCTACAGACTATTCCCATTACTCCCTCTTTTCTGGAAGCTGCTCACCTCCAGCTCAGTGGCTCTCAACCCTAGTCATACATTAGAATCACCTGGGGAGCTTTAAGCTTTACCAAGGTCCAGACCCACTCAGAGCCTCTGATTCAGAACCTGACATGGGCAGCAGATAGTCTTCAAAGCTCCCTGGATGGTGCTAACATGCAGCCAGGGTTGGCAAATGCTGCCCAGGACAGTGGTTCTCAAAGTACCATTGGGATGTTTATTAAAAACAGACTCTAGAGGGGCTGGCCCGGTGGCGCAGCGGTTTAGTCCGCGCTTGGCAGCCCGGGGTTCGCCGGTTCGGATCCCGGGCGCCCGCCGACGCATCTGCCTGTCAGCCATGCCGTGGCGGCGTCCCGTGTAAAGTGGAGGAAGATGGGCACGGATGTTAGCCCAGGGCCAGTCTCCCTCAGCAAAAAGGGGAAGATTGGCGACGGATGTTAGCTCAGGGCTGGTCTTCCCCACAAAAAAAAAAAAAAAAATTAAAAAAAAAAAAAAAAAAAACAGACTCTAGAAACCATTTCAAGGTCTGGGGTTGAGTCTGGGAATCTGTGCATCCCCAAGCACAGGCTACTGTGTCCCCAGGTGTGGTCTGTGGCCATGGGTATCACCATCCCTGCCTGCACTCAGGTGGAGCTGAGGAGCCTGCAGGTTTACCTGCTTCCCAAGTGATTCTTGACCCACTAAAGTTTCCAAAAACCACTGAGGAGGCTGTAGCCCTAAAGTGCAGGGACCACACATGTCTCTGTCTTTTTCACCACTACATCCCTGTGCTCGGCACAGACGCGGGACATAGCAGATTCTCAATAGCTCAGCTGTTGACGTCCCCTGAATAAATGAAGTGACGGTGAGGACTCGGCTATTCCATCCTGCCAGCTGGCTGCACCCCCTTCCAGGTTGCCTTGACTGATCTAATCTCCAGCACATTCAAGGCCTCTGATTTTGTGCTCTGAGGGGCTGAGAGGTAGGAACACCCCAAACCTCCCACATGCAGAGAGCTGGCTCTGGCATCACACTGGGTCAGAGTCCCGGCTCCACATTCCTGATGTGTGGCTTGACCAAGACACTTGACCTCTCCGTGTCTGGTTTCCTCAAAGTCACATGGAAACAGAGACCCCTCCTATAGGGTTGTTGGTAGAATTAAACACAACAATATAGGCAAGTGTTTGGCTAGAACTGTGCCTCACACATAGTAACTGCTCACTGCGGGTCCTTCACTGCTGCTGCTGCTATTACCTTAGTTCATCAAAGTGATTCACTGGCTGGGAAAATAAGGCTGGCAAGAAAGAATGCTCCCGGAAGAGGCTACACGGGAGGCCCCTCATGGGGCTGAACCACAATTAGCAGACAAAATGATCTCCCACAAGAGACAGTTGAAAGAACCAGAGTGGGACCCACACCCTCGTTCCCTGTTCAATTCTATTCTGGTACATTCACTCCACCACTCAGGGCGAAAGGTGCCTGCGTAACCACGGCTCCTCAGGAGTCTGGGAGAACCGAGTCACGGCACGAGCCGTGGAAGCACAAGGCAGAATTCCAAAGACCCTGCGCTGCCACGTTCAGAGCCAGGTTCACATTATCAGCAGTGATTTGTTTCAGCAGACACCACCAGCCGTTACCTTAAATTAGTGCTGTTATTTGACTGTTATTGCTGTTACACTTTTGTTCGTATTTATTTGCTCATTTTGGTTTTATAGTTGCACGAGAGCTATGAGCATTAAAATTTATACCAAGTTTTATGTTTATACTTATTAAATTAAATTGTAATAAACTAAAGCAACCCTGGGGAAATTCTTTTTTTCTTGAAAAGGGGCCTATATATATATTAAGAAACACTGTTCTAATATATTCTGGGGACTCATTTATCAAATCATGGGTTATCAAGTTTCAAAGAATTATATTACAAGGGTAGAAGGAAATATATCGTAATCTTTCCCTTCTGATGAAGCACATCCAAACTGAGAATGTCTCAATGTCACAGTTTCGAATGTCCTTTCTCTTTGAATTTAGGAACATTCAGGACCTCCCCCGGCTGACTGACTGCTAAACAACTGAAAGACTTTAGCGCGGTTCCTGGAAAAAACAACCCCCAGGGCACGCTGTGCGTGGGAGGGAGTCAGAGCACCATCCTTCTAAAGACAGGATTGCCCGCATTTACCGGCCACCTGGAGAATGCTGTCCATCAGCGGCCAGGGCTCGGCTCAGGGAAACAGCATTACCTGCAGCGCCAGCAGCCGAACACCTTCCAGCGGTTTATCAGGGTCCACTTTAACTTCCTGCATCCTGTCAAAAACTTCTAGGCCTCTGATGTTTTGGCAAGCCAGATAAGAGCCCTGGTTAGGCAAACAAACAGAGTTGCACTTACGTCAAGGACGAAGAAGCGAGCATTTTTCTGGGGAGCATCAGGATTGACTTTAACGGTTCTGGCCATTTTGAACGCCTGCAAGCGTGGGAAATGCTCGGCAGCATGAGGAGCACCCTGTTTTTAAAAGCAATTGCGCGTTACTGAGAGGATGACATGATCACAGGCCAACTGCAGCCTGAGCGGTGTGCTCCAGCATCCCACCCAGACAGGCAGGTGCGCTAATTCTGAGACGAGATCTAAGAGTCACCTAAAGAGACATCTAAGAAAGCATGCAGGGTAGAAAGGAGCTAAGAAAGCTAGCATAGCCCCAATTTATTTACTGAAATAAAACATACTTTCCAAAAAGTGTACAAATCATGAGTGTATAGTTTGATGAATTTTTACAAAATGAACACACTTGTGTAACCACCGCCTAAATCAGGAAATAGCTTATTACCACTAACCTGGAACCCCCATCCCCCTCCTAGTTGATGCCTTTTTAAAGATTTTTTACTAATTCTGTGCATCTTTCCTGTTTTCCCTGTACTTCATGTACATTTCTCTCCCTGGGGTGACAAGCATTAAAACAAAACAATGTAGCAACAAAAACTTATCCAGTGTTGGTGGTAGAATGGTGAGCACAGCTGCCTTCCAAAAACCATACAAAAGAACAGTGTTTCAAAGGGACAGGATGGCCTCTGAACCAGCTCAGCCGAGGACCAGAGACGGGCTGGAGCTTGCTTCTGAGAAGCCAGGCATGGGGAAAGCCCAGCCAAAATGGAGAGGGTGACGGCAAGCATCCTTCAGGCCTGACAGGGCAACCGATGTATTTTCAAAAAGTGTTTTTCTCGTGGAAAGCACTCATGCTGAAGAGTATGAGTTGTTATGCTGCCAATTTCGAGCAAACGTTTTTCTATTAATACTGTCATAGACAGAAATCTCTGACTGTCTTCTATTCTGAACAGTCGGGACACTGAGGCCTGGAGTTGGCAGGGACTAGCGAGGCCTTCCTCTCTGCCCAGAGGCACTAGCGGTGGGGCTTCCCCTCAGACGGCATCACTTCTTGTACTCTTAGGGAGCCAGTTTTGTGAAGAGGCACCACAACAGTAACATGCTTCAGCCAGGACAAATACGCCACTCTGCATCAAATGGTAAACAGTGGCCTCAGCACCACCTCCTGGCAAGATGCAACCCACCCACGCACCCTACATAGGAAGGCAAGGGACTCTGAGTGAAGATCAAGTAACATGAGGGACGTCTCGAAACACAGAAATGCCGCAGCCAGGTGGTTTGGATTTCACACCACCACTCACTGTCCACCACATTCAAAGCCACCATGAAGCAGGATGGTAACTCTATTACTAATGTTACTCATTTAGGAATATCCTGGTTTCCTTTTGAATGCTCCAGGAATGTTTCAGTACCTTGAAGTTGGGAATCCTGTGATGAACAGGTCGGGGAAAGTCAGCTAAATTTTGTGATTCCATGTAGTCCCAAATCTGCTCACGAATGTCCTGTTTGGAAACACCTATTGCAACAAAGGGTGAGCCTGATTAATACAGCAGAAAGGAATCCCACAGTGCACACAGCCCCGGGTCCTGTCATGGGCCTGCTCCTGCTGTACCTTCAACTCCACCACGCCAGACCAGAATCTAGGGCTCCCATGAATACCTCGAAAAATCAGAGTTAGTGATAAGTTTTACACTCATGACAAACTGCTCAAGTCCAAAAATGTAAATTCAACATAGTCCAAGTGTTTATCTAGTTCTACTAATCTGCAGCAATAGGAGAGCAAAATGCAACCCAAACCACGTAAGCGAGCTTTCCTAGAGCCCTCACTGGGACCCGACGCTCCGTCCAGCCGGTCCTGAGACAGCTTTGACTAGTTCGCTCGCTGTGAACCCAGAGAGCTCGTCTTAAACCTACGTGGTTTGTAAGCCAGCGGATATGTCAGATTACCAACTACATCCCTTCATTCAGATGGGAATCTTTTATTCTATATCCAACTTTGGAAGTGCAATTTTAGGCAACAAATACTTTAATTATTTGATTATGGCAGTCCTAATAAAATTTGCATTAACTAGTGCTCCTCTTGGAGTGGAGGAATATAAAAAGCTCTTTCCAGTTAAGTAGAAAAAACATAAAACCAGCACATCCATATAGAAACCTTTTAAAACACTCACTGAAGTTTTGTTTTTGTTGGTCCAAAAGGATATCCTTGTACAGAAATTTGTTTCAAATCACTTTGATATCTACGACTTGATTTATTTGCATAACAATTTACTATATGGCCAGCACTGTGAATTATGAAGGAATTTCATACGTGGTGATCTCACTCACTGGAATATTCTCGCTCCCAACCTGAAGTAGATTCAGTGCCCAAATGTACCTCCCGCTGAGGAGGAGTGCTAGCTACCCTACACCGTCTCCGCAGGGAGACGCATCCTGTGCTGAGAGGATGTGCATCCTTGAGCGGGAAGCTGCCAGTCGGCCTCTTCTTTTCAGAGGACTTAGGTGGTGTTCACCACAACTAAACACACCCAGACTGTGACCAGGAGGTCCTACACGCAGCGTGTGTGGCTGCGGCACCTCTCATCACAGAGCAGGAAGGAGGGGCAGGTTTAACCTCTCAGGTCCTCAGTCTCCTTTAAATGAGTGGAAGTTGCTCAGAAGTGACACAAAGGAGCAGCTGAGATGGGCGGTGGGACATTTCTGAATTGTGTGGCTTTGAATCATGTAAATAAATTGCATTCTAAAAGCTTAATTTTCTGTAAATGGATTTTTTGTGTGTGTGTGAGGAAGACCAGCCCTGAGCTAACATCTGTCGCCAATCCTCCTCTTTTTGCTGAGGAAGACTGGCCCTGGACTAACATCCGTGCCCATCTTCCTCCACTTTATATGTCAGATGCCGGCACAACGTGGTTTGATAAGCGGTGCGTAGGTCCGAGCCTGGGATCCAAACCTGTGAACCCTGGGCTGCCAAAGCGAAGCGTGTGAACTTAACCGCTATGCCACGGGCCGGCCCCGTAAAGGGATTTTTAAAACATACAAACAGATCTATAATGAAAACCCTCTCTCCCTGCTGTCTGCTAGGTCCCAGGTCCCTTCCCCCAGAGCAATCAGTGCACCCATTCGTCCTGTGAGTTCTTCCCCAGGGATCTCAGGCTTCACACGGAGACACTGTTCTCGCCCACCTGTTCTTTCCCTAAGGCCGTGCACTATACATGCAGCTACACACACTGCTCTGCACTTCGCTGTTGTTTTCACTATTTTGTAGATTAGTCCATACATATGAAGCACGTCATCCCTCTGCATATGCACAGTGCTCCCCTACAGGGACAGGTCAAACTCTACTCAGGCAGTCCCCTTTTGTTACTGATGTATGCTTTACAGCCCCACCCATTTATATCAATTTGTTAAGCCTCTGTGTGTAGTTTTAAGGTGTAAGGGCCACAACTAAAGGTTTCCACTGCCGAGGCCCTCGGGCTAGACCTAGAGCCCCTGGCACAGTGTGCAGACAAGGCCCTTCACAGCCAGGCTCAGAGCCTCCTGGAGCCCAGCGCAAACACCACTGGTGCCTCTTGACCCTAGCTGTGCTCCTGAACCACTCCAGAAATCAAAAATGCAGATGTGCACGTGCTTAGGGAACACACATCTCTAAAGATGCAGGCTGAGATGACCCTGTGTCAGCCTGGGTAGAGCCACACAGGCAATTTCCAGCTCTTGGCTTGTTTTTTCCAGCTGGGCGCTCTGCACTTGCTGGTCTCTGCTGGAAAGTCTGCTTGGCTCCCTGTCCCTCCAGCAAACCCTCAGTCTTCAAAGCCCAGCTTGGGCACCAACTCCAGGAAGTCTCCCCTCCATTCTGCTCCAGTGCCCTGAGGATCCCTCTGTCACAGGGTATGAAATGAGCTGGAAAGCCTCGCTGGCCACTTCAGCCTCATCTCCCACCACCCTCACCTTGAATGCAAAAAGCGACTCAACCACTATTGGTCCCTGGCCCCACACACCTGCCCACCTCTCTCTCTCTCTCAGGCCTTTGGACCTGCTTTCCTCTCCTCCCTGGTCCAGCCACTTCTCTCCCTTCAGGTCCAGCTGAGTCACCACCTCCCAGGAAGTATTATCTGAGTGCTCAGTCGCAGACAGATGTCCCTCATTTGAGAACCCAGCACACCTTCACTGTTTGTTTGATTTGTTCAAACAGAAACAATTACACTGGCACAACTATTAAAAGGTTATTACGTTCATCGCTTTCACTAACAACCCGGAGGTCCTACAACATCCCCAACACTGTGCAGGATACCGTGTGGGACACAAGAAATGTAGAAATCGTGGCCGTTGCTCTGGAGAGGCCATTAATCACAAACATTTAAGTGACTCCCATTTAGAAAGCAATGGGCTGAGAGGGGAGGGGGAGAAAAAAAAAGGGCAGATCCCTGACCTTGGAAAAGTTACAAAAACATGGGGAATGATTAGGATAATAAAAGGCGACGTGTATTACTGTGTGGAATGGCTGATCCCTGTTCTGTAACTGCCTACTGAGTCCCCTCCACCGGCCGTCGGCCTGTCAGATCAGCTGGGGTCTCATTCACCCTTCTGCCTGGAACTCTGAGCTCAGCCCTGGCACCGGGCGGGCGGCACCACCCGCCGCACGCCTGGCACGTTCACCGTGCGGGTTACGCACGCGTGGTGGGGCGGGAGTGCACTAACTCCCGGCCGGGGGCCGGGCTGCACAGACGCGGCGCGCCAGGGGCCCCCGCACTCGCCACCAAGGCTCCTCTCCGCTAGCGGGCGACCTCCCCGGCGCCCCCACGGCTTCGGGGGCACTTGTGAGGGGCACAGTGAGGAGGCTGCCCCTGCCGGCAGCCGTGAGCCTCAGTCTCCCCTGCTGTCAAGTGGGGATGACAGGGGGCGCAGATCTCACGGGGTGGCGGTGACGACTGGCTCGGGGGCTCGCGGACGCCGCCACGAGCCTCCCCTCTTCCCCCCACCCAGCGAGTGGGCGACCGGGTCCGAGCCTGCCGCCGGTTCGACTCCGAACCCCGTCCAGACCCCTCCGCGCCCCTCGCCCCCTCTCCGGGAGACCCCCGCCCGCCAACGCCGGCGGCGCCTCACCGGCCCTCGGCTCCATGGCGACGCCCTCAGTGCGCGACGCCTCCTGGGGCGGAGTCCGGCGCGCAATGACGTCACCCGCCCGCGCCCTCCGCGCGCCTGCGCGCTGGCCGGGAGGGGCGGTGGCGTCCCCGCGGAGGCCTGGTGGAGGCCGGCCCGGGCGCGCATGCGCGTGGGACACTGCCGGGGGGAGACCGTCGCGGCTCCCGGGCCTGTGGTTTGTTCCTAGGGCAAGTCACTGTTGAGCGCCTGCTCCGACGGGCGTCTGCTGGGTGCCGGGGCTACCGAAGTGAGCAAGCCGCTGGCCTCCCGAAGCCTACTGCCAATTCCAACACACCCCACCGCCTCTTCTGGTCCGCAGAGGCCGCCTCCTCCGGGAGGCCGGCCTTGATTGCTCCTCCAGGACGCGATTTCTCTTCTCTGCGACCCTACAGACACTCACGTGCTCACACCTGGGTGTGCGTCCGACTCAGCCGGGGGCACCTGTTTCAAATGTCAGGTTGCTGGGATTCACTGGGTGTGGGGTCGCGCCCATCCCAGCCCCTGGGTGAGTCCTTTGAGGGCTCCGAGGCCGCATTTTGAGCCCATACTCCAGATTTTGCTGTGGCCTCTGGATCTCCTAGAGACCAAAAGAACGTGGCCGCCTGCGTTTGCTCATCCACATCATTCATTCCTTTTTTCTCATTCATTCAACACACAGGATGAGTCAACCTAAGGCCGCTGGAAGAGGTGGGGCTGAATGGACCACCAAGTCCACGTCCTCCCCGGGCTGCGATCCAGTGGGAGAGATCAGTTTGGCTGAGCCTTCACGCCTTAGGAAGATGAGCCCTCCCCAAAAAAGGACGGGTGGGGAGCCAAGCCATTAGTACCCACTCCCTAAGGCGCGATCGCATATGCTTAGCAATGTGCCTAGGGTGTCATGAGCGCTCAGGAAGTGGTAGCTACTTTTCCCAAAGTTATATATACAATACTTTATACGCTCCTCAAAACAGAAATAGACAAAGCATTTTAATACCCGCTTTGCAGATATGGAAAATGAGTTTCTGAGTGTTCCAGCAACTTATTCAAGGTCTCAGAGAACTGATCCTATGCCCTTTGCCTTCATCAGCTAGAACATAATTAATGACAGTAATAAACAATGCTACTAATGTGCCATGCACTGGGCTAAGTGCCTTAGAAGTCGTATCCAAATATAATCCCCACAAGAACCCCAGGCTCAAATGTGACTGGCCTTCTAGAAAGGAGGGAATGGAGACTCAAGATATTAAGAACCTCGACGGAGGTCACCCAGCTGGGAAGGGGCAGAGCAGGATGTAACCCCAATGGGCTTAACTGCAAATCTTGCAAATCTCCTCGTCACAATTCTGCATTCGTACGTGGTCTCCATAGCATTAACACATAAAGACATTAAGGGCCTTAGTTCTGTGTGAGGGTGTCTTTTACCAGCTCGCAAGAGGAGTGCAAAGCATCACCTTGGACGGTAGGAGGTTATAAAATAAAATCTCGCAGAGAGGTTGGTGTTCTTTCCCACTTTCAGGAAAACACGGTAGATGCGTGCGCAGAGTGTGTCGTGCAAGTTGACCTGGCCCGGGCAGCGGAAATGTGTGCAGGACTCTGTACTCAGAGCAGTGACCGGGGTGCTAGCCAACAGCCAAGTCCCCCAGATGGACCGCAACGAGACATGGGGGACCGTCTCCCCAGTGTCAGTTTTAGAAAGCAGGTGGCGCCAGCAGGAAGGACATCTCTTTAGCTCCTTCACACCGTGTTTCCAAGTTCGAAGCGCCCCAGAAGTCCAGGCACTTAGAAGAATAAGTAGTTATAAAAGAGACCCCTTAGAAGGAATTGGCTGGCTCTCTTGCAAAAAGATATTCTAGAATGTTAACCTAAATGCTTCAAACTTGATCATATATGTACATTTGCATTTGGGTCACTTGAGGATTTTTTAAAATAGACTTTATCATTTAGAGCACTTTTAGGTTCACAACAAAATTGAAAAGAAGGTAGAGTTCCCACACACCCCCTGTTCCCCCCGACACAACCTCTCCCCGTGTCAGCATCCGCACCACAGCAGATGCAGTCCATGAAGCTACACTGACGCATCATTATCACCACGGACTTTTTGTGCCCTCCCAAAATTCATATGGCGAAACCCAGTCCCCAGTGTGATGGTGTTAGGAGGGGGGGCCTTTGGGGGGCGATAGGTCATGAGGGTGGAGCCCCTGTGAGCGAGATTAGTGTCCTTATAAAAGGGACTCCAGGGATCTCCCCCACTTCCACCCTGTTAGGACACAGCAAGAAGACAGCCATCTGTGAATCGGGAAGCGGGCCCCCACCAGGTACTGAATCGGTCAGCACCTTGATCTTGGACTTCCAGCCTCCAAAACTGTGAGAAATAAATGTTTGTTGTTTAAGCCCCCCAGTCTATGGTATATTTGTTATAGTGGCCCAAGCCAAGTTACACCCAAAGTTCATAGTTTACTCTAGGGTTCCCTCTTGGCAGTGTACATGCTGTGGGTTTGGACAAATGTGTAATCACAAGTATCCACCATTATAGGATCGTGCAGAGTAGCTTCACTGCCCTAAAATCCCCCGTGCTCTGCCTCTTCTCCCTCCCCGCCACCCTTGGCAACCACTGGTCTCTTCCCTGTCTCCATAGTTTTGCCTTTTCCAAAATGCCATATAGTTGGAATCCTACAGTATGTGGCCTTTGCAGACTGGCTCCTTTCACTTAGTAATATGCATTTCAGGTTCCTCCATGTGTTTTCAGGGATTGACAGCTCATTTCTTTTTAGTGCTGCATAATATTCCATCATCTGGCTGTACCACAGTTTATTCACCCCTTCACCCACTGAAGGACATCTTGGTTGCTTCCAGGTTTTGGCAATTATGAATAAAACTGCTGTAAAATCTTGTAGGCAAGTTCACCTGAGGATTTTAAAGCTTGTCACAGACATTACCTCATGAATTCTCACACCTCCTTTAGAACTTGGCCGGAAGGAAGAGAGTGAAAAAGGTAAGTGCGTGAAGAGCCTGGCCATGGATCTCTGAGCTGTGTGACTTTGGGTAACTGACTCCACCTCTCTGAGCTTCAGCTCCTTCTTCTGTAAAATGTAGGGACGTGATTCCTCCATTAGAGTCGGTGAGAGGACTGAGTCGGCTGGTACGCCGGGGGTCCAGGCACAGGGCCCGCCCGGCCTTCAGCGAGACCCCTGGAGATGTTAGCTTTTGTTGTTCCATACGATCCAATGAGAGTGAGAAGAGAAGGCAGGTGCTGAGAGATGAGGGCCGATGACCCACCCAGGTGCCGGGCCGCTGAGAGCTAATCCTATCCCCGCGAGAGCTTCTGGAACGCCGGCTCGCTTTTGGCCCGCTGAGACGTGAACACGAGACGCCACAGTCTGCTCTCCGGCCGACTGCTCCCTGCACCCGTGCACTCACGCGCGCGACTCCTGCTGCGTCCGCCAGCAGCAAAGGCGGCTCCGCAGGAGCGCAGGGCCCCTTCCGCCGTCAGGCATTCCTGTCAACCGGCTCTGCTCCCGTCCCGGGATCGGGTGGGGCCCGCCGGCAGCACCTGGCCCTTCGTAGGACATCGTGCTTCGGCAAGACGAGGACGCCCGAAGAGTCACAGTGACGCCTTGCTATACCCTGCCACCACCCAGGCCAAGGCCGTGTCATGACACCTCAGAGTGCAACCATCTGAGGCGCCTCCCACCTCTGCCCCTCCCCAAGTCTGCCTCCCCCTCCCCCGCCTCTTCCTCCCCTTCCTCCTCTGCCTTCCCTCTTTCTCGCCCTCCATCCACCTGAATTCCACCTCTGTATCTTCCAGCTGTGACCTCGTGGCTCCCCATTGCCTCCACCTGGCAAAGCGCAGAATTCTCAGCTGGCCAGGCCAGGCCCTGCCTGACCGCCAACTCGTCTCAGCCGCACTCCATCCCTATCAGCTCGCCTCTGCCCTCTTCCTCCTTCCTGCTTTTGTTCATGTTCTTCCCTTCCCAGAAACGCCTTCCCTGCCCTCACCCCCAACGTGTGCGGGTCACAGATCCCACCCCAAATTGGCCTGGTGACTGGCACGAGGGAAGGGTGGGGAACCAACCGCCACGAACACGGTGACAGTCAATGGAAGGAGAACAGAGAGCAGCAGGCGCGACTTAAGGCACAGAAGGACCCTGCCGAGAACTGAAGAAACCTCCTTGGGCAGCTGGTGGGGCGGAGGGAGGGCTGGGTAAGGCCCGCACAGTGCGCTGGCCTCCTCAGCACCCAGTGCTGACATAAATATACACACTGTGCGACCAGTACACAACAGGGATAACCGGGAACCGTTTGGGATATGTTCTAAAGCGTTCCCCTTGCGCACGGGAACCAGCCAATTTCTTCTAAGTAAACTCATTACCGCCTTTAAACACAGAGCAGGAAGGCAGAGGGTCATAGCAATGGCCGCCAAGGAAAGAAATAGCAGCAAAGCCTATTTTGCGAGATGCTTTGGTAACCGGCAGCAGAAATGGTGAAAGGAGTTAGTGGTCGCTGAGTTGGGGAGGGGTGGCAAGAAGATGCTCTTGTCATTTTAAAGTCTTCTGTACCATCGGGACTTCCAGCTGTGTAACGTGTGATGCTCACACTCTTTAAAAACCGCTATAATTTCTTCCATATTTCAAGCTTCTTGCAATCCATTGATATCTCCCGTATCTGGCCCAGCACGCACAATCACAGGGCAAAGTAAAGACATTCTCCTTTTATGCTCCCCTTGTGTTGTGAACTTGAACAGTACGTAGTCATCTGAAGCTGCATCTAATACTTAATATACGTAAGACTGTTTAATAAGCTAATGACCAAAAAGGGGTTTGAAGAATGTTTCCCCAAGGGGTTGCCGGATTAAATACAGGATCCCCAGCTAAATCTGATTTCAGATAAACAATGAACGGGTTTTTTCAGTGTATACATCTGTCCCATGCAGAATGTGGGCATCCATAGTTTTATTTGCTAAATCTGGCCACCTGCAGGGTCAAGGAAGAAGACGGACGCCTGAGGGTGAAGTTTTGCTTTACCCAGATCTCAAGGCTCACCTTGACTGCCAGCTTCTCCAGGAGACTTCCTTGGTTCCTCTTCCTCCTCTTTCTGAACCTTCGCTTGCTCAGCCCTGCCGCTCCCTCCGTGGAGGCGGCCCCACGCGGGGACAGCACTGCGGTGGAGGGTTGAGCATGTGGTCCCTCTGGTTCAAATCCCAGGGCTGCAGCTGGCCAGTGGGTGCCTCTGGGCAGGTCCCTGGCGCTCTCCGCGCCTCGCCCCCCTCGTCTGCAGGACAAGGACACCACACTGCTGGGGAGGGTCAGTGCTGGATGTGAGTACTGTGGCCGCAACCCCGGGGCGGGGTGGGGGGCTCTACCTGTCTGTTACAATAAGAGTCTTAGCCTGTGGGCCCCTTCAAGAACAGCCTTGGGGCATTTGACGCTGCTTCCCCAGCCCTTGTGCAGCATCCGCCTAAAGTAAAAGCCAGTAAGTGTTGGACTTGAATTCCGGGTCTGAACTGTTAGGTGGGAGACAGGGCCTGTGGTTATAGCAGGAGGGATGGGGTGTCTCTGAGGCCCCAGGGTGACATCCATTCATTCAGTTTATAACGCCAGAGCGTGGAGGCTGTGCTGAGCAGAGCAATGGGGTGCAAGGTGCAGTGGGGTGCACAAGGCGGACCAGGTCCCTGCTGCTATGTCCTGGTATGGGAGACAAATGGACGAACAGACAGGATCATGTCAGACAGGGTGGACATGAATCAGGACGAGGAGTGGAGTGAGGGGATGGGGAAGAAGAAGGTGGGGAGTTGGAGGAGGCCTCGAAGAGGTGGCCCTGCAGCAAAGAACTGAGGATGAGGGACCTGGGCAAAGAGCACAGCATGTGCAAAGGCCCTGCAGAGGGTCCAGACTGGGCCGGCATTGGAAGTCCCTGTGTGGACGCACGTGTGCAAAGGCTGGGGCCAGCAGGGTGTGTGCCTGGGTTTATGGAATATTCCTAAAGGGTGAGGAGCGTCCAGCGCCAGCGATGATCTGATCTCCCTCCGGGAGCCCCTCTGTGCTCCTGATGTCATTCAGTCCTTTAGCGGTCTCCCTGGGGCCTCCCTCGGTTATTGTGACACCCAATGGTCACTTTAAGGCACTGGCCAAGGCTGCCCCCAGATTGTGATTCCAAGTCTGGCTCATTCCCTGGGGCTCAGAACACCCGCCCCACAGGCTGAAACTTTGGTGAAAAACAAGTGGGCTCCTCACCTCTTTCTCTCTGCCCTTGTCCAACAATCCAGACCCGGTCTGCACCTCCCCGGGAGTGGTCCGCTTTTCATAGACTCCGGTAATGAGCCCATTTACCCCACAGAATTAATTACAGGGTTTCAAATTGGTGATATTAAAAGCAAAAATTTCATAGACATCAAGTCATGCCTTCATGCACACATTATTGACTGTGTATATATAGTTATTAAATTATATATGTACACATACGTTTCCATATAGACTATTTTGATTTATCTAGAAGTTTCTATTTTAACTTTCTAAGGCTCCTCCAATTTCCAAGGCCCTAACCCTAACCTCAAAGAGGCAGCAAAGTAGTGGGTTAAGAGATCCTGATTCCATCACTTCTAGCTCCAAGACTTGGTTTAGTGATTTAAGATCTCTAAACCTGGGGGCCAGCCCGGTGGCGTAACGTTAAGTTTGTGCGCTCCGTTTCAGTGGCCTGGGGTTCGCTGGTTCAGATCCTGAGCGTGGACAGACGCACCGCTCATCAAGCCATGCTCAGGTGGCGTCCCACATAGAGCAACTAGAAGGATGCACAACTGTGACATACAACTATCTGCTGGGGCTTTGGGGAGAAAAAAAGCAAAAAAAGGAGGAAGATTGGCACCAGATGTTAGCTCAGGGCCAGTCTTCCTCAAAAAAAAAATCTCTAAACCCCAGTTTCCTTCCCTGTGAAATGGTGACATTGACAGTACCTATCCCAAAAGAAGATTAAATGAGATGCCATGGACAGAACATCTGGCAGAGCTTGGCACACAGTATGCACACATTACATTTTCCCTTATGTATTAGAGAGAAAAATCTTGGAAAAGTCATACTTCTCGTGCACCTATTGTGTGTTGAGGAATCGTGCAAGGCACAGGGCTGTTGAGAGAAACAAGGCAGAGTCACTAGCTGCCTAGAAAGGTAGGACATGTGTGGTGGACATGAGGCTGCTAAAAAAATAACGCTTGCCTGTCTGCCTGGGCACAGCGAAGACTAAACTTCCCTTCCCCTAGGTGTGTTGGGGCTGTGTGACCAGCTCTGGCCAATGAGTTGTGAGTGGAAGCGATGCATGTCACCTCCAGGCTGGGCCGCTTGATTCTCGTGATAGGATCTCCCTCTCTTCCCCCTGCCAAGATGACAGGAGAGGCAGCCTTTGAAAACCCAGGCTCCTGAGTGACATTGATGAGCAGAGCCCCTGAGGAGCTGGGGTTGGTTCAGGATCAAGTCACCAAGACTTGGGGTGTTTGTTGCTCAGCATACACCAGCCTCAACTGACTGATAGACTGGTTAAGCCAATCAATTACACAGCAGTGTGGATAAGGGCAACTACACGGGACTTGGATGGTACGGGCACATAGAGCAGCGTGTAATGAACTCTCTTTAGGAGGAAACATGTATGCCTTTAACATTCTATTTCAAAACTATCTGCAGTGCTCTATTGAATTCTTATGTCTTTGAATTAATTGTGGCAATGCTTGAATGATAAGACAGATAAGCTCCTTAGAGAATCGGCTTTCTTTTTCTTTGACAATCACGAGTTAATGTGATAAATTCCATAGCTGTTGAAGATTGCTTTTCGGAAACTTCCAGAACATAAGGAGAGGGGACACAGGGGCCAAGGTGGGCCCCCACATTAGAGTTTGCACCTCCTCCCATGGAAAAATTTTGGCTTTGTGTCACATATATCTTTTTTAATTTTTAGAGTAACAAAGGTGTTTTTCTCCCAATATTTTTAATTTTGAAAAATTTCAAACTTCCAGAAAAATTACCAGAGCAATACACAACGAATACCCACATACCGTTGATTCAGCAATCGCTCTCATTTTACTGCATTTTACATAACTTTCTCTCTCCTTCTCCCCTCTGTCCTCCCTCCCCCACTTCGGCTGAATCTTTTAAAAGAGATTCAGAGATGCAGAGATGGTGAATATCAGCCCTAAATATTCTGACATATACCCTCTCAAAACAAGGACATGTTCTAACTTGACCACATGTAATTATACACTCAAGAATTTTAACCTTGATACGAGATTATTATCTAATACTCCAGATTCATATTTCCCCAGGTATTCCCACACCTGTCCTGCATTAGTTTCTTTTCCCCCCTCCATCTAGGATCGAGTATTGTACTTAGTTATCCCGTTTCTTTAACCTTTCAACCAAGAATGGTCCTCCCCCTCTGTTATTTTGTTGTTCACAGCACCACCGTTTGTGAATGGTGCCATATCACTTTAACTCCTTGGAAAGATCATGCTCAGTAAAATGGCCGTGGACAGATTTCATCAAGGATGCACTCTTTGTCCTGGAAAAAGATAATTTCTAGGAGCATGGTTACAATGGATTTTTAAGCAGCGGCATTCACTCTGTTTAACCCAAGGGGTCATCAGATTCCAAATAGCTCCTGGAAGCCTGGGACTGCTCTTATACCTGGTCCCTTTCTCTAAAACCTGGGGCATCTCGTGAGCCCAGAAGGGAAATGTTTGAAGGATATTGGGCCAAATGTATTGAAAACGGTGTGAGAAGACACAGAACTCCTTCCACTTTTCCCCTCTATGAGTTCTTTGTCATGCCTCTAGAGTAGAGGCAGCTGCAGACGCATTTAAGCTTCCCTCTTGTTAAAGCCAATGCCATACACATCCAGTACAAACATTTTTCTGATGAATTCCCTGAAATTCATGCCACACGTGGGGCAGAAAGACAGCCATGGGAAGGCACCGACGGACAAGCAATTTGTTCAACAACCCTGAAAAAAAAAATACTCAGGCTTCTAGCCACCTAAGAGGCGCAGATTTGATTTGCTTAAAACCTCAGCGAATTTCCCTAGAGAGGATTTCTTCTTCCCCGAGCAGTTTCAAAGGCATTTCTGTTTTCCAACAGATCACGTTCTTGACGCGTTGCAAAGCTATGGAAAATGTTTTGTTTTTCTTAATCGACCCGCCGTACACAGTTGATTGACCTTCTCTCACCGATTTTGAAGGCTTTATTCCTGACCGTGCCATGCTAAGGGGCAGCCATAAGGTGTCAGCACCTGCATTGTAACCGGAACGGTCAGGTTTCTGTTTTTTCCTTCTTTTTTAAGGGTAATTCTCGCATTGGCCTCAAGGTGGCGCCAACACCACAGGTCCGCCGAGCCGCCTCCAGGTGCAGGAGCCGGCGGCGCCCGGGCGAGCATGCGATGCGGTGGAGGCAAAGTGGCCTCACTATCTTTTGCTTTATCATCGCTTATTATTCTAGAAACACACAGGGCTCTTTGGGGCCCGATTCCGCTTTCCGCTCACTGACAACTAAGTCAGGAAAGGAAGAAATCAGCAAGATATTAGCAGCCCCCAATCCAAAATACCCTGGCAGGTTAAAGAAAAGATCGGAAATGTGACTTTTGCAAAGTCCAGGTGTGTGGAAGGTGTTGTTTTAATAACCTGAACAAACATCTCTCCCGGAGTCCTACTGAGCAGAGAAGAAACCTAAATCCAGGGCGAAGGAAAATGTCTCTCTCACCTTTTCTGTCTGGATTATAAGGATTTCTCCCCTCCCACCCCCACTTTTTTGGGGGGAGGGTAATAATTTTGGCAACTCAACCTGGTTCTTTGGAGATGACATTGGTTTAAACCCGGACACCCTTGTAAATACAAACTCGGGCAGAAACTTTTTTCTTCAGTCCTTAGCTAGTGTGGATTTTGCCCTGTGCTGTGATAAAGCTTAAAAAAATAAAGGAAAAAAACCTCGTAAAAGCAGAGTAAATAATATTCCTCCAGGAAGCCTACAGACTGAGGAGTGTTTCTTGATCAATAGTTTGCATTTCCAGTAAAACTGTGAGCAGAGCTCAGGGTGCTGTCACGAGCTCCAGGAGAAAGGCGCTTTTTGCCCGCTTTTTTTTTTTTAAGATGGATGTGAGAATACTAGAGGTATTAAAAAATAATAAAGTTGTAGTGGGAGTTGGGGGTGGGGTGGGAGAACGCTCAGACCTTTCACCTGTGAGCTGAGGACTGGGTAGCTTTACTTTACTTAGTTGCCAAAAACAAAAACAAAAACAAAAACAAAACAACAAGTTGGAGAAAGAACTTAGAGCCCCCATAAAAAACATAGTGAGTATTTTCAGAAGTAGAATATTCAAAGTAATAGGAACCTGCTTTGGGCTTTCTCTTTGATTTTGAATTTGTCCGGAGATAATACCATTCATAGATAATGCACATAAAAAATACCTTTTCTTTTGTTCTTTTATTGAAAATGAATGAGGTATCCCCAGTGCCGTCTGTTCACCACCCAAAATCTAAGGATGGCTGGTAGATTCTCTCAAATTCTGTTCCCGGGAATCTAATAAACTAATCTAATAAACTGGTGCAAGAGTTAGGAGGGCGAGGGAAACCTGAACTATGAAAGTTTTATGTGAAGTCTTCTTCCCTACCCAGCTGGAAGGACACCTTCCAGAAGAGTTCTGACCAGCGTTTAGCCCTCCTTATGGGGGAATGCTGCCCCTTCAGGGGAAGCGACAAAGGAGGATCTGATTATTCGAAGTGTTGAAGGAATAAATACTCAGTCCACAGATAAACAAACTTTCTGGGATTCCTAGAGGGAAGGAGAAAGCTTTGAAGGGCCAGGACGGCCAAGCCGCTCCAGGTTAAAATCCTGAATAATACCATCTCTGGGGGTATCTTGAACGTTTGCATTCGCTTACTCCGTCCTCCCCCGGTGCCCAAGTCACCTTATCAAACACCAACTAAACAACAACAACAAAAGACTGAGATATAGGAAGTCAACTTGGAGATTCCCAAGGGGGCTTTGCTGGGAGCGGGAGGTAGGGATGCGTCCCGGGTGAGTGCTCCAGCCGGCGGGGCCGGGGGTTAGGAGCCTGCGCTAGGGGCGCGCGTCTTGGGGCGAAACCCCCGCGGAAAGCGGCTCGGGTTTCTCCTCGCGGGCAGAGGAGCCCGGCTCTGCCCGGCCCGGTGGCTCGCTGCTGCATTGTTCCCATCTTTTGGGAGCGCGGGAGTCAGCTTGTCAAAGGGAATTTATCTCTGGGAAAAGCGAGAGACGCCGAGAAGCTGGAGTTGGTGGGCTGCAGGCGTCTACGCGGGAGGGGAAAGGGGGAAATGAGCAGAATTATTTCACTCTCTTCCCCAAACCCTACAAAACTACGCACGACGACGCGGATGGTTTGCCGAATCCACGGAGATTTTAAAGGATTAAAGTCTCAAGACTTGCTGTTCTCCCCAGTCCGCCTTTTCCTGTAGACGCCTCGGCCTGCCTCCCCAGGTGGGGGTGAGGGGCCTTCAGATGCTATAATTTGCCTCTGAAACCTTTATGGGTTATTCTTGACGGCCCTAAACCTGGAGCCTCTCTGTTGGTTATTAATTATTCGCTTAAATAATGACAACATGCATGGGAGGCCCGTTCCATTCCCGTCCAACAGTTTGCTTTGAATCCATCACACCTGGGCCCCAGTAATTAGGAAATCTAATTATTCGCCTCATCACTCATTAATAAGAAAAACAGTCCCAGGGTCTTTGCTACTTATACGGTCTTTGGGGAGATATTTGACTACATTAATCAATTCTATTTTATATTTCACACTAACGTTTTTCCGCAAAGAAGCATCGGTGTTTTTTTTTTCCCTCTGGGCACGTGGGCCCATTAACCAAAATGTGATAATAAAGTAAACTTTAATACGATATAACTCTTTTAAAAAAATCTTTTCAAGTTAAGACTGAGCTGCATTAAAGTCTGGTTCGGCGCGGTTGGGTCTTAGAGCCGACGGATTCCGGAGCTCCTCGCCCTGATTGGCGACAACTCCCCACAGCTGCCGGGTTATTGGTCCAAAGTTCCCGGAGGGGGCGTGGCCGGAGGAAAGTAAAAACTCGCTTTCAGCAAGACTTTTGAAACTTTTCCCAATCCCTAAAAGGGACTTTGCCTCTTTTTCCGGGCTCGGCAGGGCAGCCACTCTGGACCCCGGCTCGCTGATCCTTAGGGCTGCCGATTTGCTGGGCGGCTTGGAGAGCCGACTTCCCCCCCTGGTGCGGACCGAGGGGCCAGCCTCTCTCTGTCCACTGCGCGACTGGCGTCTCCGCTCCGTCCCCCGCCGCCCGCCCGGGCTGCCACCCGCCGGTCCCGAGAGCGAGCGAACGAGCGAGCAGGGGCCGGCACTGCGCTCGCCGGGGCGCGCCCTCCAGGATGCTGATCCGCCCGGTCCGCTGAAAACCAGCCTCCCTTCTCCGCCCGAAGGCGGGCGCCGAGCGCCGGCGCCTCCTCCAGCTCGCCCCTGAAGCTTCCAGGAGCCCGGGGCTCCCCCCGCCGGCTCCCTTTCCCTCTCTCTTGCTCTCGCTCTCTCTCCCTCTCTCTCGCTCTCGCAGGGCCTTCTCCGCGGTTGGTGCGCGCAGGCGGTGGCGAGCCGTCTCGGACGCAGCATGCAGGCGCGCTACTCGGTGTCCGACCCCAACGCCCTGGGAGTGGTCCCCTACTTGAGCGAGCAGAATTACTACCGGGCGGCGGGCAGCTACGGCGGCATGGCCAGCCCCATGGGCGTCTACTCAGGCCACCCGGAGCAGTACGGCGCGGGCATGGGCCGCTCCTACGCGCCCTACCACCACCACCAGCCCGCGGCGCCCAAGGACCTCGTCAAGCCGCCCTACAGCTACATCGCGCTCATAACCATGGCGATCCAGAACGCGCCAGAGAAGAAGATCACCCTGAACGGCATCTACCAGTTCATCATGGACCGCTTCCCCTTCTACCGGGAGAACAAGCAGGGCTGGCAGAACAGCATCCGCCACAACCTCTCTCTCAACGAGTGCTTCGTCAAGGTGCCCCGCGACGACAAGAAACCGGGCAAGGGCAGCTACTGGACCCTGGACCCCGACTCCTACAACATGTTCGAGAACGGCAGCTTCCTGCGGCGCCGGCGACGCTTCAAGAAGAAGGACGTGCCCAAGGAGAAGGAGGAGCGGGCCCACCTCAAGGAGCCGCCCCCCGCGGCCTCTAAGGGCACCCCGGCCGGGCCCCCCCTAGCGGACGCCCCCAAGGAGGCCGAGAAGAAGGTGGTGATCAAGAGCGAGGCGGCGTCGCCGGCGCTGCCGGTCATCACCAAGGTGGAGACGCTGAGCCCCGAGAGCGCGTTGCAGGGCAGCCCGCGCAGCGCGGCCTCCACGCCCGCCGGCTCCCCCGACGGCTCGCTGCCGGAGCATCACGCTGGCGCGCCCAACGGGCTGCCCGGCTTCAGCGTGGAGAACATCATGACGCTGCGAACGTCGCCGCCCGGCGGCGAGCTGAGCCCCGCGGCTGGGCGCGCGGGCCTGGTGGTGCCGCCGCTGGCGCTGCCCTACGCCGCCGCGCCGCCCGCCGCCTACGGCCAGCCGTGCGCGCAGGGCCTGGAGGCCGGGGGCGCCGGGGGCTACCAGTGCAGCATGCGCGCCATGAGCCTGTACACCGGGGCCGAGCGGCCGGCGCACATGTGCGTCCCGTCCGCGCTGGACGAGGCCCTCTCGGACCACCCGAGCGGCCCCACGTCGCCCCTGAGTGCCCTCAACCTCGCCGCCGGCCAGGAGGGCGCGCTCGCCGCCGCCGGCCACCACCACCAGCATCACGGCCACCACCACCCGCAGGCGCCGCCGCCCCCGCCGGCTCCCCAGCCCCAGCCGGCGCCGCAGCCCGGGGCCGCCGCGGCCCAGGCAGCCTCCTGGTATCTCAACCACAGCGGGGACCTGAACCACCTCCCCGGCCACACGTTCGCGGCCCAGCAGCAGACTTTCCCGAACGTCCGGGAGATGTTCAACTCCCACCGGCTGGGAATTGAGAACTCGACCCTCGGGGAACCCCAGGTGAGCAGCAACGCGAGCTGTCAGCTGCCCTATAGATCCACGCCGTCTCTCTACCGCCACGCAGCCCCCTATTCATATGACTGCACGAAATACTGACCTGGCCCGGTCCTCTTCTGCCCCGGCCCCGCTCCGGCTTCGCCTCCCAGACCCGACTCTCTCAGACAGTTCAGGCTGCAGAGACGCAAGAAGAACCAAAACTTGTCCACCAGCTTTTTCGCAGATCCGGGAGCAGAGCGCGCGCGCCAGCCTCAGCCCTCTGAAGCTGCAGGTAACTTTAATTCGCCGCCAGGTTTCCGAGATTCCAAGAAGCCCCTGTAAAGGGACGCAGCCCAACGAAATGAATATTGATTTTTAAAGCCCCTCTCCCCTACCAGAATGGCTGTGCTCACTGCTCCACTCGGGGTTTCAAAAATAAGTTATGGACCAAATCCCATAGCGGCCCAGTAATGACTCTCTTTAGAAACCCCCATAGGTTTACGGGGGTCTCTATAGATTATGTATGTGCTGTGTGTAATTTTAAATTTCTCTAACCGTGCTGTACAAATGTGTGGATTTGTAATCAGGCTATTTTTTGTTGTTGTTCAGAGCCATTAATATAATATTTAAAGTTGAGTTCACTGGATAATTTTTCATCTTGCCCAACCATTTCTAACTGCCAAATTGAAAACTCAAGAAACCTATGTGGGATTTCTTCCCCTGTACAATTATGAGATATGATTCTTTTCCCAGTTGTAGGTCTTTTACAAAACAGGAAAATAATTTATTTTTTGTTGGTGGTGGTGGATAAAGAAGTCAAGTATCTGATACTTTTTATTTGCAAAGTGTGATGGTTTTGTATAGTAGATGCCTCCCTGAGCATTCCTAAAAGAAAAAAAAAAAAAAAACCTTAAAAAACTTCACCTGTGTTTGTCTTATGTGGTCTTAATTGTTGTACTTACCTTAAAATAAACCCATGTTGTTTTTCTGCCCAATGTCCGGACAGTGTATTTGTGTTCTTGCATTTTTTAAAAACAAGGTGTGTTTGCAAATCCACCTGTTTTGATAATTTTTGTTACACAGGTGGGTAAACGTTAGACATATATAGATGATCACAGAGGAATGGGGGCCCCAACCCATTGTCTTGTTAGTGACAGTAAAGGCGTTCAATTAATTCAAATTCCCACCCTGGCCGAGGCAATCGGGGAACAGTTCTGGTTGGACGCAGCTGCCTGAAGGACTGCATGCTGTAATGTCATTTGCTGTAATGCATTTTGCTAAATGCAGAAAAATATGCCAATTGTCAAAACAAACCGTGTCATTCCATCTTAATGTCCAGCCACCCCCAATTTAGGAGGCAAAGAGGGGAAACATTTTCCATCAGCTAACTACAAACCAGGGGTGTGCTGTCCCTGGACTTCCTAAAATGCGGACTTCCTTACCCACTCTGATGGTTTTTCAGAAAAGAATTTGAACTGAGCCAGTGAAGGTCCAAAGGGGATCGATTCTGTAGCATTTAACAACCATCCCTGGTGGTCGCCGGATCAGAGCTGGATTTCAGACCTCTTTACTTCTTGATTTGATTTCTAAATCTTTACCCTATTGCAGTGAAAAATTTTAAAGCCTCATTGCCTTTCAAAAATAATTTACAATACTTTTAGTGTTCTAAATATATCAACTTCTCCAGGACTTTAAATAACAGGGAGATGATTTTTCTTTTCAATTTTGATATCTTGTCTTTTTTTATTTTTATTAGCAATGCAGCCTTTGTGAGACGTGGCAGAGGGGAAATGGCTTTATTATCTGTTTCACTGGCCGAAAACCACAACTCCCCTGCTGGTCTCTGCGTGTGAATTTTGAGGCCAGACCTCCAAATTGGGAATTCCTTTCCCACCCCAGCAGGTGAGCTGTACTTTGCCGAGGGTGAAGTTCCTCGGGAACCTAGCATTTCAGGCCATGATGATTTTCCAAAAGGTGATTTTGCTTGATGCCGTGGTGTTGAATGTAACCTGGGTGTTGTACTGAACATGTCATTTTGTCTCTATGTTATGCTGAAGTAGAATTGGGGAAGCTTGAGCATAATAATTTTGCCCATATGTGCATCACAGATTCTTTCAATCTGTGGCCCCAGAGGTGGTGTGCATTTTATTCCTATAAGGCTGCATTTTATTCCTTTCCATAATGTGCAGGACCTGGGAGCCCTGGTGGTTGGTGGGGCCTCTCAGCCCCAGGCCACCGTGTTTTGGTTGAGTGAGCTGGTCAGCCAGTTGCAGTGGGAGAAAGAGAGAGACCGAGAGAGACCCCCTCTCCGAGCTGCAGAATGAAATGGGCCAGCGCTCCTTGCTGGGTTCTGGCAATCTGTTTCGTTTTGTCTCGTACTCTTTATGCTGTTTGGGCTGCAGGAGAAAAGGAGAGTCTTCTAGCTGGATTTCTCCTTCCCCAGATGTTTCAAAGAGTCTTCCATGAAAGCTTGCCCTCATCTTAAGATTTGGAACTCAGAGGGGGTCTGAGAGACACATGCAGAATAAAGGAGAGAGAAATGGGATGCATGGGGTGAAAATCCTGTGCTGCGGCGGCTGAAACCACGCTGGGATCTTCCCCCTTTGGGAAGACCTCTTAAAGAAGTCCCCGCTGTGCGTGGGCCACTCATCCAAGTGGGTAGGCCGTGGCCAACGGGGGGGGGGCGGCGGTGGGATGTATTTGGGGCTTCATCCAGGCCTCTGGAGGCGGCAGAGGGGAGGGGTGTCTGGCCAGGGCGATTTGGGAGGCCTCCGCGACCCTGGAAGGCTTCCTCAGCTGCTCTCGGAGCTCGGCTCAGCCAGGGCTTTCAACGCTGACCTCGGGCCTAGAAGCTTAGCGGCCTCGGGGGCGTCTGCTGCTCCCCGCGGAGTGGCAAGACCCCGCAGCGCGGTGCTGATGCTGAGCAGCGCGGGGCCCAGGCGCCCGCCAGGCTGCCTTGCGCGTCGTCGCTGCCGCCCTGCGCGTCTGCCGCCCTGCGCGCAAAGACTGCGCGTGCGGGGCTCAGGCTGTCCTTGCTCCACAGATCCGCTCGCCGCCGGTTCCTTCGGCCGCTCGGTCCTCCGGAGGTCCAAGGCCTTTCAGGAAAAGGGGAAAGGAGGTCGGAGACGGAAAGGCCAGATGCCTGTCGCGGGCTGCTGGACTCCTGGCTGGGGCGGCTGTGCGGGCCACCCAGCGGCAGTTTGCGTTAAGCTGTGTTCTTTCACCATGTTCCTTCTGACCCAATAAGGTACATCTCGGCAGGTCTCAAAGACACTGCAAATAAAATGGAGGCAACACAAACACCATGGCAGAGACGTTTCCCATGGAGGTATAACCCTGTGTCCCCAAGAGACCGTGGCTGGGTGGACTGTGCCTCTCACCAGGGTCCAGTTTTGACAGACATGGGCTGGCTGGAGAGACCCCGTGGCCTCTGAGCATCCTGCCTCTTCCCAGTCCCAGAGAGGCTGCAGCTGGAGTAGCCTTTGCTTCTCCTAAGACTCAGGAGGGCGGTCACAGGCTCACCACTCTCAGGGAGAGGGACTGCTGCTATCCCGCCCAGCCCGGGCCTCTCTCCCAAGGCCGGACTTGGGTCTGTGGCCAGGTGGTCCTCACTGCCCTGGTTCAAGTGGCCTGTCCCCCAGGACGCCAAAATCGGCGGTGACTTGCATCCTTGAGTTGCTAGAACAGAGGGCCAGGAATTAGAAGACCACGTCTTGCTGTGAGAGCAAACCACTCCCCTCCCTGGCCTGAGTCTTCTCATCTGGAAGATGATCGGGTGAGGGTGAGGGCGTTTTGGGCAGCCCAGCACTTTCCTTCCTGGCACAGCTGGGGCTCCTGCAATGGGCCCTCACTTACCCTGCTCCCCTTCCCCACAGCAAGAAATGGAGATCAGAAGTGAGAGGGAGCAGAAACGCAGGTCCTGGGAACTTCAGCGTTTGGCTCACACATCTTTCGGGGTCTATATCCTCCCCTTTACCCCACGACTGCCTGGGGGTCACCGCTGGGCCTGGGAGGGGCTTGTGAGCTGTACTCAAAGCACAGAGAGCAGCTCCCAAGCCCCCTGAAAACAAGCCCTGGCGCCTGAGCGCTTGCCTCCTTGCTCCTCATCCCCACCCCAAATCCAAAATACTGGATGGAGTGTCCGGCAAGGTTGGTCCAATGGGAGTCTATAGATAACCATACCATAACCATATAACCATATGAGGTGGGGGAGAGAGCAACACTGAGAAAGCACACCCATCAGTTAACGGGCAGAACCAAGTTTCTGGAGAAGGCAAGCACTGCGTCGTGGAGCCTGTGACTGGGGCCTTGGGGAATGTGTGCTGTGTAGTCCCAGACCCTACATTCCTGACTGTCGGTGCGGTAGAAGTGGACGAGTAGAGATCTGAGGTTTTATGCCTTAGGTGCAGCCAGGCCAGGGATGGCTGGGGGCTATCCCTAGGTGAGTGGTACACTGGGTCAGAGCCACCAGTGAATGCCTTCTGGCACCACATACGGGAAATGCTTTCTCAGACTTCGAGAAGCATTCCCCGCCTGCCTCTTTCTTGCATGGCCTCAGCTCGCCAAGGCATTTGAAATGTTTGCTTTTTGACATAGGCATGTAAGGAAGGGGGTGGGATGTTTCAGGGAGTTTGGAAGCCTAGGCAGCCGCAGTTGGGGACAGTCGCTGCGCCTGGGAAGATGCCACCGCCTGGACTTGTGCAAGCCTTTCCCTTGGTTTTGCAAATTCCTGCTCTACAGCAAAAGCAGAAAGACGTAGCTTGTGTAGAGCTTGATTCTTGAATGTGTCTCTCTGGCTGTGGTTTTTCCAGTGTCAGACTTGTGGGGACTTTATCCTGGGGCTGTGAGTGTGTGAAAAGCTGAAATGGAGGGAAGGGGGGTTGAAAGATTGACAAACTCGCTGGGATTGCAGGTCCCTTAAAGAAATAGAGTTGGGGAGCACTGGGGTGGTGTGCACCCTCCCGGGCCTGGGGTGCAGCTTTGCGCTCAGTGTATATGCCCACCTAGGCTGGGAGGTCACGGAGGCCCGAGAGGCCGCTCTGACCCCTGGCTCAGTGGCCTTGGCCCTGGGCCCTCCCTTTCTCCAGCAGCCCCTTGGGGTCTCTCTGTCTACCTCTGAGATATTTTTACAGGCAGTTTCCCCCATGGAGGCCATCTCTCTAAGCTGAATCCACATGCACCAATTCAGGCCCTACACACAGGCCAACTGAGGCTTCGTGTGACCTCGGGCATGCTACCTCAAGCTCTCTGGGCCCATCTCTCAATTAAAAATGATGGGATCATTGAATAGGGTTATTGTGAGGATTCGTGAACCCAACACACATTGGGAAAGCGCTTCAATCACGCTCAGTCTATAGTAAGGACTCACTGTTGGCTGTTGGGAATTACCTGGATAACAGGAGACAGGATCTTTGGTCTCAATTAACTGCATGTGTCAGGCTAAATGCTGATGTGCTTGGGCAGGGCAGCATCCGTGCCCTAACTGCCCCTGTTTAGACCCTTGAAATCATTTCTGGGAACAAGGAAAGCTCCAAAGAAATCGGTAATTTGGGAAATTCTCCCTGCTCTCTGGGCCTCACTCAGCATCAGCTGACCAGCCCACCCTTACCTTTATGGCTCACTCCCCCAGGAGAAGCTGCAGAAGACCCTGCTCCCCGTCCTTTCAACGTGGGAGAGGAGGGAAGGGGAGGGGAGTCTTCTGGGTTTGATAGGATGTCGGTGAGGACTCTGATTTCCTACATATAGTGTCCCAAATGTCCCAGCTCTGGAGGTGCCATACACCTCTCCTTTCTGGAGGGCCCCCTTTCAATTTGTTTACTCCTGACACATTGCTCGGAGCCTCTGTGGACACCCAAGGTGTCAGACCTCAGAGACTCCACCTTCTGAGGAAACCATGTGGGTTTCAATCCCTATTCTGCCATTCACTGCCCCCGTTGTCTTGGAGGGTTCTGTGCCCAGACTCAGTTTCATCATCTGTAAAATGGGCGACTCTATCACCCCTGTCTTTCATAGATGCTGTGAGGGTTCTCAGGAGAACTTCCACAGGGCCCTTAGCGTCCACACACAGTAGCTGTGACAATGTGATTGTTTCCTGTCCTTGCAACACTTCCTCGTAGGAGACATGAGGCGGGTGCACTTCCTGGCCCCAGTTTCCTGGTCTGCAGAATGGGAATGATAAAGATTTCTGTTTCTTAGGATGGCTGTGAGGATGGAGTGACTTAATGCAAGAAAAGCACGTAGAACAGTGCCAGCACATGAGCGTTCAAAACATTTGAGCTCTTAATATTATCCTTGTTATTACTGTCACCTCCAACGTTTTAAGATTGTCAGTAAGGTGCCCTGGCTGAGTAAATCCTGCATCCTTCCACCCTCAAACACATTGCACATATGGTGGAATCATTCATTCATATACATATATATGTGTGTATATGTATATAATTCATTAACTGTCTTCACATTTAGAAAAGTAATGTAGATATTTGGAAAGATGACACAGATCATTGTTAACTTGAGTGTCTGCTTTTATATTTACCTGGATGGGACAGGTAGATGCCCCTGGTGTGTGTGTGTGTGTGTGTGTGTGTGTGTGTGTCCTGCCTTTTATTCTGACATCTCTTTGGCCCCAGGGCCTGGTGCCTGGCCACTGGGGTGGAGGGGTGGGTGGCGGCGGATGGTACTCTCTGCTCTCTTCGCACGCTGAACCCGATTTCTGCTGGGGTCCCAGAGTTGGAACCGCCCCGGTCCTTCTCCGAGCATCCGGGCAAGCTGGAGAATTCAGGTCTTTCCTGCAGGCCGGGAGATGCGCTGGCACTGACTTCGGAGATGGACGCGCTTTTCTGGGATCTGAAGACTTAAGAACCTGCAGGGTACTATCAGGGTCCCCGTTTGGCTCCCTGAGACACACTCTGCCTCGGCTGTCTCCCAGGCTCGGCTGCTCCCCCACGGGGCCTCCGCTCAGTGCGCACCCGACAGAGCTTCCGCACGAGGGCGCATCCGCTCTCGGACGCTAGAGGCTTGTGCCCCGCGCTCCCCGGAAATACGCCCCAGCGCGGGGTTCCTGCCTACCGCGGCCTCTCCTAAGCTCAAGTTAGAAACTCTTCACCTGGGAGCCCAAGATGCGTATCCCACCGGAGCCGAGTTGGGGCACCATTCCAGAGTTCTACGGCTGGAACCTCCCGGAGACTTTGCAAACTTGTGCAAACGCGCGGGACTGGATGTGCCTCTCCAGACCGCGACTAGAACTTGGGTGGTTTTTTTTGTTTCTTTACTATCAGTGCCCCGCCCACCAGCCGCGCGTGTCTCCGCCTGCGTCCGGCCCATGCCCAAATTGGGCGGTGTTTATTATTGTGCGAATTCAAGCTCGGATTTGCCTTAGAGTTTAGAAGAAGCGCTGCAGCGGCGCGCCTTCTGGAGAGGCAGGGATGTGCGTGCTGGACTTCGGGTGCCCAGGAAGCTCCTGGAAGGGCTCCGAGTGCGGAGGTGGGGGAGTGCGTAGTGACACCCGTTTGTCTCTTGCTCTGGGTCTATTGGAGCCGGCCCCGAGGCTGGAGACCGAACTGGATCCAAACTTGAGCTTGCTGGGGGTGCGCTGGTCTGGAGAGGTTGGGTGACCCCGGGGACTGTGGGACCGGCGGGTTGCAAGAGCGCGGGCATTGAGGGTTTTTTTTTTTACCCAGGGTTGGCAGGGGTGCTCTAGTGAGAGCCAGAGAGCCGGAGAGAAGACGGGGCCCCGCCCCGTCCTGGCTGGAGGGCCATCCCCAAGACCTAGGCCGGGGCCAGGCTGGGCTGGACGGTTGGCCTAAATTAGAAATGCAGCGCCGTGGAGGGAGGGAGGCCGGCCTGGAGGTGTCCCTGGGCCTGGCCTGGCGCTCCCTCAAGCCGTGCTGGCACCCAAACCGGTTTTTTGACCCTAGTTGGGACTTCCTTTTCGGTATTTCAAACGTACCCCCTCCCCTGCGGTCTATCTGAAACTCCCTAACATATGAGTTACTTTGTGGATTCCCCACTTCGGAGTGGGATTCTCCCCGCTTTTCCGTGTTCAGAAGTGACCTGAGCGCTCACAGCCGGTCCCCAGCATGGTGTCCCCTCTCTGTGACAGCAGCAGTGGCAGACCCCCTCCCCATTAATGCGCGCTTAGTAGCTGTCTCCCCTTGGGCCGTTTCTAAGCCCTCCCGCGGTCCTCACCCCTCCCTCTTCTCCATGGCACCGCGGCGCGATTTACTAAATGAAACTAATTCAGTTATCCCGTGTTTTTTTTTCTTTTAAAAGTATTCAGCAGAGATCATAAACAGGAACTAGTCACGCCAATGCTCCCCCAGCGCGGTGGAGTGGGAGGAGGGATACCTCCTTCTGAATCGGCATCATTCAGGGTTTTTGATTCAAACTGTGACGTGGCTAAATGTAAAATGAGAGGGGGTGGGTGGCGGGGTGGGGAGCGCTTACACCCAGGGTGGGTGGGGGCGTGGGGGGCGAGCACCAGGCTTCCCAAATTCTTAATGTAATCACGGGCCAGCTGCGTGCACTTGTAAAGTTGTTATAACCCCCTCCTTGGTATAAACAGGAAAGCGCAGAATATAAAGCAAGAGACCCGCATTCACAAATACCAGCTCTCTGGCGACAGCTGCCAAATTCCCCTTTTATGGCGTTCCTCGCTTGCAACCTCAGCCCCATCATCGAGGCCTTAGTTTCTCCCCTTGAACTCCCCAGATGGGTTTATTTGAAACTTGCCTCCACCGATCTGTGGACCAAGTATGCCAAGCCCTCTGCAGCTCCCCAGCGACCTAAGCATTGGCCTCGGGAGCAGCTGGGTTCCTGGAGTCCTCTTCCCCAGGTCCCCAGGGAGCCCTGGAGGTTGAGGTTTGCCCCCTATGGGATACTAGGCCCCTAGGAAGCGCCCTGACTCCTGCAGGGCATGTCGAGGATCTCTCCAAGGGCTGCATCCTCTTCTCATCAGACTCCCAAATCTCTTAGATAGACACGCCTCTCCCTCCTAAAATATCTAGAAGCTTTCAAAGCCTTCCGAAGGCATTTTACAAGACTGTGCCATCTCTACATCTCCTATTAAGCCTGGGAGAAGAGAAGACCTTTTGTGGGAGGCCCCTGGATTACGGGGCTCCCCCAGGCTGGCGGTAAAACTCGCCCCTGCGGCCCCCCGCCCCCCGCCCCCATCTCCACCTCTCCTTCCTGGCCCGGCAGACCCGGCTCGGAGCCATCGCGGTCCACATCCTGCCTCACCGACTGTGTGTGCTTACAGCGTCAAGGGGTGGACGTGATATTTCAAACATCAGATCAGTGCGTTTATATATTGGGTGCCCGGAAATTTTTCCAAATAAACACAGCTTGATTCAACTTGGGTGGGCGGACTTATCAACAGACTAATTCTATAAACAAATGAAGGAATAGCCCCGAAACCGATTGGCTGGTATCAAAAAGACACGTGGAGGGAAAAGCTTGGAGTTTTTCAGCAATGAAATTTTAATTAATGTGGGTGGGCTGAGAACACAACGACTGTTTATCATAGACAATTTATTTTCCAGTGCTAAGTCAACATATAATAGCAAACTTACAACAATTATTTAACATTTTTAAAGCCATGAAGAAGGGACAGAGCGCGGAGCGGCGGGGGAGAGCGGCGGAGAGGGAGGTAGACACACGGCGGGCTCCCCGGGAGGGCCCTTGCGGCGCGGGGCGCAGTCCCTAAGCCGCCTGGGTCGCCTGCGTCGTGGGGAGTGCAGTGCCAGCTCCCGCTCGCCATGAGCCACCTCTTCAGTCCCCGGCTGCCTGCTCTGGCCGCCTCGCCCATGCTTTATCTGTACGGCCCCGAGAGACCCGGGCTGCCTCTGGCCTTCGCCCCCGCGGCCGCTCTAGCCGCCTCGGCCCGGGCGGAGCCCCCCCAGAAGCCGCCTTACAGCTACATCGCGCTCATAGCCATGGCGATCCAGGACGCGCCGGAGCAGAGGGTCACGCTCAACGGCATCTACCAGTTCATCATGGACCGCTTCCCCTTCTACCACGACAACCGGCAGGGCTGGCAGAACAGCATCCGCCACAACCTCTCTCTCAACGACTGCTTCGTCAAGGTGCCCCGCGAGAAAGGGCGGCCAGGCAAGGGCAGCTACTGGACGCTGGACCCCCGCTGCCTGGATATGTTCGAGAATGGCAATTACCGGCGCCGGAAGAGGAAGCCCAAGCCGGGCCCTGGGGCTCCGGAGGCCAAGCGGGCCCGCGTCGAGACGCACGAGCGCGGTACAGAGGCCGGGAACGGGGCTGGGCGCCCCCAGCCCGCGCGCCCCTCGCCCTTCAGGGAAGCCTCCTCTCCGCCGGCGCCCCTGCACTGGCCCGGGCCCGTGTCCCCAGAGGAGGACGCGGGCGACGCTGTCCAGGATGCAGCAGCCGTGGCTGTCGGCCAGCCAGCGCACACGGTGAATGGCCGGGCGTCCCCTCCGCGCCCGGTCTCCCGCAGCTCTCCGAATTGCTCCGACAAGTCCAAGAGCTTCAGCATAGACAGCATCCTGGCGGGGCGGCAGGGCCAGAAGTCGGCTGGCGGGGGTGAGATCCTGGGTGGCGCCAAGCAGGAGCCCGGCGGCTGTCTGGGTGCCTCGCTTCTGGCCACCTCCTCCAGCCTCTGTCCGCCTTTCAACGCTTCCCTGATGCTCGACCCGCACGTCCAGGGCGGCTTTTACCAGCTGGGGATCCCTTTCCTCTCCTATTTCCCTCTGCAGCTCCCCGACACGGTGCTTCACTTCCAGTAAAGCCAACAGTGGCGTGGGTCTTTCCCCTGTCCTGGTCTGAGTTGCTTGTGAGCGATCGCGTCTCCCACCGCTGGGGGAAGGAGTCACGTTTTTAAAAAATGTTTTCCTCTGCCGACCTGTGGATCCTGGGAAGTGTTACCAACTTCTGAGTGCAGGTGGGCACGCTTGCTCCTCTGCCTCCTGGGAGGCAGACCTTCCCAGAACCAGGAGCAGCTTTGGAGATTTACAAGACCATGTGCTCACTGGGAGTTGGGCAACTCAGACCTCCTACAGTGCGGGCAGGAGAATTCCTTGACCTTAGGTCAGTCGTATGGTGTGATCTTCTGCTGCCCACCACAGGTCCTGCGTGTCCGGGGCCCTGGACGGCCCAGACAGCCCGAGGGCAGGACAGATGGACATAGTGTGGTTGTTTGGGTCTGACAGCCATTGTCTGACTGTCGCCAGCTCGGTTGTGGTTGTGGCCCAGGCCTTGGCTTTGAGCCCATCAGGGTGATGGGTATGCACAGCTGGGTTTGTCCCTGAAGTCCAACTGTGGGGACACTGGGGGTGACCCCTGTTTTTCAGGTTCTGTGGCAGATCTAGGGCCTGGTGAGGATTTATAACTGATGTCCAGGTGGAAGCTGAGAAAACCACACTTTTATTTTAAATAGAGAATTTTTCTCTTTTTTTCTTTCTAGACAGTAAAAGGAACATACTATATTCTTTGGCTAAATACTTGACTCTTTTACTATAACAATTGCCCTGTGACAATGTCTATGGTAACAACTTCTATTAAGAAAGTGCGCTCTACACAATACAGCATTTTGTTGCGTTATGATAGTTCATTAGTCAGCACACACGTTCCCCAATGCATGTTACCAACAATAGCAGTGGTCCTGTCTTTTTGCTTTTGTTTTTAAGGGATCAAAAGATTTCAGGAGACATCGGAAGTGTGCGAGGGGGAGGGAAGATGTCTCAGACAACGTAAGATTTTCAATTTCCATGTTTTTTCAAGATCTAGGTTTGATTGTTGCTACATTTTCCAGAATTGTGTAGGGAAGGACTACTTTTAATCAAAAAAGTTGGGTGAAACAGACACAGGAGAAGCAGAGGGAGAGATGGGTTAGTGCTGGGAAGGGTTAGGGCATTAGCTGGTGCCTGCTGGAGGCCACTCTCTGGACCCCAAAGAGCGTGGAGCTTGATGAGAGGGTTCTTTCAGACATTCCCGGCCGACTGCATCCCGGCCTGTAACTCAGCTCCTCCCTCCGAGCCCCACCAGGCCAGCCCGGAGCCTGCAGCTAAATAAACACCTTAGGGAGGTGACTGGATGTCTGGTGGGAGGGGTGGGCAGGAAGGCAGGGGTCTGCAACAAAGATCTGGTTAAGAAAATGGAGATTTTCCACAGCCCCGTTCAGCTTGGACTTTTTGGGAAATGCATCTAACCTCTCACTGTATCTCTTTGGGGGTTCTGACCTTGATTTCCTGAACCTCCACGTTACTTTAATTTTATCTGCTGTGGGAAGGGCACAATGAGTTATGAGGTCTCAGAGATGGGCTGAGATAGGTCTTCAAAATAACTTCTTAAATAGTTTCCAGGACTTATATAAAAACGAACACAAACTTTACATCCAGAGAGCCTGTAAATATGTTGGAAAGGACATTTCGGACAAGCATAATGAATTTAATAATTAGTAGGCACAGAGCTGACTTTCTGAGAATCCCTTCTTACAGCCATGTGCTGCTGACCCGTACGTGTCTCCTGACCACATTCTACCCAGGCTGGTGGGAACACTCGGCGAGCTGCAGAGCACCCTCGATTTTAAGAACTTTGATGAGATCCCATGGTTGAGGTCCAGGCTCACTGTGATTAACTTAAAATGTGGTGGAAGGGCTGTCATTGGACATTTTGTTATCCCAAAGTCTCAGCCTCTGTGAATAAAGTTGTTTTTCCATTAACCTTTCGGTGAGTGGTTCAATGGGTTACTGGGGGGAATAAACAACTAGTGTTACAGGAAAGAGGGGACGAGCTATATTTGGGATGCTGTCAGCATCTCCGGGGGCTCTGGCTTCCAAGGGTAGGTGCATACCCAGTCTATAGCGGCGGGAGCAAAAAAGCCCAGGACCAGTGGATGCTGCTTGGACGTCAGAAGGTCAGGTGAAAATTTCCCTGTATACGACATGTTTTTAATTTTTCCTTTTGGTGTTTGACTTGCTATCTTGTGTGTTTTGTTAATTTATGATGGCTGTTTTCCAGAGAAGCCAATAATCTAATACTGCCTTTTTAAAAGGATAGTATCTTAGAGTTACAATTCTAAAAAGTACAGTATAAACATTATTTTTATGGCACAGAAAAAAAGCAGGAGTGTATATCTATTTGGTAAGGGTGTTTATACACACATAAGAATACATTCCGTTGTCTGATCCCCATATTCATCTGGTTTAGGAAAGCTAAGAGAAATGGACAGTGGGGTCATTTTCTATGGAATCTATACAATTCTATGTATCTTCCTTCCTACTGAAGAGAAAAGGGGTTTTGAGTCTTAGTAATCCAAATAGCTGTTCTAATTTTCCAGATTTAACCATGGGTTTCAAATTATGGATCAATGAGACCAATAAAGGGTTTCTATTCTTACTTAAAACAAAATCTCTGCTATATTTGGGACAAACCAGAGGCCACTTCTACTCAGGCACTCTGAAGGTATGCCTCTGTGCGCTCATCTGAACAAAGGGAACAGATTTTGTTTTCTGTAAATGGTCTAGGTTCAAGTCCCGATAACACACACACACTTGAGAGTACTCTGATCGTAATGGGGGTATGGCAGGTGTGTGTACAATGATAAATAAGTGTATATATGTATGTGTATGTACATGTATGTGTATATATGCATGTGTGTGTGTATACATATGTTCTGTACATAGGGATGCTCAGAAATTCATCTTTTTTGCATATAAGTGGGACAGATGGACTCAGATCAAGTGCTGAATCCTTTCAAATTAACCCAATTCTTGATACTTTGGGAAAGGTTTTATTTTTCTATGTAGTTCAAGCCAGGGATCATTTTTTTTTTTGTACTATTATAGTGAAACTAACAAAGACTTGATAAAAGAATCTTGGGAGACCTACCAACTTTGAGAAACTTTACTTCCATGACTTTCCAAGCATAAGAGAACTTTGCAGAGGCCTTTTGCTTTATCTGGCTTTGGATATTTGCTGGCTCTTGTAGAAGCTAATGGCCTCCCGGGTCTGAAATGCCCCATAAGGTTTTCCAGAAGCTGAACGGGATGTGTTTTGCCATTTGTGGGTATAATTGCATCTCTCTGAAAAGGAGACCGTGTGTGGTCTCTACCATTTCACGCAGAGTGGCCAGTGTATGTCCACGTGTGGGTTAAAGAATTAGCCACACGTGATGTTATTGTTACAGCTGAAGGCCGAGCCTGTTGCCCAGACATTGGTCGGCTAATGTTAACATCGCAAAAGTGGGTCACATTTTCAGGAACCGTGTACTTCCCATCTTCCTGGTGGCTGGAGTCTTGCTTCCATAGAGTTAAAAATACACATGATGATAAGCAAACTTTAGTATTAAAATTAAAGGGCATGAGTTTGTTGGAAAAGTAAAATTCTCTTGATCCACATTTCAAGCAATTTTTACAAAAAAGCCTGAATAGCCAAATGGCAAGTTCTCTACTACAGTGGTCTTATCCAGAAGCCCCAGACTTGGATAGAGTACTTCAGGGTCAGGCAGATATCACAGATGTGCACAGCGATGTGGGGTGGGGCAATAGAGAGTGGGGAGGCCTGGGCTGAACTGGGGGTGTCTGTCTTTTCCAGCGGTGTCCAAATGCCAATTGCACTGGGCAAACCAAATGCGTGGCTCATAGGCCAGACGTGGACTCAAGCCCAGGGTTTACACCACGGTGTGCAGATGAGACCAAGTGCAAAGCTCAGTTCTCCCCCTTGGAGGTGACTGGGGGAAAGGAGGGCGGGAGGACCTGTTGTAAATCCTGGGGCACACGGTCAAGTCAGGTGTCTTTATTTACTCTGGCAGTGAAGAGGGAAGGCGAAGGGGAGGTGGCTGGGCAAAGATTTGGTCCCAGCCTCATTTTTCCATCAGGCATGAGAGTCAGGCAGGAAACAGAAACCCACTTAGATGGGTCACTGGGAAAGATGAAGGTGGAGGGACTGTTTTTTGGGGAGTGGGCCAGGGGAAGAGACCCCTCCGGGGTGAGCAAGGGTAAGTGTGGGTGCAGCTGCAGAGCTGGCACAGGCAGGACAGGAGGCACCTATCTCCCCTCCCATCTTTCAGCCTCGTGTTGGTACCTCTGATTGGTTGAACTCCCCCAGAGGTCCAGCCTACAGGGGCCCAGGTAACGCGTCCATAGGAGTCAGCCTGCAGGGGCACAGAGGGGCTCAGAATGCATCATGGTGGGGATGGGGCAAACAGAGCGTGGCCAGTGCAGCAGGGTCCTTCCCCTGGGGCCAGTTGGTTACAGCTGCCCTGACCATGCTGTTGATGTCCAAGAGCCCTGACTAGGACATCTCCGACAACACCGCGGCTGCCTGGCGTTCTAGGAGAGTGGATTCTCCCGTCCGGCAAGCTTTCGAGAGAAAGTGGCTCTAGATCCTAATTTGAGACCCTCTTAAATGGGCAATGTCTGGACTTTGCTCCCAGGGGCCCTGCCCCTGGCCATACAGTCTCCGCCTTCACGTCTTTGAGCCTGGAAAGGACTTGCTGAATTGCTGGGGGCTGTGCATGACTACACATGGATTTGTATCCATTTGTTGAACGTTTAAAACAAAGTTATCCCTTACTGGGTAGTGTCCTGGACATGGTCGATGCCATCTTACTCTTCCGATGAAGGTGTCCTCCAGCCCAAGTCCAGCGGAAGTAGGGCACAAATGAAGTGTCTCAGCTGCAAGCAGTGTCCTGGAAGAGTGGAGGGACAATGGTGTTTGCGAGACCATGTCACCCTGGGCAATCCTGACTGTAAATCATGTCTCAGGCCCTTGTAACATGTGAGTAGAATGTTATAAATATTACACTTCTCCTGGTGTCACACAGCTTTCCCAGGTTGGTCACCATCTACTCTCTGCACTTCTCCAGGTTTCTCTAGACACACCTACTAGTGGGGAAAATTCCTCTCACTAATGTCTGATTGATTTGTTACCGTACAGTAATTTGATGTTGGGGTGGGGGTACGTTAGCGTCATCCGGAGTGTGGCCTTGGAGCCCACCAGACAGAGGCTAACAACCAGCTCTGCCCTTACTTGCTGTGTGACATCAGGAAAGTGACCTAACTCTTCTGTGCCTTAGGTTTCTCAACTGTACAAATGGGGATAATATTAATAACTGCCTCATCGAGCTGTTGTGAGGAGTAAATCAAATGATGGGTCTAAATTCATAGGACAGCGCCTGCCCCAGTTGTCATCTACAAAATGGGAATAATCATGATGCCTCCTGCACGGGGCCGTTGTCAGAGTTGAGCGAGTTACTATATGTAAAATATCTGGCCCGCAAAGAGCGTGTAACAAATGGGAGCCCTTACCGCTGTATACAGACGTGGCCTCCAATCTAAACACTTGCTTCGTGAGTCCGTTTGTGACTTCTTAGTCTGGTAACAAAATGATGAATCAACAACTCTGCTCACGTTACATAATTCTAGAGGTAACGGAAGACTCCCGGGGGCTGACTTCCCGGGGGAGGCCAGGATCCATTTTCATCTCTTCATTGCAGTTACATCTCTCGAGATGATCCAACCATTTGAACACGAAACCAAAAGCAAAATAAGCAACTGTGCCTGGCAGAGGACCCTAGGAAAGCCAGAGGAGAGCTGATTTTCACGGGCCACGGAGAGCAAAGTCCCTTTGGTGTTTCTTGGCTTTGTCCAAGAGGTACAAGTCTCTTAGAAGGGGCTTCCCAGGGCTGGCGGGCTAGCCACTGTGAACTCAGGGGCCTTGGGAATGGATAAAAACTTTATATTTCTGCCCCTAGCACCAAGATCATTCCTGTAGGCCGAGGGAGGCTCCACCCCTCTCCCGGGGAGAAAGGGACCAGGCCCGGAGCACTTTTTCCTAAACTTGTGCGTTTCATAGCCGGCCTTATAAAGTGTAAGGAACATTTCTTTAAATGCTGTGGCTAAATATAGCAGGGGCTTGGTCAGCTTGAACATTTTTAGAAAGCACATTACAAATCAGGAATGTTTTGGAGAAATAAATAAACTTTCCCACATTTTTGGACTTCGAGTCTGCACTGCGGGCTCCATCTTGAGAGCCTGTCGGGGTGGGGGGGTTGATGAATAACTGATGCTCGGGCGCTCGCTGGTGCCGAGTGAAAGGGAAGTGACTTCTCTTTTGCTTCACTGGGTGTGGAGTTATAGGACAAGGACGAGTGGGGATGGGAGACACTGTCAGGTTAGGGACAGCGCAGCCACTTAGTGACATAAGGAAGTGGGGATTAAGGAGAAATAAATCTATTTCCAGTGCATTTCATTTCTTGTCTCTGCTGTTTGTTCCGGGTGTTCACCGGACTTCCGTGTGAGCTGAGAACAGACCCAGGAGGCCATGGTGCCCACCCCTCTGTTGCAGGATGACCTAGAGCTCTGGCACCCTCCCAGGGCCTGTGTCCTGTCCCCAGGGACTCCCAATCAACTGGCCGACAGTGGGACCAGACGGCGTGTTTCTAAAAGCTCCTTGGGCGAGTCAGCTCTGCAGCCAGAACTGAGAGCCATGCAGTGAGGTGCCCACACCATCGGGTGGACCTGTAGGGGTCAAAGGAGGGGGTAAGGCAGCTCACTCATCTCTCATTCTTCCTTTTCGTCTATCCAGGTTTGTACACAATTTCCACTTGGTCAGAATGGACTCTCCATGACCTCAGTTGTCCTTCTTTAGTCTGGGTAGAGTTGTCCTCCACTAAAACACCCACCATAGAAGTTATACGTGTTCATGTAAGAAATGTGGAATATTTGGAGAAGTATTAAAAAGAGAACAAATTTGTAATCTCATGATCATCTGTAATAATCCTACCTCCAAGAGATATGGCTGGCATTTCCAATGCATGTTGATATTTCCTTGTAGACTATATATATGTAAATTGTTTTATATTTCATCAGTGCTACCACCACCACCACCATCACCACCACCATCATCACCATCACCGAACGGCTTTTCAGCAGTCCGTGTGTGTTGCACACACAGAGTACTGGAGACAGAGGCTTCTGGAAGGCACAGTCCTTTTACTTCAATTGCTGATAGGCTGGGGACAGAGAGAGATGAGCAGAAAAAAGATATATTTATTAAAACTTTTTATTTTGCAATAATTAGAGACTCGGGGGAAAGTGCAAAGAAGTGTACAGGCAGGTGTATGAGACTGATTTTGTAAAAGAATTTTCATACATTCTCTCTTGTAAGTTTAACCACCCTCACGTGAGGTGGGCATTACCTCTATCTCATTTTACACACACACACACATGCTCAGAGAGGACAGGTGGCTTGTCCTAAGGCACGTGGTTAGCCAGTTTCAGAATGCGTCCTGGAGCACACTCCCGGCCCTGTGGTTCTTTCTGACTCCCTGCTGTGATATCTGGCACGAGGGGCTGGGGACAGAGACCCCCACCAAGTGACGGCTGTTTGCCAGATCCAGTCAGTGACCTCGCTATCCTCTCCCTCATTGTCTTGGGGGAACCATGCCAGCTTCTCTATCTAAGCCACGCCAGAACCTAAGTTCCATTTCATGTTGGTTACTATTCTTCCAGCAGTTACAGAAATAGTTACCAGTTAGAAACTTGGCTTTTGTTGTCCGTTTAGATGGGTGAATCTCTACCTGGGCTAAGCACTGGAATCACCAGCAGGGGTTTTTTAAAAATACTGGGTCACAACCCAGATGGTATTTTAGAAACCTCCCCAAGTGATCCTAGTGTGAAGCTGAGTTTGGGAACCAGTGGTTTTGATACCAGTAGGGGAAGGCTTGGGGTCAAGTGCCCGGATTATTCAGAAAAACCACTTGGCATGAGGAAACAAAAAAGTAGATTCAGGGCTGAATGAGGCAGAACAGCTGTTGACACCACTCAAGGCTCACGTCTTCACCTCTCCTTGCACACGCTCTTGGAGGAAGGTATGGAGCACATAATCTTTGCCACACGTCATCTCATTCAGTCATTTCAACAACCCTGTGAGGTTGCCTCGAGGCTTCCCACCTGATGGACGAGAAATCGAGGTTGGGTAAGGACAATGGACCAACGGCAGCATCTCGTTAGGAAGGGCCTGAGTCAGACGTTGAGGCCAGTTCTTCCTAGAGCTCTTGCTCTCTCTCACACCATCCTCAGTGCTGTACGTGCTGGAGTTTCACAAATGTTAGAGCACACTGCAGCTTAGGTAAAAGAAGCACACACATTTAGGGATATGCATGCAGGAGGGGGAGGGCTTATATTTTCCATGATCAGGAATGTGACTCGTACAAGTGGCCTTTGTAGTCAGAATAGTTTGTCATTCTTCAGCTTACAGATAGTGAGTGCCCATTCACTGCCAGCCTGTGACAGGCTGTAGGAATATACAGACAAGCCAGACCCAGGTCCTGCCCTCGAGGGGCTTATGTTAAGGTGGGGAAAACTAGAGAAACAAATTGACATGCACCAGCTAATGTGATTTTGACATTTACAGTTACTCAAAATCTTTTTTGTTGTTGGTTTTTTTTTTTTTTTTGGTGAGGAAGACCAGCCCTGAGCTAGCAGCTGTTGCCAATCCTCTTTTTGCTGAGGAAGACTGGCCCTGAGCTAACATCCGTGACCATCTTCCTGTACTTTATATGGGACGCCACCACAGCATGGCTTGACAAGCGGTGCGTTTGTCTGCGCCTGGGATCCCAACCTGCAAACCCCAGGCTGCTGAAGCGGAGCGTGTGAACTCACCCACTACGCCACCGGGCTGGCCCCTCAAAATCTTTTAAACACTCTCCACTTGCTGATAGGTTCCCACACTTCCAATCTGTTCTTCCCAGTACAAAATGAGAAGGAAGAGACCTCTGTCTCTGTGTGCTGCGGGGGGGCTGCCACCCAGATGCACAGGTGTGATCCTTGGGAGCCAGGTGGGCAAAGAGGAGGGCACGGTGTGCCCACTTTGATGCTGTGGACCATGAAAGTGGTCCTGGAACCTGAAGCCGCGACAGCCTCTCGCTGACGTGAAGTCTTCCGATCCTGGAGGAGGCAGCCGTTTCCTCGGGGGTCAGCCCTGCACACCTTGCAGGGAGCCCCTCCTGGACGCACTGCCTAGAATCCATTTTGTAGCCTTTGCCAAGATTCTGTAAGCTCTGTGCATCCCTTAATATAAACCTTTCTGTGTAAACGAATGAGAGTTTGCAGTAAAAACTTAAGCCGGTAAAAGAGCGATAAGATCTATGAGGGGCTAATAATCATTTTAGTATTTCCTGAATACTCGGTCTCTGCTGGGGACTGCTCTAATCACATCACATGCGCTATTACTCATTTACTTTCCCAGGGTCCCTGCGAGTTACAGGCTCTGGTTTTCCCTCGTTGACAGGTGAGGGCGCAGAGAGCGTGGTCACTTCCCAGGTCCCGCAGCTTGTACGCAGCAAAGCTGGGGTTTGGGTTCGGGCTCTCTGGCTCTGGAGCAGCTTTCACCACTGTACTCAGGTGCTCCTCTTGTTAGGAGCACGGGTCACCTGCCACATGTCAAGCTCTGTTCGTTACAGGATGACATTTTTCTCGATGCCTGACTATCCTGCTGGAGTGAATGTCCCTTAGCTGATATGACCAAGTGCTTGGTGTGTAACAGACAGCAAGTCTTTGCAGAACGGACACATAATCTTACGAACGGACTTTGCCCACCCCTGAAGCTCCCTTCCATAATGGGCTCCAAACTCCTTTTGTCACTCAGCCTAGGGGGGTGGGCGGTGGGTCTCATCTGATGGGTAAACATGGATAGAATTCACCTGGCATCCGGGGACCCAGCCTGGCTCTTCCCCCCCCCAGCCCCGGGACTGAGCTGCCCTCAGGGGGCACACATTCTGCCTTGCTCTCGGGGTCTGCCCACTCCCCACCCGTCCATGGGGCTTGCTGCAGTGGTCCAGAGCTGCCATTGACCAGTGGGCAAGCCTATTGCTCACCACAGTTATAAGCCACAGTCTCCAACTGAGCTTTTAAAATACATGTTTTGACTTCTCTCTGCCTAATCCTGTCATTTCCCAAATGCTTCAGAATTCAGGCAATCTCCTAGTTTTACTGGCGAGAACCCCAGCAAGGAGCAGGGGGGAAGCAAATTCCTCAAGGCACGAGATTATATGGTGGAGGGTCGTGTGGGACTCCCAGCTCCCGGTGTGGAGCGCAAGGGGGTGGGCTGCAGCTCCCGAGAAAAGAGCTGACCGGAATAGCACCTCTGACTGTGGACGCGCCTTCGTGGGCAAGGACCTCCCGAAGAATCTAGAGGAGGCCGGTCTTGACACCACTGCAGTGGGGATGCGGAGTTCCGTTTTCAATCTCCGCAACTTCCCAGAGGGCAGGGTGACGGTTCCAACTGCAGGCTCGACCTCTGGATTTATAGGTTTTCGAGTGAGGTGTATCCCCGCCCGTCCTGGCGAGAAGCATGCTCCCTGGAAGCTGGAGTTGCGGGGATGGGGGGATGGGATAGGGACAAGGAGGCGGGTGGCAGCCGGGGACTGTGAGAAACAGGAAGAGTCCTTCGAGCTCCATTAAGAGCAAGCGGTTGTCTTTCCCAGCAACAGAAATTCTCCATGGGCTCCATAACTCATCCCGCAGAGCCGAGCTTGAAATCAGCTCAGAGAAGCTGTGCTCCGTCTGACCATATGATTAGGATGGGTGAGCGTGGTTGTGTGTGTGTGGTTGTGTGAGTATGGTTGTGTGTGTGTGGTTGTGTGAGTGTGGCTATGTGTGAGCATGGTTGTGTAAGTGTGGTTGTGTGTGAGTGTGGCTGTGAGAGTGTGTAAGGGTGGTTGTGTGTGTATGAAGTTGTGGGTATGTGTGTGGCTGTGTGTGAGCGTGGTTGTGTGAGTGGCTGTGTATGAGTGTGTGTGTGTCTGTGTGGTTGTGTGCGTGTGTCTGTGGCAAAGGTGGGAGGCAGAAGGAGACCGTGAGGGGACCAGGAATCTCCGTCGCTGACTCTTTATCTAACCCCAGATGGAGGGGGTCCAGCCAGCATCCCAGCACTTTCTCTCTTCTCAGTTCCACAATGATCCCCTCAGTTCTCAAGTTAGTGTCTCAGGGCTTCCCAAGTCTTTGTTTTCATTAGCAAAGCAATATGTAATAATAGTTGTTAAAATAATTGTATTTCTGTTTTTACATCTGTAAAGATTAAGTTAAACAGTCTGAAGCCCATTAAACTATTTCATGACACGCTGCCGTAAATTGCCCTTCATTCCCACTGCTACTATTATTCCAGAGTAAACTTCAGAGATCTGGCGGCTGCCACAGAGGGTTATTTATAGCGGCTCATTCATCAATAAAAAACTTCAAAAGGAATCTGTTACTCTTCTATTGGGAAGCCAAAGAAAACTCACATAAAGACAGCCCCGTTAAGAAACAAAGCGGAGGCGACCACAGGACATTTAGTTAAGTAAAATCCCGATTTCTAACAAATACCACGTCGCAAAAAGAGATTGCTGGCAGCGTGAATTCATTCAAGCAACTCGGTTCCCATTGGATAGTTAAAACAAGCTGTTCAACAGTTGTATTTACGTTGGCTTCAAAGGGCCTAGGCCTCCTCTTTGGGTTTTAAAAGTGTAATAGGTTTGTGATCTTGATGTAGCGAAGCGAGGTCTTTCATCTTAAGCAAGCCCGGGGGACAGACTCATCCCTTTGCCTATTGCTTATGTTTGAACCTACAGCGTTCTTGGCTTTTAGTGTGCAACTGGATTGGGGACTGGAGTAGAGTGTCCAACGCTGAGAATACCGTTCACTGAGCACTCGCTGTATTCTTGGTACCACCGTCAGGAAGCAGGTATTATTGGCTCCATCTTGCAGATCAACAAACAGAAGTTGAGGGAAGTTCAGTCCCCCTCCATCATGCTGGGCGAAAACCATGTCCCATCGACGTGACCCCATCTTTGGTGACACCTTAGAATCAGAGTGATTTGTCTGGTATCAGATCTGGAGGCATGACTAGACGCCACCATTCACATGTTCGTGGACAGAACCACCACGAGACACCTGGGTTGCCCATGAAGGCAAATCCCCAGATGTCAGTGGGGATACGCGGACAGTGGGAGTCCCGGCGTTTCTTTGTATTTCTCTGCCTCGATCCTGCACAGGTTCTCGTAGGCACGAGGCTGGGTGCCCAGGTACGCAGTGAGATGAAGTGTGGAAAGGCGACCGTGTTTGAAGGCCTCTGTGTGATGGAGACATTCTGTAGTTCTGGAGGCGGAGGCTGGAACAGCGGCAGTGACAACATCATGCCGAGCGCTCACAATTATCGGGCAATTAGCGTATGTGGGAACCCTGCCCAGCGAGAGCGTTACAGGTCGTCTGCCGTTTGTTCTTCCCAGCCTGTGAGGTAAGTACTGACATTAGGCCCATTTTACAGACAGGAGGGTGGAGGCTCAGTGAACTAACTTGCTCACGGTTCTCCAGCTGGGAGGTGGCAGACCTGGGACTGGACCCTGCGCTGGAGTGGAAGTCTCCCCTCCTTTGTCTCTCTGCCTCTGCTCAGCTGACAGGAGGGGGCTCTGCATTGGACAGGGCCATGGTGATTGGCCGTGCAGCTTGTTCCCTGCACAGAACTAGCCAAGGGGAAGAGCCCAGGCTGAATATCAGCCGCCCTCTGCTTGCCAAGCTGTGCCCCTTGGAGGAGAGGCACCTTCTGGGTTCCAGGTGGCCCAGGAGCCAGCCCTATCTGGACTGGCAATCTGGTTTTGCTACTTGTTAGCAAGTCATTCAGCCTCTTGGAGCCTCGGATTTCTCATCCCTCAAATGGGGCGATAACATGGGGGCGGAGGTGAGGAGTAAATGGGATGAGGTCACTTCTCTGCAGTGACTGGCACAGTGTAATAATCAAAACAATGAGCATCGACTGAGCACTCACTCGGGGCCAGACTAACGCCAGCAACCTGACATGTAGAAACTCATGTAGTCCCTCCAACAATGCTCCGAGATGGGAGCCATTATTATCCTCATCTTATAGATGAGCCAACTGGGCCACAGACAGGGTAGGTAGCTTGTCCAACATCACACAGCTATAAGTGACAGAGCTACAAGGCAAACCCAGGAGGTTGGCTGAGTCCATTCTCTTACCACTATTCTCATCCATCTCCATAGCAGGTGTTCAGTAAATATGGATAGCATGGGGCTGCCCTTTAGATGGCCTTCACTTGGCAAAGGTGAGTGTTGGTGCTTATTCTGGAAATGTGTTGGCCACCAATGCATTTTTGCACCACTCCAGGGATGTCAGAGGATTCTCTGAGTTATGCTCTAGAAGGCTGCCCTGGAGTTGCTCAACACTCGATCTAGAGATGCAGCCTGTGTGTGCATGGCTTAGGAATCGGGAATGGGACCGCATCTCTGGCATTGCTGCCTATATCTCGACAGGTGACTCCCGGCAGGGCCCTGTGCTCTCTGGACTCAGTTTCCCTACCTGTATTAAAAGGGAGTTGGCTCCAGTGATGGCCAAGGACTGTTCAGTCTCTGCCATTTGAGCTCAGAGGGGCCCCCACCATATATGCCTGATCCAAGAACCTCCTTTGAGAGTCCAGACTTTTATTCTCAAGGAACACGAGCTTTGCTTTTGTTCAGAGCCTGAGGCAGCCCCGTCTCAGAAACACAGGGCAGAGACTACATCACTTTCCTCTGTGGGAGCCATCTTGGTTTCCCACAGATGGTTGCAGGGGGAATTTCGGAGGGCATCTCTGACTGAGCGTGGGGACCAGAACAAAATGGAAATACTGCCTTTTGTGATTTCTTTTAATGCAGTTATCAAGAACGGAACACCTGCAAAGACCAGAACCACTTTATGGCACCACTAGCTGGAGTCTTCATCTCACGGCTTCCTGGCATGACGAAGGGGGACCCATACCGTTGGAGGAGGAGTGGCTGACCCCAGCCTGGCCTGGCGTCCTCAACTTGTGCAGCAGATCCTTTCCTCAGCCCTGCTATTAGCATTGGATGAGTTAGTGCATTTTGGATTTGCCGACCATCTCACACTGTTTGTAAAATGCTTGGGGTTTGATAAAACCGAAAAGATATTTGCCAAGCCCCTTTCCCCTTCATTTTAAAACCCATGTGGATTTTAAGGGGAATTCAGTCCATATGTTTCTGATTCATTTGCTCTTAACTCATCAAAACCTTGTTTCAAAAAAGCTATTTGATGTCCAAGGAGATTTTGCAGTTGGGTTTTAAATCTTTTAGAGTCTTCCCTTCCCGGCTTTGAAATGAGACGTTTTTTGCCAAGCATAAATGAGCTCCCAGGCTGAAAAAAGGTTCATGTTTGGTTCACAATTAGAGAACTGTGAATTCTTAGTGGGCTGTGAAATGGGCAAAACCTGCCTCCTCGGAAGACCTGTCAGGACCCCTCTCCCAAATCTGGGACCGGTGTCCCACAGCCTCCACGTCCTGCAGCCTTGTCATCGGCTGGGTGAGCGACAAGAATACCGGGATCCAATACTTCAGCACATTGATTCTGCTGGGAGAAGGGCAGCCGGGAAGACATTTGTGAGGACTGGTCTCCCCACGTTTTAGGGGAATATAACTTAGGAGGGACTCTAATAATGTTTATAAAGTCTGAATTATTTTAAACTTTTTGTGATGAAAAGGTTAAGACGTACACGAGAGTGGAGGGTGCCGCCGTGTCCTCCTCACGCAGCATCAGCTCCACACCGCTCCCGAGTTTTAAATGAATCCTGGACTTCTTATCGTCTCATTCTTAACTATTTCAGAATATATGTGTAAACGTAGGGAAGGACTCAAAAAAGTCCATGAGACCCTGATCACAGATTGACAATAAATCCCTAAATGTGAGACAATATCCCAACAGTGATTAATATCCCCCTATTTTCTCATAATTTTTTTTGAAAATTGAGTTCTTTGAATCAGGATCTACACAGGGCCGTTCGCTGCGCTTGGTTGCTACAGCTCCTAGATTGTTTTTAATCTTTTGGTTACTCTCTTCTTTCTTTTCTTTTTCTCTTTTGGTAATTTAGGTGTTGAAGAAACAAGTTATCATGTGGCATAGCCCACATTTTGGATTTTTCTGATTATGTCCTTGCTTTTAGCAAGTTTCTCTTCCCCAACAAAATACGGATTCTTAAGGTCTGTGTATAAAAAATACTTCATGCAGTCAATCCTCTTAGAACAATTTGTTTTACATTTTGATAGGTCTAATATTTCCTTTTTTCTACCTTGAAATATACACTTTTGGCCCTGCATATAACTCCATTCTCTGTGTATACCTCACACACACACACACACAAAGTGGCAGGACCCTGTTCCATCATGTACTAAGACCCGACAGGAATGAGGGGCAGGAAAAAGCAGAGATATTCTGAAAATGAACACACAGCTAAAATAGGCATGCTTTTCCACATGTGATCTTCTAGGTGCTCGGATGCAGTTACCTGCCATTGAGTCACCGAGGGAGAAAGCTCCTCCCTCTTCCATTCTCCTCCAAGCCATCTGATTACATCTAGCGGAGTCTCGGTCTAGTGTGGGGCCGTCTTTAACGTCTCCCTAACACCTGCTAATCTTCTCAGTTAGCGAAGACAGATGAAGGCCTGGGTGTGGAGCCTTGGGCAGGTAATGACGTCTAGCTAGAGTGGAATAAGATGGCTTTGTTTTTACTGTAACTCCGTTTAGTTCCAGTCTACTTGTTGAGACATTTTTCGTTGACAGCAATCCTTTAAGCTTTACTTTTAAAAATTATTAAAGTGAAAAGTGTGAGTCGACTTAAAGGAAAATACTCACCAATAGTGGAACAGTGGCCGGTACTTTGGTCATCGTCAGGACCAGGGAATGGCCGATGTTTGAAGTGGTACAGGGGAGCGGGGAGATCTGGGGGGCAGTGAGGAAGTCTGAGTCTTTTCTCCCCTTCTTCATAATCTAACAAGCGACCACAGGCTGCATCACCTCACCTCTCAGCAACCCGTGGTCTCACCTGCAGAGTGGGGACGGTATCCCTGTCCTGAAGCCCCGCCTTACCTCCCAGGGTTTCAGTTGAGGAGCGGAGATGAGGAACGTGCAAGTGCCTGTAAACCACAGTCATTAAGCATCTTTTAATCGTCTCTTTGCACTCCTGTAGCCACCAAGTCTTCTCTCCTCCTCCTTCAATACAGTCTTTACACTTTCTTCTTGATTTCCCTCTCACTCAACATCTTTCTGGAACTGTAAAAGGATGTAATGTGAGGTTGTGTAGAGACTAAAAAGAAAACCACAAATCTTTGAGGGACCAGAAATAATCCTCCAGTAGTTGTGTCTGTATCAGACTCCACCCCTGGGCCACAGTGATTGGCCCAGCTTCTGACATGTGGCTCCTATTGGGCCAATCAGGATCTACTGCAGGATTTTTCTCACTGGAGCTGGTGGGCAAATACTCCTCTGGGGAAGGACGGGAGCCTGGAGATGCTGTGACTGTGGGTCCAGCCTGTGGGTGGGTGGATGGGCTGACCTGAGAGTCACCTGATGAGAAAGTATTCCCCTTTATGATTCTCTCCCACACCATCTGATTATGTCAAGAGGAGGTTTCAGTTTGGTGGTTTCTTTTTCCTTGGAAGACAAAAGAGCCGAAGGACGGAGAGAGGGAGAGAGAAATGGCATTCGAGTCTCTAAGGCTCACTCTGCTCCTGATACTTGATTGGAGGAGCCAATAAATCCTTAAACCAGTTCGTGTTGTATTTTTTGTCACCTTCAAGCAAGAGTCCTGATGAAATACATCTGTCAAAATTACATTTATATGCACATACTGGACAGTTTGGTGTCTAGAAAACAGGGCGTCTGCGGACAGATTTTGGACGGGTCCAATCGCCCTGCGGCAGCCTACCTGAAGTGCTTTGGAGAGAGGCTGCATTCCTCGGTCAGGTTTCTGAATTGTCAGTTTCCTCGGCATCATCGTTGCTAAGAGCTGGCCTCCCGTGAGAGCCCATCCCAGCTGGTGCCTTACATTTTCATAACTTACTAAGTGTTTTCAAATTTACCATTTCTTTCCCAGAGCATCCCCTGGATGTGGTCAAGAATGACTGATTAATTAATTTGGCCAAGCAACGATTGCTGAGTACCTACCATTGGTGGGGCTCCCTGGGAGGATGGTAAAGTTGTGAGTAAGTTGGAGTTTCTTTACCTATGTAGATGACACTCAAGAATCATCATCCATTTGATGAAGCAACTGAAGCACGGAGCAAGGTTAAGTGGCTTCCCCGAGCAGTCTTAGGGCTTTCAGATGGACCCAGGGGTAGGACGACATCCTTTAACTTCCCGGTCAGGGTCCTTCCACCACAGCCTGCTGCCCCCTTCTCAGTGTTTGAAGAGGCTCACTCTTGGATCCTTAGTCTGTCACTTAGCTGTGCCAGCCTCGGCAGGTCCCTTCGTGTCTCTGGGCTCTTGCATTACCAACTGTGAAAGGGAGGGTTGCACACAGAGGGTGCAGGCTTGCAGTCTATGGGTGGAGGCACACAAGCCTTGGCTGTTTCCTTCAGTTCAACGCTATTTTAAAGTGCACTGTTTCTCACAGAGCTTATTCTTGGTAGCAGTCAAAGTAGCCTCGTGTCTATTGCTCTACACCTGGCCCATGGCAGCCACTTTCACCATCTTCCTGGCCCTTGTAGACTTTTGAGTTTTCAACCCCTGGATCACAAAGTGGCCTCTTAGAGACTGTCCAATCTTAGACATTTCTATGTTCATATCTTATTCTTCAAAAAAATATATATAGGTACAACAGATGTAAGGCTTTACACTTGTGCACACTCTTTTAGTGACCTCTCAGATTATGATATGGAACATGTCCATCACCCCAGAAGTTCCCCTGTGCCTTTCCCAGTCAACAACCCCCACCTTGGGGGTAATGGCCATTTTGACCTCTACCACCATGCTTAGTTTCATCTGCTCTTGACTGTCACATCATATAAATGGAATCACAGAGCGTGAGCTCATCTGTCTGGCTTCTGTTCCTCACTGTTGTGATGCAGACTCATCCCTGTGGTTGTGTAGCAGCACTTTGCTCCTTTTTCATCACAGTGTAGCATTCCCACGCGAATAGACTACCATGTGCTCCCCTGCGTGAACGCACCATGCTTTATGTCCCCGTCTACTGGTGATCGAGGCTTGGGTTGTTTGCATTCTGGACTATTATGAGTCAAGTTGCTGTGAGCATTCTTGAAGCACGTAAGCCCTCATTCCTATTGGGTATATGCTCAGAAAAGGAATTGCTGGTCACGGGGTGTGGGCACTTTTAGCTCTGGGAGCCCCTGCCTGACAGTCCCTGGTGACGCAGAGCTCTGGCTCCGCCCCTTACTCTTCAGAGGGGCTGCATTGACAGATGCCTTCTCCCCGTCCTCTCTCAACGCAGGGTAAGCACCCGGCATGGAGTAGGTGTTCAGCTAATGCTGTTAATTTTGGGGAGTGAATACTGAACGTGTCCCCCTTCCCATCGCACCATCATCATCATCGTCATCGTTGTCACAGTTACCGCCATATCCTCCTCACCATCACGGATGACATTCGTGCACCGACCATTATGAACCTGTTCTCCTCTAATCTTCGCAAAGTCCCACAAGGCTGGCATCATCATGCCCGCTTTGCAGATGATGAAGCTGAGGCCCAGCGGAGCAGTTCACTTTGCCCCCACGGTTCCTAAGTGGTGGAGCAGGGATCCAGATCAGCCCAGGGCCCGCGTGCTCAGTCGTGGTCCTGTCCACCCCCGGACGCCTCCTCTGCCTTTGGTCTCCCCAGCAACCCATTTCCCAGACAGCTCTCAGCAGCTTGTCTGCTCCTGTGGCATTGTTTTTGGGGACAAGTGCATTTCTGAAAAGTCTGGCTTCCCCCGACATGTCTCCAGGGGCTATAGTCTGTTTATAAATGGCCCCCGGGCCTGTTCCTTACTGGCCTCTATTGACAAATAGATGGCTGACTCACAAGAGTAAAAATATACTTCTGGATTAGAGCTGTGTCGAGTTATTAAAAGTTTGTTGTGTCTACTCAGATGGTACAGCCACTGCCCGAGGACGAGGCAGCTGACTGGACTGTGGGACAAATATAGATAAATGTTTCCTCTCCTGACTCAGCCGCTGCCATATGTTGTAGGTCACTTGACAAGGCTCACCACAGCTCTGTCATTTCCCCGCTGTGTGACCCTGGGCAAGTCACCTAGCCTCCTTGTGCCTTTTTCCCTCAGTTGAAAAATGGGAAACATAAACCCTGCCTCCAGGTTCTTAGGAGGAATGAGCAGTGGTGGATGCAAATGCAGTTTCAAACCAGCTGCCAGAGGGACTGCTTTGAGAGAGGAAGAGTTGGCCTGATACGAACTTGGAGAGGAGGTAGGGTCAGATAAGCAGTGGGGACGTTATGGTTTGGGGATGCCAAGTATATGGCACATGTTCTGCCACCTCCCCATCCTGTGCCCTTGGCAGACATTGCTAATCGATCACAGTGTTTTTCCTGCTGGGGCTGGAAATGGAATCACACAGCGTGTCCTCTTGTGGAATCCCTCTCAGGATGTGGCCCAGGCAGCCACCACCAACTGATCAGAGCTGGCAGGGAGGTTAAAACCCCTTGCAGTTCTTGCTGAAGGTCATGTCTCCCAAATTATGAGCTACATTCCACTGGGCATTCCTAAGGTGGTGTGGATGGGACATCAGGCCTTACGTTCAACGCGTTTGAGTTAAAAATGCAGAAAGTGATCTTCTTTCACTCCTCGTTGAAGACTTCCAGTTATGTGATGGGAACCCTCTCTGATTGACCCTGCTCTGTCTTGACCCCTCTCTTACCACTCTCTGATCTCCCCTTTTTTTGGTGAAGAAGATGGTCCCTGAGCTAACATCTGTGCCAGTCTCCCTCTACTTTGTATGTGGGACGCTGCCACAGCATGACTGATGAGCGGTGTGTAAGTCTGTGCCCGGCACCAGAACCTGTGAACCTTGGGCCGCCAAAGTGGAGTGTGAGAACGCAAACACTACACCAGTGGGCCGGCCCCCGATCTCCCTTTTTAACAAAGAGAGACAAGCCTCGGCTCAGAGCTTTCAGGCAGCCAGAGTGTCTGGTTAGATGCTAAAAACACTGTTTTGTTTTCTTGGCATTTATTTCCAAGATTACCTTCTCTTGGTCGTCCCCACTATGGGTTTTCCATTTACAGTTGTGTGTCACTTAACAACAGGGACGTGTTCTGAGAAATGTGTCGTTAGGTGATTTTGTCATTGTGTAAACATCGCAGAGTGTACTTACACAAACCTAGATGGTACAGCCTACTACACACCTACTCTGTATATCTTATGGGGCCACTGTCGTATACGTGGTCCGTCGTCAACCAAAACATGCGACATAGGACTGTACATCAGAGATGTGAAGTTTTCTTATAAAGTGAGGTTTGTTAGATGAAAGCAAGTCGATTTAGGGAAGGATGTAGTGAATAAGGGTACAGGGTGTGACTGTGTCAAAACTCGTGACGATTCTCTGCAGTGGTGCTGGCTGTGGCTGGAATTCTGAAGGTCATGCAGGAACTTCTGAAATTTGGGGGACTTGGTCCTAAACTCTGGGGAGCCATGGGAAAGCGTGAGCAGGGCAGGCCGGCCTGGGGGCGGGGGGGGCTTCAGCCAGACCCGGGGCAGCAGGACAGGAGTGAGTGGTGGCTCTCGAGGGGTCCAGGGCGGGTTGGATGCAGAGGATGGTGGGAGGAATAGGGGGCTTTGTCATGGGTGTGTTTGGGGTTAGGAAGATGAGGGAGTCCTAGATGCCACCTAGGATTTGTGCCTTGGTGACGAGTTACCAGGATGTGCCGCTCACCAGCAGGTTCCTGGGAGCGGGGAGCAAGTGCTGACGTGACCTGCTGCAGTTTGCCTGTTTCCGGACAGTGATCTTTATTTTTTAAACTTTTGGTAAAATACAGATAACAAAAAATCTACCCTCTCAACCATTTTTAAGTGTACAGTTCGGTAGTATTAAATACATTCACGATATTGTGCAGCCTCACTGCCATCCATCCCAGGACTTGTCCATCTTCCCACACTGAAACTCTGTCCCCGTTAAACACTCCCCAGCCTCCCTCCCTCAGCCCCTGGCCCCCACCATCCTCCTTTCTGTCTTCACGAATGTGACTCCTCTAGCTGACTCCTATACATGGAATCCTGCAGTAATTGTCCTTCTGTGACCGGCTTGTTTCACTCAGCATATTGTTCTCATGGTTCATCCATATGGCAGCACGGGTCAGGATGTCCTTCCTTTATAAGGCTAAATAGAGTTCCACGTATGGCTAGACCACATCTGGTGTATCCATTCATCTGACACTTGGGTTGCTTCCACCTCTTGGCTACTGTGAACAATGCTGCTATGAACATGGGTGTACAAATACCTGTTTGAGACGCTGCTCTCAATTCTTTTGGGTATATATGTACCCAGAAGTGGAATTACTGGATCAAATGACTAGGCCTCGATCTTTAAACATCACAGAATGAATTTCTAATAATAGAATTCAGGGGTAAGTGATTGGCCTATGACCGCAGATATTGTAGGGAAGAAAGAGCTTTCCTGACACCCTTTCAATCATAAGATATATGTCTAAGCTTAGGCTCCCCAGAAGCAGAGCCTGAAGCAAGGATTTGGTGCAAGGAGTTTCCCTGGGAGGTGGTCCCAGGCAGCACCAGCAGGGGCATGGGGAAGTGAGGCAGGGAAGGGATGGGAACAATAGATGGGCATTAACCAGGAGGTGACTTCTGAGGGCACCAGGCTCAGTGACCCTGTGGTCCACGGGAGATCATAGAACATGCCTCAGAGTTGTCCCACCCAAGGGGCAAGGACACTGGCACGTTTACCCCCTGACTCTGGTTCAACGTTGGCTGAGGGCTGCTCCTGGGGGTGGCGGTTGCTCTTCCCGGCATGAACGAGGCTGAGCGCCTGTGGCCAGCGGTGTCCTCGGACAGGTCGCAGGAGCTTGCAGTGGGAAGCCACTGGACATGCAGGCAGGGTGAGGGCGCATGGGTGGGGCACTGGTGGCCTCTGCTCCAGTGGAGGTGGCCACCGAGCCTTGCCTGGAAGCTGCTCAACTCCAGAGGCTGGAGAAAGAGCTTAGTTCAAAACTCGCCCGAGGTCAGGGGCCCTTCTGCTCTCAGATTTCTTTGGTGTTCCAGCCCCCTCTCAGTGGGCCCAGCACCCAGACCTTCTGATGACTGTGGGAGAGGCAGGACTTATGTGCAAGCAGAATGGTAAATACATACTGAAATACCAGAAAAGACGGCAGAGACCGTTTACCCGGGGCTGGCAAACAGGGGCCCACGCACACCCGGCCCACGACGTTCCCACCCAGCACGCCTCCCAGGACCTCTGAGCCCCCCCGAGCGCACAGGCTGCCACCACCCGCGTCAGGGCCACGCACCGAGCAGCGCTCCCTACCTACGACAGGGAAGCAGCAGAAGAAAGCGCTGCTCCCACCTCCCTCACTGTATAGTGGGGCAGTTGAGGCAGAGTCCACGGTGGCTCAGCCGGGGCTCTCTGGAGGCAGAGCCGACTCTTGAACCCAGGCCTCGTGCCTTTTCTCTGATGCTGCCGGGCAGCAGCGCGCTGTCCTCTGGGCCGTGGGAGGCACTCACTGGGGCCTGTTTTTGTCTCTCGTAGTTTCCTATGCCTGGAGACCAGAGAGCGAGGCTGTGTCCGAGGGATGGATTTTTGTAACTGTGGTGAGACAGTATTTAACATTTCAGAGACAGAGATGGCCATCTGAAAAGGCTAAAATGATATGTTTTGGCCCCGTCGCTAACCTTTGGAATGACGCCCAGCTTCCGACAGTCTCTGATGCTCTTTTGGGGGAGGAAACCTTATGTTGAAGAAAAGCACATTGCTTTTCTCCAGTGTTCTATTCACTCTTTCGTTTGAGAGACCACAGACACTGTCCCACGATGTTCTCCACTACCTCCAAGTGAGGCATCCCTTGGACACCCAGGTGGCCAGAGCCTGGACATTCCTTCCAGAAAGGCATAAAGAGGAAAAAGTCTTCTAAGAAATATTACTCCTACCTCCAAAATACTCATGTTTCCTTGCAAGAAAACACATTTCCACAGTGATTTGAAAAATCTCCTCAGCTAAGTCCTTTCATCAGAAGGGAATATTATCCCTCAGTGACCAACTCGTAGAAAACAGACGTGTCCGCGATTCACAGAATGAACCCTGACTGTAATTACTCGGCTCTTAGAGAACGTGTCACCACAGATCACGTCTACAGTTCTACTTAGAATCTGGAATCTGAGTCAGATGCCAAATGTGCTTTAATTCGGGAACAACAACGAGGAAGACCTGGCACCGTATTTTTAAAAAACCAGTTTGTTGAATCCATTGAAAAATCAATGCTAATGGGTTATTTATAAGAATAACAATTTACTGCTTTTCTTTTCTCTTACATCCTTTTTAAGATTAGCGTTGTCTTTGACTTGACTATATACAGTTTTGATTTGAACTACAAGGAGACTCAAATTAGTGGAGGAAGGTGAGATTGGGCCTTGCTGGGCACTGGGTCATGTTGAGTCAGTATCTGAGCCTGGGTCACGGTTTCTTCATTTGGAAGACAAATAATCTGGACAAGTCGTGCTTCTAGGGCTATGATTTAATAAGAAGAAAATGTGGTGACAGCAAGTGAGGAGCTGAATTTTAAATTTGATTTAGTTTTAATTTGTTTAAATTTAAGTAGCCACACATGGCTCGTGGCTAATGTATTGGGCAGTGCAGGCTCAGGGAGAAAGTCTGCAAACTGGAGAACATGGAGGTGGTTTTCCCCTCTGGGCCTCGATTTTCTCATCAGAAAAAGAAAAGTTTGGACGTATTAGAACTTCTTAAAATTTTCCACCAGAGTACAATGTTACAGTCAGGCTCCACTTTCCAGTTAGGAAAACAGAAGCCACACTAGGTATTTCAAATGAAAGGGACTGGATGTGGGGAATTAGGTGTTTACAAAACCATCAGAAAGCCTGGGACAGGGAAGTCAGGAGAGGCTGCATCCAGCTTCAGGTTTGTCACAGTCGGTGTAATTTAACGCCATGACAAGTTGGTGCTGTTGCCCAGAGTTCAGAAAACTGCAGGAAACCACTGCTGACAAGGCTGCCTTGCAGCCCCAAGCTGGGTGGCTGGGTAGGGAACACAGAGGTGGCTACAAAAACTTACATTTGCCAAAGCCCACACACACTCTGTGGCTGCCAGAGAGACAAGAATGGCCTCTGCCTTCCAAACCTTGAGTGAGAGTTTCTCATCGATGGAATGTATGTTGTATGTAGAACTCTGGAGGCTGGAAGTCTGGAAGAAACGTAATTGTCTGTCTTCTAGTCCTGCAATACATTAGGTGGAAATAAATGTTGACTGCCCCCGGACAGTATCCAGCAAACGCTTCTAAAGACATAGGAGGGGGAACACGAGAAGTGAGGGAGTGCAGCGTGGTGTGGCCCTGCCTCAAGGACAAGATTGACATCTGCTGTTTTGCCTGCTCAATATCCATTTTCCTGTCTCCTAGCAATAGCCCTGTGATTTTCCGTGAGCACCACCCCTCCCCCACACTCAGTCCATTTGGTTTGGGTGGGGGTACCTTCCTTCTGTGTCCAGAAGTGGCCTGAGGATTCAGGCTGGCCAACCAGATAATTACCTCACATCCCCCTGTCACAGTGCTGGGGTCAGGGACGGATATGGGACCCATATAAATCAAAGAGACACAGTGGTCATGGACCGTTGGGAAAGGAATTTCTCTGTTTGACTGGCATAACTTGGGGAGATAGGATGCAGGCCTGGAGCTCAGGCAGCCATCTTGCCTCAATGAGGGGCAGTTCCTGCCTGAGGGTAGAGCCAACAGAGAAGGAAGCAGAATCAAAAGGTGGTGCTGTGGTCTGAATGTGCGTCCCCCTCAAAATTCATATGTTGAAATCCTATCCCCAAAAGGTGATGTTATTAGCAGGTGGGCCTTTGGGAGGTGATTAGGTCATGAGAATGGAGCCCCCATGAATGGGATTAGTGGCCTTATGAAAGACACCACAGAGGGCTCCCTGTGAGGACACAGCGAGAAGGTGGCCATCTGCAACTTGGAAGAGGGTCCTACCGGAATCCACTCAATCACTTTTCATAAAAATAATTAAAAAGGAAAATGGCAATAGTTATTAACTCTGATAATATTTGGTGCACTTCTTTACTTAAGCTGGATTGGAAGCACTTAGAGCATCTGGAATGTTCTTTTTGCTCTCTCTAAAGTGAAGAGAATGCAAATATTTACTATGTCTTATTGTTAGCAGAGGGGGAAAGTGCATTCAGGAGAATAAGAACAAAACAAACTTCCCCGAGGTTTACAAAGCACCAACAGCTGAGCTTCAAAAAAAATTTTTGGTGGTTTACTTAAAGTACTTCCCCTCCCAACAGCAAAATTTATATGTATTTGTACAAAATTCAAGCATCATAGATACACAGCTGATTTTACTTTTTAAAATTTTCATTCAACTCACTTTCTGGGATTTCAAACTGTAATTTTATATTATTATATTTTGTATATATTGTATTATTGTATTTATATTTTTGTCCACTTATATTTTATTTAAACATGTTCTTAAACAAGTAACATACAGTTAATTTTTTTAAATTCAAATAGCATTAAATGTGTAACGTAGGGGATGTCAGTTCCCAGTCTCAGGATAACCCCATTAAGAGACTTTGGGGCACATTTGCATGTACATCCAGTGTATATTATTTTTATTTATTTTTAATGAAAAATGAGAATTGACCTTGCTCCCTGTTTTATTACTTCTTTTTCACTCAGTGATAGACTTTGGGCATTATTCATGCTTATACACATGGATCTTCTACTCCTTAATGGCTAGATGGTTTTCTGTTAGATTGTAGTTTATTTAATCGGTTTTTATTGGCGCACGCTTGGATTGTTTCCAATAATTTGCTATGACAAATGGTGCTACAGTGAAAACCCTTGTACAGTTATTTTGGCACATTTATGAGAGTGTTTCTCAGGATAAATTTCTTAGAGAAAAATTTGAAGTCAAATGATAGGTACTTTAAAAAATACTTACTGGATACAACCATAACGGCCTTTACTAAGGTTGTTTCAACCAACTGGTGCTCCCAAATGGATTTTCTTATTCCATACTGTCTACCATGCCGCACTTTTACAGGTACCAAGACTCACAGTTAATTGTTTGAAAACAGAATTCTTGTCTGTGTCTAGTTAACTCCAGCTGCTGTTGTTGTGATTAAACAAACACAGCTACAGCCTCCTGAACATCAGCTTCTCCTGCAGAGCTTGCTGTCACGTGGTAGAGAAAACCACAGAGACGTGGGCTCGGCCCACTGACAGTGCTGGACCACTCACCACACTGCCTCCTCTGGCCTTCTGGTCAAGTGCGAAGATAAATCTGACTTTTTAGAGCCACTGTGGTTGGGTGTTCTGTTACCTGCAGCCAAACACACTCCTAATGGACACAACTGGCTAATAAATGATGATCTGCTCATACAATGGAAGATGGCGGACCACTGAAGGGATGATGTTGCTGTCTGTTTTTATTAACACAAAGAAGTCTTTATGACATATTGTTAAGTGGGGAAAAAACAATTCCAAAAGAGCATTTTTGTAACTAATTGTGTATAAAAAGGAGACACAAACACACACACCCACACTTACATTCATGAATTTCTATTTGTAAGAAAGAAGATCTGGGAGTATAAATGTCAGAATGTTACGTGTGGTGAGATTTAAGTGTGTGCTTCATTGTTTTCTCTGGTGTTCTAGGCTTTCTGAAGTTTTTGAATTTTGTAATCAGAAAAAACTAAAGCTATAGAAACACGGTGGGAAAGAAGTGTTTCAAATGGTGGGTGTGTTGATGTGGGTGAAGCTGCTGTGTACAAGTCCCCTCTCACTCTCCTTTCTCTGTGCTCTTTACGTGCTCTGCACTTTCCCCACCAGCTCCCTGAGGTGCTGGCGTGTGCACGCTTCCAGGTCCCACCTGACGAGGACTGACCGGTCACTGCGGCACAGACGGCTGAGACTGTCTCCAGGATCAGACCCTCCCTTTCTCTCTCCCTCCATCCCTCCTTCCCTCTTCCCTCCCTCTCTTTTCTTCTCTTCTTCCTTCCACACCTCCCTCTCCTCCTTCCCCCGACAGATCTTACTGCGTACCTGCCACCAATCTCTGAACACACAGTGGCACGGGACAGACCAGGCCCCGCCCCATGGAGCTTTGAGTCTGGGAAGAGTCGTTGAGCAGAATGACGACGTGTCTGTCCAGTGTCATGACGGACAAGTGTGGAACAGGCCAGGTCTCGGTTTGGGGCTTCGAGTAGCATCCACAATCATTTCAGAATTGTTCTGTGGCAAGCAAGTTCCAGCCACTGGGCCGTCAGCTTTTCCCGAGTGATTGCAGCTCCACCAGCGTCCTGGGTTCAGTGGGGTCTTTTCGCCTTGTTACCATGGGCTCACATCCTGGCCTGATTCCCCAGGTTTCCCAGGATGGGGACTCTGTTCCACTTTTCTCAGTCCCTCCAGGCTCTGGACTCCTGTCCCCAAATCTGGCATCACAGAGAGCTACACCCAAACCTTACTGCCTCTGCTTCTGCCCTCTCACCCTGGGCTGGGAACCTGTGTACCTGCTGTGGTTCCTGGTCCCTCACGGCCACCTGCTGCCCAGTGCCATGCTCTCAGATTCGACGGCAGTGGCTGCATCACCAAACATCTGGCCAATGACGGTCACTCTGCTCCCAGGCCACAGCGGCTCTTCCCAGAGGCTCTGCTTGGTCTAGTTTATCAACAGCTCCCAGCCCCAGTGAACCCAGTCCTTCCCTCCTCACATCAGGTTAGTGCTGGGACCAACATTTATGGTACTTCCTCCAGCCCCGTGCCAACCAAGTGAGTGGAGAAACTGAGTCACAGAGAGGCTGAATTGCTCAAAACCATGCCGCGTTCCCAATAAATCTTTTACCAGCAGCCATTTGGAGTCCAGACACCTTAAAAGTCATCTTAGGCAGCAAGCTTCCATCAGCTCTAAAATAAACATTTAGCCCAAAGAGAAAACTACCCCAAATCTCTGGAGATTTGAGGTTGATCTGAAACCCAGGATGTGGGCAGAATCCACGCTGAGCAAAATGCTCCCTTCCTCCTAGAGAGGAGCCATCCTCGGCACCAGACATGCCATTTCAGCTCAAGTGTGACAGTGGTTCCTTCTAGAAGGGGCCATACTTGGTTTCCTTCTATCACCAACAAATACTGATGGAATGAAATGATATGGTCTCGTTCTAGGTCATTTGGGAATTGGAGGCATTGACAGAAAGCAGACCATTGGGGCTTTGGGCTCTGGTCTGGGCTAGGTGGGTGGAGAAGTCCTGAGTTGTTAGTGGTGAGCCGTAACTGGGCTGCAGGCTCAGGCTATTTATGGTCATCAACCACCAGAGGGAAATCGGTGGCCTTGCTGGCCTGCTTTGTATGCTGGGGACAACTAAATGGGCATCTGGGAATGGAAATTGGGGGAGAGACAGTGGGACGTGAACCGAGATTTGGATTGAAGAGGACATGCCAGATGCAGACCCGGAGCCTCCCCGCAACATAGTGACTCTAACGTGGGAGGTTAGTAAATGGTAAGATGCTGGTAACAAGAATATAATGGATTAGCTGATTGATGCTCCCATCTACACTAGAACATAACTTCTGTGAGCACAGGGCCTCCTCTCAGGCTCCCAGCATGGAAAGGAGGCAGGCAGCTCCCCACAAACAAGGCTGAGTCCCCCTCCATCAACCCAATGCATGCACAACGTTCATCGTCCTCACTCTTGTTTACCCAACAACATCTCTGGGCTTATTGCCCTAATAAGAGCTGCCTCTATTCTCAGACCTTGACTCCCTAAAACAGCATCATCCAGGAGAACTTTCTGCAACGATGGAATGTTCTAGAACCACACTGTCCCAGCTGGTCGCCACATGTGGCTATTAGAGCACTTGAAATGTGGCTGGTGTGACTGAGGAACTGAGTTTTCATTTCACCCGGTTGCAGTGATTTAAACTTGAATACCCGCGTGTGGCTGCTGGGCTCAGTCTGGGACAGGGGTCTGAGACCGTCAACCCCTGCCCGTTCACCTCTTTCTCCACACCAAGGTGAGTGCCTGGCAGACAGGACACCTGCACTGAGTGAGGCTCTTGTTTTACTTCTCTCTTTCCTGCTCTTTGTTGGTCCTAGAGATCTAAGAGGTGAGTGTAAGCCCCTCTCCTCAGCATAACGTACCTTAAATTCATGACGGAATTTGGCTGGCCAGGTCTGGCCATGTGTCTACTCTTTGTACAGTACCATTTTCATGCCTAAAAAATGGACAATAATTCTTCAGAATAATCAAATATCCAGTTATTGCTCAAATTTTCCCAATTGCCATATCTCTATCTAGCTATATCATGTGTTGTCTATATATCATCTATCTGGTGGGCTAGTGGTTAAGATTCGGTGCTTTCACCACCAGGGCCCGGGTTCGTGTACCAGTCAGGGAACCACACCCCCCGTCTGTCGCTTGTCACACTGTGGCGGCTGTGTGTTGCTGGGATGCTGAAAGCTCTGCCCCCGGGATTTCCAGCAGGGTCACCCATGGGGGACAGGTGTCAGCAGAGCTTCCAGACTAAGACAGACTAGGAAGAAGGACCTGGCCACTCACTTCTGAAAAAATTGGCCATGAAAACCCTGTGAATAGCAGCGGAGCATGGGCTGATATAGTGCTGGAAGGGGAGAGGATGGCGCAAAGAGACGGGGCAGGGTTCCGCTCTGCTGTCTGCAGGGGCACTAGGAGTCAGAATCCACTCAATGTCACAAACAACAATATCACCTATGTCTCCATCTACCTACCTATCTCTATCTATCTATTATCTGTCCATCTATCCAACTATCTATCTATCTATCTATCTATCTATCTATCTATCTATCTATCTATCTATCTATCTATCTATATCATCTATTTATCATCAGTCAACGTCTCCATCCATCCATCTATCTTGTTCAAGTCCGGATGCAAGCAAGGTCCACACCTTACACATGACATCAGGGCCTCTACTCTTCATTACTTGGCTGTTTCTCTCATCCCTGGTCAGTGACATGAACAGAATCCTCTGAGTCCCATGTTCCTTCCCACCACCCATGCCGGCTCACCTGGGGAGGGATGACTCCCCAGTCCTGAGGACCCGCCCGGCCAGCTCCCCGGGCTGACGGCTGTCATGTCTGCCCTCCTATCTCTCCATCGGTTGCTGAGGATGCGCTTGCTGAGCGTGGAGCCCGGAGCTGGCAGCTGCACAATCTGATATGACACTGTCTCGGGGAGATTTCAGCACTTCGTCATCCTCGCAGCCCTGGCGCCAATCCCTTGGCCAAGCCCGCTGCCGAATGGAGCTGTCGGGCCCCACAGCAGAGTTTCACATGCTTGGACACGGCCAGGCCACGTCTAGACAATCCTGAACACCCAGGAAAACACCCCAGGTCTGGTCAGACTGGATTGAGCCCGACTTCCTGGAGGCCGGGAGCCCATCTCGGCACCGACAGCCTCGGGTGCTGCTTTTGGGGCTCATTTCTCCAGAAAGCAGCCCTTTTCCACTGAGACTGGAAAACTCGGGGTGGTGCTGTCGCAGCTGGAAAATAGATTTCCACTGAGAGCATTCGGATGCTTTCGGAAAAGTTGAAACTATTTTTCATTTTAATTTCTCCATTTTCCGACCTTCCCTCACAATCCTACCCATTCCTTCACATCTGTTTCACTAAAGCCAGCACAATTCAAAACAATATTTATTGTGTGCATAGGATGCCTCCTTTTATGCTCACAACAACCTTAGAGGGTTCCTGATCATTCCTCTTTTACATGGATGAAGAAGGGAGCCCAGAGAGGTTAAGTCACTTGCCCAAGATCACACAGCAGGGTTGGGGTTGGAGCCTGTCTTTTGATTCCAAAGCTTGGAAGGAACTGATTGTCCAACAGACCCTCTTTCTTCCTGGGGGAGCCGGGGTGGGGGAAGGGCAGAGTCAGGGGGTGGAGCCTGGCAGGACCCCTGTGGATGCTATGGGAACAAGGACCCTCTCCCCAAGGCTCAGCTTGGCCCATAGGCCAGGCTTGGAGTGGTCCTCCCGTTTCACTGGTTTTTCTCTCTCTCTCTCTCCAGTCTGAGCTCCAAGTGCCACAAGAACAGTGTCTTCCAGCATGCTCCCCCATGCATCTCAACCCAGACGAATAAACGCTGGTGCCACCTGCCCACCAGACCACCTGACCCAGTCCAAATCTCAGTCGAGGCTGCCAGGATGCTCATACCACCCCCATCTTACAGATAGGAAAACCGAGATTCAGGGAGCAAAGGAACTCGTCTGAGGCCCCAGACCTGGGACTCAAAGCCAGGTGCTTCTGGATGTGTCTGTGCCCAGTGAAAGCGTGGCTTTCAGCCTTGACTCAAGCACGTCAGAAGCAATTGCAGAGCTTCGGGAACATAGGGGATGCGTCTGGACAGAAACGTGTACTCAATTCATCTGGGATTGGGGGGGCGTCTGAAAGCTCCCCAGGGAATTATTGTGTTCAGCCAGGGTTTAAAACCTTGATGCTCAAAGTGGGGTCCCTGGGCCAGCAGCACCCCCTGGGGACGTGCTGGAAATGCAGAGACTCAGTCTTCACCCAGACGCTCCGGTTCATTGGAGCCGCGTTTCCAACAAGGTCTCCAGTTGCTTTATACGACTGTTAAATTTTGATAAACATGACTTTTCCTCTTGCACGCTAGAATCACCAGGGAGACTTAAAAGCAATGCAGGCTCCCCCCCACCCCACCCCCCGGGTTCTGCCCTAGTAGATCTGTGGTGTGACCTGCAGAGTGGGAGTCTGAAGACCCTCCAGGTGGTTCTGATGAGCTGCAAAGTTGGAACCACTGGCCCAGAATCATTTGGTAAATTAGACTTCTGAGAGTTGGGTGGCTCTCAGAGTATCTTTTTTGGGGTAAATGACCCTTTCTTTAGAGTAAGAAGATATTTGTATTTATTGATTGAGCAAATCAAAAGTCACGACAAAAACCTCCTGCTTTCACATCCTTAACTCGACTTCATTCGATTCCAGATGGCCCTAACCCCCTACTCCGCCCTGTCAACCCGAGAAGAACAAGGACTCAACCAGGAAATTCAAATTTAGGGAAAAGTGAGTCTTATCAATAACAGAATGCTAACTTTGGGGAATATGTTTTTGGAACACTTATGGCTAATGAATTATAAAATCAATTGAATGGCTCATAAGCAGTGTTTTCGAAATAATGAAACAGAATAGAATAAGCAAGACTGGACTAGGATAGAAAACTCCAGACCACACCAGAGGTGGTAAGAAGATTGTTTCCCTTCACCAGGGTGAGGTGTAAAGCATATTTCTCATCGCACGAGTGGCACAGACAGGGACTGAAATCCGCCGTGAGGACTTTTATATGACACGTCCTCGATGAGCCGCGTAATCACCCTACGTGGAGGGTGTGCTCATCTTCTTACTTTCAGGAGAGGAAGCGGGGGACAAGACGGCCTACGTGCACTTCACGAAGTGTGGAGCTGGTAAGGGGGAGGCAGCACCCTCCTCCTGGCTGCCCCTCTGGCGCCGAGAACCAGGTAAATAGAGGTTCGTGGTGGCTCAACTTCTGGAGCCCGTGGACCCCTTTCCACTTACAAAAATTCTCAATCACCACCACGTTTCAGGAATTATACTTTTAGGATCCATTTATTGAGAAAACAGCTAAGTTCCACACCTTTGGAAGTAACTCTTGAATGAATTTGCTTGTACTCATCCAGCAGACTCCACGCTGGGCGCCTGTGGGAAACCCGTCCAACCCCTTGAACTCTCGGTCTCTTGGTCTCCTCTTTGCCTGTGACTTTTCTCTCCTGGACCAACGCCACCCATCTCTGCAGTCTCTTCCTGGAACTGTCACCACTGATCGGCCCCATCTCTGCAACAGTCAGTTCCAACATCCACTCTGACCACATGCTCCTCCTCTTCTCTCTCTCTCCCTCCTGATGCAATAATTCCTCGTCCTCATCGAGGCCTCTCAGTGTCTTCACTTCTCTTCCATTTTCCCCTACGTGAGTCACCTCCTGCCCTTCCATCTTTTCTTACCCAGCTAAAGGTTCCACGTCTATCGCTTCAACCTGTCGCTCTCAATTGCCCTCAATATGGGCAGCTTCTAGGAGCTGGAAAAGGCAGGGAAAGGAAAAGGAAACAGGTTCTTCCAGAGCCTCCAGAAGGAATGCAGCCCTGCCCACACCTTGACTTCAGCCCCGTAAGAGTCAATGTCAGACTTCTGACCTCCAGAACTTAAGATAAATTTGTGTTGTTTACAGTCACTGCGGACGCGGTCCTCAGCTGCAAGCGCAGTGGGGCGCTGATGCAGTCCCAGGCCTTCACGCCCCTGCTGTGATGGGATCTGCAACACCCTGCAGTGGGTCAGCTGGTGGCCTGCCACACCCCCGGGGGCCCTTTTCCACGTCTGTACGCCGTCCCCCAGCTGCTGCGAGTGCTGCTGCTGACGGCTTACACCTGCCCTTCTCCAGAGGACTGAAGCCCCCTCGCCTGGAAGGGCCTGGGAGCTCACGGGCCTTGTCTCAATATCAGGGCCGCCCGAAGCCGACGGTTGAGTGTCCACCTCCCCGCCCCAAGGAAGGACGATTGCGGTGCTGCAGGCCCCTCCAGAGCTCCCGTGGGGCCAGGTCGAGGCCGCCTCGCCTGCACCTGCAGCCCTGTCCCCCCTGCTCCCCTCCCCAGAGCATCCTCCCGAGAGCAGCCAGGCCACAGATCATGCACGAGTTCCACGTCTCAGGCTCTGCTTCTGGAGACCTTGATTCCATGGCCCGGGGGTCAGGAACCCACTGGAGAAGATGACGTTGGGGTTACCCCAGTGGGACCCCAACTATGCGGGGCCCTGTCTCATGAGTCAGGCAGATCTCAGAGGCCTGGGCTCCCCGGAAGGTGGGGAAGGGCTGTGCGGCCTGAGGCGCTGCCCTGCCCCTGAGGGTAACCCATGGGCTGTGTTGGAAGGGGAGACTACCCTTCTGGGAAGAGCCTGGAATCCTGGCAGTGGTGGGGGTGGTGGCCCACAGTCAGCACATGACCCCCTCCCCAGCCGCTAATTAATTAATCTGCTGGTACGACCTTTCACTTCAAGGGGAGTTAGCCTCATCTCTGTCCCAGCCCAGGGCACTGGGACAGTTCGGCAGGACCACATCCAAGGACTTAACCACAGTCTCTTATTAGCCCATAATGTGCACAAGACTGCCCGCCCCTGACTTCACCCCCACTCTGGAGGGGCAGAGGTGGCGTCTGGAATGATAATGTAAAGGTGCATTTTATTTATTACTTAGGAAACTAATTACAAGAAAGAAAATGAAATCTAATCACAACAATAGCTACAGTTTATTGAGCTCTACTGTGTTTCAAGGTCTTTCCACACGTTTTTGCTTTTCTTCCACAGTATAGCTGGCATCATTCACTCCCATTTACAGATGAGGATATTGAGGCCCAGAGGGGTCAAGAAACCTGCCGGGGGTCAGACAGCCAGTTGCTGAGAAACAAGGTGATCAACTTATGGGTCTCACTGAATTCTGAGCGTGCACACTTTCCTCCAGACTGTACCATCTCTCAAACTCCTCTCCCTGCTCGAAAGCAAAGATCCTCATGGGTTTATGAAATAATGTGGCTTGTTTGGTGGACAGAACATTCTGGGGTCCATGAAGGCCAGTAATTACAAGGGTCCTTGGCTTTTTAAAGACTCAGACCTGATGGTTCAAATGACATTTCACAGAAGAAGGCAGTCTGAAATTAAGTACTTAAGTCATTCGCCTAAGATAGTGGCAGGAGGTCAAAGATCCGGGTCTCTCAAACTAGCCTGGTATCACAGTAGTTAAAAATGTAGACTTTAGAGTATAAAATGGCACAGCCACTTTGGAAAACAGTTTGACAATCTCTTGTGAAGTTAAATACACATTTATACAATCCAGCCATTTCATTCCTAGGTATTTACTTAAGGGAGGAAGACATAGCCACACAAAGACTTGCATTCAAATGTTCATGGCAGGTTGATTCCTAAAAGCCCACACTGGAAAAAGCCCAAATGCCCAACCACAGGTGAACGGATAAACAAACTGGGGCACATCCATGCAATGGAATAGTACGTAGCAATGAAAAGGAGTGGACTATTGATGCACACAACAAAAAGAATGCATCATGAAAAGACTATACTGAGTGAAAGAAGCTAGACACAAGACTACATCTTGTATGATGATTCATAAGAAATTCTAGAAGAAGCAAAACTAGTTAATAGTGACCACCTGGGGCTTGGGATGGGGAGGCATGGGGATTGATAGCAAAGGGGGCACCTGAGGTCCCCAGTGATGGAAATGTTCTGTTTCTCAATTGGTACAGTGGTTACATAACCGTACACATGTCAAAATTTATCAAGCTGTACACGTCAGATGGGTGCCTCTTATTTCAAACTATATAACAAAGCTATTGTAATCAAAACAATGGCACTGGCACAGAAACAGACACATAGATCAATGGAACAGAATAGAGAGCCCAGAAATAAACCCACACGTGTATGGTCAATTAATCTATGACAGAAGAGGCAGAACATACAATGGGGAAAAGACATGCTCTTAATAAAGGGTGCTGGGAAAACTGGACAGCCACATGCAAAAGTATGAAACTGGACCACTTTCTTACATCAAATACAAAAAATAAACTCAAAATGGATTAAAGACTTAAATGTAAGACCTGAAACCATAAAACTCCTAGAAGAAAACATAGGTAGTAACCTCTTTGACATTGGCCTTAGCAATGTTTTCTTGGATCTGTCCCCTCAGGCAAAGGGCAGCAAAAGCAAAAATAAACAAGTGTGACTACATCAAACTAAAAAGCTTCTGCACAGTGAAGGAAACCATCAACAAAATGAAAAGGCAATCTGCAGAACGGGAGGAGATATTTGCCAATCATATATCTGATAAGGGGTCAATATCCAAAATATATAAAGAACTCATACAACTCAATATCAAAAAAAATCCAATTAAAAAATGGGCAGAGGACATGAATAGATATTTTTCCAAAAAAGACATACAGATGGCCAACAGGTGCATGATGAGACGCTCAGCATCACTAATCACCAGGGAAGTGTGAATGAAAGCCACAGGGAGCCATCACCTCGCACCTGTCAGAAGGGCTAGTAGCAAAAAGACAACAAATAAGTGTCGGCGAGGGTGTGGAGAAAAGGGAATGCTGTGCAGTGCTGGTGGGAATGCAAATTGGTGCAAACACTCTGGAAAACAGTATGAAGAGTCTTCAAAAAATTAAAAATAGAACTATTACATGATTCGGTAGTCCCACTTTTGGGTATTTGTCTGAAGAAGATGAAAACACTGACACTGCACCCCCACGTCTGTCGCAGTGTCATTCACATTAGGCAAGATACGGAGACAACCTAAGCGTCCATTGACAGACGAATGGATAAAGACACTGTGGTGTATATAACACAATGGGATGTTACTCAGTCATAAAAAAGAAATGAAATCCTGCCATCTGTGACAACATGGGTGGATCTAGAGTGCATTATGCTAACTGAAACAAGTCAGAGAAAGAAGAATAGCGTATGATTTCACTTATGTATGGAATCTGAAAAAAGCCCAAAGCAAAACAGAAACAGACTCATAGATACAGAGAACAAACTGGTGGTCACCAAAGGTGGGGGGGGTGAAATAGGTGGAGGGGATTAGAGGTACCAGGTTCATAAGACAAGTAAATCACGGGGATGCAATGTGCAGCGTAGGGGCACAGTCACTAACGTTGTAATAACTTCGCGTGGGGACAGATGGGTACTGGCCCTGTCAGGATGACCCCTTTGCAGTGTATATAAATGTCGAATCGCTGTGTGGCACACCCGAAACTAATCCAATACTGTATGTCAACTATACTTCAATAAAAATTTTAAAAGACAGTGCCTTTTATTACATGTACATTGCATCTCAAACAAGTTGATTTAGAGAACTGGGCTTTGGCAGCAGACAGATCTGGGTGTGAGCTCCCTCTGTGAGTGACGGTCCTTCTCAGTTGGCTGAACCTCTTGGGCTCGGTTTGCCCCTCCGGAGAATGGGGATTCCGAGGGTGTGGCGGGGTTTAAATGAGATGATTCACAGGAAATGCTGAGCATGGAGTCCGGGGCACAGTCTTCTGTGACTGCAGCCTTTCCATGATGGGGAGTGCCGTGCCCAGCTCCCGAGGGGTCCAACAAGAGTCAGTTACGGGGCAGGAAAATTCCAGTTCCCAGGCTGCCCTCGGAGCCCGAGACAGAGCTCTGGGCGGGCGGGAGATCCCGAGAGCTCCGCCTGTGTCCCAGGCCTCGGCCCCGCGGTGTCGGAGGCCTCCTTTGATCTCGATTCTCCTCCAGAGTCCCCATCAAGGAACCAAACCACTCTCTGTCCCTGGCAGCTCCCTGCCATGTGTCTGTCCACTCTGGGTTGGAATCCTGACTTTTTGGCCTCTTGTATAGGCGTGGGCCCCTTTTCCCCACATCTGCAGCTCACTTCTGTAGAGGCCGTGCTGCTGGGGTGGGGGCTGAGCTGGGGCCCCAGTCCGAGGTCCTGGGGACAGGCGCCTTCCCAGAGCCCCAGGGTCCTTCTGCCAGGTGATTTCAATTTGCTGTGACCTTGTGCAAAGCATCATTTCATGTGAATAATATGTACCTCTGGTTACGTTTTAATTACTGACTCTGGTCCAAGAGAAATACGGAGCATCTTGCAAAGGCCTGGTTCAAGCCGCTTTCCCCACTCAGCCCACCCCCGCCCCGTTGCCCATGTCTCCACTCCCTCCGGCCCTGAACAGACCCTGAGAGGTGCACTGAGCTAAAGTGTGGTTGGATGTAAAGCTTCCCAGGGTGGATTAACAGATAGCACGGACAGTGAGCAACTATGGGGTGCATAGGCGTGCAGACACTGCACATGCGCTGTTCATCTGACCCTCAACTGGCCAGGGTGGGGTCCCCCAGATGCCACTCTGAGATCAGGACTTGAGGATGAGTCCTTTATCTGGCAGACGTCCTGGTTATCCATTGCTGTGTAACAAATGACCCCAAAACTTAGTGGCCTAAAACAGTAGTCATCATATCTTTTGCTTATGACTCTGTGGGGCTCGCGGGGGCCACTCATCTCCTCCCTGTTTCCTCGGAGGCCTCATCCAGATGACCAGAATGGCTGGAACTGGCACCTCTCTCTGCATGTCCGCCCTCCATTGGGCCTTCCAGCGGGGTGGCTGAGAGGAAGCAGGATTTCATGGACGGTGGCTCTGGGCTCCAGGTCAGGTGTTCTGAGACCTCACGGGAGAAGCTGTAAGGCCTTCTGTGGCCTAGTCTCTGAAGTCACTTGTGTCACCTTTCCATATTCTACTGATCACCTAGACCAGGCCTGATTCAATGAGGGCCACATAAACCTTGGGCTGCTGGGTGCTGTCTTGGGGGCGCTCACTATGTGCCAGGCATGGGTGAGGTGTGGGGATATGGCCATGGACAAACTGGAGGAGGGCAAACAGTAAATAGGAAAAGATACACTGTATCAAGTGCCAAAAAGTGCCACCAAGGCAAATAAAGCAGGGTGAGGGAAGAGAGGTGACAGGGAGGGGGCAGTGATGTTCCACAGGGGACCAGGGGCAGCCTCTCAGACGAGAGGCATTTGAGTGAGATCTGAGGGACATGTGGGAGGAGAGTGTCTAGGGAAGAACCTTCAGGCAGAGGGAATGGAACAGCCTGTGCAAACGTCCCGAGGCAGGTGTCTTCATGTGCAAACAGCAAGATGGCAGTGTGGTTGCAGCAGAGGGGGCCTGGTGGGGCAGGGTGAGGGGCGTGGAGGAGAGGAGGTGGGAGGTGGGCAAGGGGAGCCAGGGTCTCTCAGATCTTGCAAAGACTTTATTAATTCAAAATGAAGCGGGAAGCCACTGGAGGGTTTTGGGCAGAAGACCCACTGACTCGGGTTTTAGAAGAATCCCTCCAGCTCCCTGTGGGAGGAGAGCGCAGGGGGCTGAGGTGGAGGCACGGAGACCAGGTAATTTCATTCTCCTTTTCCAGGTGAGGAAACTGGAGCGGAGACTTAAGGAGATGCATGTTCCCACTGCTGTTCCCTCCACCCGTAGCACCCAGCCCTTTCCCTTGCTGGTCAGGCTCATCCATCAGCTCCTGAGTGGATCTCTGTGTGGACTGACTCACTAGGTCGCGGGCTCCGGGAGTCCAGTGCCTGCCTCGCTCGCCTTTCTTCACCGCGTGCCAATCTCGGTGCCGGCACCTCAGAGCTCAGAGCAGACTTTGCACTGTCGGATGGAAGGGCTGGGGGTGCAGTAGCCAGAACCCAGTGGCTTGGGCCGTCCGCAGCCCCTCCAACCTGGAAAGTAAAGACGCAGGCGAGAAATACCCCAGGAGCTGGTGAGGAGGGCTGATGCAAACGTGGAGAACGAACCGAGATGGCCTGCCATGGGACAGGTGAACTGGTAACCCTCCACCAGGGGCACCACAGAGGTGGAAGCGGGGGACACACAGACGGAGCCTCTGTCCCTTCTCTTTTCTGGAGAGCAGCCCCACCCCCGAGCCAGCGCCCGGGCTCCGCGCATGTTTCTCCCCCGGGGAAGTGCAGTCACGGCAGACAGGGCTGGGGGACAAGTCACCCCAGGGAAGCAAGGCGGGCGGAGGCCCCCGGGGAGCACACTTGTGATCTCCCAGCAGCTTGTGCATCTCGTCCGAGGCCCTCTGCAGTCTGCAGTCAGCAGTCAGCCCCACGCGGTGGGGACCCCGGTGACGCTGAGCACAGCTGCTGGCCGCTCCCTTATTGCGGCTCTTTAATCTTTCAAGAGCTCCTCCTAAGCTTTGCTCTCGCAGATTTGAAAGACGCCTCTCCAGTGGGGATTAGGGGCTCACACAGCGATTAATCACCAACAGATTGAGCGTCGATAAGTCTTTAATGTCATCACAAGAAACGAGCAACAACAAGGCTTTAAATTTTGGATTTTTGTTAGGTGGCTGCTTTACGTGGAGGGAGATCATCGCTCTGCATTTTTGGTGCTAGAAGGAGGGGGCTGGAGAGGGTGGACTGCGGGTCATGAGCCCTGGTTGACCTCTCACCTTCCACCACGTCGTAGGGAGTGGACCTGCTTCCTTCGCAGGCAGGCACCGAGAGCAGAGGCCCTCACTCCCTCCATGTGCCAGCATGGGCCTCCAGCCGGCCTGCTGTGAAACCCGCACACGCTGGAGCTGAGAGCGAGGAGAGAAGTGGGATGAGGGAGGTGGCGAAACAGGAGGGCAGGGGCTGCAGGCATCGTGGGATTGACCGGGGTTGCAGCATTTGCAGCTCAGGGTACATCACGGTGGCCTTGCAATCCTCCCCTCTGTCCTTACCCAGGCTCCCCCGTGGTCTGTGGGGTCCCACTCGTGAGGGTACAGAAACCTGGGGGGATCCTGAGGGAGGACTAAGTCTACCTCACTCTCTGAGTGGTGCCTCGTAAGGATGTAGATTATGGGGCAAAGCTGAGCAGTCTCTCTGCTCCCCAGACATTTACCACCCGACCCTGAGGGCGTGTTTTCGGGAAGTCCGGCCTTAGGAGGAAGTGGTTTTCATCCCTAAGATGAAAATGCTGGCATTTAACCCAAACAACTTTGGATAGATTTTTTTTTTCCTTCTTCTTCTTTCTTTTTTCTCTTTCTTTTTTGTAAGAGAGAAGTTATTGATGGGGTAAACACAGATGTGTTTCATGTTTTAAGTCAGTTCACAGTGTATGTGGAGTTGGCTAAATATCTCTGGGCACTAGTCGGCCCAGAGCTGTTCGTTACAGCTGTAAATGGGAGGCCCCAGATTAGGGAGATTTTTAACATTCGAACAACGGAGTTCAGAGGCGTGGGACATTGGCTGGACGTTTCCACGTGATCCTTTAATATGGACAAGAGTGCAGAGAATTGACTTTTAAGTTCTGTGGTGAACCCTCAGAGACCATCTCCATCATCAACCCCAAACTATCGCTAGATTCCTAGTTACATGTTGTTAACTAGGCTTCTTTCTAGTACCTCCCACTTCAGTCCTTTATAGGCAAGAGTATAAATGTCTGCAGCCTGAGCGATGTGTCAGATTGCCCTTCCAAGATGGCTGCAGCAGTCCATCGGAGTCCACCCACTCGTGTTCCACTGGGACACCGACCCCCGTCCTCCTCTTGCCTCCGCCTGGGCCCATGACTGTGGGGTAAGCAATGCTGTGTAGCAGCTGAGGCAGCATCCAGCTGGAGCTCCAGGGATGCTCATCTTTGGCATCGAGTCACCACACTGTGAGGAAACCAGTCAGCCGTGTGGAAAGGCCATGTGTCGGTGTCCTGACCACAGCCCCAGTGGAGGTCCCCACCAGTGTCAACCGCTGGCCAGCTGTGCCCCGGGGCCTTCAGACGATTCCAGCCTCCACCTCCAGGAGCTCTGGGTGATGCTGGGTGGAGCAGAGATGAACCATCTCTGCCGAACTCCGTACAATGTGCGGATTTGTGAATAAAATAAATGTTGTCATTGTTTTAAGCCCCGACATTTCAGAGTGGTTTATCAGGCAGCAACAGATGACAGGAACACTGGAGATGCAGAGTCTTTACACTGAGAGGTTTTGGCCTCTGGCTGGTTGATCTTATTTTCTTTTATCTCAATTAGAATTCATCTGGTGAGATTATTATTTTGTTTTTATCATGTATTTAAAAACATCGAGGAAAAGCTTTTTTAAAATCAAGGGTGAAATTCACAAAACATAAAATCAATCATTTTAAAGTGTACAATTCAATGGCGTTTACTACTTTCCCAGTGTTGGGCAACCACCACCTTTACCAAGTTCCAAAATATTTTCATAGCCCCAAAGAGAACTCTGTATTCACCGAGCAGTCGCTCCTCATTCTACCTCCTCCAGCCCTAGCAAACCCGACCTCCATTCCGTCTCTGTGGGCTTACCTACTCTGGACATTTCACAGAAACGGAATCAGACATATGTGGCCTTTGTGACTGTCTTCTTTCACTCAGCATGACGTTTTCGAGGTCCATCCATGTGGTAGTGTGATGAGTACATTCCTTTTTATGGCTGAATAATGTTCTGTTGTATGGGGGACCACATTTTGTTTATCTACTCATTAGTTTTTGGACATTTGAGTTTTTCCCACCTTTGGGCTATGGTGACTAGGGCTGCTATGAATATTCATGTGCAAGTATTGGTTTGAGTCCCTGTTTTCAATTCTTTTGGGTATATACCTAGGAGTGAAATTGCTGAGATGAGTATTTTTTTAAACACCAACAGTGTGTTTTCAGGGCCATCTAATGTACACAATACTGAGGGGTTAAGAATCTCTTTTACTGAATCATCTGAAGCATCAAGAAGCAACAGAACACCAGGTAAAACATAATAATTAAAACCTATTATTATGGCTCTTAAGAGGCCAAATCCTTATCCCAGGAAAAAATGCTGGAGAGTGGCAGTTTGCTACTCCTGTTATTTAGATTTATAGTTGGTGAAGATGGTTCAATGACATTTAGAAAAAAAAATTACCCATGGTAGGTCAAACTTTGTAAAATCATTATTTTTGTAGGTCGAAACAATCAAATATTGGCAACTTCCTATGGCTCCACCTAACATGATTAGGGGTGGTCTTGGCTGCATATCACAGGAACTTGACCCAGGGCTTGACCAAATGAGGCGTGGTTTGCTTGTGTGATGAGAATTCCAAAGACGGACAGTCCAGCGCATTGCAGTTGCTGAAGGAGCTTCTTACTCTGGGCCTCCTTCTGGCTTCCTGCCCTGCTGTCCTGAGTACACGCATCATGTCTGCATTTCAGGCACCGAGGAGGTGATAAGAGAAAGGGAAAGAGGTGTGTGCCAAGATTTTTTTTTTTTTTGTGAGGAAGACCAGCCCTGAGCTAACATCCATCGCTAAGCTTCCTCTTTTTGCTGAGGAAGACTGGCCCTGGGCTAACATCCATGCCCATCCTCCTCTACTTTATATGGGACGCCGCCACAGCGTGGCTGACAAGCAGTGCATCGGCAGGCGCCCGGGATCTGAACTGGCAAACCCTGGGCTGCCAAGCGCGGACTAAACTGCTGCGCCACTGGGCCGGCCCCCAAGATTTTATTAAAAAAGATAAAAACATGCACACACAGTAGCTTTCCCAGAAACCAACCCTGTGGAGAGACATCTGTTCCTATCTCATTGGCCAGTACAGGGTCATTTGTCCACCCCTACCTGCAAGGGATTCTGGGTATTTTTACTTTTAGTAGATGTTTTCTTTTGGAATACTTTCAGATTTACAGAAAAGTTGCAGAGAGAGTACCGAGCGTTCCCATATACCTTCACCCAGTTTCCCCTGCTGTTCCTATCTTCTATAATGGTGACACATTTTCAAAAGTAAGAAATTAACAATATAGTTCTTTGCTGTTAACTAAACTCCAGATTTTATGTGGATTTCATCAATTTTCCCACTACGGTCCTTTTTCTGTCCCAGGATCCCATCCTGGATTCCACACTGCCTCTAGTTGTCATGTCTCCTCAGCCTCTGCTGGGCTGTGACAGTTTCTCAGACTTTCCTTGTTTTTCATGACCTTGACAGTTCCGAAGAGGACTGGTCAGATGGTTTGTCTTTCATCTTGGGCTTTTCTTATGATTAGACTAGAGTTAGGGGTTTGGAGGAAGAAGATCACAGAGATGAAAAGCCCTTCTCATCACCTGATACCCGGGTGAGGGCATCATATCCACATGACTCATCACTGGTGATGTTGACCTTGATCACCTGGCTATGGAGTGTCCGCCAGCTTTCTCCACTGTAAAGTTCCTATTATTCTCTATTCTTTGGAAGCAAGACACTAAGTTCAGCTCACCGTTAAGGGCGGGATTAATCTCCACTTCCAGGCGGGGAGAGCATCTACATGCATTATTCAGAATCCTTCTGTAAGGGAGAATCATGGCTCTGTTACCACCCTGGATAAAATTGGGGTTCTCTTCATAAGGAAGTATGGATACAATGCCCTCAGCTGTAATTGGGGATACCAGCATTTGCCCTACCCATGCTGATAAGAGAATTTTCACATTTAATGTTGGGACTTCCAGAAGCTTGAAATAATGGTTAGGGCTCTTATCAGAGGTTGGCAACCTGTGACTGGTGAGTTTATTCATTCAAGACTTATGTACTGGAGACTGGGACAGATGCTGGGGACACAATGGTGAAGGAGACTGTGGCAGACACAGCAAGGTGTCATCCAGTGTCCACTCCCCCTTCCCTTAGGTAACAGACTCCCAGGGTTTTAGCTGAGTTGCCCAGAAAAAGACTACAATTCCCATGAATGGTCATGTGACTAACTTCTGGCCAATAAAATGCAAGCAGAAGTGATGTGTCCAACATCTGAATCATGCCACAGAACAGGTCTCTGGGATGGACAGTGGGAAGAAGAACTTGGGTGCTTGTTCTTACTCTTAACGAGCAGCTGGTGGCATGGTGGGCCCTTGGGTCAAGTTTGCGACATCAGTTATTGCATGAAAGAGCTCTTCTGGGTACCCACGAATTCTACACCCAGAATGACTCAGGTGAAAGCAAATTCCACCCAAAGAGAACTTTATCCTGGGTCCATCTCATATTGTCTGTGTCAACTTGAGCAAGCCACGTCACTTCTGTGCACTCCTGTGAACTTATCTGTAAGTGCCGATGCCTCTCACACAGATAATTGGGAAAATCCAATGCATTCCATATGTCGACACTCGGTACGGTGCCTGGCAGGTCGTAAGTGTCTCAATAAACGTTTGTTTCTATTTTTATCATCGTCATGATTATTACCACAACATTTGTCGGATTTTTAAAAAACATTTACAGTCAGGTCATAGTTCATAGTCTTCCTGTACTTTTGTTTTTTGTCTGTTTGTTACCCGCAGCTCTAAACTGCAGTCCTAACAAGGCTCCTCTTAAATGGATGAAACAATTCAGGACACATGAACCAATTCAGGGCACGGGAATTAGTCTGCATTCCGGATCAATTAGGGAAATAGTTTGCAGTTGCTACGACATTTTGAAACACATCAAATAAGAAGGAGAAATCACTGTTATATGTCACAGTCAGAAAGGAAAAGTCAGGCATTTCTGTCTGATTTCAAGAATGGTTCGCTCACAGAGTCCCTGATGAAGACGCAAGAAATAGCAGGCCCATGTCAAAACCACAGTGAACTTTTCACTGACTCAAAGACCTCCCGCCCAACCCCAGGGGACGGGATAATTCAACGGAGATTAAAGGCTCGCGAAATCCTAGTAACCAGAGAAACGCAAGTTCTATTAGGTTACCATTTCCATTTTTCTGTCAAGCAAAAAGGCTGAGTTTCCCGAGAGGAGACAGAATATTTGCTCTCAGCCAAAAGACCCCAAAGGACCAGAACTCTAACCGAGATTACGAAAGAGAAAAAAAGTTTCACTGCAGAGCTTTGCCGGGCCTGGACGCTGTGGCCAGCCCCACGCTATGAGCTAAGGCCCCTGGCATTTAAGTCAATGAGAAATGAATAATGCACTTAGTTAAATATTTCCTCCCACCACGAAAGTCCTCGGTCACCCTAATTTCTTTTTCTACTTGACATTTTCTCTTCTTTTTCTGACCAGATCTCCATAATAAAATCTGGCACTGCGAGGACAAGTGCTTTCTAACGCAAGCTTTCTCCAACATTCTATTAGAAGCCTTTGAAACTGAACACCACCTTTTTATCCCATATTACTTCCTCCCCTGGAACCATTCAGTCCCTGCTTGGCAATCCCATCAGACTTTTAACTTCCATTTTTAAAAAGCTGATAAAAATGTATAGCTGTTTGAACCCCATCCAGGGAAGCCGACTTCCAAGCTGTGCGAAGAGAGGGAGAAAGCGGCAGGGACGTTGAGTAACGGGTGACGCGGGGCCACCGCGTGGTGGCTTCATGCCCTGGCCGATTGCTCGCTTGAGCCTTCAGGGTGGGTTGGTGGTCCGTTTTGGGCACATGTGTAGCCTTTGCAGCATGATCTGGGGGTCGTGGGATTACTGTGCTCTTATGTATCTTCCTGGGAAGTGGCTGAACTTTACGGAAGGAGGGAGTGACTTGGTCAGAGATGGCAGCACTAATCACATGGAAATACAGTGAGATGTTCTATCGTGTGGACAGGGTCCACATTCTCGTGCACTGCTCTTCCTTTTCAGAGAGAGGAAACTTTGCTGCAGGGTAGGGAGGGGCACAGGGGCCTGGAAGTTGGCAGGGCAGCCTTCCCCGTAAAGGAAGAGTGAGGGGAAGGTGTCTGAGAAGGCCTCTGGCTCTCTGGGAGAAAACGGACTTCTTTTTTTTCCAGGGGGGCGGTGGTGGGCAACACTAGGGAGGAGAGCATTTGGCGGTCCTCAGATCCAGTCCCTGCTCGCTCCTCCTCTGCTCTTCTCTGGAGACACCTTCCTGGGGCCTTGCACACGGGCTCCCGCATAGATTTGCTCAGCGGGAGCCCTGGCTGAACAGAAAGTAGAAGAGCAGCCCTCTCCTTCTCCCCGCCCTCAGTCTCGGCCTCTTTGGTGCTTCCGGCCCCTTCCTCTGTGGTCCTGCTCCTGCTGATCACCACCACCATGGTCCTAGCTCTGACTGGATGCCCTGGCTCTGGGCCAGAGGAACCCCTGTCTAGAGGTGGTCACAGTTGGCTGCTCTTTCTGACGTCTGTCATCACAGTCCCGTCTGTGGCTTTTCAGCTCTTTTCAGTTGTATAACCAACTCCCTCTACTCAATTCCTCTGGTGGAAGTACCTAGAGTGGGTTTACTTTCCTGATGGAGGAGAGGGCCAGGGCTCTCTGTCAGTGAGGTGGTCGATGCCAGAACCTGCCAGGACCGTAAGCTCCCAGGGCAGCTGCCCAGTAAAGGAATGGGTCTCTTTGGCAGAATTGATGCAACAAGACTTGGAGCATGGACCCTGCCTGTGGCCCACCCTGCAGGGCAGCTTTGCATTGTGGAGAGTGCCCTCTTCGCTGTACCCCTTGTCCCCAGGTAGAGAGGCTCCCCTGTCGCCCTTCCTCAGCATGGCCTCTGCCAGGGGTCTCACCCACTCTGCATCCTGAGCTTCGTCAGACTCATTGAGAAACAGCAGTGGTCCCACCTTGGCCCAGAGCTCTCTGAGCCGATGTCTGGGAGGCAACAGGCTGCTTGAAGAGTTTCACCTCCAGGTGCCTTGAGAAATTTGGCCGTAGCCCGTGCACTGATGGGGACACTTGGGAGTGACAGCTCACTGCCTTGGCATTTGTGTGGAACAGAGGAGGCGGGCAATCTGTGCAGCTTCTGGGCTTTGCTTCCCTCGCCAAGGGCAGCTTCCACTCAGCAATGTGGTTCTCCAGACCAGGACTGGACGTCTGACACCAGCCTGCCAGGAGCACAGGTTCAGCCTAGGAATTTAGGATAGAGAGAGGGAGAGCCATTCCACTTTGCTGGACCTGCATAAAGTATGTCTAGAAGCCACAGAAAGAAGTGCTTCCTGCCTCGTGGACCGTAAGTTCTGGAGACAGAGAGGGAAGAGGAGACTCAGAAGAGTCAGGGACCAGGGGCGGGGAGAGAATGCAGCCTGGGATCCTAACTCCTTCTGGCTCCTGATTCCAGTTTTCCTGGGGCCCCTGCTGCCCTCCTGCCCGAGGTTCTATGAGACTCCAGTGCACCTTTCGGGTAACTTCCCCTTTGTTTCCTTAAACCAGCTCCACTTGGATTCTCCAACTTGTATCCCAAAGAACCTCAACAATTTCATAGCCCCTACCCCGAAGGGGCTTACCAGAGTCTGGAGGGGGACAGTGACACAGACAATCACAAGGTGGGGTGATATGGGAGCATGGGGAAGGGCCTGCTCTTCCTGGGGGTCAGGGGAGGCTGCTGGGAGAGGGTGAGCCCTCAGCTGTGTCTGAAGAATGACTAGAAGCTGTTCAGGTGGCAAAAGAGAAGGGGACTCACCAGCTGTTTCTATGCACTGTAACAGTGCGAGTCTCATCTCCTTACTTAGGGGGCAGCTCCTCCAGGGCCTCGCAGTTTCTGGCAAAAAGTCAGTTAGGTGCTTATATATGATTACTGATTGACAGGTGGGAGAAGTGTTGACACAGACTGAAATCTTCCGGGGTGTGGACACGTGTTAACTGAAGAAAGTGCGATGAGTTCTAGAGAGTACTTGAAAGAGCCATGGAAGGCAACAGAGAGGAGGGGCTATTTGAGTTGGGTTTTGAAGGATGACTAAGAGTTCTCTTCAAAGGCCAAGGAGTTGAAGAACTGAGGAGTCCACTGGAGGCCTCACCCACCGGGCAGTCAGGGGAGTCAGAGTCAGGCCTCTTTGCCTCCCTGAGAACAGACGTGTGGGGTGGCAGGGCCTAACTTTGGAGGTTCCCTGACATTTATTTAGAAAATAAGGTAAATATGATGCAATGGGTATAAGGTAATGAAGTCAGACAGACTGGATTCGAGTCCCAGCTCTGCTACTGCCTGGCCTTGGACCAGTGAATTTGTCTCTCTGAGCCTCAGTTTGGACATCTGTGCAAGGCACCTGCACGCATCCACCTGGCACCTGGCTGTGATTCACTGACACCATGCTGGTGAAGCACTCAGCTCAGGTGCTGTTCCCCGAGGCTGCTCTCGCCGGTGTTGGCAGCAGCAGCCATGGGTTGTGCTGTCCACGTGCCACTGAGACAAAGAGGTTGAAGGAGAAAGCACAGTTAAACCAAAGACACATATTTGGATCTCTAGCGTTGGATGTTATTTTAGCAATTTTTATTACGGTGTCACCCCTTCCCTGGCCCCTATGGTGCGTTCCTTCTGCAACCCTGACGAGGAATTCTATCAGCGGAAAATTGCTAGGGGATATCTGCTGATCAATTGAATCTACACCATCCTGAGCCCTGCAACAGCTCCTCTTGACTCTGACCGGTCAGGTCTTCTGGACGGTAATGCAGCCGGCATGACAGGCCACCGCTGGGTGCTGGTAATGGGGGTACGATGATTAGCGTCACTGTCAATAAGTATTCCTGTAGCGACAGCTGGTATCTGTGGAGTTCCTCCCCTGTGCAGGTTCTCAGCAGTGTTGTCCTGGCATTTGTTGTGGATTATTCTCCTCTTTCACTAATTCGCAAACTGAGGCTCTGACTGGCTAAGAAACTGGGCTAAGTGCACAGCTAACGGCAGCTGCCCCGTGGGTGCTGCTTGGTCCCTGGATACACGTGCTCTAAGCCCTTTCTACATTCAGACTCAGTCAGTCCTGAGATGGACACTAGGAGGGAGGTACCGCTATTATAATCATGTTGCAAATGAGGAAACGCGATCAAGCAATGTCACCGCCTGAGGCCATGCTGCTAAGAGCGGACGGGAACCGTGCACTCAGGTGGGACCTCTGGACGCAGAGCCAGTGCTCCCCAGGCTGTGGGTTCAGGCCTGTCCCGGTGGGGGCTTCCCCCAAGCAGAGCCCAAGATGGGGAGCTGTGCAGGAGGTCCGGTGGGAGCGAGACAGGGAAACGAGAAAGGCAATATGGAGTTCCTTCGGGAGTGGTTTACTGCTGCGGGCGCCAGGCCCTCTCTGGGGGGCGCCCTGTGCCAGACGGGGCAGAGCACATCGTAGGATCGTCCCACGGAGGGGCCCAGAAACTGGGGGATGTACCCACAACTCCTGGTCCTGAGGACAATGGTCCACGGCCCTCTGGCCTATCCTGGGTGTGAGCTGGGAAGGTCCTCAGTCCATCCAAGAAATGCAGGGAGCCACTGGCATGTGTGGGACAGTCTGCTGATGACCTCCAGGTGGGCTGAGGGCTCCTGGGCAGTCTCCAGGGTGAAATGTCTGTCCCCGTCAAGCCCTTTTCACATCTGTGTTGTTCTGGACTCTTCCCGAGTCGCCCTGGAAAGGAGCTGGGTGATGCAATTACAATGGAGGCGATCCTTTCTGGTTATTTACCGCCCTCCCCCCCACCATCAGTTAGAATCTGGCGTGTGACTGACAGCTGCTGTCCTTGTCCTTCAGGCGAAAGCAGAGGCCAGTGCCAATAGGTCAGAATGGACGCTCCCAGCTGAGGTCCCAGAGGGCCACACTCTGTCCTCTAGATCCCAGACTTCACCCGGACAGCTGGAGGCCGGAGAGAAAGGTCGGGCTCGTCCCCCCTCGTTGCTCTCAGTTCCGGGCGACGGGGACGAGCGTGCTCAGCCTCAGAGGCTTCTGTCTGAGGCATCGGCAGCTGAAGACGGTGCTGCTCGCTCAGCGAGCCGCCCTGGTGCTGAGCACCCTGCTCCTCCCGGGCCTCCGTCTTTGATGACAGGCGCCGCGTGAGTGTGACGGATGGCAAGTCCATCTGCTGACACGCGTGGTCAGGGGCCCATGGGAACAGTGTGACGACTAGACCCTCGGGGACAGCACAGTCTCAGTCACCGATTTGCTCCTGGGTACCCGTCTCGGGCCGGCATGGCCCAGGTGCTGGGGTACAGAAGAGTGAGAGGTGTGGCTCCTGGCTTGAGGGAGCTTCCCGAGAAGAATGTCCTTCGTGGAAGAACTGAGTCTGCAGGGACAACCTGGTCAGCCTTCGGGTGTGTTTGGAGAGAGCAAGAGGACACAACCACAGCGATGCTTACCTGGAGTAAACCTTGTGCCCGGCACTGCGCGAAGTGCCTACAAACATTAACTCACTGAATTTAACAACAACCCCTGAGCGAGGTGCACCCTTATCCCCGTCTGCCACATAAAGAAACTGAGGCACACAGAGGTTAAGTAACTTGCTGAAGGTCACACAGCTGGTCAGTTGCAAAGCAAAGACTTGAACGCAGGTGGTTTGGCTCAGAAATTCATATGTGACACCACTAGGTCGTTCAGCCTCAGCTTTATTCTTAGTCCCAGCGAAATGTAATAAAGAAAAAGGAACTCTAATCGCTTATCTTCACGCAGCGTTTATTAAGTGCTAGGTACTACAACAAGTGATTTCTGTGGAGGTCCCATTTTATCCCCACAGCAACCCGTGTAATCGGCACTAGGGGTATCTCCATTTTACAGATAAGGAAAGTGAAGCTCAGAGAGGTTAAGTGACTGCTCCCAGGTCACTCAGCTAAGAAGTAATGGGGCTGGGATTTGAACCCAGGCATCGGGCTCAGAGCTCACCCTCTTGGGGGAGGTCGACCAGTGCAGTGTTGTCTACTGTAGAATGAAAGGAACAGGCTACGTGATCTCCAACAAACCCTTTTTTTCTTGGAATTGAATGTCTTAAAGCTTTCAGGCCAATCCTTGCGTCTCGTTCATCAGAGGTCCAAGAGCTCACAGAGCACGCACTCAGTGACCAGTTCTGAGTGAGGGCGCAGAAACAGCTCGGGACTGACCGCTTGGGAGACAACAGCCTTCCTCAGGACAGAATCACAGAGTATTTTTCAAGATGCCTCCACGTTTAGCTCCTTCCCCAAAGTGTGCTCTATGGGATAATCCCCCTGAGAGATGTTCCAGAAAAATCCAGAAAGGTCCAAAATGCTCCTTAGCATGCAAAAAGCTCAGAGAATCCCTGTGGTAAAGAAGACATTTCAAAAGGTACAAACTTCCAGTTCTAAGAGGAATAAATTCTGGGATCTAATGTACACATGGCGGGCATAGCTAACAGTACCGTGTCATATCCTTGAATGTTGCTAAGAGAGTAGATCTTAAATGTTCTCACCATAAAAAAGAAATGGCAGCTATGTGTTGGGATGGAGGTGGTAGTTAATGCTATAGTGGTAATCATTTTGCAACATATAAATGTATCAAATCACTTGTGCACCTTAACTTACACAATGTTATGTGTCAATTATACCTCAATAAGTCTGGGGGAAAAAACAGGCATACTTCTCAGATAAGAAAAAAAGAAGACATTTCTCAAAAGGATTTGACTATGGAATCCCAAGTGATACCTAGTTACATCCTTCAAAACTAGAATATGGCAGACTATACCTTGCAAAATGCTGACTTGCATTCATTTCTTATGCATCCATTCATTCGACAAATATTCACTGAGCTCTTGGCGTGTATCAGGCCCTCTGCTGGGCACTCAACATTGAACTAGGCAGACAGATGCCTGTCCTCACCGAGCTTGCAGTCAGGTGCAGGGGAGCCAACTGACATGCATAGAAACAATCACTGAATACACACATCTGTAGTTTTAGATCTCCTCTTTAGCAGAGGCTAAATTTTGAAGCATGGCTAGTAAAGGCTCCCATTGACGGAGTCCTCTTGTGTGACGCAGGGACTCTAATATTCCCATTTTAGTTAGAGGAAAGTGAGTCCTGGTGGTTTATGTACATGACCTCGCACCAGAAGCCAGACAGCAGGGGGGCAATCCTGCGTGCATTTCAGACAGAGGTTTGCTTGGTGAGAACGGCGCCGACCCTCTACAAGGCCACGCGGTAAGGTGGATGGCATGGTGAGACACGAAGACGAAGGAAGCAGGGTGAGGAGCGCAGTGGCTGCAGTCCCGGGGAGGTGCCTCAGGTACAGGGTTTCGGGGCTGTCGGGACTATCTCACCCATTTACCAGATGTTCCAGGGTAACAGCTATACCTTGTGTAACTCCTGCGTCTGTGTTTGTTTGCTTCTCTGCGTGCTGTCGTGCCCTCTCAGGTGGCCGAGTCTATGCCCTTCCTGGGTGTCCCTGGCACCGGGACACAGTGGGGAAAAGAGCGTGCATGGTGTGGGGAAAGGCGGGGCCGCAGGTGGGCGTCTCCACCGTTGACCCGTGAGTAGGCTCAGGTCATTGGTGCGGGAGCAGGGGCTCACTGGGAAGTCCTCATGGAAAGGGGCTCCCTGTACAGCTACATGTGGCCCGGGACGGGGGGTGGCTGGAAGGGCTGCATGGGAGGCCAGAGCCAGCTGCCAGCCCTCCTACTTTGGGTCTCTCTGGGCCTCGGCAGTGTCAGGTCTTAGGACGCGTGGGTGATTCTGCCCGTTTCTGGGGTCCTCCTGCTCTCCACTGTATCTCTGTCTCCCGGTTTCTGCTTCCTCATGGCTTAGGCTTTCCCAAACCCTTGGGATTTCTAACATGAAAACAAACCAATCACACAGTTCCACGCTAAGGGAACACAGCCTTGTCCTCGAAGACTCTGTGGTCCAGAGGAAGATGCCTTAGAGTGGGCATCAGTCCCTACTGCCCCCTTGCAGCTGTAGCGCCCTCTACTGACCGGGGCTATATCCTAGTTCACCTTCCTGAGAGAGGGCCCATCTGCCTGTGTCGAGTCATATAATTGGCTACTGGGAAGCCAATGGATTGGCTGCTCTTGATCTGAGGGCCAGCCGTGGACCAATCAGATGTGGGCAGGGAGCAGGTGGTACAGAACGTGGACGCCCAACGCTGCCCTTATGGGGCTCAGGTGTGCCAGGGTCTGAGTCGCTAGTGCTACCTGACCCTAGAGACGTCACTTGTTCCTGGGTCTTGCTTTTACTATATACTTTATGTCTCTTTAAGTTATTTGTTGCCTTAAAAAATTCTATGATTCTATAATAATGGTTCTACTGATAAATCCACATTAGACAGCAATATGGGGAGAAACAAGTAAATCAAGTGTTCGCTAGTTGGAGGTGTTTTAAACACACTCTTTTTAGACCCTGAGAGCTCAAGCAGACAAAAATAACACATATATAGAAGTTTTGAATGACATCATAACTAAGTTTGCTTTAATAGACGCATGTAGAACTTTATGCCCAAAAAGCAGGGTACACAATTTTTGGTGATATTTCTATCTGCTCTTAACACATTCTCCTTTTTTCTTCCATTCTTCCTTCTGCTCACTCGCCCTGAACCCCATTTTGTTCCTTTTTTAGACATGTACTCAATGTACTCTATGATTTTAAAATTGCTTGGCACGAAGCAAGAAAAAGGATAGAGCATTGAATGGCATTTGCAAATTACTTTCAGTTTGTGGCTCTGAAAAGAAGGGTTATGTAAAGTATTGATAGCTAAACTACTTTCTCAGGGGGCGGGTTTGAAAAAATGGCAGATCAAAAGCTTCTTGAGAGTGTGTGGGTATGTCCTGGGAGTCTGTTCTGTCCAAAGGAAATCCCTGGCAGGTATTAATTTGAGGCAGAAAAAAGGGAAGTTTTTTAAGGCAAGTCATCACTAGGAGGAAAAAAAGGAAAAGGGCGAGAAATGACAGCATGTTTTAATTGTGACTAGGAAACTTTATAAACACAATTTACACGTGTATCACTTATAATCACGGTCCTGGCCAGAGCAATAATTATGATAAATCCTTTGTCAACCCTGCTTAGAAGTCCTTATGAGGAGTCGGAAATTAGTTCATATTCTAGACAATAGTTCAATAAAAATCGGATCCAACCCAGCCTCTCTGCATATGGAATTCCACACGGCCTGCAATCAGATGTTCACCAAATCACACTTTTTCTTTGCCAAACGCCTTGGCAGGTTAGCATAAACAAGTCTTGAATTCATTAAGTTGCATTTTTTAGCCTTCTAATTAGCTAAAAGTTGTACATTTCAAGCACAGCACGGCAAGAGCTCAATTTCAAGGTATAATGATACGGCACGGAAACCAGAGTCATTGCCTTTTGTTGAAAATGTTCGTTCTGATGGCTCTTTGCTTAACTGGTCTTCCACTGGCTTCGGGAGGTGACCTTGGAGATGGACAGAAAGGGGTGGCAAGGAAGCATTCTTAACACAGGGTCGTTCTGTTTAGAAAGTCGCCCCCCTTCAATCTCTATCTTTTCAAACACCATCTGAGGTTCGGATGATGGAAATGAAGTCCTCCAACACAGTCACCTAATGAGCAAGTTTTTATTGTTTTTAAATATTCCGTTTTTTCCCTCAGTGATTCCACATCAGGAAACTCAGTCACCAGCGAGGGCTTTGCATGATAACGCTAAAGCACAAACGTCGCTCAGTAGATGTTCCAGACTCTCGCCTGTGGGGCATTCACGGCAAAACCAATAACGTTCCGATAATATTCCAGCTCCTTTGGTTAAACTTACAGTGAAATAGCTGTGGACCAGATGGAGAAGACTCACGCAGAGACAGGAAAAGGATATTCTAAAATGTGAGACCTTCAGGACCCCTGACTCCCATTCTCTCCCGTGTTAACAGTGAAAGCTGAGACCTGGGGCAGGAACTCACCCGTGTGTATGTGCTTAATTAGCAGCAGAACGGAGAAGAGGATAATGAAGTCTTTCTTTTAGAGGGCATCCTCCCTTTTCTGAGCAAAGGGAAGTCTGTTTCAGACTCTGAAGAGCCCAGTGAATTAGGGAGCCGGGTACCATGTCCCCATCTCACTGCCGAAAACAATGAGGAGCAAGGGGGTCGTGTGTCTCGCATAAGAGCGCGCAGTGAGTTAGCGCTAACGGGGACCACGATCTCACTTCCCTGAAGGTTAGATCACGCCCTTTTTACTAGATCAGAGGATCCTGGGGGTTTTCATAAAGGACAAGAGCAAGTGTCGTAAGGCAGTGGCTTTCAAATATTGTAAACACATCCTGAGTAGGAAGTCATTTTATCTGGTTATCTAGTGTGGTGGAGATTGCTAACTGGCCTCCATTCTCCCTTTCGTGCTTTTAGTAATGGAACCTGCTAAGTCTCAGTGGGTACCTGTCTGCTCAGCTGGAACACTACATCTTCCATCAGTCTCTCCTAGTGAGTAGGTGTGGGCTTAACACTAAGTTCTGGCCAATAGGACACAAGAGGAAGCCGGTGCAAGGATTATGCTCTCAGAAGAGGAAAGCACTGGCCTTCTGCTTCCTCTTCATCCCTCCCCTGTGGGCTGTATGCAGCCCTAGGGTGTGAGCCAGCCCAGGCCACACCGATGCGGGTCACACCCAGGGGAGGTGAAACAAGATGGGAAGAATCTGGCTGTCTAGATTATCCCACAGAGCCGAGCCACTGACTAACCTGGCCCACCCACCCACCTCTGGACTGGAGCAGGAGAGGGAAATAAAAGTCCATCTTGTCGATCCACTATATTTTGGGTCTCTTCATTACAGCAGCACAGCATATTCACCAACCAATGTGCCCAGGATACGCACTCACACACAAACCCACGTGTGCGCACACATGCACAATGGACACAAATGTTTCAAAGTCAATGCCTCTTCTTACCATGTGGTCTATTCTGTTCTATTCTATTGTCTTGTTCTACTTTTTTAAAGATGGCTGTCACCCATTACACTGCCTTTATAACCCATTGGTGGGTTATGATGTGCAGGACGAGCACACCTGGAGATGATGCACAGCCGTTGCTGAGCGACCCATGGGCAAAGTACATTGAGAAAAGAGGTAGAAGGAAGTAACCTGCCCAGCAGTTGGGACAGATATGGAGAAAAGCAAAAGAGCACAAGAGCAGGACAGACAGGGGGCGCGGGTCCTCAGGTGGGACGTGCTGAGGGGTTGGAGTCAGTGGGGAGATGAGGGCCAGGTGAATGCAGGCTGGGAGGGCTCCGTGGAGGTGAGTTCATAACCAGAGAGGCATTGATGTTGAACCTGCAGCATTAAAGTGTCCCAGAGCATGCAGGCGTGTGTTTCTCTGGTCTCAAAGCCGAGACTGGAGACATTTTATACACTTGAGCTCAAGGGTGCCAAGGAGGACGTACCTGGGAATAACGATTCCCTCCTTCTCTGGGCAATTTGTTCAGACCGTATGTTCTCTATTTTCCACTTTATAGTAGTGTTTTCATCTTCCTCAGATCTGCTCCCACCTCCCCCCAACCTCTTCACTAACTTTACAGGCAGCAGGTGGCATGGGAAGAAAGAAAGAATCCTTTGGGCTTAAATACTGGCTGCAGGACCCTGGGGAAGTTATGTAAACTTTTCCATCTTCAGTTTGCTCACCTGTAAAATGGCTGCAGTGGCACCTGTCCAGCGAGGATTGAACTTCGTGCAAAGGATTCAGTGACTGCAAAGGATTCTTATTGGTGGTTCTTTATTATTATTAATATTTAACTTAATATAAAAGAAAAACACCACAACTACCTCTCCCAACTTCTGTTATGACAAATATTTGGCTATTTGCCAAAATAGCAGAATAATCAAACATAAAATGTGCAAGACATTTTAGAAGGTGTATGCTTTAACTTTCACCAAGGAGACCACAACATTTTAGGGAAAGAAAGCAGTTAAAACATGGAGGATTTTGAAATGGGTTTTGGGACCCCAAGACTTGCCTTTGAGACTCAGCTTGGCTAGAGCTGGGACAAGTCACCGGGCCTCCCAGCCTGTTTCCTCGTTTGTAGACGAGATCCCCCTGGTGCCCTGTCTGCTCCACAGGGTGACCGTGAATAACAGGGTTGGTTCTATTACAAATCTCTTGGCACCGAGTCATCCTCCAGGAATGGAGCTCTGTGTGGTGGGAAAGACTGAGCAGGCATGGTGTCCATTTGTAGGGTTTTCAGCGTAAAGCGTTCTCAGTTTTCTTTGAGAAATCTCACCTAAAAGTGGCTTTGCTTTTTGAGGAGACAGACTCACATTGTGGCAGCTGGAGACCCATATCCCCATCCTGGACAGGGTTCAAGGAAAGCTGGGATGGAGCTCTGCTGAGGGACCCTCGCCCTGGGGGTAGACGCAGAGAGGGCTCTCTCCCTTATTTTTGGCTGAGCAGCCCTGCCCACCAAGCATGGCCACCTGCACGATCTCACCCGACAACATCTTAAGGTGGGCACCCTCGGCGTTCCCTCCTACAGGTGAGGAGGCGGAGGTGAAGCAGCTTCTCCAGAGTTGTGAGCTGAGACCCAGATCCAGCTGTGGACGACCTGGAGGCTCCCCGTGCAGCTTCTTCCTTTCCCGCCTCCTGATTCAGGTGTGACACGGCTGAGCAGGCAGGGAGCTCTCCCCATCCCATCTTGATCAGGGGGTGAGGGTTGCCCCCTTCTTTAAGGAGAGCCGTCTTTACCAGGCACTTAGTTTAGCAGTCTCTCTCTCCCCCACTCCCTCCTTAAAAAAAAGATGTTTGGGAGCACAGAAACGCCAGGCAGAAGGGAGCCTTCGTCCATGACGCGACCCTGGCAGGTATCGAGGGCAGAGGAAGGGTTTTCACCTGCGGAGCTGACAACAGAAGGAAACCTGCGTGGAGGTCGTGTCAGCCTCAGAGGGGAAATGTCAATTTCAGCAAGAAAATGCATTCACTTCTACATATTTGGGTTGATGGATTTGTCCATTGAAACCCATTCGAAAAAAATATGTATATAATAAAATGACATGTAGCTTATTTAGAGTTAAAACAAACTTCGGTAAATATTTTTGCGCTCTCTTTTTACCCCACCACAAATAAAATATAATGAGCTTGATGTTGAGATAATCCTCTGATTTTTCTCAGTAGACATTTTAGATAAAAGACAAAGAGTTTCTTATTTTTGGGTTCATAAAACATTCTACATTTATGGCTTCATTTTTCTGAAATCCAGATCAAAGCCTGGCTGTGAAATTTTACTGCCCCACTGCTCGCGGGTCTGTTGATTCAGTGCATACTTCAAAAATCCCTTCTTCCCTCTAGACCCTCTGACCACCTCCTTTAACAAGAAAAAAAAGATATTTGCATTTGATACTGTTCAGGACCTTGGAGATGTAGATTGACAGAGTGAGGTGGGGGAGCTGAACCAACATTTTCCCGGGCTCTAATTAGAAGAATTAACTGTATTCATGGCAGGACCCTCCCCCACAGCCCCTCCTTCCCCACAACGCTGATGCTCTTGTGCTGAATGCAAGTGAAGTCGTTCATTCACAGCCTGTGGTGTCCGCCCCACCCCTGTTCGCTAGATGCCTTTATGATCTTTGTTTATATTAATCCCCAAAGAACCAAGCTTCATTTCATTTTATTTGGGAGAGAAACCCAGCAGAGAAAAGTTCAGGAGACCCAAATGTTTCCATAATTGCTCTGAGTTCTGAATGTATTTCAGGCTGACAGCTAAGATAAAAAGCCCCTTGCGGTCTGGCGTTCGGAGTCATTTTTCAGTGCCGTGTGTGGGAATTGAGCGCGGGCTGTAACGGGGTCGCTTCGGGGAGGCTGGAGTTCTGCAGGCTGCAGCGAAAGGGGCCCGACTGTCACTTTAAATCATCCCTGTGTTTCCAGCCTGGGTATCAATCACTCCTCAGATGAGCAACACAATGTTGGAAACAAATTTGGAGAGAAGCAAATAGGAGGGTGGCCGAGCACTTGTTTACCCCTAACGTTGTGTTTCTTAAATTGTCCTCGTTTTCTTTTTCCACCCACTTGGAGAATTCTTGCTTTCAGCGGTGACGGAAATGAACGGGGGCCAGAATACTACGAGCTATTCCCGTGTGATTGCAGCCGAGACCACAGGCCAAGCCAGGGATGTGTCATGAGAAAAGCCGCGTCTTGCACCATTTCCCCCACTCTGGAGGCTCCAGGGAAATTTGGAGAACTGGGTTCTTCCTTGCCCCATAACAGGGGGGATATGCCCAGGGTCCGCTCTTTGTCACAGTCTTAACTTCTTACCTCTATTTCTCCCGTCTGAATAATGGGTCCACTTTGTCTTATCCTTTCTTATAGTTCTTAAAATCTCTGCAAATAATTTCAATATGGCTGTGAAATCCTAGACTAGAGATTCTGAGAGCAAGAGGAGGCCTGCAGAAGGCCTTTCTCCTGGGAACTCCAAGGCTCCGTGGTCACACATCTACACTTCTCCGGCTGTCTTGGGGGCCGTTCCCACATGGAGTTTAGTTTGGGGGAAAATTTCAGGAAGTACTTAGTGTGAGCAGTGGTTCTCAAACTCTGTGGTCTCAGAACCCCTTCACAATCTTAAAAATTCCTGGGATCCCCAAAGAGTTTGGTCTCTGTGGGTTATGTCTATTAATAGTCACTGTATTAGAATTCAAAATGGAGGAACATTTAGAATATTTATTAATTTATTTTAAAACAACAATAATAAACCCTAAATAGTTCCTATCCTAAATAGTTCGTTATCAATGAAAAATAACAGTGTGTTTCAAAACAAACAAACAAAAAATCAGAAGGGTAGCATTGTTTTACATTTTTGCAAATCTCTTTAATGTCTGGCATAATGGAAGACGACTCAGTTTTTTTATCTGCTTCTGACTTCAGTCTGTTGCAATATGTTTTGATTGAAATATAAGAAGAAAATCAACCTCATACTGATATGCAGTTGGAGAAGGGAGGAGTATTTGATAAAAATTTCCAGATAACTGTGGCTTTTCTTCTTTGATACTACACCAAAATTCAACAAGTGGCAGTTCCTTAAAGGCTAGTTGCAGTGTGGAATCTGAAATTGTATCCTGAACTTTTCATTCTCTGTTACACTAAAATCCACTGGTCTCTCTGGCATTTGGATATTTTCCCCATAGACGATTTTGTAACATCATGTGCTGGTCATTTGGCAAATGCTGGCTCAAATTTCCCAAATGTTGACACACTTGATTATATAATATTTAAAACATCACATTCATTAATATCACCACCAATATCATCAGAAAAGTCATTAAGAATTGGGAAGCTGTCAAGCTTTCAGTGGTGAATACAAATTTTCCAAAATTCTAATTTTTACTTGAAAATTCAAATTTTATCATTGGCAGCAAACTGTCAGTTGTTTTCCTTGAAGTGACAGCAGGCTCGCTTACATTCATTTCAAGAAAGTGTCTGCCAAATATCCAACTCTGAATAACCATGGTTTGTCTGTCACTTGTTATTTCAAGAAAAAATGGTGTTTATGAAAAAAAAAAGCTTGTTCAGCACACAACTCAGACAACTGCACATGTGCTTTTCCTTGGGTCAACCGCTGTACTTCCCAGTATGCAGCAAAAGTGCTTTGTGTATACTTTCCATTTCATCACATAAAATATTAAAAAGATATATACCTGAGGGTTGATATTTAATAAAGGTAATCATTTTTACTTAAGACGTTCTTTAATGAAACTGGCTTTTTAAGATTTTAATGTGAATTTGTAACGGGGAAAAATACACTGACCATAGTTCAGTTGGTGGCACTGCCTTAATTTATCTTAAGGCACCGTCAGTTTTACCTCTTGCTGCTTTTGTATCATCGGTGCAAAGATCAACACTAAAAGGGCAAATAATGTCTTAATGTTATCGTGAATATAGTTTTGACTCTCAGACCCCCTGGAAGGGTCTCGAGACCCTCGAGTGTCGAGAAACACTACCTAGACTGTAACTCCTCTGGATGTTCATTATAAACATGCCCGACCTCCCAACTCACGGACAAACAGTAAGCACTGCTTAACTCTGGTGGGCATGGTGCCAAGCGCACGGGATTCATTCTATTCCACAGACTCACTGGGCACATACTCTGTGCCAGCCACTATTCTAGGCACTTGGGAAACAAGTAAACAAAACAGCCTGAGACAGAAGATGTGGTTCAAGTTCTGCTTCTTCCACTTAGCAACTGGGCATCTGTAGGAAGGGAAGGTGTGGAGTAATGGAGCCGGCATTTTCTGAGCTCCCTCTGCGAGCACGTGCTGTGCTGGGCATCTTTATTCGCTTGTTAATATACCCCTCCCTCCATCTTTCCACCTGCCCTTTAGTACATGTGTATTGAGCACCTACGATGCACAGGCGTGGGCTAGGATGCTGCAGCCAACCAGCCAGCCACATCTCTGCCTGGGTGCTTCCCATCTAGCAAAGGAGCTGGGCCTCCATCAAATAGTCACCCCTCGGTGAACAGGCGTGAGCTGTGATTAGATACGCGTGAGAAATTAAGGGACAGTGTGAGACTTCTCAAATGGTAGAGAAGGCTTCTCTGAGAAAGCCACATCTAAACTGAGAAGTGAAGGATGAGGACTTGGCCAGATGAACAACATTCTGGGCCGAGGCAGGAAGCAGCCTGGTGTGGTTGAGGAACGAGGGTGGAGAAGGTTGGGTGGGCAGCAGGGGACAGCCCACCCCGTGCCGTGTAGGCAGTGGTACACGTTTCACTTCTCACCTAAGCAGGATGGAAAGCCATCGAAGGTTCTGCGTGGAGATCTGATCCATCTGTAGCCACCCTCAGAGCTCAGTGGAGAAGAGCAGATTGGGTGGTGGAAGGAGGTGGATGGGGAGGAGGAGTAAACGCTGGAGACAGGTCAGGAGGTTGTGGCTTAATCCAAGGGGAAGAGGGTGCTGGTTTGGGCCAGGGTGGTGGCAGCCAGAGAAAAGAGATCCAAAATGTTACCCAGAGAGGGATATTTTTCAATCAGACTTCATTGCCACCATCGGAAGGATCTGTCTTATATCCATTTTGTGAACAGCAAGTTCATGTTCAGGGAGTTTCGATGGTTTGTCTAATGGATCCCAGGTAACACCTAATGGAACTTGAACTAGCCCTTAACAGCTCTCCCTAGGGGGCGCCACTAGGTGCTATCCTGAGCAGTTGATAGATATCAACTCATTTCACCCCCCGAAACCCTATGAGACGGGTGCTGTCATCACCATCCCCATTTCACAGATTGAAAACTGAGGGCCAGGGGTGAAGTAGCTTTCCCTGGACTCTAAACAGGATTAGAAATCACCTGCCACGGGAGTCGGACAGACCTTGGCTGGAGTCCGACTCTATCCTTCACTGATGCTGCTTAGGTTCAGTAGTAAAGAGATTAGTGAAATGCTTCTTGGAAAACAAAGTGACTTGGGGTTCAAATAAGTTTGTGAAGCACCTCGCACTTCTTGAAGTTTTCAAACGCATGGTAGCAAGTTAAAGACTCTTTATATCCTAAGTAAAGACACTCGTTCAACCTAGCATCTTCCAAACTCACATGCCCATAAACATTTTTCCGTGAAATGCCTGTTGGCATCTTGAGTAAACGTAGGAACACTAGTCTGGGTAACGAGACTTGATTCTGGTGGAGCTCTCCTCCTCAACCACCAGGTGACCCTGGGCAATTCTCACCATCTGGACACTGGACTCTGGGGATGGTAAGACCTGCTCTGACTGTCTTGTCCCCGTCTTATGCCGTTTAATTCTTACAGCAATCTTAGGGGGTGGGTATCATTATGCCTGTTTTACAGCTGAGGAACTGGAAGTGTAGAGAGGATAAGATGCTTAAGCATGGTTGCTCATCTGTTTATGGTGGAGCCGAGGCTCAAAACAGGTCTGGCTGAGAGACACCACATCGCATGACAGTCAGAGCCCCTGATTTTGTCTTTCACGTTTACTCACGTTACATTTTTATTTGCATCTTGCATTTTATCTAATTTCTGACCTTTTAGTCTTCTCTCCCAGCTAGACTGAGCCCCTGGAGGGCAGGAATACCTCCTTATGCCAGCTGATCTCTGCTCAGGGCCTCATTGTGCCTCATCCGTGCGGGCTATTCAACAATGTGCATTAATGGAATGATTGAGCCCATGTTGTTTTTATTTTCCAGCCAAGTGTTCAACTCCCAGTGCTCTGAATATCTTGTGGTCTTTAGGGCAGGGATAGATCTGGCATGCTGGTTGTTTTTCTCATCTCTCTGTGAAGCTGGTTAGCATTGAACCCGCCCTGTCTACACACTTAATTTGATGTCTCCTAGCTGCAACCTGTGCAGAAGACATAATCCAGAAAGCCTGCTGTTGTCTGATCCACCAGGAAGGGAAAATGTTTTTCTGCTGTGGAGAGTAGCAGAATTATTGAGACAGGCAGGCTCCGTGGACACGATGCTGAAGAAATTCCTCACTTGACTTCCTAAAGAACGTGTTTGGAAAGGTGATTTTATTGATTCGCTTGCACGTATTTATCGAGCCTCTACCCTGTTCTCAGCACCGTGAGTTATTCCAGAGAAGTGTAAGACCCCGGCCTTGAACACTCTTGAATCTACTGTGAATTTACTTAATCAGTTCCTTTGCTGTCAGGGTTTCCATAGATTAAAAAAAAAAAAGTCAGAGAGCTGATTCATTATCATGAATATTTCACCCTGATCCTGCTTTCCATCAAGTCATCTGTGTTTCCTAATCTCCAAGAAGATGTGTGTTCATACTTTCCTTTTCAGAGGGTGTTTGTGAACCTTCAAGGGGAAAAAAAAAAGAACTTAGAAGAATGAAGCGCAATTTCAGGAATTTCCAGAGTAAATGAGGCTTTGAGCAGGGCCTGTGATCAGTGTGCATAATTCATTAAAAACAAATCACTCTGCAAAACTGGGTAAAGCAACGTCCCAAGACTGTCTCTGTGCGCCATGTGGCGGCCATTGAATCCAGGCTGTTGCTAATGAAGCTCTTTATATAAATGTGAGAGTAAACAGATTTGGACAACTTTATTTGCTGGGAAAGCAGCAGCGAGTACTCCCTGACCAGGCCTTTAAGATGTGGTTTGGAGAAAATTATCCTTCTGAAGATTGTGTGTGTGTGTGTGTGGATCATGTAGAATTATTTTGCATTATTACAAAGCGAAGGAGACACAAACTCTGTTTTAAATAACTCATCTATTTCCAATAGGGGACAAATTAAGAAAACAAGAGGGGCCGGCCCGGTGGTGCAGCGGTTTAGGTTGCGCTTTGGCAGCCCGGGGTTCGCGGGTTTGAATCCCGGGTGCCGGCTGGGGCACTGCTTGCCAGCCATGCCGTGGCGGCGTCCCATATAAAGTAGAGGAAGATGGGCACGGATGTTAGCCCAGGGCCAGTCTTCCTCAGCAGAAAGAGGAGGATTGGCAACGGATGTTAGCTCAGGGCTGGTCTTCCTCACACACACAAAAAGGAGAGAAAACAAGAATCCTCATAGCATTATCTTGTTTCATCGGCAGACGATAACACAGTAAGCACTTTCCTGTGCTTATCAGCTGCACAGCAACTGTCTAAGATGCTCTACTGAGGCTGAGGGAGGTGAAGGGATTTGCTCTTTACACATCACACATCTTGTAAGTAGCAGAGTGAGGACTTAAGATTTTTGAGTCCAAAGTATGTGCTCTTAATCATTGCACTTTTTTCATGGATCTGGAAGCTTCTTTGGAAGAAAATTAAACTGAGAATATATCCCTTTACTACCAATTTGAATGTAAAGATCTCAGGTAATTGAAGAATGAGTATTTTGGACACAGATATTCTAGTTTAGATGTTGACAATGTCATATTCACCTCCAAATAGCTAGTCCTCCATTTCGTCTTTCTTACCATTTCTTGTTTTCTTTCTGTTTGTTTGTTTTGTTTTATTTAAAAATTATCCTAATAGGAGGCAATTTAAGTTCAGAATTCTGACTCAAAATATTCTGGTTCACATAGTTCTGGATTGTTCACATACTTCTGCAGGAAAGAAAACCACAATCACTTTATCTACACACTGGTCCTCATCGGGTGTCGGAGAGTTGTGTAACGATTTCATTACTGATGTGAAAGTGTCATCTAGTCTTAGACATTGAAAACATATTATTGCGAGCTCTGTAAACACCAATAACAACAACCAAATTGCACCCTAAAGCACGTTTCTATGCCTAAGATTAACCACGTGGAATTTGAGGCGTAATCCTGAGCCAATTGTTGTCAGAGGCAAAGAAGGGGATCTGTGTAAGTGGACAGTCACGCAGCAGATCGGGACGGCTCTTGGAAAAGTTTTTCCAACTTGTTTTGCAACCTGGGATCTTGGTATTCCTTTGTTGATTTAGCTGTTTTCATTGGATTTTGAAAGTGGTCATTTTTGGCAGCCCCTCTCATTTTATCCATTGTGGAAGCCAACTTCAGATACGAAGGTGTCTTCCCCTAAACAGATACCCATGCTAGGTTCGTGGAGAAATTATTTGTCAGAGTGAGCCATGTAGCTCATTATTCTCTCCCCGTGGTCTGGATTCCTACAGAAACCTTTGACTCTTTTCTGTTGCTTTTCCACCTTATTTACTTGGGGAAAAAGTACAGAACACATGAATATTCTCAACTGTTTCCAGAACGATTACACTCCCTGGCGAGCGATCCTTTCATGTTTCTGCCACATGGAACGCCATCTGGTCCCCCCGCCATGGCCTTTTTGGGGGGAAATCAGGAAGGGATCTCGGAGACCATGTACATTTCAACACTGTGAATTCGATTCCAACTAGAGAGGGGCCAAGACCTCCCAACCTCCCATGCTTGCCTCTATTTTTCTGAACCATATTGGAGTCTGCCTGGCCACACTTATGTTCTCTGGTGCTTGTGGGCTGGTTGGTGTTGGCCCTGGTCAGAGGAGAACAGAAAAATCCTCAGGGAAAGTACAGGATGTGACAGAAAACTGAGCTGGTGAATCAGGGGTGGGCTGGTCTCCATTGTGTCAAAAGTGCAAGGGTTCTAGAAGGTTGTGGGCAGGAAATGGCATTGCTGAGTCAGTGGAGAGGACCTTGCCCCGTGAGTCAGGACCCGCGGACAGACACACCTTGGGGCACAGACGTAGATGAAACCCCAGAGAAGGTTACAGCGGGGTTAACAGAAAAGAGAACTTGCGAGCTTGTTGAGGATCATTGCATAGGAAACTGTCCCAAACCTCAGTGCATTTTAGGGAAAAAGGTATATTGAGATGCAGTCTCAGGTGGGTTCTGTGGAAGCAGACCCTGGGACAGGGATGTATATGAAAGGGATTAATGAGGAAAGTTCTCAGGGGAGACAGAGGGAGAAGTGAGGATGTGGGAGTAAGAAAGGGAGGAAGCCAGGCAAGCGTGAGGCTCCACGCAAAGTCTCAGCCAGCAGTGTCAGCTGTTGGGCAGCCAGTGTGGACACAACCGGTCAGAGCAGTGGTGGGCACACGGGGGCTGTGCCGGGGCCAGCCTGCACTGGGTCAGAGGCGCTGACTGTGCGCTTCCCACCTCCACGCTGGGTGATAACCATTGACTTAGCTTGAAATCAGCCAGGTGGGAGTATTTACACCATGGAAATTGGAAAATGCTACCATTCAGGACTTTTGTTTTTGAGAGCCTATTGTTCCTCCAAGGTTCCAGGAGGAACCCTGAGAGTGTCCGGTGCGGACGCACGCTGCAGACGCTCGCCGAGTCTTCCTGTGTGTCGGGCACCGCTCTCACATTCTTACACGTTAGCTCATTTAGTCCTCACAGTGATCCCACGGGGAGAACGCTATTTACTGTCCTCATCTACGAATGAGGAGGCTGCGGCACAGATGTTGGTGGTTTGTGAAGGACGAGCCAGACAGTTCATAGGTGGTAGAGCTGCAGCCAGCGTGGTCCAGCCTCAGTCTGTGCTCTTAAATATGCAACATCCAACGATGTAAAATATACAGGCTTGCACTGCGCAGAAAATACTTCCCTTAACAATCAGAAAGTATACATGGATAGGCCATTCACTGCAGCACTACGTGTAACTGCAAAACATTGGAAAATTACCAAAATACTAGAAATTACCCAAATGCCCATACCTATGAGATGGGACTGAACAAACTTTGGTACATCCACATAACGGGGCCCTAGACAGCTGTGAAAGGGAAGGAGGAAGTTTGATATGAACTGACGTGGGGTGATACCCAGGGTATAATGTTAAGGGAGAAAAAACCTAAGTGCAAAACAGAATGTGTAATATACCACATTTTGCATATAATATACATTTATTATATATGTATATTTCTTATACAGACATATAGATTCACATATGTATGTATGGGTGTATATATACGTGTGCATGTGTATATATATAAAATATTTAATAATTTTTTCATATTATAAAAAGAAATACAGTAAGGATAAACCAGAAATAATTAAGGAGATTGATTACCTAAAGGAGGTGGGAATGAGTGAAGGGATAGGGGAGGGAGCAAAACTTCCAAGTGCACATTTTTTGTATGGTTTTGGTTTTTGAAACTAAGTTAACGTTAATATTTTACATATTTACAAACTTAAATCCATCAGGATGGAGGAACGTCCGAGTGGACATGTATACATCTGCTGGCATGGGCACCTCCCTGCAATGGCCATCTTTGGCATGGAGATTGTCACATCTCACCTACAGGGCGCCTGCGGTTTGCAGTTCTCACAGCGAGCATGTGCCGTTCTGGAGGAAGCCCCATCACAGAGGCCGTGACAGGCTCCCGGTGGCCGAGGGTGTGAGGGCTGCGTCGAGATGGACGAGGGGCTCCGGGCATCGCCACGTGCTGAGAAATAGTTCGTGGCGCTCAGATTCTGGGTGCTTGGAAACAACAGGAAATCATCCAGGAACTGGCAGCATCAAGAGACGACTCCCTCCAGGTTGCAGAAGACAGCTCTTAGGAGACCCCAGCAGTTCCGTTCCTCTAGCGAAGAGCCTTGTCAGACCCCCAAAACAGGGGTCAAGAGGCCACGATGACGGGCTTTATGTAAAGGCCATGTAATTCAACTTGTGTTCCCTCCTTTCTTCAGTCTGTGTGTGTCGCCTCCTGTTTTGTGCCAGATCCCCTCTCGTGGGGCTGGGGACCAGCTGCAGACAGGGCCAAGCAAGTCAACAGATAAGAGACTGTGAAATTAGCCTGAACTTCCCTTCCCACTCTCAGCGGCCCAGGCAGGCTGCGGGTTCCATGAGAACAGGCCCTCTCTTGAGGTTTGTGCTAATTCCTTTTTCCAACGGGGCTGGGAATACCATCAAACAGCTGCTCTGGTGTGGTCCAGGGTGTCTGCGTCTATCCTGACAGCCACCGGAAAGCGTGGAGGTCCATGACATGGGGAGGACATTTTGCGGACCTGCAGCTGCATGGAACCAGAGCTCCATATTTAAGGAAAAGGGTCACATTGCTTGGTTTTCCAGCTCATTCTTGGGACTGGTTCTGATTTCATGTCCCTGGTCACACAGGATAAGAGTCACCTTCTCATGTAATGTTGAGGAAAGAGCATCTGTTAGTGCAGACAAGAGCCCTGCATCCTCATCCTGATTTCTTCTCCTCCTAGCTGTGTGACCTGGGACAGATCACTTTCCTTCTCTGAACCTCAGACAATAAAATGGAAATTCTGATATCCACCTGCATCCGGGGCTAGACCAGATTGTTTGTGGAGAGCCCTTAATCACTTACTCCCTGAAAAATAGCAGTGCTGGGAATGGAACCCAGGCTTGTTCATTCAGAGCCAGCAGCCTTTCCTCCCAACCCCCAGAAGTCCAGGGGGGAAGTGGTTCCAGGTGCAGACTCCCCTTCACTCCACCCTTTACTGAGCAAGTGACTCAGTCTCTCTTATCAGTGAAAATGGGCTAACAATAGACCTACCTCCTAGGGTTGATGAAGGACTAAGTGTGTTGGACTCTTAGAATGGTGCAAGGAATGTTAGCTGTTCTGGCCACGGTGCTTCTAGACATACAGAATTCATACACATATATGCTGACTTCTTTCTTCTAATTAGCCCAAGGTCTAGATCAGGAATGGTAAAATCACGGCCCACACTCCGCCACGGACACGCACGGCAGACACTACCAGGCTCACCTCGCTATTCTTCACTGTCTGGGTGGATGCACAGAAACCCCAGCTGACACGTGAGGGGGAACCTTGCTGCCGCCCCCCGTGAAGGTGTGTGTGGGCCTTCATCTTGCAGGATGAGCTGCTTTTCACAGAAACTGAGGTCACCACTGCAGTCTGGGAAGCATTCGGTCACTTTCATGAGTCCAGACGCAGTTGCCTCCTTAGAGGCCTCACAAAGGAGGAGGAGACTTTTTCTTGCCACGAAAGAGTGGAGACAGGATCAGATACAGGTCCTGTTTTCTGGGGTCAGGGAGCGTCCTCTCTAGGGAAAGCAGGGGGTGTTGGGGTACAGTTGATGATAAAATTCAGTGATGGCCAACGTCGGATTACAGATCTGCATTGTGCAGAGGAGGCTATGAAAGGCTGAGCCTGTTGCCTGTGGTTGCACAGCTGGCGAGCTCCGGCCTGCACAGCCCCATGCCCCCCGGCCTTCCTTACCCCAGCCGGGCAGCCGAAGCTCCTCGTCTCCCCCTTACAGTTGTTTAGAGTCTGTAAACCCGCTAATCCCTGACCACGTGTCATCCGAGCCGGTTAATAGGCCGCGCCTCAGAGCTCAAGGCTGAGAGGGCTGGGCTCCCCCGGCGCCCTTAGTGTCCAGATTTCTGATTTACTGGGAGAACCCAGCACACCCCCTTCTGCCTTGATAACAGACAATGTAAAAGGAACCGGAGGCAAAAAGGGCCGCGGAATGCATTTTTGGGTAGAAGGAGAAGGGAAGTCCCTCCTCGTCTTCTCCCCGAAAGATCTCAGGAAAGAGCTGGTCCCTGCTCACCATGCCAGCACCTGGGACGCCGTTAACCTTTGCTGGATAAACCTGGAATTCTAAACGCAAGACGTAGCTGGAGAAAGGCACCCAACGGGTGGGCAGAAGGTTAGATAGGAAAACAATCTAGGCCTTTTTTTTTTTTTCATGAAAAAGACCAGCCCTGGGCTAACATCCGCGCCCGTCTTCCTCTACTTTATAGAGGACTCTATAGAAGACGCCGCCACAGCATGGCTCGACAAGCGGTGTGTCCATCCGCACCCGGGATCCGAACCTGTGAATCCCACCAAAGCGGGGCTTTTTTAAGTTAAGGAAATGCCTTATCTTTGGTTCTTAACTTACATTCCTGCAGAAGGTTCAGAATAGAAACCAGGTTCACCCCAAACAGAAGTCCTCTCTACTCTTAGCCTGGAGTAAGTACTGGAGAGTCAAACTGAGGGGCCATGTGAGGGCTTTGCATCGTGTCTCCACACAAACACACGACTGTCTGTTGTGTCAGGGGGCCACTGGGATTAAAGGCAGCAGCACTGGACTCAGGTGGGCTTGGGTTTAAATCCCAGCTACTTACATCTCTTACATCACTCTCTGGGCCTCAATTTCCTCATCTGGGAAATGGGTGATCTCATGCCCCAACTCACTTAATCATCCCAACCAGAACCTTCCGACGGTGAAAGGTTCGGTCAGGGGCATCCCAACGGGGACCATCTCCAGCAAATCAGGCCTGTTTTGGGGATTAGCACCCAGGAAGTGCTCCATAAATATCTACTCTGGTTATGCACTCCTGTTCTCAATTCCAGGTCCTTTTCAGACACCTACTCACAACTATAAAGTTTTTTCTGTGGCAAGTGGCACAAAGAGGGAAGATATTATTATTATTCCCAGAAACACAGGTCAGTCGACCTTGGACTTTAGGAATATCCCATTTTATTTCTGTGCTGTAGATACGATGCTGGATGCTCTCTTTGGATGACGTCAGAAGGGAACTAGCTGTTTTCAAAGACATCCAGGTGGCGTTTGCGCACACACACTCACACAGCCCTGCTCGCTGCTCCGGCCGCGGGGCTCCAGGATGCCGGGAACCACCCGCTGAGCGGTGACTGCAGACAGTTGTCTTCCCTCAGGCTTGTTCCTGAAGCTTCCTCCATCACCATCTTTGAAACCACCCATCCTTTTCAGGAAAAAGAAAAAAAAAAACAAAAAACGCAGTAGTCTGACATTCCAAGAAACCCCAGAAGGAGGAATGCAGAAAATCAAATGTGCTGGTCCCCATCCAGCGGGTCCTCCAGGGAGAGAAATGATTTCGCATGCTAATGGCCGGCCCCTCCGACGCTGACATTTTCCTACAATGTACTTAAGTCCAGTTTGTTTTGCTTTCTGTCTCCACAACAATTACCAAGATTTATTTTTTATTGCTCCAGTTAACTCTGCCAGGACCACACTTCCTTTCTCTTTTTAAAGGAACAGCCATACCCAATGGAGGGGCCTCGGAAGTGAGCGTTTTCGATTGCAAAAATGAAAATAAACAAGGCTGCACTTCTCTTCTGAAGAAGGGCAGTGCTTTCCTTGCGCACAATGCCCGAAGGGGCTTCTGGCTCTTTTCCTCTTGACAGATGGGTTCCCCAGAGACTCGGCCGCTGTCCCCAAGTGAGGCGGCTTTGTTAAAATTGTCCTTCCCAAGGAGGTCCTCGGAGCACCCCCTGGGAGCTCAGAAGACACTTTGTTCTCAACAGCAGGCAACCGGCTTTCTTGCAGGGTGAAGGGGATGAAGTCAGGGGGTGCGTCCTTCTCGGAGTTGATTTGGTTTTCCAAGGTGACGGTTTGGAGCTGAAGGATCCCTCTGGGATGTCCAGGTTGTCTGGGATGGGTTTGTCTTTGTCTTTCCTGGGAAGCCCTTTGCTATGAAGGGGAAGGGCCCTGGGGGTGCCATGAGGAGATTTGGGGCCATTCCAGCAAGGTGCTGAGAGCACCAGGCTCCGGGTGTGCATCCCTACTCCTCCAAGGCCCACCTGTGTGACCCTGGAAAATTACTCACCCTCTCTGAGCCCCAGTTTTGTCACTGGAAAGCATCTGCCTCCCTGGGCTGCTGTGAGGACCCCCCGAGACCACGGATGGTGATGGTCTTGCACAGCCTGGCAGTGGGGCCTGTGTTTGGCTGTATAATGACCCCCATCCTGAGATGGAGAGATGATCCTGGATTATCCTGGTGGGTCCAATGTAAATATGGGGTCCTTATAAGAGGGAGGCAGGAAGTCAAAGTCAGAGAAGGAGATGTGACGAGGGAAGCAGAGGTCCGAGTGATGTGGGGCCACGAGCCAAGGAATGCAGACGGCCTCTAGATGCTGGAAAAGGCAAAGGAGTGGATTCTCCCCTGGAGCTTCCAGAAGGAACCAGTTTTGCTGACACCTTGACTTGAGTCCAGTGAGACCTGTTTCAGATTTCTGACTCCAGAACTGAAAGAGGATAAATGTGTGTTGTTTTAAGCCACTAAGTTTGTGGTCATTTCATAGAGCGGCTGTAGGAAGGGAATACAGTGCCCGGAGCTGCCATCGCCATTATGAATAGCAATGAGCAGAGAACTCCACGTGGCACCCCCTCCAGGCTGTCCTCTCGGGTCCCACGTTGGCTCCCAGTGCCGTGGGGCTGCCCGTTCATTCGTTCACTCACTCATTCATTCCTGAGTGCCAGAATCTGCTTGAGACCCTCTGCTCGGGGCAGACATCTCAGGAGCTTTGGCCCTTGCACTTCCCCCACCTCGGGGCTGTTCTCAACTCAGTGGCCACAGTTGTCCTTCAGAACGATGTCGGGTCGCGTCCATCACTGAACTCTAGTGTTTCCTCTAGACCCTTGGCCACCATGTGAAGGGAACTGGGGTGTGGGGTGGAATGGTTCATTCGGAGGCACCTGATCCAGAGTGGCTCCTTGCCTGGAGTTGCCAGATCTAGAGAAAAAAGAAACAAAAAGAAAAACCAGGATGCCCAATTAAATATGAATTTCAGATGTACAATTAATAACTCTTTAGAATAAGTATGTCCCAGTAATATTTGTGCAGCAGCCATAGAAAACTGACACCATGACCACATGCTCGAATAACATCTAGGGCTTCTCTTCAGTAAAGGCAAAGGTGGGTGAGTTTGGGGGACAGCCACGGCTACTGCCACACCCACCTTATGAGACTTCGTGCAGCTAGGGCGTGCCTCCCACTGCAGACGCTGAAAAGTCCAGACGCCTGCTCTTCTAGCGTCCCTTGCAGCTGGGGATGAGCACGCGGCCGAGGCACTGGGAGTGAAATGCAGCCACTCCCGACACTGAATCTGGAGCTGGAGGCCAGCAGAAGCGGCCCCTGGGGGGTGAGGGTCTGCTTTGGTGCAGCAGCGGCACGAGCGTCTAGGCCACGGTGGAGGTAGAGGTGCCAGGTGGCACCCGGGATTCAGCACAGCTAGCAGTGGGGCCAGTGTTGGCATCCAGTGTGCAGTGACAGCGGCCGTGGTAGATCAGCCTGGGAGCCGTTTAGAAAGAGAGAGCATCCTTAGCCTGGTGCGTGGAGCTGTCTTGGGCCTTTCACGAGGTTGTGTGAAGGCAAACCCCACGTGGTGCCCCATGGCTAGGAACTGCAAGAAGCCACTCTCACCCCTGCAGACAGAGAGCTGTGTGGCCACCGGAACCGCCAGGAGGAAGCCTTCCTCCGGAGGATAGGTACCCCGACCTCTCTCCTCCCGCCCTCTGGTCTCCCGTGGGCTCCTCCCATTGGTCAAGCCAACCAGCAGTCAGAGGACAAGGAAGCCGCGGATGCAGCCCCTGCAGCGTGGTTGCCTGGGGCACAGAGCAGGTGGGAGCGCGGGGAGGAGCTAAGCTGGGCATCACAGCGATGATGGAGACACCGAGCAGGGTCTCCGCCCAGGTCTGCCTCTGTCCTGGTTCCTGTCTGGCCTCCGTCGTTTCTGCCCCCTTTCCCAGCCTTGTTCTATAGCCTTCCAGCAATTTCCTGACCCTGTCTCCTCTTGGGAAAACGCTTGTCTGCTTGCAGGAGCCCCGGCCAGTTCCTGTTGCTGTGGCTTCAGCCCTGACCGACGCCCACTGACCGAGCTTCCCTGTTCAGCCCGGCGAACTCTATTATCTTTCTTTGAGGCTCACAGGTGGCCTCCTCTCTGAAGCTCGCTGGCTTAGTGTCCTGGGGCTGCGGGAACAAAGTACCACACGCCGGGGGCTTGAGACAACAGACATGTATTCTCTCCCAATTCTGGAGGCAGAGTCTGAAATCAAGGTGTTGGCAGGACTGCTTCCTTCCGAGGCTCTGAGCCAGGATCTGGTCCCGGCCTCTCCCCTAGTTTCCAGTGGTTACCGGCTGTCCTTGCTGTCCCTTGGCTTGTAGACACATCCCTCCAATCTCTGCCTTTATCTTCATATCATTTTCCCTCTGTGCGTGTTTGTCTCTGTGCCCAAATTCCTCCTTTCGATATGACACCAACCATACTGGATTAGGGCCCACCCCGGTGGCTTCATCTTAACTAATTACACAGTCAGCCGTCTGTGTCATTACTCCCTGAATAATACAGTATAACAACTATTTACGTAGCATTGACATTGTGTTAGGTATAAGTGACCTAGGGATGATGTGTGCACGTTATATGCTAACGCTTCGCCGTTTTATATAAAGGACTTGAGCATCCTTGGATTTTGGTATCCCCCAGGGGGTCCTGGAACCAATCCCCCGTGATACCAAGGGATGACTGTACTTGCAGTAACCGTATTTCCAAATATGGTCACATTCTTAGGGACTGGGGGTTAGGACTTCCATGTATGAATTTGGGGGGGACACATTTCAATCCGTAATACCCTCCCTGATATGTACACCCTTCCTCCCATCACAGCCATCCCTGGTGGCTCCTTCCCCTGAATTTTCTGGGCGTTTTCTACATTCGTCGTTCTCTGCATTTGCCATAAATATGAACCCCGCGGAAGCAGGGAGGTCGGTCTCATGTGTACTGCTGTGTCCCAGCACCCCCAAAATAGTGCCTGGCACGTGGTCGGGGCTCAATAAACGTTTGCAGAGCGAGTGAACGAGAGACCCGGCTCCCCGAGTCCTCTGTCCGGCGGTGCGCCCGCCCAGGGCAGGAACGTGGCGGCTTTATCAGGCCGCGGCCAGGCCCAGGGGCAAACCGTCAGTAAGTGCTTGGGAAATGGAATCACTTTTGGGTCCAGCAGCCAAATTTCCTGTGACTCAGTAAATCACTTTAACTAATGAAGGAATAACAATCCCAGAGGACAGAAGTTTCAACTATGCAGATTATTTCTGAGTTTTTAAAAAGTGTCTCTTCAAAGAAATCCGTCCCCGGGGGCTGTTGGCTATCCATAAAGGCCGACTTTCCACTCTCTTAAGTAGCTCATGTTGGCCCGGAGACAAGATTCAGTTGGTGGTTTTTAATAAATAATGTTTTTGTGTAGCAAAAGTAAAATTTACAAAATTTACAGAAGTAGAAAGAATTAAGAAAAAATCATCCATCAGCCACGGACAGCCAGGTTGTTAATATGCCATTGTCTTTCTTTCTGGTCTTTTTTAAATGTCTATTTTTATGTGGTGATAAACAAATTTAAGTGCAATCTGGTTGCCGCTTGAACAAAAACCCATCTTGAACATATTCTCCAGTTTCCACGCAATTTAGAAACTCCAGACACTTGGGCCGATGGGTGAGAGTGGGGAGTCCGGATGGGCTGGAGGGCGAGGGGACGGGAGGAGCCCAGAGCCTGGGTCTGGGGGGAGGGATGAGGGAGCTGCTGGTCCTGGGCAAGGTTGTTTTGTTCCCGGAGTCCCAGGACTTGAATGCCCACGTGGATGGCACTACTGAGATGGGTGTAGAACAGGGACAAACACTCCGCCATTAAAACCCATTTCCTGGCCTGGGCTCCCAGTTCATCTGCAACTTGCACTTTTCCAATTACCAGGCCCTTCTGGAGCACGGCTGGGAAAGTGCGGCTGCTTCCCACCGAGCGAGCCGGCTCCAAGTTGGCTGGGATCGGGACAACGCCGTGGGTATTTTGGAGGGGAAATGATACATCCCCCACGGCTGAAAGCTATGGGGCAGATTCAGGCTTTGTGGTGGCCACTGATGTCATTTCAGAGAAAGAGCTAAAAAGCTGTTTTGTTTTTCAGACCGTGTCTCTGAAATTGTCTTCTTTAAAAAAAGAAGAAAATTCTGATTTTATCTGAAAGCGGATGTTCCAAACCCCAAACCTCTAATCCAGGCTTGCTTGAAGGCCCCTGGCCCGGTCGGTCCGGTGCTGGCGCCGGGCGCTGGTGGCCGATGGGGAAACGTGGAGGTCGCCCAGTTCAGTCCACCACAGAGCTCCCTGGCTGGTGGGGTGAGCAGTCCAGTGAGACCCTCATTTGCTGCTGGCCTCCTGGGGGGCCTGGGGTGGGTAGAGGGCGGGAGGCCAGAGAGAGGGGCCAGTCAGGAGGCATTTGTTGAGGGACATTCGTCTTCTACAAGGCAGCCATCGCTATCCAAGAATGCCACAAGAATGCTTCCAAAATTCTCTCTTCCGAGCGCAGGGGGAGGCTCACCCTTGGCTGACACGCTGGGAACGTCCAAGCACTGTCATCTGGGCTGGCACTCACAACCCCCGATAAACAGGAGGGCTGGGGGGGAGGAGATGCAGAGAAAGCCCCCTGCACAACTGGTGGGGAGGAGAAGGTTAACACCTTCTCTCAGCCAGGAAGCCCCCTCCTCGACTCTCCTCTGGTCTGCCCAGTCTGTCCATGCAGAAAAGACCCAACGTTGCCCCTTCTAGCACATTTCTGTTGTCCTTCAAGTCCCGGAATGGTGACACTGCTGTCTGGCGGTTGGTGGAGTGTGGTTGGCCACTAACTGCTAGGTCAAAATACTGCTGAGTTGCCAGTTATTGAAGCCCTACTGTGCGGCCAACTTCAGAACTAAGCGCCTTCTGTGTGCCGTCTCAGTCAATCCTCCTGGCAACCCTGTGGGGTGACCCATTTGACAGATGGAGGAACTGAGGTTCAGAGAGGTGAAGGGCACCTAGCTGCAAGCGGCAGAGCTGGGGTTCAAGCCTGGGGTGGTCGAGTTATCCTTTTTCTTCTCCTACACTGCCTTTAGGTAAAGGCCACTGTGGTGGGTTGAGTGTCCCCTGAAAAAGACGTGTCCTCGTCCTGACCCCTGGTACTGGTGAAGGGGACCTCATTTGGAAAAAGGGTCTTTGCAGATGTAATTAATAATCTTAAGATGAGTTCGTCCTGGATTTAGAGTGGGCCCTAAATTTAATGATAAGTGTCCTTATAAGAGACAGAAGAGAAGGTGACACAGGCACAGGGGAGAAGCCATGTGAAGACAAAGGTCAAGATTGGAGTGGCCCATCTACAACCCAAAGAAAGGCAGGGATCGCCAGCAGCCACAAGTTGCTGGGAGAGGGGCACAGAACAGATTCTTTCCTAAAACGTCCAGAGGGAACTAACGCTGCCAACACCGTGATTTTGGACTTCTGGCCTCCAGAACTGTGAAAGAATAAATTCTGTTGTTTTTTGCCAACTGGTTTGTGATAACTTTTTACAGCAGCCCTAGGGGTCTCCTGCAGCTGCCTTGAGGGCTAATGGTCTCTTCGCGGCTTGTTCTTGCGCCTGGACAAGCATGAGTGACGCTGGCACAGGCTGGCCCTGTCGGCCGGGGAGCCAGGCAAATGCCTTCTTAGCATTCTGGAGCTCCTCGGTGCAGTCCTTCCTGGAGGGGGGAAGCCACCATCCCTCAGGTCCTCAGTGGTGCCTGGGCACCACTATGTGTGTGTCGCCCCCTTCTTCTGCCCGTGTATGCCCCAAGAACCACGGTTCAGCCCAATGCAGAAAAGATATCATCCATGATTTGACAACTATTTCTTGAGTGTCCACGGTGTGCCAGGCCCCGATCCAGGAATAGAACACTGTCCCTGTCCTTGTGGAGGTGACGTGGAAGAGAGAGAGGCAGGCAAGGAGCAAGCACGGAAAGAAGGAGGGAGGGAGAAGTGGGGGGAGAGGAAGGAAGGCCATTCCAGGTGGTGACAGACAAAACGGAGCAGAGTGAAGCCTGATGAAAAGCTGGAGTGAGATGGAGGTGGGGATGGAGACAGATGTGGCGGCCGGCACTGTGGGCTGCCTGCAGGCGTGGCAGTGATGCTTCGCCAGCTGTCCCGTTAGACCCTCACTAGAGCCCTCCGACGTCTGCATCACGATTCCCATCTTCCCGATGGGAACGTTGAGGCCCGCAGAAGCTCGGCACTTCCCACGAGGCCGGGCTCTGTGCCGGTGTTCCCCAGCTGCGTAACAAGCCAGCCCCTCCCCACAGATGACACAACAACAACCATGCATTTGGTTCACAAATCTTGGGGTTGGCTGGGCTCAGCTAGCAGTTCGCACTCAGGGTCTCTCGGGCAGCGGCAGTGAGCTGGGGGCTGGTTTGTGTCGTCTCGAGGATTCTTCACGCACACGTCTGGTGTCTGGGCTGGGAAGACAAAACAGCTGCGCTGGACCGCTGGGTCTCACTCTCTGTCTCGCTCTGTGTCTCTCTTTTCTCTCTCTGTCTCTGTCTCTCCCTCCTCTGCCCTCTGTCCCCCCGCCCCATCCCTCTGTCTACATATTGGCAGTAGAGTGACTGGACATCTGGATATCTTACATGTCAGTCAGAGGCTTCCAGAGCGAGTGTCCCCAGAGAGCCTCACAGAGGCTGCCTGGCCTTTCCGAAGGCACCTGGGAGGTGACACAGAGCCTCATCTGCCACGCTCTACTCAGGTGCAGCCACAGAGGTGTATACAAGGGGGATGGAGGTCAGACGCCCCCTCGAAGGAAGATCATCATAGGACGCACCACCAGGTTTTAACCAGCCACAGGGCTGACCTGACGGCTCCTTCACTCTCCCACGCAAGCTCGTCCAGACACTCTTCCCCGTCCTCTTGCTCCTCTGTCCTCTGTGCTCCGGTCTTCCGGCGGGATTTATGTCAAGCAGCTGCTCCGAGGATGCCAGTGAGGACATTCCTACCAGGGAGAGGATCAGCTGGTTTGCCTTCAGAGGCCACCGTTCCCCACCCACAGCTGCTCGTCCCCCCCACCAGCCCTCCCCGCTGTGTGAACACAACTACGTACCCAAGGAAAAGATGGCTTGGGCAAATACCCGTGATCCGTGTTCTTCCTGAGACATGGCCACAGAGTTGTCAAACTTCCTGAAGCAATACTTGTTATAACTAAAGTGTATTTTGGGTGTCGGAAATATAAACTTCAGTGCTTGGCCAGGTGTGACCGTGGACTTGTCTGTAATGGGACAAAATGCACAGTCTGTGGATTTCTACCACAGGTTTATATTTTTAACATTTACAACCAATAAACATTGGCTCCAACATCAACATAAGAAAGGAAGATCATAAATCCTTCCCTTCCAGTAGTGAAGGGAATGGAGCCCCAGACCATAACCCTTGCCGTCATATTTTAACAGCAGCTGCTCATGGAATGCTTACCCCGTGCCACATGCAGTGCTAAGCCTTTTGTATTTATCATCTCATTGGGTCCTTAAACAACTCTATTATTATTATTCCCACTTTAGAGAGAGGGAAACTGAGGCTTGGAGATGGTTAGTCATTGGCTCAAGGTCGTATATTAGGAAAAGGCAGAGTCAGGCCATGAAAATTCCTGTCACTCAATGCATATTGCACATTGTCATGTGCCTGTCACTAAAGCCTTTTTTGTAAGGGGGCGGAAGATTTCAAAATCTCCACATCAGCTTTTAGTGAAGTGTCTGATGGGAATGCCGTAACTGTGAACAAATTAATTGTCACATGACACTTGGTGGTTCTGGGCTGAGGGATTTGAGAAAGTTGGGAGTTATAGATAAATTTGATCTGGAGCTCAGTTATAGACCATGGAGAAGTGAGGGAGCTCTCCCAGGGAATTCCTTAGGCACAGGAAAAGCAGGAAGAAGAAGTGTCCTTTTTTGGGAAGAGATTCTGAACAGGAAACAGTAGAAAAAAACCAATGAACCCAAAAGCTGGGTTCTTTGGGAAGATCAATAAAATTGATAGACATCTAGCCAAATTGATCAGGAAAAAGGAGAAAAGACACAAATTACCAATATCAGGAACGAGACTATTGACATCACTGTAGATCTTATGGATAACTTGGAAAAAGTGGATGAATTGCTTGAAAGACACAAGCTATCAAAGCTAACTCACGAAGAAATAGACCACCTGAATAGTAGTATCTATTCAAAAAACTGTATTTGTAGTTAGAAATCTTCACACGAAGAAAACTAGGCCCATATGGCTTCACGGTGAATTCTACCAAACTTTTAAGAAGAATAATTATTCCAATTTTACGCAAGATTTTCTAGAAAGTTGAAAAGGAAGGAACACTTCCCAATTCATTTAGTGAGTCAACATTACCCTGATACCAAACCCAGACAAAGAAATTATAAGAAAAGAGAACTACGGACCAATATTACTCATGAACTTAGAAGCAAAAGCTCTAAACAAAATTTAGGAAAATAAATCCAATGATATATAAAAAGGATGCTGCATCATGACCAAGAGAGATTTGTCTCAGGAAAGCAAGATTAATTGATTAGAAAATCAATGTGATTCATCATATTAGCAGACTAGAAAAGAAAATCATATGATCATCTCAAAAGAGACAGAAGAAGCATTTGACAAAATCTAACATCCATTCCTGATTTAAAAAAACCAATCTCTCAGAAAACAATGACTAGAAGGAGACCTCCTTACCTTGGAAAATACAAACAAACTACCACAACCTCACCATATACCAAAGTTAACTCAGAATGGGTCATAGATCTAAATGTAAAATCTAAAACTGTGAAGCTCCTGGAATAAAAGGAGAAAACATTTGTGACCTTGTGTCAGGCAGATTTCTTAGATATATCATGATCTATAGCTCTTAGGCACAGTCGATGAATACACGGTACAAAATTTTGAATTGCATCAAAATTCAAAACTTCTGCTCTTCAAAAGACTCTCTTAAGAGAATTAAAAGACAAGCTCCACAGTGAGAGAAAATATTTGAAAATCATATCTCTGATAAAGGAGTTTTATTCAGAATATATAAAAAACTCTCAAACCTCAATCATAAGAAAACAAACAACCCAATATAAAAATGGGCAAACGACTGAAACAGGCGCTTCACCGAAGAAGATCGATGGGTGGCAGATGACCACAGGAAAAGATACTCAACATCGTTAGTCATTCAGGAAATGCAAACTAAAACCACAACGAGATACCACCATAAACCTAGGAAGACGGCCACAATTAAAGCGTGACCACACCTGTGCTGGCCAGGATGTGGAAGAACTGCTGGTAGGAACGTAAAATGAAACAACCACTGTGATTTCTGGTACTTTCTTTTGATTCTTTTGTTGAGTTTCCGCCTCTCTGCTTTACATTACTCGTCTATTCTTGCATGTTGCCTTCTGTTTTCCATTGGAGCCCTGAGCACGCTAATCAAAGTTATTTTAAGTGCTTTGTGTTATCTTTCCAAAATCTGTATTGTATCTGAGTCTGGTTCTGGCACTGGCTCTGTCTCTCAGACTGTGTTTTTTCTTGCCTTTTAAGATGTCTTGTCATTTTTTTTGTTGAAAACCAGATATGATGTATCAGGTAATAGAAAATGACGTAAATAGTGTAAGGTTTTATGTTGCTCTGGCTTGAGTGTTTCATGTTTTCTGTAGCTGAGGTGCCAGAGGCTTCAAACCCCACAGTGTCCTAGTTTTCATCTCCACTGTTGTCTGTGGGCTTCCCTAGGAATTCCTCCTTACCTAGAGGCTGTGTCTTGTAGCTTTTTCAGCTGCAATCCACTGACATTATACAAGAGGTTGTTGGTGGGATGGGAAAGTTTGGGGGAGGGGATTTGTTGTATAATTTTGCAATTAATCTCAGTCTTTTAGTGGGTCTGTGTCCCTGGGCTGTGACCTTCACAAATGTTTCAAGCTTATTGTCCCTCCTTAGGTGAGACAGGAAAGCTAGAGGGGCTGAGGTTGTAATTGCCCTTCCTCTTAGCTGAGAGAAATGTCTGGTGGTCTCTTGGCCTGGAGGGTAGGGCTCTGTTGCATGGAATGCCCTGGGCACATTTCAAAATGGTTACTTCTCCCTTTCCCTGACACAGCCAGGAGGGGATCTTTCTCAGCTCTTCTCTGTGAGAACCTCGTGAGACTTGCTGCAGGTAAGAACCCGTGAAAGTGTGGGAGTCCCCTAAGCCTACAGCCGTAGAAGTTTCTCCTACTCACACTAGTTTACACTCGGCTTCCACCAATTTGTCATTTAAATGTTCCTACCTGTTCGTGGCTCCAGCGACCTCAGTTCTGTGTAAGTAGATCTTATTTGCAACTCTCTTGTGATTAGCCCTGTGACCATAGTTCTCTGATATGTCCAAGACAAGTCATTGATTTTCAAGTTGTTCAGGATTTTTCTCGTTGTAAGGACGGGAGTGACTGCAAGCTTTTCACTTGTCAGAGCTGGAACTGGGGGTCAGTACAACCACTTTGGAAAACAGTTTGGCAATTTCTTAAAAAGTAGAACATACACCTACCATATGATCTGGCTGTTCCACTCCCAGGTATATTTACCCAAGAGACACGAAAGCATATGTATGTAGCAGTTTTGTTTATAATAACCACAAACTGGAAAGAACTCAAATATCCATCAACTTGTGAATGGACAAATTGTGGTGTATCCATAAAACAGAATGAATTATTAATACATGCTACAGCATCAATGAAGCTCAAAATAATGATGGCAAAGGTAAGAAGCCAGACAAAAGAGTACGTAGCTCAGGATTTCATTTACATAAAATTCTAGAAATCTATAGGGACAGAAAACAGGTCACTTGTCACCCATCAGTGAGGGCATTGATGGGGAGGGAGCAGGAGGGCATGGGGAACCTTTTTAGGGTGATGGGTATGTTCAATTTCTTGATTGTGGTGATGGTTTCACATATACATGTGAAAAACTTATCAAATGGTACACTTTAAATGTGTGCAGTTTATTGTACACCAATTATACCTCAATAAAACGCTTTAAAAAAGGGAAGAGTTTGGGGCTGGCCCAGTGGCATAGTGGTTAAGTGCGCTCCGCTTCAGCGGCCCGGGTTTTCACAGGTTCGGGTCCCGGGTGTGGATAGACGCACTGCCTGTCAGCCATGCCGTGGCAGCGTCCCATATAAAGTAGAGGAAGATGGGCACGGATGTTAGCCCAGGGCCAGTCTTCCTCAGCAAAAAGAGGGGGATTGGCAACAGATGTTAGCTCAGGGCTAATCTTCCTCACCAAAAAAATAAATAAAAGAGTTTGAACAAAGAAATACCACCCTTTTACAGACTTCCCTTTTCTAACAGGAAGGGACATTAGAAATCTAGTCTAATCTAGACATTAGAGATTTCCAGCTGTGTTTCCTGGATCCCGAGGCTGACTGTGAGTTGCAAAGATGGTATCATGTGGGAAGAGCCCACATACTCTTCTACAACATGACTTGCCTGTCTGTCCACTGAGAAGCAGGGTGTATGTCCCCTCCCCTTGAATCTGGTGGCCTTGTGACCAGGGAGAGGGCAGAATGAGGGTCCAGATGGTTGGGAGCTCCAGGACACTCATCAGATGAGGATGACTGGTTTGTTGAAGAAAAGTCCTCTGCTCTAGCCCAGCCCCTTCACCTTGGCGATCAGGATACAGAGGCATGGACAGAAATAACTGGGTTAGGACAGTTTGTATGGCTAGTCAGTGAATGTGCTGGTGCTCACACTTAATCTTGCGACTCCAAATCCAGGGGTGCTATCTCAGCATTCCACCTGCCCATCAGGCCATGTCTCGGCCCCCAGGTCAGTTCTGTGCTCTTTTAATGGACCCTCTATAATCTCAATAACATAGACTTTCTTTTTTTTCCAATGGAAGTAGTCAATCTTCTAAAAGCAAATCTATTTATTAGAATAGTGTAATCAGGCCTTGTATTTACGAACTTGCAATGCTAATTCAAGCGATCTGCTTTTAATCCAGCAGATTAATCCCACGTGCATGCTGTGTGACTGCAACTTTGTTTCCACAGCGTTACCCAGAGAAGCATGTCTTTTAAAAAGCTGTAGAAAGGACATAGCACTCTCACCCACATAAATTTCCTTTCAGTTTCATCGTATCCAGTCCTGGCAGCTCCTATAAGCATCTGCTGTGTTACTTTTTTCCCTCTTCCCCTTTAATGCTGGGGACCTCGGTAGACCATTAAGCCACAATTGGGAATGCATTCAGAGACCATTAGTACAGGAAGCACGGTGAGATCCAGAGAAACCATGAACCAGTGAGTTGGAAAACACTCTATGAAAGGCCTTTTCAGGCCGTTTCTTTCAGGAGGAGTTTGTTTTTGGATTAAAGGAGTTTATTCAGGTATTCACAAATACCCAGGCTCTCTACACCAGCTGGAATGTGGAAACCCCTCAGTCATAATCAATTGCCGTGGAGGGGACTGGCATGTTCTGACTGGGGAATACATGGATGAAAGAGGTGTAATTAGGTGACACGCCTTCAAAGAGATGAAAGGCCCAAAACATCCTTAAAAACGTAGGCAAAAATATACCCAGAAATCACTACTCTCTTTATTTTGGAAGTAGCAGTTCCAATAAAAGGCTGGGTGTCAAAGGCATGGTATGTAGCAAAATCTTGGACTGGGTTTCTTTCTTTTTCTTTCCTTACTTGGGGAAGAAAAATGATGGAAATGTCATTCCTGTATTTCCTCCACTCCTGGCAAATGGTGTAAATGCCTCCCTCCTTAACCAGAGGCTTTGGACTAAGCTGATACTTTGACGGGCTTCCACTCGGGGTGGGACAAGAGGACCACAGGGGTTAACGGCACAAGCATTTGAAACCCCCCTCTATCAAATTTTTTTCTGAGTGTTCTGAGTGGCTCATTTGTATTCTTGATTCTTTTGGTTAAAAAACAGTGCCTTTTTCCCTCTTCTAGAGCTGAGAAGTCACACAAAGTTCCATGGTCTTCTTGCAAGCTCCCTTTCCTTAGACAATTCTTATTCTCTGATTTCGTCAAATACAGGAGATGGGCAGGTTTTGATGAGGAGAGAGTTCTGTAGCTGGGGGATCGCTCTATTCATTCACTTTCAGATGAGAAAACGGACCCCAGTGAGGACAGGTCTCTTGGTCTGAGTAGTAGGACCAGAGCCAAAATAGAAATTGGAGGGATTTTGACCCCAAATGAGTGTTTTCCTACTGTTCAAGCGACTCATTTTCAATTTCCCTTTATTTTTCATCCTTTAATGGACATACTCTGACTGTGTTCGTAGCACTCATTAACACATATTTAAATAATTATGGAAAAGTCCGCATTTTATGCATCCTTAAGCACTTTGACCTCTGGGTTTCTGCAGCTGGGTCTGACAGAGCTTCAACTCTTTGGCACATTTTAATTGGTGCTCTAACTGCTTCTGCTCCTGTGGTCTCGAAGCACCCACACCACACACCTGCCTCGTTGAGCTCAGCCTCCGAAATGCTTACACAAACACTCGGCTTTTTCTTTTTCTTCTCTCCCTTGCCCTCCCTTCTCTTTCCTGGCTGAATCTGAGAGTGCAGAATGAATGCGCTATTGAAAGGCCACTTTGACAACACCACTAAATAAGGATTCCTCTTGGTTGGCAGAATTTTTCCAGTTTAGACCAGGGCTGCATGGAAGGGAATGGGAGAGTATTCATCTGCCAAGACAGTAGTTACTTCTGGAGATGGAAGACATCTATATATAGACATATACGGACAAAGAGGACATCTATCTATCTATATGTATCTCTCTCTCTGTCTTCTACCTCAAGCTATATATATCTATGTATCTCTATCTCTATCTATCTATCTATCTACCTGCCTACTTATCTCCAAAAATGGAATCACACTGTTTTATAGTATGTTTTTGTGGCAGTGCATTATATTAGACTCATTTTTCCTTGTCAATACATGTAAAGTTAACAGCATAATACTTCATCATATGGATGGATCATCAACTTTAAAACAAAGTGTCTACTGATGGGCATATGGACATTTAGGTTGTTATTCATTTGTTTAGTTATTTAATTTTGCTATTATTGACAGCATTTGATAGACATATTTGCACACAAACCTTTTCAATCTAGTCTGAATATTACTTGGGACAAATCTCCACAAGTGCTGTCCTATAAAGGGTCTGCACATTTTAAATTTTGACATGTATTGCCAAATGGCTCTTATGAAAGGTGGGGGCGATTTAGCATTCTGCTGTCTGTGTTAGAGGATGCCCCCTGCCTTTACCAGCACTGGGTATTGTTAAAAGCAGTCTTCATCTGTAAAATACTGAACTGTCCCATCAACTGAGGAGGGGAGGTGTGAACGGTGAGGAGGAGTTGGGGCAGTGTTTCAGGCACAGAGAGCAGGGGTGAGGTGGGAGGTGAGCAGGGAGGGGTAGGCAGGGGCCAGGTCCTACCAGACTTCTAGTAGGTTGTGGAGGCATGCATGTTTTGTTCCAGATTCCATGGCAAGCCTTTGATTACATTTATAAAAGATCATTGTGCCCCCTCATCCATCTGTCCGTGTCTTCTTTCTAAGGACATTCTGGATGTCTTCATTTGCCCTCCAGGTGCACTGTTCTGTGCCCCAAAGGGCAGCAAAGGACTCCCTTGCCCTCTGGCGTCCAGTTGGGTTCAGTCAGTCGGGCATTGGTAGGAGTCAGAAGGCAGGAGGAGTACTTATTCCCCGGCCTCCTCCCTGCAGTACCACCTTGGGCTGGCTATGTCCCTTGACTAAAGGGATGTGTCCGTTAGCCCTGTCCTGCAGGTACAGCTCTCCGCTTTGGCCCTGGTGACAACGGCCCCCACACTGCTGGCCTGGAGTACTTCCCCCTTGTTGGTTTCCTTTAGTTCTGGCTGAGCCTTTGTAAGTAGCCCCTTTGTGAACTCTCCTCAGTGACCCCATTTGAGTGCACCACCCGTTTCTTCCTGCAACTCTGCCTGGTACAAAGGGATTATCACAGTTATCCTTAATCATTCTACATGCTGAACAAATGTGTGTTTCAACACAGTAAGGGAGAAACAGACAAACAAGAGAGAGGAGGCACCACCGCACTGAGAGGGAGAGGATGCAACTGACAGCGGGTGAGTGCCTCACACGTCTGAACAAGGCCCCTGGACCGCTCCTGCTCCCAAGACCCCGAAGTTGCCCCCTTCCTGTAGTCACTGTTTCTCGGCCTCGCTGGAGACGTGACCATCCACCCAATCAGCCAGGCCGGAAGTCTGGTGGTCACCAAAGTCTCCTCCCTTTCCCTCGGTTGTCACCCACAAACCATCAGCCACCAAGTTCGTGTCTTCAGTCTCTTCCACGCGCTCCACCCCGAAGCCATGAGCAAGTTCAGGCCTTCACCACAGCCAGAGCTTCCACACTGATCCTCAACGTGCAAGCCGGCACCAACATCCTCTCTGTGGTCAGGATAAAGTGCTTTGTGTTCCATCCCTCTCGTCTACCCCAATGCATTTCCCAACGTCCATCCCCTATACTCAAGGCCACCGTTAGCACATATAATGCGTGTTCCCATTAGAAAGGCACCCCCTCTAGGCAGCTTTGTGGGTGCACGTCCTGATAAGCATGGGAAGACTGGAATTCACCCGCACTGGACCCTTAAGCTTGGCATCCTTGTGCAGCACACAGCCTGAACCACTGTATGGGGCAACCCTGAATGCTAACCTTGGTCCAAGGAACTGCACAAGGGTCCCGAACACATCAAATGGTTTCACATTTCTGTGGCTCTCTGTACTGTTCCTTCTGCCTAGAATTCATTCATCACTCATTCATCAAATATTTATTGAGCATCTACTATATGCCAGTCACTATTGAAGGTGCTGGGGACATAGCATAGAACAAAGGACATACAAAATCCCTGCTCTGTGCAACTTACACCTGGAAGTGGAGACAGACCCCCGAAGAAATAAATGAGTAAATGTATAGTGTGCTACATGCTGCTATGTGCCACAGAGAGAAATAAAGCCAGGATGGGGAATGGATGGCACTGGCGAGGAGCAGCAATATTGAATAGAGAGGTCAGAGAAGGTGACATTTGAGTGAAGACCCACAGGAGGTGAAATGTTGCTGAGTAGATGTCTGGGGAAGACTGTTCCAGGAAGAGGGAACAGCCAGTGCAAAGGCACTGAGACAGGGAACAGCGAGGAGGACACTCATCCAGGCGGGAGCAAAGTGAGTGAGGAGGAGAGTCAGGAGATGAGGTCAGAGGATAAGGAGGGGCAGGTGCGCAGGCGGCATGGGGCCTGGTCAGGGCTTCCACCATTATTCGGAGTGAGATGGGAGGCAAGGGAGGGTTTAGAGCAGAGGAGGGACGTGATCCAAGTCCCATTTCAACAGAAACCTTTCTCTTAGTGCCCTCCCCCCACACTCATCTCACCGCAGCTGGTTTGGCCCCCACCTCTGCAGAAGCCCTTTCAAATCTCCACCTGTCCCCACCCCACCCCGTCCTCTGTATACTCCTGCACTTTGTCCCTCCTGGTAGTTTCCTCATTGTATCCTAATGGGAGGGCAAAAGAGAATGGAGACCAAAGCCCCACAGTGGCTTAGGGACCTGCTCCTCGGGCCAGCAACATGCCCGCCTCACATGAGATCCTTCCGCACACCAGTGGCAGAACTTTTTGGATGAGGTGGCACCAGAGGCGCCCTTCTGATGAAGGTCAGCCCGGCAAGCAACGGTTTTTCATTTAAGCCTCATTTTCCTCATCTGTAAAATAAAGGAATTGTATCCACCTTGTCACTGTGGCACAGGTGACAGTCATCATCAGCATCAGTGTGCACATTCTGTTCCACGTAGCATGAGCATCCACATGGGTTCCTGGGAGGGACCCAGATTCCCATCTTCATCACAACAGCAACAGGTAGCTTCTGACACAAATAGCAGGACCGCAGCTTTCTTAAACTATCCCCTTAAAGAGAGGAGGAGAGAGCAAAAAGTACTTTAAAATGATGTTCCAGAAGAGAACGACTGGCAGTTTTTGATGCTGGAGGTTTAAAAAACCATCACATCCGTTGGGATGGCTATTATCAAAAAGGTGCGAAATAACAAGCTTTGGTGAGGATGTGGAGAAACTGGAACTCTTGTGAAGTGCTGGCGGGAGTGTAAAATGGTGCAGCCGCTGCAGAAAACAGCCTGCAGGTCCTCAAACAACTAAACACAATTACCATACGGTCCAGCAATTCCACTTCTGGACATGTACCCCAAAGAATTGAAAGCAGGGACTCAGATACTTAATACACCCGTGTTCAAAGCAGCATTATTCACAAGAGGCAAAAGGTGGAAGCAGCCCAAGCGTCCATCAACGGATGATGGATAAACAAAATGTGGTCCATCCACACAATAGAATATAGTTGAGCCTTAAAGAGGAAGGAAATTCGGACACCTGCTACAACATGGGTGAACCTTGAGGACACTATGCTCAGTGAAATAAACCAGTCACAAAAGGACAAATACTGTATGACTCTGTTCATATGAGGTTCCTGGAGTCAGATTCATAGAGACAGAAAGTAGGATGGTGGGTGCCAGGGGCTGGGGGAGGGGTAGGGGAGTGAGAGTTTAATGGGGACAGAGTTTCAGTTGGGGAAGACAGAAAAGTTCTGGAGATGGATGGTGGTGGTGGTTGCACAACAATGTGAATGCAATTAATGTCACTGAGCTGTACACTTCAAAATGGCTAAAATGCTAACTTTTATGTTATATATGTTTTATCACAATTTAAGAAAATATCTGACTGCAGCTAGCACTGTGTGGGGGTGCCACCCTCACCACTCGGGGGACCCAGAGCGAGACATTTGGGAGGTCCCCCCCTTGCAGAGGACCAGTGATGAAATGGGACACATAGGGACAACAGCAGTGCTGCGCCGGTGCGCCCAGAGTAGGGGGGCCACCTCAGATCCCATCCATCTGCACGCCCAGGTGCTGTCTGCAGAAGCCAAAAGGTCACCCAGGGGACATGCTCCTGATAGAGAGCTTGCGGGGCTGCCAACATGTCAACGTGGAGATAAGAATGCAGAAGAGGTGTAACTTAAGTGTCATCTGAAAGCTACTAGAGGCTTAGGCCACTTCAAAGGTGTCACACAAGGAAGAGGCCCGGGATGGGAGGAGCGCAAACAATGTGGCTGGAGCGAGGGATTAGGATTTATCATATTCCAGCCTGGGCGTGTGAAAAGGGCGCAGGCGGGAGCTGCCGGAGGAGCAGGAGCGAGGAGCTGGGCATGGTTTTATGGGGACGGCAACTGGCTCCCTGATAAAGCCCAGGAAAGTCGAGAGAGGCTGAGTGTGGAAGGGACGCATCGGCCCTGTGGCAGCGTGGAGTCCTGAGCCGGGGTGAACTGGATGGCACGGGAACAGCCGGGCCATAAACACCAGGCCGAGGAGGACGGTCAGGCAGCCCCAGGTGGGAAAAGCACGCTGTGTGCCCAAGGAATGTGACTCGCATTCCATGAAAAAGAACGAAGATGGAGAATCCAAACCCCGCAAGCCTCGGTTACTTTTACTCCAAATAAGGAAAAAGTCCAAAGTCCCTGAAAGTGCCCCCTCCAAGCACACTCAATGCCTTCTCTGCAAAGGAAAACAGGATTCTGACCAGTGGGTGGTACCTTCTTTTAAAAACAATGCAACTTTGGAAACAAACTTTGAAAGCGTGTTGGGAGGGCACGTTCCTCCACAGGGAGCAACCCTGCTCTACAGGGCAGGCGCTCATGACCAGCGAGGTGCCTCCAGCTACTGAGGCCGGAATATTCGAGGGTCCAGGGGGGATGAACCCCGGGTGTTGGGATGTAGGGGAAACCACCTCCCTGCCCGTATGCGGTGAAGCCTGTGGCCCAGGGGACGAGGCCACTACAGTGCAGAGGGAGTGTGCAGTAATGGGGCCCCAGTGGCGGGTCAGGGGGATTCCTGGTGGGCATGAAGCTGAAGCTGAGAGCTGAAGGGTGAGAAAGGGGAGGCCAGAAAAAGCCACATGTCATACTTTCTGTTGGTCTCAGTGGATGGGGGTCAAGGAAGAGGGGCCAGCTGAGGCTGGAGGGGAGAGGGAGCCGATGCAGGAGGGACGGGCTCCCCTTCCCCGTGCAGAGGCAGGGAGGGTTGGGGGGCTGATGGGAAGTGGGTAATCACGAGGGGCCACTCCAGTCCCTCCAAATTCCTTGGGTCTTTTCTCAAGGACCATGAGAAGCCGTGGAACGGTTTTAAGAAGAGACACGGGACACCGTGGATTTTATAACTCAGGGTCGTGCCTAAGGCTGAGCCGTGGCTGTAGATTGAGTGGGATGGGGAGGCCTATTGGCAGCTGTTGGGGCATCCAGGGTGAGGTGACATGGACCAGGGGAGTGGCCGTGAGGATGCAAAGGTGGATGGTACTGGGAGAGGCTTAATGAGCTTGTCCTAAAGTGCTTTATTAGAATTTTGGTTTTTGGCCAGCCCCTGCATTCTGTCTTAGAAAAGGGGTGACGTCATTTGTATTGGGGAAGCAGGGCTTGTGGGAGGAGGGGGCAGTGTGTAGAAGCAGAACAAGCGTGGTTGATGTGGTTGAGTCCCATCTCTTCTGCCGGAGCTTACAGAGGCTGGAGTCTGGGAATATCTCATCAACCATATCACGCCCCCCCCCACCACCCCCCCCCCCCCCACCTCCAGGGTGGAAAATCACAAAGCAGGTACAGGCATCACAAGGCTTCAGAGGCCAGAATCCACTTTGTTGCTGGTGAACAGAGACCCTGGCCTGCGGGGTCCCGACGTTGCTGGCCGGCAGTGGGCACAGATACCTGTGCCCCTCTGAGCCTGGATGCTCCTGTTGCTTGCCTGTTAATGCAGAGCTCCAGCCTTCAGCCGGCACAGCCCAAGGGATGCCAGGCTGACCTACCAGATATGCCACCCAGGATGGCACAAGGCCAGCATGTGCTGTCCATTCTGCTTGCTCAGGAGGGAAAGTGGACATCCCAACACGGAAACCCCGGGGGTGGAAGAATAGGGTGTCCCCAGAGTGGCCCTGCCTTCCCTTTGTGATTCTAATTCAGCAGGGATGCGGTGGTGGCTGCGCATCTGTATGTCAGCAGGCTCCAGGCTGCATTTTGGGACCCCGGCAGGGTGAGTGGAGCAGAGAGCATGGTCTGGGGCCTCAGGTGAAGCCCCTCACTTGTCTGATTTCAGTGTTCTGAGTAAGATAAGCGTGGGCTGGCCCTTCCCACGGCAGAGGTCAAGGTTGGTTTCTAACCTGCCGAGTCTGTGGTGACAGTGGGATGTAAGGAGGCAGGTCCTAAGTCCAGAGGCAGCTGAAGTAAGAGCAGAGCCCAGGAGTGAGATTTTGGCTGGAGACACAGATTCAGACTCATCCGTGGAGCCCTAGCTGGCAGAGGCTGGATGCCGGGTGGCACAGCTGCCTCCAAACCCCAGCCCTGCCTCATACCCTGTGAGACCTCGAGCAGGTGATTTCTCCCCCCGCCTCCCGTGCCTCAGTTTCCCCATCCGCAAGTGAGGGATAATAAAAATACCCACCTCCTGGAGCTGTGGGAAGTAAACCAGCTCTGTGCAGAGAGTGCACGGCACGGAGTCGGCCTCGATAGCTACTGACTCACGGTTTCCCCTCACCGTTCAGCATTTTGCTGTGTATCCCGGAACGGAGAGAAGCCAGAGCGCAGGATAAATCAGGACACTCAGCGAGGCCCAGGTCACATTTGACTAGACTGCGTCAAAACGCCTCGGATTTAACTCTGCAGAACACTGAGGGGTTTAACCTTTCGGGTTCTTTAAAGAAACTCTCTGCTCCCGCTGCGGTGCGCTCCCGAATGCCATTCCAGGTTGGGCTGGAACCAGGAAGGACGCCCTCCGCCGAGCCGGCCCAGCGCCCGAGCACCTCCGCGCATGCTCACGGGCGAGCGCCCCTGGATGCGTGACGGCCCGCGAGGACACCTGCGGCAGCGGCGAGCCACGGCCGGGACAGTCAGCCGCAGACTTCCCCGCCTGGATGGAGACGTTGCCTTTTGGGTTACTCTGTTACCGGAATATTCTGCCTCCTGCCAAAGCCTGTCAAGTCAGGGCACGTTTTCAAGAAAACAGTTTTACAGGAAAAACCCCGCCACAGCCTTTCGCAGGCATACACCAAGGCTCCCGTGGCTCCAGCGCATCTGTGGACCGGTGAGATGGCACAGGGGTGATCTGTGTCTAAAATGTTCCCTCTTTTCACCTGTAAGAACAGACCGGAGGAGCAGATCTGAAATGGTGCAATTCGAAAGGGGGGGCTCGTACCTTGCGGGTCACGCACATGGACTCTGCCCACAGCCTGACGTCTGAAGGCCGAGGGGTTGAGTTCCACTCGTCTGTGTGGTCCCTGGTGCTGACTCGGGTTCAGACACGTGGAGATCCCACTTCTGAGCTCTGTGACCTCGGGCATTTCCTTACACACTCAGCCCTGGCTTATCCATCTCGGAAGTGGGGTAAACATATCCAGCCATAGGGTTGTTGTGAATGTCGAATCAGGTAATGCCTTCAGAAAGCAGGCATGTGGTAGACAATTGACAAATCACTACAATTTACTGAGTGCTTGTCATATGAAGAACTGTTGTAAGAGCTTCTTATGTTTTGGGTTTTTTTGGTTTTTTCGGTGAGGAAGACTAGCCCTGAGCTAACATCCATTGCTAATCCTCCTTTTGCTGAGGAAGATTGACCCTGGGCTGACATCTGTGCCAACCTTCCTCTATTTTATATATGGAACGCCTGCCACAGCATGGCTTGGTAAGTGGTGTGTAGGTCTGTGCCTGTGATCTGAACCTGTGAACCCCAGGCTGCCAAAACAGAGAGTGCAGACTTAACCAGGCCACCAGGCTGGCCCCTCAGTTTTTTTAATCCAAAAAAATAAAAACCCATGAGATGATTTTCATTATCCCCTCCTCACAGATGAGGAGTTTGAGGCTCAGAGACGTTAAGTAGTATGCCTAACGTCACCCAGCTAGATAGTTCTGTTTTCTTACCAGCCACACCCCATTGCCTCTGTGTTCACTTTCCTTCTTCTTATTATATGAACTCTTCCTATTTTTCATTGCCTCCCTCTGCCACACTCCTGCCATCTGACAGTCCAGCCTACTGTTGGCCAGACAATCCTTGCTCTGGTTTCTTCTCCTTCCTCAAGCTTGTTGCATGAATAAGATGCACGAACTAGACTTTCCCACATGAACTTTCATTCATCTTTCAGGGCTGGGGTGAAATCCCCTGTGAAATCTTCCCCGGCCCCTCCCATCGAGGTCACTGCTCCCTCCTCTGTGTCCCTCTCAATGCCTGTTGTCTGTTCTCCCCACTGCGTCTGATAAATGGTCACTAATCCTTCTTTCCTATCGAGGCTGGAGTCTATTTCTCCACCCTGGGCTTGGCCAAGTGACTCACTTTGGTCACTGGAACTTCAGCAGACGTGACGCGAGAGCTTGTGTATCGGGCTCCACCGCTTGCTGCTCTCTGGACCCTGAGAGCTCCATGTGGACAAGCCTGGGCCAGCCCGCGGGAGAGGAAGAGTCCCAGGAGGGCTGAGACAGCCCGGCCAACAGCCTGGCCGCCAAGCGCATGGGAATGAAACCAGCCTACCTCGTCTAGCTCCTGGCTGACCACAGATGGAGGAGCGAGCCCAGCAGAAATCAGCCAGCCCATCCCAGACCAGAAGAACCAGCCAGCTTCCTCACAGAATTGTGAACTAATAAATGGTGGTTTAAAGCCATATTTGATATTTCTTCCTGCTTTCCTCTGCCAGTCGTCCCTGATGTTTGAATATTAGTGAGGGCCATGATTGCCAAAGACACAGCCACCTCCGAAGGGAGACGTTTCACTATGAAGTCTTGGTTACAAGTAGTCAGAAATCTGACTGAGTAGTGTAAATAAGACACAAAATTATCTCTCGAGAGAAGCACAGACACAGTGAGTTCAAGGTTTGTTCAGTGGCCCGAAGATGTCGTCATGGCCCAGACATTGTCCATCCTCAGCATGTTGACATTTTCTCCACAGGCTACAAGATGGCAGCCCCAGACTCAGGCATTGCATCCTCTCACGGCAGCGCCCAAAGCAGATAGGGGGAAAGCAGACTTCCCCTTAGGTTTTCTTGGCTGGAACTGGGTCAAAAGACCCTCCCTAACTGGGAAAGGGGGCATCTACCATTTTTGGCTCCATCATGGGAGGTGGATTGGCTAGCATGCAAGAAGGCAGAAGCACTGACTTTGAGGACTCAACTCACACCATCTGCTATGGAAGCTTCTAGGCAGGGTTTCTGAGAGGGAAACTGGCTGGACTCAAAGGCATTCAAGGAAGTAGGAAGGTAGAGCTAGCCTGGGACAGACTTTCCACGTTTCTGACAGTGTTTTATCAACTCAAGACCAGAACTAGAATCCAAGTCTCCCATTTGCCGTCTTCTTGGTCACAATTCCCATAAAACTTACAATATAATCACAGTGAAGCATGTATGGAAAGCAATTAAGAGAAAAAAAATCCATCCATCCATCCTTCTATCCATTCATCCATCTATTCACACATCCATCCATCCACCCATCCATCCATCCTTTCGTCCTCCTATCCTTCCATTTGCCCATCCACCATACTATTCATTCATCCTTCCCTCCCTCCCTCCCTCCCTCCCTCCCTTGCTTCCTTCCATTCTCCTATCAATTCTTCTGTCCCTCCTTCCTTTCCTCCCTCTCTCCACCTATTCTTTTAATGGTTAGGGTAGTGATTTTTTCCAGTTATGACCAATGAGACATAAGAAGTCTGCTTCTGGGGCATATTTTTCTCCCCCTTATGTAAGGGAGAGACATTCAAAGTAAGGTCTCTTTCTTCCCTTCCTTCCTGGGACACTGTCAGGAGAGGACATGACGCTTGGAGCTGTCACAGCCATCTTGCAACAATGTGGCAAGATACACGAGGATGAAATGCCGTGTGTTGGGTGCTGGGGGTACACAATGAAAAAGAGACAGTTCCTGTTCTCCCGGGCTCACAGTCCAGTGTGAGAGACAGAGAGAGAGACAGAGAGATCAAGGGACAATTATAATTCAGTGTGAACTACTGTAGGGAAGTGCTGGGAGGGGGAAATCAAGACAGAGGGTTTTTGGGTTTTTTTGCTGAGGAAGATTGGCCCTGAGCTAACATCTGTGCCAATTTTCCTCTACTTTATATGTGGGACACCTGCCACAGTGTGGCTTGATGAGTGGTGTGTAGGTCTGCGCCTGGGATCCGAACCCGTGAACCCCGTGCCACTGAAGCAGAGTGTGCAAACTTAGCCACTACACCACTGGCCGGCGTCAGGGACAGAGGTTTTTTTGAGGGAGTGAGGTCCATGTAAAGGCTAGAGGAGAAGTGGAAGGTCACCAGAGAAGAGTGTTCTGGGCAGAGGGCACAGTCTGAAAGAACCAGTGTGCAGCAGGGGTGTTTCAAGGTGGTGGAGTTGCGATTCATTCAGGATGGCCGGGAAGGAGGTCATTTGGGGGAGAGGTGCTGGGAAATCTCCAGAGAGAGGCTGGAGATAAGCAGGGCTCAGATGAGAAAGGGACTGGGGTCCCCCTCCTCCGCTTGCTCTCCCTGGACACCCCTGGGCTCCCGGGGAGTGTGCTGTCAGCTCTGTCTCCTTTCTGCCTATACGTCCCCCACCAGGCTCCTCGCGTTGACCTGGAGACCCCCAGCCCTGTCCTGGGGGCACCTCAGTGGCCCGGTGGGCCTTGCTTCTCTCGGTGACATTGAGAACCTTCTGGCCTTTGATATGTGCTCTGGACTCCTGTTTCCTGCTCTCCACGGTCTGAAGGTGGACAGAGGATGAAAGCTCCCCCTGCCCGCCTCGCCTCCCCCGGACAAGGTCAGCCATCAAAGGCCTGTGGAGGGGAGCGTCAGAACTCACGGCCGCGCTGCAGCTGACAGATTCATCGTACGCGGAAGCGGCTAATGATTTGGCCAGCCCCATGCTGTCATCTTGAGGTGTCTGGCTCTCCCTGAGCCCTTGGCGGGCAAGTCTTGTGGAAGAAAAACTCCCCTGGACATACTGTTGACAGCCGGGGGGAGAAATCCCTGAGAGAAAGGAACCGTAATGAAAATGGCCGGGGACATGGTCCCCAAACCCTATCCTGGGCAAGGTGGGCCAGAAGAGGCTGCAGGGACACCAAGCTTTCCAAGAGATTCAGGCCAAGGGAACAAAGGGGTCTGTGACAGCTTGGTAAAACCCCCTCCCCTGTGCCATTAACTGCTTCCTTTTCCTTTCAAGGGAGCAGGAAGATGGAGGCGAAGGAAATGGAAAATGCAAACTCTTCGCCAATCAGCTTTTTGCTGCTTGGAGCTCAATTTTGCTAACTTTGGAAATCCCAAAAGAGAGAGGTTTTTTGTCAAGACATTAAAAAAAATTATTTTTAAGGGAAACAAGACAGGCTATTCATGACCAGCAGGGAAGCACGCCCCTTGGGGTGCCTGGCACTCCCAGTGTGCCCAGTAATTTGATTTAATGAGATGATGAGGCTGCTGTGGGCATCCTTTCTCAGCCCCAACCCTGTGCCCCGCGAGGGCATTCACTCAGGCACAGCCGGGACTTTGAAGCTTTATTTGGTTTTCCCCTCTCCCTCCTCCCACCCCCTGCCAATTAACACCAGGGAGAAATTACATCCAGGTGCAGCCTAGAGCTGGCCACCACTGATAGGGGCATCCTGTCCCTAAGGTGCCGGGCGATTCTCCAGCCCGAGCGCCTGGCAGCAGAGCTGGGAAGTGGGGGCTGTGTGCCTCGGCCTCCCGGTGTGAAGTGGTGACCACAGGATGATGTCCCTCCCCAGGACCTTCGTCACCCCTGCTCTGGAGCCCTGGAGTGCTCTCATGCCAGAACTCTGCGTGGCTGCCTTCTCCCTGCCGTTCAGGTCTGGGCCCGGGTGGCATCTCCTTCTGGAGCCCTTCCCTGACCCCCACGTCTAAAAATAGAGCCTCCCCAAGTGGACCGCACTTCGTCCCCTTGCCCGGCTTTGTCTCGGTTATTTACTTTTCTCTGTGGCTCTTGCCACTACTGAAAACACATAGTTTCTCTCTTTTCTTGCTTCTTTTCTGTCTCCAGCATGAGACCATCAGCTACATGTGGGCAGGGAGTTGTCGTCCCCACTTCTGTATCGATAAACTTAACAAAGAGGAGCTCAACAAACAACCACAGAATGTGTGTGAGTGTGAGTGTGTGAGTGAGCGTGGACCTCCTGATGCAGAGCCCGGCGTGCAGCACGCGCAGGAGCCATCACCATCGTTCATTCCTTTATCCACTGTCTATTTGCTCATTTAACCTCACAACAGCTCTTTGAAGAAAGTGCCATAAAGACCCTTTTGCAGATGAGAAAACTGAAGTTCAGGGAGGTTATGAGACCTGTCAGAGTCACACAGCTGAGGACTCAGGTTTGAGGCCCAGGGCTCCCGACGCCAACACTCCCCGTCCGCCCTCCTGAGCGCATCCTCCCTGCCCTGCTGCTTGTGCTGTGGACGTGAACCCCGCCTGCCCCCGGGACCGCGGCATCTGGGAGGGCCAGGAACCCTGCCATGCGGGGTGCCACCTGGGCTCATGCTGCGTTGCCCGGCAGGCTGGTCCCAGGGATGCCCGTGGAGAGGCCGGCAGTGGGCCTCTCGCTGTGATAACGATCGTGCTTCATTTAGCTCGTGTGTTGCAGTCCTGTGACGGGAGGTTGTATTACGCGACCCTGGCGGCTATCAGGGAGGACACACTGGACAAGACCCGCTGTGCCATGAGCATACATAGGCCAGTCTTTACCTTTGTAGCAACCCATCTAGCCCATTTCACAGACACACACACACACACACACACACACACACACACACACGCATGCACGCACACACCCTGAGGTCACCAAAGGGCTGGGGAATTCTGCTGCATTCACCACGGTCATTAGCTTTTGGCGTTGGTGGTTGGACCAGCAGCCATGGACCTCAGGAAAGAATGCGGAGCTGAGGACACTGGCCCCTTCCAGCATGCCGGCACCCCAAGGAACCTGGGCTGAGGTCCTGGGGTGGGTCTACTTGGTTTTCGTGAATGAATGAATTTCTCGTGGACAGCGACAGGTCCTGAAACTGTGAGAGCCCGCCCTCTGTCAGGTGCCCCAGTGGAATAATTCAGTGCTGGTTGAAATGGTGCCAATAGAGGGTAATTGTTGAGCAGGAATTGAAAATCCCAACACCTGGGGGGTCCAGGCCGGGGAATGATGAGTCAAGAGGGCCTGGGAGAGTGGAATTGTGGGGTCATGTGGTAACTCTAGGCTTGACAGTTTGGGGACCTGACGGACTGTTCTGAAGCGGTGGCACCATCTCGTATTCCCAAGTGGTTATCTTTGGTAATGATTTTTTTCCTCTTCTGCCGTATTTTCAGCCGTGCTTATCCACTATTTACAGTTTTCTCCTGAAGGCGACATTACCCAACAGTGGAGGCAGCAGGAAGATGGGCCACGTCTGGTGGTAGCGTCTGGGATGAGTGAGACTCCGGAAGTGGCTGCACACTCTGGACTGACTGGGACACTTCAAGGGGGAGGGACACTGTAAAGGACTAAGATGCTATGGATAAATGGAGGGGAAAGCACACTCTGGGACCCGCTTGCCGGGGTTCAGTGGGTGTTGGTGGAGACCGCAAGATCCCTGCTATGAAAATGAGGCACACCCCACTTAGGAGAGAGAAGGGCTCCCCCCACGCACCTGGAGTCCCGTCTCCTGTCCTTGGGAACTTCGCATGGAGGCTGTTCTGGGCCACCTGGGACATTGCCACTAATGACATCAATATCTTTAAAACCAATAACGTGAATTCCACAGCAAAGAGGCCTGAGCCAAAGAAGGAATGCTGATGGTTGCTTCTGGGCCCCATGCTGCAGGTGGGGAACAGGTGGGATCCCCAGGTGAGCACTGTCTGGTTGGAACAAAAGACCTTAAAGATTTGGCCGTTACTGGGGTCAGATTGATCCACTAAGGCCGATCCAGGGCAGGATTCCAGAGCTCTCACTTCACGGCACACACTGTCAGACATTTCTATCAAAAACAGGTTCTTTCCACTCCCCCCGAATGTACGTCTCTTCGTGTGTTTGGTTTACAAGGATCCAGTGTTTCTCTTTGAGGAGCGTCCTATGATTCTGGTTTTGTAGAAGTCAGAATTCTCAAATGCTACAGCTTTGAAGGTCATCCAGCTTAGACCGGTCTCTCTCTCTACCCAAACAGATCATTCTACTGATCTTAAGATCAGGAAAGATCCTCCGGGCATGTTACTAAAGCTCTTTCTCTAAGCTTCCTTATGAGAAAATAGGGCGAAATAATAAGGTCCATCTCAGAAGGTTGTTGTGAGGATTAAATAAGATATGTGTGTAATGTTCTTAGTGCTGTGCCAAGCACACTGTAAATATTCAATAAATGGCAGTATTATCATTGTCGGCAGCAGCATCATCAACATACAGTATTTTCTTTGTGTCCACACCTTTTTTGAATCAATCTAGTCTGCATTTGGCTCGTAAATGAAAGCTTCCTTCCCCGGCTCAATTACAACACAGGAGGCAGAGCGCCGAAGCTCATTCCAGACTGGCAGGAACCAGTTCTTACCTTCTGAGGGGGCGAGGTCTGGAACACCTGTGACAGCCCAGGTGGACCAGCAGGCGCTTACGATGCCACGCCCTCTAGTGGAAGGGCGAGGTTCCTGAACTCAGGTGTGCAAGGAGGCAGGTGAACTGGACCCTTCTGCAAAACCAAATGAATTTTCATGCCTTCTGAATCCAATTCTCCTGATACACAGCCAGTAAAAAAGTCATCAGAATCACAGGCGATGCAAACAGAGATGTGTCCTGAGGGATTTACATTCGTAATGTCCTTTTTCTGCCTCGTGTCTTAAATATATACTCGAAACCAAAGAGTGAGATGGGCGGGGGGTGGGGGGGGGCAACAGTAATAGCTACGGGGTTTCCTTTTGACTTAAAAATTGTTTTTAGACATTTCATAAACACTCATTTATTACTGAAAATTGAGAACACACATCAAAATAGGTTATTCTCAAATCTTTTATTTGCATCTGTTGAGTTTTCAGGTGCATTTTGCAGTCTGCCCTGTCGGAGGAACAGTTTTCCTGTGTCCACAGTGAGGGCCCCACGCTGTGCCAGGGGCTGTGGGAGACAGGAGACATTCAAACCCAGAGACTGAATTAAAGTTTTTTGTCTGGTTGTGGAGACCAGACTGATCCTTAGAAGCAACTGGACAAAAAGAGAGAAGATGGCTTAAAATAAGGGGCTAAGTTATTTGTTGAGTGAGTTGAAGGGAGAAGGATATTACTGAAGGTTCAAATAATCCAGGAAGTCTCCATGAGGGAGAGACCTGAGCTGGAACTTAATAGACTTAATAAAAATAACAAGTAAAATATGATAAAAATGAATAAAATAAAAATAACAAAGAGTTATAACGGTGGCAATGGCTCTCCCTCCTTGGGCTCTCCCACGTGCTGGGCACTCGGCTTCCTACAGAAGACAAGCACATCCTTCAGGGAGAAGAGGGTCCCACCTCCCTCCCCAAACTCCTGCTGGTGTCCCCACTGGTGACCCCAGCCAGAAGCCAGAGAGCACTGACAGAGTCCACGTGGTCAGGCCCCAGGAATGGAGGCAGGAGAGAAAAACAGAAGAGTGGTCCGGAGGGCTGAGCTGAAGCTTCCAGGACCTGAAAGCAGGGCTGCAGGTGGGTCAGAGCATGAGACGAGCAGAGTCCTGGACTGAGAGAGTTTTATCAGACAGACTGTTGGGTCTGGCCTTAGAGGTGGGGTCCACAGAAGACAGTGATGGGATCCCCAAGCTGCTCCAAGCTTTTAAATAGTAGAGGGATGGATGGCATCACTTTTATCATTAGATTGTGCTGGGCTCTTAATCCAGTTCTCTTTATTTGTTTACTTTAAACCCTCGCTACCAAACACGTGGTCCTCAGACATCACCTGGGAGCTGATTAGAAATGCAGGATCTCAGCCCCACCTGGGCACACTGACCTAGAATTGCATTTCAGCCAGATCTCTGTGATTCACAGGCAGGTTGCCTTGGAGAAGCACTGCTTTAAGTCACCCCAGGGATTGGAATAGGTGGGGTGGGGGTGGTTGGGAAGAAGCCAGTTTAGAGTTTAATGTGGGACTGTCCATCTTGGCTGCAGGGTATCGGGTATCAAGAATAGGAACTGACTGCTGTCTGTGGCTGCCGACTGCCTTTCCTTCTACCAGGGCAGACATTGCTAACCGATTGCCGGCTGCTTCCTTGCAGACCTCAGAGATGGCCCCACGATTCTCTCAACACAATACACCCCTAATCCATGGTTTATCCATCCGAGCTGGCGAGTGAGATGAAATTTAGTTGCCAAATATATATGTAATATTGTCCATTTATAATTTTTGGCAGAAATATGAAATCCATGGATTATCAGAAAATGAACACCATGCCTGTCTTAAACATTATCCCTGCACACCCACGTGGTGCCATGGCCGGCAAGCAAGAAGCTCAGCCTAGAAGTTAGGAGGCAGGGAAATGGTATAATACGTCTGAAGCATCAGCCCTGCGGGAGGCCCGCCGGACACTGTGGTCACCATGGACAGCTCTGTCTCCGCTGGCGGGAGGAGGGTGGGAGGAAATGCACTTGACTGGGCCTGGGAGGATGGGTGATCATGGCCAGGGGATAAGCACAGGGAGATAGAAGGTCATTCCAGGCAGAAGAGGAAGCCACCTGCTCAGGCAGAAAGTTGAGTTCTAGACTCAGCAGGCTGTGTTCATCTGTCAAAGGGTGTTTGTTTGAGTTTGCAAAGCAGCCATTCTCTTTCTTTGACTCCAAGCATACCTGAACTGTTATTTTTATTTTTTAAACCTCTAAAAGCGAAGTTAAACATAGAAATGACAATACCAATGACCACGCGAATTTGACAACCATTTTGGAAATTGGTCAATGGGTGGATTTAAGTTGCCGTCTCTTATCTAAAAGGGCTGTGCTTGAGTGACTGTGATGTGTCAGTCACCGTGTATTCTGACCAGATGTGTTGAGACAGGCAAAGGTCCATTTCCGAGTTCTTCCTTATATGGCTTCAGGCAAACTGGATGGGATTGAAAGAAGTGGTTGTTCCGATTCATGGTGGCTTGATACAATGAAGGTGGCTCTGCAAGTGGTAGAGCTGGAATGTCCAGTCATGAGCCCTGTCAGTGGACCTGGGAAAAATGGAACAAAGGATCTTAAGTTGCATCTGGGTGGATTGCACTCAGTGCCAAATGCAGTGTAGACATCAACTCATGGTGTCTGTTGAGCAGGGTGACATGCTGGAGTGGTGACATCATGTCACATCGAGATAGCCTCTAGAGTCAAAGGAGACTTCACGACCTGGCTCTGCTGCGCATCAGAGAGTAACTGGGGTGAGCTGTGACTCCTCATAACTCGGGGTTCCCCTCTTTATAGCAGGGACAGGAGCAGCGGTTAGCACAGTGCCTGGCACTGAGGAAATGCCCAACACAAGTGGCGGTGGTGTTTCCTCCCTTGTGTTGTCCTCAAGATCCCGCTAGTGTATCATACAGGAAATTTGCTAAAATTGTATTATATAATTTGTTTTATGTTAAATGGTGGGGGGTAGCTATGCTTGAGAAATATTTCACTCATGACTACCGTGTATAACACACGAAATCTTGCTGTAAAACCAAGGGACCCCGTTGTATCTGAAGTGGATCCACTACGTCTCTGCACGTGTCGCGTTATCAGACACGATAGACGCTCCACATTGCGTGCTCTCCAATCTGTCAGCATGTGCCAGGTGTGGCAGCTATTCCCCGCCTACTGCCAATATCGGGGGTGACACACCGCGAGGGGTGACTTTGACCATTTAAACCATAACACTTAAAGCAGGTCTGGGAGAACTTGCCACGATGATTGGACGGATGGTGTTGCAGGGGCGGCCTCTCCCGGATTTCAGGCTCCTGGAGGCCAGCTAATTCCCTGACAGGCACCACCGGGCCTTCCCACCTCTGTTCCCTTTCTTGAATTAGTCGTCTCTTTTCTCCACAGGGGTCCCTTGGAGAGCACCACCCTCTTTTTTTTTGACGTGATTTCAGAAGTACAGAAGAGGAGCACAAGAGTTCTTAAGATCCCTTCGCTTAGATTCCCCGAATATGAATATTTACCTTATTTTCTGTGTCCCCCCTTTCTCTCTTCCACACCCGCACGCAATTCTACCAGCTAATCTACAGATTTTACTCAGATTTCTCCAACTGTCTTAGGAAAGGTCTTGCTTTGCTGAAAGTGGATGAATCTACTGGCTAAAAAGATGTGTCCCGTCTTCATCTCCTATCCTACGCCACTCTCTGTTCCCTCCCTGAATTATTTTTCATTTTTGGTCCACTTCGAATGCTGTCATAGTTCAGAATCAGTAGTAATACTGACAATAGAAACTGTTTCCTGTGGGCTTCTCTTTCTCTGATGCATCTCTGTTTCCAGCAATACTCCAACGACTAGCCAACAGACCACGTGTTTCAGGGCTGAGTGATCACTGAGGTCTGCAATTATTTTGAGATTTGACTTCTGAACCTAACTGTGTGCGGGTGTGTTTTGTGGGAGCATGTGCACCCGTGTAGGTGAGCACAGCGCAATGCAGGGGGCACCTGAGTTAGGGTACTTGAGTGCTGGTTGGTCTTTTCATACAGCCCTCCTGGTTGACCTTGGGCAAGTAAATCCAGTTTTATGGGGCTTTAGCTCACCACCTGTCAATAACCAGCAGGTAAGATCATCATTATTTAAAGGGATTTGTTTTGTTTTAGCATTCTGATTCTAAGTACATAGATACAGTGAGCCTGTGTCTGCATGTGTGTCTGTGCACATGTGTGAGCCTGTGCAGGCGAGGGTGTAACCAGGACCCCAGCTCCATCTCTCTGCCTTCCTTCGTGCCTGGGCTCTGTCCTCGTGCCGGATCCCCGTGGTGGCAGGATGGCTGCCACAGCAACTGGAACAACCAGCTTCCTTGTTGGTTCCCAGGTGGACAGGAGCCCCACTTCTACCTGCAATCAGTTCTTCCTCTGCCTGTTTGGGCCACTCCTGTAAGAGCCCGCCCCAACCCTAGCAACAGTTGCCAGGGGGCTGCCAGGAACCGATTGGTTGAAGCCTGAGTTCCTGAACCAATCGTGGGAAAGGGGGAGTGGCTTGCTGTGCCCACCTAACTAATTGAGCCCCATCCCTGATCTGTGTGAGCTCTCAGCACCTACAGGTCACCTGGGAGAAGCAGAAAGTTGAAAAAAATCGGGATTCTCCGAGGAACCAGGAAAGTGGATGCTGGGACAGCAACCAGTAGGGTCCACTACAAAATCCCATTTTACAGATGAACAAAGTGAGACTCAGGAGGATTAAACTTGCCCATAGTTGCAGCTGGCCAGTCAAGCATTTAAAACCAGGTGTAGGTTGGCTTCAAAGCCCATGAGTTTTCCATTGTACCTTGATCCCTCCCTTTAGATGGAGGACAGTTGTGCCACGCCAGGTTAGTAGCCTACCACTTATTCAACCAGCCTGGAGTACCTATTTCAAAAGTTGTTCATCACAGGGATGGCCATAGCAGCATTAGTCACAATAGCCAAGAGGTGGAAGCAACCCAATCATCCATCAGTGGATGAACGGACAAACAGAACAGGGTCTATCCCTACAATGGAATATTATTCAGCCTTAAAAAGGAATGAAGTACTGATGCAAGCTACAACATGGATGAGCCCTGCAAACATTATGCTCAGTGAAGTAAGCCTGTCACACAAGACAAATACTGTAGGATTCCATTTATACGAGGTTCCTAGAGGAGTCAAATTAATAGAAACAGAAAGTAGGATGGTGGTTGCCAGGGACTAGGGGAGGAGAGAATGGGGACTGAGTGTTTTATAGGGGACAGAGTTTCAGTTAGGGAAGATGAAAATGTTCTAGAGAAGTTCTAGGTGGTGACAGTTGCACAACAATGTGAATGTACTTAATGCCACAGAACTATATGCTTAAAAAAGGTTAAAAGGGTAAATTTTATGTCGTGGACATTTTACCACAATTTTAGAAAAATAATTTTTTTTAAGTTGTGCTTCAGAGGAAATCAGTGTTTTAACCCCTGTGTGGGGAAGTTTTGCGGCCGTGTCCGTATCAGCCATTATTCTGGTCCCTCAAAAGCCTTCCTAAATTCATTAGCACACCAACATCAGCTGCCCCTAATTCTCTCAAATATTATCCAGAAAAGTGAGCGGTGACACATGGACACACTTCTAAATATTCCTCCCGACAGCATTAGTTGGCCTGACATTAGAAATGAATTATTTTCCATTATCCCACTGACCCCTGTTGTGTGTTCTATTAACACCACATGTTACATTTCTATATTTTTAGGAAAGCATGGCCTTGAACATTCTCTGCCACCCCCCTGGCATGAGCACAGCCCACATGGTGCATGGAAGCCAGCAGCCTCCCTTCACCCAGCATGGTCTCGCACGTCTTCCCAGCCAGAAGGCGTGCGTGGGCCGAATTCATGTGATCAGGGAAAGGTGGATTTTATCAACTCCACAAGTCACAGTGAAGTGGGCCCACGTTTTGTAAAACACGTGTTTGGCAAATGACTCCCTGTGGGTTGCAGAAATCCAGATGGAGAAAGTTTTCAAAGTGCAATGTCAGAATTCCACATCTGCTGATCCCAACAAGTGCACGGGGCCGGCGAGCAGAAGTGAAAATCTTATAGCATGGATGTGGTTCTATGGCGCATTCAAATCTAGAAGGTCAAAGCCATAATGTCCATAACCCCACTGGGCTTGGGCATCGTTAGTGCTGGGAGAAGTCTTAGTGTCACCTAGAAGAAATCTCATTTTCACAGACTAGGAAACCGAGGCACAGGAGAGTAAAGTGAGTTGGGAAGCTGCCCACGGTTGGAACTGGAACCTGGGGCTCTGTAGACTCAGCGCAGTGTCCTTCGGCCTCACCATGCTGGACAAGGCACTGGCGAGTAGCCCGTGACAGCACGGGTTTGATTCTCTAGGCGCTGCCGTTCATTGCTGTGTTACTAAGTCTGGTTGCTTTACCACTCTGATTCCTGATATCCTTGCGCACAAAATGCGAGTGGTAATAGCAGCCCCTTCACCAGGCTGTTGGAGGCTTACCTGACACAGTGCTTGGTACATAATAAGGGACTAATAATGGTGAGTCATGGTACAATAAAGAGGTGCCAAGAGAATACCACCTGTATAGGAGGGCCGAGGGACTGGCTGGAGGCGGAAGGGCTGGGGGAAATTGCTAGCAGAGAGGGGCCTGCAGGCCCTATTGCCATGTTCAGGCTCGGTGCCATGCTGGGCTGAGAGACAGGAGGTTGTCACCGTGAGCCCTTTTTCAGACCGACATGGCAGTGTGCTGTACTTTGACACTGTTACTTGGAAGCTCTGCTGGCTGTTCTCCGTTTACCCCTCCAGGTCCATTCTCCCTGTGGCTCTGTGCCCTAGAGGCTGCCCTGCTTCCTGCTGGGATCGGCCAGTGGGAGAGACCAGAAGCAGATAGGAGGTGGGAGCAGAGAGAGGGTGGGGTGATTCTTCTCTGCTCCCTCCCTGCCTGGCTGTAGCTCTCCCAGCTCTCTCTCCTTGCCCCTTCCAGCCCAAGTGGTGATGACTCCCTGCTCCTGTTGGTCTCTGGATGCTTCCCCATCCTTTGTTGGTTCCCCAATCCACTCTGTGAATGCCCACCTTGGTGACACCCTCTTCAGTTACCTCTGGAGGAGGCTGCTTCCCCGGTGAGACGTGACTGATACAGGAGTCGACTGTCAAACCACAGGCATGTTGACATCTGAATTCACGGTAAGGATATTACGTTTTCTGTACAGTTTTGAGATCCCACATAGAAGGAATGAAGTTTTAGGGAAAAGTGACCCAGAGGCCTGGGCTGTTTCTGCGGGCATAAAAAGTCTGCAGAGACCAGAGCTTATTTGGAGGCCACAGTGACTCCCCCTCCCACACCGCCCCCCAGACAGATGGTTTCTGAGATCTGGGGGCTGGCACGGCACTTAAATTTCAGTCCAGTCTATTGTATTACAAACCAGCACCCTTCCCTTTCTCCCTTCCTCCCTCCCTTCCTCCTTCGTTCCTTCCTCCTCCCTGTTCTTCATGAAGCACAGAGCCAGCGAGAACAGATGTGAACCCCTTTCTGGAGCTTATAACCCAGTTCAGCGGTTATCAACTGTGGTCCTTGGACCCTGAGGGTTTCCAGGACCCCTGCAGGGGATCCGTGAGGTCACACTATTTTCATAATACTAAGATGTTATTTGCCCTTTCCACAGTGTTGATATTTGCACCAATTGTGCAGAATCCATGGTGGGTAAAGCTGCCATGCCTCAGCGTGGATCAAGGCAGTGGTACCCAAGTGCACTTACCAGGTGTCGTATTTCTCACCATCACATGCCTGCAGTTAGAAGAGCGCTTTATTTAAGAATGTCCTTGATGAAGCAGTGAGATTGTTAATATTAAATCTTGACCGTTGAGTATATGTCTTTTTAATATTCCAGATGATGAGATGGAAAATACACAAAAAGCATGAGCACGTCTGCTGCCTTCCAGTATCTGGATCACGTGCGGCGTCTGGACGGACATCTCCAGGAAAAGCACTCGAGTGATTGAGTTATGAGCTGAACCATCCACTTTTTTCAAAGAACGCTTATTGAAAGAGTGATTGACAGACAAATGATGGTTATTCATGTTACCGTACTTAACAGATATGTTTTTGGGCGTGGACAAAGTGAGCCTGTTATTTCCAAGAAAAATTCAAACCTTTAAGCCAAAATTAAGATTTTGGAAAACTTGTGTCTGTCACAATGAGCTTGACCACTTCCCAATTCCTAAAGATTTTCCTGATGGGATCAGTAGTATTTTTCAGGCCGTGAATGGAATGGGTCAACATTTGGGAGAATGCATAACCCAGTGAACCAGTATTTTCCAAATGACCGTGTGGGATGCTGCAGAGTCATGCCTGGGTAGAAGATCCATTCAAAGTACAAGAGAGATCAATGGATTTTAATATAGTGGAGTACAAAAAGGTCATTGATTTGATTTCAGATTCCACATGGCAACAAGTCTTGAAGGAACTACCTCTTGTTGAGTTTTGGTGTAGTATTAGAGAATAATACCCATGATTATCCAAAAAGACTATTAATGTTCCCCTTTTCTTTCCAGCTACATATCTATGTGTGGCCAGGCTTCCTTCATGTGCTTCACCAACGCGACATATTGCACCAGACTGAATGCAGAAGCAGATCAGAGACTCCAGCTGTTTCCTATTAAGCCAGGCAATAAACAGATTTGTGAAACTGTAAAACAATGTGAATCTTCTCGCTACTTTTTTATTTTGCAAAATATGATTAGTTTTTGTAAAATATGTTTTTTGTGTTAACATGTTACAGGTTTACTCCTGTTCTCATTTATATGACTTAATGGATAAAAATATTTTTAAATTTTATCAATTTTAATATCAAATTCTGTAAATATCAATAGATATAAACCACATCAAAACTCTTTGGGATCTTAAAACTCTTTGGGAAGTTTTAAGATTGTAAAGAGGTCCTGAGATCGAAAGCTTTGAGAGTTTCTGTCCTGTGAACGACACCGTAAACCCTAACATCTGTTAATGCCTGAGTAAGAGCCAGGGCACACTCACCATCTATTCTTCCATCAGATCCTCATGAAGCTTATACTGTTGTTAAATTATGTGCCAGAGATTAAGAGTCTGGCCATATAGTGTCAGACTGCCTGGGAGGTTAGGGTTTGGTTCCATCAGTTTAAACGCCGGGTGACCCTGGGCAAGTTTATTCCCTTCTCTGAGCCTCATCTGGACATGGGGATTGCAATGGTTCCCACCTGACAGGTGTGTGTGTGGGAACTAAGTGGTAGTGGAGATGATAGGGTGAGCCTGTAACCAGCAGGCCCTGTGGTCACTGTCTCCTATCCAGGTTCTCACTCAATCCTTGGTGCAGCCCCCAACATGGGTATTGTTGTCCTTTCCTATTTATAATGGGGAGGCTGAGGCTACTTGTGAGGGTGAATGAGATGCTGCCTGTCACATACAAAGACTAGAAACTGCAAACCTCTTTACCACGTTTCTCTTGCTGAGTGTGACGCCTCTGCCGAAGATCCTTTTCTGGAGGGTCAGGATGCCCACTGGGCAGCAGGGAGCCTCACCCCCAGAGGACAGCACATATCTGGGCAGGCATGGCTTTGCTTTCCTGGCCTCGGGCCGACGGAGTGTTTCGAAACGTCCAGGGAGAAAAGGAAGACGCAGCCCACAACAGAGACGGCCCTTCCCGGATCCTTGAGAAACAGGTATTTCATGCTGGGTCTGCGTACAGGAACTGCCAACAATCCCTGAGCTTGTCTGCCTGGCTGTGGGGTAATTTTACAAATTGGCTTTTACTGGCAGGGGAGGTGGGCGGATGTGGGTAGTGGAATATTCCGCTAGGTCACAGGTTCAGATCTGGCCCGATTGTTGGAGACTTCTGGGGCTATCTGCCCTCTGAGAAACTGTTTTTCTGTTTTGACTGGCGACTTGGACAACGTCTTCAGCCAACAAGTATCTAGCAGACCTACTAAGTTTTAGGCGCTGTGCTGAGTGCTGAAGACACGGAGGTGAGCAAGCCTGACAGAGTTCATGTCATCATGGGAGTTTAAGTCCAGCAGAAAAGAGAGAGAATTCCATAAGCTGTAACAAACAAAGATCTGGGGTGCAAAAGTCACCCCCTCCTCCTGTCTAGTTTCTCATGGTTGAGAAATAAATAGGTGAATAAGCCAATTATAAAAATAGGTCTGGATATCTCAAGATGAGGGTCAAAGCCACCTGGGTTTTTCTTCCTCCATCTTCCTTTCACTTTCTAGAGCGGCGTTCCTCAGACTCGGGCTCTGTCTCAGCTCATCCAGGGTGGGCCTGAGACTTTGCATTTCTCATACCCCCGGGGATGCCGATGCTGCTGGTTGTGGACCTCATTTTGGAAGGCAAGGCTCTTGTGGGCACGTTTGCTTAGAATTTCTGTTCAGTGCTGATCCCTATTGCCCAGAATGGAGCTTGGCACATGGTGGGTGCTTAATAAATACTCCGTGAATGAATGGGTTCTCCGTGGTCGCTCTCCTGTTTCTTGGGACCAAGATCTTGCATCTGCCAACCGGCCCTCTACTCACTTTGGAGCTCTGGTGGGAGGTGAGTGAGCCTGAAAAGGCACCAGCGCTGGTATGATGAGTAACAGACCAGACAGGCAGACACTGGCTCCCTTTTCCTCCGTAACTTTCTACCTCTATTATTTATATAGGATTTCACTTGCTTATGTGTAACCCAAAACCTTACATTGCCACACCAATCCCACCACAGCTCCCAAAATGAGGGCCAGTTGAGCTGCCGCGGCCCCCTCCCCCTCCCTGATGCACGCATGCATCAGCCCAGCTACTGTGACATCTCCCAAAGCAGAGCTGGAACACCCGCCATCCTGCTCGACATCGCGGGCCAGCTCACGACTCAATGTGGGCTCTGTTTATTATTCTAGAGAAGCAATTTTCAAGGGGGTTGAAATACTTGTTAAAATTAAGGTAAAGAATGTAAACCACAGCCAGGCTCATTCACCTTATGCTTCAAAAGCCTCTTGTTTCTCCAGGCACCACCCTCTGCACGCCTCCTGCAGGTCTCAATTAGCTCCGGTGAAAAATAAGGCCAGCTGCCCAGTGGATGGGGACAGAGAGGTGCCGAGGAGTGTGGCCCATCTCTGGGGTGTGCACAGCTGTCCTGGGGGCTAGAGGCACCTGCTGGGCTCCTGTGAAAAAGACTGCTTGGGAAGGTTGAAGAAATCCAGTCGATGAACTTGACAAATGATTAGAAGAGAAAACGAGAGTCTAAAAAAGCCACAGGCATCTTAGGGACTCGCCATCCTTACGGTGTTGACTCCATGGCGTAATGAACCCAGGCAAACATCCCACTCCAGGCTGACGAGTCTTGGCATCTCGGAGCCTGCGATACGTTGAAAGGTGTGGGTGAGGCGTTTGGACAGCTTTCAATAAGAAAAGGCAGAGCCTTTAAGGGAACCCCCGAGAGGCTGCTTCCGGCACAGAATGCCACTTCTTTTTCCAAGGAATTGCTACTTCCAAGCAGCTTTTTATTTTCTGCAGATGTTTCCCTTTAAAAATAATAAATAAATACCATGGGAAAGGAGGGCTATGTGGGGAGCGTTAGACCTGAAAGCTCCTTGAAGTGGCGTTGGCTGTGCTTGAAGGATGAAACCTGTGAGTGAGGCGTCACGCTGAGCTCCTTGCAGGAACCCTCGCTCTCTCAGCTTGGTCCAGATCGGACGGAGGTGCCTTCGGAAAAGCCCTTTCTCACTTCCCCCGGAGATTAGATTGGCAAATGGGGAGAATGGTTAATTTTTTTAAAAAAAATTAATGAATCTCACTTTCTTTCCAAAGTGAGTTCGGACTCGAGTTTCAGGCTGCCTCTTCGACGGCTCCTAGCACCAGCACGGTGCCGGAAGGGCAGGGCACCCCCAACATGTGTTTGTTAGGGGCGTCACTGTTTCTGGGAGAGGAGATTTCAGGATCCGGGTTCAGACCTGGCTCTCCTGCTGTTTGGGAGCTGGGTGGCACCGTGCAGACTCCGGCGTCTCTGAATCTGTCCATCTGTAGAACGTCTTCCTTTTCACTGTTGACGGCAGTGCAAGGACTGTGGACCGCGATGTGGGATGTGCCTATGAGGTGGGAGAAGAGACGGTTAGAACTTCAGACAGGGCGCTTGCAGCCAGGCAGGTGGGGACAGAATCCCTCTGCTCATTAACTATGGATGGACCTCGGCCATGGATGGACCCTCCCTACGTCTCAGGAGCGCCCTCCGTAAAGAGGCGGGTATGAGAGCACCTGCGAGGAATTTGGTCCCTGGGAGCTGTTTATGTTCATCTCTCTGACATCATTAAAGTCCATTGATCCCACCTTAGAAATAAGGTGAGACATCCACCAAGCAAAGACTTAGGATACAAAAGGCACCTCTCTGGCCTTGGAGCTGTGCCTGTGACCAGCGACCCAGGGGAGTCAATGGTGGAAGTCCTGATCCAAATCGGAAAGCCCAAGAACCAGGAATGCTGACAACCAAAGGCAGAAGATGGATGCCCAGCTCAGCAGAGAGAATAAATTCACCTTCTTTCCATCTTACTGTTCTTTCCGGGCCCTCAACGGGTTGGATGCTGCCTACCACATTGGGGAGGGCCATCTGCTTTACTCAGTTCACCATCAAATGCTGGTCTCACCCAGAAACACCCTCCCAGACACACCCACTCTCTGGGCACCACTGAGCCCGGTCAAGTTGACACACAAAATTAACCACCACAGCTACAGCTCCGCACCAGCCTGCAGCTTGTTTCCAAAGCCGCCATAGCATTGTTCCATCGGAGCATGCAGAGCTCTCCCTGAGGCCCGGGGAGCGTGCCGTTGTTGGGATGTAGGGCAGCTGTTAACTATTTCTGAGAGATGGACATCGATTGAGGCTTCGCCAGCCTGGGGCTGTCACAGCAAGGCTGTAGGGGACCCCTTGGCACCTTTATTTTTGGGCGCCGATGGCTGCTTTGCCATAGGAAAGATGAGTGAGATTCCTGGGGCAGAGGGCCTGGTGCTGAGTGTGTCACAGTGTGGCAGTGGCTCTGCTGGTTTGCTCTGAGCTGTGCAACAGGAGTTGAGCTGGTAGAACAGCTCTGCAGCCTGGCGGGCCCTCACATAAATCTAGGATAGAAGAGAGACCAGGAATTCAATTCCCAACAATGCGTTCCTCCTTTTGCACACCGAATCCATCACAGGGGGACTCCGAGGCCAGGGCGTAGTAAGTGGACGGTAATTTAGAGCGGTGGGTGGTCCCCCGATCATCAGGCAATTAGATAGGAAGAAACGCTCCCTACAGACGACAGACGTGGGCATTTATCTAGCTGCTGGGGGAGCTCAGTGTCCCCCACTCCTTATTCCTCCTGACGACTGCAGGAAGCCGGGAAGCCACATCCCAGTTTCCACATCAGGACCTCGGAGATGCCCGAGATGACTCTGCGACAAGGGGCAGTAGCAGCCACCATTCCAATGTTTGGGCAGGAGAAAGTTTGCATTTTACACCTTGAGGGAGAAAATGGAAACTCTTCCACCGGAAGGCAGAAGTCGCTCTGGCATAAACTTTAATAGCGGGAGAGGGTGTGGATTCACTCTGTGACACTGGATGTCAGAGAAATTCTCTTGATTTATCTGTTTTTCCTCAATCAGATAAATCCAATTGCAACCATCCCCTCCCCCTCCCCCCACCACATGTTAGGTTTGTGAGAAATTTAATTTGGGTCTTCTTGGGGCAGTAGGGTGGGGTAGATGGGGGGAGGTCCATCCTCTAGAGCCAGTTAAGTGTCTTGGGGGTCTTCAGCAATCAGCGGTATTTGAGGGTGGAGTCTGGTGCGCCTTCCACCATGGTTGCAGGTGGAGGCCAACTGCACAGGCTGATGTGGTTGGTCTAGAGCAGGGCAGACAATTCCACCATAGTCTAATCAAGGGTAGGCGAGGAGCTAGTGGTGGTGCAGGTGGAGGAGGGGATGGAGACAGGAGACCTGCCCAGTGCCTGCCACCCTCGGGGCACTTTGTGGATGCCCTACCCAAGTCACCAGCAGGTAAGGACACACCAGCAGATCTGGAGTACTAACCAGGCCATTCTAACTACCCCTCTGGAGGGGTTCCTGAGTAGAGTTGCCAGGTTTAGCAAATAAAAATACAGAATGTCCCATTAAATGGGAATTTCAGATAAACAACTGTATTTGCTTCCAGGGCTGCCATAACAAATCACTACAAACTGGGGGGCTTATGACCACAGAAATTTGTCCTCTCATGGTCCTGGAGGCCAGAGTCTGAAATCCAGGTGTGGGCAGGGCCGTGCTCCCTCCGGAGGCTCTAGGGGAGGGTACTTCCCACCTCTCCCAGCTCCTGCTGGTTCCCTACATCCTTGGAGCTCCTTGGCTTGTAGACACATCACTTCAATCTCTGCCTTTGTCTTCACACGGCGTCCCCGGAGTCTCTGTGTCTTCACATTCTGTTCTTATAAGGACCCCGGCACTGGATTAGGGCCCACCTTCATCCAATATGACTGCATCTTAACTAATTACGTCTGCAAAGGCCCTATTTCCAGTTAAAGTCACATTCTGGGGTTCTGGGTGGATGTAAATTTTTTGGAGGATGCTTATTCAACCCACAACAACAATGAAAAAATTCGTTTAGTTGCATGGGACATATTTTACACTACAATTATTCATTTTTTACCTGAAATTCAAATATTGCACGGTACATATTTATATACCCAAGAATTCTTTGTTGTTTATCTGATATTCAAATATTGCATGGGAAATACCCATGCTAAAAACGACTCCTCTTTTACCTGGCAACCCTGTTCCTGAGTCCCACGCCTCAGCTGAAGTGCAGGCCCCTGCATTCCCGGGAAAGAGCACAGCCCTCCCCACCCGGAGGCATTAAAAGTGTCAACTCCTTGTCCCACCCTGCAGGTACGAGGCCAGCTGTGACTCTGGAAGCTGAACGATGCTGCTGTCCCCTTCCTGCATGGGGGCAGGGAAAGGAAGTGCTTCAGTGAGGTTGCGAAGCAGAAAAAAAAGGTCAACGTTAACTCTTTTCTTTCCAACCCTTAGGGCAGGAGTTGAGACTGCCTGCGGCCCTCTGAGGCACGAGAACTTGGTGGCTCTAAAGCTCTGTGCCCCTCGCAGAGAAGATGGGCAGGGAAGAGAGGACGCCATCAGTGTGCTCAGTGTGCCCAGCTCTGCGCTGAGCCCCACCTGGCCTCCGCCTCGTTCCTGTTCTCACAACGATGCAGCAGTTCCCCAAGCTCCCTGTTTGCACTGAGGGGGCTCTGAGAGGGAGCACAACGCCCCCGAGGTCACGCAGTCGGCAAGTGAGGGAGCGGGATTTGAACCCAGTCCCCTGTGCCTGACTCAGAGCCCACAGGCTCTCGTAACCCGGGCCCCCGAGGTCGTCTCCCCACAGGTCACGCACACACCTATCCATTGCATGAGTGGTTAGTGCACTTCACCAAGTGCTAAAGGCCGTGCAGAACTCAAGGGGGCACGGCAGCGCCGCACGTGGCCCTGAGGCTTCTGGAGGTTCTGTTCTATTTGCAGGTGGTGACGATTGTCGTGATGAAAATGAAGGAAGGTAAAGGCGGAAGAGGAGTGTGTGCACACGTATGTGAGTGTGTGCATGCATGTTTGTGCTCGCACAAGTGTGAATGTGCGGTGAGTGTGTGCACACATGTGCGGTTGTGTGCATTGTGCACGTGTGAGTGTAAGTGTGCGAGTGTGTGTGTGCGCTATAGTAAACAGAGTCGTCACAGGAGGTCTCTCTGGTAAGATGATGTTTTAGAAGTAATCTGAAAGAAGTGAGGGAGGAGTGGTGGAGGGGAAGACTGATTAAGGGGGAGGGAGCAGCAAGAGCAGAGGACCTGGGGCAGGACTGGACCAGTGTGTTGGAGGCTTAGCACAGAGGCAGTGTGGCTGGGACTGAGTTTACACCTCATGGCCTCAGCCTTTTTTGACAGTGGTTCTGTGAACGCATCAGAAATCCTTGGGGAGGCATGGCATATCCAGGGAGCCAAGTCGTTTGTACCGAGTGAGGGAATCTTCAATTTCTAACCCAGTACATGAGAGGAGGGTCAGTCTGTAGAGCAGAGACTCGGGTGGAAAACCCCAGAGAGATCCAGCGTGCTGGCTGGGATGGCACCATCCTTGCTGATAATGCAGGCTCTTTGTGGGGGCAGAGGAATGCACGCATTATCTAGAAATCTAACATGTAATGGCATTTTTCTGTAATGAAAAAACTTCCCCATATCTGTGAGATGTTTCCTGCAGCAGTCTTCACTCACTTCAAGTCTTCAGAATCTGATAGAACAAGTCTTTGGTCACACCCAGTTCAACTGGATCCATCCCGTAGAGCTTACATAGAGCTCATCTCTGGTTACAGGCACCAGAGTTAAAAATGAGCAGTGAGGGGCTGGCGGGGGTGGGGGCGGGGCAGGGAAAGGCAAAAGCTACAAGCTCGGGGATAGACTGGCGTTCTGGAATGAAATATTGATTCCCCCATATTATACAAATCTATAAAGTGGAGGAATATTTTAATCTATTATTAAAGTTGTAAGTTAAAATTTTACATATTCTTTCAGAATCCAAGTTTAAAAAGCTGTAGGTGGCGTATCCTAAGAACCCAGGCACTGGAATCAGACAAACGAGGAGTGGAAGCTCGGCTCTAGCCACGTGGTCTTGGAAGCTACTTTAGCCGAAAAATAGGGAAACCAGTATTTCACGGCTCCCAGTGTTGCTTCAAGATAGCAAGGAATGGAGTCGTTGCGGATGACAAATTAGATATGGGCAAGTCTTGAGATGGTTGTGGTGAATGGAAAGGAAAAAGACAAAGAGAAGAGCTTCTGGCAAGCAGAGAGAAGGTGGCAGATCCAGGGGGCAGGTGAAGACAGTCCAACACACGGAGATGCCAACAAATGAACGGTGAACCCATTCAGAGAGGTGCCTGGAACATTCCCCTGAACGACAAGCTAAATGTGCCAGTGGAAGGGCACGCCACATGTCCAGAAATGACGGTCAACACGACATGTCCTTGTGGCATTCCGGGAAATTTAGAATTACAAAATACTCACTTAAGCACCCAGGGAGGAAAACTTGCAAACTGCTGTAAGGGGAGAAGTCGGGCTGATCTGAAATTCCTCCACGTTTCGTATCAGGAGATGACGGAGCAGCTTCTCCAGTGTTCCGAGGGGAAGAAAACAGAACAGAGGCTGTGAAGTCCAGGGAAGTCGTCTTTCAAGTATGAAGACAGCAAAGAGGTATTTTCAAAAACCAAACAAGAAAACCCTGACTGTGGCACTCAGTTGTCCCACTGGAGGCACTGGAGAACGACTTGGTGAAGGGGAGCTGAGCATGAGACTTATAAAGAATTCCCAATGGAGGTGCCCGCCCGGTTAGCATAGTGGTTAAGTTTGAGCGCTCCACTTCAGCAGCCCCGGGTTCCTGGGTTTGGATCCTGGGCACGGACCTATGCACCGCTCATCAAGCCATGTTGTCCCATATGCAAAACAGAGGAAGACTGGCACGGATGTTAGCTCGGTGACAATCTCCCTCTAGCAAAAAGAGGAAGATTGGAAAAGATGTTAGCTCAGGGCCAATCTTCCTCACACACACACACACACAAAGAATGAAAGAATCCCGAATGGAGAGGCTGTGGTAATGATTGGAGATAAACATGAAATCCATCAGAATGTGGAATTTTGCACACTCAGGGCAGTTGTTGCAGAAGAGAATTTTCATAGTCTAAACGCTAAATATGGAAACGTGCATGCTGGGGGCTACTGTTTCAGAGTACACATCACAACGCACCAGCCCTGTGAGAGTGCACAGGCTGTGGGCAATCAGCGGGGCTGCCCAGAAGGTGGAGCCTTAGTCTCCCCTCCCAGTGGGGAAGGTCAAACAGGCCACCCGAGGGCACTCCCTCCCCTAGTCTTCCCGGTCACTTTTCTTAGCTGGACAGTGACTTTTAGAGATTATCGTCTTTTGTGGTAGAGGATTATTTCAGCAATTCCCTGGTTGTAACTTGCATTTTTTTCCAAGTAAATTCAAGTAATATTAATATATTTTAATTTTAAAATAGCATGGGTGGTGTTACTTGTGTGCATTAAATTCTCTCTCTCTTTGGCTATTTGTATATGTACACGGGAAGACGTTTGAAGACACAGCCATGTTAATACTATTTTGGAGGACTTAATACATTTTGGGCAATTGGTTGCTTTCTTAGGAATTTCTGGTAACTTTTTTTTTAGGTGAGGAAGATTGTCCCTGAGCTAACATCTGTGCCAATCTTCCTCTGTTTTGTATGTGGGACGCCACCACAGCATAGCTTGATGAGCAATGTGTAGGTCCACGCCCAAGATCTGAACCTGGGAACCCCGGGCCACCGAAGCGGAGTGTGCGAACTTAACCACTACGCCACCAGGCCAGGCCCTAACACTTTTTTAAATAAGCAAGCATGAATGATATTTATAAATAGTCGTAAAACCAATACTTACAAACATCCCACTCATGTGCCTTTCTTGGAGAAAAAAACACAATGGAATATATATTGCAGCTCCCTGAAAGACGAATCTAAATTAACTAATTATGGGAAATAAGTGTATCAACAGGCAGAAAACGCTGACTCACTAAACAGAATTACATTTAAATAATTGGGAATCTGGCCTAACACTGAGATGTAGATGTCAAAGTGATTTCCTTTGTTACTTCATAATCTATTCATTTATTCAACCAAGTGTCCGAGTGCCTGCTATGTGCTGGGCACTTCTCTTCTATTTGATGACAGATCCTAAGGTCCTACAGATGAGTGACACTGCCACATTTAGACAAAATAGAAATAAGAGCCAAAATCATTACGGAGCTCACTTTCTACAGCCAAAAGGGGGCTGGTAGAAAGTGTCCTCCCGGAAGGAAGCCGTGATCGTAATTGTCGTCAGTATTCAACCCCAAATAATGTCCCTTATTGTTTTTATAAGAAGCAAACTGCTAAAAGTATGAGTAGGAGGAACCAGAAAGACAGTGATGAGAGAGTCCCTGGGCTTCTAGATCAGTGAACGGAAATGTGGGTGTTATGTTGACTCATCAGACACGCAACAAAAGTTGTATTAAAAGGGGAATCCCAAGCAGGTGTCAGCCCAGACGCCACCTCTTCCTGCTTCTCCTCAGGGACTAGACCTCGACCCTCCTGGAGAGATTAACTAAAGCCCAGCGCTGGGGCCCTGCTGTCTTGCAGGGACCTTGCCAGACCCCTGCCAACCGTTGCCCCAGTCTGATGCCCAGTTCTAGGGCCGTGTTTCATTAGGTGGCCCCAGCCAATGCTGCAGTGTCCCTTACAGTCTGTGGGCCTTCAACCATGCCCAGCAGCGCCCCCGCCATCATTATCCTGCTGGATGGTGTGTTCAGATCCTCCCGGGCCACTTCGTGCCGAGATGCCGGGGGAAGCTGCACTCTAGTCGCTGGGCCGCCTGCCCTGTAAGGAACCAGAACCCAGACAACCAGCATCGATCCAGAAGCCTTGGACATCAAGCCTTGAGCATCTTAGAGAAATAATGAGAAAGGCTTTCTTACTCCTGCTGACTTCAGAATGCCACTCTGGATTCTGGCTCCAGCCTCTTTGAGACTGTAAACATCAGGGTGAAGGACAGCCACTCCTGACCCTGTCATTCCTCTCTGTGGCCTCCCTGCGGATGGATGCCCAGACGAGGTGGGTGGAGATGGGTTAACTGTCCCAGTCTGATAAGAGTCCCTACAAACACTCTGAATCAATGGGCAGATTTAGCTTTCCCACACCGTGCCACACGTCAGCACCTGCAACATCTGGTACAAATCCAGCGGCCTCAGTCTCACATCAGGAGGGGTATCACTAGCGGCGGTTGAAAGAGGAAACCTCGTGGCAAAGACAGAAGGCGCTCTCGGAGACGATGCGGTACCCACCTCCAACTCCACACGGCCTGGGGGTAAACAGTGGCTTCACGTCTGGCCTCAGGAGACTTTGCTCTTCTACTGGAGGCTAAATTTGTCCCCTAGTGCCCACTTCCCTGTGGAAAACCTGGGCTAAGACTTCACATATAACTTAACTCGGTCAAGATACAGACGCACATTCATGCGAGGCAACAGAGGCTCGACTGTGTCCCCGCTGCAGGCAGAGGGTGGACGGAGAGGGAGGCCCGAGATGCTGTCACTCCGAGGACCTGCTTCAGGGTCAGCTTCCTGGGACAGGCCTGCGAGTGTCCGCTCTCCAGCCTCCCGTTCCTCTAAGCGCTGAGTCCACGTGGCTTCACCAAAGCTCCTGTGGATCAGAACCGGGGTTCACGCCTGATTTCTATCAACTCGAGTCCTAATGCACTAAAGAGTAGGGTCCTCCCACAAAGGGATGGGAAGGCCCCCCAGCGTCCGAACTGAAAAGGCCTGGGGTGTAAGGAGGCCACGGAGTGTGGACAGCTGGAGCAGGCAGGTGAGGAGACATGGAGGTGCTGACCTGGCTGGCAATTTGCAGTAAACACTTCTACTTCATTTGATTATCTGTTCCGGCTAAGGGGTCCCTAACGTTCTCCTGGGGTCCAGAACATCCTCCCTGATGAATGTTCCCAACCTTCTGTCCTCACAAACCGTTAGATCCAGCCCCTCCTCAGCACAGGGAGAGCCCCTGAGTCATCTTGGTTTCATTTCTCTTGATGGATTTAATTGCACTATTGCTTTTTATGCCTATTTATAGTAGTGGTTTAATTTGTTTCTCTCTGGCCTCCCAGCTCCTCCCCAGAACATCAGCTGCCGGGGAGAAGGGACCTGTGCTGTCATTTTCACGGAAGCACCTCAGGCCTGGACTATCGTAAGCGGCCAGTAGCCCATTGACTTCATTATTTAATGACCTGTGATCAGAAGGCCCACAGAGATGAATTAAGTGAGTGCCTCAGAGGCGCTCTCAGGCCACTTGTGTTTGCTCCTTAGGCAGAGCGAAGACAAGCAGGGATACGAACTAACCAAATGAGAATTTCACGCCAGCTTTTCTCCTGAGGGGTGGCAGCGACCACCAGAAGACGAATCAGCTAAAGACGCGATGAGGAAGAACGGGAATCTACACTATACCCTGTTGGCCCCCACTCAGAACAGGTCCCCTAAACACCTCCTGGCTTGTGGATATGGCCTCTCTGGGATCATTTGTCCTCAAAAAATGGGTAGAATGGCTAAGACATTGTGGGCGAGGAGAAGAGAGGAGCAAGATGGACTTGGAGAACTCCTCCAATTCTGATGTGCTCCCTGGTCCAGGAAGACGTAGTCAGGAACTGTCCCTCATGAGTGACCTGTCTAGTAAGTGCCGCATTCATTCACTCATTCATCCAGCAAGCGTTTCTTGAACGTGGTATTAGTCAGCTCGGGCTGCCATAACAATGTACCACAGACCGGGGGACTTAAACATCAGAGATTTATCCCCTCCTGCTTGGAGGCTGGAAGTTCCAGATCAAGGTGTCTGCAGGTTGGTTTCTCCAGAGGCCTCTCTCCTTGGCATGTAGATGGCCGTCTTCTCCCTGTGTCCTCACATGGTCCTCCCTCAGTCCACGTCTGTGTCCTGATCCCCTCTTGTTACGAGGACACCAGTCTCACTGGATTAGGACCCGCCCTGATGACCTCATTTAACTTAATCGCCTCTTTAAAGGCCCTATCTCCAAATACAGTCACGTTCCAAGGTCCTGAGCGTTGAGACTGCGACGTGTGAATTTTGGGGGCACAACTCAGCCACAGCAAACACCAAACACTACCCTGACTTCTTGTCAGTGGGAAGCAGATAAAACCCCTGGTATTATGCAGCCTGGCCCCTGACTGGGGAAAGAGACAGTGAGCCAACCAAATCGACAGTGACGAATGTGTGAAGAATAATGCAGGGAGGTGTGTGGGAGGGAGTGGTTTGCAATTCTAGAAGCAGTGGTCCAGGGGAGGCCGGACTTCAAAGAGGACACTGGAGCCACGTGCAGAGAAAGGTGAGGGGCGAGCTGGGAGGATCCCAGGGACAGCGCTCCGGGGGGGGGGCCGCTGTGGGCAGAGGGTGTTGAGGATGGACTGTGTCCAGGCACTGGCATAGAGCACGGAGGCCATGTGGCTGACACGGGGGGAGAGGGGGTGCCCACGAGATCATGGGGATGGCGAGGGCTTGGGCTTTAACTTGAGTGCTGTATTTTCCGATGAAAATTTCCTCCCTCAGCATTTTGTCAAGCGGTCAACACCTTGCCGTTTGTTTCTGTCCCCGGGGGAGCCGTGCATGTAATCGGCGTCTTGGGCTCAGGTCGCAGGCAGGCACGGCCCATCCAGCCCCCGGAAGGGTGTCGGCTGGTGGAGACCATCCAGGCTGGTTGGCGTTGCCGCGGTTCCTGTAATAAGGCACAGGACAGGCTGACCAGTTCAGAATTTTCTCACAAGGCTGCCGTGAACTTTACAGGGTGTGAGGCAGGCTGCAGCAACACAAAACACACAACAGAAAACAACACACTGACACTGTGTGGTCAGCACTCAGCGTCTCCTCTCGTATAGTTCGCTGAAAAGTAGAATAAGCTCAGGGGGCGGGAGACCGTAGGTCAGATCCACGATTGAGAGAAATCTGTTTGGAGCTGCAGCTGGGGTGCGGGGCTGCGGGTGGAACATTTGCTGTCGCAGGGATTTAAAGAGGCAGAAGCTCATTTCCTGCGATTTATGGAACTTGCTGACTTTTGTTCTGGCGCGGGCTTCCACGGACTGGGAGACCCATTGACACGCTGCTGCTTGTGGAACCAGCGTCCACGGAATCGGATCGTGGCCACCCGGAGCCCCCGGGACGCGCTCCTGCTGCAGCCCACGCTCAGGAGAGAGGTGGTGTAAATACCAGAGCTGGTCAAACGCAGGGCCGGTCCATTTTGATTTATGACTCAGGCAAACAGTCCATTAATCCACGGGCGGCCCCACTTCTATTCATAGCTTATTGGAGGCAGAAGAATGGCTGCTGGAAGTGGTTTTGAACTGCTTCCTGCGGTTTCCCCGACTCCGAGGGGGCGGGGCTTCTATTTTTAGAGAGTGACCATTGCAATGAAGGTCCAGTCAGCCCATAGACGCAATGTGGGGACTGTGGGTGACCCGGGCAGACTGGGTGGGCTCTCCATTCAGACGGGATTTTAAGAGTTTCAAGTAACACGTAGTGGAGAAGGCCACCACTTCCTTCTGAAGGGCTAAAAGGGTTTGTCTGGGCCAACTGACGCTAGGACACTTGGCTATAAAATGTGTCACTGTCGTTGGAGACCTGGTGGCCTCCCCATATGAGGCTGCATCGGTGGTGTCCGTGAGACACCGAGACATTCATTTGCTCATTTGCATTTATCAGATACCTTCTCAGATGTGATCCTGTATTCTGGATTCTTTTTCAGAATGGCTCAATCTCAAATATTCTATTCTCTTCCAGTCAGTGGGTCCTGTTGGTGTGAGGATTCACATGTAAGTCGTCTGTGTGTGAAGTGGTCCCTGCCGACACCTCTCAGGGAAGGGGCAAGTGAAGCAAGGAAGGGAGAGAGCCGGGACCACCGATACTAGAAGTTTCCTCCGAACGTGCTTTGAGGCCAACTGGCCCATTTCTCTGACTCTGAGGCGGTGTTTTCTTTGGAAGATAAGGGACACTCTTTGTGACTAGGATGTGTCTCAAATTGACAGGTAGGCCTCCACACGTGGGACCAGGACGCTGGGGAACCGAGCAGGATAGGGAATTCACAGAGGCCTTCGATGGAGGATGTCCTGCTTACTATGGGCTCTCTTTACCTCTCACTGTTATTTCTCCTGGTTCTTATCTCGTCACAGATGAAACTTCGTCACCACTCCACGTCCGTGCAGCCCTTTTCTTGCTATGAAGATTGGTGCTGAATGTTTTAGATTTCTGTTTCTTTTTCTCTCTCCGTTTACCCTCTGTTTAAAGTTTACACTTTGCATCTTATTTTATTTAATCATAAATATGCACTCATTTAGTGCAAATCACACCCACAATGAAATACCACCAGGAGGAGGATGGCTAAAGTTAAAAAGACTGACAATTCCAAGTGCTGACAAAGATCTGAGCAACAAGAATGCTCATCCACTGTTAAGAAAGCAGGATGGCCTCTCTTGTCCCTCTCTTGTCCCAAGTCAGGCCAGGAATCCGGGCAGGGGCTCTGTTAACCGGACTGGAGAGCTCAGAGCGGCCACCAGGAACCCAGCCTTACCCTGTGCCAGGCTTCCCTGCATACCTGCACCCTCTCGTGTGCCCTCTACACCTACCATGGGGTGAGCATGCTGTTTTCTGCTTCTTGCAGATGGGGAAACTGAGGCATGGAGAAGGTGTGTACGTCCTTTGCGAGAATGGGGCCAGAGTGCAGAGAAGTGACTGGGAGAGCTGCTGAGCAAGCCGCATGCCACAGCACCTTCCCCCACGAGGTGCGTGCCTGCTCTGTGAAATGCCTGCTTGGGCTGGATCCCGGAGTGGACGGGAGCCACCGAGGGCTTTCTCCAGTGCGTGCAGTGATAAGAACCGGGCTTCAGGAGCACCCTTCGGGCCAGCAGAGGGCCAGGAATGAGGCCCAGCTCTCTGCACCCTACCTGGGTCCAGTCTTCGTGGGTTGATCGCCTCCTGGGGCTGCCCCCGCAGAGCCCTGCCAGCCTCCCTCGCAAGCACGTGTTCTGGCCTCGGCTCAGGGCCAGGCGTGCTCACACACACGCATGAGCAGTGATGCAAATCAGAGCCCCTTGAGATGTATGTTTTCTTCCAGATCAGACATAGAGATGTGAACTCCCAGCCCTTCACCAGAGGGGCCGCATCTGAGTTATATTAGCCAAACCCGACCCCCGGTTTATCTTTCCATGCCCGAAAACAAGAATACATTTTTAGTCTCATGACATGCTGTACTTTGGAGAAAAGGCACAAAGACTTAAGTCACCCTGATATGGTTGCAGCCAAGCCCCTCCTCTGGATTCCTCTCCAGCTTTCCGGGACTGTGAGAGAAGAAGGGAAGCAGATCCCAGCTCTCAGTCCTGGTGTTTCTCAACCACCCTGCCCTGTTCGCTCTCATCCACCAACATACCCCTGCAGGTTGCTTTTCATCTCAACACCACACGTCAGAGAACAATGTTTGGTTTCGGTAGCACAGGTTTGTCTATTGCAAAGGACTGTCTAAATGGGGTTACCCAAGGTGGGCTCCGGGGATTGTCTGAGGGAGCGAGAAACCAGGAACAAATGCAGAAACCATGGACCAGTGCGGCCCCAAAACTGGAAGATTTCCAGCCGAGTGAGCACGGTTAGGAGAGGAGACATCGGTAGGTTTCAGTTCAGACCACAGTCGTCATGAGCTCTCGGCAGACGTCTGACATGAGAAGTCTGTCTTCAGGCCTCTATTGTCTTCTGTTTATGCTTCTTCTCCTTCACTTTAATGCAGCTCCCTTTCCCCCTTTAACACCCCCCCATCTGTGATCTTGTGCACTCAGCATCCCTACCCTACCAAAAATTGTTCAAAAAAACCGATGTCAGTCATTTACACATTAGTATAAATAAGCTATAGATGGGCTTCTTTTCTGGGCTGGAAGTAGCATTTAAGACCCAGCTGTTTCAGTGCTTGAACCAGCAGGTGGGCTGTAGCTGGCTCATCTGTAGCTGAAGCTGCTCCAGCCGGAGGGGGATGCAAACATTTTTCTAGCTACCCACTCGTCAAGGGTACTTGTGCACACCTGCACACACATGCGTGCACGTGTGTGTGTGCGTGTGTGTGTGTGCGGGTGTACACGTACACTCTCTCAGGCCTCCAGGGCGGAATTTAAGTCACATTTTCCAAATGTCTTTGTGGGTATTCCAGCACTGTGAAATACTGCCTGGGTTGTCCTCCAAGAAGGAAGCAAGTGTGTGTTCACGTGTCGGAACAGCCAGCTGGGTCTATCCTTACCAAGAGAGAAAGTGAGGCCCCCGGGAGTGCTGACGACCCTGGGGATAGGGCTTTGCATTTGTTACACGCTCGTGCTATAAACAGGACTCTTTTTTTTTTTTTTTTAATGGTGGCGGGCACCGGCTCAAAGACATCTGCTAAAAAAACTCTGTGTTCTCTCTGCTGACTCATTTGGTGGGAATTACAAACCCAAATGCCAACATGTGGCTGACCCACATGACCCTCCACCGAAAAATAAAGACAGGAGCATTTCAGTCCTTATGTGAACAAACAAGAGATGCAGCCAGATTTTCTTCCTCTGTTTTTTTCTTTTCATTCATATCATTCATTCAAAGTGACCCCCATGTGTCAGTGGCTCCAGATTCGAGAGGAGAGACAAGTGGGTCACAAATCGGCATCTCTTTTTTATTTTTTAACAAGGGAAAAAGAGCCTCCCTATGTAACAGAGGGAAGAAAATTAAAACTCTGACTTGTCTGATCTTCTGGCCAAGTCCTAGAAGTAAAGGCATGGTGTAGGCTGGGGAGACAGAAACCCTGGACTCCCGTCTCACTCCGCCACGAGCTAGCTTTGTCAGCTTGTACTACCCGCTTTCCTCTGGGACCCCGGTTTTCTCATCAGCAAAATGAGGATGTTGGTCTTAGCTCGGGTGGCAGTTCCTTGGCACACACCACCCCATGCCAGCACCCACCCAGGCATTGTTTATTGGTCTCCACGCGTTCACCTGCAGACCTCAGAACCCTTCTTAACCCAGCTCCCCATGGGCCAGTAGCAATCAGTCAGAAACCTAGTCACTCCATGTGGTAATCATATCCACAGGCGGTGTGTTTGCTGACTATTTCCAGTAGTTTCCTGCCCAGGCTGTCAGCAGGATCGAACCGCCTGCCTCCTTGGGTGACTAGTTTAGGTCAGTGAATCATGAGCCACTGAGAAATGGGTCACTTCTGGGCTGGGGCCCTTCATTGCTCCAGTGAGACCTTCCAAGCCTCCTTTCCCTCCCAGGGCAGTTGGAAGGATCACGATGGCGGCCACTTCAGGAACCCAAGCCATTGAGCAGAGGCCTCTGCCAGCCTACGATGGACATGCCACATAGACATTATTTAAAAAAAAAAAAAAGTAAACCTGGGGATTTGGGGCTTGTTTGTTACTCCAGCATGGTCCGGCGCCTCCCGACCGATATGCCAGCCCCAGCCCCTCTGGTCCTGTGGTTTTGTAAGTGTGGGTCTGGTGACTTGGCCACTCTGCCTGATTCAGAGTTGTCCCCTGGGATGTGTCACACTGACACTAAACCAGAGTTCATTGCTAGGCCTCCCGGGCTGTCAGCTCTCAGACCTGCTTGTGGTCCTTCAGGACCGAGTTTCCCAGCTGGTCAAGAGGAGCCAGAGCCACCGTGCAGACCTAACTCCGGGCCCTCCGGTGCAGGGACGTGGGGAGCAGCAGGATTAACAGATGGCAGTTCTACGTTTGCCTCTCTTCGTTTTTATAATGCTTTAGTTTGAAAAATAATTTCTCATACCATTTTTCCTTAAAAATGGTGGGTCCAGGACTGTCGAAGTTTCTGTGTTTTATTCCTATACCTTTCCTCTAGACCAGTATGAGGCCAACGCAAGTCTAAAGAGAGAGGAAAGGGACACCCACCGAGATACCAGCCGACAGACATCTGACTCACCAAAGAGGCGGCTTCCTGCAGGAGGGACATGGGAGTCACTCGGCACCCACGTGTGCGCGGAGCTGTGCAGGCGCCAGAGAGACAGAGAAGGGGCCCTTCCCTGGAGGGCGTCACAGTCCAGGGGGTGGAATGGGGGTGGTGGTAGAGCTGGAATCTGTCAGTCTTAAGGCCCCCAGTTAGAAAGTCAAAATCCCGATGTGAATCTTTTCGAGAGAGCCCATGTCACATAATGGTCCAGCCCTTTGGAATCCGACAGACCCGGTCATAACCCAGTCTGCCACTTTATCACTTAACTGTAAACTTGGGCCGGTCGCTTAACTGGACAAGCTGTAGACTTACCATCATCCATTCCTCACAAACTGGTGTACAGGTGACCGTGAACGTGTGTGTGACATGCTCGAGCCCGGTGCCTGGGGCCCCCGAGGACCCGCAAACTGCTGGCTGGTGTCAGTCGTCTCCAGCAGGAAAGGGGCATCCTGACAGCAGAGGACACCCCATGCACTGTATCCCTGCCACGCGTGTGTGGGAAGGTGACATCAGACTCACTCCCTGGAAGGACGCTGGGCGGATGCGAGGCTCTTAGGAGCCAGACAAGCTTTTGACGGTGCTGGCGGCTCCATCTCTGAAGCGTTACGTCCCAAGAAACATTCACTATGTGAGCAGAACATTTCATGAATGTGCTCAGATGTCTAAGAGAACAAGGATGGAGGATGCCTACTTTTTTTAAAAAAAATTAACATACTATGAATTAATTTTCAAAATTTTGTTTATAATAATGAACTAGTGCAAACACACAGGAGAGCAGAGGCGGTCTCACTTGCATGGTGCCGTGTTAACTGAACTGGTGCGTGAGCCCGTGGGCACGTGTGTCAGTGCACGTGGAGCCGTGCGAAGCCAGGACTGCCTTGTGGAGGAACATGCCGACACTTCTCCACCTCGTGGATTTGACAATCTAATCTAACGCTGGAGTGGGATTTCTGGCAATTTTTGTTCCATCCTTTGCACCATCCTTTGCAATGCATCTTCAGCTCCGTTCCTGAGAGTTTTACGTTGGTTATCTCGTTTCATTTCCATCACACCCTTGTGAGATCCTTGGGGTTAGCCATCTTATAGTTGAGGATACTGGCTCAGAGAGGTGATGTGACCTGCCCAGGGTCACACAGCTCTGGAGGAGATGAGCTGGAATGTAAACTTCATGTTTTTCGTTCAGAACAGCTCTTTTCATTGAACCACAGCTGCCTCCTCTGGTGGACGAGAAGTTCTTGGGAAAATCTTACTGTTAGGAAGGTATGTCTTTAAAAGAAAGGTACTGCCACTAGTTGAAAGAAGCATTTTTCTTGAGGAGTTAGGGGTAGGAATTCACTCTCCTTGAGAGAGGACCCTGAAAAAAACCATGAGCCCTTTCTCCCTCTCCCTCAGCTTAAAAACAAGTATGTTTTGGCTGTGTTTAAGTGAAAAGAATGTAAAGAGAGAGAGGGTTACTAGTTGTGGGTAATTTATACAATCCGTAACTACAGAATCATTTCTCTTCATTTATTTTGAAGGCTCTAACGTGCTACTCTCTCAAAACAACCCATGTGTTGGCTGCAGAAAAGGAAAGCTAAGCACGGCAGCCGCCGTCCCGGAAAACAGAGAACGTGGAACAGAGATGTGCCATCGAAGGCTGACTTTTCTCACGTGTGAGGGACTCGGAGAGCATCGAAATCAGTACTTCTCGAACTTCCCTCCACGGACAGTTTGCCTGGGGATCTTGTTAAAATGCAGATGCTCATGCGAAGGGCTGGCCTGGGCCCAGGACTCTGCATTTCCAACCTGGCGTCGTGAGGGCCCTGGCTCTGGTTCTCAGCTCTGGCTGCACATTCAAATCACCCGAGGCTTTTAAAATCCCAGCGCCAGAGCCAAGAACAGGCCACTTCAGTCGGAAATGCCTGGGGTGGGACCCGGGTGACCCTAGCGTCAGCCAGGCTGGAGAGTCACTGCCGGGGACGAGCCCGCCCTCCTCAAAGCTGCCATCCCAGGAACACCTGCCACGCTTAAAAATGGGATCTTCAAGAGCTTTTCCAATCAGATGTGTCCGATAGAAAATAAAACTAAGTAATTTTTTAAATATTCACTTAAATATACTAACAAGCCTGTTTTACACTAACATGAAAAAATATTTTTATGGAAAGTAACTCACAAAACAAACAAAATTCAGCGAGAAGAATGGTGGTGTTTTACATTTCTACATATCTCTTTAATATCCGGCTTAACAGAATGTAGCGGATCCACACAGCTGTTTCAGCATCCAATCTGTCGCTCATTATCTCATTCCAGTCCCCGGCCAGTCTGACATGGAGCTTACTACTGTCAGCTGACAGGAGAGGAAACTGAGGCTGGGAGGATGGAAGCCCTTTGCCCAAAGCCGCGTGGCTGTGAGCACCAGGGTCCGGACGGGACCTGCTCTGCCTGACTCTGAAACCAGTGCTCTCAACCACGACGCTCTCAACTCCTCCCCTGAGCAGGTGGAGGGGTGCCAGAACTGGGTCTTATACTCTTTAAAAATCCCCACATGGACATCGCCTTGAAATATGCTGAGTCTTCTAGGCCCCATCTAATGCCTACAGCCTGCACTGTCGCGTGTTCTGTGTGTTTTCTACCGTCCAGCCTGTGGTTATTCATTCTTATTTGCTGCAATGAGATTTCACAGGCATTCATGGAACACTTGTGGGGTCAGGTCTCTCCCAAGCACTTCATAATTACTACCTCCTTGAATCTTTATGGGAAGCCTGTATGGTAGGTACAGTTTTTACTCCCATTTCACAGATGAGGAAACCGAGACTCAGAGAGGCGGTCACGCAAAGCCAGGATTTGGACCCATGCAGTCTGGCTCCAGCTAACGATCTGTACTCTGCTGCCTCCAGTGACAAAGACACTTGTCTGGTCTAGGAGAAGGCCACTGGGCGGTGAAGGGCCTTTGCCTGGAATATTGGAACAGTTTTCCCTCCGTTTCAGAGTGTCCCCTGTGGCATCGGGCTCTGGAGTCATCTGGCTGCCTCTGCCACCGCCCAACAGGGACTCCACCAGATCCTCCTCCATACAATGGATCCAACAATGGTACTGACCTAGGGTAGGTTCTACTAGCTGCTCACAGAATCCTTTCCTCTGTGCCTCACGGGGCTCACTATGGGTGGGGCACACTTTTCTGCCTAGCTGGGGATGAGTTTGGCCTTGTGAATTGCTGAGGGTAGTGGAATGTGGGCAGAAGTGACAGAGTGTGAGTTCTAAACCAAGACCCAAAGAGGCACCAAGGATTGCTACTCACCTTCTAGCATTTCTGCCATCCGTCATGGGAGAGGCGCCCCGTGTAGCTGCTGGTCTTAGAATAGGAGATGTGTAGAGCAGATCTAACCCTGGCCCACAGCAGAGCCGCCCGACTTACAGGCTGCAGGAGAAAAATCCACGTATCATTGTTGGAAGCCTCTGAGATTGTGGGGCTGTTTGTTCCATGGCATCGTCACAGCATTAACGGACTGGTACGTCGTTGAGATCGTGAGCGTGGAGATAACATACGTGAAGCACTTAGCGAGGGTCTGGGACACGGCAGGCCCCTATGAACAAGAACCATCGTTAACACGTCTGGCAGTCGCGGTTGTCTGCCGTGGTGTCCACAGGCCCGCTCTTCTTTCTCGCCGCCTCTCTGCCGAGCCCGTAGCTCGCTCTCCCTCCCCCTCCACCGCGTGAGGTGCCCGCAGCCAACTTGGGAACAGGTTTTCGGAGCCTGGGCCAGCAATGTGGAAAACAGCAGAAAGCCCTCGCCTCCGTGAATGGGGTTTTTCAACCTTATCTCAAATCCTCTTGGAGCGGCTGGTGGGCTGTCTGACGGCGTTTTCTGAAAGGGTTTTTTATGTTACAAGCGTGGAAGAAAAATGAGAACTGGGAAGGAAACAGGCTGGACTTTGTTAAAAAGTGTTCCAGGTTTCAAAGGAAACTCGGAGGCGCGTCCAGCGTAAGGGCCTGGCTGTGGATTTAAAGCAGGTCCCAAGACTCCATGCGGGGCCTGGAAGGAACCTGCCGTCCCCGAAGGTGCGCTTGGACACCTTCCCGGGCCCTCGGCGCTGTGCCTGCTGTCTCGCACTGACCTCGCACACAGACACGTGACTTCAGTTGTGTACTGACCAGGAAGGCAGCCTACCAATCCTTTCCTGGTTGCCTACAAAAGGTAGGATAGGATCTGCTGTCAGGCAGCTAGCTTCTCGTCTGAGCTGTGTGATCCTGGACATGTTACTTAACCTCCCTGAGCCTCCGTTTCCACATCTGTGATGTGCGGATACTAGTAATACAGACCTCATAAGGTGGTGGTGAGGACAAAGAAGAGCATGCGTGTACGAGCCCCGGAGGCCCTGAAGTGGGGTCTAACGCTGGCTCTCCTGACCTCAGTCCTTACCGTTCTGTGTTAACAGATGCCAATCTCTTCCACGTGTCTCCCTAACTCTGACTCACAGTGACCGCTGCTAAGCTGAAATGCCCTCTGTTTACGGACGTTTCTCCTCTGGAATTAAGAGGTAATAAGTGCTCTGTGTGGACGAACAGAGGAGAACCTTTTCCTTCCCAGGAAAGTGGGAACATGTCCTGTGGTACCCGGCAGTAGAATTAAGATGAACGGAGGGAATGGTGCACAGGAAAAATCAAGCTGGAGCGCAAGAAGTTTTGCACCGGTACCAGCTGTTAGAGGAAGGGGTGGCGGGTCCACGTGGTGAGTCAGACGAAACCAGGCTGGGAAAAATACTGGCAATTTGTCATTTCACAGGGAGAGTGCCCGACAGCGGGGGATGCCGCGTTCCTGCCCGGACAGAGAAGGGAGCAGGGAAGTGGGCTGGTGGCAGTGGCTGGTCAGACTCACACGGGGGTGTTTGTTACGACTGCTGTGGCTCCTGCAACTAAGCTGGGCCCTTCATCTGCTAAGCCTCAGGGTCATGCAGCTGCAGAAGATAATGTGGAGTCAGGCACTGCGAAAGAACCCTCCTGTTTGCAGGAGGGCCTTCATCTATGATACATAAACAATAATCCACAGTAATAAAAGGCACCCCACCTTCTTTACTTTCCACATCAAGTAAGAATTCACCTTCTAAAATATTCCCCTCCCCATCCCCAATTCTCTCTTCCCAAACAAACCAAGCGTCTGGGGAAGATGCAGAGCTCCAGGTGCGCCAGAATCGCACGTCTGTGTCAGCCCTGCACGTGGACCTGCTTCCTCCTCCGATTTGTTTTTATTTTTCATTCATCTTTATTTGGGGTGTTCTGGAGGGTTTACATCTGGAATTTTCTTTCGCCATCTCATTTTAGAATTTTCCCAATAAGATAAGAAATTTGGGATCTGTTTTGGGAGTCATGAGGGGTGAGCGTCAGTGAAAGAGAAAAAACTAAAAACAGGAAAAAAAGCCCTGTCTTCCCTTCAACACCGACAGAATCTTAATCCACGTTAAGTGGCTTCTGTATTCGTTCTTGTTTTGGAGACTGTCACAGAAAATCCTTTAACTGCGTTCTGCTGATTTGCAGTGTTTCTTTGTGGCTCAGGATTAAGTGTCTGAGGGCAGGAAGACGGGGAGATGGGCTTCCTCCAGACTCTGCCGCACACCCGGCTGACACGTAGCCCACACCCAGCCCCAGGGAGCCAGCTGAGGCGCGTGAGACAGCGTTGAGCTGAAAGACTTAGGCTGATGCGCTCGTTGCAGCAAAGGGGACTTTTTGCTCACTGAGTAAGGGCTGGGCAGCCAAAGAGAAACTGAGTCAAGGAATGTTAATTACTTCTGGTATGGTCCCATTTAGTGGTGGATTAGCCTTTATCAGTAAGTGGCTTCTTAAAACTAATTCTGCCCCGGAGAGGAGGCGTCGCATGCGCCTCTCATTTCTCAGGATTACCCCAGTCAGTGGAATCCTCCATAATCCCCCCACCTCATTCAGTTAATTTCAACCTCCTGCACAAACCCTCTTCCCCAAAGCTACCAGTAAGAGACGAGAAAAGCTAGACTTTTCTTCATCCTCCTGTCCTTGCCCAGATTTTTGCAGAGATAAGCATGAGCACAGAAAGGCCACCCTGCAGGATCCAGAGCCATGGGAGAGGGGAGGGGATTTTCCCCGGAAAACGTCAGTTTCCTTACTCTTTCTTCCGGGCTGCAAAGACAGACTCATAGCCATGCTGTACCTTTGGCACGTGCACAAATTGACAGATTGACATTGGCGACAAATATCAGCAGGCCCTGCTCTGACAGCTAGAGGTGGCCGTGGCATAGAAAAAAGGGGATCACTGTAACTTGCGTTTGGGTTCTTGCAATTCCCCAGGGTACTCTGTCTAAGCTCCCTGAGCCTCACGGATGTGAGACCAGGAACTCCTTCGTGGGGCCGCCTGGGGCTGACAGCCTCGCTTGGCATCCTGCAGCGAGCAACGTGCTTCGTTGAGATCACAACTCTCCAGGAGACCTTTGAGGGTGGAGAGTGGCTTCGGGACTTTTTCCAGTGTCCCACCTAGAGACGGCATCTCTTTTCCTCTTCTTTCTCAGACTGACATGGAGAGCAGACTCTTCAGGAACAACCAGGAAGGGCCTGTGAGTCCGTGCCCTTCAATGCATCAGGGATCGGCTTGGGGCACTAACACTGATGTCCCCTCAGTGGGAATTAACAGGGAGGGGAAGAGGCTCCGAGGCTGGTGGAGCTCGGAGGATTCCGGGCTTGAAGGAGCCGCATCTGCCTGGGGGATAGATGCGCCCCCAAGATCGACTCCTAGTGGCTGAGCCGGGAACTGCAGCCAGAACTGGGGGAGCCGCGACGGAGGGCGGAGGGCCCGTGGGGGAGAGGCTGGCCTTTCCTCCCACTGGTTTTTTTTTAAGGCATTGTTCTCTATTCGAATTTCCTCATGTAAGCGAGTGAACAAGACAAAAATTCGAAACACCTGGTAGTTTGAAACTTTCTCATTAAAAAAAAAAATCCTGCTAATAAAGACGATAGCAGAAAAGATGAAGTCCAGATGAACCACAGCTGCCGGTTCAAGCGACAAATTCGCATCCCTTTCTTCTCTCGAGTGGGGAAAGGGAAAGGTATCAGCAGTTTAAAGTCGTTTAATGCAGATTTTCATCGTTGTTATCCTAAGTGGAATCGTTGTAATAACATTTACCCAGCGTCCGGCAGGCTGGGTGCAGGGCATGTGGCGACCACATTGTCTTACCGAGTCTGGAGCATCGCTGGCCCTGAGGAGGAGGGGGTGCTTCCCGGGCACGTGGGGAGGGTCCCGGCGGGCAGGATGCACAGGCCTGCGATTCTGTCAGACGGCGTTTTTCAGCGCGTCTTCTGGACTGGTTCCTTTTGGATCATAAATGCCTATTTCATCAGAATAAGGGGGGAATTGACATTTTTAAAAACAAATGCTGCCGATTATTCTTATGCACACGAGAGTCTGAGGTGCCCCATCTGGAAAAAGGGATGGATGCTGAGCCTACCCCACAGCTACCGTTGGAACGTTCCAATAAGATGGTACAGGCAAGTGGGAAGGCGCGTGCCCTCAGGGGTTACCACTATAATTCAGCAATTATTATTACTGTTGTTATTGCTATTATTATTAACGACAAGCAAACTCAGGCCCAGAGAGGGAAAGCAATTAGCCTGGGGCCACACAGTGACAAAGGGACCATCGTCCCATTGTGACCCCCACTTCAGGGCTCTCCCCAGGCTTCACACTCTCTCGTTGTTCTCTATTATTGTCTCTTTTTTGTGTGAAACTTCCTGGGGCTGAGACAAGGGGGGCTGAGTGCCCAGTCACTTCCCACGTCTGGGCTCCCTGCAACCCTCCCCTGACGACATTTCCTCCACCCCCAACAAGAAGAGAACATTTCAGGGTTCTCTCTGCTGGAGGCGAGATGACTCTCTAGATGTTTACGGTCCCATCAAAGCTGGAACTCCGAATGAGCTGGCACAAACCTTCCCCAGTCAGGAAGGTCCGCGGGAGTGACCTGTGGCCATGATCTTAGGGAAACAGGCAAATCCAGTCTTGACTCCTCTGCTGCCCATCCCACACAGTGATGCTGATTCCTCCAGCCGAACGGGGAAGGCAGTTTGGCTGCACTCTTGTCAGCGCTCGGTTTTTCTCGTGAGTCTCGGTAACCCATCCAGGATTCTGAGTCCGTGTGTGTGGTAGCTAGAAGCCCCAGCTCAGGGCTGTAATCACAGCCTGCAGGCGTGTCTCGGTGACGCAGGCAATTCTGGGGCCCGTTGAACAGAAGCGAGCCGCAAGTTCACAAGAAGGCCACGTCGTGTGAGTAAAATGCTTACAAGATTCCCGAATTTGCCACTTGCCTTGAGATGGCCCCAGAAGTCTCCCTCGGAGCCAGTAGCCAGGCGGGCGGTATATTTGGCTACTGGGAAAAATGATGAAGCCTGGCCATTGTGTGGGGTGGGCTTGGAGCACACATGTGTCATCAGTAGATTACAGGGTCGAATGGTTTAAGAATGTAACACGTCGCGTTCTCTGCTAGCAGTGGGTGGAAAGATTTGGGTAAAATGAGAAGCAGCTTGAATCTGTTCCATTAAAGATTCCAGGAGGGTTAGTGGTTGCTGATTCCCCGTGCTGTTTCTGCCCCATAGATTCTAGCAGGCACTGGAAGCAGAAGTTTACCGCCTTCCTCATTCATGGGTTTTCCATCCGGGATAAACTAGGCAGTAATGGGAAACTTGCAAGAAATCCCTCAGGATGCATTTCCAGACCAAAGAGGTTTGAAGGCTGTGTCGTTTCCCTGTGTGGGACCTCTGGATAACTTGAGGTCAATTCATCCATCAGATGAAGAGTTTGCAGGCTCACGTCTGGTCTTTGGCTAGCTGTGTCTGCGGGGATGTTTCAGGAAAGGCTAGTCAGAGTGGACTCCCTCTGGTTGTCTCGTTTGATTCTGGATCATTTTTTCCTTACGTAGTCGTGGGCCATGTGGGGCTGGCATCTTATGGGCGTGGGCTCTGGATCCAGGCTGCCTGGGTGTGAGCTCTGGCTCCTCAATTCCCTGCTATGTGTCCTTGGGAAAGCCAGTTAACCTCTCTGTGTCTCAGAGGTTTACATTCTCTGCCTGTAAAGCAGGAATGTTAAAAGTACTGCCTCACGTGGCTGTGAAGGTGAAATGAAGTGGGTGTGTGTAAAGTACATCACCCCACGCCAGCACAGAGTGGGCACTCATTCAGGATATGTTATTATTATTGCTGTAATTCTCATGATCCAGATAGGACCCGCTCGTGAGCAATGCTGGAGGGTTTCACTGCTGTGATCCCAGCTTCTCCTTGTAGAATAGAAACAGCCTGAAGAGGGAGGAGGCAAAGCCAGGAACAGAAGCTGGTGGGAAAATGTCGTGAGCCCATTCCTGAGCCCATTCTCCCTGTCTGTGAAACAGGGCGCCCCTGATCGAATCAGGCTGTTGAGCACTTGAAGGGGGAGGGGTTAACCTGGGGCTTTGCTAACATGAAATATGTTCTTCAAGCAAACCTCCAGGACCTTTCCCTCCCCGGGCTGGTGGCCCCTTCTGACCTCAGAGGTGAGTTCTGCCAGTACTTTGGGGTATTAGCTCTGTCTCATTGGGGTCCCCAGAAGCAGTCCTGAGACGAGGATTCTCGTACAAGTCATTTATCTGGGAGGCAACCCCAGGAAACACCAGTAGGAGAGTGTGTGAGGGGGAAAGTGACCCAGAGTAAGGAAGGAGCCAACTGGGGAGGGGCTGGGGTGTCGTTATGAAGCAAGTTAACCTGGAAAACAACGTGGAGCACAGAACTGAGAATTACCCCCCAAGGAGAGGGAGCTGGGGTATTGTACGCCAATTCTCACCTGTCCTTGGCCAGGGGCTACTTCTGGGGGGGATTAATTCCCTGGGTGTTCTGGCCTAGCTTGCAGGCAGAACAGACTCCGGGGGCTTTGGACAACCCACCGCCGACGAGATGCGGGTGCAGGAGTTGGAAGAGGGTACAGTGAGGTCAGTGCCCTGACAGCGTCTGCTACCGCCGTTCACAAAAATTGTCCTGCCTTCCTCCAGCCGCCTTGACTTCTTCCTCTGTTTCTCTTCCCGTGGTATTTCCAGTCCCCGCGTTTAAATAGTAACACGCTGCTGCCCTCCAACCGTATTTCCTACTTGTTTTACTGGGTGTATCTCATGCCCTGTGTATGTGCTTCGTTCTCTTGCAGGCAGGAACGTGGTTTTCCAAATGCTCAGATAACAGGACAAATATTGCACAAACACAGACATGTTCATGTGTTTCCTCTGTCCCTTAGGGCCACTGCAGAATATTCTGAAATTGCCAACCCCGTTTCTCCCTCCTTCCTCTTCCCAAAGGAAAGCCTTCAGTGAGCGAGCAGCCAGGTCTACAGCATAATAGTGGAGGGGGGGGCGCTCAGAGCTGAGAGGGTTTGGGAAGGAAGGAAGAGTGTGAAAAGCTTGGACGCAGTGTCTGGGTCTTCTGCGTGTGCCGTTAGGGACGGGGGCCCAGATCCCTTTGTGTTTCTGGAGGAATGTCATAAAGGGTTGCAGCTATTTTGAAATTACTTTTGATTGCTATACTGTGTATCTTTGTTTGCAACAGTTTTTTGAAACTGAGCCACATAGATTCTGGGCTTATAAGGGCTCTAGCTGTATTTTGCAAAGGGCAAGAATGTGTACACGGCCAGCAAGCAGTAAATGCTTGTTGAATGAGTCCATGGATATAAGTATTTATGAACTTTTAGAGCTGGAACATACCTTAGAGACCCTCTAGTCTAGGGTCTGAAGCTCAAATGCCTCGGTAGAATTTCTAGATAAAATACAAGATGCCCAGTTAAGCTTGAATTTCAGATTAACAATGAATGCTTTTTTTAAGTGTAAGTTATGTCCCAATTACTACCTGGGATGTATGTCTCAAATATTACATGGAACATACTTATACTTAATTTGCTAAATTTGGCAACCCAGCTTTAGGAAATGTGCCAGTCATGGAATTCAAATTGAGTGAAGCAAGCCGTTAAACAATAGGGAGTGGTGGGGAGTGGCAAAATTTTAAAATTGGTGAGCACATGTCCTAAGTGCATTTCTAAAAATTAAAAAAAAAAATCACTTTGTGGGCAAAACAAAAACACATCTTCCAAACCAACACTCTTATTTTGAGTAAAGAATCTGAAATGCTGAGACTGGAAGCTATGGGCCTGAGGACCCCTGGTTGGTGAAGGCAGAGACGAAGCGAGAGCCCCGTGTCCCCAGGCCAGTGTCCCTCCTACTGTGCGGCTGTGGGAGGCTGTGTGTGTGTCCAAATGTGCAGCCTTAGATGCGGTCCCTCCCACCTTCAAGAGGGCAGATGATGAATGACTCTCTCGGGTAATAGCAATTTCATGGATCACTGGGTTAGCCAGTTCACATTTTTCCCCCAAGATAATTAAGCCATTACCAGACTCTGAGTGGATTACCCCGGTCTCCCGTGGCATCCGGCAGACACGGTGCCTCTTGTCCCTAATGCAGCCAACAGGTGTTATTTTTTTTTTTCATTTTGCCATTTGAGGGGCTCTAGATGAAGGTGTTAAATAGTCATATCATGTAAAGTGATTCAACGCCTTGGGCGCGTTATCTCCCCTTTCCGAGTCTTACTTTCCTCATCTGAAAAGTGAGAGAGCTGGGCAGATGGTCTGTAAGGCCTCTCTGATCACTAAGGAGGGAGCCCAGGTGCCCCAGGTTGCCTGCAAAGGTCCCAGTTTATGCCTGTTGCCTAGTATAGTCATGAGCCTCATCTCCCCGTCACCCTCCAAGATGTCCCAGTTTGCGTGAACACTGTGCACCTCCCTCCCGGTGGGTGCCGCAGTCAGCGCCTGCTGGCTTTCCGGAGCAGACCATGCACGTGTCCCCAACTCCGTGCTCAGTGAGGTCACGTAGGTAGCTTGAAACCAGCCACAGCAAGAGCATTTACACCCCAGTGGTGAGCAAACACTACCGAGCGTCCCCCAGAGAGCTGGCTGCTAACACTACCAGCACGCCACAGACTCCAGCTCTCAGGAGTGACAACCACTTTGCACACGTGTCTGGACAAACTGCCAGGTTGTCAGTGAGTGAACATTTAACAACAAAACCCATTTAGAAAAGCTATTTTGGTGACAATCCAGTGGACATAATCGGTATTCTAGTTCTTCCAGTGACTGAACCATGAAAAAGTCCACTTAACCCAACGTCTGTCCTGGTCCTCGACGGTTATGACGACTACGAAGGCAGAGTCCACTGGCTTTGAGTGTGTTTTTCTGTTCCTCCGTTGGTGGTGTTGGATTGACCCAGCTGTGGGGGCACACAACGTCTCTGAGCAAATCTGAAAGCCCCAGATGCTCTCAGGGAGCGAACAATCTGGAACTAGTTACTCCCAGGTCTCCCACTGGCCAGCTGAATGACTGTGTCCCTTGATCTCAGGTGCCCATCTGAGAAGGATGATCAAAATGTGGTCCTTGCGCACGTGTGCAGAGGCTGCAGACAAGGGCAGTCAAGAGCCTGGTCTTCCTTCCCCGCGTCTAGGCTGTCAGGCTAGGAGCCTTCTCTCCTGGGATGGGGAGTTCCGTCCCCACTCCACGCTTGGGAAAGAGTACAGATGTTCCCCACCCTCTGATAAGGTGTGCCTGAGATACACACGTGTGTGCCCATGAGCTGCAGCCAAAAACAGGGCCATTCCCTCGATCTCCTGACCTCCTCATGTCATTGGCCAGCGACCCAGAGAAGCATGAATGCTAAAGGGGACCCAGAGGGCAAGCTGAGAGCAGAAATGAGGATTCCGGGTGAGATCCAAGCAATCTAGGACCTCAGAATGGCAAAGGCTCTTAGAGGTGATAAAGTCACCCCAACTCATTTTACAGATGGGGAAACTGAGGCTGGGAGAGGGCAGGGCCTCCCAGAGAAGCATACGGCGTGGTGAAGAGTAGAGAGCCGGGCAGTCAGACCCGGTTCCGCAGGAGACCTGGTGCTCAGGAGATACAATGACAGACAAAGTCCTGAACCTCTTGGGTCTCAGTTTGCTCATCTACAAAATGGGGAGAATAAGAGTGTCTAGATTTCAGGGATTTTGAGACTGAAATCAGATAATGCCTGCAAGAAGCACACGAGATGAGGCAATAACGCAGCATGGTGCCAGACCCACAGCAATTTGCTTGGGGAAAGTTTGCTGTTCTTGTTAATGCTATTATTAATTTTTGTGCAGTGGCTGTAGTTCATTGCTTTTCAGCACCTGTTATTCCCGTTCCTTCCTTCCAAGAGGAGCCTAAACCTCTTAGTCATGTGGTTTGAGTGGGCTCTGGATGGTTTGGGACAATCACGTACTCCATCTTCTTTGACACTGTTATGGATTCAAGAATATATGGACATAAATTAGTCCAATCAGAGCAAATCTCAGGACTTTGGTTGGATGAAGTGGGGATGACATCCCCTCTTTTCTCCTGTATGTGAACAAGGAAGCATGGAACCCTGGTGCTGTTGGCAGCTACCTGATTATCACAAGGGAAATCATTCTGAAGGTGAAGCTGCCACAGAGAAGGGGAAACACAGCCCTGGAGCTATTGTTAACTGCTGGAACAAACTGAACCTGAAGCCCACCCTATCCTGGACTTTCCAGTTACATGGGCCAATTCCCTTTATTGTTTAAGCCAGTTGGGCTATCTGCTACTCACTCCCTAACTAATCCACTGACATACTTTTCCGAGGTCAGGAAGTGCCAGAGTCTGGCATCTTTAGTCTTCTAGCTAAATGAGGTAGTGTATGAAAAGCATCTCACACAGCATTTAACACATACAGGCCCTCCATAAAATTAATAGTTTTCCCTTCCTTCCTTCCCTATTGTATTCAAAGCAATTTCAACTACACCATCAAAAATTAGATTTCCAGATTGCTCCTGGAGAAACATACTCATTAGTCTGGACTGTTTGGGGCTTTTTCAAGTAATTGCATGCCTTGGGAAATATTAATACAATGCTTTTATTTATCCCTTGAGACAGAATATGTGACACTAACCCATCTGGAATGCAGTGAGGCCCGCGGACACCAGCGACAAGGGTGAGCTTTATATTGGGAACTGGTTCTGTTCAGTGAAGACTTGAAGAATGCGTTTTCCATCATTCCACTTGCTGCCTGGGACTCAGAGCAAAGGCAGGCGTCCCGTTGGAAGGCATTTTCTTAGCTTGGCAGGCGGCTCTCCCCTCCACAGTGTGAAGCAGGGACCCAGGCTTCCCCGCTCTGCAGCTCTCACATCCCGCAGCAGAACTCACAGCCGCACTGCGTGGACCACGTGGAACTCGTGGGTCCTCGTGGAACTCAGGGGGCTCATGAACTGGGGGGAGAAACATCCTGCCGCTGCCTGTACGAACCTCTAACTGACATCGAGCTTTGCTTCGGTTACGAGGGCAGGCGACAGACGCAGTAGCATTAGCAGCACCAGTGGGCCCTCTCACCTGCAGGAAGCAGGTCTTTTCCCATCGCGCTTCAGTTGTAATGTCCTGAAACTGTCTGGTTTCCACCCTGTTGGACACTATAGAGGCTCTGGCGTCTCGTTGCTGGACACTCTGGTGAAGGAAGTGCAGCGTCACTGCGTCGCACACGTTTGTGTGGCTACAGAGCTCTTCTGCGGCCCCACGTGCCGCTTGTTATTATTATTGCTGTTGCCAGTGTTGTTGTTGTGTGACCATCGTGCCCCCACATGTCTATTCCCCTGTTGGTCTCCCCCAGCAGACCGTGACATCCGTGATGGAAAGGGCTGTGTCTGATCATCTTTATTTCCAGGGTTGAGAATCCAGAAGAAATCTAGCAAATATTGGGACAAGTGAATAATGATGATGGGCTTCTGTCCCCAGGACAGCAAGGTGACAGGCCTGTCTCTCTTCCTCAAGGCACTGGGACATGCCCTAAACACGGGCATCAGTGCCTCTGCTCTCAAGTGAGGTCTACCTGCTGGATGATGCTTGAGAATCAACCACACGTGCGCGCGCGCACACACACATACACACACACACACGTCAGCCAGAAGCTGCCTCCTTCCTTCTCCAACTCCCACCCTGCCTCCAAGAAGAATATTTATGATTTTTAATAAATTGGGACCACGGCTAATTAGGCTCCTCACCCACGCCCCTGAGGCCCCCGAGAAGCCGGGACGGTTGGCGTGTCATATCTCTGAGCGCAGTGAGGCCGCGCATGCCACACCGATGAACTCACTCAGGGGGACCGGGCTCCGTCCCTGCCGCCTGGGAGAGCGCTCATCTTTCAAACCAGATTAAAAGAAAACAAGAGCGTGGCCCATCCCCAGCTCGAGGAGCACGGAATTATGCACTTCACTGAAGTAGGAATGTGGCCCATTAATTACTATTTGAAATACAGCCCCGGCTTGTGATGGGTGCCCCCGCCCCCAGCGGAGGGGGACTGTCACGTGCTAACGAGCTGACTCGACTCTCCCGGCACGAAGAGGCGTCTCTGACCTGCGTGACTTGGAACTGCACCCTGGGAAGGGAGCGGGGAGACCCACAAAGGGTTCTTTTGACAGAGAGGGAGCAGATCCAGCAGCGTGTTTCCTGAACTCAGTAAGTGAGGGCCACGCTTCACCTGGGGACCAGGCCAGTTTGTCACACACAACTTTGTGGCGGGTCTCGCAGTCCAGCACAGTTTGCTCTGGGGCAGTGACTGAGCAGTCCTGACACATCGCTGCTAAGGGCTGGCATGACTGGGGGAGGGGAGGTGGGCAGTCCGCCTAGTCCCTGCGGTGGGTTAAGGGACCCCATCTTCAAGAGACATTCACAGGCAAGATGCCTCCTCATGATGGAGAGGAAGGAGCAGAGGGTGTGGTGGGAGGGCGGCCTAGATTTCATTCTTGTGATCAGGGCCCGTGGGCCCACTCACTCGCCGAGGGACTTGGGCAGTGACTTAGCGGGCCTGTGCTCAGCCTCCTCCCTGCGGAGCCGAGACAGCGATGATCACACCTGGCTCCCAGTCGGTGGAAGCGTGGAGCACACGCATCGTGCACACGCCTAAGACAAGCCAGGGCACATACGGGGAATGCAAGGGCGCATTGCTTTTGTATGGGACGTGCTTACAAAGCCACCCACTTCGCAGGGACCACGGGAGAAAATTGGGTTTTAAAATCCACAGAAGGTGTCAATAATAATCATAGCATTTAGGGAGCGCTACTGTGTGCTGGGACCAGCACTAAGCAGGTCATGGATGCTACTGCGTTTAATCCTTCCAAGACACCGTCAGTCGTGCGCTAGCATCTCCATTTCACGGGAGAGGAAGCTAAGACTCACGGAGGTTGGTGTGTGAAAGTGCTGGACGTGGAACTCGAGGCCAGATGGTTCCAAAGCCCGACCGCGGGACTCACTGTCCAGCAGTGCAGCTATTTTAAAGATTAAGCGTCCTGTACCCCTCTTTGGGGAAACTTTTGATTGAAGAATAACAGACGTAGGGTAAAGTGCACAAATCTCAAGTTCAATGAATTTTGAGAAGTGAACACGCCTGTGTAACCACCACCCAGCTCGAAAGCTAGACCCCAGAGCCGGCGTGTGCCCCTCACCCGGGCACTATCGCCACAAAGGAGGCCACCGTTCCGACGCTCTTACGAGAGACGGTTCTTGCTGTTTGGGAACCGTCCGTGAACACTCAGACAGCTCCACTCCCCACGCCCAGCTCTCTCCCTCGCCGTCACGTCTGAGGGTCACCCAGCCCTGGAGCAGCAGGTCGGATTCCTTCATGGTTAAACACCAGCGAGTCTCAAAAATTTTGGTCTCAGCACACCTTCGCTTGCTTAAATATTATTGGAGACTCCAGAGAGCTGTCGTTTATATATTTTGTTTCGTTATGTCTATGAACATTTACTGAAATATAAAACAAAACCAAGAAACTTAGAAACATTTATTTAGTAGTTCATTTGGAATAATAATAAATTCATTACTTGTTATTATGAATAACATGTTTCTAATTTAAACAAGTATATTTTCAAAACATGGAGTAAATTGGCATCGGTTTACCTTTTTACAAATCTCCTTATGTCTCAACAGAAGAGAGCTGGATTCTTGTGTCTGCTCCTTCGTTCTGTCCGCTGTGATATCACGTCATGTAGCTTCCGGAACTCTCCTCCTGACACTCGTGTGATGAGAGTAAAAAAGCAATTTTTTGATATTATAAGAATTGTTTTGATCTCCCAGGGTCCCTGGATCTCCCTCTGAGAACCTCTGCTGGTTACTATTCCAGAGTGTGACTATTCACGACTTATTTCTCCACTCTCATGCTGACGGACATTTGGGCTGTTTCTGGTTTGGGGCTATTATGAATGAATTTGCTGTGGACATTTCTGAGTATGTCTTTTGGTACAAACACACATACACACACACACACACGATTGTATTGGGTACGTACCTAGAAGTGGAATCAGTGCTTCTTAGGGCAGGGGCATATTTAGGTTTAGTGGATCTTACTAAACTGTTTTCCAAAGTGGTTGTTCCAAGTAACGCCCCCACCAGCTGCACATGAGGGTCCTCGTTGCCCTTTCTCCACTTCTGTTAAAGTAATTGATCTCATCTTAGCACAGTGATAGTCAACAGGAGAGAAAGAAAACCCAGGAACCAGGGACATTTTTAAAACCTTCCATTTTGAAATAATTTTAGATTTTCAAAGTGTTGCATCATTAGTACAGAGAGTTTCTGAATACACTTCACCCACTAATGGTGACATCATCCGCGACCCGTGGGCATCTATCAGGACTGAGAAACCAACATTGTAATACTACTAACTAGGACAAAGACTGCGTTTGGATTTCCCCAGCTTTCCCACGAGAGTCCTCTTTCTGCTGCAGTGTCCCATCCAGGAGACCACATCACGTGTAGTTGTCCTGTCTCCTCGGGCTCCCCCGTCTGTGATAGGTTCTCAGATTTTCCTTCTCCTTCATGATCGTCATAGTCTAAAAAGTCCAGGTCAGGTGTTTTGTAGAATATCCCCCAAATTGGGTCTGTCTAACGTTTCCTCCTGATGAGACTGAGGTTATGGACTGGGGGAAGAATATCACAGTAGCGATGTGTCCTTCTTGTCCTATCCTAACAGGGCACATGCTATCAACATGGTGGATCCCAGGTGATGGCGACTGGATCACTTAGGGTGATGGCTGCCAGCTTCCTCCACTGGGAAGTTCCGATTGCTTCCTTCCCGTACTCTCTCTGGTCAAAAGAGAGTCGTTAAGTCCACCCATATTTAAGTAGTACGTCCGGGAGGGCAGAATATCAAAGAATGTGTGGACATAAGCTACAACCATAACAGTAATTAATAAATCTTTTGAGGCTATGCACCTATTCTACTTATCCTTAAAGTTCTGCCCACAAATTTCAGCATTCATTGGTGGATCTTGTCACAGCAACTCTTACTAGTGGTGATTTCTTATTTCCCTCATTCCTGGTACATTTATTACTTGGAATTCTTCTGTAAGGAAGATTTGTCCCTTTTCCATTTATTTATTTATTCAAACATCTGTTTATATCAGCATGGGCTCACGGGTATTTATTTTATTGTTTGGGTAATAATCCAATCCCTTGACCCAGGTTCCTTTTCAACCGTCTCTAATGTTATATTAGTTATTTACAAGAGGGGATGCTGTACAGGACATTCTGATTTCCCAAGGGTAAACATAAACTGTTTTGTTGCATAACCTGTTGAGTGTATGTTTCATGCTGTATCTTTACAATGTAACCAAGTATCTGCTTTCCTGGTAACTTTCTTTCACACATTTATACAGTGGCTACAGATTGGTACCTGATGGGGGCCCCTTGCCGTTGAGGATCTGTGATCCTGGAGCCAGTGGGGGGGGGGCTGAGTGGGCAGATATTTCAGCCTTCTCCATGATTGATGTGTGTTGACCAGGTCACTGCCCCAGCGTTTGGCCATTACCACATCAGAAAGTAATGCAATCACCCAGGGTGACCATGCTGGCAGACTGGATTCTCAACTTTAAGACCCTAGGAATTCCACCCGTGAAGCTTTCTTCACACTATCCTCAGCACAGTTGACACATTGAGTGGATACTTATATAATTTAGTGATGATGATTTAGATCCGTGCTGTCACTCTAAACACATGTGAAAACAGGACTGGTGTTGATAATGGAGCTGAGGATTCACGGCTGTGTTCTGAGGGAATGGAAGCCTTTTGATTTCATTCCTGGCCAGTGGTTATTGGGGTCCTGTGGCCACCCTTTTGGTTTCCTCCAGAGTCCCCAAATGTCAATGCTCTTTGACATTTTTTTTCCATGAAGTGAGCAGTGGAACCTGGGCATGTGGGCCACCTCTCTGGGGTAGGAGTTAGCAACTTGCACACGCATCTGTTCTCCATCCCGGAGAAAGGCGCTGACTTCTGAGAGGCCGGACCCCCAAGGCAGAATGGCATTTCCATGTTGGTTGCTGTGGTGTTTTAGCAGGAAAGGGACTAGAAAGTGTCTCTTTCCGGGTGAGGGTATCTTCTGATATAATTAGCCCATGTGAATCTCACCTCTTGTGGTTCCCTAGCTCAGCAGCAGTGCATTTGTCAAAAAGCTGTGATGGGACCCCCCACCTTGCAAGGGCAACATATGGCTGAGGAATTTGCATCACCAGGAGCTCCGCCTAGGGAGCTCTCTGCTCCCAGATTCATTACTTAAACTGACCATGGGCAGCCGTATTCAACTGGTGCCGAAGCCATTGGAAAGAGAGCTTATGGAGACTTAAAGAATCATCATCAAAATTTTCTTTCTTTTCAAAGGCTGGATCTCAGTGAAAGTCTTTCAGTTATTTTAGCGAGTCCTGTTGACGAGTAATTTTGGGCGAAGGGAATCAGTCTAGGCACTTAAGAAAAGTGCAGTCTTCCGGGCAGGAAGGGTGCTTGTTTTTTAGCTCCTCTGAAGCTCAAGAAGTTGAAAAAAAATTGCTATTATTTATTGAGTGCTTTCCAAGTGCTGGCATTGAGCTAAGCTCTTTATATATGTGACCCATAAGAAACTGCCAGTTTTGTAAATCAAAACATGTTGAAAGTCATAACTTCATATGGTTCGAACTAAGACATTACCTCATTTCTCACCAGTCTTTGAGACAGTTGGTAATATCCTCATTTTACAGATGGATAAGCTGAGGCTTGGAGAGGCCGCGATCACACAATTAAGAAGAATGGCAGAACCAGTATTTAAATCCACATCTACATGACTCCAAAACACACACGTGAAATTACCATGATATAGTGCTCATATTAAAAAAATTAACTCTTGTGAAGTGCTTAGAATACTTCTTGACACAAGGTAAATGCTGTGTAACAAGTTTCAACAAGAATAAATTACAAAAATATTTTATATTTATTCTATTAATTATTACACATTAAATCCTAGACAGTTATTTCCCATAAAATCCACATATTTGGTTGTTTGGAATTTACCAAAGTCTCCCAATCCCCCAGTCTTGCCGTAAACCATCCATGTGGCCCCAAACACCACTGCCTCCACTAGCAGAGCATGTAATCTTCAGGCTTCTTGCACACAGACTTGCCCACAGACACCAGTCAGATTACAGATCTCTGTGTTTCTTTTTGAAAACACAGAAGCCATACCATGGGCTATTTTTCCTTTTTCATTACAGGATTATAGAAACTTAGAACTGGAAAGTTCTAGGGAGAGCATCTAGCCCAACAGAACATCTCCTGGGAGCAGGAGGCTGGTGACAAAAGACCTGGGTGTTAATTCCGTTTGTGTTCCAAACCAGCTGTGTGACCACGGGCGCACCTCCTATCTTCTCTGGATCTCGGTTTGTCTGTCTGTGATGTGGGGGTTGGGCCAGATCTTTAACATTCTGTCTTAGATCCAAGATTTCATAAGATCATATCATCGCACCATGAGATGGTGTAGCCTTATTAAATGCCATGTTCTCGTAGAGAAGGACCTCCTGAGAGATGGTCATCGACCTCTACTTACAACTATTTGTTTTCTATTTATATGTGTTTCAAATAGTCAACACATGCACCCAGAACAAAATTTACAAGGTACTCAAGGGTTTACAGTGAAAAATAACCCCCACCTGCCAGCACCACCCCCAGCCACCCAGTCTGCCTTCGAGAAGACAGACGCAGGCATCCCTTTTTGCCTGTCCTTCTAGAGCGAGTCCACCCGCGGCAAGCAGATGCCCTCAGACACATGTGGTGCCTCTTCCCAAATGGGTGTTGGCCAGACAACTCGTGCACACCAAACCATCTACATGTCCCCATGCTCTCCAGGGCTGCTCCTGTTCGTGTGGAAACAGATGTCTCTTCCCTCGTCCCTTTTACACTCTCTGCTCTGGAACCTGATGTCCAGCCCCAGGACCGAGACTGGGAGGACTCGGGACCCATTGGACTGCCCTGTATCCCAGAAGAGAAGAAGCTGGTAGAAAAGGCCAAATTCAGAGGAGGGCTGAACTGGCTAAATGTGAGGAGGGGCACACCCTCCTCCTTAGTGCAGTAAGTTCAAATGATGTCTAGGAAGGGAGGAGAAAGAATTCCACTGAGAACATCGTGGGCGTCTTTTCAGCAGCATTTTTAGTGCATGTTTGTCTAAAGCCCTTATCAGTGATGCCATTTGGACTGGGAAACTGGAGGGAGAATTAATGCAGCAAACATCTCCCACATACCCATCGCTAGAACTATTAAAGCAACACGTCTTTGCACCCGGAATCGATGTGAACCTCTCCACCGCGGCCCGCATGCCCTCAGGGTCTGGTCCTGTCTACCTGCACCACCTGACCCTAAACCACCCCCACCCTGGCCTCAAGGCCTTTTTTTCTTTTCCTCTACCACTAGTTCCTTGCCAGCTGGGGGTTTCCACATATGCTGGCCAGGTCACTCACTCACTCTCTCCGTGGTGACTCACAAAAGTGGCTCGTTTTCACACTTCAGTCATCACTCCAATGTCAGAAGCCACCCCTGGCCCCCGGGCCTAAACTGGCCCCTCCCCAGAGATTCTCCATCATCTTGCTCCACTCTTTCCATGGCATTTAACACAGTCTGAAATTATTGCCCTACTTATTTGTATTTATTTTTGTTTTATTACATGTTTATGTTTTCTCTCTCCCTGGCCAGTAGGGTACAAGTCTGTGCTTCCTTGTCTGTCTTGTTCCCACCGTTCCAGTGCATAGAAAAGCACACAGTAGGTGCTCAGTATGTGTTTACTGAATTCTTCAGTGAATAACACAAAATTTCAGTGTCTGTTTTCCCCAAGATTTGCTGAAAATGCATCAGAGCAGAGCTCTTTCTTGGCAGTTACACACTGTCCTTTTATGAGTTGTTGCTTAGAAATAAACCCAGAAGAGGCCAGTTGTGGAGCTTAACTTTAATTCCCAACAGGGGGCCACCAATTCCCTCCAGGGATGCCCCCGGAAGACAGTGCGGTCTGCCAACATCTGCCCCTTTGCAGGCACGCTGCCTGTCCACAGAGCCACAGCCACCTTTCCCTGGCACACGAGCCCACCATCCCACAGCCTCGCTCCCTGTCTGGCATGCATAGCAGTAGAAACTTCTGTGATGAAGGAAAGTTCTATATCTGTGCTACTGGTAACAGGTGGCTGTGGAATGCTTGAAACTAGCTAGTACGACTGAGGAACTGAATTTTGATTGGTTTGATTTTAGTTTATTCAAATTTAAATGGCCACACGGCAGCCGTTTCTACATGGCTACCATGCTGGACCTATTCGGCCAAACCAGGATAGCAGCATAAAGATTCAAAGCCCAGACTCTGGAGCCAGGAGACCTGGGTTCCTATCCCAGTTGTGTCTGTGAGAAGACTCCCTGACTGCCCTGTGCCTCAGTTTCCTCATCTGTTAAAAGGGGGATATAGCAGGACCCATCCTGTGGAGGTTTTTTGGAGACAAGGTGAGCTGATCTCCATCAAGCACACAGGAGGGTGCCTGCGTGCCGTGGACGCTGTATAAATGTCAGCTGTTATTCTGAGTGACGTTGGAGAGATGGTGGCCGTGACTCCGCTGTGGGGCTATTTATTTCTAATTGGATGCATTAAGACTCCAACACCCAGAATAAGAGTGGATTTTAGGTGTGATGGAGGGTTGATGAGAGAAGATATTTGGGGTTATCCCACAACACCGACAGCTAATACCCGTGAGTGTGCGTGATGTGGCAGACGGGGGCTCCACGAGCTTGGGGTGTTATCTATTTATGGCACCATCAGAACACGAGCACCATGAGTCAGGGGCTTGGTCTGTGTGTCTGCTGTTCACCATCTCCGGGGGGTGTCTTAGGAGCAGCAGGTGTGGGCTGTAGGGGCCAATCCATCTCCTCCTTTGACAGGTGAGGAGAGACTTTCAGGGCGGAGGGGATTTACCCAGCAGCAGGACCTGTGAGTTGGTCCAGGGAGCAAGTTACTCCCAGCCCAAATGGACCCAAAGTAGCGTTGTTTATCGTCTGAGCTCTCTCTCCTTGCAGACCTGGAGAAGGTGGGGAGGGTGTCTGCCAGAGTGCTGCCTCCTCTCCAACCCCCTTCACCCCAAATCGGATCCTCCTTCCTGCCGTGCTGCCCTGCCTCCCCTCCCTCACCCTGGAGACAGGAATGACGAAGCCCAGGTCCAGAAGCGGCATTTTCCCCAGGATTACAGTGGCATCACACTTTCCCCTTCCAGGCAGAGCAGAGGAGAAGGAAGCTTGGAGTCACAGCCCTGCCTGCCCTGCCCAGGCTGGCCAGCAGCCCTCCCTTGTGTGAAAAGCTGAGAAGGCAGCTTCAGACGCTCCTGCCACATCACCAGCCCCCCTGTCTGTCCTGGATCCACAGAGTGCTAGAGGCTCCCAGCCGGGGAAGGCTCAGTCTGCATTTGCTTGTTCATTCCTCAGGGCAGCCCCACAAGCCATGGCCACTGTTATGATTCCACTTTACAGATGAGGAAACTGTAAGCAGATGCGGTAAATACTTCGGTAGGGTCCTCCAGTAGGGAGCCGTGGAGCCAGGATGTCAACCCTGAGCCTGCGCCCTTAATCATTGCCCAGACCTCTGTCTCTGGGCTCTGGCCAGCGTCAGTCCCAGCTCTGGGGCAGCGTAGGCTGTGGGGCCAGGATGCCATGGGTCAGGAATTCAGGAAGGGCTCAGCTGGGTGGTTCTTGCTAGGGGCTCTCCTCTGGTTCTGTCAGATGTCAAATGGGCATCCAAGATGGCACATGCTGGTGGTTGATCCTGCGTGTCACCTGGAACCTCAGCAGGACCATGCACCGGAGCTGCACGCGGCCCCTCCATGTGGCTGGCACCTCTCACTGCAGTGCATTTGGGTTCACCAGAGGGGATCTCCTGAGGGTGAGCGTCCTGAGGGTCCCAGGAGGAAGCTGCCGGTCCTCCTGTGATCTATTCTTGTGAGTCCCGGGTCACTTCGGCAGCCTTCTATAGGTCAGGCAGCTCATCAGTCTCAGGAGGAGGCGCACTGGAGCCTGGCTCTTGGTGGAGAAATGGCCCAGTCACTTTGCAAGAGGAGCGTGTGGGAGGGAGGTACTGTTATGGTTAAAGCTGTCCTTGAATGAAGGTGAAATATGTCAGTGTGTTCCCTTTCAGGGGACTTTGCATCTTCAGCTTGGTCTCTCATTGTCAGGATAAAACTAGTTTCTTCAAAAATAATGCTTGGCTTCCTACTCCCCGCCTCTCCCTGTGATTTCCCAGTATTCTTTCATTCCTTTTCTCTGTGTGTGTGTGTAGGTTGCAACGGGGGAGGACCATCAGCACAGTTCCTTGATCTGAAGCGCCGTCTCGCTTTCTCATAAGAACTATAGCATCCTTTAGAATTACCATCATGGGCAACAATAATGACAATAATACCTAACATTTATTGAGAAGCTTTTTATGGAAATGGCCAAGGGCCTTTGTTAATTTCTTCTCATTTAATTCTCCCTGAAGCGATTATTCCATTCTGAGAGGCTGAATGATTGGTCCGAGATGATCTAATTAATAAGTAAGAGAATCAATATAAATATATGGATTTGTAGGGGGATTTATTGCAAGGAATTGGGAATTGGCTTACACAACTGTGGGAGCTGGCTCAGCAAGTCTGAAGTTCATGGGGCAGGTGGATAGGAGGGGAGGTCAGGAGCTGAACTCTACGGGCCAAGGCTGTGTTCTCCACAGGCGGGACGCTCCCTCTGTCTGTCTATCTGTTGCTCTTTCCCTCTCTCTCTGTCTCACTCTCTGTCTCTCTCTCTCTCTTTCAGCATAAGCCCTCTTTGTAAGGCATGCTAACCTCTGTCACACGGCAGGCATTCAATGCAGGTTTGTTTCAATGCAGGTTTGTTTAAGAGTAAGTCCATTTTTTGAAAAGCCTGCTGTAGCCCCAGAGAGTGCTCTCTGGGCATCTGCCTGTGCCAGGACCACAACCGGGCTGCACGTGGGGTTTTTCGGCCACCCTGCCTGGTGGGTCTGTTACTGCCGTTTACAGATGAGAAAACACGCTGGGAAAAGTCAAGGCACCTGCTTGACTCAGAGCCATGGAGCCGAATTTGCAGCCAGGCCCCTCAAGAAGCTTTTGGGACTGGTCCCGGCTGATCCCAGAGGTGAGCTTTGGAATGATTCTTATAAGGCTTTATACATTTTTTATTGTGAAAATAATGTAAATACAGAAAAAGAGGCATAAAGCCTATATGCATATATAGCAAATAACTATAAAGCGAACCCCATGTCATTATGGTCTGGCCTGGAAATCAGACACACCAGCCTCCCAAGCCCCCACCCCTTAGCTCCTTCCCGTGCTGCACCCTCCTCCAGAGCCGACCGTGGCCTCCACGAGCACCGCGCTCTGCTCCTCCCCACACTCGGTCCACGTGTGCTCAGCCACGGGTGGTGAAAGGAGCCCTGTCTGCTTCTGAACCCCACAAGCGTCCTCTCGTGCACACGTCCTTCGTGACTTGCTTCTTTCGTGCTTCGCCGTGTTTGTGTGTTCGTCTGCAGCCTGTTCATCGTCATTCCTGTAAGACGGCACCTCCGTTATCGACGTGTTATTGTTGACAGGCATTTGTGTGACTTCCAGCACGGGGCACTCAAGATAATCCTGCCGTGAACTGTCGTGCTGACATCCTGGTGCACCTGGCCGCAGTGTCTCCAGGAGACGTACCTAGGAATAGAATCACTGGGCCGTAGGTGTGCACAGCTTCAACTTTCTAGATAATTCCCAACTATTTCTCTAAGAGTACCCTGGTCAGTACAACGTTTTCCATCTAATGAGCTGCAATCAGCCTCCGTGTAACTTCTACCCCTTGGTTCAACTTGTGTCTTCTGACACCCAGCAGGACCCTTCTCGTTCCAACCTCCTTCCCCGCAGGTAGCCGAGTGCCCCAGGCGTAACAGACGCTCAACAAAATGTCTGCTGAACTAGTGGGTGAGTTCTGTTCGACAGTAGTGTGTCCACCCTCCTCTTGTCCTGGATGTTGAAGTTCTTTCACCTAGAGCTACGCTAGCCTATGAGGCATGTGGATGTGAATTAGGTGAGGGCACCCCCCTCTGGGTGGGCAAATTGCAAAACGTCACCCCCTCTGCTAGAAGCAGTCCCAACAGTTCATGGCATGACTAGCAGGTCCCAAGCTGGCTTCAGCCTCCTTGGCCTGGTGCCTTGGTGACATATACAACTGGGTACCGCCCTGAGCAGCAGCCCCACGCTCACCTGCCTCCCCAGAGATCTCCATGCACATTCCCATTGATTAATGTTCCTCCTAAATGCAGCCCCCAGAAGGTAACATAATACTCCAAATCCTTCTAGTTCCCAAGAAATCAAATTTTCTAAACCTTGTATATGGGGACGTGGAGTTGAAAGATGACCAGACTTCTGTTCCTCCACGAGCTTTAAGGAAATGACAGCCATGGACGAATCCAGCCAAGGATGTCCCCAACCCTGTATTTAAGGCTGAGCTTAATTCTAAACTCTGGAATCCCCTTCTGGCTTCTGTTCCGGAGTCTCAGGCCGGTTGCCCAGGCAGGCTGCACGGTAACACACGGCTCCAAGAAGACATCGCCACACCACGGCCCCCACTGCATGAGGATGCCGGGAATTTCAGTGCGCGATTTCCAGCAAAGAACTTGACTCAGACCCAGCGGTTTGGAATTAACCTGCTCAGTTCGCCCAACCAGGGAGCAAATCAAATCCCACCCTCGCGGGCAGTGGCTGGCCTGCAGGCGCTGTGGAAAGTCAATGAGCACGAGGGGAGCTTCTCAGTAAACAAGGGGCAACCCCGGGCAGCCTGCACTGTGCCGGGGTCCTCTAAAAGGGCGTTTTACAGCTACATAATGCAATTTCATGACAAATCCTGGGCTGCCTCCCACGCCTCATATTAAGTTATTTCTTTTTATTATGCTTGTTTTATTGATGATGTCATGACATGGCCCATCAATCCTTAATCAAAACCACGGCTGCAGCGTTAGGCTTCCTTTAAACCGTGAAAGCCACGGCTTTGGAGGGGGTCCCTTCAGAGAGTCACGGGTGCTCAGAAACAGCCGTGGATTTCCAGGAGGAAGCAAGAAGTTTCTAGACGTGCCGGGGTGCGGAGGGACTCTGGGGTGTTATGGGTTGAATTGTGTCCCCCATTAAAAGATATGTTGAAGTCCTAATGCCCGGTGCCTCAGAATGTGACCTTACTTGGAAATGGAGTCATTACAGGTGTAATTAGTTAGGATGAGGTCACACTGGAGAAAAGTGGACCCCTAATCGAACGTGCCTGTTGTCCTTGGAAGAAGACGGCCTGTGAAGACAGACACAAAGAGGCGTGGAGGATTGCCTGCAGCTTCAGAGGGAGCATGGCCCTGGGAACACCCCGACTTCAGGTCCCTGGAACAGTGGGACAGTAAGTTTCTGTTGTTCCAAGACACCCAGTTTGTGGTACTCCATTGTGACGGCCCCCAGGACCTGGTACACGGGGTTTGGTTGGATCTCCTTGAAATGGCTGGGTTGCAGGCACATTCCACGTTCCCTCTGTCCGAACCCCAGGCCCCACGGCAGTCCTGACTGGACATCAAAGTCACCTGAGCCTGGATTTGCTCTGTGGGAGGCCGGGTCAGAACAGCCCTGGCCGGAGCTAGGATCTGAAAGCACAGCATTTGGGGGAAATCGATACCCCCGGGTAATTAATGACAGGAAAGCTGCCAGAGAGGCTGAGAGTTCCTGGGGAATGCTCTCGTCCGGGGTTCCTAAAAGGGCTTTGGGAAGCTGGGATGCCCTCGACACAACGGCTCACTTTTCTTTCACGTAGCACAGAGTTTGGGACCCTGGCGCTGGGACCACTGGGCCGGGTGACGTTTTCACTGAAGCCTTCTGGGGACCTTTGGGTCCACTTGCAGGTGAGGAAACCGACGGGCCCCAGGTGACACCAGGATGTCTGCACCGCAAGGACAAGCTGGCTGGCCGTGGTTACCAGATGTGGGCTCGCAGGGCACTGGCGCACGTGTGTGTGTGTGTGTGTGTGTGTGTGATGGGCACATATAATGATCCCCCGTGAGGACAGTGGAAGACCGCTGTGTTTTCTCTTCTCTCTGAGGTTATTAATGCTCAGTTTTTCATTTTAAAAATTCTCATTGAATAGTCTCTTTTTCCTTCCCATTCCCTTTCTTGTTATTGTGGTAAAATGTGCATAACATAAAATTTGCCTTTTGACCATTTAAAGGTGTACAACTCGGTGGCATTAAGCACATTCACAATGATGTGCAACTGTCACCTCGATCTAGTTCCAGAGCATTTCCATCACCCCACAGGAGGCCCTGCACCCACCAGCAGTCCCTCCCCACTCTCCCCGCCCCAGCCCCCCACAACCACTCATCGGCTTCTCCCTGCGTCCACAGGACACTCGTCCCGAAGGCTGGGAGGCACTGGGAGCAGGAGCCCCGAGGGGAAGGGAAGTCACTCTTCTTTACCTTCTCCACTGCTGCTCGCTGTTTAAGTGGCCAAACTTCCCCGAGCAGATCAGGGCCAGGCAAACACTGAGGAGTCCGTGGTCCGGCACCTGCTCAGACACGGGGCCGTGTCCTCTGGAAGAAGTCATGCTTCAGACGCTTAATCCAGCTCAGACTTCAGGGCAGCCCCGGGGGTGATCTCACCCTCACCCACAATGTGCTCACCATGTCAGAGGTCAGAGGGCATGGGGTGGGATTTAAACCAATCACCAACTCGCAATTCTGTGGACAATTATCTATGATGCAGGTTAAAAGGCCAGCGAGGACAGAATCCAGTCACCACAAGCATCCTTCTGCTAACGTGTCATTTCTTAGAAATGCACAAAAATATAAAAGAAGAAGCGTGTCTCCTGACTGTGGTAAAATCTTGTGACTTTGCTTAGTGACATAAACGCAGTAAGAGTAGCTTTCAAGGGTGTGAATGCACCTGGTGATTTAAAATGAATGGAGCTCGTTTGGGGAAGAAAGAAAATAGGATATTTGAAACACCAAAAAACCAAAAATTCTTGTCCCAGGAAGTCAGTGACCCCTGTGGATGGGCAGTTGGAATAAAGGGTCATCCTAAATGGGAACATGAGAAACACGTCTCTATTACAAAGAAAACATGGGCGTAAGGGAATACCAATTGGTAACAATTAGAGACGGATCAGATAGGTGGGGGAAAGTTCAGATCCCCTCTGGGGTGTATTTATATATCCTCTCTGGAGCAAAAGGCTCGTTAACCTGTGACTGGCTATCGGCTTCCCCCATCGGTGCCCTGATCCAGTCTCTCTGCAAGGAATTTCGTCTGTGGATGACTTACTCAACATTATTTGTAAATATGTTGCAGAGGGCACATTTTCCCCAACTGTCTGAAGTATTGTAAACCAAACTACCTACAGGGACCAGGCTGGTAATGGGGACTAGTGAAGTGGATGGGGGCAGGCAATAAGGAGTGGTGGGGACTGTGGCAGAATGTGAACCCAGAGTTTGCCCAAAGTGGCAGGCACAGCTGAGCTCTAGGCCCTCATTTCCAAAGGGGCCCAGTATGGCCGGATCTTCTGAGTTTATCAAGAGCGATAGGATATCTGGATTTATATGTGAAATATCCTCATTTTTAAAACATCGTGGGCCAACAAAATATGCCTGCACCAATTGAAGACTTCTGGACTAAAGTCACAGGAAATGCCAGGACTTCTCTCTATGGATTAATCAAATGCTCTCTTCTCCCAGAAAGGGGTGGCCTTTGGTGCTGGGCACAGTGCAGATCTGTGGTCTAACGCATTGCCTTCTAGCTGAGCCAGAGCATCCAGCCCCTGCACCTTTGCCTAGTCTGTGCCCCTTACCAGGAGGCCCTTCTTGCCCCTCTCTGAACACAAGTGGAGTGTGAAGTCACGAGGTGAGGTTTTCTCTCTGATTGTGAGAAGTATGTTAGTGACCGTGTGAATGGGGCTCCAGCTTGACTGTTAGCTGGACCGTCCACTCTAGACCGTGGAGTCCCAGTACTTGGTCCCTTCTCCATAGTAGCCTTATTCATTCACTCACAGGTGTTTATCGGATGCCCTTCATGTTCTAGACACTGGTTTTTGTGACTTTAGGAGGTTGATGGCTTTGATCTAAAACACGAGCCTCAGATTCACCTGGCGAAGCGGATACAGGGATGACGCTCGAATGGCGGGTCAGAATCTCTGTGTATTTATAAAGCTCCCGCTGAGATCAGCAGTCCTTGAAGCCTAAGCTCTGTCATGAAACCTTCTTATCCAACGAGCATCTCTCCCTCAAAATGTCTCGATCTTGTTTCTGCTCATTTGATACTTGGGACGAAAACAAAAGTAAATGAGAGCTGACCCCTTGAGGTCAGGGACCACATTTCAGCACCTCTGACAGCGTGTTGGTCAAGGAACGTTTGTGACGGACGCCTCTGCTTTCGAAATGGCCAGATTTGTCAGCATGAAGCTCTCGTTAGGAGAAAATAATCAGTTGCCTGGTTTAATAAGCTAATGGAATCCCCCTCTGGAGAAGCTTGTAACCTGAAACCCACATGGATTTAGAAGATGTGGAATTCTGGCGGGGTCTGAGGCCCTAGGGGAAGAGGCAGAGCTCACGAGGGTCCCTTTGCTCCAGGATGGAAGCATTTCCCACCAGTACGGCTCCAGGAACTTCTGGATGTGTAAGCTCTCGTGATATAATTCACACGAGCAAACAAAGCCACCGAAGGAACAGGACTGGCCCTGGCGTTCAGCCGTTAATCCACATAAGCCCTGCGGTTGACAGCCGTGATGTTCTGGAAACCAGACACCGTAGATCATTACACAGCAATGTCAGGCAGTAGGTTGTGCCCTGAACTCCCCCCAGTCTCCGGGTTCAAATCTCAGAGGTTGACTTTTGTTCTAGATTTTTTTTTTTCTTTTTGGTGGGACACAGTTTAACCTCTACCTCGCCTCGAACTCTTAGGCCAGGGTCACCTTTCAGCCAAACAGAGGACACACTGCGAGTGGCCGGGTTTATTTTTCAGTTGTCATTTCCAGTTTACCTCGCAGCACTTGATCTTAAATGAGTAACAAATAGCTCCTGAAATCTGTCCAGGATTTTTTTTTTTTTTTTTTTGGCTGGCAGTAACTGCCCATAAACCAATCAGGGTAAGAAAGATAGAGATGTCAACTGCAGACTAACATGCTTTTAAAAGACAAATTACACTCATCCTGGGGCACATACATGAAAACTGTGTTGGTTAAGCAAATAGATGAAGTTAGAACAATAACATCCCATTTCTGGCTGCAGGGATAAGATATCTGCGTTGAACGGCTTTCCAGGGGTCCCCCGTAGTGACTTTGCATAAAGCAAATCTTGCTGGCCTCGTTTGCCTTATCTTTTCTCTGCCAACTTCAAAAGCTCGAGCAGCCCTCTTCCAGAAGGGTAAAATTTCCCTGGTGACAGATTCGAAGGGCAGAGCGACTTGAGGTCAAAGGCAAGAAGAAAACAGACTCTCATCTGATTAATGGCTTGAATTTAATTAGTGGGAGAAAGCTCAAATCAGACAGTTTGTGACTTGGTCAAGCCCCAGGTCCCTTCTCACAAAATTGTCAAAAAACAGAAAGGTCGGTTGGTCTGAAGCGGGCTGACCTTTGAGACGCCCGCTGTTTTCACACTCGTTTAAATGGCTAGTCAAGGATGAGTTTAAATAAGCGGGTTGGTGGTGTTCCAAGTCAACGGTGAACTGAGTGGTTTTCAGGGTTGTAATTTTTGAGATTTCTGCAAATGAAATAAAGTTTCAAAAATATGGCAGCAGCACCTTCCCATCCTCAAACTCTATCACCTGTGAAACGTGAGGAGTTGGATTACAGAGTTTCTAGGAAGTCTGGGATTACAGAAGGGAGGGATGTTGCCTTTCCAGGATAAAGTTAGATTATTTGAAATAACCCTCGAATTCATTCATTCATTCAATCATTCCACACATCTCTCCTGCTATTGGTGCAGGCAGCAGGCTGGGGTCAGGGATGCGGGATTTAGACAAAGTCCTCCTAAGAGGGAACTGGAGGCCCAGAGAGAGAAGACTCGGCCAAGATCACACAGCAAGTGCGCGGCTGTGTTTGGATGAGCGTCTCGACTCCTGAAGTCCAGCCACCACCCTCGCTGCCACACTTGGGTTTCCCAACAGCACCCCACTTAAGAAAAACCAGATAGGAATCTGCACTCCTAGGACTTTGGGTGAATGGACTTATGGGTGAATGCATAATGGTATTTAAAAGAGTTGTATTTCAGAGTCCCTTTAGGACCCTGTTTCTCCACCTTAGAATTACCTAGAGATCTTTTTTTTTTTTAAAAAAAGGAAAGAGACGCTTCTCCCCTCCCCAGAGGGATCCAGTCAGAATTGCTTGGAGGTGACACTTGGGCACCAGTCCTGCTCCGTGTGAGCCTGGTGGCCACAACAGCGCACCTGCCTGGGGCCAAGGGCTTATCAGTGGCTCAGTGGCTCCACGTGGGGCCGCCCTGTGGTTCCCTCACCATGCTCTCTGGGCGCCATTAATCAGCGGCCTCCTGGTAGGGAGCACGGGATGCTCTTGTTCTCCAGGTCCACAAGTAGAGACCCAAGTCACCCTGCCACCCCTGTCCCCCTGCCCCATCCCCAGTCCTGTCCATTCCGACCTCCTAAACCAGTATCTACTCTCTCCACCTCCCCACCCCGAGGGCCATGGCTTACCCACTTCCCTGCCAACACCTCTTTCCTCTGTCCCCCTTAACTTTGTTCTGGCCTGCAGCGCTGACCTCCCCTACCCCCACCTAGGTGTCAAGGCTTGAGTGAGAACAACCAAAATCAGTCTCCTTACTGCATTTCCACTTGTCTTACTTACCTCTTCCTGATCCCAAAGTCCTCTTAGGTCCCTCCAGCTTGGGTTTCCAGCTCCTCATTGTTTTAAATCCTCAGACTTTTCCTACACTGTGAAATGGATACCACAAAGGCGTAAACGGCTCTGGGTTGGGGCTTCTATGTCTGATGTTCAAGAAATAGAGATTTCATCCTTCAACCCCGTGAACTATTCACACGGGGACCAACTCCTGTGCCTTCCAGATGTGATTCCATATACACACTTTCTATCCTTAACCACGTCTTCAAACAAAAAGGTGTAGCATACTTTGACTCAAAAAGGCGGGACCTCAATGAATATTTGATGAATGAATGAATGGATTGCTGAGAGCCCAGACTATGAGGGCAGATGGACCTGGGTTTGAATCCTGGTTAAGCCACTTACTAACTGGTGACCTCGGGCAGATTTCTTAACAAGTCTGAGCCTCGGAGAAGGAAGCACAACCTCAGAGGGTGGTAGTGAAGATTGAAGTAGAGAATCTTCATGAAGACCTGGCTGAGCACCTGGCACAGAGAAAACAACTAACTGTATCAGCTGAAAATAGCAGCGAGGAGGAAGGCGGGACAGTCAGACGGAGGGAGACACTCCCCGAGCGTTCTTTGCTCGACTGGGAAGTTAAACAAAATTGTTTTTTTTACAAAAAGTTAAAAGACCCCCTTCTCTGGCCCCATTTCTGGAGAGAAACTTGTCTTCCAAGAACTGAGAGCAGCTTCAGACAGTTTGATTTAAACATGGCTTAAATAATAATAACATCATTTTTATACCAAAAAGGATCATATTTCACATACAACTCGACAACTTCCTCTCTTCCTTAACTGTCTATCTCATTCATGATAGATTATTCACAATCTATTATCCACATCAACTTACAAAAATGTCTCATCTTTAAATGTTTCCATAGCATTTCACCACAAGAATATTTCACAGTGTTAATGGATTTTGAGCTGTTTCTAATCTTTTATAATTCTATGTTCAACGACTATCCTTGAACACAGATCTTCCTATTCTTTTTTTAGGGGTCAGTTGCTAGGAGTGGAATTTCTAGATAAACTTGGTAAATAACAATTTGATAAAAAGTGCCAAATTGGATTTTTCAAAATGCATACCAACCGTGTTTGAGAGGACCTACTTTCCAACATTCCAAACAACTTGGAATATTTTGGTTCTTTTAAATTCTGGGCAATCCGGCAGACCAAAACAAGGCCTCATTTTTAAGTGTGTTCCTGTACTTGATTACTAATAATGTTGGGCATATTTCACATGTAAATTGTCCATTTGTATGGTGTTTTTTTGAAATGCCTGTTTATTTCCTGTCCTTTGCCCTTTTTTCTCTTTTACTTGTTTATATTTTTCGTACTGATGTGTAGATGTTATTTTATAACATGAGTTTCAATCATACGTCTGCCATATGTATTGCAAATTCCCAGGTTATTGGTTACCTTTCAATCTTCTATTACAAATCTCTGTAAAATATGTTTTGCATCACTCTGTCTTATTAACAGAGACCACTGAGCATAATTTAACTCCTGGTTGATGACCCATCACCTGGCCCCTCGTCAACTGATCCTGAAGTTTGTCCCACTGTTTGCCCTTTCATTCAGTGGCCTCAAATTGCCATACTTCTGAGTACGTTTCTCTGTTTGTTATTTTGGTATTAAATATTGTAATATCCTCAGCCAATTTCCTAAACGAACTTTTCTTGATCAGCTACAGCAGAGGAATCAGACAACCAAGTCTGTTAGAATTGTGTCTAAAGTAGGAGTCATTAGGTCATGAATGGGGACCTTAGGCACTCTCCTACTTATAAAATGTGTGAACTTTATAGGATCGCTTCAAAACTCTGAGTCATCTCGTATTTTCTTGCTAATTCTTGGTTCTTTTTCAGCTAGTTAAGAGTGCCTGGTATTAGAAACCCCAGCTAAGTGAGGTGTTACTATATCCCAGAGATCCTCGAACAGAAGCTGGTGACTGTGTCCTCTTTCTTGGGGACTAATTGACTCACAGATCTTAGATTTAATTTAGTCCACCCCCCCCCCCCAGCATTGGAAACCCTTCAACAACACCCCAACCAAGTGGTCATCTAAGTTCTCTGAATAATTCCCGTGGTGGACAGACCAATTCTTTAACCAGGGTGTTCCATTTTGCACAGCTCTCATCGTCACAAACTGTGTTGACATATGGAACACAATTCCCCAGAACATCCACTCCATAGTCCTAGATCTGCTCTCTACTTGGCTTAACTCTACATGTGTCTTTTTCACAATAAAACCAATGGTTGCTACATGGTCTGCATGGATCTCCCTGGGTGGGCCTGAATTCCCCAACTAAAAACACCTCCTTCCACCCCGGCATAAACACTGGGCTTTCCGAGTCCCACAGGGAGTGTGGGGCTGGCCCTGGAGTCATACAAACCAAGCTGCTCTGGGCTCAATAATGGCACCAGATCCGAAGACCTCCAAGTGCCTGATGAGGTCATCGCTACGCCAATCCCACTTTAGCCTTCCCCAAACACTGCAAGAAACCTGCCCACCAGGCAACGCACATATTAAATGTCAGCCAAAAAGAGCCCTAAATCAAGGCAGGTTAGGTCTTTAAGCTTCGTAAATCTTGGCTGCTGCTTTGGACGCTGGCAAGTGACTCGTTTCCTTCAGAAGGCTTCTGATTGCTTTGGCAGCATCTCTGCCTGCGTCTCCAACATCAATTCCTCCTGAACCCCCCAAAAGGAAAGAAATACACACAAAGCAGGTATTCGTTTTTGTTCGACAATCTGGTCACTCAGAAATGAGAACTCAGGTCTGGAAGCCCAGACGTTGCCCTTGAGGAGAGGCGGGCTCCACCAACCCCCCAGCCCCTCCCCCAGCCACCATGACTGTGCCAGTGGAAGTGGGTCCTTGACAGCCCAGGAGGCAAAAGATCTGGCCCATGTAATGCTGTGGCAAAGGACAGGTTTATCTAGCTCAGTGCCGGCACACTGAGCTGCAGCCCTGTGCAGAGCAGAACAGTTCAGAGGGGAAAGCATTTGGTCGGCCAAAACCAGTGACCACCCTCCCTACAGGTAAAAAAAAAAAGTACTCAATACCTACAGTCTTGAGCAGGAATAGAAATACCTGAAACTTCCCTTCTCCAGACCTGCACTATTTTCTTATCTGTAAAATGGGTGGATTGGACCAGAAGATCTTGAAAGCTCCTGTTAAATCTAACGTTCTTAGAGTCAAGTGGGTTACTGGGAGGAATGGGCACCAAACCATTTCTATTGCCCACACTTCCCAAGACAGTCTGCGAAGCACATGTGCCCACAAGTCAGCACTGACCATGCTGGGGTGACCAGTGGACTCTCGGGTGGCTGTCTCGCTTGTTGTCATTATCATCATCATCACCATTATCACCATCATCATCATCTCATCATCACCATCATCATCATCTAGCGTTTGGGATGTTTAGATAGAATAATATTCAGGATAGTTAGTGGTAGTTTTAGAGGTGACACACTATCTCTCACTTGGGGAACATAAAAATTGTGTTTTACATTGCCTGTTTTAGTTTTCATCTTAACAACACCCCTTTGTATCAAATTACTTGTCCCTTCTCCATTAGCACATAGGAGTGTGCACACAGTTTATCCACAGCGTGGAAAATGGTGATAGAGTGAGGTGTCTCTTTTCTCATTTAGTGGGGTCATTCTGTAAGCAAGATGCAACACATGAGTTGAAAAACACAGTCAAGGAAGCCAACAAGTAGACTCCCTATTTGTGGTGTGCCCCCTTTTGCTCAAATGAGGTGCCGAGTATCAGGTGAATTTCCTGCACTGTAGCAGGCAAGGGGGAGGAGACCAATGTCTCCATTTTCTATGCCAATATGATATATTTTGACAGAATTAGATGCATAATGTTTTTGCTCTCTCTCCCACTTCTTGCTCTTCTACATGAAGACCTTTCAGACAGACCATATGTAGAACAAGAGAAAGAAGAAGGAAGAAACTTCACAAGGCAAACATATGTCAAACATCGAATTATATACCTTAAATATATGGAATTTTTATATGTCAATGATAGCTCAATAAAGCTGTTTTAAAAAGAGAGAGAGAGAGAAGAGAGAAGGATGGTGGCAGAGAGAAAACAAATCTCAGAGCACCAGGTTCCCACTTCCCTCTGCTGAAATCTAGAATAGAAGCATTTTGAAAGAACACTGAAAATATGTCCACAGGGTCATGGAGTAAAATAAAGTCTCGAGCACTGTCTGCACTATAGTCCCCAAATTCTCAGGGTGACCATATAATTGATTATCCAAACTGGAGTCCATTGAAGGAGATATTAAAACCAATTAGTAGACATTAATTAATTAACAATCTCCTCAACTTCACTGTCCCAGCCCAACTGGGACTGTTGGCCATCCTACAAATATCAGACCTTGGGTTCACCAAAGGATAAATGAGAAAAACAAGGACAATGTAAGTTATGTACAAACGTGTTTACAAATGTCAACTGCCCTTTCCTGGGAAGGTCTATCCTTCATCTGTGATGATGTTCTTCCCACTTTTTTGGTGTATTAAAATCTTCCTTTTAAGATAAACTAACTGATTATAGGGGTAGATAATAAGGATTTGCTGTTTTTGTTAACCTGTTTGTTTGTTTGTTATTTCTCAAGTGCTTAATTGACGCAATAAAAGCTGGTGAGCTTATGTCAATCCACTGATTTTTCAAAAATTTCCTGGTCTCTGAAATCCCCAAACCTGGGACTACTTGTCTGGACCTCTCTAGCTGACTAGGGAAAGGATACCCCTGGGTATCATCCTGTTGGCCGCCCCACACCCACACCATGCTCAGAACCACCCATTCCTCCAGTTGCGTTACATTATTATGTCTTAAGTATTATTGTCTATTATTAGTTTTTAACTTGGATTCTTCCTCCCTGAAAACCATTAGAGAGGTCAATTCCCTTGAGTCCCACGAGGCAGCACCCCCCCACACACATTAGCCCATCCCCAGCCCTCCCCTACTCCAAGCAGTGGCAGCTCCTCCATCATCACAGATACTGGAATTTGTCTCAGAACCATCTGGCATGCATCACTATGCAAATGATGTCCCCACTGCGGGAGCCCATGGCCAGATTGCTATCTCAAGACCCCATGTTGGGCTGTTGTTATTTTTAAAGACAGCTCATTCAGCCACTGCAGGGAACTAATTTCTTTTCAACATGGGCTACAGCCCCGCCACCGCAGCACCCATCCCGAAGTTAGGGAGGCCAGACAGAGATGGAGGAGGTGGAGTGGGGGAATTCTTATTAGCACAATTTCTGGGATCAAAGTCCTTTATGACCTGAAAGATCTCAGGCTATTAGATTATAAATTGGGGTTTAATTAGAGCCTTGTCAATCAACTTTTATCCCTGCCTTGGTTTGAGCAAATGGTTCTTTCTTTGGCAAGTCATTAATTAAGAGTTTTGGAGAACACAAGTTTGGGTTTTTATATCAAGCAGAGAAGACATGGGTGGTTTTCTACTCTTAGAGAACTTTTCTTTCTCCCTGTTTTGGAGAGTGGAGACGCATTCCATTTGCCTCAGAAAAATAACCAGAGATGTGGAAGTTTAAACGTCTTGAAGCATCTATGTCTTGTTAGTTCGAGGACAAAGATGAAGTCACAACTGAGTCTAGAGTTAAAGAGCCTGTGATTTGTGTTAACCACTGACTCTGAGTTCCAGTGCTGGTCCCGACAGCCTCGGGCAGGTTATTTAGCTTCTCTGAGCTTCATTTCCCTCTTCACTGCGATGAGAGTAATGATAGTGTCTAACTCAGGGGGTTGCCTTTAACATTCTTCTTTCACTCAACTACTATATAGCGGTCACCTACTATGTGACAAGCACTAGGCTAGGTTCTGGGAGTCTCATTGTCAGTAAAACAAATAAAATGCCTTGCAGAGTTTACATTCTGGGCAAGGGAGAGAAGGAGGAAACAACAAACTAATAAACAAATAAGTATGCAATGTAACGCCCAGTAGGGGTGAGTGCCATGAAGAAAAATTGAGTATAGCATAGGGAGAAAAATAGGAGGGAGGTGCTAATGGCATATTAAGTGAGCAAATGCATGTTGAGGGGTTAGCTTGGTGCCTGGTACATAAAAAGTGGTCAAATGAAGTTGGCAATGATGATGGTGATTATGATGATGGTGATGGTGGTCATGGTGATGATGATGGTGGTGATGATGGTGATGATGATGGTGATGATGATGATGATGATGGTGATTATGATGATGGTGATGGTGGTCATGGTGATGATGATGGTGGTGATGATGGTGATGATGATGGTGATGATGATGATGATGATGGTGATTATGATGATGATGATGGTGGTCATGGTGATGATGATGGTGGTGATGATGATGATGATGGTGATTATGATGATGATGGTGATTATGATGATGGTGATGGTGGTCATGGTGATGATGATGGTGGTGATGATGATGGTGATGATGATGATGATGATGGTGATTATGATGATGATGGTGATGATGGTGATGGCGGTGGTGATAACGGTGATGGTGATGATGATAATGACAAGGAGAATCACTACCATTGCCGTCATCATCATTGATGACCGTGATGACAACGATGATAGTAGTGATGTCAGTGATGATGATGGTGATTCCTGAGACTCAGCACACCAGATCCCTTCCTCCATCTATTTCCATCCTTGGAAACAACCCTTCAATAATCCTAACTGGATTGAAGGGATGTCAAAACCATGCCCACTTTTTTTTCTTTTTTCAAGTTCAACACTTTTCCTTAGATTTGGCCAAAGGTTTTGGAATTAGCATTCCTTTATTAAAAAGCAACACACATGCACAGCCCAACAAAGCATCCAGACTGGAAAAGAAAAAGGTTCCTTGTGTTCTGCTACTTGGCAACGAGCTCATCTCAGATCAGAACAAGACTGACTCCGCACAGATAGGGACTCTCGGAACAAGTGTTCCCGACCGAGTGCCCCTCAGCCGCACCTGCGCCTTTCATTAACCCCTGGGAGGACAGCTCTCGGGCCGGGCGGCTCCAGTACTAGCTCAGCACTGCAAAGCCAAACAGCAATGAGGAATGAACTTCCCTTGGCCCCCTAACCCTTTATGACTAGTGATCATCCCTTGCAAAATGAAAACAATGGTCATTTTCCTGTGTCCCTGTGACAGTGACAGAACAGCCTCATTCCAAGGGCATTTCTGGCTTCGTCCCAAATGTAAGGCCATCATGTTCATCTAGTTTTGGACAAAATCCATGTATTTGCCATTGCGGCTGAAGCCAGGCTGAGCCAGAGAATGAATCATTCCCATCCTTCTCTCTCTCCCTGTCTTCCTGAGTGAAGGCGGGGAGATAAAAGGAGATGAAAAGTAATACTCAGGGAATCCCATGCGTTGCTGTTTCTGCTCATCGAGACACATTAAGAATGAAAGCAATTTGCTAAATTAAAGACCATTCAAAATATGCTGTTAAATAATATTATACTACCAGAAAGGCTCAAAGGAAAGTTCCATTACTTGGGGATTTTGGTTGCAGTGAAAACATTTCTAACTTAAAAACAAAAGGCATTCACGGATTGTTCTGGGACAGCTCGTAGGCTTGAAAGGAGAATTCCAGAACCAGGTCACAGAATGGTCGAGAACCTGGACAGTTCTAGGGCCCTAGTGGGCAGTCTGTCTTCAGAGGCCACGACCAGAATGAGTGAGGCCAACTGTTTCTAACCTTTGGGTCAGTCGACACCAGATTCAAATCCCAGGGAGGGCAGAGCTCACGGGGCTGCCCCATCGAGTGTGGCATGCCCCCTTGTTGGCCTTGGAAGGTGCATTGGTCCGCTCAGGCTCCTATAACAAAATACCACTGAGTACCACAGACTGGGGGCCTAGAGAACAGACATTCATTTTCTCACCGTTCTGGATTCTGGGAGTCCAAGATCAAGGTGTTTGCAGGGCTGGTCTCGGGCGAGGACTCTCTCCATGGCTTGTCGATGGTCGTCTTCTCGCTGTGTCCTCACGTGGCTTTCTCTGTGTGTGGAAAGAGAGAGCGTGAGCATCTCCGGCGTCTCTTCCTCTTCCTACCAGGACACCGTCTCTATCAGAACAGGGCCCACCCTATGACCTCGTTCAGCTTTAATTATTTCCGTAGAGACCCGTCTCAAAATATAGTCACGTTGTAGGTTAGGGCTTCAATGTATGGATTTGGGGGGAAACAATTCAGTCCATAATGGGGGAACTGGCACTTTGGTTGATAAGTCAAACAAAATTGGAGTGTGGCGGGTGGAAGCTGGGCACACATCCTGGCGCCTCCCAGAGCGCTCAGCTGATATTGCCTGATGCTGATCTGCGCCTGAGGGTGAGTGACGTCTCTGAGGGAATCACTGAGAGTGAGTCTGGTCAGCCCCTTGTGGATCTGTGGGGGATGCTGTCTGCCTGCTGTTGTCAGCTGGGGCCCCAAGTGGCTATGACAGCGACCAGGACAGAGCGCCCCCATTGTGGGGGCACTTGAAGACTTGATTGTGGCAAATCCCAGCTTTCTGGGTACCCAGACACCCCCTCCTCCTGCTGCCCCACCAGCAGGAAACATCGCCTCTCCCTGAGCCAGTATTATGTGTCCCATCTCCCATCCCCAGGGTGTGATGTCACAGGAAGGCACAGACCAAGATTCGGGGCCCGGAGAGACCACTCACCAGCTGGGTGACTCAGGGCGAGTGGCCTCACCTCCTGAGGGTCCCTTTGTCATCTCCACAGTGAGGACAGCAGGCTGTATCCTTCCTAACTCACTAGCCCGGTGGGCATCACGGCAGATCGTGGAAGGAGAACCCTCTGCCGCCAAGAGCTCTTTGTCATAACTTGTTCATTCATTCATTCATTCATCCGTTCATCCATTTGTTCATTCATGTATTTTTTACCATTTTCCTCTCAGGACCTTGGAAGTTAGTCGTTAGCTAAAGTACCCTTATTCAGCGTGTCAATGCGTCCTTGTCTGTCCATGGAATTATCTTAACAGGTGACATAATCCTATTTTTCAAGGCTCTCTGGAGACACCAGATAAGGGGACTGACTTAACTTGCTGCCATTTTAACCACGGTGACACATGTGTGGGAGGAAGTGTGAAGTGAGTACAGTTTTAACATTTACTATCTTGTGTCTAATTAACAAAGTAATGCACTTTTTCTTCTGGAAAATACAGAACAAATATGTAGAAAATAAGACTCACCTGTCATGTCACTGCTAAGGGGTGACCGCTCGGAACGTTTGGATATCTTTCTGATTCCATTCGAGTCTCGTCTATGCACAGAGCACACGTTCACAGGACAGCGCATCCTGCCCTGTGGACAGCCACACGCTGCTTCTTCCACCAACAGAGGGAAGTTTTGTCTTTGGATTCTTTACGAGGACAGGAAAGTGCCACTCGATGCTGCTCAGCACTCCCTCACTCGGCTTTCTCATCACTTATTATCAAAGCCTCTAATTTTAGACGTTGACTTTACTCCCAAGTGTATCCTCCTCAAAAACATGGTCAAGGGGCTGGCCTGGTGGCATCGTGGTTAAGTTCACGTGTGCCACTTCAGCAGCCCAGGGTTCACCGGTTCAGATCCTGGGTGCGGGCCTGCACACCACTCATCAAGGCATGCTGTGGCGGCACCCCACGTACAAGATAGAGGAAGATGGGCACAGATGTTACCTCAGGGACAATCTTCCTCACCAAAAAATAAAAATAAAGTAAATGTGGTGATAAACAGCAAGTATTCTTGCATATAAACTTTTGTGTGCATTTCAGGCTGTTTCCTGGGGCTCCCCACCTGGAAGCAGAGTTATTGGCTCTAAAGGTGAGAGATTTAAGTTCCTTGGTGCAGACTGCCAACTGCAAGTCGTGGAAATGCATGCTCTGGGTGAGCTAGTTTTGCTTTCCTTCGAGTCTCACCAGTTAGACTTCTCATCTCCCATCTCTGAACCTGGCTGCTGCAGACCGGGATTGGCAGGCTGCCTTTCAGGAGTCACCCTCCCCTCGATTGCTCGGGGACGATGTCTCCAGCATCTTGCTGACAACACTGTGAGCCCAGTCTCAGGCTCTGCAAGAACGGGTGCCTGTCGTTTCTGCCCACATCCCATCGGGCAAAATCCCCTGCACAGCGCCCCCCCTTAGGCTGCAGGGGTGGTGCTGTGGTCCAGCAGTCTGCTGGGCAAGAGGGATCATGGGTATTGGACACTGGTGAGTGAGCCAGCCTTTGGCATAAACAATTACAAAACTTTCAGCTAAGATTACACATCCGGAAAGTAGTAGAGCTGGGATTCAAATCCAGGTCCTCTGACCTGAAGCCATAATCCGTTCACTCATTCCCAGATCATAATCGAGGGTCCAGCACTGTATTATGCACCGGGGATTCAGCAAAGAGCAAAAGAGATCAAAAAAATATGAGCCAGAAGAGGAAAACAGACACTAAATAAGTGATTAAACAACCTAACAGTGTGACTATGGAGAAAAATCTAGAAGGAAAGGAGGCAGGGGATGTAGACAGGGCTGAGGAAGGGTTGAGGGAGAGGAGGTGAGAAGTGGGGGCAGTGGACCACTGTAAGACTGTGACCATGATGTGGGCAGCGTGTGAGTACAGAAGGACCCCGCCTGACTTAGGGTTTTACGCTCGTTCCGGCTGCTGGGCTGAAAGCAGACTGCAGCAGTGCAGAGGCCGGGGAGCCAGTTAGGAGACAAAGGCAATGACCCAGGTGAGAGGGGGTCTAGGTTTGGCCCAGGGTGGGAAGAGCCCAGGAGGGAGTGGACGCACGTTTAAGGTGAAGCCAATGGGACTTGCTGATGGACTGGGTGTGGGCTGGGAGGGACAGAGCGAGCTACGGAGGCGACCGCAGCCCTATCGGCCCCAGTGACTTGGCAAGAACGCAGGGAGAGCCGACATTCTGGGGGTGGTTGCGGGATCAAGAGTTCAGATTTGAACATGAGAAATCTCCAAATCCAAGAATCTGAAGGAGACACTCTGACAGCACAGACGGAGTGCTGCCCGTGGTGCCTGGCACCTAGAAAACACTCAAAAATATGAACCATTTGGCCGATTCTGGCACACCTTACGGCGGCAGGGCTCTGCACCACTTGCCCTGCTCAACGCTGTCTTCTTATTATTGTCGGCCTCGCTGCATTTATCTCCCACGTGAAAGGTCCAGGAAATATGAGCTGTGGCTCGATGCGGGCCGTCCCAGGCAGTCGGGGGAAGATCAATGTCCTGTTTGAAGGGTGAGCTCCCCAGGGTTCACGCCGCCCACGCATTCTGAAAGCTGATCATTACTGCGTCTTTTATGACGATGGAATCCTTGGCAGGTGATTACTTTTGCTGTCCCACTTCATATCAAACGTGCTAAGATCAGTCACTTGCTAAGGGCCAGCTGTTGACAGGGGAGGGTGGAAGGTGGCAGGCAGAGATTCCTGCGGCTCCCTGCAGGATCTGCCTATGCTAAGCAGAGAGCTGCTTCACCCCAGAGCCTGGGGCCACGGACGGCCAGGGAGCTGGCGGCCTGGGGCTCCCCGGAATGCCAGCAAAGACCCTGCAGCTGGTCTCCTGGCTTGATGAACTCCCACTGACCATGCAGGTCTCAACTGAAATGTCGCTTCTTCCAAAGAGTCTTCCTGCCCCAGCCGGGACGAGGCTCCCTATTACATGCTCTCACAGCGGCACCTGCCCCTCTCCTTCCAACGCCTTGCATTCCTGCAGTGACTTATTAATCGTCCACTGTGACTGTTCAGCACCCATCTTCCACCTGACTGTGAGCTTTCTGGGGAGGGAGGTCTGCGTCTCTTTGGATTCATTAAACCCATCCCAGAGCCATGGTAGGAGATCGATCAATATTTACGGATTGGCTGTTGACATCGTCTGTGCAGAATGGAATGGGGAAAGCTGGTTGATGAGCAAATACAGGTAGAGTCACGGCTCTGTGCCATTTTGACCTAACAGATAAACACAAGAGGAAACCAGAAGCTGGCTGGCAGGCGTTCACCAATCCTCTACAGCTGCGGGCTCTAGCCCGTGGGCTCCAGGTGTGAGAATGGGGAAGGGACAAAATGACTTTAAGGGATTTGTGAATTCATAGTGGACCAAGCATTATCTTTATTTAAATTTTTTATTATGAAAATTTTAAGACATATATGCGGGCAGATAAACCGTCTACTGAGCTCCCATACGCCCACCAATCACAGTCAAGGTGTAAGACGGTGCTCTGCTCCCCAGATTCATGCATTTCTTTCCTACATGCTTCACTGTGCATCTTTTAAAAATATAGATGTTTGCTTACAATAATAGCAAAAGCATCTTTAGAGAAAACACTCTGTCTTGCCCATATGAATTGGATTTTTATTTTTAACATGCATGCTATTGCAATGATCGATTTTCTAAAATTAAGAGTGTTACAAATTCACAGAAGGCATTTTTGTCAGAATGCATTCCCTTAATTCACTGATATGAGAAGTCCAACGGCTAGCCTGAGGGGTCTGTGATATTTTTTGATATCGTACGTGAAAAGGATGGGAAGCTCTGATTTAAAGCTCCATTTCAGCCGTAAGCAGGGTTTCTCCCCGGGTACGCTTGTGATGGAAACTGCAAAAAAACATATCAGAGGGGCATGGATTTCATTTTCTTCACGTTGTTGCTTTTGCTATCCCCCCACAGAGCTGGTCCAGGAGGGAAACTGGAATCAGACAGGAGGTGGCGGGAAGGTGGCACCTGGTGTGGCCGTGCCACGGAGCGTGTTCAGGGTGGGGACGGGCCAGAATTGGCTCTCGTTTCTAAATTGTTTACAAAGATGGAGTCGGATGTCCAGTGCGTGGGATAGTTAACAGATAACTCAGTTCTTGTCCTGATCTGCTATTTGCTAACTGTGTGACATTGCTGGAGTCACTCAACCCTCCAAGCTTCAGTTCTGACATCTGCAAAATGAGTGTAAGAATTCCAACCTCCCTGCCCCCTCTCCTCAGGGTTGAAGACCCAGTTGAAGTCGTCTGGAAAAGCGTGTGCAAGCTGGTGAGTGTAGTCCACACTTGAAAGGGCATACGATGTTTTACTTTGTTCTGGCCTTTCTAAAGCTTCCTTTTGTTGTGGGGCATCTTGGAGCTTTAGCAAGCATCCTGGTGGCTCCTTCCAGGTCACTCCTTGCTGGCTCTTTTGTCAGCGTCTCAGCAGGAGCTGCCCCCGCCCCAGCAGCATCTGGACCCAATGCAAAGAAGCCCGATCAATCAGTGGCTTTGCCTACGACACGCCAAACAACTCCATCAGCAGATCCTTTTCCTCACTAAAAGAGCAAATGGCCGTCAAATGGTGGAGCCAAACTCCCGCCCGCAGCGCACGGCTCAGCCACTGTAACCTCGTTTGGCGAGGGCATCTGCTGGGGGGGTGCAGGCTTGTCGCTGGGACTGCTGGGTCCCATGCAGCAGTTGTCAGTCCTGGCTCCTCTCATTCTAGAATCACCTGGGGAGGTTCGATGAGGGACCCACATCCAGGCCTCATCCCCGAGACGTGGGTTGGAACCTCTGGCATTGGGGCCTGGGGACTGGTATTCTCTGGAAGCTTCCCCGGTCATTCTCATGTGCAGCTGGGGGCAAGAATGAGCTGGCTAAGTGATCGCTCAGGTCGACCAACTTGCCTGTTCAAGTCGCTGAGAAATGAATCAACCAAATCAGTCGTTTGATAAAAATCATTTTCCAACCAAAAAACATAATGCAAGTTTATCCAGAAGGAGACTGACCCACAAAGGTCAAAAGAAACCTCCTCTGGCCTCTGGCTCCACCCTCAGTGGAAGAGATTCCGGTGGGATGAGTCACTGCGACAGCTCGGCTGGCTCTGGCCAGTATGGAGCTTTACCTGGTGGACCTGTCGCTGGTTAAAGGACAGGAGGTAAGGTCTGTCCCTGAACTAGTCTAACTCCTTGAGATTTGAGTCGTTCCTCTGAAGTGTCCTGACAGGATTAAAATCACTCGTTCACTGAGTCATTCTCTTTCTTGCACATCAGAAACTGCTAAGTCACAAGGATATATGGATTACTAGGACTTGGTCATTCAGATGAGGTATATAGGAATATAGCAATAATTATAGCTATAATTTATTGTGTCTCCTTTGTGCCAAGCATTCTGCTAAGAACTTGACACGCATTCCCTCATTTGATCACTACAACAACTCTATGAAGTGGGTAGTATTATTATAATCATTCTTTGTAGAAGAATCTGAGGCTCAGAGATGTTAAGTAATTTGCACAAGGTCACACAGCAAATAGTGGCAGATCTGGCATTCCAATCCAGCCCAGGACTCCAGGTGAATTCTCCTCATCCCACACACTGCTGCTTCCTATAGTGGCATCACCAGGACACAGATCTACAGGCATCAGGAGGCTGGGAGTGAATGCAGAGGCTCCACTTCTGGGGCCATGAGATTTCCCCTCAAGGCCATGTGTTGATGTCAGCGGATTTTCAATTCTGTTTACACTGACTCCAGCATAGTTGGGAGGCATCAGCCCTGATTGGTTGAGTTTGCCAGCTTCCATGGTGCAAAGACTCCCCCCATGGCTGATTTCAAATGACCAACATGACATTGTTGAACTCAGACTTGGCAAGAGATGCCCACTGTCCACACTCACCAGCTGGTAGAAGTGGACTCAGGAAACCACTAGGAGAACTTCTCTGATTCTCTCCAGTTGAAGGTCTTTTGAGGACCACTAGCGATCATTTGACCCTTTTAAAGTTTGGTTCATAGAAGGATTTTTCAGACTGGAATTTCCAAAAAGGAAGGTACCATGTCTATTCTTGCTCACCACTGTATCTATCTATCTGCAGTTCCTGGCTTAGTGCTGGTTAAAGAGTTAGTCCTCTGTAGCTCGAGAGGATGATGACTTGGCCGTGGTGTGAGAGGCGGAAGGCAGAGGTGGCCGGACTGGGATACATTTCAAAGGTAGAGTTGATGGGATTTGCTGGTGTTGGATATGGGAGGTGAAAGAGAGGAATCAAGGCTGACCCCGAGTTCTCATCCTGAGGACTGGGATTGGCTTTTACTGGGGTGGGAAACACTGGGAGGGACAGAGTTAAGCAGATAGAAACGTAGTGTGGCTTGGACAGTCTGAGCTGCCTATTAGGTCTCTAGTAGGATGCTGAGTAGGCTGTTGTAGGTACCAGTCTAAGTGACATCAAAGAAACTGTGGGGAGGACGTATTGGAAGACCCTGGAACCCATGAGTTGTTGGAGGAAGGGAATGAGGTGGAAACACTGCAGATGGTGGGTGGGATGAGATGTTGGGAACGAAGGAGGGAGTGCAGTTATTGGTCCACGCGCCCCTGAGTTTGTGGAAGGGATGGATGAGAGGTCTGCAGAGGAGAAGATGTCCAGGCTCTGAGAGGCCAGGATGCTTGAAGGATCACCCACAGTTCTACATCATTATTGGAACCACCAAGAATGAGGCAGAAGTGGGTTTGGAGAGAGTGAGAAATCTGGCATATGAAAGAGGTAGCTTTATAAATCAATGAGCTAAAGGTTGAGCTGTGTAATCAATAGTCCTGGGGAAAATGGTCACCTCATAGGAAAAATAAATTAGATTCTTACTTCAGATCATTTACTAAAATAATTTCCAAATAGTTAAAGGCCTATAAATATATAAAGCAAGTTTAAAAACCTCTAGAAGAAAATGTAGAAGACTATCTTTATGATATTGGGGATACAAAGGGATTTTTAAATCAGATCAAGTATTCGCAAACCATAAAGGATTATATTGTCACATATGATGCTGTTAAACATTACACATTCTAAAGAAACTGAAGAAGCAGTCCACGTGCTAGAATATATATTTGCAATGCAATGTGGCAAAGAATTAGTATTCAAACTATGTATAAAGAATGCTCACCAATCATAAGAAGTGAAAAACAACACAATAGGATAAAAGAAGTAGAGGCTATGAGCAGGTCATTCACAACAGGGGAATCCCTACTGAGCAGCAATCGGGAAATGCCAATTAAAGCCACAATGACGTACCATTCCTCACGCATCAGTGTGGAGAAATGAAACTATGGGGGTGTTGATACTCTCTGCGAGATTTGGAGGTTCACACCACCACTCGGGAGAACGATGTCAGTCTCCACTGGAGTCCAGTACGTGCATCCCCTCCCCGCAGGACGGCACTTCTAAGTACACACCCGAGAGCAACTTGAGTCCACACAAGGGAGTGCCCGTTGCTGCTGGGTTTGTGGCAGCAAAAGCTCAAACAATGCAGACATCCACCAACAGGAGAACGGAGAACTAAATGGGGGAATACTCATTCAACAGACACTCCAGGGCAGCGAACTTGACTGATAGAGCTTCATTGTCACCATGGATGGATCTCGAAGCATCGGGTGAAGCCAGCCAAGCAATTTGCAGAACGAAATGTGCAACAGGAAACCATTCATATAGAGCATAAAAGCGTGCAAGACAACACTTCATACTGTTTATGGATGAATCCACACATGGCCAAAATATAAAAACATGCACGAGAATGGTAGAACTCCAAGTCAGGATGGTGGTCAAGCCTCGAGAAGGAATAAGGGACAACAGGACCAGGGAGAGGCATAGAGAAGGTTTCCAACGCACCTGTGACGTTTTCTTTCGTGAAGATAATATCCAAATAAACAATGGAAAATGTTAGTGTTGGTTAAATGTGCGTGGGCAGTATACGGCTACTGGTTACTTTACCTCTGTACTCACCTGTATGCTTAGAGTATTTCACATTTTTAAAAGATCAGACAACATTTCTTTCTTCTTGAGCTGGACTGTCTATTCTAGACCTTTTGGATTTTAGATCTAAATGAAGGATTTCACATGTTTCTGTTGAGTTTCATCAGTTTGGGCCCTTCATTCCAACTTGGTAAAATTCATTTAGTTGATAAACACTCGTGAAAGCATGTCTTAAGTGCCAGGTCCTAAGTTGAGGGATTTTAGAGATGCACTGGGCATAATTGTCTGCTGTCGATGGAATCATTACTTTCTCACCCATCTCATGAGAATTGCTTCTGAGTTTTGTGAATTCCACAGTTTGATGAAACGGTTTGTCTTCAGCCACGTATTTATAAATCTAGTGAGTAGGTCTGTTGCACAGCAATGTCCATATCGTTAACACCACTGTACTGTGCATTTATCAATGGTTAATATGTTAAATTTTATGCTATGTGTTTCTTACCACAGTAAAAAATAGTGAGTAGCACAGGGCTAAGTGTGGAGCCCTGTGGTAAGCTACTAGAAACTTCTCTCTAGATTAACTGCCATCCTAGTCAACTCTGTGTACACACATGCACATGTGTATGTCTGTACACACTACATTTCACATACAGAAATGGAGTCCAAATTTTAGATGGTCAATTCAGGAAGAAAAATATCTTGAAGCATTTTTAAATTGTTTGCTGATTAGTAGACAGAAAAGAAATTTGTTGGGCATAGATTTTTTTCATGTCTTTTATGAAACCTAAGTGATACTATTATGGAAGAAAGGGAACACTCCATGGGCCTTCTTTTGGGGGGGAAATTCCCCTCTTTACTTTCCACCTGATTCAGAGGTCTGTGCCAGGGCTTCTGGGACCCACGCTGGATTTTCATGTCTCTTCCTGCAACAGTCCTTCCCTCACTGCCCCTCTCTCCTCCTCCTTCTGTATTTTAATTTTCTTTTACCACTCATCTTTTCCTCTATGTTTTGGTTTTTTTCTTTGCTATGCTGCTTCAACAATATTTAGTTTCTAAATATTTAGTTTCTAAATTGCTGTTCTTGTACTATTTAGCCAGAATGCTTCATTCCAATGAATCACTTGTAAATTCATTCATTCGTCACGGAGATTCTCTGCCCTGGCTGCAAAAAGAATCACCTGGGAAGCTTCTAAAAGGCAGCCGCACCGCAGACCTGTTAAGGCAGAAGCTCTGGGGCAGGGCCAGGTGTGGATACTTGTCAAAAGCTTCCCAGACGATACTGCCGTGCAGCCAGGTTTGAGAAATGCCGATTGCACAGATATTAACTAAATCCTTCTGTTCACCAAGAGGGGGGCTGATAAGGAGGCCTTCCTGGAAGAGGTGGCATGTGAGTGTGGTAGGGTGCATTTCCCAGAGCACGACAGCAGTGCCCGTCCGAGAAGCTCCTGTGCCATAGGGCCTTGACATTGCTCCTCGCATGGCCGAGTCTACTCCTCCCCACCTGGAACCTGAGTGGCCCCATAACTGCTTTGATCAACAGAAGGATGGAAACAGGACTGTCCCTACCCCCTACCCAGGCTCTGCTTCCCCTCTTGGTTGTTTCTGCCTTCAGGGTATCAGTCCGCTGCATCTAAGTTATGGAATTTGTGAGCATGAAGTTGCTCTTGAATTTCCTTGTCACCCTCGTGACGTCCATGGGGTCGGTAGGAAGGACCCCTCTTTCCTTCCCGAGGTTGGTCATTCATGTCTCTGCTCTTTTTCTGGGTGAGCGGGGCTGCAGGTTTACCCACTGTATTGATCTTCTCGAAGAACCACCTTTAGGGTTTGTGGATTTTGTCTATTGTTTTCTTGTTTTCAGTTTCACCGGTTTCTGCTCAAAACTCTTGTTTATTTTCTTCTGTTTGCTTTAGGCCTCAGTTCCTCTGCCTCCTCTACTTTCCTAAGGTGGAAGCTTTGTTATTGATGTTACAGCTTCCTTTCTAAGATTTGCATTTCACTCTATATACGTTTCCCTCCAAGCACTAGTTTTACCCCAAATTTTCCCACAAATTTTGATAAGTTGTATTTTCTTTTTCATTTGGGTCAATGTGTTTTTTAAATTTTTCTTGAGACGTCTTCTTGGACCCACAGGTGATTTAGAAGGACTTCAGCTTCCTCTCTCTCAGGTGCTCCTTCTCGGAACCCAGCACCGCGACCGGGAAGCCAGACCACATGGAGTGGCCACGTGTGGACACCAGCCGGCAGCCCCAGCCGAGCCCCCAGCAGATGACCCCCCCACTCGGCCACGTGACTGAGCCCCCAGGATGGCCAGCACAGCTGGGCCCTCGGGCGATGCAGCTCCAGCTGTGCTTTGACTGCGACCCTGAGCCCAGCGAAGCTCCAGAACTGAGACAGGTGATGATAAGGAACTGCTTTAAGGCACTGAGGTCAGCCATAAAGTGATGCCGCTATCGATAACTGAAGCAGCAGAGACTGCAGGGACAAGTGAGAGCCATTCGGCTGAAGGGCCGCCTAGGGTTTCCCAGCCAAGGGGAGAGGAGGGCAAGTCCCAGGTCCTGGAAGGAGCCGGCTCCTCAGGGGCTGCAGGCAGCCAGGTAACCGGAGCACAGGGACTGGGGAGAAAGCTCCTGCAGAAAGCACCGCTCACTCTACTCAGAACGGCAGAATGAGGAAGCGGGTACCCACCCTTCCAGGGTTTAGTATCGTACCTCGTGCCAAATGCTCAGGAAAACTGATGGAAACGGAACACTCCGGCTCATCTCCAAATTGGAGTCTTTGCATCTTTGTGCCCCCCACGCCCCCAAGAGGGCCAGGGGCTCACCGTCACGTGGGCAGGAGCTGAGCACCGAGTCACGTTCCCTCTCCTGGGTGTGGGCTCCCAGTGAAGCTGGGTCAGCTGTGCTCCAGAAGGGCTCGGGACAGGGCTTCTGAAGGACGTTCCTCTCACTTACCCTCGAGGGTGTCTTTTGGGATTCGGTAAAACGCCAGTGATGACAGTCTGTCTTCTGAGCAGCGGCACTCGTGAGCCGCTTCGGAGCCGGGCACCGAGGATGCGACTGCCCCTTGAGACCCTCAGTAGCACCGTCTATGGGCCTCGGGCCACACCTGCGGCCGGTGGTTCCAATGGGAGCTTTGTGGTAAGCGTTTACCTTTGTGAAAAGCAGCAACCCAGAGAAATGCAGACACGCTTGTCTCGGGGACTTGGGGATCACGTGTGCTGCAAAGCTGCCCTCTGCACCCACACTAACTTCGTTCCTGAGTTCTGGAACAGAGCCCAGGTTTTCCTTGGTGACCCGCTCCCCGCCTTAAATGGAAGGATGGGGCTGGCCCCACCCTGGACCTGAGGTGTCCTTGCAGCTTAGATCTGGCCCATCAGAGTGTCACTTACTCCGGCCAGAGTGACTGGTTCATGGCACGTGGCCCAACGTGGCCAGTCTTTGCCACAGACCCAGTTCCGGGACTTTTGTGGACCTTGAACTTCACATAAGCTTGACGTTGGTAGGGGATCATCTTGCTGCTTCAGAGGAGAGTCAGAAAAAGAATAAAACCAACAGAAAGAAGAGCAGAGATCAAGAGAGACTGAGCCCTGAAGATGTAGTGTGTGTCCTGGATTGAAACATACCTGAAGCAGTACTGCTCCTGGGCTTTGTAATTCTGAGTCCACAGATGGTCATGGTGGCTCAACCCAGTTAGAGTTTGGTTTCTGTCACTTGCAACTGGAAGAATCTTGATAACCTCTCACCTGCAGGAGATGTTCATTGACTGGTCACAGAGCTATTCTCCACTAGGGTGACCGTGCGTCCATTTTCCTGGGCAGTCCTGGTGAATGCTGTGGTTCTGGTGTCATTATTAAAAGCACCTCCTTTCACTCTCAAAATATCCTGGTTGGATGATAAATTAAATGGTCACTGTTTTAATTATCTGTCACTTGTGTAACAAACCACCCCAAAACTTAGTGGAGGAAAACAACCACCGTCTTATTTGCACATGATTCTGCAATCTGGGAGGGTCAGCTTGGTGGTTCTTCTGCTCTTTTGAGGGTGGTCATTTGTGTGGCTACATTTAGCTGGCAGGCTGATGGGCTGTGCTCAATTGGGACACAGGGACTGTCATGCCTCTCTCTCTATGTCCCCTCAGGGCTACTCCCTATCCATGTGGCCTCTCCACGTGGTCCCTCCAGCAGGTGGCCAAACTTCTTATGTGGCAGCTCAGGGCTCCCAATGGTGCAAAAGCAGAAGCTGCCAGGACCTCTCAAAGCGTCGCCTGGGATGGCCCCAGCCTCCCTTCCACATTCTAGTAGTTAACGTGGTCACAGTCCCAGCCTGGTACAAGGAGTGGGGGCTGCCCAGGGCTGTGGTTCTGTGAGAGTCCTCCAGGCAAAGAACCACCCACCTCCTGGCTGGAGCCCAAGAACCTGATCGCCTGATACCTGGGGTGTGAGCATCCAGTGGGACAAAAGGACACACTGCTCCCCACCTTCACTTGGTCCCAAGACAGCGAATTCTAGGATCCTTACCCCAAGTGCTGCCCCCGCACCAGCAGCATCGCATCGCCTGGAAACTGGTTAGAAATGAGACTCCCAGGCCCCGCCCCCAGACCAGTGAACCAGAACAAGCGAACAAGATCCCCAGGGGACACCGGTGCACCTCAAGGCGTGAGAAGCACTGGATCCCACACTGTCTCAGAGAAGCTGCAGCCAGGATCGCACAAGGAAACCACAGAGTCACGGCCGAGGCCACACCGCCGTCGTACCAGCCACAGGACTGGTACGATGCACCCCGATGTTAGGCCCAGCTTGTCTGCCCCCAGACGCGAGTCCCAGGAGGTAAGTTCCCGCTCAGATCCAGCAGGGCAGAGGCGCAGCTTGGTTCAGAGCAATTCTTGCCTGGCACAGCCTGATCAGTGTGACCTTGACCTCCCTTTGCCTGCTCTTTGGTCCTCCCTTCTGTAAAGAGGGGGGGGGGGGTTGGCTTCGCTGCACTCCAGGACCCTTCCAACCCTAAGCCTCTGGGAATCCAGGAAATCCCAATTTAGATATGTGGCTTCGGAAACTGGCAGCAGACGGAGCATGGAATCCGGAAGGCGCTGCCATGGTGGACGCCAAGTCTAGACGCTGGAGCGGGGGCACTGAGGGGGGAAGAAGTGAAAGTCCCCTTTCTCAGCAATCCACCTTCCAGGAAGCAATAACCATGCAGGTCCCCACAGCGCTCCCCAGGGCTCCGATCCGGCTGCCCTGGGGCCTGTCCAACGTAGGCATTATTGTCCTCTGGCGGTTCACCGCCAAACACCCGCATGCCCAGCCTAGTGCTTCCTCCGTGATAAGGCCAGGAGTGGGAGCTGCCCCTGTGTCACCCTGGACAAACAGGTGATGTTTATTTACAGCGTGTAAAAGAGACCTCCCGACCAGCCGATGCCAGCTGAGAGCCACAGGGGCTGATAAAAGCGGCTTATCACAGAGGATTAGCAAATGTTATTTTCTCTTTGTTTGTTTGAACTTCGGTATTTGGACAATCGCTGTGAGCCTGGTGTGGTCGGGGCCAAGTTTAACAATGGCCACAGAGATGGCAGTGATTGCTCCGGGAAGATGAAACAGAACGAGCTCGCAGGCCGGGCAGTGGGCGAGGGAGCTCCACGGCGGGGATTGTCGGGCTGGGTTTGACAGCCAGAGACGAAGTGAGGATTAATGAACCAGTTTGGCTTTGGACAAAATAACCACAGGAAGCAAAACTTCTCTGTGCACAGCATGGGGGCATCTCAGCCTTAGCTGCACACTGGAAGCACCTGGGCACCTTTGCACCCCTGGGCTGCACCCTGGAGCAAGGGAATCCGAATCTCTGGGGTGGGACTCGGGCGTCAGTAAAATGCTGCATGATGCCACAGACGCGGGGCGGGGGGAGGGGTTCTCCTCTGTGGGCGGGGGGGCGGTCAGGTTGCTATTGACGGGACAGAGATGAGCATGGCCTGGAGCTGGGGTCCCCCGCAGCGGTGTGAGACGGCTGGCTCTCAGGCGGGCGCCCCTGGGTGAACTGGCTGCGTTTTGTGGGTGAGCACCAAATGTGGGTCGGAGAATAAAATCTCATGGCCAGATTCTTTTTACGTCTTTACTGAGGTATAATTCATGTACTGTAACATTCACCCATTTAAAGTGTATGCGTCAATGGTTTTTAGTATATTCCCCGTATTGTGCATCCGTCACCATCATCTAGGTTAGAACATTCCATCTGCCCTGAGGGCACTATTTCAGGCCACCTCCTTCAGGTCTAGGGCAGCGCCACCTGCAGGGAGACCACGTGCATGAAGGCCCTGTGCACAAATACTTGAAGGAGCTGGGCCCTTGGTTGGAAGCATGGGACATCAGCCCATCCATCAAGGGAGGTTGAGAATATGGATCATCACCGATGCCAGGAAGCCCTCTGTGATGCTCCCAGGCCAGACTACATTCACTTCCTCTTTGTTCCCCAAGCGGCCTGCTCACCTTATACACCCATTAGCCTCCCCAACCAGGTTGGGGACCCTGTGGGGGTAGGGCCTGTGTCTTTCACCTCTGTAGCCCCACGCCCAGCCCTGTGGCAGACCACAGGTACAGTGAGTATGTGTGTGCTGAGAGCTTGCACAGAGACCCCACTCTGCTATGGCGTTAATGTCTGGGAATGGGCGAGGTGTGGTTTTGAACTTGTCCTGTATGATTTTAGTAGAACATTGAATTACCACCCAGACAGCTTCGTCCCAAGCTCATCAGCACCTCGGCATCCTCATCTGTAAAACAGAAAGGAGACCCCTCCTGGGCCCAGAGCCACCCCAGGGCTTCTAGAACCCAGGAGCACTGAGGATTGCATCTCCCCTGAGAGTAAAGCTGGAAGCAACAAGTGGAGTTCAAGAGTGGAAAGTTCTGGTTGAACATAAAGAAACAGATTTCCTTTTGCAGGGAGCGAGCCCCCATTACTGCAGATATTTTAGGCAAACGCTTTCCCAAGACGTTCCACAGGAGGGGTAGGTGACCTTGAAGATCCACATCAACCTTGAGCTTCTGTGGTAGAACGTTCCTTGGGGTCAAAGGTAAATTCTTACTAGCACTGACCTTATGCTCACATGTGACGCTCAGTTAGGGCAGCGGGCTGACCGGGAGAATGTTGGTGCCATTGAGTAAGTCAGGGGACCCCAAGAAAGAACTAGTTTGTCACAACCAAACCCAAAAAGGACTTGCACACCCTTTTCGGTGCCGGAGAAGTGGGGCACACACCGCTGGTTCCCTCCACTGTTTTTACTAAGGGGTTCTCTTTAGGGTGGCAACGTGCCCAACTGTTTTTTCCAGAGGGTCTTGTTAGAGGAAGGAACTGGTGGGGACTGTGGAAGGATGTGTAAAAGGAGACACGGTTGGTCTTTTGCTCTTCACCCATCTCCCTCCCACATGCTAGGAACCATGGAAGCCACATAGTGACAATGACGGTGACAGTCGCTTATAGAGGATGGCAGGCCAGGAAGACCCACGTGCCTGGATCCATGATGGCATTTTGAGGCTAGCATAACGGCCTCGAAATGCTGACCTGCAGACATTTACGTGGAAGAAACAAACGAGCGGACGAATGAGAGCCCCGACTTGTTCAAGCCGCCGTGGAGTTCTCTTCGTGGCGGCTCAGCGCACCCCTCACTGACAGCTCTCGCCCACCCAGGCCCCCACGTGCAGGAGAGACGGCAGACATAGCCCAGATAAATTTGGCCCCTTTCTGCGAGATTGCGCAAAAACGCCCCGCCCCCGTCACTGTTCCAGGCAGATAGCGCGCAGTAGCGAAGCCACACTCTCGTGTCCAGGTTTCTCAGCCTCAGCACTAGTGACGTTGGGGCGGGAGCCCTCTCTGCGGTGGGGCTGTCTGGTGCATGGCAGGATGGAGAGCAGCAGCCCCGGCCTCAGCCCGCTAGATGCCAGCAGCATCCCCCACATTGCGACAACCGAAAGTGTCTCTAGACAGCACCAGTGTGCCCTGGAGGAGACATCTGGGGACCATTGTTGTAGACCCTGTAGGAGCCTGGCTTTGACTCTCAGTGAAATGGGCGCCATTGTGTCCCAAAAGAGGAACAGGACCCACCTTGTATTTTACCAGGACCCCTCATTCCCACGTGAGAACGCACTGTGGAGAGGGGGCAAGTCAGTGAAGAGGTGACCACAACAGCCCAGGGGACGTGATGGGTTTGGCCCGGTGTGGCAGTGCAGGCGATGAGGAGCGAGGGATTCCAGACCGATGGTGGAGGCGGGGCTGACGGGGGTTCCTGACGCACGGGTGTGGGATGTGAGCCAAACACCTTCAAGCTCTTGGATCTGAACAGTGGGAAGGATGGAGACGGCATTCATTTTCGGAGATGAGAAAGACTGGGTGGAGCAAGCTGACGGGAGAAACCAGAGGTGCACAGAAAATGTTGCCCATGGACATTGATAAGGTCTCCCGCTGGTTAGCGCACACTCTTCACTCGGATAGATTTTTGCTTTTGGTCTGTTCCTGGGCTTCAAAGACCCACTAGCATGCACACGGGCCGCAGAAACAGGAAGGCAATTTCCCACTGGCCACGTGGTTTGTTTGTTTGGAAAATTCCCAAACATTTCCCCAAATGAGGTTCAAATCCATTTTTTCAGATCCTTACGGGCATTCAACAAACACACATGGTCAACGCACTCACTTTTACTCATGGACGGTCCAGCCACGACACCTCTACGGAATGAAGTGAGTGACTGACTGTCACGTGCTCATTGATTCTGCCATTCCGTCAGAACCTCGTCCGAGGTGAGTGACGGTCACAGAGAGCTCCGCCGGCACCCGTGTTCATCGCCATGTCAACTCTCCACCCCACGGCCCAGGCAGTCCCCGGCGCAGGACGGAACACCCCATTTGTTTACAAGCTGACGCATCTGGAATAGGCCTAAAGCACCCAAGAGAGACAGCTGTTCATTTATCTGCACCGCCTGTTCTCTGTGGTCAGGTTTCTCGTGAGCAAACGTTTTTCACCCACACCAAAAATAACACTAATAGTTGAAAGGGATGCAGGTCCTGCTTGCTGCTGCCCTGAGTTCCACACGAGCCACCACAGATGGCCAAAGACCCCTCTTAATATGGACAAAACAGAAGGCAGTTTATCCTGAGAGCTTCGCGAGGGCTGTCGAGGCGGATGAGAAAGCCCGGTTCACGGCACTTTCACTCTCTGGGTTCAGTTCCCGTCAGAGCCGCCCCCACCCGGCACATTTCGCTGTGGGTCATAGATGGGCAAAGAGAACACAAGCACCACACGAGAGGAAAACTGGCAGCAGATTCCCCCTCAGGACCCACGTGGACAAGAGAGAAGGAAACAGATTGCTGGACAGAAGTTGACCCCCCTCCAGCCCGATGTGCCGGTTTCCTTGAGGTCCCTCTGTCCGTCAGGATGGACAAGATTTGCGATAACAACACTCGGTGGCGTAGGATGACGAAGGCTTGTTTCTCTTCCCAGTGATGTGTTTCTACCGTGTGTGGGCTGGGAGCTCGGCTGCCCTGACTCCACCACCACACACACCTCACCAGCCACCACGGCACAGGTGAAAGTCCTGGCAGACTGCACCCTGGATTCGAAGCTTCCAGTCAGGAGATCTGTCACTTCCGCACGCGTTTAATTGGCCTCAGCTCAAGGGCATGGAGAGGCGCAATTCTGCAAGGGCCTGGACGTTGGGCATAAGCCCCAGCGATCAGCACAGTTGCTCATTTTCTTTGTCTGCCCAGATGCACATAGGCTGGTGGCTATTTTCCAGGCTGACTTGTTATTATTTTATAATAATTGTCATGGTCATAATCCCACACAGTAAGCGGTTATTGGGTGCAAACCCCCTGACACATGCTTTCCATTAATTCATCCTTTCATTCACTCAGCAGTTATATATTCATACCCACTATGTGCCGAGCATCATGCTAAGCTATTTACAATCATTTTCTCATTTAATCTTTGGAATAACCTTACAAGACAGTGCATGAGTCAGGGTTTATGGTTGCAAGTAATAGAACCCACCTTAACAAGCTTATGCAGAAAGGGAATTTATTTAGGAATTTCTCTCCTGAATGCTCTGGGAGGGGCAGAGCTGGGCCTGGGGGCGCTGCAACCAGCAGCAACGCTGGGCTCACTGCCAAGTCCTCCTGGCGAGATACCGCGGCTTGAAGGCCAGCACTGGGCAGTAATGATGGAAAGCTGGCCACCGCTGCCCCTACAGCCGGAGCCCTACCGCCCACCCGCCCAAGCCTGCCTCGTCGTGCTGCCTCCTTCAGCATCAGGGGCCTCGTGTACCTCCAGCCCTCCTGAGAGGGAGGACGGGGAACACTGAGGCCCGGAGGCAGGACACACAGGGGAGTGCTGTTTAAATGCTGCTGGGAAGCCACAGACAGGGCAGATGCTCGCGACAGGCAGTGCATTCTGTGGACGACAACACTGAGCCCCAAGAGGTTCAAAAACAACAGAACAAACCACCACCGCCACCCGGGCTTCCCAGCTGGAAGGTGGCACAGCTGGCTCAGACCGGGTCTGATGCCCGGCCCCGCTGCCCAGCTGCAAGGCCCAGCCCAGATGAACGCAGCATCAGGCCATTCCGGGGGGAATTTTCGCAGCCGGGTAATTTGACGTGTGTCTAGACGTACCACTTCCTCCACTGTCGCTGCGACGTCACAGCCTCTCAAATGCACAAGTGGATGGAGCAGACAGCTCCCCTCCCACACTGCGCTGCTCCTCCGCGGGGTCTTCTCAGCCTTCGACCCTGCTGGGCCAGCATCCCCGGGGCCCCCCAGCGGCTCCCGTGCGCTGTCTTCCCGCTCCGCGCCCAGGAGGGCCGTGGTTCCGGTGAAGAACGAGGCCCTGGGGGAGGCACATTCTCAGGCGGGATTTATGACCTCGCTCCAACCTCTCCACCACGTGAGCAAACCCTTCACCTCTGAGTCTCAATTTCTCCATCCGTAAAATGGGAACAAAGTAACACACGTTTAGCAGAGCTCTGACTATTAGTGTTAAGTGGGGATGATGAGCATGACAGCTATCTTCAAGATGGGAGGGGCTTTCTGCAAATTAGCTGATTCATGGTATCCCCCCTGAATGAACCTGTTTCAATTTCGCCATAGACCTCGTGGATTACCTCCCCAGTAGGAGAGTTGTATCTTAACTGGTGACGCCACGACCCGGAGATCCTCATGACGGCTTCTCCCTACCCCCAACAGAGCGCCACACAGGAGCCGGACCTGCTCCGAGAAAGCCTCAGCCCGGCTCCGGCGTGGGGACGGCGGCCCGGACGCCGCGGCCGTGGGTGTGGGAACGCGGTGGCGGTGCGACTCACACACCACAGGCCGGGGCGAGCCGACTGTGGGCTGGTTTGATGATTCTGTGTCTTCTGTGAAAGAAGAAGGAAAAAATCCTCCTTCCGAAGCAAAACCCACCATGAATAACACTAAAATACTCATTTACAGAATCAGAAATCAGACATCTTTTGGCTGGTAAGAGCATATTTTTCATCTGACTCAAGACTGCCTACAAAGCAGAAAAAAACAGTGTCTACTCTCCCCACTCCCCCAGTCCCCCCTCCCCTCCCCTCCCCACGGGTCCTTCCCGGTTCGTTCCCTCCCCCTCCCCTCCTTCCTCCCCTCCCTGTTCTGTCTACACGGCAATTCCGTTTCCTTACAGTCGGAGAAGTATTTTTTGTTTGCGTGGCACTTATACATGTCTTGTCTTATTTGAAGCTCACAGCAGCTCTAGGATGGGATATTTCCTCCGTGTTGGCGCAGACAAAGCACAGCGCTGTTACAGGGTGGAATCCCAGGTGGGGCGGCCGGGGGTCAGGCCTGACTCTAGAGCTGAAACTTTCGCTCTTTCTCAGCAGATCCTCGGGGCAGAGGGAGAGAGTCGACAGGCAGTTCTTGAGGAGACGAGGAAAGTGGTATGGCCGAGAATTTAGCCTGTGACACAGAGGAGCGGATGCCCATGGGGTCTTCTCTTCCCTCCGCAATCACAGAGAACCACGGTGAGGGTCCCCCGAGTTCCAGCCATTGCTGAGACGGCTGAGATGGAGCACTCGGGGCCTCTGAGAACCACGTGGCGATGCTGTCCTGAGCACCCAACGACATCAGGAGGAAGCGTCCGGCCGGTGGGAGGCAACCTTGCTGCCTCTCACTTCCACAAATTGCCCGTTAATAAGCCGGAACAGACTTTGGCTCGAAGCCTTTGGCAAGCCTGGTGTCTAGCAAGAGTTTAGTAACAGTGTTATGGTTTATCCCATTTATTTTTATGCTGGCTTCTAAGGGTGATGAGAAATAACCATTTCCATCGATGGCCATGCAGTAAATTGTTCTTTTAGGATAAGATAAAGTAAAAAAAATGAGTTGATTTAAAGAAAAAATATTAGGTGCCTGGTAACAGAACACATGGACAGAGACACGCCAGAGTGAGGGGACAGCAGTGGGTGAAGTTCAGAAACGCGGTTTTCATTCAACCAGACTGAATGAGGGAAAATAAGACAAAGCATGTATATGGCAAGAATCCAGTGTTATCAATAGTTTAATTTATATTTTGGATTCTCTCCTATTGCATGACTGTTAAAACATGACAGTGGCTGCGTCTGGGCAAACTAGGCTCTCTGAAGAGAGTAAGAAGCAATGTCCGTGCTTATGAAGTTCTGAATTTCAGAAATGTTGTTCTGATGCTAACATATTCTTATATTACTTGAAAAACAAATAAAATCATATAAAAAACAAAAATTGCACTTAAGACAACAGGATCTTACATTGGGTCTGCCTTATTAGGGAAATGTGAAATTCTGATCTCCTGTCCAAATCCCCACTGGACCCCCACTGGCAAAACTAACCAACGAGGCAGCAAGGTAGAGTGGAAAGGGGTTTGAGAGCTGGAGAAACCTGGGTTTTCATCCAAGCTCTGCCACTTACCAGGGATGTCATCTCCACAAGCCACTTGACTTCACTTGTACTGTAAAACGGGAATAATGACACTGTGTGTGTGTGTATGCGCACACCCCTACATGTGCGTGTGAGTGTAAAAGATAACATGGAAGATTACAGTTAGGACTGGAAAGGCCGTGAGCCGGTGCAGTGGGTCGGCTGGGTGTTAGGGCTGTCCTTTCCGGAAGGCTAGAGAAAAGGAGAAGGAAATGCCTGGAAGAACAGGCCCCACTAGGGGCGCCTGGATCAGCCAGGGGCCCGTGGGAAACCGACGCTCACTCACATCGAGTTTAAGATGGCATTTTTTTAAAAAGAGAGTTTGGTGGGAGACTGATTTTCAGAGAACTGGGAAGTGTGTGGGGGGGATCTCCAGTGACGGTGCAGGACCCCGGGGCAGGCAGCAGTGACCCCCGCTTCTACTTCCAGGCCTGAAGCTGCGAGGGGAAGGGGCAGTTCCTGGAACCAGGACGGGGCAGCTATGGCCAGGGGACGAGGCAGGCGCTGGGGCCTGTGGTCAAGGGACTCAGGCAGCCCTGGCGGCCTTGAAGGAGCCCGGGGTATAGACACCCGACCCCGCTCCCCTCCCTCCGTCCCCTCCCCATTGGGCTCCCTGTCAGCCAAACCCAGCTGCCGGGCGCTCCCGCGGGTGGCTGGGGTAGGGAGCGGGCAGTGGGGCCTCAGCGCACTGAAGACCTGGAACACAGCAGTCTTGCCTGAAGACAGATTTCTAGTTTTGAGGTAAGATTTTCCTTCCCTTTGTGCCCAAACTTCCTGAAAGAGTGAATACGCACCCCGCCTCCACCTCCCCATGCCGAGCCCCTGCACTTCCCGTTCTTGTCGCCATCCTGCAGGCTGCTCTTCTAACCCTCTTCCCTCTGCCTTCAGTCTGTCCCGGGGCATCTCATCCGCGCCCTGGACTTCACCTTCTCATGTTGTTCTCCGAGCTCAGCCTCCCGCGAGGACTCCTTCCCAGCTCCCTCCAGGACCTCTTGCTGGGACACCCTCTGCATGTCCCCTACAAGGCCCGACCGGATGGATGGTATTTTCGCCTGGCCTGCTCTCTCTGTCACGGGCTGTCTGGGTGAACAGCAGCGGCATCTTTCCAGAGCGAGATGGAGACATACGGTGTCTTTGGGAAACGTATTTCCTTCCCCGACGTGGCCATCGTGAATCAGGAGAAGGTGTCTACTCTCTCCGTTCCCTCTGCTGTTGATCAGTGCGGCACCTCATCTTTGCCTGGGTTGTTTAAAAAACTAAAACAGCCCCCCCTTTTTATAAAGGAAACATGAAAAACAATAGTCATAACTACGTGTATCAGACATTCTCGTAAACATTTTCTGAGTATTAGCTCCTTTTCACGAGACTCTCTGGGAGGGACAGAAAACTTCTCCTTTTACCGATGGGGGCAGGATTCACCCGGTGTCCCGGAGCAGAGGCAGAGCCGGGACTGGACCCAGGTCTGTCCAGCCTCAGGGATGCAGAGCTGCGAACCTTGTAGTGAAAGATACAAATTTTTAAAATTGAAAACAAAGTATGCACAGAATGTGCAAAAAGGAGAAAAGAGAAAACAAGGAGGAGACACAGAACACCAAGGGAAGGATAGAAATTAGAAGAAACAAAACATGGGGAAAAAAAGATAAATTTTAAAATACTGATAAAACGTTTGAAAGGGACCGTTATGTTGAAGTTGGTCTTTTTCAATCCCGGGGCAGGAGCGACTCTCCTTGTTTTCACTCCTGAGATTCCTCTATGCTCAGCAGTCTGACGAATTGGTCTGGAATTACAATATTTTGACAGCCTCCTAATTGGCCTTCCAGCCTCCACTCCCACCCCCTCCAGGCCACTCTCTCCAGGGACATCTTTCTAAAATGCAAATGTACCTTGCCACTTCCTCCCTTCACTTCTCCACTGGATCCAGTCCCAGCTGGCCCCAGGCGACCTTTGCAGTCTCCCGCCCCTCCCTCCTCCCTGCGAGGAGCCCCCAGCCCCCTCTGCTGGGCGTGGGGTCTGGTCTCCCGCGCACCCCTGCAGAATGCCCCTGCCTGACCCCTCTCCAGCTCAAGACATTCCCAGGCTCCTTGGAGCGTTGCTGTCACATGGATACCTCGCTCTTCGCCCCTGTAACAGCAGACCCGCCTCTGTGGTTGGCTGTGTATGAATCTACCTCCCCAGTAACTTCCAGAGCTCCACGAGGGCAGGGCCCACCTCCTGTTCCTCTGTCTCTCCAGCACCTCGCCCAGGAAGAGAATGGGAGAGGCCAAAAGAAATGAAACGATGGAAGAGTTTGGTAAGATATCTCTCAAGGAGGTACAAGATCCAATGGAAACACATAAAAGGGTTGCCAGCCTGGTGTGGGGAATGGGCAGGTCAGGGAAGCCTTCTTGGAGGAGGTGATGGGCAAGCTAAAAGGTGAACTGGAGTCTGTCAGCTAAAGAGGCGAGGAAGAGTGTTCTAGGCAGAGCAGAGGGCTTGGAGCGGCAAGAACTCTGCCTCTTTGAGTATGAGTTGAAGGGATGGTGAGAGATGATGCAGGTAGATAAGGTAGATAAGGGCCTAGAGTCCCTGTTACAAAGTTTAGACTTCACGGTGAGAGCAATGGGGATGCCTAGAGGGTTTTTTTAAGCAGGAAGTTGCATGGTTTGGTTTCCATTTCAGAAAGGTCGCTCTGGCCACAATGGGGAGGATGGATTGGGAAGAGAAGTGGCCTGGTGACATGTTTGGTTCTGCAGGTTGGGCACTGCACAATTCTCTGGGTGCCATTGAACTCTCTATGGTGGCCTTGGCACTTGGAAAGGGCTGACATCATCTGATGGCAGGGATTCCCATTACACAGTTGTCAAGGTGAGTTAGTAACAGGTGTTGAACGCACCAACCAGTGGCCTGGCCTGGGTACAGAGGGAAGGGACTTGATGGGTCAACAAGACTCATATGTGGATCAACAAGGCTTTGACCCTGTGACTGGAATCAGGCCTGGAGCACAACCCATTTGCCAGCTGGGTCCCTGAGTGTGTTCTTTGTGGGATCCACGGGCCACGTGGAGGTGGATTCATCATGATGCTAATGCAGGTGAAGCTTCAGGACCCAAACTTGCATGGATCTCTTCCAATGAGTGCCCGAGGTCACACGTTTTGGGGAAATTTGCAGAAGCAAGGTATTTTCACCACACTTAGCTAAGACTTCTGTCTCCTTCCACTCTGACTTGCCCTCTGTCATGGCTGTTGGGTGGCCTGGGAAGGTTGGCGTTTGGCATTTGGCTAAGGGGAAATGGAGACAGAGTCCTGTTGTGCAGGCAAGGTAAATGTGCTGGCAGTCGCTCCAGTACAGTGGGACCCTGCTGGCTGTCCTGGTGCAGGCATGGCCTCCAGGTACTCGTGCTGCCCTGTGCTGACTCGCTTGGTATCGTGACACGGAAGTCCAGACAGGTGAGCCAAACGTGCTCCGTGATGCCGGGCACGAGAAGAATGCGGGAAGTGGAGGATACACAGCGTTCAGAAGGCACAGAGCCAGTCGCTGGTCTGCGGAAAATTCCTCCAAACAGGTGCACAAGGTTGTAAATAGAGGGTTTGATTCTCTAGGACTCACAGTAAATATGAAAATTCATTTCCATTAGGAGTACACTAAATAGTGCAGCATCTACAGTGATAAATGGACCATGACCTTTTCAGTCATGTTTGGCTGGAATGGCATATTCGATAAAGTTTGAGTATGCCATTATAAATGGAATTTGGAAAGACATTTTGGCATATTTCAATAGAACAATGGAGAAATCACAGACTCCTAATTTGAACATGTCAGAAGGGTGCATTCTTTTGTCAGCTTTAAATTCCTTTATTAAAGAATCAAGTAACAAATAGAGATATTAGAGAAATGTGAAACAAAAGAGATAAACATGAGATATGAAATTAACATTCTGACACTGAGAAGTGAATTATAACCGAAAACATCCAGATCATAACAAAAGCAGTAATTAATTAAGAAGAGGTCAATTTCAGATAGAAGTAATAAATAAGCACTTGGGTGTTCAAAACCTAATTAATGAAGAGAGGTAAATCATATAAATACATTGCAAAAATATTTAAATTTCTTACTGATTTGACACAAAATAACTGACAGTGAGGAAGATAGCATAAAATCCACAGATAAAAATAAGTGATGGCAAACTAAGTATTGTCAATTCAAAGAGCACTTAATTTTACAAGAAAACTTCAAATGATCTGAAATCTTACAATTCCTATATGAAAGAAATTCAATGGAAGTTTCCCCAAATTTGACAATAGTCTTGAAAATTTTCAAAATAGTTGCAGTTGGGACCTAGGAGCCAGGTAGAGGTATAATTATGTCATCATGAAACTAAAAGCCTTTTTTATGAACTACCCACAAACACACACAAATCATAACCAAATATGCCAAAGGAAACCCTCAGCTGTCTTTCTATTCTCTCTATAGAAAATGATATGACCAAATTGTTGTCATAAGAAAGGGAGATCAAAGAAGGCAGGCCAAAAAAAGCTAGGAAAAAAAAAGTATTCTAGATGTGTGTCAGGCAGTTAATTAGTAAAAATATCATGTTAATTTGTGGATTTAGTGATATCTGTCACATTTGTCAGTTTTTTAAAATCTACCATTTGTTATGATTTCTTTTCCAAATGTTCACTTTTGTCACTACTTTATATTTGTAATTTTGAATTATTTTTCTTAAAGGAGGACCCCCCAAATGCTATAAGACTTGAGCCCAGAAAAGCTGACTCCGCCCATGGGAGCCAGGAAGATCTTTTTGTCATTTCAGACCCAGAGGCGGTCATTTCAGGTGAGACTGACACGCAAATGGTCAGGATGGCTGCGCTCCAGGCTCGGAGCCTCGGGGCCCGACCCCAGCTGAACCAACACGCTGGGCGCGCAGTTCTGGGGAACCTTCGCTCAGTGACGACCACCGGGCTCAAATCTATGAAATCGACGCCTCCCCCCCAGCGCTCTGTCCTTGAGCCGAAATAACACAGTCTAAGCTGGGATACAGTTGAAAGTGAACCTGCATGTTTTTTAAAGGTTTAAAAGCTCGTTTGAAGAAGGGCAGAGGGTCAGGAGAAAGGAGCTGCATTTACAGAGATCTGGCACCCCTTTCAGCAGGAAGAGTCCTGCTTACAACGCGTGTGTTCACCACGCTCGCTGCCCCGAGACTGGGCGAAGGTGGCCGGTCAGCGGTTCTGTCCACAGTGGCGACAAGGGCTGGGCCTCACAGCTTAGCTCCCGGGAATGAGGCAAGCCGGGGTGTTGCAGAGATGGTGTGAGGGCTTGGCCAGGGGTGGGGGAGAAGGAAGTGGGGTGCAGCTGGGAGAACCCCGAGCTGCAGGCCATCAGATGCTACAGCTGGCCAGAACGGCCACAGTGATTTACTCCAAATGCTTCTCGTGCTCCAAAGGGAAACCCACTAAACCCACGAGCTTATGCATCCTGCCCGAAGTCACTGTGAAATCTGGGGGGCGAAGCACTGATTGGAAACCGCTTCTTCACAGGCACCTTCAGAATATTATTCATCAGACTGACACATTGTTGGCGTTCAGATTTTTCCATCAGATGTCACTGCTGCGGTTCCTAAAAGGCTGTCCTGAGTCATCACGTCTGTCACATCTTCAGGCACCACTTTGGGGAACCTTCTGTCATTACCTATAACAACAATAGCGACAGTAATAATATCAACAGCACCCTCCATCTTGTGCTTTGCAGTGGATGAAAGTTTTTTTTCTGCATCATTTCATAAAGTTCTCACAAGAACTCTCAGGGAGGTTTCAGTTTTCCATTTTACAGGAGAGAAAACAAACTAAAACAGTAAAAGCAAGTGAAGGACACATCCCAAGTCAAGTCAGTGAATAAGGGGCAGAGCAAGGACTGGAACAGGGTCTGGCAGTCTTAATTCCACTATTTGGGCTCTATTGGAGACTTCTTAGTGTTTCCGTTCAATTTCCTGCCATAATATCACGGAAGGGGTGGCTTGGGTTCTGGTAATCGTATCTGTGTGAACTGCCTCGAGAGATGCCGGGAGAATAAGATCAAATGTCTATGTCCAGCTGGACGATAACATCTCGTGAGCTCCCAGCCTCAGGCCTTTGCACCGCTGTCCCCGCTGCCCAGCAGACCCTTCTCCCCTTTCCGGTCCTGTGTTACCTTCCCAGGGGCCTCCATGGGCCTTGAGATTTAAAGGAGCCCGCTTACCTGCCTCATTCCACATTGCGCTTCCCATGGTCTGAAATGAGCTCCTTTCTTCCTCTGTTGCTTCTTGAATGTCTGGTCCACTGGGTGGACTTTAAGCTCCAGGAGGACAGAGAGGTCCAATCCGAAGGAATCCTTTTCTGTCTTCCACCTCCATCCAGTGGGGTTATGGGTGAGGGGTAAGTGGCACTTATACCATCTAGAGATCTAAAATGGGGACTTGAACCAAAAAGCGACTTCCTCGAGCGATGTTACTCCACGCCGCGCTGTGAAGGAGTGGGGCAGACGGCCAGGTTGGAATCTGTCCTTTTGGCTGTAGAATCTGGGACAAGTGAGGAGACATGGTTCAGCCTCAGCTTCCCCACCTGTAAAATGTGTGTGACAGCGGTGCCACGTGACTGGTGGCTCAAGACTAAATTCCAGCCTGAGGACGCAACCCCGTGCCTGCGCCGGAGGACGTGCTCGGTACAGGCCGGCAGAAGGCCAAAGCAGGTAGCGAGCTGACTGACTTTGGAGCCTTTGGACACCTGGTATTTTATTCCCTGTGACGGTTAATTTCACGTGTCAACTTGACCGGGCTCAGGGAGGCCCAGCGAGCTGGTCAAACCATATTTCTGGGTGTGTGGGGGCATTTCCATGCAAGACGAGCATTTGAGTCAGCGGACTGAGTAGAGCAGACCACCCTCCCCGATGCAGGTGGGCCTCATCTGGTCCATCGAGGGCCCGAACAGAACAGACCGGTGGAGGAAGGGGGTTTGCTTCTCCAATGGAGCTGACGTCCTTCCTCCCTGCCCTCAGACATCTGACACTCTGTTCTCAGGCTTCTAGACTCAGACAGGACTTACACCATCAGCACCCCCACCCCCAAATCTCAGGTCTTCAGACTCGGACTGAGTTACACCATGGGCTTTCCTGGGTCTCCAGCTCACAGACGGCAGATCATAGGACTTGCCGGCCTCCATAACCGTGTGGACAATTCGTATAACAAATCTCCCCCCCCCTCTCTCTATGTATATATATATCTCCTATTGGTTCTGTTTCTCTGGAAAACCCTGCCTAATACGCTACCATTTAAAAGTTAACCATGGCCGTCAACTGACACGTATTGTAAGCACAGCTCTGCCAGGACTTGCTGAGTGAGTGGCTGAATGAACGCAGGGTTAGCAATCGGGGGACCTGTCACAGTCGTCGATTCTCTCCTTACAAGGACACTGTTTTGGGAGGATGACCATTTGGCAGGTTGTCAGCTCCAATGCCATCAGGGGCAGGCAGGTGGCCCAAAGGAAAAACAGAGTAGGGCTTGGGTGTGACTTTGCTCCCAACCAGACCCTGAGAAAACTGAATGTTTAAAACCTGGTGGTCACTAAAAAAATCGATCTCCAGGTCTTCCTGCAGACCGCCGGTCTGCAACCTCTACTACACTGCGCGGGACACCTGCTTGCCGGTGACACTTCTAAATGAGATTATTTCAGGTCCCCAATCCTTTATTTGAAACCATTGGGGCCAGACATATTCAGAATTCAGAACTTCTGTGGGTTTTAGAAAGGTGACATGGTGCATACACCCTCCGTCATGTAACTTCCCCAGAGGGTTGGGGTAGCGCTTCATCTTCAGACAGTTCTGCAGGGAATGTTTGAGCATTCAGTTCAGTGGTGTAAACTAGATGGAAACAGCCACACGCGCATTCAGGGAAGACTTTGTCGTCGACTGAGGGTTTTCTCATTTAGGTTTTCCGCTTTGGAGATGTCGGAATTGCTAACGAGGTACCACAGACCTACGTTGCTAGGGTTTTTCAGTCGCTCAGGCAGATCCCAGTAAACCCGCTGCCTCTGGTTCCCGTTGGTCTGTTCTCCCTTGCCTGGTGACGGAGCCTCCTTCTCGCCTCCTCCAGTGCGAAGGTGCCTCCTCTGTTCCCCTGTGTCTCTCATCAGTGACCTTTCCATCCAGGCCTCTAAGAGCTGCAGGTGTCTTTTTCCTCTCTGCATATCTTGCTCCGACTCTGAGTGCAAAGGCCAATTTAGCTGCTGACTTAGAGTGTAGGCACCAGGTGAGCAAAGGCAGGTCCCATGCAGTCACCCAGCAAGCCAGGGCGACTCAGGCTGGCCTCACATCTTCCGACTGCCACCAGCTTCTTTCTCTAAGGAAGAAAACAGCCCAGGGTGTGAGGCCGGACAGCACATCAGGGCTGAGTCTGGCGAGGAAGTGGGTGGCCTTGATCCCCTTCCGTCTAAAACCCTCTTGCCTTTGGCAATCGTTTCTCCTGAAAGTGAAAATCCCCTTTGTCTGTGGGAAAAATCTCATAAAAAAAAAGAGAAGCCCAACTGAAAAGCGCATGGGTTTCTATTTATAATTTGGGGGAAGGAATTTCACACAGATTCAACTCACATATGAAAAAAGAACCAGTTACTCAGAGGCGGATGCATTTCCCATTTCCTATTAGTGTTAATTTTTTAGGTCACTGCTCAGAGGTTTGGAGATCGTTTCATATAAATGACTGATTTATCAAGGATGTTGGGAGAAACCCAGTGAGTCGGAATAGAAATGTGCGTACACACAGGGCCCCCTCTGCTCGCTACATGAGGACAATCACCCGCTTCTCTACAGGCTTCCAAGCAGGCACCTGCCATGTCCGTCACCCAGGAACCCGTGGCCCCTCACAGGTGGCTCCTAGCCTCAGATTGGGGGAAAACAATAGAAAGCAGGGCCTGTTTTCACTTCTCTCCCATGGACAGAAGGAGAGGAATGAGAGGGAAGCCAAGGGACCAGTTTCAAGAAAGGCGAAGCTGGGGATGCAGCTGGAACTTCCAGCCACTCTTTCTGCCTTTCCTCTCTGCTGCTGGCAAGTTCCGTGGAAAATAAAGATGCCTTTGAATGAATTTCATTCCGTGGTAAAACCCAATCTCAAGGCTGGAGGAATTTGGGGAGATTTGAAACTTTTGACTTCTTGGCTGGGTCTGTCTGTCCAACTCGTAGCCACGAGGAGGTCAGCCCGGCCTCCAGGTCAGCCAACTTAGATCAAAGGATGGCTGGCCGGATGGATGAGGCTTGCCACCAATCGCCAACTGAGAACCCCTGGTGCTGAATCAGTGGGATAGACACAGCCCTTTCTACTCTTGTAACATGAGCCTGGTGGAGCTGGTCTGGTGGTTCATGAAAAAGTTAGATAACCACAGAAATCACAGCAATAGCCAGTGTTGCTGAGTGGCGAGTATTCGTAGAGGCTGCAGAAAAGGACTTTCTTTACATGGATTTTCTCAGTTGACTCCTGTAGGCTGAACTGTGTCCCCCAAAAGATGTTGGAGTTCTGACCTTCAGGACCTGTGAATGTGACCTCATTTGGAAATAGGGTCTTGGCAGATGTTCAAGTTAAGATGAAATTGTAAGATGGGCCCTAATCCAATATGACAGGTGTCCTTATAAAAGGGGGGAATTGGACACAGACAGACACCAGAGAAGTTGATGTGAAGACACAGGTTGAACGCCGTCTATAAGTCATGGAACACTGGAAGCCAGGAGGGAGGCCTGGAACACTCTTCCTCACAACCCTCAGGAGGAACCAACCCTGCTGGCACCTTAATTTCAGATGTGAGGTCTCCAGAACCATGAGAGAACAAATTTCTGTTATTTAAGCCACCCAGTTTGGGGCACTGTGTCATGGCAGCCATGGAGAACTGGAACAGCTCCCCTTGTCTGAGGTGGGTGCCTTGATTATTCCCGTTTCATGGATGGGGTACCAGAGAGAAATTTTATGGTTGCAGGAACTAAAGAAGTTAAGTGACTTCCTTGAGTTCGAACAGCAAGTGAAAAATACCATCAGGATGTGAACTCAACTCTCTGACCATGAAGCCCCAGTTTGTCACCACATCACTCCATGGGTCCTTATGCACTTGTGTCTCAGGCGAGGGGCATCTGCTTCAACCCTCGCAACCCGTCAAGGAAGTCGAGGATGCCCGAGGAGGTCTGAGAATGTGTGCGAGGTCACCTGGCCCATCAGCAGCCAAGTGCACATGAGGACCCAGGTCACTGCCAGGGCTCGGTCCCCCATATCTGGCTGACCCCCATCAGCTTGACCAGGAACCACTCTGAACCAGGGGAAAAGCAGATTTGGGCCTGGAATTCTGGATGGAGCTCCAGGATGCTTGCTCCATTGAGAGAGCAGATGGAAGAGCAGCCGAGGGGACTGAATGGGGGACGTACGTGCTGTGGCACTCACCACACCTAGCATCTCACTCTGGGCCGTGTGGGCCAAGAGGGACATGGTGGGCTGGAGACACGATGCCTGGAAGAGTGAGGACACTGATTTCCAGAGCTCTGGTCTACTCCACGGTGAGTTGTTGCAAATATTATTTTTATAGTAAAGCAATAACCATAACTGATCTTCTCAGTCTGAATGCAGTCAGCTGCTGGTGACAGAGACCTAAAGTGAAAGTGGATTACATAAACTGAGAGTTTCTTCTTTCTTCACACAGAGGAAGTCTGTGGGCTGGTACAGTGGCTCCATGATACCACCGATATCCAGGTTTCTGAGCAGAATGGAAGAGTTTGAACCTGTGCCCACACGTGCGTAGAAGGGATGGAAGGAGTATTCTCGGGGTGTGGGGACCCATGGGCAAGAGCAGGGTCGAGGAGATGTCTTGCTTGGCTGGAGAGAAGAGACCAAAGTGTCACATGAGATATTAGATGGAAGAGTTGGGTTGAGGTTCAACCGTTGACGGTGGTGAAGTGGAGGGGTAAACCTCCACGCCGAGGTTTAGGAAAAAGGGAAACTGGACAGGTGTCCTCCACACACCCGCACCATCTTCTCAGTAACAGTGACAGACGGAGTATGCAGGGTAATGATTACTCACGCAAGGTAGCCCCCCGCCGATGAAGAGGATTCTGCATTCAGCTGGCCTCCCCCCCTCAGAGGATCCTGACTATCCAGACTGGCATTTCGGTCACAAGAGGAAAAGAGAGGGGCCTTGTTTCTGTTTTAGGAGAGTGGTAGGGGAGAGCTGCCATGTGTGAGGGGGATGGACGGGACAGCAAAAGGAAAATTTAACAATAGATTGCTTTGGCCCACTTGTGCCCTTCATGTTGGTTGAGAGATGCAAGTTAGCAACTTGAGTTATTTTTAAATTTTCTCTTGTTGCCAGACTCGGCTTCTCTGATGATGGTGTTGCCCGAGATCGGACCACGTGGGTGACAGCTTCGTCCACAGTGTGTCTGTGGGCCAACATATAGAGTGGGGTCACTTCTAAACTCAGTCGGCAAAGCAAAAGCCACCTGTGGTCAAGGGTACTCTTGAAGGTCATTTAACTTGCCCTTGAATGGCAGGATTTGAGCGCTTAGGAAGCTCGAAAATCTAAGTCACTTCTTTTGTTTCTCTATGAATTTTGGCCATGAATTCCCTTTCCCTGGGGCTGGTCTAGTTAAAACAGGAGGAAAGGAATTTAAAACATGATTTCCTTTCAAGCACATCTAATCAAATTCTGGTACAAGAAATGCGTGCGTGTGTGTGCACATTGTGATTCCACCAAAGATACCTCCTGGAGGAGACGGGGAGCTGCCTCCGTCTCTTATCCCCCCAAGTTACCCTGCCCTCCCTGCCCCCAGACCCCCGTTCCCGGGGCCAATCTAACAGAGGCACCTTTAAGAAACAGACCCTCCATGCATTTTCACTTTTGGGGCTTGGCGACTTCTCCGCACTGTTCATCTTTCTAAAGTGGGAACATCAAGGTGGGCAGAGGAGGAAAAGTCAACAAATAGCTAGCCTCAGAGTGGGCCGCCTGGAGAAGGCTGGAAGCCCCCAGACGGCAGGACCACTGCTCAGCGGCTGGGGCTGAGGTCCGGGCGGCAGGCACCCTCCACGGTGGGGATGAAAACTTCACAAACGGCCCTTTGTCACCCTGCCGGGGATCTGGGACGTCCCGTGAGTTGCAATACACACACGCCCACTGGATTAAGAGCCGTCAGACTGGTTCCCAAACCAAACACTGAGTTAGTTTTTCCAGCATATTCCTTTCATGTCTGGGCTGCTTCAGGCTTTGCTGGGTCACTGGGCTCTTTGTTGCCGACTTCGCCGAAGCCCCCCACCCCCTCCGCCTCACTGGCTCCTGGAGTCCCCTCCCCTCTACACCCCAGTCCTCATACAGTGTTGTGTTTCACTTGAGGAGCGAGAAGGGCCCCCAAAGAGATTGGCCTTTGAAATCTGCGAGTTGTGAGTAGGGGCTGCCTGGAAGTTTCAGGTCACATTTCTCTGGGCCCCAGGGCACGTGTTGGCCTGTAGAAGTCAAGTCCTCAGTTCAGAATGTGTCCCAGAGTCTGCTGGGACAAGTGTTCTGAGTCCTATACCTCCCCCACTGGGACAGTCTCATCATGCCACACCACCTGCTGATCCTTCTTAAGGTGCCCCCGGGCTCCCCACATCCCTCAGATCACAGCCACACTCCTCCGTCTGTTTAGAAGGCCCTGCCTGCCTGGTCCTGCCCTCACCACTCGCCCCCAATAACTCTGCATTTATTGTCATTCCCAGAATGTCCCTGTGCTCCCTCACTGCCATGACACAAAAGGAAACCTATTTGCCATCTGAATCAGTTAGAGTCCAAACGGGAGAATAGAAGATGCTCTGAATATCAAAAACAGAGGGAATTTAATACAGGGAATTGGCTGCACAAGTGTGGGATTGCTAAGAAGCCAACCAGGGGACAGTGAGGAAACCCACAGATGAGCGAGAGCAGGGGCCTCGAGCTCCCCGAGGCTGGGCACGGAGGGACGGGTCACCCAGCAGACTTGGAGCAGTGGAGGAGGGAGAGGAGAGGCTGCTGCTGGAGACACCGCCCTAGGCAGAGAGGGAGGAGGGGACGCCCCTGGCTTCTCCCTTCTGCCTGTGATTGTCCCCAGTGCCTCCTATTGGCTGGATCAGCTGGAAGTCAGCCGATGTAGGAACCTGGGAATGTGGCCGCAGATGTCGGCCTGCCTGTAACACAAAGCAGGACAAGAGGAGGGCAGGGAATGTTCCTGAGGTCAAACAGGTACAGAACCAACACACCATCTCTGACTGAAGGCTCTCTGCTCAGATGGGAATCCTTCATTCTGTATCTGTATTTCTCTTATATTTTTCAAAGCTCTATTGATTGCAAGTTTAGGAAATTTACCGAAGCACAAAAAGGAATATTGGTTTGCCTAACTGAAAATTCCAGTTGTTGCATTCAGGTAGGGCTGGATCCAGGGATTCAGACAAAGTAAGCAGGATTCCATTTGGACCTGGTCAGCTCTCAGCTCTGCTTTCCTCTGTGTGGATTCCATTTCCAGAGTGAACAAGATGGCAGCTCCAGGACAAAGACTCATCTTCCCAGAAACCTCAGTGGAAGAGGTGTCCTCTCTCTGCCACTAGCTCCAACCCAAGCCTGGAATTGAATCTTCTTGGCCTGCTTGGACCACTTGCCAATATTTGAACCAACAACTGTGGTCCAAGCAGTGGAATGCTCTGATTGGCCAGGCCTGGAGCCAGGAGATGGGGGTCAATCCCACCCAAACTCATGGACTAAGAGAGGGGAAGAGGAGGCAACACTAGTACTGGGAATAATAGAGCTGAGAAGACAAAAGCATCTTTTGCTTATTTAAGGCACTGCGACCCAACCAAAAGACCAGGGAAACTGGTCGTGTTTATCTGTCTGGTTACATCATCTGAATCTCCCAACGGAGATGGAAATTGCCCATGAGGGGCCACACATCCAACCAGTACTTATTCTCCTTCTCTTCTCCAAGGCCTGCTCTCTGCACAGTCTGGATCATCCATGGTTTTCCAAGCCTTCCACATCAGTTGTCCCATTTGTTCATCCCAGTTATCCTGAGGAAAATGCAGGAAAGAGGTTTTTCTCACCTTCCAGCAGGGGATGCTGAGGGCTAGGGAGGTAGTGAGAGACGCCCGGGGCCACTCTGCAGGAATACAAATTATAGTCACGGCCACCAACACATATTGAGCACTGAAAAAACTACAGACTCTAACTGCTCTGTGTATATTATCTCATCTAATCCTCACAGTGTCCCAATGAGGCAGATACAATTACCCACTGTCTCAATGAAGAAATCGAGGCTCAGAGAAGGTCAGGTGCTTATCCAAGATCACACAGCTGGTTAGTGGTGGAGCCAGGATTTCATATCAGGAACTCTGACTCCAGAAAATGCAGGGTTTATGTCTTCCAAATTCTCTTCTTCTCTGCCTCAACATTCCCGCTTCCTTCAACTCTGTCTCGTAGGCTGGTTGACCATACACCCTGCTGGCCCTGGACAGCTCTGGCTCACACTCATGTCCCCGAGGAATTACCAGTAGTCCCCCCTTTCAGTCCCAATGACACATTAAACGGTCATCCTAGCCTTACTCAAAACCAAGACCCCCATCGTTGTGCTGATCACCTCCATACTCATCCCTCACCCCACTTCTTCCAGCGCCTTCCACCTGGGGGATGGGCACACTGCCCCAGACACCACCCCAGCAGCCCCGCTTCAGCACGTGGGGTCCAGGAGTGAAGGAGACCAGCAAGCTCAGCTCAACTGTTCTTTCTTGAGCCAGCCCCCGAAGACCCCCACACCCAAGATGTCCACGTTCCTTCTTTCATGTCTGGCTCTTCCCATAAGACTTGCCAAATTCAAGAGCGAGACCCTGGTTTCAATTTTCGAAACATTGCTGAATAAACTGATTTCTCTTCAGGGGTTGGTGACCTGGGGAGCTCTCTTAGCTGGACACCGTGGAGGTGATGGATGGAATTCGCCCTGACGGGAAGTGGCCAGCATCTTGTTCCATGGTGTTCCAGGCTTGTCCAAGGATGTGTGAGGATGGGGATTTTGCAGAACCACGGGGAGGCTGGGCATTCGGAGAGGAGCCTCGGGGAACCTGCGTGGCGCTCGGGTTTTCTCTCCCGTGCTGCCTCCACTGGCTCCTCAGTTCACCAGGAGGCCGCTTTCTAAAGTTACAGCTGGAATGGGCTTCAGGTTTTCTGCCCCACTTCACTTTACAGGCGCAGCGGCAAGAAGGGACCCAGTGAGTGGGCGGCAGGAACAAGACAGAAACTGGCTCTCCCAGCAAGCAGCCCATCTCCAACCCTGTCTTCCTGCTCCTTCGTAGACGGAGAAGGGTGCTGGAGTTCTAGCCGGAATCCTGGCGCCCAAGCTCGCAGGAAAGTATTGGAGTCCGAGCCTTTTAGAGGAACACAGACTCCAAGGGCTGTGCTCCTTGCTGGGAGGGTGAGAACCTGGTCCACCGCGCGGCCACCGCGGGGCTGAGGGCCAAATCTCCAGCTCTCGATGGGGGAAAATTAATTATAATCCGCCGCTCCAAAGGCAATTCACTTCTCAACATTCGTGTTCCTCAGCTGACCTCTCCTTCCTCGTCTTCCATCACTCCTGCCCTCACGCTCCATGCTCCACAGACACCAACCTGCTGATGGTTTCCTGAATATTCCATGCCGCTTCGGGATTTGGCGCTGAAAGGCCGTCCCATCAGCCTGGGATGATCTTTCTTGCCTTTTCCCGAGCCACTCTTGAAAATCCATCTCAGATTCTGCCTCCATCTGGAAGTTGATCATGCCCTGCCCCAACTCCAACAAAGACGATCCGCTCTGCTTTGTGGGTCTACGGCACCGTGTACATCCTTCAACTGTAGCTCCCACCCGGGTGTGTTGCACACCTGTCGCCTCCAGTGGGCTGTGAGCTGCTTGAGGACAGGCCAGGTACATTTTTTCCTTCCCCCGCCTCTCACACAGCTTGGAAGACAACAAGCACTTGAAAACTATCGAATGAAAGCGTACCAGGCGCTCAGCAAACACTGACATAGAAACCGAACCAGTTGCTTGCTCTGCGCTGAGGACGGTGGGTGGGGGTTCTCAGCTCTGGCCGCACCTGGGGCAGGCAGCTTTTAAAACTGATGCCGGGACCGCGCCCCAGATCAAAATGTTCTGAAAGCTCTCAGGGTGAATTTAATTAGCCAAGGATGAGATAACTTGCTGGAGGCTATAAAGGTGAGTAAGACATGGTTTCACTTCCTTTGAGGCTTTGACCAAGCTGAATTTTTCTCCAAGACAGGAAAAAAGTAGTTCTCAAAGTGGGGTCCCAGGAGCAGCAGCAAAGCCTCACCTGAGAACTTGTTAGAAATGCAGATTCCAGAGCTCCATCTGAGAACTGCCGGGTCAGAAGCTGCGGGGGCGGGGGTGGAGGGGTTGGCAATCTGTGTCTGAACATGCCCTCCAGGGGGTCCGCAGCATGCTGGAGTTTGAGAACCACTGCTCTAGAGCTTGTCTCTCAAAGTGTGACTCACTCAGGGCCACGTCAGAAACACGAGATATTGTGAACGTGTAGATTCCTGAACCCCTTTCAGTCCAAATGACTCGGGGCTGTGGCGCTGGAGGAGGAGCTCCCGTTTCATAAACAGCTCCAAGTGCTTCTTCAGTTCACGGTGGTATTGTAGCCAGTGCCCCAATATAACAGCAGTTCAGATAAATGCCATCCTCCCCACCCCCGCCAAAGTGCGGACTTTGGTGAACTAGGGGACAGTCAGAACGTCGGGTCTGGCTGCTTCTTGTGCGTGCGTCTTCAGATCTCCTCCTGAACCTCCCATACACAGGGTATCCCGGAAGGTTGCCCACGAATCTGCTTCACACTCTGGTTTGGTCAACGCCCAGCTTCCACTGGCCCTCGGGAGTAGGGGGGGCCCCAGGAGCACCCCCCACTGTCTCCTTGCTAATGTCTCCTCTGCACCCTCCTGCCCGACGTGGAGATACAAGTTGTTTCAGAGTCCCAAGTGACGACTTCATACTTGTCTCTTATCTGGAACCAGATAGCCGTCAGATCTTCCACCGAACACACATTTAATAACCAGAAAACACTGTGTTGTTAAGTGGGGGGTGGGGGGTGAGCGGCAGAGCTGAGATTTCATTTTGTGCACATTTCAGCAAACATAGGATCTTTTCAGCTGCTAACTCGGCAAGTGTAATTATATCCTGCGTTCCATTTTTATTCCATTGGTGAAATAGTGCCAGACCTAAGGGGAAATGGGGAACTGTCCTGCCGAGGACAGCAGAGGCCCCTGCTCCATTTCCTGTTGATGCTTTCGCGATGCAGACTGAGCCAAGTCGTCCCTTTGGATGCGCCAGCGGAAAGTTCTCGTGGGGCTCCAACCAGCTGCCTGAAAAGAGCCTGCTCCGCTCTGCACAGTGCCCACAGTGGCTTGTTAATCGGAGAAATTTAGGCTTCAGCCTCCGTGTGTGGGCAGGAATGTGCCTGTGGGGAAGACCAGCCATTTACAGATTTGGGAAAGAAAACATTTTGCTGTCAAACACCTGGTGAGCCCCATTGGGTACAGGGCATGCTGAATTTCATCCACTTCTTACCACCTCAGGACTATAAAAGATGAACAAAGTCATGTAAGTAACCACATGGCAGACTGGAAAAGCCTATGAGAGAGTGGCTAGGGCAGTGGTTTTCAAACTGGGTTCCAAGGAACCCTAAGGTACCTCAAGGAGCCAGTGGGGAGAAGATACTGGAGGTGTCTACTGAAAACTGGTTGGATGACCTCCAGAAAATGAATTACCTCCTTTAAGCCTCAGTTTCCTCATCTGTAAAATGGAGGTAATAGTACCTACTTTGACTCCTTCCTAGAGTTACTGTGAGATTAAATGAAACACTGCCTAGGCACCTAGTGACAACTTGGTGCTTTTGCACCTACTTTACCCTGAGGGGTGATTTGGCAGAGAGGACAAAGGGTGTTTCAGGAGACAGGACAGCCACAGCAAAGGCCAGGTGACAGGTGTGTGCATGCCACACACTGGGAAAGACGCATCGACCTGAGTGGATGAATGTGTGCCTCAGCTCCCAAGTGCTGGCATCTCACAGCTCCCCTTGGGTAAGCCTCCTTTTAGAACAACCAGACTTCTTTTCTTTGCTTCAGGGGCATTTCCTTCCCAGACTCACAATGATCAGGGCCAGGCAGTGGGTTTCTCTTGAGCATCTTCCTGAATTTATAGTGAGTACATACTATAGAAAAGAAATGGTCTGACTGCCAGAAACATTTGGAAACTCTTGTAACTGCAGCTTAAGTTGTTTTGTTATTCCTAGTAATGGTCATGGTGATAATAAAATCTTCAGTAGCATCATCACCACCATCCCCATCATCACCACCACCACCATCACCACCATCATCATCACCAACACCATAACCACCACCACCATCATCATCATCACCACCATCACCATCATCATCACCAACACCATAACCACCACCACCACCATCATCATCATCACCACCATCACCAACACCATAACCACCACCACCACCATCATCACCATCACCATCATCACCAACACCATAACCACCACCACCACCAATCATCACCATCACCATCATCACCATCATTGTCATCCCACCATCATCATCTGATCATCTAGCCCTTCCATCACCCCTGTGTTCAGAACCATTATCACTCCCATTTTGCAGATAAAGAAGAAACTTACAGAGAGAGTAAGTAACTTATCCCAGGTTCCACATCTTGGATGTGCTGGGATTTGAACATAGACTCCACAGCCCACTCTTAGCCATGAATATTTCTATACAAGTTTTAGTACTGTGGGGTGTCTTGAAGGCTACTTTAGCACCAGATACTCTGCATCAGTCCCCACCAAGACAATGCTGATGGTGGGGTGGTGGTGGTGGTACTAGATCCCCTGGCAGTGAGGGAAGCCGGAAACAATAGTCTTTTAGCTGGGCATCTTGCCCCTTTGCATGAAATTTGGGTTCTCTTAGGAAGGAAGATGGGGAGGTGGTTGGATATTGGGACTCCTTTTGATGCTCAGAAAATGACCCTGGTTTGCATTGTCTAACATCATTATGGCCCAGCCTTCCCCACTGAGCGCCTTTATGAGCTAGGTCATGGTCCCACATTCCCTTTGGGGAATCATGTTATTAAGGGATGCATCTGGAGGGAAGAGGCAGGGATAAGGAGAAGAGGGGCTGTGTCTTTTCTGAAAGCAAGAAAAATCTCCCAGTCCTAAGCTTCATTCCACAACTAGGGCCCAAATTCTTTGTAGTGGTTTATTGGGACACCTCTCCCAGCTTGGTGTGAGATTGGTGGTGTGGGAAAGATGGTTTTCATCATTAGAGTTCCTGTGAGGAGCCATTCTCCCTCTAAATTCCCCTGTCCAACATGGGGAATCAGGGCACTGGGGATCCCGGCTAATGAGAAGGAAATTCTCCAGCACTTCCTGTTCATCGGGAAAAGACAGCCCTTGTCACTTCAGAGAACATTCAACAAGCCAAGTTCACACTTTTGGAATCCATCAAACACACCAAGGAAATCCAATGTTGTTCTCAGGCTCCTTGGAAAATCTTCCCAAGTAGATTGTAAAGTAGGTGTATAGTCTAGTTGTTCATCAGCCAGAGACATGTCAGCACCCAAGTGTGGAAGCCTCAGATCCTTACGTCCCTGTCATGTTGCCTCAAAAACACACTCAGCTCTGTACCTCTCTTTCCAGGTTGCCGTGGAGTCAGGTCCTAAGACTGTGCCAAAGCTGGAGCCAGGAAAGGCCACGAGGTCTGACTAGTGAGATAGGAGTTCCAAGCTTGTCATCACCTGAGCAAAGCAGAGGGGAAACCGCCGTGAAAGCAAGTCAGACCCCAGGCACACACCCCACGTTGTGTTCACTTGAAACCCCCCCATAGCTCCTCTTGATCGATGCAGCCTCCAGATATGACAGGAAACGCATTCTATGTCACTGGGCACCCTGATCTCCATAGCTGCACCTTCACCAGCATGGTGACTCATTACGAAGGGGGTCCCCATGCTCACAAAAATAAATGAAAGAAAAACCACGCATTTCTTACTGGAAACACAAGTTGGGGCTTCCTCCCCTTGCTCTTCTCTCCGTATGCAAGGAGTTGCCCAGGGGAACAGTCCAGTGGACATAGTCCCTGAGAAGCCCGCCTTCTATCCCGACACTTGGAAGTCTGGAGGACCCCTCTCGCATTCACTGCTTCAGTAAGACCTCCAGAAACATCTTCTATGTGCCAGGCTCTGTTCAAGGCACTGGGTGTGGGAGGGAATGGGACAGAGTAAGTCCTGCTCTCGTGAAACTTACATTCCAACAGCAAAGTGGTGTGCAGCGTGACGCCAGGGGGCGCGCTCTGAGGAGAGTGTTCTCCTCAGCTGGGAACTGTGAGCAGGGCGGACACATGGGGCCTCGCAGGCCTGTCCGTGCATATGACATCACCGTCTTGGGAGCCAAGGATAAGAGAATCCATCAGCACTTTTCCCAAATGGATTTAGGGAGCCGAGTACAGAGTGCTAACCACCAACGTGGCTCAGTCTGTCTGTGTTCCGGACGTAGAAACGCTGTGTGCTCTAATCAGCTCTGCGCTTTCACTATGGGACCAGTGAAGCGAAGGAATTGAGTTTGAAATGGAGAGAGCTGGTGTTATTTTTAGTACATCTCCAGGGATGGCAGATCCATTTCATCTCACCAACTTCCGGCAATTGACTGAGTCCCAGATAGCCTGTGTCAAGAAGAAATGTGATGCTAACTGCAGATTCTGTGCAAGAGGGTGAGGCCTGCCCGGGGCCCGGGAGAAAGGAAGTGTGTTCACGTGCAGAGTGTGCCCCAGCCCCAGGTCTAGACGGCCAGTCCCAACTCTGATTCTGAACCTCCCACCAATCTCAAAATATCAGCAGAATTGTAAAAACAAAATCTATCTGTAAAATTAATTACAATGTATTTATTAGACCAGATACATGTCAATCCTGCAGGAGAGAGAGAGGTAGGACGGTGTCAGGCGCTAAAAATATTCTACAGACCCTCCTAATGCATCACAATTTTCCAAAGGGTGGACCCATTGAGCTGACTGGAGACAGGAAGGGGGATGGGGATGGCCAGTGTATATGTTCCATTTCTACAGTTCAGATGCCAGTTTCCTTGTTTGGAGGAAGAGTGTTTAAAATAGATAAATCATAAGGAAAAAGGAAAGTTGTTGAATTTATGTTGTCAAGGTTACAACTCTCATAGTAGGGCTTTGATGTGGAGATGCTCCCTGTGCTTTGAGGAGCCTGTCTGAAGTTTCTGCCACCACTATTGCCATCCTCATCACCATCACTATCATCACCATCACCATCATCATCATCATCATCACCACCACCATTATCATAATCATCATCATAGTCACCACCATCATCATCATAATCACCATCGTGGGTGCCATCATTATAATTAATGTGATTAATGTCAACAAGAAGCCCAGTAATTGTGTGATTCTAAAACTGCCTGAGACAGGTCAGCAGGGGCAGATGCTGGGGGGAGCCTCATAAACAGACGCCTTTCTCTTTGGCTCCTCTTTACACAGTTATTGCTAACCAGGAGCCCGGCATTTTATGCACCAGCTGTAGAGTCACCTCTGTCCCTGCGTTCTACCCAGAGCCTGACCTCACAAGTCAATTACAGCTGTTTTCATTGTGCTCATCGGCTTCCAGCATTCACCCCAGCCCAGCTTTCAACAAAAGGTGGATTCCCATGAACTCTATTCTTTATTACCAGCTGGTTCCGATTAGAGATGAACCAATAAAACGAGGAGTAATACAGTCGCAGTGTGTTCCTAAGTGTAGCACTTTTCCATATGTTTTGACTTACTGGTTGACCAATAAAACCCAGCCCTCCACAAGGTGGATTCCATACCGCACTTGTTTTGCTTATTTTGGTAAATGCAGCTTTTTAGAGATTGAAAAAAGAGGGGAGTGACTTAGGCTTGATAATATCTTCTGCAGTGTGTGGTGTGTGTGTGTGTATGTGTATAAATACATGAGTAGTGTGTGTGGGTGCAAATATGTGAGAATGGTGTGCGAGCAAATATAGGTGTATATATATGAGTGCTTTCAAAAGTGTGTGTGAGTGAGTGTGTATGAGTGTGTGTGCATGATGTATTGGATCAGAAGCTGGGTCTGTCTGACAGGGTAGTAGGCCTTGATTTCAGAGCATCTAATGTTTCTATACAAATACTCCCTGTCAGCACCCTTGGTTAAACGGACTATGACTGTAAGAAGAAATATACAGTAGGGATGTTTCCTCCTGGTTTCTTTAATGGGGCCCTCCCCTCCTAAACATCTACCTTCCACCTGCTTTTCGGCTCCCCTTGGAAGGTAGCTGGGACTCAACAGTTTCCCTTGCCCTTGTGCTGGATGGAATTGTTGACTATTCAAGCAGCGTAACTTTTAGTAAGGAGAGAAAGCCCCACACAGTAACTTTCTGGCCTGGGAGAAGTTCTGCAGGGTTCCAGTTGGAATGAGGGACAGAGTCTTCAACATGTGGAAATGGTTTGGGAAAAGTAGTACTAGGATGTTTTGGGTACCACTCAGAATGCCCTAACTCAGTCTGGAACAGGAGACAGGCTGATGGGGGGGAGATCTCTAACCCGTGCTCGTGCACCCCTCTCTCCTTCCTCCTTGTTCTGTACCAGGGGGGCCAACCTGCTCCTCTGAGATGATGTTGCTCGTGGCTGAACCCCCACCCAAGTGCCGCGCTGCATTCAACTGGTGCTTGATAAATAGTTGTGCACTGGATGCATGATCAGGGAGGACGTGGGGGAGTCCTGCAGGAGCTGTTCTGAGGGAGGCAATCGAGTCTGGTGTTGTGGATTCTGTTCAGCAGGAAAGAAAAGGTCGTTTTAAATGAGACTTGGACTTGAATGTTGGAGTCACAAAAAATGGAGGGAACTTGGAGACTACCCAACCTGGGCTCCTACAACACAGTGAGCACTGTACCTTTAAGAGCAGGAGCATTTTAAGCTGTCATTCATTCACTCACTCATTCATTCATTCAGGCTACAATGATGAATACTATGAGTCCCTGCCCTCATGGAGCTTACTTTCCAGGTGGAAAGACAGGAAATGCAGAAATCAACAAGTGAAGAAGCAGGAAATGTCCTTAAAGATCGTGGTAGGCACATATTGAAGCCAGCAGAGCCCTGCCTGGGGCGATTGGGGAAGGGGGTCTCAGAAATTCCCAGTCAAGCCAAACCTTAGGGAAGAGGTAGGAAGAGCATTCCAGGAGCCACAACAAGTGCAAAGGTGATTCCAAGGTGTGAGCAGATGGACAACCACCGTCCACATGAGGGGAGCATTAACGGGTTTTAAGCCTGAGAGTCAACTTATCTGGAATCCGTGCCCCCAAAAAGTGCTCCAGCCTTTAGGCATGCAGGTGGTTATGGCCACGGGGCAGACGTGGGACTGGGGGGCGTCAGGCGCTTTTGTTCCCTGAACACAATTGTCCATTAAAATGTAATAATGCAGCCTTTCCCCCCATTTCCCCTAAACTTAGCAAGTTTTTGCTGGCATACAAGGAAGGAAAAACAATCCAGTACAAATATTTCTTACTTGTAACTTTGCAAAAAGACAATGTGTAGAGGAAATGTCCAGTGGCTTCCTCTTCCAGCAGGTCGCTGCAGCGGCGTGAACTCCCGTCTGTCATCTGGTCTTAGTGTCCCCCGACCCAGAAGCAGCCCTCGGCTGCATGGTCACTGTCCAGTAGGAGAATGTAAATAAGGTCAATCTTCGCATTGGGCCAACCTGTCCAAAGAGGGCCCGTTATTGTCTTAAGATAGTTCAAAGGCGGGTGGAAAAAAATCCCTACAAAAAAGAGTTTATTAAAACTCCACAAAGTATAAAAGTGCAGACACGGTGATTCGGTCCTGCACACGGTTCCTGGTTAATTTCTTTCTGCTCCCACGTGGACAGCTTTCATTGGGTGGAAGCACCGAGCAGACAGAGCTAGGGAAAGTTCTCCTGTGGTGTGAGCAAGCCTTGCCTTGCACTTCCCAGCAAATGGGACAGCGTCCTGGGAGAAGCCCCTGCTATGTCTGCATCAGGAGTGTTTCAATTTCTCGCCATTGCTAGTAGGACTGCCATTACCCAAACAGCTAGGGATGGGGCTGTTCACCTTTCTGTTGGATAGCCAATATTTAATGCCCACCTGCTGTGTGTCAGGCAAGGAATAAGGCTGGAGATTGGCTCCGAGCCACGAAAGACCCTGCCTTGAGTGACTCATGCTGGGATAACAGGGGACCCCTCTGGGGAACGTGGTACCTGAGCTGGTGTGTTGTCACTTGTATTGTTTCACTCTCCTTATTACAAACATTTCCTGTTGGAAGCTTAGAAAACAAAGATAAGCAAAAAGAACATAGAAATCATTTAAAACCATGGTGATCATATAATTTATTATCTGAATTGGGACTTTTTTGCAATGAGAGAGGCACTATGAATAATGACACCAGGCGTAAACCAGGGTTGAGTGGGGCCAACCGGGACACGCAGGTGCCCTATTTCTAACGCTGCTCCCCGAGGCGACCACTGTTGACACTGGGGAGTATGTTCTTCTGCAACTCTGGCCACGGTGGATCAAGAAGAAGCATTCTGCTACTGCTTGGATTTTGGAGAATTGCCTAGCCAAGCAGCACCTTTATGTCACAAACCTTACAGCAGAGCAGAAACAGCGTAGGGAACTTTCAGATAGAAGTCAAGTGCATGCGTAGTGGGGTGTGTGGACACCCATGCCTGTGCCTCATTGGGGCGAAAGCCAGGAAAACAGCAATATACTGATATTTTAGGTCTGTTATCAACAGTCAAGGTTACCTCCAACTGGACGGTCACTGTCTAACGCTAAACAGAGGATGGTTCCCTGACACCTACTTTCATTGCCTCCATCAGATGAAATGTGTACCTGTTGATGGTGACGACGATGATGGTAATGACTGTGGTGAAAGTGATGATGACGGTGGCGATGGTGATGATGAAGATGAGGATGATGGTGGTGGTAGTGATAATGATGGAGATGGTGGTGATGATGATGATGATGGTGGTAGTGGTGATGGGGGTGATGGTGTTCTGGGTGATAATGATGATGCTGATGGTGACGACTAACACCTACATGGAACTCACAGGTGCCAGGCCATGGTCTAAGCCCTTTGCATACATTAACTCATTTAGCACTCATCATTACCCTGTGCATGAGTAATTATAATTATCTCCATTTTACAGATGAGGAAACTGAGGCCTAAAGAGTGAAGTCTCCCGACCAATGTCAAGAGTGACATTTTAGAAAAACTCATTCTGGGAGTAGCAGCACAGAGGAGTTACAAGGTTTTGTTGCTTTGAAAGCAGTAAACATAACTATAAAAACTTGTTTTTAGCTCATCTGGAAACTGAAGGTCAGCAGGGTCTCCTTGCCTTTTCTTTTCTTTCTTTCTTCCCTTCTTGTGTATTTATTTTAAAATATTTGAGCCTCATCTCACTGGCAGTCTGTGAACAATATTTGTCCCTTTCGAGGTACTTATTCACCCTGGAAAACTGGCTGTGGTCCAAACGCTGTGTTTTCCCGCTCTCAGTGTAAACTAGGGATTCACGGTCTCAAAACAGAACGAGTTAGGTATCGTTCATCTGTTAAAAACACTTTAAACCTCACACTGTTTACTTCATTGCTTTTACCTTGTTTATTGTACAAAAAAACAGCACAAACATAAAATGAAAAACAGACAAGGCAGACGGAGTGCGTTCGGGATTTTCCACAGGTGCTCAGCATTTCTGATGACTTGGCAGCTGCGAGAGGAGAGGGAGGAAGAACTGCCCCTCACGGTCGGCACACGACTGCAGAGCTCCACCGAGGAATGCAGGTGGTCTGCGCGGAGCACTGGGCTGTGCAGGTCACCAGACTGGGCTGGCCGCTCCGTGTGGATTCTCCTCAAACCTTCATGGTTCTTCAGGAGGGCACTATGCTAGGTGCCAAGGACAAAACTGAGGAAAAAGCTAAAATCAGGGACTAGAGGAACTTCAGTCGGAGTGGAGAATGAGTAGAAAATAAATAGGTTGTTACATGTCATGTGGAACATTCTATGATAGGGTATGGCAGACACCATCCCATTTTATTTTCCTTTCCCTGAGCACACAAGAGGAGCTCACGTGTTTCCCCATCTCCCCCAGTTAGGTTGGGGCCAGGTGATTAGTTCTGGCCAACGGACTGTGAGCAGTGACACTGGGCACTCTGGGTCAGAGGCAGTTAAGGGCAAGAGTGCGTTCTCGACACTCTCTCTACCCCCGGCGTGTCCAGAGTGGAACCTCCATCAGCCTGGGTCCCTAACTGATGACGGGGAACAGGGTCCCACTGAACTCTTTTGAATGCGTAACTCTAATGAGCAACAGACCTTGGTTGTGCGAAGTCACTGAGGTTTTCGGGTTAATATGTTACTCTCCCGTCCTGGCTGAATCAAAGGGATAATCATACAGTGATTTGGGGCATGGGGGACGGGTGGTGGGGGGAGATGGTGACCAGCAAAGGCATCTCTTGGACGTGAGAGGTAAACTGAGTCCTGAAGGAGTTGGCCAGGTGACAAGTGGAGGAAGAGTTTTTCAGTCAGAGGGAACAGCATGTGGAAATGCTGAAGAGAAGAGAACTTTGTGTATCTAAGAAAGTGCAGAAAGGTCCAGCTTGAAACGAGTGGAGGGTGCAGATGCAACTTATAGATGAAGGAAGTTGAGACCGTGAATACCATCCTATGGGGTTTGACTTTGTCACGTGTCTTAGACTGCTCCAGCTGCCCTAACAAGGTAGCAAAGACCAGGCAGCTTAAACGACAGACGTATCTCTCCCAGTTCTGGAGGCTGGAAGTACGAGATCAAGGTGCCAGCAGATTTGGTTCCTGGTGAAGGTCCTCTCCCCGGTTTACAGACAATGGCCTTCTCCCTGTGTCCTCGCACGGTGGAGAGAGAAAGCCCTCCGGTCTCTTCCTCTTCTTGTGAGGACACTTCATGGGGCCCCACTATCTTGGCCTTGTCTAACCCACCTCCAAACACCATCACATTGGGGGTTAGAGCTTCAACAGATGAATCGGGGGGGCACAATTCTACAGCATCATGAAAACCAGGGAGAGTCCCTAAGGCATTCTAAGCAGGGGGTGACACGGTCGCATTGCATGTTACAGGATTCCATTGGCCCCAGTGTGGGCTGGAGATTAGAAGGAGCAAGACTAGAGAGAAACCCCCCTTCCTTCTTTCACCCACTCACATACTGACTCCATTAATATTTACAGAGGAGCTACTACGCACGGGCACTGTTTTAGTCTCAGGATACAGCAGCGAGCAGAACGGACCTCTGTCCTCATGAGACTCCCACTATAAACACACGTGGGGGGGGCACTGGTGTGGGGTCTGTGCTCTTTTCTGTGTGGACATTGTATGTTGATAAAATGTTCAACCCATTTCAGGTGATCCATATTCCAAATACAAGTCTGACAATATACACAGGGATATTCCCTTGAGGAGGTGGAATAGATCGCTCGACCTCAAAACCTGGGAGCCACCAGCCCTCCTGACGCTCTGCAAAGGGCTGGGAAGTGAACGTGGGATGCCATGATCTGTGTGACACAACATCTTGGGCAGCAGCTCTGAGACGGGTGTGCACTCGCCCATGGTCCATGAGGCACTTTCCGTGGTGCACAGACGACATGTTTGAGAGATTTTAATTGGTTTGTACTTACAACAATATGTTTTAAGAAAAAAATTACATAACCAACACAAATGATTGTATTGTTTAGGACGAAGTTGAGTAAAAAGAGAAAGAGGAGGGTGTCGATTCAAAGTTGATTCCAAGAAAACATTAGTGAAAATAGTAATCAAAGATGTCGCAGGAGAGTTAGCTACGGCAAAGTGGGGAAGACAGGGCCCAACCAGCCGGAGCTGGGAACCACGTGTGCAGGAGAGAAGGGCCCACTTCCCGGTCTCCAGTCCTCACTTTCCCACCTGTGAAATTAGTACAGTCTTCTCTGATCACCAGGTGACCACATGCCACCAGTATTGCTGTGACTTCCTGTCGTCCAGACCAAAGCCGTTTTTGAAACTCATCCTGCAAAGCATCTGAGGGAGACTCACCACCTTGTATAACAAGAGAAAAAACTAGAGAGAAAAAATGAAATTGGAAGACCCTCGTGGGCGGTGGTTCTCAGACAAGCAGACAGAAGCGGGTTGTGGGCATTCTCTGAGAACGTAGGAGGTCGGATGACCGGTGTCGTGGTCTGCCCCGGGCATGGAGGCCCACGGTGCCCAGGGAGGGCAGTCCCTACAGCAGAGGGCCACACTTCCGGGTGGAGCCCAGCCCCGTGGCTGCCGTGGGAACCCACCGGTGCGCTGTGTGCAAGGTGGGGCTGTGGACCCTTCACTCGCTCTCCCCCAGTCTGGGCACCGTGCCCACGGATGTGCGGATGTCATCAACTCACGGTGTTTATTTTTGGCTTTTTCCACTGCACGTAGAGCCAGCTATCAGGCCAGGCACATTTTGCTTTTATAAATTTAGCCTGGTTTGTCACTCCAACGTTGAAATGGGATCTAAGGGAGGGCTCGTATCTGCGTTGACACAGAAGGGCCAATTGTGTCTCTTTGATGACAAGATAAAAATGGTTTTCCGAAAAGGTGAGAGCACGTGCAGGGCACCTGCTGCAGAGGCTCCGGGGGAGGTGGCCGCCCAGCCGCATCTGTGTGACAGACGGACAGTGCAACCACCTGGCACAGCCTTGAACTTGTCTCCTTCTCTGTGTTCACCGAGCCATGGGGCCGGTGGCCGAGCAGGCAGGGCGTGTGGGGCGGAGAAGCGCGGCCTCCTGAGGCGCCACCAGCCCGCTCGCCAGCCACGGCCCTGGAGGACGGTACTGCCCTGCCAGCTGTGGTGGCCACACTGACATTCACTCATTCCATAACCATCGGCTGCCACCTCTTTTATGCCGGGTCCCGTGCTCAGTTCTGGGGACATAACGGTGAATAAGACAGACCCACCCCGTCCCCACAGAGCTTCCAATGTAGGAAAGAGGAGACCATGTGACCCACAGAAGGTCTCAGAGCATAGGCGGTCTTGCTTACCCCCCATGCTCTCCTGGCTTCTTACCTTCTCTAGCCTCCTTGTGGGCTGACATTTCTACACCTGAGCCTGAACTATCAGGGCTCCCTGGGGCTCCACCCCTGGCCCTCCTCCTGCTCCACAGCTGTATCGGGTCCCTGTCATCACCTCCCAGACTTTCACTGAGCATCTCTGAGCTGACCATTTCTAAACCCAGAGCTCAGGTCTCTCTCCTGACCTCCTACTGGCCATGTTCCCTGGAACCCACCCATCACCCGTCCATCGCCTGGGCACCCTTGCGTGGGGTGGTCCGCTTCTTCCGCCGGCAAATCTGTGCCCGCCCTTAGCTCAGGCCACTGTCACCACTGGCCGCGTTTTGTCAGAGCATTGCATCAGCCTCCCACCTGTCTCCCTGCTCCCCCTTGTCCCCTTTGCTCTGTCTTCAGCAGCAGGAGAGGTCCTTGTAAAACCTCAGTGGATGTGACACAGCAACCACAAGGGGTGGTTTTAAAACTGGGAACCAACTTGCCAGCAACAGGACGTCTCAGTCCAAACCCAGGGCGATCCCCCCAGCTGGCTGACAGTGGATTACATCCTCTCCAGCCTCTTTCACAGACTGCCTGCCCTCCCCTTCCTGCAGCCTATTGTGCCCATGCTGCAGCCGGGCTCACAATGGCAGTGATCTCCGCCTGGAGACCAGGCGGCCGATGCCCTCTGCCCCTTGCGTGAACTGGGGGGAGTGGCACACGGAGGGAGGAAGAGGCCAGTTCTGGGCCCAGCTTTTGGGGAGCCACGACCCCTCCCTGGAAGGACGAGCTTCTGCCAAAACCCTGCTGGGGAGAGCCTGTCCCTCAGAGGTCACACCCTGGGGCCACCACCCAGCTTCTGCTGCATGCACTTGTTAGGTTTTATTTTCATTTTTAATTTGAGCCCAAATTTCCTAAAAACGAGAAATCCACCAACCATTTCACACGTCTGGCTTCTCTTGAAATGCAAGGAGATTTGGACCACAGGCCCACATTTCACCATGGCAACTATCAAAGGTGGGGTAGTTCTCCAAACATTAAATTACTTTGTGGTTGCATCGTGACCTACATGCTAGACCTGGTGTGAATTCAGTTCTAGGTGTTTGATAAGAGAGACAGAGAGGGACAGAGACACAACGATTTAGACAGCGTGAGACATTTCGCCCACTGCTTCACTCAATGGACTTGTGCCTGAAGATGAAATCGGAGCCCGGTCCCTCTCCATGCCCCGTGGGCCCCAGAGAGAGCATCTTGCAGGAGCAAAGGCGAGCAGGAGTCACCGTTGACAGACGGTGCATCAGGACCCATCCACCAACCCAGTTACTTCCGACGCTTCAACTCGGAAGCAGCATTATTTCTGGATGATTTAACTGCTCTTTCAAGGATTATTTTTTCTATACCATTCTTTTTTTTTGTGGGGAAGACCAGCCCTGAGCTAACATCCGTCGCCAATCCTCCCCTTTTTGCTGAGGAAGACTGGCCCTGGGCTAACATCCGTGCCCATCTTCCTCCACTTTATATGGGACGCCGCCACGGCATGGCTGACAGGCAGTGCGTCGGCGGGCGCCCGGGATCCGAACTCGCGAACCCCGGGCTGCCAAGCGCGGACTAATCCGCTGCGCCACCGGGCGGCCCCTCTATACCATTCTTAACTGGGAGCTTATTTAGTTCCCACCCAAGCATCAACTCCACTATATTTAATATCCATTGATGCTAAATACAGTTTTTTAGCCGAGCTTCTGCGTTCAACCCATCCCTGACTCCAAGCCAGGATGTTCCCCCAGGATATTCGCTGAAATCTGAAGTGTCCCTCCTATCCCCAAGAGTGGCTGGGCCAGATGGCTCCTTCCTACGGGTGCCAGGCCCCTGGTGGGGCTGAAGGGACCAAGGCCCCAGGGAGAGCAGTGTCAGACCCAGGACTGCCAGAGGGAGGCCACGGCGCCACCAGGGCAGTGAGGTCAGCCCCCTGCTACGCACATGGGGTTCAGGCTCCCACCCAGAGCAGGGCAGGGGAGCCATCCACCCCCTGTGCTGTCACTCCCAGCCAAAGGCACTTGTCAGACAAAATGTCACTCACTGTCCCCCGACAAGAACAAATAGCCAGGCCAGGGAGCAGCAGGAATCAGAGAGACTGATGGCTTTACCTCGAAGCCCTGGGCATGCTCACAGCCCCCACACACACCCCAGAGACACGCACACACATGCGTGTTCACACACGCGTGTCCTCCTCAACTCCCTGAACACACAGAACACGTGCACACTGGGGTGGGAATGGTGTTTGTCCAGCTGACGACAGGACTGGGACATGGCCACCTCCACGGCACTGCCAGAGAAGCGTCAGCTTGGAGACCAGGCCGGCCTCTGCCCTCCTTCCCTCTGACCTCCTTCGGGGTGTCTGCGGAGTCTGCCACTGGGCACTGACCTCTGAGGATGGACTGCCGCTGGCCACCGCCATGTCCACCCGCTAGGTGCTCGGTCACTACCTGCCCGGCCAAGCAGCGGGGCCCACAAGGAGGGCGTGAACGGGGAAAAGCACAAGAGGAATTTCCTTCTTCCCCCTCCCTCCCTCCCCCCTCCCTCCTCCCTCCCTTCCTGCCTGCCTCTGACTATTTCCTTTATTCACGCAGTCAGCAAAGGTCCAATGAGCAGGAATTCCCATGTGTCGGGCTGAGAGGGACTTGGATGAATAAAAAGATGAGCTCTGCCCTCTGCTCTCAGGGGGCTGACAGAGTGTGTGGCAGGGACCCTATCTCCATTCCATCTCCACGTCCCCCTCCACTCGGTCGTCCTGTCCAGCTGCCCGCGGGCCTTACCAGGTGAGCCTGCCAAACCCCGCCTGAGGCTCTGCTGGGCAAACCCTGGCGTGGCCGCTCCGGAGCCTGAGACCACCCACTCCGGCCACTGATGCCTGCTGACCATGGATGTCGGTCAGCCCCGAGCTGGGCAGGCTAGAAGCCCCCAGAAAGATGGTTGTAAGGACCCCTTCAGCATTTGGTAAACGGCCCTTTCAGTCCAACGTTCTCCGTGTCTCAGCAGAATTCCACTTTTCTTGATTTATGCTGACAGTGGCACATTCTTTCATTGCTGTTTAAGCCCCTGAAAGAGCAGGAGGGGAGACAGAATCAGAACCCGTGGCCATGCTGTCTCCCTCCCTCCCCCGCCCCCGCCTCTCATCTGCCATCCAAACCCCGAGGATTTTTTCTCACTGTGAGCAGCGAGCACAGCCGGGAACGGTGGACGGTAGAGTTGGGTGCTGGGTGATCTCGGGGCATGGAACATTCCAGCTCCCCTTACGTAGCTTGTTTCCCTTCTGGTGTTGAGACAGGAATGGCGCTGTGGGGACAGTGGGACCCAGGCTGTCCAAGGACTGGTACAAAATTTCCCCATCTCATTTTAGGGAACTTTGAGAAAATCTGGAGAAGTAGAAGAGGCGGCACAAGCCTCGTGTGTCTGCTCCTGGCTCGCTCTCAGAAAAGGGTGGGGGACATTCAAGGTCAGCTGCTGTCACCTGGTTGAGGGACACTTGGGTGGGGCCTGACTTCTGCCACTACTGACCCTGTGTGGTCTCAGGCAAGTCACTCACCCTCTCTGCGCCTCAGCTCTCTAGTTATAAAATGAGATATTTGGACAAGCTTGGGGGTTTGGGAAACTTAGCCATAGAACCCTGATCATCAAATACGACTGGCTGCCGGCCCTCACATATTGTTAGTGGTGCATCCTGGGGAGGCAAATGCCAAGATAGAGTTTGGCGTGGGAGAGATGCGTTGTAGTGCCCAAGTGGTGGGCCAAGGGGAGAGGGAGCAGAAGGAGGTGGGGGAGCCTTCCGATTGCAACGCTGGTCTGACCCCGGAAAGAAAGAAGCATGGGGTAACCCCAGAAGGCTCCAAGAGAATCTCCACCTGGCTAATGGGGTGCCCTGAGCTGCACCTAGAGGACTCCCCTGCTGGCAGGAACGGCAGGCCCTTGTGCTTCTGCTGCGCTTGGCCATCGGCTGCCTGGGAGGCATCTGGCCTTGGCTAGAAAGTGGAGGCAGATCCTGCAGATGCCCACAGCTGGATGCTGCCAGCTACCCTCCCTCCTGTGGTGGTGTCTCTCCTGCAGGGAGATTCGAGCAGCACACCCCCATGGGCTACCACTGTGGGGATGTAAATTGGTTAGCTCCTTTTAAAAGCATTTAGACAGTATTGATCAAACATTTAAAAACACAAGCCTCTTTACCATTAAATTCCTCTTCTAGGGATTTACCTAATGGATGGACTCAAGCATCCATACAAAGAGATAAAAATTGTGTTCCAGCATTGTTCATAGTAACAAAATATTGGAAACAAACCCAATGCCCAGTATCAGGAGACCAGTTATGCAAATGGTGGCATGTCCATGCACGGAGTACTATGCATCCAGTAAAAAGAACGAGGTACCTCCATATGTACTGATGGAATGAATCCCAAGAGACACTGTGAGAGACAAAAGGCCCCGTGTGGAACACGTGAATAGTGGGCTGCGTTTGCGTAGGAACGGAGGGAGGGGTCATCCTGTGCACATGCTCATATCCAGACAGAAAACACCCGGAGGAGACCAGGAAGCTTGCCAGTGCCCTGGAGGCGGGCCGTGCCCCCACAGAGCCCTCCACTTTCATCCCCCATCCTGCTCGGGGTTCCTCCTGGCACCGGCTGTCCTCGAGACCGTCACACACTTTAACTACTGGACTGCTCACCTTACATCTCTGACCCGCTGCGGGCCGGGCCCTGGCTGTGCCTGTGTGCGTGGACGTAGCTACAGCACGGCGCCCAGAGTGGAGCGCACAGCAGACACCAGCCCACGCGTGGGGATGAAAGACCGAATGAATCCCCGTTCCACAGCTTAGGAACCTGAGGTTCGGGGAAGGCAAGGACTTGTCCGACATCACTTGGCCGGGGAAAGTGGCAGGTCAGCGCCCAGAGCTCAGCTCGCCGGGTTCCGGGGTCCGAACTCGGAGCTGTTCCACCCTGTCTCCGAAGGCGGGTCTCCAGGAAGCCACTCCCTCGCTCCTTCAGGAGCTGCTGCACGGCCGCGTGGGACGCGCTGTAGGGAAAGTAGTACCAAGGACACAGTTCTACTCGCGGGCCTCACTGCTCTGACACAGTGTCATTTCCCACTTGTGACGTGCATAGCTCTTCCATGCGTCAACGATCGGCCAGGTTCGGGGGGACACGAAGCCCCTCGTGTTTCAGACAAACGTGTTCTGGTTTCTAAGAAGCTCCGAAGGTCGGAGAAGCAAGTTCACACGGAGGCCAGACGTTTCCACTGTGTCTGCATCATCCAAGCGTTTCTCCTTCCTCTCCTTTGAGCCCAGATATGCGTGTCATATGGAAAAAATAAATTACAATATTTATGGTGCACGAGAAGCTGTTTATTCCTTCTGTCGTTATTGTTTAATCGGCACTTACACTCGCTTGAAGTGATTTGCTTACTCACATCCAAACGGCTGACAAGAGACAGACAAACTGTTTACTCAGAGCTGAGGACTTCAGAGAAGAACGTGTCCTCAGGGGTGAGGCGTGGACGCCCCGGAGATTAACCTCCTCAGGGCCGAGAGCAGCCCCCCAAAAGGGGGGCGCTTCCCTGCCCCTCTCCCAGATACACACGCACACACTCTCACTTGCACATGCACTCACACACTCACACTCACACATGTAGACAACAAAGACTACTGTCTCTGCAATGGGTTTTCCCCTAACGCCCTAGAACTTTCCCATTTACTTCCCATCCTTGGGAAAGGGAAATTTCTAAATCCTTCTGGGGTTTCTCATTAAGATCCTGACAAATGAGAGAGCAAGAAGAACTCGAAGCCCACCACATCACCAAATAAGGGATAAAAATGTGCCCTCTCCCCTCCCCGGGTCCCCTGAGGCGTGACCACAGCACCACCTAAGCCCCCGAGGGCGTCCCCTCACTTGCGCTGTCTCACCGGCTCGCAGCAAATGCTCGTTCGGCCCGGCGGCCACACAGACTTCCCGTGAAACTCCAGATGCAAACGGGTTACCCTTTCAAAACAATACCGGGCTTTCTTTAAAGCCAGCTGACCCGTCCCCATCCTCCTGCCTTGGCTCTGATTGACGGGGCCCCTGGGACCACGGGGTGAGGCCCCTATCAGGGCTGTGGGCTTTTCTGGGGTTTAGAGGCCCCCAACCGATTAGCAGGATGGCCCCGTGGAGACCAATCCTTCAGGTTCTCCTGTCAAGGGTTGCTACCTCCTTCTGGGGACACCAGCAGAGGGGCCGGCGGGCGGGAGCCTGTCCACCCGTGTGGCCGCCGTGAAGTCATCCCTGGAGCCGGCCTTCGTCTTTCCATCAAGCACACATACCACCACCAGGAATGTCCCTCGTTTTTCATCCCGAGCTCCCAGCAGTCGGAGGCAGGGCTGTGAGCCATGGGTGGGGAGCTTGGCCACGGCTCCCTGACCCTGAGCCGGGACTGTCATCGCAGATCTCTGTGACAAACGAGCCCTGTAATCTTTGCCGTCGGCGAGCGCACAACTGTGGTCTTATATTCCCCCAGCCGCTTACCTTTCTGGACGGGCGCCCTCCCAGCAGCCAAAGACACGGGCACAGTGAGCGGAGTGGGGAAGTGGCCGTGGGGCCCCCACAGGGCGCTCAGCCGCGCTGCCCGGCTCCCGTGTGAGGTCCCAGGGACACCCACAGCCAGGCTGTGACCAGCTCTTACCGCCACCTTACGAGAAATTGAGGCCTGGGACATGCCACAAGCAGTGAGCGGCTTGCTTGGGACTCCAATCCAAGCTGTTTGTCTCTAAACTGCAAGTTCTGTCTCAGCGCAGAGTCCCCTAAGAAGCCCCGTCGTTCTCCTGAGATGTGTCATAGCGGCAACATAGAGTGTGGGTGGTGCCTGTGAAAAGGTCTAGAAATCTACAGATCCAACGCCATTCCCCTGGCCTACGAGACCTGAGCGTCCTGCCTCTCACTCCTTCCAATCCCCCTTCAGTCCCACTGGCCTCTTCCTTGTCTTCAAGCACAAGACAGGCCTGCCACAGGGCCTTTGTATGTGCTGGGCTGCCTGCTTACAGTGCTGTCCAGCTGATTCCTTTCATCCAGGTGCCTGGATGTGTCCACCCCTCAGAGGGGCCTGCCCTGTCCACCTGAGCTAACACCACAGCTGCCCCACTGCCGTCATCATATATCTCTGTACCCAGCTGATTTCTCATTAGAGTACTTGCTTCCCCCGGCATTCGAGAACAGAGCTGTGTACTTATGTATGGAGTCCTTCGTCTACTGAGTTGTGGGTTTATTGAAGGTAAGAATTTCCATATATTTTGTCTACTCCAGGCCCTAGATCAGTGCCTGGCACACAGTAGGAATGCAATCAATACCTGATGAATGATGAATGGACAGATAAAGAAGAAACGAGTGACCTGGAGGGGGAGTGTTCTCGTTAGCGTCACATAGTGAACAGCTCTTGTAATGGCTTCCCGGCTCACAGTTGCTTTCCTTAACCTCCCTGTCACCCCCAGTGCCCCCCACTCCCGCCTCTGAAGCCATTATATACAATGTTTCAACTCCACACACACCCCGAGCTGCAGCTGACGAGCTCAAAGGGGACCCATCTGAAATCAGAATCTCCTCTCCGAGAATTTGGAACCAGGGCCGAGAGAGAACTAGTGTAGCTTCAGGTTGCTAGATATGGACACCATTGTGAAAATATTTCCCCAGGAGCACAGGAAATGGACTGGAGGGAGAAGAGCAATGAAGAGAAACACAAGAGGCAGGACGAGAGAGAGAGAGAGAGAGGAGAGAGAAAGGAGGTGGGAGAGGGAGAGAGAGAGAAAAGAAGAGAGGGAATTCTGATGTCTTCCCAGAACGAGGTTCCCACCCCTTCCGGAGGGCCAGCTCCACCCCAGTGTTCTTATAAATTCCCCTTGTTTTGAATAAGCCAGAGCCAGTGGGTCTGCGCTACTTGCCAACAGAACCTAGCTCAGGCCGCGGGCTCCCCTGTCTCCTCGGCGCATCCTCCCAGGGGTGTGGGTGCCCTGCGCTGTGTGTGGGGAAGGAGTCGGGGTCCGGGAAACCACTCTGACCCCCGTGTGCTCAAGGAGCCCGACTGGCATGCAAGCGCCATTCAGGATGTCTGTCCACCAATCCAACAGCCTCTTTTGGGTACCTCTCTCTGCCACGCACTGTGCTCATGCTGGGGACACAGTGGCAAGCAGACAGGCACAAGCCTCAGCCCTGTGGGGCTCACATTCTATTGGGAGGGGAGCAACTTCATAAGCCCCAAAATAAAAATCAGTTATTATTCTGCAAGTGTGATGAAGGGAGCCGAGGGGCAGGGGAGGGATTGCACTGGTAAATATGGCCATCTGGTTAGGTGTCACTGAAAAGGTGGCATTTAAATAAAGGTGTAAAGAAATAGGGAAGGGATCCAGGTTTGAGGTGGTAGGAACAGCACATGCAAAGGTCCTGGGGTAGAGTGTGCTGAGAAACAGAGAGCCAGCCAGCAGGTATGGTTGGAGGGGAGTGAGCATGAGGAGAGTTCCAGAAAGAAATCAAGAGGAGAGGGGCTGCAGGGTACACACCGTGGAGGCCTTGGCCGGCCACGTGTGTGATTTATTTGGGCCTCACAGAATCTTGGGAGGTAAAGGAGGAGGAATGAAGACTCATAGAGGTCAGAGCAATTTAAGGTCACATGGCTTCTGCATGGAGGGTCTGGGGCTCAAACACAGCTCCTTCTCCTTCCACCTGAACAAGCCCAGTGGCCTAAATTGTAACTTACTGTTACAAAGCAGTGGCTGCACATCTTACATTCCCACCAGCAGTGCACAGGGTTCCAGTTTCTCCACGTCCTCACCAACACTTCTTATTTTCAGCTTTTTCACAGCCGTCCTAGTGGCTGAGATGGTTCCTCCTTGTGGTTTCCATTTGCATTTTCCCGATGACCAATGTTCTTAAGCATCTGTTTATGTGCTTGTTGGAAACAAAAAGCTGCATCCTGTGTGATTGCATTTATGAGAAATGTCCAGAATAGGCAAGTCCACAGTGACAGAGAGCAGATTGGTGGTTGCCGGGGACCAGGTGGGGATGGGAGCGACTGCTAATGGGTCCTCTTGGGGTGATGAGAACATTCTGGAAATAGACGGTGGTCATGGCTGCACCACACTGCGAATGTGCTCCATGGCCCTGAGTTGCACAGTGTAACAGGTCAAATGGTGACCTTACCTTAGGTGCATTTTACCACAATGAGAATAAGAGCCCTGAACTCCCTCGGGCTCCCTGGGGAGGGCTGTCATCCAGTGATGACTGTGTCGTCTCCTCACCGGCCCCTCGTCCTGGGTGTGGGTGTGTTTATGAACAGAGGTGGGCCCTCCTCGACGTTTTCAGGAATTTACCTCGAGGAACACATCTTAGGAAGGCCCGCTGGGGCTTTCTCCATGTGTCCTGTGCAGTCGTTGGGGCCAAGGGGGAGAACTTGCCGACCACTGGCTCCACTCTGTGAACGAGAGCCCAGGGTGTCCTCTGCCCGGAGGAGCCTCTGAGGTCACCCCCAAAGGCGACCGGCCCCCGGTTAGATCAACACCCGGCCCCGTGAGGAAGCTCGAAGAACGCAGGCTAATAACAATAAATAGCTATTTGGTTCCTTTCTCCGGACACATTTGGACTACATTTCAGGCAATTTTATGGGTGAGTGCTATCTCGAGGGTCCCCAGTTCCCAGACTGCAAGTGAAACGTCTGCAGGGCAAACAGCTCACGGCTCCTCGTGCACGCTCTTGGACATAAATCTGAACCTGTCCCGAGACCCTGGCGGGACAGTCTGCGCCCTCCACCCCCGATGTGTTTACCGACGGGGGGACAGCCCGTGCGGCATCGTCCCCAAGTCCACAAGACAAGGAGGGTGCCCCGTGCGGGCTGAGGCCGCAGGCCTCACAAGCTCACGGAGCCACCTCCCTCCTCGAGCTGGCTGCGCTCCACCAGGCCCAGCTCTTTCCCTCTTTACTTTAAGGCCGGTGGTGTGTCCCAGGTGGGCGCAGGTGGGCTTACCGCCATCACCTTTCCTTCCAGGTCTGCAGCCCCCGCAGGGCACGGCGGGAAGATTGCCCTCAGCCCCTGCCTGCAGGTTTTCAGGGGCAGCCCATTTCCCAGAGCAAGGATCAGGGTCCTCACCAGGACCCACAGGGCTCGCCTGAGCTGACCCCTCCTGACCTGCCCTCGTCCTACCTGAACATCCCAGGTGAGGAAGCCGGTCTGCCTCCTGCATTACCGCCTCCCCTGCTTCGCGCTGTGTCTGACATGTGAGAGATGGTCCACCGTGGGTTAGTAAACACTTTTAAATAAATTCACAATCGAATGCGTGAAGAATGTTATTTTGGGGGATGCAGTTGATGAAGATGCTACAGCAAGAGCAGGCTGGCCCCGGGGACAGCCCCAGGACGGCCTGTCTTCTCACGTGTTGCTTGATCACCTCAAGGCTCATGGAAAAGTCTGCTGTGTAAACGACTCGCAAAGCAAACTCGGACTGTAACAACACACCCATCACCCGGCTATCTTCACCCCATTTCCACTTGACCTTTCTTTCAGCCGTTTTCCATTTGTATACACACTGATTATGCCTGCAATTGTACTTGTGTTTATCTGCTTTTTACATTAACATTGCAGCATCTACATTTTCCAAGTTTCTATAGGATCTTAAAGTAGCTGCTAAATATTCATATTTTATTGTTTCAGAATAGGATAACCATATTCTTTATTCTAGAACAGGGGTCAGCAATCTATGGCCGGTGGACCAAATCCTGCCAGCTGCCTGATTTTATAAATAAAGTTTTATTGGAACACAGTCACACGCATTCATTTACATATTGCCCGTGGCTGCTTTTGTGCTACTGTGGCAGAGCTGAGTACTCATGACAGAGACCGTATGTACGTGGCCCGCAAAGCCAAAAATATTTACTATCTAGCCCTTTAAGAAAAAGTTTGCAACCGCTGTTGTAGAACATTGAGCTATTTTCCAGGTGTTAGCAGTTAGACAACCTAGCAGTGAACATCTTCGTGCCTTCGACTTTTAACTTTTGATGCCATTTTTCCTTGGTATAAATTCTTAGAGATGGAATTAGCAGACTGAAGAGAATGAACATTTTTTGCAATGCTTCGTGTTTCTCTGTATTTGCACTCACACTGCATAGGCTACCAAAACTCGGAGAGCGCTCTCTTTCACTAGAATCCAACAAGCACTGACTCTTAATGTTTAGACTGTCACAGGTGACACAGGAAGCATAGAAATGATTCCTGAAGGTTTCTCTAATGTCATTACTTTGAATCTTTAGTGACCAGATTTATATTTTCGTGGTGTTTTTACTTTCCCGAAAGTCCAATGATTGAGTTATGGTGAATCTTTTTTAAAAGAGATCCCCAAACACTCTGACTTATCGTGAAGAGACCCTTCTAGGGAAGAGGGATTCCTGGGAAGAGGAAGGGAGGTATTTCTCTAGGGAGTTAAATCTCTGTGGGACAGAAATTTCAGTGGGAAGCATCTCCTTGGTGTTGGTTAATTTTGTTGGAGAAGACTAACTAGGTGAGAGTCTAAGAACCAACTGCTTTGGGAATGTGAGGTTTTCTCCCCCAGCCCATTGATTGTCACCTCCCAGGGAAACTCATAAAGAACATTAACGCAGCTCTACCTGGATCCTACCCAGGCTTCAGGCGGAGCCAGGGCTCCCAGGTCGACCAGGTGGCTGAGAGCCGGGCTGTTCCGTGCTGCTGGCTCTGATCTGAGATGGCTGCAGGCTGGAGCTGTGTGTACCTTTGTGTTCCTGTGGCTTTTCTAGAGCAGATGACACTTTCTAAGAGGCTGACAATTCCCTGGCTGCCAACCAAGAGCCCTGAGGTGGAGGAGAAGCCAAATTTCACGGTTTGTTTATGCTGTTTCTCAAGTTGACCAGGAAGACATCGTCAGATGTCACTCAGCCCCGCGGTCCCCCACCCCGCCTTCACCCTGTGCGGCACCCCTGCTTTGAGCCCAGATGTAGGAAAAAGGAAATTCCCTGGGAGTAAAGTTGTAAAAGAAAGTGTATATCACAATAGACTAAATTCGGAATCCTTATAATCGTGGCCAACTCGGCCCTTCATGATCCACCAGTGGATTTCCACCTCAACTGCACATTAAAACCTCTGTAGGGAGCTTTTAAAAAAACACACTGACATTTATTTGGGAAGTCCTACCCCATGTGTTGTGATCTAACTGGTGTGGGGCGGGACTCCATCATCTACATTTCTTAAGGGTGCCCACAGAGATTCTGTGTGCAGCCAGAGTCGGGAACCTAGGCCCCCGCTTAGCTGTCTAGCTTCTAATCCCGGCACCCCCAGCCCCCCACCCCCTTCCCCCACCTGCCTTCTCCAGCCACCCCGAAGTTCTCGCAGATGCTCAGAGGGGACTCGCGTTTCTTTCCTTTGCACACACAACTCCTCCACCTGCAACGCTCTCTCCACCCCATACCCCCCACCCACTCTTACTCAGCCATTAGAACAAGCAGCAAACAAGATAATGGGTGTGAATGTAGATGAATGTGGCCCAGATTTCAGAGGCTGACAGGCCTGGGTGTGGATCCAGAGCCCAGCACTTGATGGACATACTTCTGCACTTTCTCCGCCCGTTTCCTTACCTGTAGAGTGGAGATGGTGATGCTTAATGGGCCAGGTTGATGTGAAGACTGGGCGATGTGTGAAAGTTGAGATGGCCCAAATGTGAACAATACAGCCTCAATAAATAGTAGTTTTAAAAAATATATTATTGCTACTACTAAGCATTGGCCCTTTAGAGGGAACCTCGCCACTTAGCTCAACGGTGCTGTCGGTCCCCAGTGTGCTCTAAAAAAGGGTTTTTGAAAATCGCTTGCTTATGGCCTCTTCAAAGATATTTGTGTGGGAGCCCTATCTTTGAGCATCTTTAGGGATGGCACATCTTTACCTTTAGAAGTAGTTTGAATTTTAGGACAGCCAAAAATCTTTCAGAGCCTGTTAGGTGATTCAACAAGCGTGGCTTGTTTTCCAAGTGAAGAAGCGAAACCAATTTCACAATTGGATCCTGTAATCCCTGGGTGGATCTGAAGGTCTCAGACATCGAGGACCAGTCCAATGATGGTGACTTTGCAGACTGGGGATGTCGACCTATCGGTTTGTTTGTTTAACAAGTGTCTGAAATCCTCTGCAGAAGGAGTCTGGGGATAGACAGATAAATGATAGACAAATTCATAACAGAATACTTGACCTTACTAGGGGCTCTCAGAACATCAAAGAACATCATCAGGAGACCAACGACAATTAGGCTTACGACGCAAATGTGTTAAGAGCCGTTGTTTAGGGCAGCAACCTTCAGTTAAATAGCAAAGCTTTAAGCTGAGACTGGGGGTGGTAACTGAAAGCTGGTCTCCTCACTGTCCCATTAAGTAGTTAATCAGTAGCAGGCGGACTCAAGTTAGGACACAAACATATAGAATTGGTCATCCCAGAGCCACTGTTAATCACCGGCATCTAACAATCACTGTGCATAAAATATGTTTACCTGCACTATCTTGACTTTGTGTCTACAGCCATGGGTTTCCTTGAAGGCTAATGAAGCTAGTTGAGGAAAGGCAGGGTGGGGAAGTGGTTAAGAGCATAGGCCTTGGAGTCAAATGGACCCGCAGTGAGTTTGGCCCATCACAGTCTGGTTGTGTGGTCTGGGGCAAGGCCCTGAAGCTTCACGCAATGGACCAGCAGGAGAATCCCTGGCCTCAGTCCCGGCTCTCTATTCAGTGTTCTTTCTTTTACACAATTACTGTCCATCAGTTTCTACCCGAAATGAGGTCTGTGGCTGCACCATTTCAAACACATTTGCTTACCTTGCTTGTCATAAAGGCCAAGCAAATGGGTCAGCTGTCAAGCTGTCACCTCACCTGGTCATAGTAACGCAGCGCAGCATGGCAGCCATTCCAACTCACGTCTGGGTGTGTGGGTTGTTTGGGACTGTCCTGCTGAGCAGGGCCCTTGTGGCTCCCCAAGTCAGGGGCGGAAGAGACGTGGCTCCATGGGCAGTGTTAGCCAGACCATCAAAGTCAGGAGGCCCTCTCGAGTCCAGCTGTGTGAACTTGGATGAGCCACAAAACCTCTCAGAGCATCAGTTCATCTCTAATTGTATGGACGTGACAGTGTCTGCTCCAACTGAGGGACAAGGTGTCTGTGAGGGTCAAATGACACCTGCTGTGCCCTGATACCAGCCCTAGGACATTGTGCCCTTCTGCCGGTCTGGGGGTGGGCTCATGCTACAGGCATCTTGAGATGGAGGTCATGTGCTGTCCATCTTCACGCTCACAACCTGGGTCTGGGAAGGGCGAGTCCATCTGGTCCGGTGGGCCCAGACCCTCTCCTGTTTCTTAGCCTCCCTAAGCCTCTTCCACTCTCTTCAGAAGACAGGAATAATAATGGTTCCGGGAGAATTAACCAAATCTGTACATGTTACACTTGCATGGTACCTGCAAGTGCAAAGCGCCCCATGAACATTAAGAGAATCGCCGTCGTCATCGTCACCACCGTCACCATCTCTAACTCCCGTCATATACTTTCCACATGCCGGGAACAGAGCTAAGCAACTGTGTCAACTAACGCTGTGAGCCTCCAGCTCACTGTGGGTGCTGGGGTCACTATTCCCTCTGTGGGGAGGAGCGGACTGAGGCAGGCACAGACAGGAAGTGGCGAGGCAGGATTCGAACCCAAGCCTCTGGCTCCAGAAGCCATAATATGTTCTGAACTGTCCCTCTCAACTAGGCTGAAAGCCTATTTAAAGCTAGCTGAAACATGCCGTTGGACGCACTTAGGCATAAAAACTTTATTTATACGCCTGAATGAAATTAGAAGATTTCACAGTGAAGTTAGCACATTGGACCATTATGTTGGATAATCCAAATCAGCCATTCTATTTGATCTTGTTTGAAACTGGGTGACACTGTTGTTACAATGGCTAAACATGAAGTGGAAACACTTCCTGTGTTGTCTCGCAGCCAAATCAGCTGACAGTTTTCTAATATCTGTAATTATTAACTGGAAAATGTGTCCTAATCTCTGTGAAGAAAGTTTCCACGTAAGATCTTTATCAACAAACACATTGCGGATATGGAGATAAACAGCCCAGCCCACTCCAAGTGCCTTTCTTGTTTGTTTTTAGGAACATGCATGATTTCATTTGAAGCTGGGTATTTCTGGTGGAGGGCTCTCCTGGGTTTCTGTTTTCCCTTTCCACGGCTCAGCGTTTCTTCTATGTCGGAGAGACAGGGGATGCAGAGCCACTGGGGCATCTGGGGCTGCGAGTGGACCCACTGGGGCCAGGTCCTGTGAGAAGACCAGCTTCTTCAGACCCTGAGAGCAGCCTCCAGGTGAAGACTCCAGAACAGTGACCACAAGGCTGACTCACCTGGGGTCAGGTGCACCCTCCCGGGAGGTTCTCCATCCTAAGGCTTTAGGCCAGAGATGCTCTGCAGAGAGATGTCACGCGCTCCCCCATTTCAGGATGGGCAATTACAACCTCTAGAATAAAGATGTAGGATAGAAAAGAATACTCCATTTTACAATATTATATGACGTATGGGAGGGAAGCTTTTTTAACAAAACCTGAAAATACAGAATGACAAAATACTTTTGGTGGGTGGAGATTTTTAGATGGGATCGTGATTACGAACGAGAACTTATTCTTCAAAGCTCTTTGGGGGTGTGGCACGTGAATCAGCATGTAAAATGGGACGTGTTTCTGTGTTTCTCAAAAGGGGATCCACGTAAGAAGGGTGAGAAGGACTTATTTGGAGAAGGAGCCAAAGAATTAGTTGAGAAGAACAAAAACAGCTACTTTACATTTATCCAGTAAGTTATGTATTTATTCAAAATATACGAGCGTCGCACCTGCTGGGTGGTCAGCACTGAGCATGAGCGCGTCTGAACTCAGGAAATTACGGCTCCCACTTAGGGGTCAGGACAAGTCCCGGCAAGGCGCGGTCGGGGTGGGGGCTCATCCTAGGCAGCAGCCCCCGCGGCCCATGTGGGCAGGACCTTCCTTCTCTTTGAGCCTAACATTCTCTTTGCAGAGAGCCACCGGCATCTGAGTTCTTGAGAAAGGTCACCGCGTCTGATAACTGGGCGGATGGGTTACAGAGCCACTTCCTGGCAGCACCATTTTATCACCTGCCCCTTCTGCTGGTGCACAGATGTGCAGCACACCAGTTGTTCTCCTTTATGGTGTTGTCCTTCTTTGGGATGCCCCTCCCTCTGGCAGTGAAAGCATCTATTTATAGTCTTCTATGGATTGAGAAGGAAAGGATCGGATCTTCTGGGCTCTGCTGCCGGGGAGACATTCTCTGGTCAAATGCTTCCTCTGTTACAGTTCTCGGAGGCCCACAGCAGTGACACACGGTGTGTTCAGAGCGGCTCCCTCTCCCCGTGACGCAGGGCTCACGCACTCGCAGGCTGTAGGGTGGACACTGTGCATAACACACCGTGTGGAATTTGGGCCCAATGTTGCTAAATTGATTAATTTTTTAAGAAGTGAAGTCTTTATTTCATAATGGAAATTTCCCTCATTTCTGAAAACCCTAGCTTTCCAAAAATGTATAAGCTCAGTTGAATCTTATCAGACAAACCTGAATGGAGGGGCAAGCCACGAGAGAGTAAGTGTGCACTCTTGCAAAATGCCGGTGAAACGGAAGTCAAAGACAAGCTGAGGAATGTTCCAGATTAAAGGAGACTAATGAGACGTGACACTGACTGTGACGTGTGATTCCAGTTGGAGCCTGGCCTGGAAGGCAAAAGCTGCCATAAAGCACAGTGTGGGGACAAGCAGTGAGACCTGAATATGAACGTTTACTAAAGCACTGTGACAACACGGCTGTGGAGGGGAATCTCCTTGCTCCTAGGGGACAAAACCGATGTATTCAGGAGCAAGAAGGGACACGGCCTCCACAAGCCACTTCCAAAGAGTTCAGTAAAAATAAAGAAACAAGCAATGATCACGGTGATTTTGGTGATGAGAGGGAGAAGGTGTGAAAGAGCAAATATGGCCAGATGGTGACAATAGGCGAATCTAGGTGACAGGAATATGGAAGTCCATTGTAACTCTGGCAAACTTTCTCTGGGTGGGCCCCAATGTTTTCAAATTAAAAACTTCAATAGAAACAAATAGAACAGGAAAGCATAAGGCTGGGGGAGCCACGCTGTTCACCATGGGCCCCCAGATGGAGGGTGGCCCATCACCAGTCCAAGAAGCCGTCCACCACTAGAAGGGGTTCTGGTGACTAACTGGGTGGTCTGACCTCATCCATCTAGTCACATACACAAGACTAGGGAGTGCCCACCGGTGCCCGGCACACACTGAGAACAAATCAGACAGTTCCTGCCCTTGTGGGGTTGACGTTCTAGATGCGTTCAGATAACGAGCACAAGCAAACACTGACCTAATTAAACGGACAGATTGTGCAAAAGGACAGCACAGCAGCCGTACGACAAGATGATTGGCCTGGGAGAAGTTCCAGAGGCCGCAGCCACTGTGATGGGGGAAGGAGGAGAGGGCCGTGTGGTCAAGCCCAGTGAGCAGGACGAGGTCTGGAGCCACGGGGACTTTATTCTGAGGATGATATGCATGTGACCCTGACCCTCTTCCCTTCCCTGTTGTTTTGGGAGCCTTGTGGTTGATAACAACAGTAGGAACAGGCCCCCTCACCTCCCGTTTGCTGTGTGTCAAGCACGGCTCTGAGCACTCTACATCTCTGAACCAATTCAATCCCCAAATCTGCCCAGTGAAGATGGTAGGACTATTATCCCCATTTTACAGATGAGAAAACTGAGATGTCAAAAGGGGAGCTTGTGGAGAATAGCTCTGTACTGGGTTGAATAGTGTCCCCCGAAAAAATATGTTCAAGTCCTAACCCCCAGGGCCTGTGAGTGTGACCTTATTTGGAAATAGGGTCTTTGCAGAAGTAATCAAGTTAAGATGAGATCAGATTGGATTAGGGTGAGCCCTAAATCCAACAACTGGTGTCCTAATAATAGGAGGGAATTTGGACACGGACATATACGGAGGGAAGACACACACATAAAGACAGAGACGGAGATTGGAGTAACGCAGCCGCAAGCCAAGGAATGCCAAGGATCGCCAGCAACACCAGAAGCTAGAAGACAGGCAGGCACAATCCTGCCCTGGAGTCTTTGGAGGGATCATGGCCCTGCCCACACCTTGATCTCAGACTTCTGGCCTCCAGGACCGTGAGAGAATAGATTTCTGCTGTTTGAAGCCCCTCGTTTATGGTCCTTCGTAACGGCAGCCCCAGGAACGTCAGAGCAGATCACAGAAAGAGTCAGACTCTGCATGGATGAAGGCCGCCACCCACACCCTACAAGAAGCTGGGGGCGTGGAGGGGATTCCTGGCCTCATTTTGGAAACAACTGCACATTATTTATTAGGCCCTCCCATAACTCGTCATCCAGCCCAGCCCCTACCACTGTGTCAGACGGAAGTCCTGTGGACCCCACTGCCCCACAGGAAGAAGGAATGGAAGTCCAACGGTTGCTGGTCCTTCCCCTCCCCTTCTCCCCTCGGGGCACAATTAAATAAATTATAAGCTGGGGCCACATCAGAGTTCTCCCACCCACGCAAGGGCCGCCGGACCTGTTTTGATGGACTGCTGGCCACAGAGGGGCGGCCGCCTTGCAGGGCCTGCGTTGGGGGACAGGCAGCACCGGGGCCTCCCTGGGTGCAGGGAGCTGCAGCCCTGCTTGGATACCTGATCAAATCAGCGTGTGCAGCTGTCCAAATCGTGGTCCTGAAACCCGATGACCGGGGCTGCGAGAGGTCAGGGATGATGCACACGGGAGAATCCCCTTTCTAAAGAAAACATTTGCAGGAGAAACAAAGGAGACTTTCTCCCAGAAGCCGCCCTGCCTGTGCCTTTCCCTGGGAGGAAGGAGAGAGCAGAGGGAGGAAGGGGAGAGGTTCTGACAGGGGGGCGGGCGCAGAGGAAACCCGCCGACCCTCGCCTCTCGGGCACAGCCCTGTCCCCCCGCTGGAGGAGCCCTGGCTCTGCCTGCCGAGAGGTTCAGGATGGACGTCTGACTCCTAACCAGGGAGGACTGTCTCCGTAAACAAACCTGGGGCTCACTGTGAGCCTCTCAGCACGCGTTTTCCTCGCAGCGAAACAGCCAGTCCCGCGGGATCCAGAACTTTGCAAGTTTTCATTTGGGAGTAAACAAGCCCCTTTGATTTCTCTCGTGAGGTGCGCTGGGAATAGATATTTCGGTCCGACATCCAAGCCAGGGGATGGCCTGCTTTTTGTATAACAGTAGTGGCTGTTTAGAGAAACGAGCGGTAGTTCAACTTTCAAGTCTTAGCCAGAAATTACACGTAAACAAATGTCTGCCGGCACCGATGAGTCCCAGATGCATCAGGTAGAGGCGGGGGTTCCTCCAGGCCGCCCTGGATTGGAGCATGGTGCACAGAGCCAGCCATGCCATGGTGCAAACAGTAGGCGCTCCATAAATACATGTCTGGGCAGTGGAAATCGGAAGCACAGGATTTGAACTCAGGCCAGAGCCTGTCCCTCCATGCCCACAGCATTCCAGAGGGAGAGGTTTCTGCAGTGGGAGCAGCATTTCAGTGGGCGGCTGGGGGCGGAAGGGCAGAGATGGGTCACAGAGGGGTTTCGCTGCTGAGGAGTGATGGAAGCCACATTGCTCGTGGACTAAACGGCAGACTAAATACGCCGCGGACTGAGGGTTTGCAGCAGGCGTTGATGTGAAGGACGCTTCCACACTGACTGCCAAGTCAGACGGCGACACAGAAAGCAATGCTGGTCATAACAGGAGGACAGGATGATGCTCTTCCCTGAACACCCAGCATCAGTGCACAGTGTGGTTGTAACGACAGCTGACGTGGTCATGTCCCAGGTGCCAGGCAGGGCGCTAAGCGATTTACATCCATCATTCCAGTTAATTCTCCCAACGTCTCCCCAGGGAGGCACCATTATTGTTCTCATTCCACTTCTGTGCTAGCCGAGGCTTCAAGAGATTAAGTGACTTGCAAGAGTCCCACAGGTCGGAAGTGGACAGGGAATGGGACTCAGGTTGGCCTGACCCCTGGGCATCTTGTCCTGTGTGCTAGAATAGTGTTCTCTCTCCCGCCTCCAATCCCTGCAGTCTGCTCAGTAATTTCACGAAGTGTCGCTAAATTAATCCATTTGACAGTGTGTATGGAGTAGCTACTATGTGTCAGGCACGGTAGGTATTTATGCACAAGGGATGTGTCTGGGCGCTGGGGACAGATCGGTGCACAGAAAAGACACAATCTCTGCCCCCCCGGAGCTGGCAGTCTAGCGGGGGAGACAGATAATGAGCATAGTAAAGAAGTAAATTACGCAGCCTGCTGGAGAACAACAGAACAGGGTGGGGAGAGCTCGGCTGGAGGGAGCAGGGGATTTACCACGGGCCAGCTCTAGGCTTGAAGCTGAGGATTAAAATATGAATGATGTGAGGCTCCTGCAGGCAAGAAGCTCACAGCTCATCACGGGGACCAACGTGGGACCAATAGTCGCCACGCCAGAGAAGTGCTCTGGTAAAGGCGGGCACAAGGCGGTGTGGGAACAGGGGAGTGTCTAAGTTGGCTCCTGGGTAACCGGGGCCGGGGGCCTCACAGAGCTGCCCAAGGGAGTGCGTGCTGCATCCCCCACCAGGCAGCAGCCACGGCTCCTGCTGCCATTGCCCCTTCCAGAGGGCTCGCTCCTGCGCAGCCCCTGCTGAAGGCTTCCCCTACATTGGCTCCTTGGGTGCTCCGAACACCTCCACAAGAAGGAAACTGAGGCTAGGAGAGGTCAAAGCACTGGTCTCAGGTTCCACGCAGAGTAAATGGTAGATGCAGGATTCCCACCCAGATCTGTGTCTGAAACCCAACTCATGTCCAGTATCCTATTCTGCAACACTTGAAGGAAGCAACCTTTCCTTTTCTCCTATCTGCTGTAGACCTAGCACAGTCTCTTGCATAGATTAGATGCTCAACATAGATTTGTTGAATGAATGAATGCATTTCGTAGTCATGTTCTTCAGAGCTGTTTCCTATATATGTCCGTTCTCTTTCTCTCTCCTCCTACATGCGCAGGGGAGAGAAACGTTTAGAGACACACGCCCAGGCTCACAGGTGTGTACCCAGCTCGCCTCTGGCTGTGGGACGAGCTGCCCTCCCTCCAGCCGCTTCACTCTGCCCTGCCTGACACACGGCGTCCTGAAGACTCAGTTCTGCAGCAACCCTGGCTTCCTTCTCCTCACGCCTCAAGTTGCCCAACACTCAGGATGCGAGAAATTTATATCTGGATTATTTGCATGCCCAAACCCTCAGCCTGGCAAAAAGTTTAGGCCTCTGGCCAACCCCAGGCCAGGTGGCCTCTCTGCAGTCCTCGGCAGCCCGCAGGAAGCCTTCCAAACTCAAATCCCATTAGCGGCTGCTTGCAAGTCCCTCCTCCATGGAAAGGCATGGAAAGGTGTGACTGTTCCTCAAAGGCTCCGGGTTCCGCTGTGCGTCTGAGGCTCAACCCGGCCCCCGGAGCGAGCCGAGGGTGAACTCACCCAAGATGCTCTGTGGGCCTGGAAAAGTCGTCCTGGAGCGGGCGGACCACAGTCTCAGGCCGAGGCGGGCCCCGAGTCCAGGGTGTCAGAGGTTTATGGAAAACGTTTCCAAACCGCTCGCATCAGAGAAAGTGCCCTCGGAGGCCGCCGGCCACCAGCTCCAGTGAGACTTCTGGCACCTCTGCCCCCGTCCCGGCCGGAATCACTGCAGCCGGCTTCTTCACTCCCACACCCATGCGTCTGCAGCTGCACACAGAGCCCCATTGACTTCAAAGGGGAGACGAGAGAGGAGACGGGCTGGCTGTCAGCAGAGACCGTTCCTGTGCAAGTCCAGCATTTGCAGCCCTGACACCAACCACAGGGCCAGATACCCACCCGGGCTCGAGGTAGGAAACGAGAAGGTGGGAGGAGACCCCTTGAAACTGGGTCAGACCCAGCCACACTCGCATGAAAGTGTGGTTCCAAAGGTGCCTGGAAGCCCCGAGCGGCAGCCCTCTTTTGTCCAGGAATTGTTTCCAGAGGTTAGGCCTGAAGAATGTGTGCAAGCCCCACATTCCCTGAGGTCTGCTCAGCAGCAGCCGACCACCCAGGCCCAGGGCGGCTCCCCTTGCCATCAGAGTCACAGGGAAATCGGGAGGAGGAGCCAGCACATCCACACCCATGAGGACACCTTCTTTTTGGCAGCAGCTGATGCTGCAGAGAAGCACGTGCAACCAGAGCTCACGGACTCCCAGGACCAAGGGCCCTCGGAGGGCCTGGGGCCTGGAGCCATGTGGTGGCTTGTTCCCAAACCACCCAGCCGGGACTGGAAGGAGCGTCTTTACTTCTGCTTGTCTTTTTCATACACTACCTCCCGGGGTAAGAGCTAGCTGGGGATAGGGTCTCTCATTCATTCATTCATGTAAGCATTCATGCATTCAATAAATTTACCAGGGCCTCCTCGGGGCTAGACCTTAGATCAAGCCTGTGAGTCACAGAGGATGCGACAGAATGAATAGTCTGATAGAGGATATAGGCCAGGAAACCCACAACTTCAATGTGAGGGTTGTCAGGACTTACAATCCTAGGTACACACTAAGGTACACACCCGAGGTGGGGGAGGTTAGTTGTAAAAGCTCCCCAAGTGATTCTAACGTGCGGCCAGGTGTGAGAGCACCTGGCCCTGAATACCTTGTTCCCACACCGTAAATGACGAGACGGGTCCCCAGTAAACGCATTCCCGCAAACTCAAATACTCCTGATGGGAATTGTAGCCCCCTCTTCTGACCCTGAGCTCCATGTTAAATCCCCACACTTTTGATGTCTTTATTGAAATGTGTTTCCAGAACCTGAATCCAGCTTTTATTCCTGGCCTCCAGCGCCGTTTAAGCAGCAACTATCGACCTAGTGCTGGTCATCTAGTCACCAGGCTACACCGGGGGAACAAATGGGTGATATTGTCGGGTTGGTCCTGCAGTGGGTCGATTTCCTCTGTTAAATTTCATATTAACTCATTCACTATATCAACAATACTTATCGAGCACCTACCCTGAATTAAATGGTGACTTCGCTCCATCCAAAGAGGCTGAGGTCTTTTAACATAAATCTAGGTCAGCTGAGGTTTGCAAAGGATACTTGATGAGATTCTCAAGCTGAATGTCCTGCTGACACCCCAAGCTTCACACACCTCCCTCACCCCTTTGACCCAACCAAACTCACTGCTCCACCATTTGGCTAATGTCAACACCATCCTTCCTCTTCCCGCACAGAAACTTTGAGCATCATTTGTGACTCCTTCCTCTGCCTCATCCCATGTTTCCAAAGCAACACAGCTCAGCAAACATGCTCAGTCCTTAGATGGCTTCCTTTTCAATTGCTCCGACATAAATATTTTATATCTGTCCTGAGTGTCCTCCCCGTTGGCAGGCTGTCTTGTCTCCTCCTGCACAGAGAAGATGGTTCATTGGGCATTAACCTTCTCTCTTAACCACCTCTTCTCCACCCATCCCTCCCTCCCTCCCTCCCTCCCTTCCCTTTTCTCTTTTTCTTCCTCAAGGTTCTGACCTTCTCAGCACAAGAATCCAGAGGGTCCCCAGAATAAGGGTTCGTTTTCTGCAGACTGTGACCATGCAGGCTCTTCTGACCACTCAGTGCTGGGCTCATAGTAGGTCTACAGGGAATTCTTGTCGAGTGGAAGTGACCAGATTGTTCTAAGCCTGAGGCTGGGATTTGTGTGTGAGCAACAGCTCTTCCCAAGAACAACCTACAACTCGTAGAATCTGTGCGGGGTTTTCCTGGGCTGGCTGTTATACAACCACCAGCGCACTCAGATTTCCGGGCTGGAATCAGAATTTCGCTTCAGCTGGGGGCCTCCTACTTAACCGTGGCCGCGACTGCTGTTTTATCAGTGCCGACACTAGGCTGTAAGTCCTTTACATCTGTGATCATATTTCTTTCAACAAGAACTCTTCCAAGATTAGTATTGTTCCCCCACCTTGACGGATGAAGAAACTGGACACCAGAGAGCTGAGCAAGCTTGCCTGAGGTCACCCAGCTAGGAGGTAAGGGAGCTGGAGTTGAAATCCCAGGGGGAACATTCCAGCTCCCTCTCCTTCCTTCCCTCCCCACCACCCACATTCCAGGCCGAACTCTCCGTCTCTTCCTGAGGTCTTGGGACTACGTTTCTACTCCATGGTCTCTGAACACTCACCCTGTCACCTGGACGTGGGGGCCGGCATCTCCAGGGACTCCAGATTCTCATGGAGCATCAGAAAGAAAAGCGTCCTCAGAGATTACCTGCTCCCTACTCTCTTGCTTTAGAAACTGAGGCCCAGAAGGGCTTAGCGGCTTGTTCTGAGTCCTAGCACCACCAGAGCTGGAGCCCCTTATGGTAATTTCCTTCCATCATTTTCCATTGGCTTAAATTTCCCCGCCCTGGGAGGGAGGTGAGGGACAGGAAAATCCAAACTCTACAGCAAAGAAGGAGGAGTTGAGTACTGGCTGGACTCTGGAGTTTGCTCCCATCAGCCCGTCTACTTACACAGGTGAGGACAGAAGCATCAGATGGAGTAGCATCTCTCAAGCTGACATGGTGGGTCAACAGCAGAGCCAGGTGTGACACCAGCATATTTAACTCCCAGTCAGCAGTCCTTCCTGCGCTTCTTGTACCCTTTGAACCCACCACCTCTCACTTGTGACTGCATATGGGAGCCTTGGTGACAAATTCAGAAATGTACGTGGTTAAAAAAATAGTTGAACTCACTTTGGTCTCTTTTCTCCCATGAAGGATGTTTAAAGAATAAAATGAGAGACTCCGAACCCAGCTCGCTGATTCAAATGTCTACAGAAGCCCCACATGTGATTTAAATAAACAGAGTGAGCCAGGTGCAAGAAGACAGAGTGGTGAGGACTGGGGCACACTGCAAAGCACAGTCTCGTCCATGGGGGACGGCCACCACCCACGTCCAGCTGGGTGTTGTCATGGAGAGCTTCCAACTGCAGGGGGACCTTCCAATTTATCAAGAAAAGCTGGAGATCTAAGTTTTAAATAAAATATCCTGTTTTTAAGTGTTATGAAACAATTTTTCAAATTTTAAACACCTCTATGGACTGATTCGGGTCCCAAGCCACCATTTACATCCTCTGCTTTAGAATATGGAAATCGCTCAGGTAGGGTTGTCACTGTGCCCCTGAGCTGCATGTCAGCCCCACGAGGCCCGCTCTGCCATGACCAAGAAGAGCAGAAGAAGCCTTCTGGCAGAAATGACAGCCGACATCAGCTGTTTGAAATTAGGCACGTCTGTACAATGTGCCACCCGTTGTCGTGTCAGTAGTCGGCACGGCTATTAGCAGCTGGACTTCAAAGTGTGATGAGGACAGCAGGCGGGGGCCTGCACAATGTCACCGTCTCCATCCTGTCATTAATGTGAGTTGGTTTACACGAGCGTCAAGTGCTGATAAGAGTGCCTGAGGATCGTCACTGTAACTGCTCCATAGAGCAGACAATTTATTGGACAGCCAAGTCCAGCCCATTCGTCATGGACTATTAGAAGACTTTTCAGATGTTGTTTTTAAATCATCTTTTGAACTCTGGTAGACTTGAACTTCACGCAGGTAATATAAGGGAAGAGGGGAGCTGAGCGTCGCCTGGTAGCCAGTGCAACAATTTCCATCCAGAAGTTTGCATGGGATTGTTGAGGTGTGGTGTGTGGGGGTCAGGAGACCTGGGGAGCATGGTCAGTTCAACCTCTGACCAGCTGGGGAACCTTGGGGAGTCACGGGGCATCTTCAGGCTTCAGTAACTTCCTTTGTAAGATAGGCACATCAGACTGGGGGACTTCGAAGATATCTTCCCGCTAGGGTGATCGACGTCCCAGTTTGCTCAGGACTTTCCTGTCTTATCATCAAAAGTCCCACGTCTCAGGAACTCTCTCATTCCGGCAAACCAGCATGCTTAGTCATTTTACTTGCAGCTCTGAATTTTATATCAACAATCAAACCAAGAAATGTAAAGGCACCCGCTCATCGTCCAAGATTGGCAATAAACAGAGAGGTGGCATCGACTGTCAGGGAATGGCCAGATCGTCTGAGAACCTTACAAGGACTGCTCTATGTCAAAACTCTTGCGTCAGTGCCCAGAGTTTCCAGGACACCTGGAGCGGTTGGGAAAGAACAGCTTGAACCCAAGGTAGTGACGGCTTCTTTCATGGGAGAACAAAATATGGCTGCTCTGCCCTCAGGCTGAGCTGATTTCCACACACATCTGTCGTGGGGCTTTCTCCATGAAGACGTCGGGCACGTAGACATGGGGAGATGGCTGCGGAGAGGAAGTTGTCCTGCCCTCAGGGTGGATCCAATTCGCTCAGGGACGCAGCCCCAGCACCAGCTGCTGGATCTTTTTCTACGCCTCCTTTGTGCTGCTCTGTAGGAGGAAGGAGAGGGATAAACGAACCGACTTAAGGTTTTGGGGACGACTTGTAGCCGAGCTCTTCACCTGTAACATGACTTCTGGGCTCCTGTTAAAATGCAGGTTCTGATTCGGAGTCCAGAGATCCTGCATTTGTAACAACTGCCCAGGTGATGATGCTGCTGCTGGTCTGGGGTCCACACTTTGAGTAGCCAAGGGCTGGGTAACTGAGGGCAGAAACTGGATCTGACTCATCTTTTATAGGCAGTAACCAGCACGGTCCTAGAAGGAGTCCACTGGATCCACAAACAGTCTGGACGAGACGCCATTTAACATGGGCTCGCCCACCAGGGACTCTGGATCTGATGTTGCTCTTTCTCCCAGTGTTCTGTGAAGCCCCAGATGTTCCCCGTGTGGCCCAGTCTGCATTTCTGAGAACAATCGTGATCAGTTGTTTGATAATCAATCAATGGAACTGCCTGGAGTTAAATCTGACTGTCCTCAGTAAAGAGACATCAATCCGACCCTGAGCCTTCTTCTCCAAGCACACCGAGGTGAGTGGAAGCCCACTCCCTCCTCAGGGGGCCCGAAGATGCTGAGTGCCTTGTTCTCCCCCTCCTCTGCACTCCTTCCTCCCCAGTGACTTGAAGACTTTGTATGTGTAAATTTCCTTCATTGCAATTATAAAACCATTAAAATAATCCAACATATGCACAAGGATATGCAATCCAGCATGGTTTATAAACCTGAAAAATTAGAAATACCCTAAATGTCAAAAGAAAGGATTGGTTGAATAATTTAAGGCGTATCTATTAGACAGAATATTTGCTGCTGTTAAAAACTATATTTTTGTGTGTGAACACAGGAAGTCATCACCATACAGCAGTAGCTATAAGTACAAGGTTGCAAAACTACACAGAGAGCATAACCCTGATTTTGTGAGAAAATACATTCCACGGAGGAGAGCTCAGGAGAAATTGTATCCCAATCCTAACAGGTCGGTGCCGGGTGTGGGGTCACGGTGTGGTCTTCTGATTTGTCCTTTGGGGACGTGGTCAAACGCAGGACTCTGGAGTCAGATTTCTGGGTTCAAATCCCAGCTCTACTACCAGCTGGTTCTGTGGCCCTGGGCAAGGTTCGGAGCCCGTTGGTGCCTCAGTTTACCCTCTGTAACAATGGAAGTGACGCTACCAGCGACCTCCTAGGATTAGAAGGACGGATCTGACAAAGTGCTGCAGCAGAATTAATGGGATTAAGGGGAGCTGCAGGGACCCCCTGTGAGGACAAACCTGGGGTGATTTTGGATGCCCCTCCCCATCCTGCTCAGTACACACACACACAGTCCTTCCAGGTGCAACACACACACACACACACACTCCCTTCCCTCTCACCCCAGTCCAAACTTGATTGGACTTCTGGTGCTATCTGAGAGGTCCTTGCCACCTTCTCTGTCTTCTGTCTGCCCCCCCCTCCCCCACTGCTGAGGGAAGAGGTGGGTGAACCAGCGACAAGTGTGGAAGTCGCTTCTTGTGGACCCGGCTGCTCCCGGCGCGGCCTCCACTCGCTGGGTAAGCGCCGGGCTCAGGACGCCCCAGGGCAGCATGCTTGCACACAGTAGGGCAGGGGTGGCCGCGGGGAAGTTGACGTGGGGGCCGCCACTCTTGAGTTTTACTGTTCTAAGGCCGCCATTGGGTCCCACTCTACAACATTATACCAAGCCTTTATGCGAAACGGAAAAAAAAAAAGAAACCAGGGGGCTTGATTCGGTTCTGGATATGCACATACACAGTTTGGGATTTTCTAAATGACAGCACCTGTTAATTGTCTGGTTAGGTATGACCTATTAAACATTTACCGCCCATTTCCTGTACACGTCTGGTGAGGCCGGCAGGAAATTTAGAACAAATTAAACAGCAGCTGCAATCCCTCATGCTTTAATGGTCCCTCCACGATCCTACGCGGTATTGTAAAATATTAGGGGCTGATCTATTAGGGACAGGCGGGTTTCATCAAGGAAGCCTCCACCTCCCCATCGTCCTGCCAACCAGGCCCCATAAAGTTAAATTGGCCAGCGCGCATCTCTCCCTCCCCTGCCTCCCCCGGCACTGCCATAGATTCGAGGGGAGGCTTTTTCATCTCCACACCCCACTCACCCTCCTCTCCAGTCCACCACCCCCTCCCAACCGTTCCCACACGATTTCACATGTGGTCCGAGAGGGGCACTTCCTGCCGTTATAAAAAGCAAAACCAAGACCCCGGCAAAAACAGGCTGTGTGCAGAACACCCAAGTTGACAGTGTGAGAGGGAAGGCCTAATCCATTCCATATGAGGAGCAGCAGCGGCCTGCAGGGGCAGGCCAAACCCTGAGGAGAATTCACAACAGTGCCTCCCCTCCCTGGCCCGGTGCTCCCAAGCCCCCACTCCCTCCTCAAGGGGACCCTTCAGAACAGGAGAAAAATACTCTTAGGGGCACGCCCCTAACTTTAAACTGGTTATGTTTGGGTTTAATAGCCTACTATGCATTGTTCTTTCTTCACTTTGAAAATAAACTCTAGGAAGCATTAATGCAAATACAATATAAACACACTCGTTCTTAAATTTTCGCATCTCCCTGGTGTGTTCCGGCTTGTGCCTTAAGATTATGGCTGAGCTTGATGTAAGAACCAGATGGATCTTTAAATTGGAAGCTTTGCAACTCTCACTATGTAAACAGACAGCTGTCTGGATGATTTGAGGGATGAAAGTGTCCCCAAGAAGACAGCCTTTAATGACTGCTTCCATTGTCCTTCTCGGAACAGCAAAATGGACAATGTCTGTTGGGATCCTATCTGGTTGTTCTGCTGAAAAATGACAAACGTTGCCTCAGTTATAGAGGGAGGTATAATTACAGAGGTTTGGATTTTAAGAATGAATTAAAAGAACAGATTTCTGTGGTCACCACACTTAGTCAATCTTTCTCTGTTTCTGTCACTAATGTTTGATGCTGGGCGATTGACAGATGTGCTTCATTCATTTAGTTCCCACTGCTGGTCAGCAAATGGAACTATCCCTATTCACAGCTGCTCACCAAGGATCCTGAGGTTTAAAGTGCTTATCAGTTCCCACATCCAAAATAGAACCTTTCTACTTCCTGTTTCCTACTTCCTGTTTCCTACTTCCTGTTTCCTGCTCCCCAGTTCCATAAACCATCCTCACCGAGAGGTGCTAAAAATGGAAAGGACAAGATGAAAGCGTTAGTCAAAAGATTTATACCAGCCCATAAAAGTTTCCTCAGTGTTCTGTAGACTAAATTGTCACTTCTGCTTTAACTGAAACTTTTACTGGGTAGTCAATCTGAATTTTGTCTATAATCCCATTAAAACCTACTAGGCCAACCGTTTGTGGTTTGGTTGTTCTGGATGACTTGACAAATTAGTATAGTAAATTTTGGGTGTCTTAAGTACTAAATTAGGTCATTTGTTTAATGAGCCAATCCACTGCCCAGAGTTTGACCCCAACCCACTAGGGTGAGTTCACATGAAGTTCCAAGGCAGAGGCCGTGGTCCCTCATTTGTCTTATGCTTCTAGAGAAACTGCTCTAAAGCTAGGGCTGGACATGGAATTCCAACCTTAACGCTGATTTGTCAGCGACAATTAGCAAAGTAAATTCCGTTGCTTCAGTCTCTCTCCTTCCCATTCTCTGCCTCCAGTGTTGTCATTGCCGTCGTCAGCAGCAGCAGCAGCATCCTCCGAGCCCTTATTGAGCACTTACTACATGTCACCAAGCAACGTGCTCAGCACTTTACTTGCATTATCTCACCTGGCCCTCACGAAGACCCGATGAGGTAGTGCCATGATGAGTCTCATTTTCCAAATGAGAAAATAAATCTTAAAAATGCTAATTTCCCCAAGGGCACATTCAATCCTTCATACTCACACAGTCATTCATTAAATCTTTCAATAAGTATTTATTCAGCATCCACGAGGTGTCAGGTGCTGGGGTTCCAGAGGTGACTAAGCCATAGTTAAGCCATCGCTTTCAAGGGCTTCACCATTCCACTGAATAGTCATGCATATTAATAAATGTAACATAATTCTATAGTTACCGTAATTCAGGCAGACCAAAGGTACACCTGGTGCACAAAGGAATAAGTACCCAACTTTGTTCCTAAAACATGCCCTGAATTATGTATATGAATTCCAGCCTTTCAATGATATCCACTCACTAACGTGACATCAATCCGCAAGTTCGTGCGTGTGAACTTACCACCTTCTGACAATCAGAAACTCTCTTAGCTGGTCCTTCTGTGCGTATATAGTACAAAGGGCTTGATGTTCATAGTCATGACTCAGAAGAACCACCAAATTACCAATTGCTTTGTGAGTCGGCCACCGCTCCTTTCTGGGAAGAAAGACTGTATGGCTGAGATATAAAACCGTGACTTCCTTAAGGGCGCAGACTGTGTCATTTTCATTCATGACCCACAGTGCTAAACACAGAACTGGAACAGAGGAGGTTCTCACTAAGTGTTTTTGAGTTGATAAACTTTGATTTGACTGAGTTCCTTGAAAACCAGTGATCCATACAGGTTCTATGTGGTGACTGTTAACCAGAGCATTGATTTAGTGGAGTAATTTTTTTGCAGCCCAAATAGGATGATGTGAGTCCAGATGGGGCTCTCCAATAATGGCCACCTTCACTCAAGAATCCGTGTTAGGTTTTGATAAGCACAGAACCCTCATTTAGCAATGGACACAGAGAGAAAAGGCAGTCTTCTCTTATGTTCTTATCTTTGATAGCTTTTCACTTCTTGTCTGACTCGCTCTGAACAGTGAAGGACTGATCATTCCCAGACTAACAAGTAATCCATCCACAACCCACCCTTCTCAGTGCTAATATTTTGTTTGGTTATTTTGTAAAGGGCTCCTGAGATGCTAGCTGGGAAGGGTGACTTTTGGGAGGCAGTGTGCCCAGGACCCTTCGAAAGGCTCTCGCTGCACACTTGTGTGACAACTGCAGTGTGACTGTCAAAGTGACAGCATCCCGTGGCTGCCTTCACAAACCCCCACCTCATGCCAGGTGCAAGTTCGCTTTTGCCCTCCACCTAAATATACACCGATGGGGTCAGAGACCCAACGGGAGATTTAAGTGTTTAGGAAAAATGAGGACCATTGAACAATTGCCCCATGTACTTAGACCACGGATGGTAACAACGCCGATGAAATTGTTGGTTTAAACTTTTCGTATTTGGTGCAAGTATATAAAATCTCAAGTCAGACACACACACACATACAGAGAGAGAGAGATCCACGCACGTGCACACACTGACGTGGACCTGGGAAATAATGCGTGAAGGTAGAGGTACCTCATGAACCTACAGGGCTCTGAACGAGACTCAGGTTGTCTTACTTACGCTTCCATGTCCCCTTCCTGCCCCACCCCTGTCTCTACTGATACATCCTGTCTGTGAGCTCCCTGCGGTGTGCCAGTCTCCCCAACCAGGCTATACACAGGGCACTGCCTGAGCTTTTCCCTTAATTTTAATTGAATTATTATAAATACCTGGTAAAGTGCACAACAGCTTAACGAATATTTGCATATGTACACCCCAGTGTGGCCACCACCTGGCTCAAGACAAGAAATATTTCCAGTATACCAGAAGGCTCTTGTGCCTCTTCCCAATCAACATGTCCCAAGGGTAACCACCATCCTGACCTCCATGGCCACAGCCTAGTGGGGCCTGCCTTCAAACTCCACATGGATGGAATGCCCCAGTGTGTGCTTCCTGAGAGGGCTCCCCTTGCTCATCAGCCAGTGAGAGTCGCGGGTGGAGGAGGTCCATCCTTCTCTACTGCTGTGGATGTAATCCCTTATATGAACATACTTCCATGGATTTATCCTTTCTGTAATGGATGTACATCTGGTATTTTCTAGTTTGGGGTAATTATGAAGAAGGCTGCTGTGACCATTCCTGTCCTACAATGTCTTTGGTGGACGTACAGAGTCATTTCTCTCGGGCACATACGTTCGCTCATGGAATAGGTAGACGTTTAGTTTTAGAAGATACTGCCACCCAGTTTTCCAAAGTGTCTCGTGATCATGCTCTTCATAATAATCCATCAACTGATGTTTCTAGTTCTTTAGCCCCCTGGATTTAAGGCCAGTGGCTTCTTTCTTTTCGACGGTTCCTTAATGCCTGCCTGTCAACATTTGCCAAGCATCCTGGGTGACTTCCATGTGAAACCTCCCTCCCACTGCTGCCAGCCGTGAGCAGAGCACAGTGCCTCAAAGCACAGGCGTGGACAGGCGGCTTCCGTCGTGGCTGGGGGACATTTCTTCATCAGATGCTTCATTTCTCCAAACCATTCCTCCGTAAAAGGGCAGTGGCAATCATGTTTCCTACCTTATAAGGTTGTTTTGAGGGTAAAATGAGGCAGGCCCATTAGGCGTGCACAGTTAGCTACAATCACCGTCATCAGCGCAGAACACCGGCAAGGAAGGTGTCGGCCAACTCAGTTGCTCTCCTGGTGTGGCGTGGGTGCTCCACGAACGTTTGCTCCCTCCCAGAATTCCTGGCGGGGCTTCACTGAGCCGCTAGTTAAGAATGAGCTGATAGTCTGCTGTTCTGATCCAGCTCCCAGGGGCACCGGGAGTTGCTGAGAACACTTTGCTCCTCTGCCCCCGGTGAAGACAGCCACTTCTCTGAAGCACTCTGGTGGCCCCTGCAAAGCCAAAGAGGAGACCTGGGAGAAGGCCGTGAGAGGATGTCCCACCTCCCGGTCCCACCAGCTCGAATCCTCCTGCCGCAGAGGGTTGAGGCCGACGCCGCGGGTTAGGACGTCTTCCTTTTGGCCTTTCTCTTCGCTTTTCGGTTTTGGGAGGGGAAGTCCCTCTCCATCACCTCTTCCCACTCCTCTGAACAAAAACGCCATTCTCCACGCTGAACTTTGCCCTCATGCAGGGGGGTCTGGCTTCCTTTGCCACGCAGCCTGTCAGGTTTCGATTAGGCCGGGGAAACACCACAGGAAATGAGTCAAGGAAGGGAAGGCTGTGATTTTTTTTTCAAATACCAGATTTATTATTATTATTTTTTTAAATGACAGTGTCTCGGCCGTGCCAGGTCAAGGAGGAATGTGAAAAATGTTCAACTTGAAACCTTTGAGGAGCAGCTGGAGCCTCCAATTGTTTCTAATAAAAACCCAAGGGAAGCTCTTGGTCGTCCCCCGGGAAGACGAGCATCCACTGCGAGGACGCGGACGCCGGGATCCCATCCGAGGGCCGGCCAGGAAGATGGTCGGGTTCACACTGCCACGGCCGCCCGAGGTTGGGCTTCTCAAATCTCCGTCTCCCGGCCTGGCCACAGGGTCGCCACATGGACCTGGACACCTTCCCTGGCCTTGTTGACCCCCAGACTCCAAAGGGTTGTCATGACTATTTCGTGAGCTGACGTTTTCGATTCTCAGTTTCCTCTTTTGCAGAAGGCATGATTGGAATGGAATACATAGGTCATCTAAACCCTTCCAGGCACAGATGCCATCAGAACGGCCTGCAAGTGGGGCCATGTGAGTACGGTTGGGGCCGTGGGAGCCACATTCCACCGGCTCTGCCACTTACGTGCCGTGGCTCCTCAGGTGAGTTACAGAACATTCCTGGGCTCCTCAGCAAAGCAAGAGTTACAATAGTTACACCTACTCTGTGCCAGCCATTCCCAGGGCCTGGCATGCAGTCTTTCAGCCCCCTTTTAATGAGGTGGACACTTTTACTAGCCCCATGTTACAGACGAGGAAACTGAGGCAGAGAGGTTAAATCACATGACTATTATGTGGCTATATCAGTCAGGGTCCAACCAGAGAAACAGAACCAGTGGGAGACAGATATTAAGAGATTTCTTTCAAGGAATTGGCTTAGTAACGGTGAGGCTGGCCAGACAAGTCCAGAACCCACAGGGCAGGCCCCGGGAAGGGCAGCTGGTAGTTGGAATCCTACGGTATGTAGTCTTTTCAGACTGGCTTCTTTCGCTTAGCAATATGCTGTGTTCCTCCGTGCTTTAGCATTTAAGGTTCTTGCATGTCATGAAATGGCTTGATAGCTCATTTCTTTTCAGTACTGAATAATATTCCATTGTCTGGCTGTACCACAGTTTATTTATCCATTCACCTGTTGAAGGACATCTTGGTTACTTCCAAGTTTTGGCAATTAGGAACAAAGCTGCTATAAATATTCTTGTGCAGGTTTTCGTGAGACATAAGTTTTCAATCCTTCAGCTAAATACCAAGGAATGTGATTGTGGATTGCATGGTAAGAGTTTGTTTAGCTTTATAAGAAACTGCCAGACTCTTTTCCAAAGTGGCTGAACCATTTTGCATGCCCACCGTTACACTCTGAATAATATCTCCTTCTATGAAGTGCATAGAGTAGGGGCAGGTATACAGGTGGTGCTCAATGCAGTGAGCTAAGATCACACCTGCTATGCTGCGGGTGGCCCTCCATGGGAGTTTCCCCAGGGCAGGGGGCCAGTGGGGGTGAAGTCAACCTCAGCCCGGGTCCCTGTCCTCCCCTGGGTTGCACGGCCTTGGGGAGGAGCCCTCCGCTGAGACGGGGTCCGATGCCACCCCAGCAGCCCTCCCAGCACACCCTCTCTCAGTTTTAGCTGAGGTCACGGCCAGTTCAGTTATTTGAACTTCTGCAGGCATCCGTGTCCTGCTGCTCTCCCGATGGGGAGGCTGGAGGGGGCACTGAGGCTGAAGTCATGCTGGTCTGGCCTAGGCGAATGTTTCTTATTTCTCATTTGCAAATAAAAATACTCAGGCCATCCAAGGCCAACAAACAGTGCCGCCTCCCCAGCTGCTGGGATGGGCTCGTCCCTCCCAGCCACATGCCACAGCCGTGGTGTAAGCCGGCCCAGGCAGGGCCTGAGACTCAGGAGCACCTGGGAATCCCAGAGTGGGAGGCAGCCAGGCCCAGGGAAGGCCTGCATGGGGCCTCACTTAGCACTTCAAGACCAGGGGCTATTTTCCAGGGGTTGCAGCTGAACAGGGCACAGGACACCGAAGGAAGAGCAGCAGTGACAGCATCCTCGTCGTCAGCATCAGAGCGAATGTCACTTGAGCACTGATTGCACACCTTGCTGAGCATTTTGCCCGCAGAATCTCATGTGATCCTCCTGCTGCCCTGAGACTCGGGTGCTCTTAGCGTCTCCCCCTTTTACAGCCACAGAAGTTGAGGCTTGAAGGGGTTACACGGCCTGCCTGCGATCACTCAGCTGTTGAGAGCCACAGTGGAGATTCAGACCCAGGTTCCTTCAACTCAGAGGCTCACCACACACTGGAGTCCATGAGCAACTATTAAGTGCCTACTGCATACTGGATACATTTATACATCAACTCTCATTTGAGATGTAAAACCCAGTGAGGTAGACGTCATTAACCCCACGACAGATGCAGCGAATGAGGTCAGGACACTTGAGTAGGATCTGGTTGTTAGCAGCTGGAGCTATTTCCACTTGGGAACATGAGTTTGGCAGGAACATGAGTCCCTGCCCCGGCCCTGCCCCGACCATCTTCATGACGCCAGCAAGTTACTGGATTAACTGCCTCCTCAGCAAGTGCCCTCTTCACAGTCTTCTAGAAACAACCCGCCCGGGGCCCAGGCACAGGGGGCCGCCCGGAATACCAGCGCCGTTATTATTACTCCCTGCCCTGCCCTCCCCACTCTGGTCACAGTGGAGAGAGGCCGGTGTCACCCTCCGGCCAGGACCCTTCTCAATGGGAAGCGAGCTTCGGGGGAGCCACCCTTTGCACCCGCCCACGAGAAGCCCTTTCAACCTCCTCTTCTGACATTAAACATCTGTCGGCTTCCCAACCCCAGAGCCAGGTCCCGGCTGAGAGTGTGGGGCGCTCACGGGAGACAGAGCAAGTGCTCCACCAGTCGCTTCGATAGGAGCCCCTCGAGTTCTCCGCGCAGGACAGACACGAGGCGGGTGCGCTGGACGAGGCGGGACTCACCGCAGGGCTGATCGCTTCCAGCTTCCTGACGGGTTCCGTTTAGTGTAAACATGGCTTAACTTTTTAACTAGATCGTTAAACGAGTTGGCCCAGTGTCCTGGTCACGGCCTGGAGCCGTCCCTACCTCGCTGGGACGGCAATTCACTGGCAGCCTCCGGGATGCACTGACCTCCTTTTTAAGAGGTTCCAAATGGTCCCCAAGTTGCGTCTTTCTTCCTTGAGACGCAGGCAATTTGGGTGTCATGGGGTCTTTGTAGAGATGTCAATGGATTATTTCACGAGAAGCAAAACCCCTCTTTACACCCCAACGTGGCTTCTGCTATAGAGATGAAAGAGCCGGGGAGGCAGGTTGGAAAACAGATAATTCATGGGACTGTCAGAGCGTGATTTGAATTTCATTCACACCAGGCCAAGCTGGGGAGGGGGACACAGAGCCTTGGGGTCTCGCCCCGGGGGGAAGCGGGCTGAACTCTCAAGTGCTGAAGTGGTAATCCAGCCCGCGGGGCCCGGACAAAGCCGGACATTTTGTCCTCGCTGTCAAAATGCCACAAGCTCCAGAGCAGATGGAGTGGTGTTGGCAGTCGTAAAACGCCCCCGCCCCACCAGGGACAAGCAGGTTAACAGAAGGGATTGGCGCCATGCATGTCATAAAAGCCCTGCAGGCCTGTCATGTTCCGATAAATCTTGATTTTGTAACGGAATAGCGCTGTGGTTCCCAGCCTTGGGTTTCACAGGTGAGCCGTGGACTGATGGATGGTTTGGGAGCCGGGGGGGGGTCGGGGTGGGGGGACAGAGGAAACCTTACACGCCAACCCCTACCCCCGCTTCGGCTCTCCAGCGCCAGGCAGGAAATCCAGGCTGCAAGAGGATATACGAGCAGTTGCTACCTCGCCCAGATCCACGCTGGAATGCTGGAAGGCTGGAAGGCGACCAGGCTCTATCCCCATCTCCTGGCCTCGCAGATGGTTATTACACTGTAGGTGCTTAATAAATGCTGCTGGTTGTCCTTCAGTTAGGCTCCTGGGCGCAACCCTGCATTGGGACCCCAAGGAAGGCGCTTCTTTTTAGAATCCATCTGCCCAGAGGGGCTCTGTGGAGCAGTCTGTCCACCCAGAGGGGCTGCCCTTTGTACTTCACACGGAGGCGCCATCTTGCTAGCGAGAACCTTGTTAAATGTCTACTCTAAACACTTTCAAATACAGGATATTTACGGTGATGAATGGTGGGTGAGCCATGGCCTTGAGTCGGGGAGAAAAGGGAGCTTCGTCGTGGGGATGTGCCCACCCAGACCACATGCTCCAGGGGCTGCAAGAGGGACTCAGGGCCTGGGGTGCTCAGATCTGAGGGATTCTTAGCTGAAGTCTCCTGATTAGTAAGTATTGAGAAGTCATTTGAATGCAGAATACGGTGCTGGCCAACACAGACAGCAAGAAACAGCAGACAGCTCTACCCCCACAGCCCCCAGGCCGTGACTTCTGCAGTGGGACCACAAATAATGCAGAAGAATGTCCCCATAACCGAGGACCTGACAGGCCATGGTCGACTTTCCTGTCCAGACCCGGGGAGAGGACGAGGCTGGTGGAGGGACAGCTTTGTGTCACTTCCCCCATGGCGAGCTGGACACCTAGCTTTTAGTCTCCCACTCAAAGAGAGACATTTCGGAATGTGGGGGAGTAAAAGGGACTTGATTGTAGGCATAACCTTGAACGTCTCTGATTTAGAAAAGTGAAAGTCAATGACTTCCGAGCTTGTGAGCTTTTCTCAATGGTGGAGTGTCTCGTAGGACCCTTGCGTCCCATGGTGGCATTCCACAGGCTCCAAGGACCAGAACCTGGGGGGTGGAACCGACTGACCAGGTTCCATCAAGATGGAGGGGGTTGCTCCCTCTACCAGCCAAATGGTGGGGATGACCCCAGCCCCAGATGGGACCTATCACCGTTCACCACCATCACATCTGATCTCCGTGAGTCACTTTCCACCTCGTCGCTCTTTTATGCTCCCTACCATTTAAAAATGAAAAGTGGAGACTGGGAAACCAGTGCTTCCCTAGAGCCGTCACGTCCTGGGGGTTGAAAATGACTCGCAATGCAATAAGTGAGTGGGAAATGCAAGATTATCTCTCTCAGATGGCCGGGCCACACCTATGATGTGTGCCCCGGTTCCTGGTCGGACAAGGTGCCGCAGAAGCTGTGTCCAGGTGGCAATTGCCACACAGCACTCAGAGCATCACAGGCGCCATGGTAATGCTCTGCAGCCATCCAGCTTCTCCACTGTGAGCCGCTACCGGTTCGCCTGCCTAGGAGCCGGGAACACAGAGAAAACGGAGATGTCTCTGGCTTCAAAGGGCTACATGCAGCCAGGACGGTGGGGACCCAGTAAGCCCCTTCCCCTCTGAGCTCCGGTGTCCTCACACCTTCTGGTCGTGCCTCCAGGCGGGCCTGCCCTGCCATCCTGCCTCCCCCTCCCCCACCCCACCCCCCTAGTCCTCTGGACTTCACAGTGAGCTCCTCGAAGTTCCCAAAGGGACCTGTTCTCTGACCTCCACGTCTTTGCAGACGCCATTTCCCCTCCCGAAGCCCCTGCCCCCTCCCTCCCTCCCTTGGACCCCAACTCCTACTTAAGCCTTCTGTTTCAACTCAAAAGCATGTTGCATGCCTCGTGGCTCCCTTTCCTCGCTGCCCACTGCCCCATGTTGTAATCCCCCGGGACTCATCCCCCACCCTGGGCCTTAAGCTCTCCAAGGGCTGAGGCCCCCTTGGTAACCCCAAAGTCCAAAGTGGTGGCCCCCTCCCAGCCATGCTGCCAGTTCCCGCCAAAATACCAGCCACGGCATCTCCAGGGCTGAGACACACACCCCGCCTGGGTTCCCCAGCCCACCCAGCAAGGAGTCCCCCCAGAGGCCCCTGAAAGTAGTGGGGGATCGGGACCAGGACAGAGCCGATGGCCGGCATCTAGTCATCGCTGTCTGTTAACTTAATGTGTACCATCGAGATAGGAAGCAGAGTCAGGGGCCCAGGGTTTCGGGAATGAGGCATTGCAGGTGAGAGCTAAAGGGTGCGGGAGTCTTTTTGGGGTGACGAAAATGTTCTGAAATGTTTTGGGATGATGGTTGCATGTACCTGTAAATATTTTTAAAACCACTGAATAGTACACTTTAAATGGGTGAACTGCATGGCATGTGATTTAAAACTCAATAAAGCTGTTTAAAAAAAGGCCTAAACAACGGAGTCCCAAGCCCCGTCGTGGAAGGCAGGACCACGTGGCACTGGCCAGGAATTGCCAATGTTTAATTGTGCTTCTTGCTAACATGGGACCTTGTCCCCCTGGCCTCCTGGACCACCGTTTCCTGTGTACAGAAGGGCGATGAGCTGTACATCCCTCAGAGGACTCTGAGACGATTAAATATAAGGCAATGAAAGCAACGTGCCGGGCACAAACCCAGCTCCCTGTAAATTCTCAAGAAATGGCCAGACAGCCAACAAGAAGAGAGTGATTCTCGTTGTCCCCACCATGAAGTTGGACCAGACGTCCCAGCTGACTGCAGCAGCTTCTCTGCTGTGCTGAGCGGTTCCATCAGCACCTGGCTTCTGGGGAGGGGTGGGCTTCCTTCCTGGAGGGGCGAGGGGAGGGCTCGGCCCCCGCCCTCTCTTCGAGGCAGCTCCAAGCTCTCGCTGAAGATAAGCTCCGGCCTGTTCTCTGCATTCTAATCGGCAGCGAGATTTTGGCCTTGCAGGCTGCTGCTCCTGCTGTCGGGAGGACTGAGCGCCGGGGATGATTAATGAAAGAGAAGGAAATGTAATAATGCATGGCCGGCCCGCCAAGCAGCATAAATCTCCCTGGAGATTGCAGAAAGGATGGCTGCCTCCCTCGCTGGGCCTTGAGAAAGGGCATCCTCCCGGTTACACGGAGTCTGAGAAACAAGCACAGACTTTAAATCACAGCTTACCTGCATGGGCGGGAACTTGGGCTGCACAGGAACCAGCGGCCGAGGAAAATCACCGTCCTGTGGGCCTGAAAAGTGGGGGAAGGCAGCCTGCATCAGTGGCGCACTGGAAAAGAAGACTGGTGGTAGTCAGAGCGATGGATGAAGATACCCCCACGGGCTTGGGTTCGAATCCAGACCCCGCCACTCGCTAGCTCCGGGTCCTCAGGCCAGTTTCCCAGTGTCTCTGTGCTTCAACTTCTTTATCTGTAAAGTGGGATAAAGATAGAATCCCCCACACGGCGCTCTTGTGGGATTAGCTGTCCCAAGGCCCTTGGAAGGGTGCCTGGCATGTGACATAGGGGCCTTGTAGGGGCTGCTATTACTGCCAGGTGCTTGCTCTGCATCACCAATCACTCTCAAGAAAGTGGAATTATTAGTCCTATGTTACAGATGTGAAAACAGAGGCCTGGAGCGCGGACTGTACTGCCTTCTGGCGGCCTGAACCTGGAATTTGAAAGCCAACCGAGCCTCTCTCTGTGGCTCTGTACCTTTTTTATTTTTTTGAGGAAGATTAGCCCTGAGCTGACATCTGTTGCCAATCCTTTTCTTTTTTGCTGAGGAAGACTGGCCCTGGGCTAACATCCGTGCCCATCTTCCTCTACTTTATTTGGGACGCCACCACAGCACGGCTTGATAAGCGGTGCGTTGGTCCGTGCCCAGGATCCAAACCTGCGAACCCCGGGCTGCCAAAGCGGAGCACACAAACCCAACCGCTATGCCACCAGGCCGGCCCCCTGTGGCTCTTTACCTTTTGATCCCAGGGCCTCCCACACAGCCCATGACTTCCATTTGTTAGGATTGCGTCTGGACCCTCAGCAGCCAGAACAAATGTCCCCCTGCCACCCTCCCACAGTCCCCGCAGCATGCCACATTCGAGTGGCCTCAGATCTCTCTCCCATGGGGGACGGTCCTCCTTTGCTCCTCTTGCCCAGGGCCCCTCTTCACTGTGATCATGAAATGTCCCTTCAGCCCCACCCAGGTCTGCACCGCGTATGGGCGGCTCGGAGGTTGGTAACCCAGGCTGAGCGCTAGAGAGACACCGACTGTTGCTGAGGAGGGAGGGCCCCTTAATGGTTCTAGCAGATGCTGTGGGGAGAGGGGGGCCACAGGCAGCTCCCAGCTGCCCACCCGGAGATAACCCCTGACCCCCTGCCTCTCTCAGTGGGTGAGTCGAAAAGTCCGAGCCCTGGGGAAGCCAATAAATCCTTGGGTGTTGCCCTCTCAGGCTCCCAGCCTCCTGCCTGGGAGAAACTTCTTTAAAGAACTCTTTTGCTAACCCCACGGGAAGCCGCTCAGGGTGTTGGTGGGACTGAGGACAGATTAGCGTCTGTGTGGGTTCCAGAATCTTAGTGCCACAGAATTCCATCTGTGCTGTGCAGCACGGCCCCACTGCTGAGCAACCCCGTCCAGGGGTGGGGTGGGGACGCATGGGAGCCGGGGAGGGGTCTGGGGGCACGGAGCACCCCATGCCCAGGCTCACCATTGCTGCCCACTAACGTATCCTTTGTTTACCGCTGGGGCACTGGGGGGTGGAGGGAACAGAAGAGTTCCTTGGCATCAAGGGGGTCGTTTATTATTCAAGAGAACACAAAACTTTCCAAGACAGGGTTTTTTTTTTTTTCTTTTAAGGTCACATATTCACTTGGTTAAAAATTCAGGATACAAAAAGGTATCTCCCTCTCTCCTTTTCCCACAGCTATCTTCCCAGGGGGGCCAACACCTAGAGATCTTTTAGGCATATAAGCATGTAATTATATGCATGTAAGTATATGAGTGTGTATAGGTAAACATGTAAGTATATACACGCACACACACATACACACATGTAAAATCTTACTGTTTTTTATTCATCTATTTGGTGATCATTCCATATTGTTATATAAAGAGCTCTTCATTCTTTTTCCTGGCTGCATACTATTCCCTTGAATGGCTGGTTCATCCTCTCTTTGTTTAACTGGCCCCCGACTGATAGGGCTTAATGATAAATGTCACTTTTCCCATGGAATCACTTATTAGGCAATGTCCCTGCTGTGGCCATCTGGGACTCCTGATCACTCTTAGGTATTGTCCCTTCTAGTCCCTCCTCGCAATCTCTGCAGTCCCCTTTCTGGGGTCCAGCTCTGGCCCGAGGCTCTGTTTGTGACTGGGTAAGACTTAAGTCTTTCTGCGTTTTAGAAGTGCTCCTCTTGCTGATCTTGACCTCCTCCCACAGGCAGTGGAGCGTTCTCCTATATCTGTGCCAGAAATCCAGTAGGGGCTGGGTCATCCTCACTGAACGGAGGGCAGGAAGAGTAAATCCTGGTGGAGGGACTTCCCTCCATCTCTCCCATGGACCGTAAAGGAGCATTTAGATTTTGTTAGAGGGCACCACACATGGAGGAACAGGAAGAGCCTGATGGAGGATTTGGGGTCTAAAGATGTGTGTTGGCATCCTGACCCACCCCCGTTTGTTGTCTGTGTAACCTGGGCTGCCCTCAACCACCCCACCTGTCCATGGGTGATAAAGAACATGCAGAGTGGAGAGCAGAGCGTTTAGCTGTCCATCCTGAGCTCTGGAGTCAGGGCCACCTGGGTCCAAATCCTAATTCCACTTCTTACAAACCGGGCGACCTGGCAGATACCTGTCCTCTCTGAGCCTCAGTTTGGGGGTAATTATAATAGTGCCCACCTCATGGGTTTACAGGCTTATTTTGATGATTAAATGAGATTAAAGGGCATATGTCTGGCCACTCGACATAAACCAGCACATGGCAAGTGCTCAAGACATTTTCGCTTTCGCTGTTGTCATTGGGGTGTTGTGTGGTGGTGGTTCTCCTGACACACCGCGCTCCTCTGCACAGATGTCCCCCACAGATTGCAGCACAGTTGTTCAAAACCCAAAGCCCTCGCCGGGCTCACAGACTCAGAACAGCTGGTGGGGATTACCACCTCATCATTCTCTACAGGTGCTCAAGCCCGTTTCCTCTCCCCCCGTCCCCACTCTGTCCTCGCATACTGGAACACACACGAGGACTGTTCACTGGGAGAATCCTGCCTGGAGGCAGGGGATTGAACTAAATGACCTTTTGACCCCTAACTCCAGGATTCAAGATCACCCAGCATGCACAGGGGCCAACGACATTAGCCACTCTTTCCGGAAATACGAGGTTATTCAGCGTGCTCCAGCTCCCGGGGGATCTCTTAGATAAGACTCGCTCCAGGCTCTTTTTTCCCCAGGACTTGTGGAAATCTGGGTCTGTTTGACATCAGCTTGTGTCCTTGCAGTCCCACCAATGACCTTCCTTTGACCTCTGGATACTGGCAAGAGAAAACGTCATTTTCCCCCTAACCCATTGAACTCTCAGAAATGACAAAGTGACAGAGGCCAGCATGGCCTTTCCAGAAAGGCCTCAGGCCCCCGCCATTGCTGTGGCTCAGAGAAAGCGCGTACACCCGGCCGAGGCCAAGAGCCCCTGGCGGCCCCTCGCACTGAAAATGAAGTGAGGTCTTCCTGGGAGGGGTTTCTCCTGCGAGGCACGGAAGAGACGGCAGGAAGGCAGGGGGGCGGCCGATAGGACACCTAAAGGAAGGGGAGGAAATGGCCAGCGGAGTCTAGACGCGTTATCTTGCCCCCCGTGTGGGCACCAGCCCCACGCTCATCCATCGTCCCTGGAACCGACTTCCTGCCCCGGGATTTACACCAATGACTTCACCCTCTTGCTATCTCGACAGTCCCGCTGCTGCCCGCTCTGGGCTCTCAGGAATCAGGGGCCAGATAACAAGTCTAGACAGCTCAGAAGTTTTAAATGGATTATTCTCCAGGGGAGGAGGATGGCTAGCAACTAGCCCCGGGGACTCAAATGCCAAAACCCTGGACTGCATTCAGATTCTGAGTTCACGTTTGGGAGCATAAGGCATTTCTGCTCTTCCTGCATGCCCCCGCCCCCGCCCCGCCCCACCCTCCGTGGTTGAAGAGAATCACGGTGACAGCCAATCACTGCACGAGTCTGCTTCCCACCGGCCAGGCTGGAGTTCCACCTCCCTTCCACCCGGGAGGGGCCCCGGGGCTGCCTCAGCAGGGCCAGAGGAAGACCCAAGAGCTGAAAAAGTGGTGGCGTCTCCCCGACCCTCAATGTGTTCAAAACCAGAAGTATTAGGAAGCTACATGACAAATGGAAGGATCCCACGTGGTCACTACACTGAAGCATTAGTTCAGATATCAAGGGTCTCTGGTGAAGCTCTCGTTGGTGCCCCTGCTCTGCAGGTGACCCGGGCTCCTACCTCCACCCTCCCGTTGGGCTCTGCTGACCTGGAGAGTCCAGTTACCTCACATGTAACAGGGCAGCTCCCTTTGACTCCTTCTCCCACCCCACAATGGGTTGAATTGTGTCCTCCCAAAATTCATATGTTCAATTCCTAAATTCCAACACCTCAGAACATAACCTTATTTGGAAATAGGATCCTCGAAGATGTAGTTAGTTAAGATGAGGCCATGTTGGTGTAGGGTGGGCCTCCAGTCTAATATGACTGTGTCCTTACACAGAGGGGAAACGTGGGCACCGACACGCACACTGGGAGAACGCCACGTGAGGATGAAGGCAGAGACTGCTGGGATGCAGCTACGAGTCAAGAAACACCATGGACGGCCAGCAAGCCACCAGGAACTGGCAGAGAAGCCTGGAGCAGATTGTCCCCAGCCTCAGAAGGAACCAGCCTTGCCAACACCTGATCTTGGACTTCTAGCCTCCAGAACTGTAGAATAAACTTCCATTGTTTAAGCGCCCCAGTTTGTGGTACTGTGTTACGGCAGCCCCAGTAAACTAACACACACCCCATCTTCCTGAAGGACAGGCCCGGAGGACGGGTGCCTGAGGGCCTCAGATAAGAGGCTCCCCTGGATAATAACGAGCGCCAGCAGGTGCTCTTTTGCAGGTTCTCCGACTCTTGACAGCAGATGCTTCCTTGGAGTTTTCAGGCCACAAAGCTGCCAAGTCAGCATCTTAGAGCCAAAGGCGTGGAGTGGCTTCCTGGAGACCCAGGGAGATTTTCTCCAGCTCGGAACACAGCTGGAGCATTTGCTGGTGGTGTCCTGCCTGTACCCCTTGGCAAGCATCATCCCAGACAGAGCCACGGCTTCCTCCAGCAAGCGCATGCAGCCTTTTACCCAGGAGCTTTCTCTGCTATGGGCGAGTGCTCGGCCCGCTCACAGAGGGGCGGGCCAGAAATGCCAGTGGTCACTGTCCTTGGGAGCGACCCTCCACCAGTGACAGTGAGAGCTGGTGGGCAATGTTCCAGCTCCCTTGCTGCCCAGAAACTACAAGGGGTGCCCAGGCAGTCCCCCAGAGCTCCCCAAAGGGAGTGAGCCCCAATGCCCACAGCGGTCATCGATCATACGCAGCCTGCATATGAAGGTTCCGTCCCTTCCATCTTTCCTTCCCACTCCTCCGATGCCTCCTGGGATCACCTCCCGAATGGACTCCTGACCTGACCCTGGTCTGCGTGGGGGGGCTCCAAATGGGGACGATGGGAGATTATAACTCACAGCATAGACACACCAGGAAGACGAGATACACCTTGGCTGCACATTGAAGGATAACTGTGGGCATCGAGCTCTCTGTGTTTCTCACATAGAACATCTACCCTCAAATTACAACCAACCTGAGGAGCAACATGGCAGAAACTGCCAGTTCTCTCCAATATCCATTCTCCTTCTTAAGTGATAATATTGATTGTAACTAGACATATTGCAGTCCTTCCAAAGGACCTACCACCCCATACTCTGTCCTTACTAAAAACGCAAGGTCCCAGGTGGGTGTGACCCTGTGTCTAGATTCTGGCCAGTGGGATTCCGGCAAAAGTGATGGTCGACTCCAGACACGGTCCCTCCATCCTGCTGTCTGGAATGCAGATGTGAGGATGGGAGCACATCCGGCTCTTTCTCCTTCCTCCTCCTCTTCCTTCTTTTCCTCCTCCTTCCCCCGCCTTCTCCTTCTCCTCCTCCTCCTCCTCCTCCTCATCTCACGCCAAGAAAAGGTGAGGCTGGAAAACTGCAAAGAATCTTCTGTTGGTTTTTCTCCATCAAAGCCAACTTTGAAGATTCTGACCCTAGCAAGACTTTCATCCATTTGAGAGAGCCAAAGACAGACTTCATTTACATTAATCCAAAAATAATAAAGCGAGAGAAGTAAATAAAAGCCGGGAAAGAATACGGGTGAATCCCGGAACCGGCGAATCCAGGCAGGGCTGGGACAGCTGGGCTCCTTCCAGGAAAGACTAGGATGTGAGAAGTGGCCTGTTCTGATAACATCTGGAAAGTCCGCCTCTCGAGTAGGTGAGAGGTGAGGTGACACCTGGCGTGTGGGTCACTGGGAGGCCCTCTGCCCAAACCCATAGGGGCCCCCTTTGGAGGAATTTCCTAAAATGACAATGAGCAGGAACAATGGGTGAGTCAGGTCTTTAGTTGCCAGAAGTTATCTTGATTTTCATGGCAGTGTTGAAGCGCTTAGAAAGTCTGTGTTACATAAAGATAAACTTGTGTGCAGCCCAGAGGCTGAGGAACAGCCAAGAACGGTTGGGAATTTCTGCTCCGCACCGTCTTGCACGGAGGGGTAGCAGACGGTTTCCAGGCATCGCCCGGGAGTGATTTGTGTCAAGGAGACTGGGGCGTCTGTCGTGGGCCCCGCTCCTGCCCTGCTAGTTGGCCGCACAACGGCCAGTTCAGTGGTTGCACCTCATCCCAGCTGATCCACGTGGGACTGGAGGGAGGAGCTTGGGGACCGCTGGAAATGACTGTACTGACCACTTCCCTGTTCCCAGGGACAAAAGCCTGGGTTTAGGGTCAGACCTAGGTTGGAATTCTCATCCTGATATTTCCCAGCTGTGTGCCCTTAGGCAAGACACTTAGCCTCTCTGAGCTGCATTTGGCACATCTCTTAAATGAAGTCAATAACACCTCTTTAAATGGATACCTGTGAAGCAGATGAAGTAATATAAGTATGGGCTAATGTCTTAGTCCCCTGGGCTGCTAGGACAAAATACCACAGGCTGGGTGGCTTACAAACCACAGAAATCTACTTCTCACGGTTCTGGAGGCTGGAAGTCTGAGCTCAGGGTGCCAGCAGGGTCAGGTGAGGGTCCTCTCTGGGCGCGGGCTTCTCGCTGTGTTCACGTGGAAGGCGCAGGGAGCTGTCTGGGGTTTCTCTCCTAAGGGCACTGATCCCATTCACAGGGCTTCACCCTCACGACCTCATCACCTCCCAAAGGCCCACCTCCTGACACCACCACCTTGGGGGGCAGGATTCCAACACATGAACGTGGGGGACACAGACATTCAGACCACAGCAGGAAATATCTGCGGTACAGATTTCCTGCCTCCTCTCGTCCTCCTCCCTCCCTCAAGAGTCGGGGAATCACTGGGCTGACGTGGGCCTGGGGCAGGTGGAACCACGTGTGGAAGGGTAAGGAGGTGCGGCGTGCGGTACGGTGTGAGTGTGAGGGGTGGTGTGAGCACGAGCTGTGGTGAGGTGGAGTGCGGCTGCCTGAGGCGGGTGGCGATGTGAGGCGGTGGGCACCTGCCCGGACGGGAGGCCGGAGCCCGGGGTGGGCGGTGGGAAGGGAAGGACAGCGGAGGTTTTCACAGGTAGAGCCGTAGCTCTGAGACAGGAGTACAGGGGGTTTCCGCGCCCTCCTACGAGTGCAGTGAAGCGTAAACGCGGGCCCAGAGGAAGCACCGGACTCCGGACAGGGTCAGGAGGGAGGCAGGAGGGAGGAAGGGAGGAGAGAAGTGGGCTGAGTGGGGCCTTTCGCTGCACCTGCACCCGGAATGTTTTAAGTAGAAACATTGAAACCAGGATTAATTCCGAGAGGCGGGATCTCGAAACAGCCCACAAATGTATGAAAGGGGGTCGTCAGGACTGGTCAGCAGGGAAACACAAGTTAAAGCCACAGTGCACCCCACTTCCCACCCCAGCTTGGCTGAAGCGACCCCCCACACCGAGCGTGGACGCCGACGTGGAGCACTGTATCTGGGAGGCTGGAAAGCAGCCCAACGCCCTTCAGCGAGGGTCAGACGATCAAGTGCGGTCTGTTCACACCGCGGAATCTGCCAGAGCAGCCGCCGGTGGGCCCCTCGGCTGTGACGGGGAGAGGAAGGAGAGGGCCACAAAGGGGTCCATGCTCCTTGATTGCATTTCTATAGAATGCTGCAAAGTTCAAAAACAGGCACAGCTCATCCGCAAGGTTAGAGATCGGGTAACCAGCAGCCTTGGGAGTCAGTGACCAGAAAGAGGCCTGAGGGGCTCCTGGGGTCAGGTTCCATTGCTCTACCTGGGTGCTGAGCACTGGTGATATGGGTGTCTTCTTCACCTTACGAGAATTCCTCAGCCTGAACCCTCAGGATCGTGTGCTTTTCAGATTGTATCTTATCCTTTAACAAAAAGTGTACTTTTAAAAAAGGAGTTTAGAAATCTAGATGATGGGTATGCTATCTATCATTTTCTAGATGCTTAGTATATTTCATGATTTAAATAATTGGATACATATGGTGGTTCTATTTTTACTTTTTTGAGGAAACTCCATACTGTTTTCCATAGTGGCTGCACCAATTATATCTCAGTAAAGCTGGGGGGGGAAATAGATACAAAGATGCCTGTCAAAGGAGATGCAAGTATTCGGTGCCGTTTGTTGACAATGGTTTAAGGGCCAGCATGGAGCATTCCCGCATCAACACTTCACGCACACTTGACCACACCCTGAGTGTCAGAGGCTGAGGAAGCTGCCCGGGGGGGGGGGGGGGCCGCAGGGCTGGTAAGTGGTGTCGTGGCCCAGGCAGGACCAGACCCCGCTTCCCTCGCCCGTGTCAAGACGGCCCCGTGGTCAGACCAGTTCTCCTGGAAAGAGGAAAACAAGAAGGCGGGCTGCTCCCAGCCCAAGTGCCCCCTGCACGTGGCCTGGGAAAGGCAGAGAAAGTTCAGCACGGCTGGCTTTCGGAGGTGACGGGGAAGTTTAAGTTACAATATAAGGACTTTGGGGAGTTCCGACGGTCATCGCAGACTGATTTGTTCTGGGTCACAGGTTATCAGAGACTGTGCTTCAAGTAAGGGAATCAGGAAGCGGGGTGTTTTATGTGGGTGTCTGTGAGCAAAGACAGGAAACCGCCGAGATTTTCTCAGAGCAGCCATGAGGCCCAGGGACGAGGGCACCCAGTCCACGCCGAGCCTGCCCCTCCTCGGCAGGGCGCCCACCCCCAAGGACCCCCCAGCAAACAGAGATGCACACTCAGCACACCTGGGACTTCAGCTTCTGCTTGATCAAAGCCACATGCACCCAGGGCCACTTCAAGATTAAAAACTCTCTGAGAGAGAAGCTGTCGGCCAGGTCACAGCTCCAGGGTCCCCAAAGTGTGCCTGAGAACAGCAGGCCCAGGCGGGGTTCCCGCACAAAACTCACACACACACACACACACACACACACACACACACACACACGCACGCGCGCGCGCGCAAAGGTCAGCGGCCTCCTGAGCTCAGGGAGGGCCGGCCACAACCATCGTCTCAGGAAGTCGCATGAACAAAAGTATTCGGTCTCAGGAACTCCCGCCCCTCCATCTTTTTAACAGTTTTATTGAGACATCATTCACACACCAGCCAATTCACCCATTTAATGAGTTTTAGCACACATACTCTCAGAGTTGTGCAGCCATCCCCACAGTCGATTTTAGAACATTTTCACCACCCCAAAAAGAAACTCAGTAACCCTCGGCCAACACCCCCCAGTACCCCCGTATCCCCCAACGCCAGGCAACCATTCATCTACTCTCTGTCTCTGTGGATTTGCCCGTTCTGGACATTTCATGACAAATGGATTCACAGGATATATGGTCTTTTGCCTTCCTTCAAGGAGCCTGATGTTTTCGAGGTTCGTCCGTGTGTCAGTGCTCCAGTCCTTTTTATGGCCGAATCATATTCCACTGGATGGATAGACCACATTTTATCTATCTTTTCTTTTGTGGATTTTGCTTTGAAACAAGTGCTGTGTATCTCCTAAGCTAGCATTGAGGTGAAGGTATTGTCCTGCATTTCAGATATCCTTGGGTGTTTTCCGAAGGGCTCAGGGAGGTGGGTGTGCTGCCCAGCAGTACTGCAGAAGTTGATTGGTCTGGGAACCTACGCTGACACTAGAGATATTTTCCGCATGTAGGACCTCAGTTGCCAACAAAGTTATAAAGCAGATAGGGCCGCTGTCCCTGTCCCTCACTGTATAGATGACGAGGTGCAGAGACAGTCTCTTGCCTGATGATACCTGAGTGCAGGGCCCCCTCCCCTTCCATGGGCCCTGATGGCTCCCCTTGTACGTCCAGAAGGTCATCCTTCCCCAGGGGCGCGGATGCCTGGCCATTTTCTCACTAAGAAAGTCTCGAGTGCAGGAGACAGACTCGCGGTTCCGATGGAGCCAGACTGCACTCCTGTCCATTTCATGGCGTCCCTCCCCTGACAATGACTTTGCTCTCCTCTTTTAGTGCCCAAGGTCATCAAAGACACCAGAGTGGCTTCCACGCCCCAGCTCCATCTGGACCGATGCAGTTTGGATGTGGAACTGAGCTCACTAAATTCCTGGACACAGGTCCGTGCTCCAGGAGACGCCTCGCTGTGCAGGCCGTGGGCAGCAATATCCTCATCGCTCTTTGGACACATGTGGTCCCTTATCACTTGTGCCTTCAAAGCAACCATATTTGGGAGCCAGATATTTTTCATAAATAAATGGGGTCAAAAGCTGATAAAAATCAACACATCTGAAACAACGAGCCATTCCGGGTAGGGCATTCCAGCGGATATCTTGTGGCCCGCGGGTCCCTTTGAAATGTCCACAACAACAGAAGGGCTTGTTTTTCCGTCCAAAGCAAATGGAAATACTCGCAAGAGGACAAAAACAAATGCTGTCTGGGGGCTGGAGCGTTCAGGAGCCCCGGTGGAGTGGGGACCCAGGAGAGTCCCCCTCGGCTGTGGCCGTCCGTGGGAAGAGGGGTCCCCACGGAGTCTGTGAGAAAGAACTCAGGGTGTGAACAGAGTGGTTCTGAGGCCAGAGAACTCTGAGCTCGACACCTGGTGCCACCACTTGTCTAGATGCCTCCCCTCAGAGCCTCAGTTTACCTGTCGGCCAAACGAGATGGTAACGGCTACCGCACAGGGGAGTTGAGAGGGTAAAAGGAGTTAAGGCACACGGTCTAGTCCTGCCTCAGTGCCAGCTCTCCACATTACTAATATTTCCAGATCAGAAGCGAATGAACTCTAAGTGCTTTCCAAATAGCTCATTTTTCATTTGTACCATAAAATCCAGCATTGCTCCATCTTACACCTGTTCTTGTTTCCTGTCATTCTCAGAACCAGGAAGTGATACGCAGGTAACTTCTAAGGGCCCTGAGGGTGAGTCCTTCTCTCCAACTAATTATAAGGCCCTAGGGGCAGGGGCCACGCCTGGTACTCCTTCTGAGCCCAGAGTGGGTTTTTATTAAAGAATAGCAGCTAATGGTCAGGTTTCCTTGTTGGGTGACTAACATGTTTTGGACTAAGATAGAGGTGGTGGTTGCACAACAGAGTGAATTCACTAAATGACACTAAATTGTTCACTTTAAAATGGTTAATTTTGTATTATGTGAATTTCATGTCAACAAAAAAAAAGGAATAAAAAGGAAGAGGCTGACGTGTAGATGGAGGTGCAGACGCAGACAGAGATGCAGATACAGACATCTATCTATCTACCAGAGGGAAGAGAGGAGAACCCCGAGGGTACGAACAGGCACAGTGCACTCGGAGTGGAGAAGTGGACCCACAGCTAGGAGTGCGTGGAGCAGGTTTGTACCCCCGGCAGCGTCCGAGTCTGGGGTCCGAGCAGCACGCCCTCACTCGGGAGAGCCTGGCAGCATCTCGGAAGTCACGGTAGGGACCTTCCATTTTGTCCTAAGAGTGTGGAGAAGTTCTTGAGGGTAATGGCAGGGTCAGGTTTGTGTGTGAAACGAACATTCTCAGGAGAATGAGCTGTAGGGATGAGAGACTGAGCGAGAAGACCAGTTAAAAGATGAGGTCAACATAAATTTTCATTGAAATTCAGGAAAATTTATGTTCACGAAAACTTGTACATGAATGTTCATGGCAGCTTTATTCATAACAGACAATAGCTGGAATGTCTTTCCATAGGTGAGTGATTAAACAAAGTGCGGTACATCATATTATGGAATACTATGCAGTCGTGAAGAGGAAATGGTACATTAACTTAGGTGGATCTCAAGAAAATTATACTGAGTGAAAAAAAAAAAAGCCCATCCCAAAAGCTTACATGCAGTATAATTCCATTTATATAACATTCTTGACATGACAAAATGACAGAGGTGGAGAACAGATTAGAGGTTGCCAGGGATTGGAGGCGGTGGCTGTGGCTACGAGAAGCTAGCACGAGGGATCCTGGAAATGGAGCTGTTCTGTATATTGACTGTGGTTGTGGTCACATGAATGTACCCAAGTGATAAAATTGCATAGGACAAAATACACACACACACAGGTGTGCATATAAAACTGGTGAAATCTGAATAAAATTGATGGATTGCATCAGTGCCAGTTTCCAGTTTGTGATATTGGACTACAGTAATGCAGGAGTTCCTATGGGGGGAAATTGGGTGAAGGGGATCTGGGATTTCTCTGTGTTATTTCTTACAACTGTGCGTGAATCTACAATTACCTCAAAGTAAAAAGTTTTTTAATAAAAGTGAATGAATGTCATGAAAAGTGCATAAAATAAAAAGAAGATGGGGTCAGTGGGTGGGAGATGATGGTGTCTTGGGCCAGGGTGGCTGCAGGAGAGATGGGAACCCATGGTGGTCCCCGGAAAATGACCAGATAAATCACTCTGCTGCTTCCGAGCTGCTGTGACGAATTCTTCTCCCTCCAGGGGGCAGGGATGCGAGAGCAGGGCTTCTCAGCCTGGCTGCTCCTCAGGGTCCCCAGGGGATGAAGACTGAATGGGCTTTAGGTGGGGCTCAGGCTTTGGCAGTTTTAAGAGCTCCCCAAACAGTGTCAGTGGGCGGCCAGGGGTGGGAGAAGCTCCCGTTCCAACCGGGCCTCATTCTTCAGGGCGGAAAGAGGGGCTCTTCTCTCCAACCAAAGGAATTCAAGGCCCCGGGAACACGTCGGTGCCCACAGAGATGTGGCGAGAGTTTGGTGCGGGCCTCTCTGGAAATTCTTCTATTCTGCCTGTTCTCCCATCATTTTCTTGAGACAAAAATAAATTCCAACATCCTCGTTTGTGTCAAGGTGACGGGCGTGTACACCGTCAGCGTGAAAAGTGATGCCCTGAAGCCAAGCTAGACAACCAAACCCACCCCCCCGTGGGCGAGTGGATGAGTCCAATATTTCAAGCAAAGCTGCTCAGAGCCATTTTTGTAACGTGACTCTAAGCGGATAATGCAAGGCTGTGGCGGAGCCCGGCGAATGAATACAGTTTTGTTTTCAGTTTGAAAATCAATAGCAGCCTTGGCAATCCTGCGAGGACTCGTGCACACGATAATCCACGTCACTGGAGCAAGGCCTGGCGGAGGGCCTGCGACGGAGGGAGGCAGTCTGGGGACCGGGACAGGCCTCCAGCTTCGACAGGCCAGCGCCAGCTTCAGGAAGACAGGCCTGGCCCCACTGCCAGCCCTCGTTGATAACCCCGAGTGCCTGCAAATGTCATCCCTGGGTTCTGACGCGCTTTCCGAAGCTAAAGCTGCCGTGTTGGGTTCAGCGCCAGGGAAAGTTCTTGCTGTGTCCATCCTGAGGCTGGGGCCTCCACGGGCCCCAGCGCATGTCTTCATGAGAAATACCTCATCGCATGTGTACTTTCCCTGTGGGGAAAGGGTACCCCTCCCGGCATCAGGGCAGCCAGCACTCAGCTCTGAGTCCTCTAAACCCCTTGCCTGAATTGCTAGAAGATTCTTCCAAGCTGAGTGGTCCTTCCCCCGGCTCCACATCTAGCTTTTAGTGGCTCTGTGAGTTCACTTGAGTTGGATGCAGAATTCCACGTGGGAGTCCATTTTCCTGCAAAGAAAGTCCGTCAGCTTTATCGGATTCTCGCAGGAATCCCTCCACCCCAAAGCTTGGGACTCGCTCCCCACCACCCTGGCAGCCTGCACACGCCCTGTCAGCCCAAGCTTTGGGCTTCGAAATACATATATATTTTTTCCTTATTGCAAAAGTGATAGGTTCTCCTTCCAGAAAGACAAGAAAGTCCAGATAACACCGTGATGTCTGGATTCAAGACCCCTGAATGGTGTCTATGGCCTCCCGCCCCAAACTCCCGCAGAGCTGCCCCCAGCAGAGATAAAGCCCAGCTCCCTGCGCCGCCTGTGGATCTGCAGCTCCCTCGCTCCTCACCCGGCACTGGACACCTATTAGCTGCTCTGTAAAAGTCTGCACGATAAATACATGTTTCCAGATCAGCCACAGATCAGACCTCTTATCCACCAATAAAGAGAAATGGAACCCAGAGGACAAAATTCGACCGTTAATTTATCTCATTCCACATCTAGCCCATTTGAATCATAATAATAGCTAATCTTTAGTGAGTGCTGTCTTGGTTGGGTCCCCCAAGCACACGGTGGGTCGTGAGAGACAGGATTCGGGTGCAGGTGGCTATTTTGGAGGTGAATTCAGGAAGCACCTGGAATGGGCAATGAGGCTGGGAGGGAGGAGCCAGCCCGTAGTGGAGGAGGTTACTGCTAGAGGAATTGGGGTGCTATCCTGTCGGGGACCGTCATGGAGCCATTGGAAGAACCTTGGAATCGTCTTCCTGAGGGACAAGAGAGCTGGGGAGTTTGTCACCTTCTCCCCCCTCCCACTGGTGGGGACCACTCTGGGGCACAGAGTCCCTGCAGGGCCCTGCTCGCTGAGCCAAGAAAGCTCTCGGGCGGAGCGGAGCAGGTGCTTAAGAAGGAAGTTGTGAGCAAGCTCAGGAATCGTCCACCCAAGTGTAAGGTGACCTCTGGAGAGGCCGACAGATGATCTGGTCACTAACAGGTTTGCTGCAAGTGTTTGCTCAGTGTCACACACTCTGCTAGAACGGTGCAGGCATTTTCCATTTTCTCATTTCATCTTGACCACAGCCGTGAACTGGGACCCTCGTCTCATCCCCAGTGTAACCAGGAGGTGCTGAGATTCAGGGAAGCAGAGGAGTTCGCCTGTGGTCATTCTGAGCAACCGGTAAACAGCACATTTAAACCCATTTTTGTCCGATTCCAAGTCCCACGACCTCAACCACCACTCAGGGCACCTCCCTGAGGAAACGGACTGGATGCCACCTCGCTCGGGGCCCGGGTAGGGAAGGTGGTAGCAGCAGAGGAAACACTGAGTCACAGCACCTGAAATTCTGCTGATCTGATCTGTCCCAACACTTTAGGAAAAACAATACACCCTCTTTGATCAATGTCCAGGTCCACGACGGGCTCCGGTTCAAAATCAACACGTTCCCAAAGCATGGAAGCCCTTGGGTTCTGGGAAAGTGGGGAGCACAGGGGTTTTTTCCTGGAGTTTATTTAAGATTTCCCCTCCCGGGGTTGCACAAGTATCCTTGAGAAAGGCCACGCTGCAGCGGATGCCTAGACTGCACGATGCTGCCGGCCCTCGTCAGCCCGCGGCCAGACACAAACCTTTCAGGAGAAGTCTTGACAAGACACAGAGGCCAGAGGAAGACCTCAGTTTCCCCATCTGCACAACGAGCTGGGTGCACCAGTGACCCTGGCAGCTGTCGCCAAGACCAGCTGTGGTCACGTACTGGCAAGAGGGAGAAAGCGGACACGAGGTGCCAAGGATGTGATCACCTCTACCGCCACCACGTGGGAAAGGGCACACGGGACGACAGTTGTCACAGACAGTGAGGCCCTGAGTCTGGCCAGGACACAGCCGTTGTAAACACATCTCTGAGCGTGAAGAGAAGGGCTTTGAAGGGGAAGAGCCCAAAGTGGAGGAAGCTTGTGGCAGAGGACACTGACCCTGCCTGGGGGCACATCAGCTCCCTCCAGCCACAGTAACGCCCAGTGACCAACAGGCAAACCCTTAGGGCCGACAGCCTCGCTCTATAGCCCCGGCTGTTAGCCACCAGGTCATACTGCCTTTTCGGGGTTTTCTTTGCCAGAAGAAAGCATCTTAGGGCTGGAGAGGACCTTGGAGGTTCTCCACGCAATACCCTCCTCTCTGCTCTCACGCATTTGCAGATGGGGAAACTGAGGCACAGAGCAGTTAGGCGAAGTTTCTTAATCCATAGGGTAATCAGAAATCCCCTCAAACCAGGTGTACCTAGGTCTTCTCCCTTGGGGCTGACGGCTTCTCGGATTCTCTTCAAAACGCAGCAGAAAGAAAAGTGCACGCAGGGAAGCAACCCAGATTTTGTGCTTCATTTTTGATGAAAAGGGTTTCATATAGGAAGTTAGGAGGTAAATGTATGCACCACAAACACGCATGCACTCTCTCTCCGGGAGGCAAGAGGCCAGCCCTCATGATAATACATTTCCTGAGAACTTTCCACTCGCTCCGAAACACTTCTAATTGTGTCTGGAGACTTTCCTTCCGACCCCACAGGATGAGCTGCAGCATGCCGCTCGGGGGTCTTATCTTGTGCACGGCGACCTGGACTTGTGCCAAGAGCTGTGGAGTCAGAGCGGGGGAGTCCCGGCCCCCCGGCGGGGTGACCCTGGCAAACCATCCTCCTGGGCTGCCTTTCTCACCTGCACAGGGGAGAGAGCAGGGCCCGTTTCCCCACGCAGGTGTCAGTGCAAGTCCTCCAGCCGCCAGCGGTCCACGAGCGCCAGCTCTCCTCACGGCGGCTCTGATGGGGGGAGCGGGGCGACAGGCAGCCTCCTCCTCCCATTTTCCTACTGTGACGAAGCTCTGATGATCCTTGAAGGAGCTCTTGGGATTAAGAGCAGCTGCCTTCTCTTTCCCAAAGCTAAATGCTTCTTCAAGAACACGTGGGCATCTGAGTCAGCGTGTCCCCATCTGGCTTCACAACTCA